>JAPDNY010000007.1:39556756-44490211 GCA_029375565.1 Gekko gecko | reverse complement strand
TCCGGTCACCCCACGAGTGGCAACAAGTGGGGAGAAACATTTGTCTCGAAGCAGGAGCAGGGAATGAAACAAACATGGCTGCCATGTTTTTAAAGAATATCAGATTCTATCATAACACTTACCAAGAAAGATAAGAACTATAACGTAAGTACGCATATTTTCAATCATTAATCTGCAAAGATTCTCATTAAAATCCCCCCTCTTGAATGTTTCCTAACTCAAGAGGGAAAAAGCAGCTGGGAAGAGTAAAAGATTCCCAGAGTGATTTTCGGGGACAAGAAACAACTTTTTTTCATAGAATTTATAATTGATGGGATGTTGAAATGACAATTGCAACAGAGTTTTGGACCTATCCTGTATAGATATTCGAACTTTAGTTACTAATGTGACGGAATTTACGTGTGTTGCTGCATAATAAAAATGGTGATGGATATTAAGGATATTAAGGAGACAGAGGAACTGGCAATGGCAGAGACTGTTCAGCTCACCTGGGAACAATTTTAAAAGCTTGTGTTAAACAAAGTACAGCAAGCGGTTAAGGTAGCGTGTGAAAAAACTAAGAAGCACCAGAGTTTACATTTCGAACCGGATGTTGAAAAAAATATATAGAAAAGCTATTGCAGACCCAGCAGTGTGTTGATGACGAACAGGCTGAGTGAAATGCAAATTTAATAATAGGTTGATGTGAAGATAAATGATACCATTAATACGGAAATGTATTGCTTTTTTGTTGTTTCTATTATTTTATTATTCTATTAGCAGTTAAAAGAGAATTGATAAGAAAATAAGTATTGTTTTAGTACATAAACAAATATAGTCCCTAGAAAGATTAAATCTAGATGGACTGGAAATGTATTATAAATAATCTGCAGATTTGATGTCAGATATAAGATGTAAGGAGATAGAAAATATGAGATATGTGAATAATAATGTTGTAACTACTTTGTAAGCAGCCTTTAAATGGGAACAGGTAAGAAAATAAATATTGTTTCGGTATATAAATAAATATAGTTCACAGACTTGTTAAACAAGTGGAAAGGTGGTGGTTTTTTCTATGCAGGGTACAGAGTTTAATTATATAGAAAATATAGAGTATTTAGATGGATTAGAATCAATAAAATGTAAATGGGAAGTAACCAAATAGAAAATGTATTTCTGACAATTGTACTTTTGACAAAATAATTATCCAATGGCTATTGGTTTTTTTGGTTGAAATATGCATTGAGATGCAGTTTTTCTTTTTCATTTGTTTTTGTGTCAAGATGGGAAGAAAAAAATTATAATGATGGTGTTATGCTAGAGCTTTATATTTTAGATACAAGCGAATAACGGTTTGTCCCCTTTTATGTTTTGTTTGAAAACCAATAAAGACTTATTTAAAAAAAATGACAGCCTTTCAAATATTTAAAGAGAGCAATCATGTCCCCCCTCAATCTCCTCTTCTCCAAAGTAAACATTCCCAAGGCCCTTAGCCTTTCCTCGTAGGGCTCAGTCTCCAGACCCCTGATCATCCTCGTCTCTCTCTTCTGCACCCTCTCGATTTTGTCCACATTCTTTTTGAAGCGAGGCCTCCAGAACTGCACACAGTACTCAAGGTGCAACCTGACCAAGGCAGTATACAGAGGAGCTATGACTACGTGCGATTTCAATGCTATGGCTCTTTTAATACAACCCAAGACTGAATTAGCCTTTTTTGCCACCACATCACACTGACTACTCATATTTACTTTACAGTCCACTCTTACCCCAAGATCTCTTTCACATACACTACTTCCTAGAAACGTATCCCCCATCCAGTATTTGTGCTTGACATTTTTATGGCCCAGATGTAACACTGTGCATTTATCTTTGTTGAACTGCATCCCGTTCGCAACTGCCCACTTCTCCAGAGAATTCAGGTCTTCTTGAATTTTAACTCTATCTTCTTGGATATTTGCTGCTGCTCCCAATTTGGTATCATCAGCAAATTTAATGAGTAGCCCTTCTACCCTTTCATCCAGATCACTGTTAAAAGTATTGAAAACTACCAGGCCCAAGTCCGAGCCCTGTGGCACCCCACTGGACACCTCTCTCCAATCTGATGAAACGCCATTGACTCTTTGGGTGTGGTTCTCTAACCAGTTCCCTATCCACAGAACTGTCCTATAGTCCAGTCCACAGTCTTCCAGTTTGCCCATCAGAATGTCATGGGGAACCTCATCAAAAGCTTTAATGAAATCCAGATAAATCACATCAACAGAGTTCCCACAATCCAGTAAGCTCGTCACACAATCAAAGAAGGAAACCAGGTTGGTCTGACAAGATCTGTTGGGGACAAAACCATGCTAACTTCCCCAAATCACTAAGTGATCCTGCAGATGCTTACAGATTGATGCCTTTAAGATCTGCTCTAGTATCTTCCCAGCAACAGAAGTCTGACTGGCCTGTAGTTTCCCAGGTCATCCTTCTTCCCTTTCTTAAAGACTGGGATAACATTCGCTCTTCTCCAATCTTGTAACACATCCCCAGTCCTCCAGGAGGCCTTGAAGATGATGGACAGAGGCTCTGCAAATTCATTAGAAAGTTCTTTGAGAATTTTTGGGTGCACACCATCAGGCCCAGGAGATTTGTATTCATCCAGTGCAGCCAGCTGCCTCTGTCATCGACATCAGAAGCCAATATGGAGAATGGTTGAGTATCAGAGAAGAACTAAGAGCATAAGTTAATCACTCTTTGGCTGAAGAAATATTTCCTTTTATCTGTTCTAACCCAATTGCTCAACAATTTCATGGAGTGCCCACGAGTTCTTGTATTGTGAGAAAGGGAGAAAAGTACTTCTTTCTCAACCTGCTCAATCCCATTCATAATCTTATAAACCTTGATCATGTCACCCCTCAACCGTCATTTCTCCAAACTAAAGAGCCCCAAGCGTTTTAACCTTTCTTCATAGGGAAGGTGTTCCAACCCTTTTATTATTCTAGTTGCCCTTCTCTGCACTTTTTCCAATGCTATAATATCCTTTTTGAGATGTGGTGACCAGAACTGTACACAGTATTTCAAATGAGGTCACACCAATGATTTATACAGGGGCATGATGATACTGGCTGATTTGTTTTCAATTCCCTTCCTAATAATCCCCAGCATAGCGTTTGCCTTCTTTATTGCAGCTACACACTGTCTAGACATTTTCTTTGAGTTGTCTACTATGACTCCAAGATCTCTCTCTTGGTCAGTCTCTGCCAGTTCAGACCCCATCAACGTGTATTTATATTTAGGATTTTTGGCTCCAATGTGCATCACTTTGCACTTGGCCACATTGAACCCCATTTGCCACATTGATGCCCACTCACCTATCCTCGACAGATCCCTCTGGAGTGCCTCACACTCCTCCCTGGTTTTCTCCACCCTGAACAACTTCGTGTCATCTGCAAATTTAGCCACTTCACTGCTTACTCCCAATTCCAAATCGTTAATAAACAAGTTAAAAAGTATCGGACCGAGTACTGATTCCTGTGGTACCCCACTGCTTACCACCCTCCACTGAGAAAGTTTCCCATTTATACTCACTCACTGTTTCCTGTTTATAAGCCAGTTTTTGATCCACATGAGGACTTGTCCTTTTATCTCATGACTATTGAGCTTACTTAGGAGCCTTTGATGAGTAACTGTATCAAAAGCTTTCCGGAAGTCAAGGTAAATAATATCTGTTGGGTCCCCCTTGTCCACATGTTTGTTCACTCCCTCAAAAAACACTAACAGGTTAGTGAGACAAGATCTTCCCTTACAGAACCCATGCTGAGTCTGCCTCAGTAGTTTTTGTTCATCAATGTGCCTACTAATTCTTTCCTTAATGACAGTTTCCACCAACTTACCCGGTATCGATGTCAGACTGACTGGCCTGTAATTTCCTGGATCTCCCCTGGAGCCATTTTTAAAGATGGGAGTGACATTAGCTACCTTACAGTCCTCAGGAATGGAGGCAGATTTTAAAGAAAGATTACATATTTTTGTCAGGAGATCCACAAGTTCACATTTGAGTTCTTTCAGAACTTTCGAATGAATGCCATCCGGGCCTGGTGATTTATTAGTTTTTAAATTGTCCATCAGTCGGAGGACTTCCTCTCTTGTCACCGCAATCTGATTCAGGTCTTTCAAACACCCTCCCGAAATCGGTGCTTCTGGAGTGGGCAAACACTTCTCCTCTTCCACAGTGAAGACAGAGGCAAAAAATGCATTCAGCTTCTCATCCATTTCCCTATCATCCTTCACTACTCCTTTTACCCCCTGGTCATCCAAGGGCCCCACTGCCTCCCTGGCTGGCTTCCTACTTCTAATCTATTTGAAGAAAGTTTTATTGTTGGTCTTTATGTTTTTTTGCGATATGCTCCTCATATTCCCTTTTTGCTTGCCTGATCACAGACTTGCATTTTATTTGCCATAGTCTGTGTTCCCTTTTATCAACCTCACTAAGACTAGCTTTCCACCGCTGACGTCAGAGGGTTCAGTTGCCAAATCGGGGAGTCTAGAAGTTGGATAGGTGGTGCAGGTGGCACCTTTGGCAAGTCTGAAGATGGAGTCTCAATGGGAATGGGTTGCATATTTGGAGCAGAGCTCTGCACAGTACCCAAGGCATCGTTTTTGCAGCTCGTTTTAAGGGATTTGTGACTACCCTAGTAGAACTTTTGTGGCCCTTATCAGACTTGTCTCTCTTCCTCTTCTTAGCTGGAGTGGACAAGGCCGATTGAGGGATCAGCACTGGGCATTTCAATGTCAACAGGGTGATGTTGAAGGCCAATTTCGATAGCGGGGGAACCGTCGAGGTGGAGGGTTTCAGCTGCGCGTCAGAAGCCATCCCCAGTTGAAATGTCAAAGATGGAGTGGTGGAAGGGGTAAGAGCCGATTCCAACAGGGCCATGTGCAGTTCTGCTGCTTGAGTTTTTCTCGTCTGATTAGAGAATTTGGTGCATTGTGGGCAGAAGTCAGGATGGGGGCCTCTCCAAGACAGAGGACACAGAGTATGCATCCATCAGGAGGTGCAAGTTTGCTGCCACAGTTGGTGCACCTTTTGGGAAAAAAAAACACTTTTTTGCCATAAAAAGGGCCAGAAACAAAGAGCAAAAGTAAAGACAGGGGGAGAGAGGCTGAAGCCCAGACTGAGGGAAAAGGTTCTTCTTTTTGTTTTCTTTCTTTTTTTAAGAGGTGTCATAAAAAATGAAATAGAAGAGAAAGAAACAAAATTGAAGGGAAGCAAAGACCCGAAGGAGCTTTGAAGAAAAAAATCTCACCAACCAGCAAGGAGCTGGGAACAGCGCAGCGGTCAGAAGAGAACTCGCGGTATGTCGGTGCCACGCTCCTTGAGCATGCGCGGTCAGGGTTCCTGCACATGTCTGGGGTGAAGACAAGAAAATCCCTTTGTGAGCTTTGTACAACACCAATCAGATCAGTACAAGCGTATTGGATCTCATGGGTGTGTTGCACAGAGACCACGACGAAGATCACAGCATGATGACGTCGTGCAGAAGTGACATCATCACACCGCCAATGTCACATGGCGACACTCTAGTTTTTAGGCAAAACTCTATGGTGAAATTGGGCACAAACCATAGCGTTTTGCCCAAAAACTAGAATGTCACAGTGCAATGTGAGCAGAGCAATGACGGCACTTCTTGGTGACATCATTGTGCCTCGCATGCTGTGTGCATGCAGCAGAAGCTCCTGGGAAGGCCCATCAATCCCCCCACCAGAAGACAGGTAGGACCCTGGCAACCCTACTCAGAAGAAACATCATTCTTCACAGTGGCAGAGAAAGAACCCAAGGAAGGCACTCTTGCTTAGGAAAAAGAGCAGGAAATCTCAGTGCAAGGGGGCAGGGAAGCACTTTAAGTGCTTTTAAAACCTCTGGAGACTCTCTCACTTGCCAGGCCTATGTGGGACTGCACTCTGACCACAAAGATGAATGTATAAAAATCTTTAGATCCTAGCCCTTGAATGCAGACAACGGAAGTTTCAAGAAGTCTGTACCATATTTCAATAACAGATTACCTGAAATCATTACATACCATTAACATAAATAAGTAGGGTTGCCAAGTAGGGAAATGTCTGCAGTTTTGGAAGTGAAGCCTGGGAAAGGCAGAATTTGGGGAGGATGGGATCTTAGTAGAGTATAATGCCATAGAGAAGTTCACCCTCCAAAGCAACCATTTTCTCCAAAAAAACTGATCAGGAGATCACTTATAATTCCAGGAGACTGGCAACCCTATAAGGCCAAGTTAAAGTCCACTCTAGTAGCCTGGAATACCTGAGCAAATTAAACAAAAAACTTATGTAACATAAAAATAACTTAATAATTTCAAATAATTATCTATGATAAGTACTAGAAAGGAAGGAAATTCATACCTTCAGTTCACTTTTTCAGCCTGGTTAAGCACAATGCCCTTCATTTCAAGCACATTTAAAAAGCCATTATTTTCTATCATGAATTCCACTATCTGCCCAGCTAACTAAGCCTATAGAGTATTCTTGATTCTGACAATTTAAGCCCAAGCCCAAATGACTGTATAAAGCTCTTTGAAGTGACTTCAATTCATGAAAAGCATTCACTGCAGCAAAGGAATTTTGCATTTAACAAGTTTTGCACTCCATGGTAGGGAGGGAAAGGTTTCAATAGTTTCATTTTCTGTATTTAGACTCTTACAAGGCAAATTAAGAATCTGATTTCTGGCAGAATTGGAAGGACAACAAAAGGCTATATTTAGGTATTGTGACTGTAACCCACCTCTCCCTCTTGCTCAACGTCCTGCAAATCAGACCCCGCCCCCAACACACACAATTCAGAGAACCATGCCCAGAAGGAAATGGCAGTTTCAGAGGATGGAATCTATAAGAAACAGAAATAAACAGGTTGCTTACCTGTAACTGATGATCTTTGAGTGGTCATCTGTGCAGTCACACCGCTGGGATCTAGTGCACCTGCACTGATCTGATCAGTGTTGTACAAAGCTCACAAAGGGATTTTCGCGCCTCTGCCAAGTCTGCGTGGAAACCCCTACTGCGCATGCCCAAGGGGGTGGGGCGCAGACATCACGCCAGTTCCTTCTGACCGCTAACAACCAAAGTCATGTCAGAGAACAACTGAGGATGAAAGCAGTGGGGAAGGACGGGCGGGCAGTGTGACTGCACAGATGACCACTCGAAGATCATCAGTTACAGGTAAGCAACCTGTTTATCTTCTTCGTGGTCTCTGTGCATCACACCTATGGGAGATTGAAAAGCAGTGGCTCACCTGAAGGTGGGCACTGTCAGACTCAGTGTGCCACAGAGGACAGGACCAAATGACCCACATCACCCTTATGCTGTGCACGAACGTCCAGTGCATAATGTCTGATAAACGTGGTTGGCGTGGACCACATGGCAGCTCTACAGATAGAGGACAGGGATGCACCCTTCAGGAAAGCAGTAGACGTCGCCATGGATCTGGTGGAGTGCACCCTCAAGCGAGCAGGGAAAGGGTGCTTTGCTAAGGAATAGCACAACCTAATTGTCCCTATAATCCACTTGGACAGGCATCGACTCGAGATCCGCGATCCTAAGGAGGCAGTGGAGTAAGAAAGGAACAAGGTGTTGTTCCTTCTGGTGGGCTGAGTCCTGTTCAAGTAGAAAAGGAGCGCCCTCTTGGCATCCAGAGAATGAAGCAGACGTTGTTCTTCCCCTTCAGGATGTGGGAAGAAATCTGGCAGGAAAATGTCGGAGTTTAAGTGGAACTCTGAGACTATTTTTAGTAAAAATGAGACGTCCGGCACCAGACGAACTCCATTTGGCAAGAAGACTAGGTATGGAGGGTCATGGCATAATGCCATCAGTTCGCTGACCCTCCTGACCGATGTAATTGCAACTAAGAAGGCTGTTTTCCAAGCTACGTATTGCAAGTCGCAGGTTGCCATTGATTCGAACAGCTTCCTTGTGAGGTGCTCCTTGTGAGGTGGCGGAGCACCAATGGCAAATCCCACAGCTCCGTTGGAGCACTTACAGGGGGATGCAGCCAAATGAGACCCCAGAGGAACTTCTTTGAAGTAGGATGGGAAAAAACAGAGTAGCCATCCAGACCACTGTGGTATGCAGAAATGGCCACCAAGTAGGCCTTAACGGATGAGTGGCCAAGGCCCTGATCCATGAGTGACAGAAGAAATTCAAGGATTTTGTTGAGCCCTACAGACATTGGTGAAGTAGTCGACGTCTGTAGGAAGGAAAGGAACTTAAGCCACTTTCTGCGGTATGAAAGATGGGTGGATGCCTTCCTGGCATTGAGCAGTACTTCTGAGACGCGATCGGAGAAGGTTATTGCCCTGTCCACCAAGCCATCAATTTCAGGTTGTCCACTTCGGCGTGGAGAAGCGTCCCTTCCTCTGCTAGAAGGAGATCCAGCACCCTGGGGAAGTGGTGGTACCTGCCTCTCGCGAGTCAAAGCAGAGTGGTGAACCAGGGTTGCCTGGGCAACCATGGAGCCACTAGAATACAGTCTGGCATGACTCTGGCTAGCTTCTGAAGGAGGAGTAGAAGAGGAAACATGTATAGAAAAGTCTGTCGCCATGGGTGGAGGAGGCCGTCTCCTAGAGAGAGAGGATCCACTCCCCCGCGACTGCAGAAGAAAGGGCATTTCGTGTTCTGTCTGGAGGCAAAGACATCTAGCTCTGGACTGCCCCATTTCTGAAAGAGGGGACAAAGCTAAGACCAATTCAGCTCCCACTCGTGATGTTGCGTGAGACCCCTGCTGAGGAGGTCAGCCTTCATGTTGCAGGTTCCTGGAATGTGAGTGGCCACAGGGAAGATGTCATTGCCTACACACCATTCCCACAGGTCGATTGCCAGGTGGCAGAGGCTCTGGGACACCGTCCCTCCTTGACGGTTGACATAGCTGAGCACCATAGTATTGTCCATCAGCACAGCTATGCAATGTCCCCGAAGAATGGGCTGGAAGGAGTTCAATGCCAGCTTTATTGCAAGCAGTTCCAGGTAGTTGATGTGCTTGGTAGCGTTGAGAGTGCCCCACTGGTACCAAGTGCTTATGCCATTGAGATGGGCTCCCCATTCCCACAGGGAGGCATCAGTGGTCAGTGTGAGACACAGGTTTGGTGGGTGAAAAGGTGCACCTTGGGCCAGGTTGGGTGTTATTGTCCACCACAGAAGAGAGTCCTGCACAGCTGGTGGAGGTTGGAAGTGGATAGATTGTCCCATCCTGAGCGGTTTGAAGCAGCGCAGGAACCAAATCTGTAGAGGCCTCATACGTAGCTTGGCTAATGGCAGCACGGCCATAGTGGGCAACATGTGACCCAGCAAAAATTGAATGTGAAAGGCAGTGGACCAAACGTTTGTTTGGACATCTCTCGCAAGACACAACAGGGTTATTTCTCTGTCTGCAGGAAGGTAAGCCTTGCATGTTATAGAGTCCAGAACCGCACCTATGAATTGCACCCTCTGTGATGGCCGCAGATGGGACTTCTGATGGTTGACCTGAAGGCCCAGGAGATGAAGCGTCCGAGAAATGTGATTTTCCAGGAGCACCGAGGAATCCGCCACTAAGAGGCAATCGTCTATGTAGGGAAAGATGGCAATCCCTTGTAGACGAAGATAGGCTGCCACCACCATTGTTTTGGTGAAGACCCTCGGTGCCATGCACAGGCCAAACGGAAGACACTTGTACTGGAAGTGGAGGTCCCCTATGGTGAAAAGGAGGTACTTCCGGTGGGACGGATGGATATTGAGATGAAAGTAGGCATCCTGGAGGTCGATGGTTGCCATCCACGACCCCTGAGCCAGAAGAGGGAGGATTATTTTCAGCGATGTCATTTTGAACTTGCAGTATTGCACAAAGATGTTGAGGCCCCACAGGTCTAAGATTGGGCGCAAACCCCCATCTCGCTTGGGAACAGCAAAGTATCGGGAGTAAAAGCCTGTCCTTTCGTATGCCCTTGGCATGTGCTCTATCGCATCCTTTTCCAAGAGGGAATTGACCTCTTGGAGAAGAAGGGAAGACTAGGGGTGGAGGGAGGGATGACTAGGAAAATAGGTAGTGTCGGCAAGTCCACAAATTCTATCGTGTATCCATGGGTTAGAATGGATAAAACCCAGCTGTCCATAGTAATCACCCACCAGACAGAAAGGAATGGGGAAAGGCGGGTAGATTCCCCTGCAACAAGCTGGGGGAAGTCAAAGGCCCTGCTTGGTAGTCTTTTGGTTCTTTGCCCTAGGATTTTGCTGTTGGGAACCATATCTGGACTTTGCAGGGTACTGGTACTGCTGGTGCTGTCCTGTGGGTGACTGGCGAGGTCTCCAGGAACCCTCTGGGGATGGTTTGGTGGAATAAGGGCATTTGGAGCTGTAGTGGGACCAGGAACGTTGACAGTATGGCTTGGATGGAGCAGAGACACCCAAAGATCTAGAGGCCTTTATGCTCTTACCCATCTCTTGTAAGGATGAGTCAGTAAAAGAGAGGAACAGCCCCTCCCCATCAAAGGGAAGATCTATGTAAGCCCTAGTATGGGGGGCAAAGAAGTTGTTCGCAGCCAAGCGTGTCGGTGAAGTCCTACCGCCAAAGACATTATTGTGGAGAAGGTGTGTAGCGTGTGCTTAGTGGTATTGAGAAGCTGCTTTGCTAGGACCATGCCCTCCTTTTGCAGAGCCTGGGCTGCCTGACTTTTGTCATCCAGAAGAAAAGGTAGGAGATCTGTCATTTGTTGCCACAACGCATGGTATCTGGTATCTACTCATGCATGCTCAACGCATGGTACTGGTATCTACTCATGCATGCTACATAGTTTGATGCTTTGATACCTAAGGCACCCGCGGAATAAAAACACCTTTCAAAGGCATCCAGCTTCTTGCTTTCCTTGTCAGATGGGGCGATGTTGGTGCGCCTATTCTTTGAAGAAGACGAGACCACCATGGAGTTTGGCTTCAGATGCATATAGAGGAAACCCGCTCCCTCTTCCTGCACTCGGTACATGTGATCCAGCCTCCTGGTCAATACCGGTGCAGATGATGGCTTCTCCCAAGGAGTTTTCACCACCTGAAGGAGGACCTTCGACATCAGTAAAGAGATTGGAGTCTATGTGTCTATCTGGTCCTCGTCTGATATGGATGGCTACGGTTGAATGATGGAATGAGCCATTCTCTTAATTAGATCACTGTCGTAGAACATGTCCTCCGACTAAGATTGGGAGGTCCTCGGAGACCTTTTGTTTCAAGGAAACATCCCCAGTTGAGGTTTCATTGTCAGACTGGTCGACTTCAGACAAGCCCTGAGAGGTCTCCAAATGCGACCCAGGTCCTTGGGTCAGTGTCGATATGGAGGGCTTCTTTGGTGATAATGGCGACAAAGGGGCCTCTCTCGGCGGTCAGGGAGGCAGAGGTTTGGAGATTGGGCGGTTGGTGGTGGGCGATGCGATTGGTGGTGAGCGGTTGGTGGTGGGCGACGCGGAGAACAGGATTGAGGGTAATGACTGTCCCAGTCATGTTTTCCCTTAGGCAGCAGGCACGGCATCGAAGAGAACCAGCATGGCATATGTTGTCGATGATCCCATGGAGGGTACACCTGTATCGGTATCGAGAGGGTGAATCCCAACCAGAGGCCAATCTTGAAAAATGCTCTCTCCAGGGCAAGGGGGATCGATGGTGTCGGTCACGATGAAACTGGTAGTCGTCCCATCGATCTCGGTCATCCAGAAAGGGCGAGCAGGACCTATCACCCGGTCTGTATTGGCCGTCATGATCAGAACGACCACTAGCCCAGGAAGCAGGCAATGGAGAACGATGACTGATGCCTTGAGTCTCCGAAATCAAGTCATCCTCTGCCTCAGAAGCCGATAAGGATGGGGGATGGTGAGCCAGGTTCATTTCCAACAGCGGAGGGTTCAGCTGTCTAGTAGGAGAATCAAGTATCTCAATCGGGGGTTCCGATTGTATCTTAGGCAGCTTCAGTGTGCACTGGCGTGCTGATAGGAAATGTGACTACAGATTGACTGGCAGTGCAGAGCCCCTGGAGAGTGCCACGTTGCTCAACTTGTGAGACTTCTGCGGGTTCCCTGAAGTCAACTTATGCAAGATATGCCTCTGCAACTTAACCCTCTTAGGTTTCTTCACTGGTGTCAAGACGGAAGAGACCGATTTCGAAGGACACTTCTTTAAAGGGGGTGGCCCCGTATCAGAAGAAGATTTGCCCGGCCGAGGTGGCTTCGGCGTCGATGGCACGGCCTCCAGCCTCAGTATCAATGTGGACGGTCAAGATGGTGCCGATGCAGAAGACTTAGAAGGAGATTTTGTTGACATTGTAGACACAGGAGGGGCAAGAGCCGATTCCCAAAGGGCAATTTGCAGCCTCACAGTTCTATTTTTGCGTGTTTGATTCAAAAATTTAGCACACAGAGCGCAACCCTCCAGTCGATGACTTTCACCCAAACAGATTATACAGAGTGTGCTTGTCTTGTGGAGCTAGTTTACTTCCACACAAAGCACAACTCTTGAAGCACCCCCACTTTTTACCCGTAAAAATGATCCTCAACGTGAGGGAGGAAAGGGGGGGGGGAGAAGGTCCGAAGACCATAGAAAGTTCTCACCCCGAACCCTCTCTGATGATTCCATGAGGAAGAAGTCCAATAATAATAGAAGAAAAATCCAAAGACAAAAATTAGTAAGAATCAAAGGAGTCCCAATGTTAGGGGAAAAAACTAACAATCACCAACTGATGAAGAAGCTGTTAACAGCACGGCAGTCAGAAGAGAACTGGCGGGATGTCCGCGCCCCAACCCCTTGGGCATGCGCAGTAGGGGTTCCCACGCAGGCTCAGGATGGAGGCGCGAAAATCCCTTTGTGAGCCTTGTACAACACCGTTCAGATCAGCGCAGGCACACTAGATCCCATAGGTGTGATGCACAGAGGCCACGAAGAAGATCTTACAATGGCTACAAAAGGTGAATACTTTAGGGCTGTTTCTTCTATGGAAGAAACACCCCCAGTGAGCTCCCTCCCCAATTCTCCAGGAATTTCCCAGAGTTAGCAACCCACTGCTCCAGGTCACTGGGCTGCAACAAAAAAGCACTTGTCTTCAGCCATTTTCCCATGTTAACATAAATGTTTTTAGAAATCAAACTTCTTCTATGCAGGCTGGCTGAGAGAATCATAAGTTCAGTCTTAGGAAGTTTGTATCTCTGAGTAATTGCCTTAATGTACTTTGGTATGGAGGCCGCTTATAGTGCAAACCTGAACAGTGACATCTGTCTAAACCCAATGAATTCAATTGACTTAGAAAGGGGCAACTCTGCTTAGATGTCACTGTTAGTGAGGAAGTAGAGCCTAGCAGCTAGACTGTTGTAGACTGTCCCTTCTTGGCAAAACTAACATTTCCATATCTTTAAAGTGATACATTCTTGAAGTCTGTATTCTTTCATTTATAACAAGAACTTTTAAGCACAGTAAGAGAAGTCTAGTGTCAAATCAAAATACACCACCAGGGCTATTTATGGATCATTTTGCCCCAGTTTCCATGATGGATGTAAACAAGATCCCTAGGATCTGTGAAGGCCACTATTTCTACCCTGGATCTTTGCCCATCCTGGCTGCTAAAATCATTTAAGGACCACATCAACAACACCTTTAACATCTATTATAAATCAGTCTCTAATTCAGGGCACCTTCTCTCAGCCACTCAAAGAGGCAGTTATTCAGCTGCTACTTAAAAAAACAACAACACATCCTTATAGAAAAATGATGTGGCCAGTTTTTGCCCAGTCTCTAGCCTACCCTTTCTAGCCAAACTGACTGAGAGAGCTGCAGTGAACCAACTCCAAGTCTCCTTGGATAATTCATCTGCTCCACTTTTCAGTCTGGTTTCAGGCCAGGCTGTGGGACAGAGACAACTCTTCTAGCTTTAGCTGATGACCTGCATCTGAGTGTAGACAAAGGCCAAGCCTCTCTATTATTCTTATTAGATTTATCTGCAGCCTTGGAGACCGAAGTAGGTATCAAGAGATGTGTGTTAAACTTGTTCAAATCATTCCTCTTGGACTGGATTCACAGGGTTGCTATTGGAAACCAGTTGTCATTGGTGTGGGACCTTATCTTGGAGGGTTCCAGAGGGCACAGTTCTATCCCCCATGCTTTTTAATCGCTATGTAAAGCCCTTAGGACAAATCATTCATAGTTTTTGGGTTTGGTTGTGATCAATATGCTGACAATACTTAGCTCTATGTATCCTTATCCAAATCTACTGCTGATGTGGAAGATGTCCTGAATTACTGCCTGGCTGCGGTGGTTAACTGGCTAAAAGTGAACAAATTGAAACTAAACCCTGAAAAGACAGAGGTGATATTGGTTGGGAAGGTGGAGGCCTTCCCACCTTCGATAGAGTTCAACTAACCCTCACTGACTCAGTTATAAGCCTTAGATTCATAATGGATCCAGCTTTATTACTGGAGAATCAAGTTGATGTAGCAGCAAAAAAGTCTTTCTTCCAATTCAGCCTAGCCTGTAAAATGGCCCCATACCTTGATACGCCTGACCTGACCACCTGGATCCATGCCACAGTAACATTGAGACTACACTACTGTAATGCACTGTACATTGGTCTCCACTCAAAATCAACTCAGAAACTTCAGTTGGTTCAGAATGCAGTTGCTCAACTATTAGCAGGAGCTAGATGGAGCATACACATTATTCCCACTCTACAGACTCTCCATTGGTTGCCCATTTGGTAAAAAGTTCACTTTAAGGTACTGGCTATCACATATAAAACCTTTCATGGTCATGGCCTCACTCATTTACAGGGCCACCTCTCCCGCTATGCTCCACCACGACAACTCCATTCACGTCCACAAGGGCTTCTGCAGGTGCCAACTGCCTGTACACGTGCTTTCTCCACTGTGGCTCCCACCTTGAGGAAGTCAGGAAAGCTCCCTCTCTCCTGGTCTTCTGCAAACTATGCAAAACTGAACTATTCAAGAGGAGTTTTCTACGTGGGCAATGAGGATGCACAGTGCAGAGTTGTTCACAAACTTGCTTGTATAAATGACTGGGAATTGTGGTTCTGTACTGCTGTATATAGGGTATTGTAAGTAGGATCCTTTTATGTACTTTCTGTACAGCTTGGTGTGTCATGTTAATATTTTTGCTAGCCTTCTGTTTTCTTCTGGTGGTTCCAGATTCCTAATGTAGTCTCCTAATGCACTAGTTATTGAATGTTCCATTTTGTTGATTATCTGTGTAATCTGCCTCAAGTCCCTGTGAGAAAGATGGATGATAAATAATGTAAATTAAAAAAATAAAAATCAATACCAAAAGAAATATGTGACCAGGCCAGCTGATACATGAATCCTTGTAAACAATGATTGCAGTGAGAAACTAGCATCTTAAATTGATCCATCACCTAGAAAGTTACTGTTCCAGTACCTGCTATCCTTCTGGGATCCCTTTAAAAGAGAAATTGTCTGCCAACAGTCCAGATTGTATGTTTGCAAAGCAATGAAAGCATGTATATTGAAATCAGATTGATTTTATATTTTGATTTCTTTTCTACAAATGCCAATGTTATTTGATATATTTCCCATCCCTATAGGTAATCAATAATACATTTTTCTGTATTCAAGGGCTCTAGCTGAAATGATCAAACAGTCTAAAAAGCCCATCCACTTGACACCCGATGAAGCAAGCTCTGACTCAAAAGCTTTTGCTGGAATAACTTTTTATTAATTTTTATGGTGACACCAGATGCCTGGTTTTATTTTGATACTTAATTATTTTATGAGATCACTGATCATATGGGGATTAGGACAAAAGGAGCTCAGGATGGACCTAGTACCCAGACAGACTGGAATCCTAAGTTGTTCCCCAAAAGTACCCTCTTCAAACACCCCTGCATAAAGTACACCATCTTTTGCCAAAGAGAAGGCTGGTGGCAGCATAAAAAACCTGGAGCGATGCAGCTCATGTGAGTACAGCCTGTGGAAACATGCAAGACACTACACCAGTTTGCCACTGTAATTAGAATGCTTGACTAGGACCTGGAGGACTGAGGTTCAAGTCCTCACTCTTCCAGAAAACTTACTGGGTGAGCTTGGGTATGTCATCCTCTCTCAGCTTATCTAGCTGACAACATCATTGTGAGGATAAAATGAAGGAGTAGAGAGAAAGGTGGAATAAAAACATACTAAATAAGACAGACCCTGCAAATAAGGGGAAGTTCTAGCCACTCAAGTGAGCAGCCTTCCCAGTTCTCATCACTACTCTGTAACACGTTTGCACTATTAGCATCTCCAAAACTTTTATATTACTGTCAAGTTATAGCTAATTTATGGAAACTTTGTAGGGTTTTCAAAGGAAGAGACGTTCAGAGGTGGTTTACCATTGCCTGTGTCTGCATAGCAACCCTGGACTTCCTGGTGATCTTCTACCCAAATACTAACCAGGGCTGACCCTTTTTAGCTTCCAAAATCTGACGATCAGACTAGCATGAGCTATCCAGGCCATTTATTTATTATTATTTCGTGTATAATCTACCTTTCTCCCCAATGGGAATGCAAAGTGTCTTACACCATTCTTTTCTTCACCATTTTGTTCTCACAATCACCCCATCAGCTCGGCCCTAAAGTTGGATAGTTGGCACCCAGAGAGAAAGCAAACCCAGACCACCTTCACATAAAATCACTCCAGATAGATATTAAATCTAATACACTACCTGGCCTAAAAATGACTCCACAAGGAATGCCAAGCAGAAAACCAGCCAAAGAAAAGCTATCTGGAAGTGAACCCAAGAACTGACTTGCAGACAAATCTCTCCCACCTAAAGGCAATGCATTTTTTCCTAACAATGGATTTCTCAGGAAAACAGCACCCCACTTTGATGGTACTTCTTTTATCATCAGTACTGGCTTCCCCTCTTAACATCCACACTCTTGTTAGCATATCCATAGTATCTGGAAGTGTCATGCACCCTTCATCAATACACATCAAATGCCATATCCTAGTTCCATGAAGGCTATCAAGGTCCACTCAATACTTTTATCTCCCTCTGGGAAAACCATTAACCATGTATTCATTTTTCTGGGAACTTTCCTGTAAACACATTTAGCTATTGGTTTAGGGGCAAACCTGTCATATTACCTGAAGATGCATTCTTCCTATAAATACATGAACCCAGCTTTAGTACACACATTCTCTTCTTGATCCCAACTTCACATTGGATGACGTGCTGGTTGCTTCTCTCTTCCATGGACCCGAAACTACAAGACTGGTAAATATCGCCAACCCTAAACCACTATTTCTCCTGCTACTTCCTTTTATTTTCTCAGTTAGGTTTTGTAAGCTTGTTGTACAGTATGCTGTTAATTTTGTTCTTAATTATTTTTCAATAAAAACTGTACCAGTTGAACATTAGCCTGGTTTATTTGTGAGTTCTCTGGGGGAAAGGACTCCCATATACAAAGGTGGAGATTCCCGTGTTACCCACCTCTCTCTAGCTAATTTCCCCAAGTAATCTATTAAATAATTAGACCGATTTGGTAATACCTGTGAGATTAGATAGCCTGAGTATGTGTGACTGGTCCAGCAAGGCCCAGCACTCAGCAAGTTTCCAGTGGGGTTACGTAAATGGGTTAGCCAGAGCCTTCTCTGACACTAACCACAACATCACATTGTCTCTCCAGTGAGCCCAATGCATACCAAGTTTTTAATACACTTGCACATACTTCACGCTACAAGGAAAGGGTTCAGATTACACGAATCTAGACTTTGTTTTGCATTAATTTAATGGTAGGGGGTTCCACTTGCAAATTTAATAATATTTTGAACTACTAGATTTATATGCTTCTTCCACCTTTTTAGAGAAGGGGATATACAGTAATCAAATGAAAGGTTTCTGCCACTTCAATACAGTTGATAAATATAATATTTTGAATTACCAGAAACAACATGTTTTTATAATACTATATGCTATATACATTCACATACAGAACATCCACAATTTGAATACTGTTTGTGATTCTGGTTGTCCCACTTCCAAGAAAAAGGTAATTAAAATGATCTCTTTTTAGGCTTACAAACAACTGTATGGAGAGCATAAGGATCTGTGAGCAGTTTGTGTCATTAACGATTTGAACAATGTGAACATGGAAAAATTGTTCACTCACAATACAAAAATGTAATCCATTTACTGGCAACAAACCTCACACAAACAAAGAGCAAAGACTATGGTATGCCTTGCCCAAAATGCTATCATTAGATGATTCAACAGTACAATCCTAAACAGGGTTACACTTTTCTGCACCACTTGACTTCAATAGATTTAGAAGAATACTGCAGAAGGGAAGCCATTTAGTGCACTGGACATGATCTAGAAGTGGCTCCTAAGGGGCAGGGAGATTCCTTTAGGAAAACAACCCCCACCCTTCCACCCCAATGTCATCACAGCCCCAACTGAAATCAGGGCCATCCAATACTGCTTTTTCAAGGAAACAGAAGACATATGGAGAACCGATCATGGATCTCCAACATCTCACCTATTTGTGCCCTCAAAGACAATATGCTTCTTCCACATCCTGGAGATTCACAATCAGGTAAATATCTTCCATGAGGCATCTCACTGGCTATATTTAAAGAGCCATAATATCAAGCTAGAATAAGGGCCTGAATTTGAGTTTCATTTTTAGTTGGCTTTTAAATAACATGTTTGCCATAGTGTGGCTCTCTGTTTTTAAGGATAAGCCTGTGTTCCTACACCAACCCTTCACCGCTATTTTCATTACACCCACCTGTCAGAGCTCCTCCAAGGCTTCCTCTTCTAAAAGGTCTTCCGTCTTCACTCAGCTGCCTTTTAAATTTCAATGATTTGCCAGGGCCAGAAGAAACCTCAGGATTGCTTGATTTTCGAAATGGCATTGATGGAGGAGATAGTATGCTGTCGAGCTGTTAAAAAAAATGTAGATGCTGGAGTTTAGGATGCATTTTTAGTTGAAACGTGAAACACTGCGTGAACAGTTTTGCATGAAACAGTTCTTCTTAGCTTTATAAAAGATACCAAGTTGAGTGTTCAGGTATTGCTGGCAGAGGAAAAGGAAAAGGGATAATGCTTTCAGAACCTTCATCTGGAAACAGCAGTTTTCCTTTTTCAGAGAGTTTAAGATGGTCTGAAAGAAAGGTCAATCCTCCCACTTTCACCTTGGATG
Organism: Gekko gecko; assembly: GCA_029375565.1. Classification (NCBI taxonomy): domain Eukaryota; kingdom Metazoa; phylum Chordata; class Lepidosauria; order Squamata; family Gekkonidae; genus Gekko; species Gekko gecko. The sequence continues at coordinate 44,471,027 of JAPDNY010000007.1, read as the reverse complement.
AACAGGTTTCAGAAGTTTTTGTACTCTTCTAACTTGACCTGTTTGCCAAGAGGTGACTGTGAGGCAAAAAGTGTGTGTACACACTTTATGGAAAGAGTTTCTCCAACCACCTTGAACTCCCTTGAAAGTGTAGTGTATTTCCAGTTTTTGTTAGGACACTTTTCATTTACCTGAACTTGGGTAGTGCCATTTTTCAAACAATTTTCATTCTGCTTAAGCTAATTATAAAGGCTCTTTGCATTAGCAAGTATTGTAATTGGTATTTAAAGCTAAAACTAACTATATTCCTTATAGTTTGCTATATTCCACCGAGCACCTATATATGACATCGAACTCCTAGGAGGTTATGCCAAAGACTTGTTGATTCTTTCACTGTAACTGATCTTTCAACATGGAAATTGCCCTCTCCAAATCACTGTCCAATATGGACTTCTAGAATGAAGAGAGGGTGATAGAATGATGATACATCTACCCTAGTCTCATCACTCAGATAAAAAAGAAACCACACCAAGGCAGGCTTGTACATAAGCAATTACCTCGTAGCCTGGGGCAAGTAAATATTACCCCCCCAGGTGATAAGCAGCTGGGTTAAAGCTTCTGAATTGCAGCATCTCCTTTATGAATGTAATCCTTTAAAATAAACTCCACATGTTCAGTATAGAGATATGCTTTCACTGTGGAATACCATCCCACTGAAAGCGTCTTGATTTGTTTTGTAAATGGCTGTTAGTTACAATTTCCTCTTCCATTCCCATTAGAAACCAGCTCTGATATGAATATAAGAATATTAGTGAGGCATAACGTCTTTTTGGTGAAGGATTAAGAGAAATGTCTACCTTCAGTTGTAAAGCTATAGTTTACTTCTTCATTTGTCATGATAAAGAAGCTGTGGTAGTCTGCGTGTGGAACTTGTAGAGGAGCATGCATTCATAAAAGTCAGCTGGTATAATGTTTAGAGAATCAGACTAGGATCTGGAAGATCAAGTTTCAAATCCCCATCATGCCATGGAAGCCTGCTGGGTGACCCTGGACATGTCACATACTCTTACCCTAACCTAACTCACGGGGTTGTAATTAAGATAAAAATGGAGGACGGAAGAATTATGTAAGCTACTTTGGGTTCCCACTAGGGAGAAAAGTGGGATATAAATGAAGTAAATAGATTTTTGAAATGGTTCCCCCCCCCCCGCCAATGGTTTTGTTCCAGAGGGGTAGGAGTTGCCTATGCTTATTCAATAAATGAAGTAATTTTCAAGTTTTACAACTCCACAAGAGCTGCATTTGTGGGGGGGTGGTAAATCAAGGGGTCTGAGAGTACAAGGCTTTCCAGATTTTGAGATATTTTTATAAGGCACACGTGTGGAGAAAAAGATAGTAACTTTAAGGTACTGAATTATAAGTCTGTCAAGACACTGTCAATTCTGAATCACAATAATTTCTTGTTTATATTATGACTTGCTTTTACCAAACTGCTTAAAAGATGCTCCAGAAGTCTACTATTAGATGCAAAATGGAAGAAGTAGAAAAACCACCAGATGGCACTATACTATAATTAAAAAACAACTGTACATGTCTCAAAACTAGTTAATTTAAAATTAACAACAGCATAGAACAAAAACATTTTTTTCCAGATAACTCTCTCTCAGAAGAATTAAATTCGCCTCGGCTATTTCAGAATATGTTAAGAAAATAAATTTTAACTTGGTTGTCATGCTCCATTTCTGCCCTAAATTATAATCTTTTACTACCAACTCAATAGTAGCATTGAAGTATAGAAGAAGCAAGAAGTTGACAGCCATTTTGCAGCTGCATTTTTAAAAGACTATAATTTAAAAGCAACTCTGCTGATCAAAATGCTAGATCTACACCTGTCTCCTGTTTCCAAAATTCCAAAATGCAGGTTATAGAAGCAACATACAGCCTGCCCAGGATATGTACCCCAGCAACTGATATTGAAAGATATACTGCCTCTGAACAAGAAGGTTCTCCAATAACATTTGTTCCGTAAGTATGTCTAACAACTCTTTTAATTAAGCAAAATCCCTGGGGCAAAATTCATTTCTATTCTTTCTCTTTTTTTGGCTCAGAAACTTTGTTCTTTTAGAACATGTCACCCTCACATTAATCACTTACAGTTTTCCTTCTGTAAACCGAAAAGCACCTGGGGTACTAAACCACCCTTAAAAAAATAAATCAAGCAGTTTTGCCACTGGGGTGCTTCCTTGCCCCAGCCAATATAATGTATTTGTGATGAAAAGATCCCATTTATTTTTGCAAACTGGAACTGATCTAGGGAACCATTGAAGTGAAGAGTCATGGCTCTGCATCTTGCTGGAAACACAAATATTCACCTCACCACATCCTAGGATTTGGGAGACCCGGGTTCAAATCCCCACTCTGCCATGGAAATTTGCTGTGTGATCTTGGACAATCACACTCTATCAACCTAAACTACCTCAGAGGATTGTTCTGAGGATGAAATGGAGGACAGGAGAACAATGTAAGCAGTTTTGAGTCCCCACTGGGGAGAAAGGCAGGGTATAAATAAACATAAAAATAAATAAAAACGAAACAAAAATAAGTACAAAATACCAACAACTATCTTGATTAACAATGATAGATATTTCATTCAACTTTTGGACACTGAGAAACACATTGATCTCTGTCACCTGATATTTTATTACTCAACAATATGTTGTAACTAGGAATAAGGCCCATTGTGGGAAGAAATACAACAAGCTCTAGAAGGAAGCTCCAGGTGAGTGTCCCGGCTGTGGCTGGTGGGGCGGCAGAGGGAAGGGGAAAATAGAGGGAGGCAAGCCATGTTTATTTCCTTCTGCTTAGCTATAAGGCAGGGCTGCCACAAGTCATTTTGCTGCCCCAAGTGGGTAGTATGGGAGGACAGCCTCATGGTAACAGGTATGGTTCCCTCCACCCCTGACTTACGTTGATTTGGGGTTATGCAGTGGCAGCTAAGGTAGAAAACCACCTCCTCCTATGCCATGTCTTCTGGGTTCCAAGGGTCTGGAAAGGGTTCCATAGCCAGTTACAGGGTTGCCAACTCTGGGTTGGGAAATACCTGTAGATTTGAGGGGTGGAGCCTGGGGAGGGAAGGGGTGGGGAGGGACTTCAGCAAGGTATAATGCCAGAGTCCATTGCCTAAAGCAGCCATTGTCTCCAGGAGAACTGATCTTGGTCATCTGGACATCAGTTGTAACAGCTGGATATCTCCAGATGCTGCCTGGAGGTTGGCTTATGTTAATTTGGGGCTATGCAGTGGCAGCTAAGGTAGAAAAGCACCTTCTTCTATGCTTTTCTACCTTAGGGTTTCAAGGGTCTGGAAAGGGTTGCCAAGGGTCTGGAAAGGGTTGCCAACTCTGGGTTGGGAAATACCTGTAGATTTGAGGGGTAGAGCCTGGGGAGGGCAGGGTTTGGGGTGGGGAGGGACTTCAGCAGGGTATAATGCCATAGAGTTCACTGCCCAAAGCAGCCACTGTCTCCAGGAGAACTGATCTTGGTCATCTGGACATCAGTTGTAATAGCTTGGAAATTTTCTGTAGGGGAAATGATGTGCTGTGGCTGGGGAACATAGTGATTCCTGGGAGATCTCCAAGCCCCACAGGGAGATTGGCAACTCCAGTGACCGTTTAAGGGAAGATTGGGATATGTATTTTAGCTTAGGACACATTCAATGACTCCCAACAGCAAAAGCCAACTGTTTAGAACGTTAGAGGCAAAGGCCAATCAGGCCGCATATGCAAACAACCTCTGTGTTCCGACTGGCTATGGGGGGGAGAGGAACAGCAAACTGTTTGGAATGTTGGAGGCAGGACCCAGGCAACGCAGCCAGTGGGTAGGGACAGCTTCTGAGTGACACATCATGGAGCCAACTGATTTAGGAGCGTGTGGAATGTTCAGAAAGTGCCACCCCACTTCACAATTATATATAAGGAGAGATTTGGCTTGGCATAGCAAATAATCCCAAAAAATAGTTCTGTTGTGGTTTTCCAAAGTTTTATTAAAGCCATCTAACAGAAGACAGGAATAGTGGATAGTTTTCACAGTAAAGTAAGCAGCAAGGTTCTCCTAAAAGTCTGCTTTAGGACTAGTGTAATTTATCTTATTCTTAAATGATACAGCAACTTTAAGAGTGATCAGAGAGATCACAAGGTTTAATGACAACACTTAATTATTCATGATGATGAAAACATAAATAGATTGTGATGAGCTCCAAACACAATTCCTGTTGGGGGGGGGGGAGAGAGAAACTCTAGAAATGATTCCTCTTGATTTGTAACCCTGTAGCTGTTTAAAGAAGAGTGGCATCAGATGAAAGTCACTTCAAACACATTGCTCATCCCATGTGTCACCCAGCAATGCTGTCACCATCTGCAGTTCTTTATTCTTCTCTACAGAAGCAAATGACAACCATTCACTTTGACTGGTGACAAAGTGTCTACTAGATACTACTAGATGGGAATTAATTCTGGGATCATCCCAGCGGCTACAGGGCCAGATCTCACCCCCCATTATGTCACTGTTTATTTTGTTCCATGAAACTTTTAAATATCTAGGGAGAGCAGAATCAGACCCATTCAGTAAGTCCCCTTCCCAGTCTTGGTTCTATTTGAAACGTATTTTCCCTTCTTTTCAAACAGTAGCTTTCTTTGGTAGTGAAGCATTTTATTTCCATACACTCTCCACACCGTTATTTCAATGAGACAAACTATGATTAGTTTAGGCACCCTGTAATTTCATGCAATAAAACAACAAAAAATGCTGCCTGTGAGTAGGAAACTCTTCCCCAACTATTTCTGCTCAGGAGGACAGAAGTCACTCGATACTGAACCAGTCTTAATACCTGGAAAAAACTTGGAAGAGCAACAGCCAACCAAAGTACAGAACAAGCTTTCCAGATAAGAAAAACAGAGTGCTATACTTCGGCAGCTTTCAGAGAGAGAAAGAAGGGGAAGGGTACCAAGACAATAAAATGCTGGAAGAAAATATGGTTGCACTTATCTGTAACTGAAGTTCATCAAGTGTCTTCTGTGCAGGCACACATGGGACTGCCTGAAGGCAGGCCTGCCACAAGAAGTTTTTAAACTAACTGGGAAGGGAAAGTATAAATCTACAAATGAAAAGATAAAACTCTCTCCCCAAAATTAATTTTTTTCAAGGACAAGTAATAATGCTCATAGAAATATATTAAATACACCAAAGTATTTTTGCCAGTTAGAGTTGATACCACTGGGTTGTGAACTTGTTAAGAGGCTTTGAATTCCACTTAATACAAAATAGAATTTTGATATGTGCATGGTCATGGTACCTACCTTAATTTATTACACCCTTTAATGAAGGATTTTCTTTGAAACAGTCTGAACATCACACATGATACCATCGGGGTATACAGGATAGTATTTTTTCTATGGACTGTTATTGCCCCTTGGAGGCTTGTGCTTGTGGACTATGTAGGATAGTGTTTCTTTCAAGAATTATCATTCTGTGGTTTGTGAGACTTTATGATGTACATTATATTTTCTTGAAGTATTATATGTGTTTATATATTCAGTATATTTAATATATTTCTATGAGCATTATTATTTGTCTTTGGAAAAAAAATTGTTGGGAGAGTTTTACCTTTTCATTTGCAGAGAAGTTTCTGATAGCTTCTAGAACTTTTAAGATTGAGTACTCCCCCTCCCCTCGGCATTAGGAGTGGTTGTATTTTCCCACCCATAGGTCATGTGACAAGGGGGAGGGGAGGAACATCCTGAGTCCTTTTTCCACTGCTGCTTTGCTCTCACCACAGGAATCTTTGTGAGACAATTTACCTCAGACTTACCTCTTCTACCGTCCTTCAGGATGGCATTGCTTAAAAAGTGTCTGGATTGTGGCACCAAGATGGCAACTAATGATGAACATTCTCGATGCCTCCTTTGTTTAGGCGAAGGGCATAATCCAGCCGCATGTAAGGCCTCCGCCATTTTTGCTCCCAAGGCCCAACAAGACCGTGCCTTAAGGTTAAAGGCTGCCCTCTAGGAGAAATCATTAGGGGTTCCACAAAATGATTCCCCTCTTAAATAAGCCAGTGCCCCTGCTACTGGGATACTCCCTGATGATCACTAGAAGCTGTCAGAAACTTCTCCGTGGCAGGCCTGCCCTCAGCAGTCCCATGTGGGACTGCACAGAAGACACAAAGATGAACAAGGGAAGCACAAGGTGGATGCCTGGGAACAAGAGACAAGCAACAATTCCCTAAGTAGTATATTTGCAAGGCAGTGCTCTAAATACTGCGGGGCGGGGGGACTGGAGTACAACTTTTAGCTGCCCTCACAAAAATATTGAAAACCTTACCGATCTATTATTCCTCAGGAAAACCTATTTGTTTAAAAAAACTGAATACTTCATTATAGTCTAAGAAACTATATATATACCATAACAAATATTAATTATTCTAAAAATATACTACGATTAACATCATTTACATGCATCATTCTTGATTTTACAAAGACAAAAAAAAATCAAAACAGCAATTTCACAGCTGTAGGCTCAGCCACAGGCTAAAACCATAGCGAGCTTGCTTTCAAAGTCACTTTCAATCTTATGAAAAAATTAAGTACATATTAAAGAGAGACATTCATATTCATAGTTTGTTGACACCATCATCATTTGGCTAGTGAAAAATGCTTCAGTCTGCAGGAGAAAATATGTATGCTTGGAAGGAGATTTCCCTGTTTACCATGAATACTAATGAAGTCAACTTGGTTTAGTTCATTTATAAAATCCATTTCTATTTTGTCACCAATGAATTGCTAAGCTACCTAGAATGGCTTAATTTGCTCAGATAGAATGTAGGCTTCAGAAGCCTAATTGTTCATTCAGGTCTATGCACTTCCACCCATGCTCAATTAGATCTCATTTACCCCTGTGTTATATTAAAGTATAAACTACAAATGCCAGTTAACACATTTCTAATTCCAGAATTTTAAAAATCACAAATTGAAGAGCAACAACTGTGGGATTTTTTGTTTGTTTTTCTTTCTCAGCTTTTCCAAGTCCATCTGCTCTGCCCCAGCTGTTTCATTTTTTTCATAAAACTAGGATTAACAAGATTTTACAACTTTTAAAATTAATTTATTTATAATTTTATCATCTATACACATAACACTTCTGATTAATATATATATATATATATATATACACATGCGAGTCATTTTTATCTCATTTTATCCAGCCATAAGCAGAAATTTTTCGATCTCATTTCAAATAGTTCATGGCTCTTCCCTTGTAATCTCATACTTAGTCTGTCCATTTCCGCCATTAACAACAATTTCTCTATCACGTCTTCCTTCGAGGATGATTTCCCTTCTATCCAACACTTGGCCCATAATATCCTTGCCGCTGTAAGAATATATCTAACTACATATTTATTGTTCTTATTGCATGTTCCCGGGAGCATATTTAATAACGCAATCTCTGGTAATAATGGTATATCAAACCCAGTTATTTCTCTTATAATCTTATAAATTTTCTGCCAGTATTTCTATACTCTTTCACACCTCCACCACATATGAAAGTATGTACCAACATTTTTTTTTACATTTCCAACAATTCTTACTGGCATCTGCATAGCATTTTGCCACTCTATCTGGTGCCCAGTGCCATCTATAAAGCATTTTATATATATTTTCTTTGTAAGGGATAGCTCGGAGCTGCGGTGGCTCAAGTGGTTAAGACACTGAACTGCAGGCTGTGGAAGGTCAGTAGTTCAGCAGTTCAAGACCCGGGTGCCGCAAGATGGAGTGAGCTCCCATCTCTGGTTCCAGCTCCTGCCAACCTAGCAGTTCGAAAGCAAGAAATTGCCCCGTGCGCCTTGGTGTTTAGTCATGCCGGCCACATGACCACGGAAATGTCTTCGGATAGCGCTGGCTCTTCGGCTTTGAAACGGAGATGAGCACCGCAACCCTAGAGTCGGATTCGACTGGCTTTCAAGCAAGGGAACCTTTACCTTTACTTTAAGGGATAGCTCTCATTAATTTAATGGAATACCATACTTTGGTCCACTGTTCTAGTTCTAGGGTATGCCCCAAATCCTTCATCCATGCAATCATTGAACTTTTTACTGTTTCATCCAGAAGATAGTTTGATATCAAAAAGTTATATAGTTTTTGTATCAGTTTATCATTAGAAGAGAGCCAGATTTTATCCAGCTCATTCTTATTTTTGTAGAAACCAGTTCTATTGTCTTTATTATATCTCGCCATCAGTTGCACGGTATCCCATCATGTTAGCCTAATATTCTGGGCTACAAATTCTTCTACTCCTCTTAATTAATTATTTTTGTCTAACAACTCCTCATATGTCACTTTTTTCCACTTCTCGTATAGAGGTAACTTGGTAATCGCCTCAAGCGGGGCTATCCATTTGGGGATCTTGTCATAAAATTCTCTCTTTACCTCTTTCCATATTTTTATAAGGCCCCACTTATAGTATGCTGAGTAAAATTCTCTGAGGCTTTATCCTCTTCGTACTATATATAGTTATGCCACCCCAGAGGGATATCGTGTCCTTCCAGATTTAATAGTCTGGTATTCTCTAATGTAACCCACTCTTTTATCCAGCTTAATGCTGCTGCCTTATAATACAAATTCCAATTTGGCATCCCAAAACCTCCACTTTCTTTCCTCTCCTGCATGACTTTACGATTAATCCTTGGTTTCTTATTGTTCCATATAAATTTACTGCATAATTTCTCCAATTCCTGAAAATAATTTATTTTCCTTAGTATATTCTGTGCAAGAAATAAAAATCTAGGCAAAACGTTTATGTTACGACTTTCATAGGGTCATATCCCATGTACAGCTTGCCTCTATTTTCCCTGTGAAATAAGTTTTACCAGTAAACCAGCTCAGTTTTGTAAGGGCAGTATTACTAATGCCTTTGTAGTAGCTTTGCTTTCCAAGAACAGATGTTGGTGTTGCAAAGTGTCAAGTTGCAGCCAACTTATGGAGATCCCCACAGGGTTTTCAAGCAAGAGATGAACAGAGGTGAACATAAGAGAAGCCAATGTTGGATCAGGCCAATGGCCCATCTAGTCCAACACACTGTCACAGTGTGGCCAAAAATACCAGGTGCCATCAGGAGGTCCAGCAGTGGGGTCAGGACACTAGAAGTCCTCCCACTGTTGCCCCCCCAACAGTTTGCCATTGCCTGCATAACAACCTGAGACTTTCTTGGTGGCCTCCTTCCAAGTACTATCTGGGGGCAACCCTGTTCAGCTTCCGAAGTCTGATGAAATTGGGCTAGCCTCAGCTATCCAGGACAGAGCAGATACCAACTTATTTTGTTCTGTAATACATTTGTCTCTTTAAAAAAAACTGTTAGTTGTAACATGTACCCTTTCTTCAGTTTTAGATGCTTCCTATCTAGTACTGTTATTTGTGTCCCATGCTACATTGTCATTCATATAATTGAGATATTTCCCTGTATCTCCAGATACATGCCTATTTACTTACTTTTTGCATAAACTGTAGGTATGTACTGAATAAATGCATCCTAGCATTTACTTACTAAGTCTATATTAATGGCTGCTATGTATTTCCACATGTGGCAACATCTTACTTATTAACATTCAAGGCACACAAATGTTCTAACACATTAGTAATGAGATGCACAACTAACACTTAGACAAGTATTTGAATTTCTCACATATGTTTATTGAAAGATACTCTTGAGAGCATACGTTCAATTTAAAAATAGTTCTCTTCCCCTTTTTAGAGCCCATTGACAAGAAGTTTTACTATGATTCAACTATGAAAACAGTCCTCAGGCATACCAGTACTTATCAAAGCATACTAATGGTGTTTGAGAATCATTACAAAAATTGTACTTCTGAAGTTAATGTTCCCAATTTTTCTTAAGTAGGACATGAAACCAGATTGCTGCTACAAGTCACTCAAAGCCGCATAATGAACTCTTGTCCAGTAAGTTCAATATGCCTATTTTCTTTTATGGAGCACTGGAATAAGTGTTCTATGAGACTACTGTGTTAACAATATCTTGACTCTTATTACCGAGAAACTGGTACCAGAAACCAGTTTCATACAAATATCTATGCTGTCCAAAGAGTTAAGTATTCCTGTCTCTTAACAACATTCTAACTGCCCAATATATTGGATAGAAGACAAAGCAACAGTCAATTTCATTTCCAATACACTGAGAGTGCACTAGGTGTACTAATTTTGGTGGGAATACAGCTGCCAGATGAAACTGACCAAAGCTCATTAGTTGTGGAGGTGCACACTACGTTAGTTGTGGAGAAGGCAATATAAAACAAGAGCCCTGCTTGGCAGGGAATAGTGTGGGATATAAACAGAATAAAATATATACATACATACATAAAAAGGGAAGAAGATTTCTGAATGTGGAAAGAAAGGAAAATGGAGAGTTGGAAGATCTGACTGATAAATGCTTTCAGCTGCACAGGTTAAAAGCAGCACATGCAACATAACTTTGCTTTTAAGAGAAAGATCCCATGTTCAGTGAGGGCATTAGCATGCATGACTAGCTAGCTGCCACGACAAATGCTAGCACTGCACAGATGCAAAACTGCTCACAGTATACTGCTTGTTTTGAATTGTAAGCCAATCTTGGAAGCACTAAAAGAGGCCCAACCTGACAAAAAACAGGTAGGTCCGACAGGCTGAGTTTGAACAATGATAGCAGTTTTCATGGTTTGCAGCATCCCTCCTTATTAGCTATATCCTACGGACAACGGCTGTAGAAATCCAGAACATCTGAAGACATTCCTGCCCAATACAATTTAAATCATTAGAAACACAAGGGAAGAAATAGGCAAAAAGTAACAGAAGATGAAAAACTCAAACAGGTAAGCCTGAGGGGGAAGTGACTTTTCAGGAATTTTAAAGCTAAAAAGAGGTAAGGTGGCAGAACATTCTAATGCTATGAAACAGGGAGAGAAACTGGGCGTAAATAGGATAAAGTAAATGAAGTTATATAGAGAGAGTCAAGATTTTAACAAGGAAGTTGTTAGATGATGACTGGAGGAAAGAAAGACAGTAAGCAGCACGGAGTGAAGACACTTAAAAAGGAAAGAGTACTATTTTCCAGAAGAGGAGAAAGTCAACATAGGAACAAATCAAGTCAGTAGAAGAATTAAGAACAGAAGAAAGATTTAATCACCACCCAAGTTTTAGGACAGAACAATATGAACAGGACAGTATTTGGGTGGAGATGGGAATTTGAAATGCTGTTAAAAGCTGATGCCTAGCCCATATTGTCCCACATTGTCAATTCAATACATGGACAATAACTACAGGTCACAGTGTGAAACTGCAAAGCCTAATTAAAAAATTGATAAGGACAACTGATAAGTTAATGAATTCTGACAAGCAACTTGAAAATATTATCCCAATGGTATTACAATTTCCTATCAAACCCTTAACTCACATCCCAGAAGTCAGTGTCTGCCAAATTATATTTAGCTGTTGCAGGGGGAGATCAGACTATAAAACTCACATGTTTTTGCAGATTACTTTTCAGGAAGCAGTTTGTTTACTTAGAAGTTTGCATAGGGAGTGAGTTTCCTTAGTAAAACTAGTGATGTTCTCTGTTGATTCCTGCCTCCAATTTTCTTTTAAGGAAAAGCGTCACTTGATTTCCTTACATATACTATAAGGAGGCAATAAATCACTCAATACACTAGAAAAAAAATCAACAGAAAATAATCTACTATAATTTAGATAAACGAGAAAATGTTTGACACACAAAGTGCCTCATTATTTAGTGTTAATGCCACTCAATGACAAGTATCAAGCAAGTAATAAGAAAGCTAAAGGCATCCTAATAATTGATTACTCTCCTACCTGCATCCTTAACAACAATGCGATACAGAGCAGATATTTGGTCTAGCTTTGCAGTTCCCTGAGGACTGTGCAGAGGAACCTTCACAGGCCCTTCAAAACCCTGAAAATCTCAGAAAAAATTACTAGTCAGCTTGTATAATACTAAAATATTTAAACTTTGGAAATAAATAGCCCAATCTCATCAGAGTTAAGTAGGGTTGGGCCCTGGCTAGTATTTGGATAGGAGTCCTCCAAGGAATACCATGTTCATGATTCAGGAAGCAGGCAATGGCAAACCACCTTTGAATCTCTCTTGCCTCAAAAGCCCTATGGAGTTGCAATGTCAGCTGTGAATTTATTTATTTTTCAGACTTATACCCCGCCCTCCCCGCAAAGCAGACTCAAGAATTGATGGCAAAAAGAAAAAAGATGAGAACATTTTTACTATGCATTCCTATCTATGATGTTGTCCAAAAGGACAATGTTAACCTTTGAGAAGTACAGGTTTTTGTGTGGTCAAGAAGAAAGATTAGTCTAATCCTGACTGGTTCAATTAGAAGGGTTCCCTGATCACTGAAACAAGAAGGGAACCCTTTCTGGCCCATGGAACAGTTACTCCATAAACTGACAATACATAACCAACTCTGGAAATCTATTTTCAAAAAAAGGAAAAAGGGCATTCTCTCCATTCATTCTTGAAATCCTCCCCCTCTCAGGATGAATCAGCCTCCTCTTTTCTAGTGGAATACCTTCATGGATTTAGAGTTACCAGCTCCAGTTTGGGAAATACCTGGAGATTTTGGGGGTAGAGCCTGAGGAGGGCAGAGTTTGAGGAGGGGAGGAAGAGGTATTTTGACAGGGCAACCAGACTTCATACACTGCAAAAAGGAGACCTGGCCTTGGTGTTAAATCTGAAAACTGTGGGAAAGTTAGACTTGCACTGGCTTGGGCCTTATGAGGTAGTGGAGTGTTGTGCAGACAATAATTATAAAATCTTTCTAGGGGCATTTTATTACTCCACATTCACATTAATTGCTTAAAAAAATTGTTCCCAGAACGGGCAAGGAGTTCTGTAGAGATGTCTGGCCAGAGCAAGATTTTGAAGAGTCCGATTTGTTAACAGATAGTCAATGACCAGATGACCTGGCTCAATTGCTGTTGGGGAAAAATCTAATGGCCCAACAATCTAGTAAACTAGGAAATATGAAAAAGTGTTTACCAATTAGCCAAGTCAAACAGACCTAATTAAACATGATCTGGACACCAGAAATGCTGAGCCAGTAAAATCATCTAGTCTCCCAATTCATGGGCCTTTGCATCAGGTGGTTCAAGAAGAAATCCAACAAATGTTGGAAATGGGTATTATCGAACCAACTTCTTCTCCATGGTCTAGCAACTTAGTCATAGTACCTAAGAAGAGGCTGTGTAGATTATAGAAAACTTAATAAGCTCTGTAAAGTGGATCAGTATCTGACCCCAAATATAGAAGAAATTCTGGAGAGATTGGCTCATGCAAAGTATATATCCACTTTAGATCTAACTAGTGGGTATTGGCAAGTCCTTTAACTGAAAGAGCCAAAGATAGGACATCATTTACTTGTTTTCTGGGACAATTCCGCTTCAGTGTTCTGCCATTCAGAATCAATTCCAAGAGCAAAGTGTTTAAAAGGTTGATGGATAGAGTCTTAGAGGGTCTTGAATACACAGTGGCATACCAAGATGACATAGCTCTTGTTAGTTCAACTTGGCAGGAGCACCTGCAGCATCTCGATGCAGTACTTCAACAAATTTGGCCAGACTGACTATTAAACCAGCCAAGTGCCAGATAGCTAGTGACCAATGCTTCCTCTAAGCTGTGGAGTCTTGTGAGCAAAAATTTTACTTTGTGAGCTACTGGCATTAAAGTTGTGAGAAAGTGATTTGGCTACTGCATACATTAGTTTACTCTGGAGCCATTCTTCCCGAGCTAAGACAAAAATCCGTGAGCCAAAGGCTAAAAAACTGTGAGCTAGCTCATACTTGGGCTTAGAGGGAACACTGCTAGTGACAGTGTTTTGTAGTTAGGACATCAAATGGGGGGGCAAGATCAAACCTCACCAGATAAAAGTGGAGGCCACCATTGAATGCCCAAGCCCAATAACAAAGAAACAGGTCCTAAACTTTCTGGGAGTGTGTGGGTTTTATCGTCGGTTCATACCAGGATTTAGTGAGCTAGCTGCCCCGCTCACATATTTATGTAAAAAGAGCACTCACATTAGAATCCAGTGGAGGCCTGATTGCCAACAAGCTTTTGAGGCCTTAAAACATTTGGCTCAAGCCCCCATATTAAGACCTCCAGACTACAAATGACCCTTTATAATAAGAACAGATGCATCTAAAAATGGGTTGGGGGTGGTTCTCCTGCAAAGGGACCACAGTGGGTATCTTCATCCAGTCGTATGTCTCAGCTGCAAGATGTTACCAAGGGAGAAAAGACTCAGCATTATAGAATACAAATTAGCTTTGGTATAGGGACTGAATAAACTCAAAACATATCTAAGGGGAGTGCATTTTAATCTTGAAACAGATCATAATCCATTGACATTTATACACAAAATGAAGGAAAACAATTATAGAATCTTAAGGATGGGTGTTAAGCCTCCAAGACTTCTCTTTCGATTTGATACGTGTAAAAGGGCAAGACAACATCCTGGTTGACTCCCTATCTAGATGTTATGACTGAAAGTTTGAAGTTGATATACTCCCATCAGTTCTAATTGGCTGTGAAGGTTGAATAATATCCTCCAGGTATTCATTGATGGATAAACGGCGAAGAATCCAGCATGTGAACATTATGACTCCATCAGCATGGTGTAAAGGATGAGGGCTGAATAAGCCTATAATTTGATAAGCCCTTACAACTGGGAGAGAGTCATAAGTTTGGCAGGACCTTACCAGGCAGGGAGGGGGATATAGCTGAGTTGTGGTAAACTGCCAGCAGCTGAAAGGTTCTGTTATCCGAGGGGATGGCAGCAGTCCAGAGAGCTTCTTTTGCTGTTTCTTTTCTCTTCCTCTGGCTCAGGCTAGCACTGCTGCTAACTTTGCAGGAGGGACCAGAGTATGTTTGACACTGAAGTGGTAAGCTGCCTCCAAAGATGGAATAGACTCCTGTTCTATTATGACTTTGTTACAGAGCTTGTTATGAGGATTTAATCTGTAAGAAGTTGCAACCTCCCTTTAAGAATTGTTAGCGTATCTTGGCACTTGAATGTTTTATTGCTGCTTGCGCAGATGCTGGATGATTTTCTGCAGTGCATACATCCTGTGAGTTTAAATGTTTTTACTCAATTAAATGAAATAGGGTTTTTTAATATTTTGGCTGCATGCTGTGAGTTTCTTTTCTGCTGATGAGCTGTAAATTTACCCACTAAAGTGAACCCCAAGGTCAGTTGGTCCTGATAGGGGTATAATGCCATCACCTTCCAAAACGGCCATTTTCTCAGCTGAACTGATCTCTGTTGCCTGGAGACAATTTGTAATCCCAGGAGAGAGCTCCAGCCAGCATCTGGAGGTTGACAACAATATTCATGATGCAACCGGAAACATGCTTTTCTCCCCATAGAATCAGTGAGCATTTGGAAGTACAAATAGTGGCATGATCTGGAATTTTGACGTTTTTAGTGCCACTTGAAAATGCTTTAATTTCTGTACTATTCAAAATGTTTGCCCTGTTTTATCTTATGAGTGTTTTTAATGCTGTTCACTGCCCTGAGCCATTTGTACTCAGGGGAGGGCAGTCTATAAATTTAATTTATTTAAATAAATAAATAAATAAATAAATAAATAAAAGACCCAAACAAATAAATAACGTTTACATTATAAAAGTAATAAGTTTAGGTTTGATGGGAAATATTGCATATATTTCAGTTTTCCCAAAAATTCCACTTTTTCAAAAAAAAATCCAGACTACAGTTATATTTCCATGGCTTCAAAATTCTGGAAATTTTACATCTCTAGCAATAACTAGCAAATATGGTCACTGAAATACAAAACCCAGAAAAATGAGTCTGGCTCCTATAGAAAAGTTGACAAGGCTTTGTTTAAGGTCTAGTATGAATTTCTGTTCCTATTACAGATACTTAAGCCTGTACCAGAGGCACAAACCTGAGGCACAACAAGCCTAAAGGCAAAAGCCAAGGGGGTCTTTGCCACTGGCTCTTATCCTGTGCCTTGCCACCTATGGCACTGAATTAGTTGAGCCAGAAGATTCAGGGCTTCCTCTGAATGTGATACATTATACTTTTTTCCTGCTTATTTAAATCTTATTTCTAAGGTACTCTGGGTCCCCACTGGGGAGGAGTGGGATAAAAATACTTAAATGACTATTAGACAACCAACTCTCATAATTAACATGCATTTCTCCAGAAATTCACATGATACAAGCCCTCCACACTAAAGAGTGTCACATGTAACAGAATATATATACACTACATCAAAGGGAACCCCATAGAGAGGAAAATTATACAGTAACCTAACTATACTTATCTTCATGTACTTCAAATATTTTGTCTACGCCCATTTCAGTGGTTTACCTTATAGCTTTATATAGAAGTTGCTAAAATGGCTAACATACTTCACGAGTACAAAGATGATATTTTATTAGCTTTTCTTCTAATAGCTATTCTATATATTATGTGGCAAACCCCTTTTAAAACTGAGGGGAGTTTCTGAAGTAATTTATGATAGGGCAATGAGGTTCAGATATACACAGAAAAGGTTCTGCTGGACAAGTACAAACCTCGTATGTCAATCTAAAGAGAAATTTGGGCTACAATATACAAGATTATATGGTTTGTTTCATTTTTTTTAAACAAGGCAATATAACCAATATTTAGGAGGAGTCAAATTACTTTCTACAACATTAGTTACTAATGGCAACTTAGAAAATAAAATTTCATTAGAGAAAAATTTACTCCAAACTTTTACAAATAATTCTAAATTGGATTTGTAGTTTGGCATGAAAATTATCTCATTTTTTCCATCTAGCATATATTTGAGTTTGGCCACTACCATTTGTACTCTAATATACTGTAATTTATACTTTTATTTTATTTGCTCCATCTTTACTGACCTTTCTGAAAAAGAGTTCCTTTCTGAAAAACATGTTGCTTTTAAAAGATGTTCTTTAAAACACATAAATTTGTTTTCATATATTATTGGGGGCCGCTCCAAAGTTAGCAAAAAAGTTTGCTTATAAGAAAACTTACATTCTCAAATTGAGATCTGTACAAAATTATGATACAGATTTTGCACCAATAACTCTGACTGACCTCAAAATGCCAAAGTACAGGATTGGTTGTCCCAAAACTGTTTTATCCTGAACTATCAGCTACTACAATCAACAGACAGATAAAGCCATATCACTTCATTAGACAAACATTCATTGGAAAAATCACAGTATCGATTGACCTTTTCTTGCCACTGATACCTTCTGTATGTTTCCCATGGGTGCAGTTTAGGCTTGCTTACCATTTGCCTGTTTCAGCTCCCAGCAGTGTGGCCTTCCACCTACCTTTTCATCTGGGTCAGCAAGAGAAATGGGGGGGAGAATGACATCACACTACATGTCGATGTCAACCGCCAGGGAGAACTTCTGGGTTAAAATCTCAAAACTGAATTTTAGATTATTTGAAAATTTGGGTCTTCCCTCAGGTTTATAGAAAAATCTTCCCTATCTATCCCTGGCCCCACGGTCTCTAGGGTCTAGTTAGGAATTAGGATTTGAAAACCACACTGACATAAGTGACTTGCAGCACCTAATGTATAACAAATGTAACAGTACTGATATTTTATTTCACACATAACATTTACGTATCTGCCTTCAACATTATGCTACTTTTAAAAACTGAGGTGATGTTGATATTGATGCTGAAAGGTAACAGAATTGAAAATTGACACAGGTTTCCATTTAAAAATTTAAGTCTCCACTCCCAACCACTGATACTTTAGGGTAATAACAAGTCTGTTAACTGATTTATTTTCTCACGCACCTGCATTTTAACTGATCAATTAATGTATATTTAAATATTTTCATACTATTAAAGCCAAAGAATACTATTAAGGCCTCATAATAAGCCTTTTAGACTTATTTCAGTTCAATTCATTTAAGAATGCCACCTTGAGTCTAAAGGAAAAGCAGGACATAAATACTTTAAAAATAAATAATTATTATTGCTTGTTTTAGAAAGGCATCTTTTACATTTCCCTTATCATTTCCTATTACAGCAACACAATGGAACCAAAGGCTCAAAAAATGTGTGCCTTTCACTTAAGAAACCACCAATTAATTTGTATTTAGCAATCAGACAATCAGCTTATTTAATTAATCTACTGATTAAGCTAAGAAAAGTTTTCGACTATATTTTTAGTAAATTTTAAAAAGCCTATGTAAATAAAACTAAAAATCTAATTAATGCTATATTTTGAAGTACCTTTACATCAGCTCTTCAAAATTTTATGAAGGAATACTGAGCTTGTTTGTTTTTGTGGGGGCTACATTTATAATTTTTACCCTGACAAAAGAACAGTTGTAATCCAGTTTTAGACAAAGTCTTGTCTCAGTACAAAGTTTGTACCATCATGGTCAGTCCAGCTCCCATAAGCAACATGATTAAGTTAGGGTTGCCAGGCTAGGATTATCACAAGTAGGCTGAGAAACTCCTGGAGATTTGGAGGTGTAGCCTGGGGAGGACAGGGACCTCAGTGGTGTATAATGCCACAGAGTCCACCCTCCAAAGAATCTATTTTCTTCAGGGGAACTGATCTCTGTAGTCTGGAGATGAGCTGTAATTCCAGGAGATCCCCAGTTCCCACCTGGAGGCTGGCATCCCTATAAGTGACCATTACAAACATGAAGTATCAGAGTCACTGTTTCACTAGATCAAGATGTCATAGAATATTAACTGAACACCATTAAAACCTTGTTGAGATTAAATTATTCTACTATGTGTCAAGTAGCAGTATTCAGCCATGGGGGTCTTTTTATTATGTGACTGGAAATGAATTAACAGGTCTAGAAGTCTCAAGCTGTTCATTTCAGCAATTTTTCCATGGCGAAACCTGTTAAAAACGTGTATTTAGAAGTTCAAGGCTACACAGCAAAAGTGGCAAAATGTAAACTCCATGTTAAGTCATCTATATGGTCACTATAAGTCAGCTGCAACTTGACAGCCCTTCACACATACATGTATATGGAACACTTTATGAACTACTACATCATATTCAAATATTACATCTGCTAGAAAGTTTTTAAAAATGGATAATAGGTAATTTTAAAAAATAAAGAGAATGTAAAAAAATAATAATCCAGTAATAGCAAAATGCCTTACAAACATCCCCATATTTCAAATGAAACCTTAACACTAAGTCTACCAGGGTTGCCAAGTCTGATTGTTCTGGGGGGGAGGGAGCCATATGGGAGTATGGGGGTGGGGAGACACTGTCGGCACAATAGCATCACACAGAAATGACGTCATCACTCCGAGGACATCGCACATCCACGGTCCAGCATTTTGGCTGAAATTCTATGGATACCCACCCACACCCGCTAGTACAATCGGACCAGGCAACCCTGGTTACCATAGATTTTTTTGCCAAAATGCTAGAGCATTGATGTGTGTGATGTTTCCAGTGTGATGTCACGTCATCACACAGACCACATCGACGCACAATAGGGCCTCTTCGAGGGTGGGGCTTCCTCCAAAGGCCACCCGGCTGGTGGTGGATTGGAGCCCCAAAGATCAGGGAATCCCCTGGCCAGACCAGGGGGTCTGGCAATCCTAAAGTCGACAGATAATTTCTTTAAAATGAATTGTGGTCAAAAAATAACAGCTTTAAGTTAAAAAAAACTGTAGGAGGAAATATCTCTTCTTGATCTTCGGGTACCTCCCATTGTCCCTGGAAGCAGGAAGTAGATAATAGCTTGTCTCTGATAATAGGGAGTACCCATTTTCATCATTTCATTTCCTGTTGCCTTCCTCTGTGAATGCACAAATCTTAGAGAGCTCCATGGATTCTTCTTTGCAGATCTCTTAGGTTGCAGATGACCTCAAATTCTCTGAACTAATGAGGAAACGAGGCCTAATATCAGACATACTTTCAGGGGATCATCACCCATTCATCTCTAACAACATTGTTGTTAATGCCCTTCTACAGTCTATAGAGGACAAACAAATCAGTCTATCTACACAAAAGAATAAATGGACACAAATTGAACATTACAGAGGCAACATTCAGAAGCCTATGGGTGAATATTTTAATCTACCAGGGCATTCTTCTGCTAACCTTTATTTTCCTTCTTCAAAAGGAACTTCAAGGGGAGACTACAGAGAGATTGCTAGATTAGAACTCATTAATAGGTTTGACTGTGTCAAAGGTTTAAAACCGAGCAGACACTTTCCTTAGCCCTACAGATACATTTAACTTAACTACTAGGTTAACTCATTATCATCAATTATAGCCATTGTGAAAAGTCACTTCCAAAGCTGTGAGGTTTACAAAAGTCACACTCCAATTTCACAGTTTTATTTTCCTCTGCCTATATGTACTTTGATGACTGAAAATCCATTTTAAAATCTGATTAAGTGCTTTAAGCAGTTATTAGTCTATAAACTGTCACAAGTGTTGCTGTTTTGCTGCACTAATAGAGTTATCCTACTGGAATTCCTACCTTTTAGTTATCCACAGTAAATCATCTTTTTTTTCTCCTTCGGAATTTACAAGACCAAAGCACAGGAAATCTTCAGGTCAGCACATTTGCAGTTCATCATTAAAATTTTAAATAATTTAGAGCACAGAATAGTTACTCTAAAATCCTAACATTCACCATGTGTTTGCTCTCCCCTCCCCCAATAATAAGCACTAGGTAAGGGACTTTTTTGAACTGACAGTTGAGGACAGCCTCACCTCAGTATATTTAAAGAGGTCTGGACACCCCAGGGCTCGTAGCACATGTAATTCATGCCTAACTCTTGCCACAACTGTGCCCTTAAGTGTATTTAAACACCTACTAAGCAAACAGCATGTGTTTAAGCAATATTTGTGCAAGGGCGCTGGCCAAACCACAGTACAAAAACAAAATTTCAGACACAAGGATTTAGTTTTTAAGGAACAGAGAAGGCCTTCCTTCTTGACTGAATCTGAAAGCCAAGTATGTTTGCCAACCCAGGAGGGGCCTGGAGTTCTCTTGGCATTGCGACTGATCTCCAGACAACAGAGATCCATTCCCCTGGGGAAAGTGGCAGTATTGGAGGGCAGATTTTATGGCATCACAACCCTGCTGAGCTCCCTCCCTTCCCCATACTCCACCCTAAATCTTCAGGAATTTTCCAAGCCAGAGTTGGCAATCTTATGATGGATCTCATTGGTTACAACTGACTTTAGTCAGTCAGCTATTCTCCCACCACACCCATCTCAAAATTAGGTTTCAGCTTATATTAATGCAATTGTCCATTGTACTTATTTGTCCCATATACAATTTACAGGTAATTGAACGACTTTTAAATGACTCATTTAGTTTGCTGTACAGTTATATCAGATACAAGATTTCTGAAGGAATTAAAGTAAGCATGGTTGTACATAATTATTTTTGCAAGGGAAATACATGATGGCAGCCGTTTTTTGATGACATCCACTACCGTCTCTCAAAATTCTCAAAATATTCCATAAGCTCCCCTGGCCTAACTGCATACAATATGAGTAGCCAGCTGCTCTCACCTGATTTTACTGAAAGCCACAACTTCATCAAGGCATCTAGTCCTTTAGACAAAGAAGCCAGAAACCAGTTGCCTCACAATGGTTAATTCTAAGACTAGCAGCTGCTCCAGTGAAATCCTTATAGATGAAGACAATAGGAGACTCTTGCTCTGGTTCTATTCCCAGCTACTACTAAGAAGTTTTAAAAGGCCACCTTGCTTGGAACAATGGGATTTAGTCACAATGTGCAAGCATTTTTATGTTTTATACATTTCAATATGCGTGGTTGCAACCACATGGCAAACATAGAATGCCAAAGGCTCTCTCCAGGCAGGGAAGGACAGAGAGACTCCATGCTACCTGTCCCATCACATGAAGCTCACAAGAAGAAAGGAGCACTATCAGCTCCAGGGCCGTAGCTAAGCAGGGGGGTGGGGACAATGCCCCATCCCAAATCTGCAATGCCCTTGCCACGCCAGTGCAGCACAACACCAAAAAGGCCATGCTGGATGGGGAAGCCAGTTGGTCCTGCTCGGGCGTGGATATCTCCAAAATAAATATGTTCTAACATGAGACCTTAAAGTACAATTTGTTTCTGCTTCCAATTTCTATATTAAATTTCAGAAGTTATTGCTGGGAAATGGCCGTAACACCATCTTGTTGATTTATCATGCAGAATTTTCTCTAATAATACAGTTGCTCAATCTGTTTGAAATTACTTAAATGGAGCTTAATATTTGCTTTGATAACTAATTTGTTCCACCAACTTTAAAGCTGCACAACAGCCAGCACCGAGTATATGGGTAAAACATAACATAAGAACATAAGAGAAGCCAATGTTGGATCGGGCCAATGGCCCATCCAGTCCAACACTCTGTCAAACAGTGGCCAAAATACCAGGTGCCATCACAAGGTCCACCAGTGGGGCCAGGACACTAGAAGCCCTCCCTCTGCTGCCCCCCTCAAGCACCAAAAATACAGAGCATCACTTGCCCCAGACAGAGAGTTCCTATCTATACCTTTTGGCTAATAGCCACTGATGGACCTCTGCTCCATATGTTTATCTAATTCCCTCTTGAAACTGTCCATGCTTGTAGCTGCCACCACCTCCTGTGGCAGTGAATTCCATGTGTTAACCACTCTTTGGGTGAAGAAGTACTTCCTTTTATCTGTTCTAACCTGCCTGCTCAGCAATTTCATTGAGTGCCCATGAGTTCTTGTATTGTGAGAAGGGGAGAAAAGTACTTCTTTCTCTGCCTGCTCTATCCCATGCATAATCTTATAAACCTTGATCATGTAATAGAATCATAGAATGTTAGAGTTGGAAGGGACCTTGCAGGTTATCTAGTCCAACCCCCTGCACTCTGCAGGAGTGAAGCCAAAAGATAGCCCTACAACATACCCGAAAGACAGTCATCCAACCTCCACTTGAAAACGTCCAGCGAAGGAGCATCTATAGCAATAAAATTGAATTAAAGAAATTAAAAGGACAAATTGGCCTAAATTCATCTCAGGCCTCAAACTTTCCATTACCACCCTGAATTTTCCCCCTCCCACAAGTTTCATAGAAAAAGATATGACATTTCTGTTTAGCAAAAAACTGTTATTGAATGTGGTTGGAAGGGAGCTTGTGGTTAAGCTTCAAAGGTGCCCAGGTGCAAAAGATGCTTAGATCTTAAAGCTAGCTTGTAATGCAAAATAAGAGATGGTGCTTCCAGGAATGAAATGTTCTCTTCAACAGGAAGAGAGAAATGGTGTAAAGGAAAATTCCATTGTCTTGCTTCTGACACGCTCATTGTAAGGTATATTAGAAAGCTGAATACATCTGAAAGAGGTCAGCCCTGTTGCTTATTAAAGCCGGCTGGCCTAGCGCTAATAAAATCCTCCTCTAATTGATCTGGTGTGGTTTCACTGACTGGATGAAGGCTCTCCTCTCCCGCTACATTTCCTGGTGCATTGGGCCGGGAAAATGGAGAGCTGACTCTGGCAACGAGACCGGGTTATTGCCCTCTTGAGCCACGGGCCGTCGGAGAGCCGGGCAGCCCGTGACTGATTTCCGACAGGCGCCACTTCCCTCTTTGGAAGGTTGGTTTTCTCTCCGTTCTGTTGTGACTCTCTGCCGGTGCCGCTCGCTTTGAAGAACCCAGGTCTGAGAGGACGAGCCCAGGGACGACTCGAGTCGACGGACAGGTCAGTATAGTCAGTCTGAGGTATCTGAGGTATCCCCTTCCAGTAGAGAAGGGGGAAAAGGGAGCTTGATCACCTCTCTTATCAGTGGAATCTGGGTTAGCTTTCTGACAGGCAGGTCAGGGAAGCAGTGACTTCTCTGTGATCAGGGTGGGATACGTGTTGAAGTGTATGATTGATGTGTGCTTGTGAAAGGCAGAGTCCTACGGGACAAAACCAAACTGAGAGTTGTCTTCTGATACGTGCGTTTCCGATCAGCGCGAGCTCGAATCGGCCACTTAAAGAAGGAAGCATCTGTGGTCAAGGAATCCCTTTTGTGTCTTAAGAGTGGCAGACCCCTCACTGCACTCTCCGTTTCCTAACCCTTTGTACACCCAGCTGTCTGTCTTTGTTTGTCTTCATGGGGGGAGTCAGGCAAAGCCCATCACGCCCTTAGAATACATGCTGAGAAATTTCAAAGATATTTTTACTGGAGATTATGGAGGAGATGTGCCCCTCAGCCCTGGCCGCTTACAAACTTTCTGCACAATAGACTGGCCAGCCTTTGATGTCGGATGGCCCCCAGAGGGGTCCATGAATCAGGAATTAATTAAAAGAGTTTTTGCAGCAGTTACAGACCCAAGCTGTGACCATCCAGATCAATTCCCCTACATTGACTTATGGGATGAGTGGGTCAGGTTCCATCCATTCTTAGAAAAGAAATTCCCTGCGACCCGGCGGCTTCGCTCCCGTATTCCACGGGTTTGTCTTGCTACCACCACAAGCCAGCCAGCTAGGTCTCCTGTTGGGGCCCCTCAAGTTCGAGTTCAAACAGATCAGGAAGAAGACTGGCCACCCCCTACTCTGCAGGACCAGCCAGAACCCCTGACAGAACCCCTCCACCCAGCCCACCTGAGACCCGAGCCATGGCCCGTGCCCGTGAGGAAGAAGGAAGGAAGAGGAGGGAAGAAAATAGGTTGAGAGAGGTGAACCTTCTACGTTCTGATGAGAATCTGGTAGACATCCCTCAGTGTCTGCCCTGACCAAGGAGCCGCTTAGTCCAAGGTTTCAAGAATAGCCCCTCATTTTTTAGCCAGGCCCTTGCCAGAGACTTGGAAAAATTTGACACCCATGACGGTTGCCTCACTATACTGAAGTATATTGATGATTTCCTTTTATGTGCCCCTGACAGACCCTATTGTGAGAAGGGGACAGTTGAACTCCTTATGCTATTAGATGAGTGTGGGTATAAAGCCTCCTGGAAGAAAGCTCAGCTGTGTCAGCAAACTGTCCGCTTTTTGGGCTTTGATATCTCACAAGGCCAGCGTTCTTTCAGGCCCAGAAAGAAAGGAAGCTGTGTGTCAGATCCCTGAGCCTTACACCCGCAAGGAACTGCGGATTTTAGGGGCAGCAGGCTACTGTCGGCTGTGGATTCCAGGTTTTGCCCTCATAGCCAAACCCCTATATGAAGCTACAAGAGGAGGGCCCAACGATCCCTTCCTGTGGGGTCCTGAACAGGAGATAGCATTTCAAACCTTGAAGCAGCGCCTCATCGAGGCACCAGCCTTAGGACTGCCCAATCCAGAAAAGCCTTTCTTTCTCTGCGTTGATGAAAAGGAGGGAGTGGCTCAGGGCGTCCTTATGCAGAAGCTTGGCCCCTACAAAAGACCTGTTGCTTATCTCAGCCAGGGCCTCGACACTGTAGAACAAGGTCTGCCCCCTGCCTTCGAGCAGTAGCTGCCTGTTGTCGCCTCATTGAATCAGCCAACAAATTCACCTGGGGCGCCACGCTCACTGTGTATGTATCTCACGGGGTCAGGACTATTTTAGAGGCAAGGGGCCATAAATATCTCACTGTTTCTCGGATGGCTCGTTATCAGGCCATCCTCCTTGAAAATCCTGGAGTAGCCTTAGCACCAGCAGTGACTGTTAACCCTGCCACCCTGCTTCCAGTACCTGAAGAGGCACCAGACCACGACTGCCTAGTTACAGTGGATCAGGTGTTTGCTTCAAGACTGGATCTCCAAGACCAGCCCTTACCCAGCCCAGAGATGACCCTTTACTGCGATGGCAGCAGTTTCCTAGATGATACAGGGCAACGCAGGGCTGGCTATGCTGTTGTTGATGATGAAAAGGTGGTGCAAGCAGAGCCCTTATGGGCAGGGACTTCAGCCCAGCTTGCAGAAATCATCGCTCTCACTGCTGCGCTAACATTGGCAAGAGGCCGAAGTGTCAACATATATACTGACTCAATGTTTGCCTTTAAGTCTGCTCATGCTCATGGTATCCTCTGGCAGAACAGAGGCTTCATCACAGCTGCAGGCAAAGACATTAAGTATGGCCCTAACCTACGGTTATTAATGGAAGCTGTAAATCTCCCAGAAAAAGTAGCCATCATTCACTGCAGGGGCCACCAGAAGATTGTAGACTCTGTATCTCGAGGAAATGCTCGGGCTGATAAGGTAGCAAAAGAAATAGCCCTTGAAGCATCAGGCCCCCCAGCGCAACACTCTGTCCTGTGTTTCCAACCCCTGTTGCAGCCTGGACCCCCAGGTATTCACCAGAAGAAGAAGCCTGGTGTGACTTACAGGGAGCAGAAAAGAATAAGGAGGGGTGGTGGCGAATGCATACAGGGAAAATATTTGTTCCTGCTGCCCTGGGACTGGCTGTAATGCGACAACTCCATGAAAACACCCATGCAGGAGCCGCAGCCATGGTCAAGGCAATAAACCGCTGGGCCTACCTGGATCGCAAATGGGCTCTAGCCGAGGAGGTCTGCAGGCAGTGTGTCGTTTGCGCTCGTAACAACCCCAGAGAAGGTCCCCGCCAGCCACCAGGCACTCAGATCATCGGTCCAGCTCCCATGACCCATTTAGTAGTGGATTTCACTGAGATGCCTAAAGTTGGTCGCCACCGCTATCTATTGGTTTTTGTCTGTAGCTACACAGGCTGGATTGAGGCTTTCCCCACTGCAACTGAAAAGGCCACTGAAGTAGCTAGAGCCTTATTGAGAGACATTATTCCTCACTTTGGTTTGCCAATGATCCTTTCATCAGATAATGGACCAGGCTTTGTATCAGAGACCACCCAACATGTGGCCAAAGCCCTAGGAATTGTGTGGAAGCTGCACTGCGCATACAGACCCCAAAGTTCCGGCGCTGCGGAAAGAGCAAATAGAACTTTAAAGGCATGCCTGCGCAAATTTACCCAAGAGACTGAACTCCCATGGGTCAAATTGCTTCCTATTGTCCTGTTTCGTCTACATTGTCTCCCTTCCAAGAGGACTAATATTTCGCCGTATGAAGCTCTTTTGCACGACCGCCGCCCTTAACATTAGGAATCCACGCTGATGCCTACCAATTTGGACAGTTGATCACCCAGGCCGAATTGAGGCTGTTAGGGAAACAAGTAGAAAAAATAAGGGCACATTACTCTGCCTGTCTCCCCTTTACTGTTTTTGACCCTGTCTGTCCAGTTGGTCCAGGGGATTCTGTGTGGGTTAAAAACTGGAGGCCAGCCCCACTTGGGCCTCGTTGGGATGGGCCTTTTACTGTTCTTCTTAGTTCCCCAACAGCAGTGAAGGTTGCTGAGCGTAAACCGTGGATCCACTGGTCCCATCTCAAGGTAGCTCACCCTAGATGGACCTCCCAGCCTGGGTCTACGCCTACCTGTGTTAAGATCTCTCGTCTGCCTCCTGGGACAGCGCCGGCTAGCTCTGCTCCCTCTGGGTCCGTACCCCTGAGGGACACAGCCGAATAAGCCTGCTCGTGAACCTCTGCTAAAAGCCTACCGGAACGGCTTTTTCTACGCACAGGTGAAGAATTGATCTCCGTTGGAACCTCAGGTCTTGCATTTAGTAATTCCAGACGTTAACTAACCAACATACGGGCCAAAGGATGTGTTTCCTTCTGTTGCAATGTGTTTTTCTGTTCTATTGGGTCCATAGTCAGGCATCCCCACCCCCTCTCCCTGCTTGTACCCCATGCATTACTACCACCTATCGCCAGGGTCAAACCTCCCAAACCTTGATTTATCAAACTAGCTATGACTGTGCATCATCCACAATCACTCAGTGTCAGCATCAGTCCACCACATATAGTGTCTGTAATGAGAAGGGACACAGTACATGTTTTCGGCCCCAATCCCATGCTGTTCATGCCCGTGTTAATGTTTATGCCAATTACAAAAAAGGCAGGAATCCTCCCATCCTATTTCTTGTAGCCTCTAATATAACAACCCAGCTTCAACAGAAGTTACAAGTATGTTTTGATATATGTCATACTATTGATCTGGCTCAGGGGAGTAAGCTTAGCTGTGGTGGGCATAGTAAGGAACAAACTTACACCCAGCTTCCAAGATATTTGCATACCTCCCCACTAACCTCCCGCAAGTCAGGAAAAGATTTCTGGTATGTTAACCCAAGCCGTCCATATGTTGCCTCCCGCCAACGGGACAGTGAGCTCCTAGCCTTTGATGTAGCCTTTAAAAATGTTTCACTCCCTTGTAAGCAAGGCTACTGCACACCTCTGTGCCTAGTCTTCCCCACTCCTCCTCCTGTTGGAACTATGAAGGGACAGTTTACCATAGGGATATATAAAACAGAGAAATCCCCTTATGGAATAATATTGGTAGAAACTGAAAGTCATGTAATTCGAACTATTGGGAAGAAGGCACACGCTACCTTCTGGTCAGAAATGGGAACGGTAATTGAAATTCCTCCAGTAACTAAAAACTTGTTTGTGGACTTAGCTGAACGAATTGCTGGACAGCTGGACGTTAAAAATTGTTATGTGTGTGCGGGGACGGGAATGTCGGACCAATGGCCGTGGAATGGATTAGAAGTGACCCTTGACAACCTCACTAAGGTTTACAATATATCTTGGAGGGAGACCGAACGCCCTGATAAATGGATCCTGAGAAATGAGCTAGTCGGCTTTACCTGCTTTATACGACAAGGCCATCCCTTTTCAGAACCAGTGGGGATGTTAGAATGTGAAGGAGGGTGGATCTGTAATGGAACTAAACCCAAAACTTTTGTTGATTTTACTAACCCAGATAACACACAGATTCCACAATATGTGAACATGGGACACTTGCAGGTCCTCTGGGATGATCCATGCAATGCCTCACGGAAGTGGGTAGCCCCTGATTCACTATATTGGATCTGTGGCACAGCGGCCTATGCTACACTACCCCCAGGCTGGAGTGGAGCTTGTGTTTTGGGGACTATAAGACCCAGTTTCTTCCTTTTGCCCTTGGAAACTGGTGAACATCTAGGGGTCCCAGTGTACGATGAACTAGGCCGTGCAAAGCGCTCTCTGCGAATTCATACATGGCAAAATAATGAGTGGCCCCCAGAGCGTATTATTCAAGTGTATGGGCCTGCTACATGGGCTGCAGATGGCATGTATGGCTATAGGACCCCTATATATATGCTGAACCGTCTTATCAGGCTGCAAGCGGTTCTAGAAATCATAACTAATGAAACTTCCCAAGCGTTGTCCTTGCTTGCCAAAACAAATACTCAAATACGCACCGCTATCTATCAGAATCGCTTGGCTTTAGATTTTCTCCTAGCAGCGGAAGGAGGCGTCTGTGGAAAGTTTAATCTTACTAACTGTTGCCTTCAAATAGATGATAACGGTCAAGCTATAGAGCAAATTACTGAACGTATGCGTAATTTAGCCCATGTTCCAGTTCAAACCTGGACAGGAGCCCTGGATACGGGAGGGTGGTTTGGAAGTATGTTTGCAGACTGGAAACGCATATTGTTCCTGGTGGGTTTGGCTTTTGGAGGCTTACTCCTACTCCCTTGTCTAATACCCATGGTCCAAACTATGGTAACAAAAACTGTTGACTCTGTAATGATTCGTGACACTCCCAAGCTTCTGCATCTGGCTGCTAATCACAGAGAAAGACGGTTGTCTCATGCTCGGACCTTTTCACGTAGTACCTTATACAGGCCGGCTGAAAGTGACTATAACCCCTATATGACCATGAAAGGCAGAGATCCCTCAATATATAGTAGCCTTGGTCGACCAACCTCTCAGTAAATAATCGAGGTGGTCGAAGAGGAGGGAATTATAGCAATAAAATTGAATTAAAGAAATTAAAAGGACAAATTGGCCTAAATTCATCTCAGGCCTCAAACTTTCCATTACCACCCTGAATTTCCCCCTCCCACAAGTTTCATAGAAAAAGATATGACATTTCTGTTTAGCAAAAAACTGTTATTGAATGTGGTTGGAAGGGAGCTTGTGGTTAAGCTTCAAAGGTGCCCAGGTGCAAAAGATGCTTAGATCTTAAAGCTAGCTTGTAATGCAAAATAAGAGATGGTGCTTCCGGAATGAAATGTTCTCTTCAACAGGAAGAGAGAAATGGTGTAAAGGAAAATTCCATTGTCTTGCTTCTGACACGCTCATTGTAAGGTATATTAGAAAGCTGAATACATCTGAAAGAGGTCAGCCCTGTTGCTTATTAAAGCCGGCTGGCCTAGCGCTAATAAAATCCTCCTCTAATTGATCTGGTGTGGTTTCACTGACTGGATGAAGGCTCTCCTCTCCCCGCTACACATCCACCACCTACCGAGGCAGTCTTGTTCTACTGCTTAACCATTCTTACCATTAGGAAGTTTCTCCTGATATCTAGCCAGTAACGACTCCCTTGTAATTTCCACCCATTAGATCTAGTCTTGCAATATGGAGCAAGGGAGAATAGATCTGCTCCATCTTCTACATGACAGCCCTTCAAATATTTGAAGACTGCAATCATATCCCCTCAAAACCTTCTCTTTCCCAGGCTAAACATACCCAACTCTTTCACCCTTTCCTCGTAAGACTTGGATTCCAACCCTCTCACCATTCTGGTTGCCCTCTTCTGGACACACTCAAGCTTGTCAACATCCTTCCTAAAATGTGGTGCCCAAAACTGGACACAGTACTCCAGGGTGAGGCCTGACCATAGCAGAATAGAGCGGAACTACCACCTCCCGTGATCTGGACACAATGCTTCTGTTAATGCATCCTAAGATTGCATTAGCTTTCTTCACAGCCACATTGCACTGCAGGTGCATGTTTAGCTCATGTCGTTTCTCCAAGCTCAGCTGTTGTTTCTCCAACCTAAAGAGCCCCGAGCGTTTTAATCTTTCTTCATAGGGAAGGTGTTCCAACCCGTTTATCACTCTAATTGCCCTTTTCTGCACTTTCCCCAAAGTTATAAGATCCTTTTTGAGGTAAAATGGGGGTACTCAACAAAAGAACTACAGTCACCCAAAATAACTTTTAACATCAGCCAATCATACACAACCAACAAGCATTTTGAATCAACAGAAATATATTCATAAGTATTCTCATTAAACAAAAAATGTAAACTTGGAGAAAAGTATATTTTGATTGTAATATAAAGTAAATTTCATTATCAAGACCTTGTCCCCTTTATTTAATCCAAACATTGTAAATCCAATAAATAAAGCATTTTGTTCCTATATCTTATAAAAATTCTACAGCAGGCATCTACAAATGTGAAACACAAGGTCACCATATATTAACTTCTACTGATCATTTGCGTCTAAAAACCAGCACAAATTATGAGAGACCTCCATTCCCAATTATCTATGCACTGTTGAAAACTTAAAGGAAAGGGCCTCTCAGTTCATGGCAGGCAGGAGACACATCCTGCTACTTCTCCAAGTCCTCTGTACAAATTCTGGAATCAGGGCAGAGGCCAGTCTCTCATTTGCACCAAACTTCAAAGGCATTCAAATAGTGAGAGATTTTGCTGCTTCCAAGCAACCCCCCTGAGGCTGCCATGAAACAAACAGGACTCTTGAGTCCTTTGTGCATGACTGAACACTCAAGAGGCATAGGAGATGGAGGACTGGTGGCAACCACAAGTAATAGCCACCCAAATTTCTGGAACCCTGTATATGCAGTTTCTAAAAGTTAAATGTTTCTGCAAAAGTATATTCTGTTGTGGCTATATATTAAGTGTATTTCAAGAAAAAAAAAACCTATTGGTTAAGAAATGGCAAAAAGTATGCCAGAATCAGCAGAACGAATTCATAGCAAGCTAAAAACCTTTTCTTTCCCAGAATGCAAAATTCCAGGGTACCCAACTTTAAAAGGGCAGCAGATATGAGCCATGGAAGCAGAAATAGCACCAGCATGGATGTCCTCATCACTGCTTTAATTTTGGCTGGGAGATTGGATATTTTTGTTTCAGTGGGATGACACTTTTTCTCCAACTCCACCCAAATTTGCATTCTTTTTGCAGGGTCTTCAGCCAGATGGACCATTGAGGGACACATTGCAAGGATTCAAAGAGACTGCCTTCTCACTATTTGCCCATTCATGAAGACCATGTACAAAGGGCAAAAAAAGTCAAGTCCCATACATATGCACTTCCACGATCCACAAAGAATTACCCTATGAGTCCACCCTGTGCTACAACATACAAACAGCATAATAAGAGAAGCAGTTTCGGATCTAGCCCTTGGTTTTTTTAAATATTTAAAAATCAGAAACAGGGTTTCCAGCATGCGAAGGACTAATTTTAAGGGGTCATTAATTTTTTTGTTTGTTTCATGGTACACTTTAGGACCATAGAAACAGAACAAAATAGATATATGTTCAAAATCAGCTTTTTGCATACAAAAAATGTTTAAAATTAAATATGATCTCTGGCACACAAAATTCTGTGGGGGTTTCTTTCTACTATCTTTTTTGTGTTTGACGGTATACAGGTGTACTTTTTCTGTTATCCCTGAAACTCAAATTTGAACATGACAGAAAATGTTTCCCCAGTGTCCATGATGCATCATACAAGGACACTAGAGGAAAAACTGTGGGAAATTAACACACACCAAAAAGTGTGAACCCTTGTTGGACTGATCATCAGACCACCTATACACTGGGTTTTAATCTAAAAAACAGCCTGATGGGGGAGGAGGACCATGATCCACAGTAACAGGATATCACAACCATTCCTGTTCATTAATCAAAAGCCATATTTTCTTTATACATATAGCACTGCATCAGAACCAGGAAGATCTGGAAATAAAATCTGCTCAGCCATAAAGTTTTCTAAATTACCTGTGATATCTGAATGCAGGCACCTGAGTTGGAGCATTTTTGTTTCCTGTGAACCAGGAAGCTAAGGCAGGTTTGAAACCTGGAGCAGCTGGGTGTAAATTAGCACTCTGAGTGAGAAGGGAGAAGGACAGAGAACAAGCTAAGGCATAGACGAATACTGCAAATAATCCACAACATACCAGAGTGCAATTCCAACTCAATGTGACGTCTAAAGGCAGCTAATATCTCTTAGACTAACCTACTTCACATGACTGCTGTGACAACAAATGGACTAGCCCCAAGTATGCTTCCCTGAATTTCCTGGAGTAAAGTCAGGATACAAGTGTGATTGTGAAGAATTTAGGGCAGAATACACCATAATCATTCTTTTTCTGCACAAATCTGCTAAGGTCTAAGTAGTCAAAGATAATTAAAATACCAGTCTGAGTTACTTTAGCATATACCCAAGAGATGTGTGGCCTTCCCATGCAGATCAAAAATCAACAGTGGTCCAGGACTAAGGTAATGAACATAATAATAACCAGGTTTGCACAGAAATATGAACAATTTTAAAACGGGTTAAAACCCTTCAAAAGATAACAAGTGATATCTGAATATGAGCAGGTTACCAAATAAGAAAATC
Source organism: Gekko gecko (assembly GCA_029375565.1). NCBI lineage: Eukaryota > Metazoa > Chordata > Lepidosauria > Squamata > Gekkonidae > Gekko > Gekko gecko. Next base: position 44,437,554 of record JAPDNY010000007.1, on the reverse strand, counting down.
CCAGCTGACATTTTGGGTTGCCTAGTAACCAGCAATACTGCAAAAAAACATTTAAAAGGGGACAGCTGGGAAGGGAAAGCCACCAATGGAACACAGGGACCAATTGGGTGCTTTGGAGAGGGAGAAGGTACTTCTGTGGGTTGGGGCAAAAAGAGGCATAATAAGAGCTAAGGAAATTGAGACTGCTGGAAAGGGAATGGGATTTCTTCTCCCTTTGCAGATCCTTCTCTTATTTCTTAATACAATGGTTATCCGATCAATTGTTTCTTCTTTCTCACCCACTAGCCTTGGCTGCATATATGGGAAAATGGAAGATTCCTCTGACAAACACAGTGGATTGAAAAAACAAAATGTTAAGAATGCCAAGATTGTGTAATATCAGATCCTTTTCTGAGACAGGCTTGATCTCAACTTGCCCTTTAAAAAGGCAAGACCAATGGGAGTTTGGAAACATAGCACACTTCCAATGAATACTAATGGCAACTTGCCATTGACTTTCAATTACAGTGGAAGTCACAACCAAAGTAATGCTTTTTTATAAGAGAAAATTAAAAGTCAGCAGCAGGGATTTTGGAAAGAAATTCTTATCAGCCAGCAAAGATCTCAAACACCCTCCTAGCACAGTTACTCACTACAGTCTGATTGGTTACAGTCGTTACCACCAGTTCACTACTACTTTAATTTTCTTTAGGATAATTTCAATTTGCAGGAAAAATTACAGGATTTTATTCAAACAGTTCAAAATTCCAAAACTTTGGAATTTAAAAAAATATACTGGTTTACGATCCCAATCCAAAATGGAATGTTAATATTTTCATACTACACCTTCAATTGACACCTCTGAACTAAAAATAGATTCTGTTCTACAATTCTATATGTAACTTCAACAACAACAAAAGGTTACCCCATCAGACAGTTACAAATATCCTGTAAACTTAGATACTGCAACCATTTTTAGAAGTATGCATAACTAGATCAAATAATGTTCCAGATTAAGCTACTACTATTCAGAGCTTCACAAATCCCAGGCGCCAGCTTGCCATGGCACCTGGAAATTTAATTGTGGTGCCTAGTATTTTAAGCAGTCATTTTATTGTAGCACCTCTCAGCTATTCTCAGTGGAAGTACAAGGCATTTTTGTTATGAAATGCATGAAGCTGCTGTCATTGCTTATTTAAACAATGATGGCAGCTGAATTTATTTTTTTGCCCAGTTGCTTTCTATACTAGCCCCAATATCCAATTAAAAGAACCTATATTAAACAATAATAGAATTATGGAATAAGGGAGAATTTCAGCTAGGATTAGAGATTTATTTATTTCTGTACTATAACATTTTTGCTATACCCTTATGAGAAACTGAAGAGGCTGGAATGAAGTTTTATGCTAACAATAATTAGGAAAAAAATGGCTATTGAAATATCAAACCCTGAATGCTGAAAAAGTAAGAGTGGCTTCTAAAATCTGGGGGCCAACTGCTGGAGACAAAGAGAATTTGTCAAGCCCTGCACAATTTAATATTATACATTTATACTTCTTACACAGAAAATAATATATTACCGTGTTTAAACTATTGTTTGGCATTAGTAACATTAAGATGTTAAATAAATAAAAATACCAAAAATGGAAGATTCACTTCTAGTCAATTGCATAAACACAATGAGAATTGCTGGGAGACACTACAGTAATCATTGCTAAAAATACTAGGCACCGTAATGGTATTTCTACCATCTTTAAGTTTTTACTATCAGGAAAGATTAAAAGGTGCACATGTAATCTAGCCATATTTATCTATGCAGTCACAAATCATCTGTAAAATACTTTGACGTATGGCTTGTGGACTGTTACGTTACAGTGAAAAGAAAGGATATTTTTAGGTGCCATGGCAAGTTGGTGCCTGGGATTTGTCAAGACTTGGTTTATTATACGTATTTTCTTGCTCTTACCACTTTGCTAATACAATTTTTAGCATTGTTTGACATATCACATGTGATACTTTTCTCATTGCCTCTACTTTTGCATGCTATTTGATTGCACTTTTTTATGCTGTGTAATCTGTCTCAAATCTCAGTGGGAATCTCAGAGCCTATAAAGAGAATGAATAAACTACGTATGTGGCCCTGAGTTCCTTACAGAAGAATGGAATAAACATTTCATCAATTATTTTTAAAAGGAAGAAATAAAAATAAACCTGTTTTGAGTCCCTGTGTATGTTATCCCTCTAGCAGACTTCTAAAAGTGAATTAATGAAGCTGAGCACGCTTCTCATACGAAAATGTCATCTAGTTATCGAGAGACTTCACAACCATTTGACCCTATAGAAGTTAATGTTTTGTCACCATGTGACTGCTGCCACCTACACTGCCATAAGCTAAGTGGGTCATTGCTAAGTACTGAGCTTATCCATGATCAGCTTTTCAGACTTTATTAGGTGCCAAGAACTGATCTGGGCTAAGGTCAGTGAGTGACAATCAACATATATAATCAGCTCAGCCTGTGTCAGAACAAGGGAAATTTAACTCACTGACTAAAAAATGCAGCTGTCACCAGTTCAAATGGTGCTATGAGTACAGACACCTCTACAATGAAATAAAACCCAGAAACAAAGTAAAACTTTCATCTACTTTTCATCTACTTTTCCCTTGTTATGCCAATTAACTGTTTATAACAGTGAGCTTCAGTCTGAAACAGAGGAGGCAAAGAAAATAAAATTTTCTCATGGGAACAGAGTGACTGATGACCTGGCAGATGGAAGAGACATTCTATTCTAACATTTGGCCCAGAACACCACTCTGCTGTGTTTGTCAATTATGGGAAACCAGCTCCTTTAAAAAAAAATATACCAGCTGTTTCACAAATATTATTCTTCCTTTTTTTTTTTAGAGTTAGGTAGCTAACAATCACTATAGATTCAACATCAGAATCTAGTCAGTTAGCAGAATAAAATGATGGAATTCAGCACAAATGTTCCATCTAGGTGGAGGCCATGGTTTTGAATGCTGGGCACCCTTTCCTATCATGCCTTGAGGCAGAAAGTTCCATTACAATTTCTTTTTCTGCTTCTTAATATTGCCTTCCTGGAGGACAAAGAGGAGGAGAATTGGTTTTATATCCTGTTCTTCACTACCCGAAGGAGTCTCAGAGTGTATTACAATCGCCTTCCCTTCCTCTCCCCACAACAGACATCCTGTAAGATAGGTGAGGCTTAGAGAGTTCTGAAAGAACTGTGACTTGACCCAAGGTCACCCAACTGGCTTCATATGGAAGAGTGGGGAATCAAATCCAGTTCTCCACATTAGACCCTGCTCCTCTTAACCACTACAATACATTGATGTAGTGCTTGTCCACTCCAGTGCTTGCTGGAGTGCTTGCCCACTCCAGAACCACCGATTTTGGAATGGGGTTTGAAAGACCTGAATCAGATTGAGGTGACGAGATGAAGTCCTATTACTGATGGACAATTTAAAAACTAATAAATCACCAGGCCTGGATGGCATTCATCCGAGAGTTCTGAAAGAACTCAAATGTGAACTTGTGGATCTCCTTGTAATATTTCTTTAAAATCTTTCTTTAAAATATGTAATCTTTCCTTAAAATCTGCCTTCATTCCTGAGGACTGGAAGGTAGCTAATGTCACTCCCATCTTTAAAAAGGGCTCCAGGGGAGATCCGGGAAATTACAGGCCAGTCAGTCTGACATCGATACCGGGTAAGTTGGTGGAAACTGTCATTAAGGAAAGAATTAGTAGGCACATTGATGAACAAAAACTATTGAGGCAGACTCAGCATGGGTTCTGTAAGGGAAGATCTTGTCTCACTAACCTGTGTTTTTTGAGGGAGTGAACAAACATGTGGACAAGGGGGACCCAATAGATGTTGTTTACCTTGACTTCCAGAAAGCTTTTGATACAGTTCCTCATCACCTAAGTAAGCTCAATAGTCATGAGATAAGAGGACAAGTCCTCTAGTGAATCAAAAACTGGCTTATAAATAGGAAACAGAGAGTATAAATGGGAAACTTTCTCAGTGGAGGATGGTAAGCAGTGGGGTACCACAGGGATCAGTACTCGGTCCAATGATTTTAACTTGTTTATTAATGATTTAGAATTGGGAGTAAGCAATGCAGTGGCTAAATTTGCAGATGACACAAAGTTATTCAGGGTGGTGAAAACCAGGGAGGATTGTGAGGCACTCCAAAGGGATCTGTCGAGGATGGGTGAGTGGGCGGCAATGTGGAAATTGGGTTCAATGTGGCCAAGTGCAAAGTGATGCACATTGGAGTAAAAAATCCTAAATATAAATACACGTTGATGGGGTCTGAACTGGCAGAGACTGACCAAGAAAGAGATCTTGGAGTCGTAGTAGACAACTCAATGAAAATGTCTAGACAGTGTGTAACTGCAATAAAGAAGGCCAACACTAAGCTGGGGATTATTAGGAAGGGAATTGAAAACAAATCAGCCAGTATCATAATGCCCCTGTATAAATCATTGGTGCGACCTCATTTGGAATACTGTGTAAAGTTCTGATTGCCACACCTCAAAAAGGATATTATAGCATTGGGAAAAGTGCAGAGAAGGGCACCTAGAATGATAAAAGGGTTGGAACACCTTCCCTATGAAGAAAGGTTAAAATGCTTGGGGCTCTTTAGCTTGGAGAAACGACGGCTGAGGGGTGACATGATCGAGGTTTATAAGATTATGAATGGGATAGAGCAGGTTGAGAAAGAAGTACTTTTCTCCCCTTCTCACAATACAAGAACTCGTGGGCACTCAATGAAATTGCTGAGCAGTCAGATTAGAACAGATAAAAGGAAGTACTTCTTCACCCAAAGAGTGGTTAACACATGGAATTCACTGCCACAGGAGGTGATGGCAGTTACAAGCATGGACAGTTTCAAGAGGGAATTAGATAAACATATGGAGCAGAAATCCATCAGTGGCTATTAGCCACAAGGTATAGATAGGAACTCTCAGTCTGGGGCAGGTGATGCACTCTATTCTTGGTGCTAGAGGGGGCAGCAGTGGAAGGGCTTCTAGTGTCCTGGCCCCACTGCTGGACCTCCTGATGGCACCTGGTATTTTTTGCCACTGTTGGACTAGATGGGCCATCGGCCTGATTCAACACTGGCTTCTCTTATGTTCTTATGTAGTGCAGAGAAGATTCTTAAAATTTAAAAAAAGCCAGGCCAATCCTGGGGCTGGCTTGGCTTTTCCTGCAGCCCAGTTTAAACCAGTAATCCTGGCTGGGCTTGCTTCTCCTGCAGTCAATTTATACTGGGCTGCAGAAAAAGTCAGCCCCAGGAGCTCGTGCGGGACACAGAGCACATTGCTCCCAGCGACACAACTGATCCTGGCTGAACTCACTTCTCCTGCAGTACTGTTTAAACTGGGATGCAGGAGAAGCGAGCCCAGAAGCTGCTGTGCTGCATGGAGCACATTGCTCCCAGCAGCATAGCCAGTCCTGGCTGTGCTTGCTTCTCCTGCAGTCTGGTTTAAACTGGGCTGCAGGAGAAGCCAGCACAAAACCCAGCAACACAGCAGTTCCTGGGGTTAGCTTCTTTGGCAGTCCAATTTAAATGGGGACAGCTGATCCTTAAGCTGTCTTCTGATCCTCCAGCTGTCCTCTACCTTTAAACTTTAAAGGGACAGCAGTAAAAGCACAACAAACAGCAGAGAGGTGGGAGCAGATTGCTCCCGCCTCTCCACTGTTTTCGGATTTACCCAGTAACTCCCAAACATATCCAGGATTTTAAGAGAGATTTTTTTTCTGGTTTTCCCAAGAAAACCCGGATACATTTAGGATGCTGGAATCTACTTGAAAAATACTAGTAGTTATTTTTCAAGTAGATTTTTGGCTCAGGTAGATCTGAATGCACATCTCTAATAACTACCCCTCTCCCCTCTGGTTGGCTCTGTGACCGTTTCAGGGCACAATCTAGGAACCTCATTTCTACAGCATGACTTGGGCACATGTTTACCCAGTCAATGTGAGAATAGTTAAGTCTCCCAATATAATAACAGTATCCGCTTTAGTCACCTCCCTTTTTCCTTCTCCATCTTAAGATCAGACTCAAGGGTTTGATCAGGTGGGCAACAGTACATCCTCACTTTTAAGTAACCTTTAGGGCCCAGTATTTCCACCCATATGGCTTATGTTGGGGAGTTAATTCCCCTGATGTTTCCTAACTTATTTGATTCTATGCCCTCTTTGATGTACAATGCAACACCAACAAGAAGCTGTCTCTCCCTATCCTGCTCATAGAGCTTATACCCAGGAATGACTGTATCTCATAAATTTTCCCAATTCCACCAGGTTCCTGAGATATCTACTATATCTAGATTGTCATTAAACACCATGCATTCCAGCTTTTCCATCTTGGCTTGGAGACTTCTAGCACTGGCATATAGACACCTATAATGTGTTTCCCTTTCCAGTAACACTCATCTCCCTCAGACCCTTAGTTGGCACACATGGCCATCGTTGTAATTTCTTACATTGAATGAAGGCAAAGAGAATGCTCAACATCCAGCCGTCCAGCAGAGCAAACAGTTAAGTTTATTAGCATCTCAAGACACTTCTACAAATAAGGCTACACACTAACTCAGGCTGAGTCGGCTACTGGCCGCCAGTAAAACACCAAGGTAATAAATACTTTCCTCCCCGCTGGGAGACTGTTCCTATTAAAGGAATAACACATCACGATTGTGCCCTCACTCCCATATACTATTACGCTCCTATCAGTATTACCCTGGGTGTTTGCCCCAAACTGGAGGTTCTCCAGCTCCTGTCAGCATTCCACCCAGGATTAGTTTAAAAGCTGTTCTGCTACCTTTTTTTGTATTAATTGCCAACAGCCTGGTTCCATTTTGGTTCAAGTGAAGTTTGTCTCTTTTGTACAGGTTCAGCTTGTCCCAGAAAGTTCCCCAGTGCCTGATACATCTAAACCCTTCCACCCAGCACTTTCTTCCATGCATTGAGATCCCTGATCTGTGTCTGTCTAGCTGGCCCTGCACATGGAACCAGCCAGGGATCTTGTCGTAGAAAAACAGCTGGAGCTCATTAGCATATGGTATGCTAATGAGCTATTAGGCTATTAGCATATGCCACGCCCCCTGACATCACCAGAAGTGATGCCAGAAGGGGAAGCAAAAGGGGGGGAGGCATCTTCAAAAGCCTCCCCTTCCCTTCCCCAGCTGGTCTGGGTGGGGGAGCTAAGAGAGAAGGGGTTTAAAGTTTAAACTCCTTCTCATGAGAGTTGGGCCACAGAAGGAGGAAAGAGAGAAGGAAAGAGAGAGAGTAGAGAGAAGGAAAGAAGGAAGGAAAGAGGGAAAGAAAGAGAATGAAAGGGGAGGGAAAGAAAGAGAGGGAAGAAGGAGGGAAAGAGGAAAAGGAGAGAAGGAAAGGAGGGAATGAAAGAAATTTGGCGTCAATTTGGCCTCATTATATCCTATGGGCCATTGAAGTCAATGGTGAAAACATAGGGTATATTCTGGGGGCTGGAGGGGAGGGGGTTTGGGGGAGAGGCTCCAAACTCACAGGGTAGCTGATGGAGCCTCTCCCCAAGATACCCACCAAGTTTCAAGAACATTGGATCAGGGGGTCCAATTCTATGGGCCCCCAAACAGGTTGCCCCATTCCCTTCATTGTTCTCTATGGTGGGAAAAAAGTAACACATCAGAGCTTCTCACCTTATTAGAGCAATCCATTGCAGTCATCCCCACAAGCCAGGGGGGTTGAAGGGCTTGGGGGGCAGTATGTCAAGCCCAAGCCAAACTCAAGCTAACTTTCGTTTCTTTAAGGTTTGCTTTTCTACCTTCCCTTCGCTTGTCATGTGGAATTCCTGAGGGGGAGTGTTGTGGGAATGCATCGAGCTAGTAGCCATAACCATTCTTCAAGTTGTGCACCAGGAGTTGGTTCCCATGAGGTCAACCTTGGAGACTCTTTCCCTTAGCTAAGTTAGATAGGGCACCAAATATCTGAGTTGCCATAGGAATGCTAGGAGGGTAGGTGTGACATATGAATGTGTGGGGTTTTATGTTGTTAACTATAACCTGTGAGTTCCTGCTGTTTTCTTTAGTCCTAACAAGAGTTCTTGTACCTACAGCAAGCATATCTCTAATAAAGCATTTCACTGCCAATAGTGTGTGTGGAGAGTGTCTTAGCTGGGGACCTGACAGAGAAAGGGGGAGGGAATCCACTCACCTTCCCAGCAGCTCTCTCCTGGGATCTTCCTCCCCGCCCAGCTGGCTCAGTTGTATATTTTTAATTTGTTAGCTATTTTATGAGGGCATACAGGGAGAGTATAAATTTTGTAAAATAAAAATTAAATCAGATTTTATTAAAGAATTTAAGTTGCAGCTCTTGGCAAATCAGGGTGGATAAAAATAAATGTTTTTTAAAAAATGGATTTCTAAAATTTAAATCAGATCTTTTAAATTTATATTGGATTTTTTAATAAAATGATTTTTGAGGAAAAATCTATATAAAGATATTTTTCTTTTTAAGATACATTATAGTATCATGAAATAAGGATTAGTTTTTAATTATGTAGCATGAAGCTGCATATTTATACTATGTTTAATTTTTTTAGTAAATGAATTCCATTAATCCATTCACAATGTCATGCTCTTCAGAAGTTTCTGCAAGATTATTGGACAGTTTTTCTATCTAGACAATATTGTCACAGATCTTGGTTTTACAGTTCTCAAAACTGTGAATTTGTGTCTGCAGAGATCACATGCCTCTTCTTCACAGCAGAAATGTTATAAAATAAATATACAGAGTTGAGAAAAATACCTTAATTCCATTGTTCCTTTGTAAATCTATCTTTCCCTTGAGAAGGAAACCTATAATGGTAGCAGGCCATAAAAGAGACCCAGTGTTGGAATATTTTAATTAAGTTCCTCTACCTATGGGTTGGGCAAGCACGTATGCAAAATGCAAATACTGCAACAAAGAATTACAAGGCCTGGTGGCCCAAATGAAACAACATCATGAGAAGTGCTGTGATGAAGACAACAAAAGGAACATATTTCTTAACGACTGCCTTGAGGAACTGTCATGTTTGAGCAAAATTATATTTGTTATAATTATTACTGCATGTTACTGTCATTTTGATACAGTAGTTATGAAGAAATAAAGAAAAATAAGCAAATATTCCTTTTTTGAGCAGTACTGAGTGGCAGTGAATACAATGAGTAATACTAAATAAGCAGAATGGTATAAATAATAAAATAACAGATTCCCCTAAACAAAAAAATCAATGCTATCATAAACATACAGGATTCTGAAAACTATCCACCTTCAAGATCACCATCCTCCTGTTTTACAGTTTCAGAGTTATCTGTCCAGAATAGCGTTTCAGTAACATCATATACATCACACATCCACAATATATCACCTAAAAAAAGAAAAAAGTTGACCATCCAAGAACCACCCTAGATAAGTTTGTGCTAAAAACCAATGGCTTAGAAAAAGAGTTAACTAATGAAAAAATGCCCAGTTTACACGACAAACTCTTCTTTCTATCTGATTGAAAACCCAAACTTCACTAATATGGTTCAGTCATTGAGACCAGGATACAGTCCACCCAGCAGAGCAGATGTTGCAATGAAAGTGCTGGATAAAGTGTAGAAATGGAGCAATTTCCAACAGCTCTAGAGGATGAAATTGTTAACCTAAGTCTTGATGGGTGGAGTAATGTCCACAATCATCCTGTTGTATGTGCTCATATAACAACAGAAGAAGGGAATGTCTTCCTTGCAGAAACAACTGATATGCCAGGAAATGCACACACAGCAGAATATTTACAAGAAGTGGCACCAGAAGCTATAACAACACGTGAACAAAAATTCAAATGTCTAGTGCACAGTTTGGTCACAGACAATCTGCAAATGTATCCAAGATAAGAAATCTAGAAAAGCAGGAAGGGAATACACAGCTAATAACAGATGGTTGCAGTGCTCATTTGCTGCACCTCCTAGCCAAAGACTTCAGTGTTCCAGAAATAAAGTCTAATGTCGTTGAAATTGCTAAATACTTCTGTAACAATCATTTTGCAGCAGCATTTCTGAAAAGAATGGGTGGAACCAAGCTAACACTCCCACAAGATGTTAGATGGAACTCTTCAGTGGACTGTTTTGAGCTGTATATCAAGAAATCACCTATTCTGATGACAGTTTGTGAACAAAATCAAGAGAAAATAGATGGCACTGTCATGGCCAAAATCCTCAACATTGGGCTCAAAAGAAATGTTGAACATACACTAAGCATCCTGAAGCCCATTTCTGAAGCTTTAAACAAAATACATAAAAACAGCTGTTTTATTGCTGATGCTGTTGAAATCTAAGGAACTGAGTGAGCACTGAAAAAACAGAACTATACACTGACAATTAAATTACAAGCATTAAAAAAAATGAACGGGACAAGCACTGTCACCAGCTCATTTTCTCACAAATATTGTCAATATCCAGTACTAGGGTCAAACCTTGAGTGCTGAAGAAGTTAGCTATGACATGGGTATCCAACAATCATCCAGCTGTAATGCCAACTATAATAAACTTCAGAGCTAAGGGGGAACCACTGAAGAAATATATATATATGCTGATGGTTTAAAAACATCTGGAACAAGCTGGGTTGGTGCTGCTATTTTCAGATTTAGCGGTAGCGTTTGATACGGTCAATTATGACCCACCACCTCGCAGATGTAGGAGTCCAGGGGACTGCCTTGAAATGGTTTTCCTCCTTTCTCCATGGTTGGGGACAGAGAGTGGTGCTGGGTGAGAGGGTCTCCCCGTGGTACCCACTAGAATGTGGAGTGCCACAGGGGGTGATCCTCTCACCAATGTTATTTAACATCTATATGCGCCCCCTCACCCAGTTAGTCCAGAGTTACAGACTGGGTTGCCATCAGTACACTGATGACACTCAGCTTTATCTGTTAATGGACGGCCATCCATCCTCTATTCCTGGAAATCTGGCTGAGGCTCTGGATGCTGTGGCTGGGGTTTTTGCAGCAGCAGTCGACTGAATGGGCAGAGTCGATTGAAGTTAAATCCATTGAAGACTGAGGTCCTGTACCTGGGTTGTGGGGGTTTGGAGATGGGCACCAGTCTTCCCACACTGGAAGGGACACCTCTGGTGCTGGCCCAGTTGGTGAAGAGCCTGGGAGTAACACTGGATACCTCATCTATGGAGGCCCAGGTTGCTGCAGTCACCAGATCTGCATTTTTTCATATCTCTCTCCAGGACTTTGCTACAGTGACCCATGCAATGGTCACTTCCAAGCTTGATTACTGTAACTCACTCTATGCAGGCTTACCCTTGAAGCTGATCCAGAAATTACAGCTGGTACAAAATGCAGCGGCATGCCTGCTGACGTCGGCACCTGTGCAGGCTCACGTTTGGCATGTGCTCTGTCAGCTGTATTGGCTGTACTGGAGTACCAGATCCACTTCAAGGTGTTCAAAGCCCTATACAGCCTGGGACCAACATACCCAAGGGACCGCCTCTTCCCATATATGCCTCGGAGAGCATTACACTCTGAGAGTCAACATCTCCTGGTGATCCCTGACCCAAAGGATGTTCACCTAGCCTCGACCAGGGCCAGAGCTTTTTCTGCCCTGGCCCCCACCTGGTGGAACATGCTCCCTATTGAGATCAGGGCCCTGCGGGATCTTACTCAATTCCGCAGGGCCTGCAAGATGGAGCTGTTCCGCCAAGCCTTTGGCTGAGGCAGTGGGTGTCCACATATGGCCCCCCTGAGGTTGCGGTCTCCCACCTACTGATAACCAGCCATACCTAGTTACACCAATGGGCCGGATTCTCCTTACAACAAGCATGACTGTTTTATATGTTTTAATGTGTTTTAAATTTTATTGTATTTATTTAAATGTTGTGACCCACCTTGAGCCCATTTACAGGATGGGCAGGATATAAAAGTGAACAATAAATAAATAAAAGTCACACCAGTGAACTGGTGAAATCATTTAAGCACTCATTTAGAGAATGCTGAAGTAATTATTTCACTTTTAACAGCAGTTTCTTCTTTTGCTGGCGTAGAAAAAATATTCTCTTACTTTGGACTCATTCATTCTAAACTGAGAAATTGTTTGTGACCTGATAAAGCAGGAAAGCTTGTTTTTCTTTTCCAGATTATGAACAAGCAAGAAGATGAAGATGAGTGAGCTACAGAGGACAGTATTTTAAGCTTTTCATGTGTGGACTGGGCTGATAGTCTGGTTTTGGGTTTTTTTTAAGATATTTTGCTTAACCACATCAGTTAACAAACATGGATGTTTAAGCAAATACAAGAATACATATGCTATAATGTTATTGTTTTAGTTAAATAAAACTATTTAAATTACTATTAAGGTAATGATTATTTTTCTCCGTTCAATATAGTACAACGGAAAAGTTGTCCAAATATGACTGAGTAACCTAACTGGAGATAGTTCACCTCACAATAATTTCGTAATTATCTATGATGTGTTTCTAATAGTATAACCAAATCAGTAATTTTTGATATAACTATACAACTAATCTGAAAAGTTGTTATTCCAAAAATGAAACCTTCATCTGGTTGTAAATATTAAGATTATACCAGCAAGAATGAGTCTTTATGTAGAAAACCATGATTTAAATTTAGTCTTTAAATCAAATCCATCCTGTGGCAAATTATTCCTTCATTTCTTCCTCCATCTTAACTGAGAATAATAGTGACCCACTTCACAGTAAGTAAGCTTTTAAAGGAATCAGTACATTTTGCATATCAGAAGTATACAGAAACATTTTATTACAATGATTAATAAAATACAAGTTTGCTCAAACAGAATTGAGAATTGTCAGTATACTAATGGAAAAATTCAACAGATCTGATTCTATGGTATTAAATGTCACTAAGAAGAATAAGGTCAACAGGATCATATTTCCCATCAACCTCAATAGGTAGATCTCCCACCAAAGCTATTAATACAGTACAATTCTATGCAGACTTGCACCAATCTAAGTCCAATGATTTCAGTAAGCTTAAGGTGGGTAACTTTGCTTATGACTGCAATGGAAGACAGTTAGGGCTCCACAGGACAATAGGCAGACTGGTAAAAACAAAAGAAATTCACAACCTTAGACTATTTCCGTCACAGCTGCTGTCTAATTCTAATGAGTAGAGTTAGCTCTCTAGCAAGGTAATGCTATAATCATTAAGGAGTATAGAACAAGAAAGGATAAATCATTGTTATTGGCTCATTATTTATTATTATTTATTTGATTTATATACCATCCTCCCCACAAGTGGGCTCAGGGCGGTTTACATCAATACCATAATAATTTAATAACAGATTAAAACATAAAATCACAGATCATAAAATCACAAACTACCATGTAAAATAACCTATTCAGATGTCAATCATATTTGAATATAGCAGTGGTGCCCCGATGTCAAATTAGAACCAAACCGCTGGTAGGGAGTTGGCCAGGAAAAGGGAAGGACATCCACCACCTCAACCAAAAGCCCGGTGGAAGAGTAATGTGGTGGAAGAGTAATGTTTCATTAATGAGATTCTGCATGATCTTAAAACTTGTGGCATTACAAAATTTATACAACTCAGAGGTGATAATAATTCAGTTATATTTCAAATATGCACAGAAGTAATGAGCAAGAACTTTTGACTGCATGGACGTTGAAAGGAGCAACTTCCTCTGCTTAGGGTACTCTCCAAGTGTGATGGACCCACTTTTAGCTTCTAGGAAACATTCAACTATTAAAATCTATAATACTTCCTGGAAAGCATTCACTAGACGGAGCAGGAGAAAATAGCATCCGCTGTAAAATAATTGGCCTTGAGAATCCTGTTGGCTCCTTCTAAAAGTTGATGATTGTTTTCTGGAAGTAATTGGATCATCTTCCTGGTCCAAACTATCGCAGCCCTGGAAACAATAGGAGCTATGGCTGGTGCCTTAATCACCATGGCAGTTGCCTCATGTGCAGTCGCCTCACTGGGGGGTCCTGTAAAATCTCATTGGTAAAGGTTGGTAATGCTTATAATTTTTTTACAAAACCAGGGAACTCTCAATTAGCCATGGGTTTAGCCCATTTTCTCTTAAATTGCCTTTCAAAAAACTCAGGAAAAGGAAACACCCTTTCAGTTGCAATGGGTCTAGGAAAAAACTAATTCTCTCTAAACTGTTTATATAATCCTGAGCCTGAGGCAGTGTTATCATCGCCTACAGAGGATTCTTGGAGTTCTAAGGCAGACAAGTTTTTGGGCAGTAGGTACTGATAATCCTCTGGCTTGAAAAATCAAATAGATCGTTCAGGAACATTAATCTCTTCTTCATCATCTGATAAAAATTCACCTTCTTCCCTGTCTTCCAGGTCACTACCTGAAGAGGGTTTGCTCTCCCAATGGGTTTCTCTACTTCTTTTTCTACTAATAGGTTCTTTCTGTGCTGCCTTGCTTGGCCACTGAGACCCCTTGTCATAGATTGTAATATTCTGTTGGTGGTGGGGAGAGGAGACAGAAGGAGCCCTGATAGATTTTATACCTTCACTGTGGCAAAAACTATAGATCTTCTCCCTCATAGTTTGTCTTAACGTATTCATGAAGTCAGAGCCCCAGAATCAGGTACATTACGCATCTGAAGAGAAGCACTTGGTTCAGCTGCTGAGATTTGCTCCAAAGGAAGCAATCTTGGATCTATCTCCTTCTGAGAATAGTCATTCCCGGTTTCCCTGGAATCAGCTGCTAGGAGCCTGTAAGTTGTCTCCATTCTCCGAGTTGGATCAATCAAAATGGCCATTGCCCACAACTACTGGGCTGGAGCAAGCAGTTGGGTCCTTGGCAGGTTTCAAAAGGCACTGCTTTTTTGTGAGCTTCTGAGCCTCAAAAATTGTTAGTTCGATCAGGGTAGCCTGAGCAAGCCGATTTGGGAGCATGTCAGCTCCTACAGTGTCCTGCTTGACCATGATAACTGTGAGTGGAGTTTCCACTTGTCTTTGAGAGAAATCCATTCGAGAGCTGCATAGAAGCCTTTCAGAGATTTTAAAGTGGCAA
This sequence comes from Gekko gecko, assembly GCA_029375565.1. Lineage (NCBI taxonomy): Eukaryota > Metazoa > Chordata > Lepidosauria > Squamata > Gekkonidae > Gekko > Gekko gecko. Next base: position 44,422,500 of record JAPDNY010000007.1, on the reverse strand, counting down.
TTGTTCTGTAGACTGCCAAAAATGGCTGCCATGGCTGCTAGTTTCTCTGAGAGGAGATGTTAGGCTTCAAAGAATAAGGAATAGGAGGTGAAATTGATCTAGAGGCAAGAAAATACAGAATAAAGAATATGTAGTAAAAGAAAAAAGGAAGAGGTAATTAAAGGCTCTAGGAAGATAAAGAGAAGGGTAAGCCTGCGAAAGAACTGAGAAAGCAGGTGACTCCCATGACACAGACAAGACAAGAAAAGGAAAAAGTTGTTCCTGCCTCTCTGAAAGGATGGTGGGAATCACTAACCAAGATGTCCTCCATCTCAGAAGGAGAACAGAAAACGTTCTACAGCATCTACACAAAGAGCTATCTAGAACCATTTGGCCTATAGAAGTAATTCCTATATATCTAATAGCTGCCCTTGGGGAGAAACTCCTATATGAAGCCAGTTTGATCTGCTCAGGCCCCACTGAAGAAACTTGGGACCTTATGTGCTAAGTGTTCTACAGATACCAGAACATGGCTAAGATCGCCCAGTAACTGTGATATCAGGGTTCCAAATGAACTTAATACAGAACAAAGTTTGATATCTGAAGTGTGAATGCTTACTTTGTTTGTCTTAAAGGTGCCACTGGACTCAAACATTGTTCTACTGCTTTAAACCAACACAACTACCCATGTGAATCTACGTTAATATTTTAAAATCTGTCTTTGTGTATACAGATACCAAAAAAGCCCAACTTTATGGTTGCCCTCTCTCGCCAGTAAATTTTCTTCATAACGTAACCTTCATAGTTTCATATCCCCTCACAGTTACAGTTTTTAAAAATCACGTGTTTAAGCTTCGGAGTTGTGATTCAGTTATATTTCCTTTTTTTTTTTTTTTAAACAAAATTTTTATTGGGATGTGCTCAACATTTTCAACAACGTTACCAATACAATTTAAAGAAATTTCCATCCCATCCCCCCACCCCCCTGATAGGCTTCCAACACTGCTAATAACAAAAAAGTATATATTAGACGGTAATCAAGTTTAGACTTATATCAATCGACAGCCAGGTAACACATTTCAAATATATAAAAAACCTAATTAATTTCAACATAATTTCAAATAAAAGTATAATGCAATCCAGAGTTCACTTCACTTCTCATTCAGTATCCATACAAATCTAGATTGTACATTTTCCCCTTCATTCTATATTCAGTTTCCATATACAATTTCAAACCTTCCCAGTCTTTTAGATACTGTTCTGCCATTTGTCCATTTAGTTTTTTTGTCATTTTGTCCATTTCCGCTAAAAACAGCAATTTTCTAAACCAGTCATGTATATCCGGCACCTTCTCCGCTTTCCATTGCTGAGCGAAGGCCATTCTCGCCGACGTAATCATGTACCATAATAATGTCCTTTTTTCCTGTGGAAGTTTTTCCATTGTCAAACCTAAGAGAAGAAGTTCCGGACTTCTCCCAATTGGGATTTTTAATATTTTCTGCATCACACAGTGTATATTAGACCAGTATACCTTTGCTTTATCACATGACCACCACATATGGTAAAAAGAACCCTTTGTTTTTTTACATTTCCAACACTTATTACTCAAGTTCTTATCCATACTAATATTAGCAATCTTTTTTGGTGTCATATACCACCTGTACATCATCTTGTAGCAATTTTCTTTTACATTAACACAGGTAGACATTTTAAAAGATCTTTTCCACAAAAACTCCCATGCTTCCATAGAAATTTCTTTATTCATGTTTATGGCCCATTTTATCATTTGCTCTTTAACAGTTTCATCCAAAGTATATGCAGTCAACAAAGTTTTATACATCTTTGAAATCATTTTTCGCTCTCTTTTCAACCATATATTTTCAAACTCATCATTCTTAGCTCTAAAACCAACCTCTTTACAATCTTTTTTGTAAATATCTCTTATTTGACAATATTGTAACCATCCATATTCAAATTCTATTTTATTGTTTGTTTTTAAAACATATTTTTTCCCCTCTTTTTGCAACAGTTCTTGGTATTTCAACCAGTCATTACCTTTATGTTCTGAAAGAGGATGTATAACTGCTGCTGGAACAATCCACAAAGGCCTCTCATCGGAAACTGTATCCTTGTATCTGGTCCATACATCAAACAATGTTCTCCTTACATAGTGATGCTTAAACATTGAATCAACTTTATTTTTCCCATACCAAAGATAGGCATGCCAGCCAAATCTGCAATCGTGCCCCTCAAGAGCCAAAAGTTTTCTATTTTCCAAATTAACCCATTCAGATAACCAAGACATACATACAGCTTCATGATACAAACGCAAATTCGGGACTTGGAAGCCGCCTCTCTCTTTAGTATCGTACATTATTTTCATTTTAATTCTTGGCTTCTTTCCTGCCCAGATAAATTTGAAGATTTCTCTTTGCCATTTCACCAACACTTTCACATCTTTCACAACTGGTATTGTCTGAAACAAAAACATTAACCTCGGCAGTACATTCATTTTAACAACGGCAATTCTTCCAAGAAGAGATAATCTAAGTTTTCCCCATTTTTCAAAATCACTCTTTATTAAACCCCACAATTTTTCATAATTATTCTTAAACAAGTCAATATTTTTCATTGTAATTTCAACTCCCAAATACTTAACCTTTTTAACCACTTCACATTCTGTCACGTTTTGTAACATTTGTTGCTTTGTACCTATCATATTTTTACACAATATCTTGGATTTATTCTTATTTACATAGAACCCTGTGAGATCACCAAACTCTTTTACTTTTTCAAATACCATAGGCATATTATTAACAGGATCTTCAACAATAAACATAATATCATCAGCAAATGCTCTTAGTTTATATGAAAAACCTCTAATATTCAAGCCTTTTATGTTATCATCATCTCTAACCATTTGCAGCAATATCTCCAAAATCCAGATAAATAGCAATGGTGACAGGGGACAACCCTGTCTGGTACCTTTTCTGACCCGGAACGCTTCTGTTGATTGTGCATTCACAATCACCGTAGCTTTTTGTTCTTTATATATTGATTGAATCATTCTTATAAATTCTGCGCCCAGCTGGGATTTCTCAAACACTTTAAACATAAATTCCCAATTCAAATTATCAAATGCCTTTTCTGCATCCAAAAATAAAAAGCCAACTTCTTTTTCCGGGTGTTTATCGTAGTACTCAATTGCATCTAAAACAACCCTTATATTGTCTTTTATTTGTCTATTTGGTAAAAACCCAGCTTGATCTTCAGCAATAGTGTCTTTCAAAAACCCTTTAAGGCGCTCTGCTAAAATTTTTGCAAAAATATTATAATCGTTGTTTAAAAGTGAAATTGGTCGATAATTCTTTACATTTGTTAAATCTTGCGTTTCTTTCGGAATTAGGGTGATCGCAGCTTCATTCCAGGAATCTGGAATCTTCCCAGTTCGTCTAATTTCATTTAAAAGGATCTCTAACACCGGAACCAGGTCTTCATGAAGTTTTTTATAAAATTTGGCTGAGAAACCGTCCGGACCTGGAACTTTGGAGATCTTTGCCTCTCCTATTGCCTTACTGATTTCTTCTTTAGTTATTACAGCATTTAATATTGCTTTCATTTCTGGGCTTGGTTGCATCAATTTAACCTTAGATAAATAATCTTGCATCTTTTGCTGATCCACTTGTTTTGCTTGAAAAAGAGTTGCATAATATTTATAAAATTCCCTCCGGATCCCTCCTGGGTCTGAAATTTATTTCCATCTTTCAATTTGGTTATTGTTTTATTCTCTCTTCTTTTCTTCAATTGCCATGCCAAATATTTACTGGGTTTGTTTGCACCTTCAAAGGACTTCTGTTGCAGTTTTTTCAAGTTCCAATATACTTCTTTGTTTAACCTCGCCTCATATTGTTCCCTTAAGATCCTCAATTCTCTCAAAATCTTCTTTTTGCCAGGTCTTTTCTTAAGCTCCGCTTCTTTTTTCCGAATATTTTCCATAATCTCTTTGTCTATTTTCAATTGTTGTTTCTTTTCATTATTATTAATTGCAATCAGATGTCCTCTCATCACAGCTTTATAGGCCTCCCATACCGTTTGCGTCTGTACATCCTTGTTTAGATTCAGTTGAAAATATGTTTGGGTTTCTGTCCTTATTTTGTCCACAATATTTTGTTTGTCCAGCAAATCCTCATTGAGTCTCCATTGAAATTTCTTTCTTTTAACATACGTTGACCATTTTACTGGACTATGGTCAGAGAGAGTTCTAGGTAAAATCTCGATTTTGCGTGTCTGCAAGATCAAATTCTCAGTCATCCACATCATGTCTATCCTTGAGAAAGATTCGTGTCTTGATGAGTAAAAGGAGTACTCTCTATCCTTAGGATTTTTAACTCTCCAAACATCTTCCAGATGTTCTTGCTTAACCAATTGAAAAAAGACTTTAGGAAGTTTGCCCATGTCTTCATTTCCTTTTTGGGATTTTCTATCAATAACATTGTTAACAGTACCATTAAAGTCACCCATTAATATCATTTGCTCATAGGTTAGCTGTCGTAGCTGTTCCCACAAATCCTGAAAAAAAATTTCCTTCGCACCATTTGGAGCATAAAGGTTAACAATTAAAGTCTTTTTACTCTGAAGCACGGCTTCCACCACCAAAAGCTTCCCTTCATTATCTTTAAAAACTTATTTTGGTTCCAATTCCTTTTTAATACATATAACAACTCCTTTTTTCTTTTGGGAGGAGAGGGAATAAAACTCCTCTCCTAATCTTTTTTGAATCAAAAATTTAGCATCAGTTTTTTTAATATGTGTTTCTTGCAAACAAACAATATCACATTTTTGTTTTTCCAACCAAAGTCTAACATTTTTTCTTTTTTGAGGTGAATTAAGCCTATTGACATTCCATGATATAATTTGACTCTCCATGTTGGTTTTATACTTATTTATCAGAGTCTTTAAAATTATCATTGATGAATCTGGTCATTTGCTCTGCTGACTTGATGGTGACTCTCTTCTGCTTGAATGTAAAACTGACACCTTTTGGAATTTCCCATCTGTATCTTATGCCCTCTGTTTTCAGTTCGTCAATCAAGTCTTTAAAGAGTCATCTATCCTGAAGAATTGCTCTGGGTAGTTCCTTTAGTATCATGATTTTCTTGTTGTCAATTGTAAAATCTTCCTGAAATTGTTGCTTAAATAGGTCCTCCTTCAGTTTTTTGGATATGAACTGGACAATCACATCTCTGGGTAATTTTTTCCTTTGCGCAATCGCAGAGTTAACTCTGTACACCAAATCAATCTGTGCCGCCACCTTCTCCTCTTCCATTTTTAAAAAATCTGCAACAGCATCCACCATAACAGAATGGATATTTTCACTTTTGTCTTCAGGGATCCCCCTGAATCTCATATGGTTAAGCATTGCATTGTATTGGACCATCACATTAACTTTTTCTGTTTCTATAGCAACCTCAGCAACATTGGATGCCACTCTCTTCACTCTTTCATCCATCTCATCTGCTCTTTTACTCAGCGTCTGTATTTCTTTTGTAATCCCAGACAGGTCCTTTTTCAAGTCTGTTACTTCTGTTACTAGAGTTTTTTCCATCTTTTGTAACGCGTCCATCACTCGTTTCTCCATAGCTTCCATCAGGCCCTGTAGTTTCTTTTCTTCTTTAGCAGCCATTTTCGGGGAGGACCAGGAGTTCGCCCTCTGTCGTTGCCGCAAATCAGAAGCCGTTGTTTAAAATTCACCTAAAACTTACATCAAATTAAAGTCCTTCTTCTGCCCACCTAAATCGCTCTAATTTCACTTTTTTCTATTAAGTCTTTTGGCTAAAATCGAAATATAATTTTTCTGACCTTCTCAAAATGGCGGGCGCAATTTCTCTATGGTAGATGATTCTTCCGGTTGTTCACTTCCTGTCTGGCAATCTTAGTTGTCCCCCTTGCCTCTGGTTTCCTCCCTTCTTCCAGCCTCCTTGGACTTCTCTAGGAAATATTACTTGTCTGGTCTAAGGTCACTTCCTGTTATGGCGTTTTCTGCTGCAGCTAGAGTACTTTTCCACACTAGTTCTCGCGAGGCTTGCTGTTAGTTTCTATTTTAAAGTCAATATTCCAACCGCAGGAATGTTCAACAAAGCGGCTTTTTGGCCTTTTTTTACTGTTTAGCTGCTCTTTTTCGGAGTCGGTGTTAGTACAAAGGATACAGCACGATCATGCGCTTCATCGGATGTTATTTACTCTCGGCCTCAACGCGTCTCCGGTGAGCAATTTTAAAAAGTTACCTTCAAAGTCCATGTCTTGTTATAGCAGTGTTTCCTTAATATCAGTTTCCGTAGAATGTCTTGGAGGTCTGGGTCATGCGTTCTTATGTTGAGAGTTCAACTCGGTGGGGTCTTGTAGAGAATTTCCGAAGTGCCCTCTTGGGGGGGGGAATCAAGGCTGGTCGTGACGCTCTTTAAAGCCCCGCTATCAGCCGATCTCAACTCCCTCTCGGGCCAATGCTCGCTGCCAGTCACCCCCCTGCCTGGGAGGATCTGCGGTGGGCTGTATGAAGCCCACCCTGTCGTCAAGACCCTCCGTATGCTCTGGGAGCTCTGAGAGCAAGCCAGAACACGTCAGGATGCCATGAATCCCAGACCGGAAGCCGTGATTCGGTTATATTTCCGACATGCACACAAGTAATAATCCATGATGGATTAGTGATATTAATAAAAGTACAACACACACTTAAAGTCATTTATTTCAGATTTGCCTTCCTTGTATTTGTGAGCTACAATCTGAATACAGCACAATTCCTTCCACTTCAGTGGTATCAATATTTAATTTTAATACAGATATTGCTAACACAATTGGTAGGCAGTCACTTCTCTGATTACAAGAAAAAAGCAAAGGTGTATTGATGAAAAAAGTATATTCATGAAGACATTTCACACAGCAACTTTGTCTTTCAACCATGTTTTTATCTGAGGCTGACAATGTCACTAGTATATAATCAATCATGCATGCATGCATGGTTAGTTTTTACAAGATGCATTGAAAACAAGAGACTGATAAAACCTGTTTTCAAAATCATAAACTGCTGTAATAAAGAGTGAAGCTAAGTATGGGCTCTAAACTGAATATAGCTTTTAAAAAGTAGATATGGCATTTTAAAATGTCGTAGAATGCCATGTGGAAAAGCACCAGGAAAGTCATCCAAAGATTATACTTTAGCGTGCAGGGGTTCACAAAATCCTTTAATAAGCTAAAAATCAAAATACCAAAAGATGCAGCTTACAGTTGAACTAACGTAGTTACCTAACTGGTACAAAATCAGTATTACAGCAGAGATGTAAAATTTGAAGAAGAATCAGGTCTATGCTGTAAAGGGGATCAAATCCCCCTCAGCTACAAAAAACAGCCACAAGAGGGCCTGGAATGGATCGACTCTGCAGTGCTGGAGAAAAGAGAATTAGGAATATGCATTTGGTTTATCTGAATTTTAAAAACCTGGGGGGAAAAACTTACCAGTTTTTTTGTTTTGTTTTTTTGGGGGGGGGGTTATAAACTGAATCAGATTCTTGAATTTGAGAATCTGAGAGTCTCTAATCAGAGAATCTGATTTGGCAACCAATATAGCTGAACTCGAATAAACAACAATATTAATCAGCTTGTATTCAGGTGTGGTTTGGCCAAGTTGTACCACCACCATGGTGGGGCTTGGAGAAGGCATTTAAGGAGACCACAATCTCTTTAAATGCATTCTGAGTTTACTTACTGTGTTGTGCTGCCGCTGTTGCCTCAGTGCAGTGTGGAGAAGGCATTCCTCCTTCAAGCCATGGTGCCACCACCACAGCAGTGGTGTGATTCAGTGAGTGAACCCCGAAGGCAAGACAGGCACTGAAAGGACTGTCCCTTTAAATGCCTTTTTTCCTCCATTGGAAACAATGGAGGATGGGGGCATCTTCTGAGGCCCATAGAATTGGACCCCCTGCTCCAATCTTTTGGAAACTTAGGGAGAGGGTTGAGGAGAGGCATCAGCAGCTATGCTGAAATTTGATGCCTCTATCTCAAAAACACCCCCCAGAGCCCCAGATAGATTCTCCATTATAGCCAATGGGGACCACTGACTATGATTCAGGAATACCTGGAAATACTAATATTTTTCAGGTTCAATATACCCGAACCCAAAAAATAGCAATTTTTTTTCTTGCACACCCTTAAGAGGGATGTTCAGTCTTTGGCACACAGTGTTTCCCTCAGCTCTCCTCCAAACTGCCTTAAACTCAGGTAGAGGGGGGGAAAGGAATACTGGAAATTGCCTTATTCCCTATAATGGGTTAATGGGGGGGATCAATTGGGAAAATAGTGTGGAGCAGTAAATTAACCACTCTTTCGTCAGCCCCATTGCTGCAATCCTTATGGAGTCAGAGACTGGGTTTATTAGGCTACATCACTAACCCATGCCATACAGCAACAACATAGACTGGATCCCACAAGGCTCAAGTCCTCCTCCTTTCCTGCATCAGTGAGCACATAAATACCTGCTTAGGTGGCAAATAATTATTTCTGCTCCCTCTCTTCCTCTGCTAGACAGCAAAGGGCAGGAGGCAGTAGCTGCTCCTTGTTACCTTTCATTCTGCCTTGTCAAGAGTAATGGCATCCAAAAATGTGTAAGTAAATAAGGAAAAGCTGCTGCCAGGCACCAGTTCCTTCCACTCACGTTCTCTGTCTCTGTGTAGATGGGGTCACAGTTTCAAGAATTAGGCATCCTGGCAGGATTAGGCACTATTCCCTTTCTTAGGGTGTGCTGCCTACTACTACCCCACCCCATCAGACAATAAAAGGCAGATACAGATTGATACTTGCTTCTGTTCATCACAAGCTCTCTTGGTCTCAAGTCCTTTTGAGCAAATAGCACAGAGGAAAACAAGGCAGCAGCAGTTCCTAGCAGCAGTACTGCCACAAGCCCACTTAGGCAAGTAACAGTGGAAAGCAACAGCTACCACTGTCTTCCCTTGAAAAGTACGGAGACTTACTAGTGATTTCAGCTCTCACATACTTTATTAGATGAAGAACAAGACAACTGAGCCGGCTCACAGGCCGGCTTTTATCCCCAAGTGAACCACACCCCAAACACACACACACCCGGTGATTCGCTATTTACATTGATTGGATTAACTCCTGCTCCTCCATTGGAGGGGAGTCAGGATCCACTAGTCCATTGTCCTTTGGGGCGAAGCTCAGGCCCTTCGCCTGGCCACATGGTGGACCGGTTAGAACCAGTCCAAGCACATGGCTGTCCAGAGCCCATGTTCTCCAGTGGATATATTACACCCCTCCCCCCTTGGTCCGATAAACACCCGCATACATAGTCTTTCAAATAGCTGGGGGGCCGCCGCTCTCGCGTGGAGCGGCGGGGCTCTGGCATGGGGGAACTGACAGCCTCCCGGGCAGCTGTGGGGACTGGTGGCCGCTCTGGTGTTGGCGGGGCTGGGCTCACCGTCGCGGCCGGTGTATCATTAGCGGTGGCTGTCAGTCCGGAGTTGAAGTCCCCCGGGATTTCTTCTGGTGCGTCCGCCCCCGCATCTGGTTGAGCTGGCTCGTCCCACTCCTCCCCCTCATCCGGCTCCAGGGGTAGCACCCGGCGACGTAGCTGATCGATGTGGCGATGCAGGATCTGGCCGTCCTCTACCGAGACTTCGTAGGACCGGGGGCCACGGACCCGGACTACTCGGGCGGGAATCCACGGGGGCCCTTTCGCGTAGTTCCGTGCGTACACCGGGTCCTCTGGGAAGAACCCTCGTGCCGCCGCTGGCGTTTCCATGGAGGGCTCCCGCTCGGGCGCTTGATCAGGATGTAACCGGTCCAGCATGGTGGTGAGGCGTCAGCCCATCAGTAGTTCCGCCGGGCTCCGGCCGGTTGTCGCATGGGGCGTCGTTCTCTGGCCGAACAGGAAGTGCGCCAGCCTGAAGTCCCAGAGCGTACCTTCGGTCCGACGGAGCGCCTCTTTGGCCGTCCTCACCATGCGTTCGGCTTGGCCATTGGTGGCGGAGTGGAACGGGGCCGACCTGATGTGGCGAATCCCGTGCTGGCGGGTGAACTCCTGGAACTCCCCGGACGTGAATGCCGTCCCGTTGTCAGTGACCAGGGTGTCGGGGAGTCCGTGCGAGCTGAAAATCCGCCACATCGCTCGGATGGCCGCCCGGGAGGAGGTGGATGGTACCGGCTCTACTTCTAGCCACTTACTGTAGGCGTCTACAAGTACAAAAAACAGCTGCCCCTGGAACGGGCCCGCAAAGTCGAGGTGCAGGCGCGACCAGGGGCGGTGAGAGGATTCCCAGGCCCTGTCTGGGGCCGTCGGGGGTGCGGGTCGGGAGGCCTGGCAGGGTTGACACCTTTTTACAATGTCCTCAATATCCCGGTCTAACCCTGGCCACCAGACATACCCCCGCGCCAGAGCCTTCATCCTGACTACCCCAGGGTGGTGCTCATGAAGGTCCCTCAGTACCCGTTCCTGTAGTGGTTTCAGAATGACCACCCTGCCTCCCCACATTAGGCACCCCTTATAGGTCAACAGCTCATCGCGCCTTGTGACAAAAGGCGCAAACTCCGGGTCTTGTCTAGCTGTCGGCCATCCCCTCCCCACCCAGTTCAAAACCCGACAGAGAACCCTGTCGCGGCCCGTGAGGCGGGCCACCTCCTTGACATGTACTGGGCGACCGGGCAGCGATTCTAGGAGTGCGATGACGTGGGCGGGGGCCGGGTCTGGGTCCGTCGCGGGCAGTGGGAGGCGGCTGAGTGCGTCCGCGTGACCCATGGCCTTCCCTGGGCGGTGGGTGAGGGTGTAAGAGTACCCCGCCAGGAATATGGACCAGCGGAGAACCCTGGGCGAGACCATCTGCGGCGCCTGTCGATCGGGCACAAGGAGGCCCAGGAGAGGCTTGTGGTCTGTAAGGATCTCGAACGGGCGGCCATAGAGATAATGGTGGAATTTTTTAACCCCTGCCACTATCGCTAGTGCCTCCTTGTCTATCTGCGCGTAATTACGCTCCGCAGAAGACAGGGTCCAAGAATAATAGGCGACCGGAACCTCCCGGCCATCCGGCAACCGATGCCCCAACACCGCCCCCACCCCGTAGGGCGACGCATCACACGCCAGAACCACAGGTAAAGCCTCGCAGAAGTGGTGCAGCACCCCGTTGGAGACCAACAAGTCTTTAACCGCCTGGAAAGCTGCCGCATGCTCCGGCTTCCAGGCTCACGGCGCCTCCTTGTCCAGCAGCCGGTGGAGGGGTTCAGCCACTGTTGCCTTTTGGGGCAGAAACGCGTGGTAAAAATTCAAGAGGCCTAGGAAGGCCTGGAGTTCTGGTTTGGACGTGGGGACTGGGGCTTGTGTGATCGCTCTAATTTTTTCGTCTGTGGGGTGGATGCCTTGCGCATCGACTGCGAAACCCAGAAATTCGATGCGGGGCACCCCCAGGAGGCATTTCTCCTTCTTCATCTTGAGGCCGGCATCGTTGAACCTCTGCAGGACCCGACGCAAGCGTTTGGCGAAGGCGATGGAGTCCGGTGCCACGATGATGACATCATCTAAAAAGGGCTGGACCCCTGGAATTCCTTTCAGGAGGGAATCCATGAAAGATTGAAAAATCCCTGGCGCCACTGAAACCCCAAACTGCAGTCTATTGACCCGGAAAGCCCCCTTGTGGGTGGTGATGGTTTGCGCTTCCGCAGCGGCCGTGTCTACTGGCAGCTGCTGGTAAGCCTGCGCCAAGTCCAATTTACCGAAAACTTTGGCCCCCGTCAGGGAGGCCAGGACATGGCTCACTACTGGGACCGGATAAGCGTGGTCCTGCAGGGCCTTATTTATGGTGCATTTGTAGTCTGCACAAATGCGCATAGCCCCATTCAGTTTAATAGGCGTGACAATGGGGGTTTCCCAGCGCGCTGACGCGACCGGTTCCAGCACTCCTTGGGCGACCAGGCGGTCAAGCTCGGCCTCAATTTTTTCCCGCATGGCTATGGGAGGGGGCCGTGCCTTTATGCGGATGGGTCGTACGTTAGGGTCCAGGTCTAGCGAAATCGGGGTCCCATTGTACCTTCCCAGGGTCCCGTCGAATACTTTGGGGAACTCCCGGCAAACCGCCTCCCAGTCTGCGGTCCCGAGATGGTTTACACCCGCTATTTGGAGTCCCAAAGGCCCAAACCACGACAGCCCCAGGAGGCTCGAGAGGCGCCCCTCCACAACCATGAGGTCCAGCAAGCCCGAGAACCCTTTAAATCGGACTTGAAACTTGCGCCAGCCACGGACTGCCACTGGGTTCTTGTTAAAGTCCGTCAGTTTCAAACCCCGTGGCTTGTGCAGTCGGGGTCCCCCCTTTGGGCATAGCGTTTTAAGGGTCTCCGCGGAGATTATAGAGAACGAGGACCCTGAGTCTATTTCCATATGGCAGGGGGACCCCTCTATTTGGACAGTCACATGCACCTTGTCCGGGCTCTCAGGGGGCATGTTACATACCATCTGCCGGCGCTGGGTCGTCACGGTGTGCAGGCTTGCGGCGTCCAGCTGGGCCGTGGATCCCAGGCGCTTGCCCTTGGAGCGGCAGACTCGGGCGAGGTGTCCGGCCCTGTTGCAGGTCCTGCAGACGGCGCCCCGGAAACGGCAGGTCCGGAGCTCGTGAGCGTCGCCACAGCTGGCACAGGCAGATGCGTTGGGCTGGGTTGGTGTTGCGGGGGATCCCTTGTTGCGTTGGGTGCGTGGCTGTGATCGGCAGTTCACCTGTAAGACCTCCTCATCGTTCGAGTCATCCGAGGGGCCGGAGTCCTGGAGGCGATGGACCGTCTTAGGCCGGCGATCTGCGTGGGACTTCTCGTAGGCGGCCGCTTCTTGGAGGGCGGCCTCCAGAGTGAGGTCGTCCCGGCTGATGAGCCTGAGGCGCAGCTTCGCCTCCTTCAGCCCCACCAAGAACTGGTTTAGGAGGGTATCTGCGAGGTTGGGGAAGGCACACCTTGTGGCTGCGCGGCGTAGTCCGGCCAGGAATTCCAGAGAGGTTTCATTGGGGCCCTGCGTTCTCGCGAAGAACTCCATTCGTTCCGCAAACTTGGTGGGCTTTGGTGCCAAGTGGTCGGTAAACGCCTTGACCAGCATGTTGTAGGTGGCGGCCGCGTCTTTCGGCAGGAGGGGGTTCACCAGGTCCTTCAGGAGGAGGTGTGCCTCGATGCCGCAGTAGCGCAGGAGATAGGCCTTCTTCGTACCCGCATCCGTGATGCCATGGATCTCGAAGTGACGTTCCAGCATCTCGATCCAGGTCTCCCAGTGTGCGGGACGAGAGATGTCGAAGGCAGGGAAGCTCTCGTTGCTAGCGGCCATGGTGCTCACCCGTGGAGGTCGCGGTTCAGGCGTAGTGTTGGCGGCGTTGGAAGCGAGGCTGCTCTCGGGGTCAGCGGTGCTAGGGAGCGATGCGGTGCCCAGGAACCGAAGAGGCGGACACGAAGCTCGGCGGCGGCGTTCGGTGCTTTTGGCGTTGGGGCGGTCAGCGGTGCTCGTCTCGTGGTCGTTGTTCATGGAGGGAGTTGGCATCCCACCTTCGTCGCCAGTGAAAAGTACGGAGACTTACTAGTGATTTCAGCTCTCACATACTTTATTAGATGAAGAACAAGACAACTGAGCCGGCTCGCAGGCCGGCTTTTATCCCCAAGTGAACCACACCCCAAACACACACACACACGGTGATTCGCTATTTACATTGATTGGATTAACTCCTGCTCCTCCATTGGAGGGGAGTCAGGATCCACTAGTCCATTGTCCTTTGGGGCGAAGCTCAGGCCCTTCGCCTGGCCACATGGTGGACCGGTTAGAACCAGTCCAAGCACACGGCTGTCCAGAGCCCATGTTCTCCAGTGGATACATTACATCCCTCTACCAAAACAGAGAAGGAAAGATGCAGCAGGAGGAGAGGAGCAGCTGTCATACATAACAAAGGTGTATCTAGTAGGCAAGTGACCTCTTTGAAAGAACCCTTCTCCCCCAAAAAAATAGATCTGGCTTTTTATGATTTTATAATTTTCATATTCTACCCTTCTTCTAAGGACTTTGGGATGGAATAAGAAAGGTTAACCTAGTTTATCTTCTGGACCACCTTGAGAGGTACAGTTAGGCCTAGTGATTAGTGGCCTATATCCAACTACATATTCAGAAGAGCACCTAACTTTTCTTAAAAGAAAGTGGTGACTTCCACCAATTCCCCCATTCTCCTGTAGCAGACTGAGCCGCTTGGATTTTCCCCCCTGGGTGTCAGCAGACTCTCTGTAACAGCACAAGAGACAAAGCAAGGGCCTGCAGTGGAAGGGGGGAACCAACAGAAACCTCTGCCTCCCCTTAAGAAAACTAAAATACCTACAAGTCTTTGGAATAATATGTAGTTGGATATAGGTTACCCCAGGGGTCTTTTTGTAGAAAAAGAGCTGCAGGAGCTCATTAGCATACGGTATGCTAATGAACTATTAGGCTATTAGCATATGCCATGCCCCCTGACATCACCGGAAGTGATGTCAGAAGGGGAAGCAAAAGGGGGGAGGCATCTTCAAAAGCCTCCCCTTCCCTTTCCCAGCTGGCCTGGGTGGGGGAGCTAAGAGAGAAAGGGATTAAAGTTTAAACTCCTTCTCACTAGAGTTGGGCCACAGAAGGAGGAAAGAGGGAAGGAAAGCGAGAGAGTAGAGAGAAGGAAAGAAGGAAGGAAAGAGGGAAAGAAAGAAGGAAAGGAAGAGGGAAAGAAAGAGAGGGAAGAAGGAGGAAAAAAGAGAAGAGAAGAATATGGGAAAGAAAGAGAGAGAGAAGAGAAGAAGGAGAGAAAGAGGAAAAGGAGGGAATGAAAGAAATTCGGTGGCAATTCAACCTCATTGTATCCTATGGGCCATTGAAGTCAATGATGAAAACATAGGATATATTCTGGGGGCTGGAGGGGAGGGGGTTTGAGGGAGAGGCTCCAAACTCAACAGGTAGCTAGTAGAGCCTCTCCCCAAGATACCCACCAAGTTTCAAGAGCATTGGACCATGGAGTCCAATTCTATGGGCCCCCAAACAGGTTGCCCCATCCCCTTCATTGTTCTCTATGGTGGGGAAAAAGTTAACTTTTTCCCACCATAGAGAACAATGGAGAGAATGGGGGCAACCTGTTTGGGGGCCCACAGAATTGGACCCCCTGGTCCAATGTTCTTGAAACTTGGTGGGTATCTTGGGGAGAGGCTCCATCAGCTACCCTGTGAGTTTGGAGCCTCTCCCTCAAGCCCCTTCCCCTCCAGCCCCCAGAATATACCCTATGTTTTCACCATTGACTTCAATGGCCTATAGGATATAATGGAGCTGAAATCGACATTTGGCTGCCGGAAAGACTTCCAGGATGCCGGCTGGGGGTGGGGCTTGGCTCCTGAGCTGCCGGAGCTGCGCTCCGGTGTGCTCCCCCCCAAAAGATCCCTTGGTTACCCAGTGAATTTCTGAAAAGTGAACCAAACCCCAAACCTCCAAAGCAAATTCCAACACACTGCCCACTAAATCACACTGCCTCTGAACTTTCCTAACCTCATTGTCAATCAAGTCCTAACAGCGTTATACTCCATGATTATAATAATGAAATATCTGGAAATTAATATACATAAAAGAGAAAAAAGCCTGTCTCATATTCATGTCATTATGGCAACGAGCAACCAAGAAATATTGGGAGTGAAACTAGCTATTACCTCAGCTGAATGTATGTTCCCCAACCCACAGTTTCTCTGAGATAACAGGAATTTTTATTTACTTACTTCATTTATACCACACTTTTCTCCCCAATGATGACCCAAAGCAGCTTATACCATTCTCTTCTACTCTATTTTATTCTCACAACAAGCTTGTTTAGTAGGTTAGGCTGAGATAGTGTGACTGGCCCAAGATTATTTCAGAGGGGCAGCAGGGTTAATCTGTCATAGGAAAATAAAACAGAAGTCCAGTAAACCAACACAGCTACCCCACTAGAATTACAAAGACTAAGAAAATTTATTCCAACATGAACTTTCATGAGTCAGAGCTCACTTCCTCAGATACTATGAGGAACATTCTTACAGGGAAAATTACAGAAGGGGGGGCTGAGGCAGAGAGAGAACTGGAATGATTCCACCATAAATCTCCCAAGTGTGAAACAGATTAGGTTGTTACACAATGGACAGTGACAGAAGTCAGAGATTCCAGCCTCTCTTTCATGGGTGCTGATAAAAACAGAAGTGTTATTAAGGTTAACTAATTGAGGAAGCAGTAGTCTGAAGCACGAGAAAATTAACTAATATCAGTAAAGGGTTCAGGTATGATACAACAGGTGGAGAAGTCCTAATGTGCCAGCAATGGCCTCTTCTATCTACACCGGACAAATGTGTTGGTCCTTACATGAGACAGTCAACGAACACCCCTACTCTCCTATAATTGTCCATATATAAAAATGTAGAATACAAATTCTTCTTCACAGCATCCTGGCCCATGTTCAACCAGCAGGCTTCCACAGCGAAGTAGGGATTATGACCTGAGGCTCTCAGATCCTAGTCTGACACACCATCATGAAAGGAATGTACTTAAAAGGGAAGACCAGCAGAGGAAAAAGGGATACTTAGGCCATCTCATGCCCAGTTCACCCTATAAGTGTCCCCACTTATAGTCAGGCTTCTGGTTTCTGAGTCAGGGTAGGAGGGAATGAGATAAATGAAATACAGCCTGGTTGTGGTTGCAAAAGAGACTGCTCAGCAGGAGCCTTTACCAACAGATTTATGAAGGAAAACCAGGACTGGTTCACAGTATAAAGCTCCGCTCCAAAGAAACTAATTTGAAGAGAAGAGACAAGATATTTGGAAGATTGTGAAGTCTTTACATTCCTGCTTTTACAAGCAAGTTCCTGAGGGAGGATACCTTGCTCCAATGCTTTCCCACTACTCATCCTGAATATAGCTTCTGGGTCAGAAGGGGAATAGGTGCAGCCATTTCAAGGGACGAAGCCACCATTCTTTATTTTACTTACATTATTTACTGTCCAGCTTTCTCACAGGGACTCAGATCAGTACAATCAATAAAATGGAACATTCAGTTATCGATGCATTGGGATTTTAGAAGTCTGGAACCATCAGAAAGAACTGAAGTATAAGTATTAACATGACACATTAAGTGCTACCAGGGGTCTTTTGTGGGGGGAGCAGCTTCCAAGAGCAGAAAGGCTCCCGCATGTCAGTTTCGGGCCATACAAGGGAGTCTTTGGCCAGCTGAATGTCAATTTCAGCCCCATTATATCCTATGGGCCATTGAAGTCAATGGCAAAAACATAGAATATATTCTGGGGGCTGGAGATGAAGGGGTTTGAGGAAGAGGCTCCAAACTCACAGGGTAGCTGTTGGAGTCTCTCCCCAAGATACCCACCAAGTTTCAAGAACATTGGACCAGGGGGTCCAATTCTATGGGCCCCCAAACAGGTTGCCCCCATTCCCTCCATTGTTCTCTTTCCTTCTTTCTTTCTCTCTTTCCTTCCCTCTTTCCTTCTTCTGTGGTCCAACTCTAGCGAGAAGGGGTTTAAACTTTAAACCCCTTCTCTCTTCACTCCCCCACCCAGGCCAGCTGGGGAAGGGAAGGGGAGACTTTCGAAGATGCTGCCCCCCTCTTTTGCTTCCCCTTCTGACATCACTTCTGGTGATGTCAGGGGGCGTGGCATATGCTAATAGCCTAGTGGCTCATTAGCATACTATATGCTAATGAGCTCCTGCAGCTCTTTTTTATGAAAAGACCCCTGAGCGCTACAGAAGTTACATAACAGGATCCTACTATAATAAGCTATATACAGCTTATCAACCACAGTACCAAGCATTTATCCAGGTCAGCTTGTGAACAGTTTTGTACAGTGCAGCCCGATTAACCTGTGCAGAAAAGCCCTCTTGAATAGTTTTGTTTTGTACAGTTTGCAAAAGACCAAGAGAGTGGGAGCTTTCCTGACCTCCTGGCCTAACTCTTGCCCATGGCAATGGCCTCAGTGACAAAGAGGGGAGAAATGCAAGAACTTTCCTCGAATTGGTGTTTAACCCATCAGTGAACTGTCTGTAGGATATGATTCAAGGAGTAGTGATGCTTTTCCAGAACCAGTCATACCCTATATTCAGTTGCTGGGACTAGCAAAGTTGAATTAAGTCCGGGGGAGGAGGAAGAGAATGGGGATGGCAAGTGGAGTCTGGGAAATAACAGAGCTTCTCATTTCTCCATCACCTCCTTGCCAAACTTGACAGAATATTAGCTAGTTTATCTATAAATAGTTATATTCTATATCAGGCTGAGGTGCTGGGGAGTGCTTGGAGGGTTCATTAGATGGGGTTCAACTGAATTTGGCCAACTTGGTTAAAAATCTAGGAATTATACGTAACCTAGCAATACTACTGGAGAAGCAAATTCATTCAGTTGGGGAAAAAATGCTTTCTTCCATCTAAATTTGTGCTAAATTGAGGTTAGCTCTCTTCCGTGACCCAGCCAATCTAGCCCTGTGGATCTATGCCACAGTAACCTCAACGTTAGACTAGTGGAATGCATACCACACAAGACTGCTTCTTGAAGACCTCATAAGCTTCAACCGGTACAGACCACTGCAGCTCAATTAGTTGAAGGAGCTGAGTGAGTATATTACATCTATTCTGCTGCAGTCACTCAGCTTGTTACCTATTAGCTTCCAGACTCAATTCCAAGTTTCTGGTTATTACCTGTTGAGTTCTTCATGGCCTGAGACCCACATATCTACTGGACAACATCACTTGCTATGTTCCACTGCAACAGCCTCATTCATCTAAGCAAGGCCTTTTGAAGATGACACCCCACAAACAGGGTGTAACCAAGCAGTCACTCCACCAGGTGAAAAAAGTACCTGACAGAAATACTCAAGGAGAAGGGAATTCAAGAGGAAGTGGGAATTTCTTAAAAGTGAGATATCGAAGGCACACTCACAAACGATTCCAATGAGAAGGGAAAATGGGAGGAACCTAAAGAAGCCAGAGTGGCTCCATTAACAGCTTTCTAAAGATCTGAGAATTTAAGACACATTTAGGAAATGGAAGGAAGGCCATATAAGCAAGGATGAATATAAACAAATAGCCAGTGCTTGTAGGGAGTGTGTTAGAAAAGCTAAAGCTCACTATGAGCTTGGGGCTAGCAAGAAATACTAAACACAACAAAAATGGTTCTATGGTTATATTCAGAACAAGAAAAAGAACAAGGAAATGGTGGACCCACTGTGAAGAGATGAAAGTGGAACTTTAACAGGTTATGAGGAAAGGGCAGAATGGCTGAATTCCTATTTTGCCTTGATCTTCTCTTGCAAGGGAAACAATGTTCAACCTGGCAAAAAGAGAACACAAGACAAAGAAAGAGTTGCAGCCTAGGATAGGAAAGAGAGTTGCAGCCTGGTTACATGACATCTTTAAATGAAACCACGTCCTCAGGGTCAAATGAATTGCACCCAAGGGTACTAAAGGAACTCGCTGATGTAATTTTGGAGCCTCTGACCATCATTTCTGAGTATTCTTGGAGAACAGGTAAGGTACCAGAAGACTGGAGGCAGGCAAATGTTGTCCCTGTCTTCAAGAAGGAGAAAAAGGAAGATCCCTGTAACTACTGTCCCCTCAGCTTGACATCCATACCTGGTAAGGTTTTAGAACAAATCAGTCAGTCCTTGAGCATTTTAGAAAAGACAGCTGTGGTTGCTAAGAGGCAGCACAGGTTCCTCAAGAACAAACCATGGGAGACTAACCTTACCTTCTTTTTTGAAAGAATTACTACTTTGTGGGATCAGGGAATGCTGTGGACATAGTCTATCTTGATTTCAGTAAGGCTTTTGATAAGGTTCCACATGATATTCTTGTTGACAAGCTGATAAAATGTGGTTTGGATCCTACTACTATTAGGTGGATTTGTAACTGGTTGACACATCACATCCAAAGAGTGCTTGTTAATGGATCTCCACCCTCTTGGAGAAGAGTGACAAGTAGCATGCCTCAGAGATCTGTCCTGGGCCCTGTGTTGTTCAGCATCTTTATAAATGACTTGGATGAAGGAACAGAAAGGATGCTCATTCAATTTGCTGATGATACTATATTGGGAGCTGTAACTTACACAGTAGAAGACAGAATCAGAATTCAGGATAATCTCAACAGGCTGGAAAACTGGGCTAAAACTAACAAAATGAATATCAGCAGAGATAAACAAAGTTCTGCATTCAGGTAGGAACAATCAAATGCATAATTATAAGATGGGGGAGACTTGTCTTGGTAGTAGCACATGCAAAAAGGATCTAGGGGTCTTAGTAGATCATATACATAGGTCAGTAGTGTGATGTGGTAGCTAAAAAGGCAAATGCAATTTGGGGCTGCATCAACATAAACATAGAGTCACACAAAATGGTAGTTATCACTTTGCTCTAGTTAGACCTCACTTGGAGTACTGCTTTCAGTGTGGGGCACTGTAGTTTAAGAAGGACATCGGACTAGGTGACCCTTGAAGTCTCTTCCAGCTCTATGTTTCTAGGGTCAGGAAAGGTCCCACACTAGCATGAATCCAGGGAATATGCAAAACTGAGCTCTTCTTGACTATGTTTCAATAAAGGGGATATTGCTGTAGCTTTAACCTTGAGGAAAGTTTGTAAATGGTTTTTATTGTATTTATTGTCAGCTTGTAAAGTTTGTAATCTGCCTTGAATCTCTGTAACAAAAGCAGGCTATATATGAATAAATAAAATCACATTTATTTATAGGGCTGCCTTCCATGGGCTACATGACTCCAAGTAGATAGGAGCATCAAGGAGGAATGATACAGTATACTCCTGTAAAGTTACATCTGGGGCATGTTTAGAAATTTCATCCGAAGTCTTATCAGAGCTCAGGTATTTCTACAGCACAGTTAATGTGGATGGACCTTACAGAGTAGAAAAACAAATCTCTCACCCACATAGTTTACAGACTATAATGCAGCACACCTCAAAGCACCCAATGGGTGAGGGGAGGGATTATATTTATATTTTTGCTGAAACACTATAGATGCAGTCCTTAGATATTTGCTGGGGGGGGGGGAATGTACCCTATTCAGCCCATTTGAACTGGATGCCTTTTTATTAAAATACACATTTTTAAAAAATCATTCTTCCATTAAATCTTGTCAGAAATTACAGCTGTTAACCTCCTAATAGATAATAAAAGAGAATGAAGAGCAGAGGGAAACGTCACTGTAAATAAATTCTGAATACCTAACATTTGCAGAAATCCAGTGGTTTCAGCAGGCAATTAGATCTAATAGATTGCTAGCCAGCTAATTCCTGCAGTTCAGACTTTGAAGAAAAAGTACTGAGTTTGTCATTGTGTTAGCGAACTTTATTACTACAGACGTCTCTAGAAACAATACCAGCTTTGTAGCTTTCAATATAGTTTCAAAACATATGCAGACTAGTTTTCTTTCCACTGTGTAATGATCAAACATTTAGTTCTTAGATCTGGTTTAACAACAGATATGAAAAAAATTGAACAGATCTAGAATGCAGCTGCAACCAACACAATCCAAAATTTATCAAAATTAACAGATGTTTCACTGTTGCAAAACATTTACATACCTGTTTAAAATTAAGCCAACAGAATACAATTTGAGGGCCAAGATGAGGACCATGCTTAGTAAATAGTATACAGATTATATTTTTGTCAAACATTAATGCACTTAGTGGACTAGGAACTGGGAAACCTGAATTAAAATCTCCACTCTGCCATGGAACTCTCACTAAGTGACCTTGGACTAGTCATAATTTCCCAGTCCATTTTACCTGATATGAGTATTGTTGTGATGATAAAACGGAAGTACAGAGAACAATGTTGTAAGCCACTTTCG
Source organism: Gekko gecko (assembly GCA_029375565.1). Taxonomy (NCBI): domain Eukaryota; kingdom Metazoa; phylum Chordata; class Lepidosauria; order Squamata; family Gekkonidae; genus Gekko; species Gekko gecko. The sequence continues at coordinate 44,400,626 of JAPDNY010000007.1, read as the reverse complement.
GTCCCCATTGCAGAGAAAAGCAGGACATAAATATTCATAGTAATATACCCAAAAGAAAATGTACTCAGAGGTCATTCCGGGGTGTTACACTCCTCTCTTCTTCACAGCTCACATATAACAAAAACCATTCATGTTGAAAGCACTCCCTTATCCTTCAACACAGCCTCCCCCTAACTACCAGCTTCATTCTTTTCTTGAACCTATGCCTATGGACCTCAACAGGAAAGCTTCATGTAACTACAGCCAGCAAATCTGATAAATCTGATAAGAAAGGAACACAACTTGCCACTTGTCCAACACCGGCAATCTTTGTACTTTTCAGGAGTGCTCGTGTGTACAGCTCACTTAGCTTCACATACATAAGTCAACAGATCATGCTAAAACTTAATACATGGTCTCAAATTCATTTCCCACATAAAATGAAACATGAAGAAACCTGACCGAGTATTTTGCAAGACAAAGTCTTCTCAAGCATTTTACAACTGCCTCTTCAATCATAATAAAATTTCTGGAGACAAATAAAAGTTCAGGAACATTTGAAATACATGCAACATTTTCCTATCAAAACTTGTTTTACTGATATAACATAAAATGCATTACTGATAACTTAGTTAGCCTATAAAATAGTACTATTTGGCATATTTATGGGGTTTAAAATTTTCTAGTTTAACTAGGTAGGCAGCTTGTCAACCTAGACTTCACAAGATCTACAGTTCTGGTTGAATTTTGTGAAACACTATTTTCATACCTACATTGCTCACCCCCCACACACACACACAAAGAAGAGATGGGAATAGCAAAGTCAATCAAATGAATTACCACACAAAAATTATCCTTGACTAGCCACATTGCCCACTGTAGTTCAGGTATAAAAGCATGCTGCCTCTGTATACACGGCCAAACTGAGATTTATAGGAATTTGATCATTAGCCAAATCTCACCCAGACCAAGCACAAGCTTCAAGTGCAGGAGTGGACTGGGAAGTGAAAATCGCCCTCAAGTCAAGTCAAGCTGAGTGGCCCCTGTGGCACTACAAGCCAGTGCTGCAGGGGGGACACCGCTCAGTGGTGCAAACAATGGCTATTAGCTTCCTGCACTGCTTCCTCCTGAAAACTGGCAGCAAAGCCTGTTTGAGGCTATTGTTGAACTGACGCCAAGTATCATAGCTGATGAAGGATCTGAGCCAAGTGGCCCCTAAAGCTCTGCTAGAGTTGCTAGAGCTTATTTATACTTGCTCCTGGACACCGGGACATGATCTAAGGCCAATGACCCACCAGAAAATTTCCCTATAAGTTAAATGGCCAGTCCGCCCTGTTCAAGTGCCCGGACTCAAGAGAGAGGAACTTCAGGATCTGTATCCCTCCACTTCTAGCCTGAATCATAACAATCAATGAGGGGAAAAAAATCTTACTTTTCCCCATCTTAGCAAGTGACCCTCAAATAGCTTAAGTTTGGGAACTATAGCTAAAGCCAGACACGTTCTGTTCCACCTGAGCACATATCAATTTGTTTATATGCTGCATTTCAGAGGGTCATACATTGCAAACTCTTAAATTTCAACCATGAGCAAATATGCTGATGGCAACAAAACTGAGCACGGGTTACATGATAGCAAAAGAACATGAGAAACCAAAACTGCAAGGTGACCTGAAATAATCAGTGCAGATAGCATAAAATTCTGTACTGCAAAGGTATAAAATGAGGCAGTGTAGTTATGGCATCAGTAGCAACTCCCTCCAAAATTAAAACTAGATTCTTGATGTGTGTTTATTATAAACACTCTAAATTAGTTTGCTTATTAAGGCAAACCCGTGTCAAATAAAAGCAAAACGCCTAACACTTATTAGGTACCATTACGTTCCTTTGACAGTTACAAGATGCTTGCTGAAAAAGAGTAGAACAAACTTTTCAGAACCATTACAAACAGTGCAAACTGCCTACCCTACTGGGACAACTGAATCCACACATTCAAATATGAAGAGTCACAGATAATATTACTTAAAGATCAATTCTATGCTATCGTAATCTCTGCCAAGCAAAGATCATGTACTCAGTAAAGCACCCAGCATACCAAACAGCAGTGGTAATAATATTCACACTTCACTTTAGATTACATTTCTCATACCGACTCAGAAAAAGGTAGATCTGAATTAATAAACAGAATGTGATGACATGCATCACCAGCACATCTGTTACTTACAAAGCCACTCATTAATCTATAAAACTATGCTGTTTAGCTCCTCCAAGAAGATTAGTGTCAATTATGTGAGAAAGACATAATATGTGTTTGACACAAGGATTTATGTCACAACAGCTATACTATCCAGAAACTGGGGGGACCAGTTTGGTGTAGTGGTTAAGTGCATGGACTCTAATCTGGGAGAACCGGGTTTGATTCCCCATTCCTCCACTTGCACCTCCTGGGTGACCTTGGGCAAGCCATAGTTCTGGCCAGGGATCATTTCGGGCCGGAGCGGGGCAGAGCGCCACTCCAGCAGTAAAGTAAACAGTGAAGCCCCGCCCCCATCTCCCAGCAGCGCAGGGATCCCTGAGGTGGGGTGGGCGGGGCTGAGTGACGTGTGCGCCCCCAGGCCAGTCCTGTGGTGGGTGCTCTCACCAAGAATGGAAGCGGCCTGACTCTCCGGGGGCGCTAAAATTAGCCCGCCTAGCCACCCTGGCTCTCAGCCACCGAACAGCTGTCTCATGTGATCCAAGTCGGGGCTGAGAGGGCGCTCTGTCTTGTCTGCCTTCCCCCTTGTTCCGTCTGCAGCTTTCAAGCCTGCTGGGCAGAGGAGGGCTGCTGGGGGCCTCGACCACAAATGCATCCCCACGGTGGGAGCGCCCTTCCCCCAAGGAAGGCGGTGGTGGGCCGGTCCCATGGTGGGTGCTCTTGCCAAGAATGGTAGTGGCCCGACTCGCTGGGGGTGCTAAAATTAGCCTGCCTGGCTGCCTTGGCTCCCAGCCGCTATGCAGCTATCCTACAGCTGCCTCTCAGCCAGGCAGGTCCCCTGATAGATGGGCCCCTGCATGGCCTCCCCCAGCCGCACAGAGCAGCCGACAACCTCACAGGGGCAGCAATGTGGCTCAGGGGCCCCAGGGGTGCTTCCTGGAAACTCACCAACCCGCCCAGCCAGCCCTCGGCTTGTGAGCACCACGCATGCCTTCACTCGCCCTCTGCTCAGCTGCCACCAAGCCCGCTTCCCATGTGCAGTGCTTCTCCCCGCTGGCCCACACACCCAGCCCTGGAGGCCTGGCTTCACACTGTGGTGGTGGGGAGGGACATTTTTGGAGGGACAGTGACAGCTGCCACCTGTGGGCTGACGGGTGGCTCCATCCTCCTTTCTTCGTTTGCCATCAGGAAGCAGCAGCTGGTCAGCAAGGCCGGTGGGGATGCACTTGAACCCATCTTGGCGTCTCCTCTCACTGCCGCTTCTCTGTCGGGCTTGCTGCTCCTGCCTTCACTGGCTGCTTCTTGCCCCATCACTGTGGGCTGGCTCGAGAGGAGCAGCAATGGCTGTGGCTACTGGGACAGGTAGGGATGGAAAGCGGAAGGGGACTTTGGAAGAGATAGTTCACACATGCCACTGAGAACTGCGTGTTAACCCACGGTCCATGAGCGCGCATGAAGACATAGGAGGCTTTAAATGCACAAGAATAATGTTTCTGAAGTATGGGAGGGGAGGCAAGGCGGCGGTGATGCTGGTGTTCATTGCCCATGTGTTGAGTAGTATGGTAGGTGAAAAATCACAACATGTGCATTAAAATGGCTGGTCAATTTACAGGCGTTTATACACATTTGAGGGCAAAGCGGAAGCAGCTTTAGATGAGGTGTGGAACAAACAGACCACGTGCACTGAATATTTCTTATTAGATTTCTGTTGTGCTGGCATGACTTTTAAGCCATGGATGGATCTGTTATCCACAAAAGTGTATAAACCCTTTCAAAATTGCCTTACCAGGGCCTGAGCACTGTATGTCCGTTCTAAAGGGCAGGCAAACTGAAATGTGTCTGTAACCTAGCCTACCTGGCTATTACTTGCTCCGGTACCAGTATAGAGGAGGAGGAGGAGGAGGAGGAGGAGAAGAAGAGGTTGGATTTATACCCTGCCCTTCACTTGGGAGTCTCAGAGCGGCTTACAAACTCCTTTCCCTTCCCCTCCCTACAACAGACACCCTGTGAGGTAGGTGGGGCTGAGAGAACTCTAACACAAACTGCTCTTTCAGGAACAGCTGTGCCAGAGCTTGTGACTGACCCAAGGTCACATCAGCAGGTGCAAGTGGAGTGGGGAATCAAACCCGGTTCTCCCAGATTAGAGTCCGCACACTTAACCACTACACCAAACTGGCTCTCTAGTAGTTGGGATTTGAAGAGATTGGTGACTAGGTGAAAAAGAGCCTTTCAAGTGTTGCCTTCTGACACATTTCCGGTGATGTCAGGGGGTGTGGTATATGCAAATAAGTTATGCTAATGAGCTCCTGCACCTCTTTTTCTACAAAATGACCCCTAGTTCTGGCACAGCTATTCTTGAAAAAGAGCAGTTTCTGTCAGAGCTCTCTCAGCCCCACCTATCTCACAGGGTGTCTGTTGTGGGTAGGGGAAGGGAAAGGAGTTTGTAAGCCGCTCTGAGACTCCCTTGGGTAGTGAAGAGTGGTATAAATCCAGTCTCTTCTCTTCTCTTTAATCTTTTGGGGGTTCATCAGCAAACACCCTAGTGAAAAAACACCATTTTTACCCTAATTTTTGAAGAGTGGAAACTCTCTATAGTCAGTCAATGATGAGGAAAACTCTCCACTCACTTAGAGCTACTCTCAGTTAGCCTTACTTCATATGTTCTGGAACTGACTCCTCACATTTAACAATACATATCAGGGCTGAGTCTTAACACAAATTAGTTGCTCTACTATGTAAGCCCTGCTCTGGAAGAAGAAAAAAGCCTTTAATGTAGGTGTGTAACCTTGCCTGTGACCTACTCCAGCAGCTCAGACACACAGATTCTTTCTTCAGAGATGACAGATGCCACTTCGGTGAAAACACAAGCAGTTTTCTTTGCCAATCAGGATTTTTAGAAACAGAGCTGCTTCCTCATAACTATAAATCACAAGTCTCCAAGAGTACGTAACAACTGTAGCCTTCTGTATGGTCAAGGAGTGGAGAGAAAGAGGGGGCACTGGAATCATACCCACTGTCCCTGCTTTCAACTTCCACTGTTTTCAGCCTCTTCACATCCAGCCGGAAATGTGAACAGAGCTTACCCACACACCACTGTATACTTGTAGGCGCCCTCCGTATGTCAGGAGCACTGCAAAAGGCCAAGTTCACAATTGTGTATTCCAAGCCTTCACATGCAAGTTCTCTTCAGACATTCAACTGAAGGTGCAGGGATCAGGCCCATGGGACAGTCCCTTATCCTTCCTGCACATTATTTATTAAAGGCCCCCCTCACACAAATACATGTTTTTCATATTTCAGATCCCCAGTTTCAGAAACAGAAATATATTCACAAAGATATTTCTCCCTGAAAATGCAAACATCAAATATAACGGATTTGTATTGTAACAGTCAGCACAGGTGACATTCAAACGGCAGCTGAATTATTAAATTAGCCCCAATTCACAGGTGCCACTTAAAACTGTTGGTCTACAGAGGTAAAAAATAACGGCAGTTTGAAAATATGAGTCTGCTTGCCGACCTCCAGGTGGGATATATCAGAACAAGGAAACGCTGTGATGAAGCTGACAATAACATTTAATGACAATTATGTACACCCCTAAAAACTTTAGACATTCTAACATGTTATACACAATTGTCATTAAATGTTATTGTCAACTTCATCACAGTGTTTCCTTGTTCTGATACATTGTCTGTCACTGTGACCCCTCCTTTGATCTTTGCAACCTCCAGGTGGGGCCTGGGGGTCTCCTGGAATTACAACTGAGCTTCAGACAACAAAAATCAGTTCCACTATAGAACACAGCTGCTTTGGAGGATAGACTCAGTGGTATCACAATCCCCGAGGATCATCCCTCTCCTCAAACCCGGGCTCTACCCCTAAATCGCCAGGGATTTCCCGACCTGCAGCTGGCAAACCAGTGTGTATGAAGAGAATACTAGAAAGGCGGTTTTTAAACGTGCTTGTATTGGGTCTGGGGTTTAAAAAAAATGGACAGAATGCCAAGCAGAGAGGTGGATTTCCAATCGCGTCTTAACCTTCCTATGCACGGGGAGGGGGGGCGTCCTTTAGAGCTCAAAGGGGCTCCGGACCCGCCGCGCCCCACCGGAGGGCAAAGGACTCCCGCGCCCAACTCTCTCGCCGCTTCCCTCTCCTGCCTTCCCGAGGCCGTCCCCATCAAAGCACGTTGCCAAGCGCCGCTGCTCACAACAGTCCACGCCCCCTCTCGGCTGAGCAGCGGCCAAGTCCGCCGCCCGGGGAAGAAGAAGCAGGAGAAGAAGAAAGTCTGTTAGGGAACAGCCCGAGGGGGGGCAGAAGCGGCTCGCGCGCTGTCAGCCGCAGGAGGAGGGAAGGCGCCCCGTGTGTGCCCCACACAAACACCCACGCCCCCACAACACCCACACACCACCGCCAAGCAGCCGGCCAGAGCCGCACCCGCCAGGACACACAGCATCGGGCAGGGCGCCCCGGGCGGCCACCTCCTGGCCAGCCTGAGGAAAGCCGCGCAAGACGGGACGCCGCCGCCTCCCCCCCCCCCGCGCCGACTCTGTCAGGCGAGGTCAGGTCAGCCGCCCGCTTCCCGCCACAATTGGCTCCGACTCACTCTCGGGGTGGCGACGGCCGCGACGCCCCCCTCGCCCAGCCACGCCAGCCCGCCCCTCACCTCCTCATCCTGCTCCTCCAGCGAGGCGTCGCTCTCCGGGCGAAAGCGGTGGCTGCCGTCGCCGCCACCACCGGCGGAGTCCTCTTCCTCGCCCCCCCGCCGTAGCCGCTGCCCCGCGCCTCGGCCGCCGTCCGCCTCCCCCTTCTCGTCCCGAGGCGGGAAACCCGCGGCCACCGTCGACTCCGCCGCCGCCGCCGCCCCCTGCCGCTCGGGGGTGCTGCGGCTGAGGGGACCGTCCCGGCTGAAGCTACCGCCGAGTTGCTCGGCTCCGGCCACTGAGGAGGCACCGGCGGCGCCAGCAGCAGCGGCAGCAGCGACGTCTCCTTCCTCGGAGAGAGTTTGCGAGCCCGACGACGACGCCGAGGAGCCGGAGCTGGAGGAAGAAGACGACGAAGAAGACCCCCTCCTCCGGCCATCGCGCTCTGCCTGCTGCGCTCCCTCGGCGGACGAAACTTTCTCCCCCATCGCAGCCCCGCGAAGAGCCCGAGAGGAGCACCCGCCGCCTGGGCGGGGTGGGGGGTGGCGGGATGAAGTCAGCCCCCCGCCACCGGTGGCACCGGCGAGGGCAGCATCTCCGGCTGCGAGAGGCGAGGAAAGGAAAGCAAAGCCGCCGCCGCCCCACCGCACCGGGGCCCCGCCGAGCGGCAGCTACATAACGCCCGTCCCAAGGCGGAAGCGCCGCTCTCCGGGGAAGCTCTGCGTGGCCGTGTAGCGGCTCCCGGGATGGCAGCGCCTTCCCTCGCCGGCCCCGAGACGGCGACTGCCTTCCGCGAACCTGCCTCCGGGCCAGGGGCGGGAAGAGATGAGCAGCCTGTGGAGCCAATGGCAAAGGCGGCGGTGGGTGGGCCCTGCCGAGGGATGCCTCCCGAGCACCGAGTCCAATGTCAGCCAGGCAGGCAGGTAACGGGAGGAGCGGGGCGGGGGGGAGCCAGGCGGCACTCCGGTGCGCTGCTACACCTCCTCGGGAGAGCCGCCAGGGACTCTGGCTTCTCCTCTGAGTAAGCGTGAGGAGAACTACTGCCGCCGCCGCCGCCAGCAGGGCGGCCCGCTTACCTGGGAGTAAACACCACTGAGCGGGGGAGGAGGTGGCTCCAAAGGAGAATATATGACTCCACTTTTTCGAAAAGAAAGTGTTCCGGGAGGCTTAATAACAAAACAAAGCACTCCCGGAACGATAAGAAACCTGCACCTCTCAGAGCACCCATTTATGAAGCTCAGTTTTCAGAGGCGTTACATCAGGTCAGGCTGTAATCTGGAAACGAGGGAGCAAAACCCTCCACATCCAGTAGGGCCTGCTTCCCAAATTGGGATCAGCTTGTAGACGGGGGAGCTTGGTTGGCTAGTTTGTGGAGTGGGAGCACCTGTGTTCTGGCGACGCAGCAGCAGAGCACAGAGTGGGGAAGCCACGTCCAAAGCCTCATTCAGCTGTGAAGCGCTCTGGGCAGCCTTGAGCAAGTCCTCTCCTTCTTAGCCTGTCTTAACGTTGTTGTTGGCAGGCAGGGAGGATAAAATGCTGCTCCGAAGCTTCTTAAAGAAAAGGGGTTTTAAAGAGTAATAAAGAAAACTCTTTTGTTAGTAGGGTTTTCATTATTATTTTTTTAAACAAACCAAATAGCCAAAGTTCCCTATTCCTTTGGCAGGATTATTAATTAACGAACTGAGCAACAAGAATAGATGTTGACGTGGTGAATGTTCTTCCCAGTAATAAGCTTTGTGAGTGAATTTATTTTAAAAATATACAATGGAAATAGATCACTTTTTTACCAGGGCTTCTAAAGATGGCATGACAGGCAGAAATTCAGCTTTTCCGCCTAGCTTAAATGTACATTTATAAGGAAAGGATCAGCTCTGCTAAAGACACAGAAGGCATGTCATTTTAAAAAAAGAAAGACAGCTTCTATGAGGATATAGGACAAGCCTAAACTTGCAGAGGGCCCATTCCACTGGAAATGCTCTCCTCTTTCTTTAAGGATCAAAAATGTCTCAGGAGGGAGAGGTCTTGACTCAGTAGCAGAGTGCTTACTTTGTTTGCGGAAGGTGCCAAGTCCTAATTCCAGTATGACTATCTCATATAACAGGTTAGGAAAGACGTTTCCCTGTCTGAGATCCTGGAGAGCTGCTTCCACTTACAGTGCACAGTACTGCATAAAATGGACCAAAGGAGAGATTCAGCATTGGACAGTTTCATATGGTCACATGACAGTCATCCACTCCTGTGCTCCTCAGATCCAAAATGGCACCCTTATGAAATCTGAACCAAGGTTTAGTCCCAGAAACTATATTCAAAGGAATAAAAAGAAGGCTTGCAGAAAATACTTGCTCACACTGAACAAGGGCCGAGGAGCTTAAAATCTGGTTATTTACCTTCCTGATCAACTGAAGTTTTATTACCTGTCATTTCACAAATTAATAATTGATTAAATTATTTTAATTTCAGTCTCCATAATACTGCCAGCCCACTCAAATCATGTAGAACCGATATAAGGGGACATTTCTGCCATCATCACTTTACATATAAATGATATAGATTGGATTTATATAGTATCTGCTGTTCAAATGATAGCAAAAGAGGAAGTAATACTTGCATATTACTTTCTTTCCACTGAGACCATGAGTGTTTATTTGTGAAGTCCTATCAATTTATTTAAAGATTTTTAAAGATTTACTTTTAGGTAGAAGACCAAAATGTTTGATAACACAAGCATTTTTCTGATTACCATAAAAATCTTATCTGCTTCCTGTTGCCTTCAAACATTTACATTCTGCCTGGATCTCCAGGGCTTTGAAAAGAGGTAACATTGACTTGGAGGATCTAATAATAATGTCATAGATTGAGTTAAATCCCAGAACCTGTCACCTCTGCACAGTTCTGGAAGTCAAAGTTCATTTGACATGTAACAAGGTGCAGAGCCAGCCAGCAGAGGAAAACACCATGAATAAGCAGCATGACTGTTTCTTTTAAAAAAAAATCACTGGTAGTTTATCAACAAAGGTTTTCTTCAACACATTAGAATCAATTTGGTGGAATTCTATAGACTGTGTTATTTTAGCTGTTTGAGGAAACTTTTTATTTGTATAAACACATATTGGAGAGTAACGTACGCTTTGTACACATAATGCTTGGATATGTACAGGGAATGGGGAAAGCAGGATAACCATCACTCCAGATTTCCATGTATTCACATTAATACCTACATACAGTTAATACACATACAACTACTTTATATGCATGTAAAATATTATTTGTTCAGTCTGGATCCTGCATATTCACAGCGCTCAATCACATAAATAAACTTCTGTGTACATACTGTTGAACATGCATAACACAAAAATCAGACTTTTACTGAAGTCTTTACAAGTGCAATAATGCACTGTTTAGCTGAAGAGGATCTAAACATCTTTGTCCAAGAAAGCATTTATGCTTCAGGGTACTTCATTTTCCCAGCAATCAAACTGTAATATTCTGTCACTAGAAAAATTCTCACACTCACACATATGAAATGTTGTTTAATTTTTTAACTTCAGAAGCTGGGCACCTCCTCACTGTAGCATTCTGTCAAAGCGCAGACTGCTTCCCACCAGCCTTTGCCATTATGTGACTCTTTGCCTGTTTCTCCCCTCCCCTTTTAAAATTTAGTTCTTTCAGAACTGTGCACTCTCCAGCTGATTTATTTGCTTTAAAAGCAACGAACAATCTATTTTTATTTCTGAATGAAGCTGTCTCTTACTCCCATGCATCAGTAAGTAACTGGAAAAGGGCTTTGGTTTAAAGCTCTATGTTTACTTAGCTGTGGAGAAGCTAGAAAATGCATAGAGGAAAACAATAATGATGAACAAAAGTGTGCCGCCTAAGCTTCTAAAAGGAACTATATTTCTCGGGGAGGGGGGAATGATATATATTGCATCTGTACCTCCCCAGTATGCCAGTACTGCCACCAAGGGGAGAAGTGCAGCCAGGAACTCTCTCAACATGCAGTTGGTTGGGGAGGACTCACCCATTGCCACTTGCATTCCAGTCTGAGAGCACTGGATGCATTTATTTCAGAAGAATGTTAAAAGGGGGGGAATCGCATGCCGTTTTAACATATTTAAATACTACCATAAAGAAAACGGAACAAAATCTCTCTGCTTTTAGTACCAGTAGTACCAAAGCAATCACAGAATATGCTCTATCATGGTGGTTTAGATTCTCAAAAGTTGTCTTAGTCTATATAAATGAAGAGCCCTGACCTGGACAGCCCAGACTAGCCTGATCTCCTCAGATCCTGGAAGCAAAGCAGGGTCAGCCAGAGTTAGTGCTTGGATGGGAGACCACCAAGGATGTCCAGGGTTGCTAAGCAGAGGCCAGTAATAGCAAACCACCTCTGAATGTCTGTTGCCCTGAAAACCCTGCGCGGTTGCCATAAGTTGGCTGTGACTTGACAGCACTTTTAAAAAATATGGCGGGAAAGAAGCTCTTTGGTTGAAACCATATGTGCACTTTCTAAGGGCCCTGACTCATAAAGTCTCACAAGCTAAACAGGGTTGGCCCTGTTAGTATTTGGATGGAAGACCACCCAGGAAGTCTAGGGTCACGACATAGAGGAAAGTAATGGCAAACCATCTCTGAACATCTTTTGCCTTGAACACCCTACGGGGTCACCATAAGTCAGATGCAACTTAACAGCTATTTCCACCACCACCAGTTACGCCCAATTAACTCAGTTCAATGTGCTGATTGTGCTGTTTAACAGTACCACCACATTCATTTCCACTTGACAGGATTCTAGCAGCCTGAAGGATATTATGTCACAGAAATTTTCCTAGTGGCTTGGGCTACACATGGGTAAAAGACAATTGTATTGTTAGTTATGTATGGCATAGTTCTTTCTGTCACCTTGAATTATCTAATTAACATACACAAATAAATATTACTTTGAAGTATTTAAAAAAGAACTTGTTTACCTTACACCCGTGACTAAGAACTGTGGATTCAGGTAAATATTAGGAAAACTTTCCTAACAATCCAACTGCTATGTGTGCTTTCTCAAAAGTAAATTCCGTTGGATTCAGTGGTAAAAGCAGAGTTCCTTGATTTATAAGGAGATAATGCTGAAAGCAGAATTTCAGGATTCTGACCTAGCAACCTTTTTGGAAAAACTGTCAATTAATACCAGATTTTACTCTGGCAGAGCTCTCTAAGTCCTCAGTCCCTTTGCCACAATTTACCATTGTGAGGCCGCCTTTTGTATAATGGTCAACATTAAAACCAAGACAAGGAATAGATTGTATCTTATCCTTTACCAGTGATTGGCTCTACTGTGACAAAGCCTCACATCCAGGGCAGATTAACCATTTCAGCCACTAGGAAATGCCCTGGTGAGCCTGTCTGCTCCTCACCACCAGGGCCACCCCAGTCCCAAGTGAGGAGTGGGTGCAATCTGCCACAAGGCAGCTCCATCAGGCACAGGAAAGGAGGCATCCAGCAGCAAGGCACTGGCCCAGCACAATGAGGAATCAGCCCTGTGTCTCACCCCCTCCCTCCATTGGGGGCAGGACCAGAGTGGATTGGGGTGGAGCCCCTTTTGCAGGGCCTTTTTTCCTTCAAGTCCACCCCTGCTTGCATCACTTGCATCTCACAGTCCTTCAGGAATATCAGTCCATCACACTGATATTTCACTTGCTTTGTTGTATGTTTTGATTGTAAGAATTATTCAGTTTTGTTTAACAAAGTCAGTCTTGCCTTCTTGTTTGAATAAACAATTAAAATACAATACAACTTTTATCTTTTCCTGGTCTTCCTTTTTCATAAACACAGTTTATAAAGGAAAATGATAATAATTATTAGTATCAGAGAAAGGTGACTGGGTTGATAATCGGTGGTCTCGTTATAATTCAGTTATTCACACTAACTTATGAATAGCCAACATTTTTCTGGTAGCACTGTTGTGGGTGCTGTGCGTGACCTGGAGTAACTTTTTCCAAGCCTGAATCTGTCAGAATACTTTCTCCATCCTTGGTTTCCCTGTTGAGACTGTCAACGATATTTCCAATTAGTGCCAATCCTGAAGTAAATAATAATAGGAATAATAAGAATCCTTCTTAAATTTTAATTTTGCAACATTTGCACTCTTGATATATAAATGTTTCATTAGGAAGCTCCTGAAGAAGGAGTTCATCCAGCCCACTTTGATTTCCAGTGTAGCGCTGCAAGATAAGAAGAAAATGCCAGCAGGAAGCAATGCAGAAGAAATGTGAAGTTCTCCATTTCTTTCACAGATATTACTGTAAATTGTAATATCCTTTCTTTCTAGCGTCAGTTTTTGCTTTCACTTTTCAACTCAGGATCCTTTGTTCTGATTTTTTCCCCTAATGAATCTTCAGAGGAAAGTATAACTGCAATAGGAAACTGCTACATATGCTATCTATTTTTGCATTCAGTGTCACAGCAAGCGCAATTCATCAAACCAAATGGCATGATGAAAAAATGTGGATTGAGTGGATCTGTGCAGAGTTCAGAACATGGTGAAGTTGTTGTGTGATTGCTTCCATGCTACCTGAAAGCTGCTAAAAGCTGGAATGCATTAGGGAGTATATACTAGGCAGAGTATTTTAATAATGAAAAATATGCAGAAAATTGATTCTAGAGAGTAAAAAAGAAATCTACCAAAGCCAGCTACTGAGTTTCTTGCTCTCTGTTTTGTGGTGCCTTTATTTCATATGTCTTTTTAGATGATGATATCCTTAGACAGCAATGTAATAGATAAGCCCATTGTCATGGATCTTCATTATTTGTTGATTATACTAATGAAGTCCTTGGGTTCTGCAAGCCAATAAAAAGGGTATGAGTATATGAAGAGGCATACTAAGCAAGTGCCATAGGCCACTGCTGATCACGGTGTGCACCTGGCCTGTAAAATGTTCTCTGGAGCATATATCTTGCCTGGTTCCAATGGCTCAGCAGTAAATGGAAGCTGGAAGTGATGTAGTGTCACACTATTACTGCTATGGTTTGGGATGAAAAGGCACAAAATCATCTCTCTCCATTTCTCTAGCTCTTTTTTTCAAACGGTTCATCAAAAAAGCATCATATTGTTTACAGGTCTGACATGATTATGTAGATGTATGATTTCCCCTGAAATCCGTGCTCTTGTAAAGATTAAGAACATGGAGAGAGGAAAAGCAACACCTGGCTAGTATGGAATGACCTCATGCCACATACTTTTATCAATAAGACAGCAGCAAAGTCTTCAGGGAGCTATGTCTGAAACCTCGCTCCAGAACTTACTCTGCCCAGCTGCAGTCTGGGTCACACTGAATCAGGTTGCACCAATGCTAGTCAGGGTCCAAAAAAAGAATAGGCCAAGGGAAGAGAACAATGCATACTTGATTCTCACGTTTGTTCCATTTGATGCATTCTTTGAAAATTAGACTATGTTATAGCCCTAGAGTTGCATATATTCATTGAAGTAATAAATATACTATTTCGCATTGCTGAGTTTTAAAAAATGTCATGAAAGACAAGAAAATAGTTGTTATGTTTTATTCAGACTTCTTAAATGAAGTTAAGAATTTTTCTCCAAAAAAGCAATTAAGGACATAGATGGAATGAATTTATTGATAACAGTTATATTACATCGATTCCTCCCCCCAGCAGTTTCACCTATCAAAATGAATGTCTTCAGGTCTTCAGAATCAATCCACAGTCGGTCTTGTGTGTTACATTTATCATTCTGGAGGATTTACTGTGAATATTAAAATTACTAGTGACTTCAGAGAAAGATTATAAATGCGTTAAATCATTCTAAACTGCTTTAGTGATATAAAGACTCATAGAAAGATATTTCATACGAATTAAATAATTCAGGCTATACATCTGCAAAACTGAAATCCCAAGAGACTTGTGTAAGGCTGGCATTGCCCAGCTTTCAGTGGGCTTGTGCCTGCATGGACAGCGCTTGCAAGAATCTGTAAATCTACATTTACACATACAGACAGTGAAGAGAAGAGAAAGGGAAGGAAAGGAAAGGCAGGGAGAGATGAAAGAGTGCAGGGACCAAAGAGCCATTGGAAGGCTCCAGTGTGGAAAGCCGATGGAAGTCTGCCTAAGAATCATAAATAAGTTCCTTTAAGTATCCTATAAGATCAGTGGAGTATTATTTAAATAATAATTGGACAGACACCTCTCCATTGATTTCTCTCCTTGAACCAAGAACACAACTGGTGGACAAGATACCACAAAAATATTGGCCTTTATAAGACACTTTGACATTGTTACTTATTTAATCAAAGAAACTATCCCACTGGAACACCAAACAGGAACAGTCTAGCCATTTAAATGACTGGGAAAGTTCAGGGTAGGCCATTGCCCTGATGGATGATTGATAGCCAGTGTCATGCGAAGCCAAACTTCAGCAGCTCCACCAGTACTGTAGGAGTGGCTTTGCTCAAGACCTTCTGAAGCAAAAATGATCGGTTAGCTCACCTGTTGCCATCTCCTGTCCCGCCACCAGAGGCAATACTCTGTTTCCAAAACACGTGGTGGTGATGGTGGTGGTGATGATGATGATGATGTCGTCTTATTAATTGCTCACCCTGCGAACAGGATCTGGGCAATTTACAGTCATTATAAAACACTTAAAATTACAATTAATGCATAGTTAAAAGCAAAAACCAAAAACATCAGTAGGACAATAAATTCAACCAATCCAGATGGCAATTGCAGTTTCTCTTTTGTCAGCCACACCGCTGTCCCGCACGGCAGGGGAGAGTACGTGGGGGTCATGGAAGGAAGGAAGGAAGGATGCCAGTATCAACCTCCCATTGCTGTCCTCAACTGAAAGCCTGGCGGAACATCTCTGCCTTGCAGGCCCTGCGGAAGTGCATCAGATCCTGCAGGGCCCTGATGTTATTCCGCAGAGAGTTCCACCAGGTCAGGGCCAGGATCAAGAACACCCTGGCCCTAGTCAAGGACAGCTGGACCTCCCTAGGGCCGGGGATCGCCAGCAGGTTTTATCCACTGATCTCAGGGTTCTCCTGGGGACATATTGGAGGAGATGGCCCCGAAGGTACATGGTTCCCAGACCACTCAAGGTCTCAGTAACTTCAATAGCAGAAGTATATTTAGATTAGAGGGTAAGAACCAGTAGTTTATTTATCCAGTTGCTGATGACACTCTTTAGAACTGAGGTTTCAGTGTTCCCAGACATACAAGCATCAGTGTAAATCAAACTGATGAAAGAAGAGATCTAACCCTTCACTCTACCATCACATTTCTATTACAACTTCTTCAAGCCATCTTTTCTGCCAGAATGGGAAGCCATTTTGTATGGTGGCCAACTTCCAGATGGTAGCTGGAGATCTCTTGGGATTAGAACTGATCTCCAGGTGACAGAGATCAGTTCACCTGGAGAAATAGCTGCTTTGGAAGGTGAACTCCCCAAAGCCGACCCTCCTCAGGCTCCACCCCCAAATTCTCCAGGTATTTCCCAACCTGGAGCTGGCAACCCTAAGTTTTAGTTATGTTTTCCTCTTGCAATCATGCATCTGGAAACCAACAAGGCAAAACACAGCTTGATAGAGAAATAACTGCAGAAATGTTGGGGTGGAGCTAAATCAGAGTTGGCTATGGATTCTTAAGAAGTCAAAAACCACTGGCTTAAAAACAGAAGACTTTGTGGAGGGCTATTACACACACATGCATTGAAATGGTACATCAGCTGTTAAGTATGCCACTCAACAACAGGATTTCAGCAAAAAGTGATTTCAGTTTTATCTGTAACAGCAAACACCAACTAGAGAACACAACAACAAACAAGTGGAGCACAGCTCCCTTTTTAAACTATCCCAGGCTTTCAAAGCCACACCCATAACATGTTAAAGACCAATCATAACACAGGGATAAAGGCCAATCAGGACCGTTCCCTTTTTGATACATTTTCACACAGTGATTGGATATTTACAGAGGTTTCGCAGAAACCAGCCAATGGTAATGCGACAGATGAAGAGCCACATTTAGACTGAAGCTTAACACAGTAAAGTATAGGCTTGATTCACACTTCAATACATAACATCAGCCTTCACACTAAGAGACTGGTTCATTTATAGCTTCCCAATTGTTATCCATTTCACTCTAGACCTGTATTGTACTGTACTGTAGACCTGCTACATATCCAAGCCACGGAATGGTGAATGTGGTACGAATTTGAAGAGTCTCTGCTTACTGAGGTTAACGGTGCTCCAGACACATATACAGACTGTCTTTTTGTGGTAGGCCAGAGCATCTTATTTCCCTTGTATTTAAGAGCTTTTCCTCTCTGTATCTCTTTTTACCTAGAATATATATCCTGGACAAATTCATCTCACAAAGGCCCTGACTCACAAACCTACCTTGTCTTATCTCACAGAAATAGTACAGTGTGTTTACACGCACCATTGCATCCATGTAACTCTTCAGCTGCAGAGGCACCCAGCCAAAGCCAAGGCAGGCCAAAGGAGTTTAACTAGCCATCCTGTCATCATTTCATTTGAGATGTTTACACTAGCATATGGGAAAATTTTACCAGCACTTAAATGCTTCGGCAGCCCTTAGAGGCCGCCAAAATCTAGAAGGGAATTTGAACCCAACAAAAACAACTGTTGCATAACTGTAAATCACAGGTTTTAACTCCCCAAAGGGATCTTCAACTAAATACAAGACGGTCACCACAATGTAATACTTTAAAAGATATTGCTGTCTTCTTTGAAACCAGTCTTTGCAATGACAACATAAAAAGAGGAAGTTACAGCTGTCATATTGTACTGAAAGGCGCATCACTGAGTCTTCTTTTTAGAATGACACACACAACCTCAATAAGTATTCAATAGGACTATGAAGCAATATTTTGCATGTCACAAAACTAAAAGGCACATTTTAGAAACAAACCAAGCTCTTGATCTGGATGCCAAAGAGTAACCTTGTAACTGCCCAGAGCAAAGGGACTTTTTGTGATCAAAAGGGCTAGTCTGATGCAGGATCTCTGCAGAACTGTGTTGTAGGTTCAGAATAAATTGAGCTGATTTGAGCTGGAAGATGAGCAAACTCTCACCTACAAAATGGCCTCTTCAGAGTATGTTTGCATCCTTTATACTAGCACACATACATGCTGTGAAAAGAAACAAAAGCTGGAAAGACTTCAAACTATTAACAGTTGAGTTTATTCACGTAAAAGTCCAGAAATCACTCTGCCTAACAGTCCATAATAAGAATGTCCTCCAATGAATTTATTTGGTTCAAAGCCTCAAACACACAGCCAACCTGTTCTTACACCTGTGATTTCCCACCAGTATTATCCCCTACCAGTATTATTGCCTTTGAAGCATGTCCATGAATAGGTTCTTTTCACTGATAAGAATGCCGCTCAGCTGCTGCACCTATGATCCATGCTTGCTATTACTGTCTATAATACCTTCTCCATGGAAATTCCCTATCCACCTGTTTCCTGGACGTTTCCCCTTGGCTACATCTTTGTCACCTTCACCTGTGTTTCATGTTCTATTGCTGAAACATGAAAACAAAGACGTTCAGCTGTGTATACAGTCCTGGCAAAAGATTTACAAGTGGCACAGGAACCAGGACTGGGATGCCACTCAATTGGCTAATTAAATATTATCTGTCAGCTTCTCTATTATTGACCATGATCAAATATTCCTGGTAGCTATGACTGCTCTTCCATAAGTAGTCCTCTTCCTTTTAATGGCATTCGGATGGTGTTATTTCTTGCTGCTCAGTATTCTGTAATCATACATGTACACAAAAAAATTTATGAAGCCAGTTTATGTCCCTTTAAACCTAGCTATGAGGAAGGGGGGTCTTTACAAACCTTTAGCACAGAAATAGAGTAACTAATCAGATATTAGTTCAAAATCTTTTTCTCTTATTGAAGAACTAATATATTTTAACTTGTTTCATAAACTTTCTATACAACAAGCTACTGGTCCGTCTTTCTCAGTACTTTCTAAACTCAACAGGCAGCAGCTTCCCAGAGTGTCAAGCCCACTTTCTTAGCCCTGCCACCTGAAACCTTTTAACTGGAGATACAGGATCTGAACATAGAATCTAGCAGGGCTTTTTATTTTATTTTATTTTGAAAATGAGGTGCCTGAACTCTCAAGAGGGAAATGAAGTTTTCAGTCTGTTTCAAATTCATGAACCTTTAAACGTTTTAAAAAGAATTTTGTCAAAGGTGTTCCAGCGCATTGCCCCAGAAAAAAAGCCCTGGAATCTGGTATGTACAAAGCCTGCACTCTCTCTCTCTCTCTCTCTCTCTCTCTCTCTCTCTCTCTCTCTCTCTCTCTCTCTCTCTCTCTCTCTCTCCCAGGTGTGGCTCCTCCTCACTCAAAGATCAAACTGGGGGCTTGCCTTTCCTTAATTTCTAATAGGATCTCATGAATATGCTTACCCAGGATATCTGGAATGTCTGTGTTTCAAGATAGTGTTATCACATAGCCATTTGCTTGTGATATTTTTATATGGAACTGGATGGTTACTATTGGGAGACAGAATGCTGGACAAGATGGACCCTTAATCTAATCCAGCAAGGGGAATATTATGTTATGAGGAAAATGCTTTCTGCTTATGCTCAGAGGCATTATTTCTTGTTTAATCTGTTCATATTCCAGAGCTGAGCTCTGGCCTTCAGTCCAAGGTTCAAAACAGAATCTGTTAAACCCAAGCTTTGGCTGACGCAGGGAGCTCAAATCGCAAAGGATGTTTCAGTGGACATATGAAAGGCACCAACTATATTAATTCCCTCAATACAAACTTGAATTCTAAGCATATATTATTCAGGAACTGGTCTTGCTGCCATTTATTTCAATGAGAGCAAAATCATCTCTTGCAAAGTCATTCACTAGCACTTTGACTCCATTTACCTGATGTGCAAAACAGTGTCCATAACTGTAAAAGAGTCTTCTATCTGCAAAGAGAATGAACTGTAGGAAAATTAAAGGGGGGGGACATTCCTGAAACAAACTCTGCTAAAGTTGACCCACTTGCTTCAATTGGACTTTTCCAGAATAACTAAAGTGAGTATTGTAGCCAACATTTTATTTTGAGGTTGAAGCTAGAGCAATATTACATTTTTAGTTCTGTCAATGTATTCTTGCAATAACAAAGACAATGAAAGTCAGACTCAAAGGCCTGCTTTTGATATAGTGTAAAAAGTGCCTCAGATTAGAAATAATGGTTGCTGTAGGTTACAAGAAGATTACTTTTTTAAAAAATGGTCCTGCAGTTATAAGGTTTGCAAGATTCTGACTGTGTATTCTGTTATTTCCACTTCAGAGCCAAAGCCCAGAAATAAAAGGTGGCTGAGTTACATTCTGAAAGTCCTTTGACATGAATTACATTTCAGAGGCATGAACTGTGCAAGGATCAAGCTGTATAAAAGGAAAGAGCTGTAACCCAACCAACCATTCCCCCAAATCTTCTGCTTAATTTTAGATGCAAAGATAACTGGTATGTCTTTTACCTAGAAAGTTACAGGTTTTCAGTTAGAGTCTGCAGCTTCCAGGCGGGACCTAGAGATCTCCCAGAATTACAACTGATCTCTGGACAGAAATCAGTTCCCCTGGGGGAAAATAGCTGCTTTGAACTGTGGACGCTATGGCATTATACCCCTCCCATGGTCCCATTCACCCCCCATTAACCCACCTTCTCCAGGCTCCACCTCTAACTCTCCAGGAATTTCCCAACCTGAAGTTGGCAACTCTAGTTTCAGCTAACAGGACTATTTTTTTCTCATTGTTGTACTTGAACCTTTTGTATGCCAAGATTCTTATAGTGTGAGCAAAGTTTTTATAAGAGGGAGTCATTACTAAAGAGTATGCAAGGTTGTTGCTGAAATCTCTGAGCTCCCCTCCTCCCAGAGTTCTACAACCTGGGCCCGTAAAAGATGTGATAACTCTGATTGATTGGCTGATAGGGTACCACTGATAACCACCTCTCATTTGAATGGACCTTTGGGTTCCCTGGAGAATTTAATGCATGCTGTATGTGAACAGATGCCATTCATCTTCTGGTACCCTAACTGAGGACTGGAAATAGTTCCTGTGTATGACATATTAGGCAGAAATCGCGCAGCCTTTCAAAGCATGGAGAAGTAAACTTCATCTGATGAATTTATGCTTATCTCACAGATATTAAAGGTGCAGAAGTCCTGTGCAAGCTTTAAAAGGATAAAAAATTCCTTTCGTTTCCTTGGAATATATATATATATATATATATATATATATATATATATATATATATATAAAACACACACACACACACAGAGAATGAGCTTTAAAAGGATAAAAATTCCTTTCGTTTCCTTGGAAATATATATAAAAAAATATATAAAACACACACATACACACAGAATGAAATAGACCAGAAGCTTAAATGTCTGGAATTTCAAGCCTTAAAGAAGAGGAAAAGCAATGATAGATATCAGTTTCTGAACTTAGGCTTTTTCCAGATTGCCTTCATTTTCCGTTTTCATTCCCTGACGTTCCCATTTTTTTCACCTGTGTCCAGACAACTTTGTTAACATCCCCATGCTCTCCCAGTCTTCCTTGTTTCCCCCCCATTCTTTCTTAGTTTTTCCCGTACTTTCTTTTTTCCATTGTGCAATGAATTTGCAAGATAGCCTCTTGCTCAGAATCTGAACATTTTTTTCTGCCTCATGGATTGCCGGTGAACTTTTAAAAAATATATTTGCATGTCAGCGCTGAAACGTTTCAGTACTGGAGGGCACCTGCGCTGAAACAGTCAGTCCCATTGGGAGACCCAACACCAGCTCCTGCAGCTCTGCTTACATAGGAAGCTGACTCAAGCTGAACTCACTAGAGATCATTGCAGGATCTTCCCCCTACCTCCCCACAAAAAAAAACTTTAATGAAAAGAGAAATCTTGGCCCAGGCAATCTAACCAAAGGAAACTGACTATATGGCGAAAAGGTGCTCTCAGTAATTCTGAGTCAGTCTTTAAGGAGATCTTGGGGAGGGGGGGAGAATTCTGCAACTCTTGTTGCTTAAAAACTGGCCCTCGAGATGTTTACCAGAATAATGCAGAGAGAGACTGAAGAGACGCATATTAATCATAAGCCTCAGTGCAGGAAAGGAGGGGGGATGAGAGAGCAATATTCTGGCTACTTTGAATGCTCTGGATCCTGTCACCACCCCTCACTTTACACCAGAGTGAAGCCAATAGGAATACTCTCATGTAAGGGGATCATGCCCTGCATGTGTGTTCTAGGGCAGGCTCATCCTGGAAGCATGATGGTGTGTGATGGGCAGGGAATATACTTTAACAGGGGTTTCCCACCCCCCCTTGAGGCTGCTGGAACACTGTAATGCTTCAGCACGTGCGCAACCCCCCCCCCCGAAAATCAGTCCTCAACATGAAGGTGAACAGACAGAACCATTATGGGGGGGATGGGGGGAAACATGTAAGTGTGAACTGATTGCACTGATAGCATGATCATCAGAAATGCCACAACACCCATAAAAACCTGAAAGGCAGCTGCAGTCTGCAAAATGCCTGAGTGTAAATTTCCAAAGCTATATAAAAGGATTCCAAATAACAGCGAGTAATAGTTTAGGTTGTCTCCCATCCTTAAACATACACATTATGTTAATGTAACCAATTTCACAATTTGCCAGACCTTTTCAAACTGTTCCTTGATTGAAAGGTTTTCGAAAACATGCCATTTTTACCTACGATCTTTTTTGTGGCATAGGATGTCTTAAGTTTACAAGTAGAAATCCTAAATCCTATTAAACTGCAGAAGTCCAAGCTACGCTGTTTTAGCATTCCTATCATGCATTTAATTTTATTTAAAATTGTTGTACAGTTCAACCCTGACTATTCCCTGGAAGGCCAGATACTGAAGCTGAAGCTCAAATACTTTGGCCACCAAATGAGAAGGGAGCACTCACTGGAGAAGACCCTGATGCTGGGAAAGACTGAAGGTCAAAGAAGAAGGGGACAGCAAAGGATGAGATGGGTAGACAGTGATATTGATGCAACGAACATGAAATTAAGCACACTCCAGAGCACGATGGAAGACAGGAGGGCCTGGCATGATGCAGTCCATGGGGTCGCGAAGAGTCGGACTCGACTGTGTGACTGAACAACAACAACGACAACAGAAAGTGGAAACAATTGGACATGACTGAATAATTTGACATGTACCTCACATATGTAGCATAATCTCCTTTGCATTTCTCCCAACCAAGGCTTCAGAAGAGGGAGAAAATAATGACTGGAGACTTCACTGACCTAAGCCAATCAGATCCTGCCAGCCTAATAGAACTGGCAGGCATAGAAATAGTGCCCGAGATAGCATGGGGAGGGATACCATTTCTTAGTCCATTAAAATCAACAGGTTTAGAAAGATGTACCCATGCTTCAGGTGGTAACACACATGACTTAGCTAGTCTTGCTCCTCTTGTTTGGTGTAATGGTTAAGTGCGCAGACTCTAATCTGGGAGAACCGGGTTTGATTCCCCACTCCTCCACTTGCACCTGCTGATGTGACCTTGGGTCAGTCACAAGCTCTGGCACAGCTGTTCTCTCAAGGACAGTTTCTGTCAGAAGTTCTCTCAGCCCCACCTACCTCACAGGGTGTCTGTTGTGGGGAGGGGAAGGGAAAGGTGTAAGCCGCTCTGAGATGCCTTTGGGCAGTGAAGGGCGGGGTATAAATCCAAACTCTTCTTCTTCTTCTTGTACACCTTCCTTGCACTGAAGTGTGATGGAACACCCTAATTTCTTCCTTCATGGTGTCCCAATTATGTACATTTAAGTATTACACAGTTTTTCCCCTGGTAATGTGAATACTGATTGCTACTATCACATAATGATATATTTGCCCAATGCAAGCTTCAAGTATGATCTCAATTCATGGTTATTTTAATGATGGTTAGCTTGTGAAATCAGGACTTGCCTTATAGGTTATCAATTAAATCCTGGGTTACCTTGATACATACTTGTTTCATCACCTTAACTCTCTTTCTGGCAGAAACTCAGTGGGTATCACAGCCTGCATTGCAGTGAAGGTGGTGCCAGGAAACAAGACAGCATGTTTATGTTCACATGTCATGCAAACCATCATTTTCTTCTTAGCTGGTTAATAAACCAATTTCAAACCATGTCTCATATCTTGGTTTGAAAGGCCCTAACCAACCATCACGGGGCACATGTTCAGACTATCACAGTAACTATAGCTAGCTAGTTTAATTAAACCATGGTTTCATGCTACTTCTGAACCAAGACCAATTCTTTTCTTCCATTTATACTTTATGTCTCCTGGTAAACCTGGCAATATATTTCATACCTCTTAAGTTTCTTATAGTTTGCACTAAATGGATGTTAAAAAATGTGTGTATGCCTGCAATCAGAAAATTACATGACAACATGTTGTTTCCATTTGAACTTGAAATATGTATTTATGTTTAATATCCTTATTCATCTTAACCCCTGTGCATACAAGCTGCTACCAATAACACCACAGCGTATTATTTTAAGTAAAGAAGACACAAGCAATATAACTGTAAATCATGACAGATATCGTACGCACTGCCTGTTTCCTATGGAAAGAATGATTATTTGTCTTTCCTGTTTTATGCCTGGTTGGCTAATGTGGATGTGAAGTTTATAGCAGCCATAGTTCAGTTGATGAGTCATCACCTAGGCTGGCTACAAATCATGCAAGTGCACGGCGAGGCTAGAGGGGAGTTAAATGCAGACTTTGGATGCTTCTAGGCCATTTAGACCCTGATCTCCAATTATATGAACACGAGCACTAGCCCAGATCCAGTACCTGCCTTGCAGTTTATCTTACCCTTGTACAATGGACAGAGGCTAGCCTTACTGAAGAGTATCTTTTCGGTAAAGCGTGGGAAATGTGAGCTTTCAGCAAACTGGAAAGATTTGAAAGAGAAGTTCCAGCAAGTGGCAAGTTACTGCTGGCAGAGGAAGAGTCTCTTTGCCACTTTGTTTTTTAAGAGCTAGATGAAGGTCCCAGTGCTTGAACAGACTTTTATAGACAAACAAACCTACAAAAAGAAGCAAGAAAATCAGGCCACAACTTTGATGATTACAGTTTATTGATTACAGTTTCCTCATATCTTGGCACAGCACGGTCTGGGGATAATGGATACAGCTTACAGCCCAGCAGCCAATCCCCCCCAACCCACCTGTTGGTGGTAACCAAGGAAACAGAGCTAGTCTTAGGGGCTGAAGCCATTGTTCCTGCCTTCTACCAGCCTCTTGGTGGGCATGGTCAACATGCCAACTTGAAAGTGGTTGTCATGAGCCTTGCCCCCAGAGCTCCTTAAGGGGTCCCCCTTTTGGGGTTACAGAGGGAGCCCATCCCTGTACACCCCATATTATGGTTCTGAATGCCCAGTCCCCTTCTCTTAAGCAAACAATTGGAGCCTAGCGATCAGGTCTGTTGGCCAAATTGGGGGAGGCCACACAAAGAACCTGACTAAGCCAATGTTTGTCACAATTGTCTCCTGACCCTCCCCCATGTGGCCAGAATCGTTGCTCCAGCTTCAGGCTGTGAGCAGGCCTTCTACTTCCTAAATACCACCAGATACCACCTCTATTCAGCACCTATTGAGTCTGCAGTGAATTCTAAATAAGATGCAGATAAAAGCCTTTAGGATCATGACTTCAGCATCTTGTTGCCTTCCCTTTAAGCTCCCAGCTTGAGGGAAAGGACTGGAGAGTTCAAAAGCTCACAGTGTTTAAGCTCACAGTGATCTATTCTGCCCTGGTGTTTTGCCTTACTTTCACTGTTCATTTCAGTTGGGTTTTCTTTGTCATTCTGCATTCCCATTGCTTTTATCATGCTCTTGCATCCAGGTTTTGTTTTCATTCTGCATTGTTTTTCCTCCCTTCAGCACACAGTTCACTTTCCATTCACTGTTTGCCTGGGCTTTGTGAGACTGGTTTTGATGCCAGTTTTCCCCTCCCCTCACTTCCAGGCTGAAGTTAATTCAAAAGCACATATGCTACCTTGGATTCCCCCCCCCCATTTCCAGACCTTTGGAGGCCACTCCTCTGCCCACAATCCTGGACTGCTGGAGAAAAAAAAATAGGAGAGCAAGCAAGCCTTGCAGGCACACAAATCCCACTCTGCTCCTCCCGCCATCCTCTCCCCTTCTTCGTTGCCTACTTTCCCATCATGTTATTTTTTTTTCTTTTAACAAATGGAAAGAGTCTAACCATAATGCCAGATTGGAACTGCTTATCAATAGAATAATTGACAGGGAAGGTAGCTTTGTGAGGTACCTCTTCCGAAGCTGGGAACGGGTGGAGGGAGGAACACAGTTTCACAACCGCCATCCTGTTTGCCTGCGGTCCTGGAGAGTCTCGGTGGTCCCAGGCAGCTGGCTCTGGCAGCCCCCCTAGTGCTGAGGCAAAGAGGGTGGATGGGGAAAGATGAAATAAAAGATTGGCATCCACATGAGTGGTACTTATATATGAGGGGACTGTTTAGTATTTTTATTTGAATAATGGTGCGTGAAGCATGCAGGCTCGTACTGCCCAGCCTTTCCCTCGGGAACTTTTAGGCAGGGGAGAAATAAGGTGGAGGAGGCCATCCCTGTGAGGGAAAAGGTATCGCTCATGCCCCTGCCCATCACTCCATTCTCTGAGGTGGGTGGTAGCTTCATGGCTGGCCCAGCTGGTTGGATCCTGTTTGGGTTTAGGCATGTAAACCAGCCACTACACATGTGCTCCCAGCCAGCCAGGCTGAACCAGAGTGGGAGGTGTGACCCTGCTTTGAAGGGGGGGCTGGACACTACTGAGCAGCTGCCATAGGACAATTTGGATGCCACCCATACATGTTACAAGTGACATGCTCACCCCAATTGACCAAAAAACATGGGGTTTGGTTGTGGATGCAGAATGACTGCTTGGATTCTCCAGAGTAAGCTGTCGGTGCAGAATGGGCCACTGTTTAAATTCACAAATTCATACAATCTCCCCTAGATTAACCATTAAGCAAAATAAGCATGTGCTTAGGCCACCAAGGGAAGGGGGGCACCACAGAATTTTTTCCCCTGGCTATCACACCCTTAACTCTTCCATTGCCACACTTGACTTTAGTTGAATTTTTATAATTGCCCTTATCTGCCATGTTTGACTTTAAAGGTGTTGTCACGTATCACATTTGTTTCCATCTCATGGTGTGAGAGTTTCACTTCTGTCTTGTCAGTTAAGCAATAGATGGGCCGAGGGGCACCATTGTTGGGCTGTGCTTAGGGCATCAGTTGGCCTTAAACTGGCCCTGTGTTAGTGTACTTCATGCACACCCCTGTACCTCCATTATGTAGCCAAATGGCTTGGACAGGATATACATCATACTACATAGAAACTGTTGGCTGTCACTTTTTGGAAAGAGTACATAGTGGCACAATAACCAAGTAGGGGGCTAGAAGTGTTGGGTGACTGTGGAGTGATCAGAGCATATCCAGACTGTGGAGTGATCAGAGCATATCCAGACTTGATAGATATGTTTGGATCTAAATTCTAGATAACTGCAAAATGAGATAAACACTTACTCGCTCACATACTGGCTCATATACTCTTATAAACAATACCTTGATTCTTAGCTGTGCATACCAAATGTATCCTGGTCATACAGGATATCCTTAAGCATTAACTAAAGATAACTGCTGTCACTAAGCTGCTTGGAAGAGGAAAAGCTAAAAGAGTCTTTCAAAGGCCTGCATATCTTTTTGCATGGCAAGTAGCAGATGAAACCTGAGTTTTCTAATACTATTCTCCTATTCCTAGCACACATTCATAACAGAAAAGGGAATTCTTGTCCCTTTCCTCACACACCTCATTGTTCTCAGTCCAAATTTCTCCACTGATCAGCAGCAGCAGCATTAATTTGACTGAGTGCTGCAGATTCCTCCACTTCTTAGATGACTTTTAATAGCAGAAGTGTCAATTCATACTAGTGCTTTGCAAGGCACGTCACATCTCTGCAGGCTGAAGAAGAAAACAAACGTTCCTGTTAGCATTCAGAAAATTCACTCTGCAACTACGAACAACTTTCTCCACGAAACCTTAAATTCTATAGAAATTGAGAGCTTAAAAGGACACCCCCAACCTTCTCCCACCAAGAAAAGGTTCCTCCTCTCCACTAATGAGTTGATTCTCTTCCAATCATGTCTTTAAGGCTCACAGCAAAAGTCACCTAGTGAATCTATTGACTGCATCAGGAGTTTTCAAGCCCAGCTCAACTGCAGCACAAACACTTTGTATGAATTACCTACAATCTAACAGTAAACACATCTATATGTACATACACACTCCAAATAGTGTCCAAGTATTAATTTCCCTCCATAGAATCGTCTAAGTAAAGTGCCTTCATTAATAACTATCCTCACACTATACATCTCTTAGGAACAGTTATTGTATTTGTAGAGAAATTCTTTTTTCTATAGTTTTTCTCACTTGGTTTCAGTTGTTTAAGCAAATAAATGAACCTAACAAATAAAAACCAGACTTATTCAAGAACAAGTGTGTTTACAATGGAATTAAGCTACTGCCTTCTTCGTTATTCTATACCTCTGCATTTTGCTTTCTTGTTCATTTAACCCTATCAGATCTTTGATTTTCTCAAAATGCTTGGAGGTCAAACCTAGGGAATCACACACACACAAACATGCACACAAGGTGGGAACTGCCTTTCTTAGAAGTTTGTTGGCTGCCAGTGAGTGCTGTAGATTTTCCGGGTTGTGTGGCCATGGTCTTGGCATTGTAGGGCCTGACGTTTCACCAGTAGCTGTGACTGGCATCCTCAGAGGTATAACACAGAAAGATGTAGTACTCTCTGTGTCAAGGTGTATACACTGTATATCCAGATTCTTTATCCCAATAGTTCTCTGCCCCTCACTAAATACTTTGTCTCAATGGCAGCCAATTAACTTCCGAGAAAGGCATCTCCCACCTTATGTTGTACCCACTGAATTCCTAATTCCTAATTCTTTCCCTGTAATTTCTTGCTTTAATACTGAACATTCCTCCTGCCACACTTTGTAGTTTCTGTTCCTTCTGCAGTGGCTCCACCGACCATCAACTCTGCTAGTCACTCTAGAAAGTGCCATTTTCTCCCAAACTTTCTCTCTCCACAATATCTACTTAGAGCCAAACTAAATGTAATGGCATCCTCATGGTAGCCACCACAATTTAAAGGCATTTTAAGGGCCACAAGGGTCTGGTCCTGACTGGGCCCTCAGTGTGGTACTCATTTCCCCCCCTGCACCGTTTCAAGTGCTGAAACAGCCGGACAGGGAAATAAGACCACCATGCTGTGGGCCTGATAACTTGTGGCCTTTTAAAATGTCTTTAAAATTGCAGCAGCATCCTTGTGGCAGCCATGAGGACCCCGTCATTTTTAGTTTGGCCCTTAGATTTAGCCTGAGTAGCCACAGTGTATACACCAAATATAAGGTGCTAATGTTAGTATGAGAAAGTCTCTCCGTTACCGCTCTAAAGCAGTTAGCACTTATAACACTCAGATCTGAGGCTTGCCAATCACCTAAAAAGATTAATTGATAATGGATTTATCAGTATAAAGATTAGTTATCTAATTAAATACCTGAATTCAGTTTTCCAAATGAAGTCAGTATTTTGAGATGATTTAATGAATACAGTAATACCCATAATTGATCATTTGAAATATTGCATGAATCAGCTCTCTGAATCAAGTTATGTACATAGACTGTTCACCAGCACTGCAGTGAATGTCATTTAGGAGAACAGAGCACCAATTAAACTTAACAGAACTTTTATTTGTGCTTAATGAATTAATCCTGTTGATTGACGTCTCTAATCCCACTCGCATGATGGAGGGGTATTAGATAGCTATGCTATTTGTTCTTCTACTTCCTCAAGTTGAATCTGTGAGATTCGTAAACTTTGCGTAATGGTTTAAATGCAAAGTATTCTACTACTGCTTGGAATTAATCCTAATGTGCTTCTTTTTTTTCTAAAGGCATATTAGAAGAGTTAGCAACAGCAATTGGAAGCTTTTTTAATTAAAACAAAAATTCAAGAGATCCCACAAAGATACTTCTGTGATGTTGGAAACTGATAAATTACAGCCCCATCACCTAGAAAACTCCTCCTCCATTCCATTCACATAACCTGTGGGCCCAGCACCCCATTTCTTTCTTACACTGGAAGCAGTACAAGTCATAATTGCTAACAATATCTAGCATGCATCCACTTCTCACCCCAACTGCAACAAGTCTTTGATCTACAGGTACAATTGATCTTAAGTTTATATTGGTTCTGTTTTAAAATTCTTCTCACATGGCTCAGTTTTAATTATTTGGTGTTCTACACATTTTCTCTTTGAACCAGTAACTCTGCTTATCTTGAATTTCACATGGCTCTTCTTGGACTCTTTTATCTGATTTTCAGCTAGTTCCTCCCTCTTCTGCATCTCCCCAAAAATCTCACATATTTACTACTGCCAGTATCATATTATTTAATTCTGTGGCTGTATCAAAGTTTGGCTGCAGTTTAACTAAATGATACATGAAATATATTATATGGGCACTCAGGGCTTTTTTTGTAGAAAAAGCCCAGCAGGAACTCATTAGTGTAATAGGCCACACCCATCAGCAGAAACTCATTAGCATACCAGGCCACACTCCCATGTTGTCAGAAGTGGGGTCATCCAGCCACACCCACCCTTTGATTCTTATTCTGTTTATCTTGTTTGTTGTCAAAACCCAGGGCTTTTTTTTGTAGCAGGAACTCCTTTGCATGTTAGGCCACACACCCCTCATGTGGCCAATCCTAAAAAGTTTCTGCTGTTAGGTGTGGCCTATTATGCTAATGAGTTCTTGCTGGGCGTGACCAACTCGGGAGCCAGCTTCAGCCCTTCACTCACCCGGTGAACTGCATTTCAAAACTCATCACAGAGGGATCTCTTCTCATTCTTCTCTCTCTTTAATTTCCTGCATCCCTCTTCCTTCCATTCATCCACACTCTCCTGCTCCTCGTTCCAGCCTCTGGATCCGTTTGATGCCTGACCTTCAGCTCTCTCCAGATTCAGCAATTAGCCCCTACTCTGCAAAGTATCCTGCAAAAACTCTCCCCATGAGAGCCTCTTCATCCAACAGGCTGTTAGAGGGGCTTGCTAGGATTTGCACACCTCTGGCCATAGGAGCAGGCAGGGCTGCGGTGAGATGGTTCAGTCAAGGGGGGCTGCAAGGAGCTGGGTTGCCTGTCAGGTATACAATGTTTCATGGACGTGCTGGGATGTATTTTGAGAGTGGACTTGGAACAAGTGAACATTGCATCTGGCAGGTTTTTGCCACATAGAAAACATCAGCCCAATTAGGGCTTGAGAAAGGTACACTATAGCAAACCAGATTGTAGTTCATATTCTCCTGGAAACCAGGGGGAAGCAGTGAGAACACCTTTTGACTTGGGTTATCACTGCTTACTAGTTAGGCCAACAGATAACCCCTCTTCCTACTCCTTCATACACCACCTGAACTTTGCTATTGAACATATCAATAATAGGCAGGTGACTGACATCTTTCACTTTCTGCATTGTGTAATACCTTGTTTTCTGTTTGTGACCCTTAAAAGACAAGCAGAAAACCAAGGAAGCGGGGTTTTTTCCTAGCATGGAGTCCCATCTAAATCCCACTTGCGTTAGCAGCTGATGATTCTAAAGATAAAAACAGTAAAGACCAAAGAATCGGCCTGCAAATCACATTCCTCACACTGCGATATGATTCTGCCAAAATTGTTTATCCAAAAGGCATGAGCCCCAATTTGCCACTTTTGTTTAGAAGAACAGCAAAAAGGGCAGATGCACGCAGCTCTTAAATTACTAGAACAGAATTACTGGCAGATTCTAAGACCAGTATATCAATGCTGGTAGTGACAGAGAGCCCATCAGCAAGGAAAACAAATAGACCCCATTCAACATCTCACTCAGGGCCGCAGTAAAACCAAGGATAACTTCTGGAAGCAGCAGGTAGGAAAATCAAACCAGCTATGGGGGTGAGGGTGGAACAGCCTCTCACATGTGCTGTGAAAAATCACCTGTCTACTAAAATCACAGCAAAACAGCAGGGTCCTGAATGTGAGGCAGATTGTTTTAATGCTGATTAGGATTTACTTTTTCTACACCTGCTGTCGGCAAGCATTACAGCATAAACATCAGCAAACATTGATTAAGAGTATTGCCTGAATGAGACATTAGGGAGAGAAGGGAAGGAAGCATGGAGATTCTGGTACATTAAGGGCAAATTCCGTGCAACAATTAAAGAGAGTTACATGTTTCTGTTGTTAATGAGAAGCTAGGCTGAACAATATTTCACAGAAAGTTTTAACACCGATGGCTCCTTTAGACAAGATTTATTTTTTTGTCAGTATCAGGCTCAAGAACCACCAACTCCAAAATCTCTAAAGGTTTTCCAGCACAAGATAGATTTCTATACTGTGGCTTTGGTGCACATTGGTTCAAATCCTAAGAACACTTTCCTGGGAGCAAGTGCTATTGAAAAAAATGAGATTTCAGAGCAGACCTGCTGAAGATTATTCCTGCTGTCATGCTCACCCCATTGCCCAGAGCAGAGGAAAGGTTCCACTTTTCCAGGTTGGTTCCCTCTGGAGGATGGAAACCTGTGGTGTTTTTGTAATATTCATTTATTCGTTAGTTTGTTTCCTTCAATTTATATCCCGCCCTCCCGGCAAAGCAGGCTCAGGGTGGGTTCCAACCTATAATAATCTGCTGAGTGCAGATTTACATGATAAAAACAGAATAACAAAATACATACAATAATTACAATAAAATAAGTACAACACTAAATACTCATGGAGGAAGGAGGAGGGAGGAGCAACTCATGGGTGGAGGGGGAGGGAGGCCAGATTGAATAGTTCCCCACTGCCTCAACTGAAGGCCTGGCAGAAGAGCTCCGTCTTGCAGATCCTGCGGAACTGTAAAAGCTCTTGCAGGGCCCTAATTTCTGATGTAAGCTCATTCCACCAGGCAGGGGCCAGGGACCCTAGGGCCAGGGACCATCAGCAGATGTTGATTTGTTTTACTTACAAATATGGAGCATAGGTAGACACAAAGAAGCACTCTTGCAAGGCAGCAAATCCACTACCACACATCAGGTCCCCAGGGGGAGAGAGCCTGCAACTCCAAGGTGCTTCAGCCAACTCTGCTTGTCTCTGTGTCTCTTTCAGAATCTTCAAAAAAGCTTCCCTGGAAGAGCTTCAGCTTTGCATGGAGAAGTTTCCAGGTTCAACCCCTGGCATCTCCACTTAAAAAGACCAGGTAGCAGGTGACATGGAAGACCTCCACCTGAGACCCTGGTAAGATGCTTCCAGTCTGAGTAGCCAATACTGACCTTGATGAACCAATAGTCTGATTTGGTATAAGACAGGGTCATGTGAGGAGATAACCACAACCTTTACATTTTTTCACATTTGTCATATTGCATAGACTGAGTCACAGTGAATTGGACCCATGCTTGTTACTAGGTTGTATATGTGACAAGGAATAATACCTGATGTAAGTTTTGTGATTGACTATTTATATGCCACTGGCCCTTTAAGATTGAACTATGTGGCATTCTGGCTAATGGAGATGGCAGAGATGACAGTTAGCACACTACACTGTAGAAATGATTTGAGTTCTGAAAAGTGTTTTAGTTCAAGTTTGCTGTGCTTTTAAGAAATAAAAAACAATGTTTTCTACACATCCTGCCTTTTCCCTGATTGGCGTGTAACATAGAGAGCTGTAGTAGAGGAACATGTGAAGATACACGATGCCTTGTTGAGGGCAGACAGGTATATGGATAGAAGGCAACCAGCTGCCAGGTGCAGGGAACCTCCTGGGCTTCCCAAGGGGGCAGCTCCAAGACTGGGGGGTGTTTGGTTGGCCACCACAGGATCTCGTCCCTTTAAAGAGATGTTGCTACTGCAGCTGTCGATCAGTGGCGGTTCAGCGTGGCTGGTGGAAAGTGGGGTGAGGAATCCTCACAAATCCCCATGAGAGGAAAGGGGCAGCCAGGGAGGGGCAAGCATGGCCTGGTAGACCACCTTGAAAAGCAGGAGAGAGGGTCTGATGAGGTTAGCACCCAACTGTCACCCCCCAGGATGCAAGAGAGTGAAGGGGCAGGATAATCAAGGTGTTAGAAACCTCCTCTCATACTAGTTCCAAGGCCAGTGAGTGACATCCTTAAGCAAAGTCAGGAAGTGGGCTGCTCTGCAGGAGTAGGGCCCTCATCCCCCACCAGTGTTCAAAATGTAGCATTTAAACTGTAGTATTAAAATACAAGATGCAGTCTGTAAATTGAGCTTCACACAACCCTTGGTCAGGTTAGAAGCATTCAGAGCACCTTGTAAGAAGAGGAGAGTGCCACTTACTCTACCTAGGGCTGACTCACTCACTAGATGAACTAGGCATTTGCCTAGGGCAGGCTGGCCCTTAGGGTGCCAAACTGCACCTAGCCCCCCCCGCCAAAAGCCCCCCGCCCAAAGCCGTAGGGCAGGGGAGTCCAGTGCACTGCCCGCTCCTGGCACAGCCTCTGGGGCCAGCTCTTCTCTCACCCGGCTGGACCTGCCCACCTCAGCAGCCTGGGCTCCGCGCCTGCAGGACCCGATGGCAAGCCTCACACCAGGCGGGTCTTGCCTGCGGGGGCGGCCAGCTGCCAGTGTCCTTGAGAGTCCTCAGGCGGAAGGGAGGTGGCCCGGGGGCGACCAACTGGCCCTGCCTGCTTCGGGGAGGACTCGCCTGCCCTGCGCTGGCCTTTCCAGTGGACGGCTCGGCTTGGAGGAGGAGGAGGAAGAGGAGGCCTTCTTCTTTGCTGCCGGAGCAAGCGCAAGGAGCTGCCCAGCCTCCAAACCTCCACCCAGCTGCACACCAGGCCAGGCCGTTTCAGAGGAATTCAGCAACAGCTGACAGTCGACCACCGATCTTAATTTTCTTTTATAAAGAGCTGTTTCCCATGGTATATTTTAATATTAATTTGAAATCTATTTTCCACGGTTATACTTTAACTGACACATTAATAGGAAAGGATTTCTTAACAGAAATGTAAGAAAATAAAGTGCTTTTATCTTACGACATTTCTCCCCTGTAATGTTGGTAACCCAGGTCTGTATTCTGAGCCTGTATGCTGTTTGATGGGTCTCT
This sequence comes from Gekko gecko, assembly GCA_029375565.1. Lineage (NCBI taxonomy): Eukaryota > Metazoa > Chordata > Lepidosauria > Squamata > Gekkonidae > Gekko > Gekko gecko. Next base: position 44,365,593 of record JAPDNY010000007.1, on the reverse strand, counting down.
GACCGTAATAAATATTTATGTTATGTTATGTTATGTTATGTTATGTTATGTTATGTTATGTTATGTTATGTTATGTTATGTTATGTTATGTTATGTTATGTTATGTTATGTTAAAGTGCTTTTAAAGGGAAATTGTTTCCAGAGAAGGCCAGTGAAACCACCAGGGGGCTGGGTGCCAGCCAGTGTCATTAAAAAAAAAAAATAATCCTGTTCTTATCTATGATAAGGATCTCCGGATACCCAAATCTGTTTACTGGTCCTGCTGAGCTTCTCAGTCCGCTGGACAGAAACTTCGGGCAGAAGTCTTCACACCTTCCTTTCCAAACAGTCCCACTAAGGGCAGCAGCTGGCAGCTACCTGATTAATTGGGTGGCGGTGGTGGCTACACGCCCTGAGCCCCTAGGACTGTCCTGCCGGGACTTCTTTCCTGCTAGTGGGGAGGGGGAGACACGCAGAGGCTCTCCAGAGTTTTCTGGAATGCCTGAACCAATGAAAAGGCCAGTTCCTTCCTTCCTTTCCCCTCCCCCCCCTCGGTGTCATGGGGAGCACCAGAAGTTGCACGGAAATAAGTCAGACTTCTTTCTACATACTTGGTCATGGGGTACCCACCGTGTTTCTGTAATTCAATGCCACTGTGAGCCCGCTGAGGAACCGGTTCAGCAAAGGAAGAGCGGCAAAATCCATGTCTCTAGTCATGGGTACAGCAAGTCCCATTTTCCTGGGTCCAAAGAAGGGGGTTTTACATCCCCCTTGAAAATCTCAGAAGAGTGGAGCAGCCTCAGGATTGGCTCTGCTGTTGCCCTGGCAATTGCCCGCAGCCGCAGTTCCCCAGCCACGGGAGGCCCCACTCCCACCCCTCCTCCCCCAGCGCCCTCACTCTGCTGGGCCACCCCCACCCCCTGCAGGCTCTTCCCTCTCCAGGGCTGCCCCTCCCCGTGCCACAGGCTGGGAGCACCGCAAGAACGGGCCAGGCTGGCATGGGGGGGCATCTTGGGGGACAACCTCAGGGCCAGGGGAGTCTCAGTGGTGAAGCCCTGTCCGGGCCCTGGACCTCCCTTACCTGGATGAGACACCAACCCTGAGATAGCTGTGCCTGGCAGGTGAGAAGCTGCGGGCCACACGGGGAGACTGCCAGGCCGCCTCTCCTCCTCCTGCATGTGATGGGCGGCTGGGCTTAGCCCTCACCCCCTCTTAGATCCTCTCCCCGGGGGGGCATTCAGGGCTGGAGAGAGCCTGCCTCCTTGCCCGCTGGCCCGCCTTCCCTCCCCAGGGGCCAGGTGGCCAACAGCGTTTCCCCTCTTCTATTTTTGGAAATTGGTGGGTGCATGGTGGGGGGGCGCCAGAAGGGATCCTTGCCTAGGGTGCAAAATAAGCTGGGGCTGGCCCCGACTCTACCAGCACCTCCGGGAGCATCGCCATGCTATTTTGTCAACGTTGGTTTTGTGTGAGCCCCTTTTCCAGTTCTGGACCATACAGGTGTATACAGATTGCTCTGCAGACAGGAATGGCCTGAGTTGTCCTGCTGAGGGTTAAGCCCCATTTCCCAGGAGCTCTGGCAGGACCCATCCCAACCCATGCATCTCTCCTGCCACCAGTCCATGAGCTCTTCCCTGCAGGTTCTCTGCTTGCATTGATGGGGCAGTACATGTGGATGGCACTCCTGTCAGCCTCAGGAGCAGCATAACCAGCTGCATGCACCAGCCAGTGCAGTTGGGGAAAGGGCATGAGCATGAGGCAGGTGACCATGAGTGAAGGTGGTTGTAGAGCTTGTGAGCAGGGCATTCAGTTGGGTGGGTGTAAAGGGAGGCATGAGGTAGACCTGGGGGTGGGGTGGGGGCCCTAGGCACCCCAAAATGTGGAACCAGCACTGATAATTAGGTCAAGGCACAACTTCTTCAATGCTCTCATATTTCTGGTATTGATAGTACAGAAGCTTTTAATTGCTGTTTTATAAGAATAAGAATATATAAGAATTGTTCCTAACACATAAAATAACTAAAGGTGGGAAACATTTGTAAAATGCACATAGAACATTTCATTCCAGTTTAAGTCAAGGAATTAGTTTGCAGATTTGTTGATCACTTTTGGCCCTAACAGGACCCAAAGCAGCTTTACAAGCAACAGAAGTTCAGCAAGTTCCCTGGAGAGGCAGAATAGAAACTTTTCAAATAAATAAAGAATAATCAAACACAGTAGAGGACATACTATTTGAATATAATAAAAGAGACAACAAGAGCAAACTGTATCCTGGGCCAGTCTGAATCTGACAGCCCTGGTGTCCAGGCCAAAGGTCATGAGCCCAGGGCCAAGAATCCTTTGGTTGTTGCCCCCTGGCCACACCCAAGATGTATATCTAAGACAAGATGAGCAAACAATAGCACAGCTAAGATGTTGCAGCTAGCAGCACTGATGTTCCTCCCAATCTGCTCCTGTAGATTACAGACGGGATGTAGGGTTGCCTGGCCTGGCAACCAGCAGGAGACTGAGGGGACAGGGACATGAGGGGTGGCCCGTGGTGATGGCATGACATCACTTCTGGGGAAAACCCAGAGGTGATGCCATGCCTCTTCAGGAATCACTGGGAACTCTACAGTTAAACCATAGAGTTTATGGCAATTCCTAGAGAAGACTGATGTCACTGACAGGTTTTTTTTCCAGAAGTGATATCACACTATTGGCCCATCAACCTTTCAAAAAAAATTTGCCTGCCACTGCTCCAAGCTGCAGTAGGAAATGAGAATTGGAGGTGGGGAATTCCACAGCGGCTCTGGGTGACTGGCAACCCTAACTGGATGTCCTGTGTATTCTGCTTACAATTTAGATGTTTATGTCTGGAAGGAGATCAGCCCATGTAAACCAGTGATTGACTGGATGCTACAAATGTTTCACAGCTATGATAAAAAACACAGTTATCATTTGAGAAATAATTTCCCATGCTCTTTGTTTATGGCACCACGCCTCAGTTCTTTATATTTTCTGAATGATGTTTTGTAACAATGTACCTTTGGAGGGCGCATTATCTGGACCTCAGAGGAGGAATTTGCATGTGTTTCCTACATAACTATGTGCATTTTCCCCCTTCACAGAAAATCTGCAATCTGTATAGGGGGCATACAAGTAATTTGAAAGGCAAAAGACAAAAAGGTCATTTGTATACCTGTAAGTTACCGAGAAACAGTTTAACTAAAAATAGAACAGCTTTTCCACCTAGGACAGGAACATTGATTGTTACAGTGAAGCATTTGTGATTACAGATAACAGATGAGACTTAATTAGTGTGGACAGCTGGATCTACCACTGAGATAACATGACTGGAGAAACCCTGCAATCTTAATTTAGAAATAGCCATTAACTCCTCCATTGTCGGGCTGGACTAGCTGAAGGAGATTCAAACGCCATTATGGTTGCCTCTGGAGTGCTGTGAATATATCACTAACAATATTGTGTTAACACTCTGGAAGTCAGAGGCTCAAGACCTGGTGCAGTATAACTGTGGCTCTTGAGCGAGGTGTTGCTTAGGCCATTTGAGCACTGGTTACATGTGCTGCAGCAGAACACAAGGAGAAAGGAAAAGGGAAAAAAGACATGACCCAAAAGTTAATCCAGGCATGCTCAAGGGTTTGAGTCGTCCCCCCCACAGTGATTTGTGAACATTTTAGTCTGCGTATCTAACTCCTGGCCATCAGAGCAGCCCACCATGCAACACCCGGGGAGGGGGATGACTGCTGTTAAAGGGGAGCACCCTCTCCTTGGGCACTCAGAAATTGTTCTTTGGATCCCAGGAAGCCACTTTTATTTCAGATTCAGAATCTCAGATATATCGTGATAATATTTTTCCCCTTACATCCAAAGATTCATAGTGCAAGCTATATGCAGGGCATCTTTAGCCAACAGTATGATATACTCTCTCCATTGTTGATATTTCATCAAGACTTATGATGTAGCAAGTGACTCAATTATTTCAAAAGCTTAGTGGGTATTGAAAACAAAATGGGAAAGAATTCTGCTCCTTTCTGAAATTCTCTGCTCCCTTCTTCCACGTACAGAACCCTGCCTTGCCTTGTAAGTCCATTTCTGATGGAGGAGATATTTTCCGTGAGGCAGGAACCAGTTCTTGGAGTGCTGAAGCAGCTTATTCAAAGCTCACGGAAAAGCTGAACCAAATCCCTCTGTTTTTAGGTGTATAAAAAGGAGCATGTCAAAGGTCTCCCCCACTTTCAAGTAGAACAGTGCAATTGAATGAAAGAGACAGATTTTCTTTCCACTGCGGTTACTGATGTGTGTAGAAAAATGCCTCTTTTTGATGGCGTGCTCAGAAGGACGAGCAGCTGTTTAAGTCCATCCTTGTCTCCATTTCAAAAGATGTAATGAGAAGATGTTGTATTCTTTCTTCTTCAAACATTCAGTTCATATTATTTTTTCTAGATTTAAGAATTGGCCCCGTCCTCCCGCAAAAAGTTAAATGGGTAGATTTTCAAATAATGTCTAAAACTGGGAAAGGCATTTGGAAGAACTCTTAAAAAAAAAAAAAAAGGTCAAGTTTTCAAAGAGCCAAGCAGCTCCATTTTCCTGCTCTCCAGAAGGTTTAAACATCAGACAAAGCGGGTGCTGACATTCTTTGAAACCTGGTTGTGGGTGCAAAAGAGCCAGGGAATAAAAACGCTTCTGCTGATTTTGAACAATGTCCTTAGTGCCAAAGCATTGATAACAGAAATACTGGTTGGCCTATATACATGAAAAATAGTCTCTTGCCAGCAGTAATTCTCTTAAAGTGTCTTTTAAAAAAACCACTAACGTATTTTGAAAAATATATCGATCTCTTCCTGAAGAGCCAGAAGGGAGTTCTGACATATCTATTTCAGGGCAAATAATCCAGAGTAAAAAGCTGCAATACTTGAAAAGCATCTCAAAGCCCTTCTACAGTCTCCAGGGCTCTACTGCCTTTGGTGCTAGCAAGAACCGCATTAGAGCTCCTCACTAGCCAAGCAGTGAGATCAATTCTGGTACTAAGGGAATATCTGGAGGAGACGGAGAGTGAACCCTGCTTACCTGCCATTGTGTTAAAACTTGCAATGTGAATTATAACATTTTTGGGACAGGAACTGTATTTTCATGCTCTTTACAACATTGCCAGTGTATGAATAATGAACAGAAATAATTTGGGGTGTTTTTTTCCCCTGCTAAGCTAAAACTTAGTCCCCTGTTCAGTGGCAGCAAGAGCCATCATCAAGATTACTGCACAACTCAAAGCTACCATGCACAGAAAAACTGTTATTATCCAGAAGCCTCAGGAGAAAAGTTTTGGGAAGCAGAGAGGTGTGTGAAACAGAAGATGAGGCTGTAAATTGTACTTGTTAAAGAGAAGAAAAGAAATCCAGTTAAAGAATACATTTTTAGAAGTAGCATCCGTTCTCCACACCCATCTCTAAGGTCTGATACTTATGTTAATTTTTTTTAACATGGTAGTTACTACAAGGTGACCTTTGCCTGGTATGTTTTCAAGGATCTGAAAACAGTCCCATATGATGAGTTCAGGACCACTTCACTTTTCTATTGTTCTCTAGGGCAGGGGTTCCCAATCTTTCTGAGCCTATGGGCACCTTTGGAATTCAGACACAACATCATAGGTGCTTCTACAGATAGGCTACTGTAAAAGTTGGGACCAGCCACAAAATAGCTGCCACAGCTTACCTTCGGTCACATAGTGAAGATCCCTTGTGCTGTGGTGGCAGCTGATGACAAAGCAATGGTTTTTAAAAATCTGCACAGTCAATCAACCCTCCAGTGGCCAATTAGAAGCCTTGCTGGGCAAAAGCCCCCACTTGGCACTGCCCACTTTCTAGAAACACTTGATGGGTGCCAGAAAGATGTTGGCTTGGCAGTCAGTCCCCTTTCTCGACTGCAATGACCTGGCCACAGTGATCCACGCGCTGGTCACCTCGAAGCTAGACTATTGTAATGCTCTCTACATGGGGCTGCCTTTGTCGCAAATCTGGAAACTGCAGCTGGTGCAGAATGCTGCAGCCAGGCTGCTGATGGGCCTCCCTAGGTGGGAGCACATCCAGCCTGTGCTGAAACTGCTGCACTGGCTGCCAATAGCATACCAGATTAGCTTCAAAGTGCTGGTTCTTACCTTTAAAGCTCTATATGGCCGGGGTCCAACATACCTAAGGGACCATCTTTCCTCATATGTTGCCCAACAGGCACTACGGTCAGGGACGCAACACCTCCTGGTGACCCCAGGCCTGAAGGAGGCCAGGTTTGCTGCAACCAGGCCTAGGGCCTTTTCAGTGGCGGCACCTACCTGGTGGAATAAGCTCCGGGAGGAGATCCGGACCCTGTGGGACCTTGCACAGTTCCGCAGGGCCTGTAAGACAGAGCTCTTCCGCCAGGCTTTTGAGTAGGAGCCGCCACTATTTTTACCATCACTATCTTTACCATCACTATTACTGGCTCTGTGAGGAATGAATGACAGCACTGTGTGGAACCGACACCACCGAATTGGAAGTACCACCTTTAAGATGCCATCTTTTTATCTTTTAAGACTGAACATCCAGAGCATGTAAAGGATTGTTTTTATGTTGTTTTAACCTGTTTTATGTATTGGTATGTGCCCTATTTGTGAGCCGTCCTGAGCCCGCTTGCGGGGAGGAAGGGCTATAAATCAAAATAATAAATAAATTTCATAAATGGATTAAAGGGGCCAGTTCACACAGGCACAGCTGTCAGGCATTCCCCAGCCATACTCAACCCGTCTTGTAACGCTTCCCTCCCAAGTTTAAAAAGTACTAGGTGAAAGTGGTAGCAAACCCTGGAGAGTGTGTTGATCCTGCTTCCCAGACATGTGCATGCTAAAAGCTGCACGAACAAGCCGCATTGATAACTGCTGCTGCACCTATGCACCTATGTGCATAGGCGCATGTCGCCAGAGTGAGAAAAAGCCACTTACAGCCACGCCTCCACCAGTGGCGGGCCAACAGTGTGAAGGCTCCCTTGCACCTCTTCCCCAGTATGCTCCTGACCGGGAATACCAGGAACACGTTGTTCCGGGTCTTTTTGCCACGACTCCCTCGCACTTCATACTGCCAGTCTGACCTCAGCCCATGTTGGGGACCCCTGTTCTAGGGCAGTGCATCCATGCTCTTTCCGAAGAAGGGCTGAAAAAAGCATCTTGCTGCATAGCTGGGTATCACCTGCCTACCTCCCATTTTACTACTAATCATCTTCTGAAGTAACCAAATATTTAAAAGATAATCTTTAGAAAAGTAGATAAACAGTTGTCTCTGCACCTGAAATTTATTTATTTAGGGAATGTATATGCTGCCTCTCCAGATCTGCTTCAGGCAGCTAAACAATAAAACTAAACCAGTCTAGATAAATAAAACAAGGCAGTAAAACAAATCACACAATAAAACAGCCAAATCATTAGAATAAATAAAAACTAGGTCAAGCCAATTAAAAGAGCCAGGGTATAAAAACTTTTATAAAATGAATGAAAGTGTTTAATTAAGTATTCTGTACATAGAAAGGCTGTCAGTTTGTGTGCATAACTGTTTTTTGGAGATATTCCATTTGTGTCTCATTTATCTATTTACTTAGACATTTTTAATGTCACCTTTCCAGAGAAACTGCTTGAGGCAGATTTTAAAAACTCTGAGATATAAAAAGCATATGAGAGAGAGAGAGAGAGAGAGAGAGAGAGAGAGAGAGAGAGAGAGAGAGAGAGAGAGAGAGAGAGAGATATCGTGTAGAGATATATATCCTAACAAGAGATCAGGTGTTCAGTGATTACAAAACTGATACTCTTTCAAAAACAGATTCCTCCAGAAATGCTCCAAATTTTTCTCCAGCACAGAGCATTATCAGGTTTCCTGGAGTGTTATTTGTCTCTGTAGGTAACTGTTCTATGTGAAAGTCAATCAAGCATTCCTTGACCACAACTGCTCATTGTAAACTCTGTATGTTTACAACGTTCATGCAAGATACAATTACAAATAACATTTTTTTACTATATTGGCAATACTGTATTGTCAGCATATGCCAGCAACCACCCAAAGAAAGGGGTAGAGGTGAATCCCAAGTATTGGTTGTTATGGAAGGGTGAGATGCCCCAAGCAAGGACACAGATTAGCAACATCTGCTGATGCATTTGTGGGGGTTTTTTTAAATTCTGAGCCAGATGCTTTAATCCATTCTACTATGTATGTAATCAATCACTTCAACACTTCAAAATTAAAAATCACCCCTGCAACTGAAATTATCTTTTCTATGGCTACAGGAGGACTCTGACTAGATAACTTGTGCCTAACTTTCATTTTCAGGAAATTCCCCAGGGTGCCAATTACTTCTGAAAACCTTACGAATGTGTCTATCAGTAAGAGAAATCTATCAGGAAATATGTCCCTTTCTTCTTCACTGAAATATCCATCTTGTATCTAACTCACCCGGACAGGAAAGAGGAAACCAACTGCAGAATTTCGGAACCAAATCCCAGATATTTTAAAATGTGATTTCACAGAACATACTTTTGAGGAAGTGTACTTCTGAGCTGTGCCTATGAACATGACAGACTAGGGGTTGCCAAGTCTAGGCTGAGAAATACCTGGAGATGTTGCTTGTGGAGTCTGGAGAGCGTGGGGTTTGAAGAGAATTACTTTGCAAAATGGGAAATGGGTGGCGAGGATGTGCAGTGGGATTGGGACAGGAGAGGCTGAAAGCTATGTGCCTGATATGTTGCGATTGCCAGTTATAATGGACAGGAAACTAGCAGAGGTTCATGTGGCATTGAGTATCATTCACCACTTGGATTCCTTGGTCTGGACAGAAAATCTAAAAGGTGAATTATCACAAAAGCCCAATAACAAACTCTGGGAGATACATTCTGCTAAGTGGCCAGAGTCACACAAGTTCCTGACCTGCCTGGCCAACAACTTCCTTTTTCAAATGGCAGAGGAAGCTACAAGGGGCTCAGTCATACTCGGCTTAATAGTAACCAAAAGGCAAGAGTTGGTAGATGTGGTGAGGGTGGTGGGGACCTTAGGGGGAAGTGACCATGTCCTCCTAGAATTCCTTTTGCTGTGGGTGGCCAAGGAAGTTCATAGCCAGACATGTATATTAGATTTTAGAAGGGCAGACCTTAATGAACTCAGAGGCATGATGAGAGTCATTCTGTGGGCAAGGATGCTGGAAGGGAAAGGAGCAAGTGAAGGGTGGGCTCTCCTAAAACAGGAGCTCTTGAAAGCTCAAGCCATCACTATTCCAACAAGACAGAAACATGGTAGAGGTTCCAAGAAGCCAGTGTGGATGAACACAGAATAGAGGAAGAAAAAGGAAGTATTGAAGAAATGGAGGGAGGGACATAAATGTAAAGAAGAGTATATGAGGGCTGCTAGAACCTGTAGGTCAGCCATCAGAGAAGCCAAAGCTCAGAGTGACCAGGGAGGCCTCTTCATCTATGTGAGGAGCAAACACAAGGTAAAAAGAGGTGATAGCTCTCTGGAAAGTTCTTTGAGTGCTCTCAGGTGCACACCATTTGGCCCAGGAGATTTGTACTCATCCAGTGCTGCCAGATGCCTCTCAACAACCTCTCTGTCCATGCCAACCACCATCGATATTGTTTCCTTGGATTTCAGTAAAGCTTTTGACAAGGTTCCCCATGATGTTCTGATGGGTAAACTGGAGGATCACGGATTAGAATCTAGGACATTAGGTGGATATGGAACTTGTTGGAGAAGCCAGCACCCAAAGAGTAGTTGTCAATGCATTTCATCCAATTGGAGGGAGGTATCCAGTAGGATAGGAGCTGCGGTGGCTCAAGTGGTTAAGACACTGAACTGCAGGCTGTGGAAGGTCAGTAGTTCAGCAGTTCGAGACCAGGGTGCCGCATGATGGGGTGAGCTCCTGTCTCTAGTTCCAGCTCTTGCCAACCTAGCAGTTTGAAAGCAAGAAATTGCAAGTAGATAAATTGGTACCACTTCGGTGGGAAGGTAACAGCGTTCCGTGCGCCTTGGGGTTTAGTCATGCCGGCCACATGACCACGGAAATGTCTTTGAACAGCGCTGGCTCTTTGGCTTGGAAGCGGAGATGAGCACCGCAACCCTAGAGTCGGATTCGACTGGCTTTCGAGCAAGGGAACCTTTACCTTTACCTATCCAGTAGGATGCCATGGATCTCGGTTCTGGGCCTGATACTTTTCAATATTTTTATAGATATCTAGATGAGGAGATGGAAGGACTACTCATTAAATTTGTTGATGACACCACATTGGGAGGAGTAGTGAACACCCTGGAAGATAGAGATAGAATTCAATGAGATCTGAACACAATGGAAGAGTGTGTAGATGTGAATAAGATGCAATTCTACTAGGATAAGTTCAGAATTCTATATCTGGGTAACAAAAATGAGAAGCACGCATACTAGGCGGGGGCAGACTTCTAGGTAGCAGTGTGTGTTAGTGAGATCTTGTGGTACAGGTGGACTGTAAGTTAAATATGAGCAGTCAGTGTGATGCAGTGGCAAAAAAAAGGCTAATCTGGTATTGGGGTGTATCAACATAACATCCAAATCACCAGAGTCATAGTCCCACTGTACACTGCATTGCTCAAGCCGCACCTGGAATACTACGCGTAGTTCTGGAGGCCTCACTTCAAAAAAGGATGTGGACAGAATGGAGCAAGTGCAGAGGAGAGACTGTCACTTAGAGGAGGGCAGGGAGCTGTTCCTGTTGGCAGCAATGGATAGGAGTCACAATAATGGGCTTAAATTATAGGCAGAAAGAGGGGGATGGGGGGGATTTACAATAAGAGTAGTCGAGCAGTGGAATCAGCTACCTAGGGAGGTGGTGAGCTCCCCTTCACTGGTAGTCTTCAAGCAGCAGCTGGTCGAACACTCATCAGGAATGCTTTAGGCTGAACCTCCATTGAGCAGGGGGTTGGAGTAGATGACCTCTAGGAAACCTTTCAACTTTATGATTCTATGAACCAATGATGCATGAATCCCATCCTGGTCCATTTAAATTAGTAGCAGCCAGCACAAAGACCAGAATGCTGACACTCACAAAACCCTCCTTCTGGAAGTGCCCTTAGTATTCTTAAGTACCTTTGACAAAGATACTTTATGCCAAGTTGGGTTTTTTAAAAAAAGGTCGGTACATTATAATTACTGAACCATTCTATTTCACAGCTTTGTAGATACCATTAAACAATTCCTTTCCATAATTGGTGCATTATATTACAATGGTGCCTACCCTTTTCTTGATAATTAATAAAGATATTAAACGGTGACTCTGACGCCATGTGAAATTGTGTATTACAATATTGCTTGTCACTCACAACGCTGTTCTGGCATGTTATACATTATTTAATCTGCTATACCTTTGACACGTCTGATTAAAGATTCAGATCACAACAATTGGATTTTTCAGCAACTGGCTCCCACATATGAACGTCAAACCTCTGTGTTGCTATTGCCACAAAAGAATATCCCGGCGCCAGCATGCCACAGTCTCTTAGTTTTAATACAAAAGAGAGAGTTGTCTTAATCAAGGTGGATAAACATGAATTCATTCTTTCAGCTGTCTAGACAAGATCAACTTCAATTAATTTCTTAGTGTCGACGTCCAACCTTTTTGTGGCTTCCTTCTAAATGCTATTTCAGGTCCCATTGTCCTCACAGTCACAAGTGAAGGGCATTCCACTTTGTTTCCCTTGTAAATGCCGGAGAGAGATGTAGGCCTGTCCTCTGTGTTACTGGTGGCACTAATGACGGTACAGACCAGACTACTCCATCTTCATCAAGGGCTACGTATCAATTGAGACGCACGGCTGATGATAACCTGACTCAGCTGTAAGTACAATGGAGTCTCTATTATATAGGTCACTATCAGAGTTCATGTCAGCAAGTCCCTGCAAATCACATTTTGCCAAGGAGAAAAATGCACACCCTGTCTCTCTTAGCAGGAGGAAAGTAAAAGTAAAATGAACCATACAATTAACAAAAACCCTCTAATTGGCTGGTTTCTGAAGCACATTCAAGAAACAGCACCAAGAGTCTCTGAATTATTTTACATGCAGGAAAACTCTGGGTATTCAAATATCCCCTTTCCGCTGAATTGATGGGCTGCCATTCTCTACCTACCAGAAGGCTAAAACATGTCAGAATGACAGCACAACAGAATATGAGCTGAATAAATCCATAGATGTGTGCGCCAGGACAGTCTTTCATAACCCCTTGGTCCTGAATGCAAAATGCAAATTTATTAAAAACTAAATCTGCCATGAGGCTTTATATACCTGGGCAGGGGACACACACTAGATAAGACAAAATAATGGAAGGGGAAGGACAAATATCTCCATTAGTCATCAAGGTTAATAGAACAAGTCCTTCCTTTCAATGTACACCATACCAGTGTTCCCTCTAAGCTGAGTTAGTGTGAGCTAGCTCACAGTTTTTTAGCCTCCGGCTCACACATTTTTGCCTTAGCTCAGGAAGGAGGGCTCCCGAGCAAACTAATCTATGCAGTTGCCAAATCGCTGGCTTGCAGTTTTAATGCCAGTAGCTCACAAAGTAGAATTTTTGCTCACAAGACTCCACGGCTTAGAGGGAACATTGCACCATACTATGTGGATTGAGCTATGCAAGCTGTACAAACAGCCCAGCTAGTTACTTGGGGCAACAATGGATCTGTCCTAACATTTTCACATGTACAAAACTCCCTCCCACGGAGTGTGAGATTCCTCAGAATCATGTTCTTAGCGTCCCCTCTCCCCTGTGGACAGGGTTTTGGGCGGCACTTCCAAGGTACCACGGGAGAGAAGGAGGCAGGAAAACCATTCTCCGTGGGCAGAAATCCTTGCATCCATGTAAACATCTAGTCTGGATCCAAGCCAATATTTTTAGAGCATCACGGAAGCAAGATCCCAGAGTTGTGCCCCAGCATCCCTGAAAATAATGCAAGCAATTCCATGGTGTGCTTTTCCAGTGACAGAGAAGAGCTGCTGCGACAGCAAAATGTCAGAGTTAGCCCTGCCTATGACGAGGAAGACATGCAGGGTATGTCAGTGATTATTTCCACTGCCTATTATATTTCTGCCCTGCCCTGGATGGCCCAGGCATACTCAATCCCATCAACTCTCAGAAGTTAACCAGGGTTGTCCCTGGTTCATACTTGGATGAGAGACTGCCAAAGAAGTCCAGGACTGTGATGCAGATGCAGGCAATGGCAAATCACCTCTGGTTGTCTCTTGCCCTGGAAACCCCATGAGGGCGCATGCTATGTGCACCACGACTTGATGGCTCTTTCCACCACGATCATCCTGCCACGCTACCAGGGTAACTTGCAGTCACAGAGGTATTTATTTATTTAGAAAGCCTCCATACCATTTGTCTAGAGGACATCCTCAAGGCTTACTAAATAAAACATCATAAAAGCATAAAACACCATGAGTTCTTAATTAAACCCAGCTTTAAAAACCCAGCCAAAGCGTAAAAACAGCATCAAACACTGAGCAGCTTAACAGGAATCTCGTGCATAACAGATTTTATGCTAGAGTCAGAGTACAAAAATGATGTTAATTTGATAGATTGGTGGTTATCTGATGTAGGGACAGATTGCCCAAGGGGCAGAGACAAGGGGGGGACACGCATAATTCTTCCTTCCCTTCATTACCCCTGAGGTGTGGACAGAGCGTGTTTTCCATTTGCTCCCTCAAAAATACACCCTCCATTTCAGTTTTCAGGAATTTTTTTTTGTCGCTTCAAGAAAGGAATTGCTTCCGCTCCGAAACCCATTTTACAAATGATGATGAGTGACTGAAATTTGATTTAGCATCTTATTAGCAATGGCTGTATTATGTGATTACATATTCAGATAAATTCTGCTTGAGGTCAAAGTGGCTTATCCGTTATTAATCTGTGATTGATCTGGCTGCTGGCACAGCTGCACCATTTGCATAGCCCCTCAGACAAGGAGATGAGAAAATGCCCTTCAGTGGGAAAGCATTCCTGAGTGCCCTCAGAGGCCAAGGTGAGGGCCGCCAGGAGCTTGAGCAGTAGCCTTGTCTCTTTTAGAGTGAGTTTGGCAGCTGAAGGACAGACCCAATTGCTTTCTTGTACATAAGGCAGAGGTGGAAAGGAATGAGGTATGAGCCAGGGGAGTAAGCCGTAAGGCAAGCATCAAGAAAGGAGAGGAAAGAAACATAGTAAGGGAAGGGAGGGTGAAAAGGGATCTCTTTTGGAAGTGATCTTTCCTGTCGCTATTAGGAGAAAAGGCAGATTGGCTGAAATCTGATAGATTTAAGTGATCTAGATGGGTTTATTTCAGTAAGACCTTGGAAGAATTGTATCCCAAACACATTGCCCTCCAAAATTCCCCCAGGAGGATAAATGCTCATTGAACTTTTGAAATCTGCAAAGCTGATATGAATTCATCCATGACAAAGTAACAGGATACAAAGGGAGCCTGCTGATGACTGACTGTCCAAAGCAGAAACAAAAAACATCAGATCTTCTACTGAGCTAACTCAGTAACAGCCCATGCTCTTTTTGTCACCAGTTCTGATATAATTACAGGGTAACAAGTGGGGACCCTGCAAGAACTTCCAAGGAGCAGGAACTCCTTTGCATGTTAGGCCCTAATGCAGCCAATTCTAATGAGTTTCTGCTTTTGGGTGTGGCCCATTATGCTAATGAGTTCCTGCTGGGCATGGCCAACTTGGGAGCCAGCCAGAACGCCGTTCCTGTGTGTTGCTGCCTAAAAATAGCCCTGGTTAGTGCCGCAAGATGGAGTCGTCTTCTTGCCCTTACAGGATCAAAGATCTTAAATAGCCTCAGCTTGTCGGTCAACCACTCAGATAATTCATATCTAGGCAAGAGGATGTGATTGCAGGTTATAGTTTATGTTTTCTTCTTTGTACACAAGATCCTGCATTTAACTGTGTCCTGGCAGAGCAGGTCTGGATACACTGTACTAGCCTGCTTGCTATAGCAATCACTTTCTTCTTGGGGTTAAATCCCTTCATTGTCTGTGTAAATGACTCTGTCATACTGTCAGTGATGGAGAGGAGCGTTTGATTTAAAGTTGTTGGCCTTTGTAATATCACTATCCTGAATAAAAGTACATTAATGATGACTCTTGCCTAGTGGCTGGGGAAAAGTGACAACGAGCATAGATCTCTCCCTAGAGATGAGGATTGCCAGGAAAGGCATGCAGAACAGAATTCAGAGCAAGTTTGGCTGGAATCATTCCAGAAAAGGCTATCTTCACTCAGCTTCAAGCCTGCTTTGATTACTGTGTGTCCATCTAAAATGGAAGTCTTGTGGCACCCTCAAGACCAGCAACTTAACTGCAGCCCAAGGCCTGAGCCCTCTGTGTGAGATTGCAGGAAATTAATTTTGTCATTACAGCCTTTTTTGTATACACAGAGAGAAGAAAGCAAGCGATTGTGAGCAATGGGTTAAAAGGCCCTGTTTGCAACACTTCTATGCAACACTCAAAAGTATACAGATAAGCACAGCAATCATGCCTGACAGCTGTAACTGGCGATAATACAGAGTCCTTTGTTTTGGTAAACAATCTAACACTGAAACAAAAAAATTGGTCTGGCCCATATGCAGTGATCCATGCACAATCTGTGGCAGCTTCCCATATTCCTTTCCATTCCTGCAGCTTTCTCTGAACCCCAGAAAAATCATTCCTGGGATTGCTGGACCTGCACAAGGGGGTTGGAGCCACAAGGAGGTGAAATCCCCCCTCCCGCATTGTGTAAATGCAGCACTACTGAGGGGAGGGGGTGACTTCCTCCCCATGTCCTTCCTCTCTCCAGTCCCCTGACCTCTCTCCAGTCCCCTGATCTGTATTATCTTTCAGGGGGTTGGAAGGGGCTGCAAGAAGGAAAGGAACGCCTTCTGTGCCTGGATGGTTGGATGCAAGCCCCTGAGTTGCTGGCTAACACTGTCAGATCTATTGATAAATTCTGATTCAGCAAGTTTTCATCAAATTGCCATCACTGAATAATTCCAACTTTCAGCTGTATAACGCAGCATCCTGGAGACTGAAACCTTCTCCCTTCAGTTCTTGAATGTCACTACTATGCCAAATATATGCCCATTAGAATGTGTTGACCAGTTTGTCGTATGCATACCACAAAAGACAAGTGTTGACAGGTGACTGCATGTATCACTTTACATCATCATGTTAGCCAGGAATTTATTCACCAGTTTATTAAACCATGTAATAGTTCTGCCTTTGTGACTAAAAGATGTTGGCATGATATGGTGATAACTGTTTTGGACTAGGAGATGAGAGTGCACATGTGCTAAGTACTGTCAAGTTGCTTCTGCTGCCAACTTTTCCTAGCATTATTGTCTTTTCCAGTGACTCGCCTTCTCCTAATGTGATTGAAGGAGCTGGGAGACATATATTCAAATCCTCAACCCGCCACACAGCTCACTGGGCAGGGGTGAATCAGCTATTAAGGCCACCAGGGAAAGTCCCAGTGGGGCTGATGGCTCTCCTGCCAAGGGCACCCCAGCCCCAAGCAAGGTGAGGCTTGCTTCACGCAGGGTGGCCCCATGCTGTGCAGGTGGGAGCTGCTACTAACGGGCAGTCCTTGCTTGGTGTGAGGTGGGCAGGGAGGAGCCACTGTGAGCTGGCAGCCCCACCCTGTGCAAGGCGAGGGCAAAATGGACCCCTGTCAGTGCAAGCAAGCAGAGACCCTGCCCCGCACGAGGCATGAGCTGGCAACCTCTACTTTCCACCTGCTGTTCCTCTCCCTACCTCCATCTGCAAAGTGGGGCCCTTTCTGGCCTCCCAGTCTGTGCCGACCCTGAGAGACTGTGAGCCAACTAGTATCTCTCAGTTTAACCTAGCTCACAGGAGTCTCGCTGAGAACCATGTATGCTGCCCTGAGACCTTTGGAGAAAATGCAGGATGAAAATACATAGAGAGAGTGGCCATCTTGGCTTGTTGCTGTGTCTGGTCCCTGTTTCTGGTATCTCTGTCAGGTGATGCACTGTTAGTGGTGCGGTATGAGATTAAGAGACTGTCTAGAAAACAAGGAAAGGCCTTTGAGAGGAAAGTATAATTGTCAAAAATTACTGGTGAGGCACCAGAGCTGTCTTAGCTGGGAGCTGTTACTTTTTCTTTCAGGCCTATCCTGTAGTAGTCATTCTACGGATATCAGACTGTCCTTGTTTTGTTTCTTCAGTTCATTAGGTTTGCCTTAGGAAATACCCCTAATATTGATGAATTTCCCACCAAGATCTTAACATATACTAAATCTAGTGACAAAAGATCTGTGGAATCTGAACATTTTTCAGCTCTGGGGAGCCAATGTTGGTTTTCCCCATGGGTATAGAGCACCTCATAGAGTTAGGAAACACTGAATGATAAATAGAAACTAAAACAAACAACTTCTTTAAGAACTGTTAACACTTAAGCAGTGAAAGAAACATCCTAGTTGGGAGGGAAGTTATTATAAGATTAGATTCAACAGTGCATTCACCGGATGAAGATACCCAGTTCGATGTCCGTAGAATTTTAGAGAGGTTATATGGCTTACCTTTCAGAGGGGATAATGAAAATGACAACATAATGACACATTTTTAGAGCATGTTGTGCAACTAGTCGTTCAAACTGACACCCTATAATTTAGGTCTTCCTTTGTCTATAAAACAAATTAAATATCGTGTTTGATGCTAACAGCTAGCAGAAGAAATTATCCCATCTCTGTATAATTTAAACAGACTGGCAGTAGAAGTTGAAAGAGAGACAAAACCGCTTCAGCTCAGTTGTTGCTGGTTCATACAGAAGAACCTGGGGTAAAGCTTTTGCTGGATTATACCACTTCAGACTGCAGAGGATTGGGGGGGGGCTGCATGTTTGAATGCTCCCTCATGAAAAAATAAAGCCTATTACATTTTTAAATCACCTTTCCTCTAACAAGCTACAGATGGCATGCATGCTCCTTCATTTGATCCTTCCAGCAATCATGTGAGAAAGAGACTCTACCAAGATCACCTGACAAACTTCATAATAAAGTAGAATTTTGAACCCTGGTCCCTCCAGCCCTAATCGGGCACTCTGCTATACCACATTGGCCCCCTGCAGTGGTACATTCAAGAAGTATGCTAGGCTTATGCCTACTCTCTGACAGGTCCACCCTCTGACATTAATTTTCTATGGAGATTGAAGGTTCTGTTTTTGTTTTTTAAAAGATGGAGGCACATTTCATCGTGATCTGTAGCCTGAGAAGGTACAGTAAGGGAAAAGGTCTGCAACTTGAATGTATAAACTATCTATTGTGTAGTGGGTTGGACGCATAAGGAAGCCACAGATATAGATGCAGTGGTCAGCATGGCTTCCTATTACACAACAAAGAACACCTTTTACCGGCCAGGTGGCCAACTATATACAAGTGTAGGGAGACACCCCTTGGTCCCATTGGCGGGTTTGAATTTCCTGCTGTCGTTCCCATTGGTTTCCCCAAGTCAGAGTCAGGAGCCTAGTCCTATTGTTTTCTGGGACTCAAGCTCAGGCTCTGTCGCTGATGCCCTGAGGCGGCCAACGAACACAACACTATCTCTTTCCTTCAGAACAACACGGCTCCCCATCTGAATCTTTCCTTCACGTTCAATATCCTGCACTGACTGAACAGACAGTCATTTACAAGCTCATCACATAGCCAGGAATGTGTAATCCTGACCCTACCTAAAACACACAGAATGCACTAACCTTTCGGACATTTTATCTCCTAATAAATTTGGCAATTAAACCATTGCTAGGCCTCAAATGGAATGAGATACCTGTTGGTATGCAGCGTGTTGCTGACTCTCTCCATAGCTATAAAGGAAAAGGAAAGTAAATAACAGTCAGACACCATTATATATTTTGGCCTTACATTCTTGACCTAAAAGATGCATTATTTCCATTGCAGTAAACAGGCTCTACTGAATTTTTTTATTAGAACATACTTCCTATGATTTTATTCCGTTTTCTTCAGGCTCTTTAGTGTGTCTCATTTATCTCCCCTTATCCATGAAAGCCATCTATAGTAATTCCATCAGCTACACAGATATTCTGATAGTACCAGAATGGAGCAACTAGAGGCTCCGGCATCTTCAGAGTTAGCTAGCAAAGGGGGCACGATTCCTCAGAGAAGTCCTCTCTTTCTTATGTTAACAGGGAGTCTCTGGACACCACCCTGTCTCCTTTTCATTTCTGACTCAGGAATTCCCCCCACACGCATACACACAAACACAAACGCACACTAAAATGCAATTTTGAATGCCATTATGTATTTACACTAAAAATGCTCCTTTTATATCTGCAGAGTGTGGGTTTCTTGAAAACCCATCAGAGCTTTACAAATCCCAGGGCAATTTACAGCTGCCTGAAATATAGCACAAAGCACTGCTTTTTAAAACTCACTCATGCATATATGTTGTGTGTGCACATGCACAGCTCCCACTTATGGTTTGTTGGATTGGGATTGACACAAATCTTTTAGCCATCACATTGTTGCATAACCTATACAAATAAAGGAGATGGAGCCATATGAGTGTGTCCAGCCAGAGTCCAGCAGCACCTTAAATCCTAGCAAAATTTGTGGCAGGGTGTGAGCTTTCGTGAGTCACTGCTCACTTCTTCAAATACCTACACAGATACCTATACAAATAAAGGCCTATGAGCTTGTGGGATAAAGTTGGGTTTTCTTTACTCTTGCTTATTCAGAGAAAGGTCATTCTTATGTTGTGACCCCATAGTTGTGGACCACTATTCTTATTTAAAAAGAAGAAGAGCACACTCGTTATCTTGTTGCAATCTGTTGTGGCCTCAGGCTTTCTGGTCTGCTGGTCTCCTTGAAAGCCAGGGCTCACCTCACGTGCTTGGCAGGGTCTGAAGTGCCTGGATCTAGCACACAAGGGGTGCAGCCTTGTGAACAGGTTGATCCAGCAAGGTTGTTTTCCCAGGGCTCAGCTTAAGTAGACCAGGAGGTAATTGGGCCTGGCTGTACTGCTGTCAAGTGCTGGAGTTCCTGAGGCACCAGCCAGGATCCTGCGAGGAAGAACCAACCTCATTGACCTGCCCTAGTTCCACAGACGGGTTTGCATGCAGCCAGTCTGGCACTTTTCCTCCTCTGCGCCACACCCACCTCAGCTGGGGCCTTCTGCCACTGCTGCTCCTGAAGAATGGGAAGGGTCTTGGGGGGCTGGTGGCAAGGTTTCCCTTGCAGCATCTGGCAGGGTGGCCTCTGGCAGTGCTGGGACATTATCCACCAGTTTGGTGTAGTGGTTAAGTGCATGGACGCTGGGAGCCTGGGAGAACCAGGTTTGATTCCCCACTCCTCCACTTGCAGCTGCTGGATGACCTTGGGCAAGCCATAGTGCTGTCAGCGCTGTTCCCTCAAGGACAGTTCTCTCAGAGCTCTCTCAGCCCCACCTACTTCACAGGGTGTCTGTTGTGGGGAGGGGGAGGGAAAGGAGTTTGTAAGCCACTCTGAGACTCTGAGTGAAGGGCGGGGTATAAATCCAATCTCCTCCTCCTCCTCCTCCTCCTCTTCTTCTTCTATCCGCTGGTGCCTCTGCATTGCCGTGCCGTGCCCTCCCTGTTCCCTCTGTCCCTCCTCAGCCACTGACCTTGGCACCTCAGGCTCCTCCCCTGAGGACTCCAAGTCAGAGTCACTGAGCTGGTCGGAGGGGTCATGGCACAACCCTAAAGTAAATATATCACTACGGTGTCCTAACACCTATCTTAAAATAAAGGCAACGTCTTTAAGAGGTAAGGGGAGATGGTGGCAAGAGAAAGAGGCATTGAGAAAATCCCCATGCAGGGAATGCCCCTCTTCACTGTGTGGAAACAACCTAACGCAGCTGCCTGTCTGGAAAGTCACTGAGTGAACTCAAATATTACTTATTTTATTTATTTACAGAATTTGTCCTGCCTTTCTGCCCTTACAAAGGCCACAAAGGTGGCTAAAAATTTAAAATATACATTTTATGCTGCACCTTCAGAACTTGGAGGATGTGATTCCTCACAGCTGAGCAGAAGGGCAGACAAGTTGTAAAGAGACAGCAGTCTAAGCATGTGAAATAGAGGCAGAGAAAAAGAGGCAACTTTGAGTTTGCTGAAGTACCCCGGGATGAGGGATCCTTCATAGCGGATCCAGCGTGGGAGGTTGCCCTGTAGGAGGGCCTCTTTGCCTCCATCTCTTCTCTGAAAATAAAGCAAATATTACAAGTATATCATTAGAAGCCCAGTGCTCTCTAATTGCTTTGGATTCAACCACTTGCCATTTGGAGAAGTGTGGAACACGTAATGTTATTCTGATGTCACCTGTGCTCATTATTTTGGGTAATTTCAGTAAACAGGCCAAGGTTAACTATTCAGAGTTAGGTCGGGCTCTTTTGGCCTCTATGATAACTGCAAGCCTGTCCCTAATTATAGTATGAGTAATATCCAGCCACTCCAAACATTGCAGAACACTCTAACCTGGAAATGCATACTCTAGTGACTGGAACCAGGTGAGT
Source organism: Gekko gecko (assembly GCA_029375565.1). NCBI lineage: Eukaryota > Metazoa > Chordata > Lepidosauria > Squamata > Gekkonidae > Gekko > Gekko gecko. The sequence goes on along the minus strand of JAPDNY010000007.1, from coordinate 44,344,068 downwards.
GTGTAAAAACAAAAAATGTTAAATGCTAACTTCACATATGCCCGGACCTGGGTGGTCCAGGCCCGCCTGATCTCATCAGCTAAGCCAGGCCAGCCCTGGTTAGTATTTGGATGGGAGACCACCAAGGAATACCAGGTAGTGACACAGACGTTGGCAGTGGCAAACCACCTCTGAATGTCTCTTGCCTTGAAAACTCTACAGGACCTCGATAAGTCAAGCTGCAACTCTACAGCACTTCCCACCACCCCAATTCATATATATGCTGATAGTTTCTGGACAGCTGAGATTGTCCAGAAAAGAGATCTGGGTTGAAGTGAGTATCTCACTGAAAAAGTCAACTCAGAGAACAATGGCAATGAAAGAGTGAATTCAGTGTACAGAACTATTAGAGAAGGAACTGAGAGTAAAATGATGAGGATGCAGCCTTTTAATATGCCAAGAGGACAAGGCAAGATCTAAGGCATGACAGAGGGCAGTGGCAACACCAGTGCTAGGAAGACTATTTTGACAAGGCAGAAGCACAGAGGCATTTCAAAATCAGGGTCAACAAAAAGTCAGTGGAAATAAAGATGTTTTTGCCTGACACCCAAAGCTCAACAAGGTCAACAGAAAAGGTGCTCTCTCTCTCTCTGGGGCTTTGCCACTTTGCCTCAGTGACAGGGGCACGCAGAATAAAAACCAATCTTGACTCGAGGGTGGACTCGAGGGTGCCATGTTCCCAGGCTATTTAAGGCTTTATAGGTAATTGACAGATTTTGAACTGTCCCTGGAAGCAAATCCACAGCTAGTGGAGATGGAAGATCTAAGGAAGATCTGATGATCACAGAAGTAATTCTCCTGCAGCCTTTTTGTATTAAGTAGAGCTTCTGGACAGTCTCCAAATGTATTTCCATGGAGAAAGCCTTGCAGTAGTGTAACCTGGATGCAATCAGAGCATAGATAAGTATGGTCAGATCATGTTTCTCAAGAATAACACTTAGCTAAAGTAGGCTGAAGGCCCGATGTCCCATGAAAGGGACCTCCATCGCCATTTGTAGCTGTGAGTCTATCTGTAGCCTTTTGTTACAGTTACCAAAATACAACAATAGTAACCAAGTAAACTTGGCTACAACATGGCTGAAGCATGTATATATAAGGTTACAATGCCTAGTTTATTATTTTTTTCCTAGAGGTCTCCCATTGGCCCCAGCGAGGCTATGCTGATATATTGTGTTATGGGATACAGACCCATTATCATTTCCTTCTGAACTATTACTTCCTTCACAATTCATCCAACTCAAAACAGGTAACATCAAAGACATTTATTAAAAGTACTCACAATTTAACATTCCTGTATATATTGTAGGGCAAAAAAAAAGGCTTATATTTGCTCACAGCTATCCAGCTAATCAAGAAAATGAAGGAGCTTGCCATATACTGGTGACCTAACCAGATGCCACACTTTCCACAGTTATTCTTACAGATAACTCATAAGTGTACCAAATGCTATGGTTACTGGCTGATTTCCTCCAAAGTGAGGCAAAGATGTGATGACACTGAACAGCAAGAGATGGTAAGCTGAACAACTGAGGAAGGAGTAGAATGTAAAATCTTCATGATGGCCAAAGCAGAAGTAAATTGTTTGGGTAATTACACCCAAAAAGTGGTAGTTAATGGCTCCTTGTCAGATTGAAGTGTAATATCTAATGGGGTGCCACAAGGCTTGGTTTTGAGCCCAGTGCTTCTTAATATTTTTATTAACTATCTAGATGAGAGTATGAAGGAAAACAGGGTTGCAGTTACCTGTAACCATTGTTCATCATGGGCTTCTGTGCAGGCACACATGAGGACTGCACTTTCCCAGGCTGGCCATGGTGAGGAGCTAGCAAGCTTTATAGAGAAATTTCTAGAGCCCAAGAGTGCTCCCCCCCTCCATCTTCAGTGGAGCCTTTCCTGCCCAAAGGGACACATAACAGAGGAGGGGGGAGCACTCTTCCCTCAGTTCTCCCTTCACCACTGTAAGGAGTGAGCATAAGTAGAGAGCCCACAGTGGAGAAAGGAGGGAGGGATGTGTGCCCGCACAGAAGACCACTCGATGAACTATGGTTACAGGTGAGTGCAGTCCCGTTTTCATCTTCATGGCTTCTGTGCAGTCCCACATGGGAGAATAGCAAGTTCATTTACTGGGGAGGAGGGTGTAGGCTGGATCAGCGGAAGACTGACTGTAATACCGCCTGCCCCACAACTGCCTCACTCCAGGTGTTGACATTCATGGAGTAATGCTGTACAAAGGTTGAGGGCGTGGACCAGATGGCTGCTTTGCATACATCCTCGAGAGGTAGCCTGGTTGAGAAGGCTGCTGATGAAGCCTGAGCCCTTGTAGAGTGTGCAGATACAGTGACTGGACGGCTCCTACCTGTTTCAGTGTATGCGGCTCTAACTGTGGAAACTGTCCATCTAGACAAGGTTTGTGCAGAGGCGGCCTACCCTTTATTACAGCATCTAAGACAGATGAATAAATTCCTGTCCCTCCTAAAGCCCTCTATTCTTTTTAAATAAAAGAAGAGAGCCCTTCTAACATCTAACATGTGCAGCACCCTTTCTGATGTAGAAGTTGGGGAAGGGGGAAAAAACCTGGAAGGGTGATGTCCTGACCCACATGGAACCAGGAGACTCTCTTAGGATTAAATATGAGTAGTCAGTATGATGCAGCAGTGAAGAAGGCAAATTCAGTCTTAGGGTGTATCAGCAGACACACAGTGTCTAGGACACAAGATGTGATAGTGCCACTGTACACTGCACTGATTGGACCCCGTCTGGAGCACTGTGTCCAGTCCTGCAGGTCTTTTTAGAGGAAGGACATAGAAACTTTAGAGCAAGTGTGGAGGAGAATGACGAGGATGGTGAGGGGTCTGGAGACTAAGCCTTATGAAGAAAGGCTGCGGGAACTGGGAATGTTCAGTCTGGAGAAGAGGAAGTTGAGGGGGGGTTATGATTATTCTTTTTAAATATTTGGAGGGCAGTCACTTAGAGGAAGGTAGGGCACTCTTTCAGTTGGTACTGGAGGACAGGGCTCGTAATAATGGATTTAAATTACGGGTGGGGAAATAGGGGAAAAAAATAAGCAATAAGGGCAGTTCAGTGGTGGGATCGGTAGCCCGGGGACAAGATGGGGGTCCTCCCTCCTTGGAGGTGTTTAAGCAGAGTTTGGGTGATTATTTGTCAGGGATGCTGCAGGTCATTCTGCTCGGTGCAGGGGGTTGGACTGGATGGTCTTTAGGCCCCTTCCAACCCTTTAATTCTAGGTTTCTAAATGGTGATGGAAAATAACAGCTAATTGCTCAACAGATGAAGGCAGAGCAGTTGCTGAACCAGCTGGTACCAGCCTCTTTTCATGGACTCCACTGACCTCCCCAAGCCGCTGCTCTTCAAGCTGGCCACTTTGAGGATCACCTGCTCTCCCCCTGCAACAGCTCCATGCACACCTTGCCTCTCCTTCCCTCCACCAGCTCAACTACCAGATCATCTAACACTATCAGTGGCACCACATCTTTGCCTCACTCAAGAGGGAAGCAGCCCAAAACCCGGACAGACTCTACATTTATGAGTGACATATGGAAAGTGTCATATTTGGGTAGGTCCTGAGACCTCTAGCTCAGCAGTAGCTCTCCAAGGCTTTCAAGACCCTGGTACATTTGACCCTGAGTTTCTCAGATTCCAGGTAGCCTCCCATGGAAATACCAAGTTCCAGGGACCAAGGTGCTCTTTCTTCCTTTACCCAGTACAGTTTGACATTTTGTCCACTGTTTCCCACAAAGGAGGAGGCAAGACAGCCCTAGCATGATATACTGGGGCCAGATGAATCATGCAACAGAAGGCAGGTGGCTGTGTACAAAGATCTCCATATGCGTTCCTGTGGAACAGATGGATGGTGCTGGGTTGGAAAGGAGGCCCAGAAGGTAGAATGAAATTAGAAAGGGGGACAAAGTTCAAAAAGTTTGAGCAATGCCGTTTGGACCAGAAAAGCATTTGCAGGTTCAGGCTCTCATAGCTGGCGTTTCTGAGCTCTGGCACTGTATCTGTATATGCACACAGCAAACCTTCACTGTTAACCTTCAAAAGGCAGGCAAAAGCGAAAGATCAGTGTGCCCCCAAGTTTTCCTTCAATTAGCAGGAGGACCCCAGTCTTCTGGAAAGAGATCTGATACCCTGGCCTCGTTATCAGTGCTTTCTTATGACAGCCATTATTTGAAAAGACATGGATTATGCTCTTTCAGCCCACTGTGCCAATGCAGCCCTCCTGTGCCTTGCAATAAGCTATCACACTAATTACCTATTAATAGCTTGACATTAGATAGCAGTGATTCAGACAATCTGGCACAAAACTGAAAGAACATACATGGGGTCCCTGAACTGGTTCTTCTGCTCATTATTCTTGTGTGAGTACTCCATATGCAGGGAAGAAAATGTTCTAGTATGAACCATCTTCTCTATACTGAATAGCAGTGATTTCAGAATAACAAGGATGTGCCATCTTAAAGTATTTACCTATCTTACTGCACCACTGGGAGAACAAATGACAAATTACTAGGAGGGTGTTTTGCATACTAACGGCCTCAATCCTATGCACTACGCTGCACAAGGCGAGCTGTATGTACAACTATCTCATGTTAAGATGCAGACATGGGCTTCATTATACATGTCTTCCTTGATACCAGTCAGTCCTGACCAGAGAAGGTTGAATCCTGAGGTCTGGATCCTCTGAACCACAAGCAGAGGAAGTAGGTGGAGAAGGAACTCTGTCAGTGAAAGAGGAAGGGGGTGACTTTACCAGTCCTGCCTCTTTGTGATAGATTCCCATGCCGTGTGACATGTTGCCCATATGGGTTACCTGACCTTTGACGTCTCCCTTCAGGAAGCCACAGGGGCTGCTGGAAGAAGGAGTGGAAGATCTGCCTATCAGAGTTTCTTACATTTGCAGTTTGCTAAGATCCAACCATAAATCTCAAATTGTTTCATATTTCTGTCATATTTGTAATCTACCTTGAGTCCTAGTGAGAAAGGCAGACTATAAATGAAAATAAAATAAATAAAATATGGCATAGCAAGCACAAAACATACTTTGATGGCCCCACAGACTGTAATCCTTTAAGGTTATTAAGCCATATTTTAAATGCAGATGTTTGCATTCTTTTCATTGTGTGTTTTATACATGAGATGGTGGTTCTAATCCACATTCAGGGCTGGAGTTGACATGATGATAAATCCAGAATAAATATCATTGTCGAAGGCAGAATGAAATGAGGTGATCTCCAGATACACACAAGGGCCCTCTAGCCTCCAAATCCCTTTTCACTCATCCTCCTTCTCCCCAAGTTATTTTTAGGGTTGTTGCTATTTGGTCAGCTCCTTAACAGCCTGATCGGCTTCTGCACCATCTGATGGGATTTGAGCTCAGATTCTGTGCCAGGCAACATGGAATTTTAAATTTATTTATAGTTATACAGATCATGTTTATGATTTCTCCGTTCTCTGGTTATGGCCAGTACTGGCCATAAGTGTAACATATGTAAATGAAAAAAAATGAATTTTATGTACACAACCTTCCTTGAAAATTCTAGTTACTATATTCAGCTGGTCCCTTTTCTGAAGCGGTTCTCTGTTCTTTTTCCTTGTTAAACATTTCAGTGTTGGGGCTACTGTTTTAAATAGGTTAAGATCCACCTCCTTTGCAAACAGAGGTACACGGGTTTGCCACCTTTTCTGATAAATGTGCTGAATACAAACTAGTCCATTAGCCTTATCTTGTTCCACTGGGGAGTTTGGTAGCCATTACTGGTAGCGGGAAAAAGGTCCCAGCTGAATATTCTTAAACTTTGAGATCCTCTGGATAAATGTTTATATCTATAAACTCATTGTGGGATTAAGAGTGTATTAAAATCATTTTGTTTTAAAAACGGAGATTTCTGATTCTTTCTGCCATGACTTAGTAGCCAGGGAAATACAACATAACTATATTCCAGTCCACACACCACTCTGCGAAATTGATGTCGTTTACTGAGGGCTCTCAACGAGAGATCCCTTAATTGGAAGAACATCCTTCTCAATCACAAGTGGCTGAGCTCAAGGATGTCCTCGAAATATCAATGTGGGCTCAAGCTATTTAAAATGTCACGGTTAACCTTTTTAAAAAGCTGATTTAATTAGAAAATTATAATTAAAGCGTTCTTACCAGGAAGAAATTCCTGTTCCAAAATGAACCTGTTGTTAACTTTTTATGGCAACAGACAGCACCTTTTATTCCATTGTTGGAATAGGTTTAGCATACTGACAACACAAAGTAGACTGATACTTTGATTAACTTTTATTTGCTAGGATTAGAGTTAATTACCGCAGTGCACCCGAGAGCAGAGACAAGTGAATTACCTGAACACACCTCGCTGCCACCAGCAGCTTCTGGGTATAGCAAAAACAAAACAACATTCCCAAACAACAGCAACAACAACAGACCAATCAATGTCATTTAGGCACTGTGTAGAGAGATTTTTCTCCCAACAAAATAAATGGAGTTGAGCTGTATTTCAAGTAGCAAGGCACTTTATGTGTGTGAAGAAAACGGGTTCCCTGACACTTCTTGTCTGTTTGAAAGTTTTGTTCAGGCTTCAAATGTGGCCTGCTTGTGGTTTTGTACAGTTCAGAAAAATAGCCTTGCTAAAGCGAGAGCATACTGACAGGTGACACTCAGCTGCAGAGGAAGTCAAGGAGCCCAGTATCAGCTCCCAGTTAGCCACATTCCATTCAGTTAAGCACCTGTGGGAAACTGAACGTACCTAGCTACAGGTAGTTTCATTTCTTCTCCCCCTGGTCAGACCACCGCTTAGGTCATTTGGTTAAACATCACCACCTAGGGTCCCTGTTGGTCTATAGGCCTGAGACCACAAGGGCCCTTCACTGATATGAACTAGGTTTTGGTCTGTTCTTTAGCTTGATGGCGACTGTCTGAGATCCTGAGAGTCTCCTGCTGAGAGGTGACATGATCGAGGGATTGAGCAAGTTGAGAAAGAAGTACTTTTCTCCCTTTCTCACAATACAAGAACTCGTGGGCACTCCATGAAATTGCTGAGCAGTCGGGTTAGAACAGATAAAAGGAAATACTTCTTCACCCAAAGAGTGATTAACATATGGAATTCACTGCCACAGGAGGTCGTGGCAGCTGCAAGCATGGACAGTTTCAAGAGGGAATTAGATAAACATATGGAGCAAAAGTCCATCAGTGGCTATTAGCCACAGGGGTATAGATGGGAACTCTCAGTCTGGGGCAGGTGATGCACTCTATTCTTGGTGCTGGAGGGGGCAGCAGTGGGAGGGGGCTTCTAGTGTCCTGGCCCCACTGCTGGACCTCCTGATGGCACCTGGTATTTTTGGCCGCTGTGTGACAGAGTGTTGGACTAGATGGGCCATTGGCCTGATTCAGCATTGGCTTCTCTTATGTTCTTATGTTCTTAGTCCTCAGTTTGTTCACAGTGGCCATCTTGAATGTTGCTTTTGAGAGCCAGACAGCTTCTGGCTATGCTGACTCTCAGGAGAGGGCCACTTTGGACTACTGGAACTTCAACTGAGAATGGTAACATTCCGGTTTGGCACAGATTGCCCAATTTGGAGGAGCTCCTTCCCACCCACCAGTCAAGAGTGACCATCTGGCCTCCTCCCCACCTCTTCCCAACAGAGAGGCGGGGGCCACGCGTCTGCACTCTAAGCCCTGAATTCGGGGCTAGGAATGCAGGCACATGCGGCCTCCCCCCCACACCTTTCCTGAGGAGGCATTTAAAGGATGCCTTTAAACACAGCTGGGGAGAGGTGGGGACGCCACTCCCCAATGTGATGACATCACTTCTGTGTGACATCATCACGTTAGGGACTCTGCCCCCTCCAGTTACCCCCCCCCCAAGTCCCCCACTGGGGACTTTGAGGAGACCCAGCAACCCTAGTAACATCTGATATTTGGAACCAGTGTATTACTGTTTTAGTCAGTTTTTAATTTCTAGCTTTCTTGTTTTATCCTCACAGTTTCTTGTTCTTGTTTAAAGTATTCTTGCACCTCAGTAAAATATATTTTAATTATTTCTGTGGTTATTTGCCTTCAACCTGACCTCAATCTAAATCCAGAGTCTAGACTGGCTGACCACCAACCAGAGTAATTGCTTTTGTGGGAAACTCATTCTGCAAGTCCACCTTGCAAAACAGACTTTCTTCTTTAGCCCCGGTAAGAGTAGAGGCTTGCCCTTTAGCTTCTAAGTGCGGGATAGTCAAAGGGCAGTGGCAGACTACCAGACTGGTGTGTGAGGAGTCACATTCCAGGGTTTTGTAATTTTGTGTTCTGTAGCCCTTAAACAAAAAGTTCTGGCCCAGGACTGGACTGGGACTTTTTGATAATATGAAGCTGCCAATGGCCCTATACACGTGCTTGTCCCTTGATCACTAGCCTCAGGGTAAAATTGATGTAATGTACCTCTGTTTAATCCCAATGCATAACTGTTGCTTGTGTGGAGTAAACAAATGCACCAAAGTGCCTGCATTTGGATAGCATGGTAAACTGCAGCTTGATCTAGCAAGGAAGTTTTGCTCAAAGCCCTCTTAAGTGAGAAGGAAGGTGAGAAGAGCAAGGGTTGCCCATAAGCAGAAAGGGGGATTTTCCACATCACTTAGGAACAATACGGTTGAGGATGGCTTTGAAGATTCCCAGCAATGTGAAACTTCAGCTGGGCAGGGTAGGAGCCACTATTTTTTAACCATATATTTCCCTTTTGTGAAACAGGCTCTCAGTTTGTCAGGTTTAATGTCAGAAATGTAAAAGACTATTTTTCACACCCACACACAAATTAATTTTTAGTTGAGGTCAATCAGAGACCCAAAAGAAGTGATAGACCACCCTCTATGGCTTTTCAAAAGATCTGTCTCTTGTAGTTCCTCTGATTTGTAAGGCATTGATTGGCCCATGTCAAAAGAGCTGGTTGGTCTCCTTTTCACCCATTCTGGAGCCTTCCCCCCACTTTTCAAAATATGGTACTCCAGTTTACTAGGAGTTTTGTTTGAAGCTTGCTTCTGCAGAATCTCTTGCCATGAGACAATATCCAGTCCCTGCTCCTTCGTTCTCTTAGCCAAGTGCTTGGGACTGGGGACACATTAGGAGCCTCCTAGGCCCTGGATGAATGACAACAAAATGGCAATTTTGTTCAATGGAAGTTCAAAGCAACATACCCCCAAGCCTTGTGAGTACTCATGGTCTATCTATGTATAGGGCCAACACATATAGAGAGGGAGGGAGAGGAAGCATACTGGCGCTAAGCCCCACTCATGCCTGACCACAATAGCCTCACCCACTCCTATGTGCCTTCACTGTGCATGGTTATCTATGCACATACAAACTCTATGCATGTGGAGTCTTTTCCTATGATCAGCAACTATCAGGCACAAATGTTCCAGATCACAGAAATGAAGTATATACAAATGTGACTTGTGTGCATGCAGGCATTGTGCCCGCATTTGGGCAGGGAAGAGAGAATAGGATCAGCATCCTTGTGCTTCCTGTCCATTTGCATGTGTAGCCCTGTATACCAATATATCATGTACAACAATGTAGAGCAGCAATGAAAAAGGCAAATTGTCCTGATTGCTGGTACACAGCAAGCACACAGAGGTAGTTTCTAGACATCAGGGATGGCCTAAGTACAGTTCCAAGGTTCAGATACTGGCTAGACAACACTCACGGCTTTGAGTACAATGGGGAATCCTATATCAAGGTTTCAAGATACAGGCCAAGATCAGAGATGAAGAGATCAATCCAGAATACAGGTAGCAAGGTTAGTAGCTAACAAACAAGTTGTTTCTACACAGTTACTCTCTTTTCTGGTGCTTTTAAGCCCCACGCACCACTAAACCACCATGTACCTGCTAGCTGCCTCAATCCTGCTCCTGCAAGCACTCATCCTTGCTATTGGTGCTGGGCTGATGCTGTGCTGCTAGCTGGGCACTATGCCTTCTGACTTAAAGGTCTCTCCTTATCTTCTCCGACAGCATTCCTGGGGCTCTGGCAATTATTTGGCTGGCAACTGGCTCTCTGTTGTGAGCCCAGAGCTGGGAAGCTGAGGAGCCAGTGTGCTGGTTCCTGGCTGAAGATCTATATCAGGCCCTTCAGGGACTGCCTCCTCTTACAGTACCTCTGCCACGGGCTGTGGGTTTGAGTCAGGTCTGCTGACTACCTTCTCCTCAGAGGAGTCCTCTTCATCATGTTGCTCTGCTGGACTTGGCTGCTCCACAACAGAAATATTAGTTTGCAGAATGATTAGGTAAGGGATGGAAAGTAAGCCTGCCACCATTATAATGCATATACATTATATGCTGCTGCAGAAGTAATAGTTTACACAGAAAGAGATAAAGGTAAACATCCTTTATACTAATATCACCTCCAAAAACCATAACTATAAGATACTGCTTTCAGTGAAAACCTTTCCAGGTGAACATTTCCCTGGTTTATTCTGATAGTTTTCTAAGGGAATAATCCTGGTATACATTGGTGGAGATCCCAAATTATCACCTCTAATTTAGCTCTTTTAAATGAATTTTCCCCAATTAATTAGGAGACCGCCTATTTGAGTAACAACAAAATTCCTTGATACAACTACATAAAGATTTGGAGTATCTTTCCCACAAAGAAAAGCATTGGGGGGGGGGGGCTTCTTAGTGATATTTTCCTAAACAATCTTTATCAATTGCACTAATTTGACTCTGGATTTATACCCTTGGCCCAAGCCACATTCGTATATAGCTGCAATCCTCTGCACATTTACAAGGGTGTCATTTCTGATCAGGAAAGGGCACAGAGGGGAAGACAAGATCCTTCCCCCCACTATGTTATAGTTCCCAGTCCCTTCCTCTCCACCACGCCCAGCACCCAGACAATCTACTTACAAGGGTATTTCAACTGTCAGGAATAAGACAAGACCATTTTAATACCTCAAATATATTGTCACCCCAAAAGATTACACATTTCAATAGGCAATTTTGAGAACTTTAACTAAATCTACAAAATTATCAAAATCCATAATATATTTGTCAAAGTAATAAAGAGAAGAAAGCACCCTGCAGCAGACAATTCCAAAGAAGGCATGCCTATTTTTTTTTTTTTTTACATATTAACCACAAATAGGCAGGACAGTATTAATGCTGCTTCTGGAGGAACAGATTTTCTTTCCGAATCGTGCTCTCACAAAAAGGCTAGGGGGCTGGAGACTTCCTCCAGACTTCTCTAGTGATTCAGAACTGGCGTGACTAAACGTTTGCAAATAGAGAATCCAATCACATCCATTGCTAGAGCGAAGAACAAACTTCTACTGTCAGGAATAAGACTAGGATGAGGGTAATTTCTACTGTCAAGTAGATTTAGGTGAGTAGCCATGTTGGCCTGAAGCAGAAGTACAAAGTTTGAGTCCAGTGGCACCTTTTATTCTGGGTATAAGCTTTGGGTACGCAGACACTTCTTCACACGAATAAAACTTTGTTGGTCTTAAAGGTGCCACTGGACTGGAACTTTGTTTTTCTACTGTCAGAATATTCCTACATACGCACTAGCAAAACTCAAGAAGCTGGAGAATAATGGACTTCCTGGGGGAATTATCTGTCCCAGAAGATGCTCAATCAGCTGACTAGTTTACTCTTTTTAGGGTCTGACAAAAAGCAGCAGTTCTCTAAAACTACCCCTCTTGCTGATTTTTTTTTTAAAGTCAGAATGCAGAGTTCAAAGAAAATAGCAAAATATTCTTTAATCATATGTTTAAATCAAAAAGGTAACAGAAAAGACAGACCACCAAATACCACTTTTTAATTCTAATGTAATCCAACCTGAAAAGATACTTTGCTTACCTGAGCAAACAAAGAAATTGTGGCTGTGTTAAAGATGGAAACTTTACGGTTGGAATGGTATAAGGAGCATCTATGCATGAACCTGGGACATGACCCTATCCTGCACAGCCATATTTGAGGAAATTAAAAATAAAGTATCATCCTGCTACGCAACCAACATCAAGAATACCATACAGTCTTGGAGCTCCTTTGTCAAAGATGAGAGCAATGAAAGATTGCCCGGGGGCGAAAATCATTCCTGAGATTGTGGTATTTTGCCTGAAGCCAAAGGCTGACAGCAATATGCACAATCAAAGGAACCATTTTTAACCTGAGGATAAATGTTTTTTACTACTATTGCCATGGAGAATATCACAAGTTCTTTTACTATCTTTCTCAGCTTTCCAGCAGGGCCCAAGAAACTGAAAATTTCCTTGCACAGTTTATACAGTGAGGCTCTTATGCAAACACACGTAGTACAACACCACATTCCAGGTTCTGCGGAGAACAAGCAGATTTGGGACCTGGGAATATTATCACACGACTAAGGGTGGTTGGTGAGGAGAGCTCATCAGAAGTATGGCAAAGACGTTCACAAAAGAAACTAGAGGAATAAGTCAAAATCTCAAAAATAATACCAGGCAAATGACAGGAATTTGACAGATAACAAAGACTAAACCTCTTCAGAGCTGGAACTGGCTCTGTGCTGAATCGTATGGGAGATTTCCATTAAAAGTGATGACAAAGTGGCACAGAAAGCAATTCTTGCATTGATTGATAGACAGGATAAATGCACCTAACACTACCTGGAGATATGATAAGGGTATGCAGATTGGAAGAACAGACATGTTAACCTTTAGATTATACGGTCTAGAATAGCTAGCTATTTTGGAATTGTTTAACGGAATGAGTGCTGTCTTGGGTATATTTGCATTGGCAGAGAACCACTTCTCCCTGATCAATACTCTGAGTAATTGTACATAATGAAGGACCTGTATTCCTGATTCAGGGAGCAGAGGTGAAGAAATAGTTCCTAATTACTCAGGAAATCTTTTCTTCATTTTGGACTCACAGTTTCAGGTGTAAATACTACAGCTTTGGGTGAATTAACGGTTTCCTGTATGCCTTCTGAATACAAATCGTTTGGACAATTCCAAATCCTTTTCAGATGAACAGACATGTGTGTACATCAGCTAGATTTGAGTCCACTAGCACTGCAGAGACCAACAAGGTTTATGGAGTATGAGCTTTTGGGAGTCAAAGCTCCCTTTGCCAGATGCCTCAGAGCATTTGCCTTGGCACACAGGGCTTGTTTTCCTCCTATGCAACCAAGGCAAGCCCCTGAGGCACAGGCAGTACTGCGGGGGCAGAGGGTATGGGAGAAGGTAACAGGAATTGCTTATGCACATCGTCACTTCCTGGACATGCAGCCAGCAGTGAGGCCCAGGGAAGATCTCTGAGGTGCTGGCAGTGCAAATGGAGCTCAACATGTTCCCAGTAACTATGTCAGGTAGAGATGGATTGTGAGGAAAACACAGCCCCGAAAAAGGGCTTCGTCTCCAAGTCAAAACTGCCTGCCCCACAAGGAGGGAGAGAGAGAGGGGGAGATAGAGCTTGTCCGGCCTGCCCCATGCCAGGCTCAGCTGGGTGTCTCCTTCCTTGCCTCATGTTGGGCTCAGCCTGGTGCCTCCTTCCCTGCCCCTCACAGAGCCTCTTGTTTGGAGCCTGTGTGGCCTTGGTAAGCCTGGTGCCCCCCCCGCCCTTCTCACAGTGGCCTTAATGGTCAATCCACCCCTGCTATCAGGTACGTCTTCTTTCCCCTTCCCCTTTTGCTTGCTGGCACACACACACTTTTTCACAGGTAGACACTGGGGTTTTCCAGCTCTCAGGACAAAAAGATTGCATACCACTGGGCTAGATTCTGCAGAATAACAAAACATACTGAATGGAGATACAGGATACAGCAATACTACTAAAGCTAAACCAGTCAATGTCTGGGCAGTGCCTGTGTAGGAGACCTCCTGGGAAGTCCACATGTACCATATTGAGTTTCACAATTGGAAAAGGTTGAATGAAATGTAATTCATGAATTATAACCTATCAAGATTGGGTTGATATCCGTTCTGACTTTATTTATTTTATCCAGAGCCTGCCTTTCTCCCTGAGACTCAAGGCAGATTACAAAATATTAAAAAAGACATCTAATGAATTTCAGTAGGACTAAGATCACACCATTAGAAAACCATGCAAACAAAAAACTAAGTCAAGATGCAAGTGGTACCTATGAGCTCCATGGCCCCCACCACTACTTTCCTGGGCACCCACTGAGCTTGTCAGAAAGTGGATGAGACCATTGTAAGACAGGACTTCTTACTGGCTGCCCCCCATCAAACTAAAGGGTTTTCCATCCTCCAATAGCAGCCACATTGGGGAAGCAGGAGGACTAGAAAGCATCTGGGCTTTCCTTAGTCAGTGCATAATTCCATTTCCCCTCCAGTGTTGTGTTTGGTTCTGCCTCTTGTGGCAGCCATTTTGGGGCAAAGCCCACCACCCCTCTTAAAATTCTGAAGGCGCTCACATGCTCAAAAAGGTTGGGGACTCCTGCCATAAACAATGCAAAAAATGGATTACACAGGTAGAATACAATGCAGTAAAAGCAAGACGATGCCTACCTTAAACATTGTACATCAAAACTGAGAAAATATGAGGGGGGGAAACCTGTAAAACAATATCGTGTAGTTGTTGGTCTAAATTTTACTAAAATTGAAGGTGAAATAATGTGTATTTTGGGATATTCGAGGAAAGTGAATGGAAAAGAAGGACTTAATAGGAACCTATTATTAGGAGACTAGGATGGAAAAAAATTAGCATGGCAAATGTAATTAAACCCAGTTAAATCCCAAATGTCATTAAATCCCAGTTACTTGCATGTATAAGGATATAGTTAAGGTGATGGAAGGCAGACCTGCCAAGCATATCTTGAAAGAACATCCTGCCTGACATTGTCAGAAAGAGAAGGATGAATAACAGACAGACAGCAAAATGTAGGCTCTCTTAAGATGAATTCAGCTGTAACATAGGTAACTGTACGCTGGCATTGGATGGGGGGGAGCCTCGTCCTGCTAAACTGAAGGATTTCAAGCCATTAAAAGGACAGTAAATGGACAACCACAATGCTTTGGATGACATATTTGGAAAGACAAGACAGCTGTTCTTTGAGGCCATGGTTTTAGAAGAATCGGGATAATGTTAGATGAAATCTTTGCTGCTCTTTATTGCATGAAGAGATACTAATTAGTGTGATTAAATGCACAGGTGGGCAAGGTAGATCAGTAATTGGTACACTTTTCTATTAAAAGCAGTTGATGTACTTTTCTATTAAATGCACAGAACCATGTCCTCCTCTGCAGCTGGTCATCTTGCCCCAAATATAGCTCAGCCATGCTCACAAAACAAGTGTTCCCAGATCATAAATAAGGCTTGTTTGAGCTGGATGTTCTAATCATATGAAAATTGTTTCTATTTCCCTTATTATGGCTGCTTCCACAAGGAGATTAGGTTGCCAACTTGGGGCTGGGAAACTCCTGGAGATTTGGGGGTGGAACCTGCAGAAAGCAGGGTTTGAAGTGGGGTGAGATCTCAATTGGGTATAATGCCATAGAGTCCACCTTCCAAAACAGCCATTTCCTCCAGAGAAAACTATATCATCTGGAAATCAGTTGTAATTCCAGGAGATCTCCAGGCCCCACCTGGAAGTTGGCAAACCTGTATGGAAATGATTATCTGTGTATTATTATTATTATTTATTTTATTTATTAATCACCCCATCTCAGCTTACACCAGGCTCTGGGTGATGTAGAGCAGAGGCACAAAGCTATAAAATGAATGTATAAAACATTAAAAATTCAAATATAACAAAGTTAGAATAACACATTGAAAAAGACCAGGTTAAAAAGAAGTCCAAGATGGGGTCCTTAAAAGCTTCATCCTGGTTCTGGACTGCCCGGCCACTTTCTGGGCGGGGGGGGAGGGAGCACAAGATCAGAATTAAGGGGAGGAGGAAAGCGAGAGGGTGCCAGTCACGACAGAAAACTGTTGTTGTTTTCATTGCTAGAAACTCTCTCATTGCTAGAGCAGAGGCATTCGCAGAGGCAACCAAGCATCCACGCTGTAGTTTCCCTTGCCCTTTTTTTACATCAGGTCCCTGCACCCACCTTTTTCTCTCTCTCTCTCTCTCTCTCCCGGTAAGGATTCAGGTTCCCTCCCACCTTGAGAGAGAACACTCCGCATCCGTGACTCTGTGCTACGATCGGCCCTCACCTTGCCCTTCACTGACTGGCCAACACATCATCTTTAATTCCAGCAGTATACACGTATTTGGCATCCATGTGGGTAACCTCCCTAACATGAACCATATCTAAAACAAGATGTGTCCATTCATATAAAAGGCAGACTTTATGAAGGTGCATAATTTTGAATTATTGTAGTAAAATGAGATGTTCAGATTAACTTCCTGAGGGCTAGAATACAAAATACCTTCTTTATATTAAAAAAAAGAACTAACAAGAAGAAAGGAGAAAACAGCCTACTGATTAAATATCTCTGGAAAAAAATGTAGCTAAACAGTATAATTTTCTTCAGGGCTGCATTTCATACAGAACTTATTGTCTTTCCGGGAAACTATCATTTTTCTTTCTGCAGCAACCCCCCTAAAACCTAGCAGAATCCATACTGGATCCCCTCAGCGCAAGCCCAGAGGAGAAGCCGGTGTTTGCTGCAGCATTTAAATTGTGATTCCAAATGGGAAATCCCCTGCGGACCCCTGAAATGTATCTAATAAATTCAGCACATTATTTATGTAAAAATCTACCCCGTTGAATATTCTGCTCCGAGAAGGGAGTGGATGGAGAGCACATAACGAGATTTGCCAACAAAACTGCTGCTTCTCCTGGCTAACTGCAAATTTTAACAGAATATTCCAGCTAACCCTTTCATCTTCTGCAAGAAAAGAGCAGAGAAAGGAAAGCCAGCTGAGATATTATATTTTGCTGGAGAAGACAGGACCATTTCCCTTAAGGCAGAAAGCAGTGTGTGTGCACAAACGCATGCATACGTGTTGATGTGTTGGGGGGGGGGATGCAATGATTTCAAAATAAATTTATGTACTGACAGTAATTCAGAATTGTTACCTGGGCCCATTGTGGGAAGGGTACATTTGTTCATACATTTTAGAAAAGGTTTGATCTTTCTCCTCCCCCACTGGCTTTTTCCTGGCTGTTAGAACCTACTTTGATGATTTTATCTTAAAAGATCAGGATGCCAGTGAAGAGACTGTTGAAAGCTTATATGACAAAGACAGCATATGCAGGCATTTTAAACAGAAACAAGCCCGCTGATTGAATCGGGGTCAAAGTCTCAGTTTACACTGTACAATTCTGCACACTAAGCTCAAATCAAACTAGTCCAGCTGCTAGAAAACCCTTCACACACAGTAGTTCCCTTCCCTCCCCCAAACTACAGTTCCCAAAGGTCATTGGAAGAGTGAAAGTGGATGGGAGCCTTGACAGTTAAATCAGTAAGTTTGTAGTGTAGCCCTGCCTTAAGCAGCCAATTACTTCCATCTGTGCACCCTTTTCCGCCATTGGCAATAGACTTGTTTCAACTAAAGAGTGTCACAATAACTCTAATGTTCATGAAGGATTATTGGAGGTGGTGAGAACAGATGAGACGATTTTGCCACAGCAGCCTCAAGTACTCCATTCCCAAAGGTTTTCAGCCGAACGAATGAAAGACTGCTTCCATACACCTGAAATCACACTTGTCTGGATTCTTCCCATTCAAACATGGTGCTCTTCCCTATGCTGTCTTAAGATGCTAAGTACGTCGTCTGAATGTCTGCTATATTGGATTGGCTTCTGTGAAAAGAGCTAAGCAATTATTGCCTCTGCTGTAGCCTTTTGCTCTTTTAATTTAAGTAATTAAAACAAAATCCACACTCTATTAGTCTGTTAGATATGTCGGCTGAATTTGTTTCCTCAGAAATTAACTGAGGCCCATACAGTAAATATTGCAATTCAAAGTTTAACACTTTGCTGTACTTCAGACTCAGAATAGATTTAAAAAGGAATTTTAAACCAATGCCACCATCAAATGACAAAAATATCCTTTGTTCAAAATCATAACAACTTGAAAGAAGGGCAGTATTTTATCAACCTTACATCGATAGCTATGAGGAAATTATGCAAATAGATATTTTCTTCTACAGCCAAATATGCTATTTATTTAACCCAGCCTCAAGGCCTCTCAAGTATCCATTAAAGCCTAATGAATGAGTGGCATATTCCAGAAATCAAATCTGTTACATACAAACACGAACAGCATCTGCATATCCTTTACTACTTTCCCAAACAGCCCTTCATACAAGAAAACGGAAAGCTTTGCTGTTGTGAGATAGGTAAATGTGAATTGAACTAGTGCAGCACATTGGTGCCCCCTTAGCTGAACACAATCAGCAAAGACACTTGCTGAAGATACTAAAGTATCTGAGGAATCGGAATTTGAAGTTGGTGCAGAGAATTTTTTGTTGTTGTTGGAAGTGCGTACCGCTCTTGCAGAATCCTTCCCAGGGTTCCTTGGTGAGAGTATATTTTTCTTAACGAAATATTTTAGGAAATTTATATGCTGCCTTTCCACTTGATGAAATCCCCAGGTGGCTCACAAAAAACCTCCAGAACATCAAAGACTATCACTGTTAAAAACAAGGCAACCAAAATGCAGTTTTCATAAAGAATAAACATGTCTCCAGATTTTGCTAGTAATTATGTTATGCAAGCCAGTCTGGAGTTGGCTGTTGAGAAGGCACTCCCATGCTTGCTTCCATGCTAAGTGAACCTCTAAAAGTTTAGGTTCGTACAGCAAGCCATATAGAGCAGAAAGGTCAAAAACAGCACACCAAATTAAGCCCAGAAACAAACCAGGAGCTAATGCAGTTCCTACAGCAACTGGTGTTATATGGTAATTGAAGCAATCTTGGTTATCATTCTGACAATTCCAGACTGGCCATCACAGGGAGCCACTCATGAGCTAATCTGGATGTTAGCTAGGCAAGTGAGAGAGCAGACACAGTTGGGGAACCAGCCTGAACTGGTAAAAAGCACTCTGAACTGTCTCTGCTATTTGTTTACCTTGGGAGAGTATGGAGTCCAGGAATACCCCAATGTGCAAGCTTGATTTTTCAGAGAATGATTACCATTACTTTTAAACCAATTCAGCCTGCAGTAAAGGTACACCCACGCTTGCATATGACAGGTAGCATAAACCAGCAGTTGCTTCCAATTACATCATTATCTAATCTCTCCAATTTACACCCATTCTGCCTCTTGAAAGTTTCTCACAATAACCGGCACAACAAGGCGTGCAATTTCCTCCTTGCCTTTCTTTTTTTGTTTTGTTCTTGCTTCATTACTTTGGTGGGTGAGTTTTGAAAAATATTCTCTGGTTGGCTTATTTTGTGCCCCACTATGTGAACGTAGCAAGCACTGGGGGCATCGCAGCAGTAATAGGCTCGGTCACTTCAGGTTGGGACATTCCTGGAGATTTGGGGATGGAGCCTGGAGAGGACAGTGACCTCAGTGAGGCATAAGGCATTACAGTCTGCCCCTCCAAAGCAGCCTTTTGCCCCAGAGGAACTGATCTCTGGAGTCCAGAGATCAGTTACAGTTCTAGAGGAACTCCCCACCTGGAGGTTGGCAACCCAAGCCTTGTAAGCCACATGCACGGATGAATAAAATATTTCCCACCCATTTGATGTTGGGCTGCACCGTTAGTTCCACATCTGCCCCTTTGTTGCTGTGCTTTGACCATTCACAGCTCTGCCCTATGACTTCTAGCCATCAGGCTCTACAAAATAATCTTGCCCAGGTGCAAGAATCCTGTCTTTCAGGACCTGGCAACCCTACAACAGCACAAAATACATACATTGTGAAAAACCAAACCAAGAGCTGCTCAAAAAAATCATTTCTTATTACTGTACTTACTACTTACCACCACCAGCACCACCACAGTCCCATTATTCTACATACCTTTTCTTTCTAAATAAAGGATATTTAAAGTATGCACTGATTTTAAAACCAAAGTTCTAAAATAAGTGAAGAGAGAGCAAGAAGATAGACTACACACAGCAAAGGGAAGCTGGTGAAAATCAAATATAGGGCTAGAATTTTACACTGAAGAAGCAGATTGATGATGGGCATAGAACTGGGGGAAGTGAGCCCTTTACAGCTAAAGGGGCCCTGCCCCAATAGGGTCAGATGCTGCCAGTATCCTCTGGCATGTCTCCTTACTTACTGTCAATACAGTGGGTGGCAGTAAGATTGACAACTGCCAGGATGGGGGGAATCCTAGCCTTTTAACAGAGACTCAATGAGATGTCATGTATCTGGTGAATCTATTTAATCTACATACCATGAACGGCTTCAGCTGCCCATTTCCACAAATAAAGAGGTAATTTTTCCCCAGGGACGTTGGGCAGTGTTCCCCTGTAAGCTGAGTTAGTGTGAGCTGGCTCACAGTTTTTTAGCCTCTGGCTCACCCATTTCTGTCTCCGCTCGGGAAGGATGGCTCCAGAGCAAACTAATTTATGCAGCAGCCAAATTGCTCACTCACAACTTTAATGCCAGTAGCTCACAAAGTAGGATTTTTGCTCACAAGACTCCTCAGCTTAGGGGGAGCACTGATGTCGAGTACCACATTAGAGACCCCTGCAGTGAGAGTTCTTCTGCTCTAGCTGCACTCTGGTGAGGTGGAGAGAAGTGTGGGCCTGGTTTTACAGAGGGGTGTAGTTGGCCTGACTACCGGCATTATCCTGTTCACTCAGCACGCACACCTTTTTTGAGATGGGACCCACTCATAAACTGGCTGTACTTTCTGGGACCCGCTTGTAAGTTAACACTATAAAATGCCAGGATGCCACATCAATTAACACTGAACTATTTTATATTTTGTTTTTAATGCTTATCAACATATAGCAGTACGGAGGAATGGGCTGTGTCATAGCCATTACATACAATATGCAGAGGCAAGCACAAATTTGCCATTAAATATATGGTTAGCATGAGCCCACCATACCTTCCTGATGACGTAGGTCTTCCATTTACTTTCGGGGTGGCGGAATTACCCACCTCCAGCCCCAATTTCCCACCCCTGCAGAACTGAGGACTGGGAGTAAAACAATGGCCTCCACATAGTGATGCTATATTGTCTTTACCATAAAGACTAGGGGAGACAGCCTAAAGCATCACCCAGAAGTGACATCATAGCCTCCTGAAACCCCACTCTTCCCAGGTACCCCCCCTCAAAAAAATTTCCCAGCATTTGCAGCATCCGTGTTGGGAACCCTAGATGAGTGTGTTGTTCAAACATGTGGCTTCCAAGCCACATTTTATCATTTCTAATCGTATACCTAACAACATTTCATGTGCAAAATGAATCTCACTGTCTTGCTTGAAGAAAGAGGATTTAGCAGGAAAGGTAAAGGGCCAGGGCAGTACATGGCTATTCAGTGAGGAGACAAAAGACTGAAAAGCTCATGTACTTAAACCTGAAGGGCGGTACTGGAGAGAAATGAAAGACAGGCAGGCTAATTGTCTTGAGCAACACCTCAGAAAGGTTAACCAGAATATTGCTCTCACCCTTCCTCCAAAAGAACTTGGGGTGGCCTACATGGCTTTTTCCCTCTTCATCTTACCCCACACCGGTCCTATGAGGTATGCTGAGCTGAGAGAGAGAGAGAACTGTTGAATTATATGGGCAACAGAGCACTCAAGGCTTTAACACAGCAGAACTGATCCTGTCACTGTGTGCTGTCCCAGAACAAAGTTACATGGAGCCTCTTTTATCTTTTTAAACCAGTAAGAGTTCTTTATTATAGGAACTCCGCTGCTAGATAAGATAGTGAGGAAATAGATTCTCTAATCTAATCCAGCTAGCTAGATGGATGGAGATGCAGGAAAACATCCTGCTCTCAGGCTGCCAAGATGGAGAAGTCTGGCATTGCGTGTGGAGAGTAAGAGAGAAGCAAGAAGAAAGGAAGTTTTCCCTAAGAGTAGCAATCTACACTTCAGAGGGATAGCATCAGAGAGTAGTAAAGAGAGGGTGGTCAGTGTCCTGCCTATCTATCTCTCTGACTCTCTTGTAGTCTTCCTCTGTAGTCTGAGGCAAAGAGACAGCACAAAGTCCTTCACTTCCATCATCAGTAGTATGCCCTGCACATCAGTAGTATGCCCTACACAACAACACTAGCCACCTGAGCCCATAGCAGTGCTGGCAGCACCAGAGGGCTGGTATGAACCCAGCCACCAGCAGGACAGGTTCAGCAGGAGACCTGGGCGTTGCTTCCCATTCTGCTGGTGGCTTGGCTTGGCCAGAGGACTTGGCTACCATCATCAGAAGCTGCCCATGAAACAGTTACATTGAATTTGGCAACTGGAGTCCATCTCTCCTTCTCTTGGAGAATGAGTAGAGCCACAGGGCCAAGGAAGGGAGGAGGCAGGAACATGGCAGCTCCTCCCCCTCCTTTTCCTACCACTGTCAGAAAGCAGGCCCCAGCGCTTCTTCACCCTGTTCCTCCTCCTCTTCTGGAATTGTGGCCCACCTGCAAGAGAGTCGTGTGACCCACTGTTAGGTTCTGACCCGTGGCTAGAGAAGCTCTTCTGTACAGCAATGCAGTTAATTCAGTTAAGAGTATGAACTCAGGGTACAAAAGTACCTTCTGTAATTTGATTCCACTTTTTTTTTACATTTCAGAGGAGTAGCGTAGGGTTGTTCTGCCCTACCAGACCCAACTGTCACTTCCGAGAAGTAAGTGGGACTTTCTTCTTCACAAATACACTTTGGATGTTTTCTTTTTTTTTGAATGATATAGACTGGAATTCTACCAGAATGCTTTAAGACTATTCAGATTAAACCATGCTTTCCAAAGTAATATTTTATAACATTGGAAGCCCAGTACAACTTCACTTTGATGAATTTTCTTAACATGAAGCAGGAAAAGAAGAAGAAATGTGGGATGATAGTTCAAAAGAAGTTGAATCTTGAGACATTTTAACTATTGTTCTAACCTTTTTGACTGTGGATGTTGCAGGAGAGCAGCCCGGGGACTTGGCTGAATGGCATTGTGGGATGTCAGCTGTTTCTGTCTTCTGCCTTGGCCCCCACAGCGATGGGGCAATCAGAGAAGTGTTTGAACAGAGGAAGAGGGAAAATATCAAAAGGAAAATTGGAGCCAGTGCTAAAATGAACAGCTCGCAATCTCAAAGAGAGATTGCTGGTGAAACGATAACACAGGCTATTATTTTAAGAAACCGGCTTTCACTAAAAGGGAGATGGGGACGGGAGCACAGAAGGTGAAAAGATCGGCATTGTCAGTGATGACTCCTGTCAGAAGAAAGGTAAATTTGTCATTATAAAGTGATTCTTTATCTATTGCCATGGCATCAGGCAAATATGTTTGTATTACATATTTCAGGTTCAGCCCAATTTTAATATTCTAAAATAAATAGGAAAAGAGGGAGGATGGGGGGAAAGACTAAACAAAAGAGAATTAAATTCCAGATTAGATGCATGAGTTTGGCACTTAGCAGTAATTCTTAGATCTATACCTGCAGAATATAAACTACAAAGAAAATGCAAATCAAATATGATGGAGCATCCAATTCAAAGCAAGGCAAAACAAAAAGAAATTGTCTCTTTCAGTTGATTTATGTTGCACTTTTTCCTTGTGCATCAGATTTAAATATGAATGAATATTTGCTTTCAAAATACACAAACTACAAAATTAAAAGAAATTTAAATGTAAAGATAACCATCTTTTTTGTTCAAATTACAATTACTTGCACAAGTGTAAACTCATGAGCATCCAGAAACTCTTGTAGGAATGAAAAATTCCCATCCAAGCAGCCTCATTATATGCACCATTCTACATTATATGCAGGAGTTATGGATGTGGAATTCGCATATTCAGAGTATAGCCACAAAATTCCTAACTGGCTTCCCTTCCCTTTATGCTTCCACCACAAACTCCTTGTGACTTAGACTGCCATGATCTTTCCCCTTCTTAACTTTCAGTTTTCATCATATCCTGACATATCTCTGCCCTTGATCTTCACTCCACACTCAGTGACCCTTCGTTAGAAACATAAAATTTCTGCAAATTGTGAAGCCATGGGGGGTGTGTGTGTGAAATGACAATTTGGAGGGAAGTTAGGGTTGCCAACTCCAGATTGGGAAATTCCTGGAGATTTTGGGGGTGCAGCCCGAGGATGGCAAAGGGTTACGAAGGACTTCAGCAGGGTATTGTGCCATCCAGTCCACCTTCAAAGCAGCTATTTTCTCCAGGGGAACTGATCTCTGTGGTCTGGAGATCAGTTGTAATTTCAGGGAATATCCAGGCCCCACATGGAGGTTGGCACACTTAAGTACTGTATACACAATACTTTCTTATCAAACCTGTATTTTACTGCTTTAGCAACATAAATTGCACTATCTTTAATTTAGCATATTAAATTTTATTATTTGGTATATCTGTGAAATTTTAATTTAGAGGAGGAGTTGGATTTATACCCCACGCTTCACTCAGAATCTCAGAACGGCTTACAATCTCCTTTCCTTCCTCTCCCCACAACAGACACCCTGTGAGGTAGGTGGGGCTGAGAGAGCTCTGAGAGGACTGCTCTTGAGAGAATAGCTCTTGAGAGAATAGCTCTTGAGAGAATAGCTCTTGAGAGAACTGTAACTCACCCAGCTGGCTGCATGTGGAGAAGGGAATCAAACCCAGTTCTCCAGATTAGTGTCCACCACTCTTAACCGCTACACCAAACTTTTAGTTTTCTGTAAGCAAAATTGTAAATATACTCAGTGCTAGAGAAGCTGAGAGAGCTGTAAAATGCACCCTATGCTATCTTAGCACATTGGCCTGATCCAACATTGGCTTCTCTTATGTTCTTATCTTTATTTTTGCCACCTGAGAGACAGGTGAAAATAAAAGTTGAAAACACAAATATTGTAGTAAACAAATGTGTTATTCGGATTGAATAGTTTCATGCAGGTGGTTTCCACATGGAAAGAGGCTTGTATGGTCTCCCCATTGTCTGGGGATGGCTGCTCTCCCCAACTTAGCCCGCCTCCCACTGGACAAGCCAGTGACCTGATGGCCCTAACCCAGAGGGGGAGGCAGCAGAGAACCCAAGAACAGTGGCCAGCATGGTGGGGCAGGTAGTTACAGGCCCCAACCAAGTAGTGGCCCCCACCACTACTAGAGAAATGGCTGGAGACCTGGACAGCCCAGTGGCATCCTGTAGGGGTGAAGGCTGGCAGGCAGGAAGGGCCAGAGTAAGAAGAAGATGGAGGATGGGTCTGATACTTTTAATGTCCATAAGGAAGAGCAAAGGACATATAAACCTGGAGAGTGCCACCTCCTTTTATCACTTCCAGGAAGAGGCAGGGCTGAACCTTGATTGGGGCAAAGGTCCAGGAAATGGGGCCAAGGGTGGTATATAAGGGAAGCTTCCAAGCCAGGCCAGGGAACATGCTGAGTGGAGCACACAGGGCAAGAGAGTGGAAAAGGGCAAAGGTGTGCTCACTTGGGGGGGACTAGGGTACCTGAACCCCCTCTCCTTCCCATTCTGAGGCTGGCACGGAAGCCGGCCCCAAACCACCCAGGACAGGCATGTCATTTCCAATAGCTAAAACTGCCCTAATTTTACTAATTATGGATGTATAAAAAGTGAATTTTTAAAAAAGCAAAACAGCATGTCATAAAGAAGTAAATATCCAAATATATAAAAAGATGCAAATCCATAGTTCAGAATTGACATTTCTGATGATGAATCACTTTTGATGCTTTGAAAAAGTGTACCTGACCATTTCCTGATACCAAATTAACAAATCCTGCTTCTCATCCTTTTCCCCGCTGTTGGTGTGCATGTGCAAAAACAGGAAAGCAGATTTTTGTACCAGATTTTTGAACTGATCAATTGCCATGCAAGAAGAGTGATTTGACAACTGCATTCCAACCTTCCTGTGCTGTAGATTTCAGGCTCTGGCTTTCTCTGCCACTAACAAAGGCAGGAAGGAAGCATTGGGAACTTCCAGTTGCTCCTTATATGCTATCAGTGATTTCAAAATAAGCGCTGGGAATTGTGGGTCAGAGAGCATAATAACTTCATTTGCATGCACGTTCCGTTTCCCAGGTGCTTATTTGCAAGTGGTTGCTACTTACCGGGAAGCTCCATGCAAGCCACAGATGACTGACAATTACTCAGAGTATCCAGAAGGAGACTTAGTTTTCATAGCCATGGAAGATTAGAATATGCCTGCAAAGGTTTGCAATCTAATGGCCTAATCGTCTCTCTCTTGTTTTTAAGAACACCCCAGGAGAAGTCCCATTGATTTCTCATTAATTTATAAGTAGTATCAAGCACGCCTTGTGTTGTAAAAGTGGAGCACAGACTGGCACCGGGAAGGAGGGGGAGATTCTCTTAGAACTATTTGGTATGGTGCACATGGAATGCTGCAGGGTAAAAGAAGCAAAAGTCAGATCCATGCCCTGAGGAGATTCAAATCTAAACGGTGATAGGCAGGGATAGGCAAAAGTGACAAAGGATGAATGGGACCAAATGCAGTCACAGGTATTAGGTTGTATTTCAGTTAGGATGAGGACTAAGGGACTAACGGTTGCACCCTTGTAACTAGAGGGCTTAGAAGGGCAAAACTCTGTTTGGGATTGCAGCACACATCACATTTTCATGGATGATACTGGATTGAACAGAAGAGAGAAAGGTGGTGTGTTGTGTTCTGAGAGGCAGTAGGGAAGGGACAGCAAAGGGGAATGGGTGGAGACTTTAAAGAGAGCGAGATTAGGGCTTTGGTGGGGCCTGGAGATCTTCTGGAATTACAATTGATCTCTAGATGAGATAACAAAGTTCCCCTGGAGAAAATGCCTGTCTTTGTCCTTGTATCATACCTCTATTAGTGTATCATACCAAATAAGTACAATTACTAGTAACTAGTTACTAGTAACATCAGTGGCAAGATTAATAATTAAAATACATCAATGAATGTACACAAACATAAATACATAAAAACTTCTATAAAACATTTAGAAAGCATGCACAGATTAATTCTATGGCTGTTCACTCAGAAGCAAGTAACAGCGTTAGCTTTCAAACATTTGCTAATCTGCAATAGTAAATGAGCATGGATGCTAGCAATTGCACAAGAGTCATTAATGAAGTTTTAATTTTATACAATTTTTTCATTGGATCTTGTTTTGCACAAGCATCTCTGTGCAACATCCCCTCCTTCTGCTGAGCACCTAGCTAGGCTTGCCATACTCCCTCCTCAGCAGACACCTCCCCACCACTGCTCAGCAGCCAGAAGGGTCGAGGGAATGACAGCAAATAGTGGGGAATGCTTGGAGTGTGCCGATGCACTGACATCACAAGGAAGTGATGTCATTTTGCCCAAATGCCAGAACATCCCCTGCATCGTGCTGACATTCAAGCACACAGGGAGTGATGTCTGCATGTTGCTGGTGACTCGCAAGGCCCCCTTGCCAGTTTAGGCCTTGCCTGGCAATTCTACGATTTAGCCAAGCTTCAAGGATGATGCTTCCATGCATGTGAAGAAGTGATCTCTGACTCATGAAAGCTCATGCTGAAGTAGAGTCTTTAATGGACTCCTGTGTAATCTTGCTAAAATAGGCTAAAACGGCTATCCCTCTAGTAATTTTGTGGGTTCTATTGAGACAATGGCCCTTTTCATATTATTGTTCTAAACCAGATGTTATTCGTTGTTGGCCCGATTTCGAATAAAGCGACACAGAGACATGGGATTCATACAGTGAATTTCCTTCAGTCTCTGAAGTACTATGATCATTTTAAATTGTGCCACTTCCCCCCTGCTCTTTTTTGCCACGCGATCATCCTTGGACTTAAAAAAAGATGAGCACTATAGCTCATCTAAGATGAGCACTATAGCACTAAACCGCTATAGCACTGGAGTGCCAGAGGAAGATCACACAACGAAAAGAGAGAGGGGGAGGGAGTGGCATTGTAGGAAGTGCTATGGACATTTTAAACAGCACACCACAGTGATTCAGAAGCATAACAAAGGGGCTGAAAATGGAAGAAAGCAGTTTCCTTCAGAAGTGGGTCAACCACACTTTGATAACACAACACAAGCAGGTTTGTATGAACAGGTAAATAAATTCTGCTAGCAGCCAGTTACTAAAATGGGTCTGATTGAAACGACAGGAAAAACCCATTAGCAACTAGTTACTAAACTGGAATACAAAGGCAGTCTGAAAAGGGTCAGTGTGTACGAATATTTATATTGTATTGTTGTCTTCTACAAGAATTCAGATGCCTTTGTTAGCCTTTCACCTGCAATAGTAGTTTTCATATTTTTGTCATGAAGCAGTTTATTAGTACAGCCACAAAGAGTAGTATCCCATGTGCTTTGTCTGAATGTTTGAATCAGCTGTTACTGACACCTGGTGGTGTGTCACATACTAAAACAAGCATTTGGACTAAGAACAATATCAGATTTTGCAGGCCAGCCAGTTTGATCTGCATACCCCCAGTTTGATTATGTTCGTCCCTTGTGCAGATGAACCCCAGGACTCTTGGTTTTTGTGCCATTTTCTATTTCTTTGTGTCAAATGTTCTCTATAAAAATCTGTGCATTTTTCAACATAAATTGTGCAAGGATAGATCAGAATTACATAAAGGATTCACATTGTATGTCTAAGCAAGCTACAAAATGCATAAAGGAAACAAGTGAACCATCAGTTTCAGCCTATATTACAATTGGCACCATGCCTATACTAAAGGGAACAAGGAAAAGGCATATTAGTCTGTCCCTAGTGAGGTCAACTCATATTAAACAAGAGTTTCTTAGGCTGCAATTAAGAAGAGTTTCCTGGGAATTATCTCTACTGGGTAAAATGTGACTTACTTCTGAGTAGACCTTTTGTAGGATTGCTCTCCTCGATTCCAGGGACTTTCCTGCTTCAGGAAACAGGCTTAGGACTGCTCAAGGGAAGGACTCCTCCTCCAAAGTCTGATTTCTCGTTGTCAATATTAATGTCTTCTAACCAAGGATATCCCTTACTAGTAGAAATCCAGCATGCAGAGCTGTGCAAGCTATTCTGGGTCTTTCACAGAGCAGTCTTTTGGCTGGAAGGATTGCAGGAAATAGTTTATGTCCCAGTGGGACGTAAGGTTGCCAGCTCTGGGTTGAGAAATACCTGGAGATTTTGGGGGTGGAGGGCGGGGTTTGTGGAGGGAAAGGACCCCCACAGGGTACAATGCCACAGTGTCTCTCCAAAGCAGCCATTTCCCCCGTGGGAACTGATCTCTGTAGTCTGCAGATCAATTGTAATACCTGGAGATCCCGAGGCCCCCGGAGGTGGGCAACCCTGTGTCCCACCACTCTCCACACATCCTTCCTATTCCCGCCGTCTGGAGTTCCGCAGGGTAGAAAGGCAGCTAATAAATGTTTTAAATAAATAAATATTTCAGTGGGAGAGTTTGCATACATATATTACTGCTGCTGAAGTCAGTGGAACTAAAAATGCTTAACTTTAGCTTCACCATGCTCAATATTTAAATTAATGCAAGCACACACACACACCACAAATGAAAGATAAAATGATACATCTGAAGTGCTTAGGAGAATATAAGGACAACCACAGCATGTTGCTCTCATATTCTGCTAAGCATTTCAGAGGTATCATGGAGTTTGTCAGGCTTATTTTTCGTGTTTTGCAGCACAGAATAGTTTGCATAGTGACATTTTCTTTGCTAACCATAAGAACATGGAACGCATGGCACCAATCCTAGGGTCTCTTTTAGGGCCTTCAGCACATGCTGTAGTCTGTGTCCTGTTGTGCAAGCATCCTAGGCAAAGGATTTGCAAGGACCCCTGGCTGGCACCTAATCCCCACCCCCACGATCACTTCTTGTGTGGGCTTAAGGGCTAATGTGCAGAGAGCCAGTTATTATATTTCTTAAACTTTGAACAATAAATACATCACTCCTTTGCTCCCTGGATGGGGCAGGCAGCTTGTCTTTTGCGACAGATGCAGCTTTTGTATTCTAGCAGTCCTTGCCTATGGCAGATTATTATTAGCTTATTCTTCATTGCTGTAACGTTCAGTCATGTAGCTGACTGAGTTTGAATTTCAATACAGAGAATAATCATTATGCAGAAACTATCTCAGGTGGTGGAATGAGGGGTTTTTGCCAGCAGGTGTCACTAAAATATAAGAAAACCACTCAACCTATACTCCACAACTGAACCACCACCACCACCCCTTTTTTTTTTTTGCAAAGAACCAGCAGAAAGTCTAGACACCATTTGTTCAGGCTCTGAAAACACACCTGGCCTTTTTTGCTGACAGGGTAACAATGAGTTTTACTCACACTGGTGTTTTTCAGAACAGCTGTATTCCTAAGGCCTTCTGGTGCATGCATTTTAAAGAGCCTTCCGGCTGCCTTTTGTTCTTTTAAACGCAGCTTGAAAACTGCAATGGAGCAGGGCTTTGTAGGAGAGGCTTGGAGCCTTTTCAAACATCTGATGCTTCTCATCCTCTTCTCTGGAGCTGTCTGAGCTGGGAAGAGCAGGAAGCAGCAAAAGCAACAAAGACTTTTCAGGTCTCCAGTTTCTGTCTTCCTTCCCAGTTCATAACCAAGACTAGCTTTTAGCAGGCCAGGTGGAGGGTGGGGGAAGCAGAACAGTTTGAGTTCAGTTCGCAGAGCAGAACAAAGTTTGAGTCCACCTTTAAGACCAACAAAGTTTTATTTATTTATTTTTATAAGTATTTTATTGGTTTTGCAGTACTATGGGGTACGGGGAGAGGGTACTAAATCCCTACCTCTAAATTCTACAGGAAACGGGAAAGGGAAACTAATACATCACAAACTACAGGAATGGGGAAGGGAAACTAAAACCCTACCTCTAAGCATACTAATGGATATAGGGGAGGGTAGACTAACAGGGTGACACGATCTGGTTACATAGGTATATATCCTTGTCACCTAGTAGTACAGATTGCTTATAAATATTTAACAAAGAGTAATAAAAAATTGCATTAGCTAACTGGTTGGCAAAAACTGCATTATCAACAGTTGTTATCTTGGTTTTAGAGCCTTTTATTCATGGTATAAGCTTTTTTATTCATGGTATAAGCTTTCGTGTGGAAGCACACTTCCTCAGATACAGCGGAACATGGTTAACCCAGCTGAATCTAAGTTCATAGAGCAAGTATGCCTTTTGGAAGATTCCCAGGCACAGGAATATTCTTACTGCTGCATAGACTCTGTGCTCTGTGCTCATAAACCAGAAATCCCACAAAGATGGGTGGTGGGGCCCCATGTTTGTGCCCACCCCACCCCATTGTGTGTTGATTTCAAGACGCATAATGTAATGTGCACGTTGGAAAAGGCAATGTCCGGTGTACATAGAAGAAGAGAAGACCCTGAAGGGGGCAGCAAAAAGACAGACATGATAGTGATCAGCACCTTCTTTCCTTTTAAGTGTCATTCTTTGACTGTCTCCAGATTTCTACTCTTAGGGCGATTTTGTACTTCTCTCTCAGCAAGAGATATAGTTTGGACCCTACCTCTGTCTCTTCTCTTTCCTATCAAGTATGTCAGTTCCTAAATAAAACCTTCATCTACTCTTTGCTCATGTTGCGCACCTTTGCTATGTTAATTACTCTGCCAACAATGCGTAGATGTCTATCACATTTTTATCCCACCCTTCCTCCAAGGGAATCAGGGCATGGTTCACCCCTCTTCCATTTTATCCTTACAAGAATCCTGGGAGGTAGGTTAGGCTGAGAGAAAGTGACTGGCCCAAATTCGCCCAGGTAGCTTCATGGCTGGGTGAGGGTTTGTTCTCGTGGCTCTCACTGTCTATGCTTCCACCTGATTTCTGTCCACTTCCCTGTTTGAAATGGTAAGACTTGCCAGTTCAATTTTCCTTCTTCTTTAGAAGCCTTTACAGATAATCAGTTTTTAAGACAACAATTCCCTCAAGCCAACATTTCTGTTTCAACAAAAGTATGTATGTGTGTGTAAATTCTCAAACCCTCATATCTTGTCTTTGAGGAACTGGGACTCTCCCACTATTAGTACTTCCATTTCTACTTTAACAGTGCAATCCTAAACACAGTTACAGCCTTCTAAAGCTTCCGTGGAGTCAGAAGTGTTCTGTGGAATGCAGGATTGTACCCCTTGAAATGACAAGGTTGGTGGTGTGCTACAGCTCAGAAGTTTCCATGATATTTTTAAAAATTACAAAGGGAACACAAAATGTAAAAGCCTCAAAGATGCAAATATATGGTCATAAGAAAAAACAACAACAACTGGAGATTGTTAACTGTGTGTGTGGGGGAGAATCTCAGCTATTCCCCTATATATACATTATATACATCCTTGGGTATAGCATAATTCATAATTTCCAGTTACAGAGCATGGCGCAGCCCCTGCTTTGTATTAATCTCAACTCCATCAACATGAACCTAAAACCAGAGGTATCAGAAGCAGAGAATGGAGTAAATGCAGAAACTGAATAGTAGTAACAAGGAATTGGGGACCCATGAGGATTCTTAGGGAAATAAATAACTAGGAATGCATACACACACACATCCCACACACATCAATACACACACTGCACTAGCATGACACTGCTGAACTCCAGGATTAGGTGTATAAAGCTTTTTGCTCACCTGGCCCTGAACATCTGCAGTCTACCACGGTGGGGATAAAATTACTTTAACTGCTGGAATTCAGGGCTGGATGAGCCGGAAGCTACTAATCCTGCCAAGAACCTGTGCAGTATAGCATATGAGAAGGTATTTTTACTTTCCACTGACCATAGAGTGTAGGGGAATTTGGGCCCTGCCTTTCCTGATCCAAAAG
Organism: Gekko gecko; assembly: GCA_029375565.1. Lineage (NCBI taxonomy): Eukaryota > Metazoa > Chordata > Lepidosauria > Squamata > Gekkonidae > Gekko > Gekko gecko. Next base: position 44,311,207 of record JAPDNY010000007.1, on the reverse strand, counting down.
TGTTGGGAAGCTGCTTTTTTGCTGTTTGCTGATTTGGTAAAATGATCACTCCTCCAGGGCCATTTAAGATCAAGAAGAGTGTCAGCCCCACCCATTTGCATCATGGTCCCAGTCCTGATCAGGCCCTGGTGTGTGTGATTTTTTTTTTGTTAAGTTGGGAACTGCATTTACAGAACTAACATCACATACAGCTGAACAGCTGAGGTTGTGATCCCATGTTAAGTCACTGAGAGCTCAGAGGATTGCACTTAGTTTTCAGTGTATGAAACTGCCTTATATTGAATTACATACTCAGCATAGTTTACTCTGATGAGCAGCATAGGAGTAAGAGGTATTTCATGAATAGCTGCTACCCAGTGTTCCCTCTAAGCTCCAGTGTTGTGAGCAGAAATTCTACGTTGTGAGCGAAAAAGCTAGTAGCATTAAAGTTATGAGCAAATCTACATTTGACTATTGTGTAAATTAGTTTTTTAGAAGATTACTTCCGTAACCTTGTAAAAAAATCTCAGAATAAATTATTTTAAATTATAGTTAAGCTATACCTTAAGAATAATTTAAACATTATAAGAGAAAACAGAATCAAATCAAATTTTGCCCACCCCTTTCCACTATATTGGTAGAACTCTCCTCTGGAGAACAGGTCTACCCACCGCTTTCCACTGTATTGGTAGATCTGGCCTTGGGGCGGCACCTTGTGCTGAGCCTTAGACAACATACCAGCACTTGCAGGGGGACTCTCGCAGTCTACTTTGGAGTTTTTTTTAGTGAAATATGACAACCAGCATTACAGGTCAAGTATAACAGAAGAGGAACAATCACTTGCAGAACCCTGCCTAACTTATCAAACAGGAAGTTGCTTAAATGTTGTCAACCTGCCCAAACTATTTATTTATTCAAGTATTTATATCTCACTTTTCCCTGGGACTTAATGCAGCTTACAAATCATACTGAAAAGCATAACAGGGGTGTGTAAAAAAACATTTCTTCCAGCTCCATTGTAGCCTATGGGGACAATTATAGTCCATAGGCTATAAATGGAGGACTGATCTGGGGGTATCTGGGGCTCTGGGGGGGGCTGTTTTTTTAGGTAGAGGCACAAATTTGCAGCATAGCTGCTGGTGCCTCTCCTCAACCACCACCCCACATTCAAAAAGATTGGACCAGGGGGTCAAATTCTATGGGCCCCAGAAGGAGGTGCCTCCATCCTCCATTGTTTCCAATGGAGGGGGAAGTGCCTTGTGAGCAGAAGTCCCTGTGCTGTGTGTTAAAATTTTGTGTGCCAGCACCCCCTTGTGAACTAAGCTGCTACCTAAACAACTTTTAACTGATGCTGCCAGAAGCGGAATCTGGGATCTTTGGCATGTGTGTGCTCTACCACTGTGCCACTACGTTTGTCTTTTCTTCATCCTTTTCCTTCAAGGCTACCAAACGGTTGATGGTGTTTGTTATTGCTTAGATATCATCCTCAAATTACTAGACTGGTATATTATGTTTATAAAAAGGTCATTACCTACAGGCTTAGAAAAATGCTCTGCTAGAAACAGGGCAATAGAAGCAGGAAAACATGGGAGGAGCAGCACGGGGGGGAACCTCTTTGGTGCACTTGAATGTAAATATTTAAAACCTTCAGATAATGGTAGACTATGAAGTTTGATTTCAAAATGATGACTCAGATTTCATTATAGTTTTTAAAAGATTGCCATGGAAACTGGTAGCCCAACTATAATTAAAGTTCTTTTCTACTCTGTTATAGGAACTGGCAGTTCTTCCTTGCCTTTGCAATTTTGGAGTTTCCTTCACTGTGAAATTGTGATCAGATTTCAGTTTAATAAATTGCTTTAATTCTGTTTTGAGATCTTGAGCACTGGTGGTGGGGGTTAGTATACACATGCAGTTTATAGACTTGTCTCTCACACGCGAAATCTCCCAGTAATTTAGTTTATTACTTCAGATTGTAATTATCACTTGAATGAGTTTATTTTAAATGGGATTCTCCAGAACAATCTAATGCACTGGCTATTTCACAAATAGTCCTTTATGATGATTTACACAACCTGTTATCTTTTATGCAGTCCAAATCACTGGCTTCTCTTACATGAGTGGATTGTCCTTTCAGTTGCACACAGATGGGACACTGGAGACAACACAAAGTCCTTTTCCAAATATGTCCATATTGGGTCAATGGCTGGACCTCTCTTATTTATGTATAAAAATAATTGGCTTTCAGCCTAAAAGCTCACCCAAGATACATATGAAATGACAAAAACAACACCTAATGAAAAGATAGAAGGCATCAGTAGATACTGTGAAGAAACACCTTTTTTCATTGGAGGTCTGAAATTAGCAAAACCCTTTTTAAAAAAAAAAAATCTCTGGGCAGAGAACAGGCAAGAAGGGGGGAAGTCAGTTTAATTGCTTTCAAAGGTGTACCTCAGCCCACCTTCATACAAATGCTAATAGATCTAGCTGGAGAGATAATGGGTGGGTCATGCTCTACCCCTTCCTCAAGCAAGGAACAGAGGTTTGGAGGATATTAGACTAGAAAGGCTCCAGGAATAATCTCCAGGAAGGAAATTTCTAGAGACATCAGAAAGGCCTGACTGGGTCAGTGGAAGGGGAAAGGGAGAAGATTAAAAAAAAACTCCTTGCAGCAAGGAGAAGGCCTCTTTTCTTTTAGGTGCTGAGCCCAGGAGAGCAGACAGGACTCTCAGCTGGGGAGACAGCCATTGACCATGTGGTTGGCCTGGACAGCTGAAGGGAGCTTCAAAGTAAAGGGACTCTGTAGAAATCTATAACTTCTTAGGTAAGGAGCCCGTCCTATTTTAACAACTGATATGTCATGTATGGAGAGAGAGACAGAGGAATTGCATTTTACCCATTTCTTTTGAATCTCTTGCTCAATCTGGTGCTATGCTAAAAGTATACTTGTGAACATTTTCTCTTTAATAAATACTTCACAACGTTTGATGATGGTAATAGTTCTCTGTACCACATAGACCTCCACCATCTTGGACATGTAATTTTAAGAGGAGTGTCAGGAGAAAGGCAGGCAGTTGGCAAGCAGCTATTCCTCCTGGGATGCACAAGGCAATAAACTGTCCCCATGGTGACCAGGTGCTGGGCAGTGGGAGACACAGAGGCAAGACCTCAGAACTTGGAAGGGAAGCTGGGAACACTGACCCTCCCAGCAGATGATTCTGTATAAAGTTCAGGTGGTGGTGGCAGGTCACCAGAGAGAGAGAAAAGCCTCTCCAAGTGTTGGAAAAACTTTGGATGGCAGGGTGGAATAGGGCCTGCAGGCCTGTTCGGCCACAGACACCATTTTGTGTATGTATCAAACCACGGCTTTTTGTCACAGGAACTCCTTTGCATATTAGGTGACACACCCCTAATGTAGCCAATCCTCCAAGAGCTTATAGTAGCCCCTGTAAGAAGAGCTCTCTAAGATCTTGGAGGATTGGGTACATTAAGGGTTTGTCGCCTAATATGCAAAGGAGTTTCTGCTATAAAAAGAGCCCTGTATCACACCACAATGTAGATTTCACTATACTCTTAATATCCCAAAATGAAAATCTCACAAACCACTCAACCCCAGAGAAATCCTACTTGGAGCACTTGCAAGATTATATGCCGTGCAAAGATAAAACTCACAGCTAGGTTTCCCTAGCAGATATCAGGGAGTTTCAACATGAATTGTAGAAAAAGTGTAGAATTAAACAACTTTTCAGTCAATATTCACAAGCAATTCTCAGTGTATGAAAGAACTGAATGCATGAAAAGGAATGTCTGACTTTTTTTGCTCTTTGAATACCCATTCTCCCCCCCCAATATCACCACAACTTTTAAAAGATCATTAGGTTTCAAATGCTGCTCACTGTACCACGTTTGAGAAACCCAAATGCTAATCCCTCATCTGGGTATACAGGGCTATGGACAGCAGCCCAGTCTGCACTATCTACTCTGTCAATGCACTTTCTCAGCCAGTTTTCCATTTAGATGCTATCTCATTTCTTGCCTAATGATTAGATTGGCAACTTATTCTGTATCCTCTTCTCTTGTATAAGGTTTAATGTATTGCACCAGCATGATAAGCTATTTGCAATAATTTGGGAACCACTGGCCTGGAAGGATGTGGGACTATCCAATCATGGGGGGATTTAAAGAACGACCCAAACATAATACAGGTGATCTAGGTTCAAAATTCCCTCCCCAATTCTTTTTGTTAAAGAAGCAGGGAAAATTCAGATTAGGGCTATGGTACAAGGGATTAACCCCCCCACACACACACTGATACCATTTTCCCAGTGAAAACCTCTTTGACATAGCGGGGGAAAGTATGGGTAGCTGTGAGTTTTCCTCTGCAGAGCAAATATCACGTTGTGGAGGTTTGAGGGATCATTTGCATCAGGAAAGTGAAATGGGGAGACAAGGTTAAGCACCCTCCCGTTGAACCACCTCAGACTGAATTACCCCCACCCACGTCGTCTGTGGCCTGGCCCTAAGAATAGATTGCAAAACATGTACGGGATTATATAGGACTTGTATTCTGTCCAACAGGTTAGACTGTATGTTGCTAGAAAGATGTTAGCAAAAGCAGAGCCTGTTGTGGGGAACGAGAAAACAAAGTGTGAATTGTCATTAAACAATTTAGCACCTCACCTTTGGGAGGGAGAACAGCAAATAATCAGTTTTGCTTAATAGCACTTTAAAGAAAAGTTGTTTGCAAGGTGCCGCAAAGAATGGGAACTCTGATTCTAATTTAAATAATCATCAAGTTGTACTCAAGAGACATGGTTGATCTGTTTGGTGTACAGAAATCAGGATCCCATATAAAGTGGCATGTATATTAATTGACAAGGATGTATATTGTCACCTTGCTTATTTAATTTATATGCCGAGTACATCATGCGAAATGCTGGCCTGGATGAATCACAAGCTGGAGTTAAGATTGCTGGGGAAAAGATCAATAACCTCAGATATGCAGACGATACCACTCTGATGGCAGAAAGTGAGGAGGACCTAAAGAGCCTCTTGCTCAGGGTCAAAGAGGAGAGCGCAAAAGTGGGCTTGAAGCTCAACATCAAAAAAACTAAGATCATGGCATCTGGCCCCATCACTCCTTGGCAAATAGAAGGGGAAGTCGTAGAAGTAGTGACAGACTTCACGTTCTTAGGATCCCAGATCACTGCAGATGGTGACTGCAGCCATGAAATTAAAAGACGCCTGCTCCTTGGGAGGAAAGCGATGGCAAACCTAAACAGTATGATAAAAAGCAGAGACATCACCTTGCCAACAAAAGTCCGCATGGTCAAAGCAATGGTATTCCCCGTAGTAATGTATGGTTGCGAGAGTTGGACTATAAGGAAGGCCGAGCGCCGAAGAATAGATTCTTTTGAACTATGGTGCTGGAGAAGACTCTTGAGAGTCCCTTGGACTGCAAGGAGATCAAATCAGTCAATCCTAAAAGAAATCAACCTTGATTGTTCCTTGGAAGGCCAGATCCTGAAGCTGAAGCTCAAATACTTTGGCCACCAAATGAGAAGGGAGCATTCACTGGAGAAGACTCTGATGCTGGGAAAGATTGAAGGTCAAAGAAGAAGGGGACGGCAAAGGATGAGATGGTTAGACAGTGTCATTGATGCAACGAACATGAAATTGAGCAAACTTCAGCGGACAGCGGAAGACAGGAGGGCCTGGCGTAATCTGGTCCATGGGGTCGCGAAGAGTCGGACTCGACTGTGCGACTGAACAACAACAACATATTAATTGACAAATATATTTTTTTCAAGTGTTGACTTACAAACAAACTGTTGAAAATGGTATTATTATTATGTCGATATCCTGCCTTTCTCCCACCAAAGAACTCCAGGCAGCATTATCGGATTCTTAGGGGATTTTCCATCTAGGCATTAACCTGACCCTGATCTGCTTAGCTTCAGGAAGCCTGAAAGACTTGTGTGTCTGTTAATTGGATAGTAATTTTAATGCATTTGATATGTTACAGCTACAGTTATAGCGATGTACTTATTACATTTGTACCCCTTGGAGCTCCCCTGTTAGATCAGCCAGGGTAAGAGAGGGAAAACTGGTCCAGGACATCCGTGCTTGAGCAGGAATTTGAACCAAGGTCCGCTCAATCCAAGCCCAAGGCCTTCCACTGTTTTTCAGGCAACTCTGTTCACTGAACAGATGCTGCATTTGAGGATGCATGTGAATTTGCTGTTGCCAAGCAAACATGGAAAGCAGATGTTAGCAAAAACAGAGCCTGTTGGATACATTTTAATTGGCATGGCTATGCAGAGGTGGTCCCTCAGGTGTGTACGTCTGCAGTTATGAAGGGCTTTAAAACTAAGAGCTAGCATCTTAAACGGAGCCTGAAAGCAAACTGAAAGTTAATGAAGTCGTTTTATTATGCATCTGCTGTCCAGGGCCAGCCAAAAGGGAGGTGCCTGCATTTGTTACCAAATGGAGATTTGGGGCTATCATGGACAGTCCCAGGTAGAAGAATACATTGCAGTAGTGCAGTCTAGAAGCTTCCGGTGCATGAATCGGCATGACCAGATCAGCTAGGTCTAGAAGGGAGGACAATCTAGAAAATTGTATGGAGTTGAAAGAAGGCACCGTTGACAACAATACCAACCCGTTCTGCTTCTCTGACAGCCGACAGAGTCCAAGAGCACCCCCAGCTCTTCATTTAGTCAAAAGAGTTTCAGCTAGACCCCACTGACACCATCACGTCTTTCCTTGCTGGCATAATTTCTGTTTTGTGTGGCGTCAGTTTGAATTGGCTAAGCAACATCTTTGAAGATGCCACTCGAGCAATGTCTGTGCCAAAGACTCACACGCAAGGAGTCAGGGGGAATCCAGGGGGACATCAGACGTCTCCTCCATTTTTTCCCCTGCATGCCCTCTACAGCTCTTCTCCCCTGCTGTTGCAGTGCTGTAGTCCTCCTTTCAACATGTCATCCCAGCTACTACCGACACAGTCCTGTTTCCTCAAAAATACTACCAGTAACATTACAACAGAAACATTTGCTGAAGAAACAGCACCTATACTGAGTCTACGCCAAGCCTGCTTGATCTGTGCACTCTCCCTTCTCCCAAAGTGGGGAGGAAGGGTCACACCTTTACACGGAGCCACCTCAGAACAATCAGCATGAGAATCATTTTCCACCCCCAGCTTCATCCAATGGCATAAACTTTACTCACAGTTCTCTCGCGGGTGAAATGGTTTTTCCTCATCTTCATGAAAAATTGCCCTTGCAAAAGCCCAAATAAAATCCTCTTAGCTTGTTGTGAAGTCCATCCAGTTTATGAACAGGGAGCCTCTCTCAGGAGCCGTTCGCGGGACTCTCATTCCTGCCTATTGATTGGGGTTGCACAGGTGATTCTGGCAAACAGATCAATCAGGATTAGCTGTAATGTACATTGGAGGGCATCTGATCTGAGGGCTGCTATCAATAATTCATCACCTATTTTCCTTGACCTTCTTTTATTACACATTCATCCCCTTCAGGTTGCTTTTTTTGTTTAGCGCTTCCGGAACAGAAAATCCATACTTGGACCATCAGGGCTCAAGTCACATCGTCTCAACCTTGTATCTCTAGCAAATTTAGCATAATTTGAAAGGCAAGGCTGGATGCTATATAATATCAATTTTATTTTTATGATTGAGCAAATCTGTTACCTAAGGGTGTGCATTCAGCAGAAGAACATGCACAATAATTTTAGATTACCATTTTTCAAAGCTCAGGTGGCAGGGATTTAAAACTAATGTGATGCTTTTCTTAACTATTCATTTCTAAATGTTTACATCTACTGTCTAAGATGCCTCCAATCATATCCTGTCCTTATTAATATTTGAATGTTGGTTCCGCAACATTCTATGCTTGCGATAATTGATTCGGCTCAAGAACTGGCAGTCAGAAGACACTGGCCAGGGCTGACTGGCTGCTTGGTGAAGTCCCGCCCATGTCAGCCCCAGTCACTGTCTTCGGCTCAATCTGCTCCAGTCCTCCAACAGGAGAGGACCGTCTGGAGTGTGAGCACAGGGACAGGCCCTCAAGGCTGAGGCAGGTGATAGAAGCCCTTTTCTGCCCCCCACACCATCCCCTGAGCCTTCTATGGGGGCAGTAGACCCAGAAAACCCTTTTCCGCCCCCCACCATCCCCTGGGCCTTCTATGGGGGCAGTAGACCCAGAAAAGCCCTTTTCTGCCCCCCACACCATCCCCTGGGCTTTCTATGGGGGCAGTAGACCCAGAGAAGCCCTTTTCCGCCCCCCACACCACCCCCTGGGCCTTCTATGGGGGCAGTAGGCCCAGAGAAGCCCTTTTCCGCCCCCCCACACCATCCCCTGGGCCTTCTATGGGGGCAGTAGACCCAGAAAAGCCCTTTCCCCCCACCACCCCTGGGCCTTCTATGGGGGCAGTAGGCCCAGAGAAGCCCTTTTCCGCCCCCTGACATCATCCCCTGGGCTTTCTATGGGGGCAGTAGACCCAGAAAACCCTTTTCCGCCCCCCACCATCCCCTAGGCTTTCTATGGGGTCAGTAGACCCAGAGAAGCCCTTTTCTGCCGCCCCACACCATCCCCTGGGCTTTCTATGGGGACAGTAGACCCAGAGAAGCCCTTTTCTGCTCCCCACAACATCCCCTGGGCCTTCTATGGGGGCAGTAGGCCCAGACAAGCCCTTTTCCGCCCCCCCCACACCATCCCCTAGGCCTTCTATGGGGGCAGTAGGCCCAGAGAAGCCCTTTTCCGCCACCCACACCATCCCCTCGGCCTTCTATGGGGGCAGTAGGCCCAGAGAAACCTTTTTCCGCCCCCCCACCATCCCCTGGGCCTTCTATGGGGGCAGTAGGCCCAGAGAAGCCCCTTTCCACCCCTCTTCCCTTCCTTTCCCCCCTTTCCTTTCTTTCTCTCTTCCCTCCTTCCTTCCTCCAACCCTCTCTCTCTTCCACCCTCCCTCCCTTCTTTTCTAGGGCCCATTGTCTTCCACCACAATGGGCTTTGCTCCCTAGTCCATTATATAGAACACTAATGTGGTGTGAGCAACTCATGACATTGGCTGTGATCTACTTCTCTGCTGTAGAAACTATTTCTTTTATTGTCATATATATATATATATATATTTAAATTCTTGCTTTTATTGCTACTTTCTGCACTGTTCATTCACTAGTTAGAGCCAAACCATGGTGGTAGGCCAGGAAAGGTATGTTCATTAGTTAATGAAAACATTTATTCCCTGGCGTTTTAATTGTGGATCAAGGCAGCTTAAAAGCATCCATAATACAGCAAAACCTCATCAGTTCCCCTTTCCCAAGACAATACTTGCAGATCAAATTTAGCCCGAGAAAACAAAATGGCCATGCAGCAGTTCCTAGAAACTTCAAGAAAGAGCACCCTCCTCAGGGAGTCTGCTCTGCAAGGCAAGAGAACAGGAAGAAGTCTGGTGGATACCAGGCAGGCAGTCTTAAGCAGGGGACAAGGAGAAGGCAACAGTGAGAGGACTGGAATTGACTCATCTCAACATTTGTGAGAAAAAATCCTTCAGATATGTGGGCCCTAGGCCATGAATGTCTTCAAAGCACCTTAAATTGAAGTTGGAAACAATTCACTGGCAACCAGTGTAGCTGTATTAAACAGGCAAGCTGTATTCCTGCTCACTACACCCTGACAACTAATCAGGTTGTAGTTTCCAGGTTGCCTTCAAGGGCAGCCCATGTAGGGTGTGTTACAGTCATCCAATTGAAAGGTTTCAAAACTATAGATTAACAAAGACAGATTGGCTCACTCTATTAAAGGAGAGAGCTAGGAAAGCAAGGTTACTTCTCCACAGAGGCTTTGCTCCATTCTGCCCCCCGCCCCCCGCTTCCACACAACATGCTCACGCAGTTGTCTACTTTCTAGGTTTCCCCCACCTTCACTGCATCCCCCCCCCCACTTACATTGATACCATCTATCTCAAAAGCACACTAAAAGCTGGTTTGAGATCTGTGTGGATGGATAGGTGTGGATTCCTGCACTTCCCTGCCCACACCTGGCATAATTCCTACTGTGCACCCCATACCCACCCACACACACACACCATGAACTTTTTGCTGGCTTAACAAAAATCAGTAGTAGATACATCATTATAGATAGTATAATTTTACTACCAGCTATAAAAAAGCAACTAAAATCATCCTGGAGACAAGAGGAGATGGAAGGCATGAGGGGACAGCATGAAGGACCCACCCAGTTTGGCACCTTGGTTGCTACCCTGAACGTCTCTGCACTTGTAGTGGCCGTGAGAGCACAATGAGGAATTGTTCCTGTGCAGAAGCAACCCAGATCCAGTTGACGGAAAGCGCTTTTGGCCACAGTGCAAGCCTGCTTTTTCAGACAGAAGGGCTGAGCCCATGAGCAGCCTCCAAGCTCGTAACCTGCTCAGCAAATGCCAACTCCATTCCCTCTACCACAAGTAGGCCCAGTTCCTCCAAGCATCACCTTTCCAGACCAGCATCACTTCTGTCTTGTCTGGCTTTGGAGACACATTGTTCACCTCTCTCTGCATAGTTTTAACATTCTAATTTGACTCATAGTATTTACAGGTATAATGTAACATTTGCTCTCTGGCCTCTTGTGTTGCACCTGATGCTGGCAGTCCAGTGGCACCTTTAAGACCAACAAAAGTTTATCAAGGTATGAGCTCTACTGCTTCAGACCAGCACGGCTGCCCACCTGGATCTATGACCAGCAGCAGAGTTTGTGACATAACTGAAGGAGAAAACAAAGAGTCTAGATTACTGGAGACATCAGAGCAGCAGGGGGAATCTACTAACAATTTCCCCAGTTTACCAGCAGGTGGCAGCAGTTCTCAATCCTCCAGACTCACCACTGCAGTGTGCTGTCTCCTAACTTCCGACAGCAGATCGCTCCACCTCTGTGCATTCTTAACTTTGTTTCTTAACAATTTTACTCTCCAAACAGGGGAAATGAATATGGAAGCACTATGGTGGTCTGTGTGCACCCACAAGAAAAGCCTGTCTTGGTCCAGGCTTAGCAATATGCAAGGAGAAGGCAGGGAAACGGCTGCCAGGATTGGAAATAATTTTAAACTGGTGAGATTTCATAGGCTTCCCTTATGCCCTCAGTAATTTGGAGTGGGGAGCCAGGAAAAGCCTGGGGATCTTACTCGGCGAAAGAGTCTATTAAGAGACAAAGCCCACCTACTTTCCAGAAGGCAGCAGCAAAAGAATCTCCTTAGAACTTGTTGGGTAAACTAAGCAGCCCCTGCAGTAGATCAGGATGCCTGCGGTGCTTGTATCACTGCATCTGCTAGGGAAGCCCGTCTCCAAGGAGATTCATGGGGGTACCCGTGCTGGTCTGAAGTAACAGAACAAATCTGGAGTCCAGTGGTACCTTTAAGACCAACAATGGTTAATTCTGGGTATAAGTGTTCATGTGCATGCACTTTTTTTTAAAGTTGGTTTTTATATCCTGTCTTTCACTACCCGAAGGAGTTTCAAAGTGGCTTACAAGTGCCTTCCCTTCCTCTCCCCACAACAGACAGACACCCTGTGAGGTAGGTGAGGCTGAGAGAGCTCTGAGAGAACTGTGACTGACCTCAGTTCACCCAGCTGGCTTCGTGTGGAGGAGTGGGGAATCAAACCCGGTTCTCCAGATTAGAGTCTGTCACTCTATGCCACACTGGGTCTCAATAGCCTGACTTCTTCAGATACCAAGGAGATCTCCAAGGAGAGTTATCCTAAAATTCAAGAAAAGAACTACCAGAAGACAGCACTAGATCTTCCTCAAGATTATGGCAACTGTGCCTCAGTAAGCAACTTCATTACCAAGAAAAATTTCAAAACTTTATCAGAACATCAGTCCAAGCAAGTAAAATTGATGTTCCTGTTGACACAGTTGGCACATTGTGGGAATTTGGGTTCTTCAGTTTGAGTTCTTTCATAATAGCCTGACATTCATTACTATTTCTTTGTATTTGTGTGTGTATGCCTGGAAGTCATGGTTGACTTCTGGTGTTCCCTCGTGGGGCTTGGCCATTTCAGAGAGGTGACTTGCTGTTGCTTGCCTTTGCGTCCTGGCCCTGGTATTCCTTGGAGATCTCCCTTCCAAGTACTTGCCAGGGTCAGCTCCGCATAGCTTCCAAGATCTGATGAGATCGGGCTTGCCTGGGCTATCCAGGTCAGGGTCTGACATTCATTACTATTATCAATTTTTGGCTCTAGTTTATGAGCACAAATCAAACTTTCTGCAATTCAGGTAAAGCAAAGATGCTTATAATGTTCTTTTCTTCCGAAGGAAATTATTGAATGAGATCGTATTTATTTATCTGCAAAATTTATACCCTGCCTTTATGCCCTTATAAGGGCCACCAAGGTGAACAATTTAAAACATACATGATAAAAATTACATTTCAAAACCATTAAAAATCAACCTCCCAACTCACATCATTAAAGCAACTTACAAAACAGTTAAAATACATACAAAACTTTTTTAAAAATTAAAACATTGGCTGCAAGGAGGAATCACTGAAAGAATGACAAATGGGAAAGAGAGTCTTTACCCACCAGCAACAGACAGCAACAGAGACCGACCAAACTCCCTGGGGAGAAGAGTTCCAGAGCTTTGGTGCCATGCCTGAGAAGGCCGTCTCCCGCGTTTTCACCAGCCTAATCTCAGAAGATGGGGGCACCTGAAGCAGGCCTCTGAAGATGCCCGTGATGGTTCATAAGGAAGAAGGTGGTCCTTCAGGCATGCTAGTTCCAAATCTCATAGGGCCTTGAAGGTCAGCATCAGCACCTGGAATTGTCCCTGGAAACCTGGGAGCCAATGTAGGAGGGCCAAGACCAGGCCCATAGCCAGGATTTTTTAAATTCAGGGGGCCTTTAAATAAACCAGGGGGCACCCTGCACACACCCCAAGAGCACCACAAATAAAATAAAAAATTGGAAGTTACCAGGCCTGGGTTGGATGAGAAGTGAGGGGGCTTTGCAGTAAGTTGTGGGGCCGGGCCCCGAGCTGCCCCACTGTAGCTACAGGCCTGGCCAAGACTGGAGTGAGATGGCCCCTACAACCCACTCCAGTTAGCATCCCAAGCTGCAGTGCTCTTTACTATATCCAAACACTAAGGGCAGCCCCCTGTAGAGCACACTGCAGTAATCTGATCTAGATGTACCTAGGGCACGCATCACAGTGGCCAGATCTTTTCTCCCCAGGAAATGCCATAGCTGGGCCACAGCTGGCTAACTAGTCAAGGACTTACAGGAGGAAGACACAATTTGGAAATCCCATGTCATCCCCCCAAAAAAAAACCCTGGCCAAGGTCTTAAAGACTTGAGCAGGCTAATTCTTCCCCCTTTCCCCACCTTCTTTCTAACTTCTATTCAGCTGCTCTTAGCATATATCCCTTCTAGAGTACTGAAAGTCATCAGGTCACTTTTGATGCCTCCCTCCCCACACCCTTCATTTGCAATGTCATATTTTTTCTGCAGACTTGGGAAATTCCCAAAGGAAGAGACCCTTACCTGTCTGTGAGTAACCTCATTATTCTGCCATAATTTTAGCATACTGATATAATGAATGCTGGGAAACCTGGAGCCAGCATATATGTAGTGTAGCCAGAACAAAGGGTTGTATTTCACTGAAAGAATCAGCTGATTCAGAAATCAGATAAAAGCACATTCAAAACTGCCTTTGTTTTTGTACATGCACAAGTGTACTTAAATGAAAGTTTAATGGTAGGAAGACATGTGAATTTGGTCTTTGAAGATATTGCTAAATGTTTCTTGCATCAATTGTTTTGTCTCACTCACCCAATACTGATCTTTAATGTGCTTCTCCTAAAATATTTTGAATTGTTTCTGAATTTTTATGTTTGTTATGTCTCTGAAAAGCATCTGGGAAACCAACCACCAGTTATTCCCTTTAGGTAATCAAACACCAGATGCTCTTATCTCCTTTCACTCCGTCTCCACTGCAGCCAGTGCCAAATTTCATCTCTTGAGACATGAACTGTTGAAAAGTATTTGCATACTTTCCTTTCCCTAATAAATCAGTGTATTTTCACTATCTGCCAACTGTCTCCTTCTTATGCTAGATGTTGGCTACAGTTACTCTGTAGTGTGGATTCTGTTTATCTCTAGCAGGTCCTGCTGTAAAGATAGGTCTGGTTCAATGCATTTGTTGAGAAAAAGGATTAAAAGTCATGCAAGTTAGAAGAGAATACACAACACCCATAAAAACACAAATAGCAAATTGATTTTTCTAATCTGAGGTATCTACACATTACATTTTTTGAGTAAATTGAGCAAATTGTATGCAGAGTTCAAAAGAGAACTCTGGTTTTGTTCTGGGCTCAAAACTTTACATGAATTCCACTGAATGAGAAGATTACATGGACACTCTTATGTGATTCAGTCATTTTGACTGGGAAAAATTCCTTGTAGACTACATTCACTGGTTTAGAAAACTTACCGCTCGCCTTGTTGCTGATGTAGCCTAGAGCTAAGTTACTGGGCTGAGGTCTGTGAAGTTCCAGTCCAAAACTCACTCCAGCCACAAATCCACATTTACCATACAGCGGCAACACTAGCCTAACTTACCGGGCAGTTGCTGAGACCCTCCTTGGATGGCATGTGTGAAACACTCTGAATCTCTGAGATATGTGAAGCATTACTTTATGCTGAGATTGTACAGCTTCTTAAACCCTATCTCAGAGAGCCTTGCAATACCATCAGTACTCAAAATCTACCTTGCTATGCTTCAGTGCAAACCCAAACCATCCATACAGAACAAAAGTGTTACCAGCTGTCCTAACAGAAACCTTCACTCATCAACCTTCAAGCGTTCTTTTAAAAAGTGACCAAAATGTCTTCCCTCTAAAATACTTAAATTTTATTAGTGAAATGGTACCAAATATAACAAGTATACAGTCTTTGTTCTATTCTACTTACACATCATAAATATGACAGCTACTGTTCCAAGACCCAATCTTTCGCAGTCTTTCAAAAGCATATGAGATTTGTCATTCCTTTATTATCAGAAGCTGTTTGCCAGCCAACTGCACGTGGCTTAAACATCACAAAAATGACTGTCCATACTTTACATGGTAAAGCATTCACTATAGTTTTCATGTACATAAAGGCCAAAGGAGGAGGAGAAGGACACACCTTTAGACTACAAAAAAGTGGGCAATTAAAGCCGTGTCACAATCAACTTGGGTTTATTTGCCTTACAACTCAACGTTGTTTGTCCATTCACCCAAAAATGTTCATATTTCTATAATTATTAACTGCAATTTGGAGAACACAAATTGAAAGTAAGTCATTAATACACTACCTGCTTTTCTATTAAACTGAAATGACTCTTTCGTGCAATTTGATTGTATTGTTTTCAAAATAGGTCTTGGTTTTAGTGGAAGGCCTGTTTCCTTTTGCCACCACTTTTCCAAAGATGAAGGGAGGTCAGCAAGGGGTTGCAGCTACCCATGTCCTGTTCTCTGTTGGGCTGTTTCCCAACAAGCAAAGTGGACGCCGTTCCACTTCCATCATGTTACACAACTGGTATTAGAGATAAGGAAAAATGTTAGGGATGTTCAAAAGGACAATAAACACAAAGGGCATCTCTGACTGCAGCGTTAGATGCTCTGTGCAATCCACAGCCCAGCTACAATTAAATACTATTCAGGACTCTTCAGCTCACTGACTTGGCATACTGAAGCGGCATACGGTACGGCAATGTATAGAATAACTGAATCGTGCCTGTCTTATGAGTACCCTTGAACATTGATTTCCATTGTGCCATTTTTCCATTGAAACAAATCAATGTATGACTGAACAACCCAAGGACCGAGAAGGCTGACAGACCTCTCAAATTCTTATCTAGGCAATCAAGAGTGATTCAACAAATATGGGATTATAAAGCACACGTTTCCAGAAATCAGTACGCTGCATTTCAAAGAAGGCACTAAAACATCAGCTTGTGCTCTCACATCCCAGTTTGAAAGCAAACATTTATTATCTTCACAGGTATCTGCCCTATTTGCATGTGCCTAGCACACGGCAATACAGCTCAAAACAAAGCCAGTTGTTCAGAGATTACTACACAGATGTGCTTATAGTTGGAAGAATGGAAATCCAGTATTAACATGGCCGTTCTTTCTAGAATCAGAACATTAGCATGCATTGACTGTCTACTAGTAAGAGAAAAGATTTTAGAGCTATTTGTAAGGAAATTTCTTAAAATATAAAAAAAGAAAAAAGTCACAAGCAACAAAGAAAAGAATCTTCACTAGCTTTTGTGGGCATAAACACAATAACTGTAAAACGGCGTTGTTAGATTAAAACTTTTCATCACTGTCATTTACAACAATAAAGGAAGCAAGTGTATTTCTGCACCATTTTCAAGCACATTATCAAAACAGATCACATGGAGTTTAGTTCAAAAACTCACAAAGTAAAACATAAGATTTGTTGAACTACCAATAGTTTATCAACTTCCAATCCACACCGGCAGCTTTTCTGGTTGCTACAGATCACATACTTCCACTTATTTGTAACAGCTGATGGCCAATCTTATCAAATGAATCAGGTGCGAGGCCACTGTCCTTTGTCACAACGTATGCGATTGGTCAGTGCTGCTTCTCGCTTGTCACCAACCCAACGCAATAACCAGAAGAACTGGCAGCACAACAGAATGTGTCCGGTGGGCTGCTCGGTACAGTTTATCCTTGCTTGAGACATGAGGAGGGAGGAGAGGGGGAGACAGGAGAACCTTTGTATTTCCTTCCACAGATAGGTCAGAGGTCCAACCAATTGCTTATACTTCCTCTGTTTTAACTGAGAGGTTTTCTTCATTTGGTTGACAGTTTCCATTCTGCTGGAGCTTGACTTCTTCCGCCATTCCTGTATCCTCCTCCTCCTCGACTTTGTCAGTTTCAGAATGTTGATTCTCTTTACTCACATCTTTCTCCTATACCAAAATATAAAGAACAGTGGTATAAAGAGAGAGTACAGGCAATTTCTCTCTCAAGTTATATACTGGAAAATTTCAGAATGAAATATGCACAGACACCAATTCCAGAATGATTTTTGCTATAGCACTGTTAAAAAAACCCCAACCCTTTAGATGGATAAGCTCACAAAAAATTATGGGAGCCTGAAATACAGAATTCTTCCATAAAAGACAGACAGACAGACATAGATATAAATTTAAATTTTACAGTTGTTTTAATGTTTTTGACCATTTTCACCTTGGGAACCCCAAGTTGCATCTAAAGGCTGTATTAAAATGCTTTAAATAAATACTCTCCAGTCTGCATGTGATAGCAAAGCACCATGAAGGCATTCTGTGACATAAGAATAACAGCAAGTAACCATCTCTGGTGAGCAGAACTGGAGAAAGCACTCAGAGAGCCAATGAAAACAGGGAACAGACAACAACAACTGTCCGTGTATAGTGAGGTCTGGCTGGCTGGCTGGCTCGCTCACAGTGGCTCACCTTCAACATTGTGGTTTTCTCAGACTTTTCTTTGACATCTTTGTCTTTGCTGCTCTTTTTCTTGGATGTAGAGCGCTCCCTCTCTCTCCTGTCACTACTGGGGTCTCTCTCTCTCTTTTTGTCTTTCTTGTTTCTGGTTTGAAAAACAGAATAACTGTGATACTTATGATAATTATATGTGCTTTTTAAGACACTCAGATGAGGACCAAAGTACCTAAATTCCCATGTACAAGTAATGTCATCTTTTGATTACTCCTAGATTATGTTTGTGGAAAATAATTTTAAAATATACTAACAGTTTTACGTCACCCATGTTTACCCCAGCAATCTTCTCCATTGTTTAATAGACACATACGATAATATAAATTCAAAAGGGAAAGATAACGCCAGCACTGCAGATTAGTAAAAGATAAGCAGGGGACCTGCTTTCCCTCCTTCCTTCCCCCAGCAGCCCTTACCTGGGAAAACTATGACCCAGTTGTGTGGTGCCAAGCCCCTGAGCTTGACCCAGTCATGCTGTGTGGAACCCACAAGGACTTGCGAGGGAGCACCTCTCCCCACCCCCCATATCCACTTCCTCATATTATTTCATCTTTTGCTCTTCCTGTGAGCCCCCATATTCTCTGCTCCCTTTCTCTCTCCTGCTCTCCTACCAATCAGCCTACCTTTTCTCTGCCCCCAATTTTCAGTTACATTTATTTTCTTAATTTAAATTTCTCCACAATGGAGACCCAAAGCAGCTTCCCTCCTTCATTTTACTGCGGGAGGCAAGTTAGGCTAAGAATGTGTAAATGACCCAAGGCCACTCAGTGAGATTCCACAGTGGTATGGGATTTCAAACCTTGGTCTCCCAGATCCTTGTCTGAAATGCTTAGCAACTACACCACACTGGCTTTTATGGGGTGGCCGGAGCTGGAGAGTAGCACGTAGCCAGTCCTGCATGAGTCATGCAAGTTTAATGGTATTTATTGTTATTTATTTAATTCATTTATACCCCACCTTTCTGCCCAACGGGGATCGAAGAGGCTTACATCATTCTCCACTCCTCCACTTTTGCAAGTTGCCTAGTGGCTGCTCCTGAGTGTGGCCCTGAGGTGTCCCCACTCAAAGGCCAAAACAGCCCTGCTGCGTCTCCTGCCTTTTATTGACAGGAACCAAGGCTTGAAGGCTGGCAACACTGTTGTCTTTGCCTCGCAATGGACAATGATGGCATTCATTTCTTAAAGGTACAGGTGCTGCTTTTATTATTTTGGGTCTTTCTAATGCCCCCAGCTTTAAGATTTCACATTTTTATGCAAACTTGGGACATTCTTCAGGTTTACAGAAAGACCTGTCTTGTCTGTTCGTGGCTCCAGTCTCTGAATTTAAATATCCACAGATTTGGCCACGCTGAGAATTTGACATATTGATATGACTAGGAATAAGGCCCGTTGTAGAAATAAATACAACCGGCTCTAGAAAGAGGCTCTGGGAGAGTGCCCCGGCTTTGGGCACTCAGTGACAATTTGCTGTGGCAATCTCAGCAGGGTATAATGACGGAGTCCACCATTTTCTCCAGAGGAACTGATCTTTGCTACCTGAAGAGCAGTAGTAATTTTGAGTGATCTCCAGCCCACCCCCAAGATTGGTAACAGTAGTTCCCCAGGAGGGAGTGGCTGGTTTGGAGGGTGGAGTCTATGGCATTGTACCTGTCTGAGGTCCCACCCCTCCTCAACACTCACCCTCTCCAGGTTTGACCCCTCAAATTTCCAGGAATTTCCCAACCTGGAGTTGATAACCCTATCTCCCTCCCAGCCAACCATCAACCTACCTTTAGTTTTCCATCTCCTCCCCCTCCCTCCTAGAGAGCAGTTGTAATTTTGAGTGATCTCCAGCCCCCACCTGGAGATTGGCAACAATGGTTCCCCATCAGGGAATGGCTGGATTGGAGGGTGGAGTCTATGGCATCGTACCTGTCTGAGGTGCCACCCCTCTTCAAAACTCACCCTCTCCAGGCGCCATCCCTCAAATCTCCAGGAATTGCCCACCTGGTGTTGGCAACCTGATCAGGACTGGACCCAATGAGTTTTCTCCCAAAGGCCAACAAAGGTGTGGAAAGGGCCTTTTACTGACAGAGGAGAAAGTACAGGTGCCAACTCCGATTACGGAAATACCTGGAGATTTGGGGGGGGGGGTGGATCCTGTGGAGGGCAGCATTTGGGGGAGGTGTGGAAGGACTCAGCAGGGTATAATGCCATAGAGTCTACCCTCCAAAGCAACCATTTTCTCCCGGGGAACTGATCTCTGTCATCTGGAGGTCAATTGTAACAGTGGGAGATCTCCAGGTCCCACCTGGAGATTGGCAACCCTAGGGGAAAGTCAGCCGCACAGCGGGGAGTTGAAGAAAATGGTCTGATGGTCGCTGGCCCACCTTGTTAGCCAGCTAGCCATGCTGAAGCTAAGCAGGAGAAAGAGCCTTTTTCCATTTATTCTGACAGGAAAGTGGCCACTGGGGAGGGGGTTATGGGCAGGGGAGGGGTTATGCTGAAAGTCCTTTGTTTTTTTACTCACAGAACCAAGCTTGGTTGCCTACCAACAGCCACTGAGGGGACAGTCCCTCACAGGAGTCAAGAGAACTGTCTTCCTCAGGAGAGAGAGCTGTCTGCCAGTAAATCTGACATGCAAATCTGTCTGAAGAGGGAGTGGGTGGGGAAGAGGAGCAGACCCAGCACCCGGCCAATGGCACGCAAGTACTCTTGAGTGGTGGCTGATGGGCCAATGGCTGAGGGAGGGCATTTTACAGCCAATGGGAGCACATGGAATCTTACGAAACCAAAAGATAATTATTATAAGGAGAGATACTCAACTTCCAACATGAAGATATAAAGCCTCCCCTCCACCTACCTACCCCAAGGAAAATTCAAGATGAAAACCAAGTTTTTCCCCACTAGGACCCCCGCCCATTTTTCCAGCTGTCCAAATAATACATGTTCTTCTGTTCATTTTAAAATTTGCTTTACAATGGATGAACTGAGAAATCTGAGGAAACACTGAATAAATCCCTATGAAATATCTGCTCTTTTGGAATGAATGAAATGCTTTTTAAGGCAAGGCTTCAAATGTGTAGCATGAAGATTTTTATATAAGGCAAGGCAATCTTAAGAATGTCCTAATGATAAGTCTTGTGTATATTGCAGGCATATACAACATATTTTCAAAGACATATTCACTGACTAAATTATGATTTTGGCAAAAAATTAATACACTATAATATTTGATGGTAATACATTATTAAAGATTTAATTGTTTTCAATGTTATAAACTTTCACTCGGCACTCAAATATGCTTCTTTGGTTTACAACAAAATTTGTTGTTTTCTAATATACACTTTTCCCCCCCTACCTCTCAGTTGGCAAACAATTAAGATACATTTTATAAGGTAGCTTGAGGTATAGTAGTTTGCAGCTTTCTGATCTATTGGGTGTATTTGCAATTCTGCTTGTAGAAAACTAACACTTTATACTTTTAAATTACAAAGATATGCCAATTAGTACAATGTTATATGCTAATAAAGTGATAAATGTTTTATGTGGTTAAAACAGCTAAATAAGTTTAAGCTTGATAGGAAAGTATCATATTTTGATCCCCCCCCCAAAAAAAATTTCCACTTTTCCTACACATACCCCTTTGCAAAATTTCCAAAAATTTTACATTTCTACTCTCAGGCCTTTCAACTCAGAACCCACTCCCAAACAACAAGCTCTATATTCAAAACATCTGTAAAAAGAATAGGGAAAACCATTTAAGCAAGTACAAATGAAACAATTTCCTAAAGCCTTCGCTTTTATCAAAAAGAGATGCAACTGCTTTTTGGATTAGAGAAAATGGCTTAGTGTTTTCTCAGAAACTAGAAATTTAGCATTCTGCTGTTTCTGTACTATACTGAGCTCTAGTCAAACAAATTTCTTCTGGAACTGGACAAGGGTAGCTTAAGGCACTGTTTATTTTATGCATTATCTTATTTTTACTGCCTTGATTTTTAACTTCTGTAATCCAGTTCTTTGTATACCATTTTAACTGCAGTTTTTCTAATTCTGCAATCCAACCTCATTACACGGTTTATATGTTCCTACTGCATAGTTTTAAATTTGGGTATTGTTGAGAACTGCAGACTATCAATAAAGTGTGCCTGTTATCTGATGGCAAATAAATAGCACAGTGGTATGTACTAGCATGGCTAGATTGACTGAGTACAAGAGGTGGCATTATTTGTGACTTGTTAATTTATCTGTGGTTTTAGCTGGGGATGTTTTAACTATTATTGTAAACCGTCTTTAACCAAGACAAAATGCGGGATACAAACATTTAAATAAATAAATAAATAAATATTTACAAGCCAACTGTAAGTGAGAGGAAGTACTCCCGGCAACAGCATTGACTTAGTTTATCCTCTCAGTGTCAGGTCCCAAAATACTCCCAGGCTCCTGAAAGAACCTGCTCACTCAACAGAAACCCTATCCAGAGCTGGCAAGGCCACTTCTTCCAGAACTGGCCTCATTTCCATCTTACTTGGTGTAACAAATGTGCTGTGGCCCCAGACGGGGAGCTGGCCCTTTAAATCCCAGCTCCACTCCCCAGGGTGTCCTCCTCAGTCTTCCCACTGTACGCCCTTCCCAGGCTCGCTCACCCATGCCATCTCTTAGACCTCATCCCCCAGAGCTGCCTGTGCCTGCCTTGCCCTCTCTGGATGAAGCCCAAGTGACCAGGGGCAGGCTTTTCGTGCCCTTCCCAAGGCTTTTAATGCTGTAGCTGCCTCCCGTCCAAGAGCTGACAGCTGAGAGATGCTTCACTGATGCCAGCTGTTTCTTTTCTCTCCCAGGCTCCAAAGAGTCTGCTGCTACTGTCTCCCCTTCCCCACCCAACTGCTCATTCCCTCCTTTTAAATGTGCAGCTTGCCATGCATGTTCTGCCTCCCTGCTGGCATCTCCTCACCTTTGACAGCCCAGCCGACTTGTCTTCTAGTCAGGCTATTTTAAGTTTCTGGATGCTGCCTAGACCTCAAGGACCTGCTCTGACAGCCACACCAGGATTCAGCTTTAGTTTGCGCTCCTCCTTATTCACCTGGCCATTCAGGCACCCAGCTCCAAAGCAATGGACAATTTCACCAAATGGTCTCACATAAAAATTGAGCAGAACAGGGAAAAGGACAGAGCCCTGTTTTCTCATGTTTTCTATTTCTCTTTATATATTCACCATATTTGCACTAGTCAGATAGGTTCCATGAAGGTAAGGGAAGTCCTGTATGTTGCAATGACCCTGTGTGTCTGTGCAGTTTGTGAATGAGATTTATATATGAACAAGAGCTACCTCCTTGGAGATGGTGACCGTGAAGATTTCCTTTTTGTGGTTTTGGAAGGCCTTGGAGACTTTGAGGGACTTCGGCTCTTCCTTTTTCGTCTGTCCCTGAGGAAATGACATTAAAGATTAACTTAACCCAATCACAGTTATTTCATAAGGACAACACTTGTAACTATTTGTCTCACCCAAGCAGTGAACGGCAATGACCTCGTCAACCATACATCTGAATCATCCACTGTGCTACACCAGAGGCAAACGGGAGCAGTGTAGCCAGGGATTCATTTTGGAAAAGGAGCCAAGTCCAAAGAGAAGAAAAAGCTATTTCTAGAGATTCTTGCTATGTTTTTTCATGAGTGAAGAACACCACTGTGATAGCTTTTAAGTACTTTACATTCGAGTTGCCCTAAACACCAGGAGGAAGCCAGTATTCTTATGTTAGGTGATGGCAACAATACACTAAAATTATACTAGGCGATGGGAGCAATATACTATCATTCTTGTCCAACAATGGGTGCCAAGATAACCAGACATGACAAGAGTCCCCTAACAGAAAATTGAAGGTGTAGAGAAGGAAGACTGGACTATGAAATCTCAGCATGCCTGAGGTGGGGCAGACAACATCCCCCAAGAGATCTTCTCTCCTGACCGGTCAGTATTGATACCTCAGGCTTAGCCAGCCATTTTAGGTGAGTGGGCATACCCTTTATAAAATCAGAGGCAGCTGAAGGATTAGGAAGATACCTCCCTTGAGAGGTTTCTCCTGGTCGGTCAGCATCATGACCAGGCTTGGCCATCAACTTGAGTGAGTGAGTAAAAATGTGTGTGCACTGGTATGCTAGGGTTATTTTTGTAATCGATAAAAGCTGCAGCTTTGTTCTCCAGAAACACTGAGCCTCTGACTTCTTTCTCTCTTGGTAAACCTGAATCAATCGGTTGTGCCCATATGTCTCCCTGTGACTTCGGAGATGGCGATATGTCCCAAAACAATGTTATAGGGGCTGGTGGCATGAAACCATTAGGGCTGGCTCACACAAACAGCCTGTACAAGGGCCTGGGTCTCCTGAAGGAGCTGGATGGAGGCTGCCGTCATCCATGAACTGGCCTGGTAGTCTGCCTGTGCCTCTCCTGAAAAAATGAGGCTGGTGAGCACAGCGGAATTCTATGCAACTTTCTCCAATCACTTTTACATTTTTTGATTATGTGACCAGACTACCCCCTGGGTTTAAAAACAAAACAAGCAAACCAACAAAACCAGAAAAGTGATACATAACTTGCAGAAATAAAATCAACTAATCTAGGGAATGAAACATTAAATTAGAGGGACAAAAGTCAGACCTGCTGGAACTACGTGACCTTCTTGATGAACTGTAGCTTCTGGGAGGAGTCCTTGATCTCTTCTCCTTCTTTCTTCTTTCATCTCTGTCTCTGTCTCTTTCCCTCTCCTTTTCTTTTGACTTCTCTTTCTCCTTTTCTCCTTCCTTTTCCTTTCCCTTCTCTTTTTCTTTTTCAATGATTTTCCCCCCATCTTTGTCTTTCTCCTGATCCTTTCCCTTTTCCTCCTCTTTTTCCTTTGCTTGTTCACTGGCATCTTTCTCCTTGTCTCCCTCTTTCTCTGTCTCCCTCTCTTTGTCTTTTCTGCCTTCTTTTTCCAGCTCCTCCACCTTGTCTTTTTCTGTGGCTATAACTTTCTCTTTGTCTTTTTCCCGTTCCTTCTCTCTATCCCTGTCCTTTTCCTTCTCTCTGTCCTTCTCTTTCTCTTTTACACGATCCTTGTCTCTGTCCTTGGTCTTTTCCTTATCTCGTTCTCGATCTCTGCCCCTGTCTTTGTCTCTGCTCCTTTCTTTGTCTTTGTCCCTCTCCCGATCCTTCTCTTTTTCCTTATCTCGGTCTCTTTCTCTGATCTTTTCTTTTTCTC
Organism: Gekko gecko; assembly: GCA_029375565.1. Classification (NCBI taxonomy): domain Eukaryota; kingdom Metazoa; phylum Chordata; class Lepidosauria; order Squamata; family Gekkonidae; genus Gekko; species Gekko gecko. Next base: position 44,286,451 of record JAPDNY010000007.1, on the reverse strand, counting down.
TGATTCTCTCTTTGCTTTCTTTCTTCTTTTCACTGTGAACAGAAAGCATTTGTAAATCTGTTAATTTGTCCAGCATCTACTACAATCTAACCAAGCACCAAAGGAAGGGAACCTTTAAAATTACTGCCCTGACTTGAAGCAAGATCTATTTTTTTCAAGAAAGGGTGGGGGGAAAGTCTGCCTGGATTACAAGCCAACCACAATTCTAGCCTTTATCCTGCTCAGGAGCTGTCTTACATCACTCAGTGCCTAACAGAGACTGTAACAATTGCATAACTAGAGGAATCTTACCGAGAACGGGAACGGCTTCTGGACCTTCGTCGATCTTTAGATTTTGAACGCTTTTTGGTTGGAGTTCTGGAGCGGTGCCTCTCCTTCTGACTAGAGCGTGATCTGCAACTGGATCTACTCCTATAGCACATAAGAGTAGATAATACAAATTATAAGGATTCCAAGATTTATCATTCATGAAAGATATTTTATAATGTGCACTTGGTAGCCCAAAACTTTACAAAGGTTTTGAATGGGAAAAAAGCTGATTTGGTGCTTGGGGGAGGCAACAGTGGGAGGGCTTCTAGTGTCCTGGCCCCACTGATGGACCTCCTGATGGCACCTGGTATTTTTGGCCACTGTGTGACAGAGTGTTGGACCAGGTGGGCCACTGGCCTGATCCAACATTGGCTTCTCCTATGTTCTTATTAATTAATATCTAAAAATATAATGCAAGATCAGGTTACAGGAGTAAAAAGCAGTGATGCAGCTGAAAAAAATATCTGAGAAAGGCAACAAGCTGATAGAAATATAGTTTATTAGTTCTAGCCTAGCCTGCATCTGACTCACAAAAGCCTAGCCTGGAATAAATTTTGTTAGTCTTTAAAGTGTCACTGAACCTCTTTATTAACAGTACGGGAGAAGATATACTAGGACACAGTCTCCATCCTAATCCTCAGGAAACTTTCTCGCATAGGAAAAGTGCTATCAGACTTAGTGCTGAACATGGTAATATCTAACTGACTGGAGAACATAAATAGAGAAGAAGGAGAAGAAGAGGAGAAAGAGGAAGTAGAAGAGGAAGAGGAGGGGGAGGAGGAGATTGAAGACTCAAGAGTGGCTTACAATCACCTTCCCTTCTGTGAAGTAGGTGGGGCTGAGAGAACTGCTCGAGAGAACAGCTCTGAGAGAACTTGTGACTGACCCAGGGTCACACCAGCAGCTGCATGTGGAGGAGTAGCGAATCAAACCCAGTTCTCCAGATCAGAATTTGCCACTTGTAACCACTACACCAAACTGGAAAGACTACACCAATCAACAGGAAAACAACTCTGTTCCAAAGAAGCATACCCTTTGCCACAAATGATGGCCCAAGCATTACTCTTTTCTTACCGGGGTGCCATGTCAGATGTAGCTCTAGTAAGAAACAAACATTTGCTTTGTAATTTTTACTGCACACCTAACAGGCACTGCTTTCTGCAGGAGCTGTGTCAGCTATCCATTTAATTCAGAACATTAAGAAATCTGTGCTCCTATTCTGTTGTGAAAGCAAAGCACCCTCTCTTATTCTTCGTACTTTACTATTTCTAAACTCCACTAATCTTTGTTCATATTTTGCACGGGGCACAGGACAACTGGTGGGCCCCTCAGTCCCCAGGGTTTGCCTTTTGGAGACTTTTTTATTATTAGCATAGTTCCCAATGCAGAGGTCATTCTCCAAACTTATTACACCTCTCAACCACTTTCCATTAAGTGAGTTGAGTCAGACTTTAAATCTTCCTCCAGTTCAAAAGATCTTTTGAGTTCTCCTTTTTTTACACCTCAGCTGCTGCCTATGAACTAAGGAACAGGCAAACCGTGACCCAATTTCAACATGACACTGACAGGCAAGAACAACATGTTATCCTGCACATCCATGCCCAGAGATCCATCATCTCAGCTGCTGTCATTGCAGCCCAATGTGAAAGACTGCACAGATAAAACCTTCTTAAACATCACATTTAAATCCAGTCTGGAAGCAAGCAGCCATGGTAGTAAAGGGAAAAGCTACACTAAACCTTCTTCTGCTGTTTGTACAACAACAGGCATTAAAAGTACCTCTGCCTGGAATTCAGGATGTTCTGTAACCTTTGACCGACAGTCATTTGCCTTCAACCTTCTCACTTTATTCTACCAGTTTCAGCATCGTCTCTGTTACTGACAGGATAGTACAGTATTGGCTCTTCAAAACAGGAGTGCTGATCTCTCCCTAGGCAATTACCCCCTCCCAAAATACTTTATTGACCCTCCCAACTTAATAACCCATATATTTAATTCTGGTCATCATTTATTTTCAATATAAGAAAAACAAATTAGTTAATATAAGTAATACTGTAGGGAAAAATACTTTGTTAAACAAACGACTCTATGCACTGCATGATATATATTAAACCACATTCACGAACATCACAAATCTTTTTTTAAGTTGTTAAATTTTTATTAACATTTTCTAAAGGTTTTATTTTAAACAAGTTTCCCAACTAACATTATTCCAACCACCCAATCTATCCAAATGAAACTGACTCAGAATTGTTTAAAAATTGGATGAAAATACAACTTGATTCTCGGAGTTCATCCCATATTTAATTTGTTCCAGGGAAATAAGGGACTGAGTTGCTACAAGCCCACTACCATGAAGGGAACTGAAAATAAACCATAGAATTTATTGTAGAAGATCATGCTGAAGGTCATATTTAAATGAAGACTTCCCTTTATCTATGGGATGACCAAACCTTGAGAGATTTACTGGAGTTGAACAGAAGCAGTGTTAGATAATACTGAACAAGTGGCATCTTGCATACAGCTGCTGCTGGCCCAGGTATTCCTCCAAAGCAGAGAGTCTAAACTTTGGAGCTGGACTATTGGCTGCTAATATTATTTTTGGAGGGTATGTTTGGATTTGCGTGTCTGTGTGTTCCCCTGCCTGGAAGTCATGGCGACCTCTGGCGACTCTCACTGGGGCAGAGAGGACATTCAGAGAAGTGCCTTGATAGCCTGCCTCTGGCCTTCCGGCCCTGGTATTCTCTGGAGATCTCCCATCCAAGATGTGCCTGGACTATCCAGGTCAGGGTGGCTGCTAATATTCTTGCTAGAAACGGCCTCAAAAATCTTTTTCAAGGGCCCCTGAAGACTACTGGGAGTGCCAGAACTCCCTAGGCTCCACACGACAAACATAACATTTACATTCATTCAGAATTTTGAGGGGGATCTATGGAGCATGTAGGACCACATTTCTTAGCATATTCCAGAGATCCTTTATAGCAGGGCTCTGCAAATCCCAGGTCACCATGGTGCCTAGAAATTTCATTGTGGCAACTAGTATGTTCAGCAATGATTTTATTGTGGCAATGATCAGTAGATGTATGAAGGGTGGGACCCAATAATTTTTTTGCTGGTGAAAAAGGGAGGAAAGGGTCCCCTCTGACCACCAAAGGATCCCATTTATCCCATCTTTGCCTGGTGGGGTGGCCAGGTGCCCTCAGCACTCCCAAAATAACTCATTGGGAAGAGTGACAGTGAAGCAGCTCCTGTGCTGGAGAGATAATATAGCCCAACAAAGCCACAGACCAGACCACAGGCTGCTTTTCATCCATGCCCAGCCAATCCAGGCCAGTCTCAATGGCCATAAAAGAAACACCTTTGGCTTAGAGGGAGACAAAAGAGAAATATTGCTGCCTGCAGGAAATATGAGGCTCCTGCATCAGCTCTGTTTACAGGTCACTCAAAAACTTGCCAGAGACATGGGGGTGGCCAATCTCCAGGTCTGAGCCAAAGTCTTGAGACCTTTCCCTCCATTTCAGAGTCTCTGGGGCAATTGGGGGGGGGTAAGAAGCTGAAAGCAAGTGGACAAATTCCCACCAGCTGCCTTCTAACGCTTAAACTGCCATTTCCCCTGGCTCGGTTTTCCTGTACCAGAATGTTCCCTTTTTCTGAAGGAAAATAAAGGCAAAGTGGGTGTTCAGGTGGGCACATTCTGAAGACAGGAAGGGCAAGAAAGCAGTGGAGCTCAGTTAAAGCCAGTGTGGTGTAGTGGTTAATGTGCTGGACTAGGATCTGCAAGACCTGGGTAAGATCCCCACACTGCTATGAAGCTCACTGGGCCACTCTCAGGCTGCGGTCACACACACAAAATAATCCACTTTCAATACACTTTCCAACTGGATTTTGCCAATTCACACAGTAAAAATCCAGTTGGAAAGTGCACTGAAAGTGGATTACTTGGTGTGTGTGGCCGCAGCCTCAGTCTAAGCATCCCAAAGGGTTGATGTGTGGACTAAAGGAGGAAGGGATATCTGTATATGCTACCTCGAGCTCCTTGAAGGAAGGAGCAACCCTTGGTGGCAGTAAAGGGCCCTTTGAGCTGGAAGCACATGACAGGAGGTCACTTTCCTAGGAATGGAACAGGAACAGCCAGAGTCTCCTAACCTTCCTGTGCTAAAAAGGAATCTTCTCCATCACCAAATGACCTTGCCTTGCTGTCCTGTTGCTCCTCTTTGCATGCATGCAAGGGGGGGGGGCTGTTGCCCTCTGCACATGTGCACCAGCCAGAGGTCCTTTCACAAAGCAGCAGAAAAATGGCAGTTCAGTTGGGGTTCAAGATACAGCAAGTCAGCTATGTCTGAGGTCATGAGACCTGCATGGACAAAAGCCATATGGGGTGCTGTAATAAGGAAGGGGATTGGCAGAGGTTGAGCAAAAAACCTAGCTGGATCTAACCCAAGCATTTTCATCATTTCAAATCAGAATGTTTTCTTGTATGACTTTAAAGTAAGTGTATGAAACTCTTGTTGCTTGTTTATATGTAAACTTTACATCATTCAATGGTGGTGGATAAATTCATTTCTTAACCTGCTGCTTTCCATAATGGCTTCAATATTCAATGAAAAACTGGGGTGAAGTTAGATTGGATTAGTAGTAGCTTTTTGCTGTGATGGATGACAACGAGAGCTATCTGTATTTGTTTATATATTACAAATCATCACACTAGCACACTGTAACTGAAGATGCTGTTTGTGAACCACCACATACTGGCAATATGCAAATTCATCGCATCATTTAGCCAAAAACATCAGCCTACAATCTCAGTGCTAAGCACATTCATAATCACTGCTGCAGATTGTCCAAAGTCCTTCTGCACAGGAAACTACTTACAAACTGTATTTTTACAAAGGAATCTCAGTGTACTTGTTTAAATACCTCTTTTACACTCTTCTTTATCATGACACTAACTTGGCATATGTGCATGCCAAAATCATTGCAATTTCCCAAATCCATTTATATTTTGAATTGCAAGCAACACTGCCATAACTATCTAACAGAAATAACATTGCCCTCTTTTGGTTTTCCAAACTGTTACTTAGCTAGTCAAATACACTGTTTGTCATGCTGGCCAATAACTTATTCTTGTTTTCTTGCAGTGTGCAATTTTTTTAAAAAAAACGTACTTACCAACAAATATAAAAACACATCCCAGTCCTAGCACTATGAACGCTTACATACATTGCATTCTCTTCATCCCCACACTCCATTTTAAACTATGAGTCCCCTGCTTCTTACCAACTGAATATTCTTCTGTGTCTTTACACCTAAAAGCTATTTGACAAAATGTTATTATCCCCACCATTCAATGACCTCAGAGGATTTGAAATGTGAAACAAAATATATGCAGAATATAAATCTACCAGGCAACAATAATAAAGTCTACAGTACAAAGAATATGGACAATCATGAATTGTACGTGATAAAATAGATTATCACTAAATGTAAAAATAATTCAACATGACCTGAACATTAAAATTTACCATTTCATTGGAATCTGGGGAACTTTTCTCAGAGTATTACATACTGCACGGCTCAAGTAAAAAGAAAACAGACTTCAGCTTGAGACTATTAAACTTATCTGGGTGATCACCTCAGGTTATCAATCAGTGCTATTAGTTTCAATGGGCCCAGAAGGATGTAACACTGCTAACAATGGTGGCATAAGACACCTGGAAAAGCTCAGGAGAGCAAGGTTCCCCTCCCCCATTTAAAATAGCACACAGGTAAACAAATTGCAAAGCATAAACACAGCTGTATCATTTTTTTTTGTATTCCAGCTCAAAAGTTTTTCAAAGTAATTTCAATTTATAACATCCCCAAAGCATCCTCTGTTTCTGAGTATAGCCGAAATAGTTTGATCCAGCTGTAATTATTTCTTAGCATGGTCCAAGGCTATTTGTTTATGTGGCCTTGAGAAATAAGGCATCCAAAATGTAAGGCTAAAAGGTTCTTCATTTCACTGGCCCACTTACAGTATTTAAATTATAACAAAGAAAGGAAAGATAAATTAACACTTTCCCAGAGAAGTTTTACATACGGCAACTTTAAAATATTTTTTTACCTGCAGGAGCGCGATCTTTTCCTTCGAGATTTTGAACTAGACCTGGATTCTGAACGTGAATGGGAACGCGATCGACCACCTTTTCTTTCACTGCTCTTTCCAGACTCTGAGAGAAAAAACGACTTTGCAGTGTAAGCTCAGAATATTTAAAGATCCCAGCTAACAATCTGGCACAAGTGGAATGTACCACATATATTGCAATGGGCCTATTCTCTGCACATCTTCCTTCTTTGCAAAAATCCTTCAGAAACATCCAAGAAAGTCATTGCATATATTCGTTGAGTGCAGCCATCCTGCAGCAGTACACATAAACCAGATAATTATAAACAGCTAGCTAAATAAGGTATGGGATTTATGTTGCTGCCACAATGCACAAGATTAAAACATGTTCTTTCGGCAAAATTTAATTTAGAGAGAAACACAAAAATTCTGAGACAGTTTGAAAAGTTACACAGAAATGCCAATACTTAGCACTGAATTTTATTGTCAAAGAACTATTACAGTCCAATAGCTTATGTTTGAAACTCTGAAAAGTTAGGCTTGGCCTACAGACCTGCCCCCCAATGATTTCAAAACCATGGTCAGGAGCATGTTACAAAGGAGAAATAGCAATATATATTTTTTAAATGCTCTCCTTATATGTAGTTACTACATAAAATAGTAGACTGGTTAATTCTTTGGATGTCATTGTCACTCAAAAGTAAGTCAGATGGCAGCTATCCTTATGTCCCATAATTTTCTCATGAACTGTTTATCTGTGTAGTTCAAATTCAGCTGAAGAACTCTAGCTAACCAAATCAAACAAGAGTACCAACTGGATATTAGGCAATAGAGGATGTTTCTGAACTTCCCTTTTTTACAGACACACTTTTTAACTGAATGAAAATGAATTCAGAATCTGAGGTTAGAAAATTTCCAGTTCTATATTCCAGTCAATGCTGGAAGTGTAAAGCTAATGTTGGGACCTTTTACCACCTGTGGTGGAAGTGTGATAAGATACAAAATTATTGGAGAATGGTGAGGAGAATGATTCAAGAGATATTGGAGAAAAATGTTGCATTGAAACCTGAAATATTTTTGTTAAACATGTTACCGAATGGATATAATCAACAGGAAGTGTATTTGTTAACATATATAATAACAGCCGCTCGCTTATTATTGGCAAAGAATTGGAAGATTGATAAAATACCCTCAACAGAAGAACTAATAACAAAACTGCTTGAGTTAGCACAATTAGATGATTTGAGCTTGAGGTTACAAAGTAAACATGAAAAGGTACATAATGAAAGATGGTTAAAGGTGTATAAGTGGCTAGATAAAATATGAGATGTATAAGACTCTAGTGTATAAGAAAGTTGTATAATTGAAATGGAATGTAATGATGAGAAAATGAAATAAAAAGAGTATATAAAAAAAAAAAAAAATTTCCAGTTCTGTGTAAGATGGCTAAGGCAATCGCAAATTGTTAGGGCTTCCTACTTCATTTTTATTATCTTAAACTCATGTTGTAGTAAAATACTTTGTATGCTATTTCATCAAAATAGCATATAGCAACAATGGCTTGTTTTCGTTCACACTTGCATGAGTGATTCTGCAGAATGTTCACAAAGAAGGGTTTTGTGAAGGGAAGGAGATGGAAGCAGACAAGCTGATGGGTTAGACACTGAGTGAGACAAGGCAGAGAGAGAAAGTAACAAAGCAGTGAGCTTAAAGGAGTGAGCAGGGGCAGTGGGGAGAGGCCAGAGAGAAAATGGGGAACAGAGTGAGAGGAAGAGCCAGCATGAAGGAGGGACTACGGCACTATCCCATAACTTGGGTCTTAAAGGAACTCTGTACCTCAATGTCACCAACAGCACCCACCAATGTATTTCCTGGTGCCCCACATGGTTTTCCCCCAGAGCATCTGTTTTGCTTCACATCTCGCTGAAGCATGCAGTGCTCCAGAATATCCATGCAGAAACACTTGCCATCATCATAGGAATATACTCTACTTTGAACCAACTAGCATTTTGTGCCTCCAGAGCAGACGTTTTTTCGGTGGAGCCTGCAGGTCAACAACGTTAAGGACCCTGTGCTACACAAAAGTAATATAGCTTTTAAATTTAAAAGAAAAAAACTTTGACAATAGAAAACAGTGCTATCCGGTGCTAAAACAACACTGACTTAATTCTAAAAGTACTGTCACAAAATTGATGAGTCAATTTTTTTTTTAGCTTATTTTTTTTAATGTTCTTTGATGTACACAACAGGATTCACGCTGGTGGAGATACTTTTCTTACAATGCTAGTAAAATCCTACCTGGTTCAATTGCTGCAGATATAAAAGACTGAGCTTCTCGTACTCTTTTCATTACTTCTTCCAGCTCCTTAGCAGCTGCTTGTGGTGTCATTTCAGGAGGCTTCACTATTGCATTATTGGAGTGATTAATTCTAAATCAAATGGGCAGATTTCGTTTAACTTACACACTGTTCAATCGCGCATGCAAGACTCAGTTATAAATACAGAAAAAATGCAGGCTGCATGCTCTAACATCAACCAAGAACCAAAAGAATGAGAAGAATCTAATGAAGGGCCAATATAGTTAAAACTTATAATATACACATGACTTTCACCTTTTGAGGCCTCACAAACATCTTTGTCATGTGTCTTTAGATCTTGCTGCTCAACCTTCCTTTTCCCGGTCCAATATTCACTTATTAGTTATCTTATTGCAATACGTATTTAAGTTATGTGTACCTCAATATTGTTTGACCTCTGAAGAAGGCCCCAATAGGGCAGAAACGCGTCAGGTCATGTGTACTGGCCCTTGCATTTAGGCTTTACTTTTTTCAAGGCATTCATTGGGCCCTTATGTATGTTTTTAACTGTCTTTCTAATAAATATATGTATTTTTGTATATTATCACTTTTAACTAGGTTTTTAATATTGGCCCTTCATTAGACTTTCTTCTCACCCTTTTGGTTCTTGATTCCAGTTTTTGGGTCAGCTTTGTTTTCCCTTCCCTGTGTTTTACTGTTCATGCTCTAACATCACATCTATTCTTTTACAGACTAATAATCATTTTATAGTGCCACAGACTCAGGTTGTGCAAGCACAAGTATTCAAACCAGTAGTCCAGACTCCGGAGTGGGCTTCAGTTATGCCCAAAGACATAATTTGTATTTTTTTATTGTTCACTTTACTGGGGGGAGGTGTTCAATCTCTTTTTCATTCGCTTCCCTTTGTTTCATTCCCCCATTTCATCATTAGACTTTTGTTGTTGTTGTTATTGTAAGCCCTCTGCCAGCTTTTCTTTTAAGCTGACTAATGTACAACACTTAAGAGTTTGAAAAGCATTATAAATATGAAACAGAAATTCCTTGTTGGCTGACAAAACTGTTGGCAGTTCATATAAAAATAGCTTAGTTCCAACTGAGACACGTACACTTAGGTTTGCAACAATTAATGCTTGATTGCTTTTAACCTTTTACAATTGTTTCATCAGTCAGAAGAGCAGAAAATACATTGTGACTCTTTTATGACCTTTCTTGAATTTTTTCTCCTCATGTAACGAATGGTATTGCTGTTTATAGAAATGTATGTTGACTCTGGCCTGTGGTTCCTAGCAAAAAGCCGAACTACTATTACTCTTCCTCACTTTCATAAGGGGCTTGTGTTTTTAAAATGCAAGCCTGACACTGGGGTATTGTGGCAATGCCTAAAGCATTTCTGTTAGGAAATAGATATCTTAAATGGTCATGACCTCTAGGCCAGGGCAAAAATTGATCACTAAAGCAAGGGTACTGAGGACTATTGCAAGGCAAATGGGGGACCGCATGCAGAGGATGCTGCTGAAGGCAATGAGACACAGAACTCTGTTTGCGTGACATCTACCACTAACGAGGGAATCTGTTCGGCCTATGCACATTGCCCCATCTATCTTCACAACTCAGAAGGGAACTATATTTTGTTCCATTGCACAGAAGATACTGATGACCAATGGCTTTCTCAAAGCTACCTTGTAGAGCACAGTTTGGCTGCAGAAGGTGCCAGATTCACAGTGCAATCCTAAGCAGAGGTATACCCATTCAGAGCCCAAAGACAACAATGGGCTTACAAGGGCTGTAACCCTTAGGACTGTACGGCCAGCCCCCATTGCCAGTTAAAGGGTCTCAGCATGCCTTAGGAAAGACCAAGATCCTGGAGGAACTACCACCAGTTACAAGTAGACCATACTGAACTTCATGGATCAAAAGCAAAACTCAGTATAAGGCAGCTTTGTATGGCCAACCTACACTGACTGAAAGTTAATATGCACCTTTTAACTACAAATATTTCTCAAATATTTTACTGTTAGTAAATGGATTAAGGCACTATTAAGAATACATCATGGGGAAGCTCTGTCAGCAGAACTGCATGCCGTTATAAACACATTTAGGGCTTACCTAAAGGCAAAAACCTTACAAGTTTATTCTCAAGCAGAAAAAAATCCACATTAAAATGTTGCTTCAAAAGCTATGCTCTTTGCTAAAAATAGAGATTCATGCAGCAATTCTCTAAGACTGAACAAAACTGCTATACTGTGGACTAGCACAGCACAGGGTTGTCTGCACACAAAATCTGTCTCAATTTAATTTTGGCAATATTTATTCATTTTCTTACTTCAGCGGCCTGTCTCCAAACACAACACCATTAAAGGCAAGGGCTCGAGGTACAGAATTTTGGTCAGCAAATTCCACAAAAGCAAAGCGTGTTGGCTGGGTCTCATCTCCTGCCATCCGTACAAACTTGACTTCTCCAACTTGCTTAAAAAACTCAAGCAGTTGATCAGCTGTAGTAGTCTAAAGGAATAGATGGAAGAGATGTCAGTGGAAACTGATTCATATATGCACATTTAGAAGCCCACCCTCCTGGTTCAATTTGTTGGTCACACTGTGCTTTCTAGTGTCCCATCTTCTCTCTACCAGAGGGGAAAGTACATGAGAAAACAAACTCTGCCTCTGAACTCCTGACCCCAATACCATCATTAATTGGAACAGGGGGCAGGTTGCCCATGGACCAATGATTTTCAAACTGTCAGGTAGGTCCCTTTGGGAAGCATGAAGCGTTTTGAAGGAGAAAGTAATATTACAATGAACAGCATCTGGAAACCACTGTGTACTTCCTATACCAGTGTAGCCGGAGTAGACTGAATGCCCCCAGCAGTGGACCCATACTTATCCACACTGCACTGGAAGGGAGGGGGTGATGACATGCTTACTTTTTGAAGGAAGTATCATGTTTTAGATGAACATTAAAAACAATACTAACCAAAGCATTCAAGAGGCAGAGATACATCACCTCCACATAGATATGTCTAGAACCATTTATCTGTCTCCTTCTCCTCCAAGACTCACATCTTTGTCATAACTTTTCTGAACCATCCTCTTCAATGTTCCCCCTATGCTAGCTGACTTCCCTCTGGCCTATCCCATAGACTCATCGGCCAGGACCCAAAAGAACTGCAAACACCCCCAATGAGAACTCAGTTTGGAAGTTCTGCAGTGCCCATTTCAGTTTGGGATTACAACAATAGGGGAGAAGAGGGTCTCTTACCTTGTTATTTATTGTGTGTGCAGCCCCCTTGGGACTGTTTCAGGTCAGGAAAATGGCTGGGAGGGGGCAGGAACCCCCTCTCCCCAAGGCCACAGTCCCGATCTCAATCAGGCCCCTGTGGTGCTTCTGAACTGAGCTCCCAAACTAGCATCTTGCTCATAGTCAATGTGGCAATCATGTGGCAGCATTTTATTTATTTATTTATTCAATTTATATACCGCTCTCCCCATAAGCAGGCTCAGGGCAGCTTACAAGGTCACATAAAATATTGTGACAAAGAAACAGTATATAAAATTCAAAAATTAAATTTTAAGTTAAACAAATTTAAATTTTTTAAAAAATCAAAGTTTCATAAAAAACCAGAATGAAAGTTGCCTTGGTAGCAGCACAATCCAGAGAAGATCAAAGCATTATGTAATGCGTAGCCTGATCCTATAAGCAGCCTGTCACATACAGCACAATACATGGAGTCACTCTATACTGTACAAGTTGGGGATAAAGCTAAACTTTCCCCAGCTCCTACAGTTTGAACCTGCATACAGTCCAATGCACAAGGTATCAGAAAGGGTTAATATACTAATGCCTTTTGGTTTTTTGAAGATCTCAACTGTCCAGCCTCAGAACAACAAAAACAAATCACACTTGTTGTTAATGTATCTACCATCTGTCAGTAACATTTACCTGAGAGTTCAAATTTCCAACATACACAGTTCTCCTGATTTCATCAATCTTTGAAGGATCCACATTGCCCATAATTGGTGGCTGGGGTATGTCTCCAATGGCTGTAATATTATGGTCCAATGCTGCTGCAGGTATAGCTCCCAGTGGGCTAAGGGAAACACTGAGCTGAAAAACAGAGAATATGTTTTACAGAATATCTTTGACCATTATGAACCAATACACAATCCAGAGAAGTTCAAAGCATACAGATCAGCTGCACTGGTAGGACTCAAGAGTTCCCAGGCTCCAGTCTTAGCCCCTGTTTCAAAATGTCTGGTAAGTATCTACAAGCCATCTTAATGACCAGGAAGGAAAATTAAAGTATATTATTAGAATGAAGAAAGCAGTGGTTAAACTTTTCAAAAACTAGTTACCTTGACACAAACACCTTATACAAACAGGAAATAAACATTAATGAAAGCACCTTTGGCTACTCATATTCAAAATCTGAAAAGTCCACTACTTTGAAATTAACACGTCACTGTTAGGGGCATATACTGAAAATGGCAGCTTCTGTTATGCAACATTATACATTAAATTGTATTCACCTGGCTCAAATGACTTTGGGTTGGTATAGGAAGCAATCCTCCACCAGACATCAGGGTTGTCATTGTAGGGGCAGGAGCCAAGAGAGAGAGGGCTTTGGCTTCATCTGGAATTTTACCTGAAGAAACAAACATTTGCATTACCAAAAGCAAGACACCTCAACTGTTACTTTCTCTATTTTTACCATTACCCTTCAAGTTAAATATAGTAAAGAAAAAAAATCAATCTACCAGAGCCTTACAAAGAAATAAAATAATTCAAGTTTTTTTCTTTTCCCCTGCTCGACTAGGAACAAGTGAGCAAAACTAGTAATCTCATTACCGGTTTATTACTTTAAAAACTGAACAATGCAGACAATTATTTAACACTTTGAGCTATGGGTCACCTGTACTGGAAACTTAATGTTCATGAACCAAACGATATCAAGCATGGACGCTTTCGCAGGACGTTGTTTTCACGGTGATCGAAAGTTGTGTTACACATGACAACCGTTCGTGTTGGCTGCATCACTAATAGCACACAGAACATCAGATACAGAAAAGAAGAACATTTTTTAAAGTTTAATCCCCAGAAATGGCAAATAACCAAATCAGTCAAAAGGAAAAAAAGGAGGAAATAGGAGTGTGAAAACCAAAATCTGCCCTTTTCTTCTGCTAAAGGTGGCTGAATAAAAAAAGTTACCAAATGACTGCAACAGTCAAACTGGTGCAAGAAGGACAACAAAATTTAGATCTACACCACTTTTTAGGTTAACAGTGTGATCTTAAGCAGACTTACACTTTCTATATTCACTGAAGTAAATGGATGTAGAAAGATGCAATTCTGCTTATAATATCACCGTGGAGAACTTCAATTACATGAGGACTACAGCTTCCTTAATTTCAGGACAGCAGAGAATCAGGAGGGTTTTCCGAAGCATGTGCTAAATGTGACACTGGACCTATTCAGACATAATCATGGTTCAGCATTTTATCTCTACCAAGTTAGCCATGGGTGTAAGGAAATTCACCCACCACTTCACTTGCAAGGTGGCAAGCAAGTTTCAGTGGTGTCTCTATGTAACCCGCTGCCTGGCAAGTTTCACTTATGTTTGGGATAACAACCAGGCAAGAAACCATGTGTAGCATTAGCCATGGTTAAGTGTGATTTCTAGAGGAATCACAAAGTGCAATGACATTTTAGAAAACCATGCTTCAAGGACAACCAGTGTAAGTTTTCCCTGCCCTGCCCTGCCCTAAGATGAGCTAAAAATTGCGGTATCCAAGTTGCTTGTAAAACAGATACCTAAGCAGCTCTATGAAGAAATTCCAAGAGTAAAGCACTCCTAAGTATGAAGAATCTAAAGACTGGCTGAAAAACCGAATTAAAATTTCCACCTTCACACATCAAAGCCTTTGCCTAAGAACACCTTTGCTTGAAGTAACACTTAGTATTACTTGCCTCACTGTTAGAATCCTAGTCAATTCAGAGCTCATGGAATATCTTATTGCCTGATGTTTTAAAGATTTCTCCAAACTACAGATATGTATAAACTGATTTCAGAAACCTTACCTCCACCCACCCACCCACCCTCTAATGCTACTGTGAAATAAATGTTCATAGTATTATATCAGAAGATCATTTCTCCTGATATAAACCCATATGGCACCTTTGTTTAGAATAGTAGCACCTGTTGGTTATCTCAAACCCTGTGTCATGCATTCAACTTCTACCTACTTGCAGGCTCTCTGTGTAGCCACTCCAGCCCCACAGAACAACCTTCCAGAAGAAATAAACAAGGCTCTAGCAGTTGTGAAAGGTAGAGAACCTTCAGAGTTTTGTGCTGGCTTCTGTAGTTTGTTGACTTTTAGGGTCATGGTTTCTTATGGATTTTTTTAAAATAAGGTATCTGTTGGCAGTTTTAATCCTTTGAGGTTTTATATATTTTGTGGTTGTTACGTTTTTAGTTCCCATCCCTCCTTGGGTCCCCATTGCCTGGGAGAAATGCAGACTTATAAATATTTTAAATAAAGAGATAAAATAAAGATGGTTTCACATTAAAAATAAAAAGAATTTTATTATACGTGTGCTCTGAAATGCTGTGCTTGATTTTCAAACTCATGAACGTATTTGAGCTTTTGAAGTCAAAAAACAAGTAAGCCTAAACAGTATAAACAAAGCAGCAAAACCATATTAACAGAAATTTTGTTTGAAGATGTTACTCAGCTACTGATGTGGGCTGGAAAGAACACCAGGCTCAGGTAGGCAAGCTCCAGATGATGTCCCAGGTATGAACTAACTATTAAACTATTATTTCTGGTATTAAAAATCCTTAAAAGTCAATTGAGGGCAATAAAAAATGGGTAAAACAATGGAAAACTTATCACTGACTAAAATGAGGCTATTTCTTTACTCAAATCCTCTCAATAGACCATTAATTTGGAACAAAAAAACTACTGTTACCAAGGCAACTATATAGCTATAGCAACTGATTAGGAATCTTTCCTGAATAGGAAACAGAAGTGGTGAATACTTTACTAGGAAAAAAATCTAGCCATTTAAAATAGTCCATATTTTGAACACAACCCATCTTTAAAACCAAAAATTTTAATGTAACTTCCATTTTTTATAATCAAGAATGTTTAATAATAATCTAAAATATAAAGAAAAAGCCTAGTAGATTTCCTAAGCAACCTTTCCTCTGAGATAAAAGTATAATAGTTAAATAATCTGAAGCGATTTAAGAGAACATGTTTTGTTCTGCTTAAATATATTTATTCCTTTTCCTCTTTTCCTAATCTGGTGATCAAAATGGAATATGTCCACAAAAATTAAAAAAAAACCACCCATTTTTCAGAAGAAAGAACCCATCGCCTAAAAAGAAGTCGTTAATGGAGGTTGGAGTCCTTCCTATATACAAAACACAGAGCACTTGGGATGGCTGAAGAACTTTTTCAAAAACAATGATATAGAGCACACAGATATACATACACACACACACAGCATTCATTCTGATCATGTCATTTTAAACTGAGTAACTGCAATTGGTTAAAGTCATTATTAATATTATTATTAATAATGAGTTTTCAGTGTTACTATTTACTTCTGCAATTTAAAATCTGAGGAAGGTATCTTACCCCTCTTTTGAGGTCAGCTTTCTATTTCCAAAAAGTTTAAGGTAGTTTTAGCTTTAATTAGCAACATTCCACTAGAAAAATCAGTATCTTGTGAAAGAGCTATTGCTAACAATATAACTCAACATGTGTTCACATTAAGATCACCAGAAGTTTCAGAGGATGTGAATTTTTTTATTAAAAAAAAAGAATGTGATGAAAGAGGGAACAGTATAAATTTGCATTCTCTCATATCTGCTGCTGAAAAATGCAACAAAGAACTGTTGATATTTTCTTGTGTAGTTTGTGCAGAAACTTGACACCGAAAACACTTCTATGATGTGTCTCTGCGGTACCTAAGAAAGTATGCCGTAATCATATGTCAAGGTTCACGAGACAAATAAATGGCGGGTTCCATCTTCCCATAGAATGCTACAGTAAAGAGAAGACAGTATACAAAACAAACACTGGTCAATACTTCATAATCCGTTTACAGAGATTTGAGTGCTCTCCAGTTTTTTTTAAATGTCAGAAACTCGAACATTTAAAATAAATATAATTATTTTCTGCTTTGGCCAAAGACACAGCTTGATGCAACAATGGCTGCCTGCTCATTCTCATCCAGGGATGAGGAGCCTCTTCTTTGTGGTGCTCTCCCACATAATTGTAATATTCACATACATACTGAAGCTGCATGAGAGAACATCCCACAAAAGCTGTTCCTATACCACTCAACAAGTATGCAAAAGGCCCCACCGTCTATCTCAAGAATGGTCCTGATTTGCTAAGGTCTATGATTTTCCTTGTAAGAGTCAAGAGGTTCCAGGGGAGGCGTCAAGAAAGGAAGTGTCAAAGGACATTTCAAGAGAAGCGTGTTCCAGGGGAAAAGTCCACATATTTAATAGCTTAAATGAGCCAACAGAACCAAATGTACTACTTCACTTCTCAAACAGCCCAATCCCAGCATGGTCTATTTGGAAGTGATATCCATTTATTTCAGTGGAATTTGTTTCAAAGTTTGCATGCTGAGGACTGCACCCAGACTGATTACTATGTCAGTTCCAAGGCAGTGCATAGCCCTGACTAAGAATGCTTCGCTGAGAGAATTCTCATCTATGAGCAGTCAAGTTTTAAATGAATCATGAACCCTTATAACAGAACACCAATTTTACAGAACTGAAGAACCAGTTCACAAGTAGAAATGAAAGAAGTAAAGCAAAAAAGGGACAAAATTAGAAAAAAGAAACAGAAACAAAATAAAATAAAAACAGAGACAGGGCGTCCGTCTTCTGCAGGCCAGACTTCGCTCTCATTTCCCCCATGAAGTTGTCACTTGGCGGCAGGTTTAGTGGCATGGCAAACAATGCCTAACTCAGGCAAGTGTAACAGGTCTGCCTTGGCCAGTCTAGTCATCTAATAATGCACAAATATCACACAGAAAAAACATACAAAACCAAATTAATAGTCAAAATCCATCTACCAGAAAATGTGGACATAAAAGTTTAGAATGATGGTTAAAGTGGCATCTTTGATACATTTCAACTTTTTGCCTTTCTCAAACTGAAATAAGCTCAGAGAAATCTCAAATACACATACAATGGAAAAAGGGTCACATCTTGACAATGTACTGATGTTTTGCTATATCTAAAATCACAATGTTGGTTAGTAATGTGACTACTGAGGAAGAGTGTATGTAAATGTTACACACTGAACACCAATTTTACTGCCCAATGCAACCATACCCACACAATGTTAATTATAATTCTTAAAAGATGGATCAGAATTATTCTTTAAAAAACTTTGTAATCCTCCTCTTTCCCCCATCTCTCTCTGTGCCCAGTGTACGGGCACTAAACAATTCAGCAACAAAATTATTATATATCACAATTGCTGGCATGCACAGCAGAGTTCAGCTGTTATTAACAAAGAGGAAATATAACTGGGCACGTGACTCCTCCGTTCTGCAGCCTGGACCAGCTTTCAGTTTGTTCCAACTGAAATTCAAGGAACATGCTGGATTTGACATACCAAGTTCTGAAGTCTGATCACCATTCAACCCAAACACTTTCATTACAACTGCAGAAATTCTGAACACTCTTATAAACAATCCTTAAAATCATGTAATTGAGAAGCTATATTGAGGATCTCCATGGAGAACTTCAACTTTGGAATGCTTAAGAGTCCTGTCTTTCAGGACACTGTACAAGAGAACTTACAGTGATAGTAGGAGATTTTTGTGATTTCTGCATTTCCCTCTAATCTGTGTTTGCCTTTGCTTGTGTTGCCTATTAATGCTTTTTAATTATTCAGATGAGGTCAGAGGCCACTGTGAACAGTTTTTTAAAAAAAAAAAATTAAGCAGTACCAAAACAGTATTCAAAACCCTGTATGTCAGAAGAGAAAAGATAATTGACAAGTAGGGTACCAGACTGCATGGGAGGGAAGGAGAGGACAGATTTCATAGAGAGGTTACAAGCAGCTGACACCTGGCATAAGCATTCTGTATTTTGACTATGAAGTCCACTGTCACATGTAATCACATGTGCTGTCTGTATAGATTCCCTCAGCCCAAACACAGCTTTGCTGAGTTCCTGCTATGAGCTAAGGACTCTTCCAATCTCTCTAAGTATCAGTCTATGAATAAAGTATAACTGCCTTCAAAAGTTCTGCAGTTCCTGGTTCTACAGCAGGGTACCCAAACAAGAACCAGATTTCTAAAGTCTAGAAAGTACTTGGGATCTATCTTCCTAGAAAGACAGCTTTCTAGGCCAGCTATCATAGAAAGGTAGTTTGCTAGGCTTTAGAAATCTGGTTCCTGATTTCCTAACGTGTTGCTGTAGAGCCAGCAATTACAGAACTAAAAAGGTAGGTATCTTTGTATAAACCAAATTAAAGCATACTGGGATCACTACAAGCAAACTCAGATCCATCAGCGAGAATTTAATGAGAACTAGAAAGAACAGAAGATTATTAGTTAGCTGTGCTTTAAAGACACTATTCTGTCCTCCAAGCAATGTTTGAATTTTGCTTTTTATACAGGGTGACATGAAGCTATGAGTGGTTTTAAACCTCCTTGAAACACATGTTCCTACATCTAAAGGACATTCTTATTGCTCAAAGTGTATACCCTGAGAACAGAAATGCTACATTGTGTGCACAAACAAGGCCACACTACTCTGTATTTGGGACAGTCAATGTTGTTTACATTATCTAAATCTGGACATTACCAGTTCTATATCAGACATTTCAGAGAAATGATTCTATTTTAGCAAGAGGCGCAGCAAGTTGTAAGGGCTCATATATAGCAAGATAAACAATAGAGCCGCTCCGATTTCCAAACAGAGGTCTTCCAGATAGTGCTCTGGCTCCTGTTTTAGCAAGCATTAATCTCTACAATCAGAACCATGATGAATCTGATTTCTGAAAGGAAGAACTGAGGCCCACAGGAAGGCATACTCTTCAGACTATATACAGCCATGTCAATGGAGTCCCACAAATGCAAGTGCTCTCGTTCATTAGACTATTAAAAGATGGGACTTACTGTCTGACAAAGTGCAATCAAGTAAACAATGAGGTATCAAAGCATCTTTTAAGTGCATTTAAAACTATGTTCCAAAGCAACAATAGCTTGCCATAATAAATACACTTCAATTAGCCATTTGGTCTGATTACATGTTTATAAATGTTAAGAGCATAAATTGCACATATACTTATAATCTGTACATATAAATCAAGAATTCAGAGTAAAATCCCAGTAGTGAATTCAATACCTAAAATTAAAGTGTTTTCTCTCTCTCTTTAATGGGAAAAGATCCAGCAAGGATGCAATCTGAGTTAACAGATCTTGATACTGGGTCCTGTAACTTTGACACCAGGAACTTGGAGGTGCTCACCTATCATTCAGAACACATGCGCTAACTGCCTACAACCATCCTAGGGTTGATAACTATACCCACTGCTGCTGTACCACATTCTCAGCTCAGAAGACAACCTAATGATCATCCTTGGATTCTTTACTACCTTCTGTTTCAGTTTCAGTTCTTCTTGGGACAGAAAATACTTCCAAAGTCTTCTTCCAACTTCAGCCTGAACTCTGCAATTTACAGATCATGGCAAGTGCTCCCAAGATCACAGGTCTGCTTCCTGGCTAGTTTCAGGAGGCTAGATTTCTTCCCTCCAAGCACTCTCTACAACTTTGCCTCACCTGAAAAGGATGCTACTACCTGTTTCTTTCCTACCTCCTAAGGACAGCAAACTGGCATCTTGTACAGGTAATACAGCTGTTACAGGCATCATTTATTATCTGAACATCTGATGTAGTTTATATGGCATACAGCAGCAATGTGTGTTGCAATACTACTGTGAAAGCTGCATTAACTGACACCTGTACTAGTGTGATCTCATTAAAACTGCAGAACATCCTAGTGACCCAAACAAAAGATTTTCATCAACAGTGCATACACAGAATATAATATACCATTGATTAAATTTATTTTCAAAATAACTCTATCCCAACCCCAAGACACTTATTACATCTCTTCAGTTCTTTTTAGGGCTGGATAATCCCAACTTTTAATGGAAGTAAGAACATAGTGTTATAATTCTCACGGTTTCAGCGATAAGTCTGAATACACAGCTCAATTTTTTAAACATAGTTTCCATTTCAGCTTGTATCTGTCAAAGTGAGCTCTGGCTCACAAAAGCTTATTTTGTTAGTCTTTGTCACAAGACTTGTAAGTTGTCTTAATGCCATCAGCATTCCTCAACCTTGTAGTAAGCCAGTATTTTGGGAAGACAGGCCAAGCACAAATGTTTAAAGACATCCACTTTAAACGCTTAAAGACATCTGCTTAGCCTCAACCAGAGCCAGAGCCTTCTTTGCTCTGGCGCCAGTCTGGTGGAACGTTCTCCCAAGCGAGATCCGGGACCTGTGGGATCTAATGCAGTTTCGCAGGGCCTGTAAAACACACATGCTCCACCAGACCTATGGTTGAGGTGGTGGAATTCCATCTGCACTGGCCTCCCCTTGCTCTGGTAGCCCATCTGCTAATTACCATCCTAACATCCACAGTCACACATGAAACACAATCTCCTTTGAGAGAAGACGCATTAGCTGTATCAAATCTTTGATCGCCATCTGATTATTTTAAAATTGTTATTATGAATTGGATTTTATTATACAATTATTATTTATTACTGTTTTAATGTATTGTTAGCTTTTGCTGTTACTCGCCCTGAGCCCTGCTTTGCAGGGGGTAGGGCAGGC
This sequence comes from Gekko gecko, assembly GCA_029375565.1. Lineage (NCBI taxonomy): Eukaryota > Metazoa > Chordata > Lepidosauria > Squamata > Gekkonidae > Gekko > Gekko gecko. Next base: position 44,264,841 of record JAPDNY010000007.1, on the reverse strand, counting down.
TATAAGCCTAATATAATAAATAAATAATAAATTAAGATATTGACGTGCAGGTTTTAAAAACAAAAACCTTCATCCTTGCAATAGATAAACATAATCATATTTTATGAGGAGAAAATACCCACATGTTTTAGACCTAGGAGAGAATTTAAAGTCCAGCAAACATGTTTTCTTCTTTTTTCTTAAAGGGTCTTTCAGCCCATCTCCCTCAAATGAGAACTGAATCACCAAAAAAGCAAAATAGAGACAATAGCAACTCCTTGCCAGTTGCTGGAAAACACGAGGAACAAACTGACAGAACAGAGAACAAGAAATCAGAAAAAAGTCTGAAATACCAACCTTCTGCACAGGGCACAACTATCAGAGCTCTGTCAATAAAAACCGTGTTTGTTAGATGCTGGGCCACACCAACACTTGAAGATTCCCGAAACTTAATATAACATACTTTGGAGGAAAAAGCGAGTGGTGCGTTGCTGTAAGATAAGAGAAAACCAATTAGATGCCACTGAACCCAGCTACATTGAACCCAGCTCAAATGTAATTATAAACAGAACAGTCCTAGAGCAAGCAACACGAAAATGTATGTTTTACCAGGCAGCCCTAGTTTATTTTGGATTGGTGCAGCCATAACACTAACTCACCCCCACTAATGGTTATTGGCCCTCCTCCCTGTTTTGTATGTTTGTTTTTATTGAATTATTTTACAATTTAAAATATTGTTTTTAATTGTTGAGACGCTTTAATGTTTTCCTGTTCGCCACCTTGAGGACTTGGGTGGAAAGGCAGGATAAAAATGTTTCAAATAAATATTTAAATAAATAGTGACCAATCCCAAATCCAGGTTTCAGAATTTGCATTGCCACAGATCAGTCCCAGTCCCTTATTAACCACTGAGCAAGCACTGCATCTTCATCAGCTTCTACTGTCCACTTCATACTGAAATTAAATCCTGCCACCTCCCAATTTATGACAGCCAGTGTGGAGATACAGTATCAGACTAGTATCTGAGAGACCTGGATTCAGATCCCCCTTGAGTCATGGGAGTTTGCTGGGTGGCCCTGAGCCAGTCACACTCCCTCAGGATAAAATGGAGGCGAGGAGAACAATGTGAGCTTGCTTTGGGTCCCCCACTGGGGAGAACGGTGGAGTACAAGGGAGTTAAATAAATAATCCAAGAAACATCAAAAAACATTCTTTCCACAGAGGACAGACCAAAAAGGGTCAAATTTTAGAGGAGCAGACTTTTTCAATAATAGGGTTTATATATTCAGATGTGGTTATTAAAGTTAAAGAAATCAAAAGCCTCATTCTAACACAAAAAACAGGAATGGGTAGGACATGTATAGTCCGGACACAATCTGAAATAGTTGATTGTATTGCTACCGGTATCTTAATTTTAACTTGTTTTATATTATTTATTGCAATGCTATGATGTATTAATTGAATGTTGTAAACCGCCCTGAGCCCTATTTGGGGGAGGGCAGTCTAGAAATCCAATAAATAAATAATGTTTGCTTACAGTAACACAAAGAAGCATGTCTGGTGTAACTTCAGTCAATTTTTAAAGAGTGATTCAGCAATCCAGGTCATGCTCTGTGCTTCGAGGCCCAATGTTCCGCTGCACAGAACAGGGAACTGGACTCCTAGCCGTTCAACAAGCATTTCCCTCACCCCCTGTGCTTGAACAGCAGCAGCCGACATCCCTGCTGTAGTGGCACTGAGAAAAATCTAGAACAGTGCAGAAGTGGATGCAACAGAACTAGAGTTAGTTGTAACAAGGGAATCAGGCAGGACCAAGAGCGCAGGCTGTTCCAGTCTATCAGGCTTGCATTACACAAGAATACAAAATGTTTATTAGGGTGTACACATAGCTAGAACAAATACAATTGATCCATCAATTGTATTTGTATAATAACTAGCTTGGTTGTATAAGCCTTTTAAGCCTGAGACTTAAGACTATTTCTTTTAACCACAGTATGTTTTAGCTATTTGTAGACCCTAATAAACATTTAGTATTTTTGTATAAAATAGTTTGTAGCTTGACCCTCTTAGTTCACAGCTGATTTTGGGTTGAGCCCCCACCCCCCTTTCAGTTTTTGCATCACACAAGACCACCATAGGTACTGAGGGAGCAGCACAATAGATCAGAATAGGCTGTACAGCAGCATTATGGCACCCAATTATCCATGCCCCCCACTCAGCCTGAACCTGTTAGACAGGTAAGCAAAGTATTTAGACTACTTAACTACACGAGATGTGAACAAGAAAGACTTCTCATATTCTGGAAGTGTGGTAAAGGTTATATATTAGACATTTATTAAATATTTCATCTTGCACAGAAATCGGAACAATTTCATTAACAACCAGTTATTAGTTCCCATTTGACTGCTTAAGGCTGCTCTCCAACCACATTCATCTAACTTGTGCATTAATTGGATGCTTTAAGATAGCACCCATTAAGTAATTATACAATTGCAATTTACAAATGTGTAATCACACCAGATTATTACAGGTGTATTTAAACATCTCCCCCTGGATGCAGAGAATTCTACTGTAAATTGTTTCCCCTGGCAACACTTGACAACTCTGCTGGGGTTTCTTTGTTTCCCCCTCCTTAAGAAGCCTAGTAACAGAAACAACGTTATTGCTGTATTATTAATTTAATATCATTGCTCTCGACCACTTGCAATCTGCCTTCAGACCCAGTTAGGGGTCAACTACAGCTTTGGTTGCTCTGCTGGACAATCTTTGTTTCCATACTGATAAAGGTAAATTTTCTCTGCTAGTTGAAGCACTTGAAGAGTAGAGAATAAAAGGAACAGCAATGAGGTGGTTTAAATCCTTTCTATCGAGCCAAGTTCAGAGGGTGGTTGTTGTAGCATTAAAGTCTCCTGTTTGGGATTTAACCAGCTGGATGCCACTGAGATTTTCTCTGCTTTTCATGCTTTTAAACATTTATGTAAGAACACTGCATGAGATTATTCAACATCTGGAGTGGTATGTCATCAATATGCTCATGATCACTGGCATGTAAAGAATTTTCAGTTCCTTTGGTTCTTTTTTCTTTCTTTTAATTTATAAAAGTAAGGAAAGTATATGCTATACTGTTTTTACATTTTTACAAGTATCATTCCAATAAAGCATCAGAACATTTTCTAATACACATTTCCCCAGAAAACCAACATTAGTGGGGAGAACATGCAAAGGTAAATCCTGAAAAAACAAGAGTTGATGTTGGTGGATAAGGCTGATGTTTTACAAAAGATTGTGCTGCCTTTCTTTTACAAATTCAGTTAAGAGCTTGGGAGTCTTGTTGGATTCAGCCTTTTTGTTGGAACAGTATGTTAGTGTGATACTCAAAAGTACTTTTTTCAACTACATCTAGCATGGAAATTCTCTTCACTCTAGCCACACTGATCCATGCTACAGTAACTGTTTCCAAATTAAATTCAAGGCACTATTTCTTACCTTTAAAGTTTTTCACAACCTAGACCTCATACGTGAAGGACTGTATTTTTCCCTATATGTTCCCTTGAGGAAACAGTAATCATCTCAGAAGGGTCTTTAATCAGCCTGACCTGTAGTGGCTAGATTTCTGGCCTTTATGATGGCAGTTCTAATGCTTTGACACAGCCTTCTGGAAAGTTCCAGGAAGCTACTTTACTTTAATTAGGTAACAATGCAAAGCACAGGGGTTTTTCTTTTTTCCCCCCAAAGTAGTTTTATTCATTTTTCAATTACAACAATAATGAGTAAGATAGGCATGCATATGTAGTTTACATATACATATAATACTCTATAGTGCTCTATACATTCTCATTTGCAATGTAGTATATTCATTTCTGTACAGTCATACTGTGTGTCATTAGTACTCTTTTGAAATTCTACAACAGATGGAGAGTGCTTATTACATCAGGTATTGTTTCTTTAGTGGTTAGATGTGCTAAAATGGGAGACCAAATACATGTGATATCATTATGTTCGCCTTTGGGTTTGTTTTGTTTCAAAACGTCTGAAACTTTTTCCATTACATATAGGTTCCATAGTTTTTTATACCAGAGGTTTGTATTTAATGTGTTTTGGGATTTCTATGTGGCTGCAATTGTTGCTTTCGCTGCAAATAGTAACATACTGATTCTTTTCTTTTGTGTTGAAGTTAGCATGGTTTCACCTCTGAGATTTAAAAGTAGTGCTTCCGGAGTTTTGTCAATTTTATGTTCAGTTATGATCCTTATTTCTTCTATTATGTCCCAGAAGGCTGCTACTATAGGAAATTCAGACCAGCGGAATATGTAATTGCCTGTTTTTTTACATCCCCTCCAGCAAAGAGGATCTGAATTGCTTGAGGAGTTTTGTACCATTTGGACAATATTCTGAAATTTTGCCATTTTTGTGTGATGATGGGGGATCTATTTTCATAGGTTCTCCAGATGTCTAACCATTTGTTGTGAGTGAGATCACTTTTACAAATTTTCCCCAGTACTTTTGATATGGTAAGTGTTGTGTTTTCTTGCAGTGCCCTTAAGATGGCATATATTTTGGATATTACTCCTTTTTTACTTTCATCTGCATTTTTTATCAGCGCCTCGAAGGGAGTTGTCAGTTTTTGTAAGGTTTCTCTAAGTTTTATTTTTGAGCATAGGTAATTGAGTTGATGATACTGATACCAAGGTATCCTTAGGTTGTATTTAATTTCTACTGTGTTTTTGTCCATTATCTCTTTGTTTGATGTCGGGTCCTCTAGTTTTATGGTGCCTGCTTCTTTCAATTTTCTGTATTCTTGGAATGGATTGTCCTGGCGAGTACCAGTTTTGACCGTAGAATGAGGAGAGCCTTGAGGTGATTGGTATGAGGTATTTCCTGAATTTGTCCCAGATTGTCAGTGTTGAATTTAAAAGTTTGTTTTGCTTCACTTCTTTAGGTCTGATGCCCGTCTGTTGCCAAATGATATCTCTAAGGGTGTATGATTTTGCGTTTTCTGATATTATGTTGATCCAGTCTGGGATATTTTCTGTTTTAAGCATGGCTATTATTCTGGCACAGGGGTTTTTTTAATGGCTTTCACAGTGTTTTAAATAACTGTGAAACTAACTTCTATTTTGTTCAAATGTTGGCTATTTATGGTTTTAACATTCAGCTGGCCAGAACTGTAGTTTTAAATTTGACCGTAATATGTTTTGGATCTTTTATGAAGGAGAAAAACAAGATTTCAGTTTTCCAATTAAGTGTCTTTCCAGATTCTAAGTATTCTACCACATGTAGCCATACATATTAACTTAGAAATGCCCGGGTGAAAGTAAACATATATTGTATTTCAGATTAAGAGACCTATGGGATATTTTTACAGCTAACAAGATCAAACTGAAAAAAGTGTCCTACTCCAATTTAAAGGAACTGTGGCCTGGAGACAATACTCTGATTTTTCTATCAAAGTATTTTTTTAAAAATCTAAATCAGTAGACTCACTTGGTTTTGAGCAGTCAGCTATGCATACATTGTAGGGCATGCAATCCGAATCTTTTGTAGTACTTTATCACAGACGAAGTATACTTAAAAGGATCCTCACTGTAAAATACTTCCCCCCATATGTATTAAAAATGATATGTTTAGGCTAGGCTTTACTACATTTTACATTATTTAGTCTGCAGTAATTTAAATGTGGCCATAAAGCATATTATAAAACTACTTGGGACACATTAGGATTTGAAGCTGTTGGCGTTGCATTCAGATTAGGGATGTAAAACAACAAATTTTAAACAACTGAGCTATAAGAATTTGTTTACTGTTTAAATGTTTTCCAAGTCTTGGAAAACTAGCTAAGGGTTACTTGTGCATTCCAGGATCATCTATGTTTGTGGAATACATGTTTTGCAAATGCCAGCCTTAATTGTTAATAGTTTGAACACAAGACTGACACTGCTGCACTATTAACACATTAATTTTTCTTAACAAAAATCATTAGCAGAGATTTAAATGGTAGCTTTATTAAATGAAATTTACATTCCTAGTTGTTTTATGCAACCTTACTTTTTTTTTTAAAAAAAAGAACACATTAGAAGGAAAAAACTGATAAAAAGAAGGTAACTTTCCCACACCCACAGACAGTTTGTTGATGAATACTAAAAGCCTCATGTCTGAAAAGGGGCCTCCCATCGTTAACAACGCTCATGAGAGATTTAAGGTCAGAATGCTAACAACAGGATGGCTCCATATATATAAGGCTGTTTTTAATTTTCACCACTTAAGTACCTTTAAATGTATAAGGAAAAAGCTCCATCATGTTTTCTGTCTTAATTTTACTTCTCAAGCTCCACTACAAGTAACTGGAAATAAGCCCAATTTATTTACATGGGACTTATTCCCAAGTAAGTGTTCGAAGTCTTGCAGCCAGGCGTTTCTAAGGGTTTTGTTTTTTAAAAAAAGTCTTAAACCTTTCTGGGGGACTTAAGTAGAACTGGAGCTGAGGGCGCAATAAAGAAGAGGAATTCAAGGAGGAAAAGAGCGCCTTGAAGGAGGAAGATGGACGCGAGCCTCAGAAAAGAGGCACAAAACCCAACTAAAAGGCTCTCACACCTATTAAAGGACCGATGTTAAGGTGACCTCAACCTGTTCCCCCCCCCAAACGGAGCACCAGGATGCATTTCCCAGCAACAACTCCCATAGGAAGGGGGAAACCTGGAAGAACTGTGACTGAAGCGATCTGGGCGCAAGGTGGGGGCAGGGGAAACGCGGGTGGGGGGGTGAGAAACCCGTCACTAGCCGCCATCTTAATTTCGGGCAACTCCTTTCTTTCATGAAGATCGTTTAGCGCAAAGCATGTTACCAGCTCCCACAAGCAAGATGGCAGACAAGGCTTCCGGTCAGTTCCCCCCCTCCTCTCCTCCCCTCATTCCCCATATTCTCTATGGCCTAGAGGGCCCGCTCGGGCCTCACTTACTCCGGAGGGTAGAGTCGCAACTCCTCGATGTCGCCTAAGAATCCGAAGAGCGTCCGCATCTGCTCACTAGTGACCGCTGAAGATAAATTAGTGACCTGGATAACCGAAGTCGGCGTCAAGGGGAAACCCAGCGGCACCCCGATCCCTCCGCTGTTCAGCATGATGGCGGCAACTGTGCTCTGCGGGCTCAACCAACACTCACCCGAGGAGACGGAAGTTACCATAGAGAAAGAACCGCGTCTCTTCCTAGAGTACGCTGACGCTCTCAGTCTTCGAAGCACGCGGTTGTCCCCTACGGTCGAAGCGCCGGTATTGCGTGTCCCAATTGAATTCAGTACAACTTTCTTCCCGTTCCAGGTGAAGATGGCGATTGATGGGCAAGCGGGGGCTACGGAGGTATTATTCCGATTGCTAGTGGGAGTGAACCAGTACCCCCCCCACCATTGTGGTTAAAAACAAACCTGAACGCCCTTCAGTTCCGATATTCTTTGCGGAAAACGCAGGAACCAGTGTGGCATTGGGAATACCCGGCTTCAAAACCCCATTAAGCTCACTGGGTGGCCTTTTGTAGTCACTGTCGACCTAAGTTGCCTCAAAGGGTAGTTAAAATGATAAAATAGAGAAGAGGGGAAACTTGTACACGACTCTGCCCTACTTGGACGAATGGCAAGATTTAAAAATGTAATAGAAAATAGAAACACATGGGACTGATATTTTCTCAAAATAAATTATTTTTGCTGGCTTATTTTTATAGAGTGTTTTTAAATTATAAGCTCTCTGGAGCAGGACTCTGGAGAGGCAGAACACAAATGTTATAAATAAATAACACCAAAGTGTGCACTGCAGACTTTTGTTGTTTTCCACATAGTGGCAATAACAGGGTCATCAGTGTGCCTGACATCTTGTAAGTTTACATGAAAAAAGGTTCCTGCATCCTTGAACCTATTAATCTAAAACTAAATTAGTGGAGGAGAAAGACAACAAAAAATAAGGAAGGAAGGAAGGAATACTAATGACTAAAGCTTTGTTACCTATCAAAATAAAAGGGATAAGCCAAAGTGATCTTGTTTTCATACATACTAATTTCACTTGTATAAAGGGCCAGAAGAAGTTTCCTTTTCACATATCACAACCCAAGTTGATGATGATGATTTATTCAGTTTATTAATCGCCCCATCCCTGTAAAAACAGGGCTCTGGGTGATATACATCAACAAAAAAAATAGATAAAATGAAATATGCAGTTAAACATGTAATTAAAAACCTAAAATCCAAGGTGGTGCCTTAATAAATCTTATTCTCCATACTGGACTGTGCCACTGCCCCATGGGCAGGACAGGAGGAGGGAAACAGATGAAAACAAGGAGAAAGAGGGAGGGCGTCAGCGATAGTTACACTATTGCTGTCCGGTGGAACATCTCTGCCTTGCAGGACCCTGGTGGTGTTCGGCAGAGAGTTTCACCAGGTCGGGGTCAGGACTGAGAAGGTCTTGGCCCTAGTTGAGGACAGCTGGACATCTTTGTAGTAAATATTCATTCAGATATCAGTGGACATGCATTTCAACCTCCCTGGACATTCAGTAATAAATTTAAAGGCTGCCATATGTCAGTAAGAAGAGAGAGAGTCCAATGTGAAGTTGCTGAGCTAGAATGAATATGCAGATGTGGCATGTTGAGGCTTGGGCTTAACAGAAATCAGGAGTAGCTAACTCTACAGAGTTCATCACCAGTTCCACTCTGATTGGATCATTTGCTCTTTTGACTAGAACTTGTTTTCATCTGTGTTCTGCATAAGCAAAGTAATACATCTATCTATGGAGCTGCTGGTCCTTCTGGCCTCCTTTGTATAAACTCATTTATCCCCACCACTTTGTTTGTAACCATTTGGCATCTAGTTTAGGAAGAAACAGTCCAGAACACCTCCGACAAGGGAGAAACACCTACTTGGACTGTATCATCTTCCTGCCTTGCCCTTAACTAGTGCAGCATTGTTCATATGGGATGAGCATAGCCTGAAGAAGCTGCCACTGCTGCCTTAAGTGGTGTACAGCTGCTATGGACAGAGAGGGGAGCCAAGAAGAGTCTGCTTTTGCCTATGTTCCCACTGCTTCATCTGTCTTTCTGCCTGACTGTGACAACCATCAGAATGGTAAGAATAATCTCTTGTGCACCAGTTCACAGGATACTGAGCTCTGAGCTGGCATAGCATTTCTTGCAAGGGACAATATGACCTTCCATGACCACTGCTGGATGCTGACTCTGTCCAATAACAGAGTTTTTAATCAAGATTTATGTGGCAGAATGTGCCTGCTCTGGCCTGCAGGCCCTATTCCACCCTGCCCTCCTAGGTTTTTCTCTTGAAGAGGCTTTTCTCTCTCTCTGGAAGCCCACCGCCGCTGTCACCTGACCTTTGTATGGAATTGCCCACTGGGAGGGTTAGGACTCCCAGCTTCCCTTCCAAGTTCTGAGGCCTTGCCTCTGTGTCTCCTGCTGCCCAGCGCCGGGTTACCACAGGGACAGTTTGCAGCCTTGCCAACCACCTGCCTTCCCCCCCAGTGCTCCTTTTAAAATACCGTGTCCAAGATGGTTGGAGGTCTGTGTGGTAAAGAGAATCAAAAGTTATAAAATATTAAAAAGAAAATGTTTACAAGCCTAGTTTTAGCACAGCACCAATTTGAGCAAGGGATAAAAAAAAGAAACAGGTGAAATGCAAATCCTCTGTCCCTCTCTCTATACATGCCCTTTCAGATGTTAAAATATAGGACAGGCTCTTTAGGCTTAGGAGTTCTACAATTCTGTACAGAGTTCCCATTATCTTAAAGCTTGTTTCAGCTCTTTAGGCAAGCACATGCTCAATGGCTGCCTTCCCAGTGGAGAGGTCTGTGTCCACTCATGGACTCAGCACCCAAGTAAAAGAGAGCTCCTTCCTGCTGCAAGGAGTCTGTATCTTCACCCACTGACCTGGTCATGCCAGCTCAAAGAGGTGTTTCCTGAAGATCTCCAGGAATCTCCCTCCTGAAGACTCTCTAATATTTAACACCTCCACATCTCTGTTTCCTGCTTGGGGAAGGGGGAGATCTTGACCCACCCATTATCTCTCCTGCTAGATCTATTTAGCGTTTGTATGAGGGTAAGCTGGAAAACGATTGCACTCACATACACCCAACTTGTTCTCTGCCCCGGTGGAGGGGGGGGGGACCTTTTAAAATGCACAGTGGAGAGTTTGCTCAGCTCAGACCTCCCATAAAAAATGAATTTCTTTACAAACTCCAACAAAACCAAAGAGACAGAAAACAGACAAAAACATACCACACAAGTACATTGTCAAAGGATTTACCCACTACGTAGCTGACACTGGGACTTGCATAAGCTTAAACCATCAGTGGGGTGAGGCAGTCCCTTTAGAGATTATGTTGTGACACATATTTCTTTCAAGTTCTGCTCTCCAGAAGCTTCAGCCAATCACTTTCAAATTGTTGAAAAGAGAGGGGGGAAAGGAGAAGTTTGGCAGTTTGACCAACTGACAGAGTTGAGGTTTGTTAGTGGCATCCAGGTCTATGAGTAATGTACCCAACAAGTATCTTTCAAACACATTATAGTGGGCCACCAAAAGCTAAGCCTTGTGAATGACCACCAGTTGCAGCATATATTTAAAAAGTAGAAAAGATCCATTAGACAATACTCTATAGACAAGATGCATTAGACAATGCTCTATAGACACAATGTATAAACCTTCAGTTGGGCCCAGCCATATGCAGTTGTACATTCCCTGAGTTTTGGGGCACCTGCATTCAAGGTGGCTTCCTCTCTGCTTTTTTAAAAAAAATTAAACTGTTTATTGAAGATTAAAATAAAATACAATGCAGTACTTAGTAAAGCATGAATGAAAAAATTACAAAATGATCATTAAGTCCGTGGTGAAGCAAGGATTGCCATTACAATTTATCTGACAATTTTGAGCTTATCATTCAAATAAAAATAAATGGTGTTCAAGCCAGTTTTAAAGATCTTTCAACTATTTAATGGTAAAGATACAAGGTGTGTGAATCAATTAAGGGTGCTTTCTGTAATGTTCCTTCTGGGTCAGCAAAAGCATCTAGCCACAATGACCACTTGGCCATAATACTAGTAGAGGTAACCTGTCTATCTTCTTGTGCAATCCAGTCTGAGGTCTTGTCCAGTAAAAAATATTCCCATACCTTTTGGTACCACTGATGCATCGAGGGGAGATCCTGTAATTTCCAGTTTGAAGCAAGGGTATGTTTTGCTGCTGCTCAAAGGGTGGAAATGAGGTCTTTAGTATTTTGAGGAATCCTGATTCTTGGCCAAAAGCCCAAAAGAATTAAGGTTGGGTCTTTAGGGATATAATGACCTGTTATCAAATGAATTTGTGATATGATTTCACTCCAAAATCAATTAACTTTACACAACCACTAGCAATGGTAAAAAGAGCCTTTTGCTCCACATAGTTTCCAGCATGATGATGACATGTGCGGATTAATATATGAGAGTTTTGATGGGGTGAGATGCCAACGAAACAAAGTTGTTGAATAGGTAAGGAACGTGAGGTATAACTTGATGAGATGTGGCTTCCTCTCTGCTTCATTGGCAGCATCTCCAAAGAAACGCAAGAAACTGCAACAGAGAAGAGAAAGTTGAATGATTGTGTTTACAGCCCTGGTAAACTCCATGTTCTGGTGATCAATCACAGCATCAACAGGAAGGCTAGACAGGTGAGTGGTTACCTCCCCAAGGGGATCCAGTAGCCTTCAAAAGTAGGCTATCTTCTTCTGTGGAGACTGAAAAATCTAAAGCACCAGATAGCAACTAAAGCATCACTGGTAGAAAAAAATAATTCAGAATTCAACTAAACATGCAGTAAAACATTACAGAAGCTACTCTGCAATGGTGGTATTTTCCATAACTATTACATTTGCACAGGGCTGTCATGTTGTACAGGGTCTGTTATATCATGATCCCAGAATCCATTGGATGGTATTGTTAGTGCTATAAGTCTCTGTAGCCCACTGTGACCATCTCAGTCCTTATGAACTGCCTGCATACTCAGAGCAACTTCTGAGACTTTGGCTCTACATGCCCACCATTTGAGGTGTGATGGATGGAGTCACATGACAGGGCCTTTCCACTAGCAGCACCATTATACAATGCTGTCCTGAAAGCTGGTGGCTTCACTGCTGTCTTCCCTGCTTTTTTTTGTTTATCTCAGCAAATTTTTATTTCCAATTTAACAGAGGAGATTGGAATTATACCCCACCCTTCACTACCTGAAGGAGTCTCAGGGCAGTTCCCCTCCCCACAACAGATACCCTATGAGGTAGATGGGTCTGAGAGAGCTCTTTCGAGAACTGCTCATGAGAGAACAGCTCTGAAAACTTGTAACAGACCCAAGGTCACACCACCAGTGGAGAGGAGAATCAAATCCGGTTCTTCCAGATTAGAGTCCACGCTCTTAACCACTACACCAAACTGGCTCTTCTAACACAGGCAGTGTTCAGATCTATAGTGAATTTGTTGTACTATATTGCCTATATTGACTGGTTTTCTAACAATTTCTCTGCAATGTAAACTTGATGGTTTTCTGTTTCAAAACCATTCTGTGTATCAGGATTATAAATTTGCATATAGGTTACAGGCCAATACTCCTGCCAACCTAGCAGTTCGAAAGCAAGAAATTGCAAGTAGATAAATAGGTACCACTTTGGTGGGAAGGTAACAGCGTTCTGTGCGCCTTGGTGTTTAGTCATGCCGGCCACATGACCACGGAAACGTCTTCGGACAGCGCTGGCTCTTCGGCTTTGAAACGGAGATGAGCACCGCAACCCTAGAGTCGGATTCGACTGGCTTTCGAGCAAGGGAACCTTTACCTTTACCTTACAGGCCAATAAGCCTGTAAGCCTATGAAAAGGGCTTAATTTTTGTACAGTGTCCAGTAGTTTTAGATATCCAAGCCAATAAATTCCATTTGCAGAAAATAGCCCACAGGACATTACATTATAGCAACAATCCTATTTATTTCTATATGAACATGTGAGAATCAGGCTGTTAATCTGTGCTGATTAAAAATATTTTGAACAAAATATCAGACTAGAGATTTTTCAAAAACGTGTATTGTTTTAATCTGTTTGCAAAAATTCAGGAGAATTTTGTTGTCTTAAAGAGGCATTTCCCCCTTCGCTTACACATAAGACTCAATGCCTCTTCTAAGATGCTGTCTGTTACAGTGTGTGGGTATTATATCTAAACCTGCTTTTTCAGAATTACTTGTTCACATATATTTACTTCATTCCTACCCCACCTTTCTCCTTAGTGGGGACTCAAAATGACTTGCATTGTTCTTCTCTCTATTTATCCTCACAACTATTTGTTGATGTAGGTTAGGCTGAGTGTGTGTGATTGGCCCAAGGCCACCCACCAAGCTTCCATATTCTAACTGGCTCACGTGTAAACATAAGATTACCGGATCCGCTTCAAGGTGCTGGTATTGACCTTCAAAGCCTTGCACAGCCTGGGACCAACATACCTAAGGGGCTACTTCTTCCCATATGTGCCCCAGAGAGCCTTGCACTCCACTGAGCAAGATCTGCTGGTTGTCCCTGGCCTAAGGGATGTCTGTTTAGCCTCAACAGGGCCAGGGCTTTTCCTACCCTGACCCCGGCCTGGTGGAACATGCTTCCACATGAGATCAGGGCCCTGTGGGAGCTTTTACCGTTCGGCAGGGCCTGTAAAACAGAGCTGTTCCATCAGGCCTTTGGCTGAGGTGGCAGGCATCCAGTAAAAACATCTCAGCCTCCCCTGCTGAAGACACCATCTCTATGCAGCCCAAACGGAACAAACTCAAGAGTCCAGCAGCACCAGTATCAGTGCAAATTGCTTTTAAATGCTGTTTTCATGTTTTGAGTTGCTGAATGGCCTGTTTGGTGTAGTGGTTAAGTGTGCAGACTCTAAGCTGGGAGAACCGGGTTTGATTCCCCACTCCTCCACTTGCACCTACTGATGTGACCTTGCATCAATCACAAGCTCTGGCACAGCTGTTCCTGAAAGAGCAGTTTGTGTTAGAGTTCTCTCAGCCCCACCTACCTCACAGGGTGTCTGTTGTGGGGAGGGGAAGGGAAAGGAGTTTGTAAGCCACTCTGAGACTCCAAGTGAAGGATGGGGTATAAATCCAAACTCTTCTCTTCTTCTTTATTGCTGTGATCCGCCCTGAGCCCGTTCACGGAGAGGGTGGACTATAAATTTGAAATAAATAAATATTTAAGGTGGTGATCAAATAAAACCTGTACAGTTAATCAACTAAGATTTCTTTAATCAAATTAAAGCCTTATTTTTTTTCTTAGCAAGAAGCAGTTATGGAAAGTGCTTCTCAAGTGAGGTCAGTAGAATGATGTAAGCTGCCTTGGGTACCCATTGAGGAGGAAGACCAGATATGACTGAATAAATAATTGTGTGGGAGGAGTTATGGCTCAGTGGTAGAGTATCTATGTGGCATGCAGAAGGTCCCAGGTTCAATCTCTGCTATCTCCAGTTAAAAGATATGGCAGTAGGTAATGTGAAGGACCTCTGCCTGAGACCTTGGAGAGCCACTGTCAGTCTGAGTAGGGTAGACAATATTGACTTTGATGGACCAAGAGTCTGATTGATGGACCAAGAGTCTGATAAGGCAGTTTCATGAGTTCAAATACCTAAGACCAGAATGCCAGTTGTAAAGATTCTTAAAACAACATTAAAGGTCTGCGGTTGAGGACCAATATATTGCTATTTCCTAAATGGCTACAAAATGGTAGAAAGCACATCAGCTGATGATATGCTGGGGGCCCATGTGGAAGGCTTCGAGTAACCCTGAAGAGAGATATTTAACATGTACCTAAGTAAATCCTACCATCTACTGAAATCACTACTTTTGAGAACAGTGGTTTAACCGATAAAGAATGTCTGGGCTGGGCCTCAAAGATTCTCAGCAACCATGTGGGAAATTCTGCCATGGGAGGAGGGGGGTCAATTGATTACAACTCCATCTACCCAGTTGGCTTTATAAATTAAAGTGTGATCCAGTTTGAAACAAGTCTAAATATGGATACTGGATTTCTTCAAATTTATTTAATATCAGGGATTTTAGACCGCAATATACCAACTTTGGCCTCTTCAATAGTTGTTTCCTTTAACTCCTGAGAATTAGTTCTGACAAAAGGCAGAGAAGGAAGGATCTGGAAAGTGACTTCCATTTCCTGTAGAGATCTGCTAGCTGATGGAATGGTTGCCTCAGAATGAATAGCATTTATGGTGATAGTGGAGAAAAAGAGTAACAAAGATCTTTTTCTGTATATGTAACCTTAATTTGAAATTTATCTGAGCTCAGTTATCTTTCCTGCAATTTGACATTGGGGTGGAGCAGGCCTACTCTGGCCTGCAGCCCCTGTTCCACACTGCCCTTCCACTTCCCCCCTTCCTGCCTGTTTTCTACCCAGAGAGAGGAAAGTATTTTTTATAACTCAGAATGATGGTTTTGCTCATTTCAAACCTCGAAAGAAAAAATGCATTTCTTTCACAGACTTCATTGGCGATCCACAGATTGGAGTGTATATTTCCAATGGCACAGGCAAGCTGAAAATTAATGATCCCAATGTTATGGAACTAGGATTCTGGATTAAATTCTCTGAAAAGAGACAAAATCAGTCTGTCTTTCATTTAGGAGCAGTTAGGGCCATTCCTCTTGTGCCTACTCTAGAATGTGTTTTTCATGTAATTGACACACTTTGTTTTATGGAAGAATCTGGTACAACCTGTCATCCAAAGACTGTTAGAAGCTACACTGCCTCTTAAGTGACTTCTATAGACTTATATTTCCAGAGTAATTCAGACCTAAAGTTCATATAATAGTTCAGTGCTATGAATTTAGAGAGGAATGGGATAATTAACTGCAATCTTTCTTCTTGATAAAATTCACCATGCAGGAGAATATGTATAACAGATTCAATCACATTTCCAGAACAGGGACAATATTGCTTCTGCAGTGGCAACTGAGAAAATCTGCCAAATGGTACTTCAGAAGAAAACGCATCAAAGCGTGCTCTCAAAGAGGTCCATCTATCTCTTTCATAAGTGATATTTGAGAGATATGGAGCTGATGTATAATTCGGCCATGTTTTCAAACTGCTGTAGTTTATAGGGATCATTGCTTCATCGTTTTGAGATTCAGTGTCACTCAGTCTTTGTAATACCAGGGCCTTTGCTTTATTCAAACCCATATCACAAAACTCTTCTGGATTCAAACCAATCACCCTAATTTTATCAATTATCTTTGTAGACCATACGGGGTAGAGTTGAGCAGCTAGGAGATAGGATATTAAACCTTTTGGATTTAGACGTATCCTTAACCAGAAATAAATTGCATATTCCCATATTTTTAGCTCTCCTCTGGGGAGGCCTGTTTCTTGCCTTAAAATAACACTGGAAGTGCATCTAGGTGCATTAAACAAAGCCCTAAGAAATTTTAATTGTACAGTTTCTAAGATCTTAACATTAGCAGTTAAACCAATTTGTGACCCATATAAACGTTAAGGATTTTGCTTGAAATAGTTTTAGAGCCGCAGGTATTAAGCCTGAGTCCACTTTCCTAAAAAATCTAAGGATAGCACTAGCACTTTTTTCTGCAACATTTGCTGATGCGATCAAATGAGTCTTAAAGCTAGCATTATATGTAAAAAGAACTCCTAGATACTGAAAGGTTTTGACCTGGTCAATGCTTTACCTTTGATTTTCCAGTTAGCCTTTCGGTACCGTCTATTGAAATGTAAAATTTTAGTTTTTAATTGATTAATAACTGTTCAGTATGACATTGATCACTAAATTTTTTAAGGCACATTTTAGGCCAACTTTAGTTTGTGACAAAAGAATGGCATCATCTGCATACATCTGGATTGACACCTTTTCCCCTCCTGATAAACTGGGGGCATGGATATCCACTGTATGCAGACACTGAATCAAAGTCTTCACATATATATTAAATAAAAAGGTGCAAGCAGACAACCTTGTCTGACTCTCTTTTGTACCGGGATTTTATTGGATAATTTACCATCCTGGGTATATCTTATTTGAAGCTTATTATCCTCATGTAATTTAATTATCAAGTGTAAAAACCTTTTGTCTATTGATGCGTCTTCCAGCTTTGCCCATAGTCTTCCCCTTGAAAACAGTATTGAATGCTGCTCTGAGATCCATGAACGCTGCATATAGATTTCCCTTTGTTCACACTGTATACCTATGGGCAAGATTGTCTAAGAGCAAACTAGAGTTAATAATGGGTGATTTATATTGTTGGTCCTCATAAAAGGGGCAAAATGGTTTTCCCAGATCTCCACTTGTATAAAACTTGCCAGAGTATCAAGCTTTTCTTCCCTGTAAACTGGAAGTAATCTCCCGAAAACATTATCTTTTTCCATAGTAGTGATCACCATAAAAGGTGTGTGGCTGCTGTCTTTTTGTTTTTCAACAGGGTTTTGTACGCCCTTTTCTTGCCACAAGTTTCAGCTTCAGTATTTGAAGTGGGGTTAGACTGAAATGCTTTAAAGCATTCTATAAGCTCTATCTTAGCCTGGGCGCACTTACGATCAAACCACTTTTTATTAAATGATTTTCCTTCATCTTTAAGGATGCTGGGTCTTGACAGAAGAGATGTGGCATTTAAGGTGAGTCTATTATATATATTTACTAGGCGCTCCTCATCAACTATAGATGGTGTTAATACCTGGAATATAAATTTTCCTTGTTCTGTCTGTGACCAAGTAAAGAATTTCTCATTTATCTGTGGTCCCCATTTATTTCTCCTTCTTCCTGTCTGCTCTGCCATATAGGCTTCCATATTGATGCTATCTTTAAGGGATTGTAAAGGCCCTAGCCAGCTGGAATTAAGAGGTAAATGATCACTTTCCACTTTAAAGTTAATATCATAGTAATACAGCTCATCGGAAATTAATATATAGTCAATTGTTGAGTGTTTCATACCTGACCAATAAGTGAACTGGCCTGGGCAATCTCCTAATAAACTTAGAAGAGTGTTAACTCTGTTTAAGATTGTACTATTAATGCCAAGACAAATAAGGCAAGGGCTTTTAAAAAAATATTTTCAATCTTTATCAAATGCCGGAACAGAAAAAAATCTGAGTAATATTTTTGTTATTCAACAGACCATAAATCCCTTTTGGATAGTCAAGTATTTACATCAGTTTGAAATTCTTCTAAGATAAAATCAGTAAATTACACAAACTTTAAAGAGCATTAGTTTATTATCTATTCTCCATGTGTTACTTCAGAAACAATTTAATTATATACAAAAATTTGGAATGCTGAGTAAACGGCTGATCGGATTGATAAAAACATTACATAGCTGCTGACAAGGGAATAATTACTTTTTTAAAAAGTAGTACAGCAAATTAATCATGAATGCTTGGTTCTCTGTGTTGCTTATTGCTATGATTGTGTTCATATAATGCGTTCAAGTATATACACATTTGAAACTCCAGTCCAAAAAAGTAAAAAATATATATATTTACACAATAAATATTTGGGATTTTTCTTCCAGAATTTTTTTTATTTGAACTGATTCTTTAATGAACTGTTCCAAAAGGAGCATTGAACTAACAAGCAACTATATTCAATCAATACCAAAACAGAATTTGCAGACATATTTCATTGGACAAGATGAGAAACCTTATAAATCCATGGCTTCAGGATATTTCTTTCTCCATTTCAAATGAGCCGCTTCTTCCATAACTTCTTTCAGCAAAAAAAATCTTTCTCAATATAAAAATGAAATAGTGTATTAAAATGTGTGATTTTTCCCATGATAAAATACTAATCAATATTTCATAGATGATTTTAGTTCATTGCAAACCGCTAGAAAGCACCACATTTTTACTGTGTTAAATTTACACTTTATTATTTCTGGCAATAGTTTTCTTGTTATACAAAACTATTCAAATTAAATTAAAGCACAACAGCATAGTTTATATAGTTTCAACACTCCACTTATTTTAACCTGATTAAATTAAGTCTAATCAGTAAAGAATCAGTTCAGGTTTATGCTATTTGCTCTTCCCAAAATTACAGTTTGTGTCTCAGGTCAAATTAGGACTGATCTGTATGCATTCCCTTTAAAAGGCTTAATTTACTAGTATTATTAAAAGCAATGAATGTGAAATTTTAAACCATCAAAGAGAAATTAAAGACACTTTTAGAAGCAAGGTAACACTGAAGCCTGCCATTATATAGTTATGTTTCTCATCTTCTTTAAAGATTAACAGCACACAGAAAATAAGTGAATTTATCCAAAATACAGCACATTTCTACGAATATAAAAAAATCAATTCCTATGTAAATATTAATGAAAATCAACTAAAATTAATGTACAAAGAGTTGTTAAAGGGTTTCAATTAAAATTATTAAAACTATACACAGTACAATATGCAGTTGATAACGTCTTTGAAGTGCAATAATCATTGGAGCTTGTGTATTTAAAAAGTACTGCCTCTGTTTGGTGTGTAGATTCCTTTCTCTTCTACCATGTCCTTTAAAAAAAACTACAGTAGGCTGGTGCTTTTGATAGATTTCTCTTTAAAACTACCAATTTCCATTTGTTAAAAATTGCAGTAACTGAATATTGCTCCAATGATAAATCATTAGCCTCCTTTAAAAAAACTAAAATGAGAAAACAGTTATTGGTCTTCTATGGCACTTTTCTCTGGTCCATAATAACCATGTATTATTTATTACCCCATAAAGTTAGGCAATCTCATCTCAGTTACATAAGGAGAAAAAAACATGAAGTTTGTCATAAACAAAATTAATTATGTATAATCCAATAGTTTATACAAGTAAGAAGGAACAAAGGCAGCCTGTGGTAAATTACTATTAATATAGTTAGAAACCCTTTAATGACTCTGAAGTGTCTAGTTCACATTTAATGTCACCTGTAGGAGCAGCCCTTTGAGAAAGATCATTACAAACTGGTGGGTCCCAAGTACCCATCCCTTTGCCCTACAACTTCCCAACAGCAAGCCTCCCATCGCTGTGCAACAGTCTCACAGAAACTGGCTTTGGTTACCTAGCTCCATACATATTGTTTCCTTTTAGTCTAAACAAGGCAATTCAAGGCCAAACAAGTTCAAAATTTCTTCCTTAAACCTTCCTGCACCATTTGACTCCTGGGCAGCCCATTCTTCATAGAGCTCATTGCCAGAAACCTTATTAAAAAGAATGAGGCTCTTGCTGGCAGAGTGATTCAAGGTTTGGAACATGCACACCTGTGATATATGTGATGAGTGTCAGGCAACACAGTCTTAAAAACTGGCCATTTCAGTTTCTTTCTTTCTTTTTTTTTTAATAAAAAACTATAAATAAATTGAAAATGGAGTATTTTATACAAGGCAGAAGAAAACCACCATTTTGCACAAAGCTGGGGATTTTCATTTTAAAAAGGAGTCTCTGGGTACAACTCCACAATACAGATGAAAAAACAACTGCATGATTAAAAAAATAACATCCAAAATTGAATTACACATAGCAAATAAGACAGTCAGTGAATGTGATATGAGCCAATCCTGTAGAACTCCCAGAAGTATATTTATAGTCTTCCTGAAAAGACTTCACATTTTATTGCATTTTTCTATAGGTAGATATACATTCTCATGTTAACTTATCTTCCCTTCCTTTCTCAGTTCCATACTTTCATTGCCATTTTACCTGGCCTTTTAAATTAATCCAGCCAGTTCCACGTTCCATCTACCCATTCATCTATACAATATGCACATAGCAAAGCCAACATTTCAAATCTCTTAGCTGCATCTACAGAAGTGGTTTCAAAGATATTAAAAACCAAGTGAACAAAAAAAGAAAGGCAAAACACAGCTACAGGACAGAAAGCCCTGCCGTCTGTCCACTGGCTACAACTGAGGCTCCTCATAACTTTACACAAAGTTTAGTAATGTGTATGAATTATCCAAAAATAAATCCACCATCTGTACAAAAAAACACCACAGGTTTGTTCTTGGAGGAGTGATCTTTGATTGCTCCAATGCTTTAAAACTCAAGGGTTTGTTACCACACGCATTTCCAAAACTTTTTTATTTATGTTCTTTACAGTGGTTCTTCCCCCTATAACCACAAGTTCATTATTGTATTACTGTACATAATTTTAAAAGTTCTTTTCACATATAAAAATAATCAAAATATTCCGTTTTCAACAAGTCCTTCAAAGAAGCATGCTGGCATTTCCCTTTTCTCCACAGTATTTAAGAACCCTCTCTCACAATGATGAGTTCCACCGTGTTCTGAAAAGTCTTTAGCAAAGACACCGCTTGTCCATGATCAATACTGATGAAGCTGTATCCATTAGCCTGGAAAGGAAATTAAATCCTGATAAATATAACACAACAACTTTTCAGAAATATCTGACTTCAGTTTGAATTTCATGGCCTGTTCCTGGTTCTGTTCCAGCCGTATTCTCAGGACAACAGGCAGATGAAGGAATGGAGGCATTTTCATTATATGTAACACACACACACACACACACGTGTACACTCTGCATACTCCAAAAAGTCAATTCACACAGCTGTTTTTAACATTACATGTACTGTGAAAAATGCCACCATAGTAAGGTGGCATATCCCGGAAGCATTTGGGTTTGTTTTTTATTTTTTTATTTATGTTATTTATAGTCCATCTTTCTCATAGGGACTCAACATGGATTACACACAGTGAGCCAGTACTGTCACCAAAATGGGGCATTCAATAACCAACGCATTAGGATTTTACCAGAAAGGACTGAAACATAGCGTAAATAATTCACATGACACATTACATAGTTCAGAAATCAAATAAGTAGCATCCTACTTACAATATGCTAACCACAACAGTATAGATGTTTAAAGAGTTCCAGGATTCACTGGCAATTAAACTACATGGAGCCTTTTAATTTTCACCACATTGATCTCGAAGGGGAAGAGTCACCTAGTGATAAATGTTTCACTCTCCAAAAGACTTGTGTGAATAAGCCCCATTTAACCGGTATCTGAAGTTAAATATATAGTGCATAGTCATACTTATTTACTTTCACCCTGCCTTCCTCTGCAACAAGAACCCAAAACTGCTTACACCATTCTCTTTTCCTCCACTGTTACCTTCACAACAACCCTGTGATATACATCAGCCTAAGCATGTGTGAATGGCCCAAGGTCACCCTGCAAACTTTTCTGGCCATGTGGGAATTCAAACTTGGGCCTATCAGATCCTAGTCTGACACCCTAACAGTTACACCATGCAAGCATCTGCATACACAGATATAGAACACTCCTAACATTTTGCTATCCAAATCTTTCTCTTCTGTTGGTTAAGATATGTTTACCTCCCAACTGGATTTAAAAAACTTTCAAAGATGTTTTGACTTGTATTCCTCCTCCTCAGTTTCTGATGATAGCCAAATTACAACTTTTTAAGCACTTCCATAATGAAGCACTTGCCTAAATTAAGAAAGGGAAAGCTGACAAAGCAGAGGTTTTCTCATCCTGACACTGAGCTTATTCTCCTAACATTCTGATTGGGCTGTCACAGAAAGAAAACATTCTGAGAACAGAATCATGAAGACTTGAAGTACTAAAGCTACTGAGGAGGGGAGATGATGAACTAAATGGAAACAGAGGAGACTTCAAGTAATTTGGAAGCAAAGAGATGGTAGGTTTAGGGCAGTTTCAGTGGAACATGGAAGGGAGTCAAAGCAGGAGTAACAGCTCAATGGAATGCTTTGGAGATAAATAACAAAAAACTGATTAGATAGTGGTTAGAAGGACAAGTATAGGTTAAGGGGAAATTTTTTTGAGAAGGGGGGAGACAGTGGCGTGCTTTAATATGGTGTTAAAGTACTTGGACTGATAGTAGGGCGAAGGAGATAAATGTAGGCAGATGGCAAGCAGGAAGACAAAGCAAGACAAAATTGTGTTATCTTGCTAAGTGAGATGTAAGGAAAGAGGAGAGTATGGAACAGTCTTCCCAGGGATGTGCACCTGGCCCCCTGCATTGTCAGTCTTCAGGAGGCAATTGAAGACACGTTTACTTTGGACTGCATTTTGACTGATTTAGAATTTATTCTTAGCAGTCCTAATTGGAGTTTTTAAACTCTGACTTTTTGGGGGTTTTATAATTGTTGTTTTATTGTGTTTTTATAATGTTTTACTTATATTGTAAGCTGCCTTCTGTTCTGCAAGGGAGAAAGATGACTAACAAATGTTTTGAATAAAACAAAAAGGGTAGTAAGGGACATGGAGGAAGGGGGAGGAGGAGGAAGTAGGGTGGATAGCTTTGATTTTATCATTGGATGAGCATGATTTGGGGTACCTGAATAGTACCAGATTAGTAAAGTGGATGTAGATTAGAGCAGTATAGTGAAATTGCTCGACTAGTAAGGCAGGGTAGAGGAAGGAAAGAAAGGAAGTATTCAAAATGAACTAAATAAGCCAAATCTTTTGATATTTGCTGGAGGTACCCAGATTTAAGTTTAATTCTCATAAACAGCATATAAGGAAGTAAACTTGTACCTGGACTACACTAATCTGTTGCCTGGATTACACTACTCGGGATGCGCATGGATGAAACACATTGTGTACACTGTATACAGAAAACAGATGTATGAAGGAAATCAGTTCTAACCTAGCCTGGGAACAGAAAGGGGTTGGGGGGAAATTAAGTGAGCTGGTCCGTGGATGGGCCAAATAACTAGAGGAAAAGAAGCAGCTTAAGAAAGAAATTAAAAAATCGAAGGAGTGGGCAGCAAAAAGAAACAAGGCTTCAGAGAAAGTTGTTCCATTAACAAGAAAGTTAAAATATTTTAGTAAAGTACCTGAATAATTTTGTCTCCTGGTTGCAAGAGTTTAGATGCTGGTCCTTCAGGTTGCACTCTGGTTACAAATATACCCTTCAAGCAAAGAGAAAAAAAAGGGTTTGGTTAAACTTATATTTAAAAGCTTCATATTCTGTGTTAATATCAGGGGCATAATTATAGTTAATGACAGTGTTAGAAATCAGTTTTTCAAATGAGTTTAAAAAGTAATATCTAGTGCACCATTTAACCAAGATTAGATACAGTAATGTATGCTGCAGAGCCTGAACTGCGTATCAGTGGACTGTGTATATAAAAAGTAAAAATATGAAATGCAAGCAGAAGGGTGAATGTGAGAGATCCCACATTCCAATCTTTAAAAACCTTGTTAAATTGCACATTTGCTCTGACCATAAGATATAATTTCATGCAACATTTCTCAATTAAAGCATAGTTTTTGAGCCTATATCCCCACCCACATACAGGAATGGAACTCACAACTGGAATATGCAGGTACTTTCAATGTTGGTAAGTGTAAGGTAATACACATCAGGACAAAAGACCTGCCAGCTTCAAGTATAGGCTAATGGGGTCTGAACTTGCTGAGACAGGGGAAAAGATCTTGGGGTTGTAGTGAATACTGCAACCCAGTGTGCTGCAGCAGTGAAAAAAGCAAACTCTATGTTACGTTTTATTAGGAAAGGGATTAAGAATAAAACCACCAGTATTGTGATGCCCCTGTATAGATCTATGGTGCAGTCTCATTTGGAATATTGTGTACAGTTCTGGTCACCATATCTCCAAAAGGACACTGCAGAGCTGGAAAACGTACAGAGGAGGGCAACCAAGATGATCAGGGGGCTGGAGCACGTTCCATATGAGGAAAGACTGAAGAGTCTGGTATTTCTTAGTTTAGAAAAGGGATTTCGGGGGAGACAGGACGACAGTTTCTGCTTTACACAGAAAGTGATTAAAATGTGGAATTTACTGCCAGAAGATGTAGTGATGGCCACAGGAATAAACAGCTTTAAAAGGGGATTAGATATATTCATGGATGGCAGATCTATCAGTGGTCTATCAGGGGAACTTTCACATTCAGAGGCACTAAACCTCTGAATCCCAGAGCCAGGAGGCTACATCAGGGGAAAGTCATCCTCTATGCCCTCTTGTTGGCCCTCCAGAGGAACTGGTCGGCCGCTATGTGAGACAGAATGATGGACTAGATGGACCACTGGTCTGATCCAGCGGGGCTCTTCTTATGTTCTGCTTTACATATCTTATTTTATATTTCCAACGTGCCGCTAGACTCACCTAGGCCGACCCCAATCCACTAGTAGATGTTCATCACCAGCATGGCTTTTTACTTTAATTCAATAACACTTTCTTTAACCTATATTGAAAACTTGGTGTGTATATAGATGCCATACAGGACAAAATAAGATACTCCATTGTGCACTTCTTATATACATGAAGGAAATTATGCCTAAAACGAATTTAAGGGACTAATATTTTATATCCAAGAGATTGTAGAAGCAAGCCACAATCGAGACTTCCTCTGGAGCCTGATCTCATTAGATCTCAGAAGCTAAGCAGGCCCAACTCTGGCAAGGACTTGGAAGGGTGACCTCCAAGGAATATTAGAGATGGGACGTAGAGGCAGGCTGATCAAGCCATCTCTCTGAAAAACATCCAATCCCCCAGTAGGGAGGGAGGGGGAGAGAGAGAGAGAGTTTCTCTTCCTTTGATCAACATCCCTCCTTCTACTAACATAAAGCACTTCTGTCTTGTCATGATTAAGTTTCAGTTTCTTCACCCTCATCCAGCCTATAACTGACTCCAAGCACCTGTTCAGATCATCAACAGCTTCCTCAGAATTAAGTAGAAAAGAAAGGTAAAGCTGGGCATCATCAGCATATTGATGACACCATAGCCCAAATCTCCTGATGACCTCTCCCAGTCGCTTCATCTAGATATTGCTAACATATGGGTGTGTGTTAAGATTGAATCCTGTGGTGGATTCTTCTTTGCTGGACAACGATCTTTTGGGTATGCTGGGCTATCTTTTGGCTAGTGCCAGGGGGTTGGACTAGATGACCTGCAAGGTCCCTTCCAACTCTAACATTCTGTGATTCTATAACCCCACATGCCAACGGCCATTGGACAGAGCAGGAACCCCCCCAACACACTTTCTGGCACCAGCCTCCCAGTTAGAACTCTAACCACTGTAATATGGTGCCCCTTAGTCACAGCACCGAGAGGTGGCCCAGTAAGAGGCCATCGTCTCTGGTACTGAAGGTCACTGAGATATCAAGCAGAACTAGCTTGGTCACACTCCCCCTCTAGCTCTTAATAATGATAATCAACCAAGGAACTGATGAAATTGACATGAATGGAATTGTAATTGACATGTATTTAAAAATATATGTATAAGGTTGTTTGTATTTAATTTGCATCACATATTTGTACTAGCACTAGATTTATATTATTTATATTATATTGTTATATTGCTTGCTATGTCTCCCCGGCTGTTGTCTCTTTCGCTGATTATCTCCAGCTGGGAGGTCTCATTCATTCCTTAGCTCTTAATAATGATCATCAACCAAGGTGACCAAAGCAGTCTCTATATCTTGCCTATTTTGGTTGTTAAAATCATATAAGAACCACATTAATGAGCCCTTGATGTCCATAATAAATAAGTCACTAATTCATGGAACCATGACTCAGATGCTCATAGAAGTGGTTATCCATCCACTGCTTTAAAAAAATCCCTGCAGAAAAATGATGTAACCAAATATTGCCCTTCCTGGACAAAGTGATTGAGGGAGCAGTAGCAGACCAACTCCAGGTCTTTTTCAATCTGATTCCAGGCCAGGCTATGGGTCAGAGATGGCCCTGGTGGTTTTATTTTAGTTGATGACCTCCATCTGAATATAGATAAGGCCATGCCTCTTTGTTGCTCCTACTGGATTTATCTGAAGCCTTTGATACAATAGATCATGCCATCTTGTTGAGACATTTGAAGCAGATATTAGGGTGTGTACCTTAGATTGATTTAGTTCCTCATGGACTGGACTCAAGGGGTTGCCACTGGAGACTAGTTATCTTCAGTGTGAGAGTTGTTCTGTGGGGCTCCACAGGGTGCAAACTTATGCCTACGTTATTTATCCTCTATATAAAGCCTTCAGGAGAAATCATTTGTAGCTTTGGAATTGGATGTCATCAATATGCTAATGACACCCAGCTCTATATCTCTCTATCCAAATCCCCTAGCAATGTAGTCATCTTCAGCCGCTGCCTGACTGTTGTGATTAAATGGTGGAAAGTGAACAAACTGAGTACAAATCTCCCAGGGCAGATGGTATGCACCCAAGAGTACTCGAAGAACTTTCTAGAAAGCTTGCAGAGACTTTGTCCATCATCTTCTAGACCTCTTGGAGGACGGGAGACATGCCACAAGACTGGAGCAGGGCAGATGTTATCCTAATTTTCAAAAAAGGGAGGAGGGATGACTCAGGAAACTACAGGCCAGTCAGTCTGACTTCTGTCCCAGGGAAGCTACTGGAGCAGATTTTAAAGGGATTGATCTGCAAGCATCTGAAGGACAACCTGGTGATCTGGGGAAGCCAGCACAGATTTGTCCCCAACAGGTCCTGCCAGACCAACCTCATTTCCTTCTTTGATCAAGTGATGTGTTTACTGGATCGAGGGAATGCTATTGATGTTGTTTACCTGTATTTCAGTAAAGCTTTTGACAGGGTTCCCCATGATGTTCTGATGGTATACTAGAGGACTGTGGACTGGACCCTAGGATAGTTAGGTGGATAGGGAACTGGTTGGAGAACCGTACTTCAAGAGTAGTTGTCAATGGCATTTCATCTGAATGGAGGGAGGTGTCCAGTGGGGTGCCATAAGGGCTCAGTTCTGGGCCTGGTACTTTTCAATATTTTAATAAATGATCTGGATGAGGGTGTGGAGGGACTACTCATTAAATTTGCAGATGACACTAAATTGGGAGGAGCAGCAAACACGCTAGAAGAAAGAGACAGAATTTCACATGATCTGAACACGGTGGAAAAGTGGGCAGATGTGAACAAGATGCAATTTAACAAGTGTAAGTGCCGAGTTCTACATCTGGGTAACAAAAATGAGGAACATGCTTACTGGATGGGGATACACAGCTGGGTAGCAGTGTGTGTGTGAACAAGATATTGGGGTACAGGTGGACCATAAGGTAAATATGAACAGCCAGTGTGATTCAGTGACAAAAAAGGCTAATGTGATCGTGGGGTGTATCAACAAGAGGCATAACATCCAAATCATAAGATGTCATAGTCCCACTGTACAATGCATCGGTCAGGCCGCACCTGGAGTATTGTGTGCGGTTCTAGAGGCCTCATTTCAAAAAGGATGTGGACAGAATGGAGTGGGAGCAGAGGAAAGTGATGAGGATCGGGGGCCTGGAGACCAAGCCCTATGAGGAAAGGCTGAGGGACGTGGGAATGTTTAGTCTGGAAAAGAGGAGGTTGAGGAAGGACATGACTGCTCTCAGTTTTTGAAGGGCTATCACTTAGAGGAAGTGGAGCTGTTCTTGTCAGCAGCAGGACTCGCAATAACATGTTTAAATTAAAGGCGGGAAGGCTGGCTGGATATTAGAAAAAAAATTACAGTAAAAATTGTGCAGCAGTGCAGTCAGCTGCCTAGGGAGGTGGTGAGCTCCCCCTCACTGGCACTCTTTAAGTAGCGGCTGGACAAACACTTGTCAGGGATGTTCTAGGCTGATCCTGCATTGAGCAGAGCATTGGACTAGATGGCCTGTATGGCCCCTTCCAACTGTGTGATTCTATGATTCTATAAACCGAACCCAGACAAGATGGAAATAAAGCTGGCTGGAAAGCCTGACATTGTGCTTCCCACTTTCAATGGGGTTCAGCTGACCCTTCCTGACAGTTAAAAGCCCTAGGAATTATACTGGACCCAGCATTACTGCTGGAGGACCAAAGTAATGCACCCACCAGCTCCATTTCAAAATTCTGCCATTCCTTATCCTATTACATTGCTTATTAGAAGTATCATCCAATTGACTGCACTGACTTACATTGTGTAATCCACTTTGAGTCCCAGTGAGAAAGGCAGACTATAAAGAATAAATAAAATATAAAAATTTCAAATAAAATAAAATAAATTATATTTAGGTGGTATTCTATAACAAATCTGCAACCTATGCTTACTGTTTCCTGTCAATCCTCTGGGAGATCCTGGGAAACATTTACTGCCTCCTCACTCTGACAGCTCTTTCAGATATTTAAGGATCAACACTCATCTCTTGACTGGAAGACCCCATGAATGAGGTTGCAATGAGTCAGTTGCAACTCAATGGCATTTTCTTCTTCAACAAGGCAAAGGGATGAAAATGTTGTAATGGCAAGACTATAGTTCTTCACTTTGTACTTAAGATAATGGGGGGAAAACTCTGATAAATCCTTGGCACTATTTACATTTAAAAATGAATTATTATTTTAATACTCACATCATCATCAGGTCTGAATGGGTTTCCTCTACCACCAACTCCTCCTGATATACTAAATCCAAGCTCTGGATCTTTTTCAATTCTCACTCGAATCTAAAATATCAACGTTTAAAAATGAACATTGCAATATGTTGAAGTTATAGCGCAGTTCACATGTAACACATGATCTCTCTTCCTGGGTTTACTAACCATAATGTGTAGGGCCTGAAGTTTATTCAGCCAGTGAATAAAGGATTTTTCTGTGTATATGTTTAAACAGTTCTTATGCTACATTCAACATGTGCATAGTTGAATGTACAAGATACATTTTATTCAGTGAATACGCACTGGCTGTTTCTTACAAACAGATTAACATTGTATATCCTGCATGTGTGTATATATGTTTACTGTAATGTATGTACAGGGATTTTATCTTGCCAAGGAGAAGAGCATACTGGAGTGTGCAAGAGAAGGGGGAAGGTACTTATAAGCTTCATGGCACCTTCCCAATACAGGTCTTTAAATACAAACCAGATCTATGAAAGGTATAGGCTTATTTCATCACATGCACTGATACTGCACAACTCAACAGTATTCTGTACATGGCCAGTACATAATTTGTAGTTGGCCAGACACTGGCCCTCAATATGGTAGTATACGCCAGTGGCTATATATCCAATAAAGGTAAAACATCTACAGTATTATGCTCAGAAAAATATTTGATCCTTAAAATAAATTAAGAGCTAGAGTCAAACTTTCAGTGTAAGAACTCGAATAACTGAGAATGAAAGCAAACTGAGGAGAATGGGCGTAGGTATACCTATTTCTCCCATAGCACAAATGACTGGAGTACTTTATTACACAACTAAGTGTAAATCTAAATAAAGATGCCACGTTGCAAGTAACAAGGAAGTGACTGAAAAGTTAACTTAACCTTGAACAGAAAAAAGCTACTTCGTATGAAAGACTCCATTCTGTGTTTCAAAGGACTGGTTCAGATTGTATCTTTGTCAATTATAAACTATTGTCCATTAAAGTGCAAAGCCACTATATTAAAACTGGTACAAAGAACTCTTTGCTCATTTAGGCGACAAGCCTATTCTATAAAAATCATTGGGAACCTTGGCATGGACTTCAGTATACAGCTGCCAGCCTCCAGGTGGTGGGTGTAGATCTCCTGGGATTACAACTGATCCCCAGGCAATAGAGATCAATTCACTTGGAGAAAATGGCCACTTTGGAAAATGGCATTATACCCCACTGAAGCCCCCCCGCCCCCTCCAGGCTCCAGCCCCAAAGCCTCCAGGTATTTCCCAACTTGGAGCTGGCAACTCTACTTCAGTATGAGCAGTAAGATGTCTGAAGACAACAATGGCTTAATAGTTTGAATTAATGCTTTCTTTTTCTTTGTGCCTTAAGAGCCTCAAGTTGGTTTTAATAGATTACTGTACATACAAGGAACGGGCATATTTGAGTTTTTCGAAATATTTTTAAGTATCCTTTATGGTGCCTTGTTAATTCAAGCTCTTCAACTAATAGTTTTGAAAGCAAGATTTATTTTAAAAAACCTAATATTCATCCTTGTTACATTGATCTAGTATAAGATCATGTTAGATCTAGTGTAAGACCAAACAAGCAATAGTGTCTTGTCTTTTTTGTCTTATAATGTAACAGTATAGTATTATCTGAACACAACAATAAAAAAACCTTTTATATATATTGACATCTAAAAATCAGATGAATTAAACACTTTTCTGATGCCTAGAAGGAGAGGTAATGGTTGGATCCAAAGGTGCTCACGTGACTGAGAGGCACTTCAACTTGTATAAAGGTGTATGAACGCCTGAAATTTCCATGGTTTTCCCACTAGAATTGTAGCCTACTGTGATACATTCCCTACTGTTTCTGGGAGTCTGAAGACCCTCTGGAACTGATTTCTGGAGAAATACAGGCAGATACACTGTGAGGTGGCTAATGACCCTTCCACTGGACACAATATAATACTTTGAGCTTTGGCACCATTACTCTTCAACAATTTCCTGTAAGAGCATAAACTGAAGCAGCAACAGAGAGCATATCAACCATCATTTTAGTGAGCTTGAAGACATCCAAGAGATCCTGAACTAATGAGCAGGCAGAGCAAAACTGTGGTGCTTAGTACACCACACCACACTGAATGGCTTAGATTCCACAAACCATGAACTGCTCCTTAGGGTTAGGGGTCCCTTAGGAATAGAAGAAGAAGAAGAAGAGTTTGGATTTATACCCCGCCCTTCACTGCCCAAAGGCGTCTCAGAGCGGCTTACAAACTCCTTTCCCTTCCCCTCCCCACAACAGACACCCTGTGAGGTAGGTGGGGCTGAGAGAACTTCTGACAGAAACTGTCCTTGAGAGAACAGCTGTGCCAGAGCTTGTGACTGACTCAAGGTCACATCAGCAGGTGCAAGTGGAGGAGTGGGGAATCAAACCCGGTTCTCCCAGATAAGAGTCCACGCACTTAACCACTACACCAAATAGTGTAAGATGCAACACAGGGGGGAATCAGCAGAAATTTTTGTGCCAGCACCTTTTGTTCTAACTGCCTTCAGTTATGCCAAGGGTCAAGGAGAAATTTCTCCTTGGTAAACCAGTGCTCAATGGATTTTCAGATGGCCCGGGGAACTTCAGCAAGATGACCATGATAGATAAGACTCCTTATGGGAACTGTTTGCTGCTCATAATAAACCTTAACACCACTGTGAAAACTTATCCCTACAACAGCACAACAGAATTTACCTCTTGTTTTGACAGCTCATGGCTCTGCCTGGATAAACCTTGGGACTGAGTGTAGGGGGGCTGATGGGCAACTTTCAGCATCAGATAATCGATCAGTTGCTCTCTAGAAGGATGTCTTGCTACAGATGTTTGGGGAGCAGGATGATGAACTTGAGTATAGTTTGCCTGAGGTCTTGAAGGCTGGCACAATTGCCCATTTGTCAAAGGTATCTGAATAAAGTAAATCATAATAAACCAGCATTTTAAATCAGCAAGGCAATCATTTGCTTTATACAGCTATTCAGATTTATCATGCTTAGCAAGTACCTTTACAAAAATATAGTTTTAGAACATGTATATTATATATTTTCTTAAAACTAGTAATACACTATAAAAACAAAGCTGAATAAAAAGCATTTCAACTTTTGTATAGAGTAGACTAGACAGCCTCCTGACGGGCTAAAGTTAAACCTAACCAATTTCATTTGGGATTTTTGGTTTGGAATGACAGAATGACAGAGAACTTTCTAATGTAAAAAGTGGCAGGAAACAAATTACTCCACTGATCACAATTTTTTAAAAAATCTAAAATCAAGACATAACCCTTAAACACATGAGGAACAAACAGAGTTCGCTGAAATATTCTTTGTTGAAAATGTTCGGTTAGTGAGACTAGAAATATGCACCACATGCATGTGTCAGCAGAAGTACTGCAGGGACTGAATAGCTGACACAGAATCGTCTACAAACTAGAAAGCTGTGAATGGTGTGGGTTATTAGATTAATAGTTTATGACTGCCCCATGTTACCAAGAATTGGGCAGTATCCTACCTTAGGCTGCAGGCAGTTCCTCTAACTTGTGACTCTTTTTCCAACAGAAGAGCCACAAATTGGAGGAAGGCTTCTTAGGGTAGAAGACAGCTTCAATCTTTGCTTAGTTGAAGTGGTAGGATACAGGCCATTGTAGGGGAAAAAAGATTAGGATGAATACAAATAAATGCAATGGTGATGATAGAAATCCGGTCTTCAAAACTGCACTGAGTATCTACTTATATTAAGCTAACTTAAAACAGACACAAAAATTAAGAAGTTGTGGGATTGAATCTGACATTAGGTGCTGATAATATTGAAAATTTAGTCAATGGACGACTTCACCACCAAAAGACGACACAGGAAGGAGGGCACTTTGGATCCACCCCGTTGTAATGATGCACATTATGCACAGTCATCACATCAGCAAGAAAACATTTGGCTTAAAATATTTTCATTTAAGCTTACAAAATTAAGTATTATAACGTATTACTTGAGTCATCAGATTTTTAAAGCATTATGCACGCTTTCCTTGTAGTTAATGAGTTTTGATAATGGAACGTATGTTATGGTGGGACTCCTCACAGAAATATTCACTACCGCACGCACACTGTATCCGAAATACTGAAACATGTACCCTTTAAAGAGTAAAATTACCACATATGAGGTTTTGTCCTTGTGTTACATTACATTTGATCTT
The DNA here is from genome assembly GCA_029375565.1 of Gekko gecko. NCBI lineage: Eukaryota > Metazoa > Chordata > Lepidosauria > Squamata > Gekkonidae > Gekko > Gekko gecko. Next base: position 44,231,257 of record JAPDNY010000007.1, on the reverse strand, counting down.
TAAAGGTGTGCATACAGAATGAATTATGTGGTTTTGTACCTGTACAGGAAGTTTCTTCATGCTGTCTTGAGCAACATCTTTGAGACTAAGTGTGGCAGATGAGTAGTTTTGCTGTGCAGAAATAAATACATCCTCTTGACATTGTTCTACTGGTGTAGATGTTTGGGGATGCTTTAAATGACAAAACAAAAGCATATAAATATTTCTACTACATCATGATATATAATTTAATATTTAAGCACTCCTTCAAAGGATTATAACCATACAATTGCTGATTATATTCACATGAATGCCAGGCATATTATTTAAGCATATTAAGGAATTTAATCCTATTACATCAGCTCTGAGATGACCACAATCTTTAACACTGGCTTTTGAAAAACACTGGAACTTTTAAAAGACTCAAAACTTCATAACAAACCATAATGAACCTTTTCACAAAAACAGTTGCCATTAAAGGATTTGCAATCTTAATGTAAGTCTTTTGTTGACTCGTTCTGCTAGATTTATTCTTTTTCTGGCTCATGCTGGTCAGACAACACTACTTCCTACACTTTCTTGTTGAACTGTGTTACAAATTCTGTTTTGTTTTTTGCAGTACTGCCTCTGGATGAAAGCTGTATTGTTTATATTCATTAGGAACTGAAAGATGGGGAAGGGTAGTACAACATTGCAACTATGTGGTATCCTGTTTTCAAAACAGCCAGTGATGTATAATTGCAAACTATGTACCAAATTATCTTGTGTCATCAAAGTGCATTGCACCTCAAAGAGATAGAAATATAAATGCACTTTTATGCAGGATTACACCCTTATACGCCCGCTGAAGTCAAGGTGCTTAGAAGGGTGTAACCCTATTCAGGATTGCACAATAAGGAACCTGGAGTCTAAACATTCAAAGAGAAGGAGGTGAGCAAGGTAGGAGGCCAAAAGCAAAGGAAAAAATACATGTTCCTTTCAGTTACAGGTGCTTTGTCTTCATTTTAATAAGGCTGGTTTTTTAAATTGATTTGGAAGGAGGCAGCACATATAACTAATGTTTCGAGAAAGCAGTATAAGGGAAAAACCGTTAGAGGGCAGAGTCATTTGAGGGAGGAGACCTTCAGAGAGTTGAGGACGATGGTACTTAGATGGGATAAACTGGGAAACAATGGTGGAGTAATTGAAGTTAAAAGGTCATGGAGACAAAGACAAGGAAGTTTGGGCTATATGCAAACACAGACAGGAATCTACATAAGTAGGAGCATCTCATGGTCTGAGCAAAAGCAGATGTGAATGACTTTAGCAACAGAATATTAGACAGATTTGTGAAGGCTGATGTGTAACAATGGAAGTCTTGCAGAAGAAATGGTAGTAGTATTCAGTGCACAGGACAAAGCATACTTGAGAACTGTTACCAGAAGGATGTCTTTCCCCCCCAAAGTTGTACAATGAGAAGCAACATGATTTGGTAATTGACTGATGGGTCATATGGAGGAGGAGGAACAAATATAACCAACAAAACAGACAGTGATGAGGTTGGAGTAAACAGAACATATCCAAAGAGGAGGCAGTTTGTAAGGAAAGGTGAGAAATTGAGTCTTGGACATACTAAGCTTTAGTGAATTAAAAAAAAAAACTGGGAAGGCAACTCATCCATGTTTTGGAATTAGGTAACTGATTTATTTTTGTGGTTACCAATGATATTTATTGCCTATGGGTATTGGCAGTACAATGTTCTAGGCCACTATGTCTCCATTGTACAGACCTGTAACATTGTTTATATAGTTTCAATGACTACCAGCCCTTTAAAAGACTGAATAAAAGAGATCCCTGCCCAGAATGTATAATCTAAAGGCGGCGGGGGGGACACAACAATATAAGGAAAGCCAGAGAAGCTAAAACATCAATGTGAGTCACTGGAAATATATATAGATCATATCAGAATATATAATTCGACAGCCTGAAAGCAGTAAACATCAGGTCATGCCACATATACTTTAAGGATAACAATTTAGAGTAACAATTATCCAAGCAGCTATGTACTTGAGAAAAAGAATTCCTGAGAAACCTGCCAATTTAACCTGAGGATGGATTTCTTGCAGATTTTTATATGGCTATCAATTGACTCACAGGTATGTGTTCAGTGTGCAACTGCTTTCAGAACTGGCCACTGTTGATGTTTTAGCAGAAGATAAAAAATCCAAAATTACTAGAGGGGGAAAATTCTTCAATAATTGCCATTATTGAATCACTATTTTACAATAGGTAGAAGCCAGCCATAATATAGAACTACACAAAGCTACAGAAGTGGACAACTTCAAAGATGTTTCACATGCTCGTTTCCTTACTAACAATAGCCTTTTTATGCATGTACTCACACGACCAATGTGAACACCAGAACTTCTTCCGTCTGCAAGACTCAAGGTAACATTGCCCTGGCTGCCATGCAGATCCCTAGAGCTGCCATAGTGAAAGCTGCTAACTGGAGCATAATTGGAATTAAAGGACCTAGACAGCATGCTCTGAATAAAGAAGGGACAGATAACACAGAGATTAGTGCAGCATGCATAAATCACGGGACATGTTATACAGACTTGATACAGACATACAAACTGTGTATCATGCAAAAATAACACCATGCACACCAAGGGTGATGCCCATCACAAAATCAAAATCTCAGTGACAACCTATGTGATCTTGTTTACTGTAAACTGAACATGCAGCCTGACACAATATACATGTATATTATATGAAAACACACCAATTCAAATCCATGTGTCTCAGGAAAATGTGTTTGGGTATCAGATTTTAAATGCTGGCAATGTACCTCTCTAGGTAGCTATGGTGATGGAAAGGGAAAGTAGAAGATTGAAATGCACTCCCCTGCCCCGAACAAGGTATAAGCTTGTATCAGTAGAAATGTGCTTGAACACGAAAGCTTATACCTTGAATAACACTTTTTTCTCCTGCTTCAGACCAACACAGCTTACCCACCTGAATCTATAACAGAAAGTTTAGTATACTGTTTATCAATTTATGTAGTGAACAGTAATACAGTGTGATTTTAAATGCAATTATTTAAATTTTTATAAAGCCACACTGCACTCCAGCACTTATTTTTGGAAATTATGATCCTGGCCTAAGAATGGCTTTTCAGCAGAGATATCTGCAATTAATATACAGAAAGATGAACAAATAAGAGCAGAGGGAATTTTTGCAAAATGTATGTTTCTAAAAATATTCAAATACAATCAGATTTTTAGGTGTTCTACTGTATTATCAAGGTTTATAAAATACCTTTGATGGATTATTTGTGAGAATGTATTATAGTTAAACTGTTAAATTTATAACCACTTTCTTTAGTGTCTGATCCTATAAACTTTGTTTTAGTTTGTTTACTCTGTAACTCTCCAGAAACATATATATTTAGACTGAGATTCTGTATACTCTTTGGGCCCCCTTCTAACATTACCTCAACCGTGTGGGATTGATATGGCCACTTTCCAATCCAACCTACTCCTTTCTAAGAGCTAGGGGGTGAAGCATTGATATAAAAAAGAGCCAAAATCATGAACTAGGGCTTCTGACATACCAGAATGCTAAGTGTGTGATGGCTCATCCACTGCAAAAGTCTTGTCAGAATGGACAGTGAATACTTTAAGTTCCACTGGAACCAATGGGGAAATAGCTTGGAAATAAATTCCAAGTGCCACTGCTTAAATTGTCATATATTCAATAAAGATCAAGTGTTCCTTCCCTACTGATGTTTAGGCTCTAGGCAATAGTAAACACAATGGGAACATGGGGATACTGGACTCAGTTAATACAACACAACACTATTTCTTCCGTGAATAGACTCAATTCAAAGTTTTTTACCACTCAAGGCTTTTATGAATTTTTTGGCATATGTTTTAACACAAATCAAAAACAATACATAAGATCATTGTAAATATTACAATAGCTCCTTAGCTTATAACATTTAGTAATGGTTGTAAATAGGAGTGTAAGAGCCCATTTAGGAGGAAGATGAATGTCTAAATAACATGGTTCCATGAGAATTGCTCTGAAGAAGAAACATTCGAAACTCTCGCGGCCAACAAGAGGAGTCAGCCACTTTGATACAGCTTCCTTAACAGACCTGGAATGTGGCAACTGATAAGAAGACCACAGTGTCTATGGACTTTTTGAGTCTATTTAGTCTGACTGGAGAAGCTTCGTCTTTTTCAAAGCCAAGTGCTAAATGTTATAAGCTAAGGAGCTATTGTAATATTTACAGTGATCTTATATATTGTTTTTGATTTGTGTTAAAACATACGGCAAAAAATCATAAAAGCCTTGAATGGTAAAATACTTTGAATTGAGTCTATTCACAGGGAAGTAGTGTTGTGTTGTATTAACGAGGCTCTAGGCAATGGCAGTGTTTTCAGGAGAGCTCTCAACAGTTAGACTCACTTGTTGCTGCTTCCATTCTTGGCCTGTTCTGTTATTCCTTGTAGGTTTGTTAGTTTGTGTTTTGATGTTTGCATTTTAATTGCTATTTATGTTTTAACTGATCATCTACATTAGTTCCCTTACAGGTGAGAAATGCACAGAATATTATTAACTTCATAGGATTTAAGTTATTCATTTGTATAGGGTTATACTAATCCACCATCAATTCCAGAAAAAGCAAAAAGCCAAGTGACCATAAACATGGACAAATTTGTTATGGCTCAGTTTGTGAGGGAAAATTATCCAAGATCAGTCTTGCAAGCAGCTCCTTGTAGTCAACTGTCTGAGATGTTGTCATATCTCAGTTTTCAGGCTATGCTCCTTTACGTTTTAATCTCTTCTTTTGTAGTAAGTTCTCCAACATTGCTATTTATGTTAGTAAACACCTTCACTGTCCACATCCCAGCAAAGGGTTGAAAGCATACCGTCCTGGGTTCAATCTCAGCATTTTCAAATGCAGGATCAGGTCTCTACAGCCTCTCCAGTTGAAGGAGAGCATTGTGGCAACATGGTCAAAGTCTGAATGTATAAGGCATGTTAATAGCTAGATGAAGTAGCTTCTTGCTTACAGTGTTTCATGACAAAGTAAATTTGTTAAATCTTTAAAGTAGCACATGATTGGCTCTCTCCAGCTGACCTTCACCATTTTTGAAGGCTTGGGCTTTCTTTTTTAGTCCATAAGTGAGAGGCTGGGATGGAGCAGTAGAAATGAAAAAGATATATGACACGCCTAAGCTCTTGACAGTGAAATCAGTGTCCCTGTACTTGGGCAATAGGGTACTACACTATCTGAATGTCTGTTCTTATGCCTTCCAAGAAGATCATTATAGACTTTGGGGTATTTTTAAACATGAAAGCTGAAAGTTGATGAAAGGGCATGAAATGTTCCCGAGGGGACCAGGATATCACAGCACTCAAACCAGGACCCAAAACTCTCTGGTCTGCTTCGACCTCTAACATAAAAAAGGTTCAGGCTCTTGTGTAGGAAGCTAATCCTGTGAAGTTTGAGTACTTTGGCCTTAATTCTTTTAATGGCTTTTCTACCAGTTAACATGTGGAATTTATTATCCCTGATGTGACCTTTATCAAATACTTTCTCATCAGGGACTCCTTTAAAATAACCACTGAGAAAGATGATGAATATGTTGAAAAAAGTGAGGGGGAATTTATTTTATTTCCATTATTATTTACATCTTTCTCACTGGGACTCGAGGCGGATTACACAGACTGAGCCAATACAATCAACAGGATGGGACACTCAATAACAGTGCAACAGAATTAGAGTTGTAGAACCAACCAGAAATCTAGAAACAGAACTGAAGCAAAATATTAACATGACACATTAAACGACGCAAAATTATATAGTAGGATCCTACTTACAGCAAATTCCAAGTGACTTTGTGAATAATTCTGTACAGTGCAACCCCATTGCCTACACAGAAAAGCTCTCTCAAATAATCCGGATTTGCATAATTTGCAGAAAGCCAGGAGAGTGGGAGCCTTCCTGGCCTCCTCAGGCAGGCCATTCCACAAAATGGGGGCCACAACAGAGATGGCACGTGTATGGGCAGTTGTTAATTTTGCCCATTTGCTGGTTGGCACCTGCAGAAGGCCATGTTCAGATGGGTCAAACTGTCATGGCGGAACATAGGGGTCTCACAGATATGAGGGTCTAACGCCATGAAGGGTTTGTATGTGATAGCCAATGCCCTAAATTAAATCCAGTAACTGGTAGCCAGCCAGTGGAGTGACTGCAGAATGAGAGTCATATGCATGTTCCATCTAGCTCCCGATAATAGCCAAGCTGCAGAATTCTGCATCATCTGTAAGTTTCTGAGTTGATTTAGAGGGGAGACCAACATACAGTGCATTACAGTAGTCTAATCTCAATGCCACTGTGGCATGGATCTAGGTAGCCAGAATTAGCTGTATCAAGGTAAGGGGCCATTTTACAAGCTATGCTGAAGAAAGCTTGCAATAACAATGGGTCCAGTATAACTCCAAGGCTCTTAACTGGGTCAGCTGAACTCTATCAAAAGTGGGGAGCACAATGTCTTTCAAAATCTCTATCTTCCCAACCAGCATTATTTCTGTCTTTTATAATGATACTATTGATATTGAAACAAATTGTCTCAAAGCAGTTATTTCATATGTAAAACAGTAATTAAACAATAATTTCTTCAGGGCACCATTCCAATGCAGAGGAGTGCCTTCCCAGTCAACATTAATTTAAGCATTGCATTGTGCTTCTGAAAGCTAGGCAGCTATAAAACTATTTGCTTGTTGATTGATATTGTAATTTAAAGCAGAACACTCATCTGGGAAAGTACACACAGCCCTACCACACATTATACTTGCAGCAAGCTGCCATCAGAAAGATTCACATTTTTGGATGTATCTCCTTGGCTCATTAATGTTAGCTGTTGAAACTGGTTGGCCACTGTGTGAGACAGGATGCTGGACTAGACAGACCACTGGTCTGATTCAGCAGGGCTCTTCTTATGTTCTTTTATATCATATGAATACTACTTTGCATGACTGGTTAACTACTTGGAGTGGCAACCACAAAGTTAGTCCCCCTGGCATACACATCACTAGAGTAACACTGGAATCAAGCAACAGACAAGTACAAGAAAGAACTGCAGACCCAGGCCTCAAAACTCCGTACCACACAATGCCATTATTTACTATAGCTGACATATACTTACTTCAAGCCACAGAAGACTATAGTTTTGATCACAGAAAATACCCCACACACATTTTTCAACTTCCGTAGAACTTTAAGGGTATGCAAATAGTTTAAAGCTAAACAAGGTTAAAGTTTTGCATTCTGTACCAAACACATTCTGTACAGAACATATCTGGCTCCTGATAATAGCCAAGCTGCAGCACTCTGCACCAACTGAAATGCGAAGTCCAATCCAGCTGTGTATATACAGTATGATTTGTATCTGTTGCTCTACATAGTAGATACAAGGAAGCTGCTATTTGTAAAGACAGTCCCACTAACTGCATGTAAGTACATAAAGGGGTGTGTGTGTAAAGGCAGATATGCAATAACACTGTCAGGTCTGCTTATGTACTGTAAGCCTGCTTCGTTATACTGAAGAGTGGATTTATGGCACCTACCCCATTCTTAAATGAGACACTGGTGGGGGCTGATCTTTAAATACACATTACGATTTAAAGGCACCTGGAAGTGACGAATAGTCTCTATGATTTTCAAAGAGCCCAGAGTTAGGCATTCAACTGGAAAAATACCAGTCAAACAATGGTCAAGAATTTTTAAAGCATTAGCTTTATTTAGAACAAAAATATATATATACTTTAATCAACAGGTTTGATAATGATGCTAATTATACTAACACAGCTAACTGTTATTGTGAAACAATTTCTTTTAAAAAAAGAAATGAACAAACGGCTTTTAACAAAGTTATGTAAGGTTTCTATGAGTGTGAACACTTCAAGCTTTTTGCTCTCTGGTTTCTATCATGGAACACTAAGGTCAATGTATGGTGACAAATTTATAAAACAAACAGAAAGATTGCAAAGTAACAGCAACTACGGGAAAACAAAGTACATTTGGAGATGCAGATGGCCAATAGAAAACGCTCTGCTATACTGCAAAGTTTGCCCTCAGTGCTGCTGGGTGCGGAGGCAATCAGCCTTCACTCATGCTTTTGTTAAGAGAGAACATAACAATGAAACAAAGAAGCTGCAAGCTATGAACTGGCATTCTTGGCTTCATGGAGTAATTAGAAACATCTGACTGCACTCTTCTGCATGGGGGAAAAGGGGCATTCTTTGTACAATAGTGAGTGCTTTAAATCTCAGTAGGACCATAGTGGCAAGTCCTTCTCTCTTAGTAAAAGAAGGACAAGATGGTCACTCCTACAGTTGTTTCATTTTTAGAGACACACCAATATGAATGGAGAAGACAGCTTGTGTTTTCACACTCTTCACTGTTTCCAAATGACTCTCAAGTTCCAGTGAAGAGAAGGGAAGGGCTAGAGACAATGGCAAACTACATGTTTTGGCTGTTATCAGATATATGGGGAGCTTTTTGGTTCTTTTTTATGGAAATCTGCAGGAAAACAGCAGACTGCTATCTTTATTATCTCTCCTTCACATACGCTACTATTAGTAAAATTATAGCTCAGCAGTTTCACACAGTTTACATAAGCATTGTTAAAGATGTTTTCTAGGAAACACTGTCTAACATGAAGTCTTGCATCTACCCAGGAGTAATTCAATAAGGACCAAAGAAAAATCTTGCTTGAATAAGTCTAGCATTCTGTCTCCAAAAACAGCTAGTCAATCACATGCATAGTATGATGGTTATCCATTCACTACTCTTTGCCTCCAATGAGGCAATGAGAAGAATGAGAAGAAAAAGAGAAGAGATTGGATTTATACCCCGCCCTTCACTTGGAGTCTCAGAGTGGCTTACAAACTCCTTTTCCTTCCCCTCTCCACAACAGACTCCCTGTGAGGTAGGTGAGGCTGAGAGAGCTCTGACACAAACTGCTCTTTTCAGGAACAGCTGTGCCAGACCTTGTGACTGACCCAAGGTCACATCAGCAGGTGCAAGTGGAGGAGTGGGGAATCAAACCTGGTTCTCCCAGATTAGAGTCCACGCACTTAACCACTACACCAAACTGAGAAGGATATTGCCCCGATAAAGCACAATGAACAAAGTGTCATTTTCTTTTAGAAATATGTAATTTGAATATCATCTTTTTATATCAGATTTACTAATTCCATAGAGCCTAGGTGATCAAAGAATCATTTATAGTGTACTTGCCTTGTTGGGTCAAAAAACAGACCCAGTTTCAATTGCAACACATTTTCCACTGTCCTGGACATTTCCAAGAGTGGAAAGAAAAGGTCACAAATACTTGACAAAGATTCCACTTTCACCATAAAGGACAAGTGGTAACTGCTGTAGGACACAGCGCTTCAATAGTGACCTTCACAGCAGGAAGCACTGGTGCATTTTCAGCAGCAGCTGCTATAGGCCAGCAACTGTCAGCATACATAACCAAAGCCAAATACAGCCAATACACTGAAAGCTGCCTTTCCAAGTTTTAAGCCTAAAATGGCTGCATTCCCTGTGAAAGTCAGGTACAGAATTTTATACCCCTTAAACAGCCTTAGAGGAACAGTAAACAGACAAAATAATGAATCCCCTTAATACAAATTGGTGAAAGTCAATTCAAAGAGAAATGTGTACCTAACACTGATACTTGTGCAAAGGTCTACTTCTGAAAGCAGAAGGCACTTTATGCGGCAGGCTGAACGAACAGGAACAGGGACAGACTGCATTTTCAAGGAAATTCAACCCCTCATCTATGCAGATTACTTCACTTCTATACAGATTAGCTCAGTATGATCATTCAGACCAAAGCCTGCTGACTTCTTCAAGAGAACAAAACAAGTAAATTCTCTCCCATATACACATCAGCACCCCCCAACAGTCCATTTCATCAGCAAGTTTTGACAAGTGTTAAGAACTGTTTATACATGTTGGGGATCTCCAAAGAAGGAAAAATCCCATTCATATACCTTCCATTGCCTCTACTTCCTACTCATGGCTGGCTCCTACCCCTCGCCAGCCCCCCCTCATTAACCCCTTCTTCCGACTGCCACGGGATCCACTTTCCCTACCTACCTTTATGCTTCCTCCAGCTTTCCTTCCTTCCTTCCCCTCCCATCCTGCTGCTTCCTTTCTGCTCATCTGCTCCACTTCTGCAGACTACTGCTTCTTCCTTCTCCACTCCCTCTCACCCCCTGCCACAGCCACTTCCTTCCCTGATTCCTGCCTCCCAGCCCATCTCACTGCAGCGTTGTTACCATCTCATCAGATGCTTGGGAAAGGGCTCTACACCTTTCTCCAGATTCACTACATGAGACATCTTATATTGTTGTTTGGGGTTGTCTTGGCAATCAAAAATACCACCCAGTGAAGTCTTCTCATGACACATCACAGCTGTCAAAATACTCTGGTTTTTTATGCCGTTAATTTTTTTAAAACTTTCAGATTTTTCTGTACATCTGGGAGTGGCTTTGTTGTAAGGATTTCACCCCAAGTATCTTTGTTGTGAGAATTTTTTGATCCCTGCTTTTTCTGATGGACGGAGCCTGCATACTTACAGTAATGTCTGAACAACAATCATATGGTACTACTAAATTACATGGCAAGTTTGCACAGCTTTCTGAGAGGGATGGCACTTAGTAGAAACTGTATACTACCCCCTCAGAGATTATCATTAGACGCAATACACAAGTATGTTACAATGTCACTGGAGTGAAATGGGATCCAGCCCCCTATGTCATTAAATATACAAGAAATCACTGTAACTTAGATTTCACATTTACTAAACTAAACAACTGTTACAAAGCCTTTAGAAACTAACTATTGTCAATATTGGGATGTTTATATTGTCAGTTATTGTTTAGCTGAATACATCCAAGTGATACACATTATTAAAACTTCAACAACACACAATTGTAATTGCAGAACATGTATCACTCAAAATGGCTGGATGGCTCACTTTTATAGAATGAACAGAAAATATCCATTTCCTTACCTTTTCTAATTTTTTGGCCTCAATGTGTCGCAGCACCTGTTCCCTCCAGTCATGAGGGACTTTATTTTTTCCTGGAGCATCTAACAGAGAGTGTTCAGAATTAACTCTTGGATTTGTTCTTTTAGAGGGACTAGTCCTCGAATAATTGAAGTCACTAACTGACATAGTTCTCTCTGGTATTTCATTTGCTGAGGGGCGGGCACTCTGAGGTCGGGGTACATTTGGACCATCAACACTATAGGTTCTTGCAGAAAGTGGTCTTTGTAGCCCTCCTGATATTATCGGTGGGACTCTTCCCATCGAATGCAAATCCCTGTATGTTAAATAATCCCCTTCAGGAATCTGAGGACGCCGCGGAGGTCCAGTATCACCAACGTTCATGGAAGCAGTGGAAGATACGCTGCTTTGCCGCTGAAGGGTATTTCTGGTTCCCCCTGACAGAAGTCTGTCATTTGGTGAAACAGCCCACATTTCCATGTGCCTCCCACCCATTCTTTGATGCATATTATATGCAGCACTTGCTCTAACATTGTTATGGTTAGAAAAATTCATGTTGGCAGAGTATTTTACAGAACTGCAGCCTTCTACAGTATCTGACCTTGGCAAGCGTTGAGGATGCAAGCAACTTTGTTCAATGACAGAATTCTGCTTTTGGGGCCACAAAGTGTCTTTGGCTGCCATACTGCTGCTGTATTGAATGTTATACTGGGGATTACTGGGTGGTTGTGAAGCATTTGTCCCTTGCCCTCTTATTACATTAGTACCTTCAGGATTATGATTTGAATCAAACTTGAAAACTGTTTTTGTACATATTAGATCAGAAGATGATGATGAAGATCCAGGAAATACTTGCAAAGGCTGGTCACAGAGAAGAGTAGCTGACTTGCTACGGACAATATTTTTTCCATCCGGAACTGCAGGTGCTGATTTCACTACTGGACTCATTTGCTGTGATCCATTGTCATTGATAATATCATAGATTTTCAGAGCACCCATGTCCATGTTAGTTATGCTATGAGATTTCACAACTGGCCCGCTCCGCTGTGGGGACAAATCTTCAGTGCTCTTTGAGAGACACATTTCTGAAGAAGAATCTGTATCAAATGTAGCACTTCTCTTCAGTTCTGATTTTCCTGCACAGTGAGGTACTTCTTCAGAATGTCCATTGACATTATTTAAAGGGCACAGATTAGAAGATTTATTTTCATTTTCCATGTGCTCCATCTCTCCTTTAAAGTTGTTGTTTAAAAAGCCCTTAATGGATGCTACTTCCTGTGTCTTTATTCGTTCCACATTTGATTGCATTCCTTCCTCACCAGTCAACTTGCAGATATTCATGCTGATTTGCTGCAATTTGTGACTTTCATCAGAAGCGCTGTTTAGTTCAACACCTTTCTCTATTAAAGCTAATCTCTCTTCAATGCTTAATGTAAATTCAGTAAAATTGGTAACTCTATCTTGGGCAACCAGTTTTTCTTCTGCTGTGACATTTATTTCACTTCCATTTTGTAATAGGCTATTAGAATTTTCATCTTCTTGCCTGAAAACAAAAATATTGTTTAATTCAAGAGTATAATACTAACCTTCTTATACAACTTTTGGCAGGAATATGCTTATTTAAATAATTCTGCACCATCTGACCTTTAAATTAAAAGTTCTAGAATCCAAGAAAAACTCTGCAAAATTGGAAACAGCCTAGCAAATGGGAACATAGCAGTGGAAGGCCACAATCTGCAGGCTACCGGTCAGCTGTATGAAATGATGTATGAAGTAGAGGGAGTTGACAAAGAGAAATTTTTTTTCTCTCAAAATGCTAGAACTCAAAGGTACCCAATAAAGCTGATGGGCAATAGATTCAAGACAGACAAAAAGAAATACTTCTTTACACAGAGAGTGATTAAAATGTGGAATTCGCTGCCAGAGAATGTAGAAGAAGAGAAGAGACTGGACTTATATCCTGCCCTTCAATTGGAGTCTCAAGAGCAGCTTCCAAACTCCTTTCCCTTCCCCTCCCCACAACAGGCAACCTGTGAGGTAGGTGGGGCTGAGAGAGCTCTTTCCAGAACTGTCCTTGAGAGAACAGCTCTGACAGAACTACGGCTTGCCCAAGGTCACCCAGCAGCTGCAAGTGGAGGAGTGGGGAATCAAACCCGGTTCTCCCAGATTATAGTCTGCGCACTTAACCACTACACTAAACTGGTGATGGCCCCAGGAATAAACAGCTTTAAAAGTAGGTTAAGATAGATTCATGGAGAATACATCTATGAGTGGCTACTAGCCATGGTGATTAAGGAACCTCCATGTTCAGAGATAGTCAGCCTCTGAATCCCAGTGCCATGAAGCAATATCGGGGAAAGTCTCTGCCTCTTACGCCCTGCTGCTGGCCCTTCAGAGAAACTGGTTGGCCACCATGTGAGACAGGACACTGAACTAGATGGACCACTAGTCTGATCCAGCAGGGCTCTTCTTATGTTCTTAAAACTATACCAGCATTGTGAGGGAAGGGAATATTTAGCCTCTCAAGTGACCAAATCAGCTGAGCATCTTCCACTGCTTCTTCACAGTCATATGTCAAGCAAAGAAGAAAGCAAAAGCCTGCCTTCCTGTCTAATAGAAGTAAACACAATGGCATCTTAGCCAAGGACAATATCTTCCATACTCTATTTACTTTCATGCCAGCTGCAATTCTGCTACCACCACTATGGAGTGAGTGGGAGAGACTATCCCTCCAATTCCCCCTCCCCCATTCAGAGCTGCTGAGGGGCAATCAGGGGAATAGGATTCTAAAAGTCCTGGTTATCCTGCAGGACCATAAAGCTGGATAAGTAATGGGATTTGCTTTCATATGATGTTTGGGTTTTGTATGGACAGTATGAATTGGAACCAACAGGAACATTTATCCGAAGGTTTTTGGTGCCTTCTTGCCCTAATCTGGACATAATGTGTTTTTCCCATTGAAGAATACCTTTCTTGGGACATCAAGGCAAACTACATCAGAAGGGTGCTTTTAGGCACCCTGCAACTGGCATTAGAAATGCAATATGGGAACTCTTCTTTGTTTCAAAGCGGAGAATTTCACAGTCAAATTTCTAAAACAAACTTCAACACTCAATTACACCCAACACTCCAAATATGTGTAAGAATTTGCAAACCTAATTTTAGAAGTGATGGACATGTTTCTTTCTTTCTCTGGAGAGCACAGTGACGCTTCGTGGCTGCTGTCAGTATTTAGGGAAACTGAATCAGACATCCGAGAAGGAGAGGAACAATTGCTGTTATTCTGGTTGCTGTTGTGGGTAGGTTCATCCGATAATGAATCTACATCTTTACTGTCATCTGAAAAAATGCAGTTCAATTTAGCATGTGCATACAGTTAGCTCAGAGAAATACACCACAGTAATTTTAAGAAAGCATAATTTTCATATTCTGTTGAATGTGCATAAGTAAATTGTTTGCAAAACTCAGAATTTCAGACTTAGACAACTTTAAGTTTGCCCTGAATAAAAGAAAACTTCCCTACTACAGAAATAAGTGGAATTCTTAGGTATGCATCAGCATTATTTGTTTTTCCAAAAGCCAGCTACAAATTATGTTGCAAGTTACTGATTTTATATTGTTTGTTTCACAGTCCGTGGGATTTTACTTGATTTTTTTATACATATATATATGAAGGAAACAAAATGTAAAATGTGTCTATAAAGTTATAACTCTGTTATTTTATGGAAATAAATATTTGACAAACTGCTATGTTCCGTATGGAAAAACCACCTTTATGAATGCACTGAACAAAAATTAAAATGAACAAATTATGTATTCCCTTAGTAGCACAGTAATGTTAAAACATTTAAGCAGAGGAAATGAAATAATTTTTAAAAACTAAAGCTGCATCTTTATTAGTAAGTTTCACTCTACCGATTATTTGTGTGCCCCCCAAGGAGCTCTGGCAGCATACCTACTTAGGCTCTCTCCATTTTATCCTCACAAGAACCCGGTGGAATAGATTAGCGTGAGCAAGAGTGACTGACTCAAGGTCACCCAGTGAACATGGTTCAATAGACATTTGAACCCTGGTCTCCCTGTCCTAGCCCACAATTGGGTACCCATCTTGTGGCACTTTTGAACAGGGAGTGTCCACTGTCTCAAAATAGCTGCCACAGAGGGGAAACACCGAAGGCTGAAAGGTTGCCAAGTCAAGCAGCCTTCAACTGCGGAAGCAGCTGTTTATGAATGGGTGTTCCCTGCAGACACAAAAGTGCTACCTACTGGGCTCCAGTAAGATACACAAAAGCCAGGATGACTTGTTGGTTTGGGGAAGACATGCTTTGTCAAGGAAGCAAATGGTTGCCAGGAAATCCATGGTTAGGAAACACGATACCCATGGATACCACACTGGGGATTACTGCCTAAACTACCACACCAGCTTTAAGTGGTACCTGGATCTGAATAAACATATACAGGATTGCAATGCCCGTTACATGCTACGATTACAGTGACTTCTTTTGACTGTGTTTCAGCCAGAAAAGCACATGAAAATATGCTCAATCAACCAAGAAGGCACATGCACCAGCCCCAAAGCACCAGTGCTGAAAACTTCTGTATGTTTGCTATAAAGTGTTCAGAAAACTTGTCAGATATTTTTAAAGCCAACCTTTTTTGCTGCTACCAAGGGCTACCACTTTTGGTTGATTAATGGAAGTTTCTATCAGTGGTGGCCTCATTTCTGCTATCTTCATTTCTTCATCAGAGGAGAGGTCTTCTGACTCCTGTCAAAGGACAGGAAAAAAATGGTGTACATTTATAGATGCTAGCCAAAATGCAAACTATTATTATCCTAAGTGACCTTTAAGAGTGTCTGAGCATTTCTGGGCACTCAGTGCAGTTTCCCCATTTTGTTTTGTGACTTTAGCACTGCATCTGCTTCAGAAAAGTACAGCTTTAATGGATAACTTCAGTCAGAAGGCTGGGCTTCAGAAAACAGCTATGCACTAAGGACTTGCCCCCCTTCTTCCTCTCCTCTTTGTGTTAACAGCATCAGCAGAAAAAAAGAGTAAGCAGTACCAATACCAGCATATCCATGATTCCTTTTGATGTAGCAACTTGTAGTTCCATTTCTAATACCTCAAAGGCTTTTATATTTTTAGATTCTACAGCAATACCAAATAGTGTGTTAAATTACATACAATGAATTCCCTCTCCTTAAAGTAGTGCAGTATCAGAAGAAAGTACATTCCAGTTCCCCTCAAATTAATCACCAGCTTCTTGCCCTTAAGACTCTTTTCCAGAAATTTTCTGTCTAATAGTGACTGAATCTGTGCATCAACAGACTTTATTTTATGATCTAAGAATTTTAAAAATCCTTGAAATATGATAACCTTTTTGTAGAAGAAATGTCAGAAGGATGGGCTAAATTAATTTCTAAGCCCTTTTGCTATCTTCACTCTCATTCTTCATTGACAGCCCCAATTTTAAGTTAATGAAACCTTTACCCAGGTAGGCAGAATCAGGCACGAACCAGCTTCTTAAAGTCCTTCAAGATGGTTACTATTTGATGTTCTCTGAATTACACTGTGAAGTTGCTGATGCAAACTAGTTCCAATATTATGAATTACTGTATTTACTCAAAAGGAAGACTTTCCTTCTTGTTGGGGCTTTCTAAAAAGGAGAGAGGTCACCTTCAACTCAGGTACACAGATCTGCTGAGTGTGGAGTGATGATGCACTGCACACGCATGCACTAAAGTGCACCAATTCATTCACCAGCAGAGAGGAGTGGCAGTGAAAGGTCCTTGCTGCTGTGTCTGCAAATACTGCTTTTCCAAATGATTTGCATTTCAAATGGAGAAAGGAGGAGTCATGTGGATTCACTGGCTAGCTTTAGAAACTGCAGTTCCTTGCCTGGCAACAGTAAGAAGCTGTAGTAACAAGTGGGGTGGATTTGCTCCTCTCCTGACCTACGTTTCCGGCTCTGCATATTACTCCACACCAGCCTGTGCTTCTGCCCCTTTGCTTCAGGCCAGAATTGTCTAGTACTTGGCACTTTTTCCCCTCAGCAGAGAGAAACTCAAAAAGCTGGCAGGTTTATAACAGTTTAGCGTTAACTGTTATGGGACTGTAGGCATTTCAAACAGAGAAGGATAAGGCAAGTTGGAAAAGTGTGACTTCCCACCCTATGGAAAGCACTGTGAAAGGGGGTGGTGGTGGTGGTGGAGGGGATTAACAGTGCATTCCTAGGGAGTGTTACACCGAAAAGCCATTGCTATGGACTTAGAAGGGTATAATTCTGTTTAGGATTGCACTGCTAGTTGGTCAGTTTATCTGCGCCTTTGCCTATTAGTTTGACTCTTGGGAAGGGAGGAGTGAACAAGCCAGTCTCTTCCCTTTGTAAACGTGAAACAGTGTAATCCAACACTGCCCGTGAACAGTTATTGTACAATGCAAACAGGTACAAAAAGTGAAAGTATTTTTTTCTCTGCAGTCTATACGAATTCTTGTATACTGATTACTATGTAATAAATTGTTATACTGCTAACACCTTTTAGGGGGGATTGTTTTAAGTTCAGGTCATCTGATTTTATATATAACCTCTTTTTTTAGGGGGGTCTTCTTACATTCAGGGTCATCTTCTTTCGAGTAAATGCAGTATACAATTACATTCTGGAGAAGCACTGGAACCAACAACGTTATATTATTCTGATTTTTTGGGACAGCATTTAACAATAAGTAGAACAAAGGCTCATTAAAATTATATTATTTTTGCCTGACTGAATAATATGTTAAACATAATAGTCAGATTAGTTGTTGTGGAAAGATGGTTAAGTGTCCAATATCAGTAAATGACTGAAAGCTAATATGTTCTATGGGGTCTGCTGAGGAAAACAAACATTTATAAAAATCCAGAATTAAGAGAAATACCTACAGATCAGTCTTACTTTAGTAAATACCACATGAAACATGGCAGGTTCAGACAGTATGGTAAGGGAAGTTATATTATGGGGCTGGGCAGCATCTCCTGTTCATAAGATCTCAGTGACTATGATGAGGCAGAAGCTCAGCTGAGAGCCAGGTGGTGTTATTAAATATAACTGCATGCAGCCTGTCAACTGCTAATTAAAACTTGACTTTTTAGTAAGGCATTCAGAGCTGGCTGTACTCAGACAGTTTTAGTTCCCTGTTATTACTTTCCAGATGCTGTTTGTCAAGTGTACCTGAATTTTTAATGGCTTTTTTTTTAAAAAAAATATTCTTAAAATGTATTTTACTATGCTATTTATATTGTTTCGAAATCACACTGGATGCCCCTGGCTACCACTTACAGTAGTACAGAGCTACTTAAATACATACCTCAGGCATGTCTTCATGATTAGCAATCGGCACTACATTTTCTGAGGTTTTAACTTGGGCATTCATCTGTGAGTTTCCAGAGCTATTCTCAGCCTCTAGTTCATTAGGCTTCTGCAAGCAATTTCCCATCATGATAGTCTGCTCATTTTCTGTTTTGTTCTTTGCTGTAGTGATTTCTGAAGTCTATGGTAGATTTAAAGACATTAACATTGTTAAAGAAAGCATACTGAAGGGAAAGTGCATCAGATTGTTTATTAGAATAGGTGCAGCTTCAAGCAGCCATGGTTAAGGTCCTCCACATCAGTAAGTACACAGACAACAGGAAGCTACTCCCCTCCTGAAGCATTGGTGGTGACTCCAGAAAGACAACATTAGATCTTAGTATAGTATTCCATTAGATCTTAATGTATAGTATTCCATCCACTTCAGCTTTCCTGTGTCTTGTAGGCCTAACTTTTCCAACCATATCTACCTCTCTGAGAACCTGGCACTTCAGACTCTGCTAAATTATGCTACTGACAGAAAATAGGTTAAAATGTATATTCTTCTTTTTTTGAAAGATTACTTACATCTATTGTAAACTGTGTTTAACAATCTGGTTCCATTTATTTGTGTATCTTTCCCCACCTCCAAAAGGCCCAGAGCAGCATTTTAGCCTTATGCCATCACTGAACAAAGGGTTAAGTGGCCTAACAAATTCAGTTGAGAGTCCCAACAAATTCGTGTAACAGCTAAACAGGGATTTGAACCTCGTTTCCCATTTCCAAATCCACTCCAACCATTATACCACCATGACTCAACACATTTCAATAAGCCAGATGAGCTGCATCCAAGGGTACTAAAAGAACTCGCGGATGTAATTTCTGAGCCTCTGTCCATTATTTTTGAGAATTCTTGGAGAATAGGTGAGGTGCCAGAAGACCAGAGGTGGGCAAATGTTGTACCCATCTTCAAGAAGGGGGGAAAGGAGGATTTGGGTAACTACCGACCCGACAGCTTGACATCTATTCCTGGGAAAGTTTTAGAACAAATCATGAAACAGACAGTCCTTGAGCATTTAGAAAGGATGGCTGTGATTTCTCTAAGTGCCAGTATGGGTTTCTCAAGAATAAGTCATGCCAGACTAACCTTATCTCTTTTTTTGAGGAAGTTACTGTCTTACTGGATCAGAGTTTATCTTGATTTCAGTAAGGCTTTTGATAAGGTTCCACATAATATTCTTGTTGACAAATTGGAAAAATGTGGTTTGGATCCTATGACAGTTAGGTGGATCTGTAACTGGTTGACAGATCACACACAAAGAGACCTTGTGACTCTTGGAGAGGAGTGACAAGCAGATTGCCTCAAGGATCTGTCCTGGGACCTGTTTATTAAACATCTTTATCAATGATTTGGATGAAGGGATAGAGGGAATGCTTATTAAATTTTCAGATGATACGAAATTGGGAGGGTAGCAAATACAGTAGAAGACAGAGTCAGGCTGCAAAGTTGGGCTGAAACAAATAAAATGAATTTCAATGGAGATAAATGTAAAGTCTTGAATTTAGCTAGGAAAAATCAAATGCATAATTATAGGTTGGGGGAGACATGTCTTGGCAGTAGTCTGTGCAAAAAGGATCTAGGGGTCTTAGTAAACCATACACTGAACATGAGTCAGCAGTGTGATGCAGTTGCTAAAGAGGCAAATGCAATTTTGGGCTGTATCAGCAGAAGTATAGTGTCCAGATCACATGAAGTGATGGTACCACTTTACTCTGCTCTGGTTAGACCTCACCTAGAGTATTGTGTTCAGTTTTGGGCACCACAATTTAAGAAGGATATAGCATCATAATTCCCCAATATAGTATCATAATGCCCCTGTATAAATTGATGGTGCACCCTCATTTGGAATACTATGTGCAGTTCTGGTCACCATACCTCAAAAAGGATTTTATAGCACTGGAAAAAGTGCAGAAGAGAGCAACTAGAATGATAAAAGCATTGGAACACTTTCCCTATGAAGAAAGGTTAAAGCACTTGGGGCTCCTTAGCTTGGAGAAATGATGACTGAAGGGTGACATGACAGAGATTTACAAGATTATGCATGGTATAGAATAGGTACAGAAAGAAGTGCTTTTCTCCATTTCTCACAATACAAGAACTCATGGGCACTCCATGAAATAGCTAAGCAGCTGGGTTAGAACAGATAAAAGGAAGTACTTCACTCAAAGAGTGATTAACACATGGAATTCACTGCCACAGGAGGTGGTGGTGCCTACAAGCATGCACGGCTTCAAGAGGGAATTGGATAAACATATGGAGCAGAGGTCCATCAGTGGCTATTAGCCACAAGGTATAGGTAGGAACTCTAGGTCTGGGGCAAGTGATGCTCTGTATTCATGGTGCTTTGGGGGGGCAACAGTGGGAGGGCCTCTAGTGTCCTGGCCCCACTGGTGGACCTCCTGATGGCACCTAGTATTTTTGGCCACTGTGTGACAGAGTGTTAGACTGGATGGGCCATTGGCCTGATCCAACACTGGCTTCTCTTATGTTCTTACGTCAAGCTGGAACATGTCCAGAGGAAAGCAATGAAGATGGTGAGGGGTCTAGAGACCAAGTCCTGTGAGGAAATGTTGAAGGAGCTGGGTATGTTTAGCCTGGAGAGGAGATGACTGAGAGGTGATATGATCACCATCTTCAAGTACTTGAAGGGCTGTCCTATAGAGGATGGTGCAGAGTTATTTTCTGTTGCCCCAGAAGGTCGCACCAGAACCAGTGGGTTGAAATTAAATCAGAAGAGTTTTCGGCTAAACATTAGGAAGAACTTCCTGACAGTTAGACAGTTCCTCAGTGGAACAGGCTTCCTTGGGAGGTGGCAGGCTCTACTTTTTTTGGAGGTTTTCAAACAGAAGTTAGATGGCCATGACAGCAATGCGGATTCTGTGAACTTAGGCAGATCATGAGAGGGAGGGCAGGAAGGGTTGCCTCAGTGCTCAGTTCTTGTGGCCCTTTCTTTACACACCCAGGGAAATGCTGACTGCCACTTTGGGGTCAGGAAGCAATTTTTCTCCAGGCCAGTTTGGCCAGCGATTCTGGAGGTTTTTTGTCATCTTCTGGGCATGGAACAGCAGTCACTGCGGGTGTGGACGGGGAGGTATTTGTGAATTTCCTGCATTGTGCAGGGGGTTACACTAGATGACCCTGGAGGTCCCTTCCAACTCTGTGATTCTATGTTTTACTAAAAACAGAATTTATGCCATCTTTCTACCAATGAGGGTCCCCAAGGCAGTGCACATAAAAATATTAAAACATATGAATAATTAAAAACAACATTTAAAATGATAAAGTAACTCAGTAAAAACACAAACAAACAATACCAAAACCAGGGAGAAAGGCCAAGAAAATGCTGATAGAGGGAGACAGATGAATCTCCCTGTGAAGGGAGTTCTGAACCTTTGGTGCCAGGACTGAGAAAGCCCTTTGTTGGGTTGCCACCCATCTAATCTCAAATGGCGAGGGCAACTGAGCCAGGGCCTCTCTGAGGATGGAGTGAATGGCTAGGACGCCCGTATGGGAGAAAGTGGTTCTTATAAACTTATTAAAAAAACACAAAATAAGGAAAGTATGGGTCGAAACCCAGGAATAATGATCATCAGAAAAATGATGCTAAAAGGAAGAGATGCTCTACTGTCATCAGGAATTAAAAAAAATTACTGAAGCCACTTCTTAATAATGGTCAGATATTCTGAAAGTGCTAAATGACAATCATGGGCCTGTGGCTAGATAAATGCTCTGTAAAATATATAATTCATACAGCCTTCATTTAAGACCAATCTGCAATTATTTATGGAAACGCACAAATATCCATGGTTCATATTTTAATATTTCACAAAAACGACCACAGTATTGTATGACGGAAAGTTTTTCAAAACTCATGAAAGGATATTGATTCTAACCTTTACACCCACATCCTTCACTAAAACTTGCTGGTTTTCTTGCTTTGTGTCTTTATGAGCATCTTCTGGGTTTTCTTCATCTTTCAATCTGTGTACTATTGTCTGAACTGTTTTGACCATATTCTTCAGCTCATCAGGGTAAGGTGTTGGGTACCTCTTCAAATTACCCTCCTAAGTAAAAGAAACTCCATAAAGTTAAAAACTGTTTACTAATTCTGAGCATCTCTGTGACAGACACAGCTAGGGTAACAAAGGAACATTCCATTACATTCCTGAATGGGCTCTTGACAGTGAAACCACTATACAGCAACAAAACTCTCTTTATTACGTTTCTACCTCATCCTTTCTCTAAGGAATCAGAGGAGCTTACACTGGGGTCCCAGGTTATTTTTTCATCTAAGCACTAGCCAGGTCAAGACCTGCTATGCATTAGTTATTTCACACCAGGAACCCATTAACCATTTTATGATCAAATAGCTTTGGGTCAAATACTGTGCATGCAACTTTTCTAAGTTAAAGCTGTGATTCTCAAGAATGTCACAATGTGGGTAAAGGACCTTGTAGAAGTGGGTGGGAAAACGGCACTTAGGCCAAAGATTACTGACAGTAAATGATCCTAACTAAAGCAGATGTTTCACTTAAAACTTATCAATTAAACCATGATAGAATAAAGCAATTACATACCCTGGGTGGTGCCTCCCTTTCATCTTTGTCTTCATCACATTCAAAAGCCACCTGAGCTCGCTGTTTCCTTTGTTCTTCCCAAAGTGAAGGATTGAAACTTTCATTATCTGATATGAACATAACTAAACAAAAGAAAAGTTTATTACTGTACAAATAAAAGTACTTTACACAATGATTAATGTTTCTTATTAACTACTTTTCTTTTCAATATAGATTGTATGCATTATGAATGGAAACAGGGAAGTTGCCAATTTAAACAACACAGAGATTGATGAACTGGAGGCTCAGGTTCTCACATGTGAAATCCATAAGGTGGCATGAAGGCAATCATTTGTCAACTGGATCTTTGCCCATTCTTCTTTGATAAGCCCAAGTTCCCTATTCTAATAGCAGAAAACAAAACAGGAAAGCTATATCTCACAATTAGCAGTTGTTTGGCTCCTATTTAAATAATTAAGTCTAAGGATACAGATTTCCTTAGCCTATTTCTTTTCAACTTCTGTGGTTTGAAAAAGAACTGACTGAGTTGTTACTATATAGCTTTTTACACTCTTGGGCTTTCACCTACCCATTGTGCTGAAACCAATATTTGCAGTCTTGGGCCTGGAAGTTGACTGGTGAAATTGTCAGTGTAATCCTTCAGCATTCCCAAGTTACAAAATCACAGGCATTTAAAGGTGCCCTTAGTACCTGCCACAGCACAACAGATCTTTCAGAAATATTATGAACTATTCTGTATCCATAAGCATGTTGCTGCTGCTGAAGTACAAGAACAGCCAAATAGGGTTTTCTTCCCTAAGTTAAAAAAAGCCCACAACCTGGAAGTTTTTCACTACGGAAACGTTAACTGCTGGATAAAGGATATAAATCTAAAACATATTTGCAAGATTCTCCACCTAGGGAAAAAATGACTTCTAATACACATCTAGTTTAAAAAGTATATGTATAGAAAATTATGATGGAGTCTAACTTTCATCAGTGGACTCTGTTAAAAGGTTAGGAGTCTGGCTTGACTCATCCTTGCCCCTGGACAAGCAGCTTTCAGCAGTGGTGAGAATGGTGTTTTTCTATTTGTGCCAACCCCACTGACTGTCTCCATATCTGTTCTATTCCAACCTAACCACAGCGATTCAAGCCAATGGTCACCTCCCGCCAAGACTACTGCAATGTGCTGTATGTAGGGCTGCCCTTGAAGGCACTCCAGAAACTATAAGCAGTCCAGAGTGCAGCAGCAAGATTGCTGACAGGTTCTTCTTAGAGAGATTATATCTATCCTTTCTTGAAATAGTTGCATGGGCTGCCAACTGAGTTCCAGATCAAATTCTGGATAAAATACTGGTGATTACATATAAAGCTTTGAACAGTCTGGGATTGTCATACCTAGCAGACTGCCTCTTCTGATATAACCCCCCCCCGAAATTTACATTCCTCAGTTTGCAACCTGCTTGTGATGCCTGGTCCCCAAGACATTCGGCTGGCATCTCCCAGGGCAAGGGCCTTCTTTGTGGTGGCCCGGTCCTGGTGGAACCAGCTGTCTGATGATACACAGACCCAGAGGGACTTATGTAAGTTCCACAGGGTTTGCAAAACAGAGCTCTTCCACTTGGCTTTTAGTTGGGTTTGTTTATGTGGGCTGCTTTTTAGTCTATTTGTACTAAGTTTTAAACCAAGAGTTCTTTAATGTTTTAACTATTGTTAGCCACCTTGAGACTGCTTGGTGATGAGAGGCAGCATATAAAATAAATATGACAAAATTCAACATTATATTCTGAGTCAATATGACACCATAACACAAGGTATATAAAGCTGTTGTTTCTCTGCTCACTCCAATAGTGGTCAAACATATCCAACAGTGTTTTAGTTTTAATTTAAAAAAAGGAGAGAGAAACTTGAGGGGATACAACTGACCCCACTGTCCTTCAGGAATGTCTGAAATACCAAGTATCACAGAATTTCTAAAAGTTAATTTTCTTAATGGTTAATTTTCTGGGGTACCATACCCCCACTGGTAGAAAAGGGCAGCAGGGCAAAGAGATCTCTAAATAGATTAAATAGGTCCTCCCTTCTATCGGGCAGAATTTTTGATGATAAAGTTCTTACCATCTTCAGATCTTGGTTGTTGGGGGAACATGTAATTAGTAAGTACCGTTTTCTGTGTTTCTGGGTCAGCTTCTTTTTGAAGAGGAATGAGCGGTTTAGACTGAGAATGCAAAACAGGTACATTGTGTATATATTGGTCGTACTCACACATTACAAAGAAATAAGAACAAACCAGTAAAGGTTGATACTCAAGCACATTCTCTCCCCTCCTTCTTCCCATTGTGCCAAGATCACCATTCCAAGCACACTAGAAAGCCTTCAGTCTAAGTAGCATACCAAAGAAGGGGGAGAGAGAGCACATAAGCATGAGGACTTACCATCTTGTTCTTTTCATGAACAATCTGTGATATCTGAATACACCTAACACACAGTCAACACAATCTGATATATTTTATGGACAGAAAAAATGTGTGTTCTATAAATCTTCCTGAGCAACATTGAACAATGCATTTCTAGGATAAATAATTAAACACAGTGGATATTTTGAAATAAGAGAAGGTACCCTTCAATAGCTACCAAAGGAACAGACCATTATTCATTATTCTTACTGAGATTCTTATCCAGACTTTACTAAAGCATGTAAAAATTTAAAAAGGCCAGTACAGCTAAAAATTATACACATATGAGTGTAATAGCAGAACTGGAAAGAACAGCATGCACAGCCAGCATTTCAAGCATTTTTTTCTTTAGCACTTTCTACTACTACACACATATGCCATGACTGAGAACCAAAAGTAGCTTGTCTTTTTAGAATGGGAACTGCTAGTACACACACACACACAAATCACTGCCAATGCATGTGATTCCCCCACCACACATTAATATTATTTTCTCTGGGTTCTGAATATGGCAACTCGTATTACTGACCAAATGTAAAATAATAAAAAAGTTACTATTTAATCTATACCTACATTCTCTTCCTACAATATACAATTACTGCCTTTCTTACTAATGCTAGTGCTTAAAGAGAAAAAGAATCATTTTTTAACTACAGGTCAAACAAACAGGCCACATATACCACTAAGATATCACAGATTCTAGACAGACATGAACTGCATAATAGTATCAAACAAATTTGGGGTGGCAGAAGTAACTGCTCTGCTCTAAAATAATTTTGTGGACATTTGGATTGCAACCTCTTTGCAGTGCATGAATAATAATCCTTTCATCACATTTAAGAGTTTCTATGCACAGCAGCCAGTAAAGAGTTGGATCCAAACATTTTCTGCAGACTGAAAGGTACTTCCACCAGTACAGTGGGTGGCCATTTTCACTGACTTCCCCTTCCCACTACACACTCTCACACTGCACCCAGTGTTGTACCTGATCATTCCCTGACCCAAGGTGGCAGCTTGACCGGGGGGGGGGACTGGGCTGCAGCAGGAGAGTGAGAAATGCCATTCTTCTTGCTAACTTCTGCTCACACTAAAAAGTGTCCTTTGGCTCATAAGAAAAACAGCAGTATGTTTGTTTCAATTACTTCATGAGAAATGACCAATGTAGAAACAACAGTTACATTCAAGCTTAATTTTTTTATAAGGTGATTGGTTCTAGTCTTACTGCTAATTTTTACAACAAGCTTAGTTTGAAGAAAGTACAATTAAGAAAATCCAATCGTATTTAAATAATGCCCACCTGATTGTCTGATAACCACATAGCAGTCAACTGTTGCAGCTTTGTAAAGCTATAAGGCAAATATTTCAATCTGTGAATAAAAAAATAAATGCAAGAATGAGTGTCAAGACTAATGCCTTACTTAAGAACACGTCAGACACGCGATCATTACCTATTGGTAACATGAATAAAAGTTGATAATATCCTTATATTAAAGAATCACTTTAAGATGTTGTGATGTACTTATTACATTTTTATTCCACTCCTTCTCTAAGGAGGTCAGAGTGATACACATAACTCCTGCCCTACCTTATTTTTTTGCTTATAACACCCCTACGCAATAGGATAAGTTGAGTACTGACTATCCCAAGATCACCCACTGAATGTTCATTATTCACTACATTTCATACAACCCGTGGAAGAATGCAGGTCACAAACCTATTATCACTTAGATTGATAACTTTTAATTTCTGCATATCACCCATTTCATCCGGGAGAAACTCCAGCTTATTTGAATGCAGAAACAGAACAGTTACATGTTTCCAGTTGCCAATCTGAAAAATAAAAAAGTGTGATTACTCAGCAATTGAAAGTATTAACTGCAGAACATTCTAATGCTCTGTTTTACTGCTCTGGATGGGTTTTTAACAATGTGTTGATTTGAATTGTTTTTATGCTGTTTTTCCAGAGGCCCACCTGAAGCACATTTCTGGAGAGGCAGCATATACGTTTTCTAAATAAATATTTAATGGTACCTTCTGCACACCAAGATTCACATTAGTCTGGATGTAAAAGGACGGGAGCATGAAAGGCTATGGTGTGGAGGGGGAGGGATACAGGGTACCCTTAAACTGACCTTGCTGTATACCTGGGAAAAAATGCTCTGCTCCACAAGAAGAGATTGGTGTCACAATGAGATTATGTACTTTGCTCACCTAAAGGCTGCAGGCAAGATTTGCCCTTGGCAGCAACCCTCCCAGGCTGTAATTGGCTTGCCTCTCTTAGGTAACTGGGAGCCCAGGGATCTGATATGGCAGAAAGTGAGAGCAGGGATCAAAGTGTGCATTGTCAGTGCTATCCTAAGCAGAGTTACAACCTTACTAAGTCCATAGAAATCAATGGGCTTCATAAGGTGAAACCTGGCTTAGGATAGTACAGTAAATCTCTGCTGCTGCACAAATGACTCAGCACCAACACCCCTCAAAGGAATGCAGATGCAAGCAAACAGTGATCACACCCATCCATAGTGCTGCTCTGTTGCAGAGTACACATCTGATGTAGACTAGGGCCCCAAGTTTACACTAGTGCAGATGCAACTCAAAGGGCAGAATGATTTAGAAAAGGCTAATTTTACAAATTTTAATCAAAGTCTTCTGTTATTTTGACCTTACCAAAATAAAGTGTATACTAATTGGTTGATATAATCATAAATATTTAAATTTCAATAGATTCTTTATACAGCCTCAGACGGTACACTACTGTTCCTCGAATATTTAACAATGTTCTGTTATTTTTAGAAAATGATATACAACTCATTTCTTATTTTCATATTGTACTACTAATGAACCCAAAAAGAGTCTCTCTTACAGCCTGCAGTCATGGTTGGTTTTATAGATGGTTGCTGTTTAGAATTAAAACTAGAAGATTCTTTTGATGTTTATTTCCTCTGCTATGTAGCTGCTATGCCCTACCCTACCCTCACAAAAAAAACTAAGTAATCTCAACTGGCAGCGAGAGCCGGGGTAGTTACTGGCCAGATTATGTAAATAGAAAAGTGTCTAAATTATTTGAATGGTAGAATCAAATACTTATTAGTAGAGTTCTGAGCCAATTAGAGCCAACTGGAGAAGTCAGATCGTTACTAGGCATAAAATACTAATAAGATATGGGCTGTCTTTTTTTTTAAACTAGAAATGTTATTATTTTCTAAAACCAAAAACCATAACATGAATACGAAATCAAAAACAATTACACCAAAGGTAATAACTCATATATAAAACCTCAACAAAATTAATATGTTAACAAATGAACTAGTTTTAGGGAAATTACGAAGTTGGGTTTAATATAATAAATAAAATTCTTAGAAACTACAACTCTTCAGTATTTATGTAACATACAACAAAACAGTAATAACTTCAGGAATAATTGATGCACTAATAAAATACAAAATCCATGTATTTCTTAGGAATTGCATACATTTTTTGCTTAGTTTGATTGATATATTAAAAAAAGAAAACCACTTTTCAACAAAATTATTTTTCATAGTAGGAGTTTCCATTATAATCAGCTGTGTTGCTATTTTGTCTGACACTGCTATATCATGTGGGCTGTCTTAACCTAAAGACAACATTATTTGCTTTTTTTTCTCATGTCACAATCAAGGCTATTCTGAAAGAAAAATTAAATGTGAAGTTTAGCACACATTTTTTAAAATCTAGTTTTAATCCCTTCTGTGAACAAACCTGACTTATTGATATTACTGAATCTACCAAAACACTTGGCCCTTCTGTCACTAGAACACACTATGCCTACTGGTGACTGTTTCAACAGCTGCTTCAATCATGACTGTTCCCAAAACCAAAGAAAATATTTTAAAATGTTTTAAGCTATTAATATTGTACTTTAACAAGCATTTTAAAAGAGTATTAAGATAGCACTCTGGAAGTGAAAGAAAATCAAGTAATCTGTGTAGTCCCTACTTGATACAGTACAAAAGAAATGCTGCAATGCATGCTTTCTTTTGATGTACTTTCTTCTAGTAGTTCACCTATGAAAGTGCTTGCTTAAATAATGAAACAGCAGAAGATCTTTAGAATATTGACAGTGCAATCCAATTCCAGCCCTTTAAGTCAATTGATGGACTCAAAAGGGTGTAACTTTGCTGAGGACTGCACTGTGAATCTGTAAAAAGCAAGAGGTACACTTTATTATCCATTTTTAAATGGGGGCTGCTAACACTAGGAAGTGGTAGTTACAAGCTTTGACAGAATTACTGTATCTAGAAATTTTATTTTACTGGATGAAAGACTGCTGTCACTGCAAGGGCTATGTCCCAAGGTCATAAAAAATGCTTGTTGACTGTGTTGCTATAGAAGATGTCACAGTGAGGAAATTGCTAATCTTAGTTACCTATAGCTATTCTTTCACATGTTCATATGTGCATGAATCTTAACTATTATTCGTATTAATTCTCAAACTCTAAAAATAATTCCTCAAGAAGCCAAGGAGAGAAAAACTTTAGTGAATAAGGCAATGAACGAACAGATCACTATTCTTGAAATGTTTGTTGAGACCTAAAAAAGCAAGTGGCACACATGAAGCAGGGGGAGATGAGCATGGCTGATAGCTTAAGCTAGTGTTTCATATGCCCATGTGCACAGCTGTCATTTCAGTTAATGAGGCAAGGCTTATCCCATAGCTGGGGGAACATGTTAAAGAGCTCTCCTTTTCTATTATATCTGCCTTCACAAAAAAGTACATTACTGCTCCCAAATTTATCCATATTTCTTAGCCAAGCTGGCAGGCAAGTGCTGTCATGTTTTCATACTCTGTATCATTAGCTTCTTTATCTTAGTGATTATATACTCAAGAATTTATTCAGCTAAAGCTAGGAATCACAAGATTTCAGCTACTGATTTTTCATAGCCGAAATGCACAACAGATAAAATATCACTTAATACCGAGGATAATTTAAAAACCAGATTAACAAGTCACTGAATATGAACATACCTCTGGTGGCAACTGTGTTAAAAAGTTATGATCTGCAGCAAAGGTCCTTATATTACAGAGCTGTCCAATAGATGAAGGCAAAGCTTCAATTTCATTGAAGCTACAGTCCAGTTCTTCAACAGATGTTAACCTGAAGAAAAATAAATGCATTAAAAACAAGCCCAGCTTAATCGGTATGATTTTAAAATCAAATACGGAAACTGCCAATGGGATCAATTCACAATACAAAGTGGAACTAAATGCTAAAACAGAAAGCCTAGAACAAACAGAGCTAATGTAGAACCCTTCTAAATATGGACCAAGGTATGTGATCCAAGCTACCTGCAGCATTCCTCCAAAACTCTTTAAACTTAATGGATATGCTAGAGCAGTGATACCCAGGATGGTATCTACGTACACCATGCTGTTCTCTAAGGGCTTTCATGACACCCATTTGATTTCTCCCAAAACAGATAGTCAGTCCTGGCTTTCTTCTACCTCACTGGAGCAAAAGCATCACCTTTGTGTCTACAGAGAGCACACATTTACATGCAGCTGTCTCCATGCTTGGATTGCAACCTCCCAATGTCTTATAATTAGCCCCAGTGTACCATGGCAGCCATTTTGTAGTAGGACCCATTCCGTTCTCAAAAAAAGTGCCCTCAAGTGAGGTCAGGGACCCCGTGCTAATTTGCTGGAGAAGGGAATAATCACCTAAATTGAAACCTTGAGCAGAAGAAGAAAGGAGGAGGAAAGAAGAAGGAGGAAAGAAGAAGCAGCAGTAGCATCCACCACTTTTAGAACCTAGACATTCCATAATGAAGATCTTGCAAAAATACCTACCCTCCTATGGAGTCTGGCAAATACATAAGCTGATTCTCATCAATTTTAAGAATTGTTAATTTCTTTAGAGAACCTGTTATAAAACAAAAAAAAACCCCTTACTAAAATAGTCATCTGAGATTATAAGTTCTTATACTTATAAGAGGGGCTGATTTGAGGAACACTCCCCCACCCACCACCAATCCACATTACAGAAGAAAGTATATAGCAGCAGGATGTTGTTCTTGTAGGCTAGAGGTATTGGGAAATGTACAGCAACTTCGCTATTTGGAGGGGGGGAGGTATGTGTATTTTAGCTTTGGCTTTAAGATGTACTTTTATTATACATGTTTTTAATTGGCTAGCCGCCTTGGTGGCACTGATAACTGCAGAAAGGTTGGGTATTAATATGGTAAATAAATAAATAGGCCTGTTGTGTTATAAACTAAATTCTTCTCATTAGCATCTCTCCTTTGTAGACATTATACACCACAATATTCCTTGGAAAGATATTTCAGACCAATTTTAATCTAATTAGCAAACGTCCTACATGCTTACTATCAACTATGATGCTTTCATTTGTAAGCCTCTATTTAACATACCACTAGCCAGCCATTCTTGTATCTCCTTTAAAGTCTTCAAAACAGTATTCTTTTTCATTCATAACAAAAACTAATATATTTTTCTTGATTATGGCCCAGGAAGTGTCACTAGTTCAACATACTGATTGAGATCTGATTCCAAATACAACTAGTATTTCACAAGGGCTTTTGCATTTGTGTCTAATACGTTCATTTGTAGAATAAAAAATATATTTTTATTTTTGGCCAATGCAATCTCAATAGAGTTAGTATAGTTTCGTGAAGTTTTCATAGTTTTTTTTAAATTATTTATAATTTAACAGACAATACAAACCAATAGACTCTGGCAGCTGCTGCAGTGAATTACTAGACAACAGTAGGTCTTGTAAACTTTCACATCCTGAAACGCCTTCTTCAAGTGTTTCAATGTTGTTTTTGGAAACATCCAAGTAAGTCAATTGCTTCAAACTGCCCATAAACTAAAAATGAAAAGCATCAGTTCAATAAACATTATGAAAATATGAACTGAGTTCTGAGTATGAGTATATCCAAAATATATTCTTAATAGCTCTACATTTGTAATTACCGTATTTTTCGCTCCATAAGACACACTTTCCCCCCCAAAAAAAGTGGGGGGGGGAGTGTGTGCGTCTTATGGAGCGAATACTGGGTGGGGGTGGGGGTGGAGTGCTGGCTTTCCTGAGCAAGCTGGCACCGGAGCGCGGGAGCTCAGGAGCCAAGCCCCGCCCCCAGCCGGCGTCCTGTGGAGTCTTTCAGGCAGCCGCATGTCAATTTCAGCTCCATTATACCCTATGGGTCATTGAAGTCAATGGTGAAAACATAGGGTATATTCTGGGGGCTGGAGGGAGGGTTTGAGGAGAGGCTCCAAACTCACCGGATAGCTGATAGAGCCTCTCCCCAAGATACCCACCAAGTTTCAAGAACATTGGACCAGGGGGTCCAATTCTATGGGCCCCCAAACAGGTTGCCCCCATTCCTTCCATTGTTCTCTATGGTGGGAAAAAAAGTTAATTTTTTTCCAACATAGAGAACAATGGAGGGAACAGGGGCAACCTGTTTGGGGGCCCGTAGAATTGGACCCCTGGTCCAATGTTCTTGAAACTTGGTGGGTATCTTGGGGAGAGGCTCCATAAGCTACCCGTTGAGTTTGGAGCCTCTCCCTCAAACCCCATCCCCTCCAGCCCCAGAATATACCCTATGTTTTCACCATTGACTTCAATGGCCCATAGGGTATAATGGGGCCGAATTTGACTGCTGTTCACTTTACATGGTTCAAATGTTATACTGTTATAATTTATTAAATATTTTATTACACTATTTGGTTCAGAATATTTTTTTTCCTGTTTTCCTCCTCTAAAAACTAGGTGCGTCTTATGGTCAGGTGCGTCTTATGGAGCGAAAAATACGGTATATATGAAGATGGTAATATTTGCCTTCTACAAACATAGCAGTGTTTATGCTCAAAACTCAAATCTGAGAAAATGTGTTACAGATATTTCATTCCAAAACTCAACTTTAAAGCACTTTTAATACAGATGAACCTCCCCTCAAATGACGGACAAATTCTGGATAAGCAGAGATTACACCTCAGAGAATGCGAACTTTCTCCATCGAGCTGAAAGAGGCATACAGGATTGTCCTCTTTCATTTTATTTTCACAACAACCTTGTGAGGTAAGTTAGGCTGAGATAAAGTAACCCAGTCTAAAGTAACTCAGAAAGGTTTCATGGCAGAGTGTGAACATGAACCCGTCACTTACAGATTGTGGACTGATGCTTTCACCACTGTATTACACTCCATTTAAACATGCTATTGCACAGATAAAGTAAAATGTTCCCATTGTACAGATAAAATACAATATATTTTTTTAAAATGCATACCCCTGGAATAACAGCTAGTCTGTTTCCATCCATCCAGAATTCTTTTAACCCACTTAATTGTTCAAGTACTTCAGGCTGTTAAAATGAAACAAAAAAATAGAAGGTGTGCCATTAGTTTAAATTAATTTGTTACAAAATGAAATATGCACAATTTCTGTATATAATACATGAGTGTGCTTTCATGCTGATGATAAATATTTGAATTTTGTCATTTCATTTTCAACCTTTATTGGCATAAAAGGTGCTAATACCTGAATTCTGTCAACTAGTGTTCAAGCAAGCCACTGAATTCCAGTGATCTACAACACTGAAAGCTGCTGAATCTTTCAGAATCATTTCATTGTGTATGTGAACACAAAATTACATTGCTTGATTTTGTTTTTCATTACACTTGCATAAATCAAACGTTTATTGTCCATGTATGTCAAAAAAAATGATAATACATAGTCAAATAAAAATAGGGCTTGTTTACAGGGTTAGTGTATATGCAAATGTTTCCTGTGTATCACTCAAAATGCAATACTGAAAGGAAATGAAGGCTACACAATGCAGTTTTAAAAATAGATTCCTTAAAGCATTAACACATAGGCAGCAGTTGCTCCGTAAAATAGTAGTTAAGCTGATTTTTATATGTGACACTGATTAAAAATAGACTTACAGATAAGAGGTTTTAAGAAAGCTGTGTTACTTAGCTAGAACTCACCACTTCTGTGAATTCATTACTTCCCAGGTCCAGTCTCTCCAACTGAGTCAGTCTGCTCATGGTTCTGTAAACGAAAAAGGATTAATAAAAGATTAGGATTAAGAAAACACCAGTTATATCCAATCTTCTTGGGGTTTACACTGATGCATCTTTTTAATCAGAATTAGATACTCAAGCAGTTCCATAAAACAGACAATAAAGTCAGATTTTCATAGACCATTAAACAATCATGCATCATTTATTCTGCTGATAACTGCAAAGCAAAAATTAGAAGTTCAGTGTATTTTTTAAATTAAACTTATGTTCTGCTCTCAGCCCTGGTTCAGAAAATTATCCCTTCTTAAACTTCATGCTATCTCTGCCTTGAAAGACTACCACTGTGGGGCAATGAATGCCACAGATCAGTTATGCATTTTTGAAGCAGTTTTGCCTTTGTCTTAAAGCTGCTACATATTATGGATTGCTATGCAGATCCAAGAGGTAACTCTATGATCTAAAACCTGTATCTATTTATACCCTTTCATTTTTATTATTTAACCAACTTCCAGTCCATAAAAAAACCATTATTCCACAGTTCACATAAGAGAATGTAACAAATGTTCTAAGAATTTATTTTAAACAGAAAGGTAAGGATATAAATAAATTCAAATTAACTATGCTTATCTTTGATAGTGGCCTTGCAATCTATAGAATTAAGCTATTGGTTTTAGTAATGATAGCCAGCTGTGTCAGCCAATCTGCTATCACCCACATATACCAGAAAACTGTCAAAAGCTCCAGCAGCCTTGAGGTATCCCCATAACATCCAAGAAAAAAACAATATTTCAATGGCAGAGGACTCATCCTTTTCCCCAGGAAAGGTGCCATCCAAATAGGAAGACCAGTACACCACTTAAAAATTGTTGCAAGAAGGAGGAATGATGAAAGACTGAAGGGAGCAGATGCAACCTATGAGTTGCCGACTAGCCACCACTGGCTTATGATCTACTCGTATTGGGCAAAGCGGGTGCCTGAAAGTACCCCTAAATTAAGATGATCATACTGTACTCAGTAATCAAAATCAGTTCTTTGTAGAAATCCTGATTTTACAAAGATTGATTCACAGTGACTGTGAACTACACCTAACATACAAAAAGCATATTTTATCAAAGAGCTACCATCCACATCTAGATGTACAGTATGTAGTCTTATTTTTAAATCCTGCCACTTGTGTGATATAATGTTTCATGGATTTATATACAATTAAGTTACCTAATTCAGCTGCAAACTAAAGGTTATGTGATTTATATTTAAGCAACCAGCCTATTCCATAAAAGTTAAAAATAAGCTCAAAGTACAGTAAATTTAGTACAGCACATGGCTGTTTTATGGTTCTTTGCACTAATCATCCATAACAGAACTAACAACGCTATGCATTACAGTATTAAATAAATGCAAGCCTAATTAAGCAGAAGTGCTAAATCCCTGTTTTTCAAATCTACTTATATCAACATATACTAAAAATATGGGAATTAAATTAGATTTTTCCCCACAAAGCATTTTTCTTCTTTTTAATGTAGTATCTTGCTTTTTCTTTAGTGGATTTTATTTACCAAGAAGCTACATACACTTCTTCATTTATTCCAACATGACCATTCTGTGTTTAACATGTCTTTTTTATTTGAAAAGCATGTTTAAGTTATGTTTTTTTCATTTGCACTCTATACCCAGCCAAGTGAGACTATTAAACAAGAGGGTCTCAAAGGATAAAAATTACGCATAGCAATGCTTTATAGCCAGCTCTTCACCAGTATGTGAGTGGGAGTGCTCATATTTCATACACTAACTCATTTCTCTGGCACTAGACCTTCAGTTTTTCCTGTAGCTCATCCCAAAGAAACCTCTCCCAGTGCACTGAATATTCTTTGCCAGAGCTCTTCATCTGTCATCCAAAGATGGACATTTAATTCCCTGCTAGGGACCCTGATTATTGTTCCTCTTTACAAACCAATTAGACTTGCTTCTCTATTATTATTCCCTTCATCTACCACCTCCAATACTGTTCTATCACCTTGAAGGCTCACTGGAGGGGTACAGAAATGTGATGCAGTGCTATAAATTAAGGACAGCTGGCAACTTTCAGCCCACAAAGACAGCTTTTTATTTACTTTTATTGTTTGCATTAGGTGGGACTCTCATCTGTAAATGCATTATGGAATCTACATTTGAGAAAGCAAGACAGAAATACCTTAAAGAAGCCCCAACCTTCTACATATGCAATAGAGTTCCATTCTGGGATCCCTGCCAAACATCCTTTCTATATGTTGGGAAACCTTGGGATCAGAGTAGGATGCTGCAATGGGAGAAGAGAATCTACAAAAATCCTCCCTCCCTTGTGCAAAGGTAGCAAGATCTTGTTGAACAGGAGAGTTTTTTTGTGAATTCCCATGTCCTTCCACAGACCTCCTGCGCTGCAACCACACCTAACAGACTTTACGTTCCTGGGGAAATAATCAGCATAAATGTTATTGACAATGTAGCTGTTTCCTTTCAGGGTTGTACGAACCATGAATGTACAACCGAACGCTGACTGAGGGCTACAACACATGCTGCCATTACATATGCAGAGATTTCTATCCAACTTGCACAACAGCCACCCCGTTTGCAGCACTGAAAAGCCACTAGTATTGTTCTCTCTTTTTTAACATTTATTCTAAAACATTACATCTTGCCTTTCCAAAGCTAAAGCCAACTAAAATATTTCTACCAACTCTCAGTTAAAACAAATCAACAAAATCAGGTACCATCCAATTATCTAAAGTTATCTAATTATATGAAGCATTTACATACAATTATTTACCTAAAAGAAAACATAGATATAAAAAGATCATGGCAAAAAGAAACACTACTATTAAAAACAATTTTTTCATCAACAATAGGCGTTGTGCACTAATCTGAAATACTGGAAAATATGAAAAACAAAACCTAGAAGGTAAACGTTTGCATTAAAGTACCACAAGATTCTTATTCATCGAAATTTCAATATAGAATTCTTCATACTAAAATAAACTCAACTATCACTGCATACTTACTTTGGCAACATTTTTAACTGGTTTTCTCTAAGTTCTAAAATCTGGAGTTTAGTTAACCTGTAAAATAAAAACAAAGAGATTACCAGTCAGTAACAAAAGAATCATATTAAGTTGGCCAAATCTGAGGATACTTAAATCCCGTGACCAGAACTCTGAACAAACAAGACAGATCTTTCCAAAAACATGAGAAATGATAAACAGAGAGCCTGCAGCTTTAAAAAAACACAAGGTTTCAGTGGTTGTTGCTAGGCAGCCACAGCACTCTAGGTTTGGTTTCTCTCAGTAAAAAAGCAAGAGGAGGGGGCAGGGTCCTTTTCAGAGCTGCTTTGGCCTTTGAGGGAAGATTCACTGGGGTCAGGCACAGAAGAAATCTTTCTTATCAAGCCATTATAGTGACCTAAATATTGGGACATTATTTTTTTTATCAACAAGCCATTATCTTATCGAGCCATTATCTTTCTTATCAAGCCATTATAGTGACCTAAATATTATGTTCTTGGTGCTTGGGGGACAACAATGGGGAGGCTTCTAGTGTCCTGACCCCACTGATGAACCTCCTGAGGGCACCTGGTATTTTTGGCCACTGTGTGACACAGAATGTTGGACTGGATGGGCCACTGGCCTGATCCAACATTGGCTTCTCTTATGTCTGGGGCAGTGGTGCTCTGTATTCTTGGTTCTTGGGGGGTAACAGTGGGAGGCTTTCTGGAGTTCTGGCCCCACTGATGGACCTCCTGAGGGCACCTGGGTTTTGGCCACTGTGTGACATACTGTTGGACTGGATGGGCCATTGGTGTGATCCAACACTGGCTTCTCTTATGTTCTTAGGAGAATTTAATTTGCCAATGTATGCTATTAATCAAAACCAATTATAATCATGAAACCAACTTTTAAAAATAAAATTCTCCAAAATTGCTCACAACTTTTCTTTCAGGGTTGGAACAGAAGAGGATTTGCAGAAGAAATCTTTGTGCCTTCTGATCACAGCTCTTTTGCAAATGAATTGGGAGTTTGCAGAAGGGCAGTTGGCAGTGATTTCTGCCAATAA
Source organism: Gekko gecko (assembly GCA_029375565.1). Taxonomy (NCBI): domain Eukaryota; kingdom Metazoa; phylum Chordata; class Lepidosauria; order Squamata; family Gekkonidae; genus Gekko; species Gekko gecko. The sequence goes on along the minus strand of JAPDNY010000007.1, from coordinate 44,192,687 downwards.
GTTTCCAATGTAAAAAAGCCAGAAATGATACAGGTATAAGCAATTATCAGTATTATGTAGACACATACTGCGGGAAAAAAATCTTGACTTTTCTCAAAAGATGCATCTCCCACAGTTTGCTTGATCAACCTTCTAAACTGGCTAATCAAACAAGTTCAGCTGCTTTCTGCAGGTGCCACCCTGCATATGGGAAAGATCAGCAACTGTACACATGCTTCCTCTATTGTGGCCCCCTCCTCATGGAACAAACCGCCTGAGGAGATCAGGAAGGCTTCCATGTGTCTGTTATTTTTCAAACAGTGTAAAACAGAATTTTTTAGGATGGCATTTTTGTAAACGTAATAGGGCTGTATTATAATGGAATGGTTCAGGAAGTGCTTTAATATAGGGAACAGGACTGTGATATATTACCTGTTTGCTGTATGTATGTAGGTGAGAGAATCATCTGTTTGGATGGCTAAATCAAGAAAGTTTTTCCACAGTACGTAGACGTATTAACAAGGCTATATTACAATGGAATGGCTCGGGGGTACTTTAATAAGGGGGAAAGGACTGCATGGAGCGTGTATTGTCTTGCTCTCATTATATTTTTATTTACTTATGTAATAACATTTTCTGCATTGTTTAACACATACTTATATTGTCAGATTTCTGTAATCCCAGTTCTATTACATCACTTATTAGATGCCTCATCTTACTGATTACACTGACTTAACACGGTGTAAATTTCAATAAGGCAGACTATAAATAATGTAAATAAAAATAAATTAAAACAACTTCAACTGTATGGTTCTGTAGCTGCTGATAAAATATAGTCATTCCTCTTCTCCTTTGTCAGCCATTTACATATTTGACTTTATCTCTTCTAATTTATCTTCAAGGTGATTGTGCCTCTGATCCTCTAGCATCTTTGCTTTTCTAATGTCAGCTTTCTAGAATTTATTCCTTCTCTTCTGTAAATGTGATGACCTAAACTCAGCCCCATATTACAGCTGAGACATAACCAATGCCAAGTAAGGCGTGGTCTTGGAAGTGTTGCTCAAAAAACAACCCAAATGCAAGAGTACTCAAGATGTAATCTATTGTAAACTACATTCTAGCCAGTTTGATGATTTATTCCCTTGCAATATGCAACATGTGTCTGGTGGGTTTTATTGATTCTATCTTATTTCTATCTCTCCCTTCCTCCAAGGAGCTCAGGGTATGGTACATGATTTTGTCCGCTCTCATTTTATCCTCAGAACAGTTCTGTAGGATAAAAAGAGAGAAAATGATTAGCAAATAGTCACCGTATGAGTGTTAAGGCTGAATATGGATTTGGATCCAGATCTCCTAGAGTCTAATTCAGCAGTCTAACCAATACACAGCACTGGCTCTGTTGTATTATAGCTATTAGGAAAATGAGACAGACATTTCTTCTAGGTCCAGCCATCTACAGGCATTATAAAGCTGGGAAGTATGAGACAGCAACTGGACTAGATAGGAAACCTGGAGGCTGCAAGTCACCCAATCAGGTGGCCAGGAGGGAAGGAAAAGCTGAAGGGGCATTTCTCAAGTGCTTGATGAAAGTCAGGGGTGTGTGGCACAGAGGGGAAAAGGGCCTCGTTATTTAAATTAACCATTTTCTCCCACCTTGTTGAAAAAGTACATTCTAGTTAGCCAAGCAGGACAAAGATAACTACAGTCACCAAACAAAATCCTAAAGCATTGCACCCATTTTGAAAGACAGTATAACAGAACTTAGTTCACAATTTTAGGCATCAGGCAGAGGGAACACTTGTTTTCCTTCCTCTATCATGTTGCACGCACTACTTGACAGCTTGATGCATGATGCTGCGTCCTCCACAAAGCAAAACAGAACTTGTTTTTCAAACTCAATTATAAACTTACCTGCCAAAATTGGCTGGTAAGAACTCAAGAAAAGCATCGTTCAGGTATAGCTGCGTTAGGTTTAACAACTGTGAAAACCCATCTGGAAGCCTAGAAGAATTTAATACAAGGAATATTCATGATTTGATTTGATTTATTAAATTTCTACCCCGCCCTCTCGGCAGAGGCCGACTCAGGGCAGCTTACATAAAACAACCTAAAATTTACAATACACATAAAATAGATTAACGGCAGTAATTAAACAAACAATTCAAAACCCATGTAAGCCATTAAAACATAATAAAGTGCTAGTGTCAATAATTTCACAGCGGTTGTTATTCAATTCTCTCTCTTTTCAGTCTGATCTTCTTAGATTGTCTTAGGCAGCTAGCTCAGACTGTAATTAGCAATCCCAGGGTGACAGGGCTCTCCCACCTTAAGCTGTCAGTTGTTAGTAGTGGTGACAGCTCCAAAAGCCTGGTGGAAGAGCTCCGTTTGACAGGCCCTGAGGAACTGCAAAAGGTCCCACAGGGCCCTTGTCTCTTCTGGGAGCTCATTCCACCAGAATGGAGCCGCCACTGAAAAAGCCCTGGCCTTGGTTGTTGCTAGCCTGGCCTCCTTGAGACTCGGGAGGGCCAGCTGGTTCTAGGCCCCGACTGCAGTGTTCTCTGTCTGGGGTACATGTGGGGAAAGGTGGTCCCTCAGGTATGAAGGTCCCTGGCCATAAAGGGCTTTAAAGGTAAGAACCAGCAGCCAGCACAGGTTGGATGTGCTCTCGAATAGGGAGTCCCATCAAAAGCCTGGCCACAGCATTTTGCACCAGCTGCAGCTTCCAGATTTGAGACAGGGGCAGCCCCATGTATAGGATGTTACAGTACTCCAATCTCGAGGTGACCATCACATGGATCACTGTTGCCAAGTTATTGCGTTTGAGGAAGGGAACCAACTGCCTGATCAACCAAAAGTGATAAAAGGCTGATTTGGCAGTGGCTGCTACCTGGGCCTCCATTGTTAGGGAGGTATCTAGGACCACTCCCGAACTCCTAACCTCCGGCCCAGCAGAGCCCCATTGAAGGTCGGGAGTGGGATCCCTACTCTTGGATCACCTCGACTCAGGATCTCCGTCTTCATTGGATTCAATTTCAGCCAGCTCAGCCTAAGCCAACCAGCCGCAGCTAGTAACACCCGGTCTAGATCTTCTGGTTTGGAGTCAGACTGACCACCCAACAACAGATAGAGCTGGGTGTCATTCACATACTGGTGACCTGCCATCCCAAGCCTCTGGACAATCTGGGTAAGAGGACACATATAGATGTTAAAAAGCATCAGGGACAACACTGCCCCTTGAGGCACTCCACATTCCAGTGGGTACCTTCAGGACAGCTGATCCCCTAGTGCCACTCTTTGTCCCCAACTTCGGAGAAAGGAAGCAAGTCACTGCAAGGCCAGTCCCTGGACTCCAGTGTCAGTGGGGCAGTGGATCAGTAGCTGATGGTCAAAGATGTTGAACACAGCCGACAGTTCTAACAGCAACAGCACTGCCAATCCGCCCCGATCCACATGCCTCCAGAGGTTTGATTCATCTGTGATTCATCTGAACATAGCAATTATGTTCACCAAGCACACTGCCCAATGCATACTACAAGAAGACAGAAGATGACACCAGAAGAACTTACTTTGAAATGGGGTTTACACTGGCCTCAACAATTGCCAAAACTTTACAGTTTTTGATGTTTTCTGGAAACTCCTGTATGCCTGTAACAGCCAAAAGTATATCCATCATAAAAAATAACTTGTGCAAGCAATAATAAAGGCACTGTAACATTATACTCTAGAGATCATACAATATTGCTTTCTACAGAATATATGCATTCTGTGTCACACACACAGTTTTTAAGGGCTTCTAGTAGAGACAGGACTTCCAAACTACTGTTGTGAAAGCTGCACCAACAGGTATGTGCATGGATACTGCAACGCCTTAAAAGAAAAAATTACTGATTCAAGGTGTTCAGCAGCTGTATACATGACTGGCTATGCTGCAATTCCTCAGGAGTGTACAAAACCTGCAGGATGTAGTCTTAACTGTAGAATACAGCCAAAAATTCAACCAACAAAAAATAAAGATCAGTTCTCTTGCCATTATGGTTGCAAATTACACTTGAAAGAGTGTACCAATGCCTGATGAACTCTCAGAAGCCAGGAGTTGATCAATAAAGTTTCCAGTGGTCTGAAGGTATAGTTTTAATATACTTTAGTGCTCCTTGCTCTTCCCCATCACTAGCACAAGTAGAATTATGCAAAACAGTAAGAGGTGCAGAATGACTAAACTGAAAAATATGCTAATTATATTGATTTGTATAATTTATATACATTACAGAATTATCTGTTCTCATTGCAAAATTTTGATTACCTTGGCACTGAGCTGCAAAATACCCAATTAAGGCAGTATAATATTAAGTATTATGCTGAGGTCAGATTGACTTAAGGATGGGCACAGACTAGAAGAATGGAGGCCCATGCTTCATGAATTTCATGAAACACGGGATTTCCCAGTTTACAAACCAGTTTGTGATCTGTGATGGGCACAACCCAGAAGCGGGCTCAAGAAGGCATTTAAATGCCTCCTGAGTCCACTCCCGGGTAGTGTCACAGCAGTAACACGGTTCTAAGGGTTCCCTGGGTGCCAGCATGTCTGGCCCACAGACGCGCCAATGGACCAAATGGACTCCCTTTAAAAAAATTGTTGTCCATCGGCAGACTATCAAAGCCGCAAATGCACAGACCAGGCAAATGGACCATGAACCAGGCCCTGGTATGTCACAAAATTAAGTCCGTAGACCAGTCTGTGCCCATACCTAGCTAGATTGACTTCAGTGAGTGATGGCTCATGCCTCAGGGCAGTAGTTCCATTAATATAGATAGAATATAACTGTAAAGAAAGAGGGCATGCAGTGGAGTCTAAGGAATGTGGGAAAACTGGATCAAACGTCATAATGCGTTAATCTATGTACTGTTGGAACTAATGATAACTAAGGCTATACAGAAGCTAATTCTTCTTAAGATGTTTGCCAACAAAACCTGGGAAATGTTAATCAGCTGTAGTGAAGTTCTGATTCAAGGGAAAAATTATTTAAGAGGTGCTAAACTTCCTTGCCATTACTAATCTAATGCAAATTGACCACTAGAGCAACAACACCACAAACCTGAATACAATCTTGCTGCCTTACAGCTTTACAGAAACATCTTCCACAGTAACACAAATCACAGAACACCTTAATGTATATACATTGTTGCAAACTATGTACTGAAATTAGGGAAGCATATTTAGGAAATACTGTTTGATATTTCATACCAAAGGCAACAGAGATTCATGCAAAACCAGCACTTTTCATGCTTTTAAATGATAGTGGGCACCCACAAGGACTTGAAGGAGGCATCTCACTTCCCCCTCTCCCACTATCTCCTCTTTTCCTTTCCTGAAAGCCCACAGACTCTCCCCTTTTCAGTCTTCCATCTCTCCTCCTAGGGTTGCCAATCTCCAGGTGGGGCTGGAGATCTCCTGGAATCACAACAGATCTCCCAAGTTAAGAGATCAGTTCCCCTTAGGGTTGCCAGCCCTGGGTTGGGAAATACCTGGAGATTTTGGGGGTGGAACCTGGGGAGGGCAGAATTTGGGGAGAGACCTCAGGCATAATGTCACAGAGTCCATCCTCCAAAGCAGCCATTTTCTCTAGGGGAACTCATCTCTGTCATCTGGAGAGCAGCTGTAATTCCAGGTGATCTCCAGTCCCCACCTTGAGGCTAACAATCTTAGTTCCCTGGGAGGAAATGGGTGCTTTGGAGAGTGCAGTCTATGACATTATACCTCTCTGAGGCCTCTCCTCTCTTCAAATGCCACCCTCCCCGGCTCCCCCTCCTAAAAAAAAAATTCTAGGAATTTCCTAACCTTTCCTTCCTCTTGGCAATCTCCATACCCTCTCCCTGCCTCATTCTCTCCTTCTTAGCCACTCACCAATCTACCTTTTATCTGCCAGGATATTTATTCTTTATTTACTTCATTTATACCCTGCCTTTCTCCACAGTGGGAACCAAAGCAACTTACATCTCCTTTTTAATCCACACAACTATGTAAGGTAGGCTAGGCTGAAAGCATGGGACTGGTTCAAAGTCACCCAGTGAGCTTCCACAGCTAGATGGAGATTTGAACCTACTCTGAAGCTCTAACCACTACGCCTCACTGGCTTTCATAGGGTAGCTGCTACTGAATAGCAGCAAGCAACCAGGCCCAGTTCAGGCATGCAAGTTGGGTGGTATCAAGTCACCCAGAGGTTGCTTCCAGGCCTAGGGTTGCCAAGCTACAGGTGGGACCTAGAAATATTCCAGAATTACAACTGTACTCCAGTCAACAGAGATCTGTCCCCCTGGAGAAAATCACTGCTTTGGAGGGTGAACTCTATGGCATCATATTTGGCTGAGGCCTCCCCTAACCCTGCCCTAGTCAGTCTCTACCCCAAAGTCTCCAGGAATTTTCCAGCCTGATGCTGGCAATCCTAGCAAGACCTAGCTTCCATGAGTTCTCCCTCAAAGGCCAAAATAGGTCTGGAAAGGGCCCTGCCCCCTCACCTTATAACTTACAGAAACTGAAGCCTAGAATACTGTGGTTGCCTAGCAACAGCCACTAAGGGAATCCATTGCTTAAAGCTACAGGCACTTCTTTTATAATTTTTGGGTTTTCTAAGCCGACCAATGTATTTTTTTTATTTCTCTTTTTCTGCAAACCTTAGGCCCTTTTCAGATTTGCAGAAAGATCTGTCTTGCCCATTCATAGCTCCTGTCACCGGATTTAAGTATCCAGAGCTATCCTGACTTCACTATTAGAATATGTTTCCTTTGTTTTTACAATAAACAGAACAAGTATTTGTTTATTTGTCCAGCCATTCTATTTTGTGGTCAAGATTTGCTCCAAAACTGCACCAGCCTCTTATTTCAGAGTTCTTCACAATATATTGTTTTTGGTATTTCTCCTCTTCTACATACATGTAATAAACATGATAGGCAACTTTTCTATTCCTATTTCTATTCCTAGACAAAAATATATACTGCTGCAATGTATACTCCATATCAGAAAAAACCCAGAAATTTATGTGGTCTGCCTAAATACCTCCTGACCTTTACTCTGTTACTATCGAAATTCAAAACCTGTCAATAAGAGAAGCATTGCATCTGCATGCACAGAAGCTCATAAGCTCCAGGCCCTTGACTCTTTATTGAACCATTACTTTTTGAAAAAAGTTATGAAGATTTGAAAGTAAAAGAATGAATACCAAAAAACCCAAATAAATAATACAACACAGAGGAAAGAGCAGAACCCAAGGACACTTTAATTAGACAAAGTACCAAGTAGTACCAGAGAATATGAGTTAAGGTAAACTTTTAAACACTTCTCTGGCATTCGTAACACTCTAGTGAATAAAGCCCTTAAGCCCAACCTCAAGCCATTCTGTCTCGGGACGATGTCACATTTAAACTCACTGAAGCCAAAGACTGAAGGTCTGCATAAACTTCAAGTACTAAGTTTATGAAGAAAGAGTGTCACTGATACCCATACTGTACACATTATAAGAAGGCTGAAGACCAGCACAAAATGTATGCAGTTTGTTCTACAAAACATGCTTGCAAGCTGTCCACAGCCATTCATGTTTGCCAGTAAGACAACATAAGTGAATATCCAGTGATGGAAACAAACCATTGCAACAACACTGGTGGTCTCACTAATCCAGTACTCTATGGAGAGGTGATGGTATGTAGAACTACATTTCCATAGCAGTTCTCTATATATTTGGGAAAGTCACATATGGCAAAACTTTAATACATGCTAAAATGATCACAACAATTGCCAGTAATTTCCATTTCCTAGCTATCCTGAAGACCTAACTATCCCAGAAGGAAATATGTTGCATAAAGTTACACACACTTCATGCCAGATATCAAATTAACATTTTTAAAGTCTCAAAGCAATAAGAAAAAGCTTTAAACACACATGAAATGAGGTCAGATCTCAGCTGGCAAGTCACTGTTGCAAGCAAGAAAAATACTAAGTCTTGGCTATAATTATTTGGGTAACAGACCTATTCAGGAAGGATGTTCGCCAGAGAGCTGAAGTCTTCAGGCATTTCACCTGCCTGAACAAGGACAGGAGAAGTTTGGACAGCTATCTAGTCTTTCATTTGGCAAAGAATTATTCCTGCTAAGGACAAACAGGCAACAGAGAAGTCAGCTTTCTCCTCAACCAGAAGGGGAAGAAACTTCACCCAATGAGTAATTAACATGTGAAATTCACTGCTATAAGAATGGCCACTAAATTAGATAAATCCACAAAGGACAGGCTCATCAACTTCCATTTTCCATGCTTAAACACCTCCTCAGTGTTCCAATGCAGTAAACTACTACATATAAATACCGGGAAAACAGAATGCCTTGACCTCCGTGCCCTACTTACAGGTCTTCCAGGGGTTTAAAAGTGGCCACTGAATGAAACAGGATGCAGAATGAGATGGAGCACTGATCCAACCCAAGAGGGTTGCCCTTTTGTTCATATCAGAAAAAGAATATCCTGAAATAATAATGGCTTAAACTGGGTATTGGGAAATGACAGCTAGTTGTTCACATGTGGTTTCTTGCAGGAGAAAAAACCCACCTCCACAAATGAATTGTCCCCCACAGCTGCTAAATAAAGAGGACTACTCCAGGGACACAAACAGAGTGGCAGCTGCTCCAGTAGTCCTGCTTGTTCCCTTGCATAAGAAGAGGCAGCAGAGACTGAAGCAGTTGTATAGATTTACTGGCATGCCTGAGAGCAAAACAGCCTACCCCATAAACCTTGTGTTACAGTCTTAGCACACACAACTATCTCAGCCCACTTTGTATGCTCACTGCACAGCAGGACAAAGCTGTTTCTGGCCCTTCCAGTGCTGCTCCAACTCAGTAAATGTTTCTACAACTGCAGTACCTCAAAATGTCTACTGCCACTGAGGGCCCCCTCAAAATAACATTGTGTGTATTTGCACAAGCGCTTTACCAGCACAGAGTTATCAAATCCAGAAATTTAGTTTCTCCTATGTGTTTTCTGTGCTGACTTCAGGTATCTGGTGAAGACTCTTACGGAGCATCTGAGTTCACTGCCAGCTTTGCTGAGCACTGCAGAAGAGTGAAAATGGGTTCCTCCCCAGACTGCCCTCACTGGGAGGCTGGCAGAGAGCAAAATTCACAAAGCTACATCTCGCACTTGCATGTTTTCCTTCTGTGCCTGCAACAGCAGCACTAAGCTGTACAAGATACCTTCTAATGGATCAGCAGACACCAGGTCTCCTGCATAACATTTATATTAATCTTTTAGATTAATATACTAATACGAGCTGTGACAATATTTCTCTGGTCCTGGGGGGACAACCCAAAACTTTAGAAGTCAAACTCATTCAGGCCTTCAGGACTTTGTATTTTAAAGGCCAGCCTCTAATCCCAGCCTAATTTCCCCCCAATGTCACATAATTTTGTTATTGCTTTAAAAAGCTCCACTTAACATCGGAAGCAGAATATAGAAAGCAACTGGTTACGAAATGAATTCACCTGCCACCACTGAATGGTGAAAAGTTAACAAACGAACAAACAATATCAATGTCAAGTATCTGCATTTTTATGTCATACAAACCACATTCCAGTGTGAAATGATAAATAAGCCTCATACATCTGAGAAGAGACAGGACGCTCTACAATAAAATCACTGCTTTGGGGGGGAGGGGGACTGCACATCACAATGAAAATTCTAGGTGCCATGGTGACCTGACACCTGGTATTTGCCAAGCCTTGATAGCTGGCCCTCACATGCATTCTTTGTTGTGGCCCCCACCTTGTTCATTGGCCTGCTTGAGGGTGCCACAAGGGTCCCCAAACTTCTATCATTCTACAAACTGTAAAATAAAATTGTTCAGGAGGGTATTTCTACAAAGGGAATAGGGCTATAGTATGGCTCCGGAAGATCCTTTTATAAAAGGAACAGGACTACGGTCTATACCACTGTTTATGGTAAGCATTATTTGTTTATTGTACTTATTAAGTTGCTCTTATTGCGTTGTGCTCTATTCTGTAATATCATTCTTGGCATTATTTCTAATTTTTGTAATCCTGTCCTACTGATTTTTTTATTAGATATTTCATGCCTGCTTGAAAGAAAGACCATAAAGTAAATTAATTAATGGTTTTGTTTATGTAAAGGTAAAGGTAAAGGTTCCCTTGCTCGAAAGCCAGTCGAATCCGACTCTAGGGTTGCGGTGCTCATCTCCGTTTCAAAGCCGAAGAGCCAGCGCTGTCCGAAGACGTTTCCGTGGTCATGTGGCCGGCATGACTAAACACCAAGGTGCACGGAACGCTGTTACCTTCCCACCAAAGTGGTACCTATTTATATACTTGCAATTTCTTGCTTTCAAACTGCTAGGTTGGCAGGAGCTGGAACTAGAGACAGGAGCTCACCCTGTCATGCGACACCCGGGTCTCGAACTGCTGAACTACTGACCTTCCACAGCCTGCAGTTCAGCGTCTTAACCACTTGAGCCACCGCAGCTCCTTTGTTTATGTAGAAAAGTTTTAAAAAATGAAGTAGGGATAATAAAGGAGATGTCAGAAATATGAACAGAAATTCTGTATATCCAGGGTCACTCTACAACTGGAATGAGTTACATAATTGGAAAAATCTGCATGAGTATACTTGTGCCAATGTTATCATCATTGATTAGGGATATTAAGATACATTGATTGTTATAAACCATCTGAGGCAATAGGGTTGGAAAAACAGAGTCCCTGGGGAAATACAAGACATTTACTATAAGAATTTCCACTTCTGCTGATCTCGCTCTCTTCCCTGGCAACTGTCTGCCTAGATAGGCCCTTTAGTTTCTATGGACACTCAAGTTTAAGCATTTAAGCAGAAACTGTCCATACATTTTCAATTTTAAAATGTAATTTACAGACCAAAAACTTGGTTGCTAAAGAAGTCTAAATACATATTTTATTCAAGTTCAACACACCTTAGAGGTCCACTCCGTGCCTGTGTTCTGTTGATCTGCCCAAAACAGCTCTTTTGATTAAAGATTTTGATTAGGTTCCACCCCCAAAATCTCCAGGGCAGCTGGCTCCTGATGGCAGCTGTGACTCCCACCCACCACACACAGGGTAAGGATCAGAACTTGCTTAGTTCCAGTGGGGAGCAGTGGTTCTGGGACTCCAGCCTGGAGAGCCAGTTTGGTGTAGTGGTTAGGAGTGCCGACTCTAATCTGGGAGAATCAGTTTTGATTCCCCACTCCTCCACATGCAACTGCTGGTGTGACCTTGACTCAGTTGCAAGTTCTCTCAGAGCTGTTTTCTCACGATCAGTTCTTGAAAGAACTCTCTCAGCCCCACCTACTTCACAGGGTGTCTGTTGTGGGGAGGGGAAGGGAAAGGAGATTGTAAGCCACTCTGAGACTCCTTCGGGTAGTGAAGGGCGGGGTATAAATCCAACCTCCTCTTCTTCTTTTGCCAAAGATGCCAGAATCACCAAAACTGCCTGGTCTCACAGCTATGAAATTCCTTCTTACTCCTTATCAAAGCTCAAATTTCTATTTCCAAGAGGCTTGTGACAAAGTCCCTCACCAAAGACCCCTGAGCAAACTTCAGAGTCATGGGATAAGAAGAAGAAGAAGAGAAGAGTTTGGATTTATACCCCGCCCTTCACTGCCCAAAGACGTCTCAGAGCGGCTTACAAACTCCTTTCCCTTCCCCTCCTCTTACGAATTAGAAACTGGCTAAAAAAACAGGAAGCAGAGAGCAGGAATAAATGATCAGCTTGCACAATGGAGAGATGTGAGCAGCAGGATCCCTCAGGAATCTGTACTGGGATCAGTGCTTTTCAACTTGTTCATAAGTGACTTGAAGTTTGGGGGGAGTAGTGAAGTGGCCATATTTGCAGATGACACCAAGTTATTTAGAGTGGTTCAGACAAAAACTGGGGGAATGGGCATTAAAATAGCAAATGAGATTCAATGTGAGCAAGTGTAAAATGATGTATGCTGGGGCAAATAATCCCAAATTCACATATATACTGACGAGATCTGAGCTGGCAGCAACAGACCAAGAAAGGGACCTTGGGGTGGTCATAAATAGTTTGTCAACCCAGTGTGCAGCTGCTGTGAAAAAGGCAAATTCCATGCTGGCCATAATTAGGACAAGAATCAAAAATAAAACTGCCACTATCATACTGCCCTTATAGAAATATATGGTGAGACCACACTTGGAATATTGTGTACAGTTCTGGTCCCCACACTTAAAAGGATATTGTAGAGTTTGTAAAAGTGCAGGAAAGAACAACCAAAATGATCAGGAGGCTAGAGAAGCTGCCCTATAAGTATCAGTTAAAATGGTTAGGGCTGATTATCCTAGAAAAAAGGCGAGTAAGAGGAGACATGATAGAGGCTTATAAAATTATAAGTTGAGAAGAGTATATATGGTGGCATGCTGCAATGCATTCCCATCTGCACAGAAGAAGGGTCATTTTTAAGGCATTCCAGCAAGTCAACGTTATTGTTACTGCCCAGTAGCAACTATAGACTCACTTGCCCATTTTTTTTGTTGTTGCCCAAAACATGCAGTTGCGAGAGAAAAGTTCCTGAGGAAATGGCTATTAAAATTTTCTTCCTTTTCCAAATTTACAAGGTTGACACTTCTGCTGAGTACTCTGTGCAATAACTGTATAATAGATGTGACACATTTCTATTGTACTGTCTTTTTAAATGTTTAAAACCTTTTAAAAATTTAAAATTAACTTTTATGGTGTATGGCCTATAGACTTTTAAACCTAATAAACTGAAACGAAGAGGTGAGAGATTTAGGACAGACAAAAGGAAGCATTTCTTCACACATTAAGGTTAATTTGTGGAACTCATTGCTTCAGCATGCGGTCATGGATAGCCCACAAGATGGTCCCCTACCTTGACTTGGCCGATCTGGCAACCTGGATCCACACCCCAGTAACATCAAGACTAGACTGCTGTAATGCTTTCTACACAGGTCTCCTCTCAAAGTCAGTTCAAGACTCCAGTTAGTTCAGAATACCACAGCTGGGTTATTAGTGGGAGCTAGGCAGAGGATGCATATCACCCCTATTCTGGCCAGCATTTACCACGCTTAAATTCAAGGTATTGACTATCACATGCAAAGTGCTTCATGGCCTTAGTCCCTCATATGTGCAGGACTGCCTCTCTCCCTGTGCTCTGCTACAACAGCTTTGCTTATCTCAGCAGGATCTTCATCTGGTAACACCCTGCAAATGAGCAAAATCAATAACTGTCTGTATTTGTGCATTCTCTTTTTGGCCCCCACCTTGTGGAATGGCCTGCCTAATGAGGTTAGGAATGTTCCCACTCTCCTGGCTTTCCTCCTGGCTACGCAAAACCGAATTATTCAAGAGGGCTATTTTGCACAGGTAAACAGGACTATGCTGTAATGAAATGGTTTATAAAGTTGCATTGGTAAATGGGTGGGGACTGTGGCCTATGCAACTGCATTTCTATCTATCACTGTTAAGTGTGTTCCAACTATGTGCTTTCTACCCCATTCAAGGTATCATGTTCAAATGCTTGTGCTTTGTTTGAGGGGGTTTTCAGCTCTGTTTTAGACTTCTGCTTTTTTTTAGATTTCTGTAGTCCAAACCCTATTGGATGTCCCATCCTGTTGACTTTATTTGACTCACACTACATAATCCGCCTTGAGTCTCAGTGAGGAAGGCAAATTATAAATAAATAATAAATGTTTGCTTCTAATTTCTTACACTATGTGGATGTGGTAGAGCTACAGTTTATGTTAAACTGTCTTTGAAGAACATAAGAAAACAATAAAAATGACATCCTCGATTACAAGTCTATTATAGGTAGCTAAAGTAAAACATATGCTTGTACTACCTCACGTGCAACTTAAAGTATTATTTACAATAAAGACTTCTCAGCACTTTTTTCACCACATTGAACACAAGATTAACAAAAAACAGGAAGAGTGCTGGGCCCAGGGTAGTAAATGCATCCAATGTGGCACTTAATTTTTCAAGGCATACTTGAAACAAACCAGTGTGCCCAAGTACACCTTTCAGGAATCACAGATTTAACCTTAAGGATCAAGTAATTAAGACAAAACAATAAATCTATTTGTACCACAAGCTATAGGGAACTAAACTACATTCAAACAAGTGAGTGTTGTTACTGGAGAAAAGCCTATTATACTATAAAGCTTATTATACATGGTACTTTCAGATTATTTCACCGGGAATGTCTCACTGTACACAATAAAAGCCAGCCAAATACAAGTAATATTTAAAACTATTTTAATAGGCAAAATGATGCAGCTGGGTTCCAAAGACCTATTTTAGTGTCAATGAACCTTGGACTGTTTTTTTTGCTTTGAACAGCAGTCTTCTTCCCCCTGCCATCTTTCAAACTGCTTTTGAAATGCAATTTATCACACAGACAGGAAAAGTACTTTTTCAAAAAAATACAAGTTTAAAACTCTTGAATCTGCAGCACTAGTTACTCCAAGTTCCAAAGTACTTAGCAAGTGTATAGGGATGTGTGTGTTAAAACTACATTTTCAGAGGTACTTTTACCAATTAAACAACGGGTTTCTCATCCTACTAAAGCAATAATGACCCAGCTATTAAATTGGAATACAAGCAGACTCTTGCACGGTGAGCCAACAAACCAAATGTGTCATTTCCCCTTCTTTACTCCCTGTGTCTCACCTCATTTTCCAGCTGAATATTTCAAAAGCCTAGCTAGCATATCTTAGTGCATTCACCAAAACTCATGAACCTTAAAATAGCAGCATTACTATCAGGGCTGGCTCCAGGTGTCTGGGCGCCCTAGGCAGGACAGCCTGGGGCGCCCTAGGCAGGACAGCCTGGGGCGCCCCCACTGGGATGCCAACCCTTTAACACCTTCCCCCATTGAAAGCAATGGAGGATGAGGGATTCTTTGGGAGAATTGGACTTCTTTGGGAGCCCATAGAATTGGACCCCCTAGTCCAATCGTTTTGAAACTTGAGGAGGGGTTGAGGAGAGGCACCAGCGGCTATGAGCAAATTTGGTGCCTCTACCTCAAAAAACAGCCTCCCCCCAGAGCCCCAGATACCCTCAGATCAATTCTCCATTATACTCCTTGGAGACCACTGAGTATAATGGTTTACCAAATATTTCCCAAATCCAAATACCATACCAGTATTGGGATTTGTGAATATTGGAAAATATTGATACTTTTCGCGTTCAATATACCGGAACCCAAAACATACTGGGGGGAGGGTTGCACATCCCTAAACTTTATGCATCAATATACCCTTGTACTTATACCCTTGTACTCTGGTACTTGTGACTGTATTAAACAATTTACTCACCATTCTTGCTGACATCCAGTTCCCTGAGGTTTATGAGATTTGCTATGGATGCAGGCAATGTTGTTAGATCATTGTCTGGCAAGCTTAACTTGTGCAGAGACTGACAGTTAAAAAGTTGCTATTGAAATAAAGACAGAAATTATTTTTGTTATTATGAATTGTCACAATTATTATGAATAGTATGATGGTGTTCTGCAATTTTATTATTCCGTGTTTGAATCTGACAGTCCCCTATCGGGACAGAACAATGATAACATTCTTGTAGACTATTTTAAATTCTGTCACATTACGCATAGTGCGCTCAGAGGCTCTTACAAGTGTACAGCCAGAGCCAAACCTTGCAAAAATGTTCTGATTTTTATTTAAATGAAGGTAACATAAACATCACAAGATCTGAAAACAAAAATAAGATATAAAAGCTTCAGGATAGCTTATTCAAAGTGAGAAACCATTTTTCCAGTAATTACATTAAAAATATACAGTACTGCTAACACAAAAGAAACCACAGTTCAGTTACTTTTTTATTTTGCACTAAAGCAAAAACTATTCCATGGTGAAGAAACCAAATTATTTTTAAAATTTCATTAGAAAAACTCAAATGTTAGGCTCACAGTGCTAGAGAAACATTTTTTAAATGCTGCTTTTGCATAAATGGTCAGGATGTCGGGTTAGAATGGATAAAAGGAAGTACTTCTTCACCCAAAGGTTGATTAACTCCTGGAATTCACTGTCACAGGAGATGGTGGCAGCTACAATCATGGACGGCTTCAAGAGGGAATTAGATAAGCATATGGAGCAGAAGTCCATCAGTGGTTATTAGCCACAAGGTATAGATAGGGACTCTGGGGCAAGTGATGCTCTGTATTCTTGGTGCTTGGGGGGGGTCAACAGTGTCCTGGCCCCACTGGTGGACCTCCTGATGGCACTTGGTATTTTTGGCCACTGTGTGACACAGAGTGTTGGACTGGATGGGCCAGTGGCCTGATTCAACATTGGCTTCTCTTACGTTCCTATGATGTGCGTATCTGAATTCTTTTGGCTTTTTCCCACAAGAGGCAATGCAGTGACAAGAAGAGATACACAAGTAAAAAGCTATAGGGATGTTTGGTGAAGGGAACATGACTGGAAGCCATAAGGGAAAAAACGTGATCGTACTGGGCACAAATGCTCTGCTCACTGCAGTCTTATAAATATGGCCTATCTGTGCCAGATAGCAAAGTCAGTACAAAACTGTATGCACATATAATCTTATTAGCTTGTTAAGCATAGGCCATAAACTTGTGTACTATATTACAAAGGATTGTGAATTTCAAAGAGCATAATCTTTTAACCAGTTTTCAACCAAAATTCAGAATGTATTAAGTATCAGATCATATATTTTTACTTACATACACACTTTAAAAATGGGTCTATATGCAATTTCTGTAATGTCAATGGAAATCTAACATCTAAATGACAACTCTGGCCTTTTATTTATTTATTAGATTTCTACCCCGCCCTCCCGCCGAAGCGGCTCAGGGAGGCTCCAAACCAATTATTGTAGAATTTTCAACCAGTTATTGTAGAATTTTAATTATTATAAACTTTCTGACAATTACAATGAAAACTAAACCAAAAAAGGTTGAGAGCACAAAGAAAAAATAGTACGACACAATATATAAAAGAACAGATTCAATTATGTGCACAAAACACAACACCAGTAAAACACAACACCAGTAATGTAATATATAAACAAATCCAAAACAGGAAACAATGGTGCACATTCAATAAAATAACACACACTGCCAAATACTATGAAACAGAATGCCAAAGCATTTCCGCACAAGCCTTCAATAGTGGCTTATGACTATTGGTGGGCACGAATCAGAAAAAAATGGAGGTTCTTGGAGGTTCGGGGTTTTCACAAACCATGAACTTCCACGAACTTCTCCACTGCATGAACTAGTTCGTGCTTCGGGAAGTTCGTTGGCTTTAACCCCACCCAGAAGCGAGCTCTAAAGGCATTTAAACGCCTTCAGAGCTCACTTCTGCCTGGGGGGCATGGCTGCGGCACAACTTGAAAGTGGGCTCCAAAGGCATTTAAATGCCTTCAGAGCTCACTCGAGCTGCAGATCCACCCAGAAGTGAGCCCCAAATGCATTTAAATGTCTTCTGAGCCCACCTCCGGGTTGGGCCGGATCGACTGAGCTCTGAGAATGAGCTCTTTGGAGCTCACTTCTGGAGCTCAGTCAAGTCGGGCAAGCCTGACTCCACTGAGCTCCCAGAGTGAGCTCTGAAGGCTTTTACAAGCCTATGGAGCCCACTTCCAGGTAGGGCCTGCCCATCTAAGGACCTGCCCAGATAAGGGCAAATAAGGCTTATAAAAGCCTTCAGAGCTCACTCTGGGAGTCGACCTGGAGGTGTGCTCCAAAGGCATTTAAATGCCTTCGGAGCTCACTTCCTGTTGGCCAGACCAACCTGGAAGTAAGTTCTTCCCTGTTGTCTGTGGAGTTAATTGATCAGCATCAGGCTGTCTGGCCCAATGAAGTGCCATGACTTGTTGAAACAAAACACAGCAAGTCATGGTTAGCTTTGTCAACAAAGCAATCGCTCAAAGTGGCTGTTTACAATGCACGAAATGGCGTGACTTGTGACGACTTTCTATGACCATAATTAGCACAATCCTATCTAACGCATACCGTAAAAAAAGAGATATAACACATCACAAGAACCAGCAAGATAACCAAATTAATTTCTTGGAGTAAATTAAATACCCCTTATGTGAGTACAGTATTCAAATATTTCCACATCTGGGTATCTCTGGTCCAAATAACGACATCAGTATACATGTGTGAGTGTCTTCCTATGCTACTTTCAAACAGCTGCTGAAAATCTTATGACATTAGTAATACCTCAGTGCGTGCATTTCAAGCATAAACATTTACTGTAATATGGTAGTATAGCTGCTGTGGCACCCTATCCTTAGCATTTGTGTGGTAGCACAACAGTATTGGGCCAAGAATTAAAAGAATGGGAATAGCCACAGGCTCTTCCTTCCTATTAGGAGTCTTTCACCACTATCTCCTGTCATTTTTAACTGTTTAAGCACTGTAGCTGCATCAACACTCACAATGGTGTATTCTTACCAGGTTACTGCTTAAAAACCTGGGTGCAAATTCTGGTTAAGACAGGAAACCTAGCTAGCATTAGGCATAGTTTACATGGATGCTGATGGAATGTTTGAACAAAAATTAAAGTAGACAAGGAAAAGAAAAAAAAGAGCACACAACCCTGCAGCCAGCTACTTTAACCATGCATCTACATGTTATCTAAAGAGCTTGACTTTGTATAATCAGCTTTCTTGCTCTGAGCTCAAGAGAAAGCACCTAGAAGACACCTGTGTGTCCATAATCCTGCCAATTTGCACAACAATTGCCTGTTCATTCTCTGTCTTTCTCTCTCTCATATACTCAAATTAAATATTAGAACACAACATACCTTTGGAAGCTCTTCAATTTGATTTGCATCTAAATAGAGTTCTTCCAATGTCTTTTCGAAAGTAAAAATCTCCTTAGGCACCTGCTCCAGGCTGCAGTGAGAATAATCAAGTGCAGTGACAGTTTCTTCTTCTCCACGCAAACAGCGGCAGGGCACCAACCGCACAAACAAGTTCCGCTTTGTTGTCATTTTCAGGCACTACAAAGAACAACAGAAAACAAAAAGAACCATGCTTAAAAGCTGATAAAATATGACTATATTTTGTGCAAGTATGAAAAGCTTATCTAAAGTTAACCGTGAAAGTGAGCTTTCACAAAAATTTACCAGGATTTTTTGGGTCACATTCATACATTTTCCGAGATTCAACAACATCTCTGAGAAGAAACACCACCCACTTAAAGCTGACCTACAGCTTTTAATGGAGACAAATGTGAGGCAGCCAGATAATTTGCCCAACTTTCAAACTGTCAGGGAGTTAAGAGAATTGTTACATCTAATAATAAAACTGGTTGGCCCTGTGTGGGAGAATAAGGGGGCTTTAGCTACTTGAGGAATTTCCCAGGTATGCAGAAAAATATGATTAAGTTAACTAAAAGGAAAAACCCTTAAAAATGGTCTTAGTTGGGCTAAAAATGCTTCAGAAGAATTGTGAGAGCAGCTAAGGGTCAGAAAAAGAAAAAGGAAGGGTGAAGGAATCAGTCTGCTCAAGCCCCTGAGAGCACAGAGAATCTGGGAGAGGGAGTTTCTGCAGGGGGGAATTTCTGCATTGGTTCTTCCCCTACAATTCCTTGCAGACCTCAAGCTTGTAAATACAAAACAAGTAACATGATTATCTGATGAACAAGCAAATATGGTTAAGAAACTAAAATAAATTAACTGATCTTGACCAATGCTTCCTCTAAGCTGTGGAGTCTTGTGAGCAAAAATTCTACTTTGTGAGCTACTGGCATTAAAGTTGTGAGCGAGCTATTTGGTTCCTGCATAAATTAGTTTGCTCCAGAGTCATCCTTCCTGAGCTAAGACAAAAATGTGTGAGCCAGAGGCTAAAAAAACTGTGAGCAAAAAAATTAGATGGAACACTGATCTTGACACAAGTTTGAGACCTTTTGGTCTTAATTTAATTCTTGGATATACAGGGCTAGATCCAGTAAGCTTTCCCATTCAATCTCACCCAATTCCTCTCCTTGTTACCACCCCCAACCCACATGGCTGTCTATTCAGGTTCCATGGCCCACAGCATAACTTTTTGGTGGTCATGCTCCTTTCTTCACTAGTCTAAAAGCTGCCTGGATCCACCCCTTCTGTAAACATGGAAAATAATGCTATCTAGGCTGGTGGATTTTAAAGGCCATTGATAGCTAAAGAGCTGCAGTGCTGAAAAGCTTGGTGAAGCCCAGACAGGGGGCTTTCAAATCAGGCAGTCACAAAGCATGTGGCAGTAAATAGACAAGATTCTAAATTTAACAACATTTGGTCAGAGTTCCTGGAACCATCTGAAACTTGAATGCCTGTATTCATGCATTAAGCCTCACTTTATCTTCCTCCTTGTCCCTTCCCTGTCCACCTATTATGTGCAATATGTTTTGAAGTTTTCATAGATAGCAAAAAAAACAAGTTAGGATGGGTATAACGGATGGGTTACCTTTCTGTTTAAGAAAAGCTTGTTAAAATAGAAATGACAAGATGAACAACATTGTTTCCTTGTTTTCTAATTACTTTTTATAGGCACACACGTGTACTTCAAGCTTCTCCAGTATTTCAAATGGCATCCAAAGATACTGCTAACTGTTCTCAATTAAAGCCAGGTATTAAAACCCAACATGTCAGAAACAATGCAACCTTACAGCACATGGGAAAAACTAAAATGCTTCCTCAAATTAAGAAATATACTTACCACTGGGTTACGTTTTTCTCCCTGCTACTTCTTCCCTGAGCTTTCGAAGCCAACATTCTGTGTAAAGCAAAGCAATAAAAATTTAGTCAGAATCTTGGCCATCTAAAGCAACTTGCTCCTCTCCATTCATTCCTATTAAAATTATCTTGAAAGTTCAAAATGCTGTGAAACTTTTTAAACCCCAGATATTCCTAATATAATTATAAAAATCAAAACTCTTGGGAAATATCAGCTAAATACTCGTCCTTCATCCTAGGTATATACTCATTTTAAATACGAAGTCAGACATTTCTCCAGTTCTCCAAGTGCAGTTAACCATCTGGCATACAACAGCAGTGTTCACTCTGTATGATACTGGAGGCATCCGTTTGATAAGCAAAAAATATTAAATTAATGGAGCGTGACACAATTACATTTCAACCGTGCATGTGCCATTCTAGTTAAATGTGTACTGCGGTCTTCCTCACCAAGTTTGGAAAAAGCAAATCACCACAGCCTCAAGAAACAATTTATAATATACACAATGATAAAACATTCCTTCTACTACCTTCAGCTAAAACTGACTCTTTTAAACTAAAGATTACAAATTATGTTTTAGTGCATTTAAAAGATTTAATACAGCTATAGCTGAGAGCAACAGAAATAATCAGAGGGCCAACCTAAACAGTTTTAATTATTTTTTTACAATCAGATTAGATAAAATTATCTACAGTTCTAGAACACAACTTTTCTGTATGAGGCAGATGGTGCCTGTCATCTGTTTTTAATCAAATGAAAATACAGGCCTGAGGGGGGGAAAGTGTTACAAGCCAGCCAAAGTAACCTTCAATCTATATTTAATGCTTTTAAGGAACAAAACACATATGACATTCTTTAAGAACTGCTATACAACAAACCTGCACAATATGCATTTAAAAGTCACACAAACACACACTCAAAGTATTATAATATGGAACACAGCACTGGTTTCCTCATGACTAAACAATTACAGCTGGGTTATTAATCTAGCTCATCTATCCAACCTCGTACAATTATAGCTGCAAGTATACATACGGCATTCAGCTAAATCTTGTCTAGGTATTTACTCCTTTTATGGATGTTTCATTAATAAAAGTCTTACAATACTTTAGGAAGCTTTACATTTAATTTATCATTAAAAAAACATACTCATCTAATTTTATCACAGGGAGAATGTGACAATACACTCCAGGCTAAAGTTGAATATTAATATTCACGCCTCCCTCCTCATCCAAACTATCTAACAAGCAAAGCTGGTTCTCAGAAATGAACACAACAAAATACATTCTGTATTATTTAATACTCCCATATTATAAATATGGTCTTTGTCCATGAAGGGATCAACCACACGGCATAATAGAGCCCTATTTCTCCCTCCCGCTTCGAGCCTGTACACTGGTAGTATAACATGATATTGAAAATACATCCTTGACAGGGAGGCAGAGAATAAAGATATGAAAGACACACAAATACCCCATTTGCCATCTCCCCTCTCTTGATGGCATCCCATTAACAGCAGGACCATTCGTGAAGAGTTTGGGAGTGATCCTGGATGCCTCCCTTTCAATGGAGGCCCAGGTCACAAAGGTGGTTAAGCTGACGTTTTACCATCTTTGCCCGGTTAGACAGTTAGCCTCATACCTGTCACCCTCTGACCTAGCCATGGTGGTCCAAGCAACAGTCACCTCTAGGCTACAGTACTGCAACTCACTCTACATAGGGCTTCCCTTGAAGTTGATCTGGAAAATGCAACTGGACCAGAATGCAGCTGTGAGGGTACTGATAGGAACATGCTTTAGAGCGTATATCCAACTGGTGCTCCATCAGCTCTACTGGCTCCAGATTGAGGATCAGAGCAAGTTCAAGGTTCTGGTGCTGACCTTCAAAGCCTTTTGTTCAGGGACCAGCATACCTTTGGGACTGTGTGTCCTGGTACATCCCCTGTAGAGCATTACATTTAAGTGACCAAAATCTGCTGGTGGTCCTCTGGCCAAAGAGCATCTGGCTTCCCTCGACCAGGGCCTGGGCCAGATGGAACACTCTTCCAGGAGAGATCAGGGCCCTGCTGGATCTGGTACAATCCCACAGGGCCTGTAAAACAGAGTTGTTCCACTGGGCCTATGATTGAAGGCAGTACTGAGCCTATGACTGAAGGCAATACTAGGCCCCTAGCTGATAGGCTACAGCTAGTTGCTGGCCTCCCCCCTTGCTTCCCCTCCTTTTCCCCTTCTTAAATGTCTGCTTAAAACCTCCTGTATGAGTTTTTACATCATACTGAATTTTATATTTATATTATAAATATTATAAAATATTTATATATTTTATTGATTTTACTGTATTTATGGACTGATAAATTGTATGTTGTATTTCAGAAGGTTTAAATTGTATATTTATAAGTTGTTGTCACCTACTCTGAGCCAGGCTTGGGGACAGCATGATATATAAACTTAAAATAAATGAATAAATTTCTCATAAATGTCTGGGTACAAAAGATTGCTTAAAATATACATAGTTTATGTATGCATTTTATTACCATTAATCAAGGTATCATAAAGTGCAAGCTTTCCAATTCTCCATTGTTTTTCTTAATGCTGGATATTTAAATACAAAATAAAAGCTTCTGAGCAAGCTGGAGACTAGTTCAGCTTTGGATTGCGGTGTGAGGGAATGTTAACTTCCACCCCCAGACCATTTTCCTGGGCCTGTTTGCCACATGCAGGATTCAGGAACTCTGACCTGACTTATGCCAGATGTAAAGCCTAGTTCAAAGCACATTCTGATTAAGGATTCTGGAGACCTCAAAAGTTTGTATAATGCTTTGTGATACATTAATGCTATTACCAACTAAAATCTTTTTCTGACTTTCGGTTTCGGCGGAGCGAATGGCGGCCACCTCTTGGGACGCTCCCGGAGGCGGTTAGCCCACACGTGGTTGGGGGGGTCTTCGCATATGCGAAAGACCCTAGTGAGCCTTAGGCAAAGGCTCCAAACCGGGGGCGCTTGGGGAGTAGCCTCTTTGCCGGCAAACAGCCGGGAAATTGAGGCTTCATCCCCGCCCCAGTCGGCCCCGCTGCGTTGTGCCCGTATGGGAAGTAGCAACGCCACCAACTTCCAGGAGTGGAGAAGCAGCGTAATGAATTAAAATAAAAAGAAGAATCGGCAGCGAATCGTGAGTTGGAGATCTGTTTTGAAGCGGCATAAATGTGCTCCCCCCCGTAAACGTATAAGCGCATGGGAGGAGGGAGGAATCCCCACCCCCTTTGAAAAACGCGACTGTTAAAGGAGGAGCGAAGGGGGGCGAAGCAAAAAACCGGCTTGGTGAAAGTACCTTTGGGGTTTTACTGAAGATTAAGAAGCTAGCTTGTCTCCTGGGCGACGCAGCACGAACTTTGTTAAAGTAAACAAACAAAAAAAATGTCGGGGCAGAAAAGGGTCCCTGAGAAGCCGGTAAAGAAGGGGGGAGGGACTTCCGGTCCTGGCAGCCTCCCCCTAGAGGCAGCTGTCAACCAGCAGAAAAGCAAGCCACTGCGCCCTCTGCTGGATCAAATGCAGAAAATCAGCGAAACACTCTGCAACATGGAAAGTGTTCTCAACAGTCAACAAAAACAACTAACAGAAACAGCAAAGAAGATGGAGGAGATCGCACAGAAGTGTCTGGTCTCAACGGAAGACACCAAGAAAATTAAGAAAAGGGTCAACAAATTAGAAAAACATCAAGATACGCAAAAAAAAAGAATTTTAATGCTTCAAATGGAGAAATCAAATCTGACTCTCCACTTTCAGGGCATAAAGGAATAAGAGAAAGAAGATCTCAGAGCTATACTGGTGAATGCCTTGGCACCTCTAACTGGCAGAGAAGTGCAAGAATTAAAGGATGAGATGGATATGGCCTATAGAGCCTATTCCAGCTTTACAAAGAAAAATAATCTGCCAGCAGAAGTGGTTGTCAAGTTTATCAAGCAGCGTACTAGAGATCAAATTTTGCGTGCAGTTTCAGCGGTGCCCTTGAAGATTGGAGAGCAGACTATCAGAACTTTAAAAGATGTTCCATATGAAATTCGTATGAAAAGGAAAGCATACAAAGGATTGACCACGTTCTTACAAAGACATCAAACCATTTACAGATGGTGCTTTCCCAAAGGACTAACATTCAAATTCAAGGATAAAAGAGAGAAGATTGACTCCGTCTTCAAAGCTCAAGAATTTCTGAAGAGACACGCCAGCTCAGAGGAAGATGCAGAACTCGCCAAATGGACAGAGTTAAGCAGCGAAGAGGACAGCGGCCCAGAGGAGGGAGGTGCCGGAGCGGGAGACGAGAAGGCAAAAGAGGGCCCATCATACAATCTGAGAGACTTAAAAAGAAGACATCCCAAGATATAGCAACTGTTCGTGAGGCGGCAGAAGGGAGCTGATCAACAACTAACCCCAAAGGACTTTACTAATTTAATTAACAGAGTTATTTTGGACTTTCGGTAGATGAAAAGAAGATCTTCCAACCACGGTGGATGCCAAAAACTGTATTTGTACTAACTAAAACTAATACTCTAACAGAAAATTCACTCCAATCTTTTTCTTAGTCCATCTATATACCCTACCCTTTTCTTATTAAAAAAAGCAATAAAATTCTCTCCTTTTTAGGAGAGGTTTTTACAACAACAACAAAAATCTTTTTCCAAAATACTCCACAGAGAATGTGATTGCTAGAGCGGCAAAATGGAGCTAGGGATAGATCAGGAAGTTCTCTAAAAAACCTAGAAGTGACAAGAGTTGCAGAAAATCTGAAAACTGAACAAAAAATACACAGGAGATTTAAACTCCTCCAAATAACAGAAACACCTGTAGCTATAAGAAGAGAAAGCCCAAGGAACTATGTGCCTGTCAGGGTTTGCTAGGCAACCACAATAATATTGTCAAACTGTGCAAGACTCAGTTTCTGTAAAGCAAAACTGTGGCTCGAGAAGAAGTGAACCTGGAGACTGAAACAATCCTGGGGAAAGTCCTGCCCCCTTCCCATCATATCCCTAATGGAGGAGAACTCACTAGGGACAGGCCCAGCAGTGCTTACTAGAAACTCATACCATGCAACTTCACCTGGCTTGCCGGCAGCCACCATACAACTCAGCCCAGCCACTGAACTGCCTGGTTTACTGCAGCCACCATGCATCCCAATCCTTTTTCTGGGGAGAACATGTTAGGGGTAGGGAAAGCTTAAGACAAAGGGGGAAAATAAAGCTAGGCTGGCTGATGAGTAGAAAAGAGAAAAGAAAGCATGCCGATCAGTAGCAGCCAGTGTATCATTAGGCCTGTGTCAGACAGCAGCCACCATGACCTTTAGCTACACAAACTACACAGCTGGGACCAGCCCTGCACTGAAGGCCATCATACAACTGGGTTTGGTCCAGCAACAGCAGCCACTACGCAAATCAACGAAACTTTTTGCAGGGAGAGGCTACTGGGGTATGAAATAATGTAAAGCTGAAGTCCAGGGGTAGGGTGGGAGGGCAGATAAAAGCAGACTGGTTCCTGGCTGTGAAAGAGAGAAAGAAGCAGGAAAGGGGGGATCTATGGGGACTGCTAGAGCAGGGAAAGCAGGAACAATGGGGAGGGGAGAGGTGCAGTAGAGAATGAGATGCCCCCACAAGTTCTTGACTGTCTCCCTTGTTTTACTAAAACTCTGAATTGTGGACCAGCATAGCTATGCATGATCTTTTATGTTTAATTTAACAGATTTTCAAACACTCTGGTCTTGGATGCCTACTGTAACTTTTTTTTGCAATTTAATCTTGGATATGATCAAAAGGGGGCCTTTAACCCTTGCTAACCAAAATGTGTTTGCCCACCCTATGAAATAGCACGTCTTAAAGAAGTAAGAAGAGCAGCAATAACTAGGGATAGGCATGAACTGGGAAAATGCAGTTCAGTTCGTGGTATGCCTGGTTCATAAACCACAAACTGTCAAACTTTCAGCCCCCAAACAAACCAGTTCAGTTCATGAGATTTGTGATATGGCAAAACGCCCCCCCCCTTGTGCTAAAGACATCAAACTTGCAGGGGATCTCTGGCTGACTCTCCTCTACCTGCCATCCAAGTTTGGTGAGGATTGGATTTATGGGAACCATTTTATGGTCCCTCAAAGAAGGTGCCCCCAGGAAAGTGCTTTCTGGGGAAATGACAGGTCATTTTGACAGGCACAGGTTCAGGAGTGTATAGAATGGATTCTGTGCAAGCTAGAGACATCAAAGCTGCAGGGAACCTCACCTGGATGTTCCTCTACATGTCCTCCAAGTTCTACCCACCCTGTTGCTTTGAAATTGGTAAACATTTAGATTGAGCAGAGATAGTCCATCTGGAAACGTATCCATTCATGAACCGCCACAAACAGCTTGAAAGTTTGTGGAAAGTTCATGCTGTATTACCTGCCACAAACTTTAGTTTGTGAGCTGGTTCATGCCCATCCCTAACAATAACTGAATTAAATTCAAATTCAGCGGCAACTTTAAGACCAACAAAGTTTCATTCTAGGTATAAGCTTTTTCAGATACACTGAAATGGAGGTTACCAGTCCATATATATATAGGTAGAGGGTGAGCAGCAAATTAGCATACAACATAATGAAGATGTTTAACAGATGCAAGAACCAAAGAGGAATAACAAGCTTAGTTTATATGGTCACAATTTGTTTGGATTTATTTCCAGGGGAAAACACAGTGAAGCAAATAAACATACCACAATGGTAGATTGATGTGTAAATGTACCCTTCTTAATTGTGGAATGCTGAAAGTAATTAACTGAGACCCTGTTACACTCCATTCATCTCCTCTCAAGCGTGGAAGTAATTAACAGCATCCTTTTCTTAACTGAATTGTTCCGCATGTGTCATTTCTACAACACACATATACGTACATATTTATTTATTTCAGTTTATATCCCACCCTCCCTGCCAGGCAGGCTCAGGGTGGCTTACATTAAAAGTTAAAATAAATTAAAACACAGATAATAGACATCATGGACTCATATACACACACATACATATATACACACACATACATATGTATATACATATACATACATTCACACAGGTTCCTGTTTAAGGGATGGTTGGTTATACTTTAACTGCTCCAAATACATTGGCCTCTAGCTGGCAGTAGGAAAAAATGCATTTAAGCTCTGTAGCAGGATTAATAGGCTAATTCCATTACAGACAGAGGATTTGTTGTAATACCATTAAGAGATCAAAAGTGAGTCTGCGTGATAATATCACAGATAAAATAATCCAGTCTAGTTTAGCACTACAAGCAGGGACAGTGTAGTTGCTTTAGCTTAAATTCTGAGAAGGTAAGTCAGAGAAAGCTAGAAAGCATTTTACACAAGTGACACTGGCTCAGTTCTCACTGAGGTGGCAAACTTGTGTCTCCACTTCACCATTTCAAACATGCTGTAATCCTGGTCCTCCATCTTTAAAAAGATTCCTACTTAGACGACACTGTATCAGAAGATGAGGCTACAGCCTCTTTCCTTAGTTGCTGGTTTTCTCTACACATTTTTTGTATGATCCCAAACTGCAATCTGAAGTGATATGCCTAGAATAAGATTCTAATATCGCACAGTCAGTACTATCACCAGTATCACTATGAAGAAACTTGAATGCCATTCAGTAAGAAGGAAGACCTGAAGTGTGTCAATTAAGCATGGCAGGTCAACCCTCCACAAATCTGGGTATGAACACAATCAAGTCCAATATCAGGCCCTGAAACATTACTCAGACACCCAGAAGTCTAAACAGTTACTTCAGATTAGAAATATCTGTTCCATTAATCCCATCATAAAAATATCCTCTTCCATCAATACAAGATAACACATTTAGCTTTCTATGTATCACCTTGTCAAAGAAATAACACTTCCAGAATGATTTGCTGTCCTAGATGCAGTGAGGCATAACAAAATCTTTTCAGACAGAGGATGGCGATGACTTCAAGAGCACATAGCTATTACAGGAGCAGAGGGGTGTCTCAGATAAAGTAGATGCAGCCTGGAGAACAGTTGCCTCTGCATCCTTACACTTTTCACTGTTGGGGAATCCAGGTTATAAACTAGGAGTCAGAGAGTGGAATGTACCCATCCCACACTGCATAAAGCCAGGCTTTAAGGCCCTTTTGAGAGACAAAAGGAAACAGAAACAGAGACAGTTAATACCAGTGTTTATTATTTGCATACTTATTGAAGCCTCTGGATTGGACAGGACTGTCATACAGAGCAGAAGATCAGTTAACAGAGTACCCTTCTTCCAGCTCCTGAAACTGATTACAGACACCCTGAATGCGATATCACTTATCCCAGATCTAGACCAAGTCCTTGATGTATTCATAACCATTACCACATTAAGAATTAGTATAGGAGAATCTTTACAATTCCCATTTATTCCTTTGAAGTTTCACAAACAGCTGGGTTTTTTCTTATGCAGCATGCACGCAGAAAATTCTAAAAACGTGGAAAACATATGTCTCCATGTTTTGTTAGATAAAACTCTAAGTACTTCTCTATACACTACAATGCTCAGATATTGCAATTGGTAGGTATAAAAATAAAATGTGAAAAAATGTCAAGAGTATCATAAGCACTTCTTTAAATTGAAAGACAAGTATGTGTATTCATACTTCTACTTTGATGTGTACAGAATCTCAAGAGCCAACAGAGCATTTAAGTCCTAATATTTAATTTTTTAATGTACTTATTAACTTTAGAAGGATAACAGATTAACTGAGAGGTGGTCTGTTCAAGTTTGACAAAGTATATTGACACTGTTCACCCTAAAGATTATTGGAGGTAACCAAAGCATGCAAACAGCGACCAAAGTATCATGTTTTCCTTGGTCCAAAGCACAAAGTTACGAAAGCACTCACATTCAAAGCATGGTATTTTTATATCAACCTAGTGCTGGTCGCATTGTTGTTTCCTTCACTCACATATACAGAAAATAATGTGCCATGTACAGTAATTGTGCAATGAAAAAATAGAAGTTCTGTCTTCACCACCACTGTGCACAGTAAGATGAGGAATAGGCCAAAATTCAAATGCTTCCTCCATGGTTCCCTCATCAGCAGATGTGAATGCCTAAAGCAGGACATCCTGCTGTTATTTGTGCAGATGCTTGTAGTGAAGCTGTATTTCTGCAGCAAATAAAACAAGTGATGAAACATTTCATAACTACCAATTAGTTTTTTAACAAACAGGTCCTATTAAAGGAAATTGCAACATTTCCCATTTATCATTCAAGTGATCAACTTAATAAACTTTTATGTTTATGCCTCATTAAGCTTTTATGTTAATCTCGCACATTTCTACCTAACCGTTCCTCCAAGAAGCACAGAATAGCATGTGTGCCTATCCTCTCTGTCTTTTTAGCTTGGAAAAAACCCTGCGAAGTAGGTGGGAAAGAAATTGACCCCGTTTCACTCAGGGAGCTTCATGAGTGAGAATGTGAGCCAAGGTCTTCACAATCCAACTCCAAACACTCTAATCATTAAACAACATTAGCTCCCATGAGATCTGACCACAGGAGTTAGCTAAACTATCAGAATATACTTCCATCACCGATCCTATAAACTATAGTTTGGAGGATCAAAACGTATGCCTGGATACTTTTTTGCACTTACCTTCTCTCCCTATTTTTATAGTTTCCTCTACTCATTGTTTGGTCCAACATGAGAACTGGGCAAACTCTGAAACCATCAGCCATAGTTTTCTCAGATTGGATGTCATGGAAAGGTATGGGTACGCAGAGACCTGAGACTCTTGCTTTGGTCACCACTATTTTCTAATCAAAATGTTATTAATAGATGTGTGCCTTTCTTTTGGGGGGGTAATAATCATAGTGGTATATATTCTGTCACTCCACTAAGCAAAGCTGGAATCCTTCCTCCAGCCTAAGGAGTCTTCCCGCAGTTTAATGAATCCACAAGTGAAAGAAAAGCCACTAAAGAAGGATCTTCCAGTCGAAGTAGATACATGCTAGTATCTGTATGAAGCTCTACAAAAATATTCTAATTCCTGGAAAGTCATTGAGTAACAAACTAGAAATTATGTGTTTTTTTAAAAAAAACAACTGCTTTGTTTTATGTGCTCTCTTAATTTATTTTTCCACTAACAGGCCAATTACACATAAGAGATTACGTAACCAGTTTAAACTGAAAATATGCTATTGCATTTCATTTAATATTTCTCATCACAATGGCAACAGAGGAAAGGTGACTGTCAAAACCTAGTACAAAAATCAGATTCTAGTCTTGGATCCTGGTACCCACTTAAGTTAAAAGACTTTATTCCCAAAGTTTTTATTTATTCATTCATTCGATTTATACACTGCCCTCCCTGTCAAGGCAAGTTCAGGGAGGCTTACATAAAAGTTAGTTAAACACTGTATTAATCCACAATCCTAAAATCACTTTTGGGCTCTTTAATTCAAGCAGCAGCAGAATAACCACTCCACCACTTAATGTCTGCTCTGCACTGTACAATTATGTGGAAATGATACTCTTACGAAGATTATTTGTAATCTTCTGTACTACCACCATTATTTGCAACTTGCTTCTATAATCGACTAACTGATGGTGAATGAAAATGGACCCTCCATACCCCTACTGTTGCTGAAAGACTTTTATTACCAGATGGATTGAGGATCTTACAACTTTATCAGCATTTGAACATGACACATAGGTGAAAACTGCACATGATTTTAGATGTTTAGAAAACTTTTATGGATTAGAATCTGTAGGCTTGCCACCTTTGTTATTTTATTTCTTTCTGTTCAGGGTAATGAAAAAATAATTTTAAAAACTTGCTTCTATACTCATTGCCACACCAGTTCAGTTCAAAAGATAATTCCTTACTGAGTATTCATTATGACACCTGTATGAATTAAAATGGTTTCATTAGCCCATTTTACAATCAGGATCCTATTCTATTTTTTAAGTTACCTTATACTTTATTATTACAGACACTGATCACAGTTGCTGAAACCTCAGTGGACTGAACTGAGCCATTTGCAATTAGTAACGTACTGGTTTGATTGGCTAAACTAGTAGAAAATAGATGGTCAAAAATTGAATCAGGACTTTAATCTGAGTCGCTAATAATTAATCTACAGATTGCAAACTGTATACCTAGAAATGCTGTAAACATTCATGCCTTTGTTAGCATTACACCATCTTCTCATTCTACAGCCCTACCACTACCACAACCACCATCACAAATGAAGTTAGACTGCCAGCTAAATTGCCACACAGACTTGAAAGTAAAAGACACGGAAGCAACAGAAAAGGAAGTAAGCACAAGTTCCTCCAAAACAGGAAATATGAGAAGCAATAAGCATAAAATGCCCAGGGCTTGTAAACATACAAATTCACAGCACCTATTAATCATGACACTTTGTCCTGTTCCAAATCAGTTTACATCAACGGGATTCAAAACAGAGCAAAATAAAAGTCATACAGATGAAAATATAAATGTCTTCAAATTACAGCTAACATTAAGAGACTTATTGCCACAGTGGTTCCTATGAATAATTACTAGGGCCCTTTTCAGATAAAAGGAAATACTTCTTCACCCAAAGAGTTATTAACATATGGAATTCACTGCCACAGGAGGTGGTGGCAGCTACAAGCATGGACGGCTTGAAGAGGGCATTAGATAAACATATGGTATAGATGGGAATTCTCAGTCTAGGGCAGGTGACACACTCTATTCTTGGTGCTGGAGGGGGCAGCAGTGGGAGGGCTTCTAGTGTCCTGGCCCCACTGCTGGACCTCCTGATAGTACGTGGTATTTTTGGCCGCTGTGTGACAGAGTGTTGGACTAGATGGGCCATTGGCCTGATTCAACATTGGCTTCTCTTATGTTCTTATGTTCACATTCTAAACTGGATGTTATTCGTTGTTGGCCCAATTTTGAGTAAAGCAATACAGGGACAGGGGTTTCATGCAGCAAATTTCCTTCAGTTCACAAATAATCTCTGAAGCACTATGGCCATTTCAAACAGTATTGCTTTTCCCCCGCCCTTTTTTGCTGCATGATCTTCCATTCTAAGATGAGTGTCACAGCGCTAAACCACTAAGTGCTATAGTGGCACCATTGAGAGGCATTGACATCAATGGGGTCTATGCCTCTCAATGGCGTAGTGATTTAGTGCTACAGGGCTCACCTTAGAATGTTTGTTAAAAGTCCAAGGAAGCTTGCAGAGCAAAAAAGGGCATGAGGGAAAGCAGCATTGTGGGAAGCACTGTGGACATTTTAAACAGAACATCACAGTAATTCAGAAGCACAATGAAGGGGTTGGAAATGGAAAAAAGCAAATTTCCTCAAAAGCGGCTCAACCACGCTTTGCTAACCTGACACAAACAGGTCTGCATGAACAGGTAAATAAATTTTGCTAACAGACAATTACTAAAATGAGTCTGTCTGAAATGACAGAAAAAATCCATTAGCAACCAGTTATGAAAACATAATACAAAGGCAGTTTGAATAGGGTCTAGGAGAGTCATACCCAATGGTAAAAATCACTATTGGCAATATCCTTTTTGTAGCTTGATTCACACTAACAAGTCCTGTGTTTACAATCATGACCATAGTCAAGAAGGGTCCACAGTCACTCACATGTTACTGTCTTTAACAATAATTAAAGGATTTTTAAACTATTTATCTACTTCACTTATAGCCCACCTTTCCTGCTGAAACTCAAGGTTTAATAGTAGCATTAATAAACCACATGATCAACAGTGATTTCAATGAAGATCTCAACATGTTTACCCTGCATACTAGTCAAGAACAGGGGTCCTCAAACTACGGCCCGCGGGCCACATGCGGCTCGCGGAGGACATTTATGCGGCCCGCTGAGTGTTTTGCCGCCTCTTTCTTCCTCCAGCAGCCCTGGGCGGCAAGAGCGCCCAGGAGCTGAGGAGGAGGAAGGGGCGAGCAGGCTGGTCGTGGGGGAGGGGGCGAACGCGGCGGCGGGGCAAGCAGTCTGGTGGGGGGGGAGCAGGGGTCTTTTGGAGGGGAGCGCACAGGAGCGCAGCTCCGGGAGCTCAGGAGCCAGGCCCCGCCCCCAGCCGGCGTCCTGGGGAGTCTTTCAGGCAGCCGAATGTCAATTTCAGCTCCATTATATCCTATGGGCCATTGAAGTCAATGGTGAAAACATAGGGTATATTCTGGGGGCTGGAGGGGAGGGTTTGAGGAGAGGCTCCAAACTCACAGGGTAGCTGATGGAGCCTCTCCCCAAGATACCAACCAAGTTTCAAGAACATTGGACCAGGGGTCCAATTCTATGGGCCCCCAAACAGGTTGCCCCTATTCCCTCCATTGTTCTCTATGGTGGGAAAAAAGTTATTTTTTTCCCACCATAGAGAACAATGGAGGGAATAGGGGCAACCTGTTTAGGGACCCATAGAATTGGACCCCTTGATACAATGTTCTTGAAACTTGGTGGGTATCTTGGGGAGAGGTTCCACCAGCTACCCTGTGAGTTTGGCGCCTCTCCTCAAACCCCTTCTCTTCCAGCCCCCAGAATATATCCTATGTTTTCACCATTGACATCAATGGCCCATAGGATATAATGGGGCTGAATTGCCGCCAAATTTCTTTCATTCCCTCCTTTCCTTCTCTCTTTTTCCTCTTTCCTCCTTCTTCTCTTCTCTCTTTCTTTCTTTCCCACATTCTTCTCTTCTCTTTTTCCTCCTTTCCATGTTTCCCTCCTTCTTCCCTCTCTTTCTTTCCCTCCCCTTTCCTTCTCTTCCTTTCCCTCTTTCCTTCTTTCTACTCTCTCTCTTTCCTTCCCTCTTTCCTCCTTCTGTGGCCCAACTCTAGTGAGAAGGAGTTTAAACTTTAAACCCCTTCTCTCTTAGCTCCCCCACCCAGACCAGCTGGGGAAGGGAAGGAGAGGCTTTTGAAGATGCCTCCCCCCTTTTGCTTCCCCTTCTGACATCACTTCCGGTGATGTCAGGAGGCGTGGCATATGCTAATAGCCTAATAGCTCATTAGCATATCATATGCTAATGAGCTCCTGCAGCTGTTTTTCTACGAAAAGACCCCTGGGAGGGAGCGAACGTGGCAGCGGGGCGAGCAGGCTGGTGGGGGGAGGGGCGAACGCGGCGGCCCTCCAACGGTCTGAGGGACAGTGAACTGGCCCCCTGTTTAAAAAGTTTGAGGACCCCTGGTCAAGAAGATCTACAGTGGAACTACAGAATAAAAGTACCATGTTATGAACTGGCCTGGAAATGGAAATAATTAAATGGTCAAGTGGTACAGGATCACTTTTAATCTGGGTCCAATGTTCTCAGGAGACTGAGACAGAGTGTATGTGTGTATATAATTGTGTGTGCATTTGTGTGCTTGCCTGGAAGTCATGGTTGACTTCTGGCAACCCCTACTGGGGACCTGGACATTTTTCAGAGAGGTGGTTTGATTAGCCTGTCTCTGTGTATATATTTTGATGAACATTAATTGTTAATCTTTTCTTAAGACATTGATTTTAGTTTTCAAAGTTAATACACTTTCAGTAAACCAGACAGACCGCACATGTTAATATGAAGAAGCAAGATGAAAAGGGAGTCTAACAAAACTTATCCCACCATATGCTTTCATAAATTGTGAAAGTGTATGCTGGAATAAGTTTTGTTAGTCTTTATGATGCCACTGGACTTCTGTTTTAATTGGTAAACTAGCTTGTCTATTGCACCTGTAAATCTGAAGGTAAGACCCACATTGCTGAAGTGGACACGAGTTTGAGAGGCAGAATGAAACCTGACTCCACAGCACACAGCACATATATGGTCATCTGTAGACATGCATCTCTTTCAAATATTACAGCATTCATCAGGAAATAAGATGGACAAACAAATTTACCTCCCATTTAAAATGTGAATCATTTTTAAATGGAGTATTAAGTATTAAGATGTATGCTTCATAATCTTGTATAATGTGTCTGAGCTAACCTTAGATAGCCTGGACAGCTGTTGCTGCCTTACTTCCATTATGTATTGAAAAACATTTCAGAAAACAATTACATACATACAACAATTAAAATTAATAATTCTAGATGAACTTGTTAAACAAACACCATTTAGATCTGACTCACAATGGCCATAACTTAGTTGTGGAAACATGTTTTGCCTGCAGAAAAGACCTCTCTGCCCAAGGGTTTGGAGAGCTACTAAACCAACTGGAGCCAATGAATTAGGTGGTTCAATTTAATGTCTATTCATCGATATTCACTATGCTGCATACTGGAGTTGTAAATGCGCATCACTAAATGTTTGAAGCTGCTTCCAGACAAAAGTGCTTCTTTTTTCATTTTACTGACATATCCAACAACTACATGTCACTAAAGGGCAGCAATAACTTTCTTGCAAATCACTGCTAGCTTGAACACCAAGCCAGAAACTAGAAGGCTCAGTACACATGGTAAAGTCTGAAAGGTAACAGTTCTAGAAAAATCTGTATGATTAGGAACCATTTTGTAGCAGTTTTTCCTAGTTCTAATTTAGGACTACAGCAAAAAAAAAAATAGCCACAGGAGATGATGAATCATAAGAAAAATGACAGGAATAAGAGGTGTAACAAAACTCAATTTATCACCATTTACATGACTTCTTGTAGAATTCTTTTGTAATATGCTCTGACCATCATACACTCTTTTTAAATTATTATTTAGTGCAACAAAACTTGCACAAAGCTATCAATTACCACATCAGATGCAGGCTTCTCCCTCTCACAGGAGAATATACCAAAAAAATTAATACGATTGTCTCCTGGCTGTTTATACAGAGATTAAGCTATCTGGATTTTTTTTTAAATCACAAAATACACCATAAGCTGCTTAAATGGGATTCATACATTCAGACTGCATGAGCTACATTTAAGCAGCCATGCAACAACTGCCAGCCTTTAAAAAAATCATTAAAAAACAGAAAAAGGAATAAAATCAAAATTCAGCAACAAATTAAAAGGGGGGGAAGTATCTAACAAAGCAGAAACAAAAATATATCAGTGGTGGCAGACCAAGTGTAATTACTTATGCCGTTTATTTCAATTTTCAAATCAGCAGAAAATTGTACATGAAAATTTTTAAAAATTAAAGTTTCTGCTTTTACAAAGCATGCTGAAGTACTTACAGTCATGTAAACTGAACACAATAAAATATTGGTAAAAAAATTTTAAAAATCACCACAAAAATAAAGTATATCTGCCATATTGTGACAACAAGGATTTAGAAAGCCATAACAGCTGTTCGCTTGAGTATTTAAAATCCAGCAGAAATAGAAATTTTAGAAGAAATTCTGAGAGCAATCAATAAATAGTTTTGCTTTCAAGTAGATTTTTTAGATCAAGAACGGATCTGTTCCACTAGTCTGCCAGAACTCTGAAATGATCTATCAAACCTAAAATTAAGAACCTAAGCATACAAACAAAGGTGCACACTAAGGACTCCAGTGCAACCACTGAGTGGGGGGTCTGCCTCACCATCATATGGGGAAAGACCAGCACAGTATGAAAATATGTTCACGACATGCTAGACCTTGTTCCCCTGCTCCAGTTTTGCTGTATCAGAAGCCTCCAGGTAGGCAAGGTCTGACCATACCCTAAGGATATGCTAAGAGGAAGCCAGACAGGCCTACTATGACATTTCTACTGCTGGTCACAATCTCAGAGCAAAACATGCTCTGGAAAAACTTTCAATTCCAATCAGAGATGAAGGATCCAGTCTAGAATCTGATTGGGGTAGCATTCAAATATATCCAGAATACTGTGGAAGAATCAAGGAGATCACTCCATAGTTACAATAACAGTGATAGTTTCTTTGCCTCCACACAAACATATGTAGCAGGCAGTCTCTTAAACCATGCAAGAACTAGAAATATGAGATCAATTTAGCTGAATCTTTATGTCAGGTTATAAGTCAGTGAATGTTGGTATGAGTATACCAAGTGTATACTAACTGTGTGTACCAACTAAGTACACCAACTGTAGCCTCTGGATATATAGGCATCAAGGACAACCATAATTATAGATATTTATTGCAATGAAATATCAAGGATAGTTCACAGCCACCTGATATATGGAATGTTATGAAATACAGCTTAATGATGCCTGTCCATACATTGTCTATTATGCAGCAGCTACTTTAAATGACTTCTGCACAGTGTGAAGAACTTCTGTAACAAGCTATACATTACAGGAAGTGGCTGATGATGCATGCAGAGCAGTACTACATGTTTAAGAGTCTCTAGAGATAATCCAACAAATGCCATTTTAAACATATATTGCACATGTAGACAATGGGGTAAAAAATTATGGGGCCCTCTAAATATTTTGAAAAGAGACAAGAGCTATTCTTTTCCCTCACAAACTACCAGCATTTTGTCAACTGAGCTTTAGTTTGCAACTCCACATTATAGCATTTTTAGCCCACTCTAAGGAATTCAAAGTACACATGGTACTCCAAAAATCCCTCATGGTGTCACATTGTTAACAATATTCTGAAGAGCCATTATGTAGTTTTATACAACAGTATATGAAGCAGGAATTGTTGACAACATAGTCCAATGGCTGGCTGTTTTCTGAGGTTGTTTAGTGACCTTTAGTGGCTTAGGTTTCTAATGAGGCACCAACAGCCTTTTAACATATAACAATAACAAAATCCAGGTTATATTAATGTTCTCTAAGAGATGAATTCATAGCTAAATATATAAATCCACTGAACAAGCACTCTGAAAAGGAAGAATGTAGGCAAGGGACCCACCACCACCTCCAAACAATGGGGTGGATCTTCCCCCATCCTACCAATCCACCAAGGAAAGTTTATGTATTGATTAAAATATTTATACCCCACTGTGATGGACAGTCAAGGGTTAATGCCTAACAGACTCTGAGAACCTTTAAGCGACAGGCTGTTCAAATGGAATTCTGTGGAGAGAGTCAGTTAAGACATGACAGTTAGAAGCTGACAGTTGAAGAAGAGACAGTTAAGCACTGACTTGTGGACTGGGAAGGAGGCAAAAGGCATGAGAGGATCAGAGAGGATCCAAATTCAAGCTGAAAAGGAAAACTGCTTCTATTTAAGAGTAGTAATCCCTGCCAGTGAAAAAGAAGGGATTAAAAGAAACGTGATCCCTGGCCTATGTATATAAAAGGATTCTGGAAACTTAGTTGTATATTCCTGCCTTCTAGTCTTTAAGCGTCAATGAAACTCAGAAACTTATGCTTTAGTGTTTAAGCAGAAACGGAAAAGAAAGCCTCGCTCCTCAAAGTGTTAAAAGACCTTTTGGAATAGCAGAAACACTTGTTGGCAACAAATTATCTGGAGCTAGTGTGATTACAAAGTCGCCTCAGTTTTATTATAGGTTGACCTCATCCTACCCCTGAGTTCACCTGACCTTATCTCCTCTAAGTTAAATAGAACATTTCAGGAGTTAAGTATAAGAAAGTGATTGTGTCTCTGCCCTCAACCTATCTATTAAAGTGACTGGGTGAGACAGCCATAGACAAACAAATAAGGAGAAAATAGATATAGGGGCTGCTCAGCAAGTAAGAAGAAAAAGGGGGAAATCCCATGCATGAAGGAGGGAAGAGGGCGAGATCGCCATACCCACCTTTCCTGCTGGCTCAAGTTTGAAGCTTCCATCCAACTTAGAGTGGCTCTTTCTTAAGCTGGAGAAAGGCTGCTGGGGTGATGGTTGGATTCACCCCAATAACTGTACATAAAGAATGGCAACAGACAAATTGTGCTATTTACTGAAGAACATATTTTACCAACAAAAAAAGCAGCAACAGATTTAATTAATCCAAGGAAAGTGTTTACAGAACCCTTAAAAGATTAAGGAAGCTGGCAAGATAATCTCAACGAAAGAAAAAACATCAATGCACATGCAGATCTGAAGGATCACCAGCCCTGGGCATCAAGAGGTTAGCAGCAACCCTTACTGGCATAATTCACAAAATGCTTTTCCTGCTCTGCCACAACAAAGAACTGTATATTTGAAAACGATATAAATTCTGTCCTAATTTGATAAATGGAAGAATCCATAACAAGAAAATCTTTGTCCATGTATAAACATACGTCAATTAAGTATAATACATTTTGTAACGTGCTTGCCTCTGTTTTTCCCATCTATAGGTCCTCAGGGTTTTTCCTTTAATCAGGAAGATAACAACCTTCATTCAGACTACCTTATTTTTATTTTATTTGTGCGATTTCTATCCCACCCTTCCTGCCGAAGTGGGCACAGGGCGGTTCACAACATAAAATCATACAATAAAATACATCATATAACATATTATCTCTAAAAGTCTAAAATTACACCAATTTAAAATTAATAAGTAACATGAGATGTCGAAGTAATAATCCTTGGGTCTGCTCAGATGTTTAATAGATAAGTCTGCTCGATGATGGTTAAGCCAACAACTCAGATAACAATTTAGGCAGTTTGAGCAGACTTAAGCTGATTTTGAGCAGAAGAGTCCAGTGAAATAGCTCCATCTTACAGGCCCTGTAGAACTGCAACAAATCCCACCGGGCCCTGATCTCAAGGGGGGGGCTCATTCCAACAGGTCAGGGAGCTCACTGCACCAGGTTTAAGCTAACTGGGCTTAAACTAGCTTCAAAGAGAACAAGGTTAATATCTCATTTATAGACTAAGATTACTATTTGGAAAAAACACCTAGATAGAGAAGTCTCGGAGTTTTGACTAATTATATTTCATTTTCCTATAGTTTGCTAAAAGCTGTCTTCACACGCTATTTTTCTGCACAGATACCACTTCTGTACAGAAAACATATATACACACAAATGAAACTTTGGTAGAGCTATCAAGAATACGATAACACTTTCAAGAACTGGAACCATCCTGCTAGCTACCAGCTGGCTATCCTTTGTTATAGGTCATTGAACCTTTTATCATGATGACAGGCAGGGACTCATTTGCAGGGTTCTGTTTAACCCTGCACCTGAAAGGTCCTGGTCTCTTTCCCACTGGAAGCTTTATGACAACTTTACCCTTTAAGAATGTAGCAAAAAAAGAAGCAAGTTCTTATAAGAAATATAAAGGGGAAGGTCATTTTGGCACAATTTGGAGCATCTACATAAAAATAATTACACAGCCTGTGTTTGATAGACATGTGAACATCAGCTGGCAATAATAAAATGGTACTACCTCTCTTAGCCACAATTTATTTATTGCATTTTAACCAGTCTGTTTTAAATGAGATGCTTATGTTTTTATGTATATCGGTTTTATGATGCTGTACGCCACCCTGAGCTGCCTAGGTGGGAGGGCGGGATAGAAATGAAACAAATAAATAAATAAACCTTTTCCCTCAGTGTAACACCCAGGCCTCTAGGGGCAGTGCTCATATCCATTTCCAAGCCAAAGAGCCAGCACTTTCCAAAGACTACTCTGTGGTCATGTGGCTGGCATGACTAAACACTGAGATGCACGGAATGCTGTTACCTTCCCACTGAAACAGTACCTATTTATCTATTTGCAATTTCTTGCTTTCGAACTGCTAGGTTGGCAGGAGCTGGGGCCAGAGACAGGAGCTCATTCTATCACGCAGCACTAGGGTCTCGAACTGCTGAAGTACAGACCTTCTGTTCTGCAACTCAGTGTCTTAACCTCTGAGCCACTGTGGCCCTATTCTATTTATTTGATTACAAAATGTCTAGAATATCTTAATCATATGGCCAATGGAGAAACGTTTTATAGTCAGTGGGGTGCAGTAGCTAGTGTATCAGACCAGACTTAGTGAGACCCAAGTTTAAATCTCTGCTTGACATTAAACTCACCGTATGAACATAAAGGCTATTCAACAGGATTAAAGTAGTATGTTACATATGATATCAACACTATATCCCCCCATTTGTTAATCATGCAACAAGTTCCGCACAGGCACATCACTGCCAACAGGACACCCCTAGTATTCTCCCAAATAAGCCAGTTTACAGAACATTAAGTGTCTCATGCTTCACATTGTATTAAAATATTCAGTTCTCATTTTATCTTCAAAACAATCTTGTGAAGCACGTTAGTAATACTGTGAATGCCTTAAGCTATTTAGTAAGCTTCATGAAAGAATATGGAGGCTCAGTCCACAGAGATCCTCTTTTACCCCCCAAAATCAACAAAAATTGAGCAAGACCAGTTGAGAAATTCCTAGTGGACAATGCCCTGTGCCAACCTGTTTGACAGATGTGGTGGTTCAAAGAATGCCCAAAATTACAAAGGACCGTACAGTGAAATCTAAGTTAGCTACTGCATGTTTTTCAACACTCCAAGCGATTAGATACTGGTAAAAGGAATCAGTGAAACAGAATTACTTACAGGAAAACCAGGTATGCCTTCTGTGTTTTTAAAAAGATATCATCCTGGTTTAGTGTAGCATCTGAATGCTAACTACCCCCTCCCCCCCAACAAGTAGGATGGACACAAACCAGGATTCTTAGAATCCTGCCTTAATTCTTCTAGCTTGCTTACTCGCTCAACCTACAATCCACAGAGTCTCTGCAGGCTGGCATTGGTGCTCCTGCTACAACCACCTCTCACTGGCAT
Source organism: Gekko gecko (assembly GCA_029375565.1). Classification (NCBI taxonomy): domain Eukaryota; kingdom Metazoa; phylum Chordata; class Lepidosauria; order Squamata; family Gekkonidae; genus Gekko; species Gekko gecko. The sequence continues at coordinate 44,150,372 of JAPDNY010000007.1, read as the reverse complement.
AAAACTGCCATATACTAAATCAGACCACTGTTCCATCGAAGTCAGCAGTGTCTACTCAGACTGGCAACAGCTCTCCAGGATCTCAGGCAGAAGTCTTTTACATCACCTCCTACCTGACCCTTCTAATTGGAGATTGAACCTGGGATCTTCTGCATGCCAAGAAGATGCTCTACCACTAAGCCATGGCTCCTCCTTGTATCAGGCAAACCAGAATTTCTGAGCATGCTCTGCTTAGTTTCAACAGTATGCTGAACTGCTAAACCACAGTTTATCGTGACATCTGAATGATAATGTTGTGAGTCTAGAAAGTTGTACTACAACTCAGACTCTAATGATATAGACCAGGGGTCCCCAACCTTATTGAACATGTGGGCACTTCTGAAACTTAGAGAACAGCTACTATTGAGGGCTTTTTGGGGGGCAAACACAAAATGTTGGGAGATTCCAAGTCAAGCATCTTCCTACTGGGGTGGCAGATGTTTGCAAATAGGTACTCCCTGCAGGCAGAAAGATCATGCCTCTTGAGCTCTTCTGAATAATCTCCTGCTCCGATAAAGTGGAGGAAAACCAGAACTGGCTCTCTGCTTTGATGAGGCAGCAAGTGTGTGCTAAGAAACACACTGGTGGGCACAACAGATATGGATTCTGCATGGGGGAGACTTGTCACCCCCAAGTGAGTACACAATTGGCTCCAGTAAATAAATAAAATAAAATAGGCAGTAATAGGCCTATTTTATTTATTTATTGCACTGCGAGAACTAACCCTAACCCTACAATGATCAAGAACATCAAGCCTTGTTCCTAAAGTACAGGAACCACCTAGTCTTTCCCCGCAGCTAATCAATATTCATTCTGTCTCCGGAAGGGTCCAAAAACTATAACTGAAATCAGGTTAAGTGCCAGTTGCAATCCCTGTATCCCTGGTCCCAAATATGGACCCAAACCCTCTTTGCTGCATCCCCCTGCTGGTATCCCTACCAACCCAAAGAAGGGGACCTTCTGTAGCCTGTTACCACAAAAAAATTACAGTAGCTGTGAAATGTTGACTGCTTTATTGCCAATTCTATTTAATCGTTTAAAACCACTAAAAAGGTAGTTCAACAGGATGTGGCTTCCTTGACTGAAAAGATCTATAACTTTTTCCCCTGTGTACCTAGAGAACACTGACAACACAATAAAGAGTTGTGTGATAGTTTCGGAAACTTGATGGAGAAAAAAAAAGTATTCTTAAGAACATTTGTAGTCCACCCTTCCTCCAAGGAGCTCAGAGTGCTATTTTATTTACACCTTGCATTTATTTTTTCCACAGATGGGGGGAGGGAGAGAGAGAGATAATACAACTTAGATAAACAAAAACGTATACAGTATGATGTTGCCCCATCTGGTTTTAAGAGTTCAGCTCACTCAGGGCTACAGGCCAAGGACTCATTGACTCTTGCCCTTCAGCTCGAATCAAAGGCCCATGCCTCTGGTTACACCCAGACCAAAAACCTATAAAAGAGGAGGAACAATCCAGATCTTTTTCAGCTTGTGAAAAAAATGTTCCCAACTTTCTTCTCCTACAAGCTACTGAAATAGATTAGGGTAAGACTTGCCTAATATGGGCATCTGACCCTGTCCAAACCTACAGCACTGCTACTTTAGAAACACCTTGAAAAGTAAGATATAACATTATTATTTAGGTATTTCTGAGAAACGTACTTCTGAGAAAGATTTAGGTGTTCCTGAAATAGACTGGTGGAATCTAAATTCAAATGCACAAAGCCAAAAAAAACGTATTTGTTATAACATAATGCTTCTCAAATAAATCAATTTTCTCAATTGCCCTGAATAATTTGGCCTACTCCTGTAGGATCTTTTAATGCCACCATATCAAGATGAATATAGGATACCCCAAAACTTGATGAATTTGCTTTGACTTCAGGAGCCACCCAAAAGTTCAGGAGCCAGGCATTTTTTCCAGCCTTCATGGTTTTAAATTTTAATGATCATACTTTTAATCATTGCTACCACAAAACTGAACCCCAAACTCTTCACAGTTGTTTGTCATTTTTAAAGCTATAATAAAACTTTGGCAGCATATAAATACATGGGGTAACCCTGGCTGTAAGCACAACAAAAAGCTAACCTCTATCCCTCACCTAAATAAGCTTTGCATATGTACTGAGAATCCCCAGCAGGCACTTACAATAAATGACTGGTGAAAATACCAAGCATATCAATGAAATTTCTAGGCACCATGCTGTCTAGGATTTTTCAAGTCTCACAACACATTTCTTCAAAACAAATTCTGATCTAATTTTATGTAGGCATATTATACTTATTTATCATATTTACATGATTAATATCCTGCCTTTACACCCAACCAGGATCATCAGCGTGGCTATCAATTAAAGCAAGCATAACAAAAATATACCATACAGCAAATTAAAAGCCAGGATACATATATAAAACACAACAGCAGATTAAAATATACAGCAAGATTGAGGAATCAGTGAGGAAACCCCCCCAAAAAAACCCAAAAACCTTTCACCCCTGTTAGGAAGACAGTGATAGAGGGGGACGGACCATATCCCTGGGGAAGGAGTTCCATAATTTCAGTACCACAACTGAGAAGACCCTATCTTGAGTTGCCACACATCTAGCCTCAAAAGGCAAGGGCACCCAATGCAGGGTCTCTGAAGATAACCACTGTAGTTGGGTAGGCTCATACAGGAGTAATTGGCCCTTAAGGCATACCTGTCCCAAACCATGTATGATTTTATAGGTCAACAGGCCTGCAAACAGATCAGGAGGCAGTACAGATGGACAGACTAGAGTGATAATGGATCAGGACATCAAAAATACCTTGTCTTTCAATACAGTCATCTATATATCTATGGCCTCCTATCTGCAGCCAGACTGGGGGTCAGATAGACACTGAACAGATTTTCCTGCAATTTCCCATAAAATATCATTCTTCAAGCAAGTTTAGAGAGCACAGCTACCTCCTGTGTGGTTGTTGGTGGCTACAGCAGAGCCTGGGAGCCACACGGGGCTCAGTGAGAAAATGGGGGGAAAGATGGAATCCCACAAAGAGTCTTGCAAGCCAACACTTGTTATATATAATTCAGAAATAATTGGGAAATGTCAGTCATCTTCTGTAATCTAACTCCTTACTGACTTCAAAGAATAGAATCATAGAGTTGGAAGGGATCATCCAGTCCAACCCCCTGCACAATGCAGGAAATTCACAAATACCTCCCCCTCCACACCCCCAGTGACTGCGGTTCCACGCCCAGAAGATGACAAAAAACCTCCCGGATCTCCAGCCAAACTGGCCTGGAGAAAAACTGCTTCCTGACCCTAAAGTGGCAATCAGCATTCCCTGGGTGTGTAAAGAAAGGGCCACAAGAACTAAGCACTGATGCAGCCCTCCTTGCCCTCCCTCTCATGATCTGCCTAAGTTCACAGAATCAGCAAATACTGCAAGTGAAAGTATATTTTAAGTGAAAGTGCTGTCAATCAGCAAAGTAGCACTGATTTCACCAATACATTTCTGTGAACAGAGTTTATACCAATGTCTATGCTGTAATTGTATCCAAAGAAGTATGCTTGCAAACGAAAGCTTATACCTTGAATAAAACTTTGTTGGTCTTAAAGGTGCTACTGGACTCAAACTTTGTTCTGCTACTTCAGACCAACACAGCTACCCACCTGAATCTATGCTCCGTCTCAGTGGCCTTGCCCTGACCTTGATTGCCCTGGCTAGCCCAATCTTATCAGATCTCTGAAGCTAAGCAGTGTCAGCCCTGGATAACACCTGGATGGAGACAACCAAGGAAGTCTAGGTCTACTAGGCAGAGACAGGCAACAGCAAACCACCTCTGTTCATCCCTTGCCTTGAAAATTCTATGGGATCACCATAACTCAGCTGCAACTTGATGGCACTTCACACAGTGGCCTTAAGGACTCTTTTCAAATTTTACATAAGTAGCATCATTCCTTTGCACTTTTACAGATCCTTCTGTAGCTCACTTTGCTATTGCAACTACTAACATACAATCGAGCAGAGAGTGCATGCCTGCCTTAGGACTTAAGAGTACCTCTCTATTCTGTAAGAATGCCTGCTGCCTTGCATTTTTGTGCTCACTCCACATGTCTTTCTTGGAGTACTAAACTATTTTAGAAGAATGTTGCAGTAGATTTAAAAAAAAACCCGCATCCATTGCTTGTTCTCTTAAGTTTCAAGTCAATAGAAAATGTGCAGACAGAAAGACTGTCACAGTGATAATTACAACCTGATTTTTTTTTTACAGATTTCATGTTATAGAAACAGATTTGTTTTCATAACAGTTAAAGCTATGTCATAAGTAACAACACTATTAAAGGGGAAAGTGCCTCAGAATGATTAAATATTGATGCATTCATTATTAAAATAAAATATTGGGGGGAAACTGGTGGAAACAGAAGTTCAGAGTTAATTCCATTCTTAGTGGAAAATCTGAAGGGAGAATCTACTACAAAGTAAACCTTGGTGTCACACAGTATAAAACAAGATGTGAAACACTGCTTCATACATTTTGTTTCCAGACACACGCCTCCTTTCTGGCAGACAAATAAAAAAGTAGTGTGAACAAACCAGTATTGCGGAATGCATTGTAATGGATTAAGCTGAGGGTCCTTGCCAAATGTACTTCCCATGGCAAACCAGACTTGCTGCAATGTAATGTGTGAAATCCCCCCCTTCTTTGTGTGATCGTACAGAACAGTACAAAAGGGACAAAAGGAAGGAGAGAAAGAGTGAACACACTCTCAACATTATGAAACAAAGGGAAAATGCACAAGCTGCAAGATACACATAAGCTTCAAAGTAATTAGAGCTAATGACTTCTAGAGTGCATGCCTACCATTTATCCTTACAACTTGGAATTTTAGGATTTTCCCCTAGCAAATTATCTTACTTTTTTAAAGCTAGTCATTAAACACAAAAAATAGAACACAAAGCACCTGCAGGAGCATCCATACACTGAGATCATCCAAGGAGGCTCCATTGCAGGAACTTACATTGTCAAGGTACACTTGGTAGGAACCTAGGCAAAGAGGCCTTTTCAGAGGGATTCCCTAACTCATAGGAGTTTGTGTAGTTCCTCCTTTGCAAACCTCTGTGTGTCAATTTTTTTAAAAACCCTACTTTTCTATTCTGAAAGGCTTGAATACAAATATTATCCACAATTTTAGTTTTCCTGAATTTGACTGCATTGTATGGTTTTATTTCCATCTTGAGCATAAAACATTCCAAATAAAACACACCAAAAATGTGTTTTCTAGTTTGTGGTGCAGACATAACGACAAAAGCACAAAAAGAAGGATACATGAACTCAACGATCTCCCAGACTCAGCTCTCCCAGGAGAAAAATGTTCAAGATGTGCATTTCTCTGGTACTAACAGGAAAGGGAAATGAACAAAAACCATGTAAAAAGTCTTCTCAGAACGTGTATGGCACAGGCAATTTAACATTTGCCCCCAAAATGGAAGCTGCGTGGCTGGGGATAACTGTTAACTATGAATTTGGTAAACTGAAAAAATTTCTATAGCATGAAGCTCTACACAGGCTTAGCCAAACATTTTTTATTGTGCCATTTTGCAAAACAGGTAGAACTCTGTAGTGCTGTCTGTGATACATCTTAAGGGGGAAGAGTCAACAACTCTGCCTACATTTATATATTCAGTATCTTTAGACCCAGAAAAAAGGAGATAAAACACAGACGTGCCATTTTATCTGCTGTATATGTTCAAAAAAAATCTTGCAGCATTTTAAAGACTAGCAGATTGATTATAGCTTAAGCTTCCATAACTTATGTCAGGTGTCTGGTGTAATAACTTCAAGCAGTAAATCACACACACAAAGAAATACACAAAAAATAGGAAACCATGGAGCACAAAGACCATGAAAGGCAAAACATACAATATGTATGTGTGTATGGATCTGTGCCAACTGGGGATAACTCTTCATGCATCTAACAAAGTGGGATCTTACTGAACAAAAGCTTATGACAAAATAAATCTGCTAGTCTTTAAAATGCCACAAGACTGTTATTTTGATTTCAATAGTTAAACACAGCTAACCTTCTGGAATTTACTTTAAGCCCGTAATCCCAAACACAGAGAAAACTCAGAAGGCCTCTTCTAGGTTGAGAATACATATTGCCAACAGAAAATTAAAAACGTGTTTATCCATTTTTTCAACTGACTGCAAACAGTACCTTTCTTCATTATACTTTCAGAAGTCATACATTAGTTAGCTTTGGAGGATTATACCTGGCTGCAGCGTCAAGAGAGCAAAGTGCAATTACTGCTAATCAGGGGTACCTAGTGAGTCAGGTAAAAAAGGATCAACATTTCAAAGAAACAGAACATCACTGAGACAGAACATTTTCTTTTGAAAAGGTCTTAATCCAGTTTGTTTCATACTTTTGATTGGATATCATGGATCTGTTCTGCTAACACATTCTTGACATAAGAGGCTCTATTGTGTGTGCAGATGGGGTAATTTAAGCAGCCTTATGTACGACCTCCCTGCACCTTTGGACGGTTTGGGGATTCCATTGACAGAGAGCCTCTTGTACAGGGAAGGCTCCTTCTGATAGAGGACAATGCCTCTGCCAGTGCAGAGAACAGATCTGCGGAATCCACACATGGCATATTTATGATAGAAAAAGTGATGGACATGTATTTTGTCCACTTCACATGAACACACGTGAAGCTGCCATATACCGAGTCAGACACTACTGAAGTGAGTAACTCTTCATATGACTCAAAGTGACTCTCTAGGTCCTCACATAGAAATATTTCATAGCAGCAAAAACTTGATCTTTTTACCTGAAGATGCCCGAGACTAAACCTGGGACCTTCTGCATGCAATGCACAGTACCTCGTCCAGCACACCAATACAATTCAATGGAATTTTTAACATGTCTCTCTTCAAAGCTCTTGGTGCCTGAACCAGGTTTTTCATCCAGAGAATAGTTTATGTCCCTTTGCAACGTCCCTATAGATGGGAACAGGAGTCGGAAACAGCCATTTGTAAAGTTTCCCCAAAATACAGAAACTAAGTAAAAAACCAGCACTTGAAGGTCTAATCTAATTTGACCTTATGTAGTTTTCCTTCCATAAAAACCATAATACCAATCCAGAAAATGCCACCTAGAACATGCTGTTTAATCTGAAAATGACATTACCACACATTTTGTTGCATCAAACATAACCATATTGATATTTTATTTCCTTAGAAACAGAAAAACAATTCTATATTTTGAAATTAAGAGCCACTTAGGGGTAGTGGTCAGACTAGGCTCTGGAAGACCCAACTCCAGATATCCACTCTGCCATGGAAGCTTGCTGGATGACCACAGGACAGTGACACACTCTCAGCCCTAAGCCACCTCAGAGTTGCCAGGAGGATAAAATGGAGGAGGGGAGAATGATACAAGCTGCTCTAATCCCACTTCCAAGTAATGGGCCTTGCCTAAAATTACCACTGATTCAGTCAGCAAAGTGTGACTTTCTCACCTTCCCCTTCCTCAGCCCCAAATTCCCCTTGAAATGTTACTTCTGGGAGAATAAGAAGGAAGCAAGCAATCTACAGAACAGGGAAATCAGCAAAAATCTCTCTCACACGCATACACACTCCTATCAGCAGAAAGGTTAGGTGGACTCCAACCCAGTGACTAACTTTGCTCTGCTGTAAAGTTTCATGCTGCTCAGTGCCGTATGTGAATCTTTCAGACCACATGAAGAATTTGCCACTCAAACTTTGTTCTGCTGGTTCAGACCAACATGGCTACCCACCTGGAAGAGTTTTCAGAATTCTGGAGCATGTGCAAGGAAAAGGTGTACAGAATGCAGAAGATAAAGAAAGAATCCCCTCTAGTCATTTAGGTGGGACAAGGAAAGAGGCTGTGGGCAGAGAACATGCAATTCCATAACCTGCTCCTGATCTTTGAACCATGGCTGGGAGAAAGACAGCCTTACATCAATTCCAAGGCTATGTTAAGGTGAATCCCAGCTGGAGCAAGCAGTCAAATCTGTGGAGAGATCAGGAAGAAAGCTGCTGAAGGACCAATAGCTCCTGCATGGCACCAGTGATGACTGTCAGAATAAAGTGTACTCCAAAGGCGTACCAGCAAAAAGAGCACTTGTGTGGTATTTTCAATGGCCAAAACTGAAACAAAACCCTGAGCGTTTACTCTATCACAATTCAGAAGTACCATTTATTACATTGATCTCAATGCAGAATACAAATGGTTTAAAGCACCAACTTCCCTACAGCCAAATATGAAGCTTATTACACTTCTTGTGATATTGCTCTTAGGTACACTGGAGGACTTTCTCAGGTCAGTGAAGCAGGACTTTTTCTATCGGTCCCCAAAAATCTGAAGGCTGCATACAAGAGAAAGATAACTGAAACCAACAAGCTACGTTTAATCAGCTGTGTAAGAAAACTAACTATTCTCATTAGGGCTTGCATCAAATTTGGGTTCATGATGTACCGAAGGCTAAAGGTTTAGATCAAAATCTAAAAATAAATGAAAAATGCAGATGTTGACGAAACAGCTGTAATATCCATTGAATTCGTGGAACAGATATGGCAAACATACAGCCCAGGGCTCTTATCCAGCCAACGAACAATTGGGGGGGGACCAGTCCAAATGAGGACCGGAAGGACCTATATTATGGTATTATACCCCCTGCTGAAGTCCCTCTCTTCCCCAAATGCAGGCCTCCCCCAGGGTCTTCTCCCAGATTTCCAGAGATTGCCTTGTCCTGAGTTGGCAACCATAAGGGGTGAGGAGGTCTGGTTTGGCCCCAAGCTCTGCTGAGGAGAGGTATGGGTCAAGATCAGTGGTAAAATATCTCCGGTACCTGGCATTACACTTTATGGTACACATAGCCCAGTTCAACGAAGTGACATTTATGTCAGATCCAGCCCTTGTAATAAATGAGTTCGACAACTCTGTAGAAGGTTGAGGAATGAGGAATGTAAACTGATAAATGGATAACTAACTACATTACAAGGTTAGAAAAAAATGAATTAATGCATCACATTCTCTGAAATGTTAACAAGTAAAACAAAACCAACAGGTAAACAACTTCAGCATCAAGGATCAAGAAATTATCAAGGTTCAAGCAATTACACAACATTAATTAGACTCAGAAGAAGGCCCGTTGTGGAAATGGAGACAACAAGCTCTAGAAATAGGCTGTGGGCAAGTGGGCCGGGCTTGAGGAGTCTTTTTAGCATCAGTTTGTCAGGCGAGCTCTGAGGCTGGCCGCTCCGAGTGAAGAAGTTTTCCAGGATGGGCTGGCCCGGGAGGACATTCACATTGTCCATAGAGGCACTTCGGTGGCATCCCGCTCATGTTCCTCCCCCCAGAAGTGGCACTATGCAAAGTGGGAGTGCGGGCGACCAAGGAAAGGGAAACAGCAGCCGGGCGAGGTGGAGGCAAGAGCTCTGTGTGGGAGTTGCTCCATGCAAGGTGTGTGTGTGTGAGTGGCTGTGAGACTGCACTCCAGTCATGGGTGAGGGACAGGCAGGCAGCCTGGGCAACGAAACGGGCCTCCGGGCTTGACTGTGCTTCCTCCCCCCACCCCTGTAAGCAGCCCGTTGAAGGATGGAGTGAGGTTTTGCTCCAAGTGGTGCAGCTTTGCTTCCGTCCCAGCAGAAACCTCGTCATCCTCCATCGTGGTGCAAGATGAAAGGGAAGGGCAGGACTGAGGCAACGCAGCCACCAATGGGTAGAGGCCCCTGGTGAGTGACACATCAGGGAGCAAAAGGCTGTGGGGGCATGTGGAACATTCAAGCAAGAGGGACACGAAAACTCATATATAAGGAGAGATGAGTAAAAGTAAGTAATGAAAATTTGGAAATGAAGCAGTAATGAAAAAAAGCTCTTCTCCAATGTTCTCTCTTTTGGAATGAGTGGAACGCCTTTTAAAAGAAAAGAAGCTCGGGACAAATGAGCAGTATATTTTCCTGTAAGACAGTCTACAGCATCAGTGTCTGGTACATAGTGTAGGCATCCAAAGCATTCAAATTCAAGATATATTTCTGCACTTAGAATATATTTCTGCACCTAGAGAGTGCTGCCACCTTAATTAGAGGAACATTCAAGACTTTGTCTTCTTTTATTCACAGGTTGCTGCTTGGCTTCCCCGGTGACGTTTTAAACTATTTGCTTACGTAGTCGTCTCTAATATCGGATATATTACAAATTTGCTTGTAGAAAGCTAAGGCATTTATAATTTTAAATTTAATAAATATGCCAAATTATATCATTATCTACATAAAGTTACAAATTATGCATTTTGTTTTGTTAAAGTAGTAAAATATGTTTGGGTTTGATGTAAACATTTCATATATTTCAATTTTTTCCTCCAAGCATTTCCACTTCTTTCTTGGCTTTAACTTCTGGAAATGTTACATCTCCATCCTCACATCTAATCTGGCCCTCAGCTCACACAGGAGGGAGCAGGCAGTACAGCCAATATTGCTAGGCCTTCAGTTTCACTCCCGACCCGTCACATTCAGAACAGGCATCCTGCTAAGAGAGATGTGTTGCCAATAGCCACAGGAAAGCAATTAGCTATGCAAATCACTTTGCATATGCTGAACAAATTTCCTGGCTAGTGTTTTGCTATCCTGACCCGGATGGCCTCTGCCAGCCCCATTTCATCAGACCTTGGAAGCTACTGCAGGGCCACCGTAAGTCAGCTATGACTTGACGGCACTTTCCGCCACCATCACATCTTTATTGTGCTCTCACAAGGGCTGTGCACAATCTGCATATATGACAAAAAGGAATTCCACATGTGAATGTCTGTTCCTGCATGGAAAACAAGTTCTCTAAAGCATAACCTTAAGATTACCACAAGGGAACAATTATTCTCAGATGAATGGGATGATGATCTAAGGCCTGGTTCCTCTGGTTTAGATTTCACAGTATGTATTTGCATGCATCCTCCTGCATAAAAATCATCATTAATCATCCACTAGTTTGAAAAATGTATCATATGAATTGAGTGACTACAATTTCAAATGGAGTAGCCATGGTACTCTGCTGCAGCAAAAACAATAAACAAATCTTTTAGCACTTTACATACTAACAAAGTTTGGCTTTAGTACTTTGTGAACAAAAGGCTCATGAATTTAAAGTACCAACAACAGACTGACCAAGAATTGTTCTTTAAAAATTCCAATAACGATTTTTTTAGGCATCTGAGCAAATGGATACCTGGTATTTTTCACCCCTAGATCAAATAAAAGATTTTTACCTTCTAAATGGATCAAGATCCAAAACAGCATGACATACTATCAGATGCAGGCCCACTTGTTTAAAGAAAAGCAATATCAAGAATGAGTGATGGAGGAGGTATCCATTTCAAGGTCTGGACCAGGGAGTGATCAGTTTATTAGAATCTTGCTTCCTCCTTCAACTCTAGTAACTTTTATCTCTGGCATTAATTTCTCCTATCAATTTCTCCTACCCATCAGCTCCCCTTTCCTTCCAAGGTATCTTATTCACCACCTTCTTCCTTTTTCCTTCTGTATTGCTTGGCTAATACACCTTGCTATTCAGCAAGCAAACAACAAGCACTCGCAAGTACAACTTGTACACTGACAGTTGGGACAAAACCTCTAAAGAAAAACTTCTAGTTCCACTCTACAGAACAGCTTTAAGCACTCTAATAAACCACTTCCAAACACATGATAACATCTGGACAGAATTCAATGGGAACACTAGTGCCAGCACGAAAACACAAAGCTGGAAAAGTCCTAGTAATCTGCCATAGACAGAGCTAGTGAAACATTACTTCTCAGATTATTTTATTAATACAGAAGCTAATGGAATATTTAAGATTTCTAATCAGTTTTTAGTTGGCTAGAAAACAAGTACAGCAATGAAGTGCAGCCCACTTTTAAAGTTGAGGAATCTGAATATAAATGTAAGAGGGCATCAATGAAGAAAAAATGTGACAATAGTCAGATGTAATACACCTGAATTCTTAAAAGTATAGATTTGATTGATGTCTTAAACAGTGAAGAACATCCGGGACATTCAGTTGCTGACCTAAAAGTAGCAGTTATTACAAAGGAATTTCAAAGGGAGATTAGAAAGAGATTGCTGAATTGCAACTGATAACGAAGCTCAAGACAATGCATCCCCATGGACTGAATCAAGACTGAGGTTTCCTGTCTCATTAGCAATGCTGATTTCTTCAGGACTACTATCTCTCTGCATACCACACCTAATCCAATCACACCTGCTACTGTCATTTGCCTGCTAATATCATTTGGCATCTGAAATCACTCCTCTTTCCAATATATAGGACAGATGAACTCACATTCTAGCTTTATCTGAAGAAGTGAGCAGCTCATATCCTATTTTGTTAGTCTTTAAGGTGCTACTGGACTCTTACTCTTATCTAATGAAGAACAATACTCCTGTTAACATGAATACTTGTGTTTTAAGAGATGCTGAATTACCAGAACTGTGGTGTTATGCAGATAAAATAAAAACCATTCCATTCTGCATGTTTAATATAATGATCTCTTGTAAATTAATTAAAAAACCCACTTTTCAAAAGGTCACCAAGGAAAACACAGTTATAATAATCAGGGAACACCAAAGAATTCAAAAGGTATTCTTCTGTTGACCTAACAGTAGCAAATCCAATAGAATGGCATCACTATTGGTAAGAGGAGGAGGAACATGTGATTGTCATAGATTTCTTCCTCCCCCCTACTGCACTCTCACTTTGCCGCCTCCCACACTGTTTGACCCACACAACAGTAAATCTTCCAAGTGCTCTGAGGGCTGCAGCAGGATCAGAAAGCCTGCAAAGTCCTGTTCCACCAGCTTTACTCTGTAGATGGTGCTTTGGATCCAACCCTTATGTTATACTAATACTCAGAGCAGTCTCACCCTTAACATGGCAACATTCACTACACCATTGGCATGACAGTGCTTCCCAGAGCAAAGAATACATAATACTAAGGAGCTATGGCCCAATTAGGGCTTCTGAAAGTGGATATACAACAACAGGTACCTGTCATCCACATTTTACATATTTAATGTGGGAAATGCCAATTTAACAACATGCATGAATGCAGCAAACAGTTACCACAGTTACTCAGTTGTAGATTTAAGATTTTATTCCTGAAATAAGCTATTTCATTCCTCACTGGAAAGGAATGAAAGAAAGATAATAGAATGTTACAGTACATGGAAGAAGTTATACATGGCCCTAGTGGAATGTTACATCTTTTCTCCTGTTGAGCAACAGATTTGAAGACAAGTGCATTTAGGATATAACAGTTTACTATTTTTTTGTTTATGCAGCTTGGCCTCCTTCCATGGTCACTCAAGTCCCTGCCTCTAAAGGCAAGTTTCTGATGTAATACAAAACCACTGTTTGGCACTATATAAATTAGCTCTATATTTGCATGATCTCTTCACCAAGCATCCCCACCCCTACCAGTCATATGCTTAGAGTCAATTAGTGACTTCCGCCTCAGAGCAAACCACAACCTGAACGAGCAAGCTCTGTTTTGCACTTCCGTTCAGAACTAGGACTGTAAACATGAACACTGTACAGTGCAATCCATTCCAGTTTGGAGGGAAAACGCAAACCATCTCCCTTTCAAAGGATTCAGCTAGTACAGAACAGAAAGGCCTATGTCAATATCTGAGATGCCAGAAACAAATTATGACAATGCTCAAAGGTGAGCATGGCATTGTATTCTCAAACTACCCTTTCTTGCCAGCTCACCCACATTTGAGGCTTAAGTCAGCCATGTTGTAACATGTTATTCATTCACGTATACAGGGCCTTGGGATAAGCAGTTTTATAATTTTCACAAATGACCATGTTAACTGATACAACTTTTTGCTCTGTATTGACAATCAAATTTACACAGATATTTAACAACTGAACAAAAATAACCTGAAGAAAACATACACATTTTTATTTTAAAATACCTTCAACTTTCTACACTCAAGACAGCTCACAACTTTTAAAACAATAGCCATAAAAACCAAGATAGCAAACAAAACACTAAAAAAATTCAGCTCTATGCATCAACGCTATTTCAGCAGTACTGTCAGAAATACTGAAAGCCCTCCTGAAAACATGGATCTTCCTAAATAAGCCTTCCAATATACCCAGGTAGTATTTTTTTTGGAAAACTGCTGCCCAATCCAGGGGCAATTACTAAGAATGCCCTGATTCTTTCAAAGTTCATACTTACCTACCTTAACAGTGGTAGACAAAGCTGGACACTCAATGAAGAAAAGCAAGACAGGCTGTCTTGTAAATTATCATAAAATATTCTTCAAAATGTCCTGAAATTTAAGTAACTGCTATTCCAACTCAACTACATCAAGCCTCAGTGGGAATTCTCATTTTGGCTAGATCTACACATTCTAGAAAAGCACTTCTGGCATCAACTCTGATCTAACTATACCCATGCTCACCCACCAATCAAGACAGCTGACAGTATCTACTCTAAGAGGGGTACACCAAATCAACACTCAATATCCGATTATGACAGGGCTTGAAGTGACAGGAACTGGATGCATGAAGCCCCAGAAGATTGCACATAACCTTCACTTGCCCATTTTTCCTCAGTCTGATATGGAATCCATGTGTAGAGGCCACATTACATATGTGGTCCAGCCTAGCTAGAGAGAGACAATGATGAGTATTCCTAATGAGGATGACTCTTCATACAGCTGTAAGTATCTGCCTGCCTCATGAAAGGCTATTATGCAACTATCAAAATCACGGAGAGCAATTTTGGCTTTTGAGAATGACGTCCATAAAGCAGTTTTAATAAGCCGAATGGACTCTAGTTAAATGACTAGATTTCTAACTGAAGCTCTGAGAGAGATCTGTCACCATAAAAACAGCCACAAGATTATTGTTTTGGCTAATCCTGCTTAACTGCCTATTCAATTACACTTTACTGGCACTACAGAACCAACTGTATAGATTTACTGTTTTTGCTCAATCTCAAAATAACTCATTGAAAAGTAGAGATAATTATCATTTATTGAGCTGACTGATACACAATCTTTATCAAAATGGTGTAACGTTGAGGAACTAAATTTTCACTTTGCGTCCCCCCATATTAATTATTATTTCATAATCTCAGATTATTAAAAATTATGCAATAATCCTAAAAAATTATGCACACAAGCACTACTGAAAATGTTTCCTCGTGGAAACAGAACTTTACAATGGTGGTACCTTTGTAAACCCTGTAGAGTTTAAAATTTTAATGGAAGTTACCAAGCTTTTACAAAATTTAGGCACCATTTTAGATTAGAAAAATTATACACTGAATACCACCAAAGACCTCCAGCGTACACAGTTACTTTCTCCAATAACTACCTTCCACAACTTTAGCAAATTAATACTTTCAAAACTCAAGCTGGTCACCATACCAATTTTCTAATTCAGAACATGAGAAAACATATATAAGCAAATCTGTAAATAGATATACTGAAAGAAAGAACACTTGCAAGTAAAACTTCTAAAACCTTTCACACGCAACTGATGAAACAGAGCACATGCACACACCCAACAGGCAAGATATGAACCAACTAAACAAAAAGAGCTAATGTACTCTCATGCCATCAGATTAACTTGGTTTGACAAAAACAATAATCCCAACGAGACATTTCTAAACTGACATAAAAAACCATTCATATCACTATTACACACACTCCATGTTACCCTTGCATCTTTTGAAATGTGTTTATTGATGGTTATGCTAACTTAAGAAATTTTAAGTTTAAAAAAGTATTAAGAATGATATTGGAAACAGCAAAAAGTTTAAAAGAAACAAAAATACAGTAGTGCATGGCTCCATATATCAGACAATGATGCATTTTATCTCCTTGGGAATCACTACTGGGAATGAAAAGTTGTGTTGGAAGTGATCACTCTTTGTGAAAGGCTTACTCTATTTAGACTTCACTGCTTTTCTGCCAAGCATAAGCCTTATAAGGAAGCTGAAGTCGATTGCCATCTATTCTGTCCAGTCCTCTGAGATGGCCAAGAGTAACCTTTTCTGGTGCCTCTGAGGATAGTGTACACAGTTTAAGAGAGTTTACACATTTTGGATTTATGAATCCAGTTTCAATCAACTGAAATTGACCTCTGTTCAGACCATAAAAATCAAAATATAAAAGTTTGCTTCTCCAGTGCAGATGGTTCACTTATAGTTATTCAGACTACACAGACTTTACCATTATGACAAATGTGTTCTATACTGAAACATATACAAGTGTTGTCTCTCTTTATAAACAAACCAATATTATATAAGGCGAATGGTATTATTTATCCAAAAACTATCCAATCTTAAAGAAATTTTTGAGGAAGGAAACGTTTTGTAGCCTCCTCCACATCTGTTTCCCAATGACATCAAAACCTAAACATAAAGTTAAAAGATAATAAGCATAAACCAGCTAGCCAGTTCTGGATACTACTGGAGAAGAACTGGTCCATAAACTCACTGGGGGGATACAAGCTTGCAAATAAAGTTGCGCTTGTACTGCCAGATAGCTTCAGCACTACCATTTAATGCATGATTTATGGAACTGACGAAAATGCCTTCAGTGCTCAAACACCTTCAAACTACACGGGGGGGGGGGGCTTCTGGCTTTCAAGTACTTTATCACCACTTTCTAAACTATGTATTAACCTAAGTAGTCACGGGAAAACCGGCTAAAAGAAATACACCAGTCTCTTTTCATCTTCAGAACAGAACAGTAACTATTTAAGCAATCTAAACCTTCTCAGAGGAAGAAAGAAAGTTACCGGTTCAGCAACTGTTTCTACAGACGACATGTTTTAAGATCGCGAATGCATAATTAGGCAGTTTCACTTCAATACCTTCTCCTGTGGAACAAAGAAACTTCTGTTTAAGAAGCTTTCTTTCAAAAATCGACTCTCCTAGATTCCTCCTCATAGGGGGACAAAAAGCCTCAACTAATAAGCAATATATATATTACGAAACGGGAAACCAAATCCACTATCCAGAAAGGCATTACAAACACATTTTTTAAAAAGAGAGCCAACAGAAGTCAAACTACGGTCTCAAAAGGAAGCACAAACTCCCTCCTTCACTGCAATCTTTAAGTCCGCCAAAGAGGTTTTTGTGAGCAACGTTACACACATACACGATCTCCCCCCCCCCTTACCTATCTCACACTTGGGGCGCCAGGATTTCCTCCATTTGCTCCGGGTTCTCTCACCACCACCGCCACCAACATCCAAGGAGGCTTTAAATCCAAACCAAGTTTCCTCCCGAGTCACGAAAACCAAAAGCATGCAACAGCTCTTGGGCGGGGAGAAGAGAATGCAGCAGCGCCCAGCTCCACGGCCCAGAGGATGCGGATGGCGAGGGGTGTGCGTCTCTCCCCCGCCCGCCCCCCTTTTCTTCCTCTTCCCCCTTCACTTTCCTCTCCTCCGACCGGGCTAGGCGAAGGCGGGTCTCCGGCGCCTCGGCTTCTCTTTCCGCCGTCACGCGATGCGGCTTCAGGTGCCTCCAACGCCGCCCGGTCCCGGCTGAAGAAGAGCCACTTCCTTCCCCTCGACTGGGAAGCAACAAGCAACAGCGGGGCCGCAACGCCTGGCGCCTCAGCCCGGCCTCCTCCTCCTCCCTCTCGCCTTCCCAGAACCAGGCGCTCCGAAGCCACCTCCGCCAGCCCCCCTCGCTAGGCTGGGCCTGGGAGGCAGTCGCAGCCCCGTGCCGCCTCCGCGACCACCACCAGGGGCATGAGTCGAGGAGGAGGGACCGGGGGAGAGCCAGCAGCGAGCCCCCCTTCTCGGCTCCGTTGCCTTCCGCTGTTGATTCCTCCCTCCTCCTTCCCTTCGCCTCCTTTTTCCCTCCTCTCCTTTCTCTCACTCACTCACACACTGAGCGCCTTCGCCCCCCCTTCCCCCTTCCTTCCCTCCCTCCCTTCCTCTTTCTCCCGGCCCACTCGCTCTGGGCGCCGGCCAGTGCCTCGCTGGGGTGTCTCCTCGGCGCTCCCCAGAGACAAGGGCGGCGGCGGCGGGCGGGCAGCGGGCGAGGGAAAGAGGGCGGGCACCCACGGTACACAAGGGCGGCGGGAGCAGTTCTTCGCCTTCCACTACTACTAGTGCTGCTGCCGCCGTCGCCGCCCAGGCCAGGGGGAGACACTGCAGCGCCGCCCAGACAGCCAGGCGTGACTGACTGACACTCTCTCCCTCTCCCTTTCTCAGTCAGCCCAGCGCGCAGCTGCACTCGTTTCCCTTCAGACTTCAGCCTAGAGCCAGACAACAAGTCTGGAATTGGCGAAGCGAGCGGCAGCGCGACTTAGCCAATCCGGAGAGAGGAACTTCCACTAACAGCCAATGACCCTGCTTCGAAGGGCAGTCGTGAAGAGCAGGTTTGGCTGTATGTTGAGAAACGAGAGGGGAGAGGGAGGGAGAGGGAGAGGGAGAGGGAGGAGAGGGAGGGAGGATTCGAGCCATCTGGGAGAATTCTTTTCTTTTCTTTTTTTAAAGAAGCTTGTAGTTCTTTTATTTGGGTAGAGAAGGGGTTGAAGAGAGGGCAGTTGGGAGAGGCTGTAACGGAACTTGGAAAGGGGGAAGAAAGCAAAGAGGGTGTTTTTAATTTGAAAGGATGTCTGGGAGAGGGAGGAGGAGCTGGAGGGGGGAAATGGGAAGTAGGAACGGCTTGGGAAAGATAAAACAACTTTGGGATGGGGTGAAGGAGAAAGGCAAGGAACGAAGATAGGGGAAAGTGCGCAGCAAAAGCGACAGAACCTTGCCTACATTGGCCTGATGCTCACTTGGCTCCCCCACCCCCGGCTTCCAAAACGTTACAGCCCCGTTGGGGTGTGTAAACAAAAACAACGTAGTTTAAAACGAAAGCCAGAGTCTGGCAGAATTTATTCCAGCCTAAGTTTATGTGTCAGAGTTTACTCATTCACTCTGATTCCCAAAACCTGACTTCATAGATTTTGTTCATCTCTAGATTGCAATTCGATTCTTGTTTTATTTTGCTGCTGCAGAATAACATGGTTACCCATGTGGAATTATCAATATAGCTTAAAGGCTGCCAGATGGTCTTCTGTTCTCACATCCAGGGCCTTTTCTTGTTTCAAGGCAAAAACATTATATAATTTTATCAGCCTCCAGTCCTATTCGATGGTGAACTGGTGGCTTGATTCTTTGGGTGCAGAGCATCCTGGCAGCAATTTCTCATAGGTCCAGGAAGCATATGTCATGTTCCTCTCACATTATCGTCTCAAAACTCATTGTATGACTGGTTTATACATACTGTCTTGTTCCCCGTTTGTTGACAGCTGGCTTTTGAGTGCACTGAAGCTGCTCATTAGATTCTGGCAGTATCAACCAGTTTCTTCTTAGTCCATTCTTGACTTGCCAGCTCCCTTCAGTGCTGAATATGTTGTGCTGCTGGAGCTTTTGGTTAGTGGTGCAAGTACAACACAGGGAGCAATCCTAAGTAGGTCTACTGAGAAGTAAGTTCCATTTATTTAATGGGGCTTCCTCCCAGGAAATTAGGATTACAATGAAAGATGATTCAGGTGGGTAACTGTGTTATTCTGTGTGTGAGTCCAGTGTGCACCTCTTAAGTCCAACAAAGTTTGATCCTGGGTATAAGCTTTCATGTGCATGCACACTTTGTCAGAAATGAACTGCCTTGTACCAGGGCAAGAAAGGTTACATGTAGTCCTTTCCTGGCTGGAATAGGACTATGACCTTAAAATGTGTTCATATCCCTTAGAATGTGACACCTGGGAGGGAATAAGATCACTCCCAAATTCTGTTGTAGAAGCTGTAACAGTGTCATGTACAAATCTAATGCTTCCCTACAGTTGTTCTCTTGTAGCATGAGCAGTAGGCAGTCTTAACACAATCGGAATCCTCAGCACTAAAATATTGAGTAAGTTTCTTGGCAACTTTCACTGTCATATTGAATTTCTACAGGAACTTCATGCAAAATAAATGGTAACCTGTCCAGATTAACATGTTGAGCCATTAGATGCTGAGGAAGGGAATTTGAGAGGTTGCTCAACTTCCTGTTCCAATCAAATTCTACATTTCCATTAAAATGTGTTTATGTATTTTGCAATACCATCCTAAGCAGAGCTCTACCCTTCTAAGCTCATCGACATCAACTGAATTTGAAGGATGGAACTCTGCTGAGTACTGTGCTGTAGACTTATTTATTTAAAATATCTTTACCCTGCCTTGTCTCCGCAGACTCAAGGACAAGCAAGGGGCTGTTTTATCTGGGGTTCTCATGAAATCACTACCAAATGGCACCAAAGAACCTAGGGCTGGTATAATTATTTTAGTGGTGGTGGTGGAGGAGGAGGAAAGTGCCATCAAGTGGCAGCTGACTTATGTAGGGGTTTCAAGGCAAGAGACAAACAGAAGTGGTTAGCCATTGCCTGACTGGCAGCCCTGGACTTCCTTGGTGGTCTTCCATCCAAGTACTAATCAGGGCCGATCCCGCTTAGCTTCCAAGATCTGATGAGATCTGGCTAGCCTGGGCCATCCGGATCAGGGCATTTTAATGGTAAGGCCTGGTTTTATAGAAAGAGACGTACGATTGTAGTACCCACTACAAAGTAAGAAACATCCTTTATTCTTTTGGCAAGTGCTTAGTACTAACAGCTGTTCTTTTAAGAAGAGAAATATGTCAAGCCTACTACTTTGGTTGGAATAGAGGGAGGTACAGTTATAAAATATAAGAGCCTTAACCCAGCAAATTATCATATGGGAGTTAAAATAGTCTTTATGTCTCTTGAGCCCAACAAAATAGCACCTAAAACTGAAATAAAGAACTTCAGATCTTTGCAAGAGTTGTGGAATTTTATTCCACTTATTTTCAGCACTAAATCAAGTTGCTAGTTTTTTTCTTACTGTTGTAATGTTTTATTGTTATTCTAACTATGTAATCATACTGATTTTAACTTTGTGAGGGTTTTTACATATATCATTTAGTAGATAACTTGATGGAAAGTCTGGATATAAATATTTACATTTTTCTTACTGGTTTAGGAATGCAGATCCTGCACTTCCCAAATCTGGAGGTCTACATGGACTCAGCTTACATCTGTCAACCCCTTCTGATGTCTTTCTCTTTTTCAGGTTCTTTTTCCTCTGGCATCCAGTATAATGGAAAAACTCCTCCTTTCCTCAGTCGGTCACTTAGCCCACCTCTCTTCTACAGCATTATGGAACTGAGGTCTCCAAACCCCTGATTCTTCTACCCCTCTGTATAGGTATAACTGCAACCTACCAGAATTCCCCCCCCCTTTTACTTCTGTTTCCTACTCTTAAGTGCATGGCAAATCAGAGGATCCTTCAGTCTCATATTTTCCTGGTGTCTGATGCAAGGTCTTTTCTAAGGTGTCAATGTGGTAAATACAGTTGGTTTTAATTAGAGCTAGATGACGATATTAAATTTGAAATTAATGTATTTTGACAAAATAGGTTTCCCTAAGAAAGTCAGCATGGTGTACTTGTTAACAGAGGTGGACTTTAATCTAGAGGACCAGGTTTGGTTCCCCACTCCTCCACATGAAGCCTGCTGGGTGACCTTGGGCTAGTCACAGTTCTCTCAGAACTCTCTCAGCCCCAACTCCCTCACAAGGTGCCTGCTGTGTGGAGATAAAGGGAAGGAGATTGTAAGCAGCTTTGAGACTCTTTAGGGTACAGAAAAGCTAGGGGGGGAACCAACTCTTGTTTAGAGCCAGCATGATGCAGTGGTTAGAGTGTCAGACTAAGATGTGAGAGGCCCAGGTTCAAATCCCTGGTTGAAGCTAAGTGGATGTCTCTCAGGCCAGGGATTACCAGGAGGTGTTGATCTATGGAGTGCAATGCTCTCTAGGGCACACATGGGGAGAGGTGGTCCCACAGATATGCTGGTCCCAGGCTGCAGTTTCCAGATCAGGTTCAAGGGTAGCCTCACATAGATTGAGTTACAGTAATCCAGCCTGGAAGTAAACATTGTGTGCATCACTGTAGCTAAGTCCTGAGAGATGAGATGGGGAACCAGCTGTATGATAAGTGGAGATGGTAAAAGGCTGATCTGGCAGTCATGGTGAACTGGGCCTCCATAGAAAGCAAGGGATTCAGAATCACCCCAAGACTTCTCACCTTCAGTGCTGGTACCAATGGCACCCTACTGAGCACTGGGAGCCAGATTCTTGATCCCACACCCCCACAGCTCAGGTACAGGACCTCAGCCTTCGTCGGATTTAATTTCAGCCAGTACTGCTGTAGGCATCCAGCCACAGCCCCTGATGCCCTGTCTAGAATATCTGGGGTGGCGTCTGTCCATCCATCCATCAACAGATAAAGCTGGGAGTCATCAGTGTACTGATGACAACCCAGCCCACACCCCAAGGCCAACTGGGCGAGGGGCACATATAGATATTAAAGAAAATTGGAGAGAGGATCACTCCTTGCAGCACCCTGCATTCAAACAGGTAGTGTGGGGACATTCTGTCCCCTAGTGCCACCCTCTGTCTCCAACCATGGAGAAAGGAGGAAAGCCACTGTAAAGCAGTCCCCTGGATCCCTGCGTCGGTGAGGCAGTGGGTCAACAGGTTATAGTCGACCGTGTCGAAGGCTGCTGTCAGATCTACGGGCAACAGCAGCATGACCCGCCTTTGTCTAAGTGTCATCCATGAGGGTGACCAGTGCGGTCTTTGATCCATGGCCAGGGCGGAAGCCAGACTGGAATGGATCCAGGATGGAGGCATCATCCAAGAAGACCTGGAGTTGCTCAGCCACCGCACTTATGCTTTCTTACAGAAGTTGCTGATTTTGTGGCTGAAACTCCATTGCTTGTATTGAATGTTGCTCTAGAAGAGCTTCCAGCTCCCAGGTACAGTTTTCAGGGGATGTGAAAGGCTGCAGTTGGGTGGAAAAGCCCTGGTGAATACATGGAACATGGTTATAGCTCTTTTAGTTCAATATACAGTAGCTAGAAAAGATATACCCAGGAGAAAAACTTTCTGATGGTGTAACAGACAGAAAAATGGTGGAATGCAACAGAAGAGGTGCAGGTAATATTAGATGAAAATATGACATAAGAACAAAAAACAATAGATTGGAAAGAAACAGACAACATTCCTGATGGATTTTTATGTATGTCTTTTTAAATTAATCAGGGAAAAGGAAATGGATGGCAATGTACAAATTATCTGGAACAGAAAAAGGACAAAAACTGAGAGATGCAAACAATACCAAACCAGAACTTTATTGAGGTATATATGAAAAATATTAATGACAATCACTCAAAGAAACAATAATTTAATAAACTTAGAATGAGAGAAGCCAACCTCGTAAACTGAATAGAGATACTTACACAGTATTTGTTCATTTAGAAGAAAGCTTTTGAGAAGCTCAGATGAAACATATCTTTTTTTAAAAAAATAAATGGACAGGGGAATGTAAGCTATTTAAATCAGGAAACTATAGCTACACAATAATGAACAAATACTGAGATTAATCAAGGCTGTTTTTTGTTTCCTGTACTTTTTAACATATTTCTCAAGGATACAAGTTAAACATAAAATAAAGAGTTAATTCACTTATGAAAGCTGCCTTGAATTACAAGGAAAGACAGGATATAAATGTTTTAATTAATAAGTGAATGAAAATCCATGAAAGGAAGAAAAATAGGTATAATTTGCAGCTAGTGACATGGCAGCTACAGATGGAAAGTTGCAGAATATGGTTAGTATCATAAATTTAGTTTCCAAAAGAAAAACACTGAAAATATATGTAACATTCTGTTGTAACAGATCTTTTAAAAAATCCATAAGCTAAATTAAAAGCAGAATAGGAGTGGCCAGCCAGTTATTTTATAGGACCTAGAATTTGTAGACAGGAGAAATAAGATTAGTATTTTAAAATAAATATATGAAAACCTGCATTGAGATGTAGCTCTCTACTGGTCAAAGGTCAAGCAATAGAGAAGAGGGAAGAAAGGAAATGCAATCTGTTTGAAGTACAGTGAGGATTGCAAATTGTATCAAAAGGAAAGACAACAAAGAAGTAGGGGAAAGGACTAGAGAACAATTAGCACTGGGGACATGTTTTAATAAGTAGTAGTGAACTTAAAATGTGACTAAAGTGCAGCAGGTACTCTCATCCCACCCATAGGGTTGCCAACCTCCAGGTGGGGCCAGGAGCTCTCCCTCTATTACAACTGATCTCCAGACAATAGAGATCAGTTCCCCTGGAGAAAATGGCTGCTTTGGAGGGTGGACAATATGGCATTGTACAGTGCTGGATTGCGGCATCATGTTACAAACACCCTAAAGCAATGAGTTATCTTGTTTTGTATGTGTAAAATACTTCATTAAATACATTCAGGGCTTTGTGCCACAACTGTATTGAAATGTTTAATTCCCCCCCATAAGTTGATTAAAGAATGCAAGGCAACCTGAAGGGAATGCTGCAAAAGGTTCCATTTTTACTAAGCTGCGCATGTAATAATATGAGTAGTGAATTTATTACATCCTGTGTTCATACTTATGAAGGTGCCCTTTCATATTCCAATTAACTTTGCCAATACCCAGAAGAAAAATGTACTCCAGGGAAATCTTTGAAGGATCAAGGATTCAGGAATTTACGTCCCAAACTGCTGTTCTATTTTAGTAATTCATGCTTTTGTGATACGCATGGGGCTGTTAAAAATTGTTGTGGGATCTGTGATTTTTAATTTCACAAGCTCTTTGAATATTCAATCGCAGCTAATTAAGTCACAGTTTATTAATTGTACTGGCACTTTTTTTCTTTGAATGTTGCTAAGAAAATAATATATTTACTCCATGTTAGTGTCCAGGGTAATCAACACAGGGTCTGGCATTTTTCAGAGCTACTAAACCAACTGCATTGGCAGTAACTGTGCTGATTTCCACATGCTGTTTGCCTTATGTTCCTTAATCTGGTTCTGGAGGGACCACTTCAAAGGATTAAGGTAGTTTAATTTTCATGCCTCTTTAATCTTTGGCTTCTCCGTCAGAACTGTTAGTAAATGTGCCAGTAGGGATGGTGAACTAAACTGAGCATGTTCCCATATATATTGGCCAGTGATTAGCTATCAGTTTGGGTACAGTCCCCCCAAAGTCAAGCACTTGTTAAATGCCACTGATGTCACCAAACATGCTTCTCTTCCATTCAAATCCAAAGGATCCCACCACCACCACCCCTGCTCATTACTTTGGCAGGATAATTCCCATAGTTGAAATAGCTGATCTGATTTGTTGGGTGTTTTGGTAAGAATGGCAATCTTTTCAACAGCATCTGGGCATAACTGATTTTTTTTAAGGGTTTACAAAGTTTGACTTTGAGGAGTAGAAATTCATTCAAATTAGTAATTGTATTTTTATGTTTATTATACTCTGCCTTTCCCCCCAGTGGGAAGTTGGGAACCCAAAGCAGCTTATGTCATTCTCCACTCATCCAGTTTATTCCCCCAGCAACCCTGTGAAGTTGGTTAGGCTGAGAGTATGTGACTGGCCCAAGGTCATCCAGAAAGCTTCCGTCGCAGGACAGTGATTTGAACCTGGGTCTCCCATATCATTTCATCTATCTGTCCTATCTTAAAACATTTCATTTTAATGTTCTGGGTAATGCAGGTCAGATTTGTTTTTTAACACACACACACACAATGAAACTGAATGTTGTGATCAGAAACTCTTAACATTATTTGTGTTACTTTCCTTTGGATCCAAACTCCACTCCCCTTGCATGGATACTAAGCATTTCAAGAAGTACCTGCGGAGGGGTGCTTTTCTGTCCAGTGTGGCACTTTATTAAATGCTATGCATAAGGGCCCCCAATCTTTGGGAGATCGTTTTGAGGGCTGGTGAAATGGTGCCCAAGGAGGGACCTGAAAAGTTGTAACCATGCATAAATCTGGATCCATGTCTTCAAATGTTCAAGCAGCTAAAACTTTGCAAGTGCGCTTGAAGTCACATTGACTTTGGAGATACTCCTTACTAAGATGGAGACACTCTAATCCATGGAGGAAAGTTTTATACACTGGAGCTGATTAAAATCATTAGGCCATTGGTATCATAAGCAGTCATACAGAAAATATCACAGACTGTCTAACATCAAATAGCAGAGTTTGTTTAGTAACTGCACATTATGTCACATATCCCCTAAGTATCCATGTAAAGACACCAATACTCAGATTCTAATTATGTTAATTTCTTTAAATGTAATAAATAGGTTAAAGGTATATTTATTTGTTTGTTTGTTTGTTCGATTTTTATCCCACCCTCCCGCCTAAGTGGCTCAGGGTGGCTTACAACATCAATAAAACCAATATACATAAAAACACGCATAATTCATATAAAACAGTTCAACCAAAATACAATAAATATAAATAAACGGCTCAATATATATTATATCTAAACTTCTACCACAGTGTGATCACTTAGTGGGTCGGCATGGCTCAACTGGCATGACATCAGTCTCAATGATATGCCCTGCAGAAAAGCTATATCTTCATGGCCCTGTGAAATTGCTGGAGCTCTCACAGGGCCTGGATCTCACTAGGGAGCTCATTCCAATATACTGGTACAGCCAAGGAAAATGCCCTGGACCTAGTTGTTGTCAGCCTGGCCTCTTTAGGGCCAGGAAGGGTCAGGCGGTGTTGTGTCCCAGATCGCAGTGCTGTCTTGGGGACATGTGGGGAAAGGCAGTCCCTCAGGTAGACAGGTCCTTGACCATATAGGGCTTTAAAGGTTCCGCAGGGCCTGTAAGATGGAGCTCTTCCGCCAGACCTTCGAGCAGGGGCTGCCACCGCCATTGTACCACCACTGTATGAACATCAAGCGATGCGCTGGCCCTGGGATGGGGTTGATCGTTATAGTGTAATCATCAACTGAGCAGAGACAATTGTGTTCACTTGGAGTGTGTTTTTGTTATTGGTATTTTATTACGAATTGATCCAGCTTGTTGAACACTGACTTTTAATGACTTTTAACTGTTTATTGTAATGATTGTTACTGTTCATTGTTTATGTATGGCATGTGCCTTTATGTTCGCCGCCCTGAGCCCTTGTTGGAAGGGCGGGATATAAATCTAATAAATAAATAAATAAAACCAGCACCTTGAAGCAGATCCGGAATGCTATTGGCAGCCAGTGCAGCGACTTTAGCACAGACTGGATGTGCTCCCACATAGGGAGACCCACCAGCAGCCTGGCCACCACATTTTGTACCAGCTGCAGCTTCCAAAGTTGCCCCAAAGGCAGCCCCATGTAGAGAGCATTACAGTAGTCCAACCTCGAGGTGACCATAGCGTGGATCACTGAAGCCAGATCTTTGCGTTCGAGGAAGGGAAGCAACTGCCTGATCAGCCAAAGATGGTAAAAGGCTGCCTTGACAGTGGCTGCTACCTGGGCCTCCATTGTTAAGGAGGCATCAGGGAGCACTCCCAAACTCCGGACCTTTGGCGCTGGCACCAACAGCGCCCCATCGAAGGCCAGTAATGGGATCCCTAACCCTGAGCCACTCTGATTCAGGCACAGGACCTCCGTCTTTGTCGGATTCAGTTTCAGTCGACTCATTCTCAGTCATCCCGCCACGTCCTGAAGCGTCCGGTCCAGGTCTTCTGGGGTAGAGCCCGACTGACCGCCCGACAACAGATAGAGCTTGGTGTCATCCACATATTGGTGACAACCCAGCCCATGCCTCCGGGCAATCTGGGCAAGGGAGCATATATAGATGTTGAATAGCATTGGGAAGAGTACCGCCCCTTGAGGCACCCCACAGATTAGTGGGTGCCTTTGGGACAGCTGCTCCCCAAGAGCCACCCTTTGTCCCCGACCCTGGAGAAAGGAGACAAGCCATTGTAATACAAGCCCCTGAAGCCCCATGTCAGCGAGGCAGTGGGCGAGCAGCTGATGATCGACCATGTCAAATGCTGCCGACAGGTCTAGCAACAGCAGCACCGTCATCCTGCCCTGATCCAGATGCCCCCGGAGGTCACTGTGACCAGGTGGAAGCCGGACTGGTAGGGATCGAGTGTAAAAGTGTCATCCAGAAATCTCTGCAACTGTATCGCCACCGCCCTCTCTATTAATTTGCCCAAATAGGGCAAATTGCAAACCAGCCGATAGCCAATTCGGTCGGATCCAGGAATGGTTTTTTCAAGAGAGGACAGACCATCGCTTCCTTGAGAACCCCCGGGAACAGCCCTTCAGAGAGGGACTTGATAATATCTCTGAGGGCTCATCAAAACCCCTCACGGCCAGCTTTAATTAGCCATGAGGGGCACAGATATACCGCTTTGCCTCTGTATCCATTGGGTACCCACATTTTGGACATTACAGTACACATCCACTTAGTACAAGTTCTCATTTTTTGGTCCTAATCTACATTTGCTCCCCTAAGAACTTTCATTTATATATGATTTTGTTACTACCTTCCAGAAATGACAGAACCAGTACTTAGTTTCCAACATATTTCCAACAACAAGTTCTGCATGTTAATAAGGATTAGCAATGGTAAGAAATTCAGAATGTACCAGAAAGAAGCAAAGAACTACTTCTGTATCCTCCCATCAAAGTGTTTGGCCCTACTTGAAAGCCAGCATGGTGTAGAGATTAAGAGCAGCATTCCCCATTCCCCCACGTGAAGCCAGCTGAGTGACCTTGGGGGTCAGTCACAGTTTTCTCAGAACTCTCTCAGCCCCACCAATCTCACAAGGTGACTGTTGTGGGGAGAGGACGGGAAGGAGATTGTAAACTGCTTTGAGACTCCTTTGGGTAGAGAAACACAGGGGATAAAACCCAGCTGTTTTTCTGCTTCTGCTTACACCAATACAAGCCTGTCAGTACCTTCAGCAGCAATGCAACACAATAGTCGCTTTTTGCAGATAACTACACTTCCGCTGCAAAAATCCTTAGAGAAACAATCCAATTATGAAACTAGTTGTATATGTGATAGCTCATAGTTATGCATAGATAAGCAAATTCAATTTCAAAAGTGACTACTCTGCATAATGAAACGTGCTTCCTGGCTGCTCTAAATGGTAAGGTCTTCTCAAGAGAGCAGCCCGGGCTTGAAAGAGAATAGTCAAAGTTGCTTGGCAAACCACAGGGAAGGAGTTAAAATGAGAGAGATTTGGGCTACAGTAAAGCAAAAGCCAGATGCCAAAAACAGATTTAAACAAGGAGAACGTGTCCTCTTAGCCAAAGGAGAAACTCTGTCTCGGGGGGGGGGGGATAGAGGGCTTCTATAAAACAGGTGGTTCTTTTATCAAGCAACCATGACATGTGATCTGCACTATGAATATGTATTTGTTTACTTTATTGATATCCCACCTTTCTCCCCAGCGGGGACCCAAAGCAGTTTCCATTGCTCTCCTCTCCTCTATTTTATCCTCACAACACAACCCTATGAACTAAGTTAGGCTGAAAGTACGTGACTGGCCCAAGGTCACCCAACAAACTTCCATGGCATAAGGAGGGATTCAGCTCTGGGTTTCCCAGATCCTAGTCTGACAACCTAAGCACGACACTGTGCTGGCTCTCAATGAGAGTTCATATTGTTTTCTATAGGATTGCATCCAAAGCCTCAGGAATTGTATTGTACTAAATACTGCATCACAGGTGAACAACGAAAATGTTCTTTAATGTTATTAAGGTTAGAATAAAAAAGTAGTATTTTAAAAATTTTATTATGAGTTTAATTAATCTCTGAAGCCAGTTCACAACATCTTTACCTCCTCAGTACACAGAAAAAGTATTTATTACATTTTCATCCTACTTGTCCTCTGAGGAGCTCAGGGTATCATATGCTGCACTCCTCCATATTACTTCACAATGACCTTGTTAGGTATTATTTATTATTTAATTCATTTATACCCCACCTTTGTCTCCAGTGGGGACCCAAAGCAGCTTACATCAATCTCCTTTCCTCTCTTTTATCCTCACAACAACCCTGTGAAGTAGGTTAGACTGAGAGAATGTGACTGGCCCAAGGTCACCCAGTTAAACTTCCATGGCAGGAGTGGGGATTCAAACTAGGGTCTTCTATGTACTAGTCTGACACTCTTAATCACTGTAGCACACTGGCTCTGGCAGGTTAGGATTAGAAAGAATCCTGTCTTAAAGTCACCAGAAAGCTGCAGGGCAGCGTGGGGGATTTTAAGTAATTAATTTTAATTAATTTTAATTAATTATTTTAATTGATTAATTATTTTAAATTTGTAGCCAGTATTCTTTCTATTTACACCTCTAGATAAAACATGTTAAGTACTACCTGTACTCTAGAGCCTATGAGGAAGAGAAAAGTCGATATTAATATAAAAGAACAAAAGTAGATAATGTGATTATTTTAATAATACCCAAAGATAAATTGTTGATAATAAAACTTCTTGCAGGTTCCTGGGTTGGATTGCACATGGTCTGGGGGGGGGGGGCGTTGCCCATTATCCTCTCTCCTGGACTGTCCTCCAACCAAGGACATCATATTTATGTGCTGTCTTCAAATGCTGTTGTCCAATGCCTGGCTGGTCCACAGTCAATCAACTATCCAAGTTTTAATCCTAAATGAAGTAACCAACCTGTTTTGCCTCACCAAGACATGGACAGTCAAGGCAGTAAGTATGAGCCTGTCTCAGCTGTGAAAGGCTTATCCTGGGCTGTCAGTGCAGTACCAACTTAGGCTTGAGGGGTTAGGAAAGCTGTGGGAAGTTTCAGTCCAAACTGAGGATTCTGATTGAAGACCCTTTAGGATTCAATAATGAGGAATAACTTTTGAAGTTAATCACCAATCCTCTTCCTCCTCCCATATCAAAACTAGTGCTTATTAGTGGAAAGCTCTGAATATAATGGGTAGGGAATTTGGCTCACTGATCCCCCAGCCTTAATGGGATGTGTGGAAAAAATGTAGTGCAGCTCTAGTTTCAAATAATGAAACAAAGCAATGAACTCAGATACAGCACCCATGTTGTTGTTGTTCAGTCGCACAGTCGAGTCCGACTCTTCGCGACCCCATGGACCAGACCACGCCAGGCCCTCCTGTCCTCCGCCATCCGCTGAAGTTTGCTCAATTTCATGTTCGTTGCATCGATGACACTGTCTAACCATCTCATCCTTTGCCGTCCCCTTCTTCTTTGACCTTCAATCTTTCCCAGCATCAGGGTCTTCTCCAGTGAATGCTCCCTTCTCATTTGGTGGCCAAAGTATTTGAGCTTCAGCTTCAGGATCTGGCCTTCCAGGGAACAGTCAGGGTTGATTTCTTTTAGGATTGACTGATTTGATCTCCTTGCAGTCCAAGGGACTCTCAAGAGTCTTCTCCAGCACCATAGTTCAAAAGAATCGATTCTTCGGCGCTCAGCCTTCCTTATAGTCCAACTCTCGCAGCCATACATTACTACGGGGAATACCATTGCTTTGACCATGCGGACTTTTGTTGGCAAGATGATGTCTCTGCTTTTTATCATGCTGTTTAGGTTTGCCATCGCTTTCCTCCCAAGGAGCAGGCGTCTTTTAATTTCATGGCTGCAGTCACCATCTGCAGTGATCTGGGATCCTAGGAACGTGAAGTCTGTCACTACTTCTACGACTTCCCCTTCTATTTGCCAAGGAGTGATGGGCCCAGATGCCATGATCTTAGTTTTTTGATGTTGAGCTTCAAGCCCACTTTTGCACTCTCCTCTTTCACCCTGAGCAAAAGGCTCTTTAGGTCCTCTTCACTTTCTGCCATCAGAGTGGTATCGTCTGCATATCTGAGGTTATTGATCTTTCCCCCAGCAATCTTAACTCCAGCTTGTGATTCATCCAGGCCAGCATTTCGCATGATGTACTCTGCATATAAATTAAATAAGCAAGGTGACAATATACATCCTTGTCGTACTCCTTTTCCTATGCTAAACCAATCAGTTGTTCCATATCCGGTTCTAAGTGTTGCTTCTTGACCCTTATAGAGGTTTCTCAGGAGACAGGTGAGGTGGTCTGGTACTCCCATCTCTTTAAGAACCTGCCATAATTTATTGTGATCCACACAATCAAAGGCTTTAGCATAGTCAATGAAGCAGAAGTAGATGTTTTTCTGGTACTCTCTTGCTTTCTCCATAATCCAGCGAATGTTGGCAATTTGATCTCTAGTTCCTCTACCTCTTCGAAACCCAGCTTGTACTTCTGGCAGTTCTCTATCCACGTAGTGTTGGAGCCTAGCTTGTAGGATTTTGAGCATGACCTTGCTAGCGTGTGAAATGAGTGCAATTGTGCGATAGTTTGAACATTCCTTGACGTTGCCCTTCTTTGGGATTGGAATGTAAACTGACCTTTTCCAATCCTGTGGCCACTGTTGTGTTTTCCAAATTTGTTGGCAAATTGAGTGCAGCACTTTAACAGCATCTTCTTTTAAGACTTTGAATAACTCAGCTGGGATACCATCACCTCCACTAGCTTTGTTGTTAGTAATGCTTTCTAAGGCCCATTTAACTTCGCTTTCCAGGATGTCTGGCTCGAGGTCAGTGATTATACCATCGTGGTTGTCAAGGACGTCGAGGTCCTTCTTGTATAGTTCTTCTGTGTATTCTTGCCATCTTTTCCTAATCTCTTCTGCTTCTGTTAG
The DNA here is from genome assembly GCA_029375565.1 of Gekko gecko. Classification (NCBI taxonomy): domain Eukaryota; kingdom Metazoa; phylum Chordata; class Lepidosauria; order Squamata; family Gekkonidae; genus Gekko; species Gekko gecko. Next base: position 44,117,702 of record JAPDNY010000007.1, on the reverse strand, counting down.
GTCCCTACCGTTTTTGTCCTTTATCATGGCCATCTTTGCATGGAACATTCCCTTGATTTCTCCAATTTTCTTGAAGAGATCTCTAGTCCTTCCCAATCTATTGTTTTCCTCTATTACTCTGCATTGTTCATTCAGGAAAGCCTCCTTATCTCTCCTTGCTGTTCTCTGGAAATCTGCATTCAGTTGGGCAAATCTTTCCTTTTCCCCATTGCCTTTAGCTTTCCTTCTTTCCTCTGCTATGTGTAAAGCCTCATCAGACAGCCACTTTGCTTTTTTGCATTTCTTTTTCTTTGGGATGGCAGTGAGTGCTGCCTCCTTTACAATGTCACGGACCTCTGTCCATAGTTCTTCAGGCACTCTGTCTATCAAATCTAGTCCCTTAAACCTATTCTTCACCTCTACTGTATATTCATCGGGGATGCGATCTAGGTCAAATCTGAATGGCCTTGTGGTTTTCCCAACTTTCTTCAATTTAAGTCTGAATTTTGCAATGAGTAGCTCATGATCTGAGCCACAGTCAACTCCAGGTCTTGTTTTTACTGACTGAATAGAGCTTCTCCATCTTTGACTGCAAATTATATAGTCAATCTGATTTCGGTGTTGCCCATCTGGTGATGTCCATGTGTAGAGACGCCTCTTAGGTTGTTGGAAAAGGGTGTTTGCTATGACCAGCGTGTTCTCTTGACAAAACTCTGTTAGCCTTTGCCCTGCTTCATTTTGTTCTCCAAGGCCAAACTTGTCTGTTATTCCAGTTACCTTTTGATTTCCTACTTTAGCATTCCAGTCCCCTATGATGATGAGGACATCATTTTTTGGTGTTAGTTCTACGAGCTGTTGTAGGTCTTCATAGAACTCTTCTGCAGCAGTGGTTGGGGCATATACTTGGATTACTGTGATATTGAATGGTTTGCCTTGGATTCGGACCGAGATCATTCTGTCATTTTTGAGATTGTATCCCAATACTGCCTTTCTCACTCTCTTGTTGACTATAAAGGCCACACCATTTTTTCTACGGGATTCCTGGCCACAGTAGTAGATATAATGGTCTTCTGAGTTAAATTCGCCCATTCCTGTCCACTTTAGTTCACTGATTCCCAAGATGTCGATGTTCATTCTTGCCATCTCATTTTTGACCACGTCAAGCTTACCTTGATTCATAGATCTTACATTCCAGGTTCCTATGCAGTATTGTTCTTTGCAGCATCGAACTTTCCTCTCACCATCAGACACATCCACAACTGAGCGTCCTTTCGGCTTTGGCCCAGCCGCTTCACTCTTTCTGGGGTTACTCGTACTTGCCCTCTGCTCTTCCTCAGTAGCATATTGGACACCTTCCGACCTGAGGGGCTCATCTTCCGGCGTCATAACTTTTAGCCTTTTGTTACTGTCCATGGGGTTTTCTTGGCAAAGATACTGGAGTGGGTTGCCATTTCCTTCTCCAGGGGATCACGCTTGGTCTGAGTTCTCTGCTGTGGCCTGTCCGTCCTGGGTGGCCCTCCATAGCATAGCCCACAGCCTCATCGAACCACGCAAGCCCCCTCGCCACGACAAGGCAGTGATCCATGAGGGAGACAGCACCCATCACATGATTTAAATTATTTAATCCTCTGAAATTCTATGTATGCCCAGTGAAGAAAATAATATAATTTTAATAGGGTCTTTTTTACCCAGCCAAAGACAAATATAAGATCAGCTGTACAATACAACTGGTGCCTCTCTTCCATTTCTGACAGTTCTCCAAAACACCACACCAGAGGATTCATTCCTAAACATACTTATTACAAGAGAGGACTTACTTGTGATAGGGTTATACTGCACAAGGTTGTCTCAGAAGCATTCTGATTTGGTTCATAAATTTTGATTCCTCCACGAAGAGAGAGAGAGAGAGGGCCAAAATATTGCACAGTTCTTGTAGACAGACAGAATTCTGCAATGTAAGAGCAGTCTTAGCAGGGTACATTAGTTGCCAATCAATCCTATATATCCTTTCTCTCCAGCAGTTCTGAATCGCCAGATGCTTAAGAAGAATTCCACAGCTACAAAGATTTGCTGCTGAGTAAACTCCTTGTTTCGTGCTACTTTAGCTAGATGGGCTAACATTCTGTCCCACTGGGAGCAATTAAAGAGAGTGGAAGAAGAACAAACTGACCATGAAATAAGGGAAGATAAATGTTTATAATGCAGACTAGAAAACAGCTAAGGAAAAGCCCAGCCATAGTGTTGTGTGTGGAGCCTGAGTAATCCCTGAAATAGTACCTGGATCTGGTTGAGCTTGTTTCCCCTGGACAATAGCTCACTAGGATTCTGGAGTAGGCCAACAGAGACAGTGTTATGTAAATAGCCTATCGTTGGCAGTGGGGTGTGTTTGGGGTGTGATGACTGCATTCTTAAAAAAAAGGGCAGCTGCCCTGGAGTTTGTCTTGCAGTGTTCCTATAATCACTTAATAAAGTAGAGCTGTTTCACTGCAACGCGTCCAGAACCCAGTATTTAACACATAGGAAGCACATGTTAGTTGAATATTGGTTAAGGCAAATGTAAGACTAGAACAAGATAGTGAATTCAGTCTGTTTGTTGTAGATCAGATCAAACATAAATCAGACCAGCGTTTGCTTTGTGAAAGAGGAAGGGGTGGGGCTGCCAGTTCTGACCTGGAAGCTCTTCCCTCAGATAAAACACATAGGGAAAAAAATCAGTGTTCATTCAGTGGTGAGAGACATCTTCAGTTGTGAATTCTAATTCCACATTCCAGGACAAAGCTTTGATACTCAAAATAGTTTCCTCCTGCAACAGTTCATCCCGCCGCATCTAATAGAGCAAATGCCATTCTGCTGTTCAGACCCCAATCCTAACCTCACAAACAATCAACAATTATTTGTTTTGGAATCTGTTTTAGTAGATTTTTATGCATACTGAATATGAACAAATATTACATTATCACCAAACAAATGCCTGTGAGTTCAGTTTATTAATGCTCCTAAAATGAGAGGGTAGTTCTTCCACGTATCTCTATGTTTACAGGTACAAGTTTTAATACGTAAAAGTAAATTCAGTTATATCCTGGTTCAGAGTAGCAAGCCTCTACATTTTAACTGATGCATTTTCAGTGCTATCCTTGGCAGATCTACTCAAAATCCTACTCAGCGGGAAGTGTTTTAAGGACAGCACTGTTTAACTTGGTTTTCTTTTACCAGTGTGAACTCCATAAAACTGGATTTCAACACAATTTTTGTGTGTGTTCAGAGTCTTGAAAAAAGATAAATTAAGCCTGCACTTCTTAACATTTTTTTGCTCTTCTTCTTAATTACCACATAAATATTAATTCATGCTCTGTGCCATGTGTTGTGGACGTTGGAGGGATCAGGAACTCCCTCCTGATTTAGATTTCAAACAGCTCTCTGATCCAAACAATAAAAAGCTTCCTAAGCAATATGAGTCAGCAGCTGTTATCAAGTGGATCAAACAGCAAAGTCTGATCTTATACTGACAGCTGGGACATAACTATGTTTTGTAATATGGCTGAGTGATAAATATAGCCAAATTAGCACATGTTTACTATAGAGGAACCAATATAGTATACAATGAAAAGGTGGTTATTTAGTATTGGATAGCCCAGGCTAGCCAGATCTCATCAGATCTGGGAACCCAAGCAAGGTCAGCCATGGCTAGTATTTGGATGGAAGACCTCCAAGGAACACCAGGGTCGTGATGCAGAGGCAGGCGATGGAAAACCACCTCTGAACATGTCTTGCCTTGAAAACCCAATGGGGTTGCCATAAGAGCTGTGACTTGGTGGCACTTTCCACCTCCATCACCCAGGCAAAAGTAAAAGGTGACAGAAACAGAACCAGAAGTCTAAATGGAGCATTCCAGTGACTGGCACACATAGACCAATAGAATTATTGTCATAACCAGTGGAAATAAACAGAGCAACAAAAAAGGAAGAACATGAGGTCTGTTCCCCAAGAGCTAAGCAATCAAGGGGAAATTTAAAGCACAGTTAGGCATGCTGAAAAGATCAACGAAGAAAGACATTAATTGAACAGGACCAAAAAAAGAAACAGTGGGAAGAATACATTGAAGAACTATGCAGAAGAGATGAAAGGATAACGGGTTCCTTCTAAGAAGAAACTTTTGACAAGCGACCTCCTGCAATTTTAGAAAGTGAAGTGAAGCTGCGCTCAAAGCAATTGGGAGAAACAAATCACCACAAGTAGACAGGATATCAATAGAGCTATGTCAAGCCACATAAATGGAGTCCATCAAAATCTTAATAAGAAAATGCCAAGTAAATATGGAAAATGAAATGATGGCCTGTGGGCTGGAAATACTCAATCTACATTCTAATTCCAAAAAAAAGGAGACATCAAAGACCGCAGTGATCAGACCATCGTGTTAATTTAAGCGATGCTTAAAATCTTACAACAAAGTCTGTTACCATATATGCAATGAAAAATGTCAGATGTTCCAGATGGATTCAGAAGAGGAAGAGGCACTACAGATCATACTGCAAATTTATGTTGGTTACTGGAGCACACAAGACAATTTCAGAGGGAAATCAGCTTGTGTTTTATAGATTACAGCAAAGCTTTTGATTGTGTGGGTCATGAAAAGCTATGGTTGGTTTTTAAATAAATGGGTGTGCTGCAACATCTGATTCTTTTGATGCACAACCTATACTCTGCACAAGACACTATTAAAAATATGGCGAAACATAATTGGCAAAGGGGTCAGAAAAGGATGCATTTTTATCTCTTTATCTCTCCAATCTATATACTGAATATATTAAGAAAACTGGATTAGATTAAGATGAAAATAGAGTGAAAATTGGTGGAATATTAGCAATATGAGATATGCAGGTGATACCACATTTCTGGAAGAAAATGTGGAGACTTGAAACAACTGATGAAGGTTAAAACAAAAAGTGCCAAAGCAGGATTAGTTGAACATCAAGAAGACAAAAGAAATCACAACTGAGAAATATCACCATGTCAAGGCTGACAATGGAGAAATTGAAATTGTTAAAAGATTTTCTACTACTTGGCTGAATCATAAACAAAAGGGAGACTTCATCCAAGAAATTGGAAGGAGATTTATACTGGGAAGGGGAGCCATGAAGGAGCTGGAAAATATCCTTAAGTTTAAGGATGTGTCACTGGTGACCAAGCTCAAGATAACTCATACTATAGTATTTCCATTTACTAGGTTATGTGTGTGAAATCTGGACAATGAAAAAAGGCTGACAGGAAGAAAGTTGATTCATTTGAAATATGGTGTTGGAGGGGAGTTTTACATTTACTGTGGACCACCAAAGAGACAAATCAGTGGGTTCTAGATCAAATCAAGGCTGAACTCTCCCTAGAATCTAAAATTGAAGCTGGTGTACTTTGGTCACATCACAAAAGACAAGACTCACAATAACGGTAGGAAAAGTTAAAGGCAGCAGGAAAAGAGGAAGACCCAGCATGAGATGGTTTGACTCAGGAAGCCACAGTGCTCGGTTTGCAAGTCCCGAGCAAGGTTGTTAACAATAGGACATTCTGAAGGGCTGTGGCAGAATGTTTCCACTTTGCCCTGCAGGCCGTTCTGCCTTGCCCTCCTAGGGGTTGTCAACTCCCTGGAGGGGCTTTTCCCTTTTACTCTCCAGTAGCTGCTACCTAGGGTTGCCAGCTCTGGGTTGGAAAATACCTGGAGATTTTCGGGGTGGAGCCTGAGCAGGGTGGAGTTTAGGGAGGGGAGGGACTTCAATGGTGTATAATGCCATAGAGTCCACCTTCCAAAGCAGCCATTTTCTTCAGGTGAGCCTGGAGATCAGTTGCAGTAATAGGAGATCTCCAGCTGCCACCTGGGAGATTGGCAATCCTATCAATATAGGGGTTTCCCACTGCGGGGAACAGGACCTTCAGCTCCCCTTCCTAGTTCAGAGGCCTTGCCTCAGTGTCTCCCACTAGTCCAGCACCTGGCTACCACAGGGACAGATTAATGCCTTATGAGCCCCTGAGGGAATAGCCAGTTACTGACAGCTTGCCTTTCCCCCTCCTGGGGCTCCCCTTTGAAATAGCGTGTCCGAAATAGTGGGGGTCTAGGTGGTTCGAAGGACCACTTCCAGAATAAAAAGTTTAAAGCGTTGAATAAAAACAAAAAGTTTACAAGCATACTTTTAGCATCACACCAGACTGAAGCAAGGAAGAACAAAAGAAATTGGTAAAACACAAATCCTTTGTCCCTCTCTCTAAAACACGCCCTAACTAGATGTTAAAATTAGGACAGGCTCTTTATCTTAGGTGTCCTAATTCTCTAAAGATTCTCCATTACTGTTGTATACTGGGTTTGTTGCATGAAGACTCAGTGAGGCAGCATAGTGATCAGCTCTGTTTATTGGCACATGTACAACAACAACAAACTAGCCCACGAGGTCCTGAATTTATGGGTCCCCAAAACCATTCATAGTCCAGTTCCCTACTACTACTGATGGGTTTGAATCCCCTCCCAGGACCTAGGATCCTGTGTGCTTTTGTTCTCCCAGACTAAGCTCAGACTCAGGCTAGTGACTCTCTGTGGACACAACAATTACCTTGAGGATTAGTCCAGCTTTATAGCCCAGCCGCATGGTCCAAAAATGGCTGCCTGCTCCCATCCTCAGACAAGAGGTCTGTTCAGTTCAGCATCTCAAGGAAAAGAGAGATTGCCTTCCCTTTGACCTCGGTCAGCCCAAGTCAAGGCTTCTTTTCCTGTTGTCTCCAAAAAGGTTACTTCCTCAAGCCTGTCTAGAATTTGACACCCCCAACTCTCTATTCTCTGCCAGAAGAAGAGGGGAGGGGGATGCCTGACCATTCCTTTTTCTAAGTCCAGTAGCATATGTGTGTAGGTGAGCTGATATGCCAGCAAATGAACTTCCTCCTCTGATGAGGGAGGGAAAAAACTGGTAAACTGCACAGGGAAGCCCTGCTCATTGCCAGCCTCCCATCAGAGGAAAATGTATTTCTCCACAAGGTCATTATTTCATAGGTTTGCCATAAGTCAGAAGCAGCTTGACAGCACTTAACCCCCCCCCCCCAGGCTAGCCCAGTGTCATCAAGTACCAAAAGCTAAGCACGGTCGGCCCTGGTTAGTACTTGGATGAGTGACCAACAAAGAAGTTGTTGCTACAAAGATGAGGTGGCTACACAGAGGCAGGCAGTGGCAAACCACCTTGAAACCCTATGGAGCCATCATAAATCAATGGCTACTTGATGGGCACTTATCCACCTCCAGTGAGCAGAAAAGAGCTTGGGCAACAGGACTTTGCAGCCTTTTCCTACCAGTATATTTCAATGAACTACCCTGAAATGCTGCTTCTTAGGGGTCAGGGGGACCTCCTGAACAGCAGTGGGGTGGAGTGTGATTGGTCTGGGAATCAGTAAAACTCACCCCCTCTATCACAAACAGAAATGCTGTTCTGCCAGTTTGGAAGAGCACTTTTGGATCCAACCGTAAGCTGTATTTATATCCCACTTTGCCACAGAACAGCTTACATAAGCTGCCAGGTACTGACCAAGTCTGAAATTGCTTCACCACTACAGCATCGACAGCTCCCTGCCCATTTGTGTCACAAGCAGAGTTTCTGTTATTGCTGAGTCACAGATACTTGGGCACACTGCAGCTGCTATGGCAGCGGAATAAACACCATCATTTATTCTCTTATGCCTTTACAAGCCAAAGTGTAACTATTTGAATATTCTTCTTAAAAACATTGTGGACCAATCTGTTGGAATGATGTTTGCATGTAAAATATCCAGAGCAAGGTTGTATTCTAGCTATCATATAGCATTGTGAAAAGTGGTGTTTTTTCAAAATCAGTGGTTAAGGCTGCAACCTGAAGAACACTTTCCTGAGAGTAAGCCCCATTAAATAAAAAGGGGCTGTAAAGCAAAGGACCATTCTTGCCTCCCCTCAAGGGTTAATGTGTATAATAACAAGGGGCCTGGTCTTCCTTGCAGGTGTTACCAATTAGTTCTCCAGCCTGCCTGACACCTTATCATTTTCAAGGCCAGAGTGGAAGCGGGCAATTAGCTTCCCATGAGAGCCTGTCTTTAGTGATAGGAGGGGGCAAGACCAGGAACAGTGATATAATTTTCCAGAGTTTTCTTCTGTTGATGCGGCATGATTCTGCACCTGACTGGGGTGTGTGTGTCAAAAACTATAACTGACTCCAGGGGGAAGGTAGTTAACTTAGATTTTCATGGACTGCAGGTCTGATCCTATACTTCGCAATTGCTGAGACTCTAGACCATGCTAAATTTGGTGTAGTGGTTAAGCGTGCAGACTCTAATCTGGGAGAATCAGGTTTGATTCCGCACTCCTTCACTTGCAGCTGCTGGATGACCTTGGGCAAGCCATAGTTCTTTCAGAGGTGTTCTTGAAAAGAGCAGTTTCTGTCAGAGCTCTCTCAGCCCCACCTACCTCACAGGGTGTCTGTTGTGGGGAGGAGAAGGGAAAGGAGTTTGTAAGCCACTCTGAGTGAAGGGCGGGGTATAAATCCAACCTCCTCCTCCTCCTCCTTCATAGAGGCCTTCATCTGTAGGTAAGTTTGTTCTACCTAACAGAGCTCTTAAACAGTGTTAGGTAAAGCTAGGGTTTTCTTGTTTTATTTGCTGTTTGATCTTGGCTATCTGTTGGCTGTACTGTCATTACATTGTCCATCTTTATAATAAATTACATAAAGATATATTTAAAATAACATCAGTCTGCTTACTTGTGTGCACTTACCCTGGGAACAGGGGCTTATCCTGGCAACAACAGACCTGCTTTGGCTCGCTCCTTTATTTGTAAAATTTAAGAGATGTTTTCTCCAAAGTTTCCAAGGAGTAAAAAAATAAAAAAAATTAGGTGACTCCTACATAGAGTAAGAGAGACCCATTATTATTTTACACCTGTTGGTGATTCAAACACTAGTTAAACATCCTGCATAATGACAGAGGGTGTCAGGACAAGCACGCCCACCATCAGGAGCTCCAATAGTCACTGACAGTGTATGATGAATGGAAACCTGCTTTCCACAGGCTGAAGAAAACCGTAAATTTTTACTCTTGTGAAACTGCACATACAATCAATTGTAAAAATACATTATATAATCCCATGTACCCTTTCTGCCATCACAGATATGCAGCAACATCCCTTGGGAAGTGCAGGGGAATTATTTGGGTTATATCCCATTTCTAAACACGTTTTCTAGGCATCCTATTTGGTTCAATAGGATTTACAAGGAAATGTACATAAGGTGGGTCAAGTTACTGTGATGTGGTATAGCTAACATTCCTACTGGGGTTGCTAAATGTGCTGTCAGGTCGCAATGGACTTATGGTGACCCCAGCAAGGGGCTTTTAAAGCGCGTGAGAAGCAGAGGGGGTTTGCCATTGCCTTTCTCTGCAGTCTTCCTTGGTGGTCTCCCATTCAAACATGAACCCTGACTGAGTACAGACTGGCAGTTTGCTCCGGTAGCCAGTCGTAGCAAAAAAACCCCAGAATAAACTATACCGGGTTTTCCTGTTCACACAGCAGGGGCCGCTGCCGGAAGATACGGGACGGAGGTGTGCGGGAGCGTTCAGACTGCCGTGCCGGAGGCATGCTATATTCACCGTTTCCCCATTAATTTGGCTGTGGGTGTATGGGTGTATGTGCGCATGAGCACTCATGCGCATAAGCGCATTTTGCCGATTGGGGGAGGACCCCGCAGCGCCGGCACCGCATTGAGCAGTGGAGCGGAGCACAGCCAATCACACCGCTGCTGCCTTCTGCCCAACGCAGGTTGCTCCCAGCTTTTCGGCTGCGTGTTCAGACTCCCTGGAAGCGGAGAAACGTGTGACACACGCGGGCTTTCGGATTTGCTACGGGTTTTATCAGGTATCTTAATCTGACGGTGAAGCACAACAGCACGGGTTGGCTACAGGTGGGGGACGCCAGGCAGATGTGCCTGTGTGAATGCCCCATTTACTCCGGGATTGAGTCGTCGCTGGCCCTGGTCCCTACCGGAGCAAACTGCCAGTCTGAACTCAGCTCCTGATTAAGCTTCCAAGCTCTGACAAGATAGGGCTATACCCTGCCACCTTCCTTCCCATAATTTGGGGTTATTTATCAAACCCTTAATGCATTTTGATCAGGATAGTTAGTAGTAAAGGGTGTTTTTCTTCTCTCTTTTCAAAGTGTGTTCATGGATAACGAGGAAGCCTAACCTGCATCAGTACCAAACCAGGAAATGCCAGTTTTCCAGGATTACATAACAATCCAGTGAACACTCACATCACATTACATTTGTTTGGCCCAAAGTGAAAGCACTGGGTGAAAACTCAGCAGCTTAATTTTTTTTTTCTTGGCATGCAGGTGCAGTGATAGAAACCATTTCACCTGCTTCCTTTCCGATTGCCATGTAGCTGTGAAAAACTGAGGCGCCCTGAAAAAAAATCGTAAGCTTAGAGCTTGTGTATGTGCCCTATCACAGTATTCTGGCTTCCAGGCACATATTTAGCCTTTGGCACATAAACCAGTTCTCTGGAATGTGCTAAGGAATGCATATACTTGATATACATACCCCTGAGCTAAAGTGAATTAAAAGGGCGGCAGTCAAATGTAATTCGTGGTTATCTTAATCCAAGGATAACTCAATTTTCACCAGGGCTAAAATATCCTCAAATTATACATTTTAAATAAAATTATTTATTTTGTCACACTCATCCTTAAGAAAGATTTCTTTGAAGTTTCAGTTTTCTGACAATACAAGTCCTTGAGGGACATTATGCCCATCTGAGTCTTGAATTCTGTAGGCTTGTTAGTGGCAGGTGTGAAACAGAATACTCTTCTTATTACTCAGTGAATTATTAAGTATGTAAGGATGTTCAGAAGCCAAAGATGTGTCTTTTGCTGAGAAACCTCAATAACAATTGAACCAATTAAGTACCTGTTAGAAGGTAGGGAGGCCCAGATTAACACTGTGGTTGTACAGCTAAAATTGTGATGAAATTTATACAGAGCAACAGTGGCTAATTCTGCAGAGTTTGCTGCTTGACAAACAAGCACCACTTTTTATTATAACTATGTGCTTTTATGCTTTTGTTCTATGGATTTACTGTATTGTTTTAAACTCCTTTTGAACAGGTCTCTGGAGAGGCACTGTATAAAATTTACAAATAAATAAATTTGCCCTTCAGTGCTGAGGAAAAAAATAAACTTGTACCTGCCCAATGCACAAGAGGAATTTCAATCAATTGTGGAAAGAAACCCAAAGCTCAGTTTTCAGTCTAGGCACAACAATACCTTGAAAAACAGGAAAGGAAATTTCATGCCAGCAGTTCAGCCAAGAATGCAGAATAAAAGTAGCATACTAGGGAAATTGCTTTTGCTGATTCTTCTTGTCTAACATTAATTCGTCTTCTTATTTACAAGCATCCTCTTTATAAAAACTAAATATTGTATGGGCAAGGTCTTCTGGCATTGCAGAACTCTGAGGAAATGCTCATCGCTGTACTAGTAAATCTGTAACACAGTCTTTCATCCATTGTTACCCTTGGGGGGGGGTGCCCCCCAAGTCAAAGCTGGGAGGAAAGCAACAAATCAAGAGCAGATTGCTGTGACACCATGAAAATTGAAGTATGGCCCTGCCTGTACCACAGAATGACATCAGAAAAGGGGTTGTCCCATTGCCACATGACTAAGACATATTCCCTGGTCTTGCAACACCTGGCTATCATCACAAAAGATCTGAAGAAACAGGAACTGGGTGCCAGATAGGAGTTGGGTTGCCAACCTCCAGTTGGGGCTTGGAGATCTCCCGGAATGACAATTGATCTACAGACTACAGAAATTAGTTCCTCTGAAAAAAAAATAGCTTCTTTGGAGGGTGGACTCTATGGCATTATACCCTGCCTTTCTCTGGCTTCACTTCTCAGGAATTCCCAACCTGAATTTGGCAATCCTAGCTGGGAGACAGCATTGGCAGCCTGGGGATTTCCCCTGGAGCCTGGCTGACAATCTTGGGAAACAGGAGAAACCTGTTACTGTCTCACCCCATTCTTTTAGCCAGAGCTGCTAGGGATACCAACCTCCAGTTGGGACCTGGGGATCCCCTGGAATTACAGCTCATCTCCAGACTACAGAGATCAATTCCACTGGAGAAAATGGATACTTTGGAGGGTGGATTCTGTGGCATTGCACCCCACTGAGGTCCCTGTCCTCCCCAGGCTCCACTCCCAAATCTCCAGGAGTTTCTCATCCTGAACCTGGCAACCCTACCCCACCATCCCCTGCCAGTGGCCAGGGCGGACCTGGCAACCCTAGCTGAGGTTCCTGCACCCTATGTTGAGTCCCTCTGTGACCTTCCTCATGTTGACTGCTGGAGATATTCTGGGGTTACAACTGATCTCCAGGCAACAAGAGATTGGTTCACATGGAGAAAATGGCTGCTTTGGGAGGTGGACTCTACGGTATCATACCCCATTGAAGTCCTCCCCTCCCCAAACCCTGCCCTCCTCAGGCTCCCTCTCCAAATCCCCAGGTATTTCCCAACCTGGAGCTGGCAACTCTACCCTCCCATCTGCCTTCTTTTTTTGTTACTTTTGCCACCCTTTCCCCCCTTCCTTTCTTGTTTCTCTTCTGGGCTATCGAGCTAACTGTCTATTGTGACTGAAATGGCAGTCTTCCTTCTCTCTTTATTTAGCCTGTCATTTTCGCTTGCAAAAGGGTGCTATTCAAAATAGCAGCTGCTATTTTGGGCTACTGTTCCAGCCCTTGTCTGAGTTTTTATGTGTGTGTGGCTGTAGACACCTGTTGCCACGAAGCTGCCTTGCTGATGTGATTGCCATGGAAGTCTTTCCTTCCCTGTCTGGCCCTGCCTACTTCTTTGGCCAAAGGGTTATTCTACTGCTGCTTATTCTTCGCCTGCCAGGGAATATGAACCACTCCCTGAAAGGAGCCCTGGAGCTACTAATTCCTCTTAACCAGTAGCCATGGATGGCATTCTCGTGTTTGGCAATGGGAAAGGGCAAGGATCCCACTGGTATCACATACTGATGTATGTCTTTTTATGCATGGTTAATGTCAAGCCATCATTGGGAACAACAACCTGATCAGTGCATAAAATCATATTTGCTAGTGATCCTTGGAGGGAATAGCAATCACTGTTGCAATGTTAGTTCATTTCTTCTGCTGCTGTTATTGTGTTTTTGATTATGGTGATAGGATACTACCTGAACATTAAGATCAGCACCAGAGGTCCTGTTTGGTGGGCTGCTATTTACAAAAACACACAGACTCTTCTCTGTAATGGTGTCTCTCTCTCCTGGCAACATTTTTGCTAAGAGTTAGGCACCAAGTAACAACATTTTCAGCAGACAGCGGAAGACAGGAGGGCCTGGCATAATCTGGTCCATGGAGTCGCGAAGAGTCGGACTCGACTGTGCGACTGAACAACAACAACAACATTTTTAGTTTCCTCAGGTTTTTGGGGAAGAGGTTTTCCCCCCATTAGAATGCATTTTTGTGTTCACATTTATGCTGTTTGGGTCTTATTGTTGCTAAACTAAATCTTATGGCTGTTCGTAATCTGGATCTCCCCCCTCTCCCCGGCTCTTAAAATGAATTCATTTAAACTTTCATTGGTGATATTTTTATTGCTTTAATGTTTTTATGGCTGGTGATTTTATTGTGTGTGTTTTTACTATAATATATTTACTGTTTTTATCTTTGTGCACGGTTTCCTGACCCTTATGGCTCCTGAGACAGTACATAAATAAATGCTCACATGTAGGCACTAAACTGCTGTTTCAAACAGCACATTCATCCCTTTGTATATCTCTTTCTCTTTGTTAATCCAGCCATGATCTTTGCACATGAGTACACTGTAAATATCTAAAAGGCAACACAGACAAAGAGGAACAAAGCACACCCAGGGACTTTGGTGCTGAAATAAATTCAAATTCAGCCAGGATTTTGGTGGCTCCATAACCTGTTTGTCAATGAATCACATCATTTCAGTTCTTTTGAGTCTAAACCATAAGAGATTCTGGGTTGTAGCAGTTGTCCAGACTACATCTTACAAGCCTCCTTAAACTCCTACAGAAAAGAGAAGTATTCTGGATACATCATCTGCAGATGTTAACACCCATGGGACTGAATGAAGAAGTGGATTGGACCTGCTGTTTTTGAATTAGAATGACTATGTGCCTGCAGTTCTTTGTTTAACAGTGTGGATCCTCAGGCCCCTTCCCCCTCCCTTTCTTTTTCCTCTGCCCCCCACCCCCCATCTTACTTTTTCCCCTCCCTCCTCCTGGAGCTGTGGGAGGGATTGCATCACCCTTTAGCTCCAGCATATAGCTAACAGTAGCGTTTATTTATTTTATTTTTATACCGCCCACGCCCTGAGGCAGGGCTCAGGGCGGTGTACAACGATGCAGTAAAACAGACATATCATACAAGTTTAAAACATTAAGAGTTAACAATAGAATTCTGAATCCATTCTGAATTAAACAGATAGCTGACAAAATTTCCAGTTATGCTATCACATTGCAGGTGGAGAGGAGGTGAGAGTGCCAGCCAGATGGATGCCATTGCTGACCTCAACCAAATGCCTGGCAGAACATCTCTGCCTTACAGGTCCTGCAGAACTGTAGGGCATGGATGTTACTTGGCAGAGAGTTCTACCAGGTTGGGGCCGGGGCATTAAAAGCCCTGGCCCTGGTTGAGGGCAGCTGGATCTCTCTCAGGTCAGGGATCACAAACAAGTTCTTATCAGCTGAGCATAATGCTCTCTGAGGAGTATACCAGCATGACAAATGTGCCACTTTATTGCAACTTTTGGTTGATGACCCACACATCCAGAGGCATTGGAAATAATGAATCTAATTATTTATTTATATACCAGGTTGACTTTGAATCTAATTATTTTTTGATTTAAATATTTATTTGCATATTTATGTCTATACATTTTTGTTTACATATAATATATGTGTTTGTAATAATGGAAGATTTTGTTGTATGAGTGCAGTCACCATGAGAGGGGATCCGTGGCATGCTTTATAAACTTTCAGTAATTGCACAACATAAGAGGTAAGATAACTCTAAAGTTTTGTGGGGAATGGAGATAAGAACCCTAAAGTTTTGCAGGGAGTGGCACGTATGCTAGATAACATTAACTCACATGTTAAGTATAGAAACGAAAACCTCAGGGTGCATAAAACAATGGATTCCAATGTCTCTGCACTAATGCACAGAGTATGGGAAACGAGCAGGAGGAATCTGAAGTCCTAATACAGGAAGGGGATTATGACCTAATAGGCATTACCGAAACTTGGTGGGATGATACTCACAACTGGAATACTAGGATTGCGGGGTATAACTTATTTAAAAGGGACAGAGAAAAAAGACGGGCGAAGGAGTCGCATTATATGTAAATAGATATATACGTGTGAGGAAATAGGTGAATCTGAGCATGAAAGTCCAGTTGAGAGTTTCTGGGTAAAAATAAAAAGAATAATAAATACTGATATTATGGTGGGGATCTGCTATAGACCACCAAGCCAGGCAGAGGATTTGGATGAGACACTCCTAGAACAGATTATAAAGTTCTCAAAAAGATGAGACATGGTGGTCATGGGAGATTTCAGTTTCCTAGATATCTGTTGGAAGTCCAACTCTGCTAAAAATGAAAGGTCCAATAAATTCCTGACTTGCCTTGCTGACAACTTAATTTTCCAGAAACTGGAGAGGGAAACAAAGGGATCTATCTTGGACTTGATTCTTACCAACAGGGAAGAACTGGTTGACGAGGTGAAAGTAGTGGGCACCCTGGAGGGTTCTTTTGACATCTTCTGGGCATGGAACAGCGGTCACTGGGGTGTGGAAGGGGAGGTATTTGTGAATGTCCTGCTTTGTGCAGGGGGTTGGAGTAGATGAGCCTGGAGGTCCCTTCCAACTCTATGATTCTGGGTAGAAATGTTTTTATTTAGTGCAGTATTTATAATATTTGTATTTATTATAATAATTTGGCCTTTCCCCCTTTTTTTTGTTGTACTTTCAGAAAGCAACACCTGGTCTGGAATTATATATTAACTCCTGAATGTGTGTCTTTTTGAGATAGCATATATTATTGACCACTGAGGAAGACTCTAGAGGCCGAAATGCGTCTGGTCTTTTTTGGGAGGGGTATTTTGTATGTGCACGTGTGTGCCTGGAAGTCATGGTTTACTTCTGGTGACCCCTAATGGGGCTTGGATGTTTCAGAGAGGCAGTTTGCTGCATCCCAGCTTTGGTATTCCTTGGAAGTCTCCCATCCAAGTACTTGTCAGGGTCAGCCCTGCCTACCTGGCCTTGTTGGTCCTTTGATATATCCATCAACTATGTATGCGATATCATCAACTTTGTATGTGAAATTATTATAGCTTATATAAAGCTCATGTTGGTGTTCTTTGTAGTTGTAGTTTTTAGTGCTTTTAATCTTTACCATTGTGTACACCATGTAATAAATATATATTTTTGATAATATTTTATTTGAGGGAGCTTGACCCTCGCAGCATAGACTCAGATTCAGCTAGGATTTTGGGGGCTCCCTAATCTGTTGGTCAATGAATCACATCACTTCAGTCCTTTTGAGCCTCAACCCTAAAGGGTGCGTTCAGACGGGCCGTTGAGTCCACTTTCGGCAAGCTTCAGTAACAGATTTTATATCCACATTCACACACTCAACATCTGCGCACTGTCCCCAACCGTCGCTTTCCAGCTCAAACCTCCTTTAAAACAGAGTATTTTGTTACCAGGTCCCCAAGTGGTATTTTCCCGATTCTCCGGTTCTAGCCACACTTTTCTGACATCTGATCGTACCTGCGGTGTCGAGCCATTTCCACTTGGAAGCCCAAGGCTTCCGCTCTTCACCTGCCATTTTATTTTAGTGTCGGAGGTATGCGCACAGGCAGAGCTCCGCTCCCATGTTATTAAAAACAATGTTTAAACAGTGCCTAGTTTTGTTGGTTAGACGAGTTCGGGACCTCACAGAGGCCAGTTTCAGGGTAAAACTTTAAAGGGAAGTGTTCCTTTAAAGTTTAAAGGGAAGTGTTACAGCAGTTGGGTTGAAGTGGAAATTGCTGTTCTGTGCACACGTAAAAATTTTAATTCTACAGATGGCCACCTGTGTGCATGCCCAAACTGAGAGGAACCCCCCCACACTGACGCACGCTCCCACGTGTGGATGGCAGGGAGCGATGTGGCTGCGCAGCGATCCTGAACAAGGAGGTGAGTGTGATTGCGATTCTCCAGGTTAAAAAAACAATGCATCAGGATTGGAGCAATTTAAACTGCTCCCAGCATGCTGTCTGACCGCACCCTAAGAGTAGCAAAGCCAAAGGGTATTCGCTGGCTCTGATCAGGGCTTGCAGCAAGCAAACTAAGGCTCACTTCTAATTCTCAGTCATTAGAGAATATCTGCCCTCACTCATAGCTGACAGCTTTGTCACTTTATAATTGCACCTCAGGCTTCGGTCTTGCATCAGCTTGTAATCAGGAGTACCACTCATGAGAGTAAACTGTTTGTAGGAAATGAAAGGATTGCCTCCTTAGGATATTTCTCCCCTTAACCACTGTGTCTGCTTTATGCAATCTACCAAGCATTAGATCCTTGGCTTTTTAGTTTAAGGGGCTTTCTATATAATTCTCTGGTGGCAGATTTATAGTGAAGCTGCTCCTGCACTTCGGGATGATTTCCACTGAAATTTCATTGGAAATTACCGAGAATCTTGCCTAGATTCCAGTTTATGCTGGAATACGTATTGTTAGCTTTTAAGGGCTCTTGGGATCCTGTTTTATTTTGCCTGGAGAGGTTTCCTTTTGGCCAAAATGTCAAAGGTGAAGGTTTGATTCACAAATGTTGTGATGGGTGGGGGAGGGGTCAGCAACAAAGAACTGATCTTGTACCGAAGAAAATGCCCGATGATTTTTTTTCATAGTACAAAAATAACCTTGTTGGCATTTTTAGTTTACCAAGGGGCTATGAAAGGATCCTTCCCCTGCAACATCACAGTTAGATTACTTCTGACTTCTCTCACCTCTGCTGCCTGCCAACATTCCTATGTAATTGCTAGTTAATGGGATAACTGACAACATTTTGAAAACTAGTTCAGGGTGTGAAAGTATTTTTGTTTCAATCAGCGTGACCCTCAGATCAGTTGAGCTTGCGTACTTGGAGTAAACCCAATCCATTCAACAGAATTAAATCAGCATACATTTTCAGGACTTTGGCACAACTGGCTTATAGATCAGAGCCAAAAAAACATATGGATATTTTATTCCTGGAATGTCAGACTACGGAATGCACACATAGAACTAAATATTTCAGCTTTCTCTCAATATATTTAATGTCCCCTAAATCTGTTCCAAACTAAGATTGTGGTACACTCAGGACAAATCGTGCACAGTTTTTTTCTTCAAAGTGTAATAAAACTAGTCCTGCCTGTTAAAAACTGTGGGATAATTTCTGAAACCAGTTAGGCCTGTGTGTAGGATTTTGTGTTTCTTGAAATGCGGGTGCTTACAGGAGAGTGGGCATAAATTAGCATATCAAGGCATGTCAGGAGTACAGGATCATCTGTGAGCAATAATGAGAACTGGTCACCCATGCATACACACATACAAGAGACAATTTTCTCTCCGTTTTGGAAATAACTTTTATTTCTGTATCTTATATAACACTAATGGCAGTTTGAGATTAATGATGGTAGGGGGTAAAATAGGCTTTGCCAATCACAACAGAAGAATCTTAGGTCCCGGTTTGTACTGGGAGGGAAGCCAAAGCTTGTAGACAGTTCTGGAAAATATTTTTAAAAATCTGCCCTGGAGAGATAAAAAATTCACAGAGAAATCTTTGTTTAAACTAGTTCACAGAAGTATAGTTGTTAACTCTATTAGAATCCTAAGTGCATCCTTTAGGCTGTAGATTTTCTGGAAGGAAAGCCGAGACCAGTTTAAGGATTCACTGTGCTGTGCTTTATTTACATGTACGTTCAGAAGAGATATTTCCCATTAAATGTATTGTTTATGAAAGACCCACCTGTTCTGACTCTCAATTGGCACATGAGACGTCAGCAGGACTGTTGACGAGGAGACACCGATGCTTTGAGTGCTGTTAAGTGGAGCAGACCAGGGTGAGGGGTGAAGGAGGAGTGCCGAATGTTTAAGCAGCAGATAATTTGTTCTCTTATGGAAGTTATTTCCAGTGTCTTGTTGAAAGGAGACAAGTCAGTAATGTAATTTTCAAACAAACTGGCATGTGAGTGTGTCTGTACAACTAGAATGGCCTTTCCAAAACAAACATAACTGCAAGCTAGCAGAAAGGTATCTGCAGAGTGTTTAATAAGGCATAACCTCCAACTATATCTGTTTAATAGGCACAGACATTGGTTATGCCTAGAAGGTACTTCAGAATCCTTTGCGATACACTATAGGTTCCAGGCTGAAATTCAGATATTTCTAGGCAGCTAGGTCTTTGTGGGTAGGTTTATGCAGAATATCTGAAGAGCATGGTTTAATATATATCAAGCACATTGATTTTCCTCTGAGAAATGCTACACTGTATGACAAACATGTTCCTTACTAGGTCACCTTAGATATTTTGGAATGTTTTAACTTTAATAATTGATAGCCACAGACTTCGCTTAAGGAAAAAAATGACTCATCTCCTCATTTGAAAAAGATATATACTGTGATCCAGTGTTTTATGATGAAGTCACTTTGAATGTTCTTGGAAATGCAATAAATTAATAACATTTAATGCAAACAGAATTTGACTGAATCATATATTAGGTATTATGGCTTGCATTTAACGAAGCATATATTCCTGGTAGCCTACAGGAACTCTCTTTACTCTGCCTGAGGACTGCTGAAGAACATACCTGGAAACCCCAAGTATGTCGAGGTCATCCTAATGTTTTTGACTAATGCTGCCTCAGCAAAACTCTCCTGTCTGAGTCTTGCCTTGCTTAGTGGTGACTGAAGCAGGCCAAGCCTGAATGTTGAGAAAATAAAAATGCCCCTTTTCAGACTTTTAATATAATCATTGTGATAGATTATATGCATATTGGATTTCAGCTTCCTATGTGTTGTGAAACTGCATTCATTAATTTGATAAACACGCCTCTCTGTTGAGGGTGAGGCCCAAACATTTTTGTAGATAGTCTGTGTGGGAAGAGAGCCTTACAGACAAGAGTCCAATCATCACTGAATCATACCTATGCCACTATTACAATGATAATGATTGTAGTTATCGTATAAATAAAATATCTGGTTTCTGTCTTTGTCAGACAGAGCTCCTTTCAAGTCAGTGCTGATGACCCCTGAGAGCAAAGGAAAGACAACATTCATTCTGTGGCAGAATCTGCACCAGTGCTGTTGAGCAACCCATTGAGGCATACTGGGAATGGAAGGTGGCAATAATGCAGTCCATCAAATTAATGGTCCTTTATTTAATTGACAGTCTTATGTGCATTTTGTGTCCTTTGTTAGCACTGATGTGACTCCAGGGGGAAAACAAGTTTGGTGTCATTTACTTAACTTATACCCTCCCTTGCTCTCCAGTGGGGAACCTGAAGTACCTTACACAATTCTCCTTTCCTCTATTTTATCCCCACAAAGAAACTGTGAGATAGGTTAGGCTAGTACCAGGGCCCCTTGTTAAACCAGTGGGGGGATTTGGGGGGCATTCCAGGAAGTCCCCAAAGCAATGATGTCACCCAGAAGTGACATAATCATGTCAGTGATGTCAGGGGGTGACACTCTGTTTTTTCCACAAAACTATGGTAAAACTATAGAGTGTTGCCCTCTATAACTATATAGAGTGTTGCCCTCAAACCAGAGCATCACCATGTGACATCCCCAATGTGATTATGTCACTTCAGGGTGATATTATTTTTGTTGGGGATATAGCTGTTTGGGGGCAAAAGCCCCGAAAACCAGGGGAACCCCTGCTGGGATCTGGCAGCCCTAGGTCAGGCCGAGAGTATGTGACTGGCTCAAATTCATCCAGCAAGCTTCTATGGCAGAGTGGAGATTCAAAACTGGGTTTGCCATATCCCAGTCTGATAATCTAAGTGCTGCTCTATACTTGCTGTTTCTTTCACTAAGACCGCAGCCCTTGAACATGTGAATTAAAAATAAAGAGTGTTGCTGAGCACGTGCAGAATCTTATTCCCTGTCCACATAACTGGAACTGGACGCCAGGAGTTTTGGGGCAGCAAAATGAGTACAGTGTCCTGACGACACAGCACGTGATTTCCAAACTGAGCCCATTTCAAATACACAAAAGCCAAGCCATGCTTTCTGAGTGCAGCTTTCAGGAAATACTGATGTCATTGGCACAGCCTCAAGGGAAAACACTGATCCAGACCTCTGACAAGCAGCTCATTGATTCGTACTGACAGCCTATCAAGACTGCCATTTGTTTCCCACTCTTTCTGTCACATATATTGGAAAAAACAGATGTGGACTTGTGGCACTTCATGTATTTAAAAATGTCTACCCTGTGTTACCTAAATAACCATGGTGGCCAATGACAAACATTAAGTCAATAAGCACAATAAAATGTTTCACAGCTATAAAAATCTTCCAATAACCAAGATAATTACACATGAAAATTATTTTTTTAAAAACCCTCAGCTCTGTGATGGCTATTTTTTTCTCTTCGTATTACATTTGGGGTTCTGTCCGATTGCTATTTTTTTCCCTTCCTGTAATTTTCTTTATATCTAGGCCTTCTTCCTCTTGCTCTTCTTCCTCTTGTTTTCCTTCAGTCATCTCTTCAATGAGCCCATTATTTCTGATACTGAATTCATATGTACCTTTCAAGGTACTTTTCCAGCAGCCCAAGAGGAAGCCAGACCAAATGCCCTTTAAAGTGCTACAAGCCGATACTGCGAGGCCTATTCTGTTCAGGCCAAGCCAGTGGTGCCCACAAAGGTGTCAGGTCCCCTGGAACCTCCTCGGAGACCCATTTTTGGGTGCCACTGACCAGGCATGAACTGTTCCCTGCAGAGCTCCTGGGGCTTGGCCCTTTCTCCTGGCTGCCGGCTGCCCTCCAGAGCAGTTGGCCATTGTGAACATTCCTTTAAAGTTAAATGGTGAGTCTGCCCCTCTTCTCATCCCTTCTGCTGCTATGCATGGGTGAAAAACAGAAAGGCAATGTTAATTAGATGCTCTTGAAACCAGGTTTCTGATTCAATTTATGATTGTGCAAGAAGCTTGATTTACAACTGGGGTTCCCACCTTACTGCGCTTTACAATCTGCATGTGATTTTTGTCCTTGGAATGTGCCCAGCCAGACGCAAATGCCTTTTCTTCATGCTTCGTTCCTTTCCAAGATCACCCAATATTTCTTTATTAGTTTGCTCGCTGTCCAACTCACTTTTGGCACATTCTTTTCCAGCTCCAGCACCACATTTCACACGCCCCAAGTTCTCTTTCTTCTAGTTCTTTTTCTATGCTAATTCCCTGTCAGCAGGTGTTCTTATTAAAAAGCTGAATCATCCAGCCCTTATTTTGGTTTTAAATTTTGCACTGGATGTTGACATTCTTATACTTTATGTTTATTTGTACTTCTAGATCTGTTGTGACAGGAAGTTTCTTATTTGTCACTAGTATCTTTGCTTTATTCTAATTTATTTCAGGATTCAGGAAACAATGAAGCCTTTTTCATTGTATTCACTATGTTCTTCCACTTATTTTCAGTATCTATCACTGCAGCTATGTCAATACTAATCAATCCTCTAATAACATATTACAAAAACCCTGTCTAAAAGGTAATATTCCTATGTTATTTCCTACAAGCCTTGAAGACCTGGGATCCAGAAGGGTTTTCTGGGTGCAGCATTTCACAGTATAGGGACTACCTCAGCAAAAACCCGGCTGCTTGCCTGCAGGGCCCAACTGATGTCCCTTCCTCCTCAGGGAGAAGCTTAAACAGGGTCTTTGTAGCTGATCTTAATGAGGAAGCTGGTTTTCATGGAGTGAGACGTGCGAAGTCAGTCCCTTAAGTACGTTGTGCAATTGTGCACAGAATTGTAGCCAGTATCTACACATTGCTGAAGTTCAGCATAGACACTCTCAAGCATATCCACATTTATCCACATCCAAAACACCTGAACCAACGCATAAACATGTATTTTGAAATCAGATTGGGCTCATCGCTTGACAGAGACCTAATAAACATTTCATCCGAATCTTTCTCAGTTACTTCATTGCAGATGAAGAACAAAAAAGGGAGTTCCTGAATTCAGGTGAAACCAAACAGACATTCTTGCAAGCTATTTTCATGAGTGTGTCAGTCTTTGTTTACCAGGACAGCTCAGGGTCAGCATCCAATATAAGTGAGAAGGTGGCAAGAAATAGAATATCAGGGCATGAAGGAAATCAGTTTCTTGATTCTAAAACATGCTTGTGTCATCAAATCAGTATACTCCTAGTGCAACACCATTTCACTAGTACCTCATTCTCTCTGGGGTGGCCAGTTTATGTTCTCACTATAGTGCTTGATACTGCAGAAAGAGATTCACATGATCAAATATTCTCCTACAGTATGCATTCCTCCATGCAGAAAGCTGGTGTGTCATGTTAAGACCAGGCTGGAACAAGCCAGACCTGTTTGCTATGTGAAAGTCCCCCCACCACCAATGGAGCAGCATTCAATCATGTGAGTTTTATAGTGCTACAGTTTTATAGTGCTACAGATCAGACCCAACTTTATACTTCAGTGAGATCTGGGTTCAGGATTCATTGCTGATGTTTTGTTTTTAACTGGTGCAACCCTTCAAGACTGGTATGTAAACAGTCTGCAAGACATAAAAAAACCCCTGAATAGTTATTCAGACATTTCTTCAGATGTAACAAAAACAAAAGGTAAGGATATTAATACCTATTTTTATGATGCTTTACTACATTTTGGGGATAATGGGCAATTACTTCCGTCACCATTACTTCCAATAAAGCTCTATGTTCTTGCAGTTTAATCTTACAAACATGATTTCCACCGCAGGTGGATATGAGGTCACCCCATTTCCCACCTAAATTACCTTCACTCAGTTCTTGGCATGTGGTGATCCACACTTGACAGTACATAATGGCCTCTTTCACTGCTCCCTATCCACCCTTTTAATCAGACAACTAGGAGTTTCCTAGATACAAATAATTACATAATTAGCCATGGCAATCAAATTTCCATTTCATAACCTTGACAATGAATAGGATTCACATAGACACTTCAGTTACCTGTACAGTGACTGAGGGGCAAAAACAACTAAATCGACCCCCCCAGATGTTTTATTAAACAGCTAGGTCAGGGCAAATAAAGCTTTGCAGGGAATAGGGTAACATCAGAAGATGCTGTGATGCTGGGTTCAGGTCCTGTGGTTAAGCATTCTTCCTTCTACCTTGGAGGCTATCTTACATGGAAACAAGGAATGCCCTCTGCATCTCTCTATGAAGTGAGTGGATAAGGAGTCTTAAATGGAGATGGACTTCCTCTTTAATTTACTGGGACAATTCCTGGTTGGCTGCTGACCTGGAGGGCCAGGGGTGGCCAGAAGCAAGCTGAGACCACATGGCCTCAGCTAGTTCCAAGGCCATTTTAATGTCCTAATCAGCATGCCTATAAAAGGCTCTGTTTGTTCTCTGTTGCTGTCAGGAATGTTGCCAGCACCTGATGCCATGTTTCTCTTCTCACCTCTTCTACGAAGACTTTTGCTTAACCTCGTAAACTACAACCAAAGACAAAGCCCACATTTGTGTAGCTGCATTTCCTGCCCTTATCTCTTGCCTTCTCTCTCTCCTCCACCCCAGACTAAATTCAAATTGTGTCTTTGTGCAGGGACTGATGTTTTATTTATGTTACTTTGTAGAGCACCCCATTTATTGCTTATCTAACAATAATGAAAAAATTGTTTTGTAAATCCAACCAACCAGCTTTTCTGTTGGTAAAAATTGATGAAGGGGTTTGCTTTGACCACCAAAATAGTATATAGTATGGATGATAGGATCTCGATGTACAAAGGCCACATGGAACATCAGTTGTAGAATGGAGGGGAACTGAGGGCCTGACGAGATGTGACGGTGTCCATGTGTCTGACATGGGGATGCCACTACCATTTTAAAGCAGGAAATGGGCAATTTAAGAATGTTGCTGGGGGCAGCCGGTTCAGCACTTGAAAAGGTGTGTGGGGAACATTCCTGCACAGTTGTGGTCCCAATCAGGATTAGGCCCTCATGGCATCTTTAAATTGCCTGTTCTTAGGCTTTAAAATAACAGTGGTGTCTCTGGGTTGACTATGAGGACACTGTCATGTCTAGTTTGGCCTAGAGTGAGATTGAGTGGAAAAGTTGGCTGTATTCAAACCAATATAAATGCTTGGTATCTGAAAGCTTATATTCTGGAAACCTTGTTGGTTTTTAAGGTTCTTCTGGATTTGAATCTGACTCTTCTACTGCAGATCAAAACAGCTACCCACCTGAAATCAGCTTGGAATTTCATTTGTGGCAATACAACAGAACATCTTCTGTTAGCAGAGAACAGATGCTTTGGGTTATTCTGCTAGATGCCGATTGTTCTGGCTGTCCTTTTCAGCTATGTAACACAGGATGACACAAGCCAATACACATAATACATTTGAATATTATTATCACAACCAAAAATTGGTTAGTATTTTCTCCCTTGCATAGTTTTTAATGATCGGGCAGACAATAAAATAACAAAAACCTTATCCTTAGTAAGGCAGATGGTTTATGTGATCTGTCATTGCCTCTTAAAAATGGCAAAAGGTCTGAAAACCACAACTCCTGGGCCTCAGAGAAAAAAATCTGCTATCAGAGGTCAGACACAGATGCTCCTTGTGTTCATACACAGCTACCATAGGAAGAGACAGCAGCCAAGACCTCAGGCACAGTTCTGAGCCCAGGCGCTGTTCCTTATTGTTTACAGTTATCTCAGGCTCTGATTCTTCCCTCTGTTTTATTTTTATTACACCTTACAACATAACACCCATAAGCAATATAAAAAAACAGAACCATAAAACAATAGATGCACAATAGACAGTAACAAAAACCTAGGCCTCATGTCAGGCAGAAATAGGTACCCCAGAAAACTGTAGTATGTCCCGCAGGGCCCTGATCTCGAGTGGGAGCATGTTCCACCAGGTAAGCCCTTGCCCTGATTGAGGATAAGCAAAGAACACAAAAGAACAACGAAGAACTCAAAAGCAAGCTGCAAAACTTAACAAATGCAACAAACAAACCCCACCCCCCAAAACCAAGTGTATATACATTTGAGGACCAGGTTAAATGGCTCTCCTGCCCTTCCCCCTCGCCCACTGCCCCTTGGCCCCACTCCCCTGAACTCCTTCTCCTGCCTTTGCTTGGAGAAGAACAAGAAGAAAGGGCCACAGAACTTCTCTATGAAGGTGCCAGAGGAACAGTTCACTGCTGCTAAGTTGCAATATTATGGCTTCTTTGTAAGGTTCACAGGGCTTATTCCTTGCCTAAGACATGGCTTCTGCTACCTTGTCCCTGCTGTGTCCCCTGGTATCATTCTCCTTTATAGGCTGGGAGGGATATTCTTGGACTGGTATTTCCATCACATTACTATAGTGCAACAACAACAACAACAAAAATCCATATAGTTTCTTCTTCTTCTTTTAATATGATAAATTTAGTTGGAAAAAATGTCTTTCAACATCAGTCTCATATTTCACATTGATGTCATTTCAGCAATGTGCTGTTTTCATTGGAACTATTTTGTCCTTCATCACATTAAAAAAGTAATTTATACTTCATAAATAAAGAAGCATATTATGTTGTTATACCAGCTAGAAAAAGCACACACCTGTTTGGTCTAAGAGATTGTCCAGAAATACTCTCCTTTAACTCTGGGTAAAAATCCAAGGAAAACAAATTTTAAGCCTCAGCACAAGCCACATGTTATTGTTTGGGGCCAGGGCTGCCAGCCTCTTGGTGGGATCTGGCCTGGGCATCCCCTGGAATTACAGCTCATCTCCAGACAACAGAAATCAATTGCCCTGGAAAAATGGATGCTTTGGATGGTGGACTCTATGGCATTGTACCTCACTGAGGTCCCTGTCCTCCCCAGGCTCCACCCCCAAGTCTCCAGGAGTTTCCCAATCACCCCCCCCATCCCCTGCTGGTGGCCAAGCGGGACCTGACAACCCTATTTGGGGCAAACTTGGAGCTGCCAATCTCCAGGTGGGCCTGGAGATCTCCCAGAATGACAACTGATCTCCAGATACTAGCGATCAGTTCCCCTGGAGGAAATGGTTGCTCTGGAGGAGGGTGAACTCTATGGCATTATACCCTGCTGAGGTCTCTCCCTTTCTCCCAGGCTCCACCCCCAAATTTTTAGGAATTTCCCAACCCAGAGTTGGCAACTCTAGGCAAACTGTGTCTTCTTCAAGCAGGATTGGAAACATCACAGCAAAGCTTTGGCCTGCCCACAATGTGTACCAATCAGCTGATCCCTTAAGGCTCCATGAGAGGGTTTACAATTCCTGCTTTCCTCTGCCAGAGGGCAAAGGCTGCTGCATCCTTTTACGCAACAATTGCCTGAAACTTGGCTCACACACCCCCTCGAATAAGAAACAGATGCTCTACTCATGCTAACATAGCCTAGCCTACCGATACACAACGCGACACGTTGTGTGACATCGCAATAGAACTCACATTTCTATGGCTTCTGAGCTGCTGCCCTGGAATTCCTGAGAACAATTGCTGTTGAGTCAAGCAGGATTCCTCTTAAAGTTTCTGAATATAGAAAAATGCCTGAGTTTTCTCTTCAATTCATAGGACTAAAATGGGGGGGGGGGGAGAACCTCTCGGCTCTAAGCGGAGTTTTCCCATCCTTTCCAAGTACGAATGCTACACATTCCAGGAATCATATCTAATTTATAAATGCTGCAGCTTTTCCACGGCTAGAACTCCTAAGGAGTTTTGCTGTGTACTGCAATACTTACCTCGTTTCCATGGAAATGTATACAGCAGGAAGATTAGTATACAGCAGGAATATTAGTAATACAAGTAGTGCATTTTGTCACTTGCTAAGATTGTATTTTAGCAAAATAATTTGACCAGTCAAATGTCAATTTCATCAGTGAGGCATTATTAGGGAATAGAAAAGACAACTGTTAACCTGATGTCAGACTGCAAGATTGATATAATCACAACTGGACCAAGCAGATAATCTGAAAATGTCTCTGTTCTATGGTAACTCTTAGTCAGATGGATATAAGGGTCAAACAAGCAGTGAAATCCATTTAGCCAGGCATAGAAGAGCTGTGCAAAAGGCACGGTATATAAGATCATGGCCTTGATGGATCAGAAATGCATTTTTCCTAGCAGCCTGCCAGAAACTTCTGGAAATAATCTGTAAATGGATTAAGGTGATAACAACCAGCTTTCCTTGTTTGTTTTCAGCAACCAGTGATCAGAGGTTTACTGATCTGAACACAGTAGATGTCCTGTGTAGCTGCTGTGGCTAACAACTATCGATAGACATGTCCTTCATGAATTTGTCTAATTCTTCTAATAAACCACCTAAAGTTTGTGGCCACCACAATTTCCTGCCATACTGAATTCCATGCAAGGCAAAGTAGGCCTAATATAGGACCACGAGGAATGCATTACCGCAAAGATTTTTGCACTTAGTTTCATAATAGGCAAAATATTTTCTGCTGCATTTTTGTTAAACAAAAGCTTTTAGTTGTGAATTATTGAAAAGAAGAGGAATAGCATTTGGTCTACATTCTTTTAAACCACTGCATAACAATTGGGATTTAAAAGCTGTGGAACTAGTTAATATGCTTGGTGTGCATTTTACAATCTACAAGGGGTGCATCTGGAAACGTTTGTGACAGGATACCTTACTACGGCAGCAGCCTTGCAGGACATGTAGTGAGGTCCCATAAAGAACATATTGAAGGTTTTAGTCATTGTCCAATCAGGTTAAAACACTGCTGAGATCCTTTTCAAAAAGGTTGTAATATTGTACTTTCATAGAAATTTGTTAACATTTTAACTTATAACATTCTAATGAGATTCTTGCTTTCATGATCTGCCATCACTTGGCATTTCTGGGGCAAGCTTTTGCTAATCCTGACAACAATATTGAATTTTGACACAGAAGCGATGTAAGGAACTGAGAATCGTTGGACTTCTGTTAAATTCCTTATTGACAAGGATTTAAAGGGAATGATATAGGAATATAGGAAGCAGTTTGCATTTCTCAGCATGTAGTTCCAGTTGCTCATCCGTATCTACAAGCACCAGTGAAAATGTACAGATGTATCATTGATGGGCAAAAACACTTCAGAGGACATTCTTAGGATAAAAAAGGTAGAAGTTCAACCCCACAAATGGTTCTGTACCTGACAGCCTGGTCATCAGGTATGTGTGCAAATCACCATGCTCGAAATGAATGGATGTCATCACAAAGCTGAGTAACTAGCAATGCAATCCTAAGCAGAGTTACTTCAGTGTAAGTCCACTGAAATCAGTTCTGCAAGGAAATATACCATGTCTAAAGCAGGAGTGCCAAACCATATGAGGGTGAGACCCCAGTGTGGCTTGCAGCACCTCTAGCACCCCCTCACCTAAATTGATCTACCTGCAGGGCTCAGAGGCCAATTCCTTTACCAGATCCAAGAGGGCAAGTTCACCCATCTCAGTGGCTTGTATCCTGCCAACCTGCTCAGTAAAGTTTGCAGCTGTCTTCTAACAGAGGCAGGTCCCGCAGGCTGGAGGAAGCTTTCAAATGTTGTGGGGAGCTGGTGTGTTTAGTTACCTATTGCTACAATTCAAACAATACGTTTTCCCTAAAAAATTATCGGTTAGTTAAGGGAGAAATGGTCATTTGTACTTAAATTGAAACTGATACTTCTGGAAGGAAGGATTAAGTATAGTTCTAGGATGAATAGAGAAATTGACCCACTAGTCCAGTGATACTCAGTGGCTTGGGGCCACATGCAGCTCTAGGACATGGCACTTGTGACTGTTCCAAGCAGTATTCCTGCCATATGTTTCAGGAAAGTAGACAAGGCCCTTGCCCAATTTGGCTTGTGGTTCCTAAGTAAGCTCCTAAGTAAGCTCAATAGTCACGGGATAAAAGGACAAGTCCTCTTGTGGATCAACAACCAGCTAATTAATAGGAAACAGAGAGTGAGTCTAAATGGGCAAATTCCACAGTGGAGGGTGGTAAGCAGTGGTACTGCAGGAATCAGCGCTGCATCTGATGCTTTTTACCTTGTTCATTAATGATTTGAAGTTGGGAGCTATGCTCCCTCTAAGCTGTGGAGTCTTGTAAGCAAAAATTCTACTTTGTGAGCTACTGGCATTAAAGTTGTGAGCGAGCGATTTGGCTACTGCATCAATCAGTTTGCTCTGGAGCTATCCTTTCTGAGCTAAGACAAAAATGTGTGAGCCAGAGGCTAAAAAACTGTGAGCTAGCTCATGCTAACTTAGCTTAGAGGGAACACTGGTTGGGAGTAAGCAGTGAAGTGGCTAAATTTGCCGATGACATAAAATTGTTCAGGGTGGTGAAAACCAGGGAAGACTGTGAGGCACTCCAAAGGGATCTGTTGAGGATGGGCAAGTGGATGTCAACATGGCAAAAGGGGTTCAGTATGGCTAAGTGCAAAGTGATGCACATTGGAGCCAGAAATCCTAATTATAAATACACCAAGAGAGAGATCTTGGAGTCATAGCAGATAACTCACTGAAAATGTTGAGACAGTGTGCGACTGCAATAGAAAAGGCCAGCACTATGTTGGGGATTATTAGGAAGGGAACTGAAAACAAATCAACCAGTATTATAATGCCCCTGTATAAATTGATGGTATAACCTCATTTGGAATACTGTGTGCAATTCTGGTCACCACATCTCAGAAGGGCAACTAGAATGATAAAAAGGTTGGAACACTTTCCCTGTGAAGAAAGGTTAAAGTGCTTGGGGCTCTTTAGTGTGGAGAAACGATGGCTGAAAGGTGACATGATAGAGGTTTACAAGATTATGCATGGGGCAGAGCAGGTAGAGAAAGAAGTACTTTTCTCCCTTTCTCACAATACAAGAACTCATGGGGACTCAATGAAATTGCTGAGCAGTCAGGTTAGAACAGATAAAAGGAAGTACTTCTTCACCCAAAGAGTGATTAACACATGGATTTCACTGCCAGAGGAGGTGGTGGCAGCTACAAGCATGGACTGCTTGAAGAGGGCATTGCATAAACATATGGAGCAGAGGTCCATCAGTGGCTATTAGTCACAAGGTATAGATAGGAACTCCCAGTCTGGGGAAGTGATGCTCTGTATTCTTGGTGTTTGGAGGGGACAACAATGGGAGGGCTTCTAGTGTCTTGGCCCTACTGGTGGACCTCCTGATGGCACCTGGTATTTTTGGCCACTGTGTGACAGAGTGTTGGACAGGATGGGCCATTGGCCTGATCCAACATTGGCTTCTCTTATATTCTTATGGTTAACAGATAAGTTCTACCTTGAAACAACCACAACTAAGAGAGGAGTTATCAGTGAACTAACTGATTTTGAAAAGACTGTCTCACAATATAAAGACCATTTTTAGAATGAATTTACAAGTTATTGCTTCAATATGATTCTGAAGAAGAGCAGATTAACCCTGCATGATTAAATAGATGCAAAATTTTGGAGAGGAAATACAGTTTCAATGCTGGGAAAATCTATGGACTAAAGGTATTAGATTTACAGCCAGTCAAGCACCAAGTGAAAACTGATACAAGATGTTTTACTGATCATACGTCACTCCAATAGATATTGCAAAGATTGATAAGAATTACAAAGGAGCTTGTTGGAAATGTAAAAAAGAAGATGGCACCTTTTATCATATGTGGTAGACTTGCATCAAAACCAAAAGATACTGGGAAAATATACATGAAGAAATTCAAAATATTTTAAAAACCAAATTCCCGATGAAACGAGAGATTGTGTTACTGGGAATCTTACTAGACAATATAGACAGAACCTCAGAAGACCTATTTAAATATATGTTAACAGCCACCAGAGTAATATTTGCAATGAACTGGAAGACAGAAGACTGTCCTACAATAGAGAGCTGGAAGGAAAAACTAGTTGAGCATGCAACATTGGCAAAACTAACCAATTATATAAACAAAAGACCATTGAAAGAATTTCAGCAGAAATGGCAAGCTTATTATTCATACTATGGAAACAACTTTAAAAAAAAGTTCTGGAATTACCTAAATATCATATTAAAGGTGATGAAGATATTGATTATAATGTTTTTACAATGATTTAATTTTAGAAGACAAGTTTGTTCAGCTGTTAAAAATATAATTTCCTCTATTGTTAATAGATTATTGTTAACCTTAGGAAAGTTTTTGTCTATTCTTTAAAGAGAGAATCTATCCCAAATTTTGTAATTCTGCAACATTCAAGGTTTATTGTTTGCTCTTATATTTGAAATCTGTAATACATTTGGTAATATATCTGATTTTACTTGTTGTACGTAACAATTCATAATACTTTACAAATTTGATGAATCTATATTTCTCCCCTACCCCTTTTTTCCTTTTGTATCCCACCCTTTTAAGAGAAAATTTAAAAAATCATTTATATATAAAAAAGAAACAGCCACTGGAGGAACAGGTAAGTTGCAAGCCTCCCTGAGGTGCGGGCCTCATACCAGGGATGGAAGTAAACGTAGCTCTTTTGGCTGACTGCAATTGCCCATCTAACTTCCATATGCATGGTCTGAAGTTGCTCTGTTACAGATATACCCTCTCTCACTCTGAGTCAAATGAGCAAGTGGTCTCAGCATACACCTTTACCTTGGGCAGGAACCTGAGATAAATAGTCCATTTGACCTGTACCTGAACCAGTCCTGCCAACTGAATAGCACAAGGTGTTCATATATTAGTATCAACAGTTTGCAACAGTGGATGTATTTTAAACTCCAAAATATATATGGAACAGAACTTAAAAATATTTTCAGTGTTGTGTGTGTGGGGAGGGAGAGAGGAAGGGAGACAGGGAGAGAGAGAGAGAGAGAGAGAGAGAGAGAGAGAGAGAGAGAGAGAGAGAGAGAGAGAGAGAGAGAGAGAGAGAGAGAGAGAGAGAGAGAGAGAGAGAGACCACTGGAATGTTTCCTTTGTTTTTCAGAGATATAATAAGAACCTTAATCTCATTTTACCCCAGTGCAATGTAATATATCAGATAACCTTCTTCATTTGTTCCAGGGCCACTGAGTCAGAACAGATCTCGTTTATGTGCTGTGATTAAGGGAAGGTAGAAATAGTTCCATTCTGCCTGCCAATAATTTTGTTGAGATCTTAAAGGTGGCAGTCATAGCTCCACTGAATAAGAAAAACGTCCATAAAGCAGAGATGCAAGGAAACAAGTAAAGCAAAATGATGCATAGCCTCAGTGGATTTGTTTTATATAGTGACAGGAAGTTCTCTTGATTTGTAATGTGTGTTACATTATCTGTTTTGAATCGTCATGCTGATGATGAGGTGGTTTTATTTATTCAGCTCAATCCTGTGAAAAACTGAAGTCAATCTGTATCTCCCTAACATCCCTGACCATACTATCCAGACTATGGCATTTGGCTTTTACATTTGTATCCTGCTCCACTGCCAGGGAAACTGGGAATACATAAGAGGGGGTTCTCACAGTTACCTTATGAGGTAAATCAAAATAGGTGGCTGTGTTAGTCTGTCTGTAGCAGTAGAAAAGAGTCCAGTAGCACCTTAAAGATTAACAAAATTTAGTCTGACAGAAGAAGCAAGTAGTGACTCACGAAAGCTCATACCCTACCACAAATTTTTGTCAGTCTTTAAGGTGCTACTGGACTATTTTCCACTGCTTATGAGATATGTTAGGCTAGACGAGAATATTTGGCCCATGGTTTGTGAGGGTGCTTCTTTGTCCAAACATACAACTTCTATCTACTACACTATAGTAACTCTTGCTTGTTTAGCCTTGAAAATATGGTTGCCAACTCCAGTTCGGAAACACCTGGACATTTGAGGGTAGAGCCTGGGAGAGTGGGATTTAGGGAGGGCAGGAACCGTGGTTAGGGTATAAGGGCATCCTGTCCACCTTCCAAAGCAGCCATTTTCTCCTGGAGAAGTGGAATAAATGTTTTAAATAAGTAAATAATAAATTCTTTATGTAGTCTGGAGATCAGTTGTAATTCTGGGAGATCTCCAGCTCCTACCTGGAGGCTGGCAACCCTACTCAAGAGCAAACAGGCATGCAGCTCAATGTGCTTTCAATGGAGCAAGAACTCCAGAAGCCTTCTGCAGCAAGGAAAATGCTAACCCAAACAACGCTCACTAAAAGGCCTCCCAGACTTGATAGGGAACCCACCTCTATCTATTCATGTGTTCACCTACTCACACAGAAAATGTGAGTGGTGTGTCACCCTCCCCCGCAACCGAGAACACTGGTGAGGTAAATGAAACTCCGCTGCCTTTCTACCTTACTATGCTCCATTATTTGACCATTTTTCTCCCAGCATGGCTCTATGTTAGAATAAAAGGCAATTAAGTAAGGTGAGGTCAGGGGTCAGCTTCCCTCACCTGCATGCTTTTTGTTGTTATTGTTGTAAAAAATAACAGACCTCCACATTCAGACTTCATTACACACGAACTCCCACATAATGTCTACTTTGGCCTTATACTAATCTGAGCTTGGGGTGAATTCCTTCCCTGCCCCATGTATGGCAATTAGTCAGATTATGAGTATATGCAAAATCCTTAAAAAAAACCAAAACCATAATATCCCAAGACAATTTTTATTGGCTACAGCATCATACCATCCCGACATGATCTCACTATGCCTCAAAGAAATTTCCTGGGAATTATATTTGATCTACCCCATTGAACTACAAAAAAGATCAAATGCTTTGGATAAGAACCAGAGAATGGATAAGAACCAGAGAATGTTCAAGGTTTGCCTGTATATTACTTATACGTTGGAGAATTATGTAAGATTGGGCAAAAAAAAACCCTCCCCCCAGTAACCTCATACTGGTTGTGGCCAATGATCCGTGTAGCTCATGCTGTCTTCTTTAAGTGACAGTGAAGCCTATTCTAGCCCAGCTACCTCAACTTCTTCAACCAGAAAGGCCAGAGTCTGAGTCACTGACACCTTATATGCAAAACATGCATTCTGTCACTGAGCTATAGCCCTTCCTCCAGAGTACACAGAGTTTACTATGTCAGCTGATCTTGGCCTATATTTAGAACGAAAAGAACTAGAGATATTTATGACTGGACAGACACAAGGGAGTAGTAGTAGTTTTGTTTTAAACCACAGGGAAAAGGTTTCCAAATACTAGTGCTACATGTCCACATTATGAAAATGTCAGAAAAATAGTGGTTTCTCTGATTAAATTACGACATACATTACCAGTAGAAATATACTCACAGCCCAACTGTAACAGTGTTTAAAGAAGGATGCTGCAGCTCAGAATTTTCTTTTTGCTGTCAAAGACCAGCTGAGAACAGAAGGATATGTAGGGATAGAATGCAGCAGTAAGACCCCCACCCCTGCTGCTCCAGGCCCTTTTTAAATCTAAAAACTGAACTCCCCATGCCTCTTACAGGCTTATGTTTATATCAATAGACCCCTTCCTGTCACATCTAATGTGTGCCTTCTTTCTGGAAGATTTGTCCCCTTGACTGAACAAAGCGACCACTGAAGGTTAGTAGTACAACAGAGCTTGTTTTTTAAAGGCTATAACATTATGATATTTGGTATCTAGAAACGCTAAACAGGAAGCCTGAAATGGAGGATTAGAAACAAGTGCGTGACGAATATACGATTGTGTACTTCTGTCTCGTCTGCAAGAGTGGCCAGTACTGATAAGCTCTGCTGTTGAGTTCTTTTAAATATTTCCCTGGGTTACTGCTGAGCTGGGAAATACCTGGTTCATCCATTGGGCCATTTTATGCTTTCAAGACTGCCACATTTTATAGCACCAGTCTTGTATGATATTTCAATAGTGATTTATTGATATTGCACAAGTTCATATTCCTCAAAATAGCATTAATGAGTAACCACATAAATTTCTTACACACATCAACTTTTCCTTTATTTGCTTTGAAGCATAAATAGGAAAATAGATTATGATGACCCATAAGTACACAGCTGAATTATATAAATTATAAACCAGTCATCCACAGCAATGTTCTTAGCCATCAATATTTTTTATCAATAAACTCTCTCTGAAACACTTTGTTTTGTAACTTATTCGAAACGAGAACACAATATTCATAGATGCACCAGCAGTGATACAGAATTTCCATCACAATTAACTATGGTTCTCAAGAATGACTCTGATCCACACAGTCTCTTTAACCTCTGAAGATGGGTTTGTATGTCCAGAGGTGTTTAGTGTTTTCCTAAACAACATTCCCACCATACTCAACAGTGAGAGAGTACAGCAAGCCAGTAATATGATGCAGCCACATGGGTCTTTACTGGGACCCCTTGGACACACACATCCAACCAGTGCTGCACAAGCTGCATTGGCTCTCAGTAGAACAACGGATCAAGTTCAAGGTTCTGGCCTTTAAGGCCCTTAGCGGTCAGGGACCTGCATATCTTCGGGACTACCTCTCCCAGTATGCCACTGGAAGAGCATTATGCTCAGGCAATAAGAACCTCCTGGTGGTCCCCGGCAGGAGAGAAGTTCAGCTGCCAGGTCTTTCTCGGCCCTGGCCCCTGTCTGGTGGAATGCTCTGCTGGAAGACATCTGTGCCCTGCAGTTGTTGTTACCGTTCTGCAGGGCATGCAAGGCAGAGATGTTCCACCAGGCTTCTGGATGAGGACAGGGATGGGGCATCCTTGGCACTCTTACATATTTCCCCATCCCTCGTAACCCCCTCCCCCAGGGAGGCTGGGGCATTGGAATTTTTCCCCACCATCTTATATACTGTATGTATGCTGTTTTTTTATTGGTAATCACTGGGTTATTTTAACTTAGTTTTAATTTGAGATTTGTACATCATTTTGTTGTAAGCCACCCTGAGCCCTGTTTCTAGGGAAGGGCAACCTAGTAAATCTAGTTTAATAAATAAATAAATAAATACATAAAACGTCTGCTGCATACATAGATCTCCTAGTATTGGGCCACTAATAGTGATAGTCCATATCAAGAACTCGTATGTATGAAACACCTGTGGAATACTGCACGTATGAACATCTGTACATTGTAGTCTCATAATCAAGCATGTCTTCAATTTTGCTGCACTGGTCACTGAGTGGATATTTGAATCCCCATTTTCTCTGGCAGCCGCTGTGGCTAAGAATAGCTAAGCAAATCCTCGCACTCAGCTTCTAAAGGGAAGCGCTAGGGCTTACACCTACACAGAAGTAATGCTCTGTCTTGGCTGTTCTTATTAAATGATGAAGGAACGGCATGCTGCCAAAACTACTTTTTATAATATTCATTAATGCAGTCTAGGCTAGTATTCATTTAACCCTGGTATTTACATATTGTGTCCACTGCCTGGGTACTGTACACCCAGATCAAAGGGGTCTCCAAGCTTTGCTTGTCCACTGGATATACAAGGCCTCTAAGAGCACAAAGTGTCAAATTCCATGAGGCAGCATTCACAGGGTTTGAAATGAAGGGGCCCTTGCATGAAACCTGCATACTCTGTTACATTTGTATGGTACTTGTATTTTCTCCACTGTTCCTTGTGTACAAATTGTTTCCACTCTAGTGGTGACTGCAGAGGTAGGCAGGAGCTTCAGCCTTCACCCCTGTGATGCTACCCTGAAAAGAAATGGTACAGGGGTGGGTGGGTTACGTGGGCTGATGCAGAAGAACATGTTGTCTCCCACAATGGGCCAAATAGTTCCTTTCTAGGACCATTTCTGTTTTAGATAACAGCACAAGGGGTGGGGAGGGTGAGACTAATGCTCGTTCTGCACACTGCCACAGTCCCGACCAGAATGGAAACAGCCAATGAAATGCACAGAGAATAACATACAAGTAACGTATGAATGTGATGAGGTTACATCCAAACCTGGAAACGCTGATTGTTGGGGTCATAAGATCTGCATGGACTAACAGTGTGGATAAGGAAGGGAATGAAAAAGCCCTTTTTGTCAGTCAAGATGCAATGATGACGGGAGGCAAGGCAGTTTTATCACTGGCTCAGCACAGTCCCTCAACCCACAAAGAATAGGGCCATGCGGGTCCCACAATCACAGGAATGTTTTCCCAGAGTTGGAAAGGATGGCTGAGAGGAGGGTAATGTGTACAAGGATCAGTGACAGTTCAGTCATTCCATCATCTATCTCTCTGGACAAATTAAACCCTGCTTTCTATTTAAGACTCTTGACCCACATATTGCAATCAGACTGGGCAGATCAATTTCACACTCTCTTCTCTCCCAGCATGCTTGCACTGACCACTCTGATGGCCAAGGTGATCTTCCAGGCCCATACAATCTACGGGATCAGTTGCCTTCTTCTCAAAGTACCCGGACCAAGAAAGGGGTAAAAACATCACAGACGGTAGCAACAGTTTCCTTCTTTTCTTCATGTAGTACATGGGCTCCTATTGCATAAAGAAGAGTAGCACTCTTTCCTCCTGCCTGACTCATATGCACAGCACCTCATCTCATTGGAGCTGGAGAAGAAAGTGGGATCCATCTCACAACTGGTATGAACATAAGAACAGAAAATGGATTTTCCAGTCGTTCTATAGACATCAATCCATGGCAATACAAAGACAGTATAAAATCTCTGGCAAACCAGCTTGGTGTAGTGGTTAAAGTGTTGGAGTAGGATCTGAGAGGCTCAGGTTTAAATCTCCACTGTGTTACAAAGCTTACCCAGTGACCTTAGGCCACGTGGACACATGAATAATAATAAGAGATTGGATTTATATCACTACCTGAAGGAGTCTCAGCATGGCTTACAGTCTCATAAGAACATAAGAACATAAGAGAAGCCAATGTTGAATCAGGCCAATGGCCCATCTAGTCCAACACTCTGTCACACAGCGGCCAAAATATACCAGGTGCCATCAGGAGGTCCAGCAGTGGGGCCAGGGCACCAGAAGCCCTCCCACTGCTGCCCCCTCCAGCACCAAGAATAGAGTGCATCACCTGCCCCAGACTGAGAGTTCTCATTCTATACCCTGTGGCTAATAGCCACTGGTGGACTTCTGCTCCATATGTTTATCTAATTTCCTCTTGAAACTATCCATGCTTGCAGCTGCCATGACCTCCTGTGGCAGTGAATTCCATATGTTAATCACTCTTTGGGTGAAGAAGTATTTCCTTTTATCTGTTCTAACCCGACTGCTCAGCAATTTCATAGAGTGCCCACGAGTTCTTGTATTGTGAGAAAGGGAGAAAAGTACTTCTTTCTCAACCTGCTCAATCCCATTCATAATCTTATAAACCTCGATCATGTCACCCCTCAGCCGTCGTTTCTCCAAGCTAAAGAGCCCCAAGCATTTTAACCTTTCTTCATAGGGAAGGTGTTCCAACCCTTTTATCATTCTAGTTGCCCTTCTCTGCACTTTTTCCAATGCTATAATATCCTTTTTGAGATGTGGTGACCAGAACTGTACACAGTATTTCAAATGAGGTCGCACCAATGATTTATACAGGGGCATGATGATACTGGCTGATTTGTTATCAATTCCCTTCCTAATAATCCCCAGCATAGCGTTGGCCTTCTTTATTGCAGCTACACATTGTCTAGACATTTTCAGCAAGTTATCCACTACGACTCCAAGATCTCTCTCTTGGTCAGTCTCTGCCAGATCAGACCCCATCAACGTGTATTTATATTTAGGATTTTTGGCTCCAATGTGCATCACTTTGCACTTGGCCACATTGAACCCCATTTGCCACGTTGACGCCCACTCACCCATCCTCAACAGATCCCTTTGGAGTGCCTCACAATCCTCCCTGGTTTTCACCACCCTGAACAACTTCGTGTCATCTGCAAATTTAGCCACATCACTGCTTACTCCCAATTCCAAATCGTTAATAAACAAGTTAAAAAGCATGGGACCGAGTACTGATCCCTGTGGTACCCCACTGCTTACCACCCTCCACTGAGAAAGTTTCCCATTTATACTCACTCTCTGTTTCCTATTTATAAGCCAGTTTTTGAACCACAAGAGGACTTGTCCTTTTATCCCATGACTATTGAGCTTACTTAGGAGCCTTTGATGAGGAACTGTATCAAAAGCTTTCCGGAAGTCAAGGTAAATAATATCTATTGGGTCCCCCTTGTCCACATGTTTGTTCACTCCCTCAAAAAACACTAACAGGTTAGTGAGACAAGATCTTCCCTTACAGAAGCCATGCTGAGTCTGCCTCAATAGTTTTTGTTCATCAATGTGCCTACTAATTCTTTCCTTAATAACAGTTTCCACCAACTTACCCGGTATCGATGTCAGACTGACTGGCCTGTAATTTCCTGGATCTCCCCTGGAGCCCTTTTTAAAGATGGGAGTGACATTAGCTACCTTCCAGTCATCAGGAATGGAGGCAGATTTTAAAGAAAGGTTACATATTTTTGTCAGGAGATCCACAAGTTCACATTTGAGTTCTTTCAGAACTCTCGGATGAATGCCATCCGGGCCTGGTGATTTATTAGTTTTTAAATTGTCCATCAGTCGGAGGACTTCCTCTCTTGTCACCGCAATCTGATTCAGGTCTTTCAAACCCCCTCCCGAAATCAGTGCTTCTGGAGTGGGCAAACACTTCTCCTCTTCCACAGTGAAGACAGAGGCAAAAAATGCATTCAGCTTCTCAGCCATTTCCCTATCATCCTTCACTACTCCTTTTACCCCTTGGTCATCCAAGGGCCCCACTGCCTCCCTGGCTGGCTTCCTACTTCTAATGTATTTGAAGAAAGTTTTATTGTTGGTCTTTATGTTTTTTGCGATATGCTCCTCATATTCCCTTTTTGCTTGCCTGATCACAGACTTGCATTTTATTTGCCATAGTCTGTGTTCCCTTTTATCAACCTTACTAAGACTAGCTTTCCACCGCTTAAAGGAATCCTTCTTACCTTTTACAGCTTCCATTACTTTATTTGTTAACCATGCAGGCTTTTTTCTATACCTATTTGTACCTTTCCTAACCTGCGGTATATATTTTTTCTGAGCTCCCTTCCCCTCCCCACAACAGACACCCTGTGAAGTAGGTGGGGCTGAGATAACTCTTTCGAGAGCTGCTCCTGAGAGAACAGCTCTGAAAGATCTTGTAACTGACCCAAGGTCACTCCAGCAGCTGCATGTGGAGAAATGGGGAATCAAACCCGGTTCTCCCAGATTAGAGTCCACGCTCCTAACCACTACACCAAACTGGCTGCCTTATACTGAATCAGACCACTGGTCCATCAAAGTCAGTATTGTCTTCTCGTAGTGGCTCTCCAAGGTCTCAGATGGAGGTCTTTCACATCACCGACTGCCCAGTTCTGAACTGGAGATACCAGAGACTGAACCTGGGATCTTCTGCATGCCAAGCAGATGCTCTACCACTGCCCCATGGCCATAACACTGTCTCAGCCTAACCGCACAGGATTACTGTGAGCATAGAATGGAGAAGGGGAAATTACAGCACACTATCATGAGTTCCTTGGAGAAAGGGCAGGATAAAAATCTACTAAAATGAATTGTAATATTATAGGAGGAAACAAATGAAAGGGAGTATCACAGTTTAATGAGGTTTGTTGGCAGAGCACTTGTCTCATGTTCAATACCTGGCATATCTAGTGTAAAAAGTATCAGGTAGTGATGTGAAAGACCTCTGCATGAGACCTGGAAGAGCTGCTGCCTGTCAGAGGAAATAGTACTGATCAGTACAGCTTCTTGTGTGCCTGAAACTTCATTAAATTGTAAAGTATGTTGGTTGGGAACCAAACTGAGGACACAGCCCTGTTACCATTAAGTTCAATGAATACATTGCCATAACTATCAGGCAGTAGCTGAACAAGGTTGCAAAGGATTAAGTTCAGTGCAATAGATGATGGTTAACCCTAAAGAAGCAGCATGTTAACAGATGGAACATAAAACTTTTACAGAGAGGGGCCCACAGTAATCTTAATTCGGCATGATTCAAAACACCCAGTCTGTTCTCTAGTCCTTACACCTCTTTAAATAAATTACAGACCTTGAAACAAAAAGTAATAATCCACTAAAGGAAGTATGTATTCCAGAAGTATGTTCTTACTAATTACACGGGTTTATTGCAGGAAATAAGGGGAGAACCATTTAAGAAATTCTAGCCTGAAGTCTTGCAATTATTCAGTTACTAAGAAAGCCACATGCTACAGGCACATCTAACTAAAAATCAAGAGCAAGCCTATAGGCTGTTAGGTGCTATTCCAAACATTAAGCCACATAGCAAAATAGCTGTATGACAGTCATACCAATTTGTCTTGTTAGTTAAAAGAGAAGTATTTTTCCTCATTCACAGGCAATAACCCTACAAACTGTTTGATGTGCATCTTAAGCTGACTATATCATTCTCAAATGATACCCTGCAAAATTAGATGGAACACCTCTTCTGAAGAGTTATTACTATTTACATACACAAAAAACAGAACACAATTCAGGAGGATCATCTCTGCCAAACTGTACAGTGTTACTTAGTATAATGTTGATTATTAAATTTAAAACAAGTTGACATAGTCATGATGAAAAGGAAAACCCCAAATGCTTGCATGACCACTAAAAGATAAATATATCACAAAGGTTAACATGGACAAAATGACAAAGAAATTAAATGGACAAATGGCAGAACAGTACTTAAAAGACTGGGAAGGATTGAAATTGTATCTAGAAACTGAATATAGAATGAAGGGGAAAATATATAACTTGGATACGTATGGATATTGAACGAGAAGTGAAATGAATTTTGAACTGTATGTACTGTTATATATAATATGCTGAAATTGTAGAGGTTATATATAATTGAAATGTGTTACCTGGTTTATCGATGTATTTAAGTCTAAGCTTGATTACCTTATAATTTTTCTGTTTGTTATTAGCAGTGTTGGAAGCCTATTAGGGGGTGGGGGGATTGGGACGGGGATCTTGTTTTTTGAAATTGTATTGGTAACGTGATTGGAAATGTTGAATGTATCCCAATAAAATTTTGTTTCAAAAAAACAAAACAAAAAAACAAAGGTTAACATTCATTGAAATGAGTAAAATCTAAGATAACTAGCTCATAATTAGAGACAACAGTGCCTCCCCAAACCATTGTAATTAAGAGTTTCAATATCACCCAAACCATTTCCAATCCCCCCATCCTTGATATCCCTCTTGAATAGCAAGTAATTTTATTTAAAGCATCTAAGTCCCATAAAATAGTTAACTATTCCTTCAGCAACAGGATTTTAATCTTTTTTCCAGGATCTGGCGTAAACCATTCTTGCTACCATCAGAATATGTAACGGGAACATTTCTTTATACTTGAGGACCACAGCTTTTCAGAACGTTAAGATAATCATTGGGAACTAGGTTCAATTTAACCCTTAAAATATTAAGTATATATTAAACCTGTAACCAGAACAGTCTTGCACTGCTAACAAAACCAGACATGATATACCCAACTTTCTTTCTGTTATTTCCCCAAATTCTGGATATTCATGAGGGAGTTATCGGAGTCATCATTTTCTGAGTCAGAGAAGTACCTGAGTCATCATTTCATAATCATGTTCTGTCAGCGCTGAACGTATTGTACATTTAACCCCCCCGTGTCCATTTCTTAACTGGAAGATTCACCTTCAAGGTTTTCCCTCACTTCAAATATAGTAGTGCATATTTGTAACATAGGGTTGAGCCCAGCCTACTTTTTTGCTATTACAACCCCGATCACACACAGATTTTGTCCATGCAGTTCCCATAGGGTTGCCAACCTTCAGATGGAGCGTGGCCATCTTCTGGAACTACAATGACTACTTTCAAGGGTGGACAGTATGACATTATACCCTACTGAAATCCTTCCCCAAATCCCAGCCTTCCCAGGCTCCACCCCCAAATTTTCCAACCTGGAGTTGGCAACCATAAGTCCCATGACTCTAGCATGGACTTTTTGATGGTCAAAGGGACCAGTGAAAAAGCAGTTGGATCCGGCTCCTAATCTGTGGCAGTGACCCATTTGTTCTAAATGAACAATTGTAAGCACAGTAATGCACTTTGGCTCAACTTGCATGTTTCTGCCAAACTACTTATTCCTGATTAAAGCACTCACTTCCACGTTTAGCATTACAGCTCTCTCATATCAGCAAGGACATGACAGTATATTTGCAATAAAAAAGCTTCATCATGAGAGGGTAAATGAGAAAAGTGACATTTCCATAATATATTTTTTAAACTTCTGTAAAATCCTTGAAGCCAGCATAAATCTAATAATTTACAAAATAATTCAAATCATCAGTAAGCCTGCAAAACTGAGGACTGCTTTTGCATTATCGGTTCTCTACTCAAGACTCTGCAAAAACCTACAGAAAAGGAAGTGGCCTCGAAAAATGCATA
This sequence comes from Gekko gecko, assembly GCA_029375565.1. NCBI lineage: Eukaryota > Metazoa > Chordata > Lepidosauria > Squamata > Gekkonidae > Gekko > Gekko gecko. The sequence goes on along the minus strand of JAPDNY010000007.1, from coordinate 44,073,126 downwards.
TTTATAGTACGGAGATGGTAACCTGGCCAAGCCACAGAAAACACCTTTATAATTAAAGTCTTTCAGATTCTCAACTAACCATGTCCTCATTACAAATGTTTGTCAACCCTGTACATGCTTTTAAACTATGTGTAGGGAAATGTAATGGCCTCCATTAATTAACAATGTTCTTGAGTAATCCTAGGGTATATTCACTGATTTACAACAGAATTCTAGAATAAATCCTACCTATATGACTGTCAGCTATCCCTCTACAATTTCTCTAGAACTGCTGTTTCAAGGTCACAGGCTGACAGGCTTTTTCTATTAGGTGCTAATATTGTTGGTGTTAGTGCCAATGCTGTCGTCCTCATTATCCATATTGTGAAACAATGAGAGCATAATTGTAGGTCATATCTAATTTTCTGGACAATGAGGGAATGATTGGGTGGGCATCTTAAAGGCAAATGTGTTCTTTTCTGTCTTTAACAGAACAGAGGTATATAGAACAGAACAGAACAGAGTTAACTGAAGGCTTAGAGGGATGCAATTAGGAGAGACATCCAAGGCAGGACTACTGAGGAGTCTTATGCTAATCAATGGGGCTTACTCCCAGGGAACTGTCTTTCGGATTGCAGTATAAATCTACATGAATATTCCTAGGAAAATGTCAAAGAATGATGTAATGAAAGCAGATGGCTGTTGAACAGCCCTTTGAACAGGATTCTTGCTGCTTTCAACTTTGTATGATGGCAGGGGAACAGATGGATGTTCTAGTGTTTGTGTGTGTGCTCACAGATGATCAGCAGAAATCACAAATGGAAGAAATGTAACATTTACTATTTTAAAAAGGACAAATAATATCAAGGGTTATGGAAAGATGATGGCTGGACTGAATACAATAAGTCATAATGCAACACCTCCCTTCACAAATGCACCATGGAATTCACGAACAGCTACTTGCTATCACATTTATTCACCTGTTCTGCAAAAGACATTGAATGCAATCTAGTCAAAATGGAACACTAGTCAATTCTGTTAACTTCAAGGGAAGCATTAAGCTCCCATCTCTCCTCCCAGGCCCCCTGGCTTGTGATAATTGCAATTGTAGACACCCAGCTTCAAACATTCATCCGCCTTCTGTCCAAGAACTTGTCCACCTCATTGTGCGTCACACTATTTAAAGGCATTCTTTAATCCTTAGAGAAAAGCAGTTGAGTTGCTCTCACACTTATCACAAATATACTGAGTATGCAATACCTGGAATGGCAACATTAGCCTGGAGTCTACAAACCAGAAGAACAGTTGCTACAGAACACTAACGTATGGCACTGAGGTTCTGCACAGCCATTCAATCTGGGTGGGATGAACTAAGATAAGAAGTGCCTTGCTGGCTCAGACCAGCAGTCTATCTAGTCAAGCATCTTGTTACACACAGTTGTTAAGCAGTTGCATATAGGCCTCCCTGATGTTGCCTTGTATATGTTGACCTCTCTGATATTGCCTCCCAGTACTGGCATTCAGAGGCTTACTGCCTCTGGATGTGGAGGTTCTGTCAAGTCACTATGTACCACAGTGGTTCAGGGGAAAACCAGAGATGGAGGGGTGATCTTTTCCCAGTCAGGCTGGAGCTAAGCCAAGCAGACAATTCCTTTGGAAGGAGAAATCCTACCCCCTCCCCTTTGGGGCTTTATGATTCACTGTCCTGATCTGATTAGAGATGTTGCCTGTAGGCCTAGCCTAGGGCCAAAATACAAAATCCATGTGTCAGGACACAGGTTCCCAACCTGACTCACAGTTATGCAATCAAGCTGGGGATTCTCAAAAGCTCTCAATATGGATGCAAATAGAGTGCAGGGGAAGGAGAAGTTTGGCCTTCCTTCCTGTGGTATTTTTATAACTGGAAATGGTGCCAGGGGACCATCTGCCTCTTCCCCTGGCTTCATGTGGCTGAAGACAGACATGTGGTGCCAGAGAAAGGGGTAAATGGGTCCCCCAGGGCCAGCACCATTTCCAGTGGCAAAAATGCTGCGGAAGGAAAGCCCAAAGCCTCTCCCTTCCCCCAGGCTCAATTTGCAGCAAAATAGCAAACCAGAGAGCAAACCAAGTCCCTGCTTGAACGTATAACCATGAGTCAAGTCAGAAACCCATGTCCTGGCACATAGATATCAAATATTCTGGCCCCTAGTCTTGAAGCTTAATCAGTAATAGGAAAAACATGGAGACCAGAATGGGACTTATAACTCCATGGCTAATAACCACTTTTGGACCTATCTTCCACCAATCTGTTTGTGTCTTGGATATAGTTTTCAGTGTCATGATTAAGTCTAGAAAAGCATGAATGTCATTCCTTTTCAGTGAAGATGATTGGTGTAATTTTTCATGGAATTTAGCAAAGGTGTTCGCAATGACCCTAGAAGTGCTTTATCTGTCGCCTCCGGGGGATTTAAGCAAACCAATTACCATTTTCCATTTTTTATCCTTTACCCTCCATGTCAGAAGCTTGAGATAGGTTAAGTTCCTTCCAGTTTGTTTATGTTCTTGTTCCAGGGTGACAATGAGGGACAAGGTATCCATTTGTAACTTTTGTGTTTCTCGTTTCAGATGTGCAGCTTCTGATATGATGGATCCTCTCAAGATGGCCTTCAATGCGTCCCACTGAATAACAGGGTCTGTTACATCATCTTTATGCGTCTCTCTGTAACTGACACATGCAATAAAATGGAGGTATCCATGGACCACTGTCTGTCTGTAGATTCTTCTATAGGGTCTAGAATATGGCAGTCCAGCCAGGCATGGTCTGACTGTAAGTGCGGTAAAAGCAAAGAAGAGGCCAGGATAAAATCTATTCATGTGAAGATATTGTGTCTTGCCGAAAAGTAGGAATAGTCTCGGTCTACAGGATGCTTCATTCTCCAGGGGTGATTTCCCACTAAAGCTGCCTCGGGGTTGCGCTGCCGTTTGCCCCGATACTATTAGTCAATTTCACACCCGAAGCCGCGGGGCTGCATTTTGACCCGCGGCTTCGCCCGATTTCCCCTGCAGTTTCATAATCCTCAAAAAACAGGATTACGAAACTGCGGGGAAATCGAGCGAGCCGCGGGTCAAAATGCAGCCCCGCGGCTTCGGGTGTGAAATTGACTAATAGTATCGGGGGCAAACGGCGGCGCAACCCCGAGGCAGCTTTAGTGGGAAATCACCCCAGATGTCGAAGATGTTGAAAGATTTGAATAATCTGGCCAGTTTAGTAATGGATTGTTGCTGATGCTGTTTTCTGGGCTTGTGATGTGAGTGATCTAATATGTTGTCTGCAATAACATTAAGATCTCCGCCTATGATCAAGTGTCCCTCCTGAAAAGTTTGGAGTTTAGAGAAAACATTATTTTAAAAATATATCTGGTCATAATTTGGGGTGTAAATGGAAGTAAAGGGCCACATTTTTCCTTCAATGTGACCTTCGAGAAAAATGAATCTGCTCCTTGGATCTACCACTTTGTCTTTTAACACAAAGTTTACTTTTAAAGCAAAGATTCTGGCAACCCTGCGAGACCAAAAGTGCTTTCAACACGCAGGAGTCAAACTATAAACCCCCTCCCCCCCCTCTTAACTAGACAAAGATAAGTAGGTAAAGACCCCTTAAAATACGGTTTCATAAAATCAGACTTTTCTAAATCAACAACTCAAAAAACTGTAGAGCATGTACAAATTATGGATCTTTAAGGTTTCCCGCCTGCTTGCAAAGGTGTGTTGCCTGTGGAAGCCATCAGCAAGGAGGTGTCACGGGGGAATACTTTGCTGTTTCGTTTTGGAGATTCCAGAGATTTGTGGCGCCTTTTAAAAGATCGTCCACTAGTGTCCATAAGTTCTGAGATCTGCAGTGCTTTTAATAGTTCCATTCCCGTGTCCTCATCAATCGCCTGCAGAGTAGATGTGTCGCTTGTAATCCACCCAACATAAGCCATCTATAATGGATGTTAGCTTGTTGGAGGTGGGAAGTCATTGTCTTTAAAGATTTCCTAATTTTAAGGGCTTCTTGGGCGACATCAGGATAGACTTGTACCTGGTAGTCTTTATATAGTAGGTGTCCCTTATCAGAAGCTTCTTTTGGTATATGTTGCTGAGTCCTCCCGTCCGCAAACTGCACTAAAATATCTCTCAGTCCCCGATGTTTAGGATTAGCTATATGGTATATGGCTTTAAGACTGCCGGCGCTACCCCATCTTCTAATTTGAATACATAAGCTAGCCATGTCGCCACAAAACAAATTAAATCTATATTTTCTTCTTCCCCCTCTGGTATCCCGTGGAATTTTACATTTAACTGTCTCATTTGTGCCTCAAGAATAAGCATATGTTCTCTGTGGTTTGTTTCCCACGCTTGGAAGTCCCTCATATCCTTCAGCAATGTGCTCATGTTGAGGGCCAACTCGGCCGTGTTTGCAGTTTTAGCTAAAGCGGTTTGAATCTTGGTTAGTTGATCATGAATTGGCTGGATGGAGAGCATGATGTTGTCAGTGAGTCTTTTTTCCATCCCTTCTAGCAGAAGGAGAAGGTCTGTTCTAGCAGAGGAGGATTCTAGCACTTTAGATAGAGATGGGTCAGCCGCCATTTTAAATGGTTTCTCGCCTACTGTTCCCAGTCTCACTTTGCTAGTTTTTGGGCCAAAGAAGTCTTTAGAGGATTTTAGAGCTATTTTTGCGGATGAAGCTTTAGGGGCATAATTCTTACCCATTCCTCGTTGGTCTGAAGTCTTGTCTGGATCTTTAGTGTTGTATTTAGAGAGGGGAGAGATGGAGCTCACAAATGATGCGACTGCCATGCTACATGGCGTCGCCACACTCCTCGCTCCTGAGCATTGATACCCCTAGTTTGAGGACATAATTATGGAGCAAACTAAACTTGTCCTTTTTATCCCGGTAATCCTATCCTAGTATCTGTTTGAAGGTTATGTTTTTCTTTCTCAACTATTTCCATTACGCTCCACTAATTTTTATCTTATTATTGGTTTTGGTACCATTTCTGGGTGTTACAGAATCTGTTTATTTATACACATGCACACACACATCCAAAATGCATGTCACTGTGGAAATTAAAGGCAGAGCAGGAGAATTATGCTATCACTAATGGTGTTATAGCCACTGATGTGTTCATTACACAGTCGATCTCTACACAGCATTCACGCCAGACATTTAGTTTAAGAAAAAATGGCAGTCAAGGAAAGAAAGATTAGGCAGTCCTGCAACAGTCATGCATGTATTTCTCAATAACATTACTGTCTGGTGGCCCACTTAACAGTACCAGCAACAGACATCTCATACATTGCTATTTCAATGCCTGGGTAACTACAGATTGGTTTTAGAAAGCAAAGAAATATTCATTAGGGACTATACTGCTCATTAAGCTCAGATACACAGAAAGACTACATCAACTGGAGGTTAATGAAACACTCTTAGGCAATGGGGTCACCATGGTGTTTCTTCCTGCACCTTTTCCATATGCAAAGAATGACTGGACAACAAAGGCTCTTTTATACAGGAACAGCAGGTAGAAGAGTGTCTTGTCTGGCTTTACAAAGTCTCGCCTTCATTTTTTAAAGCTCACTGATTGCACAAAATATTAGATTCTTTTCTCTGTTTTGCATAAGGTTGACAGTTGTATGTTGAAGAAGAAACTGGATGACATTTGAAGAACCCAATGATTTTGAACACTGGAAACAATTGAATGAAGTGTGTTCTGCAGATCCCCTTTGATGTGATAAATGTGTCGTTTGTTGATTCTGAGGTGAGAGCCTGGACATGTAATCCAGTTTATTTGACTTTAGGTTTGCAAACTTATCAGATGGTCCAAGTAGATTTTCCATACAGATAAAGTCAAAGGAGTTTCATTGGAAATTCCAAAGCTACATTGGCTGTACTTCACTCCATTGTTGTAGAGGGTGAAGGAAAACTAGGAAGACTGCAAGACCTTCACTCTCTCTATAATGTTACATAACTATCATTGTTCAGGCTCTATTCATTATGTAGACCTCTATAGTTATGAACACTAAGTATTGTTGGTTCCAGCTGCAGTTTACTTTATATTTATTTATTCATCTATCATTTGATTTCTAGGCCGCCCTCCCCACAAGCGGGCTTAGGGCAGCTGACATCCAGGCACGCATGCCAAATACATAAAAACAAGATAAAACACATAAATTACAATAATTACAAATAAAGTGCTTCAAGATGGTTGCAGATGGTAGTCTTCAGTTTAAAGATGGTATCCAAAGGATATTCAGTCAAATCTCCACTCAGTGGTATTTGTACGCCATAGTGCTGCAGTTCAATCGTCACAGGGCCACTCCCATACCCCTCTGTTTCCAACTTGTTGTTGTTGGTGGTAGTGGCGGCTCCTACTCGAAAGCCTGATGGAAGAGCTCTGTCTTGCAGGCCCTGCAAAACTGTACAAGGTCCCGCAGGGCCCTGATCTCCTCCAGGAGCTCATTCCACCAGGTAGGAGCTGCCACCGAAAAGGCCCTGGCCCTAGTAACAGCAAGCCTGGCTAAAAGCTGGGGTTACCAGCAGATGTTGCGTCCCTGACCGTAGTGCCCTTTGGGGCATATATGGGGAAAGGCGGTCCCTCAGGTATGTTGGACCCTGGCCATATATAGGGCTTTAAAGGTAAGAACCAGCACTCTGAAGTGAATACGGTACGCTACTGGTGGCCAGTGCAGCACTTTCAGCACAGGATGGATGTGCTCCCGTCTAGGGAGACGCAACAGAAGCCTTGCTGCAGCATTCTGCACTAGCTGCAGCTTCTGGATTTGCGACACAGGCAGACCCATATACTTCATATACCGAAGATTATAATGAACAGAAAGCTGGCAAACAAAATTAATTTTTGTGGCCTATTGGAATTGGAAACTTACATAAAACTGTAAGAAGTGATTGCTAGACACAAAAAATAAAAATAAAATGTAACAATGTACACAGTGTCCCCAGCATCCCCACTCCCCATGTTTAGATGCCAGCCTGGAAAAACAATTTGACAAGACAAACCTTGAGAACTTGCTAAAAGCATATATGAAATCGTAATGCTACAGAACAATCCTGAACAAAGGCCTAGCCAGCAACAGAAGCCAGTTTGTAATTTGCGCTAACCATATTAGATCAGTAATACACATAACAAACACTCTGAACCAAAACATACATTTTGGGGGTAGGCAACAATTTAATTGGGACTTATTTCTAAAGTAAGTATGTTTCGGTCTGCCATCATTCAGCCAGATCTGAACTTGCTGAGACCCAGAGGGGAAAAGATAATGGGGTCACAGTGGACAGCTCAATGAAAGTGTCAACCCAGAGTGCTGCAGCAGTGAAAAAGGCAAACTCTGTGTTAGGGTTTGTTAGGAAAGTGATTGAACACAAAACAGTCAATATCATATTGCCTGTATAGATTGGTGGTGCAGCCTCATTTGGAATACTGCATACAGTTTTGGTTATTGTATCTCAAAAAGGACATCGCAGAGCTGGAAAAAGTACAAAGAGGGTGGGGAGCACCTTCCTTATAAGAAAAGGCTGAAGAGGGACTTTTCAGTATAGAAAAGAGACAGCTAAAGGGGATATGGGGTAGAGAAAATTGACAAAGAGAACTTTTTCTCCCTCTCCCAAAATAACAGAACTCAAGGGCATCCAATGAAACTGATGGGCAATGGATTCAGGAATTCGCTGCCAGAAGACATAGTGATGGCCAGTCATAAAAACTTTAAAGGGGGATTATATAGATTCATAGAGGATAAGTCTATCAGTGGCTACTAACCACGCATTTAGAGGCAGTCAGACTCTGAATCCGAGTTAACATCAGAGAAAAATCTCAACCTCTATGTCCTGTTTTTGGCCCGCCAGAGGAACTGGTTGGCCACTGTGTGAGACAGGATGCTGGATTAGATGGACAACTGGTCTGATCCAGAGGACTCCTCTTAAGTTGTTATCCTGTATATATTCCCTGAGATGTGAGTTCTTCAGTGGAATGCACCTCCAAGTAAATGTGCATAGGATTTCAGTCACAGCTTCTTGAAACTCTGTTTCCTATAGTAAACTATAGGAGTGAATGGTCTTACTATATGCTTGATGTCCTGTGTTTTGTTATCCTGGATCGCCTTTGCGTGTTATCTGTTCATCGATGACTAGAGGCACAGATTTTTTACCCATTTTGATTTTATTACCTCCTATTCATGCTTTTAAAAAAACTTACATTTCTGTTACCATTGATTTCAGCAGAAAACACATTTCCAGCTGTAACGTTTACCATTCTTTTGGGAGGAAATAATCAATTATTAATCCTGCCATCCAATTAATAAGATCTTCCTGCCAAATTAGAAGACGGTAGGAGGAAACATCCCTGTTCTGTAGGCTATTAAAGGCAAAACACATTACTAACTTTCGTATCTCCACCTAACCAATAGGGATGAGATTCTCAGAGATGGCATCCCACACTCAAAGAGATTCTCCTTGCCACATTTGAGATTTTATTTATTTATTGCATTTATATCCCACTCTATGCCATGATGGGTTCAGGGCAGCTCACAACAGAAATAGAATAAATATATAATTAAAAACCAATTAAATAAAACAGGATGGCAGCAAAAAATAACATCAGAGCAGCTTAATACACTTCCTGTTAGGTGTTAGCAGGACTGCAGGCATCTGTAGGCCCACTATGGGCAGGGGAGTCTGAGACAGTAAAAAATCTGCCAACTCAACCAAAGGCCTGGTGGAACAACTCCACTTTACAGGCCCTGCAGAACTGTAGCAAGTCCTGCAGGGCCCTGATATCAATTGGGAGCATGTTCAACCAGGTGGGGGCCAGGGCAGAGAAGGCCCTGGCTGAGGCTAAGCGGACGTCCCTTCAGACCAGGGACTACCAGTAGATAGTAGATAAATAGTAGATAAATTCCCTGTTTTGTACACATTTTAAATTTTCACTTGCACGGCATCCACGAGGAGACCTCTGACAACCCCAGAAGGTGGGCACAGAGACACATTTGACATTCCAAGAAAAGCAGGTAATGTGGCAGAATTGGCAAAGAGGGTTGCTATCACGCTACCACAGATTACACTCTCTTTCACAGAAAGCAGCTCGCTATACCATTAGCAAGCAATTGCTAATGTAGGGTTACCAGATGGCCTATTTTTAGAGGACATGCTCTCTTTTTTTGGTGTCCATCCTCTTTTGGGTTCTTTTTAAAAAAACTGATGAAAATATCCTCTTTTTGGGTTGGAAGGTTAGGAATATTCCCAGTTAGTAGCAATAATCACAGCTTAAACAGTAGGGGTATTTAAAATATTTGTCACAGTGATCACTTGTTTGAAGTAATCAATTGGGAAATATGTTGACTTTTTTGCTTCTCAAAATATGGTAAGCCTAACTAATGGCAAAGAAAGCTACACAACAAAATCTATAAGCACAGGTTTAATGAGAGAAATGCACTTGTGTGGCCAAAACAAAGGGTCAGGTGCACACAACAATCCTATCCTCATTCAAAACACACAGTTCTTTCCAGACAGACTGCACCAAATCGTACCTATATTCCTGAGGCAAAAGTCACACAAAAGGCAGTTCTTTAGGTGGCCATTGCTGATGGTATGGTTTTCAGGAGCACAAAGCAGGGTTCAATCAGATCTCCAGTGCCAGGTACTGTCTATAAGAAATCTATCAACAGCTATAGGTTGTACAAGAAACACCCCAGAGCAAGTATTTATGTGGCAACAGGAGTAAGATTCTTATCCAGAATGTGGTGGATTCTGATGCCACAGATTACTTGTAACAGTATTAAATCTAAGACAACGAGCCAGACTCATTTGGAGAAAAGACAAGGCTCCATCTCTGGAAGCATTTTGTGTCTTTTTGTAAACCTTACTGGTAAAGAAACAGAGGGAAGCCAGTACAGTCTTGACCACCTTGCAGAATGTCCCTGGCATTCTAGATGCTGCTATTAAGTCCTCATGTATTTAATTCTAGTGTAGTCCCTCAGAAATTCATTACATCTACCAACAGCCACTGAACCTGTGTGTGACTAAGATAATTCCACAAGGGTAGCTATGTTAGTCTGCTGTAGTGAAATAAAAGTCCTTAAAGACTAACATTTTGTTTTCTTGTTTTTCTGACCTAAAAACACTAGCCTTTTTTCTGATGGGAGGAAGAAGAGGGGAGGAAAGGGAGTTAAAAAAGGAATTCTGACAGGGAACTGGAGACAGGAACAATGTCAGGGTTGGGCTTGATGAGTCATCCCTGGAAGATGAGGGGGTCATTGTAGCTGACGCCATGGGGTTAAAATCCCAGAAGACCCTGTAATCTCAGGAACCTCAGACACCCAGTACTCAGACAGGCCACTTGTTGAGATCGCAGGACTAGAAAACCAAAGGGCTCATGCACAGGAGCTGGACATGGTGGCCACAGAAGAGCCCATCAGTGAAACCTGCCCTTTGCCATGGATTCCACAGGCACCCCCAGAGACCTGGAGCAGAGGAGACAAAGCGCCTGGGTGGAGGCTGAACTCTGGTGGTGGAGTGCTTAGTTGGCTACTTGGGACCTCTCCTCTGCCCATGAGGCTTGCAGCAATGAATCAAGATTTATCATGAGGTTTTGCAGGATGCTAGACTAATTCCAGCTGTAAGTACATGCAGGATTCTGGCCCTGCTGACAGCTGTATGCACTCCTTCATAAATTGCCTCAGTCCTGTCTGGTCAGTCATGAGGTTAGCGGATAGAACTTGCAATTCCCAGCCTGACCTCTGGTCTGCCTATACTTAAAGAGTCCTGACTTGCTCAAATTGCAATTTGGAGAAAAAGGCCGGTGGTAACTGAAAGGACACCAGTGAGGACTGTAGAATTTGGAATAAAGAACTTCTTGGGAGTCCTGGTATCAGCTGGAGTTCCAGGTAGAGACTTTGTTTAATATTGATTGTGGCAGGAGAGCTCTGGGAAGAAATGCATGGAACCAATGCTCTCACTACTTAACTGGTAGCACATAAGGCCTAGTTGAAGAAGACTCACATTTGGTACATAATTACTATTTCCCACTTCTTTTTAGATTAGCTTCCCTATTTCCTTACCACATTAAAGTTCTTGTGACTACAGTTGTTGGAACCCATCAGGGCTGAGACGGCTGCTAGACTTCTAGTGTTTTCAGCATTAATCTATAATCTTATATACATAGGCTATTCTTTTGTATTGACAGTAGCTTTGCTGAGCCTGGGTTAAGTGCCAGCCCCTTAGGTCAGGTCAGACTATCATGGACTTAGAAAAGAAGATCTTGAAGTACATCAAGTCTAAAATCCATAGCTTCCTTGGCTAGAAGGAGACCACCAAGGTGCCTTCTGGCCACATACTGCTTAAAAGACAAGTCTGGTTGAAGGTATAGCAGTCATTGGAGGCAGTTTGGTTTAGTGGTTAAGTGTGTGGACTCTAATCTGGGAGAACTAGGTTTGATTCCCCACTCCTCCACTTGCCACTGCTGGATGACCTTGGGCAAGCCATAATTCTTGAAAGGGCAGTTCTTGAAAGAGCTCTCTCAGCCCCACCTACCTCACAGGGTGTCTGTTGTGGGGAGGAGAAGGGAAAGGAGTTTGTACGCTTCTCTGAGACTCCGAGTGAAGGGTGGGGTATAAATCCAATCTCCTCCTCCTCCTCCTCTTCAAACTCCATTAACTGATAGGGTGAGAACTTTTGTTAAGGTAGAGATTGCCTTGGTTCATAAGCCCAAGTAGCCTTGACATGAATCTTCAGATTGAGCACATAAACACTGGGAATTAAATTCTTAGCACAGAACTCCTAGCACATATTCAGTTGACAGTCCATGTGGTCTTTAATGCATGAATCTGACATCAGGATTGCACTTAGAGAGCTTTGGAAAAATTAGAAAACTCTGCTTTCTAGCCCTCTGAACCACAATGAAGGAATTGTGTGACCCTTCTCAAATATTCAGATAAAGAGAAATTCTTTCAGTCAGCCACGAAGTATATACACTGCTGCCTTCCTAACTTCTCCAAGGCTCAGTCTTAATATCTTGGATACCTCCCTGCTCCATGTGGATAACCTTCCCTTTGACCTAACAGACAAAAGAGAAAATGCAGGCTTCCATGTTTCCTCTGCTTTCACATTATCAGTATTCCATGGCAGCTTGCAGGTGCAGTCCTATTTGGAATAAAGGGGCCAACTGCTATTTCTCTATCTTAATTATTATTCTAGTAAGTAATCCTTCCATGGCACACACGTTATCTTAGGTCAAACAAATATTTTTTCCACAATGCTTGTACCCTTTCAATGGTTACCATGCATTATTATCTTTTTTATTACTATGTGTCAAACTTTAAAATGAGCTCATGTTCATCACAAAAGTTGTAAAACTAGGCTGCACACAGATAAGGTATGGACTTAAGAACATAAGATAAGCCAATGTTGAATCAGGCCAATGGCCCATCCAGTCCAACACTCTGTCACATAGCGGCCAAAAATACCAGGTGACATCAGGCGGTCCAGCAGTGGAGCCAGGACACTGGAAGCCCTGCCACTGTTGACCCCCCCCCCAAAGCACCAAGAATACAGAGCATCACTTGCCCCCGAGTCCCTATCTATAGCTTGTGGCTAATAACCACTGATGGACCTCTGCTCCATATATTTATCTAATTCCCCCTCGAAGCTGTCCATGCTTGTAGCTGCCACCACCTCCTGTGGCAGTTCTACAGACTTCTACATACCCTGCAAATTCCTCAGGCGTGCTGAGAAGCAACTTTATAAATTAACCAAAACAGAAAGGGAAGGAGGAAGCTCCTGATGAGGACTGAATATGCCCCAAGAGGTATGGAAGGTTGAAAGCAGCTGAGACTTAAAAGGGGGGAAACAGATGGAAACACTGGTCTCCTCAAGCCCTGAAAGTTGGAGGGGGCATATCTGTGAGAAGGGAATTTCCAAATGGTTTATATTTCTCTACATCATATTTCCTTGCAGTCCCTTAGTTCTCCTCCTCTAACTATAAACTTGGTAGCCCATTAGTTGCTACAGCAGCACAACAGGGTGATTAACAAAGAGGAGAGTTCCAGGTGGGTAGCTATGTTAGTTTGTAGTAGCAAAACAGAAGATCGGCAGCATTTTCCTAGGTATTCATAAAAGCTCACTTCAGATATAAGAACACTTATAACCTGGGAGAACTGTGCTGGTCTTAAGGTGCTACTGGACTTGAATCTTGTTCTACGAAAAGGATAAAAGTTTCTGCATATCTGCAGAAAAAGTATAGTTTACTTAGGTAAACGAACAGTAGATACAGTCTTGCAGATTTTCTGTAGGTATCAAAAAGGATACAAATAACACCTTTAAGCTGATCCAATAAGATAGTACCAATCAATAGATTTAGGATATAACAATGCTATTCAGCAGTGGTTAAGAAAAGACCTTAGGGGGATAATGGAAAGGGGACTAAACCATTAATTAATGAACATGTATGTGAAGTCCTAAGTAAATGTGTTCAGAGTCAAGCTTCCATTGATTTTAATAGAATTGAGTATTCTCAGGATCACAATTTAAGGGACATTAATGGTAGCTTGGCATTTACTGTACTAGCAGCACTAGCTTTGCAAACACTTCAACCACAAAATATCCCCCATAGCCTGCTTTAATTTAAAGAAAACAAATAAATAAGAAACCCAAGGCCAATTTCCTCCCAACATCAGCCTCATCAATTTTATGTAAGCATTCCCCCCAATTAAGAACTGCCTCTCCTGAAGCCTCTCTATCCAGAGAAAGGTCTCCCTCCTGTGGAAATTTCTCTCTAGCAAATTCAGAAAGGAAACCTTGCATTCTGAAGAACTTAATTTTGAACATACACCATCAACTTGGCCCTCCTCCTTTATACTAGACTCTCCAGAAAGGAGGGGCCACTGCTTAGTTGCATAGCACACACTTTCCAGATCGGAGGTCACAGGGCAACTCCCTTTTATTGTGCTAAAATATTTAGGTGGCTCACCAGCAAGGGCCTATGCCTGAAAGCTTGGGAAATTGCTGCCATGTGAAAAAAAGACAATAGTGCTAGAGGGACCCACATAACTGTTTTTATCTTAAAATTTTGGATTGGATACAATACAGAATGTTAAACTTTATTAATAACAGCTGAACTGCCAGGGAGTAAAAAGGGAAAGAGAAATTGTATGGGCAGGTTAGAAGTGTGATTAAAGAGCATACAACAAAAGAGACGAGGGCTTGCAAAAAAAGAGAATTTTGAAAGAGGGAACTTTACAAAAATGAGAAGAATAATTAAAAGGAAGCTGAAAGGGAATACACAAGAGAGTCAGATCCCAGGAGGATGCTTGGAAGCTATTTAAAACCACTTTAATTGAAGCCCAAATAGAATGCATTCCACAGTTGAGGAAAGGCACTACCAAGTGTAAAAGACAGCCTGCATGGTTAACAACGCAAGTCAAGAAGGCTATAAAAAGTAAAGAGGCTTCTTCTAAAAAATGCCCCCCCCCGGTGAATTGAACATAAGGGACCACAGGATCTGGCAAAAGAAATAGGCATGCAAAATGAGAATTTGAGGAGCAGGTTGCTCAAAGCATCAAAGCATCAAGACAAACAATAAACATTTATTGAAATATATCAGGAGCAGGAAACCAGGCAGAGAAACAGAAAAGCTCAATGATTTTTTTTGGTACTGTGTTCACTGTGGAAAGTATGGGGAAAGTACCTATACCACAGCCACTATATTCAGGAAGAGATTCTGAAGAAATGAGTCAAATTGAGGTGATGAGAGATGATGTTCTAGACCTATTGGGGAAATTAAAAAATGTTAAGTCTCCAGATGGCATAGAGGAACTCAAATGTGAGATAGTTGATCTACTAACCTGTATATGTAACCTATCTCTAAATTCAGCTGCTGTACCAGAAGACTAGAGAGTAGCAAATCTTACACCAATTTTTAAAAGGGATCCAGAGGGGAACCAGGAAATTATAGACTAGTCAGCCTAACGCCTGTCCCAGGCAAATTAGAAACTGTAATCAAAGATAGAATTATTAGATACATAGAGGAATAACGCCTGCTGAAGGAAAATCAGCATATCTTATGAAAAGAGAAGTCCTGCCTCACCTACCTTTTGGAGTTAAGAAAGTGAATAAGCATGTAGACAATGGTGACCTGGTAGACATTATATATGTGGACTTTCAAAAGGCTTTTGACAAGGTACCTCATCAAAGACTCCTGACTAAACTTAGCAGTCATGGGATAAGAGGATGGGTTCATGGATTAAAAAATGGTTAAATGACCTGAAGCAAAGCTTGCAGATGACACAAAACTATTCAGGATGGTGAAAACCAAGGCTCCAAGAGGATCTCCACAAATTGGTTGAGTGGGTGCCAGTGTGGAAAATGAAGTTCAGTGTTGATAAGTGTAAGGTGATGCACACTGGGTCAAAAAAAATCCCAACTTCAAGTATAAGCTGGTGGAGTCTGAAAATGCTGAGACTGAGAGGGGAAAAGATCCTGGGGTCACAGTAGATAGCTTAATGAAAGGGTCAACTCAATGTGCTGCAGCGGCAAAAACAACAAACCCTATGTTAGGGATAATTAGGAAAGGAATTGAACATAATACAGCTGATTTTATAATGCTTGTGTATAGATCTATGATGTGGTCAATGTACCTCAAAAAGGACAACACAGAGCTGGAGAAAGTACAGAGGAGGGCAACCAAGACAATTAGGGGCTTTAGCACCTTTCCCAGGAGGAAAGGCTGAAGAGTCTGGGCCTTTTAGAAAAGAGGTGACTGGGGGGCCCCCTGATATTTATAAAATTATGTATGGGGTGGAGAGACTTGACAAACAGAATTTTTTCTTCCTTTCCCAAAATACTACAACTTGAAGGCATCTAATGAAGCAGATAGGCAGTAGATTCAAGATTGAGAAAAGGAAACGCTTTACACAGCAAGTGTTTAAAATGTGGAATTCTCCGCCAGAAGGTACAGTGATGGCCATAGAAATAAACAGCTTTAAAGGGGATTAGATAGATTCATGGAGGATACATCTATCTGTGGTTACTAGCCATGGTGATTGAGGGGAATCTCCACATTCAGAGGCAGTCAGCCTCTGAATCCCAGTGCCAAGCAGCAAATCAGGGCAAGGTCTCAGTCTCTATGCCCTGTTGTTGGTCCTCCAGAGGAACTGGTTAGCCATTGTGTGAGACAGGATACTGAACTAGATGGACCACTGGTCTGATCCAGCAGGGCTATTTTTATGTTCTTAATCACACTACAGCAGACAGGAAATTGAATGTGAAGCCAGTAAACATGTTACAGTGAGTGTTCTTTACTGGCTATGTACAAAGGATACTGGTCAAAGTTAGAAGGTCACACTAAGTCAAGGACTTGCTAGCTATGAGCCTATAATGTCTTTGAAAATCAACAAGTGATACAATTTAATCCTTCTTCCCTCTCCAAGCTCAAGCCTTAATGCAACTGCCAATGTACTGCACTAACTTTTCAACCCTTCTCTTCTTCCCCATCATAAGCTTTTAACATAACCATAGGATTCATTCATTCAATCTCCCCTTAAGCACGAATGCCAGAATTATCAACAGACTAGTCTTGTTTATAAGAAAGACATATATGCTTTACATGTCAAGTCGAGGACCTCTATGAGACGGTTGGTCCTTCTTGGGATGTTCAGAATATAGGTAAGGAACTGCATGTACCACTGTATGAAGAACTCCTTGGCTGTTAATTTCTCCTTAACCTTTTTTAAAAAAACTAAACAAAGTAGTGTGATCTGCTTTCTTGCATTCTGAATTGTCACAGACCCAGGAAGGCTGTACCAAGAGTTCTAAGCTAATGGCTAAATAAGCTTTCAAATGGAAATTCTCTCTCCTTCCATCACCTTAAAAGTTCAGAGAAGCTGATGTCTCATCTTGCATGATAACACAGGAAGAGGGCCTGGAGGATAAATCAGAATTGGAAATATGGGCCAGAAGCCAAGATTACTCATTCAAGATGATAATATGCAACAACTGAAAATATTAAGTACATAGTTTCTCTCAAACTCCATTCAATCTACTCAATTTAGCTCAAAATGGCAGAAAATGTGTGCTCAGTTAGGCACATGCTTAGTGGGAATATGATTAATTTCAAAAATAGTTTAATTACAAAATATCCTGCTGACAAAGATCCCAAAATAAGTTCTGTTAAACCATGCTGATGGCAATTATCCAACTTATCTACTAAGACCTCCTCCTTGGCTTGCTGTTGGCAACTAAAATCTCTTTGGTAAGTGGAGATACAATACTCCATCTGTGTGTGGAGCCTAAAATAAATAAATAAATTCACTTGACAAATTTGGGCTGCCAAGTCTCCCAATCAGACTAGATAATCTAGTCTATTAGACAATAGATTAGTTATTACTACTTGGCTTCCTTTCTTTCATATCTCATGTCCTCAGATGACCACCATAATATTCCATCACAAAACAAATGAATGCTTTTGTTGGACTGATACTAGTATGATATGCTACATCTAGCTTCCATTTGACTATTACACTTACCTTTTTGATATGCTTGAACACATGAAGCCACCTTATACTGAGTCAGGTCATTAGTCTACCAAGATCTAGAATGTCTACTTGGACTGGCAGCAGCTGTTCATGGTTTCAGGCAGGGATTTTATACATCACTGGAGATGCTGAGGAACAAACCTTGGACCTTCTATATGCAAAGCAGGTGCTTGGGGGGGTCAACGGTGGGAAGGCTTCTAGTGTCCTGGCCCCACTGGTGGCCCTCCTGATGGCACCTGGTATTTTTGGCCACTGTGTGACAGAGTGTTGGACTGGATGGGCCACTGGCCTGATCCAGCATTCGCTTCTCTTATGTTCTTATGCTTTACCTGTGACCCATGGGACCTTTTCATAGCTATACCTTTGGGCATGCACAATTAACTGCTGATGCTTTTATTGTCCATTTCCTTCATTCCTTTTTTTTGTCTTACTCTGACATACTGAGTTCCTGATCCCCGAAATATGCTATCATCCATTTTTCATATTCTTTAAAAATTTCTGATCAAAACAGTATGAAAAAAGATTACAGCTCAGGGAAGCAGAAAATGCTTGGTTAGGGCTGCTTCCCCTCTACCATGGGCATTCATTTTTCAAAATGACTATGAACCACTGAGGTTACATGGAATGAACTACAGTGAAAACATATGGCAAAGGAATTTCTGTAAGTCTCAGAACAGCAGCAGGAGAGGAGATGTGGATAGTAAATTTGGCTTGGGGTATGGAATTATCAGCTGCATGTGGTATATACCAATTCACCTTCCCTGACCTCCCAGGCAACAAAAGGATATTTTGTTCTTGCCCCCATTTATGATTACATCCACAGACTTTCATTCTCTGAAGACACAAGACATGGAAATCAGAACACTTTTGGCAACCTTTTTGTTGAATTTTAGCCTTTGCTTATTGTTCTGTGGGTGCTGAACTTTCAAGTGAAGTAACCAAGTGCGTCAGGACTCAATAAGTGACTCAAAATGGCACTTGTGCACTGGGTGAAGTTTAAAAAAAAATGATAGGGCCAACAATTTATTTTACTCCATAGACTGAAAAGTCAGTTTGATATTCACAGCTAGAATCCACAAAGTGTGCAATGTTATATTTATTGATTCGTTGTCTCTTTTTTTACACATTACATCAATATTTTTCATCACAATCCACAAATAATTTACTGATTAAAAGTAAGAAATTCTGCACCATAATTCACTATGGGTGTGTGTGGGGGGCAGTGCTGAGAACTATGAATTTTTAAAACCAGGAATAAAAACATTATAAAAGCAATTAGATCTTTCTAGTGAAAAACACTCATCGTTTTACCTTTCAGGTCAAGAACATCAGCAGGCATTTCAAGATTGATTCCCCAGATGACATCCAATTACAAAGAGCCCATAGTTTTATTAAGTATATAATCCTTTACTCAGTAAAAAAGCTTTTTGGTTTGGCTTACGACCTAAAAAATTTTGGAGCATATCCATCCCATCTAATGAGCCTCCAGGCTTCAGGATAAGATTTCTGTATTTCATTCCAGCCTAAAAGAAAATAAAAAGGTTGGCTAATATTTCATGTTTATGTGAATTTTCTAAATCCACAACAAATAAAGGAAATTTCCATGGAATAGAAGCAGAAGGTATTCTTACCACAGAGCTAACATAATTGTTCTTGTTCTTCCACAAGCTGTTTGTCCTTCTGCAGTCAACACAGGGTGAGAAAACCTTCTGCACACTCCAGCCCTTTGTTATCATGCTCCCAGCAAACTAGGTTTACAAAACTTGTGGGACTACAGAGGGCTAAACATGTGCTGGACTCTTCATAAGGAGCACCATGTCTGTCAGTTATCACAATCTTAAGTTTTTTTAAAAAAGCCATCATCTCAAGAACAGCTCCACTGTTAATCCATCTTTAACACACCTGAAAGTCTCTTTGGGCAGTTTACGGAGGAATGCATCCATAAAATATTGGATTGTTGGCTTTTTACCACTTTCAACACATTCTCCATTAATAAACTCCAAGGGGATAATATTCCCTATCTGATGCTAGACAGTGACCTGAACATAACCTACTTGGTCGCCAAATTTCTGCCTAACATATTTTCCTTTAGTAAATAATGTATTATTCCTTTAGTCATTGCTCAAGATCATCTGACCATAAGAGCTTTGAAAAGGAAAGGAAAGAGGCATGCATCTTTCTGCAGTTCCTCATGTTAAACACATGCAAGACTAAGCTTTGTATCCAGACTTTGCACGTCTGGAACACTGTTTAAACATCATATCGAGGCCCTGTAGGCATCTCAGGCACTACTGCAGAAGACTGTTTTCTCTAGGCTAATTCCATATTTACATTTCCTATTAAGAAGCCATCATCATCTAAATGTCCACTCACCTGATCCTTAGCAATAGTATACAAGTTAATTTGTCTTATTGGATGTTGCTTCCATGAGGCAACACATGAAGTAACCCTTAGAGCCAAACATCATGCAAAACTGGAGTTCCATAATTTGTAATGTATAATCTATACCCAGCTTTTTAGGTGGATCTGTCTAGTCCCATAAGAAGTTTTCATACTGATGCTGGCTGCTCCCGCATTCTACTTTTCACCCAAGTCTATTAGTTTCACATTTCACCCAAGTCTATTTATTAGCTGAGTGCTTTTCAGCTTGGTAATAAGTTATGAAAAGTAGTACTGGGTGCCTGTTGTGAGATTTATTAATATTTCCAAACTACCTTTCCAGTTACCTCAATCAATATTTTTTATCTGTTTGTTTATAATGCAAACTAAAACTTCCAAAATTAATTCTTGTTGTAAACACAACTATCTGCAGGCCTTACATTAGACCAGCTTGGTCATTTGAGAAGGTTGCAATTAAGAAAATGAAGACCATGGTTGCTTAGCCACGTCAACACTTCTGCATATGATATGTTTTGAAATATATTATGAATGGCCTGAAAATTTGCTTGCTTTTAAAAATGAATTCATAGATAATGCATGAAAATACAACAGATGAAGAGGTGCAGAACAGAAACAGCATATTTTTAGGACTCAAAGCTCAGCTGAACAGAACAACACACAACTTCATCTCCCTCAGTGTGAATTCATTCAGTCCAGTCAGGAAAAAAAGACTGAGGTCATATTTCACGCAGAGAATTATCCACTGAGACTTTCAAAATAACTAAAAAACACTAAGTGTTAAAACATATATTTAAAATTTCTTTGATGCTATGTGTTCAAAATTAAATGTGTCACAAAAATATAGCTTTTTTCCTTCATAAAGTATGCCCACTGACACAAGATTGCATACAGACTAGACACTTCTGCAAGCACAAGGACTTCTGCTCTCAGACTGTGATTTTTCCACTTCCCCACTCCCATAGCAGCCTGAAATGCCTCCCAAAATCCTGTGCTTGAGGGAGAGGGATCCCCCTGAGAACAGGATGGGGGGGCATTTCAGGCTGCTACCGGATGGGGGAAACAGGAAAATTGTGCTCCATGGACAGAAATCCTTGTGCCTGTGGAAACGTTAGTCTTGATACAACCCGCAGGCTGTGGAAGGTCAGTAGTTCAGCAGTTCAAGACCCAGGTGACGCAAGATGGAGTGAGCTCCCATCTCTAGTTCCAGCTCCTGCCCACCTAGCAGTTCGAAAGCAAGAAATTGCAAGTAGATAAATAGGTACCACTTTGGTGGGAAGTTAACAGCGTTCCGTGAGCCTTGGTGTTTAGTCATGCCAGCCACATGACCACGGAAACGTCTTCGGACAGCGCTGGCTCTTCGGCTTTGAAACGGAGATGAGCACCGCAACCCTAGAGTCGGATTCGACTGGCTTTCGAGCAAGGGAACCTTTACCTTTTACCTTACTGGACACAAATACTGCCAGAATGGCTGTCTCTGTTCAAATTTGCCAATTCTGCCCTTTTCAAGTAAGGCATCTTTTTCAGACTTCACTCCAACAAACTAACACATGCAATCCATACATGCATAAAGTTCTCCTACCTTTGGATTCATTATCCCTTCTTGTTTAAAGCAATTGTAAAAAATGTCAATTGAGAAAACTTCACTCCAGAGGTACCCATAGTACTGGGCATCATATCCACCTGCCAAATGGCCAAAGGTGGCTGGCATATTTGTACCTTAAAGAGCAGAAAACAACGTGCAGATACAAATCAAATAAAAAACCTTTGTTAAAATCATATAACCAGCTCACACAACATCAAGAAATAACACAAATGAACTATCACAAACTTTTTAAAAGGAGGAAAAAGGAAATTATCCAAAGTTATTAACAATCAATTCCCAGAGCTGCATGGACACTAGGAAATACCTAGCGACTTGATTAGTAATATGAGGGTTCTGGTCAGATAGAAGACATAAAACTAACCACTTATCATAGTGGCTTTTAAATTTGTGTAAAACAGGGTTAATGAAAGAGTTCCTCAACTCAGTATAAAAATTACAATGAAGCAAAACATGAGATAAAAATTCTGGAGCCTTTCCTGATGGGGACTTCTCAAGAATCTTCCATAAAACATAAAATCTTCCGTTGGCCTCACTGAACCCCTCCTTGGGGAACCAGCCACAAGAGCCATCTTGGCTACTTGGCAGTACTCTGCGTGAGACAGAAGGTGGGCACAGTACATGTAAGGAAAGGGAATAAAGGCAGACTGCACCCCAATTTGATCTAGTGGGAGGAGCTCTCATTTGGGGCCTGGCAGGACACACGGGTCCTACTCTGTGTACCTCCTGAGATGTTTACTTCCTCCCTTTTTTTGGCCATATTCTGTCCAGAGCCAAGGTTAGCAGAGTACATTGGATGCTCCCTTTTGTGCTCTGGTCAAAGAGGCAATTGGAGTTCAATAAATCCAGGCTGTCTGCCCAAAGAAGTAAGAATGACTGGTGGAGAGCAGGGTAGAAAAAAGAAGTATGAAGACCTGGAAAACATTTTTCCTACCCTGAGAACTTTTTTCATCTTTTCCAAAGGAAAAAAAAAATGTCAACTTTGGGGAGCACTAAAAAAACCTCCTATGAAATATTTTCTTTTTTGGAAGTAGGAAAATGTTTTACTCCCTCAAAATATATTTTATGAAGATTTTTATGTAATACAATCTGTTTTCAAGGATATGTTTATAGGCTATATGTCCACACTTAATGCACTCCATTTCTATTAACAGGCAACTGAAGACTTCACTGTTTTCAGCATAATGCATTATATATAAATAGTCTACTTATCCTATTTGACTGTATGGGACTGTACACTCTTTTTTACCACAACACTTGTTTTCTAATTTCCATGTTTATTTTTTCATACATTTTCAGTATGCAAAAACTTCAGATACATATGCAAAAGTGTATATGATGCAGCTGTTTGCAGCTCTCTCATAAGTGTTCAGTATTATTCACAATTTTGCTTATAGAAAATTAGCACAATTTTACTTACAGATTCCATAAAGATTCCAAAGGGTTATATGCTAACAGTTATAAACGATGCACTGTATATTGCCAAAGCGATACAATATATTTAGGCTTGAAAGGAAATTACAAGTGCAATCCTAAATGTCAAAACTTAGAAATGTTTAATTTTTCCATAGTGTCATGGTATTAAAAACCAACAGCATTCCTTGTCAGAAAGGATCTCCTTAAAAACTTTTGTTGCATTTATAAAAGTAACAAGGGATAAATGGAAGTTTTAAAATATCCATACCAGGTGTTGCAGGTATTCCCAAAATGTCATCACAGTACTTGGCATATTCCTCAGCAGGATTAGCAGAAGATTTAGTATGAACCGACTGATCAACTTTGCTCAAGACAATCTGGCGAAGAGTCAGGAGTCCTAGTTAAATTAGAGGATCAAAACACCGTCAACAAACCAGGACATGGGTTTGGAAACATGTTGTGAGTGCTACAAAACCCTACCTGGGACAGAATGTATTGAGATTTTTAAGTGCTTAAAACAGAACAGAATCAGATAAAAGGATATGCCATTATAAAAACAAAACTGAAATGACTTTGGCAACAGTAAACAGGAAATGATTGCAATTGGGAGATTTTACAGAACTGATAGCACTAAGGAACAGTGATATAGAAAAGATAACTTCTATGCCAGATCTAGATCCCCTTCAGACAGTCACTCTACTGGGAATTTAAATCCATTGCACACAGTCTTAGTTTGTAGCAGAAGGGGCCTCAGCCCCCCCCCTTACTCTGACCTGAAATGGCCCCAGGAAGTAGCTATTTGCCCACTGGGAAATATATGTTCTGATGGCTACATGTAGCTTTCTCCAGTGGGGCAAACAATATCCCTGGGCCCTTTCAAACTGGGAAATTGGCACAGGATGCAAGGCTGAAGCCCCTTTGCTATGGTCCAAATCCCAATCCAAATGAGCCCTCCTCATGCTTGTGAATTGATTTTCTAGCATGCAGCTCCAAGTGCATGTCTGACCCAATTTTTTGGTAGTATATGTCTTTGTAGCATGTGAATTGGTCAGGAAAGATCTAGAGTGGACCTTAAGCTTTGCACGCTTCCCACCCCGCACCATCTAAGTCTTTCTTCTGAAATCTCCCCAACTATATCTCAATAATATAGTAATATTAATAATAAACACATAAAAGCAGTGGCGTACCTAGTTTATTTGGTGTCCAGGGCAGATAATTTTTTATCATACCCCTCTAAGGCCCCACCTATTTGTCATACCCCTCCAATCAGCACTAGGGTTTGTTGTGAAATCTGTCTTAAGTTTTTTACCACAGAATCTATCGTCTCCAGGGGCAGTGATCTCTCTAGTCTGGTGATCACTTGTAATTCTGGGAGATCTCCAAGCCCCACCTGGAGGCTGGTAACTTTACTGGCAACCCTCCAGCCTGCATGCCTATAGCTATCCTTAAGTCTTCCTATAGCAAGTTATGTGGAGCCAAACCAGAGCAGGGTTTTGGGCTGAGGGTGGTGGTGGATAGTTCAATGGAAGATGGTGTTGTGAATCAGAGGGGTCCTCCATCTAAGCAAATGTACCTTCTTCTGTGATCTCAGTTAGTAGAGCCTCATTTCATGCTCAGAGGGAGAAACAGACACTTCTATGAAGATACATTGGGGGGATTCCTACTTGGCACAGTGCAACCTAGGAAAGTGGAAGGGGACAACACAGGGGTGGGGATCCTCATGCATCTGATTAAGAGAGATGTTTCTTGAAAGTTTATGCTACAATTAAGTTTGTTAGTCTTAAAGGTACTACTGGGGTTTTTTTACTATTATGCATTTACAAGACTCTGTTCATCATGTGCAAATAAAGGAAGGAGATATTTGGTTTTAAACAAAATTGATTATCGTTTAACCTTCTTTATAGAATGATCTCCTGTAGAGACTTTGCACTGCATCATAACTCATTCATAATAAAATAAATAAATAACAATGCGCTCACCACCACATCATTGCCCCCCTCCCAATAAAACTTTTCTGGCTACGGACTTGAAGGCAAACCACCTCCAAACATCTCTTGCCTTGAAAACCCTACGGGGTCACCATCTGTGACTTGATGGGGGAAAAAATTCCACCACTCATGTTCTGAGCAGGCACTTGGGGAGGGCTTCTGTTCTCCATTTTGAAGCCCAAGAAATTATCATCCCAAACATCTACAAGGCATTTTTGAGAGCTAGAAGTCTGCCTTTGTACTAACTTGTACTAACAGTAGCCAAAGCATCACAAAATAGTGATTGCAAGCTTTACCAGACTGGATGTTAGGAAACACACTCCTCCCCCAAAATGGTGCTCCCACTGTTTCCAAAAGACTAAAGTTAAACCAGAGAATTTCTGCAATAGAAACTGAAGGGGGGGCATTTATGCACCCCAGCAGAACCAGTGCAATGTACAGAGTACCCGGCATAATATTAACTAATGTTTGTTACTTTACTTCTCTTAAATACATTCTGTCACCAAGCAGGATAGGGATGAGAAGGTCTTGAGATCAAGAAGTGAAAATAAAGGGGAGGACACAGAAAAATTAGGTGAAGGGAGACAGAAATTAATGTGAAATGTGTGGAAACGAGGGAGAGAAATTAAGAGAGGGAAAGGTTGCTTTATCTTGCTGCAACATCCTAACTATTGCTTTGCAAGATCTGGCTGAGCTGGGTGCAAAACAAGGGAGAGAGAAAGGCTAGACTATTGGAGAAAATGATCTGCAGGCTGGCAATTACTGTAGCAGCTATCCACACAATCTGTTAAGGAAGTTTGCTTGAGTCTTAGAGAAAAGGGAAGCTTAGCCGATCCTAGAGCTTTTTGATATGCTCAGACTTCCCTGTGCCCCTAGTGATTGCAGTCAGAACTACATTTTATAAATAAAAGGGAAGACATTTGGCTGGATTCAGCAGGGTGACACTGGCTTCATGGGCCCCCTTCAAGAGCCTACCTTAAGCTGTGCCCAGGATCGACCGCCCCCCACCCCCTTGGTACACCACTGCATAAAAGAAAAAGCAATGAAGATATGCAATTAAACAAAAACCAATCTCATACACACACATCCCCATCAACAACAGACTATTATTTGATATATTAAGCCAGCTAAGAAAATACAAAGAATAGCTAGCCATGTCTTTTGATCACTGGCTTCCAGAAGACACTGTACAAAAACACTGCAAAATGGATTTCAAATAGAAATCAACAAAAATCTGCAGTCTCTATTCTGGTTGAACAGAGTATGCTTTAGAAGGGACATTCAAGGCTGCTTAGAACCTTATGAAGTAAAAAATCACATTCTTCACATGCTACTCATTCTACAAGGAAAGTCAAGGCAATGTATACTTTAAAATATGAAATCATCAACTTTTTAGTTCTGTGTCATATGGGAATATGATTAAAGACATCTCTTGAAATGGCCATAAGAAACATGGCCCACTTCACATTTGATAGTTTAAGTATACCCACCAAATATTTGTCATGTTAATCTAGTATTACTATTGCTATCATTTAGCTTCCACATTGAAGAAGTCTACTGTTCCGGCACCGTCGTTTGGTGCCTCAAATAAGTGGCCAAAATTGTGATGGAAAAAAATTAGAAGTGTGTTTGGATCTAGCCACAGTAGCAATGTATCATACCACGAACCCCCAAAGATTTAAAGCACACTGTCAGTTTCTGGGAGGAGGAAGAAGAAATCAAGAAGACTATGATCAAAGGATTACTGAACCTCAGAGAGTGTTGTCTAAGATTTTCATCTTTGAGATCAGTAGGAAAAAGTTGTTCTCTAGGAACTGAGTTGGAACCTGACATTCATTAATCATGTTTTAGATCTTAGGGAGGATCCTCAACAGATTTTTTTTAGGACTCCCACCCTCTTATGATTAAACAATTAAAATATCAAAACATCTGCTAGCATTTCTATGGGTATACCCTTTTATTTCATGCCAGTTATTTAATTCTTGCACACCCACACAAACACCAAATAAAAGACACCCCACAAAAGGAATACCTGTGTTGGCTAGCCTAGAAGCAACCAGTTTTTCAAGGAGATCATCTGGGACATGGCTTCCATCTTTGTAATGTCTTGACATTTGTTTCAGAGGTTCTTTCTCCCATACCCAGTTCTCAAACATTTGGGAAGGTACCTCTACAAAATCTGTTTCCACATTAGTTCCACTAAACCTAGCAAAGTCAGTCTGTCAAAGATGGAGAAAAACCCACAGAGAATGAATGCAGGGGTAAATCCTAAGGAAGACACAGCATACGTGCATGGCCCATTCTACAGTGACATGAAGTGAGGCACTCTTTTCCTCCTTGTTCCTCAGCAATCTTTAAACAGTACGGCAAGCCACACACAATCAAACACTCAGGTGACATGAGTAGAGGAGGGTGGTGGCAGGAAGGTGTTGCGGACACCCTAGGTGGGGCCACCAGAGAAAGAGACAGCGCGCGCACACACACACACCTTAGCATTTTGCTACTAATATAACATACACACAGAATTATTAAGAAGTTGAATGTTAAACTGCAACATTTTATCGCTATTTATAATACAACCCCCTCCCCCATATAAAGCTTGTGAATCAAGAACAGCCAGCATCCAAAGACTGGTTGATATAAATAAGACTGGGATTATTCACACATACTTGATCTTAGTCAAAAGGCTGAGAAACCTGGGATTACTAATGCCTGAAGTCACCAGGAATGACTCCATATTTGCCATTGATGTTCA
Organism: Gekko gecko; assembly: GCA_029375565.1. Lineage (NCBI taxonomy): Eukaryota > Metazoa > Chordata > Lepidosauria > Squamata > Gekkonidae > Gekko > Gekko gecko. The sequence goes on along the minus strand of JAPDNY010000007.1, from coordinate 44,045,429 downwards.
TCAGAGGCTGATTGTTACATTTTTAATTCTAATATGAAAGGTACAATGTCCTAATATGTGAGGATCCAACCAAATGAACCATTAAGTCGGAAACAAATCACATTTCAGCTTTTGGGAAATAAAACACATTTCAGTTTGTTAAAGTTACATGATACTGTTGATATCTTTGTTTTAAACATGTAACTTATATGGTGGTTTGGAACCTGCTGAAAATTTTTGTGGACTGACAGATTTCTGTTGGCAGACCAGAACTTCCCTGTCTCCCTTTGCAGCCCAAAATATCCCCTGAAACACTGCTTCTGAGGAACTGGGGGATTCCCAGGAACAGCATGGAGGGGGAGGCACTGGAGGTCAACTGTGGGACGGAAGAAATCACCCCAAATCACTCCCTTATCCCTTTTGTTACTGGAAATGCTTTGCAGGATCCAAGCCACAGATTACTAAATTTACCATTCTGTTCTTGAATGTTAAAATGCCTACTAACCTGTGCACATATCTGATGCATTACATGTCCAAACTCATGGAAATAAGTTTTCACCTCACCATGTCGTAGCAGTGATGGGCGGTCCACTGTCGCTTTTGTGAAGTTGGTTACCAGAGCTGCTACTGACATCATTCTGCTGCCATGAGAGAGCAGGCAGCCAGGCTGGAGACCAAAGCATGCAGCATGCCCATACTTCCCTTCTCTGAGTAAGAAAACAGGTCAAAACCATCATTTACAGAAGTACCACAGAAAAAGAATCAGTACTGGGTTTTTTATACATATGGGGGGGGGGAAGGATCATCCTTCTCTTAGAATAGCTAAAAATAGGAAAATATTTTCCTACATTAGTTGCTGTAGATTTTCCGGGTTGTGTGGCCGTGGTCTTGGCATTGTAGGACCTGACATTTCGCCAGTAGCTGTGACTGGCATCCTCAGAGATATAACACAGAAAGATGGAGTACTCTCTGTGTCAAGGTGAGCAGAAAACTGATTGGCAAGTAATTTATTTCTACCCTGGAAGGTGGGGTAGGTCTGAGTCAATTATCTAGCGTAGTTCTCCAGACTTCTACCCTTCCAGGGTAGAAATAAATTACTTGCCTATCAGTTTTCTGCTCACCTTGACACAGAGAGTACTCCATCTTTCTGTGTTATACCTCTGAGGATGCCAGTCACAGCTACTGGCAAAACGTCAGGTCCTACAATGCCAAGACCACGGCCACACAACCCAGAAAATCTACAGCAACTAATGAACTCTGGCCGTGAAAGCCTTCGACGACAAATTTTCCCACATTGTAACAGCCACGGCACTTGGGAGTCAAAGAACACTCTCCTTCCTGCAATTTAGACATACTACCAAAGGGATAACTCTGGATGTTTTCGAGTGTCTGTTTTACTGTAAGCTATTCTTAGACATGGTAATTATGGCATTAAAAACATATCTTATCCTCTGAAGCATTAGCTTTTTGCCTTTCAGAGAGCTGTCAAGGGAAAACAAGAGGCACGATAGCCTTTGGACCACGTGAAGCCAGGTATGCCCAATGACATGCACTTGCTTCACTTATTTGTTGCATATGTCACAATATTCTTGACCATCCTAATGCACTAAAACTGGGCTCCATTTAATACCTTTTGTAGTCCACAGAAAGAGCTATATTACATCCTGTTATGCCTTTTGGCATACTGATTTTATCTAGGGCTTTTATGTTCTGTCCCTACACTTCAAGTATCTGATTTTGTAAAAGAGACTTTTCAAAGTGAAATAACTGCACCCAAAAGTTATTGCCAACGTTTTGGCCTAAACATTTCTCATCAAAACACTCTATATCAGTTTTTCTTTTGTGGTGGCATAAAAATGCTACACTGCTAGAGCTCTTTGTCACTTGAACAAAAGGATATAGTACATATTTTATTCCTTTCTAGCGTTCTCTTTGAAAGCAGCAATGGCTGCACCACTTTGAAGATAGGTACTTAATGCATATCCTGCTCATAGTTTTGAATAAAATTATTAGTGAGGGGATGAAAAGAGCAGACATTTGGCTTCCAAACATCCGGCATGATGAATCAGCATATCAATCAGCAAACACGTAATAAACCCCTGGGGAATGTCTGAAAGTGCCTTTTGAAAACCAGGTATTTGTATCCATTATCTGAGGGAAATGGGGTTTGAACTGTGTTTGGTCGGACACACTTCATTAACGTTCTGGATTTACCAGCTTTTGGAACAGTTTCAAATAAGTTATTTTCTAACAAAGTCCGGCATTTGCTTTGTTAAACCAATCTGCTTTGAAGCAAAACATCTGAAAAGCAACATGCTAAAGGCATATATGCAAAATCACATATAGCTGATCTAATTTTGAGTCTAGTGGCCACCTTTAAGACCAACAAAAGTTTATTCAAAGTATGATACACTTCCTCAGGAAATGTGTGCGCATATCTTAAATAAACTTTTGTTGGTCTTAAAGGTGCCACTGGACTCAACATTTGTTTTGCTGCTTCAGATCAACATGGCTGCCCACCTGGATATAGTTGGTCTGTCATTTTATTGTAACCACTGTTAATTAAAGAATGGATTTTTGTCCCACCCTGTCAATGCATTCTTTTAGATGATGTTAGAATACTAATCTGCATTACCCAGTTTACAGAATCTAAGGTGGTAATAATTCTGGTTTAAAGAATGAGGAATACTAGAACGTAGTAGTCTTGTATATACAGTACAAGACACAAGGAATAATCAGCATTGATTACAGGCACAAGTTTCATTGATTATATGAAATCAGTTCCATTTTCTTTTATACTAGCTGCCATCCAGAAGATGCATAACTCTGGCATTATATCACATAGTTAAATAGGATTATCATGGATTGTTGTTTCTTGAACTGTGGTCAAGAAACAGATTCCTCAATAGGTCCTGGATATCATTAGCTATAGAAATGAAATGTTATTGTAACACAAGACTGCAGCCCAACCTTAGTACTAAAAGTAGTCTTTAGAAATGATAACAAGGAGCCATGAAAATAACAGGTTTAATTAACCCATTTAATAAGATTATTTCTAGAATTCGCAGGGTTGCAGGCTTTACTGGAACAGGGCAGCCACAACCCGTGGGTTAAAGTGCTTAATAGAACTTAAAGCCAATAGATGGTTGAGATGGAAGGTACTGAGTTACAGAAAGAAAACTATTTCTAGATGAACCTAATTAAGGAGGCAGCTTGAGATTGCAGGCAAATAAATATGTATTAGATACTGTACTGAATTACAGCTACAGGTAATATAGCAAAATATGGCAATGTTTATTATCAAGGTGTAAGTCACCTCAAACCAAGAGGAAAGGTGGGGCATACTCGTTTACGACTAAATAAGTAAAATAAACTGCAATGTGTGTTTTGTAAAACAGCTTTCGGAAGTCAGCCTATCTTGATTTTTAAACCTTACTTGTGAACGGAATAAAAAGACTTATGGGTAATCTTTTGGGTTATGGAGGAGACTGTTCTTCAGAAATACATCCATAAAAACGTACTGCAATCTGGAGACAATAGATATGATTCACAAAGAGGGCCAAACTCTGGATAATGAGAAACCTTTCCTATCTAAAATTTAAGGGGAAGCAACATTCACAAAAGTAATCGCAACTCCAAATTAAGGGTGTAAACTACGTGTTAACAAAGTTCTTACTTCCTCTGCACATCCACACTGGTCCTGTCAACCAGACATCCTGTGGAAGTTCCATACCAGGAACTTAATTTCCAGGCATGTGGACCCAACTCTGGTTAAAACCATGGCACAAGGGGGCTTAACCTTCCCCCCAACCATTTCCTCAATTGCACATGGCATCAGGGATCCTTGTTGGGGATACTTACAGGCAGTGCATTAGTACACATAAGTTTCCACAGCAGGGCAAATAGTGGCTATCTGGGGCATTTCAGGTCAAGCAAACAGTGCTGGAGGAGTTCAATTCTCCTCTCTTTACAGTCTTGATCTGAACTGGACCCACAAGTGCCTGAGAATTAAGTTCCAAGCATGAAACTCCCAGAGTGTATCTGATCAACATGACTGGGGCTGACACTTAGGGGTCATAAGGGCTGTATAACAGGTAGTTAGCTCCCAAAGATGTTAGCAGATTTGGAAACTGTGCAAGCACTTCCTGAAAGCAGTCAAGATTGGCACAGCAATGGGCCTTTGGAGACAAATTTCACAGCATGCTGTGAACACACAAAGGGGAAGATAGTCAAGGTGGCAAGACTTAATTCTTAGTTTCTCCCAAGAGGTCTTCATCTACCTCAGGGGATCTCCAACCTCTCTGAGGCTGTAGGCACCTTTGGAATTTCGATGGGGGTGGTGAGTGCCACCCTCAAAATGGCTGTCAACCACATGTTTTCAATTTAGATATCGCATCAAACTATGGTTAGCACAAACTAAAAATGGATGAGATACCAAGGAAAAGGGAGCCTGCAAGTTCACTTTCAATAGAAAATGCATGGTTTGCTATTATGTCAGAACTAAGCCAGGAAGAAGAGCAACAGAACATTTAACTGGAGTGATTTCCTACTAAATTTACTGCAGAAAGTTCTAAGAGTATACAAAGGCTGCATAATCCTACACACTCTAAATTCAGTGGGACTTACTTCTCAGTAAACATGCTCGGAATCGTAGTGCATGAGAATAAAAGGCCTCTGAAGAAGAAGGAAACGATATGCCTTCCTCTTCATTTAGGTCCGTGGATTCTCAAAAGGAACTGAAGCTGCAAGCCTCTCATCAAGGCAAAGGTCAGGTTTCTTGACATTTGCAATCTTTTTTGCAAGGTGGAGTCTGAATGAGCAATAACACAGGCCCCTAAATCACAGCACCTGATTTTCTAATCCATGACTAAAATTGGAAGGGTTGCCTAAGGGGATTTAGCAATTCCTTGTGCCCAAGCGCCTATTCAGTTTCACCAAATAAGGGCTGGATACACCTTAAGCTTCATGCCAGGTGTTGTAAAGGCATGTTGCAAACATGAAACAAATAAATATTAGGAGCATGCAGTTACTGGCACTTGTGATATTTTTAGCTTCTACTCTGTGCCCATGAACAAATTCCAGTAATAATAGGCAATAGTGTTAATATAGACGACTGCTGCGTGCCTGTGGCAAATACAATACATATGCCAGAATGGTTCCTGAGGGACAAATGATGAGTGAGCACAAGGAATTGCATGCCATAGTCAGGTCCTCAGAGCTTTAATACTGCACCCACCCCCACAACCACTAACAATCAGCTTCATTTTAATCCGAATAAAACTAAGGATTATACTAGCTACAAACTGTACAAGTACCTTGGATATAGGTCCAAGTAGAACTGTCCTAAAATTTCTCCTGTTGAGCTGTCCTTCACTGTGTAAAGAGTAACACTCTCATGCCAAACATGGGGATTGTCTACTTGTTCAAAGACAAGTCCCAGCAGCTGCTGGTAAATGTTCAGTAACCCTTCTGTGACTGCTTCGATAGGGAAGTATTCCTTCAGTTTCTCTTGATCTACTGAGTACTTGAGCTCTTCCGTCTGGTTCATATAATAATGAAGATCCCATGCATTAATTCTCCCATCATATTCAAAGCCTATTTCTTCACACTCCTTTTTCTTCAGAGTTAGAATAAATGCTCTCTCCTCTTCACCCAGAAGCTTCAGTTTATTGCTCAGATCATCTGTAAATGAAACAATTACTATGCCAATTTATTTAGTTGCATGCATCATGTTATTACAGAATATCCTGTTTATTTGTTTTTAACCATTGATTCATAACTATATTGCAAGAGAAGCAAAGGTCCAAGAAAAAATATTAGATATAGGTAGTCTATGTTGTAGACACTGAAGAGATGAATCAGCAAAAGCCCGTTTTGGGACGGCAATGCTTAATATACCCAAGGAATTTCTCCTTAATTAAAAGACTTGCTACAATTTGTTAAAAGAACTCAGCTAATACAAGAATGTTCAGTATAATCTACTTTAGCCAAAGTCACAGGGTGCTGAAAACAATCAGGCTAATATCCTTGTGGCACATATATTTTCATATGGAAAGTAGGGGATTGATAGGTCAAGGACATATTTTTAAAGCTATGGAGTTCCCAGCCCAATAACACATATACCCATTACAACTGGATGGTTGCAAAACTCAGGTAAGGGTCATGTGGCAGATATATATTTAGCTTTCCAAAAAGCTTCTGACAAGTTCCTCATCAAAGCCACCTAAATAAACTTAGCAGACATGGGATAAGAAGATGGGTTCTTCTGTGGTTCAGTAACTCTTTGAATAACAGGAAAGAGAGCAAGGGTAAACACATTTCTTATACTAGCAACCAATGTTATTTATTTAATTAAATAATTAACTGGAATCAGGGATTAACAGTGACAAAAGTCTGCATAGCCAAAGTGATGGTATTCCCAGTAGTAATGTACGGCTGGGAGAGTTGGACCATAAGGAAGGCTGAGCGCCAAAGAATAGATGCTTTTGAATTATGGTGCTGAAGAAGACTCTTGAGAGTCCCTTGGATTGCAAGGAGATCAAATCAGTCAATCCCAGAGGAAATCAACCCTGACTTTTCCCTGGAAGGCCAGATACTGAAGCTGAAGCTCAAATACTTTGGCCACCAAATGAGAAGGGAGCACTCCCTGGAGAAGACCCTGATGCTGGGAAAGAATGAAGGTCAAAGAAGAAGGGGATGGCAAAGGATGAGATGGTTAGACAGCGTTATCGAGGCATCAAACATGGAATTAAGCAAACTCCAGAGGATGGCGGAAGACAGGAGTGATATCTTGGGGTCCATGGGGTCTCAAAGAGTTGGGACTCGACTGTGTGACTGAACAACAAAAGTCCAGTTTTGCAGATGGCACCAAATTATTCAAGACAGTAAAAAGCAGAGTTCATTTCTCTAACCAGAGCAGGTGGGCAACATCATGGCAAGTCGGGCGTGATGTAATTGTGAAGTGATGCATATTGGGGCAAAGCATCCTAATCACAGACTCACTGAGAGGGGCTGAACTTGTGATGATTTAACCAGGAAAAGATCTTGGAGGTCATGGTGGATAACAAAATGAAAATGTAGAATCAGTATTTGGCAGTGGTGAAAGGGGATACATTTTATGTTAAGGAAAGGGACTAAAAATAAGAAGTCATTATCACAATGAACTTTCCTAGATCTATTGCACAACTGCATCTGGAATACAGTTTATGGTTTGAGTTGCCCCCATCTCAAAAAAATAACACTGGACAGGGGGCAGAAAAAAGCAACCAAAATGTTCAAGAGGGAATACTTTTCCTATGAGGAATGGCTAAAAATATTGGGGCTTTCCAGCTTCGAAAAGTGATGACTAAATGGGGTATGACAGACGATTATAAAGTTATACATGAAGCAGAGAAAGTGATTAGATAATTTCCCCTTTTTCAAAACACTTGGGCTCAGGGGTGCCGTATAAAGTGAATGGCCAGTTTAGGAAAGACAAAGGAAGTATTCAAGATGTAGTGACAGACCCTACCTTAGAGGGCTTTAAAAGAGGACTGGACATTTATGAACCTGTTAGCTAATATAACTAAATAAAGTCTTTGTGTTCAAAAGCAGTGTATCTCTGAATGCCAGCATTTTAGGGCATCAGGCTGGCCGCTAAGGGAAACAGGATACAATGGACAGACAAAAGGCAACTAGCCTGATCCAGCAGGGCTCTTTTTGCAAAAAAAAAAAAGTGTACTGGATTTACAAGGTTTTTGTATGTTAACTACATGCTCTAACTGCTTAGCTACCGTTGTTTATGATTTACAAATGGTTTATAAGCTATTATGTAATCTTCTTAAACTCTCATATATATTATGCATTCTCTCTTACTCTCCAAATATGTATGTGTAAATATCACTGTCAGGACTCCTACCAGACTGCTTCCTAAAGGGCTGCTGGGAGTCAAGGAGCCAGGTAAAGCAGGCTTGGGAGTGGCTGTCATTCCCTGCCAATCGGATGGGAGGAAAATGACCACACAGGAACCTAGATAGTTGCATCAGTTCCCCAGCTAGTTTCTATATTGTTCCACATGAAGCAGCAACATAACCTCTAGCTCTCATGGAAGGACTGATTACATTGCTCTTCCCAGGGCTTTTTTTGTAGAAAAAGCCCAGCAGGAACTCATTAGCATAATAGGCCACATCCAACAAGAGAAACTCATTAGCATATTAGGCCACACCCCATGTCAGCAGGAGTGTGGTCATCCAGCCACACCCACCTTTTGCTTCTTATTCTGTTGACCTTGTTTGTTGTCAAAACCCAGGACTTTTTTTTTTAGCAGGAACTGCTTTGCATGTTAGGCCCTCCCTGCAAATGTAGCCAATCCTAATGAGTTTCTGCTGCTGGGTGTGGCCTATTATGCTAATGAGCTTCTGCTGGGCGTGGTCAACTCAGGAGCCAGCCGGAACTCCGTTCCTGTGCATTCCTGCCCAAAAATAGCCCTGGCTCTTCCTCATTTGCTATTCCCAAACTATGCCTGACAGCCCCTTCTGAATCCCTCCCCCAGTGTGTGCTGTCAGCTACTTCCCTCACGATTTCCCTCATGATCACTTCAGTTGGTTCCATGCCCTCAGTCCTAAGGTATTAGCAGCTTCACCTGAGGAACTCCCATCCAGTCCCTTCTTGGACTGTTAGTACAAGGCCAGATGTACTCCATCGGTTTTCCTAGGTGTCAACTCTGCTTTCCCACCCTGTTCCTGAATTGCTGTTTGGCCTTGTTCAATTTCTGTTAGATAAACATCCAACAGTGCAGACCCTATGAAACCCCTGCTCTCTCCTGGCTGGGCCAACACAGGTCTGACACAACATGGCAGCTGTTCTTTCCGAGTATAAAACAGCAGTTTCCTTCCCCCACCCCAAAATCTTTATAATTTGCCTTCATAATAAACAATTCCAAAGGACCAAAGAATTGCATTTAATATTTGTAATATTATATTACAAATAAATAAGACAGACCTAAAAATGCTGTTACATTATCTGTGATCTTCGCGGTGTTTAGCTCCAGTACAAAGTTGGCATGTGTACTGTATCCTAGAAGTTCTGCTAATTTTGCCCTCAAAGGAAGCAATTTTTGAAGAATTTTAGCATTTGCCTAGGGAAACAATGAAGGGTTTGTTATTTCCTATAAAGGATACACCAAAGTCTGCTTTAAGCAGCAGCAACAATACAGGTTTTGAATGAAATATGATGACTGCTCCTCATTTCGTCAGCGCGTAAAAAAAAAAATTGTAGAAAATTTTCCTACGTGCTCAAAGCAAAGTAAAAATAATTTACGTTTCTTCTACTTGGACAGGGGAACCAAAGCTAGGCAGTACAGGGCATGTCTTCTACACCAGAGCCCCCAGATTCACTCTCTGGCATCTCCAGTTAGAAAGGATCATGTGTAGAAGGGCTGGGAAAGGCATTTGCCTGAGATTTTGACGAGCTGCTGTCAGTCAGAATGCACAGTACTGAACCAGATGGGCCAACTGGCCTGAATCAGAATAAAGCAGCTTTATGTTTACATGTATTACTGCAATATTGATATAAGCTTATTCTCAACTACAGATTTCACTCAGTTCCTATATGGCTGTTAAGACCGACATTTGGGCAGGTATGAGAGAGCCAGCTAAGAGTGGTGGACTCTAATCTAGAAACCAGGTTTGATTCCCCCACTCCTCCTCCACATGAAGCTTGCTGGGCCACCTTGGGGCAGTCATGGTTCTCTCAGAACTCTCTCAGCCCCACCTACCTCACAGGGTGCTTGTTGTGGGGAGCAGAAGAGGTTGTGATTGTAAGTTGCTTTGAGACTCCTTAAGGTAGAGAAAAGAGGGATATAAACACCTTCTCTTCTTCTCTTCTGTGAGTTTAAGCATGCTTTTTAAACAATGTAGTGGTGAATTTTGGTTCTTCAACACTTCAACACTTGCCAATATGTCAGTTACAAAATGGGATAGGACAACTAGTATCAACACAATTACTGCGCTACATTGTTTTTTGTTAAACTGCTAATGATCCATCTTCTTAAAACCCGTATGTTTGACAGCTAAATTCTCTACTCAAAAATCATTCTGTTTACTTTGTTTTGTTATATTCAACTGACAAAAGCTCTCTCATTTCACAAATGCCATTTCAAAGAAAGCACGTTTCTTGCAACCATACATCACAACTGCGCTGACTGATAAATAATTCCCCCGTACTTGGATTCAGTTCTAGGATTAGTAACATATAACAAACGCATTAAGAAAAATCACATATTTGTTTGCAAGTACCTAAAATGGGAATAATGCCACACCTACAACTATAAATTCCTTTGGATTTTTATAACACACTTTATCCGGCTGAAAAACTTACTCCAAAAACATGAGCCAGTAGTGGTCTTTATGAACTTTTGCTTCTTAAGATAAAATTGAGTTAAACAAAATTCATTAAAATAATGTTAAGTAGAATAAGAGCAAGGCACATCAGTACTTGAAAACGCACAACGCCTGGGGACATGTTCCATTATGCAAAAATTTATTATGAGTTTTGACAGAACTTAGCCCCAAAGTCTTACTCCTTAAATTAACCTTTTAATTAACTTCAGTCTTTACATTAACCTTTTTCTAAATCTGCATGTCCAATTAACAACTGGGCAAAGAGCTTAAAGCTAGGTCATCAAGAAAAGTCTTTAGAATGCTAATAAAACTGAAGTACTAAAAGGATTAGGGATGATTTCTCCTGCATTTTGTTTCTATTCATCATGCTACTTTGCAGTTCAACCAGCACTCCTAATGCTGACTGGCAGCTTCTCCCCATGGTCAGATGAAGAGGTTCTTCTAGCACTGCAACCTGAGATCCCTACAGGAGGGACGACACCAAAGACTGAACTCTGTGGGATCATTCTACCCACTGGAAAGATCAAGCGTAGTGTAGTAGGATGATGCTGGACTCATGCTGAAATCTGCATTCAGTGGTAAGATAGTGACCTTTGGACAGTTCTCCCTTCAGAGGCAACCTCACACAGGTGTGGGGATTTGGTTGACTCCAATGTTCACTTGCCCTGGGCTTTTTGGATAGAAATCCAAAATGGGAATAATATCACATCAGCTACAACAATAAATTCCTCTTAAACCTTTATAACATTGGCCACAGTCCTGGATTTTTTGGACAGATCACTGGAAAAATATGCAATAAAAGATGACATACATACATACATATATAGCATGTGATTTATTCTGAGCTATGGGCATTCCTACACCCAGCTTAGTTAGTTCTGCCCTCTTTTATTTCTTCCTTTAATTATGGAAGGAACAGATCTCTCATACCTCTTTGCACCTTGTGTTAAAAGATCTTTCCAGTTTTTGCCTGGTGTCTGGAACACAGCACTTCTTCAGAACAGGAAAATAGTGAGGATATTTTAAGGTAACTTTATATCTGTCTGTTTCGATCTTCTCTAAACTACTGATAAAATCATCAGGAAGAGCACCTGGGAAACATTTTCACAGGATTTAACATAAGGATATCTGCAGACACATCTTTAAAATATAAAACATATCCTCAAGTGGCTATCATTAAAATTATTTAATTACCAACTTGCTTGTACTGTCAAAGGAATCACAACCGTAAAGTTATGTTTCTTACTTACTTACTTATATAAACATTTTACTTCTTGACAATACAAATACATGTTAACCCATCATCAAAAAAACTTTTCCAAATGTGATAATTTTGAGTAACAAAAAATTAAGATGTTGACATTTTGAGGTAATAACATATATTTCCAAATTTAGAATTCTCAGACAATGAAGACAGCTTAGTATCCTTAAGGAAATATTCCAAAGTAGACATAGCAGCTCAGAAGGGAAGATACTACCCACAGAGGAAAAATGAATGCCAATATAAAACTAAGAGAAACTGAGAGAAAAATGGCAAAAATGCGACCAGGATTCTGGTGTGATGAAGTTTATTGTATGGGCTCAGTGCCCAAATACATCTAGAAGTCCAATACTAGGACTGAGTGTTTTAGTTGTGCACTTGCTTTAACATGTTTGCTGTACACTTATGTTTGTAGAACACACCCAAGAACCACACCCAAGAAGAACTAGGGAATGGTGTGTTAAGGTTAGCTTATCCTGGCTACAAGTATGCTGGCAGCTAGGTTCCATAACCAAAGTGGCTGTAGAATTACACTACTCTTAGTTATGCCAGCCTTCCCAATAAAGTATTAAGGGAGCGCCAGGTGTGAGCTTTAGCCCCAAAGCCAGCATGACTCAGGAGATTGCCAGGAAATAAGTCAGGTTATAAATATCTTAAATAAACACTAATAGGGCTTACCCATGTTTATGAAGCTATTTGCCCAATTTATATACATTATTTATCTACAACAATTCCTAAACACATATACTCACAAAGTTCATCTTGAGAAAATACCAGAAACGTGTTTTCTTCATTAAGATTTTTGTTGAAATCTATGCACAGCTCACTCACTTCCTGCTTTATTTTCTTGATTTCCTGAATATGGAGATAGTTTTTTAAAAAACCAAAACATTGCATGATATAGCAAAAGTGTTTCACAGGAAATGTTTTATTTGTATGGTTTTGTTTCCATTCTCCCTACATTAAAAATACTAGTTATTTAAAAGACTTTAAAAGATGTTGTTGTTCAGCCGCACAGTCGAGTCCGACTCTTCACGACCCCATGGACCAGTTCACATTAGGTCCTCCTGTTTTCCACTGTCCTCTGAAGTTTGCTCAATTTCATGTTCGTTGCATTGATGACACTGTCTAACCATCTCATCCTTTGCCGTCCCCTTCTTCTTTGACCTTCACTCTTTCCCTTATCTTTTAAAAGATAAAAGGAATCAAAACATGCAAAGGAGGTACAGCCTAGATCCTAGTTTCTGTGAACAGAAGCAAATGGCAGAAGCAGTTCTTCCCAATTTCCCCTCCCCCAAGCAGCCGCCTTCACCGCCCCCCTTGCCTCTATTAAGATCAGATCCCTCTCCTCAACAATATGCCATGAGGCACAGGGAAATGCAGGAAAGGGGTAAATGAGGCAGAATTACTGCTCTGTATCTTGTGCAAATAGGGCAAGCCTTTGATTTCCCCTTCTTTCTGCAGTGGTCCCTGCTCACATGGCAAATTGCTCAGGAAGGCCCTCCGATCTTCAGCAGAGACTTTGGGGAGATGTAGGGTGTTCTGTGGGCAGAGAAAGAAGACGAAGTGCTGTTTCTGTGAACTGCCTCCATTTTTGGAAGCTGGGATTCAACTCAAATAGTTGCAGAAAGTTATCAAGCCACTGGAAATCAAATATATTCCACATTTTAGTTGAAACATGTAATTTAGAATATAGATGGAAAAGAAACTTCAAAAACTGTTTCTTCAACATGCAAAATAGTGTACATGGCACTTTCCCACCACAACTTTTTAATCCTTTTCTATTGCTTTTATTCTCAGATGTGTAGAAACTTTCAGCAGTAGCTCTTTAGAGCAGCCAAAGTTAACAATGATTACATTGTCTAAGTAATGGCCGATTTTGGGCAGAGGGAATAAAAGGAAGATGACAGCTTCCATGTTTACCTGCATGACTATCACAGAGCAACTGGGAAAGGAGAGAGTTTCACTGAGTACAAATGAGTGGTACTTGAATACAGTCATCATGATCTGAAACCCGCCATTATGCAGGCTAGGTGCTCAGCTACCCAGGTGCCAAAGTAAGCAGACTTGTTAAAATGATCCTGACAACAGCTTTTCTGTCTGCCTGGGAGGAAAGGGAATTTTTTTGCTTATTTCTCTATCTTGCTGCAGACTCCCAGTTTGTCCTCCGCTCTGCTCCTTCAGATCCACTGACCTGCAAGAGCACACTTTGGGGAGGGCACAAAACTCTGAAGTGAGAAGGGAGAGGTGGTAAAGTGCCTTCCCCTAGCATGACTCTATTCATGTGGCTTAGTATCCAAACCATGGCTTCAGGTGATTTGTCAACATCAACTTGCAAAACTTTCTGGAAACAGAAACATTAACCCCCTCCCACCAAAAGTCAAAAGTTCTGAAATATTATCACCAAATATCATCATTTGAAAATCGTATCACTTCTACTTTCCATCAGCTACTACTGACTAAATAGGATGGTATCAGACCACAGTTTAAAATGGGAAAACAATAACCATGTAAAAAATATGCTTCTCATTTCTGAGAGATGCCAAACTCACATTCTGTACTTCTGGAGGAAGATGCAGCCCATTCCTTTCACCCATTTTTATTGACTTCTCTAAATATCTTTTGGCTTCAGACTTTAAAGACCCAATGTCACATGTTTGCTGAAATATAAAACCATGATAACAATGATCTATTTTGTATTATCATATTTAAAAGCTTATTGAGCACTGCAGGAGTAACAGCAAGTACTTATTACTTGAGTTCTTCTGCACAACAGAAATGCAGAAATATGGTTTTCTACACTAACAGTGTGGGGATCAAAATGCAATTCCACAGCAGCATCTTTTTCAGTTAGTTAATAGCAGTATAAAAGCACTTCAAAGCATTCAAAGAATGTTACACTAATTATCTTAGTAATTGTCACAACAATCCTGTAAAGATGTGGAGCTAAGGCTTGAGATCACCAACTTAGTTCGCAGCTCAGAAATACATGAAGCTATTAAATTCATCCAATGGCCAATATTCCATTGCTATGCAAGATACTCAGATGTGCAGTGGGTACACAACTTTAAACTGCCTTGAAGGAAAGGCAATATGTAAACCGATTTCAGTTGGGATTCAGGCCTGGGTTTGAGATAGAAATGACCTTGGTCACCCTCACAATCTTTGCTGGGACAGTTAATAGGAAGATTATGTTCCTACTGATTCCTCCGGTAATCAAAGTTACAGGAAAAACCACATACCATGGCATTTTTCTGGACAGGTTGGCTCAGCTGGGACTGTGGAGCACCATATTTCAGTGATTCTTCTTTTACTTTGCCTATAACTCCCAGAAAGTAATGCTGAGGCAGCAATATTGGAACAGGAACATTTATGCTATAGGGTCTCACAGCAGTCCATTTGATTCCCACACTATCAAATTATATCTGCTAGGAGATGTCAACTGAGGATTTGGAGTAAGTTGCCACCTATATGCTGCTGACACCAAGATCTACTTCTGCTCAATGGATGGGCTGTGGAAATCCTGAACAAATGCTTGGAGAAAGTAATAGAATGGATAAGGGCCATGAAAAAAACAACTTGTTCAATCCTAATAATCTAGTCAATGATATCAGAATCTTTATGTTCAAGGACCAAAAAGTCAGCCTCTCCTGGGTGGCTGCCATAGAGGAGAGGCTGCAGGACCCTAATCTGTAGTATCTTCTTTTAGCTTCCACTAGTATTCAAGCGATGGCTGTTTCTTGAACAGCATGACTCACCCAGACCAATAGGAATCTTCTACTGGTTTAAAACACAGCAGCTAGCCTATTGTCAGGGGCTGGATACAGAGAAGAATCTGCACCAAGTACCAGTTTGTTTCTGGGCACAATTGAAAATGCTTAAAAATAAAATCTAAGGCCTTAAATGGCTTGAGACTGGTCACTTTCTTCCACACCATCCATCCCACTGGTTCTTTGCCTCATGCAAGATGAGGCAGATAATTAGACAGGCCTTCTTAGTGGTAGCACTTCCCTTTGGAATACCCTTCCCCATTATCTAGCTCACAGTTATTTAGATGTTGTTGTTGTTAGCCATTCAGTCTTGTCCGACTCTTAGCAATTCTATGGGCCAGCTCTCTCCACATTTTCCGATCTTGTACTGTTTCTTTCAGTTGTTCCATGCTCAGCCTGGTGTCGACTTTTATGGTGTCTAGCCACCGTGTTCTTTGTTGGTCCAGTTTCCTTTTGCCGCTAACCAACCCAAGCATAATTGCTTCTTCTAGTGAGATCTTCCGCATGACACGGACAAAATAAGTCAATCGCAGTTTTATGATTTTTCCTTCCAGTAACATGACTGGTTTTATGCACTCCAATACTTGCTTGTATGTCACCTTTGCTGTCCAAGGAATGCACAGGAGCCTTCTACAGCACCACAGCTCAAATGAGTCAACTTTCCTCCTGTCTTGCTTCTTCATGGTCCAACTTTCGCAGCCATAGGTTGTGATGGAGAACACAATAACACAGACTAATTTGCATTTAGTTGCTAAGTTGATGTCCTTGCTCTTCCATATTCGGTTCATGCTCATCATTGCTGTGAGACCCAGCATGATTCGACGTTTTTCTGGACTGCATTCGCTGATTTGGTTGATCTGTGATCTTAAGAAAGTGAATTCTTCCACACATTCAATCTCTTCATTGTCAACTGTTATTTTGACATTTCTCTACTTCTTGGTGGTCATGAACTTGGTCTCTTTGATGTTTACGAAGAGCCCAAACTTCTCACTTTCCTCTTTGATTTTCTTGATCAAGCATTCCAAGCCTTCTTTAGTTTCTGAGAGGAGGGTTGTGTCGTCAGCCTATCGAAGACTGCTGATATTCCTTAGATATCGGGCCAAAACATTCTGCTTTACCCAGACTTTTAATGGAAGGATTATCACTTCCTTTTTGGTTGTTTTTATGGCCTCCCTGTAGCTTGAGGGCTGTTCCCAATATGCTCTATCAAATTTTATATTTGCTGTTTTATGCTGCTGGGTATTACCTTTATATTATTTTAATGCTGATTTTATATCCTGGCAGCTTCTTTGTTAGCAACTGCAATGTTTTATCTTTAGTTACTATCTTTTTACTGTTGTATCATTTTTACATTGTGAGTTGCCTCCAGCAGGACTCAGAGAAGAGCCAGGTTTTTCTCATCCAGTCATCGCCTATGACATATTCAAGTTGACATTTCTGATCCTTTTCTTCACAAACATGCATAGAACTGGTAGTATGTGAGAATGAATACAAGACTAACAGGCAAATATTTGCTTTGCTGAACAGCAGATTGAAATCTGCTAGCTATTCAGGCACACTAGGCTTTTCCACAGCCAATAGAAGAGTTTCATATGATGTTTCATCAGACAGCATTCAGATACAAAGGTACTTTTTGAGGAAAGACAGATTTGGCTTTAGCAGGCTGCAATTTTTACACTCATACTTGGATGCAAGTTTTGCTGAAGAGATGAGGATAATGTTTAGACCAGTGGTTCAGCTGTTCAGAAAGTGGAAATTTAAAACTTTCAAACCCCATGTTCATATCCTTCAGGAAGTATCACTTCATAAGGCATCCTCGGGAATGTGGAATGGTATACTATAACCCAATCTCGTCAAATAGTGGAAGCTAAGCAGGGACTGGGAGACAACCAAGAAAGACTTTGAAGAGGAAGATAAAACCATCTCTGAACGTCTCTTGCCTTGAGAACCCTAATGTGAGGTGACAGCACTTTACACATACAAGACATCTTTGTAAGCTTTGCGTATAGATAGAGACGGCTTAAAGTTTTTCTTTTCTATGAATATATATATTCAATACATAGGACCAACAGACTTAAGTTACCAACAACTTTTTGAACAGGGGAGAACTGAGACTATGAAGAAGAGATGGAGCCTACTGGTAAATCTTGAATATTATGGGTCTGTAATATAAGCCATAAGAATGCCAGGGTGGCTACTGAGATCTGGTTCACTGAAGAAAATCAACTTTTCTTCCCCAAAAAGTGTGTTTACTTTGGTTAGTCAGAAATTACATGCTGGCCAAAATAACCGATCTTAAATATTAGTGCCCACAAAACAGCACACTCCACAAAGTGGCAAGACTGCAAAGACACTGACCCACCAAAAATTTCCTTCCATTTTCCTCCAATAGTTTTAATCATGGTTAAGGATAGATATTTACCCAGGATGTGAAGCTAGTTATAACTGAATGACACCCTGACCTGTATAGCCCAGGTTAGCTTGATCTCGTCAGGTCTTGGAAGCTAAGCATTAGTATTATTAGTATTTGGATGGGAGACCTCCAAGAAATACCAGGGTTAAGACACAGAGTCAGGCAATGTTAAACCACCTCTGAATGTCTCTTGCTTTGTAAACACGGGATTTACATGAACTGTGACGTGATAGCAAAACAAAAACCACAGTGCAGACCAGCGAGTAAAGGACAGGAGAATTTATGAAGAATTGGGAATATATAATCCTACAACAGCAGCAATACAAAAGGCCCCCTTTTCAAACTTCAGATGACTTCATAGTCCACAATAATTTGTTCAGTGTTTATAATCCTGAATAATGTTAATAAATTGCAGGGGGATTATTCAGGCCTGCAACCCAAACAGCTTTCTAAAAGCTCAACCCTGTCTCAGCGATTACATTTTATTTATTTATTTAAATTAGTTTTATTTCACCTTTCTACTCAATTCAGGATCCTCAAGGCAGCAAGCATTAAAATCAAAACAATAAAACATTACAGCATATAAAATACAGACATACACACATAAACAATTAAAACATAAAAATAAAATAAAAAAATACTAAATAAAACATTATATAAACATATATAAACAGACAGGGAAGAAGGCTAATAAGAATTAGTGAGGGAACGTCAAACAAAATAATAGAGTCTTTACCCAGTGGCAGAAGACAATAATAGAGAGAAACAGACATCACAACAAAGAAGACCCTTTCTTGGGTTGCCACCTGTCTGGCATCAGATGGCGGTGGCACCTGAAACAGGCCCTCCAAAGATGATGGGAGTGGTAATGAAGAAGAAGAGAAGAGATTGGATTTATACCCTGCCCTTCACTACATGAAGGAATCTCAGAGTGGCTTACAATCCCTTTCCCTTCCCCTCCCCACAACACCCTGTGAGGTAGGTGGGGCTGAGAGAGCTCTCCCAAGAACTGCCATTGAGAGAACAGCTCTGAAATAACTTAGCATGATCCAAGGTCACACCAGCAGGTGCATGTAGAGAAGTGGAGAATCAAACCCAGTTTTCCCAGATTAGATTCCATGCTCCTAATCACTACACCAAACTGGCTCTCTAAGGTACATTCATATGGAAATAGGTGGTCCCTCCAACCATTCTGGTCCCATATTGTACTGGGCTTTAAAGGCCAATACCAGCAGCCTGAATTGGACATTGGACTGGATTCAGCCAGCTTTTGCACATAATTTCATTCCATACTACAATTAGAAGAAGAGATTGGATTTATACCCTGCCCTTCACTACCCAAAGGAGTCTCAGAGTGGTTTACAAACTCCTTTCCCTCCCTCTCCCCACAACAGACACCCTGTGAGGTAGGTGGGGCTGAGAGAGCTCTGACAGAAACTGCTCTTTTTCAAGAACTATGGCTTGCCCAAGGTCATCCAGCAGGTGCAAGTGGAGGAGTGGGAAATCAAACCTGGTTCTCCCAGATTAGAGTCCGTGCACTTAACCACTGCACCAAATTATGTCCCATCTGACTTCTGACTATACATGTTCTATGATCCCCAGCATAACCTTCCCTTATTCGTCAGCTGAATAGCCAGGTGGATGCAACACATTATTCTGTAAGGTTTTGTCTAGTCTTTTTATTAATTATAAAAGTAATTTAAGAGAACACACAGTGTGAGCTGGAATAAGGAGAGGCTTAAAATACAATTTCCCCCTCCCTAGGAGGTTATGTGAGTGGGAAACACCAGAGCATTTCTAAACATGTCCTTGCTAGCTTGTGTACATGGCCACAAGAAATTATGTTATGCAATATCACAGACACATTAAATATTCAAATTCTCTTGGTAGATGTATCCTTTACAATAACTTGGAATTTATTCTAAACTGTAGAAAATCCAGGGATGATTCCCCCCCCAAACTTTGAAAATGAAGAATTTTTTTATACAACGTACAATGTTTCCACTCTCTTCTAATACATTTTGGAGTCCACCAATGCCATAACATAATAACAAAGTAATCTTTAAATTATGCAGCCACCTTTGCTATGAGACATCTATAGTTCATTCCAGTTCTCTGCAACATGACTCTTAATCAAGATGTGGTAGTTTAATATCTTGGATTATGAGTGTGCCTGGTAGGTCAGTAGACTCAATCTATTGTTGTTGTTATTCAGTCGAGTCCAACTCTTCGCGACCCCATGGGCCAGATTACGCCAGGCCCTCCTGTCTTCCGCTGTTTGCTGAAGTTTGCTCAGTTTCATGTTGCATCAATGACACTGTCTAACCATCTCATCCTTTGCCGTCCCCTTCTTCTTTGACCTTCAATCTTTCCCAGCATCATGTATATTGTCACCTTGCTTATTTAATTTATATGCAGAGTACATCATGCGAAATGTTGGCCTGGATGAATCACAAGCTGGAGTTAAGATTGCTGGGGAAAAGATCAATAACCTCAGATATGCAGACGATACCACTCTGATGGCAGAAAGTGAAGAGGACCTAAAGAGCCTCTTGCTCAGGGTCAAAGAGGAGAGCACAAAAATGGGCTTGAACCTCAACATCAAAAAAAAAATGATCATGGCATCTGGCCCCATCACTCCTTGGCAAATAGAAGGGGAAGTCGTAGAAGTAGTAACAGACTTCACATTCCTGGGATCCCAGGTCACTGCAGATGGTGACTGCAGCCATGAAATTAAAAGACGCCTGCTCCTTGGGAGGAAAGCGATGGCAAACCTAAACAGCATGATAAAAAGCAGAGACATCACCCTGCCAACAAAAGTCCACATGGTCAAAGCAATGGTATTCCCCGTAGTAATGTATGGCTGCGAGAGTTGGACCATAAGGAAGGCGGAGCGCCGAAGAATAGATTCTTTTGAACTATGGTGCTGGAGAAGACTCTTGAGAGTCCTTTGGACTGCAAGGAGATCAGATCATTCAATCCTAAAAGAAATCAACCCTGACTGTTCCCTGGAAGGCCAGATCCTGAAGTTGAAGCTCAAATACTTTGGCCACCAAATGAGAAGGGAGCATTCACTAGAGAAGACCCTGATGCTGGGAAAGACAATCTCTCTCTATATATATAAAAGAAAGTCCCCTCACTGTAAAATCAATGCCCAGGTCAAACTGCTGGACCTAGAGACACCAAATTTGGGGAGAGCGCTCCTACCATGGTGTAGGTGCTCACTAAGAAGGGATTTTTAGAAATCCAACCCCTAAGTGGATCAAAAGGGGTAAAATGTGCTCCCCCCCATTGATTCCTATGCGGCTGCCAGGCAGCTGCCTCCCTGCATCCCCCACTCTCTGATTGGTCAGCTGCAGAGCTCAGTGATCTGAGGTAAAAAAAACAGTTACAGGGGACTGCAGAGAGCTAATGACAGCTAAGGAAATCAGGAGTGGCCAACAACCACCTGTAAGGTGAAGCAAAGCTGCTCGCCCAGCATCTCTGATGGCTTCCAACACACTCCCCCCACCTCCTATACCTAACAGGCAGTTGTCTGTCAGGTGCATCCCCACCTCCACAGTGGCTTCTAAGACTCCTCCCCCCTCTCCCTCCTACACTGGACAAGCAGCTGCCTGTCAGGTGTTGGAGAGGAGGTGGGATGGCTTCCAACACACTCCCACCACCTCCTACACCTAACAGGCAGTTGTCTGTCAGGTGCAGCAGCGGTTGCAGGGGGGCTAAAGCTATGAGGGAACCTGCCCCATCCGTAACGCCTTAGTGATCCTGCCAGCCCCGCCTCCACCGTGGCTTCTAATACGCCTCCCCCTCCTACACGGGACAGGCAACTGCCTGTCAGGTGTAGGAGAGGAGGTGGAACGCTTACAGCCACCGGGGAGGTTTATTCACCAGGATTGTCTTAGCATTGCTGTTGGCCCAGCCTCCCTGATGCCTTTAAATACAATCCCCCCCAACACCAGAGAGGCCGGTGTCTGTCAGGTGTAGGAGCAGAACCAGGGTACTTTAATGCAACAGGGACGCTGCCCCAGCAGGATCACCTTAGTGATGCTGTTAGCCCAGCCTCTCTGATGGCTTCCAATACACTCCACCACCTCCTACACCTAACAGGTGCAGCAGTGGTTGCAAGGGCCTTAAAGCAAAAAGGGAGCCTGCCCCAACAGTAATGTCTTGGTGATCCTGCCAGCCCTGCCTCCACTGTGGCTTCTAATACTCCTCTCCCCTCTCTGTCCTACACTGGATAGGCAACTGCCTGTCAGGTGGAGGAGAGGAGGTGGGATGCTTACAGCTACTGGGGAGGTTTGCTCAGCAGGATTGCCTTAGCACTGCTGCTGGCCCAGCCTCCCCAATGCCTTTAAATACAATCCCCCCCAACACCAGACAGGCCGGTGTCTGTCAGGTGTAGGAGCAGTGCCAGGGTATGAATGTTTATGGGTAAAGGACATTTCTAGGAGCCTCCCTCATGAACCTGAAGAAATGTCCACCACATCACCACTCCCTCACACCAACTCCCTCTCACACCTCTCACCTCTTACTGCCCCCAAGAAAGCTCCTGGCAAATGTCGAGCCAGATACACCAATGCTACAAGGAGGAGGCAACTTAGGAATGCGGCAAAGACATTTGCACACAGTACACCTGCAGTGCACTGAGCTGTGCAGGCCAAGTTCCAGCAAGATCACCCTGAGGTGCTCAGAACAACACAGTCTCCATATGAGCGAAACAATCCAGGAACACAAGTAGAGAGGCCATCACTTTTGTGGAAGGTAGCAGGAGTTGACTTAACAGACGACTGCTTCTTAAATTGACAGTTCTATGTGGCCTGCTCCAGAGTGAGCTCACCAAGCAGCCTGGTGATCCTAGCACCTGAGGGCAGAACCACCAATGTGGTCTAGAGAGAGGTCTTTCAGTAGAGAGAAAAAAACTACTTATGTCTCACTTCATTTTGTACACTACGATCTTCTCCATTAGAATTCCTACAACCAATGTCACATTTCAAATTTCACATTATTGGTATTATAACTGGATTTAGAAGAGAAGAAGAAGAGGAAGAGAAGAGAAGAGATTGGATTTATACCCCGCCCTTCACTACCCAAAGGTATTTCAGAGCGGCTTACAAACTCCCTTCCCTTTCCCCTCCCCACAACAGTCACCCTGTGAGGTAGGCGGGGCTGAGAGAATTCTTGACAGAAACTGCTCTTTTTCAAGAACAGCTCTTATCAGAGCTACAGCTTGCCCAAGGTCATCCAGCCAGGTGCAAGTGGAGGAGTGGGGAATCAAACCCGGTTCTCCAAGATTAGAGTCCGCGCACTTAACCACTACACCAAACTGGCTCTTAAATACCATAGCGAAGCACGGGTATCAGGCTAGTAATCAAATAACCTCAGACTGCTGGTGAGGACATGTTCACTTAATTCTTGTTCTGTACAGCAAAAACATGCTGAATGGCTTCAGGCAGGAAGTGTGGTAACCACTTTCAGTTTTTCCTCAGCCCAGGTCTCACAAATCAAGCTTGGTTCTATCTCATAGTATGTATTGTCTTCAGTGAGATAGTATCCATCATCTAGGTTGTCACCCACACTGGGAATGTCATTGTAATGAGCGAGTGAAACGCAAGCTATCTCTCCTTGAGGATAGTCTGAGTATTCCTTCTGCCACTCTGGTGACAATATTCTCCATGTTTCCCATTCCCCATGAGAAGATTTCCCATTTCCCAAACTCACTGTGGCCCCATCTCAAGCCTGCAACCAAGCTCCTTTTGTAATCCAGTCACAGTGCCAAGTGCTATGTGATTTTTGCATTCAGCAGACCTACAGATCAATCTAGAATTTCTGGTCATGAATTACGAGGCAAGGAGCTGTGGATGGAAACTATTGTAGTTAAAGGGATAATTATGAATTGATGTATGGAGTAAAAGGCCAGACAAAAATAATCATCAGTGCATCATTCCCAAAATAATGGAGAGGATACCATCAAATACAAAGCAGCCTTCAAATAACTAATTGTGTACATAGATGCATATAGAAAAATGGGTGACAACAGCGTCCGACTCTTCTAACTACTGTATCTGTATGACCTAGGTATAAAATACAGTAAGTCGGATTCCCAATTTCTCTTCCATGAAAAGAAAAACATGCCATTGTAAAGAGTTCCCTGACCACAAGAGGAACATTTTAAGGGAGAGCAGTAGGCTACAGAGCTCTGCTCAAAGTCCTTTGGCTTGAGCCCACAAGATATATAACATGATAGGCAAACAGTGGCAAAATCTTGGCCCTATCTATTCACTCATGAAGGTTCTGGTTTTCTCTCAATGTATACTTGTAGAGATGTTAAAAATTAATAAAATATTAATTCAAAAAGAGACAGGGTGAAGTACTCTGGCAGAGGCCAAGCTGAACACCTCCATTCAGTCGTCAGCATAAAAAGAGGGACAGGTAATCAAATGACTTTTTGGGAAAGCACCTCTAGGCAACTGAGTAACTGCTACTGAAGATCACCCATTTTAAATAAAGGCATCCTGGCTAAGCTTTGTGAAGATGGTGGCTCCAATGAACAGTGAAGAAGCATCACAAATGTGACTTGCCCATCATCAAGACTACAATCAACCTGATGATGGGTTAATATTCTAAAAATGGTTATACAGTAGAGAACCTTAGATAAGACCTGAACCCTGATAAAAAGTTAAGGAATTGTAAAAAATTAAAAACAAAAAAAACCTATAACAGTCTAAGGGAGACAAATGTTGCAAGAAAACTAAAATGTAACACATGCAAAGTAATCACAGTTTCCTGCGTAGGAAATGCATTGTATGAGAAGCACAAAAAGCTACATTTGCAGTAATTTAAACAACATATTCCAAAGCCATGCATCTCGGTAAATTGTAAGCCTGCCAACAGTAGCCTGTATCCTACCACTTCACTATGCAAAACTTGAAGCCTTCCTCTAGCCTAAGGAGCCTTCTACCAACTTAGGTGGCTTTACCTATATCATAAGAACTTCCTCCAGCTCTATGTAGGATACTGCCCACTGTATTTATCATAGAACAATGTTTAGCAAGGAACAGGCACTTTAATATTAGTGGCAAATAACATGCATTAACAACTAAGGGGAAAATAAATTTGTAACATGCCCAAAGTCAAGCCTCCGTTTTTTAAATGTTGGGTAGTAACGTGAATACATGTCCTATGGTGTGTGTTATAAAAATGGAGACCAGGGTAGGAGCACATAAGTACACTTTTAAATATCATTTATGTATGTAGCTGCTGAAGAGAAAAGCAAAGATAAAACAGAATGACAGTAAAAATGTGTTTCATGCACGCATTATCACATGAAGCTTCCTTATATGGAATTAGATCATTTGTCCATCAAGATCAGTATTGTTTACTCAGGCTGGCAGCAGCTCTCTAGGATCTCAGACCCAGGTCTTTTTTATCACCCACTACCTGGTCCTTTTCACTGGAGATATCGGGGATTGAACCTGAAACCTTCTGCATGCCAAGCACATGCTTAACCACTGAGCATGTAATATAAATGTTGGTCAGTGAGAGAAATATACAACACAATGTTATTACCTAAATGTGTGCAAATTTCCCCAAATACATAAGAATATAACAAAAGAAAAGCTCTTCTGGATCAAAGCAGCGGTCCATCTAGTCCAGCATCCTCCTTTACACAGAGGCCAACCAGTTTGCCCTGGAGGGCCAACAAATGGGGCATAGAAGCCAAGGCCTTCCCCTGATGTTGCCTTCTAGCATTGGGTTTCAGAGGTCTACCTGCCTTTGTACATGGAAGTTTCCTTTACTCAGCTTGGCTAGTAGCAACTGATAGACCTATCCTCCATAAATACACAGGAACTAAAGAAATATATATAACGATATCCCACCTTTCTTCTGTCATGGACAGCAGCAGTTTAAATAGCATTGCCAGAAGTTCTACTTTCCAGATGCTGATCAGACCCAGATTAGTATCCATGGCTAACTGACTTTCTCACTGCTTACCTGTAAATGGACAATCCTTTGGAACACATCTTCTCTCATGCTCATCTCAACGTCAAAATGAGAAAGCCTTTTATCAGCATATGTGCTTGCTGCACGCACATCTTTGTCAGGTGAAACATGCTGTGGGAAATCCAACATGCTTCTTTCCACTATTAAAAACAAAAAACAAAATAACAAATGCACTAGGTAGTAAAAGTACAACACCAGTAGAAATGAGCCCACCTTAACCCAGTTAATGAAAAAGATTTTCCAAAGTTTCAAAAAACCTTTACCAGTGAGCTCCTTTAGATACCAGTTTGAATGTTTTCTATTAATTCAAGGTAATATAAAGTTGATAATATGCTGTAATTAATGGAGACATTAAAGGGCTTCCCAAAAATAAGTACAAAGAACAGCAGATATAAAAAGGGGTTTACAGAAAATGCCCTTTGTGTGTAAGATAATATATAAATAAGTGAACATTTTATATGCCTATCCTGAAAATTAGAATAAAATCAGAATAAAACAATCAGAAGTTTTAAGAAGCAGATCTTGAAATGAAGCTGTATATTCTTCTTGGATATGCCCTTTATTATAGAAACAGAAATTGGTGTGCTCCAAACTCTCACTAAATGTGAACAAGACAGGCCATTTAGCCTTTACAGTTCCATCAACCCCCAACTCCTGTCCACTAATACATACCATTCATTTATAGAATCACCTACTAATTAAGAATCATGACAAAGAGAAAGATCTCCACCTGCTGGGAGTTATTTTCAGACCTTTTACACAAAATCACTAATTTAACTAACAAACACAATTGAAAGTATGATTATTTATTATTGATCACATTAGTATCTTGCACTTCCACCAAGGTGCTCAAGGCAGCATATTTTCATATTAACAATCCTGTGGTTGTGGTTAGGCTAAGAGACACAAGGTTGCCTGCTAAACTTCCTAGCTGAGCATGGATATAAATCTAGGTTTCCCTCATCTTTGTGTTTTCTGCTTAGTCCTAAATGCTTCCACTTTCTGAGACTTCAGCCAGTGCTTTCCACATTTCAAGATTATTCTCTGTTCCCAAGAGAGATAATGGTAACATGCTCTAGGATGCCAAATTCTACATCACAACAGATACAGTGGGGCTGAGAATGCTCCATGCAGTCTGCACGCACACACAGAACTGAGAATTCAATTTCCAATCTAACCCATAGAACAGGGGTCAGCAACATTCTATAATTAAAGAGCTGAATGATGTCAAAATTCAGGACAAGAAATCAACAGAGAGCCTATTTGCATAACTTAATCAACCTGTCAATTATTAATACTGTTAATAAAACCAAATGGTTTCTGCACAGCCCACACTCTGATTGCTACAGGTTGTTTATTAGGGAGTGGCATATCTGAGGTCTCCCAATAAGTAACAATAAAAACAATTCAAACAGCATTATAGCATCCCACACAACCCTCCAATATATCTTAACTTAAAGATTTGAATTTCTTTTGTAAAATGCCACATTTGGATCCACATGAAGCCACATTTGGCTCTAGAGCCGCTAGCTTCAGACTCCTGCTGTTCCACTAGGCCTTTGGTTGAGGCAGTGGATAGTAAATAACATTGGCCTCCTCTGCTCAAGTGACCATGGCGCTATTTACATCTTGGGCACCTGGAGTGACTGATCTGTTCAAGCAGAATGTACCAGCCCACCCTGACATGAGCTGCCAGTAGGTATTTAAATTAGTCCACTAAATTTTTAATTGTTTAAATTAATGTTTTAATGAACTGTCCTATTTAATTATGTACGGTTTTATTGTTGGATGATATGTTGTAAGCCGCCCTGAGCCTGCTCGTGGGGTAGGGTGGGATAAAAGTCCCAAGAATAAATACATAAATACAGAACCCAAGGTGATTACAAACTCACTTAGCCGAAATTTAATCACATACTATGCAACATAATGGAGTTGTAGCTACTACTATATTCAGCTCCAAGCAGCTGTACATAAATTAAAATCTCACGAGTCTAGCTTCTAATATCCTCCCCTTCTGGTGCAAATGGAGACTAATATTAGACATGTCACACTTACCTGAATACTCCATTTCTATATCTGCTAAAGCCTGTACTGTGTTTTCATATGTGACCTTTTCCATATCAAGCTTCCCAACACTGTCATATACTTGCTTTGTTTTCCTGATAAGCTCTTCAGTCTTTGTTCTAATCTGGTCTGGCTGCAGGTCCCATTTCAACACATTTCGGTCTGCTGCAGAATAGGATGAGGCTTTGAGATTGGTAGTAATCTCTGTTCCTAAAGTCATTCTGAATAAAATCTTGCAGCCACCCACTCTGCAATTAAAAACAAGCACACACACAAAAAAGTGTGACTTATAGCAGAAGGTCCAGAGGGGAGAGGAGTGGAAGTGACACAAGCAGTTGTACCACTGAATAATATAAGAAGATGGCAGCTAGTTATGGGTAGAGCTTTGCAAATTTGGAGCACCTTAGTGATGACTGGGTCACGGATACGGGAAAAGGGGCAGCATAGACTAGGAAGCACAGCCAGTGGAACACTGTGCACCAGAGGCAAAGCTCAAGAGCAATGATAATAAAGGGGGGGAAAGTATTTAAGGAAGCAATAAACAGGGCAAAGCAGCTTCAGATGTGATAAATTCTGTCCTGGTGAAGAGGGAGGAAATTTTTCAGCTCCCTCCATTTCTTGTAATATGTTTTATCAAGGTTAATTTGCTTCTAAGCATTCAGTAGATACTGCTCCCTTATTTTTCCCATTAAAAAAAAGCGCAAGGGCTAAATAAACACTCATTCTCATGAGACCGCATCTGATGCTCCAGAATACAGAGTCCTACCAATGAGGCTGGGGAGAATGCCAACCACAGATTTCAATTAGACATACCTTTTTTTTTGTATTTGTGTGTGCGCGTGCTTGTGTGCCTGGAACTCATGGTGACTTCTGGTGACCCCTAGTGGGGCTAGGATGTTTCAGAGACATGGCTTGATATTTGCTTGCCTTTGCGTCCCAGCCCTGGTATTCCTTGGAGATTGCCCTTCCAAGTATTTGCCAGGGTCAGCCCTGCTTAGCTTCCGAGATCTGACAATACTGAGCTCGCGTCGGCTATCCAGGTCAGGACTAATTAGACATACTTATGACAACCATTTTTAGGATTTAGGTCACTGTAAAAATCTAGTAATTTAAAGCACAGCTGAGATTTAATCTTAAAAATAGATCTCCAGATCCTGGGAACTCAACCACTGAAAGTCAGTACAAACTATGCAGTCAGAAGTAAAACAATTGAACTGTTTCCTTAATAAAATAGTCTTCTAATATGAAAAACAGCAAGTGAAGACAAATATTGTAAAATGCAAAAAGATGGAAAGGCCAATGCAAATGGCCCATTATGTAAGAGTAATAACAAATCATTTATGCAAAGTAAACAAAACAAAAATCACCAATAAAAACAAAAGTTAATGTAGCATCCCCAAAAGCTACTTCCACAGCAATCCTGGTAACTGCACTAACCCTATCACAGTGCCCTTGTATGGCATAGACTGAACACTATGTGGTGATGAGAAGGATGCTAAGACGACATCATTGGGTCCAGCCTACATCCCCTTCCTGTTGGAATGCACAAGCCCTCTCCCAAGATAGAACCGCAGAGCCTTCCGTGCTAATGACATCTGCAATCTCAGTCTACTAGATGCCCCTCAGACAATGCAGCCTGCAAGTAATCTTTTTGCCAGAAACAGAGCTAAGGCCAGACTAAGAATGAAGGGGAGTGGGTTTCTGGTGGGTGTTTGTACATCATACTTTGCACAGTCAGCCAAGGCCACCTATACAGTTGTTTCACATCTTCACTCTTTGAAATGTCCCAACTGGGCACCCGCTTGTTTGTGATACCACAAAGAATGGAACAGGTAGAAGTGTGGCAGTGTACTCTGATAACTGTTTATCTGCTTCATTTGTAGTCAGCCTTTCCCACAAATGGGGCCCCAAATTAGCTTACATCGTCCCCCTCTCTTCCATTTTATCCTCACAACAACCATGTGTGGTAGGTTAAGGCCAATACCCCCTCTGAGCTGTGAAGTCTTGTGAGCTACTGGCACTAAAGTTGTGAGCGAGCAATTTGGCTACTGTATAAATTAGTTTGCTCTGGAGCCATCCTTCCCAAGCTAAGGCAAAAATGTGTGAGCTGGAGGCTAAAAAATTGTGAGCTAGCTCATACTAACTCAGCTCAGAGAGAACACTGGTTAAGGCTGAGAGTACATGACTGGCCCTAGGCCACCCAGCAAGCTTCCACAGCACAGCAGGGAAGTTGAATCTGGTTTTCCCAGATCCTAATCCAAAACTCTAACCCTTATACCACATTTGGATCTGTGTCTCTTACCCTGGTAATACACCATAATTGACTGTTGAGTTAGTTGGAATCCCATCCAAGGGAAGATGTATTGGGAGGCCCTTGTTGGTAATGTTCTACTTATGTCTTTTGTCAATGTAATTTTATGCCATTATCGAGGGTGGGACCAACCTGAATAATTTCAGACTATGAACTGAGCTTTGTTCTCCCGCTCTATCAGACATCACATTTCCAACTCTGCCTAGATCTTCTCCCTGTGTTAGTAGCACCTCACCAACTCAAGGATTATGCTAGCAGCAGCACCTGGTGGCTGGCATAAATGAATTATGGTGGTATAAAAGATTGGGCAGTGATCTTATCCCTGCCCAGTAGGGATAAAGCAGAGACAGGATCACACTCTGTGGCTTTCGTTTGTAAGAAAGACCTGGGGGAATTTATAGCTGCTTCTGAAGGAAGTTCACAGAAGTCTTGGGGGTACCTTAGGATCTAACAACATTTATTCTAGTATGAGCTTCCAAGAGACAGAGCTCACTTCTTCAGATGCTGTGTATTTCCTTTTCATAGCATTTGAAGAAATGGGCTCAAATGCACAAAAGCTCATAATGGAATAAATGTTGTCAGTCTTTAAGGGACCACTGGACTTCTATTTTGTATTGTTACAACAGACTAACATGGCTACCTTACTGGAATTTTCTGCAGATGAAACACATGTAATTAACCAATATGCGTATATGGAAGAGACTACTGTTACCCTCCGATGAGCTCATCTGCTACTCTTCCACCTGCTGGTCATAAGTGGTCCAAGCAGCATTTATGCACAAACATTTAATATTAACAGACTACTTTCCCCTGTCTCCAACAGCCCATTACCAAAAAGTAACTGTTCACATAGCTTGATAGAAGCCATGCTGAAGATGCTGACAGCAGTTTCTGTACAAACAAGTTGCAATGCATTATTTATGCCTCTTCTGAAAGTGAAATTTTCATTAAGAGGCAATCTATAGCGGCTCCCTAAATGTCTATAAATTGTCGTATAAGATATCTACCAATCCCTGATGTATCAGATGTATAACACAATTGTTCTTAAGAAGTAGGTATGCCATTGAAATTAAAGGGTTAGCTGTTGGTGAAATAAGATTTCAAAATATACCTTACAAATATATTTAACTGGCTCCTAAAATGAGTAGCATCATAAATTCCACTGCTAAAACAAAATGTAACTCATTGGAAAAATGAACTATGCACAGGAATGGTTTAATTTATTTAAATATTTATACCCCACCTTATTTCCATGGACTCAAGGCAGCTTAAAACACAATGTATTCATTTATATTATATTGCACCTTCCTCCTCAATGGGGACTCAAAGCAGCTTACATTGTCCTCTCCTCACCTCCACTTTATCCTCACAACAAACCTGTGAAGTAGGTTAGTCTGAGAGTGTGTGACTGGCCTAAGGTCACCCAGCAAGCTTCCGTGGCAGAGCATGGATTCAAACCTGAGTTTCCCAGATCCTAGTCTGACACTTTAACCACTACACCAAGAGGGATAATCCTAAGAAATTTATTTTTATTTATTTTATTAGATTTTTATCTCACCCCTCCCCCAGAATGGGATTCAGGGCAGCAGTAACAATAATACCATAGTTCTAATCAAATCAAATTAAAATCCAATTAATTCAATATACAGCTTTTGGCATAAACATGCACCATGCTGTTAGTACAGTCCTCCAGAATTACATTACTGGAACGCCTAGTGGAATAACTCTGTCTTACATGCCCTTTGGAATGCAGACAAGTCCTGCAGAGTACGGGTCTCTTCAGACAGAGCATTTCACCAGGTTGGGGCCACGATGGAGAAGGCCGTCACCCTTGTTGCACTTAGATGGGCAAATTGAGGGCCAAGCACCACCAACAACCCATGCGTGGCTGAACGAAGACACTTTGGGGGGTCATAATGGGAGAGGCTTAGTGCTTAGTTCTTGTGGCCCTTTCCTACATGCCCAGGGAAATGTAGATCACCACTTTGGGGTCAGGAAGCAATTTTTCTTCAGGCCAGTTTGGCTGGAAATCCTGGAGGTTGTCATCTTTTGGGTGTGGAACACTGGTCACAGGGACTGGGGGGGGGAGATATTTGTGAATTTCCTGCATTGTGCAGGGGGTTGGACTAGATGACCTGGTGGTCCCTTCCAACTCTATGATTCTAGGCGGTCCTTTAGGGTAGGAAGGTTTCAGACCATTTAAGGCTTTAAAGGTTAACACCAGCACCTTAATCTGACCCAGAAACCAACAGTCCTTTATGTCATAGCCTACACAGTTCCCAAAAGCACCTTGATCTTTAGCAGTGACCTTTCAAAAGATGGAGGGAGATTCAGAAAAAAAGGCATGTTGGGAAAAGTCCCTTTCTTTTATTTACTTACTATATTTATAACCCACCTTTCTCACTGAGACTCAAGGCAGAATGCACAGTGTAAATCTATACAACCAATATGATGAGACATCTAATAATCAATGTACTAGGATTACAGAAATCTGAACAATGGTAGCATATTAGGCATGATAAACAGTGCAGATACAATACAGAAAAAATGGTATTACATTCGTAAAAAATAATGCAGTAACAACAGAATAATACATGCAGCCAAGAGAAAATAAGTCCTATACAAAGTGGTATAGTCCACAGTCCCCTTTGTGAAGCACCTTCCTGAACTATTCTGTTAGGTAAAGGTAAAGGTTCCCTTGCTCGAAAGCCAGTCGAATCCGACTCTAGGGTTGCGGTGCTCATCTCCGTTTCAAAGCTGAAGAGCCAGCGCTGTCCGAAGACATTTCCGTGGTCATGTGGCCGGCATGACTAAACACCAAGGTGCACGGAACGCTGTTACCTTCCCACCGAAGTGGTACCTATTCATCTACTTGCAATTTCTTGCTTTCGAACTGCTAGGTTGGCAGGAGCTGGAACTAGAGACAGGAGCTCACCCCGTCATGCGGCACCCGGGTCTCGAACTGCTGAACTACTGACCTTCCACAGCCTGCAGTTCAGCGTCTTAACCACTTGAGCCTAACCACTTCCCTAACTATTCTGTTACAGCTGTATTATATTTATAGAAAGGGCCTCCTGAAACAATTCAATTTTAGATGGTTTACAGAATGATAGAAGGCAGCACCTGCAGAAGGCCCTCAACAAATGACTGAAGCTGTCGTGGCAGATCATAGGGGAAGAGGTGGTTCTGCAGATGTGAAGGTCTAAGGCCTTGCAGACCTTTGTATGAGGTAGGAAGTACCTTGAATTGAACCCAGTAAGTACAAGCTTCAAGCTACAGCTTCAAGAGGGGATTGGATAAACATATGAAACAAAGGTCCATCAGTGGTTATTAGCCACAAGGTACACACTATGTAAACAAATATATCAGAATTGGAGATTGATGTATAAATGTACCCTTCTTAATTGTGGAATGCTGAGAGTAATTAACTGAGACCCTGTTGTTATGCTCCATCCATCTCCTCTCAAGCATGGAGGTAACTAACAGCATCCTTTTCTTTAAGATGGGTTGATTAGTTGTGCAGTGCTATGTCTCCTCTGTCACCAGACCAGAGAAATACAATCCAATCTACCATTTCAAATTATATTACATTCTACTATTCATTGCATTACATTACAATCACTATTCCAATTTACTATTCCAAATAAGAAACACAATAAAATGAAGAGGATGTATGGCTTTTCTTGGTGAGAATACAGATGTAAGGACAGAATGAGAGTCACATACATATTAAGATAAGAAACCAATATCCCTGTTAAATCCTGGGGGATTGTTCTAAGCATTGTAATAACTTGTAATTCAGCATTTTCCCTTTCCAGTCTGTTCCTGAAGTTCCTTTGCAATAAGGGAAGGCAAACTTGACAATGAACTTTCCAAAAAGATTGTACTAAACCAGGTATTCGAAAGATCTCAGCAAAACGAGAGGAAAAATGAAAAGTGAACAATTAGGGGACAACATCACGTGGATGTAACCAAAAAACTCACTGTGGTTTGGATACCAAACCAGAGCAAATCCTCTGAGAGGAAGCAGAATTCTGTCTTGATGTTTTGCTAAATAAGATGGCTTAACAGCACGAAAAAATGAATTCCATATTTTCCCAGTCATTGATTTCTGTGCGGCCAGTATTTACTAGCAATACAAATACAAGGAATATCAATCTGTTCACAGGAGCTCAGAATCAGCATAGTTCTTGTGTATGTGAGTTACTAGTAAGGCTAAAATTAGGGTCCCAGTTCTGGCTTCATTAACAGGGCCCCCACGATTTCTTCCCCAGATTCACTCACTTTAAATCTCTGGATGAAGCTTAACAGTCCAGCTGGATTGCTAGCATTCCTTTCACTGGGGCAAGGATCACGATAGCTCACTGTATGGGTACATTCTGGATTCAAGGTAGAAATTAGTACTTTTGGAAGTCCAAAGGCAACCCCTAGCATGCTTAATTCTCTCAATATTAGAGCTAACCCTTTCAGCCTCACCTGCTTTATCAAACCCTCCCTTACACAAAATACCTGACCATTTATTTTAATAACTCTTTCACCGAATTTACACATCAGTTTTGTATTTGCAAAATTCAAATATAATTGTTTCTATGCTTACTTCACATAAATTAGCTTCTCTCTGAACTACTAGACTAAGACTGCATCCATACACTATGAGATATTTGCACGAATGATACTGTATACCAGTAATTCGCAACTGGATTTTCCTGTGCAAACAAGACAGTCCAATTGGAAATTACTGCATCAGTACAATAGCACCATGTGGAGTGATGTGTGGATTCAGCCAAGTTTGCAAACTGCTTTCTCAAAAACAAATTTCCTCAATAACCCCTACAGTAATAAACTACAAAAAAGCAGACATCCTGACCTGGATAACCCAGGCAAGCCCGTCAGACCTCAGAAGCTAAACAGAGCCAACCGTGGCAAGTACTTGGATGGGACACCTCCAAGGAATACCAGGGCTGGGATGCAGAGGCAGGCAATAGCAAGCCATCTCTCTGAAACATCCATGACTTCCAGGCATACACACACACACAAAATACTCACCATAAATAAATAGGCATATATATCATCCAGCCTAATGCTTTCACTGATCTCTTAAATTCAGAAGTTTATAGCTATTAGAATCATAACCTATGGACAGAAGCATCTGTTGGAAACTGCCTATGTTATAACGGTACAGGCAATTGCTTACAAAAGTTTATGTCATAATAAATAGATTTCAAAGATGTCCCTTTGCATTGCTGGGAGCCCCATCCCCCCCCCCTGTACACCAGCATCTTGGTATAACTGTTGCATATAAATAAGAGTAAACAGTCTGCACATTCAGGAATGAAAGGCGGTGGCATCTTCATTAGTTGGAAACCACTTAAACCTAATGCGTAAAGGTTGAAAGTATGAATAAGGTGGAGGTTCTTTCTTCAACCGTTACTATGTTGAGGGGAAAAGGCATTTGAGGAGGCAGAAACGGATACATGCAAAGTGGTTTTACACCCAGAAAGGAGGCCTGGCCTCGGCATCAGTGTCTTTTTTTCCCCTCCGGTGCTTGCAAACAAAAGAGACTGCAGTGTGCAACCCAGGGGTGGTGCGGGCAGCTTCCCTCCGCAGCCCTTCAGAGTCACAAGCACCTATTTAGACTCGGATCTCCCTCCCCCCGTCGCCTTGTTCCTTTCAGGTGAGGAGGGAACCGAATACCTGCAAAAGCTCCGGCCCGCTATGACGCCCAAGAGCAGCATGGAGAGCTGGCAGGGGACGAGGAGAGCAGCCTTAATCTACTGCTGCTACCGCGCCAATCAAGCCGCTCACGGCTTTTCCCACGCGTGCCGCCCGCAGCCGCTCCGCCTCACCCGCGCACACCCGCCCGTAGCGGAGTTGAACCAGCGAATAGCCGCGGCGGCGCAGTCACTTCCGCCTGGCAGGTTTTGCGCGCGCGCGCGCACGCCCCCTTCAGCCTCGCTCCCGCCCGCGTTTCCACACGAACGATAACAACGCCGCGGGAGCGAGCCGGGGACTCGAAGGCGAGAAGTTTGTGCAGGCAGAGCGTAGCAGCCGTAACTGCGCTTCGACGTATGGTGAAGGAGCAGGCCGAGGAAGGGAAGAAAACAGACAGCTGTCGCTTCGCTCCCCTTCTTCCTCCTCCTCTTCCTTTGCACGGTAAGGCTAACGGCCGCTGCCCTTCTTTGCATGGATGGTGTCCGCTGCAGAGCAACGCGAAAGCTTAGGTTGTTCCGCCGCAGAGTCTGCTGCTGCCGCCGCCGCCGCCTTTCCATGGGGAAGGGAATGGAGCTCTTCGAGCTGTTTGTGTGTATCGCAAGGGTTGGAGAATGCAGAATATTCTTCGTCTTGTGCCAGGCACCTGGTAGGTCAAAGAGACCTCCTTTTTCTCTCGGGAAACTGCTGAACAACCTCGGTCCCCGTCAGGTGGGTCATGACTCCCCCCTTCCTTTTAGATCTGGTCGGACCCGTTAAGTCAGGGTGGCCACCTTTGAGCTGTGGAGAAGATGCTCGAGATGAGCTGGTTTGGCCGGGTTCCCGAGCTAGGCGTGTGTTGGGAGGATTTCTCCAGTGTGTGTGTGTGTGTATTTAAATAAACGTGATCACACTCGGTTTAAGTACTCTGATCCGTGAAGCTGTTAATCTGCCAAATGTAGTATATAGCGTATACGTGGGTGAAATCTGGAATACCTATCAAAAAGCAATCCCAAACGGTGGCGTTTGAAATTATAGCACAGGCCAGTTATATAACCCCATATGGGAAATGTAAAATATTTAGGCAGGGAT
Organism: Gekko gecko; assembly: GCA_029375565.1. Lineage (NCBI taxonomy): Eukaryota > Metazoa > Chordata > Lepidosauria > Squamata > Gekkonidae > Gekko > Gekko gecko. Next base: position 44,008,471 of record JAPDNY010000007.1, on the reverse strand, counting down.
GCTCTGAATCATCTACTCTCTAGCATTTGCCTCCAGAGGGCTCTTGCCACCATTAAAACAAGATACAATATGTTTTGATATATGGCAGCACTTTAATCTTCTTCCATTACTTGAGAGCTTTTTGTAGCTCATTCAGATGTTCAGCAACAACTGAGATGTGTAAGCCAAGACATGTTGTTAGTATTTTCAGCATTGTCAATAAAGGGTCGTCCCCCCCCCGAATGTAAATGGAGAAGTATTGTAATGAAAAGTGGCAGCCTGAGAAGTTAGATTGAAATACTTACATAAAGTTATATAATTTCAGAAAAGATGCTGAATGCAAATGAAGCTCTGAGTCAACATCATATCACTAATCACAAGTTTGCATTGAGGTCATCATGTTCCAGTTTTCATCCTAAGTGTAGGGCCATGTTAGGAGAAGGTGGTGTTTTTTTTTTAAAAAGATGATTATCCTGTCATTCTTAAATTTAGAATGCAGGTTCCTAGATTCAATTGCATAATGATTTTTAAAAAAAATTGAAATAATTTTGAACCTTGAACACAAAGTCATGTGGTATGCTGCTCATACAGTAGTAGTAGATGGTAGATGCTGAAGATGTGAATTATTTTCTCCCCCCCCCGCCCTTTACTTGATATGCTTGTACATTGTGTGAATAAACTTTGGCAGCCTAAGGCCCAGGTAATTACATATATGCAGGTTTCTCTAATATGGTGGCTAAGAAGAAGAGAAGATGATATTGGGTTTATACCTGAAGGAATCTCAGAGCAGTTAAAAATCTCCTTTCCCTTCCCCTCCCCACAACAGACACCTTGTGAGGTAGGTGGGGCTGAGAGAGCTCTTGAGAGAACTGCTCTTAAGAGAACAGCTCTGAAGAACTTGTGACTAACTCAAGGTCACGCCAGCAGCTGCATGTGGAGGAGTGAGGAATCAAACCTGGTTCTCCCAGATTAGAGTCCACATTCCTAATCACTACACCAAACTGTCTTGTTTGAATGGCAAGCCAGGAAGCTGATTTTTTGGGGTTCAAACAGTCAAACTATGTCTTTTGAAACCTGTTTGGTAACTTTTATGCTTTGTTAAAAATGTGGTAAACCAGGGGAAGAATAGATTTAGCAATTCAAAAGTTTGTGTAATATGGTAATTGAAAGTGCCATCATAAACATAATTGCATCCTTCTGCATCCATTGAAGTTAATGGGTTAAGAAGGGTTCTATTTAGGGTTGCACTGCAGGAGTATGAACCAGGATATCTCCAGTAACTGCATCTCATTCATAAGCCTAGTGGTCATTTTGGCCAATCTGTTGTCTCTCAACATCATCTTCCTATCTGAAATATGGTGGTAGTTCAGTAATCTCAAACTTTACTGAAGAATGTACTGGGGCAAAGAAGCAAATTTAAAAAAAAACTTTAGAAAAAACAAAAGCCAGCAGCTGATAAACGAAAGTAACAGATCTGAGCTATATTCTGGATAACAAGTGAGCTGGATAACAAAAGCTCATACCCTGCCACAAATGTTGTTAGTCTTTAAGGTTCTACTGGGCTCTTGTTCTTTTCTGCTGCTGCAGACTAACACAGCTACTTATCTTGATCTATCAGGATATAATCATCAACACAATTCAAATGTAGCTTCACCTTAGACCTCATGTGTGAAGATTTTGAACCCAGCCCTTCATAATTTCAGATTGTCTTCTTTCCTGAGTGACTGCTTTTGCTCCTTAGTGCTAGGGCTTTGTTCAGCTCTAATAAAGAAATGAGTAGAAGCAAACACCACATGACATCTCCCTTCCCTCTGGATTCAACCTAACTTCATCTCCCTCTCAGCCTGAACAAATTATTTCTCCAAATGAATACATGTTTTTATTTAATCCAAGAAGATATGTCATTTGAGTCAAGTTGCACCAAGTCTTAGGACTAGAACTTTTTTGTGTGTAGCTTCAGTTTACAGAAATATGACCTCGGAACGTGAGCGGTGGCTCTTTTTACTCCAGGGTGTGGGGCATCTTAGCTTGGGTGATTCCCACCAATCAAGTAAAGGAGGCAGGTCTTAATTTCACACTTGTTGTGGTGGTCTGGCTACTTCTCAATTCATTTCCTGCCTTATTGCAGCATTTTTGTAGGAGCTGCATAACTAGGTTCCTACAACTTACAACTATTTGTATTTCTTGTTTCCTCTTATCCTTCTTCCCTCCACCCATCTTACTTCTTTTTCTCCTCCCCCCCTTCTATGGAGTTGCATGGCTTAGACCACAGGTGTCGAACTGATTTGTTATGAGGGCTGGATCTGACACAAATGTCAATTTGTCAGGCCGGGCCATGCATGCCATAAAATGTAACACAAGGTACTGAGATATGAAATTTATAAAGATTATTTCAGACACTGAATGGCAATAGCAGGTTTGATTGAATTAGATGTGATATGCAGAGGGGTAGTAGGCATGGAGATACCACATTGGTAATGAGACAGAAAACCTATGTCTCAATTTGGTCTGAGAGGACTCAGTCCAGGAGGATGTAAGGAATAAATGGGCATAAGTCTGACATTAGAAACCAAACATTCAGAAAACAGTGAGAGAACATTTTAACCTTCCAGGACATTCAGTTGCTGACCTAAGAGTAGCAGTTCTGTTACAAAGAAATCTCAAATGGAGATTAGAAAGAGAGACTACTGAATTGCAGCTGATAATGAAGCTCAAGACAGTGAATCCTCCTGGACTGAATTGAGAGGGAGGGTGGGATAGAAGTCAAATAAATAAATAAATTTCGTTAGTTGTTAAGATGCTACTAGACTCTTGCTCCTATCCACTAATAAAGATTGAAAGCTGTGCTGTAAAGTTTCCTTTCTTTCCCCCTTCATATGTTAGGAAGGGAGAGGGGAACCTCTCCAAATGAAATAATATATTGGTTTCAGACTGGGCAAAATCCACTCAGTGCTAGTGATGATAATTTAAACAGTTAAAGCAAGCAGAAAGGAGGGGTTTAATGTGAAGAAAGGCAGCCAGCGAGCTGGGAGGCGAGAAAGGGATATGTGTTGAACTGGAATATATGGAACCATAAATGTATTTTTAAATACTTAGCCATCTACTCCAATCATTAAACAATGGAATCCAAGCCATATGTTATAATTCCTAATCAGGGTCTTTTTGAAAGAAAATTAAATGCCAGATAGGCACAGGGAAATCTAATCTAAAAAAAAGTTTTCTGAATAAGCCAAAAATAATTTCCTTTTTATTCTCCTTAGCCCTTATTCCAATACATTTTGGGCATGTGTGAGTGTGTGTGTGAGAAAGAGAGAGTGTCTCAAAGTAAATGGCAGGGCGAAAAAGTATACCTGCTCTTGAAAGCTTATACCTGGAATAAAACTTTGTTGGTCTTGGACTCCAACTTTGTTCTTGCTCATGTGTTCTCTCTCACCCTTTCCTTCCCTCTCCCTTCCTCCCCAAAAGAGGAAGGAAGGGGAGGAGATCTCAGCCAATGGAGGAAAGAGAGGCTTAGCTTTGTATCTCTCCAGCACGATTGAGGGAGCTGGGTGAAAATAAGCCAAGATGCAACAGCAGCCCCAGAGAAGGAAGCAGGAGAGAGCTAGTTGCATGTGGGCTGGATACAAGCCCTGCAGCAGCCAATTCCAGCCCGCAGGCCATATGTTTGACACTCGTGGCTTAGACAGTGGAGAGGTTGGATGACTTTGACAAAGTCTCAGACAATTTCATCTGTAAGGATAATTCGGTCTCCCTGTTCCTCCTCAAAGTAGGAGGCAGGGACTTCTTCCCAATGCAGTTGGGTGGAATGGCCCACAGAGGAGTGGGAAACCCTGGATGAACTGAGGCAGTAGGAAAGCTCAACCATGTGACTCGACTGCACTTTGGAGGAGGCTATATCAGCAGCTGCCAATTTTGGTGGGAAAACTTCTGTGCCACAATATGGCAGATTTTCAGGCTCTGTGTTAGAAACCTCACAAGGGCAGTTGGAGACCTACAAAGACCTTCCCTCAGAAACAGCTGCTGCAGCCCTACCACCACAGATGTATGATGGGAACCAGGCGCCGGGGGGAATAGTGCAGGATGCTAAGCTGAATGGTGGCATGGCCAAGATGGGGAGGAAGAGGTTTCTTTTTGGTGGGAAAATCCCTATAACAAGGGAGAACAATGTAAGACTGGATTGCCAGTGGCACCTGACATAGGCTGGTACATCGTGTCTCCCAGAGGCACAAGAGGTACACATTAGAAAAGCCTAAGGGCTAAAGAGGGCTTTGCAGCATTTCAGCAGTTGTCCCCACCTACATGTAGGTAGACAGCCCTGGAGAGCCAGCTGGAGAAGAAGAAGAGATTGGATTTATACCCCACCCTTCACTAACCAAAGGTGTCTCAGAACGGCTTACAAACTCCTTTCCCTTCCCTTCCCCACAACAGACACTCTGTGAGGTAGGTGGTGCTGAGAGAGCTCTTGACAGAAACTGCTCTTTTTTCAAGAACAGCTCTTATCAGAACTATGGCTTGCCCAAGGTCATACAGCCAGGTGCAAGTGGAGGAGTGGGGAATCAAACCCGGTTCTCTCAGATCAGAGTCCGCGCACTTAACCACTACACCAAACTGCCCCCCTATGGGGGGGGCATGCCAACATCCTCTAAAGGGCACAACTGGGACAGATCGCAGTGTCATGTTCTGCCTTTTCTTTATTCCTCCCTTCTTCTGGCAGAAAATACCTAGATTGGTTATCTAGTCCCAGATGAGACACAGAACCAGACTACTCCCTGCATCAGCAAGAATCAGTACTTTTATGCAGCCCTCCAACTTGGAATACGATGGCCAAAAGTGGAGCTCCTTGTTTTCTTTAGCTGTTGAGCAGGGTGGAGGTGGTGACCTCAGTGGAAGAGGCAGTGGTTCATAAGTAACCAGACACCTGTTAATATGATTCTCAGAACTGTCAACCAAGACATATAGGTTGGATTTCAGGAAAGCAAATTTTGATGAACTAAAAGTTATGCTGGGTAGAATTCCATGGTCAGAAATACTTAAGGAGAAGGGAGTTCAAGAGGGATGGGAGTTTCTTAAAACTGAAATACTGAAGGCACAATTACAAATGATTCCTATGAGAAGAAAAAATGAGAGGAGCCTAAAGAAGCCAAGGTGGCTCTATAAACAGCTTTCTAAAGACTTGAAAAATAAAAAGACTCATTTAGAAAGTGGAAGGAGGGCTTATGATTAAGGAGGAATACAAACAAATAACCAGTACTTGTAGAGAGAGAGTTAGGAAAACTAAAGCTCAGTATGAGCTTACAAGACATCCAAAAAGCAACAAAAAAGGGTTCTTTTTTATGTTCAAAGTAAGAAAAAGAGCAAGGACATGGTAGGCCCATTGCAGGGACAGGAAAGTGAAATTGTAATAGGTGATGAAGAGAGGGCTGAACTGCTCAATTCCTACTTTTCCTCAGTCTTCTCTTGCAAGGGAAACAGTGTTCAATATGGCAGAAACAGAGCACATCATGAGGGAAGAGAGTTGCAGCATAGGGGTAGTACATAAACACCTAGTTTCTTTGAATGCAACTAAGTCCTTGGGACCAGATGAACTGCATCCAAAGGTACTAAAAGAACTTGTGGATGTAATTTTTGAGTCTCTGTCCATTATTTTTGAGAATTCTTGGAGAACAGGTGAGGTGCTAGAAGACTGGAGGCAGGCAAATGTTGCCCCATCTTCAAGAAGGGGAAAAAGGCGGGTCCGGGTAACTACTGACCCATCAGCTTGATGCCTATACCTGGGAAAGCTTTAGAACAAATAATCAAACAGACAGTCCTTGAGCATTTAGAAAGGACGGCTGTGATTACTAAGAGCCAGTATGGGTTTCTCAAGAACAAGTCATGTCAGACTAACCTTATCTCTCTCTCTCTCTCTCTCTCTCTCTCTCTCTCTCTCTCTCTCTCTTTTTTTTTGGAAAAAGTTACTACCTTGCTGGATCAGGGGAATCCTATAGACGTAGTTTATCTTGATTTCATTAATGCTTTTGATAAGGTTCCACATAATATTCTTGTTGACAAATTGGAAAAATGTGGTTTGGATTCTATAACAGATAGGTGGCTCTGTAACTGGTTGACAGATCACACCCAGAGAGTAATGGTTCCTCATCCTCTTGGAAAGCAGTGACAAGTGGAGTGCCTCAAGGGTCTCTCCTGGGATCTGTTTTGTTCAACACCTTTATTAGTGATTTGGATGAAGGAATAGAGGAAATGCTTATTAAATTTGCAGATGATACTAAATTGGGATGGGTAGCAAATGTGGTAGAAGACAGGGTCAAGATATAGGATGATCTCGACAGACTGGACAACTGGGCTAAAACAAATAAAATGAATTTCAATGGGGATAAATGTAATGTGCTGCATTTAGGTAGGAAAAATCAAATGCATAACTATAGGTTGGGGAAGACTTAATCTTGGCAGTAATATGTGCGAAAAGGATGTAGGGGTTTTAGTAGACCATACACTGAACATGAGTCAGCAATGTGATGTGGTTGCCAAAAAGGCAAATGCGATTTTGGGCTGTATCAACAGAAGTTGAAGATGGTACCACTTTACTTTGCTCTGGTTAGACCTCACCTAGAGTATTGTGTTCAGTTTTGGGCACCACAATTTAAGAACGACATAGACAGGCTAGAATGTGTCCAGAAGAGGGCAACAAAGATGTTGAGGGGTCTGGAGACAAAGTCTTGTGAGGAAAGGCTGAAGGAGCTGGGTATGTTTAGCCTGGAGAGGAGACGACTGAGAAGTGCTATGATAACCATCTTCAAGTACTTGAAGGGCTGTCCTATAGAGGATGATGCAGAGTTGTTTTCTGGTGCCCCAGAAGGTCGGACCAGAACCAACAAGTTGAAATTAAATCAGAAGAGTTTTCAGCTAAACATTAGGAAGAACTTCCTGACAGAGCAGTTCCTTGGTGGAACAGGCTTCCTTGGAAGGTGGTGGGCTCTCCTTCTTTGGAGGTTTTCAAACAGAGGCTAGATGGCCATCCTGACAGCAATGCTGATTGTGTGAACTTAGGCAGATCATGAGAGGGAGGGCAAGAATGGTTACCTCCATGCTTAGTTCTTGTGGCCTTTCTTACATGCCCAGGGAAATGCTGATTGCCACTTTGGGGTCAGGAAGCAATTTTTCTCCAGGACAATTTGGCTGGAGATCCTGGAGGTTTTTTATTTATTTATTACTTTCGGTTTGTATACTGCCTTGCCAGGTAAATTGGCATGTTCTGGGTGTGGAACAGTGGTCACTGGGGGTGTGGAGGGGGAGGTATTTGTGAATGTCCTGCATTGTGCAGGGGGTTGGACTAGATGGCCCTGGAGGTCCCTTCCAACTCTATGATTTTATGATTCTAAGGCAGTGAGCCACAGCAGTCCCAGCAGCAGTGAGGAGTTTGGGAGCTGTGAAGGTTACCTTCTGCTGGCTTCTGGGAGCCTCTTGAAGCTGCTGCCCACTCCCAAATGCCTGACACTTCTTCACTAGAGGGCCACCTGGCCGGCAGTGGTGATAGGGAAAGCTGCATCTTCCTTCCCCCTTGCTGTTGTCCATGCTGCCAGGTTCACTGTGGCTCCCAGCCAGCCAGCCACACTGAGTCTGATGTAGCTGGGCCACTGTGGTTCCCAGCCACCACACACACACACACACACACACACACACACACACACACACACACACACACACTGAGAGTGATGCATCTGGGCCCTCTGAAAGAGGAGGTAGGTGTGTTGCCTGCCCATGCACGGACAATGCTTTTGTTTTTAGGGGAATTTACCCCCCCATACAATTTTTTTTACTTATTTCAGATTTTTTGAAAACTTGGATTCCCCCCAAGTTTGGAGAACAATCTCCTTTCTCTCAATGTGGGCCTGATCTATGGATTTAGCTATCCATGAGAAATAGAGGGAAGAGACATATATCATTATGTTATTATCTGTTTTCTTTTTATCATCTGTTTTGCTTAGATTTGTATAGTATCCATGTTTGCCATTTTATAATTTTCTCTCAGAGTTTTAAGCAAAGTAATTATATGGCTTGAGGAACACTTGAAATGAAAAGTAGAGACAGGAAGTTTAAAATTAAGATCTGCCTCCTTGACTGATTGGTGGCAATTACCCATGCTAAGATGTTATCCCTTCCTCATAGCAGAAGGTTCCATTTCACTGCCAGTAATCATAAACAGGTGCCACATGTTGGATACTGGGGAGAAGAATTTTTTAGAGGAAGGGAATGCAACACAAAAGCAAATGAGATAATCTAAGAAAAAGAACCTGTTTCTGCAAAACAGCACCATGGTTAGCAACTGTAGTATTATGTTACCTGCGGTCAATTTCATGCTTCTGCAATATAGATAACAGCACACATTCTGAATTCCAGACACGGTTGAGTGCCACTGCTGACACAGCAGATTAGGTCCTACACATGTTAGACAGCAGGATCAGAACTGGGGTAGAAAATCCAGAAATCATGGGCAAAGAAAGATATCAGAGAGCAGGAAAAGCACAAATGCCTAGAGAGCTATCCAGCAATTGTTTTATGAACAATCCATCTCTCCTCATGCAAGAGACTTAACCATAATCACACTGCCTTTTTCACTTTTCAGTTTAACATTCTCACACTTGGAGGGAAATTAAAGTTCTAGCAGTTCATCTGCATAGGTTGTTGGTCAAGGCTGTCTCCTCTTAGTCCTGTCATCCTTGGTGGGTTGTGAGAATTGGTGACACTTCTAGAAGCTTGGGACTGTGAGGGAAAAGAACTCCCAAAACAGTGAAACTTCCTCTAGGTGGAAAATAGTCTTGTCATATGATTCAAACTCACCTCATAGATCCCCTTCCCTGCAAAGGGAAAAGAGTTATTTAAAGCAATGGCTGCCACAGCCCTTTTTAATCCATATTGTGTCTGAGAGAGGGACAGTGACGGACAGTGTCTGAGAGAGGGACAGCAAAATATTCGGCTAGTGACACAGTATTCTTTAATTACATTTTTCTTTATGGTTGAGGTATGCAGAGCTCCACAGCCCATTACAGAGGCACTCTGTCCATATCCCTAATTAACTGTTATGCATTCAGTTTAATTCCCTTGCTGAATTACTTTCTGAAGAAGTCAAGGCTGTGACTTACAAACACTTGCTAAGAGCTTTAAGCACGAAAGAATTGTTCGCAGCTGAATAACTACATCTCAGAAACAATATTAAAAAAATCTAGTTGAACCTCTTTAACTAATTTTTATTTTCAGAGTGTGAATGACATTTGGAAAAACATTTTTTCCATTTTTACTGTGGGTTGTGTTTTTTTGGAATTTCTTCAGATTAATTGGATTCTTCTACTTTCTTGATTCAGGGGAGCTTCACAAACTTGAAAATGTCATCTGTCAAACGCCTTGTGTACTCGGTCATCAATTTCTTGCGAGAACAAAGTCAGATGGATACATTCACTTCAGATGAACAAGAAAGCCTGGAAGGTTGGTGGTGATTGATGAGTGTGATGTCTGAGGGAAGTGTGAGCATTAATTATGTGGAAAGCAAGAGAGGCATTAACAGTTGTTTATTTTCTTTAGCAATAATGGCTTTCAAACAACGAACTTAGGGGATTCCTTGGATACTTACACAGGGTTCCTTGCATAGATCTTTAATGCATAGTCACAGGATAGTATTTTAGAGTGTTTAGGGGTACCTAGTTCATATGAGGTCATAATGCGGCCAAACAGGCAGGAGTTCCTGCACAGTTGCTAGGTTTGGGTAAACAAAAATTATTTCTGGTAGGCAGTGAGGCAGTTTTCTCACTTACTGTTCCAGTTAGGGAAGGAAGTGAGCTCCTCTTTTACTTACTGCCCAGAGGAACAAAGTTATTACAGTGCATGTGTTTATAGCTATCTGTGTCCTCCAAACCACAATACCATCATCCCGACACAATGTATCGGGTGTTTAGAGAACCAGTTTGGTATAGTGGTTAAGAGCGTGGACTCTTAATCTGAGAGAACTAGGTTTGATTCCCCACTCCTCCACATGCAGCTGCTGGTGTGACCTTGGGTCAGTCATAAGTTCTTTCGGAGTTGTTCTCTCAAGGACTGTTCTCAAGAGAGCTCTCTCAGCCCCATGTACCTCACAGGGTGTCTGCTGTGAGGAGGGGAAGGGGATTGTAAGCCGCTCTGAAAACCACTACCACTTCGGGTAGTGAAGGGTGGATGTCAGAATTGGGGTATAAATCCAATCTCCTCCTCTTCTTTCCTGGCAGCTTCAGCGGGGAGGGTGGGGTATGAATCAAACAAATAAATAAATATTATACAGTGGAATATGGCAGACGTTTTCCTTACTGGTCACCATGATTGCCTTTATGGTCACCACTTAGGACTATATTTTGTGAATCCCTGCTCTAAGGCTTGGCCTGGCCAGTCCTTCAGGAAGAGGAGATGGTGATGGTGATTTTATACCCCACCTTTCACTCAGAGTCTCAGAGCGGCCTACAATCACTTTCCCTTTCTCTCCCCACAGCAGACACCCTATGAGGTAGGTGGGGCTGACAGAGCTCTTGAGAGAACAGCTCTTGAGAGAACAGCTCTGAGAGAACTGTGGCTGACCCAGCGTCACTCAGCTGGCTTCATGTGGAGGAGTAGGAAATCAAACCTGGTTTTCCAGATTAGTGTCTGCCACTCTTAACCACTATACCAAACTGGCTCTCAGTTTGGATCACCCTGGATCATGGCCCAGAAAGGTCTAGAATGCACGGGGGTGCCACATCAGGCTAGTGAATGTGAAAAAGGTTTCCTGAAGGTCAGAATTTTGAAGACAGCTGCTCTTTGATAATGACTGCTGTAGATAAGGTGATACTTGTGTTTATAATATTTCTGCAGTCTACATTTCAAGTGCTCTTTGACTAGAATTCATTGTTATCTGAAGGGCCATTTCACATGCTACAGAAAAGAACAGTCTGTCACTGCTCCCATGGATAATCTTGCAGAAACTCTTGGGCACTTATTTATCCAGAAACACCTTTTTTCCCAGAAAAGTGAAAAGCCTTCATATGTTGTAGGAAAAGGCATCAATGTGTAAAGATGACTCTGACCGTCAGGCTATAGATAACAGATGTTTTGTGCCTTATGATACTGCAGGTATTTGCTAAATTTGTGAGTGAGATGCTGGAGGCTTCTATTTCAGCTTCTTTTTTCCATTGCCATGCTTAGAAAGCTAAAGTTAATTTAGCAATATTCTAAACATAGTTTCATGAAGGGGTTATTATCTGAAGTCATTCTGAGAGAATTGATATGATTCTTGCAATACTTTTTAAGTTATATAACTAAAAGTTGTCATTTACATGCTAAGCATTTTTTTCCAAGAATGTAAGTATGAATTGTGGTTTTGCCACTTGGCTTATAAGAGCTTCCCCATTCATTTTATTGAAGGATGGCAGCTCCATAGAAATTAATGGGGAAGCCCCCAGTGTGTAGACGTGTGTGTGTTCCTTCCAGAGAACTGTTGTCATGGGAAGAGATGTATATAAGTGGTATGTAGGAAGTGGGAGTGAATGCTGTTGTAAGAATGTGTTTTTTCTTGCTATTTGGATGAGACCTCAATTCACAGATTTTGGATTTGAGTTGGAGGCATTGTTGAGCAGACATAACAAATTGGCGATGAAGGTGGGATGGCTTTTTTATCTTTGGACCCACTGGCACCGTTTTTGCAAAGTCCAGATGAACCTCCAATTGCTTTTACTTCATGGATTTGCACTTTTTATTTATTAGTGTTTATTAGTGACACAGATGTGCCTGAAGAGAGAGAACACGCGCTGCTTATTCACTTCTTGGGAGTAAAAAGACAACATATTTTTTATACGTTTCCTCTTGCTGATGGTAAATGTGAGACTTCTCTTACTGCATTGAAGGATTTTTTGTGTGCCTTGAGTTAATGTGGTAGCTAATCATTATGAATTTTGTCAGCATAAACAGAAAGTGGTGGAGTCAATTTTACAATATATTGATCTTTTGCAAGACTTAATTGGCCCCTGTGAGTTTGGAGTGTTGGCTGGTAAGATGATCGTAGAGATCAGCTAGTTGAAAAGGCAAATATGCCTCATATGAGAGAATGGTTGCTTTCTGAACCAGGGCTTTTGTTAGAGAAAGCTATAGCAATAGCAATTCAAACCGATGCAGCTTTGAATGAAGTTAACATGATAAGTTTGGGTGCTGGAGTACAAAATGTGGATTTGTTGCAGAAAGCTCCGGCACAGACTCAAGTTGCTGCAAAGAAACTGAAAGAACATACTGAAAAAGTATGAGGTTGGTGAAGTAGAACATTGACAAAAATGTGTTTTCGTTGTGGTTCTATACAGCATCTTGCAAGTTATCCTGTTTCCTGCAAAAGGAGCACAGAGCAACTGTTGCCAGAAGATGGGACATTTTGCTAAGGCTTGTCATAGCCAACAGAGTAATCATCAAATACATGCTGTTCAAGTGCCTGATGTAAATGTTTTGAGTGTGGATGGGAGCAGAACAGTCTACAGCAAAAAGAATTATGTGTACTGTTAAGATCTTGGTAACCCCTTTTGGGTCAGGATATTGAGTTGGTGCTAGATACTGGTTCAGCAGTTTCTATATTATTTGAAGCAGTTTATTTGCAATATTTTAAGAATGTGCCATTGGTGGAACCAAAATTGCAGTTGGTATGCTATTTAAAGAACTAAATACCTGTATATGGTTGTTTACCTGCTGAAGTGAGTTTGGTGCATGTTGTTTACCAGTAAAATTCTATGTTGTGCCAGTTTGGTGTACTGTAGTGGTTAAGTGCATGGACTCTAATCTGGGAGAACCGGGTTTGATTCCCCGCTCCTCCACTTGCAGCTGCTGGATGACCTTGGGCAAGCTATAGTTCTGTCAGAGCTGTTCTTGAAAGAGCAGTTCTTGAAAGAGCTCTCTCAGCCCTGCCTACCTCATAGGGTGTCTGTTGTGGGGAGGGGAAGGGAAAGGAGTTTGTAAGCCGCTCTGAGACTCCGAGTGAAGGGCGGGGTATAAATCCAATCACTCCTTCTCCTTAGAAGGGATTTGGTTACTGCATTAAAACTGACAGTGGTGGATGGATGTATTGTGGCTCCCCAATTAGATGCTGAATCATAACAGAGGGTGCTTTCAGTTGTAAGTGGGCATAATTCTATTCAAGAAGTTGGCTCTAGGAGGTGGAAACTGAGCAGGAAAAAGCAAGACTGGGAGGTGAGGCTTAAAGGGACACAGCAGTTCCTTCTCCTTGGCCCATTGTTTGGAAGGCAACTCTGGCAAAGCAGTTGTACAATTTGCGCTTCTTGCTTATTTCCTCCTCCCCTGTATGTATGAATTTAACCCCCCTCCCATATGCATTTTCTTTGACTTCTGCTGACCCTGCGTAGCTCACTGGCTGAAGCAGACAATTAGCTCAATTAATTAATTAAATAAGCACTTATTTAATTAACTTAGCTAATAATTGTTTCCCCAATGTTTGAATCTTAAAACCTGTCCATATGGAAGATTATAACATAAATGGGATAGATGAAATTATTTGAAATGCAATAATAAATTTTTATCTGTTGGTTTTACAAACATCTTTACAGAGAATTCATTCATACCATTTCTATGTACTTCTGTATCCAAAAATGGAAGAACTGTCCTACTATGATGACAAGAAAACTTAATGTGATCATGAATTGAATTAATCCAGGAAAAAAATTCCTCCAGATAATTGCAATTTGCTGTTACCTTAATAGACTATTTTAGTAATTGGCCAGAGATAGCATTTACATCACAAGCTACTTCTGCTACTGTGAACAAGTTTTTGGCTGTAGTTTTGGCCGGAAATGGTTGGTGTAGGTCCTGGACCATTTGAATGTACAGAGAAATCATAATAAAGATCATATGTGATTGGTGTCCTCTGATGCCAGGAGAGGTCTGTTTTGTGATAAGTCTTGAAGACTCCTTATGACTATTAGAAAGTCATGAATGAATTTCCTTGAAGAAGAGATTATGTAAAATGAGAGAAATTACCAGGACCTTGTTGGAGAAGGAAAACAACACAGACCATGAGAAATTTAGTGGACTGTTTTGTTCTACAGGGACTGTTTTCTGACTTATGAGGATAATAATTATGGACAGTATATACAAAGTGCAGAAATATATTGTATATTGAAGAATTGTTGGATTTTGCTTTGAAGTTTGGTAATTGAGGATACTGATTGATTATACTTTGAAGCTTTGTAATTGGAGATGTGTTTAGAATGTTCTCTTATTAATCACTTTGAGTTTATGAATTGATGAAATTTATATATAACAAATATGCATAGAACAAAATAAGCAAAAAAGAACATTTAAAGTTTCAGAATAAATATATTTTATTAAAATGAATATAGAATATAGTTACTAGGGAGCTAAACACAGCCATTTCTCATTGAACTTTGATGTAGCAGCTGTGAGTCTTTTACTGTCATTCTGTCATCCAGACTGCGCACAGAAAAGGAGGAAATACACAAGGCGGCAGAATGTGATGTTTTTGTATCAAGTCATGTTTTCCTGGAGACACACTTGTGGACAAACATGAATCTGCCTTTTCCTTCATAGACTGTGGAGCTGAAGCAGGGAAAGAGGCAAATGCATAGTCTTTATCTGGGATTAAAGTGCTACAAAGCTCTTAGTACTTATCCTGCATTTAACAGTGTATTATCCACTGGGTTCTATTACAGTTTGATAGATAGAGGACACCAGTGGTAGTTGTTCCTTCTTTTTTAAGATAAAAGCTAATATTTAGTGTACATCTTGGATTAGGTTGTTTTTATAATTTACCAGGAAACAAGTTTGATAATCTTAAATGGAAGAACTGAAGTATTTCACGGATTTGGGCCTAGAAATAGCAATCTGTTTTTTAAATCTGTAATGCACTTAGCATTTGTTCTTTCTTATAGAAGGTTCTAAGCTTTTCACAGCAGAGGCAGCATTCCAGAAATCAGAAGGGTACATCAGCCCATCAATCTCCAATTTTGATATATTTATTTCCTTCACTATGTTTTCACCTTGAATTAAACCCAAACAGATTGTAACCATATAAACTAAGCTTGTTATTCCAGTTTGGTCCTTGAATCTGTTAAACATCTTCATTATGTTGTATGCTAATTTGCTGCTTACCCTCTGCCTATATGTATGGACTGGTAACGTCCATTGCAATATTATCTGAAGAAGTGTGCATGCTCAGCAAAACTTATACCTTGAATAAAACTTTGTTGGTCTTAAAGGTACCACTGGACTCGAACTTTGTTCTATGGCAGAGGCAGTTTGCTTAGGGAGAAGGTTTAGTGCCCAGAGGGAAATGTGGCATAAACAACTGTACTGTTTTGCCTCTTTAAAATACATTAAAAAAGCACAAATTCACACTTACCCTAAGAATAACCTACTGATTGAGGTGTATCCAACCTTTCCATAGCTGGTTTTGTTTGTTTGTTTCAGAGGACTGTTCACATTGGCACTAAGTGGCATGAAACAATAAGAGCATTTATGCATGTCAGTACAAGAGTGGGGGCTCTCTCTCTCTCTCTTTTTTAAAAAGGTAATAATGTTCATTACTTTCTTTACAGTGGCAATTCAGTGTTTGGAAACAGTTTTTAAAATTAGTCTGGAGGATTCTCATCTTGCAGTACCTGTACGCTTGACAGAAATGTTTGCAGACTGTTGTCATAAGGTAAGCAATGAATTAACACATATCTGTGTTACAACTTAAAAATATTTTTGAGAGCGTCTTTCAGTTTTGTGAGGATGATAGGTAGGGCTAGTATTGGTCCACCTGGCCTGTGGAGAACAGGTCTACCCACTCCAGTCCACTATACTAGTAGACGTGGCCTCGGATTGTCACCCTGCACTGAACCTTAGAAAACATATCAGCACTTTGGGGGTGTACTCTTGCAGTCTACTTTTTTTTTAGTGAAATATGACAAATTACTGGTCAAGTATAACAGAGGTGGAACAATGACTCGGGGCTGTTTTTTGAGGTAGAGGCACCAAATTAGCATCCTAGTTGCTGGTGCCTCTCCTAACTCCCCCCCCCATTTAAAAAAGATTGGACCAGGGGGTCCAATTCTGTGGGCCCAGAGGAGTAACCCATCCTCCTTTGTTTCCAGTTGAGGGAAAATGCCTTCTCAGTTAATTGTGGGCTGAAGCCAAAACTGCTGCTCTGCCCCCTAAAATGTAGTGTGCCAGCAGCTCCTAGCACAGGTTAGAGGGAACTCTGTAACCAAGATGTATAAGTTACTACTTCATATTGGCTAGGATGGGAATCATAGAATGCAGGACTGAATAGTGAGTCCAGCTTTCTGAGATATGATCATCCTTGAGCAGCCATCTTCATGTTGCACAGCAAAGTGCTTTTGAGACTGTAGGACATTTGTAGTGTGATATGGGAGCCAGGTGTTTGAAGGCAAAAGCTCTTGCCAAGGCCATGTGTAATCTTAAGCAGTCTTTAGATCTTGGCCCTTGTCATTCATTGTTTTAGATCTTGACCTCTATTGACTGTCTGGCGTCCAGCTCCTAAACATTTGTGTATGTATCCCAGTGCCAGTGTAATACCCCCTACTAGTTTGGCATGGTATTTTTGCTGTTGCTCTGGAATAACAGATTGCATGCCTCATCCGCAGCAGCTGTTTGCAGGCGTTGCATGAGTTAGTGTCATGGTCTTTGAAAGTACTATACATGATAGATAAAAGTCAAAATAGTCTGGTATGGTAGTGTTGGTTTAAAACAACAACCCAGGTTTTGCTTAAAAGATGGAAACAGAGGCAACAGGGAACTGGGTATTTTTTAAAAATGAGGCTACTGAACTGTTAGGTGGGATAATCCATTATTCTAAAAAAATCTAATTGTTTAAGGGTAGAAACTTGAATTGGAGGATGGCAAGTGGAGAGAGAATTTTTAGCTGAGCTGCACTGCACTGCACTGGCATTGTAGTAGCCATGGAATGTGTGATGAGTTCTTTGTGTCATCTAGTATAGATTGACTGTGAGTAAGGCTGTGTCAAACAAATGTGATCAACAGCAAGTGGTTGTGCTGTGCTGCACAATGAATGTGTGTTGCAGGGCGATGCAGGCAGGTTTGTATAAAAATTGAGTCAGGCTGGTATATAGCAGTCTGGTTGACAAACATGGGGCTTCCTTCCTCTCCTGCGAGTCATATATACCACTCCTGTGAAATGAACATGTTTAAAAATCTCAGAACTCTTATAAACCAAATACAATGGAACTGTTTTTAGGTGATTTTATGTGGATTTTAATTGTTGTTTATGTATTAACCAATGTTAGCCGCCCTGAGCTGCTTTTGTAGGGAGGGCAGGATACAAATTAATTAAATAAATAAATACAAGTTTGAATTTTAAGACTACCCTATCCAGTTTTAGACTATAGTGGATTTTATTGTTATTTTTTACTAGGGCTCTTAGCTTTAATAAGTCATTCTAAGTGGCAAGAATAAATTTTCAATCTCTTAGCCTTGCAAGTTTAGAGTGAGATTGTTTATTTAAGACTATTTTGATTCTTCTGATGTTTTTATTAAACTGAAAATTACCATACAAGTATTTCAAAGGCTGCTGATGTTGAGTTTTTTGTAATATGTATATTTATAATCAAATAATGTATAGATATTCCTAACTTCTACCTTTATTATAAATTTCCTTTGCTAGATTTGTATGTTGGTACACAAACTTTCTGAGGCATATTCATTCTTGTTGCATGTTATTGAGTTAACACTGAGCCTAGTCCCAAACCCTTGGTTCCTAGCACATGGCATTAGGTCGTGTGCAAGAATGGGTATATTTAGATCTATCAAACAAATACTTTGACTATGCTGATTGCTGGTTTGGGAGGAAGTGGTCTAAATTCAGCCCTTCCACTCTTCCACATAGGTGAATAATGGCATCAAAATTGGCTTATGTGATGCAATCCAACATGGACCACTGTACTTGTATGTCCAAGAGGTGGACACAGGGTTTGTTTCCCTTTTTTAAAGAATACAAACATATAGTTAGAGAGCAAAAATAAATTTTGAATACTCCATGTTGTTTTGACTGGCTTCTTTTTCAGTTCAGAGATGCACTTAATGAAAGGGTTCATATCCACTGATTTCTCCATTCTTATATTGGATTATTTGTGCTCACTCTAGAACAGCTAATTGTGCCCAAATTTCTGTTTTAGTGTGATGACAGAGATATGGTTATCTAGAAAGCTTATCCAGAAATGAGACTTGTCTTTTTCAAAATTCATACAGAACGAGATACTGCCCCTCTCAGATTCTTTGCCAGAGGATATTGAGAAGGCTGACCAGCTGAAGGATGAAGGTATGCATTAAAAAGAGGAACCAATTTCATTCTATCATAGCTCTTATAGTCGGTGCCCATACTAGAACATGGCTCTTGCATGGGCAGGCTTTTGGTCTTGTAGAAAACGATATTGTAGAGTGGTAAACGCTGTGTTTTGGAAGAGATTAGTGTGATGGCTGATCTGGAGGAAATTTAAGCAGCTGAGGAAAACCAAAAATGTGTTTTTATTTAGAATTCCCACTGATGTCAATTATATTTATTCCTATAGATGTGTGTGTAGGATAGCAGCCTTAGTATTCCTTGTGTTAGGTATATGAATTTAAGAAGAAGAAGAGAAGATATTGGATTTATACCCGGTCCTTCACCACCCGAAGGAGTCTCAGAGTGGTTTACAATCTCTTTTCCCTTCCCCTCTCCACAACAGACACCCTGTGAGGTAGGTGGGGCTGAGAGAGCTTTTTCGAGGACTGCCCTTGAGAGAACAGTTCTGAAATAACTTGTAAATGACCCAAAGCCACACCAGCAGGTTCATGTGGAGCCGGGGGGAATCAAACCCCGTTCTCCCAGATTAGACCACTGAACCACTGAGCCATAGTGTCTGTGGCACAGATTACTGGACATGAAAATATTGAAAATATTTGTATATTTTACCCGTAATGAAATAAAGGACTGAGAATATTATGTGGTTTTCAAGTAGCTCTGGTGGAATACATCTCTTCATATGTTGGCTTTAGTATGTTTTTCCCTTGCACAGACTGTCATTTTTAACTGTCCGGTATTCTTGCCTCCTTTATTCTGCTCTTTGGGTTTCAGCCATTAGTCCCTCACATCCTTCAATCTTTCTCCATTTGTATAGAGTGCCTGTTTACTAATAAAAAAGATTTATTAGTGGAATAATCAGAGTGGAAACACATTTGAGCAAGGAAATAAGATTGGATTTGCACAGCAAATTTACTACAAGTTTAAAACAGTTCAATTAATGTAAGTGTAAAAATACAGCCATCGCAGTAGTATTCTAAGTCATCAGCAGAAACCACTGGCAACCTTATAGGCTTTTGGAAAGGTAGAGAGAGAGCCTTCATGATTATTTCTGGAAGCCCATTCTCTGAGATGGGAACAACAATGGAAAATGCTCTTGAGTGTGCAGTACTTGCCCCCTGCAGTGAAAGCAGAAAAAGGAGATATTAGGGTGCCGAATTAAGTTAGGGTACAGGTTCATACAGGAGGAGGTTCCTAGAGCTATCATCTTCATTTCCTATAACCAGAATTACTTCCATTCAATTGAATTCACTTGTGTAGTTGTCACCAATTTAGTGTAGTACCTTACCAGTGGCAATAGTAGTTGTTGGGTTGTATCCAGTGGCTCTCTTTCACTAAATGAGGAATTTCCCTCTAACAGAGAAAATCTTGCTTTCATTACAAGTCTCCTTATTCTGGACAAGGCTCTTTTCATAGCAGAAGGGAGTTGCTGGGTCCAAGCCATTGTGATTGCTATAGTTAACATTTATGATGAATTTATTTGTATGGTTGTCTACCCACACTTCATGCCTGTCCAGCAGGTCATAAACGTTATTCTTAGTTTATAGACCTGAGGCACTGGGGTGAGGTCTAGTGGTGTGTCTCAAGCCATCGATATGTTCTGATATTTATTAAAACATACGGCATCTTTCTTTGTGGTTCATATGGCATCTCAACTATCACAAATCCAGTTATTGGAAAGCTCTGTTTACCAAAACTGTACAGATTTGCTAATTCCACCCAAGCTGTTGCCTTGGTGTTAAAAATAGCAGAGCAGGTCTCTTGTACTCAGCAAGAAAAAATTTATGTGATGTATTACTTTGCAGCAAATAAAATTGCATGACAAAGCATGCACAGTGCCACTCTGCTCATGCTAAATTGCCATACCGTGTCTGTTTATGAACAGTTAATCATGAAGGGTAACATTTGCATCATTGCTTTATGAGGTGTAGTTTACAGTGATGTGTGGCATTCATGCACACTTGGCATTCAGTCTTTTTAATTAAACACAAGTTTATTGCTGCTGTTTATTTCAGGTAATAATCACATGAAGGAAGAAAATTATGGGGCTGCAGTAGATTGTTACAATCAGGCTATAGAACTGGATCCCAATAATGCTGTCTATTATTGCAACAGGTAAATAAGTATCTAATATTTTGAAGGTTTATTTTTCTCTCTAATTTCTGCTATCAGGTCACAGCTAGCTTACGTAACAATAATACTAGTATGTACATACCTAAGGGACCACCTTTTACCGCATGTTCCCCAGAGAGCACTATGATCGGAGTCCCAAAACTGCTTGGCCCTACCGGGTCCCAGAGAATCCAGGCTGGCTGCGATAGGGGCCAGGGCCTTTTCAGAGGTGGCTCTGCAGTGGTGGAATGAGCTCCTGGAGGACATTTACAGTTCCTCAGGGCCTGCAAGATGGACCTTTTCCACCAGGCCTTCCATTAGGGAGCCGCACACAAGAATCTGTGGCCCTGGCCCTAACACTAACATCATTGTTGACAGCCAATCAACTCGGATTGCCATGTCAGCCAGCTGTCACCCGAGGATGCTGCTGTGCCCACCATCTGATACGGA
Organism: Gekko gecko; assembly: GCA_029375565.1. Lineage (NCBI taxonomy): Eukaryota > Metazoa > Chordata > Lepidosauria > Squamata > Gekkonidae > Gekko > Gekko gecko. Next base: position 43,987,566 of record JAPDNY010000007.1, on the reverse strand, counting down.
CTAGCACTTTATATTTTATAATATTTATAATTGCATTGTTCTGATTTTATTTTTTTAATTGTTTTGTACATTTGTAAATAATTACTTAGCTTATTGGGTGTTCAGAGCACTTCATTCTTGTTGTGATCTTTCCAGTAGTCCCTTAAGGAAGGCTAGGATCACAATATCACCAGGTTCTGACCCTGGTTCAGTCACTAGAGTCCCGTGGTATTTCCTTGTTTGCTGGCCTTTCTCATTTTCATTGTAGCCTGTCCTGTTACCCTTGCAGTGGTCATATTTGTGAAGCCAGATTTGTCCATTAAACTGGGACTAGGACTACAGTGCCGAATCTATTTGCTTGGAAATATCCTATTAAAATTGATGGGGCTTAACTTCCAAGAAAAGTATAGTTAAGAGTGGCCTTCAAATCAACTCGAATCCTAGGGCTTCAATGTAACTTAGACAATTTAGTGGTTAGACCAATACCTGTTTAAACACATAAAGCTGCCTAATTTGGTTCAGACTTACAGGTCTGCCAACATCCATATAGTCTATGCAGACTGGGAGTGGCTCTCCAGAGGTTCGGATTGGGTTGACAACCTTCAGGTTAGAGGTCTCCCGTAATCACAACTGATCATGAGACTAAGAGATCACTTTCCTTGGAGGAAATGGTAGCTTTGGAGGGTGGACTGTATGGCATTATCCTCCATAGAGGGTGTGTATGTGTTCAAAATAGAGCGGGTCTCTTGTACTCAGCAAGCAAAATTTATGTGATGTATTATTTTGCAGCAAATAAAATTGCATGACAAAGCATGCACAGTGCCACTCTGCTCGTGCTAAATTGCCAAACTGTGTCCCCAGGCTCTACCACCAAACCTTCAGAAATTTCCCAACCAAGAGTTGCCAATCCTAGTCTCCAGCTCCATCATGACTTAGTGGAAGAGGCCCCTCCCCATATATTGTTGATATTCATGTTTTCTAGCTCAGTTCTTTTTCATACTTCAGAGCCGCTGCTCAGAGCAAACTGAACAACTACAATGAAGCAATAAAAGACTGTGAAAGAGCAATAGCAATAGATCCAAAGTACAGCAAAGCGTATGGGAGAATGGGGTAAGTGAGCCAGTTATCTGAATAACAGTAGCAGAAGACTCTCAAAATCTTATTGGCAGGGGCTGACCCAAAAACTACTGTATTCATAACTATGTTTCTGTTCTTTGTGATGAAAATACGGGCCGAGATAACATCCTGTGAATAGTTGACTCAGCTTCTAACCCTTAAATTCTTAGTTATTTCAGGATGGATGATGTATGCTGAGATTTTTATGTGGGCAATTAATGCAATAACATAGATCCAGAGGAGTTAGCTGTGTTAGTCTGTTGCTGCAAAATAGTAAAAAGCCCAGTAGCATCTTTAAGACTAACAAACTATATTGTAGCATAAGCTTTCGAGAAACACAGCTCTCTTCGTCAGTCAGTAATACTGTTATTGAGTTCAGTAGTACCTTTAAGACTAAGAAACTTTATTATAGCATAAGCTTTCGAGAAACACAGCTGTCTTCGTCTGACGAAGAAAGCTGTGTTTCTCGAAAGCTTATACTACAATAAAGTTTGTTAGTCTTAAAGGTGCTACTGAACTCAATAACAGGTTTTTTTCTGCTTCTGTATGGCTTGTGGCCATAATAAAAACTGACGGACTGCTTTAAGTGTATTGTCTTAAAACAGTTAGATGTCGGAGATATGAAACCGTCTCTCCATAACTTAGAACATGAGAACTGCTCATCTCTTAGCAACAGCCTACGAAATTAATCATTCTGTAGATATCATTTCTCATACACCGACACCCGAAAGCTCAGTCTTGAGGAATCAAACTGCAGTTAATATGCTGGTCAGAATGATACAGCAGCAATAGCAACCCTTTTTAAAAATCAAGATACAAGATTCCTCATAACTCTGCCAGTTTTTCAACTAACACTGGGATATAATAAAAACACATTTTGACTATAGAGCACCTAATGTACCATTACAGTTACAGTTAGAACAGGGAAACATATTTGTTGGGTAAGAAAATATTGTTAATTTTTGTGATCCCCCCAAAAAATGGAAATTATTTTTCTTTGGCCTAATAGTTTAAAGATATACTAATCTATATTTCAGTTAACTGTTCTTTAGGCCAAACTAGTATTCATAGAACAAATACTGAAATCAGGGGACATAGAAAGGTACAACTGGTTTTAGGACTTCACTGTCAGGCTTCTCCATGACTTGGAACCAAACTCCTACTGCTGCTTTGTGCATCTTAAAACAGTTTTTTAAGCCCTAGCAAATTAATTTTACTCTTCTCTGACTATTACAATGGTTGCTGAGTGAATCCCAGGGATTTTTATGTACAAAAATAAATGCATGTTATTTTATTTGTATTTTCAATTCACTTCCCCTTCTATAACTGGACTACCAACAGGCATTTACCTTGACCAACAGGGAAGTCCAATTCTTTGTCTGTAGAGACAAACAAGAGTTTCAGGGTATAAGCTTTTGATAGTCAAAGCTCCCTCTGAGTTCTGTTAGTCTATTCAGAAGATGGGAGGGGTATTGGAAAGGATGCAGAGGTACAATCCATATTGTAATTATCTTGGTTAGAGAAGAGGGAAATGCTTGGGGGCAGAAAATTAGCACCTGAACTGAGATAAGAATCCTTTGTCCCTATTCAGCCCAGGGGGGCGGAGTTCATTGTTCTCAATTTGTGAATGAACTGAAGTTCCACAATTTTGTGTGGTAATTTCCCCTTGAAATTTACAGACTAAGTAGAAGCTTACTATGGTGCATGCATGTAACCACACAGGGTCATTATTAATAGCATTCTGCCAAGAGGCATCAAATTTTACTATAGCTCTCAGATTGTGTGCAGATGTGTAAGACTGCCAGTTTATTGTGTGATTGCAAAACACTACAAGAAGCTTTGTCCCTATTCAAAAACTAAGCAAATAGTATGAGATTAAAATGTTTTATTTAAGTTAATATTAATTAGATCAGAAAAGAGAGCGAGAGACTTATTCTGTACTCATGTTGGCTGCCTTCATTCATTTTAGATTGGCTCTGACTTCAATGAACAAATACCAAGAAGCAATCAACAGTTACCGAAAAGCATTGGATCTTGATCCAGAAAATGACTCTTATAAATCAAATTTGAAAGTAGCTGAGCAAAAATTAAGAGATGTGGCCAGCCCTGTAAGTTATCTTTAAAATCTGTTTCAGTAATTTAGTAACTAAAAAGTGTGGTGGTTGATACATATACTTTAATTTCAGACTGGAACTGGATTGAGTTTTGATATGGCAAGCTTGATAAACAACCCTGCCTTCATTAGTATGGTGAGTACATTTAAAATACATTATTTGCTACATTTATTTATTTTTGAGATTTTTATTCCACCTTCCCCAAAGTGGGCTCAGTGCGGATCACAAAAGCTGAGTCCAAGACTTCTTACAATAAAATCACATTTATTTATTTATTTGTTACGTTTATAGCCCGCCCTCCCAGCAAGCGGGCTCAGGATGGCTCACATTAAAAACAGTTAAAACGAACTATAAAAATTCATATAGGTAGCAAGAGTTTCACATCTGTTAGAGCCACAGCTGGAATCACTGGGCCCTTTCATCAGATTGGGAGGCAGATTAAGAGCAGGGAGGCCAACTGTGATGGACACCCATCGCCTTAACCAAAGGCCTGGCAGAACAGACCCTGTAGAACAATAAAAGGTCTCACGTCTTGTTTGAACAATTGTTTTATCTTCAACCCCATCCTGCTTTCTCTTCACGATGATTTTGAGCAGTCCTGCTGATCTAATAGTCATTGTTTTTAGTATTGTCCAAGTCCCATAGTATATTTTAACCAATAATGTTGTTGTACCATAACAATATCTTTGGAAAACATTTCTGTAGCAAATAGTTAATTTTATGGTACATTAAAAAGGTAGCCTTTCTTCCACAATGCTGCCAGAGAGTGGTCCATTTCAGAATTGTCCAGTGAAACTCTGGTTGCATTACAACTCATCTTCTCTATTTCAGGCAGCAAGTTTAATGCAGAATCCACAAGTTCAACAATTGTAAGTATAAACACGGAATGCAGAGTCTTGCGCCTACCAAAGTATTCAGTTATTCTGAGAGCACTGACCATGTGGGCCAGTGGTGGAATCCTGGAGTTGGAATGCTGGCCAGCACTTTTTGATGACTGGCAATTCAGGAATTATCCTGAGCAAAAAGATAGTAGATGTTTTGTATGTAGTATGGCACAGGAGGGGGGAGAATAGACTGGTTCTTCTTGACTCAGGATCTAAGGTTAGACTGGATTCTAGGAAAAGAACATACTACACGAACCAAGCTTGAGCTAGATTAATAAAACACTTCATTATTATGCAACCTAATTCATTCGGAAATTCTTAGGCAAAAATTCCACTGCAGTTCATGAAAGTAGCACAAGAAGTGTGCTGTGTTGTGCAACTCCCAATTTTGCACCAGGGGAAAATTAACAGCGAATGGTCTTCTTGAACTCTCCTTTCTCCTGTAATTTAGTTATGGTGATCTTTAAGTTTATTTGCAGTTCATTGCTTATAATACAGTAAAGAGTAATTATCATTAAGAAAATCTCTATATTTTGCAATATCTATTGCATAGGATGTCAGGTATGATGTCAAACGCTATCGGGGGCCCTGCTGCCGGAGTTGGTGGCCTCACAGATCTGTCAAGCCTCATACATGCGTAAGTACTATTAATTTACATACTAACTCTGGAGGCTCATGTTTGTGGAAACTGCTGTGTTAAAAGGGGCTATGTTAAGACTTCTGGCCTTTTTTGCTACATTGATTGAAAACTATGGGAATACTTGCTTAGAAGGAAAAAAAGGAGAAATGCATCTCTATCTTTCCTGCTTGGGAGCAAAAGTTGTTGGGGAAGTAGGTGATTGGTCTGGAAAAAGGAAACTTAGCTACTTTTTGCTACTGTATCTCCTTCTTGCAAATAGGAGTCTTTGAAGCATTGCAGTCACAATTGGTTTCCATTGGTGACTCTCCTGGGAGAGAAGGCTTCATAAAAAGTAGGGCCTACCACTGTTTTCCCCTCCCTTGACCTGGTAGGGAAATGGATGTGCCAATAAATAGGCTGATCAGAATTGTGAACCTTGTCACTGCTGTACATTTCAGGCCCTTATTCTAAGCCTTGAACAAAGGTAATGGTGGAATTATTCTTTTCTCCTTACCCAAGTAGCAGGGAAGTGCCCACACTGCATGTGTATTCTGATTGCACAGCTCACCTGACAGTGTGTGGCATCTTTCCAAAAAGAACCTCAGTCTTGATGGTGTATACCTGTGACTGGTGACTGCATCGATGTTACCCTGTTGGCTGACTATAGTTATTACAGCTGGTATGCCAATAGTACTTATTGTGATTGGCATAATCAAACCCCACCAGAAATTAGTTATAGCAGAGCTATCAAGTATGAGGTTGTAGATTTCCATAATGGTGTCTCTTATTTTGTCAAACAGTAATGAAAACCACAGATCTCACTCATAATGTGAGCATTTGTTAGGTTCTTTTCTACATAGATTGTGGGTTCCTGCCACTTAGTGTGAGACACAACAAATACAGCAGCTACAACTCCTTGTTCTTTTTTGTATAGGAATCCTGGGTAGGGTTACCAGCCTCCAGGTGAGGCCTGGAGATCCCACAGAATTACAACTTGTCTCCAGGCAACAGAGATTTTCCCTGGAGAATATGGCTGCTTTGGAGGATGGACTCTATGGCATTACCAATGAGGTCCCTCCCCTCCCCAGACTCCACCCCCTAGTTCTCCAGGTGTTTTCCAACCCAGAGTTGGTGGGGGGGGGTTGCTCCCAGATTAAAACAAGGTAGGTTTGGGTATGAAAGAACAAGTGAGAGCCAGCAAGACCTAATGGTGTTAGAGAGTCTGACTAGGATCTGGGAGACCCGGGTTCATATCCCCACTTTGCCATGAATCTCACTGGATTACTTTGGGCCAGTCACAATGCACACTTTCTCACAGCCTAACCTACCTCAAGATATTGCTGTGAGGGTAACACAGAGAATGGGAATACATAAACACATTGCACTGCCCTATACGCTACCAAATCATTGTTCCATCAAGGTCAGTATTGTCTGCTCAGACTGGCAGCAGCTCTTCAGAGCTTCAGGCAGAGGTAAAACAAATCTGGATCTATCAGGCAGAGGTCTTTCGCATCACCTACTGCATGGCCTTTTTATTGGAGATGCCAAGGATTGAACGTGGGACCTTCTGCATGGCAAGTAGATGCTCTGCCACTGAGCCACAGCCCTTCCCTCTTGCTGCCCTGAGCTCCTTGGAGCAAGGATGGGATTAAAAAAATCTGCTAGTTATTAATAATAATAGTAAAGCATAGGACTTGCTCACTGTGAGTGGCCTTGGGCAGGCTCCTTCCTTTCAGCCTCATTAGTTTGTTCCGAGGCTAAAAACTGCTTTCAGCTCTTTGGAAGGAGGGCAGCATACAAATGTAACAGTTTTTTAAAGAAGACAGCAAAGAGTCCAAACTGTGACACTGTCTGTAAACAAAATCATTTGTTTGTTAGTCAGCAGGACACTCTTAGCTTAAAAGAAGCTGTCTTGCAATTTACCCTTCCCTCCTCCAATCAGCAACAAGAGTCATTTGCTCTCAAGTAATGAGTCATGGAATAAAGAAATTTACATTTTTAAAAACTGGTTTTAAAGGTGGACTCTATGGCATTATAAAGTTGTGATTTTTATTTGTGTTTTAATTTGTTAGCCACCTCAGTAGCCCTTGTGAATACAGGAAAGTGCAGGGGGGTATACATTTTGTAAAATGAATAATATACATTAAAAACAAACAATGTAGCCTACATGCTAAGCAAGGATTAAAATGAGATAAAGTCTTGAAGTTTCAGTATACTTTTTTAAGTAAAAAGTTCTATTCATTTTTTAATGTGCTGAAATACAGAGTCATCTACACTTCTGTTTACTATTTTGCTGTTTGCATTGGTGGACATTTAAGGCCTTTGCCATCCAATGGTTTTCCTCCACAGTGAAGGGCAATTCTGTATATATTTGTCTTTCCTGATTATGGAAAACTTGGGGTGTTTCTTGACCAGTGTCAGATAAAGACTTCAGTTCTTCCCTTTATTGCATTGACATGCTACTTTCCCATGCCAGGCATGCCTAAAGCAGCTCACAAAATATTACAAATAATTAATTAGAATTATGAAACCTCAAAAGGGCAGTAATAGTTCAACAAAACTGAAATCCAAGGATGGAATGCTTACCCGGGAATAGATGGGTCTTTGATGGACACCAACAGACCTGCAATCGTGGGGTCAAAGTAATCTCTGTCAGGCTAGTGAGTTCCACAATTTGGAGGTGGCAGCCAAACAGGCCATTGTTCAGTCTCCTCTGGATGTGTGTTTGCTAGCTTTGGTTTCTGTAGCAAACTGCCCTCAGATGAGCATGGGCAGGAACAGACAGATGGAGGTAGTCCTTTGGGTGCTTTGGACCCAAGAGCTTGCTTTAGTTAAGAACTTGGTTCTTGGTTTCCTGTGTTTTGAGTATCATACACTATGGGTTTTCCTCATTTACTGATCTTTGTAAAAATACTTTACAGGGGACAGCAGTTTGCACAGCAGATACAGCAGCAAAACCCAGAGCTTATAGAGCAGCTGCGAAACCACGTCCGAAGCAGATCTTTCAGCGGCAGCACGGAGGAACACTCCTGATTTCAGAGGCACCTGTTAGAATGTTGTTCTACTAACTCCAAAAGGCATACTGTAGCTTGTAGCAAATATCACCATTGTAATTCTTCTCAGACATGAGACGGGAAATCTTTTGTGTGTATTCCTTATTGTCTGTTGAAAACAGATTCATTGCACACAGATCTGAACATATCATGTATGCATATCGATGCCTTTGTAAATGGAATATAAATAGAGCTGGTGACGTATTAAAATCTCTATGTACAAGGGAGCATTTTCATAGCAAGTGGACGATGGTACTTTATTCTTCTCTCTTGGAGAGAGTGGATTTTGTTTATATGCCAAGTTTGTATATTGAAGCAGAGATCACCAAGTGGGAGAGGAGTGGAGCAGATAGTGCTGATGGACCATGTAATCTTGTACAGAAATTGTTTAATGTTGCATAAGGCAACCTCTCTCAAATCAGAGGACTGGCCCCAATGCAAGTCCATGGGAAATACAAAGAATTGTGCATGCCTTATTGGAAATAAGCCTATAAAGGCTCAACTCTGTCTTTTCCCCCAAAGTGAATTACCACTTTATAATGACTGCTTGTGAGGGAAAAAGTAATAAGTTTGGTGGAGTTACTTCAGGCTGAGATGTCACCAGAGGGGGAGGGAGTGTGTTTGAGCAAACAGGTACTGGGGTGGGTCAGTGCTAGACTGGGAAGGTGAAGTTGTGCAGAGTCTGGAGCTGGATATAGCCAAAGATGGACTGCTACTATATTTTCAAAGGGTGCGTTACTTGAGAGTAGCAGTAGCTTGTGTCGTTCAGGGGGTGCATGGCCTGGTTTCCCTACAGCTGTTGTTGAGGTTAAGAGATCTAAAAAACCAGTACTGCTCTGCTTTGTGTCAAGAGAGAGAGAAAGCAACAGATCATATTTTTAACTTGTGATTGAACAGTGGAAGATTCAAAGTACCGGAGCAGTTTGGTGTGCATGGCTGATGGAAAAGGAGATGAATTTATAAGAGAGAGAGAAGAGATACATAGGAATGTAAGCAACACTGTATATAATATAAAACATGTTAAGCTGGGAAGTCTACCAACAGTACTCTGAGAGAAACTCGGTAAACCTGAAATTTCACCCTGGGAATAGCTCTGAATAACTCCATCATGGAATGACAAATAATATTGGTAGTTAATACGGTGAGCAGAAAACTCTTCACTTCAGTCAAATTAATCTGTTTGCTTAAGTATCTATGAAAGGACTGTCTACATATTAGCTGTCTTAAATGCCTACCTTTTAAAAGAGTGTTTAGAAGACTCTTCAAGTTCATACAATAACATATATCTCTCTGATCTGGTAGTGTCACTGGTGTTCTCTTTTGCTCTGGACTCTTCTTATTGGTGTCTTAACCATTTTTCTTCCTGATTTGCTAAATGTACACCCTTCCTACTGAATTTTTTTTTACTTGCTTTTGCATTTCTGCAGAACTGATTTTAAAAAGCTGTTCAGGGGCCAGATTTTTCTGAGGTGACAGTATTAAAGCAATATTCAGAGAGTAGTTCAGGGGAACATTGTGTGGCTAGAAATTTGTGTGGGGTAGAAGAACTAAGTTTGCAGAATAACTAACTGCTGCTCTATTTCCTAAAATCTTTCAATGTCCACTCAATATGGAACAACCAATGTAATGAATTCAGGTGGTCCCTATGGACCTGTCCTTTCCACAAAGCCTAATGCCTTCTGTCTGTCTCCACTGGGTTTTCATGCCATGTAGGTATATCTGGTTATTGGAGTGGGTGCACCAAATGTACTTAGAAGCATAATATGAGGCTGAACAATTGTAAAGAAAACACTGAGTCAGAATATAGATGACATCAAGCCTGAAGTTGCCTTTAAAAGCAAAGATGTAAGAGCTGCTCAGCCCACTAATTGTATTTGCATATTTAACTTTTCCAAATTATGTCACAGCAGTTAATTATGGCTAGATGGCCTAAAGTCATTGGGAAGTTGATCACTGGGCAAATTCAGCTAAGTGGCAACTTGCCCATTTGCCATTGAAGTGGTCACTGTAACTAGTCCGACGTTAGGGACAGATGTGCTCTTATGAATACATATAGGCCTGAGTACCACTTTATGCAGCCTTTAAAGTATTAGGCAAAGCTGTCTTTGCAATGGTACAATACTAGCATTTTTACGAAACTAGACCGAAGGGATTTCCAACATGCTCATTTCAGAAAGCAACACTTGACAGTGGCTGTTCTTGTTCTACTCTTAATTCATTATCTCAGTTTTCCATAGAAGATCTATGAATCAGTCTTGTGTTGTTTTTGGAATAAGTTTAATAAAGGAAATGAAACTACAAAGCATTTCATTTGCATTTTTACATAGTATTGCTTTCCCATTAATGCATAAAGTGATTCGGTTGTATCAAAAAGGACTAGGTCTGGAAAGGTTCTACTGCCAACTATGAAGAGAGTCCTATTACCAGAGAGCAGAGCTTCTGAAAATATTGTGATGATACTGAGTTCTGTATGACTGACTTACAAATGTGGGAATGACTTCACTCTATTAAATTATCTTGAAATACTTGACAGCTCATATTCTTAATGGTGCATTTGCAATGTAGTCATTTTATAGAGTTAATATTGGGAGACATTATGGTTAGTTAAAATTATTGTTGTAAGTATATTGATGAGTATTCTAGTTACAATTCTCCATGTAACGGAAAGACTCATTAACAAATATGAGTTCAAGAAAGTCTTTAACTACATAGGATAGCTGCATTTTATTTTGCACAAATAAAGTTCATAGAATACATTTCAGAGCTAATACTGGATTTTGCATCAGTTTTAATCTGTAATTTAATTTGTGTAATAAACTGAATGTGTTATTACACAAATGATCAGAAAGATCTTCCTTTTGTGTCTTAATAGTGCAATCCCTAGCAAAGGTACAGCCTTCCAAGTCCATTGAAGTCAATGGGTTTAAAAGAGTGTTACTCTGCTTTGAATTACAATGCAAGAATAGCAATGGTTGGATTTTAAACTGTAGGATTTATCTAAAACTTCAATCTATGGCTAAAATTTTTAATTCTTGGTACAGTTCTACTTCCTACATCTCACAGGTAGGACATAGGGCTTTAAAAAAAATCTGAATGCCTGAATCCTCAGCATTTTTCTAAACATTTCTTCATCCCAAATATCCAAACGTGAGTCAGTTTTTTGGGAGGGAAAGGTGGAAGAGTCTTTTAGTGTGCACATAGCTGGGTAGGATTTTTAGACTTATATGCTGTTTGTCCAGAGTCCTGCTTGAGGTTACTTATATACAAAAACTACAACATTATCATAATAAATCAATTTTAAAAACCCATTGAGCATGTTAAAAATATCCGTAAAACACACCTCAGACTGTGAAACAACAGCAAAAACCTCTTACTTAGTTAAAAGCCTACCTACGGGGGGACGGGGGACATTTCAAAGGCAAAGTGGCACTACTGAAAATGTCTTGTCTCTGGTTGCCCCCTATCTCACCTCTGAAGGCTGGGGCACAGAGTGAGGTTACTAGGACACTTGATGGAAAGAATTTTGCCATTAACTTAGTCTGGACCACCATCCACCTCACAGAGGAAGACTGCAAAAAAACCCAGCTTTACTTCAAATCTACAGAGCCACAAAAAGGGTATCAGGGGATGTGACACAGATACAATGAAGACTGTGAATGGTGCAGAGACAGTTAAGTGTTCAGAATTCCAGCATGTTCTAGGCTGTGCAGCCCTTCAGGGAAAGTTCTTGAGAGCCAGTTTGGTGTAGTGGTTAGGAAAATGTACTCTTAATCTGGTAGAACTGGGTTTATTCCCCACTCCTCCACATGCAGCTGCTGGTGTGACCCTGGGTCAGTTATAAGATCTTTCACAGCTGTTCTCTCAGGAGCAGTTCTCAAAAGAGCTCTCTCAGCCCCACCTACCTAACAGGGTGTCTGTTGTGGGAAGGGGAAAGGAAAGGAGATTGTAAACCGCTCTGAGACTCCTTCAGGTAGTGAAGGGTGGGGTATAAATCCAATCTCCTCTTCTTGCTCTGCAGAAATGATGTATACTTTGAAGCCTTCGGATTCTGTACACTTTTTTGTGTACCTTTTACAGATTTTCTTGCTGTTCATGTGTGAACTTGAGGACTTGGGGAACAAAAACAAGCAAGAATGAGCTATTTGTCCAAAGTTATGGAATCTGGTTCATCTGTCAAAGTAACTTTTGTGGGCATTTAGCCAAGTTCCTACTAAAAACGGCAGGAGAAATTTGCTGTTTTCCTGCAAACTACAGTGTTTAAAGTAGTAAGAACTGCAGAAGATGCACAACAATAAAAACCATGAGAATTACAGCTAGTTCAAAAATGACCCTTTTAGTAATCCAGAGTAATAAAAAGCCAAGGAATGTCTTTAAGTGAAAGCTGATTAGGTGAGTAGCTAGGTAAACCTTCTTTTGACAGGGAGTTCCACAATGGGAAAGCTACAAGAAATCTTACCAATTTCGCCTAGGCGATAAAAGTTTAAACAGAGCATAATGTATGGGAGAAGGCACTGCCTGAGGTATGAGACCTGAGCCATTTAAGGCTTCAGAGATGGCCATGAGCTCATGTCAACAGAATTAATCTAGTTCCACAGGGAAGCTTCTTTCTCAGATTTCTTCTTGCCTGTTTCCTTAGGCTTCCATCTCACACACAGAATTCAATCCATACTGTATTAGCCCTTCAAATTCATCTGGGTGATATTCTTTATTCTGTGTGCAAACAATTCTACCTTAAAAGTAGAACATGGGATTAAAAGATAACTGTTCAAGTCAATTAACATCAGCAGAAGGGCACCACTCTCAAATAACTATAGTATATTTTTAACCCACCCTTCCTCCAAAAACCTCAGAACAGAGTACATTTTCTTCCCTTCCTCATTTTATCCTTAGAGCCACCCTGTGAAGTACATTAGGCAGAGAAAGTGACTGGCCCAAGACCACCCAGCAAGCTTCAAGATCTGAACTCACATCTTTCATATCCTCACATACAATCAAACTGGCTCTTATCCAGGTATTTCAAATCATGTGCTTAGATTATTCTAAAACAAGCTGTGCAGAAATAGAAATAAATACAATTATGACAGCTGCACAGTTCAATTAAAGGCTTTATTTCCAAATAGATTAAAATAGTATATTGGCTCTTTACAAAAAAGAACTGTTTTTAAAACATTCCAGAGATGCCAGATTGACTTCCAGAGGGACAGTTAAATAAGGAAATACTTGCTTCCATTACAGATGGATGTCGTTTGGCATAGTCATAATTTTGTTACCAGACGCTTGGTCTAAATAGCTCAGTGACAAATATTAAAAACAACAAAAAGATGATTTTCTTTCAGTTCTCTTTTATTTTTGAAGAAACCACGCAGACTTGTGCAATATCATCATACTCGTACGTTCTCTTCAAAAAGGTGTCTGTTAGTCTCAAGCCAGAGATGCTCTAAAACAGGAAGAAAAGGACTGAAACAGATTTTACACTGGCAGGAGAAACCAGCCTTCTGAATGGGGAAAAGCGGCATACTTCATCAGTTCACACATAATGCTAACCCGGAGTCTGCTGTTACATGAGGAAGTCTCTGGGTCTGCATGCTCCCCTTTCCTTCTTTCTTTTGTGTTGGGAAGCAAACCATAGTTTGCCAGTATATCCAGATCTGTATTCTATGGTTTACCATCAGTCTTTCAAACCAGATTTGCAAAAGCAGAGAGAAAGTGCAAATCATAGACCATTGGTCAGGACACAAAGGAAAATTATGCCACGCAGTAGGAAGAGAGAGAAATGGGAGCATGTGAACTGGAACCCAATGGCCATACCGTAGATTGGTCATTATGATAAAAATGGGCTCTAGTCTTGTTTTTTAATTCTATTAAGGGGAGTCTTACTTGTAGCCCTTGTACTGATGATAGCAGTGTAAGTGTCAGGTGGAGGGATGAAATGGGGTGCAGTTTGCCAAGCTGTCTTCCTGATACGCCACACCAGTGAATGGAATTAGTGTTGCACATTTCCAAAACCAGGTCCATAGTCCTTTCACTGCTAGAAAGAAAAAGAAAGAATTAATATAGATCTCAGTGCAACTGGGCCTTAGAGAATCTCTCACATTCCTCTGAGGAACTCAGTGTGCTACACAGAGGTATTTATCCCAATTTCCTCTTCCCAAGGCACTTAGCTAGCTCCATGGCCAAGATGACATCTGAACCCAGCCATCCCTAGTCAGGTAGAAATGCAGTATTAGACATATTGGCTTGCAATAGAGGTCTAAAAGTGTAGTACTCAACAAACATGCCGCTACTGATAAGTACTGTGCTGTTAAGAAAGCTACTTGATTGGCAGTTGTAAAAAATTATGAACTGTGATTCGTGTAAGAAAATTCCGCCCCCAGGCTCTTTCCCGCCAGATGAGCTGAGTGGGGTGGAACCAGTTTTCCCTAAAATCCCACAAGAACCTGTCTTCTTCCCAACTCTTCTTCTAGCCTGGGATTGGAATCTTAGGTATATTTCCCATTGCCACCACAAACAGGGTTTGTTAAGTACAACATGCAACTACTGTCAGCTAAAGATGGGCATGAACCAAACCATGAAGAAAAATCCATGATGAATTTTGTCCTGTTCTACTGTAACAAACTTCCACAAACTTTTAAAGCAGTTTGTGGATACAGCAAGGGTCCCTTTAAACACCGTGTCTCCTTAAAGCGCTGCTTTCTGTTCCCCGCAAAAGCTGCAAAACAGCTGAGCGGCGGGGAGCATGGCTCAGCTGTTTTTCAGGCTTTCTGCAAACCCCATTTAAAGGGACTTTGGTCCCTTTCAAGGGTGTTTGCAGGGCCACAAACTGGCTCGGTGCACGAATGAACCTCCCAGTTCAGTTCATGGTTTGGCTACGAACCACAAACCAACATGAACTGCATTCTTCCGGTTTGTGCCCATCCCTACTGTCAGCATTCACTGGAACACACAGCTAATGAAAGGTCTTTACCAAGCATTACTCTCTTACCTACAACCTGTTTAGTCTTTTCATTTATAGCATTATTACCCCTTAATTTGGGGCAGAACTGATAAGAGAAGCAATATCTCTATTTTCTTGGGATTTGGTGAGATTATAGATCTTGCCTCACAGTAAGAAGCTGAACAAGACACTGTTGTCCATGTGCACAGAGATTTCACAATCCAGAATTGGATGGATGGAGATATATATACACACACACACTCAATTAATACAGGTACATAAGAACATAAGAGAAGCCAATGTTGAATCAGGCCAATGGCCCATCTAATCCAACACTCTGTCACACAGCGGCCAAAATATACCAGGTGCCATCAGGAGGTCCAGCAGTGGGGCCAGGACACTAGAAGCCCCCTCCCACTGCTGCCCCCTCCAGCACCAAGAATAGAGTGCATCACCTGCCCCAGACTGAGAGTTCCCATCTATACCCTGTGGCTAATAGCCACTGATGGACTTCTGCTCCATATGTTTATCTAATTCCCTCTTGAAACTGTCCATGCTTATAGCTGCCACCACCTCCTGTGGCAGTGAATTCCATATGTTAATCACTCTTTGGGTGAAGAAGTATTTCCTTTTATCTGTTCTAACCCAACTGCTCAGCAATTTCATGGAGTGCCCACGAGTTCTTGTATTGTGAGAAAGGGAGAAAAGTACTTCTTTCTCAACCTGCTCAATCCCATTCATAATCTTATAAACCTCAATCATGTCACCCCTCAGCCGTCGTTTCTCCAAGCTAAAGAGCCCCAAGCATTTTAACCTTTCTTCATAGGTGAGCATTCATATCACATTGGTTGATACAGATGCACATTTCCATCCAGGGTCGCTAATGGTGTGCAATAATTTTTGAGTCGATACAGCCTGTGATCCTACTCAGGATTAGTACATTTCCCTAAGGTAGGCACACTTCCACAGTTCTGATCACTGCAATTTAGCAGGTAAGGAGAAGGGCTGTATAACAACAGAAAATGCTGAACAATATCTCCACTCGTTCTAAAATTCATTTCAATCCACACTTAAAATGTTCCTGCAGGAGGGGGAAGTGGAAAGCAAAAGGCTGGATACAGTAGTATTTTAATCTTTATTTGGGGAAAAGTTGAATTCAGACGATCTCTGATAAACTACATTGTTCCTTAGTACTAAGCAAACTGAAAGAATTCTGAAGCCAAAATGGGAGGGGAAACCCACTTCATTACCTGCAATTTGTTATTTTACATGTAATATCGAAAGGTTCTTCCACGTTTACTGTGTCTGGTATAGTCTCCAATGAAAGCCTCACATCCCCATAACCTGGGGCCTAAGAAAATATTAGAAGTTTATCAGAAGCATGAATAATAGATATAATGCAACATATTGAGGAATGAGTGAATTACAGAGAGAAACCGTGAATTGCAGAAGCAACACTATGATAATCAAATTTAGGTTAAAGGACCTGGAATCCTCACTTGGGCTTTTTATCAATACAAGCATGCCCCAAGATCAGGGGTCATTTTGTAGAAAAAGAGGTGTGGAACTCATTAGCATATGTCACATGCCCTGACATCACTGGAAGTGTGTCAGAAGGCACCCACCGCTCAGGCTCCACTGGACTGTTTTGGATTGCCAGCTATGGGGGGGGGGGAAGCGCACAGATCTGCCCTCACAGAGGAGGGAGAGCTTGTACCTGAATAAACCTTGGTCTTAAAGGTGCCACTGGACTCTTTCGGATGGCCAGCAAGTACAGGAAAGTGCTTGGCTGCTCGTGGGTCGAGGAGGGCGGTGCAGAGGATGTGCATGGCCTCGAGCAGGTAGGGGGCCAGGGCAGTGGTGCAGGAGGAGGCTGAGGAGGTGCAGGAGGCCGGGGCAGAGCTCCTTGCAGGACTTGTGGGAGTTGCCGGGGCCCACCTTGCAGAGGTGCCGTGCCAGGGGTGGCATGAGGATGGGCAGAGCCTGGGCAGGCTGGGTACCATGACCTAGGCAGTGGCAGAGCAGTTACTTTTTCCCACCATAGAGAACAATGGAGGGAATAGGGGCAACCTGTTTGGGGGCCCATAGAATTGGACCCCCTGATCCAATGTTCTTGAAACTTGGTGGGTATCTTGGGGAGAGGCCCCATCAGCTACCCTGTGAGTTTGGAGCCTCTCCCTCAAGCCCCTCCCCTCCAGCCCCCAGAATATACCCTATGTTTTCACCATTGACTTCAATGGCCCATAGGATATAATGGAGCTGAAATTGACATTCAGCTGCCTGAAAGACTCCCCGGGACGCCGGCTGGGGGTGGGGCTTGGCTCCTGAGCTCCCGGAGTTGTGCTCCGGTGCGCTCCCCCTCAAAAAGACCCCTGGTTACAGCATAACATTTAGTATTTAACTCCAGGCAGGAGAAGAATCATATATGTGCACCATTACTTAGTAGGACAATAATATTTAGTGAAAGAGGCTTCTGAAATATATGCATTCTGAATTCATAGTTAGCAGGCAAGTTCTACATTTCCCCTTTCCATTCACTAAATGAAATTTAGTTTCAGTACCCAGTTACTATGAGAGAATATTCTAGATCACTCACCATTCGTTGGAGCTGACTAGTTTGCAACCTTCCTCTTTCCCCCAAATTTGTCTTCCATACGATGTCTAACTTTCCAATTACTGTTACGCCTTTAATGACTCCTGCTTTCTCTGCAAATTCCTGTTTTGGTTTTAGGCAGTATAAATACTGTCGTGTGTCCATAGGTTGCAAATATGTCCTCGTCCCAAACGTGGACATACTGGAAGGAAAGAAACATTTAGCTTAGCAATGAATAGCAGATCTATTTTGGTGTGACCATTTCTGCAGGGGCAGTGAGGTTACAAATCAAGTTAGAAAACCTGTTTTGCTATTTTTTTTATCAACTGATTACATTTAATGTCAGATGATGGTGGCAGATAAAGAACTCTTTAAAATGAAGTTTTATGCAAAGAAGTTTAAAACAAATGAAATCAGAAGTAAACCCATTGTTAAAACAGGATCAAGCACACACTATTAGTTCTGCAGTAGGAGGATGTGAAGGAGAATTATGATATCACAAACAGATAAGAGGCTGAACTCTTAACAAAATGCAATCCAGTGATTTCTTGCCAGCTATGGGGGTTTGCCTGCCTGCAGATCTTTCCACCCACTCTAAGTGGAGAGGACAGGTTCATGCAAGGTAAATATTGCATGTCAAGCTATTTTTTTTCTATTACAGCCAATGAAGGAGCCTGTTTCTATAGGGGCACTGGCTGAGCATAGGCCGAGTACATTTGCAGCTGCAAATGCCTTCTCACCAATTTCTGGAGACCAGATCACCTGAGGGCTCAGATGGTGCAAGCGTGTTGTGGCACATGGCGGCAAATTATTCAGAACTGTCACATTTCTGTATTCACTAGAACTTGTATGCTGGAATATATTAGAAACTTGCTCAATCATTGAAAGCCAGCTAATCCAGAAGTGGTGTGACACAGAATTATACCTGAATACATGCATGATAGGGAAGACCATAAATAGAAGATCATAAGAATAGCTTCACCAGCACAGTTTCCATTTTCTACACGTTAAAGCAGAATCGTAAAAGCCCTTACCTTTCCCCACTTTGGCTGACAGCATTTAATTCTGCAACATTGTACATAATAGAAGGTTCTAATGAAACCTTCTCCATAAACATGGGGGATGTTGTGATATTCTGAATCTGGGCTTCCAGAAAGACTTCATCAGTCTGAAAAACCAGAAAAAAATCTTAAGAATAGCCCAGAGAGAAGAAAGCAGCAGCATCTTATAGGTCTGTAAAACATTAATCACAAACGCAGTTAGTTCATGCCTGCAAATCAAAGAAACAGTCATTAAATGTGAGGTGGGGAGGTCTTCATCCCAACAGACAGCAGTAAGAGCAACACTGTTAGTTGATTGGTATAGTGCTGAACAATGGATGTGGGATAACTTCATTATACTCTCCTATTTTCTTTTAGAAGGGGGAATGTACGTAGTCTTAGCAAGACTTGCCTCACGAATTCCAAAGGCTAGGATCAGCTCAGTTTTACCCAATGAAACTAAAATACATATTAGAGACAGGTGAAATGACTGTGATGTGCAATACAGACATGCCATGCTCGATTAAATGATGCATCAGGCTGCATACCATGTTACAGGAACATCAATAGGGACTTTATTGACATGTCAACTGTTACAAGAGCTCAGATGCATGCCAAGAGCACCAGTTGGAATTTGGCTAGACACTATCACACTATACTCCAAATTCTCTAGCCTTCTTCTCATTAAGACAGCATAGTAGCCAAACAGATCTTTTTTTTTGCCATCCAGTCAAGCTGACTTCTGGCAACCCCTACTGGGGCTTGGAGGCAAGGGAAGTTCAGAAGTGGCTTGCCATTGCCTGCTTCTGCATCCTGACCTTGGTATTCATTGGAGGTCTCCTATCCAAGTACTAGCCATGGCTGGCCCTGCTTAGATTCCGACATCTGACGAGATTAGGCTTGCCTGGGCTATCCAAGTCAGGGGTAGCACAACAGACCTTAATGTTCTACTTCAACATTATCAGCCAGTATTGTACTACCCCATGCAAGGAACACTTTGTTTCCCCTCATTCCTCCCTGTTTTGCAGCCCCTAGAAAGATTATTCCCAGGGTGTCAAGAATGCACAAAGGAACAAAGTTGGTGGGGGCTGGAAAGGCCAAGGAAGGGGAATCACTTCACTTTCTTCTTTCACAAGCACAATTCTGCTGAGAAGAGGGGTTTACTTTATCCCTTTCTTCCTGCTCACTTCAGTCTGCTGACCCTCATAACTGTTCCTTGCCATTGATCCTGCAGCCCCAACACTGATCATGGTGGGGGGGGGTCAGAAAGAACTGCAGGAAAAGACAGGGACATGGGAAAACTTATTCCCTTTGCTCATGGATAGTAGGATACTGCCCATTATTTCTACCTCCAAAAGTTAGTAGCAAAATCATTTGTATATTGTTTTAAATTGTAATGGCCAATGGCTACACAATAAATATTACTACTACTAGTAGTAACAAAATGAGTGACTCCCACTATGACTGCTAAAAAATTGTTGTTGGAAGAAGAACGGTTATTTTCTTCATTGAGACAATACAATACAGAAGATAACTTTGTAGAATTAGGTCAGTATTTTATGCATCTATCCTGTCTATAATGGTTTCTCAAAACAAAAACATGAATTTAGGGAGGGCCATAAATAGCATGCCCCTACCAGTCTAGCATGCCCCTACCTTGAACTGACGGGAATTAATCTGGATTTCACCTTGGGAAAAAATCATATTAACCATCACACGATGGCTAAGCCAACTTCATACCCCCCAATAAATCATATATTACATGATGATTCGTATTTCAGAACACAGATACTGACATGCCCCCGCAAATGCCAGTGGAATGATCATGGCATTCAGTTAGGAAATGCCGCCATGCAACTTTCATGGCACAAATGCACACTGATCAGTCTGATTAAAGTCTCTGCAGGATTTCAGTCCTACAAAGTAGAACAAGATGTCTGGCATTCAAAGCTAGTTTCAAACTAAGCCTGCTGACTTTCAAAAGATGACCGCCTGGGGAGAATCAAGAGAACCATCTGATCAAAAGCTCTAACATCATGTCTAAGGACAAGCCCACAGAGCCCCAATGTAAAAGGAAGCTCCGTCAGTACACAGGAAACTTTCGTTTTCTGTAGGTGAATACAAGACAGCCACCCTACCTACTTTCCAGAGGAATGAAATCACACCAAAAGGAGCTGGAATTTCATGTTGAGTAGTGATAAACAAGTGTAGAATAATTCAAGCCTATCACATTCCATGTTGTGGGGAGGATCTTCAAGGATAAATGGAGACAGACATACTCATGCCAGACACCAATGAGAAATGAATTCCGGTTATCTTGCTTAAGAGAACCCGCAATTAACATATATTTTCCCAGCACCAGGGATCACAAATTTTGAACAATTCTAAAGGAATATCCCATAAATCCATTGCTTATGTCTGTTTCCAAATTTCTCATCAGTATGTTTTAAAATAGCAACTGGCAACAGAAATTTAAGAAGAGCAAAGTTGTATAAAAGAAAACCAACACGCATAATGAAAAAGCAAAGCAGCTTATAACACCATAAGAGTTTATTAGTTTCAGTAATTTGATTAGACCAGAATGCTTCCTAACAAATTTGCTAAGTTATTATGCCATACGTATTAAAATTTGAACTGAAATCATGTTGCAGTTATTATCATTGGAATCTATTATTGCCACATGCATTCAGGGGTTTGAAAGCAGAGTTCTAGTAAGCATGAAAAGAAAGATGCAATACATCTTGTGCTCTCTCCTCCTATCCAATGTCTTCTAAACCTAACAGATGGCACAAGTCACAATTTTACAAGAAACCCACTCAAGTGAAAGGCTGTGTGTACTCCTCAAATTCTGTACCCAGGCAATCCAAACTGCACAATCACTATTTATGTCAATTTCTTCTGTAACTTTTAGTATTTTGCAAATTCATTCAGATTTGTCAGTCATTGGGTGAGGCAAGGAGCTTCGCAGAGCCCTGAAACTTCATTCCCAAACTCTGAAAATCTTATCCAGTAATCTGTCTGGCCTCTCCGATATCTACAGGATTACCCACAATTGTTTCAGCCTGACTTTGCACTTCAGGAAGGACTGGGATCTTGCTTTAAAAAATTAAAGCTGGGATTCTCAGGAAGCTGAATTCTGTGCTCCAATACAGTATTATGATCTTTTATTGAATCTTAACACACACAGGCTTGCTATCATGAGGCACAATATTCCTCTGGGATCATTTGGACCTGTATGTTCAAATGGAGACAAGGAATTCATTTGATGTTCACTTAATAAACTATGAAGCTCACTACTAAGGTCTGAATTAACGTTGCTGAACAATGGATACCAAAGAGAGAGCCAATGTATTTGAATAGTTGTTTTAACCCTCCCTCTCAAAGAAAACACACACACACACACACACACATTATGTATGGAGACAGTGAAACATTGCTTTTCTATTACGTTTTCAAAAATAATGTTAGTAACAGGCAGAGTCACAAACAGAAGGCAAGCATACATATTTATAAATAATAAATAAAATTACCACAGAACTGAGGTCACTCTAATGGGAAAATAAAAAAGAAAACATTAGAGAAATTAGGGTTAAATGTTAAAGAAAAAGGAGGACAACTAATTTCAAATAAAATGCATTTCTTTTGCATTTTTTTGCATATTCTAAACGAGACAGCATTAGTAATAGGAATGTAAACCAGCAATGGGAAAAAAGTAAAAGGACTACTAGTAAGAAATCTTATTTGTAAATAAGACTTGTGTCAGCAAATGGTACAGTGATGAAATAAAGTACACATAACAGCTATTACACCATGTACACATGGGTAAATGACAATGTGCTTGCAAGAGAAGCCCCATATCAGACTTCCAGATGGGAGAATTTTTTTAAAAAAATGTCCCTCCCTTTAAATTTTGCCCTTTTTACCTCACGGGGAAAGTCTCAGTTAGAAGAAGGAAATATGTTCAGCACGAACTCACATTAAAAAAAACTGCAAACGAATTACATGAATGTAGTAAGCACCATTAGAAGACCACAATTGCTACATGCACCTTCCGGCTGTTTGAACATGTTCAATATGCTAACTCATGCCTTAAAATGAGATAGGCTTGATTCATGAGACAAAATGAATGTGGGACTCTCATCTCCTTATTACTGAACCCTGTGCCTTTCAGATATTGTCCAGAGGCAGATTGTTACACAACTGGTCATTAGCACAAACAGTGAAACGTCTCTCTCCATGAAGGAAACTAACACTAGGAGGGAAAGGATAAGGTCAACAGATGCCCCCTTTATTTAAGCTTACATAATTTTTTTTAATGTGTGGAAGCATTTCAAAAAGTGGTACAGTACATTCTACTACCAATTCTGCTGCATCGGTGGTAGACCAGGCCTGAAGCATGGACCAGGAAGGGGAAAATCACTGAGATGAAAACCTTTTACATGCAGGACTGCAAGACTGCAAACATTGCTGTGAAAGTTCCCAAAATGCTTCTGCAATCACACTCTCAGGCACCGATCCCTAGTCCTAAGAAATACAACCTAAGAAAGGTTTCTCGGTGACCCGTTCCAGAGCAGCAACAATGGATCATTGGATTTCATCACAGAAAAACTACAGCTGTTGCCACTGCATCCTTCCAGGCAATACCGGAAGCCAAAAATTAAACCCTCAGCCCACAATTCCCCCCTCCCCTTTTGCCTACCAGACCCAGGATAAAGGATGTTACATGTTATTGCAGAATACTTTGCAAAAATCCTAACATAATTGGGAGTTCAGTAACAGAGAATGTTACCACCTGCTTTTTGAAGTCCTTGTTTCTTTGCTTTTGGATATCACAGATTGAATCCAGCAGAAAAGCTTTCTGAAGGAGCAAAAGCCTAAAGAGCCTCATCAATAAAATGTACCACAGCACAAAACACCGCAGAGATGAGAGGGAAGCGAGATAGACCTGCCTCCTTCCCCCTTTAGTAGCTTGCATCAGCAGAGGAAGGAAGGAGATGGTGATTTTAGCGGATTTCCCCATTATTGATGCAGCACCCCATACCATGATGAATTTGGTGTGCGTGGCTCTCCTGACCCTCACAAAGGATTCTGGGAGCAAGCAGCAGGCTGCATGGTGAAATCAGGGAAAAAATCCCATCTGCCGACTTCTTCTGCAAGCTTTTCTGCTTGATCCAACCCCATAGTGGAAATCACACTAACTATTCTGTATAAGGAAATATTATCTCAACTGCCATTGTGTACTGCCTTTTTCATTCACACTAGACACTTCTGTTAACCATTTTAAGGTGAGTGCCAACTTAGTTTAAAATAATAACTCCACACTTGACTGATAAAACTCATCTTTTTCGGATAAATCTGGATTTAATATTTTTTATAAGAAATGCCATTAAAGCAGACAGGTATTCTCTTTAAGAAGGGAGCAAATCTAATTATATACAGACACCTGTCCAAGATGGCCATGACAAAGACAAATGGATAGGTGTAAGTGGGAAAAGTAGCAAGGGATAGACATCACTCACCTGTTTTCTTCACCTCCCCACCAAGATTATTTTTGTTAAAGCTTTTTGTAAAACTGCTATGTAGCAACTAAATCCCTCATCATATTATGTATTCTTGGAGATCTGAGACTGTGCATGCCAAAAAGAGTGAATTACTACTAGAATCAGTATACCCGCTCTTTCCCCAAGTTTTTTTTTTTTAAATCACCTAGGTCTCAATTTTTCCCATTTCTCTTCTCAGTTTTCTGACTCTGTCATCAAGACATACTCCAGCTAATAAAAACAAAGTTCCCAAGGTCAGTTAACACCTGTCAAATAGTTCCAACAAGCAGAGGTGCTACAATAATCAGGCTATACTGAAGGGAATTTTAAAAAAGTCCTGCTAGGCAGTGAAGGATGTGCTTACTTATTGATATGAACAGAACATATTCTGAAACAGGCCTTTCTCTCTTTCATGGGCTCAGAAAAGATGGACAGGAAATTACAAAGCATGATAGGAAGCCACCATTTTCCAATCCCAGAGAATTTATGAAGCAGCTGAGTCAAGCCATTAGTTTATCAAGGTCAATACTGTCTACTCAGACAGGCAGTTGCTCTACAGGGTTGCAGGTTCACACCACCTACTACACGATCCTTTTGAATGGAGATACCAGGGATTGAACCTGGGACCTTTTTCATGCAAAGCAACCCTTCTATTACTGTGTTTTTATTAAGAAGCCACATATTTAACAAACTATTGCATACATAATCCTAAGCACACTATTCAGCACTTACCTCAGCATTGTAGAATTTAGTTTTCACATCTAAGGGTTTGAGAACCTGTTTGAAAAAAGAATAAATGCTAAAAGGAGATTTCTCAGAACTCTCCATCAACATCGAGTACCACTTCTGTACTCTAAGTCATTAATTGGAAGCCAGCTGAACTGGCTTGCATTCACAGATGAAAAAAGTTCACTTCAGCTCAAGGGCCCAACTTTACTCAGTCTGCCCCTTTCAGTGACTACATTTGTGTAAACATTTTGCTTCAAGCCAAGAATATTTCACAGCAAAGTGGCAAATGCTTCTGCCACAAAATGGGTATCTTCCCTTTAGAGAGAGATTCCTGGATGCACAGCTCATTGGACTCCTTGTAATAATGACACATTTTGGAGCTGCGTGGGTGGTGTCAAAAATACAAACAATAACAATGTGCCTTTCAAAAAGATGCCTTCCTCTGGTTTCCACTAGTAACGCAATCAGTATCAGAGCAGCTGAATGCAATTCGCTATCAATTGCTGGCGGAGCTCTCCAACTGGAAGCAAAACAAGGCCTACTGCACAGAAGGGCAACTGAGCTCAGCCTTAAAGCAGTATATCAATTAAGCATAGTATTATAAGTGACAAACAAATTGGGATAAAAGGTTTTTATTGGCATATGATTTTGGCCTGGAAATCAGCTAGTCAGAGGAGCAGGACAGTGTGTGAAGGGACTTGCCTTTAATCTACTCTAATTAAGGCCCTAATTGCAAACTCCATTTCATGGTGCAAGTATGCTGAAGATTATCTATGACTATCTCATTCTGAGCACTTCCACTAAGGCACTCAGGGCAACCTGGTTCTCCCCCCTTTGAGGCAGATTATGGAAAATGACTGGCCCAAGGTGACCTTCATGGTCGAGTAGACATCTGAAGCTGGATCTCCCAGACCTTGAGCAACACTAGCTCTCAAGTAGGGGCCAAATGTCTTCTGCAGTGATATAAACTTACTCGTACAGAAGTTTAGTTTGCTTAGCTTATTATAAAATATGTACCTCTACACTTCCCAAAATCACTTAGCACATGTTCATACAGGACTGCAGTTTCCTTTTTTCTTGGCTGAACTACTGTGCCTTTAATAACTTAAAGGCAGGGAGAAATTTGGCTGATGCAGTATTCCCCCCCCCATTCATGTCAAGTTTATGTCAAGAAAGTTTATTTCCCGTCTACTGGCTCTTAATGACACAGGCATCCCACCAGAAGAGAAAACGGCAATCCTGCCTCCCCATGACCCTTGTGATACAACATTCCCTCACTCACAGAACCTTGCTTTTCAGATGGCTTTTTATCACTGTTAAAGATTTCTACCTATCAAGTAATATATCAAAGTTTTATTACATTTATTAAAAAGTTTTAAACTATTCTATCTGATTTTTTATAGAAATGCAGTTCTAGACCCAGATAAGGATACTACCAGCCAAAAGCTGCATTGCTCCTGACTATCTTGGTGGCTGAAGCTTCCCCAGTGCTGTGCTTGAACCTACAGCCTCCTCTGGTTTGTCTCGCTAGTCTGCACCCAGCAAATCCTCAGCTGAGGAACAGGCCAGGCAGAAGATACAGCTAGAAACACACTGCTAGGGAAAGCAGAAGTTGCTGAGATTCTCAGTTGCAAAGCGGTAATGGGAGTCCCATTCAAGTCAGGATCTGCACAACCCCCATTCTTGCTGTATGTAAACCCAATGGGATGGATCCTACCACCCAGCTTGGTTAAGGGCAGAGCCTCTTTCAGCCACTAAGAGCTTTCTTCTTGCAGATGGCTCCACCCTTAGCTGATCCAAGTTCATCCTGTATCTTGAAAAGAGATCTCATTAACTTCAGATTATGATACACAACCACTAGCATCCATTTTATTCACAAATAACTTACTTATTCTGGAGGTGTCTCAAGTAACATGAGAGAAAATAACTCTCCTATAAATTGTTTCACAAATATATATCAAGTCTGCATTTGAACTGGTGACTGCTGTTATTTAAATATTCAGGGCACAGTGTGCAAACTATATTGAATTAAGGTCTCTTGGAATTCTTGGAACATTGTCCTCTCTCAAAAAGGAAAGGAGTTTAACAATTCCCCTTGTAGTCTGAGCACTATTCTCAGAGCTCCAAAAGGTTAAGAACTGTCTGTCAGGACTCCATCACGAGTGGGAAGGTGATGGGTCATTTGGTTGCCATATTATGTTGCAATCACTTTATGAGCTTAAAGTAGAACCAACTCTTGTGATTGCATACCTGCGGAAGAAAAGAAAAAGCATGGTCTTACACAAAGTATAATATTCTCTCTCTGTGTCCCTACCAAAAGCCATTTCAAGAATGTCCAGAATCTACTATGTATCTATACCACAAGACAGCCAAGCTGTATTTTGCTTCCAGAGCATTTGCCTTGCATCATTTACTGCATTCTGTGCTCCATTTTAGCACTGAAGAAAAGTAAACTAGGGCAGGCAAAACTAATGCAGAAAAAGAAGAACTCAAAGATATAGCCTGGGCAAAATTATGGGCAAGATTGTAATATTGAAGCAAGACTGGGAGGAAGACGAGAAGAGTATTGATTACTTTCAGTACTGCCTGAATTGTTGCCATGTCAATACCTGAAATTTGAAGAACTTCCTGAAGTACATCTTCTCACCTGTCTGTGTGGTGTAACTTACGGCACACACTAAGCTGAAAAGACAAACAGTTCAATGGGTCTTAGCTGTTTCTCAGTCTTGCATATATTCATGGGAAGTGGGACAGAGTAACAAACACAAAATGTGCAATGAATACCATTTAGATTGGAAAATCTAAATGCAATAGCTCATATATCTACAATGGGGAAGGGAGTAACATTTATAACTCAGAAGAAAGTATTAGCTGTCTTACATGTGTGTCCCTATTTCTTTTACTTCATGGTGAATGACGTCATCAATGCAACAGTCGGGTTTGAGTTCTGCCACTGCTGCAGTGGAGGCTGAAAGATTCAAACGTTGCGAACTTGTCTGTAAGTCAGCCTTGGCATTAAGAACATAGACAAAGAAAAGAATGGATGAGTTTCAGAAGTACACTACTGAAAGACAAAGGCATTTAACAGTGCCTGTTGTACCTAATGGCTTGAAATGTGAATGGATGGATGAAAATGAACACCTGGTAATGTAATTGAAGCTGTGACTGACATCCTCAGAGGTATAACACAGAAATATGGAGTACTCTCTGTATCAATGTGAGAAGAAAATGGTAGGCAGGTAATTTATATCTACTCAGGAAGGTGGGGTAGGGCTGAGTCATAATCTTGTAGGAGTTTCCCAGGCTGTGACATGCTAATGGTGGAGCTTTCCTGAGGAAGTTCTTTTGCATAAAGATTGGCTGTTGAAATTCTGATCTTATCTCTAGTGCTGTTGTAAGATGTAGAGCATCTTGTGTTTTTCAGGACAGGAAACCATGTTCTATTTATTTTTAAACTATCTTCTTTCCTGTTATAGCAAACTTCTACATGGAACATTTTGAAAAGACAGCTTTAGAATCTGCACCCCACAAACCAAAAGTCTGGTTCCGGTACGTAGATGATGCCTTTATCATCTGGAGCCATGGAGAGCTAGAACTGATGGAGTTTTTATACCACTTCTACAACATCCACCCAAATATACAATTCACCATGGAAAAAGACATTGAGGGTAAACTCCCATTTCTAGATATTGCAGTGATCCGCAAAGCTAACCTTCAATTAGGTCACAAGGTCTACAGAAAACCAACTCACACAGATTATTTACACAAAAACTCCAATCACCACCCTCAGCAAAAAAGAGGCATAATCAAAACATTAATAGACTGTGCAAGATGGATATGTGAACCACACTTTCTCAATGATGAACTAA
Source organism: Gekko gecko (assembly GCA_029375565.1). NCBI lineage: Eukaryota > Metazoa > Chordata > Lepidosauria > Squamata > Gekkonidae > Gekko > Gekko gecko. The sequence continues at coordinate 43,959,096 of JAPDNY010000007.1, read as the reverse complement.
ATCATCTAAACCACGCACTTCAAGCAAACACTGCCATCATCTATGAATGTACTAGCACTTTAAGATATGTTTTATTATTATATTGTTGTGGTTTTATATAATTCTTTTCTTTTTTAGTTTTTTTAACATATTGTGTGTAAGCAGCCCTGGGCCTGCCTTGGCAGGGAGGGTGAGATACAAATAAAATCAACTAATCAATAAACAAATAAATAAATCAAATGGCTACTCCAAGAATGAAATCAGAAGAGCAATTAAACCAAAGGTAAAACAAACAACTGAGGAAAAACAACTCTCCCACAGGAAAAGTGTTCTTGCCACATATTAGAGGAATCAAATGGGAAAACTTATGAAAAAACACAACCTACAAACAGTATTCAGAACCACCAGAAAAATACAACAGATGCTACAATCGGCAAAAGACAGAAGAGACCCCCTCATTTCTGCAGAAGTAGACCGCATGCCCTGCAGTTGTGGACAGGTTTACATCAGGGCCACACAGCATAGCATCCAGACAAGAATAAAAGGACATGAAAGACACTGTAGACTTGGCCAACCTGAAAAATTAGCAATGGCTGAACATAGCTTAACTCAAACAGGACACAGTATCTCACTGAAAGGCTGGACAACACATCCAAATAGAGAGAGACGGTTTGGTGTAGTGGTTAAGTGTGCGGACTCTAATCTGGGAGAACCGGGCTTGATTCCCCACTTCTCCACATGCAACTGCTGGTGTGACCTTGGGCCAGTCATAAGATCTGGCACAGCTGTTCTTGAAACAGCTCTCTCAGCCCCACCTACCTCACAGGGTGTCTGTTGTGGGGAGGGGAAGGGAAAGGAGTTTGTAAGCCGCTCTGAGACTCCCTTGGGTAGTAAAGGGTGGGGTATAAATCCAATCTCTTCTTCTTCATCTTCTTCAATTATCATGTCAGATTATACAAGGAAGCCATTGAAATTCATAAATATAAAAACAATTTCAACAGGAAGGGAGAGATTTTAAAAATAAATAGGACATGGTTTCATGTCCTGAAAAACACAAGATGCTCTACATCTTACAACAGTGCTACAGATAAGATTAGAATTTCAACAGCAATCCATATGCAAAAGAACTTCCTCAGGAAAGCTCCACCATTAGCATGTCACAGCCTAGGAAATTTCTACAAGATAATGACTCAGCCCTACCCCACCTTCCTGAGTAGATATGAATTACCTGCCTACCATTTTTCTTCTCACATTGACACAGAAAGTACTTCATATTTCTGTGTTATACTTCTGAGGATGCCAGTCACAGCGGCTGACGAAACATCAGGTACTTCAATGTCAAGACAACAGCCATACTGCCCAGAAAATCTACAACAACTAATATCTGAGCTTAGCTTCACTTTTTCTATGCAATATTTTAACATTAGGCATTAAACACTCTCATGCAGAAAGATACTTTTGGCTCCAGCCCAACATATCTCAGCCAAAGTCACATACTCTTGCTTCCCAGTTATATAAACTAGTTAAAACCTGTGAGTATTTCAAATGGAATTAAAAACCCAAGTTTTAAGAATTCTCATTTCACCTTCACAACATACACTCAGCCATTAACCTTCACATTTGGCTAATGAAACTAGAAACACTCCGAGACGGTGGTTTGCCCAAGGCCATCTTGCTTTGGCTCAACTGTAATATGGCATCTGTGTTTTCCTGCTTGAGTTTTGACACTGTAACATCTAACTGGAAGAGCTTCTCTATGTTACTCCAGATTGCAAACTCCAGAGGCCAAATGATCATAATTAAATGTTACTCTTCTTGGAGATCATTAATTCATAGGCTTGCCATAAGTCAGAAGTGACTTGACGGAACTTTATTTATGTATTTCAATTTGCTAGGCTGCCCTTCCCTGAGGCAGGGCGTAAGGTGGCTACATCGAAAGTGAATACAATATATAAGAAAAATTAAAACATTAAAATATATTCAAACAATTCATCAGAAAACAATACTATGTCTAAGATGATGGATAATTTCGGTATCCACCTGCCCCCCTGGATAGAGGGAAAAATATGGAGAAAAATGGGGGGAGGTGGGAGTGTGAAAGTGCCAGACCATTGCTGTCCTCAACCAAATGCCTGGCAGAACATCTCTGCCTTGTAAGTAGTAAATCCTGTAGGGCACAGATGTTCTCTGGCAGAGAGTTCCACCAGGCAGGGGCCAGGGCTGAAAAGGCGCTGGACCTAGTCGAGGACAGCTGGCTCTCTCTCGGGCTGGAGGCCACCAGGAGATTCTTATTACTAGAGTGTAATGCACTTCCAGGGGCATATTGGAAGAGGCGGTCCCAAAGACTTTTAGGTCCCTGAACGCTAATGGCCTTGAAGGTCAAGACCAAGACCTTGAACCAGATCCGGTGCTCCACTGGGAGCCAGTGCAGCTCGCATAGCACTGAATGAATGTGTGCCATTTGGCGGGTACCGGTAAGGACCCGCACAGCCGCATTCTGGACCAGTTGGAGCTTCCAAGTCAGGCGCAAGGTTAGGCCAGCATAGAGTGAATTACAGTAGTCTGTCCTGGAGGTAACCATTGCATGGATTACTGTGGCTAGGTTGGGGCAAGACAGGTAGGCAGCCAGTTGCCTAATCTGGTACAGTTGGAAAAACACCAGCTTGGCAACATTTGCTACTTGTGCCTCCGTAGAGGAGGTAGCATCCACGATCATGCTCAGATTCTTGACTGTCAGAGCCTCATCAAGAGCCAGGAGTTGACTACCCAACCATGGCTCCCCACAACTCAGCCAGAGAACCTCCATCTTACCCAGAATCAGTTTAACACAGATGCGAAGACTGTACACAAAAGAGATGCAGATTCCAAACCACAATCTAGATTGTTAATGGTGTTTGATAAGTAAGGAAAGAGTTGTCTTTATGCTTCTTTGACCTCTTATCCGAGGCATTCCTTAAACTGGGCACAATCTGTCAATGAAATTAACACGAGCTTGCAACATCTCTTGCACAATGCCACTTCCACAGGAGAATTCTTGTTACCCTCACTAGGAAACACAAGTGACTAGAAAAAAATCTTTAATTGTAATTTATTAATAAATTATCTCAAAGGTTAATAAATAAACTCAAGCATACCTTTACCAAAATGTCTTTTACCACTTGGTGACTGTCATTATGTACGCTAATGTAGCTGGAAAATGTCTCTCCTAAGAATATATTTCTGTCCAAAGGGAAGGGTGGCAGTGGAGAAAAAAGAAAGCACTTAAATGATGCATACATACATAGCTCAAGTCTATTATTGTCTATCCTTAACAATTACAGTTATTTCAGGGACTGGACTCAGAATCTACCAATATGCAGCCCATAAGAACATAAGAGAAGCCAAGTTGGATCAGGCCAATGGCCCATCCAGTCCAACAAGCGGTGTCACACAGTGGCCAAAACCCAGGTGCCATCAGGAGGTCCACCAGTGGGGCCAGAACTCTAGAAGCCCTCCCACTATTGCTCCCTAAGCACCAAGAATACAGAGCCTCACTGCCCCAAACATAGTGCTCCATCTATATGTTGTGGCTAATAGCCATTGATGAACTTCTGCTCCATATGTTTATCCCAGTCACCTCTTGAAGCTGTCTATGCTTGTATCTGCCACCACTTTGTGTGGCAGTCAATTCCACGTTATTTACGCTTTAGGTGAAGAAGTCTGTTCTAAGCCTACTGCTCATTAATTTAATTGAGTGCCCACAAGTTCTTGTATTGTGAGAAAGGGAGAAAAATATTTTTCTACCTTCTTTATCCCATGCATAATTTTGTAAACCTCTATCATGGCACCCCTCAATCATCGTTTCACCAAGTTAAAAAGCCCTAACCTCTTTAACCTTTTTTCATAGAGAAAGTGTTCCACCTCTTAATCATTTTAGTTGCCCTTTTCTAATGCTATCATATAATGCTATGTCATCTTTTTTAAGATATAGTGACTAGACCTGTACACAGTACTGCAAATAAGGCCACGCTACAGATTTATACAGGAGCATTATGATACTGGCTGATGTGTTTTCAATCCCCAGCATAGCATTTGTCTTTTTATTGCAGTCGCGCACTGAGTTGACAATCTACCATGATTCCAAGATCACTCTCCTGGTCAGTTACTCCCAGTTCTGACTCCACCAACATATATTTATAGTTGCGATTTTTGGCTCCAATGTGCATTACTTTGCGCTTGTCAATGTTGAACCTCATTTGCCACACTGATACCCACTTGCCCAGCCTCGACAGATCCCTCTGGACCTCTTCACATTCCTCCTTGTTCTCACCACCCTGAACAGCTTAGAGTCATCCACAACTTGAGTCACTTCGCTGCTTACTCCCAACTCCAAATCATTAATGAACAAGTTAAAAAGCAACAGATCTAGTACTGAGCCTTGCAGTATCCCACTGCTTACCACCTGAAAACTGCCCATTTATACCCACCCTCTGTTTCCTGTTAATTAACCAGTTTTTAATCCACAAGAGGTCTTGTCATCTTATCCCATGGCTGCTGAGTTTACTTAGGAGCCTTTGATGAAGAACTTTATCAAAAGCTTTCTGAAAGTCTAGGTAAACAACATCTACTGGGTCACTCTTGTCCATGTGTTTGTTCACCTCCTCAAAGAACTCTAAAAGGTGAGACAAGATCTCCCCTTACAGAATCCATGCTGATCTTCCTCAATAGCTTTTGTTCAGCAATGTGCCTACTAATTCTATCTTTATTAACGAATTCCACCAACTTACCCAGTATCAACATTAGACCGACCAGCTGGTAATTTCCCGGATCTCCTCTAGAACGTTTTTTAAAGATTTATTTATTATTTGTATTTATTATTTTCCATTTATATCCCGCTTTGCCGAAAATCAGCTCAAGGAGGCTAACAAACATTCAATCAATAAAACAATGTGTTAAAATACACTAAAAGATGGGGGTTACATTAGCTACCTTCCAGTCCTTGGGGAATGGAGGCAGATTTTAAATTGCATGTTTTTGTTAGTTCCACTTGTATTGTGCCCAGCATAAATTACATGGAAGGTATTGTCTCATAATTGTACAAAAACTGAATAACTAACATCTAACATTCAGTCTCTCTGCTAGCTACAGCCAAGAGCTGATTGGTGGATTCATTTTCATTTGATTCCAAAGGCGGAGTCAACTAGGGGTTTAAGGGTTTAAAAAATGAAGCTTTAAAATAACAAATATATTTAAATTCTGAACACAAACTTTGTAATTATTATTATTAATTAATTAAAGGCATGAAGTGCATGTGAGGACACTGATGGAGTATGATTCCATAACTATAGTAGACGGTTTTGGGGAACACAAAGGCTTCTTGCAATGTCTGGATATAGACTTCTGTGGGTCGGTAGTTGCTCAATACAACTTATTCTCACCAGCTCCAGCTCCCAAGAAGGCCAGATCACATCTTGAACATGCAAAGGTGCCTTATGCTGACTCAGAGCACTGGTCTATCAAGATCAGTATTGTCCACTCAGATTGGCAGCACTTCTCCAGGGTCTCAGGCAAAGGTCTTTCACATCACCTCCAACTGATCCTTTCACCTGGAGATTCTGGGCACTGAATCAGAGAACTTTGGCATGCCAAGCAGGTGATCTATCAGTGAACCATGCCCTCACCCCTAAGACTGTTTACACATCTTTCCACTGATTCAAAGTTAGTAGCCTTGACGCCTGGCTTCTTAATCTCAAAACTGACTATTAAAATAGTGCTGGTGAGGAGCAACTCTTGAAATAGCTTGTTGCTACAAAAAAGTAAAGCAATAACATGTTTTATGCATGGGCTAGAGACAAGGAAGTAAAAATAGGCCAAGGCTGAGGTCCTACTCATGCTTGCTGGTGAGAACATCTCATTGAAATCAGTAGCATAGATAAGATTTACGATCATCTTGCACTGGACTGAAGTTCACAAAAAGAATGGTCTCAAACTATAAATCTATATGCAAAGTTCTTACCCAAAGTTCTGAGGCAAAGTCAACATTTCTCCAAGCATTAGTGTTTCTGCCCCTTTTACAGTAGAAGGATCATCTTTCATTAACTGGTTGAACAGATCTCCTGCAAAAATACAAAAATGAGTCAGATACGTCATTGTCAACCTTTTTAGATCCAGGACCTAATACTCCTATCTGCTACTGAGACCCTGTTTTAGTGGTTTGACCTTTTTCTTCTCTGTAGTGTAACCAGAAACAAAGGAAGCTCCTGCATTCTTCTTAGGTGTACAGAATTTTGGCAGGTGCAGTTTTTCTTACTCCCGTGTATCAAACTGCCACAAGTCCCTCCGTGCATAACTTTTAGTAATAAAGAGGGCCTGTTCTTTGCTTATGGTCGCTTCCTAGCTCTCTCCTGAAATAAGAAACCTTAAACAAACCAGTGGGTGGGGATGCTATAGGTGCACCTCACTGACAACCAATGTAGTGTAGTTGCTAGATTTGGTAAGCAAACTTCGGTTCAAATCCCCACTTTGCCATGAAGCCCACTTGGCTGACCTTAGCCCATCCCTGCCACCTAGCCTGACCAACCTTTTTGCCCCACATATGTGTGTGGGGGTAATGCAACATCAGCATGTGAGTGGTGTGCTGGCAAACAAAATGGGGAAGAAGGAGGAGGGTTCTACTTGACCTGACCTGCTTGGAGAAGGCTAAGTCCCAAATGGTGCTGCCAAGACATCAAGGATTCACCGTTGTCTCAGTTGCCAGCTAGGCAGTCAGAGGAGCAGTGCTGTGCATAAGCTATACTTGCTATCTTCTCTCACACCAGTGGCCCCAGCAGGGCCACCACTGCCTCAGTTACTCGGGCAAGCAAAATGGTCTGGTCTGCTGCTGTTGGCCTGGGTTGCCTACCCTTGTTCTAGTCAATTAATCTTTTTAACTAAGGGGGCATCTCCTATGCATGCCTACTGTGAAGTAAGTGAACTCAGTAGGGTTTACTTCTGAGTACACATACACAGGATGAAGCTGCAGTCCTATGTACAATTATTAGGAAGTAGGCCCCTCTGAATTCAGTAAATTTTCCAAGTTCTGCACTGTCAAGATGTCTCCCCAAGTAATATTCATATTGGCACATAAACGCATTTTTGGCTAATAGTTACTACTACATTTACAGCTAATAAGAAGATTCTGCTTCATAAGTTTACTCCACAAAATTATTAACAACCCAGTCCTATGCATATTTACTCAGAAGTAAGTCCCATTCAGTTCAATGGGGCTTATTCCCAAATAAATATAAATCAGGCGTTAGGATGCAACCCTATACATACACATGCAGGTAGTGAAGTGCCATGAGCTGGTGGGAGGGTTGCCACCTCCTGCTTGGGAAATATCTGGAGATTTGGAGGCAGAACCATGGGAAGGTGGAATTTGGGGAGGAGAGGGAGATCAGTTATAAGTCCAGGAGATCTCCAGCCCACACCTGGAGGTTGGCAACCCTAGCTGGTGAATGGACTACACCACTGCTGAATGTAGACAGATCATGTTTGAAAATTTGTTCCCTTGTGTTAAAAACTCTCTGTGTAAAAGACAAGCACAGCAAGCAAAGAGAAAGGATACAATCTTTCTTGCTGTCATGATAATTCTCTATTTGAATTAAAGTTTTAATGTAGAACATTTAAAGCTGCAATTCACCACCTGCAATCTGAAATGGTGCAGTTCCTTTTACAACCACAGGGCACTGCCTATATCTTCACTCTGCTCTCACTGTCCTGTATGTCTGATCCAGGCCTAAGTCACAATAATTGGACTTGAATTGGGAGAATGTATGTAGAAAGCCACCTTCTGTTATATGACTGCAGTCCTGCAGAGCTCTGTGCTCCAATATGTGGTAGTCTGATGGTGAACTTCAAATCCCCCTACAAAACCTAGACAACTGATGAAACAATACACAGTTATTCAGATTCTAAAGCCTAACAGGGCAATCCTGAACAGAGTCAATTGAAACCAAAGGGCTTAGGAGGGAATACCTCTGCGTAGGCGGTACTGTAAACTGACTGCACCTTGTCCTAATTAAAAATCCTCCTGTAGTTTGAAATTAATCAGATTATTTTAAACTAGTATTTGCCAGCACCCCCTTTCAGAGTCAGAATTCAAGCTATTTCAGATAATCACCTGGGTTTAGTTTTGTAACCTCTAGAATGCAAATCTATAAGTGCTTGTAAGTATTACTTGACACCCAGTCTTCATTTACCTGGCAAGTCTCTCTCTTCACAGGTCACAGGGATATTGGTGAACAAGGTAGGCTTGGTTAATCTCATCACTGTGAATTCAAAAAGCAAATTCAAAATGACCATCAACACAAATCACACAGCCTGTTCAGACATTAGTCCTTGGCATTCTATGCAAGTTGAAATCAGGAGGAGACACTTGGCTTACACGTTCCCTCCCTGACACCATTACAGTAGGCAGAAACTAACAAGGGAAACAGAGGATTTTGTGCTGAATACAAGCTCTCTCCGACCCTGCAAAATAATTTTCACTGCCAGATACAAAGGGTAAACATGACTCAAGTAAAATATGCCCAACACATGTTGTTTGCCAGAGACTCTACTTTGTCATTTCAGAGCATAAGTACTACAATGACTCATATGTTCCTGTATTATCAAGTAAAAATCATGTCAGGGGGAAGATAGGAGTGAAAAGAAGCCCTAATTTCCCCCTCCATCTCCCTTGGGGAGGTGGGGAAAAGCTAGACTTGCCATAGGGTAATTTTGATTCATTGTCAGGATGTCCAACAAATAAAGTCATTGGTGGGGTTTTCCCCAAGTACCTGAAATCATAATAAGGACAAGACTTGACTTTTTAAAAATGTATATTTTTGGTTCTTTTGAAAACAGAAAATGATCATCATTTTCAAAGGCATCAGAATGTTAACTAGTGCTACTATAATCAAATTGATCAAAGCACAGACAGCAGCTGTTTGAGCCCCTTCCGCTTATACTGTTCTCTCTGTGCTTGTGCTGAGTCACGAAGAAGTTATTGAGTAAGCAAATACAGCAGGTGACAAAGAAAAAAAGAAAAGACAAACAAGACAAACAAGCACATCCTAAACAATCACTTCCTCTGGCCTTGATAATGTTAAAATGAATCTCAATGTATAAGGTCTCCATTCAAGTTTCCAGTAGTTCTCAAAATGAACATGGTATTCATCAGCACTACAGACACAATCCTACCTTCCATAGACTATATTTGGCCTAAAGAAATTCTGCAGGTAGCACCTCTGCTTTAAGACCCACTCAGTTACTACTAGCCCCACTACTGTGGATACAGACACCATGAAATTTTTGACTCTGACATGGATTCGGATTTAGATGCAGATGCGCCCAAATCTTTGAAGGTTAAACTGCCCTGGCAAAAGAAGAAGGAGAAGCATAAGGATAAGAAGACCTCTAAATAAAGTTCTCAGATTTTCTATATGTATATTTAAAACATATAATTGCAAGCTCTGAAGTGATAGAATCTTTAACAAATTCTTTTTGGTTTATTTTTTAAGTAGCAAATTATGGAAATCGATTACATACCATATAGTGAAAGGTTGAAAGCATATAGTAAGCACATATTAGTACCTTGTTACTCTCTTTAGTGTTCGTAGTGTGTTTGTAGTGTGTAGTGTTTGTATTTTGTAGTTTTTGTCATTTATAGAAGAAAATAATTTAAAAAATTATATATATAAAAAAATCAGCATTCAATGACACAAAGAGGCCAGACAACCCACTTAAAGTAAACCTGATGCAAATCACAAAATACTTATCCATGCTGACCAAGTGGCTCAGATGGAATTTAATTAGAAAGTTCAAAATCCACTGCATTAGGCATCATGAAGCCCATTTAGTTCCACTAGGGGTCTCATTCAGTTTAAATTAAATTTACCTAAAATATTTGATTCTACTCAGCTTTCTAGTAGGACCTCAAAAGAAGTGGATGACAACCACACACTCCTATAGAGCTTTACTAAAGTCAGGTTCTCCACTGAGAATAACCTATATATGAAGGAGGTTTGTTACTGGCAATTGTAAAGGGTATGTGAGGTTGTTCAAGTGTAACCCCTATGCATTACTTCAACACATTTCCCTGAAAATCCAGTGTTGTATATTTGTAAGACTGTGGTATCAGAGATCATGTGTTGGATTGGTTGAAATCATTCCTCACCAACCAAACTCAAAGAATTGCCACTGGAGATCAGTTATCATCAGTGTAGGACTTATCCTATGAGGTTCCACAGGGTACAATCCTATCCATCATGCTGTTCAATTTCTACGTAAAACCCTTATGTCAAATCATTCCTAGCTTTGGGGGTTGGCTGTCATCAATGTGAAGACAATATTCAGCTAACTATATTGTTATGCAAATTTGTAGGTGATGCCGCAGATGTCCTACCTCTCTGCCTGGCTCCTGTGGTTAAAAGGCTAAGAGTCAAACTGAAACTAAACCCTGGAAAGACCGAGGTAATGCTGGCTGGGAAAGCAGAGGTCTTGAAGGATATTCTGCTTCCCCATTTTTTATGGAGTTTAGCTGACTCAGTTAAGAGCCTTGTATTATATTGAATCCAACACTGCTGATGGAGAAACAAATCAATGTAGCTACAAAAAACGCCTTCTTCCAACTCAGCTGAATTGGAAGGCGGCTCCCTACCTCAATATGGACACTTGGACCACCTGTATCCATTCCATAGTCACATCAAGACTAGACTTCCATAATGCATTCTCCTCTCAAAGTCAATCTGGGGACTCCAGTTGGTTCAGAATGCTGCAGCTTGCTCATTATCGGAAGCCAGATGGCACATGCATATTACCCTCCTTCTGCAGTAACTCCGTTGGTTGCCCATGGTTCAGAAAGAAGCTTGGGGTAAAGGTTCAGGGACTGTAACCTATACCACTGTGTATAGCCTGTACCTTCTACTGCTGTTACTAGGTTCCTACTATGTAATTTTTTCTTTTGTTCCATATGTCATGTTTAATATTTATGCTGTGCTTCACCTCTAGCTGGTTTCTAGATTTCTACAAGTCAAATCCTATGGCATTTTCTACTGAATATACCCCTCTGCTGATTGTACTGATTTATTCTGTGTGATTTGCCTTGAGCCCCAGTGAGGGAGGCAGACTATAAATAATGTAAATAAAATAACAAATAAAAACAAAGTGGTTAGAGCGTGGGACTAGGATCTGCGACCCTCACGTTTAGATCTCCACTCTGCAACAGAAACTTGCTGGATGACCTTAGGCCAGTCACACATTCTCATTCTAACCTACTTCACAGGGTTGTTCTGAGGACATAATACAAGAGATGAAAACAATGTATGCTGCATTGAGTCCAAATAAGGGAGAAAGAAGATGGGGTATAAATGAAATAAACATTAATTTCAGTAGAATTTACTTCCAAATAATTGTACTTAGAATTGGACAGGGTTAATTATAAGAATGCAAAAAAAGTCATGACTCTCAAGTGGATACAAAAGCCAGTAGGACAACAGGAAACAGCTTCATGGTCATCAACACTGGCAGGGGTGTCAAACATAAGGACTGGAGGCTGGAACCGGCCCATCCAAGGCTCTTATCCGGCCCTCCAGCAACTGGTATATGTGGAAATGTAAGATACTCCCCCCTTTTATCGTAGCCCTTGAAAAAAACCTAATCTTGCATATGATTAAATACATTTATTGGGGCTTTTGTGGGTTCCCCAGTAAATCAATTGCTCTTACTGCTAGGAATCAATCGCTTTTGTTTGTATTTTGAGTAAAAAAAAAATACTGTTAATTGGGATTGCCGGTGTCCTTTATAAAGTTTATATCTCTGGTACCTGGCATTACATTTTATGGCACACATGGCCCAGTCCAACAAAGTGACATTTATGACAGATCCAGCCCTTGTAACAAATGAGTTTGACACCTCTAAGCTATGGTGAGAATTAAGCGTAGAGAGAAAACACACAAGCTTGCCTGTTAATAATATTATGATGATGAACTTCTTGCAATCATAATAGAGAAACTATTGCTCTAGCACAAACAGAACATCTTTATTATCCAGTAATTTTAGCCAAAAACTTCAAACAGGAATGAAGTAACAAGAGCCATGTGGAAGGTCAATTCATATATAGAACAAGAAGCATCATTCTTACAACAGACATTTCCTGAAGCAGTCACAGCCTTCTAGACTCCTCGGATCAAAGAACAATCCTGTCTTGCAGAGATGATTCCCTTGAGAGGATGTTCTGTTTCTGTCACCCAATTTACACTGAATTCATACACTAAAAAAGCCAGCCCTCTAGCCAATGGGTACATAGGTGATATAACTTCTGTCTGTTTGGAAGAGTCACAGGTCACATACTAGCTCTCCTTGCATCAACACAGGAGGCTACAGAGAGTACTCCTAATGTTCAGTGAGACAAAATATCCTATTATTAGTCGCACTGCAAATGCCTAGGTCAAACTGGTCAGAGAACTATTTGTTCACCAATTCATTAAAAAATACTTGAATTAAAATATTACACAGTGAACAGCACAGCCTTTAATCCAGAGTTATAAACTGTATATGACTCCATGTCTGTGAACAAACAAGTTCATAATGCCCCCAAGGTTTAATTTTTTTCTAAGGTTACTGCCAATGTATTCACAGTATAATATGTCACAGAAAACCCAAATCTGGTCTTCACATCTCCGGATGGTAGCGTTACAAGATGGTAGTTCATTGTGTTTGATCATTCGGTTGAGCTTTACCCAAATGTCCTCCAATGTTTGATTATTAAAAGTGGATGGTTCAATTATCCATCTTGCTCTGTAGAATGCATGTAGCTTTAAGTTTTCTAAAATGTTCTGCAGTTCTCTAGATGGAGGAAGTATCTTGTCTTTAAGGTCAGAGCTGGGAACAGACACACTCCAGGATCTCCTTAGTTTCATGCTGGCATTTGCTGATTGCTTCCTCAAACTGCTGGAACTAATTTTGCTATACTCTCCCTGTATATGCTGTCCAGCTTTTAAATCAGAATGGAATTCCTGAAGACCTTCTGTACAGTCGTAAATCAGAGAGCCACAAACTGTTTCTGGGATTGCAAGGTGTTGTTTCACCTGTTCTGCTTCTTCAGCTGAAATGATAGGAGGTCTGCTTTTAGGTTTAAAGGGAAGCTCGCATGAGTGACCTGGAAACCAGGGTCTGAAGCTTGGCAGTTTCCGAAGAGGAAATTCTTTCAATGCCTCTTCTGTAATTCTTTGCAATACGGCGGGGTCCTTTTGCCATGGTCGATAGTGCAGAACCACCTCCATGCTTGAACCATAGGAATCCACATGTTCTTATTGAAATGTTTCTTGGCATCCACACTAAAAAGATGACCTTAAAAACATCTTGTCTTCCGAGCTGCACAGCTTGAAAACAGGACCTAGAGCAGAAGTATTGTAAGTAATAAGACAAGTAGCTTTACCACCCTATTAACCATTATTTTGATCCAGTTTTTGCTAGAAAAAAATGTTGTAACAAACAGAACTTATTGCCAGGGTACACCACTAAAAAAAATTGCTCAGCACAGCAGTACCTCGCTCAACTTCATTAACTGCTTTTTCTTCTTGACATCCATCTGGCTCTGCCTACTACTTTTAATTCAAACCAGAGTGCTATAGCAGCCTTTGTGATGGCAGAAATTAAACCTGGTGCACCTACTGCAAGAGACTTGAGCTGCAAGACCAACTTTCCATCTGATCTTTCATGAACCGCTGACAGAGAGAGAGAGAGAGGGAGAAAGAGAGAGAAGTAAAATAGGTAGGAGACAGAAGGGCAGGAGAGGCAGAATGCTAGGAAGAAAGGCTAACCATTTTAAAACAGAAGATCAGTGGAAGAGAAGTGAAGTGTTATAAACACACCATGTGTAAAAAAACCAGAGGTCATTTGCATGCACCTTAATATGTAAGATGTAGGGCAGGATTCCCACCACAAGGATACTGACTTGAAAGCTGCTCCGCGAACAGGGTACCTAGTGGTATAGTCACAGTTGGGGAAAACATAAATCCAACACTAGCATTGCTAACAATATAGCATGCAGATTATCTCAGCTCAGTAACAGGAAGGCTAAAACACTTCCTGACAGAAAGCTCTCAAGCACAAAAAAGGATTGCCTGTTCCAACATTTGCTGATGGCATCCCACAATGAGTCAATTTGGAAAGGGTTTAGAAATTGGAGGAGATGGTGATATATTCCAAAGACAGACACCTTTCCCGTAATCTTGGCCCTTGATAACTCTAGTAGCTGCTTTGCTCTGCACTGCTTTCTCCACAGATGCCTCTCTGAACAGCTGCATGAGAAGTTTCTGGGTTGGAAAAAAGCTCATGGAAGGATTAGGACAAAAAAACAGGAAGGAAGGAAGAAGTAACTTCATACAATTCCCCCTGTGCAATGCCCCCATTCATTGCAGCCCCCGTGCAATGCCTTTGTTTGCAAGGGTTCCCCAATCCTCAGCAGAAGATTTTTAGGGGCATGTAGGTGGCTTCTGGGGTAAGGGTAAGGCTTTGCAACCCCTACCATGAGTTTTCGCCCCAATGGATAAGCCATTTTATCTAGTTTTATTTTCAGCCAACTACAGATGAAATCTTTGTCTAGCTATTTGTGCCCAAATATATGAAAAAAATAATTCACTGTAATTGTTGGTGGCATTTTGCTACAAATGACCCTGCTTGAGTCAGACAAAATGCTAAAACTTCCTTAAGTGAAAGGATCCCAAATTCAGAGTATGATGCAAGTGTCATACCCCTTCTTCTAACATTGAGTAAGGACAATTCTGGAGGAAAGGGAACAGTTTAGTAACATGGAGAAGAGCCAGCAGAAAAAACACAAGCCCCAAACAAGTCAAGAGGTACACAGAAACTTCCACATCGCCCAGAAACTGATCTCACCTCCCCAAGAAAAAACACTGCTTCGTACTAGGAAAAACACCAGAAGGGTAGAAGAGAAGATTGGTAAGTTTAATTAGCAACTGTTAATGGTTTTACTGGAACTGATGAGTTTTCTGAATAGAAGCATGCAGCATGATTCTCTGCAGAGTTATGTGCACCTTAGCCCATCAAAATCAGAGGACTTACACATTGCATAGGACTGCAGCTATCCTGAAACATATTGTGACACTTAAATAATAAGTTTCACTTTGAAACAGCTACAAACATTTATCAAAGCAAAACTGAAAAGATTTGATATATCATTAATTTCAACAGGTTATCATAATTAAAATCAACATGCTCTCTTTCAAGAATATACAGGTAACAAAAATATTAGCAGAAGAAAAAAAAAAAAAAGATTCAGAGAAGTAGGATTTGGCCTTTATTCCCACAAGTCAACTCACTGCCCAAATGGTCTGGAAACTTGCCAGAACTTCCTCTGTTTTCAGCTGTTAGATGTATTATGTGATTCTTTAAAACCGTTATTTTGAAAAATCATCATTTGCTATGATCTCCAACTGCATTAACAAACACTACATTTCCATAACACACAAGCTGTGTATGTTCTGCCCCTAATATCTAATATTTGGGATTCCTTGGAGGCTTTTAAGCAGAAGCTAGATAGCCATCTGACAGCAATGCTGATTCTGTGAACTTAGGCAGATTATGAGAGGGAGGGCAGGAAGGGTTGCATCAATGCTTAGTTCTTATGGCCCTTTCTTACATGCCCAGGGAAATGCCAATCACCACTTTTGGGTCAGGAAACAATTTTCTCCAGGCCACTTTGGCCAGGGATCCTGGAGGGTTGGGGATTTTTTTAGCCATCTTCTGGGCAGGGAACAGGGGTCACTGGGGATGTGGGGGGACGTGGTTGTGACTTTCATGCATTGTAAAGGGGGTTGCACTAGATGACCCTGGGTATCCCTTCCAACTCTGATGCTATGATTCCTTTTGCAATCAGATATATATCCATAGTCTCAGTTCTTATATTTTAAGGAAAAGCATGTTAAGAATATTACCATGTTTACTTGGTCTACCCAAATTACACATAATGAAAACCCAACAACCATTTTTAAAAGCAAAAGCACTGATGACCAAATACTATATTTACAAATAACTTAAGTGTGTTAATTATATTGTGTTCCATATGGTATTATGGGCCCATTAGAAAATATACTCCTGGACTTCCGGTTTTGGTGGTTGCAGGCGGGTATGCTCCATCACAGCTCTGATGTGAGCGACCCGTGAAATGTGCCAATGGGGAAGGGTCCAAGTTGATCTTGGACCCTCTCGAATCCCTGTAGGGGAGTTGTAGCCTGGGGTGCGTGAGAGTCCTCTCCCAAGGCGGCAAGCCAAGGGATTGAGGCTCCTTTTGCCCCGATAGGTACCCGCGGCACAGAGCCAGCAATGGCACCAGAGGTGTACACAAGAGATCCAAAGAAAGGTGATCTTCCGTACCTTATGAAGAAGCGTGAATAAAAATTTGAGTTGATCCATGTACAAGTGAACAATCCACTGAATTGATAATAGTAAAGCCGTGCTAAAGCCCCAGTCAAGCAGAAGGGGGAGGGGATTGACCAATCCCGAAAAGACTGAATTTAAAGTGGGGTCTGAGAAGGCAGCTTGAAAGGAGCATATATCTGATTTAGTGTGATGAAAGCAGCAAGAAACCGATAAATATACAGGCTTTCAGAGACTTTTAAAAACTTTTCTCTTAATATAAACAATGATACAGCGAGCAGAAAAAATGGCAGCAGGAACTGCCAGCGCATCATCTCTGGCCACCAAACCAGAAGTAACCACAGACTTTCCTAAAATGAGGCTTTGCACCCTCTACTGGACCAGAAGACTAACCTCAACGAAAAGTTTGACATGTTGCAGAAAGAGCTTAAAGAAAATTCACCAAAGACAGAGAAGATAGGAAAGAAGCTGAAAAAGTTGACATTAAGTCAAAAGAATTTGGACAAAGACTGGAGGTAGTGGAAAAAGAAAAAATATCTGGACAACAGCAATTTCTTCTCCTCCAAATGGAAAAATCAGCATATGTCTTGAGATTTCAAGGCATCCCGGAATAGAAGGGTGAGACTTTAAAAGAGATTCTAAGGGAAGAATTGGCTCCCATGGTGGGCTTAACAGCGGAAGCTCTACAAAATGACATTGACTTGATTTATCACACATATCCAGACTTTATAAAAAAAACAAAAACAAGCTACCTGGGGAAGTATATGTGAAATTCTCTAAAAGATCAACAAGAGATACAACATTGAAAGTGACAAACGGAATACTCCTGAAAATTAAAGGAGAAGAAATTAAAGTACTAAAAGATATACCATTTGAGATCAGGAAAAAGAGGAGACAATACAGAGACTTGGCAATGTTCTTACAGCAAAATAACATACCATATAGATGGATAATACCGGAAGGGCTCATCTTCAACTTTAATGAAAAAAGAAGAAAAGATTGACTCTGTTTCCAAAGCAAAAAGGTTCTTAAAACAACAACAGAAAGCGACGGAGGGATCTGAAACGGTGGAGGCTAACAAAGTACCAGAAGCTGAAGAAGAAAAAGAGGAGGAAAACTTGGACAAGAGCTCGACAAGCTCGGCAGAATCATCCGATTTTGAAGCAGATTTAGGGGCTGCAGCTCCTAAACCTCTAAAAGTTAAATTGGATTTTCATAAAAAGAAGCTTAGAGGAAAGAAAAAAAGCAAAATAGATTAATTTTGACAGCCTGTTATGCATTTAATGCTAAAATATACACACTATTTTTGAAAGGGATTGGGATTGTTTGCTTTATACTTTATACTTTTATATATCACTCACTTTTTACTATGTGGACAAGAGGGAAACATCAAAATTTTAATGATTTGTATTATGATCCTTGCTACTCTTTATTTTAGTTTGTATCCCCTCCCCAGACCCTGTAGGATGGTAGTTTAGAAAAGCAAAATAAAAAATTATATAAAAAAGAAACTATACTCCTCTGCTGCACTTGCTAAAATCCATATTGTCAAAAAATTGTTTTAATTTTTAAAGTTGATTGGGACTGATCTCAGTGATGTTCACTGCTCTCTTCTCTTGTATATCCATTGGTGGTGAAAAGTGCCATCAAGCTGCAGCCAATTTACAGCAACCCCATAGGGTTTTCAAGCCAAGAGATGTTTCTTATTGCCCTACCTCTGCATTGCAACCTTGGTACTCCTTGGTGGTCTTCCATTCAAACACTGACCAGGGACAACCCTGCACAGTTTCTGAGATCTGACAAGATTGGGCTATCCAGCTCACGATACTATTGCAAAAGATAGTCTTGCTTTATCTCATAGATACTATTGTTGACACTTGAAGAAAAAGAGATTGAAGTTTAGCCTCTAGTCCATGGAATTCAGAGCCAAACTATACAATACTTCTTTAATTAATTGGGTCTGGGGAACCTGGACCCAGCCTGCTTTGCTCACAGCCACACAGCAGCTGCACAGAATGGTGTTTTAAAAGTTGTGGCCCCCCTATTAGGCTTAGAACCAGTGGCACTGGGAGAGAAGGGGCTCCTGCCTTCCCTTCCCCATGGCATTTCCCTGAACTGAAACAGAACTGAGGAACTAGAGCACTCCCTGTTTCCTAAATATATGCCACCCTTATCTGAAAGCTCTTCCTTCACCACCACTGCCCCTCATAGTACACCACTGAAGAAGCACATCCATCTGCATTAATATATCACAACAGAATCTGCAGAGATGCAGCTATCAATTATAGAAGACCTTCATCAAAACTATTGATTTCCCACTGCAGGTTGGAGATGCTTTAGAATGAGCACTTCAACATAAGACAAATACAGAAAACTTGGAAGCTGTGTGAAACATACATGCAAGCCAGGTGACCCATTCCTACTTCCTTATTCAACTAATAGGTGCACAAGCCGCCTGAAAAGGTTTACACAGCCCTATTCCACTAAAGAAACCAGATAAAACCTTCTACTCCTGTCACCAGGAGCCTGTCTCTTACAACAGTATCGTATCTGCCGCCCCAAAGCTTTGTTTTAGCCCAACTCATACGAGTAAGGAGCCCAGGAATTTCGCACCTCCATATCGCGCAATACCCCCGGTTGCATAAATATTTTGGCAAGGGGATACGGTAGGTTATAGCGTTCAGTGGGGAATAACGGTGAAGCATTTCAAATGGGACGTCCTTAGATCACGGAAATGTTTGATTTAGACCGACCGAAGTTTATTTCGGAAAGCAGAGAAACACAGGCCGTGGCCTTGTTCAGGTTGCAGATGCATGTTTGTGTTGACTAAAGAACTGGGATCCGGAAATCAGCTTCGCCTCGCAGCTTCCCCACCTGGTCTACCCTGGAGACGTTCTAGGCTCTGACAGGCCCCGCCTCAGAGCTCCCGAAGTGGCGCCAGGAAATGAGATCTGAGAAACTGGGGAGGGCAGGGAGCAGGGGAATCTGGTACCTTTGAGGGCCAAGAGATGCTCCTGCTTCGGTTGAGTAACATCCATCGCCTCAGCCGCTCCCCTCTGTATCTTTCTTCGTTATGGAGTCAACCGAGGGCAAACCTCCACCAGTGAAGGAGCAGAAAGATGTCCAGAAAACAACAAGGGAACCCGCTCTGGCTGCGTCCCGCTATCATACGCCTGCTGTGCTTTCCGCAACCCAACGCGCTCCGGTCACCGCTTCATAAACTACAAACACCAGAGGTCCTTCCCCAAACACTTCCCTGTCGGCTTCCGTACACTCTCAGGAATGGATTCCAGTGTGGGTTTTAACTTCCTATTTTGGACACGGCGAAGCTTTTGACGTGATGCATGATGGGATTTGTAGTCTTCTTGGTCACCTATCGACTTGCATAGGGAAGAGACTAAAAGACAGACATGCGCAAAGACTAAAAAGCAGCTGCCCTACTAAAGACCGACCTTCTCGACGTGACGCGATATCCCTACCTAGGGCTCGCTTTGGTGACGTTGACGCGCAGCCCCGCCTTTCCCCGTCTCCAGGGGGACCTCGGCTGCTGGAGGCGGCTCCTGCTCTGTCTTTATCCAGGCGAAGATGGCGGCCTTCAGTGTAAACAAGGTCGGGGCTGGCGCGGGGATGGATGCTAACAACAGGCAGAGCCGCGGGTCGGCTGGGCCGGTCGTCAAGGTGAGCAAAGTGCGGCCTGGGTGGGTCTCCCTCGCGGAACCACCGTGTCATCGCTGCCCTTGGAGGCGAGAGGAGATGCACTACAGGGAGGGATACCCCGTGCAAGACCCCGGCCCGCTTTTCATTCCCTTCTGCGGCACTGTTCCACAATACATTTCCATTTGTAGAACTGGAGTCTTGCAGAAGAAATGATGTCTGCCATGTACTTAATCCTCTTCTCCTCCCACGTGCTAGGTGCTGTACATAGTCTGCTCACTAGACTTATTTTTAAAACCTGCCGATGGGGTTAAACGTCGCAAAATGAATCGACTGGCTGGAGTACCGCAGAAGCATAAGGGGGAATCCGCCTCTTCCTCGAGCAGAATCCTTTGTCTTTTACAGCTACGGATAGGAAGAGATTCTTCTGAGAATACGAATCACAATAACAAAAGCCCCCCCACCCCACCACATTCCACCTCTCTTCTGGTCTGCCTGTCGTGTAACTATTGAAGGTGCAGGAATTCCTCCACAAAACTGGGCTGCAGGGCAGCCAGTGGAGAGAGCAGTGCTGAAAATATGAGGACAAGCCTCAAGTTAGCACATTGTTATTGTTGATTCAAATTAATGGGCAATTGTCTGAATTCTGTATTCTGAATAGTAATCTGGCTTTAGTCTTCTCTTGGGGGATCCTTTTTTTTGTAGAGGTGAGAGTGAAATGAGGGGGGATGAGTTTAGACAGCCTTCATCAGACAAACTAGCACGGAGTAAAATGTGTTTTGTCCAGTGTACTTTAGGATGTGGATTAGATAGCCCAAGATGCATTTTTAATATAATAAATGCTCATTGTGTAGAAGTAATAATACTTAACATTTTCAGCTTCATTTATATGGTAGTCCAGGAGTCCCCAACATGGTGTTCAATGACATTTTTCCTGGGTCCCACCAAGTGTTTTAAAAGGAGGGGGGCAGGTAGGGCTTTTTGCCCAGCATGGGTTCTGATTGGCCACTGGAGAATTGATTGGCTGTGCAGATTTTTAGAAATGTTTCTTTAGCAACAGCTGCCACCACAGCAGAAGGATCTTCATTGTGTTACTGAAGGTAGGGTGTGGCAGCCACTTGTGGCTGTGCCTATCACCTTGTGTCAAAACTCTATAGGTGCTGGCAGGTTCAAAAAGGTTGGGGACCCCTTGGGTAGTCTGCAACTTAATTGTATGCAGTAAGGTCAACAATCATGGGATAAAAGGACAACTCCTTTTGTGGATCAAAAACTGGCTAATTAATAGGAAACAGAGAGTGAGTATAAATGGGAAATTTTCTCAGTGGAGGGTGGTAAGCAGTGGGGTACCGCAGGGATCAGTACTCGGTTCGATGCTTTTTAACTTGTTCATTAATGATTTGGAGTTGGGAGTAAGCAATGAAGTGGCTAAATTTGCAGATGACACGAAGTTGTTCATGGTGGTGAAAACCAGGGAGGATTGTGAGGCGCTCCAAAGGGATCTGTCGAGGATGGGCGAATGGGCATCACCATGGCAAATGGGGTTCAGTGTGGCCAAGTGCAAGGTCATGCACAATAGAGCCAAAAATCCTAACTATAAATACATGTTGATGGGGTCCAAACTGGCAGAGATTGACCAAGAGTGAGATCTTGTAGTAGCTAACTCACTGAAAATGTTGAGACAGTGTGTGACTGCAATAAAAAAGGCCAATGCTATCCTGGGGATTATTAGGAAGGGTACTGAAAACAGATCAGCCAATATCATAACCTATATAAATCAGCCTATATAAATCAATGGTGTGACCTCATTTGGAATACTGTGTACAATTCTGGTCACCATATCTTAAAAAGGATATTATAGCTTTGGAAAAAGTGCAGAAAAGCGCAACTAGAATGCTAAAAGGATTGGAATACTTTCCCTATGAAGAAAGGTTAAAGCACTTTGGGTTCTTTAGCTTGGAGAAACGACAGCTGAGGGGTGACACGATCGAGGTTTATAAGATTATGCATGGGATAGAGCAGGTAGAGAAAGAATTACTTTTCTCCCTTTCTCACAATATAAGAACTTGTGGGCATTCAATGAAGTTGCTGAGTGGTCGGGTTAGAACAGATAAAAGGAAGTACTTCTTCACCCAAAGAGTGAAGAACACATGGAATTCACTGCCACAGGAGGTGGTGGCGGCTACAAGCATGGATGGCTTCAAGAGGGAATTAGATAAGCATATGCAGCAGAAGTCCATCAGTAGTTATTAGCCACAAGGTATAGATAGGAACTCTCAGGCTGGGGCAAGTGATGCTCTGTGTTCTTGGTGCTTGGGGGGGCAATGGTGGGAGGGCTTCTAGTGTCCTGGCCCCACTGGTGGACCTCCTGATGGCACCTGATATTTTTGGACACTGTGTGACACAGAGTGTTGGACTAAATGGGCCATTGGCCTGATCCAACATTGGCTTCTCTTATGTTCTTATGTATGGGGTTTGAACTGAGGAATGAATGAGGCTGCCATGTTATCCATTCTCCTCTAGTGACTTCTCTGTTGATCACATATGGTACAGATATTCTTAACTACCTCCAGTACAGTCCTGTCTGCCCATTAAGATGTTCAGGTGAATATTAGAGATGAAGCCTTTTCGCTGGGGGTGATGTGTCCCTACAATATTCTCTCCCAAGAAGTTCACCTTGTATATTTGTTGTCTGTCTTTAGGTGCCAGAGAAAGGCTTTTCTGGTTTGTTCTGTTTTTGATTGTGTTTATGTTGTTGCTAGCTAATTAGTCTCTGACTGTGATGTAATTATTGTTCATTTCAGTCTACTGCTTTATCTCTTAATTTGCATCCTTATAGTGTTGTGATGGTACTGCTTTGATCTTTTGCTTCATAGTTGTGGTTTTTTTAATACCTCGTTTCTCCAATTTCTTTTAGTTGTGTGGGTTTTATATAAGTTGCTGTGATTGCTTTGGGAAAGGACGAAATAAATGAGTAAGCCATTTGAACGTTAACATTTTCTTTTTGCAAATTATAGGTTCTGGAATGTGGTGTGTGTGAAGATGTATTTTCATTACAAGGAGACAAAGTTCCCCGACTGCTTTTGTGTGGCCATACAGTATGTCATGACTGTCTCACTCGACTTCCTCTTCATGGCAGAGCAGTTCGCTGTCCCTTTGATCGACAGGTTACTGAGCTAGGTAAGCATATTTTAAATTGAAATAGTGGAGGCCACCAAGAGTGTGGGAACGATAGTAAGATTCTGTCTATGGACATGCACCTACTAAAACAAGATTTCCTCTTTGTTCAGAAACTTTATTGTGTGTTGTAGCTCTCCACATAATACATGTGATATTTAGACAGCCTAGATATACTTGGTGAGCCCCCCATTGTAAGAAAACATTGACAGTGCTCAGAAGGATTCCTTTTCAGAGATGGGCTTCCACAAATTGAGAGCGCTAGAAGTACCTTGCTGAATTAGTTCAAAGAACCATCAGTTCAAGTATTTCTCCCCTAGAGACCAGCCAGATGCTGCTGGGGAACCACACAAGCAGGATATGAAAGATTGTATTACCTGCATCTAGGAATAAAGGTATCCTTTAGTTTATTGGTGTCAGTCTTATTTCAGCAAATGGAAGCATGTATAGCTACTGACTGTGCACATGATGTGAACTGCTGGTACACATGTTTTCTATATTGTTGCTCCTGCCTGCTTGCAGAGGTCAGAAAAGCTCCTACTCTCCTGGCCTTCTGCAAACTGTGCAAAAGACCAGGCAGGTTTTCTCCACATGTAATAATGCTGCACGGTACAAAATGGTTCACAAACTTACTTGAATGAATTATTGAGATTATGGATGGACACAAACTGGGGAAATGGTAGTTCATGGTTCATTTTATTACACGAACCACAAACGTTCACAAACTTTTCCCATTTCTTGAACTGGTTCTTGGTTCATTTAATTAATGAGTTCAGGAGGTGGCAGAACAGCCCCCTTGCAAGTTAGAGGCGCCAGACTCACAGAGAGTCTTCAGCAGGCTCTCTTCGACCTGCTCCAAGTTTGACAGACATTGGGTTAGGGATGTCTGAGTTCTAGACCCCCAAAGCCAGTGCCCCTAGAAAAGCTCAGCTCTAGCCTCCTCTTAAGTCAGCCATGCAGCAAGTAATTCTTACTCTCTCTAACAACAATAACTAACTTCTCTCTCTTCCTGCTGCAAAGTGAAAGCAGCTGAATCAGAGTGTGATGTATATACAATCTGCTTTCATGTAGCAGAATGGGAACTCCGTGGTTGGCTCCCAGAGTTGGCAATCAAGCTATGGACAACTCCTATGGGTGTTTCTAGGACTCTCCACAAGTCCACCCCCAGTGTTGCCTAGGAATTGATTGAATCGGCACCAGGCTTGTCTGGAAAACAAACCGCTCTAATGAACCTCCCTAGAAAAAAGGTGGTTAATTTTTGGATTCGGGAATGACGAGACCAAAAGAACCAGTTCAAAACAAACCATGAACTGGCCTGGTTTGTTCTTGAACCACGGTTCATTTCTCAGATTGTGCTCATCCCTAATTGGGACTTGCAGTCTATACTGCTATATATAACATATTGTAAGTAAGAGCCTATTATGTAATTTTTGTAGTGCTTAATATGTCATATTTATACTTATACTGTGCTTCTGTTTCTTTCTGGTGATTTTGGGGTTCTAATCTCCTAAGATATTAGTTATTGAATATCCCATTTTGGTGATTGTATGGACTTACTATGTGTAATCCATCTTGAGTTCCTGTGAGAAAAGTGGACTATAAATAATGTAAATAATTTTTTAAAAATTAATATAAAATTGGTCTTGCCAATACATTAATATGGACAGCTTTGGGTGTAATACCAGAATAACAAAACTCTGCAGTCTTTGACCTGAGTAACTTGCTATCAGTTCATTTATTCACTGTCTTTCTCTTGAATCTGCACTGTAAACAGGTTTAGACTGAGAGACACACTGTAAACAGGTTTGGACTGAGAGACAGTTTTTCAGGTTGCATTTTGTATATGAAGGTCCATACCATTAAATGAAGATGATTGTGTATTGCCACAACACTGAGTTATTTTTGTTTTCCTGTTCTGATCTGTACATTGAGACAAACAAACTGAACATCTTAAAGATGTAGTTAGTTGTTATGAGTGAAAGGAAATATGTGGCATAGAATGTTATGATTTTGGCTCAGAACAGCTCTTGGGATGTCTTAGATATAGGTTGATTTATGTACCGGGAGATACTTGGTTAAAACAATACCTTTCCATCAGGATGCTATCAAGTAACTGTGGCTAGGTTTCCTGCTCAAAGGTTACCACTTTTTCAGTTTTTACTGAAGTTTAGTGAAAATTGCTTAAATATAATATTTAAGAAAATAGCTTATTGGCTAAAGAATATCTTGGGATAGCCTTCTGAAATTCTAAATACAATTGTAATACACTTTCTTTGTGATAGTGAATCCCCCTATGCTGCAGGATATGGTGCTGTGTCGAAAGCTGCTGTCATGTCACTGGCTTCTTAAAAAGAATTCTTTAAATTCTGTATTTGTGAAGTTAATTTCACATGATTATGGAGCTGGCAGTATAGATCTGACTTTATACTACAATGTGGTTATAGCAAGTTCTTATTAAGTGAAGCTTAAAGAACAGTTTGACTTATTTAAAGGGAGAGGTCAGGTATATGCCAGTTTCGTGGTTGCTTGGAAATTCAAGAGAGGTCAAATTCCAGCTTTTCCCTGGCTTTTCTCCAAGCTTTCCCAAACTGGCTTTGCTGCAAAGTTTTGGGAAAGATTGCTGCAAGGCTTGGATGGCTCCCTTGTGAGCAGGCAGGTTTGGATTTTCCCTGTCCCACCCACATCATAGTCATGTCCCCTGCCCGAGCCCCTGAGGCAGCCATCTTCAAACTCCCCCACACACACATGCACACACTGGGGACATTTTTGTTTTTTAATCAGCAATTGAATATGCCAGTAATGTTGCAACAGTATATTTATCAGATTCTCTGAATTTTCATCTTTCATTTTTTATAAAATATATAGCCCCTTTTCAATGCAGAGATGTGCCTTTTGCCTTAGGGAAAGTAAAGAATGTGTTTTGATTGTGATGTCCTCAGTCACTGATGAATCAAAGAGGAATGTTTGTCTAATAAGTGACTTGTATTCTATAATCAATGGGCTCAGTATTCACACTGCAGTTGCCCACATAATGCTGTCTTGTTTCGGATCTGCATGTTCCCTAGTGTTCAAACTTGATGACATTTCTGCAGAGGCTGCCAAATTACATGTGGGTTTTGCAGTTCAGAATTTCCCTCTAGTTTCATGTGTTAGGCTTCTATGAGATCCTATTTGAGTGGCCTGTGGAAGAAAAAATATTTGTGAGAGGAACCTGAAAAGCTCGATGTGAATGACTAATGCATTCGTTGGAATAAATTCATATAGGCTGTTCAGTACTGTCATTTCTTTTGAGGTACCCATCCATCACCATGCAAAAAGGCCCATGATGTATTTGTTTTGGCTTATAAAATATTTCTGTATGTTAAAAACTTGAAGCCTACAGAAATGGAAGTTTTTTTGGCTATTTGCATTAATCCATTGCTAGTAAAGTAGGACTACTGTACTTATGGAATAGTATGATCCAGCCAAACCTCAGAGGTCTTATACTCCAGTTGAATTTATAATGCTCCCTCACTGAAATCAGTGCTACTTAAAAATATCTAACTTGGCTTGATGGTGTCAAACTAATATAAGCTTGTCCTATGTGCAATTGCTGATTCTTACTGATGAAAAACATTGCTTACTATGCCACCTGGGTCTCACAGCAATCCTAAGCTTTAAACTTGATCCTTTAGGGGAAGCATCCCATCCAGTACAGGCTGAATGCTTCTGCTGGCTCAGCTGATCTGCACTCCCAACAGCATCTGCATCTTACGTTATTTTATTAGCTTCACCACCCATTTCTGCCTCTGCTCCTGAACCAGATTAAAAGGCCAGAAAGAGTTGGGTTGCTTTGTTATCCCAACTGAACACAGAGATGGGGGAATTAGCTGTTAGAAAGGACTCCAGAAGGGTAAACAAAGGATCTTTTGTCTGTATATACAGAGGTTGTATTCCAGAGCAATTTTCCCAAAGGAAAAAAGGACAGAGACCAACCAATTCAATGAAAGATTTATTTACTAACAATGAAACACACAGCACTAGGAGCAAACCAAAATAACCAACCCTTAAGACCACAAATAAATCACTCTCTCTTTCCCAGTACAGACAGACACAAACTATGAGCCTAGGGTAAGGAAGAGAGAAGAGACATGGGTGGGAGGGGAGGGAATTTGTATGGTGATACTACCTGATCCAAGGTTTGAGAACTGTGGAGAATCCATGCAGCAGAAGTCCAAGGCAGCAGAGTTTCAAGGAGAGGAGAGAGAGAGACCTGCAAAACAGTTGCAGGGGTATCCAGGTACGGGAAAGACCTGACATACTTTCCACTGACTTGGGATGGTCTTTTTATGAGGAAGGGTGCCATAGCTAGACATGAGACCTCACTTTCCCAGGGTCAGGATTGGTTGGAGATACAAGGTTTGAATTTGAGAGGGCCATTTGAAGGTAACTGTTGTCAAAATCTGGCAGAAAGATGAGGAAGGAAATACCTGATCTTCCAAGGTGAGCCAATTGTTGGATGGTTTTAGCACATTGATAAAGGACTGGGTGTGAACCATGGGTCTGATGGCTCATCATGGGTGGATCGGGTATTAAGGTGTCTTTATCAGTGGCTGGGTTGGATTAGCAATACTCAGGGGTTGCCCAGCTGTCTATAGCTGGAAGTGGTTCATATTGCCATGACAAAGTATCCCTCGGAGCAAGGGATATGATTGTATTAGGCACACCTTGGAACTGGGGGAATGTAAATGCTTAGTGCATCCGAGGGACACCTCTGCTTCATGATAGAATTTATCTTGATCATGGTAGACCAGGTGTGCTTTTGATACTCATTTTAGGGATTCCCACTCTGCTTAGGCTTTCAAGCAGATGCCGTTCAGAACAACTAAGGAGACGGGGGATCAGATTTGAGAGATCTCAGAAGGAAAAGAGGATGGGCTTTCCGTGAGGGCACTTTATCTCAACCATTCCCTGCAACTGCATGTATATAATGAGGGGCATCATATAATTTTGCAGAAAGGACCCCACAGCACAACTGCCATTGGGCAGAAAGAAAACAGCTCCAGGTCTATTTCTGGATAGGAATGAAAGCACTGGAGCGTGTGGTATTCCCATCCCACACAGGTGAGCCCAGGAAGATGTTAACATGGGTCTTATTCTGCTCCACTGGCCCCTGCGGAACCAGAAGGGGATGCAGAGACTCTGTAGCTTAATTTCAGTAAATTAAATGGGTTATTTGTGCACAAGGAACAAAGCACCACCAAATAAAACCAAAATACACAAGAAGGAAAGGAAGCTCCAGGATTTACATATGACTAAGTGTAGCAGTTCAAAAGCAAGAAATTGCAAGTAGATAAATAGGTACCACTTTGGTGGGAAGATAACAGCATTCTGTGCACCTCGGCATTTAGTTAAGCCAGCCACATAACCACGGAGAAGTCTTCGAACAGTGCTGCCTCTTCGGCTTGGAAACAGATGAGCCCCGCCCCCGAGAGTAGGATTTGACTGGCTTTCAAGCAAGGGAAACCTTTAAGAGTAGTACAGGATAAATTAAAAATGAAGAGAGTACAGTAATTTGCTGACTGTAAAACTAACCTTCAGTAGAAAAGACGAAGTTTAGTGGAGAGATTAACAATGCATTGCATACATTTGGAAGTATTTGGAAACACAATAAAACATAAGCAAAAAATGATTGTCTCTCCTGAGACACCTTACTGTACATTGTCGCTAAAGCTAAATTTACAGAATTACTCCTAATACCAGTCACAGGCTCATGATCCAGAGCATCACTGAAGGAACACCAACCAATCAGACCCACCCAGTCCTGCCTTTCTGTTTGATCGGGGTGGCACTAGTGTGTTGCCCCGTTTCTCAAGGATAGAGAGAGGCATAGATGCAACTTTTCCATGCACAGTTTATTTCCGAAAAGATCAAAATCCATGTTCTTGTAACACAAGATGCAGCTTCCTAAACCAGGGTCACTTGAGATCCAGAAGAACTAACGGGGTCACACTACCATATATTTTTATGGCATTTTTTTTTTAATTAGGGTGGCCATGGAGATACTGGTTTCAAACACATGCTGGAAGCCAGGTTGAAATGGTGGGATTCTGCCTTAGTATAGAAGGCAGCTTGAGTTACCTGATAAGATTGGTAGAAATGTCTCAAATACTGTCATTGCCGCATTGTAAAGAACTGTTTCTAGTGTACTCAAGACCAGTGTTCCTTCTAAGCTAGCTCACAGGTTTTTAGCCTCCAGTTCACACATTTTTGTCTTATGCAGTAGCCAAATCGTTTACTCACAACTATAATGCCAGTAGCTCACAAAATAGATTTTTTTCTCACAAGACTCCACAGCTTAGAGGGAGCATTGCTCAAGACTGGTGAGTGCCCACTGGGATTATTAATTTTTTGGACAGCAGACAACATCCATAGCTGGACTGGTTTTTTAAAACTTCCTTTGAGTTTTAGAAGCAATTGACCATGCAAAACTGAGGGGGCGGGGGACTGCTGTTGAAAAATCTTGCCAGATTTCCAACCTATGTATAGTAGGAGATCAGAATTTATGATGAAATGTTAGCTATAGTGAGAGAACCAATTCATCTGTAATATTTGTGTGGA
Source organism: Gekko gecko (assembly GCA_029375565.1). Lineage (NCBI taxonomy): Eukaryota > Metazoa > Chordata > Lepidosauria > Squamata > Gekkonidae > Gekko > Gekko gecko. The sequence continues at coordinate 43,929,288 of JAPDNY010000007.1, read as the reverse complement.
TTGCCCTTTGTTTCACTGACATTACTTTGTCAATTTTATTTATATATGTAAAAACAGGAGACTCTGGTGTCTGGGGCTTGAAAAAGAATTTTGCTTTACTGGAACTCCTAGAGAGACTCCAAAATGGACTCGGTGGCCAGTGTGGAACAACTGAAGAAGCTATTGGCCTCTCTGGGGAGGTAGTGATGAATGACTTTGCTTTTGTCATAAGTGTTATATTTAGTGTCTCTGAGATGAACATAAGAGAAGCCATGTCAGATCAGACTGGCCCATCCAGTCCAACACTCCAAATTTGCATTTTATTTGCCAAAGCCTGTACTCCCTTTTGTTTATGTCACTCGGTCTAGCCTTCCACTGTTTAAAGGAATCCTTCTTACCTTTTACTGCTTCCATTACTTTGTTAACTATAAAGGCCTTATTTCATACCCAATTGTACTTATCCTAACCTGCGGTATACATTTTACGTGAGCTTCCAGTATTGTAGTTTTAAATAGTCTCCAAGCTTCCCGAAGGGATTTGACCCTCCTTACCTTTCCTTTCAGTTTCTTTTTCACAAACCCTCTCATTTGAGAGAAGTTACCCCTTCTAAAGTTAAATGTCATTGTGCTGGTCTTTTTGGTCAACTCCCTATTTATGTAAATGCTAAACTTAATGGCATTATAGTCACTGTTCCCAACTGGTGCCATCACATTTACATTTCTCACCAGGTTTTGAGCATTACTTAAGGCCAAGTCCAGGATTACCCCCCCCCGAATAGTTTCTGTAACCATGTTCTCCATTGCACAGTCATTGAGAGTTTCTAGAAAACCAGTCTGCCTCTCCTGACTTAAACAGATGTTGACCCAATCAAAGTTGAGTTAGAATACTTTCTGTTTCAATGTTCAATCTTCAGTTATTTGGAAAAATGGTGGATTTTTTCCAGTGTTTCACAGTCATAGTTGGCTGCAAGGTATGCCTTTGTTACTGTATCAAGAACATCATACTTGCAGTCAAACTGTATGTTTAGAAATGTAGTGTTGGATCCAGCCATCTTTGTTACCCAGTCTCACCCAAGTCTCCTTCTTTCCATGGGTTCCAACCCACATGACTTTTGTAAATGCACACCCCATGCTTTCCAGCCTAGACTTCTGGGATGATTTTGTTGCCTCAGCTTTTGTTTTCAACAGAAGGAAAGCTGGTTGGACCCAACCATAATTACAGATCTTCCTGTACTTTGTGACTTCAGATTGTAAGAAGGGTCATAGTTTTGATTGAATGCTTCCTCATGTAAGAAAGAAAATTTATTTATTTATTCTATTTATTGTTTTAACTTTTACCCTGCCCTCCCTGCTGAGGCGGGCTCATATATGCTGCATATAAGGAAAATAATGTGCACATCAGAGAGATTATTTTGTTACAAAATTTCCAATTATTAAATTAAAACATTTCTTCATGGCATGTTAACCTTTCCACTGCCAATGAGCTTCTGACATAAGAATATTCAAACAGAAGATCTACCACCTGCAGTCTAAAGTTGAAGAGTCTTAGAAGTGCTCTACCATGATAGTTCTGTAGTTTGTCTTTGTGTCTAGGAGCAAGATGGCCAACTGTTGATAGGAGTTACATTGGACAAGATTTGGGTTGGGCTTCTGATTGTAATTAGTTGATATATGTTACACTTTGTAAAATCTATGGTCTTGAGCAAGCTCAGTATTCTACTTTTATATAGCAAGACGGTGTTAATGTGCACTGCCTTCTTTGTAGTGCATCATCCGCTGTGATGAAGATGAGACTCATCTTGCCTCAGTGTACTGCACTGTCTGTGCAACTCACCTGTGTGCAGAGTGCTCGCAGCTTACGCATTCTACCAAGACGCTAGCAAAACACAGACGTGTGCCCCTTGCTGATAAACCTCATGAGAAGACAATGTGTTCTCAGCACCAGGTGCATGCCATTGAATTTGTGTGCTTGGAAGAAGCCTGTCAAGCCAGCCCCCTTATGTGTTGCGTCTGCAAAGAATATGGAAAGCATCAGGGTCACAAAGTATGTATTCTTTATTCCCCCCCCCCAGTGCTAAAAATATGTGGCTGTCTGAGAAGGACAATGTATGTGTTGATTCTTTTATTTGTTAGTTATTTTCAAATAATAGTTTTCCTTTTCTTTTGACTACTGCTTTAATAATGAAAAAGTCACCTGAATATTGTCTTTCTTTGTCCTGTGGTTACATGAGCTTGTATTGTATCACTTGGTTCCAAAGAAAGAAGGGTATTTACATTTTCAGAAGTACCTTCAGCAGTGCAGGGGGCAGCAATCAGTGATGGTTCATCATCCGTCATCATTTTTCTAGATGCTTGTTCTGCTCTTTCCTCCTTCCATATTGCATGGGTGGGGAGACTAGCTGGGGAGGTGAGGGGAGATACGGATGGGAAGAATGTGACAGGCTGCTCATCTTCCTTTTGATGCTTTCTTCTTAGCACAGTGTTCTGGAACCAGAAGCAAACCAGATTCGTGCTTCCATTTTAGACATGGCACATTGCATAAGGACTTTCACAGAGGAGATCTCAGATTATTCTCGGAAACTAGTTGGAATAGTTCAACAGATAGAAGGAGGAGAACAGATAATTGAAGATGGTGTTGGGATGGCCCATACAGAACATGTAAGGCATCTTATTATTTTCTTGCATGTAATTTTTGTTGTAAATGGAATATTCCTCCCCACCCCAATATTTTCATAGTCGTGTTCCATGCCATCTGGTATCGAAACAAGTCACAAAAGCTTGTGGAATACAAGAAAGCAGTGGAGTACAGCCAAGGTCATCTTTGTTAATTCACTGATGGTGATGAGCATCATGTAAAATTGTTATATAGAGGAAGGCAGAAAACAAGAGCATTCAGGAAAAGGAAATATCATGGCTTGTATCCATCCATCCATGGAAGTCACATGAAGTTTTCCTGCATTCATCTCCTTTCCTGCAGCTTCTTACAACAGCCAGAAAGTCATTGCTGGGGTTGCAGGATCTATGCAGGTTTTTAGCCATGTGTGTCAAGAGTGAGGGAGGATAAGGGGAGGAACTCACCCTCTTCCTCAAAGCTGTGCTTGCAGAAGAGAAGTGATATCGTGTCCTTGTCCTGTCCTCCTCCAGTCCTTCAATCCACATAGCTATGTCTCTGCATCACCTCCAGGAATTATCTTTCCAAGAGCCGGAAAGAGCTGTGTGGATGGTGAGAAGCAAAGGGAGCTGTGTGTTCTATGCATACAGACCGGACCAATTTATTTTACTGAAATTAGTGATGATGAAGAATTTGGCTGGGATCTAGTTAGCCAGGGCTTGACAAATCCCAGGAGCTTGGTTGCCATGGCACCCAGAAATTTCATTGTGGCACTTAGTATTTTCAACAATGATTTTATGATAGTGTCTCTTAGTGACCTTCAGAAGTAATAAAGCTTCTTCATTTGCTTTTTATATCTTAACTTTATACCCTTCAGTGGTGGTGGATGAATTCATTTTTTAACCAGTTGCTTTCTATACTGGCCGTTGCTTATAGACTGCCAGTGAGGGGACGCTCACCATCTCCCTAGGCAGCTGATTCCACTGTTACACAGCTCTTACTGTAAAAAAAAATAATTCCCAATATACAGCCAGTACCTTCCCGCCCTTAATTTAAACCCATTATTGTGAGTCCTATCCTCTGCTGCCAACAAGAACAGCTCCCTAACCTCCTCTAAGTGACAGCCCTTCGGATATTTAAAAAGTGCAGTCACTCACCCCCTCAGCCTCCTCTTCTCCAGACTAAACATTCCCAAGTCCCTCAGCTTTTCTTCATAGGGCTTAGTCTCCAGGTCCCTGATCTTCCTCATCGCTCTCCTCTGCACCCGCTCCATTCTGTCCACATCCTTTTTGAAGTGAGGCCCCCAGAACTGCACACAATACTCCAGGTGCAGTCTGACTGATGTTGTGTACAGATTGCATTAGCCTTTTTTGTCGCCATATCCCACTGGCTGCTCATATTTAACTTATGGTCCACCCATACTCCAAGATCTTGTTCACACACGCTATCCAGAAGTGTATTCCCCATCTAGTAAGCGTGTTCCTCATTTTTGTTACCCAGATGTAGAATTCAGCGCTTATCCTTGTTAAATTGCATCTTTTTTCACATCCAGCCACTTTTCCAGTGGCAGTGATCATTAGGAAAAAAATGGTCACTAAAATATGATAACCTGAAAGCTGAACCATAAGTCTGACTCCTCAAGCCAAAGAAGATTTGTCAAAGCTGGCATAGCTAGTTTGACTGTGTTTCTTGGAGCAGGAGGAACCCCCTCCCCCGTCATATTGCCAGCTGCTTCTGAAAGTCCCTTCAGTGGCTGCATATGCAGCATGAGAGCAGCTGTTCAAGAAACACAAGCCTTTGGCTATGTAGAGCATCTTTGTATCCCAGACTAGGTATGTAAGATTTAAATACTCAGTCTTAGAAATGTATCACTTTCAATTGCCTTTAGCTGATATCTCTAGGAGATCACTTTGTGTTTAGACAGGGATAGCAACTTCTCTTTTGTACAGGATGGTCAACTTGCATATTTTCCTTGTTTGTGATAGGATAATTTAAGTGAAGATAAACATCAGAATGTGCCTGGGGAATATAGTATACTTCACCTTGTGTAGTAGTTTGTGCCTGATCCTTAATTCTGGAGCAGCATAGAGTTGTTCTGCATGTATTTTCCAAATGTATAGATCAGCCCTTCATTACTCTTAGGTTTTCTTATGTAATCTCTCTTTTTAAAAAAGGAATATGTTAATGTTATTCTGCAGTCTTTTTTAGTGAAGAGGAACGGAGAAGAACTGAATGGGATGAAATTATTCAAGAGGAAATAAATCTCTTCTGCTGCTATGCATTTTGTACTTTGAGACTGACAGTAACGAGTGTGATCCAGCTTTTCTCAGCTCCTCATCAGAGGACCAGATATCGTGGCAAACCCCATACTGTTAAGGCTATTTCCATTAGGCGCACTTTGTGTAAATGCTACTAGTTGGGTAGATGAGGAGCCTTGATACTGCTAAAGATCTAATGTTTTGATTCTGGAGTTACCACTTCCCAAACATGAGATGTGTAAAAAAAAAAAAAAGTGGGATTTGAATACACAGGGTTTTTTTCTTCATTTTGAGTATTCCTAGTTCACCACCATTGTATTCTCAACTTTCCCCAGAAAAATGCAAGCTAGAAGCAATTTAAAGAAATAAAAAGTATACCTCTTTAGACAAAGTCCTTCAGTAGCTAAATACAATATAGAGTCAGAAGCAGGGCAAATGCACTGTAGAAGGTAAAGCTCTCATCATAACTGGCATCTCAATGCCCTGTCTCCTTGATTTCATGTCTTTGATTGTCCAGGTCCCAGGCACTGCAGAGAATGCCCGCTCATGTGTCCGAGCCTATTTTTCTGACCTTCATGAAACCCTCTGCCGCCAAGAAGAAATGGCTCTCAGTGTGGTTGATGCCCATGTGCGAGAAAAATTGATCTGGCTAAGGCAACAACAGGAAGACATGACTATCTTGTTGTCACAGGTTTCAACTGCTTGCCTTCACTGTGAGAAGACATTGCAGCAGGTGAGGGAGCTACCATAAAGTGGTGTAGATCCATAGTTAGATATATGAATGGTGGCAATGTTAGGATGTTCTGTTTTTTTGAGGGTTTTATCCCTTGTATCATGTATACATTACTCAGCTGTTGTAAAATGCTGGTTTACAAAGAATGGTTTGTGGTCCCACCTGAGAGGGGATCAGGGCAAGGGATTAAGAGAGATGGAAGGACAGTAGCATCTGGTTCAAAATAGAAGTGTGATGGAGTTGGTGTGTCCTTATCTCTGTTTTTAGTGAAGCATACAGAGCAACAGTTCTCAAGAGGGACACACAAGAAGGTTGCTAGTGGATCCCAAACTGCCACCTGTAAATCAGTTAATTTAGAATAACTGGGTTATATATAGTAATTCACAGATTGTGGCTTGGCTTATTAGACAATAAGAGTGTGCATTCAGGTCTACCCAAACCAAACATATACCCCCCAAACAACTTATTGTTATTTTGGGGTATATTTCAGCTTCCCAAATGTATCTGGGATTTTTCGGGAGAATGGGGGGAAATCCCAGATATATTAGGGAATTAACAGCAAAACCAGTTTAAACTGGCCTGCCCAGCAGAGCCTGCAAGGAGAACTCTCCTCACAGGATCAGCTCCTGGTCGGGCTCTGTTGGGCAGTCTGGTTTAAACTGGTTTTGCTGCAGCGGAGCCTGCAGGGGGAGAGCTCCCCACAGGATCAGCTGCATGGTGAGCCACCTCTCAGCCGTTTTTAGCACTTTGCTGCTGCTTTCTTTTTCTCTGTGTTTTCCAGGTTGGGTCTATTGGACCCTCCAAAATTTTGGCTTTCCAAAAAATCACAGATCCGAATACTCTACCGGTATTGGGATCTAGGTTTTTCCAGGAATCCTGAAGTTTTTCAAGTCCAATAGACTTGAACTGAAAAATACCGAGGGGAAAAAATTGCACACCCCTAGTAGAGGACCACGGTTTTCTTCTAGTTAGTTGTAAATCTGATCTTGCCATAATATTACCTGTAACAATAAGATAAACCTCCAGACTAAGCAGTTCTTATATTGACTGTGATGTATAATGTTTTATACCTTTCTTTAGATACATGTACAACAGGAGCTTGGATGCTATGTATACACTTACAAGCATTCCTTCTGAGCCTAACCTACCCCATAGGGTTGTTGTGGGGATAAAACAAAAGAGACAAGATGATATGCATTCCCTGAGCTCCTTGGAGGAAAGACAGGAGAAAAAAATAAATAATAATAAAACAGAAATTTCTTCTATGGGACGAAAATCAAAGCATTTCAAATTAGGAACATTCTTTTCCTCTGTAGAGGAAACCTGAGATGTTAGTGCTCCATAAAAGCAGAACAGAAAGTAATATTTTTAAAAGAGATACAAGAAGAAAATTCAGTATCACTGAACAAAATCCATAATACGTTTTGTGTCATTTTGATTGGTGTTGAAAAAACAGTATGCAAACTTTTTTGCATTCTGTGGAATGCTTCATCAGGCTGTTTTTGTTAAAAACAAAATGGGAGGAGACTGGCTGTCGCCATGGCCTGAAGCATTTGTCGTTGCCCGTCCCCAAGGACAGTAACATCCAGCCTGATGAAAAGTTCCACAGAACTCAAAAGTTTGCACCCTATTTTGTGTTGTTTTGGTTGGTCTTTTAAAAAGGTGTTACATGAATTTTGTGTTTGGATTTTACTGTGGACCATGGAACCTGGAACCGATACCGCTAAAAGTTCCTGAGTTAGGAAATCAGTAGCCATTCTGATTTCTCTCTTTGAAAGAACACCTCTGCAAAATAGCACTAACATAGGACAGAATGTGGTGCTGTTTATGCTTGGATGAGGATCACTGGGAACTAAGTGGTATCCTAAGAAATGAGCCACATGGTAAATCAGTGTGGCTCTGTCTGGAATTGGTTGGGGCATACTTTGACTGCAGCTGTTCTCATGCTGAATATAACAAATAAGACCTGCATCAAGTGAATATTACCCCCTGCTGTAAAACATTTGCACTTACAGAAGATATACAGTGCAAGACATATTTACTCAGAGTAAGCTACACTGAGTTCATTGGGACTTACTCCCAAATAAGTGTGCACAGACTTGCCCTGTTATAGGTCTCCGTGATGGTTACTTCTGAGTCAACATGTACAAGATTATGCTATCAGCAGAGGTGAGATAGCCACTACGCAGGAGCAGCAAATGCTGAGTTTTAGGTCCTTCTCTGACTCTTCTGGCATGTGCTGCACAACCCTATCCCAAATGCTGCTAAGTTCCGGGGTGGAGGTTTGCTGCCTCTCTCCAGACTGGACTCAATGCACTCAACACAGGGACTTAAAATAAATGTCCAGAATGAAAAACTTTCTCATCACTGGTATTGCGGCATTGGTTTTGTGGCAGACTGCTGATAAGTACAGTTAACATAACAGACAAAATATTCACTAACCTCATAATGTCCCAACATTTATTGTTTATAAATTGCCAACATGATGGTCTGTGATCTAAGGTTCATATGTAGATCTACACAAAAATCTCTATAGAAGGCTACTAGATAGGGCTGGTTGGCTTTGAGATACAAATATATGTAGGACTTAATATTTTGTGACAGTTCCCATTCCTGCACTAGAACATTAAAACAGAGGGAGTGTCAAACTTAGGGCCCATGGGCTGGAAGCAGCCCGTCCATGGCTTTAATCAGGCCCCTGGCTCTTTTCTTCTCCCCACTCCTGTTCTCACCCTTTGAAGCTTGAGGCTATCTGATTTCCCATCTCCCTCCATCCTGTCTTTGCCTGCTTCAGCAGGAAGTTCTGCTGGGATTGCAAAGTTACAAAGAAAATATGGAATGGATTTTTCCATTAAGGTCTCTGCAACCAGATAGACTACCCTGGGATTGTTTCCAGAAATGGACAGTGCTCTGGGACTGGAATGACAGCCCCCAGAGTAGAATGACGGTCCTTAGCAATAGAATCTGTGTTCTGGGACTGGAATGACAGCCCCGGGGAGTAGCAGCAGTGTTCTGGGAATGGAATTCCACTCTGGGGGCCCTCATTTCAATCCCAGAATGCTTCTGCTACTCCCAGGGACTGTCATTTCACTCTGGTGGCTGTCATTCCAGTCCCAGAATAGTCTATCTGGGACCAGAGTCCTTAATGAGAAATCCATTCCGCATTTTTTTCACAACTTTGTCTGTGCTACAATGTATTTCAATGGAGTGGAGCTAAATAAGTTTCACTTTCCAGCGTTTGTATAGTTGCAGCTGTTGTTTGCTGGAGTTGTCTTCTTGCAAATACAGGGCTGATGTTTTGAGCCAGCTTGTCTTTGCTGAATGGACCTGAGAACAGGTGCCTGAGTGAGTACTCTACCCTTGTTACCCACAGCCAAAGGGGGACATTACACTGGAGAGCCACTGCCATTCTGAGTAGACCTGGGGGGAGGGGAGAAGTTTGCAATGCCCAGCCATTTTATGTTCCTAGGCTCAGAGCATTCTATATTCTTAGTTTATATTTTTAGCCTCTGCTGTGATTCTTGTGCTTTTTCTTGATGTTTTATTTTTAAAAATTGCATTGCCAAACCCCACTATTCTCCAAACTTTCCATTTTAGGCAGGCATGGGGGGGGGGGAGTTGGGAGGTCTTAGTTATCAAAGACTGTTAAATAAACAAAATATTGCAAGAGTTGTAAGCATATTTGTATTTTAAGTAAAAAAATAATATCTTTAATTATGTTTGTATCTTTTATAAAATTTATATCTGTTACCTGGCATTACATTTTATGACACACATGGCCTTGCCCTGCAAAGTCCCATTTATGTCAGATCCAGCCTGTGTAACAAATGAGTTCGACACCCCTGTCCAAGACGAAATAAAAGTTTTTAAAAGCATAATTAATTCATGATACAATCAGGATTAAAAAAGAATGCTACTGCTTTGATTTTCCTGTTCTAATTTTAAACCTTTTGGGATCTATTCATATTCCACTTCGAGTACTGAAGGGTGAATTGCCCTATGTTCTGTCAGCTGAATACAACAGTTCCTTTTTTTTGTATCTGTCAACATCCGTGGTATTATATCCATTTAAGTCAGGAGCATCTGCAATATCATGATTAATGTCCCGTCTTTCCTTGTGATTCAAGGTGTTTTACAGTAATGTTAATTTCCAGCTTCCAGTTGAACTCCAAGCAAACCCCAAATCTTCCCCCTCCCCCTTCCAATCTTTCATTCTGTCTTTTTAAGTATGAATGAGTTGAACCTACTTCAAAAACAGCCAAACATTTATACGGCTTGAGCTTAACATTTCTTTGAACATTTAGTCATAAATTACGTTGTTTAATAAATGTAAATTTTGTTCGTTGGATTTGAAAGGGAGAATTTAGAAGCAATGTAATTTTGTAGCTTCTTTGTATTGTACTTCAGGATGACTGCAGAGTTGTGTTGGCCAAGCAAGAAATCACAAGACTTCTTGAAACATTGCAGAAGCAGCAACAGCAATTTACAGAGCTTGCAGACGACATACAACTTGATGCTAGCATTCCAGTCACTTTCACAAAGGTACAGACTGTTAATTTTTAGGTTGTTTAACCTCTGGCTAGTAGTCTGGATCAGTGTGACTTCTGTACTCTTCCCCCCCCCCCAACAGCAAACACATTCACCTTACATCTGGAGTTTCAGAAGCAATTTGAAACACAGTTCAGGGAAGGAATGAGAAGTTAATTGTGTCTAGCTGAAAGTAGAATTAAATCTTCCCCATGTATGACTTTTAAGCCTTGTTTTTTATCAATTCATATACATTTTACAAGGATAAAATAGATACCCTAATCTGTAATCTGGTGTGTTTGGGTGAGAGAGTCTCCTCCTCCTGTTTCCCATTCCCATGCCACAAAACACAGTAGCCATCACCCTCCATTATTTTACATTTGGCTGGTGAAAGACTGCTGCTTCTGAATTGCATAGTCTTGAGAGCTTGTATAATTGTCAGTTTAGTGCAGTGTATTTGCTTATTTTGCATGTTCTCAAAAGGCCAAAATGGCAACCCTTCTGATATTGAATGTTATATTACCGAACAAGAAGCTGCAGATCAGTAGGAAAAATTAGTCACTTCATAACTTAGTATTTAGTGTTTCTATTAAATTAATTTTTCACTTGTTAGTAGCTCTTTAAAAATCTGGCCACTATTGCTTATCTCTTCCTAACAATAAAAAAACTGCCCAGGATTTTTGTGTATGATTCTTCACTGGGGCTGTTAACCTCCATGTGGTGGTTGGAGATCTCCTGGGATTGCAGCTGCTCTCCAGGCGACAGATCAGTTCACCTGGCATTATACCCTGCCTTTCCCTTCCCCCCCCCCAGATCTCTCAAGTATTTCCTAACCCAGAGCTGGCAACCCTATTTTTCATTTTCCTGCACTCCTTAAGTATCAGTCTTATGATACTGGGTTTGCTCTCGCTCTTAACTCACGGATTCAAGCTGTATTCTTGAACATGAAATATCTATATCCTAAATAAGATACCACGGCTGAGATCCAAAGAGCACAGTATGCCTGCCCACCTCCATTCATGGACCAGGAAATGCCCAACTGCTGTTTTCTTTTCTTATTTGACTGCATTGAAGGCTCCTCTAGAAGATCGCTCGGTATATGGAAGTAGCTTTGCTTGGGGACTCTAGTTCTGATGATGCCTCTTCAAGGCACTCTCTTTATTTCTCTTGCTTTCAGGACAACAGGGTACATATTGGGCCAAAAATGGAGATTCGGGTTGTGACACTCGGATTAGATGGTGCTGGCAAAACAACCATTTTATTTAAATTAAAGCAAGATGAGTTCATGCAACCTATTCCAACAATAGGCAAGTAACAGTGACTTGGAAATAATAATTTATGTAGAAACAATCTGTTGGAAATATGATTTGAAAGCTTTTGTTTCCTCTTAGGTTTTAATGTTGAGACTGTAGAATATAAAAATCTGAAGTTCACTATTTGGGATGTAGGAGGTAAACACAAGTTGAGACCTTTATGGAAACATTATTACCTCAACACACAAGGTAAGAGTGAGCACAAATTTTGTGTATTAAAGTATAAAATAAATATGGCTGCTATAAGATAGTGGAAGATTGCTAGGCTTCTTTCTAAGCCTGTAGTCATCTACTAGAAAGTAGGTTCCATTGAAGTCCATGAGTTTATTATTTTAAAATAGACATGTATATGATTTAGTTGCCAAATAATATTTCGTCTGATAGGTCATGGTGTCTGTGAAGACTGATTTGCATGATTGTGTGTTGAGGTATCTTTCATAGATTAGCTATACAACCAGTTTAAATGGCATTTTAAACTTTAGATGCTTAACTTTCTCAAGCAATCTGCTGCATTTTTTTTATTTTCATGATTCAGTTTGACGCTGCAGCTGTCTGATGCCAGTTTATAAAGTTACATTAACTGGTTTCATTATTAGTAATAAATATGTTCTGAAGGATGTTTTCCAAACCTAGTTAAAATGTAATTTATAGGACTGACATCTGTTCTCCCTTCACACACCAGTTAGCATACTTGCTTGTGCACATGATAATATGAAAATGAAATGAAAAATATACACATACAAAAATATAACCAGGTACTGGTTCTTTTTCTGTAGCGGTAGTGTTCGTTATTGATAGCAGCCACCGAGACAGAGTCAGTGAGGCACACAGCGAACTTGCCAAGCTGTTAACAGAGAAGGAGTTGCGAGATGCTTTGCTACTGATCTTTGCCAATAAGCAGGTACTGTGTTTCCTTTCTCTCCTGCCGTGCTGCCATTCTACTTGGCAATACATTCGTAGGAATGTGAAGCAAAATTTAAAAGCTATCCTAAGAAAACTAAGCTGTATTCAGAGCACTGTAGTGAATTTCACTGCTTTTTGTTAGATAAAGGTACACCCTTGTGTTCTTTGGACAGATCAGTTTGGCTGTAGAACATCCGTGAAGTTTTTCTTAACATGTTGCATTTCAATAAGAAGACTTGACTGTGAAACTGCAGTCTGTGAATTTAATGTGTGTCTGGCTGTTCTTTACAGGATGTGGCAGGGGCACTTTCAGTAGAAGAAATCACAGAATTGCTGAGTCTTCACAAACTGTGCTGTGGCCGAAACTGGTACATTCAAGGCTGTGATGCCCGAAGTGGTATGGGACTCTATGAAGGACTGGACTGGCTGTCAAGACACCTGGTAGCTGCAGGTGTACTAGATGTGGCTTAAGTTCCTGTTGAACCGTGGGGCTTGAACTTTGGTTAACTTATTTGTGTGACATGAGATGGTTAAACATGAACTTTGTATCTAGAACTGTGTTTCCTAAAGAAAACAACTAACAGTTCTGCTGGAATGCTTTATTGGTGTAGTACAGTGATCGCGCAATTCCTTTATGTTTGAAATTGTGGTAAATGAATACAGTGGGTTTGACAGATTTGCAGGAAAGGTGCCTTGATTTTTAAAGAAATTTCTTTTCACCTCCCTCCAATCTCTTATCACACAGTTACTTCCAGGATTTGGCATTTGACATATTTGTTTTCATGGACAGCCTCACTGAAATCCATTTTGTTTCCTAAATCTGAAAACATGCAGAGACGTGTACAAGTGCTTCTTGGCATTGTCTCTATTAAAAACTTGCAGTGATAAAATGTATCAGGAACTTTCCAATGCTTAAAAGAAGAAAACCAAACTCAATACTAATCTTTCAGATCATGCTGTGGCTCCTGGTCCCAGATTGTAATTTCTGTCGCTTCTTTGTAATTAATTTTCAGTGTTTGTGCTAACTACTCGTGTGTGTGTGTGTGTGTGTGTGTTCCTTACTACTAGAAAGACATCTATGGGCAGCTGACACTAAACACTTTTACTACTTTGTGCTTCCTGTTATGTCTTGGAAAAACTGTTTCATGTATATTCTTATTTTGAGGCATAGGGATTGTAGAATATCTGTAAATACTACTCTGCAAATATTGGCAATGAAATATGAACAAAAGAACTCTCACATTCAGTGCAGTAGAATTTCAGGGACAGATTTTCATAATAATGAACTGTTTCATAATTCTGAAATGTTCTTCTTCTCCCTTGGCATTTGACAGCAAAATATTCCCTATATGGCATTTAATGAAACTCATTCAGCAGCAGCTGCTGTATCTGAATGACTGATAAAGTGATGTTGAGATATTGGTTTTAACTCATTTTGTTTTGTCTGTGGGACAAGGTCAGTTACTTTCTGCACAAATAATGACCCATCTTTTCCATTCAATCTTCCCCATCCTTCCTCCTTACTGCAACTCATGTCTCACATGGCTTTTATCCATGCAGTTCTCATAATCTGCAGCAAAACCTTTTTGGGAGTTCAGAAGGAACCCTTCCTCACTTTGTTCATCAACGGAAAAGTTAGCTGCAGTCCCCGCCTTAGGTGAACATACATTACCATGATTAATAAAGTCAGTTGAATTTCTAACCAGCTTTCCCCTCCTTCATGCTGTCTGTTCATCAGAAGCTGTGTGAGTTCAGGTTCAACAACCCTTAATCCTTGATTTCTTTCCTATAGGAATATTGCTTTTGGTGCCATGAATGGATCCTGAGAGGACTTGGTGGGCAGAGGGAGGAACTCTGTGGTTGTGGTAGAGATGAAAAAGAAGCAATAGTAACTTAAGACTGCAACTTTCAAAAGATTAGGAGTAAATGTGACAATGGGAGACTACGTTAGTAGATGAAAGGATTAATATACATAAAACACAACTGTAATATGAGAAGAAGCTGGTGTAATTTTGTAGTTAAAATGGTAGAAGTAGCAAAGTGCTTTGTTAAGCAAGATATGCATAGTAAAGATGATTCCTGAACCTGTGGGACCCCGAGGCCTACCTCAGGCTGCCCTATAGAGCTTCATACTCTTCTCTGAGGATGTTGGGGAACCCCAGGCCTGTTCTGCTATTGGTTTCCTCACCCATTCTTCCCAAATATTTTTGTGAGGATTGCATTATCTTTTCAGCTCCAGAGGGTTGTCTTTTACTTATTCTCTAGATTCCCTTCTCTGTTTCCCTAAACATTCTTTCCCTCATATAAGCCTCTTTAAACAAAGCCCCCTGTGATTTCCTGCCCCCAAACTCCTTCATCTCTCATTTTAGAGGTTCTTGGAACAAAAAGCAGAGTTTTGCAGAAGTGCCAGCTGTATGACATGCTGAAATTCTTCCTGTGTGCTGCCACTAATGTCACTGTGTAGGTGACAGATAGAAAGCCTAGATTTCAGCTGTCTAAGCTTGTTAGAGAGGACTAAAAATAGACTTGCCCATCTGTGACACGTGTATTTCTTGTGAGTTTGCAAAAGGACATTAAATGTGTAGGGTTTTTTCCTTTAGAGTTTGTTGTGTAGCTTCTGACACTCTTCACTCTTCCTCCTGCCTCCTAATCCTATGATCTTGTTGAGATTTGAATTCCTTGTACTTGTTCCTTTTTGTCAATTTCTGATGTGACCTGATGCATAGCCTCTGGTAATTAAATAAATCTTGGTACTCACCTGAGTTACTGAATGTAACACAACTGCTGTGTTGCAACCAACTTCAGACTAGCACAGAAACTGAAAGTAAGAAAAGAGAACAGTCCAGAGGGTGGAGTTTTTCTCCAACCCATAATCAGGTCCCAGTTAACTCTTTACTACCTATTTTAATACATCCCTCCCCCTTTAAGTTTTTTTCTCCTTCTTTAGTAATCACCCAAATTATAGTCTTTCAAATAACTAGGAGATCTTCTTGCTCTCACTGGATAGCTGTGTGCTTCTGCTGCCTCATTTTCCCTGGGTCTGAAAGGTCAGTTTCTTCAGAATCTTCCCTAATCAATGACCTGGAAAGGGGGCATAGGTTTTGCTCTCATAGAGAGTGAAAAATATTGCTTTTTGTGTAGCTGCATCTGTGATCTTGTTAGCCAGAAAATAGTGGCCCAGTCTTTCAATATATTGCTGCCAATCCTCCTCTTCTAAATTAAATTCCCCAGTCTTTCCATATGAGGCCATGCTTTGTACCTTCATTGCCAATTTTGTGATCTCACTGTGGTAATTAAATAAATCTTGGTACTTGCATGAGTTACTGAATGTAACACAACTGCTTTATTGCAACCAACTTCAGACTAACACAGAAACTGAAAGAAAGGAGACCTTCCCGAGGATGGAATTTTCCACCAACCCATAATCAGGTCCCAGTTCACTCTTTACTATCCATTTTACTACATATCCTCTTCTCCTTAAGAGCATGCATAATATCTTCAGTGCATCTTGGCAGGAAAGTCAGTGTCTTAGACATAATGATGTACGTTCTCTGAACACCTCTATATAAGAAATGCACCATATTTCCCAGTCACAGTGATTTCACTTCTGTTCCTAAATTTGTAGTAAGCATTCCCAAATTCTACATGGCTGTGGTTCTGTTTGCTTTTTGTTAAATTTTTGTGTTGTCAGATAGGTTGTTACTGGGGGGCAGGGAAACTGTGAGGAATGATACTGATTTAACTTACTGTTCAGCATGATCAGACACTTGATCATCTTTTTGTATCTTGTCAGTCAAGGCAACATTTAACATAATGACACAAAGATCTTGCTAGTGCTTTGATCCAGCCTGTTTGATTTGTATGTGGTGCTTTGAGCAAAGAAGACACGTACTTTGACAGGACACAGTAAGAATGTTAGTTCTGCATTATATACATGAATTTCCTAGCAAACCTGCCGGTGTAGGGACTATGTAGAAGTGGGGTTTTTTTATTGGCTCTCCATATTTTATGTCTTAAATAATTGTGATATTCAGGAAAGTCAAGAGTCTTTTAATTCCACATTGGAAGTCTCATGAGAGCTGCTTTGTATAGAGTGTTTCTGTAATAGTTGCTTCTCAGGCTGTGTTGCCTGCTTGAAACTATATTCTTATTTCTTCGCTCTATACTACCCCCCTCAAAAGCCCTGAATAAATTCTCACCCACATGTTGATTCTGGAGAATGTATGAAAAAGCAGCAATTATGTGTATCTTTGGTGTGTAAATATAGCGAGCATGTCACCAGCAGCTTTTCAATAAATTTGTAAGACCTGATTAGTCTCCTCAGCAACAACATTACAAGCCTTCGAAGTGGATGAAACCTGCTTGCTTTTGTAATCAGCATTATGTACTGCAATTTAGGTACTTTCATGTTTTGGCGGATGGAAGTGTTTGTGTTCGGTGTAGGCTGATGTAGAAAGGTTTGGTTTTATTTTTACTGTCTGAAAGAACTGAGCTAAACGTCTTCTGAATGTACAGAACATTCAGTGTAGAACAGTGAAGTCTTGGAGTGACTTCTGGTATATTTTAATGCAGTGAACAAGGCTTAGAATATACAGTGTAATAGTCATACACTGTTACAAACTTTCCTTACTAGTTTTTTTTTTTTTTTTTGGTGGGGAGTTGGAAGATTTTCTGCATTAAGTACCAATCTCACTAGTAGCTGAATCATGTTTAGTTACAGTGAGTGGTTTGCTGTCCAAAACAGAATTAGAGCTTGTTTACCCCAAATTCTTTTCTGCCTCAACTTAATATCCCACTCAAAATGTACAGCAAGGTGCTTTACGTAGAAGGCACAATTGTGTGTTTGAAATAATTTGGGTGGAGGCTTCCTTTAAATTAAAGAAGGCAGACTTTCACTTCTACACTATATTTAGAACACTATTAAAATGCATGGTATCACTTGATATGCAGCAGTTGGGAAGGCTAAATGTGAATTGTCAGCTTGCAAGTGGTTTTAATTGCTGTAGTTTTGCTGTTTTTGGCACTCTGCTTATTGTAAAACACTCAAAATGTTGATGTAGGGTACTGTGGAGAAAATACTTGTTTTGGAAAACTTAGTTGTTCTTTATTCCCAACATGTCAAGTTCTGCTACAAAAGGTAGTGTGCTTGCATAAAAGTATTATATAACTGAAATCAATTTGAAGTGACTGTGAAAATAGATGTTGCAGCCGTTGGAATTTAAGTATTACCCAGAAACACTTAGGAGTTTGTTTGTATTGTATATAACTAATTGTAAATTTAAAGCTTGTTTAATATTTTGTTGCATTCTAATTTTGTTTGGTGTATTGATGTGTGCCAGTTTTAAAGTGTTTTCAACTCCAATGACTTTTTTTTAAAAAAGGCTAGGATAGGTTGCTTCAAAAGCAAACTCTTGGGCTAAAAGACTTGTTCCTAAAACCATTGGATCATAGAGTTTTTAACTGTGAAACTAAAATGTAACAAAGGTAAACTTCCTGCTTCAAAAGTAATGTAATATATAAAGCTTCGTCTCTTGATATATTCTACCTTTTAACTGTATGTAACAAATTAACTTTCTAATTTTGAATTTGGAATGATCAGAGGTAAAAGGAGATTTTTTTGCACCAACATGTCCAAACATTAACAACTGTACCAAGTAACAAAACAGCTAAATAGGAACTGCTTTTCATGATTGTACGGGTGCAGTTTCAGAATGGCCTTGGATAATAAATAATAAAAATTATTTAACCAAAAGATTGCTGATAATACTTTTTCAGTTTTTTAAAAAATGCCACTTTGGGGGGCAGGTATGCCTCAGCAACAGCCTGGTGAATATGACTTGCAGCTGGTTGGGAGAAACTGGCAAAAATCATTGTTTCCTTTCACTGGGATCCAGCCCTCTTATCACTGGTGTTCTATGTGCCAAAACAAATAAGGGGAACAAAAGTTAATCCAGTGATGGGCCTGGATGCATGAGGATTGGAAGAAACAATGGCCAAGATCTTATTTTCCCCACTAATGTCTTGTTCCCTCAAGCGCAGCATTTTAGGCTGTACTGGGAAAACAGCGATCCAGCCATCTAGGTGGCTTAGAAGATACGCTTTCTAAAGAATCACTTTCTGACTCTACTTTAACACATCAACATCTGAAAATTTACCATAGTTGTGGATTATATGCTGCTGTTGCTCTTATTATGAGTTAGGAATCTAGCAGCAGTTCTAATCCATTAAAGTCTAGAAATCAGGACTGTACTGTATCTACCTTGTTATACAGAGAAGCACAAAATCAGACTACTAATATGGTAGGCTTTTATTTTATAAAACATTTAAAATATTGATACCATCTCAAATACATGATAAGTGGAAAGGCTTATGTCAGTTCTGAAGCTTGGCTTCAGAAACACTAAGATACCACCGCTCAGTCTAATGGAAGTCCTATCTTGGAAGTTTATATAGAAATTGTTTCATTTCACAGTGATGTTAATAATGCTGACATCTTCATAGGGTTTGTCAGTTTTTGGATTGACTTTCACATTTGAAATTCTCTGAACAACTTCCATTCCCTTGGTTACTCTTCCAAAAACACTGTGCTTGTTGTCCAGCCATGGCTATATAAAGGAAGAGAAGCAACATTAAAATGCAGTAGATTTGTTTCAAGTTAAATGTAAACCGTTGATGTTATCTTTCATAATGACTAGAAATGTAAAGGCCTGGCAAGACTTGAAATGCACATTTTCAGGGGGTTTTTCCAGCTGAAAACTCAGAAGTTTTGGGGAGCAACTATTTTGTGATCTATATTTCCAAAGCCATGATGTTATTTATTTACTGATATTGGAACATCCTGTAGGCCGAAGTACCCACATATTATGAATCCAGCAGGTCAGTCGTGGAATCATGCCTACTAGTAGCTCCATAGACAATTCTGCTTGCAGCTCCTTCCCAACAATTTGAGAACAGCCAACCCAAGTCCAGTGAGCAATGGAGGAAGAGACAGGAGAATGTTTCCACTGGAATATCTCACTGTTTTTTAGCATTAGAAAGGAGTGCCCCAATGCACTGCCCATCAGAATTTGAGACCCCTTTAGGTACAGTGAAAACACTGAGTGCTGTTTTTGCCAAATTCAGACACATGTAAATTAGCAGATGAAATAGAAATTGTAAAAAAAGAGAGAAAAGGGAAAGACCACTCTTAAGGCTGGAAAATGGCTTAAGGGGAAACAAATGGAAGTTTGAAGGAAAAACAACCATACTGTGCAGAAAAGTTCTCAAATGAAGAAAATAAACAGAAAAATTAGCAGGTTTTCTGGGAGCAGAGGAGACAGAAGAGAAGGCTCTTCCCAGCAGGTGTACTTGGAAAAGGGAAAATTTCCAAAGTGTCTCACAGGAGTCAGGAGCTTCATTTTTACAGCATGCTGAGCTCCATAACAGCGATGCTTACTACTTCTGAACCCCTCCAAAGCTCAATACATCATGAAACACTAAACCCTGCTAGTCCCTAGAGCTGGAAAAAGAGCACAGTTTCTGTTAGCCAACAAGAATTGGGCCAAAATCTTTAGATTCCTCGAGAAGCCTAAGATTAAAGCCCTCACTTCTAAGCACAGTCTACAAATAGGTTTGCTATCTGCAAGAACCGAGCCTCAAACCAGAGTAGCGGGGGGGATTAGAGTTGGAGACCCTTGTCATAGTATAAAGATGCACAACCATCAAATGCTACTGTTTTCTGGGCAGGAGCAGCATCACAACCTGCTGTAATTCCACCTCAACTTTCCCTCCATTTCCTCTAGAGAACTCTGCCCTGCTTCCCTCCAATTCTGAGACTCCACAACAGGGAGTTGCAGCTATGTTTATAGACAGATGGCAGAATTATGTTACTTACTGTTGGTACTACTGTTATGAAAAACTGTGAGCCATTGGTGTTTGGTCCTGCGTTAGCCATACTGAGCGTGTAGGGTCTGTCATGTCGTAAAGTTGAGTGGAACTCATCTTCAAACTCTCCTCCCCAGATGCTCTCACCTCCCATCCCTGTGCCTGTGGGGTCACCAGTCTGAATCATGAAACCCTGCATTGGAAATAAGTGTTTTTATTGCCCATAGTGTGACAAATTAAGCTTGGTAAAGCAAACTATTTAACACTGAACTGGTACTTTGTAGTCAGACAGCCCAGTTATATTGTATATCTTCTTTATAGTCTGCATTCTATTATACCATCATTTTTGCTATTTTGTGAGTTAAGCAAAGGGATTTATCTGAACCATCTATTGTTGCTCTTTGCCCTACCATAATTCTATTCTCAGTGGCTTCCAAAGGGGCAACAATCCTTCAAGAGCAACACATGTAGGTCTTCCAGCTCTATATACTATGCCACCAGGATCCTTAATTAAAATAACTCTGAGGAGTCAGATTTCTTACAAATGTCCACTATACAGTTTTGTCCCCTCTCTTTTTGTTGCAGCTTAATATCCAGTGTGATCTATTTTTAAGAACTTGAGAGTTCTCTTGTTTTTGCGATTTATTAGAATAAATACAATTATATTACTGCTTCTTCTGGATTTTTGCTAATCTACATTTTTTTTGTTTAGAAACAACATGCCCTCAAAACAGTAGGTAACACTGGCTTCTATTGAATGCCTATCTAACGCACCATCTACAATTAATTTCCTGATTTGCTAACATAAGCACTCCTGTGTTTTCTTTGCTTCTGCTTTGTGCCCTTAAAAGGGCTCATGTGTTCTAGTGAGTGACAGAGGATGGGAACTGCTGGCTTATAAAAACACAAAAGGAGAACAGCCATTTTCTGTGGCTGCAGTCTCTGGTTTAGAACTGGAGTCTTACTGCAATAAGCACAGCCTAACCTAATAAAGCCTATGTAACATCTCCATCCACCTTATACTTGCATACTGCAAACTGGGGCTTCTTAATCATGTGTAACATCATTTCCCCCCTCAGTTCTCTTCCCATTCTAACATCCAGACTGATGATCTTTCACATTTTATTTGTTTAAAATATTTGCAACCTGCCTCTCTCCCTAGAAGGAACTCAAGGAATTCTCTTTTTCTGGATTTTCTCTAATGGGCCTTACCTACCACTTTTGAGGATACATTTTAAAACTGGATGGAGTAAGGTCTGTAGCGGTTTGTTGGCTGATGTGCCACAAATACAAATTGGAAATATGGCCACAAAATCCACATGCAGATCTTGGTTATGAGTTGACATAACATGATCAGATATCTCACACACAGTCATCTTGGAACTGACAAATCAAAGACTGATGTAGCCCAGCCTTCTAACATCTCATCAAGACAATGGCCATTGAACTGAGATATTCTATGCATGCTGTGGAATGAGGTGGCAGAATGAGTACTTCAGATGGTATTCTGGGGGCTACATTCTTAATGACTCCCAGCATGTCAGAGCTTGCAAACAAGAAGGTAAGGCATCAGTGGGAAAGCTCCTAGTCTAGCCCTTCATATAGTGTGCTAGCTTTTGTTTACAGCCACTTAATTAATTTAGTAAAATTTTATACCCCACCTTTCCTCTTAGCTCAAGGCATCTTACAAGTAATAACTGAAATAAAATAGAAGCCCCAAATACTTCCCCCTTTGCCAAGATGCCTACCAAGATGCATACAGCATGTTCCACTAATCCAACTGTGAGGTTTCAAAAGCACAGATCAATATGGCGAGATCAGCTGAGTCTAGGAAAGAAGAGAGGAGCTGTGGCTGATATAAAGCAGTCTTGGCTGCTGTGCAAACCTGCTTTTCATATCAGTCAGGCTCCATGTAACCCCCAAGCTCTTAACTTGTTCTGCAAAGGCCATCTCCAGTCCATCCAGAACAAGTGGATCCAATCTCCCAAGAGCCAATTCTCTGGCAAGGCGGGATACAAATTGGAAAAGATAATAAGAACATCGGGAGCTTTTGAAAAATGTACTGCCTGACCTGCAATTTGAAGTGGTACACTCCATTCCACCACCTCAGTTCTCAGACACCTCATTACTACATCATTCTCCTGTGTCTAGAATGGACCTGAGGTTCAAAAATTATGCAACTCATACGTCAAAGGATAATTGGTCATCATTTACCTTTATGATGCGGTGAAAGGTGTGTCCATTGTAGTAACCATTCCTGCTATGTACGCAGAAGTTTTCTACTGTTTTGGGGCACCTAAAATTGTAATTGTTAAGCATCAGCGCAGTGCTTGGTGCATTAACACTTATTTAGTGTTCTGAATTAGTCTCTAGATGCTACAGTGAAAGACCAGGCCTTACACAGAAACCCTCTTTAAAGAACTAACTTCAGGATGACCCACAACTGATCAATTGTTCTTTGTTTACTAGCCCATTCTCTGTACCTCTTTGCCAACCACCAAAAAAAATTGCATTTTCATTAGGGGAAAGAGGAGAGCTTATAAGAACCTTCCCCAGTTTGCAACACATGAGACTCACATGCAGGAAGCATGTGTACAAGGAACACATAATCCAGTTCGGAAGACAGGTAGGATTGCCAGGTCTGGGTTGGAAAATACCTGGAGACTTTCAGGGTGGATCTGGGAGAGGGCGGGGTTTGGGGAGTGGAGGGGCCTCAGCATGGTACAATGCCATAGAGTCCACTCTTCAGAGCAGCCATTTTCTCCAGGGGAGCTGATCTCTGTCAGCTGGAGGTCAGTTGTAAAAGTGGGAGATCCTGGAGGCTGGCAACCCTAAAGACAGGTCTTAGGTGGTTGAATCCACACTAGTGATCCCTGGCCCAAGGGATGTCAGCTTAACCTCAACCAGGGCAAGGGCTTTTTCAGCCCTTGCCCCAGCCTGGTGGAACATGCTCCCACCCAAGATCAGGGCCCTGCTGGACTTATTACAGTTCCACAGGGTCTGTAAAGCAGAGCTGTTCTGCCAGGCTTTTGGCTGAGGTGGTGGACGTTCAACTATTCTGGCCTCCTCTTCCCAGTGCCTATGTTATTTGGGTACTGGAGCTTCCTGGGGATATCCACTTGACATATACAATATCATATATTGTGCCACCTACTGTTTTACTGGTTTTATTGCTTTTAATATTTTATGTTATAAGCTGCCCTGAGCCCACTTGTGGGATAGGGTGGGGTAAAAATTAGATAATAATAATAATAATAATAATAATAATAATAATAATAATAATAATAATAATAATAATAATAATAATAATAATAATAATAATAATACAAAGTTTGTGGAAGGAACCTTTGCCACCTTCTTAGTCATTCTGCAGCCTCTCAAGAAGCTGAGACTGGAGGATCCTCAAACAGTAGGATGTAGTGTAGAGCCGTACAATAGGCAGAGGGGAAAATCAACAGAAATTCTCTTTTTTTATATTTGAATTCCTGCCACACCATTCCAAGGGGTCCTCTACCCTCAAAAATGACTTTCTTAGCAGCACAAAGGAAGTCAAACATTCTTTTGTGAACTGTATTTTTCTAATTATAGTTGGGATGTAGCCCAAGAGCAATATTACAAAAGGTGGTAAAGGAACAGAACAAAAGCAAACAACCAAGTGCAAATCCATCAACAGTGCATGGTACATCAGCACTTCTGGATGATAAGCAGTCAGAGAACGTATCTCAATGGAGCAGGGGCATGGCTCATGTACATACTCAACAGGGAAGAGCTTGACATGAATATCTCCCATGCTCGTGTGGACAATGGCACTATCAGAAACTCTTTTGGGCCCTTCAGCTTGAGTGGCTGCCATAACCTCTTCTTTAGACGGTTTCTCATTAAATACATCTCTGTCAGAATCTGCACTCTTCGTGTCTTCTGGTTCACGTTTAGTAAACTGAAAGAAAAGGCAGTAGCATCTTTGTTTCTCACTCTTATTAAGTTGGAATCACAGAGATGGAAGGTATCCCTGGGATCATACAACATAACCTCCAAACCAGCCTGATGCTTTGCTGAATTGCTTTAATTTCTACCTAGTCTTCTTTTAGTTTACCAACTGCCTCTTGTCTTGTTCTAAGAGAAAAAGATTTTAAAGTATCCAAAGACTATCAGTGTATCTCCTTCCCCCACCAAACTAAATTCAACTTTTCTCTGAGCACCACATGATTATTACTTCTTGCCTGAGAATGTGTCATCTTGATTTCATCATGTTTAAGGCTTTTTCTGCCTTTTAAGAAGAATGTAACATTCTACAATTGAACCAAATTACATATGCTCTAACAAGGGCTGAGGAGTGATGTTATTTCTCTGACCTTGGAAACCCATTTTTGTTGTTTCAGTCCCTAGTCTTGAAACAATGCCTCTCAATGACAATAACAGGGTCCATTCATGAAACAGATCTTTGGACCCTTGGAGCAAATTCCTGAAAATGTCAGGAGAGCATGCTGTGGTAGCAAAAAAGAGACCTTCAATGCTAAGAATTATTAGGAAGAGCACAGAGATTCAATCAGAATACTATGATGTCATTATAGAAAACTATGGGCAACCTACAATCAAAAACCACTACTTACTCCATCTCAGTAAGCTGGGGTGGGGAACTAAATGAGGAAGCCCATAAGAAACATTGTCTAGAGGGGTCCAAGGTCTAGAAATTATTCTAATGCAGAAGTGATTATACAGGACTTCCATTATGAGGACGCTTCTTGGACACTTACATTCACAAAAGTAAAATGGCATGTACAAAAACGGATGTTAGAACTGGGACCAAATTCTACGATACAGGAATTAAGACATTAAGTAAAACCCCTACCATATAAAATCTGTTCTTTTTGAAGGATGTACATATTATGGTTGGATCTGCTTGGATATTCTGGAGAACAGGGTTTTCAGATGCCTTCATTTCTACAGTAATTGCTGCACGGTGCTTCTTTGCTACACCCTGGAACAAAGCCAACTGCATAACCCTGATGTTTTCCTGTTTACCTAGGATTCTCACACATCTACAACAGAGGAAATAAAAATTCAAAGTCATAATTCCTAAATTCTGAAGTCATCATCTATTCCACTACCCGTGAAACACTAACAAGACTACTCTGCAGTATTTCAAAAAATTCTATGTCCATTCCAATTATTTAAATACCTGGAGTCCTGCAATAGAGATTGTCAAGACAATAAACACTCCTGACTGCCCCAATTAGTCTGGAAAGTCTTCTGCTTATAGAAAAGCAATAAATGAACCATTAGACTAGATTCATTCTGTGTTAGCAATAAGACTCCTTTAATAACATAGTCAGCATGCTGTAGTAGTTAGAGAGTTGGACCAGGACCCAAGCTGAAATCCCCACTCTGCCATGGAGGTATCCTGGGTGATAGTGGGCCAGTCACACATTAGGTGTGTTCTTAATAAAAGAGGGAGAGAGGATTCTTTTAGCTAGTACTGTAAATTATTTCAACAGGTCATAAAAATGGCACTCACTCTGCCAGCAAATCAGCTGCCACAAGGTCATGTCAAATAGCAAACATGAGTCAGGTGCAATACTCCCTCTAAACTATGGAGTCTTGTGAGCAAAAATTCTACTTTGTGAGCTACTGGCATTAAAGTTGTGAGCAATCGATTTGGCTACCGCATAAATTAGTTTGCTCTGGAGCCATCCTTCCTGAGCTGAGACAAAGATGTGTGAACTGGAGGCTAAAAAACTATGAGCTAGCTCACCCTAACTCAACTTAGAGGGAACAATGATCAGGTGATGCAATCCTGAATTTATATAACATCACATACAGAACTGAAGTACAGCACGTGAATATTTATGTGAATTTTTAAAATTTTTACACTGTCTTTTCATACAGGACCTTCAATGTGGCCTACAAAGTCCATGAAAACCATATAACAATTTATCAATGCAACAAAAAAATCTCATGGCAATATAAAATAGTTGCAGACATCACAAAATAGTGAAAGTACATAAGACTTACCTGTTTGTTTCTACATTTATGACTTTAATTCCAAGCATTGTTCCATAGAGCACAAAGTGTCCCGTTTCATCAAAAATGATGTTAATTAACCTTACAGCGTCAACCTTTTCTAGCTCCCGCTCCACAGCCATTCTCCGTCCAAATTCCATGTCTGGTAGCTGTTGTCTCATTTGCTGCAGTTCAGTAAACATCTACAGAAACAAGATATGAGTGTAACTTGACCTGGATTCAGCCCAACAAGAGCAGCACCCAAACCCTCAACTATATTATGGGATAATAATTTTTACTGGTTTTTGTACAGTCCAGTTCCAGGGATTTCAGTTTAAGTTACTGTTAAAAGGGATATTTCCAGTGGGACTCCACAGCTGCTTAGGTGCTCAAAAAGCTCTTGAATTCGGAGGTTTCTATGCACAAGCAGAATCATATGTACACATGTAATATCTATACCAAACTTTTTCTCAAATGAAATGACAGCACAGGGATAAGTCACACCAAGGGCATCAAACATAGGGCCCGTGGGCCAGATTCAGCTTGTGCAGGTCTGCAATCTAGCCCAAGAGCAGCTAATTCTGTGCTACTTCCTGCTTTTAACATTGTAGCTCCTTCTGGCTAGTCTCTCTTCGTTCCAGCTTCAGAGGACAGTAAGAAAACCTCCCCTCAATTGGCTGAGGGCTCCTCCCCCCTCCTCCTCCTCTGGGGATGAAGGGGGAGGGATAGAGGCAGAGAGAGGGGTAAAAATGGCATCTTGTGGGACTTTTAAGAAGACTAGCAACATTTTATTCCAGGTATAAGCATACTTTTTCTTCAGAGAGAGGGAGGGAGCCGGAGGGAGCACACCAGAAAAAGAGAGAATGTTCTCTCTTTTTATTTTATTGGGGGCCGAGAGTCCTGTGTTTAAGACCAAAAAACTTTTTTATTTCAGGTATATGAGAGAAAGAGGGGAGAGTCCATCCCAGGGCACTTGGAGAGATCCCCCTTTCCATTTCTAACAGATGGGAGGGAGAAACCTAACAGCTCAGTTTGCATTCCTTATTACTGAAAGGGAACAAGAGTATAGCAGCAACTTAATGACTAACACAATTTGTGGCAGGGCATGAACTTTCATGAATCACTGCTGACTTCTTCAGATACAGCTGGAATGTGAGTCCCAATGTCCTTATATCTTGGAGAGTGAAGCCATTTCAGATGCCAAAAGACAATAGCAGGCATTGATAATGAGAGAAGAAACCTAGGTCTCAATTCAGTCCAGGAGTTTGCATTGTCTTGAGCTTCATGATCAGTTGCAATTCAGCAGTCTCTTTCTCCCTTTGAAATTCCTTTGTAAGATAACTCATATTCTTAGGTCAGAGACAGAATGCCCTGGAAGTTAAAATGTTCCCCCACTAGTTTTTGAATGTTGTGGTTTCTAACAGTGGTAGAAAGTAGCACTTTTAAAGACTAACAAACTTGTGGTAGGGTATATGCTTTTGTGAGTCACTGCTCACTTCTTCAGACATTTCCATTTATTTTTTGCATCCTCCTGGACTGAATCCTCCTGTACCAAATTGAGACCTAGGTTTCCTGTCTCATTACCAATGCTGATATCTCCATACATCTGTATATCACACCAATGCTGATATCTCCACCTCTCTGCATATCACACCTAATCCAATCACTCCTGCTATTGCCAGCTGGCATCTGAAATCATCTTGAAAAAGTTCATATCTCCGGTACCTTGTGTTACATTTTATGGCACACATGGCCTGGCCCGACAAAGTGACATTTATGTCAGATCTGGCCCTTGTAACAAATTAGTTCAACACCTCTGAGTTACACAATCAAAATATAAACAGCTATTATTTTAGCATCTAATGAAAGCTGTTAACAGCCTACACACTGTATGGTAGTATTATACCAATCTGAAAGTGAACCATATAATTTAAAACAATGAGCACAGACAATTAATTAGTTAACATTCATACAGTAGTCTTCCAAAAGCATGGTTTTTTAAAAAATTCTTTTTGAATTTAACACTAGACATTTTTATCAGAATATTTATTAAACTAGTGGGTCAGCCATTTTTGAAGAGCATAAATAAAAAGTCAGCTTTTGTGAATTAAATGGCTGGCACTCTAACATGGAATATATTCTCTTCTGACACATGCATGTTCATGACTGACTAATTTAAGAAATAATCTGCATCTGTAAGTAATTAATGTGGAAATAGGTATTAAAAACTTACACTCAAGGATTCATCGAAGACCCTCATAAGTTTTCCTGTCAAGAATCTGAATATTCTGACTTTTCTGTCAGAACCAATGGTAGCCATCTTTTTACCATCAGATGAGAAACATATACTGGTAGGGTATGCTTTACACTTAGCAAATTCATATAAGTCTGTGTCTGTTTTATACTCCCAGTTCACATTTTTGGGAAATTTGTATTCATGGGAAGGTCCAGTCCAGTATTCAATCATTCCAGATTTGTCAGAAGATACAATTACTTTATAGACAGAGTTCAATCGTATCTGAGTAAGAGAGGATGTGTGGAGTTTATCAAAAACATGAAGAGGCTGATTATTTCCTCGTCCGTCATATATGAATATTTTTCCAGTAGTTTTCTCAGAGGCTGCAACAGAAGATATGGCATCTCCTGGGCAGTAGACCCATTCACACTGACCTGGGTAATAGCTGGGGAAAACAGAATAATCAATTTACAAAAAAATCAATTCAATAATAAAAAGCTGGGTAAAGAATGGCAGAACTATCTCAAGGCATCAAATCAGGCTGTGTGTATGCCATAAGTTGCTTCTGACTTATAGCAACCCTATTAATTAATGACTTCCAAGACATCCTGTTGTTGACAGCTTTGCTCAAGTATTGCAAACCGAAGGCCATGACCTTCAGGTTAATGACTACCAAATGGATGACCTTAGGGCAGTCACACACACCCAGCCTAACTGACCTCATAGGGTTGCTGTGAGGATAAAATGGGGAAGGTCTCCACTGGCAAAGGTTTAAATGAAGCAGATAAACACATAACATAGCTGCAAAAGCCCTGTTGTGTATGCGTATCAGGCTCACCTCAGTTAGCATGGACATATAGAGCAAGGCAAGAGCAGTCAATCTTAATACACTCCAATAATTTGATATAAAATTCATTGTAATAATTTGACTAATCAAGTTCTCTAGTGACCTCATCAACAAACATATCCCAAAATCCTTGACAATCCTATGAAGAATCTTTCAAAAAATAAAATGACTCACCCAAGTTTTAGCATATTGATCATGTCAAAGTTCACCACATCAAAAACTTTCATTGCTTTGTCATCCCCAACAGAGCAGAATAACGCCCCTTCTGAGCTAACTGCAATGCTCTCAATAACACCTATTGGAACGAAAACCACAGCAAGAAGAGCAAAGGAAATTATTTCCAAAGAAGAAATGAAATTTGCTTAACAAAAACCATCCAGCAAAACTGTAGCTGCATATAAATCATTAGGAGGGGGCCCCTTCACAGACTAAGGTGTTACGCTTGAAGATGATGATGCTTAAGGCTATGATCCAAAGATCATAAAGTCTGTGCGTGGAGGGCTTCTGAAGTGCTCTGATTTCATTGTAGCTCCTTGCATGGCATTACTCACAGCTCTGGAGTGTTTTTTGACAGGGTGAAGGAAGAAGACAGGCCTCTGAAGCCTGGCTGCATATCAGAGAAAGGGCTCACACATATCAGAGAAAGGGCTCCTTTTACAGCCTGTCCTTGAACTGACATACCAGTCATGTTTCCTGTCTTAAGCAATGTGAGTGACAAACCTAACAAAACAATCTACAGATTACTAAGGGTATAGTTAGGATCCCAACGATGCACTAGTTCTTTCACTGTGTTATGAAAAAAGTTTAATGACAAAATTACAGATTTTACCAGTTAAAATTTTACAAAACAAAAGCTGAATCTCTCAACATCTAATGACGTACAACAAACACAATTATAATAAAGAATGTTTTATTAAGCCTATGGTACAGTAGCTTATGGTACAGTAGTACATTATGTACTGAAGAGACACAGTAGTAGAAAGATGTTCTACAAACAAGATGCAATGACACACAGAACAACATACCTAAATGGCTACGAAAGTGTTTAACAAATTCAATCCCTTCTTCGACTTTCTTCCAGAATTTGACATGTCCATCATGGCTGGCTGTTATTATAAAATCTGTCCTGCAAATACAAACACATTAAAAAAATAAGGGCCTTGGATCAGAGAGGATGCTTTTGTGCACCCAAACTGCTGTGTTTACCTATACTTCTGCAAGTTGTCTGGTTTTTCGGGGTGGCTAAGCAAGCTTCTACACAAGGATACAAGACATGGGGAGGGCAGAAGCAGTAGCCATCAGCAGGATAATCAACACCTCAGTTGCTACTTAGAGTAAGTGTCTACTTTCGGGGTCAGCATCTTCCCAGAGTATCAGAGGAACACAACAGGAGCATGACTGCTCATTTACAGCATCAGTCTGTGAACAGCTCCTTTTAAAAGGACTGAGATGAAAGG
The DNA here is from genome assembly GCA_029375565.1 of Gekko gecko. Taxonomy (NCBI): domain Eukaryota; kingdom Metazoa; phylum Chordata; class Lepidosauria; order Squamata; family Gekkonidae; genus Gekko; species Gekko gecko. The sequence goes on along the minus strand of JAPDNY010000007.1, from coordinate 43,898,562 downwards.
CAAGTAATAATGTTCATTACACATGTATTCCTTGATTAATTTCCTAGGTTTGACTGCCTTACTATATTCTGCAAATATCAAATATTTTTAAAGAAATGATTTAATATATATTTGGGTTGTTTTAAAAAAAATTATTTATGGATTTGGCTGTCAGCTGGGGTTGGGATTATTTGGGGGGTTAAAAGGCAGAGTGTAGATTTTAAAGATAAACCTCAGTTATTTATCAGATCTTTTAAAACGAGTCTGTAAATTTAGAAAAAATGGCCAATAAGTTTTCAAAATGACCTATGGCAGCAGCTACTTTTAAACTGTTTAGGTTTTCTTTTATTTTAGGTACTTCTTAAAGCTGAAATGATTGTGTAGAAAGAAATTTCACATTCTCTTAGCAATATTGGCCATTTAGGTCCACAGCAGAATTTAACATTCCTTTCATTCAGAGCCTGGGTGTGTAAAGGTCCTTGGGTCCTCCTCATTCCTCATGAGTAGGCATGCTACCCAAAATGTCAGAAACATGGCTTATTGACACTGCTGATATTTTCCAGATAGGTAGCAAAGTTAGTCCATTGCAGCAAAAATAAAATCAGAGTCCACTGGCACCTTGAAGAATAACAAAACTATCCCAACGTGAACTTCCATTAGTCAGAGCTCACCTCCAGCACATACACCAAGTGTGCCGTTTCACGCTGCATGAAGTGAGATCTGACTCAGAGCTCAAGATGCAATAAATTTTATCAGCCTTTCACGTGCTGCTGGATTTTATTTTACTGAATAGCATACCTTATTGCAATGCAATGTAGGCATAGATATAATCATGCCTAAGACAGACCCCTCCTATCTAGTAATCTTTTAACATCTGTGTTTTCTCCAAAGATTTTCCTTGGGGACACAAAGATCACTTGTCCTAGGCAGCCAACTACATATAATGTCGCCACAACTCTCTCCATCCCCCAGTGTGGAGTTTTATCCTTGACATTATGCTACATTGCAGAACCACTGGGATTGTCTCTAAGGTATAATGCAACAAGAAGATGACCCCTTGTGCCCACCCCAGGGGCAAGCTCTGGAAGAGATTGGAGTTTGTCCATGTTGCATTGTGCTTCTGAGGAAGGTCAGTATACAGTTCAAAAGTGAATGTGATGAAGAACTTACAGAATGCAAAGGTGGCTAAGCAAAACACTAATAAAAAACTCAGGAGAAAAGGGAGAGGGAGGGGCAGAAGCAGAGACATAGCACAACAAGGGCTAGTGCAGATTTCCTCCCAAGCCTAGAGCTGCAGAGCACAGCAAAGAATCATCCCCATAGCTGTACTGTGATTTAGAAACATGCCAAACAGTCCTAAAGCCTAGAGAACAAGCAAGGCATCATCCCTACAGCTGCAATGCATTTCTGTGATATTCTCTAAGCAGAAACACTTCCTGAAACACATGCCTCAGACAGTATTTCAATGCAAATAAAAGACTTACTTAGTACATACTACATGTGTGATGACATCTCTGTGCATGTAACTGCGCTCATACATTGAAGCACTGGGAAGATTATCCAAGTAGACATGCTCAAATTCAAGAACTATGAATAAAAAATGATAAACATTTTGAAAGTTACCTTTTTCAATTTAAAATAGACTAAACTTAACAAATTTCTCTTTCAGCAGTAAGAGTCAATATAAACAACATTCATACATCTCATATACTAATGTTATCTGATCTTACCTTAAAAAAGGAAATCTGTGTTAGATTATTTACTCTCTTTTATGACAATCTTATTTATTTGGAAGTAAAACCCACATATTGATATATCTAACTCCATATTTCTTATTATAGGTTAATATCATAGAATCATAGAGTTGGAGGGGCCATTTAGGCCATCTAGTCCAATCCCCTGTTCAATGCAAATCAGCCCAAAGCATCCCTGACAAGTATTTGTCTAGACACTGTTTGAAGACTGCCAGTGAGGGAGAGCTCACCACCTCCCTAGGCATCCAATTCCACTGCTGAACTACCCTTATTGCAAAAACACCCCCCCTAATATCCAGCTGATATAATTCTGACCCATTATTAGATGTCCTGCTGCCAACAGGAACAGCTTCCTGCCTGCCTCTAAATGACAGCCTTTCAAATACTTAAAGAGAGCAATCGTTTTCCCTCTCAAACTCCTCTTCTCCAGACTGACCAATCCCAAGTCCCTCACAGTCTTTCCTCACAAGGCTTGGTTCCAGGCTCCTGATCATCTTCATCATCCTTGTCTACATTTGCTCCATTCTGTTCACATCCTTTTTGAAGTGAGGCTTCCAAAACCGCACACAATACTCCCAAGTGCGGCCTAACAAATGTGGTGTTCAGCAGGACTCTGACATCTTGTGATTTAGATGCCTCTGTTCATATACTCTTGCACTAGCATTTTTTACCAATGCATCACAATGACTCCTCATATTTAGCTTATAGTCTACCCATATCCCGTGTGTCCCCCATCCAGTATGTGTGCATCTCATTTTTGTTATCCAGATGTAGAATTCTGCATCTCAGCAAGAAAAAACTCAGCAATAATTATAACACACTTTCTTATAAAGATTTTTAAGGATCATTACTAGAATAGTAATGGTGTTTGTTATATAAAATCAGCATATTGAGATCCATTTTGCTATCTGTACAATCCTCTCAGCTGGCTTACAAAACTAGTAGCTAGTTCTCTCTGACAGAGCAAAGCCTATTCCTTTACTGTAGTACTTTAGACTGCAGTTAAGTGATTGCTTCCCTACATCAAAGAATTCCCTGTACATTGAAATGAATTTGATATTTATTTATTTATTTATTGGAGGAACATTGAATCATGTGAACTTTGAAATCATACTTTTAAGCTACTTAGGAGCTTTCAAGCCTCAAAAAATATTAAGCAATGTATACAAGGCATTACAGTCTAGAAAAATAAAATTGTATCCAGTGCCGTGGAAACACAGCAGTTAAGGCCCAGACTAAACTAGAATACAAATGGCTTTCAAAATAAGTTAATTCTACAATCTGGATTTGGCAGGTCAAGGGTTCTGTGGTTAATGAAATGTCAGTGCTATTGCTCTTATCAACAAAAGAATTATCTGCATTTTATACATAGCTTGCACCCTATCTTAATCATGTCTCCTCAGACTAACGTCAACGGGACTTACTTCCTGTTATGTGTGCAGACGGTAGTTTTTTATATATAAAGGTTTATTTTTTGTAGATTTTCTATATATTACATAATATCTTTTGTCTCCTTACTTTACATAACTCGTGTGCAGACGGTAGTAATCTTAACTCGAATCAAACACTGAAGCAGTTTATACACGATGATTACGCACACCTCCTACATCCTCGGAGAAGCATTACACCCACTACACCATATTTGTTACTGGACATTTACGTCTGTAATGCTATGTACCCTTACCGAGAAGTAAGTCCCACTGAACTCTGTGAGACTTACTTCCAAGGAAACATGCACATTATAGGGCTACATCCTGTAGATACTCGCTTGCGAACAAGCCCCGCAGAACTCAGTAAGGGCTTTATTTCCGCGTAAACATGAACAGGAACGTTCCGCAAAGGGACGTCCCTCATAGCCCTCCACCCTCTTCTCCGCCCTTACCCTTTCGCTTTTTCACTTGCACAGCTTCCCCAGGCAGAGGGCCCACCCAACGATCTTGCTCATCTTCCTTCTCTTCTTCCTCCTCCTGTTCGTCGCTTTCTTTTGCTGCCTCGTCTTCGACATGCCGCCTCTTCCGCTGGGATTCCACGGACGCCATCTTGGTTTTACGCCATCTCCCAGCGGCGACAACGACCCCCCCCCCCGGGCCGTTCTTAGCCTCAACCGCGGCCGCGCAGACAGTGACGCGTCATTCTTCCTTATTCCTTTGGCAAGAGCCAATGAGAACTCAGCCCGCGCAGGTTTGGAAAGGAGGAAAGCGGCGACGGAGGTCGGTCGGCCGGCCCGTGAGGTGGGGGGCTTAAAAGGCGGCAAGCGGTAGGTTGTCATAGTAAAATTGGCATGGCTCAGACAGTCGCCGGGGGGGGGGGTCTACTTTATTTATTCATTGTCAGTTATATGGTTATCTTTGAAATCACTCAAAGCCGTTTAAAAATTTAAAATGACAACCCTAAAAAAGTCAAACAGTACTCGGGATAAATCGCCACGAAACAGTCTCCACAGTACAGTCTTTAAATGGTAAGCCTATAATAAGACATCTGCGTGACCGTAGATAATAGGAGAGTATAAAAACCGGCATAGTAAAAGATGCCTGCCTACGAAATTCAGCCAAGGTTGTCATCAGCCGTAAAGAGAGGGGAAGGTCGTTCCCCAAGGCGAAGCGTCACTCGGGGCAGGTTCGTAGGGCTAGAGGAGCCGGGGGGATTTGTGGCCTTCGACCTTTCCAGGTTCATCTTTAACCCCAACCAGTAGCGTGAGCCCAGTTTAAATTTTGTAACTCTTTTCTCGTTATCTCAGGGTATAACAGGGCAGACACGCTGCGTTAATGGTCATTCCTTCTCCCTAAATAGCCTTGCAAACTGAAGAGGGGGAGCAGAAAAAGTAACTATTACAGCATCACCACAATGACCCACTTTAGGTCAGGCTGGCACCCATTTGTTTGTCTTGGTCCCCCCCCCTGAATTGTGCAGAGTGCTAATGGGTAGAGGAGGCTGGAACTGGTGCCAGTACTTGCAAGCTTGTTTTTCTAGATGCCTCAACAGGGGTACTCGCATTTACTTACGATCATGAATATTACCATGATGGGTTGATTTGATTTTTTTTTTAAAAGTCTGATTTCAACAACCAATTATTAATTTAAACTTAAATCAAATTTTTCTGTGTAGTATTTAGATGTTTTCTAAATAACTGCTATAACAGTGAAACACTGATTCAAAATCCTTATGCAGCTTCAGAAGGGACACTGTACATTGTTTAAAACACTTAATATTTTTACTATTTTAGAAAATCATATAATAAATACTCGTGGTCTCAAGAAGAGTTTATTAGCAGCTACAACAATCTTTTGTAGATAGATGTTGGTTGGAATTAACATTAGAACATGTTTCCCCCCTTTCTGTTTAACCTGCTCCTCTTTTTTAACTGGTTTATAACCCTGCCAAAAATAATCTCAGCTAAGAGCAAGGGCTGTTAATAATTACCCGTCAGGTCATTGCTATGTCTATGACATGGTAGATAAATATGCATGTTCTTTGTTTGGTATGTAGAGTCATAAATATTTATAACAGAGCCAGTTGCAGAGATCAGGCAGTTTGTAGGCATAAAACAGAAGTAAATGGTGGTGGTGACATAGTCTGATCAGTGGATGACATCTGGGGTGACTTTCCAATTCCTCCCCAAGTAGCAAACCATAATATAACTCCATGAACTATGCTGTATGATTAAGTTATTTTCATAAATTGTTCAGTACATTCTGTGTTTAATTTTAAGAAATTTCATTTTAAATGCAGGTTTTATTATAATCAAACTTGAGCTTTAAAAAATTGATTAAAAAAAACCCTCATTTTTTTCTTTACATTATATTGCTACTGGAACTTTGGTTAGCAACTGGTTTTACTATGTGATAGTATGTTGAGACAACTCTCATCCCCCTCAATGTGCTACTGGAAACTTTCTTGTACTCAACTGATACAACGTGCCTCTTGCTTGGGTTTATAATGATGGGGCCTAGGTGGAGCCTGGCAAGGGGCTGGGTATGGCTCACAGACTACCAGTTGCTGATCCTGTGGTAATGTACAAGGTGCCTACTATGTTTCTTATAATTGCGTTTATAAGAGATAGTGTTTTGATAGGTTCAATCTGTCACACTGAGCTGTAGAAGTGGAAAAAGCTCCCCCTGTTAGAGTTCCTTTGCACATGACGGCACACATGCTGTTTCTGATATTGGATCTGGTCGCTTTTCATCATTGGATCTGGTAGCACATTTCATTTTTCCTGATACAAATTCTGTGACCACAACAGTTGTCTGTCAGGCAGATTTGAAAAGAGGCATCTTTGAATTTCTGTCTGTCATTTAGCTCTTAAAAGTGTAGATGGTTTCAAAGAGTAGCCCTGTTGGTCTGCCTTAGAACAGCTAGATTCAAGTCCAGGAGCACGTTAAAAGTACAAAGTGCATGACAGGGTCACATTCCAGTCATCTGATGATCAAAGATTTAGGTGAAATCCAGTGAAATTGTTTAAACCTTGTAAATGTATTCAATGGAATCAGAGTTTCCACACTTTATGTTTTCAGGGATATTAAACCCATTACCAATAGGAAATTTCACCATACTCTGCACCATACTCTGGCACAGCTGTTCTTGAAAAAAGCAGTTGCTGTCAGAGCTCTCTCAGCCCCACCTACCTCACCAGGTGTCTGTTGTGGGGAGGGGAAGGAAAAGGAGTTTGTAAGCTGCTCTGAGATTCCCTTGAGTAGTGAAGGGTGGGGTATAAATCCAATCTCTTCTCTTCTTCTTCTTCTCTGTTAAATTCTGGATCAGACTGATGCTTTGTATAGATTATTTTCGAGAAGGGGATCCGCTGTACCTGCAGTTCCCAACCTTTTTGATATGGTGACTCCAATCCAAATTTACTTGGTATGGTGAACCAGTTAAAGAAAAAATAGAGAATGCACAAATCAATAAAATTGCAAAAGCCTGGGGCCTACTTTCACAGGCTTTGCAACCCACTTTTGGTTCAGGACCCACGCACTGGGAAATGCTGTGCTATACTACTGTTTGTTTTCAAGCTCCCTGATGTCAGATTTAAATGTGATGCTGTAAGGCAAGAATGTATGCATATGGCACTGCATGCACCCAGCATCTCATTTACAGTTTTTCTTCAGTTGTGACATGTGCAGTGTTAGCATGCCAAGTGGGCAACAATGCGTGCATGCTGGGATTACATGGCCCATGTTAAATGAGACTTCAGCTTGTGTAACACTGTATGGAAGAGTTCTTGCCTGTCAGCATCCCATTTAAATGAGGCCTGAGTTTAGTGTCCAGCTGTGTCATCCAGCCATATAACAGAACTGTATGGTTCCAAGTTGCCATGGTCTTCAAAACTATTAAATCTAAAAATAAATGTCAGAATAAATGGGCTGTTTCATAGCATTACTTGTCTGTATAATGAGATTTTTATTAAAGGATAAGCACAAAAAATAGTTCACAGTTAATTTATCTGGAAATAATGAACTGCAGTTTTAAATTAGATCACAAGTTCTATTTGTAGAAGTTTAATACTAGTTAAAACAGTGTAGCAGTTTGAAACAGGAACATTCCTAAAATTGGTAATAGAGGTTAAGCTTTATTTTTTAAATTAATCTCTGTTGATTTGTAACTAGTGATGGGCAGACTCTCCAAGCTTAGTTCACGATCTGGACAGCATTTATTAACCTGCAGGGAGTTCACCCATCACCAGTTATAAATCAACAGAGATTAATAGAAAATTGAGCTTAATCTCTATTACTAATTTTAGGAAATTGGAGAACATTTAGGAGGGGGAGCATTTTTTTCCCTTCAGAGATTTAAAATCTGCCCACAATTGCTGAGCCCCTCTCCATAAGTCCCCAAACCCTTTCCCTGTGCAGTAGCTGCTTAGGCAACAGGAGAGATTTTGGTCTCTAGCTTTCTCTGCTGCCTCTTCTTCTCCCTGTTCTTGGAATGAATAATACTATGGCAGCATCCCAGGCCCCAGAGACCCTGGAGCATCCACATGGCCAAGGGCGCATGGTGCATGGGACACTGCCATTCTTGCATTCCAGAAGATGAGTGGAGGGGAAACCTTGCTGCTGTACCAGTAGATAGCCAAATGAGTGGAGAGGAATCCTTCTATGGCAAGGATTAAAATCCAAGTTGCAAAAGGATTCATAGTGTTGTAACGCTCATCTCATATTGAAGTTTGAGGTTTGTACCCTGAATAAAGCAGTTATGAACTTGCTGAGTGACAATTTACAACCTGTAGAGTAATTATTTCTTTAATTTGATAAGCAGTTTGCTTGTGTTAGTCATCAACCATGCAATCCTAAACAGAGTTACACACTTCTGAGTCCATTGAACTCGGTGGGCTTCGATGAGTATAACTGTAAGATTGCACTAAATTATAGGCCCAGAAAATAGGAGTAAAAGAGGATTTTAAAACTGAAGGGTTGGATCCAAAGAACAGTGAGAGGAGCTCTTCTCACAGGAGAGATCTTTCCTGCCTCTCCTTTCAACCTTTCATTCCACCCAACAAACTGCTTCTGTGTGCTTGTGGACTCTTTCCCTTGGAGCAGAAGCTGTTTCTCCCTCCAAAGAACTTCTCCAGAAGTCAGAGAGTATTGTAGTAATGATCCATTACATACAAGGGACTGCTATGGGAAGGGAAAATTGTCAACAATAAGGGGGAAACTAAGGCTTGGAAGAATTCAGGCCATCATTTTCAAGCAAATTCTTGATTCTCAGCAATTTTTCTAAGAAGTGAATACACATTTTTAGGCTTATCTCTGCCTAGGAAGATATTTCTTTCTTAGAAACATGTAAGACAATTACATGTAACACTATTACTATTACATGTAAGAGTCCAAAAGCTTCACTGAAAGAAAAAAATAGCAATATGATTAGACTTACATGTGCAAGGGGTAGGCAATGATGCATTGATTGTCCCTCCTATTGTACATTTTACAAAATGTAGTAAGTAGGAATGGGCATGAACCCAAAAAAAGCAGTTTGGGGCAGCCCCTGAACTGAGATGGTCCATTGAGTTCCTATTCCCCTTTCTCCTGGTTGTGGCTTACCAGGGCTGGGGTGGGGAGCTACTTAACCCTTTGATTTTGCTTTCCCCCTTTGAAGTGGAGGAAGTGAAACCAAAGAGTTAAACGGCTGGCCCTGAACAGCTGGACCGTCCACAAGTCCAGTAGATGTTCGGAGAGGGAGCCTTCCACGAACATTGGTTTGTGAACTGGCCCAAGTTTGGGACAAATTTTGGTTTGTGTCCATCACTAGTAGTAAGCATGCTTTGCAGTCACTGAATTCATTGCACAAGCCCTGGAATTTTCATCCTTTTAAAGTTTTCTTTCAGCCTACAGTAAAATGGTACTCTTTACCATACAAAAATTAGACATTAATTTTTTGATGTCATTTTACGTGCAAATGTCAATATAGAAATAATATTTATTCCCAGGCTGTGAAATTTTCCAAGCACATGTCTCTACCACAGCAAGATCTGAATTTAGAGGATGCCAAAGAACAACTCTTAGAAGAGTGTGAAGGAATATGGAAACATGTGGAAGAGGTAATTTCTCATCTTTTAGAGATGGTTTCTGTTATGACAGCTGAGTACGTTTCCGTTATGGAGGAATGTTAAATAACCATGTGACTTGTACTCTCTCTTTTTTCTTTTTAACCAAGTGCCAGAACAAAGTAACATTTCAAGAAATAGAAACACTTCCAGCTACTGATCCCAAGGTAAGGCCAGAGTTTCAGAACCTCACTGAAAATGCTTTATGTACATGGTGTGCCATACTGAATAGACTTCCAAGCTTGTTTATTATGTATTTATGTACTTATTTTACTGTCTAGTCTTCCCCATTCCAAGCCTGTAACAATGCTTAACACATTTTAAATCGTGACAGACTGATAAAAAAGCAGGACAGAAGCTTCAACTCCAGTCAGCTAAGCTTTTAATCACAAAAGATAAGAATATTTCCAGAATATGTTGTTATGATTTTTATTAGAATAATAGCCACAGAAAAATGGATGCAAGTGGATTAATTGTGGTATCTGGTGTTTGATAGCAGCCTGAATCTATCCTGAGCCGTTCCTGTTGTGGTACAGGCTTTTTCCTGCACTATAGTGGCTATAGGTTTGATGGAACTGCCCAGCTCCGTCTCTCCTGCCTCACATAATTGCTAACAGAATAAAGTCTTAGACATGAACTGAATGGAAACTTGGGAGACAGGTGCTCCAAGCCATTCGGAACTGAATGGTGCAATATGTTCTAGATTCCACTGATTCATAAAATATCTACTTCAGTTACCCATTACCAATTCTTTGTCAGCACAAACTTCCTCTATAATCCTTAGAATCATGTGCAAGGAGCATGGTTATCCCTGCCCTGAAAAAAAGTGCTGTACAAGAACTTGTCAAAGTGCGAGAGTTGTGGTGCACGTGGTTGCCGTTCTCCTAGCACAGGGAACCAAGTCAGCTGCCCCCTCTGGCAAGGCAAGTTTCCTGATGCTGCTGCAGCAGAGCGTGAGGTTGGATTAAAGATGAGTATTGGAGGAGGAGAAAGTGGCGATGCCTGATTAGGTGGCTAAACCTTTGCCATTATTGCTTTTTCAGTATAATGATAAAATGTATTTTAAGAATGCATTTAAATGTTTGTCATATTTGACAGCTATCTTTGCTACTGCACCGGGTGAAGAGTTTAACAGCTGAGTTTAACCAGTGGCAGAACAGAACACCAGAAAGTAAGGCTTTTCAGTGGAATATTTCTAAACAGGATTTTTAAAGCCAAACCTTAAATGATCAAAATGTCTGTATTTTGATAGGTGTGTAATAGTGTATGAACATTGTGTTAATTATAGATGTTATAGCAGATATCTGTCTTTTCTTGTATTTTAAAGCCTTTTCCCCTGTGTTCTCTGCGATCTGAGCACATCTGTCCGTCTTTATTTCTTATTCCCAGTTGAAATTTGTTCTTCCAAAAATTACCTTTAAAAAATCTGAGTAAGTGCTGTATCCCTAACATGAAGTTTTATGAAAAATGATAGGCATGATGATAGGCAAGAATAGCAGTCTTGTACTTAGAATGGGTTGGATCCTGTGTGGATCTATTCTGCTGATGACACCAGTCTTCTGTGGAGCAAGGTGCCCTCTGCTGGCGGAAGAGCATCTTGAGCTAGTGAAAGGTCCCCTTATGCTGGAAAGAGCACTGTCACTAGCAGAACAGATCTGTCAGTTTAATCCAGTGTAACACCAGCATTATCTGCAGTTTGTAACATAATACAAAATAATAATTATATGTGTGATCTCCACATTTTTCTAAGTGTACACACTGTGACATCTGAAATTCATCATCATTTATCATAAACTGTTATTGAAGTATACAATATAGAAGTTTAGAATATTTTTTGAGGTCGCAGCTCATTTGCATTGCACTGGCATGTGCACACATACTACTCTGGCAGCTGGCCTTGGCCAATCATAGGTGTACTTGGGATCCAGAGACCATACAGCCTACAGGTCCTGTGCAGCTGCTGGCACCATTTGCTCTTGGTCCAAGTCACTGAAATAGCTCCCACAAATCAGTTCGTTTATTTATTTGAAACGTTTATTAGCTGCCTTTCTACTTTGTAGAACTGAAGGCAGCTTACAATATAAATAAAACAATGATTATACAAAACACGCAAAAGACGACAATTAAAAATCTCCAATTAGGACTGCCAGTAAGTAAAAGCTAAATTAGTCAAATGCAGTCATAAATAAAACTGTCTTCAGCTGCCTCCTGAAGATTGAAAGTGAGTGGGCCAGGCACATCTCCTTAGGGCAGTTCCATAATCATGGGGCTGCCACCGAAATGCCCCCTCTTGTGTACCCATTGGATGAACTTTGATTAGGAGGGCCTCTCTATCCGATCTTAGTTCCCATGCAAGAACATATGGGAGAAGATGGTCCTTCAGATACCCCGATCCAAAGCCATGTAGGGCTTTAAAGGACAAAACCAACACTTTGAATTGGGCTCAGAAGCAGATCGGTAGCCACTGTAATTGCACTAGTATCAGGGTCACATGTAGCAGATAGCTGGCCCCAACCAGCAGTCTAGCCATAGCATTCTGAACTAGGTGCGGCTTCCAAACACTCTTCAAGGGTAGCCCCAGATGGAGGAGATTGCAGTAGTCCAGTCTAAATGCAACTAAGGTATGGATCACCGTGACTAGATATGACTGAACCAGGAATAGACTCAGCTGACACAACAGCCAAAGCTGAGCAAAAGCCACTTCAGCCACCTGATTTTCTAAGGTATTATCTGTGTCAACTAGGATTCCTAAGCTGTGAGCCTGGCTTTTCAAGGGGAGTATAATGTCATCCATGACAGGAGAGATCTCAAGTCTCTGGTCTGCCTTCCTACTAATCCAGAGAATTTCTGTCTTGTCAGGATTAAATTTCTGCTTGTTCACCTTCATCCAGCCCATTACTGACTCTTAGCACCAGTTCAGAACATCAACAGCTTCCTTGGAATTAGATGGAAAAGAAAGTTAGAGCAGGGTATCATCCAGATATTTCTGACACTGCAGCCCATACCTCCTGGTAACCTCTCCAAGTGACTTCATATAGATTCATATTAGAGCCAGTTTGGTGTGCGCGGACTCTTAATCTGGGAGGACCAGGTTTGATTCCATACTCCTCCACTAACAGCTGCTGGATGACCTTGGGCAAGCCATAGTTCTGTAAAGAGCTGTCCTTGAAAGGTCGGTTCTGGAAAGAGCTCTCTCAGCCCCACCTGCCTCACAGGGTGTCTGTTGTGGGGAGGGGAATGGAAAGGAATTTGTAAGCCAGTCTGAGACTCCCAAGTGAAGGGTGGGGTATAAATCCAATCTCTTCTTAAATAGTATGGGGCAGAAGATCAAACCCTGTGGAACCCCACAGCCATGAGGCACAGCAAGAATCCCCCGGCACTACTAACACAGTAGCCCCATCTCTTGTGTGGTGGCTCGGTAGGATACTGTGGTCGATAGTATTGAAGGCTGGTGAGAGATCCAGTAGAACTAGCAAGGCGACAAACCAAGTTTGTGGTTCCTGGCCATGAATGTTGGAGTCATTTTCCATCACCTGCAAACTGCATCCTCATATATTGCTCAGCCTAAAGGAAGTATGGTTTCTAAATCATAGGTATGCTTCAGACTTGCAAGGAGGCAGCAGTGCAGGCCAGTGTGATACAACACTAGTTAGTGTCTTTGTTACATTTGTAATTTCATGCATGAAGTTCAGAATGGTATACTTGGGGTTCCCTAATGGTTTCTCAGAGGGAAGGCAGCATGGTGTAGCCTGCTTTCATCACATCTCGGAAGCTAAACAGGTCTGGTACTTGGATGGAAGGCTACTAAGGAAGACTCTGCAGAGGAAGGCAATGGCAAACTACCTCTGCTTCTCACTTGCCTTGAAAGCCCCTTGCTGGAGTCATCGTAAATTGGTTGCGACTTGATGGCACTTATGGACATATATAGTGGCTTCCCATCTAAGTACTCACTAGATCTGGACCTGCTTCACTTCAAAGAGATTCTGTTCAGAGTCAGGTGGCTTCAGTGTCCTATGTGCTGAAGACTATACAGAATTTGCAAAAGTGTCCCAAGTTATATCCAAGCTGAAAATTTAAGGATTTTTTTTATAGTGCATGAGTTCTGCCAGTGTTAATTTCTTCATATAGTAACATTTTCTGATTAAAGGCTTAAGTCCCTGGAGGGCATCATGGAAGTGCTCCATCCATACATTATTCCATTCATTCTCTGATGTAAACATTTAGTTTTGACTTAGCCTATTTCCAGCTTTGTGGTTTCCTATATAAGAGCTTCGTATGCTTAGTCTGTAACATATCTAAATTTCTAAACGTTATTTTTTTGCTCATTTGATTACTTGCCTGTTCTCAACATTTCATTTGTTTTAGCATTCAAGTGTTATTCTGTCCACAGAAATAAGATAAACAGCAGCTGTTGGGCAGTTTGCTGAAGACAGCTTTAGACAGGCTGATTTTAGCTGCTGATAGTTTTCAAAGAGCTTTGGATTTCAACAGGGAAAGTTATATGTGAGGGTAAATTTGTGTTGTTCAGACTTCCAGAGTTCTTAGCAAAGAAACTAGCAAATAAACTAACACACAATCTTCAGTCGTGCTTCACGACAGCTCCAAATCCCATCACAGCCCCCAGTATCCGTAAGATTGGGCAATCCCAGCCTGCTTTGCCTCCAGCCAGTTACAATGCTCTTTTCCTTCATCTCCATTCCCAAGCAACTTCTATGTTTGTATCCTGTCTCTGTCACAATGCCTCTAGTTAGTCTTAAATGCTATATACCTGTATGCCAGCATTTACATTTTTCTAGCTAGGGCCAAGTAGTGCAGCTAGTATCAATGAGTGATTCCACAGTATAACATAGCCCCTATTCTTACAGAACATCTGGGAAAAGAAAAGCAAGCAGATGTTCATGAATCCCTTGAGATTTTACACTTCCAACTATTTGTCTTTTTGTGACTTTATTTTTCATAGCAGAAAAAGAATGAAAAAAACATTTTGGTAATATTGAACATATAAGTTGCTACCAATCTTATCTACCATAGGTAGATATATAGGTTGCTACCAATCCCAGCCTCAACTGGGAGGGCGGGGTATAAATCTGATAAATAAATAATCATAAATAAATCATACAGCTGCTCAATCTGGTTTTTAAATAATTTCATTGTGATTCACACCCGCCAGTGGTAACTGGGTGGCAGAGACCTGAGGCAGTAAAGTGGGCTGTACCATTGTTTGCATAAATAAATATCTGCAAACAAAAAACTAGCACAGCAAAGAGAAAGATTCTACTTCCTCTTTTTGCTTGTCCTGGGTTTCAATTTTCAGGGAGTTTTTTTTTTTTTTAACCTAAGGTAACATTCCAAAATGCAGTCTGAAATACTGCAGACCATTCTACCAACCTCATTCTCCTCCATGCGTGAACTGAGTCAATGCTAAACACAGGTTAAAATCTTTCCCTTTGCAAGAAGGAGGAAATGGAGGAAATCACGTTTAAGTCTGTAATGTAATTATGTATAGTACTGGTATTTTGTTGGCATAGAGTCAGAATTCCTTAAAAATTGCCCAGTAAATATTCCTAACCTCACTCAATGTTGGGATTATTTTGGCTTAGTTATTATACACATTAACATGCCAGCTCCCAGGTTTTACTTTTTTGTGTAGTATTTTAATTATATAAATGCCTATGGGGAGAAAATAGTCAAAAAGTAAGCAGCCTGTTTAATAATGAAATACCATTCTCTATCATCCTCTCAGATTCTCTGCTGAAAGGAGTTCTTTATGTTTTTGACAAGCAGGCCAAATCCTGTGTAGGATTTGCCCTTGTATAGCTGTCATGTCCTGAAATTAGAATACTGAGTCTAAATTAAAATCTTTCTTCCCAGAAGCAAATGTGTAATTTAAAAGTTAGACACAACAAGAATAAGGACAACAGATGAAACAACATCCAGTTGAACTGTTTGAAATAAATTGCAGCATTTATTTTAAAAAATAAACGGTTCACATTGATTTTACAGCAATGTTAATCAGATACCTAGACAATTAAAAGACAGGCAGAAACAATTTAAAACAGCCAAAACATTTGGAGAAAGGCTGGACAAGCCTCATTCATGAAACAGAATGAAAATGTTTTGTTTCCCCTGTGAAAGGATAAAAGAGGTGAGACCTGCATCTCCTCAGGTAAGCAATACTTCAAAACAAGACGCGTCATAGAAAAGGTCCACGTTCTCATGCCCATGGTTCTCATTTGGCATACTGATGGAACTGCCAACTAGCCCTGCTATTCTGACCTTAAAAGATGCATGTGTACATATGGTGGGAGACGATCCATCTGATATGTATAATATAGTTAGAACAGATAAAAGGACCTCCTGATGGCACCTGGTATTTTTGGCCACTGTGTGACAGAGTGTTGGACTAGATGGGCCATTGGCCTGATTCGACATTGGCTTCTCTTATGTTCTTATATGTAAGTCAGTGCCCATGGAGGGCTTTAAAAGTCAAGACTCAATAAAGTTCAAGGAGTTGAATTCATCAAAATAGACAATTTGAAATCAATGCTGATAATTATTATAATTAAGTGGATTTATGAGACCTAAGTAAAGACAATCAACTCCTCTGTATTGAAATACCCCATTTTGCAGGAGAGGACAGAGCATTAATAAGTGAATTACTACCCTGTAAGAAAGTTTTTAAAAAAACAAGTAGTTGTGTTGTAGCAAGAATAATAATTTTATTTATGTAGAATCCTCTCGTGAAAGAATAGTCAAGATACTGTAATAACATTATCAAAAGAGGAAGCAGTAAGATGAAAAGAACTATAAGGCATGAGAGACAAACCAATGAAGATTCTAGAAATACTTGGGAAAACAGAAGAACCTTTTGGTGCTTTTCAAAAATGAGCAACAGAGATCTGGAGAAAGCTGGTTTCACACTACCTGCAAAAGCCCAATAACCCATTCATAAGGTAATGAGTAGATTCACATGTGGCAGGAAATGGCACTGTGTTGATAGCTGCCAGGCTGATGTTATTGTATCACATAGGCTTATATTTCCAAGAGGCCTTGAATGAGGCCAAGGATCATTCTTTCCATCAGGACCCCAGGACATGGAGGAGAGGAAATTATTAGAAAGTACCATCCTTTTTGCTGTTGATTCCTGCTATCTTTGCTTTACTTATCAGCATAATGTGTCAACAGGGACAGGAAGTCCAAGAGGAAGAAAAGAGAGTGTACCTCTCCTGCAACACTTCCTTAGGGAAAGACACCACAGTCTGAAATCTTGGTTAGCTTACTCTGTGCTGAACTTCCTTTCACTCAAGGAAGTGGCAACAAAGTTTTCTAGTATTGTACACATCTGTTATCTGTTGTTAAAAGTGATTTTCCATAGGTATGAAGCAGAATATATTTAGCAGAATGAACTATATTGCCAAGAAAATATTATTTAATAAATACTGGTAACCTGTTTTTCAGTAATTTCCACGAATCCAGATGTTCTGGTAGCACTAGGAAAAGATCAGGTATGTCTGTTAAATGATGAGTTGCGTGTTACCTCTTAAAATTAACAGAAGTAAATATACCTATAACTAGCTTTCTTTAATGATAGAAAAGAGTAAGAGTCCAGTAGCATCTTAAAGACTAACAAAATTTGTGGCAGGGTACAAGCTTTTGTGAGTGACTGCTGAGCAGAGAAGAGTTTTGCTGATACCATGGACCATCAAAAAGACAAATAAGTGGGTTCTAGATCACATCAAGCCTGAACTCTCCCTCTGTTTTTCTTTCCCTTTACTGACTGAGCTGCCCAAGTATTGTGTTTTCTTCTTTGCTGAAGAACTCTGGCTATCCCACCCTGTCAAAGTATAATATTTTGACTGTTGGCTCAGCCCAGAAACCTGAAGGAAAGATCAGGAGCCCTCCTTAACTTAAATGGCACTTGAAGCATTTTGAAATTCAAAAATAACAAAATGTTTTATTTTACATAGAGGGGAAAGGTCAGATGAAATCAGGGGTTGAAATTTCTGAGGTAAAACCAGTACATGCACAGACTTTAGTTCTTATTTTCAGGCTAATGAGAGTTTCTTAAGCTTTTCATAGTAGCTGTGTTCCAGAGGCTTTTTTTCCAGTGTTTTCTCCAAACACTTCTGTACACTTTATTTGAGTATTCTCTGACTCTCTTGGTTTCCAGAAGGCTGGCACACTCTTTCCTTTACCCAAACCCCTGCTCTTGAAACGCCAATACTCAATTTGAGTTTTTAACTGACTCTTAAGGTCTCTAAAGGCAGTTTCTAACCACACTAGACCAGGGATCTCTGCACTCTTCAGAGCCAGTTCCATATTTGACTGGCTAGGGAAATTCTCCACTCACTAGATGATTTCCCCTTTCTTTAGCCCAAATGGGGGTCTCCGACTAACTACCCACTTGTTCTTGCCAACTTTCCACAGTTCTCCTGTCTGCAGGGCCAGCCCCAGGGTTTTTCCCCACTAGGTGAGGATACTTTCTATCTATAAAAAATCTATAAAAGAGTGATATTCCCTTCATAACTATATGACAGTTGCCATTGATTATTTTCTACTCACTATATCCACATAAATAGCTACTTCATTTATCAAATACGCCTTCGCCTCTTTCTTTAAGACATTTAGGCTGCAATCCTAAAGAAAGTTCATTGGGAATAAGCCCCATTGTACCAAATGTATCAAGTAGTAAATGCTATAAAGGACCTCAGGCTGAGACCCTAGAGAGCAGCTGCCAGTCAAGGTAGGCAACATTGACCAATTGCTTGGCTAGCTATAGGGTGCCTTCATGTGTTCATGCATCTGGTGCTCGCCCACTTTGATTCGACTGGTGAGGATGCACAGAGCAGAACATCAGAAGTGTGCCCACCAATTTCTGCTTGCCCCCCCTTCTGGTGCCCCAAGGAGATAGCTGCCAGGGAAACCCTCTTGAGTCCCGCCCAGAAGAACCTGCAGGGACGCCGCAGCAGAGCCGGGCCTTTGGAAAGCCAGGCAGGGTCTGCTCAGGCACAGCGCTAGGCAGGGTCTCTCTCTGCTCAAGGAGCCTCCAAAGGCGGGGATGATCCAGGCTCGCTCTCCGCTGAGTCTCGTTGGGCCACAGCTCCTCCTCGCTGCAGCCTCCAGGTCGCGTCCTGGATCTTCTTCAGGCCACTGGCCTACACCAGCTAGGGGAGAGCAAAGCGGCCCGCCACTGGACAGGGCCTCAGGATCCCACTGAGTGATGCCCTCTGGTGTGTGTGCGCGCGGGGGGTTCCGAGCACATAGCCAAGGGGGTCTCCTCTGGAGTCAGGTGAGGCCTGCAGCTGGGGATTAGAACGTACCTCTCACAAGCAGCTGAAAAGAGAATGGGCGCTGGGGAGGAGGCGGCGGTGGGTGAGAGGGGGTTGCTGAAAGGCCACGCATGACGAAGGGCCCGAGAAGGAGCTGCCACTGTGCCGGGTTCTGAGCAAGACACTGCTGGGGTCATGGGGCGCCGGGGGGGGAGGAACCAGCAGAGGAACTGGAACTTGCCCGGGAAAGGTGCCCTTCACCAGTCAGCTGGATTCTGCAGGAGGGGAAGGCAGGGCAGCAGCAGGCCACAGTGGCGCCCTCATCAAGCCGGTGCCCATAGGCAGCTGCCTAAATTTTGTCAATGACAGGTCAGCCCGGCCCGTCTGTGTTAAACTGCTGTCAGTCAGGGCTGAATTCTAAAACTTTCAGTACTCGACTCTTCTCAGCTAGGGCTGAAATCAGATTGAATTCTCCTCAGCATCCAGTTCAGAAGTTTTTCTCTGTTAAGTGAAGAAGAGATTGGATTTATACCCCACCCTTCACTCGGAGTCTCAGAGTGGCTTACAAACTCCTTTCCTTTCCCCTCCCCACAACAGACACCCTGTGAGGCAGGTAGGGCTGAGAGAGCTCTTTCCAGAACTGACCTTTCAAGGACAGCTCTTTTCAGAACTATGGCTTGCCCAAGGTCATCCAGCAGCTGCTAGTGGAGGAGCAGGGGAATCAAACCTGGTTCTCCCAGATTAGAGTCCGCGCACACCAAACTGGCTCTAATCAGATCTCTTGGAGCAGCCTGTCACTCAAGGCTCTCTGCTTCTGTGAAGAATTAACCCTTCATAGTCCTTTATCTGTTTACACAACACTTCTAAGCTTTTAAAAGTGCAGCTTGTCACACCCTTCCACAAATTTTGTCTTTAAGGTGCTATTGGACTTTTGCTCTTTTCTACTGCTATAAACAAACTAACACAGCTGCCCATCTGTATCAATGAATTTGTTTCCTTCGTTTGAATTAGTGACATTTAAACCAGACCTGCTATATGTTTATTGTGACTGATAAACCAGTTGGGATGGAGTAAATGGATTTCAGGCCAATTGGTTTCAATAGGCTAAATGAGTTTTAAAAAGCTAGATCCAAAAGTATTTTTCTACGTACAGACAGTGTCTTCTACTAATGAAAAGTGTGTTTTATACCTTGCTAGAGCTTTACATGAGAAAAGTGAAGCTAAATCCAAAAATATTCTTTTAGTGCTAAGTTTTTAGATTTAAAGCTGTAAGTTTTCATTTTATGTAGTCTGTTCAATGTATTTTATTAACATTGTAAGCCAACTTGAGCTACATGAGGAAGAAAGGTGGCTTATAAATATTTTAGGTAAACAAAAATAGTTGTGTGTGAGGTTACACAACTGCAGGCATAAAACAGCTATAGAATTCATTTATTGATTACATTTTTACACTATCTTTCTTCCAGGGAGCTCTGGGTGGTACACCTTGTTCAAGACTACATAAGGGCAAAACTTACCGAAATCAGGCCTATACAGTTTGTGATTCACTAGCATGAACACAGCCCACTGCTCTGTGTTAAGCTCTGTTTGGTGCTTGACAGCTTTCCTCTTGGCGATCTAGGCAAGCAGCAAAACCAGGAAGTTCGCAGAAATTCCTAGTGGGCTACCAAAATTGGGTGGTAAACTGTATTCAGCTTCATGGATCTAACACCAAAGTCTGATAGATTTATAATATTATTGTTTTAAGTGTTTCCAGATTTATGGCTACCAAGCAACTTTAGAATTAGTGTTAGTATTTCAACATATTTGCAGCAGCAACAAGAGCTCCATTGAGTATCATTTCTGTGTGGAAGCAGCCATGTTCACTTATTAATAATGGGAACCGAACGAGCCTGGCATTCACACCCATCTCCCCCATATCATAAACTAATTTATGTCCTGGGGTTTTTGTTGTTTTTGCAAAACACCATTTGGCATTACATCCGAACCAGTTAACTATGGTTTGTAATTGTGATTTGCAATCCTGATTTTCAGGGTGAATGCAAACCATAGTAATCTGGTTTGAACTATGATTTGCAGAAAACCAGGAAGTACGTCATTGGACTCTAATGTGAGAGAAGAGAGCACAGGAGTCAGAGGCTCCTTCCAAGCTTTTCAGGTACACCAAACCACAACTTCACATAGCATTTGAACTTTTAAGTGAATACTATTATGCTTCACAGAGGTTTGTCTAGGCCAGTTGTTTAGCCAGTTTTCCGCTTCCATTTCCAGAGGACGCTTCCCTTCCGACCATGATTGTCTCTGCATATTGCTGAGCCTTGTTTTATGAAGAAGGGGAAAACTAGATATACCCCACTGAGTTTCTCGAAGGAACAGTAGGATGCTTTAGCACAACATATATTCAGCTCATGTGGGCCATGTGTTAAGCCTCCCCCATTGACCCTCTGTGAGACAGGAGTACCACCTCCACAGCATCCACACAGTGCAGGGGAAAATCAGTAGTTGTGAGCAAGCTGACTTACTTGGGAGACTGTCTGATTTTATAACGGAGGAATTTTTCATAAGCTTCTTTGAATCTCTGAGTCCCTTAAAATAAGGTTTAACATACTTATGCAGGATGTATATGATGCTAACAACTTCTTGCTTTGAAACACCATAATTATTGATTTGCTGATTTGTTTTCTTGCTACAGTTATATATCCTTTTAAAAATTGTGTCTTTCCTGTGTTTTTAGATAAGCTCTGTGTAGTACAGTATACAGATACTATAAGAGCACTGTGAGATATTGATTTTGATAGCAAATAATTATGTTAATTCATCAAATTTTGTTCTCAGTTGCAGAGATTAGAACATGATCTTGAAATGGTTTTATCAACTGTCCATGCAAAGAACAAAAAGCTGAAGGAAGATTTGCTAAGGTATATCTTACTGTCCCCAAACTACTTTGCTGGTTCTATAAAATACATTATAACCATTATATATTTCCCCATCCGTGTTCAAAGGGAACAGCAGTGGTTGGCGGAACAACAGCAGCTAATAGACTGCCTTGATCAAACAGAGAAAAAAATGAGCAACCAAGTTGTACAGTTTTCTGAGAAAAGGTATTTTTACTATTAAGGAGTTGGGGGGAGTTGATTCAAGTTGGAAACAATTTTTATTGTAATAAAATATATTTTTGTGAGTAAAAAAATAATTAGAATTATTTTTGTTGCTGTTTTGATTTTTTTGTCACTGGAGTAACAGAGTATGACAAGTTACCATTAATACTATAGTGTTAATGTTTTCTTTTTAAAACAAAAAAGTCACATCACTTAAACTTTACTTTTTACATCTTAGAGCCTTCCAGGAACTGAAAAGTAAAATGCTGAAAATAAAAGCCTATAAGGAAGAGATCTTGAATGCCCTCGGCGAGTTCCTTGAAAAACATTTCCCTCTCCCGGAAGATAATGGAATTAAAAAAAGAAAGACAGTACGGCCATTTGCTTTTTTATCTCGAAGAACTAAGTCATTTTTCTTTTAGGATGATACTTAAGTGCATGAACAGAAATGCTGTATGCACACAAGTGATTAGGTTTGATCTAGTCACTTCCTTCTGCAGGGAGTTGTTGTTGTCACAGTCAGATATTTGACTTGTAGATGGTGTTCTGCAATTTGAGAATTACATAGGTATCTTTGCAGGATTCTTGCTGTTCCAAGCACCTCTGTCTTCTGGAACTGAGCTAGTGCTATTTGAATGCCCAGGTGTTTCTTCTGGAACTGAGCTAGTGCCCTGAATGCCCAGGTGTTTCTTGAGACTTCTAGGCACTGCTCCAAGGGCTTCAACGACAACTGGCACAGTGGTCACCTTCTTTGCCCATAGGCTCTAACTCTGTTCATAGATCTTGGTATTTCATTATCTTTTCCTGTTATTTTCTATTCTGCTGTCTCTTAGGATTGCAGTGTCAATGACCCAAACCCTATTTCTCATTTTTTCCCCTATAATGGTGATATCAGGATGATGATGAGTTTGGATCCGACTTAGCAGAAAGGATTGGCTTGGACCTATGACATATGGCTCTTTCCCTTTCCCCAGTAACCCCCTGAGACTTCCAAAAAGCTGTAGGAACCATGCACATAAAAAGCCCCATGGCTTTAAGGGCTGCAGGGCTTAGAGGGAACCAGGCAGGACACCCCATGTGCCACTAGAATATCTCACACCAGTTGAATGATCTCTGGTGAAAGGTGTGGGAAATTCTGCCTGCTTCCCTTCCTCACCGTAGCCCCCCGAGCCACCATCTTATCTCTCCATTACATTATTTTTGTTTTTCTGTTACTCCAAGGAGGTCAGCATGGCATACATGGTTCTCCCTTTCTTACTTCTCTGGCTTTTGAATAGGATAGTAATCTATTGCAATGTTTATTGTACGTATCATCTTGCTTTTGCTGCTCTGCCTTCTTCCTTTGTAATCCACTCTCTGTGTTGATTATGATATGTCACGCTTCACGCAGTTTCCCTGTTTGCATTGTTTCCTCTTTCCTGTAAGCCCATTCCTGTTGCTTTGTTACTGGATGTCTTGTGCTGTCTGGTTTTTTTGTACTCTACCTTGCGTCTCAGTGAGAAAAGAGGGCCATAAATAATGTAAATAAACTTCTAGTGTTGTCATTTTGAAAGTCCCGGGGGGCTACTAGGGAAGAGGAATGATGGCGCAGACTGCATCACAAGTGTCCTTGGATCTACTCCATAGTGGAAAAGTAGCTTGGATGCTTCAGTATGTTCTCATTATCTGCTCTTACGCTGTTCTTAATTCTACCTTCATTCCTTTAAAACTGTCCTTTTTTAACCGTGTTGCCCAATGTTTGCCCTCTAACGGTAGCCTCTTTTCAGCTCCCTTTGCTTCTCTCCTTTGTGTTGCCTATCTCTCCCTGAATGTTGCAGGCTGTGGGAACTGGTACATGTTCCTGCAGCTGTTGCTGAAAGCTATTTCCCTCTGGGTATTTCAAACATAGAGGTCATGCTATTTCAACTTCAGCTCCTTTTGCCGATTTGGCCCCAAAACCGTGTGTGCTGTGCCCCCTGGTGGCCATTCTTGGCAAAGTTGCTATGGACATCTCTATTCTTGTTCTAAAGTTTAGCAATAGAATCTAAAGTTTAGCAAATAGGATTCCCTATTTAAAGTTATTAAACCCAATGATAATCAAGATTCAGATATCCTGAGTCATATTTGAGGCAACCCTTTGAAAGTTTGCTTTCTGATGATATCTTTAGAAAGAATGATATTTAGAGTTGATAAAATAAATACTGAAAATGAATCTCATATCCAGTGGGATATTTGGTTCCCTCTTCAAGAAACAAATATCCCAATGGGTATGAGATTAGTTTTCAGCATTAGTTGTCACTACCTCTTAGTGTCTTTCTTAGTAAACTGTAACTTGTGTGTATTGAAAATGTGCAGACAGATACATTTTATGTGAAATATAAATGGTATATTACCTAGTAAACCCAGTAGTAAGTGCAAGAACGATTATGAAACAGCAAGTAGTAATGATGACGATCAGGAATCTGATGAGGAAAGATGCTGTTCTCTCTGACTGTTAACTCTGGATAAGAGTCTAATTTTTGACTCTGTTAGAAAGGCTGCCGACACATTTCCAAACAATTATCTGAGCCTACTATCAGTAAAATTGTAAAAGACACCTGAAATTCACAGTTCTTGTATCTGACAGAGGGAGCCTTGACCCTCAAAAAGCTGATGCCCTGGAAATCCTTTTGGTCTCTAAAGTGTTACGTTAGTCTAGTCCTTCTACTATAGACAAACACGGCTACCATCTGAAACTGAAATTCACAGAATTTTAGAATATTAGGTCCTCCAAAGGTGACTTGTAAGTCCAAAAGTAATACTAGGGTCACTGATTTTAAATTTAAAATACTATTCCTGTGGGGAATCGAAATCCCGTTTTTATTACTTTAAAACTATTTGTCCGATACACTTGTTGTTGTTCAGTCGCACAGTCGAGTCCGACTCTTCGCGACCCCATGGACCAGATTACGCCAGGCCCTCCTGTCTTCCGCTGTCCGCTGAAGTTTGCTCAATTTCATGTTCGTTGCATCGATGACACTGTCTAACCATCTCATTCTTTGCCGTCCCCTTCTTCTTTGACCTTCAATATTTCCCAGCATCAGGGTCTTCTCCAGTGAATGCTCCCTTCTCATTTGGTGGCCAAAGTATTTGAGCTTCAGCTTCAGGATCTGGCCTTCCAGGGAACAGTCAGGGTTGATTTCTTTTAGGATTGACTGATTTGATCTCCTTGCAGTCCAAGGGACTCTCAAGAGTCTTCTCCAGCACCATAGTTCCGATACACTGCTATAGGAGAATAGATTAAATTGTAACATGGAATAAAATCAAACTCTGGGATCAGAAAACGTAAACATCTGCCGTTTTGAATATTATCTGAGAGAATAAATATAGATGTTTTAACAGTGCAAGTTAATATATATCTTTATATCCCGCTCTTCTCCCTAATAGGGACCCAAGGCAACTTACAAGACCATTCTCCTTTCCTCTGTTTTTATCCTCATAATGACCCTGTGAGGTAGCTTGGCTGTCACCAGCTCAGGGTCACCCGTCGTGCTTCCATGGCAGAGTGGGGAACTGAACCTGGCTTTCCCAGATCCTGGGCTGACACTAACCACTACACAATGTCAATGAGTTTACAAGGGTTAACTGTTTAGAATTGCTGTTAACAAATGGAATGTATTCTGGATTGGCAGCTTGTATTATTTTTGCTAATAAGATACCTGAATTCATAACAAACTATCCAATTCCTGAGAAGTATTAATAGCAAATATCTTTGTTTTACTCTAATATTGCCAGGTTTCAGTCTGACAACGTATTAGAGTATATTTGAATGTTTATGTTTGTTTTGTGTTGTTAAGATTGTAAATTCCCTATCCAGCTAAGATTTGCTTTTGCTTAGGCAGACTTCTGTTTATGTATAAGTAGTTGGATCAGCACCGGTACTCATAAACTAGATATATATCTAACAGGGCAGTTTTATGCAGAGCTACTCCACTCTAAACTCATGGATTTCAATTAGTTGAGACTGGAGTAACTATTTAGGATTACATTGTAAATAAGCATGTGAATGCAGGCTGTTCACACTGCCTTGCTTTTAATAAGGTGTATAGTAAGTTCTAATGGGGACTCCAATTCCCATTGTGGCATAACCAGTTGTACATAAATACCTTTTTCAAGCACAACTGAAACTAGATTGGGGCATAAATAGGGAAATTCTAAATGTGAATCATCTATAATTACATTTCAAACTGTTATTTTTGTGAATTTGCTGGTTTCTAGTATGAAACTGAACTGTTGTCTTGTGCTTTCTTAAGCGTTCATCCGGAAAACAAGATGTACAACTGATAACATTACATGAAATTTTAGAGGTGAGAGGTTTTTTGTTGTTGTCTGTATCTAGAGTATAGAGATCTGCTGTTCAAGACTGGGATTGTCCAGTAAGAAGATAAATATTCAGACAATTTTGGAATGGTCATCTCCTTCCTGTACAATGTGAAACAAGGCCAGAATATGGTGTTCAGACCCAAGGAGGATTACTGCTAAATCCAAAAGCTGTTGTCTTTTTCAGGGAAAAAGGGGTCTTTAATTAGTTTTGGTTAAATAAAATCTGAAAGTGACATGATGAATTATCTATACTTTATATGTTTGAAAAGTTGTGTAAGGGATGTTTGAATAGTCTCTCATTCATGCTTTGTAATGTACTTCTAAAGTCACTATTGTCATGCACTCTACCTGGGCTGCCCTTGACATCTGTTTAGAACCTTCAGTAGGCATAGGGTGCTGTAGATTTCCCATCGCATTTACTTTTCAGCTACATAGACATAAGGCCCCAATCTCATTTGCTTGCTTTTTAGAAACTACTACTTTGTATATTAATTACATGTTTTTACAAACAAACGGAGCAAGCCTAAACTGGTCTGTTCAGAAGTAAGTTGCATTTGATTCCCAGGAAAATGTGCGTAGGATTGCAACTATAGACATATAGACATTGGCTTTCTGAAGTGTGTGTGTATTTAAGTGCTGCCAAGTTGCTTCTGACTTATGCCAACACTACAATTTTATGACCTCCAAAAAGTCCTCTCATTAACAGACTTGCTGAGGTCTTGCAAACTGAGGGCTGTGACTTCCTTTATTGAGTCAATCCATCTCATGTTGGGTGAGTCTTCCTCTTTTCTTAGCATTATGGTCTTTTCCAGTGAGTCATATCTTCTCATAATGTGACCAAAGTATGATAGCCTCAGTTTGGTCATTTTAATTTCCAGAGAGAGCTCAGTCTTGTTGTGATCTAGAACCCACTTATTTGCCTTTTTGATGGTCCATGGTATCCGCAACACTGTCCTCCCACACCATGTGTCAAATGAATCAATTTTCTTTCCGTCAATTTTCTTCCGTGGCCAACTTTTACACCCATACATAGTAATGGAGAATACTGTAGCATGAATTATCTTGATCTTGGCAGACAGCAACACTTAAAGATCTTTCTAGCTCCATCATGGTGGTCCTTCCCAGTCTCAGTCTCCATCTGATTTCTTGGTTCCAGTCTCACTTTTGGTTGATGATGGCCAAGGAATAGAAAATCTTGAACGATTTTGATTTCTTCATTGTCAGCCTTGTAAGTGTAATTCCTCAGTAGTCGTTACTTTTGTTTTCTTAATGTTCAGCTGTAATCCAACAGATAGGGTGATAAAATACATCCTTCTCTGACAATTTTGTCAATAGGAAACTATTCTGTTTCTCCATATTCTGTCCAAACAGTAGTCTCTTGTGTACAGTATGGGTTGCTCATGAAAACAATCATGTTATGGCACACCCATTTCTTTTAAAACCAATCATAGGTTTCCATGAGCCGCACAATCAAAAACTTTGCTGTAATCTATGAAACCCAAGTTTTTTTCTGAAATTCTCCCATTTTCTCCAGTAACCAACATACATTTGTAATATGATCTCTGGTGCCTCTTCCTTTTTTTAATCCAGCTTGAACAGCTGGCATTTCTCAATCCCTTTGTGGTAACAGTCTTTGTTGTAAGATTTTGAGTAACACTTACTCATATTAGAAATTATGGTCTGATAAGTTGCTGCAATTTTTGATGTCTACTTTTTTCAGAACTGGAATGTAGATTGTGTATTCCAGTCGGTAGGCCATTGTTTTGTTTTCCATATTTGTTGGCATATTCTTGTTATGATTTTGATGGATGACTCCATTCCTGTTGCTTGGCTCTATTGATATTCCATCCACTGCTGGTAATTTGTTTCTCACAGTTGCTCTCAGTGCAGCTATTTCTTTACACTGGTTATTATAATACCTCTCTTTGTCTCTACATGTCAGTTGTTGGAATGCTGCATTTAGACTTCTGGTTTTATTTCTGCCACCTTTTACTTTTGCTTCCTATCTTTATTTAGCAGTTTTTAGACTTTCATCAGTCATCCATCAAAGCTTTTCATTTCTTTGGCTACAGGAATAGTCTTTGCACAATCTTCCTTGATAATGTCCATGATTTCAACTCATAGTTCTTCCAGTTAATGTTCAGTGATGCAAATGTGATCTTTATATGGTCTTTAAAGTCTTCAGGAATGTTGTTTAGATTGTATTTTGGCACTATGAATGTTTTGGTGGTTTTTTTCAGCTTTATGCTAATTGTTGATAATTCATGGTCTTTACCACAATCATCTTATGATTTCGAGTTGACCTTGATTCATGCATCTCATGTTCTATATTCCTATTATATGTCAAACAGCTTTAGACTTTCCTTTTGCACCTGTTCGTATCAACATCCTTTTGCCTGTAATCCAGTTGCATCATCCATAATGATGCTATTCATACTTGTCCTCTGTTCTTCCCCAGTGGCTAATTGGGTGCCAACCAACCTGAGGTTTCTGTCTTCCAGCACTATTCTCTTTTTTTTCCATTTTGGGTTGTTTCATAGGGTTTTCAAAGTATGAGATGATCAGAAGTGGTTTACCATTGCCTTCTTCTGTGTAATACTAACCAGGGTAAGCTGAAGTGTCACTGCAATTGTCTAAGATAGATCATCTGCCAGTGTCACTGCCGCTGCTTACCTGTGGCCACCCTTCAAGGATTCCTCCATCTCCATCCCCATTGTAACTGTCTGTTTTCTTCTGCTGAAGTGACCATTGATTTCTGAAGTGGGTGGATGCATCTTAGTTTGGTATCTCAGCTGTAACCATTCTGCCTTGATTGACTCTGTGAGGTGTTTAGCCTCTTGGCAGAGTCTAAACTCTTTATGGTACTTCTCTGAGCTTCAGTGACACATAGAAATCCCCTCACCACATTAAGGTGTGCGCCCAAGAGTAAATACCTTGATATAAAAGTATTCATATATATTGGAAGTTTAGAAATTCAAATATGAATATGTAGTTTTTCAATTTAAATGTAATGAAAGAAAGTATATAATCCACATATCATTTTGTTACACTGAAACAAAATCGCCATAGGGCTAAGAGCCGCATCCCCCTGGGGAGTGGTCATCTTTTCCCCATGTAGTCAGAGATAAGGCAACTCACCAGAACTGTCAAGTTTGCACTTTAATCACGTGGTTTCTCTACAGTGTCATCTCCAGAGCTTAACAACTACCTTGTAGCCACCAGGCCTGTTCATCTGTCATCACCTCTACTTGCTCCCACCTAGGTGCTGGGCTGTATCCCCTGCCTGAGTTTAGCTTGCAGCCAGTGGCCTTCCTCACCTCCTTCAGCCAGGCCTTTCATCTGTCTTCTGGCTGCTGCTAGTTCCTGTTTCTCTTCCCCAGTCCCAAACAAGCCCTTCCTCTCAAGGATGCCTCTACCCCATGGGTGCCCTTTACTCTATAGGGAGCTAGTACTAGTTGGCCTCCCTTCTAG
This sequence comes from Gekko gecko, assembly GCA_029375565.1. Lineage (NCBI taxonomy): Eukaryota > Metazoa > Chordata > Lepidosauria > Squamata > Gekkonidae > Gekko > Gekko gecko. Next base: position 43,869,116 of record JAPDNY010000007.1, on the reverse strand, counting down.
CTGCTCCTCCCTCACTATTGCTGTCCCACCTGACTCTGCAACTGAGCTGCTGCCTTCCTTAGGGCGATGCTCCCACTCCATCCATTCTTCCCTTAGAGTAGGGTCCCCTGGGCTATCACGCAGGTAATTAACTGGAGCAACATAATCTATAATGGACAAAACTGAGGAATACTTTCAAAACAGTTTATAAGTCATCACCCATTGTCAAAGCTATCTTTAAAGCTGAGTTGTCTAGCAGCCTTGCATTTGCATCGTTTTCCAAATCTGACTTCTCCTTCATATGAATTACATTGAGCAAGGAGTCACATTCTACAGAGTAGTTTGAGGATATTTTTTACATTTATTTAAAGATGGCAGTTAGTTTGGCATCAAGGAAAACTAACGGGCTAATGAAGTGTGGCAAGCAAGTACCAGATGTATATATTGTAAGAAATATGGGCCTCCTCTGGATTTAGCTGGTATATGTCAAGTTTCCCTTTCCCTATCTGTAATATGTAGTGCAACTTGCCATGTACTGTGAAGGTGTTATACTGAGTATTTCTCTAGCCAATGGGTGGCATCCAGCTTGCTTTTTTTGCTTGTCCAGTTCTTCTTACTACAGCCTTCGTCCCACATGGCTTTTGTCCTTGCATGTCTCATGATCCCCAATTTAGCCTTTTTAGTGATCAAAGGGAACCTCTCCTGCCTTTTCACCAAAGAATTAGCCGGTCGGATCTCATAAGAATATAAGAACATAAGAGAAACCAATGTTGAATCAGGCCAATGGCCCATCCAATCCAACACTCTGTCACACAGTGGCCAAAAATACCAGGTGCCATCAGGAGGTCTCACCCCATAGTATGCACTGAATGGCACATGAGAACACCATCTAAGACTGAAGGGTAATGGTTTCACTGATTTTCTGGAAACCATGATCGATGGTTGGGTTTCAATTTAATTAATTTATACTTTGGAATTTTTTTTAACTGTATTGTATTTTTAAAACAAGGTACCCTGAGTCCTCTGGAGGGACTCCGGAGGGACTAAAGGGAGGGACTCAAGATGGCTGTACTGTTTCCGTTGACAGTCTCCTTGCTTCTTGTAATATGTCGATCCAGTTTAACCTTCAAGGCTGATAGGTCTCATGAAATCATTGCAGAGGTTTTGATCAAAGCTGACAAATTAGGACATATTTATAAACATTAAAATTTATTTTAAAAAATTAAAACACGAGATGAGTTCACTTAGATGTTAGGAGAAATTTGACATGTAGAATTTTGAAACATTACTATATAATGGGTTGGAGCTCATGATCTGCAGGTGCAAGGATTGTGGTGTCATCCCCACCCTCTCTCCTGGAGCAATTTCCAAACACAGGAGAATTTATTACAGGGTTCAAGGGACTTGGGTGTACTAATAACTGCACCAGCTGGGTGGCTGTAGGAGTGGGGGAGATGAAGTAGCTCCTTGGTCTTCCATGAGTGGAGCTCCACTCTTGCAAGAGGCAGAAAGGGCAATCTTGTTCCTCACTACAACCACCTGACTGATGTGGCTATTAGTACACACGAGTTCCTTAATCCTAGGAATAAACTTTCCCAGGACCAGAAATGACTCCACAAAGAACGGGAGGGCAGGTAAGATTTCTGAACATCAATACTTTCTGCTGGTGGTTTGTAGGATGAAAGCCTTTGTTTTATACCTGTAATCTAATTGTATGTAAGTCACCACTTGAATATGCATCTTACAATCATCAGACTGAACGTTTGTATAACTGTATTCTTTCTGAAGTTCTTAACAATTTGACCTATAAGGTAAAAGCCATTATCATTTTAAACAAATTAATCTGAATCAACTTTATTTTTGTATGCAGTTTTTAGTTTGAAGACAACTTGAAGAAAATACTTGCACTAGTATTTATGTATTTGTAAGCACTCCTTACTTACTGTTATCTGAACTAAAGCTCATTCCAATGGGTCAAAACTAATGTGTTTTAAATCTCATTCTCATTTTCAGAATCTTATCAATAAACTAATAAATAAACCACACGATCCATATGTAACAATAAGCAATTCATTTTGGTCACCTTATATTGAGCTTCTGTTGCGATATGGGATTGCATTAAGACACTCTGAAGATCCAAGCAGAATACGTCTAGAAAATTTTCACCAGTAACAAGAGTGCTGCCACCTAGTCAGCAGCCCTGAAGTTGACCTGAAGAGAACTGAATGCTCTCTTCTGAATGAGAAGACTACAATGCTTACTTTTTTTCTAACTGTGGTTCAAGTTGTTATGTTTATTGAGCATGGAGTTTACAGAGCAGTGTTTTAATGTGACATTGGAGCAGTTCTTTTATAGTAATTTTTGTTTCTATTAGTAGATAATGCTTGCATTCTGAAAACTAGACTGTTAAGAGACCAACTCAAATTAAAGGACTGTTTTAGACTTATGTTTGGCTTAACTGTTTTTCTTTTCAAGGTTCTCTCAGTCAAAATCCTGGAGTATATGTAATTCTGCAGGCAATACAATATTTGTGAAAGAAAGACACGAAGAGTCCTAACAATCTAGTCAGCATTGTTTGATGCCTCCTTCTGTGGGGTGGGAGGTGCTTACCATTCCTCCACCCACCTGTCTTCTCTGCCCCACTCCCCATCCTCTCACTAGTGATTTTTTTACTGTATATTGTTTATAGTGATTGTTTTACTGGAACTTGGGTTAATCTCACAAATACAGTGATGGCAGTTACTCCATTATGTAGAAAAAGAAAATGTTCACAAAATTTCAGAGCTTCAGGTCTGAAAAGCTCTAGATAATTCTAGAATCTCCAGTGAACAGCATTTAACACTTCTTAGTTATTTTTTCATACTCATTATTATGGAGGTGCCCAAACAGTCCTTGTACATAGTTCATGATCTTCTGACCCTTGGAGATTGTATTTACACGTTGAATATGAAATATCATATTCCACATGCTATCAGTGCAATCTTTAAAAATTTACTTTGTTGCTATCCCATTCTTTCTCCAGTGAGCTCATTGTAACTTACATACATAGTGCCTGCTTTTATCTCGCAACAACTTATGAGGAAGGTTAGGCTGAAAGAGTGAGACGTCCAGTATTATCAAGTGATCTTCATTGCTGAGTGAGGATTTGAAACCTGATCTCCCCTGTCCTACTCCAACATTAACCACACCGAATCTCATCTTGATTAAAATGTATACTCACAGCTTGCCTCTGTGGAATTTCTGGCCTCCTTTGGTTAGAAGAGTCTTTAGAAACAGAAACACAAAACAAATATAAGGAGGCTGAATTCCAGCTGTCTAACAGCATGGTACTAAGCAGTGTAAGCTGGACAGGATGCTGACTAAGTGATTCTTGCAAAGCGCAAGAGCACAGCTCTCTATTTTTGCAAAGGTCCAACTCCTGTGCCTGGTACAAAGGACCTAGGCAGTGCACCTGAACTGTCCAAAGCACGGAAGCCCAGTTGGCAGCATGAGGTGACATGTATGGGATATCTAAATGGCAGAATTTGTAAGCATTCTTAGCCCTCATGTCCAGACTAGAACCCCACCCTGCAGCTGGTTCAGTTGTAACACAAAAGTATTGATACATTGTCCCTGACAATATGCTGATACGCACATTCTCTGCTGCAAATGAGAGCAAACGATGAGTTACTGCTAGCCTCCAAAACGGAATCTGGCAAACTGTTCCCCGCCAGCTGCCCACCCCCAGTCTCCTAATGCAGAGATATGGGGAAAATCCAGTGCAGAAGACGGAGAAGTAAGCCTCTCACTTGGGGAAGAAGAGAAGGTTTGGGCAAAGAGTGGGATCTGTCCAGCTTTTCTGCTGGTGGGAAGGGGGGGGGATCAAGAGACCTGCATGGACAAGTCAGCACCCCTCTAGCCATCCAGGGCCTCAGGCCACTCTAGAAGATATGAAAAGAGGCGACAAAAGGGCAATCCCCACCTTGCTTTCAGACCCAGGAGGATATAGATGCCAAGGACCTGCATACCTGAGGGACTGCCTTTCCCCATATGTTCCCCAGAGAGCACTGCAATCAGGGACCCAGAATCGGCTGGTCCTCCCGAACACCAAGGAGGCCAGACTAGCAACAACTAGGGCTAGGGCTTTTTTGGTGGCGGCTCTGCTCTGGTGGAATGAGCTCCCGGAGGAGATCAAGGCTTTGTGGGACCTGTCGCAGTTCTGCAGGGCCTGTAAAACAGAGCTCTTCAGCCAGGCATTTGGAGCCACTGCCACTACTGGCACCTGACAGCCTGCGAAGAGCAAGCCCTACCACCTGGGCCCCACAATTACAGCTTGAGCTGACTACCCGGGCATTTGAGGAATAACAAGAAGCTGGCTATATGCCGTGGACTTCAGTATGTTAATATGTTGTAATGTTTATAGTTTTAAATTGTGTACTGATGGCTTTTATATTGTTGATTTTATTGTCATATTGCAGTGTTTTATACCAGTTGTGTAAGCCGCCCTGAACCGGCCTTGCTGGGAGGGTGGGATAAAAATCTAATAAATAAATAAATAAAATAAAAGGCCCAGGGAAGAAGCAGCATGGAGCAGACTCTTGAGTCTCACAAAGAAATTGATGGTCTACTAAAATTAGTTAAAATGTAAAGTGAGGCATCCCTTTGCAAGAAAGTTCATCTTAAAAGTGAATGCCTTGATTATTGTTGTTCAATCGCACAGTCGAGTCCAACTCTTCGTAACCCCATGGACCAGATTACACCAGGCCCTCCTGTCTTCCGCTGTCCGCTGAAGTTTGCTCAATTTCATGTTCGTTGCATCGATGACACTGTCTAACCATCTCATCCTTTGCCATCCCTTTCTTCTTTGACCTTCAATCTTTCCCAGCATCAGGGTCTTCTCCAGTGAATGCTCCCTTCTCATTTGGTGGCCAAAGTATTTGAGCATAAACTTCAGGATCTGGCCTTCCAGGGAACAGTCAGGGTTGATTTCTTTTAGGATTGAATGATTTGATCTCCTTGCAGTCCAAGGGACTCTCAAGAGCCTTCTCCAGCACCATAGTTCAAAAGAATCTATTCTTCGGTGCTCGGCCTTCCTTATAGTCCAACTCTCACAGCCATACATTACTACAGGGAATACCATTGCTTTGACCATGTGGACTTTTGTTGGCAGGGTGATGTCTCTGCTTTTTATCATGCTGTTTAGGTTTGCCATCGCTTTCCTCCCAAGGAGCAGGCGTCTTTTAATTTCATGGCTGCAGTCACCATCTGCGGTGATCTGGGATCCCAGGAATGTGAAGTCTGTCACTACTTCTACGACTTCCCCTTCTATTTGCCAAGGAGTGATGGGGCCAGATGCCATGATCTTAGTTTTTTTATGTTGAGCTTCAAGCCCACTTTTGTGCTCTCCTCTTTGACTCTGAGCAAGAGACTCTTGAGGTCCTCTTCACTTTCTGCCATCAGAGTGGTATCGTCTGCATATCTGAGGTTATTGATCTTTTCCCCAGCAATCTTAACTCCAGCTTGTGATTCATCCAGGCCAGCATTTTGCATGATGTACTCGGCATATAAATTAAATAAGCAAGGTAACAATATACATCCTTGACGTACTTCTTTTCCTATGCTAAACCAATCAGTTGTTCCATATCCGGTTCTAACTGTTGCTTCTTGACAATGAGCTTTTGCCCTTATTGCCCTAATGCCTTGATTAGTTGAGGTCATTTTAGATCTGGCTACAAAAAGAATGGTTATTGAAACAAGGACAAATATTACAGAATACTTAAAGGGCTGTTTCGAGACAGTGTATCTAACATAGATGGAGCAATCTGATCTTCCTGAGTTACTTATAAGGGCAAAAGCTCATTGTCTGGGTCTGAACACATCTGTAAGCAAATATTCAGCTATTATGGTTTAATATCAAGAACATCTGTCAACAGCTTTTGCCCCAGACAAATGTTACCAAAATAAATAAGGTTCTTGAATCCTCAAAGTAGCAAATAAGATTATTTGATTTGGCTTCATTATCACAGGGCACCCCTGTAGAAAGATAGGAAATTAAGTATATAAGGTTTCACCATCGACTTCAGGTCTTGTACTCCCATTGTTCTGACACAGTTCCTGGCTCCTGTCATGGATACTTCCTTTGTCTCTCCCAAAGCAACCCTCCAGATATCCTGGTATCCTGGCTTCTATCAAACCCCTTTTGTCCAAGTCCTCAGCTTAACGCTCTGTCTCATATCCCCAAAATTCCTCCTTACAATATCTTTCATTCTTACATTCTCTTCCTCTTGCTCATTTAGCTTTCCTTCTCTGGTGTTCTTCAGAGACATGCACACACATGATCAGCATTAGGGCAAAGGGATCATACATAGATTGAAAGAGAGGCCAGTTAATTAAACAAGATAGAATTCTTATTTGCTTACACAGATAGTGGGGTTCCGAAATGGTTGGCTATATCATACAACCCCACTGGAATATTTATTTTTAAAGGAAGTTTAAGCTACCCTGATTGATATGGAGTTCCTTGGCTGCTTTTTGTATAATTCTCATTTATTTCAGTGTGTCTTTTATACAATGATTTTGTGCATTGCATGTTCACAAAAAGAAGACTTGGAGTGGCCATTGAAAAGAGGAGATTGCAACACAGCTACTGTGTAAGTAATAGCTCCTTTTCATGGCACAAAGTCCTTTTTCTTTCTAGCAGACGATGCTGTAAACACCTGGCTGTACTTTCAGGAACCTCAAGCTTCCCCCGGGGGGGGGGATTCTTACCAGACGAGTTATTTAAACAAGATGTTTCAGCTCTTTCCTTCTCCTAAACATGTTATATACTCAGCCTCAGTCTATTTCAGAGCAATACCAACGTGGAGGCCAAATTTACATCCTGGCTTGATGCTGATGCCTTTCTTATGAAGTTCATGTGGCTTGGGAATTTCCAGTATCTATAAAACTAAGGTACCTTGCAACGATGCCATGAGGCTAACGTTGCAATCCTAAATAAAGTTACATCCTTCTAAGTCCATTAAAGAGTGCAGTTTTGTTTAAGATTATGTTGTAAATCATGGCTTTGGGTCCTTCAGATGACAGGTAGGCTTACCAATATTACCGATACACATTGGTGGTGGTGTGGTGGACACTAGTGCTGTCAAGTCACATCCAATTTATGACAACCCTGCAGGGTTTTCAAGGCAAGATACGAACAGAGGTGTTTTGTCATTGACTGCCTCTGCGTTATGAGCCTGGTATTTCTTGATGGTCTCCCCTCCAAGCACTAGCCAGGGCCAGCCCTGCTTATCTTCCAAGATCTGATGCAATCAGGCTAGCCTGGGTCATCCAGGTCAGGGCCTATGTTATTGGCACTCAGGAAAATACGTACTCTTGAGATAATTAATGTGACTGAAAATAACAGTATCTGATTCACCCCTGCGCATGAAACCAAAGCCTGATTGTTAAAAGTTGCTCAAAGGGGAAGGGAGGATTCTTTAACAGCCGAGGTCTATTTTATGAGTAAACTTTACATGTACCAAACCTGCATTTTTCTCTGTATAAAGCCTTTATTTTAAAAGTAAAGTGGTCCCTTAATTCCTTTTTACTCTGGGCCCTTTTTGGCAATGTAACTTCCTGTAATTGATTGTTACCAAAGTTGTTCTGCGTGTATGCTGACTCCCAATAGAGAAATTCAGTGTTTCAGCCACTGCATCATTTCTCTTCTCCCCCCCCCCCCACTTCCCATAAGCTTGGGCAAGTTTAACATTCTGTCTTAGTTCAAATTGTTTCCAGGTTAAACAATGAACATTCCAAAGCACCTCAGCAGTGCAGAACTACCCGTAATTATAATCAGCCATAGTTACAAAAAGTTCTTTGTTCTGCAAAAGTTTAAAATTCTGTATTTTACAGAATTTATTATGTCAAATGAAATTGAATCCTGCCTTCTCTTCTTGGCAACTGATACAGTTTGCAGGTGCTTCCAAATGAGCTTTAGGATTACAGTAAGCCAAGAAAAATGTAATTTCGGTGGTATTTCTATTGTAATTTAGGACTCATTTAAAAGAGTTGCTGGAAGCTGTTCCTCACAGACATACTTTAAATGCAAATTAATCTAGATGACTGCTTCAGGATTCTTGATAAATATGAGTGGCAACTCAAAACCTTTACTATTTATAATAAATCATTTCCTCTCCAATCAGTTTCTCATGTTTCTCCAGTGTTATAATATGCTTTTATTTTGTTAAGGAAACACAGGGGAATACTGGCTGGTTGGCAAGGAGTCGAGCCGTTAGCCATTTGGTGAAATGATCGTCCTGCAGCATTCATGCCAAAATTCTAAGCCACAAAAAATTTCAAGTGCAGAAAAACCACATTATTAAAAATGAGCTGATACTTATCAGGACTCTTTTTACCTATGTTGTCTCATTGTTTTGTTCCCAAATGAGAGTGCTAAACTCTCTTACGGCTTTTATAAAACTTCTAAAGTACGTATGTCTATAGCATATCATCAGTGTACCCAGGCTGCAGGTATTCTAAAAAATGAGATCACTTTCATGTACTTGTAATGCCTTGACTGAGAACAACTATCTGCTTGACTGTCCACAGGAAAGAGAAAAAACAAACAAACCACCCAATGTATCACCACTAATCCAACTCTGATTTGAAACATAAGGATGTTAGAATAGCCGTGCTGGATCAGATCAATGGTATGTACAGTACAGCTTCCCATTTCCAACGTTCTGCCTCTGAACTCAGAGACTCCATTCAGCTATGATGGCTTTTAGTCAGCTATAGACCCATGTACGTATGCACATATGAAGCTGCCTTATACTGAATCAGACCATTGGTTCATCAAGATCAGTAATGTCTACTCAGACTGGCAGCAGCTGTCCAGGGTCTCAGACAGAGGTCTTTCATACCACTTATTATTACCTTATCATCTTAACTGGAGATGCTGGGGATTGAACTTGGGATTTTCTGCATATCATGTCTCCATCACCACATATTACGGCAGGGAGTTCTACAAGTCAACAACCCATTGTATGAAGTTAGTACTGGTTTCCCCCTCTCTGTCTTGCATCTTGTGACAATTTCATAGGGTTACCTTGAGTCCCCAAATTATGGGATAGGGACAAAAGTTTCTCTCTATCCACTTTTTCCTGTAGTATATACAATTCTGCAGATCTCTATCATGTCATCACTCAGTCATCGTTTTTCTAAATTACAAAATCCCAGATACTTTAGCCTTGCCTCTTGGAGTAGGGATGGGCACTCCAATCCTATTATCATTTGGTTTGTTCGTTTATTTAATCTCAGTTTTAGAAAGGACCAGCAGGGTTATCTAGGCCAACCCCCTGCCAATGCAGGAACCTCAACTACACTGTCAGGGACAAGTAGGTATCCAATCCATACTTAAAAACCTCCAACCATGAAGAATCCACCACCTCACGAGGGAGATTGTTCTAGTGTTGAACACAGCTTACTATCCGGAAGCTCTTCCTCAAATACAGGTGAAACCTCCTTTGCTGTAGTTTATATCCATTAGCACAAGTCCTGTCATCCAACACAACTGAAAATGTATCTGCCCCATTGTCCACATGGCATCCATTTTGGTATTGGAAAGGCAATCATATCTCCTCATCATAGCGTCCTCTTCTCTAACACAGAGTTTCTCAGCTCCTTCAGCCTCTCCTTATAGGACATGGTCTCCAAATCCCTCACCAGCTTCTTTGCCTATGTTGGATTCCTTCCTGATTATTTACATCCTTCCAAAACTGAGGTGCCCCAAACTGAACACAATACTCCAGGTGAGGAATAAACAAAATAGTGTACAGTGGCACCAGTGTCTCACATGACCTCGACACTATTGCAACCTAAAATTGCATTAGCTTATTTTACTGCCACATCACACTGTTGATTCATATTATGCTTCTGGTCCACTAGAACCCACAAATCCTTTCCACAGGTGGTACTACCAAGCCAGGTTTCATCCATCTAGTATTTATATGACTGATTTTTATTACCCAAGTGCTACACTTGCCCCAATTAAATTTCATTTTATTTGCCTGGGCCCAATCTTCCATCCTGTCCAAGTCCAGCTGCATCCTATTTCTATTCCCAACATATTAACTACCCCAACCCAGTTTAATATCATCTGCAAACTTGATGAGCATATTCTGAATTCCCTCATCCAAGTCATTTATAAAAACATTAAACAGTACTGGGCCTAAACAGAACCCTGAGGCACCCCATTTGTCACTTCCCTCCAGCCTGATGGAGAAGCACAAACTATCACCTTTGGGGTATGATCTACCAACCAGGCCTTAATCCATCTAACAGTAATGGGTTCTAGTACATATCTCACCAGCTTCTCAACAAGAATATCATGGGTCACCATGTCAAAAACGTTACTAAATCCAAACAGACCACATCCACAGCATTCCCCTGATCCACCAAACTAGTAAGGCCGTCAGGTAGAGATTGTCGTCAGCATCCGCAACCTGAACTGATGATGGTAGGACATAAACTCACCTTGGTCATACAAAGAGCCAGTTTGGCGTAGTGGTTAAGAGAGGCAAACTCTAATCTGGCGAACCTGGTTTGATTCCCCAGTAATCCACATGCAGCTGCTGGGTGACCTTGGGACAGTCAAAGTTCTCTCAGAGCTGTTCTCTCAAGAGCAGTTCTTTCAGAGCTCTCTCAACCACACCTACCTCATAGGGTGTCTGTTGTGGGGAGAGGAAGGGAAGGAGACTATAAACCGCTCTGAGACTTTGAATGAAGGGTGGCATATAAATCCAACTCTTCTTCTTCAAAGCAAATATTCTACTAGAGAGAATTCAGACCACTGAAAGGTAGGATTTAAACCCAAGACCATAATGGCTATTACACCGTACAGCCATAACAGCTGTGTTAATGATGATTTATGACTAGAATCTTGCTATATGTTCAGTTAAGGAATAAAATTTTCTGAATTCAGAAAAAAATGAAATTATGCATTAGGGCTCCACTCATAGAAATCTTGCAGTGATTCCAAAGGTTACAAGCTCTGACTGGGGAAATTCCTGGGATTTGGGGTGGGTGGGTGGGGAGGGCAATGTTTTAAGAGGGAGCTTAGCAGGTCCACCTCTTGAAGCTGCCATTTTCTCCAGGGGAAATCTCTGTAGTCTGCAGATCAGCTATAATCCCAGGAGAACTCCAGGTCCAAACTAAAGGCTGGCAACCCTGTGTGAACCTCACTTCCCAGCTATCCCAGCCTGGGAGCAGTGAATCTACAGCCAGCATTTCCTCATTCCCAGCTTTGGAGATTTTGTACTCTTAACAAAGCTTTTAACCTAGTCAAAACCCCTTATTAATGACAGGAATCTGGCAGCATTGGGAACTGACTGATTTGAAACATGAGCAAAGTAACATATAAAGGAATAACAAGAGAGCCATGCAGGTTCCAGTCTCCAGAGACATTTTTGAAGATGAATGAGGTTTCGTGCAAGTGTTTTTTCTCCTACGAAAATTACATGAATGTTTAATTTGGCCAAATGGAGCCTGATTATTTTGTGCCATGTAAGTCTATCACAGTCATTAAAACATGGTCAAAAAGTGGGTTTAATCCAGGAAACAGGTGAAAGTCCCAGACTGCAGGCTGTTAATTTGCCCCATACTCAAAATTCAACGGGAAGATCTGTGAAGCTTTTTCTTGAATACTATTTTTTGTGATAATCATGCTATAGTGAGACAGAACTTAGAAATGGTTTTTCGACGTATGATGACCTATAAATATGGTTCAAGTTATATACCTGGAGATTTTCTTGCTTTTAACAATAACTTGTAATTAATATTTATGGCTAGTTAAGGCTGATGTAAACCAATACAGACACACCCAGTTCCTATACTTTAGTACCTCTCTTCCACCCAAGAGACATCGGCGACATCACCATAAGGAGGGCCTGGAGATCCCCGTCTAAGCCTGAAATGCTCCATACAGCAGAGTATGCACAAGGCACATAATCAACATATTCTGGAAATCAAATGACTGCTTTATACACTTCTAGCTATTACAGAGCATACCGCGCAATGGGGTATAATGCCACAGAGTCCACCTTCCAAAATGGCCATTTTCTTCTCTGTTACCTAGGGATCAGTTGAAATCCTGGGAGATCTCCAGCCGCTGCCTGGTGGTTATACTAAATGGGACCCAGGTGGACCAGAAGACTGAAAAAAAATACAACACCATGTAAAGCTAACAAACAATAACAATAATGACATTGACAACTGACACACAGTTATATCCAATATATATTAACAATTCCAAAAAGTCCATTTCCAAGGCAGAATGAGCGTATAGATACACCAGGTGGCATCAGTTCTCACAACTCAAGTCTCTGTTTTTTCTTCTTTTAGAAGATTGAAGCAGTCAACATATTATACCGGACTATAAGCCGTTTCAGTCGAACTTCCTCAGGACTGTAAATCCATAGGAACCAAACCTTCAGGCATTAAACAAAGCAGAACAGAAGCCTCTAATAGACCATACTGCAAATAATAAAGTTTCAAGGGAAGAATTCAGCATGAAGTTGCCAAACTGAAATTCTGTTACTACAGTAGAATTTGGTCTCAACAAATCTTGGAAGCTGCTGGCACCCCACAGAAACTTTCCCAGTAATAAACAGTGGGTTTTGATTTTTTAATTAAAATATTTATAAATATTTGTGAATCAACAATAACACATCTAAACACACAAATAATCCTTGAAACACAATATAATAACCAAGAGAAAACATGTGAAAAATAGGAAATCATTCCATAAATGAGTCCATGAAAACAGTAACAAAGTAATGCCTGAAATATTTAGTCCATTCATTCACCATAGATCACACCGTTGTGGAGCAATCCACCTGTCTCCATTCCGTGCTGGATATTCACTTAGCCTTTGGTGATGATGGTCCCAGCCTCTAAAGGGCAAGCTGGCTATTGTTAACCATGTTTCGCCAAGGCTTTATCAAAGCTGGAACCGCTTTCTAAAAGGCATCAATGACCTCCTGCATACCAAATCAAGAAACGAAACTTCAAAAAGCGCTGCAAACTCTTTCTCCTATAGCAATGCTAACGGTCGGTTGTGATTGTCTTGCAGGTGGGTCACTAGGCCAAGTGGGAGGAGGAGTGACAGGATAAGATGAAAGACTCTGGGAGCCTCAGTAGTTAATCTGGGTTCATCTGTGCATAATGTGTGAAATGGCTGTGCAATACAGCTGATCGCTCAGTAATACAATATAATGATAGCAAAATTGAAAGATAAAATGTAAACTTGTTGAGAATTAACTGACTTGACATTCCTTTTTTATGCTGGGAAGGGGGAAAGCTGGTCCTAAAAGTGTGGACACTTTAGAAGTGGGTCCCATTTTAAAAAGTTTGAGAGCCAGTGATCTACACTATTGATCTCAGTATGCCTGTTCATCAGAGCTGTGTGAACATAACCACTCTGTCTGGCTCCTGTATTCATTTGATTGGATTCTGTATTCGCATGTGCTCTGAATACCACAGAGAGATTCTGACTACCTGTATTTGCTTTGCTTGACCTTTTGGACTATGTCAGGCTTATACAATTACTATTCATACATTTGATAAAGTAGACTCTGGCCTATGAAAAGCTGAGCCACAACAAATGTATTTATAAAGTGCCATATGACTCTGTGTCATTTTTCCAACATGTACTACACCTATCTTCTAGTATGGAGAATTCCATATTTGGCAGAAATGTGGAAACACTTTGCTACCTTCTACATACCCACAGAAAAGGAAGGTAGCATATATTTGCAAATGTAAAGTGTTTCGGAGTGGGGGGGAGAAGTTATGTTTGCATCGTCCACCCAGATAGTAAAAAGAAAACAATATAGCTACTTTCTGTGTAAACAAAATGCACAGTACTTACAGCAGTTACTCTTGTTACTAGTGTAGAACAAGTTGTTGAAGACTGCATCTGAAAACTCTGCAAAATCAACATTCATATTGTACTGTAGAGTCTTATGTAAATACAGAGGGTTTGGGTCAGGTACACTAATGATCCTCTGAATGGCTGCTTTTAAAACAGATGCATATTTTCACATTAATCTTAAACCAAAATAACTTGAGAGGCATTTAAGAGGTTGGAGTTTTCAAATATTTTTGGCTAAATATAACCCAATAACAATTCTTAGCAGTCTTTTGAAAGATCTCATTTCAGTGTTCTTACAGCAAATAATGGCTTTTTCATCTTTTTTGGAAACTTCCATGGCTCTCTAAGATTTCCTTTGCTGTCAAATCACATTAGAGGAGGCATTGGCATTGTAAAAACCCACAGTTTTGTATTTTAAGACTAGCCTCTATTTCGCTTGCGATTAGTCACTCACATTTTTCCTCTTGATATGTAAACAAAGTGTGCTGTGAGGAAGCCCTGGATGTCTCAACCATTGTGTTGATCAGCTTCAAGTCTTCCTGAGAAGCAGCAACTATCATATCCAGAACATTCCGTTCAGAACTGAGAAGAATCAGTGGATTTTGATTCCCTTGGCACCGAGCATGTACAGGAAAAGAAGAGACTGTGGCATTGAGTCTGTGGGGAGGCAGGACAAGGAAAAGGAGTGGAAAACGACTAGGAAAAGGAATGGAGAAAGAAAATGATGCTGATGTGAGCAAACTTTTAAAACCCACACTGCTTAAATCATTTCGACTAAGCTTAGAAGAAACAGATTAATCCTGCTCCTGTATCATCCATACTAGTTTTTATCTGGAAGCTTGACCACACTAGCTGAAGGCTAATCTTAATATTAATTTGCTGACAATATTCAATTTTCTGACAAGCCTGCTACCACTTCACTTTTTACATTATAAGCTAATGCAAGCAACCAATCATAAATACAAGGAAACTATACTGAAGTTTGAAACTTACCATCTACAAAGAAAGGATGGTAATCAAAAGCTTTCTGGTAGTATATTTACATGTGATGCATTATTTTCACAGTACAGATATTGAGAAGGTCCCTGTTTTAAATACTTAGGGGTTTGGTTTGACCAGAGATTAGCTTAGTCAGTGCAAACTGCTCATGTTAAAAGATTGGCTACAGCGGCATCAAATATTATCTGTCATTTCTTTTATACATCTGGGGCTCCGTATATCCCAGCTGCCATCAAACTGTTGAATGCTGAGGTGGCTACGTAAAGTTTATAAGGGGCTGGTATCTGGAATGAGAAAACAGGGGAGTCCTTGGATTCAATTTTTCTTAAATTCCTACATTCATATGCAGAATTCTGAATTGTGTAGTGGACCTCTAAGCTGAATTGGAACAACCATTGCTTGAAGCTTGGCCTTAAAGTTAAAATTCTACACTCCAACAACACCCAAGAGGGCTACCTCAGCTTAATCAGAAAGGATTCTTACATTTCCCATTGGGATAAACTTTTTGAACAACAACTACAGCTCCTCAGTCTTTCCCTGGACATTCTTTATTCAGTTACCAGACAGGAAGCCATGAGAACAATTTAGAAACATCTATTTAAGTATGATTATAACAGTATAATCTGTAAAGCACAATGTGTCTGTTCTACTCAGTTGCTGGTATTCTTCCACCTGGAGAGCTTCCTGATCACGGCTCATATTTGACTGTTCCTCACTATAGGCGTGCCTTTGTGTTGGTGCACCTTAATGCCTTACCATCTGGAGTTTTGCAAGGCAGGTATCTTAAAATACTGTACTCTGATAGAGTATGCAACTGTGGTTCAGGTAGCATAGACACCCTGTATCACATGACCTTTGAAGGTAATTACTTTTCTGAGCCTAGAATTCTTTTAATTCTTCCTCTGCTCCAAAATATAGATATATGGAGACATTATCTCTTTTATCAGAATATTATAGCAGACCTATCACTCTTTTAGCTGCAAAATTGTATATATCTATGATAAATGTTCACAGCTGTTCATATGAGGGTCTAACTTTGTATATATTTTAGTAATCAGTTTAGAACTAATACATGAAGAAGCAGTATGAAGTAGAGGCAGATTATTTTCACACTTGAGGCATTTCCAAACAAAGCCACTCTCCACTTAAAACTGAAGTGGTACCATTCTATAATAATCTTCTTGGATAAATTATTGTTTTAAATTAGATTTAAAGTAATATGCAGAATGACAAGATACTTATTATGAGCAATTAGTGGGGTTATCTGTCTCTCCAATGAGTTGCCCCGTTCCCATTACCAGACCTGAAGTCCTGGGATAGTTCTGGTCTGTTCATGAACACTGGATTCTCAAATAAGCAACAGCTGCTAAAAATATAATCTTCTTTTTGCATCTGAACAAAAGATTGCATTCCATCCTGCTGGACGATGACCTGTCTTCAGCCATCCATACATTTGTAACCTGAGAGACTGCCTCATTCTCTAGGGCCTAACTGTCCCAGGAGAGCTCCATTCCACAGGAATTGCAGAACCACCAGTTTCATCGAAAGGTTGTGTGTTTGGAAACACAGAGCCTTCCTGGCAGATGGTGGATGTTAGTTGTTTAAAAGATGACAAATGGCACGCTTGGTATTGAAAATGTAGTACAGTAGTAAATTGTTAGCCTTGTGTGGCAGTTTGTGGGGAAGATTTATTTTCCCCCTTTAAGAAGCCTAATTGCTCATCACACATTTGCAATTTGAACTAGGGCTGTAGTTTGGGGGCAGTTCAGATTGAAGTCCCTTGGATGCCTAATACCTGGATGATCTGGCCAACATGTAAAACTCGGCTCCTCAGCTTCTTTGCTCATATTTTGGGGTTTCATGGTCTATAAACTTCAAAATTTCTGTTGTGCGTCCTTTATGTTTCATTGGTATCCAACACAGCAGAAATTCCTCTCCTTCTCCTTTGAAATATTTTAATCCAAACCCATCTTCTTTCTGGCCACTGACATGGCCCATGTCCTTCTTTTGTTCAGGCTACATGCTCCCCTTGGGTCCCTGCTTCATAAGCAAGAACCTCAGATATACAAATTTCTTGCTTCCGAAGAACCACAGTATGCAGAGAAAATTATTGCCTTCCTGGGGTTAGTTTAAGCTCTCTAAGGATAACCACTTAAATTGGTTTTCAGTACGAAAGCTGAGTCCTGGAATATGTGAGGTTAAGAGAACATATGCAGAGTGAATTTCCTCAACAGTAATAACCACAGAATAACTTCAGCTTATTCATCCTCATTCCTTTCCATCATACCTTTCAAATTAAGTATTGAGGTTTATAGGACACATTGCATGACTGCCACACAGATCTGGGACCCAGAACCTCTAATTTTAGAAATGTGGCACTGCCCCCAACCACTTGGCCAGTATAATATATGCAAGGAACTCAGCCCTCCACTGAAATCCTCTCCAGACTTCCTTCATCCCTTTCTCACCACAAGAGTTCTTTTGCCCCCTTACAAATTTCTGCTTTTCTCCTAACTGTACAAGTTCTTCATTCTTTGCTCTTGCCCAGGGTTACTTTATGCTAAGGTCGGCCTAGGAAGTTTTTTCAGTGCCAGGAATGAACCCAGAGAGTGCCTTTCTACATATAAAAATCCACGCTGGATTTCCCTCTCCTTCCATATTTTTCCCCGGGGGGGGGGATCAGCTTAGAGCCAGAGAACAATGGGACCAATGTTTATTATCTGAGGGGAGAGAAATTGCTCTGCTGAAATAAGGAAACTAAAAAAACAAAAAATGGTGCTATGTATACATGCATGCACACAGTTCTCCCCTCCTAGCTAACCATAGCCCTGACCTGGATAGCCCAAGCTAGCCTGATCTCCTCACATCTCAGAAACTAAGCCAGGTAGACCATGGCTAGTAGCTGAATGGGAGACCTCCAAGGAATACCAGGGTTGTGATGCAGAGGCAGGCAATGGCAAACCACCTCTGAAGGTCTCTTGCCTTGGAAACTCTACAGGGTCACCATAAGTCAGCTGAGACTTGGAGGCAAAACAAAAAAAGCTAATTAGAGGACTGTGGACCTCTCTCTGACTCCCCCTTTCCTCTTTCTGATTTATATCCAGTTTGTAGCAAGGGATTCCACCCGTAACTACAATGCAACATCATATCATCATCTTATATCTAATACTCAAGTGTGTCTTAATCTACAGCTACTTACATCCACAGAATGGGGCCACACTGACACATCCCCCCAAAATAAAGAGACAATGCACCTATATTCTATCCTGAGGCACAGTACAGGAGCCAGCCTAGCAGCAGTAGCAACAACCAGTAGCCATGCTGATTCTGGCAGTGGCTGTAGGTGGAATCCAGGAGCTGCTTCTGGCCCAATTGCACTGGAAGCAGACTGCAGGAGCCATACCAGGTCCAGCCGCACTAGCAGTGGAAAAGCTATGATGCATATTGAATGAATTTAAGGGAAAAGTAACTTTAAAATCTTAAGGCTATGATGTACAACAAATTATAAGATTAGAAATTATAAGAGAACTGTATATTAGTTTAGGTATTTTGGAAAATGTCTTAACAATGCTTACATAGTAGTAGAGGTATATGATTAAATCATCAAGCTGCAAGAATTATAGTAGGCTAAATGGTAGATAGATACTTAATTAGTCATATTTTTATGAGGTATTTTAATAGTTATATAAGCATGAATTCTCTCATTTATGTTTGCTTGTTTGAAAATAATAAATTGTTTAAAAAAAATATAATCAATGGTGTAGGAATCAAAACTGAACCTTGTGGAACTTCATAAGTCCCATGAGGAACGGTGGTCTGCAAGTATCACCTTCTGGTGCCTTCCTACCATTGGGCACTGAATCACTGCTGTACCTCCAAAGAGAGCCAGCTTGGTGTAGTGGTTAAGAGTGCCAGAGTCTAATCTGGAGAACCTGGTCTGATTCCCCACTCCTTGGGTCAGTCACGGTTTTCTCAAAACTCTTTCAGCCCCACCTACCTCACAGGGTGTCTGTTGTGGGGAGAAGAAGGGAAGGAGACTGTAAAGTGCTTTGAGACTCTTTAGAGTATTGAAGAACAGGGTATAGAAACTGACTCTTCTTCAAAGTACCTCCAGAAGGATATCTTGGCTGACTGTATCAAAAGCTGCTGACATATCCAGGACATACAATCACGGTCCTCCTCTCCTTTCTATATAAGTCATCGGTCATGATAAACAAGTAAGTTCCAGTAACACCTGAAGAACCACAATGATATGGATAAAAATAAACTGGTCGTCTAAGAATGCCTGGAGTTGGAGTACCATTTAACTCCTGGCCACCTTACCCAAAAAGAGTATATTAGACACTGTTCTATAGTTGGTAATGTCAGACAGATCTGATGACTGTTTCAGCAGTAGCTAAAACACTGTTTCTTTCAAAGGGGGAAGCTGCAATGATGTGTTGATCAAAATTGTCATCATACTGACACCACTTGCTGTTAATATGCATGCATATTATGGGTAAATCATAGATTAATTACTACAGTGCTACAACATATGAAAGATCTGCAGCTTTAATGAGAGATTTAGATACCAAACTGAATATATAACACACAAGCACTAGGTAGTCATTTCTGCCTAACAAATGCTGAAGAAGCATTCAAGATCTAAGGCTGCTGTTTGTAAAGATTGTAAAGAACTTTTTAAAAAAACAACAATTTACATTATGCTAAAAAGAACAAAGTAAAACTGAAAAGCTGTCATACCAAAGAACAAGTCTCCTACTATACAGAGCTCTATAGTAAAGGCACTATTGTTTCAAAGTTACGAGGAAATTCAAATAAATATGGTCCTGACTTTTGACCTTCATTTGAATATAATATGTACCTGTAGGGTTGCCGGCCTCCAGGCAGAGCCTGGAGATCTCCCAGTTTTACAACTGATCTCCAGCTGACAGAGATCAGCTCCTCTGGAGAAAATGACTGCTTTGAAGGGTGGACTTTGTGGCATTGCACCATGCTAAGGTCCCTCCCCTCCCCAAACCCCACCCTCTCCTAGATCCATCCCCCAAATCTCCAGGTATTTTCCAACCCAGATCTGGCAACCCTATGTACCTGAGAGCTATGAAAACTCTGCATATTTTCTGGATATTAGTGCTTGCAATTGGTCGACAGTGCTTGTCACTTTCAAATTTTTCTGAGTGAGCTCCTTTCAAAGTTGTAAATGTAAATATATGGGGTCACTTAAATGAGATCATGAGTCAAACAATACCTCTCCTCAGTTGTTTCCTTGCTTCAGTTCATTAAAGGGGCCCATCTTTTTGCATGAAGCAGAAAATCTGGGACAATGTAAAAGCAGACATCAACGTAGTTTTCTATTTCTGATCTTAGGTCTAAACACAAACTATGCATAGGGTTGCCAGCTTCAGGTTCCAAATTTCTGGAGTTGCTGGGGGTGGAGCCTGGGGGTGGCAAGGTTTGGAGAGGGAAGAGACGTCAGCCAGGTATAATGCCGTAGCACGCACCCTCCAAAATATCCATTTTCTACAGAGCAATTAATCTGTCATCTGTAGATCAGTTGTGATTCCAGGAGATATCCAGGCCCTTCTTGGAGGCTGACAACTGTAGGTGTTGTTGAGTTAATATAGGAGAACTGGTTTTGTGTATAACCCTCCTAAGGGGAATCATCTTACATTCAAGGTAATTTCCTTTCCCACTAAACAGGGGTAATCCTTGATGTCTCACAGCCAGTTGGCAAAACAATGTCACTGAAAGGCATTAGGTTGCATCCTACCCACTGTTCTGCTGGAACAAGAGGGGAAGGGTGATCCTGTCGCATTCCCCTCCTTACTGTAGCACTGGCATTTTGTCCATGCAGGACCCATGAAACTCAGCACAGCCTTTTGGGGCAGGTGTCGTAAAGGTCCCATCCTCCTCATGCCAGCAGAAAAGCTAGCACAGTCCAAGACATTTGTCTTTTTGAGCTGGTACAAGATTGTGATGTCACATCTGTGATGACAATGTTCTGTTATTTAGGCCCAGTTCAGAATTCAAGCCTATAACAATGGATGGGGACAAGCCTGCAACTAGGGAGTATTCGTACCTGGCATCTCAGAGATAACATCTTAGGTGAGTAGCTGCGTATTTCCATCTCTTTTGGGTACACATATTAGTCTATAGCCTTTGCATGACACAGCAGAACTGGCTTAGATCAGGATCAGGATGCTTTCAAATCCTGGCTATGCAAAACAAGCTTCTAGGGTTGCTGAATCTGGGCCAGGAAATTCCTGAAGCTTTGGGGGTGGAGTTTGGGAATGGTGGATTTTGGGGAGGGAGGGGAGCTCAGTAGAAATATGATGTCATAGAGTCCACCCTCTGACGGTGCTGTTTCCTCTAGTGGACCTGATCTTCTTAGACTGGAGATCACTGGTAATTCCAGGAAAACTCCAGGCCCCTCCTAGAGCCTAACTTTGACCTTGATGCTGCATTCTTTGAATCAGCCTTCATGCTCTCTGCTACTCTGATCATAGCCGCTGTCTTCATGCCTTGGCAAATCACCAATGACGATTTTAATACAGCCTAATATGACACAGTCACCATCATCTGATGCTGGATGGGTGGCAACCTGAAAAAAGGCCTCCTTGGTTGTGACACTGAAACTTTGGAACTCCCTCCCCAGGAAGATTCATCTGTCTCCCTCTGTCATTGTCTTCCAGTAGCAGGCAAAGATTTTGCTTATTTTGTTGTACCCCCAAGTAAACTCTTACTGGGGGCCCCTCCCTGGTTGTATTGTGTTTGTATGTTTATATGTTTTTATTGTATTGTTAAATATTTTACATATACATTAAAATGTAGTTTAAATGATTTAATGCCTTGGTGTTTGCGACCTTGGGGGCTCTGCTTGGGTGGAAAGGCAGCATAGAAATGCTTAAATAAATAAAACATAGCCGGCATAGTTTTTGTCCCTAGTGATGTATTTCTTTTATAGAAAAGCAAGCAGTTTCTTTCATAAGGAAAGTTAATATATTTCAGCACGGAAAGAGTTTGTAGCCGTAATCAACCTACAGTGCAATTCTAGATGGAGTCGCACCATTCTAAGTACGTTGAAGGTGTACTAAGTATACTGAAGAAGTTAGAAAAGTGTAACTGTTGCTTCGGATTGCACTGCTAGAATTCTTTATAACAAATGGGGGGGGGGGTTAGTTCAGCTATTTAGAAAATTGATTGCCAGCCTCCTTCTAGTCATCTAGACACATTGAAGAAAATGTTGTCTTTCAGCTATCTTATATTAAAATACAGATAGATCAAGATGGGTAGCCGTGTTTGTCTGTAGCAGCAGACAAAAGCAAGAGTCTAGTGGCACTTTAAAGACGAACAAAATCTGCAGCAGGGTATGAGCTTTCATGAATTACTGCTCGCTTCTTTAGATAAAATAAAATACAGAATGGTTAGCGAAATCTGTGCAAATCAATTGGAACAACAGTTTTCATGAGCTGTTAAAAGAAACAATTGATTCCTTTTACAATAACTTTTCTGTTGACACATTTAATTGTCTTAATAGCTGCCACAGGAAGAACAGTAGCTGATTCTAGTTTATATTTTGGGATGCCCAGAGCATTAAGAATTTACCCATTTAACTCTCTGAGGATAAGATCATCCTTTCTTGGAAGAAGATTCAACTGAAAGTAGCAAAACACAAACACGTGAAGCTGCTTTGTACTGAACAATAATTTATCAAGACTGGTATTGTCTACTCTTACTAGCAGTTGCTCTCCAGGGTCTCCTACTGAGGTGTTTCACAGCACCCACTACTTGACAGTTTTAACTGGTGATGCCAGGTATGCAACCTGGGACCTACTGCAAGAAAAGCAGATGATCTGCCTTTAAGTCATGCATGTCTCTTTGCCCTGTAATGGCAAGTAAGACTGTCATTTTTCCGATGGCACCACTCCTGTGCCTTTTAGTTATAGCACAGACTGATATTCATTAGGTGATTTTTAAAAAGTGGCACGATGGTGCAAGTAATGCTTTACCTGCTGAATTTCTGTCCTGGGTGCTCTGTGAAAGTCACAGGATCCCTGCCAGAAAAGGGTAGTATTGTTGGAGAAATAAAGTCACAGTGGTTTACTGCCTCCCAAATGAAAACATGGGCAGAGATAATCCCAAATTCAGCATTTTGGATTCAAGTGCCAAAAAAGCTGCGGTTAAATTTTTGTCAGTGTAGTAGGGAAATCTGAGTTCAAAGTTCTGCTTAGTCTTGAAGCTCAGTGCTTATTTCTCAATGAAATCAAGGTTATTCTTTGCAGAGGATACCTTCAGAGAAACCCTATGTGAGTTACTCCAGCCTAATCAATGGGCTTAGATTGGAATATCTCTGTATAAAACTCTTCCATCAGTTTCCTAACCATAGGCTGCAATAACCCACCCTCAGGGATTGTTTCCCAGGATACTTCTACCCTCCTCCTGCACTACTTCTCCCTCTTTGATCAGAGTGTTGACATTTGTTGGTGTCTAGTAAACACGAATCCTGATTTGGACACACTGTTTTTTCTTCCAGAACCTCTCTTTGCTTCTGGAGCAGATAACAAATTCCTTACATGGTCAAGTTTTGGCATACAAAAGCACAGCTGGAGTCTTTCAGCCACACAGCTTTTCTACTTGTGCACTAAAGACGTCTCTCCTTTGTACTACTACAACCAATAAGATCAATTGAGATCACCTTCTTGACTGTACCATCTGTGTGCCAAATTTGAACAGGAAGGGCACGTCATGAGGTGTTCTGTGTCCCTGCAGCTGTGGAGTTCCCTTTCCCTAGAAAGCCATTATAGCCGTTGTCTGAATACTTTCCAGAAGAGTTGGAAAACTATCCTTTTTCTGCCTCCAATAATAGACTAGGGTTAAGAGGAGTAATTTTTATTTAATTGGAGTTTTTGATTTTTAAAATCTGTATGCATCATTTTCTAAGTGTTTTTTTTAATTCACCCTAAGTGTTTGGGAAGGGGCAAGAAAGAAAATGAAGTAACAGTTTCTTCAAATACAACACTATTTATGGCAGGACATCTGTGATTTTATTGGAGCATTAAACTAACTAAATATATCAGTTTTCTTATCTGTGGTGGGCCCAGATCTCTTTTCTTCTCCTACAATCTCTTAAATTCTGAGACTTTGTTCATTTCTAATTCTAGTGACTGGGTATTATACTCAGAGGGTATCCATCAACAGTCCTTGACTAGCACATGTGAATGGGCTCCAGCTGAGGGTGCGGTTGAAAGGCACCAAATACCTTGCAAACTAAATATGTACAGGGGTCTGATTAGTGTTTAGACAAAAGGCCTCTTAAAAGGCCTGGATGAGATACTTCTTTGCACTGCCTCGAGTTGATGGTAGGATATAAAAGCAATGAATACATACAGTTAATTAATCTTCAGTTTTTTGTACCTGAGATGAGATATGGGCTGAGTTCAGACTGGCAGCTTGCTCCGGTAGCCAGTTGCAGCAAAAAAGCCCCGGAATAAACTGTTCCAGGTTTTCCCGTTCAGACAGCCCAGGCTGCTGCCGGAAGATATGGGGCGGAGCCAGGCGGGAGCGTTCAGACTGCCGCGCGCAGGGGCACGCTGTATTCGCTGTTTCCCCATTAATTTGGCTGTGGGTGTATGGGTGTATGGGGAAACTGCTGAGTTGCAAGTTATTACAACACTCAGGACAATGGAATCCCCAGACTTAACAGGGATATTGGTTTCTTATCTCACTACATATGTTAACCTCACCAATCCCCCAGAAAGGTCATATGTTCTCTTCATTTTATTTTCTTATTTAGAATAGATTAAAATAGTAGATTGTAATGTAACAGTAGAATGTAATGAACAGTAGAATGTAATGTAATTTGGAATGGTAGACTGAAAAGTATTTCTCTGGTCTGGGGACAGGGGAGATAACTCCACACAGCTGATCACCGCACTTCAAAGAAAAAGATGCTGTAAGGTCACCTTCATGCTTGAGTGGAGATGGATGGAGCATAATGGCAGGGCCTCCGTTAATTACTCTCAGCACCCCACAATTATGATGGGTACATTTACAGTTATGAAGAGTACAATGACATCCAATCATTCTGGCCTCCCCTGTCCATGGCCCCTTTCCCAGTGTCTTTACTGTTCCGGATACTATTTGGGCACTGGAATTTCTTGGGGTAACTATCCCTGCCTGACACGAGGCATGAGTTTCTGTCATCATCTATTGCTGCCATCAATTGTTTTATGGTTTTTATAAGCCACTCTGAGCCCATTTTTGGGGGTAGGGCAGAATATAAATTAAATAAATACATTTGCACATCAATCTCCAATTTTAACATATTTGTTTCCTTCACTATGTTTTCTCCCATAATTAAACCCAAACAAATGGTAACCATATAAACTAAGCTTGTTATTCCTGTTTGGTCCTTTAATCTGTTAAACATCTTCACTGTGTTGTATGTTGATTTACTGCTCACCCTCTACCTATATGTATGGACTGGTAATTTCCATTTCACTGTATTTGAAGTAGAGTGTGTGCACATGAAAGCTTATACCTCGAATAAAACTTTGTTGGTCTTAAGGGTGCCACTGGAATCAAACTTTGTTCTGCTGCTTCAGACCAACATGGCTACCCCACCTGAATCCTTCTGACATTTTAGTTAGTCTTGTAGCTTTTTAGTAAACCGACCAAGGACACAAGTTATAAAAAGAAAAAAAACATACACAGAGAAAAAGACAAAATATTCACATTTGTACCGGAGGCATACACAAGTGGAGTAACAGTTCAAGCAGGAAAAATTACTCTTGTGCTGATTCCAATTTACTTCAGCCGCCCGCGGGATGGCGCTCTTTGTATAGGCAATTACACCCAGGAAGGCAGGCTTGGCCGCGCATCTGTAACCGAAAGACTTGTCGAGATGCTTAGGGACACATTTTCACAGCGCAACCCCGTCCCTTACTGTTGTTGCTTCTAAATCCTTGCGTGGGTTATATTTTACATAATAGATACAGACCATCACAACATCCCATAATTCCCCGCCCTCCTTTGAGACTAAATATACGCTAGGAGGTGGAGGTTAGCCTTGAAACTGCTGGATCCATTTCTGCGTAAGGTTCTTGTTCCATTAGAGCTGCCCAAACCTAACGTATTTCTCCCTGGTGGGGCGCGTCCGCCCCAAGATGTGTATCTCCAGTTCGGCGGGCGCGAAGCAAGAACCTTAACTGAGGTCATGATGGGGAGTCGCGCCGCCTCTGCTGGCTTCCCGATTCACTCCTTCTCCGAAATGGCGTAACTGTTCTCTTGGACCATTCCATTCTGAATCAGTTACTCCTGCCAAGTATTCGTGGACACACCAGAAGGCTTACACCTACTGCGTCCGGTGTAGGATGCCCACCCCCCCATAATAGCTTCTGGGATGTAGTCTTGTTAACAGAATCCTGACCTCAGCGTGCTGGAGCTTCAGGAAAGAGTCTCCCCACCCCTCCCCGAGGGCTGTCGGTTCCCTCGGTGGGTGGGTGGGAATTTCAAGGCGCCCAGTCGACCCTTTCGCTTCTCTGAACCCGTCGGTGTCACAGGAGGACGACAACGGGGGCAACTGCGGACGTCTGTCTTCTTTCCCACATAAGACTGTGGCCGAGCTGGGCTGTCAGTGCCTTGAGGAAACAACTGATCTCCGGCTTTCCCTCCCGCCTCTGGGTGCCGCTTGGATTTCGGCCATCACGAGAGAAAACGAAAGTGGATGGTTGTAAAATGACCGGGAAAAGGACGAGGGCGGAACGCATGAAACTGTACAATACTCTCGGGATGTGTGTGTGTAAGCCTTCGCAAAATGCTTGTCACTGGTACAATGAATGCCATCTCTTGAGATTTTGAGGAGGGAACTCTGCATCCCCAGCAACTATAGCGGCTACCATTTCAGAAACTAATCAGTTTCTTATCTCCATCTGGAAATAATATACCTGGAGGGTCGGTATGCCTTGCTCGCTCGCTCTGTCTCGCTCTCTCTCTCGCTCACACACACAGACACGAGCACAAGGTCAGTTCAGAGCGCAGGAAGAGGGGAGGAGGGAGCGAAATTGCTTGGAAAGGCGCGCAATTCTCTGATCTTCTGGTGAAAGATCCTTCTCTTGCAAACAAACTCCATGGGATGGCGTTGGTCACGAAAAGGAACACCTAAGTGTTATATCTTCACGCACTGTGGTTTTAGACGCATCCTAAAAGCGAATGTGTGCAACACCTGTTTGGAAACCAGCGTGCATCGCAAACAGACAGAAGTCTAGGTTCAGCCGTGCATGTTTGCTATCAGCCCCCTGTGAAGTTGGTGACTTCCGCGTGTGAATGAGACCTAACAGGCAGCACACCCTCACACTACGCTCTTTACTAGTTCACACGTTCGCTTGCAAAACTTAATGTGCACCATATCAAGGAGTAAAGGAATCATAAATACTTTGCGTGCATCTGTGAACCAGAGAGCCACGATTACAGTCATCGCCGTGTCTCCTCTCTACGTTTCTTTGCACGGAGTTCCGACCGGCGGAGCTGTTTGCTGAACACAAACAGGTACGACTAAGTTTGCATCTAAACTGGGTTTGCACGAATAAACCCAAGAGTGATGTCGTTCACTCTTCTCCCCCGGGCTCCCTGTCTCGCTTCAGAGGACTCCAGTCGTCTGGAACCCGCAGTGGTATGTTTTCAGCGGTTCTTTACGTTCCCAGGCAGCGGAGGTTTTTCCCAGCGACACTAGCTCGTCGGAAGCCAAGTCTCCGTTCACCCATCCCGGCAGAGCACTTTCAGTAGCGCATCGGGTTACAGACGGAGTGAGACTAGGCACGAGGCAACGGAGAGGCGCGAGGCTTCTCCGATGCATTTGCACACACAAAAAAACTGAAGGGAGGCAGGAAGTTTGCACACTCCGGAGACCCCAGCAGATTTTCTTTCACCACCCCCCTCAATTGTTACCCTGATTGTACCTCCGCGTCCCCCTCCCCCTCCACGTGATGGGCCCGACATGCGCAGCAGAGTCAGGGGCGCCGGAGGCACATTTGCAGACTGACGTCAGTGTGCACAACCTCCCAGGCCAAAATAGTCCGCTGCTGCTGCAGCTCTAAACTTGGCTGAAGGCCGGTAGTGAGAAGAGAGCTCGAGCTACTTCAACAAAACTTTCTCTCCAGTCTTTCCTGCTCCCTCTCCCCCTCCTTTCTCCCTTCTTTCCTGCTGATGGTATTCACATGATAGCCTTGCATTGAAAGGGGTGCCAAGAAGAGAACCCCCGACCCCAAATTAAGTCCTTTTCCCCCTCCTTTCCCCACTTCCTTTCTTCCCCTTTTTTTCTCCCCCTCCCCGTTGTAAAAGACAACATATGCAGGGTACTAGGTAGACTGGATGAACTGATGGCATCCCTTTTTCTGCCAAGTCAGTCCGTTTTCTAAACTTCCCCTTTCTAGATAACCTAGAGGATTTCATTCTGCTGTAGAATATAACTGGCGTGGCTTGCCAGGCGGGGGAAATCAGAGAGAGGAATACGGGAATTCTCCAAGTGCAATTTCTGTTGTTTGAAACTCACTTTATATCAGAGAAATTGAAGATGAAAACGGTAAGGAAAGACTTCACGGAATCTTTGCCTTATGATTTTCTTGTCTCCCGGCTCAATGGTGCGTTCAGATGTGGAGTGGGGGTGGTTTATAATGCACTAGGCGAAGTGGATTTTGAATGATTACGCAGAGAAACCTCCGAGCTTGGGGATTAAGAGGGGGGATGGGGGCGCGAGGATTTTCTGTGGCAAAGATGCTTGATTTATTAAGCTGCTCTCAAGCAGGGCAAACTTTTTTCTGTTTTAGCGTAAGTCAAAACCAGTTGTTGGCGAAATCATGTGAAACTTAAAAACTTTTATAAACTTTTTGCTTATAACGTTAAAAGCCCCTCATTTGATGATGTCAAGTCAGAGCCTGTATAAATGGGGAGACAAGTGCATATTTTTGAGCCATGGACTCAAGAGTGCTGTAATAGTTAGAGCCCGGATGCTCGACTGAAGGAGAGAGACATTAAGCTCTTAAGAGGCTAATAGGAGAGATGGTCGAGTGTAGCTTTGATTTACTCCTAGACGCTGGGGACTTGCTAGACTCGTAACCCTCATGGAGCTTATTGAATCGGTGTGTGTCTGTATGGCGTTCAAAGGGATTTCGGGGAGGGGGCAAAGATGTATGACTGGAGCGTGGAGTAGTAGCTGGAATTGTGCTCCCTACTAATGTGTGTTCAGTCTCTTGTCTTTGCTAATTTCTTTCATTGTTGTACAAGTAGGGAGAAAGAGAGAGAGGGAGAGAGAGTCAGTCTCAGACTCTTGTTTTTATTTGGACTGCCTTTGCAACGCATTTGGGCCGCATGCCAAGTGTCTGGGTCACACGCGTTTTATCCAAATAGATTTAGCGCTGCTGTCTGGAAATGGGCTGCTGAATGTTAACTTTAGGATCAGCTCCACCAGAACAGCTAGAGACTCTTCCCTCCTGTGGCGGGTGCTGGGTGGGGGAGGGAGGGCTTTTGTTCTTCAGGGTTCTCAAGGGGTAAATGTAAAACGTTCTTTTGTGCTCAGAAGTCTGTGTGCGCGCTCAAGGGGAGTTGGTTTAACATTAAAAAAACCGAGTCTGGACTTTTAGCAATAAAAATGACAGCTGAGCCTTTAGAAAGTTAACCGTGGCTGGCGGACAGGCGGGGGAGAGGGCGGTGCAAAACTTTAGTTTTCGTGCCGCCGCCGGCCCCCCCGCCACCGCCACTACCACCACTACCTAGGTGGCAACTGATCTGGCGAGTTGCGTTAGAACACAAAGCGGGGGGCAGCGGCGATTTGATTCGTGTTTTGTTTCTTATTAAGGCTGCAGTCCTACGCACAGACTTGGAAGCAAGTCTCATTGAACTCGGTGGTGGAACTGTTCCTCAAAGGAACAGGATTGCGTTGTAAGGCCCCCTGCCTTTTTGTGTTCGCCCCCTGCCATTTTTTTAAAAAAATCTGTAATAAAAAAGCCGTCCAGCAGACACCTCAGCATTTTAAACAAGTGTGCCTTCTAAGTCAAGCTTGTGGGAGAGGCGAGCAATCCTCAGACAAACTAACCAACTTCCTCGGGAGCGGCGGCGGGCCGGTGGTGGTGGTGGGGAGGCGTAAAGCCAGTACCTGCGATTTATTTCGGTTTGATTTGCACGCACACCCACACACCCCTTGCCGGCCCCTGCCTGTGCATTGCCTTAGCAACCTCTCCTAGCCCCAGTGATCACTGGCCGCTCTCTCCTCCTGCCCATTCAAGACGCAGCTCTCCCTGGCCGTGCTCCTTGCCAGGCTCTGTGACTTGCATGTGAGCAGCCAGGAGCCAGAGCGAGTGAGGGGGATGGGTCGCTCTCGCCTCTCTGTCAATATGGAACCGGGAGCGCACGCCAAAGAGTAAATTTGCCTCTTACCCAAAGGCGTAGCTGCCAGACACCCATGTGTATTTTAACCTTGAAAGCCGCTCCTGAGCTGCAGACGTTACCCATCAGGAGAGGAAATGGGTCTTTATCCTTGGCACCAGCAAGCAAGGCGACTCTTGAGTGATTGCAAAGCCAGCAACGACACCCCCCCCCATTTGCTCTGGTTTGGAAGATAACGTCGGATCTGTTTCTCTTCCTCCCCCTGCTCCCCGCCCCCCCGCCCGGCATCGGATGTGTTTGCAGGCATTTTACTGCGGCTTAGCGCCAGGGCATTAGCGAGCCACAGGTGCTACCGCAAGGGCTAGTAATGTCTGAGCAAACATTACACAAGGAGATAGAGGATTGCGCTGGAGAATGAGGCTCATTGAAAAAGAGCGGCCGCCGGAAAGCCATCGGTTCTTGCTGCCTTTGGAGGCAGTCCCAAGGCTAGCGGTGGTGGCTGAGCCGCCAGGCGTTGCACCTTTGCCAGGGCTCCGGGGAGTGGAGGGGAGGGAGGCCGCAAGTTGGAAGAGGCTGAGGGAACTCATGGGCAGAAGCTGTTTGCCTTATGAAGGGGAGCAGTGGATCGCAGAGGTGAGTAGGGACACTTGACAGGCCAAGGGTTTAATTTTGGGACAGGAAGACTGCCATCAGTGCTGTTTAGCTGCCCCAGCCTACATCTCCACCTGTATTTATGATTAATAAGTAAAGCTTATAGGCCCAGGGGCCATGATTTACAGGATGACTTGGCTCTTTTACCTCTTTTTGAATTAAAAAAAAGGAAAGAAAAGAAAGAAATTAAGCACTGGAACATCTTCTGTAGCCTGCCAAGGTTTTCCCCAAACTTCAGAAAGAACAAGAAGCACCACAACCCTCTACATGGCCTCAATCATTTGTAAGCTTTCTAAAATAGCCATCCTCTGCAGAAGGAAACTGAGGTGAATGTCAGTGTAACTATATCATGTCCTCGCCACTGCTAATATATTTATAGCATTTTAATTGTAGCATATTGAGGGAGAAGAAAGGCAGGTTTGTGCTTCTCAGGAAAAGGCTGCTAAACCAATCACCTGCACCTCCACAGAGCTCCCCTGTGCATCATTTATTGCCTGCTTTCTTCACCTATGCTTTACTATTCCAGGGAGGCTTTTTCCATTAGGCACATGACGATTGGATTTACATATGTGTTAAAAAAAATTAGTCCATGTGAACTAGTTACCCTTGCATACAGTTCTTTCTCTGAACAGTATATATTTGCAGCTTGCCTGAAGATGTTACAGGGCTGAGATCCTGACCTTGTGTGATAGTTCATTTCTCTTTCAGAGTGTAACCATTAAGTTCACAGCATGTTTGCGCTAGAAGTCCTGTCTCCTAGCTTCAGCACTAGAAATTGGCAGTGCTTCAGTCCAGGGGGAAGCCCTTTGAGTGTTGCTGAACACTGTAAAACAGCTTTGAAGAGGGGATGGATGGAACCATAGCTGGTGCCTGTTGCTCCACTTTGCAGGGACACAGCCCCTTGAGCCACTGTAGCCTGTGCTCTCTAGCAACTGTAGTGAGATTTCACCTTTCCTTTTTAGAGTTACGCAAGTGGAGCTGTCCACTCTCCTGTTTATTTTGTACAGGATGCTGTGGTAGCTGTCATTGTTGCAAGCTGTTTGTGCCATCACAGTTGATGAAGGGATAGAACTGGCTTATCAATGTCACAAATAGAGAGAATATATTGTATTTTAATTGTATAAATCACTTTAGTTGCTTTGGGCTTGGTTCACAACCACTTATTACATATATAGGGCCATGGACCTTAATAAAAATACTCTGAAGTAAATAGATACTCACTGGAAAACATGGGGGGGATTATGAAAAGAAAATAATATTAAAGAGGAGTTGGAAGAAATCTGCAAAAGGCTTTGTATAGTCCAGTTTATGGTACTCAGATGAAGACTTCACTGTAGACCAGGTACTCCGATGGATCCTGCCCCTTCCCCTCCCACTCCACTGACCAAAGTTTTATTCATTTCTTTATTAATTGAAATAATAATAATATTTCTGAATCGCCCAACCCCGCAAGTGGGCTCTGGGCAATTTACAGTATTAAAACAGATAAAATACAACCAGTATGATAGCCCACGTTCTTTTTTGGCTCAAGTTTGAAGTCTTCCTCCAATCTAAAGAGCCTTCCTTCAAATTAAGTGGTTTTTCCATTGGTGGAAGAGCCACTTAAACTGGAGGAAGGCTTCTTGGAGTAGGATGGTGGGGTCCAGTATATAGAGCAAGGGCTCAAAAGATGCCAAAAGAGTATATACAGACTTGAAAAATAAGGTATACATGTTTTGTAGTAAAGTTCCCTAACCATAGAAGCAACTTCTTAAGCAGGTATCAAATACATACATTTTATATTGATTCCTGCACATAAAAACATGCCTAAATAGTTGTTCAATAAAAAATAAATTAGGGTTGATGATATAAGAATAACTGGATATAATTCCTTGACTCCTTTGATGAGGAGAGCCAGACGGTAGTAATGCAATAGTTCCTTCTGGTATTAAAATCTGTGAATGAAAATACTGATAAACCCAACTAATCTCAACACCTGCAACTTTCATTTAGTCAAAATTGTGCCACCTGCTTGCAAAATAATATCCTTGTGTCTCACTATTATTTCCATGCTTCCCAGGTGGACTAGTCTAATTTCTTACAGAATAAGAACATATGTGCCTACAGCAGAGCTTTAATAGATTCTCATTATATGCATAGTCACCTAAAATGTCATTTGCTCTATATTTTGAGTCTCGAAACCGTGGCCCCAGTCCAGAGAAAAGGAGCTGCATCTCTCTTCTCTTGCCTAATTTAAGCCTTGCTTGTTTAGAGAGATTGTGTGCTCAGATGAATTGACTCAGTAAAGGAAGCCAGGGCCTTCAGTTTGCAAGATCTGAGCAAGGTTGTTAATGATAGGATGTTTTGGAGGTCATTAATTCATAGAGTCACCATAAGCTGCCACATCACACACACACAGGCACAGATAAGGTTTTCTGAAGCATGACTTGTTTGTAATGAATTTGTATTTGCATGCTATTAACACAACCGCACATTGCAATTGCATTCTCTACCCCTGAGTTGGGCAAACTGAATTGTGAATGGGAGTAAGTGCTACAGGATCAAGTGTTATTGGTTGTAAAACTTGCAGGGTTAAAAATTCTAATGCGAGTTTTCAGATGCTGAACTCATTCATTCATTGCTTTCATTTTGATCTGAAAGCCAGTTAAAATGAAATAGCTTTTTGCCTGTGTAGAATAACTGACATGAAGGAACCTGAATTTAATTAAATCCAAGCCCTTTTAGTTTCACTGGGAAGTGGATTGGACTGTTAATACTCAGTATAGGCAGGGTGGTCATATCACTTCTAGAGTTTAAACTTGCATAATATCTTCAGTTACAGCAACTTAGTTTCATATTGGTAGGTATGATTTATGCCAAATGAAATACAAATTTTGTGCAGGACTAATTATGCATTTAGTTTCAACAATTTGTTCTTATTTTGTATATTTATAGAAGCTGAATTATTTTAGAAAGCTCTAGAACTGTACAAGACAGAGAAGAGTAAGCCTGGTCTGGGCAAACAGTAGATGAGCTATGATGAAGTCCTATTTCTAGGAAATCTTGCTCATGGTCCCTTTGGTTTCTGAATTCTTTTGCGTTTGTATTTTACCAAAACATTTCTCTAAAATGACATTCAATTAAAATAAATACATACCCCCTAAAATGCATGTATTTGATTCCATATGGATTTTTGATGGCATGTGAAAGTCCAAAATTTGATGGCTGTTGACATTTGCATGTTAATGTTAGCATCTTTAGGGCCAAACTAGAAGTGACAACATCCATGGGCCTGACCTGTGGCTGTGCAAGGGCCCAGTCAGTATTAGCATGGCGAGCTGAGGCACTCCATCTTTTGAAATGCTGAATTAGCCACAGGGAGCAAGCAGCAAGGGCAGGGGGGGGAAGAAGAGTGATATATCTGTGTTGCTACATAAAGTAGACCAGTGGTCCCTCCCACTGATTCAGTCTTGTACAGTTGTCTAGTTGGACAGAATGTAGTGGAGGTGACAACTGAATAGGTATTCTGTCATATTTAGTCATGCATGACTACACAATTGTAGCTGGATTACTTTGGTGAAACCACGAGTATTACAGAGCCCAACAGTTAGTTGGCCAGGTAACCTGTTGGCACTCTGTTCAGTGGGAAGACTTTGTTTTCCCTTAATGAACTGCCACATAGCCAAGTCTAGCTATATGTCACTGGTATGTCATCATGTTCTGTACAATATGCTTGATTGATTGGGGCTGTGCAGTTAAGAAACCGTTGACAGAATATTTTTAAGAAGCCCAAGGCAACAGCAGATTGGGAACAATAGCTGAAAAGAGGTGAGAGAAAATACATGTAAGACTGGAAAGGGAAGTGTGTGGACCTTTTGCCCCTAAAATGCATCAAACCTTGAACATGATAATTCAGTGCAGCACTATTTTAAATACTGTACTGTATATCCTTGAACAAGTGAGTGGTGGCAGCAATGATGTGGTAAAGCTTGTGTAAATGTAGGGATGTAGCAGCAGTCAACTATGTTATCATAGTGTGAAAGTAGTAAGCAAACCTTTCTTTCATTGGAGCTTCCAGAGTAGGGTACTTAGTCCCAAACTGCTGACTATTTCCCTTCCTATGTGTAGCATTATTGGGAAATGCCACAGTTAAGGCTGCCTGTAAAATCCTGAGTCAACTTTTTTGTGTGCATGCATTATGTAATAGTATCTAATTCCTACTCTCTTGAGAGTGTGCTTAATTGCAGACCATGACATAATCACACATAATTGTAGTCTTTCTCTGCTTCTGCCACGTACTTCCTGTGTTGATAGAGGGCAATTCTCAGCCCACATGTGGACGCTTTAATTTTGTATTCCTCACTTGTTTAGTCTTGCTGATGAGCTAAAGAGTTGTCGGATTTGTGTTGATGAACTGGAGAACTCGTAGTTATAACTGACAGCGTGTGGGCTTTGAACACATAATCTATATGGTGCATTTTTATCTTCCCCTTCCTCCAAAGAGCCCAGAATATATACATGGTTCCCCTTTCCACTTTTTATACAGAAGGATATGGAAAATGTTAGGCACTCGATATAAAACACTCCACTTTCCTATGCATGAAACAACCACAGTTCTCACCGGACATTTCTTGAAAGATGGGTCAGGTGCCACATTTGGAGAATGGTGCTCAGAAGAGCCATAGTAGCATGTCAAAGAGCCACATGTGGCTCCCAAGCCACTGGGTGAGTGTCACTGCCCCAAACATTTTGTGTTTGGTTCCTACCATTTTGTTGTGGCACTTATTAACTGTTCTCAAAATTCCAAAGGTAAGGAAAGGTTGGAGACCTCTCATCTAGAGTGAAAATATGCTACAGTTTTATTGGATACAAGAAAAAAAAGTCCTGTGGCACATTAAAGGCTAACAGACTATGAGTTAAAGTCAACTATCAGGTATATGATATGTGTGCTCAGTTGGCATGAACGCATATACGTGTCTTCCAGAATTCTCTGTTGTTTCCCTTAGGAATGATAATTAACTTTTTTCAACTTCCAAGGGATACTTCAGCATGAAATTTGCTGAGTTAGAATGTGTTGGGAAGTATGATATCATCCAATTAGAACTCAATTACTGCTATGGTTTTATCACACTATCTTAGCTTAAGAAGGCCTGATTTAAGTGTGATGCTGTCAGGCAAAGCCGTCTCATTTAAACTGGTTCACTCCACTGATAGTTCCTGTGCATGTCATGTTAGCACACATGATAACATGCCTGTGCTGTCTTTACTCAGCATGCTAACGTCAGATGTGTGAAATATTTGCTTACACACACTCATATCTGCTGGCCCGCTGTTGCTGACGTAGAAATCATCATTACTAAAGTAAACAGTCCCACTCTGGGCATCAGTTCAAGTGAAGGAAAATGAAAAGTTTCAAATACCTTGCTGTAAGCTCATCAGCTTGGCCACTTCTAGCACTTAGCTGTGTTAGCAATTCCAGATATTCTAAGGTGTTGGCACACTAGGCATACATCTTGGTGGGGTGCAGTTGTCTTCTCGGTACATCTTACACTTTTTGTGGGTTCTGCTGCTGCTAACAGCTAAGGACTTCCCTCTTGATCATGCACTGTTTTATGTTCTGCCGTTGGTGGCCTAGGTCCCAAGTTCTTATAGTAAATATCAGAACCATAATTGATTGTTCCCTGTATTCTCCTTCCCTGGTAAATTCCTCCTCAGGGCTTCTTCATTTCTTGCTCTGAGGTACAGACTTTAGAAAGGATATATTCTGATCTCCCCTCTACTTGCATTGCCTTCTGAGAATGCAATTTTACATACTCGTGCTAAATGAAGAATAGGGCCAGGATAGTCATCAAGTGGCATGCCCAGCTTTTGCTGCAGAAAGCAAAAAATTGTACTTTTGTTTCCCTGATGGTTGACCGTTGTGCCATTCCTGAATTGTTGGGAGAGGCAATATGGAGTTACAACAGTTTTCTTCACTTTGCTTTTTTTCCTGAGCTGACCTAGCTATTCTCATTCTCTCATGTGCAAGACATATATATTGTTCATTGCTGTCTTACTGCTGAGTGGAAGCAAGTCCCACTGAGTTCAGTGAGGTTTGTTTCCAAATGAGTTTGCCTAGGATTGCTTGTATATCTTAACGCCTGCTCAGAAGGGTGTAACTCTGTTCAGGATTGCCTTGCACAAGTCAGCTCTGCTAACTGTAACATATAATGAAGCGGTCCTGAGTTCTTCACATTTCTGTCATTCTCCCTAGTTCTGATGAGTAGACAGGGGCTACCTACGTTTGCAAAAAAAAGCTTTTCCACCATAAATATCACTTACCCACCAACCCCTTTTTTTGTTTCCAGTATGTTATGATTTTTGCGTGTTCAAGTTGAAGCTACAGTCCTTAGAACTGGGGATGTTGGGATGATTTTACTTATATTGTTTAAAAAATTACATTGTTTTGTTTTGACTACAAGTAGATGCACATTCTCAGGTCTTAGGCAGCTGTTATGTATTAGCACAAAATATTTTAGACCAGCATTTTGAAAGAAACAAAACTAAATTACAGTTGCTTTACTGTGTGAGGGCCAACAATTTATAATGTGGCTGTTTCCTGAAAATGTTTAAATATGTACTTGTCATTGCAAATACTCCAATCTTCATGTGCAGTATTTTTGATAACATTTGTGGCTTCGTGGGTTTTTATGAAATGTATAATTTTAAACACTGAACTCAATTTTCTGCTACCAACAACCAACAGGAATTTTGCCTGAATGAAGTATGCAAGATATGGTCTTGAAAAGCAGCAATAAATACATGCTGTGAGATCAGAAAGTATATACTTTCTTTGCCAGAAAATATGATATTTTATCTGTCCAGGATTTCTCTTAAACTGTCAGCACATCAAGCCCAGTTGTTCACTGCTGAAACTGATGTTTCTGTAGACTTTCTACTCAGGCATTCAAAATATCCCTTATTATTCATATATGAAATATCAGGCATGGAATGTGATTTACCAAAGTTGAGTCTGATGCACGGCTGCTTTCAAAGCATTGTGCTGCTAGGGACAGTAGAATTACTGTGGTCATTACTATTAATATGGCAATTCTATATTTACAGTAGTATTTGTTATTTTATTATTTATTATCTGATTTATACCCTGCACTCCCAGCCAAGGCCAGCTCACGGTGGCTTACAAAAGAATAAAACACACAGTAAATAATTTAGATAATTCTCAAACAATATAAAACCATTATAACATTAAAAGGTGCTAACAGTTAATGATAAAAGATGGCGGTCGACCTTCAGTGTACCATCCTCTCAGTCAGCCCATAGGTCTAACATTATGCAGCTGGCACAGGTTGTTTTGATGTCTTCAGGGAACATGGTTCTCTCTCAGGGCGGCTCCTATTTGAAAGCCTGGTGGAAGAGGAGTCTTACAGCTCCTGTGGAACTGCATAAAGTCCCACAGGGCCCTGATATCCTCTGGGAGCTCATTCCACCAGAGAGGAGCTGCCACTGAGAAAACTCTAGCCCTGGTTGTAGCCACCCTGGCGTCCTTGGGTCCAGGGAGGGTCAGTAGATGTTGGGACCCTGACTGCAGTGCTCTCTGGGGAACATGTGAAGAAAGGCGGTCCCTCAGGTATGTAGGTCCCTGACCATAAAGGGCTTTAAAGGTAAGAACCAGCACCTTGAAGCGAATTTGGTATGCTGTTGTTAGCCTTCGGCACGGCTGAATGTGCTCTCGCATTGGGAGACCCATTAAAAGCCTGGCTGCAGCATTTTGCACCAGCTGTAACTTCCGGATTTGCAACAAGGGCAGCCCCATGTAGAGAGTATTACAGTAGTCCAATCTTGAGGTGACCATCACATGGATCACTGTTGCCAAGTCATTGTGTTCGAGAAAGGGAACCAACTGCCTGATAAGCCAAAGATGGTAAAAGGCAGACTTGGCAGTGGCTGCTGCCTGGGCCACCATTGTTAAGGAGCACTCCAAGAGCACTCCCAAACTCCTAACCTCTGGTGCTGGCACAAACGGAGCCCCATTGAAGGTCGGGAGTGGGATCCCTACCCTTGGCCCACCCCGACTCAGGCACAGGACCTCCATCTTCATCGGATTCGGTTTCAGTCGGCTCAGCCTAAGCCATCCAGCCACGTCTTGTAATGCCCGGTTTAGAGCCAGACCAGCCGCCCAACAACAGATAGAGTTGGGTGTCATCTGAATACTAGTGACATCCCAGCCCATGACTCCATGCAATCTGGGCAAGGGGGCACATGTAGATATTGAATAACATTGGGGACAGCACTACCCCGTGAGGCACTCCACAGTCCAGTGGGTGCCTTCGGAAAGTGGTTCCCCCAGTGCCACTCTTTATCCCCGACCTTGGAGAAAGGAGGCAAGCCATTGCAAGACAAAATTCAGGATTCCAGTGTCAGCAAGGTGATGAATCAGTAGCTGATGGTTGACCGTATTGAACGCTGCTGACAGGTCCAACAGCAACAGCACCACCGATCCACCCCAAACCAGATGCCTCTGGAGATTGTCTGTGAGGGCGACCAGTGCCGTTTCCATCCTGTGACCTGGGCAAAAGCTGGACTGGAAGGGATCTAAAATGGAAGCGTCATCCAAAAAGCTCTGTAACTACATTGCCACAGCTCTCTCTATGATCTTGCCCAAATAGGGCAAATTGGAAACTGGCCAGTAGTTTGCCAATTCGGCCAAGTCCAGAGATGGCTTTTTAAAGACAGGATGTACCACCGCTTCCTTAAGTGCTCCCGGGAATAATCCCTTCGAGAGGGATTTGTTGACAATTTCTCTTAGGGCACCTCAAAACCCGTCATGGCCAGCTTTAATTATCCATGAAGGGCACATCACTTTGCTTAACAGTTTCCTTCCTATCCTCACTGTGTGTGAGCTACCACGTGCAGGTGTGTTGTTGAATATGGTGGCTCACATTTTTGCACCCTCGTTAGATTTATGCCTCTATAGTCTAAATAAATAAATGGTAGATTTGAACTATCCTGATCTGGATGGCCCAGGCTAGCTTAGGGTAGCCAGGTTGACTTAACTATCCAGCAAGGGGTCTCCCAATGTCCTTCTGGGAGACCAGAAGTGATGTTGGGCATTATTGAGCCTACTTCTGGTTTTGGGCCTGCTTCTGGTCGGGGGTGACACCCTGGCTTTTGGGCAAAACTCTGTGGTAAATTCAGCTTCAAACCATACAGTTATGCCCAAAAACCAGACTGTCACCTCCAACTGGAAGTAGGCCTGAAACTGGAAGCAGGCCCAAAAAGGTCAGTTGGGGCAGGAGTCCCCCCACTAGCCAGCTGGCTGGTGATGGGCAAGAGCCTGCAAAAGCAGGGGCTCCCCTGCTCCCACTTGGGGGCTGGCAACCCTAGGCTATCTTGATCTCATCAGATCTCAAAAGCTAAGAAGGATCTTGGATAGGAGAACACCAAGGAACACCCAGGGTTGCTATGCAGAGGCAGGCAATGGCAATCCACCTCTGAACGTCTGTTGCCTTGAAAACCCTACAGAGTTGCCTTAAGTTGGCTGCAACTTGATGCACTTTTCACCACCACCTCCACTAGGTTTGAACTTGCATAGCTTTCCAAGATCAAGTTGTATTACAGGTCACATAGCATGATTCCTGTGAGGAACACCTATCTTCCAACCCTTCCTCTATGTACAGCTTCCATCTCTTTACTAACTAGAATTCCAGAGGGAAAGGCGCGTTAGTCTGTTGTCTTGCTGTGCTTCAGCAAGTTTTTATTTTTATGTTAGCATAAGCTTTTATTGACTAGAGCCTTCTTCATCAAATGAAGTATTTAAGATGACCCAAAAGGCTTGTTTATTTTAACCAGCTAGGAATGCCACTAAGCCTACTATTGTTTGGCAGCTAGGGTCACACATAGAGTTCCTAAGCATTTTACATATGTCTCTTGAGTCCTCACTCTGTTTAACTGAAGGAATACATCTTCCTGCATGAACTAGCCAGTTTCTGCTCACAGTGCCTACCTGGAAGTGCCTACCATTCATTCTAGATCATTTTCAGTTCCAGCACCAGTTATTTAGAATGTTCTTTTGGAGTAAGCTTGGAGGGTACCTGTGTTGCCCATCCTTAGGAAGTGTAAAGTCTCTCTCAATGAGTTTTTTTTTTTTTTGATGAGCTGCTTTGATCTTTGGTTGAGGTCTTGTTTTTTTAAAAAACTTGTTATGATTTAACACTGCAACACAAGTAGGTATACACAAAAAATCCATAGTATAAATAAATCATTCATTCCAGTCATCAGATTTTTTAAAATGTCCATTACAGATTTAATACAGTATAATTTGGTGGTATTTTAAAATATCTTTAACTTCACAAACTCAACACAAAACACAAAGCTAATCTAAATCAAAATTATTATGATCTGCACAGTGGTGTTTATTGGTAGAAAGAGTCTTACCTCAATGATTCCATGTCACCAGATAAGCTCTAAAATTATGGACCGCAAGCTGCAGTGGTTCAAGTGGTTAAGAAGCTGAACTGCAGGCTGGAAGGTTCAGCAGTTCGAGACCCAAGTGCTGCATGACGGAATGAGCTCCTGTCTCTGGTTCTGGCTCCTGCCAACCTAGCAGTTTAAAAGCAAGAAATTGCAAGTAGATAAATAGGTACCACTTCAGTGGAAAGGTAACAGCATTCTGTGAACCTTGGCATTTAGTCGTGCCGGCCACATGACCACAGAAATGTCTTCGGACAGCGCTGGCTCTTCGGCTTGGAAATGGAGATGAGTACTGCAACCCTAAAGTCAGATTCGACTGGCTTTCGAACAAGGGAACCTTTACCTTTACCTTTTAAACCAGCAAACAACAAACATCTTATTATGCTTTGTTGTTTTTAAACGTATTTTTGGCAGCAAGATCTTCCTTTATACCCGTTAACCATTTAAGCAACTATATTTGAGTAACTGTACTTTAGGTTCACAATTTCATTGTTTGACTTGCCATCCACTATTATTCACGTTCATACAGTTATCCTATATTTGGCAGGAATAACTGGAACATTACTGAAGGAACAATATGGGACAATCAGCCAGAAATTATGGAGCAAGAGATGTGACATTACAGTAAACGGACATTCTGATGACTGTACGTGTTCCTTGACCTAATTGATTAGATAGTGTAATTAAATGCAGTTATATCTGTTGAAGTCATGTTGAAATTTTTACTGAAATTAATTTATTGTTGGCCAATGGTATTTATTTGATGTTAGTATTTTTCCCATATCTACCATTTGTTAGTTGCCTTTAATCTTTTAGAAATGTTGAATGTAAATATTTTAATGAATAAACTGCATCCCCACAAGTCTATTCATGATGCTGCCAGTACTTCTACTGTGTCTTGTAAAACATATAGACCCCGGATGCTTATCTGCTTGTCCTGCCTGATACGGATTGTGGCGGTAGCAGCTGTAGTGCAGAAACTTTGTGAAGCGGAAACCAACTACGAACCCTCAAGATGCTTCCATAGGCTTAATTCACATACTTTTATTTAAGGGTGTCTTCTTAGAGCTCACTTAAGCAACTGTTTTCTTCTGAATGTTTTTGCAGGTTATTAAAATCAAACCTATAGGTTGCCAAAAACAAAACCCTGATGTCAGCAGATGTTTGAATAAGAAAATACCAGACGTAGCTGCAGTTTAACCTCTGTTGTGCCCAGCTGGCACTTAGCTTCCAGATTTCTTAGCATGAAATTAAATATGTCATTGGTTTTATTTATGTTTTTTTTAAACAGATTGCAACTCCTGGTGCTAGAAGTGCCCTGTGCCATTTTCCCCTCAAACACTGCTGTCACCAAGTTCATTTTATCCCCACTGGAGAAAATTTACATGTATTTTTCCCTAGCTAGGGCAGCAGAATGGAAATGATGATTTTTCAAGGGAGAAATGGCACAAGAAATTTATAAAAATCTTCTTCCCACTAATATTCACCATTTATTGGGGGGGAAATCCTTTGCCCTGTTATATGGGCATCTTGACAAGTAAACCTTCTGTTTGTTAGATGATTGTTTACTGTGTCCCTAATTGTGGACGTAGTGAAACTCCTTATCCCTCACTGTCAGAGATTCCCCACTTTTCGTTGATGATCTGTATTTTATCTAGTCACTAATTTCTAGCACTGTATCCTTGTTCGTTGTTTTTTTGTGCATCCTAAAGTTACTGCTAGCATTGGATGAAATGTTATATTTGCATAGTAGAAATATTCAAATATTTTAAGAATGCTTTGACAAACATATAATTTCATAAGGTATTTACAAAGCAAATGACATAATACTTGCTTGCATACTTTTCCTCTCCTTCTATTCCCAGTCTTTTGGCTAGTGCTTTTTCAGTTCCATGTACATTTTTTACCTATATTCCATTCCTTTTCTCCCATTTTTTATCGACCCATCATTAATTGGCCATAGACCAGCAACTGGAATAGGGCACAACTACCTGCATTTGTGACCTCTGATCTTGAGAGAAGAGACCGGATTTGCAACACTCTCTATTAAAGAAGAACCACTGTAGGAGAGGAATACAGGAGAGGAGATGGTTGTTTTGCAAAATAAAACACTCAAACA
The DNA here is from genome assembly GCA_029375565.1 of Gekko gecko. Classification (NCBI taxonomy): domain Eukaryota; kingdom Metazoa; phylum Chordata; class Lepidosauria; order Squamata; family Gekkonidae; genus Gekko; species Gekko gecko. Next base: position 43,825,650 of record JAPDNY010000007.1, on the reverse strand, counting down.
TATTTTTATGTGGCCACGATCTTATCCATGCAAGTGCAAACTCAAAAGCATGATATATGGGCACGAGAAAACTGGGATCTTATAGGTATAGTCTCTTCTAATTCTACTCTTAGTACAGAGAACCTGTGGATCCCTCTTCTATCTGTCACTGGAACTAGCCTGGATTAGCAACTTAAACCCTTTCTTCAGACTCTGGAGGGGTACAGACAGACAAGTTTATGGTCTTGCTGGGAGGAGGGCTATCTTCTCTTTGGGTCTGTGTACAAGACATCAGGGATTCACCACACTGCATTCCAGAAGCTTTGAGGAAGTTAAGATAGGATCAGATCCCTTCTAAACCTGTTCTCGTTTCTACAGTGCATATGGGACACAGCTTTTTGACTATCCACTATCTGGCAGAGTCTGTAGCCTCCATGGTAAGGAATTGTCCTCTCGCTGCCATAGGGTGGACTGTTATGAGCTGTGACAGGCATAATATAGGCACAGCCTACGCAAAACAAAAATGTTAAAGTGTTGCATGCGTAAACCCTACCCTACCTTCTTTGGTGATCTCAGGACAGTCATTTTCTCTCAGCCTCACCTATCTTACACCATTGTTATGAGGCTAAGATGGAGGAGGGGAGAAGCATTTATATGGCCCTGTGCTCCTTGGAGGAAGGGTGGGATGAAATTGCACCAAATAAATTTTCTGTTTGATTAGCGTTCTACTGAACTGACTTATAATGTTCTCTGTGCTTTTCAGGTAAAGAAATGGACAACGTTCAGTTGCTATTCAGTTTAATTCATTGACATGTGAAGGAATTAAAAAAATATTTTGGACTGAAAATGTCTGCAGATATAGAAAAGAGAGCAGATTGTTGCAAAACATCTGTCAAGAAGTGGAACCACCAATAGCTAATCCTGAAGAAATAAAAATTAAATATTGGTTATGGTGCAATTCTGGAGTGGAGCTAAAGGTGTAGCACATAGGTAGCCCCACTTCTTTTAAATTATGGAAATTTTGTGGAAGACGTTGACCTGGATTTTGTGCTTAAACATGGTTTTGTCAGAATTTCACGGGGACAACAGGCTTTCATATAGTTCTCAAGGTAGGGATCCAACTTTTTAAGTGAATATCTTTGATGCTTATTTTGGTTCCTCAGGTTTCCTTAACTGATGTTAACAGTCATTGTTAGAGGTCACATATTGCTCATGAAGTATGATTTTTGTTTATTCTATGAGGCAGCACAATTAAAAAGGTGTGCTTATTTTATTAGCAGATCAAGAGGATATTTTGATATATTAAATAATAAAATCCCCCCAGTTTGATTGAGTGACTTGAATAATTCATATGCTCCAAAATTGTCTTGCTTACTAAATGTGTATTTAAGTAAATATACAAACACAGTGATCTCTGATTTCTCTGCACTGCAATACATACACTTTTATGTGCAGGTTCACTTCTCCTGTTAACTTCAATGGGGATAGCAGGCTTACTCTTTTTAGATGAATGCTATTCATTGAAGTTAATACAATAGCCTTTTGTTTGTCAAGGTAAATTTCTATATGGATTGAAGCTTGTGTATCCTTAGCAGCTCACTGGAACGAGTCACTGTGCTGGAAGCCAGCATAAGGTTTAATTTCTTTATGCCTTTTGAAATCAGTTTGCATTGGATTACACATTTAGGTATTTATAAAGTGAGTATTTCCATGTTGTTCTTCTGGCAGGTAAATATGCTATTGCTTATGTCCTGCTGGTAGCAGCCTGGAACGTGCACATGGTAGAGTAGAACTGGCAAAATATATAGCAAATTTAGAATAGATGAGCAGAATTTCTGTTTAAGGCAGATTAGCATTGCTTGGTTTAGTGAAATGTGGATAATGTTGTACTACTCCTTGTGTCGTGTTATATTTTCTTCTTTTTTATGCCCATATCTTGGACTGATTTACCTTGTGGTTTCAAAGAGGAATTCCTGTCTTACCTTGAACACTATCAACTAACAATCCCAGTAAGGGTTGATCATAATGGAGCCTTCCTCAGCTTTACTGTGAAAAATGCTAAACTCTCCCGGAGAAAGAAGAGGAGTACTGAACATTATGACCAAGAACTGGCAGTATCTAAATTATTTTTTAAACTTTCTGCCTATGGCAAGCACTTTCATTTAAACCTGACTCTCAACACAGATCTGGTCTCCAAACACTTTACAGTAGAATACTGGGGGAAAGACGGACCTCAGTGGAAGCATGACTTTTTAGACAACTGTCATTACATGGGATATTTACATGACCAGCATAGTACGACTAAAGTAGCATTAAGCAACTGCAATGGTCTGGTAAGTGCAAATTATGTATTTTGACTTGTTGGTGTTCTTGATACTTTATATTTAAAGAAAGGAATAGTCTGTATCTATACTGGTTTAGCTCTGTTAGAATTCTTAATTATTTGGTTTCTGGTCATATCCTTGCCCTTTGTCTAGTAACTTTTTGGTTCTGATCTAGAGAACATTAATCACACTTTCTTGAATGTAAGCCCCTTTGAACTTTGTGGGGTGTATTGTAAAATAAACATGCATGGGATTAGACCGTATGTCTCATTGAAGGTAATGATACTTTCGTTTTGACTAATTTGTCCTGTGTTTCAATGAAATATATGCATGTCTGACTTTATCAGGAATGGGTCCATGTGTCTTGATTGCTTTGCAGTACCTACAGTATCATACGGATCACAGTTTTTTCTACTTGTAGGTAGGCGTTGTACTGTAAAAAAAGAGAGCAAAAACAATGACAATTGTACATAGCTATATATGCACTCGGAGCTGCGGTGGCTCAAGTGGTTAAGACACTGAACTGCAGGCTGTGGAAGGTCAGTAGTTCAGCAGTTCGAGACCTGGGTGCCGCAAGACGGAGTGAGCTCCCGTCTCTAGTTCCAGCTCCTGCCAACCTAGCAGTTCGAAAGCAAGAAATTGCAAGTAGATAAATAGGTACCACTTTGGTGGGAAGGTAACAGCGTTCCGTGCACCTCGGTGTTTAGTCATGCCGGCCACATGACCACGGAAACGTCTCCGGACAGTGCTGGCTCTTCGGCTTTGAAACGGAGATGAGCACCGCAATCCTAGAGTCGGATTCGACTGGCTTTCGAGCAAGGGAACCTTTACCTTTACTTATATATGCACTCTGGGTATGTGAAGTTCATATACTGAGAGAAAAGCAAAATACGTTTCTTTGAGTAGAGATTATTAAACTTATTGGCTGCTATTCTGTTTTACACATACCTAGGCATATAGCTATCAGTGGTGTTTGTTATGTTCTGTTTAAAACCCTGTAAGTTGAGTGCAAATTGTGGAAGGGCTGGAAAAAATCCTGTGTTGGATACAAGCAGTAGAAGAACATAGTAGAAATCCCTTCAGAAACCATATGTATATTGGCCAGATACATATTTAGGCTAGGGTCTAGGGTGTCCCATAGTAAGTTACTTGTGTGCAGCAGTGTTCTGAGATCCTTCTAACCTTCTCACATTGTCACTAATGAGACTTTCCCACATTGCCTAATGAGTCTCTCCCAAACTCAGTAGAATTTTAGGCATGGCTGCCAATGTACCATGGTCTGAAATTAAAAAAAAAAAATAGAGAACCTCCAGTGTGCCCACAGAGCACATTCTTTGGGGCCTTCTAAGGGTTTAGTCAGATAATAATTCAGTGCATAATGAAGCCTTTATGCAGTTGCCCCTCAAGTACCTAAAGGCTATTGTGCAATTTCCAATCCATGCATTACTAGAGAGTGGGACTGGAGAATAAGTTTATGCTATGGTGAAGTTTGTATTTCAGTCCTTCTTTGAAAAGCAAGCAAGATAGGGATGTACACTTCAGCACTGGAGTGTACAATTTTCAAAGGGTATAATATGCAGATGTTCATAAAATTATGCTGTATAACAGAATAGTGTTTTTGTTAGTTTCTTTATAAAAGGTGTAGTGGGTATATGCATGTTCTTGGTACTGTGAGGGAGTACAGTGCTGATTGTAAAGCATTACAAAAATTTATCTTTAAAAGTCGTAAAATTTACGTGGGTAGAGAGTTTTGTTTCGTCTCACAAGCCAGCGGCAACTAATGAGGTAGGGTAGCTTGTAACAAACACTACTGGCTATTCAATAGCATATGCTTGCATCTTGTCTCCCCCCCATGCTTGTTGATGAGGACGGGGAGCTTCCATTGCAGAGGAAAGTGAGGTGCCCCCCCACAAGTACCTGAGAGTTGGCTACCATGATAATGGGCCTGGCTCAGTGGCCAGCACCATACAACTGGCCACAGATTTCCTAGATCAAGTCAGCTGAGGGGAGGAGAAGGAAAACTGGAGACAAAGGGTCAGATAAATGTAGCTTTGCTATTGGTAGGAAGCAGAGAAGAAATCAAGAGGAGAGACTATGGGGGCTTTCAGGGAAAAGGAGGAGGAGGGAGGGGGAAATGAGATGTCTCCCACAAGTCCTTGGGGGTTCTCACTTGTCAACTCTGATAGCAAAAATTTGCTTTAAACATATTTGGATGATAGACCGCCAAGGAGGTCCATGGTTGCTACACAGAGGCAGGGAATGGCAAACCACTTCTGAATGTCTCTTGCCTTGAAAACCCTATGGGGTCACCATAAGTTGGCTGTGACTTGACAGCACTTTCCACCACCACCACAGTGTGAGCAAAAGCAATATTTTTTTTGTAAGCTGTCTACTTGTTGATGGGACTCTGGGTTATTTCAGCAGTAAGTCTTATATGGAAAAAGACTTATACTATTGTAAAATAATTCAGGCCTAAAAATAAACCACAGAGTAGTCACTTATAAAATGATAAAAGAGAACACCATGTTTGGAAACCAACACACTACTCTTCACTGTAGTAAATCTTAAAGTGTATTATGCGTGATATTCAGAGGTTGCTTTTATTCCATGCTGAGGTGCCAAATATGATTTGCGGTGGACTTTTAAAGATTTGTTAAGTTTTCAGTAGTAGGAGTATTTATCTGAATTTGTTAGTGTTAACAGGCCCTGTCTTACACTGACCTTTGTTCCATTTGTTGGCCAAGTTTTCTGTAGATTTCTCTATAATTACCATTCACAACAGTCTTCAGAGCAGCATACTCAAGAGTAAAGAACAGTATTTCCTTCCTATCCCACATAGGGCTTTACATAGGCATATGAAAAGCCTAGAGCCTGTGACACAGAAGCCTGGTTACTTGCTATAGATAAATCTGACAGGTAAGAGGAGAAGCAAGATTCTCTTCCGAGTTTAGGAATTGAAAAGAGCTGACATACTGAGCTTGTATTAGCTCAGTGCAACTGTTAATTGTTTCATTTGAAAAACTTATTCACATGCTTTCTCAAAAACTGTTCTGAAAGCCCACTCAGTCTCAAAAATAATGTTGCACATAACATGGGGTAGGGTAGGAGCTGCTGTTAAAGCAAACAGTTTAAAGCTTGGTTGGGCTTGCAGAACGAGTTTTGTGATTCTTTAGGTCCTGGTCAATGTTCATAACAAGACATAGAGTCAATGTGGTGTAATTGATAGCATTTTGAATTTGGATAAGGGGAGTAATGGATTCAAATTCTCCGTCAGCCACAAAGCTTAGTGAATAACTTTGGGCAACTCAGTCAGTTTAAATTACCTCACAGGTCTGAGGATGAAGTGAGACAACCCCTTGAATGCCGTCCTGAGCTCCATGAAGGAAGGATGGAGTACACGTCTGAGAGATTGTTAATGCTAAGTACCACAGAAGTCCACAATTGAGACACATTGCAGCTTTCATAATTGATAGGCATAATCATGTGGCAGACATTTTCTGAGTTATTTTTTCCCATGGTGTAAAAAGTTTCATGAAGATTTCAAAGGGGGACGATTTTAGGAATGTTACTTAAGATGTATTTCTTTCTTGGATGTGACATAGCTCAAGAGTTATATAATATACTGGGGTGGGAAGGATTTTTTTCACTATAGCATGCTTGTTTACTTTAAAGGATGCAGTTTGCTGTGACTGGAGAAAGTACTGGCTATAAATTCAATCTTTTACTAAATGTATACCACTAGGTTATTCTTTGCTATCAATTTTCTCTTGTCGCCTCAGCTGTCAAAGGATTTCGATCCATTGTAATGCCAACAGACGACTTTTGTTTTTTGATTCATGCCTTAAAGACTTGCTTTGCTTTAGATGGCCGCCATGTGCAAACACTGAAACTACATCCTGTAACAGCTGCTTCACACTGTGAAGTGTTCAGATGGAACAGCTCACCAAGCCTATCAGGCCCTGCTTCGAATCCTGTAAATCTTTTCCTGTGAGTGTTTTTTGTTCTGTGGAGAATTGCATGGAAAGCAACTGCACAAAAATGGTTCACTGTTTACTTTGTTTACTTCATTTATACCCTTCCTTTCTCCCCAGTGGGGACTGTTCTCTCCAGCCACCACAGAGAAGTGCAATTTCACATGGTGGCCATTTAGCATGTCTGTGTTTAGAGCACTGAATCTTACTCTCCTTCTGACTGTAGTAGCTTGATAGAGCTAAGGTCTCCACAGCTTTTCCCCACTATATGTTGATTTTAGAGTGAGTGGTTTTTCTTTAGTATATATAATACGGGGGTGCTGGTTGCTCTTAGTGCCCCTTTTCTTCACTGTGTTTGGCTGAACAGGAATATACTGCCTCAGTAATGTATCTGTGAGGCAGAAGAGGATTAATTAACGTTATTATTATGATGCAATGCACCTAGTGAAATTCAGTGGGTTGTAATTCATATTGTATGTCTCTTCAGATGTCATTGTGTTGAGAGCAACAGAGAGTTCATTTTCATGTCTTCTGTGCAGTCCCACATGGGACTGCCTTATGGCAGGCCTGCCGCGGGATAAGATTTCCAGAGTCTCTATTAATCATAAAATTGAGTGCTCCCCCTTCCCTCACAGAGGAGAGTTGAGCTCCTCTCTCTCTCTCTCTTTTTAGCCTTCCCGCTTTAGCGGTCACGTGATGAGGGGAGGGGGAGGCACTCTTCCCTCAGTCCTTTTTCTGCGCCATAGGGAAAAGATGTTCCAGAGCATTGTACCTCACATTTACCTCAGAAGGTGTATTTTAGCATCATTATTCCGTGGCATTATTTAAAAAGTGTGATTCATGTGGTTCGAAGATGGCCACAAATGATGATTATTTAAAATGTTTATTCTGTCTTGGAGAGGGGCATAAGACAGATTCCTGTCAGTCCTGCAGTCTCCTCATGCCTAAAATGAGACAGGAGAGGGCTCTACGACTAAAAGCCTTCTGCGGCAAAAGGCACTGGAGGCACAAGGAGAGGTTCTTTCACCTCAGAAACAAGATAAGACTCCCTCGGGAGCTCTTGATAAACCCCATAAGCCAAAACAACGATCGGCAGGGGCCAGCAAGGATCGATCATCTTCCTCCAAACCTCCACCTAAAAAGAAGAAGAAAAGTGCGACTGCCTCCACATTGTCTGACAGAGCGGGTGCTACTCCCCCGCCCTTCTCCTTCTCATGTACCTCGGCCAGCTGTGTCTCCACCCACTCTGCCCTCTACAGCAATCAGCTCCACCCCAGCTGATGTATCGCCGTCGGGAAGTGCTTTGCATTCCAGTCAGCAGAGGTCCAGGTTGACCCGGTGTCGAAGCCCAACGGCTTGACATCGACGAACATCAACATCCAGCTGGGAGGACAGGCTTCGATGTTGATAGGTTTCAACAGGCTCTCCCACATTCCTGTCCTCTACTGATGATGTGGAGGTGCTGAAGCCGCCCTCACTCTCGCACTCCTGGTGCACCCGATCTTCCAGCTCCAAGACAGAGGGAGAGCATTACTGGGATTTTCCTACAGTCTGGTCCCACATGCCTCCCTGGATGATCCCACAATGGTACTGTAGCAGATCTTCAACACGAAGTCGAAGCAGACGGCGCAGTCGTAGCCATGAGTCTTGGTGTCCAGGGATGTTGTCTCCCTCGAGGAAGGCACTGGTGCAGATCGATCAACCTGCCACTCCTTTGATGCTGCCGGAGCCGCCGGATCAGGATCCTTCAGATGCAGAGTCTGATCATACTTCACTCCCTCCACCAGAGGACAGCGTTGGGGATACTGCTCCGGTTTTGCCAGCTGAAGAACTGAGAGTTTATTCAGGGCAGTTACTGCGTATGGTGAAAGCTTTAAAGATAGATTATGCCTCTCCCAAGCCTACGGAGGAAGATCCTGTTATGGATATTCTGTATTGTAATGAGCAGGGATCGGTAGCAGTTCTTATGGTTCGAGGGATAAAAGAGATTACTGGCAATGCATGGGCCAGACCCTCTTCTAACAGTGTCTCTACCAGAAAGATTGAAAATCTGTATAAGATTAGAGAGGATGAGGTTTATTACCTGTACCATCACCCACAACCCAGTTCCATGGTGGTGGAAGTAATACCTTCCAAGCAAACAGGAGGCCCTCGTTCTTCCCCTTTAGATAAGGAGGGCAGGAAATTAGATATTCTGGGCAAGAAAATCTACTCCTCAGGGGCTTTATCTCTGAGAATCTCTAATTTTAAAGCCATTATGGCTAGGTATCAGGTACTTCTATGGGACAAATTGAACCCACTCCTGGAAGACTTAAAGGTAAAGGTAAAGGTTCCCTTGCTCGAAAGCCAGTCGAATCCGACTCTAGGGTTGCGGTGCTCATCTCCGTTTCAAAGCCGAAGAGCCAGCGCTGTCCGAAGACGTTTCCGTGGTCATGTGGCCGGCATGACTAAACACCGAGGTGCACGGAACGCTGTTACCTTCCCACCGAAGTGGTACCTATTTATCTACTTGCAATTTCTTGCTTTCGAACTGCTAGGTCGGCAGGAGCTGGAACTAGAGACGGGAGCTCACCCCGTCATGTGGCACTCTCGGGTCTCGAACTGCTGAACTACTGACCTTCCACAGCCTGCAGTTCAGCGTCTTAACCACTTGAGCCACCGCAGCTCCTGGAAGACTTACCTGATGACAAAAGAGAGCAGGCACACCAGCTCACGATGGAAGGTGCTAAATTGGCCAAGCAAGAGCTGAACGCTTTGTGTCATTCTGCAGATGCAGCTAGTGAGGTCATGGCATCTGCAATAGTTTTACAGAGACACTCCTGGTTAAGGTCCTCAGCACTTCCACCTGACACTCGGTGCCGTATTGAGGACCTGCCTTTCGAGGGTAAATTGTTGTTCAGTGAACAGACCGATGATGTCCTAGAGAAGGTCAGAAAGACCAAATATACTGCAAAGTCCTTGGGCTTAGCAGCCCAATAATCTGCTCCACCTAAACCCAGGTATTTATCCAAGCCTTTTTCTCAGCCCTCTCTGGGTCGGGGATGTAGGTTTCAATCCAACTCATATCAATCTTTCCACCACTCTTATAGCAGAGGTTATCAACCCAGGCATCAACAACAACGCCAGCGGAACCAGCATGTTCGCTCTCCCTGTGCCTCAAACTCTAAGCCTAGGCCTCCACAATGAAGCCTTCCTCCTCTGTTCAGGGCACGTCTTTTATCGTTTGCACACTGTTGGTCAGTTATCTGTTCAGATGTTTGGGTTCTTCAGATAATAAAGTTTGGTTATTCTTTAGTGTTTAAAGAAATGCCACCGCAGTTTCATAAAGTCAGACCAAGATGTCAAACAGATAATGGTTTAGATATTGAACTTCAATCGCTATTGCATAAGGGTGCTATAGAGGTAGTCCCTGATACAGAGGAGAACTGTGGCTTCTACTCCAATTATTTCCTAATTCAGAAAAAGGGGGGTGGACACAGACCTATATTAGATCTCAGAGATCTAAATACATTTCTGGATGTGCATAAGTTCCGTATGATTTCCCTGGAAGATATTTACACTTCTATCCCAAAAGATGCTTGGTGTGCTGTGATAGACTTACAAGGTGCTTATTTTCATATTTCTATTCATGATGAAAACAAGAAATACTTGTGTTTCATGAGTAGTATGCTGTGCTGCTTTTTGGTTTGGCCACTGCACCTAGAGTGTTTACAAAGTGTTTTTCCACTGTCATCACTTATCTCAGACTAAAGGATGCAGGGTGTATGCCTATCTGGATGACTGGCTTTTCATGGCCATTTCCAGAGACCTTTTAATCTCCCAACTTGATCTGGCATTCCGTATTCTACAATGGCTGGGGTGGTTATTAATTTTAAAAAATCCCTACTCAGTCCGGCTCAGGTTACTGAGTTCATTGGGGCAAGTTTGGACTTTGTTGCTTATAGGGCTTTTCTTCCAATAGAATGGGCCAGAGCTATACAGTTGATGGTGGCTTCTTTTACAAGCTCCAGATTTCAGAGGGCCATTAAGATCCAGAAACTATTGGGTCTGATGGCTGCCACTACTTCCACAGTGCAATATGCATGCCTGAATAGGAGGCCATTGCAGAACTGGTTCATTAGAGCATTTAGAGTAGATGCGGACCCTCATTGGAAGTGTTTATCGATCCCACGGTCGGTCCTTAATTTGGTGTAGTGGTTAAGTGTGTGGACTCTAATCTGGGAGACTCTAATTTGGGAGACTCTAATCTGCAGACTCTAATCTGGGAGAACTGGGTTTGATTCCCCACTCCTCCACTTGTACCTGCTGATGTGACCTTGGGTCAGTCACAAGCTCTGACACAGCTGTTCTTGAAAAAGAGCAGTTTCTGTCAGAAGTTCTCTCAGCCCCACCTACCTCACAGGGTGACTGTTGTGGGGAGAGGAAGGGAAAGGAGTTTGTAAGCTGCTCTGAGATGCCTTTGGGCAGTGAAGGGTGGGGTATAAATCCAATCTCCTCCTCCTCTTCCTCCTCTTCCTCCTCTTCCTCTTCTTCTTGCCTGGTGGACTCATGATTCCAATTTGTTGGGGGGTTTTCCACTGGCTCCTTTTTTACCTGACCTACACATATATACTGATGCCTCATTGACCAGCTGGGGTGCTCACTGTAACTCATTGCAGTTCAACGGATGTTGGTTGCGGTATGAGTCTTCCCTTCATATCAATGTATTGGAACTCAGAGCTGAAAGATATGCTCTCTCTTTTCTTACAGGCCCAGCATGCAACAAGACGGTCCTCTTGTCTACGGACAATGTGGCAACAAATTTTTATGTCAACAAACAGGGCGGCACAGGGTCATTAGCGCTGTGCAGGGAGGCCTCCCTTCTTTGGTCTCTAGCAATCCAATACAAGATTCATTTAATGGGAATACATATCCCATGGAGATCGAATGTCCTAGCAGATGCTCTGAGTCGAAAAGCGCATTTGGACCACAAATGGTCCATTCCCAAGAAGTATTTGAAACCAATTTTTCAGAGATGGGGCAAACTGGTAATAGACCTCTTTGTGTCTCATTCAAACGCCAAATGTTCACTGTTCTGTGTCTGATCGCCAAAAGAGGGGACTTGTCTGGGAGACGTATTCCTCCTAGATTGGAAAGGTGTTCTATTTTACACCTTCCCTCCCTTACCATAATTGCAGAGAGTCCTGATGAAAATAGCACAGGACAAGACACAGTGCATTCTAATCGCTCCCTTCTGGCCTCATTGGCCATGGTTTCCCGTTGCGAGACCTGTCCCAGAGCCAGTCCGAACCTCTCCCGTTAGCGCCAGATGTCCTGACATCCTTCCAGGGAACACACCCGGACATACGCATGCTGAACTTGCACGCCTGGCACATTTCCCAGGAGAACAATGCTCTCACTGGGTTGCAGAGATCTTGTTATCATCACGCAGGGCTTCCACTTGGTGTTCATACACAAGCAAGTGGAATAGGTTTACCACTTGGGCAAGGAATTGAGACATTCATCCTGAATGTTGCCCGTTGATGATAATCTTTGATTACCTATTAGACATACTGGATACAGGGCTTTCTCCCGCGTCCATAAAGGTTCATTTGGCTGCTATTTCTGCTTTTCATATTGGCATTGATTCCAAGCCTATTTTTTCTAATGCATTATCAAAACGTTTTCTTAAAGCTTTATTTAATAAATTTCCGCCTGTTCGTCCACCTATACTGCAATGGAGCCTATCAGTTGTGCTCATGCATCTAGTACAACCGCTGTTTGAACCTTTGGATGCATGAGAACTGTCTTTTTTATCTTATATGGTGTCCTTTCTGGTAGCCATAACTTCTGCCCGCAGGGTGGGAGAATTACAGGCCCTACAGAGTACTGACCCGTTCATCAAATTTCATCCTGACAAGGTTATATTACGACCTAGCTTAGAGTTCCGTCCCAAGGTACTTTCTAAGTTTCACCTCTCACAAGACATTGTGCTGCCCAGTTTTCCTCCCAGAGCCTTCCTCCCCAGCAGAGGCGACACTACATACAGTAGATGTTAGGAGGGCTTTATTGTTTTATTTAGAGCGCACATCCCATTTTAGAACCACTGCTCAATTGTTTATTTCCTTCACGGGCCCAAAGAAGGGTCAGGGGGTCTCTGCGCAGACCATTTCCAGGTTGATAACCTAGGCTATTTGATTGACTTACGAAGCGGCTCGACTGCAGTGCCCTTTTCCGGTCCGAGCACATTCTACTAGAGCACAAGCCTCTTCTGCAGCTTTTCAAGTGGCTGTGGATGTCACGGAGATCTGTAAAGCAGCAACATGGTCCTCTCCTCTGACATTCATTAAGCATTTTTCGATTGATGTTGATTCTTGAGCTGATGCGGCTGTGGAAAGTTCGGTTTTACACTCTTTGTTTAAGTAAAGATGACGTTAGCCCACACCCGCCTTCTTACTTATTCAGCTTGCTAATCTCCCATGTGGGTCTGCACGGAAGACATGAAGATGAAAACATGGTTGCATTTACCTGTAACTGATGTTCATCGAGTGTCTTCTGTGCAGGCACACATACCTCCTACCCCGCAGTGGGCTGTACGTTAATGGATTTTTTCCCCCTATGGCAGCAGGCAAGGACTGAGGGAAGAGTGCCTCCCCCTCCCCTCATCTTGTGACTGCTAAAGCGGGAAGGTGAGAGAGAGAGAGAGAGAGAGGGAGAGGGAGAGGGAGAGGGAGAGGGAGAGGGAGAGAGAGAGAGAGAGAGAGAGAGAGAGAGAGAGAGAGAGAGAGAGAGAGAGAGAGAGAGAGAGAGAGAGAGGAGCTCGACTCTCCTCTGCCAGGGGAGGGGAGCACTCAATTTTATGATTAATAGAGACTCTGGAAATCTTATCCCGCAGCAGATCTACCATTAGGCAGTCCCATGTGTGCCTGCACAGAACACACTTGATGAACATCAGTTACAGCTAAGTGCAACCATGTTTTCTGGTAAACTTGGTTTCAGCGATTCTTCCTGTATGACGAACACAAACCTCTTTCGGCCTTTGGTGCTTGTTTAATTATCCTCACAGGATAAAGTTTTCTTTAGACACACTTGGAAACGGGCATTTTGAAAGTCTTTGTTCAAAACTAGGGATATTGTTAGATAAAAATGTAGCGTTTGTTGTTGTCATTTTCTAGGCCCTCTCCATCATTTCAAGCATACTCAAGGTAGGATTGCTAGCTTTTGACATCCGCTAAAGAGAGGAAAGGATAGACATATCCCACCACATAGTGCTAAATAATAGCCATCCCTTTTCCTTGTTCAGGGAATGTTAAACATCACAGTATTGGTAAAGTGGAGATGGGTCTTACGGTGAGTGGGAGAGGAGTGGGCATTCTAAAACTGTTACTAACTGACATTCTGTGAGGGTTCAGACAGGCTGTATACTAAGCCTTGGGGTTTATTTACTTTTCTCTTCTCACTACTTCTCGTATTCTATTTTCATTCAACAACCAAAAAGGAATAATAAGTTTGAAAGTTTCTACCTTACATAGAAAAATAAGAAAATTGCCCTTGTGAAGAGAAGATCCATGTTTAATGGCTGGGGGAGAGGGGATGCTGTCAAGGAACATGGAACATTGAAGTTATCCTTTGCAGTAGAAACTAGAACTATTTTCCATAAAATTAACTTAAGTGGCAAACTTAATCTGGGTTTGAGCTAAATGCCTGTTATGTAACCCAACATGGAATTTATTTTCTGTATAAAGAACGCTTGAGGAAGCTGTTGGATAGATGTCCCTAGAAAGACAAATTGGGGGCCTGTGAATGGCATACATAACTATTACAACCATCCTTACAAGAAATGAGAAGGTATTTTCTGAAGCTATTTTTTAGCTATGTACTATTGTAATAAGTGTCAGTTTTTAAACTCGAAACCTTGCCCTAGCATAGGATGACTAAGTGGTATTACTTTCACTTCAAAGACTTTGAACCACTGGACTCAAATTTTGTTTTGTTGCTTCAGACCAACAGGCTACCCACCTGAATCTAACGTTAAAGGCTGAAATTTGCAAGGAGTGAAACTTGTGTTTGTGAGAAATCAGTGGCTTGAGCAACTGGAATGCAAGTTAAGAGTAATTGCCTATTTGCCTTCCTTGTGCTGGATAGCATAACTTTGTCAGTGCTGATGTTGTAATAGATAATACAAGCAGAACATGGAAAATGTCATTGTACCTATTACTCAAGGTGCTAATGGCAAGTACCCTCTTACAGCTAGGCATCTGTCATGAGCCTGTCATCATTAATGCTAATGTATAACTTGGCAGATTCACGTTTGCCTAGTGGAGTCATGTTGCCTTATTGGAGAAGATGATTGATTATGCAATAATCCTGGAAACAGATATATATTTACAATAGTAACATAATCATGGTAAACTGAATTTAGCAGTCTGGAAGATAGTTTTAAAAGAGGGTAACATCTTAAATTGTCAAAGATATGAGGCCTAACAGGGATAAAGCATCAATCCTTAGAAATTCTTTTGAAAAAAAATTCTGAGTAAATTAAATTATGATTGCAATTGCAGTTAAATTTGTCTTTCTAGATTTTAATCAAGATTTTTTGCTTTATCATAATCGAATAACATCACAAACCCATCCCTATTTATGAACACATGAAGTTACCTTACACTGAGTCAGATGAATGATTTATGAAAGTCAGTATTTTCTACTCTAACTGACTTGTGGCTGTTTAAAGTCTCAGGGTGTGTTCTTTCATGTCATTTAGTAGCTGATGATTTTAACTGGAGATACCAGAGACTGGATCTGGGATCTCCTCCATGTAAATCAGATGCTCTGCAACTGAGCCACAGCCACCATGCTCAGCATTGTTTTGCATCCCATTGGCAGCTGCAGCAGCAATAAATGTTCCACTGCTCATTCTCTAAATCAGATTCCAAGGATATTAAGTCTCTAACTTCAATGAATGAGTTTCAAAACTTTTAACAGAAGTGACAAGGGTAGCTCTAGGAATTGTCAGGAACTCTAAATTCCTAGAGCTACCTTTGTCAGGTCTGGGAAGCTGTAAGAATTGCCAGGAACTGTGGTCAGAACTTCCTGTAAGTAGATGAGGTCTTATTTTTATTTTTTTCTCCTAGGATGCTTCCCCCAACCCTCTCACTGGTTGCTGGCAACCTTACCCTGACTACTTCTTTATGTGGGGAGTTCTCATTTTACCCCAACACAGTTTTATTCCCTTGGTTCTAGTGGTCACTAGACCGTATTAGACCACTACCAGGCTTGGTTAGCCATCATGCTTTGCAGGGCCGGCTCCAGGTGTCTGGGCGCCCTAGGCAGGACAGCCTGGGGCGCCCCCCATGGGGGATGCCAACCTCCCGGTGGGGCCTGGAGACCGGGGGGGCGGTGGCGGAGTGCTGGCTTTCCTGGAGGCTCCGCAGCTACGGGGTCCCCGGGAAAGCTGGGAAGGGGGCGAAGGGGTCTAGCCGCCCCCCTCCCTCCCAGCACCAGCTTTCCCGGGGGCTCCATGGCTGCGGGGTCCCCAGGAAAGCCGGGAAGGGGGCGGGGGGTCCTGAGCCGCCCCCTCCCTCCCAGAGCCGGCTTTCCCAGGGGCTCCATGGCTGTGGGGTTCCTGGGAAAGCCGGGAAGGGGGCGGGGGGTCTAGCCGCCCCCTCCCTCCCAGAGCCAGCTTTCCCGGGGGCTCCACGGCTGCAGGGTCCCCGGGAAGGGGGCGGGTGGTCTAGCCACCCCCTCCCTCCCAGCGCTGGCTTGCGGGGTCCCCCGGGAAAACCAGGAAGGGGGTGGGGGGGTCTAGCCACCCCCCTTTCCTCCCAGGGCTGGCTTTCCCGGGGGTCCGTGGCTGCGGGGTCCCCGGGAAATCTGGGAAGGGGGCAGGGGGTCTAGCCGCCACCCCCTCCCTCCCAGCACCGGCTTTCCCGGGGGCTCCATGGCTGCGGGGTCCCCGGGAAAACCAGGAAGGGGGTGGGGGTGTCTAGCCGCCTCCCCTCCCTCCCAGCGCCGGCTTTCCCGGGGGTTCCGTGGCTGCGGGGTCCCTGGGAAAGCTGGGAAGGGGGTGGGGGGGTCTAGCCACCCCCTCCCTCCCAGAGCCGGCTTACCCGGGGGCTCCACGGCTGTGGGGTCCCCGGGAAAGCCGGGAAGGGGGCGGGGGTCTAGTGGCGGGGCTGGCAGTGGGCACCTGGTTAGGGCGGCAGGGGGGCTGCTTTTGGGGGGGTGGGGCGCCCTTGCCGAGCACCTAGTTCGCCCAATGGGCGATCCGGCCCTGATGCTTTGGATCCTCAGACAACCAAAGTAATCAACTGTTTTTAGTAATTTGTGGACCTCATAGGATCTGTAATTATTGTACTGCCAAGTGCTTGTTTTATTTCTAGTCTGTCTTCTTTGCTGAGACTCAAGGTGGATTAAGTATGTATCTTGTTCTGCTGTGCTTTCTGGAATGTTCTACCTTTCTTGACATCATCAACCCAAGTTTCTGATTATTTGCTTTCCATTCTAGCATCTCTTCTTTGCTGGCTGATTCTTTCTGATTAATAGGTGGCATGGCCTTCTAGCCTCTCAAAAGTAGATTTTCCTCTTAACTATAGATGCTTCTAATCTTGGGTAGAATGCTCATTGCCAAGGCTTGTCAGCCTATGGCTTTTGATTTCTGGTGAAGAGGTAAACCCAAGTAAATCTGTTGTACGGTCAAGACAGTGGCCTTGATAACGTTCATGGCCTACCTCAAACTTGTTCAGAGTCCAGTGCAATATAGCTATAAAGTTTTGCTCTCCTTAAAGGAGGTGCTTGATATCCTGTCAATGTGGAGGTAGGCAATGGACATTTGGGTGTGAGATTTAAGCCAGTATATTGAGCTAGTGGCTGTTTATTTATATAAGATAGACATCTGAGTGAATTTCTTCAGTTAGTCTAAGCATCTTCTGTGTGAATGTTTTACCTGTGATGAGATAGCATCCAACTTTGTTCATTATGGGACCAATCAGAATGTCCATGTTTTGGTACCAGGATCCACAACAATCCTGCTTTGATAAAGACAGCTTTTCCATTTCATAGTTATTCAGCAAAGATTATGTTTTCCCTCCGTGTCTACTCATTCTGAGGAAGATAATGGACAACAGGACCTTGTGAATCATCTCATCAGTCTACACTGGCCATGCCAGTCACAGGTTCCAGAATTCCCTGTCTTGTCCAGGCATGTACATCTACTTTCAATGTCAGTTTGGTGTAGTAGTTACGAGCATGAACTCTAATCTGGGAGAAACAGGTTTGATTTCCCACTCCTCCACATGCAGCTGCTGGTGTGACCTTGGGTCAGTCATAAGTTCTCTCAGAGCTGTTCTCTCAAGGGCAGTTCTCAAAAGAGCTCTCTCAGCCCCACCTACCTCATAGGGTGACTGTTGTGGGGAAGGGAAGGGAAAGGAGATTGTAAGCTGCTCTGAGACTCCGAGTGAAGGGCGGGGTATAAATCCAATCTCTTTTCTTCTTTTCTCTTCTTCCAGTAATTAGTCAATATAGTACCAAGTTGGAATTGTGCTAAATAAAATGGAAGGAAAAAGGGGGAAAATCATTATTAAACTTGGTATAATACTTAGGATATTATAGTTATGACATAAAAATATATTTTTCTTACAATAATTATTCAGAATTATTTCTAATTAATGTCAGTAACTCAAGGCAGAGATGTACTTAAGAGGCCTTGTAGCTGTGTCTTGAGTGGTAATTCAATTGTGTATCTGAAAAAAATATTCAAGAATATCCTAATAGCAATTTTTAAAGAAACATTTGAAAAAAAAAACTCAAACCACATAGATTAAATTATATATAATAATACTACTGAATTAATTAAAAAAACACTTGACATTTTGTGCTATACACTACTACATTACTTTGGCTCCAGATGGCACTTAGAATTGATTTTCTTTGGACCAGAATAGGAAGGTAATTTTTTTAATTAATTTGGTAGTATTATTATTTATAATTTAATCTATGTGGCTTGGTTTCCCACCCAAATATTTCTTATAAAAATTTGCTATTAGGATATTCTTGAATATTTTTTCAGGTAGACAACTGAATTACTGCTCAAGACATATATATCTCATTAGGGCAGAAGGTGATTTCAAAGGAGGCCTTTTAAGTATATCTCTGCCTTGAGCTCCTGAAATTAATTAGAAGTAAGTAATTCTGAATAAGTTTCTGTAAGAAAAAGATATTTTCATGTCATAATTATAATATTATAATACCAAATTTAATAATGATTTTTCCTTTTTTCCTTATTATTGTAATATTATTGCATTGTCTGGAGGTAATGTGTAATAACTACGCTTGACCACATTTGGTCAAGGTCATATAAGGTCTTTGAGATTTCTGTATAATTTTAATTTGAATTGAAACTATATTTGGATCTCTGTTTTTAAACTATTTTGTAATAAATATATGTATTTTTGTATTTTGATATATATTTGTGCCTTATGTTCAGTAAAATTTTAATACTGGGCCCATTAATTTGGATTCATTTAACCTTCTAGGTTCTTCATTCTTTTGGGTTAAGTCCCCCCCTTTCTGTTTTTTTTTAGATTGTATCTTGCACCTAAAGTCTTGGTTTTTCATCCACACATTAAGTTTCAGAACCTTTGAGCTTGACACCTTCTAACCAATGCTCCCTCTAAGCTGTGGAGGCTTGTGAGCAAAAGTTCTACTTTGTGAGCTACTGGCATTAAAGTTATGAGTGAGTGATCTGGCTACTGCATAAATTATTTTGCTCTGGAGCCATTCTTCCTGAGCTGAGACAAAAACGTGTGAGCCAGAGGCTAAAAACTGTGAGCTAGCTCACACTAATTCAGCTTAGAGGGAACACTGCTTCTAACCCTATACTAACTGACTTTTTACCTGGAAGTTGTATGTAGCCAAATGAAACCAGTTTTCCCATCAGGTTTCTTTAATAACACAGTAACATAGGGGTTCAGTTAAAAGTACACTTCAGATATTTCGTCCTTCCATGATCCTATTAATAGTTTATTTTATTTTGTTTGGCTTCTAGCCCACCCTCCCCCGCAAGCAGCCGAAAAGCTGGGAGCAACCCGCATTGGGCAGAAGGCAGCAGCGGTGTGATTGGCTGTGCTCCGCTCCACTGCCCAATGCGGTGCCGGCGCTGCGGGGTCCTCCCCCAATCGGCAAAATGCGCTTATGCGCATGAGTGCATGTGTGCTCATGCGCACATACACCCATACACCCACAGCCAAATTAATGGGGAAACGGCGAATATAGCACGCCTCTGGTGCGGCAGTCTGAACGCTCTCACGCGCCTCCGTCCCGTATCTTCCGGCAGTGGCCCCCGCTGTGTGAATGGGAAAACTCAGTATAGTTTATCCCAGGGCTTTTTTGCTACGACTGGCTACCGGAGCAAACTGCCAGTCTGTACTCAGCCTATTGACTCCGCAGGATACACCCAAAAAGAACAGATGGACAATGAATACATGGTTGTTGAATAATCCAGACTTTGTTAAAAAATTTACAAAGGAATTCTAGGAATTTTTTAAACAGAACATTCAACCTGATATGTCTATGCATACTGTATGGGAGGCTTTTAAGGTCTATGCGAAAGGATGGTGTCTGAATCAAGACATAAGAAACAGAAGAAAAAGGAAACCGAAATATACGCAGATAGAAAAACAGATCAAACAAGAAGAACAAAATCTTAAAATGAACCCAGTCAGTGACTATTCAAGAATAAAGATTAAAAATTGCAACATAAACTTCATCATCTGTTTACCCAGGAAATAGCAAAGAAAATAACATACGCAAAGCAAAACTCTTTGAAAACACAAATAAACCTACAAGGTGACTAGCATATAAATTAAGGAGAGAGACACAAAGAAAGCATATAAAAATCTTGAACAATGAAAAAGAAGAAAAAAATGTTCATAAAGATTTGAAAGAGATTATTGAAAATTTATACCAAAACCTATACTGACAAGAAAATATTGAACAAGATCAGATTAAAGAATTTTTAAGAAATTATAGCTATAAGGAGTTCTCAGAAGACCAAAGGAAGATACTAAATGAATCGATATCATATATGGAGGTGGTTGAAGCAATCAAAAATCAAAAGAAAAAGAAATCAACCAGACCAGATGGATTTCCAGCAGAATTCTATCACGCATTTGAAGACCAAGTGGCCCTTCTGTTGAAAATGACAATACAGAATATAGCAGATGAAACGAAACTACCAGACTCATGGAATCAAGCATTGATTACCCTGATATATAAGCCAGACACAGATGAAAAAGAAATTCGAAATGATAGACTAATTTCATTGTTGAATGTGGAGTATAAGATTTATGCATCCATATTAGCTAAAAGATTGAAAAGAGTACTGATAAAGATAATACAACAGGATCAATCAGGATTCTTGCCAAAGAGGCAAATGAGACACAATGTAAGAATAATTCTGAACGTACTGGAATATTTTGAAGCCCATCCTGAAAAACAAATGACTTTGGTCATTTGGATGCAGAGAAGGCATTTCATAATCTGACTTGGCTTTTTATGTTTGAACAATTACAATCATGGAGATTTCCCATCCATAGGAGCATGGTATGCGCCTTGCAGGGCAACAACTGTTAGACCAAATGTCAATGCACCTTTGAGATACTATTACTCGACAAGTGTCCAATATATCCCTATGGCTATTAAAGCATTTAACACAAAAATAATACCTCAGTTCCTATATGGGGCAGCCATTTGGATTTGTGCAGTTTCTGAATCCTTAGACAAAGTATTAACCCAATTCCTGTGTCAAATTTTGGGAGTCCCGAAGTGTGTGGCGGGAACTGTTCTTAGATGGGAGAGCACAATGCTCCCTAGAATTTAGAGCTTGGTTGGCTGCTTTCAGATTAAGACTGAAAGTTTGCTTTTCTAGTCCATCGTCAGGGAGTTTGATTTACAGACTAAAGGAGGATAATTATAGAAATACCTGGTTAAATCAAATAGATGAGAAACTGAACCTCCTTGGCCTCCCAATATCAACACTCAAGAATATATCTCAGCAAGAAGCATCGAGAAAGATCAGATTGAAAGCAAGTAATTGCGATAGGGCTAGTACCGCCGCATGTGCCAGGTGTGTATGTTCTCCTCTAGCTCTGGGAATTCCTCCTTCATTGACCCTTGATATCTAAGCCATTTTACCACCCCGTCTCATAGATTTGCTTTTACTCTCATGAGATTAAATGCTTTACTGTCTGCAGAATTAACGGGACCTTTCTCGTGAACTCCATATTCAGACAGGCTTTGTACCTGTGCTTCTGGCGAGATTGAGACACTGACACATCTCCTTTTGTTTTGTTCTCATTGGTTAGCTCTTAGGTCATATTGGGTATATCCAATTTTATCTAAACACCATCTTCTACTGGAGCCATGGGTGGTTTCTTATCTGCTGACAGATACTGACCTGACAATCACTACTTCAGTAGCAAAATACTTAGCTATTATAATAACATTGAAGCGTAAATGATTGCTGCTAAGAGGAGGTGTGCACTTTTTGGTTCTAATTGTTTTTTCAATTTTATGACTGAAATGTCTTATAGTTTTATATTTTAAAACTTTATACAGTTTATATTTTAATTGGATTTGAAATGTTAACAGTTTTAAATGCTTACATTGGTATTTTACATGTTTGTTGTATTCTGTGGATATGCTTGAGACCATTGGTCATGTGAGCCAAATAAATTGATTGATTGATTCACTTCTGGAAATGCTATGGGTTGAAATAGTGGGCCCAAAGGAAGCTTAATACTGGGAAGTTTGTTATCACCCACCAGATCAAAAGATAGAGGAGGATTATAAAATGATGAATGAATTAGAGATAGCAGCTAGGGGAAAAAAACTGTGTCGTAATAGGTGATTTAACTACCCACACATTGATTAGGTCAATATGTGTTCAAATTGGGAAGAAGAGATTGAGTTTCTAGACATTCTCAATGACTGTGCTATGGAGCAGATGGTCACAGAACCTACCAGGGGAGAGCGATTTGGTCCTAAGTAACGCCCAAGACCTGGTGAGAGATGTAAAAGTGATTGCACCGCATGGGAACAGTGACCATAATGTTATTGAGTTCAGCATTTGTATAAATAGGGAGTTGCCCAAAAAGACTGACACAACCACTTTTAACTTTAAAAGGAGTAACTTCTCTGATATGAGAGGACATGTGAGGAAGAAACTGAAAGGAAAAGTAGAAAGGGTCAAAACCATTGGGAACTTGGAGACTATTAAAACTACCATCCTAGAAGCTCAGAAAAAATACATACCGCAGGTAAGGAAAAGCACAAATAGGTATAGAAAAAGGCCTGCATGGTTAACAAATAAAGTAATGGAAGGTAAGAAGGATTCCTTTAAGCGGTGGAAAGCTAGTCTCCATGAGGTTGATAAAAGGGAACACAGACTGTGGCAAATAAAATGCAAGTCTGTGATCAGGCAAGCAAAAAGGGAATATGAGGAGCATATCGCAAAAAACATAAAATCCAACAATAAAACTTTCTTCAAATACATTAGAAGCAGGAAAGCAGCCAGGGAGGCAGTGGGGCCCTTAGATGACCAAAGGGTAAAAGGAGTACTGAAGGATGATAGGGAAATGGCTGAGAAGCTGAATGCATTTTTTGCCTCTGTCTTCACTGTGGAAGAGGAGAAGTGCTTGCCCACTCCAGAACCGCTGATTTCGGGAGAGGTGTTGAAGGACCTGAGTCAGATTGAGGTGATGAGAGAGGAGGTCCTACGACTGATAGACAACTTAAAAACTGATAAATCACCAGGCCCGGATGGCATTCATCCGAGAGTTCTGAAAGAATTCAAATGTGAACTTGTGGATCTCCTGACAAAAATATTTAATCTTTCATTAAAATCTGCCTCCATTCCTGAGGACTGGAAGGTAGCTAATGTCACTCCCATCTTTAAAAAGGGTTCCAGAGGAGATCCGGGAAATTACAGGCCAGTCAGTCTGACATCGATACCGGGTAAGTTGGTGGAAACTGTTATTAAGGAAAGAATTAGTAGGCACATTGATGAACAAAAACTATTGAGGCAGACTCAGCATGCGTTCTGTAAGGGAAGATCTTGTCTCATTAACCTGTTAGTGTTCTTTGAGAGAGTGAACAAACGTGAACAAGGGGGAATCAACAGATGTTGTTTACCTTGACTTCCAGAAAGCTTTTGATAAAGTCCCTTATCAAAGGCTCCTAAGTAAGCTCAATTGTCACGGGATAAAAGGACAAGTCCTTTTGTGGATCAGAAACTGGCTAATTAATAGGAAACAGAGAGTGAGTCTAAATGGGCAATTTTCTCAGTGGAGGGTACTAAGCAGTGGGGTACCGCAGGGATCAGTGCTCAGTCTGATGCTTTTTAACTTGTTTATTAATGATTTGGAATTGGGAGTAAGCAGTGAAGTGGCTTAATTTGCAGATGACATGAAGTTGTTCAGGGTGGTGAAAAACAGAGAGGATTGTGAGGCACTCCAAAGGGATCTGTTGAGGATGGGCGATTGGGCATCAAAATGGCAAATTGGGTTCAATGTGGCCAAGTGCAAAGTGATGCATGTTGGAGCAAAAACTCCTAACTATAAATACATGCTGATGGGGTCTGAAATGGCAGAGACTGACCAAGAGAGAGATCTTGGAGTCATAGTAGATAACTCACTGAAAAAGTTGAGACAGTGTGCAACTGCAATAAAGAAGGCCAATGCTATGCTGGGGATTATTAGGAAGGGAACTGAAAACAAATCAGCCAGTATCATAATGTCCCTGTATAAATCAATGGTGCAATCTCATTTGGAATATTGTGTACAGTTCTGGTCACCACACCTCAGAAAGGATATTATAGCATTGGAAAAAGTGCAGAAAAGGGCAACTAAAATGATAAAGGGTTGCAGAAAGGTTAAAGCACTTGGGGCTCTTTAGCTTGGAGAAACAACGGCTGAGGGGTGACATGATAGAGGTTTATAAGATTATGCATGGGATAGAGCAGTGAAAAGTACTGAAGTCGGAGACTCAGCATAGTGAAATTAGCTGGGGCAAGTGATGCTCTGTATTCTTGGTGCTTGGGGAGGCAACAGTGGGAGAGCTTCTAGTGTCCTGGCCACTATGTGACAGAGTGTTGGACTGGATGGGCCATTGGCCTGATCCAACATTGGCTTCTCTTATGTTGTTATGTTCTTATACACTTGGTGTTTGGTATAGTGGTTAAGCGCGTGGACTCTAATCTGGGAGGACCATTTTCCCCTCAAATTTCACTCAGGTGTTTTGTTGTATCTTACCTTGTTATGCCAATAAAGGTTGTGTGTGTGGAGAATCTGGGAGAACTGGATTTGATTCCCCACTCCTCCACTTGCAGCTGCTGGATAACCTTGGGCAAGCCATAGTTCTGTCAGAGCTGTCCTTGAAAGGGCATTTCTGGAAAGAACTCTCTCAGCCCCACTTACTTTACAGGGTATCAGTTGTGTGGAGGGGAAGGGAAAGGAGTTTGTAAGCTGCTTTGAGACTCCAAGTGGAGGGCAGGGTATAAATCCAATCTCCTCCTCCTCCTCCTTATCACCCACTCAGCTTCCACAGCAAAAACCTCAGTCTGGCAGACCTGGCTCTGAAGTGTTAACTGCTACACCACACTGCTACACCACATACATCGCCTGGTATCACAACTGAACTCCAGACAACAGATCTCTCTCTCCCCCTGGAGAAAATAACTGCTTTGGAGGGTGGAATCTATGGCATTCTGTTTAGCTGAGGCCTCTCTCCTCTCCAAACCCTGGCTTCCATGGACTCCAGCGCAAAATCTCCAGGAATTTCCCAACCTGGAGCTGGCAACCCTAGTCAGGACTGGCCCCAAGAGTTCCCCACAAAGGCCCAGAAAGGGCCTCCTGGCTTTGCCTTTTCACTGACAGAACAAAGCTTGGTTGCCTAGCAACCGCCACTGAGGGAAAAGTTAATCCCACAAGAGCCAAGCAGGAGAAGTGTCTTTGTCAGGAGAGACAGCCATTTTGGCAGTTATTCTGTCAGGGAACAATGGCTGAGGCGGCAGTGCGCGGGGAAGAGGAGCGGAACCAGCACCTGGTCAATGGCACGCAATTACTCTTGGTTGGCAGTTGATGGGCCAATGACTGATGGAGCAAACAGCACAGCCAATAGGAGAACTGGAAATGGCCAACGCATTAGGAGTAATATGTATGATTTAAAAATTAAACCCTGCATACACTCAGCTTGAACTTTTGATAGTAAGAACTTGCTCAGTAGTTATGATCTTCATTTGGAGCATTTCTGTTGCTCTCTGCAACTACCAGTGGATGGAACTGTGAACGATGGCATTGTCTTCCCCAACTCACCACATATATAAGAAACTGTGGGGAGGGGAACAGTGTTCTTAATCCCCCAGAACTTTCTAAAATGTGTGATTGTACAGAATGTCTATGCAAATAATGGCAATTACAGGTTGGAAATTTTTGCAAAATAGCAAGTCTCTCTTCATCTTACTATAAGTTTAGATTAATGGACGATTTACTGTGGATAATTAGAGGAAGTACTTCCTTGTTTTGATGATCTTATCTGTTTAGATATGGCTCCTGGTAGTAAAATGTTTTTATGAGCAGCATAAATAGCATGAATGCTTTTTATTGGTCTCAGCTTTCACAAAGGTGGTATAGTATTGGGTTTTGCCATCTGGATAAAAGAGATAATCTATTTAATAATAATTCCTTTGAATAAGTCTTTTAATAACAATGTCTCATTTATATATTATATTAAATCACGTATGGAACAATGTTTGACACTGAAAAAATAGATTTAATGTGCCAGCAGAACATCACTGTGTTCATTGTCTAAAATGTTTAGTTGAAATTGTTTTGGTTTGACATTTTACAGATATGAATAGTATGATTTTTTAACATGGGGTTTCAGAAAAAAAATGTGATTATAGTTTGTTCACATTGAGTTATTTTTCCTTACAACTTTATAAAATTAGTAGAACACATACTCAAGGTGGCCTTGGGCATTAAATAGGATTATTAATGCTTACTCATTTTCCCCAAGGAGAGAGAGATGAGTTGTTCGCATTTCAGGACATTTTTACTTGGCAGAGGTGTAAAAGACCCCATTCTGAATGCTAATGATAGCATTCAGGATAACAGTCTAGAAAGCACAGTTTATTCATGAGAATGTTTTTGTGTTTCTTCATTTTAATACTGTGTTTGGAAAAAAGACTTGGGCTGCATTCAGATATTGTGAGTTAACCACAGTGGTTTTTTTCATGAAAAGAATGATCCATCATATCATTTGGCTTGTGTGTGCCTTCCGTCTACCTTAGTTTCCTTGCATACCGAGAATGAAGACTTTCTGATTTAGGACACCAGTAGTCTAACTGCAATTTGGCCAAATTAGACACTTTGACAAACTGTGGTTTAGTTCAAGTTGGGATCTTGATTTGTAGAATGCAAACAAGTCACAATTTATTTTTAAGCACCTAATTTAGATATTACACTGAATTTTGATAAGATTTGGATGGAGCTCCAAAGCCTGAGTGATAGCGCCTAGGTTTTGGCCACTGTGTGACATAGGGTGATTTCCCACTAAAGCTGCCTTGGGGTTGCGCCGCCATTTGCCCCGATACTATTAGTCAATTTCACACCCGAAGCCGCGGGGCTGCATTTTGATCCGCGGCTTCCCCCGCAGTTTCCTAATCCTGTTTTTTGAGGATTACGAAACTGCAGGGGAAATCGGGTGAAGCCGCGGGTCAAAATGCAGCCCCGCGGCTTCGGGTGTGAAATTGACTAATAGTATCGGGGCAAACTGCGGCGCAACCCCGAGGCAGCTTTAGTGGGAAATCACCCATAGACTGTTGGACTGGATGAGCCATTGACCTGATACAACCTGGCTTCTCTTATGTTCTTAAGACGAAGGGCTTGTGTTAGGCCAAAGAGTTTCTGGCTTCTTCTTGTCATGAGGATACTGTAGTTTATGTCGGAATACATCTTGACCTTACTGCAATCAGTAAGAACAAATTTTACATCAGAATAGCTATTTAATTTTCCTGCAAGTTAAATATTTTGTATGAAAAGACTCTGGGTAACTTTTGTCTTCTTCTTTCTTTTAAGCATGGTGTTATTGCTACAGAAGATGAAGAGTATTTTATTGAGCCACTAAAAAACATAACTGAAAATTCCAATCATTTTAGTTATGAAAGTGGACATCCTCATGTTATTTATAAAAAGTCTGCCATGTATCACCGACTCTTCTATGATCATACCTATTGTGGTGTTTCAGGTAAATAAATTGGAATTCCAATAACATCTTTTTCCCTTTAAAATAATATGATACTGAGACAATTTGTATTTTCATACAGCAGAAGAAATATCTTGGATTCTATTAGAGTAAATTTGCTGATATAATTTTTAATTGCACCATGGAACCTTAAAGTAGTTGTTGGGTTTGGGTGCAAAATTAAATCTTTTTAAAGGCAAAGACTGAGAGGTTGTCTTAAGTTTTACATATGCTATTTTTGCCTAGCGGCTTCTGTGGAAATTTAAAGGAAACAAGTGTATAGAACTGTTCACATGTCTCCTAAAATTTATTTCACATTTCTTAGTATTGATTATTGTTGATGTTAGTTATTTAGTATTTTTTTAATTATGTTTTGAGGCCACTACCTCTGAAATGCTGTTTGGTTGACAGTTTTTGTGGGATGCAAGTTTTAAAAGTAAATAAATAAATAAATAAATAAAATATCAGCTGATGTTAGGATACGGGGCTACTCTTTAAGGTATTATTAATTATTAATTTCCTACTGAAATAGTGCTATTGTACTGTTGCCACAGTGTAGGAAATGAGGCTGGCTCACAAAAACAGTACAAAGTAATAAGCTGTTCCATTCTGCTAACACTAGGCCAGGATTCAGCTAACCCCTTTTCTGACATGCATTTTCATTAAGAAACAGTAGCTCAAACATATCAGTAACTGACTAAGAAATTCCTCATTAGTACAATATTTGTCATATAGGATTCAGGTTATTTGTATTTATTGCTTTACTATGCAAAAATGTAAGTTATAATTTTTTAATATTTAAAAAGCAGATATTTTATAATTGGTGTGAACACTCTGCTTATTTTAATTAACTTTATTTCTTAGCTTAAGCATGACAAAGATACTGATGTGCTCAAAGAACAACGTTAGTCCAGTGGCACCTTTAAGACCAACAAAGTTTTATTATTCAAATTGTCAGCTTTCATTTGGTGCCAGTTTGGAGCCAATTTGGTGTAGTGGTTAGGAGTGCAGACTCTAATCTGGGAGAACCGGGTTTGATTCCCTGCGTCTCCACATGCTGATGTGACCTTGGGCCAGTCACAATTTCTCTCAGAGCTGTTCTCTCAAGAGCAGTTCTCTCAGAGCTCTCTCAGCCCCACCTACCTCACAGGGTGTCTGTTGTGGGGAGGGGAAGAGAAAGGAGATTGTAAGCCATTCTGAGACTCCTTTCGGTAGTGAAGGGCGGGGTATAAATCCAATTTCCTCTTCTTCAGACAGATAGATGTGCTCGAAGTAAGGGCAATGCCTTATCATACTAAAACCAATATAAAAATGTTATTGTAAATATACCATTTATCTCAGTTTATACTTATGAAGGCAAATTTGAGGAGGCTGTATTATCATGCAGAGGCTTAAGTTAACTCAGCTCAAATACACCAGAGAATACAAGTTCAATTCTTTATTTTGGCCAGAATCAAGGGATCAGTTCATATGTTATGTAGGGCTATTTTTGGGCAGGAACGCACAGGAACAGAGTTCCGGCTGGCTCATGAGTTGGCCCCGCCCAGCAGGAACTCATTAGCATAATAGGCCATGCCCAACAGCAGAAACTCATGACGATTGGCTACATTAGGGGTGTGTGGCCTAATATGCAAAGGAGTTCCTGCTGCAAAAAAAAGCCCTGAGTTTTGATAACAAACAAGGTAAACTGAATAAGAAGCAAAAGGTGGGTGTAGCTAGATGTGGCCTAATATGCTAATAAGCTGTGCTGTCAGGGGTGTGGCCTAATATGCTAATGAGTTCCTGCTGGGCTTTTTCTGCAAAAAAAGCCCTGATCTTATGTAGTCTTTTCTCCACAATGACTTCTTTTTTGTCACCTTGTAAAGTACATGTGTGCATCCAAGAGGTAGAGGTATGTTCATTTTTTTGTGCAACCCATAAACATATCTACAAAGTGAGGCTCTGAAACATGAATTACTGTACAAGTGTTTAACCATGTACAACTGAAACAAGGTGACTGAAGTCAGTGTGTGGATTCATACCACTGCTGCATTGATTAATAACAGCCTTTGAGAAGAATGTTGCTGCAGATACACAGTATGATGCTTAGCAGATTTAATATCCTTCTAAGTCCATTGAATTCACCCTTCTAAGGCTACTGAGAGGTGTAACTCTGCTTACCTATTGCACTGCTATTCTTTTTATATCAAATAAAGCTATTGAGAATTTTCTGATGGAAACCTAAGGCATATATCGTTTATGAGAAGATGGGATTTAATTTCTCCTTGTAGTACAACAAATATTCATTTTTAAGAATCTGGAAGATAATACAAACATAGAACAGATGTACTTGAAGATGTTAACATAGCAACCCATTTGATGTCACTAATTATTTGATTCCTAGAAGACCTCACAGGAAGCAATAAACTTTTGTGGATGAACAATACCTTTGGTATTCCAACTTCACGTCCAAATAATCACTCATTAAGTAGTCCTCAGCGGCAGAAGAGATCAGTAAGCACTGAACGTTTTGTGGAGACGCTGGTAGTAGCAGACAAAATGATGGTGGGATACCATGGTCGCAAAGATATTGAGCATTACATTTTGAGTGTCATGAATATTGTAAGTTTGATCCATCTACATGTTAATATAGCTCATTTTAACATTGTAGGCATTAATGATGTTAGATTTAAAACTTAAAAATTTATATGCAGCTATTTTTAATCCAAGATATTTTTCAAGTATGGTTAGTATGGTTTATACCATGTTCCAGGTGCTGTCCCTAGTAACAATTTCCACTGTGTTTGTTACTGAGACGCAAAATCCTCATTAGTGGACCTTTCCTCCATCCACCTGTCCAATTCCCTCTTAAAGTCATTGATGCTCGTGCCCATCACCACGTCCACTGGTAGTGAATTCTGTAATTTAATTACTCACAGAGTACTCATTTCTGGTAAATTCTGAATGGACATCACACTAAAAACATTGCTCCCAGCCAGTTTTCTACTTGAAATGTCTGATAGGGTTGTTTACTCAGTTCACAAGTAAATTCACTCAGGGGCAGGCAGACCAGCTGACTGTTTGAGGTAGGAAATGGCTTTTAGTTTAATAAATCTCCCATGTAAGTAGAAAGGCTACTCTTTTAAGAATGAAATTGACTGTAAGTATACCTGAGGAATGCTGCAGTTAACAAAGAAGTGTTCTAGCCTGCTTTATCAAGTGATAGGCTGGAGTCTCTCTTGAACCAAATCTACTCATGAGTAAACAGTTTGGCATGTTCTTTAGGACTGTAGGCTGAGGCATTTACAGGTAATTCCTGTGTTACTTGCAAGTAATTTTATTGAGAAAGGATTGTAGATATGCAGAACACTATAGGAGTCTACTCTGACAAGAAAAGGGGTTTTTTTGCCTCCCTCTAAGCTGTGGAGTCTTGTGAGCAAAAATTCTACTTTGTGAGCTACTGGCATTAAAGTTGTGAGAGAACTATTTGGCTACTGCATAAATTAGTTTGCTCTGGAGCCATCCTTCCTTACTTAGCTAAGGCAAAAATGTATGAGCTGGAGGCTAGAAAACTGTGAGCTAGCTTACACTAACTCAGCTTAGAGGGAACACTCGTTGCTTCTTCTAGTCTCAGAAATAAAGTTTGGAAGGAAAACTAGTATATACAGCGGTTGAGATAAATGCTGTCACTTCAGCAGAGAAAATAAGAGGCAACAACTTAGAAGCAAATACAAGAATTAGAACCATATGTTATGGTCATACTTTCTTCAGTTCCACATAGCAGCTTAACACTTTTCAACGACCTTTCAGTGTAAAGAAGAATTGCTTTTCTAGTGGACAGCAAAAAGTAATTCAGTTCTGTTTAGTCCAGTGTTTATTAAATTTTTGCACTATCAACTCTGGACTGCAAGGTTTGAAAATGTTTCTTCAGCAGTTTTTGTATTACGTTTGCCCAAACCTTCTCTTTGTAATAATGCTGCAGAGAGTGGACATAGGGTTCCCCGTGCTATCACAAGGGAATATTCCTTTTATCAATACTGGAAACTAGCCACACACATTCTGTGCTCAGATAGCAGTGAGTGGTAGCGCTGCCATGCCGTGGGTGAGGAAGAGCCCTAAGTTATGCAGATGCACAACACAAAGAACTTTTTGAGGAGATTCTACTCCTTCTAATTCTAAAGGGCTATTTAAGCTGCCCCTTGAATCTACCACGGGTGCAGTGGTGAAATGGCTTAGCAAAGGCAATTGTAGGTAGTTTTAGACCAAAAGGAGCATATTTATTTGCCAGTATATACGCAATTTGCTGCTTGTGCCAAAGCAGCTGCTGTGGAGGATAGGATTTTATTTCTCATTTTAATTTGGGTGCTTATACCAGGAATTTAGTATTATATCCCACATCTCAGGTCATAAGTATTGGATACTATGAACTGCAAGTGGCTGTGGGGGCCACAGGTGGAAAAGGGAGTGGGGGATGATTTTATCCAATTCTCATGCTTCAGTGGAGACCCTGTGTCCTTGATGACATTTTCTATATGGCGGCCCTCTGACCCTTGGCATCACCTTTTCAGGATCTTGGAGCTGCTAAGACACAAGGAAGGCAGGGAAGAATGAATTGTGTTCATGTTTTGTAAAATCCATTGCTTAGTATCTAAGGAAGATAATGATAGTACCTTAAGCTTAAACAGTTATCCAAGCCAGTAAAATCTTTATGAGACCAACAGTGAAATTACAATATAATAACTTGGCATTCAAAAATAACTACCAAAGCACAGAGGTCTAAAATTTCCAGAAATTTTGAAGCTGTGTGTGTGTGTGTGTGGATATGATTTCCCCCTCCCAGGAAAAACAACAATTTTGGGAAAAGTTGAAATATTATGCAGTACAGATTTCCCTATCAAACCTGCTTTAACAGCATCTGATGCATAATTGATAACTTGGTTAGCACATAAAATTGTATTAACTGACATATTAAATGTTTAAAAATTTAGTTTTCTGCAAGTAAAATTGTAACTACACCCAGTAACAAAGTGAGAAACTGCAAACTGCTGCACGCCATGCTGTCTTAGCACATTTCATTCATTCCTAAAGAAAAATAAATATGCTTTGTAGGAGTTTCAGTGCTCCCTAGATTTCCCAGTTTTTCAGACTATATCATGCTATATATTTTGAGTCTGCAGAACTTAGTCTGCAGAAGCTTTTTTCTTGTTCCAAAGGGGGGAGGGAAATCATAGTTTTTTCAGTGCTCCCCAAAGTTTTCCATTTTTTCCCTTGGAGAAATTGAAAAAATTTCCTCAGAAAAAAACCTGGAAAAGGGTGTTTTTTCCCATTTTTCTCTCCAGACCTTCACAACTGTACTAAAGCAGGTGGTTGCAGGGGGAGAAAATCAAAGTCCTAGAATTATTGTTTGCAGTGAAGGTGACGTTCAGTAATCAAGGTGTCATTAGAAACACTTGAGACTGCAGGTGGAAGTTCATGTACTTGAATGTTCCTCTATGCAGAAAGTCCCTGCATATAGGCAACTGAATGTCTAGGAGAACTGTGTGTTTGATGTGCTAGTTTTCTATTTGCAGGGATTTTAATTGAATAGAAGGACAATGAAACATGTGAGCTTTCCCTGAAATTTCAGATGATACAGGCCAGACACAGGATTACCACTGCAGTAAAAACTAGACCCAAGAAATGGGACCCAGAGTAGGGATCTGCAGAAGAAGATGGCTTGGTTGTTAATGACTGGTGACACCAGAGGCACAGAACATGTTTAGTAAATGGCTTTCATTAATTCTTATGGAAAAAGTAAAGTACTGCACTTGGCACAACATTATGGTTTAAAAAAATCTACCCAAAATGCTTAGCAGTGAACAGCATGACTTAACTCCATTAGGTGACTTATGGGATAGTATGTATTTGTCCCATACTCCATCATAATTACAAACACTTACTAACAACCTTTCAGAACAATGTTGTGGGGTGGGATCAAGTTTCTTAAGGGAACGGCTGTGATGTTTAGGCTGGTGATGATTGGGGCTGGAGAAAACTCTCCTTCCTTTCACAACCTGCCTTTCAAACTTTACCTAGTATAACTAATATTCTGCACTGAATGATAACTCATTGCCTAATTAAACTATTTTCAAACATACAAAAATTGCATATGTTTTTGTCTGACTTTGTGTCTTTTCTTATTTTCTGGAGGTCAGGTTGCCAAACTTTATCGCGATTCCAGCCTAGGAAACGTTGTGAATATTATAGTGACTCGTTTAATTGTCCTCACAGAAGATCAGGTAAGAATGAGTTGTCATATGCCTTAGATGCCTAAACTATGCCATCCAGTTATTACAAAATGCACCCCATTATTGTTTAGAAAAATAGTATAAAATAATAAAGTAAATCTGCAGAAATCTGTGATCTAAAGTTACAGGCACTTAGAAAGATTTTCATTTAAAATGGTTAACATTTCACTTGTATTTGGTGAAAATTGCATATTTGGGAGACTAGAAAGCTGTTTCTGTATTTTGAAACTTTAAGGGCTGCTGTGCTTTTCCTCCACATACCTGTGTGTGTAGAGGAAAAGGTAATGCTTGAAACTATTCTGTAATTTTTACTTTTGACAAAATCATATTCAAGTATTGATGTGAAATTGATAAAATGCTTGCACAAAATAAACTGTAGTTCAGATTGAACAGAGATAAAGTTTGGCAAGAAGAAATTATTCCTAGAAATCACTGCCTCTAATTATAGATCAGTTTTAGACTTCAGAAGTCTTAACCGCTTACCCTAGTAATTTGTTTGGAACATTTCTGGTATGCATGTTGTATTGCAGCCAAACTTGGAGATAAATCACCATGCAGACAAGTCCCTTGATAGCTTCTGTAAGTGGCAGAAATCCATTCTCTCTCACCAAAGTGATGGAAACACCATTCCAGAAAATGGAATTGCCCACCATGATAATGCGGTCCTTATTACTAGGTATGGTTTGTTGAAATTCTCTCATTTCTTCTCTTTTCTTTTTCTCATTTATTTGCTTTCACACTCACAAAGAAAGAAAGAAAGAAAACTAGAAGTGTTTGCATTTTTAGTAATGCATAGGGTAAAAATATTGTTTACGTTTGACATTGTAAGAAAACATTAAGTAGTAGATTGAACTACTATTTTCCATTCAGTAGTGGGAAAAGTCCAAAGTTTACATGGTTTTCAGCTTTAATTTTGTTAAATGTAGCGATAATATTATCTTGAAATGAATGAATGTGATTTTTTGTATACACAGTTGAACAGAATGTTTTAAAATAGAAGAAAACTAAATACTAGTTATCATACAGTTGATTTGTTCCTGAAGTTTTAGAACAAAATATTATAGAACATATTCTTAGCTGGCACAAATTAGTGATGCTTCCATGAGGTAGCAAATGTAATGCCACATTTTTAAAAAGTGGTCTAGGAAATTACAGGCCATTGAGCCTAACATCTTTTGCAGGTAAATTGGTGGAAACTGTTGCTAAGCATAGGATTATTAAGTACATTAAAAAAACACAACATATTGAGGGAGAATCAGTGTGCCTTTTAAAAGGAAACTCCTCTCTAACCAGTCTTTCGGAATTTTTCTAGTGGGGTAACAGATGTGATATATTTGGATTTCCAGAAAGCTATTCACCAGGTTCCTTGCCAAAGGCTGCTGAGTAGACAGTTGTGGGATAAGATGCTATTATGGATTAAAAACTGTTTAAACAACCAGAAGCAGAGAGGAGTATATAGATAATTCTTGCATTGGAGTAAAGCAAGCAGTGATGTTCTGCTGGGATCATTATTGGGATTAGTACTCGAATTTATTCATAAATCATCTGGAACCAAGGGTGAGCAGCAAACTGGTTAGCTGTGCACATAGCACCAAATTATTCAGAATGGTGAGGACCAAAGTGCATTCTGAAGAGCTTCAAAAGGAACTTCTCTGTTATATCCTTTTGTTCATCAAAACATAAGAACATAAGAGTAGCCATATTGGATCAGGCCAGTGGCCCATCTAGTCCAACACTCTGTGTTACACAGTGGTCAAAACCCAGGTGCCATCAGAAGGTCCACCAGCAGGGCCAGGACGCCAGAAGCCCTCCCACTGTTGGCCCCAAGCACCAATAATACAGAGCGTCTCTGCCCCAACATAGTGTATACCTTGTGGCTAATAGCCACTGATGGACCTCTGCTCCATATGTTTATTCAATCCCTTCTTGAAGCTGTCTGTGCTTGTAGCTGCCACCACTTCCTGCGGCAGTGAATTCCATGTGTTAATTACTCTTTGGGTGAGGAAGTACTTCCTTTTATTAGTTCTAAGCCTACTGCTCATTAATTTCATTGGGTGCCTACAAGTACTTGTATTGTGAGAAAGAGAGAAAAGTACTTCTTTCTCTCCCTTCTCTATCCTATGCATACTTTTGTAAACCTCTATCATATAACCTCTCAATTGTCATTT
Source organism: Gekko gecko (assembly GCA_029375565.1). Classification (NCBI taxonomy): domain Eukaryota; kingdom Metazoa; phylum Chordata; class Lepidosauria; order Squamata; family Gekkonidae; genus Gekko; species Gekko gecko. The sequence continues at coordinate 43,789,666 of JAPDNY010000007.1, read as the reverse complement.
CTCCCAGCTAAAGAGCCCTAACCTCTTTAACCTCTTTTCATAGGGAAGGTGCTCTGTCCCCATAATCATTTTAATTGCCCTTTTCTGTGTCTTTTCCAATGCTGTGATATCTTTTTTGAGGTGCAGTGACCAGAACTGTACACAGTATTCCAAATGAGGCCACACCGTAGATTTATACAGGGGCATTATGACACTGGCTGATTTGTTTTCAGTCCCTTTCCTAATAATCCCCAGCATAGTATTTGCCTTTTTAAACTGCAGTCACACACTGAGTCAACATCTTCAGTGAGTTATCTACCACGACTCCAATATCTTTTTCCCGATCAGTTACCGCCAGTTCGGGCCTTATTAAAATATATTTATAGTTAGGATTTTGGGCTCCAATGTGTATTACTTTGCACTTGCCTATGTTGAACCCTCATTTGCCATCTTGATGCCCGCTGGAGCGCCTCATAGTTCTCCCAGGTTCTTAATTAATTAGTTTATCATATGGCATTGTGTATAGAATAGCCAGGAGAACCAAAGATTGTCTGGCAGCTGCAAGTTCTAGCTCTTAGGGTTATGCTAGCAGTGATGGCTAGACTTGTTTGTAGGAGCTGAGAGAGCTCTGAAAGAACTGTGACTGGCCCAAGTTCACTCAGCTAGCTTTATGTGGAACAGTGGGGAAATGCACCCAGTTCTCCAGATTACAGTCCACTGCTCTGAACCACCACATTAAACTGGCTCTTCTCCTCCCTGAACAGTTTAGAGTTATCCACAGATTTAGCCACTTTACTGCTTACTCCCAACTTCAAATCGTTAATGAACAAGTTAAAAAGCACTGGACCTAGTACTGAGCCCTGAGGTACCCCACTGCTTACCACCTTCCACTGTGAAAATTGCCGATTTATACTCACCCTGTTTCCTATTAATAACCAGTTTTTAATGCACAAGTGCACTTGTCCTCTTATCCCATTTCTGCTGAGTTTACTTAGGAGCCTTTGATGAGGAACTTTATCAAAAGCTTTCTGGAAGTCTAGGTAAATAACATCTACTGGGTCACCCTTGTCCACATGTGTGTTCACCCCCTCAAAGATTAGTGAGACAAGATCTTCCCTTACAGAACCCACACTGATTTCTCCTCAATAGCTTTTGTTCATTAATATACCTACTGATCCTTTCTTTAATATTGGATTCCACCAATTTACTCAGTATTGACATGAGACTGACTGGCTTGTAATTTCCCAGATCTCCTCTGAAATCTTCTTTAAAGAAGGGTGTTACATTAGCTACCTTCCAGTCCTTGGAAATGTAGGCAGATTTTAGTGATTGCATATTTTTGTCAGGAGATCCACAAGTTCACATATGAGCTCTTTCAGAGCTCTTGGCTGTATGCCATCTGGGCCTGGTGATTTGTCAGTTTTTAATTTGTCCATCAGTCATAAAACCTCCTCTCATGTCACCTCAGTCCAACTCAGGTCGGCAAGCACCTCCCATCTTCCACAGTAAAAACAGAGGCAAAAAATGTCATTCAGTTTCTCTGCCATTTCCCTGTCATCCTTTAGTAATCCTTTCTGTTCTTGAATGCAACTAATCCATCAAGAATAAAAGAATTTTGGAGCAGTTTTAATCAATAGTGGTTTGAGTGGTGGATTCCAGATCCCATCACTGTACACTGCTGAAGGTGAGGTGGCACCCTTGCTGGAGAGCATCAGGAGCGGGCAATATGCAGGTGCTGAGCCACTGAATTGATATCAGAGCCCAGTATGGGCATAGGTTGCACCCTTCAGCAGCATTCAGTGGTAGGAATGCAATCCTCCCTGCAACCCACTGTAAAAGCCCAAAATGTAGGCTTTTAGCAAGGAGTGTTGCCTTCATTCCCTTGGGAAGCAGTGTCAGGTGCAGCTCTGACTCCTGTTCTCTAAAAGAGGAATGTTGAGCAGAAGTCTGTGCCTGAATCTTCTGCACTATGGTGATTTCTAGAGCCCTTATTTCTGTATCTCCTTCTTGTGGCAATCAGGGCAGCTCTCAGTAACAGAGCCAGTTTGGTGTAGTAATTAAGTGTGTGGACTCTAATCTGGGGGAACCGGGTTTGATTCCCCACGCCTTCACTTGCAGCTGTTGGATGACCTTGGGCAAGCCATAGGTCTGTCAGAGCTGTTCTCTCAAGGACAGTACTGGAAAGAACTCTCTCAGCCCCACCTATTTCACAGGGTGTGTGTTGTGGGGAGGGGAAGGGAAAGGAGTTTGTAAGCCACTCTTACTCCGAGTGAAGGGCAGGGTATAAATCCAATCTCTTCTCTTCAGAAGTGTGCTTCTCTTCTCATATGTGGTCATCATTTTGGTGTCTGTTTCTGCTGGGTATCCACCTGTCCATGAGGAGGATTCTGGGCTTTCTTGGGGAGGAATTCTTCAGATCGGACCATCCAGAACCATTTTAGAATAGGTTAAGAGGTCATTTGATCAGAGGATTCTAAATAGTCATCTGGCATAGCTATCACCCTTCTCTTTTTGTCAGGGCTCTGGCAGTCTGCCATCGACTGGCCTCCCATCACCGCAGCTGCACCCCGCCTGCACCCCTGTTGAGCCCTGGCTCTTGTCAGAGATGGTTGCGGAGGGATGAGGGGAACAGTTTGGGAGAAAGGGGGAGAGAAGGCCTCAGACTGCGGGGTTGTGTAGGGAGGTTACTTTACCTGCCCTTCCCCTGCTGAATCCGGTTTCTCTCCTTAGGTATACAGGCTGTTACTCTCTGGCATACGCCTTTGCCATCCTGGTAGTCCACCTCCTCGGCCGCCTCCTCCCTTCCTTTTTTATCCCTTCCCCCCGCTCCCACTCTGCCTTCTCCCCATCAGTCACACCCCCGCCTAAAGCTGGGGATGCTGGGTCTGCCACACTTCGCTTTACCTCCTGGATGCATGCTGCCCCCTCTTCCACTGGTCCCCTGCCAGCCTCCCTTCATTGCCCACCCATTTGGGCACTTGCCAGGTCCGTTTCTGTGGGGGCTGCTGCTGCTGGTTTGGTCCTCTCAGCAGGGGTTGCCGATGCTCCGGTCCTCCCTGGGTCCTTCCAAGTGCCTTGCCACGGCTGGGCACAGATGTGCCCCACGGCCTCGCCACCCTATGTCTGCAGCACGGGCTGACCCTGTGGGGTCTGGCGTCCACCCTCTGTGTTGCCAGGTGGGGGTGGATCCACCCTTTGTGGTCGCATCGCTGCTCCATCCTCCTCACCCCGAGCCTTCGCCGCCATCCAGGTAGATTGTGGGCTGGGGAGACATGCTGCTGTTAGTCAGGGTCTCTCTTTCCCCTTGGGGTTCATTGTCTTCCTGCTTGGGGAGGGGTTGTGGGGCTCCCCTTCTCCTCTCTCTCTCTCATCAGCCCCCTTCCCCTGGGAGGCCCAGGCTGGACTGGGACACTTTTTTACTGTAATGGTATCCCTTATTTTGCTAAAGGCTCGGAACCCATAGTTGTTGAGTTTATGAAGTCACTCCAATCAAGAACCAACATTTAGAATAAAGAACATATCTCCTCACTTTAAGGAGTAGAAAACAGCTGTCATAAAGCTTGCTGCAAAAATAGAGGTGATGAAGGTTCCCCCCCCAACTCATCCTCTTGCTTCTGTGCCTTTTTCTGCTGTAGGAATTGTAGCAAGAGGTCATCCAAGCAGTATAGGTGTAGCAGGGACAATTTCCCCTAGAACTTTGCCATATTCTTGTCTCTTCTAACCATGTGGGTCTTTTGGGATCCAGATAGGATGTCATCTTGAATAGAGACCAAAAAGTAATATTTTAATTTTTATTATTTTAATTTATAGTCTGCCTTTCTTGCTGGATCTCAAGGTAGATTACAAGTATATTAAAAGTATTTTGTCAGTCAGTACTCTGATTACAAAATATGATCACATTTGAGTCTAATGCCAAAGATTCCTAGCAAAACAACATAATGTAGTGGTACTAGCAGGACAGGTTTCCTTCTTCCTCTTGCCCTTAGACATGCAGGGATCCAATTTACCATGGCTTGTTTTTTCATTCCTATTAGTAATATGTGGTGTAATTTTTTTCTGCCGTGTATTCTTGTGTAGTAAAGATGGCTTCTTCCATATTTTCCAAATATTTTACAGATTATCATCTGTATTAGTAATTGGTGGCTGGAGATGTTATTCCTCCAAACAATATCAAGTGTGGCTTATATACTAGAAAAGATTTAAATAGTAGTTTCATAAAGTCTTTTGTTTTAGTTTTCAGTTATATATTGATGTATTATCAGTTTTTTACTTTACTGAAAAAAATGCATGCTGGTATTTCTGAAGTTAGTGTTGGATCATATGAACTGGTTGTACTGAAAGGATAATAAACAGGTATGACAAAATTTCTGTATAACTAAGATGAACATTCAGGAGTGAAATTTATAAAAGCAGGACTATCTACAAAGCCATTTGTAGGACCTCCTGGTCCAAAATTCTGTGGAAGAACCTACAGTTGTAGGAAGTTAGCATCATCAAATGACTAAAGATGAAGTTTTTTTAATGCTCAGTGAAGCAACTGGTTTATTTCCCTAGATAGCAGAGCTACAAATCATTTGTATAGTCAACTAGCTCTAAAAGGCTGCTGGCTGAAACACTGGCACATCAAAGGAAGTGGTTCTTTAAGATATACTGTTTCTTGACAGGACTAATACAGTTTACAACCTACTGAGCCAGGTTATCCTTAGACAATTTGACACACAAATATACCCCAGATACCTCATTCTGTAAGGGGCAAAGAAAAAGGAGGGGAGCCTTCCTTGAGTCTTTGATTCATCTAAGATTAGTCTTGAGGATTCACCTGATGTTCTCACACAAGTTATGGGAAAGGTTTGAGCAGCACAAATAACTCTTGAGTAGTACAACAGAGTAAGTTTTTAGTACAAATGTTATAGTATTACTAAGGATTTTGTCATTGTGGAGAACAGACAATCTGTCACAGACATAGCCAAAAATACAGGGGAACAATTTTAGTCTTAACTAAAAAGATCATGGAGGATGCTTCTGCAGGCCAGAAGAAGAGTCAAATAGGGCTCCGCTGCATGCCAAATAAGAGTTTCAGAGACCCAAACCAGAACACCCTTGGAGAGAGACTAACAACCAGGAGTTGTTTCCTGCCAGAGTGCCCCAGAGCGGCGCTCCTGCAGAAAGAAGCCCAGGCCCCGCCCCCTGCCCCCAGAGACATACAGGGAGGGGGGGATTTAATTTCCGGGGCTGGCTGGCTGGCCTGGGCTGGCTGGCTGGCTGGCCTGGGCAGGCTGGCTGGAGACATGGAGGGCATGGAGGCAGACATGCCTGCCTTCCCCCCTGAGCCTCTCCACTTTTGTGGAGAGACTCAGGGGGGGATTTAAAACCCTGGCTTCTCTGCCCAGCCTTCTCCAGATGCCCTGCAGCTGCGGGGTACCAGGAGAAGATTGCTCAGGGAAGCCAGGCATGACTGCCTCTATGCTCTCTGTGTCTCTAGCCATCCCGCTGCGGCGGGATGGCTGGAGACATGGAGGGCATGGAGGCAGACATGCCTGCCTTCCCCCCAGCCTCTCTGCTTTTGCGGAGAGACTCGGGGGGATTTAAAACCTGCCCAACCTTCTCCAGGCGTCCCACAGGTGCCCCTCTCTGTGCCCACCTGGAGAAGATCAGGCAGGGAAGCCAGGCATGCCTCCGTGCCCTCCTTGTCTCCAGCCAGCCTGCCAGTGGGTTGGCTGGAGATGGGGAGAGGACAGAGGCAGACATGCCTGCCTTCCCTCTGAGCCTCTCTGCTTTTGTGGAGAGACTGGGGGGGGAATTTAAACTCATTTGCATAACTCATTGCATAACTGTCGGGGTGTGGCATATGCAAATGAGTTATGCAAATGAGCTCCTGCACCTCTTTTTATAGGAAATGTGCCCTACTAACAACAAAAGAGCAACAAAATAATATGGCCTTTAGTAGATTATTTTTATTTTACAACATTTATATTCTTCCTTTCTGCCCTCACAAGAGCCACTTAAGTGGCTAACAAATTAAAACATACACAATAAAACTACATTTTAAAACAATTAAAATCATTTCCTCCACAAAAAACACAGATAATGAAAACCAGAGCCAGTGCTGGCAAAGCGGAAGAACCGCCTCCAAGTCCGGAGACGGCCAAGCCAGGTCACAGGTCTCGTGTGAGAGCACACCCATGCCATCGGGCCCCATGGCCTGGGGGCAACAGAGCGCTCACAATGTGCTCCACCCCGGAAGCAATGCCAAGGACCAGGGCCTTGCCCAAGGCCTGGTGTCTTGGCTTAAATGAGGGAGCAGGGCAGAGCAGGGAGGGGGAGAGGTGGACATGTCGGAGGGCAGAGGGAGCGGGGAGAGGGACAAAAGGGATGCAGCCGTGAGGGGCCGTGGAGGATTGCCTGAGGTGAGGAGAGCCACAGCCAAAGAGAAAAGGAAGGCTAGCAACTCAGGAGGAGTGAGTGGCAGGGTGTGGTGATGGAACCCCCCTCATTCAAATGTCTGAGGCCCTGGCTGCTTCTAGGGACCTCACGCATGGTGGCAGGGATCCTCCAAAGTCCCAGCTCCAGCAACAGGGGGGGAGGGGCTGAGCAACTCATGTGACACATGAGAATGCATGTTTAGTGCTGGGATTTCTCCTGGGGATGCATTGGAATTGGATGTCATCTGGATGTCATTGGATGTCATTGGATGTCATCTGACTTAAGGGGTCAAAAAACTATATTTATGATATGGCTCAAGAGACTAGTAGCTAGCTGAGATCTTCTTCAACTATAGGCGTGAGACTATGTTTTGCAATTGCAAGATGCATAGACTACGCTGACTAGAGGCCTTTATTTTGGATTCATGATTTGTGTCGCCTAGTGAAGTTTTGAGAGTGTTAGGTAGTAAAAGCTTGGCTTTCTTGTTTTATGTATTGTCTGATGATTTAGAAAATATCTGTTGGCTATATTCTTTTGTTTTGATAACTCTTGAAATAAACTTTATAAATATTTTTAATAAGATCAGTCTGGTTACTTGTGTGCACTTGTCCTTGGAATCCACGGGGTCAGCTCATTGACTCCTTCACAGGTATTTATGCAGAAATTGAGATTTCTTCCACATGTGTTATCTGGACTGAGTTCCATGCTCTTGGGAAGTGGGTTTTTTTCTGCTTCCACACAGCATTGTGTTATATTTGTGCACCTCTGGGGATTTCTCTTGCTTTTCTCTGATTCTTCTCAAACCTGCTTTGCTTTGACATTCTGGGAAAAATTGCAGTACAGCTGGGATAGCTGCTTTGTGCGTGGGAAAAATAGAATTTTTGGACTCACATGACAGCTATTTTCTCTGACTTTGTCTCCTTAGCAGCCATTTCCTCCCCCATCACTGGCTTTTTATTTTGCTTTTTTTAGAGAAAATGGCACTAGAATATGACTTTATTGATGTACCATTGTAATGATAGGTACAGCAGGTCCTCTGAATTCCCAACTTTCATTTAAAAAGAAGCCTCTAGCCCCCTTGCCTTGTGGAGATACAAGGAAAAAGTCCCTACAGACAAAGCGACACTTACTTCTAAGTAGATCTGCTTAGGATTGTTCTCTGAGCGCTAGAAATGCAGTACATGTCAATAGATTTTTTTCGTGTCAATTTTTTAAAAGAAATTGATTATAATAGAAGCAGATGGATGCTGTAATGGAATCCTAGGTTGCAGATTGTGTACAAATCCTAAACTTAGATTATTTGTAATGATATAAGTCCTGTATTCATTGCTGATGAGTATGCGACTTACAGTGCAACCCTAAGTAGAGTTACATCCATCTGAGTCCATTATATATTGAAGTCTGTGGGCTGAAAAGGGTATAATTCTGTTTAGGATTGCTCTGTTACTGAGAGTTACAAAAGTGATTGTAGCAAAAATTGGCACAGTTTAAAACCTACGCTATCAAGGAATGCCTTAGACTGAACATGCAATCTTGCGTATTTACCTCTAGGAGTGATCCCAAGATGCCCAGAATACTTGGCTGCTTGTTGAGTTACATCTTGTGCACCAGCTGCACTGAACTGAACTTGTGGTCTTCTAAAAGATAGAGCAACTGGAGCTATGTGTTAAACAACATTCCAAGATGGGTTAGGGTCTGGGATGGCAGAGGAAAACTCTTCAGAAAACTGATAAGAAACATGGCCTGCAGACATCGAAAGTAGAGTTTTAGGAGTCAGAACTATTTTTGTCGTTTTACTCCACAAATATAAGTTGGAGCTTCAAATGATCCTTCCTACACACTATGATCGTCTTCTCAGGCCTTGCTCCATATGGCCCAATAAGAGGTGATGCATGGTATAGTATATGTGTTAATTTGTTTTGACAAAAAGGTTTTGCTAAATAGAACATTATGTAGCAAATTTTAATGACGTGATTTAATAGTTGAAATCAAAATGTTATTATTATCTGTCGTGTAAATTCTTCAGGGATGAAGTTACTGATAAGGCAGGTATGATGGACCCATCCAGAGCCAGTTTGGTGTAGTGGTTAAGTGTGCAGACTCTAATCTGGGAGAACCGGGTTTGATTCCCCACTTCTCCACTTGCAGCTGCTGGATGACCTTGGGTAAGCCATAGTTCTGGCACAGCTGTACTTGAAAAAGAGCAGTCCTCGAAAGAGCTCTCTAGCCCCACCCACCTCACAGGGTGTCTGTTGTGGGGAGGAGAAGGGAAAAGAGTTTGTAAGCTGCTCTGAGACTCCTTTGGGTAGAGAAGGGCGGGGTATAAATCCAATCTCTTCTTCTTCTTCCCTCAGAGGCAAGATTTTCCCTCCATTTTTCTTTCCCTTTACTGACTGAGCTACCCTAGTAATGTGTTTTCTTCTTTGCTGAAGAGCTCTGGCTGTCCCACCCTGTCACAGTATGATATTTTGGCTGTTGGCTCAGCCCAGGAACCTGAGGGAAAGATCAGGAGCCCGCTTTAACTTAAACAACTTAAATGGCACACGAGGCATTTTGGAATTAAAAAATCATGAAATATTTTATTTAACATACAGGGGAAAGGTCAGGTGAAATCAGGGATTGCAAATCTCTGAGGCAAAACCAGTACATGCACAGACTTTAGTTCCTATGTTTCAGGTTAATGAAAGTTTGTTAACCTTTTCACAGTGACTTAAATATTTATGTTGAGAGGCTTTTGTTTCAGTGTTCTCCCCAAACACTCCAGTACACTTTCTTTGAGTATTCTATTCTCTGACTCTTTTGGTTTCCAGAAGGCTGGTACACTCTTTCCAGTACCCAAACCCCTTCTCTTGAAACACCAGTACTCGCCTTGAGTTTTTTAACTGACTCTTAAGGTCTCTAAAGGCAGTTTCTACCCACATCAGACCAGGGATCTCTGCACTCTTCAAAGCTAACTGTGTGTTTGACTAGGCTGGGAAATTCTGTCTCTAGAAGAGCTGTCTCCTTTCTTTGGCCCAAATGGGAGCCTCCATCTAAATACCCACTCATCCTTGCCTGCTTTCTCCGGTTCTTCTGTCTGTGTTAAACTGCTCTCAGTTAGGGCTGAATTCCAAATGAATTCTCCTCTTCAGCATTCAACTCTAAAGTCTCTCTGTGCTCAGCTAATGATAACAAATCTGATCTCTTGGAGCAGCCTGTCACTCAAGACTCCCTGGCTCTGTGAAGAATTAACCCTTCACAGTCCTTTACCTGTTTGTACAGCACTTCTAAGCTTTTAAAAGTGCAGTCCGTCAGGCTATAAATGTCTTACTCCCTTCGATCTTTAAAGAGCTCATTACAATCACATTGGACTGTTGCAGAACATAAGGCAGCAACCATAGCAGCATCTTAGAAACAGCTGTAGGGTCAGAAGAGGTCTTAGCAATGTGTAAGCAGCAAACCAGCCAGGCCCTGCTAACAAGGGAGAGGTGCCCACAAGGGCAGGAGATGCATTTAACAGAAGTAAAAGAACAGCTGAGGGCCGGGCTGACGGGGGTGAGAAGTGAACTTCAGAAGAAGTAAGATGGAGAGTGATGGCCAAGAGGAGGGAAGAGAGAACCAGCCTTGGAAGTAGAGACACCGGTAGAGTTCAGAGAGGGATGGAGACTGCAAATAGGTAATATGGAGACACTGGGGAAGTGCCTCTCTCCAACATCAGAGGTCAGACTACTAAGCAGCCTGCAGGGGTGTGGCCCACTCAGGAAAGCCGACAGGGACCCTGAGTCGATGGGAGTGTAAGAACTCCAGAAAAGTCTCCCTGCATGCTTCCCAGGACTCAGATCAGACTTGAGGGGGAAGGGGCTCGCCCAAGGCTGCAGGATTCACTCTGGGGAAACAGAGACAGGACTGGTCACTGTAAAGGGGTTGGCTGAGGGAGCACTGGAGATAGTAAATAATACAAGAGTCATGTGGCTTGTGATGACCCGCGTAGCCGAATGCTGTAGTGACTTCCTGCAGCTCCACCAGGGCTGAAGCCACTAATCTCTTATACAGTGAAAGTTCATTTGTGAGCTTGTTGGCTGCCTTAGCCCTTTCTGGCAGGAAGATTAAGTTTACTGAAGAAGAGGAAGGTGGAGAGATCAGAAGATTTTGGAGATAAATTGATGGTTGAGATGGTGGTTCTGGAGGGAATGGTTTGGTTTTTGGGATTAGGATTCCTTGAACATAGTTTACGTGCACACGATTTGCTTCATTTTACAAGGATGGGAAAGAATGTGTTTGGTCAGAGTTTGGCTAGATTCATTGGGAGGGCTTTAAATTGATGCTGGAGAGGAATGGAGACAATTGTTGGAGGGGTTTGGACAGAAGGGGATTGATGATAGGGAGGCATTTGGGAAGTGGATGGAGAATAAGATATGGGGGAAAGTCAGGCCCGGGAGCACAATGCTTATGTTGTGTGTATACTAATGCCCAAAGTTCAGGGAATAAGCAGGAGAAGCTTACATTTCTAATCCAGATGGAGGGAAATGATTTAATAGGCATTACAAAGACTAACAAGTCTTGTCAGACTAATCTGATTTCTTTTTTTTATTGGGTGACAGGTGTAATGAACTGATCTCCAAAACCAGGAAGCTTAGTGGATCAAAAACAGTAAACTGGGAGATTAGGGTTTAATGCCTCACTGTAAAGCACAGTTTGATTGACAGGCCTGCCTGTGTGCACCCCCTTCTCTCTGATTGGTCAGTGCCAGCTGAGGAGAGCTTTCAAAAGTCTTGTCAGTTTTGTCGGGGGGGGGGTCAGTTGTTTGGACTTTGGCTTGGCAGTTGCCAGTCAGGAGGAGTGTGTGTCAGTCTTAAGGAAACAGACAAGTCATTTGGGAAGTGAAGGGATGCAACTCCTTGCCCTTACTGTGTACCAACACATTTGAGGAAAAGTTCAGAAATCAGAACTTAAAAGTGTCAGCCCTAGCTGAATTCCATTTATTCACAGTCTCCAAAACTGAAGTTTAGGTTTGACAGGATAGTAGGTTGAAAACTGCCAGTCTAGGGTTATCGCTCCTAGAAAGATCATATTTCTTACCCAGTTAGTCAGAGGGTTCAACTCAGAGTTGTGTGAAAAGGGAAATGGTCTTAGACTCCTCAAGAGTCAAAGGGAAAGCTGCAATCCCACAAGGGAAGTATTTGAATACAGGAACAAAGTACTAGCTTCCAAGAAAAATAGTTTTATGAAACTTTATTAAGATGCATCATTGCTGAAAGAAATCTCCAAGATAAACAAACCTCTCACTGTTACGAACTGAGTCTCTAAGAATATAAGCTTCAATTATACTCTGTTGTAAAAAGAACAAAATTTACCTCAACTTCTTGTCCCCTGCCATATTCCTAAATCAGCTGTGCCTGTTTAATAAAATCAACCTTTCTGTTTGAACTTTACTTCATGTCAAGTGGTGCTGAGTTACAAAAAAATCTCTGGCCTGGGCAAAAGCCAGATAACTTCTCTATCACAGAAAGTTATAATTCTTTAATTCAAATATGTTACTAAGAGGCTGGTCAGCCAGAGTGGAGAACAGTGTTTTGGCAGGAAAATCTGCCTCACAGAGAAGAAGAAGCAGGGGTCTGTGATCACTGGTTTGGTAGACCATGGGGATGCCGTATATATTGTAAGTTTGGATTTTAGTAAGGTATTTGATAAGATTCCCCATGATGTTTTGATAGCAAGTTGGAGAGCTGTAGATTACATTTTAAGATGATTAAGTGGATAAGGAATTGGTAAGATAATCACACCCAAAGAGTGGTAGCTAATGGCTTGTTTTCTGATTGGAGGGTAGTATCTAGTGGGATGCCACAGGGTTCAGTTTTGGGCCCAGTACTTTTTAATCTTTTCATCAGTGATCTAGATGAGGGCATGAAGGGCATTCTTCTTCTGCTCATTGAATTTGTAGATGACACCGAATTAGGTGGTATAGTGAACACTGTAAGATAGAGATAAGATAGTCAGCCTTGGACCCATTGGGAAAATGGGCAGATGTGAACAAGATGTGGTTTAATAGAGAGAAATGTGAGGTTTTGCATCTGGGTAGTAAAACATTATGCATGTGTACCAGATGGGGGATACTCTTCTGGGTGGTAGCATGTGTTAACAGGATCTTGGGGGTTTGATGGACTGCAAATTGAATATGAGTAGCCAGTGTGATGCAGCAGTAAAGAAGACAGATTTGTTCTTAGGGTGCAGCAACAAATACGTAATGTCTTGGGCATGAGGTTGATAGTACCACTGTATACTGTACTGGTCAGACCCCTTTTGGTGTGTTTTTCCAGTTCTGGAGACCTTTTTATAGAAAGGGCATAGAAACTTTAGAGCAGATGCAGAGGAGAGCAACAAGGATGATTAGGGGTTTGGAGATAAGCTGTATGAAGAGAGACTGTGCAAATTTGGAATGTTCAGCCTGGAGAAGAGTAGGTTGAGGGGAAATATGATTGGACTGGGTGGTCCTTAGGTGCCTTCTAAATTCTATAATTTAAATTCTATAATTTCAGACCCGTTCAAAGTGAGTTGGGAAGGGTTTGAAAGCTGGGAGGAAGAAGAGGCCTGTAAGACAAAAGCTGTAAAATGTTGATTGTCTTGAGTGGTGGAAAGCACTGTCAAGTCAGTCGACTTATGGCATCCCTGATGAGAAAAGCAGTTCCCATTTGTGAGAGGTTCTCTTCCCCTCTCTGTGAACTCCTACAGGCTTAGTTCAGGGTGAATACAGGTATTTATTTAAAACAATTCTATGCCACCTTTCTATCCAGATAGGTTCCCAAAGGCAGCGAGCCTCAGAACATTTCAGCATTCAGACAGTGAGCATCAAAACATTAAAACAGCACACACACACACAAGGAGGTAGGAGGGCTAATAAGAGTTAATGAGGTGCCACAACCAGGATGGGAGGGGCAGTTGAAGCAGAGCCTCTAAAGATGACTGGGGTCATTGGGTAGGTTCATATGAGAGTAGGAAGTCCTCAAGCAGTATGCAGTATAGAGAATTGGTAGAAAATTGGGAACCAGTGTAGATGAAACAAGATTGAAGTGATATGGTCCCTAAGACCCATTCCAGTCAATATTCTGGCTTTGACATTCTGTACCAACTGTCATTTCTGAGCAGTCCTCAAGGTCAGCCCCATGTAGAGTGTGTTGCTGTAATCCAGTGTAGATGTTACCAGGGCATGCACTGCATCAGTAAACCTGAATGACTCAGCAGAAATGTCTTTAAACACCAAAGGGTCAGAACATCTAGTAGTTAAGAAGCTGCCTCCAATCCCTTCTCTTTCTCCAGTGTCTTCCAATTTTAATATTAGACACTAGGGATGCTCACAAACCACATTTTTTGTGGTTCATTTTGGCTTGTGGTTTGTGACTGAACCATGAACTGGTAGGTTGGTTCATGAATTGAACTGGTTCATAGTGGCTCAGCAGCAGGAACTAGAAAGCAGGGCTTCCCCTGCAAAAAACAGTGGGGAACAGAAAGTATGCATTTAAGTAGCTTGGAGTCATTTAAACTCCTGCTTTCTGCTTCCTGTTGCTCAGCTGTTTTTGGCTGGGAGCAGAAAGCAGGGGTTTAAATGGTTTGAAGCCATTTAAACCCCTGATTTTTGATCTTCATGAACCACCACAAACTACCTTAACTGCCACGAGCTGCCTTAAAATATGTGGAAGTTCATAGCGAATCTTCAGTTGGCAAATGGCAAATCAACCATAATTCATTGCAAATTTACATTTATGAGCCAGTTCATACCCATTTATCTTAGACACATCAGGTATAGAGTTCCAAACTATTGTAGCATTGATTCAGACACTTGTTGACTACTTTCAGATCTTCAGTCTGTGTTCTGGCAGTGTTCTTTAAAATAACAATGAGCCCTCAAGTTGCTTATCAAGCTGCAGAAATAATGTTGATAGGAGGGCAACTGCAGATTTTCCATTAGAACATATTGTTCCAGCTACAGCAAAGGCCATCTATGTGTGGAAAAGAGTTTCAGACAGGGATACTGAAAGTGGGGGATGGGGGAGGGGAATTCTGAGGGCCCAAGTCATCTGGAAGGCCCCTGAAGCCAACATCACACTGCATCCAGATGAATGCATTTCGTTTTACTTTTAATGCAGTTGTGTGCTGTAGTCACAGGGAAATCTGAGCACAGTAAAAGGCAGTCACTCTGACTATAAGTTAGCCTCATCTTTCTGCAAGGCTCAAGCATACTTTTCCCTAACAGATCATGCTAAGCCCATCAGCCAAGCCAGGGATGGAGCCAGGCAAGACAAGCCAGCACAGCTCATGGCTGATGCAGTAACTGTCAAGGCTCTAGCCTGCTAACAAGGTTGTTGTCATCAGCAGCCTATCCTTTCCCTCTCCCTTTTGTTGTACCCAGCTCCACAGTTTTGTCTGCCCTTACAAAATGGTTATTAGTGTGTTGCAACAAGATAAAACCACCTTCTCCCTCTGAGGTGGAGGACATCTCCAATGGGTTATTCCCACCGTGCCTTTAGGGAGGCAGGAAATAGTTTTTTCCCCTTCCTGTTGGCGCCTTCGGAATAGCCCCACCTCCAGTTCTATTCCTGCCTCAGTAGGGAGAAGCAGCAATTTCTTTCAGCTTAGCTGTTCCTCTGAGTTTTCTCTTCAATTTCTCTTCCTATTCAGCCAGTTGTCTTGCCCTTTTTGCCTTCTCTCTCTTCACCACTTTTTTCTTCCTTTTCCTTCTGCTCCTACCTTGGAGCGAAGTTTGTGGGGTCTCAAAGACCCGAAGAGGAAGTTCTTCGTCTGCCGCCATGGCAGCAACGGAGCTCCCGGAGGTTTTTCCTCCGACGACGAGGGAGACGGGCGCGCCGCGGCCGCGGCAGCGCGAGACGATCCCGGGACCGATCTGCCTTCGCGGCATGATCGTGCTCTCCCGCACCTCAAGGCTGACTCGGCGGCAGCGCCCCGCGCTCTGAAGCGCCGCCGGCAGCCAGAAGAGGAGGACCCCGCCATTCCTCCCGCGCGCATACACGCGGGCGGCGGCCATTTTGAAGGTCCAGCTTCGGCCTTTGGGACCTCTCTGACGGCGATTTCGGCAACTAGGGGGACAGAAGGAGGACTCCTATGCTCTCCCCCAGGCCTTTCAGAAGAAGAAGAAGTTTCTGGAGCCCAATCCAGCCAGGGTAAGCTCCCAGAACAGGGAGTTTTATTGCACTCTTCTGATATTATGGCCATTATTAGGAGGACCATCCAACAGGAGATGGCTCAGCTCCATTCCAGACCAGAAGCTCCCTTGTCACAAGGGAATTCTTCTCAGGGTAACTTAATTTCCCCCCCCTTGGGTGGCCAACCAAAGCAGCTAAGAAGGCTCCCCCCAAATCCAGGGAGATCCAGTGATGAGCGCTGGAGGGAGGAGGTGGAATCTAATGCCTCTTCTATTGAAGATAGAGAGGAGGGAGAATTTTTATCAGAGGAGGAGGAGGAGGAATTGAAGCTCCCTGAACAGTCCAGTCGGTTCTTCAAACCTGAGGACTATCAATTCCTTCTATCTAAAGCCCTCAAGGCCCTAGAATTGCATGATTTATCACCCTCTGAGTATCAGAAGGCGGCCAAAGCTAAATTCAAGTCAAAATCTGGGGGCAATCGTGAGTTTTTTCCTCCTGAGGAACATTCTGACAAGGTGTTTCCCTTCCCTGAGTATTTTGAACGCCAGCTCAGGGCAGAGTGGGACAAGCCCATGGTCAATAAACAGTTTCCTGTTTTTGCCAAAAAATTATATGCTATGCCTAACTATGCTAACGAGTTGTTGCAGGTGTCCCCGGTGGACGGTCCAGTGGCTGCACTCCAATCCCCGGGCCTGGTCTCTGAAGATGGTTCAGGCACCATCAAGGATCAGACTGATAGGAGGGTGGAGGCAACGCTCAGAAGAATCCATGAGGCTATCGCCATGATGGTAAGAGCAGCGTCCACTACTTCCATTGCAGCCAGAGCATCTATCGTTTGGTTGCGGAAACTCATCCAAATCGTTCCAGAGAGTAACCGGGCTATTCTGGAAGGGCTTTCTCGCGTTCTTAAGGCTAGTTCCTTTTCAGCTGATGCCACCCTGGACATTATTTCCTTTGCCTCTAGAGCCATGGCTTCCACGGCGGTGGCTAGAAGATCTCTTTGGCTGCGAGCCTGGCAGGCAGATGCTCTGTCTAAATCTATTGTCACTGCTTATCCGTTCCAGGGTGACCGTCTCTTTGGAGAAGCTCTGGATAACATCCTGGTGGAAACCAGGGATAAGAAAAAGCCATGCCCAGATCTCTCCGACGGTCGGATAGGCGGAACCCTCAGTCCTTTCGTACGCAGCACTCCCTTCCAAGATATCGACAGGACGTTAAGAAGTCATCTTGGGAGCCTTCCAAACAGACAGGCAAACGTGGCCCCTTCAACTCCAGATTCAACAAGCCGTTCAACAGGAACGACCGAGGAGACAGAGAGGCCAAACCCAAGCAGGCGTGACTATCTTTCCGTCCCGGTAGGGGCTCGCCTTCTACATTTCTCAAAGACCTGGACAGACACACAGGCGGATGCCTGGGCTGTGGAGGTGGTGTCTCAGGGATATTCGATAGAATTTCTGCGTCAGCCTCCAGAACGATTCATACAGTCTCCAGCAAGCAAGTCAGAAAACAAGAAATCCATAATCGGCAAGGCAATACAACATCTGTTGGAAATCCAAGCCATCGAACCTGTCCCAGTCGCCGAGAGGAACCGGGGTGTTTACTCCATATTGTTCATGGTTCCCAAGAAGAACGGAGACTGGAGAGCGATTCTGGATCTCAAGTTTCTGAACAAGTTTATAAAGCTACGACATTTTCGTATGGAGACTCTGAAGGCTGTGGCGGACTCTCTATCTCCCAACGAGTTCCTGACGTCCATAGATTTGACGGAGGCGTATCTCCATGTACCCATTCATCCGGCACACAAACGATTCCTCCGATTCTGCATTTACAACCAGCACTTTCAATACAGGGCACTCCCCTTTGGCCTCTCCACAGCTCCCCGACTTTTCTCCAAGTTGATCATCAATCCGGTAGTACATCTCAGATCCCGAGGGATTCACGTTCATCCCTATCTCGACGACCTCTTGATCAGAGCTGGCACGCTGACAGACTCCATCGAGAACACGGAAAGGACACTACAGTGTCTGCAGGAACATGGGTTCCTGGTCAACTTCGAAAAGAGCTCGCTGACACCGTCTCAACGCATCGAACATTTGGGAGCGGTGATCGACACCACTCTCAATGCCTTGTTCCTTCCACTGAACAAGGCCCAGAAGATCAAGGAGTCCGCTGTGCGGATTTACAACAGCAGGTCCTCTCCACTCATGGAGTTAGCCAGTCTACTGGGTTTGATGATCGCCAGCATCGATTTGATCCAATGGGCTCGTCTTCATGCCAGACCATTACAGGTCTTTCTACGTCCTCACCAAATCTCCATCATGGAAAGGAAGGTTTTCAACCTCCAGGTTCCCCCGAGGGTCAAGAAGAGCCTACGTTGGTGGGCGAATTTGGACAACCTGTTGTCGGGCAAGAACTATTACGTTTGCCACACCAGAGAGCTGTTCACCGATGCCAGCCTACTGGGATGGGGGCGGTGCTGAACGGTGCCCCGGTCCAGGGAACGTGGCGGGACAACGAGAAGGGCCTGCCCATCAATCTTCTGGAGCTCAGGGCGATCCGCTTGGCTCTTCTTCACTTTGCCTCCCATCTTCGCGGCCAGCAGGTGCTAATAAGAACGGACAACATATCCGCCAAAGCGCATATCAACAAACAGGGCGGCTCCCGATCATCGCAACTTCACAGAGAGGCACTGAAGATTCTCTCTTGGGCGGAGCATCACGTGATTTCCTTGACAGCGGAACACATAAAGGGTTCAGAAAACGTAGAGGCCGATTGGCTCAGCAGAGTCACACTACAGGAGGGGGAATGGGCCCTCCATCCCCGTTTGTTCGACATGATAGTGACGCGGTTCGGACGACCCAGGGTGGACCTGTTTGCCTCCCCAACGAACCACGTCCTGCCGAGGTTTTACACCAGGTTCCTCCATCGAGAAGCGGAGGCGACCGACGCGCTCTCGACCCCTTGGCCCCAGGGTCTGCTTTACGCCTTCCCTCCATTCGTCCTAATTTCAAGAACCATCCGCAGAGTTCGGGAGCTCAAGGCGGAGGTCATTCTGGTGGCTCCGAGATGGGCACGTCGCCCGTGGTTCTCGGCATTACAGGAGTTGTCCATACTCCCACCTCTAGTACTTCCAGTGTCTCCCGACATGTTATCTCAGGGCCCGGTGTGGCACCCGGATCCAGCGTGGCTGTGTTTGACCGCCTGGCGATTGAGCGGCACAAGTTGTCAGCGCTAGGTTACTCGTCTCAGGTCCTGGACACCATTCTTGCTTCCAGACGACAATCTACAGTCCGCATCTACAACACCACCTGGAAGGCTTTCGTACGCTGGTGCCGACGCAAGAAGGTGGAACCATTATCTCCTTCGGTAGCCTCAATTTTGGCCTTTCTACAGGACGGTCTGAGCTCGGGACTAAAATCTGCTACACTTCGTAGACAGTTGGCGGCTCTATCTACTGTTATCTCCTCTATTGAGGGACACAAACTCACCAAACACCCTCATATACAGTTGTTCATTCAGGGAGCCGTGGCTAAATCGCCACCCCAAGTTCACCGCTTCCCTACATGGCGCTTGAACGTAGTACTTGCTGCCCTCACTAAGTCACCCTTTGAACCTCTCCGGGAAGTGGGACTGAAATGGTTACGGATGAAGACGCTGTTCCTGGTGGCCATCACGTCGGCTAGGAGAGTTTCTGAACTTGGGGCATTGTCTGTCAAATCGTCCCTTTGCGTCTTCCACAAGGATAAGGTCGTGCTTCGCACGGATCCTACATTCCAGCCCAAGGTTGGTTCCAAATTTCACTGCTCCCAGGAGATTTGTTTACCCACCTTTTGCCCGCATCCTAAGCATCCTAAGGAGCGGATATGGCACACCCTAGATGTCAAGCGTGCCCTCAGGATATATATAGCGAGAACTGAGGCCTGCAGGAGAACTGAGTCCTTATTCGTTGGCATATCTCCACCAAGGGAGGGGGAGAAGATGTCGAAGTCAGCGATCAGCGCAGTATTGAAAGCATGTATCACCGAGGCCTACCGAGCCTCCGGTCAGGAGGTACCCAGTGGCATCACGGCTCATTCTCTGCGGAGCGCAGCGACCAATGCAGCGTTCACTAACAGAGCTTCGGTAGAAGAGGTCTGTAAAGCGGCTACCTGGTCATCCATTTCCACGTTTGTGAGACACTACCAGATCAACACTCTAGCATCGGCTGATGCGGCGTTTGGGAGAAGAATTCTTCAGCACGTTATTGCCCTGGAGGAAGATGGCAACCCACCCGAATAAGGGACACTGCTCGGGGAGGTCCCATTGGAGATGTCCTCCACCTCAGAGGGAGAACGACCATTGGACTTACCGTGAGGGGTCCTTCTCCTCTGAGGTCAGGAGGACATCTCGGCCCTCCCGCTTTCATCTTCCTCTTTTTCTTAGTCTGTGCTGATTCTTCTCTCATTTCCTTGGCGTACTCTGCCCTTTTTTAGGTCTGCAGGGTTCTTGTGTTGAATAGTTAAGTTTACTGTTTACAGTTATGTTTTTTTATAGGGCAAGACCAGTTACTTAGGCTGCAAGCACTGCTTTCGGAGTCCCAGAACTGGAGGTGGGGCTATTCCGAAGGCGCCAACAGGAAGGGGAAAAAACTATTTCCTGCCTCCCTAAAGGCACGGTGGGAATAACCCATTGGAGATGTCCTCCTGACCTCAGAGGAGAAGGACCCCTCACGGTAAGTCCAATGGTCGTTTCCCTCTATTGTCCTTAATTTCTCTTCTTTTCCACACTTTTCCTCATCATTTTGCTCTCTTTCATGATCTGCTTTCATCTCTCTCCTTCCTCTTAATTTTTCTTTCCCCTTCCTTTATTTTCAAGTCTTAGTCTCATCTTCTTCTAATCCCTATCCTTCCTGGCAATTTAGAATGGACTTAATAATAGTATGCTAGCAAAACTTTCTTAATATTACATGCTCAGTAATGGAATGTTAATCTGTTTTAGTGGTTATACATGTAGAACTTGTAATGAATCTAATTAAGGCCCTGCCCCCCCCCCCGGAACTACCAGCAGCAGCCTGTGCTTGCCGTTGTAGATAGATCAAGATGAACTGATCATAAGCACAGATTGTATCCCACTATGACCATTCCATCAAGATTTGTTCCACCATCATTATTTAACACTACTATTATCAGTACTAGTACTTTATTATTGTTTTATAATTGCTATTTTATGTGTTTTAACCCTCATGTAAGTTGTCCTGAGCCTGCTTTGGTGGGGAGGGCAGAGTAAAAATCAAATAAATAAATAAATAAATAAACTGAAGTTAGAACTCCAAGTTCAGACACTGGGTTATTATTATTGTGTTGGTGGGACATATAATAGCCCTTTGTAAAGACTACTTTGCTGTATGACAAATGATGTAATATTTTTAATAATGTTAGCAAAATCAATTCTAGTGATCCTAGTACTTCCTATCCCCCTGCATAACCAAGTTTGTCCCTGCTTTTGTGGTAGGTGAAGGTATAAGGGTAAACTGAAATGGATTTCTTACATATTTATTTAATAAAGATATTGTGCCATGAAGTTTTTGTGAACTAGAGCCCACTTCATCAGATATAAGTAATGTAATCTATATTGGGAGACATATATATGTGTCTGTAAATATAAAATTGCAAAAGTACAGACATGTGTATAAAGATTAATATTGAGAGGCGCAGGCTTTGCCAATGGAGTAGATGAGGAGGGCATTTTTGGCAAGCACAGCTTGTCTGGAAAGGGAGGAAAACTCCTGCTTTTTACACAATCATGATGGCTTCTGTAGATACAAGGGGCTTGACTCTGATTGTTGTACTCAAAATATTGAGTTATTAGATCTTCCACTTGCCAAATGGGTTGCAGCAGTATTTGACGAAGTAACAGCTATCATCTTTTTTTGGGGGTGATTGGAAGGCAAAATTAGATTTATAACAAATGTCATACCCAGTCTTTCTTCCCAGTAGGGGCCCAAAGTAGTTCCATTGTTCACGTGCCCTCCATTTTATCCTCACAACAACCCTGTGAGGTAGGTCAGGCTGATAATGTGTTATCTAGCAACCTTCCATGGTGGATTGGGGATTTGAGTATTAGAGGCACACTAGAGGTTGTTTAAAAGCTCTCTTATTGCATTTTGCCTATTGTGAAGATAACCTGGTTCAGGATGTTCTGATTCCCTTCATTATCATTCTGGGATTGTTGGCCAGACATGTAGCATTATTTTCTGATGAGTTATGCCTGCCACAAACAGAGACCTTTAGCTTCCATTGCAAATAGCACAGGGGGGTTGTCTCAAGATAGCTTCAGCCAGGATATTCCCATGCCTTTAATTTTTTTGGCCCAGGAATTCCCACAACCATCCTGAAGCTGGCGGCCAACTTTGAGTCTCCCAGCTTTATTTTCTGATGAGTTATACCTGCCACAAATGGACAGATGGACTGAAAGGCCAATTCTTTTATTACTAGAGATTCATGGTAACAACAAGCAAAATTATTTTTGTTATGATATATTTGGTTTGGATCAGGGTCATAAGGGGGAGACAAGTGGAATCTCTATCTGGGTGCCCATGGTGGTGCTAGGCATTCTTGGTTTCAGAGTATAGAACACTTTCTGGATTTGCTCTCATGTGTCTTAAGAGGTGCTGTGAAGGACTAGAGCAAACTCTGGACCTGGCACTTAAGAATGTTCATGCAGTGCTTCTATAGTACAAATCTGCCCAACAAAAGGGGTGCTGTCAGTATTTCTATATTTCCTTTCTTTGGACCATACGTTATTCCCCAATGGGGGCCCAAAGTGGCTTACAATATCCATTTTATCCTCACAACAAACCCTATGAGAGAGGTTAGGTCAAGTTTCCTTGCTAGAGAGGGGATCGGAACCTAGGTCTTGCAGACCCTAGCCCAACAGTAACTACTACACAATGTTGGCTCTTGATGAATGGATCTTGATGTCCCTTCCCAATATCCACATACGTTTTGAAATCTGTCAGGGCTGAGCGCACCAGTCATATGTGCAACGTGAGCAGATTTTGTGCTCAGCTCACTAATGCATGCTGGGAACCCTTAGATTCCAGGGCCTAGATGTGATTATAGCTGGCAAACTATAAAGTTAGCCAAAGCAGTCCGCTCTCCTCTCATTTCTGGAGCTGATGTCACTTAGCTTGACAATATACTGCAGACTGAAAAACCACTTAGAAAGCCCTTGGGAAAGTTAATTATCTACATTTTAAAATAATCGTCAGATGTGCATTTCAAGTTGTTCACCATTTAAAAAGAAAATGGTTCTACAGTCTGTTAATTGGTAGGAGTGTTGGTTCAGAGATAAGTGTCAAAGATCTGTTTTATATTCGATTAGATAAGGAGATCCTGCTTAAACTCATGTCAAAACATTATTAAACAAAGAATATACATGAAACTGCTGTCCTTAAAGTGCTTCCCCACCTCAGACTATCCTTTCTAATGGGCATTGTGCCAGGAGAGCACTTGGAGGATCAGAATACTTGGAGGCAGCAATTGCTCCTTTATATATAAATATGATCTTTTTTTTGTTTGTTTAACTTTAAAGATTTAATGTTACTATTTCCCAGACCCAGTAAATGTTAATAAGAGCCTACATTTGTTTGGACATAATATATACAGAATTAAGTTAAATTGTAAGTAGGATCTGAACAGGCACTTTGATTGTTAGAAAGCTATCTAGCTCTTCATTTGTGAGAAATTAATTACTCATCTAGATGACAGATTTTTTTGCTATGTTGAAATCTGAAGGAATGTCTATATAAAATAATTTCCAGGTGATATTTGATACTGAAAAAACTGAACATCCCTTTAGTGTAATCATGTCAATAGGTAGTAGACTTAAAATTAAACTAGTGGAATTTGTTTCAATGGGTGGTGAACATTCTTCTGAATTCAGAATTGTTGGTAAAATGTTGTAATATATTCAATGACACTGGGATATTATGACTTGAGACAGATAATATTGCAGGTTTGTGATTTTATAAGGAATATATTAGCTACAGACAAAATGGGTTTGGATAAACATTGACAATTTGTATTAATACATGATATAGTGTGAAATGTAAAATGTAGACCAGAGGTGTCAAACTCATTTGTTATGAAGGCCGGATCTGACATAAATATCACTTTGTCGGGCTGGACCATGTGTGCCATAAAATGTAACACAAGGTACCAGATATATAAACTTTATAAAGATGGTTTTAGATGCTGAATAGCAGTAGCAGGTGTGATTGGATTAGGTGTGATATGCAGACAGGTGGAGATATCAGCATTGGTGTGATATACAGAGGCATGGAGATATCAGCACTGGTAATGAAACAGGAAACTTAGATCTTGATTTGGTACATGAGGATTCAGTCCAGGAGGATGCAAAGAATAAATGGAAATAAGTCCGAAGAAGTGAGCAGTGATTCACAAAAGCACATATCCTACCACAATTTTGTTAGTCTTTAAAGGTGCTACTGGACTCTTACTCTTTCTACTACTATTAGAAACCACAACATTAAAAAAAGTAGGGGGGGACATTTTAACCTTCCAGGAATCCAGGGCATTCAGTTGCTGACCTAAGAGTAGCAGTTCTCTTACAAAGGAATTTCAAAGGGAGATTAGAAAGACAGACTGCTGAATACTGACCACGAGGCTCAAGACCATGCAGACTACTGGACTAAATTGAGACTTAGGTTTCTTCTCTCATTAGCAATACCTGCTATTGTCATTTGGTGTCTGAAATCACTTCACTCTCCAAGATATAAGGCTGGATTTATATTTCAGCTGTATCTGAAGAAGTGAGCAGTGATACATGAAAGCTCATGCCCTGCTACAAATTGTATTATTCATTAAGGTGCTGCTATGCTCTTGCTCCCTTTAACTAATGGTGTAGTGGTTAAGTGCATGGACTCTAATCTGGGAGAAGAAGAAGTGTGCTTGCACACAAAAGCTTATACCTGGAGTAAAACTGCTGGTCTTCTTAAAAGTCCCACAACACACCATATCCCCCCCGTCTCTTCCCCTCCCCCTCCCTCCCCGGAGGAGGGGGAGGAACCCTCAGCCAGTTGAGGGAAGGCTTTCTTTCTCTCCTCTGAAGCAGAAAATAGAGTTTGGGGGAAAGGAGCTGCAATATTAGAAGCAGGAAGCAGCACAGAGTCAGTTGCTCTCAGGCCACATTGCAGCCTTGCAGGGACCAGATCCAGCCTGTGGGCCATATGTTTGACACTCTTGCTGTAGACCTTCTTGACTTTCAAAGTGATTTTCAATTCTGTATTCTTTAAAAAAAAATTGCACGTGTTTTTCTTTTGAGTTCTCCCTCTGAGGTGGAGGCCATCTTGTGGATAATTCCCATCCATCACTCAGGGAGGCAGAAACAATTCAATCTTCCTATTTCCTGTGAGGGGAGTCACCCTAGGCTCAGTTCTTTTTCTGCTTCAATAGGGGGAGCAGCTAGGTCTGGGCTTTGCCTATCCCTATCCCTATTTCTGGTCCAAATTCTCTCTCTTTGCTATTTCTTGTTATTTCCTCAGTTCTTTTCTACTTCTAAACTACAAAAAAAAGCTACATCTGCTCCTCCC
This sequence comes from Gekko gecko, assembly GCA_029375565.1. Lineage (NCBI taxonomy): Eukaryota > Metazoa > Chordata > Lepidosauria > Squamata > Gekkonidae > Gekko > Gekko gecko. Next base: position 43,764,538 of record JAPDNY010000007.1, on the reverse strand, counting down.
CCTTTGCTTCTCCCCCCCTTCCCCATTGCGGGACCAGGGTTTTTTGTCTGCAGCACATCTCTCTTTAGCTGCACGAACTTATTTCGCTGCCCTAATGGCAGCAAGAGAAGACAGTGACAGATTCTTGTCCAGCCCGGAGACTGATGCTGCCAGGTGTGAGGGAAGAGAAAAAGACCACGTGGCTAGGAAGAGAGCTGCCGCAGTGTCAGTGGAGGAGCAGGAAGTGGGTGGTGCAGCGAAGCACACCAAAACCAAGGCGCAGAAAGAGTCCATGGTGGCCATTTTAAAACCCTCTGGCCGGCATGTAAATGCAGACGGGAATGGCGATCCGTGCTTACTCCCACATACGGAGCCCCCTGAGACATATGGGCATAGTGTGTGCTCCCACGCCGCTCTGAGCCAGCCCCATGGGGCACAAGGAGACAAGGACGACGCTGACTCTCAAACCGGTGAGGAAAGCGAATCCGGGTCCTTTCCCTTCTCTTCCAGCATGATGGCCTTTTTCAGGAAGGCCATGAGGGAAGAAATTGCCCATTTTTGTGGGTGGGGTAGGGGTCCTCGCTCTAGATCCCCTTTCACCTCCCCATTCCCTAGGAGGTACAAGGACAGAGCTTCCTGGCCCACTAAGGCTGCCCAAAAAGGGTTCCCCCTGTGGAAGGATATATATGAGCCACTTGAAGAGGACTGTTTATCTCATGACTCTAGTGAAAAGGAGGAGGGGGAGTTCTCCTCAAATGAAGAGGAGGAAAGGAAGCCTGCTGTCCCAGAGCAATCCTTTTGCTTTTTTAAGGGAGAAGATCCCCAGTACTCCAGCACCAGCAGGACTGTACAGTGCCTACAGGAGTTCAGATTCCTAGCAAATATGCAAAAGAGCTCATTAAACCCCACTCAACAACTGGAGCATCTGGGAGTGATGACAAATACACAGACCATGTCATTGTTTCTTCCCATCGAGAAGGCATGGAAGATCAAGGCCTTAGCCAACCAAATCATCCTGGCAAGGACATCGTCTTTATCCATCCTGACCAAGATGATGGGCCTCATGGTGGCAGCCTTCGACACATTGCAACGGGGAAAGTTCCACTCCAAACAACTTCAGTTAGTTGTTCCTGAGGCTGTACCAGAATTCCATCGCATTGAGGATGGATCTCTCCTTAAAGGTCCCCTTACAGGTAAAGATGAGCCTTTGTTGGTGGACCAATTTGAACAACCTGTCTCGAGGCAAATCCTTCTGGGTCCAGGACAAGATCCAGATATTCACCGACGCCAGCCTATCAGGATGGGGAGCTACTCTCCAACACCAACCAGCACAAGGAAAGCGGTCCATAGTCAAACAGAATCTACTAGAACTTCAGGTGGTCAGATTAGCTCTGCAGTTCTTCACACGCACACCCCAGCTCAGGGGGAACCACATTCTTATTCAGACAGACAGCATACCTGAACAAACAAGGAAGTTCCAGATCCTTAGCCTTACACAGGGAAGCGACCAAATTGCTGAAATGGGCTGAGTCGAATTTAGCTTCGATCTGATCAGAACATGTGCAGGGAGTAGTAAATGTTCAAGCTGACTGGTTGAGTCGTCAGCTGGTGCAGGAGAGCAAATGGTTCCTCAACAAGAAAGTATTTCATCTCATAACAGCAGCCCTGGGCAGACCACTGGTGGATCTATTTGCGTCTCCAACCAACACTCAACAGATTCTTCACACAGTATTTTCATCCTCAAGCGGAGGCCACGGATGCTCTGATGTCCCCGTGGCCCGAGGTCTCCTATATGCCTTCCCTCTACTGCGGGTTCTCCCCGTGGAGCTAAGGAGGGTTCAAATCCTGCAGGCAACCATAATAGTAGTAGCACCGTAATGGCCGCGTCATCCTTGGTTCACATCCGGTAGTTCCTGCTCTAACTCTACCAATATCACCAGACATGCTCCTTCATGGTCCACTTTGGCATCCCAGGCCAGAGTGTTCTGTTTGATTGCATTGAAATTGAAAGGGATAAATTTCTGAAGCTTGGATACAATCGTGGTATCCAGGAGACCATTTACATCTAGAATTTATAATTATACCTGGAAAGCTTTTGTATGTTGGGCAAGAAGGAAGAAAGTTGATCCTTTGCATCCTAAATTCTGGTCCATCTTAGAATTCCTGCAGGACGGTATGGGAAGCGGCCTCAGAGTCACAACTCTCAAGAGACAAGCCCTAGCTTCGATACTACCACTCTACAATAGTTTTCCTGTGTCTCAGCGTCCTCACATTCTCCGATTTTTGAAGGGTGTGTCGTTTAGGAGTCCTCCAATGAAACACAGGTTTCCAACTTGGAGACTGAATACAGTTCTTACTGCACTCACAAAAGGACCATTTGAACTGATAAAGGAGCTCTCTCTAAAATTTCTGAGAATGACGGTCTTGTTCTTTGTAGCAATAACCTCTGCTAGGAGTATTTCAGAGTTGGGAGCACTGTCCATTCAGTTGGACGTTTGTGTTTTTCATCGGGACAGATCCTACCTTCTGCCCCAAAGTTAATACTACGTTCCATAGATCTCAAGAGATTTGCCTGCCTTCCTTCTCTCCAAATCCTACTCACCCAAAGGAGAAAATGTGGCACACCTTAGACATGAGATGGGCTCTCAAGTGCTATATCCTCAGGACTACTCCAGACAGACAGAGGCCATGTTTGTGAATATCTCTCCCCTTCATATGGGGAGAAAAATATCTAACTAGGCCGTAAGTTCCACCATTAGAGCCTGCGTAGCAGAAGCTTATAAGAGCTTGAACCAGTGTACCCCTGAAGGTATCACAGCACATTCTCTGTGTGGTGCAGCTACAAATGCAGCCTTGAGAAATAGAGCCTGCGTAGCAGAAGCTTATAAGAGCTTGAACCAGTGTACCCCTGAAGGTATCACAGCACATTCTCTGTGTGGTGCAGCTACAAATGCAGCCTTGAGAAATAGAGCATCAGTGGAAGAAGTGTGCAAAGCCACTACGTAGTCCTCTTTATCTACATTAATCAGGCACTACAAAATCAATGTCTATGATTCTGCCAATGCAGCCTTTGGGAGGAGAGTGATGCAGTCTGTTCTTTCTACTGATGACGACCACCCTTCCGATATTTAGGGACACTGCTCTGGGAGGTCCCAAAAGATGGCCTCCACCTAAGAGGGAGAACGACCATTGGATACTCACTGTGAAGGGTCCTTCTCCTCTGAGGCTTGGAGGACATCTTGGCCCTCCCAGGTCGTCATCTTTATCTTCATCTTCATTTCCTTTAATCCTTATTTCTTCTTTTTCACAGAGAGAGAGAGTGAAAGATAAATTACTGTTTTTCTTCCTGTTCACGTTTCTGTGTTTACTCTTCTTCTTGTTCTAACACGTTGTTACAGTTTTTCTGTTCTTAGAAGGTTTACCTCAGGGTATTGCTTTCGGAGCACCAGAACTGAGCCTAGGGTGACTCCTCTCACAGGAAACAAGAAGTTTGAATTGTTCCTACCTCCCTGAGTGATGGATGGGAATTACCAGAGGAGAAGGACCGTTTACGGTGAGTATCCAGTGGTCATTCTCATTACCCGTAGAAGGATACTAACTTGATTTTAATGTACACGTAATTGGACTTAGAGCCAGTCTGCTTAACTGAGTGATCCTGGGTTGTAATGGTATATAAGAAGGAGAATAATTTCCCTACACTATGCACATAATTTATAAACATCTCTCATGTCACCCCCTCCACTTTGACCATCTCCCCCCACAAGGGCCCCCCAGCTGCCCTCTCCATGTGACTTGAAGCTCACAGGGTAACCTTGAGCCACTCATCAGTGTGACATTTCACACAGAGTGGTTGTAAGAGCAAAATAGGGAGGAGGAGAATCATGTATGCCTCTGAGCTCTTTGAAGGAAAGGCAGATAAAAACTTAGTTTCCCTTTCCTTTACTCTTTCTGTGTTTAGTTGTTTCCACATGGGGGTGGTTTCCCATTGTAAATTCTTTGCTATGGCAAATGTAGAGGCAGTTACGTTGATAATTGAGCATCCACGTGGGGATTTCTTTGGTTTTCTCTCCCGTCTCTTTGTTCTCCCCATACCTTCCCTGTGCTGTCAGAGGGCTTCCTCCTAGTTTTTAAAAAAGTTGGTAGTGGATATATTCTTATAGCGTTATAGTGATACACCTACCACTGTTGTTATTTTAAGCTGGGGAAAAGCAGTTTGGCAGTGGTGGTGGGGAAATGGTGGGCATAAGGGGACAGGGAGAAAAAATGGCACTGGATGTGGGGGGAAAGGTTCAGCAACCCACACTTCCTCATCCACATGTGGGCTAACCCACTTTCTAGAGAAATTGGATCTCAGCAGGTTCTGGAAACCATGGAGATAAAACAGAGAGATGTTATGTGGATGCTCTGAAAACCCCCACTACAGTGTGTGAACTGAGAAAAAACAGATTGTCCATGTGGAAGCAACCTTTCTCATACCATTTTTTCGATTGACTAACTACAACCATAGACAGTATTCCAAGTATGACTGTATTACAGGTTTACATATAGCAAAAGTCATCAGTTTATGTTAATTGTTTCATGTCTTTAATAGTGAAGACCCTGACCTGGATGGCCCAGGTTAGCCTGATCTCAACAGATCTTAGAAGTTAAGCAGGATTGGCTTTGATTAGTACTCTTTTGGGAGACCGCCAAGGAAGTCTAGGGTTGAAACCCCACAGGGTCACCATAAATCAATGTGACTTGATAGTACTTTCCACAACCACCAGTAGTAAAAATTTCTTGGTTCCAAGTTCTACCTGCATATACAAATTCTACTCTAGGTACCCATGTAACTTTTTGCACTGCAACCTTAGGATATTCTCTGTTACTATTATTGTACCTTATTTCACTATGGGCCAACAGACTAGTTAAGTATGTAATATCAGGTTATTCCTGATAGAACATGTGAGAAGAGCCTGAAAGGCATAGAAGCTTCTCAGTGCCTGAATCTCCTAGTGCAATGTGCATGAAAGATTTTATATCTTCATTCAGTACAACATTTTTGAGTGGCATTAGAAATGAAATTGGAAGATCTTTTACACAGTTTAGAAAAACACAGGAAACTTGTCCATTTTTTCTAGCGATACTATAGTTAAAAAGATTTATATATGCAAACCATTCTCCACCCCTCCTCCAGATATAAATACAATATAAAGAAAAGAGGATGGAGTAATATTAAATTGGTTATGTTTATATTCTTACAATACAGATTTTAAGTGAGAATTTTACACAAGAGTGTGATTGAACTCACGAGAAGAGATACTTGCTTGGTGGTTATGAATTAGGGGGCGGGGGAGGAAGGTCATCGGCCTGCTTTGATTATATTTCAGGATTTATATATGTGTAGTGTAATTGTTGTGCAAGAGGAAGAACCATAAGAAGAGAAAGAAGTTGTTTATTTATTTGATGCATTTCTGTTCCTCGGTTGCACTTGATTCAGGGTCCTCAAGGCATTAAACAGGGCAGAAACAAACATTAAAACATTTCAGACATTAAAAAGTACTTAAATAACACATCTATAAAATATTTAAAACAAAGCAATATAAAACACATAAAATATAGACTCTTAGAAACACAGAGACAAGGAAGAGAGGTAATAAGACTTATTGAGGGAATGCCAAACAAAACAGATGAACCAAAAGCAGTCTTCACCCTCTGGTGGAATACAGTGATAGGAGTCAGATGAACTTCTCTGGGGAGAGAGTTCCAGAATTTCAGTGCCACAACCAAGAAGGCACTTTTTCGGGTTGCCACCTGCCTAGCCTCAGATGGTGAGGTACCCAAAGCTAGGTCTCCAGAGATGACTGGGGAGGACAGTAGGCAGGCCTTCTGGTATGCTGGCCCCAAGCTGTATAGGGCTTTGAAGGTCAATAGTAAAGTTTTCCCTTGCTCAAAAGCCAGTCGAATCCGACTCTAGGGAGTGGTGCTCATTTCCGTTTCCAAGCCAGAGAGCCAAAGCTGTCCAAAGACATTTCTGTCGTCATGTAGACGGCAAGACTAAACACTGAGGTGCACAGAACATTGTTACCTTCCCACCACAGCAGTACCTATTTATTTACTTGCAATTTCTTGCTTTTGAACTGCTAGGTTGGCAGGAGTTGGGTCCAGAGATGGGAGCTCACTCTGTCATGTGGCATTAGGGTCTCAAATTACCAAACAGACCTTCTGGTCTGCAGCTCAGTGTCTTAACCTCTGAGCCACCATGGCCCCTACCAGCACCTTAAATTGGGCCTGCAAACAAATTGGGAGCCAGTGTAGATGTAACAAAACTTGGAGTTATATGGTCTATGACCTACTTCATTCTGGCCACAATATTCTGTACCAACTGTAGCTTTCAGACAGGGCTGGCTGGAGGTGTTTCTGTGCCCTAGGCGGGGCACCGATGCCAACCTCCCAGTGGGGCCTGGAGGCAGCGGCGGCGGCGAGTTCCCACTGGCCATCACCATGCTGCCCCCGCCTCCTCCCCCCCGAGAGGGGAAGGGGAGGGCGGACGAGCCACGCCACCACCTCCTGCGCCCCAGCCAGGCGCTCTGCACTGGCTGTGGCGGCCACCATGCTGCCCCCGCCTCCTCCCCACCGAGAGGGGAGGGGGAGAGTGGACGAGCCGCACTACCATCTACTGTGCCCCAGCCGGGCGTCCTTGTACTGGCGGTGGTGGGGAGGCAGCAGTGGCAGCAGGCATCCAGTTAGGGTGTGGGGGGGTCTTTTTGGGAGGGGCGCCGTAGACAAGTGCCTAGCTCGCCTAGTGGGCGAGCCAGTGCTGCTTTCAGACATACCATGCACTCTTCTGCACCGTATTCTTTATGAGGTACTTCTGTTGGACATCTCAGATTCGTACATTTAAGTTGCAGATTCTTTACAACTTGCCTGTATTCTGAGTTTTGGAGAAGCAGCAGCTTCTAGATGCATCTGAGAACGTGTAGAAGTGTAAACTATACTCATTTTTATAACGATGTACACTTCGTTTTTAATTCTTAAGGTTATTATACTTGTTAATGTAATTTAATAAAAATGCAGGTTATAGTACAAATTGCAGTTTGCATTATTCATTTAAAATTATTTTTCCTTGGGATGGCCTTAACATGATTGGTTGGGGGGTAGTAGTGGAGTGTCCTGTATTCTATAGCTCTCCTAGTGGCTGCCTTTTCTGTTTCTAGATGTGCTACTGAAACAAGAAGCCCGCTATGCTTGCATGCTATCTTGCCCTCCATGCACCATTACTAGAGGAGGGACTGTGGGCTAAGTTACAGGGACAGCATGGCCCTTGCATTAAGTAGTTAATTCAAGGTACTTCATTCAGAAGGATAGTAACTTTTATTTGAAACAATAATTTTATGTTACACACAACCAAAATAATATTCAGAACTTCTCAATACCCATGGTAGATTAATTCACTTGTTCTGTGGATGCTTCTCTGTGCTAAGTGATGCCAGAATGATTGTATTCAGTCAAACTACAATACCAATGTGAGTACTTCTTACTACTATTGTTGTACATCTTGTCACTGCTGCAGAAAGCCTTAGGAATTTACAGTAGAACCAGCAAAGCTTTAAAATCTTAACAGCCCATTAACCACAGGATATGGTTCATGAGATTTAATGGTTAGTTGTTAAAATACGACAGAACTGTTCCATGGGGTGAGGAGCCATAGAAATATTTGCTTTTCCTGTTTTTTCTTAGCATAATAAAACACAAGAACTGCACTGAAGAAACACTTTCAAAAAGTGTTACTGTGTTTACATTTGTTATATCTCCTGTTTCATTTAATATATGATTAATCTGTATTAAGAAACCTTTAGTGAGTTTAATTAAACCTATTGTTTACATTACATAAAAGTAGGAGTTTATTTGCTTTGCTTTTAAAAATTGCATGGTTTTTGAGAACAACTTCAAAACAATTCTTTAGATTCCGGCTATTGAAAACCAAATTAATAGTGATGATATGCTGGTAAAAATAAGGAGAAAAAACAAGGACCTCACCAGTCACTGAGATCTAAAAATAAGGCCTTATATATAATTATATAACAATGGTTATTTGTTAAAATTATGTAAATAAAGAATTGTTTTAAAAATCAAATTGCAGTTTGTACATTGTAATATCAAGTACAAAACCTTTTAGTATGACTGCTGGAGCTTATTCTGTACTTACAAGTGCTTGAGAACTCATTATTGTATCTATATATTAAAGATTACTCTAAACTAGTCTGATGAAACATGTAGGGAATTTTTAGCTGAGTAATACAATATATTGTTTTGTACAATATATTTGTACCATTGGCCTTGGTCTCGTTTTTATCTTTTGGTAAATCAGCCTCCTGCGTGAAATGAGCAGTGTATATTTTCAGTTATTAAAACTATCCTGGTGCAGGAGCTATAAAAACATTTCCCCACTGGGCATTGTATATTGTCATATTTGTCACATCCCCTTTCCAAGGCAATTCCTCCCTCATTCAAGAAGTGGGGAGGGGGAATTGCAGTGTTATCCTAGACAGGTCCAATAATATTTTGACATACTCTTTATTGAATTGCTTTGGGAAGTACCATCCAAGGGCAGAGTCAAGTTGCTTTACTGACTTGAACTACTAGTATCAGGACTTGGATTTGCCCCTCTTCAGGCTATGATTAGAAGCATTATCTCAGTTCCTTTATTCCCAAGAGATGGCAACTGCCATAGAGAGCCAGTGTGGTATAGTGGTTAGAGTGGTGTGCTAGGATCTGGGAGACACAAGATGCAATCCCTATCCTGTCATGGAACCTTTCTGAGAGACTTTGGGTCAGTCACACATGTTAGCCAAATTGCCTTATTTTACTAATAAACTTGGGTAATTATAGATATTAAATGGCAATAGGCATAGAATATAGGATCATAATCCGTGTATACCAGAGTCAGGATTCCCAGAGCCCATGAATACTCAAGAAGACTAAGTTGCTAAAATAATTGATAGAGATTCTCAGGCATACAAATAACAATAAGCAAGCACTCACACATACAATACAGAGCTAAGAATACAGGATTGAAAGAATAGTGACATTTGCATGAGCAAGAGTATCGTTGGTGGGTAATATGTTACCAGTCCAACAAGACGAGTAGATCATGCAGCGAAAAATAGACAAATGGGGGTGAGAGGTGAACCGTGTGCAAACCAGTGACGCACATGGACTGATTCCCAACCGGCCGAGAATGGAATCAACAAGGTAGGATGGGGCGAAGAGAAGAAGAAGAGAGCGAACTCTGGGAGAGCTCACCTTCAGTAGCTAAATTATGACCTGAGGTGATGGCCATGTGGTCACTGGTTCACAGGAAGTATTAGGAGAAACTACTCTAGATGGGTGACACAAAAGGGGTTGACAGTTGGTTGGCAGGGTGTGACACCTATTAGGGAAGGAGGTGAGACAAAGGAGAGAGTGAAGGGATCCAATCACATTGCTGGTCTGGTGCTTCATATTAACAATTTGATGCTTGGTGGAGGCATTATCTGGATGGGTGGCAGGAAGGCTTAATCACTGCTATTGTCGTTAGCTGGGCAACATGGTGAAGAAGAGATCTCTTCATGGTGTCTATGCAGGAACACTGGTCCTCTGTCAGAACATGGATTTTCTTCAGGGCTGCTACTGTCTCTGTGTGCATGGAGTTCAGGGCTGCTGATCTGCATCACGGTCCTTGTGCTGATGCAGAGGTGTAGGGGCAGAAGGTTTTTGTAGTCCCAGGTCTGCATCTGGCTTGGCATGCTTCTTGGACACAAGGATTCCCTTGGCCACAGTGTACAGTCCACAGTGCAGCACTGGGTGCTTCTCTTAGGATCACAGCTCTGTCTATTGCCCTGGCACACGCTCTTCACAGTTCAGCAATGCAGTAATATTAAAGAGTCTTTAATAATGCCATCTGGAGTGGCTTCATGGCAACACACAGGCTCAGACTAACCTACCTCACAGGGTTGTTGTGAGGGTAAAATGGAGAGGAGAACAATATAAGCAGACTGGGTTCCCATTAGGGAGAAAGGTGGGGTATACATGAATTAAATAATTACTAAATAATATACCTTATTTGGGAGGGATGACAGAGCTCCCTGAAAGCCACGGCACTGATTAGGGTATTAGACTAAGAGATCTGGGTTGAAATCTGGCATAAAACTCACTGAGTAACTTCGACCTATTACTGTATGTATGCAGCCATCCATGGAGTGGAGCTTTCAGGTTTTCCTCTTTTGCTGTAGCCAGCTGAGTCGCCCCCAAATTCTGTTCCTGAGTGTCAGAGACCCCTCAGGAACAGCATATGAAGCTGCCTTATGCTGAGTTATACACTGAGTCAGTATAAGCTGCCTTATACTGAGTCAGATCACAGTCTTCCTGTATGTGTGTGTGTAAAGTGTAATTAAGTCACAGCTGACTTATGGTGACCCCAGCAAGGGCCTTTCAGTGCTTGTGAGAAGTAGAGGTTGGTTGCCATTGCTTTGCTCTCCAGAGTCTTCCTTGGTGGTCTTGCTTCCAAGTACCAACCCTGCTTAGCTTCTGAGATCTGACAAGATCAGTATTAGGAATGGGCATGAACCTTGTCACAAGGCAGTTCGTAGCTTGCAAATCGAGGTTTATGATCATCCCTATCCATGACCCTCCGTGTGGCTTTGGAGGTTCATGGGGTTTGTGGTGGGAAGCAGGGGGGAGCAAGATGGATTGCAGAAATCGCTCGCATCCATTTCAGCCTAATAGTGGGGATGGAGTGCCTGTCAGTCATGAGGCTGAAATAGATTCAAGCCATTTCAGAGATCCCTTTTGCTCCCCTCCCCACTTCCAAATGTTCCCTTTAAATGTCTTTTGCAAGATCTCTCCCCCCTCCATCCTGCTGGCCTCGGGGAGCCAACCCAGGCAGAAAGGGGGAGGGAAGACCCCCACTGCATCATAAACCTCACAAAACAAACTGGTTCATTAAACAGGGAGGTTCATGAAGGTTCGTGTGACCCCACGAACTGCGACGAATCTTCATTTTCCTGGTTTGTGCCCATCCTTAATCAGGCTATACTGTGCTGCCGTCCCTCCTTCAGTCTTCCTGTACATCGTCAATATTTGACTATTGGTGGTGAACTCAGAACCAACTTTAACAAACTATTCATTCTGTTCCTGCCCTTTTCCAGACCTTGTGTCTAGATGGAAAGTCTGGTTTATCCTGATCTTTAATCCTGATCTTTAGTCTGGTTTATCCTGATCTTTAATCTCATTAGAACAGCCCTGAATGCTACCATCAATTGCACTTTTCTGCAGTATTTCTTCCATGGTAACTGTTTCTACACTATCCTTTACAACCTAGAAAAAACATTCAATGGGTTTTTTAATCTTTTGGTTCCTTCAGTGTCAGTCCTCAGAATTTCACGTTGTTATAGGTACCCTATGCAGCTATGATTCCTTTGCCATTTCATGCTAAGATTATCAATGGTCCTACCTTATAGTTCTCACCGTTCTCTTTGGCTCCCTTTTTTGTCTTTTCCTCTAGTCTCTTCATTCATTAGTATTTTTTTTTTCAGCTGTATGGAGTTACCAATTCTCTGAGAGAAAGGGAACCGGGATGAACATACTGCCAAATGTATAACAATTGCCATAGTCATCTTGCATGGTTGAAAAAAATTCAGTTAAATTTTCCCCAGTTCCCATCCATTCTTCAGCCTTCATGCTGACTTGGATCTTCTTGACAATTGATTAATGTTAACAGAATCAAGCAAGGATGGCGGAAGAAACCTTTGAAGGCCTGGATTCTGGCCAAAAGCTAAATTTGGCTCTCAGTTTTAAGGAACAGTTACTTGAAGAGTTTGGTTTTGTGTCATACTCTGCACTGAATAAGCAATAGGAATAGGTAACCTTACTGAAAAAAACATCCAAACATACAAGTATTACACATAATTTGTTGTCTGGTGGACTAAAAATTAATTTGCAGCTAGTAATTCAATCATTTATAGGATTGCTCACCTAATGTTACAACATTTGAGTTTGTAGGATCTGTTGTGTACTTTAACACTTGGAATTATAATTTGGATTCTGTTTAGTGTTGTGATTTGCTATGTGATTACAAAATTTTGAAGAGGGACTGTAGTAATCATTGCTAACAACTGACTTGGTCTAATCTTTCCACAAAAGTATGCATTGTCTGTCTAGTTTCAGAGTCGAGACTGGCTTTTTAAAAAAATGGGTTTAGTGTAAAAGGCCTTGGGCAGGAAAATGGTTAAATTATCAGATGTGAAATCTTGGTGACCTTATTTATTGCTGATTTTGTCTGACTGCAAATGCTGCTGTAGCAGTTTAAAAGAATGCACAGAGCTGTACAATGGAAAATTAGGGAATGGAGGAGAGGGCGAACTTAATATTGGTTATGTGGGATAATTTTAAATTGTGACTATATCATTTAACTTAACTTAAATCCTCACTTTTCAATATGCCTTGAAAGCTTGGTCATGTGTTCAATATGGTTCTATCATTAGTAGTTTTGAACTGTGTAATATTTATAACACTTTTAAGTACTGTTCTATTGTTCTGACATGAAATGTCACAAATACAAATGTTCCTAGAGATGTCTTCATCCTTATTTGAAAGAAATCCTGCATTTTGCAGCTATAACACATGAAAACAAACCTGCATGATCAGAAATCTGATCTGGCATGAGCATAGTTCAGGTTTGCTATATCAGCTGCTTCTAGTGTTTATTTTAAGCTAAAGCATAACAATGATTAAAGGCTTAGGCTGCCGTTTTCACACAGCTCCAGTGGTGCAAACTTTCATTTCAGTAGTTACTTATGCACAATGCATTTTGCAGACTGAGATGAGTGGTGTGCTGAAAAAAACTTTAAAAATCAGATATGTTTTTTTAGGAGGGGAAATTCTCATTATTTGTTTTGTATCGGAATTTGCTTTATACATTTACAAAAAAGGTAATAAAAAAGGAGAGATACTCGCTTTGGTAATACTAATACTATTTTTAAAATACTGTATTAGAATGTATTTGCATCTCTCCTCCCATTCCTTCAAAACATGCGGGAAGGAGTGGATCTTCAGACAGAATTAAGGGCTTTTCTGCATGCTCAGCTTACTCCTGATTTTCTTGGCAGTTGATCCACAAGAATTGGAATTGGTTTGGGCATAGTTTTTCCGCATGTCTGTCCTCCCTCTGCATTTTCACAGTTTTGGAGTTAGCTCCCCCCCTCCTTTTTTGCACATGCCTTAAATAATCAGGGCTTTCAAGAGAGGATGCTGTTGTCATTGGTCGTATCCCAGCACCCTCCTCTTTATTTTTTGCTCATGTTTATATCAGTGTATCAGTATCACGGCTGAATTGTAGCAAAGATCAAAAATGAACACACACTTAGGGATGAGGAGAAAGAGTGGTGGCATTAACACATGCAAGGCTGCTGCAATAGGCTTTTGTGGAGGGTCAGTGTGAGTCCCTCCCCATGCCTGCCTGTCTTTGCATGGGGAAGTCTAGAAGGGGAGCAGCTCTGCCACCCATCTGTTTATGAATCATATGAAGTGTGATTTTCCTTTCAAAACATGCCCCTTTTTTCTAGCGTTGGAAGTGGCCATCCTGGGTGCACCAGGGTTTTTGCATTTTCTTTTTTTAAAAAAAGGAAATAAAATATCATTCTGCCAGTATACTGTTGTAATTATAGGTTTAGTAGAGTCTCTGAATTCATTTTTCATTTTTAAAAAGTCTCTAGCCCCTTTTCCGCAGAGATGTGAGGAAAAAGGCATACGTCCACAAAGGAAGCAGACAGAGACTTTTTAAAAAATGAAAGCTGGGAATTCAGAGAACCCTAGACCTTTTTTTTTAACATGCTTATATGATATTTGTACATAGGAGTTGTATTTCTTTAAAAAATGAGACCACTCATCTTCGGGGGGGGAGTGGTTTGACGATGATGACAGTACAGTAATCCAAAAGTGGACCAGAGGTTGGTGGGACAAAGAAAGCTAACAGGAACATCATGCATGAGGAAACAAGTGATTAAAAAATCGGCTTTCAGGAAAAAAATAGGTGTAAATTAAGGGAGAGTTCACATTGTTGCTTTTTGCATCTTTCTGTTTCCAAACAGGTGTAGGAGTGGGGAGAGTGTTTTAACAGAATTCTGTCAGGTGCCACAGTGATGGCGGCGGCGGCAGCAGTTTGGGTTAATGCTCTCTTCCAAATTCTAGAATTCTTCAGCCAAACTGCTGAGTTATTGCTGTAATGAGGAATAGATGTTATTTGCATAGTTCTGTCTTTTTCTTGACATAGTTCCACCATAACTCCAAGGAATACTAGAATGTGATGAAGACACTAGGCTTTTATAGTAATTAAGGATAATATGACTGTATACTGTAGAAGTAGTATTTTTGTTATTAAAATGTGTCATATACATCTTTAGTTAATTGCTACTATGGAAATGTGGGTTTTTCCTGTTCTTATAACTCATGACAGTATATTCAAACAAATGAAATAGTGAAATGAAATATCAGAGGCAACCCTTTGGCTTACTTGTGGCAACTTTAAAAATATACAGCAAACTAATAATAGAAAAGCTATTTTTATTGAGAAACGTGACATATAAATCATTCTTTTCCTTCCCTAGTTTAAATAGCTTTTTTGGTTTTGAGGCTTTTGAGGATGAAACCGAATGAGCTGTGTTCTTTATTTTAAGGCAAAATGCTGTTGTGGTATGCCACATTCTGTAAGATTAAGCAGATGCTATGGCAAAAAAAAAAAAAAATCAAAGTCAACCAGTGTAATTCTAAGCAGAGCTACTCCACTGAAATAAATGGCTTAGAATACACAATACATAGGGTTGCACTTTGCTGTGACTACGAATTGTTATTTCTAAAACATGTATTTTCAGGTTTTTTTGCTAAAACTTTGAAAAAATTATAAGGTTGTAATATTTAATCCCCAAACAATTCACCCTCTGTCCAGCATCTTTAAATCAAGAAAGGAATAACTGGTTATTCCCCCCCCAAATATGGTTTCTTTAATAATGGAGGTATTCAGCTTTATCCAAAGGTCCATATGAGGAATAACGTACATGTCTCCCACACAAACAAGGTTTTCCTGTGACTTCAACAATAACACTTACGTTTGGTTTGCATTAAAGTAAAGGGAGCTCTTGCACATGCAGGAGCTCCATATGTGCTTTTGAATTTGGAAGGCGTGCACTGTTAAAGCAATTACAGAAATCAGATACAGTTTTTTCACTGTCAACTACAGTGGTTGAAACATGACACATTTCTACAATCAGAAGGCCCAAAGCAATTAAAAGTAGATTTCAGATGTTCAGAGCACTTCACTTACACTGCATTCACTTACATTGCATATAGGATAGTATTATTATTTCTGTACTGCAAAGGCCAGGACTGAGGCTGAGTGCAAGTCAGTTTGAGACTAAGGAAAGATTTAGACTAGGGACTTATTGGCTCCTGCCATTCTTAACCACTACTGTTAAACTAGCGCTCAGTGTATGTTATTACAGTTACTGCCGAAAGCCGTCTGCAGCAGTCAAAATAAAAACCCAACCAACTAAAAAACAAACAGAATTCTAAAAACATGCAGGTGACTAGTAACAATGTTAAGCATTAATCACAACAATAAAAACATTTTTACTTGTAATATCTGTTGTGGGATTGAGCTACTAACAGTTCCATTGTAAGTCCATTGGCTTCAATAGATTTTGAAGAGTGTAGCTCTGTACTTTCAAAGAAAGTACAAAGAAACAGTACAAGATTGGAAAACGTGGAAAGAACTGGCCCATAGAATCTCCGAGAGTTGGGCATGACTGTATGGATAACAACAGCAGCTCTGCTTAGGATAGCCCTGTTAAAGCTGTTGAAATTAACAGAAGCAGTTTAAAAGCATTTAAAATCTGGGAGCAAAATAAACATTGCAGCTTGGGAACTATAAATAAAAAAGAGATGTTGCATGAAGAATCTTGACAGTGAGCATAAAGTTGTAGTTGTGGTGCCATCATAGAAAAGACTGTCATGTAAAACATTTTCAAAATTAATTTCCCTATAGAAGCAGTGCCTCCAGTGATCTAAAAATGTGTGAGTTCATGTAAAAGAAATCATTTGCTGAGATACACTGTGATTTCAAACTTTTTGTCATCCATATAGTTAATTTATTCTTTATCTATATATTTAATAGCCAAGTATGGGCCAATCTCTGGATATATAAATCCACGGATTGGGCTCACACTGACAGTAAACAGGTGATTCTGCAAACTTGGGGGGATCCCCCAGGTTTGCAGAAAAATCTGAGCTAAACAAATTTGGGGTTTTAATACTCCCCAAGCACTACCTTGTCTGTCCTTGAGGTGCGGTGGCAGTAGTATCCTGGAGCCACTCCAGGCCCAGCTGTGTCAGTATCCAGGAGCCACTTCGTGCCTGCATGTGGTGGTATTTGCATCCTGAAGCTGTGCCAAACTCCACTACGGCAGGGGAGGGGAATTGGAAGAGAGCCATGCTGTGGCTCATTGGGTAAGGGCGATGGGATTCCCGCCCCCCATGAGTCTTGCTGGCCCCCACATGTTTAGATATAACTTTTACACCGTCTTTATTTCTTTGTTTTTATTTCTCCTGTTGTCAACGTTTATAGTTGTTGGGGCATGTGATGGGATACATGATATACAACCCTACTCATGTTATCTGCCCATATTTTTACTAAATAATGAGTGAAACCATGGAAAAAGAAGTCTCTGGTAAGCAGATCCTACCATACCTAAGAATGCTGTGGGCTTATAAAACATATCACCCTTATTCTCCCCCACACACACCCTTTCAGGTAGAGGATTAATGTACTTGTTGCCATGCAACAGTTTATCCTTATTTCTTTTTTACACCTGGAGAGACAAACAGTTCTAAAAAGCTTAGCCACTTCTCACTGAAAATGGTTACACATTCATCCTATAGATACTTGAAAAAAATGTCAGGCATTTCGTTGGTGGTGTCTGAACCATTGTTTGACTTCCTAGAATGGTAGTTACATAAAAGTTTTCTATCTCCCTTCTTTTCTGCCTTTTTCCTGTTTTGACATGTGGTTAAGTTTTATGCAAAAGGTGAAAGAAATTGTTACTGTACTGTGAAGTTCTTTAAATGAACCAAATACTACATGGGAAAGAATCACATATCTTAATATGCTGAAGGTTTTGGAAGTGTGAAAGTTGTATGAAACTTTTGTCCAGAAAGGAAGCAAAGTGCAAAATGTTAGGATTTAAACATAACTGTTCCACATCTTAAGTAGTGTTCTTGAGAAGAAAAGAATTCAGTAGACTATAAGAATGTTTTGTTAGTTTCCTTGTTCAAATGGTAATGCTATGCAGGCCTACTGCTGTCACTTCATAACAGAACGGCAGACTGTTTTATAAGGCCAGAGATTACAAAGGTCCACTTTAACCTTTTTTTCCTTCCTGGCAGGTGTCCCACTGGCCTGAGGCCAGAGGCTGTGAGCATACTGCAGCCTGTGGTTTACACCAGAGAACGGAGCCGACACTCCAGCTGGCTGCACATAATTACACTGATTGCAGTCTGACAACTGGAGTTACACTATAGAAATGTGATAAATAGAAAATGTATTACAGCTTTGAACTTTGTATAAATATATCTATTTTCCTTCCCCCTTTTACAGATACGATATCTGCACATATAAAAACAAGCCTTGTGGAACATTGGGTAAGGTTGCAGAGTGTAACCGAAATTACTATTTATTGCTTGAATGGTTCAGTCTTTTTGGTATTTGATTCATTAGACTTTGTTTCTTGAAATAATTTCTCAGTTTACACATTTATATGGCAGTTAAATATGGAAATACATTTTGCTAGCAAGAAGCAACGTTTTACAATTAAAAATTAGAGTTTTTTTATTATAACACTAAAAACCAAGAAAGTGATCAACATTTTAAAATAAATAATATGGCTCTGATACATTTCACAATTACAGAAAAGGCCCCCAATAAAGGGGGAGAATCAGAAAAATGTAAAAAAAAAATGTGTTTGCGATCATTTACCTGATTGCCTCATGTAGTGAAAAAGCTGTCCTATTATCCATGTCATCTCTAAATTCTTCAACACACTTGTATTATAACATATTTAATGTAGTTTTCTTTGCTGATAAACCAAAGTTTGCTATTAAGCTGCTTTTTAATTCATAAAATAAATTAAAATAATTAAAACCATTTAAAGCCTGTGACAGTTCTTTCAAAATTTTGCTTAGTGCAGTACTGGAATACTTAACAGAGAAATGTTTTCTGTATGATTTTGCCAGAATTTTGTAATCTTGCTCCACTGTTTCCCTACTGAATCAGCTCTGTTTACTTCATTTTGTGCTGCGCCTGCACCACAGTGGCTGGACACTGCGTAACTATGGCGGCACTAGTCTATTCCATATGGGCATAAGTTACGTAGCAGCCAGCAGACAAAGTTGGTGGGTTCACAGTGTTTTCTGATTGTAACTGGGTTAGTGTCTATAGCAACCATGTTGTGGTGGTTAGTGGAGGCATTGTGTGGAGATAGTGGCACTATGATGTACTGGGCCACTAGAACCAATCAGGGGCCATGTGGCAAGGGGGTGGAGTCCAGTGTCCATCTCAGGCAGGGGGCGGAGGGACAGGCCACAGGAGTTCTGCACGTTTTCAGGAGTACCCCCCCCACCCCCTTAAAGGAACCAACTTCTGTCAGCAGATCTAGGCACCTGATAGTAGGGAAGAGGTTCAAGCTGTTCACCCCTGGCATCCACAGCTGCCTCAATGCCCACACAGAGCACACAGAGCCCAAAGGGCAGAAGGAGAAGGGGGGGTTGTTGTTTCCACCCTCTTCATTTGCTCACCAGGGAGTACCTTTCCATGTTGCCAAGGGCACTCCCACATCACCCTTGTCAGTAGCAGAACAGGAGAGGGGGCCACTGGGGTGGGCGCAGATGTGGGGCTATGCAGCACCACCATCATACCCCCCAATTCAGTGGAGCAGATTGTCATTTCACTCTGGGCTCTGTCATTCCAATTCCAAAGCAATCAGTGCCCAGAGACTGTCATTCCAAATCCATTCTGCATTCATCATTACTTGCATGTGTGTAGTGATGTAGTAGTGATGTATTGCAATGGAAACCACGTAAGACATTTGTCATTCCTGGTTACCAGTATGTCCAATGGGCATACCCCCAACCCCCTCCAACAACAGTGAGTCTGCCCGTTGCATTGGTCCCCCCCCCCAGCCACTGACTCCAGTGCCCCTCAGTGTTACCTTCACAGATGTCTTCCCCCTGGGTAACAGAAGCCCCCCTTCCTAGAGCAGACACATAGTTCATTTCCAAGCTTTCTCCCCCAAGTGGCTTATATCATTCCCATCTCCTCCATGTTATGCTCACAACAACCCTGTGAGGTTGATTAGGCTGAGTGTGTGCATCAGGCCCAAGGCCACTATGATGAACCCCTGTATCTCCCGAACTGTCTTGCCAAATCTTCAGTTCCCCTCAGTGACTATGTTGCCCTACAGTACTGTGTCTGTCTTCTCTATTGATATAAACTTGAAACTACCCTTTGTTTAAATATTGGTTTAGGCTTTAGACACAGTACAGGAACTTGAGGGAAAGACAGGAGCTGTCCTGTTTTTTAAACCCTTGTGAAATGGCACCTGAGGCAAATTAACTTTCAAAAACAGAATAAAGGTTTTATTAAACAATCAGGGAATGTATGTATAAAAGGAATAGTTAAAGGTTTTGAGATTGCTGAGAAAAACTTTCTAATATATCTACAGAGTTGAATTCTTAGAACATTCAAAAGAGTATATTTGTAGTTTTGTTTCAATGTTTTCTAGTTCTCTCTTTGAGAGGTACTTCGTTTAGTATATTTCAGCAGTAACATGGTTCTTATTAATGTTTCTTCTGGAGGACAGCATTTGCTTAAAGTTTCTAGATTTCTTTTTTCACTGGCAGGATGTTATTCAGCTTGTCCCTAAGAAGCAATAACTCCTTTTACTATTTGGCTTGTATGGGAGTTCTCTCTAAATACCCAGACCTTCTGTCAAAGCCTTCTCCAGTATCCTTTGTCCGCATAAGGCTGTTCTGTAACTTTCTTGACTGAGAATCTGAATTCTTCCTCAGAGCCATTTTAATATATTTGAGACAATGGGGTTTCTCTTATTCTCTCTGTAGAAGTACTTTTATGAATATTGCCTGTCAGAAAATACTGACTCCCAAATGTCTCTTTCCCCAGAAGCCAAACCCTCTGGCTACTGATACATACAATAGTTTTCAAACAAAGACCTTTCTGAGCTGATGCTGGTCAGTCAGAGAGCTAGTAGAGCAGCCAATCACATAAGTTCTTCTCTCCAGGGAAGATTAACTCATGAACTCCCGGACTCTCTGACAGAAGCAGCATTTTTAAAAGCCTGCTTTTCTGTGCAGTCCATCACAGCCACCCACCTAGCTTCCATGGAACGGAATCTTGGTCTCCCAGATTTGGTCTCGCGCTCTAAGCACTGCATCAAGTTGGCTCATTCATCCAGACCACCCTCTGGCGCCTCCTCCTTCACACAAGCCTGCGAAGTGAGGGAGATAATCTGTTGTAAAATCAGTTTTAGAGGGACCAGTGGGCCCTTGCTATATTTGGCAGATGACTATGACAAGTGGGACCTGCACAATCATCCACAGCCATCCAAGGCACCCAAGAGCCCTCCCTCTTAGGCATGTCCTCAGGAAGCCCTCAGGGGAGTCAACAGAGGTGTAAAGACTCCATTTCCTTCCTCCCTGGGGCCATGGGGAAGAGGACTGAGGATCCCCAGCGTGGCATGTGTCTAAGTGGAATGGCATTGCAGGTGGAACTTGGAAGGGCTGTCTGGGTGCCACATTCCTCTTCAAAAGGAAGGCTGGAACCACAGACTGAACAGAGTGTGGTGGGGAGAGGCAGTATTCACCACACCCACAGGTCTCCTTATTGAATCCTCACCTGCAGGACAGCCATAGTAAGCAGACGTGAGTGCCATGCCAGGCTTAACCATGGATGTGTTGTCCTGACAGTGTCTGCAAATGCAGTTCCATAGAGGGGACTTCACCATGAACCTCTCTTGCAGCACATGATGGTACCATCCAAATTACACTTACTTAACTGTCCTGTGATTAAGTGCTCATGGATTACTGGCAATCCACCCACAGCAGTAGCTGCAGCTGCTGCTCAAGGTTTTGATTTTGTAAGGAAATGAGTTAAAGGATCGCAAGCTGGTTCACCATGTACAGTGGAGCAGCTGCCAG
This sequence comes from Gekko gecko, assembly GCA_029375565.1. Classification (NCBI taxonomy): domain Eukaryota; kingdom Metazoa; phylum Chordata; class Lepidosauria; order Squamata; family Gekkonidae; genus Gekko; species Gekko gecko. Next base: position 43,743,280 of record JAPDNY010000007.1, on the reverse strand, counting down.
ACCCTCCCCAAACAACAGACATGCCCTGTGCTCTGACAGAGCGTTTCCCCCACCCTGAGGCCTCCTGATAAACTTTCATGGTATCTTTGCACCCAGCCTCAAGTGAGGGAAATGGAAGCAGGTTTGGGATCCTTGCCCTTGCTTACCTATCAGTGTGTGGTTGCCCCTTCAAATCAAGCTTCCAAAGGTGGGGTACCTGTTAGGGTTCTGAAATGGGAGAGGTCAGCCACAAAGTGTCAACTTGGCTCTCCTCCTTGGGTGTTGGCGCAAAGTGCTTTTTGTGCTTTTCCCGCCATCAAAGCGCCTCACCACTTGCTTTAAGTCCACATGGCAGGGCGCTCTGAGATGGAGTCCCATGCCTCATGCCCTATCTATTGAGTTGTAAGATCTCTTGGCTGAAGTGTTAGCCAAATTGCTCTATTATTTAATAAAGATGGGTAATTATACTTATTAATATGCAATTGGCTTAACTATAGGATCAGACCTGTGTATACCAGAGTTAGAATTCCCGAGAACCCAGGAATAGACACAGAAACTGGGTGGCTAAAATAATGATTTCTTTGCTAAATATTCTCAAGCATACAAACAATTCACACAATACATAACTAAGAAGAAGAGGTGACTGATAGTTTATAGAGGGGTGATACAACCTGTCCAGATGTGCAGAGGTCCATGAAGAAAGGATTGTGGCCTAAACTCAGAGAGTTTAGGGGTGGACTGCCAGTTGGGATGATGGCAGACACACACAGTCTAAGGCCATCATCCCAACTGGCAGTCATTGGCAAAGAATGTAGACCCTGCGGGCTGGTCTCAGGTGAGAACAATAGATTACCTGGGCCGATGATGAGTCCCAGGGGTGTGTGGCATCAGGATGGGCAAGGCCTAGATGTGACCAATGAGCTTCCAGAGAGGCAGGGTCTGGATTTAACAATAGAAGCCAGGTGCTGGATAGCTAGTTGAATGGATTATCTTACCACTAATGGTCCTGGTCAGGGTAGACAAAAGGTGGGAGATGAGTCCCTGATTAGCGTCAGGAAAGATTGCTAAACATTTGAATGATTGATTGGTTTATCCTGGTATCCTGAGGGACAGAGCAGGAAAGACAAAGAATTTACACATAGACACAGGATGACAAAATAAAAGGGCTGGATGAGGTACTGGAGAGAAGAGGACTATTTGCCAGGTGGCCTCTGAATAGCTTTTAGAAATGTAGATACTTCACCTGGTGGAACTCATTGTTATTCCATAAACATAATCTCTGCTGGGTGGAGGGAGAAGACTGGAGGCTTGCTCTGAGGTCACCTTATGAAACCTGTAAATAGAGAGCATCTTTTCAAAGCTGTGGCTAGCTGTGTTACAGAACCAGGAGTGCCTTCCTTGGCCTGAGTTTTGTGGGTCTCTGGGTCAGGTTAGAAGTGGGGTGCCTCTGCTGTTGGGGCTACCCAAGAGTAAAGGCAGTGCCCCTGGCAACAGAAGTGTTTGTAGAGGGGGGTCCGATTGAGTGCTGGGGAGGGGGCTTGGCCACTCCTGGGAGGAAGGTGATTGGGTATGTAGTCAGCATCCTGAGCTCCTCCAAGCCTAACTGGCAAAGCTGCAGTGGCAGGGGGACAACTTGAGTTCTCAGTTCAATTGGCGCCTATGGGCCATGTTACCTTTTTTGTTGGTGTAACTCTCCACCTCTGGCAGGCAGCATTCCCAGGCTGAAAGGGCTCAGAGAGATAACTACCATTGGTTATGCCCTCAAAACTGCCCACGATCATGCTGGCACAGGGGCCTCTACCTCAATTGCTTCAACAGGTGGCCACAGCGGGCTTCTACTGGCACCTGAGAGCAATGGAGTGGCACTGGAGGCCTGCGCCATCATAACTGGCTTTTACGCTGGCGTATCTTGGACATACACCAATGCAAAAGTCAGTTGGCTTCCTGAGCACACTCGGGGGGCCCCAGATTGTGCTGTTAACCCATGAAAAGTTACAGTGCATCAGTCCAATAAGGTGCTTGAGATAACAGGCTTTTGGTGTATATAAAAATAAATTCACACAAAACTAATAATTAAACTTTAATCTACTACAGAAATTGTTAATTTTCAACTTGTGTGTGTTTAGTTTTAAAATTCAATACTTTTTTGTCTCACGTTGAAATTACATCCATGTTTGTTATTCATCCTTGGTAGGGTAATAAATTTCATGCTAGACAAATTTTTTTTGCTTTCATATTTGCCTGCATTGAAAGGAGCAATGTGTATTGTTGCTTTTATGAATGGCTTCAGCAATTTTTGTAGCTTTAGCTAACGTATGGAATAGCAACTATGAGTGATGAGCCCATTCTTGGGTCTCCCAATACCCACTAAGCTGTCTTTTCCTCCTCCTCCTTCCCAGCCAGCCAGTGTTGAGCATGTGACACTACTGTCCCTAATTCGACTGCTCATCAGTTTCATTGGATACAAACAAGCTCTGTGTTATGAGAGCTATTTCTTTATTTAATTTCTTCATGCATAATTTTATAAACCTCTGTTATAGTTAGCTTTTTTACTAAGCTAAAAAATTCCAAGTGGTTGAGCCTACTCATATAAAGAAGGAGCTCCAACACCTTGATTATTTTATTTACATTTGTCAGTGCTTTCCTGATGAATCTTTATAAATATATTTTATCTACATTTACATATTATATAATCATTTAAAATGTGTACAGTATGACAACCGTTATGGAGGTGCCAAGGATACTTTTCTGGGATTTGGAGCTATAAGAAGAATAGAATACATTATTCAATTACAAAGTTAATTTGATTTAGACAAGTAGAATATTATCATCATATTGGCTTTAGATTAGACAGGGGGAGGGGATCGGGTAATTTTTCATCTGTTTTATCAGGAGTTGTAGTTTATTTTGACTTTTGCCTCAGTTGGTTCCAAGAACTAAGGCTAGATAGATTAAAATTTTATTGGAGTATAAAGTATGTCTTTGAGAATTCAAATTGAAAAGTAGTATATATACCCCATAGCAAATAAAACATTGGGCTGTCATGCTCAACTCTCGCCCGTATCCCCTTAGCACTAGCTACTGAAGGGCAGTCAGAGTTAAAATATTTAGAGTATTTCTAGTATGTTTTAAGACGCAGGCCTTAGTAAATGTGAAAAGGAATATTTTATTTTTGTTTTGATTTGTAACCACAAGCAATATTGCTATATGTGCTCCTGACTTACAAACTTTGTGTGAATCAGCCCTGAGTCTACTGAATTTGACAAAATCCACATGGCAGACATGTGGCCATCACAAGGACTTTGATCAAATATGTGCCTGGAGATTTGTGGTGGGAACTCAGTTCCCAAGTGTACAAAGCCCTGATTTGGATTTGGAGCTGCAGTGCGCAGGGAGAAGGGGCTGCAGGTGTCATTTTCATGACCTGAAATGGTGCTGGGGAGCCATTGTTTGCTGCGTAGGGGAAACCTATATGTACTGATGGCTTTGTGTAAGTTTTCCTAGTGGAGCAACTAAGGGCATTTCAGGTTAAGAAAACATCGGAAAGGGCAAAGATTTAAACATATTCTTTTTGCATCACCATCCTGATCTGAGTCAAGCTCCCATGAGGAAATCAGTTCCAAGAACTAAGGCTAGGTAGATTAAAATTTTATTGGAGTATAAAGTATGTTTTTGAGAATTCAAATTGAAAAGTATTATGTATACCCCATTAGCAAATAAAACATTGGGCTGTCATCCTTACGTCTCACCCATACCCCCTTAGCTCTAGCTACTGAATGGCAGTCAAAATATTTAGAGTATTCCTAAAATGTTTTAAGACATGGGAACTGAGTTCCAGGCACTGAAGTACAGGTGCATATCTGTTGACAAATGAATGTGTCTACCATGTGGACTTTGTAACATATGAATTGGCACCTAGTAGAACTGTCAGTTGAACAAAGAGATCAGAGGCTGATAGGTATTCATGAGGTACGAACTGGAATGGACAAGTGAACTAAGCAGAAGGTACAAGGTGAGCGCAAAATGTGAAGCACCAGTATAATCTGTTCTGTTATGAGCCACACCTAAGGCTGTGAGACCCCCCAGTGAGGGGGGGTGTCCCCTGGTCCCAGGCCCCAACTCTCTGCCACCAATCAGCTGGCTGGGGGGGGGGATTTTTGCCCCCCCAAAGGGAGGAATACACAATGTTTTAGCGACATGGCCATGTGACTTCAGTGTGACCCAGAAGTGACATCAGGGCGATGCTCTGCTTTTGGGGCAAAAACTCTAGGGTAGAATTCTACCCTAGAGTTTTTGCTTCAGAACCAGAGTGTCATCCACAACTTGCCTACCTCCAATTCCCCATCCCCCGCCAGCTGTCAGGAGAGACCTGGCAACTCTAACCACACCTATAGAGTTATAATTTGGTTTTCTTTTCTCATAAGCAAGGTGTTGACCTAAACATTATGTGTATCCTTTTTTCCAGTTCTTGTTTTGTAACAATATGATTTCAGAGCACATAATCCCATAGGGTATGTTAATCTTTTTTTCCAGATAACAGTCCACATAGGGAGGAGTATCTTTTAAGGCCACAGATTGTAATCTATCAGAAGTGGAACAAATTAAGTCTGAAATATTGTACATTATGTGTAATATTGAAGGGCATGTGTAATATTCTGTAAATGTCTGAGGTTTTATTTACTTTTAGAAACTTCAAAGAACATATTATATAGTCAGAATTTAGTGTCAGAAATCTGTGATAAATAAAAGTCTCCGTGGTTTAGTGAATTTAGTTAATATGTCTTTCCCTGCAATTGGTGCATTGAGTTTTTGTTTTCATAACAAAATCCTAAAAATACACTTCTTGGGGTTTTTGTAGCTAAAAATGCTGCTTGTATGTTTTATGAATCCACTAAACTTAAACAGATCTTTTTAGAAAAATAATGTGGATACGTTTTGCTTTCTGCAACCTCAAAGAATGTTAAAATAGAAATGCTTGCTTGAATTCCCTCTCCTGGCTCAAGTTACTAGGTGGTCCCAAGTTACCAGAAGTAAAATTTATAAATCTAACCCCTAGTCTAGACATTTTCCAGCAGTGACTGCAGTTCAGAAAATATTAATGTCTAGCCGGCAAAGTGAAATTCCCCCTAGTGATTTTGCAATGACTAGAAAGTTAACCTTTTGCCAACTGCTGCTTCTATCCATGGAGGTTATTAAAGAGAATCCAGACGTTTATAACTGGGCTTTTAAGATTGAAACACCTTGGCATGACCCATTGTGTCTCCTTTTGTTTCTTCAGGCTTGGCCTCTGTCGCTGGAATGTGTGAGCCTGAAAGGAGCTGTAGCATTAATGAAGATATTGGCCTAGGTTCAGCTTTTACCATCGCACATGAGATTGGTCACAAGTGAGTAAATGTTTGAAAAAATTATAAATCATGATTTAATAACTTTGATCATGGCTTTATTTTTGTTCTGTTCATAAAATCATCCTAATACTCATTTTTTGTGCATTAAACTAAAAGCCTGGCTCTGAAATAAGTATTGCTGTAGAACATAAATGCTTAAAATGTGTTTACCAGCAATTATACCAGCATAACTTTCCAAAATGTTAATTTATTTTGGTATTTGAGAAACATTATACCACCATTACAACAGACATTATGAAGTCTAGAAGAAGATGCAAGGTTTAATGCTGTTATTGAAAATTACTGCTCACTATTTTTTCTGATCCAGTTTAGTGTTTCCTTCCAAGGCTTAATTATGGGATCAAACCACACAATATGCTGTGAGGGGGCTTACAGCACCCATCTCCTCTTCCATCGAGCCCCTTTCATGCTGGCAAGAGTGAGCAGTGAGCAGTTGACTATCCTTTTTGACCAGAGTACCATCCTTTTTGAAGAGCATATAGCACATGCATGTTGGCCATGGCTGCCACTTAGCTGACCGGGCTGTGGGTCAAACTAGATGAGGGTGCTGCCACCACCACCACCACCATCATCATCATCATCATCATCATCATCATCAATTTTATTGATTAACCAGAACAAAATATACAATACTCTAATACACTTAATATAAAAACTTAAAATTGAGAAGTTAAAATTAAGAACTTGTTTATAATTGGAGAGAAGCGAAGGGGGAGTAACCATTTTTTTTACTCAATTAATTCAAAAGCAGGTCTTAGTCCTTCCTATTTGGGATAATACTATTGCACTTGAGATATTCTATCACCATATTCCTCCCCTCTTCCTGACTAGCTTTCCATTTATTTATAACACTTTCCTCAAAGAAGGAATTATTTGTTATTCTGCACATTACATACATCTCCCATATTTTATTATACCATTGCATCTTTGTAGGTGGTGTATCCAATTTCCAGTGTTTAGCTATTAATATCCTTGCCACTGCCAACAATATTGAAATCAATGTTATATATTCTTTTGTCAGAATACAATCATGCCAAATATCAAACAGCAACACTTTAACATTATAAGGAAAGGAAACCTTAACAATTTTTAAAATCTCCTCATAAATTTCCCTCCAAAAGACCTGAATAACTGGGCAATCCCACCATATATGGTAGGGGGTTCCTTTCATTCTACATTTCCTCCAACAATTTGGGCTAACAGTTTTAAAAACTGATTTAAGCTTAGATGGAGTTAGATACCAGTTTGAAAACATTTTATAATACTGGTATTTAATTTACAAAATTCTTGATGTATTTGAAGGTGAAGCCCAAATTTTCTCCCAGTTTGATTCAGTTAGCTCTGTCATTCTATCCTTTTGCCAACATGTGACATATCTACCAAATGTTTATATAACTTTGATAACTGACCCTTAACAGTATTATCTGAGTCCTTTAACAGTAACTCAAAGAATGTTAGATGTCTTTTGAAAACACCCTTTCTTTGCAATGAATATATTAAATTACTTATTTGGAGATACTGGAACCATTCAGTGCGGTTTTCCAATTATCTTTCCACTTGAGCTTTAGTTATTATCCTTTTTTAAGCCAGTCACACAATCTGTATAGTCCTTCTACTACCCAGGGATGTGTAGGTTTAGCTAAATGAAAGGGTAAAAACCATTCCTGGTTCAATATACTAGCTACTGATGATATATCTGGAGCAATAAACTTTCGTAGTTTGTCCCATATTTTTAAGGAAGATATTTGCTGGGACTGAATATGATCCCCTGCCTTTTTTCATCCAAAATGTACCTCGAAGTGTTAACGGTGACATGTATTCCTTCTCTATCTGTATTCAGTCTTCCTTAGGGTCAGTTTCTAATAACCTATTTACTTGTACTAAATTTGCAGCATAAGAGGGTGCTACCATTTTATGGTTTTTTTAAAATTCCATGGGGGGCCAGTGTTGGTCAGGCCTTCAGTGTGGGCAGAGGTGTTCTTTCTCCCCCCCGTCCCACAGTTGTTTTAGCACTTGAAAAGGTGCATGGAGAGGAATAAGAGTGCTGTACCGTGGGTAGGATTTTAAAATAATTTTAAAATGGCAGTGGCATCCTTATGGCAGCCATGAGGACACTGTCATATCTAGTCTGATACTCTGCCATTTCAAATGGCTCTGTCACTGCAGCTATCATCTAAACTTACCTGTCCTGCTCATAGCATCAACAGTCTAGGATTACGATATCAGTGTCCCTGGATAGGAGTGCTGGTTGAGGTAAAGAAAATTTTTGTTGTTGTTCAGTCGCACAGTCGAGTCCGACTCTTCGCGACCCCATGGACCAGATTACGCCAGGCCCTCCTGTCTTCCGCTGTCCGCTGAAGTTTGCTCAATTTCATGTTTGTTGCATCAATGACACTGTCTAACCATCTCATCCTTTGCCGTCCCCTTCTTCTTTGACCTTCAGTCTTTCCCAGCATCAGGGTCTTCTCCAGTGAATGCTCCCTTCTCATTTGGTGGCCAGAGTATTTGAGCTTCAGCTTCAGGATCTGGCCTTCCAAGGAACAATCAGGGTTGATTTCTTTTAGGAATGACTGATTTGATCTCCTTGCAGTCCAAGGGACTCTCAAGAGTCTTCTCCAGCACCATAGTTCAAAAGAATCTATTCTTCGGCACTCGGCCTTCCTTATAGTCCAGCTCTCGCAGCCATATATTACTACGGGGAATACCATTGCTTTGACCATGCGGACTTTTGTTGGCAAGGTGATGTCTCTGCTTTTTATCATGCTGTTTAGGTTTGCCATCGCTTTCCTCCCAAGGAGCAGAAAATAGTGCAGGGAAAAGAATTTAATCTCCCCTCTCCCAATTGACATTTCCAGGCACCTGCAATTTACTAAGGAAAAATGTGCTGGAGATCTGATCATGGGTGTTCAAGCATCTCATTTTGTTTGTCCCTTAGAGGACAACCATAACCTCTAACCATAACAGGGTTCCTATTCAGAAGGATCTTCCATATAGGGAAAAATGTGTGCACACTTCGTATATATACTATCAGATGTGATAATCATACATGTCTGTTACAGAAATGCTACTGATATAGAAAACTTCAGGTTTGAAGATTCCATTTGGGAACCCTAACCCTAACCCCACACACACCACAAGAGCTTTTCCCGTTTTTTAATCAGCAATTAAACATTGCTATGTCAATATAATATTAAAAAAATATGAGGTTATCTGAATTCCCAGCTTTCATTAAAAAAAGAAAATCTCTTTTGTTGGAGAGATATTCCACTACCCAGTTTGGTGTAGTGGTTAAGTGTGTGGACTCTAATCTGTGAGAACCAGGTTTGATTCCCCACTCCTCCACTTGCAGCTGCTGGATGACCTTGGGCAAGCCATAGTTCTGTCAGAGCTGTTCTTGAAAGAGCAGTTCTAGAAAGAGCTCTCTCAGCCCCATCTACCTCACAGGGTGTCTGTCGTGGGGAGGGGAAGGCAGTTTGTAAGACGCTCTGAGACTCTGAGTGAAGGGTGGGGTATAAATCCAACCTCCTCTTCTTCCTTGTGAGTAGGGCTCCCCTGCATGTTTTTTTAAAAAATGCCTTTGCCAGCTGGAGCTGTCTTCGTCAGCTGCTGCTTGTCTGCCATTTTAGGAATCAGTGAGGTCTGTGCCAAGAGGCATCTACTTTGGGGTCTATAAAATTGAGCCAGGTCACCCTCACATCCAGCCCCTTTGTCCAGTTCACTTGAAACTTGGGGGTGGAGGGGAGTCTTTAGATTTGAGGGAGGATCATGTTCTGTGCAAATGTTGTGCTATTATCTTTATAAATAGCTGCTGTGGACATTATATACACTTACCATTGAAAATAATGGGCCCAACTCTGAAATGACAAAGATTTGAATCCTGAAATGGTCATGCCCTACCCAGAAATAAGCAATTATGGTAAACTCCCTCCAAGCCCAGATCCGAAATAATGAAATCTTTCTCAATGTACACCCTAGGGCTTCTGATTGACCACTGGATTGTCCATGTAGATTAAAAAAACCAGTGGTTTGGCAGCAGCGGCCATAACAGCACAAGAACCTTCTTTACTGCATGACTGAAGATAAGCAGTGTGTATGCAAGAAAATGTTCTTAAACAATGTTCATTTAAAAAGCATCCTGTTAAAACACAGCATCTGCCTGAAATATTGAAGAGTTACTATTATAGCTATGCACAATCTCTCTTGTTGCTGGCTCCTTCAACTCCTGCAGCAAGCATTTTGTGGTTGGCTTTACTTGTTCTAGCTGCAATTTTGTGGTCCTCGAGTTCAAAAATGTTGGGGATCTCTGGGCTAGAAACTACAAAAAAAGCTGGGAATTCAGAGAACCTGTTACACATGTTGTTAAAATGTCATAGTAATATAACAATACTCAGTTGCTAATTTTAAGAAGCCCCCCCCCCCAAGGCAGGGGGAAGAAATGGCCACTGTGAGGGAAGTAGTTGCCATGTCGGTGGGACCAGGGAAATCCAAACTATCTTGTTCACATGGCAGTCACCCAGGTTTTGCTACCATCTTCCCCAAAACTTTGTGGCAAAGTAGAGTTAGAAAAGATCAGGGGAAAGCCAGGGAAACCCCAGGATGTGCACCAATACACCACAGTATTGTGAGGAAGCAGAGGAGGAAACCTCCTTTTCAACAGTATCTAACTTGGGGCATCTAATGTGTGGAAATGGCCATGCAATATGTTTGTATCAGAGGTATAAGAAGGCGGCTGTTGGTATTAAAATTGTGTATGCATCTTAAAGATATTGTTTTGAGCTAGTTTCTCATCTTGGCAACAGTCTAAAGGGGAAAAATATATGCAGTCCCTTTAAAACTATGCAGTGGCTTGCCTCATCTGTAGGAGCTATACTGTTGAGAACTATTGAGAACCCTGGCAGCATGTGTCTTGCATACACATAAACATTTTGTTTGAATTACATACTTTTGTTATTTTTGTTTAATGGCTGACTTCATTTTATCTTGTATCTGGCATTTAAAAGATTAAAGATGTGCAGTGATTTCCCCTCAGGTAGAGATTATCTTTTCTGTGTACTCAGAATGGGAATACTAAAAAGAATACTATAACACTCTAAAAGCAACTGAATAACACAGATTAAAATGTTAGTGATCAAACAGTATCAGCATTCACAGTAGAACTTCATCAAAAATTACAAAATGTTCCATTCCAAATAAAATAACCTTACATTTTTCCTGTAAGAGAGCAGTGGCAGATTTCACTCAGAACCATATTTTCCAATCTCCCCTTTTACATAAGAACATAAGAGAAGCCAATGTTGGATCAGGCCAGTGGCCCATCCAGTCCAACACTCTGTCACACAGTGGCCAAAAATACCAGGTGCCATCAGGAGGTCCAGCAGTGGGGCCAGGACACTAGAAGCCCTCCCACTGTTGCCCTCCCCAAGCACCAAAAATACAGAGCATCACTTGCCCCAGAGTCTCTATCTATACCTTGTACCTAATAGCTACTGATGGACCTCTGCTCCATATGTTTATCCAATTTCCTCTTGAAGCCATCCATGCTTGTAGCTGCCACCACCTCCTGCGGCAGTGAATTCCATGTGTTAATTACTCTTTGGGTGAAGAAGTACTTCCTTTTATTTGTTCTAACGCGACTGCTCAGCAATTTCATTGAGTGCCCACAAGTTCTTGTATTGTGAGAAAGGGAGAAAAGTACTTCTTTCTCTACCTGCTCTATCCCATGCATAATCTTATAAACTTTGATCATGTCACCCCTCAGCTGTCATTTCTCCAAGCTAAAGAGCCCCAAGTATTTTAACCTTTCTTCATAGGGAAAGTGTTCCAACTCTTTTATCATTCTAGTTGCCCTTTTCTGCACTTTTTCCAATGCTATAATATCCTTTTTGAGGTGTGGTGACCAGAACTGTACACAGTATTTCAAATGAGGTAGCGCCATTGATTTATATAGGGGCATGATGATACAGGCTGATTTGTTTTCAATTCCCTTCCTAATAATGCCCAGTATAGCATTGGCCGTTTTATTGCAGTCACACACTCTCTTGACATTTTCATTGAGTTATCTACTATGACTCCAAGATCTCTCTCTTGGTCAGTCTCTGCCAGTTCGGACCCCATCAACGTGTATTTATAGTTAGGATTTTTGGCTCCAGTGTGCATCACTTTGCACTTGGCCACACTGAACCCCATTTGCCACGTTGATGCCCACTCACCCATACTCGACAGACCCTTTTGGAGTGCTTCACAATCCTCCCTGCTTTTCACCACCCTGAACAACTTCGTGTCATCCGCAAATTTAGCCACTTCACTGCTTACTCCCAACTCAAGTTAAACAGCATTGGACTGAGTACTGATCCCTGCGGTACCCACTGCTTAGTACCCTCCACTGAGAATATTGCCCATTTAGACTCACTCTCTGTTTCCTATTAATTAGCCAGTTTTTGATCCACAAAAAAATGCATTCAGCTTCTCAGCCGTTTCCCTATCATCCTTCAGTACTCCTTTTACCCCTTGGTCATTCAAGGGCCCCACTGCCTCCCTGGCTGGTTTCCTGCTTCTAATGTATGTGAAGAAAGTTTTATTGTTGGCCTTTATGTTTTTTGCTATATGCTCCTCATATTCCCTTTTTGCCTGCCTGATCATAGACTTGCATTTTATTTGCCACAGCCTGTGTTCCTCAACCTCACTGAGACTAGCTCTCCATCGCTTAAAGGAATCCTTCTTGCCTTTTACAGCTTCCATTACTTTTTTTTGTTAACCATGCAGGCTTTTTTCTATACCTATTTGTGCCTTTCCTAATCTGTGGTATATATTTTTTCTGAGCTTCTAGGATGGTAGTTTTAATAGTCTCCAAGCTTCCCCAATGGTTTTGACCCTTTCTACTTTGCCTTTCACTTTCTTCCTCACATGTCCCCTTTTAAGGGGCCAGTTTGGTGTAGTGGTTAAGTGCGTGGACTCTAATCTGGGAGAACCAGGTTTGATTCCCCACTCCTCCACTTGCACCTGCTGATGTGACCTTGGGTCAGTCACAAGCTCTGCCGCAGCTGTTCTTGAAAAGAACAGTTTGTGTTAGAGTTCTCTCAGGCCCACCTACCTCACAGGGTGTCTGTTGTGGGAAGGGGAAGGGAAAGGAGTTTGTAAGCCACTCTTAGACTCCTTTGGGTAGTGAAGGGCGGGCTATAAATCCAATCTCTTCTCTTCTTTTTCTTCTTCTTAAAGTTAAAAGTGGTTATGTCAGTCTTTTTGGGCAACTCCCTACTTATACAAATGTTGAACTCAGTAACATTATGGTCATTGTTCCCAAGAAGTGCAATCACTTTTGCATCTCTCACCAGGTCTTGGGTGTTTCTTAGGACCAAATCCAGGATCGCCTTTCCCCTGGTAGGTTCTGTGACCATCTTCTGCATAGCACAGTCATTGAGAGTATCTAGAAACTCAATCTCTTTTTCCCGACTTAAACACATATTGACCCAATCAATGTATGGGTAGTTAAAATCACCTATTATGACACAGTTTTTTTTCCTAGCTGCTATCTTTAATTCATTCATCATTTTATAATCCTCCTCTACCTTTTGATCTGGTGGGTGACTAGACTAGCCTACCACAAAAGGAAGGAGAGTTTAGGATGCAAACCAGGGGCAGGCAAACTTGATTGAAGGTATAACTATTTGAGCGAAAATCTCAGAAGGTAGTTCTCAGTTTCATTAATGTTTAATAGCTACATCTTTTCTAATTACATTTAAAGTGTATATTTCCAGTTCTGTAATTACATTTATACATTACAATACATACAATACAAGGCTTAAGTTTCCCTCATAATAAGGAACACTTTTTTCCTGATGCGGATCAACAGGAGCTGCCTATCTACTCTTTTTGGTGTTTTTTAAACATACCTGTTGCTGTTTCTCTGCTTTCTACTTCCCCGATGAAGAAGCTTAAGAATTCTAGTAATGTTTATTGCAGTTGATATTAGTATTTGTGCTAAAATGAAATACATACATTGTCTCCTTTTGGCTAAGAGGTCATTTCACAGAGGATTAGGTTCTACCTTCTGGGACCAGCAGGCAGGGTAAAAGTGTTTGCCTGTGAGGAAGGACCTTCCCTTAGCTCCTGTTCATTTTCCTTTGTGGGTGCAGAAAAGCAGGATTTTGTTAGCGCTGATAAAAATGAAAGTCAAAGAAAGTGGGAAACACTTTTTTTGTCTCTGTTCTCTCTTTTTCTTTCTCTTTCTGTGCCAGATAATTAGAGAACAGCAGTGATGGACCCTACCTCAATTTGAAAGTCGTTTTCAGGCTTTTTTTTGGTCCTTGGCTATTCCCCCTTCCTTATCTGAGGGGAATGTACATGTATTACGATGGTTATGGTGAGCCTAAGAACTAAGGAGATTTGTTTTCATTTGCTCTGGAACAAGAGTCACTAATATTGGTTTGTTCCCCCCAAGAGAGAGGCATGCAAGAGAGTTGCAAGGTGTGTTTTCTCCTCTGATTCTTGAGGAGGAAACAGTACATGTGGATGAAGCCTTCATTAGATTCTGAACTGAGCAGGACAGGTTCTGTACAGAATTAGCCTGCCAAAACAAATGCAGCAGTCTGCTGGCCTGTGACCATTAACTGCCCAGAGAGTTTTTCCCACTCTTGATCATGATCTAACTGATGCATTGTTGATTGGGCCCACCAGCAGTGCATGGCAGATGGTGTCTGTTCCCACTCAGATAAGGAGCAAAGTGAATCTTCAGAGCCTTCTAATCTCCATCCAGCTGCTCTTCCCACAGGACTTGTCCCATAATCCTTCTGTTTGACAACAGAGCTCTATGGAGGATTTCAGATTTGTCGTTGTTCCAACTTATTAGCCATTGTGGTTGTGGGTGTTAGAGGCATAGGTCTCTAAATTTAAACAGGATAATGGAATTACATGCTATATTGGTTTTACAAGTACAATTAAAAACATTTAAAATGTTTTTGAATTTGAATGTAACATTTAAATTATACTTGATTTTTTTTTACAATAAAATATTTCCATTCAAGCATTTGTTTCTATTAGAACATAAAATTAATATGAGATACTTTTAAAATTTGTTTACTAATTATGTTAAAATAAACATGCTACATGAGGTCATGCTCTGTTTAGGGCATCAGATAATTTTCTGAAAGAATTCTGATTCTAACTTTCATGGAAAACTCACATCATTTCTGAGCTATGGAGCAGTCCGGTTCCAGTACTAGACCCCTTCCGTTCTGTATGGCTTGAGCTCCCATAGTGTGTAACAAGATGTTAATTACAACAGTAGCCAACCTAAGGTTGTTAGCAATTACCTCTATCCATACCTGGATGTCTGATTCCACCCCCCACCTTCATTGGAAGGTCTTTGGTGTCCAGAATACCGTCAACATTATCCAGGGGCATAACTGCCTGATAAACCTTTTGAAAAGCTCCTTCCATTTTAGACAATCCAGCACTTGGGGATATAGATTGACACACATTTGTACAAAATTCTCCTTGCAGAAGACATAATTTCTAGCCAAGAAACTGGGATGAAGAGAGCCACTCAAATCTTGTATCTTGCAAGATGGTGACCCCCCAGATTAGGCTGCGGGCTTGGTTGCACTTCCAGCCTTTTCCGGCCTTTCTCCTCCCATTGCACTGTTGATCTTGGCTTGTCTGAATAAATCACAGCACTTTTCTAGAACAGTGCTGTAATTCCTGTCTTGGTGGCTGTGTGGTAAAATATTCAAGAAAGTCATCTGCATAATTGTCATTTTAACAATGTGTGTCTGCCTACTGAATTGAGACACACATAATGAAGAAACATTTTGCTGGGAGTTGTGGTCCAGCCAGGAGTCCTTGGTGAGCATCAGTCTTCTAGAACTCGGGGCTATTTAGCCCTGAGACAGTGCATGCCCAGTCTTCAGAGCAGGCGTGTTTTAACATTGAATGTCTGTAGCTGTACCAGAGCTGTGGGGAGGTGGGACTCACTGTCATTGCTTTCTGCAGGAATCGCTTTCTTCTACAGTGGGAAAAACATAATCTCCTATCCATCACAGGAAAGCATCTGAAAGACACCTTAAATATTCACACTGATTGACTTAGCAGAGAGTGAACAATACTGGGTGGTCTTTGAACTACAGTTTTTTTTCATTTAGTAGTTTGTGCTACAGGAAGTTAGGCTGCTTCACCACTCATGCCAACAGACAGGTTGTAAGTTTTTTAAACTACTGGCAGACACAGAAGCAATGCTAGCAGATGCTCTTTACGCTAAACAGTCTCAAGGCCTAGTATATGCGATATCACTCCCACCACCACTACCACCAATGATCAGAATAGGCTTATCAAAATACAAGATTTAGTTCATTCTCACTGTTGCCAAATGCCCCAGACATTCCTAATTCTATATCCAGGTGCTCTGTTCACCCTGACAGACTTCTGAGCTGAGGTTCCTGATTCCCTTCTGCATCCTTGGATTTGCTGGGACCTCTAATAGATCAGCAACCTCAGATACCCTGTTGGCTGTCTGGAGGTTGAGAGAAAGACCTCCTTAGTGTCTCTTGCAGTTTGTTGGGTGCTGCCCAGGAGCCCAACAGTAGTGCTTCAGGCTCTTTTGAGTTATTGTGATCAGCTTTTCTGAAGGGTCTTGTCCTCAAGACTGTGCTCTTAGTGGCAGTGACCTCTTCCAGACAAGCATTTGAAATCATATCTCTGTTAACAGACCAGGGAGATATGTATCTTCAAACTGGCAAGATTCTGAGGTGAGGATCCAGACTTCATTCCTGAAATCAGTTCTGTTTTTCACAGGAGGTAAGAGTTTGTTTTCCCCCTCTGCCCTCAGCAATGGAAAAGGGAATTCCATTCCCTAAATTGATGCAGAGTCTTCAAATTCTACTTGAACTAAGGTGATAAGACAGTTCACTAGCCTATTTATTTCCTTTCACTCTGTTTCTCTGGGAAAAAGATATCACCACCCTTCTGAGATGGCCACAGCTTACTCCTCCTCTAACCTGACTTACTGAATGTATCTTGGCCCATTCTGTTCAAGGTATGGCCAGTTAAATAAGGCTTGCAACCTGGGCTTCTGTACACAGTTTTTGTAGACATCACAAAATAAATACATTTACTTTAGGCTTTTAGACACAGAATTCTGTAAAGCATCCTGATGATATGGAGGCTTCTGCTTGTACCCAGGGCATTTGGGCAAGGAAACAGATTAATGTGCATAATGCAAATTGTCAGAATCTGGGAGGTCTGGATACAAATTCCCGTTCAGCCATGAAACTCACTCATGAAGCAATCACACACTCTCAACCTTATCTACCTCACACGTTTTTCTGAGGATAAAATGGGAAAGAAGAACATTATATGCCACTCTAAGCTCCTTTAGAGGAGGGGCAAGATAATAATGTTATAGATAGATTTATTCTCCCCCGCCCATGTATTACTTTTTAACATACCAATGTGGAATTTGTGCCAGGAGGAAAGGGACAAAAGGAAATTCTTACCTAATGAATTTCTTTTCTTTTTGTGGATAGACTGTAAGTCCACTCACCCTGTGTAGTATTTTCCCCATCTTAACTGTAGCCCTCCTGTTGTGGCATTTTGTCTATGAGGATTCCCTAATTCTCAGCATGCTCTCTGGGGTCTGTTGAGGGAGGGGAATGTGGGGAAAGATCTGTCTCTGCAAGGACCTTGCACTTGAGCTTAATTTGATCCTCTCCCAAGTGCTTTGTGTGTGTGGGGGGAGTACTGTCTGTTTTGATTTTAAAAGGACCTTTCATTTTCAGAACTGATGCAACTACTCTTTGACAAGGACACCAGAGGTTCTGGAAATTTCAGAGCGATATTCCAGAACTTTTGAAGAATCTGATAGCTTAATTCAGGCAAAATTGTGGTTTCTCCTTTTGAGAGAATATATATTTGGATAAGCAGTCACTTTTGGAAAGCTGTGAAATGTTTTGTTGCAGATCAGGTAAGACTAGTATGGCCAACTTGTGCTTCTGTGCTTATTTCTTTAGAAAAGTTTTATCACAAAATCAGAGCAGCTAAAAATGTAGAATTAAAATTAGTCACAAAATATTTGTGTTTGTTAAGTGCTATCAAATCACTTCTCACTTATGGTGACTCTATAAATTAATGACCTTCAGAATGTCCTGTTGTTGACAGCGTCGCTCAGGTCTTGCAGGCTGAGGGCCGTGGCTTTCTTGATTGAGTCAATCTATCTCTCTTCTTGCTCACTGCCTTGAACTTTCCCTGTCATTGTCTTTTCCAGTGACTCTTGCCTTCTCATAATGTGACCAAAGTATGATAGCCTCAGCTTAGTCATTTTAGCTTCCAGGGAGAGTTCAGGCACTGGAACCACTTATTTGTCTTTTTGGCAGTCCATGATATCTGTAAAAATGTCCTCCAACATCACATTTCAAATGAATCAACTTTCTCCCTGTCAGCTTTCTTCATTGTCCAATTTTCACACATACACACAGTAATGGGAAATACTGTAGTATTAGTGATCTTGACCTTGGTTGCCAGAGACACCTTCTTACACAAGGGTCTTTTTTCTAGCCCCTTCATGGCTGCCCTTCCCAGTCTCAGTCTCCTTCCAGTTTCTTGGTTGCAGTCTCCCTGTTGGTTGATGGTGGAGCCAAGGAGTAGAAAATCTTGAATGATTTCAATTTCTTCATTGTCAGCCTTAAAGTTGTATAATTCCCCAATAGTCATTACTTTTGTCTTCTTGATGTTCAGCTGCAATCCTGTTTTGGCACTTTCTTCTTTAACCTTAATCAGAAATCATTTCAAGACTTCATCATTTTCTGCCAGTAGTGTGGTGTCATCTGCATATCTGAAATTGTTGATGTGAGTAACATTTAATTAAAGATCTGCCAAGCAACAAATATTAAAAACAGTGACATTATCCAATGAGAATGAGCTTCCAGAGACAGATTTTTCTTTGTATTTTCATTTCATTTCATTCATTTATTAATTTATTTAATTCAATTTGTACCCCACCCTGTCCACAAGCAGGCTCAGGACAGCTCACACAGTTGGTACAAACCCAATAATACCACGTAAAATCACATTAAAACAAATTCAGATACAAATAAGTCTTAAAATCATAGATGCTAGTAGTCTATAGTTAGTTAATTAAGATGGCATGCTAAGAGTGTTACAAGTAGACAATCTAGCTCATGGTCTTCTTGAGTCGCACGATGGTCTAGGCCAGGTGTTGGGCTGCAGGCTGGATTCATTGATGGTAATGATCAGGGCGGCTCCTAGTCGCCTGGTGGAAGAGCTCCATCTTGCAGGCCCTGCAGAACTGTAGAAAGTCCCGCAGGGCCCTGAGCTCTTCTGGGAGCTCATTCCACCAGCAAGGAGCCACAACTGAAAAGGTGCCTAGCGTCTTTGGGGCCCGGGGGGGTTCAGTCGGTTCTGTGACCCCAACTGCAGTGCTCTCTGGGGTATATATGGGGAAAGGCAGTCCCTCAGGTATGTCGGACCCTAGCCATATAGGGCCACGGTTCCCTGAAATCATTCCTCCAAGGTTCCCTGAAATCTTATGCCGCAGATTGTGAGATCTTCATAAATGTACTGCAGCAAGAGAAGGAACTGTACTAAATTACCACAATTTATATTTTGCAAACAGAAAGCTTACATGGCTATAATTCCTCTCGCAGCAAAAGGAGAGGAAAGCCATTTTGCTCAATTTCTCCTTGTTGCTGCTACACCCACCATGGTGCATTTTATTCGTAAGGGTTCCCTAAGCCCCAGCAGAGAATTTGGGGGCATGCAAGAGTAAGGCAAGAACCTCCAAGAGCTCTTTGTACATAGGATCCAAACTGAAGTGCTTGAGCAATGCTTTTCTCCAGCCCAAAGATATTTGTGATTTTTTATTCTGTTGAATCAGCACAGTCGTCAAGCATTTAAAATCATGCATGCATTTCTAAAGAAAAAGCCTCTGTCACAGGAAACCTTTTAAGCTTACCTTTTTTGTAATGTTCATCTCAATCTGCCCATCTAGTTTTTATGTCTACATTTATTCTTCCATTTCAGCACTGCAGAAATAAATAAGCCAGTCATTTAATGAGTATTTTATTCCTACTACTTCAGTGATTTTGTAGCATTGTTTGTTTCCCACAGCTCAGATGCAATTTGAAGGTTATCTTCACTAGAGGCAAAAATCTTTTGTTACTTTTTAAAAGCACTTTTACAGTACAGTCCTTTATAGAGTTATTCCAGTCTAAGCCCATAGCAGTCAGTGGGTTTGAACTGGTTTGACTCCATACAGAATTGCACTGTTATTCTCTAAATTTTCATAAGGAAATATTTTTCTTAGGGTAAAGATCCAGCTGTATTGCATTCAGTGGTAAAGCAGCCATTAGTCCTGTTAAGTCAGTAAGAACATCAGAAAAGAGTTTACGTCTAGGCTTCACTTTTCTCATTACCTCACTTTCTATCTCTATCTCTACTTTATTTATTTATTTATTTATTTATTTATTTATTTATTTATTTATGTATTTATCTATCTATCAAACTTGTACCCCACCCTCCCAGCATAGCAGGCTCAGGGCAGCTTCCAACAAGCATAAATACAATTAAAATCATACAGTTATATAAAACACAGCATATAAAGCAAATACAAAGTGCAGACGCAAAGTGCGGGCGGCAGTTAAAAACTCATTTAGGTGGTGCATTTACAGAAAAGGTTTCTACTTCCCAGTTGTTCAAGATGTCTTTTTGCTCAGAATTACTTATGGCATCAGCTTGATGTTAAAAACTGCGGGCCGGGTTCTACAACAGCAGCGGCCCCTAATTGAATGCCTGGCGGAACAGCTCCGTCTTGCAGGCCCTGCAGAACTGTAAGAAGTCCCGCAGGGCCCTGATCTCCTCCGGGAGCTCATTCCACCGGTAGGGGCCACCACTGAAAAGGCCCTGGCCCTAATAATAGCTAGCCTAGCTTCCCTCGGGCCAGGGAGAGTCAACCGATTTTGAGACCCAGATTGTAGTGGTACAGGGAAAGGTGGTCCCATAGGTATGTCGGACCCTGACCATATAGGGCTTTAAAGGTAAGAACCAGCACCCTGAAGCGGATTTGGTATGCTATTGGCAGCCAGTGCAGTGTCCTCAGTGCAGGCTGGATGTGCTCCCACTTGGAAATTACTGCATTAGAACTCCTTTTCGTACTGCCAGTATACACGAGAAACACGTGTAGATTGTATCTCTTTTCTGTATTGGTGTCACATCTCCTAAAACTAGAGTAACAACATTGTTTGTGTAGAGGAGCCCTAAGTGGATTCTTCCTGTGTGCTTGGCAGTGACTTGCATTGTCTGAGCGAGGGCTATTTTTGGACAGGAATGCACAGGAACAGAGTTCCAGCTAGCTTTCAAGTTGGCCACGCCTACTGCCTCCCCCCTCTGGTTCTCCAGGTGCCTAGCAAGCTGCGGGGCACCTGGGGAAGCCAAGCTGATCCAAGTAGGGAAGGCAATTTAAACTGCCTCACCTCCTTGGGTTCCCCAGGTGCCCCACAGCTGCGGGGCGCCTGGGGAAACTGATCCAGAAACTGCCTTCCTTCCCTTGGGTTCTCTGTGTGCCCTGCAAGCCACAGGTCACCTGGGGAAGCTGATCCTGGAAGGAGCTGCGCTGTCAGGGGTGTGGCCTATTATGCTCATGACTTTCTGCTTGTTGGGTGTGGCCTATTATGCTAATGAGTTCCTGCTGGGCTTTTTCTACAAAAAAAGCCCTGGTCTGAGCAGCATGGGATGAAGTTGTGCTGCAGCAGTTCCTAAACCACAAACATGAGCAAGAAGTCCAAGGGTTTTTTTTATGAATAAGGAAGATAACATATTCAATGGCTTCAAGGCCATGGGTATATGAGAAGAATACAGCAACTTGCAGTAGCCATATTGCAGCAGTACTTCTTTTATTTGTGGCTTTAGAACTCTAGAGTAGGCTTTGCCCCAGCTTCAGGGCATCTCCTCTGCAAGCTAGAGAATAGCAGTGAATATTAAAAACATCCATGTGAGAGGGGCAAATCAGCCCAGAAAACAAGAGGGAGCCAAAATAAACATTTTGGGGATGTGTGTTCAACAAGAGTGGTTATGTGTCAGTACAATCCTAAGCAGAGTTTCATCCTTCTAAGTCTTATTGAAGTTAATTTATTTACAATATATTGGGATTTATCAAAAAAACGTATAGTTAATGGCTGAATTCAGTCATCATGCCAAGCCTCTGAGGTAGCAAGGCTCAGAAGTCTACTCTGTGAGATCCAGCTGCTGCCTGGCAGAGTAGAGGATACTGGGATAGATGAGCAGTGTTGTGACGCGGTTTAGGCCAGCTTTCTGTGAATTTAAGTATGGCTTGGTGTGATGTCTGAACTGAAAAATAGTGGTTGTCAGTTGGACGGCAAACTAGAATCAGGAGTCATCATTTGAATTGCATTTCCAAGACATACTGTGTGCCATTCCTGTGAGAGTGAAACTGTAGATTCATAAAAGAATAGAAAACTAAAACAGGCAAAGCATTTTAAACAGTGGTCAGCTTATTGTTAATTTAGAACATGGCTTATATTCTAAATCATGGCTAATACAAACCTAGGATTCGGTCTGATGTCTGAATTGAGCAAACAGTTTTAATAACAAGTCTTAATTCCTAATGGTAGTAGAATAGATGTATCAAGCAGAAATGTTTAGAGCTTCATGAGTAATGGGTCCAAAAGGTTAGCCATATTTGTCTGTTGTAAAAAGCAAACAACCCTCCCCCACTTAAACAGGAGTCCAATAGCACTTTAAAGATGAACAGAATGTATTCCTGCAAAGCCTTCATGAGTCAGAGCTCACTTCATCAGCTGTATAGTGTCCAGCCAAAGCAGTTACTTGAAGTTCAGCTAGTAGAACTTGTGATTTCTTGTAAGGCTGCCTTTTCTGTTGCTTGAATGCCAGGCATAAATTGAGCTGCATTGAATGGGCACGCTAGAGATGCATCTGATGAAGTAAGCTCTCACTCCGGAAAGCGTAAGCATGACTAATGGCTTCGTTCATGGAATATCTGTTGTCTCTGGTTAGAGTAAGATATTAGTTTGCTGTTGTAGTGCTTGAATGTAATAACTGGCATGTGAATTTCACACAGAGAGTTTTAGGTATCATCTAACACTTACGTAGTTGTCTCAGTTCACAATACCAAGGATTACTTAGGTTTGTAATACGTTTAATACCATACTACTTTGTTTCTTTAACTTTTTATGCATATATTTTGAGGCTTACTAAATTTAGCAAAATACTCAAAATCAGCTGAAATTACAACTAAATGTCAAAGATCCAAATAACAGTACTGTATCTAAGTATACCTGACACCTAAACATTTGCAGTGGTAACTTTTAGACTGAATTGATTGTTTACCATTGTTTAATTCCTGTTTGCTTTTCATTGCTAAAATCTATATGTAAGATATATAATGTTACAATTGTTTATTCCCTATTAAAATAATGGACTCCATTCCACCTATTCTTTTGGACAGTTTTGGTATGAACCATGATGGAATTGGAAATTCTTGTGGGACCAAAGGTCATGAAGCAGCAAAACTTATGGCAGCTCACATTACAGCAAACACCAACCCCTTCTCATGGTCAGCCTGCAGCAGGGATTATATCACCAGTTTTTTAGAGTAAGTAGTTTCTGAAGAGAGATTCTTGCAAAATTTCACCCTCCATTATGCCTATTAGGGTTATATATAATGATAAAGAAAGTGCATCATACAAACAGAGATCCTTGCATGTAGCAGCGCTTTTGTGTGTATACTGCTGCATATGAGAAGCTTTACTGCCAGACAGATGATTAACACTGCTGGGTCTAACAGTGCTGGTCAGCTTATGGGGTAACAGAAGTGGGGAAGGGAGAGGGATGCCTTGTTTCAGTGGTCTAGTCTCAATCAAGTGATTGGTTCTGTCAAAGCTGTGCTGCCTATATTGGTGCACAAACTGCATACCCCAGTTGAAGATCTTTCCTACTCAGCCCTCTTTTACATGTGCAGTCTGCATTAAGAAAGGTATGGAAGCTGGTATGTATGTGTGTTTGTTTACTGAATGGCTTTCTCAGAAGTATGATGAGTAATGTCTGGGTTTTGGGTTTTGCATTTTTTTAACATTTTATTTATAACTTTTAACTTTAAAACATACAAACAGTGAAATACTTTCCAAGAATGAAACTTGTACAATAAACTTAATGAGAAATACGTATTGCATCGTAACATGAAAGATCGTTCAAACCGTTAACTATAGAAATGATTAATAACATTGTTATTAATATCTTTTGATATACACTGACCCTAGTATTTTTGCACTAATGTATATTTTTTGTTGAAACAAGAATATTTTTTCTCTTTTATCATACGCAGTAATTGTGTGGCAGCATTATTTGACAGCATTTGATCACAGGGTCCTTCTGGGTGGCCTTTGTGAAATGGGAACTGAGGAATAGTGGTTCTGTTCCTGTCTGGCAGGTTCATTTTCAGAAGACGGTGCTGCAGTATTTTTGTTCTGCCCTGTGGCATTTATGCACAAAGTTCCTTCTTCACTCTGCTTACTACTTAACATCTACATGAAACTGCTAGAGGAAATTGTCTCAGTATTTGAAGCGAGGTGCCATTGGTATGCTGATTACATCCGCCTCAGTTTTAAATCCAGGTGAGGCAGTGAACATTCTGAATAGGTTCATGGACTCAGTAATGAGCTGGATGAGGGCTAATAAACTAAAGTTCAGTACAAGTAAGACAGGTATATTCTTGGCAGGCAATAAAGTTATCAGTGAATTTTTATTCAGCTTATTCTGGATGGGATTACCTTTCCCCTGAAAGAAAATGGTCACCGTTGTTAGATCCTTCCTTGCAGATAGATGTCCAAATAGTGTTGTTGGTACAAAGCACCTTTCATCAACTTGTTCTTATGCCATCTGTGGCACTTGCTAATAAAACTTGATCTTGCCACAATGACTCGTGTTTTGGTAAAATCTGTATTGGACTATTGCATAGTGTTCTATGAAGGCCTGCCTGTGAGGTGTGTTTGGAAACTTCACCTGATCCTGAATACAATACACAGAACTGCAGAGCAAGTTATATCTCCTCCAGTGCATGACTCAGACAGATGTTTCATACATGTCTGCCATTATATTGTAGGCATCGCTGGAGATTTTATCTGTCCAAAGTTTTTTATCCAAGACTTTACTGGTACTTAATTCCTGGTGGTTTTTATTTATAACTTAATAATGGCTGTTTTGCTTATTTGCTTTGTTAATGATATTTTAATTTAAGTAGCAATGGCTGCTCTGGGACTAAGGCCCATTGAATAATATGGAGTTACTTCTGCATAGCTTGTTCCCTATGTGAAGGATTTCACATGGGCTGCCCTTGGGGGCCAATGAATAAGATTCAAAGCTTCCACAAATAGAAGAGGGGGATATAGTTTGGGCTTATTGCCTCTTCTGACTTTAGCTCCCCATCCCAGATGACACACTGTTCTGGATGGTCCCTGAAACCTGAGTAGGCACTTGTGGGAAAGTGGTGGGAACTGTTTGGAAAACAATTGCTTCCATGAATTTGTTCCATTTGCAGAAGCCTTGACACGAACCTGATGTCCTGTAAACAAAGCAATAAATGCTTTAAATAAAGTAAACATACAAATAAGTTTCTTTGAAAGATAAAATATGTATTGTATTATAAGCAGTAAAGTTGGAGAATATTGATGTGAGCCTAATGTTTGCAGCTGGATTCAAGTCCAGTAACACCTTAGAGACCAACAAGATTGCGTGAGAAGCCAGATTTTAATCAAATTTAATGTTTACTGTAAATATGTGCTGCAATTAACCAATTTATCTCCTAGCAACTTTGATAATTTATAAATAATTTTCACCTAGTTCTGGGGTATGAGATGTGTTTCATCAGTAGGCAGACTGAATTCTGCAGGACTGTTTTTGTTCTGAGGGTCATGTATCTCTTATTACTCAGATACTTCTACCTTGGCTAGACCATAGCTTTTCATTTTTAAAAGCTGGGAAATGCATTCTACTTTTTCTTATTCTCTGTGTTGTTCTATTATTATTAGTATTACTAATAGTATTTATCTTTTAGATTGTACTTTTAATTTACTAAATATTTAAACATTATTTATTGTGTTCGTCTTCATGACAACATTATGATGCAGTTCACTACTTTTTTTTCATTTTACCGATACTGACAGCTGAGGCTGAGACATTTATTTTCATAAGACCACCCAGTGGATCTATGTCCGAGGTGGGACCTTAACCCAATTGTTTCATGCTGTTTATAGGAATTGGGCAGCTCCATATATATCCACATATGGATGCATGATCCTGCTAATTTCCAAGTATTAGTTTGGGGGCTAGATCGTGTATGAACGTATAGATTAATTGATAGATTTTCCTGCCATTTCCTAAAAACAAGAACAAAAACTGTCACCTGAAAGAGCTGAGATTGCACTATTAGATTGTTTGTTTGAATTTTGATGGGCTGTTTTTAGCTCATGATTGATTTCTTTCTTACATGTTTTATAGTTTGGAAAGGGTTCATTTTTCCAGTCATAATCTTGTAGAAAGCATTATTTGGGGTTTGGCAGCTATTCAGGGCATTCCATGGCTATGTCACACTTCATGTGGTTTTGAGCTATGGCTGCTAGGTATTCCAGTGTAAATGCCTGGAAATGGTGTTTCTTTTCAAATATTTAGTCTTATACTTTTTTAGATTGAATCTCAAATGAGAACATCTTTAAATATGCTATTGGTTAGGTCTGAAAACTCAGT
Source organism: Gekko gecko (assembly GCA_029375565.1). Classification (NCBI taxonomy): domain Eukaryota; kingdom Metazoa; phylum Chordata; class Lepidosauria; order Squamata; family Gekkonidae; genus Gekko; species Gekko gecko. Next base: position 43,717,115 of record JAPDNY010000007.1, on the reverse strand, counting down.
GGGGTTCTTCATAGGAGGAGGCTTTTATTGTTGTTTTTATGCTGAGAAATGACATTGGTATAAAATAAGGAATTGAACAAAGGGGGGGATTTCAACCCAGAATAAACCAGGTAACCAGAGAGATTGAAAAAAAGAAGAAAAACCTACATAGAAATGCATTTGGTTTCCTGTATGTGGCTATACACACTTTTGGGCAATGCTTTATCCTGACTTGGCTTATAGAGAAATTTGGACCATTAACGACTACCATCTGAAAAGTTATCTCTGATGGTCTTAATTGTAACAATGAGAGGTACTCATTCAGTGTAAAAAAATTTTCATCTGGATGTTCAGTGCTTCGGTCAGGCATGTTCTAATTTTAACGAATTCATTGTATGGTGTGCATTGTATAAACTTCAACCATTGAGGAAGGCATGGTTGAAACATGTTTGGTGTATTTGTATTTATGTCATTAATAACTGTTCTTGGTCATAGGAAAGATGCTTATAAATGTGTGGCATCTCCTCATGTAGTGCCATATTTTTACAAAAAAGTTGTTTTATCCTATGTAACTAAAGTTGGTGGATTTTTATGCATAGTTTTTAATATTTACAATTTAATTAAACATGCTATATAATTACGTGATTCTGTATAATTTTAGCTTTTTTGGAATTGTCCTTGATATTTCTATATACAAGGTTTTTCTTGTTTTTTTTCAGCCTCATTGGCATAAAATGCTCCATCAAATGTAAAAGTCAGTATAACTCCTTTGTATCAATGCAATGCATGCATGCATGATCTCAATTATCCATTATTAGAGAGTGGTAAAGCAGCGATCCCTTTTCTGCTAGTAATAAGTTTTTAGCGTGCTTCAGTAGGTACTCCTCCCAGCTGCAGTTGACAGGTCTGCAACCCTGGGAGAACACCCTGGAAAGAAAACCAGAGGGGGGTGGAGTGGGGCAAAGCCCTCATTGATGAAGATGAAGCTGGGGGAAAGCAGGAAGTTGAACTAAAGCAGAGCACGGGGAAAACAAGAGCTGGATCAACAGAGAAGGAAGCAGGAGCTTCCTGAGGGGTGACATGATCGAGGTTTATAAGATTATGCATGGGATAGAGCACGTAGAGAAAGAAGTACTTTTCTCCCTTTCTCACAATACAAGAACTCGTGGGCACTCAATGAAATTGCTGAGCAGTCAGGTTAGAATGGATAAAAGGAAGTACTTCTTCACCCAAAGGGTGATTAACACATGGAGTTCACTGCCATAGGAGGTATTTTTGGCCACTGTGTGACAGAGTGTTGGACTGGATGGTCCATTGGCCTGATCCAACATTGGCTTCTCTTATGTTCTTATGAGCTGGCAGGAGAAAGGGATTTTCCCTCCATTGTCGTGCTTCCCCCCACCCACCCCACACATGGTGTGTTCATGAGCTTGGGGTTGGGGGAATGGCCCATAGCATCAGCTGGGTGGCAATATGAGGAAAATAACAGGTCTGGGGGATGAATTTTAAAATGGGGAAATGATGGGGGGGGGAACTAACCCTCTCTCTCTGCACTGTATCCATTATTGAAATTATACCCAATTTCAAATGCATTTAGGTTTTTGTTGCTGTTGTTTTTTAAAAAACCCTGCAGGTATCAGTTTTCTCATATGCAGTGTTGTTGGTTAATTCAATTACGTAATGATTCTAAGACAAACAGAATTAATACAAGCTAAAAATTACCTTTATGCTAATTTTAAGACATGGGTATATATTTTTTAAAAGGGAAGGGGGGAAGAAACCTAGGGGGAAAACCCCAGTGAGTTAAATTTTCTTTTAGTGTGCAACAAATTTTTATCAGGGCTGAGTACAGGATTATCATTTGAAATGAACAGGCTTGTGATGGACAACAGAAGGTTTCACACTCTGTTCTTCCTGGTCAGAGCTGACCAGCTGGTGATCTCTGGCCTGAAAAATATCCAGCCGTCACCAACCAGAGCCAAGGCTTTTTCAGTCCTGGCACTGACCTGGTGGAACTCTCTGCCAAACAATATCCGTGCCCTGCGGGACCTAATGAAGTTCTGCAGGGCCTGTGAGACAGAGATGTTCTGCCAGGCCTATGATTGAGCACAGCAACAGTTTCCATTCTTCTCCCTCCATGGGGTAAGGGCACAATCTGATATACCTGTTATGCACCATCTGTAACTATAACTTGTTACTGTATTCTTAAGGTATTTTTTACTGTTTTAATTTGAACACAAATTTCTCTATTTGGATATGTTATCTGAACTGTTGTCCACTGTTCTAAACCCTGCTTGTAAGGGAGAGTGGTTTATAAATTAGATAGATAGATGGATGGATGGATGGATGGATGGATGGATGGATGGATGGATGGATGGATAGATAGATAGATAGATAGATAGATAGATAGATAGATAGATAGATAGATAGATAGATAGATAGATAGATGGCAGATGCAGATGGAACACTGAAGTGAAACGGGGAAAAACAGACCCTAACCAGATGAACCGTCAACAGCCAGGGGACAAAAATGGGTGGTTGAGTTTTGGAGGGAGAAGGGATAGAGGGTATCCTGGACTAGGTAGGGAGTCGTGTAGGGATGTCAGTGATTGATTTTGACAGGCAAGGTTTGGATGCTTTCCCCAGATGAATTGTTCAATCATTTTAATTGCTGTCTTTATGTTAAAAGCTGTTGGAAAAAAGAAACATTGGCACTCTTAAGCATAATGCACCTTCCAGCTCTGGCAGTGTCAGCTAGAAGGCTGGACTGGGAAGGAATCACAAGTCATACTTACTAACTAAATAGTTATATTTGTTTTTGTTATATATGACTCCCATGTTATCCTGAACCCAGATACCCCACAACACGCTCTGTAGGATCCAAGGCAAAGGGGTCTCGATTTGTAATTAATGGTCTCTCTATTTTGGGAGTAAGGAACCCTCTGTATGTGTCATGGTAAACAAGCTAAATAAAACAAATCCACTTCACCTCACACACTTAAAGCTGGCAGTGAACCTCATATAAAAGAGCTAGTTACACTGATGCAAGACCCTAGCACTGTTGTGCCACTCTTGGGTGCCAGTGCAGCTCTGTAGTGGCTGTGCACCAACATCAGTCAGGTACAGGCATTTGCTGTGGCATTGCCATGGGTGGATCATGGGATGTGGCCAGAATTAGTCTGCTCCCTAAGCTCTTTCAGCCTGGAAATGCCCCTTGACAGATGTGCCAATTTGCATGACCAAAAAAATGTGGTGCAGCCCATAAGCGCCAATTGAGCAAAAAAAAAAAAAAAAAGTGCCCCCCACTGCAGCAGCCATGCCCATGAGGCCTCAAGTAGCTCATGATGCTGACTAAGGGTGCAACCAATCACTTCCCTCCCCTGTGGAGGCTGAGGCCCTTCACCAGCGCCCTTCATGGCCTCACCAGCCCTACAAAAACCCCAGCCAGGATACCTCACAACTCATGAGGTAGGGTGTGCAGCATAGTACGCTGCCTGCCATGCAGACTTATTTATTTATTTCATTGGATTTTTACCCCACACTCCTAGCAAGGCTGGCTCAGGGCAGCTTACAGTAATGTGAAACAATACAATAAATAATAAAATCCAATCATACACTAATATAAAAGCCATAACTGTACAACATAATAAAGTGCTAGCATTAATTCCTCCATGCACAGTCAGCGTCCTGATATACTTCAGATGTCCCAGGCACTTGGGTCAGGCTATCCCTTGGGGGGGGGGACCCAGGAGGTCGGGCTCACCCTCTATAAGCTGTCAGATGTCAGTGGTAGCAGTGGTGGTAGCGGCTCCAAAGGCCTGGTGGAAGACCTCCGTTCTACAGGCCCTGTGGAACTGTAACAGGTCCCGCAGGGCCCTGATCTCTTCCGGGAGCTCATTCCACCAGAATGGAGCCACCACCAAGAAAGCCCTTGCCCTCATTGACACAAGCCTGGTCCCCTTGATAGTCAGGAGGACCAGCCGGTTCTGGGACAAGGGTGAAGCACCTTAGTGGTGGGAACAGCTCAAAGAGGGCATTTAGCTCTACTGCGTGAGCACTTTGTACCAACACCCAACAGGGAGAGCAAAGTTCACACTCCATGGCTGACGTCTCCTAGTTCTGAACCAAAACAGGTGCCCCATCTCTTGAGTCAGGACCAATGGGGCAGCCATGCACTGACAGGTAAGCAGCATCTGTTTCCCCAGCCTCCTTCCCACTTTCCCTCCATCAGTGGCTGTATACCCCAGCCACAATGGTCTGTCATGCACAAGGGGGATTGGTGCATGGGGTCAGAGCCAGGAGAGCTGCTGGGGGAGGGGGGCCAGCTTCCACCTCTGAAATGGGCTGACAGCTCATTTATTTGCAGGCTCCCACTTGGACTGGGTGCTTTTGGGAGGGGGGGACAGAGGCCCACTATGCTGAGTGGAGTGGGTAACCACACTGTCTTTAAACTCATTCCCTTGTAGGAACACATCCCTGTTGAGAAGCTGCCTACATGGATCCAGCATTTGTCATTGCTTTGGAGATAAATGTAACACAGGTGAGGGTGTCTTGGATGGTGCCAGCCTCTGCTGGGGGGGGGCGGTTACAGAAGAGTTCTGGCTCATGGGCCCTGGTCTCCCAGGTGATTCCTGATGGACAAGTCAGTGCTAACCCAAGGATGCCTGGCCTCTTGTATTTGCACGTCTCTCTGTATTTTGTCATCCTGTAGGTGAAGCTCCAACAGGGTGAGCACAGGCTCATACCGCTGTCCCCCTGGCCCCACTGTTTTCCATCCACAGACCAAGTCTGCCTTCAGAAGTTGACAATTGTCTGCAGTCTGCTGCCCCTTGTCATCCTCTGTGCCATTCAGACACTGCCCCAGTAACAACTGTTTCCACTGAGGTTATGTGGAGGTGGACTCTTGTTATCTCTGACCCTGTCCCCCAGTAGTACTCCAATAAAGTGTAATCAGTCGCCACAACTGTGTCTGTGTGTTTGAGTGTGGGTGGAGAGGTTCCTTTCAAATGTAGATTTTTCAAACTGGTTGTGGAGTGGATGGGGTTTATTTTGCAAGTTACTGTCACACATCTATTAGTTGTTACAGATTTTCCAGGCTGTATGGCCGTGGTCTTGGCATTGTAGTACCTGACGTTCTGCCAGCAGCTGTGTGACTGGCATCCTCAAAGATATAACACAGAAAGTTGGAGTATTCTCTGTGTCCATGTGAGAAGAAAAATGGTGGGCAGGTAATTTATATCTACTCAGGAAGGTGGGTTAGGGCTGAGTCATTATCTTGTAGGAGATTCCCAGGCTGTGACATTTGGTGTAGTGGTTAAGTGTGCAGACTCTAATCTGGGAGAACCAGATTTGATTCCCCACTCCTCCACAGGCAGCTGCTGGATGACCTTGGGCAAGCCATAGTTCTGTCAGAGCTGTCCTTGAAAGGGCAGTTCTGTCAGAGCTCTCTCAGCCCCACCTACCTCACAGGGTGTCTGTTGTGGGGAGGGGAAGGGAAAGGAGATTGTAAGCTGCTGTGAGACTCTGAGTGAAGGGTGGGGTATAAATCCAATCTCCTCTTCTTCTCTTCTTCTTCTTCTTCTAATGGAGGAGCTTTCCTGAGGAGGTTCTTTTGCATATGGATTGGCTGTTGAAATTCTAATCTTATCAGTAGTGCTGTTGTAAGATGTAGAGCATTTTGTGCTTTAAAGGACTGGAAATTAGAATTTCAACAGCCAGTCCATATGCAGAAGAATCTCCTCAGGAAAGCTCCTCCATTAGCATGTCACAGCCTGGGAAACTCCTACAAGATAATGACTTAGCCCTACCCCACCTTCGTGAGTAGATATAAATTACCTGCCTACCATTTTTCAGTCCAGATGCCACAGAAATCTTTGCATCATGGTTGTGGCCCGGAACTTGGCCACAAGGTCCATGAAAATGCCCAGGTGATCACAGGACAACTGAACATTCAGGCTGGAGAACTGATGGCAGTTTTGGTACACCTGTGGCTCCTGGGGGGCAATGAGGGCAATGTGAGTGTAGTCCACAGTGCCCACTAAGTTCAGGTAGCCTGTGATTGCTGCAAACCCTATGCAGATGGCTGCCAGCTCTGTCTTTTCTTCGGGGAAATGCACATGCTCCTGTAGGTTGGCCAGCATGCTGTGCAGACAGTGACTTGTCAAGGACTGGAATGTTGCAAGGACCTCTGCTATGACTTCTTGGAAGGATCTGGTGGTCAGGAACCTGAGAGCAAGCAGGATCTTCTGTGGGACAGGGATGGCCCGGGGGCAGGATCTCGGCCCTGGAGAGCTGGCCTGAGATCTCCTCAAGGGCCTGGGTGGCTGCCCTGTCCAGGCAGAAACGATCCAGGCAGGTGCTGACTGACAGATGGAGCTTTCCAATGTGCGCCCAGTATTGGTGAGTGCTTCACCTTCTCCTCTGTCACTGTGCCACGCAAACATAGAACATGGGCAGTAAGTGAACGGTGGTAAAACTCTGAAGACTCTGTTGCTCCATCCCATTTTCAGGGGAAGAAAACAAAAGTAAAAGGCAGAACACAAAAACTGAGGAGGGGACCTTAGAGAGCGGTTTTATATCTTCTTGTACACCTAGCAGAGGCAGAAGTGGGCACCGTGGAGAGAGAGGACTGTATTTAATATGGTCCAAGGGACTGGGGCCCATGTGGTCCAGCTGCCCCCGTCCCTGCTTTACCTATCCCCTGTCACTGTGGAGTGCTCCCCTATGTACTTGGCCTCCAGCTTATGGCTGGTGCCCATAATGGGAACTAGGAGAAGAGGGAGACCAGGGGTTCTGTGGCTTCTCATGGTGCCTTGCCCCACCTCTACATTCCCCTCTGTGTGGGTGGCATAGCTGCATCAACATTTGGCAACATTGATGGTCATTGCCAACCTAACTGGAGCAAGGCTAAGAAAATGCTGCTGTATAGGTTGGTGGTGGGGCATGCAAGCGTAGCCCTTGCAACCACCAGGATCAGCTTTGCCGACTCAAGCCACCATGCCTTCTGGTCTCTGCCCTGGGACATGCCACCTGGATGGAGATGTCCACCATGAAGTGCTGGAATGATTCTTTTTTAAAAAATATATTGTTTTATATTTTTAACACACAGCAACAAATACCAAACAAGAAGATAAAACAGAACAGAATCATCTGATAACCTCATATCCAATATATAGATAATGCCATCATATTATGTAATTGTTACCAACCACCAAGCACACACACACACAAAACATACAAATATATGAGCAAAAAACAAGAGAGAGAAGATTGAAGGAAAAGGAAAAATGGAGCAGAGGGGAACTTCCATCCAATTTGGCCATAATTTAACATAAATTAATTAAATCCATTTCTGAATGATAATATCTTCTAATATAACTATTTCATACCTTGGTCAAATCTTCAGATAAGGCTCCATCCAATTAAAAAACATTTTTCAAAGAGCTATATTCTGGAAATTCCATTAAATAAGTTATGAAACGATTCCAAACACTTTTGGCCCTGCTCAGAAACACATGCATACCCTGATGACGCAGGATGTCCCCTACAAGTGGACAGTGATGGAGGGGTCTGTCTGGAGCTGAGGCCATCATGCAGGTGGTGATAACCACCTGTGGTAGTGGGTGGCTGCAGCCTCAAGGTGTTGTACAATGAGTGTTGGGTTCTGCATCCCCAAAGTCACTCTGTGGGAGACCTCCCCCTACCACCCTCACCCTTCTCACACCACTAACATTTGCTGACTCATGCTCTTCTACCTGTATGTGACTCTCAGAGCAGGGATGCTGTCATAGTACCATCTATAGAGGGGATGCCAGGTCAACCAGTCTCAAGGGCAGCCAGGCCTCAACCACAAGGCTGAGGGAGGAGGAGAAGAAGAAGAAGAAAAGTTTGGATTTATACCCCGCCCTTCACTGCCCAAAGGCGTCTCAGAGAGGCTTACAAAATCCTTTCCCTTCCCCTCCCCACAACAGACACCCTGTGAGGTAGGTGGGGCTGAGAGAACTTCTGACAGAAACTGTCCTTGTGAGAACAGCTGTGCCAGAGCTTATGACTGACCCAAGGTCACATCAGCAGGTGCAAGTGGAGGAGTGGGGAATCAAACCCGGTTCTCCCAGATAAGAGTCCGCGCACTTAACCACTACACCAAGCTGGCTCTCACCAGGGGGCCTCCACCAATGTGGCAGCTCCATTTCCCCTCTGGGGTGCTCCTCCAAGACTCCAGAGGCTGGGATCCCAGGCCAGCTTCCTTTTGTGGAGGAGGCTGAGTTGAGGCAGGAGCCATGAAGAGGTTGCTGAGCAATGGGGAGGATGACCACAGTAGCCGGGCTACAGAGGCAGAGGTGACAGAGGTGAGGTGACTGTGAGGCTGGGTATTGGTGCCAAAGCAGAGAGATATGGGTGCACACATGGGCTGATGTGCCACTCTGTGTTTTCCCCTGATGTTCGCAGCAGATATTGACCATCTCTGTGCCCTGACCCCTACAATGCAAGTTGTGGCAGCCAGGTCAGTCTTTCTGTGAACAGTGGGCATTACGGAGTCCCCGGGGCCAGTGGCTGAGGGCAAGCCCAGGCAGTGGACAGACTCGATGTCTCCAGACAGCAGTGCAGTTGGGACAACAGGGACTTGGGGAGGGTGTGGAAACCAGAGGCAAGCAGCATCCTCTGGAGCCAGGTGGCACAGCTACTGGTGCCCTGGGTGACACAGGGGATTCTGGCTCCTTGCCCCAGGCAAAGACCTGCTCAGGCCATCCCCCATCCTGTCATCTTTGTGGGTGGTGATCAAGTGGTAGTGGCTGGAGAATGGTGGGAGCCTTCTCCAGGGGTCAACAATGGATGAAAGTATGGCAGCATCTGTGACGGTGGCTGAAGGGTGCTTGGAGAAAAACAGTAGAAACAAGACAAACAGTAAGACATAGAACAGAAAAAACAGGTGCTGAAGTCTATACATTTATTATAAACCAATTCCTATTTCGAATCAGTTTCATTTATGTCCTTTGTTGGTTATTAAGATCTATCCCTTATGCTACCCTGATATTTTTGCAACCAGTTCTAAAATCTCCCATTTTTTTCATGAGGGATGTTGAGGGACAGGTGTGCATCGAGAAGCTGCTGTTGGGGAGAGACAGTTGTGCATCGAGAGGCCGCTGCCTCTTGGAGGTGTTTCGGGTCCTTGTGCTATACCCTGCCTCAGCAGCCGCCGCCTCTTCCACAGCCACCACCACCAGGGATGGCTCAGGGTTGCATTGTGGGCATCCTGCCCACAATATCTCCCCTTCCCCTTCCCAAATTTGGGCACCCTCTGCTCTGTACGGGCAGGGGGCTGGCTTAGGATGTCTGTGGGGGAATATTGGCACCCCATGGCAGGTGCCCATGGACTTGCAATGAAACTTGGACCCTTTAAGTGGGGGGAAGGGCGTGCTGCTTAGAGTGAGTGAGTACCCCCTTACACTGCCCTGTTCTGCCCCTGGACAGTGATGGGTGCTTGGCTTGGACCATATGCCTGGTGACCCTTGATTGATTCTGGCTGCCCAGTCAATCACACCCCCACAGCTGTGCCGCAACACCTGCAAGGAATGCAACTGCATGGTTACTGGAGATGCTGATGTGGTCGCAGCCACTGAAAGCCAGCAAATAACACTTTTTTTTCCTGCTGGCCACTGCATAAACAAAGTACCAGGGAGCAGACTAGCGGTGCCATAGTTATGCTGCAGCCAGCTGCAGAGGCACAGGCACTCCTCAGAATTGCTCTGTAAGCTGCATAGAGAACTAGTCTAGGGTACTCTGAAATCCCATTTTATTCTATAGGGCTCACTCCCAGGAAAGTATTTGTAGGATTGTAGCCTGTATCAACTCTCTGGATGCACATTAGCAATACGAGGAAAATGTAACTGGCTTCTCTCAGATTAACAAATATTGGGTAAATATATTTTCTGTCATGAATGATATAACTGACAATTGAATGCCTGAAAATCCTAAAGTGGTATCAAAAATGTTTACAGTTTTCTGAGAAAATGGACTTGGATTTAGTCATCAATCTCCTCAGTGACAAAAATTTATATAGCACCATATGGATAAAATCAGATATTCTTTCAGTTTCAGAATGGCTCAAAACTAAAATAACATATTGTGAAAGAAATAAGGAAATATGACAAATGCTTATTGAGATGGTCATTATATTGAAATAATACATTTTTGGACAATGGGAAAACGTATGTTTTTCTATTACTATAGCAGTTTATTGTGGTACTATATTATATTACTGGACGTAGTATGGGATCAGTATGGTGTAGTGGTCCAAGTGTCAGACTAAGATCTGGGAAGCCCAGGTTCGAATCTCCATTCGGCCATGGAAGCTAGCTGGGTGACCTTGGGCCAGTCACTCTCTCTGTTACACAGGTGATACGAGTTTGAGCAAAGCTTCTTTCAAGCTCATTCACATAAAACCTCTTTTGGCTCTCATATCTGAGCCCAGCCCAACATTCATGACTGATATTACCATACCCTTACACTGCATATAATAACTTAAGACCTGCCTTTATTTATTCATTCTGCACAACAATTCCTGCCCACAACGTACACAGATTCAATCTTACTGCCATACAAAAGGTTTTTTGTTGCTGTTATTACAAGTTATACTATCTTCCAGCCTTTCTTTTGGTACTCCAAGTCTACTGGGAACTGATTCCTCAGTGCTGTCAAAACGATGGATTGAATCAGACAGTTGTTGAGCTTGGCTTTCTATAACAGGGTTGTTTTACGGATAAAATGGAAGAGAGGAGAAGGATGTAAACTGCTTTGGGTCCCCATTGGGGAGAAAGGCGGAATATAAATAAAGCAAATAAATAAACAAATTTAATTTAATTTTTTTTTTAGTAAACAGAACTTCAAACAAATCTGTTGGATCACCCACACCATGAGGACAGACTGGCAATTTGCAGCGGGAGCCAATCGTGGCAAAAAAGCTCTGGAACAAACTGTTCCAGGGTTTCCCAGTCACACAGCTTGGACTGATGTGGGAGCATACTGGGAGGAGGCACACAGGAGTGTTCAGACTGCTGGCCTGGAGACACGGTTGTAAACGGCTTTTTCCTGGTAAATTGGTGCTCATGCACCCATGCACCCGTACACACATAGGCATCCAGCTGATTTGGGGAGGTTCCCGCTGCGCCAGCACCGCATTGGGCGGTAGAGTGGAGCACAGCCAATCATATCGATGCTCCCTTATGCACAACACGGGTTGCTCCCGGCTTTTCCGCGTAGTGTCCACACTGCCAGGAAGTGGACAAACGCGGCATAAAGGCACTCTTCGGGGATTTGCTACCACTTTTATGAGATATCTATTAAACGTGGGAGTGAAGCGGAACAGCACGGGTTGCCTATGGGTGGGGAACGGCAGGCAGATGGGTCTGTGTGAATGCCCCCTTTAATCCATTTTTAAAACGTCGCTGAAACGTGGCTATAGTGGGGGAAATTGCCAGTCTGAACTCAGCCCATGTGCAGTTCGATCCTAAGCATGATTTATAAATGCACATATACTGAACTGTTTGCAGTAACCTAGACAAAAATTAGAAGGCGGTTTTATAACCCACTGTTCTCTACCTCAAAGCGACTTACAATTGTCTTCCCTTCCTCCTCCCACTACATGCACCTTGTGAGGTAGGTGGGTGCTGAGAGAGTTCTGAGAGAACTGTGACTGGTCCAAGGTCACCTGGCAGGATTCATATGGAGGAGTGGGGAATCAAACCTGGTTTTCCGCAGGTAATCATTGTACCACACTGGCTCTCATAATTACCCAATTATGCAGGTGGTTGATTTTCAATATCTTAATTATTTTTTTCCTGCAGGATTTAGTGTTTGATCACAAAGTTTGTATAAATGTTTATAGGATGAAATGTGCTGACATTGCACACAGTTTTTAAATTTACCACATGTAACACCTGACATCTATATAACAATTGTAGAACATTCACTTGATATTATTTTATTTTGGCAAACTATGTGGAAAATATTGCAGGGGGGGATATGCAGTGCAAAAATTGAAGGAATGTGGAAAAAAAATTTAATGGTTGTATAAGAATTCTTTTAAAAGTCCTAACTTGCCTATATGAATAAAAGTAAAAAAGCATCTGTCCTGTTTTATGCACACTGTGACTATATAAAACTTTACAAATAGTGATAGCATGTACAAAGTATGTACAGAGCATCCTAACCAATGAACTCTGCTTTTAAAAATAATTATGAACCCATTTATTAGTCCAAACATTCTACTAATGGTTTTCTATTTTATTTATCTTATAAACACTTTAGATTAACATCTGTTTTCCTCCTGTGGACCTTTACAACTGGTTCTGAAGATATTTAAAATCTAGTTCAAACTCCAGTTCGTGGTGAAAGTCTAGGGTTTAAGTTAATCGGTGCTCTTTGTGAGACTTGAACCTAGGTTAAAAGCTGATAAAATTCAAACTCAGCTATGGAGCAGTTCATACATAATGCCAAATCATGCCAACGTGAATGATTCCTGTGCTTCAGTGCCCACCCCAATCAGTGATTTCTAATTCAGCACAGACTGTAGTTTGACATTACATCCAAACTGTCAAACTGCAGTTTGAACTTGCCCTGCCAAACTAGGATTACAAATGTGCATCATGCTTTGCAACTCTGGTTTGGATGAGAAGCACAAATCGTGGTTTTTGGTGTAATATCAAACCATGGTTTGTGCTAAAACAAAGCAGGTTTTCAGTCAACAGTGCATATGTGAAGGGGCAGCAGAGGGCAAGTGAACATGGAGATCAGTCACATAGTGCTAAACTGTGGTTTGGTATTACATTAGAACCACTCTTGGACTCACTCAAAATATTGAAGAGGCAGCTTCCTCTTAGCTACAGCTAGAAAATGGACATATTGGTAACCAATTATGTGGTTTTCAACTGGAACAGAATTTAAAAGTACATAGTAGTTGAAAAAATTATGCTACATTACATTAATGATAAAATTCTAACAAGCACAGTTACGTTTAGAGTGAATAGCTGGGATTCAAAGAACTGTATAAGTACTTTAATGTGCCAGGAAGGACTTTGATGTTTCTTGATGTTTACAGAATAGAATTAAAGGATAAGATAGGATTTATTTACTGCCTTTTTGTTAGTTCTTCCGCATTAGGGCGATATTTTCAATTTAAAAAGTTAAAAGTATAATATTCATCTTCACATTGGGACTGCACTTGCACAGGTCAGCTACCGGAAGATCTCTTATAGCTACTCTGGTATTGCTTTAGCAATCCAGTGGGAGCCCCTCCCCTGCAGAGCTCATTAGAGGCTGTCTTCCTGCCTAATGGTCACATGCTCTGCGAGGAATCCCTTTTCCTCAATCCTTTCTTTGCTGTTGCACTGTGAGGATGTGTTCTCATCTGGGTTGTCATGAATTTTCTCGAAGTTTTCTTTGCTTCCTGGGGTCTCTCCCCTCTTTGGGAAATGTCACAGAAGGCTTTGTTTAAAAAATGTACCCAGCATGGTACAAAAATGACCTGCTTGGATGAACACCTTCTCTGCCTTCCCTGCTTGGGTGAGGCCCCTGATACAGCCATGTGCAAGATTTGGCTCCAATTTACCCCAAAAGTCCTCTCAGATTGAGTAGTGCACTTAAAGGCAAGTTTATGGGAGAAAGTACTCTCTTACTGTAATAGCCTGGCAGCGAAAGCATCTGCCCCAGCAGAGCACAGTCAGTCTTTGCCTTTGAAATCACTGGTTAGAACTGACCATCTTGCAGGCCCACCACTGAGTGTCTTGGTTCCATTGATTCCGAGGACAGAACGAAAGCATCGGGTCCAGTCGCCTACCCATTCAGTTGAATGCTGCTGAACCCCCACCTAAGAAAGCCCATTCCAAATCCAAACTTAAGGAGAAGCGCCGTTTCCGTTCCAAGACACTTCTGGAATCGATTAACTCTTCTGTTCCAGCCAAACTGTCTCACTACAAACACCTTCTCCTCATACCTCCCTGGGTTATTCATTTTCAGAAGGGCAAATAGAACCTGGCCAGAGTGCATTGGTGGTCTCAGCAGCTAGTCGACTGTCGGAGCCAGCCTCCTCAGCACCATGGCAAAGTTCTATGCCTCCACCTCCTTGGCAAGGCTACCCTTATTTACCTCTCCTAGACCTCAAGAATGGGGCAACCAGCAATCATGAAAAGCACCACCAGAACCAATGCACCCCTTTTCATGGAACCGTGACACTGCGTGTCCGCCAGTTTGGTATCCTCCTGCAGTCTCTCCCCATCTCCTTATGGGGCATTCAGATTCTGAGGAAGAACAGGTTTGGAGGTCTGACTCCGCTTTTGATCCAGACTCAGACTTACCCACGGATACTTCCCCTGATGACACTGTAGGAGACCCTGATCCAGTGGCACTTAATGAAGATCTGAAGGTCCACGCAGAGCAAATGATGTGAATGGCAAAATCATTGGAAATAGAGGTGACCTCCAGCAGCGCAAGACCTTGAGACAAGACATTAGGCAAGCAATATGAAGAGTCACCTGGTATAATCGCCTTCCCCATCCTGGAGGGTATTGCTGACATCTCCAAGGCCCTCTGGCAAAAACCAGATAGCGTGGCTGCCACATCCAAAAAGGTGGAGAATTTATACAGGGTGCAACAAGAAGGTCATACCTATTTATTCAGCCATTCTCTGGCTTCATGACATTTGGGTTTTGTCAATTGTTATTTTGGGTTATAGATCAGGGTTTTGGCAATGGGCACCCCTCCAACATCCTGATCAGGCTTTGAATAAGTGCATGCCTGAGTTGGAACAGGAACTGTCATCACTTATCCAAAAGGGGGCAGTACAGAGGGTTCCTGACTCCTTCACAGGTTTCTATTCATGTTTTTTCCTGGTGCCCAAGAAAGATCCTGGATCTGAGGGGTCTGAATTTTTTCCAGAATATTAGAAAGTTCAAAATGTTGCCTTTGGAATTGGTCCTGCAACTGTTAACATTAAACTGCTGGTTTTGTATACTTGACCTTTAGGATGCTTATTTCCATATAGCTATCTACCCCTGTTATCACAGATGCCTGTGCTTTAAATATAATAGTATTTCTTACCAGTACATGGCCCTTCTGTTTGGCTGGTGACTGCCCCATGGGTATTTTCTAAATGTGTTGCTGTTGTGGTAGCATACCGAAGGTCTAAAGGTTGTTCTGTTCACCCGTAGTTAGACGACTGGCTCATTATTGCACCTTCCTGTAAGGAGCTAGAGTTGCAGGTTTCCTTGATTATACAAACATGCAAGGAATTGGGTTTGGTAATTCACACCTCCAACGTTCTCAGAAGGCTTCCTTTATTGGTGCCCTTCTGGATGCCACAGTGGCCAAAGCTTTCCTACCAGTAGATTGGACCTTACACATCAAGGCATTGATTAGGTCCTGTCTAACAACAGATTTCAATCAATCCTTTTTTTTCAGAAGCTGTTAGGACTGATGGCCTCTACCACAGCCACAAACTTGCATGGAGCCTTAGGGTGCACAAACTTAGGGTGCCTAAGAATGGGACCTTTTACAGAATTGATTTTAAAATAAATTTCACATTGCCATGCATTCCCAGCATACGAGGTTCATAGTACCTAGGTCCATAGTATGGCAGTTGGGCTGGTGGGTGTGCAATAGTAACTTCCTAGCTGGGGTACCATTTAGAGGAAGGGCATGGCAGCAACACATCATTGCAGGGCTGGGGAGCCCATTGTGGGTCACTTTTCATTCAGAATGTGTGGTCACCTGAAGAAAGATGTTTTCATATTAACCTCTTAGAGTTACATGCAATACATTTTGACCTTACCTTGGTTTGTAGAGTTCACAAGGGAAAAAATCATTCAGGTTATTACAGACAATACTATGGCAATGATCTATATAAATTGATAGGGGAGCACAGTCTTGGCAGCCCTGTGCAGGAAAGCCACTTCCATTTGAGAATTGGTCGTAGCCCAAGGATCTTCCCTCCAAACAGTACATGTGACAGGTACTACCAACACAAGAGCAGACATCTTCAGCAGAATGGGGCAATCAGAACACTAATGGTCTCTGGGGAAGAATGATAGCCTCTCAGTTTTTCTACAGTGGGATTTTTTGGGAGTGGACTTTTTTTGTTGCCCTCACCAATGCAAAAGCCCTGGCATTCTGTTTCAGAGTGGGTACAGATCGTTTCTCTCAAGGAGGAGAATTCCAAATCCAATGGATAGGCACTCCGTTTTATGCCTTCCTGCCATTCCCACTTATCCAAAGGGTGTTGACCAAAATCTGAGAGGAGCACACATGTATCCTGATCATTCCCTTTTGACCCAGGCAAATCTGGTTTCAGGTCCTCCTGTCATTATCCAAGGGCCTCTGCATACACCCTCTCTTTGCTGCGGACCTACTTCGCAGGGATCCTATGGTCCACCATGAGGTGCGCAGGCTCAAGTTGACAGCTTGGCTGCTGAATGATCCCAGTTTTAGTTCTCTGAATAGGTAGCCAATGTCCACCGTAATTCCTGTAGAACTTCTTCTATGAGTTCTCATATGAGTAAATGGGTCCATTTTTCTGATTGGGTCAGGACACAGGGAGCTCGCACAGATAATTGTCCTATTGTTCTGTTATTAGAATATCTACTGTCTCTTAAAGACTCTAGTCTGGCGATTTCTTCCCTTAAGGTACATTTAGTCACTATTTCTGCCTACCATGCCAAGATTCAGGACAGAACACAGTTTTCTCACCCAGCGTCCAAGAGTTTTTTGAAGGGGTTGTTTAATTTGTTTCCTCCATGACCACCTATAGTGCCACAGTGGTCCTTGGATTTCTCCCAGTGGTCCTTGGCCGCTGGTTTTCTCCCAACTCATGTAAGTCCCATTCAAACCGCTAGATTCTTGTACCTTGCAAATCTTGTCTTTCAAGGTCTCGTTTTTGATGGCAGTCACCTCAGTCAGGAGAGTGGGAAAATTGACAGCTTTGAGGGCTGATCGTCTGTTTATTAATTTCCAGACTAGCCATGTAGTTCTGAGACCCAGCTTACGTTGTTTACCTAAGGTGGTCTCTACTTTCCACCTTGCTCAAGACATTGTCCTTCCAGTATTTTTTCCATCTCTTACCTCGGAGGCCAAAAACCACTACATTCCTTAGATATGAAAAGGTCTTTATTGTTTTACTTAGTGCCTTTTTGTGTGCTAATTTGGTAACTCAAGGGGGAGGCCAGCCTCAGCACAGATCATTTCTAGATGGATAGTCTCAGCTATTTGGTTGGGGTATGAGCAGGCCAGTCTACCATGGTCTCTGGAGCTTCAGGTGCATTCTTCATGGGCACAGGCAGCATCAGCACTGTTTCAAAGAGACGCTCCCTTGGAGGACATCTGTCGAGCAGTGAGGTGGTCATCATAGGACACCTTTGTCAAGTACTATTCCATGGATAGGAATGTGAGAAGGGATTCAGCAGTTGGCAGAATCATGTTGCACTCTTTGTTCCACTGAAACTCAGCCTGCCTCCAAGTTAGGGAGCTCAGTAGTCTCCCAATGTGGGACTACACAGAGGACTGAAGATGGAAAAAGTTTTGCACTTACCTGTAACTGCTGTTCATCAAGGTGTCATCTGTGCAGCACACATTCCCTCCTTCCTTTCTGCTGTGAGTTCATAGGATGCAGTTACATTCATGACACTCACAGACTGAGGGAAAGAGGGGGGTCCTTTCTGCAGAGCATATGACCGTTAGGCAGGAAGAAGGCCTCTAATGAGCTCTGCAGGGCAGAGGCTCCCCTTGGAGTGTTAACAAAATACCAGAGTAGCTGTAAGAGAGCCTCTGGTAGCTGGCCCGCGCAAGCGCAGTCCCAGTATGTACCTGCACAGAAGACACTTTGGTGAACAACAGTTACAGGTAAGTGCAACATTATTTAACCGATCTTGTGCATACAAGATATATTGTCACAGTGTTTTATATTGTATAATAGTACTCTAGTCAAAGAAAAATGTTTATGATCTTTTAATTTCTTCCTAATTCTATATTTTAACCATGTGTATTTTACCTTATATTTCTTTGCAACATTATGTTCTACACACAAACCTGATATTTCAGTTGTGATGATATTTATTCTTTTAATTCTTTATGTTGAACAGTTCAGGTCGTGGTACCTGCCTTGACAATGAGCCTCCCAAGCGTGACTTTCTTTATCCTGCTGTGGCCCCAGGTCAGGTGTATGATGCTGATGAACAATGTCGTTTCCAGTATGGGGCAACATCCCGCCAGTGTAAATATGGGGTAAGAAGTCTTAATCCTTATGCTAAGTATCTTGCTGAGTTATCTGTATATATTCATTACATAGTTAACTAGATGCAATGAAAGCAATTTAGTTTTCTATTAGTAATTTTCACAGTAATACTGATTTAAATGAGTAATGAGAGATACTTATGCTGCATCTTTTGCTTGAGTCATTTGTATATATTTTGCCCGCAATGTTTGCGTAAGAATGGACTGAGCAATTTCTTCCCCTAAACCTGGACACTAACTGAAAGCTTCAGTTAAGCATACAATACAGTCTTGGAACAAAGCAAGCATTAAAGACCCGTTTCTGATTCCTTGAAGTAAGATGTAAAAGTACTGCATGGTAGACAGTGTTCATAAGATATTAAACTTCCAAGTGCTAATATTGTGATACTTCTTTCTGTTTTCCGTGTTAAACTCAGTTTTTAGTGATCCTGTGATCATATGACTATTAACAATTCTTACTCATTTTTACTTCGTATTTTCTGGTATTGATTATTATTTTTAATAATAATCAGTCACACTAGAGGAGAATTAACAGGTGTTTTATTTCCTGTTTAAGAGTATTTAATATTGTTATTATTTATTAAGAATATGAATTCAAAATAATTTAAAGGCACATAGTTCAGAGCATTGATAGGGCAGCTTGTAGACTAAAACATCAGTTACATTGATTCAACAGTGTCAGTCATCAGCTGAGTATAAAAATTGTATTAAAAGTACATTTGCAGATTTTTGGTGCCAAGTTACATATTATTTTATATACTTTTAAAATAATAAAATAAATTAAAATGTTTAGCCAGGCCTAAAAAAACTTTTTAAATAATTTACCTAATCACTTGCACTAATCACTTCTGTTAGAGATATAGTACAAAGGGAATTCATTTTTAATATCCCCAGGGTGACAAGTACAATATTATTCTTGGGACAGTATTATGACTCTTGGCAGCTCATATAGCAGTGGATTTAAAAGTTGTGTGTGGTTGGCTGTCTGACTGGTTGGGTCTCTCATTCTTGATGTCTCAGCAAAAGCCTTTATTATTTCTATTTAAGCTTCCATTCCTCACTCTCTTCTCTTCTCCCCCCCCCATTATATCCAAGCCACTTGCTTTCATACTCTTCTTTTTTCATTTCCCTATAGTCATCCTATTTTTAGTGCACATTCAGAATCAGAGGGTTTGCAGATACCAATTTCATGATGTGAATGTTTGAGGGATGTTATGTTTTAATCTGAACTGGATACCTAGACTGTATTCAGAGATGGCAAACAATCTGAGGAATGTTTGTGACAAGATTGAGCCCTCGCACTTACACACAATCCTCCCTCCTTCCTCCCCTTATGGCTGGAGCCGAGATTGAAAACTTCCTGGTTTTAAAGAAACTGCTGTTTGCTGTGATATGCTTTAGCAAATTGTGGTTTGAGTCTTACCTACAAACCAGGATACCACCAAAGGTTTGGATCCTTGTTTGTAGACATCAAATAACCCAGCATTTTGATGTCAAAACAAATTGCAGTTTCCATCAAATCAGAAAGGTTTCAGTGTTGGCCTTGTCACTGGAGTTTGTCCATGGCATCTGAATACAGTCTTAGTAATGTGCAGATTGTTGCTGAGCGTATGAATCATAACTTTCATTAGCCTCTTTTAAAATTTCCATATTCCATACTATGTGGTTGATGTTGTATAGTAATATTCAGTATGTGTTCTGGGCAATGGGCAGAGGTTTCACCCAGGCACAGCTGTTTCTGCCAGTTATTCAAGGGCTTCTGATCCCCTTCTGCCAACCCTACAGTTCCTTTTGGTCTTGAGCAGCACTTTGGCTGTGGTTTTATACCACAGTGAAAGACAAAGTGAGAAAAAGAGTTGAACAGAATCAGCACCTGGAGAAAGGAACTCTGTAAGTCTTTGATGCTAAAACCATTTTTCTCAAGCTTCTGCTGTCCCCCCTCCCTAAACCAACTCCAAGCATCTATTAACCAGGTGAGGGTACAGAGATCTTTCCTGGCTGCTAAGAGATCTGTGGAGTACAGTGAAAAAGACAGATATTCTTTTCGCAACAGTGCCCCTAGGGGCTGGAAAAGAGGGCTTACTTTGAACTCATGGTAGGTAGCTTCAAAAGGAAAAACTCTTTTCTTCATGTGCTGTTTACTTAGTGTTTGCTTTCTCACATCTACTTTCTTACCCTGATTTGTGCCTGTCGGTATCTAAGCACTCCTCCTGCCTTGTCTGTAAGCTTATCTCATATACCCAACAAGAAGCACCTATCTTACAGTTGGAGAACTTAGGGTTCAAAAGTGGAGAAGAGTATATCTTGTCTGTAATTTCACTGTAATATCTAGGAATATTCTTTTGAAAGTATGTGGGTCTGCCTCATGCATGTTGCAACTCCTGCACATTAATCTTTGTGGGAATTTCCATGAATGTATATGATTATGTGGGACGATTCTTCATGCATGTAAGCCTCATGTACATTGTGAAACTGTGGCCAAAATGATTCCTGTGTAGAATTTCTTTGTTTTATGCCAGAGCATTTGGTCATACCAAAATGTGGAATCAATCCAAATCTCTTAATTTGACAAGAGTGTATGAATATTAACTTTTCAAAAACTTATACATTCTGAACAAGAATTATACAAACCTCTTAATATCCTTGTTTAAGTTTCATAAAATCATGAGTTTTTTCAGTTTTATTGTGTACATATCTAGTGGTAAGTCATATGTATTCATATATATCCCAAATTTGAAATATTCAGAAGCTATTATAATAAATGCCTAGGCAATTGTAGTTGTAATCATTTGGATTATAGTAAATAGACTCTACCTTCACAAAATGGCCAAAAGACAACATAAAATTTGCATTATATTCAGTTGGGGATTAGATGCTCAAGGAATACAGTGTAAATTGTGCATAGGCAACTGGCAGTCCACAGACAAAGTCTTGCTCATCATCCTAAATAGAAGCCACCTGTCCTGCAGTTTCTTATACTATATTGTTGCTTCATTCTGAAATGAATTTATTCCCAGAAAGGAGGGAGAAGAAATCGAGGGCCAGTCACTAGATAACTCTTATCACTTGGTATTGCAAGCAGAAAGAAATAGGAATGCTTAAATGAATGGTAGGCAACCATACATGTGACCCTCATAATTTGGACCTTCTATGTTCCATAACCAAGACTAATGTTGGCATTCAGGCTTTAAGCCAACATCATGTTCTAATGGTATCACAATACAGCAGTGTTGAATAATCAATCAGTTGCTTACTTACAGCAAAGAGAAATCTTTGGGGAAATGCAGGGCCTTCCTAGGGAGAGAATGTTTGGCATGCATGCTGTGGTTATTGGTGTACAGCTTCATATAGGGGAAGGAAACTAGTGGAAATAGGGTGGCTCATTACTCTCACTTGAAAGTGGGGTGGACTATTGTCCCTGTGGCCAGATCTAGACCCAGTTTAGTTAATGATGACAGGCATAGATAGAGAATATGAGATTATACATAATGCCATAACCATGATGGCCTATGTTGTTGTGCTGCCATTGCTCCCTGTGTCTGAATCTCATTGCTACTGCTACCATCCCCATCCAGGAGCCCAAGAAGATAAACCCTACTTAACTCTTTGATACTGCTCGCAATTACAACACACAAACAGAAACAGAGACTAAAGTCTAACTAGACTGCTTTTAAAGAGGTGTGGTAATAAGGAGAGATACGATGAATTATCTCCTCAAGCTCCCAGATGGAGACAGCAGTTGGATGTATGGGCTTGTGGAAAGAATGTGCAGCTGCTGTGTTGCCTCCCAAAATCTAGTCTGTTAGGCAGGCGCTTCAGGTAATTTCATTAGAGAGCCAGACCTGCAGCAAAGATTTCAGTCCTTTGTACAAAAGGCGCTAAGACTTGTCCGTATCTGATCTTGCTTATTTCTTTCAGTGGATTAATTCACAGGAAAACTAGAACTCAAGGTAGATTGGCAGTTAACGTTATATATAACTTTTAACATTTTTATTGTAATTTTTAAAAATAACATACAGCTGTTATCACTTCTCTTTGCATTTTTTAATTTTTTCTTTTGAAAATTTCATCTGTGTTAGTTTTCAGGAAAAGTTACTCCATAGACAACTGCTTTATTGTGTTTACAAGTTACCATCCTTTCATTCCTGTTTTCTCTGTCCCCATTTTTGTTCCCTTTTTGTATACATAATATATCTTCAGTGTATGGTAGTGGTAGAAAGTGCCATCAAGTTGCAAATGACTTATGGAGACACCATAAGGTTTTCAAGGCAAGACACAGTGGTGGTTCTCTGCCTCTGCATAGCAATCCTCACGTTCCTTGGTGGTATCCCATCTAAGTACTAACCAGGACTGGCCACACTTAGCTTCCAGGATCTGATCAGATTGGGCTTGCCTGGCCATTTAGGTCAGGGCACCTTCAGTGTATGTATATGAATTATTTCAAGATGAACCCATTCACAAGTGTTCAGAACTTTGTGACTAGTTCATGCAGTTACTTTCTCCTCCTGTCAACCATTCCAACCTGTGTTTGGGTAGAGAAATTTCTGAACACATGTAGAGAAATTGATCCAGGAAATACAACTGCACTGCACTCCCAGCGGCTGGGGGCGGGGGGGGGGGCTGCCACATTTATAAATGTTACTCTGGTCTTATCTTTTGCTACATTTCCCCCACATCGTCATAGGCATGTATAAATCCTTAAACATTTATAGATATTTTTTGTGTTCACTGCTGTATAGATACTAGTACAGTAGCACTAGGACAGAGTTTACAGTTAATCTGAATACTGATTATTGCAGAATATTTTTCTGTTTTTAGGCATTCATGTATTACACATATAGTTGCCTCATTATTTCATTTTTAGTTTATTTAATGTTTATCCTTAGTCCCCACTCCTTCAGAACTATTTAGTTGCTAATACTGCTACCCCTATATCTATACAGTACTTGTACACAGAACAATACAAATTTGTGACAGTTTTCCATGCATGCTGTTTTTACTACTTATTCTTGGATTCGAATTTATTTATGAATTCAGCTTAGAAATTTTGTATTGAGAAAAAAATAATTTATTTTTGGTCTGTTTCGAATGCACGTATTTATAAATTCAGTTAAGGTCTGAAATATTTTGTAGAACTGAATAGTCTACATACATGGTAGCCTTACTGTGGTACATTTTGTTATTTGTAAAGTTCCCTTTTGATAGTGCTGATTTGGTAATAGATCCTAGACATTAATACTCTGTTTTACTATTTTTGCCCTTTTCAAGGTGCTCACACATAACAAGCCATATTCTGTTCTTGGCTGCCAATAATGTATCTGCACACTTCCATTAAAATCACTATAAACCCAATGAATAACCTTGGTTTTGTACCTACCCCTGTTCAACTGGATCTTTGAGGTTCCATCTTTAGAACAAGTTCTTTATTGTTCTCAAAAAAAGAAAGTACCTTGAACTTTTCAGTTAAAAATGCAAGTTAAGGCTGCTTGGCATTATAATTTGCATAATTATGCATCATTTCCATAAACATTAGCATCACTACCATAACTACTTGCTATCGTAATTAGTATGTGAAGATTTACTGAAATAATTTGTATGCAACACACAATGGCACAGATATTAAACTCTTACTGCTTCTTGTGCCCTAGTATTCCTTAGTATTCATTTTCCATTCCCAAATACCTATATTTTTATATAGAAATCAATACTAAGAAGAAATAGGGATAATACGTTGTTTATATGTGCAGAAATGGCTGTGGCAGAATATAGCTTTGTCCAGAAATTTGCTCCAACGAGTGGTGAGGATTGAGATTGTACTGAGTAATCATATAGACCTGATTCCAAGGACGCTCCAGTGCCCATGTATTGAATGTCATATTTGCTTAGTTTCAGGTGGATATCTGTGTTAGTCTGTAGTAGCAGGAAAAAAATTAGTCCAGTAACACCTTAAAGACCAACAACATCTTCCAGGGTATAAGTTTTCATAAGTCAAAGTTCACTTTCTCAGATGTTTGCATAGAGTCCAGCACATGGAGTCCAGCACATGAAGACCCCAAATCACATCATGTATACCAACAAAATCAAGAGGATATAGACTGAGTTATTTAAGCCTACACATACATGCACATTGATCTCTATTTTTAACAGCCCCTGTATAATCCCTCCCCAAATGTTCAATATTTGTAAGGAACAAATGAGTTTTAGAAAGTTTTTGGCCAGAGACAGTTTCTCCCAGTGTACAAGCTACATTTCACTGTGGGTTCAGGGTGCAATATATATATATATATATATATATATATATATATATACATGTAACATTGCACTCGACACTCTAAAAGGAAGACTCAAGTGTCACAAAGTGGGTTACATTAAAGTTTCGTTTTTGTGGTGATTATACAGTCCAATGTGCACAGACCAGCTGCAGAAACTTTTAGAGTTCATTGGCATGCAAAGTGCTCCTTTTTTCCTAATGTGTTGTCAACCTTTAGATCACATATAGGGGAGAGAGTTGTTCTTCATCACTTATCTCTCTTTGGTGCAGAGACTAAATCTTAATTATCCATTGAAAAGGGAAAAGAAAAAAATAATAGCTGCACATACACCTCTTTGCTGTGATGGTACAAACCCTGCTATTTAAAAAATGCTCACAATGCGAGGTGAAAATGGCATGATCTGATGATCATATATTTTGCTTCCTTTGTCTGGGGAAGGGCCTGTTGTCATTAGGCACTCTGTAAGGAATTCATATCTAAGGGCATCAAAGCTACAGAATCTTTGGAGTTAATCTTTTCCCTTTGGGAAATGGTTGTAGCTGGTAAAGAAGTCATCAGTCCTCTGCCTCCAAAGGAAAACATTTCCCCCCAACACTGTATGCCTCAGTTCCAATTGGGACTGACAGATCTGGCAAATATCACTGGGGTGCCAATCAGACATTTGTGAGGAAAACATTGCTTACTGCAACCAATCTGAGCCTCCTGCAGAAATGGCTAAAACTATACTAAATACATATAAACCTCTACAGAAAAAGTCTAAAAATACAAGAAAGCCAGGTTAGTCACAACTTCCCCTCAAACTCTGAAATTCTTGGACTGTAAAGTACTGGGTTCGACAAAGGGAGGAATCGGATGACGACATGCAGTGTGATGCGCTTATTGGTACTTTACAACAAGCATGTAAAACGGCCCTGCAAGGCTGACTATATACACATGCACGCGGTACACCCACAGTCCCATTGGGGGGGTTGAATTTCCTGCCAAAGGTTCTATTGGTGGATACTGGGTTGACTAGGATCCTACAATTCTATTGTTCTAAGGAGCCAAGCTCTGACCTGAGACCACAGGCCCCTGGTGGTGGCCCGCATACATAACACTGCTCCCCCCATAGTCCCGACTCCACCTATGTCACATAGTCTTTCAAATAAGCGGGGGGTCTGTGCTCTCTGAGGGAATGCCGGGGGGGCAGTTCAGGGGTGTTGACAACTGCCTCCGGTTGACTAGCTGGGACTGGAGGCTGGAGCGGCGGTGGGAGTACCTCCGGCCCGGGTGGTGCCAGCAGTGGTACGGCCAGGGGGTCCTCTTCTGTGCTCGGGGGAGGGGGGCAGGTTGAACTCTGGTCTCTGGGGTGTGGGTTCCTTGCTCTGCTGCTGGCGGGAGTAGCTCTCCTGCCTCTGGAAGTTGCCGCCGGTGGAGTTTTGTGATTCCTAAGGAGCCGGCCATCCTCTGTCAAGACCTCGTAAGACATTGGTCCTGTGACTCTGACAATCCAGCTTGCAATCCACGGGGGTCCTGTTCCGAAGTTTCTGATGAACACGGGGTCTCTGGGGAAGAACCCACGTAGTGCGTCGTGCTTTTCCACCAGTCTCTTGGAGTCCGGTGCTCAGTCCGGGTGTAGCCTGTCCAGCAGCATTGTGGAGCGCTGTCCCATCAGGAGTTCTGCAGGGCAGTAACCAGAGATCGGACTGGGCGTCGTCCTCTGGGTTAGCAGGAAGCGGGCCAGCCAGAACTCCCAGTCACTGGCTGTGATCCGGCTGAGGGCCTCCTTTGCCGAGTGCACCATCCTTTCTGCTTGTCCGTTTGTTGCAGGGTGGAAGGGGGCTGATCAATGAGGACATTATCAAAGAACGGCATCACTCCAGGGATCCATTTTAACAAGGAGTCCATTAGGTGCTGAAAGATCCCTGGGGCGATGCTCACCCTGAACTGTAGTCGCTTCACCCTGAAAGCCCCCTGGTGCGTTACTATATTTTGGGTTGTGGCAGTTGCCTCATCTACTGGCAGCTGCTGATAAACCTGTGCCAGATTGAGCTTCCCAAAAATCTTAGCCCCTGCCAGAGAAGCTAGCACATGACTCACAACCAGAACCGGGTAGGAATGGTTGTGGAGGGCCTTGTTCAGTGTGCATTTGTAGTCCGCACAGATGCAGACATTGCCATTTGGTTTTACGGGGGTTACTATGGTGGTTTCCCAAATGGCGTGGGACACAGGTTCTAGGATCCCTTGTGCCACCAAGCAGTCTAGCTCCGCATCAATTTTTGGTCTTAGGGCCAGCGATGCAGTGCAAAACCTCATACAGATGGGGGCCACCGTGGGGTTGAGTTGTAGCGAGACTGGGGGCCCTTTGTAACAACCCAGAGCCCCATCAAAAACCTTCGGAAATTCTCCACAAATAGCTGCATAATCCTGTGATCCCTTCCCCTTCCCCTCCTCCTCCTCCATTTTTAAGTATCCACAGAGAGTCTCCAATCTTGTACAGGATGGAGAAACCAGAGTCAGGATTCAGAGTTAGAAATCTGTTTATTTTGTTATGATCTCTGTGCATAATACTGATGGACTTTGTGTAGAACTTGAATTTAGGAACTACACCTGCATTCCAGTCCTGGAGCAGCACACTCTCTCTTGGACCAAAATATTATAGAGCAAGCACAAACAGGCACCCTTACTAGGGCTTGCTTCAATCATGTACTTGCAATAAAACAAACAGGACCATCCACAGTGAAAATAAAAAAATCCCGAGGTTTACTGCCTCATGTAACTTTTATAAGCTATAGACCACCATTTACCTACCCATTGAATCTCCTAGGGTTAAAAAGCCAACCTTGTGGCTGTGGCGGCTACTCCTGTTCTAAAAGAATGTGTACCAAGCTCTTCACCTTGGTGATTAGAGCAGAGTGCATAGTAGCCCTTAAAATGGCAAAAAAAAAAAAAAATTGCCCAACACTGAATATCATTGAACAGACTCTCATTCTAGTGATGGAAGAAGAGACAGTGCCCCCTTCACATCTAAAGTGGGGCATGTCTCCTGAGCAGCACTACCATCTATCCTTTCCGCCTCTGGTTTCTCTTAAAGAAACAGAACTTCAGGTAAACTGAGCTATTTCCAGCTCAACTTCCTTCAAAAACAATGTTCTACCATACCTGTCCCTTGTGTAACTAGCTACCAGCTCACTGTAAATAGTCTTAAATACAGAAGAATAAAGTTCTGAAAAACTTCCCACCAACATGTTAATTATCTTAATTTGGATTTAATTAACATCAAACATGAATCTCTCAGCAAGATACCTTACAGTTTCTGTTTTGCATGAGCATTCCAAAACTGACAATAAAAGGATTGAATTAACTGGGCTGGATTCCTTTCGCAGCCTCAGATTCACTCTTCTTGATCATCCCCAGCAGGCCTTATTCCCTCTAACCCTATTAAGAAAGGAACCAGAATGGGGTGCTCCAGTGCTTGAATGTACAGGACTTGTGTGAGCAATGCCTCCCAGTTAAAATTCCAGCAGATGATGTTGGGTTGAACTCACTGTTTGCCTGTAGAACACTGATAGGACTCAGGTCCCTGACAGGCAAGTAATCAAAATACACCTCCACTACTGGCTGTGCTGGCCTATGCACTGAGTCCAGAGCTACTGATACTTTTTGTTGCAAGGTAAGGTATGATTTAACGCTACCTACATCCTAAATTTTTCATTGTATTGGAGCCATGTGGGCCCCGTATACTGAACAAACACCCAGTGAATAATATCTTGATAGTGATAGCCAATCCCACTAGAGCAGCAGCTGAAGAATTGTGCCCATATAAATGGTATAGGTTGCTAACCATCTGGACCAATTTTTGTCCACTTGTATACATACTGATTTTCAAAACTTGGGGTTCATCTTTAGACACTTTCTTCTGCCTTCTAGAATACGAAGGAAATATTTACATCAGTGTTCTACAGTGTGGCACCATACTTCCAGTACTTTCCCCAGTCTGGAAAGTGGATGGGGGCCATTGTAAGATAGGGCTTGTTATAGGCTGCCCTTATTCAAATGAAAGGGTTTTCCAAGGCTGCAATAGCAGCTACAGCCACTGAAGGACCAGAAGGACTGGTAAGCACCCATGCCTATGGTTCCATTCCCCCTTCTCTTTCTCCCTTCCTGTCCCCCCCCAGGCCCACCTTCACTTCTTTTTATTCCCCACTGTCTTTCCTCCTTTCACCCTAATTGCTTCCACCAAGAATTTGGAAAAGGCTACCCTGTGAGTGGCCAGTGGCCTTGCCACTCCAGCCCATGGGTCCTTAGGCTAAGCCTGCATAACATTAGGAGGGCACCAGAGGGAGGGAGGAGCTAAACTCTACCCAGCTCAATGTGCCCCTTC
Source organism: Gekko gecko (assembly GCA_029375565.1). Lineage (NCBI taxonomy): Eukaryota > Metazoa > Chordata > Lepidosauria > Squamata > Gekkonidae > Gekko > Gekko gecko. The sequence continues at coordinate 43,688,225 of JAPDNY010000007.1, read as the reverse complement.
CTATTACCCTCACAGCTCCAAAAGCCGTAGAACTAGGCCAGCATGCCTAATGACTTCTCACCCTGTCATATACTTGAGGAATCTGCAGTCACTGAAGATCCTTACATAGCCAGCAATATGTCCTCTCCTGTCCCAGCTTGGTCCTCTCTGGAACTCTGCCCCAGCTTGGCCAACTTGTTGAATAACATGAAAAATTTCTCTTAATTTTAGCTCTAGTAACTTTAGCTGGAGGAGCCCATAGTCTGAATCTGTCTCCACAGCCCAGCTTGATGCCTTTAGCCTTTTCTATCACTTCCATTTTTTCTACAGTCTCCCTAAGCCTTCATCCTCATCAGAGCATGACAGTCTCTACTGGCTGCCTCTTGGGGGATGACCACTTGGCTAGCTTCCCTTTCTCTTGTGTGGCATTCTTAATAGGCTTGACACTTTGCTTAGTACGCTTGACAAATGGGCCCAATAAACTACAATATATTAAATTCTTGAAGGGGTAAGAACATAATAACATAAGAACATAAGAGAAGCCAATGTTGAATCAGGCCAATGGCCCATCTAGTCCAACACTCTGTCACACAGCAGCCAAAAATACCAGGTGCCATCAGGAGGTCCAGCAGTGGGGCCAGGACACTAGAAGCCCTCCCACTGCTTCCCACTCCAGCACCAAGAATAGAGTGCATCACCTGCCCCAGACTGAGAGTTCCCATCTATACCCTGTGGCTAATATCCACTGATGGACTTCTGCTCCATATGTTTATTTAATTCCCTCTTGAAACTGTCCATGCTTGTAGCTGCCACCACCTTCTGTGGCAGTGAATTCCATATGTTAATCACTCTTTGGGTGAAGAAGTACTTCCTTTTATCTGTTCTAACCCAACTGCTCAGCAATTTCATGGAGTGCCCACGAGTTCTTGTATTGTGAGAAAGGGAGAAAAGTACTTCTTTCTCAACCTGCTCTATCCCATTCATAATCTTATAAACCTCGATCATGTCACCCCTCAGCCGTCGTTTCTCCAAGCTAAAGAGCCCCAAGCATTTCAACCTTTCTTCATAAGGAAGGTGTTCCAACCCTTTTATCATTCGAGTTGCCCTTTTCTGCACTTTTTCCAATGCTATAATATCCTTTTTGAGATGTGGCGACCAGAACTGTACATAGTATTCCAAATGAGGTCACACCAATGATTTATACAGGGGCATGATGATACTGGCTGATTTGTTTTCAATTCCCTTCCTAATAATCCCCAGCATAGCGTTGGCCTTCTTTATTGTAGTTACACACTGTCTAGACATTTTCATTGAGTTATCTACTACGACTCCAAGATCTCTCTCTTGGTCAGTCTCTGCCAGTTCAGACCCCATCAACGTGTATTTATATTTAGGATTTTTGGCTCCAATGTGCATCACTTTGCACTTGGCCACATTGAACCCCATTTGCCACATTGACGCCCACTCACCCATCCTCGACAGATCCCTTTGGAGTGCCTCACAATCCTCCCTGGTTTTCACCACCCTGAACAACTTTGTGTCATCTGCAAATTTAGCCACTTCATTGCTTACTCCCAATTCCAAAGCATTAATAAACAAGTTAAAAAGCATCGGACCGAGTACTGATCCCTGTGGTACCCGACTGCTTACCACCCTCCACTGAGAAAGTTTCCCATTTATACTCACTCTCTGTTTCCTATTTATAAGCCAGTTTTTGATCCACAAGAGGACTTGTCCTTTTATCCCATGACTATTGAGCTTACTTAGGAGCCTTTGATGAGGAACTGTATCAAAAGCTTTCTGGAAGTCGAGGTAAATAATATCTATTGGGTCCCCCTTGAGGGTACTCCCTTACCTCCAATAAACTTTGCCTTATCATGGAATCCGGTGCATTATAAAGGCTGTTCTAACCTCTGAAAACCTTGTTCGTATGCTGAACGCACTCCTTCTTCAAGCTGTTCCAAATGGAAGAAGACTACCCCATGCTGGGGGAGTCTGGACCAGTGGGCCTCCAATTTATTCCATTTATAAAAGGGAGCAGTGTGAAGAAAAATAAAATACTGCCTGTTCTATTCACTTAAGGGAAGGGGAGACAAAATATGCTCCTCTGTGTCCTTTGGTAGGGTTATACACTCAGATATACCCAAGCTGAAAATGAACTGGAAATTAGCTATTTTGGGTTGGCTGAGGGATGCCACCAAAATAGTCGTTTGGCAAGACCAGTTTCCTGTCCCTCTGTCCTCCCTGTTCCTGCTGCCTCTGGGGTGGAGAAATGGGAGGCGGTTGCTAAAATGGTCCTGAATTTTTGGGACCCTTGGAAAAATCCCCAAACAGTAAGGAGAGTCTCAAAAATTCAGGATAATGAAAAGATGCCCTCCCAAATCTGGATCTAAAATTAATACAAAAAGTTTTAATGTATGTATCCTTACTCTTTAGGCCTCTTCATCCTGCTTTGTGAACATTGCCAAAATTCACCTCAGTTCCTTGCCAGATGGCATGGCACAGGCTTCCTCCCTGAGTCATCAGATGTACACCCACAGGAAGCACCTATCCAGTTTAGCGCCTTGCAGCACTCCAGTCCTCAGGTACTGGTCACCATTCATATGCTAAGCCTGGGGAAATAAGGCTGTAGGTTGGCAGGTACCAAGCCCCAGGTGTCCTCAAATGCCAGTCCTCTTTGGATTATAGCTACTGCCACTCCTCGCCACTTCAGATCCTTTCTAATTCTCCTGGTTGACTCATTGCAATTGTACAATATATAGCAGCTTGCTTTCAGAAGCATGGCATCCAGGGACAGATAGAATTCAGGCTTCCTTTACTGCCATTTCTATTGGTCAAGCTGTATGAGGAACCTCCCCTGGCTTCTGCCCCACAGATACTGTTTTTGAAACGGTGACAGCAATGACAAAAATATCTCCCTGTCCCTAAGGGCAGGAATTGGGCTTGTTGCAAAAGTATAAATGCCATTTGGAATAAGTTGTAGAACCCGAGACATATGTATGATATTAATACAAGTATAGTTGGCACCAATTACTCTATTACGTGAGTATACACTTTAATATAATGCGAAGAGACGTGTCATTAGAAAGCCATAAATACTTCAGGATTATACAGTAAAGGACTGTATTATAAGGGGGAAGGGTTTTTTTATCTCGAGCAAATATAAAGACTAGAGTGGTTTTGATAGGATTCTTCAACTATGGCTGAGTACAGACTGGCAGTTTGCCCCGGTAGCCAGTCGTAGCAAAAAAACCCCGGATTAAACTATACCGGGTTTTCCCGTCCACACAGTGGGGGCCGCTGCTGGAAGATATGAGACGGAGGCGCGCGGGAGCGTTCAGACTTCCACGCTGGAGGCGTGCTATATTCGCTGTTTCCCCATTAATTCGGCTGTGGGTGTATGGGTGTGTGTGCGCATGAGCGCTCATGCGCATAAGCACATTTTGCTGATATTTTTTTTTTGCCCTGCAATGCTGGCACCGCATTGGGCAGTGGAGCGGAGCGCAGCCAATCACACCGCTGCTGCCTCATGCCCAACACGGGTTGCTCCCGGCTTTTCGGCTGCGCGTTCAGACTCCCCGGAAGCGGAGAAACGCGCGACACATGCGGACTTTCGGATTTGCTACGGCTTTTATCAGGTGTTTTTTTAATCCGGCAGTGAAGCGCAACAGCACCGGTTGGTTACGGGTGGGGGACGCCAGGCAGATGTGCCTGTGTGAATGTCCCATTTACTCCGGGATTGAATTGTCATTGGCCCGGGTCCCTTCCCGGGGCAAATTGCCAGTCTGAACTCAGCCTATATATTGGTTGCAGCGAAAAGAGAACAATTATTCCCCGTGGTCCAGAGATAATGGATTTAAATTGCAGTTGATCAGTTTAACTTACAAGCATGGAAAGCCTTCCTAATAGTCTCTGCTGTTCAGTACATTGCCTCTTGAAAAGAAACATGCCATACACATGGCAGTACTATGCAGAGTCATTCTAATCTAAACCAATCTAAGTCAGTAGCTTCGACTGGAGTATCTACGTGCTGCAAGTTTTTCAAAAAGGGGCGGTGGTTTGCCCTCTACCCTGTCACTATTCAGTTAATCATCAAACTGTAAGCAAACATGCCAGGAGGGACCTTTGCCCCAGTCTAGAGAACCTAAGATAAAATCCATCTCTTACTTTTTCAGACTTTCTGTATAGACTTTTCCATGAGAAGCTCTCAGCAAGTATGCTCACCCATCCTGTGGCAAGTGTCATCAGACATTTGCTCTTGAATTTTGGTGGTCTGTTTTCTAGATTTGATTTCCTCACATTAATTCTCCTCACACACAAATAATATACCCCTTACAATAGACGCCCTTCCCTCTTGACCTAACTGCATGATACAGTTGAAAGTAGTTCCCAGCATAGTTCCATTCTCTCCTTGACTAGGGACTGAGAACTGCTGTTGCTGCTTTACTACCCATGGCCCTGACCAGTGGTCATAGTCTCGTTCCATACCACCATCTCATTTTTGTGTTAACTACAGAGTTGTAGTTACTGATTTTGAGCTCTGAATGTACTTTCGTTGTAGTTCTCTAAGTAGTACATGTTGAAGTAGGGTATAGACTGTAACTGAGTGAGGTGCTGCACTGCTGTCCAAGGCAGTACGTGCTTAGTTAATCAGTGTGTGCTTCTAGTAGTCACAGCGCAAGCAAGGTGAAGAGATATAGGAGATGCAGAGTGGCATCCTGATGCAAAGGGTCTGAATCCCCCCCCGCCGCCACCCTGAGCAAAAGAAGCTATTTTGGAAGAATTTCTTTTCTAAATAGCTTTCCATTTAAATTCTGAGTTGTGTTTCAATTTAAGGGGTTGGTTAAAAGCCACATGTTCAGTTTTATTTCTGTTACCTTGTGGTCTTCCTGTTCATTTTCTGTTTTCCAATTCCTTATTGTTCACCTGCACACTTGTTTCTGTCTTACCTTTCTTTAAAGTACAAGCACAGTCTGCAGACATAATATATTGATGATAAGGGTCTGGAGTAGAGCCTTGATAATTTTGATGTCAGTTTTGATTCCTTTGAGAATCAAGTACAAGGAACAGTTGTTTGCAGTGCTGGAAATACTAGTTGGCAGCTTGGACACTGGTTAGTTGAGTTTGAGTCTGAAAGGAAAAGTAATGCCTCATACTTGGTAGGTGAGAGTTCAGAGATTTGGTAAGGTTCAGATAAGCACCCAATATTTAGGAAAATAAGATGTGAATATAATACATAGTTGGAGTTTAAAATAAGATTTCACAATTCCTTCAGCATGTATGAACTGATAACATGCTGCACCGCTTCATATTGAGCATTTCTGAAAATGGAGCATTTAATATTTGTAATATTTGGGTGCTTATCTGAACAATACTAAAAGTTGAGCCTTCTGAGGTTCACACATTCCTAACACTCACCCTCGTTTATATAAAACCATTGCTAATGATATGAATGAAATGAGGGTGGTAATCCACTTCCCTGAAAATTTTTTGTAGCTCTGAATTCAGAATCAGAATCTGAATAAATTTGTTAATGCTCTGTTTTAACAAATGCTCATCAAGAGGTGCAGCATATTTCATATTAGCACGTACTGAAGGAATTATAATGTTAACGTTTTAAGGTATTTCAAAATTATACTACAATAAAATCCTAAATTTATTATATTGTGTTCTATTAATGTATTTCCATCTTATTTTTCTTTATATTGTGAATATGAAAAAAATCTAATTTTATGCAACTTTTCAGTTTTATTAGAATATACATTTTGAAAACATCACAGCATGTAGACCTTCAAACAATTAAGCTTTCACTCAGCTGTGTTGTTCTTTTATTATGTGGGATAATTTAGATGTATAATTTCATAATGCCTATATGTAAAAATCTGCATGACATACAGGAAAAGGCTCCATCATTTATAGTATATAGGCAAAAGGAAGATAATTTCATTTGCTGTTTTTTTTCTCTAGATGGGTTCAGCTTTCTTTAATTTACTGCAAATACAAGCATCCGAATTCCAAACTGAAGTCATGGAGCCCTAAGATACACCGTTACAGGTTGTCATCTATCTTGTCTTGATCTTGTGAAAGGCTGCAGCTTCAGTTTATGTTTTACTACCGTTTCCCATATTTCTCAGAGAACTGTTAGCTTTTAAATACACGAATGCAGAAACTGATTTTGCTGCTTGATTAGGTTTCAGATTTTGCTTCCCTCAACGAATGTACTTTTTCACCAAGTAACTCAGAAAGCTGGATTAAGATATATTTGAAGTTGAGAGATGCATACATTACTTTAATTGCTAGAAGATAACAACACCTAGACCAGGGCCATTATGTCATCTATTATCAGTTTGATTGTTTTTCCTTCCTTGTGATTTAGCATAAGCATTCTTGGTGGGAGTAATTATTTCTAGGTCCATATTACTAATACAATGAAGGGAATGAATGTAGCATCTTAAATCTATAATCATAGAGCAAACTGCCTTAAAGCTAAATGTTAGGAAGGAGGAAAATACCATAGAAATATTTACATTTTTATACCATTTTTACATTTTTTCCCCTTTGTGTGTAGCTTATGGATTTATAAAAGGAAATATTCAAATGAGAATTAATTTCATTTACAGGGTAAATTGATTTCATTTACATGGTTAAATAATTTATTCCTGTTGGACAGAATAAACATAGCCTCAAATTTTTCTTCCAGTAAAGTTTTTCCCCTCACCCAGTAGCTTCCAAATTGAACAGATGTTCAGTGTTGTCAGCTCTAAATTCAGGCCACCTCAATCTTCTTGTCAGTAGTAAAGATTTGTTCAAGAAAAGTGAACATGTGCAGATTGTGTAGCATCACTTAATGCAGCCTGTTGCTGCGTACAAAAGATTAGGACCATATTGTATTCTAGACTAGAACTCCCTTTTGGCTAGAACTGAAAGTAAACCTGATGACAAAAAACAGAATTCACTAGTATAGCACATGCTTTGCATGTGGAAGATCCCAGGTTCAATATATGGTGTAATTTGTTCAAAGATCTCTGTAGAGCTTGGAAAGAGCTCTCTGTATTTGGCCTTCGAGAACCCATACTAACCAGACCTGACAATACTGGGCTGGGTAGAGTAATTGATCCTCTAAAAGTTGGATTTTTTTTTTAAATTGTAAATTACTTGTACATTAAGTCTTGATAATTGTATATAAGACTTTCAGGTACAGCCTCTGTTTGTTACTTTGCAAGGCAAAATTTCCACAAAATGAGTATTGTTGGCAGAAATTCTAAACAAGTTTGCAGTGGTAGCGGTTTACTGGTTTAAGTGGCATTTTCCCACTAATTATTTCTGCAGTTAAAGATATCTGACAGATTCATTAAGACAGTAATCTTGAATCTGTTTCCCAACTAGAATAGTTGGGAAAATATTTTCTTTTAGTACTGTTGTATCTGTGGATCTTAAGTGAGTGAAAATTTGTTCTGACATTTTAGTATTAGTGTAGAAATGACTTACATGGGAAAGCTCCAGAAAATGAAATTAAATTACATTGGAAATTTTAAAATGGCATTTGAAATTCTTTAAACCTAATGCATTTGTAAAATTTAACAATTGAAATCACTGTTGAATTTAATGCTTAAACTGCATGTATGATTCAATGCTAGGTACAATATTAGAAATAATTTTAATCTGTTACCAATTTAAGAAAACTTTTGGAGTCAGATATTGAGATGCTCCATATATATATCTAAATTAAATAACCTAAAGATCTCTAAGAAGAGAGCACTTTCCAGGGGAAAAAACTGTCATAATGTGAGCCTTAGATACATATTGGTAAATTTTGCATATGCCTGAGGGAAGATGCACATTGTGAAATAGTTCTGTCCAAAGTTTGTTAGTTAAAACAACCTCATGGAGGGAAGATTTTAATAGTTGTATTAAACCCCTGCCACCTTCATTACAGGTATAACCTACCCAGGGTGGACAGCTAGGATATAGGCATGAATCTTGTGTCTTGCTTCGACATTTTGCTGCTCTTTGTCCATTGCAGTTTCATAACTGCTGTGGAGCTCAAAGGTGGATAGCCAAATACAGGCCAGTTAGGCTGTCAGAATATGACCTCAGTTCTATACCTTGCTTCCATTTGTGCAACACTGTCCTGTTATGGAACTGGACCTTCACTGCAGAGTGTTTTCTTCCAGCACAAGGTATTTCTGCTGATTAAGTGTCTGAAAAGCACCAGTACCAAAGAAATGTGCTCCTCAATGAAGGTCTGAACTGAGGGACATGGCACCTATATAATATCTATTTCCCTGAAAGATACGCCTCATAAAATTGCAACGACTTGTGGATCATCACACCACAGCTTTGTATTGAGGGAGGCCTTTCTAAGTCACTGCTGCTGCACTCTAGCTTTAGATGAGAGAGTCAGTCAGCCCCGAAGATGTTGCCAGTTTCACCCTTGTGGGATCAAAAAGGCCTTAACGCCTCATCTGAGGAAGTCTGTTTTTTACCCACTATATGCTGACTCAGGGTCAAGAGAACCGAACCTTGACCTCCCCTGTTACTCACATTATCGCTGACAAGAGAAAATGGTAATGATGTGAGCTTTATATAAGGTTTCCATTTCAAAAGAGATTACAATAAAGCTGATCGCAGACTCCAAATCTCAACCAAAACCAAAATTAGCCATTTTAGGATGTTTAGTTCCAAGTTATAAAAAATTATTATGGAATCATATTTTAAGATTTATGTTTTAAATTAATCTTGAAAGGCACAATGTTTTTTAGAAGTCCAGGATTTCCAAGTGTCTCTTCAGGTGGTGTTCTTTGCTTTTCTTGCTTTTGATACAGTCTTGGAAACCAGACTTCTCTTCACAATATTTAATATTCTCTCTCTCTCTCTCTCTCTCTCTCTCTCTCTCTCTCTCTCTCTCTCTCTCTCTCTTTTGAGACTATTGAGTAGTTAAGATTCAAGACTCAACAATATTGAGCCAGTAAATATCGAGGATGTTTATTATAATGGAGCAAAAAAACCTTTAGAAAAACAAGTGACTTGAGGCATAAAATTGAAATTGCATGTTTGTTTATGCTTATTGTACCTTATTCTGTACCAGATGATTAGCTAATAAACAGTCCAGTTTACAGTATCAGCACAGTAAGTTCCAGTTACAAAATCTGTCCTCACTAGACTTCCTAAGCCAATATGTTATAACACAGGAAACAGCACAAATTTTCAAGAAGAGAATAAGCTAGTAGGTGTGTATGTTGATCCATAGGATGAAAATGATTTTGATCCAGGCTCTATAATTGTGTCTAACCTCTCAGGTTGAACAAGTAATTTGATGTATGAAGGAAGGAGATGGCTGAGGGTGAAAAAAGGTGGAACAAAGATATGGAAGAGGGAAAAATGCCTCTTTGGACTATCCAAAAGTACTACTCTTGATAGTCCAGTGCAGTACACATGCCACAAGGCAGTATAATATTACCATTTATATTCGGTTTGGAAGAAACTCAGAATGGAGAACAGAACCCATCAGAAAGGTGTTAACTGAAGTCCTAAATAGATGTATTGCTGAGACTGGATCTTTCTGTTGTTTTTAAAGGGTTAATAGCTGCTTCACAGTTCTGATTCAGACAGGGAGGGAGAGACTAGCTTAACATTTTCTCCTGCATGGTTTCATTAACCAAAACCAGTCCCTCCCACTACACTGTTATTATCTCCAAAAAGGAAAAAAAGACAGGTTCTGCCTATATGTGTTCCCTTAAAGGACAGTAGCAGTGTTTAACATTTTCTCCTGCACGGTTTCATTCACCAAAACCAATCTCTCCCACTACACTGCTGTTATCTACAAAAAGGAAAAAAGACAGGTTCTGCATGTATTTGTTCCCTTAAAGGACAGTAACAGTGCTTAACATTTTCCCCTGCACAGTTTCATTCACCAAAACCAATCCTTCCCACTACACTATTATTATCTACAAAAAGGAAAAAAGACAGGTTCTGCCTATATTTGTTCCTTTAAAGGACAGTAACAGTGCTTGTAGAGAGTGAGTTTTGATTGGTGGGTTAGTTTTGATTGTGAAACTGTGGGCACTTTTTCCTCCCCCATTCTACATTAGCTATTATCCCATTTAAAACAATGGGAAGGCCTCATCACAGATCTTTCAGCATGTTGTATGTTTGTCCCTGAGCCACAGCAATACATGCACAAGCAGATCCCAATAATATTTGCAAATGTAAAGAAAATGGCTGGTATGGCCATACGTTTAGAATGTGCTTTCCAGTCTCCCAAAAGTTCCTTACTTGGTCCAGCAATAAAGTATAATTCATTAGATCATCTAGACTTCCATCTTTACAGCACAATTTTACAAATATCTATTCATAAATAAGCCCTACTACATTTAGAGGTCATTACTTCCAGGAAAGCATGAATAAAACTGAAGTCTAAACAGAGGTACACTTTCTAAATACACTGAAGTCAATGGCCTTATAAAAATGTGGCTCTGTTTAGGGTTACACTGAAAGTTATTTAAGCTAGTAGCTAAAACAGATATGGGCAGATAACATTTCATTACCTAACAAAATCTAAAAAGTCACAGTACTTTTTAATAACTGGAGAACATTCAAAATACATTTGGTCAAGATTAGGTAATCTCCTGGGAATCATAACTAGCCAAACCAAGCTCTGTGAAGGAATGATGGGACGGAAATTATGCTCTGAATATTGATTTTTTTAAAAATTGTATTCTGATGTATATTATGCAAAAGAATGGAAAAGAAGTCTGCCTACATCAGCAACTGTAAAGAGTTATTTTAACAGTATGGTGCACATTATGGGTTAAATCCCAATGTAATTTTCCAGAAGCAGAAAGGGGGAAGGCAATTTTGGTCCATTTGCCCCTCATTGCAGACCCTAATTTACCATCAGGCTATTCCTGACGGTCCATTATCCCCCAGGAGCAGTATTTCAATCAGCGGGATGGAGGAGTCAGGAAAGTTCCATTTTGCTGACAAAAGTGCCTTCTGTTGGTGGAAAATGGTGTTTTGCTCTGTGTTTCACCAGCTGCAATATTGTGGCAATATGCACTGATCACCACTTCACTGGAGACAATTTAGGACTTGTTTACATAATCTGTATTCTGTCTCAAAGGTATTACCCAAATTGCTGTCCTAACATACTTGAACAAGAAACTCATATTTACTGACTACCTGAAATGACTCACATGTCACTAATTTTTCCTTTGTGGAACTGTGATCTCCAACAGTTAGTGATGTAAACCTTGCTGTAGTTGAAATGATCATTTATCCTGGGATAAAAGACCTGAGTCAAGATAAAGTTACCACCTTTTTGTGATAGAGCTGCTGTGCCTTTTGGTAGATGTATGGCTGAGTTCAGACTGGCAATTTGCCCCACTATAGCCACTTTTCAGCTGCATTTCCCAAGCGGATTAAAGGGGGCATTCACACAGGCACATTTGCCTGGCGTTCCCCACCCATAGGCAACCTGTGCTGTTCCGCTTCGCTCCCGCGTTAAAAAGATACCTGACAAAAGTGATAGCAAATCCTGGAGAGCACCTTTATCCCGCATTATCCCGCTTCCCGGAAGTGTGAACGCAAAGCCGAAAAGCTGGGAGCAACCCGCTTCTATAGTGTGCGCCGGGTGTTTCCGCACATAAGGCAGCAGCGATCAGATTGGCTGTGCTCCACTCTACTACCCAATAGAGTGCTGGTGCAACAGGGTCCACCCTAAATCGGCCAGATGCGTTTATGCGCATGAGCGCATATGCGCCCATACACACGTAGAGGAAAAAGCCATTTACAGCTGCGCCTTCAGGCCAGCAGTCTGAACGCTCCTTGCGTGCCTCCTCCCAGTATGCTCCTGCATCTGTCGGCTCCATATGACCGGGAAAACCCAGAACAATTTATTCCAGGGCTTTTTTGCCACGACCTGCTCCCGCTGCAAACTGCCAGCCTGAACTCAGCCTATGATATGCAGAAATGTAACAGAAAATGCTTTCCATTTCTGGGGGAAAGGCTCAGCTGTTAATTTCTGCCTTTTAAATAGCTGTTAAAGGCACAATAGGTCTGCCAAGAAAAAGGTGGTAGTATTTGTCATTAGCCTCTGATACTACCATGTGATACTGACTTTCTTTCAATGCTTTTGACTTTGCAATCAGATGAGAGGTTCAGATGTTGTTATTCCAGGTTGACCAATCACACCAACAGGTTTTCACAGTAGTTTTCATAGGTTTATTGCTGGAACCACAATGGAAAGTGAATATTCTCAGGGGCAGTTCTATTTTTTTTCTGATTTTGTTAGTGTGTCAAGATTCTGCAGTACTTCTGAACTGCCTGGGGAAGTCTGCTGCAAAAGGTCAGTAAGAATGATTCTGACAGGGTGCAAACCCTGCAGAATGTTTTCCCTTCCCCAGCAATGTGTTATGAAAGAGGGATGTTTCACTTTCTTTGCGCAATGCTGTGGGACTCACATTGTTCATACTATACTAGCTATTCTATCCTGTTGTTATCAGGAGTGATTTTTGTTTTCTGAATTGAGGAAACCAGCAGCTAGTGAAAATATTCTTAATCTCTTAAGACTGAAAGCAACTGCCATGGAGTCCAAGAGGATGTAATCAACTCTCAGTCTAGTGGTGGAAGCTGGCTAAGTGAGAGTGGGTGTTGCCACATACAAGGTACTAAAGTAGCCCCCTCAGCCTGTCCAGGGAGAATGCAAATTCACTGCCATGCCCGTTTTCCAGAAACTGGGAGTTTCCTGCTCTTCTGAAGTATCTGCATTAGAAGCATACAAGTAATCTCACTCAAGAAAAGCTATCTATGTACCCAATTCAAGAGGTATGTCAATAGCTTCAGACTCTGCTGGTAGAATGTCCGAGATCCGGGGTCCTTCTTTCTAACCCATTTTTCATATGCTAAATTGATCATCTGCATTTTGCACTACCATACCGTGATGAACTGTCTGCAAAGAGCCCAGCACGAGTAAATGGTTAATCAGGTTTATGGTAAATTGTTCAGACAGTTGGTTTATATGCTCATTCAAACCAGGAGTTTAGAAAATAAGTCAACTTGGTGTTAAAACAAGCAAATGTGAAATCATTCTACATAATAATAATATGAAACATCTTTCACGTTGGTTTTATATACCTATAAAGAGATGCTTCTTATACTTTTGTGACAAATATATGTGAATGATTGTGTTTGAAGGAACATTTAGTTAAATTTTATTCAGTTATTCTGAACAACTTGCTTTTGCCTTCTTTCCCAGGAAGTGTGTAGAGAGCTTTGGTGTCTAAGCAAAAGTAACCGCTGTGTTACCAACAGTATTCCAGCAGCTGAAGGTACCCTTTGCCAGACTGGAAGCATTGAAAAGGGGGTGAGTGCAGATGACTTAATTCAGGTTATTGTGTGATTGTTTTAGGTTATGCCAGATACAGAAAGACATATGATACTGGGAAGCAGATTAAGAGAGTTCCAGAACGAAATGCTCAAGTTGTCTATAATTGAACATAGAGTTATTCCACAAAACATCAAATCCTACAAATTTAATTTGAAAATGTTAATTTTAAGGTGCTTAGCTTTCTCTGTGGCAGTCTCTTGCTATTTCATTCATGGAAGTGTATCTGGCCAAGGCATTTTATAAAGTTCTAGGCACTAGCTGTCTCCCTTTTCTCATGTTCTGGAACCATCATAGCCTTACTAAGTACTTTGAGCATGTGGGACAGATTGGGCATGAGAACAGCACCATGTATAGTAACCTCAACCATGTGTTTGTGGAGCTGATAACATCTTATTCATTGTGGTGGCTTCTGTGCAGGCACACATGGGACTGTGCAGTCGCAGGCCAGCCGCAGGAAGAGCTATCAAGCTCTTATAAGATTTTTCTAGAGCCTAAGAGTGCTCCCCCTCCTCTCCTCCCTCAGTGTATGCTTTTTCCTGCTCAAAGGATCATGTGACAGAGGCAGAGCAAGCACTCTTCCCTCAGTTCTTTCCTTGCTGTCATGAGGAAAGCACATTCTTCTAACTTTTGTGAATACAGAAGGCCACAATGGCTTTATTCAAAAAATTTGGAGTCAAAATGGCCCAGAACGATGACCATAGCTTATGTCTACTCTGTTTGGGTGAAGGGCACAATACAGACACATGCCCAGCCTGCCACTGTTTGACACTGAAAGCTGGAGATGGGAGGGTGGCTAGGCTTAAGGGTACCTTGTGAGAGAAGGCTTTGGGTGCCCTGGACCCCCAGGTGGAAAAATGGGCACAGCCTGAGAAAAGACCCCATCACCTTGGCATCAGTTGTTGTTGTTCAGTCGCACAGTCGAGTCCGACTCTTCACGACCCCATGGACCACAACACACCAGGCCCTCCTGTCTTCTGTCGTGCTCCGAAGTTTGCTTAATTTCATGTTCGTTGCATTGATAACACTGTCTAACCATCTCATCCTTTGCCATCCCCTTCTTCTTAGACCTTCAATCTTTCCCAGCATCAGGGTCTTCTCCAGTGAATGCTCCCTTCTCATTTGGTGGCCAAAGTATTTGAGCTTCAGCTTCAGTGTCTGACCTTCCAGGGAACAGTTATGGTTGATTTCTTTTAGGATTGACTGATTTGATCTCCTTGCAGTCCAAGGGACTGTCAAGAGTCTTCTCCAGCACCGTAATTCAAAAGAATCTATTCTTCGGTGCTCGACCTTCCTCATAGTCCAACTCTCACAGCCATACATTACTACTGGGAACACCATTGCTTTGACCATACAGACTTTCGTTGGCAGGGTGATGTCTCTACTTTTTATTATGCTGTCTAGGTTTGCCATCGCTTTCCTCCCAAGGAGCAGGTGTCATTTAATTTCAAGGCTGCAGTTACCATCTGCAGTGATCTTGGATCCCAGGAACATGAAATCTGTCATGAAATCTGTCACAATTTCCCCTTCTATTTGCCAAGGAGTGATGGGGCCGGATGCCTTGATCTTAGTTTTTTTGATGTTGAGTTTCAAGCCAACTTCTGCGCTCTCCTCTTTCACCCTGAATAAGAGGCTCTTGAGGTCCTCTTCACTTTCTGCCATTAGAGTGGTATTGTCTGCATATCTGAGGTTGTTGATCCCAGCAATCTTAATTCCGGCTTGTGAGTCATCCAGGCCGGCATTTCACATGATGTACTCAGCATATAAATTAAATAAGCAAGGTGACAATATACATCCTTGTTGTACTCCTTTTCCTATGCTAAACCAATCAGTTGTTCCATATCCAGTTCTAACTGTCGCTTCTTGACCCTTATACAGATTTCTCAGGAAACGCGTGAGGTGGTCTGGTACGCTCATCTCTTTAAGGACTTGCCATAGTTTGTTGTGATCCACACAATCAAAGGCTTTATCATAGTCAATGAAGCGGAAGTAGATGTTTTTCTGGTACTCTCTTGCTTTCTCCATAATCCAGCGAATATTGGCAATTTGATCTCTAGTTCCTCTACCTCTTTGAAACCCAGTTTGTGCTTCTGGCAGTTTTCTATCCATGTACTGCTGAAGCCTAGCTTGTAGGATCTTGAGCATGACCTTGCCAGCATGTGAAATGAGTGCAATTGTGCGATAGTTTGAACATTCCTTGGCATTGCCCTTCTTTGGGATTGGAATGTAAACTGACCTTTTCCAATCCTTTGGCCACTGTTGCATTTTCCAAATTTGCTGGCAAATTGAGTGCAGCACTTTAACAGCATCATCTTTTAAGACTTTGAATAGTTCAGCTGGGATACCATCACCTCTGCTAGTTTTGTTGTTAGTAATGCTTTCTAAGGCCCATTTGACTTCACACTCCAGGATGTCTGACTCAAGGTCAGTGATTACACCATCGTGGTTGTCAAGGACATTGAGGTCCTTCTTGTATAGTTTTTCTGTGTATTCTTGCCATCTCTTCCTAATCTCTTCTGCTTCTGTTAGGTCCCTACTGTTTTTGTCCTTTATCATGGTCAACTTTGCATGGAACATTCCCTTGATTTCTCCAATTTTCTTGAAGAGATCTCTAGTCCTTCCCATTCTATAGTTTTCCTCTATTACTTTGCATTGTTCATTCAGGAAAGCCTCCTTATCTCTCCTTGCTGTTCTCTGGAAATCTGCATTCAGTTGGGTAAATCTTTCCTTTTCACCTTTGCCTTTTGCTTTCCTTCTTTCCTCTGCTATTTGTAAAGCCTCATCAGACAGCCACTTTGCTGTCTTGCATTTCTTTTTCTTTGGGATGGTGCTGATTGCTGCCTCCTGTACAATGTTATGAAGCTTTCGTCCATAGTTCTTCAAGCACTCTATCTATCAAATCTAGTCCCTTAAACCTATTCTTCACCTCCACCGTATTTTCAACAGGTATGTGATCTAGGTTAAACCTGAATGGCCTAGTGGTTTTCCTAACTTTCTTCAGTTTAAGTCTGAATTTTGCAATGAGTAGCTCATGATCTGAGCCACAGTCAGTTCCAAGTCTTGTTTTTACTAACTGTATAGAGCTTTTCTATTTTTGACTGCAAATAATATAGTCAAACAGATTTTGGTGTTGCCCATCTGATGATGTCCATGTGTAGAGTTGCCTTTTAGGTTGTTGGAAGAAGGTGTTCACTATGACCAGCGTGTTCTCGTGACAAAACTCTGTTAGCCTTTGCCCTGCTTCATTTTGTCTCCAAGGCCAAACTTGTCCATTATTCCGGTTACCTTTTGACTTCCTACTTTAGTATTCCAGTCCCCTACGATGAGGAGGACATCTTTTTTTGGTGAGTTCTAGGAGGTGTTGTAGGTCTTCATAGAACTGGTCCACTTCAGTTTCTTCTGCATCAGTGGTTGGGGCATAGACTTGGATTACTGTGATGTTGACTGTGTTTACCAAGAGTGTTGGTTGCCTTCTCCTCGACATTGACCTTCCACATCTTGGCATCAAAAGACTCCATTTCCTTCGCATTAGAATTCACTATCATCTCCAGCAGAAGTTAAATATTCCCCTCAGGATCAAGTCACCAATTCACCTCGAAGCCGAGCTTCAGCAGTGACTGATTGACATTCAGAATAGCTTTCATGCTGACCTTTCCCACTCTGAGTAATATGTCTCTCTCCGATTCCGAGAATACCATCACCATTGGGACAATGGCATCAGTCCCTGGTTCCATCCGATGATGATGTTTTCAAGGTCCCACTGCATCAGACACAGCCTCCAAGGGGTCAGGAACTCACCGGGGCTCATGGGACCAGCAGGGTTGTCATCTTTTCTAGGTTCTTTGCTGGCAACATTTGCTTTTCCAAATGGAAAAGGCTCTCCATCCCCAGAGTAATTGTTAGGAGTCTGACCTGGTGGTCACATTTACCTAACCTGGCGGTAGGTGTCCCATTTGGCACCCAGCTGCATTACTTTCAAGTCTTTACAGATGTCTTTCTAATGGGGTGGGGAGCTCACTGCGGTACCCATAGGGCATAGGGGGCTTGGTGTAGATCTGAATCTAACTGCACATTAACTTACTGGAACTAAGGGCAATTAGACTTGCTCTCACAAGGTGGTGTTGAGACCCAGTCTGGATTTTTTGCCCAAAGTGGTCTATAGGTTTCATATCAATCAGGTTATAGCCCTTCCAGTTTCCCCCCCATCCCCGACCTCCACTGCTGAACAAACACTACACACATTAGATGTCAGGCAGGCAATCCTTTTTTATTTAAAACAAACAAAGGAGTTTAGGTAGGATAGGAAACCCTTTGTTTTCTTAAAGGGTCAAAATAGGGAAAAGCAGCAGCATCCCAATCAGTGTCCGGGTGGGTAATGGCCACTATCAAAATAGCATATAGTGAAGCAGCTTTGCTTTGCCTGATCAAACTGAAGGCCCATTCCACCAGAGTGCAAGCCTTGTCAGTGGCTTTCCTGTCCCAGCTGTCCCTTGACAATGTCTACAAAGCAGCCACTTGGTCCATACTATCTACATTTGTTTGTCAGTATTCTATGGACGTGGATGCTCAGAATGAGGCAGCTGTTGGGGAAGCGGTCCTACAATCTATCTTTTGCTAATCAGCCTACTCCTGTCTCCTTGGTAAATGAGCTTGCTATTCTCCTATGTGGGACTGCATAGAAACCACGATGATGAAAATGGGGTTGCACTCACCTGTAAATGTTGTTCATCAAGTGGTCTTCTGTGCAGGCACACATCCCTCACTCCTTTTCCCACTGTGGGCTGATCTACTATGGTCTCTAGCTCCTCATGGCGGCAAAGGGAGAACTGAGGAAAGCTGTCTCTGTCATGTGATCCTTTGGGTGGGAAAAAGGATACACTGAGGGTGGAAGGGAATGGGAGCACCCTTAGGCTCTAGAAAAATCTTATAAAAGCTTCTTAGCTTTTCCCACAGCTGGCCTACACAAGTACAGTGCCCATGTGTGCCTGCACAGAAGACCATATGGTGAACAGTGGTTACAGGTAAGTGCAATCCTGTTTTTCTTAGGGTATTTCTCATAATCCAGAGCCATCTAGGTATTCTGTGCTTCAATAATGCAGCACTAATGTGCTCTTCTTCTTTCATACTCTCCCTGTGCCAGCACAGTGTTAACCAAACGTGCCTTGGCTCAGCTATTGGAAACCCTGGAGAAGACTGTAATTCTACAGACGACTCCAAGTCTTGAAGGAATTCTAGCTCAAACCTTCATTGGTATAGCTGACTTTTCTAAGTGAGTGGAGAACATACCTAAGACTTTGGCTACTAATATATTTTTCCATCTCCAGTCACTACCTCACTCCTTGAACACACAAAACTGCTTTATACTGAGTCAGATCACTGATCTGTCAAGGCCAGTACTGTCTAACTGGTAACCGTTCTCCAAGGCCTCAGGTAGAGGTCTTTCTCATCAGCTACTTCCTGATCCTTTTAAGTGGAGACACTGGGGATTTAACCTGAGACCTTGTGCATACAAAGCAGACTCTCTGCCACTGAGCCCCGGCCCCTGCCCCTCTTTGGTGGCAGATGACACTGCAAAATCTGAATCTTGGTGTTAAATGTAGCTAACATCAGAACCTTAAGGTTTTCTACAAGTTTTACTTTGTGAAGATATGTGGTTTTTTTGGAAATATGTTGGAGGATGATAAAACTTTTCACCTGGATAAACTATGCTAACTACTACAGCAGATTGTGTGAGACCTGCACAAGTTCCTGTCAGCTTGTGTGAAAGGTACACATTGCTGAATACTGCTCCTTGGTAATCCTTTCTTCCCCAAAAGCAGAATTTGGGGAGGGATACTTCAGGCTGCCACAGGAAAGGGTAATTGCAAAAGTCACCACATTGGATCCAACCCAATAGTTAGGATATCTACAGAGTACCTTAGCAAACCTGCTTTGGATATCTCAGCCAGAGAAAATGAAAGCTGTTAAAACAGCCTGTTCTTTTGACATTCTGCTATTCTTACCTTTTAGTAAATAAACATGTTAAACTTCCAAGCATGGGACCACACAGAGACCATGAGGAAGAACATGCTGCCTTCATATAGCTCTTGTTCTTCAAATGTTTCTTCTCTGTGCAAAACTTCTCTCATCAACCTTTTCTTCTGTGAGATACTGCTCCAGAGCTTCAGAAATTAGATTATTACTTGTATGATTGGTCCTGTGGCATTCAAGCAAGAAATTTGAGTTTTGCTGGCATACCACTGCCCCCACCTCAAAAAAGAAAGGAAAAAATGCTGTTATCTCCATGCCTGAGAGAAGATGAATGGAGAATCTCAGTTTACTTCCCACAATTAGAAAAGATACTTTTGCACATTTATCCCTAATTTGACCTATTTATTGCTTTGCTATCCTTTCCCCCCTTAATTAAATCAAAGCAACTGTTGACTTTATAACCTTAGGCTTGTTATTTAATTTTGCCGTTGCATATCTTAAAACAACTTTATCCTGTTACATGTTAATTTGCTGTTCAGCCTCTGTCTATAAATTTGAACCCTACCTTCCATTCCACTGTATTTGAAAAAGTGTGCATGCACATGAAAGCTCATACCTTGAATAAACCTTTGTTGGTCTTAAAGGTGCCACTGGACTCTAAATTTGTTCTACTGCTTCAGGCCAGCACAGCTGACCACCTGGAACTATGTTTCTGGGATTATAAATTTGCAGATGCAACCAACTGAAGTATTAAAATGAGGTTCTGGGTTATATAGCTACTTTCCCATCATATTGTAATACCTGAGGCCTTGTTGTTATAGACCCAATTTTTAAATAAATTGCATTAATATAAGAACATGGGCAAAAATCTCCCTTCTTTTCTCAAGGACATTACCAGTATTTTCTTAAACATATACAGGGACAATTTAGACCAAGACTCTTGTAACCAGCTGTTATTCTACAACAAGAACATATTTTGTACCCTATCTGTAATTGAGGATCAGGTAAAATTCCTGTTTAAACAGTCTCAGATATTTTGAAATAAAACCCAACAAAACTTGTATTTTCTGTGCTGTTTTGGATTTTCTACAGTGAAATAAGACAGCCTCATTTGCTTTCATACCAGGAGTACAGGATATGGCTTAGTTTGATTTCAATAAAATATTCCAGGTCAAGTTATATTTTAATGGAGTTATTTCTCTTGTACTAATCCTGTGCCCCATGCTTTTACAAATTGCAAGGCTTAAAGCTCAGCAATTGTCTCTTTAAAATTTCAGCCCATATTTTCATTCCGTATCTGAACAATTGAATGGGCAGTGAGTGTAAAGATTTTTGATACCCTGTTCCTAATGTCTTGGCATTACTTTTATTATGTCTGCAGTGTAAGTGTACATGAAATACTGCTTGAAATTCCACTTCCATTGTAACATCATCCATTCTTTAGCTTGGGGGTGGGGTTAAAAAAGAATTAACTCTCATAAAAATTCCTAACCGGAGAATTTTCCATGTTGCACTATTAAGCTGTTAGTTTAAGAATAACTGAGAGTTTTCCTTAAACATGGTTAAAATTATTCTAAATGTCTAAAGAAGATTTTCAGTGATTTGTAGTTAGTTTTAATGAGAGAGGTCATAGTTGTGTATGGAATAAAAAATTCTGTCTTGTTAAACTCATGTATGTTAGGGATTTATAATTTGTAGCTTAGCTAAAGATAAATAACAAATAGCATTTGACTTCATCAGTGACTAAACATGGCTAAAGAAAGTAAAACATCTGTCTGTTATCTATACAACGAATGCTGATGCCTATAATTGGTCAATGCCTGACCCGTATATTTTTCTGTCATGATAACTCTATCAGTACAAACCTAATTCTGTGTTTTCTATGAAATCTTTTCAGTGGTGTTATCAGGGAGAATGCGTACCTTTTGGCACTTGGCCCCAGAGCATAGATGGGGGTTGGGGTCCCTGGTCAATATGGGGAGAATGCAGCAGGACCTGCGGGGGAGGAGTCTCATCATCCATAAGACACTGTGACAGTCCAGCGTAAGTAGCTAAAGTAAGCCAGAGCCAGAAAAAAAAGCATCTTTGGAAATGTTTCAGAGTGTGGTTTCATGTGTTATCTGTAAAAATGTTTGTCTACCGTGCCAGTACTTGTCTTCTATAAAGCAGCCAGGAGCTAGAGGAGCTTGCTAGAGACACCAACTTTTTAAACTGATATTCATTAATCATGTGCTGTAACCAGACAGCCTACATTTAATATTCAGCAAATATACTCTCTTTAACAAACTTCCCATTAAAGCAAACTGAACAATCAGCAGCAACCCACCATAAGATAATTATAGTTCTGGAGCTCAAATACAATTGTACAAACTTATTAAAGTATAAACCTGTTCAAGAGTTTATAATTTTTTAACCCATGAGGAAATGTCATTTCTGTAGATTACCTAACAGTGTCATCCTAAATAGAGTTACACTGTACTTAATCCAGTGTTGTCAATGGGTTTAGATTGGTATTACTCCATTTAGGATGATGCTATAATGCATCCAATGGGTAAAATGATCTCAGTCTGTTATCTACATTATCTCTTTTCCTAAAAGTGTTTTGTCTAATTACCTGTGTGGACTTCTACTGTTCACTTGATCTACAAATTTGTCAGTTCTTTTTCATCCATGTTTCCAAAAAGACAACCTTTTCTTCTCTTGCCACTGATTTATTGCTGTTCATGAGTCTACCAAAAAGATGAGCTGAGTTTGTGAATTCTGAACTATGAAAAAGTCAGATTTCAGTCACACTCTAACTCGCCATTTTTCATTAATAACATTCAATTCTACTTTGACTTTTCATTGAGGTAGTAGTTCCTTGCTTATTTTGGCAGATGCCTTTTCCACAAACATTTATATAGTAGGAATCATCAATGCAGGGTGAAACTTAGGGATGCAATTACAGAAGGCTCACCAACCAGGCTCTGGATGGGGTATGCCTGCTTGCAGCCAGTGGCCATCCAGTACCCATAACTGTCCTGCAGTCTTTAATGCCTGCTTGCTCTCACATTGCTGCCAACCTATTTAGTGTCCCCCAATCCATCTGGGCATCTCTTTCCTGCTTCTTTATGTTATGCTACTCTCTTCCTAAGTGCCCCATCTAGCTTTTCTTTGTTCTCTTAAAACTGGAGCCAAAAAGCAGCAAGAAACTCTTTCACTTTTAGGGTTGGTACACACAAAACTTTTTCATACACTGAACCTGTTCCAGCCATCCCCAGATAGGCACTCATGTAGAAAAATGTATTTTGCAACCGAATTGATCATAGACATGGACAGCCATAATTCCTGTGGTTGCAGTGACTGGAAAATAGTGCTGCTGCAATCATAGACTATCCGTAACATATTAATTGACACTGTATGCTTTTCCATATGCCCATACTTGTGTGAATATTGTTAAAGCTCAAGCCACAATAGCAAGAATAGCCATTTGATCCAGGTGAAGAGGAGGCAGAGCCTAAGGAAGAGAAAATTGAGGGAAGAAGCACTAAGAGAGAAAAAATCAGTTGGGTCTGAGAATATGTAGGAATTTTTGGAATTAAAACCTAGTGAAGAAAAAGGAATGTTAAACTCTTTCCGGCATCCCTGTTAAAACAGAATAATCTTAAACAGTAACTAAAGCACTGTGTCTAGATAGGCTTTCCCCTGTGACAGTAACATGCACATTCCACAGCTGTATCATAGGTTTTGTTGGGTATGTGCTGTAACAGTTGATCTATATTAACTGAGCCTAGACTTACTTTCATATTGCTTGCATAGTGATTTACAGTCAGTTTCCACCTTTGCATTAATCCTAGCTTGGTGTCCCCAAACTGTACTGAGAGCCATTTTGTTGTAGTGGTTAAGAGCAGCAGACACTAATCTGGATAACCGGGTTTGATTCCCCACTGCTCCACATGCAGCCAGCTGGGTGACCTTACGTCAGTCCCAAGTCTCTCAGAGCTGTTCTCTCAAGAGCAGTTCTTTCAGAGCTCTCTCAGCCCCACCTATCTCAAAGATTTTCTGTTGTGGGGAGAAGAAGGGAAGGAGATTGTAAGCCACTCTGAGACTCCTGAGTGAAGGGTGGGGTATAAATCCTCCTCTTCCTTCTCCTCCTCCTCCTCTTTCTTCCCCCCTTATAACCCCTCCTCCTGCTTTGGATACTTGCAATAGAAAGCACAGCCACAGCCCAGATCTCTGTGGGATCCAGGTGTTACAGCCTTTTATAAATTTTGAAAAAGAACAGAGAGTCAAACAGTTGTAGTACCAGCACCAAAGAACACAGTGAACAAAAGCAGAGACTGAAGATATTTCAGGGTGGGATCTTGGTGACTCTTATGGGCCCTTTAGCCTTACTGAAGCATCAATTAATCCCACATTCTGTCCTTGATGAGGCAAAGCATGATGGAATTATATCTTTGTCCAGTACTTAGATGGAAGCCAACCTGGGAAATACAACTATGCTTTTTGGTGGAATGGAGGACTCAAATATTACATTATAACTTTTAAAAAGTATTTCAGCTTAATTAGGTAAATCACTTTAAAGGAGGAAATAGAACAGAACGAATGGTATTACTGAGGGACTCCTGGATAGCCTGGGCCTTACGAAATAGGAGCTCTTTTCTCTTTTCACCGGGTTTCTTCACTGCCCGGTTACCCTTCCAGATTCACTGCTTGGTATCCTGTTAATTTTCCATATCCAAGTCTCTGTCTTCCCCAACATCCTGCTTATTTATCTGTTCTACAGTACCTCCCTCTCCATATTGGCCCACATGCAGATAGAATCAAAGAGCAAAAAAGACTCTGCATATCCTGTAAATCTTTAGCATCAATGACTGTAATCCGTAGTAATGTCATGATACCAAAAATAATTTCTTTAATATTTCCTCTTTTCCAAATCAGAGATGGGTTTTGTGCATTCTGGCAACAGAGTAACATTAGAATGTAGGGCCACTTAAAAACACAATATAATGTGGCAATTTATCATGTTTCTAATAAAATAGCAGAACAGGTTGGATCTTCTTCATGGTCTCTGCATCACACCTATGGGATCTAGTGCGCCTGCGCTGATCTGATCGGTGTTGTACAAAGCTCACAACAGGATTTTCGCGCCTCCACCCTGAGCCTGCGTGGGAACCCTCACTGCGCATGCCCAAGGGGCGGGGCACGGACATCCCACCAGTTCTCTTCTGACCGCCATGCTGTTAACAGCTAAATCGTCGTTCGGTGTTCGAGAATTTTTTCCTCACAGTTGGGAATCTTTAGTCAGGAAAAATTTTTCTTCTTATTTTATTTTTTTCTTTTGTCTGGACTTCCGCCTCACGGTTTGACTGAAAGTGTCTTGTAGGGACTTTCCGTGGTCTCTGGACCATCGCCCCCCCCCCAGTCTTCATTTACCACAGGCAGAAGTCCGTTTATGGATAAGAAGTGTGGGTGCATCAAGAGGTGTGCTTCCTGCGGCAGCAAACTAGCCCCTCGAGATGAGCAAGAGTCATCGACCAGACGCCTGCTCCTTTTGCACCAAATTTTCTAATCAGATGCGCAAGAACAGGACTGCAAGACTCAAGACTGCCGTCTGGGAGTCTGCCCTCGCCCCTCCAGCGCCCTTGATGGAGGTAGATCCACTTTCAGTTCCGTCCATGTCGACTACTTCCCAGCCGTTGATGTCGGTGCCAAGGGAGATGGTGGTGCCTTCGACGCCGAAGCCACCACGGTTGGGCAAATCGGCTTCTGATACGGGGCCTGCTCCCAGGAAAAAACGTCCTTCCAAGTTGGTCTCTTCGGTCTCCACGCCACTGAAGAAGGCCAAGAAGAACAAGTCTCAGAGGCATACCGCCCATACATCGACTTCGGGGAACTCACATAAGTCTCACGAGTTGAGTGGCACAGTACATCCCAAGGGTTCTGCACTGCAAGTCGATATGCAGTCACAATCCCTACAAATATATCGATCCACACCAGAGCTGCCTAAGATCCATCTGGAACCTCCAGTCGAGATAATCGATTCTCCACCCAGGTAGCTGAACCCTCCGGTGTAGGAGGTGAGGCCAGCTCACAAGCCTCCATCCGTGTGGGCTTCCGAGGCCAAGGTCGACATGATTTCGGAGACTCAGGCAGTGGATCCTCACTCTCCATCGACCGCCTCCTGGACCAGCAGTGACTCCAATCGTGGTGGCCAATACCGACACAGGTGCAGATCCCGCTCTCCTTGTCCTGACGATCGGGATCGATGGGACGACTACGGCTCTTGTCATGACCGATACCGTCCATCTCATCCACCTCGTGATTTCCCATCCGAATATCCATATAGACCACCAATGTATCCTTCCTACGACCATCGACAAAGTATGCCTTATTGGTTTTCCTCGATGCCATGACTGCCACATAGGGAGCATATTGACCGGGACGCTCGCCATCAATGGTCCAGTTCCCCATGTCGTCCACCACCATCTGCAACTCTGTCGAAACCACCATCTTCCCCACCGCCATTGACTGATCCCCTTCCACCAATGTCTCCCAAGAAACCATCAATACCGATACCGACCCTGGGCCTCGGATCACCTTCGGAAACTTCCCAGGGCGCTCCAGAGATTGACCAGTCAGAGGATGAGTCTTCCCCAAGAGACCCCTCGCCAAAACAAAACGTCTCTGAAAACGTTCCAATCTCTCCATCTGAAGACATGTCGTCCTACGATGATCTCATTAAAAGGATGGCTCACTCCTTAAGTTTGCCAATCATTCAATCGCAACCTTCGGTGTTGGATGAGATCTATGACATGGTCCAATCACCCTACCAATGTCAAAAGTCCTCTTCCAAGCAGTTAAAAGTTCTTGGGAGAAACCATCGTCTTCGCCGGTATCGACAAAACGTCTTGATCATATGTATCGGGTGCAGGAGGAAGGGGCAGGCTTCCTTTATACCCATCTGAAGCCAAATTCAATGGTGGTCTCCTCGTCCTCCAAAAACAAGCGCTCCAGCGTCACGCCTTCAGATAGGGAGAGTAAAAAGATTGATGCCTTCGGGAGATGCTTTTACTCTGCTGGTGCCCTGGGCATAAAAACCTCAAATTATATTGCCTGTCTTGGTAGGATCAGTACTCCCTTTGGCCGAGGATGGCATAATTCCTTCCCTCTGTGCCAGATGATAAGATCCAGGAGGCTTGTGCCGTTCAGAAGGAACTCTACTATGGTGGACGGTGCTGTCCAACATTACCCAAGGGGCCCCCTTCCACCTACCCAGCCCCAGGTTCACACTGACCACCGATGTCTCCCTTTGGGGATGGGGAATCCATCTCAATGGTGTCAGCTTAGGATGCCGGTGGGATGCTCTCAATGCAACCAAGCACATCAGTTTCCTGAAGTTGCTTGCGATAAAACTAGTGTTGAGATCCTTTCAACCCATTCTTTGGGGACACTGCATAGCTGTCTTGACGGACAATACCACAGCATTCAGCTACGTCAACCATCAGGGAGGGACGGTGTCCCGGAGCCTCTGCTGCCTGGCAATCAAGCTGTGGGACTCGTGTGTGCTAAACAACATCATCCCTGTAGCCACCCACATCCCAGGAACCCAAAACATAGAGGCCGACCTCCTCAGCAGGGGTCTCGTGCATCATCATGAGTGGGAACTGAATTGGTCCTACCTTCGTCCCCTCTTTCAAAAACGGGGCGCACTGGAACTAGACGTCTTCGCTTACAGGAAGAACGTGAAATGCCCCTTCTTCTGCAGTCGGGGAGGAGTGGATCCTCTCTCTCTAGTCCAGAGAGTATAGTCTACTCCTACTCCATCCATGGGGACAAACATTCCTGTACATGTTTCCTCCTCTACCACTCATGTTATGGGTCATTCACAAACTGGCCAGTGTCCTACCGGCCTGCATCCTGATAACCCCATGGTGGCCCAGGCAATCCTGGTTCCCCACTCTGCTTTGTCTTGCCAGGGGCAGGTACCTCCATTTTCCCAAGGTGCCGGAACTCTTCCTGGCAGAGGATGGAACCCTCCTCCATGCAGGGGTGGACACCCTGAAATTGATGGTCTGGCGAACACAGCAGTGACTTTCTCCGACCGTGTCTCTGAGGTCCTCTTTAAAGCGAGGAAGGAATCTACACGTCTCTCGTATCAGAGGAAGTGGCATAGGTTCCTCTCCTTTCTTCAGACTTTGATGGATTTGCCAGCATCCTGGCCTTCTGTCACTCAAGGATCAAGGCCTCTCCCACTCTTCCATCAGGGTCTACTTGGTGGCTATTTCTGCACACCACAAGGCGCTGGACAGCTACTCTGTCTTCTCCCATCTGACCTCTAAGAAGTTCCTTAGAGGTCTCATCAGCCTATACCCCCCTGTAAGCACTCCTACAGAGCTATGGGACTTGCCACTGGTGCTCCGCCACCTCACCAGGAAACCATTCGAGCCCATGGCAACCTGTGACTTGCAATATGCTGCTTGGAAGACAGCCTTCCTCATGGCAATTACGTTGGCTAGGAGGGTTAGAAAACTCAGGATCAGAAACCTTTATTGGCATAGATCAGAATCATAAACAGTCACCATTCAGTTCATAAGTTTAACACACAACTTCCTCAGGGTTAGCGAACTCATGGCACTGCGTCATGACCCTCCGTACTTAGTATTTTTGCCATACGGGATACATCTAGTACCGGACTTTTCCTTTATACCAAAAATCGTCTCAGAGTTTCACCTCAACTCAGACATATTTCTACCTGACTTCTTTCCACATCCTGAAGGGGAAGAGCAATGTTTGCTTTACACTCTGGATATCAAGAGGGCATTCTTCTTCTATCTGAACAGGACTCAGCCCACCAGAAGGGACAACAACTTGTTCCTGTCTTACTCCACCGCTTCCTTAGGGTCGCGAATCTTGAGTCAATGCTTGTCCAGGTGGATTGTTGGGACAATCCGGCTGTGCTATTCCTTATTAAAGCACTCTTTCCCTGCTCACTTGAGGGCGCACTCCACTAGGTCCATGGCGATTTCAACAGCCTTTCTGAAGGGCACATCGCTGTCCTCCATCTGCAGAGCTGCTACGTGGTCCACACCAACCACGTTCATCAAGTACTATGCTCTGGATGTTCGTGCACAACAGAAGGGCGACTTGGGTTGTTTGGTCCTGTCCGCTGCGGCTCACTGAGTCTGACACTGCCCATCTCCAGGTGAGCCACTGCTTTTTAATCTCCCATGGGTGTGATGCACAGAGACCACGAAGAAGATGAACAGGTTGCTTACCTGCAACTGATGATCTTTGAGTGGTCATCTGTGCATTCACACTGCCCACCCATCCTTCCCCACTGCTGTCATCCTCAGTTCTTCTCTCATGACTTGGGTTGATAGCAGTCAGAAGGAACTGGCGGGATGTCTGTACCCCGCCCCTTGGGCATGCGCGGTGAGGGTTCCTGCACAGGCTCAGAGTTGAGGCACAAAAATCCCGTTGTGAGCTTTGTACAGCACTGATCAGATCAGCGCAGGCGCACTAGATCCCATGGGTGTGAATGCACAGATGATCACTCAAAGATCATCAGTTACAGGTAAGCAACCTGTTTTTCTGTTTTGCATTCAACTTCTTCATTCCCAAGTTGAAAGTTTCCATGTATGCAACTGAAGTGTAATTTGTTTCAGGGACCTTTAGGCATCAGTTATTAATATCACAGTTGTAAAATGGTATTTACTTCTTAATGCTAGTGCTAACAGCCTTTGGGATATGTAAAATATGTGTTATAACAGTGTACTCTATACATTTAAATATATGCACATGGATTTTAAAAATTAGGCTTTAATCCAACAAGAGGACTACTTCTGGATCAAGAGAAGTTTCTACTACAAATTGCAAAGATCCTGTTCTGAAGAAAACCAATTTGTGTGCATGAACATATCCACATAATTTATGAAACTATTTACCTTCTGTAGAAGAAGCCAAGAAAACTCTGCACATATTAGAATCATAGAACCATAGAGACCTCTGGGGTCATCTAGTCCAATCCCCTGCGCAATGCAGGAAATACACGAATACCTCCCCCACACACACCCAGTGACCCCTGCTCCATGCCCAGAAGATGCCCAGAAGATGACAAAAAAAAAACCTCCAGGATCCCTGGGCAAACTGGCCTGGAGAAAAATTGCTTCCTGACCCCAAAGTGGAGAGCAGCATTTCCCTGGGCATGTAAGAAAGGGCCACAGGAACTAAGCACTGATGCAATCCTTCCTGACCTCCCTCTCATGAACTGCCAAAGTTCACAGAATCCACATTGCTGTCAGATAGTCATCTAGCCTCTGTTTAAAAACCTCCAAAGAAAGAGAGCCCACCACCTCCCACGAAAGCCTGTTCCACTGAGAAACCACTCTGTCAGGATTTTTTTTAATTTATTTAACTTTCGACCATATCCCGCTCGAACCTCCGAAGGGGTCTCTGAGCGGCTTACAGTTACTCTATATTATCCCTATCTAAGGCCACATATATAGTTGGGAGGGGACTGCCCTACCGGCACCCAGTGGAGTGTTGTTCTTCCGTCTTGGATCGGCTCGGCGTCTGGCTCCTCTATTTTCCCCTTTTTTCTTGTTGGTCTTCTTGGATCGGCAGGCCCATCCGGCACGTGGTTCCTGTGTTAGTGCGGCTCCAGCTCTGTCCATTGGCTCCGCCGCGCCTGCACCTCCACGCTCCCTTGCGCCATCCTGGCTCCGCCCTCTGTTGACACTCGATCTTTGTCTGGTGTTATGTCCAGTCGCCATCTTGCCGCTTGCTTTGCCGCCGCCGATGCTCCACTACCCCCACAGGGTTCTTCCTAATGTTCTTCCTAATGTTTAGCCAAAAACTCTTCTGATTTAATTTCAACCCGTTGGTTCTGGTCTGACCTTCTGGGGCAATAGAAAACAACTCCACACCACCCTCTATATGACAGTCCTTCAAGTACTTGAAGGTGGTTATCATATCACCTCTCTGTAATCTCCTCTCCAGGCTAAACATACCCAGCTCCTTCAGCCTTTCCTCATAGGACTTGGTCTCCAGACCCCTCACCATCTTCGTTGCCCTCCTCTGGACACGTTCCAGCTTGTCTGTATCCTTCTTAAATTGTGGTGCTCAAAACTGAACACAATACTCTAGGTGAGGTCTAACCAGAGCAGAGCAAAGTGATAACATTACTTTGCATGATCTGGACACTACTTCTGCTGATACAGCCCAAAATGGCATTTGCCTTTTTAGCTACTGCATCACACTGCTGACTCATGTTCAGTGTATGGTCTACTAAGACCCCTAGATCCTTTTCGGACATACTATTGCCAAGACAAGTATCCCCCATCCTATAATTATGCATTTGATTTTTCCTACCTAAATACAGAACTCTACATTTATCCCCATTAAAATTCATTTTATTTGTTTTAGCCCAGTTTTGCAGTCTGTCAAGATCATCCTGTATCCTGACTCTGCCTTCTAGCATATTTGCTACCCTTCCCAATCTGCAGATTTTATATAGGCATGTGCAAATAAACCATTTGGCTAAATCATTCGGATAAAGGTGTTGAACAAAACAGGTTTCAGGACAGATCCTTGAGGCACTCCACTTTTCACTCCTCTCCAAGGGGATGAGAAACCATTCACAAGCATTTTTTGGGTGCAATCTGTCAACCAGTTACAGATCCACCTAACAGTAATAGGATCCAAACCACATTTTACCAGTTTGTCAACAAGAATATTATGTGGAACCTTATCAAAAGCCTAACTGAAATCAAGATAAACTGTCTACAGCATTCCCCTTATCCAGCAAGGTAGTAACTTTCTCGAAAAAAGACTTGTCTGACCCTTTGGCTCCTAACCATTTACCAAAAAAGGACACAGTCCAGTCCCAATTAAGTCCTTTTAAGTCCCATTCATTTCAGTGAAGAAGTGGTTGGTATATACTTTTCATTCATTGAAATGAACAGACTTGCACTGGAATCCTGTGCAGACTTGCACTTGCCTAGCAGCACATTATCCTTCAAAATTCAATGATTTCACTGGATGTAGAAGCATATTACTCAGTTTAGGATTGCATTTTAAGTCCATCGAAAGAGTATAATACTGCATAGGATTGAGCTGTTAAAAATGCTTAATAGGGGCTGCATCCCTTTAAAGAAGAGAGTTAAATTGTTACTATTTAATCGTAGTTTAATCTGTAGTTGCATTTTAAACTATTCATGGAGTCATGTTAATACAGAACAGTTATAACCATAATGTGGTGGCATGTATGAAATATCTACCATGGTTAGAAATCTGAGGCAGTGATTATATATCACATTGTGTAGTATATGTGCCCAATTTTTCCTCATAGCAAAATGTTAACCTAGGGTCCCATTCACACACAGAAGTAGCTATGCGATACGCACGAATGACGGGCGGATTTTCCAGGCGCGATCACATGAGAACATCTGGCAAGTGTCTCGCACCCATTGCCAACCCGTTTCACTCCACCGAAGACATGAAGTAAAAAAATACCGGGGAAAGGGCAGTAGTAAATGGGTTTGCGACGGGCCACAGACAGACTTCCCCATGTGATCGCTCCAGCGCACTCCCATTGCATCACTGATCCCTCATTGGAGCGCATCCGGAAACACGCAGCGGAGGAAAAAATCCAGTTTACCCACCACTGCGTCTGATCACGGTGTGGCAGATCAAATTGATATGGCGCAATAAGCCTTATTCTCCCCCCCCCCCGGCGCATTATCTGACACTTGTGACTGCAACCCTAGGTTATTCAATTTAACTATACAATTTTGTGAAATCTACATCATCTGCTCATTGAAAAATAATGGTATTTCCCAAGCTTGCTTAATAATAAACATTTTAACATGTAATTTTATTTTTCTAATACAAAGTTGAAGTCCTAATACAAAGTTGAGCCCCCCAATACAGTATCACAAACTATTTCTGAAATTCGCTCAGTTTCAAAAGTTATTTGCCATGTAGTGTCTTTGCTATTAAAGAGACACATATCCAAAATTCATTTGAATACCTTGAATTATTTGAAAAGATGTTTGTACATGGCTAATACTATCCACAAAATGAAGATTTCACAAAAATATATTAAATTTTAACTAAATTAGCTTTCTAGCTCTTTATAGCCATTCCATGCAATATAAAAATAAAATGAAATTAATTAACTACATTCAGTTAAACACAATTATTTAGGCTCAATTGTTTCTATTAGTAAAGGCATGTACATTGTTCAACTGAATGGATTAATGGTATCTTGTAGAATGGTAACCTTCTGAGACTGCGATCATACACAGAATTAGACCCAACATAGATGCAAATGCCAGGCGGATTTAAAGGGCACGATCAGACAACAACATCTTGGAAGCGCCCTGCAGCTGTTGGCAACCCATTCTGCTCTGCTGCAGAAGTGGAGTTAAAAGACACCGGGAAAACCCGGTAGTAAACAGTTTGCGATGGGCCATGGATGGACTTTCCCGTGTCTGATCGCTCCAGCGCGCTTTTGTGGCATCAGGATGGTCTGATCAGGCCATCTCGACTCCCGTGCTGTTATTTTTTCCCCCTTCACAATCATCGCAAACTCCATAGGGAGCCCTCGGTGTGGAGGTGCGATTCATCGATCCCTCATTTAAGTGCATGGGGGAAAAGCAGTACACAAAAAAAGACTCACCCACAGTTGTGTCTGATCACACATTGACAGACTGCGCCCGCAGCTTCAAAGGCTGGTGTGATTGTGCAACTGTGGGTCAAATTCCTCCAGAAGAAATAGCCTCGCTCCCCCCCCATTTTTTTTGGTACGTGTGACACAACCTGAGTCTCCCTAGTTCATTTCCAGTAGAAACTGGAGATGAGATTTCCCACAAGCAACATGATTTATTTTGCCAGATATAAAGTTGTCTGATTGAATTTAGAAGCAGGCATTCATTCATCAGAGAACACCAGGCTGTTCTTGAACCTCAATTCTTCATATTTAATTTATCTTACCCTGATGCTAAAACATGGTACATCATTAGTTTGTACTGGAACCAAGTTGTTAAAGCGCTGATGATTCTATTAATTTTTAATTGTTACTTCTTTCTTATATAAATATTCATATGACTTATACATTCTCCCAGACCTTCAGGTGGAGGAAAATATTGCCTTGGAGAAAGGAAAAGATACCGATCCTGTAATACTGATGTGAGTAATTCAAAGTTAGATGTCTTAATGGCCTGCATACTGCTGTTTTATGACTGTTGTTTTTAAGTTCTGGCATGTCTTGTTGCTGTTTTTATGCTGCTTATGCCCTTTGATGGGGGCTTTGTCATTATTTTATGGATGGTTTTGAATATTTATTTATTTATTTATACTTTGTTAGCCACCCCGAATAAGTCTCTGGAGAGGTAGCATATAATGTCAAATCTAACTGTATTAAGTCCCCCCACCCAGTATTACAACAAGTTTCTTCAGAGACTGTTGTTTTAGTTATGTGCTAACATAGAAATTGCAAGGGAAAGCCCTGACAAATTTGATGCCTTCCAAGAATGAAGCCGTATATCAAATGCCAGTGCTGCAAGACTGGAATGTGTGCTACTTGTAGAGAGTTTCTCACCTGGAAAAGCTGTGTAGAAGCTAAGGATGGTCTTAGGATGTTTGAGAAAGCATGAGGGCAACCAAAAGCTATCTCTTTTAAAGAAAGCTTCAACGGTATACTGTCAATTAATGTTTTCCCTAATTAAAGAATTTAATACTCATATTCTTAAAAGTGCTTGGTCTGCATTTCATTTTAAATGTGTATATATGTTTTGAATTAGTACATCATGAAGAAAATATAAAAGTATTCTGACATCCAGCAATTTGAATTGTGCTGTACCTCTAACAGTGATTAAAAATCATAGCCATTGGTTGTAAAGTAATTAATTTGTGTTTCATGAAGCACAAAATTGCTGAGACAGACTCATTTTCAGAATTTATGTCATCTCTTATTACTCATCACTCTTTGGAGGAAGAAAAATTTGATTAATGCATGCATTAAAGGCCACAGTTTTTGTGTGCTTGTCATTATTTACATGAAAAATGTGTTGCTTACACCCACTGATTTCTGAAGGGTTTTGTCTTGTGTCAGCATTCAGTATCCTTTTTCTAATTTAACAAGAATTACTCCCTAAGGTTCTTACAATTCATAAACAAAATTCCCCTTTGGCTGCTCTTTTGCTTCAGCATTGAATTTATTTTCTTTGCCTTTTCTTTGAACCCTTCCATCATTTTGGAATCAACACATACAACTCCTAGTAGATATATTTTTGATCAAAGTTTTTTCAGGACATTATTTGATTGATAACATGTGTGCTGATGGTAAAACTGAGGATAATAGGATGAACTGTTGACCAAACCAATGACAGTGCGTATAATTCAGTTGCTAGGTCTTGCTTTTTATTTATTTTTATTTTAGTTTTACTTTGGTGGTTGGGGGCTTTAAATTTTGAATTGGTATAGATTTCTGTCATAACCTGCTATAAACGGCTTTAGGTTTAGAAAATTTTTAATTAATTAATAAATTAGAAAACAAAGGTATCAGAGGTCACAAGCAACATCAGGTATTCTTCCTATCATCCGTGTGATTTGATTAGCTCTCTGTGCTTGAGCGGCTAGCTGTTCTATCTACAGTTAGTATACCTAATTCACTAGTATTTTCTGACTCAGCAACAGAATTCAATACACAGGATTGCTTAATATTTGTATGATGGCTGATAAGAGAATTGAATGACAAGCCCAGTGTATGATGAGGGAGGTGCTGTGGCTCAGTGGTAGAGCATCTGCTTGACATATAGAAGGCATCTCCAGCTTAAAGGACTAGGTAAGAGGTAATGTGAAAGATCTCTGCCTGAGACTCTGGAGAGCTGCTGCCAGTCTGAGTGGACAATACTGGCTTTGATGGACAGATGGCTTGATTCAGTATGAGGACGTTTCATGTTATCACGACAAAGAATATAGTTTAAACCCAATTTTTTGCTCTGAAACAGTGGGGGCAGGGCTATTCTGGGGACTGGAGATTTACCTTGTGCCATGGTCTGATTATTATTTCTTCAAGGCATGGGTTTATGTGGCACCAATCCTCTGCAGGAGCAAGGGATCAGTTTAAATGGTCTACCTACAAAGGCTAATGTATCCAGCCAGTCTCCAGAAAGCATTGGGTGGTTTTAAGATACCAGCTAATGGCCCTGTTAAGACCATGGTAGACTCAGGTTCAAAGTCCCACTCTGCCATGGAAACTTGCTAGGTAATCTTGAGTCAGACATACACTCTCAGCTTAACCTACCTATTAAGGTTGTTGTGACGATAAAATGGAGGAGAGGATGATGATATAATCCCATTGGGAAGAAAGGCAGGGTATAAACAAAGTAAATAAATAATACTTCTTAATATTCATTAATCGAGATTATATTTTATCTTAATTTTTATTAGCCATGTCCTTTTGGGGCCCGTGATTTTCGAGAGAAGCAGTGTGCAGACTTTGACAATATGCCATTCCGAGGAAAATATTACAACTGGAAGCCCTATACAGGAGGTAATCTGTAGTTTGATAATAATGGGTATGATTCAGCGATAGATGGGAGAAGCCTCTATGTATACTGGTAGATGTTGGAAAGAATATCCACTACTTTTTGCATCTGTATTCAGATTCCAAGAATAAGGTGTCCTTATGCACTGCTTGCATTTGAGCTTGCAGTCATGATGTCCCAGTGGTCAGCCCTGTGCATCACTCAGCAAGGCTTAGCCGGTACTCATAGGCAAATTACTTCTGCTTGAACTGTGTGAAGGGTCCTGCCGGAGTCAGACTGTGTGTGGGCAGGTGTGCTACTGGAGGGGGAGGCTCTTGCCACCTCAGCTGCAGCAAGGGCCTATTCCATGCTATTGCATGTTTCAGCCTTTATCAGGACGTCATTTGCTAGCTTGCATCAAAGGGGCTGACTCAGACCTTTTCTGCACCGTGGGCTTACTGATTTTCTGCAAATCGAATTCCCAAGCGACCTCTTCAACTTTGCTGTACCCATTCCCCAATAGGGCATTTCCTTTGGTGTTTTTCTCTTTGAATTTCCACTGAACCCGCTTCATTTATTCCGCTCTTCCTTGGAAAAGGGGAGGATTTTTTATTGCATAGCCTTTCCATCATAGGTTTCATCATGGATGGCACCTCCTTTTTTTGTGCATGTGTAGTAAAACCATTGTGTTGACAACAAAAGGCTGAATGTGGAATGGTGAAATGTTCCATTGTGATAACCATTTAGATTCCTGCCATGAGGTCGGCAGTCTTAGGGTTCATTTGAACTTTAAATACACAGCTTGTCTCAAGGAGCCGCCATTTTGATCCTTGATCTGGAACCAGAAAATCTTGGTGCTCTTTAATGTTCCTTCTCCAAAAGCAACAGACATGAAAGAAACCACATTGCTCAGAGTGCACATTGGCTGAGTTCAGACTGGCAATTTGCCCCGGGAAGGGACCCGGGCCGACAACGATTCAATACCGGAGTAAATGGGACGTTCACACAGGCACATCTGCCTGGCGTCCCCCACCCGTAGCCTACCAGTGCTGTTGCGCTTCACTGCCGTTTCTCCGCTTCCGGGGAGTCTGAACGCGCAGGCGAAAAGCCGGGTGGAAGCCGCGTTGGGCACGAGGCAGCAGTGGTGTGATTGGCTGCGCTCCGCTCCACTGCCCAATGCGGTGCCGGCATTGTAGGGCAAAAAAAAAAAAATCGGCAAAATGCGCTTATGCGCATGAGCACTCATGCACACATACACCCATACACCCACAGCCAAATTAATGGGGAAACAGCTAATATAGCACGCCTCCGACGTGGCAGTCTGAACGCTCCCGCGCGCCTCCGTCCCGTATCTTCCAGCAGCGGCCCCCGCTGTGTGGACGGGAAAACCCGGTATAGTTTAATCCAGGGTTTTTTTGCTACGACTAGCTACCGGGGCAAACTGCCAGTCTGTACTCAGCCATTGTGTTGGTTTCCATGGTGAACCTGATGTTACTCCACCTTAAGTCCTCCATGACTGCTTGTTCAGTGATCGTTTTCAAGAAAGCCTAAAAATAACAGATCAGAAGAGAAAGTGGCTTCTCTGGTCCACTACGACCACTCTGTTCCTCCCTTCTGCTGATAAGCAGTAAATGTAGTCTGTCCATATCTCTTTATTGAAAGGCATCAGAATTGCTAAACAAATATGCAGCCACATGGTTCCAGTCAAAGGTCCATGAGACATTACCAATACTTAATCTGTTCAAATTAACAAGAGTTGATTTTTAATGTTAGAATTCTAATTCTGAAATCTCCCAGTGTCCCTAACCCAAAGCCCAATGGCCTCAAGAGAGGTGGGTTAAGTAGAGAAGTTAGAGGCTGAAAAGGGTATCACAAGTGTGAGAAGGTCAGAGGACTAAGAAAAGAGTGTAAGACTGTCATGGGAATTGCACTTTTGGGCTGCAAACATAAGGAGTATATGGATGTATGAGTGTCTCTTTGGAAATAGGATTAATCCTGTATTTTTAAAAATGTTTAGGTGGGGTTAAGCCATGTGCACTGAACTGCTTAGCAGAAGGTTACAATTTTTACACTGAACGTGCCCCTGCAGTTATTGATGGAACACAGTGCAATGCAGATTCATTGGATATTTGTATCAATGGCGAATGCAAGGTACATCTTTATACATCTATGACTTATTTAGCAGTACAACAAAGTAACTTAAACATTTCCATACAACAATTTTTTCTGGCACAAGTGTTGTCAGTGGTACTCATCCTTTGTTTTCACAGAGTTTTATTGTTAACAGTTCTCTTGCCAGTCTTCCTTATCTACTTTATCAAAAATTTGCAGTGGGTATAATGGACATTCTTAACATCTTTGGAACGCTGTATACACATGGTTCTGAACTGTGTTCCGAATATATCCATTCTTTCTCTCTTGCTTCCTGTGTCTCTGTGTATTTTAATGAAGATTAGTGTTATTTAAGGAAACAAGATAACTAAACCACTTCTTGGTTTTAATTTTGTTTTTTCCTAAAAAATTTAACAAATTGATCATAAAATTTGCTGTATCAGCAACTAAGAACTTAGCTTTTATTTTGTTCCACCTTAGGTCACTGCAGTGTCACAGAAGCACAACAATGTGCTGTGACATAATATACTTGTCATAAGCCATGCAATGATATGCCACAGAAAGATTCAGGTGTAAGACACTTACTTTGATTTTATCATTGTCATTTTATCTTGACATTGTTTATTTCTTTTCTTTTTTATTTTCTCAAAAAAATGGGATACAGAAGGGAAGAGGGGGTAGGGGAAAATATCGATTCATCAAGTTTATCAAATAATATGAGTTGTTATATACAAGTAAAATCAAATGTGTTATTGGATGGATTACATGTTTCAAATATAGAAGCAGACAATAAAACATCAATATTACAGTGTTTTGGGATAGATTCTCTCTTTAAAAGAATAAACAAAAACATAATGTTAGCAATAATCTTAACAATAAAAAAGATTACATCTTTAGCAGCTGAACAGACATCTACGCTATAATTACATCATCGTTAAAACCTGAATATGGTCTTAATCATTTGTCTAAATCTAAATTTTATTCTTACTAAATATTTAAATAAACAAATAAAAATATTAAAACTATAATCAATATTTTCATCACCTTTAATGTGATATTCAGATAATTCCAAAATGCAAAAAAATCGCTGTTCCCATAATATGAGTAATTAGCTGGCATTGTTTATTTCTTTATTAGCACAATAGAATAGAAGAATACATGAAAAGCAACTAAGATTCAGTTACAATTATAAATTGAAGTAACGCCATCAATTCGCCCTTAAAGTTCTCTTTTTTAAAAAAGAAAAAGAAACCCCCCCTTTTTTAATTTTCAGCATGTTGGATGTGACAATATTTTGGGATCTGATGCTAAAGAAGACAGGTGTCGGGTGTGTGGAGGAGATGGAAGTACATGTGAATCTATTGAAGGCTTTTTCAATGATACATTGCCAAGAGGAGGTGAGTTGGAAGTTATAGGTCATATCTTGTTCACATGAGATGTACACGAGGTGACTAAAGGCAGCAGTGATTTCTCCTTGATGTAATTCTCTGCTATAATGACCTATCCAGCAATTGAGCTGAGTGTTACAGATTTTCTTCTAGCTGCTCTATGAACTGTTATTACTAGTTAACATTTAATGAAGTTGTGGATAGGGATGGGCAGAAACCGGCTCATGAACTTCTGTTCGTGATCAATTTTGGTGGGTTCATGGTTCGTAAACTGAACTGAAGTTTGCAAACTGCAGCCTGGCCATGAACATCTGTGAACTTTTAAAGTAGTTTGAAGAGGTTCATGGGGAGCAAAAAGCAGAGGTCTAAACCCTCACTTTCTCCTCCCCACAAAAGTCGCTGGAAACAGCTATGCCGCGGGGGGCAGCCTGCTCCCACAGCTCAATTGTTTCAGGCTCTAAACAGCTGAGCTGTGCAGAATAAACTGATTCTGAAGCTCAGATATTTAAAAGGGCTTTCTTGTAAGCTGTGGGGTTTGTGGTTCAGTTCATGAGTGAACCACAAACCAAACCACATTTTTGTGATTCATGCCTATCCTTAGTTGTGATCAGAAACAAAAAGCAAGGAGACTGCCCACCTGGAACCAGTAAAGAAAGAAAAAACAGGGTGGTGGTGGAAGGACACAAACAATATGTAATTAAACCAAGTACGTGCTGTGCACAGCAACGTACATGGAGGCGAAAAGCGTAAGCTGTAACATTCATAGAAGCAATGAGCTAAAGTTCCTGCAGTTTACAAATTGAGATGAAGTAGAACAGTAAACATAGCTCCTGCAATATACAAATTAAGGCAAGGTAGATCAGTAAACATTTACAAAGACTTCGGAATGTTACTTCGTTTCAAAAAAACACTTCTTCAGAAGCACAATACACAAAATGGTTGTCTTGTTTCTTGTCTTTTACATAGTTCTCACTGTAAGATACTATTCAAAGGTTATCAGAGTTGTTTAGAAAAAATACCTTAACAGAACAACAGAAATTTAATAAATGGGTACCAGTCAAAAACCTTATCAGGTTATCCCTAGCCACAACTTTATTAAATGTTAACTATATAAAAGGACAAGAAATAAGACAACCATTTTGTGCATTGTGCTTCTGAAGAAGTGTTTTTTTTAAACGAAGTAACATTCCGGAGTCTTCGTAAACATTTATTGATCTACCCTGCCTTAATTTGTAAATTGCAGGAGCTATGTTTACTGTTCTACTTCCTCTCCATATGTAAACTGCAGGAACTTTAGCTCATTGCTTCTATGAATGCTACAGCTTATGCTTTTTGCCTCCATGTACGTTGTTATGCATCGTATGTATTTGGTTTAATTACATATTGTTTGCGTACTCCCCTTCCCCCCCTGCTTTTTCTTTCTTTATTCATCCCTAGTTGTGGTCTGCTTTTCACTCAACTGTTTGCCATCTCTCCTTCCTTAGATCATTTCCTGCAAGAGGCATAAGGGAAGATTTGCCATGAAATGAATAGTCATACAAAAAAGCAAATGGAGATTGAATTAATAGTATAATTAATATTATTTTTTGTGTTTCACAATTCTACGGTTTGATCATGAATTGTGACTTAAACAGTGAAGAGGAAGGATCCATAAATTAATCTGGGAGTTTGGATTTGGTGTGGTTTCGCTTCCTTTCAACTCTGTGATTTAACATGGCAGAATCATTAGTATGTATTTTCAGTGCAGTAGGAAACACTGTTCAGACTATTTGAATCCTTTCTGTTTTGTATTGCCATTGCTAGAAACAAGCATAAGTGTAGATTATTAATAATAAAATAAGGTTCACTTTTGATTTATAGGCTACATGGAAGTAGTTCAAATTCCAAAAGGTTCAGTTCACATTGAAATCAAAGAAGTAGCTGTGTCAAAGAACTACATTGGTAAGAGGATACTTTTTTGTTAAATATAAAAACTTCATTAGGGTTGCTTGGAAGTAAACATCTGGTACTTATGCAGCTTGTTGGTGTGAATCACAGTCCTCCAGATAACAAGGAAATCCAATGCTAATAAGCATAGGATGTGAAAATGAGGAAACTGGGATGGGAAGGCAGCAGGACAATAAGCAGGGATATGAAAAGCTGCGAGGGACAGTGCAACTTGAGAGCAGTGGCACACACTTGCATTAGTAAATTCTGAAAAACTGATTCAGAGGCATGTCATATTTTATCTGCAAGTTACTGGCAGTGTTGCAAATATAAACTATAAAATAATAAAGTCTGAGAAATGGGAAGGGTGGATGGGAATACTAACATTTAACTAAGGGTCATACAGCAAAAAGGGAAAAGGTGAATAAAATGAATAATTTTGCTTGATGATCTTGCCTATAGCTCCCCTTCTTCAGTGATGTAGTAAATGTTTAGCATTATCTGAAATCCTCTTTGTCCAAGAACAGTTGTATAATGGCTTTACAGCCAAATGCAATCACCACAAGTTTTTTTTCACTGGGCTGGGGTCCCAAGCTAGGCCAGGGCTTGACAAATCCCAGGCACCAGATCGTCATGGGACCTAGAAATTTCACTGTGGTGCTGAATATTTTTAGCAGTGATTTCATTGTAGTGTCTCTCAGTGAGAAGAGTTTAAAGCTTTTTCACATCAGAATATATTTTGTTGTATGGCATAAAAATACATGCGCATGAAGTTCTTGTTTACACCATTCAGTGATGGTGGATGAATTCATTTCTTAACCAGTTGCTCTAATATTCAGTTAAGTGGAGCTGTTAAAGCAATAGTGGAAGAAATAAGGGGAAAGTTAGGCTAGGGTTAGGGGTTAGCTTTTTGTTGTAGTGATGACAATCACAGCTATCCCTATATTTATTTATACACAACAGTTT
Organism: Gekko gecko; assembly: GCA_029375565.1. Classification (NCBI taxonomy): domain Eukaryota; kingdom Metazoa; phylum Chordata; class Lepidosauria; order Squamata; family Gekkonidae; genus Gekko; species Gekko gecko. The sequence continues at coordinate 43,645,986 of JAPDNY010000007.1, read as the reverse complement.
AGTCATAGCTTTAATAAAATTATAAGGAACTGTGAAGAGGTTAGAATTAGATTTTGTGGTAGCAATAATTATAAAATATGGTAATTAGCATAAAAAACTCTGAAGGCTGGGGCCATTTTGTAGAAAAACAGGTGCAGGAGCTCATTAGCATACAACTCATTAGCATATGCCACGCCCCCTGACATCACCAGTAGTGTGTCAGAAGGGGAAGCAAAAAAGGGGGAGAGGCATCTTCAAAAACCTCCCCTTCCCTTCCCCAGCAGGCTTGCCAAGGCGGGGTGGGGGGTAAACGAAGAAAGAAGGGGTTTAAAGTTTAAACCTCTTCTCTCTAGAGTCGCCCGCAGGGCGGCATGATCTTTCCATTGTATTCTGCGGCCCCATAGAATACAACGGAAAGATCATGCCACCGCTGAGGCATGACTCTAGAGAGAAGGGGTTTAAGCTTTAAACCCCTTCTCGCTCGCTCCCCAGCCCGCCTTGGCAGGCTGGCTGGGGAACAGAAGGGGAGGCTTTTGAAGATGCCTCCCCCTTTTGCTTCCCCACCTGGCCTAGGGGCGGAAGCGAAGAGAGAAGGGGTTTAAAGTTTAAACCCCTTCCCTCTAGAGTCGCACCACAGGGGCGGCAAGATCTTTCCATTGTATTCTATGGGGCCATTGTATTCTATGGAGCCATAGAATACAAAGGAAAGATCATGCTGCCCCTGTCAGGCATTTATATCCCCGCCCCCCGTCTCTCCGCAAAAGCGGAGAGGCTTGGAGGAAAGAAGGGCATGTCTGCCCAGCTCCACTTCCTTCTCCAGCCAGCCCACTGCGGCTGTGGGGCACCTGGAGAAGATCAGGCTGGGAAGCCAGGCATTTAATTCCCCCCTAGGGGTGGGACTGGGCTCCTTACTGCCGGAGTGCCACTCTGGGAGGAACTGACCCCTGCTGAAGACTGAAAAGCAAGTTTGGCTTCTAAGTTTTGGGGCTGACTCTTAGAGCCAAAGAAAATTTGTCAAGGCCTGAGCTAGACGATCCACAGCCACAATGACATGCAGCGTAATAGCAAAAACCCACACAAAACTTGTTGTTCAGCAACACTGCACCCCAGATAACAAGGGAATGTGAATATTTTTAATCCATGTAATTGTTTTCTTGTAGAATGTATACCAAAAATTACAAAATACTAGAAGAATTGTTTTAACTGGACAGCTAGAGTTACATGGTTACGCCCACAAAAGAATAATTTAGAAACATGTACAATCTATCTGGAAAGTAAAATTGTTTAAAAAATTAAAAATAGATCATACTACAGAAGACAAGGATTTAGGTGCTCACCTTTCAGTCCACAAAGGAATGGTCCTGAGTGTGTACATGCATTTAAAGATGGAGTGAGTACTTTTCTGCTCAATTTTTTAATTGGAACCATGCTAGAAAGTAGAGCTGAAATAAATTTATTTTTAAAAATCCTACTCAAAATCCTCCTCTTGTGATTTTAACATTTAACATTCTCTGAATAGTTACAGTTTTTCTGAATAGACCCTGAACATAGTTGAATCCAGTGGTGTAAAAGTTCAGTATTTCATATTTAACAGTTAGAGATGTTATTTAATACTCTTTATTATTTGTTGGTTGATGTGCATTGGTATTCATATTTGTATGACACTATTTGATGATTGGCATATTGGTAGCATTTAATGTTTGATTGTATTTGATAGCTAGCATGCAATGGCATTGGAAAGAAGACATGAAATGGTACATAGTATTTTAGAGGCAGGCAGTTTGAGATTTCATATTTGATGCCTACCAAAATCACAGCCATTGAGAGATTCAAACAATTTTGAGGCACTCAGATTTAGAGTTACAGTGTCATCGTAAAAATAAAAAAATACTATTTTCAAATTTAAATTTTGATTACCAAAACTGGAGCTTTTCTGAAATTCAGATGTTTTAAAATTTGTATAATGAGAAACTAGCTTATCTTTAGATAGTGACCATAAAATTTGAACATTAGGCAAACTGGTCCCCTCTGCCACTCTGCACTATACCATTTTTGTGTTCTTAATAATCTTTGAGCCAATATTTAATGGAAGTCCTGAAATGCTATATTTTGTCCTGACACGAATTTATGTGCAATGTATACACTGTGTTGAATCCAGTGAACTGCAAATGAGACAGATCTTTGCTACATCCCCCTTTCGTATCTCAGCCTCCTACCCCCACCCACAATGCTGCTCCTGAGTGCTGGAGGCCTCTTGGGAACAACAGAGGACATAGAACAGGGTGCTGCAGTAGGAAGGGGAAATCAGAAATGACCTCCTTCTTCTGTATATGAAATGCCTTTCATTTGCCCAATAGAGGCTTGAGTCTAGTTCACTGTGATCTATAATCTTTGCAGATCATATCTGTCTATAAGAGACAAATGGAGATTTATTTTAAAAACTGGAATACATGCTGCTGTCAACTTGTTAGTCATTGACATTGTCCCTCCTTATACATATTTGCTGCTTCATATGTTTAAGCATTTTGTACTATTTTAAAGCTTTAAAATCAGAAGAGGATGACTATTATATTAATGGTGCCTGGACTATTGACTGGCCTAGAAAATTTGATGTTGCTGGAACAGCTTTCCATTACAAGAGACCAGCAGACGAACCAGAATCTTTGGAAGCTTTAGGACCCATCTCAGAAAACCTCATAGTCATGGTAAAGTAATTTAAATGCCTTTTCAAAAATGTGAATTCTTGTCTGGCAAGCTAGTGTTGGAATTAAAAAAAAACAACACTTAGAAATGTGGGTTTTTTAAATTAAAATTTTAAATGTCAATCCAACTTCTTGATTGTGAGTTTTGGCCTCTTTCAGGCACAAGTGTAATCCTCCCTACAGCATGATTTTGCTCTGTGTTTGACCCCTCTTCCAAGTAGCTTTAAAGTTGTATTTCTCAAACAGCAGTTCTCCTGCAACATATCAATCAATCATTTATTACAGTCATAGACCAGCAGTATAAAACATACATTGAACAGAATGGGCCTGCAACCATAACAAGTAGCTTCCAAAAAAGAGAGGAGCTTTATATAAATATTTGCGGCATGGAGATTTTCACAAGAATAATCTCCTTCCTTCAGTTGCAAGACGTAAAGGACTTTGCTTAAAGCACCATTTGAAAAGGGCAGTCTACTCAGTCGTTGGGAAAGACTGAGATAGTTACTCTCTGGAAAACATCTGCATTGCTTTATAAAACTGTTTCCTAGAAGTAAAGTTATAGTAACAAGCAACCATTCTTTAAAGCTCATTGTGCTCTTCTCAAGTGTTTTAATGGTATAACCAGTTATTTTCAACTGCAGATTTTACTACAGGAGCAGAACCTGGGGATAAGGTATAAATTCAATGTTCCCATCTCTCGCACTGGCAGTGGTGACAATGAAGTCAGTTTTGCATGGAATCATCTACCTTGGTCAGAATGTTCTGCTACTTGTGCTGGAGGTAATATGTTTCCCAACAAAGGTGAAAGATTAAGGTCATGAAAAACATATTTTAGTTGGGTTTAAATATAACTTTAAATAGCCTTTCAGGTATTCTTGGAGTTTCTATGTATTCGTTCACTCCTGCGCCCTATATTTTGTAATGTAATTATGGTAATTAAATATATACATTGCATTTTGGTATTGTGGTTATCTGTTCAGGTGATTGTCAAAGAAAGCATATTTGATCAGTTCCATGAGCTTTCTTGGAAAATGTTTCTGATAAGATTTATGAAGGAAATATTAGATACCTGTTCAGATGTGTATACATGTCTTATGACACTTCAAGATCACCACCAGAATCAAAATGCAGCATGCTAAGAACTTCTTGATAAGGATTTTACCCTGCTGCCTATTGTTTCCCAAACCATTACACTATCTCATATTATCAACTATTGGCCATGCTGGAAAATTAATGGTTTGTCACATATAATTTCATTTTAGTTTCCTTTTCTCACAGTGCACAGTGTTTCTGATTATTCTGCTTATAATAGCTGCCATTCTTGACCTCTGTCTGAGTCAGCAGGCTTCTTTCAATGGCAATACTATTACTGATATAATAATTGGAAGGTAAAAATGTTATGAGGTCAGAATCATTCTAGAAATGCTACCAGCACACTTTGGTATAGTCCTAGGTTGGGGGTCAGCCAGCTTTTATAATATAAAGACAAACTACAGCAAAATTCAGAGAAAGAGATAAACAAAGACCCACTATAAGAAAGCCTCTTTGCATAACTGAAAATATGGACATTAACTGACATGCTGATTAATAACCCATAGAGAAACGGCTCAAACACATGGAAACAATTTGGGCATCTAAAATTATTCTGCTTTCTTTTAATCCAGTATCATATAGGGCTAAGTTTTAGACATGGTAAGAAAGGATTGTGTTTTGTACTTATTAGAAATTTTTTAGTTATTTTCTTGCTGTGGAGTAAGAGATTGTTGTTCTCCTAAAGTTATGGAAAAATTTGGCTTATCAACACCAAGATACAAAGAAGGGTCTGCAGGTCTCCTGCTGAGGTTGAAGGCTCCCCGCCAGCAACCCTCTCTTCTAGCTGCCACTCCTTCAGGCAGTGGGAGATTTTTTTAAAAACCACCTCATCATACACAGCATGACATTATGGCACTTTAGGGATCACTAGAAACTATGGTTTTACCATAGAGTTTTCAACAATTCCTAGAGTGATGTGATACCACTTCTGTTTTTTACAGAAGTGCTGTCAGGCTGCATGCCACACTGGCAATCCCCCCAGTGTCCCCAGTCCTCATTTTTTAATTACAGCAAGAAGCAAGAGTCTCAGGGCCTCCCCAGAGTCTATGATAATTTGAAATATGTGCCCAGGAAAATCATGGGGTTCTTAATCTGAGGAAGATTAAAGAGACAAGAAGATATAGGTTAGAGTTCATCTGTCTAGAAGCCTTTCATGGTGATCATATTCCGAGGGGGGGGGGATTGCTGGAGATGTGAGTTCCTGGACCAGCAGGTTAAATTACACATTTTGCTCATTGTAGAAAAGAGGGGCATGTTTTACGACTCTCATAACTGTGCATAAGAAAAGAATTTAAAAAAAACTGATATGCACACATTTTCCTGAGCATACTTTCCAATGAAGAGAAATATAGTAAAAGCCTCTCTCCACTTTTAAGAAAAAACAAATTTATTAAGAATACATTCAAGTATGCTGGGGCACCCATGAGTGAACAGAAATAAATTAAGCACCACAGAAAATGTGAAGATGCTTTATTCAGTAAGCAGCTTCTGATTTTCCATGGTGCTTAATAATTAATTAATTCCTATTCACTTATGATAACCCAGCCAGCATACTTCTGAATGTATTCTTGATCAGTTCTTTCCCTGGGGAGGGGGAACTTCAAGTAAAGCCTTCATCAAGGCAGCAAGGGCTTGGGGTTTTTATAATTATAATTTTGTAATCATGTGAATCCTGAAGCAGCAAAAAAAAAAAAAAAGTTATCATTAGAAGTCAAATGTGTATCTGAAAGCTCCATAGAGTGAATACTGGAGGAGGAGAGTATATGGGCGAAGACACTTGTTCATTTAACATGGTCATAAAGCATTAGGGCCAATGAAGTTTAAATTTAGAAATGCTGATTATGAAAATTGAATATTGAAAATGCAGCTAAGCTTGTAGGAGATACGTTTGCTCATCATTTCTGTTAGTTGCATGTAACCAATTATGAAGACACTATGTCTTTCATTAGAATCCATCTATCTGAAGATTTATAAGTTGTGTTCCTAACCATGTGGCTATTTCCCAAGGGGATGTAAATGGAAGTTTAGCAATGTTTTCCAGGTTAAGAAAGGTCATATGCTCAGACTTACAGAGCAGTCCTCTGCCTTGCCTGTGCCACTGCAACAAGGGGGCTGAACCAAGCACCTGTCACAAGCTGGGGGTGGAGAGGGACGGGCCAGCAAAGTCTTGTTCACCATCAGCAGCACACACCTCTGTCACCCTGTAAGGACCCACTGCCATCAGAAGTCCAGGGCACCTGACAGTGGGGAGTGGGTGTGAGCTGTCTGCCCCACTGACATCCAAAGTTGCCTCACTGCCTGTAAAAAGCAAAGGGTGCCCAAAGGTGAAGGGGAGTGGTTGTTGCGACACTGCACGTTTGTGGATGTCCTCTGCTCACTGGCAGCTACACCATCCAGCAGGTCACCCATGCTGTCTAGGGTGTCCCCATGCCAATCCCCATGCCATCCCTGCAGGAAGCAGAGCAGGAGGGGGGGCAGCAGGGTGAGGTGTGGAGGGGGGCCCACAGTGTCTCTGAAAGATCCCTCAGCAGCCTCTCGATGTGCCCCTGTCCCTCCACTACATCTCTCACAATGGCAAGCAGCCCCTCCAAGTGCCCAGCAGCTGCCATCACAGACTCTGACAGTGCCTCTATCCATTGCTGTCCCCTGGAAAAGGCTTCCCATCACTCTCAGCAGCTCTCCAGCTGCTTCTGCTGCCCACATGAACAACAGTGTGGGGAGAATGGGCTGAGTGTCAGGCCCCTTGCCTGGTGCCCTGGCATGTGGCCAGAGTCCCCACCATTGTCCAGCCTTCCTGTTGCTGATACTCTAGAGGGTGCAGCTTGACCCTGCCAACCCTACCCTCTCCTGTCTTTGTCAGACCAGCTCTCCTTCCATCAGAAGATGTTGTGTCTGCCAGCTGTGTGGATCAGGGGTTTTTTTTGTAGAAAAAGCCCAGCAGGAACTTATTAGCATAATAGGCCACACCCAACAGCAGAAACTACTTAGCACATTAGGCCACACCCCTGACAGCACAGCTTACTCCCAGGATTGGCTTTCCCAGGTGTTCCACAGCTTGCAGGGCGCATGGGGAACCTGAGGGAAGGAAGGCAGTTTCTGGATCGGCCTTCCCTCCCTGGCTTGGCTTGGCTTCACCAGGTACCCTGTGGCTTTCAAGGTGCCTGGGGAACCAGAGGGGGCGGGAGGCTGTAGGCATGGCCAACTCGGAAGCCAGCCGGAATTCCATTCCTATGCGTTCCTGCCCCAAAATAGCCATGGTCTGGATCGTTTTCTGCCTACACAGGGCAGAAATCCAGGCCCTGTGCAAGGAGTTGGGCCAGCCCAACAGGGCCAAGCTCCTGCCCCCTGTGCCATCCCTCTCCTTCAGAAGTTTCTGCTCTCCCTCAGGTTCCTGACCACCGAATCCTTCCAAGGAGTTGTGGCAAAGGTTCTCAAGGTGTCCCAGTCCTCTGCAAGCCGCTGTCTGCACAGCTTTCTGGATGCCATGCTGGCCAACTTATAGGAATGTGTGGGCTTCCCCACCGAGAAGAGGAAGCTGGCATGCAACTGGGCAGAATTTGTGGCATTTGCAGGCTTCCCCAATATGGTGGGGGCTGTGAAGTATACCCACATTGCCCCCCAAGAGTAGTTGCATGGGTATAGGAACCATCATCGTTTCTACAGCTTGAACGTACAGGCATTCTAGGACCATCAGGTCATTTTCATGGATCTCATGGCCAAGTACCTGGGCAGTGTCCATGATGTGTAGAATTTTGCAGCACCTGGCCTCAACAACCTGTTGGCTGCCTGGCCAGAGGGCAAAGGATGGTTCCTGGGTCAGTACTGTGGGAAGGGTCCATGTGGGAAGGGGTTGGGGGGTGGCCCCAGCCTCTCCCCACCCCGCAGGCAGGAGGCAGCTCTTCTAATGGGTCACATTGTGTTGTATAGTGGGTTAGACGCATAATGAAACCACAGACAACGATGTAGTGATCAGCATGGTTCACTATTATACAACACGAGACAAAGGTATCTGGCCAGGAGGCCAACTATATACACGCGACAGGGGACGCCCCCTGGTGCCATTGGCGGGTTTGAATTCCCACCGCCGTTCCCATTGGTTCCCCTACGCTGGAGCCAGGAGCCCCAGTCCCATTGCTCACAGGACCTCAAGCTCAGGCTCCTTCGCTGATGGCCTGTAGTGGTCTGCAGACACAACACATTGCATCCTGACCCAGGTGACCATGAATACCCCCTCCTCCCATATATACTGACACGCTATCCCAAAGATGATCCACCAGATTACACAGCGTACAACCAAGCTTACTGCCAAACACACATGGTTATTAAGTGAACAGTTGAACAAGTTATGCATACCAAAGGCTGTCATGCCATGCAGTCCCTGGCAGTGGCCAACTGTTTGCTGTCTACACTACGCTCCATAACTATTACCAGCAGGATGAGGACCATTCCTGTGTGGTTGGATAGTAGCATCTGTGTAGTCATTCAGCCTACACAGCTTTTCACTGAAAATACCTAGACCCAAACACACACAGCCACAAAGGAAACTTTATTGATGGGCTCAAGGGGCAAAGGAGCTGTAAAGCACCAATTATATTTGCATGTAGTCACAGGGCAAGTGATTATCACTCCCCAGGGGTGCCTTCCAAATGGGGCAGTGATCCAATGTGCCATCAGCCTGGAGACCAATGCAGCCTTCCAGGAACAGACTTCTGCAGTCAGGACACAGAGCAGGCTTGGGGCTCAGTGTTGGGCCCATAGCTCTCCCTGTTGGGTCCTGTCCTGTAGAATGAACACATGGAGGAGCAACCGCAGCAAGGCACCGATGGCTGTTTGGTGGACACTAGGTGGTTCCACAGGAGTTGCCATGGATTGCACCTGGTGGCCCCTAAGGCATATTGGTACTGCAAGCACACCTCCACACATTCTAAACTCTCACTTGTTTGGGGCTCATGTCCAAACCACCAGCAGATGAAGGGACCACCTCAGTAGCTGCTTCAGGGAACTCTGCTCTTGCAAGGAAATGGGTTCAGAGATTATATAGTATAATACTGCACTCCAGATGGGGGGCTGTCTGCCATAGCAACCTGTCTGGGAGAGCTGCCACCCTCTTCTGAGTCAGCCAGGCCAGGACACAGCTGACAGGCTTTGCCCCCTTCCTCGGGCAGCTGTCCCAGGCTGGTCCCCATGCACCAAACTCCTTTGTCCATAGATATGATGAGGGGGTCAGGGGCTCCTGTGGGCCCCCCTGGCTGCAAGAAGGCACCATTGACAGGGTGGTTTGCTGCCACTGCTGGAGGCCACAGAGGGAAACCTTGCTTACCAGTCAGTGCACAACCATCCCTTTGGTTCCTGGTTGAAGAGATGGGATACCTGTTTGGGGTGAAAGCTCAAAGAGGTCAGTCACAAAGTGTGGTCTTTGCTCTCCCTGTAGGATGTTGCCACCAAGTGCTTACCTAGTGATACTAAGTGCTCTCTCTGAGGATTTCCCACCACCAAAGTGTATCAGCACTCACTCAAAGCCCTGTGCTGCACACCCTACCTGATGAGTTGTGGGCAACCTGCCAAAAACATTTGTAAGGTTGTGGGGGCTGTGACTGGATGCTGGAGTAGGGGAGTGTAATGATTGGTTGTAGGCTTAGTTGGTATCCTGAGCATCTTGAGAACTCGTGGGCATGGCCAGAGCAGTGGAGGACATTATGGCTGCCATTTTTGATGACTCAACTTTACATCTGTTGGGGGGGCATTCTGTGCTGAAAGTGCTTAAGGGGTCACCTAAATGCAGCCATGTCCCCCAGAACACTGACATGGACGCTGGTACAGGGGAGTGCCCCAGAGTTGTGCTGCCATACAGCTGTGGCACAGCTGCAATGGTGCAACAGAGTGGCACAGTGGTGCTAATGCCCTGTACTGTTGTAATGCCCTTATGCTGGTGTAACTCAGAGTTATACTGGCATAAGGGTCAGTTGGCTCCCTGTGCCAATTCACCCCACCCTCCCTTAGGATTGTGTTGTTAATCATTTAATGGGATGCGGAGAATTTATATATTTAGAGAAGCCAGTTTCTTTCTTTTTTTTTTTTATATAACTCTCCTAAAGAGGAGAGAATTTTATTCTTTTTATAGGAAAAGGGTAGGGTATACAGATGGGAAAAGAAAAAGATGGAGTGAAGTTTTTTCTGTTAAAAAAAAGGTTAGTTTTAATTAGTAATCAATACCGTTTTTGGCATCTATCACGATTAGAAGATCTTCTTTTTAACTTTGCAAAGTCCAGAATCACTCTGTTAGTACAGTTAGTAAAGTCCATTGGGGTTAGTTATTAAACAGCTCCTTTCAGATGTTACACGAACAGTTAGTTCTCAAGGTGTCTTCTTTTTAAGTCTCTTCCAATTATGGATTGAGTCCTTTTTAACCTTGATGCCTTCCATTCCGTCACCTCCTTGCCCTGGGCTGCTGTCTTCTTCACTGCTGGTATTAGTCCAAATTTTGAGTGCTGCGTCCTCCTCCATGCTGGCGTGTCTCTTCAGAAGTTTTTGTGCTTTCAAGATGTGATCCATCTTCTCTCTTTTCTCTTTTTCCTTATACTTCTGGCCTTCAAATTTCCCGGGCTCCATAGACACTACACATGAAATTAGATCTCTGATATGTTGCCTGCTATGCTCAACAGCCCCTTCTACTGGCAGATTATTTTTCTTTTTAAAAGCGGAATAGGCTTTGGGAGCCATATCCACCTCTTCTTTTAATTCTTTCGCTTCACTGCCAGTTAGGGGTGCCAAGACATTTGTCACGGTAAATCCGAGATCTTCTTTCTCTTCTTCTTTTACGCCCTGAAAGCTTAGAGTCAGATTCGATTTCTGTGCGATTTCCACCATCTTCCTTGTTGTTTCCGATATGTGTTTCTGTCGACTGATGAGAACACTTTCCTTTTTAAACAAAGTTTCGTTGATTTTCTGCATTTGCTCCAGCAGGGGGCACAGTATCTCATTTTCCTGTTGATTGACAGCAAGCCCTGGGGGGAGGGGGCTACCCGGACCGGAAGTCCCTCCCCTCTTCTCTTCCGGTTTCTGCAGGACCTTTTCCAGTGTCGACATTTTCTTTTATTGTTTACTTTTTCAAAGTTCGTGCCGCATCCCCCAGGAAGCTAATAGGGTCGTAATCTTCTGTAAAGCCCCAACGGTACTTTCACCAACACTTTTTTCTCTCTACCCCCCTTCGCGCTCCCTTTGTAGATCTCGCTTCTCAAAAGGGGTGGGGACTCCTCCCTCCTCCCATACGCTTATACGCTTGCGGGGGGGTTCAAATTCACGTTTCAAAATAGATCTTCAACTCACGATTCGATGCCGGTTCTTCTTTTTATGATAAATCATAGCGCTTTCTTCACTCCTGGAAGTCGGTGGCACTGCTAAGTCCCATTGCGGGCACGACACAGTGGGGCCGATTGGGGCGGGGAGAAAGCCTCAATTTCCCGGCTGTCTGCCGGCAAAGAGGCTACTCCCCAAGCGCCCCCGGTTCGGAGCCTTTGCCTAAGGCTCACTAGGGTCTTTCGCACATGCGAAGACCCCCCCTGACTGCGCGTGGGCTAACCACCTCCGGGAGCATCCCGAAAGGTGGCCGCCATTCGCAACGCTGAAACCAAAACCCGAGAAGCCAGTTTCCATAGAAAAAAAAGTTTTCAAGTAGAGGTTTGTTCACCCCCAAAAGACTGCATTGGATGCCTGGAGTGTGTGAGAAGGCAATCATATGTTACTTGAGGGAAGGAGACCAGCCTCCAAATGGTAAACTGTGGGGATTAGAGATGGGCACGAACTGAATTACAAATTGAAGTTTGTCATGAACCAGGCCTGGTTCATGGTTCATGAATTTCAGTTCATGCTGTCCCACCGTCATGAACCCCCATGAACCAACCAGGTAGATTTGTGTGGTTTGTGTTGGCAGACATGCTGGCGCCAGCAATGGGGCTTGGAGAAAGCATTTAAATGCCTTTCCACTGGAAGTTATTTCAGCAATCCCTTTCGCTCCCCCCCCCCCAAGGTGGGTTAAAATGCTGAAAAGGCTTGCAAAAGCCATTGAAAGGGAACATTGCAAGATCCCCCCCTTTCCATTCTGCTGGCCGCTGCCTTTTGCAAAGCGGCTGAGGTTTCTCGTGGTTCGTGGGATCTCATGAACCAGGACAAACCTCAATTTTTCTCAGAGCCGGCTCCAGGTGTCTGGGCGCCCTAGGCAGGTCCAGCCTCCGCCCCCTCCCGGCGCTGGCTTTTCTGGGGGCTCCACGGCTGCGGGACCCCCAGGAAAGCCAGGAAGAGGGCGGGGGTCTGGCGGCGGGCGCCGGGTTAGGGCGGGGGGCGCTTTTCGGGGGGGAGTGGGGCGCCATTTGGTGCCCCTGAGGCCGGCGCGCCCTAGGCGGGCCCCTAGTTCACCCTATGGGCGATCCGGCCATGATTTTTCTTGTTCATGCCCATCCCTAGTGAGGATTCTACAAGTGCAGAAGCATGCATACAGTGTTATGCTGTACTCCTATATTTCTGGTTTGGGGTCACTAACTGTTGCTTAAAAATACTGTCCTTAGTATTATTTTGTTGTTTATTTTAACATTTTTGTTGAATAGGAACTTTACAATAGTATTTCAGTGGCGTAGGAGTGGTTTGAAATATATTTGGGCAACTACCATTATTGTACCATAAAGTAAATCCAATAATACAAGGCTTTATGAAATAGTTTATTTTTAACTAGATCAACATATGTTTTGGCTAGCCAGATGACATCTGGGTTGTCTGTCTTGTTTGGCTTCAAGATTCTTCCCACTGAGAGCCAACAGTCTCTCTGGCTTTATTAAATGTATCCTATTTTGAGCTAAGTAGAAGCAGTCAGTTAAAACTAACAGTCTCTTTCCTTCTACACAACATTTCAGAAATAAATTTCAGGTTGTCACTTTACAATGAGTAAGTAACTGGAAATTTAGTGCTGAGAATGCTGCATTATATATGAGATGGAGAACAGCAGTATTTAATAAACCTTTTTTTAAAAAATCAGTTTCACGAACTGATGAATTTGCAATCAAATCATCTCTGGGATTATACTGAAGGATTTAAACATTTTTATCCTATCCTATTTTGAAGCTTTTTCAGCAGATAGCTCTTTTAAATAAAACCAAGTATTGGTTGCTGCTAGAAAAATACAGTAGTGCCTTTAGAGAAGTTTAAGCAACTGTTTTTCTCTTCGTAAAGGAGAAGGATAAGCAACCAAAAATTAACAACATACACATACCTGCCAATTTTTCATAGGTTAAAAATAGAGACAACTCTGTGCATAAGTAAACAGGGCTACAATGAGTCTGGCAGCATAACAACATGATATGAGACAATGGTAGGGCCTGCAAAATCAAACATGCCACAGGCAAAAACTAAAACTTCATGCAGGCCAGTAGGTCCAAATTACCAAAGTATTGAGGCAACTAAGATACAGCTAATACATACAGTCACACACATACTGTCTTGCATTTATGATGTTAAAATCCCTGCAGCTTTCAACACAGATAGAGGCTTTCAGGCTTATCAGCAGCTGTTCAAAAACAAAAAGGATACTACAGTGTCACCCATTTTGTCACTCGTTTTCATCCCAACAGTGAAAATACTTTGTCAAAGGCTTTCACGGCCAGAGTTCATTAGTTGCTGTAGATTTTCCGGGTTGTGTGGCCATGGTCTTGGCATTGTAGGACCTGACGTTTTGCCAGTAGCTGTGGCTGGCATCCTCAGAGATATAACACAGAAAGATGGAATACTCTCTGTGTCAAGGTGAGCAGAAAAATGGTAGGCAGGTAATTTATATCTACCCTGGAAGGTGGGGTAGGGCCGAGTCATTATCTTGTAGTAGTTCTCCAGGCTATGAATATGCTAATGGAGGAGCTTTCCTGAGGAGGTTCTTTTGTCTATAGATTGTTTCCTGAGGAGGTTTCCTGTTTCTTGAGGAGGTTCTTTTGTGTGTGGAATGGCTATTGAAACTCTAATCTTATCTTATCCATGTCAAATTACACAGGGAAGCCATTGAAATTCATAAATATAAACACAATTTCAACAGGAAAGAAGAGAGTTTAAAAATAAATAGGGCATGGTTTCCTATCCTGAAAAAAACAAAATGCTCTACAGCTGACAATAGCACTACACATAAGATTAGAGACTGGATTTATACCCCACCCTTCACTACCCAAAGGAGTCTCAGAGCGGTTTACAAACTCCTTTCCCTTTCCCTTCCCACAACAGACACCCTGTGAGGTAGGTGGGGCTGAGAGAGCTCTGACAGAAACTGCTCTTTTTCAAGAACAGCCGTGCCAGAGGTCATCCAGCAGGTGCAAGTGGAAGAGTGGGGAATCAAACCCGATTTTCCCAGATTAGAGTCCGCGCACTTAACCACTACACCAAACTGGCTAACAAGTGCTAATAACATGTCTCTGAGTATATGGAAAGTTCATTCTTTCACTGTTCAGCATTTGCATCCCTTCCTCCCTGCCAGCATAATCAAAGGGAAGATTCAGGTATTCCAGAGTTACGGCATTTTTCCTGGAAAGTTTGAAGGTCCTGCATCTCTGTAATTACAGGCCCCACTTCCATAACTAGCAAATTACAAAAAGAAAACATTCATATTTTGTTTGATCCTTCATGACTGAGTCTGCTCCTTGTTTTCTATTCATACCACAGGAGACCATCATAAAAACAAGTTCTTTCCATTCCACCCATCCATTTCTTATTATCAGCAAGTTTTTCTTGCGTATTCTCCCATCCCTCTTCCCAGTTTACTCGAGCTTAGTTCAGGAATCTGTTTAAAAACCAGAGCTGAGTCCTGAAATATGAGACAAAAAGTGACTCCCTGCTAAGTGCCTTTCCCTCACCGCTGAATACCTTCAAATCTCCTACCCCCCTCACACATTTAGAATTCAAGAGCAAGTTGTTGTCTGAGCACAGTCCTAGACATGGTCCTTAAGTGTAAAAGCTGAGCCCACAACTCTTTCACATGTAAAATCCATCTGTGGTTTTCCCCATCCCCTTCCATTGTTCAAGTAACTCAGTTCATAAAGCGATAATATATATTTCCAGTAGGTTACCTGCACAAGGGAAGCAGTTATTGTTTTTTTTAAAAAAAATTATGTTCATCCTTAAGGTGAGTGAACATAGAATGAAGGAGGACTTGCAGATATCCACAGCAGCTCCATCTGCTGCTCCAATTTGAATGGGATAGGAGTAGAAAGTAGCCAATACTAAAAGTATTTAATTTATATTAACATTGAGGCTTTTGGGACTTCCGGTCGGAGAAAATGGCGAATTGACACACTTTGCGAGTTGTGCAGAGTGTACTGCGGCATCTGACGACAGTCTGGGCTCTATTTGGCCCAGCGCAGCACTCTCCAGGCGGGGGAGTGGCAAGCAAGCAGCGAAGCCTGAGGGGGGGTTGAGATCGGTGTGGATAAGCTTCGGAGGAAGCTTGTTTACACTTTGATCTCCCTCCGTGAAGAGGGCAGTTGCAAATCAACTCTACAGATGCCAGCCGGGCTGAGAATTCAGCATAAATTCGCCATCTACCGATCTCTTTATCATCTGATTAACATCGTTTACAGAAGAAGCACCGCGAAACCCCGAGACTACAAGCAAGGTAACAAATAAACGATTAAGCGCTTACCGGTTTAAAGGAGACTGTGATATAGAAACGTACGGATAAGCGTTGAAACCTTTAAGGAACTATTTCGCTTGAATTAAAAGTAAAAAGAAAGCTTTCCGTTAGAGAAAAAGGCTGAAAAGAGACTTTGTTTTGCATTCCTGTGGTCAGCCAAGTCTAAACGTTACGTAGTAGAAACGAAACTAACTGTGACTCTGTGATACAGGAAGTGGGCTAGAGTGGAGGTTTTTAGAGGCTGCTGTGTTTGAAGCGGATGGACATTTTATTGTGTGACACCACCTTTACCGGAAGTTGGATTACAGAGACGGACAGGTGAACAGGAAGTTTGAAAGGAGCCTACTCTAGCCGGAAAACCATAGAGAAATTGCGCCCGACATTTTGGGGAGGACTAAAACTTAAAATGTTATTTTCAAGCCGAAAAAGTGCTTAAACAAGTTCTAAAGGTGGCGATTTGGCTTGAAGATTGTTAATATAAAGTCTGACTAACATTGAAGTGGCCTCCAAGACGGATTTGAGAACAAGACCTAGAGCTGCTTCATCACCCAGCCCAAGAATGACTGCAAAGGAAAAAAAGAGTGGCAAGCAGCTATGGAAGCGATGGAAAAACGGATGACTGAGAATCTTGGAAAACAAATAGAATCACAGTTGCAACAACAATTGGAGCAAATAGAGCAAGTGCAAATCCAAGTACAGAAAAAAATATGGAAGAATTGAAAGAACTGGTACTTGCAGAAGTGTCAGGGATTAAAAAAGATACAGAAGAACTTAAAAAGGAAGTCAAAAGTCTGGTGACAAAATCTGAAGATATGGAACAAAAGGTTAAAAAAACCTTGTCAGAAAATGCAAGGCTGGAGACCATGATGGATTACAGGGCTACTCAGAATCACTTGAGATTGAGAGGGATAGAAGAGGAGGAAGATCAAGATCTACGGGCCCTAGTAATTAAGACATTGACAACTTATATAGGGGAAGATGAAGGAGATTTGGATGCAGACTTTGACTTGATTTACAGAGTAAATTCAGCTTATGCCAAAAGAAAGCAATTACCTAGAGATGTAATTGTTCAATTTGTGACAACAAAGATGAAGGAAGACGTTTTCAAGAAACAATTTATACAACCGTTGGAAATTAATGGAAAGAAAATAATAATCTTGAGAGAAATTCCGAGATCGATTCTACAAGATAGAAAGAAATTCAAGAAATTGACAGACAGGCTAAAAGAAATGAATATTAGGTTCAGATGGGAGATTCCATATGGACTTACATTTATGTACAACTCGGTGAGATCAACTCTTAAATCTGAAGGAGACTTATATAGATTTAAAGCGAACAATCTGGACGATTTTAAAGATATTTAATTTAACACCATTATGGATTACAAATTTTTATCTTGGAACGTAAATGGATTAAATTCACCAGGTAAAAGAAGACTGGTGAATCATTGGCTGGAAAAACAAAAATGTAATATAATATGTTTACAAGAAACACACATAAGAAAACAAGACGACAAATATCTGACTAATAAAAAATTGGGAGAAGAATTTCATTCTTCAGCAGTTAACAAGAAAAAAGGAACAGTGATTTATATTTCAAAAGATTTGGATCCTAAACAAATTTTTTCCGACAAAGAAGGAAGGTATGTTGGCGTGGAAATCTGTATGGATAGAAAAAAGACATTGCTTGTTAATATATATGCACCCAATGGTGCAAAAGAGACCTTTTTTAATGATCTGACTAAAGAGTTGGAATGTTTAAATTATGACCAAATTGTTCTTGCGGGAGACTTTAATGGTACAGTGAACAACACATTGGATAGAAAGTCCAAAGCAAGTGGAGAGACAGTTGGAAAGTTACCAAAAAATTTCTTTCAATTGATGAAGCAAGAGAAATTAGAAGATGTTTGGAGGAAGTGGAATCCTAAGACTAAGGACTACACGTTTTATTCGAATAGACATAATTCCTTTTCTCGAATTGACATGATTTGGATGTCAGAGGAGATGGCGCAAAAAACTTATAAAATACAAATTCTACCGAAAACTAACTCTGATCATAATCCCCTACTTTGGATATCTAAAGCAAAACCTAAACAGTTATTTTGGAGAATTAATGAAGATTTATTGGATCAAAAACAAATTAATGAAATCTTAAAAAAGGAAACGAAAAGTTTTTTTGAACTGAATTTGAATAAAGGCACGGATATACAAGTTGTATGGGATACATACAAAGCAGTAATGAGAGGTATGCTTATCTCTCTGAACTCCAAAGATAAAAAGCAAAAGATTCAGCAACAGAAAGACCTTCATGAAAAAATTCGACAAAAAGAAAAGGAATTAAAAAAAAGACCAGGGAAGAAGAAAATTATTAAAGAGATCCACTTCCTGCAAGATCAGCTGAATGTTCTTTTAAACAGAGAATTATATTGGAATTTAAAAAAATTACAGCAAAAAGCATTTGAGGGTGCAAATAAACCAGGAAAGTTTTTGGCATGGCAATTGAAAAATAGAAAAGATAGGAACTTTATATCTAAGATTGTTGAAGATGGAAAGGAGGTGATGAGCCTGAATGGTATAAAAAGAGTTTTTTTTAAATACTACGCCAAACTATTCCAAAAGAAAGGAATTGACCAACAGAGAATCAAGAAATATTTGGAGACGATCGAAGTTCCAGAGCTGGGAAAACAAATTAAAGAACTATTAAATGGTTTAGTAATGAAAGAAGAAGTGACAATGGCGATAGAAGACGCAAAGTTGGGCAAAGCTCCAGGACCAGATGGCTTTACAGCAAAATTTTATAAGAAATTTAAAGAGGAGCTAACCCCTATTTTAGTACTTCTGTCAAATGAGATAAGACAGACCAAGCGGATCCCAGATTCATGGAAGGAAGCAAACATTTCATTGATACCTAAAGAAGGTTTGGATTTGACTCAAGTAAAGAATTATAGACCAATATCGCTATTAAATAATGACTACAAATTATTTGCAAAAATAATTTCAGAGAGATTGAAAAAATATTTGAAAGATACAATAGCGGAAGAACAAGCGGGATTTTTACCAAATAGACAAATTAGAGACAATCTAAGAGTGGTGATAGATGCAATTGAATATTATGACAAGCATCCTGAAAAAGAAGTTGGATTCCTCTTCTTAGATGCGGAAAAAGCTTTTGATAATTTAAATTGGGAGTTTATGCTGCAAGTTATTGAAAAAATGAATATTGGACAGTCCTTTTTAAACATGATTGTGGCAATATATTCAGAACAAAAAGCGGCTTTGAATATAAACAAAGAAAAGACGGACTTCTTCCGAGTCCAAAAGGGAACACGTCAAGGCTGCCCGTTATCCCCGTTGTTGTTTATTTGGATATTGGAAATATTATTGACAGCGATAAGAAAAGATAACAGTATTGAAGGACTTACAGTGAAAGGTTTCGCCTATAAATATAGGGCATTTGCAGATGATGTAATGTTTATGATTCAAGACCCAATTGAGAAAATACCACAATTGATGGAAAAAATTGAAGAATTTGGTTCAGTTGCGGGATTTTATGTTAATAAAAATAAAACTAAAGTGATGTGCAAAAATATGACGAAACAAAGACAAACAGAACTTCAAGAGAAAATACAATGTGAAGTAGTCACAAAGACTAAATATCTTGGAATTGATTTAACCATGAAAAATATTGACTTGTTTAAAAACAATTATGAAAAGGTGTGGCATAAGATTCAGCAAGATATGAAGAAATGGGATACTTTGAATTTATCATTGATGGGAAGAATCGCGACTGTAAAAATGAATATCTTGCCGCGTTTGATGTTTTTGTTTCAGACTATTCCAATACTAAAACAAAGGAAAATACTGGATTCGTGGCAGAAAGAATTATCCAAATTTGTATGGGCAGGAAGAAAGCCAAGGATTAAAATGAAAATTTTATGTGACGCAAGAGAGAGAGGAGGCTTACAACTACCAAATTTAAGACTGTATTATGATGCCGTCTGTTTAACATGGTTGCAACAGTGGATTAATTTGGAGAATAAGAAGTTATTGGCCCTTGAAGGACATGATAATAAATTCGGATGGCATGCATATTTATGGTATGGAAAAGTAAAAATGGATAAATTTTTTAAACACCACTTTGTAAGACAATCACTGTTCGAGACATGGACGAGATATAGAAAATTCTTCTCGGAAGAAAGACCACTTTGGATTGTACCAGCTGAAGTGATTAATCCATATTCAAGAAATCAAGGGTTAGATTGGCTACCCTATAAAAGTCTTTTAAAATTTGAAGGGAAAAATTTTGTGTTAAAAGATAGATTTGATGTTGAATTTGAATATGATTGGTTGAAGTATAGACAGATTTATGATCTTTTTAAGACCGATAAAAGAGAACATGGTTTTAGAGAAAAGAATATTGAAATTGAAACTGTATGGCTTGAGAAAGATAAAAAAATGATTTCTAAACTGTACAAGGTGTTATTGAAATGGTATACTGAGGATGAAGTTGTAAAGGAGCAAATGATAAAATGGGCAGTAAATGTTAATAAGGAGATATTAATGACATCTTGGGAATACTTGTGGAAAAAATCAATGAAAATTTCAACGTGTGTAAATGTTAAAGAGAATTGTTATAAAATGATGTATAGATGGTATATGACGCCTAAAAAAATTGCTATTATAAATGAAAGTATGTCCAACAAATGTTGGAAATGTAAAAAACATGAGGGGTCTTTTTACCATATGTGGTGGACATGTGATAAAGCAGTAAAGTATTGGACAGAGATCCACAATGAGATACAAAAAATATTGAATTGTACTTTTAAGAAAGACCCACAGATGTTATTGCTAGGTCTTAAAATGGAAGAAATAAATGTAGCCAAGAGAACACTATTATGGTACTTGATTACAGCAGCAAGACTGACTTTTGCTCAATGTTGGAAACAAGATAAAGTACCTGAAACATGGGAATGGATTAAAAAGACGTTGTTCTTAGCAGAAATGGACAAATTAACAAGAAAATTAAACAACGAAGAAGATGAAACTTTTTTTGAAGACTGGAAAGACTTTCAAAAATACTTGTTGAAAAATTGGGACATTAAACGTGGTTTGATTTGTTTTGATAGTTATTAAGTGGAAAATGAAATAGAATTAGATTTCTGAATTGTTACCGTTTGTTAGAGAGAATAAGTTGAGAAATAACTGTAACAGAATAAGAGAGATATTAATGGGGTTGGAGCAGTGCGGGAAGCCTTGTTTGGGGGGGGGGAGAAGGGAAATTAGAAAAATGGATATGTAGGTTGGTTGAAAATGTTTGAACATGTGATATATCCAATAATAAATTGTATTTACCAAAAAAAAAAACATTGAGGCTTTTGGGAAGAACGTTCAGACAGGAAAAATGCAGCAAATTCATCTTAAAGAATATATTTTACGCTAGTTTCTTTGCATTCCTCAGTATAGGTATGTGATGAACAAGTATAATTCATTGGCATCGTTGCAATCTATGTTATATTAAAATACAGTCCACCAGATTTTGTTATTTTGCCCCTTGCACAAAGGTAATATGGTCATATTATAATGGAATGGTTTAGGGAGGCATTTTCATAAAGGGAATGGGACTGTGGAGCATACTGCTGTGTATAGTGTGTATTATCTGGCTACTATATGTATAATCCTGTATATATCTCACTGCATTGTTTTCTACTTCCGTAATACCATGTTCTGCATTGTTTAACATATTTGTGTATTATACTCTTTGCTTTGTTTCACATTTCTGTAATATTAGTCCAATTACATTGTTTATTAGATGTTTCATCCTATCGACTGAATGGACTTACACTATAATTGTCCTTGAGTCTCAGTGAGAAAAGTAGACTAATTTTAAAGTTAAAAAAAGAAATGTTTTAGTATTGGGCTTCAAGATACTTCAAATACTGGGTTCAAGACGCTATTGCAGTGAACAGCTCTACTTTATTAAGTGATTTCAGGAACAAGACTAAAACATGAGGGCAACAGCCCTGTCTAAATAGCATGCAAAAACCACACCCAAATACACCGAACTCCCAAAGATAGGCTATTTATATAACAGTTACACATGCTGCACAGGACTGTGGGGCTGTTCCGACTGGGTCTCTTGGCAGGCCTGGCAGCACTGGACCCAGGCCTCTATTTTGCTGTCCATTCCCGGCCACCACACATAGCTCCGGGCGAGTGCCTTCATCCGCACAATTCCAGGGTGTGTCTCATGCAGGTCCGACAAGACTCACTGGTGCAGGGGAGCAGGACTGCCCCACAGTAAGCACCCTTTGTGACGATGAGAAGGCTGTAAAGTCCGGGCCCACCCAGCTGGTGGGCCAACCCCTCCTCACCCAGTCCAGAACGCGGGAGAGGACCCGGTCCTTCACAGTGTGGTGGGAAATGTCCATGGCATGAAGAGGGTGATTGGAAAGCTCCTCCACAAGCAGGACCTGGTGCGCAGGAGCTGGATCGATGGAGCAGCAAGTGGCTGAGGATGTTGGCATGTCCCATAGCCTTCCCAGGATGGTGGTGGAGGGAGTACTGGTACCCCACAAGAAAAATGGACCAATGAAGTACCCGAGGTGAGAGTATCTGGGGGTTCTGGTGATCTGGGGCAAAAATCCCAGCAGAGGCTTGTGGTCCATTGCAATGGTGAACAGCTGCCCATAGAGGTAGTCGTGGAATTTCTTGACCCCTGCAATGATGGCCAGCACCTCCTTATCGATTTGCACATAGTTGCACTCGACCGAAGACAGTGCAGGAGTAATATGCCATGGGGACTTCCCTGCCGTCCAGCAGCTGGTGGCCAAGAATGGCACCAACCCCATATGGAGAAGCATCGCAAGCAAGCATGACGGACAGTTTTTTTATCGAAATGAGCCAGGACTGTGTTGAAGGTGAGCAGCTACTTCACAGCCCGGAACGCAGTGGCTTGTTGTCAGCCCCAGACCCATGGGGCCTTCTTGGCAAGGAGGCGGTGAAACAGCTCCACCAGCACAGCTTTATGGGGCAAGAAGGAATGATAAAAGTTCAGTAGCCCCATTGGGCCTAACAGGCGTAACAATCAGGGTTTCCCAGAGGGCATGTGAGACTGGTTCCAAAAACCTCTTGGTCCACCAAACGATCCAGCTCCTCATCAATTTTTGGCTTCAGCGCGAATGAGACACACCTGGCCTTCAGCCTTATGGGCCGCACCTCTGGGTTGACCTGGAGGGAAATGGGGGGTCCAGTGTAGCGACCAAGCGTCCCATCAAATACAGCTGGGAACTCGTCGCACACCTGCTGAAAGACTTCTCAGGCAATTTGGTGTATCCCCGTGACCCAGAACCCCAAGGGCTCAAACCATGCTAATCATAGTAAACTCACGTGATGGCCCCCACTATCAGCAAGTCCAAGAGTCCTTTAAAATTCCAGTAGTGCACCCAAAACTTTCCCACCCCTTTCACGGCCACCTCATTATGTTGAAAGTCCTGTAGGATGAAACCACCTGGGTGGAAGCAAGGGCCCCCTTTAGGGCAGAGCCTATGGAGGGTGTCCTCTGAGTTTATGGAAATGGAGGATCCTGTGTCTAGCTCCATCATGCAAGGAGCTCCCTCAGTTAGAACAGTCACTTTAATTTTATTGGGGGTGTCCTGGGGCAAGTGCAGTACCTGGTGTGTCTAGATGACGGTGGTGTGCAGTTCCATGGCATGCACAGACTCCCGATGGGCGGACTGTCGCCTTCAGGTTCCCTTGGAATGGCAGGCACAGGTGATAGGGCTGACCTTTCCACAGCTCTGACATGTGGCGTCACGGAAATGGCAGGATTTCTGCTCATGGGGCTCCCCGCAGCTGGCGCATGGTGTCAAAGTGGTGGATTTGCTGGCGCGAGCTGTGGCACATGGCGCGGGCTGGGCGATGTATTTTTAGGACCTCCTTGTCCTTGTTGGAGGTGTCCATGTGGTGGGCTGTGGTGCTGGGCCTCCGTGAAGCTGGCAGGCTCAGAGCTTGGCGGACCTCTGCAGTGAACTGGTCAGCAGCTTCTGCGGAAAGGGCTTCTTCAAGCATGTCCTTGAATGTGGGGTCCCGCTTGTCAATGAGTGGTCATTGGATCCTCTCGTCCCAAAGTCCACACAACAGCCGGTCACAGAGCACTTCCTTGAGATCGTGGAAGTTGCGATGTCGGGTGACACTCTGGAGGACCGTAACATAGGCCGTGATCGACTCACCTGTTGCTGGTTCCTTGTGTAGAATGCGTAGCAGACTGCAATGATGGAGGGTGTCAGCGTGAAGTGCTTCTTCAGCCGGTCTATAATCGTCTGGTACAGGGTGTTTCTTAGCTCCACCGGCGCTAGCAGCAAGTGAGCAGTCTTGAATGTTGAGTGGCCACAGACCTGGAGGAAGGTGGAGTGCTTCTTCACGTCTTTGTCAACCTCGGAGAACTCGAGGAAGAACTTGAAGCAAGAAATGTAGGAGTCCCAGTCCTCAGCAATGGTGTTGAATGCATCAGAGTGTCCATGAGTGGCAGCCATGGTCTCGGTTGCGATGCGATGCACGTGGCACTGGAGCTTGGTTCGTGATGTGGTGCAGATGGGCTCTAGGCTCGCTCAACAGATCCCACCTTCGTCGCCTGTGTTAAATACTGAGTTCAAGATGCATTGCAATGAACAGTTCTACTTTATTAAGTGATTTCAGGAACAAGACTAAAACACCAGGGCAACAGCCCTGTTTAAATAGCATGCAAAATCCACACACAACTCCCAATGATAGGCTATTTACATAACGTTAGTTTCTCATTGGTCACTTCCAGAGTCCTGGTGGGCTATTGTTCTAGAGCTCCAAGCTCAGCCAGTCTCTGGTAGATAGTCCTGGAATGTTCCTGACCTAATACATAACAAAATGCCTCAGATGGGCTTCCAAGTTTGGAGGTAAAATGATTGCCTCGCCTTAACCTCAGTAACACAGTGCAGGTCCTTGTGCTGTGGTGGCAGCTGCCACCAAAACAACAGTTAATTCATATCCCCAAGAGTCAATCAAAAGCCTTGCTGGGCAAAAGCCCTACCTGGCTCTGCACACTTTATTAAAAAAAAACTTGGCGGGCACCAAAAAAGGTATCAGCAGGCCCCACGTTGGGGACCCCAGCTCTAGGACAGATGACTCAACTTCTTTAGTCTTGTGTAAGACCAGTTTCACTGACTCACTGGCATCCAGGCCCTTTTAAAAACCAAGGCTCTTGGAAAACACCAAATAAGCACTGAAATGGTAAAAATTATGCTTATTTGCAGTTAACGTAACTTACCATAGTCTCGAGACTTAGAAAGTGTTTTCAGCAGAACAGGTTCAGTTATTAATGGGTAGCCAATGCTATATTAGTATAATGGATCACAAATTCATAGCATATGAATAAAGGAAATATTGGTTTTAGTGCTTGTTTTGTATTTAAGAAACGTAGAACATTGTTTGGCGTGTGTTCAAGAATAAACAGGAAGGAAACATAGGAGACCTGATGATGAATCATCACCCTGGTTATGCAACACTAAAATTTCTAGTGAGTTCTTTTCCTTGTGTTTGTTCATCAAACCCTAATGCCTTCAGCTGTTAAATCATTTTTTATACTAGGGAGGAGGTGAACAAGCCTGAGCAATATGCAATTTGACTTCATATTCCACGATTATTCATTGTTAGAGATGCTCTCGTAAAGGAGATGCAGAGATTATAGCACTTTCACCTATCAAGAAGGTAGTTTGCTGTAATCATGAGAAAGAGCTACTAAAATAAATAATGCAAAGTTTACATTAATGGTGATGGAAAGTGCCATCAAATCACAGCAGCTGACTTATGGCGACTTTGTAGGGTTTTCAAGGCAAGAGAGTTCAGAGGTGGTTTGCCATTGCCTGCCTCTGCGTCACAACCCTGGTATACCTTGGAGGTCTCCCATCCAAATACTAGCCAGGGCCAACCTCGCTTAGCTTCCAAGATCTGATGAGATTGGCCTAGCCTGGGCTATCCAAGCCAGGGCATTTTAATTAATACTGTGGAGTTAATATTTCACGTAAGTCCTGAGGATACATTTTATATATAAAATTATCACGTTTCAGTTTAATTCTCAGTTCACTAACTATGTATTATGGTCTGCTAGGTGCTTGACCATCCTCATATTCTTGCATATCCAAGTAGCCCACAAGGCAAGGAGGTTTATTAAGCTTGGTTGAGGTGTTATGTAGGGCTGTTAGGTTGTATTCAGCTTGATGGGTCACAGACTGTGTGGGTTTGAAATATGGGGAGTTTGTTCATTTTAAAAATGGAAGATCTATTAATGATGTACTACCTCTGTCTTTTCAAGGTACACAGAAACAAGAAGTAGTATGTAAGAGGCTGGATGACAGTTCTGTAGTACAGAACAACTACTGTGATCCTGACAGTAAACCACCAGAAAATCAAAGAGCCTGTAACTCTGAGCCTTGCCCGCCTGAGTAAGTACTTCATACATGAGGTAGTTCATTCATTCATTACTATGTTGGCAAAATACAGCCAGTTCCTAGATGTAAATGCAGAGAGAGAGGGGGGGGGGGTCCATATCCAACTGTAGAGCAGACTCCAAATATTAAAGCTCATTGCTTTGGGAATTCTTAGATTCTGTTTGTTTATTGTGTGTTCTGTTAAATCTCTATATTAATGGTGTGGATTTAATTTGTTAAATAAAGTTTTAATTCCTCTTCTTGCAGATGGTTTATAGGAGATTGGTCAGAATGCAGTAAGACCTGTGATGGTGGAGTAAGAATGCGAACAGTCCTGTGTATCAGGAAAATTGGACCTTCTGAAGAGGAGACCCTGGACAGCAGTCATTGCCTAACATATCGACCTATTGAAAAAGAATCTTGTAACAACCAGTCTTGTCCCCCACAGTGGGTTGCTTTGGATTGGTCAGAAGTGAGTAAACTCATAATATCAAATTTCATACACGTTTGTATTTTTCAACCATTGGCCAGGAATAGTAAATAAAAAGAGAGGGATTTGTCTGCTGAAGTAAAGCAGTATAACCTAAATTAGAGAGTGGTTTCATTCAGACATGGAAAAAAACTTGTTTGTTGAAACCAAACCCTAGTTGCAGTGGCATCCTTAATGGGCTTAGATTAATGGCTTAATCTAATGGTCTGTTACAGTACCAGCCTAAGCACAATTACACCCTTCCAAGTCCATTAAAATTAGTGGGCATAGAAGGATGTAACTCTGTTTAGGATTGCACTGCAGGTTTACCAGACATACATAACAGACTGCTGTACGTAAATCTCAGTCTGTTCCTTCCTCCAAGCAGAATCCCCAGATGCTATCCCGAGCTTGCTTCAATTGCCAGACTCCTAGCAAATCATCACTACTGATCAGCCACAGTAAGTGGGAGGGAAAATCTAAGGCAAGCAAGGCCTCCTTTTCCTCTCTCTTCCCCTTTCTGAGCTGTGGCTCAGTGGTTGAGCATCTGCTTGATGTGCAGAAGGTCTCGGGTTCAACCTCTGGCATTTCACATCGAGAAAAGGATCTGGTAGTAGGTGATACGAAAGACCTCTGCTTGAGACCCTGGCACACTGCTGCCAGTATTACTAGACAATCCTGTCCTTGATGGACCAATGGTGTGATTAGTATAAGGAAGCTTCATGTGATCATATTTGTATGTCTAGCTGCCTCACTGAATTACTGAACATTCTAACTCTGAAATAAAAGGAATTTTTGCAGCTTTCGCTTCCTTTTATCTCCTGGCAGTCATCAACGACTTTTGTCTAGCCATTTCAAAGCACCTTGTAAACAAAATAGATTGCTTACAGGTTCTCACCATCTTTCACTGTTTCACACTGCATTTTAAATTTTCCTTAAGGGAAGGCTGAAGTCTCTACAGCACATTCTGCTTGGTGAGTCAGTACTAGCAGGGAGGGGAGGAACAGGCAGCTGGCAAAGGAAGGAGGAAGGATCTTTAGGAAGCACCATTGACAGCTGGACACAATTTCAGTCATAAAGGTTCTATTCTGTGCTTCTGTCTCTATATGCAAGAGGCTAAGAGTGCCAGTACCCCTGAATAAGCAGGGACTCCTGCTTTCAGATATCGCAACAACCCACAACTAGTAAAACCAAAGTTAACTAGTCAAATACAAACTGGTTTAAAATCTCAGTTTGGCACATACCAGCAAATCAACCCACATTCCAACATCACACCATGTAAATTGTGGAGGTCTGCTCAATCTGCATAATCTATTCTGCAGCTTTATTTTGCATAGTTTATGCTCTGCCATAATTCTAGATACAGTAGTTACGTTGTCTTCTAGAAAAACAGTGCTTAACTTTTTTGTATTTTAATCTTTGGTATTTATTATATAAAACTTGTACATCTCTTCCTTTCAGTGTACTCCAAAATGTGGTCCTGGTTTCAAGCACCGTATTGTTCTCTGCAAAAGCAGTGATCTTTTGAAAACATTTTCAGTTGCACATTGCCAGGAAGAAAACAAACCACCAGTCCGTATGCGCTGTAGCTTGGGCAGATGTCCCCCTCCACGATGGGTTACTGGAGATTGGGGGCAGGTAGGCAAGCTTGCTGTGTAACTAGAGGAGTGAAGTTTTGTTACTGATAATGTATAACTGTTGCCTAATGTGACAGGATCTTAGGGGATCAAATCTTGCAAAAAGAATGGCAGTTGTCACATATAAAAGAACTGCTTAATTTTACTTTGCAGTGGAAAAGCCTAAAATAAATGAATACTGAAGTTAGCAGAACTTACAATTAGTTCTCATAGGCCCTGGGAAGTGGGGACCGCAGAATAGTTTAGAGCTCCCCACAATGGGGAAATATGCTGCAGTTAATAGAAAATGCATCTGGAGACTCCACATCATTTTCGTCTCATTTCAACCATCTCCAAGTGCCAGGATTAGGTTTTCCTCCCTCTGCAGACATGGGCGGTGGGATGGAGGAAAGGGGAGGGGTGGACCATTCACTGTACTCCTGGGGTTCTGTTCTGCCAAAGTTCTCAGATCGAATCTCCAGGAGTGGAGAGGGATTGAACACTAAATGGTACATTTGTTTACCCATAAGTTTATTAATTCGATTAACTACGTTTGGACAATGTATTGTATGGTTCTGCCTTCCATGGCAAATATTACCCAAGTTAAACCAGTGTACTATGGAAATGCAAAATTCTTTAACATAACCAGCTGCTCCTCTGGGTCATCCAGAAGTGCAGTAGTTGTTTCTAGCCATTTTTCCATACCACCCATTACAGTTCTCCTTTATGCCATCAACTAACTGGCCTCACTTTTCTCTTGCTCTGGTTTTAACTTCATTTCTGAAGGCTTCTGCCTACTATGCTTTGCAAAAAAAACCGATATAGGTTAGTCATGGCTTTAAAAAGTCTTCTGGGAGAGAAACATAGTAGTACGTAGGGTCCTCATTACCCAAGTAAAGTGTGCTTGCTAAGTTAAGTTTTACAATGTGGCAATGAATAGGGTTACTGCTTTGTGGTCTCAGTGCACCACACTGATGGGGATTGCACCTGTGCAGAGCATTGATCTGGAAACTTCTAGAGGTAGCATTTAGACAGGAAAGCCTCCTCCCCTCAGGGATGCAGCTTTGGACTGCACGTGCCTACGGAAGAGTTGCTCCTTTCCACTCAATTATCTTTCATCCACTGCAGTGGCAGCACAATTTGAGACCTTCCCTCTTTCCTCAGAAACAGTGTGTGTGTGGGGTTATCCTCTTTGTGTATATAGTGACTCAGTACAGCTGAGTATATAACTGTACATAGTATTCTCTTGGACATGGGGCACCCAAAAGGTTGTGGCACTGAAGACTATTGTGAGGATGACTTCCCATCATCAGACCGTTAAGACCTCTGTTTATTCTGTGTTTGTGTATGACTCAAAGTTGGTTTGTGTGCCTACTGCCAGAAGTATGCAGAACAAACAAAGCATGGGCTTCCCTTCTGCAACCCACCCTTTGGGATAGGGCTGCTGTGCCCTCACAGGCTATTGAAGACATGTCATCTTCATTGGTTACCCCTTCTATTGTCCTGATCTCTGCCTCTTCAAAGGCTGGAAATGACACATCAAAGCCTACTCAACAGGCCTTAGAATTTGGAAACAGCAAAATAGAAAAGGATTGATCTCTGCCTCCAAAGAAGTAGCAGACAGAGCACCATAAGATTTTAGTCAGAGCCTCGGAATACAAAGTCAGAATAATCTGTGCAACCTACTATCTCTACATCTTCAGTCCTGTTGACAGGTCCCCTTGGGCTCCTTTGGTTGTCAAAGCTGAACCGATTCTAGACATCTTAGCAACTCAGGTCCTCCTTACAAGAGGGGAAACAGTCTCTGTAGTAAAGTGGATAGTAAAGAGTTAACTGGAATCTGATGATGGGTTGGAGGAAGATTCCACACCCCTGGAATGTTCTCTTTTTCTTAGTTTCAGTTTCTGTGTTAGTCTGAACCTAGTTGCAGGAAAGCAGTTGTATTACATTCAGCCACTCACGTGAGTACAGCAGTTTACTTCAAAATCACCATGAGATCACAAAAGTCTCCGATATCACAGGTTGAAGGTCAGCCTGAGGACACCCCATCTAGTCTTTTTCAGTCATGCCCTTTGCCCTTGTTTCTAAGATCTTGTTCTGTTAGCAGTCAGACTTCTCCTCTCTCAGTAGGGCAGTTTATAGCTTATTAAGGCAGAAACACCTCTCCATATGTCACCCCAATATCTTAGTGCAGGACACTGTTTGGGCCAAAATTGACCCAAAATAGATGCCAGCCAGGCATCAACTTGGGAAAATAGTCTCAAAATGCAAGTCAGAGAGACTGGTTTGCTACTCCCCCTCCTTTCCTTGCAGAAATGCATGACTTTAGAATGATGGGT
The DNA here is from genome assembly GCA_029375565.1 of Gekko gecko. NCBI lineage: Eukaryota > Metazoa > Chordata > Lepidosauria > Squamata > Gekkonidae > Gekko > Gekko gecko. Next base: position 43,615,680 of record JAPDNY010000007.1, on the reverse strand, counting down.
CGCCCAGGACCTATTGATTCACTCAGCCTAATCCCATCATCGCCCCCCTCCTCAATTCCTCTCACCCATTACATCTTAAGTGGCCATTAAGTAACACTTAAATCTTTTCACCTTCTCAATTCCTCTTCCCATTCATTACTTGCAAAGCCATCAAGTTTCTCATACCTTTTTGTCATTTGTCATTAAGCCATTTAGTCATTGTTTTCTGGCAAACGTGTCATCCCCACCTGTGGGTATATTTTGCCCTCTAACTGGACTAGCCTGCCACCCCAGCAGTGTGTGTGTGTTCCTGGTACCAACTACATACACTATCACTTTGTGGGCTCTCCACTCTCTTGCCTCCTGAAATGCTGGCTGTTTTGCTCTTCAACTTGCTACTTCCACGGACCTCTTCAAGATTGATAATTATTGCCTTTCCCTAAAAACTTCTTCCTTTCCTCCCTGTTTTCTTAGTTATTTCTTCTGTGTGTTTCTGAGTGTATGCATTTTTGTTTATTTTCCTTTTTCTTTTTAATAAAAACCTTTCCAGTTGAACATCTGCCTGGTTATTTGGGAGTTCTTGTAAGGTGAAAAATCCTAGTTCCAGTTACCCACCTCTTACTCTGTCTCCTTTGCTAATTCCCCCCCCAACTAAGTAGGAGACTGCCTATTTGGGTAACAGTTTGGCAGCTGGCACAGATCTCACTCCTCCTCTCAGTTTCATGAGGCATTTCTAATATCACCTTGTTTCCAAGGTGAGCTAGTTTTCTACTTCAGTACTTCCCCTGGTACTTCAGATGTGTCCCCAAGAAAAGTGGAGGTCTCAATATCAATTATACATCAAGACCAAGAAGTTCTGGATATTGACCCTCGCATCCATTCTGTCTCTGTTGACCTCAGGAATGCATATTTTCACATCTCTGTCAAACATCAACATCATTGGTTTCTATGGTTTACCTTGAGAGATGTCCATTACCAGTACAGGCTGTTGCCCTTAGGCTTTGACATTTCCCTGAGGGTTTGTGTAACATGAATGGCAGTGGCTGTAGTGCACCTTCAGTACTAAGGGGTTAGTGTTCTTTGGTACATTGATAAGTGGTTCCTGACTGCATTTTATGTTCCTCTGTCTGTCATCAGGTGAGAACAGCTCTGCACATCCTACCCTCCCTGAATTTTGTGACAACAGTCTCATTCTTATCCTGCCAGCATCTTCCAGTTTATTGTACTGGATTCACTCACTGGCAAGGTTTACCTTCTACTAGACAGATAATGGTTTCTTGGGCATGGTTTGAACTTTCATCCACTGCCCTCAACAACTGGTGGTCAATATCCAGAGACTTCTGGATCACATGCCATCCACTACCTTACCTTAGTGGTATACTAAGTATACACTTACAAATGTGATTTCTGCAGCATTTCCAAACCATGATGCATTCGTAGGACAGATTCTTCCTATTGCTATGATGGGTGATACAGTCCCTTGCCAGAGGAATTTTGGCCAAGATATGTCCTTTGCTCCTCCCACTGCATACTTGATCTTGATGACAGATGCTTTGTTTTGGGGTTGGGATGTCCACTGCAATGTAGATTCCAACTCTAGTCATGTCAGAAGAGGAAGCTTCAGATCAAACATCTAGAGCTGCTACCATTGTACAAATCATGCCATGCCTTCCTCTCCAGGCTGCAAGACAAAGAAGTACAGATGGCCACAATAACACAACTACCATGTGTTACATTAACAATCAGGGTGCCACAATATATCACACTGCAACAGTCTGCCTGCTGCCTGTGGGAGATATGTATCTCACACATTATTCCTGTTACAGTTCATGGCATGGGGGAACAACAGTGTCCAGGCAGATGTTCTTAGTCACCAGGGCACAGTGGCGCCTGAATGGATGGTCAAAGAAACTTACCTGCATCCTGCATTCCAGAGATGGGGTTTTCCCCAAATCCATCTCTTTGCCACAAGATGCAACACCAAGTGTTCTTGCTTCTGTTGCAATCTGCACCTGTGCTGTCTGTCACTGGGAGCAGCATTTCTGTTAGCATTTTGCTTTGCCAGACAGGCTTCTGAAGCCTCTGCACTATACTCTGATCCTCCTTCCTTTCCACAGGAATGAGATTGTTCTCAGGTCTCACATCTCCTTTCTGTCAAAGGTGGTGTCAGGTTCCACCTAAGCCGAGATCCACTGTTCCCCACCTTCTATCCACTGTCCTCCACTGTCTATCCTTTGCCTTCTTCTGATGCTGAAAAAGCCTTTAACTCCTGAGACGTCAGGAGGGCTTGCTCTTTTTATGTTCACGGGACTGCAGCTTTTCCTCACTGTATAGGATTATTTGTCTGTTATGCTGGCCCAAAAACCAGGTAGCAAGTCTCATCCCAGAGAATCAGCAGATGGATCCCTTAGACAAAACAATTCTGCTACAAACCAGCTTATAACCACTCCCAGAGAACTTTGGTCACATCTTCAGTTTATGTAGAGGGGGTTCCTCTTCCAGGACTGTGCAGAGCAGCTACTTATCAGGCATTGTACCCTGGATGCGCTGACCTAACAGATGCCTCCTTTGCTGCCCTTGGTCTTCAGTTGATGCACTTGTACCTGCCTCCAGGTAGGTCAGCCTCATAGTTTATATCCATCAGTTTTGTCACAGAGATCACAAAGAAGTAAAAGCAAGTTGCTTACCTGTAACTATTGTCCATTGAGTGATCATCTGTGCATTAACTTAGCCTGCTCACCTTCCCTGTAACAGGTGCCTTAAAGTTGCAGTGGCATTCTGGGTTTTTTGGAAGGAACTGAGTGGGAAGGCATGACTCCTGTCTTTTAGGCATGTACAATCCAAACTTGTTGCTGAGTCGATGCTGTGTACAAGCACAGGCCTCTCAGCATGACCGAACAAATGAACACTCAAGAGCAACATTTACTTGTAAATGACCTGCTTGTTCCTCACAGCTGCCCTAAATAGCATTTCTGACACTCTCAGGTAGCCTAGGATTTTCTAGTGTGTGAATTGGTTATCTCTGTTCATCATGATGACGACTTTATTGCTGAAAATTTTACATATCTCACTTTCTGTTTTTTCCTTCTTGCCCTTTTTTGATACAGTGTTCAGCACAATGTGGCCTTGGACAACAGATGAGAACTGTGCAATGTCTTTCATATACTGGGCAAGCATCCAGTGACTGTCCAGATACTGTCCGACCTCCGTCAATGCAACAGTGTGAAAGCAAATGTGACAGTACTCCTATTTCCAACACGGAAGGTGAGTTTGATTTTATTAACTCATTTTAATATATAAAAAGACCGATACCACTGTTCTAAAGAACTAGAAAACCCCAATATTTAACCACCCATTATCTTTTTAAATCACAATTTCACTTGGCTGTTTTCTGGAGCAAAAAAAAAAAAATTCACTAAGTTCATTAGCACCTTAAAGACTAACAAAATTTGTGGTAGGATGTAAGCTTTTGTGAGTCACTAGTGACTTCTTCAAATACTGAAGAAGTGAGCAGTGACAAATTTTGTTAGTCTTTAAGGTGCTACTGGACTGTTACTTTTTTCTACTGCTACAGACAGACTAACATGACTACCCATCTTCATCTGTCACTAAGTTCATGTTATATAAAAATTTGAAGGGTCTTTAATCCCCAGAAGAATTCTGTTTTCCATTTTATTACTGTGGAGCCAAGAGTTCTATGCGTGTATGTTTTAGAAATTCCCAGGCAATGTTGAAGCATGCAAAGAAACAGCTTGGAAATCTGAGGGCTGCCATCTAGCATCATTTTTTTTTCTTTTAGCCATCAAGTCACAGCTGACTTATGGCAGCTCTGTGGGGTTTTCCAAGGCAAGAGACCTTCAGAGGTGGCTTTTCCATGGCCTGCCTCTGTGTAGCAACCCTGGACTTCCCCGGTGGTCTCCCATCCAAGTACTAATCAGGGCTGACCTCGCTTAGTTTCTGAGATCTGATGAGATTGGGCTATCCTGGGTCAGTCCTTGCTGTGGAACCCATACAAATTAATACAGAAAGCTGTATTAGACAAAGATCCAAGGCATGTTTAAATAGCATGCAAACTACACCCACTTCCCAAACAACTACCAATGATAGGCTATGGTCAGAACCATTACTTCCTCATTGGCCACCTCCAGAGTCCTGGTGGGCTATTGTTCTAGAGCTCCAAGCTCAGCCAGCCTCTGGTAGAAACAGTCCTGGAATATTCCAGTCCCAATACATAATACCCCTCCCCTCTAAGTTCCAAAGCACCTTAACACACATTGTCCTGAAGGTACGCTAACTTGCGCCTTTTCCGGTGAGAGTGTCTAGGCTCGGATGGTGGTGGTGAAGTCACAGCAGCCACGTCTGGGGTCGCTGTAGCAGCGCTGGGGAAAGCTGATGAATCAGGAACAGAGTCCGGGGGCTCTGGAACACTCTGTATGAGTATGGGCAACTCTGTGTGGTCAGGATGGTCCCTGGCGCATGATGCATCCCACTCCAGGCTGTGCTCCAGCAGCGATGGTAGCAGTTCTGGGTGGCTGGCTTCTGTGGTGGCTGGTGCTGGCTCGGTTACCTCCAGCAGGAGATGGTGGTGAAGCTGGTTGATGTGCCTGCACAGGAGTGGTGACCCTGATAACTCTTGCGGGAACCCACTCAGAAGTAGTTCCAAGCATAGACGGGGTCACCTGGGAAGAACCCTCTGGGCTTTTCTTGGACCTCCGAAAACGGGCGGTTCTCTGGTGCTCAATCCAGGTGCAGCCAGTCTAACCAGGTTATGAGGCACTGGCCCAAAAGGAGCTCTGCTGGGCTGCGTCCAGTGGCAGAGCTTGGAGTTGCCCAGTGAACCAAGAGGAAAGTTGCCAGCCGGTGCTCCCAGTCGTCCTGGATGAGCTGCTTGAGGGAGTCTTTGGTGGGCCGCATCATCCTTTCTGCTTGTCCATTGGTGACCGAGTGGAAAGGTGCAGACCGGATGTGGCGAATCAGGTAGTGGCCCAAGAATTCCTGAAAGTCTCCCAATGTAAAAGCAGTCCCATTGTCCATCATGACTGTGTCGGGCAGGCTGTGTGTGCGGAAAATCCGGGTGAGGGCCCAGATGGCCGCCTTGGAGGAGGTGGCGGTGACAAGGATGACTTCCAGTCATTTGGTGTAAGAGTCCACCAATACGAAGAATATCTGGCCCTGGAAGGGGCCAGCAAAGTCCAGGTGCACCTGGGACCATAGGGTGGACTCCCACTGTTGTATGGGAGCTCAGGCGGCTCTGGTCAGGTCTCCTGGCAGCGCTTGACCCAGGCCTCAATCTCTCTGTCGATTCCTGGCTACCACATGTAGCTGCGGGCAAGAGCTTTCATCCGAACGATCCCTGGATGTGTCTCGTGTAGGGCCGATAAGACCCACTGGCACCATGGCTTCCCCAAAGCAGGCACCCTTGTGTGTGGAGAGTTCATCCCAGTGAGATGAGAAAGCTGTAAAATCTGGGCCCACCCAGCTGATGGGCCATCCCTCCACACCCAGTCCAAAACACGGGAGAGGATGTGGTCCCTGGCTGAGTGGTGGGTGATATCTGCAGCATGGATAGGCCAGTCAGGGAGTTCCTCAATGAGGAGGATCTGGTGTGCAGGAGCCGGCTTGGGGTCAACAGAATGCAGTGGCAGGTGGCTGAGGGCGTCAGCATGTCCCATCACCTTCCCCGGGCAGTACTGAAGGCTGTACTGGTAGCCAGTGAGGAAGATCAACCAGCGCAAGACCCATGGTGACAGCATTTGTGGTTGTCTGGTGTCTGGAGTAAAGAGGCCCAGCAGCGGCTTGTGGTCTGTTATGATGGTAAAGGGCCGGCCATACAGGAAGTCATGGAACTTCTTCACCCCCACCACAATCACCAAGCCCTCTTTGTCTATCTGCGCATAGTTGTGCTTGGCAGACAACAAAGTGTGGGAGTAGTATGCCACTGGGACCTTCTGGCCACTGGGGAGCTTGTGACCAAGATGGCACCGGTTTCATAAGCGGAGGTGTCGCAGGCAAGGATGACCAGCAACTGTTCATCTAAGTGGGCCAGGACCAAATCTATAGCAGGAGCACCTTAAACCCTGGTTCAGTCTACCCACCAGTAGCACTTCCATCTTGTTAAGACTGATCTTCAATTTAATAATTACAGCCGAAAATTACAGCTGGTGCAAAATGAGGTAGCACACCTGCTGACATCGACACCTATGTGGGCTCACATCCAGCAGGTGCTCTGCCAACTGCATTGGTTGCCAGTTGACTTCCGGATTCACTTCAAGATGTTGGTAATTACCTTCAAAGCCTTACACGGCCTGGGATCCACATATCTGAGGGACCGCCTCTTCCCATATACACCCTGAAGAACATCACGCTCTGTGGACCAACACCTCCTGGTTGTCCCTGGCCCAAAGGACGTCCATCTTGGCTCAACCAGGGCTAGGGCTTTTTCTGCCTGGTGGAACATGCTCCCAGTCGAGAATTAGGGCCCCACGGGATCTTCTTCAATTCCACAGGGCCTGTAAGATGGAGCTGTTCCACCAGGCCTTTGGTCGAGGCAGCAGATGTCTTTATATGGCCTCCCTGAGGTGATTGTCACCTATCCATCTATTCCAAATAATATGCTAAAGAACTGTACAACCAGTGACTGTCAGAAGTGTGATTGAGTTTTAATGTTTATTATTGTTTGAATTCCTAACTTGCTTAATTTTAATTTTATTTATTGTACTGTTTTTATGATACCCGCCTTGAGCCCACTTATGGGGTGGGCAAGCTCTAAATACAAATAACTAATAAATAAGTAAATAACTGTCACACATCCTAAAACTGCCTCTGGGCACTGGCTCCCAGGGAACAGCTGGAAGCACATGATAGATCTGAGTGTCACCCACATGTTGGTAACAGTCCTGCCCAAATCTCCAGATGACCTCACCCAGTGGCCTCATATAACTATTAAAAACATGGGTGTGGAGGGGAGATGTAACTCTGCTGGTCTATATAGGTCAAGGTAGGACTGAAACCTCCACAATGGGTATATGATTTCTATGGTCACTTGTTTGGGGTTGCAAATAAATCAGCAACCTCAGCAGATTCAAGACCCAGTATTTGCTGAAGTCATTGATGCTGATTTCCACACAACAGCACATTGCTGATGCTTTTAGCCGTGCTGAAATTTGTTAATGAGTTATGAGTTCCACTCTCATCCAAGAGACTGGAAAGTCTGTACAAGGTGCAGCAAGAGTGGTACAAGTTTTCTTTCTGTGTCCCCCTCCCCAGCTCAGTTGTGGTGGAGGCCTCCAAGGGCAAAGGGAGGCAAAGAGAGGAAGAACTAATTAGAGTCAGGATGCATAAGTAATTGAACAATAAATTTAGCTAAGACTGGATGAAGGCAATTGATAAGACCAGTGAAAAGCAGCAAATTAGCATACAGCATAATAAAAGAGTTTACAAACAGATGTGAGAACTGAATGATGTTAGCATGTGTAGTGGGATAAGAAATCAATATCTCTGTTAAGCCCTGGGTGTTCCATTGTTCTGAGTGCTGTAATAACTTGCAACTCAGCAGTCTCCCATTCTAGTCTGTTTCTGAAGTTCTTTTGCAATAAAACAGCCACTTTGAGGTCCCCCATTGAATGTCCTGGAAGGTTGAAGTGTTCTCCTACAGGTTTCTCAATTTTGTAATTCTTGGTGTCAGATTTGTTTCCATTTATTCTTTGTCATAGGGTTTGACCTGTTCGCCCTGAAGGGCATTGTTGGCAATTAATGGCATATAGCAATGTTAGAAGATGAGCAAGTGAATGAGCCTGAGATGGTGTAGTTGATGTTGTTAGGTCCAGTCATTTTGTTGTCTGGGTATATGTGGCAGTAAAGTTAGCATCTGGGTTTATAGTAAGCTCTGGTACCAGTGTCCATGTTCAAATTAGATGTTGTATCATGTGTGTAATTGTTAGTCTTCAGCTGGTCATCTATATATGCACATGTCCTGCCCACCTTCTCATAACTGGTGTTTTTAAAAAGAACATTTTGGAAGGAACCGAGCTGAACTTTTTGCTTCTGAGAGGAGACTTTTTGCAGTTAAAAGCTAGTTGTAGAAGTTTCCAAAATGGAGCTCTACACAGGTGCATAGCTCATCAATGTCGATTTGAAGAACAACTCTTACACAAATGGAGCCTGTTTTTCCCTTATTAATAAGTTGATTGAAGAGCATCTACAACATGAGTGGAATGCATCACTGCATTATTCCACTAAAATAAGGCTCAGTTTTGATTTTGGTAATCTGTAACTATTGGTCCATTAATGAGCAGAAATGAAAACCTAAGGTTTTAAGAATGGATGAAATAGTAATGGCACATCTTCTCATATATCACGTCTGCTTTAGGTCTTTGTTATAGCAGACATATAACTGGAGAATTAAAACACTGTAGAGCAGGTTTTGGCAAGCTGCCATTGATGGTGACAAATTTAGATTTGTTATTCAAAGTGTGACAATGACAAGCTTGTATTTAATACAACAATGCAGAATTATTATTTTTTTAAGTACTGATGGCAGCTGAATCCAGGTTTTGCAAGGTCACTTGAAACTACATCCTTGGAGCAGTCTCGTTTGTTTTCATACGGGGTTCAGTTTCCTTTATACTTTATGTGCTTTGTCTTGTGAGGTACTTCAGTAGCTGAGAACAGTGTGCTGTTTTTAATTCATTGCTTCTCTGGAGTGTTTTAATTTCATAGTATACTTTGACTAGATTCTGAGTATTGGAAATGGAATAGCTAATATTTTTGGTTTAATAGTGTTTCCTATGGATAAACATTTTTTTTTTCCTGGACAGAAGATATTGTTAAAATTTGTGGTGGGAATTTGCACTTGAACGAGGGGGAGCTGGAGAGAGACAACTTTATGCTGGGAACTGGGTAGACTGTGTTATGTCTATTGTGAAGTAGTTTTCTATGGATAAACATTCTTCTTGCAGTGAAGACTACTTCAGAGCAGTTGAAGCAGCCAGAATACCATCCACCTACTAACCAGGGCAGTGCTTTTCCTCCTCAGCGTAGCCGCATACCCTCTATCACAGGCCATGTGATGCTGATAAACCAGTGGGTATATTAGCATTACAGAAATTCCTGCTAGCTGAGTTGCAGAAAGCAGCATATTTCCTTAGAAGATGGCTTAATTCTTATCTCCATAGGTTTAGAAATAAATTTCTTTTGTGTCTAAAATGTTAGGCAATGTCTTTTATATTTTTTATCCAGGATTCAGAAAGCTACTTCAAAAGGGCTTGGGTGTGCACAGTAGAATTTTACTGTGAATGATCCCGATGCCTTACTTGCATCCACTGTTGTATCTAGGGAAATGAACTCACTATAGGGGTTGCCAAAGTGCCTGAATGCAGAAATCTTTTTAAAAAAATTAACTGTGCATTACATAACAATCCATTTTACATTTTGCTTACATTATAATGCTGATTTCCATAAACATAATTTAATTTTTTTCTCAACCAGAGTTAATTTAATCATTATAAATTATCTTATAAAATGACATTGACTCATTTTAATGGTGCTAATTGTTTCTTCCAATAGCAATCAAATACTAAATGACCAGCAATTATTGTGTTTAATACAAAATCTTTGCACTTACTTGGAATCTTTAACTAATTGAGTAAGCATAAATTCTATACTATCTGAAATTAAATTGGCCATCATTTGCCAAAAGATAGCTGTGTGAGTGCATTTCCACCATAAATAGGAAAAAATTGCATTTTCCACTACTTAATGCCAACATTTACCATCCATTCTATTTTATTTATTTATTGTCTTTACTGTTTTTGCAACCGCAGTCATAGACAGCAGACCTTCGCCCCATAAGAAACCTTGTTCCACAGTAAAACATGGAAGAATTTAAAGGCTGCTACTGCAAAAGTTGTCAAGTGATTTGACAATAGCTGCTAGAAATTTTGCCACACACAGGGTGGTTTGTTTGTCTTCAGCTGCGGTCAGACATGCCTTTAGATCCAGCTCAGCTGCGAATGCCTGACAGATCTAAAGGGCACAATCAAACTGCAACATCTAGGAAAGGTCCAGCAGTTGTTGGCACCCCGTGCTGCTCTGCCAAGGAAGTGGAGTTAAAAGACACTGGGGAAAGTCCAGTCCTAATGCTTGCTGACAGGCTATGGACAGATTTTTCCCTGTCTGATTACTGAAGTATGCTCTCATGCCATCAGGGTGGTCTGCTTATTCCATCCTGACTCAGTGCCAGTTTTTTCCCCTTGCTTAGTAGTATGTGCATAATTGCATACACCATAGGGAACCCTCAGTGTGGAGGTGCAATTCCTTGTTTATGTGCATGGGAAACAAAAGGCAAAAAAATCCCCACTCTCCTGAACGTGTGCCATCTGATTGGGCAGTGACAGGCTGAGCCCGCAACTACAAAGGACGTGTGATCTTGCAATGCCATATCAATTTCTACTGGGGGAAATAGGCTCGCTTCTCTTTTGTACCAAATGGCACGTGTGACTGCAGTCCCAGTCTCTAAGTAACCAGGATGATTTTGCTCCTGGAGAGAGGGAGTCCTGATTAAATAAAGGGGAGATCAGTTCATCTCTTAGAGCTGAAAATTTGGAGCTATCAAGCAGAATATGATCCACAGAGTCAACTTTACTGTTGCCACAATTACAGAGTCAATCTGATTATGAAATCCCCTTAAATCTTCCTGGTATCACAGCTGAAGGTAGGGCATTCGGACACACTAGCAGGAATGCCCTTCTATACTTCAGGAGAATTATCTCAGATAAGTATTTTGGCATCATTGTTGGAGTCTGAATGCCTACTAAAAAGTTTAAGCACACTCTGCAGGCTCTAATCAATCTGCTCTCATAGTCAGAAGTCTCTTAAACATCTTCTAATGAGCTGTGAGAGTTCTTGTCTACTTGGGACTTCTATCATGGATGATGCCCAGACATAATAGTTTATGGTACAATAATCTGTCCCAATCACTTCTGTGGTGGTCCAGGTTGACTAGTCTGAGGAGGCTGAGATCGGGGTTTGATTTTAGAGTCCTAATTTTCAAATTGAATGCTCTTCCCCAGGCATTTGCTTCATAAGACATCTCCCCAACTTCAGCTCTCAGGGCTTTTCCAGACACCATCCATTCTGTGATATATTTTAACTAGTTTACTTGGAGCTAAGTGCCACTGTTTTGCCATTTGTATTGAATTTGCATGCGTCATTAAACAGATAGGAAAAGTTGAACCTCAATTAAATAGAAATGTCCATATTGATATATCAATTCCATGTTCTACAGTTTATCATTGTACTCTGCAAAGATATCATAAAGAACCAACCCCTCATTAACATGAAATGAAATATAATGTTTGTATCTTAAGTAATGTAATGTTTGTACCTTATTTCAGAGGACAGTGGGAATAACCCAGGTTCCAATTTGGAATTAAATGTACGCCATATCTTAACCATTGCAATGGAAATGGAAATATCTTTTCTTTCCAGATAAAACATAGGAAACCTATAAATGGCCTGGCCACCAAGGAATTGAACTTGCACCATAAATGTGCTTAGTAATTCTGGTCATTTTCAGAGTCAAAGATCATCATACTGAACAGTACAACTTAAGTTAGATTTTGTTATGGAACCTGATGAGAAAAGCTGTAAATATGAGTTGAACTTTTTTCTTAGCTATTTCAGTGATCAGATTCTCAAGAGCAGGGAAAGTGTGCTGAGAAATATCTATTGGTGAAGCCCATAATGTTAAAAGATAGTAAATTGTAGCAGAATAAGACATTCAGAAAGAAGATGGATACAAAAGCAGCTCATGATTTTGTTTTTGTTTTTGTTCCTGCTATTTACATTTATATAATTATTTTGCCTTTGTATGCCTCCATTAGAATGCAAAGATGTGAACAAAGTGGCTTATTGCCCACTGGTACTGAAGTTCAAGTTCTGCAGTCGAGCATACTTCAGACAGATGTGCTGCAAGACCTGCCAAGGACATTGACCCACAGAAATGGAAAGTGCCTTGCGATTTCGTTGTGGAAAAGTGTCCGTCAAAGAAAGATTGCTGCACAGTGGAACCAGACAGATGTCCTTGTAAATGCATCACCCTGTGGAAAATGTAACCACTGGTCAGCCGCAGCTGACAGAATTTCAATATTATTTTAACTTCTGTGAAGTGGGATTTATTCATCCAAAGTGCTGGACACAGTATAAGGAGGGCATGCCAAATTGGAAAAATACACACAGTACATGCAGAGTAACTTATGGTGGAACATAGGTGTACTTTTGACTAAATCCAATAGTCTGTTTACCTCCTTGGACCATTAAGATAATTTTTATTATGGACTTAGCAATGACACTGAATCCATTTGTATTTAATTTTGTTTAAAATGTAGCTGTTATGGTTTGGTCAACTACAAAAGAAGAATTTTTAAAAAGTTTGTCATAGCTTATAATAACTATTTTATCTTACTGCATAGCACCACAACTTTTAAGTAAAAGTGGGCTTGGGAATATTATTTTAGAAGCAATTATAAATCAGAAGTAAAAGAAATGTATTTTCTTTGTTTCATCTAATTTTTAAGGAATAATCCGTATTTCCTGAATACTGCTGTGAGCCATATCTAAAGCTAAACTAAACAGAACCATGAGAAACATGTTCATTTGAGATGAAATAGTTATTTCCTGGATACATCAAACAATAAGAAATAGGTGCTACTGGTTTATAGCCAACTTGCCATCCTACAACTAAACCAGGATTTCCAGTAAAAGGGAATATATAATGATATACATTGGAGGAGTCACACTCCAGTCATGCAGAACATTTTGAATACTAAGAGGATACTTATGGCTAATTCCCTATTTTTTTACTTCAGTTACAGAGTGGCATCCGTTCTGTAAACATCGAAGTGGTTTTGCTGCTCTGTTACCAGTAATAAAACTGACAGTGTAGTTGGGCAGAGGCTTCTGCTGAAAATGATGGTTGGTCTTCAGTTTTTCCTTTATTGATATGATAGGAGAGCATTGATTTGAAAGCCAGTGGCATATCCAATTTTGGAGATTCTTACTGAATAAGCAACCAAAGAATACATACATTATGAGAACTCTCAAGTCAAAGTATTGCAGTTTTTAATATTGACCATATCCACGTATTAATATTCTGAATTGTGTTTAAATGTGAAGCCAAGCTCCTTGGGTAAAATAGATTCCAGAATCCAGTGTGAGCTAATTCTTATGGCCATACTTCTCCCCCATTCCCTGCTCTGTCAGTGACACAACAAAGAGATAAGGAAAGTGGGTACTTGTTTATATTATTATATTCTACTTGAACACTTGCAGTTTGTAGCAGGTACTTGATGAATGTGCTTTAGTGTCCAACTTGCCTCCTTTGTTGTAGTGCAATTGAGACGATGTGAACACCACCACCTTATATTAACACTAGAAGTCAAACGGCACTTTTATAAAAAGAATGCTCATAATGAGACAAATTTTTATAACATGTATGATATCTAAATGTGTCAGTATATTTAACAAATTGCAGTAAACCAAATGTGTTGAACAATATTTACTAATGTGAATTAACAGGAAAAACAAAGAGAGTGTTGTACTAGGCAGGAAAAAAACCTTGACAATCCATCAGTGGGGTTTTCCGTAGCCCATTTATTCATGACCATCAAACTCCTGTCATGTTCTACCTCTTGACAGCATGTTTCACTTCCATAAACCTGTGAGAAGTGGATTTCATTTCTGGCAGATCTGTTCACTTGGAGCCATTAATTGTTCTCAGTTGCAATGTACACAGCTCTCACTGAAATATATACACATTTGGGAGTTAACATGTAGGCATGATGGGCAGTGTAGCCAATGAGTTAAAAACCTTTATGCATCAAGCATGCCTTGACTAAGTAAAATATGATAAAAGGGATAGATGTTACAAGGGCATTTTGTAGGCAAGACACTACAATCAGACTCTGGTTTGCTCTGAGGGGTGAATATATTTATTAGTTAATGTGTCTTTTCAGCTAACAAAAGATATGATTTTTTCAAACAAAACTCCTTTTACCTCACTTAGGACTTTGACATTGCAAATAGTGTTTGCACAGACACATTTTGCTCTTTCGTTGGTGCTAGAAGACCAGGGAATCCAATGTTTACTCTACAGAACAGAAGAGCACTGAGTTTGGAATTTAAGAAACTCCCTGGAGCAGTGTTGACTTGCATTGCTAAAGGGAATGAATGAAAAACGCAGAATGTATTGGGATTACAAATGGACCCCCATGTAGCTTAAGATCTGAAATATAAAACTCTGGATAAAAGAGGTAAATCATTGGTTTTCACAGCACAGGTACATTGCTGCTGCTACACTATAGCTATCGATATAATCTAAGCTAAAATATTTTAAAAGTATTATATTCCTAAATAATGACAATAGAACCATTCGTATAGGCTACACAAATTTGGGAAGCCTAGGAATCAGTAGTAGAGTATTAAGCTCACAACATGGTGCTGGTAATTCCATTGAGCAATGCTGTCAACTGTAAGGCTACAATTCCGAAACAAAATAATGCCTACAGTTCCACCTGTCCAAAGGTACACACCTAGAAACAGTCCATTTTAGGGAAATCTTTATTAATGGTATAGATATAATAGGTTTCCTTAACAATGCAGAATGGAAAAACCCTTTGTATTATTGTAATTAGTTGCTTATTATTTTATACGCAGTATTAATGTGGTACACTGTTACATTGTTATTTTATTTGCTTTTGTAAATTATATGATAATTTATTTCCATGTTTTCTAACACTTGTCTTACATGTCATGTATTCTGCTGCTTGTAACACTTGATGCAGTACAATTCCACACCAGGCACAGATTTGTTTTAACATAGATAATTTAGTAAAATTAAAAAAAAATGCAGCTTTAAAGAATGAGCCTTCTGGTAACGATCTGTTCACTGACATCCCTGTTCAAGAATTTTGCTAGCACAAATATTTACTTCATTGAAAGCTCTTCTGAAAGTGTATTTACTTTTTAGTAAAGATAACACATCAAGTAATGTCTCTCTGTTGTCTCACACTCTTATCCCCGGCTATTACTGCATTTGGGCATATTGTGGAAAGGCCATGAGGCATAAGCCACCAAACGCTGGTGCTATACAGCCTTCACTTGGGTCAGTAAGGTTCCTGTGCAGGCACCAAGGAAATTAAGTCAGACGTTAATAGTACTTGCAGAGTGTAAGCATAGCTCTAGTTAGGGATTTGGTTGTTTGTTAGTTTGCTGTAGCAACAACATAGACTCTGGTTTTGAGTTGTAGGTGGCAGGGGAGAAAGGTGGACTGAGGATTGATGGAAGAATGGGACAGGAGGCAGAGCAACTGCATAGTCCCCACTGTGACAACCCTAATTTAATAGCACAGAAAGAAAAGATACTAACTTTTCCGGTCATAACTAGAAATCGTGAACTGTATTCAGATATCATGATAAATTGTGGTATAAACTGGTTCAATACACTCCACAATTAGTTGGGATGACTGAATGCAGACAGTGTAACAAATTCAGGTTTGTTCCTTGGCATCAAAACAGGATTTCACATTAGGGTTTGTGTCGTTTTTGTTATCCACATTTTGTATTATTTGTGGCTTGTAGTCAGTTTGTGACAGTTTGTGAAGGAGCACCACCCTTTGCATCAGAGACAGCATTGTAGAGCAGATATCCTCCTTGCTAAAAGGCAGAAAAAAGCAAGACACAAACAGACCAGACCATGCACAAACTGGGATTTGTTATTTATATCTGGTAGACATGGTCACAATGTGTTGCACAAACCATGGTTTATACAGATCATGATTCATAGTCAAATTTGAATTTATCTTAGTTTACCTATTGCCTTTCTCCCCAATGGGGGATGCAAAGCGGCTTACAATATCCCTTTTCTCTTTTCTGTTTTGTCCTCACAACAGCCCTGTGAGGTAGGTTAGACTAAATGTGTGTAACTGACCCAAGGTCACCAAGCAAACTTCCAAGGCACAGTGGGAATTCAACCCTGGATCTCCCTATATTCTAACCGCTATACCCCACTGGCTTTCTTGAATCCAGCCAAGGTAGAGGCTTGTATCCTATCAAACACTAATGGAAGACACACAGTTTCCCCACATTATCCTCTCCCCTTAGTCCCTCTTGACCCCCAAAAGCTTATTCCTAGGGTTATGAGACCAGCATGGGTAAGCAGCTACATGACTTGGGGCTGCAGTTAGGAGAAGGAAGGATCTGCTGTGACCCCTCCCTCTTTTCTGTTACTGGAGCTGTGCTGACAAGAGGAAGGGGAAATTTCACTCCCTCACCACACCCCCCCCAACTTGCATGTCTGGCTGTGCAAATTTTGCAGCCCCAGGAATAATCTATCTGGGATCAAAATATAGGACAGGAAAAACAGGAATGTGGAGAGAATCTGTGTTCCATTAGCACCTCTTACAAAACAAACCAAAGCTAATAGTAGTCTAGTCTGTTCAAATGTTTCTTCCCAACATGGCTCCATTGATCTTTTTCTAAGCATTTTTCAAGAGTCCTTTACTATCACACATTTCCCACAATTATTGACTTTCTGTTGATAGGTTGTTGTGACATTTTACTGAACAAACATGGCACAAAATAAAGCATTTTGGAGCACCATGTTGCATAGTTTCTGGTCTCATCACTGGATTTCTCACTTCCAAATTTTCCCCCATACTTAGTATATGATAAACTTCCAACAAGCCGTCCTGACTTTTAAGATTTCTTACCTTTGTCAGATTAGGCTGTTTATTCCCATTCATATTAATACAACATGTTTGATGAACAAGTCACTTAAATCCGTTTTTGTGATAGAGGAAGGGACTACCTGGACTGCCACCAACTCATCTGGATTCCCATGGGAGTGCATTCCGGCCTTAGGAAGCTGCAGCAGAACTGATACAGCCCCACACGCTATCAGCTGGTCAGTGCAGGCAGACTGCTGGAAGAGCAGCCAGTCCTGGCATAGATTTAGGATTAGAGATGAGCATGAACTAGGGAAATGGAGGTTCGTTGTGGTTTTTGGGGTCTCACAAACCTTCCCGTTTACTGAACCATTTTGTTTCATTACTAACCAAACTCGCAGTGAGTCTCCAGCTGACTATCGGCCCTCCAAGTTTGGTGACGATTGGATTTAGGGGGCCTGAGTTACAGCCCCCCAAAGCAGGTGCCCCCAGGAAAGTGCTCTGTGGGGAAATCACAGCTGCAGGTTCAGGAGTGTGTTGAATGGATCCCCTGCAAGCTAGAGACATCAAACTTGCAGAGGACCTCCTTGGAATGCCCCTACCTGCTGTCCAACTTTGGTGAGGATTGGCTGGGGGGAGCAAGTAGCAGCTTCCCAAATCAGGTGCCCCCAGGAAAGTGCTCTCTGGGGAAATGGGAGTTCTCTTGTTGGCAGCCAGTGCTGCTTGTTGAGCTTTGGAGGGCCACTATTGGTGTTTCCAGGGCTGCAGAAGTCCATCCTCCTGTCGCTTTGACAGTTGATCAGTGCCATCAGGTCTGCCTCATGAATTGCTGACACAAACCACACTAACCTCCATTAAAAACATGTGGTTCACGAGAGACACGATTGCACGAACCTCAGCTCATGAACCGTTAACTGAGTTATTTTTGTGATGAACATAGGTTCATGACGAAGTTCATGCCCAACTCTACTTAGGATGGTGCTCAAGTCTGGTACATGGGGCCCAGCTGAGTCAGGACTGGTGAAGCCGAGGTTGGAGGGAGAAGAACAGCCTGGGAGGAGCAAGGAGGAGGAGGAAGGAGCCTGGGTTGGACAAGGATAAAAGGAAGGGCTTGATATACTTAAGGAGGAAGACAGAGAGACAGAAGGAGGAAGCAAGGTTGGAAGAAAAGCTGACAGGAGCTGGAGTCAGAGATGGGAGAGAAAGATAGAGATGGAGCAGATGGTTAACTTGTAGAAGGTGGTGGGGAAAGAGGCTTGAAAGCAAAAGGGGGAGCTCTCAGGGAGTCAGATCCCCTCTCATCATCAGAAGACTGTAGGCAGTAGGGCCTACGTTGGTTCAGAAGCTGTCAATGACAAGCCTGGTTACGTAGATTTACATCAACATCCAATAAACTGCCGAAAACTGAATCTTCTGCTCCATGTCATTAATGGTGGGTTGGTTCATCATGTCACCCCCACACAGGATGGTGTAATGTGTACTTAAAACAGTTTAGGCCAGTCTTCTGACTCTGACTCAACTGACTACAATGATAAATCATCTATGAATTACACTTTATAGGGTTCTTGTTTATTTTCTAACATTACACTGCTTCTTTAGTACTTTTGTTGCTGCTGTTCAAGATTATTCCTCAACCAAAGAACACTTGCATTTGTTTAGCAGAAATTTGCCAATCTTGGATACTATGCATCCAGAATAAAACAAAGGTTAACACTGTATCAGTTAAAAAGCTGTGGAGAGCCACCTTAAAAAAGAATTAAATATTTTAAGCAGAAGCATTGGAAACACTCCACTGAAGATCATTGAGCTGGAAACAGCTCTTAGTATACGATATAGTATGCTATCTTAACTACCATCACCAGCATTTTAAGTATTGGATTGTTTTAATGTTTATGTTCAAATGTTTTAATTTTGTATACGGTTTTATGGTACTAGTATCAATTAATGTAAGCCGCCCTGAGCCTGTTTGCGGGGAGGGCAGGGTATATATTGAAACAATAAATAAACAGTATCTAAAGCAAAAACACTGAAATTTAACAAAAATTAGGAACAAAAGTTACAATAATTTTAGGGACAAAGAAAGAAAATAAAATGTCTTGCACACTAACAACCATTCTATCCGGTGCCTAAAGTTTAGCAAACCTGAATTGCTGTGGACAAGGAATTCTAAAGTTGAGGCACCACAATAGAAAAGGCCCTGTTTCTGACCAACACCAACCATACTTCTTACAGAAGAGGATACAAAGCAGGAAGGGCCTTTGTAAAAATTCTTAACTGACAGGTTTGTATGGAAGCAAGCAGTTCCCCAAGTACACTGGTCTCACCATATCTAGGACTAATAGTCAAAAACCATCACTTTGAATGGAGTTCAGAAATGATCTTTCAAAACTGCCAAGATATGTTTCTCTAGAATTTACAGCAGCTTATATTTAAACTATTAAATTCTGAGCAAACTGAGGTTTCTGAAGAGTCTTTGAGTCATTGCTATCATCTAACCAGGAGGCAGGGCTTTTTTTCTGGGGGAACATGTCTGAACGGAGTTCTGGAACCTCTTTGATAAAATTCTTTTAAAAATGTTTAAAAGTTCATGAGTTTTCAGTATACAGATTGAAAGCTTCATTTCCCTCTTGAGAGTTCCAGCACCTCACTTAAAAAAAAAAGCCCTGCCTGGAGGTGAACATAGATAACTGTGTCCAGATTGTGCCTCTCAAGCATATATTACAGCAGGTCAACGTTGGCTAAAAATACTGTATTTCACAGAAGAGAAATACACCTACAGTGGCAGACAGATAGCGCCCCAAGGTACAAACATACTCTTTTAGCTGGAGTTCAACTCTATCCAAAACAAGCAGTTTAATCCCTGTTTGGTTATACTTTTAACCAAAAGTAGCTCAGTTTTGTCTGCACTGAATGCATAGCTCAACCCTTTACTGTTGATTAATACTGTCCTAAAACATAATTCTTTGTCCAGGCTTTACTGGTGGGGTCTCCACTTTTCCCCTTAGGAATTTCCTTAGTTCTTATTGACATAGAAGTAACTCTCAAAGATATCTCTTCATATGTGAACATGACATGTTCTTAAGAGTTGAATGCATTCATCGTTAATCCTGGTAATTTTTTTGGCAACACTTATGTACAAATATTGTAAATAGAAATATCAACAATTGATACTTAAGTCTATTCAGCCATAAGCCATACTCAGAACTGGAAGTTGTTAGGGTGGATTTATTGAAAACCATGAAGCATCATAAAGCAATTCTGGAAAAGTCAGTAGGCAAAACAACATTAGGAGAAGCAGCTACTACTGCCATCCTTTTGTCTTCTTAAAGGGAAAAAAAATTCTTCCAGATTTGCTATTGAAGGGGAGTTTTAAAAAAAACCAATTTTGAAGAAGAATTTGTCTTTCTAACTTGGCTTTTCCTCGAGAAGTTTTTGTTTGCTTAAACCAAGCTTATCATATTCAAACCGTACTGTCAATCAGCAGCTTACATTTGGCTTCCAAAACATTTTTATGCACTTGTTCAACAATATTGTAATAAAACTGGATCCTAAATAGCCAAGTTGGTCCAACCAAATGAGAAACTTTGAGCAAGCAAGAGAATACCTTCATTTGGACCAACTATTTATTTGCCAGATTTTCAGGTAACCATTTCTCCAAGGAGTTTGGGGTAGGGTACTTGGTCTCCCCTCCCCAGGTGGTATGCTAGAATGAAATAGCATGCCTTGACCAAGGTTGCTGAGCGACTTTCATGGCAGTGAAGATTTGAAGACAGGACTCTCCAGTTGCAGTCTAACCATTATACTGCACCAGTTCTCTGAACTATCATTTGTACATGTTTGTTCACTTAGCTATACATATGCACATATAATAAGAATAAGGCTACACTCTCGTGCACACTAATATGGGAATTATGTTTGCCGACCTGCCACTGGGGCCTGGAGTTCTCCTGGAATTAAAACTGATCTTCAAGCTACAGAGATCACTTCCACCCGGAGGATATGGCAGTTTCGAAGAACGGACTTTACATCACATCCTGAGCTCCCTCTCCTCCATATATTCCACCCTCCCCAGTTACAGACACCAAGACTAATTCAGAGTCAGCAACTCAAGCAGGAGTAAGCCTAATTGAATATTATGTTAAAATGACCTCAGTAAGGGTCCAAATGCCCACACACTTGTGCAACATGAAACTCAAGAAGCAGAGGCTTAGGGAGAGGATGGAAAGAGAAAGAGGACAGCAAGGAGAGTGGGAAAAGGAATTAAAGGTAAAGGTTCCCTTGCTCGAAAGCCAGTCGAATCCGACTCTAGGGTTGCGGTGCTCATCTCCGTTTCAAAGCCGAAGAGCCAGCGCTGTCCAAAGACGTTTCCGTGGTCATGTGGCTGGCATGACTAAACACCAAGGTGCATGGAACGCTGTTACCTTCCCACCGAAGTGGTACCTATTTATCTACTTGCAATTTCTAGCTTTCGAACTGCTAGGTTGGCAGGAGCTGGAACTAGAGACAGGAGCTCACCCTGTCATGCGGCACCCGGGTCTCGAACTGCTGAACTACTGACCTTCCACAGCCTGCAGTTCAGCGTCTTAACCACTTGAGCCACCGCAGCTCCATGGAAAAGGAATTACTAACCTATTTTATGTGGATTTGCACAAATGCAGAAGTTTGGATTCACAGGAAGGACAACAAGCATCCAACTACAAGTTCCAGCCAATAATCCAAGGAGAAGTCCTGAGAAGAAAGCACATGGAGTAGGACTGGGTGTAGCAATTGATTCAAAACCAAGGGCAACACCCTGAGAACTGAAGCCAAGTGTGGAGAGGGCTCTTGATATAGGAATAGAGAAATAATCAGAACAAAACATCTGGTCCTGGACTTCCAGGAAGGCACAGAATTCAAAGCCTCTTGACTGGTCAGAGAAGTGACCAAGGGAGGTTCCACACTGTGTACTTTTCCAAATAAGGACAGACAGGAACGAGATATATCCAAGGCAAAACTTGACTACCCCTTTGGGAAATGTCTCCTCACTTGGTGTGGGGGATTAAATTACATTAAAATCCACGGGCTATTTTGTTGGGAAGGGATCTTGCAAAGCAGTGGAGTCCTATGCATCAGAGTATCTTGACTGAACCAGTTTCAGAGGGTAGCTGTGTTGCTCTGCTAGTAGAACAGCTAGATTCAGGTCCAGTACCTGGTGAATTGAGCTCTGACTCTCAAAAGCTGATATCCCTAAAGTCTTGTTGGTCTCTAAGGATGGATTCTTCGAGTTTGTAAGCTGCTCTGAGAGGGAAAGGAGTCTGTGAGCCACTCTGAGGCTCCTTTGGGTAGTGAGGGGCGGGGTATAAATCCACTTTCTTCTCTTCTTCTTCTACTGGACTCAAACCTTGATGGAACCAGAATGACATAACAAATAGTTTAAGAGTTTTTAGAGACCCTACAAATTTTTGTGGCAAAAATGTTTGAAAGTCTAACATACCTTGTCTGAAAAGCCACAATCCCCTGTGAGCTAAACATGCGGCATGTTCACCTATCTGTTGGTCACCTTGAAGGTCATTGAGCAGCTTTGAACTTGCAAAGGAGCTGCAGTGGTGGAATTTTTCTTCCCTTGCAGTTGTGGAGATTCATTTCTTTGCCTTGCTTAGGCTTTTGCATCTGTACAATAAGTGAGACTGATTCTGCCCAGGGTCATGGATGATCAATTCGATCATTAAATGACATGGGATGGAATATATCTCCCATAAGGCTAAGCAAAAATGCATATGCAGGAAACAATATTTCTGATACAGGTTTATATGAACACCGAATGATTAGAGCTTTTAAAATGTTCATCTTCAATCTTCTGTGCACACTAGGACTGTGCATGAGCAGGCTTGCCACAGAGGTTATTCAGTTAAAAACCACCAGGGGGTGCCACACATCAAAGCCAGATAGAACCACTCCCACCTAAACTGCAAGGTGCTCTGGTGCGATCATGCCCCCTTCCCTCAGTTTTTGTTTCTCCACTGAAAGAGTAGGTTGTCTCAGTGAGCTCTTCTCATCAACAAATTTGGTTGCCTTTCTTTCTGATCAAGAGATTCAGTGAGTTCTTCTGTGTTTTTCAAACTCAAAATGCTAGAGAGGGGATACAAGTACAAGTCTCTCTTTTCTCCTTCAGACCTTGCTCCTCCCCCACGACGCGTGATGGGTGGCTGGGCTCCAGGGTCTTCATTATGTCTCAGAGGGCCTTGTGTGCATCAAAGTTAAAATTAACACTTTGGGAGAAGGCCCTTCGTTTATCCAACACAGCCTCAAACCTGGCATCGGTTTTGGAATGGTTGTCAAAGTCATCCTCATTGGCTTCAGTATGGCCAGTTCTGGGCCGACTTTACTCCGACTCCCCCAGGGTATTTGTATTTCCTACGTTGGAAGGCTTACTGGATTTAACCCAGGAATTGTGGCAGAAACTGGTATCCATCCAGGCTATGTCGTGCCATGTAGAATGCTTCAATAAGGTGAAGCAGGATATCTCCACATTCCTCTTTACCTATCTCAGCCTTCATTCCATATTATGGAGGAGATGCAGCCCAGGGGATGCCAGTCTTATCATGCCATCCCAGTTGATAAAGGGGGCAGGAAGCTTGACGGCCTAGGTTTATTCATCAGTAGCGCTGGGCCTACAGATCTCCAACTACCAGGCCATCATGGCAGGCTACCACTTTTTCCTTTGGGAAAAGTTGTCATCCTACCTTGAACTCCTGCCCAAAGAAAAACATCCCCTGGCTAAGCTCCTTCAGACTAAAGCAGTCAGGCTCTCAAAGCAACAAATAAATGGCAGCCGCCACGGAGCTGATTCCACAGCATGTGCAATGGCAACATCTATCGTACTTAGACACCATGCCTGGCCATGGTCCACTGCCCTACCCATTGAAACCAGTCAAAGAGTTAAAGACCTACCCTTTGAGGGAACAACTTTATTTTCTGAGAAGACTGATGATTAAGAAAGACTG
Source organism: Gekko gecko (assembly GCA_029375565.1). NCBI lineage: Eukaryota > Metazoa > Chordata > Lepidosauria > Squamata > Gekkonidae > Gekko > Gekko gecko. Next base: position 43,591,998 of record JAPDNY010000007.1, on the reverse strand, counting down.
GCCAACAGCCAAATCATTAGGGATTATACCACTGGGCTACTCACAGTCCTAGCAGAAGCCTTTTCCCCACCCGCAGTTTCAACCTGACCAAAGGGAGCAATGCTCCCTCTAAGCTGTGGAGTCTTGTGAGCAAAAATTCCACTTTGCGAGCTACTGGCATGAAAGTTGTGAGAGACCGATTTGGCTACTGCATAAATTAGTTTGCTCTGGAGCCTGCCTTCCTGAGCTAAGACAAAAATCTGTGAGTTGGAGGCTAAAAAACTGACTAGACATGGCCCCTGCACCTGTGGTGACTGGTTGTCATAGTTTGGTGCTGTGAGGGCCATTGCCTGGGTGCTTCCGGGTGCTTCTATCATCCAACAAGGATACAGACTGGAGTTTCTAGGTCCTCCACCCTGCCAAATTGCTCACAGAGCTGCCAACGACTCTCTTCCAGAGTCAAGGGCTCAACTTCAGTCTCTCCTGGACAAAGGAGTGATTGAAAGAGTGTAGGAACTGGACTCTTCTTGTGGGTCTTACTCCTAGTTTTTCTTAGTTAGCAGAAAAGATGGAGGGAGTACACCGATTCTGGATTTACATGACTTCAACAGTTACTTATCAATTTCTAAGTTCTGTATGGTGTCGTTGGTTTGGGTTCTACAGCTGTTAAAAAAAGAAATATATGGTTTGTGATGCTTGATTTAAAAGACGCCTATTTTCACATTTCTATTTATGTACATCACTGCAGGTATCTGCGCTTTCACTGTGGAAGTGAGGTCTATCAGTATGCTGTTCTGCCCTTTGGCCTGGCTATGGCCCCAAGGATCTTCATGAAGTGCACAGCTCTGGAGGCATTTGTTAGCAGCTTTCACTATGGACAGCAGGTTTTCCTCCTACTAAAAACATTAAGCTACACGCCCATTTTGTAAAAACTTCTGGTTAAGTGTAAACGATATAATACAACTATAAAATAAAAATTGAAAGAAAAGGTAACTTTTAGAAATTATGAAAGGATTCCTTTGTTTTCTTACAGTGGCTTCCCATCAGGAAGAACTGATGTGGAGAAACTTTTCAGTTTTTTTACTTATGGAGAGATGGTAAGATGATATATTTGCCAGTAAGAGATACATTCATTGATGTAGTTCTACATATTTACTGTATCTTATTGATCTTATGAAGTCTTTTGGGACGCAATGAGGGACATAATATATCTGGGACCTGGTGATCTATTCACACAGATCTGGAAAGTTTCACTGGACATTTTTCTCTCTCCCTTGTTCTATTGTTTTTACTGCTCCAACAGAGATTGTTGTTGTTTTTCATTGTAGAATGTTTTGTACTTCAGTAATTAAATGTACACAAGTAGGAGTAGAACATAACAACTGTATTTGCATGTATATATACTGCTGGGTGTTGTTGGTTCCTTATGTATTCTATGATAGCAATACTCCCCCTGGCGAGACTTTCCATGCACCCCCTTCATTTATGGTTTCTCTCACAGTTCGGACCATGATTCCATTCACAACAGTAGAAGTTTTCCATCTCTAGATCTGTAGTCAGGTTTCTGTTATGGTGTTCACTAGGATATAACCTATGTCAGGCCATCCCTTTTGGGGTGCCTCATTATGATACCATCCTGACAACTGATGGTTCCCTTACAGGCAGGGCCGGCTCGCTCACTAGGCAAACTAGGCATTCGCCTAGAGCGCGTCGGCCCTTAGGGGCGCCAAAAGCCCCCCGCCCCCCACCAAAAACCCTGCCAACCTTTCGAGAAGAAGCCTCTCTCCCAATTACAAATGGTCCCTCAGAGACACTTTCTTAGACCATATTTTTACCCTATGGAGCACCCCAAAGATCAATCATTTTGGTACCCAGGACAATGCAAAGGCCCCTTGAGTTTGTTCAGTGGCCAGGAGGGACCTGCATTCATTTGGGGATGCATTCCAGATAACCTGGCAGGGCACCCTGTTCTATGTATTTACCCCATTTCTACTACTGCATCCTGATAAGCCCCTTCTGGCCATGCCAGATCTGGTTTTCAATTTCGATGGAACTGGGTGGCGGGCAATACATTCGATTCCCAGACATCCCAGACCTCGTGAGCGTAGGGCCTATACTTCACGATGATGTAAGCCTCCTTCTTTTGACAGCATAGAGGCTACAGGCCAGGGATTAACCTTTTCCGCAAAGGTCAGTGAGGTCCTTCTTTACTCTGGTAAATCATCCACCAGGCATTCTTATCATTTCAAGAAGAAGCCTTATTCTGCCTGGTGCAGGAATAAGGGGATTTCCCTACATAGGCACCTCTTTCAGCTATATTTGTCAGCCTCCTTTCTCTGAAGTCTGGGAGTCTAGCACATTCTTTGATCAAGGTCCACTTTGAGGCTATCTGTAATCACTCAGGGGTTGAGGGAAGTGCCGTGTTCTCGCATAAGCTCTCCAAATGTTTTCTAGAACCCCACCTAAAACCCCACTCATTCCCCAGTGGTCACTCTTTGTGGCCCAATCATTTTAAGCATTTTAAACTTCTAGCTGCCTGTCCACTAGGTCTCCTGTCCATGAAGATCTGCTTTTTAGTAGCCATCACATCAGCCAGATGGCGGAGTGAGTTAGCTACCCTAAGAATGGACCCTCCCTTCCTGAAGATATTTGAGAAGAGGGTGACCTTGTGACCTAGTGTCCACTTCCTGCCCAAGGTATTGTCAAAAGTTCCATTTATCACAACAGGTGATATTGCCAGTATTTTTTCCTCGCCAACATCAGAAAGTGAAAGAACGCTCCATATCCTAGATTTATTGTTTTACTTACAAAGATCTCAGGAATTAAGGAAAGGTGTGGCCTATTTTGTATGCTATGCTGGCCCTAACAAGGGTAAAAGGGCCTCGCCTCAAACTTTCTCTAGGTGGATTTTCTCAGTGACCAGGCTATGCTATGCCTAGGCTAAGCTTCCTTGTCCACTGAGTGAGGTTTTTCGATGATGCTCCCTTATCAGAAATATGTAGAGCAGCATCGTGGTCTTCTGTGGACACATTCATCCAGTACTATGCACTTGACCAACAAGCCAAAAGGGAGGTGAAAGTAGGCAAAGTGGTGCTTCATTCCCTGTTGAAGTGAGCCTTCAACAAGAGCTTCACCCCACCTCCTGGTGAGTAGCTTGCGGAAATCCCAATGTGGGACTGCACAGAAGACTGAAGATTAAAACAGAGTGGCACTTTCCCATAACTGTTGATCATCAAGATTCTTCTGTGCAGGCAAGGCACACATTCCCTGCTCATGTGCAGTCCCAATGTGTGTCTGCACAGAAGACTCTCAAACAACAGGTAAGTGCAACTCTGTTTTACTTATAATCGCTGGCTGGCTGTTTTCCTTACTGTTTGTTTATATTATTGGTTGCCAAGTGATGTGCAGTGACAACAGGTCTGTGTAAGGGAGGGAAAAGGAAAGTAGGACTGCCATTGGGCTCTGTGAGAATGTCGCATGCATGAAACACTGCTGAATGTTCTTTGCTGCACAGTTTAAACACTTGAAAAGCAACCTGAAAAACAAGCTCAAGCTGCTCACAAACAGCAAACTGTCAACAGTCAACTGGCACCCTGTTCACAACTGAAGAACAGATGGTGAGCTGACCTTGCAGGTGTTTGAGCATCCTTAACAGTCTCTGGTTTTTCAATTATGTCAGGTGTCATTTTTTTCTAGGCTTGTCCCACACCACACAGGCTCGCCATTGCAATGCTGCATCTTTAATTTAACTGAGTTGGGCAGCCCACTCTTTCCTATTTTCTACCAAATCTCCTATTAGTTTGCAAATGTTGTTAGAATTTTAGCCCACCAGACATTCTCAGAGAAAAAGGAAGAGGAGGAGGAGGAGGAGATTGGATTTATGCCCCACCCTTCACTGAGAGTCTCAGAGCAGCTTACAAACTCCTTTCCCTTCCCCTCCCCACTACAGACACCCTGTGAGGTAGGTGGGGCTGAGAGAGCTCTGACAGAAGCTGCTATTTTTTTCAAGAACAGCTCTTATCAGAACTATGGCTTGCCCAAGGTCATCCAACAGCTGCAAGTGGAGGAATGGGGATCAAACCTGGTTCTCCCAGATTAGAGTCCATGCATTTAACCACTACACCAAACTGTAATGCATTTGGGCTGGAAGCTTGTAAAATACTGAGTTTGGCAGAGCAACTGGTTGGTCGTTGGCCCAGAAGATAAAGTCATATGCCAACAAAATGAAGACTGAAGGGTCATAGCAATACTTGGATTTTTTGGTGCATCTCTTCCCGTTTGTAACTGTTTGTAACTTTTTCATTATGTTCATTATTTCCATTTTTTTCACCAGTTGTAAATTGGGAGATATTTTAGCTATTTATTTGTACTTAAAGTATTGTATCATGTTCTCCGGATGTTTGTTTTTTCTCTAAGAAGTGTTTTATTGAAATATTGATTGATATTACAAAATTATACTCTACCTTTCTGCCCTCATAAGGGATATTAAGTAGCCACCATATAGGTGGCTTTTAATAGATGGTACCTCTTAAATGCATTTCTTGCACTTTAACCCAGTTATAAAAAAACTAGAAATTGCACCCTAGGACAATCTTTGTCATGCCACAGGGCGGCCCGCCCACTTTTCCCAAGGGCCACGGAGCACGGCCTGGGCGTGGGCAGAACAGGGTTCTCTGCTAAAGGCCTCAGATATAAGAGCACTTTCCCTCCTTGGTTGCGTCACCGTTTTGAGGGATGTGGCTCCTCCGGGTTGCATCAGTTGGAGTGCCAGTCCCTTGCTTCTCTCTCTCAGGAGGACTCTGGCCACTCCCTCTCCACACAGGCTTCCTCCCCGGCCTCTCCCATCTTCCCCCTTTTATTCCCGCTCCCAGTCCATGCTCCATCCTCCCCTTCCCCTTCCTGCTCCCCTGTTCGCCCTTCGCCCCGTCACTCAGCCGATTGTCTCCCCGATTGGCTTCAGTCTCCCGTGGTCTTCTGAGGGAGTGGGGCTTGTGGTTGGCCCTTTGGCGCTGAGCCAGGGTGGGGCGCACCAGTGGCATCCTGGAGATGCATGGCTCCATGGCGTCGCGGGGCCTGGGCGGCCACAGTGGTCATCCGATTGACATCCTAACGGGCAGCTCGCCCCTTGGAGCCTGCTCCTGGTGTCACACCCAGCCAGGCCGGGGCATGCTGCTGGGGCTCTTGGAGGACGGCAGCAAGACGTGGATGGGCTGCTTCCCTCTCAATGCGTTGACATGGGGCAGCTCCCCTGTCGCCCTAAGACTTTTGGGCTGGTAAGGAGTGTGGATGGGCTGCTCTTTCACTGTCCCTGTCATCATCGCCACCCCTCTTGGTCGGGCGGCCTCTAGCTCCCAGGTCTTGCCCACGGGGTGAGGGGGGTTAGTATGGACCCTAAACAAGCTGTGAAGTGTCAAGTTTTTCTTGGAAACTGATCATAACTCTCTGTCTTTTATCCACAGAATGAAGGGAAATAATGCTTGAGTGTTGAAATAGGCCTTAAGACTGTAAGATTTTGGCTTAGAGATTGCTCACATTAAAGGTACCCAAAATGTGGTGGCAAACAGTCACATAGTAAATCTCAAAGGGAGGTTGTTTTGGTAGTTCCTGCTTCGAAATGTACGATTTCTGTCTTGCTTATTGTATTCATGCTGCTAAAGTACCATCAATCTACCTCACATTATAGGAATGCCAATGTAGATGCTTTGTCAAGTTGTAGTGAGCTTCAACCATGGTAACATCATAGACTTAATCTTCCTCCAAGGGGTGTGTGTGAGGCAAAGCTCTCTAACTTCCTTCTAAAGTTAATGTGATTATTAGAGGACCTAGTATGGCTTGCAGGTGTTTGTGATTTGAGCTTTCCTGCCGCTACCATCTTTATCTCTTTGTAGGCTGGATTCAGGAATGAGGTAATTGGTTAATCATGAGAACCTGTGCTCAGCTATATAATCAGATGGGAGGGGGAATTAGGAGCAGACATTAATATCCTTTGGAAAGTTCCATCAAGAGAGACTCCCAATTAGATCCAAAGGACTGCCTGATGCCAGAGGGCAAAAAAGCTATAAGGGTATAGCTCAGGGGGAAGGCATGCTAACTTTTATACTCATGCCATGCTAGTACGCTTTGATATGCTATGCTTCATCATGATGGACTGCAATGTATAAAATGCTTTTATCCTATTGCTAGCATTTTTATGCTGCAAGAAGATATGCCGCTGAATACCAGGTATTCAGTGTATTAGATAGAATAGTTAGCTTCTTTTATTTTCTCTGTTGCTAAGCTATAGAAGCTGTGCTGTATAGCAAAATCCTTTTAAAAATCTTTAAATAAACCCTAAGATATTTTTAAAGGTCTGCTTTATTTGTGTGCATTTAACCTCAAGGACCCACAGGACTGGATATTTCTCAAGGTGCAAGGAGTGATAACCCAGGGGGGACCATAGTTTGCCCACAAACCAGAACTGGAAATCACAATAGCCCTATTCACATGTTACAGTGATCCTGCATGTATATCTGTTTATAAGAAACAGCCAACATACATTCACTTTGCAAATAAAACCAGGACCCAATACCTGGATGGTTATCACACATTCAGCTGTACATGTGTTGAATGTAAGATGAAAATTACTCAACACATCAATAAAGAAAAAAAAGTCAATTGTGCTCTGTATGTGGATTGTAATTGCCTTCACTGTAACTTGCGAACAGGGCTAATGTGACTGTGGTTTGGAAGCAAGATATGTTGTGTATAATCCATATATTGTCCAGTTGATATATCATAGTATGTGAGCAAGAGCTTGTGGGAGCATCCATGGTTGGTAAGATCAGGCACATTACATGCCAACCTTGTATTCAGTTGTGTGAATATAAAAAAACAAGCATTTCCATGTGGTTAGGGTTGCCACCCCTCAGGTCCAGGCAGGGGTTCCCTCACTCCTAGGGGCTCAAATCTGCCCCTGGCCAGCTGGCCACTGGGGAAGCCCCACCCCCAAGCCACAGCCACCCCTCTCCCTCCCAAAGATTTAAAGGGGTTCAGCTGATCGGTGGGGAGTACGTGGCCTGCTGACCAGCTAGAGGGCCCTTTAAATCTTTTAGCAGGGAGGGAGACAGGCTGTCACCAGCTACAGCTTTGCTGGGTCTTTTTGCCAGCAATGCTGTGGCTGGCAATGGCCATGTGCTCCCCGCCAATCAGCTTGAAGCCCTTTAAATCTTTTAACAGGGAGGGAGAGGGGTGGCTGTGGCTTGGGGGCAGAGCTTGGGGGCATCCCCACCCACCCCCAAATCCCCCCACCAGATTGACCAGAGGACCTGGCAACCCAACAAGTGGTAATTTACCACAGTGTGCAGGTAATCTTTTCTTGGCCACTGGTACAATACCATCAAGGGATGAGGAGAATTTTGCCACTCCTGTTTCCCCTGGCTTCCTCTCTGATGCAGAAGTGTGTTAAGTCCTTCCTCATCACTTGTCAGGACAATAGAGGTTGGCCCAGGCTAGTCCGATCTTGTCAGATCTCAGAAGCTAAACAGGGCTGATTCTGGCTAGTACTTGGATGGGAGACAACCAAGGAAGTCCAGGGTCTCTACACAGACACAGGCAATGACAAACCAACTCTGAAAGCGTCTTATCTAGAAAACCCTATAGGGTTGCCATAAGTCGGCTGCGACTTAATGGTACTTTCCTCCACTATTCTCCACACATAACTCGAATAGCAGATGAATTGAACAGGAAGGAAGGAAAGTTGCAAACTGAGTCAACAAACATGTAGATCTTCAAGAAGTAAAAAGAAAACAACAGGATATGACTCAAAGCAACTGCCTCAGCTCACTTACACATAGATGTGCATGCAAGGCTTTTGGGGGAGCAGTATGTTTTACACTTTGGAACTGTGAACCTGCTTCTGCACATCATCTCCCTTGCTGGATTAAGGAACATGTGTTAAGCACCTCTTGGCTGGGAACAGCTGTATAAAGCCAGTCATGCATATTTCATTTGAATTGCTTCAGGAAACCCTGAATCTGTATACCTTGAAATATTCTGTGTCTTACTGTAAACAAGAATTTTATGGCTGTCAAAAATCATGTTTAACGAACTTGCCGTATTGGTTGCTAAAATCTGAAAGGCCCAGTAGCTACTCTTTTGTAATATTACTGTTGTTAGGGCATATACTCAGTATAACTGTTTTAGCATTTAAAGGATATTTATTATTATGCTATTTCCTGGTACAATAGAAAAAGCCTCTACTTTGATTAATACTCTAGTAAATAAGTACTGAAGATATCCCTCAGTTAGAGCATCTTTGGCTAACCAGATAATCCCCTCCCCTCCTACTCCAGTGCACAAATTTGATTTACAGCATATTTCAAAATATTTATATTTTTTTCAGGGTTTCCATCATTCCCTCAGCCAGTACCCTGCTGTGTTTGAAAATGTCTGGACAGCAATTGTCATTGTTTACAAAATTATTTTGGAAAATAGCAAGGACTGTGGCATTTAACAGAGTCAGGAATGCAATTACCAATTTTGTATACATGATCCAAGTGACCTCCTGGCTTCAGAAGCTCAAAACTCATCGGAGAAACAGTTTAACAGCAGCAAAATGTTTGTTTAATTTTTGTCTGTAGTTGGTCAGTGATAGGTGACTTATGTTAAGGCCAAATTGGCAAAGACACAATTAGTTTAACAATTCCTTATATGTACATAACAACGTTAACAGAAACATACAAATATGCCCAAGACTTCTCTTTGTGGGTATTATGATCCATTTTGTCCACAGGAATATTTGGGAAGTCTTGAGATGCATAGATGAGAGTGAGGTCCTCCAGTAACATTTGTACGACTTAAGAGCTTTTTAAAGAAGCTGAATTTTTGAAAGTTCATTCTTTACTAATGCCTTGGGGATGTATTAAAGATTGCAGTCAAGAATTTAATGAAATCTGCATAGTTGACCACCATCTACTCCAAGTTGTGACTTGTAAGACCATAGAACAGTGTGCCTAGGGTGCAGCTAATACAAACTCTATCATTTCAGCACTGTCATTGTCAGTGAACTCTTGTGTGGCACATTCAGATTATTGCAAAGTGTGCCAAATAAGGGATGCCTGTAGGTAATGAAGATACGGTACTCAAAGACCATTCTCTCATGGCTCAAGTGTCAGAATCAAATCCTTGGATGGAATTTTCTGGCCCTATTTGTTCTTGGTCCTGTCTGTTCCTTGCCAACCAGTCACAGATTGGTGTCTGGGATTATTTAGAAGCCTGTTGGGAAATCCAGTCCATTTTGGCATGAAAGATTCATTCCTCCCTGGCTATAGGGCTCCCTGGTTTAAGATTTGAGGGCCACCACTTTATCTTCCCATCCTGCTCCACAATCTGTTTAATCTGTCTTTGAGAGCCAGTATCCAGTAAGGACCTGGGACAGTCTTATCTTGCTTTGCCTGTGTCAAGTTACTCAGGGTTGGTTAGCGTAGTTAGGCCTTAGGCGCTTGTTTCCCAAATAAAGAACAGCTAGATTCTCCTCAGTTCCAAACAAACCATATTTGAATATTTAACACTAACTTGACATGAACAACAGAAAAATGTAGAACTGGATGCAGGAGAACTATCTTCATTCTTATTCTATATTCTTTCAGATTTACCGTCTTCTGAGGGCTTTTCTGCCAGTGTTCTGATGGAAGGTGGAGGAATTTCCTCTCCCCATGACTTCAGTGTAGCAGCTGCCTTAATGGACTTTGTCTTTGATATTGGCTGTTGTCAGGCTGCTGGGCCTAGCTCTCTCCACAGCTATTCAGCCCTCCCTGGTCTACAGCTCTGTCAGCTCCTCAGCGTCTTCCATCTCCTGAGGGAATTCTCTGCTGCAGGTACCTAGCCTTCACCTCTGTCCCTGTTTCCTAAAGTCCTTCAGACCTTTTCCTCTGCTTCCCTTCTGGCTGACCAAGCTAGGTCTACTTACATATTGAAAGGGAATTAAGAAGTCTGGTTTTTGATTGACTCCTATTAAAGTTTGCTAAAGGGGCCAGTAGGATTGCTACGATCTCTCTGTTGTCTAATTGGTTCCTTTCTACCCAGGCTAAGGGACCAATACAACAGCTTCATTTCCCCTCCTTTTTTTCTAATTGGATAGCTTTACAAACCCTGAATTTGCATGATTGGTCACCTTTCTAACACACACACACAGAGCTAAATTCTAATTTTAATACATATACTTTTCTATTTACAATTATATATACACAAATTTATTTATTTGTTAGACTTTTTAGTTGCTGCTCACCCAAAGGGTCTTGCGACAACTTACTGCATTAAAATCAATAAGTTAGAACAACATAAAAACAAATGAAATATAAAATATTAACATTAAAATATTAAATGATTAAAATATGTGGCTATCACCATACCTCTATTGAAACAGCCCAAACAAGTGTTTACCCTCCAAAGGCCAACCTAAACAATTCTGCCTTACATGTCCTGCAGAAACTGAACAAGTCCGGCAGGGCACACGTGTCGTCTGAGAATGCATTTCACAGGACAGGGCACAACTGAGAAGGCCCTTCCCCTGGTGACAGCTAACCAAGCCATCCTGAGGCCAAACACCTGCAAAAGGCCCCTAGACAATGATCAAAGGGAGTGGGGGGGCCTGTAACAGGAGAGGCCATCTTGTAGATATGAGAGTCCCAGACTGTTAAGGTTTTTAAAGGTTAATATCAACACTTTACATTAGCTCCAGAGACCAATTGGTAGCCAGTGCAGCTGCCACAGAATTGAAGTAATATGATGCTTAGTCAGCAACCTGGCAGCTGCATTCTGTTTTCAAGGGTAAAGTAAAGGTAAAGGTTCCCTTGCTCGAAAGCCAGTCGAATCCGACTCTAGGGTTGCGGTGCTCATCTCCGTTTCAAAGCCGAAGAGCCAGTGCTGTCCGAAGACGTTTCCGTGGTCATGTGGCCGGCATGACTAAACACCAAGGTGCACGGAACACTGTTACCTTCCCACCGAAGTGGTACCTATTTATCTACTTGCAATTTCTTGCTTTCGAACTGCTAGGTTGGCAGGAGCTGGAACTAGAGACAGGAGCTCACCCTGTCATGCGGCACCCGGGTCTCGAACTGCTGAACTACTGACCTTCCAGAGCTTGCAGTTCAGCGTCTTAACCACTTGAGCCACCGCAGCTCCAAGGGTAGCCCTACATAAAGCGAATTGCAATAGTCCAGTCTAAAGTGACTGTTGCATGGCTCTGTGTGGCAAGGTCTGACCCAGATAACTAGGGAGCAAGCTGGCAGGTCTGGCATAGGTGAAAAAAGGTCAGGCCCATAGCTACAGTGGGGCCTCCCAGGGCCCAGCCCCCCGACTTCCTGCCAAGGCCCCACAACTTCCTAGGCAGCCCAGGCCCCATGATTCTCTGGGCTGCTCGGCGGACTCGCTGCAGCTGCCCCTTCCCTTCCCCTGCCTGCCAGCAGCCACTCAACTTGCCATTGGGCCAAGTTTCCTGGGTGCTTCTTGGATTTCTCAGGAATTCCTTTGACGGCCAACTCATTTGCTGGAGGGTTTGGTTGTGCCCTGCACACCTGCCTCAGGCAGCCCCAGGTTCATGAGCACTCCAAAGCTGTGAATCTGTTTCCTCATGGGGAGTGAAACTCCATCCAGAAGATGGGGCACCTTGAATCCCAGGTCAGACCTCCTGCTCACCAGTAGCACTTCCATTTTAACTTGATTTTCTTTGAGTTCAGTTCTTGGCATTTGCTCTGGCTGAGCTGAGCCCCACCAACAGGGCATGACAAAGAGAAACAGAAACTAAAGTAAGCCAAAGGATTATCAGCCTGTTTTTTCCTCAGCTGAAAAGTAATGTGGAACTGGCTATTGGGAGATAGCTGCTAATATTTTTAGGAGCACCAATGAAGGACCATACAAAGGTGTTCTTTGAAATCCATTGAAAGGTCACAGATTATGCTGTGTGGCACACGTTCCAAGAGATATACTACAGCATCTTTTGTGTCTGATTAGAAGATATGTCTAATGTATGTCCAATGTACGTCCCCAACTCACATTTAATGTTTCATCTAATCAGACCCTAACTCTCCAAGGATGCAACTCTCAGACCATGTGGCATTTGTATTTCATCAAAGGGGAGAATATAACCTGACAGGAAATTTAAACAGGGAAGTATCAGGTAGGGAACATCTTGACACCTGTTGCCTTTGTTCTCATGCCAAAATGTTCCCACAGCAATTTTTATCTGTAAAGAACGGCTGTCATAATTTTGTTGCACATTTTCATCAATGTGTAATGCATAGTTAGACCCTAATGGGCCAGGATCAGGAACTCTCCGTTTCCAAGAATCATCCTCGCTTCTCTCCTTTTCTTCTCATGAGTCACCAATATAAAGGGAGAAAGAGGAATCAACATAGAAAGTGTTGTAATGTAAGCACCTATGACTGCCTGGTCACCACCAGTCCCAAAATTAGGATTTGTCTGCTAACTGTCTGTGTACTTATTTGACTCGGACCCATTCCCAGCTGCTCAAGGTTATGCCCCACATGCATATTTTCTTGTGCCTTCTCCACTTCACAAACCTCTTTTTTGCCCACCCCCCATTTGTGTTCTCGTTCTTTAAACTTTGGATGGAGCAAACTGGTGACAACATGGCTTGAAAACAAGCACTGGATTTGGAACATATAACCAAGAATAATATTTTAAATGCTACTGCAGTTCTTTTTATTAGACAGCATAAATGCACAGAGCATTATATTTGAAGCCTCTTGGTGCTGGAAAGATTAGATCGTTACTCAGTGGAATAATAAAAATATTACTAGAGCTTGTTGACAGTAGGAAACCCACTACGTGCTTCTAGCATTCCATACTAAACTAGTGCCCATTCTTCAGAGGAGTCTGCTTTTACATATATGTGAGTTAGCAGCTGTAGGCCTGGTGGAATTCTCTGCCTAAAGACATGGGCAGGGCCTGTAAGAGAGAATTGTTCTGCCAGACCTATGGCTGAGGACAGCAACGGTTTGCCACCAAGCCTGCCTCCTCATCTCCTCCCCTCTTGAGAAGTATATGGAATATTCAATGGCCTTTAAGTAGTTTATTGTTGTTTTACTGTTTAAATTTTATCTGTTTATATATATCTATAGTATTTATTATCGTTGTATTTATAATTTGTTGTTAACCACCCTGAGCCCCAAATTGGGGGCAGGGCAGTATATACATTTAATAAATAAATATTTGCTCACAAGAAAAACAAATCATCCTCCATGCAACATTGCAGTAATTGTTTAATATTCACCCCTTCAGAGATAATGTATTCATATTTGTGCCGTATCCGATGGATGTCTGATGGAACATTTCCTCCCATATACTCCCTCCAATAATATCTTATTGTGGGAGAGGCCATGTTACGGGTGACCTTGCCTTTGCTGCTATTGCACCTTCTACATGTTTGGCCATGAGTCAGGTTGGCTGGGGTTGTCCCCTGACCTGACTCAGTTTCCGCAACCATATGGTAGCTGCAGAGAACATACTTGCTCAAGTGCCAGAGGACCCAATTTGGATCAGCACCATGGATCAATCCTTGACATCTTTAGTTAAGAGGATAAGGTAATAAGGTGATGTGCCTGAGACCCTGAAGAGATGCTGCCAGTCTGAATAGACAATACTGACCTTAATGGACCAATGGTCTGGTTCAGTATAAGGCAGCTTCATGCGTTCGTTTGTTGCATTTCAACAGAATCTCTGGAGGCTTTCTTGATCAGCTCCTCTCACATGAAGTGGCCTTATACTGAACCAGACCCTTGGTCCATCAGAGTCAGTACTGTCTACTCAGACTGGCAGCAGCTCTCCGGTTCTCAAGTCAGGTTTTTTCCTATCACCTCCTACCTGATCATTTTAACTGTAGATGCCAGAGTTTGAACCTGGAACCTTCTTCATGCCAAACAGATGCTCTACCATGGAGCTACTGGCCACTCCCACTAATTACCAAGCTCTGTGTTAAGAGATCTGTAATCAGATATCTTGATATTTTTAACATTTAACAACCATTTGCGGACCCCCAATTTGGTATGGAGCCGTATTGCTGGGAAATTCCCTCACCCCCCCCGGTTTGCAGCTGACAGCGGCTGAGACAGTTACATGCCTCAGCCAAACTAGATGTAATGGTTTGGAGGAGATCCCTGTGTATTTAGTCATATATCTGCCCATAGGGATATATTTGTGTTATGAAAAATTTAGTAGTTCCCCTCACCCACATGCTATATTTTTGTAAAGCACTTCCTGCTTTACATATGAACAAATGGAACATGAATATACTCCGGCATATCTAGTTCATCCCTTCTGCCCCTTGCAATCTAATATTTGGTAAAGCAATCTCTTTTCAGCTTCACTTTCCCTTATGATTACCACTATTTAAAAGGGGCTATATCTTTGCATCCTAGGTTACCAGCCTCCAGGTGTGGCCTGCAGTTCTCCTGGAATTCCAACTGATCTCCACACTACAGAGATCCATTGCCCTGGGCGAAATGGCAGCTTTGGAAGGCAGTCTGAGCTCCCCCACTGAGCTCCTTCCCATACCCAGATTTCCGCCCTCCCCCTAGTCACCGCCCCCAAATCTCCAGGAATTCTACAAACTTGGCAACTCCTTAACCTGGCTGTTGAGGCCTTGAAGGGAAACCACACATGCAACACCTGTTTGTTTCCCAAACCAACTAGACATCTACACATTTTATCCCCTAGCTACATCTGGCATTTAAGTCCTCCTGAAATGTGCACCTCAGTCCAAAGGCAGCACATCTTCAGTGGCATTCTACCAAGAGAAGTATCTGTGCAGAAAATTAAGCTAAGCTTCATATGAAAATGTTGAAAAGGCAATTGAATCTAAAGAGTACAGACTCTAACAGTGCGATCCTACATTGAGTCACAGCCTTCAAAGCCCATTGAGTTCAGTGGACTAAGAAGGATGTAACTCTGTTTAGGATTACCCTGTAAGAATCTATTTGGCAAACTAGAACAGTACTGGGATGTTTAAAAGGTGCAAGATGAAGTCTGCTCCTCTGTTTCCAATTATTTCTTTATCTCTCTTCTATCCTCCTAGTTTGCTTCAGTGTTTTCTTAGCTGACAGCCATTATGGTTTAGGATTGTGAGGATAAATGCAAAACTTAACAAATTATAAATATCCTGTTTCAAGATGTGTTGTCACCCACTGAAACGAAAGCAATAGCAGTTTAAGATTCTTTTTTTTTAAAGACTGAGATTTTCAGCTTGTTGTTTGTTTGGAGGTTTAGTTTATTTTTAGAAAATACTATGCAACCAATAGTTATGTTGGCAGAAGACAAACTTCCTTTCAAGAAACCCTGCCCTTCAGAGCTAAATGAAAGTTGACAGGGAAATCTATCTGAAAGCAAGAAAATCTCGAATGAACAATAGCAGAAAAGAAAGCAGAGTCTTGAAGCAGCAGGTAATAACTGCCTACAAATGCCAGAGTTTTGCTTTTTCTCCAGACTGCCTGGGAAGGCAGCACAATAAAAAGAACTCCAACAAGATCAACATATTCACAGTGAGGCTTGGCTTCATTTAAATTGTCTGTCACAAGGAACAGTATGAAAATGCAAATGTACGTCTACAAAAGTTATGACTGAACTTGGTGACGATTGTTATGCAGAGGGGTGCTTGAGGAATGGGGTAGGAGAGTAGATTCAGTACAGAGAGCATTCACGCGTAACTATTGGACATAATGTGTATTTTGCTGTGTGTGTTCGTTCACTGGCCTCAATCACAATCTATAGTATGAGCAGCCACAGAGAAGTTGTTTCTCCCCTCTTTCCGGGAAGTAGGCCACACCAACTGCAGGATATACTTAGAAGAGAAGGGAAGGGCTTTCTGTCCTCTGTTACTGTTGAGTGGTTATAGCAGACAGCAGATGGGTGGGGGGACAGCTGTGGGAAAGTAGTGTGACAATGTGCATGTGCAAAATATTTGCAATACGGTTAGAACAATTTTGAGCATACGATAAAAGGCAAACCTTTTTTTAAATGTTCCCAAAATGTCACTTGCAATTTGTGATCATATTTTAGTTCAAATAGAAAGGTGTTTTCTCAGCTCAGCCATGATGAGGAGGCATCCACCCATGGTCCCACTACAACGCTGAGGGAGGGATAGAAGAAGACACTTCTGCCCCCACTTGAGCACACCCCACCTGGGGCTTGAGCAGCCAGTGATGCGTTGGCAGCAGCTCCCACCCACTTCTCACAGGGTGAGGGCCACCCCTTGCTTGGCCCTGGTAAGGAGTGATTTGGGGGGCCCGTCTTGAACTTTTGCCCTGAGCCCAGAATTACTCAGACCACCCCTGAGTTTGCCCCTACTCATACAGTTTGTAGGAAATTAGGCATTTTTGCAGGGGAAAGGGTTCACCCATGTTGCACTGTTACCACTACCTGCATACCACAATAACTCTTCAAAGAATGGGACTATTCCCTCACTGGAGTCAACGGGACTATCCTGAGCCAAATCAAAGCATGTTGGTTTAACTGCTTAACTTGATCAGGCTTCAAGGAACAATCTGCAACTAAGGGAAATACATTGTTCCTAGAAGTTTGAGCTGTCTTGCCCAGAAAGGCGCTTCTTGCTCCTTCCCTTCAGTAACTTGTGTTTGTTTAAATGTAGTGATGATATCCTTTGACAGCCACTCACAGACAAGCAGACATTTGTTTCATGTGCATTAATCACCTGTGGAACTGAGACCTCAGGGTATGTCCATCAAACTGGGCCACACAAGTTAAATCTTAACTTACTTATTATGGTGAATGCACAGTAAATGAGAGAACTGAACAAGGTACAGCACAATCAAATATGTTGTAGCATACATGGTTCAGAGAAGAATTGCTAGCAGAACATTTTATTGTAATTTATTAATTTATTATTTTATTTAAATAAATAAAACAAACAACTCAAATTATGTGTCTACAATGCATGTTTCGATCCCATGATCCAGAATATTAACCCCAGAGTACTGCAAAGGTATTAAGAGTTTTCTACAAAAGATGCAAGCGTCATCTAAAAAGCCACTGAAGTTGAGGGTGTCCTTTAAAAAAACAGCCAAAATGATGCATAATGAGGCAACCTGAGATTAATTGTGTTTCTTGAGGATCTTGATTAAACCAATGAGTTTAAACTAAAATGGTTTAAGCAGTTACTTTTGCTGGTGCAAATGAAGCAGAATCCTATGACTAAAACGCATGATAGACCTATATGACCAAAACAGATGATCTGTTAAGCCCTTAAAAAACTAGGGATCCATATGAATTAGAAATCACTTGTTTCTCATGGGCCTATGGTATAGTACTCCTGATTCTTTGTGAGGTCACTCTGATGAATGTTGTAAACCCAGGAAACTTCTTACATGCTTGACAGCAGGATTGAAATCTCTTTAGCATTTTGCAATTAGGCCACAGAAGTTTTTACAAATTATCTAATGAACACCACTTTTCTCACACCTAAAATGATTAGCTGAGTAATATTGACACATATGTATAAAATTGTCTAAATCAAAATTGATTATACACTTGGCCCTCTGAGAGGTGTTTGGATGTGTTTGGGGAGTTTTCACAAGGTACATTGTGTGTTCCAGCAAGAAGCTCTCTCATTTCTCTCTCTCACATATTTTTATTTCTTTCTGCTTTGTTCTTTTGGGTCTTGTTTTTTGGTCTTGTTTTCTTTTCCATTATAAATCTGATTTCTTTTATAATGCATCCACTGTTCTACCATTTTAAAATGGATTACATGGGAATGGCTTAGACTTTTTCTTCTTCATTTTAGTTCTTTCCCACTTCTAAAAAAATTTCTGGATATAAGCCACCCACACTCCTTCAATTACACTTGATCGTAGGAATTTTGTACAATCAATCCAACTGGCTTTTGGACAGTCCTATTTCAGTTTTGTTCGCAGTCTATTTTAAAAACAATCCTTCTCCTCCCACCACTGCAGTTTTATTTTTTCCCACATGTTCTTTATGCCTCTATACTTTGGACTGTCTTGAGTTGTAACTCGAAGTGAATTATTTTCCCCTCATGACTATGTTCCCGCCTTTATCAATTATGAAAGCAACTTTGCTTAAAGGTTAGTTCCCCCTACTGTTTTTTTTAGAACATACTTTACCCTGCTTATTTCTATATAGAATGTGAATCTTTTGTATTGTTATTGGTATTTCTCTCTGTTTGATTTTATGTATGCATTTAGAACATTTCTGTGCTATTTCTTCAGCTGCTCAAAGGAACTTACAAAATAAAATATCATATACCAAGGTTTGCCTTTTTAGCCCAACAGTCTATAATGGCAAATGTACCTTTCAAATTATTTGATTGAAACTCAAAAAAAAGTAAGTCCAAACAAAAGTAATCCTTTGATGCAGTAAACTTAGAATGAGGCACAAAGATGTTATTTTCAAATAGTTTTAGTTCTATGTTAGAAACATTCATGAGACACACACCATTATTTCCAGATGCTTTCTTTCAATCTTTATTAACCTAATAATAAAAATAATAAATTGAGCCGCCTCGGTGGGAGGGTGGGGTAAAAGTCAAATAAATAAAAATAAAGAAATAAATAAAATATTAGTGCATGGGAACTGAATTAAAGTAGCTGTTGTTGCTGTGTTGTCTCCTTTTCAGTAGGTTTACTTTATATGGTGTTACCTGTTTGAGTTATGTGAATGCATTTTTAAAAAATACAGTCCTTTTGGAGTTTATTTAGTCTTCATTGGCCAGGTTTTTAGGTTTTATATCTTATTTTCTTGGTTAATTTACAAAGTCATATTTGTCAGCATACTTCCAAGCACATAGATGCCCCTCTCTTGTAAAGGCTGTTCTGCTGATTTGATAATCCTCCACATGGAGGTTAGCCAGTTTACTATTGGAGAGTGACCAGCAGGGGAACCGCAAGGCCTTGTGGGGGACATCTCATTTTCTATAACCCATTATTTCTTCTCTCCGTTAGCTGGCAGTCCCCATAGCTTCTCTCATTTTCCTGCTTCCTTTTCTCCTTCCCATCTACCAGCAAGCCTAGCTGTATCTTCCCCTTTATCTTCATGTTTCCTGCCTTTCCCCTGGCACCCTCTCCCTGGGAAAACTCTGGCCAAGTTGCATGATGCCAGCTGCTGGTCTGGGCTGAAGCCAGTTGTGCAGTGGGGGACCCTCAAGGACTTGTGGGGGACAACTCACGTCCATATACCCCCTCTCCCAGCTTTGTTTCCTCTTTTCCTCCTCCTGGAAGCCCTCATATCTTCACCTTTCCTTGCTTCCTTCTATCCTTCCCACCCACCAAGCAATCTACCTTTTATCTGCCCCCATCTTCAGTTATATTTGTTATTTATTTTCTTTCTTTATAACCCAACTTTCTCCACAGTAGGGGCTCAAAGCAGCTTGCATCATTCTCCTCTCTCCATTTTACCCTCACAACCCTGTGAGGCAGATTAGACTGAGAGAAAGTGACTGGCCCAAGGTTACCTAGCAAGCTTCCATGGCAGAGTCACACCTGGATCTCATTGGTTGGCTGCTCTTGAACACTAGCAAGCAGCCAGGCCTGGGTGAGTCTTGTAAGTCATATGCTAGCAAGTCACCTGGTGGTTGCTGCTGGACCTGGCCAATCACCACCCAGTGTCTAATCTACCTTTTCTGGGGAAGGCAATTGAGCAAGCAGTGGCTGAGCAGCTCCAGATTTTCCTAGATGAGACATTTATCTATCTATCTATCTATCTATCTATCTATCTATCTATCTATCTATCTATCTATCTATCTATCTATCTATCTATCTATCTATCTATCATCTATCTATCTATCTAATAAATCTGTCCTGGATCTTTTTCAATCAGATGTCAGGCCTGGCTTTAGGACTGAGACAGCACTGGTTGCTTTGGTTGACGATCTCCATTTACATCTAGATGAAGGCATGCCAGTCCTGTTGATACTTTTGGTCCTTCGATACAGTTGACCATTTGGTCCTGATTTGCCTCCCTGGGGGTAAGGGGCACTGCCCTTAGTTGGTTCTCCTCATTCCTCCAGGGACGGTTTCAGAGGTTGCTATCGGGGAGGAGAGGTATTCCCAATGAGACCTGAACTGTGGGTCCTGCGGGGTTCAATTCTCTTTCCCATGTTATTTAATTATATATGGACCCTCTTGCTGAGATCGTCAGGAGGTTTGGAGTAGGGTACCATCAATATGCTGAGGACACTCAGCTCTTCCTCCTGCTGGATAAGGAGCTGGTGGCAGGGCTCTTGGCACTCTCCCAGTGTCTGGATGCAATGGTCCAATGCTTAAGGGGGAACTAACTGAAGTTGAATTCATCTAAGATGGAGGTCATGTGGCTGGGAAAGACTGAAATGCTAGCTGGAGGGTCACTCTCAGGACTCAGTGGTATCCAGCTGACAGCTGTAAACTCTGTAAAGAGTCTGGGGGTGTGGTTGGATTCTGCACTATCATTGGACAAACAAATGTCCATGGTAGCACAGTCAGCATTTTTTCACCTGCACCAGGCCCACCAGGTGGCTCTCTATTTGTCTGAGTCAGACCTTGCTGCACTGAACCGTGCAACAGTCACCTCCAGAGTGGACTACTGCAATTCACTCTAATTGCTTTGGAAACTGCAGGTGGTCCAGGATGCAGCTGCCAGGTTGCTGACTGGAACATTATAGTCAGCTCATATTACTCCAATTCTGCAGCAGCTGTGCTGGCTACCAATTAGTCTCCAGATCTAGTTCAAAGTGTTGGTGTTAACCTTCAAAACTCTTAACGGTATGGGACCCTCATATCTACGGGATATCCTCTCCCATGACAATCCCCCATGTTCCCCTCTTACAGGTGCCTGGCCCCAGGATGGCTCTGTTAGCTGTCACCAGGGGAAGGGCCTAGAAACAGCCAAAATGGCTGAGAGGGCAATTGTTTCTTAAAGCTATAGATGATGTGTCTGTTATTTTGGAAGTTTTAAAAAATCTATTTTTAAAAAAAGATTTCAGATTCTTCCTGCAAATCTGGGCCATTTTTCAGGTTTGTAGAAAGGCCTGTCTTGTCTGGAGCTATTAACAGACAATTAACAGACTCCAGTTTTAAGTAACCACAGATTTGAGAATTAGATACTGATATATTGATGTCTGATGCTCAGCAGTTCTGTTGCCAATATAAGCATAAAACCTGAATAAGACCTAGAAATTGTGCCTTCGGAACAAACCTAGTGTCATGCCCCATGAGGAGTAACCCAGGAGGAGAAAGAAGAGAGGGGCTGGGTCATGACTTCAGGAGTAGGGTGCCATGTGTTGCCTGGTCTTGCCCACTGAGATGCCAGCGACTGACAGGAGAAAGGAAAAAATCATCAGCAGTCACGACATGATGTCACTTCTGGGAAAACCTGGAAGTGACATCACACTTCTCTAAGAATCATCAATATATTATAGGACAGGAGGAATCATCAATATTTTATAAGACAGACAGAAGGGCCACATGGGGCTGCAGAAGCGAGGCAGGAGCAGACATGAAGTATTGACTCACTGTGGAATAAAAGTCTCCTCAGGGATAAAGGCCTCCTCAGGAGAAAGGGCTTGCTCTGGAGAAGAGACAGGGAAACTGGGAGGGGACAGAGGAATAGGGATAAAAGGCCCCAGGTGAAGATGGTGTGGTGGCATCTGGCTAGAAGCGAAGAAGGAGCAATGGGCAAGCCAGGCATCAGGCCTCCTGGAGATTCAGAAGGTGATGCTCCTGGCCTGGAGGGAAGCCAGAAGGAACCTACCCCAACTGACTCTGGCAGTCTGAGTGCACCTGGGCTTAACCATGCATATTGCAGAGAGGGTTTCACAGCCAGGATGGCAGCTTAATGAACTTGGAGAAGGACTGTGGTTAGGAAAGCAGCTCTGACACCAAGGCATGAGCAGGTGAAGGTGGTGAGAAGTTAACTGGCTGGGCTACAGGGTGGTAATTAACCTCTGGAACAAGCATTGTAAAGGAGCCGAGCAGTTAATGTACAACTTTCACATTTCTGTTGTGTTGACTCATCTTTGGTTCTGTGAAAAGAAGACTGCACTCCCCAGGGGGATGGGGCCCCAGCACTGTGGTCTTCACACTAAGCCATTATTCTGGAATGAATAACAGAAACGACAAGTGGGGATCTGTAATATTCATTAGAGGACTCCTTCCCCCTCTAATCTTTATTTCTCCCCCATTGCTGCTGGTGGCCCTGGTGTGGCTCCCAGCCTCTGCTGCTGGGCCCACTATGCTTCCTCCCCTCTCAGTGGCTTCCAGTGAGCCCGATGCTGCTCCCAGTTGCTGCCACCAGGCCTGTCGAAGCTTCCTCTCCCTGTTGTCATCCTCATCATTGCCACTGTCTAATAGAGGGTGAGGTAGGGTGTGTTCTCTGTGCTTGTGCAGAAAACACTATTTTATATTGGGGGATTAACCCCCCCATGTACTTTTAACCCTTTTAGTCACAGTTTTTTTCCTGCAATCTTGGGGTCCACCAAGTCTGCAGAACTATCCATTTCCTTTCTTTGTGGCCCTGCTCAGCGGCCCCTGAAGATGGGGGGCAGGTTTTGCTATTAGAATATAAGATTATCACTTACTGTGGGCATGCACAACTTGCCACCATCAAGCCACTCACAGCCCAACAGTCATGTATTGTGGCCTACAACATTTTTGGCAGCTTACTATTTTTGAAGTCTCGAATAGGCAGGAAAAATGGGAGGCTTGCTAAGCAAGCCCTTGGTGGTTGTCCTATACAGCTGATGGTCTATATTGGGTTGGTGGACCATAAATTATATGGGCATGACTTATTGGCCATCCTGCCAGCAATTATGTGGGTACAACTGATGTCATTTTGATCTGCTTCCAGCCAGCCATTTATCTTTTTTTCTCTTCTCTGTCTGATTTAATGTGGTCTGCTTTTTAGATACTTTAAGCAAAAGCTGTTGGTTGGTTCTGCCATATGTGGCATTATGTTGTCACATGAGATCATTTTTCTTCAGTAAATAAGTAGTATTGTCTAATCTGTTTCAGAGGATACTCATGCTAGTCTGTAGTAGAAGAGCTAGGTTTCAGTCCAGTAGCACCATAGAGACCAAAATATACTGGGGGTATGAGCTTTCAAGAGTCAAAGCTTACGTCATCAGATCCAATAAAGTGAGCTTTGATTCACAAAAGCTTACAGCCCCAAAATCTTGTTGGTCTCTAAGGTGCCGGTGGACTTAGTTTCTAATGTGTCTAATCAGTCATTTGGTTTTCTCTGTTTACTGTATCATCCAGACATTCTATGCAGTTTTCATATGCTCACTGACACATTTCACAAAATTCCAAAGTAATTTCTATGAACTTTTGCAGTTCTAATCTTTGTTTACCCTAGCTTCTCACGTAAGCTAATTTACAGTGCAAACCTATGTAGAAATTCCAGTCTAAACCCATTGATTCCAGTGGAATTAGACTGGAGTGACTGCATAGGATTGTACTGTCCATGTACTTGGACAGAAACTGACTGTGTATAGCATTCTTCATTTATATGGGGGTATATCTTCTGTTTAGCAGTTTTTTGTTTTGCCCTAGGACCTAGATCAGGGTTGTCGAACTCATTTGTTATGACGACCAGATCTGACATAAATGAGACCTTATTGGGCCAGGCTATGTGTGTCATAAAATGTAATGCCAGGTAGTGGAGATATAAACTTTATAAAGGACACAAACACAAAGGTTTTTTTTTTACTTAAAATAAAAACATGCTTAAAACATTAGCACTCTTGCAATATTTTGTTTATTTAACATTGTCTGATAACTGACACCTCTTGCTCTAAATGATTACATCAAAATGTCTCTGCTGTTGTAATCTTGAGTATGCTGTAGATTCCCTAACTCCACAAAAAATTCTGCCTGTTAATCTAAACCCAAGTATTTGAATCAAACAAGAAAGATGTGTGTGTGTGTTCAGATCTGATCCTCCTGACTGACAGGTAAGATATACAACAAAGTATAAATAGTTAACTTTTTGCAGTGGCTGTCCAGTGGTGTCAAGTGGATCATCTCTGATGAGCCTGATTTAGACTGTGTTAAAAGTCACCAAAACATGGTTCAGAGAGTAACAAATACGTAGGCTTTCTAGAACTACAGCACCTGGACAAGTAAGTTTTAGTATACCAAACAGAAGCCAAAGCAGAAGCCAAGACTCAATCTGTACAATAACAGGTAGTGAAATGCGCAGCAACAAAAATTAAACTGTTCTCATCCGTTGAACTACATATACAAATAGTTACATACGAGTGCTACACGTAGAATGTTTGTACATACACATCTCACTGTTTATAAAAGGATCAGCTACTGCTACCAATACAACCAGGGGTTTTTTTTGTAGAAAAAGCCCAGCAGGAACTCATTAGCATAATAGGCCACACCCAACAGCAGAAAATCATTAGCATATTGGGCTGCACCCCTGATAGCACAGTTCATTAGCATATTGGGCCACACCCCCATGCCTTCCCTTGGCTTGCCTGGGCAAGCCGGCCCTTGGACAGGCCAGGGAAGGCACGGGGAGGCATTTAAATGCCTCCCCAATCCTTCCAGGGCCCCCCTGGCCCGCCCACCTCAGAGTCACCGGGGGGGTCACTCCGAGGCCTTCCCTCAATAACCACGGACACAGAGGTTTTGGCTGTAGTGGGCATGGCCAACTCTGAAGCCAGCTGGAACTCCGTTCCTGTGCATTTCTGCCCCAAAATAGCCCTGAATACAACTACTATGAAGGGAAATGGACTTCCCTGACAACTGAGTACACCAAGCTCAATTTCCCATCTTTAGGGCTGCCAGCTCTGGGTTGGAAAATTCCTTGAGATTTGGGGGTGGAGTCTGGGGAAGGTGAAGTTTGGGGAAGGGAGGGACATCATACAACCCACCTTCCAAAGCAGCCATTTTCTCCAGGGGAACTGATTTCTGGAGATCAGTTGTAATTCTGGGAGATCTCCAGGTCCCACCAGGAGGTCGGCAACTATATCTGTGCAGCCAATCTCCAATGCACATTGTCTCTGCCCATGAAAAATGAACAGTGAGGAGTTTGAAATTCTCTTCTGCACCTTAACACAGATCAGTTCTTCTTTTGTTAGCAGAATCTGCAGCCGTTGATTTATAATATGCTGGACTGGCCTTTTGGCTTTTGAAGCCCCAAGCAAAAAGATGATTATAGGCCTACGCATGGCATCAGATACTGGAGAGTCTGCACCTGTGTCTCTACTGCACCCCCCCCCCATGTGCAGCTGTCTGGAAGCCCTGTCGCCCCCTCACTTCTGCCCCTGGGCTTAGATGACCCCTAGATGACATGGTCTGACCTCCGAGAATGTGAGAAGTCAGAAAATGGAGAAGGAGAACTGATCAAAACCAGAGTATTAGTGAAATGAATGTAAAGACAGGATCTAAATGAATACCCATGACCCAGGCCTCAACAGGTATGCAGAGATGTTGCTTACACCTGGATGATGCTTTATGGATATTGTGTAGCCCTTTTGTATCACTTGGCTGAGTAAAGAATTAAAATATTTGCTTCTATTTATTTATTTATTTGAAATTTTATTGGCAATCTCTCCAGAAAAATGCTGAAGGCGGCTTGCAAAATTTTTAACTAAAATATAAAAACCTTAAATATATAAACCATAAGAATAGCAGAAGAGGAAAAAATAGCATTTAAAGAACAACTGAAAAGCAATACATGTTAAGTTAACAAAGATAAATTCAGAGTTGCCAGTTCTGTCTTGGAAAAGTCTTAGAGACTTGGGGCAGAGACTGGGGAGGGGGGTTGCTGCCTTTTCTTCCAGTGGAACTGATATCTGCAGTCGTAGTTCCTGGAGAACTGCAGGTCCCACCTTGAGGTTGTTAATCCTACAGAACAGAGACGTGCTTGATCTTGTTGTGGCCAGTGTTCCCTCTAAGCTGAGTTGGTGTGAGCTAGCTCACAGTTTTTTAGCCTCCAGCTCACAGATTTTTGTCTTAGCTCAGGGAAGGATGGCTCCAGAGCAAATTAATTTATGCAGCAGCCAAATTGCTTGCTCACAACTTTAATGCCAGTAGCTCACAAAATAGAATTTTGTCTCACAAGACTCCATAGCTTAGAGGGAGCATTGGTTGTGTCTCCGATGCCTTTCAAACATCAGTTCTCAATTAAAATCCAAATATAAGGTCAAAACAAGTTGTGTCACTCTGTAGATGAGTATCTCCAAATGGTGCAACAGGATAACTGGATATTTTAAAATGTATTCAGGCATACATAGTTTGCCATCAGAAGCTGTGTTGGCAGCTTTGAGGAACAGGGCTTTCTCCACAGAGGCACCCATCATTTTAGGCTCCTCAGGGAGGACGGCCAGGGTCCTTTGTTGCTGGCATATTCTTTTATTTTATTTTTATTCATTCATTTATTTATTTAATTTGTACTCCGCCCTCCCCGCAAAGCAGGCTCAGGGTGGCTTATATTGGTTAATACATAAGTAACAATTAAAATCCACATAAAATCATCTAAAAACAGTTCAGTTATAAATAATTCATAAAGTGCTGGTGATGGTTAATGAATTGCTTAAGACGGCATACTGTAAGAGTGCATACACAACAATTATTGTGCTCAGTGCTCTTCCTAATACGAGTGGCGGCACAGGCTAGATGTCAGAACCAAGGGCCAGGGCTCTATAATTAAGATTTTGGTGGTAATAGTGGTGGCAGCTCCTTAGCTGAAAGCCTGGTGGAAGAGCTCCAAGACAGAGGCCCTGGGGAACTGTAAAAGATCCTGCAGGGCCGTGATCTCTTCCGGGAGCTCATTCCACCAGTACGGAGTCGCCACTGAAAAGGCCCTGGCCCTGGTAGTTGCAAGCCTGGCCTCCTTGGGACCCAGGAGGGTCAGTCGATTTTGAGAACCCGACCATAGTGTTCTCTGGGGTATGTATGGGGAAAGGTCGTCCCTCCGGTATGTCAGACCCTGGCTACTAAAGGTTTTTAATGGATTTTAATCTTGCCAGACTTTTAATGTTTGATCCCATGTTGATGATGTTTTATGTGTGTCATTTCACTGTCGCTGCATTTTTTAAAATTATAAGCAAATATTTGGGTTAAAAGGTTTTAAAAGCTAGGTTGAAAGGATAATATGTTGGAGCAGTATGAACAGTAGTGATATAATAGACAAGTATCCCTTATTATTGAGTCCTTATTTAACAACAAAAAACAAAGAACAGCTTGCTGTGTGGAAAACAGGCATGTTGTGTCTTCACTCAGAAATTGTCTGGCTTCCATGAGGCCTTTGTCTAAAGTTCTATGTTTCCTATAATTTATTTACAGGTCGTGGCACCACGGGAGACCCAGGAGA
Organism: Gekko gecko; assembly: GCA_029375565.1. Lineage (NCBI taxonomy): Eukaryota > Metazoa > Chordata > Lepidosauria > Squamata > Gekkonidae > Gekko > Gekko gecko. Next base: position 43,564,692 of record JAPDNY010000007.1, on the reverse strand, counting down.
TGGTGGTGGCTCAGGTGGGGGGTTGTTGGAGAGTGGCCAGGAGGGGTAGGGCAGTTTGGTAGTGGTGGCCCTGGGCCCATCAGGACAGGTGGGGTTGCAAGGGGAAAGAGGCGAAGAGGGGCAATGAGGAAAGGGAGATTTGATGGAAGTTGCAGGGGTTGTGCTGGTGGATTGATCCTTGGTGGTGGTAGAGGAAGTCCAGGAGGTGCGAGCAGTGAAAGAACCAGGCCTCCAGCATCCTGGGAAGGTGCTTTTGCAGGGGGGACAAAGCAAAAAGGGGGACTTAATCACGATGGCAGAAAAGGGGGGTCTCGGAAGCAGCCCCCTGGATGTTAGAGTGGGTGCCCAGGGGCACCTCTTGGATACTCAGTTGGAACGGCAGCACCCCAGAAATGCAGGGTTTGACCCAGGGGAAGGAAGTGATCCACAAGGAGAAAGTGGTATGGGGATTTGACGGTGGTTGCGGTGGTTGTGCCGGAGTCAACTTAGCAGGGATTTAAAGCTTAAATACTTGCTGAGTTGACTTGCCAAGTTGTGCTGTGAGTCAACTCAGCCTTCTAGCCATATCCAAATAAAAGCCGAATACTATAGGCTTTTGTTCAGGCATGTCTATTTTGCTTGAATATTTATTCAGCTCAGTATATACCAAGCACACACCCAAGCCTAGAAAGCTGGACCATCCCAAATCAGGAGAATAACAGAGTAGAGGGATAATGTGTAGCTGCCCATTAAAAGGAAGGGATGACTGAATAAGAGGAAGATCCTGTCTAGCTGTGGTAGAGTTGTACCCAACTTGTTACAAGTCTAAGTGAGTCATGAATCATTTTTTTTTAGGCAGGGAGGTTATCTCTGATCTGTAGTCTTATTCACCTGAGAGTATGAAACCAGAGACTGTATTAACATAACGGTTGCCACCATCCCTAATATATTTGTTTACAAAAAGCTAGCACTTTATGTTTTGGATTGTTTTTAGATGGTTTTATTTATGTCATAATTGTTCTTATGTTTATCTTTTGTAAGCCACCCTGAGCCTGCTTCGGCGGGAAGGGCAGGGTATAAATAAATAAATAAAATCAACACATTTAAGAAAGGCCCTCCTCCTAGGCGAGCCAGTTCGGTGTAGTGGTTAAGTGTGCGGACTCTAATCTGGGAGAACCGGGTTTGATTCCCCATGCCTCCACTTGCAGCTGCTGGTTGACCTTGGGCAAGCCATAGTTCTGCCAGAGCTATCCTTGAAAGGGCAGTTCTCGAAAGAGCTCTCTCAGCCCCACCTACCTCACAGGGTGTCTGTTGTGGGGAGGGGAAGGGCAAGGAGTTTGTAAGCTGCTCTGAGACTCCGAGTGAAGTGCAGGGTACAAATCCAATCCCTCCTCCTCCTTCTTGTCTTGCACTAACTGTGTGAATCTCTTTGTGGGAGGAATCTGCTGTCCTATTAGCTCTTCCCTTCCATCCCAAAATGTGACCAGTAACATCACTGTCCAGGAGACTTCCAAAAGTGTAAGAAGACAAGTTCCTGCGAAAGGGAATTTATAATCTGAAATATGTGACAATTAATGCAAAGGGGAGGGGGAGTGGAGGCAAGGATAAACCAGGGTAAAATATGCTTTAGTTTAGTTACATACTTAGGGACTAAGGAATTGTTCTACGGCCTTCATGGAACGAGTGGAGCTGTGGTAGTAAAGTGAGAGAAGTATTCTGGGAGACAGTTCTAGGTATAAGGGGACATTAAGGGAGAAAAGACGTGGAGTTGATTGAGGAAGCAAGAGACTTTTGGACAGCTAGGATGGTAGAACTGGAAAAGTGATGGCAAGAGGAAGAGATTTCTCCCTATGTGAGAGTGCAGAGAAAAGGAAGGCAAGGCCATGGAGAACATTAAAGGTAAGCATGAGGAGTTTGGGAGGGGACAGGAATCCAGTGCAGGGTTGAACAAGGGCTATGTGGTAAGGGGGACAACATAGATCTTGGCTGCAGAGTGTTGGACTGAGAGAGAAAGCTGAAGGGCAACTATGGAAGACCACATGGTTGTCAAAGTAAGATATGATGCAGCATTAACAAGTGTTAAAAAGACAAAGAAACCCCTTATGTTTGTAAAATGGAGAAGGAGAAGCTACCTGAGAACTAGTTAACAAGAGATATTGCAGACTGACCCTCCAACCTTCTGCATGCAAAGCAGATGTTCTACCACTGAGCTATAGACCCTCCCTGTAACAAGTCATTTCACAATGTTCCTCAACAGTACAATGGGATATTTTCTAGAATGTTTTCTACACACTTAATCCCTTAACAGTATACTGTGTGTAAACTGTCCTGTAGTCTGAGGCTTGGCTCATGTCCTTGAGTGATCAGCTCAATTTGTGAATATCTGCAGCTTGGATAATGTCAGCCCTGCCTCCTGACATGCCTGGAGTCATGCCAGAAATATTCCTAACTTTCGTCTATGAAGCCCTGTAGAGAATACAGTGGGGTTTAGTTATCAAAGACTAAAACCTTGTTTAGAGGGAATATACAGACCAAGACCTTGCAAATTGTCTGAGAAACATTAGTTTACAATACATATTATTCTGTAATAAGAAATAGAGTTTAATATGTACTATTATAAGTAACTAAATAGCAAGTGAGGTGAAGAAGCCATTATAGATCAAGATTTCCATTCTTAAGAGATACCCAAAGCACGTTGGAACTCCTTGTATCTCAAAATAAGGCTGAAACTTCCATGATTTTCTCTTTCTGAAAAGTTATTGGTAGGTATGCCCCAGAAGGACACCCCCCATTTTTGACTTTGATTGACAGCTTATTTCTTTCCTCCTCTCAAGCGTGCAATGTCCCTAATGAATTTTGACATTCTTATATACTGCTAAGAGGTATTCAATGGCTCTCTCCTTCTGTTATTAGTAAAGATCAAAGCACTATCAGTTTCTTCTCTAGTCAAGTTTTATGAATAAATTGTCACAAATATTTGATGCAAGATACATTTTGTTGCTTGCTTGCTCTCCTAGTTTGGTGATTCAAATCTTCTGGCTCCGAGTACTTTGCTAGCTTTCGGTAGTTGTAATTGCCTCCTTATCTGCTGTAGCATGAAGGGAAAGGCTTTCAACAATCTACTCCCCAAAGCTTAGAAAAACAAACCCTAGTTACCAGGCCTCTTATCTTCTTTCCTTTTGTGTGTTCTGACATGAGGAAATCATTCAGACTCTCAGCAAAATATCCATCTATCACTAAGTAAGTTTTCACTTTGATCTCTCCACTGTATCCTTGCTGTTTGGTTTGCTTCTCTATTGGCTTTTCTCCTGCACTGTTAAATTCATTTCCCAAAAGCTACTAAGTTCACTCTTTATACCTTTGTCCCTTTAGATAGGATTGTTTTAGTTCGTCCTCCTTGGAAACCATATATGATGTTTTAATTAGTTACTTTCCATCAGTTTTATATCCTTATATCAGAAACTGTAATTCAGATGTTGGTCTATCCTCCTGATTTGTAAATCAGCACCAGATAACCAGTTAATATGGAAATTAATTTTTACAGAAAAGTAACTAAAAAAATCCTTCAGACAAATTGCAAAGAACCCATGCTAGGCTGTTGCAAACAAACAAGAAATCATAACCCTGTGACTAACTCAAAGCGGACAAATATTTTATAGCCCCCTGTACAATAATACCTTTGTTAATCTTTAAAGATTAAGATGTGACAGGATTCTGTGTTCTTTCAAAAGTCATCTTGATTGTGTTTGCCTGGTGGTGTGTGGACTCCTGCATCTTTTTTCCTCTTTCTTCAACAACTCTCTGTGCTGGAAGATATGAAACCATAGCTCTTGCCTGCACAAAGGAACAATTATAGGTATATATCTGTTTTCTGGAGGAGTTGAGTAGGAGAAAAAACAGTCAATGAACATGCTGCTTTCTATCCATGTAATCAAAGACACTTTTGGATCCTGTCTTTTTCCCTATAGATGTCATCCAGAGGAGGCAGTAGCAAAAGGGCTAAAAGCTCTGAGGAGTAGGATGAGTAAATTGGTTTATTAACAGTAGAATCCTGTGAATAGATACTCCAATCTAAGCCCAATGGGTTTAAACTGGAGTAAATCTGCACAGGATTGCACTATCCTGCCGTGTTTGTCCAACTCATCATGTCATCTACTGTGTTCCGGTGTCATCTCTACCAGTGGTGATCAGAAGCCAACCCAACAGTGTGCTCTGAAGTTCATCCTCAAAGAGGATGGGGAGTTACAATGAAATACTATAAGAGCAGTCAGTTCAGAATAAGTGTTAGGATGTGATTTGTAATTTATATTTAAAGGCCTTTTCAAATAATGAACAAGAAAATAAGACTAGGTTAAAAAGGGGAATATCTGTCCCACTCCAGGGATTCCACTACATGTGAGCACAAAATAATGCATGCACAGATCTGCTCCCTCTTCTAAAGTGACTTGTTAACGTCAGTTGCATTTTTGTTCCATGGGGGCATGGTTTCCTGAATCAGAGTCAACTATCTGAATTCCAGGCAATCTCCACATGGAGGATACTAAACCATTCTAGTCAGGATGTTATTGGGGCATGTATAACTGAAGTGTTGATGCTGGTATACCAACCTAATCTAATGAAAAGTATTCCTGGCCATCCTTGCCACCTGGCCATTCAGGTAACTAGTAAAACAGAACATTAGATTATTTTCAATTTACCATTTTCTCAAAGGAAATCTGGAACATTTGACCTCCAACAATGGCTTGATATGAAAATTGTAGGCTCCCAACCGCTGCCTCCTTTCTTCATTCACAACTAGAAAATAAACCCTTTCTGCTTTTGCTGCAAACTATCATTTGTTGTTTTGATTAAACCATAGTTTATAATCCTAGCTGGGAAGACAAACCGAAGTTTTGATTCGGCCAAAGCAACAAATTATGGCTTGCTATAAAAGTGGAAGGATTTAATTTTCTAGCCACATACAACAAGAGGCAGGAATACAAATACAAAGGAGTGCATGAACCTGAGAGTCCCATACAATACATGATGGCTTGTCATTACATGTTAAGTGTAACTTTGCCTCATAATGTGCTGCAATGGGTTAATAAGGGCCAATATTCACTTCTTTTGGATTTCTATTCAGTAACTCCAAACTGATCTTCTAGCATGACCAGTATCTTTGACGTCTGTACGTATACCATGGTTTGATTAGGACCACTATCAATAGTTTGGCAATTGGGACTTCATGGCAAACTAGGAAGTAGATGAGGGGGCTTGTGAGAAGGGAGTGGAATGGGGTAGGGGGGAGCGAGCATGTATAAAGGAGCACATCTGATTTGTTCACATTATATAATTGAAATCAGAGTCAAGATTTCTTTATGGGTGAGGAAAATCAGGAAGTCTTGGCATTTTTGCAGGCTAGCATTTTCCTTACACTATGTACTGTGAAAGAGTAATTCCCCCCATTCTTCTATCACCTTGGTGGTTGTTAACGATAGCATGGTTAAAGTGTTAATTCATGCCAAGTGATCTCAACTATGCTCCCTGGACCCTTGAATCTATTTTCATTTGCTTCAGACATGCGTTATGTTAGTATTTCAGCCAGGTCATAGTGAACTGCTGTTTGTCTGAGACTCCTGAACATTTGAACTATGTGCCGGGCTTCCTTTCCAGCTTGTGAGGTCTCATCTTATGCTTCTGTTTATCCAAGTCCTATTTGCAGTAGCCTAATAAATCTACAGACATCAGGATCACTTGGAAGCTGCTAGATTTTGAAAGAATGCCCTTGAGAACCGTAACATCCTGGAGCATATGGGAGTGCTTTGCTACTGTGTGGACATTGGAATCTCAGTCACTTTGAGACTGCAATCCAATTCCTTGTTCTTGGCTCAGAGCATGAACATTCTGAAAAAAGGACCAGTGCACTTCCCGTAATCAGTCAAAGCAGCATCTTCAGACAGCAGTGGTGGTAAAAGAATACACACACACACTTTGTTGCATCCTTTGACCAAGAAGATTTATATTAGCTCAACCCAACTATGGAATTAAATGATGAACATTCTTTTCATGACCTCTTGTCTGCATAAACTTTATACAAAAGAAAACTAATAAAATCATCAACCCTGCTAAGTAAATAGAAAACTCTCCTACAAATACTTATTTTTGAACCTCATGTAACAATCAGTAAGTTTGCTACCAACATTTTTTACAACATTTTTGAATGATAATGAAAGCTAAATAATTTCAGATCGAAGCTCTTCTGTACCTTACATGCTTCTAATAGTGAAGCCAGATATGAGAACACAGAGGTTGGGATAATATTTGCACTTTGAGTTGCCTCCTTGTAACATATCAGAGAACTGGCAAAGAAAGATGTGGACACTCAGTGCAGTTGTACAAATGGGGCCACTCTCTCCCTTTGAGTCAGTGGAGAAGGTTGTATTAACCAGGAATTGTTGGTTAGTCTATTAGTATACTGTCTTCAACCCATCAGATAATCCCTATAATTAATGGATCAGCACAAGGTTTTCTTGATGTGTTACCTCCACTGTTCAGTCCACACTACTGGGGAAGTTGTACATATATAGTAAAATTATGCTAATTACAATCCTAACCTAAGCATAAAGGATTCCTCTTATTAAGAAATTTTGGCAAGGACTGGCGGAAGGATAGCAGGAAAATCATGACCGTTTTGAAAAATACTTGGGAAATGTACTGCTGAACTTGCAACCACTGGAGTGCCGTTTGTTTTTTTGAGGCTTCACCAGACACTGGCCACATTATTCCTTCTTCACAACTATACAAAAGACAGTCGCTTAAACGAAAACAAGCTGAGCAGCTGAGGTTGCCAAATTTTGTGCCACATACTGGGCTGAATGCTTGTGTGGTCAACCACCCCACTCTAACCAGAGCTTACATTTTACAAGGAAGAACCCACGATAGGCATCTTCTAACGACCGTGTGGCACTGTGGCCACAGTGTTGAGTTTGGATATCGGAAACTTAATTTCAAATCTTTGCTCAGCTATGAAGCCCTGGGTGGCCCTGGGCAAATCACTGGTTCTTGGTCTAGCTTGATATGGGACTCAAACAATGGGTCGGATCCAGCTATCTTTTCCAATCACCCAAATTATCCTCTTTACTCTAACACAATCCACATGGCTTTGATGCATGTAGGTCTTGAGATCCATAGCAGAGCCTTCTTGCTTCCATTTTCACCAACAGAAAAGCTGGTTGGATCCAACCCAATGTTGTGAGTAGCTTGGAAGAAGAGGAGATTGGATTTGTACCCCACCTTTCACTACCTGAAGGAGTCTCAGAGCGGCTTACAATCTCCTTTCCCTCCTTTCCTTTCCCCACCCCACAACAGACACCCTGTGAGGTAGGTGGGGCTGAGACAGCTCTTTGAGAACTGTTCTTGAGAGAACAGCTCTGAAAGAACTTGTGACTGACCCAAGGTCACACCAGCAGCTGCATGTGGAGGAGTGGGGAATCAAACCTGCTCCTAACCACTAGACCAAAATGGCAGTTCTTGTAGTGGGAGTTAATTTGGAAACAGTGCTGGCTCTCTTCAAGCATTTCCCTTACTCTGGGCTGATGGAAGAATCTGAGGAAGAGCCGTAACTTGAGTATAAGGGGTGTCCTCTAGTTTCATTTAGATGTGCTCTCCCTCTATGTCCCTCACCCCTAAATGATTTGGGAAGACAGAATGGTGCAAGCTGAGCTTTACAAATGGACTCAGACTGCTGGAGTATAAGACGAAATAGGCCACAGAGCAGGCTTGGAGGAAATTGGACAAGAACTGGGAAGCACTCTGTGCAGGATGACCCATCCTGCAAGGTCATTAAATCAGCAATAGGGCAGAACTTGGCAATGAGTGTACAGAAGGAGGAAATGTCAATGAATGAAAACAATGATTGTAGAAAAAGTATGCACAAAAGACATTGGAGAGAGATACATTGCATAGGATTTACAGGGTAAAGACAGAAGTTACCAAACCAAAATGAGGGAGATAAGAGTGGAGCTAAATGAATCCGTAGGTATTGTGGGCCTATCAGAAACCTAATGGAAGAGAAAATCAGTATGATATGCTTATACTTGGCTATCAGCTCTACAAAAAAGATAGAGAAGGATGTATGGGAGCTGTGTTGCTCTGTATCAATGCAGTACTATGCAGTTACTCCAGTCTAAGTCAATTGAAATAAGTCGGCTTACACTGAAGTAACTCTCCATGTCTGTATGGAGAGTTGTATGTCAAAAAAGGCATAAAGGACATTCCAACAAACTGGGAACATTAAGGGAAATAAACTCCTCCACAGCATGGCTGTGAAAAGCAACATAGTATTGGGGGCATTTGTCTTACCAAAATTCTGGTGGTGATTTTGAGATATAGAGGACAAATATTTAGCTGCAACCCAAGAGGCAATATAATAATGTCTGACTTTATTTATTTAGGGCACTTTTATCATGCCCTTCCTCCAAGGAGCACAAGGCTTAGTGTACACAGTTCCCCCCCTCCATTTGATCACAACAACCCTGTGAGATAGGTTGGGCAACAGACTTCTTTAGAGATCTTAACTGGGACTGATGCTAGTTAATTTGTTTGCAAATCACCTGAAACTGAAGAGGTCAAGTTTGCAGATGATACCAAACTACGCAGGATGGTGAAAATCTGAACAGTTTGCTGAAAGCTCCAAATGAATCTCTCCAAATGGTGCAAATGGGCAAAACAATGGAAATAAGAATAAGTGATACACAAAGGGGTGAGTTTTAATTTCACATATTGTATATTTGCTGATGGAGTCTGAACTGATAGTGACTAACCTGGAAAAAAGGTCTTGTGGTTGTGGTGGACAGTTCAATTAAAATTTCAACTCATTGTATGGTTGCTGTGAAAAAGACATTTTTTTTTGCTGGGGCTGAAAATAAAATTGCCAGCATCATGTAAAGCTATCTAAGCTTGTAGCCATCACCATATCTTAAATTAAAGAATTATGCACTTCTGCATTTATATAAATCTGTGATATGGCTGCATTTGGAATACCATGCGAGTCACCCAATCTCAGATAGGATATTGAGGATCTGGGAAAGGTACAAAAAAGTGCAAAGAAAAAGGAAGAGAAAAACAACTGAGGCATGGGAAGCACCATACTAGCCTGTTAGATCTCTGCGGTTGGTGTTGACAGAACTTAAGTTCCCTTCCTAGTGCTAGACTTGGGTTCACTTACTGAAGTTTAGGCAATAGTCACCCGGAAGGACGTCGTTCCTCATAATTACATATTTAATTAATCCAAGATGTGATAATAGCCACTACCTTAGATAGCTTTACAAAGAGAATAGAGTTAATGGAGGAGAGGTCTGTTAACTACTAGACATGATGGCTGAAACAGACCTGTATCTTAGGCAGGGTAATTATGAATACTTGTTGCAGGGGACCAATGGTGAAGGAGGGCTACTGTTTTCATGACAAGGTTGTGGGCTTCCTGGGGGGCATCTGATTGGGCAATGTGGGGGTGCATCTAATTGGCCAATGTGAGAAACAGAATACTATTCTTACGTTCTTATACCTCTAAGCCTCATCCCATGAGGCATCAGTATAGCTCTCAAGACAGAGGAAGTGTGATAATTTCCCCTCTTTCCTTCAGTGGAAGAAAGGGAGTTATGGTGCACGATGTACACTCACAGCCTCTCAGCCTCTTCCATTCTGGGTAAAGCTTGAATTGCTGAAGGGCCTTTCTTTGCCTGAGCTCATTACATCAATTTTTCACCCACGCTCCACTCGGGGTAACTTTGGAGTGATTTGCTGTAACCAACTAGGGTGGGTCCCGTGCTCACTGGAGAGGCTGTCACAGTCTTGCTTTATTCTCTGTATTACATGGTGGTTTCAGCTGCAATCTGCCTTGAGTCTCAATGAGAAGTAAATGAATTAAATCCTGCAAATCATCCATATATAATACACACATCTTCTTAAACGTATAGCAGCTGGCTGCCTTCCATCTATTGCCTTTTATCTACTGTCTGCAAGGCTCTCCCTCCTCCAGCCATCCAATTGCAGACATTCTAACAGTGCAGGTGTTGTTTTTTTTTGGGGGGGGGAGAAAATGTAAGTTTCATTTGGAGGAGAACTCACAGAAGGGGGCCTAACTACATGTTACACTACCAGATAGTCCTTGGGGGGGGGGTGTTGTTGAGAAAAACCACTTTGAATGCAGGCAATCTGGAGAAGAGGGGAAGTGCTCAAACTTCTGCCTGCCTGTCAAATCTCTGCTCTACAGCAAGAACCTTCCCACTCCAATCTGATGTGTTTTGAAGTAAGAGAAGGCTGAGAGCTACAGGCTGCAAAGCTGAGGTGACACCTCAGTACAGCTGAATTTCATATATTGATTTGAGATTGCCCATCACATCTTTGGCTGCCGGCCCTCTGTCTTTTAGTATTGAGAATAGTTACCATATTCAGAAGTGTTTCTCAGTTGCACATTCATATTTCTGGTTAAGACGAAATCTTCCAAAAATAATATTGGCAAGAGAAACTCAGAAGCTCGTTGCTTCTGTGGCTTTTTTGGCTGGGCCTGCGTTAGGCCACGTTTCCAATAATCAGTCTGTGCTCCTTAATTATGCTATATATATATATATATATATATATATATATATATATATATATGTATATGTATATGTATATGTATATGTATATGTATATGTATATGTATATGTATATATATAACAGTTTTTGCTACAAATGATGTTTTCATTTTGCCCATTTTAACTGTACAGTAGCTGGAATATTTCCATCTCCAAAGAGAAACCTTTGGCTTAAACAATATTGTCATTTGGGTAAGCTAGACATACTTCTGCAAAGTGACCTTATAAAAATATTATGTGAGGTATGACTGAGGTTAAATTATATGACACTAAGCTCGTCCCCCCAGCAAATGAATTCTTGTCTTGAAGCAATAGAATAATATGAAAGCAAGTACTTGTAACCATCAAATGTGCAAAAGAATGCAATGAACTCTCCATTCTTTCTTCTTAAAGTCTGTATTTGAAGTGGCAATCTAAATCCTTGTTTAGAAGTTCCAGAGACTGGAAAACCAAGTATTGGTAGCCAGCCCAAGGCCCAAGGACACCATACCACAAACATTCACTCCTGTATGCTTCCCTCCCCCTATATAAGGAGAAAAACATTTGAATAACTATTCTAGGCCTAGGATCCATATATTTTAAGAACATTGTGTCCCCATATGCCAACTGTGGTCGTCTGGTCACCACCTTCTAGTTCCTCCTGTGTTTAAGATAGACTGCTTTGGCAGATACTAGGGCCTGTACCTTCTCTATGGTGGCTCCCATCTTGGGGGGAAAGGCTCCATGAGACGATATGGGGCACCATCTTTAGAAGTTTTTAAGAGATGCTGTAACACTATTATTGGAGAGAGTTTTGAATGGAGTTTATATGCCTTTTCTTGTGAATGGGATTAGTGTGATTTTATTGTATGTTTGTAATGTTCATTTGTATGTTGTAAACTCTAACCTGAATGGCAGACCTCATCAGATTTTAGAAACTAAGTGGGGTTGGCACCAATGTTCCCTCTAAGCTGTGGAGTCCTGTGAGCAAAACTTCTACTTTGTGAGCTACTGCCATTAAAGTTGTGAGCAAGAGATTTGGCTATTGCATAAATTCGTTTGCTTTGGAGTCATCCTTCCTGAGCAAAGACAAAAATGTGTGAGCTGGAGGCTAAAAAACTGAACTAGCTCACAATAACTCAGCTTAGTGGGAACACTGGTTGGCACTGATTAGTATTTGGATGGGAGACCACCAAGGAAATCTAGGGTTGGTATGCTAAGGTTGCCAACCTCCAGGTGGTGGGTGGAGAGCTCCTGGGATTACAACTGTCAGGGTGACAGAGATCAGTTCACCTGGAGAAAATGGCCGCTTTGGAAGGTGAACTCTATGGCCATTAGACCCCACTGAAGTCCCTCTCCTACCCAAACCCTGCCCTCCTCAGTCTCCACTCCCAAAATCTTCAGGGATTTACCAACCTACAGCTGACAACCCTGTGTAGAGGCAGACAATGGCAAGTCACCTCTGAATATCTCTTGCCTTGGAAACCCTATCGGGATCGCCATAAGTGGGCTGCAACTTAATGGCACTTTTCACCACAGGTTTTTAATCTTCAATTTTTAAGCCACTATGAGATACAAGAGAAAGGTATGCTATGAGTATTTTAATGTGTGCTATGTAAGCCAGGTGTTGGAACTAAGGGCAAGTTCAAGGCCTAGGACTAGGGTTGCCAGATCCCCCTTGGCCATTGGGAGGGGATGGGGAAGTAGGGTTGCCAGTCCAGGTTGGGAAACTCCTGAAGATTCAGGGATGGAGCCTGGGGAGGGCAGGGACCTCAGTGGGATACAATGCCTGTAAAGCATCAATTTTTCTAGGGAAACTGATTTCTGTAGCCTGGAGATGAGCAGTAACTCTGAAGCATCCCCAAGTCCCACCTGGAGGCTGGCATCCCCTCCTAGGACATCCTTTCTTAAAGCCCCCCCCCTTTCACTCACATATCTTGGTTTAAACAAAACAACTGTATTTATTGCAACAAAGGGCAATATAACTTGCACCGTTGGGTATGGTGCTCTCCACTCCCAAAACTCCTTCTCCTTCCCAAACCAAAGGTGCAGAGTCTGAACACAAGTGACAAAAGCCCAACCTAAAGCAGTGCTTTTGTCGCTGCTATTCAGGGCCAAAAAATACCTTATGAAATCTGATGTCCAGTGTGACACATAAGCCTGCTCTTCTTTGACTTAGCGTGCCCCCCCCCCCAGCACACCAACAAGTTCTGAATGTGTAGAGTCATAGCAACATCCAATCAGGAGAGAGGGAATGTTAGAATGCGGAGTGGGAGGGGGACATCGAGAGTCAGCTGAAGACGGAACTAGGCACTGCTCCTGCAAATGTGAGCAGCCCTGATATGTGCTCATTTCCCATGCAGTACAGCTCCTCCGCTTGAATCCTCAGTGCCAAGGATGACGCAGAAACCCCTCGAGGGGACCCAGTGCCTGGCAGTGCAAGGCATTTTTTATGAAGGCGACAGCATCACCAAGGTGATGAACCAGGACTGTGCAACTTAACTCATAAAAAAATAGCTTCAGGCTGCAATAAACGGCCTTATCTGTGTCTCCTGTAAATAGCATTTAGGGCTTTCAGTTCAGCCACTGTGAATTCCATTGATCATCCCCAGGCAAAGGTTTACCAGATGTGCCATGTGGGTGTGTTACTGTAAAAAAAACGGTTGTGATTCCATACAAACATAACTGAAAGAGCTCTTTATTTTCTGTAAACTGTACTATGTACATCCCAGTCTTTGCTGTATTGGTGGAAGGGCTTCCTCTTAAAGCTCTGGGGAGCCACAACAAACATCTCCTCTAGGGCCAAAGTCATCTAAATGTATTTTTACATTTCCTGTACAGTGATGTTGATGCTAGTACAAAGGTATACAACATATTTCTTTATTGCAAGCTATAGTAATCCTGTCAGTGTTCACCTAGTGCTTTAATTTCTACTTCTAAAACCTATATTTTTTTAATGGTATTATCCACAGTAGTATTTTAGCTGAAGTTTGGAGCCATGGAAAAGTTGTGCCTTTAAACATTAGGGTCCTTACAGCTCATTTTTTTAAAAAACTCTGCATAAAAGAATAGGATTTCCTCCTTCTCACTGCATCCCAATAAAATGAACAGGAAGGGAGGGTAACCCTGCTTAAAGTCTCTTATTACCAGTGGCTTGTGCAATCCAGCAAATTATGGTGATATCTGCATCATACAGAACTCATAACTGCAAATTGTACACTAACTGGTGCAAGGACTGCAGGGGAAATGCAATTTCCTTGCATCAGAAATGCTCCCTTAAGGAACCACGTCTGGGTTCCATGCACCAGTTTTATGATTATTGGATGCAGGGGCCCTTATGGAAGAAAGTAGGAACTGCAGATTTAAAAAAGATTTGTTAGGATAGGGGGTGGCCAAATAGGGAGCCGCATGTGGCTCTATATTGTGCAGCTCCCGGCAGGGCAGCCGGGGAAGCGAAAGGGAGGCATGCCTCCCCAATCATTCTTCCTTTCCCCAGCCAGTGCTCCCCTCCCTAGGTAGGGGAAGCAGAGAAAGAAAGCAATGTTAACTTTAAATGCATTTTGAAAGCCCTCTCCCTGGCCTGCTGGCTTGGAGAAGGCATTTGTCTCTTTAAATCCCTTCTTCAAGCCAAGCTGGCTGGCGTGGGGTGTGTGTGTTGGAGAACACATTTTAAATTGCTTTGAATGTAACAAGGGGAGCCCCACAGGATTAATGAGGGGGGAATCCCATCTACTTCACGCTCTCTCACCAAGCCCAGTGTGGGGCCCTGGGCTGCCTGGCAGCTTTCTGTGGCTCACCCATAGCAGCTTTGAGCGAGCCTGCACAGACTCCCTCACCCACCCACCGCTCTCTGTGGCTTGCCCACACTTCTCCCCCACTTTCCCCCACACTTCTCTGTGGCTCGCAGAGAGCTGGGGTGGAGGGACCATGCTGGCCCCCCCAGAGCTGCTCTGGGTGAGTCACAGAGAGCAGCAGTGGCAAGGGGGGAGTCTCTGCTGACTCACCGTTTCAAATGTGTTTGTGTTGTTTTGTGACTCCCAGGTTGCTGGCAGCATGCCCTGTGTGGCTCCTGGATTGTGTGGCGGCCACCAGGCCCGGTAGGGCACTTGGGCTGTGCTGCTGCTGCTGGACCCAGCATGGCTCCTGCCCTCCTCCGGAGCCGCTCTGGGTGAGCCACAGAGAGTGGTGGGTGGGAGGAGGAATAAAATAATTGTCTGACTTCCATAAGGTAAATTGTAATTGCTGTTAATTTTACTGTGCTTTCACATATTTTGGAAAGACATTAAATGTAACCAATTTACGAAACTGAAAATGTGAATACATTACAACCTCTGCATGGATTTTGGGAAATAACAATCCAGTGATGGAAACAGCTAGATTCAAGGTCAGTACCACCTTAGACCAACAAGATTTCCGGAGGTATAAGAGTTTCAGAGTATATTCTTTCAGGAGTCAAAGCTCCCTTTATCAGAGCTTTGACTTAAAGCTTATAGCCTGAAAAACTTGTTGGTCTCTAGTTTGCTACAGGACTTGAATCTAGCTCTTCTACTGCAGACCAACAAAACTAGCATCCTGGCATGATCTCAACGTTGGCAGCAGAAACAAAACTGGATGCAAAATGAATTTCCCCCCCAGAACAAATACTATAGAATGATAAAGAAAACTTAGTGATGTCTCATATGTGAAAACACCCCCAAGTGCTTTGTTTTGGAGGCTTAAATTTAATTATTGTACTCACTATAATTCCCACCAAGGTTAAAGGAAACCTGAGCTAAGTATGTCAAATAAGAAAAAAAAAGTGTCACTTGGAGCGCTATATCAAAGAAGAGGTTAATGATTAAAATAGAGAATATAACAAGATTCTTCAGTGGTACACATTATATGTCTTCTCTCTCCCTCCTTAATTCAGTATGATAAATATGGTTTCCCAAACTATGTCTGGATTTCTCCAGGCACCACACTATATAAATTGGCTTATCAAAACCAAAACTATTTGAAGTCCCAGATGACTTTCTTTTCAATCAAGGACAGAAATATTAGACTTAATGGAAACTTAGAAAAAACACTTTTATGTTAGATTACAAACACTGGCAGCATAACATAATAATGCACATTCATTCTGAGTGATAAATGAATTTTTGATTATTTTACTATTTATTTAACTCTGATTTGGATTACATTTTAACATATGCCAGATACAGTCAGTGTTGCATCCAGGTGAAAAAAATCTACTCTTGTATAACTAAATCTTCAACCCCCCACGTGTGTGTGTGAAAGGGGAATCTTTATATGTTATGTTAATTTATTAGGCTACATGTTACTCCTTGCCTTGTATTTTTATTGGCTCAGCAAAGGAACCTATATGATGATAACTGATCATCCACATACCATTCCGTGACTTCGTTAAGGGACACTCAAACACTTTGGGAGAATTTATTTTTAGGCTATGCAAATCCCTGTTTATTTTGTCAGACCAGACTACATGTGTATTTAGTTAAGATGTCTGAGCATAGGCCATGAGCTTAGATTGCATGTTTCCTCCTTTTGGGGCAAGTCACAGAGTAAATCACAACTCAGGTGCCAGCCCTCAGATGACTAAATGTGCACTCTCAGTCCTGGGGTGGAGGTGGGGTGGAGAATGCTTTCCAAAGCTTGCTCAAAACACAGGGACTAGGGATGGGCATGAACTGGGAAAATGGAAGTTTGTCCTGGTTCATGGCTCGTGGGGTCACACAGACCACAAACTTTCATGAACCTCCTCATTTAACAAACCAGTTTGTTTTGTGAGGCTCATGATGCAGTAGGGGGGAATCTTCCCTCCCTCCTTTCTGCTGGGGGTGGCTCCCTGAGGCCAGCAGAATGGGAGGGGAGAGATCTCCCTTCCTGGGAGATCTTCCCTCCCTCCTTTCTGCTGGCAACAGCTCCCCAAGGCCAGTGGAATGGAGGGGGGGGAGATCTTGCAAAAACCATTTAAAGGAAATGCTTGGAAGCAGGGGGGGAGTGAAAGGGATCACTGAAATGGCTTGCATCTATTTCAGCCTAACAGCTGACGGGCACACAAGCTCCGCTGTTAGGCTGAAATAGATGCATTTCCGCAATCCCTCTCGCTCCTCCCTGCTTCCCACCATGAACCCCATGAACCTCTGAAAACCACGTGGAGGATCATGGGAGGGTCGTGGATAGGGAAGGGCACAAACCTTGGTTTGTGAAGCACAAACCAGCTATGTTTGTCATAAAATAAGGTTCGTAACGAGGTTCATGCCCATCCCTATCAGGGACCTATTAACTGCTTTGTGCAATGGTTGTTGTATTGTGATGGTAGTCCATTTGGATTAACAGTAATGAACATGGGTACTAACACCTTCTTTATGAAATTGTATCTGTCAGGTATACTGGTTTAAAAAGCCTTTCACTTATAAAACAAAACGCTATGATTGTTGGTGAAAAACCCACATCTGGAAGAGCCTTTAATCTTTGTGGCTTCTCTGCAGTCCCACATGGGGACTGTGCAGGTGTAGGTCAGCCACAGAGATGAAGAATCCAAAGCTTTCTAGAAGTTTTGAACTGAGAGGAGTCAGTTTGGGCGTGAAATGCTGGTTTTGGCAGGGAGAGTTCTCATCCCTCAGTCCTCTCTTTGACTCCATGGAGAGAATGTAGTTTCTGAAGCTTTCAATGAGTGTTCAGGATTTATTCTTATGAGACGGTCTTTTGGGGTAAAAGTCAGA
Organism: Gekko gecko; assembly: GCA_029375565.1. Classification (NCBI taxonomy): domain Eukaryota; kingdom Metazoa; phylum Chordata; class Lepidosauria; order Squamata; family Gekkonidae; genus Gekko; species Gekko gecko. Next base: position 43,547,393 of record JAPDNY010000007.1, on the reverse strand, counting down.
TTATGGTACTTTTAAAAAAGTGTGGAGAGTGTGGGACTAAGATGGCTCAAAATTATGACCACAAGTCCTGCTTGTTCTGCTTGGGTGAAACCCATAACATGGTGGCTTGTGAAACCTGCCATCAATTTTCTCCAAAGGCCTGTGACAAAAGGGCTGCATATTTGAAAGCTGCACTGTGGGGGAAAGCAGTGGAGGCTCCTGATGGTCAGCCTGAGAAGCACCTGGCTCAGCTGGAAAAATTGGCCCATAACCCATCGATGGTTACTGTAATCTCCACTGTCACATTGGAACCAACTGCTAAGCAGCTTCATAGGGCAACCTCGGCTCTGAGCGTGGTATCAGAACTGCTGCATAATAAGGCTAAGAAGAAAATGAAACATATCTTGTTGGCTCCTCCTCAGCGTTGTAAGTCGTCTTCTCATTGGTTCTGAGCTTCTCCTACTTGGGTTGACTGTAACCATGGACTCTGACCTCAAACACCTTCTTCATCTCTTAGGGCACCAAACTCCCTGCAGTATTTGGATGATGAGGTTTTCGAGGTTCCTTGGCTTTCATCTTCATTGGTGTTGCAGCCACAGAAGGTTCCAGTTCCTCCTAAACTGCAAGGCCCTGTGCCCAATGCCCCCTTTGCCTGGGGTTCAATAGGGATACCTACCACAGTGGGGTCAGTGGGATCAGCATCAGCCATAGTATCTGCAGTATCCTTTGGGTCTGATGCCTACTGTTGTCGGTTCTGATCAGCAACCTGTTCCATCAACCTTGACACAAGAAGTTAGATCCATATTACTAGATGGTCAACAGGTTGGGACTTGGATCAGGGTTCTGACATTGATTCCTAGGCACCATCTATATTACCCCCAGAAGCAGCTCATAATCTACCTGAATGTGAATTGAACATTTACAGTTTTTGGTCTGAATATTCCCTTAGAAATTCAAAGCAAAAAGTTACATATTTGTCCCATACATTGAGCAATTTTATGAAAAATTACCAGAAATTATTTAAGGAAGTAATTAAAGAGCTGGATTCATCATTTGAAATACTGTGTACAGTTCTGGTCACTGTACCTCCAAAAGGACACTGCAGAGCTGGGAAAAGTACAGAGGAGGGCAACCAGAACAATTAGGGGGTTGGAGCATCTTCCCTATGAGGAAAGGCTGAAGAGTCTGGGACTTTTCATTTTAGAAAAAAAGATGACTAAGGGGGGGACATGATAGAGGTTTATAAAATTATGCATGGGGTGGAGAGAGTTGAGAAAGAGAAATTCCTCTCTCTCTCCCAAAATACTAGAACTTGAGGGCATCCAATGAAACTGATGGTCAGCAAGGTTCAGGTGGGCAGCTGTGTTTGTCTGAAACAGCAGAACAAAGTTTGAGTCCAGTGGCACCTTCAAAACCATTCAAGGTATAAGCTTCTGTGTGCATGCACACTTCTTCAGATACAGTGAATACACACAAAAGCTTATACCTTGAATAAAACTTTTTTGGTCTTAAAGGTGCCATTGGACTCAAACTTTGTCCTGATAGGCAGTAAGTTCAAGACAGAGAAAAGGAAATGCTACTTTACACAGAAAGTGATTAAAATGTAAAATTTGCTGCCAGGGAATATAATGATGGCCATAGGAATAAACCGCTTTAAGAGACGATGAGATAGATTCATGGAGGAGAAGTCTATCAATGGCTACTAGCCATGGTGACTGTGGGGAACCTCCACATTCAGAGGCACTAGGCCTCTAAATCCCAGTGCCAGAAGGCAACATTAGAGGAAAACCTCAGCCTCTATGCCCTGTTGTTGGCTGGCAGGAGGAATTGCTTGGCCGCTGTGTGAGACAGGATGCTGAACTAGATGGACCATTGGTCTGATCCAGCAGGGCTCTTCTTATGTTCTTAAGAGTTGGAATTCTGGCCAAAAGCATATCTCAGTTTGGAAGAACTGTTTCATTTAAAATTAATGTAAATGTAGGTGTGTGTTTGTGCTTTTGTGTGTGTGTATAAGATCTGACTCAACCATTAATCTGACTCAAGATAATTATATGTGCTCATGTGTTCAAAACTGGACTCCTTTCCCGCCACTCTAAGCAATATCAAGCTGGTCTACTGAGAATACTACTCAAGTTTATCAAATTACACGTACCCCAAGGAAAGGGTTCTTAGGATTGCACTATAAAATTGCAAATCAAGTGCTTGTTTCTGTTATGTCTTCTGGGCCCACTAAGTGCTATAGGCTTCTACGGTTTTTCTTGAAGCGTGTCACCTCTTTGAGATTTGATTCTGACACGGCAGGGAATACAACAGCATTTTTTTACTTACAAACTGTCTCTACCTCTTCAGATAGAATGCAGTTCTAAAGTGGATTATCTCGCACACTTTCTTAGGGAAGATTTATTGGAATGCATTTGGCTGGGAACTTTATCTGAATGTGCTTTAGAAACAGTAAGTCAGATCCTATGTTATTGCAAAAAAAGTTGTGACAGCAGACAGGAGACAAGAGAGCACAAGCTGATCGCTGGCACATAGTCTAGGACTTGAAGAAGAATTAAGGCCAGCAGACAAATTTTTTCTAAAATTGTGAAATGGCTAATTCTGTATATAGTTGATAAGGTGCAAGAGAGAGAGTTACGAGAGTGTTATCAAGAGTTATGGCTAAATACAGTCAAATTCCAGACTTCAGTGGTACCTTTAAATTCATCTTCGAGTGGTTAAAGTGGCAGGTATGGATTTCCATGTGAAGCATCATGTTAGAAATGAGTTGAATCACTGGCACCTCATTTAAGATATACACATGCCAATTACACACTCTCTGCTGTCAGACTTGTCTTGAATATTTAAAATGAAGCATTCCGCAGATGGTCCTGGTTAGTTTAACTTTCTGAAATGATAAGAAAGTCAAAGAAACCTCAAGAAACCACAGGATCAGGCCAGGCAACATGGGCTATAGTATGAATTGATAACTTCTGGGCTGTGTTTTTTATTTCACAGCAAAGAAATATATAAATAAATGAATAGCCACTGAAGAGCCAGTTTATTTTTCATTGCAGAAAATAATGGCATCTTTTCAGTACGAACATTGTCTGTATGTGTATAAAACACCTGTAGTTATGGAGGGAATCACTAGATTTTGCATTTGGTTATGCATGAGTGATCATTTTTGTTTTAGAGTGAACTTCAGCAAGCAGAGCCCTGCAGGACCAGACCAATCTAGTCAGGTAGCCTGTTTCCTATGCAAGCAGGCCAGATGCCTGGGAAGGCCCACAGGCACAGAGGCCAAAGCCTCCCACTGCTGTTGACCCACAGAAACTGGCATCTCTCCTTATATATAATTGTGAAGTGGGGTGGCACTTTCTGAACATTCCACAAGCTCCTAAATCAGTTGGCTCCATGATGTGTCACTCAGAAGCTGTCCCTATCCACTGGCTGTGTTGCCTGAGTCCCACCTCCAACATTCTAAACAGTTTGCTGTCCGTCCCCCCATAGCCAGTCGGAACACAGAGGTCATTTGCATATGCAGCCTGATTGGCCTTTGCCTCTAACATTCTAAACAGTTTGCTGTTGCTGTTGGGAGTCATTGAATATGTCCTGAGGTAAAATACACATCCCAATCTTCCCTTAAATGGTCACTGGAGTTGCCAATCTCCCTGTGGGGCCTGGAGATCTCCCAGAAATCACTGTTGTCCCCAGCCACAGCACATCATTTCCCCTACAGAAAATTTCCCCATTGTTACAACTGATGTCCAGATGACCAAGAACAATTCTCCTGGAGACAATGGCTGCTTTGGGCAGTGGGCTCTATGGCATTATATCCTGCTAAGGTCCCTCCCCATCCCTTCCCTCTCCAGGCTCTACCCCTCAAATCTACAGATATTTCCCAACCCAGAGTTGGCAACCCTTTAATTGCCTATGGAACCACTTTCCAGACCCTTGGAACCCAGAAGACATAGCATAGGAGGAGATGGTTTTCTATCTTAGCTGCCACTGCATAACCCCCAAATCAACATAAGTTAGGGGTGGAGGGAACCATACCTGTTACCATGAGTCTGTCCTCCCATACTACCCACGGGGCAGCAAAATGACTTGAGACAGCCCTGCCATATAGCTAACCAGAAGGAAATAAACACGGCTTGCCTCCCTCTATTTTCCCCTTCCCTCTGCCGCCGCAGCTGGGACACTCACCTGGAGCTTCCTTCTAGAGCTCGTTGTATTTCTTCCCACAACGGGCCTTACGCCTAGTTTAAATATATTTGTTATTGTTGCTGTCAAGCCACAGCTGACTTATGGCAACCCTGTAAGGTTTTCTAGGTGAGAGATGTTCAGAACTGGTTTGCCATTGTCTGCATCTGTGTCATGATCCTAGTATTCCTTGGTGGTCTCCCATCAAAATACTGACCAGGGACAACCCTGCTTAGCTTCTGAGATCTGACAAGATCAGGCTTGCCTGGATTAGCCAGGTCAGGTCATTCAAAGATATACTGCTTCTGAATATGGGAGTTTCTAGTACTCATCGTAGATAATAGCCACTGATGGATCTCTCCTTAATTAATTTCTTCAGTCTCTTTTTAAGGCCATGTACAACTATGGTTATTGCTACATCCTGTGGTACTGAGGTCCACAGGCTGATTACACAATGTGTATTTGGTCTGTCCTGAATCTGCTACCTATCAACTCCATTGGGTGTCCTCAACTGCTAGTATACTGGCAGAAGAATATTTTCTGTCTTGAAATATATGAACCATCATGGAAATTGATAAAATCCTTCTAACTCTTGTGCTTCTGGGGCATCTGAGATCTTCTAAACCAGCCCCTTTACAGACAGAGATCCACACAGAAGTGCCTTCCTATCAGTTGCACCCTGAAAATGTGTAGAAAAGTATACCAGAGCTTGAGAAGGTCAGGGGATAATGCAGTCCCATAGCACACTTATTTTGGAGAATTTCTACCACAGGGTCTCATAAGAGAGATTGTGAAGTATATGCTATACTTTTCAAAGACACAGACTCATCCTGCACTTTACTAGAATACAAAGAGATGCTGAGCAATGCTTTTTTGTTGTTCAGTCGCATAGTTGAGTCCGACTCTTCGCGACCCCATGGACCAGATCACACCAGGCCCTCCTGTCTTCCGCTGTCCGCTGAAGTTTGCTCAATTTCATGTTTGTTGCATCAATGACACTGTCTAACCATCTCATCCTTTGCCATCCCCTTCTTCTTTTACCTTCAATCTTTCCCAGCATCAGGGTCTTCTCCAGTGAATGCTCCCTTCTCATTTGGTGGCCAGAGTATTTGAGCTTCAACTTCAGGATTTGACCTTCCAGGGAGCAGTCAGGGTTGATTTCTTCTAGGACTGAATGATTTGATCTCCTTGCAGTCCAAGGGACTCTCAAGAGTCTTCTCCAGCACCATAGTTCAAAAGAATCTATTCTTCGGCGCTCGGCCTTCCTTATAGTCCAACTCTCACAGCCATACATTACTACGGGGAATACCATTGCTTTGACCATGTGGACTTTTGTTGGCAGGGTGATGTCTCTGCTTTTTATCATGCTGTTTAGGTTTGCCATCGTTTTCCTCCCAAGGAGCAGGCATCTTTTAATTTCATGGCTGCAGTCACCATCTGCAGTGATCTGGGATCCCAGGAACGTGAAGTCTGTCACTACTTCTACGACTTCCCCTTCTATTTGCCAAGGAGTGATGGGGCCAGATGCCATGATCTTAGTTTTTTTTGATGTTGAGCTTCAAGCCCACTTTTGTGCTCTCCTCTTTGACCCTGAGCAAGAGGCTCTTTAGGTCCTCTTCACTTTCTGCCATCAGAGTGGTATCATCTGCATATCTGAGGTTATTGATCTTTTCCCCAGCAATCTTAACTCCAGCTTGTGATTCATCCAGGCCAGCATTTCGCACGATGTACTCGGCATATAAATTAAATAAGCAAAGTGACAATATACATCCTTGTCGTACTCCTTTTCCTATGCTAAACCAATCAGTTGTTCCATATCTGGTTCTAACTGTTGCTTCTTGACCCTTATACAGGTTTCTCAGGAGACATGTGAGGTGGTCTGGTACTCCCATCTCTTTAAGAACCTGCCATAGTTTATTGTGATCCACACAATCAAAGGCTTTAGCATAGTCAATGAAGCAGAAGTAGATGTTTTTCTGGTACTCTCTTGCTTTCTCCATAATCCAGCAAATGTTGGCAATTTGATCTCTAGTTCCTCTACCTCTTTGAAACCCAGCTTGTACTTCTGGCAGTTCTCTATCCACGTACTGTTGGAGCCTAGCTTGTAGGATCTTGAGCATGACCTTGCTAGCGTGTGAAATGAGTGCAATTGTGCGATAGTTTGAACATTCCTTGACATTGCCCTTCTTTGGGATTGGAATGTAAACTGACCTTTTCCAATCCTGTGGCCACTGTTGTGTTTTCCAAATTTGTTGGCAAATTGAGTGCAGCACTTTAGCAGCGTCTTCTTTTAAGACTTTGAATAACTCAGCTAGGATACCATCACCTCCACTAGTTTGTTGTTAGTAATGCTTTCTAAGGCCCATTTAACTTCGCATTCCAGGATGTCTGGCTCGAGGTCAGTGATTATACCGTCATGGTTTTCAAGGACATTGAGGTCCTTCTTGTATAGTTTCTTCTGTGTATTCTTGCCATCTTTTCCTAATCTCTTCTGCTTCTGTTAGGTCCCTACCGTTTTTGTCCTTTATCATGGCCAGCTTTGCATGGAACGTTCCCTTGATTTCTCCAATTTTCTTGAAGAGATCTCGAGTCCTTCCCAATCTATTGTTTTCCTCTATTACTTTGCATTGTTCATTCAGGAAAGCCTCCTTATCTCTCCTTGCTGTTCTCTGGAAATCTGCATTCAGTTGGGCAAATCTTTCCTTTTCATCGTTGCCTTTACCTTTCCTTCTTTCCTCTGCTATGTGTAAAGCCTCATCAGACAGACACTTTGCTTTCTTGCATTTCTTTTTCTTTGGGATGACGGTGATTGTCATGTTTTCTGGGACTGAGTCCCCTGCCCTCTTGTCATGGGTTAGTCTTCTGGCGTCAAGGGCTGCCTGTGCATAGCCAGGGAATCACAAGGTTCTGCCCTGTTAACCAGATGAACGTCAGGGAAGAGGAAGAGGAAGAAGATTGGATTTATACCCCATTCTTCACTCAAGAGTCTCAAAGTGACTTACAATCTCCTTCCATTTCTCTCCCCACAACAGACACCCTGTGAGGTAGGTGGGGCTGAGAAAGCTCTTTGAGAATTGCTCTGAGAGAACTGTGGTTTACCCAAGGTCACCCAGCAGCTGCATGTGGAGGAGTGGGGAATGAAACTCAGTTCTCCTAGATTAGAGTCTGCATTCCTAACCATTACGCCAAACTGGCTCTCCATTGTCATGGAAACTCATGGTGGCAATTACAGAGAACCCATTTTCTTCCTTGTTAGAGGAGACAGGTATGCCTTCCCATCTCTCTCCAGGCAGGAGAGGAAGGTAAATGAGAATACCTACACAGGTAAGGGAACAACTTGATAGTCACATTAGGATTGTCTGCTGTTTTTTCTGCACCATTGTAACTCTGTAACCTTGAGTTTGAACCCTCGAGCTAACGTACCTAGGTCTCTAACCCAGTTCCTTTTGAACTGACCTGTTGCCTACTCCACATTTCTGAGGCATTCTCATCAGTAAAATCCTATTTTGTGCAGTTCTGCATGGTGAACGACCTTGGGGGGAGGGAAAAAGTGAGTGTGTGTTGTCTCACCATTGTCCCTGCAACTGTGCAATACTTGGCGCAACCTATGAGCCAAAGAGCCAGGGAAACCTGAAGGTTATCTAAATCTTGAACATGGCAGCAAGGAGAGGTGGGGGAAGGCTGGAAGGTGCTTGGTTAGGTCCTTCCCCTCAGCCTGTGGCAACTCTTCCGAGAGGTGGTACCATTCGCCAGGCAATGCCCCTGGAGGGAGTTGTTACAATCCCCAAACCAGGAAGCATGACATTAAAGCAGCACATTCTCCAATCCATGGAAGAGGAAGTGTTCATGTAACAGTTCCTTAGTCTGTAGAAGCTAATGGAAGCTAATGTGAAGAAAGGGTTTAGAAGGCACAGAAGAGACCAGACAGATAAGTTGGAAAGAGCACTGGGTAGAAAGGTGATTAGCAGAAAGGGAAAGGGAACTGCGTGTATCTCTCTGAGTACATCTATAAATCATTTAGAATGTATGTCTAGAAGGAATAAAAATCAAGTCCACAAGAGAATGCTCTGGAGTGACAGCAAGGCTGTTGCCATTGAGTGATTTCTGATACTGTGACCTCCTACAAACTACTGTCTGGAAAGTTGAGGCTAGGTAGATAGCAATTCTGGACCAAAAGAGTGGTTTCCTCTGCAAACTGCTTATCATGGAGGTCCCCCAGTAAAGCAGACCATGACTTTTGCATTATTCTTTCTTCATTTGGTGCCAAATTGTCTGGAGCTTCTATTTTTTATTTCCTCCCCAAAGCCTGCAGTATATTAAGAGAATGAGCTAGGAGAACTTTTATTACAGGATTGTCAGACTTGCTTCAAAGGTCACAAATATCCCAACTGGCTGCCAAAATCCATGGCCATTTGAAAAAAAAAAAGGGGGGGGAATGATTTTTATCACTTTGGGCATGATTCTGACTCTTCTGCAGACTATAACACACTTTCCCTATTTCAGACGGTAGTTGTATCACCAACATATGCTAAGAACACAAAGGAAAACAAAGATTTAAAAACCTGCTTTTCCTCCTTCCATTCCCTAGCAGTTGTGAATTGCCAAGCTGTCTGGAAAAACATCTCTCTTTCTAAAAGTGGTCCGAGAACTTAGCCCACAAACTTCCCTACTTTATTTTTCATCTTGTACCTAGATTCTCTGGCTATAATTACAGACCACATGTTAAGCTTCAAGTGTGATCTTAAAACTCATGCAGTAAATGTACATTATGCCCTAAGTCCCAATAAACAATATTTATTTGTCAGATGTAATAGAAGAATCCCTTAAACGGTGCTTCTGTTAAACTGCTTTTTTGGAAAAGGGCTCATTCAACACTTAGTGGGGAAGTGGACTGCAGCCAGATTCCTGGGCTGTTTTGAGCAGAGACATAAAGATTTGGTGGTAAGTGTCACCAACTTCACTGTGCACAGATACTGATGGCTTCAATATGGTGGATTTCATAGGATGCTGTCTTCCAGCAGGTAGAAAGAACTGCCTGGCTCTGTCAGAATACTGGACCATGGCATTGATTCGGACTGAGACCAGCCCTCTGAGACCTAAGGCAGAGATGTTTCCTAGTCCTGTTACCCAGCAGCCTTTAAGCACAAGCACAAGAGACATAACATGGAATACAAATGATGTTCTGTCGAGGAACTGCAGTCCCTTGCTTGGTCCCAAGCAAACAGCTGCGGGTGGACATCCTCTCCTATTTTTTTCCCTGTGAACTTTAGATGCATTTAGCTGTCTGCTCTCAGATACAGAATGCTGGGTTAGGTGGTTCTGATCCAGGAAGGCTGGTCTTGTGGTGTTTGAACATACTCCTATACCTGATCCACCAGGCAATTCAACAAACTGTGGTGATCAGCTGAGTGAAATTCTGCTCAATCTGTCCTAGAACAAGATCTTACTATTTACATGGCATTACAATTTTTTTTTGGGCTGTCAAGTCATAACTTGACCCTATAGTGACTCTACAGGTTTGTAGGCCAAGAGACATCTATACAAAAATACAAAAATGTTTATTAGGGTATACACATAGCTAAAACATACTGTGGTTAAAAGAAATAGTCTAAGTATCAGGCTTAAAAGGCTTATACAACCAAGTTAGTTATTATACAAATACAATTGATGGGTAAATATCTTTTAACCTAAGGATCATACGCGTTTCTGCCCCTTCGGGCCTTCCTCAGTGGTCAATATTCTTTCTATTACAATGACACACATTCAGAAATGTACACACAAGAAATATATACACACACACACACATATATAGAAATATATGTTGTTGTCTGAAATTATTAAGAAAAAAACAGGGGGAGGGGGAAAAGGCCTGATTATTACATGAAAATTATATAAAGTAATTGTATGTAGTATTAAATTTGATTAACATTAATAAGAATTATATACTGGGATTACTTTATAAGTTTTTGCAATTGCTACAAGTTTGTATTGTAGGCCATCAATAGTAGGCCCTAAATAGTAGCCGTATCAATTTTTCAGATTATTCTGCAGAGAAATAAAATAAAAATACAATTAATGAAATTTCTGGGCAATATATAATTTAAATTAATTTTAGCCTATTTTTTTAAAAAAAATAGCAAACAAATTTGGTGTCAAAGATTCCATTAGTCAAGATGTGTGTCACTTCCATCAAAGGTAGTAGTCAAGTTGCAAACAAAAGGATGATGCAATCAACCACATGCATTGCACAATGCTTGCCAAGGAAAGAATTACAAGGTGGGAGGGGGTGAAGAGAACCCCCCCCCAAAAAAAAAACACGAGGAGGGGACAATCACAAGGTCAGCATTAACAGCTACAGAATGACGAATATGCATAATTTCAAAGGCAGCAAATCCAATCCAAGTCTTCATTCAGTCCTTGGGGAGTTAATGTCTGTAGATGGTATATCCAAAATAATTCTCTTCTCTGGAGCACTTTAGACATGTTTGAATTAGTAGTCTTAATTGTTTCTATAATCCAAAATTTTAGCTGTTTTTCAGTGTGTCCCAAGTCAAGATAGTGACTGACCAATGGCACATTCTGTTTCTTTAATCTGATACAACTCTTGTGTCCCCCATTTCTTACTTTCACAGGTCTTGATGTTTGCCCCAAATACAATAATTTACATGGACATTCAATGCAATATATTACTCCCCTGCTATTACAGTTATAGAATTCATTTACAAAAAACGTTCTAATTCTGGCAGTATTATGAAAGGACTTCTTAGCCTCAGCACAGTTACATGCAGGACAACCCCCACATGCAAAAAAACCTCTAAGTAACTGACTCCCCCTCATGCAGCTGGTGTCCTTCAGTTCAGGAAGCTTGCTTCTAACTAATACATCTCTGAGATTTTTAGCTCTTCTGGCTGTGAACAAGGGAGGATTCTGACATCTAGGAATGTTAGATAAAAGGTGCCAGTATTTGTTAATAATCATCTGTACCGGTTTAAATGTGCTGTTATACATTAAAGGTATAATCATTCTATCTACTCTCTGATCACGAGTTCTAGGCATGAGTAGAGATATTCTGGATGTGTTATATGCTCTGTAAAAAGCTCCTTTCAGGTTTCTAGATTAATAGCCTCTATTAGCAAGTTGATCCATTAAAATGTTTCTTGCCTTTTAAAGTCACTGTCCTCACTGCAATTACGTCTCAGTCTTAATAATTGGGAGTAAGGTAAGTTCCTTTTAATGTGTCCAAGGTGAAAGCTATCCATAGTTAAGTAAGAGTTAGCATCAGTGGGTTTTCTGTAGACATCTGTTTGTATATTATTGCCTATTCTTATTTCTATATCTAAAAAATGTACTTTATACTTACCATGTGTTAATTCAAATTTAATTGTGTTGTATATCTGATTTATATATTGACCAAATTCAATTAGAGAGTCCATTGTGCCATTCCAAATCATAAAGATATCGTCCAGGAATCTTTTATAAAAAATGATATACTTTTTGTAGAGATTATTGTGTTGAAAAATAAATTTATTTTCAAGTCTATCAATAAATAGGTTAGCTAATTCAGGTGCAAACTTACAACCCGTTGCTGTACCTGAAATTTGCCAGAAATATTCTCCCTGGAATTGAATTTTTTTTCCTTTAAGCATAGTTCAGCAATGTGGCAGAGGAATGATGTAGGGGGTATGAGTTTCCCCATTCTTTTATCTAATACTTCCCATAAAACATCCAAGGCTTCGTTTTGTGGAATATTGGTGTACAAAGACACTACATCAAGGGTGGCAAAAATCACCTCTTCTGTCTGCAGTTGTAAGGAAATCCATGGTGTCCCTTAAATAGGAGTGTATGGTTTGAACAAAGGGCTTGAGAAAAAGGTCCAAATATTGGGCCAAAGGTTCTAAAATGGACCCACATCCAGAGACAACTGATCTACCAGGTACAGGAAGGGTGCCTTTGTGTATTTTAGGTAGAAGATAAAATTGTGGCACCCTTTCTTCTGATTTGAGGAGGTAATCATATGTGGTTCTATCTATATAGCCTTCTGCTATACCTTCCTCCAGCAGTGTCTGTACTTCTTTCTTAATAATCTTGGATGAATTTTCTTTACTCTTACTATAGTGTGCTGCATCATTCAATTGTCTGTATGCTTCTGTGGTATAATCTTCTCTGCCCCATATCGCTACTGCCCCACCTTTGTCAGCTGGTTTGATCACAGTTTCTCTCCTCTGTCCACAAAGTATGCACACAATATAGTATAAGGTGCCAAGTTTGTTTCAAACGAACACAGCTATGTTAATGAAATTTGGGCTTGTAACCGAGCAACAGCCACATTTATCATGTGATGAATGTTATTACTCATGCATGTGCTGGATTTGTACTTTTTAACCCCCCTGCCTATCAATTAATTTAACTCACTTTTTTCTTTATCCTTCTGGGTTATATGTTGCTATTTATATTGAAGATCATATTTAATTGCTGTAATGTTTTAATGGAATTTTACTGTCAGTGCTGCTAGCCACTTCAGAAGCCTTTAGCCTAAGAAACCAGTGAACTCACATGGTTCTAAAGTTTAAAGTTATGATACCCATCATAATTGCAATCTCGCCTAATATTATTTATTTTCAGCATTTCTACTCTATTTTAAGCAGTGCTTTTCTTAGTATAATAGAAAATAAAACAACCTTGGGGCCACAACTGTAAAGGATCTGCTTGTAGAAGATGTTTGTATTACATGCATAGGCAGTAACTGAAGCAGGGGCTGGTTTGACAAGCAACAATGGCAGGGCTGAGGATCTTCTGTTTAGGCAGAGGCTGTCTAAGATTTGTGGGCCTCAGGTTGTGAAGTTTATAGGTAAAAACCAGCACCTTGAAATGTATCCTGGAGTACACTGGCAGTGGTGGCTGATAAAGCAAAGGCTTCACACAATCTCAATCCTCTCATGTGTAAAAAGAGATGCTCTCTGCAGCATTTTATACTAATTTATGCTTCTGGGTCTTCTTGAAGGGCAGCCCAACATACAGTGTTGGTTCCTTTGTTTGGCAGATATGCTTTTTTGATTCACTACCTACGGTTTTCCATTCTGAATAATGTTATTGAGACAATATGTAGCGTTTTAATTTTCACACTCAAAGTCAATGAAGTTAGATGCAAGAGAATGTGGAAGTGTTGCAAAAGCATGTCTTTCAGCTCCCGTGAAAATAAAACTTGATTGGTTCCAATTCAATTAGCTGTGAAGACCATGGCATATTATCTAGTATAAAGGTGCAGTTAATGTAATTACTTCCTTTATCTTTCCTTTTACCCTTGGGGAAAATGGATTTCAGAGGGGGATAATCAAATTTAAAGGGATTAAGTTATAATCCTGAATTTAAACACCCTCATTTGTACCTATACCATAATAGACACTCAGACTTTTAGTGCCAGTAAAGGGAATTAATTGCAAGGAGATCAAATCAGTCAAATCAGTCAATCCTAAAAGAAATCAACCCTGACTGTTCCCTTGAAGGCCAGATCCTGAAGCTGAAGCTCAAATACTTTGGCCACCAAATGAGAAGGGAGCATTCACTGGAGAAGACCCTGATGCTGGGAAAGATTGAAGGTCAAAGAAGAAGGGGACGGCAAAGGATGAGATGGTTAGACAGTGTCATCGATGCAACGAACATGAAATTGAGCAGACTTCAGCGGACAGCGGAAGACAGGAGGGCCTGGCGTAATCTGGTCCATGGGGTCGCGAAGAGTCAGACTCGACTGTGCGACTGAACAACAACAACAACAAAAGGGAATTAATAGCATAATATTTAAGTATTGACACAGATTCATGTTAGAAATGGAAAACAATTTCCAATTTTTCTCATGTTGTACCGAAGGAGGAACCAAGGATTATTCTTACTTCTATACAGAAGATCTCTTCTGATAAGAAGTTCTTGTGTAAAAAAATAAGGTTTTTTTCCAAATCTCATCCATGATTAAAGACACATTTGTAAATGTGTTTTCTATTTCAGCCTTGCATTTTGGTGTTGAGCTGACAAATTTGCACTGTATGCTGTAAGAGTGCCTGCCATGTGTACCTCAGTATTTACAGCACTGAAAACATCAAAACAAGAGGAAAAGTTAGGCTTCGTACATGTATTACCTGCAGTGCTGTAGGAGTTACTGTGATATGGCTGCTCTCACATTGTCTTGGTCAGTAATAGCCTCAGTAATCCCACCCCAATTGTATTTCTTGATATGTTATCACCAACAGCATGGAAGCAACTATACGCTCCAGGCAGTTTGTCCCTCGGTCTTGAAACTGCTGAAGACATGTTGTAGATGCTGCTGGCTTAGAAGCAGGAACTGACTGTAGCCCCCTAACACCTGTGCGCACTTTGTGTTCATAGAGATATATTGCCCCTATAAATATTAAGGTATTCATTGCACTAGGGTACATTTGGCAAACAAATTGTTGGGTAAAGTGTAAGCAAGTTTTTAGGTATGTTATGTTTGTTATTCAATTTGCCACTGAAAATGCTAAGAAGTCTCCTATGTTATGTTCTGTCATAGTCCATAGATCTTTAGTTTTTATGGTGTGATCGGATAATTGTTATTCCCACTGGAGTACGTATTGTAATGAGTGACCCTCTCTGTAAGGGAAACATTTCTTTTAAAACAGACACATGGAAATTAAGGGTCTCTTTCTCTGTTCCAAAGAAACACGTTAACTGCTAAATTACAGGGCTCTACTGAGATAGTTATTTTCTGCAATACCCTATTTCTATAGGATACAGCCCTCTGACTGAAGTCAGAAGTTTGTTTATTCCAGGTGCTAAATGAAAAAAGAGAGCCAGTTTGGTGTAGTGGTTAAGAGCAGGCAAGTCTAATCTGAAGAACTGGTTTTGATTCTCCACTCCTTCACATGCAGCCAGCTGGGTGACCTTGGGTCAGTCACCATTCTCTCAGAGCTGTTCTTTCAGCCCTACCTACCTCACAGGATGTCTGTTGTGGGGAGAGGAAGGGAAGGAGCTTGTAAGCCACTCTAAAACTCTGAGTGAAGGGTGGGGTATAAATCCAGGTCTTCTTCTTCTTCTCCTCCTCCTCCAACCAAAGATCACTAATGTTTATCTTTTAAGTAGAGATGGGCATGAACTGGTTCACAAGACAAAATTCAGGCTGAATTTGGGCCGGTTCCAGGCTCGGGAAGTGATGTTGGGTTGGTTTGGGGCTTGGGATGCTCCCCAAACATTTACCAAACTTCAGCCTGTTTGATTTGGCTCTTTGGGGCTGTTTGGTCCCTTTCTGCTGGTTCAGCTGACTTGGGCTCCCTTATGCCACCCCTTTAAACAGGCTGTGCCAGGGAGCCTGAGACAGCTGGGACAGCAGAAAGGAAGGGGTGAAATGCTCTCTGGGAGGCACTTCAGCCCATATTTAACTTGAAGAGGCAGGGAGCAAAACCGAAGGGTTAAATGGCTGGCAGCCATTTAAATTTAACAGCTGAGTGGTGGGGTCCACAGCCCAGCTGTTAGGTATTTGGCTAGTATTTGGAAGGGCAACCTCCAAGGGATACCAGGGCTGCAACGCAGAGGCATGGAATGGCAAACCACCTCTGAAATGTCTCTTGCCTCAAAAACAGGTCTAGCTTACAACCTAGTGGTGCATAGCAATAAAAAAGAGCTAGAACTTCTGGCTGCCAGACAATCTTAGGATTTCCTGGCTATTCTACACACAGTACCATATGATAATAACAATTATTATTACCAATTGCCTTAATCCAATTTTAGCTCTAATTGGCCCTTCCTAGCAACATCTTCCTCACCCATTACCTATATGTAATGGTTGGTGAATTCTGTTTTGATATATCTAAAGAAGTGTGCATCCACATGAAAGCTTATAACCAGAATGAAACTTTGTTGGTCTTAAAGGTGCCATAGCCGAAAAAAGTACAACTTGTACATGTTTTGTAAATTTGAAAGGTAAACTGCCAGGCCTCTAACAGACAAGGGTCTGTGACAGAATCTATATACTAATAGCCAAGGGTTCCTTGTGCATGCGGATACTTATTTCCGCAGATCTGAGGTGTGTAGGGGGCAAAGAGATCTTTCAGCATACTTGGGATATTCTCCAGGGGTGCAGAAAAATCTAAAATGTTTCAAAAAGTATACCAAGGATACTTAAATGTCCCCCAAAGCAAAACTGTTTGCTGTGCACATATGCAGAGAACGGACTTATGGGAGGCGTGGGAAAAGCTGCTGGAGCCATGAGGGAGGTCGCCATGGCAGTAACCGTCACACTGCTGCTAGGACTGCAGCAGGAAGAACTGTCCACGCTACTGCTGGGACCACTGGGGAAAGACACTGGAGGGCCACCATGCCAATAACCATATGCCTCACCACCAGACCAGTCCTAGAAGTTGCCAGGACTGCCGGCAACAAAGAATAGGCCTTCAGCTACTGGATTTGGGCACTCCCAGGGAGGAAAGGCAGTGGGGTGGCTAAGGGAGCCAAAGGGGCAGCGGCACCTCTCTGGGAGCCCACCTGCCCTCTGCTGCTGCTGCCCAAGCTGGCCCTGCCGCCAGTCAGCTGAAGCCCAAGGAGACGAAGCCTGCATCAGCACCCCTCCCTTGCCAGAAACAGAAAGAAGTGGGATTCTCTGAGAAGGGAAAGAGAGACAAAGAAAGAAAAAGAACAGGAGATTGTCTGAGGGCTGTCTGAGGGAGGGGGAGAGAAAGAGGAAGAGGGGGAGATTGGGGGTAGAAAAATAGCAGAGAGAAAGAGAGGGGCAAACTGAGAGGGAGTGGGGCAAAGTGTCTGAGAAGAGCAGGGGTAAGAGGGGGTGAGACATACAAGTGGTGAGAGGAGAAAGGGGGTAAGAAAGGATTGCTAGAGAAGGTGGTAGGGAGGAAAGCTGTCACAGAAGGGGTGAGAGGAGAAGGGGAGGTGAGGGCAGATTGGTAGATAAGGGGTGTATGCAGAAAGACAGAGAAGGGAACTTTGCCAACCAAGGTGGGAGAGGGAAACAAAGGTGGAGGAATGCCCCCTCCCCACAAGTTCCTTGCAGGGACCGCTGACAACAAAGATTATGGTAGGGCCACAACACATTATGCAACATTTTGTTGCGGATCTCCTCTTGTGACTAGATACCTCTGGGTACCATGGACTATAACCACAGAGGTATATTGTGTTACTCATAATAGCTTTAGGGAACAGACCACAGTTTTCTCGTTTATTATTCTGACAGCAAATGATTTCATTTTGGACTGGCCAGGTGTGCAGTGACCATGAAGTGCTTACTGATAAATCTGAACAATGCTGGATACCTTTAAAGGTCAGCAGATTTATATCAGCATGACCTTCCACTGCATGTGCACACTGCTATTGTTTTAAGAAATCTTGTATCCGTTTAAATAGACTGGTAGGCAGTGCCAGGGGGTCTGTCTGAAATATATTCATTTTATGATAAGGACTAGCATTTTATGTTAAACAAATGACTTCTATTTCTTTTTAGAGGATGTACATAAATGGACATTGTGTGCAGTGAGTGCCAATTGTCCCCTGAATGCTGACAAGGCATGAGGTGTTTAGTTCAGTGGAGCCAAAGAAGTTGATGTACACTTGTACAGGCTTTATCTTAAAAATGTTTGGGTGGAAGGAGTCCCCAACCGGTGGGCAAAAATAAACTATTCTGCTGTACCTGCTTGGGATAGGAACTCACAGCAGACCTACACTATTGTCTCTAATAGGAAGAAACTTCTGGCTGTGGTCTGTAAAAATATTTACTTGAATATCAATGGGATGTAGGCAGCTGTATTTAAGATTACGTCCCTTTGTGGCATCGGATAATTTAAGAATGTCTCTACAAAAGCCATACAAGGAGAAAATAAAAGTGGTTTCTCCATGAGACTGCGGCTATGGATTCGCTTTCAGAATGTTAGTCATAACAGCAAACCAACAGCACAGGAACCTGGTCATTATGAACTGCTATTCAAGAAGTACTTCCCCTTAACTCCTTTGTATCCTCACACATAAGATGAGCATAGTGACAACCTCTTATGAAGACTCTCTTCACACCCCAGTTTTTCTTTCTTGTTATCTCAGAGAGATTACATAGGACATTTAAATACAATTCTGCATCAAACCAACCCACTCCACTTGGACCACATTAAGATGATGAGGCAGGTTTATGTACATCACACGTCAGACCCTATCATGAAAGTTACTAATCACAACTTGATAACGATATTATACCTTATTAACTCATTCTAAAAACACCACCACCAAAGCTATACTTCAGCTAAATGACCTTGGATATAACAACCTAACAAAGGAGCATTACTTACTAGTTTACTTTATGCAAGTATAATTTATACATGTCCGCTGATGGGAATCCTTGTTAGCGGAGTGCCACTTTCTCTGTGCTCAGCCTGTTATTTATATAAAAAACCCCTGCAAAAACAAGGTTGTAAAGCATTCTGCTTAGAAGTTATATATAAGGTGTTACAGCAATAACTAATTTTAAGAAGTGCCCTACTGGATCAGACCAGTGAGCTGTCTAGTCCAGCATCTTGTTTCACAGAGCAGCCAATGACTTGCCCTGGTGGTCCAACGAATGGAGCATAGAAGCTACGGCTTCTCACCGCCTCCTAGCACTGGCATTTACTGCCTCTGGATGTGTAGGTTCCCTTGTTATAATGTTTAGTAGACAGGTTTCATTGTTATCATTGAGTAGTAGCCCTTCGAAGCATAGCCCAGACTAGTCTGAGCTTGTTAGATCTCAGAAGTTAAGCAGGAATGGCCCTGGACAGTATTTGAAAGGGGGACCTCCAAGGAACACCAGGATCGTGACGCAAAGGTAGACAGTGGCAAACCACCTCTGAACATCTCTTGCCTTGAAAACCTCAAGGGGTCATCATAAGTCAGCTGTGATTTGATGGCAAAAACAACAACAACAACAACAACAACAAAGCCATTGATAAGGACTAGCATCCAGAAATCTATCTAATCTCCTTTTAATGCCATCAACAGTAGCGGCCATCACTACATCCACTGGCAGTGAATTTCACAATACTTGTTGAGTGAAAATATTGTCTGACCCTCAACTTCATTGAGTGCTTCTGAGTTCTAGTATTATAAGACAGAGAGAATATCCACTCTCCAATCCATGCATAATTATATAAGTCTCTATCATATCTCCCCTCCAGTTGTCCTGGTGTCCTGGCTCCACTGCTGGACCTCCTAATGGCACCTGGTATTTTTGGCCACTGTGTGACAGTGTGTTGGACTAGATGGGCCATTGGCCTGATTCAACATTGGCTTCTCTTATGTTTTTATGTCTTTTCTCTGAATTGGAAACCCTTAATTCTTTAGCCTTTCCTTGTAGGAAACCCCCTAATTGTCTCAGTTGCCTTCTTCTGCACCTTTTCCAGCTCTGCAATATCTGTTCCGAGGGATGGAAACTAGAACTGCACACAGTAGCCCATATATGGCTGCACCAAAGAACTATATCGGGGTGTTTTAATACTGGCCACTATTTTTACTCCCTTGCCTAATAGTCCCTAGCATACAGTCTGCTTTTTTTCACCACTGTTGCATATTGAGTTGACAGTGTTACTAATTGTGCTTATGGCAACATGTGTCAGCTTCCTTGTTTGTGTGAATGGGACTCAGGTGCAGGCTGAGATGGATGGGAAAGACTGCTGCATGCCCAGAGGTTTGGGAATGAAATGAAAAGGAAGGTTGCTCTAAAGCAGGCTGATAAAAGAAAACAGAGGATGCAATAATTGGAAGAATCAGAGATAGTTTATTAAGAAGAACCAAGGTTACAGGGCAAGCAGTCAGAGCAATACTTTATTTCATTTCATCACAAAATACCACACTGCCCATCAACAGAAGTACCTGATTCTGGCACCCAACCAGCAATTACCACCCAAATGGTAAGGAGTGATGCCAACAAAATGGAGGTGTATTGGTTTTGGCAACAACATCTTCATTGAGCTATGTTCTACAGTCCTAAGATCTCTCTATTTTTCAGTCACACAGTTCTTCTCACTCTGTTAGCATATATTTAAAGTTAGGATTTTTTGCTCGTCACCTGTACTAATCTACACTGAACTTCATTTGACATATTTGGCCATTTTAGAGTGATTCTCCTGGAGCTCTTCATAGTCCTTTTTTGGTTTTCACTATCCTGAACAATTTGGTATCTCTACATTCTTTATCACCAATTGCCAGATAATTGAACAACCAGTTAAATGCCTGTCCCAATAGATATCCCACTGCTTACTTCTGTCCTTTATGAGAACTGGACATTTACTCTTACTCTCTAAATCCTGTTGCTTAACATTTTTAATCCATAATAGCACCTCTTATCTGATGACTGCTAAAATAACTCAGAAGTCTGAGGTGAGGGATCTTGTCAGAAGGTTTTTGGAAAGCCCATATAATATCTACCCGGATCACAACCATCTGCTCATTAACCTTAAAAGTGTGGTGAGAGAGGGCCTTCCTTAGCAGAAGTCTTGCTGATTTTCCCTCAGCAGGCCTTGGTCATCCACATGCTTAATAATTCTGTCTCTAATAATGGTTTCTACTAACTTACCTAGAACACAGGGTAACTGATCTGGATCTAATTTCATTGATCTCCTCCTTTGAAATCCGGTTGTCCATTTGCTATTTTCTAGTCCTCTGGTAGGGAGGATCGTTTTAGTAGTAAGTTACATAAACTTGAAAGAACAGCAGTGCAGATCACAATGGAGTTACTTAGGAACATTTGGGTGTATGCCATCTGGACTGGGATACTTGGTAGTTGTTAACTTGTCAATTAGTCTAAGAATTTCATATCTCATCACCTTTATTTGACTCAGTTCTTCAGACATCCTTCATGAAAACAGTGGCTCTGACATGGGTATCCTCCTCATATTTTTCATCATGAAAAAAGATGTGAAAAATCCCTTCAGTTATTCTGCCCTCTCCCCATCACCCTTGAGAAATCCTTTCAGTTTCAGTGCCCAACAATCTCCATGGCCAGCTTCCTGTTCCTGATATATTTGTAGAAATGCTTATTGTTTGTCTTAATGTTTTTAGCAATTCACTCAAAAACTCTTTTGTTCCTTTATTTTCAATTTACATTTGTTTTGCCAGAACCCATACTGCTTTTGATTCACTTCATTCAAGTAAGACTTTACATTTTAAAGGCAGGTTTCTTGCCTTTTACACCTTCTTTGAATTGGATTGTTAGCCATGCTGACATCCGTTTATAATTGGTGGTATCTTTCCTAAACTGATGCATTTTATCTCAATCTCAATTACAATAATGTGGTTTTAAATTGCTTCCAAGCATCCTGGAGGGATTTGACTCTCCTGATTCTTCCTTACACTATTTTTCAGACTAGTCCCCTCAGTTTTGTCAAGTTCCTGCCTTTGATGCATAAACAATGAAGATATATAAAAGGAAACTCAGAAGGGAAAAAAAACCCACAATTTTATTAACATTAATTTCCAAGAATTCCACAGGGCTTTGCTGAAAACACATTCTTGTTTTGCATCAGAGTGCACAAAAACAAAGAGAGATAGCACTGTTTCCAAATTAGACACCAGATTCCTTTTCGCACATAGTAAGTGATATATTTTGGGACACCAGCTACTCCAGAGCCAGAACATTTGTGCAGTAATTTTCCAACTTGGCTCTGGCTAGCTTTACATTCATTTCATCTCCTTGCCTTTTTTTCTCTCAGAATCTTTTTGCTTTCTTCTCTTCTCCTCTTAGTAACAGGGTTCCGAGGATCATAAATCTCAAAGGTGTCTTCATCTGGCACACTTGCATCTTTTACCTTTCTGCTTTTATCCTCAAAATGAAGTACATGCGACATCCTGTTAAGAAAAAGGGTATCCCTGTGTTACTAGAAAGCTTTAAAGCTGATAAAATGTTGTACAGTTTTGAACAATTTATGACTGTACTTGAAACAGAATTGTGTATGAATGATCAACATGTTATTGCTAAAATGTATAAACTTTTGCTGAAATTGGAGACAAAAGATGAACAGGTAAAAGAGTTTATGATAAAATGGTCACAACACTTTGGGCATAATATCAGAATTGAAAAATGGGAAAACTTGTGGTCGAAGGGATTTAAATTTACATTAAATTCTAAAGAGAATTTTTTAAAAAATGATGTATCGATGGTATATGATACCAGATAAATTAAACAAAATGTTTAAAAACGTTTCGAATAAATGCTGGATGTGTGAACAACATGAAGGGACATTTTATCATCTATGGTGGACATGTAACAAAGATAAAAAATATTGGATACAAATACACTCATTTATCCAGAAGATTTTAAAGACTAATCTACAAATGAAACCAGAGGCCTTTGTGCTGGGACTAATGGATAAGCAACTAGAAAACACTCATGGAACTTTATTTCTGTGTATGACAATTTGCTTAAAAATGGAAAACTTTAACATGACTGACAATAGAGGGTGGTTGGTGAAGATGGTGGAGCTTGCAGAGATGGCCAAACTTGCCCCTTTGATAAAGGAAAAGACATCTGCATTTATGGTTATATGGAAACCCCTTATAGACTTCTTGCGCAAAATGGAAAAAACGAATTGATGATTTGTGGTTTTGAAGATTAAGAGGCAACAATAATAAGCTTACAAGGAAGCAGTTGTATTTTCTTTAACCTGATCTCAGAGTAAGGTTATAACATGTAAATGTATGGCTTTCTGTCACAGAGAAAAGAATAAATTATTCCTTCTCACTTTGCTTTCAATTGTTATAGTTGATAGTTTCTATTTTTCCTTTTTCCTTTCTCTTTTTATATTTTCTGATTTAAAAAGTCGATAAAATTTATATTAAAAAAAGAAAAAGGAATCATATTGTTGACTGACTTGCTGATCCTGGATGCTTTTATCTGACCCTGGCCTAAGTATGTATATTGTAATAAAACAATCTGTGCATCATCAGAGTAGTGCACTTGTTGATTCCACATGTTATATATGGTTTCCTGCAAAAGTAATGGAAAAAAGTGATTTGTACCCAGCAATTCAAGTAACTTGTAGCTCATTCAGCCCCCTTGAAATTTTGTTACTGTGGGTCACCAGACTCTCAGCAACAACATAGGAAACAAAAATTGCCACCCCTTTATCTGAAGATTTAAGTGCCCTTAAGTCTCAGTAATTGCATGGCTGGGTACATGCCAGTGCAACTGGAAAACTGCTAGCAATGGAAAAGTTTGGGAGTTAGTGTGAATAAACAGCCATGAAACTTATTTGTCATTTAATTTGTGGGCTTATGAAAAGATAACAGTCACTCAGTGTTAGTCCCAAGGTATAAATTAACAGCTAAAATTTTCAAAAAGAAATATGATTAATTGGAATTGATAGGGTAAGCCACCAGATCTATGAATTACTTCAGAATGCCTGTCAGTAGAAACAGGTTGTTTGATTTGACCTCAGTATGAGGCATCCATGCCTGATGCCCCATGTTGGTGCCCTGATCCTTCCTGCACTGGTGACTCCCAAGATTCATTTACATCACAGTGGCCTGGCAGCTTCATTGTGATGGGGCAAAACATGAATGATAATGAAACCAGCTCTGATTGGCTGTAGATATATCCAGGGACTGAGTCTCCTCTCATGACCTTCTGTCTCTCTTAAACTATGTAAAAGTAGCTCTTCCTCAATGCAATAGTTGAGCTCTTGGGGTCAAATTTGCCACTGTGGGAAAGGAAGCATAGCTAGTTTTGGAGTCCTCAGGGCATGTATCTAGGCTGCTTAAGCAATTTTAATTCTGATTGATTCTATTAATTTTTTAGGTGAATGTGTACAACAATCTTTCCTTCCTGCATTTAAACTTCATGAGCACTTTATTTTTAACAGGAACACTTCAAAAATATTGTGGATGAAAACCTCCTCCTAATCAGAAGAAAGCTTTCACTGACTAAGAGTACTCTTTGTCTCTAACTTTCTGGGCTAAGGACTAATCGTCCCCCCACACCCCAATGAGGAACTGTAACCTAAACAATTTATAAGCTATATAAGTGTATTAGGTAGCATAGTATTTTATTATTTGTTCACTATCATACTTCTACATAATTTTTTGAAACAAATCTACTTTAGTTTAATGAATCTTTGTTATGCATTGCTTATTCAGAGGCATTTACCCAAATCTGCAAAATTCTCCAGCTACTTGCAAATATGTGAGTCTATACAGCTCACAGGAAAGAGAGTTCAATAACAAAAGGTGCACATTGACTTACTGCTAGATTCCTGTAAACCCTCATCAGCCTGAGGGCTGGCAGGTATTCAGATTTAGCACCAGTGTCAAGTCTGAATAGCCTACGTTTCACAGTACTGGAAGCCACCACAAAGAGGCTCTGAGAATGACAAGACATCAGTACTGGCCCAAACCTCAGAAAATAGGTATTCATTTATCAACTAGGAATGCTTCTCAATTTTCCTGTCAATCTCACTGTATTTCACCCAATAGTTTTCAAAATGGATGGGTTAATCCTGAAAACTCTCACTGGTAATAGAAAGGATGAACTCTGCAGGAAAACAGCCTTTACAGAATATTAGATTAAACACTAAGAATCCTTTCCAAGCCAGTTCTTTCTACCATTAATTAGCTATCTTAACCATGTTTGTCTTAGCTTCAATTATTCAAATATCTAATGATATGAAGTCTGACAACATTGGTGGGAGTCTAAACTATCTTGTTTGGCTGTGACAGGAACGTCTGGTCTGGATCAACGTATCAACTCTGGCATTAGTAGGTAAAATGTGCTTGTTAGGAAAAATGTTTCTCTTTTTAGTTGCTGAAAAGTATCCTTCTGCCCTTCCCCCCCATTTGCACTAATGACAGATTTAAGACTTGTAAATCAGGTATTCCCCCCACCAATGGCGCATCAAACACTTTTCCACATCACAACATGCTGCATAATCCTTTTCATCAAAGCTCTAAAAGTTAGATGCCTATTTCCAACCTTTGAAAAGCTGGTTTTTGCTTTCCTTTTTCTGCAGCTATCTATGAACTGGTAAAGAAAGAGTTTTGAAAGATCACACACTAGGTACGGAAGCTATGTAACTGACACGGTCTTGTCGGAATAAGAGAAATATCATTATAGTAATGTAACTGCTCATTCTTTTGGGATGTGATTCTTCTTTGATACTTAGAATTTTGTGAGCAGTTTGACTAATGTCACAAACTAGACCAGAGGTACCCAATGTGGTGCTCGTGGGTGCCATTGCACTTGCCAACACCTTTTCTAATGCTTTTCAACAACTCTTTTTAGAAAGTGGGTGGGTCCAGGTGGGGCTTCTTCCCAGCAAGGCTTCTGATTGGCCACTGGAGATTTGACTGGCTCTGCAGGTTTTTAAAAACATTGCTTTGGCAGCAGCTGCCACCACAGCACAAGGATCTTCACTGCGTGACTGAAGGTAAGTTAGGGCAACCAGTTTGTAACTGGCTCCACCTCCTGCAGCAGCCGTTTTATGGCAGCCATTTTGTGGCTCTGCCCACCATGCTGTGTCAGAATTTCAAAGGTTCTCGCAGGCTCAGAGAGGTCAGGGGGGCCCTGAACTAGACCATGTCGCTAGTCTAACAGAGAACACAATGCAGGCACAAAGCATACTCTTAACACTATTACAATAGCAATGAAATATTTGACTACAATAACTATTAGATGAAATGTATTACAGATCTACCTTGCACCAAACATCAAAGCCGAATTTCAGTGTGGCTTCAGGCTGGGACTTGAGATGGAAACTGCACTGGTGGTTTTATTGCTGACTTAATCTGCCAGCTGGACAGAAGTCATCGGTGTGTGCTTAGTGCAAGGAGCTCCTGGTTCTCAGGAAATGAGCTCACACCCTTGAGGCCAAGGTGCCAGTCAGTTAGGCACATGGAAAAGACTCTTGGGGACTTGTGTCCTACTAGAAGAATAGCAACCCCGCTGCTGTCAGGAAGCATGAGGATCAAGGAGAAACAGGGCACCATACTGGAGAAAAGGGGAATGTTCTCTCAGAAGGGACCCCTTCTACAGTTGGTGAACAGGTATCCTTTCACACCAAGGACCCATCCCTGGGCAGGCAGGGAGGGGGGTTCTTGGTAGTTGGTGTTTCAATCCTTAGGCATATAGACAAATGGGTTGCAAACCCATGTACTAACCACATGGTAACTTGCTTGCCTGGTGCGAAGGTAGAGGACATTACATGTGGTTTAGATAGGCTGGCAGACAGTGCAGGGGAGGAGCCAGTGGTCGTGGTACATGTTGGCACCAACAATTTGGGGAAATGTATTTGTGTGGTCCTAAAGGTCTTAAGGCATAAAAAAAGTAGGGACATCACCCTGCCAACAAAAGTCCGTATGGTCAAAGCAATGGTATTCCCAGTAGTAATGTATGGCTGCAAGAGTTGGATTATAAGGAAGGCCGAGTGCCAAAGAATAGATTCTTTTGAATTATGGTGCTGGAGAAGACTCTTGAGAGTCCCCTGGACTGCAAGAAGATCAAATCAGTCAATCCTAAAAGAAATCAACCCTGACTGTTTCATGGAAGGCCAGATACTGAAGCTGAAGCTCAAATACTTTGGTCACCAAATGATAAGGGAGTGCTCACTGGAGAAGACCCTGATGCTGGGAAAGATTGAAGGTCAAAGAAGAAGGGGATGGCAGAGGATGAGATAGTTAGACAGTGTTATCAAGGCAACGAACATGAAATTAAGCAAACTCTGGGGCACGACAGAAGACAGGAGGGCCTGGTGTGATGTGATCCATGGGGTTGCGAAGAGTCAGACTCGACTGTGCGACTGAACAACAACAAAGGAAAAATTTAGGCTGCTAAGCAGGAGATCCAAGGCCAGGGCCTCCAAGATAGCCTTCTCAGAAGTGCTGCCTGTTCCACATACAAGTCTAGCTAGACAGGCACAAATTAAGAGTCTCAAAGCATGGATGAGATGATGGTGTAGGGAGGAAGAGTTTAAGTCTGTTAGACACTGGGATGTTTTTTTGAACAAGCAGGACCTGTACAAAAGGGACAGCCTCCACCTGTCCCAAAAAGGAACCAGGCTGCTGGTGCTTAAAATCAAAAAAATGGCAGAGCAATTTTTAAACTAAATCCTGAGGGAAAGCCAATAGGAGATGAAAAGTCTCTGGTTTGGGATGGCTCGTTTCTAAGCGATGGCAGCTGTTACTGTACTAGAGGGAAATTGACTAGTACTGGTCACTGAGTGGGTGACAAACAATACTGACTACCTGATAAGGTCTAGAAGGAACAGGAGGAAGGTTACAGGCCTAATGTGTCTGGGGAATTATAGATGTTTATATGCAAATGCTAGAATTGTCCAAGGTAAAATGCCCCACCCCCACCCCCGGAATGCTTAATGTCAGCGGAAAACATAAACATTGTAGGCATTTCAGAAACTTGGTGGGATGAAGATAGTCAATGGGATTTAAGTGATTCCTGGATATAAATTATATTGTAAGGATAGGGAGGGATGGGTTGGAGGTGTAGTGGCTCTGTATGTCAGAGAAATAGATTCACTTACAGAAACACTATGGGTGGAACGAGTGGGCCCAAAGGAAGCTTAACACTTGGAGTTGGTTATCACCCACTAGATCAAAGGTTAGAAGGTGATTTAAAAACAGCAAAAGAATTAAAGAAAGCAACTAGATGAAATAACTATGTCATAATAGGTGCAATAAGACACTGAACTGCAGGCTGTGGAAGGTCAGTAGTTCAGCAGTTCGATACCCGAGTACCTCATGATGGAGTGAGCTCCCGTCTCTAGTTCCAGCTCCTGCCAACCTAGCAGTTCGAAAGCAAGAAATTGCAAGTAGATAAATAGGTACCACTTTGTTGGGAAGGTAACAGCGTTCCGTGCACCTTGGTGTTTAGTCATGCCGGCCACATGACCACAGAAATGTCTTTGGACAGCGCTGGCTCTTTGGCTTTGAAATGGAGATGAGCACCGCAACCCTAGAGTCGGATTCGACTGGCTTTTGAGCAAGGGAACCTTTACCTTTACTTTACTAATAGGTGCTTTTAACTACCCACACATTGATTGGGTCAGTATGTGTTCAAATGAGGAGAAACAGACTGGATTTCTAGATATTTTCAATGAATGTGCCATGGAGCAGATGGCACAGAACCTATCAGGGGAAGTGATCCCGGACTTGGTCCGAAATGCTC
This sequence comes from Gekko gecko, assembly GCA_029375565.1. NCBI lineage: Eukaryota > Metazoa > Chordata > Lepidosauria > Squamata > Gekkonidae > Gekko > Gekko gecko. The sequence goes on along the minus strand of JAPDNY010000007.1, from coordinate 43,519,069 downwards.
AAGAGCTGGTGAGAGATGTAAATGTGATAGAACCAGTTGGGAACAGTGACCATAATGCTATTAAGTTTAGCATTTATGTAAACAGGGAGTTGCCCCAAAAGACCAACACAACCACATTTAACTTTAAAAGGAGTAACTTCTCTCAAATTGGGGGAGGGGGGCCCTTGTGAAGACAAAACTGAAAGGAAAGGTAAGAAGAGTCAAATCCCTTCGAGAAGCTTGGAGACTATTTAAAACTATGATACTGGAAGCTCACATAAAATGTATACCACAGGTTTATGCCACAAATGGGCATAAACCCCCCCTGAATGGTTAACAAACAAAGTAATATAACCAGTAAAAGGTAAGAAGGATTCCTTAAAGTGGTGGAAGGCTAGTCTGACTGAGGTAAATAAAATGGAGCACAGGCTTTGGCAAAAAGGGACTATGAGGAACATATCGCAAAAAACAAGGACCAACAATAAACACTTCTTCAAATACATTAGAAGCAGAAAAACAGCCAGGGATGCAATGGGGCCCTTAGACGACCAAAGGGTAAAAAGATTACTAAAGGATGATAGGGAAACGGCAGAGAAGCTGAATGCATTTTTTGCCTCTGTCTTCACTGTGGAAGATGGGAGGTGCTTACTCACGCCAGAATCAATGATTTCAGGAGGGGTATTGAAAGACCTGAGTTGGATTGAAGAGACAAGAGGAGGTCCTGCAACTGATTGACAAATTAAAAACTGATAAGTCACCAGGCCCAGATGGCATACATCCAAGAACTCAAATGTGAACTTGTGGATCTCCTGACAAAAATATGGGATCTATCCCTAAGATCTGCTTCCATTCCTTAGGACTGAAAGGTGGCTAATGTAACCCCCATTGGTATCATATTGAACAAGTTAAAACCTTCAGATACCTAGGAGTACTTTTCCATTGTAACTCCAGATGGGCTGCTCACAAAAAGGAAGTGATGAAATTCATGAATAATGACATGCTAGCGATTACCCATTTTTACTACTGTAAGGGCAACCAGTATGTCCCAGCAGCCCTACAAGTTTTTAATCAGAAACGATGTGCTAAATTGCTCTATGGGATTGCAATCTGGATTGCTGCTATTAATAAGGAGACAGAAAAAATTCTGTCTAGCTTCCCTTGGAAAATCCTAGGCCTTCTTATGTGTGTCTCTTATACTGCAATGTGTCTTGAAACTAATCAAAGTTTGCTAGAGATTACAGCATGGCTAATAACATTTAAATTCTAGCTAAAATGACATTTTAAAACCACTTCTCATTCCAACTGTCTTGTTTCTTTAGTTTTAACAGAGTTTCATCAGTCCCTTTGGTTGACATTTATAGAGAAGATTGCTGTTATAGGGATAAGCTTTGATAAGCTGCTTTCCCTGTCAGAAAAATATGCTTTTGTCTTATTTAAACAAAGACTCTTGGATATTGAGTTGCAAGAACTACATAGCCGTGCCTCTGGTAGATGTTCTCCCCTGAGATTAGGGATTCCTCCCATGGGGATGATAGCATCATATTTTTTTCTCTCAATGATCCATGTACTCGCAGAGCTTGTTAGCACATTTTAGTGTATTGACCTCTGCAGTACTTCAAGGGAGATTTCCCAAGACTCCTTACGCACAGAGGCTATGTGACTGTGGAAGTAGAAAGTATTGAGCATGTCCTTCTGTACTGTGATTATTATGTTGACAATTGTTTTAAGTATTTAGACTAGTTGTTAAAGGATTTAATAAGCCAATCTGATAATTATAAGTCTTTTTCTTTTCGTTCCTCAAAAAATGCTGTAACTGTTGAAATAGTGGCAACTTTTTTGTATCGGGCTTCTAAAAAGCGAGATTTGTGTTAACTGTATTAAGTATGATTTCTCCTTAGTGTACAATGCCAATAAAGGTTTGTTGTTGTTGTAACCCTGTTAGCCGGATTGCACGTTATTATGAATAATAACGAGGGGAATATGATTGATTATTAATAAGCAATCGGCTGCGAGAGCAAACACCTGTGTATACAGAGGTCAGCCCCGCCGGGAGGTGTTGGTAGCAGACTAGGAGACTTTTGTAGTTGAAAAATAAAGTCTTTTACTGAAGTTCTGCACACGCAAACAATTACACAAGCTCACACACAATTATTCAAGGCCTAAGAAATACAGAGAGAGGCAAAGCACATTTGCATTAGCAGGTAAATCGTTGGTGGGGTATATTTACCAGTCCTTGTCGTGTAGAGCGTTCCTCAGGAAAAATGGAGGGGAAGGAAACTAAGAAAATGGGGAACCATGTGGCCTGGCCAGCAGGTAGCACATGGAAACTCAGGCTGCAGACCAGAGTTTAAAGATGGAGGCAGGGGTTGGGGATAGCAAGCTGGACATAAGAGGGTCAAAGATTCGATAGGGGTCGGAGAGCAGAGAGCGAGCCGGTGGTCAGGCATCTCCTTATAAGCAGGAGGGTGGTGGCTGGTTCCAGCCTCTAGTTTCCACCTCCTGGTAAGTCCGTCCCTGAAAACACCCTATTGGTTGGAAGATGTAGGGGAGGTGTGTAGAGGTGTGCCTGAGGGATGGTCAATACTGAGAGCTAGAAACTCGCTCATGTCTGACACCTGGTAGCAGCTAGGATGAGTCACCCAGCCAATTCCATTGTCTTCTTGATGGCATTAGCCAGGCTGTTGATGGCCATCAATTAGTTACCAGGCAACGATGAATAGACTCTGCCAGGGCTACGTGAGGTCTTGCAGGTGAGGGGGGAGGGAAAGAAGCTGCCTGCCTGATGTAGAAGGAACTCTCAATGGCGTTTTTGGAGTTCCTAGTCCTTGTATTTTATTAAGGCATGGTGCTGTGCTTAGTGTATACTGGGTCTGTTCCATTTTCCTTCATGAGGAACAGGCTGGTAACCTATGCTGGGCACTGGAGCTGCTGGAAAGTTCAGGAGAAGCGTCTCTTGCCTGGGTGCAGTCTCTGCTGGCATCTGGATGGGGTTACCATGTGGTTCAGTCCCTTATGCATACACTGGCACAGTTTATTATTTTATTATAGTCCATAAAGAGGCTCAAAAGCCTTGCAGGGCAACAACCCTCATCTTTTAAAAAAAAGTTCAAGAGGAGATCCAGAAAATTACAAGCCAGTCAGTCTAACATGAATACTGGGTAAGTTGATAGAATCTGTTATTTAAGATAGAATTAGTAGGTACATTGATGAACAAATGCTATTGTACCGGCTTGCTGGCTTCTTGTATCAGGTTACAGCAGATAACGAGGAAAAAGGGGGTCTCCAAAGTCCTGGGTCATTCAATCTAAGGTCATGTTTCGCATTGATCAATCAAGGCAGTGTCAGCAGTTCTGTGTCTAATGTACATGTTGCGTCCACACCCAAAAGCACCTCCTCTGAGGAGCCCTCACTTTTGATGAGCCCTGGCTGACTTATGACAGCTATTGAGGAAGCATTAACATGGATTCTGTAAGGGAAGATCTTGTTGCACTAACCTTTTAGAGTTCTTTGAGGGGGTGAACAAACATGTAGACAAAGGTGACCCAGCAGATGTTGTTTACTTAGACTTACAGAAAGCTTTTGATTAAGTTTCTCATCAAAGACTCCTAAGTAAATTTAGCAGTCATAGAATAAGAGGAGAAGTCCTCTTGTGGAGTAAATTTTGTTTAATTAACAGGAAACAGAGAATGAGTATAAATGGGCAGTTTTCACAGTGGAAGGTGGTAAGCAGTGGGGAACCTCCCTCTACTTCACTTCCTTCATAAGTTGATCAAGGCACCAAAATGCATACATGGAGTGTCCCTAAGAGCAGAATTAGGTCAACCATCCTTGGAGGCTAAAGCTTGGCAACTGGCCTTCAATTTGTACCTTAAAGTGCTCTATCATAACTCTGAATATTTATCCATATTAAAAGCAGGTTTACAAAATTATGCATGGGATAGAGAAGGTAGACAAAGAAATATTTTCCTCCCTTTCTCACAATACAAGAACTTGTGGGTACTCAATGAAACTAAAGAGCAATAGGCTTAGAACAGATAAAATAAATTACTTCTTCACCTAAAGAGTAATTAACACATGGAATTCACTGCCAAAGGAACTGGTGGTGACTGCAAGCATAGACAGCTTCAAGAGGGGATTGGATAAACATATGGAGCAGAGATCCACCAGTGGCTACTAGTGACAAGGTAAAAATGGAACACTATGTCTGGAGGCTGTGATGTGCTATATTCTTGGTGCTTGGGGGACAACAGTGGTAGGGCTTCTGGAGTTCTGGCCCTGCTGGTGGACCTCTGGATAGCACCTCTGTTTTGGACACTGTGTGACACAGAGTGTTGGACTGAATGGGCCACTGGTCTGATCCAACATGGCTTCTCTTATGTTCTTATACCCCTATTGGTTCTCCGGAATTATATGTCGGCAGCTTTTTGAAATTATCAATTGTGGCTGATTTCTGGATCTCAGCTTTAGGGAAGGGAGAACTAATCTGCCACAGTTCCACTGCTGTCTTACAAAGTGGTTCTAGAAGACGGAACAGGGAGATAATGGTCCAGTCGATAGGACATGTGCTGCCAAGTGCTACAGGGTTCCAGCTTGTCTGTTAGGCTCTGTAACATCATCTAGGAAAGTACCTCTAAAACTTAACTGAAGCTCAATACTGGCAAGATGGAGTTAATAGCGTTGGACAGATATGGGAGATTTGCCTATTCTTGATGGGGTTACACTCCCATTGAACAAGTAGATTAGCAGCTCAGGAGTGCTGCTGAACCCAGCATTGTCTGAATTCCTGGTGACAGCTATTTCCAGGACTGAGATGCTGGCAGATATGCCCAGTTATACTCCTTTCTGGAGAATAACAACCTGGCTATAGTTTTACATGTCCTAACAAAACTGGTCCAGAATGTGGAGGGACAGCTTCTCTGTAGAGCTAACTGTATGGCTGATATAATAATAATAGTAATAATAATAATAATAATTTATCATTGTGCTAATTAACACATGTTTCTGGAGTAAATTAAAGGTATGGGGGTGGACTTTTAAGCCTCCAGAAAATGACTTGGTTCTAGGCTAGATTAAAGAACACCTCTCTTATATACACCAATTCTTCTCCCATTAATTACGCTTATCAGGAGTCATTTTATTTCAAGTTTATTTCAAGTGTCACTACTTTCAGTAAGGAACAGTTCTTGTTTTAGTGTGATTTATTGATGGCTTAACTATAATTTTTATTATTCTGTTTTTAAGTTACTTAAAGGGCCTTTCATTAGATAGGAAAGGAGCCTATAACAACTATATATCTAATTTTGAACACAGCCCCAGAATGTGGATTAAAGAATACAAACAATAGGACCACATACAGAGAAGTAGGATTTTTCCACAAACCTGGGACAGCCCCCAAGTTTGTAGAAAAACTTGAAAAAGAGAGAGGGGAAAAGGTGATGGGGATTCTTTTAAAAATGAAGTTGTTGAAGCCAAGATTTCACAGTACTACATTGTGAGATCTCAGCTGCCATTTTGGGGCAACTGCCTAACAGCCCCCTGAAACACTGCTGCAACAACCTAGGATGAGAGAAGACGGAGACACAAAGAGAGGCAATAACGGGGAAGATGAGGAAGAGGCTGCAGGAAGGTGAGAAAGGCAGTGGCAGGTTAAGGAAGGAGCATAGCAGCAAGATGAAGTGGCACTACTGGGAAAGAGGTGGTGACAACAAAGGGAAGAAAGAAGCAGGACCAGCAGGGGCTGGAGGAGGAAGTGGCAGGACTCAGGCAGGGGAGAAGGAGGTATTAACAGTGGCAGACCACCAATCCCTGCCCAGCTAGGCATGGAGGAAGGCAGGGTTGGAGCAGTTTGAACTCCAAGCCTCTTTCTGCTGCTGTCAGCCTGCTGATGGGGGGTGGGGGGGAGAGGAAAGGCATGTCCCAACCCTTCTCCAATCAGCAGGCTGATGTTGGTGGCAAGATACATAATGCACAAAGCACCCAAGACAGGGGAAAGGGTGATAGAAAGTGGTGATGAGGAGGACAGATGAAGGCGTGTGGGAGGAAAAGTGATGACCGTACTGGGGACAGATGAAGTACTGGGAAGAGAGAGATAGTGAGGACCAGCACAGGTGTTGTGGGTCCCCAGCTTGTCAGAAAAGTTTTTTTAAAATAGGTATTTGAAATGCTCTGCACAATGCAAGGATGATTACTAAGAAAAAAGTCCCAGGGTGTTTAATGAGGCTTACTCTCAAGTAAGTGTGCTCTGGATTGTGCTCTTAAGCTAAAATATTGGACGTTAGGAAAAAAGGAACAGAAGAATTTGCAACAATTAATATACTGATTAACACATCAATTTCTTGTTTAACTGAAAACATAGCCTCAGTATAGTCAGTGACCAAAAGCTTCATTTGTTTTTCTTTCATCTTGATTGAAAAACTTTGGGGGAGAACTGGGAAGGACCCAAACCAACAGTCACTGTGATTCCCAGCATAATAAATTCCTGACCCATTGGCCTCAATAAATCACTAATTTTACTGAACTGAAAGCATGCCTAGATATTATGATCTCCTATGAGAGTACATATCCAGACATGTTAGAGAGTTGTTTCCAGTATACAATCCCTTGATAGTTTAGAATGTATCAGTAACATGAAAATGTATTTTGTCAATAACATGAAAATGCATTTTGTCAATCACCTCTATCATTCAGCAACACAGTTCTTTATACTGTAACTTTTGGAGTATGGCTAAGATATAACAAATACATACGGCCTGGCAGAGCTCACTCTTATCCAGGACATAAGCCCAAGCAAATCAATGGAAAAAGCATTGTGTTTACAGAGGCCACATGGATCCTGGTACATTTTAAGCACCCAAGATGACCACTACCAAAGAAAGTAAAATGGCTTCACTACAGCAGCAGCTTGAGAGGCATTTCCACAGTTTGGAATTATGCAATTCCAGCACCAAGACTGAAACAGATAGTTCACTTGCCAGTAAGATCAAAAGAGAAAGAGAAACAATAAAACCAGTCAGATAGCTGGAATGGGGGAAGAGGGAATAGTAAGGGAACAACACAAAACACTTTGTTCAGAAGTCAGTGTTGTCTGTGTTAGTGACAGCCATTGGTTGAAGCGGGATACCATGTGAAACAGCGCAGGAGATGCTTGTACCTCCCTTAACAATTGTCCATGCCTCCTGTAGCTAATTCTGCCTTATGCAGTTGTATGATATTCCTCTCTGATCATGGAGACACTAGGACAGAATGATAAAGAACCAGACATGTAATATTGATTCTTTATGATATTAAACATATGGTATAGACAGGTTGCTTAAGATTTCATAGAAATCTGGGATAGATATTACTGCTGGAGATGAAGTTTTAGGCCTGGAATTCCTCAGCATAGTCATCACTTCCACTTAGCACTCTCTCACTAATGCTCCTCTGGATTCTGCCTGAATGCTAAAACATACATGAGACGAAAGGATGGAACTCAGTGAAACCTTGCCTATCTCAGAAGCCTTTGCAAGAGGCCTGTCCTCCTTACCAGGAGTTAATCAGATGCCCCCCATCAACCCGATGTTGAGATTCTTTAGGAAAGAAACTAAAACCTTCCCTTGGTTTTATGCCACTGAGAAAGGGCTGGTCTGAGCATGAGACAAACCCTACCCTCCCTCCTTGAAAAAGGATGCTGTCTGCTGCCAAGAAGAGGTACAGACCCAGCCAACAAGCTGTTCTTCTGACACCACACAGAGAGTCTACTCACAGGGGACAATTTTTTTGCCCCAATTTCAGTTTTGCATGCTCTGAAAGTATAGCAAAGCTGGAGGCACAACCACGAGTGTTGCTGAGACAAACTGACACGTTCACCAAAAACAAAACCTTGGTTAGAAACGTACCCCTTTGGACATTGCCAGAATAAATATCAGAGGGTAAATAGATCATGAAGAAAGCCTACAAATCACTTCCATATTTAAAATCAAATTAGTTTAGCATGATTAATCATACTGCAAAGTAGACCAAAGACATGACTATTGTAAATAATCACCACTGTATTTTATATGGTATGTCAGGTTCACCCTGTCAGTATAGTTGAAAGAGGAAACAGCTGGTTTTTTAAACTTTCTGAGGGCTATTGCAGTTACTTCCAAAACACATTAAAAGGATTTCCAAGCTCTGACTTTCACTTGTTAGGTACAGCCTAACTATGTAGGGATTTTAATTTCTTTCACACCTAAGGTTCCATACCTACAACATGCTACTTTCCTAAAAATCCCAAACATTACTGTCAATCCAGCCTTCTAAATCTATTTTTGCAATTAAGTTCCACTGATTTTAAAAGGCCCCATTTTCCTAAGAGTGCTGAGGAAAGAGTGGCAGCCTAAAGCTCCCAGCTTTGGAAAAGGAACATTTCTAAGTAGGTCTAAGTGTCACTAAGAGAACTTTAAGCACATTCAGCAGCAATTCCCCATGGAAATCAATGGAACTTTGTTTCACATGATGACCATCATCCACACAAGTACTCATACTAGCCCTATGCAAGCTGGAGTGCATATATTTACTGTGAAACAGTTCCTATAGCAGACATTTTAAATTCAGGGGAATTCAGAACTGCTCTGGGGATAAGGTCACATGTGCCTCTGGACTGGGACCACAGGGCTTGACTCAAGGGCTCTGTGCATCAGCCATGCTTTTATTTCTTTATGTGTTATTAGGGATGTTCAAAAAGGATGTGGACAGAATGAAGCAGGTGCAGAGGAGAGTGATGAGGATGATCAGGGGGCTGGAGACCAAGCCCTATGAGGAAAGGCTGAGGGACTTGGGAATGTTCAGTCTGGAGAAGAGGAGGTTGACGGGGGACATGATGCCCTCTTTAAGTATTTGAAGGGCGGTCACTCAGAGGAGAGCAGGGAGCTGTTCCTGTTGGCAGCAGAGGATAGGACTCGCAACAATGAGTTTAAATTAAGGGTGGGAAGATACCGGCTATATATTAGGAAAAACTTTTTCACAGTTAGAGTTGTGCAACAGTGGAATCAGCTGCTTAGGAATGTGGTGAGCTCCCCTTCATTGGCCGTCTAAAGCAGCATATGGAAAAACACTTGTCAGGGATGCTCCAGGCTGATCCTGCAATGAGCAGGGGGTTGGACTAAATGGCCTGTATGGCCCCTTCCAACTCTGTGATTCTTGAGGAGAGAATGGCAGGACGTTTGAGAATGGAAAGTACTATAAGCCTGGAATCCTGCCAGTGCGAGGAAACAAATGATCACAGTGAGCCAATCCTGAACCAATGCATACTATAAGCCAATCCTCAGGGTGGAACATCACTTGTGATGTGTGGCATCCAAAGTTGTTTTTTTTTTTAATGCAATTGTCTTATCGCAGCTGTGCAGTAGCATCCAGCAAGCACCTTCCATTTAAATCCTCATGGTTCATGTTTTACACATGTATTTTAGTGTTAGTGAATGAAAGGGAACAGAAAGGGACACAGGCTAAGGAGAAAACCTGATGTTGAAACTGATCAGACTTTTTCTGAAACTGACAAGCAGCTGTGAAGCTGTTTCCCACAGTGCTGAGCACTAGGGGATTCTCTGCTGTGTCATCAGCCACTGTGAAAAATGGGAAAGAGTCACACAATCTCATAATATGGGGTAACATAATGAGTGTACAGAATGCACAGTAGAAGCCACTGATTGCTGGCAACATATGTATGTGTAAAGTAGGCTGCAACTCCACCATGCTTTGACCAGGGCTGCAATTTGTAAGGGGAAGGAGTCCTCTGGCAGAAACTCTGGAGAACTTTTTTAGTCTTGTGCCACTAAATTGGAAAAAAAAGGTGGGCTATTTTCGCTGATGCCCTAGCACAGATGCATAATAATGCTAATTTCCTGCCATTCCTTGCAAATTTGCATGGTTTTCTCTTTGTGATTCTCTAATTTGATCCTGCACACTGATTGTGATCTTGACAGTGTTTTAGAGCCTGTCCTGTCTGGATTGCACTTTGTCCTCCAAATGGATTGATCCCAAGTGATCCTTAAGTTCAATGGTTTGCAGAAGGTCCATGAGGCTCAGCTGTCATTTTAATCTTAGGCTTCCGGAGATGGCCAAAATGCCCCCTCCCTCCAAACTTTGTTCACTAAAGCATGAATGAAAAAATGTTATCAAAGCTTTAGGCTTCCCATCCCAGTGTTTCTCTCTCTCTCTTTACATCTCATGTCAATTTCATTCCGTGCTGATGATCCCCCCCTCATTTTGTTTGCATGCAGCACTGAAATACTTTATTTTTGCACTGGAGACGCTGCTATTTAAAAACAAGGGAAGAATGGAGTGTGTACACTGATGAAGGGGGGGATGGTGGAAGGTGCAGAATGGGCGGAACAACCTCGATGTGGGTGGGGGAGTGACCTACAAGGGGCAGCAAAAGGGTGGGTGTGGGGAATCTAAGAGAATCTGTACACTTTTAAATTACCTTCGGCTTGGAAGTGAAAGAAGGGAAAAATCAATACAAAAGCATTGTCAGAGAACCTAAGAAAACAGCAACCAGAAAGCGAACTGAGTGCTAAAGGGAGAAAAATCAATGCAGAATGACTAAGAAAACCCCAATGGACATGCATGGTGAAAATGAGGGAAAACACCTATAGATAATAGGCCTCTATTTCCAGTTGCCCTATGACTGCATAGCATACACAAAATAGGCAGGCAGGCAGAACAGATGAGAGAGTCTGCAGATCAAAGGCAAAGGAGGTCTCCTTCTCCAGGAAAAGAAGTGTTAGCTGTTCTGGAAGAACGGACTCACTGGCACTCTTTTCATTTCCAACAGAGTAGTGGGTGGCACAGGAAGAGAAGAGACAGATAAGAAACAGAAGAAGCCAAAAAGAAAAATAAATTGAGGAAGAAGTGTAAAGAAAGGAAAGACTAGAAGGAGCAGAGAGAGAGAGAGATCAAGCAAGCAAACACAAATAAAATAAGAACAGAAAACAAAGGAAAAATAAATAGTTGGGGGGGAGGTAAAATCTGAAATCCAAAAGTAAATGAAAAATTTAACCTGATCCTATTCAGTTAGGCATGCGAAAGCCTTTTGATTTCATTGGCTTAGGCAAGTTTAACTCTCCATAACTTGGACTGTGAATAGAGCACAATCATAAAATCAGCCCCCTCACTCACAAACTTAATTATCAGTTAACTTATCTACACTGTTCACAACTAAAACAACAACAACAGGCTCCTTCCAGTTGAATAAATCAGTAGCCTTGGACTGCACTCCTGCAAAAAACCAAACCAAACTTATCACTACTATTTTGGCTACTGCTGAGCACAGCTGCTTCACATGGTGGAGAAACCCAAGAGGCTGGCACCTATGCCAGGTACTTTAGTCCGAGATCCTGACCCAGTTCCCTTTTGCCACTTGCTTTGTTAAGGGCAGTGGCTCATGGAATTGCCAATGGAGTACCAGGATGGAATTCAGCAAGGTAGTTATTATTATATCACAAGTCCACAGTCACCATGCTCCTTCCATTCAATTTCAGCTAGACTTGCATGAGCCTCGCTGAACTGAATGAAGATTCTGCAGCAGCACTATGCAATGGCCGGCATCTGTAACTGCCAGTCTTAAAAGCATATTTTAAAAGCCTAGTGGGAGCAGCTAATTAATCCCAAGACAGGGAGACTTTGGTACAAACCCAAAGCCGCGATAAAAAAGGTTAATTAGTAGGAGCAATGCAAGAAAGACAGATGTACCATCTCTAAACTCCAAACAATAAAGCTAATTGCTGAAGAGAATTCATAAACAAATCTCTTGAGGTCAAAATGAGGTCCCTGCAAGGTAACAAAGTCTCGTTAACTCTGAAGCCACTGAAGTGGATAAATGAATTCTTGATTAACAAAATGTACTAGAATATTTCAATGTAGTTGCTGTTAGACTAGAAGGGAAATAAAGCATCATAACCCTTGGACAGAGTCATTTCTTCTTATCACCTGGCAGGCTCCCTCAGAGGAGATATAAGGTTTAAGGGCTGACTGCACTGAAGAAAGAAAAAAGAGTAAATCCACTTATCACTGACATTGTTTTGCGCTATCGGCTGTGTTCAGGAGCATCTGGTGAGTAATCAGCACATAAGGTGAGAGGGGGGAAATTCAAGACTACCTGAGGGTTTCCAATTCATTACAGAAAGAGCTACCCTCAGAAAATAGTGTGGGATCTCAGTCTGAATCCCCCTGAAGCAGGCCTCATTGCACCCTCACCTCTTCTGGAAAGTGGTCCCACTGCACTGGAAGTCAGTTATGTTGATTTTTGGCAACACAGAATGCTTTTAATGAAAGTTAGTACTGGGTTCTAAACACCTTGCACCTTGTCCATGGCCTAGTTAACTAGCTGACCCCTTGGTCCTGTTTCCTTTCAAGCCAGAAACATTTTGGATTTTGAACAAGCAAGTCTCTGGAAGACTTGGGCCAGAAGGATTGTTCAGTGGGGTTCCCATTTAACCTCCTTCTTCCTCTTTGACTATATTTGCCAAGTTTGAAAGCTCAGTAAGATAGCACTAGAGAGTTTACAGAATAATTGCAACAAGAACCACCATTGCAAAAGTATCAATAAGAACAGAGGCAGCTCCATATACTGTATTTACTTAAAAGAATGACAACTTGAATGTCAGATGATCCCCCTAAAAATCGAGGTTATAAATAAAAGCAGATAACCCCAATTTAAAACAACCTCTCCCACAAAAGACAGAAGTGTAAACTATGTTATTGTTACATAGTGATCAATATAAGATATTATATACAGGAAAAAACTATGTTCACTTTTTGCACCTCTTTGTACTGTAACTGTTCAGAAATAATATTAGATTACACAATTTCACGTTATTCAAAAGCAAGAGACTGCTCCCCCCAATAGAGTTGGCCAGTCCCCATAGGGTTTTCAGTGATTCCTAGAGAGGACTGACAACACTTCTGGGTTTTCCCCTGACTGTTGATCACTCCCACCATGTCCCCACCACCTGATCTGTGGCTAGTTGCCAGGCAACCCTATCCCCCAAGAGTTGGAACTTCTAAGCAAAGGCTCACATAAGTGATCTACATAAATGAACTACCTGGTAGTGCATTCACACCCCACTGGGAGGGCAGGGTAGAAATCTAACAAATAAAGTAAAATAAAAATAAATTAGACCCCTAAAAATCAATTGTAATCAATGAGCTTAGAAGGATGCACGTCTCTTTTGGAACACACTTCACAGAATGCTTCTGTAGGCTAGGAGGACTCACTTTCCCAACAAAAGGTGTTATACCTCCAATCCAGCAGGATATTTAAAATTAATCACTTGTCTTATCCTTCCTTACCTAAAATTAGGGATGAGCACAAACCCAATTACAAACTGAATTTTATGACGAAATGAGCAGGTTCATGCATTCACAAACTGAGATTCATGCAATTGTGCTGTTTGCAAACTGCCCATGAACTGCCATAGTTTTTGTGATGGTTCATTTAATTCATAAGAAGGTTTGTAGGCCAGACATGCTGGTGCCCAAGGCAATGGTCAGGAATCCTGAGTTCACTTGCAAGAGGTTCTGGGAGGGGCGGAAAGCATCACTGAACTGGCTTGCATCTAACAGATGCCTTCTGACAGTGGCAGTATGACTCATACAATTCAACTCAGAAGGCATTTAAATGCCTTCTGAGCTAACTTGGGAATAGTGCCAGCATAGTTATGCAATGCAAGTGAGCTCAGAAGGCATTTAAATGCCATCTGAATTCACTTGTGAGAGCCACTGTGGCTTCCGCAGGGGGAGGCATCGCTGAACTGGCATGCATCTATTAGATGCCTTTGGTGATGACTTTGGCTCCCCCCAGTAGGTGCCTTCTGAATTGAAGTGGGCGGGGAGCAAAGGGATCCCTGAACTGGCTTGCAAGCCAGTTCTTTGATCCCTTTCTCTCCCCCCCATTAGGAACCTGTACAAACCTCACGAACCTGAACCAGTTTGGCAAATGGAAAAGTTCATGGAGGTCTGCGAACCATGGTTTCTGAGACCCCACAAATCACCACGAACCTCTATTTTCCCAGTTTGTTCCTATCTCTCCCCCCTCTTCTACCCCCAAACCAAATGCTTGATATGCCATTTTGTACTCAAAATGTCTTCAAATATTTATATTTGAATGTTAATATGGAATTTTTATGGTTTTAATTGGTTTTATAAGGTATTGAATTTTTGCTGTAAAACACCCTGAGCCCCACATAAGCGGGGAAGGGTGATCAAGGAATCAAACAAAATAAATAAATAAATAGAACATCCCTAGCTAAAAAGTCCACAGACTCAACAGCTATTGCTAATATTGTGCTAAACTGCTTTTTTGAGTTTCTCTCTCTGGGAAAAAAAGAGAAAAACTACTAGGTAACTTTGGCCGCAAAAGCTAGTGTGGAGTACTATTCTGAGCCAGAAACATGAGTCAGTTGAGGAGCAAATCCACTCCTGCTGTTCCTATCACTTCTTACCATCTTTACCAGGTAAGGAGAAGCAGTTATTAAACCCAGCCTGAAAGGCTACCTGACTTCTCCTCTCTCCCCTTGAAATGCCTGAAAGGCAGTATTCGTAAAAGCAGCTCTCTTTCATTGCCACTCTTCTCTGCTGCTGAAAGAGTTTGCATGCTTTCTCCAAAGCGCTCCCTGTGCGTGCAGTGTATCATCTCTCATACTCAGCGGATCTGTATACCCGAGACAGCCCCCCCCCCCTTAGGAAGCCGATGAGGTAAAAATTTTGTCTTCCTTTTGAGTAAACATGGTATAAATACATATTCAAATGTTTAGAAAATGTAGGAATTAAAGAAATACTGAAGAAAATACCTGAAAATATAAGATGAGAATGAACTGATACTAATCCCATTCTCCAAATAAATTAATGATGGGTTGGATCCAGACTAACTTTTCTGCTCATGGTAGGGACATTATAATTTTCACCAATTACTTCTCTCTGATGCACATTCTCACATTCCCACATCCTCCCAGGAGCAACATTTCAGGGAAATGAACCGGCTGCAGCAGGAGAATCAGAGGTAGGAAATTTCTGTTCCATTGACAGAAGTGCCATCCTTGAGCAGAAAAGATTAAGATGGGTAGCTGTGTTAGTCTGTCCATAGCAGAAGAAAAGAGCCAGAGTCCAGTAGCACCTTAAAGACTAACAAAATATGTGGCAGGGTACGAGCTTTTGTGAGTCACTGGTCACTTATTCAGATTTCTTATGAAACCTCCTACCCTGCCACATATTTTGTTAGTCTTTAAGGTGCTACTAGATTCTTGCTCTTTTCTACTTGAGCAGAAAAGTCACTCTGGATCCAACCCTATGTGTATGCATGCATGTGAGAAATGCACATCTTCTTAGCCATTACCACTGTGAATGAGAGAACAATCACAGTGTATCCCCCTTCTCCCAAATGGGTAAAATGGGAGAAACCGGCACAGCCCATTTTTTAATGACAATCCACTGTCAATTTGGTCTTGATTCAAGGAAAGTAGCTATTCTTGTCCAGTCAGATTCGGTACTAGCTGTAAATGGGCACCTGCATTATTATTCTGTTTTAAATTATTTTAAAGTTGTTTTAATTGTATTATATTGATTGATGTACTGCCTGCTTGCAGGCTGAGAAAGAAGTACTTTTCTCCCTTTCTCACAATACAAGAACTCGTGGGCACTCCATGAAATTGCTGAGCAGTCAGGTTAGAACAGATAAAAGGAAGTACTTCTTCACCCAAAGAGTGATTAACATATGGAATCCACTGCCAGAGGAGGTGGTGGCAGCTACAAGCATGGACAGTTTCAAGAGGGAATTAGATAAACATATGGAGCAGAAGTCCATCAGTGGCTATTAGCCACAGGGTATAGATGGGAACTCTCAGTCTGGGGCAGGTGATGCACTCTATTCTTGGTGCTGGAGGGGGCAGCAATGGGAGGGCTTCTAGTGTCCTGGCCCTACTGCTGGACCTCCTGATGGCACCTGGTATATTTTGGCCGCTGTGTGACAGAGTGTTGGACTAGATGGGCCATTGGCCTGATTCAACATTGGCTTCTCTTATGTTCTTATGTTCTAGGGTGGTATATAAATCAAATAAATAGATAATATAAATTATGGAATAAAATAATTAAATTTTGAGTAGACTGAAGTTGAATTATCACTGCCATCAGGCTACCTATGGTTTAAAGGAACCCCCAACTGGATCAGCAAGCGTGGAGTCAAACAAGTACCCCCTCGTCTGTATTTGAGCAGGATGAACACCTTCTCACATCCACTGTTTTAATTACCTTGATCACCATAATTTGGTACAACTCTCAATAAACTTGGCAAAAACCTCTGAATTTCCAGGCAAATTGGAAATATTTTATCAAAGTTCTTTATCAGAAAACAACTCATTAAAGATACATACAGAAACATACAAAATGAACTGAAGAGAAAGCGAACAGTGCAATCCAGAGTAGAGTTATTCCCTTTTCAATGCATTGACGTCTGTGATTTCAGAACAGTGTAACTCTGCACAGGATTTCACTTTTAGCTAGGCAAACATAAAGCTGCCTTGTGTTGTGTCATAACACTGGTCTATCAAGGTTGCTATTATCCACTCTCTGGTAGGTGCTCTTCAGTGTCTCAGATAGAGGCCTTTCACACCTTGTCCTTTTGATTGGAGATGCCAAGTATTGAAAGTGGCACTTTCTGCTTGAAAAATAGATGCAACTGAGCCATGCCCTCACCTCAGAATTTTATGATACAAACTGTATACCCCGAAATTTCCAAATCAGGCATGGCAATTCCTTCAATCTCATGCTAGCAAGCCAAGCCTGTCACAATACTAAATTAAACAGTTAAACATCAATTGCCATCTCCGGAAGAAGACAAAAAACTAGTCTTAGTGTTTGTGAAGGAAACAAACACTAACTTTTCAAAGCTATATGATTTCTTGACAGTCTTGGCCCAGGTTGTGTGTGATATCAAATCTAATTTCCTAAGAACTGCATAATTTAACATGTAGGCTCCATTACAAAACCAGGAGGCTTAAAGGAGAGGTATACATCGCTACCAGAAAGGTGTGGCTACCCAGATTTACAGATCAGAAGGATTGTCTTTTTAAGCCATGAGGAACAGAACTACCAATTAAGCTGATCAAAGTGTTTCCTGACAGGAAGAACCATTCAGAGAGGTGTAGCGCATATCTTTTTCTAAAGGGCTTTGAAGATTACATTTCTAGAGAAGAAGTACAATAGCTGTCGGTGAGTAGGGATTATAATTTCCATGACACAAAGAACCAGGATGCAGTATGATGAATTTAATGGTAAAGTGATCAATCAGAAAACAAGGATGTGCTTACAGTACAGTTCCATAGGCACAGATATTAAAATGATTATAAACTCACTTTTGATATGGCTGAATGCAGCAAAGAGAAGGGGTCAGTATGGAGACTGAAGACATATTCTTAGAATAGTCTACAAATACTAGCATTTATATAGCACATTTGAATGTTTTGTTGTAATCGTCTTTAAAAAACCCTCTAAACTAAAGTCTAAATGATATTCTTCCCATAATTGGGGGGGGGGGCAATCTCTGCCAGCTGTGTAAAATCTCTCTTTCCCTCCCTGTTACAAGTATTGCAATCTAGGACTGTGTCCAGACGCCCAAGCACAAGGACTCTTAGCACACTGGTACTATATTTTGTGTGTGTGTCTAAATCAACTTTTTCATTATTTCTCTGTAGCTGCTTTGAGTCTCTAGCAGGGAGAGAAGGAAGCAAATATATTTAAATGAAATACTGTTGATGAAGGGCTGAGGCTAATGATCACCTAATGGTCCGTAGCTCAGCTGCCTTGTGACACCAGCTGCCAGCCTCCCTGTCCCCTGCCTGAGACTTGCATACATGGCTACTAGCATGTTGATGAAATGGGAATATCCATATTCAGAGGCAGTAGATCTCTGAATACTCGTGCCAGGAGGAAACATCTGGGGAAGGCCTTGGCCTCTATGCCTTGTTGTTGGCCCTCTATAGTAACTGGCTGGCCACTGTGTGAGACAGGATGCTGGACTAGATGGACCACTGGTCTGATCTAGCAGGGCTCTTCTTATGTTCATGCAGAAGCAGGGGAAAAACATGTATAAGTTCTTGCATCACGTTCAGTAGAACACTGCTTAGAAGCATGCTTAGGATTAGAGTAGCATCAGCTCTCTTTGTGTGCTTTTTTTAATGCACATTTGCACATGCACACTATTGAGGCAATGTAACCTACAGAGAACCTCACTCAGGCAGTGCCTCCAGGCAAACGTTCCATTCTTGGGGGGGTGGAATCAGGCTGATGACAACATAAACTTTACTTTGTAAATCTGCTTCTACAGATTTATCTTTTTTTCTTCTTTTAAGAGGCCCAAAGTGGTCATTTTGCTCTTAAAACATTCTGAACAACCTGTCTAGTGGGATATTAATGTGTCCGTGAAAAGCCAAACCATCAGGAGTCACAGCCTTGACACAGTGCTACTTGGAAAAAAAAGAGAGAGACTGGGTTTTGCAATCGCATCAGAAACACAGACATATAAAACCATTATGATTTATGCTTTCAGTATTTCCACTGTGCAAAGCACAGACCTTTTGTTCAGTCATTTACAGGAACAGTTCACACATACCCTATATTTAAAACATTTCCCAAAACTGCTTCATAAACATACTTCAGATGGTTTGATAAAAGATTAACCAAAGGCTTTAAAGAGAACATACCAATAACGCAGATGGGTATGAGACACGATGATGCGAAGGCCAGATGTCATCCCAGACAGCATACTGGTGTACACAATGTTATAAACTATGTCTTATAAGATATAGGAACTACCTGACTGCCGATCAACAGCCCAGTTGGTCTGACATCCTAGCTGAGGCTCACATTCTTAAAGCTCCCTGCTGAGCCAAGCTGCACACCCTTAGAACAGGCTTGCAGTAACTAACGCATACGGAAGATCAAACCTTAAACAAGACTATTAGAAGGTGGAAAGTCGCTTCTCAAAGATACTCACTAAAGAGAGGGCAAGGTCATCAGTCAAAGTCCTACCTAGTGGAGACTGCTTCAGCTTTTATGTCCAGGACTAGATTTTCTCCCAGCATACTCAAAGTACTGGCATGCATTCTACCAAAGGTTCTTAGGCTGAAGGAAAGGTTCAAAATCTGCTGAGCAGAATGGTAGGATAAATCCTACTATGTATGGTACAAATCTTATATTTTGAAATTTCACAGAGATGACCTGGGACAAAGATGCTATGGGCTGGATCCAGCCATGTTTTTTTGTTCCCTCCCACCCAATTGCTTTCCACATGGATTTGGCCACATAGGTTCAGTGATCTCCTGTACATCATCTTTGGTGGTCAAAGGGGGCCCCTTCTTCCCCTTTTTATCAGTGAAAATGCTGGTTGGATACAACCACTGTACCTGATAACTTAAACAATGGGGTGAATTCTGTCAAGCCTTGCTTCTGGTTCCTGTGCCATTCATTTTCACTGAATTTGCCCAGTATTTCCAGTAAAAGGTGCTTTCAGATGGTTCTGTGGCAGCTGGAAACACTATTTCAGTGATTCCAATCCCCACAATTCAAATGTGCAAATGAAAGTCATTTGCTAGGTTATGTAGTATGGGGTCATAGGTCCAAATGAGCAGCTCAGAATGAAGGGCCCAGAGGCAATTAGTGGGATCATGAGACAGAATGGAGTGCCACAAAGTCAGGCTGGGTTAGGCAAATAGAAGCACTAAACTTAATCTCAGACAGATCCTCTGTGGCTGATAAACTGATCAGACTGAGTTATCAGGTTACAAAACTCGGAGAAAAACTACAACCCCAGGAGCTGCTGTTGTTACACAAGCAGCAGTAGTTGGCTCTTGTGGTACTGGTGGTTTTGAGGGTCCCAAACCAGTACCTTACATTCCTGCACTAGCCTTAGATCTAGTAACCCTAATTGAGACCCTCCAAAAGGTAGGATCATGATTACATATGTCTCATTCTTGAAGAACCACAGTTAACATATATAAGAAATCAGTATGTTCTCTATCCCAACCCACAACATGTATCAGTGAAAACCAATATGTAAACCTGAGCAGCATCAATTACTAACATGGAGTATGTAAACTAATCCTTTGGGAGACCACCATAAGGTCTTTAATTTGGCTAAGAAACAGAGTAGAAGCTAATCAATAATGAATATAATTTATTATTTTATTTAATAAATTATTTTAAACATTGCTATCCTGTCCCTCATCCAGACATGAGCCAACCAGACATGGCTTGTAACACCCGGTCCAGATTTTTATTTTTTTTTTGCTAAAACCAACTAACACAGCTACCCTCAAGTACTGTTCTATTATTTTTCTCCTTGAACCCTTGATGTGTTTTGCCTTTGGAATATTACTTAGGAGTAATTACTTTGGAATATAGGGTTACCAGCCCCCAGCTCCAAATGGGGGTTCCCCCGCTTTTGGGGGCTCCAATTCACCCCCAGCTAGCTGGCTGTCGGGGAAGCCCCACCCCAAGCCCCACCCCCAAGAGTGACCACCCACCTGACTGCTCCTCTTCCTCCCCTCCCCTCATGCCAGATTTAAAAGGCTCCAGCTGATCGCTGGGGACCATGTGGCCTGCTGATCAGCTGGCGGACTCTTTAGATTTAGCAGGGGGGAGGGAGAGGGGTGGTTACTGGCCTCATGCTTGGTTTGCAAAAACACCCTTAAGGGTCTTTTCGCAAGCCAAGTGTGCAGCCTGCAATGACCCCTCTCCCTCCCTCCTGCTAGATATAAAGGGCCTGCCACATGGTCCCCACCAATCAGCTGGTGCCCCCAAAAGTGATAATTCTATATGCTAAGTACTAGAAAGTCCCGGAGGTCCCAATGAAACAAGAAATTGTCAACAAGCTTTTGGAGTCAGCAGAAATGGATAAATTGACTTTATTGTTAAAGGGACATACAGAGTCTACATTTCAAAATACATGATCAAGATTTTATGTCTGGTACAATAGTTATAACTATATATCCTGATTAAGAAAGACTGGAACAACAAGAAAATTATAAGAAATGTAGCAGCCAACAAAGAAATGGTTTTTTTTAAAGTTACTTGCATTGAGAAATCTGTTTGTATATAAGGCTTAAAGTGAAACCATGTACTATGTATTATCACCCCCCATATGTGTTTGTGTGTGTGTGTATGTGAATGTATGTTTGTGTTTAGAAAAATAATAAAAACTTTTAATAAACCTTGCCCTATTTGAGGCAAGCAGGAAAAAAACCTGGCAGGAGGGGAGGGAGAGCGGTGGCCGGGTGGGTGGTCGTGCTTGAGGGCAGCCCTGCCCACCTCCCCGAATGCTCCCCAAATCCCTCCACTGGAGTGAGGAGGGGACCTGGCAACCCTATTGGAGTAACTGGAAGGCTGGGGGTGGGTGATAACTATGATAATCCTGTCCATTTAGGGCAGATAACAAATCAACACAAAAAAGCAGTATCAGTAATTACCTAAGCCCAGTTACTTATGATCCACAACTTCAGAGGAGAAGGACAAAATGGAGAAATTTCCAGAAAGCAACTCTAAAGGCAAATGATTTGGAATGCCAGACTTATGAAGCAAGAATGATGGAACTGGCTATATTTAGTTTATACGAAAGAAAGTCGGGGGTAGATGGAATTAATTGTCTAAATAATAACAACCAACTGTAGATCCTTGATGAAATTCAAATAAAGAATATTAATCAGTTTTGCAGTGCATGCAGAAAAGTAAAGAACAGAGTACTTTTCTAGGAAAAAAAATACTGGCGATTTAATTTTAGCATTACCTCTTTCTTTAGACACTCAAACAAATGCCACAGATAATGGAGGAGATTTGCATTTAGGATTGTTCAAATGGATCATAAACTCAATGCCGCAGACGAATATATTGCAGACTTCTTTCTAAGAACCCTGGGGTCATTTAGATATATAATAGGGCCTCCTCAATCAGAAGATTAAAAGTAGAGGACAACCTGCCCAGAAGACACATCCACCACTGCTGCTCTTGCTCTAGGAAGTGCATATGGGATGAGTGTCTTGCTACATTGTTTAGTACATGTTCCAAGTACCTCTGGTGTGGTAAGACAGGCTGGACCCTTCTAGGGTCCTTATCAGACCTTCAGAAACTGTAAGTTCTCATTGTGCATGTCGTTAGGGTCCTTGTTCTCCAAACAAACAAGTGACCTTCCAGGGTGATAAACAACATAGTAAGAAGCTGCTGTCCCCCAGCTAGTATTGTAGATGCACTGTTTCTGAGAAAAATAGACAGGCATTTGCTTCTTAGAAAAGACACAGAATGCTTAGAGGATCTAAAACAGAGTTGCCAGTCCCCAGGTGGGAGCGGAGGATCCCCTGATTTCATGGGCTCCTGCCTGTCCCACCCCCCACTTCCAGAAAGCTCTCTCCCACCTACCACCAGCACAAAGTAAGGACCTGGCAACTCTAATCTAAAATGGCTTTGCTTTGGACAATGGGGAAAGGCCTAGAAAATGCAGAGAAAAGCTCATGAGAATGCAGGGTTGGTTTTTATTTCCAACACTGCTGTACTGTTTTGTCAAAGTTAGAAACCTATTATGGTAACATCTCTTTCAGCAGGGCTTTCATCCCTATGGTGGGGAATCCCCTGCCACCAGCAGGTGTTCCCCACCACTGCTCAGCTGGCTAGCAGTGGTTAAACATATGGGAAACTCCAGCAGAACCCTATGCACCCGGAAGTGACATCAGTGTGTTGTTGGCAATGTCATTACGTTACCAGTGAGCCCAGCTGGCTAGGCCATTCCAGGCAACCCTATCTCTCAGACCTGAAAAATCAGCCAGAATCCTAACAACATCAACAACTTGATTGATTACTGGAGTAATGAGACAGCAAACAACTCCAGCTGACCCAGTTTTGGGTTTGGGACCTTGCACTATGCTGAAAATTAGCATGTCTCTGCTCGGAAGTCAGAGTAATCAATACAGCAAGCAAAAGAGTCTACAGAGATGAAGAGGAGTACCTTTTCATAATCAAGCTGGCCTAGAGTTAGAGGTTCACTCCTTAGAAAGTCTTAATGGCCAGGCTGGTTCTTGAGGACCTAAACCACCATTTTGGAACAATGCTGGATGACAGAAGACCCAGCTTCTTACTATGTTGTTTATTGTAGCCAATAAATTGGAAATAGAAGGGTCTAAAAGTGTGATCCTAAGCAGAATAAATTGAAATTAATGGGCTTAGAAAGGTATCACTCAGATAAGATTGCACTGTAAATCCTTGGGGCTAGCACAGAATCTGACATATAGCTCCCCTCTGAACTATATGTGGTTACTGAAATGGTGCCTGTCAATAACATGACAATGGGTCTTCCTTATTATATGAAGTGACTCACAATAAAAATTGTTAACTTAAGACACAAAAACCTCGCAAAAATGCTGATGATGCACTCTTCCAGACCATGTGGTTTATTTTTATTTATTTAACCATTACTCTTTTAATCTTGTTCTTCCAAAGAGGTTGGGAGCACGGGGTTGGGGGTTAATCTTATGAACTGCTCCAATCATGCCACTCTATGTCTTCTTTTCTCCAGTTACAAATTAAATTTTGTCTACACTGAATATATATCTCATTCTCCAAACAATTTGACTTAAATGGGAAGTTTATATTGTTCTCAGGCTGTCATTTTTATAATGTTGCTGTTCCCCTGAAAATCTTTATTTCCAACCAGAAGCAAACTCCTTAGCATGAAAATGTATTAGGATGCATTCAAAAATCAAACAGATCTAAGTGTGGAATGCTGACATTTGAAGAGCCTAATGCTACATACTAGAAGGATAGCCAGGGAATGCATTTAACTATCTTGCTCAACATGTTAACTCAGACTGTGCATGCTTTTGTAACTGCTGGAGTAATCGCTTCCAGAGCGGAATATGTTTATATAACAGCCTCCCAAACCAACAATCTGGATCCAAAAAGAAAATTAAGCCCTTGTAATAAAAATAGTTAACCACCTAGCAGACGAGAACTGAATCTATTGCTTTAAATTGCCACATTGGGTGAGACTGTGCTGGATGAATGCTGCCCTCTCTCCATATAATGGAAAAGAAGGAAACCAGACATCCATCTCCTTGTGCATATGCTGCATTTTCATCATAAATCTGAAGAATATAAAGATGTACTGATTTATGTTAGAAATCTCTCAATCTTCCTTATATAATGGATTTTGGACAAATAGCATAGCATATTTTGTTTTAATGTATACATTTGGCTTTATCTTCCATGCATCATTTGTTTTGGACTTTCTGTTTTGAACCTCCGTAGTCACCACACAGTCCTGTTCTCCAGTCTGGACTTTGCTGTGTCTGGATTTTTATGCTCTAGATATCCTCAAAGTTTGCACTCTCTCTCTAGTACATATTCTGTCTATTAAATACAGCACAAAGCCAGAGCAGGGACCTGCACTCTGCAAGCCATGTTTTTTTTTGTCCTCAAAATCAGATGTTGAGTTAAATTGATCTCAAAACTGAAAGACATACAACTCTGGTTTTGGACAAATCGATTGTAGCATAAACTTTTGTGAACCACAGCATACTTCTCATGAACATTTATGCCACAATAAAATTTGCTAGTATTTAAAATGTCACAGGACTCTTTGTTATTTAGAATGCAGAAAACTAACATTGGCACCCCTCTGGAACATGTCACTATTAACTATATAACAAAAGTGAGATGCTCTGAAGAAGAATAGTGTTTGTACACTGACTGGGAGGGGGGGTTATGATGGAGGGACCTCAGCGGAGAGTGTTACAGCATGCTTTTGCACACAGATATGTGACCCACCTGCCCATTGGATCCTTGCTAGTAAGAGACTGGATCAAACAGGATGATGGGTCATGATGTCATCCCCAAGTATGAGTTTACTTCTCCAATTATATGTGAAGGGTAGACATTCATTTATTTGGGCAAAAGTAAAGGGATGCACTTGGGGACACTATAGAAATGGGAGCTAAGCATGGATATTTCTCTGAAGTGAAGAACAGGTTTTATATCTGTCTCTGTCCAAGACTGAAGGGTTGGTGAAAAAGGGAGTCCCTCTTGACCACCAAAAAAAATTATGTCGTGGATGATGGGACTTGCATAGAAGAAAGCCATATGGGGCTGCAGTAAGGAAGGGCACTGAGCAAGATTTAGCAAAAAGCTGTCTCTGGACCCAACTCTGAAGTCTGCTTTCTCTGTCACACAGAACATAGTGGGAGTCTTTCAGAATTCCGCCTGATCTCCACAGATCCATTCACTGTAAGAGCAAGCATCCTCTAGTGACCAAACAAATGGTCTGATCTTCTCTAGAAATAAAGCATGATCTGGCCACAGCTTTCAGTTCAATAGATGGGGGCTGGCTCTGGGAGAAGTGTGCACAGACTAATATCGACAAAAGACTACTGCCCCTTGTACATGAGCTATATTCAGATACATCAGCAAGAATCAGAGCGGGTATATCGGATTCCCTAATTAAGAAAATCACTACAGGGAAGGGGGTAAAACAAGGGTGTACCTTAGCCCCACTACTCTTTTATGTATATATATAAATGATATTGTTTCAAAGTTATCTGGACCAGAATTTGTTGTGCCAACCTTAGGCCACTGGAAAGATCCAATACTATTATATGCGATATGGTCCTGATTTCTTAAACTAGAAATAAAACAAAGGTGAAGCAGAGGGCAGAGCTTTAAGCTTCCTCTGCCTCTGCAAATATGTGTGTAGGTCACCAGCAACTATGACACATCTATGAGTCTGCAGTACTCTTCAATCTCTACTTCTTTGCTGAGCCTGCCAAATCATGAAATGCAAGCCAATGAAACAGAACCCTTATGAGCACCCCCATTTGAAAGCACTTAGGGAAATTGAGCAACTGTCCCTAGCTATCCTGTGCAAAGTAGAGAAAAGAATGCCAAAGCTATGAATGAACTTTGAAACAAAAACCCAACAAGGTCAAAACCACCTCGTTAATAACAGTCATGAAAATAGTTGGTGTTAGATTTATCAGCACTGAACACCTCATCTTCACCCACTGCCAAGAGAAGATGAGTAAATGCAGTAACTACACTTTCCATGCCAGATCAAGGGTGACTGTGTAGGAGACAGATTTTGTCCGGGGGTTTCATCAACAGCCTGACAAGCATCCCATCAGCATTTACAACTTTCACTTTTATCACACTTTGCGTTGTATAGCTTTGTGGAGCTGAGCAAAATTATGGGTGCAGACAGAACTGTCGTGGATGCTCAAGACTTCAGTGGTGTGTCCCAAGAAGAGTTTCTACGCCTTTGAAAAGAACACTAGACTATCAAGCTTGCTTCAGATCTTTTAACAATGCCTCCTCAAATGCCTTGTAAAATGGTAAAGTCTGGTAGTAATTATCAAGCACCATACACACTGTTTACAGTAGAGTTGTAATTTTTTAAAAATGTTTTTGTGCAGAGAAGTAAAATACTTCTGAAAAGTACCCAAACGTCTGTTATGTTCTATGCCAACATGGCAATTCCGCCAAAAATGCAGAGGGGGAAAAGATTGCCAAATAAAAGAAAATATAACAAATTGGTAATGGCTTCTATCTTGACAGAAAATGAAAATTATACCTCAATGTGTGGCCACTCATGTGGACACATAAGAATGTCTTAAAGGCAATCATTTTACTTCAGATAACACACCCTGACAGAACTGCACAGCATACTGGCTGGGCTTTCATTTCCCATAAAAGTAGCAACCGTGACCTACAGAATGGTCTAGGAATCATATAATTTATGCATATCACACACACACAGGCACACGCACACACATTATTTATAATAAATCATCTTAAGCACACCGCTGTATTTTGAGGGACGGGCTGGAAGTCAGCACTAAAAATTCCTTCAAAGTTGCCACAATTGGATCCAGCCACCCAATCTAGTTGAGGGCACTGAAAAGGAGCGGGGAGGGGAGGTTTTGAATCCAGAAATAAACTTAACTTTTATACTCCAAACCTCTGTCTCTCAACCATAAGATTCTTAGACGCTTTTATAGCCTTTGGGCTACCAAATGTCACAGTTTTCAAGCCACTTTACACCAGTGAAACCAGCATGAAGCTGGGCTCTGCTATTACACTTTATATGTGCAGCAGATGCCAACATTTTCCTTATCTTAGAGAAGAACTGAAAGCCCTTGAATGAGCAGGGGCAGACTGGGCATTGAACTTACAAGGATATTTCCCAGGGGGCCACTGCCCTGGAGGCGGCTGGTGGCTGGGAACAATTACTCAAGCCCCAAAAGCTCTGCCAGCACCACAGGGCCACTCGGCTTAGACCCTTCAGTGGCAACACTGATCTATGGCTGCTCACCAAGGTGCATCTTCCTTCACCGCTACCAGTGGAGGAGGCAATGGGTGAGCTGATGCACATTGTTAGTCGCACCACAACCTTGGTTTGCAAATTAAGCCTCCCTGTGATTAGTTCAGCAAAAAAAAACCCCATCCTTAATACAGAAAAAACACTGGCATACCAAACAGGAAAGGGCAAACCAAACTAATTATACACTCAAAGACTGGTGGTGGTGAAAAGTACTGTCAAGTTGCAGCTGACTTATGGTGACCCTCTAGGGTTTTCAAGGCAAGAAGCATTCAAAGGTGGTTTGCCATTGCTTGCCTCTGAGTAGCAACCCTGGACTTCCTTGGGGGTCTCCCACCCAAATAGAGCCAACCCTGCTTCTGAGATCTGACAAGAACCCAGAATCCTTAAAGGTAAGAAAATGATTTCCACAGTAGCTGCAAATAATTTTGCCAAACAGCCTCTTTTCCTCACAAATATTCTGCCACTCAGGCATGAACATAAAGTCAGCTTGCTGGAGCTGCTGCAGATGCAGCAGTGTAGCAATCCCCACCTAGAGCTGCAATTGCTGATGGTGTCATCAGGAAGCAACCAGGCTTGACTGGCGAGGAAAGCCCCAGGCCCAGTGGCTATGCCGATGCCTAAAAGGAGGAAGATGTTGAATACAGGAGAGGTGGGGGGAAAGCACTGGGAAGAGGGAAAGGACTGGCAGAGCATGGGGGGTGAGGGAGGTAGCTTGGCAGAAATGGGAGGCAGAAGCAACAGGGTCGAGGGAGCAGCTGGCCTTATGCCTTTGGGAGGGGGTGACACCCTATAAAAGATGAATTCCCTTGAATGGCCAGGGAAGATATGTGGGTATGGCTTGTGAGGATGCTCAGACAGAGAGAGCAAGGAGAGCCAACCCGAGGGAAGGAGAGGGAAAAGGGTGACTTAACCCCCTCCCTTCCCGCATCCAAGGCCATGGGAGAATCAGAGGCGCTGCTGGGAAGGTGGAAGAAGGTGGGCAGATCCTCGGAGGGGCACAGGGACCCTCACAAGTATATGTAAATAAATTGATTAAAACATATACACATACAAAACACACATAATAGCAAAACCAGGGAGGAGAGCCAATAACAGTTATTGGGGATATGGCAAAGAAAACAAAAGTCTTCAGTCAATGGGGATATGGCAAAGAAAACAAAAGTCTTCAGACAGAGCTGCGTGCACTGTTTAACTACACCTACAAGTCTTCAATTTTCTCATCTCTCTTACTCTCCAGAAACAAATGTGCATATCTTTTGGCTAGTGAAGCTGCTAGAACAACCTTGGGAGGGCGTCTGTGTCCTTTACACATGCTGCGTACAAAGCAGCAAAAGAATTGTTATTCTTAACATGTCAGCCCAAGGCTTCATATCTCCAGTATCACCTACGTGTTTTGTCTTCTAATAAATATTTAACACTATTTTTTCTGACTTTTAAAAAGTATCTTGTTAGCACAAACTGCAGCCTATTAAACTAGCAAATAGTTATTTCAAATGTTATGGTACACTGTATCATGGAACAAGTTATTCGTTACACATTTTTTTATTCATGTAAAAATAGTCTCTGTGAAAATTGTGCCAAACTGACAACTGTAGGAAGGGGGTCATGAAAGAACAATATAATGGGAATGAAGGATCATGCCACTGAGACTGCAGCACTCATGTCAGCTGGAGCAGATCGCTTTTGAATTAAGGTGACTAACAGTGTGAACACTTGGAGCTGAGAGCTGCTATCTACTTACACCTGCACCACCCTCTTCCAGTTCAGCTGTAATCACTTTCATATCCTTCCTTTTGAAGTGATCATAGTAGCTTCTTTCCTCTTTCTCTTTTGCATGACAGAGGCGGCACATACAGGCACACCTTTATTCTGGATGCAAAAACAACAATACCAGCACCCTTTCCCATCCACCTCTCCTCCTCCTTCATGTGCGCACACATGCTCTTGCTTTGGACAGGGAAGAAGCATACTATGGACTCTTTCCTCTTGCATCAAAGCTGCTATCTTCCTCTCCCAAGGAGAACACAGTGGTAACTGTATATTTCCACGCTGCAGGGCAAGTTACAAACTGAAGGGTGGTGTGGTTTGCTATGGGAGAATAGCAGAGGAAAAGTTTCCTTACTCAAGAACTGCAGGCCTGCGGGGGTGGGAGGAGGCAAGGCCTCTATGCCCTGTTGTTGGTCATCCAGAATAACTGGTTAGCCGTGTGTGAGCCAGGATGCTGGAGTAGATGGACCACAGGTTCTGATCCAGCAGGGCTCTTTGTATGTTCTTTGAAACCTGTGGTTTTTGTACAAGCTACCATATTGTGACTGGATCTAATCACTAAAACACTATTTTGTGACTGGTAGCTCTTGCAAACAACTTAAGGAACATGAAGAAATATAAACTCTGCCATCCACTGAACCAAACTATCAAAATGGACAGTCCTAGAGCTTTGTGGATGCTTATGAATCCACTGCACACAATAGGCTTTAGATGATGAACATGTGCTTTTAAAACCTGAAATGCACATTTTATGCTAGATATCATAGGTTACCCTTCCAAACAGAAAAGGGAAAAAAATATCTATAGATTCTACATCAGTTCTTGTTTTTTTACAGTTGCCCTAATAACACAGGGAAATCCCTGAGATGGATATGAGAGGCTATGGAGTTTTTATTGTCTGTATAATTTAGCATTCATAGAATCACAGAGTTGGAAGGGGCCACACAGGCCATTTAGTTCAACCCCCTGCTCAATGCAGGATCACCCTACAACATCCCTGACACGTGTTTGTCCAGCCTCCATTCCTCCATTGTTCCTCCATTCCTCCCTAATTTCTAACCTCAGGTATATTTAAAAGGTGCTTTAGCAGTTGAGACTGATACACTTACCATCCTTCATCATCCTCCACTTCAGGCTCAGACACTTCATTTTCAGGTGTTTCTGCTATTGCTTGGTTTAGCTTTGATTTGAAACTGTCCAGTAATGCCAATGTCTGGAATTAAAACATAGTTACTGATAACCTGCACAGTTCCTCATATCTTGTAGCCCTAACTACAGAACAGCCCTAGATGATCAAGGTGGCCTACCTTAGATTAGAGGAAGTTCTTCCAGACTAAGAAGCCTTCCTCTAACCTAAATAGTTCTTCAATTCAAGAAAGGTTACTTACTTTGCTCAGTGGAGTGGTAGGATACATGCCAGAGGATGTAATGAAACACAATGTGAAATAAACTAAGCAAATGTATTTTGGAGTTGCTCTTATATTAATATGTTAGCAAAATAGCGACAATACATCCAAATGCTGCAAGATAAATGCATTATTGCTGTAAAGATGAGTTCCAAGCCAATTCATCTGCTTCGGTCTGCATGGTTGTAAGGAACATGAAGAGACTCTAAGGGGAACTCAGATCTCCAGAAGCAAGACTGTCTTCTTCTATATACTCTTTGTTCACACGGGAATGGAGCAGCCCATCCTCATGGGCAAACCGTATCCTGCACGGGTTTACATTGTCACCATTACATTTCCACTGGAGGGCTGAAGCTGCTTTATATTGAATCAGGCCATTGGTCCATAACAGTCATCTACTCAGACTGGTCTCAGGCAGAGGTCCTTCATGTCACATACTACTTGGTCCTTTTAACTGGGTATGGTAGGTATGGTGTGGATTGAACCTGGGATCTTCCGCATGCCAAACAGTTGCTCTGCCACTGAGCCATGACCCCTTCCAAGGATTAGAAGTCAATTTCATAATATATGAATAATATTATCAATAATTTTGGCTGTGTGCATGCACATATGACTAGAATTCATTTACAAAAGCTTTTAAAATGTTTGCCTTCACAGAACCTCTTCCATTTTGATTCGTACACGAAGGAACCACTGTGTCTTACAGAAGATTCTGGAATATATTGTAGGCAAACCACAGCTGCATATTGAAGTGGAAGTTGTCTTTCAAAATAACTTGTCTGTTGTTACTGACTTTCTCATTAAGAAACATTTGATTAGCTCCTGAGGAGGTCCATGGTACCATAAAACACAGATTGAAAGCCCCCAATTTATGAGAATTTGTAAACTGTCTTCTGATTTTAAATTTAGACAGGAGTCCAGACATTAGTAGTACTCATATTTAAAACTTAATTAAGAGATAACTTTTTTGACTGTTCATTTACAATTTTTTTTCTTTTCTTTTTTGAAAACCAGTTTGGTTTTGAGATTCCTCAGCCATGCTGAGGGTTGGCTGCAGGGCAGAGGAAAAGTCACCACCCCAGAGGCCCAGTCTTTTTAAAAACTCCAGCCACTACAAAGCTGATTGGTGGCGGGTGTGAGTGACTGAGCAGGAGGCAAGGACCACCCTCACCTGTAGACTTACCAACTCTCTGACTCCTGTGAGGACAGGCATTCTGACAAGAGGGCAGAGATGTCATGGGGACTTTTAAAAGGGATGCCGAGGGATTAGGAGGAAGAACCCAAATACCCTCCACAGGCTGAATGCAAGGAAACCAACAGGAGGACAGGCGACATGGTGCTGGAGAAACCTCTCCCTAATTCTGAGGCCAGTGGGGACAGCAGTGAGTGATGTTGGGAGGTCAGCCAGCAGAGGGAAAGGCCCTGAATTACCCAGTAGTTTCAGTTTCTATTACCTGATCTTCACGAGAAGCCCCCTTTTTCGGCTGCTGTTTTCTCAGTTCTTCGTATTTCTTCTTCTCTTGCAGATATTCTGCAACAATGCTGTTTGGGGCAATTTCTACCTCTGCATCTAGAAATCAACAAAAACATACATTTTGCTTTGTGATTCGTGTTAATAATAGTGGGGATGCATGCAGAAGAGACGAAATATGGCTCCATAAAATAACATTTACCAATGTAACCAGATTAGATTTCTGATACATGCACTTGTTAGAAAGTGCAGTTCACTGAGGTTCAGAAACTATTGTCCACTGAAGTTACCAAAGAGTTGCCAAACTGTATCAGCTTTTCATACTGAACATTTTTCAAAGAATGGGTATGAACACATGAAACAGCCTAAAAAAATCACATAATATTCTTGTTGGCAAATTGGTAAAATGTGGTTTGGATCCTATTACTGTTAGGTGGATCTGTAACTGGTTGAGAGCTAGTTTGGTGTAGTGGTTAAGTGCGCAGACTCTAATTTGGGAGAACCAGGTTTGATTCCCCACTCCTCCACTAGCAGCTGCCAGATGACCTTGGGCAAGCCATAGTTCTGTCAGAGCTGTCCTTGAAAGAGCAGTTCTTGAAAGAGCTCTCTCTGCCCCACCTACCTCACAGGGTGTCTGTTGTGGGGAGGGGAAGGGAAAGGTGTTTGTAAGCCGCTCTGAGACTCCAAGTGAAGGGTGGGGTATAAATCCAATCTCTTCTTCTTGACAGATCACATGCAAAGAGTGGTTGTTAACAGTTCCCCATCCTCTTGGAGAGGAGTGACAAATAGAGTGTCTCAAGGATCTGTCCTGCGACCTGTTTTGTTCAACATCTTTATCACTGACTTGGATGAAGGGATAGAGGGAATGCTTATTAAATTTGTGGATGACACTAAATTGGGAGGGGTAGCAAATATGGTAGAAAACAGAGTCAGGATACAGGATGATCTTGACAGGCTGGAAAACTGGGCTAAAATAAATCAAATGAATCTCAATGGGGATAAATGTAAAATTCTGTATTTCAGTAGGAAAAATCAAATGCATAATTATAGGATGGGGGAGACTTGTCTTGGCAGTAGTATGTGTGAAAAGGATCTAGGGATCTTAGTAGATCATACACTGAACATGAGTCAGCAGTGTGATATGGTAGCTAAAAAGGTGAATGCGATTTTGGGCAATATCAACAGAAGTATAGTGTCCAGATCATGTGAAGTGATGGTATTGCTTTACTTTGCTCTGGTTAGACCTCACCTAGAGTATTGTGTTCAGTTTTGGGAGCCACAATTTAAGAAGGATATAGACAAGCTGGACCGTGTCCAGAGGAGGGCAATGACGATGGTGAGGGGTCAGGAGACCAAGTCCTATGAGGAAAGGTTGAAGGAGCTGGAGAGGTAATATGTTTAACCTGGAGAGGTAATATGATAACCATCTTCAAATACTTGAAGAGCTGTTATGTAGAGGATGGTGTGCAGTTGTTTTCTGTTGCCCCAGAAGGTCGGACCAGAACCAACAGGTTGAAATTAAATCAGAAGAATTTTTGCCTAAACATCAGGAAGAACTTCCTGACAGAGCGGTTCCTCAGTGAAACAGGTTTCCTTGGGAAGTGGTGGGCTCGCCTTCTTTGGAGATTTTCAAACAGAGGCTAGATGGCCATCTGACAGCAATGCGGGTTGTGTGAACTTAAGCAGTTCATGAGAGGGAGGGCAGGACGATTTGCCTCAGTGCTTAGTTCTTGTGGCCCTTTTTTACACGCCCAGAGAAATGCTGATTGCCACTCTGGGGTCAGGAAACAATCCTGGAGGTTTTTTTGTCATATTCTGGGCATGGAACAGCGGTCACTGCAGGTGTGGAGGGGGAGATATTTGTGAATTTCCTGCATTGTGCAGGGGGTTGGACTTGATGACCCTGGAGGTCCCTTCCAATTCTATGATTCTAGGGAGAAGAATTAATAAAAGAGTTAGTAAAGGGATGCCAAATAAAACAAAGAAGTCTTCACCTTCTGGCAGAAGGCAATGACAGAGGAAGACAGACTAATCATCCTCAGAAGGAATTCCCAAATTTTGGTGTCATGACCAAAAAGATCCATTCTCGGATTGCCACCCATCTATTCTCAGATGGTGCAAGCAACCAAAGTAGGGCATGTGGAAATGTCTGGAGAGGTTAGGTAGGCACATAATAGAGTAGGCGGTCCAATCTATGTAAGCTTTAAAAGTCAATACAAGCACCTTGAATTGGGCCTGGAAGCAAACAGGCAGCCAATGTAGATGGAACAAGACTGGTGTGATATGGTCTCTACCACGGACTCCAGCCAGCGTTCTGATTGCAGCATTCAGCACCAACTGTAGCTTCTGGACTGTCTTCAAAGGCAGCCCCACAAAGAGTGCATTGTAGTAATCTAATCTAGATTTACCAGGGCATGCACCATAGCACCAAGATCTTTTTTACCCAGCTGCAGCTGGCACCCCAGCCATGGCTGCTGCTGGTATATTCAACAGGAGGCCCGGGTCCAGCAATACCCCCAAGCTACAAACCTGTTTCTTTAGGGGTAATACAACCTCATTCAGAAAAAGGAGACATCTCTGTTCCTAGGTCAGCCCTTCCCCCAACCAGCAGAACTTTTGTTTAGTCAGGATTAAGTTTCATCCCAAAACTGCATCCAGGCACCTTCATGGTTTCCACAGTCTCCCAGAGATCAGTTGGAAGGATGATATGTGATCACCTTAGGTGGATTAGGGGGACAATGTTTAGCTAAGAAAGACAGGGATTTGTCAACTGGAGGAGAACAGGTCTGAGAAGAGACTGCACTTATTGGGCTTCACTTATGGCATGAGGTATAACTACACAATTTGCCTTCAATGGACTTTGCACCTTGTAAAAAGGTTTCCCTTTCTCAAAAGCCAGTCAAATCCAACTCTAGAGGGTGGTGCTCATCTCCATTTTCAAGCCGAAGAGCCAGCACTGTCCAAAGACATTTCCGTGGTCATGTGGCTGTCATGACTAAACACCAGGGTGCACAGAATGCTGTTACCTTCCCACCAAAGCGGTACCTATTTATCTACTTGCAATTTCTTGCTTTTGAATTGCTAGGTTGGCAGGAGCTGGAGCCAGATGGGAGATTACTCTGTCACGTGGCACTAGGGTCTCAAACTGCTGAACTATCCATCTTCTGGTCTGCAGCTCAGCGTCTTAACCTCTAAGCCACCATGGCTCCCTTGTACCTTGTACACCATCTTAAATTTATCTCCAGCACTGTTAATACAAGAACTACCAAGCAATTCCTCTGCTTTTGTCCTTCAAGAAATCTGTGTTATCTTGCCTGGTGTTAGAGAGATATGTGGACTATTGCCGGCCTTTGCGTTTTCAGTGGGAACAAAGCATTTTTTATTTGCTTGCTTCCAGAAAGCTAGGTATGCAACCCAATGCCAGGACCATCTAAATGCCAGCTCAGTATTTCACATAGGATGCTGGCAAGGCCAAGTCTTAAGATCATAACCTGAGACATATATTAGCTCCACTTTTATTTGGTAACATCAAGCCTGATGAAGAGTTCTGGTAAACTTGAGAAGTTTGCACACTGTTTTGTGCCATTTTAGTTATTAGGATAAAAGGAATTACATGCATTGTGGCCTTGTTTTATGTTACTTACAAAGTACACTAGATAACCCAGGCACAGAAATTACTATAAAACCTTTTAACAGTGGCTATATAGGTAGTATCATTTAAAACACAACACCACCTTGCCCCTTGGACAGAAGAAATCAGTCGGTTCTATAGCTATAATAAAAATGATGTATTATGTAAGAAATCAGATCATCATTTTACAGAAAAACTGGTCATACACTATATATTGGAATAGCGAATTTCAAGATGATGCACATGTTTATGCATAGTTCTCTTTGTCATGAGCTGCTATATGATGCTCTTCAGAATCATTAATTTACAAATTTTATTTTTTCTGTCATCTGAAAACTTATTAAAACTGAATTTGATCTCTATGTACAAACTTGAAATACAAACAAAGTTTATAGAGAGACATATTTTGTGATTAGTGAACTCAAGAGATTCCTCTTGGGGAAAAAGAGTAGCTCCCTGTTATAGACATGCATACCTACACAAAAGGTGTGTCTTTAGATTTCCTGAACTAAGTGTATTTCACATAGGGACAGGCTTGTGTTGTTTCCCTGTTGCTGCTGTGGCTACCAATACAGTGCAGGGGCAACAAGGCTTCTACACGGTAGGCTGCCCTGTAGTTTCCCTGCTCCAGCTCCATCCTCCTCTGCCACAAGAGCTTTTTCTAGCTTTTTAAAAATCAGCAATTGAATAACATTGTAATGATGCAACAATCTGTGTATCAGGTTCTCTGAATTCCCAGCTTTCATTTAAAAAAGCGAGGTCCTAGAACCTTTGGTTGAGGACCTAAGGTGCTACTGGACTGGAATCTATCTCTTTGTTTGATGTGCCCTTCCCCTTATATCTCGAAAATGAAAGGGGATGGAGACTTACAAAACAGCTGAGTGGCGGTGAGGGGAGGAAATGGCCATTGCAGGGACAAGGGCAGGAAAAAATCTGAACTTTCTCACCCAGATGGCAGTCATCCAGGATTTCCTGAGATTTTCCCTGAAACTCAGAAGCAGATTAGGTTTGGGGAAGACTGAAAAAAATGTGTGTGGGGGGGCACACAGACTTCCCAACAACATCAAACCCAGGACAAATAGCACATGTGGACAAGGTCCTCATGGAACATGAAATCAGGTATTCTGTTTTTAGCCTGTACTACTGTAATATCCAACATCAGCTCCAGAAGAGAACAGGACATTGTAATAAATGAAGTGTTGCACCATATGAACAGGATATGTGCCTGTTCTTATGTTATATGCTATCCGTACAAAATAATAGAATTATTTCCTGTATTTAGAGTCCTTGACCTGGAAGGCCCAGCCCAGACTGACCTTGGAAGCTAAGCAGGGTTGGCCCTGGCCAATATTTGGATGGGAGACCTCCGAGGAATACCAGCATTGTGACTTGGAGGCAGGCAACGACAAACTACCTCTGAACATCTCTTGCCTTGAAAATCCTACAGGGTCACCAGTCAGCTGTGACTTGACAGCACTCTTCACCACCACTATCTAGAGCATTATTTATTAGAGTCTGCATAGCAGGAAAAGCAGTATGCTGTTCGTATACCATTTTAATTTGGGCTTGATTTTGAGCCAGTGCTTAAGTGAGTCCACTTTATAATATTCTATATCCCTACAGTTGCCAGCTCCAGGTCAGGAAATTACTGGAGATTTAGGGGTGGAGCCTTGGGGAAAGTGGGGTTTGGAGAGGGAAAGGTCCTCGTCAGGGTATAATGCCATAGAGTCCACCATCCAAAGCAAGCATTTTCTGCAAGGGCACTGATCTCTGTTGTCTGGAGACCAGTTGTAATCTGGAGCTTGGCAATGCTATACATTTCATTGTGTAGAAAGAGCATTATTCTGGGTCCAAAATGTGTGAGGTTTAGATTCCTTTTTACAGCAGTCTTATATCAGTTTTATTTTAAAATATTATGAGTTAATTCTGTGCCAAAAATAGCACTGTTACCTAAAATATTTTCTCTGGTTAAAACCTGTATACTTCATAATTGTACAAGTAGTTTTGCAGACAATGAACATTTACAATGAATGCATTCTGTACCCTGATGGACCATTTTTTTTTAATATTAGTAACTTGCTTGAAATTTTGCAGGACCTGTAAGTTAAAAAAAATCCAGAACTTCAAGCATATTCGTATTTAATGGTACTGAACCTCTAACCATACTACTTTTAAAAGGTGGAAAGAACTATATGACTTTGTCTACCTTGAAAGTACCTTGAAAACTAAATTAAAAGTTTGTAAGAGTTCATGCAAGGGGGATTATTTCCATCAGCAACACGACATCGGAAGAGAAAGCTTGTACATTACTGCAATGAGCCAGGTCTTTACTGGTGGAAGCTGATTCGCAGTATTCTAAAAGTTCCTCCTCCACAATTATAACTGTTGCTTACAAAATAGACTGTATGGGTTCTTAAAATGCCAAGTAAGCAACTGAAAACAATATACAACATTTATCATCAGTGGACATTTGTCATGATTCTGCACTTATACGTGTATATAATTGACATTTAAAGAGAAGTTAAAACCTAGAAGCTAACACAGTGGTTCCCCACCCATCCTTGATTTCAGTTCAATCTACCAAGTATGCATCAAAAGTGATAACAATGTAGTGATGGCCACTAACAGAGATGGCTTTACAAGGGGATTAGACAGATGTATGGAGGTTAGGTCCATGAACACATGAAGTTTCTACATACTGAGTCAGACCACTGGTCTGTGAAGGTCAATACTGTCTACCCTAACTGACAGCAGCACTCTAGGGTCTCAGGTAGAAATCTTTGACATCACTTTTGAAAATTGGATGTGTGCTTGAGACCTTCTGCATGCAAAGCAGGTACACTCTACCACTGACTATCTTGCAATGATGACTAAAGAAAACCCCCAATTATAGAGGCAGTAAATCTCTGAATACCAGTTCTAGGAGGAAACATCAGGAGAATGCCTTTTTGCAGACCACCTGGGGCAACTTGCAGGCCACTTTGTAAAACAGGATGCTCGGCTAAATGAACCACTGGTCTGATCCAGCAGGGTACTTCTTATGTTCAGAGAAGTAAAGATGAAAGCGTAGAGTCCAACATTCAGACCATTAAGAGAAGCATAAAGTCAACAGATTATATAAACTACTGGTGAGAAGATAGGAAAAAAACAATGTTTCCTCTACCTGCAAGATTTGATTCGGGTTTCCGGCTTTCAGCAATACTTTGCCTTAATCTAGTTTACTCTTTTATTTAGTGCCCAAGACTAGCCCTACAGGATGTTGAATGATACAGCCTCCAGGCACTGCCTTTCCAGCTGTTATAACTGGCTCCTATTCTTATGTTTAATGGTAACTATTGACAGCTTTCTTGTTTTGTCCTGTCTTTCTCACTGAGGAAACTACAAATCACATTTCTAAAAAAAATAAACAGATTTCATCTTGATAATAAGGAAAAAATAGCAAAAAAGTTTAATGAAGGATAATCAGTAAATTATTTAAGAGAATTTTGCATTGATGTGATAAATATGAATGTTGAGCTTGAATTATTATAATGGCTTGCTTTTTTATAGTATATTGTGGTGATTTTAACTGTAACCTGCCTCGAGCAGGACTCTGAAGAGATGGTACAGAATATCCTAAATAAATAAAACAAATTATTACTCCATCAAAGTGCTAGGATACATACATTTGTTTGATTCATAATTTAGTAAGCAGTTTTCTCAATTTCATTAATGCCTTATGTATCCTTTCAAAAATATGATAGTCGAAGGAAGCTGTATAGTACAGCAGTTAACTCTAAAACGTTTGCAAAATACACCAGGATATTCAGGCTCGTTTTTTGTGTCACAAAGACAGAATCATAAAGGACAAAATTACACTAGTGGAAGATGAAACAGAAGGTAATTAATGGAGGAAAGCAGCGTTCTAGGTTTCAGATGAGTAAACCTATGCCAAGCTGATGTTAATTGCTTAAACAGAAGAAGAAGAGTTGGTTTTTATACCCCACTTTTATCTATCTTAAGGAGTCTCAAAGAGGCTTACAATTGTCAAGGGATACTATAAGAAAATCAGTTCAGAAATCAAGCGAATGACTGGATTTAGATTACCAAGAAATCCTAAAATCATGTTGAGTCTCGTCAAAGAGCTTGTATCAACTTCTCAATATCATATGGATTTAAACTTCTAATTGCCACCTAAACAGTTGTTGTAAAAATTAATTTTATTGTTTTGGCTTATATTCATAATTCTAGAGATAAAAATGCATACAATACAGTACACACTGAAAAAAGCCTGTAGCATCTCCAATATTAAACTCTGACAGATATTTCATATATAATGACAATGGACTCTTTTTTAGACAAATGAAAGAAGTGAATTCTGTTTCGTATCAATAATAAATATAAACCTATATAATAAATAAAGAGCAAGGCAGTTAATGATAGGATGTTTTGGAGGTTGTTAATTCATTAGGTCACCATAAATTATTATAATATTATTATTATTATTTATTTGATTTATATCCCACCCTCCCCACCAAGGAGTAACTTGACAGTATATAATGTGCACACACACATAAATAACTGCCTCTTCTCAATTTCAAGTGGCTGTTTCGTATTAAAACTATTTGTTAAAAGCCAAGATGTAATTATATCAAATAAAATTTACAGTACATCTAGCTCTTATTTGGGCCAGTCTATTATTTTTAAACTAGCAAATAATCTCTGAACCTTACTTATCTAATACTGTGAAATATAAAAGCCAGTAACTACAGCAACAACAAAAACAGGTTGCTTACCTGTAACTGATGATCTTCGAGTGGTCATCTGTGCATTCACACCCATGGGATTCAGTGCGCCTGCGCTGACCTGGTCGGTGTCTGTACAAAGCTCACAACGGGATTTTCGCGCCCTCCGCCCCCGGGCATGCGCAGGAACCCCACCGCGCATGCCCAAGGGGCGGGGGCACGGACATCCCGCCAGTTCCTTCTGACCGCTATCAAGCCTAGCCATGTATGAGAACAGCTGAGGATGACAGCAGTGGGGAAGGACGGGCGGGCGGTGTGAATGCACAGATGACCACTCGAAGATCATCAGTTACAGGTAAGCAACCTGTTTATCTTCTTCGTGGTCTCTGTGCATCACACCCATGGGAGATTAAAAAGCAGTGGCTCACCTGGAGGTGGGTGTTGTCAGACTCAGGGAGCCGTAGAAGAGAGGACCAGACGACCCAAGTCACCCTTCTGCTGGGCACGGACGTCCAGAGCGTAGTGTTTGATGAACGTGGTTGGCGTGGACCACGTAGCCGCTCTACAGATGGACGAGAGAGATGCGCCCTTCAGAAAGGCTGTTGAGGTCGCCATGGACCTAGTTGAGTGTGCCCTCAGACGAGAGGGAGGCAACTTTTTTGCTAGGGTGTAGCACAGCCGGATCGTCTCGACAATCCACTTGGAAAGTCGTTGAGATGTGATGCGGAGCCCTATGGAGGGCGAGCTGTATGATAGGAACAGCGAGTTGTCACGTCTGGTTGGCTGAGTCCGGTTCAGGTAGAAGAGGAGTGCCCTCTTGACATCCAGGGTGTGGAGCAAGCGTTGCCCGTCATCTTCTGGATGTGGGAAGAAATTTGGTAAGAGTATTTCAGTATTGAGATGGAACTCTGAAACAATCTTTGGAACGAAAGTCAAGTCCGGTACCAGACGTACGCCATCTGGAAGGAAAACCAGGTAGGGTGGATCATGGCGGAGCGCTATGAGCTCGCTAACCCTTCTGGCTGAGGTGACAGCCACTAGGAAGGCCGTTTTCCACGCCGCGTACTTGAGGTCACAAGTGGCCATTGGTTCGAACGGCCGTCTGGTAAGTTGTCTTAATACCAGTGGTAGGTCCCACAGTTCTGTAGGTGGGGCCACAGGAGGGTACAATCTAATGAGGCCCTTCATGAACCGCTTAGCGGTTGGATGGGAGAAAATTGTACGTCCCTCCAAGCCCTGGTGGTAAGCGGAGATAGCCGCCAAATAGACTTTGACTGATGAGTGGGATAGACCCTGGTCTCTAAGGAGCAGGAGGAAGTCCAGAATTTTGTCCAGGCCCACTGTGGTTGGATTGCCTGTAGACTTGTCCAAGTACGAGAGGAACTTTTGCCACTTCCTGCGGTAAGATGAGCGGGTCGATTCCTTCCTCGCATTACAGAGGACCTCTGCAACCCGGGTGGAGAAGTTCAAGGTTGGAGCCTCCAGGCCGTCAACTTTAGGCTTTTCACCTCCGGGTGGAGCACCTTGCCTCCTTCGGTGATGAGGAGATCTCGCACTCTGGGGAAGTGATGGAACCTGCTCCCTGCCAGATGCAGTAGGGTGGGGAACCAGGGTTGCCTGGGCCACCACGGAGTCACCAGGATGCAATTTGGCCGAGATCTGGCCACCTTGTGTACTACTCTGAGGAGTAGGGGCAGTGGAGGAAACATGTACAAAAAAGGGCCTGTCCAAGGCACCAGCAGACCGTCTCCCAAAGAGAGGGGTCCTTGCCTCCCTGGGTGCAAAAATATCTGCATTTTGTGTTCTTCCGCGAGGCGAACACGTCTATCGTTGGGGTCCCCCACCGGTCGAAGAGTGGTTGGAGGTAGATCTGATTCAGTTCCCACTCGTGATGGTGAGTGTGGCCCCTGCTGATCAGATCCGCTTCGATGTTTAGCACTCCGGGGATGTGTGTGGCGACGGGAACAATGTCGTTGGCAACGCACCAGTTCCAGAGGTCGATTGCTAATCGACAGAGGTTCCTGGAAACAGTTCCTCCCTGACGATTCAGGTAGCTGAGCGCCGTGGTGTTGTCTGTGAGGACAGCAACGTAGTGGCCTCTCAGGATGCGCTGAAAAGCTCGAAGAGCTAGAAAAATGGCCAGTAGTTCCAGGTAGTTGATATGCCTGTGTCTGGTGGCAGCATCCCACCGGTACCCTGTACTGATGCCGTCGAGGTGGGCTCCCCATCCCCATAAGGAAGCATCCGTTGTCAGGGTGTAATGATGTGTGGGGGGAGAAAAAGGGGCACCCTTTGTAATGTTGGGGACAACAGTCCACCAGGTGAGAGAGTCCCGCACAGTTTGTGTTGGGATTAGGATTTTTGATTGAGGCATGCGGTGTAGACGGAAACTCTTCAGAAACCAAAGTTGGAGAGGTCTCATATGGAGTTTTGCCAGGGGGAGGACCGAAGTCGTGGCAGACATGTGTCCGAGAAGGCGTTGAACGGTGTACGCCGTCGTGGATGGAGAGTCTCGAATTGATGTTGCTAGGTTGGACAGGGTTTGGGCTCTGTCCATCGGTAAGAAGGCTTTGCCGGCTACAGTGTCGAGTAATGCCCCGATGAATTGCACCCTTTGAGACGGGTGGAGACAGGACTTTTGCAGGTTCACCTGGAGACCTAGTGTTGAGAGGAGGTGTAGGGTGAATGTAGTGTCTTTGCGTAGAGACGCCGGGGAGTCGGCCACGAGAAGCCAGTCGTCGATATAGGGG
Organism: Gekko gecko; assembly: GCA_029375565.1. Lineage (NCBI taxonomy): Eukaryota > Metazoa > Chordata > Lepidosauria > Squamata > Gekkonidae > Gekko > Gekko gecko. The sequence continues at coordinate 43,475,977 of JAPDNY010000007.1, read as the reverse complement.
AAGATGGTGATCCCCTGGAGGCGAAGGTGGGCCGCGACAACTACCATGGTCTTGGTGAAGACCCTCGGTGCCGTAGATATTCCGAAGGGGAGACATCGATATTGATAATGATGGTCCCCTATTGCGAAGCGAAGATACTGCCTGTGGGAGGGGTGGATATTTAGGTGGAAGTAGGCATCCTGGAGGTCGATGGTAGCCATCCAGGCGCCCAGCGGAATCAAGGGCAGTAGGGCTTGCAAGGTCGTCATCTTGAATTTTCGGTACCTTATATAGATGTTGAGATCCCGAAGATCCAAGATGGGACGTAGTCCTCCGTCCCGTTTCGGCACGGTGAAGTACCGTGAGTAGAACCCCATCCGTTCGAAGGTTTTGGGGACAGGTTCTATTGCCCTCTTCTCCAACAGGGAGTTGGTCTCCTGGAGAAGAATAGTCGAAGGAGGGGTGGATCGGAAGGTTGGTAATGGTGGGAGGTCTACAAACTCGATGAAATAGCCATTGGCTATAATCGAAAGAACCCAGAGGTCCGTGGTTACGGCTCTCCACGCCGAAAGAAAGGGGTGGAGACGGGTCAGTTCTCTCGACATCGAGAGGGTGGAGTCAAAGACCCTGCTTCGGCCCGCGGTTGGACTTGGGCCTTGCTTGTGGGTGTTGGGTACCGGATCTCGGTCTTGACTGATACGATTGTTTGTAGGCTGGAGACTGACGGGGTCTCCAAACCGTGTCAGGAGACGGTTTCGTTGGGTATGGACGACGGGGAGCATATCGTGACCACGACCTTTGCCTGTAGGATCTTTGTGGCGCTGAAACTCCCAAAGATTTTGAGGCTTTGATGTTTTTATCCATCTCCTGCAAGGCAGCATCGGTGGAGGAGTGGAATAAGCCCTCCCCGTCAAAGGGGAGATCCTCAATATAGGACCTAGTGTCCTGAGGTAGAGAGGTGTTTCGGAGCCAGGCGTGACGTCGGATCGATACTGCCGAAGCCATCGACGTCGAAAAAGCGTCTAAGGAGTGTTTTGCAGTGCTCAAGAGCTGTTTGGCAACAAGGAGGCCTTCCTTTTGGATGGATCTTGCCTCGGCACGCTTGTCTTCCGGTAGAGATGGAAGAAGCTCAGACATCCTCTGCCATAAGGCATACTCGTACCGTCCAAAACAGGCCAGATAATTAGAGGATTTGATCCCCAAGGCTGCAGAAGAGTAAACCCTACGGCCGTAGGCATCGATCTTTTTACTCTCTCTGTCTGACGGAGTGGAGTTAGAACTCTTGGTCTTAGACGATGTAGAGACGACCAAGGAATTCGGGCGAGGATGGAGATGGAGGAACGAGGTTCCCTCTTCCTGAACCCGGTACATATGGTCTAAACGCTTGGTGAAGACCGGTGCCGATGAAGGTTTGGACCATGGAGACTGAACCGCTTTCAAAAGGTGTTTGGACATCGGCAAGGCTATCGGCGTAGAGGCGTCGATTTCAATGATGTCGTACACCTCGTCGGCTGCGGACGGTTGGGTCTGGACTATAGGTAGGGCAAGAGAGTGTGCCATACGTTTCACTAAGTCCCCATATGAGGACATGTCCTCCGAGGGAGAGATCGGACTGCTCCCAGAGATGGCTTGCTTCGGGGGGGGTTCGACAGTGGAAAGAACATCCTCCGGGTCATCGATATCGGAGTCACCCCGAGAAGAGACGGAGTTGGAACTCGACTCCTGAGGTCCCGGTAGCGATGGCTCGGCCATCGGTATTGGTGGAGCAATGGCCTGGTCAGAACGAGGAGGAGACGGCGGAGGCTTCGACACTGTTGCCGAGGGCTGGCGGCGAGGTGAGCGGGAGCGGTATCGACAGGATTCCCAAGGATCTGGGTACCCAGGGAAGTTCCACGGGCCCGAAGAAAACCAGTACGGCATCTCGTGCTTGCCTTCGAAGGGGAACTGCGGAGGTCGATATGGATAGGTTGCATGATACTTGTCATAGCGTGGACCATAGGATTCCCGCTCATGATGTTCAGGACGACATGGAGATCTGGAACGGTGCCGAGGGCGATGTCGGGATCGACCTGATTGATCACTGGCCCACGAAGTTGGCGAGGGGGATCGAGATCCCATTGCCTGGACATCTGAAACCAGTTCGAGGTCGGTAGGAGGCGGCGACATCGACTGGAGAGGATCACGACGCCGGGGTGCAACCGACACAGGTGGTGCAGACTGACGTGGTGGAGAGTCCAGAATCTGTATCGGAGGCTCCACGATGGTTTTCGTCAGTTCCGGCGTTGGATGGGACAGCCGCGGGGGTTGCTGAGGTGCGTCCGCACTAGCAGAGCCCCTAGGAGATCGAACGCCACTCACACCGTGAGATTTATGCGCGTCTCCCGTCTTGCTCGAGTCTCGAGCCCTCGCCTTATCCTTTTTAGGCTTCTTCACCGGTGTCGACATGGATGAAGTCGCCTTCGATTTCGACTTTTTCGGAGGGGCCCCTCCGGTATCTGAAGAAGGTCTCCCTACCTTGGGAGGCTTCGGCGTTGGGGGATGCGCCGATACAGACGACTTCGATGTCGAGACAACCGGTCTCGCAGGAGAAGCATCAGATTCCATCTCGGGAGCTGGAGGAGCGAGCGCTGATTCCCACAACGCGACCTTCAGTCTCGCGGCCCGGTTCTTCCTCGTTTGGTTGGAGAAACGGGCACAGATGGAACAGGCGTCAGGCCGGTGAGTCTCCCCCAGACAAAGAATACAGAGTGCGTGCTCGTCCCTCAGAGCTAGCTTGCTCCCGCAGGAAGAACACCGTTTAAAGCAGCCCCACTTACGACTTTCCATAAACAACGGAAAGCGGCCCTTCCACCCAGCAGGATGAAGGGCGGTGGATGGGGGGGGGGAAAGGTCCGTAGACCGCGAAAAATCCACCCAAAAAAGTGTGGATTGAGAGGGAAACGATCCCAAAGAACGGAGAAAAAAGGCAGAGAAAAAATTTTGAGGAGAAAGTTGCGAACTTTAGCTGAGGTAAATCGCTCTCAGAGACACCAACGCAAGCTGCTAACAGCGAGGCGGTCAGAAGAGAACTGGCGGGATGTCCGTGCCCCCGCCCCTTGGGCATGCGCGGTGGGGTTCCTGCGCATGCCCGGGGGCGGAGGGCGCGAAAATCCCGTTGTGAGCTTTGTACAGACACCGACCAGGTCAGCGCAGGCGCACTGAATCCCATGGGTGTGATGCACAGAGACCACGAAGAAGATCAAGAAGCTTGTGGGACAACCTGTATATTTATTGCCTAATTTTTATAAACATTGCCACAACATGTTTTGAGAATCCTTGGAAAGTAATTGAAAACAAATGTGCAACTCCTACGTAATGCAATTCAAGCACATGGAAGTTTTCTTCAACAAACCATTTCCTTCATTTTTCCTGTGAATTAGTTAATCTTTTTGTATGCAAGATGCTCCCAAAAATGATTCCATCCTTTCTTCCTTGCTGCCTTTATACCTAGAACTGCCTCCCCAAAAAATCTGCATGATGCTACCACCTTCATGTCCTTCAGATCCCTCTTGAGAGCTTACTTTTTAAATGAAATATTTGGCACAACCCTTTACAGAAATGGTTTCTGGATTTCCTACAGAAACTGCTTGAATTCATGTAACTGAGATCCACAGGGACTGGTGATTTTAGAGAGAAGATGCATTGTTTTACTCTGAGTTCAACAATTTCACATTTGAGTTCCTTAAGAGCCCCCTAGTATACACATCTGGACCCAGTGATTTGTGAGTTTTTAATTTGCTCTAGGGGCTGCAGTGGTTCAGAGGTTAAGACGCTGAGCTGCAGACTGGAAGGTCTGTAGTTCAGCAGTTCGAGATCATAGTGCCATGTGACAGAGTGAGCTCCCGTCTCTGGCCCCAACTCCTGCCAACCTACCAATTCAAAAGCAAGAAATTGCAAGTAGATAAAACAGGTACCACTTCAGTGGGAGGGTAACAGCATTCTGTGTACCTCGGCATTTAGTCATGCCGGCCACAAACCATGGAAATGTCTTTGGACAATGCTGGCTCTTTGGCTTGGAAACGGAGATGAGCACTGCCCCCTAGAATTGGATTTGACTAGCTCTCAAGCAAGGGAAACCTTAATTTGCTCTATCCCTAGAATTTTATCACTTGGAATCTCCGTTTGATTCAGTTCTTCAGACACTCAGTCCGCAAAAAGGAGTTCCAGACAGGTTAACTGTTCCATATCTTCCATGGTGAAAACTAATGCAAAGAATTAATTCAATTTCTGTGCAGGCCATGTCTCCCATTAGCAACTTTTCACTCCTTTGCTGTCCAAGGACCCAGCCACCATGTGGTCAAAATGCTGTCACAGACCAATCTCTGTATATTTTTAATAATCAAATATCCCATTACCGGGCCCCCTCCCCCATGGGGTATTCTCAGCACAAAAAAATATTATTTTGTCATCTCCATATCAGGTAGAAATCTGTAGGAGATTATTTCTCCCTCTCACTAGCCTAATGTCCTTCTACCCTGAAACCCTCATTCTTCATGACAGTATACTAGCATTTTAAAAATAAACAGATAATCTAAGTATTACCTTATTTTTGCAAAAACATTTCAGCTTCTTAGGGGAAAATACACATTCCTTATATTCCAGATCTCCACATCTGCACAGAGCAAAGACCACACTTTATCTTGTCATTTTTTGATGCTGATCTGGCAAAATTAGTATTAGTAAGTAAATGCCTAACCCGTGAAGGGCAATTTCAATAGTTCTGCCAGCTTCAGTTAATTTTTAATCAAAGTTTCATGATGCACAATTAGATTTCAAAATCATATGATTAATTTTAAATAGTACTGAAGCCTGGTATTGCACAAAAGCTTATTATAGTTTTGAGGGAATCTTTGCTTTTATTATGACAAGTTATGATCAACTTCTTAGGTATGTCTTTGTAGATATACATACTTATTCTAATAGCCAAAATGTGCGGATACCTATTCCCACCAACAGGGGGCTCACTGTCCCCCAACAGCTTTTCCTGCATAGTCAGTAGACTTCCTGGGTTTGTAGAAAAATCCAAAAAGTGAAGAAATCCCTTCAGGAAGGGTTGAATTCCCCCAAAAGCCTTTTGAAATGGCCTCTGCAGGGACCTAACTCCAGGCATCAACGGTGAGAGATTAGAACGTTGGGAGGGGGGAGGCTTCTAACTGGCTCTGTCAGTAACAGGGTGGGGGAAGGGCCCTTTCCAGGCCTCTTTCAGCTTTGGAGGGAGGGAGGGAGGGAGCCTTGGGGCCAGGCCTCACAAGAGTTGCCAGTGCCAGGCTGGGGGATTTCTAGAGATTTTGTGGTGGACTCTAAGTAGGGCTGGGTTTGGGAAGGGAGAGGCCTCAGCTGGGTATAATGCCACAGAGTCCACCCTCCAAAGCAGCCATTTTCTGCAGGGAGACAGACCTCTGCTGTCTAGAGTCCAGTTGTAATTCTGGGGGGTCTCCAGGGCCCATTTGGAGGTTGGCCACTTTAGACCTGGCAGTAGTCTAGGGTTGCCAGGTCCCCCCTGATTTGCATGACTCACCTAGCCTGGGCTGCTTGCTACCATCCATCAGCAGCCACCCTATGAAAGCCAGTGAGGTGCAGCAGTTAGAGCTTCAAAGTAGGGTCTACAAGACCCAGGTTCAGATCCCCATCTTGCAGTGGAAGGTGACTGCGTGATTTTGGACCAGTCACATATTTCAGCCTAGCCAACCTCACAGGGTTGTTGTGCAAATAAAAAGGAGGAGGGAATAATGAAAGCTGCTTTGGCCCTCACTGTGGAGAAAGACTGTAATTTTCCTAGGTAGAGGCTGGGGGGTGGAGATGGAAAACAGGAGACAGAGAGGCAGATAAAGGTAGGTTGGCTGTTGGTTGGGAAGGAAATAGGATTGCCAACTCCAGGTTGGGAAATCCCTGGACATTTGAGGGGTGAAGCCTGGAGAGGGTGGGATTTGAGGAGGGGAGGAACTTTGGACTGGTGTAATGCCATAGACTCCACCCTCCACCCATTTCCTCCACGAGAACCACCATTGCCAGCCTCTGGGTGAGGACTGGAGATCACCCAGAATTACAACTGTTGTCCAGGAGACAGAAATCAGTTCCCCTGGATAAAATGGCTGTTTTAGAGGGTTGAGTCTATGGCATCATACCCTGCTGAGGCTGCTTGCCTCCCCAAGCCTCATTGTCCTAAGGCTCCACCCCTAAATCTCCAGGAATTTCCCAACCTGGAGCTGGCAGCCCTAAGGTGAATTGATCTCTGTAGCTGGGAGATCCGTTGTGATTCCCAGAGTGCTGCCACTGCTGCTGTGGGGTGGAGGGGAGGAAACAGGTGGGTGGCTGAGAGCACTGCCACCACTGCTACTGCTGCTCTGCGGAGTGGGGGAGGAAGCAGGCAGGAGGCTGGGAGAGTGATGGGGCAGAAAGAAAGAATGATGGGGTGGGGGACAGAAAGAGAGAGAAAGAGTGATGAAGTGGGGAGGCAGAAAAACAAAGAGAAAGATGACAGATCAAAAAGAGAGAGGAAGTCACATGCATGGAGGAGAAATAGAGAGTAAGAAAAGGAGGGCACAGGGGAGAAATAGTGTGAGAGAGGTAGGGGGCGAGGAGAGGAAGCAAAGGTGTGACGAATGAGATAACCATCCCGCAAGTTTCTTGCGGGTCTCCACTTGTATTTCTATAATCTGACAAAAGCCTGTCACCAAGACAAGAGGGTACAGTGCTGAATAATCTTTGCAGATGCCATAAAGCAAATGCATGCGTTTAGCATGTTCCACCAAGTGGGGGTGAGAACGGCCCTGGTCGAGGCTAAGCAGACATCCCTTGGGGCGAGGACAGCCAGTAGATGTCGGTCAGCAGAGCACAAGGCTCTCTGAGGGACATATGGGGAAAGACGGTCCCTTAGATATGTCATTCCCTGGCCGCATAGGGCTTTAAAGGTTAATACCATCACCTTGAAACTGATTTGGTACTTAATTGGCAGCCAATGCAACTGGCAAAGCACTGGCTGAATGTGCACCTGGCACAGATGTCGCAGTCAGCAGGTGAGCCGCTGCATTTTGCACCAGGTGGAGTTTACAGATTAGATTCAAGGGTAAGCCCACATAAAGTGAGTTACAGTAACCTAACCTGGAAGTGACCATTGTGTGAGTCACTGTAGCCAAATCCCAGGAGGAGAGAAGGAACCGGTTGCCTGATCTGCTGAAAATGATAAAAGACAGACCTGGCAACAGTGGTGACCTGGACCTCCATAGAAAGTAAGGTATCCAGGATCACCCCTAGGCTCCTCACCCTTGGCGATGGTACCAATAGTGCCCCATCTAGGACCAGGAGCCCCCTGACTTCAATGGATTGAGTTTCAGCCAGCTCTGCTGTAGACACGGCCTCCAAAACTTGGTCAGATTATCTGAGCTGGAGTCCGGGTGGCCATCCATCAACAGATAGAGCTTGGTGACAACAAACAGAACTTGTGCTATCTGGTCCCGTTTTGCCTAGATTCTGCTTTCTTCCTGTAGCCTCAATTTCCCGGTGAAAAATGTTCACTATCATCAGTGTACAACCATACCTCACATTTTAAAAAGTATATGAGTGATGAAACTTTCTCAGAGAAAAAGGCTAAGCTAGACATGATTAGTGTTGGTGTAGTACAAATTCTATATGGATCCATATTCAAAATCTGAGCTAATATGAATGGTACACTGTCAGCAACTTAACATCTGAATGAATCCCCAGATTAACTGTAACACAAGCATCTTTTTCTTGTTGCAGCTCCCCCCAAACATTTCTTTGATTCATGGGGTCTTACATCTGCAAACTGATTTAGGAACAAGACACTGAGTCTTGGATCCCACAAACCACCAGGATAAATAGCTGACAGTCCATGATCTTTCATCCCCCCCCCCGAGCCTTTTCTAACCCTGAGAAACATTATTGTCAGGATTGGGGCACTCATGTGTACCAATAGGGTTCTAAGGGTTGCAGGGAGAGGGGAAGATCCATGATTGTTGTGCCCATGCAATGCAGGGTCCAACCCTGACTCTTCAGTTCCCCATTAAGGAGAAGAATGTCTTCTATCCCAAAATGTTCTCTACAGCATGAGGTTCCAAAAGGGCCCTGGAGCAAAAAGCAGGACTGTCACAACTCTTTCAGTTGTTATTTCTTTCTCTCTGGGTATGGAATGTTGTCACCAGGAATTTAATTCCAGTCTTATTAATTAACCTTTCTCACAATATTGTGCCCAAGCTCTAAGGTCCCTTGATTGGACTATGTGGTCCTGAGGATGAGACTCTTCTATTTTACTAACATATGACTCCAGGTTTTCATAAAACAAAATAAAGCTTTATTTGTACAAAAAGCGTATTGGTTTCAGAATGTTCAGCAACTTATTTCTTCTGTAAATGAAATTGTGGATGTTAATAACCTCTGGCTAAGTTGTCATATTCTTTCACTTCACAATCATTCCTCTTTATCAAATTCGTTTTTCCTAAGAATGTATTTTGTCCAAGCTTTTATATATATTGCTTAGTTAACATAAGAACATAAGAACATAAGAGAAGCCAATGTTGAATCAGGCCAATGGCCCATCTAGTACAACACTCTGTCATACAGCGGCCAAAATATACCAGGTGCCATCAGGAGGTCCAGCAGTGGGGCCAGGACACTAGAAGCCCTCCCACTGCTGCCCCCTCCAGCACCAAGAATAGAGTGCATCACCTGCCCCAGACTGAGAGTTCCCATCTATACCCTGTGGCTAATAGCCACTGATGGACTTCTGCTCCATATGTTTATCTAATTCCCTCTTGAAACTCTCCATGCTTGTAGCTGCCACCACCTCCTGTGGCAGTGAATTCCATATGTTAATCACTCTTTGGGTGAAGAAGTATTTCCTTTTATCTGTTCTAACCCGACTGCTCAGCAATTTCATGGAGTGCCCACGAGTTCTTGTATTGTGAGAAAGGGAGAAAAGTACTTCTTCCTCAACCTGCTCAATCCCATTCATAATCTTATAAACCTCGATCATGTCACCCCTCAGCCGTCGTTTCTCCAAGCTAAAGAGCCCCAAGCATTTTAACCTTTCTTCATAGGGAAGGTGTTCCAACCCTTTTATCATTCTAGTTGCCTTTCTCTGCACTTTTTCCAATGCTATAATATCCTTTTTGAGATGTGGTGACCAGAACTGTACACAGTATTCCAAATGAGGTCGCGCCAATGATTTATACAGGGGCATGATGATACTGGCTGATTTGTTTTCAATTCCCTTCCTAATAATCCCCAGCATAGCGTTGGCCTTCTTTATTGCAGCTACACACTGTCTAGACATTTTCATTGAGTTATCTACTACGACTCCAAGATCTCTCTCTTGGTCCGTCTCTGCCAGTTCAGATCCCATCAACGTGTATTTATATTTAGAATTTTTGGCTCCAATGTGCATCACTTTGCACTTGGCCACACTGAACCCCATTTGCCACATTGACGCCCACTCACCCATCCTCGACAGATCCCTTTGGAGTGCCTCACAATCCTCCCTGGTTTTCACCACCCGGAACAAATTCGTGTCATCTGCAAATTTAGCTACTTCACTGCTTACTCCCAATTCCAAATCATTAATAAACAAGTTAAAAAGCATCGGACCGAGTACTGATCCCTGTGGTACCCCACTGCTTACCACCCTCCACTGGGAAAGTTTCCCATTTATACTCACTCTCTATTTTCTATTTATAAGCCAGTTTTTGATCCACAAGAGGACTTGTCCTTTTATCCCATGACTATTGAGCTTACTTAGGAGCCTTTGATGAGGAACTGTATCAAAAGCTTTCCGGAAGTCAAGGTAAATAATATCTATTGGGTCCCCCTTGTCCACATGTTTGTTCACTCCCTCAAAAAACACTAACAGGTTAGTGAGACAAGATCTTCCCTTACAGAACCCATGCTGAGTCTTCCTCAATAGTTTTTGTTCATCAATGTGCCTACTAATTCTCTCCTTAATAACAGTTTCCACTAACTTACCCGGTATTGATGTCAGACTGACTGGCCTGTAATTTCCTGGATCTCCCCTGGAGCTTTTTTTAAAGATGGGAGTGACATTAGCTACCTTCCAGTCCTCAGGAATGGAGGCAGATTTTAAAGAAAGATTACATATTTTTGTCAGGAGATCCACAAGTTCACATTTGAGTTCTTTCAGAACTCTCGGATGAATGCCATCCGGGCCTGGTGATTTATTAGTTTTTAAATTGTCCATCAGTCGGAGGACTTCCTCTCTTGTCACCGCAATCTGATTCAGGTCTTTCAAACCCCCTCCCGAAATCGGTGCTTCTGGAGTGGGCAAGCACTTCTCCTCTTCCACAGTGAAGACAGAGGCAAAAAATGCGTTCAGCTTCTCAGCCATTTCCCTATCATCCTTCACTACTCCTTTTACCCCTTGGTCATCCAAGGGCCCCACTGCCTCCCTGGCTGGCTTCCTACTTCTAATGTATTTGAAGAAAGTTTTATTGTTGGTCTTTATGTTTTTTGCGATATGCTCCTCATATTCCCTTTTTGCTTGCCTGATCACAGACTTGCATTTTATTTGTCATAGTCTGTGCTCCCTTTTATCAACCTCACTGAGACTAGCTTTCCACCGCTTAAAGGAATCCTTCTTACCTTTTACAGCTTCCATTACTTTATTTGTTAACAATGCAGGCTTTTTTCTATACCTATTTGTACCTTTCCTAACCTGCGGTATATATTTTTTCTGAGCTTCTAGGACTGTATTTTTAAATAGTCTCCAAGCTTCCCCAATGGTTTTGACCTTCTCCACTCTTCCTTTCAATTTCTTCCTCACATGTCCCCTCATACCAGAGAAGTTACCCCTTTTAAAGTCAAAAGTGGTTGTGTCAGTCTTTTTGGGCAACTGCCTATCTATGTAAATGTTAAACTCAATGACATTATGGTCACTGTTCCCAAAGCGGTGCAATCACTTTTACATCTCTCACCAGGTCTTGGGTGTTACTTAGGACCAAATCCAGGATCACCTCTCCCCTGGTAGGATCTGTGACCATCTGTTCCATAGCACAGTCATTGAGAGTGTCTAAAAACTCAATCTCTTTTTCCCGACTAGAACTCATATTGCCCCAATCAATGTGTGGGTAGTTAAAGTCGCCTATTACGACACAGTTATTTCGTCTAGCCGCTATCTTTAATTCATTCATCATTTTATAATCCTCCTCTATCTTTTGATCTGGTGGGCGATAACAAACTCCCACTGTTAAGCTTCCTTTTGGACCCACTATTTCAACCGATAGTTAAATCTTTTCCTTTCTTTTAACTCAAGTTTCTGTCAGCATCTTTACTTCACACACTTATAACACTTTAACAGTACTAGGATTTGACTCTCTCTAGTCACCTATATGTCCTCTATTAAGTATTACTACTTTCTTCTCCAGAATCCTAATTCCTTTCACAGCACTTTGCTGGATTCAGAAGACCAAACTTTTTCTGTTGACCATTAACTGCTGACTGACTTCTGCTGACTGCTAAGAGCTGCGCTCGCTCTCCCCCCCACACTTTTCTTAGCTCCACCTATACCCTCTCAGTCACTAACCAATCACCTCACTCACTTACCACCCCCTTTCACTCCCATTACTCTTCCGAAACTTACCAACATTTAAAGAAACACACATAACTTTAAATCATTACAAGGACAAACAATTTGACATAATCCTGAGAGGCACTCTTTACAGCCTATTTAGAGTAATGGTTAAATCCAATCCCTTATATTAATGGGATGGTTTGTATATGTTTTTATATGACTATAGTGCAAGCAGGCACACTTGACAACATTTGCTACTAATAAATTTGAAATGAAGTGTTTTGAAGAGAGTTTTATGGATAACGTGGACCACCAAAAAGACAAATCAGTGGGGTAAAAATCAAATTAAGCCTGAACTTTCCTTAGAAGCTAAAATGACTGAACTGAAGCTATCGTACTTTGATCACATTATGAGAAGAGAAGAGTCACTGGAAAAGACAACAATGCTAGGAAAAGTTGAAGGTGACAGGGAAAGAGGAAGACCCAACATGAGATGAATTGACACAGTCTAGGAAGCCATGGCCCTCAGTTTGCAAGACCCGAGCAAGGCTGTTAACAATAGGACGTTTTGGAGGTCCATTAATTCAGAAGGGTGGCCAAAAGCTGGAAATGATATGACAGAACTTGACACACACACACACACACACACACACACACACACACACACACACACACACAAAATCAAACAAATATAAGGAGATGGAGAAGGTACAGTGGTGATCATCTTTTCTATTCATTACATTTTCATATATTATTTTTTGTATGAAAGGTAGTTCATAAAGTTTTCTGTAGTATTCACTAATATCAATCAGAAAACATGAGCTTATTTATATATTTAACATATATTTCTTCTGCATACTAGACCTAAAGGAGTTCTTAAGGTACCTTCCAACAGAATTTAAAATAAAATTTTCAAATACCAACTAAACCAAATCACATTAATGGCTAAAGAAAAAGCAAGAACCAAGTGCTTGACTGAACAGAAAAGTCTCATGCAGACTATGATGGATGGCAACTGAGAGAGCCTGAGGTGGCCCCTTAAAGCAAGGAAGTTCACAGGAAAGATACCACTGCTAAAAAGGACCTGTTTATTGGAGCTATTTGCCTAACCTCAAAGGCTGTGGCACTCTGAGAAAGGTTTTCTTAAGTGACCTAAAAGTTCTGTAGGGTTCTCTAAAAGAGTAACACTAATCTTTGTACTCCACTCTTATTCTTGTGAACAGAGGGGAACAACTTTCTGTGCAATGCACACATATCTGATGGGAAGACCATAATTTCAAGAATTAAGGTGGGTCAAAATGACAACAATGTAGTGGCAAGAACATGTATGGCTGGCTCAGAACAAGGAACAATGATTTTGATCTGCCCCTCGGCACTTGGTTTCCTCACATGCACACATCCTGTTTTACAGTAATCTGATGGGACAGTGTTGACAAATCTTGAAACAATGCCAGCTCTTTTTTTACAAAAAGAAAGTGAAAATGTTGGCCCTAGGGTATTTTCTTTCATTAAAAGAAGGAAGAGATGTAATGTAATGCACAAAACAGTTGCTGGAAAATCTACCACCATAAAGTAATTTCAAGGAAAACATGAGAGATTCTGATTGCCAGAGACTGATATTAAAGATAAAAAAATAAATGGACCAGTCCTTAGAAGTTGTGGAAGAATACAGAATCATAAAACTATTGGGCTGAAAGAAATCAGCCTTCTGATTATATTAGTTGCTGTAGATTTTCCGGGTTGTGTGGCCATGGTCTTGGCATTGTAGGACCTGACGTTTCGCCAGTAGCTGTGACTGGCATCCTCAGAGGTATCTTCTGATTATATGTTTTAAAAGAAGGTAATCAGGACAGTCATCCAGTTCAAAACCTTCTCCAAACACAAAACTGTCAAAGATTAGCCCATATAATCCAGACTGTTTGCTCAAGAATGAGCAAAAGTTTGCACAACACTTTCTTTTCCTAGGTTAGAGCACTGGCCCAGTATGGTCTACTCCATTTGGCTCATCTCATCAAGGTCTCAGTCACCTGTCTTTTCCAGCACTTGCTACCTTCGATCCTTCATCTAGAGATGCTGGGCATTGCCCATGGGGCCTTCTGAGTGCAAAACATGTGCTCTACACTGACTTTGGCCCTATACTGAAAAACAAGTGCAGGTGGTAGTAGAACGTCAAAGGCAATATATGGCTTTCAGGTAAACTAGGGTCCAGAAACTTTCTTTAAAAAGTAAAAGTAATCACTAGCTAGAGTAGGCTTCAAAATGAACCCTAATATTGGGCATGATTCATACTTTAGTATAGAGCTTAGTGTCAGCCCATGTGAAAGGGTGGACTTCTTAACTGCACACTTCTGCTCAAAAAACAGCATAAGGTCTGAGGTAGCACCAGGAAGGACTCAAAAGGATTTTACTGTGCCTGTATGAAGCCATACACTTTTGCTATAAAGTATCTCTTTTTTGACAGTAGCTATAACCGAGGTTCATGTGTTGTTGTTTATTTACTTTAGTTAAAACATCTGTGAGCCACCTTCCTACCTTATAGGAACTCTAGGCAGCTTACAATGTAAATAATAATAATAAAATATCATAAAACACATGAAAACTACTAGTTAAAATTGATAATTTAAAACTGTTGGTAGGCAGAAGAACTAATCAAATACCACCATGAACAGAACTGTCTTCAGTCGCCTCCTAAAGTTCGAAAGTGAGGGGGCCAGGCACACCTCCCTGGGGAAGTTGTTCCATTATCATGGGGCTGCCATTGAAAAGGCCTTCTCTTATAAGGGAGAAGACGGTCTGCCACATATCCCAGTCCCAAGCCATGTATGGCTTTAAAGGTCAAAACTGACCTTGAATTGGGTTTGGGTGCAGACTGGAAGCCAGAGTAATTGCTGTTGGATTGGGGTCACACACTTCTGGTAATTGGCTTTGACCAGCAGTCTAGTTGCAGCATTCTACACTAGCTGCAGCCTCCAAACCCTCTTCAAGGGTAGCCCCAAGTAGAGCAAACTGCAATAGTTCAGTCTAGACGTAACTAAGGCATAGATCACTGTAGCTCGATCAGACTGAGCCAGGAACAAGTACAACTGGCGCACCAGTCAAAACTGGGTGAAAGTACTCCAAACCACAGCAGCCGCTGATTGTCTAAGGTGACCACTATGTTGAGCAGCACCCCAAGCTGTGAACCAGACTTTTCAAGTCCCTAGTCTGCCTTTCTGCTAACACAGAGCACCACTGTCTTGTCAGGATTAAATTTCAGCTTCTTCACCCTCATCCAGCCCATTACTGACTCCAAGCACCGGTTTAGAACATCAACAGCTTTTTCATGTGATGTCACCTTTTTAGGCTTAAAATGCACATTTCTTTTTTGTACTAACAAAAATTTGTATTTTTTAAAAAATGTGCTGTTTGAAATTCACAAAACAGGGGCAGTGTATACCTCCAATATTCTTAAGATGACTCTCAGAAACTTCTAAATGATTGAATGCAACCCATAAATTGCCTCAAGGAAATATCAAATAACGCCCATTTTAAATCCTCTCTTTATTTTCAAAGCTCAGGTTGCCTCTTCTAGTCTAAATTTTGCCAATTCACAACCAAACCATTGTTTTAATAATAAACCAGAAAGCAAATGATATCTGATCTTTCTAAAAAAGTTTAGAAAAAATTGCCTATACCTAAATCTGTACAGGGTTCAGTTTTATTGGCTGCCAATTTGAATAAAACTTTTACATGCACAGGCACCAGCAAGGGATTAAAAAATTTAGACCAGAAGGGTTTATAAAGAAAAACAAAACAGCCTAACTGTTGTTGTTGTTCAGTCGCACAATCGAGTCTGACTTTTTGCGCCCCCATGGACCACATCACGCCAGGCCCTCCTGTCTTCCGTCATGCTCTGGAGTTTGCTTAATTTCATGTTCGTTGCCTCGATGACACTGTCGAATTATCTCATCATTTTCCGTCCCCTTCTTCTTTGACCTTCAATCTTTCCCAGCATCAGGGGCTTCTCCAGTGAGTGCTCCCTTCTCATTTGGGGGCCAGAGTATTTCATCTTCATCTTCAGTATCTGGCCTTCCAGAGAACAGTCAGGGTTGATTTCTTTTAGGATTGACTGATTTGATCTCCTTGCAGTCCAAGGGACTCTCAAAAGTCTTTTCCAGCATCATAATTCAAAAGAATCTATTCTTCGGCACTCAGCCTTCCAACTCTCGCAGCCATACATTACTACAGGGGAATACCATTGCTTTGACCATATGGACTTTTGTTGGCAGGGCGATGTCTCTACGTTTTATTATGCTGTCTAGATTTGCCATAGCTTTCCTCCCAAGGAGCAGGCGTCTTTTAATTTCATGGCTGCAGTCACTATCTGCAGTGCTCTTGGATCCCAGGAACATGAAGTCTGTCACTGCTTCCATGACTTCCCCTTCTATTTGCCAAGGAGTGATGAGGCCGGGTGCCATGATCTTAGTTTTTTTGATGTTGAGTTTCAAGCCATCTTTTGTGCTCTACTCTTTCACCCATAGTAAGAAACTCTTTAGGTCCCCTTCACTTTCTGCCATTAGAGTGGTATCATCTGCATATCTGAGGTTGTTGATGTTCTTCCCAGCAATCTTAATTCCGGTTTGTGAGTAATCCAGGCTGGCATTTCACATGATGCACTCTGCATATAAATTAAATAAGCAAGGTGACAATATACATTCTTGTCGTATTCCTTTTCCGATGCTAAACCAATCAGTTGTTCTGTATCCAGTTCTAACTGTCGCTTCTTGACCCTTATACAGGTTTCTCAAGAGACATGTGAGGTGGTCTGGTACTCCCATCTCTTTAAGGACTTGTCATAGTTTGTTGTGATCCACACAATCAAAGGCATTAGCGTAGTCAATGAAGTAGAAGTAGATTTTTTTCTGGTACTCTCTTGCTTTCTCTATAATCCAGCAAATGTTGGCAATTTGATCTCTAGTTCCTCTACCTTTTTGAAACCCATCTTGTACTTCTGGCAGTTCTCTATCCATGTACTGCTGAAACCTAGCTTGTAGGATCTTGTAGTTAGCCTAACTATTAAACACTATTAAACACTGTTAAACTATCAAACACTATTAAACAGCCTAGCTATTAAATTATGAATGTACTAATGGACTCTTGCTCTTTTCTACTGCTACAGACAGACTAATGGCTACCCATCTTGATCTATTAAACACTGGACAAACCAGACCAGCAAAAAGTTCATGGTAAACCCTTCTACAAAAAGTACTGGTCATCGATAGTATTGTTTAAGAACAAAAAAAGTGCAGCGCTGAACATCAGCTTGCATAATTGTTCTAAGCAGAAATGCATGCCCCAGGTTGACCTTAATATTTCACCTGAGATGACAAAACGTCTAAATAGTTTCCCAGCCCCCAGCAGCTCTTCCTCCGTTGTCTGAGTCTGTAGTTAATCTGGGCCCAATGTGGCTGGTTTTGGCACTCCTCTTCCCATGGATGCAGAGCGCTCTCATGTTGTGATTGCTTTCTCTCATACGAATCTACCCACCGGTTAAGATTTTCTTCAGAAGCCCTAAAACATGTGGTCTTGCTTTCAAAAGAAAGAGGGATCAGCATCAGAGACTCAGTTTTGCCTGTCATGTCACTAAGGCTCTGAACCTCGCTCTGCACAGAAGGTGCCAAATCTGTAGTCTTTTAGGCAGCAGGCAAATGTTTTTATTCTCCCAAACTTTTTAATAATTGTACCCCTTTCCATAATCTCGCTTTTCATGGCTGACTCGTTGACAGCTTTAAGCTGGTTGCTAGTCTTGTCATGATCTGTGGGCTTTTAGATGTCTTATGTTCAATTGGCTTGTGTGGTTGCTTTAATATTTTGTTCTGTTTTTTATGCTGATGTTTGTGCGATGGTTTTTATTTGTTTTATTGCTTTAATTGAAGGTTGTACATAAGCCACCCAAAATTTAATAAGAGACTAGGATGCACGTGTTTTAAACAAGTGCATGAATGAATCCCTGATGTCCTGCTTTTGTGAATTCGTCATGAGTTTATTCTGTGGTTATACTCATTGTTTCCTCACTGGGCTCAGGGGAATTCTGAGTCTCTGCCTGCAGCTGCTGAGACCAGTTGCTTGTCCCCTTGCCTTCCTAGTGTATCAGGTCTACACTCTTTGTTCATCCTTGCTATATGTCACAAACATGCTACCCAACTATTAAGTCTGTCACTGCAAGCATCTCCTTTTCCTTTAACATAATTATTATAGAAAGTTTAAGCTACTATAAAGTTGTTAGTCTTTAATGTGCCACAAGAGTTTTTATTATTTTATTACAGGCGATATATTCACTGTTTCAATTCTATTTTTTAGGTCTATTGTGAGGTTTCTGTACCAACAGCCAGAGGAATTTTTAACGGGCAGTTTTGATAGTAAGATTACCAAATAAAGGTTGAAGAATGTATCTTGGTTGCTGCAGCAGCAGAAAATACTGGCACAGATGAAGAATGAAAATTTGTGCTATGGAGCTGGAGGAAATAAATTGCAAAATGCTGTCATTAAATTTCTACCATTTCTGCAGCAGCTATGCATTACATTTTTATTACATTATGTGAGAGCCAGTGTGGTACAGTGGTTATAGTGTCAGACTAGGATCTGGGAGACTCAAATTTGAATCCTCACTCTGCTACAGAAGCTTGCAGGAGACCTTAGTCCAATCACTCGGTTTGCCAATAATGGCTGGAAATCTCCCACTATTATAACTGATTCCAGGGAATAGATATCAGTTCACCTGGAGAAAATGGCTGCTCTGGAAGGTGAACTCTATGGTACTATATCCCATTTAAGACCCTCCCCAAACCCTGCCCTTCTCAGGCTCCACTCCCTAAATCTCCAGGTATTCCCCAACCTGGAGCTCGCAACCCTACCAGTCACACACTGTCCGCCTAATCTACCACACAGAGTTGTTGTGAGGATAAGAGAGGAGAGGACAATGATGTAAGTTGCTTTGGGTTTCCACTGGAGAGAGGGAGGATTATAAATGAAGTCAAAGAAATCAGTAAGAATGCAGCATTCTAAGACGTCTGAGAGCATCCCAGCATCTACATAAAGTGCTGAAGATAACAATGCTGTCAGACAAGCAAATACATTTGGTTTGTTTCTACATATTGTTTCTTCAGTTTATGGGGAGAGCTACATTTCTTACAATACAATCCTACGCAGTTACCCCAACCCACTGATTTAAATGGGCTAAGACTGGAGTAACTCTGCATAGGATTGCATTGTAGGAGAGGCAGACTATACAGATGAAGAAGTAAAGTTATACAGCCTCAGTTCTGAATGCCTGCCATTAATTTATGCCAAGACACTCAACACATCTTTATCCTGGCTATCAACAATAAGATCCTGAAGGCAGTTTACAATAATTTTAATGAAATAAGAAAAAAAATCAAAATAACTAAAGCAAACCCACAAAGGCAAGGAGATTCCTCAACATGACCACCAGAAAACCAAAGCTACATCCCACCGAAAGCCAGGATAAATAGGAATGTTTGTACTCCACACCTAAAACTCAGTGATATAGGTGCTAAAAGTGCTCCAAATATGTGGGTGGTGGAACTTCTCTGGTAGCTACTTATTCCATGGGATAAAGTCAAAGCACTTGGCAACATCCCGGCAAATGCCAAAATCTTGAGTAACATTTGTGAAGTGCCTACTCTTAATCAGCAGACTAGTGAGTGAAGACAAGAACATGAGCCAGTAAGATTTGCTTTGCTGAAGAAATGGAGAACAGTATAGCCTGAGGATAACTGGCATCTTCTTCTCCCTAAGGAAATTCACCCTTTGCATCAGCATATGTTACCTTTCCATACCTCTTACCTTCAATTTTATTCTCCTTTGGGTTTGAAGCATTTTCTTCTCTCTTTTGCTTTGCTGCTAGCAGTTCGCGTTTCAGCTGGCGTGCTTCTTTCCGTAATTCCTCACTGCAGAGAGAAGAACATTTAAATTTGTCTAATTTTCTTAGATTAGAAAGCCATTAAATCTGTGATATGAATATACAGCAATTTGTGCCTCTTAGATTAGGCCTAAAGAATGTTTCTATTTATTTTAAAATTCAGTAATCTGTCTTAATTAAAATAACCTCACTGTGGTTAACAGAAAAGTATAAACAGTGAGAAAGCTATAATTAAACATAATAAAGTACGCTAATGCCAATATCCTATTCAGATAGTATAACAAGCAAGTTGAAACCACATTAAAAGACCTAAACAGAACACTGTACAATTTTCTTCTAAACCACTGACACACAGAGAAGTCTCAATGGGCAGGTGTTCTTGTGGAGGCTACCACTAGAAGGCCTGATCTGTGTTCTCAACCAGCCTGTATTCATACAGGAATTATTCACACATTACAGGCAAGCCTGAGAGTATACCTGGTAGCAAACTCAACTTGGAACTGCAGCCCAATCACAACTCCCTAACAAAAAGTTCCTTATAATATTCAAGTTTGCAAACATTTGATTTCATTCATATTTGATGGTATAATCTCTATCCCTGTTCCCCTCCTCAAGTCCAACGTCCTTCCTTCCTTTCTTGACTTGAACCATGGGTCTGCATTATATCTGTACCAATGCCAACTACTGCCAACCGTAATCAGGCATCTTATGAATGTACCATCTATGCAGGACACTGACTTGAGGAATGATAGCATCAGCTAAACGAGCTTGCTCAAAGCAAGCCAAAGTTTGCTCAGCCTTGTGTTTGCCTGGCAACTGAGGGCAGGGTGTTCCCCCCCCTCCAAAGAAGGAGGAAGGGCAAAACAAAATCTCCTCTAGCCAGGCATTAGTTACTCTGGGCCTGGAGGCAAGGGAAGAAAATAAATTCTGAATGAGAAGCCAAAGCAAGCATTAAATTACACAGCCCATCATAATGGGAACTTCATTAGTATCACATACACAGCCCAGAAAACCACCTTGATTCTCTCCATAGAATTATAACCTTCTCCAGAATGGCAAATAAAGCTTTCATATAGAAGTGAAGAATGGTTTGGCAGAGGACGGAAGCTATCCTGTCAACTCCTGGCATGGGACAATGAAGTTTCAGTTCTGTTTTCTACTTTGTATGTGTTGATGAACAAATCAATGACTTCATACCCCAGGATTATTGGTCTAGCACTTTCCCTGAGTATCCTATTGACAGATCAACACAAGCTTAAAGATGACCCAAGAGCAAGCAGCCAAGTCTGGAATAACAGACAAATTAAAGTGCACTAACAGAGCTTGCACAGCAAATTCCTGCATTATACCTGAGAGTAGCTATTTTCCCCACTCTTTCATAACAGTAATTCCTCATCAAGTCAATAAACAAGAATAAAGGTGACAAAAGGAAATGTAAGCAGAAAATCCTTATTTCTTGTCTTCTAATTAAAGTTGAATAAATTATTATTTCTCACAGAAAGTCTGCTGTCCCATGTTATCCTTACCTAACAAAATGTGTAGCATATTTTATTAATAAAGGGAAGAGACAAAGGAACAATTTGTTAGAAGCGACCATCTACAAAGACTCAAACATCTACTTCAGGGATCTTTACCATGTCACCGATCCATGCGGCTTGAATCTCTGCATTCCTTTCACCTGCCTAGCCAGGAAATATAATAATTTCTTTTAGAAATCACAAGCTCTATCAGCTTCATTGTTCAAAGCTGTTTCAACTTATTAATTAGCTGAGATGCCTCAAAATGTTTTTTTTCATGATTTAGAGATTTAAGAGGAGCTTCAAACATAATTGAAGAAGTATCCCCAACTGAATATACAGTCATTTGCCAAGGGTTGCCTTGTTGAGGGAACCACGTGTATTGAATTGTTACAGTAGGCCAGCAGGGTTTTGCTGGGCTGGTTATGTAGCTAAGCTGCAGCAGAGTGCTGTAGTAGGATGAATACACTTACCTGAGATTGTGTTTTCTTGAGGTATGTGCTGAATAAAATCTAACAACCCACATCTCCTGGTTGTGTTAATATTCAACTCAATAGTGTGTGTTTGGAAATAATCTTTGTTCTTTCAACAGCTAACCACCTCACGCCTCTCAGCTTTACGTCCAGGCCTGGGTAGGTTATATTCAGGCTCAAGTCCTATTTCCTTTGAGCTCAGTTTTTCCTCCGTCTTTTTAATTTTCTTCTGGGAGTAGGCAAGAAATTTCATTATATTGTTAGCCCCCAGGAAATCTGTCAAATACCTCCACTTAGCTGCACAGTGACACTACATTTTACTGAGTAGGTAGGGTTGTCAGGTCTTGCCTGGCTGCCAGCAGGGGGCGCCAGCCCAGGTTCCTGGATATTCTAGCGCATGCCTGACATGCTCGGTGTAATGACATCACCCAGAAATGACCTCATCGCACAGGGGACACCCTAACGTTTGGCAAAAAACTCTATAATCACCACAGAGTTTTTAGCCAAATGCTAGAGCGTCCCCTGCATGACATGCCCAGTGTGATAACATCACTTCTGGGTGGCATATAATCATAGAATGTTGGAGTTGGAAGGGACCTTTCAGACCATCTAGTCCAACCACCTGCACTCTGCAGGAGCATAGCCGAAAGCCCTACAACATACCTGAAAGATGGTCATCCAGCCTCTGCTTGAAAACGTCCAGCGAAGGAGCATCAACCACCTCCTGAGGGAGTCTGTTCCACTGCTCAACCACTCTTATAGTTAGGAAGTTTCTCCTAATATTTAGCCGGTAATGACTCCCTTGTAATTTCCACCCATTAGATCTAGTCTTGCAATCCGGAGCAAGAGAGAATAGATCTGCTCCATCTTCTACATGACAGCCCTTCAAATATTTGAAGACTGCAATCATGTCCCCACTAAGCCTTCTCTTTTCCACGCTAAATATACCCAACTCTTTCAGCCTTTCCTCGTAAGACTTGGATTCCAACCCTCTCACCATTCTGGTTGCCCTCCTCTGGATACGCTCGAGCATGTCAACATCCTTCCTAAAATGTGGTGCCCAAAACTGGACACAGTACTCCAGGTGAGGCCTGACCATAGCAGAATAGAGTGGGACTACTACCTCCCATGATCTGGACACAATGCTTCTGTTAATGCATCCTAAGACTGCATTAGCTTTCTTCGCAGTCACATCACACGCTGGCTCATGTTTAGCTTGTGATCAACCAGAACACCTTTCACATGTGCTGCTGTCAAGCCAAGTCCCTCCCATTCTATATCTGTGCCTTTGATTTTTTTGTACCTAATTGTAGGACTTTGCACTTATCTCTATTTAAATTCATTTTATTTGTCTCAGCCCACTGTTCCATCCTATCTAGATCATTTTGAATCCTGACTCTGTCTTCTTCAGAATTAGCAATCCCACCCAGCTTTGTGTCATCTGCAAATCTGAACACATCAGGCACAATGGGGCTCTTTGGGGGTGGGGCTCCCTTGCTGGCGAGCTGGCTGGTGGAAGATTGGGGGCCCTGAAAGTGGAGAAGCCCCTGCCCCCATCACGGGGATGACAACCCTATGAACAGGTCTTGTTTCTGAGCATTTGGCAGGGCTAAGGAAGATGAGTTTCTTACAGTATGGAACAATGCCAAGCCTTTGCTCTTTGTCAAGTACTTAATATTTATTTTGTACTTTTCCTTGTCAAGTGCTTTACAAATATCAACTAATACTCATAACGATCCTTGGAGGCAGACTTTCTCCCTGCTGCAATGAGGTAACTGATGCATGGAAAAGTGAAACTATTTGTACAAACACTGCCTGTGAGACAGTAGGTTTTAAGGTGTTATCTAGCCACTGAAACAAATGCTTTACAGATTTCTGCCATGAAATAAAGCACGAAGGACAGCTGTTTTTTTTTGGGCAAAACTCTCCTAAAAAGGAGAGAATTTTATTCTTTTTATAAGAAAAGGAAGGGGTAGATAGATGGAGAAAGAAAAAGAATGGAGTGAAGTTTTCTCTGTTAAAATGGGTTAGTTTTAGTTAGTGTTTAATATCGTTTTTCGGCATTGATCATGGTTAGAAGATCTTCTTTTTGATTTTGCAAAGTCCAAAGACACTCTGTTAATACAGTTAGTAAAGTCCATTGGGGTTAGTAATTAAACAGCTCCTTACAGATGCAACACAAACAATCCTTAAGATGTCTTCTTTTTAAGTCTCTTCCAATTATGGGCTAAGTCCTTTTTAACCTTGATGGCTTCCTTTCCTTCACCTCTTACCCCTGGGCTGCTGTCTTCTTCACTGCTTATCATAGTTTTAAGTGCTGCGTCTTCCCTCACGCCGGCGTGTCTCTTCAGAAGTTTTTGCATTTCAAGGATGTAGTCTTTCTTCTTTCTTTTGTAGCTTTCAGATTTCCAGGGCGCCATAACCACTTCGCAAAGAATTAGATCTCCGATGTCTTGCTTGCTATGCTCGACCCCCCCTTCTACTGGCAGAGTAATTTCTTTTATAAAAGCGGAATTGGCTTTGGGAGCCATATCCACCTCTTCTTTTAATTCTTTCGCTTCACTGCCAGTTAGGGGAACCAATACATTCGCCAAAGTAAATCCGAGATCCTCTTTCTCTTCTTCTTTTACGCCCTTAGAATCCACGCTTTCTGTTCAATTTCCGTCATCTTCCTTGTTGTTTCCAATATCAGTTCTTTTCGACTGATGAGAACACTTTCCACTTTAAGCAGGGTTTCATTGATTTTCTGCATTTGCTCCAGCAGAGGGCGCAGAATCTCATTTTCCTGTTGATTGACAGCAAGCTCTGGGGGGGGGCTACTCGGACCGGAAGTCCCTCCTCCCTTCTCTTCCGGTTTCTGCAGGACTTTCCCTGTTGTCGACATTTTGTTTTATTGTTTACTTTTAAGAAGTTCGTGCCGCCTCCCCCAGGAAGCTAATAAGGTCGTAGTCTTCTATGCAACCCCAACGGTACTTTCACCAACAGTTCTTTCTCTCTTCCCCCCTCCGCGCTCCCTTTGTAAATCTTGCTTCTCAAAAGGGGTGGGGACTCCTCCCTCCTCCCATATGCTTAAACGCTTGCGGGGGGATTCAAATTCACGCTTCAAAATAGACCTTCCACTCACGATTCGATGCCACTTCTTCTTTTTATATTAAATCATATCGCTGTCTTCACTCCTGGAAGTCGGTGGCGCTGCTAAGTCCCATGACGGGGCACGACGCAGCGGGGCCGATTGGGGCAGGGAGAAAGCCTCAATTTCCCGGCTGTCTGCCGGCAAAGAGGTCACTCTCCAAGCGCCCCCGGTTCGGAGCCTTAACCTAAGGCTCACTAGGGTCTTTCGCACATGCGAAGACCCCCCCTATCTGCGCGTGGGCTAGCCGCCTCCGGGAGCGTCCCGAGACGCGGCCGCCATTCGCAACGCCGAAACCGAAACCACAGCTGTTTTGAAAATGCACCAATCCAGTTTATTGAACAGGACCTTCTGGCTCTGTATAGCAATTGTTTGGGCTGTTTTAATTAGGGGGCAGAGAGAAAGGACTGACTGGTTTACTAAAGCCTTCAGCACAAGAAACAGAAGAAGCTGGGGAACTGATTAACTGATCAGAGACAAGATTTGTAGTCCATTTGAGAGGATTATACATTAATATTCATATAATAAAGAGCAGTCCATTTCCGAGGATTATACATGTGTGTATGTATGAATGTATCTATTTATAGATATAGGTCATATTCTAATAGTGAAGTCAGTATATCTTTGGATACTTAAATCCAGTCATGGAACTGTGAATGGGCAAGACAGATCTTTCTACAAAACTGAAAAGGGTCATAGGTTTGCAGAAAAATGTGAAGTATAAAAAAAATACAATGGGCAGTTAAAAAATCTGAAAATGATAAAAGGAGTGCCTGTAGCTTTAATCAATGGATTCCCTCAATGGCTATCACTAGGCTACCACAGAATTCCAAGCTTGGCTCTACCAATAAAAGGCAGGGGGAGGAGGGAAGGCCCTTTCCAGCTCTATTTTAGCCTTTGAGATAGAACTCATCAGGGCCACACCTGGACCTAGGGTTGCCAACTCCAGGTTGGGATGTTCCTGGAAATTCTGTGATGAAGTCTGAGGAGTGCAGGGTTTGAGGAGGGGAGAGGCTTCAGCACAGTATAATGCCAGAGTCCACCCTCCAGAAGGACAGATGTTCAGAGTTCAGTTGTAATTGGAGGGGTCTCCAGGTCCCATCTGGAGGTTGGCAACCCCCGGACTGGCAGCAACCCTTGGGTGACTTGATGCCACCTGACTTACATGGCTCAAGCAGGCCTGGTTGCTTGCTACTGCTCAAGAGAGCCACCTTATGAAAACCAGTGTCATGTATCAGTTAGAGCTTCAGAGTAGGGTCTACGAGAACCAGGTTCAGATCCTCATTTTCCTGTGGAAGGTAACTGGGTGATTTTGGACCATTCATATACTTTCATCCTAACCTATCTCACACATCCTACCTGTTGTGTGAATAAAAAGGAAGAGAAAATTATGTAAGCTGCTTTGGTCCCCACTGTGGAGAAAGGTGAGGGATCAATGAAGTAAATAAAGAATAAATATAGCTGGAGATTGGAGGCAGATAAAAGGTAGGTTGGTGAATGCCTAAGAAGGAGAGAATGAGGCAGGGAGAGGATATGGGGATTGCCAAGATGAGGGAAAGAACTTAGGAAATTCCTAGAAATTTTGAGGGAGGAGCCTATGAAGGGCAGGGTTTGAGGAGGGGAGGGGCCTCAGAGGATTATAATGCCATAGTCTCCACTCTCCAAAGCATCCTTTTCCTCCAGGGGAACTAGGGCTGCCAACCTGCAGGTGGAGGTTGGAGTTCACCCAGAATTATAACTGCTTTCCAGATGACAGAGATCAGTTCCCCTGGGGAAAATGGGTGCTTTGGAAGGTGGACTTTATGGCATTATACCCTGCTGAGGTTGCTTCCCTCCCCAAACCTTACCCTCCCAAGGCTCCACTCCCAAATTTCCAGGAATTTCCCAATCTCAATCTGGCATCCCTAAGGGGAACTGATCTCTGTAACTGGTAGATCTGCTGAGATTCCAGGAGATCTCCACACACACCCCTCAAGGGTGGCTACCCTAGAAGGAGAGAAGGAAGCAGGAATAGGGGAGAGACTACGGGGCTTTCAGAAAAGGAAAGAGGAAATACTGGGTGAGGTGGAAGTGAGATGCCACAAGTCCTTATGGGTTCCCACTTTGTGTGTGTATAGATACAGAGATATATAGAGCAGCAACTTTAATACTAAAGTGAGACTGAAAAGCTGCCAAGCATCCTTATCCAGAGTTGAGTTGTGTTGGAAAGTCATTTCACCTTTCTGCACCTTAGTTTTCCCCGCTTGTATATAAAAATTCAGTTGCTGACTGGATTAGTTAATATTAGTCCTCTCAACATGTAAAAACACTTTTAGTATTAATAGCAATAGGGTGGACCAGCTGTTAGACACTGCAGAACACATGCTGTGCTTTGCAGGCTGAAGTCACTTCCACTAAGAATAAAAACCTTCCTTGTTATGATCCTGAACTCACAAGAACTAAATATTTCAAAAGTAGGTTTCAACAGCTTAGCAAAGAACAACACATTAATATCCCATGACATGGGACGAGCACTTGTGAGAAAACAAACCAGTCTTGTGAACAGTAAGTTCTGGAGTGGAGCCGGCTAGAAAGACCCAAGCATGGCTACTGCAAAGATTGACATTTTAAAGAATAAAATGCTGAAAGTAATGAGAAATGCTAAGCTAATAAAAGTTAATCCACTGTCACTTTAATTTCACCTGCTTGCTTAGAATGTCCCTCATCAGATTTTTTTTCTGGAACATTTTATGCTCAACAGCCATGACTGTGATTCTTTATACTACGTCAACTCTAATGTGTATTGAGAAAACGTACTACTGTAAGGCTTGTAATTAACAGATCATTCAGTATAATCAGAGGAAAAAATGGTGAAAATAGCTTAGATGCAGGCCCTTTTATATTGTGAGGTAGTATTTCATAGCCCAGGTTAACCCAGTCTAGCCATCTCAGAAGCTAAGCAGGGTTGGCCCTGGCTGGTATTCAGATGGGAGACCTCAAAGGAATACCAGGGCTGTGACATGGAGGCAGGCAATGGTATACCAGCTCTGAATGTCTCTTGCCTTGAAAACCCTATGTGGTCACCATAAGTCAACTTGATGGGGGTGGGGGGGAGAAGTTTCATACAAATCTGAAAATACTTTGCACTTTAGGCCATCATCTTACTACGGTGTACCTGGGTCACAGCAAAGCCAACTGGATTATGTAGGTAATGTGCACCAACTGGATTATGTAGGTAATGTTAATGATACAAAGAATACTATAGGGTTGGATCCAACCAGCTTTTCCCCTTAAAATTAGTCTAGTTATCCTCCTTAGTGCAGTTTCTATCCCATATGCAATTGTACATGAAGGTCCTATGACCATCACCATTATAATCTTTTTATGTTCAAAGGGGATCTCCTCCTCACCTTTTCACTAGAATAAAAGCTGTCTGAATCTAACACATTGTTTACCCATTTAGGACTGCATAGAGAAATCACAGCAAGAACTGGGTTATATACAGACACAGCTATTATGGAAAAACATCAGTAATGATGATGATGATGATCTCTATGTGATTCCACAAACATGTGAACTGGGTCTTGAAATCAGGATTTGTATCTACGATCCTAATATTGCAAGCAGAGGTACATACTATAGCAACAAAGCAGCAAAAGATGGCAAGAATGCAGAGTCCAGTACAAAAAGCATTTTTGACAAACCAATTTGAAAAGTCCAACAATGCATCCCAATAAAAATTTTGTTTCAAAAAAAAAGAAAAGAAAAGTCCAACAAGGAGCAGCATTTAATAATGCAGAGGCAAGAACAGCTGTCGGGAAGAATAATAATAGCCAGTAATGGAAAGCCAATAATAGAGAGCCAGTTTGGTGTAGTGGTCAGGAGTGCGGACTCTAATCTGGGAGAACCAGGTTTGATTCCCCACTCCCCCACATGCAGTTGCTGGTGTGACCTTGTGTCAGTTAGAGGTCGTTTCAGAGCTGTTCTCTCAAGAGCAGTTCTTGAAAAAGCCCCACCTACCTCACAGGGTGCCTGTTGTGGGGAGAGGAAGGGAAAGGAGATTGTAAGCAGCTCTGAGACTCCTTTGGTTAGCAAAGGGCGGGGTATAAATCCAATCTCCTCCTCCTCTTCCTCTAGCACCATATGCCCACTAACCAGGGTCCCCAACTCAAAGTTTTGTGGGGAAAAATCCATTTCTACAAATTGTTTCCTAACATTAGTAAGAATGAGTGAATGCCATTTCCAATAGAATATTAGGTAAACTGGGCACTTTCAAAGTTACAATTCCCCTCCCCACACAGCTATCCCTAGGAACTGGGCTTGAAAGACTACACAAACGTTTTACTGATTTGCAGGGGAGGGGGGAAAATACAACCATAAATACAGATAACAATCCACACTAAGGAAAAAACAGGCCATGAATCCAACTGATTTACTGTGCAGGTCAGATTAAAACCAATGTTAAAATTCTTATTATATGTCTCCTCTTACATGGTAGAAGGCATATTGTAATTACAAGTAAGAGTGACAGTGAAACCTGGGATCTCCAGCAGCCTCTCTGGAAGAGTGTTAAATTCTGTTGAACCAGATGAGTGGACAACCTTGTACCACCTCATCATTCACAGTTCTTTGGAATTCCTAAAGTCAGTGTGTCACCGGGACTCAGAGCTTCCCCTCCTTCAAATAATGTAAAGAAAGTACATGCTATCTTGACTTTAAATTTTTACAAGTATGATTCTAAAAAATAAATTGCCAGATAAAACTTTGAAATTGCTGGAATATAATGTTTAAAGCACATTTTATTTATTAATTTTCCTAGTCAAATGTTTTAAGTCAAGTATTTGTTGCTACTGGCTCAAAACGTTAACATGGCGTACTTTTAATTTTTTGTTTACTAAACATAAATTAAAACAAAGTTTGAGTCCAGTGGCACCTTTAGGACCAACTATGTTTCAAGTCTTAAAAGTGCCACTGGACTCAAACTTTGTTCTGCTGCTTCAGACCAACACGGCTACCCACCTGAATATAAATTAAAATAAATATAAATCAGATCTTACTCTGCTTAACGTATTGGATTTTTTTTCTGGAAAACTTTCTGATTCATATTGTTCTGCAGAACCCACACTACTGCCTGCATAACAAGGAACTTCATTAGCATTATTCATGTTTAAGGCTGCAGGAACTTGCATTGCATTGCAGACAAGATCACAAATGTGTGGCCTTCTCCCAACTATACTGCATTGTTTTCTAATTCTGTAATCTGCCTCAAAGCCTCAATGAGAAAGGTGGCCTATAAATGAAGTAAATAAATAAACTCTTAATCACAGTTAAAACATTAGCAGTTTTACCATCTGCAATGGGCAAGTATAAGCATATAGTAAAATAGACATGTGTCCTCATAACTGGGTGAACATTTTTCCTTGTATAGAATGGTGCCTAAGCATGAGAGCAAATAACTATCACATACATATTTGTCTGTAATCACATTTCAGTTTTGACAGTACACAGATATGCAACTAAGAATGAAAATAATTGATTAAAGTTCAGTGCTCCTAAAATATTTCATTCTAATTTTACTATATTGCATTATTCACACTGAACAATATTAACATATTTCTAGAAGCCGGAACCCATAAGGGCTTGCAGAAGGCATCTCAGTTCCCCCTCCCCCATTATTTCTTTTTTCTTTTGCGCCCCTGTCTTCAGTATTTCATCCCCCCCAGCAGCCACTACCTAGAAAAACTATGGCCCAGCAGTGTGGTGCTGGCCACTGGGACAGGCCTGCTTGCATGGTAGGGCACACTCAAGGACTTGTGGGATGGCAACTCACTTTCCCCTGTGTCCCCCTCCCCATAATTTTCCTCTTTCCCTCCTCCTGGCAACTCCTATATCCTCCCCCTTTCCCTACCTCATTCTTTCTTTCTCAGCCAGTCACCAACCTACCTTTTATGTGCCACCCATCTTCAGCTATATTTATTTTTTATAAATAAATAGTGGGGTCCTTTTTATTCTCACAACAATCCTGTGAGGTAAGGTTAGGCTTACAGTATGTGACTGGCCCAAAAGTCATGCAAGATGGGTAGTATTAAGTTACCCAGTGGTTGCTCACTGGTCTGGCCCAATGAGTCCTCCCTCAAAGGCCAGAACAGCCCTGAAAAGGGCCCTGTCCCCTCTCCCTGCCTTTTACTGACAGAAATCAAGCCGAGAATGCTGTGGTTGCCTATAAACTGCCAATGAGGGCTCCCATTTTTAAAGCTACATAGAGACCTTTCTATAAAACTGAAAAATGCCCCAAGTTTGCAGAAAAATTAAAAACCTTAAAAAAAATACTGGAGGATTAAAACCCCACAAAATTTATCACCCTCAGGTTTTAACCTCCCAAAGTATTTTTTAATGTTTTAGGTTTCTCTGAAAACATGGGGTGTTTTTCAGGTTTATAGAAAGATCTTTCTTGCCTGTTCATAGCTACAATCACTGGATTAAGTATCCTCAGATTTGGCTGACTGGCTTCATTATTAGAATAGACAAGCGAAGGATCTGTGAGGACCAGGGCCGGCTCGAGGTGTCTCTGTGCCCTAGGCAGGTGCAGATGCCAACCTCCCAGTGGGGTCTGGAGACACCCACCATGCCACCCCCGCCTCCTCTCCCTCCCAGGCAAGCCAGGGAAGAGGCAGGGGTTTAACCCCCACCCCTTCCCTCCCAGCGCCGGCTTGCCTTGGCACTCCACAGCTGTGGGGCGCCCAGGCAAGCCAGGGAAGATGTGAGGGTTTTAACCCCCGCCCCTTCCCTCCCAGCGCCGGCTTCCTGAGGGGGAGGGGGAGGGCGGGCAAGCTCTGCTGCCGCCTCCTGCACCCCGTCAGGGTGCTCTTTACTGGCGGCGGCAGTGAGGTGGCGGTGATGGGGGGCTTTTCACAGGGGAGGGTGGGGCGCAGTTTGGTGCCCCTGCGGCCGGCGCGCTCTAGGCAAGCGCCTAGTTCACCTAGTGGGTGAACTGGTCCTGGTGAAGACTCACAGGATGATACAGGAACAATCTAATTATCCCACTTCTCTTCCTCTTGTTTTTTTTTCTTTTCATCTTCATCCTTGTTTGTAGCGTCTTGCTTTTCCTTCTCTCCCACACATCTGCACACCTACATATCCCCCTTTTTCTGTTTCTTCTAGGCAGCCTCTGTCGCCCCTCACTCATGTTTTTGTTTCCCCATGCCTTTCTGTTTTTCTTTTCTGCTGCTCCCCTCTTCTTTCTGTCCTATTTTTTATTTTGGCTGTCTGCTCACCCGCTTGCATCACCCAATCATCAGCTATGTGCTTGCCTCCCCCATCACTGGCTCTTGGCTCTCTGCTCACCTCTCCCCCATCAGCTCTCCACTTGCTTCCCCTCCATTGTTGGTGTTCTGCTCTTCCTCCCCTCCATAGTTGGCACTCTGCTTCCCTGGGACCCCATTGCTGATGCAGCACTCACCCACCTGCTTTTTCTCTTCTTGAGCTGGGTCCTTGCCCGCTCTCCCCAATCTCTAGCGCAGTGCTTGCCCACCAACTTCCCCCCATCCTTGAAGCAATACCTGCTTGTCCCCACGCTGCCATCTCTCCAGCTCATAGTGCTGCCTGAAAACCAGAGGTGACTGTGTTG
The DNA here is from genome assembly GCA_029375565.1 of Gekko gecko. NCBI lineage: Eukaryota > Metazoa > Chordata > Lepidosauria > Squamata > Gekkonidae > Gekko > Gekko gecko. The sequence goes on along the minus strand of JAPDNY010000007.1, from coordinate 43,443,773 downwards.
TCTGTGCTTCCAATGTATTTTTTTTAAGATTTCAGATTTTTCTGCAAACCTGGGGGGTCCTCCATATTTGCAGGAAAATCTGTTTAGTGTTTGGCCCTTATCCATGGATTTACATATCTGCAGATGGGGCCAGACTTCACTATTAGATATTCAGATGATGATGAGAGCCAGTTTGGTGTAGTGGTTAAGTGCATGGACTCTAATCTGGGAGAACCGGGTTTGATTCCCCACTCCTCCACATGCAACTGTTGGTGTGACCTTGGGTCAGTCATAAGATCCGGCACAGCTGACACAGCTGTTCTTGAAAAAAAGAGCAGTTTCTGTCAGAGCTTTCTCAGCCCCACCTACCTCACAGGGTGTCTGTTGTGGGGAGGGGAAGGGAAAGGAGTTTGTAAGCCGCTCTGAGACTCCCTTGGATAGTAAAGAGCGGGGTATAAATCCAATCTTCTCCTCCTCCTCCATCTGGGTATAATAAATCTTAAAACCTGCAGCAAAAATAGCAGTTCTACAATGATCATGCCAATAATACTCAAATACACAAACAACTCAGCATCAAACAACCTTGGTGAAACAGGAAAATATTACTACACCAATCTTAGCATTTAAGAAACTGGATCATACAGAGATGGCTGGCTCAACATTCTGAAAATAGGATCTCTGAAAATAAGGCCATAAATGGCCTATTCATAAATGTCTTGCAAATGAAATATAAATGGAAATGAGGGACGTAAGCAGAATGGAAACCTGGACTTTTTGACAGATGGTAACAGACCAACCACAAGAGTATCCTTCCTGTCTACTATTTCCACAATCTACAAGAAACTAAGCATATTTTCCCCTAGCTACTTGAGCCTCTCCTTCTTGGAGCTCTAAACAAATTTCACCAACAAAAAGAGTTTAAGCATCATGGCAAAGTCTGCTGTTCAATATGTAGCTGTGGTAAATACAGAGGGAGAAATATTAAACAGAGGTGTAAAAATCCCTGGAGACTCAAAGTGCCTAAAAAAATTGATGGTGGCACCCAGGAATTTGAATCACTTTTCCAGATCTAGATTATAAAGAAATCACTGCAACACCACACCCACACTTTAGTCTCACACGCACATATGAAATGCAGGGAGAAGAAAGGCAGTATTTCAATGATACTGTATTTCCCAGTTTTGTATACAAGTACAAACATTTTCCTAGCACATTAAAAATGTCACCAGCCTGCCGATATGGACGTATCATAAGGCTGGTTAAAAATTGGGTCATGTAAGCTGCTTGCCTGGAAGGAACAGTTATTAACCTATTTATGTGACTATCTGGTAATACCTGTTTCCTGTCATTTGGCATTTCACACATGATGCTTTTCCTACATCAAAAGATCCACATAGGCAGAAATGATTCACACTTTCACAACTGTCTTCCTAATGCATGCTTATAAATTCCAGTGGGGTACTGCATCTGATAGGAAGGGCTTTAGCCCCCCCAAATCTTATGCCTTAATAAATCTTCCGGAGCCCCAATCCCAATTCTTACAGGAAAAAAGTAAGAGGGGTCTTTTGGAACTTTAAAGACCAACTTTATTCTGGTGAAACTACAAATGTAAAATTTCTCAAAATTTTGAAACTATGGGGGGAAAAAGACATTTTTTCCAGAAGGGTTTCTGGGAAAAAAACACAAAAATGTCGGGAGAAATGAAAATATATGCAATACTTACTGTCCTATCAAACCTAAACTAATTTTACTGCTTTGACATCATAAAATGCATCATTTATAACTAAATTAGCATCTCTGAGTTTGATATTTGGCATATTTATGGAATTATATAAATGTCTTAGTTTTATACAGGCAAAATTACAAATATACTCAAAAGTTGAGAGAAAACTGCAAGCTGATGTACCCTATGCTATCTTATCTATGAACATACCTTAATTTTTACTGTCTGATTAGAAAGAACTCAGTTCCCAATAAAACTTCCAGAGTCCTCCTCTAAGGCTTTGGTACAGTTTCTGTCCCACCTCCTTCTCATCTTTTATCCCCTCCAGCAAGCCCCGTAGCTAAGGATTTTTTTTGAGAGGGGGCCTGGGGGGGCCACCAGCTAAGTCAAATGCTCCAGGGCAAGGGCTGCAGCAGCCACAGCTCCCCCCACAAGAGCTGGCCTTCCCTGCGGAGTTTCCAGCTCCCTCCTTCCCTGAAGAGTCCCAGTGCCCCTTCCCATGGCACAGCACCAGTGGCAGCGTGATCTCCACTCTTGGCTCCCTCCCGATGCATTCAGCGGCTGGGCTGGAAATGAAGGTGCTATGTGTGGGCTCGTTAGTGTGCCAGGGCGCATCTGGGTGCACCTGGCCAGCGCCAAAGGAGGCGCCTGCCTGCCTCCTTGTCTTGCCTAGCTAGGCTTTACCTGGCAGGCGGCACTGCGCATGTTTGGTGGCACTGGCAGCCCGAGATGGAGATTTCCCCCCAGCATTCATGCTTGCTGCCTGCCTGGGCAGCTCTCAGCCCAGCCTCACTGCTGCTACTGCTACTTGTGCTTCTGCCACCTTTGAAATCATTGCCCTTATCCTCCCTGTTGACAAGCTGAGGAGTTGACAGGCAGCTGGGGAGAGGGGAACCAAGGCTTGGGAAGGGGCCCCATAAAAACAGCTAGGGGGCCGGGTGCCATGGGCCCTGCGGTAGCTACGGGCCTGCCTCCAGCATGGTAGGTCAAGAAGCTACTTATTACCCAATCTATGGGTATATGTATCGAAGTGGTTTAGGAGAGAGGTGAAAAGGTTAAACCTGTTAAAAAGGGAATCAAACTGAGTGGGGAATCAAATCCAGTTCTCCAGATTAGAGTCCGCTGCTCTTAATCACTACACCAAACTGACTCTCCGGCTCTCATTTACACCCAACACTTTCTCCCCAGTGGGGATGCAGAGGGGCTCACATTTTTACCCTCTCCTTGATGACCCTGTGACGTAAATTAGGCTGGCTATGTCTGAATAGCCAAAGGTCACCCAGCAGGCTTCCATGACAAAGGGAAGATTCAAACCTGGGTCTCCCAGATCCTAATCCAAAACTCTGACCTTAGTCCCACCTGCCAACCCAGAAACAAGAGGAATGTATGACTGGAATGACTGCTGTGATAACTGACTTACCAGCAGCCTATTTTAGGATTAGTAGTAGAGGTCTACCCACTGTTCCTAATCCCCCACATCAAAGTGTCCCTGCAGGAAAAAGAGCTGTTGACAAATTGCTTGAGACCAGAATACATTGCATTAGGATATATGTAATTATAACTGTGCAACATCAAAAACTCTGAGGCTAAACTAACATTGCCAAGATATTAGGCCATCTTTGTAGACAGTTTTATTAAGATAAATGTTCTCTAGCAGATACAGTGAGTGACAAAGAGGGCTCCCTTGCCTACTATTTCAGGAGTCAAGCTTGCTGGAGACAAGTAGCCAATCATTGGAATGAATATTACAGTGGAAGCCAGTATTTAACTAAAGCAGAGGTCCCCAACTTTGTTGAACATGAGGCACCTTTGAAATTTTAAGAAAAGATAATCAGTACCGCTGCAGAATGGCTGCCAAGGAAGCAGTCACAAAATGCTTAGAAGTTCCAAGTTAAGTATCCTCCCTTGATGGGGGCTGCTATTTCCAAAGAGGCACTCTTTACGATCTGCAGAGGTGATGCCTCCTAGGTCTTCTGTTGCAATGAGATGGAGGAAAGCCATGACTGGCTCTTTGTTTCTGAGAAAAGGCACTATGGAGAAGAAGCAAGTGGGTTAACTGGGGATCACTGGTCTAAAACAATTATCGCTTCCCTAGCAACAAAATCTTAGACTAGAATCCTGGTCAGTAACACCGCTGAGGGTGTGATGCAGACTGCCCAAAACACTTCTTGGGATGTATCCTGGAAAAAAACAGCTGAGGCACTCATCCTAAATGCACACACCTATGAATGACTTATCTGAGTATAAAGCAAAAGCCCATACCCTTTGGGATAAATGAGTTGAGAAATCAATTCTCAGATGGAAAATTGCTCTGTTCTGCAATTTTTTTCCTATAGAATCCATGGGGTTATAATCACATGCCTATGGCTTCTCCCATGCTTCTCAGTGTAATATTTATATAGCTCATTTTTGAGAAACAAAGAAAATGAACACAACTCTGTAAGGAGATCAGTGTTACTGAGAACGGAAGATTTCTTTCACTTACTGTGAAGCTTCCTTTCACGGTGGTTCGGGATTGGGACAGTCCTCATTTTTGGGATAAGCTCCTCCCTCCATCTCAGGGTCGGCTCTCAGCTTTGATCCAGGTGGGGAAGGGCTTATCCCCGTAGGCTTCCCAGTCATCTTTGGCCCCTCGTCCGCCAAACAGGAACTAGAAGGAAGAACTTTTCCCTCAAACATGGGGAAATCTCAACAAACTGATTAAACTAAGAACCCGTAAACTGTTCTCTTATTTTTTAGCACATCTAAAAATAGTAATACAGCACGGTTCATCACTACCTCTGTAAACTGGAGAGAACACCCCCAAAGAAGGGAGGGCAGGACTGTCCCACTCCCGAACCACCGAGAAAGGAAGCTTCGCAGTAAGTGAAAGAAACCTTCCGTTCTCCAGTGGTTCGGTACGTGGGACAGTCCTCATGTTTGGGATGTAAAAGAGCAGAGTGCCCCAAGGGAGGGAAATTCCCCATTTACAGAGTGTGTTGAAGCACCCTCCGACCAAAGGCCGCTTCTGCTGATGCTAACTTATCCACTCTATAGTGCTTAGTGAAAGTATGAACTGACTTCCAGGTGGCCGCTCTACAAATGGTCTCTAAGGTAGGAAATGATCGGTATGCCACCGAAGTCACCACCCCCCTGAGAAAAGCAATTATCCCTTCCAGGGGTTCCATCCCTTTTGCCTTGTAGGCCAAGATAATGCATCCCTTAATCCATCTACTAAGAGTAGCTGTGGAAACCTGTTCCCCCTTAGCTGATTTCCTAAAGGACACAAACAGTGCGTCCGACTTTCTCCAAGGTTTTGACCTCTCAATGTAACAGCTCAGGGCCCTCCTAACATCCAGACAGTGCCACTCCTTTTCTTTGTCATGTCTGGGGTTAGGATAGAAAGAAGGTAAAACCAATTCTTCCATTCCTTGGAAAGTGGAATTAATTTTTGGCATGAACGCCAGATCCAGTCTTAGGACCACTTTATCCCTGTGGAACATGCACAACTCCTTATTAACAGAGAGGGCCCTTAGCTCTGACACTCTGCGCTGATGTGATTCCCACTAAGAATAGTGTCTTAAATGTCAGCTCCTTTAATGGGCATGACCCTAAAGCTCAAAAGGGGGTTGACACAGTGCCCTTAACACTGTGTTCAAGTTCCACGTGGGGAACCTGTGGACTTTCGGAGGATACAATAATGACGCCCCCTTTAGAAATCTTTTGATATGGGGATGACTAAGTATGGACTTCCCATACCTGGCTCCTTTAACTGCTGAAATGGTTGAAACCTGTCACCTGAGAGTGCTGGTGCTTAGACCTTTATCCAAGCCATCTTGTAGAAAGCGTAAAATCTCCCTGAGGCCCTAAGGGGATCTATGTCTAGAGAGCTACACCAGGAGTAAAACACCTGCCAGGTGTTATTATAAGATCTATTTGTAGAAGTTTTGCATGAGGCTAACATGGTGGAAACTACTGCCTCCGAGTACCCAGCCTCTCTTAACATTTCCCTTTCAATCTCCAAGCTGTGAGCTTGAGTAGATCTGGGTGTGGGTGGTTCATGAGACCTTGTGGTAACAAGTCTAGTCTTAGGGGAAGAGGCCACGGATAGGCTCTGAAGGTCATGAAACCACACGCTCCATGGCCAAAAAGGGGCTATCAGCACCACCTCCGCTTCCTGTAGATGAATTTTTTGAATCACTCTTTGCAGGATCTGGATTGGAGGAAAAGCATAAAGGAGACTGGGAGGCCACTCGCAACTTAGCGTGTCAGTCTCTCTTGCCTGAGAGTTTGTTACTCTGGAGAGGAAGTTTGGAACCTGTCTGTTGGATTCTGTAGCAAACAGAACTATCTTCATTTCTCTGAATCTTTCCCTTAGTTGGTGGAACACCTCCTTGTTCAGCACGCATTCGGACTGGTCCAGACGCCTCCTGCTGAGCCAGTCCGCCAGACCATTGTCCTTTCCTGCTACGTGTACAGTCTTCAGTGATAGTAAGTGAATCTCTGCCCAAGATATTAGTCCGGCTGCCTCATGGTGTAGGGACCTCACTCAAATCCCCCCTTGATGTTTCACATAGGCCTTTGCTGTCGTATTGTCCGTCTGGACAAGAACATGGTGCCCTGCTAGATGTTTTCTGAGGCTTAGTAGGCCTAGGCGAATCGCCCTGAGCTCCAGGAGACTGAGTCTCTAGGGTTGACCACTCTCCCTGGGCCATGAAACCCTTCGAGTGAGCCCTCTTCAGACTGAACTGCACTATGCAGCACTGCCTGGGCATGTCCTGCAGCCACGCTGGGAAGCCTACAGGGGATAAGCCCCTCCCTGCCTGGATCAAAGCCCAGAGCCGACCCTGAGATGGAGGGAGGAACTTATCCCAAACGTGAGGACTGTCCCATGTACCAAACCACTGTGGAAGAGGAGAAGTGCTTGCCCACTCCAGAAGCACCGATTTCGGGAGGGGGTTTGAAAGACCTGAATCAGATTGCGGTGACAAGAGAGGAAGTCCTCCGACTGATGGACAATTTAAAAACTAATAAATCACCAGGCCCGGATGGCATTCATCCGAGAGTTCTGAAAGAACTCAAATGTGAACTTGTGGATCTCCTGACAAAAATATGTAATCTTTCTTTAAAATCTGCCTCCATTCCTGAGGACTGGAAGGTAGCTAATGTCACTCCCATCTTTAAAAAGGGCACCAGGGGAGATCCGGGAAATTACAGGCCAGTCAGTCTGACATCAATACCGGGTAAGTTGGTGTTATTAAGGAAAGAATTAGTAGGCACATTGATGAACAAAAACTATTGAGGAAGACTCAGCATGGGTTCTGTAAGGGAAGATCTTGTCTCACTAACCTGTTAGTGTTTTTTGAGGGAGTGAACAAACATGTGGACAAGGGGGACCCAACAGATATTATTTACCTTGACTTCTGGAAAGCTTTTGATACAGTTCCTCATCAAAGGCTCCTAAGTAAGCTCAATAGTCATGGGATAAAAGGACAAGTCCTCTTGTGGATCAAAAACTGGCTTATAAATAGGAAACAGAGAGTGAATATAAATGGGAAACTTTCCCAGTGGAGGGTGGTAAGCAGTGGGGTACCACAGGGATCAGTACTCGGTCCGATGCTTTTTAACTTGTTTATTAATGATTTGGAATTGGGAGTAAGCAGTGAAGTGGCTAAATTTGCAGCTGACACGAAGTTGTTCAGGGTGGTGAAAACCAGGGAGGAATGTGAGGCACTCCAAAGGGATCTATCGAGGATGGGTGAGTGGGCGTCAACGTGGCAAATGGGGTTCAATGTGGCCAAGTGCAAAGTGATGCACATTGGAGCCAAAACTCCTAAATATAAATACACGTTGATGGGGTCTGAACTGGCAGAGACGGACCAAGAGAAAGATCTTGGAGTCGTAGTGGATAACTCGATGAAAATGTCTAGATAGTGTGTAGCTGCAATAAAGAAGGCCAACGCTATGCTGGGGATTATTAGGAAGGGAATTGAAAACAAATCAGCCAGTATCATCATGCCCCTGTATAAATCATTGGTGTGACCTTTTGGAATACTGTGTGCAGTTCTGGTCACCACATCTCAAAAAGGATATTATAGCATTGGAAAAAGTGCAGAGAAGGGCAACTAGAATTATAAAAGGGTTGGAACACCTTCCCTATGAAGAAAGGTTAAAATGCTTGGGGCTCTTTAGCTTGAGAAATGACAGCTGAGGGGTGACATGATCGAGGTTTATAAGATAATGAATGGGATTGAGCAGGTTGAGGAAGAAGTACTTTTCTCCTTTTCTCACAATACAAGAACTCGTGGGCACTCTATGAAATTGCTGAGCAGTCGGGTTAGAACAGATAAAAGGAAATACTTCTTCACCCAAAGAGTGATTAACATATGGAATTCACTGCCACAGGAGGTGGTGGCAGCTACAAGCATGGGCAGTTTCAAGAGGGAATTAGATAAACATATGGAGCAGAAGTCCATCAGTGGCTATTAGCCACAGGGTATAGATGGGAACTCTCAGTCTGGGGCAGGTGATGCCCTCTATTCTTGGTGCTGGAGGGGGCAGCAGTGGGAGGGCTTCTGGTGCCCTGGCCCCACTGCTGGACCTCCTGATGGCACCTGGTATATTTTGGCCGCTGTGTGACAGAGTGTTGGACTAGATGGGCCATTGGCCTGATTCAACCTTGGCTTCTCTTATGTTCTTATGTTCTTAAGTACTGTAGTCTGGAATATGTGAGCCCAGGACTTGAGTCTACCTTACATTAGTTTAGTATGCCTAGAACAGCCTAACAGTAAAAGCTAAGCACAGTTTCACCTTTCTAACTCCAGTGACATCATAACTGCAGTGTCAATCTCACTCTTCCTCAAGCCATTCCCCTTCCATATGGTTTATCTGGGCGTCCTTTTTCCAAATAATCTCTCTTTTCTGCACTTCCACAAGATTCTCTCCTGTCCTCCACTTACCCACTTCAGCACCAAGTGACATCAGTGATTCCAGCTAAGTAGTCTCTTAATTACTGTTAGTTCATATCAATGTTAAGCAACATCTCTGTTCCTTTAATAAGAACTCAGAAATATTAGCTTTATTCTTTTGGAAGGCAGTTCCACACCTTCAATGCGATATTGCACTGCTTTTCAAAAACCTTCAGTTTCAAAAGCAACTTGCTATGAAATGTGGGGAGAGCTGCTGTTCAGCTTTTAAAAAGTCCAAACCTCTGTTATATTTGCAGATATCTGCACAGTTCTCTACGGCTGTGGCACAAATAAATAAGCATTCTGAAACACCCCTCCCCCAAAAATAATACATTAGCTTAATTAACAGCAGAGTATACGCTTATACAACAAATAACTTCTTGTTACACGGATAGAACACTTGCTGTTAGCTTTTGCCTGCTGTTCCCCAACATCTGACAAGAATTTACAACAGATGGAAATGATTCTTCACCAAACAGCACACCCTTCATGTTAGCCAGTCTGCTGACTTAATCACAAACATACCAAATGTGTTGAAACAATAGCCTTGGAAAGGGTAGATGGATACGGACTCAGCCTTCTTGTGGCCCTGAAATCCTGGAAAAGATACCAAATCCTCACTAGTACTGTGAACATCTTGAGTTAATGTTGGACCACATTATGGTTTCACTCCAGATTCCCTGCATTCCGAGACACAAAAAAGGGCACAGTGCTTTTCTTCTCCACTCCTTATCTGGATCAAAATCTTATCACGTGAACTACTTGTGTGTAACATACATATTGAAAATTTTATTAGCAAAAATGGATGAACTTCTAAAACATGATAAAATCAGGTACCAGTTAAGCAACCACAATTATTGGAAGACCAGAGAAGTCAGTTTTATACTATGTGTGTGTACATATACACACACTAAAACAATAGTCCAGAGTTTTCACAATGAAGTCAACGGAATCAATGCTGCTGTGTGTCTATTGAGCTCAGCTTGGATATGGGGAAGGCTAAGTTTAAATCTTAGCACAGGAAGAAGGCTCAGGAGGATGTCTTTGCATTTCAGCCTACCTGTCACGAGCCTGACACTACCCTACCTCCATAGAACCACTGGGAGGATAAAATGGGATAACTATCTTGAAGACAGAATATACAACAATAATGAGGGGTTACAACACCTGAAATGTTGTTTGAAATCTGATGCACTGAATACTTCTAGCCACGTCCCATTATACATATTTTTTGTATGTGCATGTATGTGTTTGTGCATGTACGTGTGTGTGCACCTAGAAGTCATGGTGACCTCTGGTGACTGACACCTACTGGGGGCCTGGAGGATATTCAAAGAGGTGGCTGAATAAAGCCTGCCCCCGCCTCCCGCCTCTGGTATTTCAAGGAGGTCTCCCACCCAAGTACTTGCCAGAGTCAACCCTGCTTGGCTTCTGAGATCTGACAAGATCTGGCTTGCCTGGGCTATCCAGGTCAGGGCCCACATCCCATTATACTTAATGGAACAGCTGATTGAAATTCTTCGGTGTCTTTTGTGGTTTCTTACTCACTCTCAAATGCTCAACACTGTACATGTTTCACTTATCTTCCTACTGGAATTTATTTATGCTTTTAACTTATCTACAAAAATATTCTTTTAGCAGCAAATGGAGCATAAAACACAGGCATTTTGGACCTAAATATTATTTACTATCGATATTGTTGAGTTTCATTGCAATTTTTTTCCCAATTTGCCTTTACACTAGAATACTGCCATTGGTTTTGTTACTAACTCCCCCTCACTGACAGTCTTTAAACAGCGTCTGGACAAGCACTTGTCAGGGATACTCTAGGCTGATCTTGCATTGACCAGGGAGTTGGACTAGATGACGTGTACAACCCCTTCCAACTCTGTGATTCTATGATTCTTACTGACCTGCCTACAATAGTGTTCTAGGGCTTCTTTAAAAAATTGTACAGTTTATCTGCCTGGTTGTTCAGGGACAATTCTTAGTTATTACAGGAGGCAGGTAAGAACTACCTATGAGCACTTTGAAATCATATTTTTATCCCACCCTTCCTCCAAGGAGCTCTGGGTAACTTGCATGGTTCTCCCACCTTCCTTTTATCCTGACATCAACTCTGTGAGTTATACTATGCTCAGAGAGTGGATGACCCAGGATCACCCAGAAAGCTTCATGGAAGAACCCAGATCTTTCTGGTTCTCTCCATTTGTGGGATAGGGCGAGGTATAAATTGAATAAATGAATGGGGAATGAATGAATAAAAGAAAATGAGGGTAACCAACCCCATGTATGCCACCGTGATCTCCTTGAAGAACAGGCAGAGTGCACAGTGAACTAGCTAGATAAAAGGATAAATCTATCAGTATAGCAACGCAAGGGAACTCAGGCTGAATTAGCAGATTTCGAGGGAATAAGGAAACTTTATTTACAACTACCAGAGGCATCAGAATGTTTAAAACAAATATACTAAACCTTTCTAAAAAGGAAAATTGGGATTCAACACCCTCTTCTAGTTTAATAGTAAATCTTTATGAAACCTTAGCATATGCTATTGAAATCAGCAGTGTGTGTGCGTGCGTGTGCGCACGCGCTGAGGAAAACCACAAAGCTGCTCCAAATACTTGTAATATTTTTGTACTGTAAAATTGTTATTATTTGTTACTTCAGACACTTTGAGCCACGCTATCTTTGTGCATTTAATCAAAGTTATAAGTGGTTCATTTTAATGGAAAGAAAAATGACAAAAGTACTGTTTGGAGAGACAAGAAAATGTTACACAAAGCAAGTTACCTTACCTAATTTTATTAATTTAACATGGCTTAATCTCTACTTTTTTGCTTACTAAATGTATTATAAAAATATTTTTATATAGACTGACAAGCCTATTTTCATTGTTTTTGATATTGCCTCATCATATACTACAGGTAAATGGCCAAGTCTCAGCCAAATGCCCAGAACTTTTGAAGAATCTTGCCGTGAAACAATCTAGCCTTTGTTAAGTGCAGCAGACTCCTAGCAGAGTTCTTTTAAATGAAATCATTGTGTCTGTTTATTGAACTTGTAGAATTGTACCAAACTTTAAAAAAGTGAATTACATTTAAGGGACAGACTAAATAGAACTGAGTAAAATGGGTTTCATTTCAGACCATGACTGAGTTGCGGCAGTTTTTATCGGCCACAACAAAAAAGTCAGGAACTCTATAAATTACATAATTAACCTTTTTGTGTGTGTGGCTTGGCTTTGGTCTTTTTAATACTGTTACACTGAACTCCAGCACATCCTAACAATGATCCTGAAGTTCCTATAAACAACTTCCTCATCAGCATTCTGCATATGCACAAATCTCTTCGATGTAAATTGGGGGGGGGGGAAGTGTCTCACAAGTATTGCTCCTCTGTAACTTTACTCATTGTTCTTTAAACACAGCTGTTCAGCATCAACTCTACATTTGTGGTTGTGCTGCTCACTTAAAGAAACAGGCTATTTCCACACAGGTTATTTTCCCCAAGTTCAATGCTGTTGGGAACTGATCTCTGTAGTCTGAGATAAGCTGTGTTTTCCTGGGAACTCCAGGTCCCAACTGGAGTCTAGCATCCCTACAGCATACTTAGTTGTTTACTAAATTTTTAGACCACTTTTCCTTGTTGTTTGCCCAAGTGTTACAACAGAATCTCAAATGGGTAGTTCATCGTAACAGAATAATTAATACAGCTAATTTCTCTTCCTCTCAGATTAAACATTTTTACTATCTCAGGAGCACTTTTCAGATGGTTGAAGGGAAGAAGTATGAAAGCATGGGAGTGGGGTGGGGAATGAAATTGCCTCCCAATCTGTATGAATTCATTTGATCATATGCAAAGTGTCCCTGTTTCAGTTGTCTTCGGACAGAGAACTGTAGGCATTCATGTGTATCTATCTAGAATGAGGCTGCTGCTATGATCATGCCCCACTCACAGCACTTTACTTCTACTCTTTTTGGACATCTGAAGAGGACTAGAATGCTGAATCTTGATCTAAAGTCTGCACTTACTTGTAATCACAGAATGCACACAGTCCTGAATATAAGGAAATTCAACAATGAAAACCTATTCAAATCATGGAGGGAAGTGCATTGTTGAGCTTTTTATACTGTGTATTTCAATGGGATTAATCCATGCTTAATATGTTATATTAACCTGACCTGGATGGCTGAGGCTAGCCTGATCTTGTCAAATCAAGGAAGCTAATAGTACTAGTTAGTCTTCCTAGTTAATACTTCGATGGGACACCACCAAGGAAGTCCAGGGTTGCTATGCAGAAGTCGGCAATGGCAAACTACCTGTTCGTTTCTTGCCTTGAAAACCCTACAGGGTCGCCATAAGTTGGCTGCAACCTGATGGCACTTTCCACCTCCCATATATTATGTGTACTGAGTGCAATCTTGAACACAGTTTAGTATGTCTAAAATCTACAGAAATCAAAAGGGGCTTAAACATGCACATGATTGTGGCCCATTGTTTTTACTGATCTCTCTGTATAATTGACCCAAAGTAGGAATTATTGCAAATCAAATAGGAAATGTTTCAATTCAGTTTCTAGACCAAAATGTTTTGGCTACATTTTGAACAATCATTCAAAATTAAACATGGAACTTTCTGAAGTTCATGCAAGAGAAACTGCTGTGATGTTTTTAGAATATAAAAATAGAGCACTTTAAGCCTCACACTATATTTTGTTACTGGAAATTTTTCTATGCAAGTTTTTTTTATGGCAGGATAAAATTACTGCCATTTTATAATAAATAAATATAACAGGAAAAGTTTATAAAGCCACTATAACGAAACAGCAGTAAATGCCTCAAGGATATATTCAATAGTTCCAAAAATTAGCAGCCCAACATCAGGCATTCAGGAAACCACTTAAGCTTGTATTTCACCCTAAATATTCAGATTGCTCAGGTAAGAAAAAAATGGTTGTAAAGCTGCAATCTTCTGGGCATGAACAAGGGAGTAATTCCCACTAAACTGTATGGGAGTTAAGCAAGCACAAGATTGGATGGTCAATCAAACAGAATAATGGCATGAACAGAAAAACTGAGCAGTTTCTTCAAAAAGTTTAGCATTTTACAGAAAAAAAGCTCGGAGATTGTAGTCCATGAATGTGTTTTAAATTTACAAACAAGAAAGCATACTTTGGGTTTCTTACCAGTTAAGACATAATCTATGTTAAGTGATTCTGAGGCTCATTACGCACGCACATCTTACTGCAGATTTTCGGAGCAGTGAGCCTTTACTCTTGACTTTGAATTCTGTGCCCACCTTATGCACCATTCTTTTCCCTCCAGTGTATTTATTCTGCAACTACAATTTTTAAAAATGAACTTTCCTAAATCAGGAAAGCAATTTATGCAATGGCTATATCACAGCTGTGCAGTAGAATCCAGCAAGCGCCTTCCATTTAAATCCTCATGGTTCAGTTTTTGCACATGCATTTTAGTGTTAGTTCATTAAATGAAAGAGAACAGAAAGGAAGGCAAAGGGGGAAAACCCAAAGCTGAAACTGACCAGACTTTTTTTGAAACTGACAAGCAGCTGTGAAGCCCTGTTTTCCAATTCCATATAGACCAGCACTAGGAGAGTCTCTGCTGTGTTACCAACCACTGTGAAGAATGGGAAAGAATCACACAATCTCATAAAATGGGGAAACATGTTGAGTGTACAGAATGCATGGTAGACACTGGCTTTGCAAGCTGTGATCGTTGGCAAGAGGTGTGTGCCTGCACCTGTGCAAAGTCGTATGCAACTCCACCACACTTTGTGCAATTTGTACAGAGGAGTCCTCCTCTTGGAGAAGCTCTGAGGAGCTTATAGTCTTGTGCCACTAAACTGAAAAAAATGGGGTATTTTTGTTGATGCCCTAGCGCAGCTGCATAGTAATGCTAATTTCCTGCTCTTCCTTGCAAATTTGTGTGGTTTTCTCTTTGTGAGTCTCTAATTTGACCCTGCACACTTGGTTGTGATCTTGTCAGTTTTTTTAGAGCCTGTCCTGTGTGGATTGCACTCTGTCCTTCAAATGGATCGATCCCAAGCGATTCTTAAGTTCAGCAGTTTGCAGAAGGTCCATGCGGCTCAGCCACCATTTTAATGTCAAAGACCAACAAACCACGATAACTGCACTGTTCAAGCAATACCAAAAATGCATCCATTTGAATTTTCTTACGTAATCATCCTTATCAAATCTTTGTGAAATCATATTTTGTGTATGTCTTTTATATGAAATATGGATTTTCATTGAATTTTTGGATATTATGCACTCACATGTTCATTGTGGAATTATTCTATTTTTTATATTGTTGGATTAATTTCTACAAGGGCTTAATAATACCAATATTTTTATATCTTATTCCCTGTACTGTTTGTTCTATTTCTGGCCATTTTAATGTCAGGCTTCCGGAGACTGCCAAAATAGTTCCCCCTACCAAATTTGTTCACTAAAGCATTAAATGGAAAAATATTTTCAAGCTTTAAGTTTCCCATCATTGTTCCCTCTAAACTGAGTTAGTGTGAGATAGATCACAGTTTTTTAGCCTCCGGCTTACACACTTTTGTCTTAGCTCAGAAAGGATGGCTCCAGAACAAACTAATTTAATGCAGTAGCCAAATCGCTCGTTCACAACTTTGCTAGCAGCCCACAGAGTAGAATTTTTGTTCACAAAACTCCATAGCTTACAAGAAACATTGCTTCTCATCCCAGTGTCTCTCCCTTTTTACATCTCATGTCAATTTCATTCCATGCTGACGATCCCCCCTTTATTTTCTTTGCATACAGCACTGAAGTCCTTTTTTTCTTTTCTTTTTTTGCACTGGGGACACTGCTGTTTGCCTCCTCTCTGATCCCCCTTTCAAGTCAATACCAGCAGGGAACTAAACCATGTGTAGTTCTTTTTAAACTCCCCCCCTGGTGTTTTACTTTTTTATTCATCTGAGACTAGCGATAAGGTCTCATATCACTAGACTCATGCCGATTGTCAAAAAAAATTAAAAATGGGAGGAAATGGAGCTTGTACACCAATGAAAGGATAGTGGAAGGCGCACAGTGGGTAGAATGACCTTGATGTCAACAGGGAGTGACCTTTGAGGGGCGACAAAAGAGTTGGGGGAAATCTGAGGGAATTTGTATGCTTTTGAATTACCTTCGGCTTGGAAGTGGAACAAGGGGAAAATTGGCACAAAAGCACTCTCAGAAAACCCAAGGAAACAGCGACCAGAAAGCAAACTGAGTGCTGAAGGGAGGAAAATCAATGCAGAATGACAAAGAAAGCCTGATGGACATGCACAGTGAAAGCAAGGGGAAACACCCATGCATAATAGGCCTGAGTCTGTGCTCTTGCTTAAGAACAAAAATTATGGTTTACCGAATCAGACCAAGGTTTCTCTAGTCCAGTTCTCTTGTAAGAATCCTGAACACTAACTGGTTTACCACAAACTGGCCAGTGATCTTCTGCCCATTCCTGATAGAATTGCACTGCTCAGCCATTTCTCTGGGCCACTTAAAATCCTACCATTTCAACATGTACTTTTTTAATTAAAATATTTATGTACTGCCTTATCTCCTTGAACTCTATACAAGTATACTGTCGTATCCCACCTTCTGCTCTAGGGTACACTCTAGGGGTCTCTCCACCAGTCGCTGTCACACAGTTGACCTCCAGCCCCTCTGTCCCCCCTTTCTACTTGGGGGTCGCCCCAAGGCCTCAGATATAGTCAGGGTAGTAGTTACATCACCAGTCCCCCAGCCAATCTGCTGGAACTCCATTGCTTCTGTCTCTCTCATACACCTTCAGCCCTTCAGAGCTTCCAGCTGCATCCTTCTTGGTCTGTTGGGCTTTCTCCCCCTTCTATACCCTGCCTCCCTCAGGTTCCTGCCCCCTTGGCCCTCCCACCAGCCAAGCCTCAACCCATACTTAAATCTTGATGTGTGGCATTGTGCAGGGGCGGGGCAGGCCCATCACCAGTGCAGCCAGTCATGGGAGAGCCTAATGAAGGCTACAGGGTTCCCCAGGCCTGCTGTCTTTTGTCCCCCCACCTTCCTCCCCAATGGGGACCCAAAGTGGCTGTTATCACTCTCTTCTCCACCATTTTATCCTCACAACCACCCTGTGAAGTAGGTCATGCTGAGATAATCCACAATGTGCATCTATTAAAGTTGTAGTGTTTACAAAAAACATGAATGTCTCCCTCCTTTTGAGCACACTGTTCAACCTTGTTTCATAGACCATCCAAGCTCTCTTCAGTTGGCTTCTACACTGTGCCAGGCTGTGCAGTCTAATACTCTCCAAGAGACACACATGCTTAATAGGTAGACAATGTACAGCTGCAAGAAATACCTATCAGAGTTCTAAGATATGAAGAAGGCTTCCAAACTTAGTTGTTGGGGGAAAGAGACACTGTGACAGTTCCACACTATGTCTGACTTGACTCTTACCAAGCTTGAGTGAGGAAAGAGTGGTGTGAAGGTAACACAGAGACAAACCAAGGGAGGGCAACAACAAAGATGAACAAAGCAGAGCAAAGAAAAGCCAGGCAGAGGTGAAGCAGGACTGATCTGAAACAACAGCCAAGAACAGCAGTGCAGTTCCTTTATTGTTCTGGTGAGAGCACAAACTTGATCCAGAAACTGTTATAAGGGCCAGGCATTACCACACGATTTGTCCTGAGCTTCCATCACCCAAGAGGTATTTTTGCTCATGCCTCGCACTCTAAAGTTCCCTGTGTTGCCCTGCAAGGCTTTTTAGCCTCTTTTTGGACTGTAATAAAATAATAAACTGTGCCAGCACGTGTATGGGAAACTGAACCACATGGTAACCCTCCCAGATGACAGCAGAGACTGCACCCAGGCAAGAGACGCTTCTCCTGACCTTTCCAGCAGCTCCAGTGCCCAGCAGAGGTTACCAGCCTGTTCTTCATGAAGGAAATATGAAACAGAACCAGTACACATTAAAGCACAGAATCATGTCTTGATAAAATACACGAACTAGGGACTCCAAAAACGCCATTGAGAGTTCCTTCTAAAGCAGGCAGCCTCTTTCCCTCCCCCACCCTCACCTGAAAGACCTCATGTAGACCTGGCAGAGTCTATTCATCGTTGCCTAGTAACTGATTGAGGGCCATCAACAGCCGGGCTAATGCCATCAAGAACACAATAGAAGTGGCCGGGTGACTCATCCTGGCTGTTACCTGGTGTCAGACATGAGTAAGTTTCTAGCTCTCAGTATTGACCATCCCTCAGGCACACCTCCACACACCTCCCCTACATCTCCCAACCAATAGGGTGTTTTCAGGGACGGACTACCAGGAGGCGGGAATCAGGGAGTTAACCAGCCCCCACCCTCCTGCTTATAAGGAGACGCCAAACCACCGGCCCTCTCTCTGCTCTTCGACCCCTATCGAACCTTTGACCCTCTTATGTCCAGCTTGCTATCCCCAACCCCTGCCTCCATCTTTAAACTCTGGTCTGCAGGCCGAGTTTCCACGTGTTAATCTGCTGGTCAGACCACATGGCCCCCATTTTTCTTAGTTTCTTTTCCCTCCATTTTTCCTGAGGAACGCTCTACACGACGAGACTGGTAAATATGACCCACCAACGACTTACCTGCTAATGCAAATGTGCTTGTCTCTCTCTGTATTTCTTAGGCCTTGAATAATTGTGTGTGAGCTTGTGAAATTGTTTGTGTGTGCAAAACCTCAGTAAAAGACTTTATTTTCAACCATAAAAAGTCTCCTGGTCTGTTACCAACTCCTCCCGGCGGGGCTGACCTCTGTATACACAGGTGTTCGCTCTCGCAGCTGATTGCTTATTAATAATCAATACAATTCCCCTCGTTATTATTCATAATAACGCGCAATCAGGCTAACACCTGTGTTGTCTGATTCCATCCTTGCGAACAGAATGTGATGTTGAAATGTTTCAATCAAATCTATTCTGCTAGTCCAAGAAGTGCACTGATGTATATGAGAAAGGGCTGCAACCTAAAAAATACTTAGAGCAGACTCACATGTTTCTGATGACTCTGAAATCTATAGTGCTGCAAGCTGGGAGCCAGTATATACCCCACTCCTCAAGGGTTTTCTCGCGACTGCAACCCATTCCCTTTCCTGATATAAATCAATGGGCTGAATGTGCCCTGTATACTTGTGCAGGACGGAAGGAGACAATAGTATCTGCAGATGGGGGCAAATGTACTCCTCAAAGGTTTTTCAGATTGATGCCGCATTTCTAAGCAAGTTCCTAATGAATTCTGGCACTGGTTTGGTTTTTCAGAAGAATAACTAGCTCCAGGCTTCCTCGGTGGGAAACATGGAGCAAAATTTCCCAGAGAATTCAAGGCATCTCTGTTTAAGGCTGAGAGAGATACGCATGAGCATAGAGAAACTGTTTATTTCCTGGAAGGCTGCAGAGACAATCTACTGATTGCTTGAGAGAGACCAATGAGGTGCAAGACCAAGCAAATGGATAAGAGCTATAGTTCCATGGCCAGAGAATGGGCCACAAACTTTCATGTGAACAGGATCAAAATAATGTAAACTCCAAAGGCCTGTCGTTGTCTGGTTC
Source organism: Gekko gecko (assembly GCA_029375565.1). NCBI lineage: Eukaryota > Metazoa > Chordata > Lepidosauria > Squamata > Gekkonidae > Gekko > Gekko gecko. Next base: position 43,424,530 of record JAPDNY010000007.1, on the reverse strand, counting down.
CATGGGGTAGGACCATGAGGGTGAATTGACACTTGAAAGACAAGGTTCTGGCATCAAGTCACATTGTTAAGCTATGCATATGTAATTTCAGAATTCATCAACAGTCCAGAGCCATAATAGAATTTGGTTTAAAATAAATACATCTGGAATAAAACACAGAAGAGAGAGAATTATTATTGTTGGCATTTAATCTAGGGGGGAAATCCTGGTGCAGGATAAATATTACCTGAAGAAATTCTATTTTAATTCACAGATATTTCAGTATAGGTAATGAGTGACCACTGCAAATATTAAGTACTGCCAAAGGCTACACCCTTGCAATTTAATAAAACACTTGAGAGTACTCACAGTAGGTCTGGTAGAGCTCTTATCCTAAAAAAAGAAGGGAAAAAACCCTAGGCAGTACAAACCACATTTGTGCAGGTACAAGGCTTAGCAGAAACAGTACTAAACCAACCCTCTGTAATAAATAGTCCTTGCACAGAATAATAATTCGTTCTGATCTGAACAAAAACTTGCAGATACTATCCATGCGGAAAGCATTGCTAATTGTATATTAAAAAGATGTTGAAATTAAATGGAATCACAATAGAGCTGACAGAAATGGTGGAAGAAATCGCTGGCTAAAATGTTTATGCCTTACAGTGATGTAAATCAATCTATTTACATATCTGGATTGTCTCCATACACCCTTAATTTCTAGAATACCTGAAAATTATTTTGCAGGCATTTTTTACTCCAAAGTGCATTCTCTCTCTGTAACGAACCTTTTGCTATGCTGGTCGTGAGCCTGTGACTTCAATGTATCCTTTGAGCAGGTTCTTAATGCGGGCTCTAGAGGCTCAGATGCAGAAATGGTATTCTGTTTTCTGCATAAAAATTTACATGGGTTTTTCTCAGCAAGTCTTAACCCAATCTATTTCTAAAGTCAGTTCACTGCAGCTCCTATTTTCCTGGCTTGTCATTTATTTTCCTTGACCAGCATTTGGGCCAGCTTTTCAGTATCAGATGTAATATTGACTAAAATGTAGTACTGGATAACGGGAATCTCAATAAAGCCATTTTCTCCTGCTCTTCCGATAATGAAGTTCCTGGTTTTGACCTTGCACATTCACGCTTGGGGGATTCTCATCGAAACATAAGAACCATGCGCACAATTTCTTTGGATCCAGTCTCCAAGGCAGCATCCTTGAAAATACCCATCTTCCTGTCATAGAGACTCAGTGCTACTTTAATGACTATCCTTTTTGATGGGCTTTTGGATATCACTTTGGGATCTCCAAAACACCCCATATGATCTAATTCCGCTCCCCCCTCCTTTTTTCCCCCTTCTAACTCTCTGCCTCTGCTCCCTGAGGAGAAAAAAAAGCTATCAAATCATTAGCCTTTGTTTTGTCTAAAGAAGATATACTTTTGGATTCTGACTCAATGAACACTTCTTATTCTAAGATAATCTGATCCTGTGTATTCATTCATCGAACATTTTTCTTCCATTACATTATGATACATCAATACAAGATGACTTTGGTGAATATGCTCAGAAGTCTAGCATTAAACTGACAGTCTTTTCTAGGTTAATTATATTGTCCTCATATTAAAACTCCTTGGCAGCTGAATTACTTCCATAAGGAATTTATTCTATTAATACATTACCTGTCATTATGAAAGGGTGGAGAGAGGCTGTCTGAAAGCCGGGAGAACCATTGCCAGTCAGACCATACGTATTGTGACACATCAATGGTCTGGCTCAGCATAGGGCAGCTTCATGAGTTGATAGAACTGAACCAGACCCTACCTACACAGAACGGAGCCTGCCGGGCTTCTAAGCCACGCCAAAAGGTGACAGAATGTTGGACACCAGCTTTCGTACAGATTAAGAAAAGGTACAATATGGAGGTAAAATATCTTTAAATGGTTTGATTTTTCCATGAAAGCAAAGCTAGGGTCATGAATATCTTGGGCATGTTGCTGAACATTAGGTGAATATTTCTTCACAGTTCTCCCCCCTCCCCCTCCTGCCCCCATTGCCTGGTAGTTCATTTCTACCTAGCAGTTCTCTGCCTATCTTTATATCAGGGTCAAAATACAAGTCATAGAGGCCATGGGACCATCCAATGGCAGCCAGAGTCACTGTAAGAACATTTATAGTTCTGCAAGGCCCGATCTGGATCACACATGCAGCAGCCCCAGAAGCTCTTGTCCTCCCTCCCCTGTGCCTTTTCGCTGTTTCTTCACTTGAAAAGGCATGGGGGTGGGGGCACAGCTCCTGGGGCTGCTGCATGCTTGATCCAAATTAGCGCCTTGCAGAAATGTTTAAGGAAGTACAAATGCTTTTAAAATGGCTCTAGCACCCCCATGGCCTCTGTCACTTGTATTTTGGCCCTCACTATCCGATTCTTAATTTTTGAACCTCTCCTCACCATTGCCAAAGTGCTGATCACAGAAAATATTCCACAGAATTATTTGTGGTCCAGGTCTCCACAAAGTGTTCCAAGGTAGGTGAGGAAGTAAAGGTGCATCTGGCCTGCATTATTTCAGAGGACAGGAAAGAGGTGACATAAATCCATGCCAAAAAGAAATCTCTGTAAATAGAGAATCCCCATGTGAGGATGTAGTCTCAAAGTGGTACAGCAAAGACACAGGTCTGCCACCTCATTTACCAACTGTGAAAACAAAGCATTTTGATATGGACATTTACTGGATGATTTGTCTTGAACTTGCTGGCTCCTGGCTAAAATGCTGCACAATGTCTCAAAGTTATATGGAATCCTTATTCTAATTCCCAGACTTTTTTTTTTCTGTGCGGATACCTATTCCCTCCAACTGGGGCCTCACTCTCCCCCAACAGCTTCTCCTGCATAGTCAGTAGACTTCCTGGGTTTGTAGAAAAATCCGAAAAGTGAGGAAATCCCTTCAGGGACGGTTGAATTCCCCCAAAAAAACCTTTTGAAATGGCCTCTTCAGGGACCTGACTCCAGGTATCAACGGTGAGAGATTAGAATGTTGGGGGGGGGAGGGGGAGGCTTCTGACTGGCTCTGTCAGTCAAAGGGTGGGGGGAAGGGCCCTTTCTTTCCAGGCCTCTTTCGGCCTTAGAGGGAGGGAGGGGGAGGGAGGGAGGGAGCCTTGGGGCCAGGCTGGGGGATTCCTAGAGGTTTTGGGGTGGAGTGCAAGGAGGGCAGGATTTGGGGAAGGGAGAGGCCTCAGCTGGGTATCATGCCACAGAATCCACCCTCCAAAGCAGCCATTTTCTCCAGGGAGACAGATCTCTGTTGTTCACAGATCTCTGGAGTTCACTCTCCAGGCCCCACTTGGAGGTTGCCAACCCTAGGCCTGGCAGCAGTATAGGGTTGCCAGGTCCCCCCACGGGCACTGGCAGGGGACGGGGGTAGTGGGGTTGCCAGCTCCAGGTCTGGAAACTCCTGGAGATTTGGGGATGGAGCCTGGGGAGGACAGGGACCTCAGTGGGGTACAATGCCCTAGAGTACACCCTCCAAAGCATCCATTTTCTCCAGGGGAAGTTATCTCAGTAGTCTGGAGCTGAGCAGTAATTCCAGGGGATCCCCAGATCCCACCTGGAGGCTGGCATCCCTAGGCAGCACCCTCTGGGTGACTTGATACCACCTAATTTGCATGATTCAACTTTCAGCCTAACCAACCTCACAGGGTTGTTGTGCATATAAAAAGGAGGTGAGAATAATGTAAGCTGCTTTGGTCCCCACTGTGGAGAAAGACTATAATTTTCCTTGGTAGAAGCTGTGGGGGAGGGGGTGGAGACGAAAAGCTGAAGACAGATAAAGGCAGATAAAGGTTAAGTTGGCTGTTGGGTGGGAAGGAAATAGGATTGCCAACTCTGGATTGGGAAACTCTTGGACATTTAAGGGGTGGATCCTGGGGATGGTGGGGTTTGAGGAGGGGAGGAACTTCAGACCGGTATAATGCCATAGACTCCACCCTCCAAACCAGCCGTTTCCTTCATGAGAACTACCATTGCCAGCCTCTGGGTGAGGGCTGGAGATCACCCAGAATTACAACTGTTGTCTGGGTGACAGAGATCAGTCCCCCTGGATAAAATGGCTGCTTTGGAGGGTTGAGTCTATGGCTCCACCCCCAGAAGGGAGAAAAAGTGTGAGATAGGTAAGGGTAGAGGGGAGAAAGCAAAGGTGTGAGGAATGGGATGACCATCCCGCAAGTTTCTTGCGGGTCTCCACTTGTGTTTTCTAATTGCAGAATTAAAGAATAACCTTTGTGCGTACTGCGTCTTTTGGACAAACAGTCTGAAAAGTCACTTTCAAGGAAGGAGGCAGAAAAGGGAATTAGAAATAAGCCTGTGGACTGCCATACAGGAAAATCTCTTACCTTTGTATTTTAGAGGAATGGCATCTCTAAAAGTACTGTTATGACTAGTATTTAAAAAAGTGAAGAACTTCAGCTTCCTCTCCACCCAATAGCAGTTCAATATAGGCAACAAGACATAAACAAATTAGTTAGAAACTCTGCTGAAACACAGTCACAGATCACTCTGCCAGGCTCCACATTACCCTGCCTCTTCTTGAAAACTAAGCAGGGTTTGCATGACTTTCAAGTGAAAGAAATTCTGTAATTTGTGAATGGTGATGAGGAAACACTGTAGTTACTTTTGTGTGGACTGCAAACACACTTTCTTCAGTGGGGACACAATAAATTAGGTAATGGACTGGGGTGGGGAGGTGCTAAGGAGAAAGTCTAGAAAAAGTCACCATGCAACAAAAGTTATGGAGGAATTAGCTAAAGCATTAGCAGAACAAAAGTATTCCCTTTAAAGTACACAGTTTTAGATCAGGATATTTTGCTATATGGTAATATCTATGCAATCTGTGCAGTTTTCCCATGCAAAGAACAAATTACTAGTAAAGAATGGAACTCCTTAACCTTGCTATAGTCTACACAAGGCAAATAGCCTTCTAGGACTGCGTTCAGATATCACCAAGGCTATTTTTGGGCAGGAATGCACAGGAATGGAGTTCCAGCTGGCTCCCAAGTTGGCCTCGCTCAGCAGGAACTCATCAGCATAACAGGCCACACCCAACAGCAGAAACTCATTAGGATTGGCTACATGAGGGGTGTGTGGCCTAACATGCAAAGAAGTTCCTGCTACAAAAAAGCCCTGGGTTTTGACAACGAACAAGGTAAGCAGAAAAAGAAGCAAAAGGTGGGTGTGGCTGGATGACCACACTTTTGGTAACATGGGGGTGTGGCCGAATCTGCTAATAAGCTGTGCTGTCAGGGGTGCGGCCTATTATGCTAATGAGTTCCTGCTGGGCTTTTTCTACAAAAAAAGCCCTGGATATCTCAATAAACTATGGTTTAATATGGTTAGTTGTAACATCAGGATACAGACAGTCCAGCAAACAAGTCTTGTTGTTTGCCATGAACCTAGATTTCCAACTAGGGTTGGCAGCGGGTTTTAAAATAATGGATTCTACTAACTATGGTTTGCTATGATACCTGAATTCATAAACCATAATCTAATTAGTAGCACCACCCCACATGGCTACAGAGACAATACCCTGATAGAGAGGCAAGGAGCAGACAAACTGGCATTTGTTACTTGGTTTATCATGAAATCTGAATCCAGCCTGGCTATTAGTGTAGTAACAATGATATACAGCAGAAATCCTTTTCATTTGCAAGTATACAAAATTGGATTTTGGAATTTTTCACAAAATAATATAATTCAAAAGGCTATCTAGTTAAGCAAAAACATTTGTGTTCTAGAGATTTTGTATTAAAAATATTACACACTTCTATATGGAAACAAAAGGCAATTTAATAAGATTACCATAAAAATTAAAAAATGAACTCGATACCATATTTAGAAAAGGTATTTGTTTTTACATCTAATGACATGCAGGCATTCAGTTTCATGTTAAAGTTATCCTGAGCAGACAGAGAAGTGGGACAGAAATATTTAAATTAATCAGTGAAACAATGCAAGTATTTTGTCATACACAGAAGAACTAATTATTTTGGCCTCAAATCTACTTTTCATTAAAACATTTCCTGAAGCCATTCAGGATAATGGATTTCCTATCAAAGGAAAAACTGAGAATTCATTCATTATTCTTTTTGCAAATCACATTTTCATTTCTGCCTTACTCTTCTCAGTAGCAAAAATTTGGTTCAAAATTTATTTAGAACAATCAGAAAACAACTTTTCAAAACTAGATGGCCACACCTCTTCTTATACATGCCAAAGCATGACATTAGAGTTTTGACAGCATGATATCATTAGTTAAATTGCTGTTCCTTTCCCAGGAATGTACTGACTTCTCTTAACAAAAATATAGAAATATTGCCTTGGGGCAAGTAATATAAGCCATTCGCTCAAAACACTGCACCAGTAAAATGTCAATTTTCCATAAATCAAATCTGGCGTATACATTTGTTTGCCCAACATATGATGACTTTTGTGCCACTGTAACTTTTTGATATTAAGCAGAACATGGGAGTGATGCTTACTCAAAATGGCAAAGGAAAACATTTTGATTTTTTAAAGTAGTGCAACTGGTTTCAGACAGGACCTAAAAAGGATAGTTGCATGGGACAGATGAACTCCTAATGACTTAGGGGAAATGCATGTGGAACTCCCAAGTCCTTCTGTTCACCGAGTGTCTCTCAGCATTTAGCCAAATTAAAAATACACACACACAGAGTCCCAGATCTCAGAGTTGCATATCAATACCCATATCACCATCACTTAAAGACCACAAATCCAAAAATATCATGTGACTATCTTTAAGTTCGGGTTGCCAACTCCAGTTTGGAAAATTCTTGGAGATTTGGAGATGGAATCTGGGGAGGGCAGGGTTTAGGGACTAGATGGACTTCATCAGGGGGTATAGTGCTGCAGAGTTCACCCTCCAAACCAGCCGTTTTCTTCCGGAAGAACTGATCTATGTTGTCTGGAGATCAGCTGTAATTCTGAGAGATTTTCAGGCCACACCTGGAGATTGGCAACCCTATATGTTGTACTATGTGTATACTCAAGCTCTCACAAGTAGGCCAATCAGTACAACACAGCAGGCTTCTTTTGAAACTAGCCAAACTGCAAAAGCTGCTCAGAAAAAGCAACATGGCTGAGTATCTGCTCTTCTAAGAACAAACATCAGAGGTACCACAGTACACTAAGACACCAGTGCACCTAAAACAGCTTTATGAATCATGGTCAAACCACTGAGACAAGAAGAAGAAGAAGAAGAAGAAGAAGAAGAAGAGTTTGGATTTATACCCCGCCCTTCACTGCCCAAAGGCGTCTCAGAGCGGCTTACAAACTCCTTTCCCTTCCCCTCCCCACAACAAGACACCCTGTGAGGTAGGTGGGGCTGAGAGAACTTCTGACAGAAACTGTCCTTGAGAGAACAGCTGTGCCAGAGCTTGTGATAGACCCAAGGTCACATCAGCAGGTGCAAGTGGAGGAGCGGGGAATCAAACCTGGTTCTCCCAGATAAAAGTCCACGCACTTAACCACTACACCAAACTGGCTCTGGACAGCCTTGTGGTCCTTCTCCTCATTCCCTAGCTAACACAGCCCAGTCTTTATTTAATCAGGTTCTTAGACCATATATTTCCATTCAGAAAGAGCCCTCAAAGCAGCCTGCTGTAAACAGACAACAAAATAAGAACAAAGAAACTTTTGACTTTGATTGCAGGCGGACACTTGGATGGCACAGGGAGAAGGCTAGAACAATGTTTAAAGTTAAATTAATGGCATCTTTTCAAACACGTAAAAAGCTTTCTTAAGCAGGAAAATGCAAACTATCTATAACTACAGTCCTAAGAACACTTTCTTGGGAGTAAGCCCCACTATCCATGTAAATATAAAATTGATTTCATTTCCAAGTAAAATCTTTTGTACTTATATTATCACTTATTTACTGGATTTCTTTACCATGTTCAAATTAAAATGTATTACTTCATTATGTATTATTTCTATACAAACAGAAGTCACGGGAGGACTCATCCTTCAAGCGACCTCCTGGTTCAGTTATACATTTCCATCCATGTTGGGAAGAGCCAGGGCCTATCACGGGGTGTGTGTGTGTCAGGAGGGTCTTTAGGCCCTGGTCTCACATGCATAGAGGGACAGATATTTAGACTTTCGACATTATCTCCAAATGAGGTTATATATGCAGAGTAAACATTTAAAATATACCATAAGTTTTGTAACTCTGTTTTGGCATTCCTTCATTTTTTTTTGATATACCAAGACCAAGACCCTCAAAAAATGGAAGTGGCCTGGGCCTCTTAACCTCTGAAAGACCCTGCGAAGAGCAGAGAACAGGCCATGAAATTAAGCTCCCAACTTCTCTCTGGAGAGAAACAGGGAGGGGGATCCAAAGAGAAACCCTTGATATAAAATTGTTCAACAAGATATGGAGGGCAAAAAGAGGGATATACATTTTAAAAATTAAATGAAAGAACAAATAATTGCAATCTGCACAATGGACTGTAGCTGATGCAAGCACTGGTTCACACAGTGGTAGGTTTGCCATTCCTCCGGTGGAGCCAGGGGATCCCTCTGATTTGGGGGGCTTCAATCTGCCATGGCCTAGCTGACTGGCAGGGGAAGGCCCACCCCTGAGAAGCCCCCTCCCAGCACCGCCAGCATGATGACATCACCCAGGAGTGATGTCATCACGTTTCTGACATTGGTGGTGACACTCTAGGTTTTGGGCAAAACTCTATGGATCTGAGGTCCAAAAAACCAGTTTTTTGCCCAAAACCTAGAGTGCTGCCCCAATGTCAGAAACATGATGTCATCACTTCTGGGCTCAAGGAAGGATTGGGAGCCCGCCTGCTGGCAGCCAGGTAAGACCTGGCAACCCTATACAGTGGTGTTTATCACTTGTTGACTATAATCAAATGACCTGTGATGAATAATCCATGTATGTACATTGAACATCACTGAAAAGTGAAGTGATTTTCAGTGGATCCAGTGAACTACCATTGTAAATTTTATATCATCTAAAATACTCTTAAGTAGCTTTTAAGCTAGAATTATACAGTTGACACATTTTTTTCCAATCAAAGTCTTCCATTTTTTTATCCTGTAACACTTTGCAGAGATTACTCAGAACCATCTAAACCAAAATTATCCTGTCATTTATTGTTACCTGCATTTACCTATGGCCTAAAGCCACAGAAACTCAAAAATGCTGCTAACAATACACCTTGCCATATATTAAAGATAAAAAAATACTTTTAGGAACTTTGCAGAAAACTTAGATGTCAGAGATCATGGTGGCGTGCCTTTTCCATTAAATAATTGCCATTTCATTCATTCAAAAGGACCAAAGTGCCTTTAAAAACGCTGACAGTAAATGGCATATAAATGGAGATGGTAACAGCAACACTTAACCTGGATTACAGTTGGAGTATTCTCTCACACTTTGCTCTGAATAAACTATTCATGCCAACAACTACAATATATACCCTGTTCTATAAAACTATAAAATATCAGAATAATGTATTTGAAATAAGAAGGTAGAGTTTTATAGCTTTTCTAGAACTCTAGGACCAATTGATGGAAAGATCCAGTTCCTGAATGCATTTTAACTGTAACCATCTTTAGCTTATATTACAAAGAAATGTCATTAGGAAGTAACCATCCAATACTTAAATTATGACATAATGTTGATCTAAGAAAATGTGTTTTTAATAAATGGCAAAATGTTGGACATCCAAGTATTTCTTGTTTTGGTAGGAGGTACAAGGAAAACAGGAATAGATAACGGCTAGGGTAAGAGCGCCTTCTGACTCTAGCAGCTTCCTGATGTCAAGAACATAGCCCTACGTAATATGCTTTGATGGAACACCAGAACAACATTATATGCAGTGGTGGAACATAAGAAAAGTTTTCAAGTCTGATCAGCTTGACCAGTCCTATATTTTTAAAAACAAGATCTCATTCTTGGGTTGCATGCATGTTAGCTTGCAAATTGCCTTTGTGCTAGTCACTCACAGGAAAACCTACATTATGCTAGTTCAACCTGAATGTCTTATAAATGCTTCTGGTGAATTTCTTCCCTCCTGCTAGCCCTTCCCTAGCCAAGCCCTTCCTTATTTAAAATAATGGCTCAGCACTCCACGGGGGGTTGGTTTGGAACTTATTTGCAAATACATCTAAATTGGAGGACATCCTTTGCCTCTCCTACAGTAACTGGCTTGTTGGCCAATATGCAGTCCTTTATCTCACTGGGTAGAAAGCCTTTTCTAATTTCTCCAAGAGAAGGAGCTTACAAGATTCAAACGCAAATGCATTTCCAGTGGGAGAGGTCTACAATAAATAATTTAGTTATTTTCTAAGCATGAAAGTGAATTCCTGCCTTCACCTTGTATTTTTCTCTAGATCTGAATCAATATGTACTAGTTTCCATTTTAAAAAATGACTGAACAAAACTTTTTTGCAACTGAAGTTTCATGCCTCTCTGGTGTAAGACTTGGCAGACAGACAATGTAGGAATGTTGTATTTTTCTGGTTTTGTTATTTTTTTATCGATTTTAGAAGGCTTCGTGCTTTTTGACTCGCAATGTCATGCAAATTCTAGCCTGAATCCAAAAAAACTTTAGCTTACTTAGCAATTTCTACTGATTACCCCTCTTGCTGTTCCTGAGAGTTCACTGACCCCCTCCCCTCCTTCTTGAATAAGAAGGCTCAAAAGGTTGCAATGGGAGGGGGAACTGGCAAAAAATGCTTCCCTATCTTAAGAAAAATTAAGGACACCTAAATTTCCTTAATTAGTTAGATACAGCCCTCCAATTTCCCTTATACCAAATTAATTACAATACTGTACCTTATGAGAGTTTTCAAATTCTGTCCTATCTTGCCCTGCTTAGTCATGCTATTGGGATAATATGGGGGAGGAGGTGTTCCTTTTATAAGAGGATTAATAAGGTGCGTCTGGGGATATTTAATATATAGAGTAGTTGGGAATCCCTGGTTAAGTTGCAGAGCTGGACTGGAGGTTCAGGACAGCTGTTCAGGTTGAAAATAACTCTGCACACACCCCTCCCCTTTCCAGATGCACCTCAGCTACTTCTGTGAACTATACAAATGCAAAAAAAAAAATCTCACACAATGTGGATATTTAGACATTCAGAAGGTGAGAGGGTTTCCTGAGCTGGTAACAGAAAAACCCAGATTGCAAATGTAGCTCTGTTTCACCAGATCCTAACCAAAGAGTGCTGTCTGAGGACAGAACAACGCAAGAAAATGGGAGAAGAGTTAACTTTAGGTCTCAATGTAAAGCAGTTTCTGTCTCTGAAAAGTGAACAATAGTGTTCTGGCTTCTTCTAATCATGCCAGAAATATGTATGGAATGGATCTAGATGTGGTTATGGTATGGATCTAGACATGGTAGTTTCTTCATGAAAATCCACAATCATTCTAAAAACTGACCTAGGATATATGTTGATGCAATATTGCAATGGTTTCCCTTAGCAATATCAAACAGGAAATAGTGTTCGCAACAATGACTTTTAAAAATTGTTTATGCATGTGCATGTACGTGCATATGCTTGCCTCCACTTTAATCCACGGAAGGTCTGGTACACACCTGTAGACAAGGAATAAGAAAGGTATGCAAATGATAGCCTGTCTTAACTATGTTGCACTGTTTGCCATTATGTTTCTAGGTGTAGTTCAGGGTGTAGCTCATTATTGCTTTTAAAGATGCCTATACTCTGAAGCCTGCATGATTTAAAGAGCACATTTCCCTTTCCAGCTTTCATATGCAATGAAAGTTCCGCACCCTCAAGTGGTTTGGCTGGTGAGTATCCTCAGTTTTGTTGGCACCAAACCTATGGAGTTCTTCCTCCGGGGCCAACAAGGCTGCATCTTGTAAGCACCAGAGAGGCCCAGAGCCAGAACTAGTGCACCCTCAGGTGGGGCAGCTGCCAGCCCCAGTACTTCTGGGGATGCCAACTGTTTCCCATCCATGCCCCTTCCGCACAACCTTCCCTACTACCTGCTTGTGCCCAAGCCTACATACCTCCTTCACTCCTGGCCACGCATGCTGCACAGCATGCTAAGGCAAATGGTGTGTGTGTGTGTGTGTGTGAGGCAGAGGGAGGGGTATGCTGCTGGAAGCCCTCATGGTAGCAGGGAAGAACATATGGATGGGCAGGAATCCACATCTAATAAAATATTTACAATTAAAACCAATAATGTTACACACTTCCCTGCTTCCCCTTACTGAGTTCATCCCCTTTGGGAAAGAGAAAAATAGAGACTTATAAAGGGGGGTCCCAAGAGGACTTGCAGGGGAAAACTCATCCCCTCAGCTAATCTTCCTGCTTCCATTTTCCCTTCTTCCCTTCCCCCCACAGCCCCCACAGTTTTGCTTCTCTTCCTGGTATCTTCCCTCCCTGTCTCATCCCTGCATCTGCCACTTTACCTCCTATCTTTCCTTCCTCCCCTATTGTTTTTCCTGCTCTCTTAACTCCCTGCAATTCCCATTTCCCCCCTTTTGCTCCATTTCTCTCTCCTTCCTCACCAACCCTGTCTTCCTCCTTGTCTTGTCTACTCTCCCCCTCCCGGTCCATTCACCTCCAGAGCTGAAGTGAAGCTGCAGCAGCTATTCTGGACTACCAGAGTTGCCTATATACAGCCTTACTATTCATTGGGCCTTGAAAAGCTATGTAGAAATGTGACTTTTATCCAGTACATAAAGAAAATGAAGCCCATATGACCCCAGAGATCTTAACACTGTAGAACAGACATGAACTAGAAAGAGAGCCTGACTCTCCTAGAAAGAAAGGAAAAAAGTTGAAAAATGAAAGGGGACTTGCACCTGCAAATCTGTAATGGCTAGTAGTCTTAGATATCCTTTCCCCCTGCTATTGAGCCTGACATCAACATCCCAAGGGCAGATTATGTTCCTGCTGTTTGAAGTAAAATACCTTATCTTCTTCTGACTAATGATAGCAATCACACACAGTATACTATTTAAAATAAATAACAGATATGACAATTTCGAGCTTTAATCAGAAACATAGTTTAATAAATGTCGTTGAAGACAGAATTTAGCTATAGATCTTTTTAAGTGAATGTGAGAATATATGGCTTTTTAAAAACCCTTCTCTAAATGGAGACATTTCGTTGATCATACCTTTTTGGGGGAGGGGGTATATCATTCCACATAACAAGATTTTAAGTCCTGACAAACTATGTTCATGGTCACAGTAGGGAACTTTTAGATTTTCTCAGATTATGGAGAAAAGACATGTTCAGTCTTGCCGTGGCAGCTGGATATACAGATTTGCTTTGGGCAATTAGATGACAACACGACAAACAAAAAGGTGGGAGGGGGCGAAGAAAATTGGAGTCTTGGCCTTTTCATGTCAGGATCATAGGAGCTTTATACATGTATAAAAATAGGCATGTACAATGTATGTTAAACTTTCTTCTACAAAGAAGAAATACTGTGTTAAGAAGCCTTACTAATTATATTTTACTTATTTATTTTATTGCATTATTTACACGTACTTATTTTATTTTAACGTTTATAGACTCAAAATTAGAATATAAGAATCCAAAATCAGCAAACAAAATAGTATTTTTAATACATCAAAACCCCAGATTATGACTATCTAAAAAAAGCTAAGAGGTACTAAAAGTAAAAAATGGTCGTGGTTAAGAGTGGAAGACAATGATAAAGCAGATGAGATTAAAATCCCTACTCAGCCATGGTGCTCACTGGGTGACCTTTAATCAGTCACTCTCTCTCAGTCTAACCTACTTTGTGAGAATAAAATGATGAACAGAAATGGGACTGCATGCCACCCTGAGCTCCTTGGATGAAGGGCAAGAAAAAATACCATAAATAAATATGTAGTCCTCCTCTTAACTTTGTCAGCACAAAGCTCCAATCCCAAACACACTTGTTTGTGAGTCTTACAGAACTCAGTGATGACATGTTTTGGACTGCAACTGAAGAAACACCTGTTAGATTAATAATATCAAGTATGACACGGATGTCAAACTCTTTTCTGTTACTTTGATGTTGACATTTACTGATGAATGTAGCATTGCACCTGTAAAACCTCTCAAATATTTCTTTAATTGTACTGCAACATTTTAAATGTTCTTTTCTCCAAAAAGCAAAAGAAGTCCAACAACAGCGAACAGAATATATGAAAACCAATCCACTTTACAGCCCTTAAAAACAGATAAAACCACAACCTCAGATACTCACAATAACTAATGAGCTGCTAGCTGAAAGCCATTCTGAACAATTCTACTTTGCAGTTTCCCAGAAGTTAAAACAGCGGGCATCTTCCTGACCTGTTCAAGAAGGCCATTCTACAGTGCGAGAGCTACCACTGTGAAAGCCCAAGACTGAGCTGCAGTGGATCAAACCAGCCTGCAGGAAGTCACAGCAAGAAGGGTGCTGATCAGGCAATCAGAGCAGTCACACAGATTTTTACTAGTAGAGGTGGTCCTAGGCAATGAAGGGCTTTAAAGTTATAAACACCACCTTGAATAAAACTCAGAAACAAACAACCAACATAATGACTGTAAGATATGGTATGAGTAGTATGTGTAGAGTAGATTGCTCCCAACAGCAACTAGGCTGCTGCTTAAGAAAGCACTGCTTGAACTATGAAGACACACACTATACCCTGAAAAATACTGGGTGTGATTTAATATTATGAGAAAGTTCAATTAACAAGCTTCAAGCAGTTCTAAACATAAGGGGAATAAGAATGAGAAAAGGATTTAAGTGTTGCTCAATGCAAAATGAGCAAGTATTTCTCACTGCATTATTTACAGCTGCACTGGCATTCCTATACTGCAGAGTAGCATACATTCATTTGCATCCATATGAAATTCAATTCAAATTGATTGAATTCTTAAAGTCACAATGGACACACTCCTTGCACAAAAGATCTATGGAAATCCCCTTAAAATTATTAAATAACAAATTAGAATACCTAAATGGAAAGATATGAGAATTTATAGAAAAACAGAAAGACAAAGCAACATGCAGATGATCGGTCTTTGTCTATTCCACTTTTTTCCTTGCTTTAACCAACCCAACAAAACCTTTTTATGACCTTTTCTGCACTCTCTTTTTAATTCATGTTCACCAGTGTCCTCCAAGCAATTCTGCACTAAAATCAGGGGTCTTTTCGTAGAAAAACAGCTGCAGGAGCTCATTAGCATATGGTATGCTAATGAGCTATTAGGCTATTAGCATATGGCACGCCCCCTGACATCACAGGAAGTGATGTCAGAAGGAGAAGCAAACGGGGGGGGGGAGGTATCTTCAAAAGCCTTCCCTTCCCTTCCCTTCCCTAGCTGGTCTGGGTGGGGGAACTAAGAGAGAAGGGGTTTAAAGTTTAAAATCCTTCTCATGAGAGTTGGGCCACAGAAGGAGGAAAGAGGGAAGGAAAGAGAGAGGGTAGAGAGAAGGAAAGAAGAAAGGAAAGAGGAAAAGAAAGAGAAGGAAAGGGGAGGGAAAGAAAGAGAGGGAAGAAGGAGGGAAACATGGAAAGGAGGAAAAAAGAGAAGAGAAGAAGGTGGGAAAGAAAGAGAGAAGAGAAGAAGGATGGAAAGAGGAAAAAGAGAGGAAAGGAGGGAATGAAAGAAATTTGGCGGCAATTCGGCCCCATTATATCCTATGGGCCATTGAGGTCAATGATGAAAACATAGGGTATATTCTGGGGGCTGGAGGAGGGGTTTGAGGAGAGGCTCCAAACTCACAGGGTAGCTGATGGAGCCTCTCCCCAAGATATCCACCATGTTTCAAGAACATTGGACCAAGGGGTCCAATTCTATGGGCCCCCAAACAGATTGCCCCTATTCCCTCCATTGTTCTCTATAGTGGGGAAAAAACTTACTTTTTTCCCACCATAGGGAACAATGGAGGGAATAGGGGCAACCTGTTTGGGGGCCCATAGAATTGGAACCCCTGGTCCAATGTTCTTGAAACATGGTGGGTATCTTGGGGAGAGGCTCCATCAGCTACCCTGTGAGTTTGGAGCCTCTCCCTCAAACCCCTCCCTCCAGCCCCCAGGATATACCCTATGTTTTCACCATTGACTTCAATGGCCCATCTCTCCTTATAAATATTTATCTTTTGGTTTCGCAAGATTCCATGCGTTCCCATTGGCTGTAAAATGCCCTCCCTCAGCCATTGGCCCATCAGCCGCCACTCAAGAGTACTCGCGTGCCATTGGCTGGGTGCTGGGTCTGCTCCTCTTCCCCACCCACTACCCCTTTTGCATGTCAGATTTACTGGCAGACCAGCTCTCTCTCCTGAGGAAGACAGTTCTCTTGACTCCTGTGAGGGACTGTCCCCTCAGTGGCTGTTGGTAGTCAGCCAAGCTTGGTTCTATGAGTAAAAAAACAAAGGACTTCCAGCATAACCCCCTCCCCCGCCCATAACCCCCCCCCCCAACGGCCACTTTCCTGTCAGAATAAATGGAAAAAGGCTCTCTCTCCTGCTTAGCTTCAGCATGGCTGGCTGGCTGGCTAACGAGGTGGGCCAGCAACCATCAAACCATTTTCTTCAACTCCCCGCTGTGCGGCTGACTTTCCCCTAGGGCTGCCAATCTCCAGGCGGGACCTGGAGATCTCCCACCGTTACGATTGACCTCCAGATGACAGATATCAGTTCCACGGGAGAAAATGGTTGCTGTGGAGGGTAGACTCTATGGCATTATATCCTGCTGAGTCCTTCCACACACACCCCAAATGCTGCCCTCCACAGGATCCACCCCCCCAAATCTCCAGGTATTTCCCTAATCAGAGTTGGCACCTGTACTTTCTCCTCTGTCAGTAAAAGGCCCTTTCCACATCTATGTTGGCCTTTGGGAGAAAACTCATTGGACCCAGTCTTGATCGGGTTGCCAACTCCAGGTGGGCAATTCCTGGTGATTTAAGGGATGGAGCCTGGAGATGGTGAGGTTTGAGGAGGGGTGGCACCTCAGACAGGTACGATGCCATGGACTCCACCCTCCAATCCAGCCATTCCCTGATGGGGAATCATTGTTGCCAATCTCCAGGTGGGGGCTGGAGATAACTCAAAATTACAACTGCTCTCTAGGAGGGAGGGGGGAGGAGATGGAAAACTAAAGGTAGGTTGATGGTTGGCTGGGAGGGAGATAGGGTTGTCAACTCCAGGTTGGGAAATTCCTGGAGATTTGAGGGGTCGAACCTGGAGAGGGTGAGTGTTGAGGAGGGGTGGGACCTCAGAGAGGTACAATGCCATAGACTCCACCCTCCAAACCAGCCACGCCCTCCTGGGGAACCACTGTTACCAATCTTGGGGGTGGGCCGGAGATCACTCAAAATTACTACTGCTCTTCAGGTAGCAAAGATCAGTTCCTCTGGAGAAAATGGTGGACTCTGTCATTATACCCTGCTGAGATTGCCACAGCAAATTGTCACTGAGTGCCCAAAATCGGGGCACTCTCCCAGAGCCTCTTTCTAGAGCCCGTTGTATTTATTTCCACAACGGGCCTTATTCCTAGTAGGATATAATGGAGCTGAAATTGACATTCGGCTGCCTGAAAGACTCTCCGGGATGTCGGCTGGGGGCGGGGCTTGGCTCCTGAGCTCCCGGAGCTGTGCTCCGGTGCGCTCCCCCCAAAAGACCCCTGACTAAAATCAAATTCAACCTTCTTTTTAATCCAGTTTTTTCCCCATTCTGCACTAAAATTGAGTTCTACCTTCTTTTTCATCTGGGGTTTTTTCCCCATTCTGCATCACATTAGCCCCCTTCAGTGGTCTGCCTGGTTTCAGCCTGCTGTTGCTCTGGGTTATTTGGATACTGTCTTGCTGTGGACTTAAATTGCCTCAACTCAAACACTGAAAAAATCCAGAGTGGCAGGCAAATGCGGAAAGGACCTATGTCTCTTGCACTCTTAAGGGCCATTTCACACATTACAACCAAGACACAGCTCTCCAAGATGACTACTGCTATGTGTGGGAGGGTCACATGCATGCCAAAAATTCATGGTGAACACAACCACAATAGGTGTTGACCTTTGGATTTACAGCATAATTTCAGGTTCTGTGTCCCATCCACACATCATGATTTTTGCAATGGAGACTCAAGTTGCACAAATATACACTAATTTATCCTGTAGCATGTAAAGCAGCCCTCCCTGTCTACCCAAATTCTCTCAGATGCTTAATGCAAAAATCAAACACCAAAAGGGCCTTGATTTTCTTATATATGTTCTCTGATTCAGCTCCTGGGTACATGTACTTCACTGTATTCAAATGGACTTCCAACCTGGAATCATACATAATGCAAATGCTTTGAACTTTCTGTTAGGACATGTTTCATAATCTCTGGCTGCTCCATCAGGGCTTATCCAATATGTATTTTTATGGCAGGTTTTTGAGAGTCTTCTAGAAGGCAAACCAGTCGCAGCCTTTAAAATTAGGATATTAGCTTCCAATATCACCATCCCCTCCCCCCCTCTAGTTTTTGTTGCTGCCATAACTTAGCAGCAAGATATTCCCCCTGATCAGGAGACAACATTGACACTTTGTCTTAGCAGGCTTTCTTGCTGCTTCTATAGCTGGAGGGCTCTGACACTGGCGGAACAATAGCAGCCATTCAAAATTGTTCTTTTCTGCCAACAGACAGGAACTATCATTTCAGCAATCATAGAAGGGGGAGGGGGACAAGAGAGTGAGCCAAAGGATTGGAAGAGTGAATCTGAAAATAAATACTCTGAATGAATACACTGAGACAGGGAAAGAAAAGTTTGCCAATATTCTTATTAATTACAGTCCCGTAAATAAGCCACTTAACCTTCAGAGCCCAGTTGGAATAAACGGTAGTTAGAACTAAAACAAAAGTCCTGGAGGCCAATCCTCTCTTAAACTGGCCGCAGCAATCTGAAGTATCACAGCTAGATTGGAGCCAAATAGCACCTTAGGGACCAACAAGATTTTCAGGGTATAAACTTTCGAGAATCAAAACTCTCTCCGTTAGAGACCCAAAAACTGAAGTATTCCAGACACTTGTCTGACTTGTACAGAAGCTAAAAATGCTAATTGTTTTAAATCTATACTTTCTTTAAGGAGTTTTTTCATTAAACCTTTAATAAAAATATATAAAAGAGAAGAAAATATACAGAAAATAGAATTAAGAAAATTCATAAGGAAAAAAAGAAAAAGGAAGGAAAAAGGGAATACATTTCGATTTTCATCTACAACGGGTACATCTTCTCTATTCACTGTCCCATAAAACGGGGAAAAAACTCCTCTTTTATCTATAATTCATTTCTCGGCCTCTGATTCTTCAAACCCATAAATCATCAGTTCATTTTTTTCTGTTTCCTGTAAAAAGTCCACCAGAGGTTTCCAGTTAGCTATAAATGTGTTTCATTTCTCCAATCAAAGAAGTAAGTTACGCCATCTCCACTAATTCCATCATCTTTACCATCCATTCTTCTATTGTAGGTATTACTGAAGATTTCCATTTCTGGGCATACAGTCTTGCTGTCATTGTCATGTACAAAAATAAAGTTCTGTGTGTTCATACCCAAAAAAGGCCTCTGGTTTCAGTTGTATATTAATCTTTAAAATTTTCTGAATAACAGAATGCATTTGTATCCAAAATTTTCTAGCTTTAATACATGTCCACCGTCTTCTGACCCACAGAGCACTCAGTCATTCACTATCATGAAATATAAAATGAAATCAACATCACAATATAGAACCAGAATAAAACTATATTCCAACGTGTGGCGGAACAGTCCTGTTCTGGCCTGCAGTTCCTGTTCCACCCTGCCGTCCTGGTTTTTTCCCCACACCCAGATGGCTTTTCTCCCTCTCGGTTCAACCACTGCAACCACTTGACCTTTGTAGGAATTGCCCACTGGGAGGGTCAGGACTCTCAGCTTCCCTTCTGAGGACTTGCCTCTGTGTCTCTCGCTACCCAGAGTCTGGTTACTATACGGACTGCTTACTGCCTTTTGCACCATTAGGGGAGCAGCCATTTGCCAACTGACTGTCCTCCTCTTCCTCCCTGGTGCTCTTTTTAAGATAGAGTGTCTAAGATGGTGGAGGTCTGTGTGGCACAGAGAATCACAACCAGGATCAAAAGTTGTAAAGCATTTATTAAAAAGATGTTCACAAGCATACTTTTAGCACAGCACCCGACTGAGCAAGGGACTAAAAAAAAAGAGTAAAATGCAATTCCTCTGTCTCTCCCTCTATACATACCCTATGTTGTTAAGAGTTCTGTCTGCTTTGATGGAATCAGCACCAAAGAGCCCTTCCTCCTTGCTCCCAGGACTTTTATCACCTCTCTCTTCCCCATCCACTAACCAGCACATGGCAATGGCTGCCTCCAGACCTCAGTTAAGAGCTCTGTCTGCTTTTATGGAATCAGCACCAAAGAGCCCTTCCTCTTTGCTCCCAGGACTTTTATCATCTCTCTTTTCCTGACCAGGTCAGGCTGGGGCAAAGATACTGTTCCTGAAGTCTCCAGAAGTTTCTTCCCGAAATCCTTCTATTCTTTAATACATCCAAATCTCTGTTCCCTGCTGGGGAGGGGACAGGACCATCCTACTGACTCTAGCTGGATCAATTAAGAGGCACCTGAGGTAAGGATGGAAAGCCATTGAACTGACTTCCTCCTCCCTGCCTGTTCTCTCCCCAGAAAGAAACTTTTAAAAACTCCTGGTGACGGTTTTACTCAGTTCAGACCTCTACCCCAAAATGCATTTCTTTACACACCAACACATAAAATCATAAATCAATACACAAAACCAAGCCTTTTGCCTCAAGGCTGACTCTGATGATGGTAGGGGCACTGCACTCCCTTCAAACAGGAGGACAGCCATTATCCAGTTGTAGCAGGAATGCCTCCTCCATTCTGGCCAACACAGTGGCTGGTAGCAGTGCCAGTCATTATGGAAAGACAGTTATCTGACCTGTTCCTTCACTCTGTTACCCAAACTGAACCCTAAGAAGGCCAAATTAGCTTTAAAAGGGTTCCAGAAAGGAACAATGCAGGACCTTGTAGGTCTGTATATACCAGGATAGTTCAGGGTAGAGATACCTCAAAATAAAAGTAGGAAGAAAGAGAGTAAGAAAGTGATTGTTAACACAAACAAATAGCTTTATTGTATAAAAATAAAATAAAAGGAAAAATGTAAAGAACCTACACTAAGGACTATCAGTATTTATTGGTATTTTTAAAGCCGAATGCAAATTCAGGAAACTTTTTGGCTTCCAAATACAGTTTCTCGAATTTATTCATTTTTTTCAGCTTTCCTTGGCTGAATATCAACTTCCCTCCTACTGTGGCTTCCCTAGTCAATTTCACTCCTGCCAATCAGTTGAGGGAGTGAAACTGACCAGGGAAAGCCTCCTCTCTACCTTCCCTCCTCCAGCTGCCCCAAGGCTGCCAGAGAAGCAAAGGCAGAGAGCCCAGCTATGTTTAAATGCCTTTCTTTCCCTCTTCCAGTTTGAGGAGGGAAAAAAAGTAATCTAAACACACCTGGGTTCCCTGACTGCGCTTCTCCAGGGGCCCTGCAGCTGCAGGACAACTGGAGAGGGGCAGGCAAGGAGCCCAAGCATGCTTCCATGCCTGCCCTGTGCTTTCCCAGCCACCACCACCCCCGCCATGGCAGGAGGACTGGGAAAGCACAGGGCAGGCATGAAATCATGCCTCCCCCACCCACGAGTGTCTCTGCTACTGCAGAGAAGCTTGGGTGGGAGGGGGAAAAAAGAAGGCATGTTTAAATGCCTTTCTTTCCCTCCTCAATCTAAACATGCCTGGGTTCCCTGCCTGTGCTTCTCCAGCGGCCTCACAGCTGCAGGGCAACTGGAGAGGGGCAGGCAAGGAGCCCAGGCATGCCTGTGCTTTCCCAGCCCTCCTGCTGCTTTCCCAACCCTCCCAGGCACGTTTAGATGCCTTTCTTTCCCTCAAGACTGGGGAGGGAAAGAAAGGCATTTAAACATGCCGTCTTCCCTGCCCCCCAGGTTCTCTGCAGATTGCGGAAAAGCTCAGGGGGGAGGCATGCTTCTATGCCTGCTCTATGTTTCCCAGCCCTCCCAATGCAGTGGGGTGGGGGCTGGGAAGCACAGGGCAGGCATGGAAGCATACCTGGGCTCCTTGCCTGCCCCTCTGCAGTTGCCCCACAGCTGCGGGGGCCCTGGAAAAGTGCAGGCAGGGAATTCAGGCATGTTTAGATGCTTTTCTATCCCTTGAGATCAGGGAGGGAAAGAAAGGCATTTAAACATGCGTTTTCCCCCTCTCCCCCGAGCTTCTCCACAGTGGCAGAGAAGCTCAAGGAGAGAAGAAGGTATATTTCCATGCCTGCCCTTCACTTCCCCAGCCAACTCACTGTGGAGGGGGGGACTGGGGAAGCAAAGGGCAGGCATGTAAACATGCCTGGGCTCCCTGCCTTCCCTTCTCTAGCTATCCTGGGTCAGCTAGAGAAGGAAAGGCAGAGAGAGGAAGCTTTACCTTGTCAGTTTCACTCCCCTGGCCCTCTGCTGTTAGGTATAAGCCATTTAAACCTAACAGCTGACTGGAGGGGAGTGAAATAAACAAGGAAAGCTGAACTGGCTTCCAGAGGGAAAGAAGGCATCAGGTATATATATATTCAGAAATACCGAATATTTCCCCAGTCCTGATATTTTACCAGTATTGGACTGAGGATATTCAGCATTTATGGATATTTTTTGGGTCTGATATACCCAAAGCCGAAAAATACCAACTTTTTTTTTTGCACACCCCTACTAAGGAGTTGAGAGCTAGTTCTCTAAGTAATCTCTCTCTCTCTCTTTCGCACACACATACACATACACACACACACCATCAGGAGGGTGCACTTGACAAAAAGGAAAAGGGAGGAAATTTGGAAATTGTAGGCAAGGGACATGCAACCTGAAATCCTTGAGGTCTGGAGCCTGTAATACAGTTGCACAGGTGTTCAGGTAATGGTAAATCTGGCACACTTTCCACTGAGTTGGGATAGTCTTTTCATGGGGAAGGATCCCATAGCTAGACATGGAAACTCACTTTCCAAGAAACCTGACTGGTCCAAAATGTAAAGTTTGAATTAAAATTAATGTTTGAATTAAAGTTAACTGTTGTCATACTCTGGCAGGAAAAAGTGGGAACATACTTTGATTTGGATATTGTGAGCCAAATCTGCATGGGCACAAAGAGCCTAGGTGAAGCAGCATGATTAACATACTTTAACATCCCTTCCCTATAAAGATCTATATTGGTCAAACAGGCCAGTCCTTACAACAAAGAATAAGTGGATATAAATCTGACATTAGAAACTACAACATTCAAAAACCAGTGGGGAAACATTTTAACTTTTCAAGACATTCAGTTGCTGATCTAAGAGCAGCAGTTCTCATACAAAGAAACTTCAAAAGCAGATTAAAAAGTGAGACTGCTGAACTGAAACCGATAATGAAGCTCAAGACAATGAATCCTTTTGGACTGAACTGAGACCTAGGTTTCCTGTCTCGTTATCAATAATGATTTCTCCATGCCTACTACCAGTTTGCATATCAAACCTAATCCAATCACGCCTGCTATTGTTGTTCACCTGCTATTGTGGTTTGCCTGCTGTTGTCATTCGGCATATGAAATCACACTACTCTCCAAGATATAAGGACAGATGGACTCATATTCTAGCTGTATCTGAAGAAGTGAGCAGTGACTCATGAAAGCTCATGCCCTTCCACAAATTTTGTTAGTGTTTAAGATGCTACTGGACTCTTGCTCTTTTCTACTGCTATAGACAGACTACCATGGTTACCTTTCTTGATACTTTAATTAGGTTGAAGTGATCCAGATCTGCACTGACACAAAAGTTTGGGTGAGTCATGATAGCCCCTGAAACACGATGAAGTGTAAATTAATAACTTGAGTGACCTTCTTGGTTAAGTAAAAAAAGGAAAAAGAGGAACCAGGCATTGGTTAATGAAATAGCAACTTCCATGGGCTAGGCAGACACCTTTGGGATATTCCAGGATGTTCCAGTGTTGCAAAGTCTTTTGTTATTGAGAATGAAGTGAAGTCTTATTGTTATTGAGAATCCTGAGCTGGGGGAGATGGCACTTAATCAGTTTGTCATGCCAGCATACTCTTTCCTCTCCTGTCCCTGAGAGTTTCCAATGTCATGGCAGAACCCAGGTGCCTTTATGAGACTCCCTAGGTTTCAGGTCCCTTTGGCACTTAGGCTGCAAAAGGGGACACCTATTACAACAACTAAGTCCAAAATAAGATGAGGACCCACTAACCAAGACGCTCTTGGCTGAACAAGGAAGCGGGGTCCTTACAACACTAACCAAAATCAGCACCATTCACCCACCATTGGGCTCAACTTCAAGACCCGCAGCATTATCACAGCAACCAGGTGTTTTTGCTGCCATCATCAGGCCCAACCTAGCACATGTAGAGCATGGCAGAGTTTATGAGCCTGCATTCTCCGCTTGCTCATTTCCTAGACATATTTATTTCTTTATTTAGCAAATATTTATACCCAGCTTTTCCATCAGCTCAAGGAAGCTTAAAAATTTAAAGCTATCTGCTTTGTGGGTTTTTTTTAATTATATGCAATGGCTTCATTAACTGACCTATGCTTGGCATTGTGAGCTTTCAATTTTTGTTTTGTGCCTGTGGCACAGTTTGAGCCTGAAGTACATCTATACATATAAAAGAAAGTCCCCTCACCGTAAAATCAATGCCCAGGCCAAACCCCTGGACCTAGAAACACGAAATTCAGGGAGAGCACTCCTACCATGACATAGATGCTCACTAAGAAGGGATTTTTTAGAAATTCAACCCCTAAGGCGGTCCAAAGGGGTAAAAGGTGCTCCCCTCATTGCTTCTTATGTGGCTGCCAGGCTGCAGCCTCCTTGTACCCCCCTACTCTCTGATTGGTCAGCTGCAGAGTTCAGTGTTCTGAGGTTAAAAAAAGTTACAGGAGACTGCAGAGAGCTAATGACAACTGAGGAAATCAGGAATACCCAACTTCCTGTGAGGTGCAGCAATGCTCCTGGCACAGCCTCTCCAATAGCTTCAAACACGCTCCCCCCTACCTCACAAACCTGACAGGCAGCTGTCTGTCAGGTGCAGCAGAGGGTGCAGGGTACTTAAAGCCATCAGGGAGCTTGCCCCAGCAGTAATGCCTTAGCAAACGTGCCAGCCCAGCCTCCACAATGGCTTGCAATACCCTTCTCCCTCCTACACCACATAGGTGGTTGTCTGTCAAGTGCAGAAGCAAGGGCAGAGAATTGAAAGCCATTGGGGAGGCTGCCCAAGCAGCAGCATCTTAGCAATCCCGCTGGCCCAGCCTCCCTGATGCCTTCAGACACACTACCCTTCCTACACCAGACAGACATCTGCCTGTCAAGGGTTGGAAAGGGCATGGAGTCCTTAAAGTTGTTGTGGAGGTTTGCTCAGCAGGATTCCCTTAGCACTGCTGCAAGCCCAGCCTCCCAGATGCCTTTAAACACCCCCCCTTACACCAGACAGGCGGGTGTTTGTCAGGTGTAGAAGCAGGGCCAGGGTACTTTAATCCATCAGGGAGGCCGCCGCAGCAGGATCACCTTAGCAATGCTGCTGGCCCAGCCTCTCCAATGGCTTTAGCCACATTCCCACCCACTATGGAAATATACCCCAAATTTGTAGAAAAGTGGTTTCCTGTATTCAGTTATTTAACTTCTCACAGTGTGGGTTCTAGAAAATTGGTTCATATGCTCTTGCTTAATATCTGATTGCTCAGATGTTGTTTTGAATATATAGTTATGTCCCATTTCTTAAATGTAACATAAATGAGAAGCATTTTTGTAAAAAAAGAAAAGAAAAAAGTATGCCCTGCATCCCCCCCGAAAAAAATTCAATGCCCAGGCCAAACCCCTGCACCAAGAAACCAAAAACAAGGGGAGTGCATTCCTACCATGACATCAACTCCCACTGCAAAGAGGCTTCTGAGAAACACAACCCCTAAGGAGGTAAAAAAATGGGTAAAATGTGTTCCCCCAATTGTTTTCCATGTGCCTGGCAGGCTGCTGCCTCCTTGCCCCCTGCTCCCCGATTGGTCAACTGTGTAGCTCAGAGTTCTAAGGTAAAACCTGCCTGCTTGCACCCACTTCCCTCTGATTGCTCAGCTGTGGATCTCAACATTCTGAGGTAAAAGCACAGTTAAAAAAGACTGCAGACAGTTGAGGACAGTTACAGAAAGCAGTGATTCAAGACTCCTGAATAGACATTTCTCATAACAACCAGCATGGCAATTGAGTTTATGAATGTTCATGGGGAGATAGTAAAGGACCTTTCTAGAGCCATTTCAATGCATGCCTCCTTCATGAACCTGAAAAAATGTCTACCACACTACCACTCCCTCAGACCCTCTCACACCTCTCACCTCTTACTGTCCCCAAAAAAGTTCCTGGTGTCAAGCCAGATACACCAGTGCTACCAGGAGGAGGCAACTTAGGAATGTGGCAGAGTTCAAGAGGCTGCAGTTCCCCCTCAAGGTCTGCTTTGCTATGACCATCAAGTCCCAAGGCCAGTCACTGACAGTGGCTGGAGTTGACTTAACAGATGACTGCTTCTCACAGACAGTTCTATGTGGCCTGCTCCAAAGGGAGCTCACCAAGCAGCCTGGTGATCCTAGCAGCTGAGGGCAGAACCACCGATGTGGTCTACAGACAGGTCCTTCAGTAGAGAAGAAAACAGTATGTATGTCTCATTCCATTTTTTACACTACAATCTTCTCCATTAGAATTCCTATAACAAACGTTACACTTCAGACTTCACATCATCAGTATTATAACTGGATTTATGGAACTTAAATACCGTAGCGAAGCATGGGTATCAGGCTAGTAAATTATATATGTAGAGACACAATGGTGCTTGAGAAAACTTAGCAATCATGGGATATCATGAACAGTCATGAGAACCAGTGTAGTAATGACTGTCAGGTTCCCACTGGGGAGCAATGTGTTCAAATCTCTGCTGTTTAAATGAAGCTCACTGGGTGATCTCCCTCAGCCTAACCTTACTTCACTGGGTTACCGTGAGGATAAAAATAAGAATGGGAACCACATACGTCTTCCTGGTTTGAATCCCATAGATCCATTCCACTAGTGGAGGTGTTTTTGTTTGAATAAAGAACCTTTTCCAGTCACAGAAAACTTGGGAAGCAGCCCAGCTTCTTGGTCCTGGAAATAATTTAAATTCAATTTAAACATGTCTTTAAAAAAAAGTGAGAAAATGAAATTAAAAGGTAAATGATAACGGAACTAATTAAACCCTGAACCAAAGAAAAAGCAATAATTACTTCAGCATTATTGTCTTGCAATGCTTTTGCATGGGAAGCACGTCATATGATTTAGGAGTGACAATCTGGAGTAAACAGGCATAACGGGATATAACATAGAAGTTTTTCCTCAGTAAAGCAAGCTCTTTTCTGAGCCTCCCGACCTTTCAACAAGTGCGTTTAAAGACTATTGGATTATGGCAGTTCATGAATGACAGGTGCAGCCAATTAACAAAGCCATGATGTAACTGCGACTTCCAGTCTTTAACAAGAGTTTTTCTCTTCCGAAAATGATGCTTTTCCATGAGTGAGCTCAGTATGGCTGCTTATCAGTCAATCCTAAGAAGAACTTCAAAAGCTCTCCACTGCTGATACACTTCTCATTAAAAAGCGATTTTGCTGTAAAATTATCCAACTGTGACTCTGGTATGCTTTGCTGTTCTTTAACTTGGAAAGTTGTCAAACAAAGAGATTTAACTCATTGGGTGCCAGGAGACCTGTGAAGTATCCAACATCAAAATCAAGTGTGTGGGGGAGGGGGGGAGTGATGCCTTTACCAACGAAGCAAAGGCAGGGCCTAAGATGATTAAGTGGAAATAGCAACAATCAAAAATGGTACTCAGATTACCATTACGAAGGGGAAAGAACCATCATTCTGGAAACCATGCTGATCCCAGGAGTTCCACATAAAGCTCTGCCCACCAACCAAATTCTAGGAACATCTGAAGCTGCCTTTCACCAGTCAGATGATTGGTCCATCTATCTCAATGTTGTCCAACTGGCAACAGTTTTTCAAGTTCTCAGAGAAAATATTTTCCCAATATCTGCTACTTCAGATACCAGGGACTGAATCTCAGCCCTTCTGTGGGCAAAGCATATACACTGAACCTTGGCCCCTTCCGTACCAACTCCCTTCCATTTTCTCACACCACCATCTTGTGCATGAGCTTCGAAAGGATAAAGGAACATGGAAAATAATATTTTCCAAATCACTGCCCACCCCCTTATCACAAGCTCTCTTTACAACATGTCACTGCAAGCTTGCCAAAATTGATCACAACTGCAGCCAGAAAGGTGCAGTCCTCCCCAACGGGCCTCTGGGTCAGCTTCTCTTTCAGAACTAATTTGCCTTTTTGTCTCATCTGCATTTGAATATAGGTTTATTTGCTATACAGTAAATTCATATGATCTGAAATAATGTCATAATGCTTTTTCTATCATTTGAAATGATTTCAGATTGATTCCTTTCCCGCCTCTGTCATAAACTTTAACTTTCTAGAAGTGTGATCCTGTGCAGAATTATTCCAAACAAAGCCCTCTGAAATAAACGGGCTTATACCACAGTAACTCTGCAAAGGATTGCACTGTTAATCTTTGGGGGGGCAGTGTCCATACTCATTTAAGTTTGTAATTCTGTCAATATTTTGTCAAGACCTTTTGTAACACTTAGATCAAAATCTGCAAACAGAGCTCATCCCTACCATTTACCTGAGAAGCTGACATAGCCAGAAGTTTGCCTTTGAGCGACATTTGGCTAAAGTCAGTTTTCAAGTGCCAAGTCTAACTTTACATGCTTTGCAGCACTTGAATCTAATGGTTATTTTCTGTTCCCAAAATAATCACTGAAGCAAAATTTCCCTGAACATGGGTTTCCTTTGGGCTGTTTGGCTGAGTAATGCCCATTCAATGCAATTTTAACCTGGCAGCCAAACAGTGCTCCAAGTCTGAGAGCAGCTAGAAACACTGGGTCACTTTCAGGCTTCCTCATTACCCATCTGCTGGACCAGAATGGTTTTGTCTGTTTGACGGCTTCAAGAGCAAACTACATATCCAGGAGCGACTGCCATCGGCCTCAAGCAAATGGCTAACTGTAGGGCTGTACACGAGTCAACTAACACTTCAGCTTCATTTTATTATAGAGCAGCAAAAATACCTGTGAGTATGATGGACAGTTTGTGTTTGGAAGGAGGGCTTGCAGCCTCAAAAAGATCCTTTGTGTCCTCATGACCTCCTCTCGGAGAAGGATGGGTCATTTACTGTGGAGGCTGGTGGGCAGATTTGTCCTCATAGTAACGTTAGCAGGGGTGCACAATCATCCTTCAGTTCAAATCACAATTTGTTTGCCACTACCCTTGAACTCTGGAAGAGAAGTATTCCTTCCCCACACACACATTATCACACTGCTCAGTCTTCATCTTGGCATATTGAAAAATAAAAATAAAAGGTGTTTTGAACCTGCTGGGGTACAGGGAAGCTGCAGGGCTTGTCTCCATAGTTTCACCTTGCCTCTTAAGCCCAGTTGACTCAGGGTTCAATCATGGGAGCATTTGAAGAATCAGGTCTGACTTTAAATACACTGTACATGTCCCCCTTCCAAATTCATCTTTCCTGTGCACCCAATAGTACAAAATTACAAAAGAGGGTGTTTTCAGCTTGCTGCAGCAGGTAATGAAAACAGCATTAATTATAACCCCGACCATTTATCCTCCCTGCCTAATTCCTAAACCAAGAACATTGTTTTTTGTTAACTGGACTGCACTGACACATTTTCGTACTGCTACCTGGGAACTGGAGTTCAATCCAGTACTTCCTGAGTATGCACCAGTATGATGATGAATATCGCCAACTGCACAGGCGCAAAGGCAGCATACACACTCTAATATAGATAACCTGTGCATTGATGACCTTGTGCTACATATAGCCCAAGCAAGCCAGTAAATTGGGAGCATGTGTCAACAATGGCCTCTTGGCCAATCATCATGCTAATGTGTGCAGACACGAAACAGCTCACTTGAAATACTGTTACTTATTCTGAATTGCGGACAAGCAATTCAGAATGGTATAAGGTGCTTGACTCAATAGCAAGCAGGCATTTAGATCAAGTTAAGTTTGATTTTCAAACACCTGCTTTGCAAGTATCAAATCATCCCAACTGCTAATGCCTCTTACAGAAACTGCTCTTCCTTGTTTTCCCCCTTTTGACATCAGTCCTCTGTTAGCTCACAGAAGGCTCAGGTATGGAGGGAACTGTGCGGAGTAGAGTGAATTGGGCAAAGTAATTCTCCAGCCCTCTTCTTCCTGCAGAGCTTCTTGTACCAGGGGAAGAAATCTTATTTGGTTTCCCCTCCTCACTGCAGTCTTCCTTGTCTGGTGGCATTTTTACATTGAGGGGTCCCCAACCCCATTGAAATGCCTCTGCAGTGGTTACAGAAGGTTATTGTGGGAAGGAGGGAATGGGAAACTATCAGCGTTCCCACAATCTAGCCCACAGCCCTCAAGTTCAAAACTGCAATAAAAAAGGTCAATGCTATGCTGGGGATTATTAGGAAGGGCATTGAAAACAGATCAGCCAATATCATAACTCCCCTATATAAATCAATGGTGCGACCTCATTTCGAATACTGTGTACAGTTCTGGTCACCACACCTTAAAAAGGATATTATAGCTTTGGAAAAAGTGCAGAAAAGGGCAACTAGACTGATGAAAGGATTGGAACACTTTCCCTATGAAGAAAGGTTAAAGCACTTGGGGCTCTTTAGCTTGGAGAAATGATGGCTGAGGGGTGACATGGTCGAGGTTTATAAGATTATGCATGGGATAGAGCAGGTAGAGAAAGTGGTACTTTTCTCCCTTTCTCACCATACAAGAACTTGTGAGCACTCAATGAAATTGCTGAGCGGTCGGGTTAGAATGGATAAAAGAAAGTACTTCTTCACCCAATGAGTGATTAACACATAGAATTCACTGCCACGGGAGGTGGTGGCGGCTACAAGCATGGACGGCTTCAAGAGGGAATTAGATAAACATATGGAGCAGAGGTCCATCAGTGGCTATTAGCCACAAGGTATAGATCGGGACTCTGGGGCAAGTGAGGCTCTATATTCTTGGTGCTTGGGAGGGTCAACTATGGGAGAGCTTCTACTGTCCTGGCTCCACTGGTGGACCTCCTGATGGCACCTGGTATTTTTGCCCACTGTGTGACAAAGTGTTGGACTGGATGGGCCATTGGCCTGATCCAACATTGGCTTCTCTTATGTTCTTATTAATGAATGAGCAAATGTCATTCATTTATATGGAAGAAACTATAGAGGTAAACTTAGGATCCCACTGAGAGAGAAGGCTAAACTTGACACAGATAAACCAGGTATTTGTGTCACAGGCCACATATTTCCGCTTCTCAGTGGTGTTCCAAACTGTTCCACAGACTTAAACTGTGGGGCCATAGCACTGCCCCAAGGTCCAGGACTGCACATCGCTTGAAGAATCAGGTTTGTAATTTGGGGGTATTCCTGGATGCCCAGATCACTAATAATATTTTTATCAGCATAGGCTGGTGTGCCAGCTGTACAGTTTCCTGAGGAGTTCTGTTTTTCCCAGGCTATACATGCCCCAGTAATAGCCAGACGAGGCTACTACAACACATATTGTAGAGTTTCCATGAATAGCGAAAACTTCAGGTGTTACAAATTTGTGGCAGTGAGAGTCCTAACCTGGATCTGCCGTAGGAAGCAAATAATTCCTTATTCTGTATCATCTTCACTGGCTTACAATCCGTTTCCATGCACAATACAAAGTGCTTGTGTTGACCTTTAAAGCTCAGGAAAGAGTGGTTGGAAAGAATCAGCCACCCGCCTGTCCCTTGTTGTTGTTTGCTGATTACACCTAGTTTGAGGAGAGTGATCACCTAGCCCCTGGGAGAGAAAGGGGGGGATTCCAACTTCTTTGAAAGAAGCAATTGTTAGGTTGCTCCTAAAGAAACCCTTGTTGGGTCCTTAAACATTTTCAAAATACTGGCCATTTGCAAATCTCTTCATTTTAGACAAGATACTGCAGCAGGTGGCATTAATTCAACTCCAGGCACTTTTGGATGAGGCTGATTATCTGACCCATTTCAATTTGGTTTTGGGCTGAGGTTAGGCACTGAAAGGGCATTCCTTGGGGTGGCTGATAATCTGTCCCAGAAAAGACAGAAGTGATTCTCCTGAGAATTCTCCTGAGCCTTTCAGTAGCTTTCCATACAGTTTAATCCTGAATTGGAAGAAATTCTAGTATGTAGGCAAGAAACAGATGTAGCAACCAACTATGAAGGAAGTCTTCCAGTGCTGAGCCATGTGCAAGAGAAAGGGGCAGCAGGCATGCCTGAAGACTTCCAAGGCTTGTTTTTGTGATGGTTTGTTAGTATGTCAAAAAAAGTACCCAAAAGGCAATGCATTTTGCATTTTGGTAGTTACTAGCTAAAATTAAGATTCACTGTCCAGGGGAACAGAAAATGCAGCTTTAGACAGAACCACAGAAAGTACCTAAGTGTTCACATTTCCCATGTTACTCAATTCCACTGAAAGAAGGGGATAACAGTTTAGTAATTAAGAAGTGCCTCTGCTAAATCCTTTCAGCCACCCCACAAAAAACGTGAATGTACAGCTAAACAATCAAGAGCCCTGTAGTGCTTTGAAATGATATCTTTCCCCTCCATATGGCGTTAACAATCTACTATGCAATAAGGATTACACATTCTCACCTTCCACCACACTCACTGCATTTTCACGGGTCAACTGAGTATCCTTTTTTCCAGGTGACTAGACAAGTGCACACACAAATTTCACTTAAAAGTACACTGGCTTTTGCCAAGTAGCAGCAGGATGAAATACACCACCGTAACAATTGAGCCTTTGTCTGAGGCCAAGACTATACCTATTAACATGCTTTGAAGCTGAGCCAATAAAAATCTCAGTGCTGGGATACAGTTTTTTGCGCCTAAACAATCTGTGCTTGTGTTTAATATACTATAGTCTCTTTTCAAGGCCCTGCCAATCATGCACTCTACATGAAGAGCCTGGCTGGAAAAAAAGACAATTTTGGTAAGGGGGGGGAGAGATATATTGAGAATTTATAGTGCCTTGAAAGAATAAATCATGCAATTACGTTCATATTCATGTAGAAAGTATATTCATGAAGTTTAGCTAAGAGCTAAAGTGAAACAAATAGTTCTTCCAACCCTTGCTGTCTTTACATTTTGTAATTCAAAATTCCTGGAACAATACAAGATTTTAAAGGGAACTGAGTCAGCAACTAAAAGGTACAGCATGCCTGAAGGGTGACTTTGACCATCAGAAGCTGACCTTTTTTTCCTCCTCCCTGGCCACTCCTACTCTCCCAGATGTTTAGGAACAAAAGCCACTCAAGTTAATATGTAGCAGACCCGAGATTTTTAAAGAAGGGGAAGTAGATGAGTTTGCAGGGTAAAACAAACATTGCAACTATTTCATTTTCATAGTGAAGTCTGCCTCACTACACAGTAAGTTCACAGATGTTCCTTCTAAAGAGCACCATCAACAGTCAAACAGTATTTTTATTGTACTGATTGTTATTATTTGAATTCTGATCTCCCTTAAGCTTTTTTTTAATAGAAAGGGGGAATATAAATACCCCATACAAACAAATCAAATTAAAAAATGTTAACAAAAATGTGTACGTTTAATGGCCACCACCATTAGGACACAGTGGAAAGACCCTGGAGAAAGTAAACGGAGGAGACTATGCAGGAAAGTGCTTAGATGTATTTCCTTTGCTGATATATTCATTTTATTTATTAATCATACTTGTCCCCTGCCCCAAAAAAGCTTCAGATAAGGTACATGTGGTTCCCAAGTGACCTTCAATCCAGGTAACACTTAAGGCCTGATGTGCTGAACATCTGCAACAACTCTATGCTCTGTGCCTTCAAATAACTAGCACTGGCTAACAAAGTAAAGTTTCTGTTAATAGGTCAGAACTACTGCAACGCTTCTTAAAAACTGGCGTCCATTTCTCCTCTGAACAGCCTAACATTATGAACAAGAGAATGTCTCGATCTAGGAAGTGGAAGCAGTCCTTTTTCTTTTTTTCATTTGCCTTTGCAAAAGAGGCTTATTAGACCATTAGACCAGCCAATTCTAAACCATAGCATCTAAAAACACAGCAATCTTTTTACACAAAGAAACTGACAGAGAAATGGAACACTTAGGACAGCCTTAAAACCAATCAATATCACCTCAACTAACCCTAAAAGCTTTAGATAAAAAGAGCTTTTGTATTGCTTTTGAAAAGTTAAAAGGGCCTCCCCCAGAGGCCCTTCCACAGCTTTGAAGCAACAGCTGAGAAGTTACACACCTTTGCAAACAAAAGGCTGGATCCCAAGAGCTATTTTAGGTACACCCAGATGGATTTTTAACCCCCCCGCCTTAGAACAGCAGGCCCCCTTCTCTACCAAACGCTTTAAAAAATTGCCATCAGTTTCAAAAATGGCTTCTTATACAGAACAGCGGACTGCTATTTAACGAGCAAAACTCTATATCCCCCTTAAATTCAAACATATTGTGCAGTTTATTTATCTAGTTATTTATTTAGAAAATTTCTATGTCCCTCTTCAGAATCCTGCTCGAGGAGGCTTACAATTAAAAAACACAGGGTAAAAATAAGCCATTAAAAAACCAAGCCATTAGACATAAGCAGCATAAAAACTGTCCATAAAACAGAGTAGATCATTAAAAAGCTGGTAAGATTAAGCCCCTAATTAAAATCCTGGGTAAACAGCAGAGTTTGAGCCTGGCACTTAAAAGAATGTAAACTAGGCACCAGGTGAATCTCAAGGGGAAGGGCATTCCAAAGGCGAGGTGCCACCACAGAAAATGTCTTGTCTCTAGTTGCCTCATCTCTAAAGATGACAGTACAAAGAGCAGGGCTTGAAAGGCAGATCATAACTGATGGGCTGGACACTATGTATGGGAGAAGACGGTCCTTCAGGTACCCTCAAGCCATTTAGGGGCTTAAAGAACCAACACTTTGAACTGTGCCCAGAAACAGATGGGAAGCCAGTGCAGCTCTTTCAGCCCACGGGTGATGTGATCCCTGTAACAACTCTCACAGTAGCCTGGCTGCCACGTTGTGGGCCAATTAAAGTTTTGGACAATTTTCAGAAGTTTAGATCTTAGCTTTAAAAGACATTTAAAACTAACCTATAAAAATAATAAAATAATTTGCATTTTTTCCTGTAAGGAGCAAGTAATTTAAAAAAAAATGAAATAAAAAGGCTTTTTAAAAAGCCTGGAACTCAACTGACCTGGCAATGCCTCTTTCTATTTACTCTATTTGCATGTTAATCTCTCTCCAGTTTATTTGTTAGAACATTAGGGCCAGGGATTACCCTCCTGGTTCTGTATTTGTAGTTGCTGGCAAAACAAACCTGGCTCTCAGATCCTTGGTACCATCAAAATACAATAAGGAATACTGCAACTGATTCTGGAGAATGACACAAGGAGCTTGTTCCAGAGAAATCCATGCTTCCCCTGCACCACCCCAAATATATACTAGACAACATGTAATTACAAAGTATCACAATATCAAGAGCTTTGGGTGAAAACTTGTGGGCCCATAACACAAAGCAGCCTCTCCAGGCACAGAACAAAGTTTAAAGATCAATTAAATCTTACCCTGGAGACTAAAGTATGAGAACTAGCAGACACAGCACCCTGCAGTGCAAACACACAATTCATGTAAAAGGCAGACCATTCCAATAGACAATATGAAGTATGAACGTCTAGGAGGCATGAAAGCACAGATTTCTATAGAATTATAAAGAATGCAGTGCAGGGATCACAGAGAAACAAAATAAGAGGCAATTCTTGTAAAAATTCACAGCACCGGTTTCTAAAGAGTATTTTAGATGCAGGAAACATACATTCTGTATAAAGTATAACTGTGAAAAATACCAAGGATTGTTGATTTAAAGGCAAATCCACAGTGGATTAGCACTTTGCTGATGGTAAAAAAGCAAGGAGCAGTAATAGCAAGAGCAATGGTAATTAATTGTACTAGAACTTCGCTGTTACCAATACTAAAGGAGGGACGGATTGTCCGGGAAGAAGGTGAACAAAGAATGAGATTTTGTTCACTTTCAGTTCTTTTTGGTATACTTGTACAACATTATCTTAACAACCAACAATCCAGACTATTGGTACATGCCCAGGAAAATCAGTATAGGCACACACAGTTCCTTATACTTCCCATGGAAGATAGCAATCCAGCTTGCGTATGCAGCTGAAAGTGTCCACATTACAGCTTTAATGTTTATATATGAACAGTATCTGAATATGATACTTCAAAAAGTCTTATCAGTATTAAATGCATTTTTTAAAGAACACACACCATAATCTTCAGGAACACTGTAACTGATACATGGTGCACCTAAAACATCTCTGACACATATGTTGCTTCTTACAAGTTTCCAATAAAAGATGTTCCTTATAGCCTATCCCAATATTGAATAGTTCTCACTATTTGGGATCATAGCCCTAGTTCATACATTTATAAGGGTTAGAACTAGGGGTGTGCATTCGGATCTATCTGAACCAAAAATATATGAGTATATTTTGGCATCTCAAAGGTATCTGGGATTTTTCAGAAAAAATGGGGCGGGGGGGGAGTTCCAGAAAAAATACCAGATATATTTGGGAATTACTGAAGATCAGCAAAGCCTAAAAAACAGCTGATCTGCTCCAGCCACTCACCTATTTTTTTGGGCTTTCTTCTGCAGTCCTTTTAAACAGGGCATGTTCAAAGGGGCTGCAGAAGCCAGCCCGAAAAAGAGTTGGGCCTATCCCAGTGTATGCACTGGATCATCCTCTTTATGTTAAAAGCCATTTAAGAATCCAGATCTCTCCATTAAGAAAATGATGTCCAATTAGCCAATCAAGGTATCACAAAAGAAACTTATGTATGTCAACAAGTTACCATATACAGATGCCGTAACAGCCACGTTTTGAAAGAAAGCACAGCTAGTGACTTAACACAAAGTAGGAAAAATACTGTCATGTTTTATAAATATTAACAGCTCTCAGACATGAATGATGTAAAATATTCTCTAGTCTAGGCCAAGAAAATTGGGTTATGTGAGATAATCCTTACCAACAAAGTTAATATACAAGTCTATCAATTTTCAGTTATGTTTATCAAATGTAAAAGGATAAAATGTATTAATTCTTTAATATCTACTGGAAATGAACAACAACCAACCAAAACGTACAGAGAACCCCAAAACCAATTTATTATTTTCTGCTGCTGGTTAAAGACTTATTTGTTCATTTAATGAATTAAATAAATATAAGCACAGGTCAGTATCTCTGGAAATTCATCTAATATGATAGGACAAAAAAGGATGAACTGAAAGTTTAGAGGTTGGTGTGGACAGTACAGACTGTAATAAGATGCATAAAGTTGGGTTGAACAAGCCAAGGAAGAAAAATTGCAGGAGAGAAGAAATATTAGCTTTAGAAAGCAAAATGGTTTGACACCAGTTACCAGGCAGTGAAGATGAGATGGAACTCAAAAGTTTATCCAGGCCAAGGGATTGTGTGAAATTCTTTAAAACAATGTAAGAATCCAGAGCCCAGAGAAGAAGGGATAAGGTTCCTAATCGCCAGGCCAGGATGGGGGATTCCTCACTTTTTGGGGCTTCTGCCTGCCACCAGCCAGTTGGCCGGTGGGGACCCTCAAACGGCAACATCCCTGACACAATGATGTCACATGAAAGTGACATCATCACATCGGGAACATCACACGGCAATGCTTTGCTTTTTGGATAAAACTCTATGGTTTGAGGGCAATTTTACCATAGAGTTTTGACTAAAGAGCAGAGTGTCACTGTGTGATGCCCCCAATGTGGTGTTGTTACTTCTATATGACATCATCACATCCGGGATGTTGCATGCTGTCCCCTCCCCTTCCAGGAATGCCACCCAAAAGGCCCCACTGGCGTGAAGGTAGGACCTGGCAACCCTAAGAAGGAACAAAAATAAACTGTGTACAGACTATGAATTCTGTGCAGGAGACTTTTTTGTCACAAGGAGGAGGAGGAGGAGGAGATGATTGGATTTATACCCCATCATTCCCTTGGAGTCTCAGAGCGGCTTACAAACTCCTTTCACTTCCTCTCCCCACAACAGACACCCTGTGAGGTAGGTGGGGCTGAGAGAGCTCTGACAGAAACTGCTCTTTTCAAGAACACCTCTGACAGAACCATGGCTTGCTCAAAGCCATCCAGCAGCTGTGAGTGGAGGAGTCGGGAATCAAACTTGGTTCTCCCAGATTAGAGTCCATGCACTTAACCACTACACCAGACTGGCACCAAAGAGAAGACAATGCACATCTCTGGAAATAGAAGATAACACAGAAAACACAATCAAACACAACTGTTGCCCAATATGAATGGATATGCAAGAGCCACAGTCAACTCTGAGCACAGGCTCCCTTCATTTTAATAAGATATACACAAGCCAAGGAACTCTAATTGGAATTGCTCTCTAAGGTTTAAACGTATAGCTAATATTCAGTGCACATCTTCTGGAGGAAATGGAGTAGTAATAAAATCACAGTATTAATGAAAGGAAACTATCAAGAATTACAGGTAAAGTGGCATAAATACTTTTTTTGTCTAGTATACATTTTCACTATATCAAAAATGACTTCCAGTTAAAGATGAGAGAAATTTCATAAATCCATTTTTATTTATGGTAAACAGTTTGAAATTTGGCTTTCCACTCTGCTGGAGGGACACCAGAACTATAAATAAGATTAAATAAAATTCTTTGTGAGAAGATTTTCATAACAGGTTCTATTAAAAGAATTTTTTATTCTGTATGAGTTCTGCTTTCTCCTGCTGAGAGATGTGAAAAAAAATTCACTATTTGAGTATAATGTTCTCTCTTACGTCTTGTCTACTGGTCAGTCATGACCTTAGTTTCCAAAAAATTCGCCATGGACAAATCAAATAGTCTCATTTTAAAGGCTGTGTTATGGGGAGCACCAAGATCATGGATAGCAATTTCATCGAAAGAGGAAGAAGAGGAGGAAGAGGAAGAAGAAGAAGAAGGAGGAGGAGGAGGAGGAGGAGGAGGAGGAGTAGTTTGGATTTATACCCCGCCCTTCACTGCCCAAAGGCGTCTCAGAGCAAACCTTACAAACTCTTTTTCCCCCTCCCCACAACAGACACTCTGTGAGGAAGGTGGGGCTGAGAGAACTTCTGACAGAAGCTGTCCTTGAGAGAACAGCTGTGCCAGAGCTTGTGACTGACCCAAGGTCACATCAGCAGGTGCAAGTGGAGGAGTGGGGAATCAAACCCGGTTCTCCCAGATTAGAGCCCACGCACTTAACCACTACACCAAACTGAATCAGGTATCACT
Source organism: Gekko gecko (assembly GCA_029375565.1). NCBI lineage: Eukaryota > Metazoa > Chordata > Lepidosauria > Squamata > Gekkonidae > Gekko > Gekko gecko. Next base: position 43,385,005 of record JAPDNY010000007.1, on the reverse strand, counting down.
CTTTTTCTTACACATAATCAAAATGGACTTTAAATGACATGCTGTGAAGAGAGAGTATTAAAAGGATGCATCATGGTTTGCGGAGATGGATAACGGTGCCTCTAGAACTGGAAGGGACGTCTTACGAAAAGCAACTTTAAATCATACTACCAAGGGAAATTAATCATGATGAATGCCAAAACCTTCTCCACAGATGTAGTTACGTATACAGGTTTCATGCCCAAAATCTGTCAAGGTGCCAGAGATCTTTTTATTATTATTATTAAGGGGAAAATATTGACATATTTCCAGGAGCCATTCAGTTTCCAGAGCCTGAATTCTTTAAACCCCACTCCTTTTTTGACAACAATGGCTGAAATCCTACAAAGCCATCTGCACACATTGGAAAGAACTGGAGACATCTGAAATTTCTACTACAGCCACTCATGAAATGGCACATGACTGCTTTTCACTTGAAAATCACCTTGCCTTCCAGTCTCGCAAATGACAGAGGAAATAAAGCAGACACCTCTGTCTGCCTGCAGATTTTCTCCCTGTCTGTGTGTGTGGTGCATTTTACTAGACTTAGATCTTAAGCAAATTCATTTGGAAACATTCACCTTCCACTGAACTCAGTAGCAGTGAAAGGCTCATGTGGAAAAGGGTGGAATGCAGCCCTCAGACATTGCTATTGGGCTGCAAGAAGGAGAACACCCCCCCTTACTCTTAGCAATGAGGATCACTAGGAAACAACAGGGGATGTTGTACAGAGGATGCCTGCAGCACCCAGCACATGTCAAGGTTTTCTTTGCACCGCTTCTTAATCATAGTTAAAATAAAAATCTAAGAGTTAAATACACTTTAATATTGTTAACATTGCTAAAATTAGCAAAAGCTAACTGTAAAAAAGGAAAACTACTGTTAATATTTTCCTTTCCATTCCTTACTGCAACAAAACAGATACCCAAACTGCTTTAAAAAGGGGGGGGCTCTTAACTTGCTGTGCTGTTCATTAAAATTTGCACTAATTAAAGTTAATCTGCACACCAGCCAAGTAAAGCTTCATTTCATTAATTTACAAATTAAAGCTTCATTTCATTAATTTACAAATTAAAGCTTCATTTCATTAATTTACAAATTAAAGATGGCAATCCTACTTCCAAACATATGAATTCCTCAGAGGAGTGGCTAGAGCCTTGAAAATATCTGCAACCTTAATATCATGTTAAAAATTGTAATGCTTCATCTCCCCTTGACTCTTATCTGTTTCTAGCAATCAGCACCTCCCTGATCTTATGCACTTTGATTTGAACATGAGCTTTCAGACTGCCATATCCATGAACAGCAGGAAAATCAAACAAGTGACTATTGCAAAAGAATGGCATGTGAGCTCCACCTACAGGGGGAGAACTCAAATGAAAAGTTTCATGGATCACATTACTTTAAAAGGAGAAGAGGGGTTCCTCCAATTCCAGTCACAGTCCAAGTGGCCATTCTCCAGCTATTAACAAACTTTCAAATTCATTTTTTTTTCAAACTTAAAGGACAATTGGATGAAATCCTAAAACTGATTATGAGCTAGCACAAAACATTTCCATGCAGAAAACACTTTCAACACAACAATGCTTTTGCTATAAAATTACCACATGAAACATGAGAACAAGATCTCATCTTTAGAGGATTGTTATATAATGCAATGACATACATTGTTTGCTGCAATTATCCAACATCCACAATCTATCTATGAAGGTGTTGGTATGCTGGCAGATGAGAGGAGACAGAAGTAAGGTTTCTGCTTGGCAAGTCACACTGCATATAAATCTCTCTTTTAACAGAATTTTTAATTTATTTTTTACATTATTTATAGTCCGCCTTTCTCACTACAAATTGCGGTATGAAGCAACAGTGTTCTTTCCCTTTCAATGTACATGCTTAGAAATGCAGTTGCAGAGGATGAAAATAATATTTGCTTAATGTCCAGGCCTGAAAGAGGCTTTGTGAGTTGGGGCCTAGCAGGGATCAAAGGCCCCAGTAGGAAAGTTTACACTCAAACTTTCAGTCTCAGAACTACTGTAATTCAAAAATTCTAAGCAACTGCTGCTCTACAGGAGGACATGGGATGTTGCCACCTGCACACACAGAGGAGAAGCCGCTGTCACCATCTCGGGCAAAGTGACCTCTATGGCTGGCATGGACCAAGGCTCCTTGGAGTGACAGTCAAGTTTTGAACCACCTGCGCCAATGCACTAACACCCTTCCAGCCTATCCTCACCGCACCTTCTGTCAACTGACACAATTGATCTAGACTGCTAAGAAAGAGTCAAAGGAGTGAGCAAGTGAAGACAGACAAGAGCGTGAACTTGTCAAAATCACTGCCTCCATGTGCATTAAAGGGCAAAGTAATGATTTATGCAGTCATGCTCTATTTACAGTGATCACCAGGTATATTTTTTTATACTCAGGAATCTGTATCAAAGACAAAAAATTGCATGAACAGCTATCAGACTTGCATCATTCTTAGCAATGTGGAAAGATTTATTCGAATACTCATAACCAATTTAGGGATTTTGTTCTAAAATGCACAATTTAGACTACTGCAACAAAGTGGTTATTGGTGTTTATCAAATGTAAATTGTTATTCCAAATAAAGTATTCCAGCATTCTGTTGATCTAAGTTTCTGATGAGACAAAAGCTTTGATAGCTCTCAGATGTTTTACAAGCATTTCCAGAAACTCCCACTGAAGTCATACCCTGTGGATTCCATTCTGTGATTGCTGACACCCCAGATCCATGAATCATCAAAGGCTTTGATCAATGCAAGCCTGAATCAGCGTCCTTGGAAATCTCTGGAGAATAAGCCATATCACTAGCTTCCAGCACATCTGTGTAAAGCAACCGTCATCTTGAAATAACATGATGTTTTTAAGTGTGGCTCCCCATTCCAACAATTACTCAACAATTTACACTGATATGGTAGGCCTGTAGATTCCAGACTCAAAACAGAAAACAATGGCTTGCCCAACTAATTCTACAAACTGATTGCTGTTGCTTATTTTGACACAGCAGCAGTTGTAATAAGTTTGCTGCACAGGTTGGTGACTCTAAGCCTGTTATCTGATAGAATGACAACTGTTCAAGACACTATGGAATGAAGGTACATTCAACAGTGAGATACACATTCGGTTACAGAAATGCTTCAGAGGAATGCTGAGTCAACTGTTTAAAGTGAATTTCTCTGTGGTCATGAGTGAATGCTTCAAAGATTGCCAATGTTAAGACTGGCAAACTTAATGTTGAGACCAGCAAACTAGGCAGAAAGATTAAGCATTATTTTCCTGGGTCCTTCATGAATTTAGCTTGAGCCTGCCTTCGTGGGGAGGATGGGGTATAAATTGAATAAATAAATAAATATTTGTTTGGCCCAGTTAATAATCTGGAGCAACATTATACCTTCTAACATTTCACAGGCAAATACAGGGATATTTCTAAAATGCCCCAGTTCTCGTACGAAGGATCACTGCCCCCATCCAATATTACATACACGATTCCATCATCTGTACTGATTTGCTCTGCCACAGTCTGTCCATTGAGGATTTACAAGCCAAGGAGGAGACTATTCTTTTTGCTACTGTCTTACAGTAAATTCAGAACATTCCTTAACAGCTGCTGTGGGTAAAATAGCAGGCTGCATGCTTTATGGTGCCTTAGTGTTCACGAACTCTGATTTACATGTTTATGTACCACTCTGGAGAGAACAAGCTCCCATTCCAGACCCTTAAGATTTAACTTCTAAAAGTCTTGTGAATCCTGAAGATTGACAACACTACTAACTGTCCCTCAAAAAATTTCAACCTGACATCCCCTAAAAACCAGATTAAGGGTCAAAATTGGCTCAGTGGTTCACCAAGGAGAGGGACCGGGAAATAGAGGCTATTCCTCCTAAAGACCATCAGAGTGCATGACACATGGCTACAGCTACACAGGAGACTGCTCGGAGCCCCTGGGATAATGCATACACATTAGAACCTTATATTTCTTCTACAAATCTTGCAGAAAGGTTTGCTTAGTTAATGAAATAAATGCTGGGGGGGGAGCAACCTCAGTGATTCATTTAAGATGGATAAAGATTTCAAATATCTCATGCCACATGACTTTTACTGTAATGGAATAGCTACTGTCCATTGAACATTATAAATCTGTAGAGCTTTGATTGTTCCCCCGTCCACACTCCACAAATTGCAATACTGATTCTAATGCTAGCATCTAACACGTCACATAAATAACTGCATCTGGCTTCACTGCAAGGAATCACTCTCCATCACTTCAAAGGAGTCTATCATTGGCACTATTAGACCTGCACAAAGTTCCCTTTCACAATTAAAGCATATCTAAGATTTATGGGACTGTAGTATCCAGGCCGTATTTTATTGAATATTTTTCCAGTAATCGCCTGGGAATGAAAATAACAGGAAACTTTTGAAGGAGAAACTGGCTGAGGAATACAGCATGTCTTAATAGTCTTCATGGCAATTCAAGAGATCCCTGAAGCCTGACAGCTGAACTAGAATTGAAAATCCATTTAGGTTACATATGGGGATATGTAAAAAAAAAAGAGAGTGTCAGATTTGGTAAATTTGCAAATGTAAAGAATTTGCATAGGTTTCAGTTGGAAATGCATATGAGAAATATTTATGGGAAATGCATTTCTGTGTATAACTATCACCACCCACCTGGTATGAAATTCCCAGGGATTGTACCCTCACCCAAAGCATCTTCCAGACCAGGTTACAGGCAAATAACGAAAGCATTCCCATTTGACAGACCATTAAAATCCTCACTTGTACATTTGATGCAGATGGCTAGTTTAATAGCACCATTTAATACCACCTGGTTTTACCAATAGGACATCCAGGGTCACTTCACAACAGCATCCCAAGGTCACAATGAGGCCCATAAGTTTCTTTGTTGTGGCAACAACTCACAGATTTGGACTTTAAGTTTCTCTATCAGCCCAAACTTTATAAAGTTAAAAAATTAAGGCAAAGAGAACAATACACCAAATACAAAATCCCATATATGAGGTAAACAGGCATTTGGTTACTGAACAGCTAGTTTTGGAGAAGCCCATATTGTTGCTTATTCCTGCATCATAACTATTGTCTAAATTTCTTTATAAATTATGAATTTATATACACACATACCACACACACATATACAATATACACAAACAGATTATACTCAATAATTACTTTAAAATCTTTATATGGCAAATGACAGAATGAAAATATGATGTATTAAAATCTCACAAAACATTTCCATTGGAAAATAAACTTTTTAAAATTATTTAAAACATTTATTAGCTGCCTTTTTACTGTATAGGAACTCAAGGAGACTTACAATGTAAAAAATAATAAAACACAAAACCTACTAGGGGTGTGCCCCCCCCCCAAAAAAAAAATTGGGGATTTTTCAGACTTGGATATATTGGACCCAAAAAAGCTCTGTATTCCCAATATTCCTGAATTCCAATACTGGTATGGTACTTGGATTCGGGATTTTTTCAGGAATCCTGAATTTTTTCAGCTCCATTATATCATATGGGGACCATTATATTCAATGAGGAATCTATCCGGGGGTCTGTTTTTTGAAGCAGAGACACCATATTTGCAGCATAGCTGCTTGTGTCTCTCCTCAGAAGAATCCTCAAATTTCAAAAAGATTGGACGAGGGTGTCCAATTTTATAGCCCCCAAAGAAGATGCCCCCATCCTCCACAGTTTCCAATGGGAGGGGGAAACTACAAAAACAAGCAATGGCAAAACAGAGAATCTCTGCAGTAGAAACTGAAGGTGTGGGGAGGATTTTTGCAATGTACAGTGTCCAGCAAAACCCAGTGCCACTGTGACAATGCCAGTTCAATGAATTCAAGCAAGGGGGAGTTGCTAGTCCAGCAGAACATTCCAAAGGCATTTAAAGGGCTCACAGCCCCTTTAAACACATTCTGCAATTCCTGATAGTCTGCTCCAAAGGCATTTAAAGGGACTGCAAGAACTTTAAATGCCCTTTAACTGTGGTTATCTGGAATTCCCAGATAATCACGAATATTTTGGAGGGTTATTCTAGATCGGCTATAGCTGAAACAATCTTCAAATGTATTTTCAGCTGAAAACCAGTATTTTTCAGCTATTTTTTTGGCTCAGATATACTGAACACATAGCCCTAAAACCCACATATAAGCTAGTAGTTAAAATCAATAACTTAAAACTACCAGTAGGTAAAAGAACTAATCAACTAATCACATGCTGTCATGAATAAAACTGTCTTCAGCTGCCTCCTAAAGATCAAAAGTGAGGGGGCCAGGTACACCTCCCTGGGGAGGTCTTTCTATAATTTTGGAGCTACCACAAGATGGGAAATTTAATCCAGGGTAATAAGTCTAAAGTAACGCACTACTCACCTACGGCTATTTTTCTTCTCTGATTCCTCCTCTTTAGAAGGCTTTCTAACAGTTAGATTAGTATCTTTCTTTAACTTCTGTGCAATACGTTCTTTCATTTGATGTTTCTCATCACTATCCATGTCATCCTCTCCATCATGGCTTTCACCTTCCTCCTCATCCTGAGCAAACAGCATAAAATGTTAGCACCCTTATTCACTTTTTACAAAAGACACCTGAATGCTTCATTTCACTAATAGAACATGGTGTGTATTTCTAAATAAAAACTAGTTATATATGAGGGGTAGGGAGACAGATTTCAGAAACAGTGAAGCATTTATCCAAGGGGGAAAAGGGTTTCCTATAATTTTTAGGCATTCTTCAAGGAGGAGAAGAGGAAATGCCAGTCCTGAGAATTACAAATTATGACTGAATACAGTCTGTTAAGTAAGTACATAAGAACACAGGTAGAGCTTTCTGGATCAGACCAGTGGTCCATCTAGTCCAGCATCCTGTTTCACACAGCAGCCAACCACTTTCTTTGGAGGGCCATACAAACAGGTCATGTCCCTCCCCTGCTGATGCCTCCCAGCACCAGCATTCAGATGTTTGCTGCCTTTGTAAATAGAATCTCCTTTCATTCACCATGACCAGTAGCCATCAACAGACCTCTCCTCTTCATGAATCTGTCTAATTCCTTTTCAGAGCTATCTGTCTTCATGGGCATCATTACCTCCACCAGCAATGCATTTGACACTTTAATTACTCACTGAGTAAAGAAATGTTTCCTTTTTTCCTGTCCTGAACCTATTTCTCAACAGTTTCATTAAGCACCCCCAAGTTCTAATACTATGGCAGAGAGAGAAAAAGCTCCTCTCTAGTTACTTTTTCCACCCCATGAATAGTTTTATGCCTCCCTTTAACTGTCTTTTTTCGAGAATGAAAAGTCCCAGACTCTCCAGTCTTTCCTCAAAGGGAAGGTGCACTAACCCCCTAATCATCTTGTTTGCCCTCCTTGTATTTTTTCGAGCTCTTCAATATCCTTTTCAAGCTACGGTAAAATAAAAGTTACTTGTTTATCACTGTGACGTGTCATTTTTAAAAAAACAACTTTTTTCCTATTCAATGTTTCTTATCACTATTATTTTCACCTACTTAATCCTCAGTCTTATACAGATGTTTAAACTGTACACACAGTTGGGGATTGTATGAGCCCTATGTCTTCCCCTACCTGAGATTCATAAACTGGGATTCACAGTAGTAAACACTTATGCACATAATAAGCCCCATAGTCAGAGGTCTGTCTGTATGAACTGAATCTGTGTACTCTACAAGATCCAGTTGCCCAGGCAGAACACATTGGCCTCTGCATCTGTAGGCTCCTACGTGAACATGGAGTCAAATGACTATCAGATGTGGGAGAGAGAGGTGAACACAAAGCAGGAAGATGGGGAGGCATAACCCAAAATGTTTTAAGCAGTGATCTGAGCCTTCTTGAGCCCATCTGTGAAAAGTATTTTAAAGGTATAAGTATTTTAAAGAAATCTTTCCACATCTGTTTAGGACTCACTTATTCCTCCACTGAGCCTTCTTCTTTAATCCTTTTAATTCCACCTGTTCCCTGCGGGCTCAGAACAGCTAGCTTCAGCTGTGACTAGCCTTCTCAGTTTTAATGCTTAAAATTGTCTATGTTCTCCTTAGCGATTATGGTTATTAATACAGATTTGTTAAATGTGCAACTGACATTTCAGAAGGACCTCTGCCTATGCTGTAACAGTTTTCTAACCTTAAAAAAAATGTGCACAGCTAACACTTATGCCCTGTTAGTATCAGCAGAATTAAATGTTTTTATATAACTGACACACAGTGCAATCCTAAAACAAGTGACTCCCTTCTAAATCCACTGAAGTCAATGTGCTTAGAAGCGTAACAAGATGAAGCAGAATCACTATATTGACCCGAAAAAACATATAATTATGGAAAAGGGAATGACTCTTGATGCACAAAAGTGCCGGCATCGATAGTCATGGCCATGGGGCGACTTTCTGGCGGATACCCGATTGCACTGAGAAGCATATTAGATGCAAGCTCCTAAAAATGTTTGTTTATATTATGCAAATCATTTGCAACATTATTGGAATATTGGAACAGTGTAACTTTAAATCTTTCTTTTGAATATTACAACTGCAGAAGCAACACTTACCTCATCTGTATTATGCATTTTGCTTGCTTTCTCACTGAAAGACAAATTAACATGTGTGAATAGATGCCTCTCTAATACACATTAAATCATCTGGATAAGATCAAAATTGCATTTAGAAGTACAGGAGGATAAACACTGGATTTTCAGACCAAAAACACTACTCCTTTACCTTGCTTATCAGAATCATGCTAGAGGAGCAAGAGTGAACAGTCTTTGGCTAACATCAATAACCTTCTGCCTGCTCTTTTAGCCCCATCCAGTTACACCACCACTTCCCACCTCTGCCCATGTCCTTCCTTTAAAATAAAACACCCCTGAGCATTAGCTAACATTTATCTCCATAAAACTTTGTTAGAATTAATAGAACAGCACTAATTGCTACTGTTCTATCAATCTCTACCACAGTGACAACAAAGTACCGCTACTGCTGTGAATGTAATTTATTATGTATGTAGTAGTCTGGGTTATATATAATAGTCTAGGTAAAAGGAATTCCACATGGAATATATGTAGCTAGATTAGGCTATACAAGCAGAATGCAAAGGACGGCCGGGGAGATGAAGAAAAAAGTGGGGAGAAATGGCAGACAACATAGTGGGGGAGAGAGAAAGAAGGAAGGGGAAGAACACACTGAAATCATATAGTGAGAATTTGCCTCATTTGTCTAGGAGACTGAACAGAGGAGCACTTTGTTGGTTGGGCTGAAGGCTTTATTAGCATCTCATTACTCAATGACTATTGATGAGCATCATTTTTTTCAGTGACTGTCCATCACTTTCCTTTTGAATTTCAAACTGAAAATCCAATTGAGGATTCTATCAGATACAGAAAAAAGTAGGGAGGGAAATGGGCAAGAGAGAGAACAAGCATGTCAAGGAAGGGTAAATATTCATGTAAAAAAAACCCAACCTTCAACATCTCTTCTCTAAGGAAGGTGTCTGCAGGCGTGCAAGGGAACTACTATAAACAGAATTCCTTTAGGTTTGCTGTCTCTCTTCAAGGTGACAGATAATCACATCATTTCTCTAGTTTCAACCACTTCTGAAGGTTCAATCCATAGTTTCTCTCTCCCAGGAGAATCACAATCAGCTCAAGCAGGCTGGGAAGGGGTATAGCCCCAACAGGAGGTAGATGAGGAGACAGATATATCACAGTGACTAGGTCAGACACAAAGGGAAGCTGCAACAGAGAAGCATCTAAGCTACACAGCTGCTGATTTTAATAAATTGCATATTAACCTTTCAATGGCAGGAACTGAGCTCAGATGCGGATCATCTTTCAGTAAGTCATGGCTGCTTTTGCTTTTTCCTTTCATACTCTAAAATTCAAGGGGGGGGGAAATGTGAAACCTTTATTTTATCCCATCCAACATTTCTGTCAGTGAACAACTATAGCATCATTCCCCATATACAACATATCTTCAGGGAGGAGCCATGGCCCCCTGGCAGAGCATCTGTTTTGCCTAAAGAAGCTCCCATGTTCAGTCTGTGGCATCTCCAGTTAAAAGGGTCAGGTAGGAGGTGATGCAAAAGACCTCCAAATGAGACCCTGGAGAGCTGCTGCCAGTCTGAGCAGACAATACTGACCTTGGTGGGCCAGTGGTCTGATTCAGTATAAGGCAGGTCCATGTGTTCAGTTGCACATGGAACAGGACAACATGATAGGAGGAGAATTATCCAAGTAAATCAACTAGGCTCTCTCAACGCACTGAAGAGCTGCATCCATAGTTATGGACAAGTTCAATACGATCTAGTCTTGGCAAAGAAGTATGCCCTCCCGCCAGTATAGCTGCCATGAGTTAAGAGGGACTCCCAGACCTTCAAGCCCACTCATATAAAAATCTAAGTTGTCCATTGACAAATTGCACTACCACATTTTTGCAGAATAAAACTGCAAACTAAAACTTTTTTGCATGCATGTTTCATCTGAATTTGCTGTGTTCCATATCATGTATTTTTTCACAAAACTCATAAATCCCAGTTGAAATGGACGTCCTGCTCAAGCTAAGCGAGAGGAAAAGTCGCAGAGAAATATCCAGGCTGTCAGCCTGCAACAGTTACCTGGCTAACTTTGTTGACTTCCACTTCCTCCTCTTCAGCTTCTTCTCCAAACGAAAGCAAGCTAAAATTTCTTCAGACACAAAAAGAAAGATTCTCTATATTGCTTAAAATATTTTGAAGTTTCAACTAAATCCTCTCTACCCACCACTTATTTATACAGATTTACTTACTGTAACCTTATATTGTACGATTCTGTTATTTCACGGGACTCTTTTCTCATTCAGAGTTAAGTATCTGGATCCTAATTTTTGCATACAATTGTACAGCTGAGCCTGTTGAAGAACTATAACTTGTCACAACTGATAATTACTTTGTGCCTTTGGATTTTGCCTTCTTTACATCTTCCACTGCTTTTTCCTTCTTCAGCTTCTTACTGGTTCTCGGAACTATGTCATCAAAAGGATTAAACAAAACCTGCAAGGGGAAGAAAGATCTATTTTCAAATCCCTTTTAAAGAATTTCTTTTGGAAAAAAGCAATCATTTTCGAAACACACCTAATCAGCCTTTTGTACTGCAAACTGGTCATCTGAGGCAGCATTGAGTCACAGCCAATATCTTTAGAACATGCAAAGAAGACAGTGCTTTGCTCTACTCTCTCATGGGTTGGAACAGAGACTTTTGGGAAGGACTGCTCATTGCCCTGCCAACACCAACCAGGCCAGGAGACTCAGAGCCAGAGCAGGGCAATTCCATCTCTCCCCTCCCTCTGGGGGATTCTAACTGCCACCAGGCCAGCTAGCTCAGGAAGAAGAGTCCAACAGAAACGACCCCGACACCCTGGCCCATACATTGTTATCTGGTCTGCTCCCCACCTGGTTTAGAAACCAGTTCTCCCAAGAAGGGCTTGCACTTGTAGCACAGGCTTCTGTTTAGACATGAGCAGTTTTACAATTTTTTATGTAACCCCAAGGATCAACTACTTCAACAAACCCTGTGTAGGACTGTACAGCTCTGAAGGCTACTTCCAAGGGGTGGAGGAGAATGTGTACACCCAGTTTTGTAGCCATAATAGTGGTTGCCTGCGACTTCTGGGACCACTGCCAGAAGCTGGAGCATATCTTTAAGCCCTTTACAAGGTGGGGCTTAATATATTTTAGGGAATAGTTAAGAACATAAGAACATAAGAGAAGCCAATGTTGAATCAGGGCAATGGCCCATCTAGTCCAACACTCTTGTCACACAGCGGCCAAAATATACCAGGTGCCATCAGGAGGTCCAGTAGTGGGGCCAGGACACTAGAAGCCCTCCCACTGTTGCCCCCTCCAGCACCAAGAATAGAGTGCATCACCTGCCCCAGACGGAGAGTTCCCATCTATACCCTGTGGCTAATAGCCACTGATGGACTTCTGCTCCATATGTTTATCTTCCTGCAAGAACAGTTACACTTCCTTTCAGATCAAGCTCTGCCCCATCCTGTCTCATGAAATCATCAGCAGACAGGAACATGGCTGAGCGAGGCCAGAAATTCTGTGTCCGTGGTGGCCTGCAAAGGAACTGCAAAGCCCATCAATTTTGCAGAGCCTTTGGTTGTTAAAGCGAATAGGATGGCTGTGAGGCTATTCTTTGTTTCTGTCAAATTTTGTTGAAACTAAATTGCAATTAATTATTGAGCTTTTCATTTTATGTTATTTGAAATTGTTCTTCTTAATGTAGACTTAGGAGAAGCAGGAAACAAATGTCTTCAGTTTAAAGAACACCTGGCAATGCTGACAGTACAGTCCTATGCAGAGTTACTCCACTCACTGAAGCTGATGGATTTACACTGGAGTAATTCTGCATAGGACTGTACTGTAAAGATGTTCCAGCCACCGCGGGATGGTTGAACTGACACATTTGACTCCAGAGGGCTTAACGGTCAACAGTTTCATAAAGCAGTTATGCAACAGGCAGATACAGATGCATATTTATAGGTTCAGAACATAAGGGTTTGTAAATAACTCATTTCCATTACTACTTTGAAGCAAAAACAAATTCACATATATCCTATCAGAGTTGGAAGCAAAGGGAAAAATCTAGACTGTAATCCAATTCAAATAATTTTATACCTACCTCTGTACTTCTTATTTTATGTGGATTGACTGGTCTTTCTTCTGGGCCAATTTCAACCTCAGCAAGTCGTAACATATTATATATGGTATCTCCAGTAATCTGTCAAATTAGAGGAGCCTTTTAAAACCTATTCAGAAGCCATCAATTTAAGTACATTCTAAGCAGTCTAAAAAAAGTAAATAGCAGCACAAAAACTTTATTTTACATCAGTCAGGGCCAATGTTCCCTCTAACCTGTGGAGTCTTGTGAGCAAAAATTCTACTTTGTGAGCTACTGGCATTAAAATTGTGAGCAGGTGATTTGGCTACTGCATGAATTAGTTTGCTCTGGAGCCATCCTTCCTGAGCTAAGACAACAATCTATGAGCCAGAGGCAAAAAAACTGTGAGCTAGCTCACACTAACTCAGCTTAGAGGGAACACTGGTCAGGGCAGCCTTTTCTACTGCCACAGTCAAAAAAAGTACTGAATGTATACTTATAAAGTATACTAGGAAAACTAGTTTTACTGTATTTGTTTTGTCGAGTTCTTTGGTGAGTATTTTGTGTGCATGTGTGTGTGTATGTGCTTGTGAGCCTGGAAGTCATGGTGACTTCTAGCAACCCCTAGAGGGGCTAGGATGTTTCAGAGAGGTGGTTTGATACTGCCCGCCCCTGTGTCCCAGCCCCGGTATTCTTTGGAGGTTGCCCTTCCAAGTACTTGCCAGGGCAGCCCTGCTAAGTTTCCGACACCTGATGAGATTGGGCTTGCCTGGGTTATCCAGGTCAGGGCTGAAAACTGTTTTTATTGCATTTGTGACTGAAAACTGATTTTAAAAGTGATACAGAAAGAACACTGACTCTGACATTGCCTGCTAAAGTAAGGATATAAAGAATCGGTTGAACATCAAAATAACAAGGAAAGGTTCTTCTCAGTGGTGAAGATAAGAACATGAGAGAAGCCAATGTTGGATCAGGCCAATGGCCCATCCAGTCCAACACTCTGTGTCACACAGTGGCCAAAAATACCAGGTGCCATCAGGAGCTCCACCAGTGGGGCCAGGACACTAGAAGCCTTCCCACTGTTGTCCCCCCAAGCACCAAGAATACAGAGCCTCACTTGCCCCAGAGTCCCTATCTATACCTTATTTATTTATTTGATTTCTATCCTGCCTTGCTGGGCAAGCTGGCTCAAGGCGGCGTACAACAGTCAATTAATATAAAAACAATAGATACAATAAGTTAGTTAAAACAGCCTACAATACTAAAACACAACGTAAATACAGATGATGGCGATCTTCAGTAGACGGTGCATTACTGGTATAACCCGTGGTATATCTAGGGCCACAGATGTTCCGATGATTCAGTTCCTCAGTGGCAGCTCCTAATCGAAAGCCTGGTGGAAGAGCTCCGTTTTACAGACCCTGCAGAACTGTAATAGATCCCACAGGGCCCTGATGTCCTCCAGGAGCTCATTCCACCAGTAAGGGGCCACCACTGAGAAGGCCCTGGCTCTGGCGGAAGCCAGTCTGGCATCTTTTGGGGCAGGGAGAGCCAGGCAATTTTGTAGCCCCGACCTCAGTGCTCTCTGGGGCACATATGGGGAAAGGCGGTCCCTTAAGTAGGTAGGCCCATGTCCATAAAGGGCTTTAAAAGTCAAAACCAGCACCTTGAAACGGACCCGGTAAACTATTGGCAGCCAGTGTAATGCCTTCAGCAGAGGCTGGATGTGGTCCCTTATAGAGAGACCCATCAGCAGCCTGGCCGCTGCATTTTGCACTAGCTGCAGTTTCTGGATCTGAGACAAGGGCAGCCCCATGTAGAGTGTTGCGGTAGTCTAATCTCAAGGTGACCATAGCGTGGATCACTGTTGCCAGGTCGTTGCGTTCAAGGAAGGGAACTGCCTTATCAGCAGAAGATGGTAAAAGGCTGCCTTGGCTGTGACTGCTACCTGGGCCTCCATTCTTAAGGCGGCATCCAGGAGCACTCCCAAGTTCCTAACCCTCAGCACTGGCACCAATGGCGCCCCACCAAAGGGAGGTAGTGGGATTCCTACCCCCAGCCCGCTACGATTCAGGCACAGGACCTCTGTCTTCGCTGGATTCAATTTCAATCGGCTCAGTCTAAGCCAGCCCACAATGTCCGGAAGCACCCACTCCAGGTCATCAGAGGTAGAGCCGGACTGCCCGCCCAACAACAGGTATAGCTTGGTGTCATCGGCATATTGATGACACCCCAGCTTATGCCTCCAGGCAGTCTGGGCAAGGGGGCACATATTGATGTTGAATAACATTGGGAATAGCACTGCCCCCTGAGGAACCCCACAAACAAGTGGGTACCTCTGGGACATTTGCTCCCCAATGCCACCTTCTGTCCCTGACCTTGGAGAAAGGAAATGAGCCACTGCAAGGAAAGCCCCTGGCTCCCAGTGTCAGCGAGGCGGTGGATCAGTAACTGCTGGTTGACCGTGTCGAATGCCGCCGACAGGTCCAACAAAACCAGCACTGCCGTACCGCCTCGATCCAGATGCCTCTGGAGGTCGTCTGTGAGGGCAACTAGAGCTGTCTCTGTCCCATGACCTGGCTGGAAGCCGAACTGAAATGGGTCTAGCATGGAAGTGTCATCCATAAAACTCTGCAACTGAATCGCCACCACTCTCTCAAGTAATTTGCCCAAATAGGGCAAATTGGAGACTGGCTGATAGTTGGCCAATTTGGCTGGGTCTAGCGCTTGAGGGTCCACCTTGTGGCTAATAGCCACTGGTAGACCTCTGCTCCATATGTTTACCTAATTCCCTCTTGAAACCATCCATGCTTGTAGCTGCCGCCACCTCCTGTGGCAGTGAATTCCATGTGTTAATCACTCTTTAGGTGAAGAAGTGCTTATTCCAGGCCATGGAGCCTTCCTCTGACATTGTTCATTCCTCTTCAGTTGAAGGAAGACTCCTTAGGCTGGAAGGGGGCTTCAAACTTTGCTGAGAGGAGAAGCAGGATTAAGATTCACCCCAATGTGCAGCTTGACTTGACTCACTAGAACTGACTTGCTCTTCAACTAACTTCCCTCTCCTTAGGGCACAGTCTGGCCTGGCTTAGGTAAGCGTTCTGTAAGGGGCTGATAACGTAATGGTCCCTGTCTTTGGGAAAGAGGCTATACTATTTTTGTTGTTGTTGTTCTCTTCCAACTCAATCTACAATCAAACTGCCCTTTCTTCCTTTCTCTGCCTTTCATGCTTTTCTTACCATCTCTGCTGAAGTAATACAGTCTTTATTTTTTTAAAAGAATGCGAGTCCCAAGACTATTCCTCCTTTGCTTAGTGATTTCAATTTCTCATCCAAAACATCTGACAAGCTCTTGTTGGATTCTTAGCAAAGGTTTTCGAGCGAGAACAAAAACCCACTATGAACTTAGATTGACAAATAATGAGGTTTGGGAAAGAAGCCTCGCCAACCTTTCCAAAGATGGTGTGTTTGTTGTTAAGTTCATCTGCGCGACCCAAAGTAAAGAAAAACTGGCTGCCATTATCGTGAGGCCCAGCGTTCGCCATGGCAACCAGTCCTCGTCGATTGAAGCGCAATCGTGAGTGGAATTCATCCTGCAAATTAAAAAGGGACAACAGTTAGTGAACAAGTTTAATTGGCTCATGTTCATTCAACGGACTGCCCGCACATCAGGGACTTGGGAACACTGTAGCAAAAATCGGTATTTACATCTAACGTCTAAATAACAACAGTACCTCCAGCTTTAATTATAACACTTGTTATGCTTATATTGTTATAAATAAAGTAATATTTCTTTGAAACATTACAAGTAATGCTCACAACACAAAGGTATCCCAATGTTAAGAGCTGCAAAATGAAGTAGTGTATTTGAGAGCTTATTTTCCTTTCTCTCTCCCGCTTAGCAAGTGGTAGCGATTGTTCTGTTTCCAAGACACAAGACAATTGCAAGCTTCTGTTAACGAAAAATACTCATTAATTAAAAACCCTCTCAAGATCACTAGCACTTACTTACAGGAAAACTTGAAAGGCCTGGGATTGTTCTCCTTGCAGGCTACTGCTCAACAAGCATGTCAATTCAGTCCAAGCCTTAAGAATTCTTTCATGACTACTAATAGCCTAATTTTTACAACAAGACTCTATGATACACTTTTATAAACAGAGTTCTAAAACCAGTTAGCAGCACAAATCTTGAAAATTCTGAACAAGACCCAGCCAAAATTATGCCCTTAAATTCCACTAATTCCAGTTGACCATTTTAAACCTCTCCTCCGGGAATCTGGGGGAATTAAAAGTGACTGACCGCAGGTGGATCATACTTTTATTTATAAATCTATACCAAACATATGAAAAAGTTAAATAAATGAAAAATAAGTGAAATAAAATTTTACCTTGAAAGGGCCCCCATAGATGGACTCTCCTCCTTCCCCAGTGCCAGTTGGATCACCTCCTTGAACAATAAATTCTGGTACAACCCTGTGAAATATTACGTTGTCATAGTAATCTGAAAAGAAGATTTGCATTAGGATGGTTTAGTAGACGTCAAAGTTTTATCAGGAAAAATTCTGGATTTTCATTAAAAATTAGGTCTTTACAGAAATGTCACATTGAAAGACTTGTATACATTAAAAAAAACAAAAACAACTGAAGGAGTTTTTCTTTCCCTGATCATCAAACTATGATAAGCTTAGTCAAAAGAATGGCTTTCCTTGATATTTTCAGACTACGGCTTGAGTCCAGGCTTCCAAGCCATATGCTTGTGTAAAGGTATTCCAGAAGACCACATTAAGGACACGTCATTCCTCTTCAAATCTGTCATCTTGAAACAAGTAAAATAAAATGTAAGCAAATAACCAGGTATTATCCCTATTACCTTCCATACAAAGCTGAACAAAGTTCCTGCATGCTTTGGGGGCTTCTTTTGACCACAGCTCAATATCAATATCTCCAGCTGTTGTTTTCATCAAAACCTACAGAAGAATAAAAGTCAATTTTACAAATACAGATTCTAGATATACAACTTGCAATTTACAGGTATAACTATAATCTCGGACACTACTGGAAATTCATGAACACACGAAGCTGCCTTATACTGAATCAGACCATCCAAGTCAGTCCTGTCAACTCAGACTGGCAGTGGCTCTCCAAGGTCTCTCAGGCTGAGGTCCTTCACATCTCCTGATCTTTTTAAGTGGAGATGCTGGAGATTGAATCTGGGACCTTCTGCATGCCAAGCAGATGTTCTGCCACTGAGCCACAGCCCCTCACCTTGATCAGGAATATTGTTGAAGTGCGTAAAGGAGGAATTCCCATGCATGAGTGGCTTGTCCAATTTTAAAATTTACATTCTTGACTGCTACTTCCATAAACCAAGGCTGGTTTGAACTTCCATAACCTGAAATTACACTATGGCTCTGTGACAGAGAACAGGCTGCTATTACAAGGCAGACTTCACATGTGAAGTTTTGATGACTGGCATAAAGAGTTCTCTTTTCAGCATCTTATAGCAATCAGGATGTCTTAGATTATGTGTGTAAAATTCAGCTTTTTATGTGTTGTGAGAGTACCATCAAATTGTGATGCCCATGTCAGTGGACAAAAGAGTGAGAAACATGCTGTTCAATATTTATTATAAACCAGATAACATTATATGAAGTTTGAACAGCAGGGAAGGGAAGAGGGATGAAAGTTCCAGTTCTTTTCCTACTCTCCCCAATTTCTCCTTAAATTCCTACTAAGTACACTCTTAACCACTAAAAAGAAGGAATGCACCTTACCACCCTTTCTCTACCCCTTACCGTTCATCCCATACAGGTTCCATTATCTTAAGGCTATTTTAAATGGTCAGTAGAGATGACTTTCCAATGTTAACACTCATTCTGCTTTTCCACTTCTACTGATGCCAGGGCAGGGGGGAGAGACTGAGCCCAAGTTTGCCTGGAACAAGATTTGACACTTCCCTTCAGGCAAAATGAGACTCCGGTGTTCCCATCTGATGCTTGTAGCATCAGCGATAGCCATTTCCAAATTCTCAGAGATGCATTTTGAGTAAAGGTTGAATTAGATGATCCCCCCTCTCTTCCATCTCTATGGATGTTCCAGACAAACTGGGATTATCAGAACACCAGCAGCAAAAAAAGGAAGACAATCAGTTTCTTGTGCACACCATGTACAAAAGCACTCTAGCATAGACTAGTGCCCACCAGGAGCTCCCTGCTTTTCAGAAAAATAAAATCTTATTTAGTATGGAACAATGGGGGACAGTGGGCATTCAGGGCACCTTACACTACATAATGCTCTCTCCCAAAATCACACACAAACCTGTCATCACACTGATTTTCACATACAAGTTCACACAACATGATACAATTTGAATATGAGAAAGCTGGGTCCCATGTTATAACACAGATGTGGTAAATACATTTTCAAGGATAAGTATAGTACATGAAACAGTCTTTATGGATGCAGTTAGCAAAAGCAACAGCAAACGAACATTTAGCCAAAGTTACAGGGACATACAAATCACATAAACACACCAATAAAATGAGAACAGTGAAGAAGCAGTCCCCACAGAGTATCTGTTTAAACATCCAAATACAGAGGAACATGGGCAGAATATTATTTTACTCTGTGGTTATACAGATCTTCAGCTATAACTGCCTGTCCAAAACTTATCAGGGAAAATGTATTCCAGGGCAATGTTGACTTTTTTTTAAAAAAAGTGGGGTTTTATTAAATGGAATTGCATGACCAGTAGCAATTCAGTTAAGCTTTTCCCAGCACAGCAAAGGAAGCAGAACCACATGCTGAATTTCTGCTTCTGATGCAGATAATTTTCTAAGAAAAAAAGCTGAGAACATAGGTTATCAATGGCATTTCAAAATACAGCGGCAGTATTTAGTATGCTACATGAAGAATCTCTAAAATACAACTTTTGGGGCTGATTAATCTATCTCAGGCAAGCACTTATATGAATAATGTCAGCAGGAACCATTATCATTATAGAAACTGGCAAAAGTACCACTGTAGCTATAGGATTTTCTGTTTATTAATTAATTAATTTCTTCACATTTATAGCCCACCCTTCCCAAAGGCAGGTTCAGGGCGGTTAACAACACTTCATTTATACAAACTATATTAGTTAATACAATAGAATTCAAATTTAAAAACATCAACATAAATATTAAAATGGTGGTCACAGCTGATAACAAAGAAATTTTATGGTTGTAGGAGGTTCCTGGCCATAGCCAATAGTTGTTAACAGAGTGACAAACACCTCAGGGAGGCCATATATGGATGTCCATTGCCTCAGCCAAAGCCTGGCGGAACAGCTCCATCTTGCAGGCCCTGCAGAATTGAAGTAGATCCTGCAGGGCCCTGATCTCAGTGGGGAACATGTTCCACCAGGCAGGGGCCAGGCAGAAAAGGCCCTGGCCCTGGTCGAGGCAAGATGGATGTCTTTTGCACCAGGGACTAACAGGTGGTGTTAATCCATAGAGTGTAGTGTTCTTGATTTCCTGGTTCACACATATTGTTCATTTCCTGGTCCACACACATTACAATTCTTAGCATGTGCCTGAAGTCTGGCCTGCTCATGTGCACAAAAAAAACACACACTGCTTAATCAACCCTTTAAAAAGGCATTGGGATTTCATTTTGTTTGCTTTAAAAAAATCTTTTGTGAACATCTTTTTGTAAGAAAGAGCCACCATGTCTTCACTTTACAAATTAAACTAGTACCTGGATAAATGTGTGGTTTCAATCATACATTCACTATAACCATGCTGAACATAATATGAGAATTACTTAATGCACATATAGAGAAAAATCAGGTGTATACTGTTCCACAAATTGTATGCGCATTCAGCAACTTGTTAACAGGGCTAGTGTTGTTAGTCAATACAGGGGTAGTTCTTACAGTGCACAGAGCTCCAGTCCAGCCTTATTGCTTAATACTGACAGTGCAATCCTATGCAGAGTTTCTCCAATCTAAGCCCATCAAAATCAGTCGAGGAACACGGGCAGAATATTATTTTACTCTTGTGGTTTTTTACTCTCTGACTGGAGTAACACTGCACTGTGTTACAGTTGCTAATTCCAGTTTTGGAAATTGCTGGAGATTTAGGGGTGTTACGTGGGTAGGGCAGACTTAGGGGAAAGATAGCCAATCAGCAGGGATGTGATGCCACAGAGTCTACCATCTGAAGCTACCATTTCTTCCAGGAAAACTGATCTCTGTAGTTTGGAGACTAGTTCGAATTCCGCGACATCTCCCGGTCCACCTGGAGGCTGGCAGCTATATACACAAGAGACATTTCGTCAAAATAAAGTACAGCCAAGTGGCCCTGCCGCCACCAGCCGTAGTTCTACCTTCAATGTTGTGGATAAGTTCAGCTCCAGGCATAAGCAAACCTCACCTTGCCGTTAGTCGGCGGTTCCTGGATGTAAATGTTGCTCATGATGTGAACCTGGATACAAGCCGTTCACTGCGCGATTATTATGCCGCAATTACACAGGAAACATAGATTCTCTCATAATCTCCACGGTAAGAAAACCCAATTGCCGGGAGGAACTTGCCGCCATGTTTGCAGCTACCATCTTACAAGAACAGGGGAGTGGGGGAAAGTTCTCCACTCTCAGTCGAGTGAAAGACCTCCCCACCCAGCATTACCAACAACAACATGAGCCTAAAACAGGAACTTTATGAGCTCAGTCTTATCTACAAGCCTTAGCACCACCATCGCCTTAATAACCCCCCCCTCGCTATTGGTACAGCCCCGCGGCGTTTCGTACAAAGACTTCCGACCGAAACACGTTGCCTTGGATGTTTTTGTCCGTCAAGAGGAGAGGGGCGTGGAGTTCCTCCGGTTTCCTGGAGGAAAAGTGAAACTAACGGGGGAAGAGTCCGGAGTATAAGAACGCGACGCTATCATGTTATGCGTCTTCACCTGGAAGTAAGTCCTGTTGAAGTCGATAGGACTTCTCTTAAGCAGCTGTGCATAGGCTGGAAAATGGGTAGGATTTGTTTCGGAGCGAACGTGCAAAAACTATAAACCGATTCTCCCTGCTTGGATAAGAGGAAGTGAATACAACTCTTCCTTCAGCTCCTTCCCACAGTAAAGCATGTGTGTAACCCAAACTCTTTAAATAAACGAAACAGACGACTGCTTGAAAATGCTATTTTTTAAAAAAAATCTGTCCACGATTTATTCGATTTAGATGTTTTAAAATTTAGACATCGTCATGCTATTGACATCGTCATGCCAATTTAATTTCAGTAACTCATAAAATATATTTAGTTAATAATTCTAAATGATTTAGATCATTTAATCATTAAGCCACATTAATTTGTGATTTAATGATTAGCGTTCGGGTAGAATCTGGGAAGCCTGGCTTCAGAGTCCTTCTGCCATGAAGCTCAATGGATGCTTTGGGGGCAGGCCCTCTAACCTACCTCAACTGAATCTTACCTCAACAGAACAAATTTAGAGTCCAGCGGCACCTTTAAGACGAACGCAGTTTTATTCAAGGTATGAACTTCCGTGTGCACGCACAGTTTTTCAAATTTGTGTGCACACGAAAGTTCATAAGAACGTAAGAGAAGCCAATGTTGGATCAGGCCAATGGCCATCCAGTCCAACAGTCTGTGTCACACAGTGGCCAAAAATACCAAGTGCCATCAGTTCATACCTTGAATAAAACTTTGTTGGTCTTAAAGGTGCCACTGGCCTCTGAATTTGTTCTACTGCTTCAGACCAGCACGGCTGACCACCTGGATCTACCTCAACAGAGTTGTGAAGACACAGGAAGGAAAGAAGGAACATGTATGCCACTCTGAGCACCTTAGAGTGGGACAAAATAGAGTGGGTAAATAAGACTCTGGAGGATTTACCTCTCAGTCATTTTTACAAGCGCACATGGGACATCAGGCGGCAAGCTCTGCCTGAGCTTCCCATGTTTTTTCAGAAAACAAACTGCCTTGCATCCCCATTGACATGCAACACTATCAGTCAATCGGGAAACCCGCCTCTCTTTGCTAGGATTAGTTGCTGGGAAGGGCAGCTTCATTTGTCTGAAGGGGGGGACGGACGGACGCTGGAGCGGAATTATGTGATGCGGCCCTGAAAAGCCTTCGCTGTCTCTTAGCGAAGAGACTATGCATGTCCCTCACACTAACATGTTGCTGAAGGAGGACGGTCTGCTTGCTTTCGGAACCCTCGCTTGCCTGACCCGCGACCGTTTTCTCGGTCTCCCCTTTCTGTCTCTTCCTCATGGTACCCTTCTTGGTGTTCCGTTCAAAGTCTTCCGGCGGAAAAGTTTTGCCACCGCGGAGGTGCCCAACCGAGAGCTGGATCCGGCAAGGAGTCAGTGAAGGGCTTGTTGGGGTTTGGGGGCTTTATGGCGCTGCCAGGTGAGCTGCCGAAGGCGAAGTGGGAGGAGGGTTAGCCGGGACGGCCTTGCGCGCTTGAGAGAGATCCTGGGGGAAGGACACTGCTTCTCTTCACCGCCTTTCGCTCCCGCCGAGAGAGTAACGTGAGAGAGGAAGATGGAGAGTAACGTGACTCGAAGGACTGAAGGGCTGAAATCCTGGGTTGTGAGTGTTGGAAACACCTGACAAATGCCGAATGTCCGAAATCCCCATCAATTTAGTTTACTTTATTAGCATTTGGCATTCAAGGTTTTAATTATGTACTTCCAATGTGCTCTTTAGAAGAAAAACCAATGGCTGGAAAAACTTTATAGCAACTTTTTGCCCTGTGTCCCGTGTTCATTAAGGATCTAGCCTGATGTTAGGAGGTATGAAAAAAGCAGACGAGTGAATAAATAGGAGAAAAACGCTCCCTCCAGCTCCTTCCTACAATAAAGCATATGTATAACCCAAACTCTTAACGTAAATGAAACAGAAGACTGCTTGAAAATGCTATTTTTAAAAAATCTGTCCACAATTTATTTGAATTAGATCTTTTAAAATGTAGATATCTTCATGCTGTTGAGATCTGAAGGATCTTGAGAATGATATTTTAAAGGTGGCAGAAAAGCTGTGGATTTTTAAAAATCCTTGTTGCAAATCAGCTTGTCAGACAGAACTTTTTCATTTGCAGATACTGTTCTAGATCATGGACAATTGTGTGTGTGTTTCTTCTGTGTTATACATTTTGCATTATCTTGAGTATCTGAGAGCAGAAGGGGATATGCTAGGTGATTGTTTGGGTGGCCTAAAAGGCACTCAGTGTTAGTGTCAAGTAACCCTCATTTTTCAGCTGAAATTGTCCTATATGAGTGAATGAAGAAAGATGCAAGTTAGAATATACTTTTACTTAGCAGATAGAAGAGGGAGTGAGTCAGAATGATATATAAGTCTAAGGTCAGTTCCTAGTTTTGGAGAGCCCTGGGAGAGAGTGTCCACACCCCTGCATGCATGGTCCCTTCTGAACACCTGCCTCCCTCCCACTGCCCAGCCCTGCATTGTTCCCTGCTCCCTTGTGAGCCCTCCCAGTGCCTATGCTCCCAGCAATACACAATGCATGCATGTTCTGGCCAGGACTGTGGGTGGATGGAGGGCTTGCAAGTGAGGGGGCTAGCAGCTTTGGGCCCCACTGAAAGCCCTGGATCCTGGCAGCTGGCCTACCTTGGGGTATACTAAGGTCAGCTCTGCAAATATAAGCCATCTGTGTGTTTTCCTTTCATTGAAGATCATTACAAGTATTATAATTACTCTCTTGAGGTAAGTTAGCCTGAAAGGGTACAATTAGCCCAGGTAACCCACTGAGCCTTGTGAATCCCCAGTCCATTGTACCTACAGCATGGAACAGGCTCAAGGTTTGGCGTGCTATGTCTTGGTTACTTTGGTTTAGACTTCATGAGATGGCAGCAGAGCAGACCCATCTGTCCCAATCACGTATAAGAGGGAGGGGGTGTAGAAGGATCTGGTTTTCAGTGAAACAAAAGAGATAACACTGATGACAGGGACTGAACTTTCCCTGCACTTGCCACTTATCACCTCATAGAATCATCCATCTCCCCAGGCTTAGTTCCTGAACCCAGCTGGGGGAGAAATGACAGAGAAGCTGTACAGAAGTAAACTGTGCTTGGAAAAGGAGTAGGGACCATCTTCCGGTCCTTCATAATATATGGTAGAGGCAGGCTTAGGTTTAAATCTGTGAATCTGCTGCTGTCACAAGTTCTCTGAATCACAGGAACCCACAGCACTGTAGTGGAAATCATGTTAAAACATTTCTTGAGGAAACACCCAAAGGGAGTCACTATTGGTTTCACATTTCCACCCCAGGTGGCACTTTATTGAAACACCTTAATAAAGTAATGATGATTTTAATAATAGTATATTATCAAAGTATGATATAATTACAGTTCTTTTGTGCTATTAAGTAGGTGGAGTACTCAAATAGTGAAATAATGCCTTTGAGACCTATAGCAGGTTTTATAAACAGGACTAGAGAAAACCTTTTTCTTTTGCAAGTGGATGATCTTTAATGAGATAGAACGAAAGGGTGTGTGTGACCTTTCTAATTCTCTTAAACCTCTCAGTGATACCATCATATCCATCTATGGTATTCTCCTAGGACTCCTTTTAGAATTAAGAGGCTCTGTGCTAGTGTTTCCTGTTCCTCTTGGAGATCAATTTCCAGAAAGTTGTACAAGAAGATTTTTGTTCTCTCCATGGAGCGTATCATGCTTAGCGTTCAGGTTGGTCTCTCGCTTCCTTAAACAAACACAAGAGACCACTGGGAGAACTTATCCACAGTTCTGGCATTGCATGTTGTCAATATACTGATGACACTTGGCTGGATTTTTCTTTTTCTTCTGGATCCAGATGAAGAAGTTAAGGTCCTGAATCAATGCCTGGAAGTTATAGTAAGCTAGATGGTGAATAAATTGAAGTTCAATCCAGATAAGATATAGGTGATATTGGTGGTTGACTTGGTAGACTGTTGACTCAGGAAATGCTTGTTTTACATGGGATTACAATCTACTTGAAAGAACAGGTTTGGAGTCTGGGGTGCTTCTGGCTTCTCAGATAACGCCTGTGGCCAGGGGTGCCTTTTGTTTGCTTTTGGAGGATTCACCAGCTTCTGTCACTACTAGAACAGTGTTAGCTGCACTTAGCACATAAAATCTGGTTTCCTTATATATTAACTGCTTTGTTGCTTAAATATGAAAATGTATTGTGAATTGTCTGAGACTGCAGGGTATTTTAATAAAACAGCAGTGTCAAATCCTAACAAATACAGACATAGGCCCTATGAGTGTGTAAAGTGTGAAAAGTCAAGTCATAGCGGACTTGTGGCGACCCCATAAGTTTTTCAAGGCAAGTGATTAAGCAGGGGTGGTTTGCCATTGCCTGCCTCTGCAAAGTCTTCCTTGGTGATCTCCCATCCAAGTACCAACCCAGCTTAGCTTCTGAGATCTAACGAGATCAGGCTATGCTATACTATTCCACAATCCACATCTCCCATATAGGCCCTATATAAAAGATTAATTTTGTTGGAATGGGCCACTGTGAACTTTCAAATATTTTGAAAGCAACACATGTTCTACAAACTTTTGCTTAGTTTGATGAGACGGTTTTCATATTTTCAGTGGCTGTTAGGAACAGCTGTTCCCAACCGGTTAAGGAATGTATAACCTAAGTGGAAATTATGATTGCTTTTAACAAAGCGTTGGACTTGTAACAACTGACAGCCAGGTAGTGATGGATAGCACCTCTTTTAGCTTTTGTTCATTCATGTGTTAACTTCCTTTCCAAACTTGTTTGACTTGGCAATTCTGGGGACCTATCAACATGAACCATCAGTTTTGCTAGTCTTGTATATTATTTCATTGTTACCACCTTCACCTGGAAATTGAAAAATGTCATGTTTCTATATATGTAATAATTTTTTTCCATCTCTATTATTTGTAAGTTGAAAATTAGTTTTTGAGGTCAAGTGGTGGTTGGAAGAAAGGATGAATTGAGTCTAATATTGTTTGGTCATGAAATTATGGCTGCAAGGTTCCTCCTGGCTAACTGCTTCTTAAAGCAAGGTTTATAATACTCAAAATGTACAACAGGAAGAGGTTTGAGGATATAGTATTGAAAATTTCAGTGCAGTGTACAGTTTAGTAACTTTACATGACTGTTATAGCAGCAAATAAATTAATTGAATATATGGGAAGCTGGGAAAATTGTGCTTAGGTGATCACTCATGTCTCTATAATTTTCCATCTCTCCCAAAGTTAACATGAAATCTGTTGGGTTTTTTTCAGGAGGAAATAAAGATAACATTAGGGCAGGGTGCAAGAAATGTGGATATCGTAAGTATCAGCACTCATTTAAAGTTATCTGTAAGCAGTGCCTGAGATTTTACGATGGTTAAACATCACTAACTCAGTCTGGCATCACTTTGGTTGCAGCCAGGGGTCTTTTCATAGAAAAACAGCTGCAGGAGCTCATTAGCATATGGTATGTTAATGAGCTATTAGGCTATTAGCATGTGCGACGCCCCCTGACATCACCGGAAGTGATGTCAGAAGGGGAAGCAAAAGGGCGGGGAGGCATCTTCAAAAGCCTCCCCTTCCCTTCTCCAGCTGGCCTGGGTGGGGGAGCTAAGAGAGAAGGGGTTTAAAGTTTAAACTCCTTCTCACTAGAGTTGGGCCACAGAAGGAGGAAAGAGGGAAGGAAAGAGAGTAGAGAGAAGGAAGGAAGGAAGGAAAGAGGGAAAGAAAGAGAAGGAAAGAAGGAGGGAAAGAAAGAGAGAGAAGGGAAGAAGGAGGAAACAGGAAAAGAAGGAAAAAAGAGAAGAGAAGAAGGCGGGAAAGAAAGAAAGAGAGAAGGGAAGAAGGAGGGAAAGAGGAAAAGGAGAGAAGGAAAGGAGGGAATGAAAGAAATTCGGCGGCAATTCGGCCCCATTATATCCTATGGGCCATTGACGTCAATGGTGAAAACATAGGGTATATTCTGGGGGCTGGAGGGGAGGGGGTTTGAGGGAGAGGCTCCAAACTCACAGGGTAACTTATGGAGCCTCTCCCCAAGATACCCACCAAGTTTCAAGAACATTGGATTAGGGGGTCCAATTCTATGGGCCCCCAAACAGTTTGCCCCCATTCCCTCCATTGTTCTCTATGGTGGGAAAAAAGACCCCTGGTTGCAGCAGTCCTTGAACACCTGACACTGAACTGGAAAGTAAAGTGGAACTGAAAATAAACTGTAAAAATAAACCACAATCCTCAGAACTATATAAGCCACTGTTGTGAAACTTGGTGCAAAGTTAATTTTTAGTATCTTTCAGTTTTCTGTAGAGTTACAGTCTCTATGCTTGGGACATATTCAGGGAAAGTGAGACCAGCAGCTGTCTTGATGCCCCCCTCCCAATATGACTGTTTCCTAAATTGCTGAAAGGAGTATCAGATTAGTTGAGGGCAAAGGCACTTTGTTTAGCCCCCTTCCAGTCTGATTTCAGGCCTGGTTATGGGACTGAAGCAGCCTTGGTTGTCCTGGTGGATGACTACCACTAGGAGAGGGACAGAGGGAGTGTGACTCTGTGGATTCTCCTGGACCTCTGAGTGGTTTTTGATACTATTGATCACGGTATCTTTCTGGACTGCCTTTCTGGGCTGGGATTGGGAGGCACTGTTCTGTGGTGGTTCCAGTCCTATCTTGAGGGTCGGTTTCAGAGTGTGGTCCTGGGGGACTAACTGCTGATCTGACCTTTGGCCCACAGGGTTCCCCAAGGTTCCATCTTGTCCCCCATACTTTTCAACATCTACATAAAGCTGCAGGGAGAGGTCATCTGGAGGTTTGGGCCGAGCTGCCACCAATATGCAGATGACACTCAGCTCTGTCTCGCACTACCAGCAGATGTAAGGGAGGTTGTGGAAGCCATGAGCTGAAAATTATCCCACAGAACTGGATAAATAGGCACCTGGCTGTTTCTGTTGCTGCTAATGTAGACTTTATCCACAAAGTACTTAGGCAAAGTGATCACAGTGGGCTACAGAGCATACCTCCTCAGTATGTTTCTGGGCCCAATTCTCATTGGCCTTTGGGGCATAAAACTGCTAAGTACCTTGTTGTCAAGAAGTCAGTGAATCAGGAGAAAGAGACTATTTTTTGTTGTTTTCAGATTCTTTAATATGAGAGCCACGCCAGTGTAGTGTTTGACTGTTGTACTTGTATCTGGACACTCAGGTTTGAATCCCCACTCTGCTTTGGAAGTTCACTGGGTGACCTTGAATTGAGAGAGAGAAGGAGAGAGAGGGGTTGTTCCCATCAGAACACTTGCAGTGATGCATTGCCAGCCAAGCTTCTTGACAACCAATTCAGAAATGCTAATAGTTGTACTGTTATACTACCAATAGTTCAAATCCTTGCTTGCCTTGAACCTTACTGGGTGTCCATGGGCCAGTAATTCTTTCTCAGTCTAACCTCCCTCATTTTGAGGACAGAATGGAGCAGAACCATTTATACCACCTTGAACTCCTTGGAGGAAGGTCTAGATACATAGTTCCATTGTGCCAGAATTAGGTTCCTTAATATTGACATAGTGTGCTCTGGCAGCAGAAAACTGAGACTGTGAGCCTTAAGCCACTTATTCAGAAGTAAGTCACATTACTTTTGCTGGAAGAGACTTTATTTAATATTGGAGGTTTATTTTCTTTTTCTACTGTTCATCCATTCATTGAGGGTTAGTTTCTTTAACCATTCCAAAGGACAGTAGTTCTTACTGGGATGTTGTGGGCTGATCCTGCATTGAACAGGGGGTTGGACTAGATGGCCTGTATGGCCCTTTCCAACTCTGTGACTCTATGATTCTATTGTTCTTGTGTTCATTTTTACTCAGCCGGCCACCTTACATTTGAATGCCGAAACTTTCTCCGGGTGGACCCGAAAAGAGATATTGTTTTAGATGTCAGCAGTACAAGCAGTGAAGAAAGTGAAGAGGAGGAGCTGAGTAAGCTGCAGGCTGTACCAGAGAAAAAAAGTAAGTTTTGCACATCTTACTATCTCCTGCTTTTTTCCTTTCTTGTGCTCCTCTTGTTAAGTAGTCTCCTTGTACCTACTCATTTCTCGCACATGAGGTTGAATTAGCGTGACTTAAGCCAGGCAGTGCTGAAAACTTTGAGACTTATTCCCTGATTATTTTCCTCCAGCCTTGTTTGCATGAACAAGCGACTAACTGAGATATATCAGTGCAATTTAAACAAATGTCATTTGTATTGCCACTATAGGATTAGTGACTGACTGACTGACTGACCTTTGCTAGGAGAGCGACGGGGCAGTGCTTCTGTGTTGATTCTCCTGGATCTCTCAGTAACTTTCTGTACCATTGACTTCTGGAAAGGCTGGCTACGTTGGGCAGGGACATTGTGCTTTGCTGGTTCTGCTCTTATTTGACCAGCCGACTCCAGAAGATGGTCTTGGGAGACTGCTGCTCAGTTCTATGGCATTTATGCTATGGGGACCTGCAGGGTTCCCTTTTGTCCACTATGCAATTAACATCTATGTGAAACTGTTGGGAGAGGTTATCCGGGGATTTGGAATGAGATGTCACCAATAGGCGAGGACACCCAGTTCTGTTTCTCCTTAACAGCTAAGCCAGATGGGTCAGTGGAAGTCCTGATTAAGTGCCTGGAGACTGTTATGGGATATGTAAATAAACTGAAGCTCAGTCCAGACAATGGAGAATCTACTTGGGATCTGTGGAGTCAGCCTGTTTTGAAGGGGGTTAGAGTTCTTCTGAAGGAGAGATCAGTTACCCATCTGTTTCTGGATACAATTCAGAGTGCTGGCTCTTACTGTTCTGGATGACTCCGGTCATGTCTGATTCAGATTCAGCCCAAAATGAGAACTTGGAGGGCAATGGGTGGATGTATGATGCAGCAGGCGGTTCATGTTATTTATTTTTTAAAACAGCTAAGGGTGTTTGTGGAAATTATAGGTTTATAAAATGATGTACCGTGTAAATAAAGCTATTTCTTCCTCTGTCAAAATGCTGAAACTTGAAGCCGACCAAATGACATTGGTGGGCAGTAGATTCATGACAGATAAAAGGAAGTACTACTTTGTGCAAAGTCTAATTAATTTAGTGGCAAATTACAGAGGGTTTGAACTCATGGAGAACGTCTGTATTTATGATGGCTAAATAGAACTTCTGTCATCTGAGACAGTGGGCTGCTAAGTTCCAGTGGCCAGAGGCCACAGCAGGGTGGAGTTATTGGAGTCAGCATCCTTCAATAACTGCCTTCTCTCATATGAACCCCCCTGTCCACTTTGGTTATCTTTGGGGGACCTGCTTTTGATGCTCTCTTCATTTGAAGTGAGACGGGTGGCGACCTGAGAAAGGGCCTTGTCCGTCATAGTGCCAAAACTTTGGAATTCACTCCCCCAGGAGATTAGTCTGTCTAGTTCTATTGTTGTCTTCTGCCATTGGGGGAAGACTTTTTTGTTCTGTTTGGTCTATCCACAATTAACTGTTACTGGCCTCCTCCCTGGGTTTTTCTTTTTTTGCTGTTAAGGTGCTTTTTTATTATTGTTGTTGTTGTTGTAGATATACTTTAAATGTTTTTAATGTTGAAATGTTTTAATGTCTGATGTACACTGTCTTGGGAACTCTGTTTGGGTGGAAAGGCAGCATAGAAATGTTTTAAATAAATAAATATGGCTCTTTTGCTCCAATTTCGAGTTTCCTGAATATCTGTTGGAATATGGGATAGTGATCATGATGAACTTTTGGTCTTATACAGCGGGGCTCTTCTTATGTTCTTAGCTGACCTGGTATATGAAAAGGAAGACACATTAGTACATTAATCTCCCTTATTCTGAATTGGACCCTTTGTCCATCAGGATCAGTATTGTCTACTCAGACTGGCAGCAGCTCTCCAGGGTCTCAGGCAGAGGTCTTTGAAATCACCTATTATGTGATTCTTTCAACTGGAGATGCTGGGGATTGAACCTGGGACCTTCTGCATGCAAAGCAGATGCTCTAACATTGAGCCACAGGCACTCCTGACATTTTAAAGATCATGTTAATTCTTACCATATGTCCCGCTCATATGAGATGAGGAGGAAAGGTCATACTGCATTGTGTACAGCAGCTTAAAAATCTAACTTGCTGCTTTTTAACTGTTGCAGCTTGAAGTTGTTATGTCCTGCTGTGTATTAAGGGTAGAGCAAAACTGGATCATGATCTTTTTTTGCTACACAGTACGATGTGTAGAATTTATATAGTTACCTGATTTGAGACATCTGTAAGCACTATATTCTAATCTTACATTTTGAATCCACAGATATTGCTGAGGAAGAAGAAAAGAAAAGGGCTAAGAAGAAAAGCAAAGAAAAATCAAAACTGAAGAAAGGAAGGAAGAGGTATTATTTTAAAAAGTTTTTATCACATGCTCCAAATGCAAAGGGAGTGTTTAGAAGAGTCTTATCCTAATCTCTGTACAAAATGAAGCCAATGAGAGTTATTGGGGAACTCACTAGGAATCTAGTATTAAAAAGAAATACACCCAAAAGATTAATATGTTGAAAAAAGTATTTGTTTAAATGAACACAAATGTAATCTGTTTTGTAACAAAAAAAAATCATTGTTGCCACTAAATCCTTGAGGAACCTGTGCAAGTGAATGCATATCTCAGAACAGTTGTGAGTTACTCTTGGTTTGCTATTTTGCCCCTGTGAGTATTTTTTGTACATCCCATTTCCTTTGGAAAACACCCAGGCCTTTAATAGACCTAGGGCAGAAAGATGCTCCAAAGCAGGAGAGCATACACTCAGAATGCCTATTCATATTTATAAAAAGTGAATATTCACAGTGTTCCCAAAAAGTGAATCTACAGTTGTCTGCAAAGCAGTTTGTGTCCTTTAGACCAGCAGTGTGCATTGTTTTCAGAGGACAATAGGAAACTAATGCATATGCTAGAAGAGAGAGGTATTCAGGAGATGAAACTACACTGGCTCACTGTCACTTTATCCGCATATTCTTCAGTGCCAGTGTTTATGCTGTTTATTGGCACTCATTGTAGTTGAATGAATGGGGCCTAACTGAAGACTCTGGTGTGTTTACTCGAATGAATGAATCTAGTCATGGACTTCATTCTAACATGAAACCTGTTGGTTTCCATCTTCTCACTGTTAGCTGTTTTGGTAACCTATCTACATTCTTGTTTCTAGATCTTATTCATCAAGTGCCACAGAAGAGGAAGAGACCAAGTCAAAGAAACAGAAATACCACAAGAAGGAAAAGAAGGAGAAAAAGAGTAAATCCAAGAAAAGGAAACATCACAAAAAGGAGAAGAAAAAGAGGAAAAAAAGAAGAGACTCCTCTTCTGATAGTACAGACTCTTCTGTCAGTGACTGAGAAGCAAAGCTAGGCTGATCTTTTAGTTTTGTTGTGATTATGAGTTGGATCCATTTGAAGAGCTTGTGGAATGAGTTGGCAGAGCAGATCTTTCCCCACCTTCCCCTTCCCCAAGAAGCCTGCCATCTGTCCTGAAACTCATCAGGGGACCCTCACCAGCAAAATGTGTCGTAAGATAGGACACTGCAAGAATGGAAGAGAATTTGATATGATCACCTCTTTCTCCCTCTTCTGCTGGCTCTCACGAGCCAGTTTCCCCCAGTCAACAGAGCAGTCATTCTGGGGCCATCTCAGAGAGGAGCTTTGGGACAAATGCCTGGTGTGTGGGGGAAGGCAAAAGTGTGTAGAGATCTGCTCTGCCAGCTCCTTCCATAAACCCCTTTGCTGCATCAAACCTTATGTTTAGCTCTCTGTGAAGCTGCCCAGTTAAAAATATATATATTTTTACTCGAACACCCATCTCTGTTTTTTCTTTTTTTATCGAAATTTACAGAGACTAATTTTCCCTTGTGCATTATGGCTGTTAGTTCATACTCCGTGTGTAGAAAGGAAGCAATTTCAGCTCTTAAGGGTTCTGCTGAAATATCTGCCTTCTGTTCATGAACAGGATATAGCAATGCTAACATCAGGGAGCTGCATCAATCGTGGATTCACCCTTGTAGAATTTTAAGAAAACAGCCAAATGGAAACTGATGACTGTTATAAAAACTTTTAACACAGGCATTAATTACGCAATAAAAAAGGACGCAGGCTGTTATCTTGAGCCAGAGTGCTTGCAGTGAGAACTTGTCGTTCTTGAAATGTAGGGCTCCTCCACTTGGCACAATACTGCAGTGGCAAGGATCCAGCATGGGGCGGGGTCGTATAGCACAGGCTGTGGGTTTGGGGAGGACCATAGAGAGTCCTGCTGTGTATGTACAGTGTGTACATTTCCCCACCACCACCACCACCATGTATCTTTGGGTCAAGGCCTCTGTTGTTGTTTGTGCGTTAAGGTAGAAAAGACTTTTGAAGTGAAGTAAGAAATAGGGACCATATCTTCCAGAGTGAATTGATAATATACTTTTAAGCACACAAAGAATTTCTTTCCCCTTAGTTCAGGGCTCAGAAAACTTCTTTGCATTAAGATGAAAGAGACTTCCTGTCAGTGCAGATTTCCTATTTCCATTTTTCCCTTTGCTATTACAGCTAATATTTGTGCAGAAGACTCAACGTTCATATATATTTTGTCGGATCAAATAAGCAAATATGCAAAAATACTTTCTATCCCCTTGAAGATGGTTTTGCTAAATGTTTATTCTGCAGTAAATAAGTATATTGTAAGTAAATATACAAAAATACTTCCTGTCCCCTTGAAGATGGTTCTACTAAACCATTATTCTGCAGTGCCTGTTGTATTAATAAATAAGGTTACAATGATTCAGGACTGTCAGTCCTGCCATTTCTTTAATACTAGATGCTTTCTATATCGAACAGGGGTTGGGGTGGCAGCAAAAAGTCTCTCTGCTTTAGAATTGATAATCTTACTACTGCATTTATTCTGCTGTTGTTAATACTATAAAATACCTTACCAATGCAGTCCTAAGCAGAGTTAATACCTTTCTAACTCTTTTGAAGTCAATAGGCTTAGAAGGGTGTAACTGTGTTTAGGACAGCACTGTAAATTAGGTGCTGTTGGAAATATCCCGCCTATAAGCGTACAACTTAACTATTATTTATTATTTGATTTAATTTCTAGCCCTCCATCCTCTGTACACAGAGCTCAGAGCGGATAGCAACGTTTCTAAAATCATACCATACAATTAAAACATTAAATATTTCTACAGTGCAACCAATACAATAAATAACAACACTTCATGGAGGTGGTGTACAAATATCCCAGGAGGGAGCTGAAATCCTAGAATCTGCCTAAGGGGAAAGGAAAAGAGGGGAGGAGAAAGGGAGGCCAGTCTAAGATGGAAGAACCGTCGCTGCCCTCAACCATAGGCCTAGCAGAACAAGTCCGTTTTGCAGGCCCTGTGGAACTGTATTAGATCCTGCAGGGCCCGGATCTCATCCAGCAGAGTATTCCACCAGGGCTGAGAACCCCTGGTACTGGTCGAGAACAGCTGGATACTCTCTGGACCAGGGATCACTAGTAGGTTGTTATTATTAGAGCATAATGCTCTTTGGGGGACATACCAGGAGAGGCAGTCCCAAAAGTATGTTGGTCCCAGACCTAGGGCCTTAACATCAGACCCTTGAACCTTATCCGGTATTCAACCTGGAGCCAGTGCAGCTGGCAGAGCACCAGATGACTATGGGCTCTAAAAGGGGTTCTTGTGAGGACATGCATAGCTGCATTCTGGACCAGTTGTAGTTTCCAGATCAGTCTCCAGGTTAGCCCTGTTTAGAGCAAGTTACAGTAGTCTAACCTTGAGGTGACAGTTGCATGGATCACTATAGCTAAGTTGGGGGGGACAGGAAGGGGACCACTTGTCTAACCTGGAACAGGTGGTAGAATGCCAGCTTAGCTACATTTGTGACATGGACCTCCATTGAAAGGAAGGCATCCAGATGGCTGGTACTGGTGCTAAAGGCACACTGTCAAGAGCCAGGAGTTGGCACCCTAGCCCTCCGTACCCCTGGCCCAGCCACAGGACCTCTGTCTTAGCTGGATTTAGTTTCAGCTGCCTCTGTTTTAACCACCCAGCCACAGCCTCCAATCCCCTGACCAAAATATCTGGGGTGACATTCAGCCAGCTGCTCATAAACAGATACAGCTGGGTGTCATCAGCACACTGGTGACAGCCTAGCCCAAAGCTCCGCACCAGCTGGGCAAGGGGGTTCAAAAGGGTGTTAAATAGCATTGGGGAGAGGATTGCCCTTTGGGAAACACCACATGCCAAAGGGTACCATTGTGAAACCCTCTCCCCTAGTGCTACCCTCTGTTCCCGATCTTGGAGAAATAAGATAAATACAAGCCTTCTTCTTAGGGAAGAAAGGGTAATATTGAAGAGTAGGAAGTCCAATTAGGGGCTTTTCAAAATGCTGGATGAAACACCCCTGGAAGTTGGAGCTGAAACAGCAGTGTGAGACACTTATAGTTACACAAGGATCGGTTCCACTTGAATGTTTCCTTCCACCTTAGTTTTCTTGTAGCACTTTTCTTGGAAGTAGCCACATGACATCATCTTAGGGTTACCAACCTCCAGGTGAGGTTTGGAGTTCTAGAATTACAAGTTATACAGAGATCAGTTCCCCTGGAGACCATGGCAGCTTTGGCGGGTAGACACTTTGGCATCGCATCCACGCTATGCTCCCTCCCCAAATCTCCAGCAATTGCCAGACCCAGAGCTGGCAACCCTACGTTGTCATCTATTCATCCTGCTGCTACTTTTTTGTGATCTTTCCCAACCCTGGTTTTGGTACAGGTTTTTTTGAAAGGTTGCAATCAGAGTGCCCTTGGATGCTGTGTGGATGAAGATACACATTTCTGTGGCTACCGTCCAGTGTTCCCCCTAAGCTGAGTTGGTGTAAGCTAGCTCACAGGTTTTTAGCCTCTGGCTCACACATTTTTGTCTTAGCCACTTTGGTGTAGTGGTTAAATGTGCGGACTCTAATCTGGGAGAACCGGGTTTGATTCCCTACTCCACTTGCACCTGCTGATGTGACCTTGGGTCAGTCACAAGCTCTGGCACAGCTGTTCCTGAAAGAGCAGTTTGTGTTAGAGTTCTCTCAGCCCCACCTACCTCACAGGGTGTCTATTGTGGGGAGGGGAAGGGAAAGGAGTTTGTAAGCCGCTCTGAGACTCAAAAGTGAAGGGCAGGGGTATAAATCCAATCTCTTCTTTTTCTTCTTAGTTCAGGAAGGATGACTCCAGAGCAAATTAATTTATGCAGTAGCCAAATTGCCTGCTCACAACTTTAATGCCAGTAGCTCACAAAGTAGAATTTTTGCTCACAAGACTCCACAGCTTAGAGGGAGCATTGCTCCTGACCACATCAGCACCATTTTCCTTACATCAGTCCATGTGGCCATTCCCCCTCCCCCACCTGAGGGATTTTTTTTTTTAAATTGGAAATAGATGGATCACTATACCATTACAGTGCTATAAAAAAGTGTTGCAGTAATCCCTAGCTTACTTTAAAAAAAATCTCTCGCCCCTTTTGTTGTGGATTTACAAGGGAAAAAGGACAGGGAATCTATTTTCTATTAATTCTCTGCAATGAAAATTGCTTGAGACTGACCTTTTATGACAGCTGTTACATTGTTGCAATATATCATTATAACATCATTCTGTAGCAATCTAGCTAGTTCTGTTATTTTTTATATACCTGACAAAAGCCCCCCAGTGGTGGGGGGGGCGCCCACAGAGGGCTGCGGCAAGGAAAGTACAGGTAAAATGTAAATGCCTCTGCATTCACAGCAGCAATGGGAACTATGTAGAGAATGGTCTCTGTGTGGAAGCAGTGAGGGGTTTAATCCATTACAATTCTTTCATGTGTAAGCTCCACTGAAATAAATGGAAATTGCATAGGGCATTATTGTATAGATTCTACAAATTTCAGTAAATGGGGTATACATATGAAACAGTCTTAGTGGATTTTCCCCATTTGTAATTCTCTAAAGGATTTGCTTGTGGCATATTAGGTTTTGATAATGGATTAATTTTTTCTGAATACCGCAGCTTTGTCAAGTGTAAAGTGCACTGCGTGGGTTTGCTGTATAATCCACAGTGGAGACATCGTAGGGAGACGCTGTCATGTATTCATTCAACTTCTTTTTTTATTTAAAGGGGGGGGAGGAATGAGCCAATAAGTATTACTCACAGTTGCATGAAATTTTTCATTAAGTTTTCTATTTTCAGTTTTTAAAAATTTAGTCAGTTACTGCTGAACAGATGGCCCTAGGAGAATTGTGATGTTTGGCGCCTACTGAAGTGGCCATGCATTGTGTTGGGTGGTTGGGTTGAAAAAGCTGTAGCCTGAAAGTGAACAAATGTTAGTGTTGGAGTTAGTTTCCTGAGCAACCTGGAAGATTTTTTGACAATTGTTATCCCTAAAAAATAAAATTCCTTCTGAGAGCCATTGTGGTCTAGTGGTTGTGGGTGTTGGACTAGTATTTAGGAGTCCTGGGTTCGAATCCCTGCTTGTGATATGGATGCTTGCTGGGTGACCTTGAACCAGTCACACTCTCAGCCTAACCTACCTCACAGGGTTGTTATGAGGATAAAATGGAAGAGAGGAGAACACTGTAAGCCACTCTGGGTCCCCATTGGCAGGAAAGGCTGGTTACAAACCAATCACAGCAATTAGTAAAGCAGCAGTAAATTCTTAAGGGCACTATATAAACCACTTCCAAAAGAATATTCATTCTTCTTTGGTTTCCGCTGGTTTCCTGTACCTTATCTTTGGGAGTACCTGTTGTGTAGTTTATACCATCCATGGGGGGGTTGTCAGTCAGTTTACTATTAGGATATGGTGGTATATCTGTCAATGAAGATGATCCATTACAAAGTGACCAAAAATACACACCTTTGTCCCAACAGTTGGTAATGAGTAATAAATAACATGAACTTCATTGGGCTGGTGATGAGTGAGACAGACAAAGGCCAAGGATAATATGGGGAAAACATCTACAAATACAGTTTTGCCTACTTGAGCTTTGTTGCATGTTTATCAGTGTACTGTACTTTGGAATGTATTAACCCCCCCAAAAAAACTGGTAAGGGGGTGGGGCTAGCAAGACACAAAGTGACACTGAAAATCAGGAAGATCCTGCAGTCTCTGCTAAAATTACCCAGATCTGTCCAGCCTTCTCTAACAGTCATAGAGATAAAGTTTGAGTCCAGTGGCACTTTTAAGACCAACCAAGTTTTATTCTGGGTATAAGCTTTTCTGTGCATGCACACGTCTTCAGATACTAGTAATAGGGATAGGAAGTGATTCACTCTTCTGATAAGTATAGGGCCACGTGTCTTCCTAAATTATAAAAGGAATCTTTTCTTAAACAAAGGGATAAAAACAGCTTTTGAGGGCTCCTTGGCAAAATTCTTCCAATTTTGGCCTCCCTCTTTTGGCCGCCCTCTTTCTCCTCTTCCTCCCGCTGTGTACAGTGGTTGCTGCTATGAGCAACAGCTATGCTGCTTGTTCATCTATGCCTTTCCCTGGGCTATAACAATGTGAGTGGGCCCTCTAAAGGTACTGGCAAGCATCACCTTGAGAAATGACGTAGGCATGTGAACAGCAGCTAGGCATTGTTGGTGCTTATTCATTCATGTGTGTGTGAGTAGCAAGTCACCACCACTACTGCACTGGGATGTCTGCCAATATCTTTAAGGTAGCCCTGTCCCTAACCCTAACCCAGCACCTCCTCAAGGGTTAATGTGGACAGTGATAGGACTGAGCTGTCCTGCAGGTGTTGTTAATGGATCCTTTGGTCTGCAGGTTTCTTATCTTCAAGGCCAAAGATTGAAGCCTTAGCCTGCTAATTAACTTCTCATGGGAACCTGTGATCCGTGGTGGGAGGGGGGAAGCTGGGAGTGGTGAGGTAATAATGTTCTAGAAGCCTCCTCTCAGAGACATGTTCTGATTGGATACCATCATCGCCTGATGTGTGGGGCCTACAAAATTATAATTGAACTCTGGCTCAGGAGACTGGCCAGTTAGAACTAGATGTCAAGACTATGCTTCGCAATTGCTAGAATGTTAGACAATGCTGCTTTGAAGCCTTTCTATTGAAAATAAGGTTTGTGCCGCCTAATGCAGTACTTGTGAGTGTCAGAAAGTTAAAGCTATCTTTGTTGTTTTTCTTCAGTATGACTTTAGAAGTACTGTGTTGGCAATAATTTCCCTTGAATATTACTTCATAATAAACTTTATAATTATTTTTTAAGAAACAGTCTGATTCTTGTGTGTACTTGCCCTGGGAACCCACAGGTTCAGCCTTTGGCTTCCTTTAAACCACGACTGCTGGTGTCTGGGAGAAGAGGAGAGCAAGCGGTGGTGGCAGCTTCTACCCACTGTCACCTTTCTGTCTCTGACAGAGGCAATGTATGGCTGAAACTAGTTTTAAGATCTAGAAGCCAAAGCAAACATTTAATACCTTCTCCGTACATTATTTTAACACTAGTCCATCCCTTCACACTAGAATGCACTGTTGCTTGGAGCTCAAATGTACTGTAAGATCAATTAAAGAGTTCAAGTGTAACATTTCACAAAAACAGGGCAAGGGAGCCAGCTTTATAAGTACAATGCACCGTGTAGTCAATGTTAATCTACATCAAATCCTGTCGTGTTGGATCCAGCCAGCTCTTTCACATAATTTCTCACTCCTTACTACAACTCATGTGACTTTTGTCTGTGCAGATTTCATCTCTAGCACAGCTGTCATAAGGGACTTCTTCTCTTCTTTTTTTGCCAGCTGGATCCAACCCACTGATTTCAGTGGAAGGGTTTAGACTGTGCTTAACTGTGTATACCCAAGCGGATTGAATACAGTGTAACACCCCTGAACTGAATGGACTTGGACTGGAATAACTATGTTTAGGATTGCACTGTAAATCTTCTCCACTGACGTCAGTGGAGACTTGAAAGTGCTTGGCTGACCCATAATATTAATATGCACATATGCAAAACTAAACATTTAAATTCACTGCACAGTAAAAGAACAATTTAGTTGTCAAAACAGTGAAAAGGATTCCACTGATGACTCAAACTTGTCTCATAAGTGCAGGTAGCAGACAAGTGCCTATATCACATTTCAAAGTCATTTCCAGTAGGCCTCATTTTTATTAAGTACAAAAGTACCGTAGTTGGCATTTCTGGGTGACTGAATAAGTAAGTTGCTTTGTACAAAGGCACTTCACCAGAGAGATATTTCTCTCTATGTCAGTCAAACAAAAGCCTTAAGCTACAGCTCTCAAGCAATTCTGGAATAGTTTCATAGGCTATGTGAAAAATATGTATATTTCCAGAGAACGTGATTTGATTACGGTAGTTCTCATTTAGTTATTACGTGATTTTTTTCATATTCAAACCTTGCCTGTCCTTAGTTATAAGATTTTAGGTTTTTAACAATTATGTTAAAATATATTCACAATAGCACCAAAGCCTCTCTAATATATGCCTTTTTGTGGACATTGAAGTGCCAGATAGTGGTAGTTTGAGAAGTAAAAACTATGCATTGGTAAAAGAAAGGCCTTCTATAATATTTGTTTCTTTATATCTTATTACAAGAAAGCACAACTGCCAAAATGGCTCAGAAATATAAGCATGTTCATTCAATCTCAGCTTTTCTGATTAAAATACATCCAATTTATTAATCAATTAAAGCTTGAGTTGACTGAATTTATCACAGCTTCCAGCCCTATTTAAATAAACATTCAACAGTTTAATTCTACTACATTGGTGGGTGTGTGCACGCGCATGTGTTTACAGTTTAATTCTACTGCATCTAAGGATCTCTCTCTCTCTCTCTCTCTCTCTCTCTCTCTCATCAACCATTAAACAACCTAAATTCCTGGGCGAATGTGTTCACATATAATACAGCATGAAATCCATTATTATAAGTATCTTGTTTTAATATACTCAATAAAATATACACTGGAACGTGAAGTCTCGTGGCATCTTTCACAGCCATTAAAAACTTACACCTCCATACATTTTTTGCTTTTAAGGTGACATGGGATTATGTTGTAATTTTTCTTGCTCCTCCACGGCAAAGTCATCAGGATGTTAGACTTCATCAACATCTGCGTGTT
Source organism: Gekko gecko (assembly GCA_029375565.1). Classification (NCBI taxonomy): domain Eukaryota; kingdom Metazoa; phylum Chordata; class Lepidosauria; order Squamata; family Gekkonidae; genus Gekko; species Gekko gecko. The sequence goes on along the minus strand of JAPDNY010000007.1, from coordinate 43,343,205 downwards.
TGGTTCCCAGAAGTCTTTTCTGAATTAATTCTTCAGAGTGGATATATTTTCGTTTGACTGAATTCAAAGATGCATTTGAACAGCTGATTTTGCTTTTTTTGTTGGAGTTGCCTAAAGTGGAATACAAATGAAGGAGGAAAGAAGGTGTGGGGGGGAGATGCCTTCTTTATAGGTAAGAAAAGAGCAAAATAGTTTTGGGTAGCAATAACATTACACATAAATTGTACACAACTGGAAACGTAGCTAGAAACTCTACAAATATTAACCCTTTTCCTAACAGGCCAATGTTCTCTTAGGAGAAGACTTCATTTTCAGGCTTGTAGTGACTGTTATGGGCCAAACTGCATGTATGCTGGAATTCTGTGGCAGAAAATTCCCCATTTTTATGAGCAAAAAAAATCCCACCCTTGTGGGGGCCTGATTTGGGCGGTGGCCATAGTGCTAGGAAAGAACAGAAAACTTTCCCCAGATTAAAAAGGGTTCTTCCACAGGCTGTGTTTTGCCTCTACAGAGAACAAAGACCAACATTATGGTCTTTCCCCCACTACCAAGGCTAAAAGCAGTGAGAAATCACTATTTTTCATAGGTGAAATAGTACAGAGGAGATAACAGTTAACTACGCTCCAATCCATAGCAGCACTCAACAACCTTTTGGGCCAAAAATTCATATTAAGAATATCAGCCACCAAATTCCATTGTAATGTGACCTTATAGCTCCAGTGTTTATTCTGAGATATGAACCAGGAAGTCCATGGTACATACTGCATGTTACCAACAAGCAAACAGTGCAGGGGAGAACATGAACATATGAAGGCGTCATTGGTGTATCAAGTCAGCATTGTCTACTACAGCTCTACAGAATATTAGGTGGAGGTCTGCCACATTGTCTACTATCTATTCCTTTTAACTGGAGATGATGGAGAATGAACCTGGGACCTTCTCCATGCAAAACTGATGTGCTATTGCTGAGCCATATCTCCCTTTCATGGCAAGCCACAGATCCAGAGCTGCAATAAGGGGATAATAATGTAAGCCAAATAGGCTGTTGCCTGGCATGGTAGTCCCAATCAGAAACACAACCAGTGAGGCTTCTGAAGTGATCAAGAAACTTTATTCAAACAAAGGGGAACCCAAACCTCAAAAGCCTGAATTCCAAATAGCAAGTGAAGTTACAAGCTTCTTTATAACCATGCACAAACTCTTGGACATAAGCAGATGTCCATTCCTTTGTCTAACATTACATACCTTTATATCCCATGCACGGTTATCATCAGAAATTCATCTGCTTTCCATCAATGCTTGACCATGAAGGTAACTCCCCAGAACTCTCAGTACCACTCCACTCTACTCTAATTGACAAGTGAAGTTAGAATGTTATCTGTGGCCTTCAGGTAGCCTTTTCTAACTTGTGGTGCCTGGTGTGAGGTTCATTATCTTACATACCATATGCAGGAATTTCCCTTTGCTATTCTACAAGCAAGCAAGCAAGCAGTGGAATTTTCCTATTGAGCTATTATTATCTTGAACCAGAAACTTAAAATGGAGTTTTTTTCCTCCTTGCGCCAGAATACTAATGGCCTGCATCTCAGACTTTTACGTTGTAAGAATTACTGAGATAATGTATGAAGTACTGTGAAAACCCTAAAGTATCACAGAAATGCTAGGTATTATGAGTTTGGCCAAGCAAGGAATTTTTCATCCTCCTGCATGAGTAGCACAAAATTGTCAGAGTTAAATAGGGCAAACGGCATTTTGCATTTGGATCTGATTACAAGTAATTTAAAGTAAAAATAAGCAGTGTGTAATGTTCCTTCTTTGTTTAAGTTAACTGTCACATATACTTCTGCAAGATGTATAATTAATTGCCATTCCTTCTAAAAGTAAACTTTAAAAAGAGGATTCAGTGTGCCCTTATAATTAAGAACTCTTGAAACTTTTTTTTTAATGTCAAGCAGATGCAATTCCTACCTTCTTGAGCAGAAGGGATCTCCAGATCAAGTTGCAGCTTCAGACCAGTATCTAGTCTCTGTGGCTTCCTAGAAAGAAATAAGTAACAAAACACAAGGACACTGGTGATTAAGCATACAACCAATGCAGCAATTTCCAGTCCAATCAATTATCCTATACTAAAATACATTAAAATGTAATATCCATTACAGTTAAAAGATCAATAGAACACATAAGCACTAGCTGTAAAGTGAACTGTTTGTTAAAGGATGTATAATCAATGTAAGACATTCGTTCACACTGTTAGATACAGTTAGATCTCTTTCACTTAAATGGCCTGGATCCTCCCACTCCACTCAGCAACATTTGAAGCCTTTCCCCCATATGAGGAGCTGCCGTCTAACTCTTGCTTCAGCAAAAGAGCCACTCAAGTTGTAGGAAGGCTCCTTAGGCTACAGAATACTTACAACTTTGCTGAATGGATCAGTAGGATACAGGCTGATATAATTAGCCACAGTCCCACTACTGTAACATAGGAGCCCCTGCTGGATCAGACCAGTGGTCCATCCACGCCAGCATCTTGTGTCACAGAGTAGCCAACCAGTGACTCTGGAACGTCAACAGCAGGACACAGAGGCCTCCCCCCCAATACTGAGTCCTAGCATTGCTGTTTTATGTGATGGTTCTCTTTAGCCACCATGTTTTGGCTAGGGTTGTTAATTTTTGCAAAAAAAAAAAATTGTGTGTCGAAAACATTTGCAAATCTTTTCCTTCCTTTCTTCCTTGTAAGGATTTTAGTGTAGAAAATCTGTCACATTCAAAGTGATCTTCCCAAGATTCAGCGCTGCCATTTAGGCAGGGTTCCTCTCCATCATATTTCTGCCCAACTCACTGGTTTTCAGGACTGACTTTCAGAGAGGTAAGCTTCAGGCACCATGAAAGTTGACTTTTTTCAACAATTATTTTGCTATTACTGCAAAAAAAAAAATTCACTGGGTTCTGCCTTTGGCAAACAAAACCTGAAATAGAAATTTATTTGTATTTAGGTATAAGACGTTACAAACCAAGGATTAGAGAAAAATATTTATTTATGTTATTTATGGTCCGCCTTTCTCCCTTGGACTCAAGATGGATTACACAAGGTAATCCAAACATCTATGTATATTTTGGAAGTGTATGATGATTTGTATATTTTGGAGTATGTAAAAATATTACATCAATAGCCTTCTGCCCAGAATTATTCTCATTAGGAACTGCAGAAGCTCCGGTTCCTAGAGGAAAGGCAGATCTTGTACTGAATTTAATTATGGCAGTGACACTAGCAACTTGGGGGGTGATGAAATGGAACTGCAATAAGGCAGCCCTGGACACAGTAAAAGAAAATCGGACATATTAACATGGTAGATATAAACATATTGGGGGAAGAGTTGATTATGGAGTAAATGTTTTGAACTGAAAAGGGACACACACACCCTGTACCTTGTACTAGAATCTTGGTTTTGACCTTTTTAATTGATTGGGCTTCTTTGCTGCATTCCTTATGTCCTGGTGTAACAATCTAACTTTTCAAAAGCCTTCTCCACTCCCACCCCTGGTTGCAGTTAAAAAGGGGCTCTTTCCAGATGATCACTGGCCCATCCAACAGCCTTCCGTTCCAACTGGTGTAGCCACCACATGCTTTCTTTTCTGTTTCCCACTCCACACTTTCCTTTAAAACTTGAATCAGGCTACTTCTCCTATGCCTGAGGAGTCTCCACTGGCAGCCACAGCTGCTGCCTGTTGCTGTGGCTGCTGCCTGGCGCTCCCTCGCCTTAACTGAGGTGCCACATATAGCTGTGCTTATAAGGGAAGTAGCTGCTTGGTTCACAGCTACAATCCTTCGGGTTGGAGAAGCCACAGCAGTAGAGCAAGTGTGGTCGCCTTCTTCCAAGCGAGGACAGCAGAAAGGGTCCAGGTAGGAGTGGTTGACGGTGAATTAGCTCATGCAAAACAGGAGGCCACCACCACTGGTCATAGCAATGCCAGGCAAGAAGCAGAGTGTGGCCAGGGTTGCCAGCCTCCAGGTGGTACCTGGGGACCCCTCAGAATTACAGCTCATCTCCTGGCTACAGAGATCAGTTCCTGTGGAGAAAATGGCTGCCTTGGAGGGTAGACTCTATGGAACTGTGCCCCACTGAGGTTCCTGTCCCCACCCAGGCTCCACCCCCAACTCTCCAGAGTCTCCAAACCTGGAGCTGGCAATCCAACCCCACCTCCTTCTGGTGGCCAGGGGAGACCTGGCAACCCTAATAGGAGGGTGTTTTTAACCAACTCAGAGAAGTAAGGAAGGGGGCTCTAAAGGGCATGCTCACCACCTTCCAGTCTTCCCAAACTCTTTCTTGCTCAGTTTTCTCCATGGGGGTTGCCATATCCACGCCCCCTGCTGGTGGGATATAATACAAATTCAGCCAGTTACACTTATGTAGGAATGTAGCAACCTAACTCCTCCCTCATCTTTTTCCCCCTCATGATTTTTTTCAGGCAGTTCCATATGGACAACTGTGTTAGTCTGTAGCAGCAAAATAAAACAGGAGTCCAGCGGCACTAACACCAGACTAGCAATCGGGAATAAAACTTTGTTGGTCTTACAGGTGCCACTGGACTCAAACTTTGTTCTGCTGCTTCAGATTAACACGGCTACACATGGGAATAAATTTTGTTAGTCTTTAAGGTGATTTTACTGTTCACTTTAATTAGGATGACCATATTTTGAAAAGCAAACAAGAGCATATATTTCCTGACTGACTACTTCAAACAAGCAGTCACTATGACGAATCTCATTTCAAATACCCCCTACTATTTAAGCTGTGATAGTTGCTATTAACTAGGCATATTCCTAACCTTCCAACCCCAAAAGATGACATTTTCATCAGTTTTTTTTTTAAAACCCAAAGAGGATGGACACTGCAATAAAGAAGGCCAACGCTATGCTGGGGATTATTAGGAAGGGAATTGATAACAAATCAGCCAGTATCATCATGCCCCTGTATAAATCATTGGTGCGACCTCATTTGGAATACTGTGTACAGTTCTGGTCACCACATCTCAAAAAGGATATTATAGCATTGGAAAAAGTGCAGAGAAGGGCAACTAGAATGATAAAAGGGTTGGAACACCTTCCCTATGAAGAAAGGTTAAAATGCTTGGGGCTCTTTAGCGTGGAGAAACGACGGCTGAGAGGTGACATGATCGAGGTTTATAAGATTATGAATGGGATTGAGCAGGTTGAGAAAGAAGTACTTTTCTCCCTTTCTCACAATACAAGAACTCGTGGGCACTCTATGAAATTGCTGAGCAGTCGGGTTAGAACAGATAAAAGGAAATACTTCTTCACCCAAAGAGTGATTAACGTATGGAATTCACTGCCACAGGAGGTGGTGGCAGCTGCAAGCATGGTCAGTTTCAAGAGGAAATTAGATAAACATATGGAGCAGAAGTCCACCAGTGGCTATTAGCCACAGGGTATAGATGGGAACTCTCAGTCTGGGGCAGGTGATGCACTCTATTCTCGTTGCTGGAGGGGGCAGCAGTGGGAGGGCTTCTGGTGCCCTGGCCCCACTGCTGGACCTCCTGATGGCACCTGGTATATTTTGGCCGCTGTGTGACAGAGTGTTGGACTAGATGGGCCATTGGCCTGATTCAACATTGGCTTCTCTTATGTTCTTATGTTCGTATGACACCAAAAAAAAGAGGACATGTGGTAACCCTACTTTAACAGATCAATCGTACTTCATTTTGCTTTTTGGCTTGTATAATTTTTGCAAATAGCCATTAAAAGGCAGCATACAGATTTATGCACTAACTTGGACAGCCCAGGCTATCCTGGTCTTGTCAGAAGTTGGTTACTAAGCAGGGTCAGTCCTGGTTAGTACCTGGTTAGTACTTGGATGGGAGACTGCCAAGGAATTCCAGGGTTGTCATGCAGGGGCAGGCAGTGGCAAACCACATCTGAGTGTCTTGTGCCTTGAAACCCCGGTGGCTATAAATGGGCTGCAACTTGATGGCAAAAAACAAAAAAGTAGTCTCCGAGTAAATCCCCTCATATGCTTCTGTGTACAGTCTCTAAATTATTTTTGAAAGCTTGGCAAAAACCCCTTAGGACTCTTTTAGGAATCACATACTTGAGAGATGGTACAGTGCCTTCTCACTCTTACCTGTACACATACAAAATAAATGTGCATAAAAGCCTTCTCACAGGTTCAGATGTCTCTCTTCTATTTAATACAAGTAATGAATGCTTGATTTCTAAAATAACAAATGCTGGGGCTCCAGCCTGTTCTTCACTGCTTTGCAGAATGACTTGCAGTCCCTTAAACCTCCCACCTAGAAATGGAATGGCATTCCATTTATGGACCTATCACTGCCCCGTATAGTTTGGCCCTGACTTCTAATGATTTTACAAATTCTAATAAAATTTTAGGCACGTTCCTTACATTTTTTTGCCCATTGGATTCCAACAACCATCTAATTTTAGGTATTCTTTATATTGAATGCAATCGCTTTTCTGAATTTATCATTCACTGGAATTGTTTGTGTTTATGCATGTTTTTTATATATACAGGTAAGTATTTTTCAATTGTATTATGATAAAGTATTGAAAAATACTTTATTCCTTCCACTATATGAGGTAAACATGGTACACAAAATGCTCTCATTTCACCTTCAGAATGAATTTTGATGAGGGCAAAGCTTCATCAACAAAGTCATAATCTAAATAAAGAATATTATAAATTAGTATCTGATTGGCTCTGTTAATGATCTGTTTTTAATTTTCACTTGAATAAAATGAAGCTTTAAGTGATGTTTCAAGTTTCTTTTAACTATTAACTTTGCCAAACAGCTTTATTTTCTTTGGCTCATCCAAGCATATAATTTTTCTTGTAAGCCACTTCCCAAATTTTTCTGACAAGAATCATGTCGATTTGGTACAGGTCCTTCCTCAAGTGGACACAAAGATTAGAAACCTTTGCTCTGCTGAAAATGCTTTTCATGTACACAGAGCCAGTATACTGTACAACAGTTAATATTGGCCTTGGATCTGGGAGATCTAGGTTCAACTGGCCCCCCTGTCACATTTTTCCCCAGCCTAACCCCTACCTCACAAGGTTGTTGGGAGGATAACATGAAGGAAGGGAGAAGGGTGTTGTTAGCCACTTTGGGTCCCCAATGGGCAGAAAGTGGGAAATAAATAAATAAATTGCAGAAGAGGCAGATAAACTCAACAATTTCCCTGGTCTTAGTCCTTATAATTCTTTCAGCTGTATATGAAAGCAATACTCTGGTATAACTTAAAAAAAACAACCATACAGAGTATTCATATGAAGAAAATAAAAGGCTGTGTGCATGAGATATTAGGCCTATGCAGGATCTGATGGATAATCACATTCCCAGCAACTAAATAAATAATTTGCCATTGTGCAAGAGCTGAGACTACATTCAGCTATGCCACTTTGTGACCAAACTTGGCCCAGATGATCTCTCTATCTCAGCTTCCACTAGGGAATATAAAACTCTTGAGATAGTTGAGACATTAAGTGAACTGTGACAAGAATCTGGAAATTCAGGGTAATATAGTATGCCTGTAAAATTATTCTAGAATGGATAACTGACATAGCATTCTATACTATGTGTTGCATTGTAATGACCTTGTAGTATTGAAGAAATAGACAGTTAATAATAAAAATACAATTTTAATCTTGCAGACAGCATACTGTGATTCCAACATGGTCTCAGATTACTTGTACCATTAGAGCTCAACATGTAAACTCTCTCTAAAACTGGTAGGATTTGATATCACTTAAAAATGTGTGAAGAGACTATAAGCAGTGTGGTTAAACGACGTCTTGAAGTTCTTAGAGGTGAACATGAAAAGAAACCTAATGAGGTTCCTTTTTGCATAACCACAGTTCACTAATGCATTATTTGCATTTGTCCTGAAAAGTCTGATTATAGTAATTTATGTGTTCCTGGTGTATCAAATAGATACACTTACCTCATGTTGTATAAGCTAATGGCAAGCCCCAGTGAAGTGTGCACATCCTTGTATTGATCGTTAGGGTTAGCAGATGCTCTGGCAAATAATTTACCTTTCAGCTCTTGAAAATATTTTCAATTAGATCTGCTTGGTACAGTGACACTCATTGATAAAATTCAGTTATTTGCTTCTTCTTGTTTATCTAACTACTAGGAATAAGGCCCGTTGTGGAAATAAATACAACGGACTCTAGAAAGAGGCTCTGGGAGAGTGCCCCGGCTATGGGCACTCAGTGACAATTTGCTGTGGCAATCTCAGCAGGATATAATGAGAGAGTCCACCATTTTCTCCAGAGGACCTGATCTTTGCTACTTGAAGAGCAGTAGTAATTTTGAGTGATCTCCAGCCCACCCCCAAGATTGGTAACAGTGGTTCCCCAGGAGGGAGTGGCTGGTTTGGAGGGTGGAGTCTATGGCATTGTACCTGTCTGAGGTCCCACCCCTCCTCAACACTCACCCTCTCCAGGTTCGACCCCTCAAATCTCCAGGAATTTCCAAACCTGGAGTTGACAACTATCTCCCTCCCAGCCAACCATCAACCTACCTTTAGTTTTCCATCTCCTCCCCCTCCCTCCTAGAGAGCAGTTGTAATTTTGAGTGATCTCCAGCCCCCACCTGGAGACTGGCAACAATGGTTCCCCATCAGCGACTGGCTGGATTGGACGGTGGAGTCTGTGGCATCGTACCAGTCTGAGGTGCCACCCCTCCTCAAACCTAACCCTCTCCAGGCTCCATCCCTCAAATCTCCAGGAATTGCCCACCTGGAGTTGGCAACCTGATCAGGACTGGGCCCAATGAGTTTTCTCCCAAAGGCCAACATAGGTGTGGAAAGGGCCTTTTACTGATAGAGGAGAAAGTACGGGTGCCAACTTTGATTAGGGAAATACTTGGAGATTTTGGGGGGTGGATCCTGTGGAGGGCAGCATTTGGGGTGCGTGGAAAGACTCAGCAGAGTATAATGCCATAGAGTCTACCCTCCACAGCAACAATTTTCTCCTGGGGAACTGATCTCTGTCATTTGGAGGTCAATTGTAACAGTGGGAGATCTCCAGGTCCTACCTGGAGATTGGCAGTCCTAGGGGAAAGTCAGCCACACAGCGGGGAGTTGAAGAAAATGGTCTGATGGTCGCTGGCCCACCTCGTTAGCCAGTCAGCCATGCTGAAGCTAAGCAGGAGAAAGAGCCTTTTTCCATTTATTCTGACAGGAAAGTGGCCGTTGGGGAGGGGGTTATGGACAGGGGAGGGGGTTATGCTGAAAGTCCTTTGTTTTTTTTACTCACAGAACCAAGCTTGGCTGCCTGCCAACAGCCAGAGTGGACAGTCCCTCACAGGAGTCAAGAGAACTGTCTTCCTCAGAAGAGAGAGCTGTCTGCCAGGGGGAGTGGGTGGGGAAGAGGAGCAGACCCAGCACCCAGCCAATGGCACACGAGTACTCTTGAATGGCGGCTGATGGGCCAATGGCTGAGGGAGGGCATTTTACAGCCAATGGGAGCGCATGGAATCTTGCAAAACCAAAAGATAATTATTTATAAGGAGAGATTCTAACCAGTACACCACACTGGCTTTCATGCGGTGGCTCCTGTTGAACAGTGGAAGCAACCAGGCCTGGGTGAGTCATGGAAGTTGGGTGATAGCACGTCACCCAGTAGTTGTTGCTGGGCCTGGCCCCAATAGTCCTCCTTCAAAGGCCAAGCCAGCCCTGGAAAGGGTGATACCATGCTCTCCCAGTTTGTAAGAGAGGACTGCCAAAAACTTGATGAAAGAGAAGGGCTACAACTGGTGTCACATGAAGAATGGTCACACAGTTCTAAAGCTATTATACCTCAAACAAAATGCACTAAGTATTGGACTACTTGAACTGTTATGTTGGCAAAGTTCTGTGTTTACTGCTTGATGTTTACTATAGAGTACAATTTTTTTCCTGTTAGAAAAATGGCACATAAATGTCATGGGTGTTAGGTTTGCTTATTGTTGTTATTATTATTGGACAAGTGTTATTTGTATCCTGCCTTTCTGTTCAAGTAGAAATCCCAATATATCTAAAGATCCTAATAAATTACAAATATCCAATTGTCAATCAGTAATGAATAAAACTGCATTAGATTTCAATTATTTTACAAGTGAGTAGCCAGGGGTGCAGCTGCACAGATGGAAGAGTTCCCCTGGATGGAAGGTTCTTGTAGGAAAATGAGAGGCGGGGGAGGGGGACATGGGGACAGAAAATGCCTTGACAGTTATGATGATGGAAAGTGGTCCAGGCATCTTCATGGCTAGGAAGAAGGGGAACAGATGGTTTTTGCCAGTACAAGGCATTCTTTCCATCTGGGAGAGATAGCATCTCATGGTTGGAGCATGTAAACTTGATGGGTTGGAGTCCCAAGGCTTAGCCCCCAGAGCACACATGGGGGTGGGGTCTGAAAAGGGGAGGTGTTCCTTTATCTGTTCAGGCTCCTTCTTGGTTACTCCCTTCTTGGTTCCTTTATGGCTGGGAATTCTGGGGAGTGTGTTTTGCCATGAAGGATGACAGAGGAGAATAACACAAAAGAGAGATGCAGATGCACCAAGGCAGGCATTCTGCATCTACTCAGGTCAGATGCAACATAGTTTGTTAAGTATGTTAATTAGAACCTTTTTGTTTTCCTTAGTGTGCTAGATTCTGTCCTTTGTAATACCTTGAGTTTGTGCCTTGTAGAAATAAAGTTTTAACTTGCGAGACTCTGCACAAGTCCTTACCCACCTGTCTGGCTCCTTGACGTGCTGCTGAACAACACCCGTGAGGTTGACTTTGGGCATTAGACAGGTGGGATGGGTTTTACCCAAAGTGGTGGCAGCAACCCAAAGGTGGTGGCAAAACAGGGTGTAGTCTTGCCCCACAGTGTTCAGAGGCCACAACAGACTGATGACTTTACAGTCTGAAGTATGTATAAACTCAGGGCTTTTTTTCTGGGGGAAGGTGCTGGAATGGAGCTCTAGAACCTCTTCAACAACATTATTTTTAAAATGTTTGAAAGTCCATGAGTTTTCAGTATACAGATTGAAAACTTCATTTCCCTCTTGAGAGTTCCGGTACCTCTTTTTCAAGGAAGGACGGAAGGAAGGAAGGAAGGAAGGAAGGAAGGAAGGAAGGAAGGAAGGAAGGAAGGAAGGAAGGAAGGAAGGAAGGAAGGAAGGAAGGAAGGAAGGAAGGAAGGAAGCCTTATATAAACTTATTTAAAATATTTCTATGCTGCCTCTTTAGAGTTTTGCTCAAGGTGGCTTACAATTAAAAACACAAGCCATTAAAAACAGAAGCGTTTCAGATAGTAAGAAAAACAAATAAATGGAAAGAGTAATTACACAGGACTCAATCTGGAACATTCTTTACTAGCCTTAACCATGTCTGAATGTGTTCTGAAAGATTCTTAAATGACTGCCCAATTCAATATTCTATACAGCTCAGCATTTGAACTGGATCTAAAGTCTCAGTTTTAGCAGAAGGGAATTTACCTGTGACGGCACAACTGTGCAAGTACTGGTATGAACCCCTTTGCCTCTGCCCAGGGCAATAGCAAGATCTATGAAAGTTGTGCAGAAAGGGAAAACACGGAAAAGGCAGTGGAGCTATTGATGTCATCTTGCACAAGTCTTGAGGGCTATAGCCCACTCCCTAGTGTTTGTGCCAAGAAAGTTCCATAGTGTAGGCTAGAAACTTTTAAACAAAGTGACAGAGATAGATGAGTCTGTTCCGCTTGGCTGACATAGGTTGCTTCTTGCTTTGGCTGCAGGTTCACAGCCTTCTTGTATTTCAGCAACTGCCTCTCAGATTGGGCTGCTTGTTAGAAGGAAGCCTCCCAATCTGTGTATGATGAGTCAGTAGAGCAACAGTGAAATATGTTAAGAAATACAGGGACTTGATTGAACAAGTAAGCTTCATGTTATTTTTCCTTCTGAAGTCACTGGCATACATTTGATGCATTGGGCACCTTGAAGTATTGCATTACATTAAATCAGTAAAATAAACACATGTCATGGTCTGTCTTCAGTCCAACTAGATGTTTAGCAACTGAACCTCAGTCCATAGCCCAAATTAAACCCCTAGCATTTCCAGCTGAGGGACAGTTCAGATATGACAATGAAACTTGTCTTCACAGGAACAATCTTGGAGGATAGTGAGATTACATGCTTCCCCACCCCACCCCATCCCTGCAACTCAATAATGAAAAACGTTTGTTTTCATAGCAGTTTGTGGTTTCAGTTGACTTACTACTTATGGTTTGGTCCTGACATTGCAAACCAGGATTAAACTACAGCTTGGAATTTTGGTATGTAGGGGCAAAAAAAGCAGTTGCTTGTGATTCAGACACAGGCTGAGGTCAGACTGGCAGTTTGAAGTGGGAGCCAGTCATGGCAAAAAAGCCCTGAACAGTTTGTTTTCCCGGTCACACTGCGCCGACTGATGCGGGAGCATACCGGGAGGAGGCGCACGGGAGCGTTCAGACTGCTGGCCCGGAGGCGCGGATGTAAATGGCTTTCCCCTGGTAATTCTTATGTGCGCATGAGCACATATGTGCACATAGGAATTACCAGGGAGAATCCTGTTGCACCGGTACCGCATTGGGCGGTAGAGCGGAGCACAGCCAATCATATCACTGCTGCCTTATGTGCAATGTGGGTTGCTCCTGGCTTTTCGGGTTGGCGTTCACACTTTCCGGAAACGGAATGAAGCGGGATAAACGGGCTCTCAGGGGTTTGCTACCGCTTTTACCAGGTATCTTTTAAACGTGGGAGCGAAGTGGAACAGCACGGGTTGACTACGGGTGGGTAACGCCAGGCAGATGCACCTGTGTGAACGCCCCCTTTAATCCACTTGTGAAATGTGGCTGAAATGTGGCTATAGTGGGGCAAACTGCCAATCTGAACTCAACCACAGACACCCCCATGGTTTCTCACAAATGTGGAAATCTTTCCATTTCTAGCTATACACAAAGAGATCAAAAGCTCATGAACTTGATGCTCCACCAATCTCCTTCCCTTATGAGAACCCATACCAGTATCATCTCCTTTATCAAAACGCCCAGCAGAATTTACTTCTCTGCAACCGCTCAGATATCAAACATGGCAAGAACTGTTAGCAAGAAGTCTTTCTTTTTTAAAATGAAGGTTCACAGGGCTAAAACAGAAAACCAGGTCCCAGTTACAGTGCTGACAACAGGTACATTCTCCTGAGCAAAGCAGTCACAAAAATAGGGATAAGGAATTATAGATGATACTTTGTAATATAATTAATGTCAAGACAACATGTTTTAGTTTAACTAAAAAATATTTATTAACAATGTAAAATGTTTAATATTTTACAATCAGAGCTACTCCTGGCATGCCCTATAAGCAGAAACACTAATTTGATGTGCAGACACCATGCTTCAACCTTTAATGGAAACAAAATGGGATAATCTGCTTTACATCTGTGGATTGTATAGTTTCCTACACCGTCTTTTAAACATTTAGTCCTTTCTTCCCAAAGTTAAATAGATAACATCTCTTTTTTAAAAGTAAATTAGCTATTTCTATGCATTGTACAATATGTAGATATAACTCTCATATTTACAGGATCAACATATTAATGCTATGTTGCTTGTGTATTAGAAATTAAGATATTGTACTATGAAGATCTTGGATAAGTTGAGATATAGAGTGGAAGACTAAATATGAATGAGAGCACAAAAAGCAATAGGAGAGTTTGTGCATGTTCTCTTACGATATTGGCTCTGTTTATTTTAGCGCTTTAGAACTTAAGCATAGTTTCGCTGTTCTAAATACTTTCCTATGGATTAAGATTGCTTAATAGAATATGTTCAAATATTTTAACATCATACTAGCAAGAGCTACAGTCATACTATTGTACTGTACACAATCAGTTGTGGTTTTGTACACTAAATAATTTTTTTTGCATGTTTTATTTAATAATGGTAATATTTGCCTCTAATCACAGAATGATTTCAAACAGACGTGTCATTAAAAAAACATTAAAAAATATTCTTAATAATGTTAAATTGGCTTGCCGATTTGGTTCTGGTCAGCAACAATCTGCAAAACTCTTGAAAAGGAGAGGAAGAGATAGAATTAGGGCAGTGTAGAAAACATACATTTAAAATTAGAGCATTAGGTTTATCCAGCGGAAGGTCAATTGTATTGGCTATGGTTATCTGCGCACTTCTGCATTGGGTCTTCTAGCTTGAGACAAGACAGCAGAGTCCAAAGAATCTTCGCTTCCGTCTTCGCACTAACGGATAAGGAGTCAAGTTTAGGAGGCTGCTATCATCTGTGATTTAAAAAAAAAAGATTAGAATTCAGTTGAACAGGAAGCATTTAATTTTGCATTGTTCAAGGCAGAGAAGGCTCTGGCGACAGACCAGGTGGATTCCAGGTGCCAGTCAGGAAGAGTGGGAAGCAGAGAGATCTTGTCCCCCTAACATGTGCAAACCCCACTGAAATAACAGGATTTGTGCAAGAGCTTCTACCCTCTTCAAAGAACAGGAGAACTTCCCAGTGAATTGTATTCCATGTTAATTAGGGGGAGGCTGCTGGAACCAGTCCCATCCAGGAGTTTACGAGTCATGAACAAGCATGGGCAGTAATCAATAAAGGTTCTGCACAAAGTAGTCCTCCTCCGTGAAGGAAAGCTGGGCCCCCAACTCACCTGGGGTCCTGAGGCGGGGGGGAGGAAGCGAGGATGACCAGGGAGGTCCTTGCTGGGTAGGGGGGTGGACTGTCAATAAGTGCAGGAAGCTGGGGCCCACCCAACCCAACCCCGGCCCTATCAGCGAGTCCTGGGGGTGTCCTGGCCACTACTTAGGGTGCTGGGCCACCCCTCCCTTCCATTTTTTCACAGTTGGATGGCTTGGCCCACCTTCTGGCCCTTTAGTTAGGTGTGGTTTGTTTCATTAGATGTAGTGTGGCTTTGCTTCATTTACTTTCTTGATACAGCTTGGCAGTATCAGCATGGTGCCGGATCCATTATCAGGAAAGCTGGCCTGCGTGCCCATTTTCCTGAGTGTGGGGATCCCCTTAGGGGATCCTGGCATGAGGATCAAGTGACTTGCCTAGCCCTGGGGCACAGCCAGGGATTACCCTCATGCTCAGGTGGCAGGGGAGACCACTTCAGGGCATTTGCCCTTGTGGGATCCAGAAACCTGTCATCCCAAGGTGTCCAGTGGATCATCAACTGGCAGGGAGCTCAACTAATGAACAGGATCTAGTACCCCATGCTGTGCCAGGGCATACTATAGCTGTAGCCAATAAAGTTGTGGCCAATTTTATTCCACTTTACTGAAAACGGGGTTAGTATCTAGTTGGGTATAGAGGAACTCTTCACCTTTGGTGCCCGCCTTGCCCTCTCCCCTTTGTGCAGGGGTGGGAAACATTTCAAAGAAATCCAATTATAAAAACATGAAATTTTATCTGAAACTGCACCTCACTTAAATTAATTGCTCTTAAGGTATCAGAAAAGTGCCCAAATAAACAGCAGATTAACAGGTGTCCTTGTAAGCATAAATACTGTAGATGACAGTGACAGTTCTCATACTAATTTTCAGTGGGAGTTTTTAAGCCTTTGAAAGATCTTTTCCAGCAGCATTTGTGGGCACAGTTTGTTGCGTGTCTTGCTTCACCTCATTTCACAATTCAGGAATTCTTAGCTCTTAATTCCTTATGTTGTTTTACATTGTCAAACGCACATTGCATAAGTAACATAAGCAAAGATCAGAGTGTGCTTACAAATTTCACAGTGGGAGAGACAGTACAGGGCAATGATCGGAGGCAAGAACAATGTAACAAGTATCCTACATGACTCTTTCCTACATGACTCTTTCAAGTGGGGTAAGGTTAAGGCATCACAGAAACTAGATTTGTAGGACGGATCTGGAGCAACGCTCCCTCTAAGTTGTGGAGTCTTCTGAACTAAAATTTTACTTTGTGAGATACTGGCATTACGGCTGTGAGCAAGCAATTTGGCTTCTGCATAAATCAGTTTGCTCTGAAGCCATCCTTCTTGAGCTTAGACAAAAATGTGTGAGCCGAAGGCTAAAAAACTGTGAGCTAGCTCACACTAACCCAGCTTAGCGGGAACACTGATCTGAAGGAAAAGGAAGAGGGGCCACACTGCGGCTGCAAACTCCTGGGGGCCAGTGCCACCCCTGGTAAGATGCTCCTTGGGGGACAGTAGCACCACACCTGTTCAGATCAAGCATCTTATATATGATCTTCTGAAAATGGAAGAGCCCAAAGATGCTGATGGGGGGCACATAATGGCTCTTAGCTGCTCTGAAGGCAGGTTGTGTACAGCTGCAGGTGTTTTGAGAGGAAGTTCCCGGTATGAGAAGCAGTATGGAGAATGGGCAGAGTTGTTTTTTAATATCCTTAATGGAACGTTACGCATTCTAAACCTTTCTGTGTCATCATGTTTAATATATAAATAATTTATTTACTTAAACAAACTGGCCCTGACTACCGAAATACAGAAATGTCACATGCAGAAAAGAAAAGCTTACCTTGATTTTTCAATGGCAAAGGCATAGTCTCCCTGAGTTTGCTTAAAAGGTTTTTCATTTCTCTCATATCTCTGCAGAAATGAAGCACAGGACAGATCAAATAGAATATTACTTGAGTTGAGATTAAAAAAAAAAGAATCTATTCTCTACTTTAAAAAAAAATTCTAATAGTATTCTACATGTTCCAGACAGGATTCTTTTGTAATTAAAAAAAAAATAAGAACGTTGAATTGAAGGCTTCTGAAAACATCTAATGGCAAAAAGGTATATTTAAAAATAATAAATACAGCTGTATTTTCCCTAATTTTATTTGTGTGTATTCCTCCTGTGCAAATAAGAAAGATTTAAGGAGAAAAAACTGGACAGCTGCCAAGATTAATCATGTCTATTAATAAATTCCCATCCAACAATTATGCTTAAACCATAATTAATTGGAACCGGTTTTCTTATTTTATTTTTTATTTATTTATTGTCAGATTTATACCCTGCCCTCCCAGCCTGAGAGCTTGGTTAAACTGGGGACATTAACTATGCATTGCCTGCTGCCCTTCCCCCCGCCCCCACCAAAAGCCCTCAACTTGCCCATTGCTGCCCAGCACCCAGCACCGCCATCCAGGGTGACCGAGGCAGGAGAAAGGAAGCCCCAGCAGGCCCTCACTCTCCACTCCAGTCCCGCCCACAAGCAGAGCCCTCTGGGGAGGTCCAGCCCCCACCCCAGCAGCCAGGGAAAGCCTTGCAGCAGCTGGATCGGGGGAGGTTTCCTTTGAAGTGAGTCACTGGCAGATACACTTTGATCTCTCAGGAGGGAGGGAGGCTGGGCTTGTTCTGGGCCGTGGTTGCCAATACCATAGGGCTGCCAGCATCAGGGCTGCATATTCCTGGACATGGGGTTTTTTTTTTTGCAATCTGGGAAAGGCCTGATTTGGTGACCGGGGGGGGGGGACCTCACATGAGAACAAGGCCTTAGAATCTTCTCTCCAATGTGACCATTTTCTCCAGGGGATCTGATTTCTGTCTGCTGGAGGCTGGTTGTAATTCTGCCTGTTAGGCACCAGTTTTGTGCCTCTCTACATGCAGAATGGGGGGTGGTGATGATATTTTTCAGTACAAAAAAGGTTAAATGTAGGAATCTGCATCAAGATGGGCAGTCATGTTTGTCTGTAGAAGTAGAGAAAAGAGCAACATATTGGTGGAAATAGTTTCACTTCTGTGTCTCTCCGCCCCCCCTTCCTTGGAAGGGAAGGAGTCTTGGTGCTTGCCTGGCCAGTGGCAGGGAGAGGGAGAGGGTTTTGCCCTGTGCTTGCATTTCGAGGCCATTGTTGTGGCGGGGGGGGATGGGTATCCATCCAGGGGAGGATGCCAAATTCTCTGGGAGGGACGGGGTTGCCTGCTTGCATGTATGTTAAGTTACTGCCTACCCTCTCTATATATGACTTATTACTATTTCCATTTCATTGTATCTGAAGAAAAGTGTTTGTGTACAAAAAAGCTCATATCTTGAAGAAAATTTGTTCAAACTTTTGTTGATCTTAAAGGTGCCACTGGACTGAAGCCAGGATTTACTATTTGCAGAAGAGAGTTTACTGCAGAGAATGAGCTTTAAGCAAACCGTGATTTACCACTATGTCTGAAAGCAGCTTTCCATTCAGGCTAAGAATGAAACTATATGATGTACTTTCTCTGGTTCTGTTTGCTGGTCAAATAAACCACCATACTCTGGGAGTTTCTTGATTCTTAGGTGTGCATGGGTACAATTCAGATGGGAATCATGGCTAGCAAAGAGAGCAGGGCTTAGGTCTTCCAGCTGGCTGGCTGCACTATTTTACTGACCTGAAATGGCCCGGAGTACCTGACATTTATCCCATTAAGGGGGCACACTTGCAGCCCCTCTGCACACATTACTTTCCCAATGGAGCTTTTTCAGGGCAGGCAAATGGCTTGGGGTGGAAGACTTAAGTCTCCTCTTCGGACATGCTGTGGTTACGATTTGAACAAACTCCCTGCATGCCTGAGTAGTGAGGAACTCCAGAACACATCTGACTTGCAGATAGATCCAAGAATAGTGTATCATATAGTTAGGCACTAAGATTGCTGCTGTAACCAGAAAGCAAGTTCTGATGGTGTGGATGCCAATAGTGGAGGGTATGTAAAACAGACAATAAAGATTCATTGGCGAATGACCATATTCTGAGCTAGGAAGTCACCAATTCAAATCTTGCCTTCATTGATTTGTTATACCCTGCCCTTCACTTGGAGTCTCAGAGCAGCTTACAAGCTCCTTCCCTTCCTCTCCGACAGAACTGTGACTGGCCCAGGCTACCCAGCTGGATGCATATGGAGATCATCTTTCCTGATCTTAAAGTAATTTTCTGAATTTTGTCATTTTTTCTAGGGAGTTATGACTGATAAAAAACCCCATTCTTCCTAAAATGCATTTATATTTGAGAATCAGGTGAGGATATCTTCTGGCGTACGGGGGGGAGGGAGGAGGAGGAGGTATCCTCGCCTAGTGTGCAAAAAAACCTAGGGCTGGCCCTGATTGTGCCTCACACATGGTCAACTAACAAATGGAATCATAGACAAATAACAAATGAGACTCTATCCCACATTACATTTTTTCGTGCAGATCTAAGATCTTTTAAAGAAGAAAATGTAGATCAGCACGCATTCACTGCCAGGGAGAAATCAACTTAACTAGGTCTTGGTTGGGTGAAGGAGACACCACACATCTTTTCTAGGAACTTCACGTTCTTCTTTCAAGCAGTCTTTCAGGGAAAGGGGGGGGGTGTCACTCAACAGTTTTAGAACCACTGCAGTACACTAAATGTTAACATCAGAATTATTGGGGGGGGGGGAGAGAAGGTGTAGATGTCAGAATTGCAGGTACACTTGACAGCCAGTGAGGACTGGTGGCAGCTCTCTCTAGAGTACAGGCTCCTTGGCAAACCTGTGTTTGTTGCTACAGGATATGTAAAGGAGCCCAAAGATTAAAGGGGAGGAGTTGAATCTGATGTCTCAATGTCTTTCACGCCCTAAATCTATTTTTTTTTAAGTAGATAGGGCATGAACTGGATAGCCATAGCAACTTAAAATATGATTGTACTGTAATTTCACTGGTACTGACATTCAAATATCTTGAAAGTGACAATGGACTCCTATTAAATCCAGGATAATTATTTTATCAATGGGTATGAAGCAACTGTTGATTTTGGATTCCTTGGCTACACATTGTTTGTAATTTGTATTTGTTTGTAATTAATGTATTTGTCATATAATTAATAATTTAACAATTTAATAAAATATTGATTGTATCACAGTAAATGTTTTATTCATTCATTCAAGAAGAAGAAGAAATTGGATTTATACCCTGCCCTTCACTGGGAGTCTCAGACTGGCTTACAAACTCCTTTCCCTTCCCCTCCCCACAACAGACATCCTGTGAGGTAGGTGGGGCTGAGAGAGCTCTGACAGAAACTGCTCTTTCAGGAACAGCTCTGACAGAACTATGGCTTGCCCAAGGTCATCCAGCAGCTGCAAGTGGAGGAGTGGGGAATCAAACCCAGTTCTTCCAGATTAAAGTCCACGCACTTAACCACTACACCAAACTTAACCGATTTATAGCCCGCCCTCCCTGCCGAAGTAGCTTGCATGTACCTCCCCCTCTTTATTTCAGGAGCAGTCTTGGGTGCCAACAATACAGATGACACTCAGCTCTATCTCACGCTTCCAGTTGATTCCAGGGAGGCTGTAAAAACCCTAAACTAGTGTATGGAAGCAGTTTTGGAGTGGATGCAGGCTAATAAACTGAATCTTAATCCCAACAAGTGAAAAGTGCTATTGGAGGGTGGAAGGTCTGACCCAGGATTTAAGATGTCACCTGTTCTAGATGGGGTTGCACTCCCCCTGAAGAAACAGGTCCATAGTGTGGGGGTGCTGCTGGACTGCTGGATAAGCAGGAGGCAGCTGTGACCATGAGTGTCTTTTACCAGCTTTGACTGGTTAGCCAACTGGGCAGAAAACATCTAGCCACTATGGTGCACTCCCTGATTATGCTTAGACTAGATTACTGCAACGTCCCCTCTGTGAGGCTGACCTTGAGAAGTATTTGGAAACTTCAATTGGTACAGAATGCTGCAGCCAGGATGTTGACAGGAGTGGGTTGCAGATCATATCATGCCAGTCCTGGCCGATCTAGAATGGCTCCCAGTTAGTTTCTGGGCACAATTCAAAGTGCTGGTCCTGACCTTTAAAATTCTATAAGGGTTGAGACCAACATACCTGAAGGACTGCCTACTCCCTTATGAACCATCTCAACCACTATAGTCATCTCTGGAGGCCCTGGTTCAAGTTATTATGCCTTCTGAGATGGCAGGTGGCAACCCAGAAGATGTCCTTCTCAGTCAAGACACCAAGGCTTTGGAACTCTGTCTCCATCAGTTGGCATCTTCCTGGCCAGCAGTTAAAGGCTCTTTTGTTTCATTTAGCATTATCTGAGCGATCCTTCCTTCCTGACCAATGCTTTAATTGCTCTTTTTATCTTTCTGTGTGTATATTAACTCTGTTTTTAATTTGTTCCATCTCTGGTCCCAGCTCCTGCCAACTTAGCAGTTCGAAAGCTAGAAATTGCAAACAGATAAATAGATACTGCTTTGGTGGGAAGGTAACAGCTTTCCATGCGCCTCAGCATCTAGTCATGCCGGCCACATGACCACAGAAATGTCTTTGGACAGTGCTGGTTCTTCGGCTTGGAAACAGACATGAGCACTGCATCCCTAAAGTTGGATTTGACTGGCTTTCAAGCAAGGGAAACCTTTACCTTTACCTTAATGATGTGTTGGTGGATTAATTTTATTAGTTTTAAAGTGCGATTTTATCATGTATGTTTTAAATTGCTTGCTGCCTTGGTGGCAACAAAAAGTGGAGGGGGTAGTGTGAGACTGAATTCCATTATTCCTGTGAAGAGCGTTTGGTGCTGCTGCTGGACATCTGATGAGGCAACCACACACGAAACCAGTTACCAGCGACTGCACACATACAGGAAAAAGAAGAAGAGGTGGAGGAGGAGGAGGAGGAGGAGGAGGAGGAAGAGATTGGATTTATACCCCGCCCTTCACTCAGAGTCTCAGAGCGGCTTACAAACTCCTTTCCCTTCCCCTCCCCACAACAGATACCCTGTGAGGTAGGTGGGGCTGAGAGAGCTCTTTCTAGAACTGTCCCTGAGAGAACAGCTCTGACAGAACTATGGCTTGCCCAAGGTCATCCAGCAGCGGTAAGTGGAGGAGTGGGGAATCAAACCCGGTTCTCCCAGATTAGAGTCCGCACACTTAACCACCACACCATGCTGGCGGTTCTTTGTCCAGTAAGCGGTTCTTCATGCAGTGCAGGGTTCACAGTTTGGAGCCCCTTTCTACATGTGCCTCATCTTCACTGAATCAAAACAATTGTTTAATGAGGGTAAATTATTAGAACAGAATAAGGCACGTACCTCTCTGTGTTTTCAATATCTGTGGAAACCTGCCATAGATGTTGCTGAATGTCTGTGGGTGAAGAAGATGTATCTTCTAAAATAGGAACTTCTGAACTCTCCTCTACTTTACTGTCTCCAGTCTTTGGAGCTGCACAAGTCTCCATCCCTTTGAAATATTCAACAAGAAGAAGATTCAATCAAATCACCAACCATTTATATATAGGCATGTTGTCTCTGATCTGGAAATGCTTGCTGAACATCAGAGGTTTAAAAAATGCAGAGCTCTTTAAAATATCTTTAGAATATTTGCTAAGAACAGCTGAACTGTGAAAATGTTTTGCTCATTTTCATTTATTTGCTTATTTTCAGCTTCTTCTAGTACAGAAGGGGAACGTGGGCAGTGAGTAAATAACTTCATATTGGTCTGTTTATGATAAATGAATGCTGTATTATTATGTCAGGGGCCATGTAGTAATGTTATTAGTTTGACTACTGAGGAAGGCCAGTTGGGCCAAAACATGCCTGGTCAGGGTTAATATTTGTCATTTTTGGATGTCACTATACATTATCAATGATAACTGAGGCTACTGTGAGGGCTGATATCTGTTTTTAATCTACTATGAGAAAAATACTTGTATATTTTTGTATATTTGTTAATATTTATTAATTTTTGATTTGACTAATGGTATTATCGGGTCTATACATTCATATTTTCTTAACCTTCAGGTACTTAATTCAGTGAGTGAATTATACAGACCCTAATTCCTAGAAATCTTGTCAGCAGACTTCATGCTTTCGTTTACTAACAGCAACACCTCTGGCTCACTGCTTTCTTCAGGCAATGTAGAAAAGTAACAGGCCCAGCTGTCTTCCTTTAATCTTCCATTAAAAGCTAACTTCAGGGTCCAAATGCCAAATGCAGATGCATACATCTCCTCCTCACCACATCTCAAGTGACACCCCCCCCCTTCCCTGTCTTTATTACTTATAGCACCTGCACGGCTTAAGATACAGGGATAAAACCAAAGCCCATTAGTTAAACTATCTATTTCCTTCAGCACTTCTTTGGCTCTAGTTTAAACTGGAAAAAACACACTGGTCTTTATGAACTTCTCGTTATCTAAAACATGAACTATCAGAAGTTGTATATACTGGCATAAGAAGAATAATTGTCAATACTGCACAAAAATGCAAAATGATAATTATGCTATGAACTTT
Source organism: Gekko gecko (assembly GCA_029375565.1). Taxonomy (NCBI): domain Eukaryota; kingdom Metazoa; phylum Chordata; class Lepidosauria; order Squamata; family Gekkonidae; genus Gekko; species Gekko gecko. The sequence continues at coordinate 43,319,976 of JAPDNY010000007.1, read as the reverse complement.
AATTTCTGGACTGTATATAGCACACAGGTGCATGCATCATCGCCCTTATTTTGGAGTGTTCTTAGTGCAACCTATCTATCAACGGTTGAATTTCTATCAACGGTGCACTATAGCAGAATCTTTCTATGTTGCCACGTACATTATTTTCCCTATGGACAGGTCCTTTTCTTATTTAAAGTGACTGGTTTGACAATATTTCTTGAAGCTTCTATCATAATGATTTTTATGGCCATGCTTATGAACAACCCTGTGCTCTGGAACGAATTCACTCAAAGTAACTCACCCCCAATACTAACTCAAACTGCCAGAATTAAGTTCCCAAGAACTTAAAGGGTGAGGTGCTTCCTTCAGCTTCCAACAAGCAAAACAATGTCTTCCAACAGGAAGTTCCTAAGATTCTCCTGCTTAGCACCTCTTCTAACTGAACAAAGACAGCAAAGTTATTTAAATGGCGGAGACAGCTGAGTGCATAGCTGCAAAACAATGAATCCTTTCAGACAGCCAAATGCAGGTTGCAGGCTTACAATGAATACAAGGCAGCACAAGGCAAGGGATTCTGGTGTTCAGCTGTCTGTAAGCAATTTCCACTTGAAAAGCACTTGAGTGCCTCCAGGCGGTTGTTCCACATTTCCAGTGCAGCTGCCCAGTCCGTGACAAATGGTTCTGTAGTGGCTCTTAAGTGGCATCTATGTACAGATAGCCAATGTCTCGTGAATTACCTGTGCTCATTACAGGACAGAGCTAAGAACAAGCTATCTGGCAGAGAAAGTCTGTTGCTGTTGTTCAGTCGCACAGCCGAGTCCGACTCTTCACGACCTCACGGACCACATCACACCAGGCCCTCCTGTCTTCCGTCGTGCTCCGGAGTTTGCTTAATTTTATGTTGTTGCATTGATAACACTGTCTAACCGTCTCATCCTTTGCCGTCCCCTTCTTCTTTTGAAGGCAAAAGAGAAAGTCTACCTGATGATTTTCTTACCTGCTGGAGGTTAGGGTAACTTTTCACTTTATTTTTCCCTACATGATTAAAAAAAATGAAAACAAAAGCCAACCACATGTAGGGAAGTGGGCTTTAGAATCTGGGAACAGTTTAATGTGTTTGTTTCATGGCCAACCGTTTTTTGGACAGACCAGGTATCTAAGAGGACTTATCCAGATGATCAGAAGGAAGCATACTCTAAGCATTTGAAACTCTGTGGAGTGGTTACTAGGAATAGCGGATGTGTCTGAGGGGTAGAAGAAATGTTGGTTTTTATACCTCACTTTTTTCTACCTTAAGGAATCTCAAAGCAGTTTACAATCACCTTCCCTTTCTCTTCCCACAACAGGCACCTTGTGAGGTAGGTGGGACTTAGAGAATTCTGAGAGCAGTGACTGGCAGACTTCATGGGGAGGAGTGGGGAATCGAGCCTGGTTCTCTGGATTACAGTCTGCCACTCTCTTTTTGTTTTTGGTATTTTTGCATTTGTGTGTGTGTGTGCGCATGCGTGTGCCTGGAAATCATGGCAATCTCTGGCGACTCCTAGTGGGCCCTGGTATTCTTTGGAGGTCTCCCATTTTAACACTTGCCAGGGTTGGCCCTGCCTAGCTTCCGAGATCTGATAAGATCACGCTTGCCTGGGCTATTCAGGGCAGGGTGAGTCCACCACTGAAGAAGAAGAAGAAGAAGAAGAAGAAGAAGAAGAAGAAGAAGAAGAAGAAGAAGAAGAGATTGGATTTATACCCCACCCTTCACTGCCCAAAGGCGTCTCAGAGCGACTTACAAACTCCTTTCCCTTCCCCTCCCCACAACAGACACCCTGTGAGGTAGAGGAAGAGACTGGATTTATACCCCACCTTTCACTACCCAAAGGAGTCTCAGAGCGGCTTACAAACTCCTTTCCCTTCCCCTCCCCACACAACAGACACCCTATGATGTAGGTGGGGCTGAGAGAGCTCTGACAGAAACTGTCCTTGAGAGAACAGCTGTGCCAGAGCTTGTTACTGACCCAAGGTCACATCAGCAGGTGCAAGTGGAGGAGTGGGGAATCAAACCCAGTTCTCCCAGATAAGAGTCCGCACACTTAACCACTGCACCACATTGGCTGGGATGGGAGATAATCAGTAGAGAGACACAGACCTGTTGAGGAGGCAGGAGATGTGTTTGTAAATTTAAAAAATGGTTCTAAATTACTAAGGGATGTTTGTTTCACCAAGGGAATGGAAAAGCACACAACCCACAAGTAATAATAAAAAAATTAAAATAGAAGGGTTGCTACTTTTGGCACATTTGGAAGACAGGTTGGCTACCTGAACATTCCTCATGCTTCAGAGTTAACTGAAGAAAGTTGTCAGTTCTGTTAACATAGGTAAAATGGTAGGTTACTGGGGAAGGGGGTTGGACCTGTGAGGTCACAGGCACCATCCAATAGGTGCCCAACAAATTTTTATTGCTACATTCTAGATGGCACACACAGTAACCGAAAGTGCCAATCTAAGGGAAGAAGTAGCTTAATGAAATACAAGATTTATTAAATATCCATAATATGGGGTGGGAGGAGTTATCATCAAAAGTAGTTGGCTCCTGGAGTAATGAGCTACCCTAGGTCCATTTATAGAAATATTTAAAATTCTTTCTAAAAGTTGTGTTGCTACTTAGTCATGCCTACAAACAAGGGAACAAGGAAGACTCCATAGAAAATTTAAACCTTGTAGGTAAAGAGTAAGCTTTTTCCTGTTTTAAATGCAAATAAGGTTTATCTTAACTACTGTTACCCTTTCTTCTCCTTCTTAGCTTGTTGGAAATGAGATTATAAACTCCTCAGAAAAAGGGCCAGTTATATATAATTCCCCCCCCCCTCAAGCTATTGCTGGGACTAGGTCTTTTTCTCAGTCACAAAGAGGTTGTTTTCAGAGAGTTTGATACAATGGAGGCCATTTTTAGTGCAAAAATGGTGCAAGATAATGTGCTTAGCACCTCTTCTACCCTTCACAAGTTTTCTGTTTTAGAGTAGCCTCCACAGCAGCATTTAATCAAATAAAAAAGCCAGGAATAAGCTATGTGCAAGTCAGTATTGCACCTAGCTGGGCCCTTTGCAAAGGACAGAAGATATAGCATTATATAGAGATACTGATGCAAATAGTCATATTTTTATAACACTTCACCTTTTATTCTACAAAACAGACTCCAGACCATTATGGTTTCAGATCGGAGAGGAGTCTGAAATCATAATGAAAAACATATGAAAAGATTAGAAGAAAAAAGGGGGAAATTAAAGTAAAACCACTGTTTATCCCTACACCCATCCTATCGAGGTTTTCAAGAACTGCATTATGTTTTGGCTCATCTGAAGGTAACAGAGCAAGAATATCAGATAGTATCAGAGAAGTGGGGAAAATCCTGCTAATGTTAGCAAGTAACAACTGGGCTGAATTTGTTTTTCCTTTGCTTGCAAGTACTTGGTGTTTCTGGTAGGGAAGGGTAAAATTCTGCTAGCAGCAGAGAGCTAAAGGCCCAATAAAACACTGGAAAATTTCACATGAAAGAACCTAGTTTTTCCTGCCTACCCCCCATTTTTCCACGTAACAATTGGGAAATTTTGAGAAGCACTGAAAAAAACCTCCTAAGGAATAGCAGTTTTTCCCTTTTTGGAATGAGTGAGATGCTTTTTAAAGACAAGGTTCTACCCACTCAAAATGTATAGCATGAACAATTTTAAGAAAACCTGCAGCATATACAAATATAGACAGTTATGCCCTGCAAATCCTAAATATAGTCTCACTGAAGTCAACAAACATTTCTATGCAAACACGGTTACTCAGACTGGTCAGTAAGCACAAAATCCCATCTATCATATGTGCTATGTGCACAAAAATGATATGCAAATAATATTAAGAACTAAAACATGAAAATTAGTTCCATGCATTACTTATTTTTGATACTATTTTAAAAAGGGGTTTTATAGTGGTTTTATGGCCTGAGGTCTATTTTATGAATATGTTATGCTGCTTTTATGTTCCCGGCTTATTTTTAATGACTTTTTTACAAATATTGATCATTTATGATGATTTTATTTATAAGCCTCCTTGAAGAGGGCTCTGTGGAGGTGGCATAAAAAAGAACTCCTAAACAAATAAAGTATTGCTCTCAGCTCAGGACAAGTTTTTCCATCCTTCTTGCAAGAAGGACGTAAGTGAGCATGAGATAACCAGAGCTCCATTCCTATAAACAATATATTGTTGGCCCTGGTCACACGGAGAATTTGCCGCGCGCAAGGCACGAATGTCAGGTGGATTTTCAGGGAGCGATCACATCACAACATCTGGGAAGCGTGGCACTCCCGTGGCCAACCCGTGGCGTCTTGCCGAAGATGCGGAATTAAAAAGTGCGGAAAGTGCACTAGTATCCGGAAAACGTGGAGCAAAGGCGGGTGTCTGATCGTGGGAGAGCTAGTATCCTGTGGCATCCGGCGCCCGTTCACATCCTGTCGCAAACCGGATGTTGTTTGTAAGTCTCCATAGGATGTGCACAAACGCCGAACTGCGCATGCGCACAAACACGACTTGTTGCACCAACTCGCCATGAAGCGATCCTTCATTCCTCGATCATGCACATGTGGAGACTCCGTTGGAAAAAAACAATTGCCTGTCTGATCCAGAAGTGGTGGCTTGCGATTGCCACTTGTGTGATCATGCCGTGCTGCTTCTTTGCCACACTTCAGCATCGCTATGTGATCAGCAGCTAATAGCCTAAGTGCGGAGACTCAGGGGACCATGTGATCGGGCTACTGCACTGTATTTTGCTCCAGGGCGAATAGCCACGCCTCCCCCCATTATCTGGCCCGTGTGACCAGGGCCGTTTTTTGATTGGATTCTTGTGTTTGTGTGTAAAGTGCCTCCAAGTCACAACTGACTTATGACAACCCCTCATGGGATTGTCAAGGCAAGAGACTAACAGAGGTTGTTTGCCATTGCCTTCCTCTGCATACCGAACCTGGCCTCCCATCCAAGTACTAACCAGGGCCAAGCCTTATTAGATTCTGAGATCTGATAAGATTAGACTAGCCTACGTCATTCAATTGACTGTTACATATTGAAATACAATTTTTTTTCATAGAATTGCTACTATATATAAGGAATCAAAAAGCAAAAATAAATAAATAGTTTTCTTGGTGGTTTCCAGAAGTGAAGCAGTAAGAAAATGATAGGATCATGGCACTAGTATTAAACAAAGGGGTTTGAAATAAATACTTACTATTAATGCTTATATAATGATTTCCTATATTTTAAAAGTGCCTCATATGCATTATCTCAATAATCCTGAGAATAATGTTGCATGGAATGACAGCATTATCACCACAAGAGAGAACAGTGGCTTGCCTAAGCCATCCCTAAGAGGTTCATGGCCGACATACAATTTGAAACAGATGTCCCTTTCTAACTTGTGCTGCATTCCAGCCATTCTCATAATACTGTTCTAAAATATTTAAACAGTAGCCTATGACATGGGGAATTTTAATGCATGAAGATTATTTAAACTGAAAAACATTTTGCACACTAAAAGTACTCTTTTGCTCATAGAGACATCCGTTATAAATAGCAACTAGGCTCTATTGATGCAAAATATGTTTTCACGTTTCCTAGTACTGTTTACCAGCACAGATTAAACAGGGAACAGATGAAAGGGGGTGATTTGGAAGAGCTGCTCATCCCCACTGCGTCCCCAGCAAAAAGCATGCACAGAGTCAAACTCCCAAGGCTTTGCTTTTGCTCAATTAGTGTGTGGGAGGAAGGCATCGTGCTTGCAAAAGCACATCTGTACTAAAACAGCTCAACCTCCTTCTGTAGAGGAGCTATTTTTGGTTGAGATGTTTCCACTCTGTACAACAAGCCTCAGTTTCTTCCTGTAGGTCACCTCCCTGCAGGAAAAAAAGTCTGAACTTGGATATCTAACTGAACTGTTCAAAAGATATAAAAAGTAACAGAAAGCCCAAGGCTTTGATTCTGCAGGGCTGCTGTATTTCCATAAGGCAGGTGAAGGCAGCAAAGCGCTGAACAGAGCAGTCTGCTTCTGCTCCACACCTGCATGCACACATTTCCCCCCAGTGGAGGCCTGAATGTGCCATATGTATTCATAAGTGCAAACATTTACTCAGTCCTTTTGTGCTATCAGGAACACTTCCTTGAATAAGCAAGGGCATACTGATGTGAACAGCTAGCTTCAGTGTACTTCTCCATGGAAAACTGGACAGTGTTGTGCTGGTAGAAGATGCAGCAGAAGAAGAATAAAGGGTTGAAGAAGGCTGAGTTAAAGTATTGTCCATGGCAAATGTGGGCTGAAATGGGGCATGTTTTTGGTGAAATGGAATACTCGCCTCCCCATCAATCATATGATCTGTGGCTATTTGTAAACTTTATCTGCCTTTCTACCATGACTGATTATCACTGATTTGTTCTTCCCTATGCTATACTGCAGTGACTTGCAGCAGAGTGCCAGAAGATATGGACAGTCACCATGTTGTCTCTACTCTGCAGGTGATCTTCCCAACTCCTAATCCTGCACAATAGGCTACGGCACAATAATGGAAGATTCCTGCATTGCCTAGGAAAATGGGCAACACCCAATATAAGTTTTTGTTAAATAAAAATGAAATCTTCTGGCACCATTGCCAGGTTCGGACCTTTTTCCTGTGAGGTGATGCTTGTAACTGTACCATGATCAATCCCCAATATCTGTAACCCAATGCCGTATGTTGCCAGTGCTGCTAACACTGTTACTTTCGCTTTTGGAATCCTGCTTGATTTTCCATTCTGCCCAGCACCTTATCTGTTCTCCCTGACATTCCTAAGGAGAGGGGAGCATGTTAATGAATGACTGAAGTGTTATAGCGGCTTCACCGGTAACTTCTGCTATGCAGCCCCCACATACTCCATAAGCCCAGCTGGGTCCATGGCTGTGGGAGACAAGAACATTAAGATAGCTAGTGAGTCATGTATTCTCTCATGACCTGTAGTAGCCTAGGTGCCTGTATGTGACATATGCCTGAGGGTGGGACCCTAATTCCTTTTCCCTTGTTCCACGCCATTGATTGCCAGTTCTGGCAAAGGTGTTCACCTATTCAGAAGCCATACTTTGCCGATAAACCTGCTAAAGGACTATTATGTACTGCGTGGTTACTGCAGGACCTGACAACCATGCTGCAACTTATCTTACTTTTACGGTACAGTCCTAGAAGACCCCCAGGAACAGCATAAAGGGGAGAATTGGAGGTCTGTGGGAAAGCCTAAAAATGCAAAGAGCTCTAGGTGAGCACAGGGGTGGACGTAGTCTGGACTGAGAAGCACAAGAATACTAGAACTCTTTCAGCTGCCTGGCTGTAGCCTAATAAAGGAAAGTTGTGCAGTAAAAAGTCCTGTTGTGCAGAAGGACAACCAAGTGAATATAACAAGATTGAGAGAATTACAGTCTATGGTGTATGTGAATACCTTTTCGATGAAGCTGAAGTGATCCTAGTAGGCATATGGATTTCAGCATCTCTGTTGTATACATTTCTAAGCAGCACTGCAACTGGATATATAGTCTACAGATTTCAGGATGAATCTCACCATCTTCTGGGCTGCAGCAATAATAAAACAAACAAAAAAAAACCCTGAAGATGTTATCATAGGCAACTGTGGTTCCAATTCCAGTGGAGTAGCCTTGTTAGTCTGTTGCAGCAAATACAAAAAGAGGTCCTGTGGTTCATTAAAGACTTATTTGTACCATAGGTTTTCACAGGCAAGAGCAACCCATGATTTCCTTTGTGTGTACAACTGATGCATCTCATTGACAATGAAATAAATTGGGTTGGATCCAACAGTGCCCTTGTGCTACCAGAAGGCACTTTGCTCACACAAGGCAAGAATCCATAATCTTTGTGGATTTCCCACTTAAGTTGCAACTCCCTCTAATGCTTCCCATGCCATTACCAAAGATTCCCCAACTCTCAGATGCTACTTTTCAGATGGCATTGGGGGGGAGCTGTTGCAAAAAACAGGCAGCAGTGGGCAATAAGTTTTTCCAGGAGTGGCGTTCCACTCAGAGTTCTGCAGATGCAATGATTTATTTTGGAACTCGGGTATACAGAATGTGCGATTCTACAGAACTTTCTGAAAGTAACTATTTTAACGACAAAGAGCTAGAAACTCCGGTATTCTGTTTCCCTCAATATCGGTGATAAGACAAGCCAAGGACAAGCAGCTCACATAATAAACTCACCCTCCCATTGCAAACATGTTCAAAGATGGATTAAAAAGGGGAACACATGGGCCTATATATGTGAGCACCCACAAAGAGAGGAGAAGAAAAAACTCCACCAACCAAGCAAAAACCTCCAAAGGAAGTTCAGAAAACTAATTAAGGGCCAAAAGTTGACAACATCAATAGATATGGACAAAAGTACATGTGTTTATTTCAGAAACATATAAAAACCTTGTAGAAGCCCAAATAAAGCCTCATAAAATAATGAAAGCGACAAATGCACAAAAGAGAACAATATATGACCTGACATGTTTGTTTCCATGATAATTTTTTTTCTTCAGTTTTTACAATGGAAATTTTGGGGATATATGCCACTTGCATACACAACACATTTCCAAGGATATACTTTATTCACAAGCAGCTAATTCTGTGTACAGTTAATATAACATAATGTATGTATCCTGACACTACGTTATACAAGAGGTACATTTTTAACACTTATGTCCGCATTTGCTGATACAGTCACTTTATACCGTGGCTGTATAACAACTGTAACCAAGACTGAATAATAAATCTTTTTGCTTGCTACAACACTTTCAGTTTCTGTTTTCAGATTTTATTTTTGCCTGCTTCTCAAATGTCAACATGAGTGCTTAGGCTGCAGCAATTTACAGTTCTCTCTGTCTCTTCCTGGTATCAGGCATATCTGCATTCTTTTTTAAAAAAATGGGAATCACTTAAATTTAATAAATATGATAATAGCACATCTTAATGGTTTATTCTTAAAGCAGGACAGTAATTTTTTTAGAAATAGCACCATTTGTTCTGTCCACTCCATGGCTGTAAATATTCTAGAAAAGTTACATATCTAATGGTCAAACATTTTAATTACCCCTTGGGGAGATTCAGGAAACAAAATGCCTATGGAAAAATTGTCTCACGTCTATCATAGGATGCTGCCTTTCTCCCTTCTCCCCTTGTTTCATCTGGAACAGGAAACAAGTGTACTGAACTTCTAAAACTCTGGAAGAAATTCTGGTTCAGTGGGGCAGGGGTCATATTTCTGAGCCTTCATTATAGAAGAATGAAATGTGTATGTACAAAGAATAGAATTTCAGACAGCCTGAAGTTCCACCACAGACCAAGTCACACCAAGAGCTAAAAAAGAGCCACTTAGCACAGCCACAATGTGGTTGTTTCAGGATATGAAGCAGCATTTGGACAAAGTTGGATCATTTCAATAATTAGCCCTCATGGCCACAAACATAGTCACTCATCATTTTTCAAAATCACTGTTCGTTGAAGCTCTGTGATTTTTTTTTTAAGGGACACAGTGCTACTTATGTTGAAATACAATTATATTGTTGGCTACCTCCAGGGAACCAGAGCAACTAAATTGATAAATGATTTGCAACAACGGTATATCTCAGTGCTTACATTATGCGATTAAAATGATTTTTTTATCCCAATCGAAATGGAAATATTTTGAGGCCAACAGCAAATGATGCTCACTTAACCCACATGAGGGTCAAGTTACTCAACCACTTTGGGCCCTTATTTTAAATTGCTGCAAGCACATTTTATTGTGTAGCTAACAACTTGTGCGCATTGAACCAAGTCAAGCAAAATTTGCTGACTTGCCCAAATATTCTATGTGAATTTTCTCACATTGCAAGGAAACAGGGGTAAGGTAAAGGAATCTGTGGAATGAATTAAACAAAGAAGGTACACCATTGGCAATTGGAAGTCCTTACTGGAACTTCTCAAACTTTTAACATACTGGAAAGGTTAGCTTCCACTTTAACAGAGCAATACATTCTTCATTCCAAGTGAAATCTTTCTGGACATACACGACACCACAACTTTTGATTTGAACAAAAACTTCATCCTGTAAAGATGCTTATGAAAATTGTTCCAGTATTTCTAGTGGTATAACATTAACTGGATGTCAATTAAATATCAACTATAATCTCTGCTAAATAACAAGATATAACTGCACCATCCTCCTTGCTTAACACTCTCATCAGTTATTAGCATGAAGAAATAAATTTTTGAGAACTGACTTTCAACTGCAGCTGTATGATACAAATCACAATATTTTAACAGAGACAACAGGGGAAGATCACCAATTCATAGCTATTTTGAGAAAAATTATGAAGCAGGAAAGAGATCTGCTGGCTGCCATCCTGAAAGCTGGACGGCATGCGTGGTGTGCAGCTTTGTACACACAGGAACTTCCCCATTCTTGTTAATGATGTAGGAAATTCTCTGTGTGAACCATGGGAAAACAACCATATGTGCACATTTTACTCTGGACTGCAGCCATGTTTATAAAAAATGTTTACATAATTTTTTTGGTCAGGGCACTCTATGCTATATGTATGATCCAGCAGAAGTTTCAATTCCTACTGATTCCAACAGGAGAAAATTAACTTTCACCCTGAAATTAATACTTACTAATCTGTCTTGTTTTTTAAACTAGAAAATGGGCTTTACCAGTTAAGAGTAGGAATTTTAGCTAGTTTAAAATTATACTGAGAAGAAGAAGAAGAGGAGGAGGAGATTGGATATATATCCTGCCCTTCACTTGGAGTTTTAGAGTGGCTTACAACTCCTTTCCCTTCCCCTCCCCACAACAGACACCCTGTGAGGTAGGTGGGGCTGAGAGAGCTCTGAGAGAACTGCTCTTTCAAGAACAGCTCTGACAGAACTATGGCTTGCCCAAGGTCATCCAGCAGCTGCAAGTGGAGGACTGGGGAATCAAACCCGGTTCTCTCAGATTAGAGTCCATGAATTGAACTGGCTCACCACTACACTACAAACTGGCTCACAGATAATGCTATCACCATTCAGAACAGGAATTTTCAAAAGACAGAAAGAAAGAAAGCTTAAATCTCTCATGCAAAACAATGAGTTGTAAAAGTGTTTAAGCACCATACAAAAGTCCAGCTCCCTGTGGTAAGAAGTGCTTACAATGCCTGGGTGGGGAAGGGGAAGTTGCACCCAAAATGGGCTCTCCCAAATCTGCCAGTGGCCTCACTCCATTTGGCTGACATTGTGGCTTTGGGATGAAGGGGGTGGGAGAGACAGCCAAGTGGAGCAGAGTGGAAACCTTTGCTCTTTGGCCCACACTGGGGCCTTGAAAAGGAGACAGCTGAAAATGAGATGGGTAGCGCCAACTGGAAGGACTCCCTTGGAGAGGAAACCTTGCTGAAATTTTAAAACAGGTACTGGGCCAGTGTGGATAAAATCTATACAAGATTCAAGGGTGTCATGAATTATGTTATCTTTATGGTGAATTCACACTTTATATTAGGATTTGGGAAGAAACCACTAAAGTTACTAACCCATGGAAATTTTTACTAGCCCACAGGGCCAAGTGAAACACTATTTACAGATTTAGAAGAATGAGATGGATATAAGATAGAAGAGTTCAGAGATGCTAGAATGGTCTGTAGCAGTAGCTCTGAGCATACAACCTATCTGCACTTTCCATCAATGTGCAGAGAGGGACAGCAGGCACAAGCCTCAACCGCTCTGTCCACACAACTGCCAGGTTGTCTGCCCAGCGCGAACGCCTGGAGAAAGTGTTCATTCCTCCTTGTGATCACAGATGTCTGAAAAGCAGCATCCCCAAGTGCAGAGAGGAAGGCACTTCCTCTGTGCATATTATCTTGACAGATAATGGCCTTTAATCAGGCAAATATAGTTCTGCCAAATGCAATAAACCATAGTTCCAGGTGACATGCAATCTGCATGTGAAGACATTCTTACAGGGTTCACCAGATCAGTTATTCTGGTATCATGGATAGGCATAAAGGAATGGACTCTGCATAAACTGGGGGGGTTTGGTCACAACAAACCAAAGTTAACAAGCCAGGTACAAACTATGGTTTAGAATCCCAGATCAGCACCCACCAGTTGGCTGGGTAGCTTACATTCAGACATCACATCAAAACACCATTTAATCAAACCACTTTTTCATGACATTTGAATGCAACCACTATTGGTAACAGCTCCAGGCAGAATACAAGCTGTCGATTTACCCTAGTACACAGACTACACCCGCTGTCCCTGCAGTAGGTTAAGTGGTGCTCTGTCCTTTAGAGCTCACACTTCCTCTTGCTGAAGTCAGTATAATGTTCTTATTAACTATGATGGACTGTCAATCTAGTCCAGCACCTGATCCTAGCATATGATACTAAAGCAACAAGAACTTCATCCATTAGCACCATTTACAGTAACTTTCAGAATGAAAATCATAAACTACTAAGTGTCTTTAAGCATATAAGTGCTGCTGGGAAATGTTTCATTGAAGACTGTTCCTTTTATCAATTTCTTCTTAAGAACTGCTAACATACTGTAATCAGGGGCTCTTTCTCTAAGGTTGTGGTTGCTATGGAAACTATGCTTTCAATGAACAGTGTGATCTCACTTTTTCTTCCTGTCACCACAGAGGTAATGAAGAATGGATAGGGCAATTTGTTAATAAAGCGTTTATTTATTACATTACCTATTTCTGAGAAGGATAAGCAGATTCTTCCACAAAACTGCTTGTGTTGATTTTCCTTTGGCCATACAAACAGGAAATTATGCACGACAGATTAGAAATAACAACTGAAATGAAATTCTTTCCTGAGGAAATCAGTTCCAAGGTGAGAAAACTCTGATGCAATGCCGTCTGCCAACCTGTCCCTTCACTTGAATTCATCACATTTTTATCTGACAGCTCAGCATGGCATACATGACTCTCCTTTCCTTCATTTTTTCTTTGCAACAGCCATTTGAGATAATTTAAAGTGATAGACAATGACTGCTCTGCTTTGTGGCAGAGTGGAGATTTGAACCCAGGCCTCCTCCAGTCCTTGTTCAACTGGCTTCCACTCCTCCTCCACCTGCCCAACTTGCTACTGCCTCTGTGGTTCATAGTAGCAGGGTGGTAGTGTCTCCTGCTCCTCTCCCACCCACCCACCCACATGACCACCAGCTCCGCAGCTCCCATGATGAGGGTAGTAGTGGTTTCTGTACCTCCTCCTCCTCCATCCACCTACCCAGTGGCCCTCCACTACTTCCACTGTGAGGATGAATAATGCCAGGCTGATGGAGATGCCTGGTGCTCTGTTTTGGGGAGATTTAAACTCCCCTCCATTAAAAAAAACCCTCTTGAGGGTATTTTTTTAATGAAAACCTGGGGTTCCCTTCTCCTTTCTTTTTACATGGCCCAATACATGGATTTAAGTATCTGCAAATGAGGCCATGTTGAGACTTAAAATATATTGATCCAATGCTATGGTCTTGTCTTAAGTAGCATATGTCAAGGGAAGCCACAGACCACGATGAAACAAATGGCAACACTTCTCTACTACAGATATCACCTTCATGGGCCTTGTGTTAGGAAATGGCTCTGCCCAAGCACACTGTTAAGAGAAATGCTGAAGAAGGATTTAATATCCTTACTTAGTTTTTCATTATTGAGCATGAGATAGATTAATCTTTATTTTTAATTGGTTTTCTATATTGTTCCTTTACCTTTACTCTCATTCCTTACCCAAGATCTGTTAATCAGCCCCACCCCCCTTTTGCCGTAGCAGGCTAAGTTATGGAGACTCTGGTATCTTTATTTTGGAAACAAAAGGATTGTGTTACTTCTGTGTTCCTCTCTGGACTTCTGAGTGTTTTGTAAACAGGGGGTGGCATGAACTCTGTACAAGAGCAAGATTTTACTGTCTTTCAAGTTGATGGAACCTGCCCTCTTTGTCTGCTGTTTATTATAACAGATGATCTTACTTTGTAGAGGTGTGCCAGCCTGTTGGGAAACCCTCTAATGAGCTGGTATCAGAATGAATTCATTCTTAAATAAAAAACCCTATCTGCTTCGCTAGCATATGAGCCTTGAAGTGAGTTCTTAATCTCCCCCAGAAAAATCTCGAGGGGAGGGAATTTAATTAAAATTAGGACATTCCCTTAACACACATATCAGAGCTGGGAAGAGGGTGATACCTTCCTCAGCTGGGGGAAGTTGAGTGTCTGTGAAAAGAAAGCACAGTTTAGATGCTGGAAGAAACAGAGAGAAAGAGATGACAATAGACACTACGAATTGTCTCAGTAAGGCTCTGATGTGGATTATTGGATCTGTTGCCCTGTAGGAGTGCCCTTGTTCTATACTTGTACATTTGTAAATAAAAGAAATACTACAAAAAAACACCCCAAGTCTCCAGTGTTCTCTCCTCCAAACGGAACCAATCCAGAGGGAACTTCCCTCCATTTGGGGAAGTAATGAATGTGTAACATGAGGAGGGAACACAAGGCCAAAATTATCTGACTGTATTAGTGCTTGGGAAAAAGGGGAAGAGTTCTCTTTTCATGGAGTCCTTTTGTTCACAAGATCCAACCTATTGTTTGTGAGATAAAGTAACAGTAGTAGCATCTGGATTGCCATGACTCATTTACACATGGAGGTCACACACAGATGCAAGAACCCTAAAATGATAGGAAAATGTGAAAACCAGCTCTGAGTATGCCAGGAAAGAGGCATGCTGCTCAGGGCAAATCTTAGAAATGAATCCTGGGGAAAACCAGGAAAAAAATATCACACACATATACCAATGACTTCATTGTGAAAACACAATGCATGTCTGTTACTTTAATTGATTCTTTGGAAATCGCAGTCATAAAGCCAAAGTTTCATGTCCAAGCCTAACTTGTACAAAAACATTCTTAAGTCCTCCCTGGTGGTTCCACTTTGTTTCTTGTCCTGTGCTTTAGAACTCGCTTTTAACACTCAGAGGGAGTACAGACTGGCTTCTCTCAGCAAGGTCCTTGAGCCAAGTTCTCACTTAGACCATGATGTCAAATGAAACAAGATTTTCTTTTTTTCAGCTGTTGGACCAAGGCCTTCCACTTGAAAAAGGAATAGCTACCAAATGTAATTTACAAAAAACACAACAGTTTTGAAAAATTAAGGAAATTACTTATTACACAACCATTTTTTGCAATGTTAGGGAGTATTGTGATACTTCAAAGACTAACAGATTTAATTAGGGAATACTTTTTCATGATCTAGAGGTGACCATCGGATACTTGAAGCAAATCCTCAGTCAGCAAATACCAAAAAGGACACAGAAAGGGAAAACTGAACAGTGTGGTTAAAAAGTCAGAGGTACGGTTTGTGATATTTCTATGCATACATAACCACAGACTATTAACAGCTGCCTAAACTAAACTAGTAATAGCTTATTCCAGGAGTTGGCAACCTATGGCTCTAGAGCCAAATGTGACTCAGTATGGACCAAAATTTGGCTCTTTTTTTTTTAAAAAATGAAATCATTACAAGCAGGTATAGTGAAAGTGTGGGTGGGACGCTAGAACAGGTCTAGTTCCTCTTAGTAAATTTTCTGGAAGGGGACACAAAAATGATAAAAAACGTAAAAGGTAGTGTGTGGTTAGGAAGCTCTTACAAGTACCCCCAACATACAAACCAATGTACACAGTTTGCGAGAAGACACGAGAACCACTTATTTACCTCATTCATACGCCACTTTTCTCCCCAATGGGGTCCCAAAGTGGCTTGCAACATTCTCCCTTTCTCCGTGTTATCCTCACAACAATCCTGTGGGGTAGGTTTGGTTGGGAGTGTGTGACTGGCCCAAGGTCACCCAGCAAGCTTCCAAGGCAGAGTGGGAATTCAAACCTGGGTCTCCCATATCCTAGTATAGCCACCACATCACACTTCTGTGTGTGTGTATAAAGAGTCATCAAGTTACAGCCAATTTATGATGACTCCAGCAAGGGGCTTTCAAGGCAAGTGAGAAGCAGAGGTGGTTTGCCATTGCCTTCCTCTGTAGAGTCTTCCTTGGTCGTCTCCCATCCAAACACTAACCATGGCTGACACTGCTTAGTTTCCGAGCTCCAATGAGATCCTGCTGTACCATGGCGCCATTCCTCCTGACATCACACACAATTAGTTTAATTGTGAATAGCAACCTAAAGTTTAAAAAAGTCAATCATCTGCCTGTTCCTGTGTTCGAGGAGATTGGATGCATTATATTTTGAAGTGGGCATGACTTCCTGAGACATCTTCACATACAGGCATCTTAGCAAGATATCAGTGATGCCTCTTCCAGCCAGTGATAACTTACATTCATATGCAGGGTGGGTGAGGTGCGGATGTCACAATGCTTTCTTATAGTCTGGGGTCAAAGAAATATGGTTTGACCTACCCGATGACTATCTTCCTCAAATAGCCAGACCCCCAAATATACCTTTGCACATATTTACCTCAGATTTTTATTCTGTGCTTCCACCAAGCAGTTCAAGGCTTCAGCCATTTTATCCTCTCAGCAATCATGTGAAGCAGGTCAGAAAATGAGTGACTCAAGTATACCCTGTAAGCTTCACTGCTGAGTAGGGATTTGAACCCAGGACAGGCCAATCTTAGTCTGACATGCTAAGCATTACATTGCATTGGCTTTAACATCAGGATAAATACTGGACATAATTCACAAACTACATATCCATAACATTTCTACTTGAACACAAAATACAAAAGGCCAAACTCCTGAACCCTCTTGGAATCAATATTGTGCAAATCAGTATTCAGTGTTCATAACAATCAAGCACCTCTTCCAGTGAGTAATTTCAGAAATGGATTTTTAGGTTGCTTCACAGGTAGTACATTTCTACTACTAATGAACAATGTTAACACAAAGAAAATAATCCATATACTCAAAAACTTTCTTGAGAGCTGCTCCAGTTTCAAGTCTACTGACATTAGCTGGGCATAAACAGATTAAGAAACTATTAAAAAAATACTGAACAAGCCTACACCGAGTAACCAGCTTCTAAGACATTAAATTTAATCCCCATAGAGGGAGCTCTAATACTAACCATTATCTTTTCAGCATGGTATCTGGCCAAATTCAACTGACAGCCTCCAATCTAATCAATATAATAGCAAAGGACAGGATTCTGTCCTTGGACATGAAAAACGCCTATGGAGCTATTATCAGTCTGTAAAAAGGTTCCTGCTAAAGTATACAGTGTTTTATGATTAACTAATTTAACCTATCATTATATTATTTGTAATAGACTGTGAGTAAAATTGGAAAACCTTTTTTAATGATGCACTTGCCTGTTAGCACTGTTCCTATACAATCTGATTAATATAACTCAATCTGGTGGTGGTGGGGAAATTCTTAACTAAAATTCTAAGCAAATATATAGCTACAATTCATTTATACTACCTATGTATCAGACTAGATATACCAGTTTACAGCTCTTGGGGAAGATCAAGCCTCTAAGTAATTTTATCTAGCTCCTGGTGGCCAAAACAAATGTGAGTTAAAAACAAAAACAAACAAAAACTCAACAGCAATGTACATTTCATGAACATACTGGAAAGGCAAAAGCCCAATGTCAATCAACCTCTTGAAAGGATCTTTCAGGAAACACAATTCTTCCTAAACCCATCCATACTGTCAAAGTACATATTACTCCTGAAGCTTGACAGAGTTGCCAGTTTTCTGATAGATCCTGGCCATTATGTGACAGAACTGGGTTCTTCCGGCCCTTGATGAGCTTTGTATCTCCTTGGTTTGGGGCATATAGTGGTCCCCGAGAACACAGAAATTAGTCATCTTGTATCAGATGATTTAGAACATGTTATTCTGGAAATGCCAGTATGGTACAGTGATTGCAGTGGACTGAGCAGGCCAACATTCAAGGTTCACAAAGAGCAATTTTGATCTAGGTCATTCCTTACAGCCTAACCTAACTCACGTGGTAGTGAGTAAATGATGGGTGTGGGGAGTCCCTGGTATAACCAACTCCCTCCATATCTCTTGACAGTGGAGCAGTTTTGCCCTTCTATGCAGGGGCAGACTTGCCATTTACTTTGCCAGGAGAAATCCCAGTAGGGCACCTCTGCCAGAGCCCACTCTGCTGTGTGATCAGCTAAGGGAAGCCCAGCACAAGCCTGGGCATGGTACTGCCAGGGAGCAGCAGTATGGCAGTATCTCATTTCCCTCCAGCCAGATTTTTGGTTCTCTATCAAAGGGGAGGCAGGGTTATGGTGGCAGGAGAGGGTGGAACCTTTCCCAGGGGCATTTTGGTCTTCCCATCTGCTCCTCCTTCTATGCCTGCAGCCATTCCTGGAAATCCATTATCACAATGTGTGTAAATGGTGGGGCCAGTTGTTACTTGAATCATGGTGGCAGTGTCTAATGCCCAACTTGCCTTCATTGAGGCCTTTGAAAAGCAGCAGAGATCATCACAGGATGTGGCTGTGCTGGTGGTCTGTGACAGCGCTTGAAGGGCAGCTCAGAGAATCATTTTAGCAGGAACCTCAGATCTTTCGTCTCTTAGCCACACTGGATGTTCAGCAGAAACTCTCTAGAGGAATTTCAAAATCACTGCTCTAGAACAGACTCAGGTAGATGGCTATAATGTAGGAGATTAGATATGTCTCAGCATATACATTATACATAGAGAGGATACTTCAATGGATGGCAATTCCCTTCCCACTCCCTGCTTCTAAAGACTAGTACAGGCTATATACCCTTCAGCTGCTTTCAATGTAGGGATATCCCAGCTTGATTTAGCTGACTTTCCCTGGGACACATCCCATGCTACTTGCTGTGCAATTTTGCAGCAAACAGGGAATACAAGAAATTGTTACACAGACTTGTTTTCATAGCTTGTGCCTTGTGGTACTGTTTTTGTCCAAGGTTACACCATTATACCACACATCCAGTTAAACCAGAATATAAAAAGCTTTTTCTTATGAGGGTAGGTTCAGTCCTACGGTAAATGGAGCTAGTTCACAGAAGGGATTTTGCACTTTCTTCCCCAGAAGACCCACCCCCATGCTCCCTGAAAAGCCTCTGTTAGATGTAGGAAGACTCCTAGAAACTGCATGGTGTGTAGAACACAGAAAAGCAGCTAGAAGGGGAAACAAAAATCAACAATCTCTCTGTTTATTCTCACATAAGCCACAAAGCTCTGGTGGTGGGGATATTTATTGATACCACCTTCTGGCTATAGCCTCTGTGTCACATGACCTCAAAGTCCCTTGATCCTCAAGAATCACTTTTGCAGGGACTGTAGAAGGCTGCAGTGGACACTGTCAAAATCCACTTGCTTTCACTCACTGAAGGATCAGATCCAACACACATTGTCTTTTTGAAAGACATCCAACCTGATTCTAAAATGAATGAGACTTCATGCTTCTTTAAGGAGATTCACGCTTACAGGACTTGAATGTCTAGATAGTCAAGGAAAGAGGCAATTTCAACAATGTTCATTTGGGATGATTTCCCCAAAACGCTGTCCTCAGCCTTCTGTTTGTGTACACCACAAGGACACATCTGAGTATTTGCAATCTTTCACAATTGGTATCCCTGCCAAGCACAACCTAAACTGGAGAGGCTGTAAATTGGTGCCAATCTTCAGATGGCAAAGATGAAACTGTTGAATTTCAAAGAGAAGCACAAACAGCAGGACAGCAGCAAGGGGGGAAAGGTTTTTTTAAAAGCCTTTAAAAAGGGCTTAATAAGACAGGAGGTGGGAGAGCTAAGATTAGCCTGCTTTTTTAAAAATAAAATTCATTAGCAGTCCCACATAGCTGCTTTGAAAATCAGCAAAATAGCACTGCAGAAGGACTGTTTAAACCTTCCCTCCTGTACCTTTCCCCTGATCGACTCCCATCATATAGCTATACAGCCAGTTCATGCCCTATTGCCACCCAAAGTGCAGCTCTTCCTGTGCCATCCTGGTTGGGTATGAGGTCCCCTGAATCCAGTGGCAGCAGCATAGCTTTGGAAGCTGACAATGGGCACAAGTCAAGCTTGTTGCCTCCTCTCACTTGTTTTGCTTCCCAAGTAACTGCTTGTCCAGTGAACAGGCTCAGTGAAGTTGCAGTCACTTCTGCATGGGGGAAAAGACAAGCACAGCGACGACACCAGTGACCCCCCAGGGAGCAAAATGAAGCTTGGTGGGGGACAAGGAAGAGTGGCACAGGGGCATGCGTGTCAAGGAAATGGTACATTCTCCTCACAGTGCCAATTCCTTGTGGGACTACTAATTAGTAAAGAAAAAAGAAAGAAAGAAAGAAAGCAGGGCATCCAAAACCATCGTGCTCCTGGAGCAGCTGGTGCTTCAGCCCAGTCCAAAGCTGCTTTTGGTTTTGCATGCACGAGTGTTCCATCTTAACATTTTGCTGACACAGTGGAATGGCTTTTGACTATTTTAAAGAGAAGACTACATAATGAGGATCTTTGTCACTGGGCATTCGAATAACCTTTAGCCCGTGAAATTAATTATACACCAAAAATACTTTCTTGTAAGCATACTTTACTGTAGCTGCCTTTTAAGATTCACAAGACATGAGAACCACACATTGCAGAATATGATGAGCATCTGAAAACACCTGCAGGGTGCTTATAAAAGGGAAACAAACATCCCCACAGTGGCCTATTCTTTTCAGCCCATAATCAGAGGTCACAGATGTGAAAGACTCGTTAAAAACCAAGACTAGAGCAGTGCACTGGTTTTCTTTTTCATCTCGGAAGGGAAGGGCAATTGCTGCTACAGCAATCATCTTGTATAACAAGCTCCGGAGGAACCTGGGACTGATGTGGAAAACCTAAATGGATTCTGTAATTCCGAAAGAGCCCAGCTAGGGAGAGAGAAAAAAAAGGAATGTTAAAAGACTGATACCTTCCAAGATCAGTCCGCAGTCTTGCACCCATACAGAGCCTCAATTGACAAGTTGGCTTCTGCTTGAGTCAGTGGGAGCTTCCACTGCCAATCAAAGGCAACACACAAGGCTTAGTGAGAACTCAGCAGCATGCGGCTCTTGCACATTTGATTCACTCGTGCCACTGATGCTCTTTTTAAACTGATTGCTAGATGTGCTGTACTATTACTTTCACATACTTCAGCTGCAATGCTGCTAAAATGATAGTTATACATCTTTCTATTGTCTGTCTTCTTAGGTGTCCAGGAGTAGAAAGGAAGGATTTACACTCTCTAAATATACCACCTCCATCCCTTTGTGTCAAATTACACATTTCAACATGTTGCATATGGGTTCCCCAATCTAACCTTGATCAGTCAGTCACATGTCGGTTGTGAGCTCCCCTTGGGAACTCATTTTCCAAGAGCACAGGGCCCCAGTTTGGATCCGACAATGGAGAGAAAGGGCTTCAATCTTTCCCCCCATGCCAATTTCCTTACCCAAAACAGGTTGAGGGGATGCTATTTGCCTTTGGGGGGGGAGCAGCCTATGTAAGCCTATTAACCCATATGCAGCTCTCAATGAGCCTTGCTAGTATCTGACATTAATTGAAATGTACCCTAGAACATGTCCCAGAAACTCCCACAATGTGCAAGGGTTCCATGGTTCACAAATTAGCATAGACAGGGGTCCTTTGAACTAAAAATTCTTGCTAAAAGCAATAAATCTACCCTGGAAGAACCATCTGTTATTAGGTTGTTAAAACAAACTCAGTGTGACACAAAGCAAATGCTGCCCTTGGGTTTTCCAATCTCAGCTATACAACACAGTGGCTTGCATAGCATTTATTTCTTTTAAAGTGGTACGATAAAAAGATTTGTATTAACTTTTTCTGAAAACACTGTGACTGTGATCCAAACAAGTGGCACTTCTAAGAGACCTACTATGCATGAAGCAGGAGCATCACTTCCTGTTTTTGCCAGAGTTTTGAAAACCTGCTTAAGAGGCAAGCAGCTCATCAGCTGGAAAAGAGGCTTGTCCTTTTGTTAGAGGGAACTGCTGCAACAAACACAACAGAGTTTCAAGTCCTGTTCAGACGAGCAGCAAATCTCGCCATTGGCCCAGCTCGAATTTGATCTAGATCTTTTAAATCCAGCATTGCACGACCAGACAGCTCCCCTTACCGTGCGTGTACTCCATGGTGAATTGTCTAGATGGCGTCCACTTGAAGGAGCTGTGTGGTCTTTTTTTTTTTAATCTGTTTGCGCAAGCACATCTGCGCCTCAATGTATAGTTGTTTTTCCACGCATGGAACTGAACTGAATGGTTAAAGCACCACCACTGGTACTTCCCTCTAGGTACTGTTTCAATTAATGCAGTTCATAAATTTCATGGGCCCTTCAGAAACATTAAATTGTCAGGAACGTTTGAGAGGAGCTCTGCAGCTGTTGTGCATTTATGCACATATCGCTAAGAATTTTTTAAAATGGTGGCTATTCAGGATTTGTCTGGAGTCAGACCACCACAATGGGAGGATTGCGCGCTGGAACGATCAGATGGGGGAAAGTCTGCCATTGGCCCGTCAGCAAGCATTTGCCTGGACTGAAACTAGTATCTTTTAAGCATGGCTCCCTGGTGCAGCAAAACGGGCTGATCACGGAAGTGGCACCTTTCCCAGATGTCGCTGTCTCGGAAGTGGCACCTTTCCCAGATGTCGCTGTCTGATTGTTCCCTTTAAATCTGCCAGGCATTCGTGCCTGGGACAGATCTAAAGAGCTGTCTGATCGGGACCTCAGTTGCCCAAATGGTTCTCCTTATAGTTATTTGAAACTAAGCCTAAAGCCATTAACCAGCATGAAAATAAACCTTCTCTGACACTACTTCCTATAAATGTCACAGTCTCAAATAATGGCTATATTAGGTCCTCTTGGTTGCAAGCATTTCAGAACCAGATGAAACCATGAAACCTATTTCTCTATAAACATTAGCAGCACACACTGTTTTACTGCCTTGGAGCATGCCCGAGGGCAAGTTATAAGCCAGCTTTGCAAAGGGTAGCTCCTAGTTTATATAAAAAGCTTCACCCACACTTTGTAATGCCCACTTAAGAATATAACCTGCTTCAGAGGCTTTGATTAATACACAGTAAGGGAAACTTTCTTTTCCTCACTAGTATCTAATAAGGGAAAGAAAACTGACATATTTATCCTATTCTAGAAAGAGGGACCCACATGGAAAAAGAGGTTTCTGTCCATCTAAACCTATGCAAATGGAAATATATACCTCGGTGAGCATGTAAAGCTGCTTAATACCAAATCAGACCACTGGCCCATCTACTTTAGTACTGTCTGCTCTGACTAGCACCAGCTCTCCACAGTGCCAGGCAGAGAAAGGCCTTTACCCAACACCTGGTACAAGATCTTTTAGCTGGCGAGGCCAGGGATTGAACCTGGGACTTTCTGTATGCAAACTGTGTATTCTACCACTAACCCTTGCCCCCTTCCCCACATCTGCATTGCAACAGTCACCCAGGAGCCAATGAATTCCATTTGGGGTTGATAATTGTTGCATATAATTTGGAATGGGTCCAGTGTCTTGAAATTAAACTGGGAGCTGTATTCAGAACGTGTAATATGTTGCAATGATTACCTTTTAACTGCTTTAACTGTTTTTATTGTTTTGATATGTATCCTTTACCTGTTTTAATGATTGTAATTTATTATTGTGAGCTGCCCTGAGCCTGCTAGCGGGAAGGGTGGGATATAAATTGAAATAGATAAATAATGTACAAAAACAGACCCTTTATTCAATGCCAACACAGAGTCACGCACCAGGACGAGACCTGCCAGAGGAAGCTGCCTGGAAGATCAGCTCCAGAAGGGCACCAGGATGCCAATATCTGAAGCTGCGGAAGGAAGCCGGATGACAACTAGCCCGGGGTGCTGGTAGGCAGTCACCACCCTGTAGACTATGTGGCCCTAGTTAGGTTAAATTGGTTGGTTAGAACCGCTATGTAAACCGCCCAGAGACCCTCCGGGGTTAGGGCGGTATATAAGCTGAAAGTATAAATAAATAAATATAAATAAATGTTCTTGTTGCACCTGCTAAAAAAGCAGTTGCTCATACTGATGCTCCTTGTGACATAGGACCAACTTATATATGATGGAATTTTATATGTGCAAATGCAAATAACAGTACTTCTGCTTATGTCACAGTTTTCACTGTATTTTCCTGCCTTGTCTTCATAAGACCAGCACTTGGGTAGTTTGAGAAGGGAAGAAGAACAAAGCTGGACCAGCAAGTACATGTGCTTAAACTGCCTTGAAAGTGCCCAGATATAAAGTTTATTGTTTGTTATAGTGCACACAAGGCTTTGCCCACAGAGGTCTCAGTACAGATC
This sequence comes from Gekko gecko, assembly GCA_029375565.1. Taxonomy (NCBI): domain Eukaryota; kingdom Metazoa; phylum Chordata; class Lepidosauria; order Squamata; family Gekkonidae; genus Gekko; species Gekko gecko. The sequence goes on along the minus strand of JAPDNY010000007.1, from coordinate 43,295,625 downwards.
TACAGGGGACCAGCTGCCATAGCTGTGGGCAATAACAAGTATCTGAACAAGCATCAAAATCATATCTCACTGAGAGTAATGCAGTGCTGGCAGATATCTGCTCTCAAATACACATTTCAATACTAATGTCAAGCTCCACCTCAGAGAGACACAGTAAACTGAAGAAAACTATTCATAAGGGAGGTTCAGGATAACTGTCCACACCTTTCTAAATATTTAAAGAAAGCGAATGTTGAGACTGTACATAAATTCCTGCGTTTGATCTCACAGGTCATATATTGGTTCATACAGTTGAACAGCTCTTTCTCTTGCTGTCAGTAGCAGACAGAATACCCAGGTCAAGGGAATAGTAAATAGGTACTATTTTGTCCCTGTCACTCCATCCTGGCATTTGAAACCAACTTCCTTTGGGAAGAGCAAAAGGCAAAGAGAAGCAAGAGCATACTTGATCTAATGATGCTAGCTGGGAATTAAAAAGCCACTGGAAGGCACTGAAGAAAATGGCTTCCTCCAGAAGCCACAACAAATCAGGGGGAATTAGCCACCTGGATACAAGTCTGATTCCAAACACCAAGACCCTAAACACAACATCCGAGATTGCCCCCACCACTGGACTTGTGCCAGGGCACAAATTGTGGGTGAGCGTGCGGTAGAGAATCTGCTACTTTTCTGTCACCAACCAAACACATTCAAACTAATTTTCTTTTGCTTAACACAAGACACTGCCGTCACAACCCTGAACACATCACTTAACACAGAATGACAAAGTCTGAACTCTTAGTCACATATCTGCTTGCCGGAAAATACTGCTCAACCAGAAAACAGCAGACTGGTGTGTGTGTGTGTGGGGGGAATGCATGAAAGACTAAAGAGTATCCAAACAAATACTGTAGTATGCGTGCCCTGACAACCCAGACTTTCTAAGGCGATGCTGCAAGGAAAGCATCGGAAAATGTGTAGTATAAGGAAAACAGACCACCTCTGCACTAAACTGATTGGGAGGAAGAAGCAGTGGGACAGAAGACAATACAAACAAAATGATCTCCCTAGTACCTCTTTGATATTACATAAAATCATCTTAATTCTATTACATAAAAGATAAAACTGCTTTGGGGGAGGAGTCACATATTCACTGGTCAGGTTGGAAAACTCTGCACAATTAAAAGCAAATAAAATGAACTGGCTTCTGGGGATGTTCGATTTTCTCCTATATGTTCCCTATGGAAAAGGGAAGATTCCTTTTAATGCAGTGCAAAGTAATTACCTGTGCTCTTCTATAAAGCCCAGAATTAAAAGATAAGGAGAGTGCTGGTCTCCTCAATATAAAGCCAAGCTTCTGTGGACAGCTTCTATATAGAAAGTAACAATGGAGAGCTCCCAGGGAAGAAATCGTAACAGAGACAGAACATTTATGCCTTCTGCTCGTCTGAATACGTTAAAAGAATAAAACAAGTATTTGGCTTACTACCATATAAGAATTTTATGTACGATTAAATGCCTGCTGGTAGGATTGTCAAGGGGGTACCTGGGGGTACAAAGTTCCAGAGGCCTATCAGCTTGAGAGCCTGTCAAGCTGGAGTCATGCTGCATTCAACGAATCCATCCAGATATATTTTACTTTTAGTGCAGTTCTGCACTGAAGCCCCTAGGGCGGGGATCCCCAATATGGCACCCGCCAACACCTTTCCGGGTGCCTGCCAAATGCTTTTAGGAAGTAGGCTGGGCCACATGGGGCTTTTGCCCAGCAAGGGTTCTGACTGGTCCCCTTTTAATAGTAGCACAGCAGCAAATTTTTGTAATATTATGAACAGAAATATTGGTTCAAGACAGAATTACCCCAGAATCTATCAAAATAGTAAAAGGATGCTTTTTCTTCTCTTCCCTTTACATTCTTGGTAACAAAATGTTAACTGGACTTAGTGGTTATAAATGTGGGACAGAAGTTAGAATTCTTCCTTCCTCCCCACACTCCACTCATGCGGTCAGGGATCCATATTTCTTTGGGACCGCCTTTCCTTATATGTGCCCTGCAGAGCCTTACGCTCTAGCGAGCAACATCTTCTAGCTGCCCCCTGCCCAAAGAACATCCAATTAGGCTCAATCAGGGCCAGAGCCTTTTCAGCCCTGGCCCATGCCTGGTGGAACAAGCTCCCGCTTGAGATCAGGGCCCTATGGGACTTGTTACAATTCCATAGGGCCTGCAAAATGAAGCTGTTCCGCCGGGCTTTCGGTTGAGGCACTGGGCATCCAAATCCATCTTGGCCTCCCTCTGCTGACAGCGCCGATTCTTTTAGTTTAGCGAGCTAACCAGCCACACCACTGAAATACTCTCATCTGAGCCTGTCATTAAGGCAAGCTCATTCTGGCTGCTGTACAACTGGTTTTAATGTTAGTTTTATTCTTAATTTCTATTTATTGTTAAATTCTTATTCATTGTCATTTTAATCATGATCTCTATGTGACTCCTTAACCTGCCCTGAGCCTGCATGCAGGGAGGGCGGGATAGAAAATGAATTGATGATAATGAAAATGATGATTGCTGGTGGAAAGTGCTGTCTTGTTACAGCCAACTTATGGTGCCCCCATAGGTTTCCAAGGCAAGAGACAAACAGGTGGTTTGCTATTGCCTCTCTCTGCACAGCAGCCCTGGACTTCCTTGGTAGGCTCCCATCCAAATACTGATCAGGGCAAACACTGCTTATCTTCTGAAATCAGATGAGATCAGGCTAGCTGGGCCATCCAGGCCAGGGCTCTCCGCTGATTAGAAGTGAATTAATTACATTTTAAACCAAGCAGTAGGTTATTATCACTGTTATTATTATTTATCCCATTGTAAATGCCACTTTGCTACTGTAAGCATTAAGCTTCATGTCATATGAGAAATTACAGAAACAGCAGAATAAATTCAAATGATCCCAGTACTTTTTTTCCAGCACCACTACATAACACAGTTTGCCCCTGCTTTTGTGCTAAGTGATGGTACAAGGGTAAACTGAAATAGATTTACTACTGGATAACTTACTAAGGATTTATTGTGTCAACGTTTGATGAACTTGAGCCCACTTCATTAGATGTTAGAAGCATATCCTAGACTGGTAGACATATACATGTACGTATAAATATAATCGCCCAATCTCATCAAAAGTTAGCCTGTGACTGGATGACAAAGTAATAAATAAAATTACAAAATTAAACACATGGCTATAGAGAGAAACTGAGAGGCACCATCTCTGTGCCTCAGGCAAACTGAGTAGATGAAGAGGGCATTTTTGGCAGGAACGGCTTGGCTGGAAGAAGGGAAGGAAAGCTCCTCCTCCTCCTTTTACACAATTATGAACACTTACATATATACTAGGGACCCACTCATGATTTTTCCTCTTGAAATATTTAATGGAAGTTTGAATACTGAATAAAGCAATTGTCCCTCCTGCCAAGAGTTGAAGCACTATCTAATGAAGCAACAGTAAGTGCAATCATCCTTTTTTGGTGAACTGTAAGCAAAATCAGAGTTATAATAAACACAATATCTTGCCCCTTTCCCCCAATGGGAACCCAAAGCAACTTCCATTGTTCTCCTCTCCTCCACCTTATCCTCACAACAACCCTGTGAGGTAGGTTTGTTTAAGAGTGTGTGACTGGCCCAAGGCTGCCCAGCAACCTTCCATGGGAGACTAGGGGTTCGAGTATTAGAGACACAGATGAGGTTGCTTAAAAGCTCTCTTATGACATGTCATTTGTTACTGAAATAACATGGTCCAGGATGTTCCAATTCCTTTCATTTTTGGTACTGCAACCACTCATCCCCATCCTGACATTTAGTGGCCCATTTTCAAACACCTAGCGTTATTTTCTGATGAGTAACGCCTGCCACAGTGAATCTTAACTTCCACTGCAAATAATATGGTGGGGGGTCTGGAGATTCCCTTCATTCTGGGCACTGGAACTCCTACAATTATCCTGGAACTGGTGGCCAATTTTAAAACTCTGAGCTTTATTTTCAGACCACTTAAGTCTACCATGGACAGATGGACCTTTTTATTATTATAGATTCAGGCTAACAGCAAGCTAGGTGATTTGTTTTGTTATGATATTTGATTTGGATTAGGGACAGATTGCGTGGGAGAGAAGAGATGGAATATTAATCTTAGGGCTCATGGTGGTACTCAGCAACCCTGCCTGCTGGGAGAAGGGAAACGTCCACATCCACAAGTATCTTCTGTGGACAGGATAAAATGGAGAAGGGAGAACCATGTATGTTGCTCTCAGTTCCCTGCCACAGGAAGTGGTGGTGGCTATGAGCATAGACAGCTTCAAGAGAGGATTCGATAAGCATAAGGAGCAGAGGTCCATTAGTAGCTGTCGCTACAAGGAATAGATGGAAGACTCTGTCTGGGGCAGTGATGCTCTGTATTCTTGGTGCTTGGGGAGCACTACTGGGAGGGCTTCTGGAATTCTGGTCCCACTGTTGGACTTTCTGCTGGCACGTGGGTTTTGGCCACTGTGTGACAGAGTGGTGGACTGGATGGGCCATTGGCCTGATCCAACATGTCTTCTCTTATGGAGAAACAGAAAAAGGAACAGATAGTTTCTACTGAGTTTGCAGAAGAGAAACACTGAATGTGTTGCTAACAAAGGGAAAAACTTCCAGTTTCTGTAAAAAAGGAGCAACTTAGATACAAGAATATTTCATACAAAGACTTACAAAGGTTTCAGTATAAATATTTATAAAGATGTCATTGTACTCCTGAAACTGTCAAATTCCCAAAATAAAGAAAACAATGAAGAAATGTTGAAATTCATACCAGCACTAGGCATAAAGTAAGCTGGACTTACTTGTTTATTCTCGTAGGGATACTTATTTTTAAACTTATTTTATTACCTCCCCTGGAATTTAATGAACTGAAAGCATGGGACGCACATTCTCCAAATGAATAAAACAAAACATCCTTAGTTCCAATACCTATAAAATGAATTCTAATATTCTCTCATTGAGCAGTGTTCCATAGTTATACAGCAAAAAATGCTCATTACTGAGTGACTGAGGATGAAATATGGATTGTTACTATAAGATAAGGATGCCTTAAAAGACATGGGCTGTCAGCCAAAAACCACTTATTCTGAAACACTCCCATTAACTTCAATGGACCTACACTGGAATAAGTGGTTTGTGGACTGCAGCCAAAATCTAGTGCTTTCCATTTGGACCCCTTTTTAAAAATCTTAAGTAGCTACATTCATGAATGTGTCAATCTCAGACCATGAGCTGCTAGAAATTAAGTAAGAGTAAAATAATATTACTTTGCAATGTGTCAGGCCTGCACAACTCATGACCCATCAATCATGGATTCACCAGATACATACTGAGGCCTGCCAGGTGCTTTGGCTCTTAATCTTTTTGTTGCCATCTTCCTCCAGCAGTTCTTGTAATGTAATTTGGAATGAACATAAGAACATAAGAGAAGCCAATGTTAGATCAGGCCAATGGCCCATCAAGTCCAACACGCTGTCACACAGTGGCCAAAAATACCAGGTACCATCAGGAGGTCCAGCAGTGGGGCCAGGACACTAGAAGCCCCCCACTGTTGCCACCCACCAGCACCAAGAATACAGAGCATCACTTGCACCAGCCTGAGAGTCCCTATCTATACCTTGTAGCTAATAGCCACTGACAAGAAAGGGGATCTGCGATACTCACTGGGGGGGGGGAGGAGAGAAGAACTCCATGCAGAGCAGGAGGAGGAGGAAGCAGCAGCAGGTAAGCCTCCCCCATCCTCGGACACAGGCGGCGTGGCCTGAGCGGCTGCCAGCCACCAAGTCTGCTGATTCCCCCCATCCCCAGTCTCCTCCACCACCCCTCCACCACCACCTCTGGCTCCAGTGGCGAGGCCCGAGCAGCTGCCAGCTGCCGGGCCTTGCCAAACTCTTCCTCCCCCCCACCTCTGGGGCCTAAGCAGCCTCGCCAAACTCCTCTACCCCCCTCCCCCGACTCTGGCGGTGAGGCCTGTGTGGCTTCCAGCCTCCGGGCCCATTGATCGCCCCTCCGGCAATCTCCTCCACTGCTGCTGCTGCTGAACTTCTCCCCCACCCACTCCTGTGGTGAGGCCTGAGCGACTTCCAACCACTGGTCCACCGCAGAGCAGGGAACGCTCTTACTTTTTTTGGGATTTAAATATTCCCCCTTTATTTTTTCAAAGCTTTCAGATTTTTCTGCACACATGGGAACTGCCCCACGTGCGCAGGAAAATCTCCCTGCCCCCAGGTGCCCCTGATGTGCGGATTTAGATATCCGCATGCAGGGGGCAACTTGGGAATTAGATATATAGATGGACTATCTAATTCCTCTTGAAGCTGTCCATGCTTGAAGCCGCTACCATCTCCTGTGGCAGTGAATTCCATGTGTTAATCACTCTTTGGGTGAAGAAGTACTTTTATCCATTCTAACCCAACTGCTCCGCAATTTCACTGAGTGCCCACGAGTACTTGTATTGTGTGAAAGGGACAAAAGTACTTCTTTCTCTACCTGCTCTATAAGAACATAAGAGAAGCCAATGTTGGATCAGGCCAATGGCCCATCCAGTCCAACACTCTGTGTCACACAGTGGCCAAAAATACCAGGTGCCATCAGGAGTGGGGCCAGGACACTAGAAGCCCTACCACTGTTGACCCCCCCCCCAAGCACCAAGAATACAGAGCATCACTTGCCCCAGAGGGCCTATCTATACCTTGTGGCTAATAACCACCAATGGACCTCTGCTCCATATGCTTATCTAATTTCCTCTTGAAGCCGTCCATTCCTGTAGCCGCCACCACCTCCTGTGGCAGTGAGTTCCATGTGTTAATCATTCTTTGGGTGATTAATGCATAATCCCATGCATAATCTTATAAACCTTGATCATGTCAACCCTCAGCTGTCATTTCTCCAAGCTAAAGAGCCCCAACAATTTTAACCTTTAGTTGCTGTAGATTTTCTGGGTTGTGTGGCCATGGTCTTGACATTGTAGGACCTGACGTTTCGCCAGTAGCTGTGACTGGCATCCTCAGAGGTATAACACAGAAAGATGGAGTACTCTCTATGTCAAGGTTACCTACAATGCCAAGACCACGGCCACACAACCCGGAAAATCTACAGCAACTAATGAACTCTGGCCGTGAAAGCCTTTGACAAAGTTTTAACCTTTCTTCATAGGGAAAGTGTTTCAACACTTATCATTCTAGTTGCCCTTTTCTGCACTTTTTCCAATGCTATAATATCCTTTTTTGAGATGTGGTGACCAGAACTGTACACAGTATTCCAAATGAGGTCGAGCCATTGATTTATACAGGGGCATGATGATACTGGCTGATTTGTTTTCAGTTCTCTTCCTAATAATCCCCAGCATAGCGTTGGCCTTTTTTTATTGCAGTTGCACATTGTCTAGACATTTTCATTGAGTTATCTACTATGACTCCAAGATCCCTCTATTGGTCAGCCTCTGCCGGTTCGGACCCCATCAATGTGTATTTATATTTAGAATTTTTGGCTCCAATGTGCATCACTTTGCACTTGGCCACATTGAACCCCATTTGCCACATTGATGCCCACTCGCCCATCCTCGACAGATCCCTTTGGAGTACCTCACAATCCTCCCTGGTTCTCACCACCCTGAACAACTTTGTGTCATCTGCAAATTTAGCCACTTCACTGCTTACTGGTAAGACTGGAATGTATTTCTCTGGTCTGGTGACAGAGGGAACATAACACTGCACAACCAAGCACCCCACCTTAAAGAAAAGGATGGTGTTAGTTACCTCCATGCTTGTTCATTTACACGTCAATCTCCAATTCTGACATATTTATTTGCTTCACTATGTTTTCTCCCAGGCATTAAATCCAAACAAATGGTGACCCTACAAACTAAGCTTATTTTTCCTGTTTGGTCCTTGCATCTGTTAAACATCTTCATTATGTGGTATGCTAATTTGCTGCTCACCCTCTACCTATACACATGGACTAATAACTTCCATTTCAATGGACTGATAACTTCCATTTCAACTGTCCAAGCATGGACAGTTTCAAGAGGGAATTAGATAAATATATGGAGCAGAAGTCCATCAGTGGCTATTAGTCACAGGGTACAGATGGGAATTCTCAGTCTGGGGCAGGTGATGCACTCTATTCTTGGTGCTGGAGGGGGCAGCAGTGGGAGGGCTTCTGGTGTCCTGGCCCCACTGCTGGACCTCCTGATGGCACGTGGTGTTTTTGGCTGCTGTGTGACAGAGTGTTGGACTGGATGGGCCATTGGCCTGATTCAACATTGGCTTCTCTTATGTTCTAATGTATCTGAAGAAGTATGTGCACACAAAAGCTTATACCTTGAATAAAACTTTGTTGGTCTTAAAGGTGCCACTGAACTCAAATATTGTTCTGTTTAATGGAAATACACTAATGGCTAGAACTTAATGTTATGACATATTTGGGTGTCACCACAGGGTTGCCAGATTCCCCCTCCCCCCCGCTACTGGCAGGGGATGGGAGGCTAAGGTTGCCTGATTCAGGTTGGGAAACTCCTAGAGATTTGGTGATGGAGTCTGGGGAGGACAGGGACTTCAGTAGGGTACAATGGCACAGACTGCCATTTTCTCTAGGGGAACTGATTTCTGCTGTCTGGAGGTGTGCTGTATTTCCAGGGGACCCCCATGTCCCACCTGGAAAATGGCATCCCTATGACCCCATCAACCTTGGTCCTTGACATCTAGTAATACAAACAAGTGATTTCACCTTATTTCATTACACATTTTCCCACCTATACTCCAGTTCACTGGCTGCCATTTGTAGGACCAGGGAAACATACAGCGTGATAAGGTCATGCTATGTATTCTGTACCACTGACAGTATTGAGACTTAGAGAGAAGGTGGTGCAAAATGCTGTTTTCAGTAGTACCCAAGAATCTGCTATAACATCTAGTTAAACAAAAAACACTTCAATAGTATCAGGATGAAAAAGAGTCAGATCACTTGGGCAGAGGCTGAGTACCTTGAGCATCGAAGTACAGGAACACAGGGTTGAAATATTCAGGTAGGGGGGCAGTCCAATACATTGAATACAAATGTCACATTAATGGAGTCAAATGGTCACCCCATTTGTAATTTAGGCTTCAGGAATGCCTCCTATCATGTATTTGATCTGTCCTTTCCAATCAGCAGATGCACCCTTTCTCTGTCCTTCAATTTAGAACCAAGCTCAAAGGCATATAACAGAACTCTTTACTCCAGTCTAGTAACCATGGGGAATTTCAGACAGCTGATATATTCCAGTTCAGGAACTGTTCCCTAATGGTTTCTGGTCTGACATTTCAGACAGAACCGTTTTAGTAACAGTTACCTACCGGAATATATTTTCACTTTCAGACAGAAACACTTCTGTCCTGTTAGGGAAGCATTTCTGAACCGTTTTAGCTGCAAACTGCTTCCAAGCAGTTTTCACTTTTCTATACCGTTTCTGAAGCGCTATGAGGTACAGTGTAAAATGCTCCATAGGGCTTCCTCCTGCGCCGCTTTGTTTTCCCGCCCTTTTTCACCCGTGCGAGCGATCTCCGTCCTTTTTTTTAAACATTCGTTTTAGAGCGCTATACCGCTATAACACAACACCAAAACAGTGCAATAGCAACCCCATTGGAATGCCTGGACTCCACTGGGATACATGAGATGGCTACATCTGCCACCTGGAAACAAGTACCTCATTGGATACAGGCTTCAAGCGGGAAATCAGGACATCAGTGATTGGTGTGACAGATGTTGCTAACCCTTCCATGCCCACTGTGAGTCAGGGGAAAGTAATGGGTTGTCAGGCTGCCAGCTGGGGAGAAGATGCTCATTGAACAGCAGGTCTCACCAATCACTGATGCCCTGATTGCCCACCTAAACCTGCTGTCCAATGAGTACTTGTTTCCAGGTGGCAGATGTAGCCATCTCATGTATCCCAGTGGAGTCCAGGCATTCCAATGGGGTTGCTATTGCACTGTTTTGGTGTTGTATTATAGCGCTATAGCACTCTAAAATGAATGTTAAAAAAAAAGATGGCAATCACCCACGCAGGTGAACAAGGGTGGGAAAACAAAGCGGTGCAGTCTGAAATGCCAAACTGCTTCAGAGACGGTTCCTTACAGGTAGGGGAAAGGCTGTGTGAAATGGCAGCCCTGTATCAGTTTACTCCAAGACAGTACAATAATGGCTTAAAAACGGCTTTAAAAGGGTAATGTGAAATTCCCCCATGTGTTTTCTTCTTAACTGAAATGCCCTTTGTGAGCAGGAGAGCTGCCAGACCTGTCTCCTACAGTTAAAAACTACTGTACTCAGCTATGGGCGACAACAGCTGCATCCGTGAGCCATTCTTCTAGCCCCTCCCACCCTGTTAAGTTCTTTGGAAAATTATACTCCTAACTCTGTGAAGATGCAAATGAAACAAACCCCTTAATGTCTACTGTTTACAAGTACTACCTCTGCAGATGGTCCCAGTCTGATTGTAGGAAATGTAAGAGATTAATGTGTCCAAAATATTATGCAACTGCTGTCTTTTGGATTCTATTGAGCATTCACCGCAGTGTCTTCAAGCTAACAAACATTAGCCCTCTGTCTGAGCATGCTGCCAATTAAAATGTTTTTGTAGGAGAAAAACTCTGTGTTAATTGAAGCTGTGTTCTATTAAAATAAGAACTCATGCTCAGCTACTCCAATAGGCTCAGGTTTTCCAATTCCCATCTGTAAAGAGAGCTGGTCTCTGAGAACTGTATTTTCATGTCCTTGCCTGAGGGAGGCACAAAACAGAAATGCTGTTTCTGTTTAGAGCAGAAATTCTCTAAACTTCAGACACCTGCAGTCACTCCACCTCCTGGAATCACAAAGCTAACTGACTCCAGGCCACTTTCAAAGTAAAATTCACCTTCTGTTAAAGTCCTTGTGAAAAGTCATCCTCTGTTAACTTTGACCTATTAAAAATGGATACATAAACTAGCTTTAAGGGCTTGTATTTCCAGAATGCCGGCCCATAGCACTGGTATAATACAAATGTTCTGAGAAATACTGAACAGCTTTTAAGGTGGACTATAGACTTTAAGCTCATTCTTACACACCCTGCTTAACAGGATGATACTGGGAATGATACATCCCACTTGCCTCTTCAGGAATAATATTATCATAAAATTGACAACTTTGCATGTCCTATTTAGGAACAGTGATAATAAAAATGTACCACTTAGCAGTTAATTATGTCTTTCCTCCACAGCTTGAAATGTGTTTCAAAGTATTAAGTAATTCTCACAATACCTCTGGGTGGGATGCAAGTATTATTACATTTTAATAGACAATTACTTGTAATAGATAGACAGTCTGAGGCAGAAATTGAGAGAACTGTATTCTTTAATGCTTTTAAGGTTCAAACCTTCAAAATATTTAAGGTACTTGAAACAGTGAAGTTTAGATTATGGAATACCCATGGTTAAGGAGACTGGATGTGAGCGAAGCCTACAAAATGAAGCCAAAAGCTGCAGGTCTGACAGTTTGACACAATTTTGCTACACTATTGTTCTAAGGGAACAGAATTATCTTGCCAGTATGATGCTGGTTTAGTCATCAGAAACCAACCAACCTTCTCTCTAAGCAGAACAGGAGGTTCGGTTAGGCCTCCTTCACAAAGACTGCAGCCGTGTAGGAGCAGCTTCTTTGTGTGGGTTGCTCAAGTGTTGGTGCAAAGCCAGTCAGTACGTCAGGCTTTTCAGTCTGTCACGCTCATCGACAATACAAAAGACTCAAGGTTCAGTTTGCACGAGCAGACACAAATCCCACTCACTACAGGTATGTCAAATTGGGCCTTAAGTGTCCTTGAGCAACAGCTGATACAGGGGTGTTTTCAATTCATTTAGGCCAAGTCTTTTGATGGGTAGTAATGAAGTTCACAAGCCAAACAGAGTTAGACTGTAACCATGGAGATGTGGCCACCAAGTTCTACCTCAGCCATAGATTCACTATGTGCTATTGTTAGATCTCAGCCTCACTTCCTACATCTGAACTTTAGGAACAAGGTGGAGAATAAATATAAGTACACTAAATCAGCAATTGCTAATTTTTCCAGCTTAGGAAGGAAGGTCTCACACACACTCTAGCCCGACTGGCTACTGCCTTGACTTGGCTCTGGACAATTTATTTTAAGGCAGTGTGGCCTGAGAAGATCTCCCTCATACCCCACTAACCTAGGGTGAAGAATCGGGTAGGCTCCACTCCCAGAAATCTGGACTGGGGCTGTGTGTAAACCATAAACCAGTAGATTGCCAACACTAGATTAATCTGGAATAATAAAATTATTTTGATGTAGAACAAACTTTTGACAAATGGTCAGTGAAGCTAAAAAATTGCAAGAGAGGCCAACCCCCTTGCACAGCCTTGCTAATAAGCATTATCAGGACGCCACCCAAACACCCCTTGCTCTAGTCAATCCCCATTACCTTCTGCCCCTCTCCTAATTCTCTATGGGAACTCCTGCATCCTCTCTCAGGCTGAAGTTTGAGAGAAAGCAAGCTAATGCAAAGCAGCCATAGCACTTCACTGTTATGCTGCAGACCAACGTCAGCTTCAGACTCCCTGCCAGCAATGGCGAGGGTAGGCTGGCAGGCAGGATCATTTGTCACTTGACTGCTTGCCCAGAGGCAATTGTGACTGACCCTAGGCAAGTGCATGATTGTGTATTTAAAGAGTGCAAAAGAAGCACTCTCTCTTAATGAGAACAGATGTGTATTGCTGACAATTAGCTATGTTTTCATTGTGAAAAGAATTCAAACATATGAATGCAACATCTAATAGCCATTTTGAGAAAGTTGTTACTTTTCTTATTTTACTATTCTTATTGTTTTTTGGAAGTGTTTATGGCCCCTTTCCCAGTGCCTGCTGGCAGATAATATTATTTGGCACTGGAGCACCTACATTCACCTGATATGAGGCATGGGGTTTGATGATATTCTTTATCATAAGAACGTAAGAGAACATAAGGACATAAGAGAAGCCAATGTTGGATCAGGCCATTGGGCCCATCGACTCCAACACTCTGTCACACAGTGGCCAAAAATACCAGGTGCCATCAGCAGGTCCAGCAGTGGGGCCAGGGCACTAGAAGCCCTCCCACTGTTGCCCCCCCAAGCACCCAATTCATGCCATGGACTGTTTTATTGCTTTTATTGTTTTATGGACTACACGTTGTGGAATAGGGCATGGTATAAAATGAAAAAATAAATAAAAGTAACTAATTGTAGGGAAAGCTCCTTCTTCAGAGACCATTCTCCCTCCTTCAGGATCTGTCTGCTGAGCCAGTTTGCCTTGCTGTTGGCAGAGCCCTTGATGTGTTTTGCTGTAATTGATAGCAGGTTCTTATTGGTCCAGATTAAGATTTTCAAGGCTTCTTTGTGAAGGGTGGACAGCCTTGAGCCCTGTTTATGTCTTTTCCAATGATATTGTCTCTTGTTATTAGAATGTGCCAGGGTAAGATTTCCATACAGAAACCCATTAGCACTAGCCAGATTGCCTTCAACTCCAGTAGACTGATGTTCACCTTGGATTATGCTCTGGACCAAGTTCCTTGAACTGGCTTGTCCTCCAGCATCATACCCCATCTGGAGATACTGGCACCTGTGAAGATCTATGCTACATCCTGTTTCCAATATGTCTTGCCTTGCACCAGGTTGGATGGTTTGATCTATCACAGGAGACTGCCCTTAATGAGTGAAGGTGGTCTGAGGGCCAAACTTGACTTTTGCAGAATTTGAAGTTGATACGGATGCAGAAATTCCTGCAGTTGCCTTGCATGCAGTTATGCCCACTGCACTGCATCTATATAAGATATGATTAGGCCTAGTTGTTTGGCTAAGGTCATAAAAGGCGTGGACCTGGCCTTGATTATGGACCTTGATAATTCCATTATTTTCAGTGCCTTGGCTTGTGGAAGAAACAAATGGTTGATCGAGTTATCGATGATGACTCTGAGGTGCTCCAAGCATTGGGTGGGAGTAAGGGAACTCTTCCGTATGTTCACAATGGATCTGTGATCTTGGAGGCATTGTATCGTGTTTCAAGTGCCCAGAAGTGCCTTTCTCCTGGTCCTGATCAGAAGATCATCCAGGTATGGATGAATAGGAGTCCCTTGGTGTCTTAAATGAATGACTGGAGTGATTAGGACCTTCAAGAAGACTCTTGGAGATGTGGCAAGCCCAGATGGAAGTTACCAGCTGTATATTTATTGCTGACCCCATTGTGGCTGATTAGGACAATCTCTGCCATCTTATATACGTAGCATTTTTGGAACTTTTTACAAATGATTTTAATTCGTTTCAATTGTCTTAATGTTTTTATGATGAGCCTGTAAGCTGCTCCAAGCCTGCTTCGTTGGGGAGGGCGGGGTATAGATTAAATAAATAAAATAAATAAAAATGATGATCCTCGGGGCAAAATCAAAAATATTTCCTGTGTGCCAGAAGGATATAGACATGGAGATACACCTGTGTAAGATCAATAGAGGTCAGGAACACCCCTGGTTGTAATGATTCTGTGATGGAGCACAGAGTTTCTATCCTGAAGTATCTTATTTTTAAAAATCTGTTCAGGAACTTTAGATCCAGAATGGCTCTCCAATCTCCAGTTCTCTTTGAGACAATAAAAAATCTAGGGTAAATTCCTAATTCCTACTCTGAGGATGTCAATGGTTCGATGGCATTTATTCCAAGGAGATGTTGTATAGCTTGGGTGGTTCTTTCTCTGGTCTCTTGGAGACCATATGAAACATCCCAGTGGAAGGCTGGAAAATTCTATTGCATAGTCCTTGGTGACTACTTTGTTGGTCTAGGAGCACTTGGAACGGTATCCAACGTTCCTTGAAATGAAGTAGTCATCCTCCCACCAGAATGTTGTTAGCGTCAAGCCTTGGTTGTTTAGCTGCCCTGATGGACCTTTCTGTCCAAGGACCTGTATGTCTGAAGAATGTGAATTGCTGTTTGCCTCTTCTATGGAAGGCTCTTGGTTGGTTTCAATGAGGTTTTCTTTGGTCCTGTTTAAATCTCTGTAAGACATGTTTGGAATGAAAGGAAGCCCCACTGAACTGTCATCTGTCTGCACACCTGAAGGTCTTTGGCATGTCTTTTCTCTTGTCTTTCATTTCCATCAAGATCTTATCCAGACGATCCCCGAAGAGCCTGTCACAATTATGTAAATCTCCTCTTGTGAGTAGTAATAGTCTGGGCTGTCTTAGTTGGCCATGCCTGAGCACGCACTGGCCTATGTCTGCCTGACCTCTCTCCATCCAGGGGAGAGGAGGAAGAAGAGGAGGGGGTGCAATTTCTAATAGGGTATCTAGACCTACAACTCCTGGGAGAAGCAGGAGTAAGACTATAGTGGAGATGTCTTAATTCCTCCTGCATTGCTTGTCTAAGAAGGCCATAAGGACTGCAGGGCCCCAAAGTGACCCTGAGGATTTTATATTAGAGCTTTGCAGCTGAAGTACATCAGCTCTTTCCTCATCAGGCTGAGCAGTTTGCAGGAAGTCTGGATCATGATCTTGTTCCTGAGCACCTGTCTGGGACATTGCCATGGCATGACTGCCTCCAGGGTGATGTTCCCAATTCTCATTTGTTGCCTCTTGGAGTGGTAGAATCACCTGAGAAGGGAGCCTCTTCACTGTAACAGATTGCTCAAAATGGCCGTTATCGTAAGCCTGCTGGCCTAAACTGGCTGTTGGCCTCGGAGTGCCAATATGTTCCATTTTCACATGCTTTTTCTTCCTCACAGAGTGGTCAGCCATGGCTGCCAGAGCAGACCACATCAGGGCCATGCCATCCTCGGCAGTCTCCCTTGCACCTTCTGTCAACAAAGAATCAGACTCCCTGGCTGGAGGGGGAGAAGGTGGAGGAGAAGAAGAAGAGGAGAAGATTGGATTTATACCCCACCTTTCACTACCCAAAGGAGTCTCAGAGCTCCTTTCCCTTCCCCTCCCCACAACAGACACCCTGTGAGGTAGGTGAGGCTGAGAGAGCTCTGACAGAAACTGCTCTTTTTCAAGAACAGCTCTTATCAGAACTATGGCTTACCCAAGGTCATCCAGCCAGGTGCAAGTGGAGGAGTGGGGAATCAAACCTGGTTCTTCCAGATTAGAGTTTGTGCACTTAACCACTACACCAAACTGCCTCAAGAAAGCTGTCTATCTCCATACCAATGGCTTGATTTAAATAGCTGCTAATCACCCTCAGCAATCTAGCACTCAAGGTTCCCTTTACCACTCTTTGGCCCTCGAGATGGGGGAAACTCAAAGAAAGGACAGGAGGAGCAAAGGAACAGATAAAGGTAGTAAAGTAAATTTGAAGAAAAAAATCTAAGTCTAAATCTAAAAAGAGCAGGAGCTTGTCTCCAAAGCTGCTCTCCCTTCTGAGGTAGGAAACAAACTGGAGAGGGTGACTCCCACAAGGCTGGAGACAAGAAGCTGGAAAAAATAGTTCCTGCCTCCCTTAATGGGCAGCGGGAATCACCCAATCAAGATGTCCTCAACCTCAGAAGGAGAACAGTGTTAGCCCCCAGATAGACGTTGCAGAAGGTAGTTCATAATGAATGCTCTTCATCATATCACCCCCAAATCCCTCATATGTGTGTGTGCTTGCTTGCACAGCCTGGCATAGAAGTAGAGCCAGGATGAGGCTAAGGTACATACACTGGAACTAAGATGGAGTTGGAAGAAATAAAATGGATGCTGGCAAAAGATAAGTCTGGAAATACTATTTTGGGAAGGTGACTCTAGGGCATCTGCCTGCTAATGACTTTCTCCCCAGTTAAAAAGGAAAGAAAGGTATTTTATCTCCACAATGGAATTCTCAGGAAAGGCAATCTCCACCTTGATACGACTCCGCACACCTGATCATGCTCCTCCTGGTCTATTCACCCTAATTAATGGACTATTCACACAACTTGGTAGTTTTTCTCTCCCACAATCAAGGATCATCAGTGAAACACTAATACCTTTATTCCTGTTAACAGCTGCAACAGGAAAACATACACTGGACCAATCCATCTAGTTACACACACATGCAAAATATCACAAGGTTCTCCAGGTTCTTTGTCCATTCCTGGCAACACTATTCAGCATTTCCCACATTGTTTTACTTCTAGCCAATCCCATCAGAATATAGTTTTAGGAGGGCAGTCTCATCAGCATGCCCTCAGGTAGCATTTTGGCCTACAACTGGACATGCTCAGCATGTGTTTTTCTGGACCCAAACTGCACACCCAAGATGCTGGAAGTCTTGCTCCTCTCTGCGGATTGCTGCTCTTCAGAACAGGTAGCTATCACCCTCCTATTTCCCTCTCCCTACTATATTTCTATCAGCTTGTGTGCTTGCTTTCCAGTTATTTCTGTACGTGTGCATTATTTTATTATTTCCTCTTTCAATAAAGCAACCTTTTCTTGGTTAAGCAACTGCCTGGTTCTTCTCTGGGAGTTTCTAATAGGGAAAGTTCCCTGTAAACACTGGTAGCCAATCTCGCTAGTTGCCCCCCTCTCACAAGCCTCTTGTGTCCTTGCTAATTCCCCCAACGAACACTGGAGACAGCTCCCTTTTGAGCGACACATAGCAATTTGGGATTGCAACTGGTTTTTATACTCTGCTTTTCCATACCTTAAGGCAGGGGTGTCAAACATATGACTCACAGACCAGATCCAGTCCCTGCAGGGCTCCTATCTGGTCCTCAAGCAGCTGGCTATCTGCTGCTTCCTGTTCCTGCATTGCAGGTCCTTTTGCCTAGTCTCTTCTATATCCTCCCTCGAAGAGGAAAGAAAGCCAAGCCTCCTTTCCCTCAGTTGGGTGAAGGCCTCTTCCCCTTCTCTGGGGAAGGAGAGGGAAGGAAGGAAAGAGCGAGAGCGAGAGTTTTTGTGTCCCCTATGGCACTTTTAAGACCAAAAACATTTTATTCCAGGTAAAAGCTTTTGTGTTTGTGCACACTTCTTCAGAGGAAGAGAGAGGGGAGGGAAGGAGAGAGAGATGGAGTCCTATGGCACTTGGAGAGATCCCCCTTTCCAGTTCTAACAGATGGGAGGAAGGAAGCCTAACAGTACAGTTTGCATTCTTTATTAGTGAAAGAGAGCAAGAGACCAGTAGCACCTTAATGATTAACAAAATTAGCAGCAGGGTAGGAGCTTTCATGAATCACTGCTCTCTTCTTCAGATACAGCTAGAATGAGAGTCCATCTGTTTTATATCTTGGAGAATGAAGAGATTTCAGATGCCAAATGACAATAACTGGAATTGGTAACAAGAGAAGAAAGCTAGGTCTCAGTTCAGTCCAGGAGGATGCATTGTCTTAAGCTTCATTATCACTTGCAATTCAGTCTCTCTAATCTCCCTTTGAAATTCTTTTGTAAGAGAACTGCTACCCTTAGGTCAGCAACTGAATGTCCTGGAAGGTTAAAAAACCCCACTGGTTTTTTTAATGTTGTGGTTGAGTCCAGTAGTACCTGAAAGACCAACACAAATCATGGTAGGGTATGTGCTTTCATGAGTCACTGCTGACTTTTTCAGACTTATTTCCATTTATTCTTTGCACCCTCCAGGATTGAATCCTCCTGTACCAAACTAAGGTTTCCTGTCTCATTAGCAATGCTGATTTCTCCATGCCTACTATCCCTCTCCATATCACAACTAATCCAATTATGCCTGCTATTGCCATTTGACATTTGAAATCATCTTTATAAAGTTTATATCTGCAGTACTTCGTATTATATTTTATGGCACACATGGCCTGGCCCGACAAAGTGACATTCATGTCAGGCCCGGCCCTCATAACAAAATAGTTAGGACCATAATAGTAACTGCTGATGTGTAGTATCAAATACATTTACAGCCCTGGACTTTGCCATCTCTTTTCCCTGCTCTTTATGAGTAGAACAGCGCTGTTCCAAGGAAGTTAATTTTAAATTCACGAAGAGATTTAAGGTACGGCTCCAAGAAAATTAGATTCAAGATCAGTAGCACTTTATAGGCTGACAAGATATTCAGGGTATCAGCTTTCAAGAGACAAAGCTCCCTTTGTCAGACATGAGTAGGAATGGAGATCTGAGTAGATGGTTTTCATTAAAAACAAAAAGTTTTGAGCCTAATGCAGAATGAGATGAGAATAATCTGAGAAGAACGAGATTACAAAAGAACACAAGCACAATATGTTTTGAAGGTTAACATTACAGATGTGCATACCAGAATTCCCAAATCAAAAGTATACTAGAAAAAAAATCCTTTTTAGAACATTCTGGGTATTTACAGTATGAAAAGTAGACTGACAGAACGTTCTGGATCCTTCTGGGTGTCTCGAATGGTGTTTTTAGAGCAAATGGCACCACATTTGCAGGGTACCAAGTCTTATTGCCTCACAGGAAACAATGGACCCACAGATCCCGAAATATGGGGAAAAACAGAAATAACCCCAAACCAGGATATGGATGCTCAAAAATTTGGCATTATACTTTTGCTGATGCCCTCCAAATTTCTAATCTGAACTTTTTCAAAATGCATACCCCTAGTTAACATACAGTGGGGACACCAAATGACCCTTATTTTAGAAAGCTATCATGGATCACAGAGCTTCAAACACTTACCTGTACTTTCTGTTTTTCTATTTTTGAGCAGCAACACCCATGTGTCAAACTGGAAGTTGCTGCCATAGATTGGCAAGTCATATTTGGGACAATTTTAATTTTATGTTTAGAGTGAATGCTTACAATTCCAACCTTTAATGGCATAACATATATAATCAAGTATATACAGAATGGAAGGAAGATTTACCATATGTAAATAATTGCACATACAGTCATACTTATTCCCGTTTGGATTTAAGAATATCTGCCAAAAACCTGGCTACAGCCTCAGTAATCTCCCACTTAGTATCACTCAATAAATGCCGACAGAAAGAAGGATTGATCAAATAGTCAGGGGGTAAAGAGAGCTTTCGAAATAGTTCCTTATGGAGATTAAAATACCTAGAACTGTGGAGCAATATATGCTGAATTGAGTCGGGGGTAGTGTCTGTCACTCAGGGACACTCGATGATATCTCCCCTGTAAGACTTTAGAGGGGAATGCATTTAATCTGGCCGGCATAAACACCCTACAGTGGTTCGGAGTCATTAGATCCGATAAATAATGGGGCATATTGTTGTACCTAGAACTGTGGAGCAATATATGCTGAATTGAGTCGGGGGTAGTGTCTGTCACTCAGGGATACTCGATGATATCTCCCCTGTAAGACTTTAGAGGGGAATGCATTTAATCTTGCCGGCATAAACACTCTACAGTGGTTCGGAGTCATTAGATCCGATAAATAATGGGGCATATTGTTGTACCTAGAACTGTGGAGCAATATATGCTGAATTGAGTCGGGAGCAGTGTCTGTCACTCAGGGGTACTCGATGATATCTCCCCTGTAAGACTTTAGAGGGGACTGCATTTAATCTGGCCGGCATAAACACCCTACAGTGGTTCGGAGTCATTAGATCCGATAAATAATGGGGCATATTGTTGTACCTAGAACTGTGGAGCAATATATGCTGAATTGAGTTGGGGGCAGTGTCCGTCACTCAGGGGTACTCGATGATATCTCCCCTGTAAGACTTTAGAGGGGAATGCATTTAATCTGGCCGGCATAAACACCCTACAGTGGTTCGGAGTCATTAGATCCGATAAATAATGGGGCATATTGTTGTACCTAGAACTGTGGAGCAATATATGCTGAATTGAGTCGGGAGCAGTGTCTGTCACTCAGGGGTACTCGATGATATCTCCCCTGTAAGACTTTAGAGGGGACTGCATTTAATCTGGCCGGCATAAACACCCTACAGTGGTTCGGAGTCATTAGATCCGATAAATAATGGGGCATATTGTTGTACCTAGAACTGTGGAGCAATATATGCTGAATTGAGTTGGGGGCAGTGTCCGTCACTCAGGGGTACTCGATGATATCTCCCCTGTAAGACTTTAGAGGGGAATGCATTTAATCTGGCCGGCATAAACACCCTACAGTGGTTCGGAGTCATTAGATCCGATAAATAATGGGGCATATTGTTGTACCTAGAACTGTGGAGCAATATATGCTGAATTGAGTCGGGAGCAGTGTCTGTCACTCAGGGGTACTCGATGATATCTCCCCTGTAAGACTTTAGAGGGGAATGCATTTAATCTGGCCGGCATAAACACCCTACAGTGATTCGGAGTCATTAGATCCGATAAATAATGGGGCATATTGTTGTACCTAGAACTGTGGAGCAATATATGCTGAATTGAGTCGGGAGCAGTGTCTGTCACTCAGGGGTACTCGATGATATCTCCCCTGTAAGACTTTAGAGGGGAATGCATTTAATCTGGCCGGCATAAACACCCTACAGTGGTTCGGAGTCATTAGATCCGATAAATAATGGGGCATATTGTTGCAGAAAATATTGAGACCCAATGAGGCTGGAGAGCAAGTAAAAGGATTAATTGGACATAATTTTTCTCCCAATTTAACAGACTCTGTTTGATACAACTAAAGATATATGACTTGTTAGATGTAGAAAAATCATCAACTACTATCCCTAATTGGTTGAGTTTGAATGTAAGAGCCACTGAGCAACTTGAGGTATAGAGAGCCTGTTTCAGAACACTGCAACTTTATAGAAGCCGCAGACTATAGATGGCCCTAACTTTTCAAAAATATTGATCTAGAATTTCTATGTGCACTGAGGTTTCGGAGCAAGATCTCAGATCAAATGCATCAATTCAAGTAGAAGAGAATACTTTTTTTTTTTTTTAATAGTCTTCAACTCTGTAAGGATTGCTCTGTATGGTGCAAA
Source organism: Gekko gecko (assembly GCA_029375565.1). Classification (NCBI taxonomy): domain Eukaryota; kingdom Metazoa; phylum Chordata; class Lepidosauria; order Squamata; family Gekkonidae; genus Gekko; species Gekko gecko. The sequence goes on along the minus strand of JAPDNY010000007.1, from coordinate 43,273,754 downwards.
TGCTCATTTCACTTTTGTTTCCAAACCACAAGTTTAACAGGTCTGTGAAAGTTTGTGTTAGTTCAAAAACTCACAAAACCTACTTAAGAGGCAGTTAGACAAAACAGATAAAATAAGTGCATATGCTATGAAACAACATCTCTTAAAACATGTTTAATTGTTTTGAAAACTACTCTCTGTCTCTAGCCTCTATGCTCCGGAAGGCACCTTTCTTAAGCCTCCAGTGATAACAGACTAGTCTGTATTGGAAGCACTACATGTGCAGCCTACATGAAGAATTCAACCATTCTAGTGCCCTGACTTGGATGGCCCAGACCAGCCCAATCCTGTAGATCTCAGAAGTTAAGCAGCATTGTCCTTGGCCAGAAATTGTATGGGAGATCTCCAAGGAAAGCCAAGACTGCTATACAGAGGCAGGCAATTGCAAACCACCTCTGAACATTTCTTGCCTTAAAAACCCCACAGGGCTGCCATAAGCCTGCTGTGATTTGACCGCACTTTTCACCACCCGTGCACCATGGTACTCTCTTTCCTTTTTTTTGTGGGGGTCTCTCATATTGTGTCCCACCTCCCCCATAGCAATACTGCAATATTGTGAAAGAAATGCTGACTGTTAAGACCAATTCCTTTCTTGCAATTCCCCAAAACACATTTGTTGCCATCTCTTGTTTGGTAATTAAGCAAGTCTTATTTTGGTGAAACAACCTTGAAGATGGAATGCACAGCCTTTTTTCAGACAGCAATTTCAACTGTTACTAAGATTCAGCTTATGCTTATCTCAAGATTGTATTTCTTCCTTTCTCCACACACCTCTAAATCAAGCAAAGTGCCTGTGAGATGTGGACAGAGAGAGGGGATAGGCTCCAACATGTTCCAAGCAAATCTATAAAAAGGAGGCCCCAGTGATCTTCACCTTCACATCTCTCAACTTCCAAACAGTCCCCACCTGCCCCAAAGCCATGGATGAAGTAAGAGGTGAGAGCGAATCCACCGAGGATAGATATTTTGAGAACACCAGTTGTAGGTAAGTGACCTTGTTTTCTACTTCATTAATTGCTTCCCCACATTCCAGATGAAGACAGAACATGAAAGGTGTTTGAAACGAACTACAGCTATTTTGGGGTTATTTTTTCTCTTATTCCGGCAATTTAAAACTGGCCAAAAGTCTTTTCATAATTCAGTTCTGAAAGTGTTTCATAGACAGCTGGCAAGTTAATGTTTCAGTCCTCATTGACTCACAAACATTTCTGAATAGGGATTTCTCATTTTGGGAAGCAAAATATATAATTTTTAGACCTGGCCACCTACTGCTGTGGCACATGAAAACAAATACCCAATTTTTAGCCATGGTGAACTCTTACATCCTCCCTGTGCTCCATATTATCAATTCATCTGCATGAACAGCTACAAAAGCTGCATGCAGCAACAAGAACCGGTAAAACTCACTGCCTAAGATGACATACACAAAACTTCATAGAATCTGAATCACAGAGATTCACAGGACACAGAACAATCTGTGCTCCCCAAGATGCAACAACATCCCCCACAAAGCAAGCAGAGAAGCTGGCCTGCAATTCACCTCAACAAATCTCATTAGTTACTATTTCAATTCTTGCTTGCAGGATTGTGCCAATGTAACTCGTACCTTGAGGGCCAAAAGGCCATTACAGTAACATGTAAGGCAGCCATACTGAGTTCTATCCCCTTCTCTTCACCCCATATATTTATCCCACTTAAGGCATAGTGACCTCAAGTTTTCTTATCTGCATGCCTGGATAAAGGCCAAAATACAGATTTAAGTTACTGTTCTATTTTTCAATAAAACTGTTAAAAACATCTTCATGCTCAGCCCTTTGTGCTTCCTGTCCCTGCCAGCAGAAAAGCTCAATACACTAGGTTTAAGGCCCACTTACCGCAATTTCATCTAGAAAGGACTTGAAGAAACCTTTCATTCCATATGCTATGGAAGCTCCTGTCCATCATCAGGTATACTGGCCTGTTAATTCACATGGAAGTAAGAAGTACAGCCACTTTATTTAGGGAAGGGGGAAATAAAGCAGAGGGGGAAAGCCTTAAAAAGAGTCAAGAAGATCAGTCTGCCCAAAGCATACTCTGGAGAAGTTTGCCAGCTGTTACCTCAGAATGGTTGCGGTTGCACATGCCAGAAAAAAATGGGGGGGGGGGAGCAAGGCTATTTCCTCCGGAGGAATTTGACCCGCAGTTGCACGATCACACCTCCTTTTGAAACGGCAGGTGCAGTCCATCAATGCATGATCAGATGCAACTCAGGGTGAGTCGGGGGGGGGGGTTGTGCTGTTTTTTCCCCATTTGCTTAACTGAGGAATCGATGAATTGCACCTCTGCATTGAGGGCTCCCTATGGAGTTTGTGAAGATGTGCATACTGCGGAGGGGGGGAAACAACGGTATGGAGTTGGGATGGCCTAATCAGACCATCCCAATGCCATGAGAGCGTGCTGGAGCGATCAGACATGGGGAAGTCCGTCCGTGGACTGTTGCAACTTGTTAACTACTGGATTTTCCCCAATGTCTTTTAACTCTGCTTCTGCGGCGGAGCAGAACAGGTTGCCGATGGCTGCGAGGCGTTTCCCAGATGTTGTTATATGATCGCACCCTTTAAATCTACCTGGCATTCACACCTATGTTGGGTCTAATTGTGCATATGATCACAGCCAATGGTATCCAAGTTGTCAGCAGTTATTAAATATTTACATTGTGTTTTCCAGTTTTTGTAAAATCCCCAAGATGGATAATAAATTAAGCAAACAAACAAAACAAACCCAATAAAAATACAAACGTTAAAATGCAGCATACAACATAACAAGCAAGAGGACAGGCTAGAAGCCAACAACAAAAACAGCAGTAGCAAACAATGTTCCTTCTAAGTTGTGGAGTCTTCTGAGCAAAAATTCAACTTCGTGAGCTACTGGTATTAAAGTTGTGAATGAGAGATTTGGCTACTGCATAAATTAGTGTGCTCTGGAGCCATCCTTCCTGAGTTAAGGCAAAAATGTGTGAGCCGGAGGCTAAAAAACTGTGAGCTAGCTCACACTAACTCAGCTTAGAGGGAACACTGGTAGCAAAGAGCCTATCTAGAACCAAAAGCTCTTTCAAAAAAGAACCATATTTACCTGCATCTTAACTGCTCCAGAGAGTTCCATAATCTTGTTGCCACTGTTGAGAGTACCCTCAATAGCCACTGCACTTTGGATGATTGGGCACAAGAAGAAGGGCTTTTCCAGAAGAAGAAGGGCTCCTAATTTTCTTGGGCATTCATCCACAAGCAATGCAATCAGTTCAGTAAACATGGTTCTTCCACACATCTGCCCGCCCCCTGCATTTTCACAGTTGTGAAGTTAGTTTATTTTCTTCTGCATGTGCCTTAAATAACCAGCATTTATTTTGTGTTGTTATGGCCAATGGCTAAGACAATAAACTTAAACTTGAATAAATAACCAGCATTTTCAAGGGAGGGTGCTGTTGCCATCAGTGGCACCACAGACCTCCCCCTCCTTTTATTTTTTTGCACATATTTATATATATCAATGGCTACCTAAAAAAAAAAGCCCTAAAATATCAATATACTGCTTTAAAGATAGGTCAAGCAGGTTCTCTGAACTCCTTTCTCTCTCTCTCTTTCCTATCCTTTTCCCTTGTGGAGATATGCCTTTTTCCTTATAGCTTCATGAGGGAAAGGGTTAGAAACTTATTTAAAAAAAAGCAAGCTGGGAATTCAGAGAACCTGCTTGACCTATCATTACAGCAGTATACTGGTATATCAATACTTTAGTGCCATTTAAAAAAAATGATACCACTCATCTTCAGAAGCAAGGTGGGGGAAGGAGAGGGGGTTGATTGATGACGACAGTTCAATCATTGAAAAGTGGGCTGGAGGTCTCTGGGGGAGCGGATGGCACAAAGAAAACAAACAGAAACATTCGTATGAGGAAAAAGGCTACTCAAAATCAGCTTCCAGGAAAAGGTTGTTGTAAAACCGGTCTCAAAAGAATCAGAAAAACAACAACGGGGGAAACCAAAAAACTGAAATGAAAACCAAAGGCACAAAAACGCATGCAGAAATCAGGGCACAAAATGAAGAATATGTAGCCAGAACTTACAGAAATAAACCATGCCGAAAAGCCCGAAGTATCTCTGAGGCAGATCTTAACGTGTAAGCCAATATGGGAGTAGGCAGTCCTTTAGATAAGCTGGACCTAGGTATTTTAGGGCTTTAACAATTAAAAACAGCACTTTGAACTAGGCCTGGAAACAGCCTATCAGTCTATGCAGCCAACACCTCCCATCAATAATCTGGCTGATGCTTTCTGATGACTTCAACAACAGTTCCATTTAGAGTGCTACAGTAATCAATACATCTAATAGTCACATGGCCCCACCTATAGACAGGGGCCATGTACAGACTAGGGAGATGTTGCAGCAAAGTCTTTGAACCTCCCAGGTCTGCAGAAAGATGTGAAGAGAGGAAAAGAGGGAGGAACACTTATCACAACATAGGAGAGAAGAAGGAACCAGCTGAGCCAGCACCCATTACTGTCTCTCTGATCCATGGGAGGGAGAGAGAAAATGAGCTGCCATCCCCCCAAAGATTCACTACAGGTGGGTAGTGGAGGAGCATGAGCCCTGGCACCCCCCATCACCACTTCAGCAAGGGAGGCAGCACTTCCCCCTCATCCACCATCAAGGTAGCCGCACTGTGAAATATGTCACATCTCCAGGACCTGTCCACAGCATATCTATCAAAACAGGACAAGTAGATGCCCTAGATCTGAGGTCCCCAACCTTACTGAATTTCACAATGTTGGGAAGAGTTGTGAGCACCACCCCAAAATGGCTGCCTTAGGAGGCAGAGCCAAATGAATACCTCCCTCTTCCTGGGAAGAAGGAAAACCTGAAGAGGGACTAGAACTACATATTTACTAAAAAGCCCAGGGGCTTACGCATCTTTCAGAACAGCCAGTCTTACAGTGGCCCTGCCCATTTTCTGAAAAGCTCAGCAAATGCCAAGGGAAGTACTGCCCAGGTGTCATGGCTAGACAAGCCTTCTTAGATGAGGCAAATTGTTTAGATCTCTTCTAGTCTGGTTTCAGGCCTGGTTATGGGACTGAAACAGCCTTGGTGGATCACTTGCACAGGAAGATGGGCAGAGGGAGTGTGATTCTGTTGAATCTCCTGAACCTCTGAGTGGCTTTTGATACCATCAATCATGGTATCCTTCTGGACCGCCTATTTGGACTGGGAGGCGCAGTTCTGCAGTGATTCTGATCCTATGTGGAGGGCAGGTTTCAGAAGGCTTGTGCTGGGGAAATGCTGTTCATCCCCTTAGCCTTTGGCCTATGAGGCCCACAAGGTTCCATTCTGTCCCCTTTGCTCTTTAACATCTACATGAAAACAGTGGGTGAGATCATCAGATTTGGACTGGGTTGTCACCAACATATGGATGACTCTCAGGTCTATCTCCAACTTCCAGCTGATCCCAGGGAGGCTGCAGAAACCCTGAACCAGTGCCTAGAGGCAGTTATGGAGCAGATATGGACTAATAAACTGAAGCTTAATACTGACAAGACAGAAGTGCTACTGGTAGGGAGAAAGTCTGACCCAGGAATCGGGATTTGTGTCACCCATTCTGGATGGGGCTGCACTCCTCTTGAAGGAACAAGTCCGTAGTCTTGGGGTGTTCTTGGATCCAGGCCTGCTGCTGAATTAGCAGGTGGCAGCTGTAGCCAAAGGTGCCTCTAAGCAGCTTCGACTGGGTAGCCAGCTGCAGCCTTTCCCAGACAGAACATATCTGCCCACTGAGGTGTATGCCTTGGTTACATCTAGATTAGATTTCTGCAGTACTGTGTGGGGCAGCCCATGAAAAGTGTTCAGAAACTTCAATTGATACAGAATGCTGTAAATAGGATACTGACTGGAGTGGGCTCGCTGTAGTGACCATATCACTCCACTCTTAGCCCACCTACGCTGGCTCCCAATTTTTTTCTGGGCACAATTCAAGGTGCTAGTGTTGTCCTCCAAAGACTTATATGATTTGAGAACAACATACTTGAAGGACCACCTAAATTCTTATGAACCTATGTGACCATTATGGTAATCTTCAGGGGCCCTGCCTTCAGTACCCCTGCCTTCTGAAATTAAATGGGTCACAACTAGGGATGTGCATTCGGTATTTACTGAGCCAAATAAATACCTGAATAATGCCTTTTCGGAATTTTTCAGGTATTCATTAAGCTGAATACCAAATCAGAGCATTTATTCGGAAGCCGAACAGAGATTTCCAAATACTATTTGGCTCTATTTAGCTACTATTCAGTTCCATTATACCCTATGGGGCAATTCTCTTAGGTGGTATCGGGGGGGGGAACGGTTCGAGGAAGAGGTGCCAAATTTTCAGTTTAGCTGCTGGAGCCTTTCTCCAAAAGAACCCCCAAGATTCAAAAAGATTGGACCAGGGCGTCCAATTCTATGGACATCCAAATTGGGGGCCCCCATCCTCTATTATTTCCAATGGGGAAAATTAGCAAGGCAATATAAGCCCAGCAGAATGTCCCAGAGAACCTCTGTAGTAGAAAGTGAAGTGTGTGTCAGGCTATGTTTGCAAGGCCAGCAGTAGAACCAGTGGAACAGTGACCTGCAGAACCAGTGCCACTGTGGCAGTGCCAAAGCCCAAAGGGACTAAGGTCAAATCTGAAAATCTCTGAAGTAGGAATGGGGGGCGGGTTCTGCAAGGACAGCAGAACCAGTGCAGTGTAATAGTGCCCAGCAGCAGAACCCACCTACTAGTGTCCAACAGCAAAACCCAGTGCCAGCTTACTAGTGCCAAGCAACAGAACCCTAACCTTAACCCAGTGCCAATGTGGCGGCTACACCAGAGAATCCTAGCAGGGTTTTAAAAAAACTTTGGGGCAGAAATAAGGGCAGCAGAAGCCCAGAAGAACACTCAAAAGTGCAGAGTGGGCAGGCACTTTTGCTAGTCCACCTGAACCATGGCCAGCCCAATACACAGAAGCCCAGGATTGTTGAGCTGCCACTTGCCACTGTTCTGCTGCTGGGTACTAGTAAGTTGGCACTGGGCTATGCTGCTGGGCAGCCACTACTGCACTGATTCTGCTGTCCAGCAATCCCCCTCCCCATTGCTTAGATTGTGGTTTTGTGCTTGACATCAGTCCTCTTGAGCTAGCATTTGCCACAATGCCACCAGGTGCTACTGCTGGGCACTAGTAGATTGGCACTGGGTTTTGCTGCTGGGCAACAACTACTGCACTGGTTCTGCTGTCCTGCAAACCCCCTCCATCTTGCTTGGATTCTGTGCTTTTGATCAGCCCTGTTGAGCTAGCCTGGCATTTGCCACAATGGCACAGAGTTCTGCTGCTGGGCTCTAGTAGGTTGGCACTGGTTTATGCTGTGGGACACCAGTAGGTTGGTACTGGGTTCTGCTGCTGGGCACTAGTACACTGCACTGGTTCTGCTGTCCTTGCAGAATGCCCCCACCCTTACTTTAGAGGTTCTCAGATCTGACCTTAGTCCTTTTGGGATTTGACACTGCCACAGTGGCACTGGTTCGGCTGGGCACATTGTCCTGGTTCTGCTGCTGGCCTTGTAAAAATGCCCCCTCACTTCAATTTCAACTGCAGAGATTCTCTGGGACATTCTTCTATATTTGCATTGCCTTCCTATTTTTCTCCCATTGGAAACAATGGAGGATGGGAGCACCCACTTTGGGTGCCCACAGAATTGGTTGCCATGGTCTAATCTTTCTGAAGCTTGGAGGTCCTTTTGGGGAGAGACTCCAGCAGCTACACTGCAAATTTTGTGCCTCTACCTCAAACCCCCTTTCCCTCAGCCCACTGAATATACCCTAGGAGGTTTGCCATTCGTATAATGGCCCCATAGGGTATAATGGAGCCGAATATATTCGGTATTACTGAATATTTCCAGAATCCAAATGCAATGCCAATACTGGTATTTGGGAAAGCTGAATAAATTTGGCTCTTTTATACCCGAATCCGAAAATATTTTGTTGTTTCTTTGCACATCCCTAGTCACAATCCAGGAGAGGTTCTTCTCAGACATGGCACCTAAGCTCTGGACCTCTCTCCCCAGGGAGATTCATCTGTTCCCTTCTGTTGCTGTCTTCTGCCAGCAGATGAAGACTTTTTTGTTTCATTTGGCATTCCTTCAATGATCCCGGAGCAATGTTTTATGTTTTGTATGTATTCTAACCTGTTTTTTTTTTAATGAGGTATGTTTGGGAGGGGAATTTTTAAAAATTCTTTCATAATATAATTTTAACATGTATGTTTTAAATTGTTACATCTTCAGAACCACAAAGTAGGCTCTAAAATGGCTGTTGGACTATTTGGCCCAGATTTTTCTCATGTTATCTGCTAACAACATTCAGGTTTTGGTTCCTGCCATTGTAAAATGCTGTACCCTATCTCTAGCTCCTCAGAAAGCAAATGCAAAGGCATTTGGGAATGAACCACCTGTGTGTCAACTGCCTGGGTCATTCTTATAATTCCAGAGTTCAGAAAGAGCTTCAACAGAACTCCAGCAAGACAGTTCCTCAGATCTACTAGGAAACTATCAGTTCCTGAGAGAGAAGTAAAGATGTAAAATTTATGGAAATTTTCAGGTGGGTACCCATGCTAGTTGGCAGTAAAGGAAAAAGATTCAAGTCCAGTAGTATCTTAAAGACAAAAAGATTCCAGATATCCGATGAAAAGAACTTTGACTCTTGAAAGCTTATACTCTGGAAATCTTATTGGTCTTTAAAGTGCTACTTGACTCAAATCGTGTTCTTCTGGAAATTTTCAAGTCATTGGGGGGAAGACCCAGAAATATTGGGGAAAATTGAAATATGCAACTGTTATTTTCCTGTCAAACCTAAACTTCTTTTACTGGATGAACAGCATTAAAACCATCTTTTGTAACTAGTTAGCATATAAAATTGTACTAGGCATATTCATGGAACTTAGAAGTATAACTACTAGTATCTTCATTTTCTATAAGAAAAATTGCAATTATACCCATTACTTTGCAAACTCTTCCATCCTATGCAGTCACAGCATGTGTGTCTTTAATTTTTGTGCTCTGAGGGTAAGAAAAATTTGTTGAAGATTAAAAATAAATTCTGTAGCAAATAAAAGAAAGTGTTTTATTTGGACAGAGAAATTCATAGAGTCACAGGAAGCAAGACAGCTGGCATGCCTGGATGTTAAACTAAACATCATAACACTAAAAGTACTGAATTCTTTAATAATGCATTATCATGAAACAGAAAACATATTAATTGCTGCCATTATTTACATTTCTCTACAAAAATTATTGAAAATATTGTATGTATTTACAGACTTTCCCTCTGTGCTTTCCAAATTTTCAACTAGAAAACTGACAACTCCTCCTTAAAAAAATGACACCCCCCCATTTTTCCATTCTTACTCCACGTCATTACATCTTTAGAGTGGATCATCCTAACTGCCCTCCAATTCCGCAGAATCTCCACCAGAAAATTATCGGCCCGAGATAAAGGAGTTACATTAAGCTCCTCAAATGATTATGATCTCCACAGTCCAATTAAACAGCCATTCCAAACGCTGACTAGGATCTTGAATTCTGCCATCTGTGACTCCTCGTCCTGTATCACCTACACAATCTTATGTCTTACACAAGTGAGTTTCTGGTTTAACTACTCTCAACAGTGAGCCACTCCTACTGAAACACTAGACATACATGTAGCACAACATTAAGGACCACCCCAGAAGACAAGATGAAATTGGCAGTGAAGTACTGAGAGGGGGCGTGCTCAAATGCTGCTAGCTGTTGGTAAGGAAAAAAGATCCAGTTTAAATCAGTACTTTTCCCCCTATCCCCAGAGAAGAATCTTCTACCATCCACAGGTCTAGTGTCATTAATAATGCTATAAGTTTATCAAAGAAAAATCTGGTATGAATCAGATTCACAAAATGACTGAGCCAAAGTACATGGACTGATAAAATCAGGGTAAGTAGAGATTCTTTGGCTTACCTGACCTGTACTGAAAGAGTTTCAGCTCTGTCAATCACATTTATGGACATTTCTTCTGTACGAGAACACAAGAGCAAGACCTTTCAAGAAATTGTCAAAATTTCTTAGCATTGATCACAAAAAACCACTGACAATCTACAATGTATGCAAGTAAATGGTTTCAGGACTGAATCAGTACAAGTATCATTTTCCAATTTATTTATCTTATATGTAGTCTGCCCATTCTGAATCTATTTTTATATTTCTATTCCACCTTTCCTTAATAGCCAAAGATGGCTCATATCATAACCATAAAACATCATCATAAGATGTACCACCATAAAAGTAGAAATTTCAACATATCACATTTCCAAGAACATACAAAAACAGCTATCCAAACACAAAACCTACTGGTTGACACCCAAGAATTATGCAGAAAATAAAGTCCATATCCTCCCATCAAATCTAACAAATATGTATCATTTGGAATGCCCTCCTGCAATCCACAGTTCATTCTGAAGAGTAGGGGTGACTATAGAAATGACAACACTCTGACAACACAATCAAAAATTCTAAAGGATCCCTTCTGAAAATTCAGCATATTTCAAGAAGCCATCTTCCCAGTGTAGCTCCAAGCTATGGAAAAGCCATAAAAGCCTAAGTATCCTCAGGATGGAGCTAAGAGATGAGGAAAAGAGAGAAAACTGGCAGAAATTGTCTCCCTCACTCTTGCACTTCTGCAAGAGAAGCACTAGGATCCTGTGGTTACTGATCCCACTTTCTCCTGTGGCAGAAGTGGGATAGGAGGATAGAGAACACATGGTCTGCCAATGGAAATCCTCCCGTCAGCTGAGATTTCACTGAATGCAAGCTATATTTTAATATAATATCCCTGAATACAGTATAAGTGATGCTAAAAAAACCTTGATAGCATTGTTTCACATAACATAGTGTTACAAACGGTTCTTTATCTTACCAAAAATTACTGAAGTCAGGCCTCTTTCAGTGAAGCAGAAGAATATTTATTAATATACTCTTGCAAGAGGATGCGAAGCAATCAAGTAAGCAAGCATATTAATTGTCTCTAAAGCAACTCCTTATATACTTCTCCATGGACCAGAAAATAACAAAGGCCCTTCCTCAGTCTGACGTTGGTATGACAGCTGAGGGATACAGACTACGCCGAGCACACTAAATCATGACAACCCCCCCATACGTATACTTATTAATTCCAAATAAGATTACAGATATTTTGCTGTTTAATGCATTCTTCTAAGTCATTAAACATAGTTATTCATCAATGTCATGGACTCCAAGGGCAATCTTTCATCAGGTGTCTCCCCATTCCTTGGCATGGTCCATCACATCTGTCAGCCATCTTTATTTGTTTAAGGTCAGGGGGTATTCTTTCCCTTACCTTACCATCTTGAATTCCTGGGAGTAAGAACATATGGATTATTTATTGCTGTTCATCCCTCATTATTTTATCTTTGCCTACCCAACATTTTCATCCGGCTGTGACTCTCCATTTGGCCCTGACCCTTGCCTCTGTGCCCTTTTCCTAACATCAGCAGAATAGCAGCTGCTCAAACTTTTATTCTCTCTGTTTAAGGACATATATGGATCATGTATAGATTATATTGACGTAACAATACAATTAATATATGTTTCTAGCCAAAACTTTATTCTATTTTTTCACAATAGTATGATAATAGGAAATATTATAGTACTGACAGAATATAAAGTAAGTGTAGTGCAGTGTTTAGAGAACTGGATTCAAACTCTCACACTGCTAGAGAGCTTTCTGGGAGTATCTTGGACCAGTAACATCTTCTTGGCTTTATTTATCTCAAAAGGTCATTGTGAGGATAAAATGGGGAAGGGAGAACTATGTTTATTATGTCAAGCTTCTTGGAGGAAGTTTGGGATGAATATATATAGATACAGAAAAGTGAGCTGAGATGGAGACAGTTTTTAAAAGAAGAAAAACAATAATTTCTCTTGTGGACAGATAGCCTCCCAAAACTTGCAAAATACACAAATGGAATTTATTAAGAGAATTTCCTCTGCAATACTAGTGATTTTCAGAATGTGATGGTATATGTTAAGACAGTATGTGTTCAAACGTCTTCATTCCTTTATCAAAATGAACATTGCCGGCAGAGGAAGGAGAATGTAGCAGTACTAGGACATGATCAGATATGCCCAAAGCTTATTTTACTCAAGCATTAATGTTCTTCCAGAGTTCTAAGTGTACCCAAATGTGACCCTTCTTACAATTCCTCAAAAATATATAAAGCTGCATTATACCAAGCCAGACCACTCATCCATGTAGACCAGTGTAGCTTACTCTGAATGGCCACAGCTCGCCAATATTATGGGTAGAAGGTTTTACTCGCACTGCTGTCCACTATCCTTTTATCTGGATTTGCCAGGGACTGAACCTTCAGCCTTCTGTGTGAATGTTGTCATATGAAAATCAGACCATTCCCACAAAAATATATGCCCATTAATATCCTACCGAATGTACAGGCTTGTAGATTTCAGACCCAACTTAGATCCAGCTAGGGCTATGGTACTCACTCCATGGCTTACACAGTCACAATCAACCAAAAGAGCTAGGTGACTACCATTGGCCCTGCACATATAGCTCTCCCAACCACTCATATCCAATAATATTATTAAATATACAATTATAATAAGTTAAATTTTCAGTGCAACAACCAGAAACCAATATGAGAAGAAGAACCAGAGATGGCATATGTAACAGCCACACATAGTTCTTGAACCATAAAATGAATATTACTGAACTAGGGCTCTAATCTGGGTGAAGTCCTGTATGGTTTCTTCTACTTGTCTTTTGTTCAGATTGTACTTCGAAAGCAGGTCCAAAGATTGCCTGTGTTTTCTTAAATGGGGAGGGTGGTGGTGGAGACCTTTCTAGGCATGTCTACAGTTGCCTATGGACTGGAGGAAAAAAAATCCTGTTTTAACTGAGGCGTAATGGGATGCTATATTCAACCCAGTGAATGTCTAGAACACTAATGCACAAGAAGAACACATTTGCACTGCTGTTGGGAAGCAGCTTATAAACATGGATTGTGACCCAGGAAACCTGACATAAACATTTAATCAATTTTCTAACTTGGAGATGTGAAGAAGTTTTAAAAGGCTGCATAACTTTACCAAGTACTGGCGTTACAGAGGCACGTTCTTGTAGAGCACTTTATATTTAAGGTCGAACATTCATATTGCTATTGAACCTTCAGTACAGTACTTCACTTAGGGTTGCCAAATGTACAAGAAAAAAGTCTAGCCTGTTCTTGCATGCCTTTAACTGCAGCTTCCTAAACAGCAAGTGAACCTTTCAAAATCTGAAGACAAACTTCTGTCACTTGGTAATGTCTCTAAGCTGAACAGCTGCTGCAGTCTGTTGAGAAGCTGGCCACCCAACTTGTAGTTTACTCCTTCTTCTAACATTACCGAACCTAGTAGTTTACTCCTTTTTCTAACACTACTATAGTCATGAAGAAAAGGGGGTGCAGAATAATGGTGACCATTTCAAACAAAAATGGTGACCATTTCAACAAAAGGGGAGTTCTTTGCTTCCTACATTTAAATCTTTAAGACATGCAGTCCCCACAGACTGAATGGGAATGAAACATAAACCCCCTGTTGACCCTTCCACTATTGCTTCAATTAAAATTTTGTCAGCAGAAACAACAGGCATTAGGATGCTGGTGAGTCAGACTACTCTGGGAAAACTACAGAACATAAAACAAGTGTATAAAGGAAAAAAAGGTGGTTTTAAAGCATTTCTTAAGTTGAAATGTTTTAGGTATTGTAGAGGGTCACCGGGCATAACATAGTAATCAGTTTCAGCATTCTGAACTCCAGAGGTTGCCACTGAAAACATTTCCAGAAGACAAGACAAAGTGAGTCTATTCTGGCTGGGGATGTGGGATTAGATTAAACCAGAGAAGTGGGGGGAGGACACCAAAACATTGGTGCTTCTAACCTTCTAACACATTGTATTTCATGGATTTCTTAACCATATTATCTCCTTTTTCCTACCCCAACTGCATCTGTACTGTGTAACAGACAAAATACAGGGTGACACAAAATGCCTTTCTTAATTTTCTGATAATTTTTGCCCCCCATCCCCCACTTTTTTTGCTTCTATTCTAACCATCTATTGCCAGAAGGTAATATTTAATAAAGAGTTGATTTCTTTTCCCTTGGCAGTTGCTGGCATCAACTAGAAAGGTTTTTAAAAAAGCATTTTTGTAACTTAATTTGGGATCTCATCAACTCCCCACAGCAGATCAGTACAATAATGGCAAGCAATCTAAAGAAAAAGGGCAGAAAATGTTGCTATTTGCAATGAAAAACCCTTCCAGAAAGACTCTCTTTCAGCAGTTTTAAGAGAAATCAGCATGGCTTTGCAAATCTGCAAACAGCAGAGGAGGTGCAGATGGCTTGTTGTTCCTTTTTTTGGACCTGATAAGGAATGATTGCAAATCTTACACAGAGAGATCCATGGTTTCCATACATGAATACAGCTGACGCATCTAACTATGCAGAGAGATATGCAAGTTTCCCATTCAACAACTACAACAATCATTAAAAGTTGACTCATTTAAATAATTTCTTCCTAATAGTGCGTAATGTGCAATGGGTGGAGGGCTATGCTGCAATGGGAAGGGAGGCTTACAGATGAAGTCTTCCTTTTAAATGTATACTTTTCTTAATTTGAGACAACTGTTTGCTTATTCCATCCTTAACTGGTGCAGGGGTATACCAAAAGTAACTCAACCCATTTAATCTGTCTCTAACCCACACCTTCAAGCAACCCCCTGAAAATAGAGAAAGGGGGGCACAGTCTTCTTACACATCCACACACAAAGATATTTATCTTATTATATTAATGATTTTAAATGACTTGTAGATGACCAGTACAGAACGTAATTTCCCACTAAATAATCCCACTGGCCTGTGCCATATCCTTTAGCTCCACACATTAAGTAGTTAAAATATTTTGTATATTTTTCCTGTCTTGAAGCAGTCATATGATTAGATGTCCAACTTGCTTTGGAAAAAAAAACTACTGATTTCATCACACATGAAGAAATGTCTGGAAGCAAATTTTTGCTTGCCTGGTTGCTTTAGGAAACTGGGAATAATTACTTTAAATGCTTTTATTGGGAGTGTGGAACAGCTCAAAATTCCAATTAAAGTACTGCCACAAGAGACTTTGGCCTTTGCTATTTATCACAACACCGGCAATTTACTAGTCTTGGGTGAGCCACAAGAGCAAAGCTGTAACACCAACTATATAACCCCCCCGCAAAGGAATTACTACTATAGAATAAAATGTTAAAAATATATCACTGTACTCGAAGTAACTGCAGACGAAAATTATTTACTTACTTCACTAATTACCGCATCCTTTATAAACAGGGCAGCCCGTCTAAGTGTTCCAACAATAGCAGAGTTTCTCAGTGTTAAAAGATCCTCATGAGTGAGGTTTAATAATGTGCAAGGGATGCAGTTTAAAGCAGCAAAAGCCACACACACACACACACACACACACACACACACACACACACACAAACACACACGCACTTTCCACTCATGTATGACGGGAAGGGATTGTATCCTAGTTGCTGTGGCACATTTTATTTTTCATAATTCTTTCTTTCTGAAGTTCTAATGATACCTTCCATCATCATGATTAATGCCACCAAAACTATCTAATTGGAAGCATTCAGTTTGACTTTTACCGTAATTGCTTCTATCATCATTATTTATCCAGAGATGTAGTAGAAGACTGAAACACAATGTCAATGTTTCTGCACACAAACCCAGGTACAGCTCTTACGGATTTAACTGGTCAAAAGGCAATTTCCTGGGTCCAGCAAGCAGACTCTAGTCTTCAGTGCAAATGCATCTGTGTGCTGCTCCCACAATACAACACAATTACACATGCTCAAGCCCCACTCTTCTACTAGAACATAGAGGCACCCAATGCAATTGTCGGGAAATAGGTTCAGGACTGACAAAAGGAAATACTTCTTTACTCAACTATACAGGAGAAAGCTTCAGCTTCTATGCCCTGTTTGGTCTCCAGTGCAACCAGCAGGCCACTGCGTGAACCAGTATGCTGGACTAGAGGGACCACTGGTCTGATCCAGCAGGTTCTTCTTATGTTCACTGGTTTTAACAAGACATACATACGGATTATCTGTGCTGTGGACTACGGCCAGAAGTTTAATATGGTTACCCATATTCTACTTTGCTTTTCACTTTGCCACAAAATGCCCTATTTCTAAAATTTCTGCAGGAAAATATTTTCTCTTGGATAACTGCTACTTCCTGAACTGACTGTAAGTTCCTCCGGTGAGAATCCGCAGCTGCAAAAGGAATTGTTGCTAGCACGTGATAGTGATTTTTGATAACAGTGTTTGCTCTTACTTCCCCAGCCCCAAAACTATGAAAACCTCATCCACATAAGACAACACTGTAGTTCTGAGAGCATGCAGAACTGCAGGGCCCATGAAAAATCACTTGGGAAATCATTAAGACAAGGAGTGAAAAATTTTCCAGTGCCCTACAAGCAACTTTCTGGAACAGGAAGGACGAAAGGAAATGGCAGAAGTCCAATAGAAGTTAAAAGCTAGAGCATCACAATGGTTTTCCCATTTGTGGCTCCATCACAGTGCTGAATGACACATCACACAATTTACGTGAAGTATGCTGGAGAAAATACAGAGGACTCCCTCATAGAGCATGTACAGAGGCAATGATGTGTGTGTGTGTCTACCCAAAGCAGGTGTGGCTATGCAGTGGTGATCTCATCCTGGCCCGTCTAATGAACAAAACTCTGCTGACCTCGCATAATCACATTACACAGCACTATGGGTGCAGCTACAACCAGAGCAACTATGATCCCTCACCCCTCTTTGCAATAGTTCAAATGCTGCTGGTAATTAAGGAACAGCAAGATTCTTTTCTGTTTCCCTGTGTCAGAGGTGATGAAAGGTTACTCCTCCTCTCTTCCCAAAATTCCTGTCACACCCCATCCCTATTATCCTTTCCTATGCTTTTCACTACTTCAAATTAACACTATTAAATTCCCATCCCTGATCCGTGGAAAAACAGCCAATATACAGGATTATACACTAGGTGACAGATATAGCCTACAATTTAGAATGACTGTGTTTTAATCTATTGTTTACAGTTCTGTGCACTGTAACAGCGACAAAGTCTTAGCTTCTGCAGTCTCCATAATCTAAACTGAATATTCCAGTTTAGCATAGTTTAAAGTCCCAGACTTATTTCCTGTGTTAGCCTCAGAACATGCCATTTGGAATGAAAAGAGAATGTTTCTGAGTATGTGCAGTATGCTTGCTTCCCACATAACTGGAGTAGGAATGCTAAGGATTCTAGCATGTTTTCCAAAGCGGTTCCAGCCTTGACACACCTCCTTGTAGAAGCAGTTAACTATTACTGAGCATTAACAGACCAAAGCAAGGGCTGGGAATTGTTGGCGCTCTCAGAAATATCCTCTGCTCTTTTATTTAACACCAGCATCTGTGCAGCATTTCATTGCTTAAAGCTCTTCACATATATTATCACAGCAATCCTTACAATACTCCTGCAAAGTAGCCCAGTATTACCACCTGTTTCAGATAAGGGACTGCGAGAGGCATGTCTAAGGCTGCCAAGTGAGTTTGTGGTAGACATGAGATTTGAACAGCCAACCTCCCAGGTCACAGCACAATCCCTCTCTGGCCTAACAGTCATCTTACAGTTGAGAAAAAAAACCCAGAAGAGATATGAAGAGATGAACAAGAAAAATGCTGCATTAATTTAGAGAATGGCCAATACACAGAAGGCATTCAAGACATGCAGCTACTTTTCCTGCGCAGTTACCTTCCTGCGTGATTTATTATATAAACTATTGCAACTGCCCATCACTTATACTGCTAATTAGCTCTCACGATTGTTCTGAAAGTCTCTTTTGTATTTCTTAGAACACTGTGAGAGGCTCCCCTCCTTTCCACCCACAACTCTTACCCAGCGGTCCTTGAGAAAAATCAAAGAAAATGGTCCCCCAAGTACTGGTTAGAGCACTAATCCAAATACTGATTAGTGCAGAAGAGGAAAGGAATTTGTTTCTGATATTATTTGCAGCCAATATCTTACTGACTTCCCTATATTCCATCAAACCTTTTCACCAAGCCTGAGCAGAGACTAGCTCAAATGAAATGCTGATGGTATTAAGAGCTGTGTTTTCCTAGGAACTCTTTACAAATATACTTCCTTGCTTGCATCCTACAACTCTGTTGCACTACTCCCACCTATGGAGCCCCCTGGGAAGAGCCAGCTTTAAGGGAAATTGAGAAGTAGGGTCCAACTCACTTTGTGGACATTTAACTGCAAATAAGAATCTATTTGCACCACTTTCTTAGTTCTTCTGGAACATGGCAAGGTAATCTAAGCTGAGGGAAGGATAGCCAGAGAAGTAAATATTTGACAATTCAGTATTTATGAAAACAGGACGTGTTTTTTTTTAAGATGCTTGTCAGAAAGACATTACTGAGCATCTTAAACTCCATGCGGGTAGTAAACAAATTGAGTTTTTTCACTACTTACCTGGGATAAGTTTTCAAAAGGATGGATTTTAGCCTCCTTTTTGCAGGTGCAATTAGTACCTGTATATTTTGATACATAAAATGAACAGCCAAGGTAAATTAAATGTGTTCCAATTCTGTTTGCACCTCAAATATAACTTGTAGGTATACAGAAAGGTAGGGGTACATTTTACAGATTCAAAGTGTACCTGCAAGAGGGAAATGGCTTTTTTATAATAGATATTTCTTACTGAATTTGGTTTGTGTGATTTGCTGTATTTCTGCTTTCAAAAGAAAAATAAGATAACAGCTGGACAGGAGTAAATTACTTAAGCTGAGATATAGCCTAGTTAACAGGTTAATGAAACACATACTACTTTAGTCAAATAATTTTGTCATGCGGCTCATATTTATTTTAAAATCTATTTCCACACCTCTCAGGACATCTCTTTACACGCCTCAGCTCAGAGCAACAAGTTCAGGCCAACAAGGGAAGTTAAACAATTCTCTGAAGCCCTACCTACATTACAAATTACACATCTGTTTTCTACCAATTTAAGTGGCATGGCTTCTCCCAGACAATCCTGGGAATTGCAGCTCAGCAAGCTGCAGAATCCTGTCAGAGATGCTTACTGCCTCCTCAGAGAACTGCATAATCCAGAGGTCCTGGGGGAATATTAAAGCAATTTAAAGACTGCAGTGGAGCTACGGGAAATACCAAGCATCAAGCAAATGATGCCCAAACATACTTGTGAAGTGAGAAGGCTGCTGCTGGTCCTTTCCCCACTTCAGCACTCATACCTTCAGTTGTAGAAGATAAGGCCATGGAGTCCTGGTTTTCACATATACTGCCTTGACTGTACGGACTAATCAAGTGCGGTGGAAGTTAAGTAGTGTCGTAAACATTAAGAAATATATACATCACATAAAAAGTACAATAATCTAGCATCATCTTTGCTATGACTGGCACAGAACTTCCAGAAATCCCAGAGCTTGGATTGTTACAGAGGCTGAGCTTGATGAAGCAGAAGAAATCTCCTACCCAGAAATTGCTGCTAGCTTTTGGTGTGCCTGACAGGCAATCTCGCATCCTTTGGTTCGAGTCCTGTGCATTTCAGCACGTAGAGATGGACAAGTGACTGATACATCCCCAATGGAAATGACCAATTCACGGTACAGAGCCACCTGTGTATTGAAATCCTGGACAAGCTGTGAGGAAAAGAAAGATTATTTAGCAATGTGATATACTTCACTGCACTACAAAGTAAGGAAGTCTTTCTAATATTGCTCTTCCAACAGGCCTGCAACCCTTGAATTCAGAAAAGGACAAGGATCAAGCCCAATGATGTCATAAACAGTAAAGTATGCTGAGGGAGATGCCCTTTGTTCACCCCCCCACCCCCCACCCCGTGTTCATTTCCAGTTCGGGGGAAGGAATCCCACAAGCTCTAACTCTTTGAAAGCAAGCATAAATAACAGCTTTTCTACTCCCGGAAGCTAGGGATTATTTTATCATGAAAGACGATAAGGTTTCCAGAAATAGTTTCCTCTTTTTCCCCCAGTGATCTGTGATTTGCTACCCATCTAGGGAATGGAATGTGCCATTCATTTCTGCAGTGGAGATTTTGCTAATTTGTTTTGCAACTGTTATTCCTCCTGCCTCAAATACTGTTTCCTCTAGACTCAAGAATCTGGCCTTGCAAGCCAAGAAGGTATATGGGGGGGACCTCTCTTTAGCAAGCAATTTGGCCTGTATAAAATAAAACGACAGGCTAACAGATAAACCCTCCTAAGCTGAAATACTTGGAAGCAACAGCACACTTGACAACCCATCTGCACATTTCTGGAAAATTCAGTACAAGCACAGTGCCAGCAAGATTATTATTATTATGTCATTCAACTTTACTACTGCGGCTGATCTTGATTTTATTCTGTAGAAACAAGTTAATGTGGAATGGAAGAAAATGTTAGTGGCTTACTTTGAAATGTCTGCTTGAGGAAAAATGAGCAGTATAGATCTTGTCAAATTTGCCAAGCATTTAACCTCCAACTACAGTAAAAACAGACAAACTGCATCCCTTCTATGTGTACCAGGGTAACATGGATCATAACATCTCATTCCCTTAAACCTTGCAGTTGTATGTTGCCACATTTGGGGCCATAATCCTAAACTCTAGGATCAAAACAGTTTTGTTCCTGTGGTTTAAACTGCTGTTGCTGTCAGCACTTGATGCAAACTCAGCACTTATTTTCTACTTAATTTTGTGTGTAAATTACAAGGAATTAATGCAAAATGGCAATATCTACTGAATATATTCAGGCCTAGAGGCATGACTCTATGAAAAAACTGAAAGGGAAAATGAGCCTTCCAGGGAGATGTTTTTCATCTGTCAAAACCCTCTGGCCTAAACTCTAAACAGAGGGGAAAGGTTTATTTGACAGAAAAAGCAAGACAGAATATGGCAACATGTATCCACACAGGTGCTTTTGTGAAGGTTGCACAACATTATTAGAACCTCATGAAACACACCTTTCATTTAGGAAATAAATTAAGATCCCAGCACTATTGGCTACAGAAAAAAGTTTGGAAACACAAAGATTAAAACTTGCTATGACTTAAATGCAAAGGATGAGGGGAAGGAGGTGCACTGTTTTCTACTGCTCCTTACCTCTAAGTCCAGATATCTTTGAAAGGCTTTTCAAACTGAGATTAAAGATTTCAGAAGAATTCAGCGGACTGTGCACCAGTCCCCATCAGTTGGCATCAAGCAGGACCACAAAAACTACATGCCAATCATGTGATTTTAAGCATAACTGGCTTAAATTAGCCTCTTGCTATCGGAATTAAAATTAACAACAGGGCCACAAGAACCAAGACAAATTTCATCTCTTAAGTATTTAAACAGAATACATGTATGGGAACTGTTGTGTTACTCAAAATATCCTATACCTGTTTCATACACCAGGACTCAACTACAGATACAGTCTATGTAGCCCACGAATCAAGGTAAGAATAATAAATCCAAATTCCAAAACTAACTTCACTTCTTCTGTGGTTACCTGTTAGCACTTGAGAGAAATTGAAAGCTCACCTAACAAGAATTACAACCATTTATGAAGGCCTGTTTTCTAGTTTACACCAGAGTCTTTTTTTTTTTTTTTGGGGGGGGGGGGGGGCTATGTTTGTACAGTCTAAAATTATTGTTAACTACAAACAACAAAATGGGAAGGATACAAGGCCTATAAGAGGCAAGCTAAAAACCAAGAGCTGGAATTTTCCTATAAAAGGAGATCTAACACTGCATGTTTTTAGCTGTTTTTAAAACTGCCATAAGTTTGGGTAAGGGGTGAATGCTAAAAATGCTTTATATCTTTTGCAGTTTTGCTGTAACCTATTGAGACAGACAATTCTGGTAGGATCAAAACAAGAATAATCCGCAACAATAGCACCTCCTATTACAAGACAGAAGAGGGTATTCAACTGGCTGAGTTTTCAAAGCAAGCAAATTCACTAGAATTCAGATTCCAGGATCTCACACCTATAACTGATTCATTTCTTATTGGTCTTGTGACTTAAATGGGACAGGCTGGGTCTCACACTGGGAATTCTGAGCAAAACAAATGGGCCAGATTTCATTTGCGTTTTGGATTCGTTAGTACTGTTGTGGAATTCAAGAATAATCGTCTCCCCCCCGCCCAGTGTCTAACAAATTTGTTCTTTATAAAGCCACTCCAATAACAGGGTGTTTGGAGCTGAATTTTACCTGCACTTGAACACTTAGTTACAGGTGTCCGGTCTGGATTTCTGAAGCACAATTCCACTGAATCTAGACTTATTTTGCCCCAGTGTAGGAGCCTAGCAGGTTGTTCTCTACTTCGACGATACTCACTAGCTACAATCCATGCTCCCAAACCTACGTCCCCTTCCCATGACACCATCATCACACTTTTTTTTTTTTGTAAATTCGGGCCACGGTCCCCAAACAGCAAGATCCTAGCACTTCCAAGAGCCTACTTCTCCTTGTTCCCCCTTCCCCGACCATTCAGTTGTACATCGCCTGTCTTCAAGCCATTGGAGATTGGAGCACAAAAAGGGTGTCAACTCAAAATGCGGACTGCAGTTTTAAAAATAGTGCAACTGCACGTGATCGGAATAGACAAGGCAAGGGGGGAAAGCGAAAGAAAAAAAGAGGAGTGGCCCCTACTGCAAACAACAAAAACGCATTCAAGAAAGAAAGAAAGAAAGAAAGAAAGAAAGAAAGAAAGAAAGAAAGAAAGAAAGAAAGAAAGAAAGAAAGAAAGAAAGAAAGAAAGAAAGAAAGAAAGAAAGAGAAGGAAGGAAGGAAGGAAGGAAGGAAGGAAGAAAGAAAGGAAGAAAGAAAGGAAGGAAGGAAGGAAGGAAGGAAGGAAGGAAGGAAGGAAGGAAGGAAGAAAGAAACGGGGGGGGGGCTCGAAGCGCCGTTGCCGGTTACCCACCATCTTGCAGTCATCCAGGGCTCTCTGGGTCTTGTAGGCGCCCTCCGAGGTGCTGCCTCGGCGCTCACCTTCCCTGCCGTGCAGCGGCGTCTTGCTGATCTGGAAGATCGAGCCCGTGGACCTGGGGCGCTTTTTGCGCCCATTCGGTGCAGAACTCATTCATACACATCCACCAGGCAGAAGCTGCTGCTCCGCTCAGCCCAGCCGGGGCGGGCAAAGGCGCCTGGGTGTTGTTTCTCCCCCACCCCGCCAACCCCCGCCGGCGGCGGCCGCACCGCGTCGAGGAGTCCGAAGAGGGATCCAGAATCCCTTCCCGCTCTTTCCGCGGCGCTCGCCTCCCTCACAGACGCCCAGGCTGCTGCTGCTGGCGCTCCCGAGAGCCGGCCGCTTGCCGAGGAGCCGAGGAGGAGGCGGCGAGCGCCCTGCCTTGCAGCATCTCTTCGTCGGCTTCACGACAGCCGGGCAGGGGCGAGGGATGCTAAGCAACTTCTTCCCTTCAGCAGCATCGCAATCCCCGGAGCCGAGAGCTCCTGGCTGGCACGCCGCGCCTGCCCGCCTGTCTCCGCCTCTCGACCGCGCTTCCCGGGCAGGCAGGCGAAATCCGAGGGTGCTCTTGGCGAAGCCGCGCTTCCATTCAGAAGGGCGGGAGGGAGAGGCAGCCTCTTTTCAAGCCCTGGGGAGCCGCTCCTTCGTGTCCTCCGAGCAGACCGCCAGCGCCTGCCTTTCCCTCCTCCCGCCCGGCCGCTGCAGAACAGAAGGGGAGCGGATGCATGTGCGCGCCTGTGTGTCTGTAGCGTTGCCGGCGCTGGCCACGCGCAGGCGCGCGCCCCCCTCTCCCCTCCCCTCCCCCGAGCTGGGGCTTCGTTTCCCAGGGCTCTAATGGCTCGGCTCTAATCGGGCGCCGGGAGGTGCTCTCTCTGCCGAAGAGCCCCGCGGGAACCCGACAGGGGGAGGGGGCTGCAGGGAGCCACTCCCAACTGTGCTGCGCAACTGTCAGGAAAGTTATCACCCACACATCATCCTCATCCTCAAAAAACAGTAGGAAACCCCCCCATCCAAGACGAAAATGGACCCTGCAGATTCTAAAAGGCGGTGAGTAAATCTGGGCCAGCAATTTCGCAGACACCCTCCCCTGAGACTGAACCATCTTCGGGTACTCTCCCTCCCCCCACATGATTTCATACTTTTTACCTATGGCAGAGGAGGCAGCCAGTTAGGTCAAGCAATGCCATCCAGATCACAGGGAGCCACAGGCCATGAACAGGTGCTTTACAGAAAGAGACACGCAGCGGATTGGTCAAGATTTACTCATGCAAAGGAATCAGCTCACTCCTTCCAGGGAAGACATATACACCAGGTTGCCTTTCCCGACCTACTAATCCAAAAATGGATACCTAGAGAATGGGCTGCTGAGCAAGCTGCTGGCTGGGGGTGGTTTTCGGCATATGGGCATCCCAGGTGAAAAATTGCAATGATGCGCTTTCCCACCTACTTATGTGCACAGACCTTTCAGGCAGTCACTGGCATATACTGTGGAATGATTCAGCACTGACAACACATAAGATTTCCGATATGTATCATGCAGGCATCACTTTCTCTCCTGCAAAATGTTTAAACAGTCTTCCCCCTGTCCCAAATATTTAACCCTGCTCACAAGGGCCACCTATAATAATTTAGTGGCATGGCAAATTCAGCTTTGTTTATAGCAGAAGACTAAAATTCAGAGCCATCCAATGAAGATAACTAGCAACAGATTCAGGACTGCTGAGAAGGTGACATTCTTAGCATAACATATGGTAAGCATAAAGAATTCACCACACAAAACTGGGTTATGTCCAATAGTTCCAATGGCTCTAGAAAGCATTGGGGAAATCGACATCTATCCATGGCCAGAACAGCTAAATGGAACCTTTATGGGCAGATGGAGACAAGTTACTTCCATGCCTTGCTCATGACACCCAGATGCCTCTGGTTGGCTGGATGTTAGATGGAGCTTAGTTTGATCCAGTCAGGCAGTTCTTAACGTTCTTCTTATTGTGCTGTCAGCCATGAAACAATATTGTTACTGCAAGTGAACTTCTTACCTGTAATATGTGCTTATGGTATCATGAACTGTTTCATTTTACCGAGACACTTAGAAACTAAGAGGAGAAAGGCACAAATGGTCTCAAACTTTTCTTCCTGACAGTATAAACAGAGTGGTTATTAATGATACCAAATCGACTATTTGGAACTGATCTTGTGGAGTCCCACAGTGGTTGTACTCAGTTTTTTTAAATATCTTTGTTCAGCTACTAAAGGAGACTGTCTGAAGCTTTGGAGTTTTGTGCTATCAGTATCTGATGAGGTGTGGCTTTCAGCTTCAGGACAGGGTTTGGATGCAGAATGTGAGAATAAGCAAAGATGGAAATGTGAGGGTAACGTGTGGCCCTCCCCTATGATTTGAGGAATCTATCAGTCTTTGCCTGATGGACATGTCTGCTCTGACCAGAAAAAAAGTTGCAGGGTATGGTGACTGGGGCCAGCCCTGGTTGGTGATACACTCTGTAAACACTGCTGTGCACTACTGATGCTATAACTATGATTACATCAATATATGCAAGCATCCTGTCCTATTCTTTGGTTTTATTTATCTAAATAAAAAATCCACATCTATCCATCTTTTTATAGGGGTAAAACAATTGTCAAAAGGCAGAGTACTTTCAAAGCCAAACTACACAAGACAATTTTTTAACAACAGCTGTGGGGAATAATATTTCAAAAGTCTGTGGGGACTGAATTTGGCTTAAGATTGCATTGTGAGTAAGGAGGTGCTCCTGCTCCCCCCCATACTGTTTTCTCAAGCCAAAATGGCCTGGCCAGGAGGGGGATTATTTGCTTCATTTTGGAGTGGTGTGTTCAGTCCACATCAGAATCCTGAGCCAAACTGGGCCTTTGCAGAACTCTAAAAAAATCATTCCTGTAGCTGCGTGGCTATAGGGAAAGTGAGTCAGGTCCAGGACTTGGTCCCCACTAGTTAGAAATCATATGTAGTTTGACCTTCAGCTGCCAGCACTTGATCTGTATATTTGTACTGTAATCCTCAATGATCTTTTGGATAAGCCAGATGTATGAAAATATATAGGGCCAGGCTAACATTTTGAAATACCCAGAAGTAGGGTGCTAATGTAATTTTCTTTTTGCATGGCTCCTGTGCTTTTGTCTGCTGTGCAACAGACAATCAGTAAACGTTTTTCCTGCACAGAGGTGAATGGGAAAAGGTTCACTTTCTACATTTCTTCCTGTCAAGCAGCTATTAAAGCCTGTTAAGCCACTGGATTCTTGCCAGAAAAATTGACAGCCTACTCAGAAGGGTCAGGAACAAAGGAGAAATCAATGTGTATAGCAAAGATATTAAGAGGGGATTTCTTTGATAGGAAACTAACATTTCAGTTGAAATTCCAGAGATCCTGTAAAGCCAGACTCTTTAAAAAGGAAAAGGGGGGTGGAATACTCTCTGTGTTTGTGAATGGTGATTCTGGTGTCCTGGGAAGCATTTATATATATATATATATATATATATATATATATATATATATATATATATATATATATATATATATATATTTAGTCTCATTAATTGTTATGTGAAAATATTATGCTTATGTGGTATTAGTTGTTGTAGATTTTCCAGGCATGTTTATTCTTATAATTCATTCTTTATGTAAGCTACATTATATATCACTGTCATTTTTGTCTCCCCTTTTCCTTTTTCTCTCTGGCTGCGTTCAGACATCACAAGCAAACTTCAGTTTGTGGTGAGGATCAGCAAGGAAATCCTGTGGCTTGACCTCCTTCCCATGCTTGCGTGGACAGAAAATCAAAAACTTCTTGGTTGTATGTAACAGTAGTGTGCCATGAATTCCAAACAGAGAGAAATGACATATTGTTGCTTGTTGCCTTGCATACAAAGCAGGATTCTGAACTACAGTTTAATATTGGTGTTGAATCCTAGTTTATAGGAAATGATCTGGGTGTCGTTACAAAATATAATAAAATAGACCCAGGAAGTCTTAAATTTCCCAGTCAAGTTTGAAGAGAGGAAAAGTGGAAGAAGAATACAATCCAATGGTCTTCCATGCACACATATCACAAACAAACTGAGGTTTGTTGTGACATCTAAATGCAGACTTTTTATTTGGTTTCTTTATAAAAAACAACAAAAATCACTAATAAATATGTGCTGGCCATCACTACTAGTTCATTCACAGTCTGCTGTATTTTACAAAAGCAGAGACTTTCTACAGATAATATATATATAGCCATAGTTTACCACAAACTTCGCGAACATGTCTACTTACAATGGTGAAGTGTTCCTTTCAAAACAAATCCTCTAAATGTCTGTCCACAGATGGAGAAAACTGAAGCCATCTGGAATTTCAGAAATATCTTATAAAGGAGAAAGCACATTAGAATTACAAAATTTCGTCACATAATTATGAATACTCCTAGTAATAATAGCAAAAATCACTTTGCCCTATCCAGACAACCCTGAGACAAATAGCACAAATATCCCTCTGTGTAAAACCAGACAACTAAATTCAATGCTGAAATATTCTTCCACAAATGACAAGCTTGTGATATTATATAGATTTTTGCTTTGAGAGAATAACAGAGACAATCATAGGTTTGTGTTCATCACCAGGGGTTCACTGCTTTCATCCTGAAAGTCTGATGAGCCCTCTGGGAACACAGACTCATCTTGTTTTATTTTGAAACATAATATTTAGAAAGTAATGTGTAAGCCACTCTAAGTTTTTGGAACAGAGT
The DNA here is from genome assembly GCA_029375565.1 of Gekko gecko. Lineage (NCBI taxonomy): Eukaryota > Metazoa > Chordata > Lepidosauria > Squamata > Gekkonidae > Gekko > Gekko gecko. The sequence goes on along the minus strand of JAPDNY010000007.1, from coordinate 43,245,791 downwards.
GGTAAACTGAAGGTTCTAAATCTAATTTTTTTAAAAAAGTACGGTCACTAAGCTTCTTCAAGAACAAAAGGCACAAAAACATAATTCCTGCACATGAGAAATGATCAGTCCAAAAACATAACCTGCAAATTTAGAAATATAATTTACTCTGTGTGTGTGTGTATACATGCATGCACTACAAGTCACAGCCCCTAAGTTTGAGAAGCAAACACTAGATCATGGCTGTCTGTACCATCTTAACAGCAGGCTGGTAGAGAAAAAACCCACAGGATAGTGTTGTAATCTGGTCAGACATTCTGGGAAATCAGACTGCTGATTCAGGAAATCAGATGATGTCATGCACCAGTAATATTATTATCACTTCTCCCTGTTAATTTCTAAATGGTCACAGTAGTTAAGCAATTTGCTATGAATGTTATTAAAATAATACTTAATTCTTATTACACCTTCCGAATATTCTAAGCTCTTCGCATGCATGATCTCAGTAATTTACAACAACCCTGTAAGATAGGCTGGTATTCTCATCCTAATATTGCAGATAGGTACCTGAGCGAGGCTTAAGGTTACCTACTGAGAAGAGCAGAGGAGGGATTTGAACCACACTACTCAAGCTTTAAGTTCATTCTTTTAGCCACTCCAGATCCCTTCAGTCAAATTCCTGAAATCCCCGCTACACACTCCCTGATTTTCAAATACCTGATTAGTTATTTGTGTATATCTTTAGATAATTGTATCTCACTTTTAATCCCTATGGGGAACCAATTTACTGATTAACAATGGAAAGCAAAGATATGAACAAATGGACAGCTCTCATAACAGATGAAAAAAGCATGCGGCCTGCCCAGGAATTTGTATTAGGACCACTGCCATTTAGTTTGTTCTTAAGTCCTCTGGAATTAAGGGTGAGCAGTGAAGTACCAAATTTGCAGTGGACATGAAACAGCCAGGATGGTGAAACCAAAATGAGTCGTGCAAAGGTCCAGGAGGATCTTTTGAAACTGCATGAGTGGGGACCAATGTGGGGAATTATTTTCAATGTAAGTAAATGTAATGTGATGCACAATGAGGGGGGGAACCCTAACTTCACATATATGCATGGGACCTGAAATGGTGGTGACTGACCAGGAAAGAGAGCTTGGTTTCATGGTGGACAGCTCAATGAAAATGGTTACGAAATTTGAGGCAGCAGTGAAAAAGGCAGAATTGATGCAAGAAATTATTAGGAAAGGGATTAAAAACAAAACAGTCTGTATTTGTAATGTCCTTGTACAGATCTGTGGTGTGGCCTCATTTGGAATAGTGTACAGTTCTGATTGCCCTATCTCCGAATGGACACTGCAGAGCCAGGACCCACAGGGTCTATCTTGTTCCCCATGCTGGTTAACGTCTACATGAAACTGTTGGGAGAGATCATCTGGAGATTTGGAATGAGGTGCCAGCAATATGCTGATGACACCCAGCTCTATTTCTGCCGAACAGCTAAACCAGGTGGGTCTGTGGAAGTCCTGAATAGGTGTCTGGAGAAGGTAAGGGGGTAGATGACAGCCAATAAACTGAAGCTTAGTCCAGACAAGACTGAGGTGCTGTTTGTCAATAGAGAAGCTAATTGGTGACTGGGGAGTCAGTCTGTCCTGGAGGGGATTGCATTTCCCCTGAAGCAACAGGTGCATAGCTTGGAGGTTCACTGGATCCTGGTGTATGGTTAGAAGCTCAGATCTCCTCTGTGGCACATAGCTGTTAGCTCCAGCTGGTTTGCAAGCTACAACCATTTCTTCAATAGTGGCCCCAGTTTTCCATGTTCTGATCACATTCAAATTTGATTACTGTGCTCTATGTGGGACTGCCTTCGAAAACCGTCTGCAAACTTCAGTATAGTCAGGGATTAATTACAGGGATTATATTACCCATGTGCTGAAAGATCTGCACTTATTTCCCATCTGTTTCTGAGCACAATTCAAATTGTTGGTTCTTACCTTTAAGGCCCTGAATGGATTCCAGGTTAAATGAAGGACCATCTCCTCATGTACTGTCCAGCCTGCCAGTTAAGATCTGCTTCTCAGACCCTACTCCCCGTTCCCTGCCTTCAGAGACAAGGTGGGTAGTGACTAGAGACAGGGCAGTTTCTGTGATGGCACCTGGCCTCTGAAATGCACTTCTCCTTGTTGTTTGCCTGGCACCCATGCCACTTCATTTTAGGCACAAGGCCAAAGCACATCTTTTTATGCAGGCTTTTAATTAGGGGTTTTATCTTACCAGCTTTTTAAATGGTTTGCTTCAGTTGTATGGATAGTTTTTATGCTGTTTATGTCCATTGGTTGTTTTATTGGCTTGTTTTTATATTGAGACATTATTTCAAATGTCAGCCACCTTAAGCAGGAGGCAGCATAAGAGACAGCCTAAGGGGCAGCATAAACTGAATAAGTAAGGTGCAGAAAAGGGCAACCAAATGACCGAGAGTTTAGAGCATCTTCTCTTTGAGGAAAAACCAAATAGTTTGGAGCTCTTCAGTTTAGAGGAAAAAATTGTGACAAAGATGGGATACAACAGAGTGTTATAAAATTGTACATCCTGTGGAGAAAATGAATACTAGAAATACTACCAATCAGGGGCATCCAACCAAATTCATTTAAGATAGGCAAATGTGGAAAGCCAATGTTTTGTTTGGTGTACCCCCAATAACTATTATTGTCCTTCCTCCATGGTTTTGGTGTCCTGTGTGTTTCTATGTTTTTATTTAACTGGTTTATGTATACTTCATTTTAAGTGCTGTTTTAATGTTGAAATGTTTAAATATTTTGGTGTTTGCTGCCTTGAAGACCCCATTTGGGTGGAAAGGTAGGAAATACATGTTTTAAATAAAATAAAATAGATAAAAATAAATGCGGAGTAGCAGCTAGTGCATCAGATTAGGATCTAAAAGAGCCAGGTTCAAATTGCCACTTTTTCATGAAGCTCACTAGGGGATTAGGGGTGTCGAACTAATTTGTTATGAGGGCCAGATCTGATATAAATAAGACCTTGTTGGGGTGGGCCATGTGTGTGATAAAAGTTATTGCCAGGAAGTGGAGATATAAACTTTATAAAGGACACAGACAAACACAATAAAAGATTTTTTAAACTTTAAATAACACATTTCCAGTGAGTTCGACACCCCTTAAGCCATTCACACTCTCTCAGCTCAGCCTATCTCACAGGGTAGTCATGAGCATATGGGAGGCTTTAAAAAGGGACTAGACAAGCTCATGGAAGATGGGTCCATCAATATCTATTCACCAGAGGGAATATACCTATGAATGACAATTCCAGGAGGCAGCCTTGGTCTCTTTACCCCACCTATGAGCCTTCCGAGGCATCTAGTTGTCCACTGTGGAAAATTGGGTGTTGATCTGGCAGGGTTTTCCCAGTGTTCTCATGTTCAAGTGCAATTGTCCAACACATCGAAGGCATACAGAGTTATCAAACATGAACATGGTCAATGGAGAGCCTCCAGAAAGGAAGCATACTGTACAGGTGGGTTTTTGCAGATATGCTGAACAAGCATATATTTAATATCTTTAAAATCGATATAGTTTAAGTTAAAGGTTATAAACTGCCACTAAAGGATTAAAACACCTGTTAGTGGATTGCCCAGTCATTTACAGGATTTGGTACTTGTAGTTAAAATTAAAATGAATTAGGATATTTTCTCTCATATAATCAGGTTGCTGATGCTTCACCTTTTCAGAATCACTGCTAGGTCCAGACACAAGTAATAATCCCAGCTGACCTGTGGGAAGAGCAGAAGAGTGGGCACATGGCACTGCAGCTCTGAATATTGCAGTGCCTATTACACAAGTTTGTATACAAACTGTCACACTGGGCCAAAGTATAGAGTTGCCTGTGTGTGTACTGTTGCTGGGGTGCACCCTTTTGCACACTTGGGAGAACAAATCTGAAAGCACAAGCCAATGGCAACCACTAGACTAAAGGGACTAGCTGTAACTGACACTAATGCCATACGCACACCAGCAGGTTTTCACATGACCTGCCCACTTGCCTTAGGATCTCCCAACAGCAACCATATGGGATTATTTAGTGTATCACAGAGTCAAAACAATAAAGGGGAAGCAAGGAAAGCCCTGCAGCTGTTCATGATTGCTGAGATTTCTCTTGCAAACTTTGATTCATGTAAAATATTTTCTTGGAAGAAAGTGCTGTATGTAAAATTTGGTTAAAATTGCCTGTATACATCCTTGTTTCTTATCATCTATTTAGAGTTGGTTTTAAGCTGTGAAAATGAACTTTAAAAACATTCTTACCTCTTATCTGCTTCCTTCATAGTTTTTCAAAGGCTGAGCTAATTGCTGCAAGAATTAATACGGAAAAATCCATTCATTTGATGCAACAATGAAAAGATCTTTGACTAACTTCCATGTGATCAGAGCTGCAATACAGATTTATATAACAATGCAATCAATATATATCACTTAACCTTGTATGGTTGCTCTTAAACCAACTATTTATGCAATCTAGAACCATTAAAATCAATGAAAATTTCAAAGGCAATGGGATTTATAACCCAATAAAATTGGGTCATAATACTGATGTAGGAACCTTTTAATTCATCACTGGTGTTTAATTCATCACTGGTTTCACCACTACAATACACTGTTGTTGGGATCAGTTCTGGCATTAAATATATCCATGAAGACCCATCCCATCCCATCCCATTATTTCTCATTTCATTTATACCCCACATTTCTACCCAGTGGGAACACAAAGCAGCTTACATGATTCTCCTCTCTTCCATTTTATTCTCACAACCACCCCATGAAATAGGTTAGGTTGAGAGCATGCAGATGACTCAGGGTCACCCAGCAAGCTTCCATGGCAGAGTGAGGATTTGAACCTAGATCTCCTAGATCCTAGTCTGACACTAACTGCTATACCACAAGTAGCCTGGCTCTGTCTCTGATCCTATGCTAATATAAGGCATCTGGAGAGTGTAGGATACGGAAGAGGGGCCCAAGAAGCATGAGGACAGCAAAGATTTTATGTACTGTCTTCCTGTCACAGGGAAGATCTAACACATTAGACAGCAAATGGCTGATTGCTGAGGAACAAGGGAATACATTTGATTCATAAGCCAATCTCACACGTTTACTCAGAAATAACTCCTTGTGTTCACTGGGACCCACTCCCCAAAAATGTACTAAGATTATAACCTCTATCTGCCTTTTAAGAACATAAGAACATAAGAGAAGCCAATGTTGAATCAGGCCAGTGGCCCATCTCGTGCAACACTGTCACACAGTGGCCAAAAATACCAGGTGCCATCAGGAGGTCCAGCAGTGAGGCCAGGACACTAGAAGCCCTCCCACTGCTGCCCCCCCCAGCACCAAGAATAGAGTACATCACCTGCCCCAGACTGAGAGTTCCTATCTATACCTTGTGGCTAATAGCCACTGATGGACTTCTGCTCCATATGTTTATTTAATTCCCTCTTGAAACTGTCCATGCTTGTAGCTGCCATCACCTCCTGTGGCAGTGAATTCCATGTGTTAATCACTCTTTGGGTGATTTTTATTCCAGCTACTCCTCAGTTATTGGATATGGGGCTGCCGACATTGCATGGACAGCTGGGGGGAGCACAGTGCATTCATTCCAAACCACTGCAAGGAGCTTTATGGTCAGTGAAATGGGGTCTAAGGAAGGAATTGCATTGTCTCAGGTCAACCTTAATTGACTGGTCAAGTGAATGCTTAGTGTGTGTGTGTATCCCCTCGGAATGAGAGTGCCCCATTTTTCTGCTTTCCTCCTTCATAGGGTTGCCAACAGGCCTGGAGTAAAATGTCCTGTCCCTTTATTAGAAGCTTAATCTGTGGGAATATGCATCTGAGGTTTTTTCAGGCCATGGAGGTAAATAACCTCACCAGGGAAATAACCTGAGAAGAAGAAGAGGAGGAGGAGGAGATTGGGTTTATATCCCGCCCTTCACTCCCGCCAGAGTCTCAGAGTGGCCTACAAACTCCTTTCCCTTCCCTTCCCCACAACAGACACCCTGTAAGGTAGGTGGGGCTGAGAGAGGTCTTTTCAGAGCTGTCCTTGAGAGAACAGCTTTGATAGAACTTTGGTTTGCCCAAGGTCATCCAGCAGCTGCAAGTGGCGCAGTGGCGATTCAAACCCGGTTCTCCCAGATTAGAGTCCGTGCACTTAACCACTACACCAAACTGGCTCTATTAAAGGGATAGGACTTTTTTTCTCCAGGCAGAGAGCAGACCCACTGCTTCTGTCCAGCTTTGAAATGCCAGCTGCAGCCTTTTTATGTTTACACACATGCAAGGAACAGTGAGGAAAGCCAGTCACTTTCCTCCAATGAAACACCTGTAATCATTTGCATTAATGTACTTGAACTGGGGAAGATGCTAAGAAACAGGAGGTTTCTGTTCTTGCTGACTTTTGCAAATGAGGCCATTTGTTTGTATTTATTCACACTCTGTGTAGAAATTATCAGAAAATTCAAACAGTGTGTAACCTTATTTTGTGTGGGTTTTTTAGGGCTAATTCAGGAACACAACTGGCAAGGCAAATTGGTTTAAAATAAAAATGTCCTTAACTCAAACCTTTCCACTGTACAGAACACTGCAACAAAATTGATGTAGCTAACACATAACAATGAACAGGAAACCACAACAGACCTTATTTTTTGGACTTGATTAAACAACTGGTTCTTGCTTACAAGACTTTGTGGTGAGTTAAGTCCCACTTCTCAGGTCCAACAAAGGTGCATGATTCTTCTCATCCACTTCTCTTTCAAACGAATTTAGTTCCAACAAACTGGGCAACACAGTAACCAGAATGCAATCTGCAATTTGATATATATAGGCCTTCAATAACAATATAATGACTACAATATCTGAAGAAATGCTCATGCACACAAAAGTTTATACCCACAATTAAACTTTGTTGGTCTTAAAGGTGCCACTGGACTCAAACTTTGTTCTATTGCTTCAGACCAACATAGCTACCCACCTGAATCTACAATACCAATTAAACTAAATTTAATCTCCCCTATACTAAGTAATTTTACATACAAAGTTTCCCATACAAAGTTCACATACAAAGATGATAAAACCCCAGCAAAATCTTCTCAAGCTTCCCAAAAACCAGCTTGTTCAACTGCTGCTAAGCTCCACACACTGACAACCCCCTTCCCAACACACACTGTTCTAAACCAACTAGTTCTTGGGGATTACAAATGCATAGAAGTAGAGAAAAGGCTTTTAAACTTGCTGGGAGACTTTGGGCCAGTCACACCAACTCAGCCTAGCCTGCCTCACTGGGTTGTTGTAAGGCTGAAATGGAGGAGAGGGGAATTATGTAAGCTGCTTTGGGTGCCCATTGGGGAGAAAGGTGGTAAATAAAGTAAATAAATAGAGTTCTAACATGCTTTATTATCTGTTTTTTCAGTATCCATTTTCAAATGTGTAGGTTTATTAGAAGAAGAGATTGGATTTATACCCTGCCCTTCACTTGGAGTCTCAGAGCAGCTTACAAACTCCTTTCCCTTCCCCTCCCCACAACAGATATCCTGTGAGGTAGATGGGGCTGAGAGAGCTCTGACAGAACTGTGGCTTGCTCAAGGTCATCCAGCAGCTGTAAGTGGAGGAGTGGGGAATCAAACCCGGTTCTCCCAGATTAGAGTCCGCGCACTTAACCACTACACAAACAAGTTGTGATCTGATATTTATTCACTAGTGAGCATATTCGGGACCGAGTGTTCTAATTTCAAAAAAGTGTTTTTATTTTTCTAAAAGACAAACTAGAAACTTATGACATTTCATACTTCCAGTGATGTTTCTAATTATAACAATTGTAATATTTGTGAGGTACGACTTACAATTTTCCACTCCGTAAATGCTATGAATATATACTATTTATAAAATATTTACTAAGGAAGAAATACAGGCAGTCACCTATTATAGTATGCATGGAAAGGCTTCTTACAGAGTACCATGCTGTGAATCTTATATCTTCTGTTTTTTCAGGGACTGGTTGATAGGTTAGAGTGGGATCTCAGCTGTAGATGCTGATAGGCAATGGAAATAAAATGCCAGTTTACATTTTGATGCAAATTCAAATGATCCATTTTAATGTTTAAATTAATATGTATGTTCTCTCCACACCAGGATTTCAGTGTGTTATCCCCCTCCCCCCCAGGTCAGGTTCCTGTGCCAACCAGATAGGAAGAAATCCAACTTATGATAACTTTTGCATCACAGGAAAAGCAGCATCTGATGAATGGTTGTCTGTCATGAGGCCATTAAAGGCCTGGAAGTTATGCTTGGAAAAGGCGGCAGCCCTCTCTTCAATATCTTTTGATAATATTCTCTTGGTGTCATTTTATAGGCTCTTTAATAGCAGCTGCTTGTACTTGTATTTGAGTCAGTGGCATTATTTTCATAAAAATTACCCAGTTATCCATTCACTTAGAAGTGAAGATCTCCATATTTCTATTCCATCCTGAAAGGCAAGAGATGCCACCTGGCCAATTTTGGCTCTGGCACATGCATCTGGCCAGTTTATTTTTAAAATACTTTGATTCTTGGCTAGAAATTAAATTTGAATATATTTAAATGAATGAAGACATGCAATGAACAGCGGCAGCCATGTTGTAAAAGACTCTTTCATTCCTAAAATTCCAAAAATATTTTTATATTCTTTCACTGTTTGGCCTCTGAGTGGACAAAGCAAAGTTAAGAGTATGTTCCCAAAATAATACAGTCCTCACCTTTCCTGTGGATACTGAATTGTCATCCACAGTGGTGTCAGGTTTTGTGAAGAAAACTACTGTGCTTGAAAACTCAGTAATTTGAACACTTGAAGCTGAAAGCATTCAGTATGAGAGACACACCATTTCCCTGTCCTGGATAAATACAATTCCATTTTGTGGAATAGTGGCTTGCTACTGCCTTGTGGTTGCAGCCATTATGAAGGCCTGTGGTTCCTTGTTGCCATGGTTTCTGAATAATGTTGCACAGAGCTGTTTTATTTAGGCCCCTCTGTGCAGCTTATCTTTGGGGAAGTATAAAAACATGATTTGCCTGAAGAAATAGAAACAAGGCCCTTTCCAGTGAGAATTTATTTATGAGGAATTTACCAGTGATAAAAATGGATGGTAGGTTCCAAAGTCCACAAATATTCACTGGAATATAAAACAGTGGATGGTAGGTGAAGCTCACATGTTTAGAATTTGCAAAACCCTCTTATCCCCTACCCCAACAACATAATGGTGTCCTCCTATACACTTCCTTAGCTAAGACATGTCAACCTTTTCACTCCGTTATTTTCTGCCATCCCCATACCTCCCTCAAATCATGTGACTCTACAATCCAGCCCTTCCTGTCTTACCACATGTCTAGAAGCCATTTTGTCCACTCACAAAGGACAATGGAAGACCTTTCAGCTCAGGAGCAAGGCTGCTCTTCCGTTTCCTCAGACATCCTATCTGGAACTAAGAATAATGACAGCACCGGGTTTGGTCCTTCATCCCCAGAGGAGGGCCAGAGTGGGCTGGTCATTCTCCACTTCCGTGATGTCTATGAGGTGGAGTCTAGGAAAGAGGAACCAGTAGGAGGTGCTGCCAGGTACAAATCTCACTTCTTTTAAAATAGTTATGTGGGGAGGGGGATATTTGTATTTTTCTAACTCGAGTTGAGGAAAAGCACAGGAAGGTTTTGTTTTTGTTTTTTGGAGACAAATAATAGTAACCAGGCAATGAAATAGTATTCCCTGCTTTCTCAGGCTTCTGAGAAGGTGCATGCTATGTGAGACTCTTAATTGTTAGCAAACCTAACATCACCTTTCACTGTTTAACTGAACCAACCATTAATGGACATGTGAGATGACAGCATATATTTGACAGTTCCAGGTTTGGATGAACTCATAGAAGCATCAGGAAATACAGGGAGGCTGAAAGGCAGTTTTATTTCAAATATCCTGCTGGGCTATCAGTCTTGAGGCTCCTGTGCAAGACAGCTCCTCCCCATTCAAATCAAAATGAATGTATAAAACAAAATAATGGGAAACTCTCATTGGTCTTATAAAAAATAGATTCAGGTGGGTAGGTGCTGGTCTGAAACAACAGAATAAAGTTTGAGTCCAGTGGCATGTTTAAGACTAAGTAAGTTTTATTCTGGGTATAAGTTTTGTTTTAAACTTCGTTGGCCTTAAAGATGGTACTGGTCTCAAACTTTGGTCTTATAAAAGTTCTTGAAGATAAAGTTGAGAACCTTGTGGATTAAGGGTGTTTTTACAAGAATGTGTTTGCATATCCTGTTTCTGTGAGATTATGTCAACTGGACCTGAATTATATCATATATTTAAAGACTTGTATTAAATGAGTATTTTTTTAATGTGGGAGAGGATAAAGAGAGTCTAGATGATGCGTTTCCCTAAGGAAGAAATGGAAGTCAGTTTAAGATTGTGCTTGTTTAAAAAACTAAGAAAATCATTCATGTTTTATCCCACCCTTCATACGGGCAGCTCATGTTAGTGATTGGCTCAAGGTCATCCAGTAAAGCCAGTCCTAGCCCAGCACTAGTCACATGACTACCTCTCAATTATCAGTGGTGTCCTCTAGATTATTTGAATTAAACTTCAGCATTTTTAGAGACTAAATCCATACGGTAACCATGTTTGTTTTCTGTAAAAAGAGCATTATGTATGACTTTAAGGTATCATAAAACATTGTTTATTTGTTTTTATCTTTAAGATATACATTTCTAGAACATGGTGCTGGAATGAAAAATATATGCCCTGCTTCTGGGTTCTAAGCCACAGTATGGAGAAATTTTTAAAAAATGTGTTGGGAGACAGAGAGACATTATCAAAGTCTCTTGGCAAAGCAGTCTAGAAAGCTCAAGGACAAGGAAAGTCACAAAAATTCAGTTCCTTAGATTACACTGTGTGTTTGAGAAAATTGTTCTCTTTATTTTCTAACAAGGTGCCAGTAAAACAAGGAGCAAAAAGATATGTTCTCTATTTTAAGCCCTCTTTAATAAACCAGGAAATCATGGATCTTTCCCTCAAAAATTAATTATCCTACATGACATTTTATTATTTATTTATTAGGCTTTTATACCGCCCTCCCAGCAAACGGGCTCAGGGTGGTGCACAAGAGATTCCTATAAAAATAGGACATTGATCTTATCCTCTGCATTTTTTGTGTTGCTCCACTTTATATAGAGCATCTTTGAAACTTTGCTAATGTTTTTCTATAGACGGTTTGAATACATTTTAAAGTGTTGCTTCTTGCTATTAAACTGCTAGTAAACCAGCGTTAAATGAGTGCACTGCAACAAGAACCTTTTCCTGTTTTAAATTAGCTTTTTGATCACTATGGACAGGGCTTTTTTTGTAGAAAAAGCCCAGCAGGAACTCATTAGCATAATAGGCCACACCCACCAGCAGAAACTCATTAGCACGTTATGCCACACCGCTGACAGCACAGCTCATTAGTATATTAGGCTACACTCCATGTTACCAGAAGTGTGGTCATCCAGCCACACCCACCTTTTGCTTCTTATTCTGTTTACCTTCTTTGTTCTCAAAACCCAGGGCTTTTCTTGGAGCAGGAACTCCTTTGCATGTTAGGCTACATGTTATGTCCTGAAGCTGAATCCATCCTGTTCTTTTGCCTGTTAAGCTTCAGGCATAAAGAGGATTGTAATCTGTCGCATTACTATTGGCTGCTTTCTGTGAAACCTGTGAAAATAACCAGCCACATTGTAAATATGTATCTTGGAGGGAACAGACCTCATTGGTCTTTATCCTGAGTTTATGAATGGATGTTAACTTATTTTTGGGTGTGGCTTTGACAGCCCGGACAATTTAAAAAGGGAGCTGCACTCCACTGTTTTGTTGTGTGTTCCTGAGTTGAAGTTTGCTGTTATAATAAAGATGAATCACTTTGCTGAAATCAATCATGTTAAATTGCATACTTAACACTACACATCCCTAATGTAGCCAGTCCTAATGAGTTTCTGCTGTTGGGTGTGGCCTATTATGCTAATGAGTTCCTGCTGGGCATGGCCAACTTGGGAGCCAACCGTATCTCCATTCCTATGTGTTCCTGCCCCAAAATAGCCCTGACTATGGATATTGATTGCTGTAGTTAAATAAATCTTATTCACACAGATGTATTGTGACACATACATTTATACAAAAGCATATGGCATCTTTCACATCTAAAAGAGCCAGTTCAGTGTAGTGTTTAAGGGTGTGGACTCTAATCTGGGAGAACCGGGTTTGATTTCCCACTCCTCCACTTACAGCTGCTGGATGACCTTGGGCAAGCCATAACAAAAGCTGTTCTCTCAAGGACAGTTCTGGAAAGAGCTCTCTCAGCCCCACCTACCTCACAGGGTATCTGTTGTGGGGAGGGAAGGGAAAGGAGTTTGTAAGCCGCTCTGAGGCTCCGAGTAAATCCAATCTCTTCTTCTAAAGTTGTATTCAACAAAAAGCAACATGTTCTGTCAGATTTTATGAATACGTTCAAGGAAATGTTTTTATATGCAGCAGCTGACAGATAGAATCTGTGACTAGACATATCCTTTATCCTTTCTTCCAATGTGTTCTCAACCCACTTCATAAATTTTACAGAAATGTATAGATGCTCTTTCAAATAAAGAGTAAAAAACAGAAAAACTAGGGAAGTTTATTTTATATATATTACATATGGCAGCCTTTGTTGGGTTAATTGAACTAAATATGTTTAATGTGATTGTCCAGATGTGGACCACTGCAACTATGCTTAACTATGGTATGCCAAACCACAATCTCTTTTGAAGCTGTTTTATTGACCACCAGTAGTTTTAACTATAATGAAATATGTGTTACAACTTCAGCTCCAGGGCTTATATTTTAAAATTCCCTTCAAAGAAGAAATATTTATCTTAGGTATTTTTCTCACTTGTATCCCATACTTTCTGTACTGAGCTCTTACTAGAGTGTATAAGATAATCACTGTAATGGATCTGTAGGTCTTGTTTCAAGGTAAACATTCTAACCATCAGTGTAATAATGTGTGATTTTTACAAAATATTTCACAAGGCTGTTTTCCCTGTAACGTACCTACATAAATACTTGAAAGGACATAACTGTCCTTTTAAAGATCTACTGTAGTTAAAGAAAAAATGAAATTATTGAAGAGCTATCTTGATAAAGAATATAGTTAAACTTGAGTCTAGCAGATATCCAGTGCTGGCAAAATCCAATGCAGAGTTATGTAAACTTGAGTCCTGTTACTTTCAGCAGGACTTAAGAGAGTGCATAACTGAGACTGAAACTTCTGAATGTGTATTAAAATTATCAGGACACTGGGCAGAATTAGAGTAAATTCTGTCCTGCTGGAATGAATAAATTACACGAGAATGTAGCAGCTTGCTAGTAAATATTATTGGACTCAATTAAGTAATACGCCAACTGTGACTGAAGTACATATCCATCTGTGTTACCCAGCTATCACCCACATGAGCCGTGGCCTATAGACTCAAGTGGGCAAAGAAAAAGAAGTATATGAAATCAGAAGACTACTGAAATACCCCGGGCAGCACACTGGCAATCTGATCCTAATCCCCAGACACTGGAACGTTGCTGGTGCCAGCACAGTATTAACATGCTTAGTCATTGGCTGCATCCACACAGTGAGGATTCTTCATTTCCCCACTATTGTTGCTGGAAATGCTGCATCATTCCTCAAACCTGGTTTAGTAGTTGCTTCCTGAAAGAATGCAGTTAAAGCATATTAGCATTATCCAGATGGGAGGTTTGTGTGCACTTTCCTCTTGTCAACCATCATTTCCCCTGCTTCTCCCCCACCATCATGCCATCAGATTACTTTTTGAGGGCTTTAAAATGGTAATTAACTGGTAATTTTTAAAAAAGGTAATTGTGTTAAATGCAATACTGTTATAATGATCTATTACCATGTCTCCCTGAATGCTTTCATATCACAGCTTCCATTAAAAAACACATTTATTTATTTAATTCATTCATGCCTCACCTGCCCCACCGGGGGACCTGAAATGGCTTATATCATTGATACCTCATTTTGTTAGAGGCCATGGTGGCTCAGAGGTTAAGACACTGAGATGTAGACCAGAAGGTCCATAGCTTGGCAGTTTGAGACCCTCATGCCACGTGATGGAGTAAGCTCCCGCCTCTGGACCCAGTTCCTGCCAACTTAGCAGTTCGAAAGCAAGAAATTGCAAGTAGATAAATAGGTACCGCTTTGGTGGGAAGGTAACAATATTCTGTGCACCTCAGTGTTTAGTCATGCCAGCCACCTGAGTACAGAAACATCTGTCACTGCTTCCATGACTTCCTCTTCTATTTGCCATGGAGTGATGGGGCCGGATGCCACGATCTTAGTTTTTTTGATGTTGAGTTTCAAGCCAGCTTCTGCCCTGTCCTCTTTCACTCTTAGCAAGACGCTCTTGAGGTCTTCTTCACTTTATGCCATTAGAGTGGTATTGTCTGCATATCTGAAGTTGTTGATGTTTTCCCCAGCAATCTTAATTCCGGCTAATATCCAGGCCAGCATTTCGCATGATGTACTCTGCATATAAATTAAATAAGCAGCGTGACAATATGTATGTATGTATAGTTTATTTAATGGCTTTTGCCAGTTTATAATACAAAAATAAAAGTAGATACAAAAAAACAAGATTTAAATTTAGAATAATATAATATAGAATGAAATTGATCGGAGTTAGGTTAAATGGATTATAGAGCAGGATTCAACTTCTCTGTACGTATTGCAAGACAGGCTGCCCAAAAACGCGCAGCAGCCTGGGAAACCTCTGGGTCCACGTCTGAGAGGATGAAATATTGAATCCAATCTGGGCTGCATACATGGATTTTACTCTGGATATCGAAGAAAAGTTTTGTGCAGGGCTCTTCATACCAGCAGCACTGTATTAAAACATGTTGTAGAGTCTCTGCTTCAAGCACGCCACAAGGGCAAAAATGCTGGGAGAAGGGGATTTTGTGAAATCTACCCTCTAAAACCATAGATGACAGGGAGGCACTCCTCGCTAAGGGAAAAGCCCTTCTTTGCTTGGGATTCTCAATATGGAATAAATAGGACGCTGGAGCTGGATTATCTCTAAAGGGACCAGTACATATAAACGGGGAGAGCTTGGCCAAGTCTTCCTGTCTGTCTTGGTCAAAAAGTTTCTTCCTTAACATTTGGAATGCCAGTTCATTGTTTATAAATAGGAAATCCTGGGGAGAAAGTCCCACTGATTGTAATTTCTGATGAATCACTTTCAACCATCTGGAGTGAAAGCCGTCTGCTATAATACTGTAGGTTGGCATCTGGGGATGCGAGTTCAATTTAAGCCATAATTTTAAAGATGCTAGAACAATCCTAGTTTCCATTGGGTGACAATATACATCCTTGTCTTACTCCTTTTCCTATGCTAAAACAACCAGTTGTTCCATATCTGGTTCTAACTGTCACTTCTTGACCCTTATACAGGTTTCTCAGAGGACATGTGAGGTAGTCTGGTACTCCCATCTCTTTAAGGACTTGCCATAATTTGTTGTGATCCACACAATCAAAGGCTTTAGCATAGTCAATGAAGCAGAAGTAGATGTTTTTCTGGTACTCCATTGCTTTCTCCATAATCCAGCAAATGTTGGCAATTTGATCTCTAGTTCCTCTACCCCTTCAAAACCCAGCTTGTACTTCTGGCAGTTCTCTATGTCCTGCTGAAGCCTAGTTTGTAGGATCTTGAGCATGACCTTGCTAGCATGTGAAATGAGTGCAATTGTGCGATAGTTTGAACATTCCTTGGCATTGCCCTTCTTTGGGATTGGAATGTAAACTGACCTTTTCCAATCCTGTGGCCACTGTTGTGTTTTCCGAATTTGCTGGTATATGGAGTGGAGCACTTTAAGAGCATCACCTTTTAAGACTTTGAATAGCTCAGCTGGGATACCATAACCTCCACTAGCTTTGTTGTTAGTAATGCTTTCTAAGGCCCATTTGACTTTGCACTCCAGGATGTCTGGCTCGAGGTCAGTGATCACACCATCATGGTTGTCAAGGACATTGAGGTCCTTCTTGTATAGTTTTTTTGTGTATTCTTGCCATCTCTTCCTAATCTCTTCTGCTTCTGTTAGGTCCCTACCATATTTGTCCTTTATCATGGCCAGCTTTGCATGGAACATTCCTTTGATTTCTTCAATTTTCTTGGAGAGATCTTGAGTCCTTCCCATTGTATTGTTTTCCTCTATTACTTTGCATTGTTCATTCAGGAAAGCCTCCTTATCTCTCCTTGCTGTTCTCTGGAAATCTGCATTCAGTTTGGTAAACCTTTCCTTTTCATCTTTGCCTTTTTCTTTCCTTCTTTCCTCTGCTATTTGTAAAGCCTCATCAGACAGCCACTTTGCTTTCTTGCATATATTTTTCTTTCGGATGGTGCTGATTGCTGCCTCCTGTACAACGTCACAAACCTCTGCCCATAGTTCTTCAGGCCCTCTGCCTATCAAATCTAGTCCCTTAAACCTATTCTTCACCTCCACTGTATATTCATAAGGGATGTGATCTAGGTCAAACCTGAATGGCATAGTGGTTTTCCCACTTTCTTCAGTTTAAGCCTGAATTTTGCAATGAGTAGCTCATGATCTGAGCCACAGTCAACTCCAGGTCTTGTTTTTACTGACTGTATAGAGCTTCTCCATCTTTGACTGCAAATGATATAATGAATCTGATTTCGGTGTTGTCCATCTGGTGATGTCCATGTGTAGAGTCGCCTCTTAGGTTGTTGGAAGAGGTTGTTCGCTATGACCAGCGTGTTCTCTTGACAAAACTCTGTTAGCCTTTGCCCAGCTTCATTTTGTTCTCCAAGGCCAAACTTGTCTGTTATTCCAGTTACCTTTTGACATCCTACTTTATCATTCCAGTCCCCTATAATGATGAGGACATCTTTTTTTGGTGTTAGTTCTAGGAGGTGTTGTAGGTCTTCATAGAACTGGTCCACTTCAGCCTCTTCTGTGTCAGTGGTTGGGGCATAGACTTGGATTACTGTGATGTTGAATGATTTACCTTGGATTCGGACAGAGATCATTCTGTCGTTTTTGAGATTGTATCCCATTACTGCCTTTCACACTCTCTTGTTGACTGTAAAGGCCACACCATTTTTTCTATGGGATTCTTGGCCACAGTAGTAGATATAATAGTCTTCTGAGTTAAATTCACCCATTCTGATCCAGTTTAGTTCACTGATTCCCAAGATGTCGATGTTCAGTGTTGCCATCTCATTTTTGACCACATGCAGCTTACCTTGATTCATAGATCTTACATTCCAGATTCCTATGCAGTATTGTTCTTTGCAGCATTGGACTTTCCTTTCACCATCAGTCATATCCACAACTGAGCGTCCTTTTGGCTTTGGCCCAGCTGCTCTTCTCTTTCTGGGGTTACTTGTACTTTCCCTCTGCTCTTCCCCAGTAGCTTATTGGACACCTGACCTGAGGGGTTTATCTTCTGGCATAATTTCTTTTAGCTTTTTGTTACTGTCCATGGGGTTCTCTTGGTAAAGATACTGGAGTGGGTTGCCATTTCCTTCTCCAGTGGATCACTTTTTGTCTCTAGTTAGTATTCATGGTTAAAGAAAATCTGTGTAATTGGAAAAGGTTTTGTTTTTGTTTTAAATAGGGAACAGTTTGTATTATTTATTTATTTATTTTATTCATGTAACTGGCCCAAGCTTCCATGGCATGAGTAGGGATTCAACTTCAGGTCTCCAAGGTACAAGTTTGGCAATCTTAACCACTACATCACGCTGGCTCTGTAAAAGCATCTGACTATTTGGAAACACACTGGATGTAAAACAGTGCTCAAGTGTCCATCTGCTTGGCCACTGGAGGGAACAAATGATTGATCGCCAGTTAATGGTTTTTCTCTGGATTCCAGGGACCTGCAGTTACCATTTCTTCCCCTGAGTCTCAATTCAGTTCTAGCAAGCTTAGCCTCATTCAATTGACCCAGCTGTCTGCTTAACATAATAGTGAACTAGATCCCCTGCGTGTTATCTACTCTGAACTCCTAATTCCTAAAGCCAGGATGATCTTTCCTGGTGACTCCATATATACATGAAATATAAATGGACTTTATATAGTTCTGGGAATCGAGGCATTCTGATAAAGCAAGACAGCGTCCTTCTCATAAATATTGCATCAGCAGTGTACTTAGGAGCAATTTTACGGTGCTATTAATTCTATGATCTCTGAAGCTATATATGTAGGGAGAGAACTGGGTCATGGAGCGCTGCAGGATTTTTCCTAAGATGTACAGGAACCATCCCACACTACTGCTTCCCTGTAACAGATAGTGTCATAACCCATTTAATATGGCCACATCCCTTCCATGTAAAAATACTGTAAAACAATGTTATCTTTGATATCAAAAGTTTCAGTACAATTGACAAGATTTCCTGCTGAGTTTCAGACAAAGCATGTCTGGAAGGGCTGTCATACGTGAGGCTGTGGCTCAGTGGTAGAACATTTGCTTGGCATGCAAGAAGGTTCTGGGTTCATGGCATGCAGATCTTCTTGACATCTCCAGTTGCAAGGCCCAGGTAGTAGGTGAGGTAAGGGCTCCTGGAGAAGTCACGGTTCTGTGGCCACCGTACACACTAGACTGAGATTAATTTTTTAAAAATCCTGTCATGCTGAAGTTTCCAGAGTTGCAAGTTGAAACCTGTTCTCAGTCACATCCCCCCTACATTCTGATTTTCCCCTTATATTTCTAACACCACCAGGTGACTATGGGTTTACATTTCTGTCTTGCAGATTTGCTTGTTGTTGTTTAGTCGCACAGTCGAGTCCGACTCTTCGCGACCCCATGGACCAGATTACGCCAGGCCCTCCTGTCTTCCGCTGTCCGCTGAAGTTTGCTCAATTTCATGTTCGTTGCATCAATGACACTGTCTAACCATCTCATCCTTTGCCGTCCCCTTCTTCTTTGACCTTCAATCTTTCCCAGCATCAGGGTCTTCTCCAGTGAATGCTCCCTTCTCATTTGGTGGCCAAAGTATTTGAGCTTCAGCTTCAGGATCTGGCCTTCCAAGGAACAATCAGGGTTGATTTCTTTTAGGATTGACTGATTTGATCTCCTTGCAGTCCAAGGGACTCTCAAGAGTCTTCTCCAGCACCATAGTTCAAAAGAATCTATTCTTCGGCGCTCGGCCTTCTTTATAGTCCAACTCTTGCAGCCATACATTACTACGGGGAATACCATTGCTTTGACCATGCGGACTTTTGTTGGCAAGGTGATGTCTCTGCTTTTTATCATGCTGTTTAGGTTTGCCATCGCTTTCCTCCCAAGGAGCAGGCATCTTTTAATTTCATGGCTGCAGTCACCATCTGCAGTGATCTGGGATCCTAGGAACGTGAAGTCTGTCACTACTTCTACGACTTCCCCTTCTATTTGCCAAGGAGTGATGGGGCCAGATGCCATGATCTTAGTTTTTTTGATGTTGAGCTTCAAGCCCACTTTTGTGCTCTCCTCTTTCACCCTGAGCAAGAGGCACTTTAGGTTCTCTTCACTTTCTGCCATCAGAGTGGTATCGTCTGCATATCTGAGGTTATTGATCTTTTCCCCAGCAATCTTAACTCCAGCTTGTGATTCATCCAGGCCAGCATTTCGCATGATGTACTCTGCATATAAATTAACTAAGCAAGGTGACAATATACATCCCTGTCGTACTCCTTTTCCTATGCTAAACCAATCAGTTGTTCCATATCCGGTTCTAACTGTTGCTTCTTGACCCTTATACAGGTTTCTCAGGAGACATGTGAGGTGGTCCGGTACTCCCATCTCTTTAAGAACCTGCCATAATTTATTGTGATCCACACAATCAAAGGCTTTAGCATAGTCAATGAAGCAGAAGTAGATGTTTTTCTGGTACTCTCTTGCTTTCTCCATAATCCAGCGAATGTTGGCAATTTGATCTCTAGTTCCTCTACCTCTTCGAAACCCAGCTTGTACTTCTGGCAATTCTCTATCCACGTACTGTTGAAGCCTAGCTTGTAGGATTTTGAGCATGACCTTGCTAGCGTGTGAAATGAGTGCAATTGTGCGATAGTTTGAACATTCCTTGGCATTGCCCTTCTTTGGGATTGGAATGTAAACTGACCTTTTCCAATCCTGTGGCCACTGTTGTGTTTTCCAAATTTGTTGGCAAATTGAGTGCAGCACTTTAACAGCATCTTCTTTTAAGACTTTGAATAACTCAGCTGGGATACCATCACCTCCACTAGCTTTGTTGTTAATAATGCTTTCTAAGGCCCATTTAACTTCACTTTCCAGGTTGTCTGGCTCGAGGTCAGTGATTATACCATCATGGTTGTCAAGGACATTGAGGTCCTTCTTGTATAGTTCTTCTGTGTATTCTTGCCATCTTTTCCTAATCTCTTCTGCTTCTGTTAGGTTCCTACCATTTTTGTCCTTTATCATGGCCAGCTTTGCATGGAACGTTCCCTTGATTTCTCCAATTTTCTTGAACAGATCTCTAGTCCTTCCCAATCTATTGTTTTCCTCTATTACTTTGCATTGTTCATTCAGGAAAGCCTCCTTATCTCTCCTTGCAAGGTGCAAGGGGTCAGATTTGCTACAGCAATAAAAAAGTTCAGTGTCTTGAATCCCCTTATAATCTTTAGTGGCAACTGTTTAAATCCATCAGCCTTAAGTGTTATAACAAAAGGAAAACATATGATTCCAATTTTAAACTCACTTGGAGTACACTTTGCAGTGTTTGGTAAGTATTACTTTTCATCCATGTTTACCTCACCTGCCCTTTGCTCAACAGCATCACTTAACAGTAAAATGAATTTCAATGGGAATAAATGTAAAGTTCTGCATTTAGGTAGGAAAAATCAAATGCATAATTATAGGTTGGGGGAGACTTGTCTTGACAGTAGTATGTGCAAAAAGGATCTAGGGGTCTTAGTAGACCCTACACTGAACATGAGTTAGCAATATGATGCTGTTGCTAAAAAGGCAAGTGCGATTTTGAGCTGTATCAACAAAAGTATAGTGTCCAGATCATGTGAAGTGATGGTACCACTTTACTCTGCTCTGGTTAGACCTCACCTAAAGTATTCAGTTTTGGGCACCACAATTTAAGAAGGATATAGACAAGCTGGAAAGTGTCCATAGGAGGGCAGTGAAGATGGTGAGGGGTCTGGAGACCAAGTCCTATGAGGAAAGGTTGAAGGAGCTGGGTATGTTTAACCTGGAGAGGAAACGACTGAGAGATGATATGGTAACCATCTTCAAGTACCTGAAAGGCGGTCATATAGAGGATGGTACAGAGTTCTTTTCTGTTGCTCCAGAAAGTCAGACCAGAACCAACAGGCTGAAATTAAATCAGAATAGTTTTTAGCTAAACATTAGGAAGAACTTCCTAACAGTTAGAGTGGTTCCTCAGTGGAAGAGGCTTCCCTGGGAGGTGGTGGGCTCTCCTTCTTTGGAGGTTTTCAAACAGAGGCTAGATGGGCATCTGACAGCAATGCTGATTGTGTGGACTTAGGCAGATCATGAGAGGCAGGGCAGGAAGGGTTGCCTCAATGCTTAGTTCTTGTGGCCCTTTCTTACACACTCAGGGAAATGCTAATTGCTGCTTTGGGGTCAGGAAGCAATTTTTCTCCAGGCCAGTTTTGTCAGGGATTCTGGAGGTTTTTTGTCATCTTCTGGGCACAGCGGTCAGTGCAGGTGTGGAGGGGGAGGTATTTGTGAGTTTCCTGCATTGTGCAGGGGGTTGGACTAGATCACTCTTCCAACTCTATGATTCGATGATTCTGTCTAGGGGTTCTCAAAACACAAGTGCTGCTAAAATGCAGTCCTGCTAGGACTAGACCAAGGTTTCTAGTTTAGTGACATAAAAACAGAACAGTGCCCCTGTGTTTAGTGTTCTGTGATGCTGGAGCTGAATGCTTGAATTGCGAACTTACATTTAGAGTATTTGTGATTAGTCTTGATGATAAGTTTATTGGGCTGCAATTTTTTGTTGGAAGTAGATGTTTTTATCTTTGTCAAACTGTCACGCCACAATTATTCATTTATTTATCTGATCGTTATCCTATCTGTCCCCAAGGAGCTCAGTCTCCTAATGACCCTGTGATGTAGGTTAGGTTAAGATGCAGCGGTAAACCCAACACCATCCAGTGAGCTTTATGGGAGACTAGGGATCTGAACCTGTGTCTAAACACAGTAGGAGAAAAAAACCCACTAAACACTGGAGGAAAAAACCCAAAATGCTTGGAAAGTATTTTTTGTTTTTGTTTTAAAGGAAAATTAAAAGAAGAAATATCACCCTCACCTCAGAATCCCCCCTCCCTTCTTTCCATCCCACTGTTGTCTTTTCAGACATAGCCAGATTGGAACTGAGGAACTGACCTAACGAATGGGATTTTGTAGCCCATATAATCTTTTTGTTAATGCCTTGTAAAGGTGAAACACCTTTTAACAGATAATGTCAGAGATAATGTAATGATTCAGTATCAAATATGTTTCCATTAATCATGGTATGGTTCAAAGATTTGGTGTTACATGAACAGTAGACAAAAAATGATCTGTGAATGGTTGGCAAACTGGACAAACTGATGGTTGCCAGTTTGGTGCAGTGGTTAAGTGCATCTTAGGATGCATTAACAGAAGCATTGTGTCCAGATCACGGGAGGTGGTAGTTCTGCTCTATTTTGCTATGGTCAGGCCTCACCTGGAGTACTATGTCCAGTTTTGGGCACTACATTTTAGGAAGGATGTTGACAAGCTCGAGCGTGTCCAGAAGAGGACAGCCGAGATAGTGAGAGTGTTGGAATCCAACTCTTATGAGGAAAGGCTGAAAGAGTTGGGTATGTTTAGCCTGGGAAAGAGAAAGCTTAGAGGGGACATGATTGCAGTCTTCAAATATTTGAAGGGCTGTCATGTAAAAGATGGAGCAGATCTATTCTCTCTTGCTCTGGATTGCAAGACAGGATCTAATGGGTGGAAATTACAAGGGAGTCGTTACTGGTTAAATATCAGGAGAAACTTCCTAACTGTAAGAGTGGTTGAGCAGTGAAACAGACTGCCTCGGGAGTTGGTGGATGCTCCTTCACTGGATGTTTTTAAGCAGAGGCTGGACGACCATCTTTTGAGTATGTTGTAGGGCTATCTTTCGGCTACGCTCCTGCAGAGTGCAGGGGGTTGGACTAGTTGACCTGCAAGGTCCCTTCCAACTCTATGATTCTATGATTCTAAGTGCATAGACTCTAATCTGGGAGAACTGGGTTTGATTCCCCACTCCTCTACTTGCACCTGCTGGATGACCTTGGGCAAGCCATAGTTCTGGCACAGCTGTTCTTGAAAAAGAGCAGTTTCTGTCAGAGCTCTCTCAGCTCCACCTACCTCACAGGGGAGGGGAAGGAAAAGGAGTTTGTAAGCCGCTCTGAGACTCCTTTGGGTAGTGAAGGGTATAAATCCAATCTCCTCCTCCCCCCTCCCCCTCCCCCTCCCCTCCTCCCCCTCCTCCTCTTCCTCCTCCTCCTCCTCTTCTTCTTCTTCTTCTTCTTCTTCTTCTTCTTCTTCTTCTTCTTCTTCTTCTTCTTCTTCTTCTTCTTCTTCTTCTTCTTCTCGAAGCTACCTTACAGACTTTTCTTTGACATTACATCTGAAAAGCAATGGTTTGGAGTGTTATTTAACCTTGGGGACTGCCTGACTACAAGGAAGGAGGTCTGGTGTGAACAGAAAATGAAAACAATCTGGCGACTTTCATTGGCTCTTACCCAAAGTACTCCCTCTTCTCACCTTCAGCCTGCCTGACCATAGTTTGTCTCCTCCTACAAAGCTGTTTTTTTTTTAAAAAATGACCATCTGTAGATCCGATCACTGCTCTCCTGCTGCACATAAATTTCATACACCATGCTTTAAAAAAAAAATTCCCAGAACATTTATTGTGGGATACACTGGTATGGGAGAACAGAACTAATGTGGAAAAGGAAGCAGAACATTGCTAAACATAACTTCAGATGATGATGGAATGTGCCTGGCACTTTGCCCTGTCTGGAATAGCCCAGAGATCTCTGAGGAGGCAAACTCTGAGCTTCTCTGCCCCACTGTGGTGGGTAATCTATAACAGCAGATCTGAACACACAGTGATAGTTTGTATGTAGTTAGGCAAGGCTGAACAATCTGGGATAGTTTCCAGGGATTCTGGTGGGAGACTGATAAATACATGAATGAAGAGTGTAAGCCAGGGGTCCTCAAACTTTTTAAACAGGGGGCCAGTTCACTGTCCCTCAGACCGTTGGAGGGCCGCCACGTTCGTCCCTCCCCCCACCAGCCTGCTCGCCCCGCCGCCGCGTTCGCCCCCTCCCCCCACGACCAGCCTGCTCGCCCCGCCACCGCGTTGGCTCCTCCCCCACGACCAGCCTGCTCGCCCCGCCACCGCGTTGGCTCCCTCCCCCCCACCAGCCTGCTCGCCCCACCGCCGCGTTGGCTCCCTCCCCCCACGACCAGCCTGCTCGCCCCACCACCGCGTTGGCTCCTCCCCCCACGACCAGCCTGCTCGCCCCGCCACCGCATTGGCTCCCTCCCCCCACCAGCCTGCTCGCCCCGCCGCCTCGTTGGCTCCCTCCCCCCACCAGCCTGCTCACCCCGCCGCCACGTTCGCTCCCCCCCCACCAGCCTGCTCGCCCCTTCCTCCTCCTCAGCTCCTGGGTGCTCTTGCCGCCCAGGGCTGCTGGAGGAAGAAAGAGGCCGCGGGGGCGCTGCTGCTGCGCTCCTCGAGGAGGAGGCGGCTCCGGGCGGGGGGGGCGGGCATAAACACTTGGCGGGCCGCATGTGGCCCGCGGGCCGTAGTTTGAGGACCCCTGGTGTAAGCAGTGGAAAGCTAGTCTCAGTGAGGTTGATAAAAGGGAACACAGGCTGTGGCAAACAAAATGCAAGTCTGTGATCAGGCAGGCAAAAAGAGAATATGAGGAGCATATTGCAAAAAACATAAAGACCAACAATAAAACTTTCTTCAAATACATTAGAGGCAGGAAACCAGCCAGGGAGGCAGTGGGGCCCTTGGATGACTAAAGGAGCACTGAAGGATGATAGCTGAATGCAGGGCTTTTTTTGTAGAAAAATCATTAGCATAATAGGCCACACCCAGCAGTAGAAATCATTAGCATATTAGGTCACACCCTCATGTTATGAGAAGTTGGTCATCCAGCCACACCCACCTTTTGCTTCTTATTCTGTTTACCTTGTTTGTTGTCAAAACCCAGGGGGCTTTTTTTGTAGCAGGAACTCCTTTGCATGCTAGGCCACACAACTCTAATGTAGCCAGTCCTAATGAATTTCTGATGTTGGGTGTGGCCTATTATGCTAATGAGTTCCTGCTGGGTGTGGCCAACTCAGGAGTCAGCCGGAACTCCGTTTCTGTGTGTTCCTGCCCCAAAATAGCCCTGGCTGAATGTATTTTTTGCCTCTGCCTTCACTGTGGAAGATGAGAAGTGCTTGCCTGCTCCAGATCTGCTGATTTTGGGAGGGATGTTGAAAGACCTGAGTCAGATTGAGGTGACCAGAGAGGAGGTCCTATGAATGATAGATAACTTAAAAACTGTTAAATCACCAGGCCTGGATGGCACACATCTGAGAGTTGGTGGAAACTGTTATTAAGGAAAGAATTGGTAGGCACATTGATGAACAAAAACTATTGAGGCAGACTCAGCATGGGTTCCGTAAGGGAAGATCTTGTCTCACTAACCTGTTAGTGTTCTTTGAGGGGGTGAACATACATGTGGACGAGGGGGACCCAATAGATATTGTTTACCTTGACTTCCAGAAAGCTTTTAATAAAGTTCCTCATCAAAGGCTCCTAAGCAAGCTCAAAAATCACGGGATAAAAGGACAAGTCCTTTTGTGGATCAAAAACTGGCTAATTAATAGGAAACAGAAAGTGAGTCTAAATGGGCAATTTTCTCAGTGGAAGGTGATAAGCAGTGGGGTACTGCAGGGATCAATACTCGGTCCAATGCTTTTTAACTTGTTTATTAATGATTTGGAGTTGGGAGTAAGCAGTGAAGTGGCTAAATTTGCTGATGATACAAAGTTGTTCAGGGTGGTGAGAACCATGGAGAATTGTGTGGCACTCCAAAGGGATCTGTTGAGGATGGGTAAGTGGGCATCAATGTGGCAAATGGGGTTCAATGTGGCCAAGTGCAAAGTGATGCACATTGGAGCCAAAAATCCTAACTATAAATACACGTTTGCACACTGTCTCGACATTTTCAGTGAGTTATCTATTACGACTCCAAGATCTCTCTCTTGGTCAGTCTCTGCTAGTTTGGCAGATCAAGAGGGAATTAGATAAATATATAGAACAGGGGTCCATCAGTGGCTATTAGCCACAAGGTATAAATAGGGACTCTGGGGCAAGTGATGCTCTGTATTCTTAGTGCTTGGGGGGGTCAACAGTGGGAGGGCTTCTAGTGTCCTGGCCCCACTGGTAGACCTTCTGATGGCACCTGGTATTTTTGACACAGAGTGTTGGACTGGATGGGCCATTGGCCTGATCCAACATTGACTTCTCTTATGTTCTTATGTATATTTGGAACACAAACCAAGCTCAGTATAACAAAGTTTGAGCTCAGTGGCACCTTTAAGACCAACAAGGTTTTATTCAAGGTATGAACTTTTGTGTGCACTCACACTTCCTCAGATAAATTGAAATGGAAGTTAACTGTCCATACATATAGACAGATGGAAACAGCAAGCCCCCTTGGTAATAATATAGAGATATAATTTTAAACAACTTATTTTCTTTTAAGAAACCATGAATTCGATTTTGGCTTGGACCTTTTGGAAGAGTATATGAAACAAATGTATTTTCCTTGGTTCCTCAGCAATGTACAGGATAAAGTTACCTCTGAACCCCTGGGACATGGAGTTATAAAAACCATTGTTACTTGGAATGGTGTGAAAATTGGTTTTATGGGATTAGTGGAAGAAGACTGGCTGGATACCTTAGCTACAATCAATAAAACATATCTAAACTGTGTTGATTATGTTAAGATTGCCACCAAACTATCTGTGGAGCTTAAGGCTGAGGGAGCAGAAGTTATTATTGCTATGACACACATGAAATGGGTGAATGACATAAGGCTGGCCCAGAATACCGAAGGAATTGACCTAATTCTAGGAGGGCATGACCATGATTATGGATAAAAAAAGTGAAGGGAACGTGGATTGTGAAAAGTGGAACTGATTTTAGAAATTTTACAAAAATAAATGTAAAGAAGGTTGGTGAAGCATTTCAGTACATGTTTCAAAAAACAGATGTTTTGCAGCATTTAGAGGAAGACACATATGTAAAATTGTTAATAAAAGAGTCTACTCAACACTTGCAGATAAATTTATTAACCTGGTTACTATTTTTTTAAATGGGAGGCTAATAAAATTGAGAACAGCTACTTTCAATGAGTTGGATGTTATACCAATTGAAATGTGTGCCCACACAGAGAGTTGTATGGAGGCCTGTTGTATCTCACTCATTTAAACATGTAGATCAGCCTGAGAAGGTCTTCCAGCTGTCTAAGACAGCAATCCTAAATTGAGAACCAGCTTGGTGTAGGGGTTAAGAGTGGCAGACTCTAATCTGGAGAACTGGTTTTCATTCCCCAGTGTCCCTCCACATGATGCCAGCTTGGGTGACCTTGGGTCAGTCACAGTTCTCTCAGAACTCTCTTAGCCCCACCTATTTCACAGGGTGTCTTGTTGGGGAGAGAGGGAGAGAAGGTGATTGTAAACTACTCTGGCCCCACTGCTGGACCTCCTGATGGCACTTGGTACTTTTGGCCACTGTGTGACAGAGTGTTGGACTGAATGGGCCATTGGCCTGATCCAACATTGGCTTCTCTTACGTTCTTATGAGACTCATAACAGGGTATAAATCTTCCTCCTTGTCTTTGCCTACTCAGAATCTTACTCAGGTGTATTCAGTGGGGCTTACTCTCATGAAAATGGTTTTAGGATTGCACTGTAAATCTCATAGAGGAGCTATGCATGGGTAGTTGTAAAATTCAATGTAATATATTACCTTGGCACATTATATCTGCTTTGTTGACTGCTGAACTGATAGCATGGGGATTTTGCTGGGTGAGGTTCCCTCAATCTTTCCAATCTTTTCTGTGGAACCTCCTCAGATTTTATTCTTGCTCCTCACACTTGCTTTTATATAATGGTTGCTAGGATTAGAACCTTAAAGCAATGAACAGGCTCATCCTGGTAGTATTGTTTAACAAAATGTATGAAAATCTGATATTTCATCTTAGAATTGCTCAGAGGTAGGTGACCTTAGAGGTAAACAGCATAGTTCTAGCAGTAACACCAAGAAGGATTGACTACATCTAGGCTGCAGTCACACACACTACATAATCCACTTTCAATGCACTTCCCAACTGGATTTTGCCAGTTCATACAGTAAAATCCAGTTGGAAAGTGCATTGAAAGTGGGTTATTTAGTGTGTGTGACCGCAGCCCTAAATGATCATTGGCAATTCTTCATTGTATAATATAACAAGAAATGATAGAATGGCATTTCTGCTTGTCGAGTTCCATTCAAAAACACTTGAACTTATGTAGCTTTTACCAGGTTCTGTGCCTCTGCCAAGCAAGCAGCACAAAATGGTGCCGTGTTATTGCTGTCTGAAGAAGCCAGGTGTTGCTGTTACCCATGGCCTCAGACTGGGTACCTGGCTGCTGCACTGTAGTCAGGTCCCTTGAGGATCTTCCTTGGCCTCTGGGTGTATGAATCAGAGTTGCTGCTGTGTTCTTCCCATAAATTCTTCCCTCTAAGTGCTCCTTCCACTCCTTCATGCCCTCCACTCCCCAGTAGTCCTTAGGCCTAGCCAAATTATTGCCAGAAGAGGGGTTGCCCTGAGCCTAAGGTCCTCTTACTGGCCTGCCTCATTGGCTATTGTTGGGCTTTGAGGCCCTTCCTTGGCCTTCTGCCTGCCTCAGGGCTCACTCCAGCCCTATCTTTCCTCTTTGGGTTGCCAGGCTCTCCTGCAATGATGTTGCTGCCTGACAGCTCCTAATCCCAGCCCTTTCTGCCTTGTTACACCCTGTGGACCACTGGTCAGCCCGGCCTTTTCCTCATCTAGTCCATTGTCACCTCCGTTTTCCATCTGTGGCTTCCTTTACCTGCCAGCCCTCTTCCTCAGGCCCCTGGTCATCTTTTGATGGTGCTGCTGGCTGGAGTAGCCCCACCCTTCTGGCAGCATCCCAATGTCCCTTCGTGCCCAGCTGTGTTCTCTTCTGGCCAGGCTGCCAATAGCACCCCGACACCTCCAAACTCCATGGGGCCACACAGGTGCCTATACTAGCTTCTCCATTCTAGTTATAGACAAAGGCCTGATTTCAAAACCCATGTGGTAATAATGTAGCAGAACTGGTTTCCCTATGTCCAGTGCCACAAATAAACTAGTTCACTGGTACCTGCACATGTGTCATTGTCATACAAACACATATCCCTGGAACACAGATCCCTAGCATTCTTAATTTTTTGTGTTCAGGCACCAGGGATTTGGTTTATATGGAACACTGAATGCATGCAACCCACCATACATGGTTTTTAATTTTTTTTTAACAACTTTGGTCCCACATTTAAACTAGACAGCATTTGTAGAGTTCAGGAATAATTTTTTTCTTTCATTCCTTGGATCTCCTTTTGCACCCATAATTTAAAGTGGCATACTTTCAGCATAAATCTCTATTAGTTAGAATCTTTTCATCTAATAAACTGTCCATTCTGTAGAGTTTTCTAAAGGAAGTTCTCTGCCCAATTGATGTGGATTTAGATGGTTGTGGTACAACTGTTAGAAGAGTGGAGAACAACTTGGGAAATCTAGCAGCCAATGCCATGTTGGAAGCTACCCGTGCAGATGTAGCACTGCTTAATTCAGGTGGTTATTGGTAATATTGTTTCATACTGTTGTATTGGTCAGATTGTTATGCAGACTGCTTGAAGTCTAATGTGCTAGAAAGACATTAAAAAAAGATTATTGCTTGAAAGAAAACATCTTTGTTAGACATTCCATGCTATAAGATTTATTAGCGCAGAATCCCCCCTGTGAAGTTAATAATTTAGCTGAAGCCTATTTTAGTGATAGACGTGGCCCTTTATCTGAGTAAGAGCTACAGTCCCTGATTTGAATATTTTTTCATAGAAACAGTACTTGGATGCTACTGGCTTATATCAAACCACACATTCTGAGGCTTTAAGAACACTTTCCCCCTTTGCTTGTTCCTGAGCATCTGCTTCCTACCACAAACAGATGTTGGGAACTCAATGGGTTATAACAAGAGGGCATGTTGGCAGAAAATGTTGCCCATTCTTTAAAAAACAACAACCCAAACTTAAGTGCCCTTAAGTCTCTGGAACGGTGTGGTTGGATATAGGGCACTGTCATAAATATTAAACAATAACATTCAGTACACTTTCAGAGAGTTATGTTGTAACCTTCTTGATGGGCAACCTTCTTGATGGGCGATTTTGTTTTGATTTGTATAGGAACACTTCATTCAAATTAAATGCACCCCAAAGGGAATTTTACAGTGCATGACCTTTTGAGTATTCTTCCTTTCATGGATGCTCTTCTAGTAGTCAGAGGTACAGGCAAACAACTTTTGGAAGCACTGGAAAATGGAGTTTGTAGATACCCAGCTCTCGATGGAAGGTATGCAGTATCATTTTTCTCTGAAACTGGATTTTTAATTTTGTGATAGCATTTTACCATCTCGCTTTATTGCATATGACTTAGTTACCGTGTTAATTACTGCATAATTTCATGTTCCTGTAAGTAAGGAACAATACATTTGTATGATGTCAGTTACACAATTTAAGACTAATTAGAAGATCTACAGCAGAAAGAAAAGAAATACCACACTTTAGAGGACAAATAAATAGGATCTTTATGGTTCTTTAAAGGGGTTGGGTTTTTTTGTAGCATGATCTTTTTATGGATTTGAGTCCATTTCATCATGTATTTTTTGTCATGGATGAATCTGACTGAATGGACTGTAGTACATGAAAGCTTAAGCTGGAATTAAAAACTTCTTAATCTTTAAAGTGCCATAAGACTCCTGCTTATGTTTCCTGCAACAGAGCAGTTTGATTACTAGGGTGCCAACCTCCAGTTGAGGCCTGGAGTTCTACATGTATTATATGTGATGTCCAGACTACAGAGATCAGTATCCCAGAGGGACTGGCAATTCTGGAGAGCAGACTCCAAAGTTTTACATCCTGGCTGAGCTCTCTCCCCTCCCCAAATTCTGCTTTTCCCAGGCACCACCCCCCAGGAATTTTGCAAACTGGACTTGGCAACCCTACTCTGGATTCCTCTGTCCTTTTGAAGTCAATAATCTAGAAAAGACTGTGCTATCATAAGTATAGCTAATTGTCAGCATGGCTGCATCTGTGGATCTTTAAATCCAGACACTGAAGCCAGGAACAGACAAGACAGATTGTCTTACAAATCTCAGAAAATGATCTTGTTCGGTGGTGGAAAATTTTTGTAGAAAAAAAAGGGGGGGTTAACCTTCCAAAAGAATAGAAGCGGTGCCTGTAGTTTTAAGAAATGAATGGCATCTCACAGTGGGCATTTTGGGGATTTCTAGGCAACGACACCAGTATTGCCAGTCTTCAAGCCTTGGTTTCTGCCAGTGAAAAGTACGGGGAGGGAGCAAGGCCTTTTCCAGAGCTATTTTGGCTTCCCAGTCTGCCCCTGCTCCCCTCCCTCACCTCAGAGGAGGACTTACTGAGGCTAAGCCTGGCAGCTACCACCAGGTGATGATATCATATGACTTGCACAACTCACCCAGGCCCAGAGGCAACCACCTGTCATCGCACTACTGTGCAACAAAGCCACTGCACAACTTGCCTGGGAGACCTGCAGTTTATGCAGCTCACCCAGGACCAGCAGTAGCTACTGGATGACCTGATACCATGCAACTCACCTGCACCCAGAGGCAGTCTCTACACAACTTGCATGACTTGGCCAGGGCCAGTGGCGGCCACTGCACAACTCACCTGAGTATCTTGGTCCTACTTGGTCTAGCTACTTGGCTAGATATTTTCTAGGGAGAAAGAAGCTGCTGCAGATAGGAAGAAAGCTGAGAACCACTGTAGTGTAATGGTTAGAGTGTTGTTGTGTAGTGTAATGGTTAGGTTGTAGTGTAATGGTTAAGTTGTTGTTGTGAGGATAAAATAGAGGAGAGGAAAATGATGAAAGCTGCTTTGGGTTCCCATTGGGGAGAAAGGTAGGGTATAAATGAAATTGATAATAAAGCTGAAAATGACGGGGGCAGGTTGGTTGGTGAGTGGGAAGGAGAGAAGAAAGCAGGGAAAGGAGAAAGGATATTGGGGCTGTCAGGAGAAAGGAAAGAGGATACAGAGGAAAATGAAGTGATCCTTGCAAGTCTTTTTGGGTTTCCCATTTGTTTTATTTATTCATTGCATACAGAACTGTAAGTGTTCAGAGGGAAAGGTGTAAGTATTTCTAAGAATAAATAAAGTTGGATGTATTGGAGAGGAAGCAGTATTTTAATAGAGTTGAATTTGGAATGGCAGATGATAGAACAGAAGATGGGTTAACAGTGGCTGTTCAAATTACTATGCATAGATCATTGGCACTGGGTCATCCAACAATCATTCAGAAAAGATGTTTTGTTTCCAGAATGTTTATTTTGCACTTGTAATGTCTGACTCTGGTTATCGCTCATACAGTGTGGAATTTTAACTATTGTTTATTACTTCACAAATGCTGCTACTGGGAGGATTAATGTGAAGAAAATATTTCATCTACTTAAATACAACATGGAATGGTTCATGCAGTGACACGTCTCAGGCATTAGTTTTGTTGAACAGTAATAATCATTGATACAAAGAAACATACAATTGTGATATTCATCCTGTTCCTAAAAACTGATTTAATATTATAATAAGCCTAATATTCAGAGCAGAAATCAGTATGGAACTTGTCTATTGCATAAGTTTACTGTTGTAAGAGAAGCACAGGGGGTTATTTGCCCCAGGCCCAGTGCTGTTCTGAGGTGGGAGGTTTTATGCTTCTGCACAGCATCATGATACATTTGTGCACCTTTTCTCTGATTTTTCTCAAACCTGCTTTGCTGCAGAGTTTTGGGAACAATCACAAAACGCTTGCATGGTCTCCATGTGAGCAGGAAACTTCAGTCTTCCCTGTCATGTCCACACAACAGCCATTTTCTCTGCCTGTTTCCCTGCCCCATTCTGATTTCCTTCTCTCAGCACTGCCATTGAATATTGCTGTATCATTAGAATGATACAGCATTTTAGTGTATACATACATTTGTTTCTGAGAAATAGCCAACACGCATTCACTTTACAAAGGTAACCTGGGCCCAGTACCTGGAGAAATGTGAGGTTCAGCTGTACATGTGTTGAATGTAATGTGAGAATTACTCAACACACACATAAAGAAAAATCCAATGTACACTGTACTCGGATTGTATGTGTGCGCTCCGTACCTTGTGAACTGGGCTAATCTATGAGGTTCTCTGAATTCTCAGCTTTCATTTTTTAAAAAAAGTTTTAACACTTTGCTTTGCAGAGATATAAGGGGAAAGTCATATCTCTGAAATTAAAGTGTGTAGAACTTTTAAAAAAAGAAAGCTGAGAATTCAGAGAACCTGCTACACAGATTATTATATCATTATATTCATTTGCCAATTTTAAAAATCCCGAAAAAGCCATGGTGGTGTGGAAGCAGGAACCATCATCATATCTTCCCAGATTTTTTTTTTTATGGAAAATGATACTGCCAGTGTTCCAGTTAGAAGGGAGGACTTTGTAATGGCAGTGAGGAAAGAGGTGATTTCCAACCCATGTAATTTCACCAAATGAAACTGACCCTCCGCTGTGTGATATTTCTGTCCTCCTCCCTACAGTCCCTAAAATTCAGCTTTTTATGTTGGCAGACCCAGTGACAGGCCGGAAGGCTCTAATTGGCCACTCAGTCTGGCAAATCTAGCTGGCTAGATAGTAGGAAAAACCGGTCTGCATCACGTCTACATTGGAACCCACCTGACACTAGGTGAGGGAATGTCCCTCCCAGCATTTTTACAGTTTATTTATTTAGAGGACTTACCTGAATGCACCACAATGGTGTGCGGAAGCAAGAAACAAGTGCTTTGAACCCAGGGCAGATAATCCATTTGAGCATGTTCAGTGTATATTTTATAACAATATGTAGAAAAATAGATTGGGTAGATTTTTTTGAAGAGGTTGGTCTGTGGAAAGTATTCATTGGTGAACTTCTATATCATTTTTTTAATGCTGTTTTACTAACATTCAGGTTTCCTCAAGTGGCAGGAATAGAATTTGGATTTGACCCAAATGCAGAACCAGGGCATCGAATTTTAAGAGACTCTGTAAAAATCCAAGGACAGTACCTAAAGAGAAAACACATCTATCAACTTGCTATTAAGGAATACTTGGCTAATGTGAGCTCTGAGTTTCATAGAGTATGAGTGTTCTTTTATAAAAGTATTTCTTATCAGTGTTGGGAGGAATGTTGGGAGGAAACTGCAAGTAGTTTGCCACAGAACAGAGAGACAATGGAACTCATTGCCAGGGGAAGCAAGATGGGTTGATGGAATGAATGGCCTTTGGTCTGACTCAGCAAGGCTCATATTATGTTATGAAACAGAACACTTGAAGTTGCTTATAATGAATCGGGCCCTTGGTCCATCAAGGTCAGTATTGTCTACTCAGACTGGCAGTAGCTCTCCAGGTTCTCAGGTAGAGGTCATATCACCCCTGACCTGATCCTTTCAACTGGAGATGCTGGGGACTTAACCTGGGACCTTCTGCGTGCAAAGCAGATGCTCTATTGCTGAGCCATGGCCCTTCTTCCAAATTATATAACTTTATTTCTTGAAACATTTGAAACCATATTTTGAGTATGGTTATCTGTAGAACCTGCTGCTGTTACAAGACTGGTTTAGATGACTCAGAAACCCCTTCCAACGCTATTAGTCAGGATTTATACTGTCACCACATTACTACTGTAATGTAATTTATATAATGTATATGGATTGAAATACATATGTGTCTTTATTTAGCTTTAAAAGCTATGAAATACTCGGTCCAATGCTTTTTAACTTGTTTATTAATGATTTGGAATTGGGAGTAAGGAGTGAAGTGGCTAAATTTGCAGATGACACGAAGTTGTTCAGGGTGGTGAAAACCAGGGAGGATTGTGAGGCACTCCAAAGGGATCTGTCGAGGATGGGTGAGTGGGTGGCAACATGGCAAATGGGGTTCAATGTGACCAAGGGCAAAGTGATGCACATTGGAGCCAAAAATCCTAAATATAAATACACGTTGATGGAGTCTGAACTGGCAGAGACTGACCAAGAGAAAGATCTTGGAGTCGTAGTAGATAACTCAATGAAAATGTCTAGACAGTGTGTAACTGCAATAAAGAAGGCCAACGCTATGCTGGGGATTATTAGGAAGGAAATTGAAAACAAATCAGCCAGTATCATAATGCCCCTGTATAAATCATTGGTGCGACCTCATTTGGAATACTGTGTACAGTTCTGGTCGCCACATCTCAAAAAGGACATTATAGCATTGGAAAAAGTGCAGAGAAGGGCAACTAGAATGATAAAAGGATCGGAAGACCTTCCCTATGAAGAAAGGTTAAAACGCTTGGGGCTCTTTAGCTTGGAGAAAAGATGGCTGAGGGGCGACATGATCGAGGTTTATAAGATTATGAATGGGATTGAGCAGGTTGAGAAAGAAGTACTTTTCTCCCTTTCTCACAGTGCAAGAACTCATGGGCACTCCATGAAATTGCTGAGCAGTCGGGTTAGAACAGATAAAAGGAAGTACTTCTTCACCTAAAGAGTCATTAACATATGGAATTCACTGCCACAGAAAGTGGTGGCAGCTACAAGCATGGGCAGTTTCAAGAGAGAATTAGATAAACATATGGAGCAGAAGTCCATCAGTGGCTATTAGCCACAGGGTATAGATGGGAACTCTCAGTCTGGGGCAGGTGATGCACTCTATTCTTGGTGCTGGAGGGGACAGCAGTGGGAGGGCTTCTAGTGTCCTGGCCCCACTGCTAGACCTCCTGATGGCACCTGGTATATTTTGGCCGCTGTGTGACAGAGTATTGGACTAGATGGGCCATTGGCCTGATTCAACATTGGCTTCTCTTATGTTCTTATGTTCTTGAATGGGGAGCTTTCTCCTAGTTGCTTGAAATTTGGCAGGGAAGATCTGTTGAATAAGAGTTTCATCTCAGTTATATGAAGAAAAAATAATTACAAGTTTTCCTTGTTCAAACCAACAGAATCAAATTAAGGACGTAATAAAGAAAAACAAGTTTAATAGCTATAATATAGGTAAAGAACTTACAGAAATTAAAACTAAAACAAATGGAAACATTTTTGATGCATGTCCTTACTTGTATCTTTAAAATGTGTTTAATTGTGGGTGATTTTAAGGTCTTTGGCTTTTCAGGGAAAAGATGGTTATGTAATGTTTCGAAGTTGTCCAAGGATGTTTGGTACAGAAACTGCACAGACACTTTTCACAGTGGTTATGAATCACTTTGAGTCCATCAAAATAGAGAAACCAAGCAGTGCTTCTCTGGCCATCGAATGAGTTTAATTACCAAATCAAAATCAACATCATTAATAGGTAAAAGTACCATATGTCTTTTCACGAAAAAGGTTTTTGCCCATAGGGGTTGCAGTGTTTCAATGGTAAACTCTGGAAATTATTCTGAATATGTGATTTTACAGTCTTTCTAAAATCACTTTTGTTCCTGGGAACATGATGGTTAATACTGTGTTTTGTTCGAATGAAAGCAGAATGACTTACATCAAGTCATTCATTGTATTAGGTAAAAATCTTAAGCTGGTCAGCTGATCTTTAAAAGGAAAACCCCTCCTTTCCAGGTAAAGCCTCGTCTTAGGTCAGGGGATTAGAATCTTGGTAGGGTCTACTAGTGCGTCCTTTTTTGTAGACAGTGTTATGCAGTGGTTAGAGACTGTGAGGAGCCCTGGGTTCTTGAACACACACGCACACGTGAAGAGCTGCCTTATTCTGAATCAAAGCATTGGTCCATCAAGGTCTGTACCATTTACTCAGATGGGCAGTGGCTCTTCAGAAGTTTACGTAAAGGTCTTTCACATCACCTCCTGTCTGGTCCTTTTAACTGGAGATACCAGGGAAATTCCTACAAACCATGATGCTCACTGGGTGACATTGGGCAAGAGGTAATTACTTAGCCTAATCTACCTTGCAGGATTGTACAAAGGATAAAATGGGTGGAGGGAGGAGAAACCATGCAAATGGCCATGAGCTCCTTGGAGGAAGGGGAGGATATAAATAAATAAATGATAGGACTGAGAAAATATTAATATTTTATTAGTTGTAGATTTTAGAATTTGCACCCCACAAACCTACAGTCTGGTTCTGGTACATAGATGATACCTTTATAATTTGGAGCCATGGAGAGCTAGAATTGATGGAGTTTTTAGACCACCTCAACAACATCCAAAATATCAAAAATAGTTCCAGACAGTATGGTTTCCTATGATCAATTATTTAGAAAATAGCGAAACAATTCCAAACAACCCGGCCTATAGAAATTTACTGTTCTTTTGATTGCATTGTACTGTATTTGATTATATTACAATCCAAAATAGCCTTAAAGTTAGCATAATTTCCTGTTTGTATTGAACTTCTTGATTTTAGTTATCTGACCTGGCTAATGAAAACCTGTGTACCCACATTGAATGTTATCTAGTGTTGAAATAGTTTTGGATCACTATTTATTGCCGAACACAGTAACAGTATTGGAAAAATTTAATAAAATATAAATTAAAACAACAACAACAACAACATCCACCTGAACATACAATTCACCATGGAAAAGGAAATCGAGGGTAAACTCCCATTTCTAGATACCATGGTCACCCGCAGAGTCTGCAGAAAACCAACTCACATGGATCATTATTTACACAAAACCTCCAATCACCACCCTTGGCAAAAAAGAGGCATAATCAAAACATTAGTACATGGTGTAAGACGGATATGTGAACCACACTTTCTCAACAATGAACTAAATCATCTAAACCACGCACTTCAAGCAAATGGCTACTCCAAGAGTGAAATCAGAACAGCGATTAAACCAAAGGTAAAACAAACAACTGAGGAAAAACAGTCTCCCACAGGAAAACTGTTTTTGCCATATATCAAAGGAATTACTGATCAGATGGGAAACCTTATGAAAAAACACAACCTACAAACAGTATTCTGACCCACCAGAAAAATACAATAGATGCTGTGATCAGCAAAATACAGAAGAGACCCCTTCACTTCTGTAGGCGTATACCACATACCCTACAGTTGTGGACAGGTTTACATTGGGACCACACAGCATAGCATCCAGACAAGAATAAAAGAACATGAAAGACACTGCAGACTTGGCCAACCTGAAAAATCAGCAGTGGCTGAACATAGCCTAACTCAAACAGGACACATCCAGTTACCATGTCAGATTACACAGGGAAGCCATTGAAATTCATAAACATAAACAGAATTTCTACAGGAAGGGACAGAGTTTAAAAATAAATAGGGCATGGTTTCCTGTCCTGAAAAACACAAAATACTCTACATCTTACAACAGCATTACCGATAAGATTAGAATTTCAACAGCCAATTAATATGCAAAAGAACCTCCTCAGGAAAGCTCCACCATTAGATGTCACTGTCTGGGAAACTCCTACAAGATAATGACTCAGCCCTACCGCACCTTCCTGAGTAGATATAAATTACCTGCCTACCATTTTCCTTCTCACGTTGACACAGAGAGTACTCCTTCTTTTTGTGTTATACCTCTGAGGATGCCAGTCACAGCTGCTGGCGAAACGTCAGGTACTACTTGAATGCCAAGACCACGGCCATACAACAACTAATGAACTCTGGCCATGAAAGCTTTCAACAACATATTACTATTTTATTGTTTTTTAATTTATTTTTCTTGGCAGTCCTATATGTAGATTTCCTCCATTTCTCTATAGTGTCTGGGGAAACACAGAGTGCAAAGCAATGTTGTAATTCTATTTCCTACCATGTAGTGAGTTTCTCAGATGTTTCCATGAAGAGAGGAGAACTACAGTTATATCTGCTTTGCATCCCTTTGCAGCCTTCCATGGAGCTGTCCTTTTGTATCTTCCTAAACCCTGTGAGATGGATTAGTAAAATATAATGGGTTGCCCAGGGTGTGCAGTCAGCTTCCTGGTTAAGGAGATAGTTTCAGGTGGGTAGCCATGTTTGTTTGCAATAGAATAGAAAGATTTTTTAGAATGGAAAGATTTGAGGGACCTTTGACTCTTGAAAGCTTATACCTTAGAAATACCTTGGAAATCTTGTAGGTCTGTAAACTGACACTGAACTTAAATCTTGCAATGGTTAAGGAGGCTTTGAACTTGAGTTGAACCCTAGTTACTTCTCCACATTTACTTTATATAATAACTTCATACTGCCTATATGAAACAAAACTATTTGCTGCCCAAGAGAAAATACCATCACACTTAGACATTTTGTCATTATCCTATATCCTACTTTTTGTTGTTGTTGATGATGAATAATGATGATTCTTTCACGGGAAACTGAACAAGTCAAGTAACAATGAGTTGGTCAACTAGTGTGGGTAAAATTTATTCAGAGCTGCTATTATCAGGACTAGTAAAATTACTAGGGCAATTGGAATATGGACTAATTGTTCCCTGTCTCCATGAATTACAAATGCATATTTCAAGCTGAGCTTTCTTGTCATTTAGCATGTAATCCTCATGCAGGCAGCACTGATACATCTGGGAGTATTGCCAGTGTTTTCTCTCTTTTTCACTTCATTCCTTTTTCACTGAAGGCTTAGTCTCTTTCCACAAATAAGTTACAAAACTTCCACAAGGAATCATGCATACTCCTGTTGCAGGCTGAGAAGGGATTTGAGCTCATTGATCCAAGTTGTACTAAACTAGAAGCATTTGTACCTAATCTAGAAAGAGCCAGTTCACACTTGATGTTATTTCCTCTGTATAATCAATCCTGATTGTTCCCAGGCACACATTCACATAGAAAATCTGAACCAACCTAAACGTGGTGCAACAATTCCCATGCCCATGACATCTGGGAAAAACCCCACTACCATATATTTGTGCACTGCTTGTTTCATGCCTTTCCAAATGATCATGGGCATACGCATGATGAAGGACTGAGGGAAAAGACGGCTTCTTCTATAGATTGATAGATATGACGCCCCTATCCCCTTCCCTCCTTCAGAGGCAACATTTCCCCTCCATTTTTCTTCCCCTCTCTGACTGAGCTGCCCTAGGTATCTATTTTCTTCTTTCCTGAAGAACTCTGGCTGTCCCAACCTGTCATGGTATGATATTTTGGCTGTTGGCTCAATGCTGGAACCTGAGGGAAAGATTGAGAGCCCACTTTAAGATAAAGTTAAATGGCACTCAAGGTGTTTTGAAATTCCAGATTAACAAAATATTTGATTCAACACAGAGGGGAAAAGTCAGGTGAAATCATGGTACAATTTCTGAGGCAACTCAATATAGGACTATGAAGTAAATCAGTATATGCACAGACTTTAGTTCATTTGTTTCAGGCTACTGAGAGTTTCATAAGCTTTTCCCTGTGACTTAGGATCTTTAAGATGAGAGGCTTTTGTTCCACTGTTTCCCAAACACTCCAGTACACTTTCTTTTATTTCTGGCTAGTACACTCTATCGAGTGCCCAAACACTTTCTCTAAACACACCAGTACTCTTTTTGAGTTTTAATTGACCCTTAAGATTTCACAAGGCAGTCTCTAAGCACACCAGACCAGAGATCTCTCCGCTCTTCAGAGCTATCTCCTTGTTTTGATTGTAGGGAAATTTCTTCTCTCACTAGAAGGTCTATCCCTTTTTTTGGCCCAAATGGGAGTCTTCTCCTAACTACCCACTCCTCTTGCCAACTTCTCTCAGTTCTCCATCTGTGTTAAACTGTTCTCAGGCAGGGCTGAATTCAGACTGAATCCTCCTCAGCATCCAGTTCAGAAGTCTTTCTCTGCTCAACTGGTGCTAACTAATCAGATTCCTTGGAGCAGCCTGTCACTCAAGGCTCTCTGGCTCTCTGAAGAATTAACCCTTCACAGTATTTTATCTGTTTGTACAGTTCTTCT
Source organism: Gekko gecko (assembly GCA_029375565.1). Classification (NCBI taxonomy): domain Eukaryota; kingdom Metazoa; phylum Chordata; class Lepidosauria; order Squamata; family Gekkonidae; genus Gekko; species Gekko gecko. The sequence goes on along the minus strand of JAPDNY010000007.1, from coordinate 43,204,464 downwards.
AAGCTTTTAAAAGTGCAGTCCGTCACATATGCCATCATCAGGACCAGGCATGAGCATACAACCAGTTTTGTCAGACTAGGACTGAGTGTCAGACTAGGACTGGGGAGACTTGGATTTCAGTCTCACTTGGCCCTGAAATTTGCTGACTAATCATAAGGCCTTTCTCTGACTGGCCTGTCTTATCAAGTTGTTGAGAGGATAAAAAAGGTGAGGTGAGGGGAGAACCGTGATGATATGTGGCCAGGAGTTAAAGTTAGAAGGCCTGTTCCAGTGGACCATGTATCTGGTGGCGCAGATAGGTAATTTTAAACTCTGGATAATGGTTTTATGGGGGCATTTAGATGGTCATATGGGATTAAAATGGCTGCATTGGGGACCTCTGCTGATCTGTGAACTGAGCCCCTGAAGAACATAAGAACATAAGAGAAGCCAATGTTGAATCAGGCCAATGGCCCATCTAGTCCAACACTCTGTCACACAGTGGCTGAAAATACCAGGTGCCATCAGGAAGTCCAGCAGTGGGGCCAGGACACTAGAAGCCCTCCCACTATTGCTCCCCCCAAGCACCAAGAATACAGAACATCACTTGCCCCAGCCGGAGAGTTCCTATCTATACCTTGTGGCTAATAGCCACTGATGGACTTCTGCTCCATATGCTTATGTAATTCCCTCTTGAAGCTGTCCATGCTTGTAGCCACTACCACCTCCTGTGGAAGTGAATTCCATGTGTTAATCACTCTTTGGGTGAAGAAGTCCTTCCTTTTATCTGTTCTAACCTGACTGCTCAGCAATTTCATGGAGTGCCCACGAGTTCTTGTACTGTGAGAAAGGGAGAAAAGTACTTCTTTCTCTACCTGCTCTATCCTATGCATAATCTTATAAATCTTGATCATGCCACCCCTCAGCCATTGTTTCTCCAAGCTAAAGAACCCCAAGCATTTTAACCTTTCTTCATAGGGAAAGTGTTCCAGCCCTTTTATCATTCTAGTTGCTCTTTTCTGCACTTTTTCCAATGCTATAATAACAAAGCTAGTGGAGGTGATGGTATCCCAGCTGAACTATTCAAAGTCTTAAAAGAAGATGCTGTTAAAGTGCTGCACTCAATTTGCCTACAAATTTGGAAAACACAACAGTGGCCACAGGATTGGAAAAGGTCAGTATACATTCCAATCCCAAAGAAGGGCGATGCCAAGGAATGCTCAAACTATCGCACAATTGAACTCATTTCACACACTAGCAAGATCATGCTAAAGATCCTACAAGCAAGGCTCCAACAGTACGTGGATACAGAACTACCAGAAGTACAAGCTGGGTTTTGAAGAGGTAGAGGAACTAGAGATCAAATTGCCAACATTCGCTGGATTATAGAGAAAGCAAGAGAGCACCAGAAAAACATCTACTTCTGCTTCATTGACTATGCTAAAGCCTTTGATTGTGTGGATCACAACAAAATATGGCAGGTTCTTAAAGAGACGGGAGTACCAGACCACCTCACTTGTCTCCTGAGAAGCCTGTATAAGGGTCAAGAAGCAACAGTTAGAACTGGATATGGAACAACTGATTGGTTTAGCATCGGAAAAGGAGTACGACAAGGATATATATTGTCACCTTGCTTATTTAATTTATATGCAGAGTACATCATGCGAAATGCTGGCCTGGATGAATCACAAGCTGGAGTTAAGATTCCTGGGGAAAAGATCAATAACCTCAGATATGCAGACGATACCACTCTGATGGCAGAAAGTGAAGAGGACCTAAAGTGCCTCTTGCTCAGGGTCAAAGAGGAGAGCGCAAAAGAGGGCTTGAAGCTCAACATCAAAAAACCTAAGATCATGGGATCCGACCCCATCACTCCTTGGCAAATAGAAGGGGAAGTCGTAGAAGTAGTGGCAGACTTCACGTTCCTAGGATCCCAGATCACTGCAGATGGTGACTGCAGCCATGAAATTAAAAGACTCCTGCTCCCTGGGAGGAAAGCAATGGCAAACCTAAACAGCATGATAAAAAGTAGAGACATCACCCTGCCAACAAAAGTCTGCATGGTCAAAGCAATGGTATTCCCAGTAGTAATGTATGGCTGCGAGAGTTGGACTATAAGGAAGGCCAAGCGCCGAAGAATAGATTCTTTTGAACTATGGTACTCGAGAAGACTCTTGAGAGTCCCTTGGACTGCAAGGAGATCAAATCAGTCAATCCTAAAAGAAATCAACCCTGATTGTTCCCTGGAAGGCCAGATCCTGAAGCTGAAGCTCAAATACTTTGGCCACCAAATGAGAAGGGAGCACTCTTGAAAGATTGAAGGTAAAAGAAGAAGGGGACGGCAAAGGATAAGATGGGCCTGGTGTGATCTGGTCCATGGGGTCGTGAAGAGTCGGACTCGACTGTGCGACTGAACAACAAATAATATTCTTTTTGAGGTGTGGTGACCAGAACTGTACACAGTATTCCAAATGAGGTTGCACCATTGATTTATATAGGGGCATGATGATACTAATTATTTCCTTAATAACAGTTTCCACCAACTTACCCGGTATTGATGTCAGACTGACTGACCTGTAATTTCCCAGATCTCCTCTGGAACCCTTTTTAAAGATGGGAGTGACATTAACTACCTTCTGGTCCTCAGGAATGGAGGCAGATTTTAATGAAAAATTACATATTTTTATAAGGAGATCCTTAAGCTCACATTTGAGTTCAATCATAGAATCATAGAATCATAGAAAGTTAGAGTTGGAAGGGATCTTGCAGGTCATCTAGTCCAACCCCCTGAACTCTGCAGGAGCATAGCCAAAAGATAGTCCTACATCCTACAACATACCCAAAAGATGGTCGTCCAGCCTCCACTTGAAAATGTCCAGGGAAGGAGCATCCACCACCTACCGAGGCAGACTGTTCCACTGCTCAACCACTCTTACGGTTAGGAAGTTTCTCCTGATATCTAGCTGGTAATGACTCCCTTGTAATTTCCACCCATTAGATCTAGTCTTGCAATCTGGAGCAAGAGAGAATAGATCTGCTCCATCTTTTACATGACAGCCCTTCAAATACTTGAAGACTGCAATCATGTCCCCTCTAAGTCTTCTCTTTCCCAGGCTAAACATACCCAACTCTTTCAGCCTTTCCTCATAAGACTTGGATTCCAACCCTCTCACCATCCTGGTTGCTCTCTTCTGGACACGCTTGAGCTTGTCAACATCCTTCCTAAAGTGTGGTGCCCAAAACTGGACACAGTACTCCAGGTGAGGCCTGACCATAGCAGAATAGAGCAGAACGACCACCTCCCGTCATCTGGATACAATGCTTCTGTTAATGCATCCTAAGATTGCATTAGCTTTCTTCACAGCCACATCGCACTGCAGGCTCATGTTAAGTTCTTTCAGAACTCTCAGATGTATGCCATCTGGGCCTGGTGATTTATCAGTTTTTAAGTTATCTATCAGTCATAGGACCTCCTCTCTTGTCACCTCAATCTGACTCAGGTCTTTCAACACCCCTCCCGATATCAGCAGATCTGGAGCGGGCAAGCACTTCTCATCTTCCACAGTGAAGACAGAGGCAAAAAATGCATTCAGCTTCTCAGCCATTTCCCTATCATCCTTTAATACACCTTTTTTCCGTTGGTCATCCAACGGCCCCACTGCCTCCTTGGCAGGTTTCCTGCTTCCAATGTATTGGAAGAAAATTTTATTGTTGGTCTTTATGCTTTTTGCAAGATGCTCCTCATATTCCCTTTTTGCCTGCCTGATCACAGACTTGCATTTTATTTGCCACAGCCTGTGTTCCCTTTTATCAACCTCACTGAGACTAGCTTTCCACCGCTTAAAGGACTCCTTCTTACCTTTTACAGCCTCCATTACTTTGTTTGTTAACCATGCAGGCTTTTTTCTATACCTATTTGTGCCTTTCCTAACCTGTGGTATATATTTTTTCTGAGTTTCTAGGATTGTAGTTTTAAATAGTCTCCAAGCTTCCCCAATGGTTTTGACCCTTTTTACTTTTCCTTTCAGTTTCTTCCTCACATGTCCCCTCATATCAGAGAAGTTACCCCTTTTAAAGTTAAAAGTGGTTGCATCAGTCTTTTTGGGCAACTCCCTATTTATACAAATGTTAAACTCAATAACATTATGACCACTGTTCCCAAGTGGTGCAATCACTTTTACATCTCCCCAGATCTTGGGCATTACTTAGGACCAAATCCAGGATTGCCTCTCCCTGGTAGGTTCTGTGACCATCTATTCCATAGCACAATCATTAAGAGTGTCTAGAAACACAATCTCTGTTTCCCAACTTGAACACATATTGACCCAATGAATGTGTGGGTAGTTAAAATCACCTATTATGACACAGTTATTTTATCTAGCCGCTATCTTTAATTCATTCATCATTTCATAATTCCACCCCAAAACCTAACTTTGATGGCACCATAAGCCACTTTTGCTATTTTTCTAGAAATTCGGAATCATTGTGCCTTGTTTGTACATTTTCTGCTTTATAATAGTGTCTTTTTAGACATTCATTTTAGACATCCTAACCCAAGTTACACCCTTTTAAGACCATTCACTTTAACTGATTTTAAAGGTTGTAACTCAGCTTAGGATGGCACTGTAAGTTAGCCATTATTGGAACTCAAGACAAGGAGGGAACTCAAGACAAGCAAGAGTTCCGGAATCTCTTTGACAAAATTATTTTTAAATGTTTAAAATTTCATGAGTTTTCAGTATACAGATTGAAAATTTTGTTTCCCTTGTGAGAGTTCTGGCACCTCTTTTTTTTTAAAAAAGCCCTGAAGACAAGTAACAATTGGTTGTGGGTATGTAGTTTGCAAAATCCAAATACTTACACCATTACAAGAACTCACAATTTGGCCAGTCAGTTTTTCCAGTTCATACAGCACGCCATCTCAATCAGTGATGGAAAGTTTAGTATTACTAGCACTTTATGACTACCCAGATGTTTTAAAATGTTTTAAATGTTTTTATGTGGATTTTATGGTACCTTGTACCAATTACCGTAAGCTGCGCTGAGCCTGTTCGTGGGGAGGGCAGGATACAAATGGGATAAATAAATAAATAAATCAGTTGCTTGCATAACTCCATGAACAGCAGTGTTTGTAAGTGAACATAGACATGTACGGACCCCATGGTATGGCTTTTTTGTGTCCGACATTTTCTGACCCTAGTATAGCAATTGCTCTGCAAGCTCGCTTAACTTCATCATGCACTGAATATTAATATTATTCAGAGAGGCTGTCCCTCCAAAGAAATGCTGTTGTTAGCTATATATCTTTCCTCAATTAATCCAATTTAAAAAATGTTTTGGATTGTGAAGATAAGCAGAGTTTAAATCATTCTCTTTGGTTAAAGTGATGTGAGTCCAACACAAGACTGAATGCCCTTCAATGACTGATCTCGCTAAAACTTACTTAATTTAATAAAAAGCTTCAGACAAAACTGCAGAATTGGCTCAAACTGCCTGTTTGTAATGGTGTCAGACTAATTTATATCTCACAATCCTGAAATGTTCTGCAAATTAGAAAAAAGGCAGATATTATCTAACAAAAAGTTGGGAGGAATAGCTCAGTGGCCAAGTGCTCAATTTTCATTCCCCACACAAAAAAATTGCTAGTACAGTTCTTTCCCTCTCTTTCTTTTAAAAACTATTTGGTCTGGATAAGTTTGCTGAAAGTCTCCTGAAGCAAAGAAAGATAGCTGAAAAAAGGCTAAGACAGTGAGACTGAGAAAACACCTGGTTGTGTCAGGTACTCCAGCCCAAGGGTAGGTGGATATCTGGGAAGGTATCTGGGAGGGCAAGGCAGGGCGGATCATGCGCAGGACAGAAGTAGGTTGCAAGCAGACGGATTGGAGACAAGATGCAGACAGGCTGGTTGAAGGCCATTAGTCTAGAGTGCAGAGGGAGAACAAGTTATTCTCCCTTGGTACTAAGTGTCCCAGACAGAGAAAGTCATCAGGCCTGAGAGTAAGGCATTGGCTTGCACAGATTTCCTGATTTCCCAGGCTGGGGGAAGCATAGGCTTTTATGCATCTATAACCCTTGCTAGAATTGCTTGTAGTTTCCCTACTGCCTGGCGGTACAAAAAACAGAGCCAGGGCCAGGTTTGCAGAGATCCCAGTTAGAATCCTGTGACATTGATGCAAAGTAGAGGGCTGTCTGAAAGGAATATCCTAAATCAGCTCAGCAGAGAACATATATACCCCCAACCCCCAATCTTCCAAGTTCTGAGTAAAAATTAACAGAGCTAACTAATTGCTACCAGATTTCTGTGGACTATTGCTGCTTGAAGGTAGCAATCACTGGAGAAATTGGTTAGGAGGGTATGCCCCAGATCTACATTATTATCTCCATGTTTGTTCTGTATTTAGAGTCTTTCCAGCCTTGCTTATATCCATTCCTCTTCAACTTAGTAACGCCTGTGGTGTTTTTAATTGAGCTTGCAAAACGACATAACTTTAGTGCATTTAAATGAAAATGGTAGGTCTTCAACATGTACAAGAGAATTAGAAAATAAATAAAAAATGAATATAATTTTCACCTCTGTGCTGGTTCTTCATTGATAGTTTTGGTGAGCCAGGTCTTCAAACTTTAGAAAGTTACTAGGCTAAGAATCAGCATTCTTTAAATCTCACCATGTATCATGATGGACATAATTTTCTTTTAGCAGCTGATTTCTGACACCCACGCACCTCTCCTAATTTGGGACAAACTCTTTCGCAAATGGCCACTTTCACAGGTATAATTATGCTTTGAGAGGCAGGTTTCAAGACAACACAATACAGAGCACACTGCAGAAATAAATTTAATATACAAGAAGTCTGATTATTTCCATACCCGGATAACAGCATTTTAGTATTCTGTTTTCTGCTACTTCCTTTAATAATATTTTACAGGTGTTTCCTGGATTCTGTCATAACGTGATTTCAGAAAGTGATTCAGCTTTATTCAGCAACAGCTCAAGTCAACTAGAACAGCAAACAACAGATCTAACAGATGATAAACAAACAGTGGAGCTTCATTCCTTTTAAATATTCCCGGGCTAATGTAGCCACGCCTATTTACAGAAAGTAACCAATGTGATTACTCAGATAAGCACCAATAAGGTTCGTTCCCTCCATGAGTGTGAGGTTCGTCCGGATTGGACGGCGATTCCTAGACAACCAATCAGAAGTGCTGGATTTCAATCCTTGTCTAGGAATGAAGCTTAACATAGGTTTTCAATGGGTGCATTACACTTCCATAGAATACATTACATGTCCCTTAGTCAGTTCTTGGTGCAAGAGCATCCTGGTAAGGGAGACAGGCTAGCCCACAAACTATAGTGAAGACAGAGTTCTTGGGACTGAAGCCATTCAAGTCTTCATGGCATCAGTATTTCTAAACTAGCATAGTTTTGTATTTGTGCAGTTGTAGGTCATAGCTGATGTAGTCTTGAGGATGACATTGCAGCTATGAAGGAATTGGAGGACAGGGTTCCTGGACAGTTTTATAAGCCATGTAAAAATAACTAACTCAAAAGCCACTGTGCAAGGCAGGATAACATTTTTTTAATGAATGGATAAATAAAAATATTGAACAAATGTTCAGATATGCATTTCAGTTCTTTTGCACATTAAATATTTTCAGTGCTCTGCAATAATATGTCATTATTTTATTTCAAGGCTTTGAAACACAAACCGATGAACAAGAGGCTATCATTGCAGTGCCTGGTATAGAAGGAAGAATATATCACATTTCACAAGACATGAAGGAACACCTGTGGCAGATCCGAATGGCGAGGCAAGGTTTGCACACGTTTCCTCCTCTGCGCTGCAGCGATTCTGAGAATTCTGATTCAGATTAATCATGTAAGGATGATCCTACTGCACAGTAGGATGTCTTGGTAAAGTTTGACACTGTAATAAGTGACATTGTTAAGATGTGTGTTCGAATCTTTTTGAGTCTTATTTCTCTTTTATTCAGCAAGTTCTCTTGATCTAAGTCTTTACTCATTTGAGACAAGATAAAAGTTTCATGTATACATCAAGTGTTTACATTGGCAAATAAAATGCAACTTTTTCGTTGTATTTGTAATTAGTAATCAAAGAAAAATGCTCAGTTTTTGTGCTTTTTAAATTGAATTGTCTCTTCAAAAAGACATATTTTCACATTTTGTACATAGCTATATGTTTTAATTAAAATGTCTACAGTCAAAATACTACTAATGTGAAAGTGTTTCACTGATACAGACTATTATTTAAGAAAGAGATTGGTGTATCTATATAATGCTGCAACCAACCATCTGTACTAATACACTGAACCACATAAAACTACAGCCATGAGATAGGCATATAGGTTTCGACTTTTTAAATATGTAACTAAATGTTTTTTAAAATTTCATGCTGGTTGTCATTTATTATGGTCCATGCTCTTAAATAGACAGGAAGTGATGGAAATCATCCTTATCACTCTTGGAAATAGAATAACCTGCAGCTTTTCTATTGGCTTCAGAACAGTCCGCTATGAAGTTGCAACTAAAGCACTGAGCAATGTATTTATCTGGCTTTTATAATGTTAAGTCACAGCCACATTTCAAGTGTTCATTTTGATGCTTACGGCTTTCATTTTGTAATGGTAGTCTGGTAAGGTTTGCCAAAATAATTGCTAACTTTGTGAGTTAATATGCCAATCAATAAGTAATACTTTGCAACAGTAAAAGCTTTCTGAAGACAATCTGTGTAAGAACGTAAAGTAGAGCTGTTCCACATTTCTGAGGATTTTATTGATCCTGAAGAAACTGAGACGCTGTAGGATGAAAATTCAGAGAGATATGTTCGTGGGAATTTTGTTTACTTAGCCGTGTGAATAACAACGGGCAACTGAAAGCCAAACATTGCTATGATTATAGCTTGATGAATGAATAGCCTGAGTCTGTAGGCTTTATAATCTGTAATTTATAATCTAATGAGGGGTTTTAAAGGGTGAAAATATATAATGACTGTGTCAAAACTTTGAAGAAGGACCATTTGTTTTATGGCACCATACCATAGTTAGCAAGATCCATAGGAGAAGTAGCTCTCAGGTTCTGTGAAGGTGGCCAGATGATGAAAAGCCCTGTGTTTTTCCACCCACTTTCAAACCTTGGGCACAAAACAATAATTTGGGCAGTAATCACTCACTTGTGTTATTCATCTGAAGTCCTCCAGTGGAAGAGAAGAAGAATCAAAACAGACAGCTACAATCTATGCCATTCTATTAGCTATAGACAAGCCTTCCTACCTTGGACCTAGCACTATAACAGTAACAGAGAAGGCCTTGCATTGAGACTGTGAAATCTGAAGTGAGGAGTTGAACATTACTGGCCGCTGAATGGGAAAGTTGCTTAGAATGCACTCTCACTTTTCAAGTATGCAATGATGTAATTCCAGGCATTCAGTCTTTATCTAACTCTCTCCTTAGCTTTGTTATTGCTTTTTTCCCTGACCTTCACAGGCTAACAATACTTTCAGGTTAAACCCAGCTTCCTGCTACAGGAACAATTTACCGTGTTCCTCTGTTGTATCGAGTCCAATTTGAGCTTGGTCCTGCTTCAGTCTGTATTTTGGGGCCCAGTATTCTTTTTTTCCTTTTCCTGCTCTTCCAGGTTCAGACTGCACATCATGGTGGCACACTCCCATGTCATATTACACTTTAAAACCCAAATCTGCCCCAGTAATAGAGAAAAAGAGAGAGAAGGTGGGCCTCCCATTATTAATAGCTAAATTGGCGAGCAGGGGAGGATTGCTTGCTTCTTTTCAAGACCTTTTGCCAAGCACTTTACTTCTGGCTGAGCTGATTTCCAACATCCAAATTCAGCAGAGGAAAAATTGGACCTCATGCCTCTTTTTATATTAAAATTGGAGCCTAGGACGACTTTTTTCATTACTGAGGTTGATCTGTATTTAAACACTGTTCTGCTGCCATTTGGCCCAGCTGCCTCATTATGCTGAAACTCTAATCCATCTGATTATATGGATCCTCTTATTCTTTATGCAGACTGTTCTTCTTTCTTATTTGACCATCTGATTTCAGCATCTGGCTACAAAGTCTTTGGAGTCATATATAACTCCCCCTTCCTCAAAGAGAGATCTCTAATTATATTCCATGATAAGTCTTGACAAATAAAATGGTCTTTTGGTGCCTACTAAAAATTCCTAAAGGTGGTGCTTGCCTCCCCTCCCCTCCCCTCCCCTCCCCTCGAAGCCTGTATGAGAGCCAGAAGGTTGTCCCGCCCTTGAAGGGAAAACCAGCCACCTGAGCCTATGGGAGTGCTACTCCAGCATCCAATCACCTTTGAGAAGGGGATGGAATGTTGGAGAGAAACACAGCAGGAGTTCACCTCTGTCCCACAGATCTGGCTCAGGAAAAGAGCAAACAGAGTGAAGGGTAGCTCTGCTTGGTAGTGTGGCCAGAGTGGTTTGGCTCTACTTCTGACAGAGAATAGACACGGCTGGATCGCCCATTGGGTGAACTAGGCACTCGCCTAGGGCGTGCCGGCCTCAGGGGCGCCAAATGGCGCCCCACTCTCCCCCGAAAAGTGCCTCCCGCCGCCCTAGCCGGGCGCCTGCCACTGCTGCTGCTAGACCCCCCGCCCCTTCCCGGCTTCCCTGGGTGCCCCGCAGCTGCGGAGCCCTCGGGAAAGCTGGCACTGGGAGGGAGGGGGCAGTGACTAGACCCCCGCCCCTTCCTGGCTTCCCTGGGGGTCCTGCAGCTGCGGAGCCCTCAGGAAAGCCAGCACTGGGAGGGAGGGGGTGGCGACTAGACCCCCGCCCCCTTCCCGGCTTCCCTGGGGGTCCCGCAGCTGCGGAGCCCCCGGGAAAGCCAGCGCTGGGAGGGAGGGGGTGGCGGCTAGACCCCCCGCCCCTTCCTGGCTTCCCCGGGGTCCTGCAGCCGCAGAGCCCCTGGGAAAGCCGGCGCTGGGAGGGAGGGGGTGGCTAGACCCCCGCCTCCTTCCCGGCTTCCCTGGGGGTCCCGCAGCCGCGGAGCCCCCGGGAAAACCGGCACTGGGAGGGAGGGGGCGGCTATACCCCCTGCCCCCTTCCTGGCTTTCCTGGGGGTCCCGCAGCCGTGGAGCCCCCGGGAATGCCGGCGCTGGGAGGGAGGGAGTGGCGGCTAGACCCCCGCCCCCTTCCTGGCTTTCCCGGGGGTCCTGCAGCCATGGAGCCCCCGGGAAAGCTGGTGCTGGGAGGGAGGGGGTGGCGGCTAGACCCCCTGTCCCTTTCCTGGCTTCCCTGGGGGTCCCGCAGCCGTGGATCCCTGGGAAAACCGGTGCTGGGAGGGAGAGGGTGGTGGCTAGACCCCTGGCCCCCTTCCCTGGCTTTCCTGGGGGCCCTGCAGCTGCGGAGCCTCCAGGAAAGCCAGTGCTCCGCCGCCGCCCCCCCGGTCTCCAGGCCCCACCGGGAGGTTGGCATCCCCAGTGGGGGCGGCCCAGGCTGTCCTGCCTAGGGCGCCCAGACACCTGGAGCTGGCCCTGAGAATAGAGTACCCAGTTGTTAGGCCTGTTTCTGGCAATGAGCAGACCTTGTGCCATTTAGTCTGGCTCTTGGGAAAAGGGTGGAATCCTGTGTGTTTGTTAGGATCCAACCCAATGGCTAATCAATAAAAGTCTGTTTACGCTTGGTAGAATTAAAGACAGTTGAAACTCCTCTCTAAATTGACATGCCTCAGCCAGGTTTTTCTTTTGTCTACCTGGAGACCTGTGCTGCTGATCTGTTCCTTGAAATTTACTTGTAAATACATCTTCTTTGTTGTTAATATACAGTTCCTGCCTCAGTGACCTCCATATTCTACTTGTACACCACAAAACTTACCTCACAGTTACCTCACAGCAGCAAATCCAAAGCTGAAGCGCCGAAGAACAAATTCTTTTGAATTATGGTGCTGGAGAAGACTCTTGAGAGTCCCCTGGACTGCAAGGAGATCAAATCAATCAATCCTAAAAGAAATCAACCCTGATTGTTCCCTGGAAAGCCAGATACTGAAGCTGAAGCTCAAATACTTTAGCCACCAAATGAGAAGGGAGCACTCCCTGGAGAAGACCCTGATGCTGGGAAAGATTGAAGGTAGAAGACGAAGGGGATGGCAAAGGATGAGATGGTTAGGCAGTGTTATTGAGGCAACCAACATGAAATTAAGCAAACTCCAGAGCACGATGGAAGACAGGAGGGCCTGGCATGATGCGGTCCATGGGGTCGCGAAGAGTCGGACTCGACTGTGCGACTGAACAACAAAAAATACTTGCTATACACACCTGGTAACTGAGGGGAAGGTTTATAGTTTAAAATAAACCTGTTTTCCTTAAAATCATAAGAGGCTGTGTGGGTCCCCTCAGTTGACAGAAAGGGCTTGTCACAGCCTATTCCACGGAATGTGAGCGACAGTACAGAAGATAGAGGCTCTGGTTAATGCCACATGGGCAGCTTGAGTAGGCACACAGGGATATATGGAATGAGACATTCCTTTGGGCTAGGAGAATGAGAAAGCCACAACTGCATTAGACAATGCTGTCAATGTAGGGTACTGTTAGGGTGGCTTTGTGTTGGTTATCTTTGTGACAGCGGGAATTTGCCAGGATGGAATATTCTCCAGTGGTGACCAAGTGATAGCTAGGTATATATCCTATGCAGAGGCAGCTCAGATGCTCTCCTGTTCAGTTTGTCATTTGTCCAGCCCCATCTCCTTTTTGATGATTGGTATATTAAAATAGTTTTCAGCTTCTTCAGCCCCAGAGTCCAATTTAGAATTCAGTTCCTAAAAAAATCCATTTGAATCAACAATAAATTGATTCAATCTTCTTCTTTTTTTCCTTTGGCCCCCTGAAGGGGATTTTTTATTTGCATTTTTCTATATACTACAAACTACAACAGAAAAAAGGAGGGGAAAATATCTACAACTAGGGAGAAAGAAAAGATAACCACAACTAACTAAAATCCCAAGAGACGGAGATCTTCAATAATGCTTATACCCATGTTAGTCCAATAAAAAAGCTTATAAAGCACTGAGCATGATCTAATAATCCCAATTTTACATTAGTTTAGCTATTTTCCCAGTCCAAGAGCCCTTCCCAGATCATCTCATGAAATAAAAACTTTATGAGAACTTTCAGAGTCTCAGTTCTTATTTCGCTTTCTCCTTGCGATCTCTCAGCTGGTAGCTTTGTTTGGGAGCAGCCGCTCCCTTTTCCGCATCAGAGTACTCATCAGAAGACATAGAGTCCAATTTGCCAGTAGATTTGCTGTCGTCTTCTTCTTTCGTGTCCTCTTCTGGATCTCCCAGTTGCAGCCTCAGGAACTCACATGCTTTAAAAACAGTCAATTTTTTCTCTTTTCTCCTTTTTTTTGAAAGTGACGCTTTTGTGGATTAATCATCTGTATGCAATGCTATTTGTTTGTAAAAAAAGAATTAAGTCCTTGTACTTCTTTCTCTTTCTTCTTATTTCAAATGGGACATCTTTTAATATCCTGATATTGTTGCCTCCAATTTTCAAGGGTGTGTTTGTAGTCGCTTTTAAAATTAAGTCTCTTAGATGTCTCTTTGAGAATTTCACAACGATTTCCCCTGGCAGATGATTCTTTTTAATATATGTAGAGTAGGCTCTGTAAGCCACATCCATTTCGCTTAGATATCTTCTGCTTTTAAATCTGCCACTGGGGCCAGTGCAGCGCTCAACAATTGCTTAAGATTCTCGTTGGGAGTCTCAGTCACTCCTTGGAACCGGAGTACCATATTTGCTCTCTCCATTTGTAGCTGTAGCAGTTGAATTTCCTCTAAAGCTTGCTTTTTTTCTAGCATTTGCATCTTTTTTCCTGCTTTTTTCAAGCTGTCATCAAGTTCCAATACTTTCTCAGCCACCTGCTCCGTTTTCTTTGTAGTTTCCGCAAGTTGCAGTTGCTGTGCTGCAAAGTTCTGGTTTAAAGTTGTCAATTGCTGATTGATGTTAGTCATCTGGTCCAGTAGAGGGCATAAAGAGTCTGCTAAAAGCTTAGGGAACTCTATGGTCTCTTCCGCCCTCGGACTCATGCCGCCTGGTGGTTTCGTTTTCACTCCTTTGTCGGGTCGCCTCCCCGCCATCTTTCTAGATTGTTTACTTTAGCTGAAAGTTCTTAAAGTCTCTGAAAATCTCCAAAACGCTCAAGCTTTTACTGGTAAGGTTCTTGAAGTCGGTTCCTTAGCTTTTTCTTCCACTCCCCCCTTGCTGTTCTGCTTTTGAGTCCCTGCATGTGGGAGGAGTCCCTCCCCCGCTCACTTCCCATGGTACTGCCGAGTGGGGTGTTTTCTTTTTAAAACTCTGATTTTTCGCTTTTCCTTAACTCACTGCTCATTGCTCGTCTTGCGACTTCGCTTGCATCCATTTATTTGCTCGATTACTGCCGCTTGTCCTGGCCGGCAGCTCTAGTTCCATGCGGACGCATAGCGGTCGGACCGTTGGGGCGGAGGAGCGCCTCAATTCTCCAGCAGCGTGCTGGCAAAGAGGCAGCCCCTCAAAAGCCCCTTGGCTGGGAATCTTTTCACTAAGGCTCCCGGGGGGGTAGCAATCACTCCCCCCCAAAAAAAACCCGCTAGTGTGCAGATCGTGCCCCGGGATCGCCCCAGAGGCACGTCTGCTTTCAAATCACGATTAACTGGAAGTCCAATTGATTCAATCTTCAACCAGAGGCTTCAAAGTATGAAATTTAAACTGAGCTGTGATCTGTAAAAAAACAAACCGATTACTGATGTCAGTGTTTAAAGAGGGTATACCTATATGTTATATACTGGATTCACCACATACGAGGCAAAGCCCGCACACGGCCAGGCAAAGAGCTCAAGCTTTGGACCTGAGACAATAGCATGAGCGGATCCTAGCCCGCATGTATCAGAGGGCTAGGATTTGAGGAAGACCTATGGAACTCTGTTCCACTGTAAATAATCCTATCCCGGGTATGGGTGTGTGTGTTGGGTGTGGTTTGATCCCGAATATAAGCCAGCCTGTGAGCCGGTCTCTCCTTGTCTTGTTCTTCCCTATCAAATAAACTTATGAGCTGAAATCACGTTACTCTGCTTCGGGCTTGATACTTTTCACTATATCTCTTGGATCAGAGAAAGTGTTTCATCTTTATTAATCAACTGCACTGACTAGATTACATGTTATTGGAAACTGTAATTTTCATTTACTTCCTACTTACGTTCATCTCTCAAACATGATACCATCTCCACTGGGGGAGAAAAAGAACAGTAGCATAAGAGTTCCACATGTGATTTCAATGCACTGAAAATTGTATTATGCATATGTGTGCTGGGTAAAGCTACCACTTCACATTACCACTTTTATGGACTCCACATTCATTTGGAAACGTTGACAGAAGAGGAGGTGCAAAGGTCAGCAAAAAGTTTCGCTTTAAAATCCTGCAAGACTGGAAATGACAACAGCTTGAGTGTGTGTGTGGTGTTTTTTTTTAATATTAAACACTATCTTTAAAAAAACCTGCTGAGGGTAGCCTGTATTTAGATTGCTTAGAGGAACATAAAATATGAATCTTCAAAAATACAAATGTTGTAGGATCCTTGGGGAACAGTGACCATGTCAGCTTGGAATTTGAAATAGTGAAGGATGCGAAACCAGGACATAGTAGAACTTGTATCAGGACTTCAGGGAGGCTGATTTAAAAAAACTCAGAGAAATATTAGGTAGGATCCCATGGCTGGAAATGCTGAGGGGGAAATCTGCACAGGAAGGATGGGAAATGCTGAAAAATGAAGTGCTTAAGGCACAATCGCAAACTGTTCTGGTAAGAAAGAAAGGTGGAAGACGCGTAATGAAGTCAAGGTGGCTGAACAAGGAACTCTCTGAAGAGCTGAGACTAAAAATGGAAATGTACAGGAAATGGAAGGAGAGCCAAATTCCTGAGGGTGAGTACAAGAAGGAGGCTTGAATCTGTAGGGATGGTGTCAGAAAGGCTAAAGTGTAGATGGAGCTGAGGCTTGCATGGGATGCTAAAAATAACAAGAAAAATTTCTATGCCTATGTTCAGAGCAAAAAGAAGAACAGGGATGGGGTAAGCTCATTGCTAGGGGAAGACGGTCAAGTCTTAACAAGGGATGAAGACAAAGTGGAATTACTCAACTCTCACTTTGCATCAGTCTTTAACTGTAAGGCGAGCTGTATACAAACTGAAAAATGCAGGGCATATGAAGGAAGGAGGAACTGCCAGTCCAGAGTAAGTAAGGAAATGGTTAGAGAGCATCTGGCTGCCTTAAATACTTTCAGATCTTCAGGGCTGGATGGCTTGCATCCAAGGGTGCTAAAAGAAATTGCAGATGTTATTTCAGAGCCTCTGGCTCTAATCTTTGAGATGTCTTGGAGTACTGGTGTAGTGCCAGAAGACTGGAGAAGAGCAAATGTTGTCTCAATCTTTAAGAAGGGAAAAAAGCCAAACCCGGGAAATTATAGGCCTGTCAGCTTGACATCAATACTTGGAAAAATTTTGGAGCAGATTATCAAACGCTCTGTCTGTGAGCACCTTGAACGGAATGAGTTAATTGGTAGTAGCCAGCATGGGTTTATCAAGAATAAGTCATGCCAAACCAACCTTATCTCCTTTTTTGACGGAGTTACTAAAATGGTTGACTCTGGCAATACAGTGGATATAGTTTATCTAGATTTCAGTAAAGCATTTGACAAAGTTTCTCATGATATCCTTGAGGATAAGCTGGTTAAGTGTGGGCTGGATGGAACAACCGTTGGATGGATTCATGGTTGGTTGAAAAATCGTACCCAACGAGTGCTTGTAAATGGCTCTGTGTCTACGTGGAGGGAAGTCTTGAGTGGAGTCCTGGGCCCAGTGTTGTTCAATGTTTTTATAAATGACCTGGAGGAAGACATAGAGGGGATGTTTATCAAATTTGCAGATGACATGAAGCTGGTTGGGATTGCTAATTCTGAAGAAGACAGAGTCAGGATTCAAAATGATCTAGATAGGCTGGAACAGTGGGCTGAGGCAAATAAAATAAATTTCAATAGAGATAAATGCAAAGTCCTACACCTGGGCACAAAAAATCAAAGGCACAGATATAGAATGGGAGGGACTTGGCTTGACAGCAGCACATGTGAAAGGGATTTAGGTGTTCTGGTTGATCACAAGCTCAACATGAGCCTGCAGTGCGATATGGCTGTGAAGAAAACTAATGCAATTTTAGGATGCATTAACAGAAGCATTGTATCCAGATCATGGGAGGTGGTAGTTCCGCTCTATTCTGCTATGGTCAGGCCTCACCTGGAGTACTGTGTCCAGTTTTGGGCACCACACTTTAGGAAGGATGTTGACAAACTCGAGCGTGTCTGGAAGAGGGCAACCAGGATAGTGAGAGGGTTGGAATCCAAGTCTTATGAGGAAAGGCTGAAAGAGTTGAGTATGTTTAGCTTGGGAAAGAGAAGGCTTAAAGGGGACATGATTGCAGTCTTCAAGTATTTGAAGGGCTGTCATGTAAAAGATGGAGCAGATCTATTCTCTCTTGCTCCGGATTGCAAGACTAGATCTAATGGGTGGAAATTACAAGGGAGTTGTTACCGGCTAGATATCAGGAGAAACTTCCTAACTGTAAGAGTGGTTGAGCAGTGGAACAGTCTGCCTCGGTAGGTGGTGGATGCTCCTTCCCTGGGCGTTTTCAAGTGGAGGCTGGACAACCATCTTTTGGGTATGTTGTAGGTATGTAGGGCTATCTTTTGGCTATGCTCCTGCAGAGTGCAGGGGGTTGGACTAGATGACCTGCAAGATCCCTTCCAACTCTAACATTCTATGATTCTATGAAATGGCATCTCAAGTTTTATTCATATTGGTCCAGCTTCATCGTTAACAGCATTTGGAAAACAACTATTCGGGTGTAGATCAGAATTCTGGGGATGTGCAGAAATCCTTTCTAACCTAAACTCCTGATTTCCTCTCCATCCTTCCATGCCTTCTCCTGACTCAAGGGTCAAACCAACAAAAATTTATTAGTTGTTGTCAACTGGATGTGCAGGTCCCCCAGGAAATCTTTTTCATACTCTTCCACAGAACCCTGATATAATCTGAGGACTAAGCCTGCATTTAAGCATAAGCTAGATAAAGGTGGGCAGAGAGTATATTGAAAACCCTAGGTACAGAATTGTAATAGAATGTCATAATGGATTTATTATAAAATGAAATCAGAATGTACATGGCATTAAAAGGTTGCAAACAAAAGCTTCTAAAAATGGCAAAACTTATACATTCTCTCAAAACAAAAGCAAACCAGGATTCAAGACATTTTTGTTATACTAGTGAAGCAAACGCCAATTAGCTCAATTAAAAGATACCCACTTTTATTTAAAGCTTCTAGAGCAGGGATGTTAAACTCATTTGTCGGATCTGACATAAATGAGACCTTGTTGGGCCAGACCATGTGTGTCATAAAATGTAATGCAAGGTAGCGGAGAGATAAACTTTATAAAGGACACAAACACAATTAAAGATTTACTTAAAATAAAAACATGTTTAAAACACTAGCACTCTTGCAATATTTTGTTTATTTAACAGTGTCTGATAATTGACACTTCTTGCTCTGAATTATTGCATCAAAATGTCTGTGCTGTTGCAATCTTGAGTATGCTGATCAAGTCTGTATCTGTAAGCTGCAAACCTACTTTTGATTTATTGACATTCATTACAGAAATCTCATGCTCAGAGTTCTGGGCTTAGGACCCAGGGGAAAACATAAACATGGCTGGGCATTGTGAGCTTTTGTACATAAATTGCTCTGTGTGCTGGTCAAGAACATCAGAAGGCACCAAGACACAGACTGAGAGCTATGTGTTTGTCTTCAAAACTAGTCTTCTGCAGTGTCAGTATCAGCCTACTATCTGGTAAGTCTAACTTCAAAATCCCCAATGGAAATGTGCTGGGTGAACTTGGTCTGGACACACACTCTCAGCCTAATCCACCTCACTGGCTTGTTGTTATTCCTCATCTAGATGGCTTTGTTACTGAGAAAGATTGGATCATGAGGGCTTGAATACAGTGAATAGGGGGAAGGAAACCCAGTTGCATCCAGGAGAGTCACAGCATAATGAGTCCAACAAAACACACACACTGTAGGAAGGCACACAAAAGCTCATACCTTGGATAAAACTTTGTTGGTCTTAAAGATTGTTTGTATAGCGATTGAGGCAGCCAAGCAAAGCAAGCTCTCCCTCCTTCCCTCCCTCCCTTTGGGGAGGAGCCTCAGCCAATGGAGGGAAAGAAAGGCTTCCATTTTCTTTCACTCCTAGGAGGTATTGACTTAGGTTTACACTGGGCTTAAAGGAATAAATCCACTCAGTTCGAGAACCCACAGAAATGATAGTGAAGGTAGCATTAGCAAGGTGACAAAGTTCCTTGCATAAGTCTGAAAGAAGTACTGCGGACCTTGAATAGAGTGAAATAAAAGATAAGTTTAATGAGGAGAGTAACTTGCAAAACTGGAGCAGTCATGATATTAAGCAGTGTCAATACTCAGCACTAGAATGCCCACATTAAAAACTACTGTTCCTGACAGTCATACACGCTGTGCAACATTATCTCTCAAGAAGGGAAGGGAAGAGAGCAAGAGGGAGAAACATTTGGTAGATAACTGTCTGTACTGGTTCCAGACTTTTAGATCCCAAGGCAATGGTGGCAAATGTCTGAGCAGATAGCAGTCTAGGAAGTAATTCCAGAAGAAAAGTGGCAGGGGCCAAGACTTGCTGTTGCTCTACAGCAGAAAGGCAGAGAAAATGTTGGGGCACCCAGAAAGTTATCACTCACAAGACAGAGGTAGTCAGATTCTGGTCTTAATTATAGGTCAAGAAATTTGAGTCAGAAACAAAAGATTGTTTTCTCTCCTGGCTTGGGGACCAGGGAGAGGGTCAGTTAAGATAACAGGGATGTTCCTCAACTGGGCCAAGATGAAGAGGAATGAGGTCTGAGGTTCTGGGAATATCTTCAAATAACAAAAGATAGGGAAGATCTCTTGGTGGGCAAGAGGTGTGTTGGAGGCTGGGGAGTGAATCTCACCCCTTTTGCATGCCAAGCAGATGCTCTACTGCTGAGCCATGGATCCTCCCCTTGTTGCACTTGGGACCTAAATAAGTGTGCATATCTTCAATTTAATAATGCAGGATTAATTGCCACAAATTTGAGGGGCAGAGACGGAGGGAAATGATGACAGGGTATCTGCAACACTCTAGGAATTTCCTAGACACTGTGACATCCCCCCTCCCCTGGTTTTGTGCCTGCTGCTCCATTGAGTGATGGTGGAGGGCTGGAGTTCAATGGTAGGGGGTAAAACTAGTAGCAGAATTCCTAGAATTGGCATCTTGGGGGCATGTAACATTTAGGTGAAGGGAAACCTTACAAAAGTGTAGTGTCATATAGGTTTTTTGGAAAGTTTGAGTGTTGTCCCTGCAATACCTAAGCAACAGCAATTGTAATTGTGATATCTCATCTAACTCCTTGCATGGCAACAATTTCTCTCTCCCTCCCTTCTCATGTTATTGCTTCTTACTTACTGAAAAGAGTCAGAAGAATACTGAATTCGTAGATACCAGTAGCTAGCATCAAAGCATAATTTAATTTTAGCAGCTTCTTTTTAGAAGTAATATTGAGTTTGCTTTTCTGACCAAAGCTTTTGTAATTCTGTCCCGGCTTTTAATTAATTTAGTTTAATTAATTTAATTTAGATATTTACACCCCACTCCCCCCCCCCATGAACAGTCAAAGCAGCATATGTAGCCCTGTGAGATAAGTTAACCCAAGAGAGTGACTGGCCCAAGGTTACCCAGGGAGCTTCTGTTGTAGAGGGGGGGATTTGAACTTGGGTGTCCTGGATCCTAGTGTGTCATTCTAAACACCACTTACCACTAAGTTTCAGTAAACTACTGACAAATGAAAATAATTTTGTGAAGTTAATTGCTGAGAAATATAATAACATTCCTAAAACACAAATAACTTGTTCTACTAATGTATACTGGATCAGGTTGCCTGGAATGCAGTGTATTGTGGGCTGAACAAAGAAAATGATTGATTTTTTAAAATTCCTTTTCCATATAAAGACTGTGAATCAATCAAACACTGTTTAAATGTAGGTCAAACATATATGAACTGGGATCCCCGCAAAGTTATTATTATACGTTGACTAAGATTATAAAAGATTTTATACCTCATTGAAAGAATACCACAATGAAATACCATTATGTCAGAAAGCATTAAATATTTCTTAGAGTTAATTAGTGACAAATATAGCTGTATTTGAATAAATTCCATTAGTCCTACTTCATATTTTAACATGAAATGCCATTTATAATTTTGTTTTTATTACCCCCAAATCAGGATTTTATAATACAGTACATATAAACAGCAGTCTACCCATTTGCCACAGTGGCATTCCAATGCGGCCACTTCCTGTTCTGTCCATTGTGGTCACCCTTGTATTCTCCACTGCACCAGGAACCATATGCATCAAAGAACTTGCTGGATAGGAATGGGCAAAAGTTCTGGGTTTTTTGCAACTCAAAATTGCAGAGTATCTATCATTATTTTGTAAAGGGGCTGCCATTAATTCCTTCAGTACAATTCATTGTAAGCAATTTACTTCAAATAGGAGAAAGTAAACAAAACAGAGGATAGTTGTGGCAGGAGTAAAATTTGCCTTCTCAGCTGGACATGGATGTTGCCAGACTTTTACAAACACAATCAAACCCATCTAGCTTTTAAAGCACATTTGAGACCCAAACTAGACATTACTTTTTACATGCATTTGCCATAGGAACTTGCAGCCATACTGCAACTGAAAGTCGCGGTGGTGACATCTGTGTGAAAAGCACTGACAGGTTCACTTCTGATTGGGACAGTGGTGTGAGGGGAGGAGGGGCTCCTGCCTCTCCCACACACTGTTTTCAGCAACTGAAATGCTCTGGAGGCTCTGGGAGGTGGGCATTATTCACCCTGCAAGCATTTAGTGCACAAACAACCTTCCAATGGAGTGAATAACACCCCCCCCCTGCAGCCCGTGGGTAATTTCTGTTGCTGAAAATGGTGTAGGGGAGAGGTAGGAACCTGTTCTCCCCCCATACTGCAGTCCAACCAGAATCAGTCCTATCTGGGTTTTGTACACAGAAGTTGCCACTGGGACTTGCCACTACAGTCTGGCTGCAAGTCCCCATGGCCACCTCATGTAGATAGTAATGTCTAGTATGGCTCTTAGAGGTTACAGATTCTGTATGTAATCCAGCTCCTATAGAAATCCCAAGTAAAGTTCCCTCTGATTTTAATGTAGCAGGAACACAGTCATTTATTTTTGAATCCAGCTTTAAAAACCCTTAACAGCAAAGCGACAAATATATTAAATATTTATTTAGTTATATTAGACATAGTCATAACACAGTTACAATTTTATTATACGACTATAATCCCAACATAATGGTGAATTCTACAGTTATAAGAGTTAAAATGTTATTAATATGAAAATATTACAATCTTCCTGATTAATTTCAGCAGAGGCATAAATAGTATTGCTTCACACAATATCAGGTTTTCTGGGTTAGCACAGATGTCAGTAAACTGCTCCATCAAGAGTGTGCTGAGTGGCCCCAGGACTACAGATGAATGGATGAGGTGATTCTGGCCCAGTTCATCCACAGATAAAATTGTTTCCTCCTGCTCACCACTTGCATGAATGTTGTGGCTTACAAAGGTCCTGCCATGAGGAGCCTCCTGCCATCAGGGGAAAAAATTCTCCATCAGAGCAACACTACGCGCAGTGGAAGGAAGCTGTAGGAACCAACTCTACAAAATCAATGAAGAAATGCGCCCATTTGGAGAAAACTTCAAGGTTGGTCTTTTGATTAGTACAGAAAGATTAATTAAAAAAAAACTTCTAGGACCAATGTTGAGCAAATAACAATGCCGTGGTAAG
The DNA here is from genome assembly GCA_029375565.1 of Gekko gecko. Lineage (NCBI taxonomy): Eukaryota > Metazoa > Chordata > Lepidosauria > Squamata > Gekkonidae > Gekko > Gekko gecko. The sequence continues at coordinate 43,181,508 of JAPDNY010000007.1, read as the reverse complement.
GAGAGCTAACCTTCTAAACTCAATGGTCATAGAAGAGTGTAACTGTGCTTCGGATGGCACTACAAGCAGCACGACAATCTCTGACATAAATTCTCAAGAGCTCACTAGATTCTCGCTTCTTTCTCTAGAGGCTCAAATTTCTGACTTTATCAAAAAAAGAACAGCCAGGGCTATTTTTGGGCAGGAACGTACAGGAACGGAGTTCCGGCTGGCTCCTGAGTTGGCCACGCCCAACAGGAACTCATTAGTATACTAGGCCACACTCAACGGCAGAAACTCATTAGGATTGGCTACATTAGGGGTGTGTGGCCTAACATGCAAAGGAGTTCCTGCTATAAAAAAAGCCCTGGGTTTTGACAACAAACAAGGTAAACAGAATAAGAAGCAAAAGATGGGTGTGGCTGGATGACCACACTTCTGGTAACATGAGGGTGTGGCCTAATATGCTGAGCTGTGCTATCAGGGGTGTGGCCTAATATGCTGATGAGTTTCTGCTGTTGGGTGTGGCCTAATATGCTAATGAGTTCCTGATGGGCTTTTTCTACAAAAACAGCCCTGAGAACAGCCATTCGCATATCTAAACTCAGTCACGCAATCTGGAATAAAACAAAGGAGTTTAATCCTGTGAAAATATACATCTATTTTATAATCTGAAAAATGTAGATATCTGACATGATATGTTGCAATTTAAACTATAACTATTCTATCTTATGGTTCCAAATCTATTGAATGGCAGAAAGCGTCCTAATTTATAGAAAGAAGTTTCTTGTTCAAATGCGCTGTAGTCAAAATATTGTCACACTGAAGAATTAACAGATTTCAAACCAACATTTTTATATCTATAGTGGAACTTCAATTTTTCTATCACAGAAAAATGAAAAGCTGTTTCCGAATGCTTTTAGTCTGAAACGATTTCCCAGAGGAATTTCCTGTCCTTCATTATGCCTTGTTATTCTTACTGGATTGGTATATTAGTTTGCTGTACAAGTGATTAATTCACAATGACATAAAATCCAGATTGCTGTTAAAATTAACAACAACAAAATTATCTAGTATACTCAAAATAATCCATGGTGGTGGTGATGATGGGAGGTACTGTCAAGTTGCAGCCAATTTATGGCAACCCCCTGGGGTTTTCAAGGCAAGGGACTATCAGAGGTGCCTGCCTCTGAGCAGCAACTCTGTACTCCCTTGGTGGTCTCTCATCCAAGTACTAACCAAAGCCGACCCTTCCAAGCTTCCAAGATCTGACAAGGCCGGGTTGTGTGTGTGTTTGTGTGTTAAGTATCATCAAGCTGCTTCTGACTTATGGTGACACAATGAATTGATGACCTTCAAAACGTCCTGTTGTTAACAGCCTTGCTCAGGTCTCGCAAACTGAAAGCTGAGATCAGGCCAGCCTATTCCAAGTAAAACGTAAGGTTTCCAGTCCATTAGAGAGACCAAAGTAGCTTGTTTACAAAATAAACGGCCCTGATCTCTAAACCGTTTCACTGTTTCATGACTAGTTCTGCTGCTTCACATTTTATATCCAAATGGAAAAATAAATTTTATGTCATCTGGATCCAAATGCAGATGATTCCTTACATCCTTCAGTATTCTCAAGGACATGGCATTGGTATTGCAATGTGTCCCAGATTTTATATGATAATGGATTACTTTCTATAATGCATTGCTCCCAAAGTCAATCTTTTTTTCCCAACACTTCCTCTCCATTGGCGATTTATCCTTATCATAAACTTTATTATCTACTAGTACAGATATTCCCTGGGGATGTGGCTGCTAGATTCTGTAAAAGAGATTCTGAACTGTAACTATGTAGAATACTTTTATCCCGCTTCTCCAAAATCTTGTTTGAAGTGGCTAACAATGCCAAGACAAAACAATAATACAGTCAACAATAAAATCAATCTAAAATATTTAAAATATTTTAAAAATCCCCAACAGCAAAATTCTTCAAAGTAAAGTTATCAACATAAAATATTCATGACAAAGGTCAAAATATTGAACATCAGATTTGGGTAGCCTCATTCAGATACCAAAAGAATAGAAAACATTCCTTCTTAACTGTAACCATTGTGATACTGACAAATATATTTGAGAAGTTTTGAATGGAAATTAGAATAATAAAGATTAGAGTTCCTATACTGCCTCTTTCATAAATGTTAACTCTTAATCTACCAGTGGGATTAATCCTACCCCTATCCTACCACTCCACTGTGCAAAGTTTATTAATATATGTATTTATTTACTAAAATATTTATACCCACCTTTCCTTTTGACTCAAGGATGAACCCTTCTCCAATCTAAGGAGCCTCCCTTGAACAAGTATCTCTTCTATAAGATGAAAGCTGGAAGAAGGCTACCAGGAAGATGGTTTTATCTACACCACTATCATGTAAAATGACTATTTAAAATATATACAGAATGGAAGGCAGAATGGTATGGCCCAATCTCATCAGCTCTCGAAAGCTAAGCGGGGTCAGGTACTTGGAAGGGAGACCACCAAAGGAAGACTGCAGAGGAAGGCCAAGGCAAACCACCTCTGCTTCTCACTTGCCTCGAAAGCCCCTTGCTGGGGTTGCCATAAATCGGCTGTGACTTGATGGCACTTCACATACACAAAATTTATCAGAAGTAGTAGAGCAGTTAATAAAATTTGTTTACCTGGAATGAATGCTATTTACCCATTCTAAAAAACAGATCCACTCAAGAAATCTGTTTAAAAAGAAATCACTGCTGTATACCTCATACCTTAAGATGCAATGTTTAAACAATACCTCATGTTAAACAATGTTTAAACATACCTTAAGATGCAATGTTTAAACAATACCTCATACCTTAAGATGCAATGTTTAAAATAGCATTTTTTCTATTCTCAGGACATGAGTAGACTGGCAAAATTTGGAGCAAATAAAGCAGTTGTAGCAATACTTTTGACCTGTAATTGGAGTTCTTTACCAAATCTAGCAGTACCTTCTAAAATCACACCTACCATACCAAGGACAAAATGAGCTGGTGGGTGTTCATTTAATTTTATGTGAAGGATATCTTTGAGGACTATCCCAGCATCTTTCTATTTGTGTTCTACAGGTGATGTCTAGCATAACTGTATTCCTATCATGGTATCATACAGGCAGCCTTTAATTGAATGTATATAACCTGTCATAGATGTATGAAGAATGTATTGTGCATTGACACAAAATCTAATAACAGCGGGTTGGATCCAGCCAGGCTTTCTGCTGCTGAAAAAGGGAGGAAGAAGACCCTGCTGGGAATCAGGGGAAACTGCATGCACAAATGCCATAAGGGACGGGGCTGTAGAATGGAGGGGAACTGGGTGAGGCTGAATGAAGAAGCTAGATCGAACTCAAAGTCTAGGTATCTGAATAAGGGATGCAAAATAAAAATCAACTTTGAAACTTAATGTGTTTACTTCAAACATTTTAGTGCTGATTTATTTAAAACATTTTTATTGCTGCCTTTCTACCCAGTCAGGGTTCACAAGGTGGCAAACATTAAAAAAAAGCATTAAAACATTTAAACAATTAAAGAGACAGTTAAAGTTATAAAATAATTTAATTAAAACACATAAACAACAACACTAGAAGGAAACTTAAGTCTCCCAGAAAGGGGGACCATTGTTTGCATATTCTGTCTACAACTGGTTTGCATATTGCAACTGGTTTGCATATTTTGGATATATATTAATTAAATATTTGTAAGTTCTGTTACCAAGTTACCTGAACACTAAAGCTTCATCCACTGATGCTTTAATAATATTCACAATTGTCATATTGGAATATTTTCTAATTGATTTATAATAAGAATGATCTTGCAACCAATTCTTTACATCGAATTCAATATGTTGCATGTAACTTTTGCTGCTCTAGATTCAGCAGCTTTCTGGGACCTTTATACATCAATATCGTGTTTTGAAACACTGTATCTTCAGGTATAATTTCAAAAACAAATAAAATAAAATAATACAAACTGTCCATTGTGTATTCTGTTGCCTCATCTTATTAAAAAAGATAGCAAAGTGCTACGTATTCCTGCAATTGTTCTATTGGTTGCACAAATGCAACTGAACTAAGTACACACACACACACAAAAACACAAAATTTTATTATGTCAGGTAGTTTGCCCTTGCAGTGCTTAAAAGTGGGTGAGGAAAGAAGCGAGGGGGAACTTAGAGGGCAATCCTAAGCAGGTCTACTCTAAATTCTACTAAGGTCTATTCAATGGGGCTTACTCCCAGGAAAGTTCTCTTAGGATTGCACCTTCCATAACTGCCCTAACTCTAGAGTTCCATAATCACTGTGACATTTCAAAATACAGTTTGAAACTTATTCTGCATCTCTATCTTTGAGAATGCAGTCCAAGGTTTTAGATTACAACCCAGTTTTTCTCTCTGCCCAACATTTCTCCCCTCAAGAACAAAGGCTATTTTCTGTATGATTTGTTAATGTTTGATTCCATCATTTTCCATTATGATACCAAATATGCTGCCAGATATCTCTGCTATAATTTTTTAGTATATAACAAATTCAGTGGAAAATAGAATTGTACAAGAACAGGGGAGGCTCCAGTGATGTCCTCCTCCCCCCCCGACTCCGGTGATCACCTCCTCCTCTCCGGCTCCAGCAGCGTTGCCCAAGTGGCTTCCGGCCATTGGGCCCACCAATCTCCTCCCCCCACCCACCTCCAGCGATCTCCTCCTCCCCCCCTGGCTCTGGCAGTGTCCCCCTCCTCTGCCACCACTGACCTCCTTCTCCCCCACCCGGCTCCGGAGGTGAGGCCCGAGCGGCTTCCAGCTGCCGGGCCTGCCGATCTCCCCCAGCTCCGGCGATCCTCCTTCTCCACCAACCACTGATCTCCTCTCCCCCCCCCACTCCGGTGGTGAGGAATGAGCGGCTTCCAGCCGCTGGCCGCTGCATGCGCAGGGAACACTCTTACTTTTTTTGGGATTTAGATATCCCCCGTACACTTTAAAAAACTTTTTAGATTTTTCTGCACACCTGGGGATTGCCCCACGTGCACAGGAAAATCTCCCTGCCCCCCAGGTGCCCCCGATGTGCAGATTTAGATATCCGCATGCAGGGGGCAACTTGGGAATTAGATATAGAAATTGTATAAAAACTGCCCTGCCACTATTATTCTTGGTTTTTAAAAACCACATCATTATGTTTTATTTAGTTCTTGAAAGCTCTGTAAGCCACCTCTCAGGTAATGGGCACATTAACGAAGGGTGGAAGTACAGTTACGTTTCTCTCTTGATTACGTATGGATGAGATGCTGTCAATGAGAGTCCATTGGGCACATGCTGAAAATTAATTTGTTAACTGTTAAGCCTCTCTCAGTGCAATCCTAGTAAGAACACTTTGTTGGGAGTAAGCCTCATTGAACAGGCCAGAGCAAGATTCTGAGTAGAACAGTTTAGGATTGCTTTGTCTGTCTGCTTCACATAGTAGGTTCCTTCAACAAGTGTGTTCCTACCTCTTCTTACTTCAGACCTCCACAAAGCGTTGCTCTATCCCCACTGCCGGCCCTGTTTGCCTCCCTTTCTTCCTTAGTCATGAAGCTATACTGGTGTTTCACTATTATTAGGACAGTGTTGCAGTCAGATATGTTACAGCAATTTTAGAATTAAAATTCTTCAAGTCCCTTTAGTGTTTCATGCAATGCACACAAACAAATATCAGTAAAAAAATTCCATTCCTATGAGTAAAAAGACATATTTATCACTTACACACAGACAAGGAATTGAAGGGAAAACATGAGATTGAATATAAAAATATTTCAATTTAATTCGTCTGCCAGAAATAAAATGGCTGAAAAAGATGACAAACACATTTAGGGTTTTACTGTAAGCTTCGTAGGTAGAAATAGATCTCAGAATTATATTGTTTACAGAATAAAAAAACCCACAGAAGACTTGCTCAGTAAGTTCTAAGGATGTCAACAGCATCTTCAGAGTGGAACAGAATAAGAGTCCAAACATATTAGTAATGTTTTTACTTGAAGGAGTTGCTGAGTAAAATATTTCAGTATGGATACTCCATCCTACCTTTTAGGGCTTTCCAAGACCGAATCTAACATTTTTCAATAACATATTCAATAACTTAACAAAAATCTGAATCAGAGTCCATCCATTCCATTAACAAATGAATTCATTACAGACCTAGTCCTTTAGATTGCTGCACAAGCAAAACAGTCAAAATTATTTATCGAAGCCAAGATGCCATTCTATCCTGGAAGCTTGGGGCAGGGTAGGAAAAAATAATTCATGAAATATGGATGGTGAAAATTTGTGGTCCAGGATGTGAGCCTGTATAGTGGTGGATCTTTGATGGCCAGCCCACATATGGGTTGAGGGCATGCTGCAGTACCCAGCCTCTATGAAGAGAGCAGAACTGAAACCTTTTTTCATCTAGTCATAATCATTGGTGTCCTGCAGAGGGAGAGTTTAAAACACAGTTTGGCCCCTCCTGTCATGCTGGAGCAAGAGTCCAAACCTACTGAATTATAGACTACTAGGCTGTCCATGTTGTCCAGTCAAATATAAAAATCAATGCTTTAACATCTACATTGCTGTCTACTTTGTGAGCTACAAATGAGAGGACTGGCTGGTCCAATTCCCCTCCCTTAGAGAGAATTTCTGGCTGTGTGATATCCTTACATAGTTTCCATCTACTCTGCTTACATTACCTGTTGTCAGCCCACTAGATCACGGAGCCCTGGATTGTCCCAGGAATAAGGTCATCTTAGAAGCAAGTTCCTTAGACAGATGGTCTAAGGATACAAACATCAACCATGTGGGAGTCAAAATGTCAGAATTGTTTTCAACCCATCAGCTTTATTGCCTACACAGCACCAGGTTTGACTCCTCCCAAGGGACATACACCTACTTATCTTCCTGGGGTGCCAACTCAATAGACCACATTTTAATTTCACCATCCCTCCTGCCCTATACTCTCTGCTTTGTGGTAGTAGACAGGCTGGAGAGTGATCACAGTCTGATTAGTCTAACTTACAATTCCTCAATAATTCCCCCCTTCGGCCAGTCATCGAACACAGTGGATGGTGTACTTGTTGGAGAGAGGAGAATGGTGGTCTCTCCAGGTATACCTTGATATAGCCAGTATTATGAAGAGAGGAGACATTCAGTGTCTGAGGCAACAAATAATGATGGGAGACTCCAACGTAATTAAATATTTTGAAGATATAACAAATCTCCTTAGGCCCTATTTGGTCCAGAATAAACTTCAAGTCCCTTCGAATATTATTCCAAGAGGTTGGTTTGATCAGGAATGTAGACAATTCAGGAATAAGTTGACAAGACAGTTGCGGCAGGTACACTATACTAATAGAGGGATTCCCTCTGCACAGATAATGGCATTGAAAACTTGATGAAGGAAAAGAAGCTTGCATTTGTTAGATCCCAATGGGAAGCACTTGACCTTGCACTTCACCAAAAAAATGAGGCAAGGTTTTGGCACTTGGTGTCTTTAGGCATGGGGAATATATCCCCCATATTAGATGCCCAAATCAGCACCAAGGACTGGTTCTTACATATTACCCAGATCTTTGGCAATACTATTAATGAAACTAGCAACATCTGCCAAATAACTCTACAGCTCAGCTCTCCAGATATACCTCAGTGGCCTCCAGTCACAATTGCTGAGATCAAAAGCCTTATTGATTCACTTTCAAATGGGAAGGCACCTGGAGAGGACATGATTCCCTAGGAGCTTTTTAAGCAATTCTCTGATTGGTGGGCCCCAATATTAGCAGAGGTGTTCACTCAGATAAACTCTTCTGGCTCATTCCCTATTGAGTGGAAACAAAGCATTGTTGTGCCAATATTTAAAAAGGATAGTAAATCAGACCCCCATAATTATCACCCTATCAGCTTACTGGACATAGCCTCAAAACTTTACAGCAAATTTTTATTGAGAAAACCTAGAGGATTGGGAAGCTGATAATCAGGTTATCTTTCTAGAGCAAGCCGGCTTTCAGAAAGGCCAAAACACCATCAATCATTGTCAGACATTGTATCGTCTGGCCATTAATAGCGTAAAGAGTCCTACTAAACATCTTTACACAGCCTTTGTGGACCTTGCTGCAGCTTTTGATTCAATAGACAGAGACAGGCTCTGGGTTAACCTGGCAAATACTAATATCGATGAACATCTCCTGTACCTGATCAGGGAATTATATACTAATATCTCATCTAAAATAAGAGTGGGTATTACAGGATCCCTGACCGACAGCATTCCCATGGCTAGAGGTGTGAAGCAGGGCTGTGTACTTGGCTCCTCTCTTATTCAATCTTTATATTAATGGCATTATTGTGAGGCTCTCAGGTGCTGATCTTTTTCCTCCCTATCTTGGGTTGAGAAAGATCTCAATCCTCCTTTATGCTGACCTTAACTACTGTCCTTAACTCGAACTGCTGTCCTTAACTCAAACTGGATTGAGAAGGTCGCTGTTTAGGCTTAGTGCTTTCTGCAAGGACGAGCACCTACAAATTAACTACTTGAAGACTAAGGTGATGTTCTTCAGGAAGCGACGGCACATTTTTAGCTGGACAACAGATGTGTTTCAGATAGATCAAAGCCAAACCTTTAAATACTTGGGTATTACCTTTAGTGACACGCTTTCCTGGAAGACACATACAGACATCATAAAATCAACAGGCTATTAGGGCAGTCCTTAAATTCTACCTTTCCAAAGATGGATACCTGAAAGAACCAGCCCTAAAGCTCTTTCAAAGTAAGATAATTACCCGACTTTTATATGGTGTCGATATTTGGGGATGGAACTGATCACAAACCTGGAGAAAGTCCAAAATCTTTTTCTAAAAAGGCTGTTAGCACTTCCTCCAAATACCCCCAGCTGCACTGCTGAGAGCTGAAGTGGGTCTTCCCTCCCTTTGGGCTCGTGCTCATAAAATCTTTTTAAACTATTGGCATAGATTGAAAAGAGCTCCAGTAGATAATCTTGCAGCCTCTGTTTTTCTGAAAGCCTGAAAGACCCTAATTGGCAATCTAAGTATAATACGGTCCTTCAGATGTATAATTTGTTGAATGTTGTCTGTGGAATCTTTCAGGTCGATTTTGATGGCAAGATGCAAATATACACACACGATGCCAGCCTAGACAGAGAAGTTATACTAAGAAACAATTTGGTATAAATTGATTAAAGTGGATCATCACAGGGCACATTATTTGACTAAAATTCCTTCCTCAACTTGCGTTTAGCTTTTACATCCTTCCGCTTCCAAACCATGCAAACAGCAGTGCTTGAAGGCCGATATAACAAAATACCAGCAACTGAGAGCCTTTGCATATGTGGTGGCCCAGACCCTGAAGATCTGTGTCATTACTTGCTGGATTGCCCACTTTATTCATCCCAAAGAAAGAAGTTTCTTGGCACAATCCTAGATAAATCAGCCCCCTGGCTCCACATCTGGAAATGTTATAACTTTACTTGCAGATGTGGAGCCAGAGTATTTGTACAAGATTGCACTTTTTGCCCTCACAGCAAAGAAAATTCAAATCAAGGACTAAATCTTTGCCTGCTAAATAGCCAGGGCTATGTCAAGATATATAAGGTCCTTACTCCAAACCCTATATTCATTCTGTATTGTTTTATTTTTATCCTATATTATTTTAAGAATGTAGCCAGATTTATGCTTGACACTTATCTTATATTTTTAATCCCTGTGTTTTAATTGTAGTTTTTATTCTGTATTTTATAGCTTGTATTGAATTGTATTATATTTGTAATGGCCATCAGCCATATGCAATAAATTGGAAATTTAATCAAATCTACTCTGCTTACACTACCTGTTGTCAGTCCACTAGATCATGGAGCAGTTTCTCATTTTGTTCAATCAACCACTGCCTGAACTAGGATGAATCCCTATCTGTAGACATCTCAGCATGCTGTGCTCACAGCTTCAAACTGCAAGGGGACAACTGGGTGAACATGGTCTTGGTAGTTCTTCCCACTCCAGCGTGATATCAAGAACTTCGTTTACCCAAGGGAGCATCTTCACTGCCTTGGCAACTCAGATGTGGTCCACTTCCAGGCTGATTCTGGTGGCTGGGGTCCTTCCCTTACAGTTGCCCTAGCAACCAAAACTGCTGTGTCTCCTTGCTTGGCTCCTCGTGCCCAAGTTCCTTTTCATAGCATTTGATCCTGACATGATGGAAAGATTGTTTTTGGCTACTCTGGGTCTCATGGGTTGTGGGATTCCACAAATGGATATACTTTGAAATTTCATTACAAACACACAGTAATCACAACCTTACAATATATTTAAATTATAAAATTTTGTTTGTTTGGAACAATGACATTACAAATAGCAGGACAAGTAAAACGATTACTTGATGTAGCTTTTTCTTTATAGCTTTTTTAAAAAGCTCCCATGTGCAAGTAGAATTTGGCTGAAAGTGTATTTCACATTCCTCTTAATGCTGAGCCAGGAAAAGCTGAACAATCAATTTAAAATAGAGAAGAAAACAAATCTACACTCCAGGTGAGAAAACCTGATTTTAAGCCTACAAAAAAATGTTGAGGATCATACCAATTAAGTATGGTTAGCCTTGGTGCAGGGGCAGATTTTTCTACAATTTGGCACACGAGATCCACTGTCTTCTTTTAAAAATGGCACAGGTCTGCACTTGGGAGGATATATATATATATACCTATCATATGACTCCCACATATGAATATAATTAAAATACTTGGAATGATTAGGAAGTCTAATAATGATCTACCCATGTTACAAGATTTTGAATTGGTATATATTGTGGTGGTGCATGTTAGGAGCTCAGCCATGTATCTCTGCTACATTTTCAGTTTATCTTTGAGTGTGTCAGACTGTTATTACTTCTAAGGTTAATTCATCCATGCACGTAGATTACTTGGTTAATCAACATTTGATGACTCAGCTGACTATGAACAGACTCCACTGAACAGCTTTGTAGCTGAGGCAGTGCAAGAAATACGGAGAGGATACCTGCTATGGGATGGCTCATTCACACATACAATTTGTCACAATTCTGCATGCCTTTATGAATCTGAGCCAAATGTACTTTACAATAACAGGCTTTATTCTGAGGTGCTGGCAAACCCATCATCGGGCAGATTCACACATGCAAAACCATCACTTAATAGCTAATGTCATCACTTGATGACTCATTGCGCACATACGTGAACTGCCTCCATAGAAAAGCATTATGTTTGAGATGATATGAAAGAAATTTGTGCGGCCGTTGATCCATAATGACTGATTCATGCATTTGAGTGTGAAGCTATTGATTGATGAATACGTATGAGTGATTTTGCTTTAGGTGCAGCTTACCAATAACATAAAGAAAGTGTGGGTCAGTAATCCAAGTGCCACTGTAAACAACCATCATAATAAAGTAATCTGACAATTCTTTTCTACATACAAGTGATTCTTCACATTACAGTTTGAACAAAGTTCAAATACTCAGCCTACCTACAACAGAAAAGTCAAGTGATGAGAAAACTGGACACTGAGTTATGTTTGCTATATAGTTCAGTCAATTTTATACAGCAAGCCTCTGGTCTCATGAATTCTTTTTGTCTGGATACATTTGTTCTCTTGCAAGACAACTGAGGTGTTTTTTTAAAAAAAGAAAGGAAATGCAAGACTTTAAAAGGGAAAGAAAAAATAGCAGAGAAAACAAAAGACAATGAATCCGATGACCCAGTTGATAGAATAAATGTAGATTATCACCATGTCCATGTCAAACCGCCATCCTCGGCTATCATCCTCAAAGTCCATATAATCCATCCTGTGTGCAGCATGAGGGAAATGCCTTCGTGTAAAGGAATCTGTGCTCCTCTGAAAGCCTGCAGAAGCAATTTCACAGCATAGTCAGCATTCTTTAAAAGACAGCAATTCTCTTCATATCCTTTCTTAATCTCATTGTTTTAGCTGCATGGAGAAAAGGAAGAGAAGATGAAAGCAGTATGCTAATACGTGCAGTATGATGGTGCGCAAGTAGTCAGCTACACAACATGAGCGCCACACGCCTGTATGAAAGCCATTACACCGTTTATGTACTGACATGTATGAGGATTACAAACTGTGCCACAGTGCGGTTAACTGAGAAGCACAAAGTCCTTGTCCCTCTGATCGAAATTGTGCTGAGTACATCCTGTGCACGTGCAAAGTCTCAGAGAGCACAAACCAACCAACCAACGATTGACTCAGTGAAGCTTTTAGCCTGCGCGGGGCAGGGTGCTGTCAAGCCAGAAGAGAGAGGAGAGAAAACACCAAACAACCACCCAGACCCCAGTCCCTTCTACAGGGCTCGGTTTCCTCTCTGCTTTATCTCATGCAGGGCAGAATTAATTCTGTGTCACTCTCAGTTCACCTCTTTCCCAGGCTTGGTGAGTGTGACGACATATAGCTGAGTGAGGGGTCCCTGAAGGAGTCCCATCCATGAGTACGTCTTCTCAATTATCCTGGTTTAAGATCACCTACCCCATCATAAAGACTCTTTCCAATAACCAGGTCATTTATTGTTCATGCTACTCTTTATTAAATTGGTGTGGCGGTGGAAAGGTCAGAGCTAACTTATGGCAACCCTGTGGGGTTTTCAAGGAAAGAAACATTCAGTGGTGGTTTTGCCATCGCCTGCCTCCGCGTCATGACCCGGGCACAAGTACAGTAAATTATGGGATGATAACTCCCTGTCTTTACCTCCCTTTTGATTAAAAAATGCAGGTTTTTCCTGTAATGCATGGTAAAAAGAAGAGTACCAGGGCAAAATGTTTTGCACTGCAGATCTAGTCAACTTGAATTTGAATCACACTTAACTCTGAAGGTTGGGGATGGGATAAAACATACTCAGATCAGACATAAAGCAAGGTGTAACACCTAAAAACATCAAAATAAGAAGTCCTCCTATGCTGTTCAATTAAAATACTAGATAACATTATACTAAAACACTATTTTCTGCTTTGAAAATGAAAATTTATTTTCAGTTATCTGCAGATGCTAAATGCTAACTCTAAAGTTTATGCAAAATAGAATTATAAATGTATATCTCAGCCCCATATTTTTGACTGTCAAACCCAGTTTCACAAAAAATGTCCACCTGAAATAGAGAAAATTCTGCATTATCAGTGTCTCCTCAAATGTGTTGGATTTACCTATGCTAATTTAATTTGTTTAAGGTTTCAGCTGAAAAAGAAAGCCCAAATTTATATCAACTCTTAAAAGTTTCTAAAGCATTCTTGCAGTATCTTTTAGCCTTCTAAACATTGCTCCAAAATGAAACACCAGGTTTTATTTCATCTGATTTCCATGTTAGAAATAAATGTGTAACTGCCAAAGCCCTGCCACTGGGGTGAAAACTACTTGCTTTCCACACATAAATCTTCAGTGTGCAGTATGCTCTCTAGAGGGCTCTAATCAAGTTGGCTACATGTGATTCACTTGTATTTATTTCCACTCTTATAGCAAATATAACACAATACGCCAGAGGGCTACTTTTGCATCAACAACTTTGAATCATCTTGTAATCACTAATCATAGCATAATTATGCAAACACTTAGTGACATTAGTTGTGACTAGCTAAGTCGCTTCAGTTGAGAAGATTTAGATGAATAGATGTAATGCTTGATTTTATCTCTATGTGATTTACTTTAAGCAAACCTGCATTAGATTTGCCATGGATTAGACTTTGTAATGTAATCATTCTACATTCAAGAATAGACTTTTATTACTGTAATTGTTCTTGCTGTGGAAATCCACAGAAATATATCTCATGCTGCATTATCAAAACATTTGACCCAGTTTTGCCCACCTGAGCCCCATGGACAGCCCCCACTGAGTAAATCCAATGATAAATCAAAAGCCTGAGATATATCCTATGAGCAAAAAACTGGAGGTTAAAAGTTAAGGCCTTTACAAATTCGTTCATCCATCAAAAACATGAACCTCTTACTTTAACCTAAGACATCATATAAGCAGTAAAGATGTTGTACAGTTTTCCATACAGCGCTTGCTTATCCTTTAGATGCAGCATACTTACTTTTCCCATTGATTATTCAGTCCAAGTGCAGGTTGGAGGCATCAATGATGCTGGGGTTAGTGTTTAACAAAATTAAATTCATTCTAGTAAGTAACTTCTTGCAAAGCTGGATCCTAAGCTGTGTAGCAAAATGAATGTTTAACCAAAAGTAAAACCAGCAAAATAATTATTCAGGGAATATTAATTTGTCAGACTTGGAAACTTGATTTATTCGACTGAAAATTCTAAAATTTGAAAGAGAAAGGGGCAGCAGTAAGGTGCTGGTGGTGGGGGGATGTAGTAGAGTCTATCATGCTCTACTACATCCCCCCACCAATTAGTAGAGTTACCAGCTGTGGGGTTGGGAAATACCTGGAGATTTTGGGGATGGAGCCTGGGGAGGGATCTCAGCAGGGTATAATGCCATGGACTCTACCCTCCAAAGCATCCATTTTCTCCAGGGGAGCTGATGTCTGTAGTCTGGAGATGAGCTGTAATACCAGGGCATCCCCAGGTCCCACCTGGAGCCTGGCAACCCTATCTACCATGAGTAAGTACTGGGTTCCTTAGCTACAGATGTGTTTTTGCTTCACACACACACACACACACACACACACACACACACACACACACACACACACACACACACACACACCTTTTTATTTACTGCTTTGTTTCAGCCTTTGGAGATAAGGCAATGTATGTGTATATTTATATATTTATTTATAGCTATACACATACACACATATACACACCCACACAAATTCCCATTAAGCAAAATTATACAAATATAAGAAAAAAAAATCTAAATATGGCATTGCTCCTTATCTGGTATGAGCAGGATAGGCCTCACATTGATCCTTTGTCTTCTTCACTTGCCCAAAGGAAGCTTTTGATAAACTACAAAGCCCTACATTTTCACCAATACTGATAGAGGCCAACACTTTTTGCTTCTTTTCAGGAAAAGGAAAAACACAGGATGAAAGAGAGTATTACGAGCTATTATTGTCACTCTTGTAAAGGATATTTTCTAGTGTAAGCTTAATAGGTGCCAAATGATTGCTGGACATTAGCTTTCAGTACAGAAAGTTTTGACTCCTCTTTTCTTGCTCTGATGAGGGTTCATTAAAAAAATCTCTATAAAAAACCAGAAAAATCCTGTTTTTCTTAAATGGCTTTTAAGAGATCCTTATCACTTGAATATAGAGAGAAGCCTCTCATCATGTTTTGTCAACTATTCCTTCCTAAAGAGGTCCCCCAAGGTCTCTACAAATCACACCATTTTCACTGACTTTCATGATGAGTGTCCCTGTTGATGTTTCAGGAAAACTGAAAATGTGTTCTATTTATATGTCTAGTAAAGCAAGTTCTGGTATTCGGTGTGTATGTGAAACAAGCATCAAGGGTTCATTCTGTTTGAGACCAATAAAGTAGGTGACATTTTAATCTTTTACTGAACTAACTGGTTGTTAAAATATTTCTGGAGATTTTTGCATGAGGGTATAAGAATCATTTTCGAAGAAGAAGAAGAGGAGATTGGATTTATACCCTGTCCTTCACTTGGGAGTCTCAGAGCGGCTTAGAATCTCCTTTCCCTTCCCCTCCCCACAACAGACACCCTGTGAGGTAGGTGGGGCTGAGAGAACTCTTTTGAGAAGGTGAAAGTAGACCTTGTTAACAATCAGAGATAGTCAGGCTTTGCTCTGAGACATGAACTATCTATGATTCAATGAACAATCTGCTCTCATCTACGTTGAACTGCTTTCATTTCCTTCCACTGATTTTTCTAGAATTTAGGAAAGAAGCCCCCTTTACTAATGGATAACTCTCCATTAGACAGCATTGTCTGAAATGACTAAAAATAAAGTACCTGTTTTGTTACAAATGGAAGAACAAGAAATTGTAAAGTAATGGCTGCACACCTTAATGTGGTGATGGTGTGTGAGTGAGTCAGCAAAGCCAACTGCAACACCATATGAGGTATAAACTCCTAGCAGAGTCACTCAAGGCATAATGGTCATAAGCTGAGACAACATATTATGATACATCCACCCCCTTCTCAGTTCAACAGCCACATCAGCGGAAGAAGAGAGCCAGTTTGGTATACTGGTTAAGAGCAGTGGACTCTAATCTGCAGAACTGGGTTTGATTCTCCACTCCTCCACATGAAGCCAGATGATCTTGGACCACATGATCTTAGACCAGTCATAGTTCTTTTAGAGCTCTCTCAGCCCCTAAAAACAAGTCTAGCTCACCACCAGCATAATGCTAAGAGCTAGAATTTGTGGCTGGATCTCCTGGCTATTCTACACACAATGCCATATGATAAATTATCAGCAGAAGAGAACAGACAGTTCCAATGTTGATGGGGTAGAGGAATCCTTAAAGGTTAGCTACTAGGCAGCAGCAGCAGTGGAAGGTGGCACAGGCATTGGATCTTTCATAGACAATGGCAGTGCACTTCAGCTAACCCCAGTTAGTATTGCAAAGAAGGCAATGGTAAACCACTTCTGACCAGCTCTTTCCTTGAAAACCCTATAATGAGACAATTCAAAATGGAAAAAGATATAGTGCTGGAAGATGGAACTCTCAGGTCAGATGGCATTCAATTAGCTACTGGGAAAGAGCTAAGGACAACTACGACTACTGCTATTCTTAATGGCACAACTGGACTGAAGCCAAAACGACAGTCAGTTGTTGATGTGGATGGATGCAAAAGGAAAGTCCAAACCTGTTTGATGCATATAACAGGAACATGGAATGTGAGAAGTATGAATAAAGGTAAGCTTGAAATCATAGAATGAGAAACAGAACATTTAAACATTGCAATCCTGTTTTTTTGTTTTTTTAAAATAAATTTTATTAAATTTTTCAATATATATTTTAAACAGTCCAACATCATTCTCATAAACAATTCAATAAGAGGTATGAAACTAGAAACTTTATAATAACATTGCAATCCTGGTAGTGAGTGAACTAAATTGAACTGGATTAGGCCATTTTCAATCAGAAAATTACAAAGTGTGTTACTTGGGGACCAACAAACACAAAAGAATGGATTTGCTGTAATATTGAGGCAAGATGTAACACAGGCAGTCAGGGGCTATTATGCAAAGTCTGACTAAATAATATCAGTTGTATCAGAAAGCCTGTCAATATAACCATCATTCAAGTTTCTGCCCCAACTACATATGCTGATGAGGAAGAAACGGGAAAAAATTATTACACACCTAAACAAGATGTGCTAATAATCATAGGTGACTGGAACACAGAAGTAGGAAGTAGGTCAGGTGAAATCACGGGTAAAATTTCCGAGGTAATTCAATATAGATAACTCTGAGGTAAAATCAGTATATGCACAGACTTTAATTCTTAAGTTTCAGGCTAATGAGAGAATGAGAGTTTCTTAAGTTATTCAGAGTTATTTAAAACCTTTATGCTGAGAGGCCTTTGTTCCAGTGTTTTCCAAACAGCACACTTTCTTTGAGTATTCTCTGACTCTTTTGGTTTCCAGAAGGCTGGTACACTCTTTCCAGTACCCAAACACCTTCCCTTAGAACACTGATACTTGTCTTGTTTTTTTTAATTGACTCTTAAGGTCTCTAAAGGCAGTTTCTAACCACACCAGACCAGTGATCTCTGCACTCTTCAAAGCTAACTCCCTGTTTGACTGGGTAGGGACATTCTCCTCTCACTAGAAGATCTATCCCCTTTCTTTGGTCTGAATGGGAATCTCCATCTAACTACTCACACATCCTTGCCAACTTTCCCCAGTTCTCCTGTCTGTGTTAAACTGCTCTCAGTCAGGGCTGAATTTCGAATGAAATCTCCTTCTCAGCATTCAGCTCTAAAGACTCTCTCTGTGCAGATGATGCTAACCAATCAGATCTCTTGGAACAGAATGTCACTCAAGGCTCTCTGGCTCTGTGAAGAATTAATCCTGTTTGTACAGTGCTTCTAAGCTTTTAAAAAGTGCAGTCCATCACACATGTATGTATCTGAAGAAGTGTGCATGCACACAAAAGCTTATAACCAGAATTAAACTTTGTTGGGCTTAAAGGAGCCACTGGACTCAAATTTTGTTCTAATTTAAAAATTAGAGGTAGGGAAAGAGAGATTTTGAAACTCTTTTGTGTAGTTGTGCAGAGAAAATGACCAGAGAAAAAGGGATGCCCCTGCCAGTGGCTGGGGAATCTGGCAACCCTAGACAAACAGCTTTTTAGAGACAGAAAAGCCACAGTGTCCCTCTCAATGCTACCTCTAAGTTGTGGAGTCTTGTGAGCAAAAATTCTACTTTGTGAGCTACTGGCATTAAAGTTGTGAGCAAATGATTTGGCTACTGCATAAATTAGTTTGCTCTGGAGCTATTCTTCCTGAGCGAAGACAAAAATGTGGGAGCCGGAGGCAAAAAACTGAGCTAGCTCACACTAACTCAGAGGGAACACTGGTCCCTATAATCCCTCCATACCAGGCCCATAGCCAGGATTTTGTAATTCAGGGGGCCTTTAAATAAATCAGGGGGCACTTACATCACAAAATAAGAAATAAAATAAAAATAAAATTTTAAAAACTCACTTTTGCAGCATTCACAGTCTGCCTGTCTACACAGGAAAGCAAGCCACGCTTGGGGAAGGGGTGGCAGTGGGGAGTCCTCCGGGTGGCCCAGAGAGTTGGGAGCCCTCTGGGTGGCCCAGAGAGCCGGGGGCCCGGGGGGCTGGATGGAATTCAGGGGGCAGGAATTCAGGGGGCCAGGCCCCAAAATGCCCCACTGTAGCTACAGGCCTGCTCCATACTCTGTGAATCTACGTGTTCCTTTCAGTTTCTCTATGAGTTCAAATGTTCTTCAGTATGCTCTCCTTTGCATTGTTCCCCAAAGACCTAGCTTAGACAGTGTAGTCACTAGGAACATGTCTGATATATAATCACACTCTGCAGTCAGGTTCTGCATATGGACTTGAACATGTCTAATGTAATTCCAGTAAAGTTTGAAAGATGATCCTAGAAATCAGAGGCCCATGAATATTTATTAATGTCAGGCAAGTTACTGGTACTGGGGAAATACATATAATTAACATAAAGCTATATCACATTGTGACGTTGCTATTTTCAATCTACTCTTTAAAAGTATTAAGCATATCATGTGATGAAATTAAACAAAATAGTTTGTAGTTTTGCAGATATTGGTGACACTTCATCATTCCAAAATAGTATTAAGATAATTACAAAAATATTTATAGTGGGATTTGTTTTCCTGGCAATTCAACACCAATCAATTTGCTGTTATGCTAAATGAGAACTTAGTCTTGTATGGGCATGCATACAGACACAGATATGCAACCCAATAACTTTAAGTATATTTAGTGCTGATGAATTTATAAAACAATTTTTCATATTTTAATAAGTTAATTGACAAGCTATTTATAGTAGTCCCAAGCATCAGTGTACTGATATGACCTATGTAACACAAGGATAGCTTCTCTTCTCTGAAAGATGTGCCCCACATTTGTGGATAATGCCAGGGCCTTCTGGTAGATTTATTTTTTGCTCTCCAACATTTTGAAGCCTGTTAGCAGAACTCAAATGGTTCCACTTAAAGTCAGTATACATAGGACTACAGTTACTCCTGGTTGAATAAAGCCCTGGGTGAAATGCAAGTCTAATAAATCGCAGGTATTAGAGTTAGCAAGGGTTGCCAGCTCTGGACTGGGAAATTCCTGGAGATTTGGGGGTGGAGCTTGGGAAGTGCAGGATCTGAGGAGGTTGGAGGAGGGGAGGGACTTCAGTGGGATAATACTGTAGAGTCCATTCTTTAAAAGTTCTTTTTGTGAGCTGAGCATGTGGTCCATAACCACCCCTCTCCCTCCCTCCACTCTTGTGGGTGGGGCTTCCCCCACCAGCCACCTGGCCGGGGCCAGATTGAAGCCCTTAGAAGCAGAGGAACCCCCGCCCAGACCTAGGGCTGACAACCCTACCCCATCTGGAGTCCGGCAACCCTGAACTGTTAGCCTGAACTGTTCCAAATACAGTTTTAAATAGTTTTCCCTTTACAGTATGCAGTTGCCATATCTTCAAATGCAAGCTATTTATATATACATATCAAGGAAGTGCACATGTGCTTTTGCTCAGTGTATCCAGCTATCTTAACTACAGGTTTAAGAGAACAGAGTTCATTTCCTGTGTCTATAACATTCTGGCCCTGAAGAAAATGGTGGTTTTCTGGTTGTTAAAAACTTTTGCATAAATTAGAAGGTACCAGAAGGAAAGGAATTTAATTATTCTTTTACACTAGTACAGGTAACACCTATAAACCTGTGAGATAGCATTTTGTAGCATGGGGTGTTTTTTAAAAAAAAATCTAATTGCTTTAATATTCATGGATTATTTCATGTTGTGATTTTTTTTTACACTGGATTTCTTTTTAATCAGGAATGTTCGCATTCTCCCTGAAGACAGGTATCCTATTGTCTACTCAGAATGTTCTGAAAGTCTTGAAAGGTGAGAAAAGAAACATAATGCGTCATGTTTAAAACATGGCCCACAGAAGTCTTGGGGGGGTAGTAACCTAAAAGGCTTTAGAGATGTTATAAATATTTTATCAGTCCTAAGAGACACAATTTAGAAAGAAAAGCTAGTAAGTAGTTTACAGACACTGAAATGGAATTAGGATGGTAACACTAGTGAGGTTTTTGCTGAAAAAAAATTGAGTACAATCTTATACATAGTCTTTGCTTTTTAAAAATCTCTCTGAGATGTTATTGTCTTGGAAACCATTTTCTGTTGTTCAAATCAACTCGTGGAACACAAACAACTTGGGTTCTGCTTTGAGTTTGTTGACTCAAATTAGAGAATGGAAAGACAGAATGCAGTTGGTGCAAATTATGGTTACTATCATACTAGCGAGAATGTAGTCAATACAGATGAGATTTGAAATGGATGATTACCCACAGAAAATGGGGAAAAGAAGTTATATATATGAACTGATATAAATTTAATACTCTTAAAGGAAAAGGGGCAGGTAATAACAAAAGCCACTGCAAGTACTTTGGTGGATAGGCTCATCATTTTTCAAGAAAAGGTTAAACAGAAATCTTGTTAGAATGCTTCGGGTATAGAATATACTGGTAGAGAGCAAGAAACTGAACAATAAACCTTAGGGTTCCTTGAACTGCACTGTTACTCGTTTCAAAGTGAAATTTGGCATACAGCAATGTATGTTCTGTGTTGTATTTTATGCCAATTATATGATAAAATATGAGATCAGCACAAGCACAACAGAACAATAGCATTTACTGAAATAGGAGAAAAATAATATTTGCTTGTAGTAAATTTTGCCTTGAGCAGTATTACAAAATGTCATAGGCCAAGGAACATTTCTTATGGCTCTCATTTTCAAAAGAATGACCTCAATTGACTCTGTTTTAAAGGAGCTTTTTGAGGGACACTTTTGTGCCAATGGACTTTTCAGCTTTGAATACAGAGCCCTCAAAAAAGATCCTCAATGTGAGTCAGCAGTTGACCACTGCAGAACAATTCTGAATACTCCCAAATCAACAGCAGACTTTGCTACATAGCCATGGCAAGATGTTGCTGCCAGAGAGCTGGGATATTCACAGATAATGTTAGCTGAAGTCCTCATTGCATGTCTGCCCTGCATCTCACCATTCACCATATACACTGTCTCCAAGATTGAAGGTCCCCTTAAGGGACCAGGAAGAGAGCTCAGGGTGAAGATACGCTAGCTACACTGCCAGGTTGTTGATGGCTGCAGGAGGAGTTTGCACAAATGGTGTCCCACTTGAACCAGCCTTCCCCCACTAAAATGTCCAGCAAGCAGGCCAAGATAAGTGTTAAGCTATGGTCCATGATAAAGATGAATGTTAAAAATATGGACTGTGTTTGCAGCTTTGCAGATGTCATGTAGATGTATACCTCTGAGAGAGGCAACTAATGTGGAAATGGATCAGGTAACGTAAATGTGGACACTCTTAAGTGCTACAGGTCTCAAATTTAGCTCCAGGACACATGAAGGCAGAGGTTATCCTTCTAATGGATAGCGCAGAGAAATGGCGGAGGTGATCTACTTGGATGGTCTTGGAATGGATCCTTTGGAACCCTTCTAGGTCCTCTGTAGCATCAGAAAATATTGCCAGCTTTTCAGAAACACTTCGTGTAAAAGAACAGAGCTCATTGCACATATAAATTATGAAATATTCATTGTCTATCATCTAGGGATGACGGAAGAATACTGGCAGCACAACATACTGTGAGGGCTGGAATACAGAAATCACTTTTGGCAGAAAAGTGATGTCAGACTGAAGTATTGACTCAAAGGTCACTAGCTTATTTTGCAGTGTTGAACAAAAGACATCTGAGAGCATGTTGCCACTAGCTGAAAAGATTTTCAAAGTAATTTTAAGGGAACCAGGGAGAACCTCTATGCAGTGAATGGGAATGCAATCCAACCTGGAGGTTAAATTTTACAGCCCACTTAAAAAAAACATTTTGACTCTTTGGGAAGAGAGATGGAGTTAAGTGTGTTGTAGGTAGAGTGTGTTGTAGGTAGGGAATATATACCTTCTCGTCTGATGCAGCAGTTTGAATTGCAGACCTTGCAGACAGATGATGGATATGTAACTAGGGATGGATCCTCCATGCTGTTATCTTGGGGGATGTTTCTCATTGCTTTAGGTGAGTAGGCTGTGGTAAATTATAAGATGGAGAAGCTGACCCTTTGACAATTGGTGGAGTTGGGTCAATAAAGATGTTTTTGACCAATATGGAGCTATAAGAATGCAGGACACTCTGTCTGGCCCAGTAATTTTCTGCCATACAAGACAGCAGTGAAAACATATCCCCAGTGCAAAAAGAAAGCATCTCCTTTGAGGTCCTTTCCAACACCTCCGCTACTGAAGTACCTGAAGCATTTCTTCTTGTCACAAGTGACCAATCAGTCAGTCTGTGATACTTGCTGAACAAAAAGTGGAGTGAGATAGAGAGAATGAAGAAACCATTCACATGCCACTATTCTTCTTCTACTGAATGTATCTCTTATGTGATTGTACATAGCTGGGAGGTGTATAGTTATGGATTGGATGCTGAAGTGAATGCACCAGTACCAAATGTCCAAGATGATGGTATGTAGAGTCAGAGATATTGAGTTCTCCTTTATTAAAACTTTTGTTGTCACATTATCTGTGATAATTTGAACAGTGTCATCAAGTGGATCTATGGAGAGGCAGCAGATGCGTTTTCTAATCAAGGAAGTAAATAGAGTAGTGAAGTAAACATACAAGCGCATTTCTTACTGCAAGAAGTTCAAGGGAACTGATGTGTATGCTGTCTTCTGCAAGAGTCAATGAGCCAATAAGGATGCATTTATAGTGACTAGTACCTGGAACTGTATGCCCTGCTACAGGGTGAAAAGGTGCAATCACCAGTGAAGAGACAGAAGACAGGATAATGTCAAAAACCCTGGTTGGAGTGGCCTGCTGATTTCATTCTGGTTTGTTACTTCTGTCTGTTGAGGAAGGAGGATTCCTTCATGACAGTATGATGTTAAAGGGGAGATCTTCGTTAGGCATGCCAATTTAAAGCTATAGAAGTGATTGCAGTGTTAGGAGCACAGTCAACCCAACTGATGTGAGTTGCCATAAACTTGCCATGTACAGGAGGGTGCATCATAGCATCTAAACAGGCAATGTCTGTTAGAGTAACAATATTGGTCTCTCTCTAAAGTCATCTGACAGATAATACAGGAGCTGATCTTTTTCACTGTTCAAGAGGTGAGGTGAATTCTACTTGAAATTTACTAAACCTTCACAAGAGATAAAGCAATGGTTGTGGTGCCTGTGATTTCTGGGAACAGAATACTGTGCTGCCTTGAAAGGAGTTATTAGAAATGCTCCAGGGCCAACTCATCTTCTACCAGCAATATGTTCAACATTGGAACCAAAGTGGGCAGTGTTAGATGCTAGAGTTGGTATCAGAAGGGGCAGTACAGGAACCTCCAAGACTCTGGGTGATTTGGTAAGCTTATTTCTGCTGTCCATTTGAGCTCTTGCTGCAGTGGATTCACTTGGGTCCTTGAGCACAGTCAGGATGGAGTTTGTTTGTCAGCTGATTGTCCTTCAGTTCCAAGACCCGTAGCTTTGGTCCTTTGGTTCCAAGAGCCACAAAGCTGTTTGTAGTTTCCTGGCTCCAAGAGCAAAGGACAATGGCAGCAGAGCTGGCTCAGCACAGGGTAGCTGAGTCACTAGGTTTAGTTGAGCTTTTTTGTCGTTCTTGTTGATAAAAGATTGCTGCCAAAGCATGCTGTAAATCTGGAGATGCAGTTCCTCTGAGATTGCCTTGTGAATTTGGCACAATGGCTTTCTCTCATACACAACAGGCAGATATTGTGGGTGTCAAGGTCTGGTAGCTTTCTTGCACAACCGCTGAAAATTTAAAACTATTGCTTTTCTATAAGCCTACCAAGGATAGATAAGGGGTGAGGAGGGGGTATTAACTACATAATTTTATGTTATGATAGGAAAAGGACTGATGGAAAGATGTTTGTCCTTTCAAAATTAACACAGCTGTTTATTATCACAGATATTTTGGGTAAGCTCATTCAAGTATCTGTTTATTTATAAGCTGTGTTCTTCCAAATAGAGGACCCAAGGCCACAGAAACAAAACCTTTGAAGAAACACAAGAAATCAGACACACAGGAACAGCAGATGGAGGGGTGAGGAGAAGAGGGTCCCAATGAGATATATGGAGAATAGGGCTGCCAGGTGCAACTAGAAAACTTAATTTATGTTTAATATAAGTGATGCCGTAGAAGATCATGCAGCTGACACACCCCAGTTTATTTCTTCCATGGCCTCCCTCCACTTGCTAGAGTAAGTGGGACATTGTTCTATAATAGATGAGGGATAGGAGGATGGACAGACTAGAGAAAGAATTAGCAGGAGCCACAACATCTGCAGAGTATTCTTCTGAATTAATATTAAATATAAGTCAAGTTCTCTGGATTGGAAGCCTTGGGGGTGAACTTTTGCAGAAAGTGTATGAAAGGAAGATTTGCAACAATTGAGGCCAGAAATGGAAGAAACTATGGGTTAAAACTGTAAGTTCCAGTGTTTCCAGTCTTCATGTTCCTTTATCCACTGAACTTACACTGGGAAGACCAAGCCTTCATTAAATTATATCTTCCTTTTCTTTAACCCATCATTAGGTGCGATAACAGAATTACTTTAGAAAACACACAAATAAGAAAATGTGCCCTCATTATCAGGCCAGTGCAAATTTGAAAACACTGCACTCTAAGTTCTCTGAAATGAGGGTTGCCAGTCCCAAAATCACAGCGGTGGTTCCTTCGCTTTGGGGGGTTTCGATCCACCCCACCCCCAAAAAGGGTTGTCATCACATGACACCCTCGATGTGATGTCACTGTGGGTAACGTCATCGTGCTGGGGAAGTTGCATGGTGACCCTCTGGTTTTTGGACAAACGCTATGGTTGTGAAGGTAAAACCCCCATAGAGTTTGCCCAAAAATCAGAGTGTCATGTGCGATGTCACCAACATGATGACGTCACTTCTGTGTGACATCATTGCATCAGGGACGTCACATGCAACATCCTGCCCACCCCCAAATGCGTCCAAATCCCCCTGTTGCGACGGTGAGGGGACCTGGCAACCCTATCTGAAATGCAAGGGCAAGAAAACCAGCTGTGCTTTTCTTACCTTCAATAACTCTCAATGCTTTCTTGCAGCTGGGCAGAGGCCAGTTTACTAAACTTGATTCTTGAAAATTTTCCTTTAATTTCATATATTCCATAGGAAACCGAGCTTTTGTGGAATTGTTCAGTTCTGTGATGCAAGGGAAGAAAAAGATTGTAATTGTTAAAGATATTTAGATTTCTTCAAATCCGTGAAGACTTGAAGAGAAAGATTTCTTAGGAAACATGTGAGTACATGAAATTAAGACTGTGAAGACATTAATTTTACTTTGGAGGTTTGGTGTGACAGACAGGAGGTTGTCCTGCCACTGAAGGGGAAAAGAGCCACTGAACTGTTTCATCCCTGAGCCTATGGGAGTGCTCCTCCAGCATCCAATCACCTTCCAGAAGGGGGCCGGAATGGTGGGGGGAAGCACAGAGGCAGTTTAGTTCAGATCTGCCTCAAATAGAGTGCAAGTGATAGTCTGGAGTCTGATGGTTTGAAGGGTAGCTCTGACTGATAATGTGGCAGAGTGGTTTAGCTCTCACTCTGGTAGAGGATAGACTACTCAGTCGTTAGGCCTGTCTCTGGTAATAAGCAAACCTCATATCATTTATTCTGACTCTTGGGAAAGGGCAGGGTGGTGTAGATGGAATGCTGTGCATGTGAAAGGATCCAACCTAGTAGCTAGTCAGTTAAAGCCACTTCATAACTTGAAAGCATTAAAGAGGATTAAAGCCACACTCTTAAAACATAACTATCGTACATTTATGTGTTTCAGCCAGATTTATTCTTTGACTATTTGGTGACCTGCACTTCTGCTCTGTTCTGTAAACAAATCTTCTTTGTTATTTACATACACCTTCTGCCATAGTGATCTCCCGTGTTCATCTTGCTTAGCACAAAATTCACATCATGGCAGCAAATCCCAAGCCTTTACACTTGCTACAAACAAAACAAAACAAAAACCTTGTAGCTGAGGGTAAAGCTTACAGTTCTAGACAAACCTAGTTCACCAAACTCATAACAGGCTGTGTGGATCCTTCTGGTTTCAAGACAGGGTCTGTCACATTTGGACTGTACAAAACCTTCACCTTTAGTTTTACAAAGTTTTTATCTCTTTTTAGCAGAGTACAGGCAAGAGAGGGGAAGTCAGCCAGGCTTTAGAAATGCTAATTGCTCCCTGGATGGAGACAATGAAATGGTCAGCTCATCTGTCTGGCTAGAAGATGACACCTAGTGGGAAGCAAAGATTTGGAAGACTTAAAATGCTAGAACATCCCTTCCTGGAGATTTCAGGAAAGGCTTCATTGACCCCCACAAGGGGTGGGCAGACAGAAATCACGAAAACCCTTGGCACACAAGGGAGGGTCTTTTTTTGCTTATTCCATCTAGGCAGAAGGAGTTCTCATACCTGGGTGCCTGCTAGCAGCAGCCGCCATTGCCATGTGGGAGACTGCAAGCCTGAACAAAGACTCCAAGATAATGGGAAAATTTTAAAACCACTGTAACATCTAAGTTAAAGAGTCTGCCTTAGAATAAAATCAGCTGGGGCATGTACAGAGCAAGGGACAAAAGAATCGTGTATTTATACTTTTCTTTTGGATCCTTTGCTCAATATGCTGTAAACCTTTTCTTTTAAATACATGTTTTATAATTTTTAGTTGTTCTCTACACCACACAGAGCTCCATCAACCAAATATGCTGTTTTAAATGGGGGAGGGGGACAGACAGACAATCAATTGGCAAGAACGAGATGAGGCCTTAAAATGGCACCACAGGAAAGGGAAGCTAGGAGACCTGGCCCCTACAAAGATCAGGTGGTGGCAGTGGATGAACTGAAAGAGAGAGAAAAGCCCCTTTAAGGTGGCATATGGCTGGTGGTGACTTGGACAACCACTGGTGCTCAGACACCTCAGAAGGCAAGACAGAACAGGGACTGCAAATCATGGGGCTGGTCTGCCACAAAGACCAATGACAAAGTATCACAAATCCAGCCCATGTACCTAGGTTTTTGATTTGTGGTTTTTGAACAGTTTTCTATGTTGCATGGGAACTCACACTGGAAATATAAGAGTTTCAAACTAATTTTGTGATACAGTATAGAAGTTTGCAATTTCAAGACTTCTGTTGCAATTCTGTGCAAGCTTGCCTGAATTTACAGTAAGCATGCATAAGAGGAACTACATAATACCCTTTGCTTGCTTGCAACTCTTTGGCCAAGCTTCAGATATCCATTTGCCCTGTTGCCCAAGATAAGAATTCAGTGAATTTTATTTATTGATGGCTTTATGTTAACTGGAGGCATGGAACAATGTTTTGACAGCAGTAGGACTTGGACAGCTGTATAATGGACTGAAACCCAGGGGGAAAAGCCTATGGAAAATTACAAATATGCAGATATACAGGGGTCTTTTTTGGAGGGGAGAGCACCGGAGTGCAGCTCTGGGAGCTCAGGAGCCAAGCCCCGCCCCCAGCTGGCGTCCCCGGAAGTCTTTCAGGCAGCCGAATGTCAATTTCAACTCCATTATATCCTATGGGCCATTGAAGTCAATGGTGAAAACATAGGGTATATTCTGGGGGCTGGAGGGGAGAGGGTTTGAGGGAGAGGCTCCAACTCACAGGGTAGCTGATGGAGCCTCTCCCCAAGATACCCACCAAGTTTCAAGAACATTGGATCAGGGGGTCGAATTCTATGGGCCCCCAAACACGTTGCCCCTATTCCCTCCATTGTTCTCTATGGTGGGATATAATGGGGCCGAATTGCCGTCCTTTCCTTCTCTCTTTTTCCTCTTTCCCTCCTTCTTCTTTCCTCTCTTTCTTTCTTTCCCACCTTCTTTTCTTCTCTTTTTTCCTCTTTTCCCTGTTTCCCTCCTTCTTCCCTCTCTTTTTTCCCTCCCCTTTCCTTTCTTTCTTTCCCTCTTTCCTTCCTTCTTTCCTTCTCTCTACTCTCTCTCTTTCCTCCTTCTGTGGCCCAACTCTCATGAGAAGGAGTTTAAACTTTAAACCCCTTCTCTCTTAGCTCCCCCACCCAGACCAGCTGGGGAAGGGGAGGGGAGGCTTTTGAAGATGCCTCCCCCCCTTTTGCTTCCCCTTCTGACATCACTTCTGGTGATGTCATGGGGCATGGCATATGCTAATGAGCTCCTGCAGCTCTTTTTCTACGAAAAGACCCCTGCAGATATATCTTCATTATAGTCTGTGTAATTGAAGGTATGCAGTGAAGGAGCCCTCTTCACAAACATTATGTGGTTGCACCTCATGGTTGTTTTCAGTTTATTACCTTCTGGAGTTTGCTGCTCTTCTACAATTTTCAAATAGCTTACAATACATGGCCAACTCTTTTTTCTCTGTGTGAAAATAGGCTTTAGAGGTACTGGAAAGGCTAGGTCTTCTCCACAAATGATGGTGTGCTGATGTAGCTTCCCCAGGAGGCACAGGCTGGGGTCCAGCAGGGCAGGTCATAGGCAAGGTTGCAGAGATTAACCAAAGTCCAGTCCAAAAGTTAGGGGTTCCAGAGAGCAAGTATACCAAATTCCAGGCTCAGGTCAAGGAGTTCCAGGCAGCAAATCCAGTTCAACATCAGGAGTTCCAGAAAATCCAGTTGTCAGGCCCCTTGGTAGCAAAGTATACTTGTTACATCCACAAACTGCTGCTTCTCCCAGCTGAATTTATAGTGAAGTCTTAATGAGCTAAACTCCCAGCCAATTCCTTGGCAGTCATTCTGAAACTACTTACTCATCTTGTCAGTTGACAGCTGACAATGGGCCATGGGTCTCACACTTCTTCTTTCTTGCAAGTCTAAGTGCCTCTGACAGTGTCTGCACTGCAAGGGTGTAGGTGAGCTAGTTGGACTGGGAGTGGCTGCTGAAGACTTGTTTACTGCTTCAGAGTTACAAGGTGTATACTGTGACTCCTGATCAGCTAATAACCTGATCTCTTGTTGTTCTCCTGACTCACAGCCAGCTGTAGCCAGCTGTTCAATTATCAACTCAGGGCTAGCAGGTAGCTCTTCCTCTGAGAAATCTGAGCTATCACTCAGCACAGAATGACTTATGACAGATGGACTCATTACACTGTGGTTCTCGTCAGAGGGCAGTAATTAAGTTGAGCTGTCTGTTAAGAGATTTACTATCTTTGTTTCTGACTCACTCCTGGTCTACTATTCACCAAATCTGGCTATGAAGAAGCTCCTGTGAAGTTTGTGTCCACATTTCTCTACTGCATCATGTTATTTCAAGTTGGAAGCTGGGGGTAGTAGACATGTGCAATTGCAAATTTTTAGCCTCTAATAAGCAAAACAGCTGCATACACTGGATGTCTTTGATGTTATGTAACAGCATAATTAGGATTGTTTGTGTGTATATATATATATAGTGCCATTAAGAATCACCAAGGAAATTGCCTTTGCTGAGATTCTGATTGTAACTGGATTAAGAAAAATAAACTGTACCAGAAGAACTGCAATTCCTGAATTAAATTCCCAGCTACTACAATCCTGTGCACACTTACCTGGGAGTAAGTCCCACTGAGAACAATGGGACTTAATTCTGAGTAAATATGCATAGGATAACTGAAAGGGACAGACAAACAAAGAAGGGCAGAGGAGGCATTATATGTAAAGGAGGTATATACTTGTGAGGAAATAAATGAATCTGAGCATGCAAGTCCAGTTGAGAGTCTCTGGGGAAAAATAGGAATAAGAAATAATAGTGATATTATGGTGGGGTCTGCTATAGACTACCAAGACAGAGGGTTTGGATGAGACACTCCTAGAACAGATTACGAAGTTCTCAAAGAGATGGGACACAGTGGTCCTGGAAGATTTCAATTACCCAGATATCTGTTGGAAGTCCAACTCTGCTAAAAATGAAAGGGCCAATAAATTCCTGACTTGCCTTGCTGACAACTTCATTTTCCAGAAAGCGGAGAAGAAAACAAGGGGATCTGATTCTTACCACCAGGGAAGGACAAGATGAAAGGTAGGGCACCTTGGTAGTGATCATGTAATTTTGGAATTTAAGAACACAGGAGAAGCCAATGTTGGATCATGCCAATGGTCCATCCAGTCCAACACTCTGTCACACAGTGGCCAAAAATACCAGGTGCCATCATAAGTGCAAAGTCCTACACCTAGGCACAAAAAATCAAAGGCACAGATATAGAATGGGAGGGACTTGGCTTGACAGCAGCACATGTGAAAGGGATCTAGGTGTTATGGTTGATCACAAGCTCAACATGAGCTTGCAGTGCGATGTGGCTGTGAAGAAAGCTAATGCAATCTTAGGATGCATTAACAGAAGCATTGTGTCCAGATCACGGGAGATGGTAGTTCTGTTCTATTCTGCTATGGTCAGGCCTCACCTGGAGTACTGCGTCCAGTTTTGGGCACCACACTTTAGGAAAGATGTTGACACACTTGAGCGAGTCCAGAAGAGGGCAACCAGGATGGTGAGGGGGTTTGAATCCAAGTCTTATGAGGAAAGGCTAAAAGAGTTGGGTATGTTTAGCCTGGGAAAGAGAAGACTTAGAGGGGACATGATTGCATTATTCAAGTATTTGAAGGGCTGTCATGTAAAAGATGGAGCAGATCTATTCTTTCTTGCTCTGGATTGCAAAACTAGATCTAATGGGTGGAAATTACAAGGGAGTCGTTACCGGCTAGATATCAGGAGAAACTGTAAGAGTGGTTGAGCAGTGGAACAGTCTGCCTTGGGAGATGGTGGATGCTCCTTCCCTGGACGTTTTCAAGTGGAGGCTGGATGACCATCTTTTGGGTATGTTGAAGGTATGTAGGGCTATTTTTTTGGCTATGCTCCTGCAGAGTGCAGGGGGTTGGACTAAATTACCTGCAAGATCCCTTCCAACTCTAACATTCTATGATTCTAGGACATCCATCAGTGGGCCCAGGACACTACAGTCTTGGGGAAGGGAAAAGCTATATGCAGTCAGACATATAGGTTGGACTTCAAGAAAGCAAATTTGACAAACTTAAAGCTATGTTCGGTAGGATCCCACGGTCAGAAATAATTAAGGAGAAGGTAGTTCAGGAGGGATGGGGGTTTCTTAGAAGTGAAATACTGACGGCACAATTAGAAATGATTCCTATGAGAAGGAAGAATGGGAGGAGCCTAAAGAAGCCAAGGTGGCTCAATAAACAGCTTTCTAAAGACTTGAGAAATAAAACAGGCTCATTCAGAAAGTGGAAGGAGGGTCTTATAACCAAGGATGAATATAACCAATGCTTGTAGAGAGAGAGTTAGGAAAGCTTTGGTAAATAAACAAATAAAAGATGGAGAATGTAGTCTGGACTTATTTGTACTACTACTTTAAGCATAAACTAACGTCAAGTATAAACAGAGATACCTCATATCTGGATTAACTTTGGGGAAAGCATAATGTTGCAGAGTATGACTCTACCTTCTGGGTTTTCCTCCTCTCCTTGCTGCCACAAGGTTATTTTGTCAGCTGCCTTCTAATTAAGAACACGAGAACATAAGAAGAGCCCTGCTGAATCAGCCTAGTGGTCCATCTAGTCCAGCATCATGTTTAACACAGTGGCCAACCAGTTAGATTGAAGGGCCAACAGCAGGGCATAGAGCAGGGGTGGCCAAACTGTGGCTCGGGAGTCACATGTGGCTCTTTCACTTATACTGTGTGGCTCCTGGCAGGGCGGCTGGGGAAGCAAAGGGGAGCCATGCTTTTCCTTCCCTCCTTCCATTTGCTCTCTCTCTCTCTCTCTCTGGCAAATGACTATCATTAGCAGACAAATAAATATCACTGGACAAATAAATATCATTATCAATATCTGTTTTTACCGCTTATGTTTTTATTTTGGCAGTCTCATTTAATATTAATAAAAAGCAAATTTGCATATTTTTAAATAAAAACATTTGTAATATCTGTTCATGTCTTGCAGCCCTCAGACATCTGATGGCACTAAATTGGCTCTTACGCTTAATGTGGCTCTTACGCTGAGCGAGTTTGGCCACCCCGGGCATAGAGGCTAAGGCCTTCCTCTGATGTTGCTTCCTGGCACTTGTATTCAGAGGCTTACCGCTTCTGAATTTGGAGGTTCCCTTAGTCACCATGGCTGGTAGCCACTGACAGACCTGTCCTCCATTAATCTGTCTAATCTCCTTTTAAAGCTGTCCGCACTTGTGGCCATCACTACATCCTCTGGCAGCAAATTCCACATTGTAACCACTCATTCAGTAAAGAAGTACTTCCTTTTATCCATCCCGAATTTACTGCCCATCAACTTCATTGGATGCCCCCAAGTTCTAGTATTTTTGGGGAAAAGTTTTCTCTACCCACTCTCCCTGCTCTGTGCATAATGTTATAGATCTCCATCATGCTCACCCTTAGTCATCTCATTTATAAACTGAAACTTACCTCTTGTTGCCTTCTTTAACTCATTCTTTTGTCTCCACTGCTTTTTTTCTCTCGGAATTTAAATATGCTGTGGTTTCTTTTATAGATCTATGCAGCATCCCATTTGTCTGCTTTCATTTTCTTCTACACCCTGGTTCATATCTGCAGCCTTTAATTTATTGCTGCCAATTTACATATCCTTTTCAATGTGGCTTTTATCCTCATCACTCAACTGAAAATACCATCACTGTTTCTAATGGGCTTTTCTTAGCATATACATCTAGAGCATTCTGCTATATTTGGTATTACTGATCTTTGTCTTCATTTTCACAGTAATCTTAATTTTCAGGGATCTGTTCCCGAGTGACAATGAGGTGAAAACTGAGCAATTCTTCTAGTGTTTCTGTTGTTAGATTGCTCTCTCTTTTTCTATCTGTGAGAGTTTTCCTGGGCTCTGTCCTTAACAGCTCCTGCTATGTGGAATGCCACACAGCAGCCACTCCTGAAGAACAGCCAAACATGACAAACCTGGGCTGCAGCAGCCACAGAGGCTTGCGGTTGAGGCTCTGCTCACATCATGCTTTACACAAGAGAGCAGATCTTAGAGCAGACAAAGAAGGGCCTATTCTCTGGGGATGCCACAGCTGGGGATTTCCTCCAGAGGGACCTGTCTGGTGCAGTGCTCATCTCCATTTCCAGGCTGAACAGCCAGCGCTGTCCGAAGATGTCTCCGTGGTCATGTGCCACAGAGCTTGTGACTGACCCAAGGTCACATCAGCAGCTGCAAGTGGAGGAGCGGGGAATCAAACCTGGTCCCAGATTAGAGTCCGCGCACTTAACCACGCGGTAGGTTTAAGAAAACTGTTTCCAGATCAAGAGTATTTGATCAAAAGTTTTAAAATGCAGTTCTCTTGCAGCTGGTGAGTACTGTATAACTTTTGTTTTGTTGCTGTTTAGTTTTTAGCTTACATGGTTGTCGTGGGTAAATGCGATTTAATATTTTAATGAATATATTTCTGCTGTAAATAGCATTGATTTAACACTTTCTGAAACCTGGAAAGAGAAGCTAGAAATTTTAAAAATGAATTGAGACTGGTCATTTAACTGGGCTGTGTCATATATGTTACTAGAACTATTTGGGTGTATCCTTGCTATTATCAAGGCTTGCTTTTGGCCTGCTTTTCAGTTTGTTTCACTTGTTATATATTCATCTGTTCTTCTGCATTTAACATCATTTTTATGCTGATAAAATATCCTCTCCCCCCTCATTTTAATCCTGTAGTTCAGCACCAACTAAAGTTCGACCATTGTAAAAACGAATAGTCTAAACACTTAAATCATTCTTTTCTTTTGCTGTTCATTTTTCTGGTCATGCTTCTGTATTACACTCCTCTGATTTTGCACGCAGCCTAAGTTTTATCTTTGACTCTTTCCCCCAGCAGATTGTTTCTGTCAATAAATCTTCTCACCTTTCTTTTTCAATATGGCTGAACTTCAACTCAAATCCAGAAAATAATGCACATATTGCATATTATCCTAAAAACTTAAAAAAATATCCTAAGCAGAAGTCAAGACCCAGTTCAGATAACACACTCCCTGGATTTCTTTCCAATGCATGGTGGGACAGTGAGAGGCTGCTTTCCCTTCTTGCCAGCCTACCACAAAGCCCCTGTCCTACCCCTGAGGCCACTGCATATTCATGTGTGGAGATAATGTTTGAACAGTCTGAGTGTAAAATCCAATGCAGATAAATGAATATCATACAGTCAGTTCCCTGATTCTCTCTAAAGTTGTGCCTTTTAGGCCTATGTAAGTTGGATTTTAAGCACGCATGTTCTGTTCAAATGTTATGTCCATGTGTGGATTCCAGCATGATCTCGTTCCCATCCCATGCGCGGAGGGAGAAAACTGGAGGACAGCATTGCATAAATCAGTCCCTAATATAGAGAAAAGCTATCTCAAACCTGAAGGCAGACACACAACACACCTTTGTAATTAATTGCTCACCTCCCCAGTAAAATTATACAAGTTTCTGCTGCCATTTTGTTAAAACTAGCTGTTTAATCAGTTACAAACATATCTTTCTCATGCACATGCCAGTTCTTAATCCTGCTTAAGAAAGTGTTCAAGTGAGTATCTCTAAAAGCACCAGGGGTGTCAAACATAAGGCCCGGGGGCTGGAACTGGCCTGTCCAGGGCTGTTATCCAGGCACGATCAACTGGTGCGAGGGAGAGAACAGGAGGCTGCTGGGGGGGAAGCAGAGCCACTTTGATTGTGACTTCAACACAGTAGAACAACCTTGTCTACAGCAGCTAAACAGAACCCCTTCGCTTCAGTGGCAGCCTCACTGGTAAATTGGGAGCCACTGCAGCCACTTTCGTGCCAGCTCACAGTTCCAAGGCAAAGTCACACACCTCTCCACTGGGCCTGCAGCTCCAGAGAGGCTGGTCTGGATGTCTGTGGAGATTGGTATTTGCATGTGGGGGATACAGATGGTCCTTTGCTGGGGCTCGCTGGCAGCCAGTGCTGCTGCCATATTTACACCTCCATGTGGTGGCTGTGCTTTGGCCCATGGGGGGGGCCTTCTTCAACAGTTTCTTCCACACATTGGTGGCCTAGTCCTGCCACCAAGCACATGACTCAGCAGTTGGGCCTCCCTCCCCCTTGGCCCACCCAGTGGCTTTCCATAGTGGCTTGGGAGCAGGGGGAGCTCGCAACACCCAGCCACTTAACATTTTTACCCTGGGGTCTAGCCTCACAGCAGGTAGGAGCAGGATGGGGAAGGAGCTGCATCACTGGCTCTCCTGTCCATCCATGAGGGTTCTCCTCCATACACCCCAGCGCATGGGACATTGAAGGGGCATACACGAACTCAGAGCTTACTAGGTGCTGTCCTTTATAAAGTTTATATCTCTGGTACTTCGCATCGTGTTTTATGGCACACATGGCTTGGCCTGACAAAGTCACATTTTTGTCAGATCCAGCCCACGTTAGAAATGAGTTTGATGCCTATGCACTATATATTTGACTGCACAATAATGAGCAAAATCTTCCATTTCCATTGAATCACAAATGTACATTCTCTGATCCTTCCCAGTACTCATTCATCTACTTTAGCAGATTTTATAGTCTGAGAACATAGAACGAGAACAGCTTTTCAATCACAAGAGCAATAAATTCAATCAGATTATGTTGTACCTGCAATTTAATCTTAAACATTTTGGATCCAGAGAAAATGTGGATGGTTTGTGTGTGTCTAATATATTGGTTTGTGTTCCTAATTTTCTGAGGGGGAAATGCTTAGTTATGCTTGAATGCTCACCTGTTTGGCTCACATTTCACTTGCTGGTTGCAAGCAGGGATCCATTTGGTAAAGCTGTACAAAATGTGTTTGACAGAATATGGATTTATCCAGTTTCCACAATTACTCTGTTTTCTTATATGGCTTTCTTACAACAACTTCCTCCCAGGTTCTGAGGAGTACAGAACCGCCCCCCGCCCCGGTATCCACTTGCCTCCCTGCAGACTCTCTCCCCTAGTATTTTTCTACCAATTACGTTCACTTCTGGTATCAGAACGCAACTCAGGAGAAATGCACTTGTGGAAAATGACTCCAAGGAAATAAGTAGGGAAGGTTTGTATGCCCAGTCTGCCTGTCCTCCCCCCCAGGAGATTATTTATTTCAGCTTTGTAGTTATTTCAGCTCTCCTTTTAATTGTTTTAATGATGTTTATTTTTTGTGGGGTGGTGGTTTTAAATGATTTAAATATGATTTTATTATGTATGTTTTAATTTGCCTTTGTAGCTCTTGTGGGGACAGAAAGGTGAGATATAAATTTTGTAAATAGTAATAATAATTTCTACATGCTTAGGGCAGATCCAGGTTTAAACAACTATCTGCTGCTGTCACATCTAATTTGGCCCTTCCAATAAGAATAAACACTTATCAATATATTAACTCTTTAACATACTAATATATAAAATGCTTATATACTGACTTCTTAATTGAGCCTGGCTATTTGCTTAAGAGGGAAAAGCAAATATTTACTAATATTTATCTTGAAAAGTGATGATGACCAATAAAATATATTTTTTAAAGTTTCTATTGTATACCTGGTTGAAAATAGACTTGGGCAATTATAGTGCGACACAGAGGACATGGCGTGCTGGCTGGGTTCTCTTTGGCTAGTGTGCGCAGGCAAGGTTCACAGAAGATATGGTGGCAGGGGTAGCACATGTGAGGATTATAATAAACATCCAGGCATACTGCACAGAGGTAGCTTTCTTTGTCTCTTCTGTATTCATGCTCTTCTTCTGTTTTCAGGTTATCATTCATGGTCTACAAGGAAACCCCCCCCCAAAGATGCATTAAAATGATTTCCATTGATTATGTAGGATATACATTTGTATAATATCATCCAAGTGACTTATGAAAGTATGTTCTGAGGTTAACATATAATGCAATAACCCTCATATGAAAATTAAAAAAACCAATATACTGATTTTTATCCCTTAAGGAGAATACAGATTGTGGACTTTATGTGAAAAATTCAAAGGGTCCCACTCTAGAGGTGTAAATCAAAGTGTGTGGTTGTTTTGCTTCACTGAATCACTCAATTACCACTTATTCTTACAAAGATCCACGTAAGGCCTTTTTCAGCACTTCATGTGATCTTTATTTACTTCATTTATACCCTGCCTTTCTCCCCAGTGGGAGACCAAATCAGTTTATTATTTATTTATTATTATTTATTTATTAGTTTCAATTTATATCCCACCTTGCCCGGCAGGCAGGCTTACATCATTCGCCTCCTTGGGGTCCTCAACACCAAATCCAAGACCACCTCTGTCAGCTCAGCCAGGGGCCCCACTAGGCAGGTGATGCAGCAGCAGGGATGCAGAGATCCCTCGCCTGTCTTTGGTGACCAATACAAGGTACATACAATCAAAGCTGGTTTCTGTCTGCACTGGGGATTTTATGCTGGAGAAAGACTCACCCCCCCAAAAAAAAAATACTTAACCACTTCATCTTCCACTTTGAGCTTGGTGGAAGACCTTATATTGGCTAGTGCCAACTGTGCCGAGATGACCACATCAAATTAATCAAATTAGGCCAGGTCCACCTGTTCCTCATACAACCAGTCTGACACTATAGATTTTATTTTTTTCATAGACCTGATACTGCACAGCACCAAAGTCAAAATGGAGCCTAGCCACCCGCATTTCCCCTGATAAAATGGAGATTAGACATGCAGAGAGCACCTTTCCACCTCAAGTCAAAGATGGAACAACAAATATGATAAGACACAGATGGAACAAGCTTCCTGCTCCAGCCCCCAGACAATGTAAACTTGCAAAAGTGGGACTATCCGTGTTTTTATATCAGCTTTATATCTTCTTTGTTTCAATTATGAAGGGGTTACAATATTAGAAGACCCTTAATGCATGGCCATCCTGTATGAAGGCAGAAAAGAAGCATGAAAAAAGGGCGAAAGATAGTTTTGAATTGCAGAAACATTAGAATGGTAGAAACGCTCACAGAAATCAAACCACTAGAAAGCACAAAAATCAAAATATTATTTAACCTTGACTGAGCCAGATAAGCTTCTGTTTCTGGGCCTAGTCAATTTCCGATTTATCTGCTCCTAACTTAACCATATACCTTACAAAAAGATCAACTTGCTGTATCGGCCACCTTTGCTGCCTGGTTTTTTTTTTTAATGTATCAAAGCTTGACTTCCAAGAGAAATTTGCAAGCAATGGAAATTTGACTTTTTAAATAAATAAAATAAGTAAATTGGCTCAGGTCTTCCTCTGAATTTAGATGAACAATAGGCAATATTTTATTTCCTTTTGTCAGGTGTATTTTTCTGTCTACCACTACCCTCCTTGGATGAAAGGATGGATATTTATCTATTTGCATCCTGCTTTTCCTCCAAAGCAGTTCAGAAACGTACTTTAGCTTTAGAACATACCTATGAAGTCAGTCCGGCTGAGAAAGAGCATTTCATCTGCAAGGAAGTTATAAAGTATACAGGCCAACAGTACAGTAAGGCTTATGCCCACAACCTTTAACACCATGGAACCATTTTATTATTACTTCAACCTGTTACTCTGGCCTGTTTTTAACAGCATGTGTTTATGGCCTGGTTTGTGTTTAATGGCTGTATTGTTTTATTGTATGGTTTCACTTTGTGAGCCGCTTGGATTGACACAGAAAAGTCACCATAAATATGTTATAAAGAACAATAACAACAGCATCCACAACCTTTGCCTGCTGTCCACTGTTATTAAATAATGGAGAGTATATTTCAGTGGTGAATAAACCTCCCAGTTTATCTTACATCCCTCCAACTCACCAAAGCAACTGCAGTTACAGCTCTTCTCATACAAAATGTTGCATAGGCTCTCAAGCAGCATACAATGAGTATACACAGCAAGGAGGACAAAAGTATGAAATTCAGTTGGACCAGAGGAGGGAAACTCCACCAAAATCCTTTGACAGTCAAAGAAGTGAGCCTTCTGAATTAGACCAGAGAATCCTTTGAGGCTTTTGTGCTGAGGTTTGGTATTCAGTATAGTGTTATATTATTTTAGGCTTCTAGAAAGTATACGCTTAAAATCAAGGCCAGCCAAAGAGGTCAAAGGCTTCATATTAAGTTAATAATTATTAAGTCAATAACTCACTTGCACTGCCCCCACATTTGGTTCCTTACTAAAATACAAGTCAAAAACATCAAGGAGAACAAAGTAGGTTAAGCTCTTTGGAGCTATGAATTGCAAAGAGTGATATCTTCCTCTCAGGCTTTTCTGCTTCAGCTTGGGAAAGATAAATTGCTCATGGGGAAAGCAAGAAAATGGGTATCGTCCTCAGCACAACATTGAAATTTAAAGCGAACGCTGTCTATTTATGGTACCAAAGATGATCAATAGGCACTAGGAATCATTAGGCACTGGGAAAGTTGATCAGTAGGCACAGGGATAGAATACTGAGGCAGTTTTCGTTATAAATGAAAGGGCCTACTCCAACATAGCACCTAAAAGACTGACCTGTGAACCAGAAGTCTGCCATTTAAATCTTGCCTCTGCAACAAAAGGGGTTCTTGGCAAGCTATCCGCCATACCTCCCCACTTGCCATGTGTGCGTGTAAAGTACTGTCAAGTCACAGCCAACTTAGGACAACCCCACAGGGGTTTTCAAGGCAAGTTATTAAGCAGAGGTGGTTTGTCATTGCCTTCATTTGCAAAGACTTCCTTGGTGGTCACCTGCCTAAGTACTGACCTTCTTAGCTTCTGAGATCTGATGAGATTAGGTTATACTACGCCATTCAACATCCCACTTGCCATATAGGGGTGATGGTAATAGTGGCCTAACTTGCTGCTGTTGTAAGAATTATCGAGATAAGCTGTGGAAACATTCTGTACTGTCTAAAGTGCTGTATAAATGTTAACATGCTATATAAACTGGCCAGATGACAGTATGTTTGTCAGAAAACTGTATGTCATTAATATTAATTTCTCAATAACACATAATGGGATTTGGCTGTACCCAGCTACACAGTTTTGAAGAACTTAGGGCACTTGAGTAGTCTTCGGATGGGTTGGTGGTTTCTGACAATTCCCCTTTCTGCTACAGACCACTGAAATTTTGTTCGGGGGTTCAGTGGAACCTCAGAAACCACATATAAGGTAAACTGGGAGTCTTCAGTGGAAGGAAGAAAAGTCTTTAAATGTGTGATAGAAGAAGAAGAAGAGATTGGATTTATACCCTGCCCTTCACTACCCGAAGGAGTCTCAGAGTGGCTTACAATCTCCTTTCCCTTCCCCTCCTCACAACAGACACCCTGTGAGGTAGGTGGGGCTGAGAGCTCTTTTGAGAACTGCTCATGAGAGAACAGCTCTGAAAGAACTTTTAACTGACCCAAAGTCACACAGCAGCTGCATGTGGAGGAGTGGGGAAATCAAACCTAGTACTCCCAGATTAGAGTCTGTGCTCCTAACCACT
Organism: Gekko gecko; assembly: GCA_029375565.1. Lineage (NCBI taxonomy): Eukaryota > Metazoa > Chordata > Lepidosauria > Squamata > Gekkonidae > Gekko > Gekko gecko. The sequence goes on along the minus strand of JAPDNY010000007.1, from coordinate 43,140,359 downwards.
ACACCAAACTGGCTCTCTAAGGTATATGCCACTCTCTGTAGAAATCAAACAAAGCATCTATCAAGTTCTTCTACATATATCACGTGGGGAAAGCATGAAGTAATGTTGAAAAGATAGCTGAAGAAGATATTTGAAGCCATTAAACATGTCTTTGAAGCCAGTGATGAATTTAGTAAGCTAAGTAAAATTAATATATTTCCATATCAAGAATATAGTAAAATACTTGCTAAAGATATAATGTACATGTACAAGCTGCAGAAATCTTTTCAAAGGTATCATCCATGGGGGAGGGGAACATAGAAGAATGAAGATTTGGAATAAATTTTGGGAAGTAAAGACAACTCAGCTATCAAAAATATCACTACCCATATTTTCACAGTCATTGACCACTAAGGTCTAATCAATCTGATAATAAAATCAATTAATACTTCCTTTTTTGCACTGGTTCTGCACTATTCTAACCGTTCTTTGCCTTCTTTGAGGAGATGCCTAATATTGGCTTTCTTCAGCTCTACTGTTTGTTTGTACACACCAGTCACTTCAATAATGAATCTGAATAATCATATTAGTGATATAAGTTAATTATGAGGTCTTTGGTTGAACTGTCCTCTGAGGAAACTCAAGAATTAGGTCGCATTCACACAAACATAATTACTTTATCTTAAATATGTAATAGGTCTTGATTTCTGTTATTATTGGTGAAAGACAACAGAAAGCAGCCTCCCATACCATGGGTGGATTACGCAGGCATAATATGCTCATGTATCAGTGCTCTGAGATAGGCACTGCTTTCACACAGCAATGATTCTCTGTGTTGCACTTGCTGACAGTTTTCCATGTACTTCCATCGTCTCAGCCCCTGTGGCCTCATTCCTGCCCTCTCTCCCATTCCATTTTTTAGATATCAGCAATTGCTAGATCCCTGTAACACAATAACATTACAATAGTCTGTTGCCACAGTCTAGCTCCTCTGAATACCAAGACTTCATTTTAAAAAATTAAGTCTCTAGCCCTGTCATCATGGAAACAAAAAAGGCTGAAGACTTTTTTTTTAAGTGAAAGCTATGAATTCAGTGAAGCTAGGAGATAATGGCAATAGATTATTGTTGTGTTACACCATCTTAGCCATTGCTGATTTTTTAAAAAGGCCTCAGATGGTGGGAGGAAATGGTGGCCACAGGGGATGGAGGCAAGGGAAAAGGAGCCAATGTGCGCAGTCCCCACAGTTCTTCTATAGCCTTAGTACTGAAACCCCCTTTCAGCCTTGGTACTGATACCTGCATGTTTGTGATTCAGTCTTATACTCCTGCTCAGAAATATATTGACTGGCAACTCTATTTTTCAGTTTGATCGCTCCTTTGCATGCAGACATCAGAGCATGTTATGTAGTGACTTACTTTCTCTTTTCTTTGATCAGCCTGTTTTGGACCAAGATAAGCATTATCTACCTTACATGTAGAACATATCTATTATCCTTGACCAAGTGAGGCTTACTAAGCCAAAATCCTAGCCCTGTGCTAAATTTCTAAAACCCATTTCTGAAAGTCTCATAGCAATTAATGGGAACAACACCTGCCACAGTCATGTGACGACAGGCCTGTATGAGTATTTAGCAAAATTTGATGACACTCTACATCATCAAAACTATTACATGCTTTGTTATGTGGTTTCACTAATACTTCCAGATTATTTCATGTCCTATTTGGATTATCACTCATTAGAAAATTTGACAATAAAAAAAAATTATAAAATGCATCAAAAGAGACAACTGATTTACTGGTTTCCTGATAGATCAAGATAGGTAGCCATGTTGGTCTGAAGCAGTAGAATAAAGTTTGAGTCCAGTGGCACCTTTAAGACAGACAAATACTTTGAATAAAACTTTGTTGGTCTTTTATTTGTGAATATTTGTGTGTGTGTGTGTGCTTGCATCCCTGAAAGTCATGGCGACTTCTGGTGACCCCCAAGCCCTGGTATTCTTTGAAGGTCTCCCTTCCAATTACTTTCCAGGTCCGCCCTGCTTAGCTTCCAAGATCTGATGAGATTGGGCTTGCCCAAGCTATCCAGGTTAGGGTACGTCACTGAACTCAAAATTTGTTCTAGCTTCCTGATAATTACTAATGGAAATATTACATTTTTCAGATAAACAGCTTTTGAGAATGCAGGTCTCAAGGAATGCCAGCAATCACCCAGAGAAGTAGCAATTTTTTACTGAAGCAAATTAACAAGGAATGGACCAAGAGCACTTGGGGCTCTTTAGCTTGGAGAAACGACGGCTCAGGGGTGACATGGTTGAGGGAGGGTCAACAGTGGCTTCTAGTGTCCTGGCTCCACTGGTGGACCTCCTGATGGCACCTGGTATTTTTGGCCACTGTGTGACAGAGTGTTGGACTGGATGGACCATTGGCCTGATCCAACATTGGCTTGTCTTATGTCCTTATGTTCTTAACTTTCCCAAGGTGTTCAGACACTCATGCACACCCAGTTATTCTTAATAATAGGGAAGAACCACCAGGGTTTGGTGGATATTTTACAGGTAGTTATCAAGATTCTCACAGGGGTTATTAATAGATGATAAAAGAGAAGGGAGACAGAAGCCCTGCACAGAGAAATGCCCTCACCCAAGAATTCACCCCAATATTTCAATTACTGTCACTACTCTCTGTCCATGTAGCAGCCCAGCTGGCGGAAAGGAGGATGTTGATGAAAGGAGCCATGAAGCTCCAATTACAGAGTGCTCAAGCTCTTGGTTATGCCAATGAGACTTGCTGAAGCAGGAAAATGGCTTACTACTTCACATCTCGATGTGAAGTCACACTCAAAAAGGACAAAGACTATCAAGAGCCAAATGGCTAAAAGGCAAACTCTTCCTTTTGGGGTAGGAAGATCCAAATGACTTACAGATGGGATGGGCTCCCCAACTTAGGTTATAAATTCTCAGGACATGGGGAAGAAGCTCTCTTCACTCTTGTATCCTATTCTTGGGAACACAATGGAACTAAACTTTAACCTGTGGACTCCATCCTGCCCACCTAACCATGAGAATTATTAACTTTAAACTATTTTTACTTCAAGTAAAGCTAGACTTTACTTCAAGTAAAGCTAGAAGTACCTAGTGGAGGGATAGATGACTGCGTATTTTCACCTTTTCTTTGTTCTCTTGCTCAGCCTGGAAGCTTGAACAGAATATGTATATTCATTTATTTAACTTTCTTATATTTTAAACGCTTTAAGTCTAGTCTCCGGAAAGATACCAATCCTTTTCAATATTAGTATCTGAACTGTGGTAACAGGGAGGGACAGTGGGTCAGCTTGCCATCCCTGGATCACGATAATGTGGTCAGAGTGGCAGTAAATTGCCCCTATGCTTGTTTGCAGGAGTGTAGTGGGAGGTGCAATAATTGGGCAGAGCCTTTAAATTGCAATGCAGCTATAGAACACTACATATATGTCTCAGTGTTATTGGTGGCAATGGGTGGATACCACCTTGTTTATGACACCCTTGGGGAGCAATAGAAAGTGGCAGCAATGCCAGATGGAGACTTGGTAGGGTTTTTCTGGCCCCACGGGGGCCAACCAGAAGGAAATGGAGGGGCCATAGTATAAGGTCTTGTAAGCCGCCTCAGCCGCCCTGAGCCTGCTTTGCGGGGAGGGCGGGGTATAAATCCCATAATAAATAAAATATAAATAAATAAAGCTACAGTCTGCTTTATCTTCGCAAATATGGGGTTCCAGATTCAATAGTTTGCTTGTCCATTTATTTATTTACTTTAAATAATTTCTATTCCATGCTCTCATGTATGATCAAGGTGGCTTGCAGACAACTAAAATAATATGAGGTGGACTTTGTGAACTAGTAACCTTAGATTGGCAGTTACATATATTAACCAATATAATGAAGGACCAGCTACATAAAATACATAATGGAAGATTAAATGGTAAATAGCAGCAGGCAGTTACACTGCAAGGCAACTGTCATCTAAAACAGAAGCTTTCCTCTACTAATAAAAATAGGTGCAAATGTTGAAAAATATAAAAGCTTGTAGCTGTTCATTTTTGGTCATATAAAACAGCATATGCTCAGAGTTGTTCCAACACTATCTATATAAAAATACTAACATTCTGTTAAGGCAGAGCTATGCAGGCATGGGCTGCTTTGATTCTTAAGGGCTCCCACTGAATACTGTGGGATAAAGTAAACAAGATGCAATCCAGACCACAGTTAAAAAGAAAAAAAAACTGCTTCTCACTACAGACATTGGGATCACCAAAGGAAGGGGAAATGTTTAATACCTCCCGAGTGATGTCTCCAGCTGCATAAGTAAATTGGCATGGGCTCAATCCGCAGCACGATGGAAGGCAGGAGGGCCTGGCATGATGTGGTCCATGGGGTCGTGAAGAGTCAGACTCGACTGTACGACTGAACAACAACAATCTAGCAAAAAAAATCTGCTGACAAAGGAAGGGGGTGATTTTTCACTGATTTCACAGCAGACTAATTCTCCTCTCATGTGTTCCAAGGAATCTGCTGACCTAGGGCTGCCAGCCCCCAGGTGGAGCCTGGAGATCTCCTGCTACTTCAACTGATCTCCAGACAATTGAGATCAGTTCCCCTGGAGAAAACAGCTGCTTTGGAGGGTAGACTCTATGGCATTGTACCCTGCTGTGGTCCCTCCCCAAACCCTGCCCTCCCCAAGCTCCACCCCCCCCTCAAATCCCCAGGTATTTCCCAACCCAGAGCTGGAAACTCTATGCTGACCCCCTCAGAAGAAGCATTTGGGTGGAGGCATTTTGGCCTACAGTGAGAGGGGAAGAATCCTGCTTTGCTGATGGAAATTGTTCTGTCATCAGAGATTTTGCATAAGAAACAACCCATTCATTCTTATGCACAGGAGCTGTGGTAGTATCAAATCCTACCTACCATGACCCTGAATGGCTTGGCCACCATCTTTAGTGATTCCACAGGGGTGGGAGGGAGGATATTTCCCATTAGAAATACCTGAGAATTCCCTTTCTGATGGATTTCCTTCAAAATACTGGTAAAAACCTTTTTGTGCATTTGAAATTTTAATGCACTAGGAAACATTAGGCTATAATTCTGTTTCACTGCAATCTACAGGGGTTTGTTGTTTAATAAAGATAGGATTGCACCTTTAATTCCAAATATCTGATTAACTGATTTCACATCTGAATAAATATGAAAAAGATGGCAACATACTAAAAAAACAGAAATTCTCAGACAATAAAACCCTTACTCATTTTAAAGAATGATGGCTTTACAAATTTGTGAAACTATTCCAGAATGTAGAAAGAAACCCTTATGTAAAACTATAATAATTCTATTATATCTTTACTGAAGTTCATACAAAATACTCTGCAGCTCCTACTGAAAATTCCCAAAGCTTGTACAAATGTGTGAAGAATGACGAAAAGTGTCCTGGGAATTGTATCACTATTTAAATCTTCCATCTTTCCATCTTAATTGTGGAACATATAATTAACTCGGCTAACTTGCTACTAATGTGAGTGTCATGACCCCTTCTGACAAGTTCAGTGACTTTGACTTGTAGTCCTTGGGAAAGAGCCCCAGGAGCTAAGGCCGCTAGCTGAGGAGGATCAGAGGGAGGAAGGAGGGCCCAGCCCTGTGAAGTCACCTGTTGACAATGTGTCAGCAGCGCCAGAGGCCACCCTGCCAGAGCCTGCAAAGGAAATTGCAATCAGCTCCTGAGATAGCATCCACGCCTCCACTGGGCAGGACTCAAACCTGGGCCCATGCCACAACCACCCCCATTTTGCAGAAACTGCAGAGGCAGAAAGCGCAAGCTGAAGTGGGACAAAGGAGGCCAAAGTGGCACACTGTACGGCTAGAGCAGTGTATTGAGAACAGTATTTCCTTCCAAGATCTTGGCCAGAGCACAACACAGCCTCAAAATCTCCAGCACCTGTAGGCAGTGTAGTTGGGGTCCATTACGTCGAGTTACACTCAGGCTGATTCACAAGACCATTTTGATTAGGTGGTACAAACATAAACTAAAGGAGTTTTCTCTTGTGATTGTCTTGATATGTGCTGAAATATCATCATACCATGTCCTTAAAAACCTTCTACATGCAAGATGAGAAGATGTGGCCATGAGGCAATGATCTCAACCACTACTGGAGTATTTTATAAGTGTGTGTGTGGTACACATCATTAAGTAGCTTCTGACGTATGGTGACCCTATGAATTAATGACCTCCAAAATTTCTTAATGTTAACAGCCTTGTTCAGGTGTTGCAAACTGAGGGCTGTGGCTTCCTTTTTAGAGTCATTCCATCTCATGTTGGGTATTCCTTTTTTCCTGCTGCTTTAATCTTTTCCTGGCATTATTAACTTTTCCGGAGACTCTTGTCTTCTCATAATGTGACCAAACTACAATAGCCTCCGTTTAGTCATTTTAGCTTCTAGGGAGAGTTCAGGCTTGATTTGATCTAGAACCCATTTTGCTGTTTATGACTCTAGTTACAAAAACATTAAAGACAATAGATCAATAAATAAAGATCTAGAACACACTTAGTTGTCTTTTTGGTGGTCTGCAGTAACTGTAAAACTCTCCTCCAACACCACATTTCAAAGGAATCTACTTTTTCCCTGTCATCTTTCTTCATTGTCTAACTTTCACACCCATACATTAGTAAGGGGGAATACTATGACATGAAATACTGTAGCACGGGAAAATGGAGCCTAAGCCCAATGCGATGGAGGCAAGCAGACAATGCGAGGAGAAAGTTGAAAAGTTTATTTGACATCAGGTTCAGCCGCGAGATTCGCTCAAAAATGGCTGACCACTATTGTGTTGCACTTACAAAGCTTTTATATAGTGAGAAAAATTCTTATCAGGTACTCGTCACAGTGGTGGTATGTCCATTCAGTTCAGCCCACTTCTTGCCTGTATGGTTAAGCGTACTTCCGCCCTTAGTTAAGAACATAAGAGAACATAAGAGAAGCCAATGTTGGATCAGGCCAATGGCCCATCCAGTCCAACACTCTGTCACACAGCGGCCAAAACATACCAGGTGCCATCAGGAGGTCCAGCAGTGGGGCCAGAGCACCAGAAGCCCTCCCACTGCTGCCCCCTCCAGCACCAAGAATAGAGTGCATCACCTGCCCCAGACTGAGAGTTCCCATCTATACCCTGTGGCTAATAGCCACTGGTGGACTTCTGCTCCATATGTTTATCTAATTTCCTCTTGAAACTGTCCATGCTTGCAGCTGCCACGACCTCCTGTGGCAGTGAATTTCATATGTTAATCACTCTTTGGGTGAAGAAGTATTTCCTTTTGTCTGTTCTAACCCGACTGCTCAGCAATTTCATAAAGTGCCCACGAGTTCTTGTATTGTGAGAAAGGGAGAAAAGTACTTCTTTCTCAACCTGCTCAATCCCATTCATAATCTTATAAACCTCGATCATGTCACCTCTCAGCCGTCGTTTCTCCAAGCTAAAGAGCCCCAAGCATTTTAACCTTTTTCATAGGGAAGGTGTTCCAACCCTTTTATCATTCTAGTTGCCCTTCTCTGCACTTTTTCCAATGCTATAATATCCTTTTTGAGATGTGGTGACCAGAACTGTACACAGTATTCCAAATGAGGTCGCACCAATGATTTATACAGGGGCATGATGATACTGGCTGATTTGTTATCAATTCCCTTCCTAATAATCCCCAGCATAGCGTTGGCCTTCTTTATTGCAGCTACACATTGTGTAGACATTTTCAGCGAGTTATCCACGACGACTCCAAGATCTCTCTCTTGGTCCGTCTCTGCCAGATCAGACCCCATCAACGTGTATTTATATTTAGGATTTTTGGCTCCAATGTGCATCACTTTGCACTTGGCCACATTGAACCCCATTTGCCACGTTGACGCCCACTCACCCATCCTCAACAGATCCCTTTGGAGTGCCTCACAATCCTCCCTGGTTTTCACCACCCTGAACAACTTTGTGTCATCTGCAAATTTAGCCACATCACTGCTTACTCCCAATTCCAAATCGTTAATAAACAAGTTAAAAAGCATCGGACCGAGTACTGATCCCTGTGGTACCCCACTGCTTACCACCCTCCACTGAGAAAGTTTCCCATTTATACTCACTCTCTGTTTCCTATTTATAAGCCAGTTTTTGATCCACAAGAGGACTTGTCCTTTTATCCCATGACTATTCAGCTTACTTAGGAGCCTTTGATGAGGAACTGTATCAAAAGCTTTCCGGAAGTCAAGGTAAATAATATCTATTGGGTCCCCCTTGTCCACATGTTTGTTCACTCCCTCAAAAAACACTAACAGGTTAGTGAGACAAGATCTTCCCTTACAGAACCCATGCTGAGTCTGCCTCAATAGTTTTTGTTCATCAATGTGCCTACTAATTCTTTCCTTAATAACAGTTTCCACCAACTTACCCGGTATCGATGTCAGACTGACTGGCCTGTAATTTCCCGGATCTCCCCTGGAGCCCTTTTTAAAGATGGGAGTGACATTAGCTACCTTCCAGTCCTCAGGAATGGAGGCAGATTTTAAAGAAAGATTACATATTTTTGTCAGGAGATCCACAAGTTCACATTTGAGTTCTTTCAGAACTCTCGGATGAATGCCATCCGGGCCTGGTGATTTATTAGTTTTTAAATTGTCCATCAGTCGGAGGACTTCCTCTCTTGTTACCGCAATCTGATTCAGGTCTTTCAAAACCCCTCCCGAAATCGGTGCTTCTGGAGTGGGCAAACACTTCTCCTCTTCCACAGTGAGGCTAGAACGTTGCCAGTAACTGAGTTAACCCTTTGGTTACAGTATTAGCTGAGCCAGAAAGTTTAGTAGATTCACAGCATTTGCTGAATGGGGTTTTGCTTCAGTACCTTGATCTTGGTTGTCAGTTACCCATCCTTATACTTTAAGAATCTCTTCTAGCTCCTTCATGGCTGCCCTTCCCAGTCTCAATCTCCTGATTTTTTGGTTTCAATCTCTCTTTTGGCTGATGATGGAGCCAAGGGATAGAAAATCTTGAAAAATTTCAATTTCTTCATTGTCAGCCTTAAAGCTGTGTAATTCCCCAGTAGTCATTACTTCTGTCTCCTTTATGTTCAGCTGTAATCCTGCTGCAGCACTTTCTGCTTTAATCTCCATCAGCAGTCATTGCAAGTCTTCATTATTTTCTGTCAGTAATGTGCTGTCATTTGCATATCTCAGACTGTGATGTTCCTTCTACCAATCTAGATTCCACCTTCATCTAAATCCAATCCAGTTTTCCTTATGATAAATTCTGCATACAGCTTGAAGACATAGGAAGACAAACTACACCCTTGTCTGACATCTTTGTCAACTGGAAACCATTCTGTTTCTCCACATTCTGTCCTAACAGGAGCCTCTTGTCCAGAGTACGGGTTGCACATCAAAGTAACCAGATGTTGTGGCATACCCATTTCTTTTTAAACCAGCCATAGCTTTTCTTGATCCATACAGTCAAAAGTTTTGCTTTTGAATCACAAGCTAATTTTCTTAGTGAAATTTTTTCATATGCTCCAGTAACCAGTATAAATTTGCAATATGATGCCCTATACTATTTCAGGTAATGATGCAAAGTCATATTTAAAGAACCATGTCTTCAGTATGAACCTGCAAGCCTGTACATGAACTCAGATTCTTCCAGTAGATTCTCCTGGCTGTTCAAGAACACAAATTTATTAGATTTGTGTATGTGGTCCTTGTGGAATGGCCTCCCAGATGAGGTCAGGAGGGTACCACCTTGGCTTATTTTTGTAGGCACTGCAAAGTGGTATAAAAAGAGCCTTAAGCAGAAGTTAATATTCTGCTCGATGGCTGGGGTTTTTTTTTGGGGGGGGAGATGAAAATTCTGGGATGTTTGGTTTTGATAATGTTTAACTGGTTTTAACTGTTTTGTGATGTACCTTTTTTGAACATGATTTTTATAAGATGCTTTGAGATGTTGCAAATGGAGGGAAAGTGGGATATGCATATTTAAATAAACAAAGAATATTTATTTTGGAGTTTCTTGTGGAGATGAGTTCAGATTATCAGGTCAATGTGGGTGGGTTTTAATTTTTTTTCCTGGTTGATGTGCATTTTTTACAATTAAGGAGAATGAATCATTCCTTGGTCCTGTATATTTTAAATGTCTGCAAAGTCACAAGCATAAGGGCTGAGTGAGATTAGTTTAAGTGTTTAAAATAGCTCTTCCAAAGAGGGTAGAGAAAAGCCTCTACAGCTTGGATAAATTACACTTCAAACTGATGTCACTACCCATTTCTGAACTCCTATAATAAAATAACTCAGCTACTGGACTCTACTCCACCAAAGCCCTCTGAAACTAATTCCAAAGGGTAAAAAAAAATGAGGGGAAAGTGTATCTAAATTTTAGAAGCGGTGTGTTGGATTTTCCAGAAAACTAGAACTTTATTACTTTCAATCAGCTTTAAAATTCAGACACATTTTTATTATTTAGTTTCTTAAAAGTATCAGCCATAATTTTTTTTTTTGCTATTTTTATGCCTAATTAAAAACAACAACAACACACCTTGTAGAATGAAACTGTTAAAGCTCCGCAATGTCAGCAGTGGATTCAAGGTTAAAGCAGAGACTTGAAATGACTGCTGATGAAGGTTAAATTGTGGGATGTCAGCAGAGGATTTTCAAATAATTTTCAAATTTCCCCTATACAAATAAATAATTTCTACCTTTGAAAAGTTAAATTGAAGGTCAAGATGTACTCCAAAATATACTACAATGCATTATTGTCACTAGTTGACACACAAAACAAAACTGATGTACTCTGCTATAAAACAGAAACTCTATTTTAAGACTCCTTGTAATGCTGAACAACATTGCCAGAGAACTTTTTGCAAAAGACAAGCAGCCAGTCTTGCATGGAGAGAAAAGAGTCTGACTTACATATGGTGTACACATGCAGAACAACGTGGTAGGAATGCTACTGGGCATTAAAAATGTCCTGCAAGTAGAAAGCCAGCACAGCTGGCAAAGTGGTGGGCCAAAACCTTTCCCCCTTATATGCTAGATTTCTGTTTGCATGGATTCTATTTGTGGAAAATAATTTTTAAAAAGTAATGATCTGAAGTCATTCATTCCATTTTACTATCTCTTCTTGCTGCAGGTACAGAATCTGCACCATCCTGAATGCTTCAGAAGGGTGAGGGGTGGCAAACAACTTATCTGCTATCATTCAAGTCATCTTCTCAAGTGGGAGATTTCTGGTGCATTCGAATGAGAGGTGGGCTTTCTATGTTGCTGTTCTTTCGCAAGCAAGCAGTTTTACTTGTGATTCCATTCTGCTTTGCATCGATATTCATTTATGCAGATATTACATTAAATATTAATTAATGCTCTTATATCTTTAAAATGAAGACAACAGCTCTATGATAGAATGTGCATAGCCTTTCAAGAGATCAATTGAAAACTCATGCCTGCCAAATAAAGCTCAATTAATAATTCACCAGATGGCTCCCAACCACTGCAATCAATACAGGCTTTTAACTCAGCCCAAGGAGGGGCACGGGAAAAAGAATCCTTGTAACTCTCAAAAACAACAATATTTTAAAATGTGAAAAAGATTCTTCTTTCGAATAGAAGCATAAAAAGAAATACCAAGATTTTTTCTTTCAGAAGCACCCCCCACACACATGCGCACATGCACCCCACCAACACAGCTAATAAACAGAAGTACAAAATCAGGACATTTAAAAACCTATGGTAACTTTCTGGTATGCAGAACTCCTGCTGGCACTGCTCTTTTGCATCTTAGTCCATAGTCACATAAAGAGTTAACAACAGTTAAACAAATATTTAACAAGCTTTATGTCTTGTTCTCAATCAAAGCTGAGTTAAATTGAAAAGTATTGACTCCTATTACCCATATTGCATTCACATACATTAGCTAAGCAGAGACTGTTCCATCGCTTCCCAAAGCGCCACAGTCCACTAAGGAGAGAAAAGCAGGTTGCATACCTGTAACTATGGTTCTTTGAGTGGCCATCTGTGCATTCACACTAATGGGCTAAATGCCTGCACAGAGCCACAATTTGGAAACTTTTAGAATTAGGTGTGGAAAAACCTCAAAACGCAGCTCTGAACTGCCCATGCTGCAAGGGGAGGAGTTGTACTTTTGCTGCTCAGTTCTTTTATTTCTACCCCAGAGGAGACATCAATGGAATGTGGGGAATGGGTCTGGGCATATGCCTTCTTTGATGGCTGCTTTGGAAGCCCAAATGTATGTACGGAACAAACTTGAACTCTGTAAAACAGATTAGGCTGAGAGAGAGAGAGGGAGTGGTCCATAGTACCTTCCTGAGATTAGTGGAAAAATGGGGACCTCTTTGTCATCTTTGGCACTGGCAAAATAAATTAGACTGCTTCTACATGGCAAAAATTATCCATGTTTCTCCCCACATGGGAGGGTTTTTTTGCACACAGTCCTGTAGTTAATCCCTCATGGTTGCCATTTTCCCTGCTACATCACCACAGGGTTTTCTGAGGCTTAAAAAAAGTGTCATGACTATAGCATGGCTCATAGCTCAGTAGTTAAACTGATGACTCAGAATAACTGGCTGATGTTTCTTTAATGGGTGTTAATTGTGAGGAGATAAGTCCCTTGATACTATCCATGAAAGCATGGAGAAGCTGAAGAGAGGGGCGGGAGTTGGTATGTGTGCAAAAAACCAGTAAGTGTTGAGTTTGTAACAGAGAGAGAGGCTGAAGCACAGTGGGGAAATTATGGGAACTGAAGATCTGATTTAGGGTTGCCAGCCCCCAGGTCTGGATGGGTGTTTCCTGCTTTTGGGTGCTCCAATTCGCACCCGGCCAGCTGGCTGCTGGGGGAAGCCTCATCCCCAAGAGCAACCACCTGCCAAGCCACCCCTCTTCCTCCCCTCCTGCCAGATTAAAGAGCTTCAGCTGATCAGCAGGGACCATGTGGCTCACCGATCAGCTGGAAGGCCCTTTAAATCAAGGAGGAGGGGAGGGAGATGGGTAGCTGGCTGGTTGGTCATGCTTGGAGGTGGAGCTTGGAGTGGCCCTGCCCATCCCTGAACACCCCCAAAATCCTCCCCACTGGAGTGAGGATAGGACCTGGCAACCCTAGTCTGTCTCCTAGTAGGAGTGTTGTCCTCCTTCTATCTGCAGATTAATAACATTTTAAATCTTTTTTAAATAGTTTCACAGATACATAGAATCACAGAATGTTAGAGCTGGAAGGGACCTGGCAGGTCATCTAGTCCAACCCCCTGCACTCTGCAGGAGCATAGCCAAAAGATAGCCCTACAACATACCCGAAAGATGGTCATCCAGCCTCCGCTTGAAAACATCCAGCGAAGAAGCAACCACCACCTCCCGAGGCAGTCTGTTCCACTGCTCAACCACTCTTACAGTTAGGGAGTTTCTCCTGATATTTAGCTGGTAACGACTCCCTTGTAATTTCCGCCCATTATACTGCAGAAGAGCAATTTATACTTCGGCACATCACATCAAGGCAAATCCCTTGCAGCTTGTATTCCTTAACTTAAAAGTAATTCCAATGTCTATATTTGTAAATTAAACAAATAGTACAAGAAAAACAGAGGCATCTGGGATTCTATTCTCCAAATCCATGTAACATTGCATATTTGTCTTCCAAAAAAGCCTATGCTATTAGGGCCTCAAAGACAAAACAAATAATAGTTCACTTACGGTTTGGAGGCCAGTGAGGGAAAGAAAGTGAAGGAACTGGTCATCTTGGAAGAATAAGGTAAATAACAGCAGAAGACAGGGTAAATCGCATAATGAAAAGGGGATCAAATAGAACAGTTACTCTGTGTTTTATGAAAAGCAGGTGCATTGTGCACACACATGCATATTGTAAAAGTGGACGTATTAACAAACTTTAAAGATGTGTAAAACAACTGTCAAAACAGCTGTAAAAGAAACCAGAAAAATCGGGAACTTTGTTAGAGAAACAAAGCAGAAAGAAAATTAACTTTCCAACCACCCCCACCTACCAAGTACTGAATATTGCTATACTAATACATCCCTATATGTATTAATGGCCCTTTTCAGTCATTGCCATCTGTCATACTAGGAGTCTTAGAACAGCACACAGATCTTCCTGACATACATGGTCATCAAGTTATCTGAAAAAGGCAACACATGGGTCTTCTGCTTTTGTACGTGCAGATCAGGACCTTAAAAAAATCAGGGTTTCATTTAGAATCTACATTTATTTATTTATTACTTCAATACATATCCCACCCTTCCCGCGAATGGGCTCAGGGCGGCTCACAACGATAAATACAAACAATCTAAATTAATATGTTGTTGAAGACTTTCAAGGACGGAGTTCATTAGGTGCTGTAGATTTTCCGGGTTGTATGGCCATGGTCTTGGCATTGTAGGACCTGACGTTTCACCAGTAGTTGTGACTGGCATCCTCAGAGGTATAACACAGAAAGATGGAGTACTCTCTGTGTCAAGGTGAGAAGAAAAATGGTGGCAGGTAATTTACATCTACTCAGGAAGGTGGGGTAGGGCTGAGTCAGCTTCTTCATTAGCATGTTGATAGCCTGGGGAATGCCTACAAGATATTGACTCCATCTTTCTGTGTTATACCTCTGAGGATGACATTTTGTTGTTCAGTCGCACAGTCGAGTCCGACTCTTCGCGACCCCATGGACCAGATTACGCCAGGCCCTCCTGTCTTCCGCTGTCCACTGAAGTTTGCTCAATTTCATGTTCGTTGCATCGATGACACTGTCTAACCATCTCATTCTTTGCCGTCCCCTTCTTCTTTGACCTTCAATATTTCCCAGCATCAGGGTCTTCTCCAGTGAATGCTCCCTTCTCATTTGGTGGCCAAAGTATTTGAGCTTCAGCTTCAGGATCTGGCCTTCCAGGGAATAGTCAGGGTTGATTTCTTTTAGGATTGACTGATTTGATCTCCTTGCAGTCCAAGGGACTCTCAAGAGTCTTCTCCAGTTCAAAAGAATCTATTCTTCGGCGCTCGGCCTTATAGTCCAACTCTCACAGCCATACATTACTACGGGGAATACCATTGCTTTGACCATGCGGACTTTTGTTGGCAAGGTGATGTCTCTGCTTTTTATCATGCTGTTTAGGTTTGCCATCGCTTTCCTCCCAAGGAGCAGGCGTCTTTTAATTTCATGGCTGCAGTCACCATCTGCAGTGATCTGGGATCCTAGGAACGTGAAGTCTGTCACTACTTCTACGACTTCCCCTTCTATTTGCCAAGGAGTGATGGGGCCAGATGCCATGATCTTAGTTTTTTTGATGTCGAGCTTCAAGCCCACTTTTGCACTCTCCTCTTTCACCCTGAGCAAGAGGCTCTTTAGATCCTCTTCACTTTCTGCCATCAGAGTGGTATCGTCTGCATATCTGAGGTTATTGATCTTTTCCCCAGCAATCTTAACTCCAGCTTGTGATTCATCCAGGCCAGCATTTCGCATGATGTACTCTGCATATAAATTAAATAAGCAAGGTGACAGTATACATCCTTGTCGTACTCCTTTTCCTATGCTAAACCAATCAGTTGTTCCATATCCGGTTCTAAGTGTTGCTTCTTGACCCTTATACAGGTTTCTCATGAGACATATGAGGTGGTCTGGTACTCCCATCTCTTTAAGAACCTGCCATAATTTATTGTGATCCACACAATCAAAGGCTTTAGCATAGTCAATGAAGCAGAAGTAGATGTTTTTCTGGTATTCTCTTGCTTTCTCCATAATCCAGCGAATGTTGGCAATTTGATCTCTAGTTCCTCTACCTCTTCTAAACCCAGCTTGTACTTCTGGCAGTTCTCTATCCACGTACTGTTGGAGCCTAGCTTGTAGGATTTTGAGCATGACCTTGCTAGCGTGTGAAATGAGTGCAATTGTGCGATAGTTTGAACATTCCTTGACGTTGCCCTTCTTTGGGATTGGAATGTAAACTGACCTTTTCCAATCCTGTGGCCACTGTTGTGTTTTCCAAATTTGTTGGCAAATTGAGTGCAGCACTTTAACAGCATCTTCTTTTAAGACTTTGAATAACTCAGCTGGGATACCATCACCTCCACTAGCTTTGTTGTTAGTAATGCTTTCTAAGGCCCATTTAACTTCGCTTTCCAGGATGTCTGGCTCAAGGTCAGTGATTATACCATCGTGGTTGTCAAGGACATCGAGGTCCTTCTTGTATAGTTCTTCTGTGTATTCTTGCCATCTTTTCCTAATCTCTTCTGCTTCTGTTAGGTCCCTACCGTTTTTGTCCTTTATCATGGCCAGCTTTGCATGGAACGTTCCCTTGATTTCTCCAATTTTCTTGAAGAGATCTCTAGTCCTTCCCAATCTATTGTTTTCCTCTATTACTTTGCATTGTTCATTCAGGAAAGCCTCCTTATCTCTCCTTGATGTTCTCTGGAAATCTGCATTCAGTTGGGCAAATCTTTCCTTTTCCCCATTGCCTTTAGCTTTCCTTCTTTCCTCTGCTATTTGTAAAGCCTCATCAGACAGCCACTTTTCTTTTTTGCATTTCTTTTTCTTTGGGATGGCGGTGAGTGCTGCCTCCTTTACAATGTCACGGACCTCTGTCCATAGTTCTTCAGGCACTCTGTCTATCAAATCTAGTCCCTTAAACCTATTCTTCACCTCTACTGTATATTCATCGGGGATGCGATCTAGGTCAAATCTGAATGGCCGAGTGGTTTTCCCAACTTTCTTCAATTTAAGTCTGAATTTTGCAATGAGTAACTCATGATCTGAGCCACAGTCAGCTCCAGGTCTTGTTTTTACTGACTGGATAGAGCTTCTCCATCTTTGACTGCAAATTATATAGTCAATCTGATTTCGGTGTTGCCCATCTGGTGATGTCCATGTGTAGAGACGCCTCTTAGGTTGTTGGAAAAGGGTGTTTGCTATGACCAGCGTGTTCTCTTGACAAAACTCTGTTAGCCTTTGCCCTGCTTCATTTTGTTCTCCAAGGCCAAACTTGTCTGTTATTCCGGTTACCTTTTGATTTCCTACTTTAGCATTCCAGTCCCCTATGATGATGAGGACATCATTTTTTGGTGTTAGTTCTACGAGCTGTTGTAGGTCTTCGTAGAACTGGTCCACTTCAGCCTCTTCTGCAGCAGTGGTTGGGGCATAGACTTGGATTACTGTGATGTTGAATGGTTTGCCTTGGATTCGGACCGAGATCATTCTGTCATTTTTGAGATTGTATCCCAATACTGCCTTTCTCACTCTCTTGTTGACTATAAAGGCCACACCATTTTTTCTACGGGATTCCTGGCCACAGTAGTAGATATAATGGTCTTCTGAGTTAAATTCGCCCATTCCTGTCCACTTTAGTTCACTGATTCCCAAGATGTCGATGTTCATTCTTGCCATCTCATTTTTGACCATGTCAAGCTTACCTTGATTCATAGATCTTACATTCCAGGTTCCTATGCAGTATTGTTCTTTGCAGCATCGAACTTTCCTTTCACCGTCAGACACATCCACAACTGAGCGTCCTTTCGGCTTTGGCCCAGCCGCTTCACTCTTTCTGGGGTTACTCGTACTTGACATATTACCCAGAAAATCTACAGCAGCTAATCTAAATTAATACCATAAATAATACAGTAAAACCAGTTTAAAATTTAAAGTAATTAAATATATAAAATGGGTACTGCAATGCAATTTATTCCAATCACTACAGCTGGGAAATATAAGTGGGCTGATGCTGAGCCATGATGGTCTCATGTAGCAGCAATAGAAGTTCTACATGTGTGCAAAGTTTGCACATTGCTCCTTTCAGTCAACGCGGCAACTATACACACTGAGAAGACTGCATGGAGGAAGCATTCCCAATATTCATGGTTGGCAGGTTGTTGGTATAGATGTGAAAACATGTGAATACAACCTGCATGTTGTACTCTAAATGTGGCTGCATCATACATATAAATAATACCAGCCATTTTACTTACAGGTCCTAGTAAAGAAGAAATTAAAAACAACCCCCCCCCAAAAAAAAAAAAAAAAACACTAAACAAAACATGTTTTGGGTTTGAACAAGAATATTTTACTCTGAAAAAACAAAGCTAGATAAGCTTATGGAAAATGAAACTTCAAACAGTATGGAAGGAATCATGACTGGTTTGCTGCCAACTCTTTTACTTCCAGTTGCATGAATTCTTGTAACTGCAATTATGGGACTGCTGTAATTATCTTTACAGCAGAACCCACTATCACTGTTTGGTGGGGGAATGTACTAATTGTGCAGCCCTTGTCGTTTTAATAAGAGTCACTGTCATGTGCCACATGGTTCTGCAGGCCACTATTTCTAGGGAAACAAAAAAAATCTCTCTACTGAGTTGGAAAATAATTCCGAGTTCACATGGAATCTAACATGTAATGTAAATGAAGGGACGTGATTATAGTTGGCATTAGTAATTTCAATACTAATTTTCTGGGGGGAAATCAAATGTCTTATTATGGAATAATTGGTTTTTCCTTTCTGATTCAAATACTAAAACTGTTGTTTAAATGTCTATTACAAACTGTAACACAAAAATAACTGTACGATTCTTTTTTATGAACACAGACATTTTGGTTTTTAAAATAAAAACAAAACAATTAACATGACAAAAAGAAAACAATACAAAAAGTGTATGTCTGTCTATGTGTCTCTAGTGAGTTATATATAACATAAGTACTGGTACTTGTATTAAGAGACAGGGAATATAAAGATGTCAAAAATGGTTAGGCTCAGATAGCATAAAGACCTGGTATGCTTGCTCTCCTATTAATTGTTGTACTGATTAACTATTCTGTATTACTTTGTAAAAATCAATAATGTTATATAATATGACATGTATTGTTCATGATACTTAAAATAAAAAAATGCAAAGCAAAAGAAGAATAAAAATGGTCAGGCTCGTAAGTTACAGAGAAGCATATGGGGGCAGTGCCCTTCTCTGAATTCCCAGCTTTAATTTTTAAAAAAGTAAACCTCTAGTCTTTTTTCCTTGCAGTTATATCAATGGAAATGTACAAGCAGTTTTTGTCTAGATTGCCTGGAAAGGAATGGGGGAGGGGAAGCTGCATGAAGGTTGGAGATGAGCTACTTAACTCCTTAATGTTCAATAATTATCATCTGCTCTGTCACATCACCTTTTGTTGCTGGGCCCTTCTTTCTTGTTTGCTGCTCCCTTTATTGTTCAACAAGTGAGAACATTGGGCAGAAAATCTAAGCGCGTGTTACTACTTATAGGTAGCTTCCTCTGCAGTGTGGCATTTGCTTTAAGAGTAGGTGAGGAATTGGGAGGAGCAACAGGAGCAAAAAAAGGAATGCCCAATTGCCCTCCAGGTGGATTGACCATTAAAGCAGTCCTGGTGGGTGGACTGCTTGGGGGCCACCCAGCCCCAAATAAGTAGCAGTCCTGATCTCGAGCTAAGGGGCTGGTGAGCAGACGTGAGCAACATCAGCTCTTGTGGTGAACAACGAGATAGGCAGATGAGTGCAGCCACTAGGGCTGGTATAAGCAGCTACTGCTGGAAGCAGAAGAATGGGTAGGTGGGCACAGCTGTTAGGAAAGAAGAAATGGGTGGGTACAAACAGCCACAGCAACAACAGCTGCCATCATCCTGAATGGTTGGATGGATAGGCAGGGGTGTGCAGCCACAGCCACTGTGAGAAAAGGGCAGGAGCAGTAACTGCAATCAGAGGGATGGGTAGGCATGAGCAGCAACAGCAGCCACGGCTGCTACCATGAGAGAACAGATGGACAGGCGGGTGGCACTGTGAGTGTGAGCCAGGAGCCAAAGCTGGGAATTGGATACGGGTTAAAATTTCCAGTACAGAAGGGAACTTTCCCATTTCCCTCCTGCCACTCACTGATCTCCATAAAATGCTGCTCTTGGGGGCTAGGGGACCCACAGGGATGACCCAGGGGGGGTTGGCAGTGGGAAGAGGGAACTGGTGTAGTGGTTAACTGGTGTAGCTCAAGATAAAAGATGAGTTTCACATTTATGTGGGTGGACACATTAAACTTCACAAGCTGTATTTACTGAAATATGCTGTCTACATAACTAAGGCTGCAATCCTAAGAACACTTTCCTGGAAGTAAGCTTCAGCGAATAAAATGAAACTTACTTTCGAAAAGGCCTGCCTAAGAATCCTCTCTAAACTCACCTGCAGAATTATTAGGCACTGTAATTTCAAATCATGACTAAATGCTTTCTCCCTCCCTAATAGTCTGATCTGGACTGCTCCTGCAACATTTGTTCTTACATAAATGCCTTGAAAGGACACTAAACCCCTTTTAGTTTCTGGTTTCAGGGGCTTAAATCTGGAAGAGAAAAAAGAACTAACTACATGTGACAACTATCTGCTTTTATTCCTAGGAGCTTTTATTCCAGGATCCCTGGAAATGTTACAGTGGATGCCGAAGAACATCTTAGAGTCTGAGTCAATGACCTTCAGCTGAAGTCACTTTTGGCTACACCTTACAATCCACGTGATGTTGAAAAGAACCTGAGGCAAGCCTCTGGGCTCATGTGCTGCAGCCAATTCCCTTAATCATCTCCTTACCCTCTAAAATCTTTCTCCCACTCGAGGGCCAAGAGCACATCGCTCTTCAGGAGAAGACAGTGCCCAGCATCTAATTTAGTGTTCTTGCATAATAAATGCTACTTACTCTGCCTCCACTCACTCCCGTTCAATAGATTAATTGAGCTACTATGCCAAGTCCATTGTCTATTGATGATTATTGCTTTTTTGGATTGTATCCTTGGGATGGAAGGGGGCTTATAGTCAATTTGGAAACTTTTTGGAACTATCCACTTTTTTTGGGGGGGGTAGTACAGAGACTGAGGCACTTCAGCAACTAAAAAGGAATGTCTTCTTATTTTTCTTCTTATTATGTCATCACTGACCAATACTGGGAGAAGATATAACAAGAAGAAATGTCAAAAAGGGATGCAGATCTCCACTTGGATGGCGAGTCTGTGTCCACAACATTTATGTATTTAGAATACTTCTATCCAAAACATCCATGAAAATTTGCTCTTGGGACTCACACTCAGGTTCCCAGAGATCCAGAAGAATACAAACATTCAGTTTATCTTTTTAATCACTAATTAGCACTGTTGTAAAGACGCAAGAAAGAGTGCAACCTGTCTACTAAGCTCCTGCAAATCAGAAAGGAATCTGAGTTAGGTTTGAGGTCCTTTTCTTTGCCAGTACTCATGGTATTTTATCAAGGGCCTCGGCTAATAACTATACCTTACTATCACCCAACAGTGCCTGATGCATTTATCTCTACTCCACTCCCTTGATTCCTAGAGAAGGACAGACTGTATCCACATAGCCTACAAAATCGCTCAGTTTGCAAGTTGTGAAATATTTCTTGGTTTATGTATTCTAACAATGCAGTCCTGAGAACACTTTCCTGGGAACAAGCCCCATTTTATAGACCTGTTTAGGTTTGCTTAATCTTGAATCTGCATGTTTTTCAAAAGGCAGACTATTTTTCACAGTGCAGAATTCGCCATCCCATAACAACCAACATGATTCCCACCTGCCCTGTCCCTTGTCACTCTAGAATAAAAATAAATGTTTTGCTATCTCTGATGGTGGGTAAAGGAGGTGGTGGAGGAAGAAACAAAGCAAAGGCAGGGATCAAAAGAAGGAAAATGCGGGTGCTCCTAGCAAGTACTACAGAGCTTGGGTTTCCTTTAATAGCATCAAACTGTTAAGCCGCTTGACTGGCATCCATTATCCATTGCCAGGAACAGAAACCCTGGTTCATGGGTAGAGCATCTGCTTTGCAGGCAGAAAGTTCCAAGTTCATTTCCAGTTAGTAGTAGTAGTAGTAGAACAAGAAGAATGGATTTATACCCCGCCCCTCACTACCCAAGGGAGTCTCAGAGCAGCTTACAAACTCCTTTCCCTTCCCGTGGTAGGTGGGTCTGATAGAGCTCTGACAGAAACTGCTCTTTTTCAAGAACAGCTGTGCAAATGGAGGAGTGGGGAATCAAACCTGGTTCTCCCAGATTAGAGTCCATGCATTTAACCACCACACCAAACTGGCTCAAGTAGTTGGTGATGTGAAAGACCTCAGTATGAGACCCTCTGTCAGTATGAGTAGACAACACTGACCTTGAAAGATGAACACTGCGACCCAGTATCAGGCAACTTCATGCATTATCTACAGTCTTTTGGAAAGATTATACAGTTTTGGTTCCCAGTCCTAGACATAATCCTGTATACATATTGGTATGTTATGAATGCCTTCAATTTTTGATTTACTTTGATTCTTTTTCTTCTCACCTTAACACAGAAAGTACTCCGTCTTTCTGTGTTATACTTCTGAGGATGCCAGTCTACTGGCGAAACGTCAGGTCCTACAATGCCAAGATCATGGCCAGACAACCCAGAAAATCTACAACTGCTATTTTGAAATAGGTCCAAGTTAAACCTGCTCCAAATTAACTGCAAACACAATACAAATAAAGCCACTTCCTTATTTCTGCTAAGAAATAGCAAATGGTCACCTACCTAATCTCTAACCATGAGGGTTTTTTCCTCTGAAAAATTATTTTATCTGATCTGCTGAGGAGGTTTTTTTTTTACCTATTTCATCTTCCTTGTTTTGTGTCAGGCTCAATAGCAAGTAGATCCAGGCATTCTTCAAGTAAAGAGATGCTTTATTGGTATACAGTGCTGTTACCCACAGTAATACTGCTAGTGTCAGGAATGGAGGCATGACCTGTTTAGGCATTGATATAGTATGATGCAATGCCAAACTAGCAAATGAACTTTTAGCACGCACGCGGGAAACTCCCGGCGGGAGGATTACTTAATAGTCGGGAGTACCCCCATCACCACCTAGTCACGTAGGACTGGAAAATTCCCCAGACTGAGGAACGCTCCAAAGCCTATTCTTCAAGGCCGCCGTGATAAGGCGGTAGGAAAGTATGCTCCCACGTTGCAGCTGGCATCTTCTACGCAAGTGCAAAAGCGAAAGGCAAGCAAGTAAACACAGAACAATGAACACAGTGTAAATGATAATACAGAGCCTCTGACATTTTGTTGGATGAACAAGACTAAAATTACCCTTTATGTGCTTTTAACTTACCCTATATATAAATGTATTTTGAATTACTATAAACAATAGCAGTCATAAATTCAGTGATACTACAAACAAACTCATACCTCTAATAAGCCATACTTCTAAGCAAGCCATAAGTAAGGTTTCAGGCATAAAATATTTTTTTCCTTGTCACATCATATTGTGCCATGAGTCTAGGGAAGAGAAACATAATAAAAATACTAGCTGAAGGATGAATGGCAGCTGAGCTGAAGAGATGGGGGCCCACTGAAATGGACCAATAATATATCCCCAGGGAGTGGACCTTCTTGTAAGCACTAACCTGCTTAGGAGCAAAAGTCTACTCATTAGAAGGTTAAAAGAGATAAGGGCCCCGGTCATACGGGCCAGAAAACGCTGGGGGGAGGCGTGGCAGTTTGCCCCGGAGCAAAATAAGGCACGGTCACCCGATCACACAGGCCACCGGGTTGCCATGCTCCAGCCCAGAGTGCCGATCACACCACGCTGCTGCAGCGTGGCAAAAAAGCGGCAGAGCAGACCACGCAAGCCACGCTGTTGCAAAGTGCGCATGTGCCGGGGGGGGGGCTGCTGCCGGTGTCTTGCATATGCACATGCCTCATTCAGCGTTGGTTCGCATCCCATGGAAACTTACAACATCCAGAAACCCCGGGACATGGGCTGGCGTCAGAAGCCGCGGGATACTGCCGCTCCCGCGATCAGACGCCGGCCTTTGTCCTGGGGTTTCCGGAAAATAGTACTTCGAACCTAGTAGTTTTTTACTCCACATTTTCGGAGGGAAGCTGCGGGTTGGCCACGGGAGCGCTACGCCTCCCAGATGTGCTCGTATGATCGTGCACAGAAAGTCCGCAGGGCTCCCGTGCCTTCAGCGGGGCAAATGCTCTGTGTGAATGGGGCCAAGAAGTGGGTTAAAACTGTCTAGTTAAAAGGCAGAGGCAGTGTATGAGAAAAAGATTAGTTTGGTACCATAAGACCTGGAAGGCTGTTAGTAGGCAGACCATGGGGGTGTTATATCTTCACTGTACCAGACCATTCTAGTGACAAGAAGGAAGGTATTCCTAAAGCCATGAGGAAGATACATATTCACAGGATGTTTTACCAGGGACAGTGGAGGGGGAACTCCTTCAGGGTCTAACCCCCGAAGTAAGGTGCAATGGCCATAGGTGATAGCAAAAGGAATCTGGAAGGGAACCTCCTCCAGAAGCAGAGCTTGAGACAAAAACTTCTGCTCTGGCTATTGGACTAAAAAACTCTGTTAAAAGGGACTTAGCCTATCATGTTCCTCCGTACATGGTTTCTTGTTGCTGTGGCTGGAGAAGAATATAGGAAGTCTGACTCAGGGAGCTTCACACTCTCATGAAAATTAGTTATTGTCAATTGACACAGAAAGGAAGGCTTTAAATTTATTGGCTATAAGCAAAGTTCACCGAGTAAGAATTTACACTTATGTAGCAAAGAATAACATAGGGTAGGAAGCACTCACCCTCTAAGCTGAGTTAGTGTGAGCTAGTTCACAGTTTTTTTAACTTCTAGCTTACACACTTTTGTCTTAGCTCAGGAAGGATGGCTCCAGAGCAAATAAATTTATGCAGCAGCAAAATCGCTCGCTCACAACTTTAATGCCAGTAGCTCACAGAGCAGAATTTTTGCTCACAAGACTCCACAGCCCCCAGACTTACTTTGATAAGCCAATGTTTTGTTGTTGTTAGGCATAAGCCACACCTCAGAATTAAACTGCTCCTTGAACTGCAATAGTAATATTAAAACATTAGATCATATGTTCAGTTGTCTGTATTTTTATGGAACAGAGTTGATAGGATAAACTATACAAATTAGATTATGAACTGATGGCAAAGCCAGCTAATAAAAATTTCATGAGAGTTATTTTGCCTGCTTTATGTTACTCATTGATTATTTCCCAGTAATGATTTCTGGGCCTAGAAGGAAGACATTCTTCCTCTTAGTTGAAGTATTTTAAATCTAATTGATATAAACATTTAAAAGGCAAGAAAGCAGTTTCTTGGCTGAGAAATTACAGCTGTATCACAAGATTTTTTTATGGATGCCTAAAAAAGCAGTGAAAAGAGGCAGCTTATTAGCAAATGCTGGCAGATTCTGAGCTGCAGCAGTGACAAGCACCCTTATTATGTTCAAAAGCTAAAAACACCAGACATTTTATCACGGTTACTATTTTAATTCAGAAAACACTCTCCAAACATAATGCAATGCTGGTTCATAAAAGTTTAGTTTTCCATTGTTTTGTAGCTAGAGGAAATTTGGTGCCCCCTGCTGTTTAAAAAATGCACTTCTATTATATACCTTGTGGGGAGTCCTTTTATACAGTCCAATTAGAAACAAATACAGATGAAATAGCTCTGATGTGATTGCATGTTATAGTGTGTGGGATTTATATTAAAACTGTAGGCAGAAATACTTATGACTTAAGTTTGATAAGATGCTAGAACAATCACTGCAGTAGAGCTTTTTCATGACACACAAAACACATGGATGCATTTTCTTTTAATCTGCAGTATTTCCTATTATTTGGGAGAACAGTATTAAGGTATTAATTTCCATGTTCTTGCATTTAAGAAGAAAAATTAGAAAGCAAACTATAACTAAAGTCTTATTATGCAGAAAGGGTTATAATGAAAATATGCAAATAGAATATGATGGTGGAAAGTGCCCTCAAGTTTCAGCCAATTTATGGCAACCTCATAGGGTTTTCAAGGCAAGAGATATTCAGAGGTGGTTTGCCCATTGCCTACCTCTGCATAAATCCAGATGGGCAGCTGGTCTGAAGCAGGAGAGGAAAGTTTGAGTCCAGTGGCACCAGCTAGCTCATACCTTGAAGGAAACTTTGTTGATCTTAAGGTCTCACTAGACTCAAACTTTGTTCCATTCTTTGTGTTATTCTCTTCAGACAAACCAGGTGCAGGCGCAATCCTATATGTTAAAACATGTTGTTGTTTTTAGGAAGTCATTCTGCACACTATATTCACATTTACATTCCATAGCACTTCAACTTTGCCTGTTTTTCAACTGAACGCTTTGCTAGTGCTCACCCGGTTCCCCATGTGAAGCCCTTTTCAGCTAGCTGATGCTCATCATTGGTACCCATCCCCATTACATACACAATCGAATGCTCAAATATTATTCAGTTTTTTGATAGCATGTAAGTCTATGCATGATTATATAAACATTCCTTGGTAGCTTCGGTTTTACCTGATTTTTAAAAAATGACTGACTTGCACACTCTAACTTGCAAAAACTCAAAGATTAAATTGAGAACAGAGGACAGCAGGATCTGTCTGCAATTCTTAACACAATTTTGATATTCCTAATAAGATGCCCTCACCTGGACAACCCAGGCTAGACTGATCTTGTAAGATCTCAGAAGCTAAGTAGGATCAGGCCTGGTTAGTATTTGAGTGGGAAACCATTAAGGAATTCCATGGTCTCTATGCAGAGGAAGGCAATGGCAAACCACCTCTGTTAATCTCTTCCCTTGAAAATCCTATGGGGTTCTTACAAGTCACCTGGAAATTGATTGCACTTTACACACACACAAAATTCTTAAAACATTTTAAAACATAATATACATATTGCTTTGAGTTCTACTGTCTGCTTATGAAACTTGCCATTTTCTTTTCCCCCAGATGTTTCCATTAATTTTTTTTAAAAAGTTAGCAAAACATTACAAACATAAGTTACATTTGCAAGTGTACTAGTAATCTGTCAACTATGGCAAGCGCAAGTCCTTTTCTTTAAAAGACAAGGTCTTAAACTGTTACATTATAGTTTCAAACCTGAAATAAAATAGGGCCTTTATTTAATTCTTATACACATTTTATTCAGGGGCAAGAAAGTAAGTGTGGTGTTATCTGTTCCATTTTGTTTCTGGCAAATACTTTGTGCCAATCAATGCTCTTAGCAGAGGTTTTTTTTATTGTGCCTAGGGGCACTTTTTTTTCTTTTTTGCAAAGAGGACTTTGAAGAGTCTACTGGATATTGAAGGTTACTTAGCCATACATAATTCCACATTTAAAGCTCTGATCAACTGGCTAATGCATGATAATGGTGATGGAAGCTATGATGAGCTCTAGCACGTTGAAGAGGGCTTAGAATGGAGAAGCAGATAAGTATTAGTAAGCCAAAGTAGGATCAGAATGGGGAACTAAATTGGCCTAGCAGGGTTGGGTAAAATGTCTATGTATAAAAAGTGGAGTGTATATGGTCATTTGTGAACATGGCTTAACTGTTCTCTATTAACAGGAAGATGAGCATTGCTAATACATAGGACAGTTACAAAACTGAATTGTGAAACCGAGATTTTGTTGTATAACCTGTCAGGATAAGTCAGGATCATGACATCCTCTTTCTCTGGGACAAGTAGGAAACAAGGGGCAGCTTCCACCTGAGGGAGAGGCTTTTTCTGCTACCTAGTCCATAGCAAACTGGAGAAGAAAGTCAGTGCTTCAACAAATACATGAGTTTAATTTATAAATTAACAAAGTGAGAAGGAAAAACTTTGCTGTATAATGAACAGTGTAAGAAATTAATCACAGCATGGATGTTTAAAGGAATAGGTAAATTGTCTGTACAAGGTGACTGTGCAAAAGTTAGGATGACTGTACAAGAGTTCAACTAACACTGAAGTAATCTAGCCCAAAGGCACACAGAGGAATGAATAAAGGTGTTCTCCAGTTCATGATGAGAAAAGTGACTTACAGGTAAATGAAAAAATCTGTTTCTGAGGCTGGATCAGGATGCCAACATGAAATGATTGGAACATACAAAAACTGATATTTCACAGTGGACTCCTAGAGAGCATACAATGAATCACAGCTTAGCTGAGGTACTGGAAATGTACTCTTCATTGTCTAAGAGTATTACTTTTCAAGTTCCTTTGACGTGAAACCATCTATTGCTAGTGAAAGTATGGACAACTGACCAGTGGTGTTATGAGTAAGGCCACCAATGGCTGCAGAGATGGTAGGTCCCCAAACAGAATGAGTACTAATAATCTCAGGCACTTTTCCCCACAATGACCTGTAAATTCCAGTTACAAACACAAGAAGCAAGGCTAGTAGTTATTACAGCTTTCATCTCCAGTCAAGGAAGGCGATAGAAAGGTAGTTAATACCATGTTAATATTAAGGGCCCTCCTAAATTTGAGAGAAACCTTTTCTTGGACAAAACAGAGGAAGCACTTACGATATATGAATGTGCTTTACTTTAGGGAAGAATAACAGTTCAGGATGAACTTGTCCCTATGAAACAAAAAGAGTTCCTTGGCTACAGGGAGATCATTCCAAAACCAGCTGTTTAAAAATCCTGGGTCTAAGGGTCTGTTCTCCTGGACCAAATGCCTTCTGCTTATCCAACCAGCTGCCACATTCATGATACTCTGAGTGAGTTAGTCTTCTCCCAAAGGAGCATGCTCACAGCCTGACTGTGTAAACAGGAAGACTTGACTCCTTTTGCTTATTTATATAAAAGGTCTTGATGGTGGTGATTATGCATGAATTAACGCATGCTGATTCTATATGTACTCCCAGATTAACATATTCAGACAAAAAGTTAGTGATCAAGATGGCTGCTTCTTCCACAGGACTGCTCTGGGAGAAATTTAGGATTTAGCCACAAGTGTCAGCAGAAAGGGAATATGCAGATTCTGCATGGTAACCAATAGAAGCCAGGCTGTGGCAATTCTGTACCAACTGTAGTTTCCAGCCTTGCCAACAAGTAAAATAAGAATGATCAGTGTTTGTATAATTAACCTTTCATTTTAACAGAACACCAGAAATTAGATGGGATACTTATCCTGAGCTAGCATAAACCAGAATCACCCTGCGAGGGAGTGCTAATGATAAGTATTTTGGCAGGCTATTTCCCATATGCTTGTATCTTTGGAAAGTATGTCAAAGGAACTTGAAAAGTAATACTCTTAAACAATGAAGAGTACATTTCCAGTACCTCTATAGAGTAGCTAGAGATGAAGTAATTCTCACTCCACAATCACTTGACTAGGAAAAAAACCACACACACACACACACACGGAAAAGACCAGGTCCACACTTCGACCCATTAATTCTTTCTCCTTTTAGTGCTCCCCCTGTGAGTTCCACCCGCTCCTCCAAAAGCCATCCAAAAGATGACCATCAGCCATCAAACTACTCAAACATCACTGGATCAGCAAAGTATGTCCTTCGCTTTCTCTCTTTCTCTTTATCTTTTCCTTAATATCTCAATTCAGTGTTCCTTAGGAGAGTTTTATTATACTTCGCCCTTCAGACTCATTCATTCTCAACCCCTTCCTTCCATCAACCATTAGCTGTTACAAATATAGCCCTTTTCTTTCACTATTTTCCTCAAGACCCAAATCTCTCTTCCTCAGGAGCAGTACAATCCATACACAGGGGTCTTCTATTGAAACCAATGAAGATTGGGTAAAAATTCAATTAGAACATGAGGTAAGATATACTTATCTTTTGATAATATATAGTGCCCTTTGAGATATGGAAAATGCCTTTAAGAACTGCCTCTGACAAATAATAGCTGCTAAATAAGAGAACCGCTAAGATATTTTTTTCTCCTTTCCCTTTTCTCTCCTTTTTCTGTCCCATTTTTTCTTAGTTTAATAAAAATAAAAACCAACTATTATTTGGAAAGGTTGCTCTCTTATTTCATAAGAATATTGTACCAAACATGCAGTTAAGTATAGACAAAGACCCTAAACCAGGATTGGGTTGGATTAGGCACTGTACAACTGTAACAATATGTTGGCACAGAAGGATTTGCAGAATGGGGAGAGCAGAAAAGGAGCTGACTGAGAACTAGGCTTGGTACACATTAGATGTGACCATGGACCACAGTGGCCAGATCTTTTCTGCCCAGGAAAGGGTAACCAGTCAAAGCTTGTAAAAGCTATTCCTGGTGACAGCTGCCACCTGCGTATCCAACAGTAAAACTGGGTCCAAGAGCACCTCCAGACTACGGACCTGTACCTACAAGGAGAGTACAACCCCATCCAGAACAAGTGAAACCTTAATCCTGGGTCAGACCTTCCACTCACCAGGAGCATTATCATCTGTAACGGACTGCACTTTTAAAAAGCTTAGAAGTGCTGTACCAACAGTTGAAGGATTGTGAAGGGTTAATTTTTCACAGAGCCAGAGAATCTTGAGTGAGGCTGTTCCAAGAGATCTGATTGGTTAGCATCAACTGAGCAGAGAAAGACTTCTGAACTGGATGCTGAGAATTCAGTCTGATTTCAGCCCTAGTTGAGAAGAGCCAAGAACTGAGTTTCTGAATTCAGACCTGACTGAGAGCACTTTAAAGCAGGCAGGAGAACTGGGAGAAAGTTGGCAAGGAAGTTTGGGAAGTAGGCGAAGAATCCTATTTGGGCTACCAAGGAAAGTGAGTGGAAAATTTCCCTACCCAGTCAAACAAGGAGTTAGCTCTGAAGAGTGCAGAGATCCCTGGTCTGGTGCAGTGTTCCCTCTAAGCTGATTTAGTGTGAGCTAGCTCACAGTGTTTTAGCCTCTGGCTCACACATTGTTGTCTTAGCTGAGGAAGGATGGCTCCAGAGCAAACTAATTTATGCAGTAACCAGATTGCTCACACACAACTTTAATGCCAGTAGCTCACGAAGTAGAATTTTTGCTCACAAGACTCCACAGCTTAGATGGAACATTGGTCTGGTGTGGTTCAAAAGTGCCTTTAGAGACCTTAAGAGTCAGTTAAAAACTCAAGATGAGTACTGGTGTTTCAAGAGAAGGGTTTTGGGTACTGGAAAAGGTGTCACTAGCCCTCTGGAAACCAAAAGAGTTAGAGAATACTTAAAGAAAGTGTACTAGAGTGTTTTGGAAAACACTGGAACAAAAAAAATCAACCCCTGATTTCACCTGACTTTCCCCCTCTATGTTAAATAATTTTTAAAATTATTTTTGAATTTCAAAATGCCTCAGGTGCCATTTAAGATGTTTTAAGTTACAGCCAAAATATTGTACTGTGTGACAGGATGGGACAGCCAAATTTCTTCAGCAGTCTGTAAAAGGGAAGGAAAATGGAGGGAAAATCTTGTCTCTGAGGGAGGGAAGTGGACATGGACCATCACATCATCTTACTGGGATTAAGCTTCAGTTTATTAGCCTGCATCCACTCCAAAAACTGCCCTCACGGTTTCTATACCCTCCCTGGGATCAGCTGGAAGTGCAAGACAGAGCTGAGTGTCATCTGCCAAGGGGCTAAGTAGCAGTCTCTTAGCATCACCTTCTGAATCCTACCCTCCCAGTAGGACCACAAAACAGTACCTCCCAATCCCACTGGAAAGATAGTCCAGAAGAATACTGCTGAGAGATCCAGAAGAATCAACAGAGTCGTACTCCTTCTGTCCATCTCCTAGCTCAGCTTATCCACCAGGGTGACCAAGGCTGTTTCAGTCCTATAACCCAGCCTAAAACCAGACTGGAAAGGATGTAAACAATTTGACTCATCCCAGAAAGCTTAACATTCCAGGAAGCTCTTCACAAGATGGTTTTTAACAACTTGAGTAATCGGGTACCATCTGCAAAGTTGGCCATTACACAGCTCACCCCAATTCCAGATCATTTGTGAACAAATTAAAAAGAACCAGTCTCAATAACAATCCTTGTGTGACCCCTACTGTTTACTTTCCTCTGTTGCAAGAACTGGCCATTTATTTCTCCTTTCTGTTGCTTGTTATTTAATCCATAGAAAGGCACACCCTGTTATCCCATAACTGTAAAGCTTACTCGGGAGTCTTCTGGAAAGGTAGCTTGTCAATTTAGCCTTTTGGAAATACCAAGTAATGTCTACTGGCACACTCTTATTGAAATGCATGTTAACCTTCTAAAAGAACTCCAAAAGATTGGTGAGGCAGGTCTTTTCATAATATGTAACAACCAAACTATGACTGTGGTTCAGATTCACATGCTCCCTTCTCGTCCTTTCCTTGCATAATGCTATTTTCTCCCTAACTTCTATGGTTTGTAATTCTGATCTGAAGGGCAAGCAGAAGGCAGATGTTATAGAAGCTTATTTTTCAGAAACTTTGATCTTGGGAATAACTTCTGGGTAGCTGGGTCAGAATCTGTGAATGTCCTGGGTCATACATTACATTTCCCAGAGGAAAGCATCTTAGAAAACAATTTGTCAATTGCATATAGAACTGGGGTTTTTTTAAGTACAGGCTCTAATGGTGCACCTGCATATATATATTTAGCAAAGACTGTCCTAACAGCTATTTGTCATGGTGCTGACTCACCTGTCAGCCTCCTTTTACAGCCCTGTCTAGTGAATGGAGAAAGATTGGCCAGCTGTGATCCAGCTGCATGGCTGTTGGGGGAGGGCTTGTCCCAACGGCAGCCTGAATGAAGCCAATCACGCCTGCTCTGGGAGGGTCAATCGGGAGGCGGAGCCCAGCCTGCCCCCTCCCTACCTAAGGTGGCGGCTGCTGGGCCTTGTCTTCAGTTGGCTGTGGCATTTCCCCCATACCCTCCTTACATAGTGGTTGTCATGTGTTGCATTTCAGGTTTTGACATTTTAACTTTAATTGCCACATCTTAATAGGTGGTTTGGGCATTGAAACAGATCCTTTTGGGGGGAGGCTGTGCCTGCATGCCCACCTCCCTCAGTTTGGGGACTCCCTTAAGGGATCTTGGTCATTTTTACATTCTAGTAAGGCCTACCAGTGTGTCACATGACAGTGGAAAGGGTACTCTAGCCAATGGTTCTTTAGATACCATGACAAACCATAATAACAGAATCTTAATTATGACTTTGAGACACATTTGAACTGACAAACAAGAAGAAACTTCATGTGAAGTGGATCTGCAAACCATGCATGGTGACCTAGCCCCTTTCCCTCTCTCACATGCAGGATTTTCCCTCTGTTTTTTCCTTCTTCTCTGGCTGAGCAGCCCTTTTATCTATTTTCTTCTTTTCTGAAGATCTATAAGTGTCTCACCCTTTCACTTAATTGAATTTTTCTACTCTTGAGGGAAGAGACATGAGAGGCTTTAGAACGTTCAAAAATAAAAAAAGATATTTTATTCAATGTACAGGGGGAAAGCTCAGGTGAAATTATGGGTAAAATGTTGGAGGTAAATCAATAATGAACTCTGAGGTAACTTAGTAATTTCACATTCATATGTTTTCAGCAAGTGAGAGTTTAAAGCTTTTCACAAAGTCTTAGAATCTTAGAGATAAGAAGCTTTTATTTCGGTGTTTCCTAAACACTCCAGTTCACTTTCTTGAGTTTAATTGACTCTTCAGGTTTCAGAAGGCAGGGATACAATACCAAGTACCCAAATTCCTTCTCTAAATGCACCAGGGATCACTTCACTATCTCCCTTTCCAATTGGGCAAAGACTCACTTCTCTAACTAGAAGATCTATCCTTTTTTCTGGCTCAAATGGGGGTCTTCACCGATCCTCCCACTCCTCCTTGCCAACCTCCTAGTCCTCTGTCAGTGTAAAACTGTTCTCAGTCAGGGCTAAACTGTTCCAGTTCTCAGTTGGAGTTAAAACAGTTCTCTTCAACAGTCAGTTCCCAAGTCTTTCTGCTCAATTGACGCTAACCAATCAAATCCCTTTGAGCATCCTGTCACTCAAGGCTCTCTGGCTCCATGAGGCATTAACCTTTCACAGTCCTTCACATATTCACACAGCACTTACGAGTTTTTACAGCACAGTCTGTCGCACCTGAACTGACATACCACAGTTACAACTGTAACTCCATCTCAGCAAACCATTGTACCATAAAAACAGGAACATCAGGTACACATAAAACAAAAGCACACTCATAAACCATGTACATACACAAGGTCAAACCATGAGTAGGTTTCTAAACTATAATTAGCACAGCTTCCAACACTGTTCTCCTATCCTTCATTTTATCCTCACAACAACCACCATCTTGTGAGGCAGGGTAGGGCTGAGAGAGAGTGACAGGCTCAAAGTCAATCAGTAACCTGGCAGAGTAGGAATCTGAACCAGGGTCTCCCAGATCCTAGTTTGATACTCTAGCCATTACACCATGCTGACTCTCAGGCACTATCTGTTTAGAAGTATTAGATCCAGACTGTCTACTACAACTGCATTTTGTGCAATTTATTTTCTGCATCACATTCATTCTGCTATCTTCCACAAATATTTATCAACAAGAGTGCACATACGTTTAGATTTTTAGCTGTCAGTAATTTCTATACAACAACATAACAAAGAGGGGAAAATATGGGGCACCATGTCAAATTCTCCACAGTAGTATCAGTTTTTCACAGTACTCACAGAATCTTGAGAAATGTTCATTGTTTTCATGTAACACTAAAACTCCCCTTGGTAACCACACAGTTTTATCACACAAGACAATCTCTTTTTTCCCCCTCAACACATACCTGCTTCTGCCGCCACCTCTCTTTCCAACTTTGTTTTCTCCTCAAACTGTTTAATCTGATTCTTTTTCTTCTGTTCAGTTTTTGCTCCACAGTTGCCAAGGGGTGAAGTAGACTAAGAGGTGTAATGTGCTGCTGTCCAACATAATCTTTTGCTGCACTCTCCAATGAAGACAGGAATGAACACTGTTCACCAGTAGCATTCTCAAGATAGTGTTTGGGAGTTTCTAAACTGTTCTTAAACTTAGTCTCTTCTTGGGCCAATACACTGTAGGAAGTAACCGGAAAACTTGTTGGAAGCTCACCAACATCCGATTTAAGCGGGCAGTGAAAATAATTATGTTTTCTGTTGGACTTTAATTGTATGCAACCCTTTGTGTAAAAGGGCTGTGTTTCATGTTGCCTGGAGAAAAAAGGTCTCTGGGTAGTGGAAGTTCCAAATAAAGAAGGCAAGAAGACAAGCTTCTCTCTGAAGTTCAGATCCAAACTCCGTGATTTTCTATGAAAAGCTCTTACAGTGCATCTGTCATTCACAGCCAGTGAAGCTGAAAGACTTGTTCTTGGATAAGACACTTTGAAGTGTAATTTTTTACTGTTCATCTCAAAACTGGTTGATCTCACCTCTAGGCAAAGTGCCTCCATTAATCTTCCAATGCTGGAGTTATTTTTGGCTATGGATGAAAGTCCTTGATTTCTGCCTCCCAAAGTTCCACCTGTCACACACTGCCACGTTTCCTTGTTAAACCCAGGCTGAGCTTTACAAAGTGACAAGTGTTTTAGTGCAACTGGACTAGATGTCTGGCAGTCAGTTTGCCTCTTCCAGAGATGGATATTTGTAAACCGGCCACAGGAGCATTTTGTATTATGGACAAAGTTAAAGCCCCCCAGATGGGCCCCACAGAATGGGCAGTTCAATTTTCCAGTTGTCCGCTCTGCCTATGGGTAATGAGAAAAGAGACAAACAATGAAATCTTTGTAACACTGAAGATAAGAAACTATTATGTAAATCTTTTCCCTCACAAAATAGCATGAATGTGTACACACATCATTTTGGTAATGAAACAAAATGTATTTTTAAAGTTGCTTAAGCTAAGTAATTTGACGTCTCTAAAGAAATTGTATTTTCCTAATGTAACTAAATTAAATTGTTCCTCAATAGTCCTAAGTAATTCTACTTCAGACTTGTGCTAAATACTGCATGCTCCATTAAAGCAGTACTGAAAACTACAGCAGTAGCCTCCAAATAATATTCCAAATAATAGGATTTAAACAGTCTAACTGTTCAGGATTGCAGTATTAGGTAGTACTTTTTTCAGAAATTCTTTATGACTAATGTGGTAAGAAGAGATTTCTGATGGGTTTATTACAAAAATTCCAAAAAGCACCTATCTTCTTTAAGCAACTGATGTACATCATCAAGACCTATTTTTCTCCCATTATGCAGAGTATATAAACAATGTTTGGATGCTGTCATTATTACAGATAATTAAATGAGTCCTGAATACAATACCTTTGTAATTGCATGTGTCACCCAGTCTGGAAGAGCTTCCAGATTCATGTGCCATACATTACAGACATCCCAAAAGGCAGCTGAAGTGTGAGGTTTCTGTTAAATTAAGATCAATTACATTAACAGCATTCTAACATATTTTCTATCTTGTTTTGTTTGTATACTTTCTAGCCCCGATTATATGAACTCCTCCCTTGCTCCTATATTTTCCCATTTCTGTTTCCACCTTCCCGACTTCTCTCCCTTATTCTTTCTCTATCCTCTGACTCCACCATTGCTGTAAGTAAGCATATTTATCATATTAGAAGTCTTTCCTTGACACCAGCTCTCCTTCCTGTTACTGCCCTTTCCCCCTTCTTCTCTTCACTTTCACACATCTACAGAGGTGGTATCCAGCATCTTTCATTTTTCTCCTCCAGCTCTCTTAATTTTTACAATCTTGTTTTGATGCGGACTACTTGACTGAAATCACTCTCATCAAGGTATTATCCTCCATGCCTTCAGCCAGGGCTCTTTTTGTAGCAGGAACTCCTTTGCATATTAGGCAACACACCCCTAATGTAGCCAATCCTCCAAAAGCTTTCAGTAGCCTCTGTAAGAAGAGCTCTGTAAGTTCTTGGAGGATTGGCTACATTAGGGGTGTGTCGCCTAGTATGCAAAGGAGTTCTTGCTACAAAAAAAGCCCTGCCTTCAGCTATCACCCAGAGCACACAATGCTATTCACTGCTGTTCTGGTTGACTATGGTAAGGCCTAATTCAGGTATAGTTGCGCACTTAAGAAATTATAGGTGTCTTTCCTATACCAGATCATTGTTCTGCTGGCCAGAGGTACACCTCAAAAATGCTACAGGTTTGTTCTGGATATAGTATACAAGGAAAGACCATTAGAGAGTCTTTGCTTTGAGTCTAAGCTTGTTTTATTAAGGCATAATCATTGCATTCTTAATATAAACTAAATCAACAAAGTGTTATACCATCCACCCTTCATTGTTATGTAGATAATTAAAGGAGAACAATTATATGAGTCCATAAGAATTTTTTATCCCTAAAGCAAGCAGATCACAGGCAAGAAGCCCCTTCTGATAAGTAGCTCTTGATCAATACAACTTCCCATATTTATAGGATTTTAGAATCATCTCCTAACAGTGGCTAACTGTCCCCTTGATAGGGTACACATTCCTGGCTAACTCATTATCTTATAACATCAGACACAATATATTTAAAATAACATCTGAGAATATATTAAAAATGTTACTTCATTCTCATGGCTTTTTTATCTTAAAAAAGTCTAATTAAAAATAATAATTACAAATTTCTCATACATATCAATAGCTTTTGGCCTTCAACCAATGCTCCCATCCTTCAATTATATCTTCAGAAGTGAAGCTGGACATCCTTGGAATTCTCAGACACTTCTGCACCTGGTCCTAAGCAAATTATATCTATTAATAATGGGTTAGACAGCTTCTAATCTATACTAAGCCATATAATTGTTCTTTGTATTGTTCTTATTGTTCCTCAAGGCTATTCTGTTCTGGGTTTCTAGACCCCTTCCTTGACATGCTTCTCTGAGAGACCAGAGAGCCACAATGTCTTCTGTGATCTTTTTGGTCAAGTCCAGCAACTGTTCCTTTTAGTTCTGGCCATCCATGACGCTGAATACATAATATTAGTTCCAGTTCCTCATACACTGTGTATCAACACTGGATCAAAAGACCCACGCATTAACCAAAACAAGAAAAATACTGAGAAATGCATCAGTCGGTTTTTTAAATCAAGAGCTACATCTTTGGCACAACTAATTTAATCTTCCAACAAATATCACAATCTAAATCTTTAATTGTTGGTTTTATACATATATATTGTTTTTAAAGTCCTGATCTGGATAGCCCAGGCTAATTCAATCTCAGCAGATCTCAGGGTTGGCCCTGGCTAGTGTTTGGATGGCAGACCACCAAGGAATACCATGAATGTGACGCAGAGGCAGGCAATGGAACATCTCTTGCCTTGAAAATCCTACGGTGTGCCATAAGTCAACTGTGACTTGATGGCAAAAAAACAACTAGAACATTGTTTTAAAAACTGATATGTATTGTCTTTTTAAAAAACTAGTCACTGCCTTGAGGGCCCTAATTGGGTACAAAGATGGCCAAGTATATTTTTTGCCTGTGTGCACCCATGATGATCAAAATGTAAACCATGAGAAAGCACCTCTAATGTATCAACTAGTTGGAGCAACTACCCCCCCAACTGAACAAATCAAATCAAAACAACAAGCCCTGATTTTACAGCATCTACTCCAACATGCAGCACTCCAAAATGTATGTCTCAGGGTGAGTTTGGCCAATGCTATAAGGCCATTTCCCAGCATTTTGTTGCTCCAGAAAAAAGTGATGTAGTATTACCAAAAAAAAATCCAACCCTTCACCGGCAAAGTTAATGAACACAAGATTGCAGTTGTGTGGCCAGAGAACAAGGTACAAAGAATGCCTGGGGATTTATTTCTAGAACACCGGCTTGCAGTTCTTTGGCACCATTATCACAGTAAGAGCCACAAATATGAGACATCAGCAACCCATACATTTGTGTCACTGTACCCAACAGTGAGCCTGCTGCAGTGGGGAGAGCGGGATAAAAGTTAAATAAATAAATAAATAACTAAAATGCCTGCAAAACCTTTCTTCCACAATATCTGTGACATGCAGAAATTCAAAAAAGCCTCCTTGATTTGTTGCTAACAAGGAGAGGGGGAATGTGTGTTATCAGGGTGGGCAAACTCTCCCTTGGCACCTTGGTGAGCACTTAGCATCCATCACTATAAAATAATTAAGTTGCCATGCTCTGTGCATGGACAAAGGAGGATAAAAGCAGCTTGACTCCATTTCAGAGCCACATTTTTTTTTGAGTGTGCCACTGCTGCTGCTGCTTCTGGTCTCTTTTGGAGTTCTACTGCCTGCTGCCTGCCTGTGAAGATCTTGTTCTCTGTCTGCTGGACATTTTTCAGGACCAGTGGATTCTTTCAAAATATTAAGTTTTTCTGTAGGTTTGTGGGGAGGAACATGGAGGTAGTGGGGAAGAGTCATCCTTTTTTTCTTTCTTTCTGGTTCTTAAAAAAATACTGTTCCTTCATTTTCGTTTGTGATTTCATGGAGTTTTGGGGCTTTCCTGTTGGTTTTTAAGTATTTATTTGTCATAGCAGGTTCAGAAGAAAATTTCGGGTTATGCTTTAGTCACCAGTTAACTACAAGGTTGGTTTAGTTACCAGTTAACTACAAGGCTGGTTTAGTTTGAATTCTCTTTTTGACATCACTTCTGCTGCGTTTGTTGTTCTGTTTGCACTGGAGGCTTTTGGCCAGTAGTTGCTCTTGTGTGTTTTACTATTGGTTTCATGAATTTTTTGCTGTGAGGAAATAATGGCAACAAATAGGATGGCTGGGGGCAACTTGTTCAGGGGCCTGTAGAATTGGACAGGCAGCATTAGACCCCCTGCAATTTTGGTGTCATTTTGGCCGAAAACACCCCCTTCAGGTCCCCTTCAAGGAATAATGAATAATTCTGGGATCCCAGAAAAACACCAGCCTCAATTCCTGAAACAGTATTGGGGGACCCAAATATCCCCAAATACCACTACTTGGTTCTTTTAGGTACATATCCCTAGTAACTAATGAATCTGATTGACCCCTGTTAGTGATATATGTTAGTGAAACTGTAGTTTTATCTTACTGTACATTAATTTATGTGCTTTAATTATGTTTTAACTGTGTATGTTTATATTTTGTAATCTGCCTTACGCATTGTGGAAAGGCAGGATATAGCTATGGTAAATAAATAAATATGGCAGTGAAAAAGGATGAACAAACAAGAAAACTAATCAAACAATACATTGAATATGGCTATGCTGCAGTAAAACACTGAAATATTATTAAATGCTACACCAAGAGCACTTTAACTAATAGCATTTTAATGCCAATAACTGCATTTTCAAGTTATTGTATAAAGACTGGATTCATGGCAGCATATGAAAATGACATTTCAGGATGCTGCAAAGCAGCTGACAAACAAATAATAGAAACATCTGAGATATCAAAAAATCTCCCAACTCCAGAAATAAACCATAAAACTCTAAGAAGCAGCTGAAAAGATTCCCATATGCAATGTTACCTTTCTTAACCGACTAAGAGTTTACTAAAATTATTTTAAAGTAGTGTAAAGTTGGCCATTTGATCAGTCAAAAAAGGTTCGGTTAACTGACTGGTCCAAGATTGTCAAATATTATTAAGTACTGATACTTACAAGATCCTTCCCCACAAGGGGACCCCCTCACTTATTAACCCCTAAAGATCTTCTAGCTAGAGGAGGAGAAGGAGAAGGAGGAGGAGGAGGAAGAGAAGGAGAAGAAGGATGTGTCATTGAGTAACAACCAACTTATGAGGACTCCAACCTTGGGGTGTTCTAGGCAAGAGAAGAGCAGAGGTGGTTTGCCATTGCCTTCTTCTACATAATAACCTCAGTCTTCTGTGGTGGTCTCCCATCCAAGTACTGACTGTGGTGGACCCTGCTTAGCTCCCAAGCTGTGATGAGCTCAGGCCAAAGTGGGCTATTCAGGCTGCTAGACTGCCAGACCTCTGGATAAAATATACAATTTGATATCAAATCAGGGAGCCCTGAAACTGGCAGGAATTCTCCTGGACACTCTAAAAAGGCAGTACACAGACAAAAAGGCCTTTTGTCTCAAGTCTCTAGAGCTCCCTCACACCCTGGTTATGCATAACTGACTCAAGCTTGCTGGACAATAACTGTCCAAAACTCCTCAAGTCTCCAACTTGATTCAATCAAGCTCCTAGGCAGAATTTCCAGCCCTGCCCCAGTCTGTTTCAGCCTGAGTACATCTCATAGCCTGAGTACATCTCACAGATATCCCAGCCTCTATTTATAATTTAATCGCTAGTACCATCCAAGCTTCCCTTGTGGGAAGGCTTTAGTAGTTATTCTCCCTCTGAGGTGGAGGACAACTTCATAGGTTATTCCCATCATTCTTTTAGGGAGGCAGGAAACAGTTTTTTCCCCTTCCTGTTGGTGCCTTGGGAATAGCCCAGCCCCTCACTTCTATTCCTGCCTCTGAGGGAGTAGCAGCTAGGGTCAAGGCTCTGCCTTTTTTGACTTCACTTTACCTAATTTTCTACTTCTGTTTCCTTAATTTTCTCCATCCTAGTCTTCTGTTTCTCTCTTTCTCTTTCTCTCCCTCTGCAATCTTCATCGAGAGTCAACAGACTGCCGAACGCTTCTGATGGCCAAGGCAGCAGCAAACCCGGACGTTTTCTCCTCCAGCAAGGACGGCAGCCGACAGTGGGGCCTACTTGCCTTTGGGACTTGATTGTGCCACCCCAACGGACCCAGCAGAGGCTGCAGTGGCAGCGCGGCACACTCTCAAGCGCCATCGGGCGCCCGAAGACAGAGAGCCTGCCAAAATCGGGCGGGTTAAACTTGGCAGCAGTCATTTTGGAGAGGCAGCGCAAGGTTCCAGCACAGATTTGATTCCTCTGCAGGGCGATCCCCAAGCTGATGGAGTTCATAAGACCCCCGATTCGTGTTCTTCCAGCACGGACTTTTTACGGGGGGGGACTGTACCCAAGGCTCCCGTGGCTTTACCAGACCCCTCCTCCCTTATGCAGGCCTTCAGGCAGGCCATGCAACAGGAGATGTCATCTTTTTGTTCTAAAATAGGGCTTATAGGGCAAGATGGCATTCAGCCCTCCCCCCTCAATACCCACCCTCCTGGCCCACCAAGGCAGCACAGAAAGCCCCCCTGAATTCCATAGACGCCATAGGGGTGACCATTGGGAAGGGGATGATTCCTCATCGGTCTCCCTGATTGAGGATAGAGAGGAGGGCAAATTCCTCTCTGAGGAAGAGGAGGAAGAAATGAAAATGCCTGAACAATCTAGTAGATTTTTTAAGGCAGAGGATTATCAAGGCTTCCTCAACAAGGTGATAAAGGCCTTGCAGATCCAAGATGTCCCAACCAGCGAGGAGCAGGGTTTGGTCCGACCCAGATTTAAGTCTCGCTCCAAGGGTCTTTCT
Source organism: Gekko gecko (assembly GCA_029375565.1). Classification (NCBI taxonomy): domain Eukaryota; kingdom Metazoa; phylum Chordata; class Lepidosauria; order Squamata; family Gekkonidae; genus Gekko; species Gekko gecko. The sequence continues at coordinate 43,098,221 of JAPDNY010000007.1, read as the reverse complement.
GAGTTCTTTTCTCCAGAGGAGCTGGTGGAAAATGGTGTCTTTCCATTTCCAGAGTATTTTGAAAGGCAGCTTAGAATGGCATGGGACAGACCCACTGCCAACAGACAGTTCCCAGCCTTTGTCCGGAAGCTCTATGCTTTACCGTCGTATGCAAATGAGCTCTTACAGGTGCCACCTGTGGACTGACCCGTGGCAGCTATCCAGTCCACAGGGTTAGTATCTGAAGATGGGCATGGCTCCATACGGGATCCTATTGATAAAAAGGTAGACACTACACTCAAGAGGGTCTATGAAGCTATTACCATGATGGTGCGAGCAGCTACCACTACATCTATAGCATCCCGAGCAGCAATTGTTTGGATTCGCAAATTAATCCAACTTTTGCCTGAGAATAGCAGGGGTCTTCTCAAGGGAGCATCCCGCATTCTAAAGGCTGCTTCTTTTTCAGGTGACAGATCTTTGGATACCTTGACGTTTGCGTCCAGAGCTATGGCTTCTACGACAGTGTCAAGACGTCTCATGTGGCTTCGTGCATGGCAAGCTGATTTTCAGTCTAAATTGATGGTGTCGGCATATCCGTTCCAAGGAGATCGACTTTTTGGAGATGCCCTAAACAGAATCTTGGTGGAGACAAGAGACAAAAAGAAGGCCATGCCTAAAAATTTTCGCCAGACAGAGAGACGGTCTTCGCATCCTTTTCGCTCACAACACACGTTGCCTAGGTTCCGTCAGGACCAAAGGAAAAACAACTAGAGTTCCTTTCGTCCCTCCAACAGAGGGGGATCCTTCAGCAATAACAACAACAGATTCCAGAGAACCACGTTCTCCAAGCCCACTCAAGGAGACTGAGAATCCAAACCAAAGCAGGCATGACTACACCTCCATTCCTGTGGGAGCCCGTCTTCTTCTTTTTGCTGCAGCCTGGATAAACTCGAAGGCAGACATCTGGGTGCAGGAAGTGGTGTCCCATGGTTACTCTATAGAATTCCGTTGTCCTCCTCCAGAAAGGTTCCTGGGCTCTCCATCCAAGATTGTTCTGGTTCATCGTAAGTCACTTCAGCCTACCGGTCGTAGATCTCTTTGCCTTGGCAGAGAATCATCGGGTACCGAGGTTCTTCACAAGATATCACCATCCGAGGGCGGAGGCATCGGACGCTCTATTGGCTCAGTGGCCTCAAGGTCTACTCTACGCATTCCCTCCATTGCATCTGATTCCGAGAACCCTCCGTCGAATTCGGGAGGAGAGGGCGCAGGTGATCCTGGTAGCTCCGCTATGGGCGAGACATATGTGGTTTTCAGCTCTCTCAGAGCTAGCTGTCCTTCCTCATCTGCCTCTCCTGAGATCGCCAGACATGTTGCTACAGGGACCAATCTGGCATCCCCATCTGGAATGGCTCTGTCTAACCGCCTGGAGATTGAGCGGCGACAACTGTCAGAGCTAGGATATTCCTCACAGGTACTTGATACTATCTTATCTTCACGCCGTCAATCCACACTTCGTATCTACAATATGACATGGAAAGCCTTCATACGGTGGTGACACTCTATCTCCCATGGTAGCATTGGTCTTGGCCTTCTTGCAAGACGGACTGGATTCCGGTTTAAAGGCCGCCGCTCTTCGCAGACAGACAGCAGTGTTATCTACTGTTCTACTTTCAATGGAAGGTTATAAATTGTCTAAACATCCACATGTCCAGCTATTCTTGCAGGGAGCTTCAGTCAAGTCTCCTCCACAAATATATCATTTTCCGATGTGGAAACTGAACCTTGTTGTTTTAGCCCTCACTAAACCTCCCTTCAAACCACTTAGGGAGGTCACTCTTAAATGGCTCAGGATGAAAACCTTATTTCTGGTAGTCGTAACATCTGCTCAACGGGTCTCAGAAATCAGTGCCTTCTCAGTGAAGTCCACTCTGTGCATTTTTCATAGGGATAAAGTTGTTCTCCGGCTGGACCCTATGTTTCTGCCCAAGGTGTCATCCTCCTTTCACCGGTCTCAGGAAGTTTACCTGCCCACCTTCTGTCCTAATCCAAAACATCCTAAGGAGGTTCTTTGGCACACCCTGGATGTCAGGCGTGCATTGAAGATTTACATGGTCAGAACGGAACCTATCAGAAAGACGGACTTTATGTTTGTTAACATCACCCCACTGAGAATGGGGGGCAGAATGTCTAAGGCATCCATCAACACCGTGCTTAGATCCTGTATTTCTGAGGCTTATAAGGCATCTGGTACAGAAGTACCACAAGGCATTACAGCTCATTCACTTCGCAGCACATCTACCAACGCTGCCTTGAACAACGGAGCAATGGTTGATGAGGTATGCAGAGCAGCGACCTGGAGTTCTATATCCACGTTTGTCCGGCACTACAAACAGAACATGCTTGCTTAAGCCGACACAGCGTTTGGAAGAAGAGTACTTCAGCACATCCTGAATTCAGCCGACGATGATGTCCCACCCGAATAGGGACACTGCTCTGGGAGGTCCCATGGAGATGTCCTCCACCTCAGAGGGAGAATGGCCATTGGACACTTACCGTGAAAAGTTCTTCTCCTCTGAGGTCAGGAGGACATCTCGGCCCTCCCGTCTATCATCATCGTCTTGTTTCTACTCCTTGGTGCTAGTCTCTTCTTCCTGCTATTCTGTCCTTCCTGTCAGCCACTCACCTTTTATAGGGCTACATGGGTGACAGTGATATTATAGTTTCCTTTTAATATTGTTGGCATGTTTGCCTGAGTTCCTTTTTACAGGAGTTTTAGTTCAGTTAGCATCTTACTGCTTGTGGAGTCCCAGAACTGAGGGGCTGGGCTATTCCCAAGGCGCCAACAGGAAGGGGAAAAAAGTGTTTCCTGCCTCCCTAAAGGAATGATGGGAATAACCCATGGAGATGTCCTCCTGACCTCAGAGGAGAAGGACCGTTCAGGGTAAGTGTCCAATGGTCGTTTTCAAACTCTCCAATAGATTTCAGGTTTCAACTCTAAGTCCAATCTTGTCCCAGCAAAGCCACTGTATCCCTATAGATATAATTAGAAGGTATATAAGAATCATCCTTCAAACCTCCTTCCCTGATAGCTGGTTTCTGGATCCTAACCTCATGGCGTTCCATACTCTTCCTGAAATCACTGAATCTCCCTGTCTCGGATTTCACCCCTCATACCTGGTTTTCCTGATTTCCCCCCAATGTTATAGGTGGTTCACTTTCTGGACCATCACTCTTTGGATACAATCACTGAGCTTTCTCCTCTTTGAACCCTGGACCTGCTTTTCATCACTCACTACTAGACTGGACTCCTGCTCATCTTTTCCCTCCAACATCCGGTTAGGATGTTTTCTTTCTCCCCTTTATTCCCCTAAAGCACCACTGGCTTGCCTAACCACTAGCCAGTCCTCCCTTTCCAGGTTTTTCCCCAATAAAGAACAGCTCATGAACAGGTATGCTTAGGTAAAGGTTTTGCATTTCTTCATTGTACTGTGATATTTTGGTATTTTTGCCTGTCCGTTTTTCCATTCTGCATCTTGCTAGGAGAATAAAGATGTTTATATTTAAAAGCTATTTTCTCCCCCATTCTTTTGGAGTGCTGTCCCAAACTAGTTCCCTGGTATACATAGACAGAAGATTCCAAAATTATTTGCCCAGGTGATTGTGGTGGGTCTTAAATACATAAAGGACACTTTGCATGTTATAGTCCCTGCATGGGTACTTATTTGAGTAACAGTACTGGTCAAATATTTTAAACAATCCTATTTTTTCATTATTAAACAATTCAATGTTTTCAATTTTATAAAGTTTAACTGAATATTCAAATATGTTGATAGTCCTACCTATCGTGATTGTATGAGAGCGTTTCCGTACATATAATACACTTCTTCCAAATATTGAGTATACTTGCAATTTTTCCTATAAAAAACTGACATTTATATTTTAAATTCCATAAATATACCAAGCAATGCAATTTTAGAAGGCAGCTAAATTACAAACAATGCATTTTATGTTGTTAAATTGGTAGAATAAGTTTATGTTTGATAGAAGACTTAGTACTGTATATATTTCAATTTCCCCCAATTTCCATTTTTTCCTGTAGAGAAAAAATAAAAATAAAAACGAACAATTTTTCTGCCTTTTGTGGGTTTGAAATTTCCAGAAATTTTACATCTCTGTGGTGGATACTGGCCACTGATTTTGATTCCCAATGCAAAATCTGCACTTACACAGGTTTTGCTCTGACTCATGGAATGCAGCACCTGGTCCTGGGCATAAAACATGCATCAAGCACACTGACTTGTTGACCTGAGTGCATGACAGCTTATACCACAAGATTCTGAAGATTCTTCTTCTGAAAGGGGCCAAACAGGAGAAAGGAATGGCTTCATACATAGTCAAAATGACTTTGTTAGGATTAAAAATACATACAACTACAATGGTGTAAGGACAGAGCCATTTTCATCAAAGGATGGGACATCTACCATGATCTTACTGGACTCATGAAAATGTCATGAAAACTGTATAACTCAGACCAAAAAGGTGCCTATATGGTGTGGGGTCACCGATAAATTTGGATGCACAACTTGAGGATCTACTTGCATTTTTAGTCAGCAAATCCAAGACAACATGCCCACTAATTTCACATTGAACCACTGGTTGTTCACCTAATTCCTACCATGCTGAATGATGCAATCACTTCAGAAGAATGTGAGAGTGTTTACAGGTAGAACAATCTGCTGCAAGTTCACAGAAACACCCTCAAAAACTGATTTTTCCATTTCCTACAGGGGGCAAAATATTTCAAGAGTTGCTATTAAGGTACAGGAAAGAATGGAATTTCTGATTGTGTAGGCATCATCCAATTTGATTAAAATAAAGCTGTTACCAATAGTGTATGTTTATATGAACACAGAAGTCTGGAAATTAGCATTATTTCCCATCAGTTACTTCTTTCTCTGGCAAACACAGCATTTCACTGTGAATAAAGAACCAGCATGGTGCACTTTCACTTTACTCTTCTCTCTGAACCAGCAACATAAAAGATGTCAGCAGGAGAGCAAGTAGAAACTAGTGCCTGATAATTAACTGATGCTGCAAGACAGCAGGAACTGCATGAAGAACTGGGTTAAAAAATACACACAGAATCTAAACCAAAGACTCAAACTCAAACCAAAGACTCATTACATTTTAAAATGTCCCTGATTTTCTGAACTGGTGAATTATGCATATGTAGCATACCAAACAAAGCACTTTCTGAGATCAAGCTTATGGTACAACCACATGTGCTCCAGTACCTCAGAAGGTGATCCTCACCTGAAGCATTTACAACATGCATTCTTGGGATTATAATATCCACTCAATGAAGTAAATGAACAGACTGACAAGCCAGAAAGGTACCCAGAAATAGCTACAAGGCAGGCCCAAAGATGATAACAACAGACTAACCATTGGTTGTCATTTATAGCTTGCAACTCTAACCTGTCCAATACAACCTATCCCAGACAGCGATATTTCTCTCTCACAGGCCTTTCCTTGCTTACAGATAGCTCTAAACTAAAACAGCTTCTCACACAGTAACAGTGATCCACTCAACAGAGACTCAAGCCCAGAAACCAAACCCTGCAACAAACCTAGTTGCCAACTTTATCTCCATATACTCTCAGGCAATAGTAATACAAAATCTAATAACTTCATCTGAACACTCTTGGGCTCATCCACTTTCTCATTCTCCAATGTGATATATGCCTATCAATGTTCCCTCTTAGCTGTGGAGTCTTGTGAGCAAAAATTCTACTTTGTGAGCTACTAGCATTAAAGTTGTGAGCAAGTGATGTGGCTACTGCATAAATTAGCTTGTTCTGGAGCCATTCTTCCTGAGCTAAGACAAAAATGCGTGAGCTGGAGGCTAAAAAACTGTGAGCTAGCTCACACTAATTCAGCTTAGAGGGAACACTGATGCCTGTATGTGTCAACAGTGCCCTTCTACATGCTACACTGGACAAAGAGGCCACTCCCAACTCAAAAGAATACACATATCTGACATGAAAAATTCCAATATTCAGAAATGTAAATGAAATTTGCTCAATAAATTGCTCAATGAATCAATATCCATATTCTGATTTTTGAAGATACAAGAATTATAAGTAGTGTAATAGTTTAATATGGAAGAACCTGATATTCCTCTGTGTGTGTGTGTGTATAAAACAACAATGATTTGAAAAAAATTTTTTAACTTACATCAAATAAATCTGTAGTTTGGTCTTTCATGAGGCAATCAGAACTGGCTACATATTTTCTGCACTTCCAGCAATGAAGCATGTCAACCTGCCTTGGCCTGTTCATCTTAACTCTGGTTACTCTGTGTACCTGTAAAATAAAAATTAAAAATGTGCAAGTTTAATAATATACTGTGCTTTCTTTAGTTCTACATTTTTAATTCAATTCACATATAAATATTTCCAGTAATAGAAAACAAGTGTCTATGGGTATTTGGATTCAAACAGCAAGGGCCAGTTTATTCTGAAGAGTGTATGTTTGACAGAAAAAACAAACTAAATTTTCTGATGACACAATTTTGCAATATATTCAATATCTAGCATACTTTCAGTTCTTAGTATATAGCAGTACACCAGTATAGCTTGCCCTGTATATAGCACAGTCATGATGAGGTGCGTTCGGACCACGATTTGGAGGCTACTTTCACCAGTGAAAAAGGAGAGGATTTTTGCCAATTCAACCCTCCCACTGCAGACCCCCACTTTGTCTCCCTATGCTCTTCCACTGACATCCATGAGCACACGACGCTATAGTGGGAAGGGGGAAGTGGAAAGTTCTATATAGGATTTGTTTGACTGTTATGTACTGAAATTACTATTTGAACACAGCAGTTCAAAATTCAGTGTGCTGCCTTTACACTGAAAGAAATGGTTTATAAGACAATATGACTTTTGTGAGGAGTGAAGTAACATGATGGTCTGGTTAAGTTGGAGAAAATTTAATCAGAAGTTTGGCAAAAGTGAACCAACCAGTCTGCAACCTAAGTACAGTATAAGAAGGAACAAATTATTTGCAACAGTCACTTGTGTAAATAATGGCTGAGTAGTATCAGGACTAGCTGTCATCTTGAATTCAGCTGAGAAACTGTCACTTTTCAATCTACACAACAGAAGAAAGTTAGGAATAGGACAGAAAATGAGATAGGTGAGTTTACAGCATTATAATGGGACACGAATCAATCCTACCGTTTAATAAAGTTACTTACCAAACAGACAAGCTAACATGTAGAAGGGAAAACAAACAAATCATATTATTTGAAAGAAACAGCTAAAAACCAGCTGAAGGATTCATTCCACAATCATTTCCTCCAAGGTAGCTCCTTTAGAATTAAGACTACTTAGAAAAGGAATGCAGTATGAGTAGAGATATAAAATTTCCGGAAAAATTGAAAAAAAATGCTACATTAGCACTTCTTGTTTCTTTTCCATATTGAAAGTCATTCTGTTACTTTAGGAACATAAAATATGACTATGGACAATTTTACTTGGCATGAAATTATCATAACTAGCATATTAAAAATATAATGTATCCAAACAATTATTACAAACAGAATTTACTTTTTTTATAATATTTATTTGTAATTGTAACAAATGGAGCAACAATCTCCTGAACTGTTTACTAGTTTATGTGGAACAGACAAAAAAACCTCCACAAAACCATTTTTAAGAATCCAGAAGTAACAATTATTCATATGTCCTCTGCACAGTATTAAATAAAAATAAAAACCCCATTCTCATAAAAAGAACTGAAGAGGGGGGAAGTGTATAGACGGGAGTGTGGAACTAAGTTCAATGAATGGGCATGAAATTTAATCAGAATCATTTTCTGAGCTGTAATTATCAACTTTTCCAATGTTTTGAGGCCTAGTGAAGCCTGAGTGCCAAAATACACACCCATATGGAAAAACAAAACTGAAACCTTTTTCTTTTCTTGTGACAATAGCACCTCCCTAAAGGAAGAAATGCATCTTGTTCCTGCATTGGAGAGTTCAGTTTGTAACCTAGGACTTGCTTGTCCTCAGTGCACAGAAATTGGATTAATCTGATACCGTACATATTTTTTAGAAATGATTTGAAAAATATTTGAACACCTTGTCTTAAAATATTTTATTCATCATGATAAAACGTTCCATAATAAATTTATTTTCTTTTCTTTTTTCAATTTTTCCATTTTTTCGGAAATAAACAAAAAAAGGCTTTAGGAAAAAAACAGAAAAAAAAGTTTCCCTCCCAAATTTTTCCAGTTTTTTCCTGGGCCTTTGCATCTCTAAGTATGAGAGAGCAAACAGGCCTACTCAGAATCCAACTCAAGTATATTCAATGGGGCTCACTCTCAGGAAAATAGTTTAAGGATGGCACACTTAATGTCAGATTTCCACATTTACAAGAATTAGCACCTCACTTTAAAATTCCTGCAAAGTATGCTAAAGTAAAACTTTGGCTGCTTATTTGTTCATGCAAGGAAGCCCTTTTCAACTCTTTGGTTGCAAGAATAAATTCCTGACAGAAAAATGTAATGCACTGCTGTGGAACAACTGCCAATTTGCTCTGGAACAGCACGTTCCCTGACCATTAAACTGTTGCTTTGGGTCAAGCCAGGTATTTCTATGCAGGCCTAAATCGAATATTAAAAACATCCAGCCAAGGCCTAACCATTTACCAGCACAATCCAACATTCTCTTTTTAGAGAAGGTATTTCTTATTGTTTAGCTTCCAGTCCATGGACAGTAAGTGCAGTGGAGCATCAGAAATAATGCTGCATTTATAAAATGAGATTAGGAATCAAATCTTCCACAATACACATCTTGGCCACAGTACTTGATTTGGTATGGCAAAGGTAGTCTCTGCAAGTTTATAGACAATTTTGCTCACAGCTAACCAATGCTCCCTCTAAGCCGTGGAGTCTTATGAGCAAAAATTCTACTTTGTGAGCTACTGGCATCAAAGTTGTGAGTGAGTGATTTGGCTACTGCATAAGTTAATCAGCTCTGGAGCTGTCCTTCCTGAGCTAAGACAGAAATGTGTGAGCCCGAGGCTAAAAAACTGTGAGCTGGCTCACACTGACTCACCTTAGAGGGAACACTGCAGCTAACGTATAATTGAGCAAAATATAATCCAGCTAATGATTCTAGACTGAATCCACTAATGTGATCATTTTTAAAGCAGAGGGAAGATGTGAAACAGTGTGGCTTGGAGTGAATGTCCAGGCCAAAGTGACCCGGGGATCCAACAGATATGTGCAGAAGTTGCCAATGAAGAAGTGATATGCTAAACTTTGATACATGAAAGATTAGTAAGAAACAATGACTGGCATGTGATTGACAGCCACTACAAAGTATTACTGACCAAATTTCTGATCACTCAATGTCTATTAAAACATAATGCTTTCCATTTGAAATTATTCAGATATTCTACCAAAAGCAAAATTATTCCTGTTAATCACAGATCCATCTCATCGAATGTGGATCTGCTCACCATTCAAAGGTTTACCATTTATCACTTCCCCCTTCCACTAGTCATTTTCTTCCAGAAGAGTTCACTTTTGGCACCGGCTGAAAGAAAATCACTGGTGGGGGGAAGGGGGGGGAGGGAAGAGTTCAGCATCCCTGTTTATGTGCCCTTTTAAATCATGCTCCTATCAACCCTCTTTGGTTCAAATGCTGTAAAGGTTCATATGAATATATGACATTCTTTACATTCAGTTTGACCATTGGTTCATCTAGCCCAGAGTTGTCAATTATAACTGACAACATTTCTCCAGGTTCTGGGGCAGCCCTTTTTAAACAAACAAAAACCCAGAGATATATGATGGGACTGATCCTGGGATCTTGCAAAGCATGTGCTCTGTCACTGAGCTACTGACAATTTAGAAAGAGGAGGGTCCATACTACTGATTCTTTCATAAAGATTATGGCTTGCCTAGAGTTTACAATGCTTGAAATTAGTAATGCAAACAGGTAGTAAACTCTAGAAGGTGGTTTTAGATTCCAGTGTTCGACATTTATAGACCACCTTTGCACTACAGAGGACTTTCAAAGTGGCTTACAGAAACCAGCAAAGTCCACAACTAAAACACAAAGCACAATTAACAGGCACTATAAAATAAAAAAGGGATTCTAATTAAAGCTCAAGAAAGGTTTGCGCAAATACAGCCATCTTAATTTGGAACACAAGAGTCTTATTAACTTCTCCTTGGAAGCACATCCTGTTAAACACAATTAGACTTCTAGGTATACATTCATAGGCTCAGATTGTAAAAGACGTCAGAAGAGGCTCCAAAATTTATTTTTATTTATTTGCATTTATCCTCAAGCGGCTTAAATATGTCTCTTCTCCATTTTATCTTTATAACAATCCTGTGAGGCAGGTTAGGCTGAAAGTGTGTGCCTGACCCGAGCTTCCACAGCAGAGTGGAGATTTGAACCTGGTTGTCCCAGATCCAAGTCCATCACTCTAACCAAAACATTTACAAGGTTGATTTTGCAGAGCAAGGATGCAGGACTGGGGGAGGGTAGACACCTGGGGGCCCTTGTCCTGCCAGTCTAGTTATACCTGGGGCCCTGCAGAGCTGGGCAATCACATGATTTGTTTTCATATGTTGCTTGGGTTGAGATGGCAGGCGGGGGAATCTATGGGGGGCATGTTGGGTACTGGCAGCCCTGCCAGAGTGCCCACCTTAAGGAAGATCCTATTCCCCAGTTACTATCTTCCTCGCCACTCAGGGCAGGTGCACCTACCTTTGAAAACTCAAGTTCCTATAGGAAAAAGCTGTCCTTCACCCAGTCCACCCAGGCTGCCTTGAGCTCCCTGAAGGTTGCCAGGAACCCACTGGCCACCAGTAGGTAAATGCATTGCCCGTAGGGTTGCCAGATCCAGGCTGGGAAACGCCTGGAGATTTGGGGATGGAGCCTGGGGAGTATAGGGAGTCGGGACCACAGTGGGGTACAAAGCCATAGAGTCGCCCCTCCAAAACATCCATTTTCTCCAGGAGACCTGATCTCCATAGTCTGGAGATGATCTGTAATTCCAGGGGATCCCAAATACAGGTGACTAAATAGCCTGAATATCATCTCGAGCTGGACACTCCCGCCCCCGGTATTGAACTAAGCCAGTGGGACTCGCATCCGAATGTGCATGCATAAGAGACCACCCTGCAAGGCTTCTCCCACACCACCCCCAAGGGAGATGAAGAAGAGCCCTGCCAGACAGACTAATGTGGCTCTTACGCAGGAGGGTTGTGCCCTCAGGCGAAGAAAAGGAGACCACGCTCTGTCTTTCCCGCTACCGAAGCCACGCCTTTCATTCGAAAGGGACCGAGCGGCGCACCCCCGCGCCCTGGGAGCTGCCGAGCCCCTGTGAGGTGTGTGGAGGCGGCGCCTGCTCGTCTCTTCGATCGCAGGGACTAGGCCGCTGCCGCCGCCGCCTCCTCAGCCGAGAGGGCGACCGGTAGTGGCCGAGCGGAGAATCCCGCGCCCCTTTACCTGCCTCTGCCTGGCCTCGCGGGCGAGCACGGCCGGTGGCGCTGGGTAGGAGGTGGGTGGCTGGGCCGGGCCGGTTTCGCCCACTCCTCGTCGGGCCAGACACGGGAGATGTTGCAGCCGCAGCAGCAGCCGCAGCAGCAGCAAACGGGAAGAGATGGGAGACAAACGGTTGCGAAAAGCGCTCATTCTCCGGTCAAAGAAGGGGGCTGGAAAGAGAAGAAGGCTGAACTTCTGTACACCTCACCCCTTCCCTTCCCTTTCCCTTCTTCATCACCTTTCCTTCCAGGGGTCCGTGGTCCGGGGTGGGGTGTGGGAAGTGCGTCTGGCTAACCGGGACCTGTGGATTGAAGGAAGGGCACCAGAAAATGGAAATGGGTTTCCCTGCAGCCCTTAGGGTTGCCAGGTCCTCCCTGGCCGCTGGCGGGGTGGGTGGGTGGGGGGTAGATAGAGTTGCCAGCTCCAGGTTGGGAAACTCCTGGAGATTTGGGGGTGGAAACTGGAGAGGACAGGGACCTCAGTGGGGTACAATGTCATAGAGTCCACCCTCCAAAGCATCCATTCGCTCCAGGGGAACTGGTATCTGTGGTCTGGAAATGAGCTGTAATTCCAGGGGATCCACAGGTCCCACCTGGAGGTTGGCATCTCTGTATGAAGGCAGGTGGTGTTAATATTTATGCCAGTTTTAAAAAAACAACCCCAGTTTACTCTCTTGTCCCAAAGCTTCCCAGAGGCACCTGGTTGGTCATTTTGGGTCATACAGTGCTTGACTATCCTTTGGTATAGTTCAACTGTTGTTCTGTAAAAGCCCTGGCCTTACATGTGCATGAGAAAGATGCTTGTAGTTATCTACTGCTGAAAGTAATGTGCTCGTTACATACCCAGATGTTCTGCATTTTATTTCTTGCCATATTGACTGTCTTAACCTGTTGGGATTTTACGTCTCTGTAAGGTATTTGAATCACACAACATAAACTCTCCGATGGCTTTTCTGCATGATTAGTTCACTTGTTTGTTCTTGTAGAACAGTCTGCTAGTTTTCCTTACAACTTTTTTGCAGAGAAATTATGCAAATTATGAAAAATGCAGTGCTTCTCACTGCTAGTTTCTACAGTTGTGTTTGAATGTCATGGGCACTTATTTGATATTGGTGAACACTAACACCCTTCCTCCTCTGGCCATTTTTGAACATTTTAGTTAATTGAATACTTATACAAACAAATGTCTTTGAAAGTGAAATACCCCTGCGACGATAGCTCTAACTAAATGTTAAAAGGGCAGAAGACTATTGCTGTGGATTTCGGCAAACCTTTCGATAGGCTTCCCCATGATGTTCTGATGGGTAAACTAAAGGACTGTGGACTGGACTCTAGGATAGTTAGGTGGATAGGAAACTGGTTGGAGAACCGCACTCAGAGAGTAGTCGTCAATGGCATTTCATCCAAATGGAGGGAGGGGTCCAGTGGCATGCCACAGGGCTCGATTTTGGGCCTGGTACTTTATAATATTAAAATTATCTGGATGAGGGTGTGGAAGGGCTACTCATTAAATTTGCAGATGACACCAAATTGGGAGGAGCAGCGAACACAACAGAAGATAGAGATAGAATTCAATGAGATCTGAACACACTGTGAAAGTGGGCAGGTGTGAACAAGATGCAATTTAACAAGGATAAGTGCCGAGTTCTACATCTGGGTAGCAAAAATGAGAAGCACGCATACTGGATGAGGGATACACTTCTGAGTAGCAGTGTGTGTGAATGAGATCTTGGGGTACAGGTGGACTGAAAGTTAAATATGAGCAGCCAGTATGATGCGGTGACAAAAAAAGCTAATGCCATCTTGGGTTTATCAATGGAGGCATAACATCCAAATTGCAAGATGTCATAGTCCCGCTGTACACTGCATTGGTCAGGCTGCACTTGGGAGTATTGTGTGCAGTTTTGGAGGCCTTTCTTCAAAGGATGTGGACAGAATGGAGCAGATGCAGAGAAGAGTGACAAGGATGATCAGGGGCCTGGAGGCCAAGCCCTATGAGGAAAGGCTGAGGGACTTGGGAATATTTAGTCTGGAGAAAAGGTCGAGGGGGTACATAATTGCTCTCTTTAAGTATTTGAGGGGCTGTCGCTTAGAGAAGAGCAGGGAGCTGTTCCTGTTGGCAGCAGAGGATAGGACTCACAATAATAGGTTTAAATTAAGGGCAGAAAAGTACTGGCTGGATAGAAAGGTACTGGCTGGATATTAGGAAAAACCCGTTTACAGTAAGAGTTGTGCAACAGTGAAATCAGCTGCCTAGGGAGGTGGCTGGACAAACAGTCTAGGCTGATCCTGCATTGAACAGGCGGTTGGACTAGATGGCCTGTTTGGCCCTTTCCAACTCTGTGATTCTATCTCCTGCAGTACAAAATAATGTGGCATGCATTATAATATTATGCATATCTATTTTAATGTGGCATGCATTATAATATTATGCACATCCAATTTTACCTTGCTCTATGAACAGTTTGGCAGTACCAGAATAGCTGTTAATAGATGTTAACATCCAGTTGGAGCCAGGGCAATCCTTCATTGCTGGTGTCCTACTAGGAAGACTATGCAGAACATCTTGGTCCTGTAGCTAGTGATGAGCTCTCACCTCTGCAATTACATGGCAAATAGCTGTTGGGAGCGTGTTTTTGCTGGAAGGAATGGCAGAAAGCAAGCTCCCCAGAGCTGATAAGTTGTTTGGCCTTTTAGCTGGGGGTGGGGTGGGGGGCTGGCATCATCTTCCCCTTACCATGGTGTTCTTCCTGGGAGAGAGAGGTACAGCTTCCCAGGGGCCCTTGGTCTTTTGACACATAGAGGCTAGATATCCCTTCTTTACAGTCACAGAGCAATTCATGTTGTTGTCACAGAGGAAGTTAGATCAACACAACAGCTGAAATGTGCTTTGGGCATGTTTTCAGCAGTGGTGTGGAAAAGCCCAGGGCTGAAATTGGCTGTGTGGCGTATGTCTATTTGAATGAGACATTTGTTTTCACTGCTGGGCTCTGTTGACAGATTATCTGCATGCAACTTGTTCTAAAGCTTTTCATAGAATCTATTATGTCGGCTTATATCATTTGCAACTCATTCCTTGCATCCAAATATGTTATGACAATGGAGATGCTAACATCTGCAAGACCTGCAGCTTGGACATATAGAATTCCACCTTAGCGGGCTAAAATCAAAAGTTTTATGTACAACAGACACAAGACTAATAGTAGCTGATTATTAAGTGGTAAAAGATTACCACTATTATGCCTGCATTGGCTGATGTTCGATTCATCAGAAAATTGTAGCAACCTCACAGAATGTAGGTATAAGTCCATTTCTTCCATATGTTTTTCTCCAGTATTGAGGACAGTAACACCGAAAGAGTGGAAATAGCTAACCCATCACTGCACTGTACCCTGATGAAAATATCACTGACACATGTATGTGTATACACAGATAGTGGGCAAGCTCTTTGTTTCAGAATTTCTGCTTTTTATAGAGCACAAAAGATTATAGATTTTCACATATGAATTGCCTTGCACTGGCAGACCAAGATTGATCTTATTAATCGTATGGCTTCTGTCCCTAGAAATACTCATAAGTGAGTTCTAACTGAAGGCAAGACTGCACATTACAAAGAATACAAGGCTTTTGGTTGAGTTCCCTCTCTCTCATCTCATGTTCTAATGCTACTATAGTGTGTGGTACCTGCCCTGTTTTCACATTATGAGCTGCTATTGGCAGGGGTAGAAAAATAGCATGTATAATGTTATCAGGAAATGAAGTATATTGAATGACACTGGGGAAGACACACTTTGACTAAGGCTGCTGTTTTTATGTCACTTGGGTAGTTGTCCTCTGCTTTTTGTAATCAGAGGCATACTGCTTCTGATAAAAGAAGTTTCACTCTATTAGCTTATTTGACCGCAGTTAAATGTTGTAAAATATTTTATGAAGCCAAAAATGCGCTCTCTCTCTCTCTCTCTCTCTCTCTCTCTTTTGCATTGTGATATTACCTGGTATCAAAGAATGGAATGAGAACTCCTGGTTGTAAGACATCCCAATAGGAATCTGCACATATGTTAACTTAGGACCAGGCACTTTCTGCCCTGCACTCATTTTCACTGTTTCCTTTCATTCTCTTCCATGCTGAAGGAAGAACAGTTCAGTATATACAGTTATAGATAACACATTGCAGTTATTTAGAGCTTAATGTTATTTCTTCATAATAATATCAATAGTTAATAATTAATAGTTAACGTGGATTTTTTTAATAATTAACACAAGACTGTGATTAATCACCAATCTATCTAATTCTTCCCATGACCAAATCTGAGGATACTTACATCTAGAGATTGGTACTACAAACAGACAAGACAGATCATTCTACAAATCTGAGAAAAGGCCAAGGCTTGCAGAAAAATCTGAAATCTAAAAAATAACTCATTGGGTGGTTAACCCCCCCCCCCAAAGGAAGAAATGAGTGGGAAGGAAAGAAGGAAGAGGGAAAAGTGAGGATGTGGAGGCTGCCAGGAGGAGGGAAAGAGGAAATAGTGTGGAAAGGGAATACAAGGAAAAGTGAGGAGCTCCCTCCACAAACCCTTGTCGTTTTTCCACCAGACAAGTGGACCCAGTAGTTGGCAATGCACAATTGGGCCTGGCCCACCAGCCAATACTGTGCAACTCGGCCATAGTTTTCCCAGGTAGAGGCTGCCAGGGGAGGGTACGGGGGAACCTGATGATTGGGGGGCAGATTAATGAAGGTTCACTGGTGGGTGGGAAGGAAAGATGAAAGCAAGAAAAGGGGATTGGTTGTAGGGTCTTTTAGGGAAGGGAAAGAAGAAATAGTGAGGGTGGAAAAAATGAGATGCTCCTCTTCAAGTTTAATAATAAAAACCACTCAAGTGCTTAACATGTAGTTGAGAGTGTTTGGGCAGTTGAGTTTGTGTGTTCCAGTCCTGCTGTGATGATCTTAATTAGGCTGTCACAAACTAATTTCCAGTTTGTGATGAGGATGAACTTGAATAATAGCTGGATGAGCACACTTTCTGCTCCTTCCTCATTTTGTGCAGAATACATAGATTAAGGATGAAACTCTTCAAGTGAATCATGATGTTCAAATGCAAAACACCTGAACAAAATAAAGTTGATTTCATTCCTATTAACTGTGATCCTTAACTAGGATTCAGCTGTGTTTAAGAATCCTATTTTCTGGGAAACCACTTCTGTCTTCAGTCCATGCAGATTGTGGAAAGGAGGGGGGGGAACAACTACGACTATTAACCAGGTTTGTGCCCACTTGAGGTTTTTCATGATGTTTGAATAGAGTATTGAAAGTTTGGCATGCACTCAAGGATACAATAAATTCATGGTGAATGATATCATTATGTTGTCTGGTCAAAATCCCGTTCATTCATAAAAAGCTTTGCTATAATATCTCTAAGAAGGATTGAATCCCTAGTTTAAAACAGCACAGAAATACACGCTAACGTTCTGGGAGGCAAACTTGCATCATTTTCCTTCTCAATGCATATAATTCACTGAGTTATTACTCTCCCTTCACAAAAGCTGTCACTTTTGTTTAAAAAATGAGGGATCATCAAGGGTCCTTTGTGAATCTGGAGTGATTATTGCTGTTTGAAGGATGCAGCACTAATTGCTATTTCTTGTTGCTTCATGAAGCCCCCAATAAAGCGCACTGCAGGTGCTGACAAAAATAATGGAAGGACTTTGGGTTCTAGCCTATTTGATGAGACTATCATATGCTAGAGCTGAGGGAGATTGTTTTGATGTGAAATATATTAAAATTGCAGCTAAAAAAAGATGTTTGAGTTCATCATTAATCCCAAGACTACTAAGTGGAATAACAAAATGAGGAGCAAAACCCCCCAAATTGCAAGATTGTTCCTCTGACTGGATCCTGTGAAATACAACTTAGATACAGAGATAACGTGTTGGAAATCCATTGCTGAATCCTATATTTCTTTGTTTTGCTAACTAGCAGTTGTTGAGGAGTTGGATCAGGATCATAGTCTAAGTGAGGATGATATGACCATTCCCTTCCATGTCTTTTCCTGATGTAAATTGGTCTCCCAGACACACTATTTCCCCTGGTAGGGATAACTTTTGCAGGCAGATGAACAGGCAAGTTTGTATGGGTACAATGGGCAACCAGTTTCCTGGCCATTTGGGACACTATAGGTCAACCCCAACATTTCAGATTGCTTAGAAACATATATGAAACCAGTGTAGTTCTTTTGATAGTTGTATTCATTGCTATGCATCTCAGTTAATAGAAACATCACAGTATTTTAAACCAGCTGATGTTTCTAAATGCTTTCAAAGGCAACCTGATGTATAATGCTTTGCACTATATTACTGGGTTTCTGTCTCTGTGTGTGGATTTTTCAAGGATCGGATTGGGGCTCAAGCCTTCAAGCTACACCATCTGAAACATTGTTAGGGCATGGACCATTAGGACCCTTGCCTCGAGAAAGAGCCTCAGCAGTCGAATACTATGTGGAAAACTATGGTTACTTAGTGATGAAGAAGATGTTGGTGTGCACAGTCAGAGGCTCTCTCCTTTGATTATTGCTTAATAGTAGCAGTGGGGCCCTGCTACTGAATACAGACTTTGGACTGCGGCCCATAGGATATGGCATTGGGCCCATTCTTAAATTCAGTCTTGGCTACAAGAAATCAAATGTTTGGAACCCATTTGTGATTGTGCTGCACTTAAATCTAGAAAATTAACTGGTAGACCACATGGCTTTGAGAAAGAAATATTAACTTACTGGCATTATTGTATTTTGGAAAATGCAAAAGGCTCAGACTTTACTATTTAAAATTATTGTACTGGAACTATCTAATGTTTGTACCTTTTATAACTTATTAACCCCCTCTTTCATTCAGTAAACATGAAAGGTATTTATTTTCCTGCTATTACTATTTATTCGAATAATTACATATTCCTGAATGCCTTAACTCTGACCCTGTCACTTCAATGCAGTAATTTGTTGTGCGTAACAGAGTGAACACAGAGAGCAGCAGGCTAAGTAAGGGCTGCCCCTTTCACTTCAGAAGAAGGATAAGGCCTGGTCTAAACATAACACTAGCCACATTCCTGGACATTACATAGCATGAGTACTTATCACAGATTGTTGCAGATGATAGTATGCATTAAATAGTGTAAAGGCTCCTCCCTTCACCACTTTTCTATTGTGATCTCTTTGTTCTCCCTCTGAGGTGGAGGACATCTCCATGGGTTATTCCCACCGTGCCTGTAGGGAGGCAGGAAATAGTTTTTCCCCTTCCTGTTGGCGCCTCCGGAATAGCCCATCTCCAGTTCTGTTCCTGCCTCAGTAGGGAGAAGCAGCAAATCTCTTAGGCTTAGCTGTTTCCCACTTTTTTGTATCCTGTTTTATCCAGCCTGTTGCCTTGCCCCTTTTCTTTTCTCTCTCTCTCTATTTCTTCTCTCTTCTCATTCAGCTCCTTCCTTGGAGCGAAGTTTTCAAAGGGGTCTCAGGACCCGAAGAGAAGAACGCTGCCGGCTGCCATGGCAGCAAAAGACCTTCCCGAGGTTTTTTCCTCGGGCGACGAGGGAGACGCGTGCACCGCGGCTGCGGTGACGCGAGACGACTCAGGGGCCGATCTGCCTTCGTGGCATGATCGCGGTACCCTGATGGACGCGGCTGGCTCGGCGGCAGCACTCCATGCGCCCAAACAACGCCAACAGCCGAAACAGCAGGCCCCGCCATTTCCCGCGCTCTCGCGATCGGGCGGCGGTGGCCATTTTGAGGGTCCGGCTTCGAGCTTTGTGACCTCTCTTACGGCCATTTCTGGAGTCTCGGGGACCGAAGGAGGACAGCCTTACGTTTCCCCCACCCCTTCAGAAGAGGAGCAGGATCCTGAGACCGGCTCCAAACGGGGTAAGCTCCTTGATCACGGAGTTTTGATTCACTCTTCAGAATTTATGGCCATTATTAAAACAGACCATTCCACTGGAAATGGCACAGCTCCCTCCTAGACCTGAGGTTTCCCTACCACAGGGTAATCCCTCTCAAAACCCTTTGATTCCTCCCTCCCCTGGGTGGCCAACTAGGGCAGCTAAGAGGGTTCCCCCCCCCTCCTCCTAGGAGACCCTTAGAGGAGCAGTGGAGGGAAGAAATAGAATCCAGCACCTCTTCCATTGAAGGCAACGCTCAGGATGATCCATGAGGCAATTGCCATGATGGTAAGAGTGGCATCTACAACATCCATAGCCTCCAGAGCGGCAGTCGTGTGGTTACGTAAGTTGCTGCAGATTGTTCCAGGGAACAATCGGGCTGTGCTGGAGGGAAATTCTCGTGTCCTTAAGTATAGTTCCTTTTCAGCGGACGCCACTCTGGACATTATCTCCTTTGCTTCCAGGGTCATGGCATCCACGGCGGTGGCCAGACGGCTACGCGCCTGACACACGGACTCTCTCTCCAAGCTATTGTAACAGCTTATCCCTTCCTAGGAGATCGGCTCTTTGGAGAGGCCCTGGACAACATCCTGGTGGAAACCAGGGATAAGTAAAAAGCCATGCCCAGATCCCTGCGCCGTTTCGATCGGCGAAACCCGCAGTCCCTTTGTACCCAGCACTCTGTCCCTAGATTTCGACAAGACACCAAGAAGACCTCGTGGTAAGTGTCCAAGCAGTCTGGCAAACGTGGTTCCTTCACACCCAGATTCCACTGGCCTTTCAACAGAGGTGTTCGGGGAGACAGAGGTGACAAACCCAAACAGGCATGACTATCCCCCCCTTCCGGTGGGTGCCCGCCTTTTACATTTTACGGAAGCTTGGACAGGCACACAGGCAGATGCCTGGGCAGTAGAAGTGATGTCACAGGGCTATCCAATAGAGTTTTCTGCACCAGCCTTCTGGGCGGTTCCTCAAGTCACCAGCCAGCAAATCAGTGATCAGAATCTTAAAACTGCGACGCTCTCGCATGGAAACTCTGGAGGCTGTAGCGGACTCTCTATCTCCCAACGAGTACCTCGCTTCCATAGATTTGACAGAAGCATACCTCCATGTGACTATTCACCCAGCACACAAGCGATTTCTTCGCTTCTGCATTTACAACCAACACTTCCAGTACAGAGCACCTCTCTTTGGTCTATTCACGGCACCACGCCTCTTCTCCAAGCTGAGCATCTATCCCAAGGTTCATCAGAGCTCAGGGCATCCATGTTCTGCCATAGCTGGACGACCTCTGGATCAGGGCCAGTACGCGGGCAGACTCCGTCAGCAACACGGAGCGAACACTACAATGTTTACAGAAACATGGATTCCTGATCAACTTCGAAAAGAGTTCACTGCTACCGACGCAGCGTATCATACATTTGGGAACAGTAATCGACACCACTCGAAATGCTTTCTTTCTCCTGCTGGCCAAGGCTCAGAAGCTCAAAGAAGTTGCCACGAGGATTTACAGCTGCAGGTCCACACTCCTCATGGACCTAGCCAGACTTATGGGTCTGATGATTGCCAGCATCGACATGATACAATGGGTCTGCCTGCACCCCAGACCATTGCAGATGTTTCTACGTCCCCATCTACTCTCCTTCATGGAGGAGAAGGTCTTCTACCTACAGGTGCCGATTGGCGTCAAAGAAGAGCCTAAGGTGGTGGACAACCATGGACAATTTGTCGGCAGGCAAGAGCTACTATGTCAGCCACACCAGGGAGCTGTTCACCGATGCCAGTCTCTTGGACTGGGAGCAACCTTGAATTACACTCCAGTCCAGGGGACGTGGCGGTCTGCAGAGAAGAATCTACCAGTTAACCTCTTGGAACTCAGAGCGATCCGCTTGTCTCTGATTCCTTTTGCCCCTCAATTGTGTGGTCAACAAGTGTTGATCAGGACGGACAACATATCAGCCAAGGCATACCTCAACAAGCAAGGCAGGTCTCGGTCATCTCAACTCCACAGGGAGGCGAGGAAGATCCTCTTTTGGGGCGGAAAGACACGTCACCTCGTTGAGAGCAGAACATATAAAAGGGTCCGAAAATATGCAAGTCGATTGACTCAGCCGAGTGGTGATACAGGAGGGAGAATGGGCTCTCCATCCACGTCTCTTCAACATGATAGTGGCTCAAGTCGGACGTCCCATGGTGGATCTGTTCGCCTCCTCTATGAACCTCACGCTTCCGAGATATTTCTCCAGATTCTTCCATCCAGAGGCTGAGGCGACAGATGCGCTCACGACACCCTGGCCCCAGGGTCTCCTATATGCGTTTCCGCCGTTTGCCCTGGTTTCCAGAACCACCCGCAGAATTCGGGAACTCAGAGCAAAGGTCACCCTAGTAGCCCTGAACTGGGCTCGTTACCCATGGTTCTCGGCAATATAGGAGCTGCCTATACTTCCACCTCTAGTTCTTTCAATACCTCCCGACATGCTGTTGCAGGGTCCGGTATGGCACCCAGATCCGGCCTGGCTGCGTTTGACCGCGTGGAGATTGAGCGGAGCAACCTATCGAAATTAGTTTATTCTTCCCAGGTTCTAGACACCATTTTGGCATCCAGACGACAGTCCACGGTCTGTATATATATAACACCACATGTAAGGCGTTTGTGCGATGGTGTAGACGCAAGTAGGTGCAGCCACTGTTCCCTTCGATTGCTTCACTTATGGATTTCCTGCAGGATGGTCTGATTCGGGAATGAAGTCTGCTACTCTTCGGAGGCAGTTAGCGGCTCTGTCTTCTGTTTTACCTTCCCTGGGAGGATACAGATTTCCAAACATCCTCACATTCAACCCTTTCTACAGGGAGCGTTGACAAAATCTCCGCTTCAGGTCCATCGCCTTCCAACCTGGAGGCCGAATACGGTACTCAATGCTCTTACCAGTTCACCGTTCGAGCCTCTCAGGGAGGTGGGGTTGAAATGGCTGAGGATGAAGACGCTGTTTCTGGTCGCTACCACGTCTGCGGGAAGAGTGTCAGAACTCGGGGCATTGTCAGTGACATCGTCACTCTGCGTTTTTCATAAAGACAAAGTCGTGATTTGCACAGATTCTACCTTCCGGCCAAAGGTAGGCTCTAGATTCCAATACTCTCAAGAGACCTGTGTACCCACGTTCTGTCCTTCTCCCAAGCACCCCAAGGAACGGGTTTGGCAGACCTTGGAGGTAAAATGGGCCCTCAAAATTTACATAGCAAGAACAGAGGATTGCAGGAAGACGGAGTCCTTATTCGTCAATATATCTCCACTTAGGACAGGGGAGAAGATGTTTATATTGGCAATCAGTTCGGTTTTGAAGATCTGTATCACAGAGGCTTACCAGGCTTCGGGTCAGGAAGTACCCAGTGGTATCACAGCTCATTCTCTGCGGAGCGAGGCAACCAACGCCGTTTTTACCAATAGAGCCTCGGTAGAGGAGGTCTGTGCAGTGGCTACTTGGTCATCCATTTCCACCTTCATAAGACACTACCACATCAACACGCTTACATCTGCAGATGCGGCCTTTGGGAAAAGAATCCTTCAGCACGTCGTTAACATGGAGGAAGATGACAACCCACCCGTATGAGGGACACTGCTTGGGGAGGTCCCAATGGAGATGTCCTCCACCTCAGAGGGAGAACGACCATTGGACTTACCGTGAAGGGTCCTTCTCCTCTGAGGTCAGGAGGACCTCTCGGCCCTCCCATCCTCATCTTCCTCTTCTAATCCTTCTGTGCTGACTTTTTCTCTAGTATTTCTAGTTGTACTCTGCCTTGTTCATAGTTGCAGAGCTTTCTTGTTTAATCAGTTGATATTACTGTGTACAGTTACCTTTTTTCTAGGGCAAGGCTACTTCATTTAGGCTGCAAGCACTGCTTTCGGAGTCCCAGAACTGGAGATGGGCTATTCCGGAGGTGCCAACAGGAAGGGGAAAAAACTATTTCCTGCCTCCCTACAGGCATGGTGGGAATAACCCATGGAGATGTCCTCCTGACCTCAGAGGAGAAGGACCCTTCACGGTAAGTCCAATGGTCGTTCTCTCTTGGAGCTCTAGAGGATTCATAGTTCATTAATCACTGGTAGCTTTCTTTCTTTTTTTTGTTTTTGCAATTTATCTTTACTGACTCTTTGTTATTTTTTTTTTTACCCACATATTTTTATTGGAAAATATGCAAATTTGCTTTATATTAACATGTTCCATATTTGGCTAATAATTCTTGCCATATCCCTTTCTACAATTTTTTATCCCCCCTCCCCTGGCTTCCAATGATACTCCGCCCCGATTAACATTTCAGTCAATATTCTCTTACATTCAATTCATTTTCAGTATTCAAATCATACCTTTCATTATTTTCCTTTTTCTAATTTAACTAATAGGCAACTTTCCTGTTACAATCTCTCTTGTTACAACCCTTCTATTCTTAATAGCTGTCAAAACATAGTAGTCTATTTTTCACATCCCAGTTAAGTTCTAAATAGGCTTTAAAATCTTTCCAGTCTGCTGAGAATTCTTCATCTTCTATTCCATGAAGTTTTCTTGTTAACTTGTCCATTTCAGCCATAAAATCATTTTTTTAATCCACTCCCATTTATCAGGTACCTGCTCCTGCTTCCAGAACTGAGCATGTCATTCTTGCAGTTGAAATTAGGTACCATAACAAAGTTCTTTTTGCCATTTTAACTTCTAATTTTAGCCCTAACAGTAACATTTCTGGTTCTTTTTTCAAAGTACATTTCAAGATTTTCTGAATTTCATTATGAATCTCAGTCCAAAAAGCACTTGCTTTTTCACAAGTCCACCACATATGGTAAAACGAGCCCTCTTTTTTCTTACATTTCCAACATTTGTTAGACATATTCTCATTCATATTAGCAATTTTTTTTGGTGTCATATACCATCTGTACATCATTTTGTAACAATTTTCTTTAACATTAACACATGTTGAAATTTTAATCAATTTTTTCCACAGACATTCCCATGCTGACATTTCTATATCTCTATTTACATTTATAGCTCATTTTGCCATTTGCTCTTTTACCGTCTCATCCTCTGTGTACCATTTTAACAAAGCCTTATAAATTCTTGAAATCATTTTTTTACCTTTTTCTATCCAAATCGTTTCAATTTCATTATTTTCTTTTCTAAAACCATATCTCATTTTATCAGTCTTAAATAAGTCATAAATCTGTCTGTAGTTTAACCAGTCATATTCAAAGTCCAGTTCTTCTCTAAGTCTCATCGCGAAACTCTTCCCCTCAGTTTTTAGAATGTCTCTATAGGGTAACCAGTCTCTCCCTTTATGCCTTGAAAGTGGTTTTATTACTTCCGCCGGAACAATCCACATTGGTCTTGCTTCGAAAAAAAATCTCTTGTACCTCATCCATGTCATGAATAGTGATCTCCTTATGAAGTGGTGTTTTGAAAGGTTATCTACTTTAGATTTCTCATACCATAAATAGGCGTGCCAACCATATCTTTGGTCATGACCTTCTAGTGCCAACAACTGTCTGTTCTCCAAATTAATCCATTGTTCCAACCAAGCCAGGCACACCGCATCGTGATATAATCTAAAATTAGGAAGTTGAAGACCTCCCCTTTCTTTCGCATCACAGAGAATTTTCATTTTGATCCTTGGCTTCCTTCCAGCCCACACAAACTTAGAGATCTCCCTTTGCCATGAATTCAACACTTTACAATCTTTCACAATTGGAATCGTCTGAAATAGGAATAACAAACGAGGTAAAATGTTCACTTTGACTACTGAGACTCTGCCCAGTAGTGATAAATTCAAAGTATTCAATTTCTTAATATCTTGTTGGATTTTATTCCAGACCTTTTCGTAATTGTTCTTAAACAGATCTATATTCTTTGCTGTAACCTCAATTCCCAGGTATTTAGTCTTTTTCACCACTTCACATTGAACTCTCTCTTGTAGGTCCAGTTGATTTTCTTTTCTAATATTTTTACAGAGTATCTTTGTCTTGTTCTTGTTCACATAAAATCCAGCTAAGTCACCGAATTCCTTAATCTTTTCCATCAATAATGGTACATTCCTTACTGGATTATAAACATTACATCATCAGCAAAAGCCCTATATTTGAATTCAAAACTCCCAATTGTAAGTCCTTTTATATCTTTATCTTCTTTTATTTTACTCAGCATCACTTCCAAAATCCAATCAAATAACAAAGGAGATAACGGACATCCTTGTCTTGTTCCTTTTTGAACTTTAAAATATTCCATCAACTCTTTATTCACGTTTAGCGACGCTTTTTGTTCACAATATACAGGCCTAATCATATTTGAAAAGGGCTGCCCAATGTCCATTCTATCAAACACTTGAAACATAAATTCCCAGTTTAAATTATCAAAGGCTTTTTCCGTATCCAAAAATAGAAAGGCAACTTCCTTTTCCGGATGTTTATCGTAGTACTCTATTGCGTCAATCACGATCCTTAAGTTGTCTCTGATTTGTCTATTTGGTAAGAAACCGGCTTGTTCTTCTCTGATAGCAGTCTTTAAATAAGTCTTTAATCTTTCTGAAATAACTTTGGCAAATAATTTGTAGTCATTATTAAGTAGTGAAATTGGTCTGTAATTTTTTACATCTGACAAATCTTGTCCTTCCTTAGGTATGAGAGATATGTTGGCTTCTTTTCAAGATTTTGGTATTAATTTCGTTCGTTGAATTTCATTAATTAGAAGTTCCATAATCGGGGTCAGCTCCTCCTTTAGTTTTTTGTAAAATTTTGTCGTGAATCCATCTGGTCCTGGAGCTTTCCCTAATTTGGCGTCTTCTATTGCATTATATATTTCTTCTTTCTGTATTGGGCCATTCAGCATTTCTTTAGTATCACTATCCATCTCAGGTAATGTTACATTGTCCAAGTACTTTTTGATTTTCTCTGGGTCAATCTTCTTTTTTTGGAAGAATTTTGCATAGTATTTGAAGAAGGCTCTTTTTATCCCATTCATGTCAACAATTTCTTTGCCTTCTTCCATTATCTTGGTTATTGTCCTTCTCTCCCTCCGATTTTTCAGTTGCCATGCTAAATACTTCCCTGGTTTATTTGCTCATTCAAAAGATTTTTGCTGCAATTTCTTTAAATTACAGTAGAGTTCTCTGTTTAATGCTACTTTTAATTGTTCTTGCAAAATTTGTATTTCTTTGAGAAGTTTCTTTTTGCCCGGTCTCCGTTTCAACTTATTCTCTTTTTGTTGAATTTTGTCCTGCAAATCTTGCTGTTGTTTCAAATTGTTTTTCTTATTGGCTGCATTCATTGAGATCAATACTCCTCTCATCACCGATTTATAGGCATCCCAAACTGTCTATATGTTGACCTCTTGATTTAAGTTCATTTGAAAAAAAAATTGAGTTTCTTTCCGCAAAATCTCCACTAGTTTCATCTTATCCAATAAGTCCTCATTAATTCTCCAATGATATTGTTTAACCTTTTCTTTTAATGTCCAAATTAACGGGTTGTGATCTGAATTGGTCTTTGGCAAAATTTCCACCTTTTGAGTTTTTAATGCAATCTTGCTCGACATCCAAATCATATCTATTCTTGAGAAGGATCTATGTCTGTTAGAATAAAAAGTAAAGTCTTTGATTTTTGGATTCCATTTTCTCCACACATCTTCCAGCTTTTCTTGTTCAATCAATTTTTTAAAAAATTGAGGTAACTTTCCGATCTTGTCATCACCCTTTTGTGATTGTCTGTCCAATTTATTGTTAACAGTACCATTAAAACCACCAGCTAGAATTATCTGATCGTAATGCACTTGATCCAATTCCCTCAACAAGTCCTTAAAAAAGTTCTCTTTGGCTCCATTAGGAGCATACAAATTGACAACCAATGTCTTTTTTTGTAACATACTAATCTCAACTGCCACTTATCTCCCTTCTTTATCTGTAAAAACTTGTTTGGGTTCCAACTTTTTGTTTACATAAGTCACAACTCCTTTATATTTTTTCTCTGCCAAGGAATAAAATCTTCTCCCAATTTTTTATTAATCAGATATTTATTGTCCCAACTTTTTATGTGAGTTTCTTGTAAACAGATGATATTAGAATTTTGCTTTTGTAGCCAATAATTCACTACTTTTCTTTTGTTAGGTGAATTAAGTCCATTTAAATTCCACGATAGCAATTTGTAATCCATCATTGAGTCTTTTTAAATATCACCAAAGTCTTCAATGTTTTCGGCTTTAAACCTATACATATCCCCCGGTGTCTTTTTGAGTTGTACGTAAAGGACAGTCCTTGTGGTATCTCCCATCTGAATCTGATATTCAGTTGTTTCAGTTCTCCACCAGCTTCTTGTATTTCTTTCTATCCTGCAAGATGAACCTTGGGAGTTCCTTCATTATTATTATCTTTTTACCGTCAATTTTCAATGGCTGAGTAAACTGCTTCTTAAATACATCCTCTTTCATTTTCTGTGTCACAAATTGAATGATGACATCTCTTGGTAAATTTTTTCTTTGTGCATAAGCAGAGTTCACTCTATATATAAGATCAAAATTGTAATCTAACTCCCCTTGGTTTTCTCCCATATATTCAGTCAAAGTTGCCATCACTTCGGTACGTATGTCTTCTCCCAATTTTTCTTCTATTCCTCTCAGTCTCAGATGGTTTGACATTGCTTTATATTTCACAACTGCCTCAAGATTCCGGTTGCTTTGTCCATTCACTTCAATTTTCTTTTCCAAATCTTGTGTCTTTTGCACCATTTCCATTGATTTGGTCACCAAAGCTTTAACTTGATTACTTGTATTTTCCACTTCTTTTTTAAACTCTGCCACTTCTGCAAGTACTAACTCTCTCAAGGCCGCCACGTTTTTCTCCTGAACTTCTTCCAGCTGTTCCAGCTGTTTTTCCATTTTATCAAATTGCTTGTCCATTTGCTTCATCATACCGTGGATTGCTTCTAGCATACGCTTCTCCATTGCTTCTATTGCTGCCTGCCATTCTTTCTTATCTTTGGCTGCCATACCTGGACTCTGCTGAAGTTTTGATTCCGTTTTGGAAGTTTGTCAATACACTTCAACTAACTTTCCAATTCCCTTCAAGTTCCACTTTGTTTTGCTATTGCTGACAGTCTATTTTGTCTTAAAAACGCATTTTAAAATTTAGTCCTCCACAAAATGGCGGGCGCAATTTCTCTATGGTTTTCTTGGCTAGAGTAGGCTCTTTCTAAACTTCCTCTTTCCGGTCCGACGTTAAAAATGTCCTACTAGAAGCACATCTGGTCCGTCTCTTTTTTGGTCCTCCAACACAGTCTCTAGCCAGGTTCAGTTTCCAGCTGGACACAGTTAACTGTTACACCTTTGTCTCGCAATCTTTCCAGTCACACTTGCTTGTTCGCTTATCACTCAGTCTCTGACCGCAGGAATGTTAAACAAATTCAACTTCTTCCTTTTTTAGCGCTTTAATGGACTCTTCTAATTTTAACAATGGATCAGTTCTACAGCTTAAAGTCTTATGCACTTAACTGCCTTGCTCAAAACTCATTAGATCTTCTCCCCAGTAAGCAAATCATTTCGGTTACCTTAGATGTTTATCTTGGGACTTCGCATCGCTTCTCTTTACTTCCAACGGTAGATCGTTTCTTAAGAGATTGGGAAATGGTGAATTTAAGCTGATTCTTCAGCTTGGCTAGCTTCTTTAGTGCTGATTAGCAAAAGCCCGCTCCTGAGAGGAGTTCAAGGTGTAAACAAGCCCCCTTCAGGACTTGCGGATGCTGATCTCTACTCTCACTTGGACCTCGTTGCTTGCTTGGCACCCCCCTGCCTGGGGGTTGCTGCGTTGGGCAGTAAAACTGCCCAAACTGTCAGAAGAAGCCGCCGTCCACTCCGCTCGATCGCAGGAGTGCGTCAATTCGCCATTTTACTCCGACCGGAAGCTCCACTGCTAGCTTTCTAAAGGAAGTTGTAGATGTATTTTCTGAAGTTTTTGCCCTTATGTAATATGGCTACTGTTTTAAAGTAGTGGGATGTTTAAAAAGCAGTGCATTCTGGCTGCAGCATTCTGTACCAACTGTAGCTTCTGGACACTCTTCAAGGGCATCCCTATGCAGTGTTCCCTCTAAGCTGAGTTAGTGTGAACTAGCTCGCAGTTTTTTAACCTCCGGCTCACACACTTTTGTCTTAGTTCAGGAAGAATGGCTCCAGCGCAAACTAATTTTGCAGCAGGCAGATTGTTAGCTCACAACTTTAGTGTCAGTAGTTCACAAAGTACAATTTTTGCTCACAAGACTCTGCAGTTCAGAGGGCCAGATTGGTGTAGTGTTAAGTGCGCGGACTCTAATCTGGGAGAACCCGGTTTGATTTTCCACTCCTTCACTTGCACGTGCTGATGTGACCTTGGGTCAGTCACAAGCTCTGGCACATCTGTTCTTGAAAAAGGGCAGTTGCTGTCAGAGCTCTCTCAGCCCCACTCAGGGTGTCTGTTGTGGGGAAGGGAAGGGAAAGGAGTTTGTAAGCCGCTCTGAGACTCCCTTTGGTAGTGAAGGACGGAGTATAAATCCAACCTCCTCTTCTTCTATGTAGAGTGCATTGAAGTAATATCATCTAGATGTTACCAGGGCATAAACCACAGTGACAAGATCTTTTTTGCCCAAGAAAGTCTGCAGGTGGCTCACCAGCGAAAGCTGCTGAAAGGGACCCCTGGCCACTTTGCCATGCCTGGATCCAGAAGCATCCCCAAGCTACGAAACTGCTCGTCCACATATAAACTTTCCCAGATCAGACTTTCCCTCCACCAGTAGCGCCTCCATTTTGTCAGGATTACATTTCAGCTTGTTAGCCCTCATCCATTCCAAAACTGCCCAAGTGTGAGATAGAGCTGAGTGTTGTTTGCATATTGGTGGCCGCTCCTGCCCAAATCTCCAGAGGACCTCTCCCAGCAGCTTTATGTAGATGTTGAAAAGCATGGGTGACAAGATGGAACCTTAGGGAACCCTGTAGGCCATCATTTCCCCAGCACCACACTCTGAAACCTACCCTCCAGGTAGGAACAGAAACACTGCAGAAACAGTGCCTCCAAGTCCCAGTCGTGAAACTCGATCCAGAAAGATACCATGAGGTCCAGGAGAATTAACAAGGTTGCACTCCCCTGCCCATCTTCCAGCGCATGTCATCTACCAGAACAACAAAGGTCCATTTCAGACTCATAATCAGACCTGAAACCAGATTGGAATGGATCTAGAAAATCTACTTCATTCAGGAATCTCTGAAGTTGGCCAGCCACCTCTCATTTTATCACGTTGCTCAAAAATTGTCCATTTGAGACTGGATGGTAGTTATTCAACTCTCCTGGGCCCAGAGTAGGTTTCTTTAGGAGCGGGTGCATCACTGCCTACTTCAAGGCAGGAGCAATCATCCTGTCTCTCAGGGAGGCATTTATTGTGTCCTGGACACAATCCACCAGCCCCTCCCCCCAGCAGGGAGCCAGGAGGGGCACAGGATGTATAAACAGGTCTCAAAGTTCCCTGAATCATGCCCACATCCTCTGATTGCACAAGCTGAAAGATATTCCACACAACTGGACAAATCTGTACCCTGGGACCGTCTGATCCTAGTGCTGCTCATGTAGAGTCCAGGTTGGAACAGATGCGAGAGGTTTTAGCTGCACAGTGCTTAGCAGAATGATCACAATAGGCTGCAGAGCAGTCCATTTCATCTCACTGGCCAGAACCCAAAATGCCCTTGACCATCCAGAAGAGTTCTACAGATCTAAACCATGGGGATGCAATGACAGCAGAAAAATATTGCTTCTTTGCCACCAGCATGACCACCACGGAGTAGGCTTTCAAATGAGTGCTAACCCATGGCTTCTCAGATTTGTCCCGAGTCTTTCTTCATCATCACTGTAGCCATCTTGTCTTTTCATTGCCTGCAGCACCTCAGTAAACCAAGGGGCTGCTTGGACTCTGCCATGAGCGAAGGTGCCTAGTTGCAAGTGTGACAATTCCTTGGGTCATTTCCCCATTCCAGAGGTCAACCATGGCATTGACAGGAGCACCAACTATATCAGCAGGAAAATCCCCATATACCATCTCAAAACTTATTGGCTCCATCAGGCTATGGGGGCAGATCATCTTAATCCCCCACTCCTGTGGAGTCTTGGTACTCCTGCTAAGTCTAAACCCAAGCAAGTAGTGATCTGTCTGTGACAAGGGGACCGTCTTCAACCACCCCACCTTCAGATCACCTCCTTCCTGCCCAGAACAAAACACTAGATCAAGAGTGGGGCCTGTTACTACCTGAGACAGGCCCATGATTGTCATGGAGACCATGAAATCCTGAGCTGCTCCCAATAAGGTAGCCTCTGCATGGATGTTGAAGTCCCCTGAGACAACCAGCCTAGGAATCCTCAACACCACATCCGAGTTCAAGTAAGGAGAGAGTTGGACAGTGGGGTGAGTGGCATGCCAACAGAAAACCAATCCTGTCTCACACTCCCATCACTAGACACATACAAACCCAGCAGAGTCCTGGAGAGGGGGATAGAATTTGGAGAGACTACAGCAACACCACACTTCCCTGCCTGCCAGGCTCATGCTGATGCATCAATGGGGGGGGGATAGTTGGGAAAGGTTGACACCTGCCCCAGGTCTCAGTGATACACACCAGATCAGCCCTCTCATCCAGAATTAAATCACAGATAGCTGCCGGTTTGTGTGTAACTGATCTAGTATTTAAAATCAAGGTATTAAGCTCAGTGAGACTTTCCAGCACTTATGTACATACATACGTAACATGGTTTGGATCATAGTCCGAGCAGCTTTGAATAGTGACTCCAGTGCAAAGGGACATGGGAAAAGACAAGGAATTGCAGATGCTTATTGCTGGTGTCACTATGATAATGTTAGTATCCATTTTAAGAAGTACCAGATTTTTCAGGGTACACTTTCCAGGAGGCAATCCTCTGCATGCATTGTGGGATGGTGCAGCCAAATGGAAGCCTGTACCCCATGTATACGTGATGTTTGGATTAGCTGTTACTTCATAATAGTTAGGGTTGCAAGATGATTTCTCAAATTCAGACCCTGACTCATACAGAATGTATTTCTGGCTACAGCGTAATCTACCAGAAAATGTCATTTGTCTCCTTTTCTTTGGAAGATAATGATTCTAAATCACCGATTGAAGACCAAATCTGATTTGTAAGGTGAGGAATATTATTGTGGCAATCATTCTCCTTTCCTGTGCAGAAAAGGGATAGTCTTTAACCCAGTTAGAGAAAATAACATTTTTCCATTTCTCTTCCATGAGCAATCAAGTCAGTGCTCTATTCCATTTTCTCTAAAGGAAGTACTTATACTGGTTGGAGTGAGTCACATGTTGGGATGTGTACTGTGAAGAGAAGTGAAATCCTTAAATTGCAATGTGCTATGATATGTTTTTAAGCGTATTGGATTTTTGTGAATGGCTAAATAATAAGTATTGGGGAAAATACAGGTTTAACAAATAGGTTGCATTTAATAAATAGTGCTTGATTTTTAAAACTGTGTTTTTACAGTTAGAACTTAGTTCACTTTACATTTTAAAAGAAACACTCATAAAAGCACTTTCCCTGAGAGCAAGCCACCACAAATAACATGAGAGCTACCTCTGAACAGATCAGCTCCCATGGATTCCTGAGGTTAGACAGCAACACCTGGGCAGAAGCACAATTATCTTTTGGTAAACAGGCAGGACAAATATCACTAGAAAGGAGATCAGAGAGAAATGTAGCTTGTTGGCTACACAGTAGTAATACAAAGGCATCTGGAATTTCACAAGTGTGAATGGCATTTGCAGCATAAAGATCAATGGCAAAGATCTACATGGAATCTGTCTGTGTTAGTAAAATGTGCTGTAGTGTGGGAGTGCACATTTCCATCTTCTAAGCAAACGAGGTGTCTCCATCTGACTTCAATTTTCCGTAGATGCAAAGTGAAACTTTCAAGAATAGCAGCAGTAAATATAGAGCTGAACTGGGGTTTCTCTCTCTCAGTGACACATTTTTGTACACTGTTATGTTTTATTGAGCACATATGTTCCTCCTCTAAGCAGTTTAATACAAACTTTTGGTGCAGCTTCTGGTGGTACATACCCTAATCAGCTGAAAGAAGAGGTCCAAAAATAAAAGATGATAAACTAAGGAAAGGGCATATCACTCTTCCTTCACTGAGCAGAGCTGATGTTGTCCCATCTAAATTCAATTTGAATTGCACATTGCAATGCTGTTTTTGGTGGAGAGAGACTAGTTTGAGCTGAATAGGCTTATCAGCAGTTGGCAGTAATTCATAAATTATTGGTAAGATCTAACCAGCAGTAGACAGAGGCAGCTTTGTGGGTTCACCTCTCTAGCTAATGGAGGTGATGCTTCTGTAGGTATAAATGCCTGTGGGGATTAATAGATGGCTATTTTGATCATTTCTACAGTACTTTTTGATGTAGGAAGTATTTTACAATACTTGTTTTACTTTATTATCTTTGTGATAGTACAGAACATTCTTGCAGTGCTATGAGATACTTCTATATTCTGTAGGAGTTGCTAATAGCTACATCTTGCCAAGAAGAACCTGGAATGTAGAACACATTTAGAAAATTGTTGACAGCTTGGCCTCTCCAAAGTCCGACAGTGGATTTATCAGTGCAAATTGAATTTCTCAGCTCAGAATGACCACTGGTAGGAGACGTATTAACTCAACTCTGCTTATGCTTCTTCTAGCACCCAGTTGGCCAGCTGAGATGAGTTACAGTGCTGAGAAAGAATGGTACTTGTATGTTTCATGAACATTTCTGTCCTTCACAAAATGAGGTTTCACTTTGTTTGTGTGTGCTCCTTTGCAAAAGGATGCAAAACCTTTGAAAAGATGTCTGGGAGAAGAAGGAAACCACTGCATTACTGAGGCAATTGAGGCAATGCTTTCTCCACTTATCTAATGTGCCTAGTTGACCACTTGGGCACAGACTGTAGATTGCTTGGCATTTGGCCATACATCTAAATGAACACGCCAAAGCAATACACAGAATATCTGGATGCACATCCAAATAGGTTGCATTATTTTTAATGAAATGTGCATTTCAATGAACCCATGAGCAACTTAAGCTGCACTGGGGACAAAATTCTTACTGCTCAAGTTCTGAGAGTCAATAAAACCACAATCAGAGTTTACCATTGCAAGGTCAGGGCAACAAAGACTATTCCCTCTTCCCCACTTCTGTTTTGCTCTAAATAGTGTCACATTGTAGGTAAAATCTGGTTCATGATCAGATTAATTACCAATAATCACCCTTTACAAAATGAGTTCCCACTTCTAATGATTTTATGCTTCTTTTAAAAAAGGATGCACATTGTTCTCAAGGAGCATGCACTAGGGAGAAAAAGGAAGACATCATGCATCATGAACAAAGTTAGAGTCCAATGGCACCTTTAACTCAGTTGCCCATCTTGATCTATCATGCATCATGGTCCTTTGTCACAGAGATCACAAAGACATAGAAATGGCACTGAAGCAGCAACTTGTTGGGATTGTTAAAAAGGGGGGGGAAGGGATATCATTCTGATAGGGTGGAGTCAAAGGGATTTTTGAACCCCTTCAGAGGCTAATTTTCATGTCAGAAATCAAACCTCATGAAAACTGGGTATAGCACTAGAAAAGTAATTATGTGACATCCCCCACCCCCCTGGTAACAGATCCCTTCATACTACTAGAGGGAGCAGTTAGAAAATAGGAGCATAAATTTCTTTCTCAAAGGCCCTGAGGTTTTGGTTTGAAGAAAGGAAGGAGGGCACACGGATAAACAGCACTGTGTATTATTCCCCAACACAATTCAAGCCAAAGGCTCTTTCTCAGGGAAAGCTATAAAAACTGAAACTAATTAATACATATATAAAACATTCAACAGAACAACTTGCCCAGCCACATCCCTATAACATACTCCTAAAGTACATATAAAACCAAAAACAAATTACTACCAGTGTGTTCAGAGCAATAATAATAATAATAATAATAATAATAATAATAATAATAATAATAATAATACAGCCATATGTTTGGCTTATTAAAACTGTTTGAGAAATGCACCACACTGAGTAACTGACACTTAGCAGAACATTTATACATTTATTGATGGTATTTTTTCGATCCTCATGTCTTCTACAAAAGAAATACATTTATGAGACCAAAACCAAGATGTATTCCCTGGGGCAGCTGTGCTAAGTGATCACAGCTAATCAACAAAGATTCTTGTGGAGTTGCACCCTTCTCAGCCCACTGACTTCAATGGACCTAGCAGAGTAGTAGATTCTGCTTAGGCCTGCACTGTTAAAGATGAACAAATGTATTGTGACAGAGGTAGTTGTGGGGCTGACACAATCCACTGCATAAAAATACACAATTGATGTTAGCTTTACCTGTGTATTATTTTGAGAAGGACCGCACAAAGCAGTCATCCATCCCTCTACTAAAATATCTTATAAAACTGTTATCGAAGAACTAAATGACTGAAGTACTTCTTCACACAGTGCATAGTTGAATTGTGGAACTTGCTGTCGTAGGATGTGGTGATGGCCACAGAGTTCGAGGCCTTCAAAAGGTGAGTGGACAGATTCATGGAGGACAGGGCTACCAGTGGTTGCTAATCATGACGGTTATCTAGTCCTTCCAGTATCAGAGGCGGTATGCCTCTTTATATCAGTTGCTGGGGAGCTTGGGCAGGAGGTGCCATTGCAGTTATCCTGCTTGTGGGCTTCCTAGAAGCAGCTGTTCACTGTGTGAACAGAATGTTGGACTTGATGGGCCTTTGGTCCAATCCAATATGTCTCTTATGTTCTCATTCAGCTCTGGGTTGAAAGGGCAAAAGGCATTTTGGTCTGTATTTATGGATCACAGGGGAGATGCTGGTGGGGTGCTAAAAGGAAGGAAGAGGGGGGAAACACCTTTTGAAGTGATAGGTATGAATACTACAGTGTCAGTAGCAGCTCCTAGCTGAAGTGCTAAAGACAGCCTATACTATACAATGAGATATGCCATCACACAGGCATACAGATCCCCTTGGGTTGTTATTTTCTATAAGCAAAGCTCAAGATCGTTTCCCACCATTTACTCATTTCATTTCCTTGTTTACTGTTTCTTTAAAGTAGAATGTCTTCAAAGTTCCATTTAGTACATTTAATTGTTTAAGGTTAGCCAGTCATACATTTTAATATTTACATTTCCAGATTGCAGCAGTGGTGGTTTATAAAATATTTTCTTGCAGATTACCAGTTTCCACCATTAAATGGGGAGAAGCAGATCTGATATCTTTATTGGAGGGCATCAAGAGGTGATGGCAGTCAGCATGGGGACTGCAATTTTAGTACTGTGCAGGCTGTGGCAACAATGCCCAGCCTGGAAAATTAACATAATTAGCCATATTACCGATTTCTCCTACCCACATGCATGGTGTTGAAGTATTGGTCAGCAAGCCTCAACCTTGTTGTTTGATGCTCTCCAGTAAGAATGTTGGATCCCCCTTCCCAGTTTGCTGGTGGTCAGTGCTGTAAGCTAGTAGTTTGCCAGTGAGCTTTACATAGGGAGTCTTCTGGATCAGATAATGAAACTCCCCTAATTTTGCTAGGTTTCATCTTTTCTTTTAGAAAAGCAGTCACGTCTGTCTTGTGATTTTGATAACTATGATCTACAATGCCTTTCAGGTGGAGATGATGGAGTCATGCTTCTCTTTTAATAAGAATGAGTTTTAATTTCTACCAGTTTGCACTTGGGCAAAACTGAAAGTCCTAGTAGTTATCACCTGTAAAACTCTAAATGGTTTACAACTGGTGTTTCAAAGACAATTTTCTCTCCTTGTATTTGCCTGTTTGCCTTTCAATAAATGAAGGAGAGCCAGAGTTATATAGCAGTTAGAATGCCAAGCTAGGATCTGGGGGATTGGGTTTGAAACCCTGATTTGCCATGGAAGCTCATTGAGTGACCTTGGGCCTGTCATAACCTCTCAACCTAATCCACCGAAGAATGATGTGATAAGCCACTTTGAGTTCCATTGGGGAGAAAAGTGGGAAAAAAATAAAATAAGAAGTCTGGGTGTTCATTGGTTCAGCTTGAACACTGGTGCTTCATAACATGTTCTGGCAGTGTCTTGCTTAGCATTTTATGAAGACTAAAAGAACACTTACTCTGTGTGTATTTCAGAGGGTAGCCATGTTGGTCTGCAGTGGAACAGCTAGATTTGAGTCCAGTAGCACCTTAGAGACCAACAAGATTTTAGGGATATAAGCTTTCAAGAGCCAAAGCTCCCTTCATCAGATAAAAGTAGGAATGGAGATCTCTGATATCCCAGTTAGAAGGCAGGAGGGTGTGGTAAAGAAGAAACTTAGGATGCATATTGTAATCAGCTTAATTGGAGCATAGTGGAAATGCTTGAGGGCAGAAACTTAGTATCTGTAGGAAGGTAAGAATCCTGTGTCCTTATTCATCCCTAGGGGTTCATTGTTCTGAACTTGTGAATAAACTCAAGTTCAGCAATCTTGTATTGTAATCTTCCTTTGAAGTTTCTTAGGTCAGCAATGGAATGACCTAGAAGATTAAAATATTCTCCATTTTTGAGTATTTTGCTGTTTTTAATGTTGGATTTATATTCATTTATTCTTTTGCATAGGAACTAACCTGTTTGTCCAGTGTAGAGAGTGTAAGGGCATAGCTGACATTTTAAAAAAAATAATAATCAAATTTTATTGAAATATATAACCAAATACATAAACCAGAAAATTCAAGAAAAAAACAAACATATACATACATACATATAATAGTAACATTAGGTAACAGATACAGTAACACATTATGAATAATACAGATAACAAGAAAAAAACCATACAGA
Organism: Gekko gecko; assembly: GCA_029375565.1. NCBI lineage: Eukaryota > Metazoa > Chordata > Lepidosauria > Squamata > Gekkonidae > Gekko > Gekko gecko. Next base: position 43,059,848 of record JAPDNY010000007.1, on the reverse strand, counting down.
ATCTTAAAAAAATCAGTATACAGTATTGACAGCATCTAAAATCTATATATCTAATAAACAAGTTGCCCCCTCTGTGCAGATATCTAAATCCATACATCGGGGGCACTTGGGGGGCAGTGAGATTTTTCTGCACACTTGGGGAAGTCTCCAGGTGTGCAGAAAAATCTAAAAAGTTGAAAAAATATATGGGGGATACTTAAATCCCCCCCCCAAAAAACAGCATTCCTTGCACATGCGCAGAGAATGCACCACTAGGAACTGTGGCAGAGCCAAGCAGTGGAGTTGCTGCTGGTGGCGGTGGAGAAGCCTTGGCGGGCTGGTGGCTGGGAGCTGCAGCCAGTGCTGCTAGGGGGGGAAGCCTGGCCAGCCTGGCGGCTAGGAGCCATACAGGGCTTGCCACCGTTGCTGCTGTCAGTGGTGGCAGTGGCAGCAGCAGGGGAAACCTTGAAGGGCCGGCGCTGGGAGCCATGGACATTGTTGTTGTTGGAGGGGGGAGAAGCCTGGCAGTCCGGTGGCTAGGAGCCACACAGGGCTTGCTGCCATTGCTGCTGGCGGCTGCTGTGACAGGGGGAGAAACCTTGGAGGGCCAGTGGCTAGAGCCACAGCCATTGCTGCTGGTGGCTGGGGGGAAGTCTGGGAGGCCTGGCTGACTGTCTGCTGGGCTCACCTGCAGCCACCACCACTTCCTGCTCTGTGCGGAGCTTCTGCTGCTTCATCAGGCCAACCACCCAGAAGCCATGGGGAATCCTCCCCTCCACCAGTATCACGGGTCCTGCTTCTTGTAGATCTAAATTCTGTATGAGATGCTAAATATTCTAGAACTGGGAACCATATTTTCACAAATTTCGAAGTGTAAGGTTCTGTTTCACCTTGTTTTAAAGAATCCGATAATTTATCGATTATACAAAATTCTAGTAATTTTAAGAACCAATCAGAGATTGTAGGCAATTTACCACTTTTCCAGAATTTAGCTAGTACTGCTTGAGCTGCAGCACAAAGTATTTCTATTAAATCCAGATTAAATGGATGATGTTTAGCAGCCAGCCAATGATTTAACCCTAGCAACTCCATGTGTAACGGAACCTCAAAATGAGTTATGTCATATATCTGTCGTATAGCCAAATTCCAAATTTTTTGTACAACTGTACAATCCCACCAACAATGTTTATATGTACCTAACTCCTGATAGCCCCTCCAGCATAAATAAGAAGCTTCTTTTTTGAGCATAAGCTACTTTTTGTGGAGTTAGATACCATCTAGCAATTACTTTGAAAAATTGAGTACAAATAGATATGCTCTTTGTTCTAAAGGTGTAGGAAGTCCAAATCTTCCTCCACTGAGATGTAGAGAAAGATCGAGTACAATCCTTGTGCCAATATTTGGTATAAGAAGGCAACATCATCTATTGCTGACAGCAATATTTTGTAAATAAGGGTTATGTATTGTTTGTAAGCTGGATGGGAGTGTTTGATTAAAGTTTCAAATGGAGTAAGATTCATTTTTAACAAGCGAACAAAAAATTCAATTGCACATTTTTTTAAAGGCATTGAAGATGACTTGCCAGAACTGATATAAAAAAGTCAATCCTATATATATAAAGTGCAATCAGAACCATATCAATTTTCCTTGTATAGAAGAACCACCACCAAAAAAAAATTTCCATAGCATTTTATAGAAAACATAGTAATCATTAAAGTGAAAGAAACCATTAAAAATAGAGCATTATGTGCAACCATAGAACTCTCAAAACCAGATGATAATTTAATAAAAGTTATAAACAGTTTACCTAACTCTAACATTAACATAGGAAAGACAAAAAAGAAGAGAAGAAAACAAGCTTTCCCTTACAGCAAGAACACAAACTGATCCATTCGGTAACATGTTTAACATAGAGAAGAGAAGGAAATAAAACCATCAGTTCGAGGTATAAAGCATAACAGTGAACAGTGAACCAGGCCACCCATATGAGCCAAGTTTTGTTGAATATAAAAACACTAATTTGTACTACATTAAAAAAGGTTCAAAAGATTTAAATAACTGGAGAAAGATATCAGATGAGTAGGATATCTGTAAATGAGACCTTTTAATATAAATAGATCATAAATAAAAACCCAATAGAATACAACCCAACACTGTAAAATGAGCTTAAGCAATGTGTTCCCAAACTGTGTTTCGTATGTAAATAAAACAAGTAAATTCCTTGTAACATCCCCCCAGAACCCTCAAATATCCCTCTCTTAAATAGCACTACTCTGATATGCACAGAAAGAAGAGAGGGAAGCAAAAAAGAGAGAAAAAATACAAAAAAAGAACAACAATCCCACCTGACATAAATTGTGATGGAATCGTCCGTTTCTGTACAGGAAAGTCGCCTCTCACTCAGGAGCAAACAGCCACTGAAACCCTCCCCCATACCCATGTGTAAGCATATATGCAAGATAATATCATATAGTAATCTGATTTATAATCAGCAGTAGTATAATGAAATAAATTTAAAAAATAAGAGTAATATTACACTCACCAAAAAATAAAGAAAAATAAAAACACCCAATTCAAGACAGTGAGACTGGAAGAGCAGATTTTGCATAGAGAAAGCATAAATAATGAGTAGTAGACCATAGAAACATTACGGAGTCTTAGGAGGATGCTTTATTGGAATCTTGCTCCATTGTACTGGTGACTGCGAAAGAACTAATTTGTGCTTAAATGATTTTTTCAGCAGATCTTGTCCAGGTTCGAGATTCAGAGCAATCAGTAACGCTTGTCCTTCTTCAAGATCATGAGCAGTAATAGGTTCGCCAAGATGATGTACTTGTAGACCGCCCAATAACAGCCAATGATATCTCACATTTGCTTCTCAAAGTCTGGCAGTAATTGGTTTAAGCAGATTCCAAGTATGCAACAATTCCTTTGGGAGGTCAGGGAATGCCAGAATACGTTTCTCCTTATATGCGAAGGAGCCATGTAATTTTGCTTCCCTAAGGATTTTTTGAACCATACACACGTCCTGGAATTCAGCCATAATGTCTCTGGTTCTTGATCTGAACGTGGTATTTTTTGGACCAATGTGATAAGCATGTAGAAACAATGGGGCATATTTGTCTTCTGGGCTTAAAACAGATGATAGCCAAATTGCCATGAAAATAATAAGATCTTGAGACCCCTCTTCACCTTCATGAGTGCCACAAAACTTAACCAATTGTTTAAGTTTGGTCTCCAGAGCTATTAGTTTTTTCAGATGTCCACATTTCCTGCTCTCGTAAATGTTCTCATTTTGCACAGTAAGGCCCATTTCCATAGTCGCATTAGCTGTATTAGATACCTGCTTAAGAGTTTGTTTAATGGCATCTAATTGTACTCCCAAAGGATGCAAGCGACTGTCAAAATGGTCTAAAATTTCTAATTTAAGATCCTGTAATGTATGTAGCCAATCTGGCTTTTCAGTAATATTTTCAGCATCTCATTGTGAAGCACCTCCAGTGGCCATTTTGTTTGTTGCCACTGATATGTGAGAAGAATTTTTAGCCCTGGTAGGCTTGAAAAATGCTTTCACTAACCTGTTTTTCATAAACTCCTGTGATGTTTTGTCTCTACTGGATTTTTTCATGTCCAAGTCTCAGGTAAAAATTAAATAACTGTATTTGAGGGTGCTTTACACAGGGAAGGGTTCAGAACTCAGTCCCTAAGCATCAGCCATCTTGACTTGCTGACGCCATGCCCCATAGCTGATGTTTGATGGTATACATAATATTGGAAGATGAACAAGTGAATAAACCTGAGATGGTATGGCTGGTGTTAGATCTGTTGATTCTGTTGTCAGAGTGGATATGGGGACAGAGTTGGTATCTTGGTTTATTGCAGGCCCTGGTCTCAAGAATCCATATACATGTTACGGAGGGCATTGCTGTGGGTGAGAAATCTGTGGGCATGAAAAGGTTTGCCTCCCAATGCCTGTGAGAAGGGAGTATCATTGTCCAGCATAAATTACAAGTCTTTAATGATGTGTTGAAACAGTTTGAGCTAAGAGCTGTATGTGACCAGTGGTGTTTAGGGATGGACATAAACCGGCTCATGAACTAAAGTTCATGTAGTTTTTGTGATTCATGTAGGTTTGTGATTCTTGAACTGAAATTCATGGCAAGTCCCCCAGCATGAACTTTCCACAAACTTTCAAGGAGTTTGTGGGGGTTTGTGAATGGATACATTTCCAGACAGACTGTCTCCATCCTACACAAACAAAACATTTACCAAACTTCAAAGCAAGAAAGCAACTTTAAAGCAATGGATGTGTGTATGGAATTATCCAGTCTTGGAAATACCAATAGATCCCCTGTACGTTTGAACCTGCATCTGATATTTCCTCCAAAAGCATTTTCCTGGGGGCATCTTCTTTGGGGGGGCCATAACTCATAGCCCCCATGTCCAATCTGCAAATAACTTGGAGAGCATGTAGAGGAACATCAGGGGGTTTGATGTCTCTAGCTTACACAGGGTCCATTCTATACACTTCTGAACCTGCACCTGTCAAAATGGCTGCCTGTCATTTCCCAGAAAGCACTTTCCTGGAGGCACGTTATTTGGGGGCATAACTCAGACCATATAAATCCAGTCCTCATCAAACTTGGAGGTCAGGTATGGGAGAGGCAGCCAGAGATCCCCTGCAAGTTTAGTGTCTCTAGCATGCCACAGGGGCCTTGTTCTACCATGTCACAAACCTCACCAGTTCTTTTGGTGGCTAAAAGTCCATGATGGTTCGTGGTTTGGAAACCAGGCACAACATGAATGGAACCACATATTCCCAGTTTGTGCCCACCCCTAGTGGTCTTCTGTTATTGTTTCATTTGGGCCTATTTTATCATGGGTTATTTCTTGGTATCATTCTGGCTTTGTTGTTCTGTTTACTTATTATATCAAGTGATTATTGTAATCTCAAAAGTATACATTGTGTGTAATTTTAGTAGTGTTAGTACTCGGATGGTTCCGCAGGGCCTGGGATGTGTTGGGTGACCCTCACGGCCCAGGTGGAAGAAAACACAGATGAGCTAGAAGGGATGCTGGGATGCCAGTGGGAGGGAGGGCTTGCTCCAACTGCCCATATGGTCAAAAGGCATTCAGGTGCAGGGAAAGGAGGGAGGCAATGTGGAGGAAGGGGTGCCAGAGCTGAGTAAGGAGTGCAGTAGCAATGCCTGGCTGAGTGAACAAGTGGCTTGGCTGAGTCAGTGTGGCACAGCCAGCAAGGCAGCTGGGGACTGCCACTGGGACCTGTGTGGGTTGCCAAGACCCAGGGCAGCCTGAAAGGACAGCTGAGTCTGCCCACTACAGGAAGGAGCTAAGGAGTCCGTAAGGGGTGAGGGGGAAGGATTAATGGCTGCAGGCAGAAAGCCACAGGAGAACCTCCCAGCCCTTGAACCACTGAAGAGGCATGTCTGTCAGAACAGTGAGGGTCAAGGCAGCCCCAGAGAGTCTCTATGGCAACCCCAGAGAATCAAGAAACAACCTGGCTGGAAGGCAAGAAGGTGTGAGGAAACAGGACTGGAAGGCTGCACAGAGACAAAGGCATTGATTTTGGCAGTTTGGTGAGGAGTGAGGCCAAAGAGGATCCCCAGGGGAACCAGCCACAAGCCAATGGTTGGTTGCCTGGTCTGAGGCCATGGACAACGGTCAAGCCTGCATTAATTTCATTTCCTCCTGCACCACATCCTTGGTTGGAATCGAGGCTCTGCAGAACTATTGCCCTTTTTAAAAAAGTATGTGTACTATGAAACTTATTCAGGTCCTGGAACTCCTTGGAAGAAGGATGTGAGAAAAGTAGAATAAAAATTTTGATAGAGGATGCCATGTAGTTTAACCTACTATATTTAAATGAGCTGTTCATGCTGTTTATGTTCTACTTTTGGGTACATTACAGATCATATTCAACAGCTCCTGAATTTTTAAATAGTACATTTTAATCAGAAAAATTCTTGAATTTCATTTTAATACTCTTTACTTATGGGTCTAGACCTCTGTTGTCTCTCTGACTGCAATGTATCTACATAATAACCAGCCTTAAATAAGCATATGTTTAAGATGCCCTGAATCTTTGCTTAATGATATCCTTAGGGTTTAGAGCAACCTTTCATTAGCAGTGCATTATCCAGGGCTATATGGTTATCTTTGTTGTCAGTGAGGACTCTCATTTCTTAAAGCTTCTCAGTTGGCCAATTAAGGTTTTCCATTTTCACTGTTCATATCATCTTGCCGCGTTCATTATAAAGCCATTGGGCACAATCCACTGGGAGTTCCATCTGCTGTAGCTCCATCAACATGAATGGGGTATAAGCACAAAAGTAGAGCTCCTGGGATTTGAATGGAAAGATTTCTGGTGGAATGTACCCTACATCTTTATAATGAGCATTGCATTTGCACAGTGTGTCTGTCTGATTCTCTTCTATCAGTCATTTGGGAACACAGTTGGGGCCTATTCTTTTTTATTTCTTTGAACTTTGTAAACTGAATGAATAGCCTGTGTCATCCTAACAACAACTTATTCAGAATAAAAAGAAAGATTGAAAAGGAGTATAGAGTGGCCAATAAATTTAATGCAAATCAAACGCATAAAAAAGAAAATGGATATTAAACTATCATCTACTGGATAAACCCAAGCTCTTTAAAAAAATCCAAATAAAGTTCTCCCAATGACAGCTGTTATCTGTTTTAGTATATGTGCTGTATGTTTCTTTGCTTTTGCCAAAATTAATTTGTTTATTAAAGCTTGTACATTCTACCTTGGGAGTAAGTTTCATTGGGCACAGTGGTTAAACTTGCAAAAAAGTTTTTTTGTGCTCTGCTGTCTGTTCAAATATATAGATTAGTACGGCATTTTACAAGTGAAGAAGAAGAAGAGATTGGATTTATACCCTGCCCTTCACTACTCAAAGGTGTCTCAGAGCGGCTTACAGACTCCCTTCCCTTCCCTTCCCTACAACAGACACCCTGTGAAGTAAGTGGGGCTGAGAGAGCTCTTGACAGAAACTGCTCTTTTTCAAGGACAGCTCTTATCGGAACTACGGCTTGCCCAAGGTCATCCAGCCAGGTGCAAGTGGAGGAGTGGGGAATCAAACCCAGTTCTCCCAGATTAGAGTCCGCGCACTTAACCACTACACCATAGGCAAGTGTTAAACACTGAAACAAGAGCTAACAAGGTGTAGTGATTAGAGCACTGGACTAGTATCTGGGAGTTCCAGGTTCAAATCCACACTCTGCCATGGAAGGTTGCTGGGTGACTTGGAGAACTGCTTTTGAGAGAACAGCTCTGAGAGAACTGTGCCTTGCCCAAGGTCACCCAGCAGCTGCATGTGGAGGAGTGGGGAAACAAACCCAGTTCTCCCAGATTAGAGTCTGCACTCCTAACCACTACACCAAACTGGCTTCCTGAGTTGAAATATTTAGAAAATCTTGGGAAATAGGATTTTACTATTACTGTAGATTTTCTCCAGAAAAAAGGAATACACTTTTGTTTATAGTATTCTCTATGTTTTTGATTTTTGGTTTGCTTGTATAACCCATCTATTAATATATTTGGCACCTGGGAAATAAAGCTTTCTGTCTATGTAAATGCAATTATACTTTATTACAGACACCTCTTAAGTCTTTATATGACAGAATCATATGTTTGTTCTTTAAATTAGTTTACTTGGTGCTCTAAATTAAATTAGTTTTATTGATGATATAGTTACACAAGACAGAATATGACTGATACACACACATTACTGGCCTTAATAGGATGATGTTTGCAAGGATATGTCCATGAATTCTGAAGATCTTTAAAGCACAATGTTACTTCCTGCTCAATGTTACTTCCTACACTGTAGGTCAGGCACGAGCTCAGTTATCTGAGTTGAAATCCCAGCTCAGTTATTGATTTGTGGTGCAATGCTGTACAGTCAATTGATTTCAATAGGTTTATATTGGAGTAATGGTGCATAGGACTGTACTGCCAGTGAAGGTTCTTATGCTGAGTAACTTTTTTCATTCTAATATCCCCATTATTATACTACTTATAAATTATACCACTTATGATCCCTCCCTCCCTTGCTTCCTCCCTCCCTTGCTCCCACCTAGAATTTCTATGTGTTCAAGGAAGGGGGATGATTTTTTCCCCTCATTCCCTCTCTTATGACTTCACTAAACACCCCCTGAAATAACACTCCTGGGGAACAAGAAACCCCCAGGAACAGCTTGGTCAAAGGTCTCATGCAGGCAGGGGGGATCAGCAAAAGTTGCCTGCCCCACCACACATATGGAAATTCTAGGCTTATATTCCAAGCCAATATTTCTATTAATGTTGGTAAGATTTTCTTTCATTTCACGTGCGGCTATTAATTTTACTCTAATCTAAAGACACAGTATTCCAATTGTCTTCAGCACTTTCCCTTTTTTCAGGCTATTGACTTATACTAGTATTCTTTTCCTTGTACTTTCCTTGTTTTCTGATTTAAAATTTTAAAGATTATTTTTTCTAAGGTCTTCTGCCTGAACTTGCATTAAGCACACCTACTTTTTAAAACTCTTGAAACCACCAATCATAAGAACATAAGAGAAGCCAATGTTGGATCAGGCCAGTGGCCCATCCAGTCCAACACTGTGTCACACAGTGGCCAAAAATACCAGGTGCCATCAGGAAGTCCACCAGTGGGGCCAGGACACTAGAAGCCCTCCCACTGCTGTCCCCCCCAGCACCAAGAATAGAGTGCATCACCTGCCCCAGACTGAGAGTTCCTATCTATACCTTCTGGCTAATAGCCACTGATGGACCTCTGCTCCGTATGTTTATCTAATTCCCTCTTGAATCCGTCCATGCTTGTAGCCACCACCACTTCCTGTGGCAGTGAATTCCATGTATTAATCATTCTTTGGGTGAAGAAGTACTTCCTTTTATATGTTCTAATCTGACTGCTCAGCAATTTCATTGAGTGCCCACAAGTCCTTGTATCGTGAGAAAGGGAGAAAAGTACTTCTTTCTTGACCTGCTCTATCCCATGCATAATCTTATAAACCTCGATCATGTCACCCCTCAGCCGTCATTTCTCCAAGCTAAAGAGCCCCAAGCATTTTAACCTTTCTTCATAGGGAAAGTGTTCCAACCCTTTTATCATTCTAGTTTCCCTCTTCTGCACTTTTTCCAGTGCTATAATATCCTTTTTGAGGTGTGGTGACCAGAACTGTACATAGTACTCCAAATGAGGTCGCGCTGATTTGTTTTCAGTTCCCTTCCTAATAATCCCCAGCATAGCATTGGCCTTTTTTATTGTAGCCATATACTGTCTAGACATTTTCATTATCTACTACGACTCCAAGATCTCTTTCTTGGTCAGTCTCTGCCAGTTCGGACCCCATCAACGTGTATTTATAGTTAGGGATTTTGGCTCCAATATGCACTTTGCACTTGGCCACATTGAACCCCATTTGTCATGTTGATGCCCACTTTCCCATCCTTGACAGATCCCTTTGGAGAACCTCACAATCCTCCCTGGTTCTCATCACCCTGAACAACAAGGAAGTACTTTTCTCCCTTTCTCACAATACAAGAACTCGTGGGCACTCCATGAAATTGCTGAGCAGTCGGGTTAGAACAGATAAAAGGAAATACTTCTTCACCCAAAGAGTGAACATATGGAATTCACTGCCACAGGAGGTGGTGGCAGCTACAAGCATGGACAGTTTCAAGAGGGAATTAGATAAACATATGGAGCAGAAGTCCATCAGTGGCTATTAGCCACAGGGTATAGATGAGAATTCTCAGTCTGGGGCAGGTGATGCACTCTATTCTTGGTGCTGGAGGGGGCAGCAGTGGGAGGGCTTCTAGTGTCCTGGCCCCACTGCTGGACCTCCTGATGGCACCTAGTATATTTTGGCTGCTGTGTGACAGAGTGTTGGACTAGATGGGCCATTGGCCTGATTCAACATTGGCTTCTCTTATGTTCTTATGTTCATGTCATCTACAAATTTAGCTACTTCACGGCTTACTCACTAAACTAAGGTTATAGAAACCTAATGGACTGCTTTCAGGTTTACAAATTATTATTTTCTTCATTGCTTCATTTATTTATTTGTTGCAGGATATTCAAAATGGCAGCAGTTTCAAGAAGGGAATGCTATAGCCTGTGACAGCATTTGCTTTTTTATACTAGTTCTGCTCCTGCATCTTTTAAATCTGATAAAATTTCTAGAGGTGAATTGACGGCTGTTATCAGTGACCAGCACATCTGGTAACCCATGGTTTGCACAAACCCAATGCAATTCATTAATAACGACCGTTGCAGAGGTGGTCTGCATTCGGGCTACCTCCAATCACTTAGAATACACGTCAACAATTAACAAGAACATTTGGCCCTGAAATGCCCCAGCGAAATCGAGGTGGAGCTTCGACCACGGTTTGTGGGGACTTTCCCACCATTGAGGAGGAGCCTGAGGAGGCTCTGGTCTGTCTTGCTGGCATTACATACACTATTTGACCCTCTGTTCAATATCAGCATCTAACCCAGGCCACCAGACATAGCTCCTCGCTAGGTCCTTCATATGAACAATTCCAGGGTGCCCCTCATGCAGTGATTTCAGTACTCTTTCCCTGAGTTTAGTAGGGATTACAACGTGAACTTCAGCAGACAGCGGAAGATAGGAGGGCCTGGCATAATCTGGTCCATGGGGTCACGAAGAGTCGGACTCGACTGTGTGACTGAACAACAACAACAACGTGATTTCCCCACAGCAAACATCCCTTAGATACTGACAATTCTGTTTGCTGCAAGCTGTTTGGCTGAAATTTTGCCTCAAATGGACCCGGTGACCACCCCCTCCATACCCAGTTTAGCACCCAGGCAACAGTGGAGTCCTTTGCTGACGCAGCAGCAATGTCCAAAGAGCAGACTGGGGTTGAGGTAGTTCATCGATGGCAAGTATGTCCACCACTGGAGCCAGATCAGCGTCCAGTTGGGGCAGCGGGCAGCAGCTTAATGCATCTGCATGTCCAATTACTTGGCCAGGTCAGTACTCCAGGTCGAACTCATATGCCGCTAAGAAGAGTGTCCATCGCAACATGCAAGGGGACAAGACATTAGGGACTGGATGCTCTGGAGGAAAAGTCCCTAACAATGGCTTGTGATCAGTCACTAGGAGAAAACGCCATCCATAAAGAAAAACATGGAATTTTTTAACTCCCGAGACTAGCGCCAAGCCCTCATTATCTATTTGTGCATAGTTCTTCTCCGCTGTGGTCAAGGAGCGGGAATAATATGTGATAGGTGCCTCCCTACCGTCAGGCATTACATGGCTGAGTATGGCCCCCACCCCATATGGGGAAGCATCAGCCGCCAACACTAGCATTTTAGCTTCATCAAAGTGCGTTAACACAGCCTGGGAAGACAATAGTTCTTTTACAGCCACAAACGCCCACTCCTGCGTCTTGCCCCATACCCATTGGGTGCCTTTGTTTAGTAAAGCATGTAATGGTGCCGCCACAGAGGCTTTATGGGGCAAAAATGAGTGATAGAAATTGAGCAGCCCTAAAAACAATTGCAGCTCTTTTTTGGAATTAGGGCGAGGCGCGTTTTGTATGGCTGATACCTTATCCCTTGTGGGATGAACACCATGTTCATCTATCATGAACCCAAGAAACTCTGCACAAGGAACATTTTGTCTTTTTTACCTTGAGCCCTGCGTTTTTAAAATGGTTTAGAACTTCCCGCAATCATACCCCTAATTCATCATCGTTTGCCCTCGCAATTAGAACATCGTTGAAGTAGGGCACAACGGCCGGTAACCCCCGTAGTAACCTTTCCATCAGACCTTGGAAAATTCTCGGTGCAATGTTTACCCCAAACTGCAGCTGGTTTACTCAGAACGCCCCTCTATGTGTGACAATTGTCTGGGCATCAGCCGCTTCTTTATCCATGGGCAGCTGCTGATATGCCTGAGCGAGGTCAAGTTTTGCAAACACCTTACCCCGGCCCAGAGATGCCAGTATGTGACTGATGACTGGCACCGGATAGGAATGCTGTTGAAGAGCATGGTTAATTGTACATTTATAGTCTTCACACATACATATGGACTCATCAAGTTTTACAAGTGTGACAATGGGAGTTTCCCATTTCCCAAATGGAACAGACTCTAGTACCCCTTGTGCAACCAACTTGTCTAATTCAGCTTCAATTTTTTTCCGCATAGCAATAGGAACCTTACGGTATTTCAACCTAATAGGGGCTACAGATGGATCAAGATCAAACGAAATTGGAGGCCCCGTATACCTTCCCAGTGCATTCCCAAAAACTTCTGAAAACTCTGCAAACAGTGAGGCCCATTTATTTTCACAAACCTTATTTACCCCCATTATGGCAATGCCCAGATTCCCAAACCAATCTAGGCCAAGCAAACTAGCCTGATCTCCTTCAGCACCAGTAAGGACAACGACTCTTTCTGCCCCAGAAACTGGACTTCAAAGACAGCCCTTCCTGCCAGGGGAATATGCTGGCCCTGGAAATCCGACAAATGCGTGTTGGCTGGCATCAGCGGCGACGGCTCCTCCGGGGAAATAGGTGCTGCCAGGTCTGCGAGGATATGATGGTCACTGCAGATCCTGAATTGACCTTCATGGTTCAAAGAACGCCGTCCAGCTGTAGGGTGACATTTATCTTCTTATGAGGGCCGGCTCTGATGTTCAGGATCATGGAAGGGCAGCTGCAGCATGCGGTCTGATGATAGTCGCTGCCCTTGGGTTTGATTCCGGGTCAAGCTCTAGGGTGTACCTTCGGAGACAATGGCAGGGATGATCTCTTCTTAGAGCGGCAGACTCTCGCCACATGGCCACGCTTACCACAACCTCGACCCATGACATCTCTGGCCCAGCAACGATCCCGCTCATGCTTCCCGCCACAACCGGCGCACACATGCCGTGGTGCAGTCGTCACTATGGTCTGCTGGGGCTGGTTGGCTTGTGTTTCATTGATGTCATCAGCCTCCTCATCCAACTTGTTGGCAGACTGGTGATGGACACTCTGCTCTGTCTGGCCCTGCCACTGCCAAACCTCTCTTGTTGATTTCTCTGCTGCCTCAGTGGCGACAGCCTCAGAGTAGGCGATGGCATATGTGAGAGCCGAGTGGGTGAACAGGCGTTGCTGCAGCTTTTCATCTTTGAGGCCACACACCAGCTGATCAAGAAGAGCCCCTTCTAAATCATCGAAATTGCACAGTCGGGCAGCTTTCCGTAACGCTGTCACATATTCTGCGATGGTCTCATGTGGTGCCTGGTTCCTTCTGTAGAACGCATGCCGGCATGCTATTTGTGATGGCTACGGAGCGAAATGTGCCCCCAGCTTATCAGTTATGTCCTTGAGCGACACCATCTTGATGTCATCGGAAGCGACTAGGGACCGGGCAATGTCGAGCACCGTCTTCCCGCAAGAGCTGAGCTGCATAGCTCTCTTCCGGGCCTCGTCCACGATTTGGTTCACCTCGAGGTGAAACTCAAACCTGGACAGGTAAGAGTCCCAGTCCTCAGTGTCAGGCTCGAAAACCTCGAACTTCTGGTTAGTGGACATTGTAGCTGTCAGCGCGGCCACAACAGCAGCTGGTGTCACAGCTGGCTCGACCGGTGGCTGCACTTCATCTGCCGTTGTTGCATTGGTTCAGCAGGGCTGCCCACCCACTCTAACATCCCATCCTCGTCGCTAATTGTTAAGTATGGAACTCAACTCAATGTCAACAACAGTGATTTCAGCTTTATTACAAGTGATAAACAGTTCAAGTTAACCAGAACAGCGAACAGTCGAAAACAGTGGAGCACAGCTCCTTTTTAAACAATCCGGGCTAATATAGCCACACCTATTTTACAATAAGTGACCAATCAGATTATAAAGATAACCAATGAGGTTTGTTCCCTCCACCACCTTATACTTAGTCCTGATTGAATAAACGTTCAGGGATTTCAATCCTTGCCTTAGTTCAAGCTCAACATGGTTCGTCTATAGAGACATAACACCCACAGAAGCCAGAGGTTTAATTTTTAAGCAGGTGCTTATGCACTCAAAACCAGCTGTCGGACATGATACAAACATTGGACCTTTATAGGTGCTAGATCTGGAAACAGAAGACATGAGAGTTTGACAGTTCTTAACCAGGCCCATAGCCAGGATTTTGTAATTTGTGGGGCCTTTAAGTAAGTTGAGGGGCACTGACATCACAAAATAAAAAAATAAAATTTTTAAAAACTCACTTTTGTAGCATTCACACTCTGCCTGCCTATGCAGGGAAGCAAGCCACATTTGGGGAAGGGGCGGCAGTGGGGAGTCCTCCAGGTGGCCCAGAGAGTCGGGAGTCCTCTGGGTGGCCCAGAGAGCTGGGGGACCTGGGGGCTGACTGGAAGTCAGGGGGCCTTGGCAGGAAGTCACGGGGGGGAGGCCCCGAAATGCCCCACTGTAGCTATGGGCCTGTTCTTAACCCATAACTAAGTTTATTTCTGCAGAACACTATGTAAACCAATTTCCAACCTTCAGCCGCACTCAGAACTACAGAAGATAAAGCAAAGCTAAATGCACAATACCTTCAGACATAACACAAAACCAGGAAGCTGAAATATGTTGTGATTTAAAAAGGTATAAGTTCAAGGGTATAAGGAGGAAGTATAGAAATAATATTTTAATTTAAATAATAGAGATATCATTGTGGGACCATTTTAAAATCACTAGACTGTGGGACCATTTATTTCCCATGACTGGTGCAAATAAAATAGTAATTATATAAAATTAAGTGGTTAACAGAGTGATTTATGTCATCACTGAACAAGTAATTCTCTACATCTGTTCATTAGACTACATCCTGCAATGCTTACAGGATAAAAGATTTATCCTGTAAAAAAGTTTTCTTTGGTGGTGATGGTGGTGACATTATGAAAAAATACGACACACTGCATTTGATCAGAAGAAGAAGAAGAGGAGGAGGAGGAGGAGGAGACTGGATTTATACACCGCCCTTCACTCGGAGTCTCAGAGCAGCTTACAAACTCCTTTCCCTTCCTCTCCCTAGAACAGTCACCCTGTGAGGTAGGTGGGGCTGAGAGAGCTCTGACAGAAACTGCTCTTTTTCAAGAATAGCTGTGCCAGAGCTTGTGACTGACCCAAGGTCACATCAGCAGGTGCAAGTGGAGGAGTGGGGGATCAAAACCGGTTCTCCCAGATTAGAGTCCACGCACTAAACCACTACACTAAACTGGCAATGATTGTGGTAGAAAGAGTTCCTTAGAACTGAAGTGTCCTGTCATATGGATGCCCCCTTGACCTGACAAAATACCTTAAAACAGAGGCTAATAACATGCATAAAGGAGGCTGTTGTACACATATATGAAAGCCACGTTCCCATATAACAAGTAGTTAAACAAATAGCAGAAATTCAGCAGGTGTAACTTCCCCATCACTGGATTTGTATCAACAAGTGGCACCTGTCCATTTGTGGCAGGCATAATACACACCCTATGCTATTTGCAATGGAACGTAAGGATCTCTGTTTGTGGCAGGCTTAACTCATCAGAAAATAATACTACACATTTGAAAACTGGCCACCAATCCCAGAATGATTATAGAAGCTGCAGTGTCAAAAATGAAGGGAAATAGAACCAAGTTATCTTCATGGCAGGCAACATGGAATAAGAGAGCTTTTAAGCAACCTATCATGTATCTTTAATACTCAGATCCCCATTCTGCCACAGAAGCATTCTCAGCTGGACCTTCCTCACAGGGCTGTTGTGAGGATAAAATGGGCGACAGGAGACAGTATAGCTTTGGGTTCCCATGGCGGAGAAAGACTAGATATGACATTTGGTATAAAGCTAATTTTTAGTGACATTAAAAAGATTACATCATTTGTCATATAGCAAAGAAGCCTTTACAAAGCGATATTCAATCTTTTACCAAAACAATAATAATGATGATAACCCAGTGCCTAAACTGCATGTTGTTCCACATGTATAATCAGTAAAACAAATTAATGTGCCATTACCATGCATGTAAAGGGTGGAGGAGGGGGGGAAGTATACTTTTCCTTCTTTTTAGACTACGGAGAAATATTACTCCCCCCCTTCTATTCATAATATTAACAAAGGTTTGCTACTATACTACTGTCAAGTACATTGTGTTGGCAAGCAGGGTAGAATGAGAAGATCAAGGCTTGAAAGTAAATGGGTGGGGGGAGCGACACAGAAAAATTAGCTGGCAGGAGAGAGAAATGAATGAGAAAAGAGTGGAAAAGAGGGAGAGAAATTAAGGAAGAGACACTAACTATTGCTTTGCTCCAGTCTCACAGAAAGTGGAATCTAGGCAATAGTTGGAATTCACTTTACTCTGCTCAGACTTCTCTGCACCCCTATTGTCTGCAGCCAGAACTGCATCAAAAGGAGAATCATTGGAAAAGTGTTTGACTGGATGTAGCATGCAGGGGCCCTCCAGCAGACTCCCCCCCATTTTGTCTCCATAGTCTCCCCCTGTTGATGGCCCTGAATACAAGCCCAATATCTGGGCAATGTGCCATCATTTTGGTCGAGAGATCTCCTCTGGAGATATGAGGCTGTGATGCTTATATCTGTTCTCTCTGAAACAGCTTCATTGTTTGTTTTACCAAAAGGTACTGACCTTTTAATTAATTTCATGTGCGCATACACATATGTGCACACTTGCACACATGTATGCATGTGTATGCACGTCTTAACACACAGCTCTCAGCAAATTACCAAATTATATGTAGCTCTTGTTTACAAACAGAAATGACCAGGACTGTCATTATGATCAAAATCAGCTGTATGTTGGTTGAAGACAGAGTTAACTGGAGTTGGTTTTAACATGTGAGAAATATATTTTAAGAAGAAGAAGAAGAGAAGAGATTGGATTTATATCCCGCCCTTCACTGCCCAAAGGCGTCTCAGAGCGGCTTACAAACTCCTTTCCCTTTCTCTCCCCACAACAGACACCCTGTGAGGTAGATGAGGCTGAGAGAACTTCTGACAGAAACTGTCCTTGAGAGAACAGCTGTGCCAGAGCTTGTGACTGACCCAAGGTCACATCAGCAGGTGCAAGCGGAGGAGTGGGGAATCAAACCCGGTTCTCCCAGATAAGAGTTTGCGCACTTAACCACTACACCAAACAGGCAGTTTGCTGGATAAAAAAAAATCTGCCCTGAATGTATCAATTTCTACAAATTGATCATTATTTACTCAAGAGTTTATCCTATGGCCAGTGAGTATAGACAGTACATAATCATTGTGATCATCATCATCAATTTATTGCATATAACATGTTTGCTGTATAATATAAAATCCTATATCTAATTCTGAACCAGAACCTTGGCATCCAGATCATTATATCTGTACACAGGGAGAGGAGGGAGATCTCTAAACAAAGTAGGGTCAGTCTCCAGGTTTGCAAAGTCAATGGCTGCCACTTTGAGGGAGTGCTCCTTGTCCTTTCATGGAGGCAACTGTCTTGGGCAAAATGAGTAAAATAGCCTCACTCAGCCACCTAGAAGGAAGCATATATGTCTCTTTAAATATCTTCCCTTTCCTTGCTTGTGCTTTAAATACTTTAAATACCTTGCCTCTCTGAGTTGTGCTGTGGAGGCAACACACACCAGCGAGAAGGGAAGGTATTTAAAGTTTAAAGGGAAGGTATTTAAATAGAAGGGAAAGAATGGGCACAGTGTGTGCCTGCCTTGCTTGTTGCACATTTGCGGCTTGTGGGGAAGGTGTGCATGATGCCAGGGCTGGCCCCAGCTTATTTTGCACCCTAGGCAAAGATCCCTTCTGGCGCCCCCCCGTGCGCCCACCTAGGGGCAATTTTCAAAAATAATCAAGAAATTCCCAGAGCACCCCCCCGCCCCTGTGGCCTCAGCGACTTGGCTGCCATCCATGGCTATCTCACCCTCTCCCTGTTGCCACATTCAGGCTGGGGTCTCGCCCAGCCTGTCCTCCCTGCCCCTGGCCCACCGAGGGCGGGGGTGGCCTGGAGAGGCCCTGACTGACACCCCAGGCTGGGACAACCCCCCCCCGGCTCTCTTGAGGGCTGCAGATGGGACCTCCTCCCCTAGAGAGCCCGCTGGGCATAAGCAGTCCCTCCTGCCCCTCGTCCCGGTGCAGCTTGGCAGGAGAGGCAGAGAAAGGCAGCGTGGGGGGGGGCAATCCTTGGTGCTGCTGGGGAGGGAGGAGGAAAGGGGCTCCGAGCTGGCTTCCTGGTTCCCACTCCGGAGGAGACATGGCCCAGGGCGGGTGATGGGCTGGGGGTCCGCACTTGGGGGGGGAGGGGGCAAAGGGACCTGCTTTCCTTCCTTCCTCACCTGCCAGGCAGCACTGCTTAGCCAACCTTCGGCTGCTCTCCATCCAGGGGAAGGCGAGGCCAGGTACCTGCGCTGGTGGGGGTGGGACGGCTGAGGCAGACACCAGGGATCGGAGACTTGGATCACTCCTCTGCAGCTGGCAGGGCCCCCGGGGAGGCCGCTGCAGCCCCTCACCAGCGAGCAGGCCAGGCTGTAGTCTGCTCCTGCACCATAGAGGGCCGGGTCTGAGTCCCCCTCCTCCTCTGGATGGGCTGCGGGGCTTGCTGTGATGGGATGGCCCCTTCTGGCTCCAGCCCGAGGGGCTCCATGCTGCCCTGGGGCCAGGGGGGACTCAGCAGCAGCACCAGCCAACCTCCCTCATTCCAGCGCCTGGCTGCTGTCAGGCTCCCCAGCCCTCCACTGTGCCTGCTGCCTCCCGGGTGCCGCGCCCCAGCCCAGCCCCCCCACACTCAGCCGAGGGCAGCTGGGCCCCGGGGAGGTGTCACTGGGGGGGGCAGGAGGCCAAGCCGGGCGCACTGCTCTACCGCAGACGCTCCACTGGCGTGCTGCTGCTGCCACTGCTGGGCATCTCCAGCTGGCACTTTGCTCCCATACTCCATCCCCTGGGGGTAGGGGGGGGTTTGCTGGGGGGTGGGTGGGTGCAGTTTGGCACCCTAAGGGCCAGTCTGCCCTAGGCAAATGCCTAGTTCACCTACTGAGTGAGCCGGCCCTGCATGGCGCCCCCTGAGGCTGTGGACAACTGTTGAAGACAGGGCTTCCCTGCTGGCCAGCTGGCTGGCCTCTGGGGGGGAGCCTCCAAAATCAGAGGATTCCCACCTCACCCACCTGGGGTCTGGCATCCCTATCATAAGCTGAGGTAAACTGTCTGAGAAAAGGGGAACTGAATCCCCCACAGTGTTTATTTATGTTATGTACGGCTCAGGTACAAAGTATTCATCCTCACTGGGATAGTTCTAGGGGTGAAATTGAGAGCCAGTTTCAATTTATAAACTGAAGCATTCCACACAAGGCATCTAACCTGTTAAATACTTTATTTTCTGTTCAATATAAAAGACTTGTGTGTCTCCATCTGTGTCATGTCTGCTCGATCAAAAATCTATATAGACAAAGGATTCATACCTACATCATAAATAATTACAGCAACATTCTAGCAGGTTCCAAGTAAGAGACCTGTGGGGAGCATGCAGCTTACAAGCTACCGTTACATTCTAATCTCGGGGGAAAGGCAGGATGTATAGAAAATGTTGATTTATATTTCTTAAGAACACACCAAACATGAACTAAAACACTTCCACTTTTGTTTCAAAATGGCTGGGGACATTTTGGTTCTGCAGTTCAGCACTGAAGTCTGTTATTTACCATTGCTAACTGCCATCTCCATTTTCCAAGAATACCACATGGTTCAATCTTAAAGGGGCAATGGCATATAAGCAATCAAAATAAAACTTCCATCAAATATTGTTCTGTCACACTCTCCTCTGGCAAAAAAAAAAAATCTCATATTTACATATGACACAGCAGATAACATACAAGGATCTGATAGTAAAATAGCAAACAGTGTTGCGAGTAGTACTAAGATATGGTCATCTGTGCCACAACTGAAGAAAGATGCTGGTAAGAGAACATAAGAGAAGCCGATGTTAGATCAGGCCAATGGCCCATCTAGTCCAACATTTTGTCAAACAGTGGCCAAAAATACCAGGTGCCATCAGGAGGTCCACCAGTGGGGCCAGATCACTAGAAGCCCTCCCACTGTTGCCCCCCCCACCAAGCACCAAGAATACAGAGCATCACTTGCCCCAACCTGAGAGTTCCTATCTATACCTTGTGGCTAATAGCACCAATGGACTTCTGCTCCATATGTTTATCTGAATCCCTCTTGAAGCTGTCCATGCTTGTAGCCGCCACCACTTCCTGTGGCAATGAATTCCATTTGTTAATCACTCTTTGGGTGAAGAAGTACTTTCTTTTATCCATTCTAACCTGACTGTTCAGCAATTTCACTGAGTGCCCACAAGTTCTTGTATTGTGAGAAAGGGAGAAAAGTACTTTCTCTACCTGCTCTATCCCATGCATGATCTTATAAACCTCAATCATGTCACCCCTCAGCCATCGTTTCTCCAAGCTAAAGAGCCCCAAGCATTTTAACCTTTCTTCATAGGGAAAGTGTTCCAACCCTTTCATCATTCTAGTTTCCCTCTTCAGCACTTTTTCCAGTGCTATAATATCCTTTTTGAGGTGTGGTGACCAGAACTGTACACAGTACTCCAAGTGAGGTCGCACCATTGATTTATACAGGGGCACGAAGATACAGGCTGATTTGTTTTCAATTCCCTTCCTAATAATCCCCAGCATAGCGTTGGCCTTTTTTATTGCACTTGCACACTGTCTATACACTTTCATTGAGTTATCTACTATGACTCCAAGATCTCTCTCTTGGTCAGTCTCTGCCAGTTTGGACCCCATCAACATGTATTTATATTTAGGATTTTTGGCTCCAATGTGCATCACTTTGCGCTTGGCCACATTGAACCCCATTTGCCATGTTGACGCCCACTCGCCCATCCTTGACAGATCCCTTTGGAGTGCCTCACAATCCTCCCTGGTTCTCACCACCCTGAACAACTTTGTGTCATCTGCAAATTTAGCCACTTCACTCCTTACTCCAAACTCCAAATCAGTGTTCCCTCTAAGCTGTGGAATCTTGTGAGCAAAAATTCTACTTTGTGAGCTACTGTCATTATAGTTGTGAGCGAGCACTCTGGCTGCTGCATAAATTAGTTTGCTCTGGAGTCATCCTTCCTGAGCTAAGACAAAAACAGGTGAGTCGGAGGCTAAAAAACTGTGAGCTAGCTCACACTAACTCAGCTTAGAGGGAACACTGCTCCAAATAATTAATAAACAAGTTAAAAGCATTGGACTTAGTACTGATCCCTGTGGTACCCCACTGCTTACCAACCTCCACTGAGAAAATTTCCTATTTATACTCACTCTCTGTTTCCTATTAATTAGCCAGTTCCACAAGAGGATTTGTTCTTTTATCCCGTGACTACTGAGCTTACTTAGGAGCCTTTGATGAGAAACTTTATCAAAAGCTTTCTGGAAGTCAAGATAAACAACATCTATTGGATCCCCGTTGTCTACATGTTTGTTCACTCCCTCAAAAAACACGAACAGGTTAGTGAGACAAGTTCTTCCCTTACAGAACCCATGCTGAGTCTGCCTCAATAGTTTTTGTTCATCAATGTGCCTACTAATTCTTTCCTTAATAACAGTCTCCACCAACTTACCCAGTATCGATGTCAGACTGACTGACTTGTAATTTCCCGGCTCTCCTCTGGAACCCTTTTTAAAGATGGAAGTGACATTAGCTACTTTCCAGTCCTCAGTAATGGAAGCAGATTTTAATGAAAAATTACATATTTTTATAAGGAGAGTTTTGTAAGTTCACATTTGAGTTCTTTCAGATCTCTCAGATGTATGCCATCTGGGCCTGGTGATTTATCAGTTTTTAAGTTTTCTATCAGTCGTAAGACCTCCTCTCTCGTCGCCTCAATCTGACTCAGGTCTTTCAACACCCCTCCCAAAATCAGCGGTTCTGGAGTGGGCAAGCACTTCTCATCTTCAGCTTCTCAGCCATTTCCATATCATCCTTCAGTACTCCTTGTATCCCTTGGTCATCCAAGGGCCCCACTGCCTCCCTGGCTGGTTTCCTGCTTCTAATGTATTTGAAGAACGTTTTATTGTTGGTCTTTATGTTTTTTGCTATATGCTCGTCATATTCCCTTTTTGCCTGCCTGATCACATGTTCCTAACTGATCATATGTCAGCATCTGTGTGTCTTGTATTTCTCTAGCTGGATGACTCACAGCTTTCCACGGAGACTCTGGCATTTCACTATAGCCCATTGCATTGAAAGGGCCTGGTTCTTCAACATCAGGTTCAGGAAACTCTGTAAGCTGAGACATTATGGTGTCATTGGAAGTGGCAAGAGGAGCCTCTAGTAAATATCTCTGCATCTGGATTGAGCATAAAATGTGCATGATGTGCCATATCTGGTAGGGGGACACAGGTTAGGCAATCTGTTTGGTCATCATCTTATCATCTGGGGAACTGGAGTCAGCGTCCGAATCATCAGAGCCAGAACGTGCAGCTTTCATCTGATGTCTAGCTATCCTAGTTGTGCTCTATTTGGAGTGAGTGGCACTAGACATTTTAGAAAAGGGCCCATGTACCTGTAGATTTCCCTGGAGTGTCTCAACACAGTATGATAATACACATAATAAATCTGTAAGCCCAGAGTGCTGCTGCATCAGTGTTACGTTCTCTCTCTTCTCTTCCCCATAGCTGCCACAGCTCACATTAAAAAACAAACAAATAAACAAAAAAAAAAACACCCAGAGAAATACCCTGTTGCATTTTTAAGGAAAGCTGGGGCCATGTCCAATTCTTTGCACTGCATTTACTATACTGAAACCACTTTGGAAGTATGATGACATTTTCAATTTTACTTTTTTCCATATTGGTCTGTTAATTGTCTTTGGCATCTGCCTGGGGCTTCTAGTGGATATGATATAAAAATACTGTCTACTGTAGTCCTTGCGGCTAAGGATAATATGCCCATTTCTTTGTGTTCTTTAAATAAGTAAATGGTTCCAGCTTAACTGCTTAATGCTATTAAGGGGTCTATCATTTCCCCCCCTTAAGTGACCAATGGGAATACTATTATACTTTGCAGAAAGTAGTTGTTTACACATTATTATGATCAATCTGCAAGTTGTTTTACAGTTTAATCCTTAACAGAGTTATACCTTTCTGAGCTCAGAGACCAATAGACTTAGAAGTGTGTAATAAAAAGG
The DNA here is from genome assembly GCA_029375565.1 of Gekko gecko. Lineage (NCBI taxonomy): Eukaryota > Metazoa > Chordata > Lepidosauria > Squamata > Gekkonidae > Gekko > Gekko gecko. The sequence continues at coordinate 43,036,641 of JAPDNY010000007.1, read as the reverse complement.
GTAATCGCCCCTCTTTCTAGTGTGGTTTATTTATGCATTTTTAATTGGATTTTATATTTTAACTGTATTTCAATTGTTTAAAAGTTTTAAATGTTTTCTCTGTTCACTACCTTGAGGACCCTGGTTGGGTGGAAAGGCAGCATAAAAATATTCTAAATAGATAAATAGCTCTGCTTAGAACTCCACCTTTAGTATTTGAAACCAAAATTGTAATTTCTACACACACACACACCCCGCTCCCAGACACTACCAGCCACCACAGCCACAGGAAGGTTTAGGGATACCAAAAGATCAGGCAGTCACAGTTTGCCACCTATCTTATCTCTTTTAAATATATATAGAGTCCTGACCCTTTCACACACCAGGTCCCCTCTTTCATCACCAAAGAATCTACTAGACAGTGCAGCCCAGTCCTTTTTATCAACCACTCCTCAGTCAGACATTTCATGGAGCTATTGGGGCTGGGACTCAAACACTGCTTCAGTTACCTACTGCCACCGTTTATTCATATCCTGATTCTCTCTCTCTTTCTTCATATGTATATATATATTGCTGAGACTTTATGAGTTTGTGTGTGTTTCTTCACATTCAGACAGTTAAACTGAGGAGTTTAACTTTTATCGAAGGTTATACACAGCATTAGTGTGAGTAATGAAAATGCATACACAATGTTTCTTACTGCTTGAACTTTTGAACTATAACTCTATTCATGTTTCCAAGCCTATTTGCCACAAGCTATCAGACTCTCAGCCAGCATTAGGCTACTGTTCTGTCCCTCACTTCTACACTGCCCTAGATCTTATTCCAACTGACTTCCAACTGAACTAACAGCTGTAACTGCCAGCCCTCCTCCTAACATTCCATCAGATCTCACTGGCTGCGCACAGAGAGATGCAGAACCGGACCTATCCATCACAGTAATGTATCGTAATATGATTCCACTGAAATCAGTCATAGTGCTGAATTAGCATCTCCAGCAAGTATGTTCAGTTACTGATTCTTGTGTGCATATAACATCACACAGCAGAAAATGTATTGCTAATGTTGCGAGGACATTACTGCAAATTCAGGTACTCCCATTGTAAATGCTTAAGATCAAAATCCCAGTGAGTCAGACAAATGGTACATCTAGCTCAGATTCTTGCCAACAAGAGCTGGCATACTCAGTGATAACTAAGTCACTGAAATCTTGAACTTCTGAGTCAATGTTGGCAGTTCCTGTATAAAATAATCAACAGGCAGTTGCTATGCTCAAGAAATATATATAGTGAAACTGAAAATAAAATTTTTACTCTGCAGTGGAATCTCACAGGTGCTTTCTTTATGGAAGCGGTTAGTGCAGGAGAAACAGCAGCATATTTTGTAGAATGGTCATATATATATATTTGCATTGAAATTCTGCTTGTCTCTACAGAGAGCTGTTTGTAAAGGCCATGTACCAACAACATCCCATCACCATGTCTGCTCATATGAATGAGGCTCACTTTCCAGTCTGTTCCATATTTCCCGGGGGGAAGCCTGAACTCCGAGAAGAAAATCTTCCTTCCACTGTCTCACACTCTTATGCTAAAGGGGCTTAGACTTCATATTTGGTTTGAGGGGATGTCACTAAATAACTAATTTATTAATCAGAATTTTAATGTAATAGAATTCTTCCATGCCTAAGTGCAACTTGATGAATTTTGAGAGTTCCTGATTAATGGGCTGGGGGTAGGCAGAGCAAAGATGCCCTTTTCTCTGTGAGATGAACATTTGTTGGTGTGAGGAGACAGGCATTTGAAAATCCACCTTCTTCTGGCATTCAACCTGTCTTGTAGAGGGGCCAGACACTCCCTTTTGCAGCTTCATGTGACTGGTAGAGAAGCGCTAGTTTCTGCAGCAAGATGGCAGACACCTCCTGCTAAGAAGAGGGAGGTGTTTAGAGGCCCTTTTCTGCCTGGATTGTTATTACCTTTTTAAGTTTGCTTCTGCAGTGTTCATAAAAGAACAAGTGCAACGCTGGGCAATATATTGCCAGAAAGCCACAGCCAGAGGGGTTTGGTCTTTTGGCAAGTCTCTTTGGCATATGCTAAGGCCACGGTTTGGGTTTCTCTTTGGCTGAAGGTTACCATTATTTGAACCTTCAGTGAGATAAGATTCATAGTAATATAGAATTCCTTCTTTCCTAATGAATGAGCCCCAGATTATTGGAGAGAAGAACTTTATATTTATTAGTTAAGGTAGTGTTCAGTTGGAAAGGAATTTGTCAAAGGCTGAACTGATACAAAGCAGAATCAAGCAACAGAATCCATGTATTACCTTTTGTCAGGATCAACCAACTTTATAGTTGATTCATCTTGAATCTCCTACCATCAACACAGAGGAAATTATAAATTTCTCTATTAATCCATTAACTTTATCAACCAATTTTAGCAAATGGAATCAAATCAATTTTTATCTGATTAAACTAATTTAAATGTAAAAGGCTATTGTTTAAAATATTCTGTTTACTTGTTTTGGAAACTTGTTTAGTAATGAAGACATCTGGAAGTGGGCTATATTACAATGAATTAACCTAATCAAAGTTGAATTAAGAAATCTTCAATTAGTTACTGAGTTCTTGATGCATATAATGAATGGCTCTAAATATAGTTGCACCTTTAATGAATCACCTTCTGATACAGAAAAACTGAATTTAAGAAATTGGTTTATATTGATTAAAATAACAACTGGTTTATCTTAATGAATTAGTTTATTTCTAGGCACTGAATCAATTAATTACTTGAGTTACTAGATTTGATTCATTTTTTTATAATATGAACAGATTGACACAAATTGTTCTGTTCTCCACATTAAATGGCTAAAGTGGTCTAAGTATGATAACTAAGTAATGCTTATTTTTGTTTTATGAAATTATGAAAGTGCTATTGCCCCATTCCTATGCTAGTTATTGTATGCAGGGCCGGCTCGCCCACTAGGTGAGCTAGGTGCTTGCCTAGAGCGCACCAGCCGCAGGGGTGCCGAAAGGCGCCCCCCTCCACGAAAAGCCCCCTCGCATCTTCCCAGGCTTGCTTGGGTGTCCTGCAGAGCCCCCAGGAAAGCCGGCGCTGGGAGGGAGGGGCGGCGGCTAGACCCCCGCCCCATTCCTGGCTTTCCTGGGGGTCCTGCAGCCTTGGAGCCCCCAGGAGAGCTGGCGCTGGGAGCGAGGGGCGGCGGCTAGACCCCCGCACCCTTCCCTGGCTTTCCTGGGGGCCCCGCGGCTACGGAGCGCCCGGGAAAGCCAGCACTCCACCACCGCCCCCGGTCTTCAGGCCCCACCGGGAGGTTGGCATCCCTGGTGGGGGGTGCCCCAGGCTGTCCTGCCTAGGGCCCCCAGACACCTGGAGCTGGCCCTGATTGTATGTCACATAATTTTCTGTTAAGCATCTTGTAGAGATGCAGAAGCTCTACTAGGTGGACCAGAGAGGTAGCAATCCCACAGCAACTGTAGGATACACACTGGTTGCTGATGTTTTGGTCTGCTCTGTGTTGAATCCTTTCTTCTGCACCACTAGAAGGCTATCTGAAAAGAGCAAAGACAGACAAAGAAGATAGATTGATCATAGTATCTGAAACAGATTGCATGCAGGCTCAAGAATGCAGTAGGTGGTGGTGAATAACAAAAGAAGAGTCATGCCACTAAGGTGTTCTCCTCGTTCCCATGCCTCATAACCTTTCCTCCTAGCTGTTGTCTACTCTTTGAGATTCATCCGTTGGGGCTGGGGGTATGTGGTCAATGAGCTGGGAAGCTTTCAAATTTCTATCTGATCAGAGTGTTCATTTGAATGGGCTGTTCTGATCTACCTTGTTCCAGTCACAGAATGGACTGGCGTGCTGTAATTTAATTAATGTAATTCAATGTGTTAAGTAATTTGTAGTCTGAATACACATTGACCTCTTCACTTCAGCAATCCATTGCCTCTCTGAGTTTTTTGTTTGCAGTAGAAATGTTATTGTAATGCAAATCACCCTCTCTGACTCCTATAGCCTCCATTGACAGTCTGGGTTTTGTGTTGCTTTTGTCACCTGAAATCTCCCTTAGAGGGCCAAGCCCACTCATTCTTCTTTTGGCTCTTCCATTATTATTATTATTATTATTATTATTATTATTATTATTATTATTATTATTATTATTATTATTATTATTATTATTATTATTACTACTACTACTACTACTACTACTACCACTACCACCACTACTACTATTATCATTACTATTATTACTATTATTACTATTTAGATTTATATCCCGCCCTCCCCGCAAACGGGCTCAGGACGGCTCACAGTCAGCAGCAACATGTGCCTAGTCACATAAAACATATAAAAACAGAGTAAAACAATCATACAGTACACAATTAAAGTGCTCCATGTTAATAACTCTCATATACAGAGTGGTTGCATCATCCCAGGTTTAATTGGGAAGGATGGAACAGAGTCTGGGTGGGGGAGGGCATAGTTAATTGCTGTTGCCTCCTATATGTACAGGCAATATAATAAGTACTGTAGATGCTGTATTTACAAATACATTAATTTGTAATATATGAAAATGCTCTGATTTTGGTGAAATGTTTATGAAAACTTTCCTAGCTGTAATAATAGATTGTACTTTCACTGAATTTGTTCTTAGGGCCTACTCATAACTGTGGTGGTATAATTACTGTTACAGAGCCACCATCTTTTAAGATATATATTACCAACATATCTTGGTTTTGACCCTGTGTGGGTAGCTTACATCAAGAGGTTCTTGCTATGAACCTCAACAGTTCTGATAGAAAATATGAATATAGTGAAAACTGGCTATGCATTTGCAACTACTATTTATGTACAGGGCTTTTTTTTTTTTTTTTGAAAAAGAGGTAGTGTAACTCTCAAGAAGGAAATGAAGTTTTCAATCTGTGTACTGAAAACTCATGAACTTTTAAACATTTTTAAAAGAATTTTGTTGAAGAGGTTCCAGAACTCTGTTTCAGCATGTCCCCCCCAAAAAAACCCTGCCTTGCATCATGACAAGGACATGACCTATGTGATTTATGGGGCATTTCAATTATGTAATTGTATAGTTAGGAGAAGACATACCAATATGTCTAGTTTGTACAGAATTATTTCTAGCCTGAGCATCTTCCCCAACTCATCATCTTCTCACCCAACCTGGGATAAAATCTATAAAAATATTAATATAGCCACTACAATCTCAGCTGTTCAGTAAACTAAAGACTATTCATTCCATTATAAAAAGTGCCAGAGATTCCCAGTATTATACGGGGAGCAATATTGTTGGCACAAAGTGATATACAGTACAGACAGCAAAAGAATGTTATGAAAAATCTTTACCACAAGTATAATTAAAAGGATAAAATATGCATTAATATTTTGAAAAATATAAATTGAAATGTTACATGCAAAACTTCTAAATGACAAAAGATATACAAATAATAAATGACAAGATCAAAAGCATCCTCCTTCACTCTCTGATGGGACAGAAAGCATCCCTTGAAACAAATATGGGTTTGATGCCCTATTTCCAACATGAAGCCATTTCAAAATGGCACTGGCCATAGGCTTTCTTGGATTAAAAATGAAAAGTAGTCAGACTGTCTTGTCCAAATTCCCTTAAATCATGTATTGTTTAATGCCTGAAGATCTCTGAAAAGCTCAAAGATCCATCACTTATATAAGCTTTCACAGACAAAATTGAAAACTACAGTCAGGATTGATTGGGAAGGTTGGCCAATAACCAATATAGTTGGACTGTTCATCGTAATGAGTATTCAAATGAGGTTTAGAAACTTTATGTAAATGAAGTGATTTTTTAATCAAGAGAAGAAGAAGAAGAAAAAGAAGAAGAAGAGATTGGATTTATACCCCACTTTTCACTACCCGAAGGAGTATCAGAGTGGTTTACAATCCCTTTGCCTTCCCCTCCCCATAACAGACACCCTGTGAAGCAGGTGGGGCTGAGCGAACTCTCTTGAGACTGCCCTTGAGAGATTAGAGTCCACGCTCCTTACCACTATACTAGACTGGCTCCCAAGCACCTTAGAAATGGTGAACCAGTACGATAAGCCACTTCACATACCTTTAGGACCAAACCAGGTCAAAAGACCTCTGTCCAAATATTTTATAACGCCTGGATAGCACAATGCTTAAATGTATAAGTAATTTGAAACGTCTGTTGCTGGAATAGTCAACAAAAGAAAGTCCATATTCATATAGCTATTCAAAATAAGGTAATTTAAGACTAGTTAAAGGGAAGGCTTTGGGCCTTCACAGGAGCTGGAGCTGATCCAGTTAACTGATCAAACATTTAAAATTCTGCTAATAAAAGCTGTGATTCCTCAGAGCCTCTGAGATACATTGATACAACCATACATGGGCCACAGATGTACACTAGCATGACTTGTCAGACAGAATATTTCATTACATTTTTAGATAGGGTGGTGTCCTACTGCCACTTGCTGGCTAGCAGGGGAAAATGTGAGTGGCAGCCAACACTGCACTGATGCCATGATGTCACTTCCAGTGTGACCTCCAGTGTGATGTCAGAACAACACTCTAGCAAAGCCTAGGGTGAATGCTAGGGAGTTGCCCTGATGCGATGACATCACTTATGGGTTGCACCAGAAATTACATCATGGTGCTGGTGCAGTGCCAAGAAGGCAAATCCCTGCTGTCTGCCAGGCATGGGCAGGCAATTCTACTTTTACATCAGTATGAAAAAAGGATGTTAGAGCAGTATCATGATCACTGCCTATCCCATTAATGTCTTACTTAGATGGCACGAATGCTGATAAAGTTCTGAAATATTTACTACATAATGAGACTCCCATTATTATCCTACAGCTTTTCTTTCCTCAGGGATATGGCCAAAAGTTCCATTTTCATCTGAGGGTTTTGATGACAAAGTGTACATTTGGGTTTTCAACCTTCACAATTATGATACATCAGTTGAAAATTTTAAAAAGTGTACATTTTATGTGTTGTACAAAGAAAATGAAAATGTCACTGCTCTTCCTCAGCTGTTGATCTTATGCTTGGTTTGTTGTCTTGGAATTAAGATGGAAGGTTCAGTTTCCAGGACAAATCCTTGAGGATACCTTCAATATTTTAAAAAGCCTAACACACCATCCTACATTTATCTATTTACAATATTTGTATATCACTTTTTTTTTGCATTACAGGACACAGCAGCTTACAGACTTTAGAACTACAATCCAAAATCCAAATCCATTAAGTTATCAACTAAAACACTAAACTCCAACAGCCACCAGTCCCTTTCTGACATCATTAGGATCTCAAAAGATGAACAATTACATTAAAAAGCTTTAGAGGTTGCAGTCAGACTTGAGGAAAATACTCCAACCAAATACCTACCAAATACCTACTAAGCCAAAGCCCAATGCCTATTAGAGCCAAAGCCCAATGGAATAGCTATGGGGGCGGGGCTTCTCAACCCCCGCCAAAGTGCAGCTTTGGGAGGTCGCTTCAATACAAAGCAATGGGGAGGCAAACGATAGAAAACTTTCTGCAAGTGGATGGTTCTGGTCATCTCTTCCAGAATGCTACCAAATAGTGTTGTTGTAAGCAAAAAGCACTAGAGCTCATGGCAAGTCTTACAGGAAGCGCTTCCCCTGTTACAGGAGGGCAAATGAAATTTGGCAGATGAAATTAGAGCAACTGGAGATAACCAGGCAAAGTTGGAAAGCAGGCATTCACTTCCCTAGGCAGCAGGCCTTTTATACGACTTCTAGGTAGGGGGTGGAATTCGAACAACTGGAGTTCTCAAAGTAGAATTTGAGCAGCTGGTAACCTGCAGGCCAAGATCATGAGCATCCTTTTACTGTCCAGTCCCAGACAGCAGGTCTTTTATACCATCTCTGGGCTAGAGGTAGAGCTGAGGATGTAATAGGAAGGAAATCTGGGGGAATGGAGACCTACCATTTGTGTTGTCCCTAGTGTCACAATGTTACTTCTTCCAGTTTGTGCCAGAAGTGATGTCACAAAGCTGGGGAGGAAATGCCTCTTTCACTCCCATCCCCCCTTTGCCAGCCTGTTGGATGGTGACAGGGAATGGGAGGCCTGGCCACGAGGTCTCCTATTAGCCCCCTTACTAGAACTTGTTAGGATGTAATGGGAGACCAGCCCTGGGACTGTGGAGGGTGGTACTGCTTCACAGCAGTAGATTCCTGCACTCCCACATGGGCTGTCCCTCCTGTACCCAAGTAAAGGCATAAAAGTGATAAAACCTTTATGAAGAACCATAAACTGCCACTATCTTGTGTGTGTGTGTGTGCGTAAAGTGCAGTCCAATCGCAGCCAACTTATGGCAACCCTATAAGGTATTCAAGGCAAGTGATTAAGCAGAGGTAGTTTGCAGAGGTAGCAAAAGGATCCACAACTGTAGATAATGTAGTTCCTCCTTGGATTCTGCAGGTTTGCTGATGGGAAGAAACAGAACTGCTGAAGATCTCTGCATCACATTGTCTATGCCCAGTCCACATATCCATGTATTCCTACTTCTTGAACTTAAAAGAAGAAAATTAATTTTGTACCTATTACAGGAATATCTGAAAAGCACAGAAGAAGAACCAGAATAAATAGTCTGAAATGAAAGTAGGATTATTATGATCTCTTTTGACAGTTGTTAAATAGAGAAATTAATTCTATTGTAATTCAGACTTCTAGCTGAATTTTCTCCCATTGAGAAGAAAAAGCAATAACCAGAGAAAAGGAAAACTCAAGAGGTTTGATCCTTTTCTCTCTGCAGCTACACGAGACATCAGAAAAGCCTACACTGGAGGTGGAGTGGAGAGCTACTGCTCAAGATGGCATGGAGGGCTGAAGAGGAAGGGGAATGGGTGAAATCATTTCCTGCTTGTATAAGCATAAAGTTCTAACTGGTCTAACACAGGCAAGGTTGTCACTGGTTAGGACTGTTACTATAAAGGTTGCGAACCATCAGGTGGGGCCTGGGGATCTCCTGGAATTACAACGGATCTCTGGGTAACAGAGATCAGTTCTCTTGGAGAAAATGGCTCCTGTGGAAGGTGGACTCTATGGCGTCACATTTTTGCTGAGGTCCCTTCCTCCCCAGTCCCTGCTTTCCCCAGGCTCCACCCTCAGAATCTCTAGGCATTTCCCAGCCCAGAGTTGGCAGCACTAGTTACCAGTCATGTTTCCAGTACAGTCCCAATTGAACTCACCCATAGGGAATTGTTCTGGATAATTGCAGTGGAATCCATTGCTTCTGTCTTGTGTGTGAAGCCATGAAATATCTTGATGGAGAGAGACTGGAAGAATGGAAAGAGCAGCCACCCCAAGCTCTGCCACTGAAAACAAATTATTTCCAGGCTCCTAATTGCCTCTTGCGGCATTTCCTTGTCATTCTTTTTCATGTCACTCGCTGACATGGAGCTCCATATTCTGTATGATGATAGCTAATCACCACATTGTGACCTCCTTGAACTTTAGCTGGCTGTAATTTTTAACAAGCTGAGGAAAGGGAGGGGGGGAGACCAGAACAATCAACACCCAAGCGGCTCTGCAGTGTTGACATGCCATTTATTGCCATTCTAATTCGTTAAGCTGGGTTCACAAACAGAATGGAACAGAGAGCTGTCCGCAAGAAGCTCTGAACGATATGAAAACGATATGAAAAAGAATTTTCTTTATTTGATTTCTGAGCATGCCATATTTAATTAATGTCCCCAAATTCTCCTTCTCTGTGAGACAACTGAAGAATTTCTGTCTGTACCATAATTGCCTGTTCAGAAGTGCTCAGAATTGTGAGGATACTTGTTAACTATGACAGATCTAATTCTCCCTCTGCTCATTGATGATTAAAGACTTGGTGTGGCTGGAGGCAGCAGCCAAGGACTGTTATCTTAAGGGTGAGAAGAAGGTCTTCCTACAGAGAAAGAGTGAGAGAGATACTGGCCTGCATTGTGTAGCCTCCCTCCTTGCCTTGTTTGCTTATTGTACTTTTTTTGTATGGCAAATTACTGTGCCCCCCACCCCACTAGGGAGAAAAGCTGATTATAAATGAGCAAACAAACTAATATCATTGCCTCAGGATATGCATGTCCATTATTTGAGTCTGTCATCCAAGAAGTTTTATAGTTTTGAAGGAGACTGGAGTAAGACTGAAGAACTAACAGAATTCTTAGCACCTTCACCAAATTCCACTTCTAAGGATTCTTTGAGGTAAATTTGTATAAAGTTAAACTGGTATAAAGTTGTTAAATGTTTTTACTGTAACTATGCCTCAAGCCAGAGTGCTAGATGTACAAATATGTCCAGAAGGAGATATGCTTTCAGATTTGGTGGTGGTGGCAGTTACTACCCAGAGAGAATCTGACAACCCCTAGGGATAAGAGGAAGGGGAACAGCAGTGAGTTTTTTCCAGGCTCCTGGAAACTGAGGGAACAGCACTTGGGAGTCTGTTCCTGCACAGATGCATATGAGGCATGGAAATTTGGAGATCTGAAGTCTCCCTTCCTCCATTTGACCCAAATTGAAAATGAACCGAGCTAGAATGAAAAGGTGTAAGGCAATGGAGCACTATGAAATAAGATGTGTGTGTGTGTGTGTGTGTACATTTTGGGGGGTGGCTGAGGTGGGGGGAGCTTTCCTTTACCTCAACTGCATGTTCCTTGTCCTGTTAAAAAAATAGACTCCTCACTTTACACATGAATAAAATAATGTAGCTGCCTACTACATGCCTTGTTTGACCATTAACAGCAAAAAATACATTCTTTGTGACCAACACCTTATTTCCTGAGTGTCACATTCTATCAGTCATCAGTAATCTACAGCTAGTCCTACATAATGATATTGGTTTCTCACAGGCCTTGGGTGGCAGGCCTTGCCTTGCTCATCCCTTTGCTCATCCTCCAATGTGACATATGCCATCATGAGTCAACAGTGCCCTTCTGTTTTCTACATAGGACAAACAGGTCAGTTCCTACAAGAAAAAATAAATGGACACAAATCTGATGTTAAAAATAGCAGGATTCAGAAACCATTCGGAGGACATTTTAGTCTACCAGGAGGCTGTTTTTGACCCCAGAGCCACCATCCTTCAACAAAAGCACTTTAAAGAGATACATCAGTGTGAGACAGATGGACTGGGATTTATTTACGCTACTTCCTCCTTCCTAGTTAAATTGACTTGCTGGGCAGTATCCTGCTATCCTTTTATGGAAGGCACACAGAGCTTCCCCTACTTTCCTCTCCTTTCCTGCAGCTCTTTATGACCCCTGGAATGATTATTTAGGGTTTTTTGGGATCCATGCAGAGCAACAGCCATGAGAAACAGTGCATTGGAATATGGAGGGGCAAGGGAATGAAATTGACTCCTCCACTTGCAGCTGCTGGATAACCTCGGGCAAGCTGTAGTTCTGTCAAAGTTGTTCTTGAAAGAGCAGTTCTTGAAAGAGCTCTCTCCACCCCACCTACCTCACATGGTGTTTGTTGTGGGGAGGGGAAGGGAAAGAAATTTGTAAGCTACTCTGAGACTTCGAGTGAAGGAGGAGCAATTTCATCTCTTTGTCCTTCTCAACCTCCCTCCCCTGGCTGGCTGTTCCTCTATGGAGTCCTGCAACTTTGGGAATGATTTTTCAAGGGTTCGGGAGGGGTGCCAAAAACAGACAGGAATGTGGAAAATCAGGTGTTCCTTGCACTGAGTAGCAGGATGCAGCCCACTATTTTTATAATTTTGACTATTGTAACCAAATCTGTGACTTCCCACCCCTTACAGGTGTGAAAAACCTTAGCAAAACTGGCAAACAAGTTGGTCCAAAGAAGTGGTCTCTAGTCTGAACTGATAATGTGGAAATAAAATTTTGTTAACTGTCACAGCACTCCTGAAATGGAATAAAAGGAAAGAAAGAAAAACCTTTCCTCCACTTTTCGGCTATGAATATCCCAAGCAATGTCAGAATATTTGTTTACATATATGCAGGCATGGGACTTAGTAGAACTGCAAGGTGGGGAAAGGGTAAATAATTAGGAAATTTCCTCTACATATATAAATACAAACCTTCCCTTCTAGGTCTCTAGGCTCGAGCAGGCTGATCTTCCCATTTCTGTGCAGTATAAAATTTGTCCTCCAATTCTCAAACATTCTCTGCCTTCCATACCTCCTGGAAAATGCTTAGTCCTCATCAAGTTGGCTTTTCTGCTTTCATGATTGGTACAAGCCAATATTAGATATAGTGCCTAAGAACAGAGCTTGTTTCTAAGGGCTGAACTAGATGTGATGTTTGTCACATGTTCTTAGGGTAGCCAGGTGTCCAGTTCTGAACTGAACAATCCATCTTTCCATTTCTGTCCAGTAAAAAACTGAGGAAATATGTCCAGTATTTTCTGATTAAGTAAACATGCGACCTCCATGGCCAAGCTCCATGCATACTCTTTCTTTCCCCTGTGGCCTGATAAAGCGGTGACACCAGCATCTCCTTGTCCTCCTACGAAGGCAGCAAGGTTTGAAAATACCCAGATCCACCACTCAGTGGCCAGGTAGGAGGCTCCCAGAAAAATCCTGATGCCTAGACTGAAGAAAGGTGGGAAGGAAGATACTTCTGTGGGCAACCAGTTGGTTCCCATTTTGGTTCAAGCTGACTATGCAGGTAAGTAATGGCAGGATCACATCTCCTAAAGAACAATGAGAAAGAGACCTTGGTGGGGGGGGTCACGGTGAGAAAGAATCCCTGGAGAGTTTGGAGGCAGCAAGTCCCAAGGAGCGTGGTATGTGGACAGGTTTGCCTGCTTTGCATGTGTATTTTTGTGTGCCTGCAGGTGCTTCATTGCTGTTAAGTACTTTTAAGTCTGCAAAACTATGCACATTTACCCATAAGTAAATGCCATTCCATTAATTGAGGGTTACTTCTGAGTAAACATCATTAGGATTTCATGGTAATTCTCCCAGTGATTTCAGTGGGAGAGTTAAGCATATGCTGTTTCCCTTTCATGGGATGGTGCTTTTAAAATGCTTAGCTTTGGATGTGCTCTGACCTGGATAGCCCAGGCCAGCCCAATCTTGTCAGATCTTGGAAGTCAGTATTTTGATGGGAGACACCAAGGAATACCAGGGGCGTGACACAGAGGCAGGCAATAAGCAAACCAACTCTGAACGTCTCTTGCCTTGAAAACCCTACGGGGTTGCCATAAGTCAGCTTTGACTTGACAGCAAGAGCCAACAAAGCTCTGGATGGATCATATCTCTTATTATGTCTCTTTTATAACATATAAAATATAGTTTGCTAGAGTCTCTGTATACCTTCTGTGTAGATTTGCTTTTTTCTAATTATTTCATTGATTTCAGTGGGCTTAGACTGCAGTAACTGCATAGGTCTGCACAGCATAATATGTTAAATATAATCATGATGTTAGAAATGTTAGGTTTTCTAAAATGTAAAAATATATAACTATAAAGTTACAATGGACTTGTTAGGCATTAAGGTGCCACAGGACGCTCTGGCCCAGTTCTCACAAATATGGTAAACCAGGGCCTAAACTGTACCACTTTCAGATTCAAAACAGAACACTCTTACATATTCAGAAAGAAACAACAAATAGGGAGAGCCAATGTGGTGTAATGGTTAGAATGCACGACTAGGCTCTGGGAGACTGAGGTTCAAATCCCATTCTGCCATGGAAGCTTACAGGGTGACATAGGGTCGATCACAAATGCGCTCAGCCCAACTTACCTCACAGGGTTGTTGTGAAGTGAGGTATAAAAGGAGGAAATAAATAAAATAAAACAAACAAACCCTTCAGCATGTAGAAAACTAGATGTCAGGGAGAGGAGCTCTAGCTTACTCTTTTACCTGGCATGCTTGTTTTCTGTACATGCAATGTGCAAAGGCCTTTGCATAGATGTTACTGCAGGGCTCTTTTTGTAGCAGGAACTCCTTTGCATATTAGGTGACACACCCCTAATGTAGCCAATCCTCCAAGAGCTTACAGTAACCCCTGTAAGAAGAAGCTCTTGGAGGACTGGCTACATTAGGGGTGTGTCGCCTAATATGCAAAGGAGTTCCTGCTACAAAAAGAACCCTGAATGTTGGTGCTGTTTTATGCCCCCCAAGGGTTGAATAAAGCAGGAGGGGAGGGGGCTGGAAGAGTTTGAGACAAACTGACTTGAAGCAGCAGCTATGGCAAAACATGTGCAATACTTATACATTTATATTTTATCACTTCAGGGGACTGTGTCCAGTATTTTTGTTGAAACTGCCTGGGAACCCTATTTGTTATGAGGATAAAATGAGAAAGGGAGAACTATGGACACCTCAGTTTCTTGGAGGAAGGATTAGATAAAATGTTACTAAATAGATAGATAACAAGTGGGTGACCCTCAAGGACTTTTGGGGGGCTTCTCATAACTCTCCACCACTATTTCTCCTTTCCCTTCCTTGGCAGACCTTATACCTTCTCCCCTTTTCCATCTTCCTTCTCTCCATCCCAGCCATCAGGCAACCTGACTTTCTCTGTCCCTTGTCTTCAGCATTCCTTCCTTCCCACCAACTTGTAGCTTCTACCCTGGAAATCTATGGCCCAGATGAGCAGTGGAACCCATTGGGTCTAGCGTGGTGTGGAACCCACAAAAACTTGAGGGGATACCTTATTTTCCCCTGAATTCTCCTCCCCAAATTATTTTGTCTTTCCCTCCTCCTGGCAACCCCCATATTTTTACCCTCCCTGCTTCTCTCCCTCCCTCTCAGCCACCACCCTACCTTTTATCTGCCCCTCATCTTTGGCTATATTGATATTTATTTACTTCTTCTATGCATTAACTTCTTTCCACAATGGGGACCCAAAGCAGCTTACATTCTCCTCTTCTCCATTTCATCTTCACAACAACCCTGTGAGGTACGTTAAGCTAAGAATGCATGATTGGCCCAAAGTCACCTCGTGAGCCTCCACAGTAGAGTGGAGATTTGCACCTGGATCTCCCAAATCCTATTCTGAGACTATGATCACTACACTATACTGGTTTCATGGGGTAGCTGCTGTTGAACAGAGGCAAGCATTCAGACCTGGGTGAATCATGCAAGTCGTGTTGTAGCAATTATTATTATTTATTATTTTCAATTTGTATCCCGCCTTGCTGGAGAACTGGCAAGTTACCTGGTGATTGCTGCCAGGCCTGCTCCCAATAAATTCTATCTCAAAGGCCACAACAGCCCTGTGTTAGCCTGATTGCACGTTATTATGAATAATAATGAGGGGAATATGATTGATTATTAATAAGCAATCGGCTGTGAGAGCGAACACCTGTGTATACAGAGGTCAGCCCCGCTGGAAGGTATTGGTAACAGACCAGGAAACTTTTGTAGTTGAAAAATAAAGTTTACTGAAGTTCTGCACAAGCAAACAATACACAAGCTCACACACAATTACTCAAGGCCTAGGAAATACAGAGAGAGGCAAAGCACATTTGCATTAGCAGGTAAATTGTTGGTGGGTTATATTTACCAGTCCCGTCGTGTAGAGCGTTCCTCAGGAAAAATGGAGGGGAAAGAAACTAAGAAAATTGGGGACCACACGGCCTGGCCAGCAGGGGACACGTGGGAACTAGGCCTGCAGACCAGAGTTTAAAGATGGAGGCAGGGGTTGGGGATAGCAAGCTGGACATAAGAGGGTCAAAGATTCGATAGGGGTTGGAGAGCAGAGAGAGGGCCAGTGGTCAGGCGTCTCCTTATAAGCAGGAGGGTGGGGGCTGGTTCCAGCCTCTGATCCCACCTCCTGGTAAGTCCGTCCCTGAAAATACCCTATTGGTTGGAAGATGTAGGGGAGGTGTGTGGAGGTGTACCTGAGGGATGGTCAATACTGAGAGCTAGAAACTTGCTCATGTCTGACACCTGGTAGCAGCTAGGATGAGTCACCAGGCGGATTCCATTGTCTTCTTGATGGCATTAGCCAGGCTGCTGATGGCCATCAATTAGTTACCAGGCAACGATGAATAGACTCTGCCAGGGCTACGTGAGGTCTTGCAGGTGAGGGGGGAGGGAAAGAGGCTGCCTGCCTGATGTAGAAGGAACTCTCAATGGTGCTGTATTTAGTGTATATGGGGTCTGTTCCATTTTCCTTCATGAGGAACAGGCTGGTAACCTATGCTGGGCACTGGAGCTGCTGGAGAGGTCAGGAGAACGTCTCTTGCCTGGGTGCAGTCTCTGCTGGCATCTGGGTGGGGTTACCATGTGGTTCAGTCCCTTATGCACACACTGGCACAGTTTATTATTTTATTACAGTCCATAAAGAGGCTCAAAAGCCTTGCAGGACAACACCTGGAAAGGGCCCTGACCCCTCCACCTGCCTTTTCATGACAGAAACCAAGGCTGGTGTTCTCATTGTAGTTTGCCTAGCAGTGGCCACTGAGGGGATTTGTTTTTTAAACATACAGGTGCTGCTTCTGTTTTGGTTCTTTTAGCCCCCACAGTATAACTTATTTAAAGATTTCAGAATTTTCTTCAAACCTGGGGATTTTTGTAGAAAGATTTGTCTAGTCATGGCTCCAGTCTCTGGATTTAAGTATTCACAGATTTGGCCATGTTGAGATTTAGATATATTAATCAGATATTTAATTAAGGCTAAACAGATGCTGGGACAGAAGGTGGCATGGTATACACAAATACACCAGATCTGAGAAGCTAAGTAGGGTCAGTACTTGGATGGGAGACCACCAAGGAAGGCTCTACAAAGGAAACCAATGGCAAACCACCTCTGCTTCTCACTTGCCTTGAAACGCCCTTGCTGGGGTCACCACATCAGTTGTGACTTGATGGTACATATGTATAAAAACAGATGCTGGAGTGAACATGCTTATTCCTGAGCAACGAATGCTTTGAATTTAGATAAAAACACTCATGTTCTAGTCCGACAAATGGGCCAGCATCCAAGAGAATCCTGTTTTGAAGAACATACGCAAGAGAAATCTTGATAGAAAATAATGCAATCACTTGTAAGTTTACCAAAACCTCTGTCTACAGATTAGTATGCATTTCTTCACTGGAAAGCCATCTACCATCCTTCTTAGCCCTGAAGTGTTCCAGTTGTCTTGGCTGTTACTCAGCGATGCCTCACTTTCCTCTGGGCAAAAAGTCACAGACTACTGGGTTATTTATAAGTCATCACATTCCATCCTAGTGGTTTTTTTGCTAGTAGCGCCCAAAGCATTAACTTGATAGATGCCTTTCAACTTTTATTTGGAACATCAAAATTCTGGTAGACATTGCTATTGAAATAATACACTAGCAGTCAATGCACCCAACTACAATCTCACTAATTAGTCATAATTGCTATCACATACAGTTATAAATCTATGATGAAGGGAAAATGCCATTTTTAGCCTTATTATGTTCTCCAGTATAATTGTTTAAAATTCTATATGTATAAAATTCATGTAAATGAATGACAGGAGTTTCCCCAAGTATTAAAAAACTGTGTCCTTGCATACAAAAGCTCAGACCTTGAACAAAACTTTGTTGGTCTTTAAAGGTTCCACTGGACTCAAACTTTGCTCTGCTGCTTCAGACCAACACGGCTGCCCACCTGACTCTATCTTCATCAAGAGGTGAGGGACACTTGGCATCTCCCAACTCTCCCCTAGTTGTTTAGAAGAAATACTATAGGATCAAGACCCCATAGTATTTGAGAACATGACTGCTCCATTCTGTTGATCTAGCATTTGAGAAAGGAGGAAGTATATTATATATGGAAAACATGAAGTTTTAAGGGTCAGACTGGAACTGGATTGAAAGGTGTTGCTGGCTAGGCATCCTCAGAGGGCTTGAGATCACGTGACAAATATTGTTTTATTACATGAGCAAGCATGTGACAAATTACCAAAGGATGCAGTTGTAAAGGACTCTGCTAGTACTGGAAAAAGTGATAAATGTTAACTTCTAGTATTCCTTGACATCAAGTTCAGGACAAGAACAAAAAGTCATTTCCTTTGTCACTTTCCTCTGTCACTTTGTGCTGTAATGAAGTACTGGGTTGTCATTTCATCCATTCTGCTCTAAGTATTCACAAAGGGTTGTGCTGGGCATTTTCCTCTATTTTAATTTCCCAGTTGGTTCCATTTGATATATTTTGATGAAATACTCTCTTTGGACCTATCACTCAGATCAGCACTTTTGATCTTTGTATTTTTTTCATTTACCTGCTTCATTTCTCTTCCCTGCGTTCAGTCAAGATTTCTTAAAGAGTTTCTGCAACAATGGCCTGCATCTTAGCACTCGGCTGAGCAAAGTTTGAACCTTTCTCTCAGCCTTCTTCCAAATTAACCCATGGCTGTTCATGCTTAGGTTGGAGGAAAATTTTAAATTTGCAGGGTAGGGTGGGTAGGATACAAGCTATTGATATTAGATTCAGGCTACACATTTTTCTCACATTGTACTGAATTACCTTACATACACACACACATGGGGAGGGGGGAGAGGGGGAGAGCGAGAGAGTGAGAGAGAGAGAGAGCGCCTGCTAAAACAAGAACTAAAAGAATAGACACACAACTATGTGAAATCAAAAGAGCATTTTAAAATATCTGATATTTTGATTAATGGGATGCTTTTGTTCAGTGCTGCTTACAGTACTATCCTAAGTAGAAGTCCAGTGGCACCTTTAAGACCAATGAAGTTTTATTCAAAGTGTGAGCTTTCAAACTTTGTTGGTCTTAAAGGTGCCCTTGGACTCAAACTTTGTCCTACTGCTTCAGACCAACTTGGCTGCCTACCTGAATTATCCTAAGTAAAGTTACACTCTTCTAATTCCATTGAAGCCTGTGGGTTTAGAAGGATGTAACTTGATTTGGGATAGCAGTGTCAATTAACTGTGTTTTAAACAAAGTGGGGAGGGCCTGACTTACATGTGGCCCTCCTTTTTTAAACTTTTAAGTTTTATGTATTACCTATAACATTGGAAATATAGCTTAACTGGTACATGTGATAAAATTTACATAACAAACAATGTAAATGCGATATTAACAAAAAACAGTTTAACTAAGAACTTCATTAACATGAAACATCCCATGAAATGCATCGATAGAGCAGATTTATAGTATCCAAAATTGAAGCATACTCAAGTTTAGTGCATAAATAGGCCAGGAAGGGGAACCAAATCGAGGTAAATTTCGAATCAAACCATTCCATAGCCTTAGAAAGAAGAGACTCAATAAGTTTGTCCATCAGACAGAAATCACAGACTTTATGTAGCCAGGCTGATAGTGTTAGGTGAGTATTATCTTTCTAGGATTTTGCAATTAAAAGTCTGGCAGCTGCACATAAAAGGATAATCAGTTCCTTATGAGGCAGTGGTGAAGGGCTGAATTGCCATGTACCTAACAATAAGGATTCTAGGTCAAGTGGTAGTTGGAAAGCAGTAATGTTATAGATGTGATTAACTATCAGTTGCCAAAAAGCCTTGACATGCACACAATCCCACCAACAGTATCTATATGAACCAATTTCACCATAATCCCTCCAGCACAGTGGGGATGTCGAAGGGTGTATATGATTTAATTTTTGTGGCGTGAGGTACCATTGAGATAATTTAAGAAAATGCATTTTGATAACTATTTTCTTAGTCTGAACAAGTGAGGAGCGCCAAATGGACTGCCAGTTTGTATGGGTGAAGGTTTTATTGCATATTGCATGCCAATAAGCAGTATAAGATGGCAGAGGAGTATTAGATGGTTCCATAATTAGGAGTAAAGGATGGAAATAAGATGTTTATAAGAAGGTCTAGTAGTTTTCAATAGAATTTCAAAGTTTGTCAAGGGTCTCAACAAATTCAGTTTAGTAGAAGGTATGCGTGTTAGGTGAGCAAGTTGTAAATACTGATACCATTGTATGGTGTTGTTAATTTTGGTAGCTAAAGTAGATTTGTCCAAGGCGCGGCCGGGGTTTGTAATATCAAGGAGCCTGATTAAATTGCTATTTTGAAAAGTGGAAAAAGTGTTGGGATGTAAAGCTGGTGGGAACCAAGCCTGGCCAGTAAAAGTAGACAATGGGGATGTTGGGGGTGCTAAAATCTTTCTGTATTTGTCCCAAATTGATAAAGTAGTGAGTAAAAAGGGATTTGCAGATATCATAGACAGCCTGTTGGATTTAGCGTTCCAGATGATTTCCTGTAAGGATCTGTCAGGGGAGTATGTCTATTCTAAGATGGTCCAATCTGTTGCTATCTCAGGATGTAATACATGTGGCCCTCCTTTTGCAGTGCCATCAATGGGGGGAGAGTCAGCCGGGAGCAGCCATGGGATGAGCTACCTTGGAGAAGGTGGGGGCCAGCCAAAGAGGCAGCTGGGAGGTGGCTGGGTTGTGGGAGCAGCAGGAAAAATTGGTCTCCCTCTCCCCAAATGACCTATAGCAAGGTCTGAGTTGAATTTGGGGGAAGGGTCTTCCAGGGGAAGGTCCTGCTGTGCTCCCTGGCCTCCATTCTTTGTCCGGCCTCCCAAGCAGTAATGTCAATTAACTGTGTTTTAAACAAAAACATTAATTGGGGTCAAAAGGGTACTTTGTGAACACTTTATACACTGCTACCTGAGCACCAGAGTTTCTGAATTTCATGAACACATGAAGTTGCCTTATACAGAACCTGATCATTGGTTCATCGAGGTCAGTATTGTCTACTCTGACTGGCAGTGGCTGGAGGTCTTTCACATCACCTACTACTCAGTCTTTTAAACTAGAAATGCTGGGTATTAAATTTGGGACATGGTTGGGTGGCAAGGGTACATCATATTGCCCCTCCATGTGGCCCTCCAGGAGTTATAAAAGCGTGATCTGCTGCTTAAATATGTTTTTTTAAATTTACAGGATGATAAGGTTCAGCTAGGCAACTGATGGGGGGAATCTGTGGTTGAGCCCCCCGGCCCCTCTAGTCTTGTGACTTTTCAGCAGCCTCTGCAAGCAAGGCCTGCTGTTCCTTGGGGCTCTCTTCTACCATATGCTTGAAGACTAGAGTTGCCAGCTGTGGGCTGGGAAATACCTGAAGATGTTGGGGGTGGAGCCTGAGGAGGGCAGAGTTTGGGGGAGGGGAGGGAGGGACTTCAGTGCGGTATAATGCCCTAGAATCAGCCTTCCAAAATGGTCATTTTCTCCAGGTGAACTGATCTCTGTCACCTGAAGATAGGTTGTATCCTCAGGAAATCTCCAGC
This sequence comes from Gekko gecko, assembly GCA_029375565.1. Lineage (NCBI taxonomy): Eukaryota > Metazoa > Chordata > Lepidosauria > Squamata > Gekkonidae > Gekko > Gekko gecko. The sequence continues at coordinate 43,015,466 of JAPDNY010000007.1, read as the reverse complement.
TACTACCTGCATGTTACACCTCGCCAAAGTTCACTGTGAAAAAAATTGACTCTGTTACAGTTACAGTCCAGTTGCTTCTTCTTTTGTTCCTTTATTTTACGTCATACAATGTTGCTGCTGCTTCCAAACAACTTCCAAACACCAAACAATGATGGATTTCCTAGGTAAGTATTCCATTTCCCCCAATGCTTTGTCAGTTCGCTTTTTTATATATGGAGCCCATGTTCTTCACCTCCTACTCTGCGTTAATCTTGTGTTTCCCTTTGGCATCTGCTGTCCATTTGCGGCTTGAACCACCTGCATGTTGGCAACCCTACTGAAGACCAGTATCTTTCGTCCCACCTGCCCTCTGTTCCCAGCCTTTTCCGTAGCCTACTTTATATAGGGAGTGGTCTCCCCCTCCCCCTCCCTTCTCCCACAAGGCCATTTCTTTCCCTGTCCAAACAACCATAGCTGAGTCCACACAGGTGCAAAGACAAGCCTTCCACCTGGCCCAACCACACCACCCACAGGTCTCTTGCCTGGCCAGGTGGGTAGGAACTTCCTCTTGGCCCTGCCAGCCAGCCCACCAATGAACCTGTTATCTCATTGGCAATCTACCTAGCTGAGTTATGTGGGCGGGCAGTCTCTTCTGGGCTAGTGGACCAACTGATCATTGGGCCCACCATTTTGCTGGGGAGTTGCTCTGGCTGCACTGCATGGTTTATGTGGCCCACCTGGGCCCTCTGGCCAGCTGATTTGTGAGTCAGGCCAGGTGCCAGGTGCTACCCCTCTCACCTCCATCAAGACCAGGCCTCGCACACCTGCATGTAGGGTTGCCAGGTCTCACCTTTTGTCTGGTTGGGGGCTCTTCTCTGGTAACCATAGAGTTTCTACCCTGAATGCTAGAGCATTACTGCATTACCACCCCAGCATCATGACATCACTACTGATGATGTTATTGTGTTGGCAGCATCCCCATGGGATGCTGGTTTTCAGGAGTGGGGATTTCCCTGCTGGGCAGCTGGCCAGCAGTGGATTGGGTCCCCTGAAATCAGGGGATCTCCTGGCACCACCAGGGGGATGGCAACCCTATCTGCATGAAAAGTAGTTCCTTTACCACATAGCCACAGCCCCTCTCTTTCTAACTGCAGCTCCTGCCATTGCATTAGAGCCCAACATGGAGGTTTACATTGGAGAATGGTTTTTAGGATCCACAGTAGGCGAGATAGCTTCACAAGCACTGCTGTATGAATGAAAACAGACCTTGTGTCCTTTTGGTTTATTTTTCTTTTTATAGTTGCTCTTCTTTCCAAATGTGATCTTCCTAGCAGCAATCTATTTTAGCATGAATTCAGCTTGAATTTCTAACCCAGTGGTTTTCAAACTTTCTGTCTTCAGTGGACCGTTCCCGTATCAACTCATCTGTTGAGGAATCCCTGCTCATCTGTATATTCACAGGATGTTGCAGAACATTCTAGGGTAGATTCATATTGGTCCTTACTGTTGTACTGTTAGAGTGGAGAGTGTAACTAAGAATATACCCCAAACTACTCTGTATATGGTAAGATTGGGAATGGTGTGTCTGGGGAACTTTTCCGTCATGGCTCAACTTCCTAGTGATGCTCATCTTAAAAGCTTTTGAGGAATCTTGTGATCCTCCTGAACACAGTTGAAAAACCAGTTGTCTAGCCTATTGAAATGTCATTTTGCAGAACACTGGAACAACACTGGAACACATTCCCAGTGTCGCTGTTATTTATAGAGATACTTGATAACCACGTCTACCCATTCAGCTTGTTTATTCCTCACTAGTTATGATCAGGAGTTGATTGTTCAGCCAGCTGTTTCAGTATGTCCAAATGAATTCAGATATACCTGTTTGTGTGGTTAAAGACTGCTTCACAGCCCTACCCTTCCCCATTTTCTGTGTCTTCTTTGATAACTGAGAAGATTTAGTTAATGACCTGTGCAAATGCCAAAGTGGCTTTAAGGTGCAACTTACTTTTTACTTATTGCAAAGGCACAACCGGGCCCTCTAGAACAAGTGACTGTTTTAAAAGCACAAAGCTGCTCATGATGGTCCCCAAGATGAATTTTGACATAAAACGCAGGTGTTTTCAATAACTTGCTTAGTGCATCAGTGAGGGAGTTCGACTGAGGTTAGTTCATCTGACAATCATGTTCATGTTGAAATTCCTAGTATGACTATTCATGGTAATATTGCCAGTAACAGGAACAGTATCTTCAGTAAACTGGCCCTCATAACCTCACTGAAATTTAGCCAGAAGAATTCGTATTTGCAGGATTTTCCAATAAATTCAAAACCAAAGTATCTTGGAAGGCAAGAGTCAGCTTAACATTATCTCTTACAGCAATCTTTTTACTGGACAGAAGCAGTGAGAGCTGCACCGTAAGAGGATGGTTTATTATATGAATCTTTCTGGGTTTGATTGAAGTGAAATGATGGTGTTCAAAGAGATGTTATGGAAAAGATAATGAATATGACCTCATGACTGAAAAATATGACATATGTGAAAACGAAAAGAAATATCAAAGAATGGGTGATACATTTCTATAATCCTTAGAAGACTTAATTCATGCAAAATACATTTTTTACTAATACTGAGAAATTCAGCTTGCAGACTAAAAGATTGTAGTAATAAATAGGCAATAAAGAGAGTTTCCGGAAGGAGAGAGGAAGGCAGAAACAATGAATCATCCATAGATCTGAATTTGTGTTTGTGTGCATAGACACACACACATTTCCCCACTATTCCTAAATTTGGCATTCATTTTCTTATACTACTATGAATGCTGTTGGGATACATTGGTATGGTCAAACTGAGGATGATATGAACTTGAATCCTATCCCGCCCCCCCCCCGGTAGCTGAATTAAAAATAAATCCTTGACAGTTGTGGATATATAAACTGCTGTGCTTTAATAATCTAAATAAATATATGACCTCGAGCCAGACATCCTGGAGTGCGAAGTCAAATGGGCCTTAGAAAGCATTAATAACAATGAAGCTAGTAGAGGTTATGGTATCCCAGCTGAGCTATTCAAAATCTTAAAAGATGATGCTGTTAAAGTGCTGCACTCCATATGCTAGCAAATTTGGAAAACACAACAGTGGCCATAGGATTGGAAAAGGTCAGCTTACATTCCAATCCCAAAGAAGGGCAATGCCAAGGAATGTTCAAACTATTACACAGTTGCACTCATTTCACATGTTAGCAAGGTCATGCTCAAGGTCCTACAAACTAGGCTTCAGCAGTACATGGACAGAGAACTGCCAGAAGTACAAGCTGGGTTTTGAAGAGGTAGAGGAACTAGAGATCAAATTGCCAACATTTGCTGGGTTATGGAGAAAGCAAGGGAGTACCAGAAAAACATCTACTTCTGCATCATTGACTACACTAAAGCCTTTGATTGTGTGGATCACACCAAATTGTGCAAGTCCTTAAAGAGATGGGAGTACCAGACCACCTCGCATGTCTCCTGAGAAACCTGTATAAGGGTCAAAAAGCGACAGAACCAGATATGGAACAATTGATTGGTTTAGCATAGGAAAAGGAGTAAGATAAGGATGTATATTGTCACCCTGCTTATTTAATTTACATGCAGAGTACATCATGCAAAATGCTGGCCTGGATGAATCACAAGCCGGAGTTAAGATTGCTGGGAAAAACATCAGCAACCTCAGATATGCAGACGATACTGCTCTAATGGCAGAAAGTGAAGAGGACTGAGCCTGCTGGATTGTTTCCCTACTCACCTGTCAGTGTGTGGTTGCTCCTTTGGTGTGCATATATGGAGATGGGGTAACTGTATAGTTCTGAAATTAGACATGTTGTTGCACAGTAAAGAGATTTGCTCTCTTCCTTGGGTATAAGTGCTAAGTGTCCCCTCTGTGGTACTAAGTGCTCTCTCTGTGCATTTACCACTACCAGAGTAAAGTGCTTTATGTTCTAAGTGCTCACGTTGGAGACCTGTACTAAGCCTGGGCTAGTTGGTGTGATCATACCTGGGGGGAGGCATTGTAGCATTTCCATTGCATGGGTGCCTATGAACTATGCTGCAGTTTTTGCTGGAGTAGATTTGTGTCAGTTCTGGGAGGCATTCTCAGCCAGGACAGCTTAGGGAGCTGATTAACTGCTGCTATGCCCTGGGTCCACCTCTCTCCCTTCTGGCGCAGAGGGTCTGTGGTGTTGCTGTGCTTGTGTCCAGCATTTTCCAAGTAGCCCTGACCTTTGTGAAAAGATGCTGCAGGTTGAGGGTAAAGCTGATCTGGGAATGATTCTTCAGACTTCACTCGACACAGTTATGCTTGCCATGAAGGACCAGGCTTACAGGCTGGGTGTGGTCCTGGAAGCCCAGATGACCAAGGTAGCCATTGTTCCTACTCAGGGTGGTCCTCTATGTTCAGCCTTTCCTCAGAAAGTCAGAGGTGGCCACAGTCTGACATGTGTTGGTAAAATCCAGGTTGAATTACTATAACACTCTCTATGTAGCTGGTTCAAGAGCTCCAGCTAGTTCGGCTGTCAAGCTGCTATCCCAAAGAATGAGTTTGTGGACTAGACCACTGTGTATACTGTGCGTTTTCTAGTTGCTGTATGTATTATTCCACTCCCACCCCATTATCTTCTACTTATGTCATACCATTTTCTGCATTGCTTAACACAGCATGTCTAATACTTCTTGCTTGGTTTCTGATTTTTGTAATCCTAGTCCAATTATGTTGTTTATTAGATGTCCCATCCTACTGATTTCATTGATTTACACTGTGTAATCCTCCTTGAGTCTCAATGAGAAAGGGGGCTATAAATAAATAAATCATTGCCTGCCAGTTACACTACTTGACAGTTTGCCTCTGTTTCCTTGGAAACCACGGTTCTTTTTCATATTGTATCAGAAGGTATCTTATTATATGCATTTCAGTTAATGTTATGACAATGAAAAGGGTGAAAAAAATTCAGCACTAAAATCATGATTTTCTCCGACTGCCCACAGTGATCCAGGCTTTACGTGAGAGTCCCCACTTGTGGTTTCAGGTTTTCCATTGGCACTGGCTCTACCTGTCTGCCAAAGATACCCATAACTTTGGCTTCCCCCAGTTTCCCACACCCAAACAGCATTGCCCTTTCCCTCCATCATCGGAATCTCATTCTGTTCCCGTCCAGGCAAATCCCACCCTCCAGCCAAATAACTAGAATTAGTATTATTGACATTTAAATTATCTTCAGTAGGTTGATTGTTTTAGCCTCCCTGCCTGCGGCTTCAATAAAGGCAATTCTGCACTCCCATCAGTTCACATATGAAATGTTCTTTGCAAGGAATCATTGCAATGACATATCAGTGAGTGGAAAGGGGAGGTAGATTGACTTGCAGAGGCCCAGGAGGCTGAAGCATAGTGGCTATGTGTGTAAGGACCAATATGCAGGAGGAACTACTCATCTGTAGCCCATATGCCTTTCATCCGGCAGTCTCCTGTTGCTACCAGCTGTTCCAATGACATGAAAAAGGACAGAGTGACAGGACTGGCTTTCCTTAAGCCTTGTCAAGCAGAAGCTGTGGGGGAAAGGGCAGTGAGGGGGTTGCTGTTTGCAACGCTGGCAGTGAAAAGTTAAAGCTTTCCCAAAACCACAGCACTGAAATACAGTGTGAATTACTTCAGCCTAACTGCCCAATTTTTGCCATGGGGTTTTCAGAGCTGGGATTGTGGAAAGCAAAGGAACATGCTTCATGGGAGAGGGAATAATGGGAGAAGGAGTCGCCCAGTGTCCCTTGCTGTTTCACTTTAGAAAATGGAAAGCACCTTTTGAGGAATCTTCAGAACCAAGATGCTTGAGGATGGCTTTCTCCTACATAAGCCTACCTCGAGTCATCTGTGGAGGCCCTGCTTTGTGTGGATCTGTCAGCAGAGATTCAGCAGAGGGCATCTGTGGTGGCATGGAGATTGTGGAATGCCTTATCCCCTGAGACATGTCTGGCATCCCCCCATCTTCCTTTTACGAGGATGTTTCTTTACTTTTCCATGGGTTCATCTGATATTGTCACTTGATTTCAGGTCTGTGATGACATTGGCAATACAGGAATGAGTTTTGATGGTGTTGTATTACATTTTACCTTTGGATTTTTATTAGGATTTATAGGTTTTGCAAGCCTTTTAATTGTAACTTATGTTTTAATGTAATTTATTTGTTTTTATGTAAGCCACCCTGAGCCAGCTCTGGCTGGGAGGGTGGAGCGGAAATTCAAATAAATAAATAAATACTCATTTACCATAAATCAGAATATAAATATTTTAATCAATGAAAAAATAGATAAATGTGTCTTTGTCGGAGAATAGATGAGATTTTTCCTGGTTTGGCACAGGCTCTCTGTTGGTAGGCTTCCTAGGAATGGGGAAGGTGTGAGTCCTTCTTGGGAGTGTAGCGGCACCCACAATGAATTTTCTGAACCCTGATCTGGGGTGGCCCCTACGCAACCCAAAATCTCATACGAATGAGCTGTATTTCCTGCACAATTAGTGGCAGCTGAGAAGTGAGTGGTTCCCCTTGTGTAATCAAACCCCCTACCATCCAGGAGCAGAGAGCACTCTCTGAATTCTTATAGCTGTATCTAGCATAAATTCTAGGAGATGATTGGCTGAGGGAATTGAGACATCAAAGAGAACTTTAATGCAATCCACCCCTCACAAATCAAAACAGCATTGTTTGAAGGCCAAATTTAGTAAAGAAACAAAATAATAATTGGAAAACAACAGGGCACTGGGAATATGTTTAAAATAAAAGTAAGTAGAATGGATTGCACTAGAGGAGGTGGGGTAAGTAAAACTTTGATGCAGAAAAAACTATCTCTATAAATTCCTCAATGAGGCCATGCAAGTGAATAAAAACTGGCACTGATGAAACTTTATTCCCTTTCATGCATTTCCCATTCTTCTTTGAATCTGAAATGATATACACTTTCTGCAAAGACATGTACCCCCATTCTATCGCCACAACAACCCTGGGGAGTAGGTGAGACTGAGCCATGCAGATCTGTTTAAAAGTCTATGGGAGCATGAGAAGAAGGATTCAGCGGATGTGTGTCTTTGGATTATATATTTGTGATAGTCAGGAAATATAGGTTTTCTTAAACATTTTCTTCACTGCTTCTCAACAAGTTCATTTAATGGGCAAATAGAAGATAAGTTGGAAATTGCCTAATTGAAATAAAATTTATGTTGACATTATTTGTTCATCACAAACAGCTCATTTAAACTAGCAACTCATTAAAACAAGCTGGCATTTCTTTTGTGCTGGTTAGGGGACAAGGAGAACTCTTACTATTTTCCATTGCTGAGCTGCTTTTATAATCAAGAAGAAGAAGAGATTTGGATTTATACTCTGCCCTTCACTTGGAGTCTCAGAGTGGCTTACGAACTCCTTTCCCTTCCCCACCCCACAACAGACACCCTGTGAGGTAGGTGGGCTGAGAAAGCTGTGAGAGAAACTGCTCTTTCAAGAACAGCTCTGACAGAACTATGGCTTGCCTAAGGTCATTTGGCAGCTGCAAGTGGAGGAGTGGGAAATCAAACCCAGTTCTCCCAAATTAGAGTCTGCAGACTTAACCACTACACCAAACTGAAGTTTCCTCCAAATATTTAAATTAAGTTTCATGTCCTATAGTTTAGTTTATCCAGGATTCAGCTATAGATCAAAACACTGGTAATATCAGTAATCCAGAATAATTTAAGATCGTTCAAGATAGATCAATCCATCTTTGGCCTCCCCTGCTGATAATGCCGGCCTCTGACCAGCCCAAACGGAACATCATTGTCAAGGCAAATCCACTCTGACTGCTGTTTTTCTTATATTAATAGACTAGGAATAAGGCCCATTGTGAAATAAATACAACGGGCTCTAGAAAGAGGCTCTGGGAGAGTGCCCTGGCTTTGGGCACTCAGTGACAATTTGCTGTGGCAATCTCAGCAGGGTATAATGACAGAGTCCACCATTTTCTCCAGAGGAACTGATCTTTGCTACCTGAAGAGCAGTAGTAATTTTGATTGATCTCCAGCCCACCCCCAAGATTGGTAACAGTGGTTCCCCAGGAGGGAGTGGCTGGTTTGGAGGGTGGAGTCTATGGCATTGTACCTGTCTGAGGTTGCACCCCTCCTCAACACTCACCCTCTCCAGGTTTGACCCCTCAAATCTCCAGGGAATTCCCAACCTGGAGCTGATAACCCTATCTCCCTCCCAGCCAACCATCAACCTACCTTTAGTTTTCCATCTCCTCCCCCCTCCCTCCTAGAGAGCAGTTGTAATTTTGAGTGATCTCCAGCCCCCACCTGGAGATTGGCAACAATGGTTCCCCATCAGGGAATGGCTGGATTGGAGGGTGGAGTCTATGGCATCATACCTGTCTGAGGTGCCACCCCTCTTCAAACCTCACCCTCTCCAGGCTCCATCCCTCAAATCTCCAGGAATTGCCCACCTGGAGTTGGCATCCTGATCAGGACTGGGCCCAATGAGTTTTCTCCCAAAGGCTAACATAGGTGTGGAAAGGGCCTTTTACTGACAGAGGAGAAAGTACAGGTGCCGACTCTGATTAGGGAAATATCTGGAAATTCGGGGGAGTGGATCCTGTGGAGGGCAGCATTTGGGGTGTGTATGGAAGGACTCAGCAGGGTATAATGCCATAGAGTCTACCCTCCAAAGCAACCATTTTCTCCCGGGGAACTGATCTCTCTCATCTGGAGGTCAACTGTAACAGTGGGAGATCTCCGGGTCCCACCTGGAGATTGGTAACCCTAAGGGAAAGGCAGCCGCACAGCGGGGAGTTGAAGAAAATGGCCCACCTCGTTAGCCAGCCAGCCATGCTGAAGCTAAGCAGGAGAAAGAGCCTTTTTCCATTTATTCTGACAGGAAAGTGGCCACTAGGGAGGGGGTTATGCTGAAAGTCCTTTGTTTTTTTACTCACAGAACCAAGCTTGGTTGCCTATCAATAGCCACTGAGGGGACAGTCCCTCACAGGAGTCAAGAGAACTGTCTTCCTCAGGAGAGAGAGCTGGTTTACCAGTAAATCTGACATGCAAATCTGTCTGAAGGGGGAATAGGTGGGGAAGAGGAGGGAAGAGGAGCAGACCCAGCACCTGGCCAATGGCACTCTTGAGTTGGGGCTGATGGGCCAATGGCTGAGGGAGGCATTTTACAGCCAATGGGAGCACATGGAATCTTACGAAACCAAAAGATAATTATTATAAGGAGAGATTACCTAAATTATACTGTTATCTGTGTGACTTGTAACCCGCCCTGAGCTCGTTTGTAGGGAGGGCAGGATAAAAATCTAAATAAATAAATAAGAATCACATGAGTTAGGGGTGACACTGCCCTTGAAAATAACTCCAAATCTTTTGATGCAAAATGTGGTAACCTGCCTTTTAGCTAGAGTGGAACAAATTAAGATCTCTTCATTAATTTCCTTTTTGTTTCTAATTGTTTGTTTCAATTGAAGATGCTGTTTTTACCTTTAAAGTTGTTCACAACAGGAACCCACACATTTTAAGGATTATCAATCCTTGTATGAATGAACCTGCTTGCCAGTCACATCCTGCCTTTCAGTCATGCCCATAGCCAGGAATTTTTATTGGGGGGGCCTGGCGAAAGTGATGGCCCCTCCCAAAACAAAAAGTGCACTGGTGTCACAAAAATAATAAAATAATAATAATAATAAAAAACTACACTGCTGCTGCTGACACTGAGAGGCACTAAGTCTCTGAATCACAGAGCTGAGAGACAATATTAGGAGGAGGCCTCAGCCTCTATGCCCTGTTGTTGGCCCTCCAGAGGAACTGGTTGGCCACCGTGTGAGACTGGATGCTGGACTAGGTGGACCACTGCTCTGATTCAGCAGGGCTCTTCTTATATTCTTAATGTCAAAGGTTCTCTGATTATTTTGTATATTACGCTAATAGTTATATAATTGTATTCACGTGTATAATCAATTCTCATGTGACAATATAATTGAGAGTAAACCATGCAGCAAAATTAATAAGCAATATGTAACAGCATACAGAATGCATCATTCCAAATAATCACAAAGATAGAGACCTGAAAAAGTCCAACAAATCGACTTAAGGAATGCAAAACATCCAATAGGTCCAAAGTCCTATGAAGATTCCAGATAAGTTCTTCATTTTGGATATCTTCTTCAGAGATGGATTACTGTATTCTTCAAAGATGGCTATTACTATGTTAATTCATTTTAATTCTCTAATATCAGTTATAAACACCATCAAGGTTCAAATTGCTGAAGAAAACGCTTCAAAGTGGACTACCAATTATATTTTCAAAAAGAATCTAATCTGAATCATTTCAGAGTTGGTATGACCTCCTGGCATAAATCTGTGCATGGTTCACTCTTTAAAATATTTCAATCCTTGCTTTCCAGGGTCCCAAGGCAGTGAAAATTAAAACAAAACACTAAAACATTTGAGACATTAAAAAAGCATTTAAAATACAAATATATATGAAATATTAAAAACATATCAAACATAATATAAGTTGCAGACTGAGTACAAGGAAACATTAGTGGAGTGATTAAAATAAACCAGACAAGATTTGGAGGGTTTAGATACTGAAAAAAATCCACAAAAATTTGCTTTTTATGAAGCAGAAATGTTTTTATTTTGGTGGCAGGAATGGAAAATTTCTGGCAGCAAGATTTAATAAAAGGAAAATCAAAGGAAACATGTTCCATGTGAAAAAACAAGATGGTTCATTAACAACTAGGGATGCCAAACTCTAGGTGGGGTCTAGAGATCTCCTGGAATTACAACTGATTTCAAGATGACAGAGACCAATTCTTTGGAAAAAAATGGCTGCTTTGGAGGGTGGACTCTATGGCAGTATATCATGCTGAGGTCACTCCCTTCCCCAAACCCTATCCTCCCCAGGCTCCAGCCCAAAAATCTCCAGATACTTCCCAACCCAGAGCTGGCAACCCTATTAACAACTTTTGGCAATGAAACCCTATAAGAATTAGTAAAATTGTACAGAGAACTATCAGAGCAATCCTGAGGGAGGTGGTGAATCAGAATAGGGAGCCAACTGACCCGTACGCCAGTGTAACTTGGATCTATGCCATTTCAAGGGGCATTTATGCCGGCACAGGTAAGGGACAGGGGTTCATCAAGAGGCTGATGGAAGACTTCTCAGAATCTCTCCAGGCCCCCATGGCACTCCCCCGGCCCATCCTCCGGCTGTGCCTCCAGCAGGGGTGGTACATGGGTTGGCACAGGGACACCCTCGATGGTGTGTGTGCCTGTCTGGCCACCATGGTTGGCAGGGAGTGTGGGGGGGTGCCGTAGCATTAATGTTCTTGTCTATCATCACCCTCTGGGGCCCTGTGTCTGGGGGGCTGGAAGGTGATGCCCTCCTGCCCACTGACAGGTGGCTGGGGCTTTTGATAGGTGCTGGTCACTTGAAGGGAGTGTGTGAGGCAGAGGAAGAGCACTCCTCCTGTGGCCTGTCCCTTCTGCCTCCTGCCAGTGATGGACACTTGGCTCACCCTCCGGGACTCATGTTCCTGCCTGCCCTGTCTATTATGCTGTCCCCAGCTTGCAACAAAGCCAGAACAGAATACGGTGATGGGATCACAATGGATGCTGTGGTGGCAGTGTCTGGTAACACTGCGGGGGCATCTGTTTCCCATTCAGCCACCGCATACCTATTCCCTTGGAGGAGCAACTAGTGCCACTGTGGGTGCATCATGGCCAGCTGCCGCAGTGCAGATGCAAATCAGGATTGCTCTGCCCATACCTCAGATTGTCCTTCCCAGTCTCCCCAGAAGTTGATAAAAACTTTTTTAATGAATGTAAATCTTCTGCAGATTGCTGGGAAGATAAGCTACAATTAGAAAATACTATGACAAATATTGCAGTTAAGGAGGCTATAAAGAACTTAAACTATATTAGTTACCAGGTTTAGATGGTTATATATCGCACTTTAATTGATAGCATAACCTATTTTAATTTATACCGTTTTATCTACTGAATTATTATGTTTGTATTATTTTATATTGTTGTGATCAGCCCTGAGCCCATTCATAGGGAGGGAGGAATAAAAATCAAAACAAGGAAACAAAAATTATACACTGGAATTTTATAAAACCTCTACTGAGAAGTTAGTAGGCCCATTGTGTAACACTATAAACAAAAAAAGTTCCTATTGCTTGGGTTACTAGTTAAATTACATTAATGCATAGAAAGGGGAAAGATGAATTGGAAGTGGAATCATATCTTCCTCTCTCACTGCCCAACTATGATTATAAAATATTAACATCTGTTAGTTGCTGTAGATTTTCTGGGTTGTGTGGCCATGGTCTTGGCATTGTAGGACCTGGCATTTTGCCAGTAGCTGTGACTGGCATCCTCAGAGGTATAACATAGAAAGATGGAGTACTCTAAAATTAATGCCATTTAATATCTCAAAAATGGATCAAGAAAAGATGCAAATATTATATAATTACCAGTGGTCATATGATAAGATTCAATATTGAGGTATTCAATTACCAGCAAAGATGGAACATATTATTAAATATAACCATGATGAACTACAAGAAGAAATACATTTAAAAATAAATAAATGGGAAAGATACTCACCTTCATTAGTAGATAGATATAATTTGATAAAATCTTTTTTACTCCCGAAGTTTGTTTTCCTCTTTAGAGCACTTCCTGTAAAAATAGCACCAAACTTGATTAAGCAATGGCAAGACAAATTGCTCAAAGTTTTATGGAACAACAAAAAAGCTAGAGTCAAAACAAATACTTTATACAGACATCGTAAATCAGGTAGTTTTCAACTACCTAACCTTTTTGATTATTAGTTAGCAACACACTTAACTAGAATATTGCTAATGTTGCAAGAGAACGCTATTCCTGACTGGATATTAATGTACGTGGAATACACTTTACCATATGCTATATTAGAAACTGTCTGGCAAAGGAAGAAAGATAGACAAGACAAAGTATACCAAAATGAACTCTTTTTGACATCCCTAGAGATTTGGGATAAATTAAGACAGAAACTAGTACCTGAGCATTCTAGATTTATGACTTTTTTGGGCCAACACTGGTATTCTCCAGGTTTGTTAGGTAATGAATATCTACAATGGTGTTTGGTGAAACTTACTAAACTAAAAGTTTAGTAACAACAAATTTATAAATAAAAAGATTTAGAAATAAAATTAGGAACATCTGTCTCTTGGTTTCAATATTACCAAATAAGTCATATAAGTAAGATTATACAATTAGAGACACTGATGAGACATCCTCTAACAAAATTTGAAATGATACTTAAATCAGTAGAAGAAAATAAGAAAGGTATTATCTCTAAATTAATTCAGATACTAGCACAAATTAGAGAGGAAGTAACTATGTCTTATCAATCAAAATGAGAAAAGATAACTTCTAAACAAATCGACAGAAATTCTTGGGAGTGCATATGGAACTCAATAGAATATACCTCTTCCATTATCAATATTCGATTACAGACATTCAAAATTATGTCATTTCGGCATCTTACCCCAGCACAACTAGCTCATATTAATGGCTTAAATCCCACATGCTGGAAACAATGTAAGGAAAAAGGAACTTACCTACATTGCTGGATGTTTTGCCCCAAAATCTCAAGCTTCTGGGCAAAGGTTTTAGATCAAATCAAAAATATTACTGAAATCAGCATTCCTTTTATGCCTGAAATGATATTGCTATATGATAGAGAAGAACTCAATACATATTATATAAACAAAATATGTGTAGCTTTACTTTAAAGGTAAAGGTAAAGGTTCCCTTGCTCGAAAGCCAGTCGTATCTGACTCTAGGTTTGCGGTGCTCATCTCCGTTTCAAAGCCGAAGAGCCAGTGCTGTCCGAAGACGTTTCCGTGGTCATGTGGCCGGCATGACTAAACACCAAGGCGCACGGAACGCTGTTACCTTCCCACTGAAGTGGTACCTATTTAGCTACTTGCAATTTCTTGCTTTCGAACTGCTAGGTTGGCAGGAGCTGGAACTAGAGATGGGAGCTCACCCCGTCATGCGGCACTCACGGGTCTTGAACTGCTGAACTACTGACCTTCCACAGCCTGCACTTCAGCGTCTTAACCACTTGAGCCACCGCAGCTCCAGCTTTACTTTAGTATGCTGCAAAAGCTGTTGTTGCTACATAGTGGAAGTCTGAGAAAACACCGTCTTTAGATGTATGGCATAATAAACTGTGGTATTTATATCTAATGGAGAAAATAACATAGTTAAAATTTCTAGTTATAAAAAGAGCAAACTGATATTTGCCATTTGGTTTCCTATTTTAGAATACTTGCAACTAAAAGGTGAGATTCCAATCGATATAGATAGACTTCATATTGTTTACAAGAAATTTTGATGTAAAGGATAATAGCACTTCTTGTTGTAGTTAAATTTATAAAATGTTAACATTCTGAAAAATTATTGTATTGTTTTAATGTTTGTTTTTGTTACAGTTAAAACAATATATATATTTAAAAAGATGGCGTACTCTCTGTGTCAAAGTGAGCAGAAAAAATGGTAGGCAGGTAATTTATATCTACCCTGGAAGGTGGGGTAGGGGTGAGTTATTATCTTGTAGTAGTTCTCCAGGCTATGAACAAGCTAATGGAGGAACTTTCCTGAGGAGGTTCTTTTGTCTATGGATTGTTTCCTGAGAAGGTTTCCTGTTTCTTGAGGAGGTTCTTCTGTGTGTGGAATGGCTATTGAAACTCTAATCTTATCTGTAGTGCTATTGTCAGCTGTAGAGCATTTTGTGTTTTTCAGGACAGGTTAAGAGGATTTAGTTCATCATTGAGAAAGTGTGGTTCACATATCCGTCTTGCATGGTTTACTAATGTTTTGATTATGCCTCTTTTTTGCTGAGGGTGGTGATTGGAGTTTTTGTGTAAATAATGGTCCGTGTGAGTTGGTTTTCTGTAGACCTTGTGACCTAATTGAAGGTTTGCTTTGTGGATGACCATGTTATCTAGAACCACGCACTTCAAGCAAATGGCTACTCTAACAATGAAATCAGAAGAGTGATTAAACCAAAGGTAAAACAAACAACTGAGGAAAAATAGTCTCCCACAGGAAAAGTGTTTTTGCCATATATCAAAGGAATCACTGATGAGATGGGAAAATTTATGAAGAAACACAATCTACAAACAGTATTCAGACCCACCAGAAAAATACAAGACAGATCGGCAAGACAGAAGAGACCCCCTCACTTCTGCCGGAGTATACCACATACCATGCAGTTGTGGACAAGTTTACATCGGGACCACACAGCGTAGCATTCAGACAAGAATAAAAGAAAATGAAAGACACTGCAGACTGGTCCAACCTGAAAAATCAGCCGTGGCTGAACACAGCCTAACTCAAATAGGACACAGTATCTTATTCCAAGACACTAAAAGGCTGGACAACACATCCAATAACCATGTCAGATTACACAGGGAAGCCATTGAAATTCATAAACATAAACACAATTTCAACAGGAAAGAAGAGAGTTTAAAAACAAATAGGGCATGGTTTTCTGTCCTGAAAAACACAAAATGCTCTACATCTTACAATAGCACTACAGATAAGATTACAATTTCAACAGCCAATCCATATGCAAAAGAACCTCCTCAGGAAAGCTCCTCCATTAGCATGTCACAGCTTGAGGAACTCCTACAAGATAATGACTCAGCCCTACCCCATCTTCCTGAGTAGATATAAATTACCTGCCTATCATTTTTCTTCTCACCTTGACACAGAGAGTACTTCATCTTTCTGTGTTATACGTCTGAGGATGTCAGTCACAGCTGTTAAATATTTGAGTATAGGTGTCCCCATGTCTGATGACAGCATATTTAACGTTAATTATTTACCAATTTTAAAGAAAATTAAAGACACTATGTTAATCTGGGAATAATTGATTTTATTGCTATTTGACAGAATAAATGATCTAAAAATGGTATTTCTTCCAAATTGCTATACTTATTTCAAAACATTCCAATTAAGATTTCAAATAAAAAGCTAATGGAATAGCAAAATCAGTTTAATAGCTTTATCTGGCAAAAGAAAAGACATAGGTTGGCCTGGTGTGATGCCCAGAAAAAGTGGAATGAAGGTGGCTAGGCAGTTCCAAATATTTCATTATACTGTGCAGCAACTAGCCTATTGGCTAGCCTTGTAGCTTCTTATGCAACAGTTACACTTAGGAGCTAGGTCCTTTTGAGAAGATCAGAGAGGCTGAAATTTTATCTGAACAACAGCTGGCTTATAGATAATGTTTTGGAAGTATAGGACAGTTACTGCAACAAATTTTCTGCAAGGTTTTCACCTCTTAATTCAGTTTTAAGATAACTTTCTCCCAAGGCTTGATGGAATGATTTTGATTGCAAATTATAGGAACAGGCTGGCTTGGATAGCTATTGTAACTTGGTCAAAAATGAACAATACAGTTTACCACAATATTTGAAAGAAGTTTAATAGAGGCATTCCAGATTTTCAGTTCTATCAAATAAGGAGTCTGATTAATGCAAGACTACATAAGCGAGAGTTAGAAAGAGAATTGACTTTTTTCCAGCTTCTCTTTGTTACAAAGTATAAACATTCATTTTCTAACTTGTGTAAACTGTTGTGTAATATTAATTGGGATATGGGAGAATCATATCTTAAAAATGGCAGAAGACTGTGTGTTCTAAATCAAATACAAATCTCAGACTTTTCCCAATTGGTCTATCTTTCTGGATCAGTCCTGTTCTGCACAAAAACATGATCAAGATACTGCATATAAGGAGATCATATATAAAATGTTGTACAGGTGGCATTTGCCTCCAGATAGATTAGCTAAATGCTACCCAAATTTAACAAACACCTGTTGGAAATGTAAACAAAATGTCAGGATGTATTTTCATATGTGGTGGATATGTAGCAAAGTCAAAAATACTGGCTGATGATTCAAACGATATTACAAGAAATTAATAGAGGTAAAAGTACCACTTAAGCCAGAATTATTTCTACTCAATATAATTCCAGATATCTATAAGAAGTTGGTTAGATATCTGATTCTACATGTCATAACCATGGCTAGAATCCTATACACCAAGCACTGGAAATTAGAAAAGGGCGGAATTTGTGCAGAAGTTACTCGAAATAGCTGAAATGGATGTTAATATTGTTACAAGGGAAAGGGGAAGAAGTATTTGAAAATTTGTGGGCAAATGTATATGTGGATTGGTGAAACCTCTAAAAAGCGTAAGTAATTTAATTTGAATTAAGTTGTATGGCTTGATGCATTAAATGTTGGAAGATTCTCTTGTATTTAAGACATGCTTTCAGCTTTTTTTTTTTTTGAAAATCTTAAAAATAAAGCATTAAAAAAGATACTGCATCAATGACATCTTTCCCCTGCTAGACCAGCAAGACTCTATATGTTTCTTTCTAGCTATTGTTGGTATTGTGGGGAAATTAATGCAGATTGTATCTATACGCGGTGGTCCTGTGCAAGATGCTATTGGCAAATTGTGACAATCATGTTAATGCACGACCTTAAATATATTGTTACACCTTCCTCAAAATTATTTTTGTTAAATTAAGTGGAATCTCTTCACAAAAAATTTTGGACACCCAAATTATACATTATTTTGGCTGCCAGAATAGAGTTAGCTAAGGGTTGGAAGGTAAACAAGACACCAACAATGTAAAACATTTATAGAAAAAAATCAATCCTTTTATTTACATACTAAACTATCTGTATTGCTAAAAAACAAAGATTTTGTCTGGGCTGGATAAAATTTGGAAGGGTATTATCACTTGTATGGGGCAACTGTTATAATTTAATGTAACATATGTTGTGACACATTACACATAGTGAGTCAGTACAATCAACAAAATGGGACATTCAATGAACAATGAACTGGGATTGCAGAAGTCTGGAACCAACCACAAAGAACTGAAGCATAGTGGAACTATTAACATAACACATTAAGCAGTGCAAAAAAATTATATAATAGGATCCTACTTATAGTAAACTACAAGTAGGGACCTGCAAGAAACTTGTGTGGAGGTGACATTCCCTCACCTTTGCTTTCTACCCTCTCCTCCATGTTCCCTTTTGCTTCTCTCCCCAAGCCAATCCACCCTTCTTTTTCTTTCCAACCCTCCACCAAGCCAAACCCTCCTTCTTTGTCTTTCTCTCTCTCTCTCTCCTCCAAGTGAATCCCCCTTCTTTCTCCTTCCCACTTTCTCCCTGCCCTTGAGCCTGGCAGCAGTGGCAGTGCCTGGGAGCTGCTCCAAGCCTGGAGATAATGCTTTTTATTTTGGGGAGAATTTAAACCTCCCAATGTATTTTTTTAAGTTTTCAGATTTTTCTGGAAACCTAGTGGGTCACCCAAGTTTGTAGAAAAACTTGTTTGGGGTAAGTATGCCTCCTATCTGCAGATTTAGAAATCTAGACATAGGGGACTGTTGAGAATTAGATATATAGATACACAGTGGTATAGACCACAGTCCTTAACCATTCGTCCAAATAAGTTTGTAGACTATTTTGTACACTGCAACCATTTTACCTGTTCAGAAAGCCACTCTTAAATAATTCAGTTTTCCATAGTTTGTGGAAAGCCAGGAGAGTGGGAACCTTTCTGACCTCCTCTGACAGGCCATTCCATAAGGTGGGAGCCATAACAGAGAAAGCCTCTGCCTCTGCATAGCAAGCCTGGATTTCTTTGCTGGCAGACCTGTAGCTACAGTGGGGCCTCTCGGGGCCCAGCCCCCAACTTACCATCAAGGCCCCATGACTTCCCATCCAGCCCAGTCCCCCCAATCCTTTTTTTTTTTGGTGCTGTGATGTGTGGCTGTGCTGCACTGCACCCTTGCCCTCACCAAGCCTGCCTACTGGAGCCAAGCCCGCCTGCTGGAGTCTTGCCCCTGCCCTTACCCCATGACCTCCCCAGCCAGCCCCACCCTCCATTCCCATGCTGCCAGACAGTATGCCACCAGATGGGTCATGGGAAAGAAGCAAAGTGGTGGTGGCAGAGTGGTCAGTCCAGCACTCCTGGTCTCCTGGTTTTCATCCACTTTGTGAATCGCTCCCTCCATGCCTGCCCCAAGCCCCCCGACTTTATAGAATGCCCCCTGACTTTAAAAATCCTGGCTATGCCCCTGCTTGTTGGTTTCCCATCCAGGTACTAACCAGGGATGACCCTGCTTAGCTTCTGAGATCTAATGAGACTGGGCTAGGTCCAGGCAAGTTCCAGGCAAGAAGCTGTTTAGTCCCACAAAAATATATTCCCGTCATTCCCATCACATACTGTTGTTCTAACATCCCACCTAACCTTGAATAGACCTGAAGATTTCATTATCTTTTTTGAAAGAGCAGGGTTACTGTAATGTTTTTACTATGTAAATATTTTGTGTGTGGTTTATTTCTAGGTTTTAACATGGAGTTTTATATGTCTGTTGCTACGACTGAATGATATTCACATGATGGTAGCAGCTATTATTCAAAGTTCTCAGCTCACAATCAGCTTTCTACTTTCCCTGTATGGCATGGATAGAGCCATTGAGGGAGGAGGGCACTATGGTATCTGCCTTCCAGGAGAAGGTAGGGCATTAAAGCATGGCAGGGTAAAGATTCTCCAATATTTGGAGATCTCAATGGATCTAGATAATCTGCTGGTTGAAAGCATTTGGCAAAGTGCAGAATAATTGGGTATTTCTGTATCTGTATCCTATCTAATTGTACCACATGATCCCAAAGCTGCTGTTTAATTATTTCTTTTGCTTTTTGATACCCAAGATGCAGTTGGCATTAAAAGGAGGTATACGTAAAAGTTCCTTGACCGTATACCTTTAAAGCCCTAAACGGTCAGGGACCAACATACCTGCAGGACTGCCTCTCTTGGTATGTCCCCGGAGAGTGTTGTGCTCAGGGGAACAACACCTGCTGGAAGTCCTTGGCCCAAAGAGAGTCTGGCTGTCCTCAACCAGATCCAGGGCTTTCTTGGCCCTGGCTCTGACTTGGTGGAACTCTCTGCCGAATGACAACAGGGCCCTATGGGATTTGTTACAGTTCTGCAGTGCCTGTAAAGCTGAAATGTTCCACCAGGCATATGGTTGAGAACAGCAATGGTTTGGCCAATTAACTGTATCTGTATCTCCCCCTTCCCCCTGCCATCGGGGGTTTAAATTGTACCATGTTGCCATATAGGTTTTATGATTTTGTATATACCATGTGTTGTTTTAAGATTTCTGTATTTTATCTGTATTTTTAGATTAATGGGTTTTATATTTTGATGTAAAAATGTAATAATAATAATAATAATAATTTTTACATACTCAGCCTCATTTGGCTCTGGAGCCATTGCAGAAATGTGGAGTAAAGAATGTCTAACAGGCCACAGGTAAGGCTGCTACATAGCCACAAGAAGCTAAGTCTGTGGGAAAGGAGGAAACGATGGAGACAGTACAGCCAACAAAAGCCAACACCCACGATCTCCATTACATTGTAATATTAATAATAAGGCAATTTTCATGAAGATAGTTCCCTGTAGATATTAATGAATGGAATCCAAAAGGTCTTTTAATGGAAGCTCTCCAGTGTTTGAATGTTTAAACCCTATTAAAACCAGAAAGTGTGACTTTGTTTAAACTTCTGACAAATAATGGAACTTTTCTCTGTCTGCTACGATACAGCAGCAATGGCTGATATTATGACATTCATAAAGACCTATGCCAGGATTAGAGATTTCCAGGATATGATTTATTTTGATTAAAATGCCAGAGCAGAATTGATACAAAGTGACAATTGCTTCCTTTCATAAGATTAACAGCCCATTTGATGACTCAAAAACAGCAGATGTGCAAATTGTGACTGCACTCTTTCCAGTGTATTGATATAAGTATTTGCTGTTTTAGCCCACAGTTTAGCTAATTACTCTACATTTGACAAAGTGAGGTCTAACCCATGAAAATTTGGACCACTGCAAAATTGGTCAGGCTGTGGCCAAAAGAATAAGTGGACATGAATCTGATATAAAAACCTGCAACATTCAGAAGTGGTCCTGTCAATCTCCCAGAACACTGAGCTGCTGATGGAAAAGTTGCCATCATTCAACAAAAGCCTTCAATGAGAAATTCCAGCGTGAAATTGCTGAATTAGAATTTGTTGGCAAGTTTGCTCAGAACTTAATCAGGACCAGGGATTCTTCTGTCCATGCTGGTGTTAAATTAATGAAGCAAAGCTAGGAAGATTGTACCAATATTTATTTATTTATTTATTTAGTCCATTTTTACCCTGCCCTTCCCGCGAATGGGCTCAGGGCGGCTTACAATGAGGCAACCAAGTGCCAAAGACAGACAACTTAAAACACATAAAACCAGTAAAACATTCCAAAAAAAGTAAGATCATAAAGTGCTCAACAAGTATTCAGTCACCTCAATCCAATGGCATCAGACAGTATTAATCACAATGGTGTTGGTCACAGCGGGACCCAATAGATCTCACTCGGCTGCCCCCTCCCTCCACCACATAAGATGGTAGAATTGGCAGCAGAGGGGGAGTGGCGGCTCCTACTCAAAGGCCTGGCAGAAGAGCTCCATCTTGCAGGCCCTGCGGAACTACGAGAGGTCCCGCAGGGCCCTGATCTCCTCCAGGAGCTCATTCCACCAGGTAGGAGCCGCCACTGAGAAGGACCTAGCCCTGGTGGCCACCAACCTGGCCTCCTTAGGGCCAGGGACCGCCAGGCGATGTTGGAATTCAGACCGAAGTGCTCTTTGGGGCATATATTCTCAACACGATCCCATCTGTGGACACTTAAATATGGAGAGTGGGGCTATGAACATATCAGACAGAACTTGCTATCAACCTTTCTATAAAACTCAGAAAAATCTGAAATCTAGAAACAAAAAACCAAAGAACCATCCTGCAAATAACAGAAGCGCCTATAGCATTAAGAAAAAAATGCTCTCTGTGGCTGTTTGGAGAGCCAGTTCGGTGTAGTGATTAAGCGTGCAGACTCTAATCTGGGAGTACTGGGTCTGATTCCCCACTCCTCTGCTTGCATCTGCTGATGTGACCTTGGGTCAGTCACAAGTTCTGGCACAGCTGTTCTTGAAAAAGAGCAGTTTGTGTCAGAGCTCTCTCAGCCCCATCTACCTCACAGGGTGTCTGTTGTGGGGGGAGGGGAAGGGAAAGGAGTTTGTAAGCCACTCTGAGACTCCTTTGGGTAGTGAAGGGTGGGATATAAATCCAATCTCTTCTCTTCTTCTGTTGCCACGCAACCACAATAGTATTACCTATATTCAAGCCTTGGTGTCTGTCAGTAAAATGCAGTGGCAGAGGACAGGGCCCTTTCCAGGACTGTTTTGGCCTTTTAGTGAGGACTCATTGGGGCCTGACAGGCCTGACAGGAACCATCTGGTGACTTGCTGCAACATAATTTTCATGACTCACCCAGGTCTCATCATTATTCAACAGGAGGCGCTCAATGAAAGCCAGTGTGGTAGAATGATTAGCATTTCAGGCTAAGTAAGGTCTGTGAGACCCTGTTTCAAATCCCCACTCTGCTGTGGAAGCTCAATGGGTGACCTTGGGCCAGTTAAGCACTCTCAACCTAACCTACCTCACAGGGTGGTTGTAAAGGTAGAATGGAGGAGAATGATGCAAGCTGCTTTGAGTGCCCATTATGGAGAAAGGTGGGGTATAAATGAAATAAATAAATAACAAATCTAGCTGAAGATAAAAAAGGAAGCTAGTTGGGCAGGAGGAAAGAAGGAAGCAGGGAAAGGTGGGGACACAGGGGCTGCCAAGAGGAAAGAAAAGGAAACAGTGTGGGGAAACAGATACTGGGGAAATTGAGGTGCTCCCTCACAAGTCCTTGCAGATACTGCACAGCACAGGTGAGTCTGGTGGCTGGCACTGAACAGGTCAGTCAGAGTTTTTGTCACTTTGAGGCGGGGGGGGGAAGCTGAAGATGGGGAGGCAAACAAAAGTAGATTGGCTGATGGGTGAGAAGGAGAAAAGGAAGCATGAAAAGGGGAGAAGTGTTAGGTGGACCCAAGGCTCTGAGCACAGTAAGTTGACATATATTTGTTTTGTGAGTAAACCTATGTTAAATGATCTTGAGTATTTTGTTAGTGCAATCCTATACAGGAATCCTATGAAATCCTGTGATTTCAATGTGGTTGGAGTAACTCTGTGTAAGATTGTACTATTAGTTTACTCATGTAGAACAGAGTAAAATTGGATATCCAGTTCAGAAATCACTGTTTTTTAAATATCCGGTTGACTTAGCTGTCAGTTTAATTTAAGGTTTATTTGAGTAAGATTTTAAAAGCTTTTTGGAGTGATAGATATAACAGGAACCCCTTCACACATTTAGCCTTTTATTTATAAAATGTTAAATTAAACCATGGCTTTGATTTTCTTCATACCATGTTATGGGGTTTGGAAGTGAAGTCCCCCCCCTTTTTCTGGTTTAATTTCATTGCTTCTAATACAATAAACTAGAAATATTGTCTTCCTTAGACATAGTCTCTCTTGTGGTCCTGCAGTTATAGAATGTAGCCTAATTTATACCCGTTAGCAATTTAGGTGACATTAAGAGGGAACAGGAAAGTCTTATTTGTATATCTGTACATATAAATGATCCACTTTATCCTATTCCAGCCCTTTGCGCCTCCCAAGCTTCCAATCTGTTGTGACTGTCTCATAAATTGTAATGAACATTCTGTATTAGAAAAGATGGTATTCCAAACAATAGTGGCTGCTCAAATGCAAGGATGGGTTTTGTGGTAGCAATCCACCTTGATAAAACCTAGAAAGATTTCAGGATTTCAGCGTTGTAGGGAAATGTCAACATTCTTGATAACACATTAGTTCAAGAAGGTCCACCAGATTTGATGGGCATGGAGGCTGTAGGCGGCAAGGATGGATGCCTTCTGTCTCACAACCCTGGAGCTGCCTTGAAAAGTATAAGGAGGAACATTTTCATTCCTGGTGTCCCTATCAGCTGTTTCTGGGCCACTCTGTATTGGGTGTGTGTGTGATGGGTGGTTTTGCTTCCACGGCAATATAACATTGTCTCCAAACTCTCATGGTATCAGTTTTGGGGAAGAAGAGTCTATTGTGTAGAAATAACAGAAATTGCCCTTCAACATGATGATAAACAAGAGTTTTGGGCTCGCTTCCCAGGCAAGGTCTGGCACATGGAGCATCTACTGCATTCCACAGATTCTAGTACGCGAACCAAAATAAACCTTGACTGTACCTAAGTAGGTTGGTCCAGGCTTTCCCCCATGACATCATTGGGCTTTGTCCCTGTCCATAATTCTGACTGTGAAAGCATATACCCGCAACTGCTTGGTGTAAAAAAAAAGCAAAAAGGAGGGGAAATGTTCACGCAGTTTAGCACCTCATGGAGTCTTCTCTCAAAGAGCCACAATCTATCATTACACAGAGTATCTGCATGTTTACACAGAAGTAAGTCCAATTTTACTCAATGAGGCTAGCTTCCAGATAAGGAATTCATAGGACTGAATGTGGAAGGTGTTCAAAAGAGATTGAATAAAGGGATGTAAGGTTTGCTTGAGAGAATGTTGCAGAAACTCAACAATGCAGTAGCTTGCACTACCACTTCCTTGGATGATGCTTGGGTGAGCATTGCAGGCATAACATACCTGGATGTACCTTACAGGCCAGAATTTCTTGCAGCCATCAGGTATGGGGGGGGGACACCAGCAGGATCTCGGCAGCAGCACTGATGGCTCCTCTGATCACCAAAATAACCCATCTGCCACCACTCTGCTTCCTTTGCAGAAAGCTGAGGTGGATCAAGGTAGATGTTGTTGGTGGATATGTCAAGACTGAGCCATTATGGTTGCCATAGTAACCATCATGCCCTGATCAGTTACAGTGGAAGGCCTGGATGAACCACTGTTGTTACTATGGAAACTGCAACACTTTGGCCTTACCTGGGTGGCACCACTCTCTCCCAAGGAGATGGGCAGCCTCTTGGCTGAGTCTGGGGTGCTATGATCACCTTTACAGGTACAGCCACTTGGCCAGCTCCAGTGGGAGCCCCAGATGTCTTACAGGAGGAGAGTTTCCAAGAGGTATATTGGCCTCCCTTTGGAGCTGGCCAAGATGCTGTGACTGCTGTAGCAATTGCAATACCTTGGGAGGCTCTGATTTTCAATAGGCTAGACTGACCTTTCCTACCAGCCTCAGAGGAAAGCAGCAGATTATGTTTGCTGTAGGGGGCTGTGTGGGCTGCACAGTATGCCTCCACATTATCACACACAGCCCACAAGCCATTTGTTGTATAACCATACTCTAGAGTAGGAATGGGCAAGAACTGGCTCACAAAGTAAAGTTCATCACAAATTTGGCTGTTTTGTGGTTCACAAAGCAATGTTTGTGGAAGGGCGCCTAGCATGAACATTTCACAAATTTTAGTGCTGTTTGTGCCGGTTTGTGGTGGTTTATGAATGGATACATTTCCAGACATACTGTCTCCGCTCAATTAATCTGTTTACAAAACTTCAAGGCAACAGGGGGTGAGTGGAATTCTCCGGACTTGGAAGCACCAATAGGAGCCCTTCGAAGCTTAACAGGCACTGCTGGCTGCTCGACTGTGCGACTGAACAATAACAACGACAAATTCTGCTCTATGAGATCAGAAAGCTATATATACGTTCAGCTCAGCTCCACACCTTTTTGTATGTTGGCTGTTCACATTGCAGTTGCACAGAGAGGCAGGGAATTTGTTAAAAAGAAGAAGAGAAGAGAAGAAGAGATTGGATTCATTCCCTGCCATCTTCAGTTACATAGGAGGAGGAGGAAATTGGATTTATACCCCACCCTTCACTTGGAGTCTCAGAGCGGCTTACAAACTCCTTTCTCTTCCCCTCCCCACAACAGATACCCTGTGAGGTAGGTGGGGCTGAGAGAACTCTTTTGAGAACTGCTCATGAGAGAACAGCTGCTTAGCTGCTGGGTTTCTTGGCTGTGGACTCACATTTTGATTGTGATTCCTCTCCCCTGCTGGGGTTTGGGGACATTAGGTGGACTCAGGGCTCATGCTGAGCAGAGGGGCTTAGATAGTAGGTTCCTTGGCTGAGGACCCACATTTTATACCCTTCCACCCCTCCTTATTGTTAACCCCCCTGTGCCATGAGGGTGAAAGTGGTGCAAAGGATGCTTGTCATGGTGGGAAGATGTCCTCCACCCCCCATACCACAGGGCCCCATCTCTGGGCACTAAACTCATCCTGCCAGCCCCCTGGAGCCTAGCAGGGCATCACCAGGGGTCTCGGAGCCTCCTTTTCCTGATCTGTTTCTGGGGCTCCACACAGAGACAAAAGAGTTTTTAGCATTGCCCAGAGACCAGTAGTTGCTAACACTCTTTGAAGAGGAGGACTCTAGTAGTGATTCAAGGAGGTAGGAAGCATCTTCCCCTTCTACACAACTCCCTGTTGCTGCTCCTGTCCCAGATATACCCCCCTGTGGCCCCTCCCATCCCAGTGACAGAAAGCAGCTGTCCCTCCTCCCACCTTCTCCAATCCTGGGGCCCTGTTCCCAGCCCACACTTTGGAAATATTTCTACACCCTCCCCAGTGACACCTGTGTGGCAGAGTGCCATGTGTGCCATGCCGATGTCTGGAGGGGTGCAGAAAGCAGTGGTTTAAATGGCTCCCAGCATGGAGAAGTGAAGGGGGAGCAGGAGGCCCCTCCATGAAAGTCTCCCCATCCTTGGGGTGCAGTGGGTGGAGCATCAAGGCAGGCCACCCTTCAAGAGGTCATTCCCCTGGGGACACCAGTAGTGCCATCCAGAAAGGCTACGTGGAGGGCCCAGGAAGCAGTCACTCACCTCAGAATGAGGTGATCCCTGTGGATGGCCAACCCTTCTCCCCCATGGACAATGCAGCCTTTTACCAGCTGCTGCAATACCTGGATGCCTGTTACTCCATCCCCTCATGGAGGACCGTGAACTGATGAATCTTGCCTGCCATGCACCACTTGGCGGTGGCAATGGTTAAGGCTGAGTTCTCCAGAGTGCAAGGCAGAAACATGCACTTCATGGCAGACCTCTGGAGCAGCCAGCAGCATTGCTACCTGTCCCGCACCACCCACTGTTGGCAGCTGTATGTTTGGAATGTCAAGGCATGGCCCAAGCCCCAGGAGGGAACAGTCCTGCCACTGGGCTGCAAAGTGGTTCTGCTACATGTATGGGGGATGGATGCAGACCAGACGGTGCAAAACATCACCACTGTGATACTGAGTAGCCTGAGAAGAAGAAGAGTTGGTGTCTGCCTTTCACTACCTGAAGAAGTGTCAAAGTGGCTTGCAATCACCTTCCCTTCCTGTCTCCCTAACAGATGCCCTGTGAGGTAGGTGGGACTCAGAGAGCTCTGAGAGAACTTTTACTGACCCAAGGTCTCCCAGCTGGCTTCATGTGGAGGAGTGGGGAATCAAACTCGCTTCTCCAGATTAGAGTCTGCCTCTCTTAACCATTACACCACACTGGTTCTGAGGGAGTGGGTGGGCAGTGAGAACATAGTCCATGGCTACATGGATGCTGGCATCAACAAGCTGGCTGCAGTGAAACTGTGCCCCTCAAAGGCATCGTCTGCCTGGTGCACGTGCTTCACCTAGTGGTGAAGGATGCTCTGGGGCTGGGGAGCACTGTCAAGGCCAATTGGGATGCTGCCCCCACCCTTGAGATGCGGTCCTTGTTGGGGACCTGCTGGTGTCTGGCCACCCACTTCTCACGCAGCATCAAGTCTGCCTGTCTGCTGCATGAGAGGCAGGGGGAGGGGGGTGAGCCTGAACATCAGCTCATCCTGCACTTACCCATCTGCTGGAACTCCACTTGCATCATGATTGCACATTTAGTGGAGCAGAATAGTGCGGTGCAGGATGTCATCTCTTCCATGACTCAGCATCAGCTCCAACAACTGACTGACCCTCTGCTGCATGTCCTCAAGCCCTTCCAAGACACCACCAATGTGCTCTGCACCCATATGGCCAGCCTGGGGCAAGTTATCCCCCTGATTCAAGGGCTAGACCAGGTGCTAGTCTCTGCACTGCAGCCAGACCCTGTGGGGACTGCTGTTCTCTCATGGGTTAGCACAGAGGTTGCAGGTGGGCATCACCCCCAGGTTGCATCCTCTCTGCATGGAAGGAGAGCACAAGCTGGTCTGTACCTGTGACCCCCAGATAAAAGGCAGCATTGCTCTCTGGAATGCAGAGTTCATGCAATGGAAGCATGAGCTCTGCAAAGAATTGCAGAGGCTACAGGCTATCTGATGTGGCCAGAGGGAACAGCAGGTGGAAGGGGCTGGGGGGGGAGGAGCTGCAGCCCTACACCTCTGTCTCAAGGAGACCAGCCAGGGAGAAGCCTCACTACCGATTGTCAGTGCTGAACTGGAAGGTCATCTGCGGTGGGGCCACCAGGTGTGCAATGTTGGAGGATTCAGCAGAGGTGATGGTGAGAGAGTACCTTACTGAATCCCCTAAGCCCACCTCCACCAAGTCTGCCATCTGGCTCAACCTATCTTGTGTGGCCATGAGTCTCCTCTCCTGCCCTCCCACCAGTGTCCAGAGTGAGTGGGTGCTCTCCCACCTCGGAGACATCCTCAGCCCCTCCCCCACTCCTGCCTGAACCTAGGCAAGGTAGACAAGTTGGCCTTCCTCAAGGTCAGCCTCCCTCTGCTGGGCTACCCCTCTCTGGACCTCACAGGTAGGATCTGGGACTCCTGTTGTCTCTCTGCATGCCTCCCCACTCCTCCTCCTATCTGGGTGATCTGGCCTGTGGATTATGCCCTTGGTGCTTGGATGGGAGGATGGCCGCCTCTGCCGGGCAGGGGTGGGCTCCCTCACCCAACACCTACCTCATGGAACAGCTCTACCTTATAACACAATACCTGCTTCTTGGAATGACATCCACCTCAGCAAACATCTGCCTCAATAAACATCTGCCTGTAGAAGCAAGCCCCTTTGAACTTGCTGCTTTCACTGACTAGATAATTTAAACCAATGAGAAAGCCAGAGCTCCTAGTGATGAGTTGTGTGATGTTCTTGGAGACTCACTGTACAATGGAAAAATCGAAGTAGGTAAAGTTGTGTCGGTAAATCTCTCTAATTTGAGCAAAGTGAAAAGAGGGATGATCTTGCCAATGCCTATCATTCATATGTAATTAAATAATTAATTTTTATTTGTGTGTGATTTGTAATTCACCATGGGAGCTCTCTTGGCAGCATGTTAAATAATGGGGACAGGACGGAGAGCAATTAATTTAGTACTGGCAAGAATCTATAATGTATTATGTTCTTTCTACATGCCGTAGGCAAGGAGGAAGGGAAGAGTGGGATGTTGTCCTGTGTACTTCTCTAGTGCTACCTGTACTGTGCCGAGAGAATCTTTGTGCTGCGTCCATCCCTGTTAGATGCCTCCCCTGATTTATTATCTGTGTGGGTGTCAAAGTAATGACTACGTGGGCTGTTTGTCCTTGGGAGCGGAATGTTGGCTATTTCTGTTTTACTTAACAGTAGTGACACTGTGAACTTAAAATGGGTAGTTGCATATTGTGACACCCCCCCCCTTTAACAAAGTTTCACCCCAGTTTCAGTTAGGCTAGAAGGCATTCACTCCTGCTCCCCTGACGCTATCCCACTCTTTCTTCTCAGTTCCTACCTTCCCAATGAAAAATCGATCTTTGTTAAGGGAGAGATGGTAACTGGTGGTGAGGAGAGCCCAATATAGCCAGAGAAGACTGCATGGAGAGGCTCTCATTGACTGGCAAAAGCAAATTCCATGATTCCTGGGTATTGTTTCCTTCCAGGGATTAAGGGATTTATTATTTTATTTGTCTCCCAGGTCAGTTCAAGAGAAAACTGGAGCTTCTACAAACCCTGGCAGGAAATGATACCTGTGGATCATGGGATTCCTCCTTTAAAGTTAATGAGGCCAAGGATAAGAACCCTCCTCCTTTGAATAGGCAAGGTTTCTTTTGTTGGCTGGAAGGGTTTCACCCATTGGCCTTTTCAAGCATACTGTCAGCATGTGCAAAACTCACAA
The DNA here is from genome assembly GCA_029375565.1 of Gekko gecko. NCBI lineage: Eukaryota > Metazoa > Chordata > Lepidosauria > Squamata > Gekkonidae > Gekko > Gekko gecko. Next base: position 42,985,363 of record JAPDNY010000007.1, on the reverse strand, counting down.
AAAATCGTTATGGGAGTGCTTTCAAAAAATGAATACTCAAAAGAAGGTGGTGATAGTGGTTGTTATTCCATAGTGTCCATACATCAACGTGTAGTGTCTATTCTCATTTTCTCTGCTCGCCTTGGGTAAGAGGTGGGTTTTATGGCCTGCACTGTCACAACTACTGTAATCACTCCTTTCTCAAGCTTTTTTGCTCTTTCCTGGTACAAGTTGTACAGCGTTTTGTAGCATATCCCCATTTTATTTTTTACAGAATTTATGTCCCACCTTTCTGCCCTCACAAGGACCATCCGGGTGGCTAACAGATTAAAACATTCATAATAAAATCACTTTCTAAAACTATTAAAACCAACCCACCCAAAAAACTCACATATCATTACAACAATTAAAACTGGAGCTAAAATACATTAAAAAGACATAAAAATAACAATTAAAACATTGGTCAGGAAGGAGGGATCACTGACAAAACAGCAAATGAAACAAGATTGCCTTCACCCACTGGTAGAAGATGGCAACAGAAAGTGACTGCTGAATCTCCTTGGGGAGAGATCTAGAGTTTTGATGCCACAACTGATAATGCCCTTCCCTGGTTTGCCACCTGCCTAAGCTGATCAGGTGAGGACACCCAAAGCTGGGCCTCTCAAGATGACTGTAGTGGTTGGGCAGTGATATGGGTGGAATGAACACATAGCATTACCGTGCTTATGCAACATAAGTAATTGCAATTTCAACCTTCAAGGACATTTGTGTGACATCCTATTAAAACAGATCATAGATTGAGAGCCCCCTTCAACTTAAATGGCACTCAAGGTGTTTTCCTAAAGCTGGAAATTTTTCCAATGACATTATTTAATCTGTGGATAAATGTAGGTTTGAACTAGGATTTCCAACACTGCCTCAGCAAATGCAAGATTTTGGAAGTGGTGTCTAAAAAGGGTGGCATTTGGGGAGGATGTGATGTCACTTCTTGGCACTGCTCTTTGGGGAGGGAAATTGGGGCTGGAATGGGTTTCCTGCCCCAGGTGGGTAAATGGGAGGCCTAGCCTGAATTTCTGTCTCTAGCATTCAAAGGAGCCACTACTAATGACAACTGACCTGTCAAGGCCCTCTATGTTAACACCAACAGCCTGTTATATATTGGACACTGATGGTGGCCATAGTTCGTTATCATTTTATCATGACCTATCAGGATGTTACTGGCACCAGCACTTTATCTGTATTTGTGATGTGTTATGTGTGAGTTTTATGATGTTGCATTGTATTAATATATCTGTGTTTTAATATATTTTAATTTTTTAATGTAAGCTGCCTTGAGCCTGCCTCGGCAGGGAGGGCGGGATAAAAATAGAATTAAATAAGTAAATAAGTAAATAAGTAAATAAATAACTCTCTGTCCTTCCTGGATCACACCAGTTCCCTATGGAAGACAGTCTTCTCTTACTCACAGCCATGCAAGATGTCTCATCCTGTGCTTGCGAATTTCAGCCTTCAGATATTACTTGGAAAAATCCTTGTGTGTCACATTGAATAATGTCACATTTCCCCCTGTATAAGCAATGCCATTAATATACTGGAAAAAGCATTCTTATGGATTATAAGCAAAGGCAGCCTTGAGAGGTCATCTTTAATCTTTAGCATTACTTAGACAGGAAAAGAGAAACAGGAAGCTGTTAAGTAGGATGTCACGGCTGATCATTTTACTTTACATTCCCTAAATGTTCAGTTTTAATAATTGTGTTTTGTGCCTCAAAAAAATATTTGGGGGACTGCCCGGCAACACCACATATATAATACATAAATAGATCTCAGTGGATTATCTGAAGACAAAAGCAAAGCAAGGAAAGCTTTGAGTCATTACAGAATAAAGTCCCACATCTTTGTGACTGTCTTTCTAGTGTCTGCCTCTTCCAGAATCACTTTGTCTGTGTAGATGGAAGACTATCTTAAGGAATGTGTGAAATTTCACTTGGAGGAATCCCCCAAATTTCTCTTTCTCTTAGGAAATGCCCTGGGAAATTTGTGACATCAACAGCTGTTAATCCAGTCTCTGTCTTAGATTTCTCTGCCTGCTCTGTAACTAAGGACATGCATTAAAAAAACTCACTCCCCCACATACACATTGCTTTGAAGTAGAAGATAAGGATGTTGTTAGGAAGAATGGATGATGGTTTGTGCTAGTCAGCATCCTGTCCATGATACCAACTGGTGTCAGGATCACTCTGTGCTGATGCAATGCACTGAACTGAGGCATCACAGGAAGTTGCATCTGGCTATAAAAGTTGTGGCATAACCTGGTAAGCTGTGCCAAGTGCCTTCTGGGGTGGTGGCAGTGGTAGATCACAAATAACTGCAGTTGTTCTCTGATCTCCAAAGCTATGGATAGAAGAAGGCACATGACATGGCAAGCTTGCTGAAGCTAAATCTGCGTTTAACAATGCCTGTATGGGACACCTGGATGCACTGTGTTCTGCTTTAAGTTCTATGAAAGAAAGTTGGGATATAAATCAGCATTGTGTTTGGTAGAGAAGATGCCCAGTTAACTATGATCTCTATGGCTATTGATAGACCTCTGCTTTGGTGTGATTGGCTTGTTTGTGAGCTGCTGCTGACTGGAAATGGAACACTGACTACCTTGAAATGGTTCAAGGAGAAGCACATCTTTTTAGGCTTTTCAGGCTGGCCATTTTAATGTATTTCTTAGAGAGAGCAAAGCAGAATGAAGTTTACTGTTTTATTACCTTGCAGTGTCCAAACTCTGTAAAAAATCCTACCCAGAACAATGAATTGGCATTTCTCTCTCAGACCCTCAGGACTTTTTCCTTGTAGTTACCAATGTAACATTCTATTAGATTCTAGAGCAGCAAATGATATATCTGCACTTCCTATGGAAATGGCCAGCCTGTTTATTGCCATATATAACCTAATCATGTAGAATACAGTTTATTCAAAGAGTTTAAAAATGTCAATTGAACAGTGTTGTTTCTTATTTATACATTTGGCAGATGGATTAAGTTCTTATTTTACTGAAGGAGCCATAAAGATCAATATATTAAATGTGTGCATGCATTTTTTTAAATAAACTTTTATTCATGTATTATAACAACAATTTACAGTAGCACATACTATTAGGAAACCACAACAATAACAACATAACTACAAACACAAAAAAACAAGAGCAGTAAAACCAAAGAGCTATTCAATATATAGCTATACCCTTCAAGTTATCAGGTAGTGCCTTTTTAAGCTTATCATGTATTTCCATATATTCGAGAAAAGGAAACCAACGTTCCAAATAATCTGAATGAAACTCTGGATTCTCCGCCAAGGAAGTAACATCTGATATAATACAGAATTCCTCTTCATAAAGTGCTAATGAAATATCTTTGTAAACTGATAGTAAACATTATGAAAATGGCTGAAAGTAATATTGTAATTCCCCCCCTGACTTGATACCAGATACCAGAGCAAATATGGGGGCTCCAGCAAAATTCTGAAGGCACTCCTCCTCAGGACAAAAGGGAAGCAGCCTGAATAAATCCGACATTCCACTTGGTCTAAGGGCACTTCCTAACAGAACAAATGGGAAACACCCTGAATAGTACTAAATAAGTAAGTCCCTTTCCCAGACAAAAATGCAGGTGATGTCTCAGTGATTAGCTATGATAACGCACCACTAATGCATGGAAGGATCTAGTCACTCAGCAATCACCTGTTAAGCCTATTGTTTCCCCAGGGTACAACCATCACTTCACACGTGGTTCTTTCACTATGCTCTAGAACAGCCAGTGACCAGTCCATTCCAATCACTCAGCCCCTGGCCTTTGGGGTGTTGCTTTTGCACCTATAATTGTCCTGCCCAGCAGTCAGAATCAAATTGGTCAGTAAGATTCAAACTGTTTGCCTCCAAAACAATCTTGGCATTGGAGCTTACTATCTGCTCACCTTCCAACATTTTTACAGTATAAATACAGCTGGCCCAAATCCAAAACATTGCTGCAGCAATCCCCCTGAGCTTCCTTGCTACTGTCCTTGTGTAGCTTGAACACAAGGCCCTTTGGAGATTTGGAGCCTTGCTTCTCTGCCTTGTGCTTCCTGCTTCTTCACTCTTCTTCTGCCCCGGACCCCTTCACCACTTTGCACAGGCCTGTATTTTTTTATTTGTTCCCTTTATTGTCTGCTTTTACTGCATAGGTGTAGGTTGTCTAGGGTTAAATTTTCCTGTGCGTTAGTGTGCGCGAGCCCGCAGGTCTCTGAGTGTCTCCTGCTTTTCTTGATATATTTTTCTAAATAAAGACTTAGACTTTGATTCTATTTCCCACCTGCTTTATTCCTACAAATCTCCCTGTTCCCATAGTGAATGCTACCACCAAATTCTGGACTTACTTTGTTATACACAGATAGTGATCCCAAATTTAATTTTTCCCAAATACATGTCTGTGTGCACTTAACACGCACTTAACATGCAATGCTTCAGATGTTGGGGCTCACGCACTGGTATGCCACTTGGGCAACAGACTCCAGAGAGAAGCAGCATCTTTTTTTCCAAACTCCAGCCTCTAGCTCTATAACTGGAGTCAAAATCTATCCACACATCTGTTCTGCCTACTCTGTCTTTCTATGTACTCTGAGTGTGGCACCTTGCCATGTACAACTCTGCTTTGTCCTGGCTAGGAAGCTTTTGTCTGACCAAGACCATTACCTGCTTCTGGTCAAAAATGCCTCATTTCTGGTACAAGTTACTTCTGTTTGCATCTTTGCTGCTCTTCCCCTTGGATTTATCATTTGGGTTCTTTGCTGCCTGGGTTCCTGTTTTGGGATCTGGACCTCTGCCTGGAACCTGCATGGATAGTTGTAAGTCCCCACTTGACTCTCTTACTCAGTTTCTGACCTCTTGCCTTTCTTTTCTTGAGACTTGTATCTTAATTTGTATGTTAATAGGAACAGTCTAGTTTTGTTATTATCATGATGGTTTAAGTGCGCTAATTATTCCCACAATGAAATTACATTTGATTAAACTATATTGAAGGCTTTCAGTACTTCTTCTTGGGCAAGGAGCTTCATCATTAATTTCATTTGTGAATGTCATTACCCAGGTTTTTAAATAAAACTGGAGAATGGAGCTAAGAATGAGGCTTAACCCCACCCACACCTGTGCTTGAGCTGACTGCACTCTGAAACTGAAAGCGGTTTTCTCCCAAATAAGCATCAATGGGAGAAGTTAGCAGGACTGGGAGAAATATAATGAAAGAAATGCAGAGCAGCAAGGTAAGAACATAAGAGCTTGCTAGTGGTCCATCTAGTCCAGCATGCTGTTTCTCACAGTGGCCAGCCAGTTGCTGTGGAAAGCACTGGGTTCCAGAGGTCTGCAGTCTTTGTAACTGGAGCCTCCCTTCACTTCCCATGGGTAGTAGCTGTTAATGGATCTCTCCTACATAAAACTGTCTAGCCCCCTTTTAAAGCTATCTGTGCTCGTGGCCATCACTACCTCCCCTGGCAGTGAATTCCATGGGTTGATTATTAATTATTAAATGGAAGACAGTCGCTCCTATTGCCCGTGTACTTTTAAAACCTGAAAGAACTCTCCTTCACTTTCTTTACATGCAAATGGTCAGTTGCCTGTCTTTCCCCCTATCAGGGCTCATAGGAACTGGAGGTGATGGATTTGTACTGGAGAAATGGTTCACAGGGCAGTGGTGAACCTGCTCCCTTTTGGGGCTCTCAGAGCTGCTTTTCTGACACATTAAAGAATGGAGAAATCTCAAATCCATCCTCATCACTGATAACCTCACATCTCATCTAGTCTGGCTCTAATCTGTCTGCCTCTTTGTATTACTCTTGTGTCCAAGGAACACACATTGAGATGGCATTGGCATGGCAGATTTTTCCTGGAGGTGAGAAATCTGACCTTCCTCTCTACCCCTTCTATATGCAACTATGTTTGCCTACATGCCTGGGAATGCAAGCAGAATGCTTGCTCCTCACAGCGCTGGTGCTTATATAGCATTAAGTCAAAGCTGTTCCTCCAAATTGGCAAGACAGCAATGAGATTGGTGTAAACAACACTTTGGAAAGATAGACCCTTTAGTGGCAAGATTGGTATGTAACTTTGCCAACTGGTAAATGTTCCTGTCAATTACATATCTGCTGAGTCACTTTCTTCTCACTCTTTCTTTCCTTACAATATTCTTAAACTCTGTCAGCCAGGAACCAAATAACAATTGGATCTGAATGTTTCCAACTGCCATTCATTCTACATTGTTTATAACAATGATATTAAGGAATGTTATATTTTCAGGGTTTTTTGAAAAAAAAGAAATTGGGTAATGTCTGAATACATATCCCTGCTGTGCCTTAATACCTTAAAACTAGTGCAACTTCTGTCAGCTGGAAATAATTTTCCAACAGGTTTGCTGTGGGAGCAAATAAACATAATTCTCGAGATTTATACAGAGTATTCAAAAGTTCCTTATTTACAATTGTTGTAATCTATTCAACAATGCTGTAAAGTAGTTTAGTACTGTCGTCTCCTGATTGCAAATGAGAGATTGTGGCTGCATGAGACTGGCTTACAGTTCAGTTACTCCGGTTTAAACTCAGTGATTTTTTTTGGCTTAAACTACAGTAACTCTGCATAGGGTTGCACTGCTTCTAGTCATTACATTATACAAGCAAAAGGAAACTGTCTGTATTAACCAGCGGGAATTGTTCCTTCGATTTAGATAATCTGTTGCTCTAAAATTTAGCACAAGCTCAAAAGACCCCACCAGAATGCCAATTGTAAATGGAAACTTTTATTTACTTGGTACTTGACTGTTGTCGTCTTGTTTATAGTTGAAGTAGCATAAGCTCTGTGACTCATCGTGAGCAAGGAACAAAAAACAGTAAGAGGGTTAGTGGACTAAAGAAGCTGATAATGAAGCATATTTGTCTGCCTACATGCTGTAACCCTTCTGTATCCTTCTGGTTAATGAACTAGGTAATAAGCCAGGGAGTGCATGATTCCTCCAGAGCAACCCCCTTCCCCCAACAGACAGCACTGTTTGAAAATATCGATCCACCGGAAAAAAAATACAGTCAGGCAAACACTGTAGATGCTGACCTGCCTCTGCCCATCTTCCCTTAAACAACTGGCATGGACTCGAAGGAGGCCTCCTTGGCTTATCCCCCACAATGTCCCTCAGATGGCAGGCAGCACAGGACCATCAGTTAAGAGCTGCCCAGCATCCTCCTTCTCCTCCTTTTCAGGAAAAAGGGTGGCACCTGTCAAATGGCAGTTAGCTGAACTGGAGATCTTAACAAAAAGATAATTGCAAGCTTAAAGGAAGGGCTTTACTTCCTTTAAGAATTTCATTAATTGTTTCAGCCTGAGCTAGTTAAATGATCACCATATTAAGAAAATGATGACACCGGAAGGCTTGGAGCAGGGACTCCATTGACTAAATATAAGTATTTTACCCCCCTCCCCCCAAACCTGGTACCACCATGCAAGAATGCCCAAAGGGGAAGCTGATAGCTTATTGGGTGCCACTGGTAGCTGGAAGTTGCAGCATTAGAGTAGAGGAATACTATCTGGTTGCTACCCCCAACACCCTCTCTACTGATGGATAGTCTCAGCCCCTCAGTCTTCTGCCATGCAATAACCGATGCAATATTTCATGAAGCTGTGTGTGCATTTTTAAGGAATTGTTCATTTCAGTAGCCAGCTTCAGTTTAAATTGTGATATATTTTAATTATAAACCATTCAGGAGGCAATCTAGCTAAAAGTGGGGTATAACCCTTAGTGATAATGCAACATTGAAGATGTGTGACTGCAAGGCATGCACTTAGATCACAGTGGATAATGGTGTTCCCTTGTCACAGCCTGGGACATTTTACCCTTTGGGGAGAAGGACTAGAGCAAGGGCACCACCCTAAGGACAGCAGCAGCCCAGCTGCAGAGAGAAGAGAAGAAGAGATTGGATTTATACCCTGCCCTTCACTACCTGAAGGAAACTCAGAGCAGCTCACAATCTCCTTTCCCTTCCCCTCCCTTCAACGGACACCCTGTGAGGTAGGTGGGGCTGAGAGAGCTCTTTTGAGAACTTCTCATGAGAGAACAGCTCTGAAACAACTTGTGACTGACCCAAGATCACACCAGCAGCTGCATATGGAGGAGTGGGGAATCAAACCTGGTTCTCCCAGATTAGAGTCTGCTCTCCTAACCACTACACTAAAGAGGAGAGGGGAGACCCACTGGAGCTACAAGAGTGAAGACCAGACAGGAGGAAGGCAACCAGTATTAGCTCCCCATGGAGATATGACCTCCTCTGTTGTAAAGCCCTCCTCAAAAGAAAGGCCTGCTCAAAAGGAGTAGCAGTGAATCAGGAGCTGGGAGGGGGTGGGGAGAGTGGCTGGTTGGGTGATGGGAAGGAGCACTGGGCAATCAGGTTTGGAGGTTTTAAGGTTTTTTTTTGCAGCTCTCCAAGCTAGAGAGTACCAACCATTGTGGAGACTTGGAAGGTGACATTCCTAGTCAACAAGGAAGCCAGAAGGAATCTTCCCTTCCAGACCCAGGCAGACTGGCTCCCCCTAGCTTAACCCAGTAGGAAGTGTGCAGCATCGTGACTTCTGGTTATGGCGTAGTGACGGGCGATTGCTTCTCCCAAACTCTCTGGGGAGGCAGATCGTGCACTGGTGGTCAGAAGGGGTGCCGTGGATCAGTGCCCCCATGGAGCCTTAGGGGAAGGCTCCAAGCCATAGGGCTTTTGAGGGTTAGCCTCTTCGCTGGCCCGATGCCAGGGAATAGAGGCTTCCCTCCACCCTGACAGTCCTGTTGCTTAGTGTCCTTCAGGAATGAGCCATGCCACTGGAACAAGCGCAGGAGATCAAGTGGAGTAGCAGAGCAGAGTGAGGTCAGACAAGACCAACAATGAATGTGAGTTCTGCATAAACGAAGCTATGAACTTTTAAAAGAACCTCATATCCCCCTCTGTAAAAAACCGGAAGTCGAGAGAAGTGTGCGATGAGAGGGAACGCCTCTCAGGCGTTTGAACAAAGAAGTGTAAACAGGAGGGGGGAGAGAATACAAGCGAATAACTTGTTTTGAGAGACTTACCCGAGCTTAAAATTAGCTTTTGGCTACTTTGAGAGTCTGTGAAGAAGCTGTTTTAAAGAGTAAATACACTCCGGAAAATGGCAGGTGTAGCAGAAAAGACAGCAAAAGTGAAACCACCAGGGAGTCAGAGCCTGAGACTGGAAGAGGGGGCTGACATCACCAGGTTCTTAGCAGAAACTATGCGGCTGGTAATGGAGCAGCTAGCGAGTATTAATCAGCAGCTGGCCACTATGAATCAAAATTTTACAGCTCAGGAGCTCCAACTTGCAGAAACATCAAAAAACCCAGAGCAGATGGCTGAGAAAGTTAAAGAGATGGACACCACAAACCAGAAAATGAAGAAAAAGATGGTGAGAATCGTGGAAAAGCAAAGTATACAAGAGAAACAGCTGTTGCATCTACAAATGGAAAAACCAAACATGATTCTCAGGTTCCAGGGAGTTCCGGAATCAAGCGATGAGAATCTGAAGAAAATATTAAGCAAAATAATAGCCCCAAGCAGACTTAAAAGCAGAGGACATTGTAAGCGATATAGAGATAGCTTATAGAGCTTACTCCAACTATATAAAGAAAAACAGTCTACTGGGTGAAATTGTGGTCAGATTCTTGAGAAGACAGACCAGAGATGCAATATTGAAAGCAACTTTGGTAACTCTACTGAAATTGGGAAATATAAGCATTAAAACTTTAAAAGACATTCCATTTGAAATTAGACAGAAAATGAAGAAATATAAAGAGTTAATTCTTTTTCTTCAAACAAATAGTATCGGTTACAGATGGATCATCCCTGAGGGGGTCATCTTTAAATTAAATGACAAAAGGGAAAACATTGACTCCATACTCAAAGCAAGAGAATTTCTGAAATGCCACTTGGGAGCTGAGGAAGAATTGAAAGAGGAAGAAACTAAGTCGAGTGGTGAAGGTGACTGGGTTCCCTCAGAGGAGGACGAAAACTCTGATTCTGAATTAGGAGTGGTGGCCCCGAAAATAAAATATAAACTGAGAGATAGAAAGCCTAGATAGGGTAAAGGCTGAAGGACTCTGAAACGTGCCTTTATGAAGCGAGCATAGAGGGGATGCTCTGGAGGTCTCCTCATAACAAGTAACTTGTTAGGATAAAAGCTAAGTTAGACAGATATTCAACAAGTATATTGCTTACTAATATTTTCATATTAACAGGGTTATTTAAACAACAAAATTAAGATCTCCTACTCTTGGGGTTTTAGTTAGTGTGGGTTTCTTTACTTTATCCCTTAGATGTAGTTTCCCTTTCCCATTTCTGTTGTAGTTTTTTGTAGTTATTAAAAAATCAATAAAAATCCCCTTCGGGGGGCTCAAAAAAAAGAAAAGAAAGAAAGTGTGCAGCATCAAGGACAGGCGCTTAATAAACTGGAGGAAAGTCTGAAAAAACTGAAAAGGGGCTGTGGCTCAGAAGTAAAGCATCTTCAATCTCCAGCATCTTCTCCAGTAAGGATCAGGTGACAGGAAATACTGAAACCTTGGAGAGCCACTACCAGTCTCAGTAGACTACTGACTTTGATGGACCGACAGTCTGATTCAGTATAAGGCAGCTTTGTGCATTCACGGGTCTTTGGCTGGGAGAGCAGCCCTAACACATAGGTGTAAACAGGAGTGGTGGTGGAGGAGGGGATTGGATTTATACCCGGCCTTTCCCTCGGAGTCTCAGAGCGGCTTACAAACTCCTTTCCCTTCCCCTCCCCACAATAGACACCCTGTGAGGTAGGTGGGGCTGAGAGAACTCTGACAGGAACTGCTCTTTTTCAAGAACAGCTGTGCCAGAAGTTGTGACTGACCCAAGGTCACATCAGCAGGTGCAAATGGAGGAGTGGGGAATCAAACCCAGTTCTCCCAGATTAGAGTCCTCACACTTAACTACTACACCAAACTGGTGTGTGTGGAGAAATGCCTAGTCTCCTGGGAGGTTAGCAATGAGCAGGGCTTCCCTGTGTGGTTTACCAGTTTTTCTCTCTCTAGTCAGAGGAGGAAGTCTGATTGCTGGCACATCAGCTCACCTGCACACAGATGCTAATTGATTTAGAGAAAGGAATGGCCAGTCATCCCCTTCCTCTCCCCCTTCTTCTGGCAGGAAATAGAGAGTTGGGGGTGTCAAATTCTAGACAGGCTTGAGGAAGTAACTCCCTGGAGACAACAGGAAAAGAAGCCTTGACTTGGGCTGACCGAAGTCAAGGGGAAGGCAGTCCTTGGGATGCTGAGCTGAGCAGACTTCTTGTTTGAGGATGGGAGCAGGCAGCCATTTTTGGACCATGCGGCTGGGCTACAAAGCTGGACTAACTCTCAAGGTAATGGAGAATTTTTAGAGAACTAAGACACTTAAGATAAAGAGCCTGTCCTAATTTTAACATCTAGTTAGGACATGTTTTAGAGAGAGGCACACAGGATTTGTGTTTTACCAATTTCTTTTGTTCTTCCTTGCTTCAATCTGGTGTGGTGCTAAAGATATGCTTGTAAACATTTTCTTTTTAATTTAAACTTTAAACTTTTGGTTCTGGAAGTGGTTCTGTATACCACACAGACCCCCACTGTTTTGGACACACTATTTCAAAGGGGAGCCCCAGGAGGGAGGAAGGCAAGCTGTTGGCAACCGGTTATTCCCCCAGGGGCACACAAGGCATTAATCTGTCCCTATGGTAGCCAGGTGTTGGACTAGTGGGAGATACTGAGGCAAGGCCTCTGAGCTTGGAAGGAGAGCTGAGGGTCCTGATCCCTTCAGTGGGAAATCCCTATATTGATTAGGTGGTGATGGCAAGAGGAAAGGCCTCTCCAGGGAGTTGGGAACCCCAAGGAGGGCAAGGCAGGAATGGGGCCTACTGGCCAGAGCAGCCATGTTCTGCCACAAGGCGTAACACCTAGGTGTAAACAAGTGGAGGTGATAAATAATGAACTGGCCTGGGTTACTTCGCTCACTTCCTGTTCATGAGGTTTCAAAGATCATCTGGCTGACCATTTCTGGGATTCAGAATAGAATCAAAGATAGGCTAGAACTTTAGTGTGACCCATCAAGACAATTTGTACTTTACATTTGCAAAAGGAAAATTGCAGTTTTTCTTCTAAAATGGCAGAATATGTATCACATGGGAGCAAACTGAGCACTAAAATCCCCCCTTCATTAAAAGCACCTTAAGAAAGGATGCTTAGACTCTCACCAAGGTAGCAAATTTATTTCCCCTCAGGATTTTCAGCTTCATCCACAAATGAAAGTTACATTCCTGCCAGCAAAATACATTAGTTAGCTAAATTTGTCATCAGAAGTAAACCTTCTGAACTCTTCAGAAGTGTTTGCTGTCTAGCAACATGTTTATTTAAGATGTGCCAATCTGATGCTCATTTCAGATTTTTCCTGGAGATACTGTTCTCATTTTTTGTGTCTTTCCACCCAGTGAAGCTGTAGCATCCTTTATCATCTGAAGATCAGTAATTTCAGTAGTTGGTTGCATAGTAATTTCCTGCAATTCAAGTTTCTTTTGAGTGTGAGCACGTAGCCTCAGAGTTGTTGCTGTTTTTGTGAAAGGACAGAACTCAAATGGCAAATTAAAAAACACTGAGGTAACCTCTCAGCAACCTATTTCTGGTGTCTACTTGTCGAAATTGATGTGAATCACTATAGATGGGCCTCTCCTAAATAACTGCCTGTAGCACTCTGCAAAGATTTGAGGGGATGCTTTGTAAACAAATCCATTTAAAGACACTTCAAGGACACCAAACTACAATGACCTGTCTTGCTCTCCCCCATCCAGTTCTTTTACCGATCATTGTGTTCTGTTAAAAAAAAGCCATGGTAGAACTAACCTTTACCATAATGGAAAAGGTTAGAAAAATGATGAGCACAGTCTTCTATATTTGACAAAGGTACAATAAAGTAGACAGTGCATTGCTATTGTAAGTGAAGACATAAATAACCCTAGTAGCTGATTTATAACGGATGCTTCTCTTGGAGCATCTGCTTGCTCATTTTAGCAAACCGAAAATCATTACTTGTTACAATAAAAGAAAAAGCCCGATAGTTTTAGGGTAGCCCCCTCCCATATACGCAGAGTTGAAGTCAGCTGATGATCCCTAAGGCTCAGTCTCCTAGCAGCAAGGAAATAAATACTTCTGAGCATATGCAGAGTATTTGTCCCCTTGCTGCTCAGTCATCACATCCAGCTCATTCTTGCTGCCCAGCACTCATTTGGAGTAATGGGTTTCCAAGTTGAGGAGGTGGTCCCACTCATTTCAGATTTTAAGGTGGTCTGGATTTTTGTTCTTTGCTTTGGCAAACAGTTGGAGTCGTCTTGCTATTCATCTCAGCAGGGAACAGCAGTTTTCAGTTAGAGTACATGAAGTGACCAAATCCAACCTCCAGCCAAGCACCCAGGTCCAAAATTCCCTCTGCTCTTCCATTTGGTTAAAGTCTGGTTAAAAGTTTGGTTAAAGTCTGTGGAAAGGTAGCAAGAAACGCAGACCTGGAACAGGGTCAGGAGAAAGCAAGTGAAACCACTGAGCGTCTGAGCAGATCCCCCCTTCCTATGCATTTAATCGTAAACGGGGGAGGCAACTGCGAAAGGAATGGAGTTTTCAAACAAGGAAATCCAAGCAACAGCAGGGACGTTTAAGACCCGGAAGGTTTGGCATTAGGAAACTGCCTATGGGTAGAACCTTGATCATTCTCTCCCTACCGTCCGGCTGTTTGAGGCGAGCTTAGGGAAGGGGATCGCGGCTGCGGATCGTTCACAAGTCTTCCTCGCAGGTATGTCAGCTATAGCTCGAAGCGGCGTACCTGCAGGTGGCGACAAATGCCCTTGAAGCTTAGCGCTGTCCAAGGTCCTGAAATTCGGGGGCTTGGCGGCGGGCGAAGGGAAGCAGCTTTGTCGCCGCCGGCTAGCGAGGCGGGGAGAGTAGCGCGGCGCCCACTTCTTGCACAGCGCCCTGCTCGAGTCGCTAGAGACCGCTAGGCCGCCGAAGAAGGGGCGATCCTCTCCGTCACTCGCCAGCCCCCCGAGTCGTTTCCCGCTCGCTTAGCGCGGCGACTTCATCCGGGCTAGGAGCGTGCAGGGAAGAGACCCCCAACTCAGCCGGAGGGGCGCCAGTCAGTCCCCAGTTCTGGTTGTCTTCTTTCTTCTTCCTCCCAGATTCCTCTCCCCTGGACTCCGGCTCCCTCTCCTTCCCGGCTGTGGCGCTCCTGGCTGAGTTAGTGGGACCGACAGGGCAGGTGGGAGAAGCGACCAGAGGCAGGCGGCGGCGGGAGGAGGGGGGGGACAGGTAGTGCCAGCTCACTAAAACTTAACTTTCCCTCTCCCTAGCGATTCTCCTAGTTGCCCGGGCGCCAGTTGAGGACTGGGGGCGGAGGCGTGTAGACAGCCGCGCCCCCCCCCCCAACCTGGCTGCTCTAATTTCTCACTAAAGAAGGGAGGGGTGGGGGTGGGGGAGAGGTTGGTAAAGGCTGCGCCTCCCCGCACGGTTGCTATTGCTTTGTGAACGGGCCAGAGAGATGCTGCTCGGGATCTCATCCATCCACGAAAGAGACCACCGCCAGACTATAACTTAAAGAGACGAGAAACCCCGCGCAGGTTGCCGGAGGGGGCGGGGGGGAGGCGAAGTGAAAAGGAGGGGCTGAGGGAGGGGGAACAAACTAGGGAGGAGGAGAAAGGTGGAGGCACAAAACGCTGCGGGCAAGAGGGATCCACGGGACTCAGCGGTAGAGCAGTGAGACTACGAATAAGGGGGGAGGGGGAGGAGGGGAACCCAAAGGCTGAAAGAGGAGCCAAGTGAATGACAGGAGAGAGGGAAGTAGAGCAGGGGGAAGGGAGGGCAGAGAGCGAGCGAGCGAGCGAGCGAGCGCGAGCCAGTGAGTGCTACAAAAGGGGGGAACAGCCGCAGAAAGAGACGGCAGCAGCAAGTGCTAGAAAAGGGGAGCAGGAGCGCGCGGGGAGGGGGCGGCCAAGGAAGGACCGAGAGGCGAAGGGAAGCCAGAAGTGACCGGGAAGCTGAGAGCGAGGGGAGCCAAGCGGGCGCAGCAGGCAGGGAGTTACCGAACAGAGCCCAAGCGGACGGGAGGTGAGACGGGAGGCTGCGAGCAGCTCGGCTCCGCAAGTGAGTGGCGGGGGGAGGCTCCGGGCGAGTGACGGCAGGCAAGTGGCCGCCGCCAGGGCTCCGGAGCCGCGCCGCGGTGGAGGGCGAGGGAGGGCGGCCAAGTGAGAGGAGGCGCTGCGCGCCGCTCCCCGGGATGCCCAGCCCGGGAGGGGATGCAGCCGGCGCGCCGGGACTGGGACTGGCGTTGGCCAGCGGCACCGAGCGCCAGCCCCTCGGCCTCCTCGTCTTAGCCCGCTGATTCCAGCCGCCACCGCCGCCCGCCTCGGCCGTCGGGGGGCCATGGTGACCCGGAGGAAGCGCTGCCCGCCGCCGCCGCCGCCGCCGCCCGAGTGAAGAAGGCGCCGTCGCCGCCTCCCCGCCGGGAGCCAGCCAGGCATGGAGCTCGCCAACGGCACGACGGAGGCGGCCGGCAACGCCAGCCAGCCGGTGTCTGCCAGCCTGGGCTACCAGCTGAGCACGTCGGTGGTGCTGGGGGCGCTGATCCTCTTCGCAGTGCTGGGCAACGCGTGCGTGATCGCGGCCATCGCCCTGGAGCGCTCCCTGCAGACAGTGGCCAACTACCTGATCGGCTCGCTGGCCGTCACCGACCTGATGGTGTCGGTGCTGGTGCTGCCCATGGCCGCCCTCTACCAGGTGCTGGGCAAGTGGACGCTGGGCCAGGTGACCTGCGACATCTTCATCTCCCTCGACGTGCTCTGCTGCACCTCGTCCATCCTGCACCTCTGTGCCATCGCCCTGGACCGCTACTGGGCCATCACCGACCCCATCGACTATGTCAACAAGCGGACGCCCCGCCGGGCCGCCGCCCTCATCAGCCTCACCTGGCTGATCGGCTTCCTCGTCTCCATCCCGCCCATGCTGGGCTGGCGGACCCCCGAGGACCGCTCCGACCCCAACGCCTGCACCATCAGCAAGGACCCCGGCTACACCATCTACTCCACCTTCGGCGCCTTCTACATCCCGCTCCTCCTCATGCTCGTCCTCTACGGGCGCATCTTCAAGGCGGCCCGCTTCCGCATCCGCAAGACCGTCCGCAAAGCCGACAAGAAGCAGCCGCCGCTGCCGCCGCCACCGCCGCCGGCCCAGAGGGAGGCCGACACTTGCCTCTCCACCTCGCCGGCCAGCGAGCCCCAGACGCGGAGGAGCAACGGCGGCCTCCGCCAGCACCACCACCACCACCACCATCACCACCAGCCGCCGCAAGCCAAGAGCTGGAAGGGCGCCGCCGTGGAGCCCCAGGCCGGGGGCAGCGCCTGCGTCAACGGGGCCGTCGTCCGCCCGGCCGAAGACGGCGGCCCCGTGGCGCCGTCCGCCTTGGAGATCCTCGAGGTGAGCCCGTCCAACTCCAGCAAGGGCCACCTGCCCCTGCCCAACCACGCCGCCGCCGCCGCCGCCGCCACGCCGGCCACCGAGAGGAAGAACGAGCCCAAGACGACCGAGGCCAAGCGGAAGATGGCCCTGGCGCGGGAGAGGAAGACGGTCAAGACGCTGGGCATCATCATGGGCACCTTCATCCTCTGCTGGCTGCCCTTCTTCATCGTGGCGCTGGTCCTGCCCCTCTGCCCCGGCTGCTACATGCCCGAGGAGCTGGGCGCCGTCATCAACTGGCTGGGCTACTCCAACTCCCTGCTCAACCCGGTCATCTACGCCTACTTCAACAAAGATTTCCAAAGTGCTTTCAAGAAGATCGTCAAGTGCAAGTTTTGCAGGCAGTGACGGGGCCAGGAGACCCGGGGGAGGGGCATCCACCGGAGGAGAGAATGGCTGGCGGGGGGGGAGGCCCGGGGGCATCCACCGCCCCCTTCTTGAGCTCCCCCGGCTTCGTGAACTCCCCCCCCCCGTCTTGTGCTCCCACCGATGCTTGGCGGACCGCCAGCCCCCTTTCCGAGCCGCTCTGAGACTTGGAAGGCCGCGAGGCTGGGACCTCTCCCTCGGCCCTCCTCCTGCCCTCCCGTCTTGAGCGGGCAGCACCGATGCGGGCGGGCGGGCGCGGCTCCGTGCCCTACGCTGGTCCCCCCAGACAGAGATCCGGCCAGTTCTTGCCGTGGCCTGGCCGGCAGTGGGGGACTGTCCTCGTCCAGCCGGCCACGCACTGTCCCTCTCCTGAACTGCAGCCAGCCGGCCCAGGAAGGTAGGACGCCTCTCGGAAGCCTGAGACTGCCCCGCCGCTGGGGGCTTGTTGCTGCTGGCCGCCTCGCCTCCTTCTCAGAGTTTGCTCCCTACTCCCACTGGGCGCAAAACCCCGGCCCGCCCTGTTCCCTCGGGAGACGTAGGATGGGGGGCGGGGGAAGGGCTGCGGCAGACCTGAAAACTGGGGGAGTTTGAACCACAATAAACCATCCTATGCATCAAGATGCCCTCTTGTCTATACCCCTCCCCCCTCAGAGATTAACGGAAGAAAAGAAGTCGTAAAGTTTGCTTTTTAAAAGGCTGAGTAAGCAGGAACTCTGAAAGGGAGCGAAGCAACCAAGGGGAGTCCAGGGACTGAAAGGAAGAGTGTGTGTGGGGGTGTGTGAGTGGAGGGGGGGGGGGGTCACTTGTGCAAAGCGAATTCCGACTCGGGCGGGGGGGGGATGAAGGGCGCGCGCGCGTCGGGGGGCGGGGGGGGAGCCCCGGATCCGTTGACCTGCCCGCGCCCAGTCCTGCATCGTCTCCTCTGGCGAACGCCGCCGCCCGTCCCCGCCGTGTGCTGCTCCTCCTCCTCCTGTTGCCGAGCGCGCCCCTTGTGCGCTCCCCATTCCCAGCGCCGCCCCAACTGGGAAGCCGGCCGCTGCCTCTGAAGCCGCGGACTCGTCGGAAGCCAGGCCCGCGGAGTCCCGTGGGAGTCTCCGACTCCGTTCCGCGGGACCTCGACGGGCCTTTCCTTCTGAGTCCAGCGCCCAGGAGCGGGAAGCAGGGAGAACCCCCCGTGGTTGCTTGGGGCGGCGGCGGAGACGGCCGGTGAGCCGCGGTGCTCGGAGGAGCAGGCGTTCCGGCTGCTGGATGCCCGCTTCCCAATCCCGGGGCTGGGGAGGGGAAGGAGAGACGCAGCGAGGGCCGCACTCGGGGGAAGTCGATGCTTACAGGCAGAGCGGCAGCGCAGGGCTTTCTAGGCTGGTGACGGGCGGCAGCTCCGCGGCAGACTTTGCCGAGAGCGTCTCCTCTGGGGACGGAACCCGCCGGGCGCGGACCGCACCGCACCGCACCGCACCGCGGGGGCGTCCCCAGACTCTTGGGCAGGGCGGGAGCAGCGCGGGAAGGGACGCGAGGGGCCGCTAGCAAGGAGGGCAGCGGACAGATGCCGCCAGCCGCGCTGGGTCCCGGAGGAAGGGGCCCAAGAATATGGTCGGGGGTGGGGGAGGGAGGGGGCGGGACCCAGGGGTTTGAGCCGCCCAGACCCGGGCCGCCTCCTCGGACCGACCGTGGGAACAGAGGCTGCGCGCTGCCCTGAACTTACCCCGCTTGGCTGCACGTCTCCAAACACTCCCGAGGAGCCTCCTCGACTTCAGGGACGCTGATTGGTTGAGCTGTGCCCGGCGGGGGAGCGGAGAGGCGGCGACGCCTTTCCGAGAGAGAGAGAGAGAGAGAGAGAGAGAGAGAGAGAGAGAGAGAGAGAGAGAGAGAGAGAGAGAGAGAGAGAGAGAGAGATCTGCCATAAACCAAACCGGATGTGTAAGATAATAATGACGTTATGAAACACCCCCATGTTCTGCCCCCGCCCCCCCCTCCCCCGGCCACAGACCTGGTGTGTTTTGTCTGTGTACTCAAAAGGCTGTCATATATTTTTATATATCTATCTATCTATCTACACCAGGGAAATTTGTTTGCTGCTCCATCTGTCCATAGTAATTGCACAGCAGCCCCGTTGAAAGGAGAGGGATTACTCAGTGTGTGGCTTGCAGGCTACAGCAAGTTCTCCCACTTTCTAAAAAGAAGAAGCACTTTACATGGCAGGAAAGGGAAATAGGTGATCTACCATACCACCTGTACTTCTATAGGGTAAAGGGGGACTGAACCCTTTTAATTATAATAATTCCCCTTTAGGATATTAGCTAGAGTAAGTAAGACCTCCTAGGAAGTTTTGTGGCCTTCCCCCACTGATATGAGTAATGCCATGGGGGTGCTCCCACACCAGCCCCATTCATTTCAATGGGATGTGAATAAGGACATCCTTAACATAGACAATCCCAAGAGAGTGAATAACAAGTATTGGAATGGCTACTACTGCAGTCTCCTAAGAACAAGCAATGAAAGTGTCTGGCAAGAAAATACTTAAGAGCGGGGTACAAGACTGGAGTCCCTGCTACATACAGATGGCAGGATGTCCATGTAATACATGGGACTGCATTGGGAATGATTTTATGGAGGCATTATGTACATGAAACAAGTCAGATTTTGGTTAGCAATGCAGATTTTCTTATTTTTAAAGGTAAGGATTCAGAAGCAGAAGACTAGATTTCTGCTGGCTTTAATCACAGGATTGCTCCAGAAAAATACACACAAATACCTTTTTCATAGACATCCCTCAAGGGGCATTCTAGATAATCAGTTTACAGCACAACAAAATCTATAACTTCTTTATTGTAAAAGAGCCAGGTATTTCTTTTCTGAATGACCATGCTTCTATTATGAGGATATCTGACTTTCCCAGCTCTGAAACTTTAGCATCTTGATGATGTGAAAGCAAGATCCCCTCCCTCAAATAACGCATTGTCTTAAGTTGCAAGTGTTGTAGCAGAATGAGTCACAGGCACCTATTGGTTAATGACTGTGATGTCATCATTTATAACATCTTTGATTCGTTGCCAACTGATCTTAAAATTCAGTGTTATGAATGATTAACAATATCAATAGTGAAAAATACTAGGTTTTTTGCTGCTAAGTGAGACTCTGCTACAACTCTAAGTGTGAATGCGTAGCCCTTTAAAAATCTTTTGAAGAAGAGTAAGGCTCCATATAGGAAAGAAGCCCCATATAGGAAAGAGGGCACACCATCATTTTAAGGAGGGCATGAATGTTCTTTTTGGAGCTGGGCAGTTGATATGCTGTATCAGCAAAGAGATGTATGGAACAGAATGGATGTTCTCTGCTTTTGGAATACAATACCAGGGCTACTGTGTTTATGTTGCAGGCAGCTTAAAAGGCCCAGGCTATGATTCAGAAACCACTTGTTCTTCAGTAGTGCAACTGAGGTCCCTCTGAAGTCTCTTTGAGCACTTCCGCAGAATAAGTGGTTTGTAGATTTCGGTCTTATAATTTAATCAATGGAGTTAAAAGATCTATACAGCATCCTGTCCCATAATCTTTCAGCAGGTTACAGTAGTTAAACTAGTATATTTTGGGGACCAAGGGGCTCAGATCTTGTGAATTTAAATAATTAAGGAGGACAAAGAAATTAACAAATGGGTTGTTAGAAAGACAACAGCAACAGAAACAAAACACCCCCAACCAATTTAGGTTGAAATCTGAAGCACACTTATTTAGAATCCCCCTTGAACTCAATGAGCTTGAATAAACATGCTTGGGATCATGTTGTACAATGTTTCATTCTGTCCAACATTCATATTTCTTGCCCCATTATTTCCCCAGCCTGTCTACATCCTTTCCCTTACTAGCTCACTCCCCCACAAGTAATCCTAGCCTACATAATATGAATTGACATCAGTATTGTTGGGCCAGGCTTGGATATGAGAGGAATTCATCCAAGTCCAATTCATTTTGAAAATGGATTTTAAGTTTTGTTGGCTTCAGGCCCAAGCACACTTGGAAGGCTGTTCTGTTAAAGTCAATTGGATTTACTTCCAAATGTGTATGTTTACAATCCAGGTGCCTGTCTCTCAGGTGCTGTTAAAATGTCAGCCTTGTTGCCTGTGAGCCAGGAAAAATATGTATGAAAAAGAAGTTTGTGTGTGTGTGTGTGTGTACACATGGGCAAGCTAGGCAGCTTCCAAATATTTAAAAGGTAGCTGCAAAGAAAAAAAAAAAAAAAGAGAACAGCTATTCTCCTTTTTTGTTTTCAGGATGATTTTCAGTTTCAGTAACCTAAACAGATGTTCAGCATGAGGTCAGCTGGGCAGTGGTACAACATGGCACATTCTGGTCTGGAATCACATCCGACCACAAAGGGCCAAAAAAGGCAAGCATTGCTTCAATGAAAGGGTGGTAGTGGTGGTGTAGCTGACCAGGTTCTTTCCACAGCACTAGAATATGTAGCGAGGTGTCAGAACCCCAGTTTTGCACAGTGCCTCCTAGTTTCAAACAGGGTATGGATCGTCACCTAGTCTAACATCCCCCCCTGCCCCACCTCCACATTGGACAGAGATTGCTTATTTTTGCACTATTAAAAAGTCTGAATCCTTTGTGAAGTCTAAGATCTCATGCTTGAATCAAAAAAAGAGAGGGGTTATCTTCCAGCTTAGTTTGGTACAGTTTTTGCTACCTAACAATAAAGGGAATGTTTATTCTGTGATTCATGTGAATGTATATGCCCAGTCATGAACCTAAGCTACTTAACAATGTACAATGATACTGATGATTTTAATATGTTCTATAAATAGTCTAATTTTCTGATAAAAATGGACTGCACTTTCTCAATTAAAGTGATCTTTGATCTCAAGTGAAGCCTCCCCCCTCCCATTTGCGAAAAAGATTTATGCACAGGGATGAACAAAGGTTGGTGACATATTATCTGAAAACCATGACTTGTACACAGGGGTGTAGAAAAGCCTGTAACTCTGTTAACCATATAATCTAAGCTGCATCTCATAGGTTTTCTTAATTCATTTAGTAGGTTGGTGCTATGTGTTGCTAATAGCAGCCCTACATGAATGTATGTTTCGAACATGTATTGCTGCTTTATACAAAGTCAGTCCTAGCCCCTACTACCTGAGATTTGTGGAGATGACTGGGGGCCAGGGATCTTCTGCACATAAGACATGTGCTTTATCACTGAGCCATAGCAAATTTACTACTGAGATGGCATGTGTATATACTATCTATGGATCTGCTTAAATTACATTTGTACTTTTCTTCTTTCTCTCCATCCATTTAGAGGTTCACACAAATACATAGAAGAAAAATATACATTGGTACTAACTAGGATGGCATCCCCAAGCCTGTTGAACCTATGGGTACTTTGGGAGTTTAGAGAAAGGATAGTGAGCAACCCCACAAAATGGTTGCAATGAATTGTGGGGCTAATCACAAAATGGCTGCCATGGGAGATAATTACAAAGGGCTGAAAGGTTCCAGAACAAGTATCCTGCTGTGACGGGGGCAGCTACTTCCAAAGGGATGCTCCCTGCATATCCAAATGTGATGCTTTCTGAAGTATCTCCTGGCATAGTGAGGTGGAAGAAAACTGGGATTAACTTTTGCTTTGGGGAAGAAGCAACCGGGCAGCACGAAACACACTGGTAAGCACCGATGCCCACATGGAAGCCTTGTTGGTGAATCACTGCATTAGATAGACAACATTGTCCCTAAACATTAGATTGCTTGGAGCTGGAAGTAATCAAGATGGTTTGGACTATTTTTGTTTTATACCTTCTTTGGGACATCCAGACTGGACTGGTACAGGCACATTGTATCTGGAGAGTTTATGGGAGTTAGGCTACCTTGTGTTATATCTCCCAAGTTTGGATTTTCATCTTAGGAAGGCTTATCATGACCTTTATAAAACAGACTCTCACAATCCCCTTCATTTTTATAGTCAGTCTTCTAATGTTTTGCTTAATTTCCAGGCATTTTCCATCTTGGCTGAGCAAAAAAAGCACTCTAAAGCCTCAGCAGGGTGGTACATTTGTTTACTGTTTTCAAGCAGCCTTTTCTGGAGTGGGCTGTGGTATGCCAGGATTCCTGGAAACTACTCTTGACACTATACTATCAAGTAGAAATACACCATATTTTTATTTGAAACTTGGGTCCGCCTCACATAATTTCCTAGTCTCAGAGAAAGGTAAGATAAGAACTTTGACTGCTGAGTTTCATCCGGTTTTCATTAATGACTTGAATCGTTTAAACTGCCATAACTTCTACCAAGGAATTCTGGGACTTGTACTTCAGTGGGGTGTTGAGATCCATACCCTTCTCAGAGAACTACAATTCCTAGTCTTCCCGGGCAAGAGGGAATAACCCAGACTAGTGTATGTCTGTAGTGTAGGTAGATAATTTGATTCAGCTCTTGGTTATTTGGGTGATTTAAAAAGCAGGTTCATACTGCACTGCTGTATTTTCAGTAGCCATCTTTTTGTAATTATTTTAGGCAGCCCATTAAATGCGTTGGTTAAGTTCCTAATAGACTATTTTTATAAGTAATCTTAAAGACAAAATTTGTATAGTAGAAGCTCTCATGACTTCCACTTTGAAAACATGGAGGTGGGAATCCATCCGGAATGTGTCTGTCACATGTCCTGTCACATCATACAGGAGATGCATCAAGGCACATGACAGTGTCTTGGCTAGACAGAAGACTTTTGCATTTAGGCTGCTCTTTTACAGTGTAATCCTAAAGAGTCCTTCTTATGATGGCATACTGCTAGGTATACAGTCTCAGTCATTTATTTATTTATTTATTTAGAGATTTTTAGTCCGCCCTCTCCAAAGAGGTCTCAGGGTGGATCACAAGAAACTGAGTCCCAGACTTGTTACATAAAATCACATTAAAATAATTAAAACAATAAGCAATAAAAATCACACAGGTAGTGCCAATTATAAATCAAGACGAAATCAAATGGGCCCTTTCAGCAGATTGGGAACTAAAGCAGGGAGGCCAACTAATGTAGACGCCCGCTGCCTCACTGAAAGGCCTGGCAGAACAGCTCCTTTTTGCAGGCCCTGCAGAATGAAAGAAGGTCCCACAGGGCCTTGATCTCCAGTGGGAGCTGATTCCACCAGGCTGGTGCCAAGGCAGAGAAAGCTCTAGCCTTGGTTGAGGCTAAGGGGATATCTTTTGAGCTGGGGGTAACCAGTAGGAGTTGGTCCTGTGAGCGCAAGGCTCTTCAGGGCATATATGGGAAGAGGCAGTCCTTCAGATATGTTGGTCCCAGGCCATGTAAGGCTTTGAAGGTTAATACCAATGGCACAATACTGGCTGAATGCACGCCCACACAGGTGATGCCATCAGCAGGTGTGCCTCTGCATTCTGGACTACCTGGAGTTTCCAGATCGGTCTCAAGGGCAAGCCCGCATAAAGTGAGTTACAGTAATCAAGCTTGGAAGTGATGATTGCATGGGTCTCTCCTGGGGAGAGAGGTAGGTGGCCAACTGCCTGATATGCTGGAGGTAGAAAAAGGCAGACCTGGCAACTGTGGTGACTGGGGCCTCCATAGAAAGTGAGGCATCCAGGATCACCCCCAGGCTTCTCACCTTCTGGGCCAGTGCAAAGTGGTGCACTATCCAGGGTGGGCAGCCCGATTCCCATCCCAGCTCCCTCCCTGTGACCCCAGCTCAGGTACAGGACCTCCATCTTAGTTGGATTGAGTTTCAACTGGCTCTGCTGCAACCAACCAGCCACAGCCTCCAATGCCCTGGTCAGATTCTCTGGGGTGGAGTTTGGGCAGCCGTCCAATAACAGCTAGAGCTGGGTGTCATCTGCATATTGGCGACACCCTAACCCAACCCCCCGACCAACTGGGCAAGGGGGCACATGAAGATATTAAACAACATTGGCATGTAGATGTTAAACAACATTAAACAATATGTGCTGAATACTTGGGGTTGCTTGGGAAACCAGTTAAATATGTTTAAGTCTGCTGACTTTTGAGCATTTAGAGGCAAGTCATTGGGAGCCCAATCAATGGCTCCAGATTGCAGCAATAAGGAGAAGGTCCTGACCATTTGTTTGACTAATATTTGCTAGCCAGTGATGAACTCTGTCTCTCTGGTAATCCCCAATTCTTTCATCATACCTCTGGGAAATGCACAATCATTGTCTTGTTGCCTTGCATCAACTTCCAGGTTATATACTTGGTTAGAGCTGGATTTATCTTCTTTGATTGGAAACATGTGTTCTAACTTTCTGGTTTCTGATTGCTACTTAAATTACTCAGAAAGTTTAGTGGATCATTTTGGGGAAGGGGGTTAGCAGCCAGGTGCAGTTTGCCGAAAGTCTTGATAACTCTGGTGAGTTACAGATCAGTTGTTCTCTCAAGCCTTGCACAGAGCTCATTAAGCAAATTACGTTCAGCACTGTGTGTTTTGCCTCTGCCTTGGAAGTCACTCAACCAGCAGGTTCAGCCTGGCTATATTGTATGCAAGACTTTGGAGTGGGAATGGCTCTGTAACTTGCCTGAGTGATCAAGATTCATTGTAAGCTGCACCTGGTTGCTTGGACCCCCCATCCATCCATCAAACTGCCTCCAGATTCTAAATAATTTAAGGACATTAAATTCACCACTGTGGCTTTATTCCCCCGCCTCTAAGACAGCACATGCAGCTGCAGCCTGGCTGTATTGGTAAATATTTTCATAATTATGTATCAAAAACAGAGGGTGCGAGTTAGTTGTTTTACCAAATGTATAGAACTACAAATGGAATATATATTCAGCAGAGTTGAGATGTACCAATGGCAGAGTGTGTTTGTACTTTACTTGCGGAGGGCCTCCAGTTCAACCCCCAGCATGTCCAGTTAAAATGTTTCAGGCAGCAAGGGCTGGGAAATAGCCTTCCCCGTCTAAGCTCCTGAAGAGCTGCTACCAGTCAGAGTAGAAGGCACTAAAATGGATAGACCAATGGTCTGACTTGGTACAAGGAAGCTTCATAGATGTTAGCAGTAATGGACACTACAATTGTGTGTGTGTGTGTGTGTTTATAACGCCCCCCCCCGAGTCCCTTCTTCAGATAAACACAGAAAAGTGTGAATGAAAGAAGGTCTATGAAAACTAAAAGCAGACTAGTTTAAAGTTGTCTGATGACTTTCCAAAAGGAGGAGGAATCTGTTTGATCACTTTTGCTCAGGTTACCTTTGTAAATGAAAAAAAGAAAAGAAATGTATGCGACATATAACTAGTTTCCACAGGTATCCTTGATTTGCAGGTTGGAGAAAAAAATGGGGGGGGGGAACTACCAACTAATTCCACAAGCTCAATGTGATATGGGGAGGGGGAGGTCCTAAAGCAGCAGCCTCCAGCCTTGACAAAAGGCAAGCCAGTTTTTACAATGCTAAGACTTTGAATGCAAGACTGGCTCTGCAGTTGAAAGGCAAAAAAAGAGACCCATTCAAACAACTGGGTTCGGACCCCACCCATAGTTCCTGAAAACATAAGATATAAATATCTAAACTCTGCTCATCAAGTACTCTATTCTCTAGTACTCTTGCCATTTTAAAAAAAACATATAACTTTACTGCTGTTGCTGCTGTAGAACTAGGCAACCTAGTATCAAAGGAACTCTTCCTCAGCCTAGTTATATGGTTTTTCTTCTGTGAATGTGATCCTAGGCACATTTCCCAGAGTGACAGAGATGACTATTTGTGGGAAAAGAGAATGGATGTCTTTCCATTAGAGGCAGAGTTGAATAAAAGCACACAACATCAGCCTGGAAAGAGCATCACCGCGTCCATGGATCAGGCCAATTTTCTGCAAAGACGAGTTCCTTCTTCTATAAAGCAGCCATTCCTCTAGTCTTCCCCCCACATAGTTTGCAGTCCCTTCCAGATCTGGGTCATCCACTAAACTGATGAACATATTTTTCCGTTACTTTTTGTCCAATTTACTGAGGAACAAATCTGAAAAAAGCACCAATCCCAAACGAATCTCTGTAGAACGCTACTTGACTGATCTCTTAATACTCACTTGCTGAGTGTACATTTCCCCAGCCTTTTGTATGCCCATTTTATATCTCTTTTCTCTCACAAGGGCTTCTAAAAGATGTTTGGTAATGTGCCTTTTTGCTGACATTTCTTCATACTGTTTCCCCTTTCCCTGAATGTTTATGCTAGGAGACAGCTGGAACAGGCAGGCACTCTCCCTCTGCACTTGAGGGAGAAAGCAGCCTGGGTGGAAACAATGATGGAACCAACCAGGCCAGATTAATGTGTGCTCGCACACGCCTGGCTCCATAATAACATATGGAGTTCCCTGCTTCAGTGTATGGATGTCAGTGGTTAATCCAGCCCTGAACAGAAGCTTTCTTCATTTTGACTCTTATCCAGCAGCAATTGCTGTGTGATTTTTTTGTTTAAAGCCAAACTCCTCTAAACAACAAATGACCAGTGTTACATACATCACACAGTGCTGAACCTCATCACTCATTTTCTTGCAGTTCATTCCTTCTGAAAAAAAAATTAATGTCAAAATTTTTTGCTTCTGTATTGCAGATTTCATATTACCTTGCCTTGCCATTCCAATTACATTATACATTCCTGCTTTTGAGAAGAGGAAAATTAAATCAATATTTTGAGTACTAGGTAAGCACAATTTTGAAAGCTTGGAGCTTTAAGATGTGTATTTAGCACAAGGAATGAGGAGAAAACCTAAATGGGTATCCAAATAAATTGTGCATGCAACTGACAATAAGAGGCTCTGCAAATATTATAAGTCTTTCCACCTGAGGCAGAGGAATTGGGTTATGACCACACATTTGTCCTTATCCAGAATAAATTCTTTTTTTTTTCATTTCACTGTACTTAAACCAGGCTTTTCATGAACACTCAGAAACAGGGTGCTTTTTGCTTTTATTCTATTGCACCACAAAGTCACAGAGCTGCGTAAGGAATTCAGCACTCTGGGAATCAGAGGTCTTAAAGACAGGGAGTGCAAGCCTAAACATGAGTACTAGAAGTAGCCCCATTTAGTTCATTGAGACTTATTCTATAGTAAGTGTGCTTAGAATTACTGCTGACATTTTCTACATCAGTCTTTCAAATTGCCAGCTCCACAAGGCCAGGATAGATTTTGTGAAATGGTCAAACCGTTGCAAGAAGGGTAACTAGAAGACAGAAATGCTACACTGCACTAAGCCAAAAACCCTTATTAGGAAGAGTTGAAGTTAGAGCCCACCCACTTATTAGGTAGACTTAGGTAATGACTTAGTGGTGCCTAGGGGGAGCCAGGAATACTGAAAGAGGCCTGTCAGTGGCGTGGCATCCCCTTTTACCTGTGCTGCTCCCTGGTGGATGGCATGACCAGTGGTAGTGCTGCCTGCTGGGGCCTGCTCACCAGGCCTACAGCAGAGAGAAAAGATGATTGCCAGTTCCTCCACTGCTGCCACTCAATGCCATTCCCACCTGGCTCTTGGGTGGAGGTGGACAATGCCTTGCTCACCCAGTTCCATATGTGCCCAGGCCATGGCAGCTTGGGCAGGGGGTGCCAACCTAATGGTAGTGGTGGTGGTGGGGAGGGTAGCTAGCTGCCCCAAAAGTCCGTGGGCCAGCTCTGGTTGAGGCTTAGCATATAATTATTTACCATTTCCCATAGTGGAGAGTTCATTTTTAAACCCCTCCCTGTCCCCAGTTTTGAATTTCAGTCCCATTTTAAATAGAAATTCTTCCAAGTTGGACATTTGAGAGATTAAAGTGATATGCCCAGTGCCCACATCAATTTATCCAAATCTGCATTATCAGGGCCATGTAGAGAAAAGGGACCTTTTTCTACAAACTTGGGGACCCCCCCCCAGGGTTGCAAAAATATGAATGGTTTTTAAAAATGGAGGGAGTAAAATCCCTCCCAAGAGAGGCCTGCTGCCTGCATTTGGCAGGCAAGGTGCCTTCGTCAGAAAGCGTACATTGGAGATGGGGAGGCTGCCACTGTGGACCACCTGAGCCAGAGGCAGTGGTGACACTGCAGAGAGGTGGGGGAGGGGAGAGGAGTTGCCACCCCCCCTCCCTACAGAGTGCTTGTGAGGGGGGCAGATGGGAAGGTAGGTGCAACATGACCAAGTGGGGGAGCGTGTCTTCTAGTCTAAAATACTATACACTGGATTCAGGTTATTACTCTGTTATGACTGATCACCTCGCCTTTCTGAGGGATGACCAGTTTTCACTTAAAAGTCTCTTCGGGGGTTTGTATCTCTTGTAGATGGAGGATCTTTGTCAGTATGAATCCTTATCAAGAAGTAAGGCGCCAGTGCTTTTTAAAGTGCACAACTCTTTATTTCACAGAAATACAGCAGGGGGTGGGATATTTACACAGGATATATTGTTGCTGTTTGTATGAGTGCTTCTCTCTCTCTCTCTGTATTCACATAGGCTTTAGTTATAAAACACTAAGTTGGTCACAGACTGTCTTTGGTACAGATTTCACTCTCCAGTAACTATCTGTGGTTAGAAATTGGACTTTTCCCATCTGGCTCTCTGAGACTGACTGGTGAGCCTATTCCAGCTATTTCCCAGTCTCTTCTAGGCTCCTAGTCCTTCTACTTAACCACCTTACAAGTTTCCTTGGAGAAGTGTGTGTTTTGCTTTGTGACTACTGAGGAGTTATTTAGTTTCTCCTCTCAGCTCACTACGCTCTCTCTTTAGAGATAACCAGTAGGAGCATTATCCAGCCCTAGTTTTCCTCAAATGGATGGCTTGCTGTATCACTCAGCTTCAGAGGCTCCTTCACTCTCAAGAGCTCTCCAGCTAACTCCCTGTCAACTGTTAACTGTTAAGTGTCACTTCACTGAGAATTCAAGCAACTTGCCCCCCTCTCAGTCATGTGACCTAGCAGCTCTCTTGCTTTGCTGTTGTTTATCAACAAACCTTTAGTCTGTCACAGTAGGCAAGTGGCAGGGAAAGCAGTGGGTGGAGAGCAGGGAATGGAGCAGACAGAGGGCAAAGTGTAGGCAAAGTGCTGGGAGTGGCAGAGCAGTGGGGGGGCAGGCAGAATGTGGGGAGAGGAAGGGGAATAAGATTCTCCCTCCTCTGCAGGTCCCTCCCTGCCTCTGCTGCTAATGGGGAGGGAGGAGGGGAAGCCTTAGCCACCATCACTTGAGCCAAGCCAAAGGAAGCGGTAGTGCTGCAGGCTGGCAGTCGGCCAAGTGAGCAAAATGGGGGGAGGATCTGATCCCCCCCATGAGTCTTGCAGATGCCCACTTGTACAATTATAATTTAAACTTTATGGAGTGGGGGAGGAAACAAGGCATTCAAATGCAACTACCAGAACATCTGTTTTTGACTTTGCAAAATTCCAGCATGGCCTTGTTTTGATTGGGTGCTCCTAGAAACATCAGAACTAAAATGTATTTTCACCCAAAGTCCTACTGCATTGAAGGGATGTTTTAGAAAACCCTACATATATTCAGCGAGCCACACAACCAAACAGTACTTTGTTGGCTGCTTTCTCCTGTTCTGGGACCTTAAACATGGCACTGAACTGTGGGTATTCGTCCGTGTGTGTGTGCTTGTATGGGACATGTGGAGCGCTGTTAAGTTCATATCCAGTAACTTGTCCATGAAACTATATGAAATGTAGGTTGAGTCAGGAGATGGCAAACTGCTCACTTTGTATCCTTATGGGCTGCTGAAGCACTCAAATGGCTAGTCACACTGATGTTCTCTCTAAACAGACAACTTGGTGGGAGCTTCACCAGCAATGCTAGGCATCACTTAAACGGGCTGGTCTAAAAACCCAGTTCCAAAGCTTTAGCCTGCTGTAAGGCTCATGGTATTTTGGCAACCTCCAAATCAGATGAATTTCACCCCTTATGGATAAATTAAATGGTGCCTGTTAAAAAAACATTTGTGCCTGATTCTAGTTACATTTGCTCACAAGTAATTCCCATTAGGTAGGAGTGTATTGGATTGCATCTGTACAGCCCAGCCCTAAGCACATTTTAGTCAGCTGCAAGTCTTACTGATGTCAAAGGGATTTACTTCCATGTAAAGCACACAGAGGACTGCAGCCTTATGTTGCATTCTTCCAAAACAGCTATACAGCTACACTGGTAGCCTCATGATGCTTTCCCAGAAACTGAAGGCTGAAACAACCCAAGTGGAGATATTAAGATGTGTAGTAACACTAGGAACGTAAAATAGATGTAATGCTCCCTCTAAGTTGTGGAGTCTTGTGAGCAAAAATTCTACTTTGCGAGCTACTGGCATTAAAGTTGTGAGCAAGCAATTTGGCTACTGCATAAATTAGTTTGCTCTGGAGCCATCCTTCCTGAGCTAAGACAAAAATGTGTGAGCTGGAGGCCAAAAAGCTGTGAGCTAACTCACACTAACTCAGCTTAGAGGGAACACTAAAGTGACCAAAGAAAGGGGGGGGGTAACAGATATAGGAAAAAGGATCAATCTTTTGCCTCTGTTATGAATGCAACAGCCAAAAATCAGCAAATACCGTGCTACAGACAATTACAAAATATCTCAATTTTTATATATTTGTTGTGTTTTTAATTTTTTTCACCATTATATTAATTATCATATAAACATTAATACATAGAATCATATATCAAAACATCTAAGTATCATCTCTTAATATATCACAAAAGATATTGCACAACCCCTTTATTAATATCAGTCCTCCTTAATTATACAAAAGTTTTAAGAGGGAGGACTCCCTTTAAGTCTATTTTGAATAAGTGCTTAGTCTTCCTCCAACAGAGGTCCAGATATCCTCCTGTTTCAGTGCCTTCCTCAGGGAGTTCAACAGATATTTCCAAGCACAAGGTTGCCGAATACCAAAATATTTATCCACATTTTTCCAATGAATGCTGCAAGAAGTCTCTCTTAGTGAGCTCAAAGCTTCCTCCAAAGTGAAAAGCACTTATTCAAAAGCAGGAAGACTGCTTTCTGCATCTAAAGTCCTTCACACATACTTGTCTTTTTATAATCCTTACAACACCCCTATAAGGTAGGCTGGTACCATAATGCCCATATTGCAGATAGGGGCTGGAGGCTGAAAGAAAGTGGTTTGTGTAAGGTCCCCTGCAATGTAACCCTAAGGAGAGTGACACCCTTCTAAGGACTGCACTGCTAAGTCAAAAGTTTGTGGCAGAGATGTGGCTTGAACCAAGAGTCTGCTGGAGTCATTCGCTTGAAGACTAATGCTACATCGGAATAACAATGCAATCTTACATAAATGTTAATTCCAGGTTCCATATATTGCTGGTGGCTCATGTCTGCTTCTTTAATTAGACAGCTGGGAACACAGATATGGCTTACAAAGAAGAATTATGAGGAAAGACCTTACGGGAGAACGATACTCCTAAATGCCTTGGTTATTCTCTCAATTCGCTTTTCTTTCTCTCCAAAGCGGGTTTGGACTGATGACTGACAGTACAAAAACAGTAGAAATTGAATGAATGGGATGAATGTCTTCTTGTTCAGAGACAGCAGGAGACAATGGTTTACAGCATCCTCCTCTTTCCCCATTTTCAGCTAAGGCTTGATTGAAGTCTGATTCCCACACGTCATTTTTTGAATTTGGCAAAGTCACAATGATACAATTTTTAGAACGCTTCCACATAGCTGGAAGTATCAGAGCTTCTGTCACACCACTTCTGTACAGAAGCAAAGAAGTTTTAATGCATAATATAACAGGGAAAGAAAATGATATTGAAACTGAAGAGCTACCTTCCAGCTCGTGTAGCCTTTACACACACATTAATAAATCAGAACAGATCTGGTTATATATGGTAGGTATGTGTGGGGAGGGCGGGCACCAATCTTGTATAGCCCAATCTTGTCAGATCTTGGAAGCTTGTCAATACTTAGGTGGGTAACCACCAAAAAAGGCTCTGAAGAGGAAGACAGGGGCAAACCATCTCTGCTTCTCATTGCCCCATGTTGGGGTCACCATAAGTCAACCGCAACTTGACAGCACTTTATACACACAGGTATCTGTGGAGTGCCATAGTCTGATAAAGAAATGGCTAGATGGCAGTCCATGTTTATGTGGCTGTCATGTGGGGTGAGGGCACCTCTTCAGGTACAGCTGCTGAAGGGGAAGTCCTTACTTTCTCAAAAGGGTGTACTAGGTTAGTTGGTAGAATTCTGGCAGAGGCTGGTAGGTGATTTCTGGTGGCCTTATTTGTAAATACATACTTTCGCTGAGGAATGTAATATAAACCTGCATTTCAGAAAGGTATTTTTCTGGTCTTCATTTTTAATTCAAAACCCAACAAAGCTGTCAGTTCTTCCTCACGGTATATAAAAAAACTGTCTTCACAAGGTCTCTGCATATTTGAACTCTGGCTCAGCTACCAGTGTGGTGTGAAATGGGGGTAGAATGAGACCATGTGTTTTGGAGGCTGTTCTCTCAAATAACATTGGCTATGTCAGTTCTTTTTATACACAGGCAAACAGTTTCCAGGATGATAAACCCGATGGGTGCAATTTAGGATGGAGGTAAAGTTGTGAGTACTTTGTTTTTACCATAAACCTGGGACATTCCTAGCCTTTTAATGCTATTTTCATGCACAAAAGAACTCAGGTGGGGTGTTCAGGCAATATGCTGCTGAAAGACTCACATCAGAGCTTCCATATACCCAAATCCAAGACAGTCATTGCAAAGAGACAGGGGCATTTAGGAAGAGAAAGAAAATAGAATATTCCATTTGAACATGATCAGCAAAACTATTTGGTGGTGTTTTAACCTCACCAGATGTGAATGTGAAGATGTCATAATTAATGGCATCTGGCAGTCAAAACAGCACCTTGATACCTACCGACAGTAATTGTTTGTGAACCTTCTAGTGTCACATTACATTATTTACTACTGGTCTCTAAGCGTTCAGCCCCTGGCTTTGAAAAAATGCTTCTGTGTTTTATATAACCACCTGGCAGAGGCACAGAGAATACATTCTAACCCTCAGTATAGCCCTATGATAAGAACAGGGACACCTGTTGAATTTCTTCTTATCAAACAGCAGTGAAAGCCCCAAAAGACCTTTGGAAGGTTGACAAAGCAATCCTAAACAGGTCCCATGTTACTCAATAAGGCTTATTCCCAGGAAAACATCCTTAGGTTTGTAACTTGAGCTATGTACCATTGTCTGTAACTTTATCTGTGTTAACTACTGGAAAGATAATGGTTCCTCTGCTAGCTGCTTTTGCCTGTATACCAGTTAAAAGGGGCAAGCACCTCTGTGTTGGTGGTGGCACTTTATAACTTTACCTCTTTTCAAGATATTGAATGTATGTTCTCACTTGTGAATTACACAGATTATTGAACAATTGCTCTGTTGGAGAGATCTTGGCTTCCACAACAGTCTGAGCAGAGGAAGACATTCTGCTTGTCCAGTTGAGTTATGTCAATGAGATAGGAACATATCCAGCAGTATGGATTAGAATGCATTAAGTGCTTGGCACCCTACCTCATTCCTTCTGCTGAATAATACGTCTTTTATCTGCCCCTTGGCATCCCATGCTGCTCTGACAAACCTAGTTGTTATTCTACAGGTAGCCCTGTGATAGCGGAAATGGCACCTGTTGAATTTCTTCTTCAGGCAGTTCTGGGTTAGTAAATGTACCAGCTTTGTCAGCAGTGAAAAACAGCAACTGTAGAATGACCAGATGGATGAAGGTATTTTATTATATCCAAAGACACACTCATACATATTTGCTTAAAGTGCTAACAATAGTTAACAACACCATAAACAGACATGGCTTTTGAAGAATGAATTGTGCCTCCTTAAGGAGTTGTGGGCAGTTGCTAGGAGATTATGAACTTATTCTTGAGTTTCCCTATAAGGGAGCAAGTAAGATTTCACTTCCTCCATCATTCATTGTTGCATCATTGAGTGGCCTATGTTCTTTTCTGTTTAGCTGGTGTTGGGAACCCATGGGAATACTGCCTATTTTTTTCATACACACAGCCTATGTAACTCTGCTTATGTTTCACTGATCAGTCTGCCTTCCTGAGCAAAGGACATCAGGAATGACCATAAAAATTTATTTATTTATTTATTATTTGTATTTATAGCCCACCCATCCTGCAAGCGGGCTCAGGGCGGGTAACATCATAAAAACAATACAATAAATACAATTAAAATGAAACAATTTAGACAATTTGAACAATAATAAACATTAAAACACAGTCACACTTCTGACAAGTCAGCTGGCTGTGAGGGTTTCCTTGCATAGTATTTGGGTTAATGGGTGGGAGGGTGACCTCAGGGAGGTCATATAGAAATTTCCATTGCCTCAACCAAAGGCCTGGTGGAACAGCTCCATCTTATAGGCCCTGCGGAATTGAAGAAGATCCCGCAGGGCACTAATCTTGACTGGGAGCATGTTCCACCAGGCAGAAAAAGCCCTGGCCCTAGTTGAGGTAAGACGGACATCCTTTGGGCCAGGGAAAGCCAGGAGATGTTGGTCCATACAGCGTAACACTCTTTGGGTGTATATGGGAAGAGACAGTACCTCAGATATGTGGGTCCCAGGCCATGTAAGACTTTAAAGGTAATCTGGAAGTCAACTGGCAACCAATGCAGTTGGCAGAGCACGTCTGAATGTGAGCCCACATAGGCATCGATGTCAGCAGGCGCACTGCTGCATTTTGCACCAGCTATAATTTCTTAGTCAGCCTCAATGGTAAGGATTGTATAGACTGTTGTATAGATTGGTGGCTCTTATATTTTTTACTTGGAGAAAAGATTTTTCCACTCAGGAATTATAGTTGGGGCCAGTAAGGTCTTGTGTTGGGCAGTTACACATGATATTAACACTAACCTCTCTCCTTCTCTACTCCTATGTTGTGGATGTCTTGGCTCACTTTCTGTGGTGTATTACAGTCTGACTTATGTAGGCAGGTTTGTGGGGGGCTGGTCATAAGAACATAAGAGAAGCCAATGTTGGATTAGGCCAATGGCTCATCCAGTCCAACACTCTGTGTCACACAGTGGCCAAAAATACCAGGTGCCATCAGGAGGTCCACCAGTGGGGCCAGGACACTAGAAGCCCTCCCACTATTGACCCCACCTCCAAACACCAAGAATACAAAGCATCACTTGCTCCAGAGTCCCTATCTATACCTTGTGGCTAATAACCACTGATGGACCTCTGCTCCATATGCTTATCTAATTCCCTCTTGAAGCCATCCATGCTTGTAGCTGCCACCACCTCCTGTGGCAATGAATTCCATGTGTTAATCACTCTTTGGGTGAAGTAGTACTTCCTTTTATCCATTCTAACCCAACCACTCAGCAACTTCATTGAGTGCCCACAAGTTCTTGTATTGTGAGAAAGGGAGAAAAGTACCTCTTTCTCTACCTGCTCTATCCAATGCATAATCTTATAGACCTCGATCATGTCACCCCTCAGTCGTCATTTCTCCAAGCTAAAGAGCCCCAAGCACTTTAACCTTCCTTCATAGGGAAAGTGTTCCAGCCCTTTTATCATTCTGGTTGCCCTGGGGTTAATAGGTGGGTGGGTCTTCCCTTGAATGGAGGAAAACAGGGAGTTAAACCAGGTTGCCCTTTGGTAATCCCCACATTTGTCATTTTATATTGAGAGAGTCATTGTAGTACAGTGATAGGCTGAAACTGGGGGAACATGGGTTCAGATTCCCATGCAGCCATGGGACTCATTGGGTGGCCTTGGGCTAGTCACTCTCTCTCAGCCTATCTACTTCAAAGAGTTGTTGTCAACATAAAATAGAGGAAAGAACCATGCATGTCACCCTGCTCTCATTGGAGGAAGGGTGAAATTTATTTATTTATTTAGATTTTTAGATCACCCTTCCCTGCAAGCAGGGTTCAGGGTGGCTTAAATAAAGTTAAAACCAGCAATAAAATACATAATACATATATCAACAAATAAAACAATCTATTCCAAGATGGCAGAAAAATTTCAGCTTCCACAAGCCTCCTAGGAGGGTGTAAGATTGCCAGACAATGTGTTCTTCTGTCACTGTCCTCCTCTGAATGTCTGGCGGAACATCTCTGCCTTAGATGCCCTGAGGAAAGGTAACAAATCCTGCAGGGCAAGGGTGTTCTCTGGCAGAGAGTTCCACCAGGCAGGGGCCAGGGCCAAGAAAGCACTGGCCCTGGTTGAGGACAGCCAGCTGGATCTCTCTCAGGCTGGAGACCACCAGGAGTTCTTACTTCCCAAGCGCAGGAGTTCTTACTTCCCAAAATTAAAAATGTGATAGATATGCAGAATGACACTCAAGCCACCTTTGTTTTGGAGAGGCTCCAGCCTTTTAAAATTCATGTTATTTCTCACTGAGACACAAGGCAGACTGCATAATGGAAGTCAGTGCAACCAATACGATGAGGAAACAACTAATAATCAGTGTAATAGGACTGGGATGGCAGAGATCTGAAACAAGGCACAAGTATTGAACATGACGTGTTAAACAATGCAAGAAATGTTATGACATAAATAATATGTGATATTCAGTTAGAGCAGGATAAAAACATACAGTGAAAGATAATACATATTACTAGTATAGTTCCTTGTACCGAAGCATCTTCCTGAGTCATTCTGTTATAATGCAGCCCTATTTCCTTTATAAAAATGCCCTCCTGAACAGTTCTGTTTTACACAGTTTGTGGAAAGCCAGAAGTGTGGGGCCTTCCTGACCACAAGATGGAGGCCACAAGAAAGAATCATGTGTATGGGTAGTTGCTGATCTTGCCCATTTGAAGAGTGGCACCCATAGAAGGCCTTATTCAGAAGAATGAAGTTGTCATGGCAGAGAATAGGAAGGTGTGGCCTGCCATCCTCCAGGTAGGACACGGGGATCCCCCGAAATTACAGCTCATTTCCAGACTACAGGGATCAGTTCCCCTGGAGAAAATGGTTGCTTTAGAGGGTAGGCTCTATGGCATTGTATCCCACTGAGGTCCCTGTCCTCCCCAGGCTCCACTCCTGAGAGCCAGTTTGGTGTAGTGAGAGCCAGTTTGGTGTAGTGGTTAAGTGCGCGGACTCTTATCTGGGAGAACCGGGTTTGATTCCCCACTCCTCCACTTGCACCTGCTGATGTGACCTTGGGTCAGTCACAAGCTCTGGCACAGCTGTTCTCTCAAGGACAGTTTCTGTCAGAAGTTCTCTCAGCCCCGCCTACCTCACAGGGTGTCTGTTGTGGGGAGGGGAAGGGAAAGGAGTTTGTAAGCCGCTCTGAGACTCCAAGTGAAGGGCGGGGTATACATCCAAACTCTTCTTTCTCTTCTTCTTCTCCCAAATCTCCAGGAGTTTCCCACCCTGGATCTGGCAACCTTATCCTAGCATTTCCTGCCGGTGGCCAGGGGGGACCTGGCAACCCTAGGTCAGAGACTCTTCAGCAGGACAGGGAATGGCTGTCAGCTTGAAATATCTAGGCTGAGTATTTCTCTCTATCTCCTGTGGCATGTATTTAAAACCTGGGTGTTGTCAGGGGTGCAAGCCCTTGTACATGGGTCAAAGGGTTCTTGCCCATGAGCAATTGCCTATGGCGTGCTGGACTCCAACCCAGGATGCCTTCTTATTGTTTTGTCTTTTGTTAGTTTTTGATGCTGTGCTTTGTGTAAACTTGTTGAAAAGTGTATTTTTGTAAGCTGCTTTGGGTCCCCTTTGGGGAGAAAAGTGGGATAAGAATACACTAAACAAATGAATAATCCTTGTTAGGTAGGGTTGGAAGGAAGTACATTCAAAGTAGTGGGCAGGGTCAACAGCGGATTAGCAGGAACACTGAGTGTCCAAGGTCACTGCTGAAGTTTGACCTGCAGGAAAATGGAAGTCAGGAGTCATTGCCTGACTGCTAGGACATCTTGTCATTGCTTAACATGTCTGGCCCTGTCATGATGTGAAGTTCAACATACTTTGAATAGCAGCAAATTATGGCCAGTTACTCATGTATCACTTATTATTTTCATGTGCCATTCTCATACACAGCTGTCACATTAATGGCCTTCTACTTGACAGACACTTCAAAAGTGCTGCTTTGTCCTTCTCAGCTCAAACTCTTTCCTTCAATAGTGCATCTATCCATCAGTCTTGTGTGCTGACAATTGTTTTATAATTGATGAAAAAACCCCAAGCAACTTAGCCAGTGGCTATGGAGGACTTATTTTTGATACACTGATGGAAATAATTATTTATTTAAAACATATCTACCCTGCTTATCATCTCATAAGTTCTTGAGGTTGCTTCCAAAGTTTAAAAAGAAAGAATTTAAAAAATCTGTCAATTGTAAGCAATAACATACTCCAGTTTGGTGTAGTGGTTAAATGCATGGATCTGGGAGAACCGGGTTTGATTCCCCACTCCTCCACTTGCACCTGCTGGATGACCTTGGGCAAGCCATAGTTCTGGTACAGCTGTTCTTGAAAAAGAGCAGTTTCTGTCAGAGCTCTCTCAGCCCCACCTACCTCATAGGGTGTCTGTTGTGTGGGGAGGGGAAGGGAAAGGAGTTTGTAAGCCTCTCTGAGACTCCTTTGGATAGTGAATGGTGGGGTATAAATCCAATCTCCTCTTCCTCGTCTTCTTTTTTTGTCAAAAGGAGAAAGAAATGAAATCAATAAGCCAGAGTTCAGCTAAAAGCGTCAGCAGAAGGCAGCAGCCTCCTCCCATTGTATGTCACATTGATAATAAACTAAGTTTTCACTGGATGCCTGAAATTCAGCTATGTAAAACCCCAGGCAAATGACTGCAAGGAAGAAATTACACAGGCAAGGTGCCACAACAGACAAGACCCTATCTCAGGTCACAACCCATCTCATCCCCAAAGGTTGCGGATATACTGGACAAGGCTTCTGGGGGACATATTAACAATTTGTAGATTCCTATGGGTTGCCTCAGTCTCTGTCCAGGTGGGGCTTTAAAATAGGAAACACCACTTAAGATAGTGCCTGTCAATGTTTCTTCCCATTTCCACTGGTCAACATCCTCGTTGCCTCTACATTCTAAAAGAACTGCTGCTGCCAAGCAAGTCTTCAAAGGAAGTCCCATGTAAAGCACATTACAGTTGCAAAGGACATGTCTTTCTTTTTTTAGGGGGTATTTTTTGTATTTTTTAATATGTGCATGTGTGCATGCGAGTGTGTGTGCACCTGGAAGTCATGGTGACCTCTGGTGACTGACCCCTAGTGGGGGCCTGGAAGGTATTCAGAGAGGTGGCTGAATAAAGCTTCCCACCTCTGGTATTCCTTGGAGGTCTCCCATCCAAGCACTTGCCAGAGTCGGCCCTGCTTAGCTTCCAAGATCTGATGAGATTGGGCTTGTCTGGGCTATCCAGGTCAGGACACAAAGGACATTTCAAAAACTTCAGCCTACATTTTGAGGTTGTTTCTAGTTGAGCTTATTTGACTGGTGGTTAGATTGGCACAAGCACAAATTCCCCCCCCCAATCCGGCTATTCTGAGTGCCCTAAAAGATTATCCAGATTTGGTGTAGATTTATAGTGCTTTAAAAAATGAAGTTTCCACTTGGATTTTTCACCTGAGATGCCAGAATAAATCTTGGGCCAGCTCTAGTCCTCCCTATAACTTATCTGCCTCTTCCTGCGTTGAAACAAATGAGCAAACAAACAAACATTAAGTTAGATTCAAAGTACTGCAAGCAGACCACTGCTAAGAGAATGGATCTTTCTCACCTCCTCCTTTCTTTTACAGCCCCACACACCACCCAAGAACACCCCAACTATCCTTGGGAACAACATGGAAGGCTGGCGTGGGCATTCTGCCAAGACCATGGCCTCCCCTTGCCTGAGCAGAAGAGGTTGCTCAAGGTTGCTGCCTCCACTGCCCACTTTCTCAAAGTGTTGGGACTCAGAGGACTGGCACTTTACAAGCGAGGCCTTGGTTAATGACTCTGAAATGTCTGTTTTTAGACAGGCTGTGAGATCTCGCTCTGCATATTTACATCCTATGCCACGTTTGTTCAACTTATTTTAAATGCGATGGTATAGCGACCTAATTAAAATAACACTGTAAAGGCTATGAGAGGTATCAACTGGAAGGTAAGATTATTAAGAGGAGAGAAAGATCTTGGAAACTGTAAGGAAATGCTGAGGCAGTTTTTTTTTTTTTTGCAGGCGACATAGTTCTCCTTCAGACAGGAGGTTTAAATGATTACTTAGCAGGTGGTAAGAAAAACACGTTTCTGCAGGCAGTGATAAAGATATAGCAAACTGGAACTGTCTTTATAGTCTGTTTTCCTTTGGTTGTATGACTTAAAGAGACAGAAGAGACAGAACTGAACAAGCCCCCCCCCCCCCCGGCGCACATTTATTTTCTCAGACAATCCATTAGCATTGGCCGGTTCATCCTTGAGGTATTCTGCACCAAGATTAATTCCTTTCTTACGGCAAAAGAGTGGGATGAATAAGAGCACAGAGGTCAACCTATTTGCTTCATTTCAAAGAACAATCTTGTGATAGCCTCCTGAAAGCCCAAGCTCTTACATGGGTCTTGTGCAAAATGTTCAGTGAGAAGACGATGGGTTGGAGGTGCTCGTACTCTAGTCTGTTCTGGTTGGCTGAGTGCAGTGAAACCCGTGCTTTCAGTCACACGGTTTAGCTTCCCAGGGTATCTGTAACATGATAATGCCTCTGAATGTTGAGATATCAGAAGGAAACTCGGGATACATATTTAGAATACAGTTCTATATCTGAAGTGTGAATACCAACCCAAGGGAAGAAGCAAGATATATTGTCATGCAAATATCTCTTGTGAAGATTAGGATGTTAGAATGCACACTTAAGACTACATGCTACATCTCATGTTTGAATGCCAGATTAACCCCTGCACTTGTTTTCACGCTGGTCAGGAAATCTGTAAAATAGTGTAGTTTCTGATTGAGAAATGAAGAAGCCCATCATGACCACTACATCTGTTCTTGAGGGAGGGGAAGGAAATCTGGCTCCCCTTGACATGGAGCCATGAAGAGGCTGTTGTGGGGGGGGAGGACTTTGCCTCCCTGGAAGAAGGAGGAGGAGGCAGGGGGTGATGTTGGATGCACGAGGCATCCTCATGCGGAGGCAGAGCCAGGAAGGTTCTTAAGGCAGCTCTGCCCCCGCCTCCTCCTCTTTTGCTGAAGCAATATATCGCAATATGACATATGGAGCTGACACAGAAACCATCTTTGGTAATGATAAAAAAGGAGTACAATAATATTAACAGAAATAACCTTATATAACACTGGAATTCTTTATCAGAGAAGGCCTCTTTTTGTCATTTTCATGAAAAAATTGTGTAGTGATAATGAAATGAAGAAACAGATTTAAACTGTTATAGTAAACCAAAAGGGGTTACAAAATGCATTGTAAAAAAGCAGAAAACTATATATAAAAAACAAACAAATGTATTGAACTTACTTAATGAGTGTATCATCATTGCTATAGAATGCTGTGGAATTTCCTTCTCAACTTTACTTAAGATTTTATCAAGATTAATTCTCAGAAATGTCAGATAGCTGGAAAGCAGTTCCAGTGGAACAAAAGCTGAAAGTTATAGCTCTAAGATCAAAGTCTTTTGTACACTGAAAGACATGTCTTAATAGAAGAGTCCTAACAATTTGCAAGAAGTAAACTCAGCTGTACTGTATCTTGCCTTTGAACAAAAGAAACTGTTCTTCCGTTATCTTTGTTAAACAAATTCTATACTTCTTCATTTCCATTGAATGTGAGTCTTTTCTATCATTCTTTTATACCTTTGGTATGCAACAAACCCTTATTGAGAAAGAGCAATTCCTAAAACACATCAGTAGCTATTTGTTGCATTCATGACCTGATGTCTCCCAATCACACTGGTGGTTTATCTAAATCTATAAGCAAAACTCTTTTCTTTTCATAACCCATTTTATCTCCCAAAATTAAAAAATTTGTTATGCCTTTGCTTTTATTTTGGTCTTGTGCATTTTTTAAATTTGATCATGTGCATTTTTTTGTTATC
The DNA here is from genome assembly GCA_029375565.1 of Gekko gecko. Taxonomy (NCBI): domain Eukaryota; kingdom Metazoa; phylum Chordata; class Lepidosauria; order Squamata; family Gekkonidae; genus Gekko; species Gekko gecko. The sequence continues at coordinate 42,942,443 of JAPDNY010000007.1, read as the reverse complement.
ACTCCCAATATTACTCACGTTGCTATCCTCACCCTCCTCAGCAACAGTATTTTCACGCTTTTTGGTGTCAACTCTGAGAAGTACATATGATGAAGTGGTCTCTGGGTCATGAAAGCTTATGCCCCAATAAATTCACTTGTCTCTAAGGTGCTACATGACTTAGATATTTTAGTTCTAAGAATAATGTTTTCAAGTAGGGAACTTGCTTGTCTTTAACTAATTCCCACACATTTCATTTTGAGGGGAACATTAATGGATTCCTTGTGGTTGCGATGGTCCAAAAACCATACATCATGATGGTGCACTAAATCTTCAGTTGGATGACAGATGCACATGAAAGGCCTGAGCTGTTATGCATCCTTTTGATTACTAAAAACTTCTTTGGGATTCTGCATTTTTAGGAACATATCAAGGTTGAGTTCGTTCATAGTATGTTTTTGTTGTAAACCACCCTAAGCTGGGCTAGGCCAGGAGGGCGGGATAAAAATCTAACAAGTAATAAAATAAATAAATAAAATCCATGTACTGCAGACAAATTTCTTATTCTCCAGACATTTCCAGTTCTGTTTCACCCAATGAAACAAAGACTTTCTGAGCCTTTCCATTTGTTTCAAGAATGACAAATGGCTTCATAACCATGTTTATTTGAAAATGAACAAGATAATATAATTACAGCCAGTCAATGGCCTTGCAGAATGACAAGGATTGCAAAAGTTGCCCTATCAATACAAAGGAGTTGTTCTGAAAGTACAGCCTTTCTTCTAAGACACATTTGATTCTCTAGGGATTTTCTTAATATTCTGAAGAATAATAGCCATTGCGTTTGTGCTGATGTTCAAATTACAACATAATTTAGAGGACAAAACTGACTTGTATCAATCCACATCCTTCTCCCTGAGACTGACCTCTCTTCCTTTTGACTAAGTTTTCAATTTGTGCTCTCAAAGAAATAGCACAGATTATTACATGTAGCATAGGTGTACCCTGTATCAACCTGTCTATATTAATCTGCCCAAGCGCTGGGGTTAACAAATGCAGTTTTTCTACGGGAGCCAGTCCTATCCAAGCTGCAGTTCACTGAATCCACAGGAGAACCTTTTCAGCAACTGCCTCTAGACTATGGCACATTTTCCCTCAGAAGGTGAGATCAGTACAATTCCTGCAGGCCTTCCAATCCAAACTGAAGACCCTCCTTTTCCAGAAGACTTTTGAGGCTCAGCTGAGCAGAACAAAGGGGTAGCAGATACTGCCTTTGCTTCATCTGATTGTCTTTGATGTTCTAACTGGTTTTTAATTGTTGTGTACTTTTAATTTTGAATTGTTAGCTGCATTCGGGGACCTGGAAAGGTGTAAAGTCAACATATAAACTGTCTAAAATAAACTAACATATTACCTTGGAGCCAGCGATGGTGGAAATGTTGTCATCCTGCCAGTTGCTAAACAATTATGAAGCCAAAGATGATATGAAATATGAATGTTTCAACGCCCTTATTCTGTGCACTTCCAGTTTGTTGGCTCCCACTGGTGAGGAAATGCATCAGGTAATGGCATCAAGGCATGGAATAATATATTGAGAAGCTGGAAGAACCTGTCACAGGGCTGCCTTTTTTGCCAGCATCTTTGTGTTCCTTGGAATGAAGATCAGTGTGGAGGACATAAGAAAAAGTTTATTCTTCTTTCTGCACTTCTGAAATAGCTACAATTCAAGCGGGAGATTTTCAGGGCAGAGCAAATCCCTCCTTTCAGTTTCACTGATTTTGCCATTCTCAGGAAGGAGACGTGGCAAGGAGGCTGAATGGGGAGGGAGCCCCGCTTCTGCCTCTGCCTGCCTCTCTGTAACCGAGTGCTATGAGGTGGATCCCTCAGCATTTGTCCTTGGGCAGGTGGAGCACCCGGGAAGGGCTGAGGAACATCAGTTTCCTACATTTTGGAACTGAGCCTACAAGCCACTTGCTCCCCTTCAGTTTAGTGGCCACTGTTCAGAGCCTGGGCCTGCATTGTTCTCATGCTGACAGGATTTGTTTAAAGTGAATGGGTTCAGTACCTTCTCTGTATGCTTTATTTATTCCCTCCTTTCTGAGCTTAATTTGAAATCTCATCGTTACTGTATGGCTGGGGTTTCCCAAACATGCAAAACTCTCCCTCCTGGTTGTGGCTGGCCTCATTGTGCTGCTTTCATTCTCCTCACAGGAACTGCAGGAGAGTTATGATTTATCTTATGCTAAAAAATTTACATTAAGGCTTATAACTACAAGAAACCATTTAACATTTTCAATGATATGTTTAGGACTTTCTTGTTGCCTTACTTACTATAGAGGAAATAGCAATAGATCAAAGCTAACAGCCTCGGCAAATGCTGGCAGTGCATTGGCTTGAGACGTGCTGTTTCCCAAGGTTGTCAAACTGGCTATCTGATTAAATACTTTAATTGCAGTGGGAGCATATTGGTTGCCTTTAGTAAAATAGAAACGAGTAAGCGCTGACAGGTTACAGTCTGTGGATTTAATAGTTTTCTTCCTATGTGGGACCCAACTAACTCTGTGATTGAAATAGATTCCAAGATATTGGAAATTTTTAACCTGTTCAATCTGATTACTTTTTATACTCCAAATTAAGGGTTTCTACGTCCCTGTTAATACCATAATTTTTGATTTCTCGAAGTCTGACACCAGCCTATTTAGTTCACAATAATCACAGAAGTGTGAAAGGAGTCTTTTCATGCCGATCCGTGTGAGGGAAAGCAAGACTGCATCATCCACATATAAAAGCAGGGGCATGTGGGTAAACCCAAGTCTTGGACAATGTCCATCCATTTCCTTCAGAAAAGGAGCCAGATCATTCAAAAAAAGATTGAACAACAATGGGGCTAAGATGCATCCCTGCTTTACCCCCACATGAATAGGAATTTTTGGAGTCAAAACCCCATCACGAGGGCAGCTTTTAGGCTGATCAGGCAAAGACTGGTTGACATTGAGAGGCAGGTTCTTGAGAGCCATGCAAGAAGTAAATACTCACCCCTCAATTTGGGGCTTTTACCTTTTGGGCATAGGGCTGAGTATCTAACTTGTTTAACAAACCCGGGGCAATACAGAGTATATATGCTAGCAAGGTTTAATGTGTTGCCTTCGGCAGTATTATATGGGAGATTCCAAAAAATCCCATTCAACAGTAGATTGTGTTCCTGCACTAAGCAGGAGATAGAAACACTTGAACATGTGTTTCTTTCATGCACTTTCTACTTGGACCTGCACCTTACATTCATTGAGCCATGGCTGAGAAAGTATTCAGGGAAACCTGATAAATGCAAGATTTACTTTTTGCTGACAACCCAGAATCATGAAACAATTGAAACTGTTGTAAGAATTCTGCATGAAGCTTCAAGAAGGCATTCAGTATTCCTTGCAAATTGAGTCATATATTCTGTATGTTATGCCAGTAAAGGTTGATTGATTGATTGAAATTGGCTATATAGACCAAGCATGCTGAGAACTTTGACATGAACATGACCCCCCAGGTGTACTTACTTTGACTGGACTTCATTGCTTACATACAAAGCGAGTTCCTGATTGGTTTGCCTCGTATTAGTTGAAATCAGTCTTGAACATGTTGTCAAGAAGCTTTATGTTTGGACAGTAGCCATTTGTGCTACAGGGCCATGGCATGCATTAGTAATAAGTAACCAATAAGCTGCAGCTTGTGGTTGCTTTTGCACTTACACAGTCTTCAAACTAAGTCTTCTCAGTTATTAGAGAAGAGGTGCATATCTCCTAGGGTCATTACTGGGTCATTAAACTGACCTACTTGTAAAGCATGGAATCATTACCATTTTACACTTGCTAAACTGGATGCTTCCTTTAAATGACCAACATTGCATACAATACATTCCCTACTTCTTGTGCCTGCAGAGTCAGCAGCAATTGTGCGTGACATGATTGGGTGTCAAGATTAGCTAGGTTCACTGGCAGATACCGAAGGCACATAGAGACTTCTAAAGTTGTGAAGAGTAACAGTTTCAAATGGATCCCCCTCTTTAACGATGTGCTTTTTAACAATTAGAGTGGTGACAGGGGGAGGTGGGGGCAGCATGTGAGTGGCAAGTGGCAGCAGATACGAGAACGCAATGTAATCATTCAAATAAGCACACAAATTTGCTGGACACTTGTGTTTTGCTTGGTGAATGATTGGTTCCTTGATTGTGACTGGTGAGCAGGATGTGAGTCAAACCAGTGGGTGGTTGGACACCCCTGATCTGCACATCATGCTTTGGTCTCTTTCCTAAAAATTATGCTAGTCTGCATTGTAATGTCAGTGGTATCCTTGTGTAACTCCCTTTGGTTAGCTCTATGCTGTCCGTGTTCAGCAACAATTGGATATCTCTTTTGATTTAATAGCAGTTTCAGCTATCTGTCAGAAATGCTGCTACACCTTGAGACATTGAAACAATTATCTGGACTACTGTCAGATTGGCAATGGATCTGGTAGCTTCTGCTATGATAAAATTGATCAAACCCTTGACAGACAAATAATATGGGGCATCTGGGTTAAATAAATGTGCTGCCATCCACATTTGGCAGCTGTTCTGTCAGGTCTACTATCAGGTTTATTTATATGTATGTACAGATACCTGTTTCTGTAAAATGGCAGTGGAGATCAACTGAGTTACACTGGCTGTAAATTTTCTTGCAAAACTATCCTGCGGTTGTAACATCAGTTACCTGAACATCACTTTCTCTTTGGTATCAAAATGCCTCTTGGCTATCAAAATCTTCCTGCCTATCAGTTTTCATTCCATTATAACAAAGCATCTCCCCCTTTCATAAGCAGTTAAAATTCTTGTTTGCAGAGTAAGGTACAGGGAATAGTTGGGCAAAAAAAGGGAACTAGATAGTGGGTACAAATGCAAACTGTCAGCCAGAGTAAGCAATCAAAATTCTGCCTCTGTTTGTAAAGACCTGTGGCAGTACTGGCTATTGCCAGCAGGGGGCAAATATATGATTAGGGGTGTGCAAAAAAAAAAATCGGTATTTTTTGGGTTTTGGGTATATTTAACCCAAAAAATATTGGTATTTTTTGGTATTCATGAATCCCAGTATCGGTATGGCATTGGGATTTGGGAATTTTTCAGGCAATCCAAAATTTCCCAGCTCCATTATACCCTATGGGGACTGTTGGTCTCCATGGGGTGTAATGGAGAATTGATCTGGGCAGCATCTGGGGCTCCAGTAGGCTGTTTTTTGAGGTAGATGCTCCAAATTTGCAGCATAGCTGCTGGTGGCTCTCCTAAAAAAGCCCCCTAAGTTTGCAAAAGATTGGACCAGGGGGTGCCCCTATCCTCCATTGCTCTCAATACCCTCAGTAGCTATGCAGGAAGGGCGGGATACAAATCCAATAAAATAAAATAAATGGGGGGGGGAGAAGGCATTTAAAGAGACTGTGGTCTCTTTAAATGCCTTCTCCAAGCTGTGCTACCTCAGTGCAACTTGGCAAGCGAACTCAGAAGGCAGATGTCTTCTGAGTTGACTCACAAAGTTGCATGGTAGGGCTTGGAAAAGTAGGCATTTAAAGAGACCATGATCTCTTTAAATGCCTACTGCCTTCTCCAAGTGTGAGGCATGACTATGCAAGTGACCTCAGAAGGCAGTTCACTAGTTGAGTTGTGCTGCAGCAGTGGTGGGGCTTGGAGGAGACAATAGGTATTTAAAGAGACCACAGTCTATTTAAATGCCTACTGCCTTCTCCTAGTGCAGCAGTGCAACCTGGTGAGTACACTAGCCAAATTATGCTGCCACGGATGCAGTGGAGTTTGGAGAAGTATGTATTTAAAGAGTCTCTTTAAATGCCTGCTGCCGTCTCCAAGTGTGGTGGTGGCAGAGCGACTCAGCAACTGAACTCAGAAGGCATATACCTTCTGAGTTCACTCACCAGGTTGCACTGCCACTGCTTGGAGGAGAGACCTTCTCAGTATACCTGAATAAAAACCAAAAAATTGGCTTATTTTGGGGTCAGCTATATCAGTAGCTGGCTTAAAAATACAAAAACCCCCAACCCAGTAAGGTTTTTTTTGAATATTTTTTAGATTTGGATAAACTGAATGCACATCTCTCTCTATAATCTTCTGTATTTTCCTTCCAGTTTGACTCTACAACAAGTATTCCAGTCTGTATAAACCAAATATTTGGCCATGTGTGGAGGAGGTGCAGTACCACAGAGAACAGCAAACCCAAACCAGTGCTTATGTAGATTCAAATATAAGCTTTCTCCAAGCCAGTGAGCAAACAAAAACAAACCACCACAATCCTCTTTGGGGAAAGACTTATGTGTAACTCCTATGTGTAACTCCTCTGACTGGGAATTTTCTTAGACATTTACTTACCTGCTGCTTTATTGTCTCCTCAATTTCACCCTTCCCAATGATCTTCTTGAGCTCTTAGCCAGGCTGTCAGGCACCAGAATAATGTCCAGATTAAAAAATTTCTGAATATTGCTAACTGTTTTAATTTTTCAATTTGCACTAGTTATAATAACTGCTTTAACAAATGTGGCATTTTGGGTATAAGCGTGGATTAGTTAAATCCAGATACTCATGCACACTGGAGACATCTTAATTTCTAGCTTGGTGTCTAAGCTGCTTGTAATACACCAGATGATAACAGCTAAATGAGAAAATGAGAAGTAAAATTTCCAGAAATGAAAATGATGGTGGACTGACATATTGTACACTTGTGTGTTTTATTCATTGATAACATATCTTACCTTTCAGCTTGAGAGCCTGCCAGGACACTTACAATTAATGAAAACAAATTAGTGTTACAGTTCAAACATACTACAGAACTAGGTTAAAATCCAGTCATCATTATCTACAAAAAACGAGCTATCAAATACTTGGAAGATGTATGTGGTCTGAAGGAGGGGACCACCACGTCAGTAACAAACAGATGCTGTTGCAGAAGGTATTCTAAAAACAGTTTTATCTCAAGAGAAAATATATCATTTGGTTGATGATGCACTAACAGTTATAATGAAGGCAACAAATCCCAAAGCCCCCCCCCCGAAGTGATGAAAAAAGCCCAGTTGTGTCCCCATGCTGGTAGAATTACTGCTGCATCCATGTTACTGTGGAGACTTGAAGGGAAAAAGGCATGTACTCCTACAAAGACCCAGCAACCATTGGGGCCACACCAGATTACATCAGTGGCCCACATTGCAAATGGGACTACTGCTGGATGGCTTACCTTTCCTTCATTGTTACATAGCCTTTACAGTGGCAGGGATCTGATAGCACCTTCCCTGTACCTATACTGATTTGGTCCCTGGGCAAAATAATTCAGCTGGTAACAGGGCATACGTCCACACAATCTATCATTGTTCATTGACTGATGACAGTGAATACATGGGAGAGCCAGTTATAATTAACACTTTAGAAGAAGGCTGATTGTCCAGATTGGTGGATATACCCCAGGTAAATAAAAGGAACAAGGGGGACCACAAAAGGATGGCTGAGTTGGGAGACAACACAGAAGAAGATAGAACACTGAGATAAAAATACAATAGTCACAAAACTGCAAGTTCGGTTGCATGCTACTATTCATGAATTAATTTATAAAACAGGTATCCTGCTTTTTCACTGGTGTCCCCAAAGCAGCTCACACCATCTGTAAATGACAACAGATTCCTTAAAACAAACCAACAAAACCATTTCAGTTTAAAATTCAAGCTAGAAAATAAAAGGATCGAAAAACAGAATGTTAAAACATAGAAATAAAACCACTGTCCTTCTGGAAACAAAATCTAAACAAACCAGCTAGGATTGCCAACACCCCTGGTGGAAGAGGGGGTCCCCTGCCCCCAGGCCCCGCCACCTGCCACTAATCAGTTGGCTGACGGGGGGACTTATCAGGAGAAAGAGGAAGGCGCAGGCTTTGTTGCCCGTGATGTGGCTATGTCACTTCCAGTGCACACAGGAAGAGACATTATCACACTGGTAATGTCTGGGCAACATTCTGGTATTTGGCCACATAATCTACGGTAGAAGCCATTTTTATCATAGAGTTTCTGGCCAAATACTATAGTGTTGTAGTGAAGGTGCAGCATGATGTTACTTCTGGTGCATGCTAGAAGTGACATAGACGGGTCACCAATGGCGTTGCTTGAGCCTCCCTTCCATTCCTGGTAAGTCCCCATCCCACACTGGTAGCCGGGAGGGACCTGGCAACCTTAAAACCAACCTGATAAAATGTACGTGGATGAATCACATTTGGATGATTTTAGGTTTTCTAGTTTTCTTGGTTGCAATTTGAATGGCCTAATTCACTCCAGTTGGTCCACATAATAAAGTTTACAGAAGTTTCACATATGCATTTGGGGCCTACTTTCTCTCAGTATTGTGCTCCCTCTATGCAGGAGGGAGACACAGATGAAGAAGAACACCATGGCTGCTTTCAGCGGCATTCCTCCAAGTACTATGTTAACATTTTACAGATGCCATTGAACGTATTACTAAAAAAAGGCAGAAAAGTTGAACAGACTCTGAAGCCAGATGTACCTAGTTAATCGATTTAACTTTCTGTGGGCGATGCTTATCAGGTAGTAAGTCAGTTCCCATGATAGAGGAGTGTTTATTTATTTATTTAAGTGTATGTAATAAAACAATATATTCTCCTGCTTCTTACCATGCATGAAGAAGCCCACAAAATGGAGCATTACAATAAATGGCTGCAATATAAAACAACCATAGAATTACTAGTTAATTGACAAAAAGTATCTCCCCCTTCCACGGGGGCCATCTGTGGCCTGGGAAATTTATGGAGACTTGGGGGTAGTGCCTGTGGAAGGGGGAATTTAGGGAGATATTTCACCCAGAATCAGTGGTATACCATACAGTTTGCTCTCTGGACCTGTCATTTTCTCCAGGGGAACTTCTTCCTATAGTCTAGAAATCAGTTGTAATTCTGGTAGAAAGCCAGGCCCCACCTGGAGGGTGGCAACTGATCATATGAAGCTGCCTTATACTGAATCAGACCTGTGGTCCATTAAGGTCAGTATTGTCTACTCAGCCTGGCAGCAGCTCTTCAGGGTTTCAGGCAGAGGTTTTTCACAGCATCTGTCACCTGAACCCTTTTAAGTGGAGATGCTGGGGATTGAACCTGGGACCCTCTGCATCCAAAGCAAAGGCTCTACCACTGAGCCACATTCCCCTCCCCTCCATGGCAGCACAAAAACCTGGAACAGCCACAAAAGGGCACCAGCTAGTTGAGATCTGCTGGGGAGAGTCCACTGGAACCAAATCACTTTACATAACCTGTGGAATCTCTTCAAAGCAGGTGCTTTATGAACTCCCTTGGGTAGTCTATAAGGATTGCAGTAGTATTACTATCTATAATGGGCATCACACTTTCTTGGGTCCTTTTCTTTTAACACCATCAGTTTGAGTTTCATTTATTTACATTGCATGGCTAGCTTATGGTTTTAGTCCTGTTGGCGTGTAGGGGATTTGTAATGCCATATAACCAGGGGGTGTTGGGAAGTTATAAAAGAGGATTTAGAAATGCCAAGCAGCAGTTGGCTGCCTAAGAGTTCAGCTGGATCCAAGCTTATGTTTATAAACCTGCAGTGTTCCAAAACAAGCCTGCTGATAAAGCTCCAGAAGATGTGATAACTGTAGGGAAAAAAATATTTTTTCATTTTGATGGTCACTGTTGCTCAGGGTTCTCCTGCTTTCATCTGATTACTGGCAGCTTTGCAAGATGATCTGCAGATATGGGTGTTTCATCTGGAGGCAGACAGCAACAGCTCAGGCCAAGGTGCATGGCACACCAAACTACAAACATCTAGAGGAACAGAAGTTCTCTGTAGCACTGAAATTTGTTCTTTTTTGAAGGCTTGAGGAATGATTATGCCAAGAATGTTCTCGTCTGTTGGTCATCGTGCAAAACTGGCAGAAGTTTTAGACACGCTGCCTGCAGGTGGACATTCAGGTCTCTTCTGTGGTGTGTAGTGCCTTCAACAAATGTTGGTTGGTGTGCCAGCTGAGGCCTGTCTTTGAAAAATTAGATTTGGCTTCACTAATCTATGCTCTGGTCACATCCAGATTAATGGCTGTGATGTGTTCCATGTGGGACTGCCTTTGAAGACATGGCAGAATTTATTTATTTCAGAACGTGGCAGCAAAGCTGTTGTCTGCAGTAAATGACAGAGAACGTGTCCTGCCAATTTTAAGTCTGAGTTTAATCAACTCTTCTTCCCCCCTCATTTATATTTTTGGCACTCTGTTGTAGCGTAATTAGACTTTCTGATTCATTTATCAGTTTGTGATGTATCTCTCTCCCCCAAATGATGGTTCTTAATATTTTTACCTGTTGCCGGCTTGGTTTTAGTGTGGGTGTGTATATTTTGTGTTTTAATCTTTGTCTACACAGAGAATGTAGCTGAGTGGGGATATATACATTTAGAGCCTGGTTGCCAATCTGCAGGTGGGGCCTGGAGATCTCCTGGAATTTCAACTGGTCTTCAGACTACACAGATCCACTCCCAAGGAGAAAATGATAGCTTTGGAGGGTGGGCTTTATGGCATTATACCCTACTGAAGTCCCTGCCCCTGCCCAGACTCTGCCCCCCAATATCCAGGAATTTCCCAAGCCAGAGTTAACAGCCTGACCTCTTTATTTTGGAGATTTACAGAGCAATCCTGTCCTTGGCCTGTGCAGTGGTGGCTGGCCACTGCATAACTATAAATTATGCAGTGGCCAGTTTGGTGGGTATGCAATGTTTTCTGAGCATCACTGGGGTAGAGTTCCATAGCAACTGCAGCCCTGTGGTCAGTGGAGGTGCTGTGTGGAGGCAGTGGCACTATGATGGATAGGGCCACCAGAACCAATCAGGGGCCATGTGGCAAGGGGGTGGAATCCAGCATCCATCTCAGGCAGGGAGAGGAGGGGTTGGGCCACAGGAGTTCCACGCTCATTGTCAGCTATACCCCCTCACCTCCTTAAAAGGACCAACTCCTGGCAGCCAATCCAGGCACCTGATAGCGGGGAGGTTTTGAGCTGTTCACCCCACACGTATCCGCAGCTGCCTCAGTGCCCCTACAGAGCATAGGGTTCCCAAAGGGCAGAGGGGGAAGGGATTGTCATTGTCACCCTATGCATTTGGGGGTGTCCACTTCCCAGCAGCCCAGCAACATAGCCGAGGGCACTCTCGCACTACCCCTGCCGGCATCCTTCCAACCCCCCTCCATAGACAATGAGTCTGCCTGCTACATTTATTTATTTATTGCATTTATATCCCACCCATCCCATAAACGGGCTCGGGGCAGGTTACAACATTTTAATAAATACATTAAAATTTAAAACACATTAAAACATATAAAATCAGTAGTCATGCTTGCAGTAGGGAGAATCTGGCTCATTGGCGTAACTGAATATGGCCTCTTATTAGTAGGTGGGAGATCGCAATGTTGGGGGGGCCATATGTGGATGCCTGCTGCCTCGGCCAAAGGCCTGGTGGAACAGCTCCATCTTGCAGGCCCTGCAGAATTGCATAAGATCCCACAGGACCATGATCTCAATAGGGAGCATGTTCCACTAGATGGGGGCCAGGGCAGAAAAAGCCCTGGCCCTGGTTGAGGCTAGGCAGACATTCTTTGGGACAGGGATCACCAGGAGATGTTGACTCTCAGAGTGTAATGCTCTCCGAGGCGTATATGGGAAGAGGCGGTCCCTTGGGTATGTTGGTCCCAAGCCATATAAGGCTTTAAAATGAATCCGGTACTCAACTGGCAATCAATGACAGAGCACATGCCGAATGTGGCCCCGCACAGGCGTCGATGTCAGCAGGTGCGCTGCTCCATTTTCTAACAGCTGTAATTTCTGGATCAGCTTCAAGGGTAAGCCTGCATAGAGCAAGTTGCAGTAATCAAGCCTGGAAGTGACCATTGCATGGGTCACCGTAGCTAAGTCCTGGGGGAAGAGATAGGGCTTCAGTAGCCTGATCTGCCTGAGATGGAAAAATGCAGATCTGGTGACTGCAGCAACCTGGGCCTCTATAGATAAGGAAGTATCCAGTGTTACTCCCAGGCTCTTCATCAACTGGGCTGGCACCAGAGGTGTCCCTTCCAGTGTGGGAAGCCTAGTGCCCACTTCCAAACCCCCATGATCCAGATCCAGGACCTCCGTCTTTGAAAGATTTAACTTCAATAGACTCTGCTGCAACCATCCAGCCTAGCCAAATTTCCAGGAATAGAGGATGGATGACCATCCATTAACAGATAAAGCTGAGTGTCATCAGCATTCTGATGGCAACCCAGCCCATAACTCCGGACTAACTGGGCGAGTGGGCACATATAGATGTTAAATAGCATTGGTGAGAAGATTGCCCCCTGCGCCACTCCACATTCTAATGGATACCGCAGGGAGACCCTCTCGCCCAGTGCCACCTTCTGTCTCTGACCATGGAGAAAGGAGGAAAACCATTTCAAGGCAGTCCCCTGGACTCCTATATTGGTGAGGCAGTGGGTCATAAGATCATAATCGACTGTATCAAACGCTGCCGTTAAATCTAATAACAACAGCAGCACTGACCTGCCTTGGTCCAGATGTCTACAGAGGTCATCTGTAAGGGCGACCAGAGCCGTCTCCGTCCCATGGCCAGGGCAGAAGCCAGACTGGAAAGGATCAAGGGTGGAAGCATCATCCAGGAAAGCCTGGAGTTGTTTGGCCACCTCTCTCTCAACCACCTTACATTGCCTCCCTTAGCCATTGACTCCAGGCATCCCCACAATCCCCTGCCTCCTCAGTGATACTTTCACAGAAGTCTTCCCTCTGGGTGACAGAAGCCCCCCCCCTTCCTAGAGTGGACACACAGTTAAGAACTTCATTCATTCGTTCTATTCATTTCCCAACTTTCTCTCCCATGGGGACCACAAGTGACTTCCACCATTCCCCTCTCCTCCATTTTATGCTCACAACATCCCTCTGAGGTCGGTTAGGCTGAGAGTGGACAACTGGCCCAAGAATACCCACGAGCTTCCATGGTACAAGTGGGGATCAGAATCTGGGTCTCCCAGATCTAGTCTCACACCCCAACCACTGCATCAAGTTGCTTCGTTCACCCAGACCACCCTCTGGCCCCTCCCCCTTTCACACAGCAGCCTGCGAGGGGATGGAGGGAACCTGCTGCTCAGTCAGCTTTGGAGGTGCTGCTGGGCCCCGGCTATGTTTGGTGGAGGACTATGACCAGGGATTCCTAGAGATATTAAGCATACAAGCATGCTAAATAAGTTGATCGCTGATATATCCTTGTGATTGGACAGATGGGCAAACTTCCTTTATGGGGTGAAGTAAATACACTCAAATGGAACATTACACCTTGGATTATATCTGCTTTATATGCAACTCCTTTTCATATACCTTGTAGGATACTCTTGGAAACTCTCAATGAATCAATACAGAAAATTAAACCTACAATATTTATTTATACATATTTGATGTCACTTAATAAATGATATGCAAAGTCTCAGAAATGGATGGAATGAGCTAGATAGCCCTATTTTGCCAAACCAATAGCCTATTGCCCCAAATTTATACCTATTGTATAAATGCTTATCCTAAACATGCTTATACAGTATATCCTAAATCATCAGAGTGCTTTTTTTTAGTATAGGACTAAGTAACGAGTTTAACTGCTGGCGCTGTAGCTGACAGGACGTGTCTCTTAAAATGTATGCTTTGAGCCTGTCCAGTTATTATTCATTGATCTTTGAGGATGCTTTTAAACTATTTGCTTGTCTCTTGGGGACTAACTGATGGCCCATGACAATGGACCTTCGGTGTCCTTACCATTGCTGAAAGATTAGTATTACAATGCTGGAGCAATAGATGCCCACCTCCAGTAATCCAATGGATGGAGGATCTTACAACCTTATCAACATTTGAAAGTATGGCATTGTCAAGGGAATGAGCTTTCTATGTGTGAAATTCTATGTCAATTTCTCCCCACCCCTGTGCTCAGCCCAGTGAAGACCAGCAATTGGTGAGAGCAGACCTCCCCAGCACTAGCCCCTATGAACTCAAAGTCACTTCACAGGCATCTAACAGCCCTGCTAATTAAGTCACTGAGCACAGCTGTAAGAGTTGGGAGAGGCGAAGTTTTCTTGTCTTCCAGGAAGGTTTCTCAGAACAGTATCCTGACTGGTTGTAGGAGGTCAGCAGACCAGTAACCTAAGTTCCTGTCAATGTGGACTATCCTGGTAGGCTGCCACCTTACCTTCCTTGTGTTACTTTACCATGGCTTCTCCTTTGGATTACGCTGCTTAACTTTGAACTGAATTTGCCAGTGCTTCAAAAACCTAACATCTGTGGTATAAGAACCTTCAGTAGATGTATCCAGCTTTGTTATTTTTATGTGCTTTGAACCCTTACTGGAACTGTATTGTTTTAAAATGTCTTTATTTTCTTTATAATAAATCCTATTTAGCTTTATGGTGTTTGGTTGCTGTGAGCTGACTGGTTCTGACCCAGGGTAATCTCAGTTATGTTATCAAAGGGGGGGTTGTTTCAGGGTCTTGGGTCTGGGACAGGGGAACAGTTCTCCCACAACAAGGTAGGGGAGTCTTGACAGGCATGTAGATGACAATTGTGCATAGATCTTTTATAGACGCTTATCTGTAGACTTGCCACCACTGTTATATTTTGTTATTTTAAAAATTTCTTTCTGGTTGGGGGGAGGTTGCAATAAAAAAAATAAAATTAAAAAAATGGTGTTATATGTGTATGCATAGACAACATAACATTCCTGGTGTGCCATAGATTGCTGGCAACTACAAGAGAAAGTAGCAGCATTACTCTGCCTTAAACATTTGTTTTGTATCCAGGAGAGTATGGGCCAGGGTAAATTTCAGAAGCAGAGTCAGAGGAATATTGGTGAGTGATTGATCTGTTTAGTTTCTTAAGCAGTATTGCTGCAGTTCAATGACTTCTGATCAATGCTCCCTCTAAGCTGCGGAGTCTTGTGAGCAAAAATTCTACTTTGTGAGCTACTGGCATTAAAACTGTGAGCGAGTCATTTGGCTACTGCATAAATTAGTTTGCTCTGGAGCCATCCTTCCTGAGCTAAGACAAAAATGTGTGATCCGGAGGCTAAAAATCTGTGAGCTAGCTCACACTAACTCAGCTTAGAGGGAACACTGCTTCTGATTAGTTTCCAGGCTCAATTCAGTGCTAACCTTTAAAACTCTTCATGGCAGGGCACCTGCGTACATTAGTGTATACCTCTCTCTAGAAAATGTGCTCTCAAGATTAACAGGCCTCTTTAAATGGTGAGACTGGGGAGCAGCAGAGTCTTCTCAGAAACACACCCAATTTATGTATATATTTTAACAATTGTATCTCACCTTTCACAAAACACTCAAGGTAGCTCGCACAGTGTCAAAGGCAGGGATGTGTACATAAAAAAAGAAAAAGAAAAGAAAGGTATTTTCCAGGTCCAAATATCAGGGGGCTGAAAAATATCAATCCTTTGGTGTTTAGATGGGGGGGATTAGATGGGGGGGGATTCAGCACCATTATTCACTATGGGGAATCTTTCCAGAGGGCTGGAGGCCATGCTGTTTTGAGCAAATGACACTAGAATTGCAGTAGAGCTGCTGGTGTCTGTCCATTAAATAGCCCTCAGGCTTCAAGTAAATTGGACCAAGAGGTCCAATTCTAAGGGCTCCTGAACAATATGCCCCATCCATCTTCCATTTTCCCCTATGGGAGGGGTTCCATGTTTTTTCAATGCAAAGAATAACCAAAGATGCAAGAGCAAGCAAAGCAAACAGTGGCCAAAAGCCTCTCAAAGCAGACAGAACCAGGAACCAATGAAGAACCAGGGAATCCCAGCAGAAGCACAGAACAATGTGGCAAGCCTAGCACAACAAATGTACAACTCTAGAATCCAAGCCAATGTTAAACCAGAGAATCCTCCAAACCAAACCAAATAGGAATGCTGTTACAAGATCAACAAATGTCAAATCAGAGACTCCAAGCCAATGTGAACCCAAGAATCTAAGGCAATGTGAAATCGGAGAATCCATCACCAATGGCAAACCTAACACAAACTAATTTGAGCAAAGAGCACAATGCTGCAAGACCCATAGAACCCATGTTAAGGCATAGAATCTATGCCAAATCAACCTGGCAAGCCAATACCAACCAAGCCCTAGAAAGAAGACTCTGACAGAGATGCACAGCAAAATTCCAAACAGCAACAAACCAAACTCAGACCTGGAAACCTTAAAATGCTGGCTCCGAATATTCCCAGTTACTCCTGAATATTTTCTGAATTTTCCAGGGCCCGTTTCCCAGAACCTTGAAAAATTCCAGATACCATCTGGAGACCTGAATATATCTGGAAAATACCAATAAGTCTTTCATTCTTATGTACTATTTCCACAAAAAGTCATAAACAGCAAAAGTACAGACAAGGTATTTTTCGGATATGTATTCTGACCAGGTATATCTGAATGCATTAGAGGTGTCAGGCAAGAATGCCTTTTAGCACCTGTGTTGTTTATGTATTATATAAATAACCTAGCTAGCTGGCTTAACACTTCCAAACGTCATCCTCCCAAACTTGCAAATTGGCATATTTCAGTGTTATTATATGCTTATGATACAGTGATACTTTCCAGAACTCCTGTTGGTCTGAGGAGAGCTCTTAGGAAGCTCACCATGTTTTGTGATGATGAGCTTCTTACAATTAATGATCAGAAAACCAAAATTGTAGCTTTTGGAAGCAGTCCTAAACTTAAGTCCTAGGAGATTGATAGGAACTGGATTGAGCAAGTCAATAGTTTTAAATATCTTGGTGTAGTTTTACAAGCTTCAGGCTCTAGGGCTAATCATACCAAGTATGCTGCTGATCAAGGAGAAAGATCGGTAAATGCCTTAGTAAAATTTCTTCAACTTCTGTTCCTGCAGCCCTTAAATTATATAAGGCCAAAACCTTGGTTCAACTGCTATATGGCACATTCTCAGGACCGCCTCGCTCCACAAGAAAGCTCCACAAGAAAGAGTACAATCAAAGTTTTTAAGAGCTGTTCTAGAAGTCCCTAGATGTGTATCCAATGCTTGGATAAGACTCGAGACAGGTATTATAAGGGCTGAATTGCGCGATCATACTTTCCGCCGTGCTCCGGCAGTTCCCAATAATAGTGAGTTTTCGGCAGTAGCTTTTTACCACGCTACTGTGGTGCGAAACGACGCCTTGCCGATGACTCTGGGATGCCAGACAGATGTGTCTGTCTGATTGCGTCCCTTTAATCCACGGGGGAATCGCATGTCTGCCACGGCTTCCGGTACGTATGATCGCACCCCATGATAATTATCAATCTAATTCAAAGACATATCAACAGTATTGGATTCTCTCCCCAGGTATGCTTATCTTGCACTACTGAACAAGCAAAAATGCGAACTAAGCAAAGAATTGAAGATATAGAACGCCAAACTGATATTTCTAGTGTACCAAACCTTACTGCACTGTCAAATGTCAAATATGCAGTTGTGCCGGCAGCTTATCTGGTTTTGGAAATAAACAGTTTTAGAAGGGCGTTCACCTTGGCAAGGAGTTCTGCGCTCCCCTCTGTAGTGCTTGAAGGCAGGTATAAGAAAACCCCCTACCTAGAAAGATTATGTACATGCCCATTAAGGGAGGTTGAGTCCATCGAGCATATGTTCTTTAGTTGCCCTTATTATAAGGAGGCTCATTTGGAGATTAAAGCCTATTTGTAGCCCATTGCTGGGTAAGATTCCTGGCTCCACAAACAAAGCCAGGCTTGACTGCCTTTTATCTGATAAGAACTCTAAGATCACTTATCAGGTAGCTAGATTTTGTGCCTTGATGCTGAGGTTATGGAAACTGTATTTTAAATAGGTTTTAAATTCAAATCTTTTATTTTTGTATATTTTGTATTCTGTATGCTTGTAAAAACTTCTATTATAACTATATGTATGTGGCTGGTCTAGCAACCATAATAAATTCTACATATCTAATTGCTCACACCTAGTCAAAGGGCAAACAAAACAATAAAATCAGAAGTAATCATACACAGTAAAAACACCAGCCTATATCTGAACAGATGATTTTGTTCAAACTGTCCAAAACAGTTTAGGACTGGAGTACCTGAAGACATATCTACTCCTTCCTGGTCACTAAATTCTATCAACAAGGTCCCAATCCTGATTTCATCTTAGGTTTGTGCAAGGCTGCCAGCAATTTCCTCAACAGAGTAGGATTCATTTTTAGAGACATTTGCCTACTCCCCCCTCACTCTTGCCTGTGTTCACGGGTGGGTAAACAAAGCATTCTTCTGCTAAAAATTAGGTACTGAAAGCAAGCTCTAGATCATTTTATGCTGTTTACCATTTGTGTTGCTGAGCCTTGGTTTAATGATGATTTTATGGTGATATTATGGACATTTTATCATGTAGCCACTGTGGTGAACTGAGATGAAAGCTTTTGGTATATAGAGATATACAGATTTTGTAAAATGAATAAAATAAATAAAAAGAATACCCCAATGAACTCTGATGGGTGAATGTATGGGGCTCCATGTACACTTTGTTTTCCAAATCACACTGGTTTGTAGTTTAGATAGATTTGGTCATCACTGCCACCAAATATAACATGCCTGCTTTATAATACTTCTTTAAAAAGTTAAATTGCTAGAGAGTGGTTGTTCCTTTTCTGACTAAGAAACTCTTTCCTCTTTTCACACTTGATGTCATCAAGACCAAGGGCCAAAACAGATGTTATGGGGTCATGGGTCTAACCAATGGCTGCCAACACCATTTTAGAGGAGAATTTAGCCATTTTAAAATTGCTGTGGGGGCCCAGTCATGATGATGGTACAGGGAGGGCAAGATAGCCTGGTGCCACTGTGGCCCTCATGGCAATTTTTAAATGGCTTAACTCTCCTGTAAAATGACATCAGCCACAGTTAAGACCCACAGCTGCCATAACGTCTAGTTTTGCTCTTAAATATATCTTTATCAGTTGAACTGAATTGTAGACAATAAACTGCTTTACGTCTGGAGACTGCACATTCATCCACTCCTTCCTAACAAACCAGTGTACTCCACAGACATTCTTCCCCACACATTGTGTGTGTCCTTGAAGCATTTTCCTTGATTAGATCCTTGAGCCAGCCAAAAACCCATCAGCTGTTTTTCCATGAACGGCAGAAGTTTCTTTTTAAAACGGCCTTTAATTGTAGGCTTGTGTGATCCAGAAACCAGGCAGATTTTCTGCCTAATGTCTTTTCTCTCTGGTTTTTTTTAGGCAGGAAAGATGCCGAATAAACAACACACACAGACAAATTAGAGCAGCTACAAAGCATTAGCGGGATGCTGAGATGAAAGGAGACATCATGTTGCTTGTCTCACTGGCCATGGCTTGCCCTTGTCTTCCATTTTGGATGGCGGTTTCTTTTGCAACTTTGAAAGAAGTTTCCCTGGAAGAATGAATTTCAGCGTCTCAACTTTTTTCCTATGGAATCTGCCATTGTTACTATTTATGCTCAGACATCATGATAGATCTCTGTTCATGACAGGCAGGAATATAGCTTCCTGCTGTACTTGCTGGCTCCTCCGTCTCCTCCTGTGCCCATGAAGCATGATTGCAAGCTTACTGGTTTCAGAAACCTTCTATCAGACTCCATTAGGCCATGGCATTGAAATGCAAGCCCCTGGAACTGTGATTCCAAACTGGGACTGAAGTTTGGCTTAGAATCTCAATTTGTGGAGAAGAAAGAAATGCCAGTTTGCCCAGGTGCTGGTGTTTGGACATTGTGGCACTTGGAAGCTGAGTGAAGTCTTCCCAAACCAGGAAACTTCCAGTTGCAGTCTGTGCACAAGATAGTGCTGCCATCCTCCAGGTTTGGCCTGGAGATCTCTCAGAATTACAATGATCTCCAGATGACAGAGATCACTTCCTGTGAAAAAAATGGCTGCTTTGGAGGGAGGACTCTATGGTATTATACCTTGCTGAGTTTCCTCCCCAAACCCCACCCTCCCCAGACTTCACCCCCAAATATCCAGGAATTTACCAACCTGGAGTTGGCAACCCTAGCACAAGAGGACTGCACAAGCATGGTTAAATAAATATATAAACAAACCGTCATGGTTTTCTTCCCTCACCCCAGTCCAGGGATGAGAGTTAGAAAAAACCAAGGACTTCAGTAACAATTAAACAAACCCCCAGGAGAATGTCTGTACACACTCCAGGGTATCAGTAGTTACTGCCACCAGGATCTCTTACACAAAGGTCCCCACCATAGACAGGAGCAGAGATCCCCAATTCCTGCCTGGTCTCTGGGACATAGCAACTTATCAGCTCTGTATCAAGGCTGCAAACAATTAATTAACACACAGTGGTAGCTGCATCAGCAGAGTCAGCTTAGGCACAAGGTTTAGTCTTAGAGATCAAGTTGCAACAGAGGAGAACAAGTCCAGATAATATTGATTATATATTATCTTTATTCAGTGCAAAAGTATGCATATAAAGAGACTAGTAAAAGGTACTAAAACAAGAAATGCCTATAGCATAGTAAGCTCTAGCTTCACAATAGAGGTATTCCATAGTTATCAAGCTTTCAGAGGTATCAGATGATTCAGTGTGCAAATAGTCCAAGGTCTTACCAGGGAATCTTGAGAAGGACCCATACGGTTGTTGTGAGCAGCTAAGTCCCAAAAGGAACTCTTTGTTTCTGGAGAGGAACTAACCCACAAACTAAAGAACAAAGAACTTACTTTTCCCATACGGGGTATCACAATTAAACCCCCTTCTCCATCACCATCGAATATGGCCATTATCCAATTGTGAGGGCGTGAAGGGGTGTGCCCAAATCTCCAGGTCTATGTGCCACATGGCATGTCAGGAAATGCTTTTGATATGGTAATCATACTGGGCCTAACTTTCCCATACTTGGGAAGGTACCTGGGTGTCTCTCTGCCCCAGCAAAGGTGTCAAAGTGTCTTGTATATGGATATGAGGCTTGGCCATCTGGTAGGCCATCTGTGCAGGTGACAAAAGTCACATGGAAGTGTCAGCAGCTAAGGCCATCTAGCCCAGGCAGGGAGAATTTCAGAAAAGGCTTTTTCTATACACAAACCCTATGTTTGTGCCTGTACTAATCAAATAGATGTGAGTCATAATGTCTAAACTCAGTCACTACTTTTTACATGGCCGGGAAGGGTCACATATCATTGTCTGCTCCAACACACTTCTCATAAGTCTCTTATTGTATATCCAAGATTTTCTGGGCCTGGTATGCTAGAGGTATTCAAATCTGCCTCTGGGGAGGTATGATTTCTGGCCACATGTAACAGCCCCTCTAAACATTGTTCACTAGTGTTTACTGCTTTACAGCCCTGGCTGTGTCAGTGTCCACATTTTAAAAACCAATACTGTCTCAATTATTCTGAAGTAGGTACGTAGCTGATTATATAGTCTACATTAGGGTTGTCAGGTCCCCCCGGCCACTGGTGGGGGATGGAGGATAGGGTTGCCAGCTTCAGGTTGAGAAACTCCTAGAGATTTGGGGGATGGAGCCTGGGGAGAACAGGGACTTCAGTGGGGTACAATACCACAGAGTCCACCCTCCAAAGCATCCATTTTGTCCAGGGGAACTGATCTCTGTAGTCTGGAGATGAGCTGTAATTCCAGGGGATCCCCAGGTTCCATCTGGAGGCTGGTATCTGTATGTGGATACATAAGAATACAATCTTGAATGCAATCCTTACTTTTAATATGATCCTTACTAGAGGAGGTTGACAAACTACTTTCAGCTGTGCACCTGACCACTTGCAGCCTTGACCTGTGCCCATTGTAGCTAATTAAAGCTGGCCACGATGGGCTACAAGGCGCCCTTAAAGGATATTATCAACAAGTCCCTCTTTGAGGGACTGTTCCCTGGGGCACTCAAAGAGGCAGTGGTATGCCCCCTCTTAAAAAAACCATCCTTGGACTTGGCTGAATTGGCTAATTATTTTTCCATCTCCAATTTGTCCTATCTGGGCAAATTAATTGAGAGGGCAGTGGCAATTCAGTTACAAGGTTTTTTGGATGACACCTTCACATTAGATCCCTTCCAGTTCAGTTTCTGACCAAGCCATGTGACGGAGATGGCACTGGTTGCCCTCATGGATGACCTTCAGAGGTGTCTGGATCTGAGTGGTTTGGCAGTGCTGTTGTTATTGGACCTGTCAGTGGCATTTGACACCACCACCACCAACTACTGATCCACCACCTCGCTGACACTGGGATTCAGGGGTCTGTCTTGCAGTGGCTTTCCTCATTCCTCCAGTGTTGGGGACAAAGGATGGCATTAGGGGAACACCTGTCCCAAAGGCACCTGCTAAATTGCAGAGTGCCCCAAGGAGCAGTACTTTTCCCGATGTTATTTAACATCTACATGTGCCCCCTTGCCCAAATTGCACTAGGGCATGGGCTGGGATGTCACCAATATGCAGATGACACCCAGCTCTATCTGTTGTTGGGCAGCCAGTCTGAGTCTAGCCTGGAAGATCTTGTAAGCTGTGGCTGGTTGGCTTAGACTGAACTGACTGAAATTGAATCCAATGCAGATGGAGGTCCTATGCATAAGTTGGAGCAACCCAAGTTTAAGGGATCCCACTCCCAACCTTTGATGGGGTGCTGTTGGGGCCAGCTTTAGAGCTTAGGAGCTTAGGAGTGCTCTTGGATGCCTCCCTAATGATGGAGGCCCAGGTAGCAGCCACTGAGAAGTCAGCTGATCAAGTGGTTGATTCCCTTCCTCAAACACAATGTCTTGATGACAGTGATCCACGCAATAGTCTCCTCAAGATTGGGTTACTGTAATGCTCTCTACATAGGCCTGCCCTGTCTCAAATTCAGAAGCTGCAGCTGGTGCAGAATGCAGCAGCCAGGTTGCTGCTGGGACTTCCCATGTGGAAGTACATCCAGCCTGCACTAAAAGCACTTTACTAGCTGCCTATAGCATACTGAATTCATTTCAAGCTGCTGGTTTTTACCTTTAAAGCCCTTTATGGTCAGGGGCCTACATACTTGAGGGACTGCCTTTCCCCACATGTTCCCCAGAGAGCACCATGATTAGGGTCCCAAAATCGCTTGGCCCTTCTGGGCCCCCAAGAAACCAGGCTGGCTTTGCTGAGGGCCAGGGCCTTCTCAGTGGCAGCTCCATACTGGTGGAATGAGCTCCTAGAAGACATCAGAGCCCTGCGGGACCTTTTACAGTTCCATAGGACCTGCAAGATGGAGCTCTTCCACCAAGCCTTTGCTTAGTGATCCACACTTAACCAACTGAGGCCCTGGCCCCAACATGAATACCACCACCGACAGCCTACATATGCTGATATGACCCAGACTGAGTTGCCTGCCACCCGTACTGTATGCTACTGATGCCTTGCCATTGTCACATGATATGCACTAGCACTTTATGGTGGACCTCCTGATGGCACCTGGTATTTTTTGGCCACAGTGTGACAGAGTGTTGGACTAGATGGGCCATTGGCCTGATCCAACACTGGCTTCTCTTATGTTCTTATTTATATTTATAATTCATTTTATCCAATTCTTTGTATTTGCTTAATGGAATTTTATGTGAGCCGCCCTGAGCCTTCTTCAGCAGGGATGGCAGGATACAAATTAATTAATTAATTAATCTTATAAGGGGTCATGTTTGGGGATATCAAAATGGTGGAAGAGAATTGTGCTTTATTGTTCTTCCATAGTTCCATGTAAGTTTTCACTGATTGTGCTCTGTCTTTATGCTGTTGCTCAAGAGACTTGCCGAGAGAGACAGAGATCAGCCTCTCTACAGTGGATTGGGAAGGAGTTAGTGAAATTCCCATGAAATAAGAGAACATATCTGCAAAAGTGAGCGTGTGAGAGAGAGACAAATGAGTCAAAGACACACATGATCCCAGAATATTGTTCAGAGCAGATGCTCTGTTATTGTTGAATTTGGCTCTGCCAGAGATTGCAAACTATTTGCTTTCTTATTTAAATGCTGTCCACCAAACCAATCAATAACAATGCAACAAAATACCAAAACATCCCAACATACTACTAGGGATGGGCATGAATTGGGAAAATGTGGTTCAGTTTGTGGTGTGCCTGTTTGCGACCCACAAAACATCATGAACTTTTAGCCACCTCCCAAATCAGTTTGGTTCATGAGTTGGCAGAACAGTCCTCCAGCATGCTAGAGACACCAAACTTGCAGCAGTTCTCCAGTGGACTCTCTTCTATATGCCCTCCATGTCTGGTAAAGATTGGATCTATGTGGTCCGAGTTATGTTCCCTCTCCAAGAAGATGCCCTCAGGAAAGTGCTTTCTGGGGAAATGACTGAGCACTTTCCTTGGAACACCTTTTGAGGGGGACGACGACACATAACTCAGACCCTGTAAATCCAATCCTCACCAAACCTGGTGGGCATGTAGAGAAGCATCCCTGTGAATTTGGTATCTCTAGCTTGCACATAATCATTTTGACAGGCACAGGTTCAGGAGTGTATAGAGTGGATCCTGTTCATGCTAGAGGCAACAAAGTCACAGGGGACCTCCCCTGGATGCTCCACTACATGCTCTCCAAGTTGTTGCTTTGAAGTATTGTAAACATTTTGATTAAGTGGAGACAGTCTGTCTCGAAAAGTATCTGCTCATGAACTGGTATGAACCCCCTCGAACAACTTGAAAATTTGTGGAAAGTTCGTGCCAGTTGACCTACCATGAATTTGACTTCGTGGACCACGATCTGGCCAAAATTTATCACAAACTTTAGTTCATGAGCTGGTTCATGCTCATCCCTACATATTATGTACAGCCCCATTAACCGGAAGAACTACAACAGAATGCTATTTAAAGCCACTGTGCCTGCTGGAACCAGCCAGAGCTGTCCTGCTCACCCTCTCTTTATTTTCAGTATGGGATTAGCTGGTCACTTAGGGACACAGCAGAAATATTTAGGAGTCTGTCTCAAATTGGCAGGGGGGAGTGTGTGAGTGAGTCCTTTTTACCTGCTTTATATTGTAAGGGCACAGTGAAGGTAAAGGTAAAGGTAAAGGTTCCCTTG
The DNA here is from genome assembly GCA_029375565.1 of Gekko gecko. Taxonomy (NCBI): domain Eukaryota; kingdom Metazoa; phylum Chordata; class Lepidosauria; order Squamata; family Gekkonidae; genus Gekko; species Gekko gecko. The sequence goes on along the minus strand of JAPDNY010000007.1, from coordinate 42,917,335 downwards.
CTCGAAAGCCAGTCGAATCCGACTCTAGGGTTGCGGTGCTCATCTCCGTTTCAAAGCCGAAGAGCCAGCGCTGTCCGAAGACGTTTCCGTGGTCATGTGGCCGGCATGACTAAACACCGAGGTGCACGGAACGCTGTTACCTTCCCACCAAAGTGGTACCTATTTATCTACTTGCAATTTCTTGCTTTCGAACTGCTAGGTCGGCAGGAGCTGGAACTAGAGACGGGAGCTCACCCCGTCATGCGGCATTCTCGGGTCTCGAACTGCTGAACTACCGACAGCCTGCAGTTCAGCGTCTTAACCACTTGAGCCACCGCAGCTCCCAGTGAAGCGATTTATTAAATAGGCCTCGTTAGATAGACAGGTAAGGCTGACTATTTAAATTGATTAGATTAATGAATACCCTGGGCCATGCAAAGTTGAAGAGAGAGAACCAAATGGGATACTTTGGACTGACTGATCCTAGTGTTATGGGGGAGGGGAGGCTCTCATTGTGCTAGAAACAATGCCCTCACTATCTAGTGCAGGATACTGGTTTTGATGGACAGCATCTGTCAGCACAGTTTGATATACAGACAAGGAAAAGTTAAGTGCTCTTGCTTATCACTTGGAGCCTGGGTGAACCCATAGGGTAGCATCTTAGGAAGCCCACATTGAAAGGGTGGGGGGCAAAGGAATTTACTAGACACTGTTCAGCAGTTAAATTAATAAATCTTAGTTTAACCTAATATTGGTGTTTTGCATCTTCCTTTTGGGGCAGGGGGACAATCACACAAGAATAAACCACTGGAAGCCACTGCAATAGCCCCAACGCTGGCTGAAAGTACTGCTTTCCCACTTAGATAATACATGGTTTTGTTTTGTTTTTGATAGCTTGTAAGATGATTTCAAGGTTGGTCTCATACCCAGTACATTATAAAAGCAGGCAGTTCTTGAAACTGCAAATTACAAAACCCTGTTCTCCTTCATCAGATGATGTGATGAGATACTTTTAAACTTATGATTTGGAAAATCCTGCAGGTCAGCAGGTATCCTGAATGAGGTCGTTCTGGAACGCCAGATGTGTTAGTGTCAGGCTTGAGTAGGTAACAGCATCATTTTGGGTAAAAAAGAACCACAGATGGTCAGTTAGTCCGCAATTCTCCATCCAGGGGTAAGAAAATTATATCAGGTTGCTCAGGATAAGTTTACGGTTTTGATCTTTTCTTTTCTTCAAAACTAAAGTTATTCCCCTGGCTGAGAATTTCTATCAGCAAATTATATTGTTGAATCCTCTCTGTTTAAGCAGCTCTAATCCTATGGCGGCAGGTCCGTCAGGCTTCTGGCAAGGCGGTGAGAACATATAATGCAGCTGCTAGAGCAAAGCAAGGCTAGATGAAAACATCCTTTGTTAAAGAATTCAATAAGATGTGCAGCACTCAGACTTCTCTGATTAAGCTGAATATGGATATTATCTGAAATCACCAGATACTGTCATCTTGAATATACAATGACCTCTTAATGCAAAAGGAGCTCACGAATGTTGGAATATTCTGACTACTTTCACAATTCTGATGTTCCGTTTGATGCCAAATGTATTATTTTCAGAGGGAAAATATAATATTTCATCTAATTAGAAGCTTCTCTTGTAAAAAAATGATGCATGCTTTCAGACATAGTATCGATCAGACTACACTCTGTGATGCAAAACAGATTGTACAAAAAAAAATCAAACATCAGCTATGCATTGGTGGGAGGGAAAGAGGAAGTGATGCATAAAAAAAATATTTGTGAATTGGAAAGGTTGTGTTTGGATGGAATGACCGGTCCTTTAAAGATGGATAGAACCTGATCCAAACCAAACAGTAAGAAAAATACTTTGGGCAACTTGCTCCTGAATAGGCATGGGAAGTTCCATTGAAATCAGAAGAACAGTCATGAATAAATATTGCTCAATGACTTTTTCCAGTTAATGTATTTCAAAAGAATATGTCAGAGAATGAAGCACATACCAAACAACTTGGCACTGACAGTCTATGATGCAGAAGAGACCCTCGACATTGTTACATATTACCCTCAGGAAATGTAATCTTGGATTGCCTGCCTCCATGATGACTCTTGCCATTAGCTGGCCACTGGGAAGATCAGAAGGTTGGATATTTTTAGCTCTGCCCTTTTATAAAGGATATTACTGCTAGAAGCCTGGGCAGGCTTTGGATTTCAGGGTCCAAGACTATTCTGCCCCTGACCACTGTGCCCAGAGAGCTGACCCTATTTCTAGCTTAATGCTGCAGGTGGACATGAATTTGCAGTGGCAATGTGTGCCTTTGGGAACTTGATGTAAGCATATGCTAAAAGATGGTGTAATGGAAAACTTGGGAATGTGTTTCTTCTCATTTTGATATTGGTATACTGCTTCCCCTCACCTTATCACAAATTTATTATTATCTGTCTAAATGAAGCAGATTTTAGGTCTGATGAAGCAGAAATAGATAATATAAGACAGAGCAGAATGATGCAACTGGGGATTCAAGCATTTCTTTTGTGGCACAGCTGCCATGTTTGAAGAGAAAGTAATCATCCATGAAGTAAAGGGCCGAGACCCATTGGAGAGTAAACTTGTTGGGCGAAATGCTCTCTAGGGGTAGAGCACCTCGCAACAGGTATAATTAAATTTGGGATCTTTTGGTCTATGTCTATGAGGAATGGGCTGCTGCGGAAACTTCCCAGTGAAGAGGCGAACGAAAAGGCTCAGAATAATGTTTCAGTTTACTTAAACACACAATACCAATAACAGTTACACTCAACAACATCAAATCACACACACATACATTCAAGAGCTAGGAAATATAGATAGATATAGCACAGTTGCATGAGCAGGTAAACGTTGGTTTGTTGAGGGCGATATTTACCTCCAAGGCGCGGCTCCTAAATCTTCCAGCGAATGGGGTTAGGTAGGGTAGGAAGGATGGAAGGAGGGACACGTGGTCTAGACCAGCTAACAACACACGCGTATGGTTCCAGCTGCAGACTGGAACGAAGCGAGGCAAGCGTTCGGGTACAGGATGGGGGCTTAAGAGGGTAAAGCAGACAGACAGAGGTCGTGGTTTCAGCAGTGGCAGCAGGGGAGCAGCAGGGCAAGGCAAGGCACTGAGCTAACCCAGAGATCGCGTTATTATAGCGTCTTGGGTGCTGGGCGTGGAAGGCCAGGCGGTGTACACCTACTGACCCTCCCAGCCGGCTGTGTCAGTGACAATTTCAAATCTTATTGGCTACACTGTCCGTTGGATACCTGGGGGCTGGACAGAGGAAGCTGGCTGGCAGGCAGATGGTTTCTCCAGGTAGCTGATGGCTCTTCTATTGTTCAGGTGTATGGCTTGGGTGGGGAAGGCACTTAATCTCATCATGCAAACGACTGGCAGAGGAAAAGTCCTTTGTCTGCTGTATGGCCCTTAATCCATGTATGTGGCATGCGGCAGGTATGCAATGGAGTCCCTCAGAGTAAAAAGACAGCTTTTTCCCTTCTCTATGGGCTTCTCCTTTGGCATCCATTTTACAGTCTATCAAGTACACAGACCATGTGGCAACAGCAAACAGTCCATAGCAAAGCCCCATAATGGCGTTGGGGCTAACAAACTCTCTCTGTGACTTAGGGTGGCCAATCTTCAGGTGGGGCCTAGATATCTCTTGGAATTACAACATGACAGAGATCAGTTCCCTTTGGGAACTGCTTTGGAAGGTGGACTCTATGGCATTACATCCCACTGAGGTCCCTCCCCTCCCCAAAGCCCCCAGGTATTTCCCAACTCAAGAGTTGGCAAGTCTATCTCTGTCTCTCACACACAAACATGCAAAGCCCCACCAGAGTTTTGTAGTGGGAATTTCTAACCTTGTATGATAAATCTATAGAATGAGGCCATTTAGCTTGCCATAACATAGCCTGATATTTCTGTAGAACTAACAGATTCTCAACAACCAAAAGTTTTTTCATCTTATATTTTCTATTTGGTATTACAAGAAATAGTTAATCTAGCAGCATTTAAAAATCCATCATCCTTGAAAGGTATTTTGAATTTATTTTCAAAACTTCCTAGCTTATTGACTAAACCCACCTCACAGTTCTTCAAGAACTGGGTTGGCACTGAGCTCTGATTAGCGACAATGGCACCACCATTTTGAGCAGGAACATATTCCAGAATCATCTCATGTTGATATTTAAGGACAACCAAAATATTCTTATTTGTATACTTCAGCAGCTCAGCAGAGAATATCAAACATGTTTGTCATCAATTGTATTCCACAGGTCACATTTCACACATGTTAAATTTTGTAAGGTGAAACTTTATTATAACCTTCTATTGATGGCAATGGGCCCAGCACTCTAAGGCAAGGTGAAGAACCTACCTCACTGCTACCTCTGCCTGCCACTGTTTACAGAAACCCTTCTCCAAACCAAACTTTATGGTAGTGATCACTCTAGGGAGGTGCAATTTGTAGGCCTCTTCTACCATCCATGGCAACAACAACTTCCCCTGTATGTGAGAACTCCATCCACTCCTTCAGCCAAAACCCCCTTGGTCAGTGGGATCCCCCTCTAATTAGTTGTTTTAATACCCCCCCATTTTAGAGCTTAAGTGCCAGGGAATCTGGAACCAAAGAAGTCTCATAAAGGCACTTGGGTACAGCCCTGAAGACCCAAGAGAGGTAGGGTGTGCTGGAATTGCAAACTGATTAAGTGCAACCTCCCCCAGCTCAGGGTTCTAAATAGCAATAAGACTTCACTTCATTCTCTATAACAAAAGACTTTTCAACACTGGAATATCCTAGGATATCTCAGAGGTGTCTGCCTAGCTCAAGGAAGTTGCTGTTTCATTAACCAATGCCCGGTTCCTCTTTCCCCTTTTTTACTCGATCAAGAAGGGCACTCAAGTCATTAATCTATGCTCCACCCTATTTCAGGAGCTATCTTGACTCACCCAAACTATTGTGTCAGTGCAGATCTAGCTCACTTCATCCTAATTAAAGTATATTAATCCTGTTGCCTCACCTAAGCTCTTTGTGCCCATGCAGATTTGGCTTACAATAACCTAATCAAGGTATTCCCTCCACTTTCCCCCACCAAAGTTTGACAGCAGTTAATTTTAAATCAGCCAGTGAGATTCAAACTTTTTATCTTGGACCAATCATGCTCCTGGGAAAGTGGATTCCCATGTTCAGTCCAGCTATGGGACTCTTCCCCATAAAAAGACCATCCCAGGCTGATGAAATAGGTGACAGGTTTGCCCACTACCTGAACACCCATGCAGCTGTGTTGCAGGATCCTCCCCTCCTTGCTCTGCTCCTTGGACCTCTCCAGACTTCAAGCCCAGGATTTCGGGTTGTATGTCCCTTCCTTAAAACTTCCTAATTTCCTCCTTTTCCTTTTTATGTGCACCCTCTTTCAGATGTTGCTTAGGGGATTAGTTTGCAGGTGCTCAGTGTAGGTTCATCACATTTTAATTTTATATACAATTAAATTGTCTGTGTTTATAATCACTCTCTCATTCTCTTTCTTTCTATTTTATTTCGGGTAACAGTTGAATGGATGGAGGAATCTGGGCAGTTTAATGGTGGAAAGACAATCTCTCTCTCACACTCTTTTTCTTCCTAATTTTGTTTTGGGGTATCCCCACTAAGATCCACCCTGGTGTACACAGACTACAAGGTCCTGTGTTATTCCGTTCTGGAACCCTTTCTAAAGCTAATTCCCCCTTCTCTGGGTCCAGTTTGGGTAACATATAGGGAAGCCAGAGTGGGGTGCCACAAGAACTGGTATTTCAACCACTGCTACTATTTATATGATCTGAAATTGAGGGCAAGCAGTGTAACGGCAAAGTCTACAAATGACAACAGGATGGAACAAAAGCTGATTGTGAACAGCTCCAGCAGCATTTCTTCACACTGGTGAGTAGGCTACAATGTATAGAGAAACAATCTACTATAAGAAAAAGTCGAAGAGTTTGGGACTTTCCATTTTTTAAAAAAGACAACTAAAAGGTTTATAAAATGAAGCATGGTGGATAAAGGAAACTTTTTCTCCCTCTCTTCTAATAGTAGAACTTGGGGGGGGGGAACCCAATGCAGTTCATGAGGCAACAGGTTCAGGACAGACAAAATGAAATACTTTACTCAGTGTGCAATTAAATTGAGGAATTCACTGTCAGTGGATATAGTAACCTTTCCCACATGCTCAAGTTACTCCTGGTTTTCTTGGGAGTTGATTCACAAGCGTTGGAATTGGTTTGGGCGGGGACCTTCCACATGTCTGCCCTCCCTGTGCATTTTCCCAGTTGTGGAATCATTTATTTTCTTCCACACATTGCTTAAATAATGTGGATTTTCAAGAGAGGCACTGTCATCATCAGAGAAGTTATCGATGCTGTCAAAGCACCCACCTTATTTTCTTTAAAAGCCCCCCAAAATATCAATATATAGCTGTAATGGAACTTCTGGTGGACACTGATTCAAATGCCTGCACCAGATGCTGTCTACGTGTTGTTTCAAACTAAAAGGATTTAAAATGCCTACCATAAATAATAATATAACTTTCAATCTTGAAGGCTGAGATGGGACAACCCAAAGGTCAAAAGAAGAAAACACACAGACCTCTACCAGCCGAGGAATAAATGGAATTATCTAATGAAGACTCCCCCCTGCCGCCTGAATCATAAGGAGAGGAAGCTCAGGCCAGCAAAAAGAAACGCGAAGGCTTGATTTAAAAAACAACAACACATGCTAGAATTTTTTACAGAACTGAAACAAGACATAAAAGAAGAAATCAAGAATCTTATCACTCCAATGACAACAAAAATAGACAATTTAATTAAGAGCATGGAAGAAATTAAAGCAGTTGCAGACTCAGCTGCAGCAGAAGTGAAAAATAATACCCAAGCTATCTTGGAGTTACGTGATTATGAAGCTTGGTCCAAAAGTAAGTTAATGTTATTAAAATTTAGAGTGTGTGAACAGAAAATTAAAATTTGTGGGATTCCACCAAACTTTGAACTGGATACCAACCTGACTACAGCTTTAAATTCTTGGCTGTGGGGAGCTGAAACTTCCGGGTACTGTGGTTACGACAGTATAAAGACTAAACACTAGCAGATCCAGGTCACCAGCCATAATTTTGGATGTTATTGCAGAGATTGTGGGCATTCAAACAAATAAATTAATTTTAGAAACTGCTCGTAGTTTAAATGCCTCCCTGCACATGGAAGGAAGGCAGTTTACTGCCTTCCCTTGGCTTGCCTGGGTGTCCCATGGCTGCAAGGCATCCGGGCAAGCTGTCCCTTGGAGGGAAGGGAAGACAGTTTAAACTGCCTTCCTTTCCTTGGCTTGCCCGGGTGCCCCGCAGCTGCAAGGCCACCAGGCAAGTCCTCCCTTGGAGGGAAGGGAAGGTAGTTTAAACTGCCTTTCCTTGGCTTGCCCGTCCCCTCGAACATGATTCGGGGCCCCCAAATGACCCCTGAATCCACTTGGATTGCTGAAAGTGGCATCCGGGGGTCATTCGGGGGGGGGGGTCAAATTCAGCCCAATTCGACCGAAATGAATTGGTCTGAATTTTTTTTTTCTTGCACACCGCTAGCCTGCTCTCAGGGGAAGGTGGGCTATAAATCAAATAAACTAAACCAAATTATGCAGAAGGAAAAAGCCAAGTCAGAATTGGCTTCCAGGAAAACTTTGGGGCAAAAGGGGTCTCAAAGGAGCTGGAACTCCCTCACCCCGGGCAGGGGTGGAGTAAAAACTAAAGGCGCAAAAATGCATGCAGAAAATAGGGGATAAACTTGAAACAGTATGGGGCCAGAACCAACAGAAAAAGCCATTTGGAAAAGAGCACAGGTGGCTTTGAAAGATTCATGGAGATTATGTTCATCAGTGGCTACTAGTCATTGTGAGAAAAGAAACCTCCAGATACCGAGGCAGCTAACATCTGAATACCAATACCAGCAGGCAGCATCAGGAGAAGATCCTGTCTTCTATGCAGTGTTTGCAGACTCTCCTAAGCAACTGGTTGGCCACAGGGAACCTGTTTTATTCATCATTCTTATTGTTACTATTAGTTTCTTAATTGCACTAAGAGACTATGGAGGCACAAAAGAGAAGACAACAACAGTGAAGAAGAGGAAATTGGCTTTATACCCGGCCCTTCACTTGGAGTCTCAGAGCATCTTATTTATTCTTACAATCTCCTTCCCTTCCCCTCCCCACAAGAGACACCCTGTGAGGTAGTGGGGTGTTAGCCAGATTGCCTTATTTCTTCAATAAAAGGTTGGGGAAGTATGATATTAATAAGCAATTGGCATAATTATAGGATCATGACCTGTATACACCAGAGTCCCACTTATCCAAGTCCCAGAAATAGACACAGAGACTAAATCTTAAGAATCTCTAGTTTCTTTTACTAGCCCCACTGCTGGACCTCCTGATGGCACCTGGTATTTTTGGCCACCGTGTGACAGAGTGTTGGACTGGATGGGCCATTGGCCTGATCCAACTTTGGCTTCTCTTATGTTCTTATGTTCTTAATATCCACATGCACACAAATATAAAATCAAGCAATCAAAACACACAATACAGAACTAGGAAACTAGGTAGAAAAATATGGAGATGTTTGCATTAGCAGGTAGTTTCGTTGAGAGGTGATACTTTACCTGTCCTGATATGGAGAGTTGAATCTGCAGCGAAAAATAGAGTGACACTAAGGGAAGGGATCATGTACTGACCATTGGTGCATGTGAGAGGTCACAAACAGCGCTAGAATGGAATCGGCAAGAGAGAACAGAGAGCAATGGGGTGGCTCTCTCTCTCTCCTTTTATACCCTAAACTGATTAAAGGCAGATGTTTCCTCTGTCATGTAGTCTTTCAGGATATACTGGAAAAATCCAGATGGATCATGAGAATGGGATTAATGGTTGGGCAACAGAGATACTGTTTCTCTAATAGTGACATCTCTCAGAGAGAAAGGTAGACTAAAGGAGAGTAAGTATTAACAGTCTGGCAGCATCATCAGATGTTTAAACAGCGGCATCATCAGGATGGGTGGCTGTTGGATGGACTTGCTTCCTAATCCTATCATGGAAGGAGCTTCTGTTGTTTAGGCTGAGGCTGCATACGTGCTTCACCTGAGGATGTCAATATGCAAGAGGTGTGTGTGTGGGGGAATGCCTGCATGCTGGAGAAGAGAGCTTTTCATGGTGTCTGGGCAGGAATATTCCTGGTTCTTGTCGCTGAGTATGGCTTCTCTTCTGGAACTGCTGCTGGATCTCTGTGTGAGCAGGATCCGGGAGGCTGGTATGCCTTATGGCATCTGGCTGCAGTGATACAGGAGGGAGAGGCATCAGGTCCACATCTGGTTAGGCATGTTGCTTCAGAAAAAGGTTCCCCTCATCTGGGCACATGCCTATGTCCAGTAGGTTGGCACTTTCACATGGCCACCATTCAGTCCATTTCTTTGGCACGCTATTTGCACAGTCCAGCTTTACAGTCATAGTCCATAGCCTTTATAAATGCTGTATAAGGTGGCAGCATGACAACATTAGGATAGAGAGAGCTCTGAAAAACTGCTCTTGAGAGAACAGCTCTGAGGGAACTATGGCTTGCCCAAGGTCACCAATCTGGCTGCATGTGGAGGGAATCAAACCCAGTTCTCCAGATTAGAGTCTTCCACTCTTAACCACTACATCAAACTGGATCAACCCTGCTTCATCTGTGTTTGTTATATGCCATCTAGTCACTTCCAACTTATGGTGATCCTATGAATTAACAAACTCCAAAACATCCTATGGTTAACAGCCTTGTTCAGGTCTTGCACACTGAGTCCGTGGCTTCCTTTATTGAGTCACTCCATCTCTTATTGGGTCTTACTCTTTTCCCACTATCTTCAACTGTTCCAGTGAATCTTATCTTCATCTAGGTAAAGGTTTCCCTTGCCCAAAAGCTAGTCGAATCTGACTCTAGGGGGCAGTGCTCATCTCCACTTCCAAGTTGAAGAGCCAGCGCTGTTCGAAGACATTTCCGTGGTCATGTGGCCAGCATGACTAAATGCTGAGGCACATGGAACATTATTACCTTCCCACCAAAGCGGTACCTATTTATCTACTTGCAGTTTCTTGCTTTCGAACTGCTAGGTTGGCAGGAGCTGGGGCCAGAGACAGGAGCTCGCTCTGTCATGCGGCACTCGGGTCTCGAACTGCTGAACTACTGACCTTCTGGTCTGCAGCTCAGTGTCTTAACCTCTAAGCCACCACGGCCCCTCTGTCTTTATTTAGGAGAGGCTAAATGAGGTGCTGCTTGCTCACATGACTGCTGGCAGCCACAGGGAATTTCTAAAGGTGGGTTTTTCTAGGATACTGAGCCCCTGCTGCTGCCTCAGGATGCCAGACCCTGAGGGTGATTTTGCAAAAATCACCACTTTGATGATTTCTATCCATTAGAACTTTACAATATCTTTCCAAATGGGCATGAAAGCACTGACAAAACAAAAATCACACTTTATTCAAGAGAAGAGGCTCATGTCATAGGCTTTCTTTAGTATTGGTATCAAGTAGTTTTTCACAATAGGAGGAGTTTATTGAACACTGTGGAAATAGAATGCAAAAATCTAATATTACAGGAATGACTTGTAGGAAATATAAACAAAAGAATAAAAGTTCAGGTCTAAACAATCTCCCCACTTCTTTATTGATTGAAGATGTTGATACCTTGCTCAACAATAAGCCTCAGAAATTTCAGACAGATAAATGGTTTGAAAGCAGGTAAATACTGCATCTTGTTTACTGGTTTTCAGACGTCCCCACACCCAAGCTAGTGTGCACCAAGTTACATTTGAAAAGAAACTCATTTCAGATCTGCTCTCCTGCTGACAAATTGTAATTGGTGGCTGATTGAATATGAGATGGATTTCATTCTTCTACACCCATACTGACCTAACTGCTCTGGTCATTTTCTGTCAGTGGCTGAAATAGGCTGCCTCAATCAGTATCAAAACGCATTTAGCTTGCTGAGAGAAAGCACTTCAGTTCTGTCTCAAAATTCTCTCATGTACTAAGCCAAAAAAAAAAGGAATTGAATCACATGCTGGAGGTATTTTGAAAGTTAAAAGAGAGCACTGAAATGGTACCAGATGACAAGTAATTGCCATCGCTTGAATGAACCCCCTCCTCTTGCGTGAAGATGATCGGAGAAATCATCTAAAGTTTTCATAGTTTCACACTGCATACCTTTAGATTGACCAGGCTGCAGAAGACAAAAGAACACTTGCACAAAATTTCCTTTGAGTACAATGCATACGGCTGATCATGATAATTAGAACAGTTGCTGAAATTGATGGGACACTGATTGCAAAACTGGAATTTGGCTTCATCACAAACTAGTCAGATGCCCATTTCACCATGCACTCAGATTTTGTCCACATTTCTGCCCCTTCCAGTGCTATGAGAATAAACCCTTGACCCTCGTAATATCAAGAAGATTGCCTTAGGAACCTAGGTTATAGATCAGTCTGTTAGACCTTCCTGCCCACCCTCAAATTGCTTTGCTATCCTATTACCCTAACACTTTCAGGTGGCCAAGAAGTGAACTTTCCATTGATGTATGCAGTTCTTAAGAAGCCCACATTGTCCCTCTACTTCTAACACTTTCACGAGCCAACCAATATGTGCATTTTATTAATATTGCATCAAAACATAATGGATAGGGAACTCAAAGCCAATTCAGAAAGTGCTGAATCTTTATATGTGGACAATTTATAGCTGTTGGCAATGGCACTGTTTAATGCAACAGCAGTTCAATAACCTGAGAAAGTATAAAGATCATATTCATGAAATATAACCCATCAAGCCACAGTTCCTTAAGGTAGGCAAATCAGATATGATGTATGAAGGACACAAAAATTGGTTTGGTGTGTGGTTTAACCATTTAGATCACAAAAGAAGCAAGGATAGTGAAGGAATTTTAAACCCACCTCTGCCCAATGATAAGAAAATTATTTGTTTTAAATATTGTTAAAGAGGCGTACTATTTTTTCCCCCTCAAGCTTTGTCTAGGAGCTGAAAACATTTGCTTGACAAGAACCTATCCAGCTGTTTAGGAAATCCACTCAAAACAGTCTCTGAACTGAAGGCATCATCTACAGAGTATTTAGTATGCAGTCCCTGCCTGAAGGTTGTCCAATGAGATGTTAGGATGTGTGCTTTGCTGTACCCTCCCTGGGAGTGGGACAAGAAGAACCAGCAGTATTGTTTGTTGTCTCCCCTATCCCCCATGAATATTGTTAGTCCAATTGTCATGAGTAACTGTAAATCGCCCTGAGCCCGCAGGTGTGTGAGAAAAAGCTATCAATAAATCAAAAGTATTATTATTATTATTATTATTATTATTATTATTATTATTATTATTATTATTATTATTATTATTATTATTATTATTATTATTATTAAATGTGTTTGTTCCACCTGCATTCTGCCTGTGACCCCTTCTAGCTGCATTAGATTAGCCACTGTGCCCTGGTCACATGGATGAAAGGAGGGCTCAGCATACAGCCATGGCCCTCAGTGGTTCACCAGGCCTTGTGGCAGGGCCAGGTTTTTTTCAGGCCACTGCTGCCTCAGGAACAGTGACCAACCATACCACATGGTTTGAAAGGGGGCTCAGCACATGGCTGTGTCCTGGCAGCTGGATCTCAGGATATTAACATGATTACAAAAATAAATAAGAGTGAAAAGTAATCATGGTAATAAATAAGTAAATAAAAATAATAGGGCTAATATTGAATAACCACTAAAGCATTATTAAGGGGTAACATAGCATAGTATCATAGCAGCAATTTAGTGGTCATTCACCAGGAGTGATCTCAGAGTGCTGGCTGCAGAGGTACCTGCTTTGTGTTTAAGGTATATAGTATGATTTAGTTAAGATGCTGAGCTGCAGACTGAAAGGTTAGTAGCTCGGTAGTTCGAGACCCTAGTGCTGCGTGATGGAGTGAGCTCCTATCTCTGGCCCCAGCTCCTGCCCATCTAGCAGCTCGAAAGCAAGAAATTGCAAGTAGATAAATAGGTACCGCTTTGGTGGGAAGGTAACAGCATTTCGTGAGCCTCAGCATTTAGTCATGCCAGCCACATGACCACAGAGAAGTCTTCAGACAGCACTGGCTCTTCGGCTTGGAAACGGAGATGAGCACCACCCCCTAGAGTTGGATTTGACTGGCTTTTGAGCAAGAGAAACCTTTACCTTTACCTTTAACCCATCTTGTGCTTGGAGCTAAAGTGACAGCATGCCTCCAAAGAGGACCCTACAGCAGACTAGATCTCAGGCAGCCTCCCCACCATGAACTAGGGGCCAGAATCTTCAGGCCAGAGCTGCATGTACAACCAAGGTGGTGCAAACTCAATGGGGACTGCAGTAGACAAGGGTCTGGCCTTCCGGGAATCACAGTGGAGCTGATATTCTTTAGGGTCTTTCAAAGGCATTAAAGTGGCTGATGAAATGTATGGACCACTATGACAACCAACATCAGGTGGCTGGAGCAAGCAGGATGGACCTGGGAGAGGATTCCAATGGTTCCCATGCCTCTTGGACTGAGATACACTCAAGAAAGGTGGCATGTCAGCATGTGCATGAACGCTCTTCATCATGGGATTCGGAGGGCTCCACCAGCTCAGAGGAATGCCCAACTAAGGCATGCAGGTCAACCAAGAAGGGTCTCAGGAAATAGAAGGCAGCTGAAAAAAGCTTCCCATGCCATGGAGAAATCAGACAGCGGTGGAATGTCAGGTGAGTCCGCATCGGGGAATAACTCTAGGGACACCTCTGAGGATTGCTGGCATGCTGCTGTGCATGTGCCAGGGTTACCAGTTCAGGTGCTCAGGGATAGTGGCCCAGGGGTTGTTTTGATGGGTGATGGTGATGCTGACCCCTCCTCTGTTACTTCTACTTTCAGGGATGAGGAGGAGCCCCAGGGCACCCACCTCTTTCAGAAACTCAGGGAGTGGATACTAGATGGGTTTTACATCTACATGTTTTCCTTGCTAAAACCCGAAGCAGGGGAAAGATGAAGCAGGCGAACCTCAAAAAGAGAAAGGAAGGTGGAAAAGAAGGACAAGGCAAAGCACACATTCTCCAAGTGGCTGGCTGGTGACTCAGCATTTATGGGGATGGGCATATCTGTCTATTCAGATAGGGGGTGGTACCATCATTTCAGCAATGTTGTGCAGGGGCAGGCTCTGGCAGGTGAAGCAGCTGTAATTGAATACGATGAGGCATTCTACAAGCAGGCATCTCACAGTGAAAAGATCAGATAGGATCTGGTTAATGATAAATGTTGCCGGGCCCAAACATGCGGGGCAGGCCAGACCAGACTGGTAAAATGAGGTACCAGGCAGGACTTGCCTTATAGAGTATGCTGGGCATTTAATCAAGTCCAATCAAGTTGGCCTCCCTTGCTGAAGTTCTCCATCTCTATGCGGCCCAGATTGAGAAGATCTTTAGCGGCCCAGCAGCTCCGGCTTCTGAGACTATTGCACTTCAACTGATAGCGCTACCTGTTTTAATTTATACTGTTTGAAATGTTTTAACTACTGAGTTATTGTGTTTATATTATTGTATATTGTTGTAGTGATCTGCCCTGAGCCCATTCACCGGGGGGGAGGTGAATAAAAGTTGAAACAAATAAATAAATGAATAAGAGTAGACACCAAAGGGACCACTGTAAATTTGAGCATAGCTGTGAACATAAGAACATAAGAACATAAGAGAAGCCAATGTTGAATCAGGCCAATGGCCCATCCAGTCCAACACTCTGTCACACAGCGGCCAAAATATACCAGGTGCCATCAGGAGGTCCAGCAGTGGGGCCAGGGCACCAGAAGCCCTCCCACTGCTGCCCCCTCCAGCACCAAGAATAGAGTGCATCACCTGCCCCAGACTGAGAGTTCCCATCTATACCCTGTGGCTAATAGCCACTGGTGGACTTCTGCTCCATATGTTTATCTAATTCCCTCTTGAAACTGTCCATGCTTGTAGCTGCCACCACCTCCTGTGGCAGTGAATTCCATATATTAATCACTCTTTGGGTGAAGAAGTATTTCCTTTTATCTGTTCTAACCTTTTATCTGTTATCTGTGAGCTATGTTTGGGCCAGACTCTTCTTCCCTCACCCTTCCTCTGGCCAGCAGCCCTCTTGGGATGGCAGACCCTCTTCCAATGGCACCACTCACAAGGAACGGGGTGGGGCTAGTGGCACCTCATCCTACAATGCCTCCAGCAGTAAATGAGCACCCAGATGGTCAACATTCTGATTAGTCTGCAAGCCCTCCGCCCTCTCCTTGCCCCCATTAGTCATCTGCCAATTATTTCCTGGATAGCTTCACTTTCAGCTTTCACATACCCTTTACCAGCCTGCACATCCCCACCTACTCTGGCAACCTAAAATCAGCTAGAGAAATGCCAGATGTTGTGTCCAAAAAGGTCAAGAAGGAGTATATTGTAGGTTGCATTGCAGGTCCTTTTGATGTCCACCCATCCCCAACCTCTGGGTCTCACCCTTGGGAGTGGTGCCCGAGAAGGTGCTTGGGGAATCTAGGCTAATCCATCACTTGTCATACCCCAAGGGCTCCTCAGTCAACGATGTCATTCTGCTTCAATTCTGCTCTGTTAAGTATGCCTCCTTTGACCACGCCATTGGCTTGGCTAGGTCTTGTGGCCCCAAAATGTAATATTAAATCAGCCTTTTGTTTGCTACCAGTGCACCCCCAGGACTTTTGTTTCCTGAGTTTTAAGTTTCAAGGATCTTGGTTCATAGACAAGGCCATGCCCATGGAGTGCTCCGTGGCATGTGCCACATTCAAGACCTTTAGCACACTCTTGGAATGGGCTATAAAGACCAGGTGGGCAGTCTCCATATTACGCATTATCTGGATGATTTCTGGTTGTGGGCAGCATGGCTTGTGATGAGCATCTGATAGCTTTTCAGTCCCTCACAGCCGAGTTGGGTGTCCCCCTTGCCTATGAAAAGACAAAAGGTCCAGCCACACAGTTATTTGGGCATCCAAGTGGACTCAGTGGCCAGGGTATTTTGCTTTCCAGAAGACAAAATGTTGGCCTTTAAGGCTCTCATCACACAGGTCCTGGTGCACACAAAATGCACTCCAAGGCAGCTTCAATCACTCATTGGATGTCTGAACTTCACTTGTTGGGTGCTATCCCCAGGAAGGATGTTCTGTGCTCACCTGCCTCAGGTGACAGCTGGGGCCTTTTCCCACATCACTACATATGTTTGACTAGTGGCATGAAAGAGGATGTAAAGGTTTGGTTGTTCTTTTTATCACAGTTAAATGGGGTTCCCCTATGGCAGGACCCATTGGTTCTGGGCACTGATGTTCAGGTTCAATCCAATGTCGCAGGTGGCTCAGAGTTTAAAGTTTACTACAACAGGTTGTGGTGCCATGTGGCCTTGGCAGCTTCATTGGGTAGGAACAGACCATTTGCATGATCTCGTGTTTCTGGAGCTCTTTGCTATTCTGGTAGCAGTTGTCATACAGTGTGAGTGATTTAGGAATAGAAGGTTTGGTTCTGATGTGATAACCAAGCGGACATTGCACTCAGAGTGGGTCATGAGTTTGGTGCACAGATTTGTCCTGGTTTGTTTGTCCATCGATATAATATTTTCAGCCCAGTGGATAAAAGCATTGTGAATGCCCTCTCTCGCCTTCAGGAGGTTTCACAGCTTGGCGCCGGAAGAGAATCAATATTTGGACCCATTCCTGGAGGAGCTTTGGGTGCTTGGGAATATTGTATAATGCAGGGAATCTACAACTTGGTCACTCCTTCTACCTGTCATTCCTACCCTTTGGCGGCCACAGCCTTTCACAGAAGAAGAAGAGGAGGAGGAGGAGGAAGAGGAGGAGCAGATTGGATTTATACCCTGCCCTTCACTTGGATTCTCAAAGTGGCTTACAAGCGCCTTCCCCCTCCCCACAACAGACACCCTGTGAGGTAGGTGGGGCTGAGAGAGCTCTGACAGAACTGTCCTTGAGGGAACAACTCTGACAGAACTATGGCTTGCTCAAGGTCATCCAGTAGCTGCAACTGAAGGAGTGGGGAATCAAACTCTGTTCTCCCAGATTACAGTCTGTGCACTTAACCACTACACCATGCAGATAGGGGGCCCTGGGAACTGGCCAGTGTCAGAGGCCTTGGTTTTGCAGTACTTGGTTCACATGTGTAGCCAGAATCTGGCCCCTAGGACCACTCATGGCATTTTGCAGCCATTTCTTTCTTCAGTAAGGCTCACAGTTTCCCCAATCCATGCACCACCTTTGCCATCCACGGGGCAACTGGGGGTTGGCAGAGGTCATCCCCCAGGGCACCGGATCCTTGCTTGCCTATCACATTTGACACGTTAGCCAGGATTATCAGTAGCTACTGAGCTTGTGCTAGTCAGGCCACTCTGTTTGAGGCAGCATTTACTTTAGCCCCTTTTGTGGCCCTCTGGGTGGGTGAATTGGTGGCCAGCTCCAGAACTGACAGCTGTGAACGGGCCCTCAGTGTACAGGATGTTTTAGTTCAGAGGTCAAAGTCTGCTGGGTTATTTGGAAGTCTAAAATAGATCAATTGGGCTGTGGGGCTCAGCTGTGCCTCTGTGCAGCCCTCAAGTCTAGGCCCCTTCCTTATCCATGCAAACCAATCTCTGCTTACCAGGTTCAATTAGGAAATGTACTCAGGGCCTGCTGGTGGCCTCGGGGTTTCTGGCAAGGGAATTTGGGCCCCACTCATTCTGGATTGGGGCCACCACAAACACAGCCAATCTAGGACTCCAGCCCTCACACATCCAGGCTATTGGCAGATGGTGTTCAACCACATACAGGGCATACATCAGGTCAGACTTGAAAGTAGCCTCTTAATATACCTCTATTCTGGTTTCAGATCAGTGGTGGAGATCAGTTTGGATCTATGGACACAGCATTAAGCATTGGGCAGGAGTTTATGCAGCATCTTCTGGCTGGTGACCAGACCTGGGCTTGCAACAATTCATTTGGCTGTCTTGGACTGGCTTGAGAGGGATGAGATGGGAATCCTTGGTGCCTACCATTCTTTGTCAGCTGTGACAAGAGGGGCCCCCTGATGCTCTTATCATACAACTAGGTGAGAATGACCTGGTTGCAGGCACAGGCCTCTGCTAGGCATAGTGGGCTGAGGCTGATCGACAAACACTACACTCCAAGCTGCTGGCTATCTCTTCTGGACAGACTTTCTGGAAGGATGCTCCTGGCAGGGTGCATTGCACTCAGAAAAGTAGATGTCACCAGAAAGGTCACCAATGAGCTGGGCAAGGTTATGGAAGCCCCAGGAGGTCACTCTATTTGTATTCTGGACATTTTGTATCACCAGGAGGCCATGTTTCACCCAGATGGTGTTCATTTGGCTGAATAGAGGCAAGGTATATGGTTGCACAAGATTCAGCATGGCTTGAGAGTCTGGTTGCAGCTGTAGGAGCTTTGGTGAGAATCCTTTTACTCTATAATAGAATCATAGAATCATAGAGTTGGAAGTTACCTCCAGGGTCACCTATTCCAATCCCCTGCATGAGGCAGGAAATTTACAAATACCTTCCCCTCCACACCCACAGTGTCCACTGTTCCATGCCCAGAAGATGACAAAAAACCTCCAGTATCTCTGGCCAAACCGGCCTGGAGAAAAATTGCTTCCTGACCCCAAAGTGGCAATCAGCATTTCCCTGGGCGTGTAAGAAAAGGCCACAAAAACAAAGCACTGAGGCAAACCTTCCTGCCCTCCCTTTCATGATCTGCCTAAATTCACAGAATCCACACTGCTGTCAGATGGCCATCAAGCCTCTGTTTGAAACCCTCCAAAGAAGGAGAGCCCACCACCTCCAGAGGAAGCCTGTTCCACGGAGGAACCGCTCTAATTGTCAGGAAGTTCTTCCTAATGTTTAGCCAAAAACTCTTCTTTTTTAAAATAATTTTATTGTTTTTATACTCTACATCCTAAAACCTAAAGGTAAGAGTTCAGGGGAAACACTACCACTAACTTAAGACAAGTTTTGCGTTAGGTTACAGATAAATAAATCACTCCTGCAATAACAATGATATGCTGAAAAATATAAAAACAGATAGTTTAAGCCTCTGTCAAGTAGAATTTAATTACGCTAAAGGAAGATATTTTGTAATCCAGCTTCTTCTTCTTCTTCTTCACTTTTGGTGTTTTGGGTGCTGCTGCTCCTTTCTCAGACTCTGAAATAAAACTGCTGGAGTCACTTGGAGTATTATCCGAGTCTTCCTCGCAGGGTTCCTCTCCTTCCTCCAAATTTGGATCATCGTCTTTATCTGCTCCCAATTGTTGCTTCACGACGTTTTTGGCCTTTTGGACAGAGTCAATTTTAATTTTCTTATCATTATATTTGAACACAAGTCCTTCTGGAAAGCTCCATCTATAGGTTATTAATTTATTTTGCAGGAAAAGAATTAAGTCTTTGTATTGACATCTTCATTTCTGGATCTCAAATAGAATGTCTTTTAAGATTTTAATTTCTTCCTCATTAACTGCTAATATTTTTCCTGTTGTAGCTTTTAGAACGTTGTCTCTCATTGTTTTCTTAGAGAATTTGACATAAATTTTGCCAGGTAGTTTGTTTTTTCTTATAAAATCAGGATATGTATGGTATGCCAAGTCCATGTTGCTCTGGAGATCCTCTTGTTTTAGGTCCGAGACTGAGGCTATTGCTCCACTTGTTTTTAAATCTTCTCCCTTCCATTCAGGAACTCCTTGAAAGTGTAGAACATGCGTAGATTTTTCCAGTTGAAGTTGTAATAACTGGTTTTTATCCATATTTCTTTCTTTTTTAACTTCTTCCAGTTTTTGCTTAATATTTATAGTCCTTGTTTCAACTTTCTTGATCCTTTTATCTGTCTTGTTGGCCCTTTCTTCCATGTGGGCAAGTTGTTTTTACACAGAATCCAGCTTGGTGTTGATAGTTGACATCTGCTCCAGCAGAGGGTGCAATGCTGTAGCAAACATATTGGGAAAGTCTGCAGCCACTTCCTGTGTCTGGGTGGGAGACGTTGGTACAGTACTTCCTGAGGAAAGCTTCTTATCCACTGCCATTCTCCTTCCTCTCCCAGCCATTTGTTTACAAAGAAGAAAAGTTTTATTTTTAAAGTAAAGTTTATCTGAATTCAACATTTCTTGGCTTAAAATGTAGCTTTCAAGTTCAAAAGGAGTCTTGTACGGTTAGTTCCATTCTTTCTATCTTTTCTGTAGCACTTAGGAACTGCTCCATTTCGAGGGAGGAGTGGATCTCCAACCCTTCCCTGCCTGCCGCTCCTTCTCAGATCGATCTGGCAGACCGAGACTTCTTTGCTTATATAGAGGTTTGATTAACTCACTGTTTAGATGAGTTTGATTATTGCCGGGGTTGCTTTCACTTATTTTCTTGTCTGCGCATCCGGCGGTCAGCTCTGATCACCATACTGGCTCCGGGGCATCAGGACCTCTCAGGGATGGGCAAGCCTCAATCCCTCAGCCGTTGCCTTGGGAGAGGCTTCTCCCAGCTCCCTAGGCTGGGAGTCTCCTACAGAGACTCTGGGGGGATCTGGAAAGAGCTACAACCCCTCCTGATTGCCTTGGCTTGGTGCATCTCCATCGGAGGATTGATGAGACATGTCCAAGAGCAAGCCGCCAAAAACTGGAAGCCCTGCCAAAAATTCTTCTGATTTAATTTCAATCTTTTGGTTCTGGTCCAACCTTCTGGGGCAACAGAAAACAACTCTGTACCATCCTATATATGACAGCCCTTCAATCTTGAAGATGGTTATCATATCACCTCTCAGTCATCTCCTCTCCAGGCTAAACATACCTAGCTTCTTCAACCTTTCCTCATAGGACATGGTCTTTGTTGCTCTCCTCTGGACACGTTCCAGCTTGTCTATATATCGTTCTTAAATTGTGGTGCCCAAAACTGAACACAATACTCTAGGTGAGGTCTAACCAGAGCAGAATAAAGTGATACCATCACCTTGTGTGATCTGTTGATACAGCCCAAAATCTCATTTGCCTTTTTAGCAACCACACCACACTGCTGACTCATGTTCAGTGTATGGTCTACTAAGACCCCTAGATCCTTTTTGCACATACTACTGCGAGAGAAGTCTCCCACAACCTATAACTATGCATTTGATTTTTCTTACCTAAATGTGAGCTGGTGGCCAACTTCCAATCCCAAAGAAGGGCAATGCCAAGGAATGTTCAAACTATCACATGATTGTACTCATTTCACACGTTAGCAACGTCATGCTCAAGATCCTACAAGCTAGGCTTCTGCAGTACATGGATAGAGAACTGCCAGAAGTACAAGCTGGGTTTTGAAGAGGTAGGGGAACTAGAGATCAAATTGCCAACATTTGGTGGATTATGGAGAAGGCAAAGGAGTACCAGAAAAACATCAACTTCTGCTTCATTGACTACGCTAAAGACTTTGATTGTATGGATCACAACAAACTATGGCAAGTCCTTAAAGAGATGGGAGTACCAGACCACCTCACATGTCTCTTGAGAAACCTGTATAAGGGTCAAGAAGTGGATATGGAACAACTGATTGGTTCAGCATAGGAACAGGAGCATGACAAGGATGTATATTGTCACCTTGCTTATTTAATTTAAATGCAGAGTACATCATACAAAATGCTGGCCTGAATCACAAGCCAGAATTAAGATTGCTGGGAAAAACATCAACAACCTCAGATATGCAGACGATACCACTCTAATGGCAGAAAATAAAGAGGACCTCAAGAGCCTCTTATTCAGAGTGAAAGAGGAGAGTGCAAAAGTTGGCTTGAAACTCAGCATCAAGAAAATGGAGATCATGGCATCCACCCCATCACTCCTTGGCAAATAGAAGGGGAAGTCATGGAAGCAGTGACAGAACTCATGTTTCTGGGATCCAAGATCATTGCAGACGGTGACTGCAGCCATGACATTAAAAGACTCCTGCTCCTTTGGAGGAAAGCTATGACAAACCTAGACAGCATAATAAAAAGTAGAGACATCACCCTGCCAACAAAAGTCCATATGGTCAAAGCAATGGTATTCCCAGTACTAATGTATGGCTGTGAGAGCTGGACCATAAGGAAGGCCGAGCGCTGAAGAATAGATGCTTTTGAATTATGGTGTTAGTCCCTTAGACTGCAAGGAGATCAAATCAGTCAATCCTGAAAGAAATCAACCCTGACTGTTCCCTGGAAGGCCAGATACTGAAGCTGAAGCTCAAATACTTTGGCCACCAAATGAGAAGGGAGCACTCACTGGTGAAGACCCTGATGCTGGGAAAGATTGAAGGAAAAAGAAGAAGGGGACAGCCAGGCCTTTTTTGTAGAAAAAGCCCAGCAGGAACTCATTAGCATAATAGGCCACACCCAACAGCAGAAACTCATTAGCAAATAAGGCCACACCCCTGACAGTGCAGCTCATTAGCATATTAGGCCACACCCCATATCTTCCCTTGGCTTGCCCGGGCGCCCTGCGGCTGTGGGGAGTCCGGGCAAACCGGCCCTTGGACAGGCCAGGGAAGTTACGGGGAGGCATTTGTGCATTTACAGAGGCCTTCCCTCTGTAGCCACACACACAGAGGTTTTGGCTGTAGTGGGCGTGGCCAACTCTGAAGCCAGCCGGAACTCCGTTCCTGTGCGTTCCTGCCCAAAAATAGCCCTGGAAAGGATGAGATGGTTAGACAGTGCTATCGATGCAATGAACATGAAATTAAGCAAACTCCAGAGCATAGAATCATAGAATGTTAGAGTTGGAAGGGACCAACCCCCTGCACTCTGCAGGAGCATAGCCAAAAGATAACCCTACAACATACCTGAAAGATGATCACCCAGCCTCCTCTTGAAAACGGATTGCAAGATTAAATCTAATGGGTGGAAATTACAAGGGAGTCGATATCAGCTAAATATCAGGAGAAACTTCCTAACTGTAAGAGTGGTTCAGCAGTGGAACCGACTGCCTCGGGAGGTGGTGGATGCTCCTTCACTGGACGTTTTCAAGCGGAGGCTGGATGACCATCTTTCGGGTATGTTGTAGGGTTATCTTTCGGCTATGCTCCTGCAGAGTGCAGGGGGTTGGACTAGGTGACCTGCAAGGTCCCTTCCAACTCTAATCCCAGCATCCTGCCATCCACTAGTTTATTGCTCCCCCCAGCAGGTGGGGGAGCTGCATTTTAGACAGTTAGTGATGGGCCTTTTGAAAAATGTTCCTCACAGAAACTATGTCTCCATGTCCTTAGTTGATACTGTTGTTTGTGTCAGCCTGCATCAGCTGAGAGGATGTTCCTTCAATTTACCACTGTTTTGGCATTTGCTAGAACCAAAGATTTACTGGCATGTATTTACTTCTGCAGTACTGGTGCTGCTTCCTCCATATGGTAGGTGTGAGATGAGGGGACTTTATCTCCATGACTTTATTTCCTGCTGTTGTTGGTGTTGGCCTGCAGTCAACAGAGTCTTTGTTAACTTTGCCTGTTCTCTGGCAGGTGTGGGAGTTTTACGGTCCCTTTTAAAAAATGCTCATTGTAGCCACTGGGGAGAGACTGGTTGGCACCCACAAGTCCTTGAGAATGCATCTGGAGGAGACTGACCTGAGCAAATCTAGTGGTCAGCACTTACCCCCCAGGCTTGTAAAGACTTGTAAAGTCGATAGGGTGTGCTGGCTGGTACCCTGTATGGTGGTCCAAGATGTTGCCTAAGATAGTTTCGATAAGATAGGCTAGGCAAGTAGGTAGGTCAATGGGGACTCAAAGTGGGCAATTTTGGCAGACGGAGAATTATGGTGCTTTCCCATGGCATAGCAGCAGCTCTTTCACACCTGTAGGAGAGTGATAGGGGTACGATTGTCCCTGGCTGGTAATAACATTTATTTGACTGAACTGTGTTCTTCCCTGTACAATTTCATTTCCAGCCTGTGGGGAGAGGGGTACTGATCTAGGCTGCCTCGTGGCAGGTTTAGTGTGGTCTCATTGTTATTTCAGTTAGATTGGTAACCAAACCAGACACTCTGACTTGTTTGATCCAAGTGCCTGGGGGGAGAACTCTCTCAGTGCTGCTTGTTAACACCTGAATGTTCATGCTGACTGGCACAGGGGAACAGCCTTGACTGGCAGCATCTCTCTGTGCAGTTTTGATGTGCAGCCAAGGACAGGTGAAGAGCAGCTGGGCATGGAGCCAAGGTGAGATTGCTGCTCAGACTCTGGGTAACCCACTGGGTAGCCTATTAGAGAGCCCACACTAATACAATAAATAGTTTACCTATGCAGTCCAGCAATAATTAATAATTTAATTGCAAATAACAACAACAACAACAACAACAACACCTCAGTCCAATTTTGGTGTCTGTACCTTCCTTTTATGGCGGGGGACCAAGTTGATGCTGTCTCCCAAAATACTGACTTGGGTGCAGCCAGTGAAATTGATGGCAGTAGATTTTTGTTAACTATGTTTAATACATATAAGTTCTTAACACAAAAATCTGTCTGTTACTCAACAGTGTGAACACCATTGAAATTTCCTTTACTCCCCCCCCATGATTTTTTTTTTTGGTAAAAGAAAATAAACACAAAGTAAAACAAAGCAACACAAAACTTACATAACAAATACGTGCAAAAATATGAGAATGGGGAATAATGGAGGTGTTAGAAGTATGTAGCAATCACAGAAGGTGGGTGAAGAAGAAAAGAACTCAGATACCAGAGTGGCTTATAAAGCAGCACTGGGTATTGCAGAGAAAACAAAGCTTTATAATTAGACGTCAGTTCTCTGTGCCATAAACAGAATGTAAGATTAAATTGTACCAATCTTTTCTAGGAAATAAATCAGATGGAAAGTACTGACTATATGAATCTTGAAGGTCTCTATAAATTCAGGACAATGTGTTATCCCAACACAAAAGAATGGGCATTGGGTGAATAGAACGGTGTCTTTATATGCAGTGCAGTCATGCTTCAGGAAAAGCTCACCTTGAACTTATTTACCACTCTTACTATGACTGGTAGATCTCTTCCTCACTCAATAAAAAGTATGGATCTTGGTTGCTTTAAAGGAACTTAAACTGCTCCTGGCTTCTTTAGCAATGAATTCTGTCTTTATTTTGGCAGCATCTTGATGGATTAGTGCCTTTTGCTTCTGTGAGTCCTGATCTCCGTCCAGTTAGCATGGCCAGCTTCTTGATCCAAAACAGGTTATTTTATCAAAGTTAGCAGGAATGTCATTATATTTTTTGAGATCTTATATTATTTGCTTTACTACTACCAACAAAAAGGGGATTGACCATAGACCATCCTATTTCCAGTTCTGATTACAAAAACTGATCTGGGAATGCCAGAATTTTGGTGTGACATCAGCCCCAATTACCTCCACTATCTTGCAGTTACTTATTCTGAAATAGTAATGGGGATCCTAAATCAAACCCTGCTATTGATAGAGTTACAGTTTTCCATAATCACCTGCCATGTGCTCTCCACTTAAGGGTTCAACTAGATGTGTCTACCATAGGGATGCTGCTGCCATTTTAAGGCTGGGGTGGGCTTCTTTCAAAAATTGCCATGGAAGTCTGATCCTAAAAGCCAAACTTATGGCACCCCAACTAGGAGGAGATCCAGAAAATCTTCCTGCAGCTCAGGAGACTTGAAAATGGCCCAGAGAGGTGCCCAAGTGGCAGCAGACTTGAGGGATGCGCATGCATAGGAGAGTGACGAGGGTGATTGGGGACCTGGAGACCAAGCCCTACGAGGAAAGGCTGAGGGACTTGGGAATGTTTAGTCTGGAGAAGAGGAGGTTGAGGGGGGCATGATTGCTCTCTTTAAGTATTTGAAGGGCTGTCACTTAGAGGAGGGCAGGGAGCTGTTCCTGTTGGCAGCAGAGTTGGCTCCTTCCAGCTCTGTGATTCTATGATTCTATGATATGATGGTGCTTGCTGGATGATGAGGGAGCAGCCAGGGGGCAGAGAAAGGGGGGACTGCATTGCCCAGTAAGCATGGCTCCTCACTTCCATTGCTGCTGGGGCTCCCGTGCCCTCCCCTCATGACATTTTTAATTCTCCTCAGCTAGGGAAGATTGTCCAGGTCTCCACCTAGATGGGGTGCCACCAGGTCAGCTTTTAAAGACCAGGCCCCATGGCATTTTTGAAAGAATACAATGCCAGCCTTATGGTGGTGGTATCTCTATGTTGGACGTGGGGACATCATCATGTCTATTTTAGCCCTCACACTGTTATCAAGGGTGGTTTTTCTATGGAAGAAGGGGGAGCAAGAACAAGGTGCCTCAGCCTCCAGACCAACTTTCACTTGGCCTTCAGATGTCATGAGAGGACGATCACATCTGGACTACCAAGAGGGGAAGGGACTTCCTTTGGCCTGGGTTGCTCTTGGGAAGGCAGGCTTGAGGAAAGAAAACTTGAGAGTGGTGTACCATAAGGGAGAAATGGGACAGCAATAGGCCAAGCAAGAGTGGAGGAGAAAAAAGCAGAGAAAGTGGGGTAAATTGTATACTTCCTAATCCTGCAGTCTTGTCCAAGCATTGTGGCAGTTCAGGAGAGTGTCAGGGTGAAAATGGAGCCTGGCTTGCCAGTCTGAAGGCTGGTATTCTTGTTTCCTAAAGATTCATCCTTTCTGGGTTATCCAATAGTTATGGAGTGGTATAAATTACTCCTCAGGGACTATGGCTGCAGTCACAAAGGCAGTTTGTGGCACTATAGTAGCATTACCTAAGTGGAATAAATGGGCCCCTCCAGACAAGAACATCTGCCTCCCATGGCACAGTTGTCGGCAACCTGTGCTGTTCCACAATGGAAGTGGAATAAGCAGATACCAAGGGGAGTCTGGTATTAACAGGTTGTTTGGAGTTCCCTCTGGGTTTTCCAACATCTGAATTCTCCTGCAGTGAAAGGAACCCAGAAGGGATGTTTCGGGTGGGTTTTTTTTTGAGTTTTTGCCTATATGCACATGAGTGCATATGTGCACCCAGGGGTGCACATGCGCACACATGGGTGCACATGCACCCACCTGCATTTTAAAAAATGACTAGGCAGCATGCTCCCTGGCTGTGGCACTGCAGTAATGTGGATGCTTGACCATGGGATGGCTGCGTGGATAACCGTCAGCAGGGTGTCCTGTCTGGATGATATGCCCTGTAACACTTTAATCTGGTACAATTAGAGGTGCCACCATACCAGGAAGGTACATTGATGGCTCTATCTGG
The DNA here is from genome assembly GCA_029375565.1 of Gekko gecko. Classification (NCBI taxonomy): domain Eukaryota; kingdom Metazoa; phylum Chordata; class Lepidosauria; order Squamata; family Gekkonidae; genus Gekko; species Gekko gecko. The sequence goes on along the minus strand of JAPDNY010000007.1, from coordinate 42,890,059 downwards.
TGGTTTAATTTTGTTCTGGGAATTTGTCAAGTAAGCTTGAATGGTTGCTAGTGTCTCATAAGCACTGGTCAACCTGCTAATCCGGTTTTAGGGTGATCTCATGGAGTCACAAAACAAGCCTTTAGACAAAAGGGCTTGCACAGTTTATGAGATAGAATTTTATTTGATTGTATTTGTTCCAAGGGTTGATTAAAGTCCCTTGGCTTCATTAAGATGGAGTCCTTCTGCCCCCTTGGGTTCTATGACCTTGGGATTGTAGGGGCTCTAGCGTAATGTAAAAGAGAGAACAAGGCCCCTTTCAGTAATCTACAGCCATAACGGAAACTGTGTTTTACTGCTGTTTTCTGCTCAGATAGTGTGGTTTTATTCTTTTATTGTTGTAAATATCCTCAATTTTAAAAACTGAGTCTATGGAATATAACTGTTATAATTTAATAAAGTATCATCCCCTGGATGGGTTTGGGAATGGAACTAAGGCAGAAACTTGTTGGTCAAGGCATGATACAAGGTAGAAACTGAAAAGCAGGGGCAGAGTTGGAGGGCTTTGGGTGTATGGGTCAATACTAAAATAAACCTCTTTAATGGCAGCTCAGAAATTTACTCTCAGACCCCCAGAATAGATGACTCTAAGAATATGGTTTTGCAGGCCAGTAAAATAATAGCTGGTTAGCTACTTTAGGCTAGAACTCTGATATATTTGTTCTATTCAGGTCATACTTTCACATCTCTGAGTACTAGGATCACAATGTTCCAACTTCTCATTTCATTATTTTACAAATGATGTTCAGCCTCATGCACTAACAATACACGTGGATATAATCTGGCCCTGGGAATAAAGATATAACATTCCAGTAAGCATGTCTGGGTTTCTTCTCAGCAGCGATGTGGGGGAAAGTTGCCAGTAACAGAGTAGATGAAGGCACAAATGCAAAAAAGATGGTATTAACTCCTTGAGGGTTTCGTAAGAAGAACAGCAATAGTTTGTAGGAAGAACAAAACATACTAATGATTATGCGCCTCTCCAAGGACTGCACTAATACTTTAGATCCATTGCATGAGCCAAATTGTTTAAGAAGAGCTGAGCCTTGCATTCCCCCACAGAGAAATGCTCACACATACATTTGCCTCATTTTTGCAGGTAGTCTGAGGCAAACTTTCTATGAGATCATACATTATTCGGTATATAACGATGTACGCTGCATACATACGCATTTTGATCTCAGGAAATCCAATCTGTGGCTTGGCGTGCTCAGGAATGCCTTTATTTCATTGATTACTTAAAAAGAAACCTAAATATGAGTATTTCAGTTTCAAAACCTTCTCCTGTCTTTTATGCATCCCCTCCTCTGCTCTGCATTTCAAGATCTTGTTCCCGGATGCCAGAATACTTGGAGCTGGTCTTGAAAACAATTATTACCAGTGGTACCCAATCTATTGAGAGTGGGTGCTGTTTTATAATGAAGGGAGGCTCTCAAGAGCACATCTGCTCTTGGAAATTCAGATTTGCTACCACTTTCTGCCCAAGTCCAGGGTCCAAATCAGCTGAAATATTCAATGAGCTGGTAAGGAAACTTAAATTCAAGTCACTTCAATACTGTTGGAATGCAGATTGAAACATAAGGGCTGTTGCTTGTTCAGTTAAGTGTTTCTTTGGCTTTAACACTGAGTTTGACAAGGTTAATGCATTATCACAAAAATAAATGGGATTGGCATAAGCAGTGACTGTGTGGTAGTATTTCTCAGGAGTAGTTTCTAGGTGAGCCAGAGTGGTGTAGTGGCTAAGAACAGCAGACTCTGCTCTGGAGAACCAGGTTTGATTCCCCACTCCTGCATGTGAAGCCTCCTCTGTGACCTTGGGCCAGTCACAGTTCTCTCAGAACTCGCTCAGCCCCACCTGCCTCACAAGGTGCCTGTTGTAGGAAGAGGAAGGGAAGACGATTGCTTTGAGACTCCTTAGGGTTGAGAAAAGCAAGGTACAAAAAACAACTCTTCTTCTTCTTCTGTCTAGATGGTTTTCTTTCTTTTTTGCGGCTGCCAACCTCCAGATAGGACCAAACAAAGAGAGAATCACCGAGAATCTGTGATGAACCTCCAGATAGGAGCTGGAGATCTCCAGGAATTACAACTGCTTTCCAGACAACAGAGAAAATGGCTACTTTAGAGGGTAGACTCTATGGTATCACATTCCTGCTGACCTTCTTTCCCCCCAAATTCTACCCTTCTCAGGCTCTGCCCCCAAATCGCCTGGCATTTCCCAAGAAGGAGCTGGCAGCCCTAAGCTGAAGAGAGAAGGAATTTTTGTTTCTCATTGCTACCTCAGCTGAGTTTTAGATAAATGTTCCTGTTGTTTGGAATAGCACAGGATGTGATTAAAGTGGTATGAATAAAGCTCTATTCTGGAGTCCATATTGCTTTGCCAGCCTCCAGGTGGGGCCTGGGTATCTCCCACTTTTACAACTGATCTCCAGCTGACAGAGATCAGCTCCCCTGTAGAAAATGGCTGCTTTGAAGGATAGACTCTATGGCATTGGACCATGCTGAGGCCCCTCCCCTCCTCTGCCCAAACCCCGCCCTCTCCTGGATCCACCCCCAAAGTCTCCAGGTATTTTCCAACCCGGACCTGGCAACCCTAAGTCCATACATTGAGGATGAGAAATTTGTGAGGGCACAGAGCAGGCCTTGATCAGCTAGGCTCCTCCCTTTGTGAATTATAAGCACATAATAGCTGCATCACTCTTTACATTGTTAAAAGAGCACAGGAGTATTTATGCTTTATCCCTCCATGCCTACAGAAGAGTCATTTTGGAAAACGAATGGAAAAACTGTTGCTGTCAAGCCTCCATTTTGGAACTTTTCTCTCACTTCCTCCGTACTGGAAACTGAGAACAGCTGTTATTTGCCAGACAGTCACATGAGGCCCAGAAAACAGGTTGGGGCCATGCAGCATAGAAATGCTGAGAAACAGCAGAGAATTGGCAACAGGAGGAGGCCTAATGCAGGATACTCATGCTCACTAGGAGCAAAGGCCATCACAGAGAAAAATTAGTCCCTCTCTCTGCATAGTCCCAGAGAATGAATCAGTAAAGTTATTATAATTGTGTGCCATCAAGTTGTAACCAAGTCATGGCGATTCAGGACCAAAGGGTTTTCGAGGCAAGAAATGAACAGACGTGGTTAGCCATTGCCTTCTTCTGTATAGCAACCGCTCATCTTCTTCAGTGGTCTCCCATTCAAGTACCAATCATGGTTGACCCTGCTTAGTTTCCAGGCTCTGACAAGATCCAACTAGGTTGGGCTATGAGGCTGCTATTAATCAGAACTGCTCAGTAAGTAATCAGTCAGAGGAAGCAGAAGAAATTCTCAAATGCCTCCCTTTTCTAAATGGAACCACAGGAACCTCCTGACTTCATAGGGGGTTGTCTGATTGTAATATGATATTATTGAAATACGTAAGCAAGTGAGCCTTAACCACATGGACAATTGTTTATGGTATGCATTAAACTGGGGAAGTATGATATGGGATCAACTGTCTGCCTGTCACACTGAAATGAAGCCTTGCACTGGAATGTCTAATTGTTATTGTACAATCTTGCCTTACAATCCTTATGATCTAATTGTTATTGCACAAACCTTACAATCAAGCCTTGATTGATCTGCTCATACTGTAATACTGCTTTTCATTATATTTGTTCTCCAGTGGTTATGTGAGCCTTTCTACAACTGTGTTCCAAGTGCCAGAGTCCCTGGGAAATGTATTTTCCTTTGGCATTTGGGTCTTTAGTGTAGATTTCCAATGTTCTGGATGCTACATATCCCATAGTTCCACATGTTTAGACAAAGAGAGCATCTTGCAAAAATTATTGCTTCTGCCATGTCTGCTGCCCCCTATTAGATAAATAAGAAAGGACCGGGGATGATGAGGGAAGCTCACAGAAAGGTTAAGGGAGGAATGTCCTCAGGAGAGAAATGAGATTCAAAATATGGCTTTGAAAAAACAATGACATTTTAATTTTTTTTTTTTTTGCAAATAGCTGTTGCCAAGCCCAGATTTGAACCAAAGAGTTCACCAGCTGCTGGCTTGTACTTCTCTTGATAACTGTGCTGATGTCACCAAAACAGTACTAGTCCTCACAGTGGTGTGTATCAACTGGCAAATGAATTTGGAGATTCTTGTGGCTTATTAAACAATCCAATTATCTAACAGGACTACCTATCAGCCTACTTAGCTAACTTGTGTGTGATTATGCATGAAACATTCAGCAGGTGGCACTATTGCTTTAGTTAGCTGTGGTAAGGTACTCTGGTTAAAGGGGCTACCGGGTGGGGGGACAGTTGCTTGGGTCCCTGCTATAAAATGTGGTTTGAACTTAATTGCTAAGCTGAACACCAACCCTCCTCCATCAGACAATACTGGGACTATTCTTCTCCTCTCAAAGGTAGGATTCAGTGCAGGTTACAGCTGACCAAGACTACTGATTTCCAGATGAGGCTCCATTGCTTGAGATGAAGCTTATTATGCTTATCCCATAATAAACAATCCTGTTATTCCCATTTTCTCTGACATATAAAGAAAAACTTGATCCCATTCTAACTTAGAGGGCATTGTGGAAAAGGACACTATGAAGACACTTTCTGTTCTGTGTTAAAGCCCAAAGAACCCCATGTGTTGGATCTCACAGAAAACTCATAGCAGAAGAAGGCAGAGCAGATCACTTCTCCCCCTCCAGCCTGCTGCTTGTCTTTTAAATAATCTTTTCAGTGGATATCCCTGAATAAAAAAATAGACTAAATAAGGGGGATTGGGTGAAATCACTTACTCTTCCACCGGTGGCTGAGCTGGTGGAAGAGAAGGTTGCGATTTCGCTAGATTCCCCTTCCTCATGGAGGATGGACCTCCTGATGGCACCTGGTATTTTTGGCCACTGTGTGACAGAGTGTTGGACTGGATGGGCCATTGGCCTGATCCAACATTGGCTTCTCTTATGTTCTTATTTACTGTGGTGCATTTTGTTAAATAATATCAGATTACCCTTTCAGCATCCTGTTCATGTTATCAAGATATAAGTGTGAAGCTGAAATATTGTAACTGATTGTTGTAAAGTTTAAAAAACCAGCAACCCTCTAATCTGTAAACAACCCTATGGATGGATCCTATGGAAGCATGAGAGGAAAGGGCTCATGGAGGTGGGTCTCTTTTCTGTCCTACCTGCATGGCTCAGACATCTTCTGCTGAGGGTCAAAGGACTCTCATTAGCAAAATTTGCCATGGGGCTTGGGGGGGGGCAGGATTGCAGTAAGGAAGTGGACTTCGGTGAAATCACCCCTTCTTTTTCTTCCAGTGGAGGAGGGTGATTTTACATGATCCCCTCTCCTCACTGCAGCCTCCCCATGCCACAGTGCATATTATTTATGAGAGTGTCCTAACCTTCAGCAGAAGATTTTTGGGGTGCTTGGGGGAGGGGATGCTAGATGAAGGGGAGGGCTAGGACCATCCATGCACGCCATCTGCTCAAGCTTCCACAGGATCTAGCCTTTTATTCTTCCCCTCCCCAAGTTTTGTTATTTTTGTCTTTTCTTTAAAGGCCATTGTATTTTCTCAGATAACAACAGTGATTTCTTCAGTTTCTTTTATATTTCTTAGAGAACAATTTTGGTATGTAATATCACTGTATAATTGCTTTTTTCATTGTATAATTGTACCTTTTTATCCTAAAAAAAGATTCAGGCCCTCGTTAATGAACTTCTTTAATAATAGTCTCATTCAATAGACAGATGCTAGATTAATCTCACTGTTGTCATGATAGTTATTTCTCAAAAACCGTTCAGGCTATTTTTTTTAAAAAAAGGGCTTTAGATTCCCCAAGAATGGTTAGCGTGGTATGTTCACTAGCAGATCATTTTAGGAGATGTCTGTGAATGGTGGCCACAGAATGATTAGTCCCAACAAGTCTAGAAGAGGAATTTATTTTATTTAAATGCTCATCTTGTCCACCCCCCCACACTTGTTGCACCTTTTAAATACTTCCAAAAATCCATCATGTGTGTCATTAGGTGAGCAGAGAGTCCTTCTATCAAGCCTCTAAAACACTGACCTCTTGTTTACTTGCATTTTGCTGCAACCAGTGTCTTTTATCTTAAATGGACAATATTTCATGTGTTGTGTATTACTGCTGCAATCAGACACACTAAATAATCCACTTTCAGTCCCCTTTCAATGTACCTTCCAACTGGATTCATACAGTTCATACAGTAAAATCCGGTTGGAAAGTGCATTGAAAAGGGATTGAAAGAGGATTATTTAGTGTGTGTGATTGCAGCCTATGACTCCCTTGAAGGATATATCAAATACACCAACAAAACAGATCATTTCCAAGGGTAGCATGTTGGTCTGCAGCCAGAATTGAGTTCAGTTGCACCTTAGATGCCAACAATATTTCCAGGGTATGAGCCCTCGAGAGTCAAAGCTCCCTCTGTCAGATACCTCAGATGGTGGTTTAAAGGGTTAAGACCAGACCAGTCTTGAACTCATGAAGCTGCCACTGGTCAATGTTGCCTATGTTCAGAGTCGGAATCTCTCCAGAATCTCTCACATCACCTACTACTTGATTCTTTTAACTGGAGATGCCAGGGAGTGAACCTGGGACCTTTTGCATGCCAAGCAGGTGCTCCGCCACTGGGCCACACCCCCTTCCCACAACCCCATTGTGATCAGAAGTGAAGGATTTCATTCCCTGCATTCAGAGAAGAAATATTTCATTTGTGTTATTCTTTTTTTATTTTAAGTGTTCTATGAGAACAGTGGGGTTCAGTGTTCTAAATAATCTATAAACAACTCTAATGAATAGACAATTTGTACCATACTGTACTTCTATTTGGGTGGCTTACTCCACGCAGTAATTTAACACTTTCACCTTGCAATTGACTGCTGAAGTGTCAAACACATTCTCAGAATTTTGGTGCTTGCAGCGGGCACAGCCAATAGTCACGTTTGCAAGCTTTGGGTACTCATTGCATGTTTAAACATTAGTTGAAATGTGGGTAATGCTGCTTGTGCAGTGTATCACTCTGCTACCTAGGGCCTCCAAAGGTTCAGTTCATTCCAGCAAAATTTGAAAAACATTCACGTTCTGTGTGCTTAACAAAGCAACCTCTGGATCTAACAAGCTCTCTTGCATTACTCATAATTGCTATAGTAGATGAAGCAACTAAGCACTTGGAAAGGCCTATAAAGGCTTGAAAGATAAAGTCCCTGATTTCCAATGTTATTTAACTGAATGGGGTGCAGCCGTATTAAAAGGTTCCAGCAATCAAATCTCTGCTGTCAATTTCTAGGAATGACTATGGATTCCTCACCACTTCTAGGAAGCATCCAGCTATGTATTTCCTCTGATGCAATGGCATTTCTGTTTGTGGAAAAAGAGACACCAATTTCTGCCCTCCTACTGCAGCTCCCTACTTTGCCTCCTAGATTTTTGAGTGGGGAGGCGTGGTGGGCTCTAGCGCACTGGGGGGCGGATGGGAAGCTCCTGCTTGGCAAAGTCTACAAATGGTTGAAGAGAAGCCACAGTTTTGATCCCCAGATCCTCATTTTGCTTCTCCTTCTCTCTTTTTGCAAATAGAACCCACAATTCTTTGCGTGCCATGTTCTGTTTCCTTGCACTGATAGGGTTTCCATGTCCTACTTGGCAGCTGGTGGGGGGCTCCAAGGTCCTTCCTGGGATCTTCTACTGCATGTGCAAAGCATGCAGTGCAATGATTTATTTATTTATTTATTTAATTGGATTTACTAGGCCACCCTTCCCTACAAGTAGGGCTCAGGCGGCTTACAACAAATAGTATACAATATCATACCACAATGTTTAAAACAATCCAATAAGTAAGACTAAATAAAACAGTATATGTACCATATATAAGATGGTGGAAGGATCCATACTTCCCAATCTTGTGGGGTGGGGAATTGTATGAGAGTGCCAGAAGAAGTCCCGCCAGTGTCCTCAACCAAAAGCTCAGTGGAACATCTCTGCCTTCCATGCTGTGTGGAAAGGTAACAATTCCCGCAAGGCACAGATTTCTTCTGGCAAAGCGTTCCATCAGGCAGGGACCAGGGCTGAAAAAGCCCTGGCCCTAGTCGAGGACAGCTGGACTTCTCTCAGGCTGGGGACCACCAGCAAGTTCTTATTTCCTGAGTGTAATGCTCTTCCAGGGGCATACTGGGAGAGGTGGTCCTGAAGGTATGTAGGTCCCTGACCACTAAGGGCCTTTAGAGGTCAGTATCAAAATCTTGAACCTGATCCGGTGCTTTACTGTGAGCCATTGCAGTTTGTGCAGCACTGGTTGGATGTGTGCTGTACGAGGGGGTCCCTGTAAGGACCCCCATGGCTGCATTTTGGACCAGTTGAAGCTTCCAGGTCAGGGGCAGCAGTTTTGGAAGAAGAGGGAGATGAAGACAGGGAGTCACACTTTGCTGATGAAGGAAGTTACCACAAGATCCAAACTAATTAAAAAAAATTAAAAACCCACACAAACAGAAAACTGGAATGACTGACAAAAATATAAATGAGCATACTTGGGGTAAAGAAATGTATGCTCCTTGGAGTCTAGGGCTTACAGGATCTGAGGAAGACAAATAAGTATCTAAACGATAGCTTTAGGGACATTATTAGGCTGATGGGTCTGTGATGTTGTGAAGAATTAGATCTTCTTCAAATAGAAAAGCATCATTCTGACATATGGCTGAAAACACACATGCCTTCTAAAGTGCTTTCATAGTCACTCAGAAATTTTCTGCAGCTTCAGGTAACATGCCTTCTCATGTTTTACAAAAGAATGCTTGTAAATTAACCTTCTCAAAGAACTTCAAAAGGTGGATAAGGCAGGTGCTGATACCATCTGGAATGCCAGAGATTCAGAGAAGAGGTTTTTATACCCCACTTTTCTCTACCCTAACTCTACCTCAAAGCAGTTTACAATCCCTTCCCTTCCTCTCCCCACAACAGTCCCTTGTGAGGTAGGTGAGGCTTAGAGAGTTCTGAGAGAATTGTGACTAGCCCAAGGTCACCCAGCAGGCCTTATGTACAGGGGAGAAAGTCTACCACTCTTAATCCCACTGGCACAAGATCTTGGGGCTGTAACTCAATGAGAATGTTGACAATGTGTGGCAGCAGTGAAACTGGCAAACTCCATACCGGGGGATTATTAAGAAAGAGACTGAACATTCATTCATTCATTCATTCATTCATTCATTCATTCATTCATTCATTCATTCATTCATTCATTCGATTTATAGACCACCCTTTCCTATGTGTAGGGCTCATAGCTGTGAACCACATATTCAGTAAATACATTTACATAAATTGTAGAGGCCCATATAGATCTATAATACAACCTCATTTGGAATACTGTGTGTAGTTCCAGTCACTGTATCTCAAAACAAGATATCATAGAGCTGGAAAAAGTACAGAAGAGAGCAACCAAAATGATTAAGGGACTGGAGTGTCTTTTCTGGAGGAGAGGCTGAAGTTTCTTGGGGGTTTCAAGTTTAGAAAAAAGACAACTACAGGGAGACACGGAGTTTAATAAAAGGCTGGTTTATATAAGAGATGCCGTGCTGGATCAGACTATTAAGTCTGATTACTATTAAGGCCAGCATCCACTTTCACATACTGCTTCACACAGTGACCAACCAGTTGCCACGGGAGGCCAACAAACACTGCATGAAGGCCAAGGCCTTTTACAGTGTTGCCTCCTAGCACTGGCATTCAGAGGTTTACTGCCTCTGAATGTGGAGTTTTCTTTTAGGCATCTTGGCTAGTAACCATTGATGGGCTTATCCTCTATGAATCTCTTTGACCCCACTTTAAAACCATCTGTGCTCGTGGCCATCACTATATCTTTGGCAGTGAACACTACAAAAGAATTACTCTTTGAGTAAAGACACAGTTTTCTGGAAAGTTGCCTTTAAAGAAACAGAATTATGGATTGGAGCCAGTGGTTGTGGTATGACCCTTGGAAATACCAATGAGATATCTGGAACATCAACTTTAGAATGTTAGGTCAGAGTAAACCATAGCTGCAGGTTATAAACTGCAATATGGCATTTTTGCTAGAAGGCTTTGCTGCTTATGATAGGTGGAAGGGGGAGTATATACCTAGGTTTCTGCTACAAAAAATAGCTTAACCCACACACACACAAGTAGCTGAAAGGTACTATGGAATGTGTTAGTACAGCTAGAGGCTATAATACTTAGGCAAGTTTCATAGGTTACCATGTTGTGTTGGTGCAAATACCATTCTCCTGCTGCTGAATTTTCTTCATGATGTGTTGGAAGGCAGAATTTGGATCTAAGACACAGAATAAAGAAAAAAAAACCCTATATTTAGTGTTGAATAGCAGAAGGATAGCAACAATTTCCGATGGTCTTTTGTTAAAGGTCTCAAATGCTGTTCCCCATTGTGGAAGCATCAAAGAGTGCACCTGACCTGAAGTCGCTGAAGAGGCTCTGTTGTTTGCCTAAGGTAGCCTGGTAAAGTGCACTCTGTCCGATTCTCCTCTTGTTACTAATCGTTGCACCTTTTTGATAGCCTTTTTTTGTGCCTTTCTAGTAGCGAGTAATGCACTTTTGTTTCATATTAGAAAAGGATTAAGTTGCTTACATACTTGCATTTGTTTCACTTGGTCCAAACGCAAAACATACTTAGTACAAATTTGTAGCTGCTTGTTTTAATCTCATCCCTGGTTCACTCTCAGTCCGCTGTACAACTGGCAGGTGCCTCAATGCTGAAGAATTTATTTTTACTCTGGGATTTTTCTGTTTACCAGGTATTTTTAACTTACATTCCCCAGCTGTCATCAGCATTGTACATAGCTATTTCGTTGATTATTTTATATACTGTACTACATTTAGACTACCTCCATGGTAACCATGGCAACTCCTTCCCGCTTAAGCACAGTTGAGCATGCGGGTTCATTTTAATTTAGTTGCAGAAAGGGAGAGATGCTCTTGGAAGCCCTGAAATCATTTAGGTTATTACTGGCTTTCATTTTAGTTTCAGCAGAAGTAGGTGGTGCATTATCTGTCTTTCTCTCTGGAAGCCTGAATTTTATAGCCATAAAAGATACACTTAGCCGAAGGGGAAAAGGAAAGTGGTATTTCAAATGTGAGACGGTTGTAGTCTAACTGCACCTACATCAGGTGGGTTATCAAATTATAATTCTGAGACTCCTGAAGGAGAAACCATAAAAATGGTACATTGTCCTGCATGCCTCTGGTCAGTCCTGATTCAGGTATAGGAGTGCACTTAAGAAACCCTAGGCATTTAGTTAGCTTTCCTATACCAGCCAGAGGCACACATCAGTAATGATACAGGTTCGTTCTGGGTATAGTGTACTAGTAAACCCTATTAGAGAGCTTTCCTTCTAAGCATTTTTAAAATTAAAGTATAATTATTGTGTTTTAATATAAATTAAATCCACAAAGCATTATATCATCCCTTTATCCTTGTTATATAGATAATGAAAGGACAGCAATTACATGAGTCCATAAAGATTTCTTAGCTCAAAAGGAAGCAAGTCACAGGCAAGGAGCCCCTTCTGAGGAGATGCTCTTGATCAACACACCTTCCCATATTTATAGGATTTTAAAATCATCTCCTAACAACAGCTAACTGTCCCACTTGATAAGGGTGCACATTCTTGGCTAATTCATTATCTCATAACTTCAAGCATCACACAAGGTTATCTATACTTAAAATGTCTTCTTAGAATATATTAAAAAGTTAGTTAATTCTTGCTACTTTTTATTTTAACAAAATCTATTTAAAATGGGGATTACAAGTTTCTCATACAAATGAATATCTTTTGGCCCTCATCCAACACTCCCATCCTTGAATCACATCTTCATTTCTGTGAAATTGGACAGTCATAAAATTCTCAGATGCTTTGGCACCTGGGCCTCTACAAATTGTACCTATTGATAATAAGTTACATGGCTTCTAATTCACTCGAGGCCGTCTTCTTACTGATCTTCAAGGCTATTGGATTCTGGGTCTCTAGACTCCCTTCTTGGGATGCTTCCCTGAGATGCTGGGTTTACTCCATTTATATTTACTGCAACTTCCTCTGTGATCTTTTTGGACTAGTCCAGCAACCGTTCCCCTTTATTTCTGGCCATATGTGTGACGACATGTTATTGGTATAGATATGCTGAAAGGCTTTATTTTATTTATTTATTTATTTTTCAAATCTATATCCTGCCCTCCTCGTGAATTAAATATCTTTGAAATCATCAAAGTTGTTCTCTTTGAATCTGTAGATGTCTCCTTCCGTTTTAAGAGTAAATCTCACCGAATTGTATGTAAATGATAATCCATATGGAATCTCCCATCTAAACCTGATACTCATTTCTTTTAACCTATCTGTTAATTTCTTGAATTTCTTTCTGTCTTGTAAGATCGATCTCGGAATTTCTCTCAAAATTATTATTTTTTTTCCATTAATTTCCAACGGTTGTGTAAATTGCTTCTTAAAAACGTCTTCCTTCATTTTAGTAGTCACAAATTGAACAATCACATCTCTGGGTAATTGCTTTCTCTTGGCATACGCTGAATTTACTCTGTAAATCAGGTCAAAGTCTGGATCCAAGTCTCCAACATCTTCCCCTATGTAAGTTGTCAATGTGTTAATTACTAGGGCCCGTAAATCTTGATCTTCCTCCTCTTCAATTCCTCTCAATCTCAAGTGGTTCTGAGTGGCCCTATATTCCATCATGGACTCCAGTCTTGTATTTTCTGACAGGGTTCTTTTAACTTTCTGTTCCATTTCTTCTGATTTTGTCACCAGACTTTTAACCTCTTTTTTAACTTCTTCTGTATCTTTTTTTATCCCTGCCACTTCTGTTAGTACCAGTTCTTTTAGCTCTTCCATATTTTTTTTCTGTACTTGGACTTGTACTTGTTCTATTTGCTCCAGTTGTATTTGCAGCTGTTGTTGCAACTGTTGTTGCAGCTGTGATTCTATTTGCTTTCCCAAACTCTGCACCACTTCAGTCATCCATTTCTCCATCGCTTCCATGGCAGCCTGCCACTCTTTTTTTTCCTTTGCAGTCATTCTTGGACTAGGTGATGAGGCAGCCCTTGGTCTTGACCTCAAATCTGTCTTGAAAGCGAGTTCAGGGCTAATCAATCTTTATATTAGCAATCCTCAAGCCAAATCGCCACCTTTATAACTTCTTCCAGTGCTTTTTCGGCTTAAAAATAACTTTTTAAAATTTAGTCCTCCTCAAAATGGCGGGCGCAATTTCTCTATGATTTTCTGACTAGAGTAGGCTCCTTCAGAACTTCCTGTTTATCTGTCCGTCACTGTAATCCAACTTCCGGTGCCACACTCTAAAACGTCCGTCTACTTCCAGCACAGCAACATTGAAAACATCCACTCTAGCCTACTTCCTGTATCATAGAATCACAGTCAGTTTCGTTTCTGCTACACAAAGTTTAGTCTTAGCTGACCACAGGAATGCAAAACAAAGTTACTTTTCAGCCGTTTTCTCTAAAGGAAAGCTTTCTTTTTACTTTTAAATCAAGCGGATTAGTTCATTGAAGCTTTTTACACTTATCCGAACGTTTAGATTTTGCCTTCTTCTTTAAACCGGTAAGCAATTGTTCATTTGTTACCTTGCTTGTAATCTCGGGGTTTCGCAGTGCTTCTTCTGTAACCGATGTTAAGCTTGATGTTAAAGAGGCCGGTAGATGACGGATTTATGCTGAATTCTCAGCCCAGCTGGTATCTGTAGTGCTGATTTGCAACTGCCCTCTTCGTGGAGGGAGATCAAGGTGTAAACAAGCCTCCTCCGAGGCTTATCCACACCGATCTCAACCCCCTCTCAGGCTTGGCTGCTTGCTTGCCACTCCCCCGCCTGGGGAGTGCTGCGTTGGGCCAGGTAAAGCCCAAACTGTCACCAGATACTGCTGTCCACTCTGCTCAAATCGCAAAGTGTGTCAATTCGCCATTTTAACTCCGGCCGGAAGCCTATCCTGCCCTCCTCGTGGACAGGCTCAGGGCGGATCACGGCAAATAAGCAATTTTACTTATGGGAAATGGTGTGACTAAGAGAATGAACAGTGATCTAAAGTTCAAATCGTGCTTCTGCCAGTCGAGGAAGCGTGAGGCAAGCCAATATCTCTGAACCTCATCTACTATGGAAATATTAATATTTATTTATTAAAACATTTATACTCCACTTTTCCTTGTGGTTCAAGGTGGCTGTGCTTTGAATGCTGAAATCACTATAGAAATATGCCTCACTATTTTGATTACTTTACTAGATTGTTTTAAAATCCTGTTTAAAGTTAGGGTTGCCAACTTTTGGGTGCGGCCTGGTGATCTCCCAGAATTACAGCTGAAGACTACAGAGAGCAATTCCCAGTAGCTACTTTGGAGGGTGGTATTATATTCTGCTGAAGTCTCTCCCCGTCGTCGTCGTCGTCGTCGTTGTCATCACCACCACCACCACTTTATTACAGTTCCCCTCTCCAAATACTGCCTTCCTCAGGCTCCACCCAATATCTCCAGGAATTTCAAAACCTGGAGATGGCAACCCTAGTTAAAGCAACCAGGATTGCTTTGAGATAGGTGGGTTTTCAATTGTCTCTGTGATTAGTGTCCTAGTCAATTCACACTCCTTTTGTGAGTAGCTTGTATAGTTAACAGTGACAGACAAGGGTTTTTCTGGTATGAGTCTCTGGTTCTAATAGGCAGTCCATACATCCCCTCCCCCCAAATACAAATGGGAGTACACATTAGACCAGCCTTATTTCAAACCCAGAGTGCCCTTAGAGGTTTTCAGAACCACTCAAGTACATCTGACAGAGGAATTCTGAATTCAGATCACTGTAAGAAAAACAAACACGCAATCCTACTCATCTGCCAGCTATGCTTAAAGAGTTTAGGATTTGTTAGGATTTGTTGCAATTGACGAAGCAGTTGTTTTTGCATTAAGAACATAATAATCATATTTTTCCCCATAACTGATCACAGGCAGTTCACACATTATGCCCATGTCCCTTGTCCAATGTGACATCACAGCTCAGTTTAAACTGAAATGAGCCTACTTCTTACTTACCACCCATAAAGGAACTTGGAAATATCTCTTTTCAAAGCCTCAGCATGCACACTCTTAGAATTCTGCCTATTTCTTCTTTAGATTATGTTGATAAAACTAACTAAACTACATGAGTAATGTTTGGGGATCAAAGCATATAATTCCAATTATTTCCCTTACCTGCCACATTAATACTACACCAAAACAAGTTTTGTCATTGGAATATTTTTTAATATCTCAGTGGCGATCATCAAATTAGTTACTAGCTAATTATTTTTGTCTGAATTAGCCCCTGCTTTGTGTTAGGTATTACTTGGTACTTACCCCAATAATTAATCTTAAACTTCTAATTAGATTCATATTGCTATTTTGACATACTGATGATTAAGGTGGAGAAAGCACTATAAGGAAATGATCTTTGGGATTGTGGTTTCTGATTAATCGGAATACTCTGATATGCCTCAGGTATGGAACCTCCCTTTCCCAAACCATGGTATATTCTGTAGTCAAAGCCCTATGGTTTGACTTGTATAATATGACATATGTTAGAGTGTCTCAGTAGCCCTGTGGTCCTAATGGCATTGAAGTAAACATGATTGGTCCAAGATTGTCATGACACTCCCTCATCATCATGCTCCCTCACAGCCAAAGTCACAGCCAAAGTTCCTTTGGAAGGGGCTGTGGTTCAGTTACCGAGCATCTGCCTTTCGTGCAGAAGGTCCCAGATTCATTCCCTGCCATCTCCAGTTACATAGGAGGAGGAGGAGGAGATTGGATTTATATCCCGCTCTTCACTTGGAGTCTCATAGTGGTTTACAAACTCCTTTCTCTTCCCCTCCCCACAACAGACATGCTGTGAGGTAGGTGGGGCTGAGAGAGCTCTTTCAAGAACTGCTTGTGAGAGAACAGCTCTGACAGAACTATGGCTTGCCCAAGGTCATCCAACAGCTGCAAGTGGAGGAGTGGGGAATCAAACCTGGTTCTCCCAGATTAGAGTCTGAACACTTAACCACTACACCAGACTGGCTCTCCCACTAGATCAAGTGGGAGAGATATCAAAAGACCTACAATGTGAGACCCCGGAAAACCACTAACAGTTTGAGTAGACAATATTGATCGTGATAGACTAATAATCAGATTCCGTACAAGGCAGCTTCATTTACAAAAGCAATGAGGGGAAGATGATCAGTGGGAGACAGAGACAGCAATGGCTGAACCAAGGGGAAAAGTACCCCAATGGGATCACCAGTAAAGAGGAGTAGGTAAACAGCAAGAACCAGCCTCACAAGGGGGACATCTTCCACCTAGCAGAGGGCTTCTTCATCTCATGTTAAAAAGAAATCTCTTTTTAGTGACTGTAACTTGAGGGCACAGGGAAAGAGGTCTCATCCGACCTCCACCCTGCAGATCTCAACAGCCTCAAAAAGGGTAAGGCTAATGTATGATCCCTGACAAGATGTTTATTTATCTGAGGAATAAGGCTTACCTGTGAAAAATCCTTCCTTTTGAACTGAAAATAAACTGCCCAAGGATAAACAATTAGTTGATTCGCCTGCCTAGGGGAAAACAGGGCTGCCAGAAGAGTGACCAGGGTGCTCTGAGGCCACCCAGATCCCAGCCCAGGAAAGGAGGAGTCCTCCCAGTCGAATCAAACCTTCATTCAGAATAACACAGAATGTTCCCTTTGTCGTGCATCTTAGGATATATGTACATCTTTATTATAAACCTGGGTGAAACAAAAGGGAACCTTAAACATACTTATGTACCCTGTACACAAACAAAGAAGTGTATTCATACCTATAATGTCGCCAATGCATTTATGGAAAGGCATGAATGATCCCGAGTGGGACCACTGCCTGATCCGGTTCCTCCTTCACATATGTTATGTACTTATGTGATGTGTACAAGGCTACAGCCAGGAGAAAAAATGAAAACGGAGAGCACAGTTATTCCAACCAATGACATAATCTTCCCCATCTTTTCAGGTCCTATAAGGCTGTTTTTGTTAGTGATCATAAATTGTAAATTTCCCTGGGAGAAAGCTCCATTGAGCAGACAAGTAGAATTCTGATCTGCTTTTAGTGTCTCTACAGTTGCCTGACTTCAAGGTCCCTTAAAGTGAGAGAATGGCTAACTTTTAACCAGGAACTGTGAATATAACAGGAGGTTTCATAGATGGTCCAGTCAGCGGCTGCCTCAACGGTTTGATCCAATAGGTGATAACTAGAGATGTGCTCATACACATGTACAATCCTCCCCTGATTAGCTGTGAAGAAAAACTCCACTGATATTCTTTATTCTTGATTTATATTGAGTTTGATCTCAAGAGAAGTTGCCTTTACAATTCCTGTTAGTATTGGTAGTAAAAAAATAAACAACCTTCTTTCATTGTCTCTAATGTCAAAGCAGGAGATCTCCTTAACCTACTACAAAAAGGATGACAGACAGAAACAGACTGAGGTGGAAGAAGAAGAAGAAGAAGAAGAAGAAGAAGAAGAAGAAGAAGAAGAAGAAGAAGAAGAAGAAGAAGAGATTGGATTTATATCCCGCCCTTCACTTGGAGTCTCAGAGCGGCTTACAAACTCCTTTCCCTTCCCCTGTGGGGTAGGTGGGCTGAGAGAATTCTGGCACAAACTGCTCTTTCAGGAACAGCTGTGCCAGAGCTTGTGACTGACCCAAGGTCACATCAGCAGGTGCAAGTGGAGGAGTGGGGAATCAAACCCGGTTCTCCCAGATTAGAGTCTGCACACTTAACCACTACACCACACTGGCTCTTTTGTGAACACTTTCAGCAATGCTAAAACAAGACTCCTTGTTTTGGTTACTTTTAAAAATTTCTGAAAATGTTTGCCTGCGTGTTTTTATTGCCCTCATTTCCCTTCTCTTTCAGTAGCTCTCGTTTGGCCACACTGATGCAAGCATGCAACCATAACTAATTCTTACAAAGTTCTGTCAGCTCAATCACTGTGCATTCTTCAACTGCAGGGGTGGTCTTAGTCAGTGTGCAACAGGGGCAGCTGCCCAGACTCACACTGGAAGGAGCCTTGACCACTCATGGCCCTGCCGGGGGGAAAGAAAAACAGGCTCCTGCTGCCCTTCACTCTTGCCCTGTCTTGAGCTTGGGCAGCTGGCTTCTGGCAGTGGCAGCCCCTGCCCACCCCATACGTGGCAAGGGCCACTTCTTGCTCAGCCCTGGAAAGTTGCTGATAGTAGAAGTGACTGTAGGTTCCTATCCTGGACTTTTTGCCCAGAGCCCCAGAATCACTAAGGCTGCCCTGATCAGTTGTGTGGGGTAATGCGACTAATCTAGGAAGAAGCAGCAGGTGGAAGAAAAGAAAAGAAATTGGCACCATCAAAACTGAAACAGGGTAAATAAATTGTATTTTTGAGGAGGGAGTTCCAACCCCTACAACTTGCAAGCTTCAGCTGCAAGTGGATAATATTTGGTTCGTCTCATGATAATAAATCTTTGCTTGTAATAAAGGAAATTAGATGGAACTACAGCAAATTTCAAGCTTTGGATTGGATATCTTCCCATATCTTCCCACACATACATGAGCATTATTGTTGTAATGTAATCTTTTTATGAAACTTCAGAAGAGGATATGCCTCTTGGGAGAGCATCAGTGTCTCCCCAGAGTCACATGAGATGGCTGAAAACTTTGAAATGGGAGAACATTTTTCTAGAGTCTTGTAAAAGCGAATGGAGGGAATTGAAGAAGCAGTCTTGTAAAGTGTAAGGATTTAGTAGGAAAGATGAAGAAAGGATAGGTGTGTGCCAGGGAATCAGAAGTAGAGGCAAAATTTTTAGAAGATAAAATACTTCATAGTCAATGTTCCCTCTAAGCTGTGGAGTCTTGTGAGCAAAAATTCTACTTTGTGAGCTACTGACATTAAAGTTGTGAGCAAGCGATTTGGCTACTGCATAAATTAGTTTGCTCTGGAGCCATCATTCCTGAGCTAAGACAAAAAAGTGTGAGCCAGAAGCTAAAAAACTGTGAGCTAGCTCACATTAACTCAGCTTAGAGGGAACACTGTTCATAGTTTACTTTATTGTTCAAATGTACTCTTCACAAAACAGTTACAAAACAGCTCAGTTCCTTACTTTCTTCTCTTTGTACACTTTGGAGGTCTACCTCCTTGCAAGAAACTAAGGAATCAATCAATAACTGTGCAGTCACCTCTTCTGCCATTTGCTTCTGCTGAATGATGAGTGATTGATTGACCTCATCCTCCCTCTGCTGCTGGTAGCCACAATGTTGCCTAAGAAGCAGAGAACAACTAGGAGTGGTAGGTGAGATAAGTAAATTGAGAGTAGATGTAGTTCTTTAAAGTTTATTCCTGAAATTCCAGCTGTTGAATCAAAAGGAACCAAAGGTTCATAGGCAGAGCAACCTAGAGATTTACTTCCTACATGTTCCATGTGATCATAAAAAGTGCAAAAGACTGGGGGGAAACAGTAATATTGTATAACAATTGCATACACATCACTGGATTTATATATACACTGACAGCTCCATATAAAAATAATAATTTGTTTTCATTCTATATGCCAGTTTAGAGGAGTATCTGCTAAAAAGTGATAGAACAGTTGCCTTTCTAGTCTGCTAATTTTATAGTAAACCAGAAAGTTCCTCCGAGAAAATCATGCTTATTTCAACCACAAATATAACATTTGATCAGACTGCTAGGCTAGCAAAGCATAAGGATTTTAATGAACAGTCTTAGTTTGTGAGGCCTAGAACTTATCTAATGATCCATTATAATGTCAAATGGGCTTTAATTCCTATCTTCAGACCTTCTGTTCCACTGCTCCCACTGGATGTTGTCCTTGAAATCCTAGCTCTTAATAATGTGCTGTGGTACTCAGTTCCTTGTGAGGACCATTTCTTATGTTCCCAGTGATATGGGTGTGATGCAATTGAGGACATAAAAAGGGGTTGGACAGTAGTACGGGAAGGGTAAAATAAAGAAATTCTGGGTGGGCTCTTTAGACCTCTGAAGATCCATTGTCACTGCTAAAGAACAGGATAAAAGTAGGGTTGCCACGTCTCCTGGTGTGGCAGAAAACATCCTGCCAGCAACCCATGCTTCTCACCACTGCTTCTTTGGGCAGCATGAGAAAAATAAATAAATTAAGCAAAAATTGTCACTGGCATGACAATGTGACTTCACTTCCAAGGAAAATGTGGATGTGATGTCATACCATTCTAGGAATTGTCAGAAACTCTATGGTTTCATGATTCCTAAAGTGGGGCAACATCATGTCACATGCAATGATGGTGCCCCCTCGTGTTCCTGCCCCCATCTCCTGCCAGTTGCCAGCCATTAGCCAGTTACTGCTTTATTTCCATATCATAACTTCAGAGAGGGCAGGATAAGTATTTTCATTAAATATCCAGAGTGTATTTATTTTACTGGAAAATCATATTGGGAAAGTATCTGATTTCATTAATGCCATACAGGATGTCTGCTTATTATTTCCTATTGTGGGGGGTAAATGGCCAGTTTTCTGAGCAGCTGTTTTTTCACCAGATGGCACCAACATTTCAACGAGTCCTCCTTCTCTACTAAAGACCCCCTCAAGTGTCAAGTGAATTGGACAAAGGATTCCAATTTTGTGGCCCCATGAAGAAGGGCCCCCAGCCATCCTTCTCCCTATATGGGGAAAAATGATTTCTGGAGATACTATTTTTTTTTGCCCCCCTTTTTTTGTTGCTTTTTTTATAATATACAACTAAAACTACAAAGAAAAATCAAGGAAGGGGACTACATCTAAGGAGAAAGAAAAGAATACCCACACTATACTAAAAACCCAAGAGAGAGACATCATATCCCTGTTAGACTCAATGTTAGTGTGTAAGTGTTAGTAAACAATGCATGCTGTAAGTTTCTATCTATCTCAGCTAGATTATTATTTGGTTACTTGTTCTGAGAGGGTTCCAGAGCACCTCCCGTAGCTCGCTTCATAAAGGCAATTTTCAGAGTCCTTCTGCCTTTACCTAGGCTTTCTATCTCTAAAATCATAGGTTGATTTGATGGCAGCAGCACCTTCTTCTGCGGTCAAGTCTTCGTCCATCTCCGAGGGGGTAGAGCCACTCGAACTGGTTTCACCATCTTCTTTAGCTCCCAGGTGGCGTTTTAGGAACTCTTCAGCTTTGTAGACAGAGTCAATGTTCTCTCTTTTATCATTAAATTTAAAGATGACCCCTTCTGGCATCGCCCATTTATATGAAATTTCATTAGTTTGAAGAAAAATAATTAAGTCCTTATAACTCTTTCTTTTTTGGCGAATTTCAAATGGAATATCTTTTAAAGTCTTGATGGTTGTATCCCCCATTTTCAGTGGAGTTGCTGATGTTGCTTTTAAAATTACATCCCTAGTTTGTCTTCTTGAGAATCTGACCATTATCTCTCCAGGCAGGCTATTTTTTTTGGTGTAGTTAGAATACACCCTATGTGCTGCTTCAATATTGTGCATAATTTCTTCCACTTTCAAGCCTGTTACTGGTGCAATAAGTTCACTGAGTAGCTTCTTCAGATCCTCATTCAGTAATTCAGGAACTCCTTGGAACCTGAGGACCATATTTCCTTTTTCCATTTGTAGAAACAATAGTCTATTTTCCTGATGATTCTGCTTATTCGTTAATTCTCCCATCTTTTTCTTCATAGTCTTACTTTCGGCATACATCTCTTTCACTACTTCCACCATTTGCTCCATCTTTTTAACCATTTCTGCCAGCTGGAGTTGCTGTGTTGCAAAGTTTTGATTAAGTGTGGCCAACTGCTGGTTAATACCAGCAAGTTGTTCCATCAAGGGCTTGAGCGTATCTGCTAGGAGTCTCATGACGTCTGCTCCCTCTTCTGACCTCGGACTTTGACCGCCCGTAAGTTTCGGTTTCGCTCCTTTCTTCCCTGCGCCCACCATCTTCATGAGTTGTTTACATAAGCCACCCGCTATCTCACAACCTCTGAAAACTGCTTCCAAGTTAAATTCGGTCTGGTAAGTCTCTCAATACAAGTCAATTGTTTGGTTTTTCCCTCCCTCCCCCCTTTTCCGTTTATCGCACTCATGGGAGGCATCCTCCTCTCTCAGCTCGCTGATGGGGGGGATTAGGAATTTTCCAGTTATTTCAAAGTTCGCTTGCATCTAACTCACGTTCATTGTCAGCCTCATTTGACCTCGTTTATATTTTTGTCAATCGCTCGATCTCCAGCGCTTGTTCCGGTCAACCCAGCTAGTCCCCAGAGGCCACACAGTGGCAGGACCGTCAGGGAGGAGGGGCTCCTCAATTCTCCAGCATTGCGCCATCGAAGAGGCTTCCCCTCAAAAGCCCTATGGCTTGGAACCCTACCCTAGGACTCTGTGGGGAAACTGCATTGGCAGCTTCCCTCCATATTGCTGGTGTGCGAATCGTTCCCCCGAGCTATGTGGAGAGCGACCGCCATCGCTGCACCGAAAACCAGAAGTCTGGAGATACTATTTTTAACAAAATGGCAACCCCCCAAGACAACAAATGACCAACAATTAAGAACAGTATATTTATAACAACTAGGGTTGCAAGGCCAAGCCTGGCAACTGGCAGGAGGGTTGGGGGTGGGGACATGAGGGGGCAATGTCACCAAGATAGCTACATCACTTCTTGTCATAGGTCTGCCTGCCAACACCCCCTTAGATGAGGAAGAGATTGAGGAACCCCACCTCATCCCTCAGATGCTGCAGGAAGACCCACCAGATGAGGTGGAGACTTCATCAGGGGTAGATAAGGAGTCTCAGGCTGGTCAGCATGCCACACCCTCAGTCCTGCAGCCTGGGATCTGAAGCTGAAGCAGAGGCCCTGCAGTTGCCAGCCTCACTGCCAGGGTCTCCAGAGTCCTTGGAATGCCAGAGAAGGCAGTTCCAGAGGAGGTGCAGGAGTAGCACCCAGTGTCCCCTCTAAGCTCCACAGTTTTGTGAGCAAAAATTCTACCTTGTGAGCGAAAGAAAGCTAGTAGCATTAAAGTTGTGAGTGAGTGTACATTTGACTACTACATAAATTAGCTTTTTAGATTATTTCCATAAGCTTATAAAAATCTCAGAATGGATTCTTTTAAACTATGTTTAAACTATATTTTAAGAATAATTTAAACATTATAAGAGAAAACAAAACTGAGTCAAATTTCATTACAGAAAATGTTGTACTCTTGGGGATAGACCATGCCTCCAGAGAACAGGTCTACCCTTCCCGTTCCACTATGTTGGTAGACCTGGCCTCCAGAGAACAGGTCTATCCACCCCAGTCCACTTATGTTGGTGGACCTGTCTTTGACTGTCACCCTGTGCTGAGCCTTAGAAAACATACCGGCACGTCCGGGGGGGGGACTCTTGCAGTTTACTTTGGGTTTTTTAAAGAGAAATATGACAAATTACAGGTCAAGTATCACAGAGGTGGAACAATCACTGTTAGAACCCTGCCTAACCTAACAAACACAAAGTTGCTTAAATGTTATCAATCTGCCCAAATATTTATATCCCACTTTTCCTGTGACTCAGGGCAACTTACAAATCATACTGAAAAGCATAATAATGGTGGGCAAAAAAAATCTATTTTTTCCAGCTACATTATAGCCTATTTGGGGACTATTATAGTCAATGGAGGGGCTGCAGTGGCTCAAGACGCTGAACTGCAGACCAGCAGTTCAAGACCCAAGTGCTGCAAGATGGGGTGAGCTCCCGTCTCTGGTCCCAGCTCCTGCCAACCAGCAGTTTGAAAGTAAGAAATTGCAAGTAGATAAATAGGTACCACTTCAATGGGAATGTGAGAATTGAAAATGAAGATTTTTAATTGATTTGATTAACATGTTAAGCTTGTGCTTTTATGTATCTGGAAAACTTAATGCATTTGCTTCATGAATTTAAAAGATTAAAAAGCCAGACAACCTAAGATTAGAACTTGAAATAAGGAAGGCAGAGCATGTCTAGTCTATCTGGAAAACACCTAACACTTCATCAGGTCAAGGAACAATTAGTAGCAAAATAGCTGACATTTAGATCTGCTTGCAAACTATATTCTTAAGTTTATGCTAAAACCAACAGAAAAATGGGAAGTTAACTCTGTTGAACAAATGTTTCGAAAGAAGACAAGCCTAAGGATAGAACATCCTGTGGTCTGAAAGCCCAGCAACAGGAAGACATGACACAAGAATGACCATGCTCACCCGAGAGTGACATTTGCAGTAGATGGTGGAAAAATGTCAGGGGAAGGCTGGGAAGATTAATACCTTTTTAGGAGAAAGTAAACAGATTTTAGCATATTTAGAGGAGTGGACTAATTAGGAAAAGAAAACGAGTAATCGAAGGCATGTCATCACGGGGTCCTAAAGGCGAGACGTGATTTGAGAATGTGAGCCACGTACTCCAGCCTATGGGGACTGGTCAGGGCGTTTCTTATTTTCCAAAGCATCAGGGAAGGAAGTATAAAACTGCCTGCTTTCAAATACAAGGTGTTGTCACTTCATCTGGACTGATCATCCAAGCTTGCAAGAGTGTATCAATAAACTATTCTGCTTCACTGAAAAAGGTCTATCTCCAGAGATTTTGTTCTTTGAAGAACAACTTGCATTTCTGACAGGAAGGTAACAGCGTTCCATGCGCCTTGGCATCTAGTCATGCCGGCCACATGACCACGGAAATGTCTCTGGACAGCTCTGGCTCTTCAGCTTGGAAATGGAGATGAATACCGCATCCCTAGAGTCAGATCTGACTGGCTTTCGAGCAAGGGAAACCTTTACCTTTACTTTATAGTCAATGGGCCCCCTAGGCTATAATGGAGAATCAATCTGGGGGTATCTGGATCTCTGGGGGGGGGGCTGTTTTTGAGGTAGAGGCACCAAATTTGCAGCATAGCTGCTGGTGTCTCTCCTCAATCCACCCACCCCAGTTTCAAAAAGTTTGGACCGGGGATCCAATTCTATGGGCCCCAGAAGGAGGTGCCCCCATCCTTCATTGTTTCCAATGGAAGGGGAAATGCCTTAGTGTGAGCAGAAGCTTAAAATCTCTGAGCTGGAGCTAAAATTTTGTGCACCAGCGCCCCCTAGCATAATTTAGAGAGAACTCTGGCAGCAATGTAGCGAGTGGTTGGCAGCCTAGCACCAGTCAACCCCTGCCTGTGAGTTGGAGTTATTGCAAGATCAGAGCTGACAGTCCTGCAGGCTGCTTAGCCATTAATTACTTGCACCTGTCCCTGGATGATTCAGCAGGTTGATGAGTTGCGCCAGGCCCTGAATGACTCTGATAAAAGCAGACAAAAAAGGGAGAACCAGTGTAAGCAATTTGTCCAGAACACTTGTGTGTTGCTGTGCTGTAGGCTTCTCTGTGTTTGTCCTTCTGGACTGTGACCTGGCTTGTGCTCTTTGGAATTGCCCTTCTGGTTTGATGCTTGGATGTTTGACTAGCTGTGCTTGACCCTGGGCTGTGTTTGGACTATGTTTACTGTCTCTTGCCCCAGGTGCTTGCCTGAACCTGGATACTTCTGGGGAAAAGTTGGAAGTGATGAAGGGTAGCTCTAGTAATTGCTGGAAACTCTATGGTAAAACCACAGAGTTTTTAGTGATTCCTAGAGCTACCATATATAACTTCCTGGTTTTCCCTGAAAGTGATGTAGCAATGTTTGTTTTAAAAAATATTTGATGTAGCAATGATGTTTTTAAAAATTCTTCTGCCACTACTCTAGACAGTAGTGAAAAAAGAGGGCTGCCAGGGGCAGACATCATGCCAGAGTGGGAGGCCTGATGGCCCTCATAACAACAAAGCAACTTTCTCTTCTCCCCACCCCAGAAAATATAACTAAGGAAAAGCTAGCTATTACTACTAATAAAAACAAACCAGTCTGTAGCTACAACACAAAGTCTGGATAGATATGCGCTGTTGGGATGGAGGTAAGTGAAAACTCTATGAATGCAGAGCCTCTTAAGAAAGTCCTTTAAAAGACACTGATTGTTATTCATATTAGAGAAATCATGACTGTCACAACTATTTGGAAGCAGTCAGAAGATGCTCCTCCTGACAGGTCATACCATAGCCTCCAGATAAAAAGGCTGAATATATTTACTGTGACGCTTTAAAAAAACCAATGACAGCTCCAGCAGGGGTGAGAATAGCACAAGCATCATCTCCATGAGATCAACTCCACAATAGTGTGCATAGACACCCCCCTCCATCAGCGCTCTTGAAGATTAAACATCTAAGCTTACTGGTTTGATCTGGTCTGGAAACAGCCTTATATCAACACAGGATTCAGGTGAACATCATTTCCAATACCAACCCACTTGTATGGATCAACCAGTTTTGAAATCTGAGGATACTTGAATAGAAGATGGTGATCTTCAAACACTGTTAGTGATTGACTTACTCTTGAAGTCTGACTTCTGTGCTCAGCCACAAAAAAGAGGACAGGGATGCAATTTTTTAAAAAAAGATGCGCACAAAATGCAGCTGAAACCAATCAGAAAAAGATGATAGACAAGGAGCAAAGGTACGTCATAAAGAAGAAAGTGCAGAGAAGAGGAATATTATTGAATACTAAAAATATTGCTGTTTTCACTTATCAGTGTGTTGGGAAAAGTTACACATTTACTATATCCTTAGAAACCACTAACATATCTTTTAAAGGAAAGTTCATTGCAACATCTCATATATGTCCACTTCATTAGTAACTTCAGCATGAGGACAACATAAATTATGTAACTGGAATTTGAGTTGCCAGGTCCCCTTGTCGATCTGGCAAGGGGATTTGAGAGATATTCCTGGGGTGGGCGGGGATGTTGCACAATGTAATGACATCACCTGGAAGTGACATCATTGCATTGGCGATGCCAGAGTTTAATAAAACTCTATGGTAAATTTGCCCTCAAACCATAGTTTTGCCCCAGAATCAGAGCATCCCCATGCAACATCCTCAAAGCAATGATGTCATCATGTGTGGCGATATCCTTGTTTAGTGGTGAGGTTCTTTCTGCTGGCCAGCTGGTCTGTGGTGCAGAGAAGCTCCCGAAAGCTGGGGATCCCCTGCTCAGACCTGGGGGCTGGCAACCCTAATTGGAATATATATTTATTACATTGATTAACTGGAATATGTATTTATTTAATGAATCTGTACTCTTCCTTATTGTATAAGATGCCTAAAGTAATTATATTGGATGCAAATTAATACAAAAATTACAAATATAAAATGCCAGACACATTTCAGCCTGAGGTTTTCATTGACATCTCATAACGATAAATCACATACCTTCTAGAATTCCTTCAAACTATCTCGGATCTTCAAAAATGCTACAAATTCTGATAGAACATTTGGGGCAACCAATGATCATTTCATCCCCCCCCATACCTCTCTTCATTTCTGTATCTGCTTTTTAAACTGATAAAACTGGACAATTTTCTTTGGTACTTAAATGATTTTTTAGGACTGGTATCTATCTTTGCTGACCGAATGATTGACAAGAGGAGGGAAGGGGACTCAAGAGTGCAGCAGCATGTACACAGTGTCTTCTGCATATCCCACAGTTGATTTGGTGCTTGCCCCATAAGCCTCTTGGTATGATGTGGTGGCAATCTGTGAACAGAGTCCCTTTCTAAATTTACCCAGACCTATCTGCTTGCTTGCCTTTCTTTTTTTGGTGCAATTTTAGGGAGGGGGTGAAGAGGCAAATTATTATAATTTCCTTGATAATAATTATAATTACAAGAACTATGTTAAGTTTTTTTAAAAAGTTTTCCAAGTGCATAGAATGCATAATTATATAAGAACAATAATTATAATTTAGTGTTCATTAATTACTTTTATTTTTTAAATGCTAGAATTTTTCTGCGGGATGTAGTTTGTGGGGCTTGATTAAAGTGTTCTTTCATTCAACCAAAGTGGGAGTCTATATTGATGTGAACATATTTCATATCACACCTGGGCAATGAAGGGCTCAGTAATTAATGAAATTAATTCTCAATAATTTCAGTCTTAAAGAAACATTTTAAAACCAGATGTTGGTAAAAAGCATGATAAACAAACACTTTTAATTTTTGTGTGTGCAATCCTATGCAGAATTGTTCCAGTCTAAGCCCACTTATTTCAGAGGCAATGACAGGAGTAACTCTGTCATGGACTGCACTATTAGTCTGGTTAATATGATTTCCATAGCATAGGCTGAGAAGCCAAAGCTGGTGATGACAATCCAGGTTTGCTTCACAGCTGATTCTTCCATCTTTTGCTAAGCTGTGTAACCTAAAGATGAGGTAAGAAACCAAACCATTTAGGGAGGCTTCAAGACTCCAAGGA
Organism: Gekko gecko; assembly: GCA_029375565.1. Classification (NCBI taxonomy): domain Eukaryota; kingdom Metazoa; phylum Chordata; class Lepidosauria; order Squamata; family Gekkonidae; genus Gekko; species Gekko gecko. The sequence goes on along the minus strand of JAPDNY010000007.1, from coordinate 42,861,654 downwards.
TGCAGTATTGGGCAGGGTGTCTTGCATGGCTAGGTGGGATAGGGAGGCTGGGATCAGCTATCTCTCTCACCTGGATACATTTCAGAAGCTGCCCCCCTCGATATGTGAGTAATGGCTGACCAAGATTTGTTTGGGTCCCTTCAGTCTGGCTGGGAAGACAGGGTTTTTTTTGCACTCCACATTGTTTCATTGCACTGGGACTTGGGAGTTCCAGTACTTTAGTCTGAATAATTAAGGGGTGGAGCCATGGCTCAATGGCGGAGCATCTGCTTTGCATGTAGAAGGTCCCAGGTTCAATCCCCAACATCTCCAGTTAAAAGGATCAGATAGTAGATAAGGTGAATGAAAGGCCTCCCCTTGGGAATCTGGATTGTTGTTAACAGTCAGAGTAGACAATATTGACTTTAACAGACCCATGATATGATTCAGTATACGACAGCTTCATGTGTTCACGCATTCAATACTGGCCCTTAAGGATTGGTGAAATGCTAATTATGGATGGCAGGCATAGGGCCATTTGCTATGGTAGAGAAAAGGATAATTGGTAAGCACCCCACAGCATCTAAGGCAGGAAGAATATTTCCCAACCCAGTTGGGCACTGGCTGTGGTGATGGGAAAGTTGGGGGTGGGGGAGACTCCCTTTGGTGCTGAGCAACCACTGAACACTAATTGCTATGCTCGTCCCATAGGAGAGGATAAGGCTTGACACCATTGTTAGCAATCAGACCCTCCCTGCAGATAGGTAGTTGGCATCCATAGAGGAAAAGCCCATACACTCTTCAAAAAATAATAACTCCAAATATCATATCATACAAGACACTGCTTGGCCTAAAGGTGACCCTAAATGCCAGTCAGGAAACCATCCTGGGAAACTATTTGGAAGTGATTCAAAAGGCTGATTTGCAATACATTCCTCTCCCATCCGAAATGTGATGCATACTTTATAACAATGGAATTCTTGGGAAAAACAGCACCTTGCCCTTTCGTCCCCAAGCCTGCTTCCCCTTTGACACATTTACCCTTGTTAGCATATCCACAACACTTTGAAATATCTCCCCATCCTGTATTTCTGAGGGTCATCAACAGATATTATCAGTTCTGGGAAAGCCATCAAGCTCAGCATGATTCTTTGATCTCACTCTGGACAAACCATTTGGTGTTGCCCAAATCTTTGGGAGAATTCCGGTAAACACATCAAAGCTATTGTTTTAGGGAGACCGTGTTCCTATAAATACATGCACCCGTATCCATTGTGTGTGTATTCCCAATTTCAATTGCACACCAAGCACTGGAGGCTCCTCTCTTCCATGAATCTTCGAGACTGTTAAATATAGCCTATCCCCGAACACTATTTCCTTGCTACTTCCTTTTATTTTCTTGGTTAACTCTTGTATGTGTGTTCTAAAGTTTGCTCTTACAAGTGTTTTTGCCCTTTTATTATTTCTTAATAAAAACACTATTGGTTGAACATCTGCTTGGTTCATTTGAGAGTGCTCCGGAAAAGGATTCTGGTATACAAAGGTGATGATCCCGCGTTACCTGCCTCTCGCTAAACTAAATTCCCTAATCAATTAACGATTAGACCATTTTGGGTAACACCTGTTGATACAAGTTTTAGTGCAGGCAAGGGTAAACAAGGCATGCCGTGATGATTGGGACCCAGAGAAGGGATGGTTGCCTTGGAGGCTGCTCATAAAGGGCAACACTCATTTCAACCATTAATAAAAGTTACTTTAACCTATATGCTACAGTTATGAGTCTTCATTCAAGGCAAGAATAATGCTGTGATAAATAATAATCACTGTGGTGAAAGGGGTTCCAGCAAAGCCAACAGTTGTATCTACCCATGCAAGTGCTCATATCATATGCTTTTAAGAACATAAGAACATAAGAGAAGCCAATGTTGAATCAGGCCAATGGCCCATCTAGTCCAACACTCTGTCACACAGCGGCCAAAATATACCAGGTGCCATCAGGAGGTCCAGCAGTGGGGCCAGGGCACCAGAAGCCCTCCCACTGCTGCCCCCTCCAGCACCAAGAATAGAGTGCATCACCTGCCCCAGACTGAGAGTTCTCATTCTATACCCTGTGGCTAATAGCCACTGGTGGACTTCTGCTCCATATGTTTATCTAATTTCCTCTTGAAACTGTCCATGCTTGCAGCTGCCACGACCTCCTGTGGCAGTGAATTCCATATGTTAATCACTCTTTGGGTGAAGAAGTATTTCCTTTTATCTGTTCTAACCCGACTGCTCAGCAATTTCATAGAGTGCCCACGAGTTCTTGTATTGTGAGAAAGGGAGAAAAGTACTTCTTTCTCAACCTGCTCAATCCCATTCATAATCTTATAAACCTCGATCATGTCACCCCTCAGCCGTCGTTTCTCCAAGCTAAAGAGCCCCAAGCATTTTAACCTTTCTTCATAGGGAAGGTGTTCCAACCCTTTTATCATTCTAGTTGCCCTTCTCTGCACTTTTTCCAATGCTATAATATCCTTTTTGAGGATTTGATTTGTTATCAATTCCCTTCCTAATAATCCCCAGCATAGCGTTGGCTTTCTTTATTGCAGCTACACATTGTGTAGACATTTTCAGCGAGTTATCCACTACGACTCCAAGATCTCTCTCTTGGTCAGTTTCTGCCAGATCAGACCCCATCAACGTGTATTTATATTTAGGATTTTTGGCTCCAATGTGCATCACTTTGCACTTGGCCACATTGAACCCCATTTGCCACGTTGACGCCCACTCACCCATCCTCAACAGATCCCTTTGGAGTGCCTCACAATCCTCCCTGGTTTTCACCACCCTGAACAACTTCGTGTCATCTGCAAATTTAGCCACATCACTGCTTACTCCCAATTCCAAATCGTTAATAAACAAGTTAAAAAGCATGGGACCGAGTACTGATCCCTGTGGTACCCCACTGCTTACCACCCTCCACTGAGAAAGTTTCCCATTTATACTCACTCTCTGTTTCCTATTTATAAGCCAGTTTTTGATCCACAAGAGGACTTGTCCTTTTATCCCATGACTATTGAGCTTACTTAGGAGCCTTTGATGAGGAACTGTATCAAAAGCTTTCCGGAAGTCAAGGTAAATAATATCTATTGGGTCCCCCTTGTCCACATGTTTGTTCACTCCCTCAAAAAACACTAACAGGTTAGTGAGACAAGATCTTCCCTTACAGAACCCATGCTGAGTCTGCCTCAATAGTTTTTGTTCATCAATGTGCCTACTAATTCTTTCCTTAATAACAGTTTCCACCAACTTACCCGGTATCGATGTCAGTTTTATTGTTGAAAGCCTGCACATAAAAATAGTTAGTGGCTTATACTTCTACTTTTCAATTCAATGATTAGGTCAGGACCTCACCTACTGTTTTAACTGTTGTACATTCAGGCTATTTGGAATTCATGTCTCTTATAAACCTTTACAACTGGCAGCAGTGGGAGGCAGTGGAGCGGGCATTGCTTTTGTTTGCACTGAATGCTCATGAGTGAATCGGCTTCATATAAACATCCACACATCAGAGACTCCCTCTCCTTTGAGGAGCACTTTGTCTTTTGTCTGCCAGTTTCCTCTTCAGTCTTGCTTATTAGAAAATATTGCAGCATGTCAGCAGAACGAGCTGCTTTGTATTAAAAATATTCTCCCCCCCAATACAATGTGATAGTTTTCAGAACAGTATAGGTTTTATTCTTTTAATAATTGCTGTTATAGGTCTGAACACTGCTGATTGATCTAGCACTATGCTAAAGAGGGTGTGTGTGGCTCAGTGGTAGAATATCCCCTCTGCATGCAGAAGGTCCCAGGCTCAGTTGAATCCCCATTATCTCGAGACAAAAGGATTAGATAGTAGCTGATACAAAAGACCTCAGCCCAAGACTCTGGAGAACCACTGACCGACTCAGTAGAAAAGACTGACCTTGAAAAACCAGTGATCTGACTCAATATAAGACAGCTTCATAAATTTATGTGTAGAGCTGTAACTAGCTAATTTAGCTCCTGCTGAAACAATATAAAATTGTGCCCCATACTTATTATTTGGCAGAAAGGCAAATATGTAAATAATAACAAAACATTTATTTTACTCCTGATCTGCACAGACAAAAAAACAAATGCATAAGAAAGTGAGTATTTATCTTACTATTTATAAATACAAAATTAAACTACATCAGATAAAACCATTTTTGCAATTGCACTTTTTGTGCTTTTACTGATATGAGAATTGAGCCAAATGAATATATTGTTATGTTTAAAGTCTGCTTACCGCCAGACAACCAGGAACATCAGCATGAGCAGCCCAGCACTGATGACTTGAACTATCTTAAGTGCTTCTATTTCAAAGCAACCAACCACTATCCTCAAAAACAGTGGACAGAGTGGGGGAGTAGGCAGTGTAGAACCATGAACATACATGATAGCATGCAAAGTTTGCAATGTGCAGTGCTTGGCTGCAGTGATGGCTGGTGTACAGTAGGGTTTGTAGGGCAGAAAATGGTGGCCAAAGCCAGAGCTCATTACCTCTGACTTTGTCCACATCCTTGTCCCTTGCACACTAAAAACACTCAAACATAGATAACATGTACATCAAGTTAAGAAGTGTCTCTTACCTTGGTTCAGTAGGCTTGTGTGCTGTCAAACTTGAAGCCCAGAGTACATGGAATAGAGTTCAGATTTCTGTGTTTACATGAAATTTAAAATATTCTATGTTGAAAAAATTCAAAAGTCAAAGCCATGCTATACTTTTTATAAGTGCCTACCAAAACAATCCAGCATATTATGCAAGCTTCCAAGCCCTTCAAAATTCTTCAGCAGGCTGGATGTTAAAAAGTAAATAGGGTGGAGAGTCTCGTATGGTGGTAGAAAGATCTGCAGCACAGTCAGTCCTAAGTATGTTGCTGATTCAGAAGTCCAGTTGAGCTCATGGAGGCTTACTCAATAGTAAGTATGTTTAGGATTGTAGCCTTTGCATACTGCACGAAGAAGAAAAATAATTATATTTTTGGGGACACACATACCCCTGATTACAGCAGAACAGAAACAAAACACCCCCCTTTCCTTCACCACATTTCTTGATAAAGCATTCTTGCTTTAAAAATTAAAATTCAGACCTATGTGGATTGTCATGAATTTCTTGCTTTTTCTTAAATCCCTCTCCCTCAGAAGCCTGCATCAAATCAAGAGTCCCTTATATTTAGCTTTACCATAAAAATCACACAACATCATCTTTCTATCCCTCATCAGAACAAATGAGCCAGGAACCTTAACTCAGATCATCATCATCAACAGCAAACTTCCGTTTCCCAGTCTGGTGTAGTGGTTAGGAGCGCGCTCTAATCTGGGAGAACCAGGTTTGATCCCCCCACTCCTCCATATGCAGCTGCTGGTGTGAGCTTGGGTCAGTCACAAGTTATTTCAGAGCAGTTCTCTCAAGAGGAGTTCTCAAAGAACTCTTTCAGCCCCACCTACCTCACAGGGTGTCTGTTGTGGGGAGGGGAGGGGAAGGGAAAGGACCGCTCTGAGACTCTTTCAGGTAGTGAAGGATGGGGTATAAATCCAATCTCCTCCTCCTCCTCCTCCTCTTCTTCTTCCTCCTCCTCTTCTTCTTCTCCTTACCAGACAGCACAGCAAAGGCACAGACCCTTCCAGAGCAGTGCAGCATGACAAAACCACACCCCTTGACTTGGCCTTCACTGACTTTCCACCATTACAACTGGAAGCCAGGCAGCAGGTTTCTCCCATCCAGGTGAACCTCTGATGGGTCAATAAATTCCATTGACCAAACCTGTCAAACTTTCCTTGTTTTAATATGCCTCACCTCTTTCTGCATTTTTGCATTGGGCTGCCATAGGCTTTGACCCAGAAAGGAGCCTATGCCTTCAAGAAGAACTGGGGGAAAGCCCTCTAGCTTGAGTGCAGGGAGGAATTTGGCTGAGGTCCAGAAAGACAAAAAGGCAAAAATGATATTGATTAAGGATGGAGTCTTGGACTGGTAGTAAGCTTTTCTTTTACTTTACTGAAAAGAAGGAGGCAAACAGCAAGGAGCTGAGCTTGGTGGGACTCTTCCCCTTCCCTTCTAATGAACTAGCCATCCTGCTTAATTGGTTCAATCTCCATTAGCTGTTGTAGATTTTCTGGGCTGTATGGCTGTTGTCTTGGATTGTAGGACCTCATGTTTTGCCGGCAGCTGTGACTGACATCCTCAGACGTATAACACAGAAAAATGGAGTACTCTCTGTATGTGTCAAGGTGAGAAGAAAAATGATAGGCAGGTAATTTATGTCTACTCAGGAAGGTGGGGTAGGGCTGAGTCATTATCTTGCAGGAGTTCCCCAGGCTGTGACATGCTAATGGAGGAGCTTTCCTGAGGAGGTTCTTTTGCATATGGATTGGCTGTTGAAATTCTAATCTTATCTGTAGTGCTATAGTAAGATGTAGAGCATTTTGTGTTTTTCAGGACAGGAAACCATGCCCTATTTATTTTTAAACTCTCTTTTTTCCTGTTGAAATTGTGTTTATGTTTATGAATTTCAATGGCTTCCTTGTGTAATCTGACTTGGTAATTGTTGTCCAGCCTTTCAGTGTCTTGGAATAAGATACTGTGTCCTGTTTGAGTTAGGCTATGTTCAGCCACTGCTGATTTTTCAGGCTGGCCCAGTCTGCAGTGTCTTTCATGTTCTTTTATTCTTGTCTGAATGCTATGCAGTGTGGTCCTGATGTAAACCTGTCCACAATTGCATGGCATGCGGTATACTCCTGCAGGAGTGAAGGGGTCTCTTCTGTCTTTTGCCAATTGTAGCACCTGTTGTATTTTTCTGATGGGTCTGAATACTGTTTGTAGGTTCAATCTCCAGTTTGTACACCCAAGGCAAGAGCCTTGCCCTTGTTACAGCTCTGTCATGTGACTCAGTTGTCTTGCTTGAAAAATAACAGATAATTTAATGCTGAGCAGATTCAGTTTTGAGTCAGTGGTCAGTCCTGATCCTGAGATGCGAGCATGCAGCAGCAGGTTGCGTACACTTTGTTGTGTACAAAAGTCTCTCCCTATTAACAGATAATTGATCTCTTCAGCTTTGACAGTATTGATATACTGATGAAGAGGGAAGAAAGAGATGCCAAAAATAGGTCCTTCCCACTCCCATATCCTAGAATATTTTATAGGCTGAAATAGGGATCTTTTGGACAGGTCTCGGAGGCCAGGTGGGATGGGTCAATGGGCAGAGCAAACATGATACAAGGTAATTCTGGAAGGAGAGCAGTGTTAGCTCACATCAAGGAACAGCAACTAAAACTCTTGTGGCACCCTGAGTAGCAAAAGATTGTATATACTGCACATTATGTGAAATTTCATTATTATTTCATATGACTTCTTTCCGCCTTTCAAGATAAGGCTGCTTGGACTGCTGTTTTATGGGAGAGAATGGTATGGGTTTGAGGGGTGTTTTAATCTCCTCCATGCAGTTTTCATGCTAAAAATAACCCCTGTGCACAATTATAAGAGTATGTATATATTTTTCCTATTGGAGAGGAAAGCATCTAGTTGGTAGGCAGTGTTTTTCAGTGGGAAAAGAGCACTGGTGGAGGTTTAAAATATGCCCTTCCCCTGTACCATTGTCTCCTTGCAATAGCATCCCAGTGGCTACATTTGGGAAATAAAAATAATGTTGAATGTGTTATTAAAATAGCCTAAGGGATCAATAGGCAGAGCAAAAGAATACAGGCTAATTCCAGAAAGATAGTTGTGTTAGTCCACTGCAACAGAATGGACAAAAAAGCCCCCTGACAGTTATGTGAAATGGTCACAAGTACAGAGAGAGGAAAGAAAAAAAATGCTTCTCTTACTAAGTGAGGCCAAAAGGCTAAGTAATGCAAGCTACATCGGTTAAGTGTGATAGCACTGCTGTAGCCCTTGAAAGCTTACATCACAATAAATGGGTAAGTCTTCAAGGTGCCACAAGACTCTTTATCGCTTGGCAGCACAGACCACAAGGAAGAGCGTATACAAGGCATTCCAAACAGATAACTCCACAGAAGAAAGACCAGTGGAATGAGGCACAGAATTTTGCTGTGCAAAGGCTTTTGTTCTGTGTTTTCTTAGCTGTCGATCTGATAGCAGCAGAATCCGAATGAATGTTAAGCTCCTGCACACCTTTCCTCCTTCCAGTTTTCCAGCTGCCATGCCGGTTTATTTTCTTACAGAGGTGTCTCAATTCAATCAGGCGTTCTGAGTGAGGGGCCTGCTTTCGTCACCAGCCATCATCACCAGCAAGTGGCACCTTCCCCCCTCCCTTTTTAAAAGCATCTGCACTGTATCGATGTACTGAGTTATCGCTAGAGAAGGCGCTAGACATAAGCATGCAGAAATGCCCTCCACTCTAAGGTTCACCTCAATATTTGGATGTTTGGGGCTGCAAACTTGTTTTTAATTGTTTTCCTGTCAACAAATGGCAAGCAAACAGAGAGGAGTCAATTGCTCACCCATGATCTAGTCAATTGATTTTCAGTGCTTTCAGTGTATGGTACTTTTTTTTTTAAAAAAAGATTTCCCTCCCCAAGGAAAAAAAAATCCATTCTTTTCACGGGGAGAAAGGGGGGATTGGGGCAGAGCAAGAAAGCCAGGCGCAAAGGCAAAGAGTGAAGGAGTGAGCACTCCTGTGCTTTGTGAAAATGCAAGGAACCAAATAGTTGCAGCCAAGAAAAAAGGGGGGGGGCCGGGAGAGCAAAGGTACTAATTGCTGCAGGCATGTGGGAGAGCAGTGGTGGAACCTTTGACTTCCTGTAATATATGTCTATTGGGAAAGCATTTTTTTAAAAAATCAATACTTGATAATTTGCCAACGCAAGGTATAAAAATTTCTTTTTTTCTAACAGCATAGGGTAGAGTTGTCCTATAATCATGGTCCAGTCAGTGGAAAGTGGGCAGGAAGTGGGAGAAACCAACAAAAGCACAGGAAACATTATACATGGGGACAAACATGACTCAGATTTGGTTGCTAGAAAAAGGTCAGGGGAAAAAATGGTCCCAAAAGATCCAGAACAAACACAAACAGGAAAAATGCAATGTCTGAAGAGAAGTGTGGGAGCCAAGGGATAAACCAAAGTAGTTTGGAACCAGAACCAACACGATAATGCTGTGTGGAGATGCCAATAGCACAATAAACGTCAGACAGCCCCCCCCCCGCAGTATACTATATAGCCAAGAAAGTAAACAATTATGGCATTTAGGAAAAATTCAAGAATGTAGAGAACATTTTAGAACTGGGAAGCATCAATGTTCCAAAATAACTGAATTCCCTGTGGCTTTCCAGTGAATCTATGACAAACAAATTGCAAGCAGGAAAAACAAAACCTGTCAATCACTATCAGGCTTTTTTTAAAAAAAATAAGCGGGGAACATGAAAGCCGAGAGAGAAAGTAAAAGGTCAAGTACATGGCAGAATTCTCCAACATAACACAGAGTCCGTTAACATACAGTAAACTAGGACTTAATTTAGTATTGGACATGTGGGAATATGGAACTAGATTTATATTCTGCTGCCGTATATTCATATTATATTTGATATTAAAGGCCATTGACCTACTGGCTTTGATCTGACTTAAAGCCAGAAGTTTCTAGTCTTGCTTTGTAAAAGCCTTATAAATGCTAGCACTTTCTGACAAACACATAAGGACTGCTAAAATCAAAGATTGCTTCAAGTTGACCAAATCTTGCTCTTTGCTGAAGAGAGATTATTCTAGCTGTTAATGCAAATGTTACTATGCTTTTGATAGGTAATGAAACAATTAACTAGGGTAACAAAACTAAAAAGTAACATCTAATTGGTCAAGTTAAATTATTTCCCCTCTGCCAGGTTTATTGTTAATCCCCCACTTTTCTTCTGTAAATGTTGTTAAGTGTGTAGTTGCCCCTCCTTACCCTAGTATTTGGGGACTGTTGGGGACTGATTCCCTCCTTAGTTTCTGTTGGGGCCATATGAATTTGCCTCACATTTTAGGTTAAGATGCTGAAGCTGCAGACCAGAAGGTGTGTAGTTCAGCAGTTCGAGACCCGAGAGTGCCACATGATGGAGTGAGCTCCTGTCTCTGGCCCCAGCCCCTGCCAACCTAGCAGTTCAAAAGCAAGACATTGCAGGTAGATAAATAGGTACTGCTTTGGTGGGAAGGTAACAGTGTTCTGTGCACCTTGGTGTTTAGTCATGCCAACCACATGACTACAGAAAATGTCTTTGGACAGTGCTGGCTCTTCGGCTTGGAAACTGAGATGAGCACTGTCCCCTAGAGTCGGATTCGACTAGCTTTCAAGCAAGGGAAACCTTAGGATGGATAGCCCCCTGATTTAATCTAATACTCTGGTTCCTTGATCTTATTCCAGTGTAGGGTAAAAGGTAGTTTTCTTTTCCTTTCCATCTGTGCTGTTTTGCTATGTTGTTCACTCATTTTTACTATATGCTTTTACTCTACTGATTTTGTTTTGGGAGTTTGCAAAATGGTTTGTAAGGAATTTTTCCCTGCTGGGGGAAGGGGGGGGGAGGTCTCTTTCTAGGGATATTTTTCATGTCCTCTGTTTAATTTGCCATAGGTGATATGGTGCCAGGAGTGGGGACAACATGTGGGCAAGCCTGCTAGGTAGCCCCCCTAGCTGTTAAGGGATCATCTCAACCAGAGCTGTGTTCAGAAAACAAGCTGTCTTCTCTGCCAGGAACTATTTGATTTTGCTGTCCCCCCCCCCCGTACTCTTCCCCCTGCCAGTGAGTGTTGTATTGCAGGCATCATGGAAAATTGTGTCTTTGTATCTGACTTGCTCTGAGTTGTAATGTTTTGTGTCTGCAATTTTAAAATGCATATAGATTGTGGTATGAAATGATTCAAATCGATGTTGCATACCTCCAGATCTCTTTCTAAAGTTACCCATATTTTTTTAATTGTTGTCCAGAGCTTTTTAAAAAAATTCTGGAGTTTGGAGAGCTATAGGTAAAACTCTCCTTTTCTCTCCCCCTTTTCTCCCCTTTTCTGATATGTAAGTGCTGTATTTTTTTCTGGGGGGGATATATTATTAAAATTTTTAAATGCTTAAATATGTTGTCGAGATAAATAATAAATAATAATAAATAAATAATAATTAAAAAAACTAGGGTAACAAAACTTTCCTGGAAACTACCAAAATTAGGGCTCAACTACATGTGATGATGTCCCTGTTTCCACCATGGGAACATGCTGGCATTTTAAGGCTGGGACTTTCTCTATCAAAAATGCAATCAGGGCACAATCCTGAATGCCTGGGTGGAGACCCAGGCTGCCTCCCCCTGGCTGAGAAGTCCTGAAAATGGTTCGTGTGGAGGAGATTAGGGATGGACACGAACCAGCTCACGAACTAATGTTTGTGATGAATTTTGGTCAGTTTATGGGCCGTGAAATGATGTTTGTGAACATCAACTGGCATGAACTTCCCACGAGCTTTCAAGCAGTTCATAGTGGTTCATGCCAGTTCGTGAATGGATACATTTCCAGACAGACTGTCTCCACTCAAACAAAATATTTACCAAACTAGAAAGCACCAAAGCACCTTCAAAGCAACTGGGGAGGTGGAATTCTCTAGCTTTGGAAACATCAATAGATTCCCTGTGTGTTTGGTGTATGAGCTTGCACTTTTGAACCTGTGCCTGACATTTCTGCAAAAAGCACTTTCCTGGGGTCTTCTTTCAGGGCCTATAACTCAAACTCCCCTAAGTTCAATCTACACATAACTTGAAGGACATGTAGAGAAACATCAGGGGGAGGTCCCCTGCAAGTCTGATGTCTCTAGTGTGCACAAGGTCAATTCTATACACACCTGGACCTCCTGAACCTGCACCTGTCAAAATGACCACTTGTCATTTCCCCGGAAATTACTTTCCTGGGAGCACTTTTTTTGGGAATCCATGACTTGGACCCCATAAATACAAACTTCGAAGGCAGGTATGGAGATCCCCTGTGATTTTGGTGTCTCTAGCACATGGGGGGGGGCAGCATTCTACCAGATCATGAACTTCACCAACTGAACCAGTTCATTGGACAGTTTGTGATGGTTTGTGGTTTGCAAAGTGGGCATGCCATGAACCACAGACTGAACTGCATTTTCCTGGTTCATGCTCATCCCTAGAGAAGACAGGAACCCCATCAGCAACAGAGGTGAGGGGTGGTGTTTACTGGGCCTCAACATCTGGGGAATATCACCTGGGTCTCTGTGCAGCTGGGATGCCATCTGGTTGGCTTTCAGGATGGCCCCCCTCACATTTTTGAAAGAAGAAAATCCCTTGACTGGCAGGATATCCCTGTGGCAGACACCAAGATACCTTCATTTCTAGTTGAATTCTCAGAAGTTATTATTGATAGGACTCATAGGAGACATACTTTCTCAGTGTTTATATTGCTTTTCTTTTCATTCAAAGGAGCTTTGATTCTCAAAAGATTATACCTTGGAAATCTTGTTGATCTGTAAGGTGCTACTGGAGTCTAATCTAGCTTTTGTACTGCAGTACAACACAGCTACCCTCTTGAAACTACCTTGGTCAAAATAGGATGTTTTCATTTTTTTGTTCCAAACAGTAATGGCCAATCAACAGAATGTGCTATTTATCATCGGTGCCTGAATTAATTGTTTCCTGCAAACAATAGAGCAAGAGGAAGGTTAACAACATGCTGGAAGTGATGAACAAACTGCCCACGTAAGTATTGACTTATCCATTTTGAGGCTGTCAGTGGGAATATTACTAACACTAAGGTACATCAATAGATTTGGAAAGGTTCTTATAGGCTGTCTGATCCAACACTGTGCTCATTTTGAATTTCCTTCTTTTGGCCCGTAACTCTCCTTTCAACTCCATGTTTCTATAGGCACAGACATACTCCAGATGGCAGTCTTTGTGTGGGTAGCCCTTAGGGAAAGGTAACGGGTAAAGGTTTCCCTTGCTTGAAAGCCAGTTGAATCCGACTCTAGGGATGCGGTGCTCATCTCCATTTTCAAGCCAAAGAGCCAGCACTGTCCAAAGACATTTCCGTGGTCATGTGGCCAGCATGACTAGATGCCAAGGCAATACCTATTTGTCTACTTGCAATTCCTTGCTTTCGAACTGCTAGTTTGGCAGAAGCTGGGCCCAGAGACGGGAGCTCACTCTGCTGTGCAGCACTTGGGTCTCGAACTGCTGAACTATCGACCTTCTGGTCTGCAGTTCAGCATCTTAACCACTAGAGCCACTGTAGCTCCCTTGGGTAGCCCTTACTAGCCATTAATAGCTTGGGGGTGCTGTGGGGATGCAGGTTTTAGAGACCGTAGCCATAGAGCAGCAGTGTCATGGCACTGACAGGGAAGCAGTTCCTAGACTGGGTCTGAGCACTACTTTCCTCCAAAGCATAATGTTGACACCTTAGGGCCTAACAATACGTTACTCAGTCCTTGTGTCCTATCTGGGTTAGCCATGAGTACTGTAGGTCATACCTTTCTTTGTAAATTTCCCATTGGGAATGAAGCTCTGAGACTTTTGGAAGCTGATTTAGGTAGGGACCATGGTGTATAGGGAGAGATTCATAAAGGGACCATGTGCATGTATCTTCCTCCCCACAGTTTTCCCAATCCAAAACAGCCCCGTCAGGTACTACATATGTTCCAATGCATATTCAGCCCCTCAAAGGGCAAACAGCTCCCTGAATGCCATTTCAGATTGGAAAAATGGTGTGGGGGGGAGAGTCTTAATCCCCTTTCCCTGCATGCTGCAGTTGCAGTCCCAATCTGAATCAGGCCCCATGCATGTGAGTGTCTGAAAATCCTCATGATCAACCTGGAGCTGACCATAAAGTGCAGTTTGGCCCTTAAAGTATCCCAGGATGCAAGTTATGTCTGGGCATTAATTACTACTGAAATGCATCAACAAACTCTAGCAGAAGAATGGATAAGTATGAGGGGCATCCTGGCTGTTATATCCCATTTCCCCTTTTATGCTAAATTCTAACACATCTTACAATGAGAATTCAAAGAGTTATAAGATATCCCATTTAATGTGAGTCTATATTTCTTCAGTGTGGGAAGGGCATATTTTTGTAATATATAAATTGCCTAGCGAATCAAACTAATGATGCATCAAGAGCTGGTAATGAGCATGCCACAGGAAGATGTGAGCGATCATTTTTGTTTTCATATTCATGAGTAAAAATGTTTCATAATCTGGCGCTTGAATGTGAGGCAGTAAATGGAATCGTCCCCTTACAAAGTGAGGAGAGCACACTGACAACACACAGTCTGGAAATCTTGAAATAAGCCAAGAGCCTTAATATTTGAGAAGCAGCTGGGGCTGAATGGCAAGAATTCAAAAGCTACTGTCTGGTCAGTTGATGCCTGAGAAAAGTTTAGTCAACAAGGAGAGATGTGAACTCCTTCCACTGCAGTGATTTTTTTCTCCTTCACCATGACTTGAAGATGAACACCTCCAAGGTTTCCCTGAATAATACTGACCAGAGGGATACGCCACAGTCAAAATCTTGGCTGTTTTACATGTTTAATCTAATATGATGCACAGGTTGCAGTCTGACACCTTAGGGCCTAACAATACATTACTCAGTCCTTGTTTGGTGTAGTGGTTAAGTGCGTGGACTCTAATTTGGGAGAACCAGGTTTGGTTCCCCCACTCCTCCACTTGCACCTGGCTGGATGACCTTGGGCAAGCTGTAGTTCTGATAAAAGCTGCCCTTGAAAAAGAGTAGTTTCTGTCAAGGGCTCTCTCAGCCCCAGCTACCTCACAGGGTGTCTGTTGTGGGGAGGGGAAGGGAAAGGAGTTTGTAAGCCACTCTGAGACACCTTTGGGTAGTGAAGGGTGGGGTATAAATCCAATCTCTTCTTCTTCTTCTTCTTCTTCTTCTTCTTCTTGAACTCAGTGGCACTTACATGAACCAAAATGCATAATATCCAGTAGGAATGCTCAGCTCTTCAGGGCCACAATCTTAAAATCACATTCTAATTACTGGGACCCCCCTCCATTCAGTGGCCCACCTCTCTGGTCAACTGCCCACATCCTGTCTGAACCCTAAAGGTACACCATCTCCACTCACCGCCACCACATGGACAAGCAGCCTACTGGGTTAAATGTAAAAAAGTTATTTGCTTTGGAAGCACAGAAGCTTTATTACAGTATCCCCAATCCTCCATGTGTCCCAGTTAACGGGAAAATGCTGTTCAAACAAATTTCACTAATGTTGTGACTCCAACGGTAATGAGAAAAAGAAATTTTACTTACAAAAATAGAAGCGCATCTTACATGACATATTTATGTAAGTAAGTCAACTGGCTACAGCTTCAAGTTCAGATAAGAAAGAGAAGAGAGGTCCTATCTCTCCTTATACATAATTGCAATTTAGTTTGGCAATATTCTATGCCTGCCAAAACCAGTTGGCTCCGTGATGTGTCAGTCACAAGGTGTCTCTATCCACTGGCTGTGTTGCCTGAGTTCTCTCCCACCCATTGCAGCCTAGGCCACTCTTCTATGATTGGGCCAGCATTTCAAGATCATTTGCATATGGAAGCTGATTGGACTTCACTCCATTCTACACCTCAAACTCCCACCCCCCTGCGAGACAGTTGGCTGTCAGTTGCATATGCGACCTGGTATATTCTGAGGTAAAATATGTCCTCACTCACAACACATCACTTCCCCTTCAAAAGAAACAAACCCAATAACACAACCATGCCACACCACAAAAAAGACAGATCACGCCACAAGCAGAATACCACAAGGTAAAAAATGATAGGAAAAGGTGCCAGCAGTCACCCCATTACTGCCACAGATATGTACCTGAGAGTTATTCAGAGGATGGTGTGCAGGTTCCAGGTCCCTGTTATAAAAGCTGCCTGGGGAATTATGGACCATTCACAGACTTTCAACCTTAACATACCCCACAGGGTTGTTGTGCAGATCATATGGGGGAGAGGAGAATGATGTCGGCTGCTTTGGTTCCCACTGCAGGGAAAGACTGCCCTTTCCCTAGGCAGAGGCTGAGGGGGGGGGGAATGTAAACCTGAAGACACACAGGCAGATAAAGGTAGGCTGATGGTTGCCTGGAAAGGACATAGGGTTGCCAGCTCCTGTTTGGAAACTTCCAGGATATTTTAGGGATGAAGCCTGCTGAGAGTGGGGTCTGAGGAGAAGGAAGAGGGGGACCTCAGACAGATACAATGCCATAGTCCCCACCCTCCGAACAACCCAGTTCTTTCTGGAATACCATTGTTGCCAATCTCCAGGTGACAGCTGGAGAGTTCTTAAAGCTCTGGTGCTAATTCAAAGTGCTGGGGATGTGTTGCATTCTGGCAGAGGATGCTGTGAGTGTAGAAAATGAATTATCGAGTAGTGTTCTGGAAAATCTTTAGGAACTGTTTGGTCCATTTACCATAGGGCACCCATCCAGAGCCTCTGACATTTTCTCACTCTGCTGGCATCAAAACCAATTTAAGGCAAAATAGAGATATAGAAACTTTTCCATCATCCTTTGTATCAATCTGTCTTTGTTGGCAATCCTAGGCCTGCCAGCACTCTCAGGGTGACTTCATGCCTCCTGACTGGCATTACTTTACTAGCCTTGGCTGCTTGCTCCTGTTCAGCAGGAGCCTCCCTAAGGAAGCTGCCTGGGTGATTTTGGACCAGCCCCAGACTTTCTGCCTAACCTACCTTGCAGGATTGCTGTACAGATCACAAAATGGAAGAGGAGAATGAAGTAAGCTGCTTTGCTCCCCACTAATGAGAAAGACAGTATTTTGCCTAGGAAGAGGCTGCTGAGAGGGGAGGAGATAAAGTTGCCAACTTTAGGTATGGAAATTCCTGGAGATTTGAGGGATGGAGCCTGGAGAGGGTGGGGTTTGAGAAGGGGGTGGGACCTCAGACAGGTACAATGCCGACTCCACCCTCCAAACCAACCATTTCCTCCTGGGGAACTATTCTTGCCAATCTCCAGGGGAGGGCTGGAGATCACTCAGTATTACAACTGCTCTCCAGGAGGGAGGGGTAAGGAGATGGAAAGCTGAAGTCAAAGGGGCACATAAAGGTAGGTTGATGGTTGACTAGGAAGGTGATAGGCTTGCCAACTCCAGGCTGGGAAGTTCCTGGAGTTTTGAGGGGTGGAGCCTGGAGAGGTTGGGGGTTGAGGAGGGGTGGGACCTCAGACAGGTACAATGCCACAGACTCCACCCTCCAATCCAGTCATTTCCTCCTGGGGAACCATTTTGCCAATCTCCAGGGGTGGGCTGGAGATCACTCAGAATTACAACTGTTCTTCAGAAGGTAGAGATCAGTTCCCCTGGAGAAAACGGTAAGCTCTGTGTCATTATAACCTGCTGAGGTCACCACAGCAAATTGACGCTGAGTGCAACAAGGCCAGGGCACTTGCCCAGAGCCTCTTTCTAGAGCTCATTGTATTTATTTCCACAGTGGGCCTTATTCCTAGTATAAGATGAAACAGAAGGCAAGGAATGGCCAAAATGACTCTACATCTAACTGATGAGAGTAGGGTGGGGCCATCTGCCAAGTGTATCGGAGTCAGAGAATTCTCTTAAGCATTTCCCTCTGAGATC
This sequence comes from Gekko gecko, assembly GCA_029375565.1. Taxonomy (NCBI): domain Eukaryota; kingdom Metazoa; phylum Chordata; class Lepidosauria; order Squamata; family Gekkonidae; genus Gekko; species Gekko gecko. The sequence goes on along the minus strand of JAPDNY010000007.1, from coordinate 42,844,061 downwards.
CTCTTGCAGGCAGATCAGCCTCCTTCTCGGTCCATAGATGTCCAACTCCTCAGGGCTGCCATCTTAAGACCAGGGCCCTTCCTTGTTTAGTGGTCCATCTCCCTGGTCAACTGCCCCAGTCCTGTCTTAACCCTAAAGGTATACCGTCTCCACTCATGCCGCCATGTGGAAAACCAACCTTTGTCCCACTTTGGAATTCCTGGCCACATGTGGCCCATAGGTCACTCTGCTTGTCTTCCTCTTTGCCCTTCAGCTCTCTTGCCAGTGTTCACATGCTCTTTGGTGTCCTCAGCCCCTCTTGGGGTCCCTGTGCCATCCTGGTGCCACAGACTTCTGTGGCTAATCCCCTGAAAATAAATTTTGTATTCTTAACACATGACTTTAATGGTTTGTGAACCATTAAATATGGTGACAAACTGCAGAGTTTTAAAGGGGTTTTTAAGGGACTACTGTGGGTGATGATAGCTCACATCTGCAGTGTTGTTGTTGTTTAATATTAAAATTCTATGTCACTAATTTGATTCTGTCTCTCCAGAAACTGTGTTCTGTAAATCAGGAGCCTGCTTTGGGAATCTATTATTTCTCCAAAATTTTTCCCTCCTTTCTGCCTTAACCACTACTTAATATTACATTTGTGATGATGATAATCATGGTTAATGACAATGAAGACTTCTGTCTTAACCAGGATTTGAAACCCGTGTTCAGGGCCTGTTACAGGTTTTTGTGGGCCCTGGACAAAAGACTACATCTGTCCCCCCCTTTTCCCTTTGATACACACCCTTTCTCCTCTAGCCACACCCTTTTAATTGGTTCCTCCCCTTTGGCTCTACCTTTTCTTTTTAACCACTCCCCTTTCCATTTAAATTTGCTTACTTTGGTAAAGAGAAATCATATAACATTTTGCTGTCCTGGTTATCTTTTATTACCTTGTATAAAAAGATATGTAACATTGGTATAATAAATATATGTCTTTTTCCATAACACTATTCCTTTAAACATGAATTGCATATGATGTTTGCAAATGAAAACTAACTAACTGAAAGCCAAATCCTCTGAGTGTCCAGGCAGTGATGTATGTAGCGAAATGAAGGCTTGGAAATTTTCTAGAAAGTTACATCTGTAGGTGCACGAAGAAGAAGAGTTAGTTCTTACACTCCACTTTTCTCTTCCCTAAGGAGCCTCCAAGTGACTTACAATCACCTTCCCTTCTTCCTACAACAGGTACCTTATGAGGTAGTTGGGACTGAGAAAGTTTTGAAAGAACTGTGACTGGCCTCAAAATGGACCAGCAGGCTTCATGGAGAGGAATGTTTGTCTAGATTACAGTCCTCAGCTCTAACTACTACACCACACTGGCTCTCAAGTGTAACCAAAACACTTCCCACCTTGTTTTTTCAATAGAAAAACAGTGACACATAGTATCAAAATCTACATACTGTGCTTCATGTGATTCAATTGACAGGACTGCTGAAGCACTCATTTGATCTTGGGACATCTGTGCCCTAAGATATTTCTTAATTTCAGCTTGCTCAAGCTCCTTTCAGCTGATGCTACTGAAACAGGAATTGTCAGCAACAACTGCAAAGCCACAGATGTATTTGGGAATGTGGGGCTCAGTGAACAAGATATGATGTAGCACAAAGTCTCTACAAGGGATCATTCTACAAAGCAGGTTAAGTGATAATCCATTTTTTGTTTAAAATCAAATATCCCCTTCCTATATTTACCCATGATGATCAGACCCTTGTAAATGCATGAAGACCCCCCCATATTATTATTTGTCCCCCTCCCACTTTCCATGGTTGCAGTGTGCTGAATGGAAATCTCTCCCCTCCCCAATGTAACACCATAAAAGTGTCTATTTCTTCCTCTGAGCATGAAATGAGGCTGTCATCACAGAACTTACCGAAGAGGGTGCATTTTCTTGAATGGATGGTCCCTTTGATTCACAACATCATCTTTTATTGAATTCACTCCCCCCATCCCTGGTCTGGTTTAGCTCCACATAACTTGCTATAGAAGGATTCAAGGATAGCTACAGGCACACAGGCTGGAAAATACTAGGGTTGCCAACCTCCAGGTGGGGCCCAGAGAGCTCTTAGAATTATTCCAGACTACAGCAATCACTTCCCCTTGAGAAAATGGCTACTTCAGAGGACAGACTCTGTGTTGTTATACCAATTAACATACCCTCCTTCACCTTCCCCAGGATCCATCCCCCAAATCTCCAGGAATTTTCCAACATGGAGTTGGGAACCCAAGCAAGCATGTGCACACACACTTCCTTTGCAGCTGTAGCCTGCCTGGCATGCAGGGGAAGGAAAGCTTTTTTTGCTTTAGACAGATGGGAAGGGAAGTGTCTGTGTGGGGGGCTACCCCCTACAGATACAGACAATGATTCCCTCCCGCTTGCTGAGCCCAGCTAAAAGAGAAGGCAAAATCATGGCTAGCACCTATTCATCATCACCATTTTACAGTGATTTTAAAATGCCATGACACACCAGTCCACAAACTTAAAAGAGAAAGCCAAGAAGGGAGGGAGACTCACAGCCTCAGTGGCAGAAGCTGCTGTTGGGAGGGGGTGCCTGGCAGTGATCTTTGGTCAGTAACTGACCCAGTAAGCCCTGTTCTGATGCTGGGCCTGCCACTGTTCAAAGCTACTTTGCAGATTGTCACCACTCACTGCACTCTGAAGATGAGTTTCAGTTGCTCGTAATGTCTACCTTCAATGTTAGGTCACTGAGAATTGCCCCCTCCATGTTTTTGGGCTTGAATGATTCATTGAAGGAAGGAGGAATCATCCCCCCCATCTTTTTTCTGCTGCTCTATAGTAATGATGGCTGGTCAGCCAGCTGGTTGGAAGGACAAAAGAGTTTGTCCTTTCTTTCCTCAGTGCTTTACTTGTTTCACAATTGCCTGAAGCACCTAGTGCATACTGGGAAATGTAGTTCACTGGTCACGGACAGTAGAGTGTCAAACATCTTGGCTCCTGGGAAATGCCTCAATCAGAAATGGAACAGGCAAGAAATTGGGGCAAGAACCGAGGAGGAAGAGACACTTTTTTCTTCCCAGTCAGCTGCCCGGTTGGCCAAATAAGTAAATAAACCTACCATCTGCACATAACAGTGCTGCCTTAGTAGACCAACTGGTAAATTGGAGTTGCATTGTCTTCAGGAATCCCATGATGCATTCATAATATGGTGGTCTGAACCCAGTCCATGAGTGTTTGTAATCAAGCTTCAGTAATCCTGAATTACGCCCACTTCTTGATATGTTTTTATGTGATCTCATAATGACATGAGTCTGGGGAAGCTTAACATCATTATAATTAACCATGGTTACTTGTGATGCAGAAATAACACTAACAGTGCAATCCTAAGTGGAGTCATACCCTTCTAGGCCCATTGATTTCCATGGATTTACCAGGCTGTAACTCTGTTTAGGACTGCACTCTGAATCATGGTTAAAGTTGAAAATGGAAAAGAGATTGAAAGAAGGCATGCTATCTCAAGGATGGCTCCTACTGCTTTGCAAACCACAGGTTGTAGAAAATTAATATTGCTCCTGCACTGGACTTTACTCCCAATTTGCCCTTCAGCATTTTGACCAGCCGAAGCAATAACTTTTCTATTGATCCTGAGCCCAAATTGTTGTTGTTGTTCAGTCGCACAGTCGAGTCCGACTCTTCGCGACCCCATGGACCAGATTACGCCAGGCCCTCCTGTCTTCCGCTGTCCGCTGAAGTTTGCTCAATTTCATGTTTGTTGCATCGATGACACTGTCTAACCATCTCATCCTTTGCCGTCCCCTTCTTCTTTGACCTTCAATCTTTCCCAGCATCAGGGTCTTCTCCAGTGAATGCTCCCTTCTCATTTGGTGGCCAAAGTATTTGAGCTTCAGCTTCAGGATCTGGCCTTCCAGGGAACAGTCAGGGTTGATTTCTTTTAGGATTGACTGATTTGATCTCCTTGCAGTCCAAGGGACTCTCAAGAGTCTTCTCCAGCACCATAGTTCAAAAGAATCGATTCTTCGGCGCTCGGCCTTCCTTATAGTCCAACTCTCGCAGCCATACATTACTACGGGGAATACCATTGCTTTGACCATGCGGACTTTTGTTGGCAAGGTGATGTCTCTGCTTTTTATCATGCTGTTTAGGTTTGCCATCGCTTTCCTCCCAAGGAGCAGGCGTCTTTTAATTTCATGGCTGCAGTCACCATCTGCAGTGATCTGAGATCCTAGGAACGTGAAGTCTGTCACTACTTCTACGACTTCCCCTTCTATTTGCCAAGGAGTGATGGGGCCAGATGCCATGATCTTAGTTTTTTTGATGTTGAGCTTCAAGCCCACTTTTGCACTCTCCTCTTTCACTCTGAGCAAGAGGCTCTTTAGGTCCTCTTCACTTTCTGCCATCAGAGTGGTATCGTCTGCATATCTGAGGTTATTGATCTTTTCCCCAGCAATCTTAACTCCAGCTTGTGATTCATCCAGGCCAGCATTTCGCATGATGTACTCGGCATATAAATTAAATAAGCAAGGTGACAATATACATCCTTGTCGTACTCCTTTTCCTATGCTAAACCAATCAGTTGTTCCATATCCGGTTCTAACTGTTGCTTCTTGACCCTTATACAGGTTTCTCAGGAGACAGGTGAGGTGGTCTGGTACTCCCATCTCTTTAAGAACCTGCCATAATTTATTGTGATCCACACAATCAAAGGCTTTAGCATAGTCAATGAAGCAGAAGTAGATGTTTTTCTGGTACTCTCTTGCTTTCTCCATAATCCAGCGAATGTTGGCAATTTGATCTCTAGTTCCTCTACCTCTTCGAAACCCAGCTTGTACTTCTGGCAGTTCTCTATCCACGTACTGTTGGAGCCTAGCTTGTAGGATTTTGAGCATGACCTTGCTAGCGTGTGAAATGAGTGCAATTGTGCGATAGTTTGAACATTCCTTGACGTTGCCCTTCTTTGGGATTGGAATGTAAACTGACCTTTTCCAATCCTGTGGCCACTGTTGTGTTTTCCAAATTTGTTGGCAAATTGAGTGCAGCACTTTAACAGCATCTTCTTTTAAGATTTTGAATAACTCAGCTGGGATACCATCACCTCCACTAGCTTTGTTGTTAGTAATGCTTTCTAAGGCCCATTTAACTTCGCTTTCCAGGATGTCTGGCTCGAGGTCAGTGATTATACCATCGTGGTTGTCAAGGACATCGAGGTCCTTCTTGTATAGTTCTTCTGTGTATTCTTGCCATCTTTTCCTAATCTCTTCTGCTTCTGTTAGGTCCCTACCGTTTTTGTCCTTTATCATGGCCAGCTTTGCATGGAACGTTCCCTTGATTTCTCCAATTTAGGCAGGACCTGTTGCTTCTCAGAGACACTCCGACTCTGGTTTTAGAGAATCTAAAATGAAAAGAGATCCTGAAGAAAAGGAATGCTTGCTAATCTGCCTCCATTTTGGGTATTTGAGACCCAGTCTATGGATTCCCAAATACAGCAGACAGCTACCCACTTGATGTTATGCTTGAGCTACCTAGAGTAAGGCTGCGCTATGACTTTCTGCCTGGGGTAATGCATTTCTCAGGGAAACTAAGGACAGGGATGCTAGTTGACCTATTCCTGGACATTAATTGCTAATGACTTTTTAATTCTGATGTGAACCATCGTTAACATGTGTAAATAGCTTCAAGGCCCTTTTCAGAAATGCCTCACTGCTAGGACTGTCTTTGCTTCTCTTTGTTCTGTTGCTGTGAAATCAGAGGTTTTTCTTCTTCTCTTTAGACTAGCCACTTGTTTTTAATTAAATATTGTGCGAGATGAAACCAAGCCAAATGTGGCTTCAGCACAGATGGCTGCTGGAAGCTGTAGTGTATTTAAAGGTGTGTGAAAAGAAATTCACCACTATTAATTGAATGTGACTACTGAGAGTATTCAAATGAGCAGAAGAGTTCTCATTTTCACCTTAAAACATTTGAAATAAACAAATGGCCATTGCTTTTAACGATGGGAGATAGGCTTGCAAGGCAGGCAGTGGTGATACACAATTTGGTGACCACTTAATATATTTAATTTTGGGTTTATAACCCACCCTCCCCTGTCTAGACAGGGCTCAGAGTGGGTGACAACATGTACATAAACAATATTTATAATTTAAATAATTAAAACATTAAAACAACCCTCACAAAAGATGGTGTATAAAAGGGAGCAACCCTTACAGGAAAGGAGAATAAACAGTCTACAGCTGGTCAGTAAAAAGAATTAATGAATACCAAAGGGGAGAGAGGGAGGGGAAAAGGAACAGGGAGGGGAAGGGAGGCCAGGGGAGGGTGGTATAGAAACCGAATTTAATAAATAAATAAATAGCTGTCCCTGCCCTCAGCCATAGGCCTGGTGGAACATCGCTGTCTTGCAGGTTCTGTGGAACTGCCTTAAATCTCACGGGGCCTGGATCTCACTTGGCAGAGCGTTCCGCCAGGTCGGAGCCAGGGTCGAAAAGGCCCTGGCTCTGGTTGAGGACAGGTGGATATTTTTTGTGCCAGGGATCACTAGTAGATTATTATCCACTGAGCATTAATACCCTTTGGGGGATATACCAGGAGAGGCAGTCCAGAAGGTTTGCTGGTCCTGGACCATTTAGGGCTCTAAAGGTTAATACCAAAACCTTGAACCTGATCTGGTATTCAGACTGGAGCCGGTGCAGCTGATGGAGCACCAGTTGAGTTTCCTGAAGCCTATTTGCTTCTTGAGCCTTGAGGATTACACAACCCTCTCCCCAGGAAGTTCTGGGTTGCTTCTTACCAGTTGATTGACTAGCACAGGATTGCCACACATACACACTTCCTTATTTCTCTGCTCTTGGAAGCCTCTCCTTGTGGCCATTCCAGGAGGAAACCTTCCTCTTTCTTTGGAAACTGAAACCAAACAGCATCTCTTCCCCAGAACCAAGAGCTTATCCTGGCTTTGATTCATCGTCTTAGTGCAGGAGATGCACTGCAGGGAATGTCCATTCAGAAGCAGCTGTTTCTGTCATAGGACAATGCTTGTGTCACAAACATCCCTTTTGGGGGGGTTGCTCAGGCTAGGACCTAGGAAGCCACAAAAACTATCCAGTCACCTTTGCTTGCCAACCTCAGTTAACCAGAAAAGGAGGAGACTCCATTAATAGGATTATTCTCCTACAGAATAACAAAAGAGGGCACAAAAATTGTATCTTTTAAAATTTTTATTAAAAAAAATAAAATAAAAATGGCAGGATAAGGAACAAGCATGGGTAAAAAATGTAGTAGTCTTTCGGGAAAAATTACAGGTGCTCTGTGTCCCTCCTAAAAACAGTCTCTTTTTCGAAGTAAGAACAAAATTAGTTGTATCTTCTGAGCTGGCAAAACAATCTCAAACAAAAAGGTCAGTCCTCACAAAAAGGCATCTTGAGCCTTGACAGTATGCAGATATCTGTTCTTCAGAAACGCAGGCATAGTTCAGTAGGCTGAATCAAGCTGAAGGTTGAAGCGAGTCTGTCAGAGGTCAATCTGGAAATATTTTAAGACCTAGAAAAGCCAAGGCAGCCTGTAACTTTAACTCTTGGCTTGCAATTGTCCAACATTTTTGTGACTGGGCCCACCTCCCATGGCAGTCATTTTGTGGTTGTGCCCGATATGCTTCCTCAAAGTTCTATGCTTAACTATTAATCATTTAGAAAAATGAGAACCCTTCTCTTATTTGTCTGACATTTGGCAGGGAGGATCCATTTGTGAGGCGTACAGTTCCTCAGAATTTCATCCAAATTGGATGGAAAGCAAGATGTTAAAGTTCAAAACATCTTATGGCTTTGTTTACAAAACTGGGAAGAAATTAAGCTTCCTTATACTGTGCCCAGCTATTGCTCTGTCAAGGTCTCTACCGTCTATTCTGGCATTACCTTTCAGACTCCCAGGTCCAGCCTATACAACATATTTGGAAATGAGTCAGTTGAGGGTTTTGCAGCCTGACTTGCATTCCTTGCTGCCAGATGGCTGCTGTAGAGAACTTATTCCCCAAGTGCCACAGGGCCTAATTTGGATCATAATGCCCCCTGCAGTGGGGCAAATAATGCACTTGTGGCTTTTTGGGATCAGGAAAATGACCCTGGTGGGAGGCTGGGTCCTCTTCTTTCTCCCTTGCCACAATCCTGATCCAAATTGGGTTCTGCCTTGCTTGGGAAATAAAGAAGTACATCACCACTACAGTGTAGTAGTGTGTCTTACCTAGCTCCTCTCTAGATAAAGGCAACAACAAAGCCCCTTTCAGATGTTTTATTTCTAGAACTCTGATCCTGTGTTAGGGTTGCCAGCCTCCAGGTGGGGCCTGGAGATCTCCCGCTTTTATAACTGATCTCCAGTTGACAGAGATCAGCTCCCCTGAAGGAAATGGCTGCTTTGAAGGGTGGACTCTACAGCATTGTACCAGGCTGAGGCCCCTCCCCTCCCCTCCCCAAACCCCACTCTCTTCTGGATCCACCCCCAAAGTCTCCAGGTATTTTCCAACCCAGACCTGGCAACCCTATCTTGTGTACCAGGTCAGCATGCTATGCACACTCATCTCAGTATGTGCCGTTGCCATTCTTCTGAAAAGAGCAATATGCATATTTTGAAGCTTCAGTATGTGTGAATGTGTAACCGCAAAAAACATTTTATTTTTTATTTAAAATTAATTAGCCATCTTTCTACCTTATGGAACTCAAGGCAGCTTACAAAAGAGATAAAAAACATAGAATACATAAAATACACAAAAACCCAAAATTCAAAATCATTCACAGTGATTTAGGATTGCCAGCAAATTAATCCAATGCCATCCTAAATATATCAGTTTTGGTTTGTGCCTACTGAATCTGCAAAATATGTACATTGCCCGTGTCAGATAAAATGGCAATTACACATACTGAGATGACTGGCACATAGCAAACTCTCCTGATATGTGGGATGGGAGTGCCAGAAATATGCCTGAAAAGGGCTCAAGTCTCCTAAATACTCCAATAGACTTGGGACTATTTTTTTGGGGGGGATCAGAACATATCCTTACCAGTCAGTAGAAGTTTGCACTTCATTTTTGATTACTCACATGTGATAAACAATTAGAAAATGTCCTCAGAGAATTGTAGAACTAGAAGGAAGCTGATAGCTATCTGATTCAGTTTTTATGTTGAAAACGGTTTCTGTTTACTTATTCATATCTTACTGTTTAGTACACATAATTCAGATTTGCCAAGAGGAGAGTGAAGTACCTGGGTAACATCTCTACAAATTGCTTGCCACATTGTTTATTCAATATGAATTAAAAGCACAGGAAGAAAGAGCAAAGATACACATTCAAATGTTATAAGCCAGCAAAGAACTACCAGCTTTCATTTTGATATCAGACTAACTCAAATATAGGTGGCAGTGGGCTGTAGGAAAGTCTAGAGTAAAAAAGCAAAGCAATTTTGCTTTTAGAGAAAGGTGCTGGCATAGAAAGAATTATTCAATGTTCTGCATACCTTTGGATCCAAAATACCAACTGCGTGACTAAGTACAGTTTGATGTTTACATCACTCCCCACTACATCTTCTCAGATAATCATATAAGTATTCTTTTTTTTAAAAAAATACAGTTGATAGAAGTGTGAGAAAAGCACAGAGGATGCTTCAAAAATCACTAAGGCATTTCTGTGGCTTACACATGCTTAGCAGGTTGTGTTTTTTTACAACCTACAAACAGTATTCAGACCCACTAGAAAAATACAACAGGTGCTATGATCAGCAAAAGATAGAAGAGGCCTCCTCACTTCTGCAGGAGTATACTGCATGCCATGCAATTGTGGATGGGTTTACATTGGGACCACACAGTGTAGCATTCAGACAAGAATAAAAGAACGTGAAAGACACTGCAGACTGGGCCAACCTGAAAAATCAGCAATGGCTGAACATAGCCTAACTCAAACAGGACACAGTATCTTATTCCAAGACACTGAAAGGCTGGACAACACATTCCAATCCCCATGTCAGATTACACAGGGAAGCCATTGAAATTCATAAACATAAACACAATTTCAACAGGAAAGAAGATAGTTTAAAAATGGCATGGTTTCCTGTTCTGAAAAACACAAAATGCTCTACATCTTACAATAGCACTACAGATAAGATTAGAATTTCAACAGCCAATCCATATGCAAAAGAACCTCCTCAGGAAAGCTCCTCCAATAGCATGTCACAGCCTGGGGAACTCTTACAAGATAATGACTCAGCCCTACCCCATCTTCCTGAGTAGATATAAATTACCTGCCTATCATTTTTCTTCTCACCTTGACACAGAGAGTACTCCATATTTCTGTGTTATACCTCTGATTATGCCAGTCACAGCTGCTGGCAAAATGTCAGGTCCTACAAATCCAAGACCATAGCCATACGGCCCAGAAAATCTACAACAATTAAAAAACAAGAATGAAATGCATATATTTGAATCAGATAATATGGTCTCATCCCTGCCCCATGCGTTCCTCCAACATATATTCTCAAGTTTAACCACATAAGTCTTATATTTACCCTGATTACATTCTGCATTGTATCTTTGTATCTTGACTGCTTTCTGTACAACAGCACTCCCACCTACTGACTGGAATAGAAGGACTCAAAGATCTCCATTGCTACTTGGGTCTGATGAAGGGAGCTTATACCTTGAAAATCTTGTTGGTGTCTAAGGTGCTCTTCTTCTAGAGACTAGCTTGGCTGTTCTCTGAAACATTTACTCCTCTCCCCACAATCAATGCATATGAGATTTCAGGGGGAACTGTAACAGTCTCCCTCTTCTTTCAAAAATGTCTACCCAATTTCTTAGGGCTGTGATGCGAAGCCATGGCAGACAGCAAGGATATTCATTTTCTGTATCTTTCAAGTGTGACTGGTGATACCAAGCAGAAACAAGTTATTTGTGATTTTGTCCTTCAGGACATTTTTTACCTGGTCAGCAGAACATACAGGTCAGTAATCTCTCAAAAGGGTCATGGTTTGTGGGATGGCTTGCCATATTGGATTGGAAAACTCTAACTGTGAACATTGCAGAATATAGTGAAAACAAAGACAGGTCTATGAAAAGACATCTAAGCGTTTGTGCACATGTGTGTGTGTGAATTTGTATGGAGAACTTGCATCAAATAACTGACTACCTACAAACATCATCATCATACTTACCAAGAAAATTACGTGGAAGAGGTCTCTTGAAAGTTAAGCAAGCAGCTGAAGAAGAAAAATGAGCACTGAATTACTACACAAATAAAATCAAAGAGAAGTTTCTAGCTGAAGTGTACAAGGCAGACTTATTTAAGGTTACAGAAACCAAAGAAGATTACAAAAAGACTGAAATCAAAACTCACTTTGAGAACTGAAAGGAAAAGCATCTGCATGGGCAATATTTGAAAGATATAGAGAATAAAGTTGATAACAAAAACACCTAGAAGTGGCTCCAAAATGGAAGGACTCATTATAGATGCACAGCAGGCACTCAAAATGGAAAGTATGAAAGCCAAGATTCAGAAGACCAGTGATAGCAGCAAATACCAACTTTAAGGATGAAACAGTCAACCACAGTGCTTGCAGTAAAATCGCTCAAACTGACTATGAAGTGTAGCTGTGTTGCACTGGAATCTTTGCAAGAAGTATGGTGGGGCACAGTATATTCCAGCTGCTATTTAATTCAGTAGTGATATCACAACTTTTGTATGGTGTCCCTATATGGATACCTGCTGGAGTCCAGTCCTTGTTACTTCAGGCAATGGGAGTGCTGCCTAGGTGCATTTCATCATCAGCTCTCCATTATGAATTCAGGCTTAGCTCTACAGAAGCCTGTGCCTTTAATTATTGGTTCCATCTATTCTTTGAGCCCCCTGAGGGTAGCTTGGTAAGCTTAACCCTTAGGGACTCATATCACAGATGTAGAAAAAATGAGAAATAGAGTTTGGATTATTGACATTGCATCTCAGGAGATAGTAGAATAGAAAAGAAAGAACAGGAGAAGATCACAAAACACCAAGACCTACAAATAGAGTTAAACTGCCTCTGGGAGAAGAAGTTTACCATTGTGCCAGTTGTCACTGGAGCCCTTGGAGCAGTGCCTGAAAGTCTCAAGAAACATCTGGACACCAGCTCAGCTCCAGAGGACAGGGTTGCTTGGAACAGCAAGAATCCTACAAAGATATATCAGCAGTTCCCAAGTACTTGGCTAGATCTCAAGCTGCAGAACACTATCTACCAGTCAGATATCTGACTGTGAATAATAATAATAATAATAGTAATAATAATAATAATTTACTCTCATAATTAGGTGTAGCCATTATGGCACTTTCAACTTGTGTCTTCCCTTTAACATGTATTGTTCTAGGCCCTTTGCTGGAAACATGCAGTCACAAACAGAATTTATATAAAATGCATTTTTTTCATTTCCCCCAGTACAAAGGCAATAAGGCACATCTGGAAGGACTCTCTTACATTCACAGATGGAACTGAGCAAACACTTCACAATGAATAATTTATTCGGCAGATAAATTTAATGTTCCCAATTCGTTCATGAACAGATCATGAAATTCCTCTTTTATTCAAAATTATTCATGAAGTCCTTTAGCAGATGACTCTCTGTCCGCATCTGGTGCGTAGAGAGTTTGCCTCTACATATTTGCAATTTGCATTTCATACTCTCTGGGCAAGACTTATGAAAGATTTTGTATTTTTTCAGCTTCCTGTGTGGATGGAAGCAGCCCAAACCCTTGCAAGAAGATGGTATGAACTGTACCTTTAACCAAGGGACAATTAACTACTATGGCATGCAGAATCTGAGAAAAAGGTTTGCAGAAAACTCAATGAATAAAGTATGAGCTGATTTCAGCATATTTGAGAGGAAGAACAACAACAACAAAAAACTCCTATGGAATCCCCTCCTCATCATGCATATTTTGCCAAAAAACTGTAGCCTAAAGATGGAAATGAGCTAGCTTGCTCAGTTTGATATATATAATTGATTGATTCACTTTCAGTACATGATAGGCATGTATTAAGGTCCTTGCATATGAATCTCAATTTGCATATTTTTAACCTCCATCCCCACACCTTCCCCCCAAGATTCAAATACATTATACCAATGGCAATCTTGTAGGCTATGTGAGATTACGCCAGCTAGGACTGATAGATACACTGGCATATAACAACACAGGCATCTTATATTTAGGGAAAGAAAACTACAGCTCATGATCTGGAATGCAACAATGTTTTCTCAACCAAAAGCGGATGCCGAAACTGCACTAGATATTTCTGTTGCACAAAACCAGAACAAGCCATGGAGTGAAAATAACACAACTGAATTAAGAACAAACAAACATAGACCTTCCCCCTGTCCTAACTTTCTAAAACGGTTCCATGGGGTGACTCTCCAGCTTCTTCTCTTAGTGGCTGGATTGTGCCTCAACCACACAATGGGTTAGATTCACCCCTGCTGATCCAAGGAAGTACAAATTACGTCTCTCTACATGAGATGTTTGCTCACAGGGGAGGGCTGTGGCATTTCCATTACCGCACACCCTCCTGGCTGACATCTTTACTTCCCACTATGGGATCAATAGAAGGAAGGTTAGCAGATGCGGCATGTCGGAAAGCACTAAGTCAGTTTAAGCACAGGAGAACTTCTAGTAAATGTTTACAGCAGTAATTCTCTTTTGCTAAATCCCTCCTCCTCCTCATTTCCCCTCCAGGATAAAAAAAACATTGGAGAAACCAAATAAAGTGCTGAAGAGATGGGAAGTTCCATGGACATGAGAAGGCATTTAATTTAATATATTTATTTACTTTATTTATATACTGCCTTTCTCCCCAAAGGGGACCCCAAGTGGCTTATACCATGAGACTCAAGGTGGTGCAGAGGTTAGGAGCAGTGGACTTCAATCTGGAGAACCAGATTTGATTCCCCACTCCTCCACATGAAGCCTGCTGGGTGACCTTGGGCCAGTCACCGTTTCTCTCAGAATTCTCTCAGCCCCACCTATCTCACAAGATGCCTGTTGCGGGGAGAGGAAGGGAAGGTGATTGTAAGCTGCTCTGAGACTCCTCTTCTTCTACTTCTTCATTGTTCTCTTCTCCTCCATTTTACATGAGAAAGCATATATTTTGCCCTGTTTTTAGTTTAATAATGAACCTTCATTCAGAGAAGCATATGGCATGTACAGCCCAAGAAGTGAACCAAATCATGTTTTAAACTGAACTCATGAAGTGGCCTTATATTGAATCAGAGGTCCGTCATTATTACCTATTAGGAATCAGGCCCATTGCACAATGAAAGGCAATGGGCTCTAGTAAGAGGGCATGGGAGAGTGCAGCGGGCTGCATCAGGCCCCCTCCACGAAGCACCGGCTGAGTGCCCTGGTCAGGCCAGCACTGGATGCAGGGCCATCCCTCTCTGAAGCCGGGGGCAGGTGGTAGCTCACACGGCCCCTCCGCGTGCTGACCTCTCTGGAAGGGGCAGTGGTGTCCTGGTCCCCCACCAGGTAGAGGAGCGTACGGCCACTGCCTGCATCCCGGTTCCTGGGCGTGGGGTCGCCAAGCAGGAGGGGGTTGGTGCAGCGGTGCATCTGTAGCAGTGAGGGCCTGTGCTGGGGCAGGGTGGTGGTGGACTGTGACAGGGAGGATGGGTGGGGGAGTGGTGGCCTCCTGCTGCTGGCAGGGCCGGCAAGCAGGAGGCAGTTGGCATGGCAGCAGCTCTGCAGCAGTGAGGGCTTTTGGTGGGGGGTGTAACAGAGCATCTGCAGAGTGGCCTGGGCAGAGGACAATTCTCGGCCACTGCAGAGGCAGTGGTATCACGTGGGGTGAGGCGCCGCTGGTGCTGTCTTCCACTCCCTCACACAGGCCTCTGGTGGTGCTTGTGAGGCACCTGGGCCAGGGTCCCTGGAGCCCATTGAGCGCCCTCAGAGGGTGGCTGGGGACTTGGCTTGGGGGCCATGTGGCGGCAGCAGAGAGAAGGCCAGAGGAAGGGAGAGTGCGGCGCTTTGGGCTCCTCACTGGATTGGGCTGCCGCAGGAGGAGCCGGTGTCCAGAGTCTTGTGAGGAAGAAGGCAGGGGCAGAGGCCAGGGTGGCTCGAGGTGGGGCCGGAGGCAACAGGCCGAGGTGAGGTGAGGCGGGCCTGTCTGTGCCTTGCATCAGTCCCGAGCACAGTGCCGGTAGCTAGGCTTGGATGGCTGTGGTGGCGGCTGCAGGACTGGGCTCGGCCTGAAGTCCGCTCCCCTGCACTGGAGTGGCTGGTGTGTCTGTTGTCTGGGCACAGGCTGGCCACCTGTGGCTGGGCTCAGGCGAGGACAGCGGCAGGATCAGGCAGCACCCCCCTGGCTGGAGTGGCTTTCGTGTCCTATGGCTGGTTGCATGTACCTGCGCCGGGGCAAGGATGACTGAGGCAGCATGATCAGGCTTAGGTCCCCAGCTGCTGGACTATCCCATCCAGCCGCTCCAAGGAGAGTGAGGCCAACATGCCAGGTGCCACCTCTGGGGGTGGGACCATGCCAAGGGAGGCAGCAACACAGCCAGTGGAGACAGATGCCCTGTGAGTGGCACACCAGAGTGCCAACCAATTCTGGAGCATGTGGAATGTTCTCGAGAGTGCCACCACCATTTGGCTTTTATAATATAGGGAGATTCTGACTGGGTCTCAGGGCATAGTCTTTCACATTACCCACTACATGAAGTCGAAGAATGAGGGATGAGAGCTGAATTGACAACCAGCTCTACAACCAGCACTCCCTATTCCAAACTGAAAGCAAATATGTCTGGGACAGATTAATCACCACAGTGAAGTGATTTTTAGACTCATTCTGGGAATAGCAGATGTATTGGCCCTAATGGAGCCCAGCACAGGGACATTTCTAGGCATGTATACAATCTCAGATGGTTCAAGGCAAGGAGTCACTGACAATTTAGTTCATTGGAGGCAGAATGGTATCTGATCAATAACTATTCTAGAAGTATGTCAGACATGGTGGAGAAAGTGGGTGGAGCTTATCTCTTCAGTACTATCCAGCTACCTCACTTCCTACCAATGCCTGGCATAGGGAGCATTTGTGCCCCTGTTCCTGTGAGCAGCACAAGGTGAGAATGATGCCTCATGCAACTGGGAAAAACAAAAGAAGACCTGAGGTAGGGATGCCAGCCTCCAGGTGGGACCTGGGGATTCCCCAGAATTACAGCACACCTCCAGAGCCCAGACTACAAAAATCAGTTCCCCTGAAGAAAATGGATGCTTTGAAGGGTGGACTCTATGGTATTGTACCCACTAAGATCCCTGTCCTCCCCAGGCTCTATCCCCAGATCTCCAAGAATTCCCTAACCTGAGATGGCAATCCTATGCCCCCATCCTCTGCTGGTAGCCAGCAGGGACCTGGCAATCCTACCTAAGGGTTGTGTTTAAGTGGCTCTCAGTTTCTCCAGACAGTTTCTCACTGAACCAAACCCTGCACCCTTTTGTAAAAAACAGCAGTATGGGATTAACTTTTCACTTCAAGGCCAAGCAGGAATTGGGCGGGGAGTTTCTTTCTCAGATTGGCCAAAAGGATTGTTTCTTTTTTATACTGCATAAGAAGAGGAGTAATTAAAACTAGTTAGGGCTTAACTAGGGATTTGGTGGCAGAAGCAATGCAGCTGGTTTTGTAACAAAAGCATAAGGGAATTGGTGAGCACCATGAGACATCCAAGGAAGGTTTCTCCAGTACAGCATCTAATACCTGTCTGGCTTGAAAGCAATGGTGAGGGGATTCCCATGGAACTGTGCAGCATCATTGCACACTAAGAACAACCAGATGGTAGGATGCAAATGAGGCTGGTATCCACTTGGCATATTTCTAAGGTACAGGCAACAAAAGAATAGGGTATAATGGCTCAGCAATGAACACTGGTAGCCTGTAGGAGTAGTCATTACTGAAATGTGAGTGCTGTTCATTAAGTTGCTCTTGCAGCTCAGCCATTACTAAAACTCTTGATCAATCGATTGTTTGGGTCTTGTGTCTTCATTCTGTGGTGAGGAAGAAATGGGAATGAGATGGTAAGAAAAGACTATGTAGATGTAAGGAATGGGTAAGTGAAAGATGGAATGCTACAGAAATATCTTAGAAGGAGCATGTGATTTTTTTAAAAAAGGTTGAAATCCCTAACATTGGGTAAGAAACATGTGAGTTTGCAAATGAGAGATTCCTCCCTCTGCATCTGGTCAGGAGGATCTTAACCTCGGAATGTAGATGCTGATTATTAATACTGATCTTTGGGCTTCTCTTGGCAGTTGAGGATAGTGCATTTGATTGATGAAGAACTACTCCAGCTGAGAAGCATAATAAAGTAAGACAGTGAGCTCCTTGATGCCGAGGGAACTACATCAGCATTAGTGGTAATTGAATCTCCCCTATAGTGATAGAGCAGTTTGGAGCTGCCAGAATATTTCACAGCATAAAGTGGAAGTAAAGAAAATCTGGATCTAGCAAGTCCTCTTTGATCTAACTGCAGAATCCATGATGGAAATAAATTGCTACATAAATAAAGATGATATAAGAGGAAGGACAAAAATGTAATATGCTACTATTAAACTGAGACTGGCCAAGGGGTGGATGATAGCTCTTTCTAGTGGTGGTTGAACAATTCAGCTTTGTATTTATATGTTTTCTCAGACAAATCTCAGGAAAAGGTAAGCCTTCCCATAAATTTTTTGCCCCATCTTGTAATGCTAGTTGGCTTTTATCACATTGCCTTTTCATTTGCAGACTGTCCCATCAAAGTTTCACCTAATTTTTTTTTTAGTCCAACAGAGCTGTGTAATACCACACTCCCACACAGTGATGTTTAAAGCTTCAGAGCACTGTGCAATCCCTAAGCTATTCATTTACAAGACACAACTTGGAGAAGCTCCCAAACACAGAGAACAAGGGAGCTTTCCAAATCCTGAATTTGGAAAATAATAATAATAACAACAAGAATTCATAATATAGTGCCTCGGAAACTGACTAAATCCATAATCCAAACCAGGGCTGCTGAGACCCACAGAAGTCCCCTAAACAAAGACTCATCTTCAGAAGACCACACACAAGATTCTTGATCAGAACAGCGATGCTCCTGCTGTCCCCAGGGCCCCAGTGTGGTCTTATGCCCACAGAATTGTCTACCTCTAACCCCCCTCTCAGTGGGCCTGCTCATCTCTACATCCTTTCCCCCCAGCGACGGGACATCTTCTTCACTTCCTTCTACTAGGAGATGATGACCCCTTCTAGTTATCTATCCTCCACAATCTATGTCATGTCGTCACCAAACATCGCCATCACAACTACTGTCTTCCCTGCGTTAAAAAACAAAACAAAAAACTTCTGTGTTTACTTGATTCCAGAAGTTAGCTTGCTCTGCTGGCTTCATTAAGTTAGGTGCAATGTGCTGCACCCTCTTATTCATTTTAAGTGCAAAGAATATTAGTCTGTTTGTTCCATCCCTGTCTTATTCAGAGTTCATAGCATGCCAACCTCTGTTGCTTCCTGAATAGCATTGGTGTTGTTCCCCAAATGAACCTGCAGCTATTAAATTTTTTTAAAAGCCTTTATTGCTGTTGCTGTAACAAGAAGTACTTGAAATTACCAGAAATGAGATAATTCCTTTTATGCTGCTTCTGACAACAGTGTGAGCATTTTATTTGAGCAATGTCAATGTTCTCACATGGTATAGTAAAAATTGATCCAATATTCAAGGCACAATGAGGTTCATAGAGCAAAAAGCAAAGGGGAAATGGAAGTCGCCCCTAAGAACGTATTCTTGAAATCCCTGCAGAAGCAAAGAGATTACTGACCGAACATATTTTGTTTGCTGCAGTGTCAACCATGATGATGGGAGTCCCAGGCTGTGCCCCGGTACAATTGCACAAATTCATCCTCTGCCTCCTGGATCTGTACAGTACTTGCAAGGAGAGGCACCATTCAGGGCTGGATGATGTCCGTGGAGCAGGCTGCTGTCTTCCAAGTAGCTGGGAGAGGCTTCTAACCCTGAGCAGCATCCAAGCAATGCTCTAAGAGCTGAACCCCTCCTCCACCAAAACAAGAAGAAACAAACTCCTGTCTCTCTAGAGACCCTGATGCTGCATTTGAGAAACTGGCTGGGGCAGCTGAGCAGACACTGTCTGAAATGGGAAAGGGTCAGTGTGATCAGCAGAGGTGATGCAAGGTAAGCATTATTATTGTTATTTATTAAATTTATTAATCACCCAATCCTTGCTACTGTAGGGCTCTGGACAATGTACAATATGAATAAAAACATATACTAGAAAAACAGCATGTTTTTAAAACCGATGGTGAACAAATTAATCCCATTTCAGACTGCTGGCTGCTTCGTGGGCGGGGGGTAAGGGGTAAGACAAATATAGAGAGCGGAAGAGGGTGCCAGCCAAGATGAAAACCATTGCTGTCCTCAACCAAAAGCCTGGTGGAACATCTCAGCCTTGCAGGCCCTCTGGAATTTCATAAGGAATTTCATATAATTACATAAAGAAGCTCACCATTCAGTTAATACACACATTAGTGCCAGTAGATCCAAAGCTGAATTAGTCTTTCCTATGGGAAATATCCACCCCTCTGTGCATTTCCAATTCTTTCATGATGTCCTCAATGTTACAGAAAATGCTAATGGTGGATGACTTATACTGAAAGATGAACAGAGGGAGTTTGACACTATTGGTTCTCCTGGATCTCTCAACAGCTTCTCAACAGTACCATTCTGTGGTGGTTCCAGTCCTACTAGGAGGGTAGGTTTCAGAAGGTGGTGCTGGAGGACTGTTTATCATCCTCTTGGCCTTTGGCCTATGGAGTCCTACAAGTTTCCAACTTGTCCCCTATGCTCTTTAACAACTACATCCAGAGATTTGGGCTGGGTTTTCAGATGACACAAAGCTATATTTTGCACTTCCAGGCTGTATGAACCCTGAATGAGTGCCTGGAAGGAGTTTTAGAGCTTAATTCCGACAAGATGGAAGCGCTACTGGGATTTAAGGTATTACCCGTTCTGGATGGGGTTACATTCTCCTTGAAAGAACAGGTCCATAGTCTGGGAGTCCTCTTAGACCCAGGCTTACTCCTGGATAAGCAGGTAGCAGTTGTGGCCAAGAGTGCCTCTTAGCAGATTCGACTGTGTAGCCAGCTGTGGCCTTTCCTGGACAGAAAGGATCTGGCCACTGTGGTTCATGCCCTGGTTACATCTTAATAGTGCAATGTGCTCTATGAGGGACTGCCCTCAGCTTGTACAGAATGCTGCATCCTGGATGCTGGCTGGAATGGGTCGCAGGGACCATATCACTCCAGTCTCGGCCTACCTACCCTGGCTTCCAATTTGTTTCTGGGCACAATTCAAGGTGCTGGTTTGATTCCTGACCTGGATAGCCCAGGCAAGTCCGATCTCATCAGATCTCAGAAGCTAAGCAGGGTTGACTCTGGCAAGTACTTGGATGGGAGACCTCCTTGAAATACCAGAAGCAGGAGGTAGGGGCAAGCCTTATTCAGCCACCTCTCTGAATATCCTCCAGGGTCCCAGTAAGGGTCAATCACCAGAATTCACTATGACTTCCAGGTGCACACACACATATAAAAATACAAAAAATATGCTTTATATCTTGTAACTTGTTTGTCTCTTCTCCATTTCCTTTCTTTAAAACTTTTATATAGGATTTCTCCTTTTCCTTTCATATTTTGTATGCCAGCCATCTTGTAGGTTTATTAGCATTTTCGAAATAATTTTGTTTAGCAAACTTTATTTTTTTTTTGCTAATTCTTGTGTAAGTAAACAACTCATTTGGTGTTGTAAAAATCTGAGCTCCATATTTTCAGACTTTGGATCAGCCATCAGCTTTTCTTCTTGAATTTTGACAGATTTTTTTCAAATTTTTATATTCTTCTTTCTTCTGTTTGCTCACTCTGGCTGACTCTTTTATCATCAGTCCCCTGGAATAAGCCTTAAATGCATCCCAGACTGTATTTACAGATATATCTCATTGTACGTTTTCAACACAAAAAAATTACTCTTTCTTTATCTCCTTTACAAACTTTTCATTTATCAGAAGTGATGTGTTTAATGTCCATCTATTTCTTGGCCTTGCCTCCTATAATTCCAAAGTAATCCGTTTATGATCTGCATATGTTCCCGGTTCAATCTCTGCTTCTATTATGCCCTTGATCATCGTTGCTGAGATCCAACACATATCTAATCTAGACCAAGAATTGTGCCTAGCAGAATAATAAGTACAGCCCTTTTTGTCAGAATTCCTTACCCTCCAAGTGTCCACTACTTTTAGTTCATCCAATAGGTGATATAATACTGATGGGAATTCATTGCCTCCTTTCTTTTTCATTTTCTTCTTATGGGCAAGCACGTTTATTTTTCTATCCTCCTTTTTTATCAAAAATGCGTTGAAGTCCCCAATAATACAAATTTCTTGCATATCTTGTTTAATAATTAAATTTTGTAATCTTTTGTAAAATTTTTCTTGGTGTTGATTTGGGGCATAGATATTGACTATTAACATCTTTGTCACTTGTCTTTGTATCACAAACATTAAGATCCTCCCATCTTGTGAGGCATAAACCATTTCAGGTTGAAGATAGTCCTTTACATACATTGCTACTCCTCTCTTCTTCTTATCTTTATCAGATGCTAAAAAAGTTTGGCCTAAACCTTTGATTTGTATGTGTTTCTCATCAGATTTTCTGATATGCGTTTCTTGAAGACATATGATATCAGAATTCTTTTTTCTAAGTTGGTGGAAGAGTCTCCTTCTTTTCTGAGGGACATTTAATCCATTTACTTTTACTGAGATAATATTCATTTCACCTTTACTCATCTTGTTTCTGTGCTTCCTCTTTTTCCCTTGTTTGTTGTCTTGTTGCAACCAGGGTTGTCCTTGTCAAGCCTCATTTTCTTGGATTTCTCCTCAGTTTTCCTGCTGGAGCAGCCGCTCCATGTAATTCTTCTTCTTCCTCCTCATCTTCTCCCTCTTTCCTTTCCCCTTGTTCTGCTGTCAATTCTTCTCCATAAGTTTTCAAGAAGTCTTTTGCCTTGAAAGTTGATGTAACCCTGTGACTCTTACTTTTGTAGGTAAAAATTAAACCTTCCGGTAATATCCATCTGTAATTTATTCTGTTGTTTCCCAGGCGTGTTGTAAGCTCCAAGTATTCTCTTCTTTTTCCCCTGACCCTCCAAGGGATTTCTTTTAAGACATTTATTTCAATATTTTCTAGCATCAAGGGTGAGCTGTTTACTTCTCTCAATATCTTGTCTCTTACAGCCCTTTTATGAAATCTCATGTGGACCTCTCTTGTACTTGGTATCTTCTTGCATACGAGGAATTCATCCTAAAAGCAATGTCGATCTCTTGACTAATCTTGTCTATGTCCTCCATATTCAAATGTTCGGCTAGAATCTTAGCCAGTTTTGCTAGTAAATCTTCATTCTGTTCTTCAGAAATATTTTGAATCTCAACACAAAAGCAGCTTTTCTCAACTTGAAGCCTCATAATGTCCTGTTCCAGAATAGACTGTCTGGCATCTGTATCTTTCATTTTAATTTCAATTTCCTTTGTCTTGTTTTCCATTTTTTCTGTTGTAATGTTCAAATCATTGGTATTGTCTGTTATTTGTTTCTGTAGTGCTTCCATCTTGGCAGAAAATTGTTGAGTTATCTCTTTCATCACAGCTTTGATGGGATCCACCACCTCTGCAATGGAACTTTGAATGGTGGATTGCACAAGCACTTGAATTTCTTTGTTGGCAGGGGCTAGTAACTTGGATGCAGCTGAACCTGGCATAACCGGTGAAGTGCCAGGTGTTCTAAGCTGCTTGACTTGGCTTGCTTGACCTATTTTTTCTGTCATCCTTTCAATATAAATTTGGCTTACTACCAAAATTTTGTTTTAAAAGTTGTCCTCAGTGTTTATTCTTTTCTCCAGAGTATTGTTTGGGAACACCAAGCCACAAGAATGCACTTCAAGGTCAGGCTTTTAGAGTTATGTCTTCCCCCCTGTGAATAGAGAAAAACCTTCCCAACAGCTAATATGATGTCACCAAACAGGGCGGGAGCAAGAGCAAACAGCCAAGAAAATGTCAGCAGTTCCAATATTTCAAATTATAGCAGATCAAAGAATCTTCACCCCTTGTTAAACCAAGCACTTTTTAAAAGTTGTCAGATCCAAGCACAATGTTGCAGCAATTGAGTAATAGCCTCCCCAGTGCTGCTATCAAGACCCATAGAGAGTTTGTAAAGGGCGCCCTGATGGTCCACACCCTACTCCAAGTGGAGTAAAAATTGGGATAGTTGAAAAAGGGTCTTTACAATTAGTAAACAACCTGTTGTGACACGGTACATTGAATGTTATTAAGACTGGATTTTCCAAAGCAATGCCCAGTTTTTAAAAGTGAAAGTAACTTTCAAAAGTCTCTCCTTTCGCTAGCCGCTTACATTGGAGTGGAAAACCTCCTGCCTGTGCTTCTCAAAGTTGTTCTTTGATGGCAATTAACTTTTATAGTTCCAATCCTTTTAAGTGCCCAGCAATAAAAGTGTTACTCACTTTACACTTGAATGCTTCTTCAGCTGGTTTTCTCACCCCCCCCCTTCCCAGGAAACGATGGATTATGTCCATGGAATGGATTCCTCTTCAAGGTCCGCAACAGAGGTGATCAAAAGGGTCTCTCCATGAGTAGCCACAATATGGGGGCCCTGATCAAGCCTCAGCAACTACCCACCCTTCCCGGGGGGGGTAGCAAGGCTCTGAACAGACGGAGACCCCTTGGAAACCAGGAAGTGGTCAGAGCGCTCCATGGCGCATCCACTTCACCATGCTGCAGCCTGCTTCTCCTGTCCCACAGAACTTTTGATGGGCTGCCACCCCATCATCCTACTGGACTGGCTACACCCAGACCAGGCCCCAGACTCCAGGAAGCTGATGGAGCAATGGGAAGCTCCCCTTGTTTTTTTTTCTGGAAGACCTTGTCTACATAAGGAACTTTGGGAAGGGGCCCCCATGGCTGGCCAGGAGAGTCGTAAGGGCCATTGGCCCAGTGTCATATGAAGTGTCAACAGAGGATGGCCAACTCCTAAAGAAACACATTGACCAAGTCCGGCAGTGACAGCTCCCAGTAGCAGAGGAGGCCCCCCACGGTTCACGGGGCCTGAACTACACCCCCCGGAGACAAGCACTGCCATCACCACAGCCACCCGATATGGCCAGCCAACTGGAATTGGTCATGAATGACCCGCTCCCCACTCCCCTGCATTCCCTCCGAGAGTGCAGACCACCGGCCTAGTTACAGGACTATGTCACATAGGTTGGTTTGGAACTATGGGGGGAGGGGTGTTTTGTATGCGGACTGCCACCAGGGGTACATGGCTAAAGTAAGGCACTTTGTCCCCAAAGACAATAGGGACCCTGGATCCTGGACCACCCTGTGTCCTCCAATGGGACCTCTGGCGGGAAATTCCAAACCCTCCAATGGGAGTGTGGGTGTGCCAGGTGGATTGTATATAGTTGGCCCTTGCAGGGCCATTTTTCAGTCTTGTGTGTGAAGTACAATAAATGCGTCTGAACGCATGTCATAGTCTGAGTCTCCATGCGGTGAACCCTGTACTTTACAATGATGATGATGACAACGACAACGACAACAACAATGACAAACATAGCCGGAGCTGCAGCCGACGCGAGGCCATGCACCAGAGACGAGACCTGCCAGGAAGAAGCTGCTGAGCCAGAGAAAGACCTGCCCCAGAACATCAAGGATGGAATGCTGATGCCTGAAGCCCGCCGGAATGGAGACAAAAAAAGCCCTGCTGCCTGGGTGCTGGTAGGATGTCACCCCCCCCCCTATAAAATTGTGGCCCTAGATAGATGGAATTAAAATTGTGTAAACCGCTCAAAGACCCTTCAGGGTTAGAGCGGCATATAAATCGAAAGTTAAATAAAATAAATAAATAAATAAACCAGCAGAATTTGCTGGTAAAAGAATTGGGTTTTCCATAGAAAATAAGACTGGTACAGAACACCAACAAATTGGCCCAGGGAGAAAAGAATCCACCCTTTTCTACAAAAAGGAATATTGTGGCTATGAACTTGATAATCATGAGTTTTGCTCCCAATGAGGCCAATTTAGCATAATGAAATATTGATTTATGTTCTGTATCTAAAAGTACATAATCTGCACAATTGTTGGAACACTGTCAGCAAGAACTTTACATCTATTTCTCATTATCACTGAAATCCTAAACTGAGTTATTTCCTTCTAAGCCCATTTGACTTCAGTGCATTTAGAAAGGTGTATCTCTGCTTAGGATTGCAGTGTATGTAACAGCATCTCACTGTTTTGTTCTGACAGATACTAAAGATAACTTGTCAGAAAATAAGTTAACGAATCTTTTAGATCACTTGGCAAAATAATGCCTGAGCATTTCTGAAGGAAAAAGAGACCATATCTGAAATGGACAAGAAACCAAAATAACTGATAAACATTCATATACATTTTGGGCACAATCCATTGTTAATGTTGTACAGTAATGCATTTACATGCTTCCCATTTACTTCAATAGGATTTTTATGAGTGAAGGTTAGGGTTACAACCATGGACCATAAATCGAAGCCAACCAGTTATAAATTCAAAGATTACATAGTGTTGTTTGCGTGATGCAGACATGAAGGATGATGTCCTATTGTGTACAGATATAACTGACTCTTTCTGGTTTTCTGCCTCAAAAAATAGCATCACCTTTTCCAAAATATCTTATCAGAAATGCCTCTATTCTTTAAATACCTAGTGAATACTCTTTCCCCCCCTCCTTCCAAGGATCTCAGGAGAATGGCATATGTGGCTCTTCCTTCCCCATTTTATCTCACAACAACTGTGAGGTAAGCTAGACTGAGACTGGCCCAAGACCAACCAGCGAGTGGCAGAATGGGGACTTGAAACTGAACCTCCAGCACTACCACACTGTCTTCCCAAACTTGGTTTCAGAGGGTAACTGTGTGGGTCTGCAGTAGAAAAGCTAGGTTTGATTCCAGTAGCACCTTAGAGACCAACAAGATTTTCAGGGTATTTGATGAAAAGAGCTTTGACTCTCAAAAGCTTGTACCTAAAAACCTGTTGGTCTCTAAGGCGCTACTGGATTTGAATGTAGCACTTCCCAAACGTGGGCAGTCTGTTTCATGTAGGATTCTGCCAATATTTGGTTAGGCAATTCTTTTCACGATCAAGACTTCACAAAATTTGTAGAAGGGGAATAGCAACTACATTTAAATATAACACTGTCACAGTATTACATAGTTAATCAATTAGGCACAGTATTTTCCTATCCAAGTTTTGTGAGTTAAGGAAGGCTAGTTCCCCCCCTCCCCGGATGTGCACGCATGTTCTTATGGATTGGTAAAACTGCAAACAAAAAGATTCTTAAGTCCTTACACACAAGGATAGATATCTACCATATTTTCATAATCCATTTTTCCTTACTGGCTAAAACCTTTGAATATACAGAACATTTTTAACACCCCAGAACAGAAAAAAAAGTGCAATTTTCTTCCTTTATATTTTAAATATTTAAAAAACTGTTATTTAAATAACTGGTTATTGGTCCTGACCATTTTTAATTTTCTTACAAAATACAGCTTGAATCCTGCCCAGAATTTCTGCAGCTGCAGGTGGGCGGGGCAATTTCCACTGATTCACCTGTCATGCAGGAGGCTGCTTATTCTTCCCAAAACAATTCCTGGAGGTCCCTCCATCTCCCACATGCAGCATTTCGGGGAGCATTTCAGACTGGGAGGGGAAATCAGCAAAAATCACCCTGACTTCTTGCAGCCATGACATTCTAGGTGGAATCCAAACCAGAGAAATGTTTACATCTTGTCACTTTTGGATTTTATTCTCAACAGTGCAAGTGCTGCTTCTTTAAATAAATAATTTCATAGAGCTTCTATTTTCAGCATTCTGATTAAGCTTCTAGTAAACCCTACAGCAGCTTATATGTGCGCTTTGTACACTTAGAGCATTGGTGTGATGTTCTGACCTATTGTACTTGAAGGACCACCACCTCCTGCACTGTCCAGGCTACTGGTTAAGGTCCTTTTCCCAGGTCCTGTTTTCTGTACCTCTGTTTGTAGAGGTGAGAATGGTGGTGACCAGAGGCAGGTGTCCCCCCCAGTGGTTGCATTTCATCTTTGGACTCCCCTCCCCAATGAGTCTCACCTGGTGTCTACTTTATTGTCCTTCACAGTTACCGCCAGGTCAAAACACTTGTCTTCTCTTGAAGGATTCCGTCTTTTCAAGATGTTTTTATGTCTGCTTCTAGCCTGATGGCTGTTTGTTTATTTACTTCATTTATACAATTTCTTCCCAGTGGAGATGCAAAGAGGCTTATCTTCATAACAACCCTGTGAGATAATTTAGGCTGAGAGAGAGTGTTTGGCCCGGTAAGCTTCCATGACAGACTCGGACATCCCGGATCCTAGACTGACACTCTAATCATTGCACTGCACTGCCTCTCAAGGCCAAACTAGATGTTAATTTTTCAAAAAAGATAAGGGCACTGTCTATTTAAAAATAATGGAGAGCCCATTTGAGCTGGGAACTGCAGTTTGTGTGTGTGTGTGAACGTGCCTTTTCCTCCCTGCCTCTAGGGGTACTTGCCTTCTCCTCCACCTTTTTTCTGACCATAAATAGTTGTGGTGGGGAGTTATTCTCCCACCTTTGGCTGCTCCATCTGTGTGGAGGATCCTGGTTTTGGCTCTTTGAAAAATGTAATGTCAAATTTGGCCCTCAGTGTCATTTTAGGCATGTGTAGTTGTATGGCTAGTTTTAATATTGATACTTACAATGGTTATTTTTTATAGTTTTATTGCAATGTTTTTTACTTCATGAGCTGCCTCATATTCTAAAAACAAACAAGCCAATTTTGCAATCTGACTGGGGCAGCCCTGTCAGTGCAATCGGGTGGTATGGGACAGCTGAACTTGTTGCATGATAGAAGTGGGTGAAGATGTGTGTTGTGTGGGTGGAGTGGGAAAAGAACCTCATGTAGCAGTATGTTATGACATTCCAGCCCTCATGTAGTCTTAGAACAAACATATGTGCAACATATCCACTAGTAAGTAGTACTAGAACTACTGGAAGGGACACTCCTGAATGCATTACAGGTAAGAGGAGCCAGTTCAGACTTCATATCTATTTAAAAGCAACCAGGGCCGGCCCCAGGTGTCTGGGCGCCCTAGGCAGGAGAGCCTGGGGCGCCCACCCCACCGGAGATGCCAACCTCCCGGTGGGGCCTGGAGAACCGGGGAACGGGCGGGCGGCTCTCCCGG
Organism: Gekko gecko; assembly: GCA_029375565.1. Lineage (NCBI taxonomy): Eukaryota > Metazoa > Chordata > Lepidosauria > Squamata > Gekkonidae > Gekko > Gekko gecko. Next base: position 42,815,691 of record JAPDNY010000007.1, on the reverse strand, counting down.
CCCCCTCACAGCCGCGGGGCGCCGGAGAGAGCCAGGGAACGGGCGGGCGGCTCTCCCGGCCCCCTTGCAGCTGTGGGGCGCCGGGGAACGGGTGGCGCGGTTCTCCTGGGCCCCTCGCAGCTGCAAGGGGCCCGGGAAGAGCCGGGGAAGGGGCGGCCTTGGAACGCCCGCCCCTTCCCTCCCAGCGGACGGGCGCTCAGACTGGCGGCGGCCAGCGAGCGGGGTCTGTCCCCGCTGGCCAGCCGCTGCCATGCCGCCCCACCTCTCCACCCCCCCAAGGGCTTCTGAAGCGCCCCGGAAGGGCGCTCAGACTGGCGGGGGTGGCGGCAGCGGGGAGAGTCCCCGCTGGCCAGCCGCCGCCATACCGCTCCACCTCTCCACCCCCCAAGGGCTTGGGGGGGAGCCGCAGGTGGAGCGCCGGCCGCCCTTCCCTCCCAGTCCCAGCGCCGGCTGGAGACAGGGGTGGAGCGCCGGCTTCACCAGGGGTGGGGCCGGGGGCGCTTTGGCGCCCCTGTGGGCCCCAGCGCCCTAGGCGAGCGCCTAGGTCGCCTAGTGGGTGAGCCGGCAGTGAAAGCAACCTTGTGAAAGGTAGTGGATTGGAAGTGGGGCTGCTAGTGTGGGTGGGAAGGTTAAGTCCCCAGTGAGCTGAGTGTCCAAATGGAGCAACTGAGAGATAGGTAAAGTGTAGCATTAGAAAAAAGCATGACTCCAGGAGCAATTTAGAAACTAACACAATTTATTCCAGGGTAAGCTTTTGTGAGTCAACGCTCAGATGCATCAAGTATTATAGCCATGTTAGTCTGCACAGAGCAGAGTACTGGAGCATAAAATCAGTTGTGTGTCAATGTTTATAACATCCCAGGTGGCATGCACTATATGGCTGCAAAAGTCTGTAAGTAAGAACAAGAGAATTTGTCCTGTTCAACACTTTTATTAATCCAGAATTTTACTGTTCTGTTTCCTCCTGATTTCCAGTTTGGTGAGAATGTCTAAAATTAGTTCCAGAACTGGAATATGCACAGGGTGCTACAACTGTTAGCTTATTTGCCTCTTTACCCAGTGTATGTCACTATAATACTCAGGGGTGGATCTACTATGAAACTAATGAAGCTTATGTTTCAGGGCCTCTAATCCTGGAGGGGCCCTGAAACAACTTTTTTTTTAATGAGTGGATTTTTCAACAAAATTGATGGAGTTTTTTTTTAAGTGTTATTAAAATAAGGCTATTTTAGCAACAGAATCATAAGCCAATGGTTGAGAAGGGGCCCCATAACAGTTAAAGCTTCTGGGTCCCAAAATGTAGGTCTGCCACTGATCTGCAAATACAAGCGATCTTAATGTGATCATATATATGAAATGAATCAAGATGATTGCTGTGCGGTGTAGTTCTGATGTGCACATGCATTCTTGCCTATTGCTGATGATGAAGGAGGAAGAGGATGGCATCACCATTATTTTTGTTGTGTTTCATCAAAGCACAGAATGTCTTGGTAATGGGGAAAAAAACACAGATGAACAGAAGGAACAGAAAGTGAGACAAATGCACAGACACAATACTGTGTACAAAAACCCAGTATGGTGAAGTGGTTAGTCTAGGATTTAGGACAGGACAGCCAAGTTCAAATTCTCACTCTTCCATGCAGACATACTGGTTGACCTTCAACTCAACATATACTTTCAGCCTAGCCTACCTTACATAGATGTTGTGAAGATAAACGGATGTGAGGAGAATGATGTAAGACACTTTAGGTCCCTACTGAGGAGAAAGGCAGGATATAAATGATGCAAATAAACAAATCAATCAATAAAGTGTAGAAGTCATTTTTTAATAAAAAGGTGAATTCCTAATGCATTGGTTTCTCTTATGAAGAAAGATTAAAAATATTATTTATTTATTTAAACATATATATGCCATCTCTCCAGAGACCTGCCCAAAGCATGTCGTAAAATAAAACAATGCAGTAAAATCATAATAACAACAGCATTCAAAATGATCACACAGTTCAGGGAGAAATCTGGACAATTTTGGATGAGTCCCTTGCAGACAGTATTGTACAAATTCATTCATGATATAATGGTACAAACCTCTTCACTTTGCCTTACACAAGATGCTATGCAGGTAACAGTGGCATGTACTATGGCACATGCTGTCAGTACATATCTTTTGGATCGGGGTTCAAGAAAACTCAAAATATATGATGGGATCTACAAAACAGATTAACTGTCACTTGTAATAATATCCAAATCAGTGAGTGGCCTGTATGGTTTCATTTTCTGCCTCCAGCATTGGCTTTTCTGTACCTGATATTTTCAAAGGAAAATGACAAAATGAATCATGTTCTCCACCTCTTTTGCAATGTGGAACTGGAGGAAGGAGCTAAATTTGTTTTTTTTTTTGACCAGTGACTGGTCTCTTGACATGACACTTGATACGTCAGTGATAACATTTCATTAATTAAATAATGAAATCACCCATCCTTTTTAACCTACAATAATATTAGGAATGAGACTGTAAGGGCAACTGTAGTGCAACAGGCCAATGGACCACCTAAACAAGCAGCTTCCAAGAGAAGTCTGTAGTGCTTTCTTCTCAACCTTTCCAGATTCTTGCATATTGGTGCTTCCATCCTCCCAGTCCTTCTCCTTCTATCCCAACTGTCAGGCCAATGCACATAAAACCACCGAAATCAAGTGTTCTGGCTTCCCAGGTCTGCCACTGAATTAAGCAATGATTCCTGAGCATAATGAAATTCCTGAGCCAAAGATATACTTGGAAACTGCTGGTCCAAGTTGGTGCAGTGATTTCCCAGAATTTTTGGGAATTATGAACCCTCCTCCTCCAAACAATCCATTATATTCTCAAGTTCGAGTCTTTGCCAGCAATGTAGCATGCACTTGTGTTTTTCTTTGATTCTATTGATTTCATGGACAATAGCATTTTTCTCTTCCAATCAGATTCTTGCAAGGGAGGAGCACAGAGTGCTCCTTGCCAATCACCTTTGAAAAGCTGCAAAGCCCTTTTTTTCTCTGCAAGTAGGATATCTGGGGCCTTGGTGCAACTTGTTCAGGGGCCCATAGAATTATATCCCTTGGTCTAATTTGTTGAAACTTGAGGGTTCTTTAATGGACAAGCAGCACTAGCTCACTAGCAATTCTGGGGTTGCTTAATTCAAAAACAGCCACTCTAGCCCCCCCCCCCCCAAGTTTCTCCTTTCTCATTTTGTGAGAGCTCCCGCACTCCCGGCAAAGCCAATGGCATGCGGGGGATGCTTTGCCACCCAGCTGGGGAGGAGAGGCAAACAGTGGTGTTGTGACATCTCATGTCACAACGACAGGCGGGGGCAGGGCCAGCCTATATATGCTCGGCCCTGTTTCTGCCCATGCCAGTTCATCGCCTTGTGCTCGGAGAGTGGAGCTCCGAGCACGCTGGTGGGTCAGGAAGCGAGCAGGCCTACCATAGGCCTGGAGCCCTGACCAGGTGGCAAGACAGTGGAATGCAGCGGCAGCCACAGTGCTGAGTGGCTTCGGGGTTGAGGTGGTGGCAGAGAGGAGTGTTGGACCTCAGCGGTGCCCAGGCTTGGTGAGCCGTGGAGACAGCCAGGAGCGTCGAGGCGCAGCGGAGCCTGGACATGGCAGGACTTGGATTCAGTGGGCCACAACAGCAGCAGTAGCTATCAACATTGGACCGCAGTGGCACCTGGACTCAGTGGGCTGTGGACGCAGTCAGGAGTGTTGGGGCACAACGGTGCCTGGATACGGTGGCGCCCGGATTCAGTGGGCCACGGAGGAGGCCAGGATGGGGTGCCATAGTGGCGGCAGGAAACTAGGGCTGCGTCCGCTGTGCATAACAGCAGGAGGCCAGTTTCCATTTCAGGGAGGCGTAGCCTGAATGCTTATTAGTGGGGTTGGCAGCAGCAGTTGGTGAGGCTGCCCCCCCCACATAATAGTAATGGAAATTTAAAACACACACACACATACTCCTGTAGGGGCTCCTCATGTGGGAGCAGTGCATGGATCTGTGGGGGGGATTCCAGGCCCTGACCTAGCGTGATTACGGGGCAGCAGCGGGGTATGGCTGTTTCACCCCCCATCCGATTATACGGTTTGAGGCCAATCATTCAGGGCACCCGTGTGGGTGGGGACATAAGTGGCCATTTTAGAGGAGTTCAGTGGGCGGCCATTTTAGGTTGTGCAGCAGTGGCCATTTTTTAGTCACTCTGGCAGCCATTTGAATAAATAATTAAATCAATTAACTAATATGGAGATATTGCATCTCCTGTAGAGGGGTGAGCGGGGTGGCCATTTTAGGTAGCTACATAGGTGGCTATTTATATAGTTGTTTCTTTAGCGGGTTCCCTTTTCTGCATTTTCCCCAGTGCTATAAATATTCTTTTTGAGTTGTGTGTGGTGTAAGTGGTCCAATGAGGTTGCCCCATAAATTTATACACATATAAATGATGTTCCTTCTGGTCTTTTGGGGTTTCTGTGTGGCACTGTGGCATGCTTGCACTGCTACAGTGGCACTTGTTCTGGAGTGTGCCACTTGTTCTCATGGCAAACAAGCACCTCCCAAGACAGTTCACTTTCCATGAGATTCTCTGGGAGAGTCTGACTACTGGTGCTGCCTACTTGCCTGCCTTAAGTGCTGCTGGCTGGGTTTCCCCATTGGAAACAATGGAGGTAATGGGGGTAACCTGTTTAGGTGCCCATAGAATTAGGCCCATTGGTCCAATTGCTTTGAGATGTGGGGGTGTATGTGGGGAGAGGCTCCCGAAGCTACCCTGAAAATTTGGAGCCTCTCCCTCAAACCCTTTCCCCCCCAGAGCTACTAACAGCACCGTGGGAAAAAGTAACTTTGTCCCCCACCATAGAGAACAATGGAGGGGATGGGGGCAACCTGTTTTGGGGCCCATAGAATTGGACCCCCTGATCCAATGTTCTTGAAACTTGGTGGGTATCTTCGGGAGAGGCTCCACCAGCTACTCTGTGAGTTTGGAGCCTCTCCCTCAAACCCCCTCCTCTCCAGCCCTCAGAATATACCCTATGTTTTCACCATTGACTTCAATGGCCCATAGGATATAATGGGGCCAAATTGCCACCGAATTTCTTTCATTCCCTCCTTTCCTTCTCTCCTTTTCCTCTTTCCCTCTTTCCCTCCTTCTCTCTTTCTTTCCTGCCTTCTTCTCTTTTTTCCTCCTTTCCCTGTTTCCCTCCTTCTTCTCTTTTCTTTCTTTCTTTCCCTCCTTCTTTCCTTCTCTTTCTTCCCCTCTTTCCTTCCTTCTTTTCTTCTCTCTACTCTCTCTCTTTCCTTCCCTCTTTCCTCCTTCTGTGGTCCAACTCTAGTGCGAAGGGGTTTAAACTTTAAACCCCTTCTCTCTTCGCTCCCCCACCCAGGCCAGCTGGGGAAGGGAAGGGGAGGCTTTTGAAGATGCCTCCCCCCCTTTTGCTTCCCCTTCTGACATCACTTCCAGTGATATCAGGGGGCATGGCATATGCTAATAGCCTAGTAGCTCATTAGCATACCATATGCTAATGAGCTCCTGCAGCTCTTTTTCTGCCTTGGGATGTTAGGTGGCCGTGGTGGCCAAAGCAGAGGCTTGGCCTTCCATGTGGCGGAGTAGTGTGGGTAAAGAAAGCAGAACCGGTAAGCACTTTCAGCCAGTTCCCATTTGGGAACAAGGGGGTCACCAGGAATGGTCCCTGGGTTTTAGGGCCTGGGGCTGGGAATGGTGATCACCTCTGGGAACCTCTTAGGTAAGCTCTTCCCTGAAGGCTGTAGGACTTCAGGGGTATGTGCTCCTGGGGGGTGACCAGCACACTGGGCTGCTGGTTATGAGCTAGAGGAATGGTCCCAGACTGGGGCTAGTGGGTTGCCCATATCTGAGGCCCAGGAGAGTGGCTGGATTGACACCTGCCTGGCCTGTTCTCCTCCCATTTAGTTCCCTTGCCGTTGATTAAGTTTGTAATTAAATAGTTAATAAAGTGGCCCTTGTTTGACTCCAGAACAGTTGTTTGTCTTGTTATTTTCGGCTTGGGGGGCAAAGAGCAGACCACAAAAAGGAAGGATGGCAAACAGAGGGTTTTCAACAGAAAGGTAAAAAATTGTATTGTCACTCACTCACTATAAAGAGTAGGAAAATGAAATGAATGCGACAGTTTTTTAAAAAACAAATTCTGGTGGCTTGCACCATTTCTTCTTGTTAGGGGTCTGTAAAACTGAACCTCTTGGCCCAATTTGCTTGAAACTTGGGGAAAGGGCCTTTAAATTAGAGGGAAAACTATATTCTGTGCAAATCTGATGCCATTACAGCTGCCCCAGACCCTCCATTGAAAGTAATTGTCCTGAAGCACCATAACTCAAAGACCCACAAGGATTTCAGTCCTGAACTGGCAATGTCCTACATGAACACATGCAATTATGAAAATCCCTCCCTGGACCCTGGATATGAAAGTATATCAAATTTTCTTGGTGCATACCCTATCACTTGTGATTCATGTCCAGTGGTGTAGGAATGGAGAGTGGGGCCGGCCAGCGAGGTTGTGGGGTGAGGGCAGGGGCAGGACTCCAGCAGGCAGGCAGGCTTAGTGAGGGTAATGGTGTGATGTGGTGTGCCTACACACCACAGCACAATTTTTTTTTTGAGAGGGCCTGGGCTGGATTAGAAGTTGGGAGGCCTTGTGTGTATGGGGGTGATATGCGACACTGTAGCTAAGGGCCTGCTTGTGAATATTTTTAGAAGCAACTGTAGCTTCAATAAATGCTTTTTAAAAACACATTTTGAGGGCAGGAAACAATTTAATCTTGGATATAATTAACAGGCAACATTAACTGAGATTTGAGGTCTTCTGCATTTGGAAGCCCAAGCATTTGTAATCTGAAAATAAAAGCTATGTGGGAACCAATTCAGAACAAGAATGTGGTTTGGGAGGAGGAGGAGGAGTTTATTTCATCTTGCAAAATTTTCTTGACCAGAAATGGACCCGAGGAATTGGGCCCATTGGATGAAATATAAGGCACTCTGTATGAGGCCTTTATGTTCACCCTGATGGGTCAATGCTCCAGGCAGAGGCTCTGAGAGGTGCTTCCAGGTCACAAAAACCACAGCAAGAAAAAGTGTTACAGCTCCTACAACCCAGTGCTGTGGCCCCTGTTTGAATCAGACCCCAGCATGACTTCTGTCTACAGAGTAAAAACCTTGAGAATGCTCAGTGCAGAATTCTCAGTGCCTCATCTAGTTTGGCGTTATTTAGGGAATTTATATGCTGCATCTCCAGGATCCTTCTGAGCTGGCCTTGGGAGGCACTGTCACCACCCTATGTTAAACCTATGACTGTTGCTCAGGTGCCCCTATATCTCTGAGTCTTATGAGATAGAAAAACAACCAACCAACAATTCTTACAATACATTTCTTTTAATTTTTAAAAAATATAATTTCAACTAGATTAGGTGAATGGGTAGGAATTTAAAACTTGCTGCAAAACTTTCCTTATATCCCTTTGACCCTTTGAACATGTCCTCGGGCTACATGTTCCAAATCATAAGAGGATCGATGTCAGGCTGTGTTATGGATTAATTAATCTTATTTCTCAGCATTTCGTTTTGGTAGAAGATACACCAAGACCATATTGGTGCTAATTAAACTGTAACTTTAACCCTGTGTGTGAGTACATTAACTCAGTTGGAAAGTCATTTAAATTGTCCTCATGCAGGCAATTCTCTCTTTCTCTCCCCCTCCCCCTCCTTCAAAAAAGAATCCCCTCTCACAAGTCTACTGAGCCATGGAGTTATGAGGAAACAGTGCTGCTCTTTGAGTGCTGTGTGGTTCCCCCCCTCCCACTCTGGTTCATCCAGTAAATATAATTCCCTGTCTCAGAGACCATTTGGTAAAAGAAGAAAGTGAGTGCTCACCATACTAAGATTGCTGCGGCTGTTCTGCTTGACTCAAAAATACGGCAAACAAAAATATAAAGCTTCAATACAAAAATAACAAACAGGTAAAATATGGGGGACATTTAAGGCAGGTTATACTTTAAAAAACAAGGCAATGCACTGATTCACAGGATTTTTAGGTCAGGCTTGTGGCTAAGTGTTAGACTAGAAACTAGGACTTTAAAGCTGGAGCTAGAAGATACAATGGATGTGTGCCAGAACCAGCAGCCCCACATCTTTTCTCTCCCCCGGTGATTTCTAGTAAGGCATAACATGATATGGCATACCTGTGCTGTGGGTTTCCATACTTCCACTCTATTTCATTGGCTGCAGTGTGAGCAAGGAAACTCATAATGTGGTGATGTCATGTTGTCAGGCATTCTGTAGCACCAGAGACTGAGGGAGAGAGGTGGCGGAGGAGGAAAATTGGGGCTGTTGTCTTTGATAGAAGCCATGCATGTCTATAAATCTGTTTCCAGTTTTAAGAGTAAATTTCAAATCAGCAGGACCATTTGTGGTGGGAGGGCTCACAAGTAAGTAGGCAGGGGAAGAGCACACAGGAGAGCCAGGGGGAGGGCACACAGCGTGGTAGTGCAAGCAAGGGATGTTAGAAGGGGATGGCGACAGGGGGCTTCCGGTCGGAGTAAAATGGCGAATTGACACACTTTGCGAGTTGTGCAGAGTGTACTGCGGTATCTGACGACAGTCTGGGCTTTATTTGGCCCAGCGCAGCACTCCCCAGGCGGGGGGGTGGCAAGCAAGCAGCCAAGCCTGAGGGGGAGTTGAGATCGGTGCGGATAAGCTTCGGAGGAAGCTTGTTTACACTTTGATCTCCTTCCATGAAGAGGGCAGTTGCAAATCAGCACTACAGATACCAGCTGGGCTGAGAATTCAGCATAAATTCGTCATCTACCGACCTCTTTAACATCAAGTTTAACATCGATTATAGAAGAAGCACCGCGAAACCCGAGATTACAAGCAAGGTAACAAACGAATAAGCGCTTACCGGTTTAAAGAAGAACGCGAAATTGAAACGTACGGATAAGCGTAGAAACCTTTAATGAACTATTTCGCTTGATTTAAAAGTAAAATGAAAGCTTTCCTTTAGAGAAAACGGCTGAAAAGTGACTTTGTTTTGCATTCCTGTGGTCAATCAAGTCTAAACTTTACGTAGCAGAAACTAAACTAACTGTGACTCTATGATACAGGAAGTAGGCTAGAGTGGTCGTTTTAGAGGTTGCTGTGCCGGAAATAGACGGACGTTTGATTGTGTGACACCACCTCTACCGGAAGTTGGATTACAGAGACGGACAGATAAACAGGAAGTTTGGAAGGAGCCTACTCTAGCCGGAAAACCATAGAGAAATTGCGCCCGACATTTTGAGGAGGACTAAATTTTAAAAAGTTATTTTTAAGCCGAAAAAGCGCTGATACAAGTTATAAAGGTGGCGATTTGGCTTGAAGATTGCTTATATAAAGATTGATTAGTATTGAAGTCGCTTCCAAAACGGATTTGAGGTCAAGACCCAGAGCTGCGTCATCACCTAGTCCAAGAATGACTGCAAAGGAAAAAAAAGAGTGGCAAGCGGCTATGGAAGCGATGGAAAAACGGATGACCGAAGTGGTGCAGAATCTTGGAAAACAAATAGAATCACAGCTGCAACAACAGTTGCAACAACAGCTGCAAATACAACTGGAGCAAATAGAACAAGTGCAATTCCAAGTACAGAAAAAAAATATGGAAGAACTGAAAGAACTGGTACTAACAGAAGTGTCAGGGATTAAAAAAGATACAGAAGAAGTCAAGAAAGAGGTCAAAAGTCTGGTGACAAAATCTGAAGAAATGGAACAGAAGGTTAAAAAATCCCTGTTAGAAAATACAAGGCTGGAGTCTATGATGGAATATAGAGCTACTCAGAATCATCTGAGATTGAGAGGGATAGAAGAGGAGGAAGATCAGGACTTACGAGCTCTAGTAATCAATACATTGACAACTTATGTAGGGGAAGATGTTGGAGATTTGGATCCAGACTTTGACTTGATTTATAGAGTAAACTCAGCTTATGCCAAGAGAAAGCAATTACCCAGAGATGTGATTGTTCAATTCAAAGTGAATAACATATTGGACAGAAAATCCAAAGCAAGTGGAGAGACAATTGGAAAGTTACCAAAAATTTTTTTTCAATTGGTGAAGCAAGAGAAACTGGAAGACGTTTGGAGGAAGTGGAATCCCAAGACTAAGGACTACACTTTTTACTCTAATAGACATAATTCCTTCTCCCGAATTGACATGATTTGGATGTCAGAGGAGATGGCGCAAAAAACTTATAAAATACAAATTTTACCGAAAATTAATTCGGATCATAATCCCTTACTCTGGATATCTAAAGAAAAAACTAAACAACTATATTGGAGAATTAATGAGGACTTATTAGATCAAAAACTAATCAATGAAACTTTAAAAAAAGAAACGAAAAGTTTTTTTGAATTGAATTTAAATAAAGGTACGGATATACAAGTTGTATGGGATGCATACAAAGCGGTAATGAGAGGTATGCTTATCTCTCTGAACTCCAAGGACAAAAAGCAAAAGATCCAACAACAGAAAGACCTTTATGAAAAAATTCGACAAAAAGAAAAGGAATTAAAGAAAAGACCAGGGAAGAAAAAGATTATTAAAGAGATCCACTTTCTGCAAGATCAGCTGAATGTTTTATTAAACAGAGAATTATATTAGAATCTGAAGAAATTACAGCAAAAAGCATTTGAGGGTGCAAACAAACCAGGAAAGTTTTTAGCGTGGCAATTGAAAAATAGAAAAGAAAGGAATTTTATATCTAAGATTATTGAAGATGGAAAGGATGTTATGAATTTGAATGGTATAAAAAGAGCTTTCTTCAAATTTTACGCCAAATTATTCAAAAAGAAAGGAATTGATCAACAGAGAATTAAGAAATATTTGGAGACTATTGAAGTTCCAGAGCTGGGAAAACAAATTAAGGAATCATTAAATGGTTTAGTAACGAAAGAAGAAGTGACAATGGCGATAGAAGATGCAAAGTTGGGCAAAGCTCCAGGACCAGATGGCTTCACAGCAAAGTTCTACGAGAAATTTAAAGAGGAGCTAACCCCCATTTTAGTACTTCTGTCGAATGAGATAAGAAAGACCAAACGGATCCCAGATTCATGGAAAGAAGCAAATATTTCATTGATACCTAAAGAAGGTTTGGATTTGACTCAAGTAAAGAATTATAGACCAATATCGCTATTAAATAATGATTACAAACTATTTGCAAAAATAATTTCGGAGAGATTGAAAAAATATCTGAAAGATATTATAGCGGAAGAACAAGCTGGATTTTTACCAAACAGACAAATCAGAGACAATTTAAGAGTGGTGATAGACGCAATTGAATACTATGACAAGCATCCTGAAAAAGAAGTTGGATTCCTCTTCTTAGATGCGGAAAAAGCTTTTGACAACTTAAATTGCAAGTTATTGAAAAATTAGACATTGGACAGTTCTTTTTAAACATGATTGTGGCAATATACTCAGAACAAAAAGCGACTTTGAACATAAACAAAGAAAGGACGGATTTTTTCCAAGTTCAAAAGGGAACACGTCAAGGCTGCCCGTTGTCCCCGTTGCTGTTTATTTGGATGTTGGAAATATTATTGACAGCAATAAGAAAAGATAATAGTATTGAAGGACTTTCAGTGAAAGGATTCGTATACAAATATAGGGCATTTGCAGATGATGTGATGTTTATGATTCAGGATCCTATTGAGAAAATACCACATCTGATGGAGAAAATTGAAGAATTTGGCTCAGTTGCGGGTTTTTACGTTAATAAAAACAAAACTAAGGTGATGTGTAAAAACATGACGAAGCAAAGACAAATAGAACTTCAAGAGAAAATCCAATGTGATGTAGTCACAAAGACTAAATATCTTGGAATTGAATTAACCATGAAAAATATTGACCTGTTTAAAAACAATTATGAAAAGGTGTGGCATAGGATTCAGCAAGATATGAAGAAATGGGATACTTTGAATTTATCATTGATGGGAAGAATCGCAACTGTAAAAATGAATATTTTACCACGTTTGATGTTTTTATTTCAGACCATTCCAATACTAAAACAAAGGAAAGTATTGGATTCGTGGCAGAAAGAATTATCCAAATTCGTATGGGCAGGAAGAAAGCCAAGGATTAAAATGAAAATTTTATGCGACGCAAGAGAGAGAGGAGGCCTACAACTACCAAATCTAAGACTGTATTATGATGCCGTCTGTCTAACATGATTGGAACAGTGGATTAATCTTGAGAATAAGAAGTTATTGGCCTTAGAAGGGCATGATAACAAATTTGGATGGCATGCATATTTATGGTATGGAAAAGTAAAAATGGACAAATTTTTTAAACACCACTTTGTAAGGCAATCACTGTTCGAGACATGGATGAGATATAGAAAATTCTTCTCAGAAGAAAGACCACTTTGGATAGTACCAGCTGAAGTGATTAATCCACATTCAAGAAATCAAGGGTTAGATTGGCTACCTTACAAAAATCTTTTAAAATTAGAAGGGAAAAATTTTGTGTTACAAGATAGATTTGATCTCGAATTTGAATATGATTGGTTGAAATACAGACAGATTTATGATTTATTTAAGACCGATAATAGAGAACATGGTTTCAGAGAAAAGAACATTGAAATTGAAACTGTATGGCTTGAGAAAGGTAAAAAAATGATTTCTAAACTGTACAAGGTTTTATTGAAATGGTACACTGAGGATGAAACTGTAAAAGAGCAAATGATAAAATGGGCTGTAAATGTTAATAATGAGATATTGATGACATCCTGGGAATATTTGTGGAAAAAGTCAATGAAAATTTCAACTTGTGTAAATGTTAAAGAGAATTGTTATAAAATGATGTACAGATGGTATATGACGCCTAAAAAAATTGCTATTATAAATGAAAGTATGTCCAACAAATGTTGGAAATGTAAAAAACATGAAGGGTCTTTTTATCATATGTGGTGGACATGTGATAAAGCAGTAAAGTATTGGACTGAGATCCACAATGAGATACAAAAAATTTTGAAATGTACTTTTAAGAAAGACCCACAGATGTTATTGTTAGGTCTTAAAATGGAAGAAATAAATGTAGCCAAGAGAAAACTACTATGGTACTTGATCACAGCAGCTAGACTGATTTTTGCTCAATGTTGGAAACAAGATAAAGTACCTGAAACATGGGAATGGATTAAAAAGACATTGTTTTTGGCAGAAATGGACAAACTAACAAGAAAGTTAAACAACGAAGAAGATGAAACTTTCTTTGAAGACTGGAAAGACTTTCAAAAATACTTGTTGAAAAATTGGGACATTAAACGTGGTTTGATTTGCTTTGATAGTTATTAAGAAGAAAATGAAATAGAATTAGATTATTGAATTGTTACCGTTTGTAAGAGAAAATAAGTTTAGAAGTAATTGTAACAGAACAAGAGAGACATTAATGGGGTTGGAGCAGTGCGGGAAGCCTTGTTTGGGGGGGAGAAGGGAAATTAGAAAAATGGATATGTAGGTAGGTTTAAAATGTATGATCATGTGTTATATCCAATAATAAATTGTATTTACTAAAAAAAAAAAAAAGAAGGGGATGGCGACAGGGAGGTGCCAGAGAGGGGAGGGCTCGCAAAATCCTGACTAATGTCACACTCCCCAGATACTCCCTTTCCTGAGCTCCCTGCTGCCAAAACAGCATTTGATTTATTGAGTGAGGAGGGGAAGACGAGCTAGACATTTCCCTCTTTTTGCTAACTGGACTGCTTCATCTATAGCTTCCTTAGATAAATTAGGTGGGATGGAGGAGAGAGGCAGATGAAGGAGGAGAAGAAGCTCCTTTCCAACTCAAATAGCAGTGATTCTGGGTCATGATGCTTGGCTTTGTATAGAATGTGAGCCTCATGAGCTGCTGCGGTGTACCTTTAAAGCTGAGGGAATATGAACAGCACATCCTGTCTTTGTGTGTGGCAGTCTCTGCTGCCTCAGGAAAAGCCCTTAGGATTGGAGACAAAGGCCTGCTATGCATGACAGTTTACCAGCTATCAAGCCTTTAAGCTTGACTTTGGATGTATTTGCCCACCGTTCACACCATTCTTTGTTCTCCAGCGTATTTCTGTGTGTTTATTCTGCACCTACAACCAAAACCACAGTGTTTCACTTGAGATATGGGAGAGTGGTGCCCAAAGTTCTTTTTTTTTAATTAAAACAAGGAGGCACCATTTTAATGCTAGGCTTCTGGAGACTGCCAAAATGTCCCCCCCCGCCAAATTTGTCCACTAAAACATTAAATGGAAAATCATCAGTGTCTTCCATTTAAATCCTAATGAAAGGTAACAGAAGAAGAAAAAGAAGAAGATTGGATTTATACCACGCCCTTCACTACCTAAAGGAGTCTCAGACTGGTTTACAGTCCCTTTCCATTCCCCACCCCACAAAAGACACCCTGTGAAGTAGATGAGACTGAGAAAGTTCTCTCCAAAACTGCCCTTGAGAGAATAGCTCTGAAAGAACTTATGACTGACCCAAGGTCACGCCAGCAGCAGCTGCATGTGGAAGAGTGGGGAATCAAACCCAGTTCTCCCAGATTAGAGTTTGTGCTCTTAACCACTACACCAAACTAGCACTACACCAAACTGGTTCTTCCAAAGGAAGGAAGTGTGCATGCACACAAAAGCTCATACCTTAAATAAAGCTTTGCTGATTTTAAAAGTCCCACTGGACTCAAACTTAGTTCTACAAAGGAAGGCAGGCAAAATAAAAAAGGCACATGGGCTCCCCTCAAGTCTCCTGAGAAAGGCTTGATGGTAGCTCATCCAGAGCAATGATGAGGCTGGCAAAACAAGTGTTCCCCCCTTCACACACTCCCCCACTCAAGTGGTGCAATTATATGTTTGATTCCCCTCTGGACCTCCCACTCCTGTCTCCTCCTGCTTTGTACTGCTCTGCTGGGCCGGTTCTCCACCTGCTGCAGGGTATGACTACAGAGGGAGGTGGTTGTTACTGCTGGAAACTGCAAGAAGTTCCCTCTTCCAAGCAACCTATTGCTTAGGTTTTTACAAAAGGGAAAATAAGAGCCCGGCTAGCTCAGTTGCTTATAGCATTGTGCCAATCATTCAAAGGCCATGGATTCAGGCTCTGGATGGACCAGCTTTTTTCCCAAAAAGAAAAAGTCTGAAGTTACTATTGAATATATGTTTAGTACATTCGAGGTACAATACTAAAAAAAGTTAAGAGATTTTGTGCATATATGCACTTTGTCTTAGAACTCAGTTTGAATGCCAAAATCAGAGCCAGGTCAGAAACAGGACAGTACCTCCAGCAAAATGTCCCCGTATTTAACAAAGAGAGAGAAGCATAGTTTGCTATACTGAGTTTTTGTCAATGGAAAAGCAAAAAGGCCCATTAAAGGTGTTGAATAGTAACTTCAGACTTTTTTTTTCCAAAAAAGAACTGCCCCATGCAGGGATCAAACCCACAGCCTCAGAACAATTAGCATGGTACAGGCAGAGCCGGTTGGCTCCTGGGTGGGCTCTGTTAGGGAAGTCTCGTCTAGAGCAGGCTTCCTAGCAGAGCCCCAGCCAAGAACACACACATAGCTCTTTGTTTAATAAAACAATTTCCCCAGTGATCCAAGTTCACCTATAAACTCCTATAGTTAAACTCATCCCATTTGTTAACCCCCTCAACTTTACAAGTAAACACCAATGAATGGGGGGGGGAGATGGCAGAAGGTGCAGAAAGGGTGGGGGGAGATGGCAGAAGGTGGGAGAAAAGACCTCAGTATGGGTGGGGGAGGGGCCTCTGAGCAGCAGGGAAAAGGAGGAGGGAAAAATCTGAGGGAATTTGTCTGCTTTTGAATTGTAACTATGGCTTTGAAGTGAGGCAAGGGGAAAGACTGCCACAAAACCACTCTGAGTAATCCTGGAAAACTGCGAGCAGAAAGCAAACAGAGCACTGAAGGGGGGGAAGCGCAGAACGAAAAAGAAAACTGACAGGCATGTATGGTGACAGCAGGAGGGGGAGATACAGAATGACACTCCCCTACAGTGTTATACCATGAAAGTGAGGGAAAAGACCAGTGCATAATAGGCCAAAGTTCAGTGCTCAGCCAGTTCATTTGCATAGCTAAGACCTTAGGCTAAGTCCTTGCCACCTCCAGTTAAAGAATCTCAGGCAGAAGGATTGGGGGAAATGCCTGCTTCATACCCTCAGGAGACATTTGCTAGTCAGGAGAGATAAACAGAATGACTTAGTATAAGACAGTTCCTTATATCTAAGCTCTCTTAGAGCACCGGTGACATTAATGAACTATTTCAGAGAGTGGACTGAAATAAAAAGTTCAGAATAACTGCTTTGAGGAATAACTGCTTATATGAACCACAGCAACTCAGAACAGACTAGATTGGTTTGTGCAGGCATGAACTAGGCATGTGCTAAGTGGTAGTAGATCATGAAAAAGAGATCACTGTTCTTCAAGCATTCTGAAAGAATCTCCACTATCTTCTATCATCCCACTGCTATTTCCTCTCTCTCCCCCCAGTGTTCCCTTCCGCAATTACTCTCCATTCCCACCAATAATATCTGCCTGGAGGTCTTAGTCACATAGTGTTACATTTGATTTTTTTCTCTCCTCTGCTTCTCATATTCAATCTGTCACCAAGTTTTGTGGCTTCTCCATGCATAAGTGAAAAATTTGCCACTTCTTTCCCATGATCTTGACTCTGGTTCATAGTCTTCTTTCTCATCCATCCTATTTGTTCTCTTAATACACAATTTGCCCATTTCCCCTTGTCAACATTTATGTCTACATGAAAATTGTTTCCACTTCTGCCTCACAAAAACGTACACTCTCACCCCCCACACTCACAAACACCCCTCCCCCACACAAACACATTCTTTTAAATGAAGCCTTTTGTTTACCTCATCTATATATATATATGAAAGAAAGTCCCCTCACCATAAAATCAACACCCAGGCCAAACCCTTGGACCTAGAAACACGAAATTTGGGGAGAGCACACCTACCATGATGTAGATGCTCACTAAGAAGGTTTTTAGAAATTCAACCCATAAAGGGGTCAAAAGGGGTAAAATGTGCTCCCCCATTGCTTCCTATTTGGCTGCCAGGCTGCTGCCTCCTTGCACCCCCCACTCTCTGATTGGTCAGCTGCAGAGCTCAGTGTTCTGAGGTAAAAAAAATCAGTTACAGGAGACTGCAGAGAGCTAATAACAGTTGAGGAAATCAGGAATGGCCAGCCACATCCGAGGTGCAGCAGTGCTGCAGGTCCAGCCTTCCAACACACTCCCCCCACCTTCTACATCTGATAGGCGGCTATCAGGTGCAACAGTGGATGCAGGGTGCTTAAAGCCATCAGGAAGCCTGCCCAGCAGTAGTGCCTTAGTGATCCTGCCAACCCAGCCTCCACAGTAGCTTCTAATACTCCTCTCCCCTCCCCCTCCTACACTGGACAGGCAGCTGCCTGTCAGGTGTAGGAGAGGAGGTGGGATGCTTACAGCCATCGGGGAAGTTTGCTCAGCAGGATTGCCTTAGCATTGCTGCTGGCCCAGCCTCCCAAATGCCTTTAAACACCCCCCGTTACACTACACAGGCGGGTGTTTGTCAGGTGTAGGAGCAAGGCCAGGGTACTTTAATGCATCAGGGACACCACCCCAGCAGGATCACCAATAGCTTTAGCCACACTCCCATCCACTATGGAAATATACCCCAAATTTGTAGAAAAGTGGTTTCCTTTATTAGGTTATTTAACTTACAATGTGGGTTCTAGAAAATTGGTTCATATGAACTTGCTTAATATCTGATTGCTCGGATGGTGTTTTGAATATGTAGTTATGTCCCACTGCTTAAATGTAACATAATATAGCATAAATGTAACATAAACGAGAAGCACCAGGCTGAAGCCATGCACCAAGAAACCCAAAATAAGGGGAGTGCATTCCTACCATGATGTCAACCCCCCCATGAAGAGATTTCTGAGAAACATGACCCCTAAGGGGGTTAAAAGGGGCAAAATGTGTCCTCCCCCTATTATTTTCCATGTGCCTGTCAGGCTGCTGCCTCCTTGCTCCCCCTCCCCGATTGGTCAACTGTGTAGTTCAGAGTTCTGAGGTAAAACCTGCCTACTTGCTCCCACCTCTTTCTGATTGCTCAGCTGTGGATCTCAATGTTCTGAGGTAAAAACACAATTAGAAGAGACTGCAGACAGTTGATGACAGTTACAGAAATCAGCAATTCAAGACTCCTGAA
Source organism: Gekko gecko (assembly GCA_029375565.1). Lineage (NCBI taxonomy): Eukaryota > Metazoa > Chordata > Lepidosauria > Squamata > Gekkonidae > Gekko > Gekko gecko. Next base: position 42,797,426 of record JAPDNY010000007.1, on the reverse strand, counting down.
CAGACATTTTTCAAAAAAGCCAGCATGGCAATTGAGTTAATGAATGTTTATGGAGAGCTAGTAAAGGACATTTCTAGTAGCCATTTTGCTGTGTGCCTCCCTCATGAACCTGAAGGAATGTCCACCACATCACCACTCCCTTACACCAACTTCCCCTCACACCTCTCACCTCTTACTGTCCCCAAGAAAGCTTCTGGCAAATGCTGAGCCAGATACATCAACACTACAAGAAGGAGGCAACTTAGGAATGTGGCAAAGACATTTTCACATAGTACTCCTGCAGTGCACTGAGCTGCACAGGCTAAGTACCAGCAAGATCACCCTGAGGTGCTCAGAACAACACAGTCTTCATATGAGCAAAACAATCCAGGAACACAAGTAGAGAGGCCATCACTTTCGTGGAAGGTGGCAGGAATTGACTTAACAGACAGACTGCTTCTTAAATGGACAGTTCTATGTTGCCTGCTCCAGAGTGAGCTCACCAAGCAGCCTGGTGATCCTAGCACCTGAGGGCAGAACCACCAATGTGGTCTACAGAGAGGTCCTTCAGTAGAGAGGAAAAAAAGTATGTATGTCTCACTTCATTTTTACACTACAATCTTCTCCATTAGAATTCCTGCAACAAATGTCACATTTCAAACTTCACATCATGACAGTATTATAACTGGTTTTACAGAACGTAAATACTATAGCGAAGCACGGGCATCAGGCTAGTTCTTAGATAAAATGAACCTAAATATGTGGAACTGCATTTGCTCACAGACATTTTTCCTTCCTTTGCCTTTACCGTGACCTTTTGTACAAGCTGGGGCTCATCATATATTGCAGTAGTAGAGTCTGGAAATTTCACCCCATCAGACTCTTCTGGGATTCTCTAAACTTTCAGGAGCTGTAGCAGGTTGACTTCTCTTTGTCCTCCCCCTCCCTTAAGAGGCACCCCCCTTTAAGAGGCACACAGCTGCTTTTAACTTTCTGTCCCTTCTGGAACAAACTGAGAGCCTATGGAGTGAGGTGGTTAGAATGTTTGGTTAGGATTCAGGGAGACCCGGGCTAAAATCTACACTCTGCCATGAAGATCAATAACTGACTGTGAAGGTCAGGTTTTTAAATGCTGTCTAAGAAGAAGTAGTGTGCTGTGTCATTTGATCAGAGTGGTCTCTACTCCAGTAGAGCCAGAGTGGACCTAAGTGGTCCTCTAAATGCAGTTACTTTGTATGAGACATCAGCGAAATAGGATTTAAAACCCCCCAATAACTTTTATTCACTACCAGAGATAGGAGAAATAAGATTGTTCAGGAAAGACACATAAAGCTATTTAAAGGTAACACGCAGCTTTTGCTGGGCTCATTAAACTGTGCCATTTCAGCTGTCGACTACTGGGTGCACAGAACAGCTAACAGCCAAGCTTTTGTTCGGGAGATGAATATTGACCTTCCCTCAACCTCAAGAATCCTCTTAGAAACTACAGATCTTCAGCCACTTTCCTTCAGAAACTGGGCCCTGAAACAGCTGCAATGTATTCCTAAAGGTATCTTTCTCTCTCACTTTCCCCTCATAAGGCTGCTTCAGCCATCCATAGGCCCTGATTGGCTGTTGGCTGCTCTGCACACATGCCAAACAGGCAGATAGGGGGCTGGTGTGACTGCCAAAAAGGAGTAGGACCTTTGCACATCAATCTAAGTGACCTTGGGCCAATCACTCTGTCTCAGCCTCATCTGTCTCACAGGGCTCTTGTAAGGATTAAGTGGAGAACCATGTACACATCTCGAGGTGCTTGGAGAACAGAGAGGGATAAAAATGCAATAACTAAACTTTGAGTTCTCATTGGGTCAGAGGTTTCTTTCTTTTTCTCTCTTCAGTTAATTTACAAAGTGATATTTCCTTGTATAGCCAGGAATTTGCTGAGGATGTAGAGATACCTAACTTGTTTGTGGGTGGTCCCACTGTGTTGTTTTCATCATCTGTACAGGGGACAGTCATTGTACTATTAGATGTGGTGATGACAAGATGGTGTTTTGTGAGGAGTCATGTGAGGTGGAACAACTGGATATCCCACCCTAACACCACAGAACTCCCCTCAAAGAAAGCCAGTTTGGTGTAGTGGTTAAGTGTGCAGACTCTAATCTGAGAGAACTGGGTTTGATTCCCCACTCCTCCACTTGCACCTGCTGATGTGACCTTGGGTCAGTCACAAGCTCTGGGCACAGCTGTTCCTGAAAGAGCAGTTTGTGTTAGAGTTCTCTCAGCCCTGCCTACCTCAGAGGGTGTCTGTTGTGGGGAGGGGAAGGGAAGGGAAAGGAGTTTGTAAGCCGCTCTGAGACTCCAAGTGAAGGGCAGGGTATAAATCCAATCTCTTCTTCTCTTCTTCTTCTTCTCAAAGATTTTTCTAAATTCTCAAGTGCTTGAGCATGCTGATTTCTCCCCCCCACCCTTAAAAAAGGCAGTCTGCTATCAACATTCTATCCTTTCTGGAGCATATTTAATCCACATGAGCCCAGCTTGGGGACTGTCTTTTTTTCTTTTAATATATATATATATTAAAAATGCCCGTCAAATCTCTCTAATAGGTAAAGACTCCTGTCTTTTCCATGGCTTTTGTTGCTTTTGTCATCTACACAGGGGCCATCCACTTGACTGATAGATGTCTTGATGCTCCACAAGGCAGGGACATTGATTGCATATGTTACCTTGTAAAGCACTGTGTATAATGCTGTCACTTTCTGTCTCTCCCATAGGAGACCAGTGCAAGAAACAGTGGGATAACCAGCCAATGGATGCAACCCCCCCCGAAACCTGAGCGTACAGAAACCCAGTGATGCCCAGTTCCTAACCTTCTCACTTAACATCATCTTGTCAAGAATCTGATATTAGGTGCTATATGATCTGCAAGAAATCATCTGGATTAAACCCAATTTAAGACCAAGATCAATCAAAAATAGTATGCTACTATCTACAGCAATCAAAACATGGGACTGAAACAAAAAACTTCTTCCTACCGGGATACCACAAATGTCTGCTTATACATATCAAAACTGGTTTCAACCAGGTTTGACACCAAGCAGCTTTGAAGATTGGAAAGAAGCAAACTTCAGGCATCCATGTGACTTAGTCTCCAAAGGAAAAATTCTAGATAAACAATACTTCAGTCAAAAAATCGACAAATGCACTCCCTGCAGCTAAGAAACCTCACTGAACATCTAGTGGAACTTGGTACTTTTCAAAGAGAACTAACCAATCTTGAAAAAATCATTAAAACCTACCCCAACTCTCCAAGAGGCTTACTGTCAAACTGTATAATACAATCATCACAGAGGGAAGCCCCACGAAAGAGGATTTGAGTGTATAATGGCAAGAACTGGGACAGTATTTGGGCATCACCAGCCAATAATTCCAATATATGCAATATCCAACTACAATACTTTAAAATCACCTCCAGATGGTACATGACCCCTCAGCAATTACATAAAATAAACATAAATAACAACCCCTTACATTGTAAAGAATGCGGGCAAGTGGGCATGTCCTTACACTGTTGCCCAAAGATTCACCACTTCTAGGAAGAAATACTAAAACAAATTAATGAAATTACAACACACAACCTCATCTTTAAACCTGAAATTCTGCTATTGAATCATTGGGATGACTCATTTAATAACAGAATGAAAGAATTAATCTTGCTACTCCTGGCAATAGCATGGCTGACGATAGCCTCATGCTGGAAATCCCCAGTAGCACCAATGCTTTCTGTCTGGCATGATAAACTTAGGGAACAGTTTGTGGTGACAAAAATTGCAGACACAATACACAGAGCACAAACAAACCTGACACTCCTTTCCAAATCGGAACCAACCTGGTATCCAATATTTTCTTACTTATTAACACATGACATACTTCCTTCCAGTTCTCATTACCACAAATGGTTAACACTGTGAAACATTTCTAGGGAAACCCTCATTAGACAGTGATAGTAAAAATAGTCTGCACACCAATTACTGACAAGGGCAATACCCTTTACACCCATTAGAGGATCTATCTGTTGATACGTTAAGTAGTACAAATAGTTTTGACATTGTTATTTATTATTTATTTCATGTCGATATACAACAGTTACCAAACTGTATTTCTGTTAATTGCATCTGTTTGTTAAGATATTGGCTGAGTACAGACTGGCAGTTTGCTCCGGTAGCCAGTCGTAGCAAAAAAAACCCGGAATAAACTATACCGGGTTTTCCCGTTCACACAGTGGGGGCCGCTGCTGGAAGATGCGGGACGGAGGTGTGCGGGAGCATTCAGACTGCCACGCAGGAGGCATGCTATATTCGCCGTTTCCCCATTAATTTGGCTGTGGGTGTATGGATGTATGTGCACATGAGCGCTCATGCGCATAAGTGCATTTTGCCGATTTTTTTTTTGCCCTGCAACGCCGGCACCGCATTGGGCAGTGGAGCGGAGCGCAGCCAATCACACCGCTGCTGCCTTGTGCCCAACGCAGGTTGCTCCTGGCTTTTCGGCTGCGCGTTCAGACTCCCCGGAAGTGGAGAAACGCGCGACAGATGCGGACTTTCGGATTTACTACGGCTTTTATCAGGTGTTTTTTTTAATCTGGCAGTGAAGCACAACAACACCGGTTGGCTACGGGTGGGGGACGCCAGGCAGATGTGCCTGTGTGAACGTCCTATTTACTCCGGGATTGAATCGTCATTGGCCCGGGTCCCTTCCCGGGGCAAATTGCCAATCTGAACTCAGCCATTGTATGCTATGATAATAAATAAAGATGTATTTTTAAAAAAAGAATCTGATACTATTATAGCATCATTCCAAGGAACAGAAACAAGAGTCAGTAGTTGTTAATGGCTCCCATTCAGTTTTATGGGATACAGCAAATAGATTGCAGCCTGGGACATAAATAGAAAGGGGGCAAAACCACCTTTACACCCCAAATACTGGGTTCACCAAAGCTAAGGGATAGGTTTAGCCCCTTTCTAATGGTATATTAAATTTCAGTCATATAAATCATCATCATTTGCTCCTGGGGGAAGAAAATGAGGTTGAGAACAATGTTATAGTGAAAATAAATATGCCTATATTCCCTTGTCTGACACAGCATTTAGTAATAGTATCACTAGTATCACTGAGTTGGCTTGAAGTTAACTCTTGAAAAGGCTCTTTCTAAGCATATGCATGCATATAGACACACTCCTGCCATTATGGATAATATGGCATATTTGATAAATGCAATGCATGCTATATGGTATTGTTGCCAGACCATGATTCTGTCATGTGGAAATACTATTTCACTTCTGTGTATACCGTATTTATCCAAAAGGAAGGTGATCTTGTATGTAAGATGATCCCCCCAAGTTATATATAAAGGGGGGGGGGTTACTACTGTACATGCCTGTAACTTATAAGTAAATTTAAAATTACATCTTATTTTTCTTGATGCCTCCCCCATGGGGCAAGGGGAAAGTAATTTGATAAACTTGTGCTGCCAGCACTGCCACAACGTACTCATGCAAATAGCAGATACAATTCATGTTTAATGCTGGATCTCATTTTAGCCAGGCTTCTTTCTATGTATCCACTCATCGCATTTTCCACTTCTGGCCTTGAAGCCAAAATTGCTCGAAAATATGCATTTGTAATTTTAAATTTTCCCTGTTAATAACCCTTAAATACTTCCTATTAATCCCTTAATCCTTTAACTGTATTAATTAGGGTGAGTCTATTTTAAGTTGCTATAAACATCTTTCAGGGAGTAGGTATTTGCTATTATATGATGAATATTTAATGTATAGCCTTATTATATAATCAGCAATCAAATTTAATCCAAACAAAGTGAAAAAATAGAACAAAATAAAATTAGAGAACTGGGGAGTTTGAAACAAAATTGGTTGTTTCTAGAAAGTACCATATTTTTTTTAAAAAAGAGACACATTGCCATTACAATGATTTATTAAGTTGTATGCATTTTTATTTGATTTATTTATTTAAAGAGGAAATGTGCCTCTGAAATGCTTTTGTCAGCTGTATTCAAAGATTAGCTCCAGTTGAGTGGTTCTCTGTTCTTGGAAGAACAAACATTTGCCGTTCTTTTAAGATTAACCAAATGCTAGGATAAGTGTAGTACTATGTACACCACTATATACTTCTCATAAGAGCTGTTGCCTCTTGATATATTGCCAATCTATGGGTTATATCCTATAAATCTACTCAGCTAGGTGTTGACGCTTTCTCCAGCAGAAGTCTCCTTCTACTGGAGGAAGGCTCCACACTTAATTGAATGGAGTGGTAGGATAACAACCTGATGTTTTAAAGTGCCCTAAAGAAATGAAGTGATTCAATACAAAGGTATATTTGGTTATCTAAATATTTATTTATTTGAATATCTTATTATTTCATTCATTTGAAATGTTGTGTTGGAGGAGATTTTTACGAATACCATGGACTAACAAAGTGTCAAATGAATGAGCTGTTAATGATAGGATGTCTTAGAGGTCATTAATTGATAAAATTGCCATAAGTCAAAGTGACTCAATGGCACATACACACAAACATTTATGCCCCACCTTATTCCATGTTTGAGGAGACTTCTGACAACCAGCAGTAAGTATATCATAAACACAGAAACAATCAAAACACCAGTATAATTAAAAACATACAGATGCTCAGAAGTGTTGGAAGTCAAGGACTGTATGCTGTCTCTTTGCCTCAGTGTTTGGAGAGGCTTCAATACAGTTGGGAAGAGAGAGAGGTCAGGACACATAGAGCATCCTTTCCTTCTACTGATACTATCCCTTTGAAGTAGAATACTATTCTTAGGGAATGACTTCCTTCACTTCCGTTCTGGTATCTTATCTCACACATATTGCCAGATGCTACATCTTGCCATCATGGATGCAGATGCTCACTAGTTAGATTAAGCTATTTAAGTATCCTGTCTCTACTTTTTCCTGTTTAGAATGGAGTTCTATAAATAAAAGGACTCTTATTAGTTTGAACAGTTAAAGAGGCTCCGAGTTTGTTTCTTTGCCAACACACACACACACACACACACACACACACACACACACACACACACACACACAAACTTATTCTGTGCAGTAAGCCTTTGTGCACTCTGCTAAATTATTAATGAATCCTGGCTATACCAAACCAAAGAACCTAACAAGAATAAACACCATTCTCTGCAATACATCTAAAAAGGACCCCAGGCAAGCTCTCCGACATTACCTCCATTTAACTGAATGGAAGCTGCATAGGGGTACAGTAACTGTCTTGAACAGCTTCTGTTCTTTTCTGTGGGGCCTTTTCACAGTGGGGATTTTCTGCTGCAATGGGTCTATAGTTTATTTGGTATGAAGACACTTATCCTAGTAAGGATTGTTGGGTAGATTCTGAAGTTTGCCTCCTTCTTTTCATCATCTATCTGCATTGATCTTGGTTTCTGTCATGCAGTATATGGATGATACTTTATAAAGTCTTGAGGATAAAGTTTTCTTTTTTAAATGTTGGGAACAGAATTAGTTTGAAAGACCAATTATATGGGATTTTTTCCCTCCTGCATCATGTACTACTTCAATGGGTGGTATATCCTCTTTCCCTTTGTTGATTAAGTGTTTCTATGAAGAAATCATTCCAAAACATTTATTAATCAAAAATACTGACAAAATGATATTTTAATAAAATTAAACCTGTGATGGAAACTGAAACAAGGCAGCAACAAAATAAAAACAATAGAAAACAAAATTCCAACATAAGACAAATCAACCAAAGCCTAGGAAGTAGTTATAGCTATATTATTATTCATGCCCTGCAATTGCATGAAAAATACTCCAGGGGTTATAAAGAGATGGTTTTAATTGATGTTCTAGAAAATCATCATTCAGTTACCTTCCCTGTCCATAAGAACATAAGAGAAGCCAATGTTGAATCAGGCCAATGGCCCATCTAGTCCAACACTCTGTCACACAGCGGCCTTGTGGTCCTTGTGATTCATCAGTTTTGTGCTCTGTATCTCTAAGTTTTTCAGAACTTTTGGACTGGCACACTTGAGCATAGTATCATCATGCCCCTGTATAAATCAATGATGCGACCTCATTTGCAGTACTGTGTACAGTTCTGGTCACCACACCTCAAAAAGGATATTATAGCATTGGAAAAAGTGCAGAAAAGGGCAACTAGAATGATAAAAGGGTTGGAACACTTTCCCTATGAAGAAAGGTTAAAGCGCTTGGGGTTCTTTAGCTTGGAAGAAACGATGACTGAGGGATGACACGAGGTTTACAAGATTATGCATGGGACAGAGCAGGTAGAGAAAGAAGTGCTTTTCTCCCTTTCTCACAATACAAGAACTCATGGGCACTCCATGAAATTGCTGAGAAGTTGGGTTAGAACGGATAAAAGGAAGTACTTCTTCGCCCAAAGAGTGATTAACACATGGAATTCACTGCCACAGGAGGTGGCGGCAGCTATTAGCATGGACAGCTCCAAGAGGGAATTAGATAAGCATATGGAGCAGAGGTCCATCGGTGGCTATTAGTCACAATGTATGGATTGGAATTCTCAGGCTGGGGTAAGTGATGCTCTGTATTCTTGGGGCTTGGGGGGGGGCAACAGTGGGACGGCTTCTAGTGTCCTGGCCCCACTGCTGGACCTCCTGATGGCACCTGGTATTTTTGGCCACTGTGTGACAGAGTGTTGGACTGGATGGGCTGTTGGCCTGATCCAACATTGGCTTCTCTTATGTTCTTATGTTCTCTATTCAGTTTTGTGATTGCGCCCACACAAACATGAAAATTGAAGCTTGGATGCAGAAGTTAGCATTGTGATACTTTTTTCTAAAGAGCAATCATATATCTGACTGATTTTAATTTACTACTTAAGCACATCCTGAGGAAGGCCCAGAACACATTAGTAGAGCACATATGCTTAAGGCCCTAGGGTGAGCAATTGGATATCACTGATCCAATAAAATGCCCAATATTTCTGGATTGGTGATATCCAAGAGTGTGAAAGGCATCCCCAATATTCCCAATTTCAGTATTTCCATTCCTGATACTATGGGGATCAGAAATCATATTGGGAAAGCAGCTATTAGGAACCAGTGTGCCACAGCTGGGCTGAAGAACATTGGCCCTATTTCAATTAATAATTGATATGCTGTGGTACAGCTGGGGCATGCTGAAAATAATGGCCCGTGAACCTGACCCCCAGACTGTTTTGACCACGCAGAATGAGGGATTTAATCAGCTGGTCCTGCTCTTAAATTGCTAAACCGCAATGAAGAGCCAATCTCTTCTAGTTTATCTATTCATCTTCTTTCACTTTTAGGGTTTACTCCCTTTTGTCAACTAATCAGAGGCGGCAGCAGCAGTGAAGTAGGAGGGAGGGTCCTATTATTTTCAAGTTTGGAGGCCAAATCTACTGCCCATCAAAAATAATGGCCCTTTACAGTTTAAAGAGGTTGATGCACCACACCTCAGCTGGAGAGCTCTCTTTCTCCCCTCCGGCCTCCGCACTCCACTCCTGCTGCCTCGGGGGGGGGCAGTGGGTTCATGGAGCTTTTAAACATCCTTTCAACTTTAAGGGGCCATTATTTTCAATGAGTGATAGGCTTGGCCTCTGGAGTCTGGAAGCCTGCTCTATAACCCACTGACACAGTGGCCCTTTAAAGTTTAAAGGGCCAGTGTGCTGGGGACCAGCTGGGGACTGGGACACACTTCCTCTCTCTCCTTCCTTTCCTGCTCCTGGAGTAGAGGCTCTTAAAATTATTGCTAATTTCCTTTTGTAGGTTAAGAAAGAGCATAAAGTATCATTTTCACTAAATTGGGAGTACTTTTCCAATATTTACTTTTCCTGACAAAAATTTCTGGAACAATAATACTTCTTGTCTTTAATGAAATGGCTATCATGCCCTTCCTGACTTTCCACTATGGAATTACAACAGTCTTTGAAGTGTCACTCCTAACTATATCACCCCAGTGCTTTAAGACCTGTGCTGTTTGCCCAACTGTATCTAGGCCCAATCCAAAGCGCTGGTTCTTACCTTTAAGGCTCTAAATGGCTTGGGAGGATATCCTCCTCCCACACTGTCCAGCCCATCAAATAAGACCCTCCTCACATCCCATGTTCTCGGTGCCCCGGGCTTTCATAGGTGAGGAAGATGAGAACAGAGACAGGGTTTCCCCAAACCCTGCCCTCCCCAGGCTCCACCCTCAAATCTCCAGAAATTTCCAAACCTGGAATTGGCAGCTCTACCTAGATGTCAGGCAAGCCTCAAGGGGAAGAGCATTCCACTTGCCTGGCATCTACATAAGGCTGCCAATGCCTGGTTGGAAAATTCCTACCGTGTACTCCTTCCATTACTTTGTTAACCATGCAGGTGTCAGGTAGCCCTGTCAAGTGTATGGTATGCGGGAGGAGTATTCCATCTGAACTTTTCCTCACTGTTACTAACTGTCTCTTATCAGGTCTCTGACTTTCATTCTCCTGCTGCTGGAGATAATGGTTTCTAGGATTGTTTTGCTAGCTAGCCCACTGCTTTTCCCCACGCACGCAATTTGTATTCATTGGCTTCTGCTATGGGGGGGGGGGTTGCTTGAATATAGTGTATCATAGTAAGTCCGATTGTATGTAGTCATTACAGACACAAGCTGTACACGTGTCTTTAGTTCTGATTCACCATTAAACATTATCTTCTGAAGAAGCCCTGTGTTGTGTGAGCTGACTGAGTAACCTGACAGCAGACTTTTTAAAAATACCTATTCATACCTTTCCTAACCTGCAGTATACACTTTATCTGAGCTTCTAGGATTGTAGTTTTAAATAATCTCCAAGCTTACTGATGGGCTTTGACCCTCCTTACCTTTCCTTTTGGTTTCTTCTTCACAAGCCCCCTCATTTGAAAAAAATCACTCCTTCTGAATCAAATGTGGTTGTGCTGGTCCTTTTGGGCAACTCTCTGTTTACATAAATGCTAAACTGAAGAGCATTACGGTCATCATCATCATCATACCTTTATTGGCATTGTAAACAAATACATAAATATTACGAGTTAAATTATCCTAAGGCTACAGTATATTGCTTTGTATAAAAACAGCGACTTGTAAAATTTTTGCCACTGACTCAGTTATATTGTCACCAGTGTCATTAAGTAAAAACAACAGTTTATATGAATCAGGAAAATCCATAATGCTGGATAAGATTGAAGATAAAATACTTTGTCTGATATTATCATAATAAGGACAGTCTAACAACACATGGGACACTGTTTCAATAATTGCATTTAAACAGGGGCAATGTCTATTGATAAGTGGTATACCTTGAAATCTTCCGGTTAAAATCGCTGATGGTAAAACATTAAGCCTGGCAGGAGAGAAAATTCTGCAGATTTTTGGAGTTTGTAATTGATAAAAATAACTGGGGAGAAATCCTACAGTGGGGAGTATCCCATGGCTAAGAGGAGAGTAGGTCTTATTGGCTGCATTGTATAAATTGGCTAGCTCTATCTCCAATATTCTGTTCCTTATTTTTTGGAACACCTCTGATTCTGAAATTAAAAGGAGGGATTCAATGGGAATATTCAGAGTTCACAGTTTACTCTGTATGATTGCTAGCCAAGGTGAAGACTCAGATTCCATTAAAAGCTGGTAAATATAGCTGGAAGGGTCAGAGTTATAATGCAGCCATAGCCAGTACTTAAAGGTCACAAGCCATGCCCTAGTGGTCATAAGATTTTGGCCACATTCCAAACACAGGGCCGCATATGGGACACAGGATGGAACACCCAGTATTTTCCATAAGCAGGACAGATGTACCTGTTCTATAGATTTGTTTACTGCATCGATCCATATAGGGACACCATAGAGCAGTTGGGGCCTTATTTTCAAGTTAAAGACTTTTAGTGCAGCTGGTACATATTGATTCCCTCGGTCAGAAAAATAAAATCATAGGAGTGCATTGATGTTCGCCTTGGAGTTATTAATTGTCACTCTTCGCTGGTGAACCCAAGATGCAGTGGCTTGAAAATGGAGGCCTAAGTACTTAAAAGTTTTAACTTGTTGAAGCTCATAGTCACCTACTCTCCAGATAAATTGCTTTCTGGATTTGGAAAAGACCAAAACTTTAGATTTCTCATAGTTCAGTTCTAACTGATTAATGTTACAGTAGTTTTGGCAGCTATTCAGCAAACGGAGTAAACCAACCCAGGAGCAGGAGAACAAAACCACACCATCAGCATAAAACAAAACCGGTACATGGATGGAACCTAATTTAGGGCAATGTCCATCCACCTGAGTCAAGAAGGATGCAAGATCACTCAGAAAGAAGTTAAAAAGAAGGGGTGCAAGCACACAACCCTGTTTGACCTCCTTATTGGTGGAAATTTTGGCGGTCAATCTTCCGGATGTAGAACATCTAATTTGGCATGAGGTATCATTATATAATCTGCCAATAAGGAAGAGCAGCATCTTATCAAGGGATGTATTGGCCATTTTTCCCATAGGAGACTTCTAGAAACAAAGTCGAAAGCTCATTTGAGGTCCAAGAAGGCCACATATAGTTTAGATCTTTTACATCCTGCATGTTTATTAACTAGGTGGGAAAGGACTAAACAGTGGTCCAAGACAGACTTCCCCTGCTTAAAGTCTATTTGTTCTGGTCCAACAATTTTCTGAGTTGTCAGCCAATCATTGAATTTAATTTGTAATGCTTTAGCATATAGTTTACCAACTACTGATAGGAGGCTGATTGGTCTAAAATTTGCAGGATTTGAGTGATCACCCCTCTTGAAAATGTGTACAATGATTGCATTGGTCCATGCTGCAGGTATGTGTCCAGCGCTGTTTACAATAGTAAAAAAGCAGTTAGCGGAGGGATCCACCATTCAAGGTCTGCCTTTAAAATTTCAGAGGGTATTTTATCTGGGCCGGGTGCTTTACCTGATTTTAATTGATCAATTAGTGTTATTACTTCTTCTGGGGTTACCGGAGGCCATTCAGAAATGCCATCTAAGGAAAAGCCATCAGTGTACAAGATGTCTAGGGAGTCCTCTTGAAATAAATTTGAAAAGTAATGATACCAAGTAGAAGGTAAAATAACAGAAGGGGTAGGGATTTCTGGTTGAAGAACTGTAGTAATCAATGACCAGAATAGTTTTGGGTCATTACGTGATATAGAAACTAGAAGTAAATCCCACTGTTTATTTACAAGAGAATTCTTCTTAATAAAAGTATTTAACTAATTTTTATATACTTGATATTCTTCTGGTAAACAAGTGGCTGTTGAATTCTGAAAGTTACGATATATGGAGCATAGGCATGTTTTAAGCTCCCTACCAAGAAGTACCCGTAAATAGATTAGTGTATTTTATATTGGATCTCTCTGGTTTTTGTTTTAGTGATTCAATTATAAAGGTCAGAAGGTTCATATAGTTGAATTCTGCTTCAGAATAGTTCATAGAATTTGTTAGCATGTCTCTATAATCCAGTGTAGTAGGGGTATTTAGCAGTTCTAGGGTATTCAGCCTTGACTCTGGGGACCAAGAAATTTTTGGTGGAGGATCTATATCTTGAATCAAAGGTTGTGGGTAGCTGTTGTTTACCCCAAGGGAAAGAAATAGCTTTCTGGATTTGTTCACCAATTGAGAAATCAGAGATATAGGGTTGGAGAGCTGGGGAAATTAGTATATAGTCGACTACACTGCATCCCCTAGTGGAGATGAAGGTGTGGCCACTGTTCCCAACTGGTGCTATCATGTTTACATCTCTCATCAGGTCTTCAGCATTACTAAGGACCAAGTCCAGCATCACTTCTCCTCAGTAAGTTCTATGACCATCTGCTCCGTGGCAGAGTCCCTGAAAGTCTTATCTGTGTGCCTCACTGACTGTCTCTGCTTCTCTAGGTCAGCCACCTCAGCTTCAAGGGTGCTTCTCTAGGTCAGCCACCTTGGCCTCATTCCCTGAGAACCAGGCGTTTTTTGCACCAAGCACACCCCCATGATTTCTGTCCAGCTAACAGATAGTTGTACATGTTACACTCAGTGCAATACACTGGATAGCCCCCAATCCTGGGCTGGCATTCCACCTTCATAATTTTTAAAAATCTTTTAAAACAATTTTTTTATTTACGTAGAACTGTTTGTGGAAAGCGTGCTTACCCTTTTAGGGATGTGGCGAGACTAGCGCCCTGGCTTCCTCACCCTGCTGCTGAGCTCACATGTCTGCTAAACTCACTCGTTTATTCCCTTATTCCAGACACTTTGGCACAGGAGCTGGGCCTGCTACTTCACAGGCCTTTTCTTTAAGATTTGCCATTTAGTCTTGAACCACTCAAAGCCATTCAGTTAGCTACATAGGAGCAACCGAGAAGAATTACTTGGGATCCAAAATATAGTATCTCCCCACTTCCCAAATTGTGTCCCTGTTTCAATGGATAGTTTGGGTGCTACAATCAAGAACAGACATGAGCGGAACTTCGGATAAGCAGTGAAAAGTGTATCCCCCCCCCTAAAGTTGCTTGACTTTGGCTGTCTTCTTTTCTCTGTTTCCTGGAGCTGATCAGCTCATTGCTTCTCGTCTGAATGAGCCACTGGCCACAATACTATGTGCTCTCCAAATAGCCAACTATAACTGGCTATCGAGAGTTCCTCTTTTGGGTATATGATGGGGTTTTTTTCAATGACAAACAGGCATAAAATATTGATTCATCATTATGTTATTTGAAATAGACCAGGAAATAAGTAAAATACAATCTTAGCCACTTCAGAATCTGATAGCTGTAGGAAATGATCACATCAGAACAATCACAGATTTACATTTTCACTAGCCCATGGCAAAGCAACTCCTCAGTGCCATCTAGTGAGGCATGGTACTAAAACTGTATGATTCAGTCAGCAAACCTATGCTTCTTATGCATCACAAGTTAAGAGTAATAAAACAAAACAAAATAAAAATCCTCAGCTATTAAGAAGGCATTATGTTTTGTCTACACTGGGTAGCTCCTTGTTCTTATTCATTTATGCCATTGGAACAAAATTGATTGTGAGATCTTATCTTTGCTTGAATGAGAAAGAGAAAGCTGGGATAGTGTAGTGTCTAAATTTGGATAGCTGTGCACACTGACCTGGGAGCAAGGCAACTCACTTGGAGTTGCAACCAACCAAGCATGCTATGTATGTACCAGCAGGAAAGTACATAGCTTTCCCCTCAGCCACTAACTCTTTCTTTACCCAGGTGGTGGAAACACAATTCATTGGAAAACATCACCTGACAGGGTGTTGCAGCAATTACTGAGATGATATATGTGAAGCATACTAACATTCAAAAAGCATGATGTAAGCATGACATCTTTAGTTTTACAATTTCTCAGAAACAAATAAAGAAAAACAGTGTGCAGTACTAGAAATCCCATATTAAAAAATACTAAAAGAAATTGCTCACCAAACTTCAAAATGTAAAGCACATAAATATCAAAGTGGCTCACTGATTCACATCAAGGTAACTATCTATTTTAATATTTTGATACCAGTGTACATGCACGGAATTTTAATTTGTATTTTTAAATGCATTAACATCAAATTGGATCCAAATATTACAGCCTCCTGACCTGGATAGCCCAGGCTAGCCCAATCTTAACAGAGCTTGGAAGTTAAACAGAGTTGGCCCAGGTTAGTACTACCACCAAGAAGTCCAGGGTTGCTATGCAAAGGCAGCCCTGACAAACCATCTTTGTTAGTCTCTTGCCTTGATAACCCTATGGGGTCACCATAAGTCATGTGACTTGACAACACTTTGCATAAACACAATGTTGGAGCTTCCCCTGACACAAGGAAACTTCCTCCAGCACAAAAAGTGTGTCCCACTGGTGGAAGTGTCATTGTATTGGAAAAGGGCTCCACCAACAGAGGAATGGAACCTTTGGATCCAACCCTTATTACATACAAGCCACAAATTCCATATTTTATTGTTTGGCGTCATTTCTACTTACCATTTACAATCTGAATATTTGTAGTATGTTTACATGGACCCCCCACAGCAGCTAGTATTGGCTGTTAAACAATTGGAACCTGTTCGGGGTAACTGAGGAACAAGGGTAATTCCTGCTCTTTCTGCTAATTTATTTACTTATTTTAGATATTTGTACTTCTCTCTCCAATGGGGAACTAAAGCAGCTTACAACTGTGTGCTCCAATCTCCCCATTTTATCCTCACAACAACTTCCCTGTGAGGCAGGGTAGGAAGAGAGTGTGTGACTGGCCGAAGGTCATCCAGCAAGCTTCCATGGCTGAGTGGGGATTCCAACTTGGGGCTCCCAGATCCTAGTCCCGGACTCTAATCACCATACCATGATGGGAGGCGGCTGTGGAGGCAGGGGTGCGGTTGCAGACAACATAGCAGCTGTCACTGATCTTAGCAGCCTGTACCCTCACTACAGGCTATTCAGATAGAAACTATGCACTTGCACAGCGTTGACTGAAGAGCCACTTACCTTCCGGCTCTTTCCTCTTGAACACCAGGCAGGGATGGCAGGCCAGGCAGATCATAGCAGTGGCCATCACTAGGTTTAGCACCTGATCACAGAAAACCATCAGGATTTTTGCAGTGGAAATGGTACAGTCCCAAGGCATGTTACCGCATTAGATTTCACAACTGCAGGGGAGGCATTTATTTGAAAGTTATCTCTGCAACAAAATTTTGCATCACGTGGAGAGCTTACATGTGCTTTCCCTGGACATTTGAATTGACTGCAGTTACCTCATTGTGGCATACCATGCTTCCCTAATGTCAGGGACACTACATGACATTTTTCCCTCACCCCACAGAAGTTGGGAAAGGCAGGTATCACGTTGGGGGATGGATCCTATGTAAACTGTGGACTTTCTCAGGGGGCTAAGATATACAAGCTATGATATCCTGTTGGCCAGTGCCAGCTAGGATTCTGGAGGAGGAGGAATATGAAGTTTCACTGTTGAGAGAAATCTTTAAACTCCAGTGACATGACAGGGGCAGTTAAGAATACAAAAAGGAAGGCAGCAAATCAAGTGTTTGGCAAGGAGTTTTTATAGATGTATGCATTCCGTAAGAACCTATGTGATTAACATTTGTAGGGTTTAAAAAATCAGGTGATCCAATCACATCTGTATTGTAAATATGACGCTTGGCACTAAAGACATCTTGCCTACTATGATCTTGGTGGTCATGCAGTTTTTTCCGGAACATATGAGTTCTGGGATGAGTGGAGTGACCAGAACAAAAACAATAAATCAGAACAGGGGGAAAGAGTGCTAAAAACAATAAATCAGAACAGGGGAAAAGAATGCCTGAGGTTACAGAACTTCATAGGCCACTCCCTAGAAGCTCATTCACAACAGCTATGAATCTCTCCTGTTTGACAGAGAGCCAGTTTGGTGTAGCAGTTAGAAGTGCAGACTCTAATCTGGAAGAACTGGGTTTGATTACCCACTCCTCCATATGCAGCTGCTGGCATGACCTTGGGTCAGTCACAGTTCTCTCAGAACTGTTCTCTCACCAGCAGTTCTCTCAGAGCTCTCTCAGCCCCACCTACCTCACAGGGTGTCTGTTATGGGGAGGGGAAGGGAAAGTAGCTTGTAAGCCGCTCTGAGACTCCTTTGGGTAGTGAAGGGTGGGGTATAAATCCAATCTCCTCCTCCTCCTCCTCCTTTACCATGGATTTAACTGTGCCATGGTTTACACGAAAATAGCTTTTGCATAAGCAAATAGTCTTAAGGATAAATATTTAGCAATTAGCATCTAAATAGAAATTAGACTCCAGGCCAGTAATCAAATGTCATAAGCTTAAGTGATCAAGATGTACATGCCCACGCCTGGGATGTTTAGAATCTTGAGGATCTCTGAGGGTCTTGCAGCCATCTTCTTCTACAAAGTCTTGTGCTGCTGAAGGATGGAATAAAAAATAGAGGCTGAGTATTTCATTCCTGTCCAGTGCCAATTTATGTTATTTGTATGCCATTTTTCCACATTAAAATATCTCTAAAATAGTTTATGAACAAAAATATCCAATACAGCATTGAATCAAAATTTTTAACCAGTATGTATTAATGTGTGGTGCCTGTGTAGTACCTATAAACATGTATTTACATTGTTCAATGGTATGATCCTGTAGGGCTATTCTTATGTTCTGAAATTCTACAAGACTCTGAGGCAGAGCTTCCTCAATGAAAGACTATGAAGGCATTCCTCTGGTAGGGTAAACCAAAAGGTTGAGAGCACAAAAAACTCCAGAAAGAAGTAGTGTGATGCAATATGTAAATGAACAAATTAAGTTATGTGCACAAAATATAACACCAGTAATTTAATATCTAAACAAATCACAAACAGGAAGCAAATGTGCACAAACAATAAAATAAGACAGAATGCTAAATAAAATAATACAAAATGCCAAAACACATTTCTGCACAAAGCCTTGATCAGTGGTTTATGATCATAATTAGCACAATCATATCTAATTCACACCATAAAGGACATAACAAATCACAAAACCCAGCAAGATAAGCAAATTAACTAGTTTTGGATTGAGGGAATATATTTATCTTGCAAGATCCCTGGATACAGAAATATTTGAAGGCTTATTTTATATAAGGAATATATAATACACTCCAAGTAATTAATTTTGGTTTATCCTACCATTTTTGGTGGGGTATTTCCCCCTTTTTTGTGGCATGGTATTCCCTGGTATCCTCGTACAGGTATAACCACAGTGCTTTCTATGTGGGGATGCACTACAAGACAGCTTGGTTGTTTTTTTTGTTTGGGGTGTGTGTGAGTGCCTGGAAGTCATAGTTGACTTCTGGTGACCCCTAGTGGGGCTTGGATGGTTCAGAGAGGTGGCTTTACTACGTCTGCCTGTGTGTCCCAGCCCTAGTATTCTTTGGAGGTCTCCCATCCAAATACTTGCCAGGGTTGGCCTTGCTTAGCTTCTGAGATCTGAAAAGATGGGGTTTGCCTGGGTTATCCAGGTCAGAGGAACACTTCAAGACAGGTTGTAAACTACAGCTTACACAGCACTCATTTGTTTACTAGAAAGAGCTGCAGGACACATATTTCACTAACCTTAATGCAACTGCACTGGCTGCCTGTAACTTTCAATGGACTAGTATTTACCTTTAACGCTCTAAACAGCATAGATTCCATGAATCTGAAGCTAGTCAAGATGTTGGAAGTTCCATAAAAGGCTATACCAGCTTGGTGCAGTGGTTAAGAGTGGCAGACTCTAATTTGGAGAACCAAGTTTGATTCCCCACTCCTTCCCATGAAGCCAGCTGAGTGACCTTGAGTCAATCACTGCTCTCTCAGCCCCACTACCTCACAGGGTGTCTGTTATGGGGAGAGGAAGGGAAGGCAATTGTACACTGCTGTGAGACTCCTTCGGGTACTGTTGCTCAGCCTCTACCTATATGTAGGGACAGATAACTTCCATTTCAATGTATCTGATGAAGTGTGCACATGAAAGCTCATACCTTGACTAAAACTTTGTTGGTCTTAATGGTGCCACTGGACTCAAACAAGCATTGGGTTCAGCCAGTTTTAAGAGAAAAGGAAATCTGTACAAATGTTCATACTAGTTATAGGATACCTTAGAGGTGGAGCTGGAGACTTGCTGACACATTCTGCTTATGTCTAGATGGAGCAAAAGAAAGTCTGCTCTTTAGTAGCTCTTCAGCTGGCCAGTGCTGCCAGCTCTATGAAGTGTATATATCATATTAACTAATTTGCTAATTTCAAGGGGGAAAGGAAATGTTTTGGTAGCACAACCAAGGTGTCAGAATGGAGGTGGTGCCAAATCTCCATAAACAGAGAATGGGATGGGAAAATTTAAGGTGCAGCATGGATAGAACAGGATATGAGACTGAACCATTCTTCTAACTGCACTTCTCCACAGCTATTTTTCTCCCTGAATTTACTTCCAGTCACCTAGCCCAACAGGGGGCGGGGGACTACTGGGGAGAAGCAATTGAGGAAGCAATGTGTGGGTATGGGAGGGGCACTACAAATTGCCCCACATTATTTAATAGGAATAGCTGCCCTGGTGGCCCTGACTGGACAGTAAGATGGTATATACATTTTGTAAATAAAAAAAAAGTTGGTGACAACCTGCTTTGAAAACGAGTCTGTCATTTCCTATCATATCTAGTTTGCCTTCAGTCAGTTCAGTCAGCTTGGAAATCCCACAGCTGACAGTAAACATAGCCTGAAAAAAGAAAGATGTACTCTTCAGCAGAACAGACCAATGAACTTGTTCAAGCAGAAAGTGGCAAAGAATCCAATGTAGCAAAACCCACAGACGAGATCAAAGGGCATGCTTCAGATTCTCTTCCCAGCTGTGTTTGTGGCTTGATATATGGAAATCCATGAACAACAAAGGTCATTGCCCTGATGAAAGCAAAACTTCTACTGCCTTATAAACTACGTGATATACAAGTTTGCCAATGTCGCTATAGCAGGGTACAGGTGAGATTTCATTTTGTAAATGGTTGAATATTATAACATATGAAACCTTTTATGGATCATCGGTTATAGCTGTTGTGACAACTTTTGGCAATACAAGATGTTGATGGATTGGCTGAAGATTACAGATGTCTGAAAAGAGGACCACGATCTTAAATTAGCATTGTGGTAGTGGCTGTAGTAGCACCTTCCTACCTTAATTTGGGCAGATAATGTGTGTGGGGAAGCGAGGCTATTTTCTTGGGAGTAATTTGACCCACAGTTGTACAATCACACAATCCCTGGGAGCTGTGGGGGCAGCCTGCCACTGCGTGATCAGACGCAAACCGTGGGTGAATCGGATTTTTTTTTTTTTTGCCGTGTGTTTCCAGTGCACTTCAACAGGGGATCAATGATCCTCATGTCTGCACTGAGTGCTCCCTATGCAGTGTGCAATGATGCGCATACTGAAATGGGGGAAAAAACAACAGTATGGAGTTGGGATGGCCCGATCAGACCATCCCGATGCCATGAGAGTGTGCTGGTATGATCTGTAATGGGTATGGGTCCAGCTGAGGCTGACTCCTCCTCTAATGAGGAGGAGGCAGGGAACAACTTAGCCTCCTCTAGAGACAGCCCAGAGGAAGAACCCTTAGCAGTACCTGAGGAGGAAGAGTCTCCAGCAGCTGCACAGTAGGTGCAGCCAGAAGAAGAGACTATTCCTGAGCCAGTAACCCCAGTTGCAGACACCCCAAGGCCAGACTCCAAGCCTAGTTCCCCTGAGCACCCCAGACGTAGGGTATGGCAGAGGCTGACATTGCAGGAATGAAGACAGAGTGCCAGGCTGCAGCTCCAGCAATGTCAATGAAAGGAGTTGTAAGTCTCTGCAGACTCAGCTCCTAAGGGAGGAAGGATCTGTTTAAAACTCCTCGGTGCACCTACTCCAGTGTGGCAACAACTCTGCAAAATCAGACCTGCTCTGAGCATGAAGCAGTTGTTCCTTGCCTTTGAAAACCTGCATCCTTGAAACAACTTCTGTTTTCAGCTTTTAGCTTATCACCTCGGTGGCTCCCAGCCACCGTTCCAGGCCCTGTAGCAAGCCTGTTTGCTACTGGACTTTCCCTAGTGTTTTTTTCCTCTGCTTCTGTGGTGGAGCAAAATGGGCTGCCCACAGGTGTGGGACACTTCCCAGATGTTCTTGTGTGATCATGCCCTTAAAAATCCACCTGGCATTCACCTATGGTGTGATTAATTCTGCGTGTGATAGTGTAAGAACTGCTGGGCTGTTCCCATACCTTATAGGAACATAAGAAGAGCCCTGCTGGATCAGACCAGTGGTCCATCTGGTCCAGCATCCTTTCATACACAGTGGCCAACCAGTTCCTCTGGATGGCCAACAACAGGGCATAAAGGCCGTAGGACCCTCCCCTGATGTTGCCTCCTGGCAATGGGAGTGCCTCTGAATGTGGAGGTTCCCCTCAGTAACCATGGCTAGCAGCCACTGATAGACCTATCTTCCATGAATCTATCTTAACCCCTTTTAAATCTGTCTGTTTCTTCTAGGAGGTGGGGTCACACTAGTAAGAGAAGAAATGATGTGTGGCTGTTCCTATGAATCTGGAGATCTTGTATTATCAGAACACTGGGCCAGAGCCACACTTCAGTAGCTCCCACATTGCTAAGGCAAGGTATACAATTAGCGCCTAGATTGGGTTCTCATATGTCAGCAATGACCAACAGTACCCTGTTTTCACAGCAACTATTCCGGACGATCCTTATTGAGGATGTGGCTCTTGCTGAAAGTATGACAGAATAAGTAATTGACCTCTATTTTTAGTTCTACAGTAGTGTTTTTTTTTTTATTGCAGGTGAGCTAGCCTTCAAATATTTAGCACCTGTTTTTTTCTTGGGGTCTGGAGAAGAAGACCTACTGTGGATCTCATGATTCATTTCTGCCTACTGCTGAGGCGAAGCCATATTCCCTCCTGCAAACTGGTCATGCTGCAGATCTGTGTGCATGTGAAATTGCATTGGGGTATATACTGGTACAAAACAGAAGGTGATAAATAAGGTGAGTTTGCAACAAGAATGATGCATTGTTCTAGCTCAAAGCATTTGAGTAATTATCCTGCTTCAGCATATTATATGCTTGGTTGGGCTTTTTGCCAGAGGGAAAATGGGCAACTGAGGAAAGGAAAATATTTGGTGTCCTTCAGGAGCTGTGTTCACAGAACATCCTAATGAAATTAGGGCTCCTTTAACCCAAACGAAGAAGTACCCTGCTATACAGGGAAGGGGGAAGCTGTTTGCTGTGAATCGGGATGAGTGGAGACACAGACAATCCTAGGCTGATTAATTAGAAAGCATTTTCAAGATTAGTTTCTTTGGAAGCAGGGAATGGCATAGTCCTTTGATGGATTGGGACCTATATTGGTTTCTATTTGCTAAATCCCCATTGTGTACTGTTGGTATTAGCAAAGACTGACAGATTGAAACAAAAGCACGCCAATGTTTTCATGGAAACCACAGAGTGACAGCCACAGTGGGACAAAAATAAAAATATCAGCTGCTATGCACCTGTAAGCCCTTCTAAAGGAGATTAAAGGCAATTTCTCCCCCCACCCACCCAGTTTAAGAGGTTTGGAGATGAAGCTAAGTTTAAACCCAGAGACAGGATTAAGAAGGCCAAGAAAGGTGATTCTCTAACTGATCATTTTGAGACTCACTGGCATGAAGTTTATTGTTGGAGGGTTTTCAGGACTGCTGCTTTCAGTCAGATAGATGCCTGTGATGAATTAGAGCATATAACTTCCCTGGTCTCAACATTTCAAAATTAAAGTAAGATCTGTGAATTATTCAGCAGCTGTTGCCAATGAATTTCTTCAGGCCAGAGAGAGACAGGTTATGTCAAGAATTCCACTGCTTGACCATTTTAAAAAAATGGTCTACAGCCTAAACACTAGATGGCATCAAGCTAGAAACACATTTCTAAATCTGCTAACAGTTTTAACTGGAATCTGCTTATTTTTCATAGAAGAAAATGCTAGCCAATGAACAGTATAGAAAAAGAACCACAAATGTTGCCAGTGTTATTGTATATTAAGGAATTAAAGCTGTATGTGTTCTGAGCTATGCCTTTTCACCAGCAGAAGAACGCATACATTTTTCCTGTGATACAAATAGAGCTGAAGGCAACTATATTGAATGTAGGCATAATAAATACGGGTCATTTTATTGCTGCACTTTAAAGTTTTTCCTTTCAAACGTGGTACTTCTGCTGTTGGTTCAGCTGTGATTTACAGTGGAATTCTATGCAGAGTTTCTGCTCTTCTAAAGCCATTGACTTCAATCGACTTAGGAGGGTATAAATGCTTAGGACTGTGTTAATAACTTTCAGACTGCTTCCATTGATGCTGGATACTGATTCTATGACATTGTCAATTTTTTAATTATTCTATTGGTGGGAGGCAAGATGGCGAACGCTGCAGATGGCTCGTCACTTCACTCCTTCCAAATTGTCTTAAATTGCCTCTTTTAATCTGTTGATAATAAGTTCCCTCCTTGAATAAGTGAATTATTCTCTTGGCAGTTTTTAAGTAGAAAGAGCTCCAAACTTTCCTGAAGAGCCTAGTATGCAACTAGATCAAGGATCCCCAAACTCTGTGAACTTGTGGGCACCTTTTGAATTCTGACACAGGGTAGTGGGTGCTGCACTGCATAAGGTGGAGCCAACCATAAAATGGGAGCCAGAAGAGACAGAACCAACCACAAAATGTCAGGGAGTGAGGTCTAATAGTAACTCAGAATCTCTGTTTAACAGGAGGCCTTTTAAAATGAGGATATACAGCTTACCTTCCATTACTTAAGGAAGATCCTTGTGCTCTGGGGGCAGCTGCTGCTGAGGCCACTTTTCAAAAATTTGAACAGCCAGTCAGCGCTCCAATGGCCAATTGGAAAGAAACCCTGTGGGCAAAAGCCCCACATGACTCTGTCCCTTTTCTAAAAAACACTTGTCATGTACCAAGAAAGAAGTTGGTGGGCACCATAGCACCCACTTGTGCCATGATTTGATTAGCTCTTATGTGTTTGCATATGGATAACAAAGAACAGGTGATTTCACAAAATAGCTAGAACAGGAAAGTTTTCAGCTTATTCCTGTAAATCATTCTTTTAACCAGCAATCTGGGGTTGTCAGTTCTTATGCAGCAAAATTATGCAGGTTCTACTATATGTCAGGCCTTTCTGATACGGGGTTTGCCCAGCATTGTCAGTGCATGTGACAAAATCCCAGCATTACTATTGTTGTCAATCTGTTGAAAGTAATTTTCCACTTCAGCTCTCAAAGTTGCTAGCCCTCACAGGCGGCTCTCTTGTCTTCGTTCCTCTTCTTCCTCTCCTTTATTCCATCCTCACTTCTCCTTTCTTTTCCCACAGGAAGGACAACTGTGGTTTGTTTGTTTTTTCCTGCTACAGAGGCTGTTGAGAAATGTAGTCTCTAGAATCAGCAGTTCCATGATGTTCCCACCAAAGAAATACCTTCAGTCAGATCTTTTGAGTGGAGAAATGTATTTTGTTATAAAGTGTTATTTGGAACATAACTTTATATACTCTAACTTTCTAACTCTGATTTTCTATATTCAGTCCACTCCATTTCTTAGCAAAAATTACCCAGCTAAGGGTGATTTTTGCATTGCACTGAAACAGCTTTCTGTGTTATCATTTGCAGGATCAGGAATGCAGGTATAAATAAGATGCACATCTAAATGCACATCCAAATATGGAAAGGGGTGTATCTACTGTGTGTTGCTTTCAATGGGACACATGTTCAGATGCAAATCCAAAAAGTTCCCCTATGGAAAATGGCTGCTTTGAAGAGTGAACTCAGTGGCATTTATAACTCACTAAAGTCCCTCACCTCCTCAAAACCCACCTTCCTGATGCTCCTCCCTTAAATTCTCCAGGAATTTCTCAACCCAGAGTTGGCAACCATACTCTAAAGTTAGATATTCCTTGTATGCTTGATGCAAACATTGCTGATCTGGAGAGAGAAACCAACCATTAATTTAAGATGTAATGCTGAAATGCAGGCACTGTACCTTAACTGTTGGTAGTTAGCTGTGTAAAAGCCTACTGTCTGATCAAAGGGCAATTGGATACCTGATTCCAACTCACCCCCATTCCAGTAATTTCCTTTGTTTCTTTCTGATTAAAAGGACAATGGTATCAAAATGGCATCAACAGCTTACTTTTTTGTCCATGTTCTATACTATGGTGTCAAATGCCAAGGGTATTCTAGCTCATTGCCTACATCACTGCAAGCAATGCTTCTGTGCGAGAGCATTCTTGTGTTTAGTGGCCCCTATATAATATTGTCTGGGGGTTAGTAAATAGAGAAATCATCCAGCAGGTTGTCAGGTTCTTCTGCACTACTGCACCCTTCAACATGCTAGGCCAAGTCTTCTCCAGTCTTGCCAGAAAGCTGCATGTTTGTTGTAAATGGTCCCATCCTGCTTATTCATCTACCTGATTTTTCTGTTTGGAAGTTATTTACAGATATTTCACTGTACATTTGTGCACTCTGATTAAACCACTGGACTGGTTTTGTCAAAGTTTTTTTTCCCATGGGGTTTAAAGCTAAGATATGTGGTGTTAATTGTCTTCTGGACTGACCTGATGGCCTGGACCTTGAAGGAATAAAAGAGAAGACATTATGAAAGTGCAGCAAAGATGTTTGCCTTCACCTGTTTTATCATTTGTTCAGTAATGATAAGAAAAAGGAGCTTATATGAAAAATTGTTTTTATGCAAATCCAATATAATGTCTAGCTAATCTACAGTCTGCAAACAATGCTGTGGACAGAGCTCGTAGAAACAACTTCTTCAGGAAGTAGGAGAGGACACATATTGCTCTCCTATACTCAGGGGTCATTTGGGGCAGGAGTGGGGCAGAGCGGCGCTCCTGCAGTAAAGTAAACAGTGAAGCCCCACACCCATCTCCCAGCAGCCCTCTCCTCATGCTGCCTCCTGGAGCTAGAAAGATAACTTGGGCTGGGTGTTGGTAGCAGGGACTGCTTGGGGTGGGGTGAACATAAGAACATAAGAAAACATAAGAGAAGCCAATGTTGAATCAGGCCAATTGTCAGAAGCCCTAACTTAGTCAGCCAAACACCAGGTCTTGTTGTTCAAGCAAGAATAGTGTTTATTGTTAAGCTGCAATGGAAAGGTTACTGGAGCAGATACATTGTTCAGAATAACTTGGTTACACAAAGCAGGCAGTTATACTGGAAAGGGGGTGAATGGGGACCCCCCCTCTCTACCAATCAGGGAATAATATGCGAATGGGAATCGAAAGTTACCACACTAATGAAGTTCCCACCGCCCCCATTATTCTCAGCAAAGCTGCAGCTTTGAAAGCGATAGGAAAGCTCGCAGCCTGTCTCCTCCAAGGTCAGAGTGTTAAGTCTACCCAAGATAGAGCCTGCCAGACTCACATTCCATTCTCACACACCAGGTGCATAAATCTACACCCCCACGATCCCAACCTCCCGCCCTCCACGCCGCCATGGCGCCCATAGCCATCCTCCCCCCCCCTCCATCCATCATGGCAGGACTACCTGACACCAATGGCCCATCTAGTCCAATACTCTGTCACACAGTGGCCAAAAATACCAGGTGCCATCAGGAGGTCCAGCAGTGGGGCCAGGACACTAGAAGTCCTCCCACTGCTGCCCCCCCCCAACACCAAGAATAGAGTGCATCACCTGCCCCAGACTGAGAGTTCCTATCTATATCTAATAGCCACTGATGGACTTCTGCTCCATATATTTATCTAATTCCCTCTTGAAACTGTCCATGCTTGTAGCTGCCACCACCTCCTGTGGCAGTGAATTCCATGTATTAATCACTCTTTGGGTGAAGAAATACTTCCTTTTATCTGTTCTAACCCAACTGATGGTTTCCTAGCTGAGTTATTCAAAGTCTTAAGAGAAGATGCTGTTAAAGTGCTGCACTCAATTTGCCAACAAACTTGGAAAACACAACAGTGGCCACAGGATTGGAAAAGGTCAGTTTACATTCCAATCCCAAAGAAGGGCAATGTCAAGGAATGTTCAAACTATCACACAATTGTACTCATTTCACATGCTAGCAAGGCCATGCTCAAGATCATACAAGCTAGGCTCCAACAGTACATGGATAGAGAACTGCCAGAAGTACAAGCTGGGTTTCGAGGAGGTAGAGGAACTAGAGATTAAATTGCCAACATTCACTGGATTATGGAGAAAGCAAGAGAGTACCAGAAAAACATCTACTTCTGCTTCATTGACTATGCTAAAGCGTTTGATTTTGTGGATCACAATAAACTACGGTAGGTTCTTAAAGAGATGGGAGTACCAGACCACCTCACATGTCTCCTGAGAAACCTGTATAAGGGTCAAGAAGCAACAGTTAGAACTGGATATGGAACAACTGATTGGTTTAGCATAGGAAAAGGAGTACAACTTGGATGTATATTGTCACCTTGCTTATTTAATTTATATGCCGAGTACATCATGCGAAATGCTGGCCTGGATGAATCACAAGCTGGAGTTAAGATTGCTGGGGAAAACCTCAGATATACAGACGATACCACTCTGATGGCAGAAAGTGAAGAGGACCTAAAGTGCCTCTTGCTCAGGGTGAAAGAGGAGAGCGCAAAAGTGGGCTTGAAGCTCAACATCAAAAAAACTAAGATCATGGCATCCGGCCCCATCACTCCTTGGCAAATAGAAGGGGAAGTCATAGAAGTAGTGACAGACTTCACGTTCCTGGGATCCCAGATCACTGAGATGGTGACTGCAGCCATGAAATTAAAAGACGCCTGCTCCTTGGGAGGAAAGCGATGGCAAACCTAAACAGCATGATAAAAAGCAGAGACATCATCTTGCCAACAAAAGTCCACATGGTCAAAGCAATGGTATTCCCCGTAGTAATGTATGGCTGCGAGAGTTGGACTATAAGGAAGGCCGAGTGCCGAAGAATAGATTCTTTTGAACTATGGTGCTGGAAAAGACTCTTGAGAGTCCCTTGGACTGCAAGGAGATCAGATCATTCAATCATAAAAGAAATCAACCCTGACGGTTCCCTGGAAGGCCAGATCCAGAAGTTGAAGCTGAAATACTTTGGCCACCAAATGAGAAGGGAGCACTCACTGGAGAAGACACTGATGCTGGAAAAGATTGAAGGTCAAAGAAGAAGGGGACGGCAAAGGATGAGATGGTTAGACAGTGTCATCGATGCAACGAACATGAAATTGAGTGAACTTCAGAGGACAGTGGAAGACAGGAGGGCCTGGCGTGATCTGGTCCATGGGGTCACGAAGAGTCGGATTCGACTATGCTACTGAACAACAACAACAACAACAAACCCGACTGCTCAGCAATTTCATTGAGTGTCCACGAGTTCTTGTATTGTGAGAAAGGGAGAAAAGTATTTCTTTCTCAACCTGCTCTATCCCATGCATAATCTTATAAACCTCCATCATGTCACCCCTCATGGTGGGGACTGTTTTTTGGGGTGGGTGGGTGGCTGGGAAAGCAGGGGCCGCAGAAGGCTCATGCGCTCCAACGCAGGCTGGCGGGGACTGTTTTGGGGGTGGTGGCCAGGAGTGCATGGGCTGCAGGCAGCTTGTGCACTCTGGCATGGGCTGTCAGGAACTGGTTTTCTTTTTTTTTGGGGGGGTAGGTAGGCTAGGTTGATCTTGCAGTTTGAGCCTGGAGGCAGTGAGTCATTTGGAGCAGCACTTTGCTGCCTCCTCCAGGAGCTCTTCTGGATGGACCCAAAGACTCCAGCAGAGCAACATGGGAGATGCTTACAGGCTGCTGGCACCTGGCGGGTTGGGGATGAAGGTAGGTGTGGCTAAAGTATCTCACACCCCCCCTTTGCTCACTTGGCTCCCCGAGAGTCCTCTGTGGCCCTGCCCACTGAGGCGTAAAGTCCTACCTTGACACCAGCAGTCACCGAAGGAGCCTGGGCACCTTCTCCAGTTAGCACTAACTTCGGTGGCTCTGGCTCATAATGTATTTTTTTTCTTCCCCCGCCCCCTGGCTGGGAGCACCCACTGGCTGCAAGTCCTAAAACTGGGGCAGCTGGAGAAAGAGGTGGACAAGAGCCCACTTTTCCACCTCCTCTTTGGTTCCACACACGGATCGCAGCCTTGCTTCGCCCCCTGCCTCCTCCTCCTCCTGCTTCTCCTCTTTCCTTCCCTATCCCCCCTGCCATATCCTTCCTTTGCAGCAGCCTCCACAAGGGCAGCTGCACAAGCAAAAAAAGGGGGGCATAAAAGGAAGAATAGGGCTGCCCACAAGAAGGGCTCCCTCGCCCCTTCCAAAAAAACCCCCTTGAGAATGGAGGGGTCTGGTGGTTTTCCTTCAATGCCCAGGATCTGGGCAAGAGAAGCAAAGGCAATTCCCACTAGCAGCCATTCATAAATATTTGGGTCGGGGTTTTGGAAGAGAAAGGAGTAAACAGCGTGAGTTCAGAGCAGCTCTCCACGCAGAATTTCAAATTAGCACCTCCCCCACAACCTTCAAACACATGCTGACCAAACATGTCTTGGTTCTAAAATGAATTAGAATCCGGAATCCCACCCGCTCCCCTTCACTGGATCCTAAGGGGCCCTGAGAGCAAGGTAGGAGGCACAGTGTGAGGACCACCAAAACAAGGCTGCAGTTTTTTGGGGGACGCTTTTACACTGAAGTAACTTGCTTGGCCCTTAACTTTATAGTGTGAGTGCAGACACACCCTGGAGAGCTGGAGTTCAAAGGCACAGACACTTATTACTGGCTTCGAGGGAAAGGAGGGGAGGCAAAAAAATAAAAATAAAACTCCACCTTCTCCTCTCGCCTCCCTTCTTCCAGGCTGCACATAAAGAGGGGAGAGCCTATGAGGTGAGTGCTTTGTGCTCTGCTTTCTGTTTGCCCCTGCCATCTCTGAGGCAAAATGTTTACTGATAGACAACATTCCTTTATATCCCCACTCCCCGTTTGGGCTCTCATTATACTCCCCCACCCTTCACACAGTGTAATCCTTACATACTTAACCTTTATATGAATATAAATTGCATACTGTAACTCAGCCCTGAATTTATGATTCTGTATTTCTGCCTCTGTATTTTTAGCTATATATAAGTATTGTTGATTTTTATGTTACTCATGATTTTTACATTAAAAAAACAAAACTGGCCAAGGAATGACCAAACACGGTCACTCCTATCTGTACATGTGTGCAAATGTCACATGTAATCCACAGACAACTTAAGCCATGCTATCCCATGGACTGAAACCTGTTTAGTACTCCTGAAAACAGGAGCGATATGGCTGAAATTCAAGTTCTCTTTTTCAACTATCATCAGGTTAAAAATGGCATAAAGAGATGCCATTCAAGAGCTGCTCTTCTAATCCATTTTATCCAAGGTTTCCCCCCCGTTAAGTGGTAGGGAACACTGACAATGTGGCAAGTATATATGTAGATTATTTTTCTCATTCTTAAATTAAGGATGGTTAACCATTAAAAAAATCAATAGCAGGCCTATGGAATGTAAAGATTAACACATTGACCTCTTCTGCAGATGCATGCCCTTGGTTGGCAGATATATATACATGGTAACGGAGAACAAAATTCTAAACAGTGGGGTCAAAAGGCAGTGAAATGCAAGAGATATGGACTGTGATAGTTCTGTACAAATGTATACTAGCTGTGCATCCCTCATTCAGAAAATGTAAAGACACAGCCTTGGTCTTACTGAGAAAAAATTCCAAATAAGCATCTGAAAGGAGGAAAGTTTGAGCATAGTGTCTCTTTTTTTTGGTACAAAGATGGAGTGACCAAGGTTTATTCGGGTACAAGCTCTCTGTCCTCTGTGAGGGCAGATCTGCACCTCCCCCCAATGGCTAGCAGTCCAAAAGAGTTCAGTGGCACCTTTAAGACCAAGGTTTATTCAGGTACAAGCTCTCCCTCCTCTGCGAGGGCAGATCTGCATGTCCCCCCCCCCCGCTCAACAGCTAGCAATCCAAAACAGTCCAGTGGAGCCTGAGCGGTGGGTGTTGCCTTCTGACACACTTCTGGTGATGTCAGGGGGTGTGGCATATGCAAATAAGTTATGCTAATGAGTTATGCTAATGAGCTTCTGCACCTCTTTTTCTACGAAATGACCCCTGCCTATACTTGAATGAATGTAATTGTCCTCCCTGAAACAAACTCTCCTATATCCTAACCCCTCCCAATGATTCATGTTCACACTCAATAATATTGAACCATGAGAAGCCTAACTACCCAGTTCAACCCTAGCTAGAACCCCACTGCCTCCAGTGAATACCATATTCTTGGTTGTATCATAGGAGATTTTTACATAAATGGATGTGCAACAGGGTTTCAGTGGTGATGTAAATATATTCATTTTCTTTGCTTAGATTGAAAGCCTCTGCATAGTGGACTTGTACAGTCTGGCACATCTAAATGCACATCCAACCAAGCAAGTTTAAATGCACATCCTGCTTGAGGAATAAGTTCACATTTAGCCTTGTTACTTAGAAAAGAAATAGAAGTTCTTCATCAAGAAAGACCTCCATACTATAGATAGAATGGCAGAGTAAAGGCTTCTGTCTATCTATTTAAGCTAGGATGGAGAGAAATTGTTGAAAGCAAGGGGTGGACAAAGAGGGATGGGGGGATTGACTGGAAGCAAGAAATCTTGAGAGTAGCATTCTAGATAAGAAAGGGAAAGCAGTAGGAGTGGGCAAAGGAAAGGTCAGAAAGTACCTGATCTACCCCTTTATTAACTCTCTTCTGTTCTCCTGAGACTCCGAAGTCTGTGCTAGCAGTTAAGTAACATTGCACTGTCCATTCCTTTCAACCAGGGCTATTTTTGGGCAGGAACAAACAGGAACAGAGTTCCGACTGGCTTCAGAGTTGGCCACGCCCACTACAGCCAGAACTTCTGCAAACCTGGCTACAGAGGGAAGGCCTGCAGAGTGACCCTCCCAGGTGACTCCGAGGTGGGCGCGCCAGGGGGGGACCCTGGAAGGATTGGGGAGCCAGTTTGGTGTAGTGGTTAAGTGCGCGGACTCTTATCTGGGAGAACCGGGTTTGATTCCCCACTCCTCCACTTGCACCTGCTGATGTGACCTTGGGTCAGTCACAAGCTCTGCCACAGCTGTTCTCTCAAGGACAGTTTGTGTTAGAGTTCTCTCAGCCCCACCTACCTCACAGGGTGTCTGTTGTGGGGAGGGGAAGGGAAAGGAGTTTGTAAGCCGCTCTGAGACGCCTTTGGGCAGTGAAGGGCGGGGTATAAATCCAAACTCTTCTTCTTCTTCTTCTTCTTCCCCAACCTGCCCAAGAGCTGGCTTGCCTGGGCTCCCCACATCCATGAGGCGCCTGGGCAAGCCAAAGGACGGTATGGGGGTGTGACCTAATATGTTAATGAGCTGTGCTGACAGGGGTGTGGCCTAATATGCTAATGAGTTCCTGCTGGGCTTTTTCTACAAAAATAGGCCTGCTTTCAACATAGATAATAAACAGCTATCTTCACCAAGAGAGACAACTGGACTACTCAGCCCATTATCCTCTAAAATTGTGGGCAGCAAATCCCATTTCTTCAGGCAGAAAACTTTCTTGGACACATCTCCTGAAATCTTGTAATTGAGGACCACTGCATGCAATGTGTTTGTTTTGCTACTGTGGTACAGTCTCCTCAAGAAACTTGCTTGCTAACACTGGTGGAAAATTATCATGTGGCACTGCTTAATTTAACAGACAAAATAATTTAATTAATTCTTGTAATGAAGCTGTGGAATTCACTGCCTGGGGATGTAGTGATGGCCTTCAGCATAGATAGCTTTAAAAGGGGGGGGGGACAGATTCACAGAGGAGACATGCGTCAATGGCTACTAGTTATGGTGACTGAAAGAAGCCTTCATATCCAAGGCAACAGACCACTGGCTACCAGTGCTAGAAGGCAGCGTATGGGCAGGGGGGTTTCCCTCAGCCTCTGTGTCCTGTTTGCAGTCCAGGGAGCTGGTTAATTGCTGTGTGAAACAAGATGCTGGACTAGGTGGATCACTGGTCTGATCTAGCAGACTCTTGTTACGTTCTTAATGTTAGTTTTGCCTTCTTTTGTCATATCATAGTAATGGATATAGATCTTCATGGTGATCAAAATGATAATTGTCTTTACCTTAAACTTGCTTGGCTGGATCTGCTAAGTGGTAGAACTAGCCAATACTGACAAGCATGAAGACGAACTCTCTGCAATTTCCAGTCAGCAAGGAGCAGTTTTGCTTCCATCATTAACACAACCTTGCTTTTGCTGAAGGCTGCAAAGTTGCTCAGTTTTCTGAGAACTGAATCTCTCGAAGAATATAGTACAAGTTGTTGCCAAAGGGAAAAAAACACACAGCTATTAGCGAGAAACAACATTATCTCTGTTGCTGTCCTTGTGTAAAGAAAACCCCCAGAGACAGGTTTTTACCACTACCCTCAGAGCTTTGTGTATAGACAAGAATAATTATTATTTTGATATGCAGCAGAAACATCTTTCCTGCAGAGCGATCCCAAGATGTTAACAAGCACTCCCACTCCTCAGAATTCGTAGAGGTTATGTTGGTTAAATTTTGTTGCATGACATTCATAGGAAAGGGAGAGGGGAGTTCTATCTGCTGAAGAGGGAAATGCTTGGGCTGCTTTACCAGGTTTGCATCAAAATGTATGGCAGTTATAGCCTCTGCTTATTAGTAACCCAAGCAGAGTTTATGATTCACCATAAAACATTTGACAGCATGCAGAAGAAATTAGTAAAAAAGAAACGGATTTAAATATTGGCTTATTAGTTGGATGATCCAAAGATTGTCTTCCATTAACTGATAGTCTTCTAATTTACTAAATTAAAAGAATGTCCTAAGCAGACATATGAACATATGAAACTGTCTTACATGGAGCCAGACCATTGGTCTGTCCTCAGAATTGTCTAGTCTGACAGGCATCAGTTCTCCAGAATTCACACAGGCAGACATCATCCCCCAGCATTTACTAGCTGAGATCCTTTAATTAGAAATACCAGGAACTGAACTTAGACCTTCTGATGCACTCTATGTGTAATCTGCTTTGAACCTCAGAGAGAAGACAAACTGTAAGTACTGTAAATAATTGTGTCCTGCCACTGAACTGTGCCTGCTCCTTTTCGTTTTGGATCCCAGTTAATATCACCAGTGTCTTGATTGTTTTTGTTGGATCCAGCCACCAAACACCTGAAATTCCCTTACACCCAGTTAAACCATTGGTCTGTCAACATCAGTGTGACATCTCCTTGGCTATGGATTCTAATGGATTATAATTATTTCTCGTGTGTGAAAGGGACCTTAAAGTCTGACAGCAATGCTGCTTCTGTGAACTTAGGCAGATCAGGAGAGGGAGGGCAGGAAGTGTTGCATCAGTGCTTGTGGACCTTTCTTACATGCCCAGGGAAATGCTGATTGACACTTTAGGCATTTTTTCTCCAGGCCAGTTTGATCAGGGTTTTTGTCATCTTCTGGACATAGAACAGGGGTCACTGGGAGTGTGTGGGCGAAAGTATTTATGATTTTCCTGCATTGTGCAGGGAGTTGGACTAAATTACCCTGGAGGTCCCTTCCAACTCTATGATTCTATGATTCTATTCTGGCAGTAAAACCCCGATTTAATAAACTGCCACTGTCCTCTATTTGATAAAGTGTTATCCTATTGAATATGAGAGGAGAGACACCGATATCACTTTGACCCATCACCAGGTCTACTAAAACAGCAGAATGGCAAGAGCATTTCTGAAACTCTGACCTGAGAGTGCAAAATCACAGAATGTTAAGTAAATATGGAATCTGTTCCAAGACACACTCACACCTGCCTCAGGTGGGCTGTAGATAAGGGCTCTTGCCTTATTCCATGCCTTGCCTTTATAACATTGCCCACTCATATATCAAGAAGGAGACTAGTGGTAAATAAAACATATCTTCATTTGTTTCCATGTAGGGGAAAGAAAAGGTTTGGGTGATCTTCATACAAATGTATCTGTGTGAGAGACTTGACCTAGAGAAACAGTTTTGTTACCAAATAATTTGTTACAGAGAATGAGAAAGAACCAGCCAGAAACTGCCACTTCACCTTATAGGAGTAGAGAGGACAAGTTTCCCTCAGGTTTTCTAAACCTATTTAAAGATTACTTGAGCTTTTTCTACATAGAGTGAGATCTACTCCCTAGCTGCCCACTGTTTTGGAAGAATAAGTTTCCATACTAACAAATAAGCGTGTGACCTTCCAGACCAACACACAAACCCAGTCCACCTCTACCTAAAGTGATTGTGAGACACAGCTAATTCTAATCTCTCTGTAGGACTCCCTGGCCATATGTGAAATAGATGAGGTTAATACACTCCTTTTATTCCTCCAGCTACCCTCGTATCCCTCTCTGAGGATTCCAAGGCCCTGATTGGGGTGTTCAGGCTTCTCTCATCGACCAACAGGGTAAAAAGGGAATTGGCTGGTACAGGATAAGAAGGACTAACTTAGCCCTGTCTGTCACAGTCAGTATTGTGAACTGGCACTGGATCTCTGGGGTCTCAGGAAGATGCCTTTCACACTACCTACTTCTTTATCCTTTTTGCTTGAGATACCAGGGATTGAAACTGGAACCTTCTGTGTGCAAAGGAGATGTTATATCTCTCTGCCACAGTGCTCCAGAGAGCATTCTTTAAAATCTGAAACATAATGAAGAGAAAGTTGGTTTTAAAATTTATTATCAGTCTTATGTGCAATGAGAATAACTCCTGCAGCTGATTTGAAGACTGGAAGTGCTCTATCATTTTCTGAATGTCTTAAGAAGATTTGGCAAATCATAGACAAGATTGGGGTGTACATTATTAAATTCCTGAACTGAAGATAATAATGGGAATCACTGGTTTGTGTCATTTCTGTGATTTTCTGGAACTCAAATCCAAGATTCTCAGGTATTACAAACAAACAAAAACCATCCAAGAACAATCTGTGTTGTTTTTTTTATCTTCAGGTGCTGATAGCTGGTTACAGCAAGGGCTTGTGTTTTTCCTTGATGCTACTCATATTGCAAGCAATGACGTTTCTCCCTTCCAATTGGATCCTTGCAAAGGAGGAGCATGTAGTCCTTCCAGTTAATCAGCTTTGGAGACAAGCTGAAGTTCTCATTTTCTTCCTCCTTTGTGGGGGTGGAGGCCTTTTCTTCTTTGGAAGTACTGTGGCTGGGAAAACAGAGAGCTGGGGGCACCTTGTTCAGGGGCAGGTAGAATTTGACCACTTGGTCCAGTTTGCTTGAAACTTGGGGGTTCTTTAGTATACAGGCATAATTCGTTCTGCTGAAATTTTGGTTAAAAAACAGCCCCTCCAGCTCCTGTAATAGGGAATAATAGCATGCCAACAGAAAAAGATGGAGGGTGGGGGTTCTGTAAAGGAAGCCATTTTCACTTTGTGAAAGAAAAAAAAAAGACCACAACAAGAAAGGATGGCAAATGCAGAGTTTTTAGTGGAAAGGTATTTTTTAAATTGCCGGTCTGTTACTATAAGGGTAGGGAAATGAGATGAATGCAGACAGTTTTTTTTCTTTTAAGTGTCGTGGCCAGCTGAAGATCTCATGTTAGGCTACCACTTGAGTGTCATTTTAGATTTCAGTAGAGAGCAATGCAACTGCACAGAGAATCACCTACTTTGGGGGGTGGTCTGTAAAATCAAATCTCTTTGTTCAAGCTGCTTGAAACTTAGGGGAGTTATAACAAAATTTTCCTCAGTGTACACCCCTAGACCAGATTAAATTGACAAACTACACAATACTGGACTGATAAAGTGATTATGTGCACCCATGCTTTACTCCTTTTGTGAATCCTTCGTAAATATGTATTGTCTGCTTTTTGAAGTGTGATCTGCAGAAATGTCCAACATGTGTTAAGTGTCATCAAGTCTCTTACAGTGACCCTATGAATTACTGTCCTAATATTCCACAACAAAGTACTTCTTCAGATCAGCGGTTTCTTTCCCCCATAATGGTAACACTTGTCTGCTCAAAATTGTCTTTCCTATAAGCTTTTTTCCATGAATGGAAAAGCAATATGTGCAGTGGAAGGAAAACATTTTGACTGCACAAGGAAAGAATTAAACAAGTCCCCCTTTGCTCCTTCACTTCACTGCTGCTTTTTGTTTTTTTAAAAATGGCAGAACACTGTTTACTTCTCAGCTGGATTTCACCTAGTTCGTCTCTAAGCAATAGGGTGGTCTGGACCAACTAGATGTTGCTGTGAAGTCATGTTAGTTAGGGATGTGTAAGGATCACTGGCTTAGTGGGTGGTGGGATGTGGAGGGGTCCACATAAGCATAAATGGAGCACATTTGTGAGCTAACCCTGCCACCATCTCTTGCTGAACTCTCATGCTTTCTACATTTTTCTCCCAGCTGGGTTCCAGTTCTAAAGTCAGCTGGGATGAAAACAAAAAGCTGAAAGTAATATACTAGACAAATTATGCAATCCTAGGCTGAGTTACTGCTGTCTAAGCCAACTGAAGTCTTTTCACTTAGACTGGGATTGCACTGCAAGGTATGGGGATGAACAGGGTTTAGTTCAATTGGCCTGCATGCTCCATTTATTGAAAATTAACCTTCTTGTTCTTTAAGCATGTAAATGGAAGTGATTGCTTGTATCTGGCACTGATAGCTACTGGGGAAGGAAGATTTGTATCACACAAAAAAAGTAAGTGTTTACTTGAACATACTGAGAGATCTCAGCTTGTGAATCTGTGGTTTTCTCTCATAGCGAATAATGTACTTGTCTTTCCTCAATACTGCTTTCTCACATCTAATTTAGGGTGTGTGTTTTCTGTCAGCCGTTTTCTCTAACCCAGCCTTTCAGTCCATCTGTAGAGCCAGAAGAAATGCCTATCATGGGACAGGGAAGCCTGGGTCTCTGCTACTGTTCCTGCTCTTAAATGCATCCCTGCCTGCTTGCTACCCAACACAGTCAAAGCATCTCCTTTTCTCCCCTGCAGGGTATGAAAGCTGGCTGCTACTACCAGCCTCCCACCATGTTGACTTTGTCTGTTTGCCAGTGTGTACAAGCAAAGTCTTTGTGTCTATACCCACAAGGCATGCATTTTGTGCCTAATGCATATACACTTGCAGATAACAGAACAATTCAGGCAAGTAAGACTTGTGTTTTAAGTAGAATCAGAGCATTCAACCAGTGTCAGAGAGATGGCAAAGTGAGTGGCAGAAAAGTGGAAATTCTGTGCACAGAAATGCCAGTCGGAATGAAACTGTTTGGTGTGGAGATGGGCTAACTGATCTGATTGGATGACATTCTGTCAGGCACATATCTGTTTTGTTTTCTTTCCTTGCTGCCCTGGAAAATGAAAGAAGACAATGTGGCATTGTCAGATTTGAAGGTGTCTGACTGCTCTCAAATGTTGAAAATAATTTTTATTTCTATCACGAACATTTACTACAAAGAGCATATTTTGGGTCAAGTTGCAATTTGTAAAGTTACAGTTGCATAGTTCTAGTACACCATGTCATATCACTTACTGCGCACTACTAAAATCTTCAGACTGTGACAATTAATTGTATTAACATAAATTATATTACATTGAAAAGAGGTAAATGATAAGTCTAGCATTTTCTGTTATGCAAATTATTAGAACTGTGCTTATTTCAGCTATATTGATGGAGTACTGTGAATACTGTAGTCACACTAATTACTTTCAAGGCATTTGAAAATAACTTAATCACCACCTTTGTACCTAGCCAGATGTTGACATTTTATTTTATTGCTTTTTAATATGTACCAGAAGAAAAGCTATTGCTGAAAACAGACCTGGAAATCTAGGCACAAAAAGCAAGAAATAATCATTCTAAGGCAGAAAGATATGTCTTAGTTGTTTTTGTTGTTGTTGTTGTTGCCTTCCATGCTGTAGCACTACCAACAATTCATATTTCTACTTATATTAAGAGATCTTCAAGATGATAATTTATTCTGATCTAATTAAATTAATATGTCTTCGGAAGAAGGAGTGGGAATAAGAGTAATGTGTTAACCTAATTATGAGGTTGGGGGCATTAGAACTACAGGTGCAATCCAGAATAAAATTAAGCACACCAAATCCCATTGACATAACTTGATTTGAGGACCAAATTATTAGGTTCCATCAACAGATCACTCAAACCAAACTGAACATCAAATCAAATTATTTCAATAGGTCCTTAAGTGCACTTAAGTTTCTCTGAATTGCACTTCATGGGCACAATCCAGTAAAATTAGCAGTCACTAAATCCCATTGAGAACAATGGAACTGCAATGTCCTTTCTATTGGTTTCAATGGGTTTCAAAGTAAAATCCTTGCAGAGTTACTCTAAGTCCAAGCCAACTGAAATTGGCTTAGACTGGAGTCAAACTGCATAAGTTTCTTCTGTTAGTCACTCACAATTAACTTTTACTGGAGTGTTACAATCAATATCCTGTATCCTGCCACTCTGCTCAGCAAAGCGTGAAGCCTTCCTCCCTCCTAAAGACACTTTTTCCCCAATTCAAGTGCTTTTTCCACTTGAGGAAGATTTACTTCAGTCAGAATATGGTTCCTTAGGTTTGAGAAAGGCTTTAAACATTACTAAACGAAGGAGTAGGCTATAGTACAATGGCTATATTGATTTCAGTGAGATCACATTCCCCTTCAGCTGGTTAAAAGTTGAGAGAAAGTCCAACAAAGGTTTTTTTAATTTTTTTTTGTGTGCAAACTTGTTTCAAACTAAGTAGTCCAGTTTGACGTAATGGTTAAGTGTGTGGACTCTAATCTGGGAGAACCAGGTTTGATTCCCCAGTCCTCCACTCCCAGCTGCTGGATGACATTGGAAAAACCATAGTTTTGTCAGAGGTGTTCTTGAAAACAGCAGTTTCTGTCAGAGCTCTCTCAGCCCCACCTACCTCATAGGATATCTGTTGTGGGGAAGGGAGGGGAAGGGAAGGGAAGGGAAGGGAAGGGAAGGGAAGGGAAGGGAAGGGAAGGGAAAGGAGTTTGTAAGCCACTCTGAGACTCTGAATGAAGGGTGGGATATAAATCCAATTTCTTCTTCTTCTTCTTCTTCTTCTTCTTCTTCTTCTTCTTCTTCTTCTTCTTCTTCTTCTTCTTCTTCTTCTTCTTCTTCTTCTTCTTCTTCTTCTTCTTCTTCTTCTTCTTCTTCTAACTTGGTTTGCATTAGTAAGTGCGCACAGGGTATAGTAATAGGTTCACCAGGCAACCAGATACCATATCAGCAGCTGGATGATAAAAATCACGCATTTCTTGGTAGGTGCTGGTTATCAGGAGTCTTTACAAAAATATGTGGAAGTGAGAAATAATGGGCTAATTCACATATCATTATCCTTACTTGATGTCTGTAGCATTTGTTTATGACTTTCATGTGTGAATTGGCTACCACAGCATTAACACCAGGCAGAACATTCATATCACACCAAATTACTTCAAACAGTACTCTTGAAAGGAGGCAATTTACTCATTTAGCTGTCAGTTGCATAATGTATAGAAAATAAGTCATCTGAGGGATATCTCTGAACATATTAAAAAAACTTTCCCTCACCTTCCCTTAGTAATTGCATATCACCCTGTACCCCCATGCAAGAAGGATTACAGAGCTGAACTTTAGATTAAAGAATGTGGCTTCTGGGCAGGCTTGAGATGGTTTTATTTTGCTTCCAGTAAAGACTTTTAAAATTAAACTTCTTAAAGTGCTCTAATTTAATGCCAAAAAATACAAAGTTCTTTTCTAGTATTAAGAACATGGGATGGCATGTGTAATCAGCAGTGCAGCAGGTGGTTGTAATATTTCTAAAACTCTTGCAACAGTAAATTGAAGCTGAGTTTATCAAGACCTTTATATTGACTGAAGTCAGACTGGCAGTATGAAGCGCGAGGGAGTCATGGCAAAAAGACCCAGAACAACGTGTTCTGGGTATTCCTGGTCAC
The DNA here is from genome assembly GCA_029375565.1 of Gekko gecko. Classification (NCBI taxonomy): domain Eukaryota; kingdom Metazoa; phylum Chordata; class Lepidosauria; order Squamata; family Gekkonidae; genus Gekko; species Gekko gecko. The sequence goes on along the minus strand of JAPDNY010000007.1, from coordinate 42,755,927 downwards.
ACTGCACTGACTGATGCCGGAGCATACCGGGGAGGAGGCGCAAGGGAGCGTTTGCACTGTTGGTCCACCCCTGGAGGAGGCGCGGCTGTAAGCAGCTTTTTCGAACCACCTCATAAACAGCTATTCAAAACAGTTTGAGGAAAGGAGAACAAAATGATAATATAATGAAACCAGAAAGTGATTAAATATATAACTATAGTTTTAAGTTGTAAAAACTGTTAAAAATAAGACAATAGCATTTAAAATCAATTCAAAGCAGCCAAGAGTGAGAATTAACTGAGCCAGCTAAAATGCTAAGCATTATCAAATGCCTTAGGATATGAAACACCTGAACCCCATTCCTAAAGGTCAAATGAAGCAAAATGGATGTGTGACAGAATGGAGTCATGAGTCCCTCCTGTTCCTTCTGGTTGGCCCCCAGGAAATTGGATCTATGAATCCCAGGGCCAGGAGGCCACATCAGGGGAAGGCATTGGCCTCTATGCCCTGTTGTTAGACTTCAAGAGGAACTGTTGGGCCACTGTGTGAGACAGGATGCTGGACTAGATGGACCACTGGTCAGATCCAGCAGGGCTCCTCTTAGGTTTTTATGTTCACTGTTCTGTTTTGGCCTGGCTTATTAGCATAAGAGCTTGGGTATTCTGTGTTTGGAGCCTGATGGCTCCTTTCTTCAATCCCTTTCTCTTTGCTAGGTATTAGTGGCAGTCTTTCTCACTTTAGGGATGGCGAGCTCAGCTGCTGCCCCTCTCCTTTACTGCTCTTTGGAAAGTGGTACTAAATAGTGTGGGTGCCATGATCAGGCTTCATGCATTCAAAACATAAGAAAGTTCAAGCAACAATTAAAAAGAGTACACAAGGTTTTATAAGCATCAGGGTGAGCAAGGATATAAAGAAATGGTGAAAACATGAAGTCTTCTAATCCTATCTCTATATAATCATAAACAATGTTAAATTAAGGTAGGCTAGTATGCAGCATTTAAAATCGACCATTAATTTAGTTCTCAGAGTTTGGGATTGGAACGTTTCCCATTGTCCTGCAACACATAGTCAAGATGGACTCCTGGTGTATAGGTTTGTTTCTTCATGGTCAAAGCCAAGAATGAATGTAAGAATAAGAACTCAGAATAAAAGTACAAGAGCTTCTCCCTCATGTCCTGAGATTTTATAATCTCCCATAGGGACCTCTCCCGTCCTTGCTGCATAACTGCTCTGCTCAGCATGCAATTGTTAAAACAGACAATTAGATCACTCACAAATCATATAAATCAGTCATCAATAAATACTTTGTTTCAATAAAATCCTATCCTTTGGTGTTGGTCTAAGTAGTCCTTAGTGATGCTAGTTGCTGCTGATCAGTTTGAACAGGCGGCATCTTTGCATATGCACAGTTTTGGGAAATGTAATGCAAACTGATTTGGCAGGCATTCTCAGCAGCCAGGCACAAACTAAACAGATGGATGATTGGCTCTCATATAATCACGGCCTATGAGCATGGTAAGTTTGACCATTGTATGCGTTTACAACAAAGTCCATATCATCCCTATTTTTAAATACTGAACTAGCACATGCTCAGATTAGTTAATCAATGTGGGTTTTTTTCCCTTAGTTGCAGTGGTGCAAGTCTCTCTGTCCTGAAGCTCCCAACCGCAACTAAAATGAAATTCTTATGGATTATAGCTGTCACCCCAGGGGTCTTTCTGCCAAATGGTTGGCAGAGGGGATAACAGTTCTCTTTTTATCAGCCATTAAATATTTTCCCTTGCAGATCAGGCACATTGAGAGATGTTGCAATGAACACTGTACAGTTTTTTCATCTGTCCCTTTCAGTTGCTGATATTCTCATATAAGTGTTGGGGGTCTGTTTTTAAACAAAAATGGTGAAGGGCAATGAACACTGTACTTACACATGAACCCTGTGCTAAGTTAATTCATGTCAGCATCCTTTTTTTCAACATACTCTGTACTTCCGTGCGTTCTTAAAGGAACCAGTGCTTGTTTGGAGAAAATGAAATGCTATAAACTGAGAAGCATAGCTTCACAAGGCACAAGAACTGCTTTGTCCCAGTTTGCCAATTTTGTAAAATGAACACAACACTGCATTGTATACACGAGCATGAAAACATAATCCATTGGAAAACACTATGCACCAAAACACCAATTAGAGATGATGCTGTGCTATGAGGGTATTACTTAACAGTTTTGTTTGAATGTATGGTATGTGCTAGGTATATATCTGCTCCTTCCCTGTGCTCATGCTGGACACTGCCCTGAAGTGGTCAAAGAGAAACAACATGCCTAAATCTCCTGAAATCCAGGGTAATATAATTTGGATTAGTTACCCCAGTGGTTTTTAACCTTTAATTCACTAATGCCCCCCACAGACACAGCATTATTATTGAATGTCTGCCAAGCCACAAGAAAAAAAAGAATGTGAGAACAGTACTCCAGACAAGGCAAACTTCATTTACTTATTTTTTATTTTATTTTATTAATTACATTTTTATAGCACATCCTCTTCCCTGTGGTCTTGGAGAGCAATGTACCAATGTATCTAATTCCAAACAATGGCCTCACCGTGCCGATCAAAAAACCTGCACAATAGGGCCAAGTGCAGACAGTGAAGTACAAACTCAGGAAAGAACCCACACCACAACTTTGAAGAAAAATCTGAAAACTGAAAAAAAAGCAATGGGAACTTAAAATTCTGTAATTGCTGTTCCCAAACGTCACCTTCCTTCTCACAGCCTTCATCCTTTCCCTGGTCTCTCCTCCAAACTGTTGCAGAATAAAATGAGGCTGATGTTCCTTGTAGTTTTGCTTTTCTAACTGGGGTTTCCTCACTCAGGAATGCAGAGCTGCTTTGAAATTAGTTGTTTGGAAGTAATTCATGCAGAGAACCACCATATGCTCAATTTGGGGTGCTTTAAATAAGGGAATAATTAAAGAGCTTTGATGGAAATTCCAGGGAAAAGCCCCCCCCAACAAATCTGCTTCTAAACTGACATCTACTTTGCCTCGTCTCATACCCTGACTATTTTTACTTAGTTACATAAACCTCTGAAATCAGCAATTTACATTATAAAGGATGCCAGTTCATTATCAATGAGAGCAGTGACAGCATGAGGTTGCACTAACAATTTGACAACAGGAGATTACAGGGACTTGGGCTCTGTTATCTTAAAGAGGAAAAATCAACTTATAATAATAGCAGTGCAAAGCCAAAAGAGTGCTAACTTTCCATTTCATTCCAAAAAAGGGAACCTAGTAGGGCTTTTAAAGATGGAGGCTTCCTGGGTACTTAATTTAAGTTGTGGATGAACAGATGGCACAGGGAAGCAAATTGTAGGATAGAGTTTATTGGTTAAAAGGAAAAGTAATTTTGGATGCTCCAGTCACTTTATTTTGTCTGAAAAATAAGCCCAGTCATAAGTGCCGTTCACTTAGATCTTATTGTCAGGAAGGGTATGTGAAATAATTCATTGAAGTCACAATTCTTCTCAGGAAACTGTCTGGCTTGTACTACTTCAGAAATGGACTCTTCACATATTACAGAGTACACCAGTTAGATCTCGGGTCCCTGTGTCAAATTGCCACAATCATCTGTGAACTGTTGGTTCTCTTCAACTCCTGTTTCTCCTGTAGTGCCTCCCAGAATTGTTCCAGGTTGGGGAAATGATGCAGGGAGGAATGCTCAAGCTCTTTCTCCATGTGCTTTGTGATCCTGACACTAATTGGAGACTTCAGACATGGGAGCTGAGGAGAATTCACAACTCAGGCGTGATTGTGTTATACAGAGTGGAAACTAGGGCTGCCAGGTCTCCTGTTATTGAAGGAGACCTGCTGCTTGGCACCCTTGGTTGTTTGGCACCACTTGGTGGAGTGGCAAGGGGAAATGGATGTGTGGGGAATAGGAATTGTGCTGACAGTGCAATGTCACCTCTGGGTTTGTGCCAGAAGTGATGCCGTGGCATCAATGTGATGAGTATTTGCATGTCCCTGCCCTCTAAAACTCCCACTGGATGCCAGCACTGGGCTAGCCACCCCAGTGGAAATGCCAGACATAATCTGTATGCTCTGTAAAATGCAAAGAGACATTAATCCTTGGACTGTTCCACCTGTTCATAATCCCCATACAGAATCTTGACTGAACTGGAAGCAATGCAGCCCACTGGCAGGGAGTGGGCTGCAGGGTCACTAAGTTTGCCAGGGTGGTGGGTTCTGGTTCTCCCTCTCACTCAGAGTCACTTCCAACATCTGGGTTATCTGCCATTGCCTGAATCCGACAGATGGATGCAGGTCCTGCTGCTGCTGCTACTGCAGCTGCAAACATTAAAGGAGGACTAGGACCATGCCTGGCATTGCCCTCAGCTGGCTCGCCCAGGAGAGGAAGGCCTGGAAGAAGGACCACCCATTTCTTTTTTTTAGCTGTACCAACAAAAAATCCAGATGGCACAATGAAACATGAAATGGGAACGTGCTATTCCAGGGAAGAAAGGGACACCGTGGGAGGGAGGTTTATTTAAATTCAAGTTCAAGGATGGTTATCTGTCTTCAACCCCAAAATACAAGTCTGAGCCATCAATTAAACAGATCTTGTTAGGAATCCAAGAACTCCTAAATGAACCAAATATTCAAGATCCAGCTCAAGCAGAGGCCTACACAATTTATTGCCAAAACAGTGGAATATGAAAAAAGGGTTCAAGCACAAGCCACAAAGTTTGTACCCTCATAAACTCCAGTCATGCTGCATCTTAAAGGAAGGGATTAATTTGGCAAGAATTTGTTTACAAAACTTTTGCATCCTCCCCCTCCTCCCTCAAAACTGAATGCTAGGTATGCCAATCCCAAAGAAGGGCAATGCCAAGGAATGTGCAAACTATCACAGAATTGCACTCATTTCACACGCTAGCAAGGTCATGCTCAAGATCCTACAAGCTAGGCTTCAACAGTACGTGGATAGAGAATTGCCAGAAGTACAAGCTAGGTTTCAAAGAGGTAGAGGAACTAGAGATCAAATTGCCAACATTCACTGGATTATGGAGAAAGCAAGAGAGTACCAGAAAAACATCTACTTCTGCTTCATTGACTACACTAAAGCCTTTGATTGTGTGGATCACAACAAACTATGGCAGGTTCTTAAAGAGATGGGAGTACCAGACCACCTCACATGTCTCTTGAGAAACCTGTATAAGGGTCAAGAAATGACAGTTAGAACTGGATATGGAACAACTGATTGGTTTAGCATCAGAAAAGGAGTACGACAAGTATGTATATTGTCCCCTTGCTTATTTAATTTATATGTGGAGTACATCATGTGAAATGCCGGCCTGGATGAATCACAAGTCAGAATTAAGATTGCTGGGAAAAAGAACAACAACCTCAGATATGCAGATGATACCACTCTAATGGCAGAAAATGAAGAGGACCTGAAGAGCCTCTTGCTCAGATGAGAGAGGAGAGCACAAAAGTTGGCTTGAAACTCAACATCAGAAAAACTAAGATCATGACATCCGGCCCCATCACTCCTTGGCAAATAGAAGGGTAAGTCATGGAAACAGTGACAGACTTCACGTTCCAGGGATCCAAGATAACTGCAGATGGTGACTGCAGCCATGAAATTAAAAGACAGCTGCTCCTGAGGAGGAAAGTGATGGCAAACCTAAACAGCATAATAAAAAGTAGAGACATCACCCTGCCAACTAAAGTCTGCATGTTCAAAGCAATGGTATTCCCAGTAGTAAGGTATGGCTGCGAGAGTTGGACTATAAGGAAGGCCAAGTGCCAAAGAATAGATTCTTTTAAACTATGGTGCTGGAGAAGACTCTTGAGAGTCCTTTGGATTGCAAAGAGATCAAATCAGTCAATCCTAAAAGAAATCAACCCTGACTGTTCCCTGGAAGGCCAGATACTGAAGCTGAAGCTGAAATACTTTGGCCACCAAATGAGAAGGGAGCACTCACTGGAGAAGACCCTGATGCTGGGAAAGATTGAAGGTCAAAGAAGAAGGGGATGGCAAAGGATGAGATAGTTAGACAGTGTCACCAATGCAATGAACATGAAATTGAGCAAACTTCAGAGGACACCTGGTGTGATGTGGTCCATGGGGTTGCGAAGAATCGGACTCGACTGTGCGACTGAACAACAACAGATATGCCATCTTGTTCTTAAATGTTTCCAAATATTTATGTTTGGATGTTTTTAATATTGAATTTTTATGGTTCTAACTGGGTTTATAATGTATTGAATTATTTTGTTGTAAACTGCCTTGAGCCCCATCTAAATCTAATGTTGCTACGTACAATTAATAGTCACTTAGGGGATGGGGTTGTATATGTGCCATTTTCCCATATTGACCACTTGTATACAGTTCTAAATTTGCTGAATTGACCCAGTTTTTCCATACAGGGTCCCTTCCTTCAATTTTTTATATTTTTGACTGTTATATAAAACTTGCTTTTATTTTAATACCGATGTCAGTATTTCAACTGCTGTAAAATTATATACTTTTTTACTTCTATAAATTCACTAGTATCTTCTAGTTTCTTTGCTCTGATGCAGGCATGCTTTAAACTGTTTAGAAGTATATTTCACCTCTACCTGGCTGTATGAAAAAAGCTCTCCACCCTGTTCCCTCCCTTACTTTGTTTTCTACCAATAAAGATTTAGGTGGCTGTTGCTTAAAAGCCTCAGATCCAAAGTCAGCCAGCATCTTGATTCTGCGTCACTTCCTTTGTATTTTGGGGGTTTGTCTGTGTTGCTGTTTAGAGTAAAAAAACCTGTTTCTATATTTAAAAAGATATTTTACTTCCATTTAAATGTCTTTATTCTATCTTTTCCATCTATCTTCATATCTGATATTTTTACTGCAAATACACACCATCTCTTTCCTTTTATTTTTTATTTTAATTTAAATTTATTCTTGATTTTTAGCTATATAATTGAAAAATACTTTCCATTTTTCTTGAAATTCTGAAGTCTATCTGTTGTGTACATAGTATATTAATTTTGCCATTATCATGTATTTATTTAATTTATTCTTCCATTCCTTCAGATGTGGACATTTTTCTGCCTTCCATTTTGCTGCAAAAATTACTCTAGCCGCCGTCACCATATATTTAAATAATTCACTGGGTGCATTGTAATTGTAATTAGTAATATTACTTGATAGGATATTTAGTAACATAACTTTAGGATTCATCACAAATTTAAGTTTTAATATCTTTTGCATTTCTTCATGTATCTCTATTCAGTAATTTCTTGCTTTCTTGCATGTCCACCACATGATGTAGAACATTGCACCTGTATTCTGACATTTCCAACACTTCCCATGATAATCTTTATTTGTTTTAGCTATATTTTTGGGAGTAACCTACTATCTAAAAACATTTTATACTGGTTCTCCCTTAGTACTTGACATTCTGTAAATTTAATTTCTTTAGTTTGTAGGTTTCCTCACTGACTCATAAGTATGTTTTCTCCAAAATTTTGCATCCATTTTATCATACAGTTTTTAACTTGCTCTATTTCTATATCATATTGCAATAACATTTTGTAAATTTTTACTAGTAGGTGCTTTAGATCTCCAGTGATTAATTGTTCAAAAGTCATTTTCATTCTCAGCTGATCTCCTTCTTTAGCTATTTGTTCTTTAAGTTGAGAAACATTTGATGATATAACAACCACGGAATTCCCCCCACCTTCCTTTTGAACTTCTTGCCAGGATTTTATTTTTCCTTATCTATCCATTATGTACTCATTAGTTATATGGTCAGTTTTCTTTCTTGTAGTGGGGTCACAATAGATGCCAGCTGGGGATATCAATAGCGAGGCTGGCAGACTTATTCTATTTCTGCATTGAAATCATAATCTTAATAGTCGGTCCCTCAGAATATGATTACTATCTTGTATTTGAATAGTTTTTAATGATTTCTTAATCCATAGGTAATTATGAATTCCTCTATACAGTCTACTTTCAGAACACAATAAGTAGGCTGTTGCTACAAGTCCCTGCCACAATAACTGCTTACTCTTACTGCTCTTTTTGTCTTTTAGAAAAAAAACTGGAGTAATTGTGGAGGGGGAGGTCCAAGGTGACAAATTCCCTGAGATTTAAGGGACAGATTATGAAATCTTTTCACATCTCAGCAGTATAAGTTAAAAAAAAAATCAAAACAATTACCTACCCTAGGCCTGTGATGGATTTTTTTCTATTAACAGTCTTGAGTTATCCCAGCCATGGTTCTCATTGATAAATCTTTGGCTCCCAAATGAGCTTTGCGTATATTTGGACATTCAAATTTGCAACTGGACTGCCATGTTCAGAAAGCTGCATGATTAAACAGCTCCCTGCTGCATTCCTCTTTGGCAGCAACTGCCAAACAAGTATTTCAGCTCAAGAGGCTCTAAAGGATCAAGGCATTGATCTGCCAAGGAGGTGTGACAAATAGACTGGCTTTCTGCTATTTGTTTCCTATATTTTAAATTCCTGCATCTCACTTAGCATAACTGTATCAGACACAGTGAGACGAAAAGACTAGACGACCAGAGCAAGTTCATTCATTGAGGTCCCAGTTCGATATTTGGTATAGGTGCCACAAGTGGGTGACCATCAAGAAGTTACTAAAGAACTATTCCACTGTCACATCATTGGAAGAAGGCTCCTTAAGCTGTCAAAAGGCTTTAAACTTTGCTGAACAGAGAGGTAGGATATAAGAACATAAGAACATAAGAGATGCCAATGTTGAATCAGGCCAATGGCCCATCTAGTCCAACACTCTGTCACACAGCGGCCAAAATATACCAGGTGCCATCAGGAGGTCCAGCGGTGGGGCCAGGACACTAGAAGCCTTCCCACTGCTGCCCCCTCCAGCACCAAGAATAGAGTGCATCACATGCCCCAGACTGAGAGTTCCCATCTATACCCTGTGGCTAATAGCCACTGATGGACTTCTGCTCCATATGTTTATCTAATTCCCTCTTGAAACTGTCCATGCTTGTAGCTGCCACCACCTCCTGTGGCAGTGAATTCCATATGTTAATCACTCTTTGGGTGAAGAAGTATTTCCTTTTATCTGTTCTAACCCGACTGCTCAGCAATTTCATGGAGTGCCCACGAGTTCTTGTATTGTGAGAAAGGGAGAAAAGTACTTCTTTCTCAACCTGCTCAATCCCATTCATAATCTTATAAACCTCGATCATATCACCCCTCAGCCGTCGTTTCTCCAAGCTAAAGAGCCCCAAGCGTTTTAACCTTTCTTCATAGGGAAGGTGTTCCAACCCTTTTATCATTCTAGTTGCCCTTCTCTGCACTTTTTCCAATGCTATAATATCCTTTTTGAGATGTGGTGACCAGAACTGTACACAGTATTCCAAATGAGGTCGCACCAATGATTTATACATGATTTATTATGATACTGGCTGATTTGTTTTCTATTCCCTTCCTAATAATCCCCAGCATAGCGTTGGCCTTCTTTATTGCAGTTACACACTGTCTAGACATTTTCATTGAGTTATCTACTATGACTCCAAGATCTCTCTCTTGGTCAGTCTCTGCCAGTTCGGACCCCATCAACGTGTATTTATATTTAGGATTTTTGGCCAATGCTTCTTTGGATATTATAAATTAGTTTGTCTTCCAAAGACATTTTGCATGCATACAGTTTCAGGTGGGTAGCCATGTTGGTCTGCAGTAGAAAAATAAGACTCAAGTCTAGTAGCACTTTCAAGATGAACAAGATTCTCCAGTAGGGATGGGCACAAACTGACTCATGAACTAAAGTTCATGATGAACTTTGGCAGGTTCGTGGTTTTTGAATTGCCATGAACTTCTACAGAAAGGAAGGGGTGAAGTGCCCCCTGGGAGGCAATTCACCCCCATATTTAACTCTCTGGTTTTGCTCTCCCCCCATTCGAAGTGGCAGGGAGCAAAACCAGAGGGTTAAATGGCTTGGTTTTGCTCCCCCTGCTGCAAAGTGGGAGGAGCAAAAAATGGCTCTCAGCCATTTAAACCCTCCTGATCTGCTCCCCTCCACTTTGGGGGGAGCAGAACCAGAGGTTTAAATGGAGCCTTTTAACCCTCTGGCTTTTCCCCCTGCCTCTTTGAAGTGGTGGGGAGCAGAACTGGAGGGTTTAAATGGCTCATTTAAACCTCTGCTTTCTGCTCCCTGCTGCTTTCACAGAGAACGGAAAGCAGAGGTTTAAAACTTCAAATGGCTCATGAACCTATACGAACTGGTTTGGTTTGTTAACTGGCATATCAGTTCATGTAGGTTCATGGTTTGGTTCATCATTCAGCCACAATTGTTGTTGTTGTTCAGTCACACAGTCGAGTCTGACTCTTTTCCAGCACCATAATTCAAAAGAATCTATTTTTCGATGCTCGGCCTTCCTTATAGCCCAACCCTTGCAGCCATACATTACTACTGGGAATATAAATGCAATCTATGCCCATCCCTATTCTCCAGGGCATAAGCTTTTGAGAGTCTCTGACGAAGGGAGCTTTGACTCTTGAAGGTTTCTACCCTGAACATCTTGTTGGTCTGTAAAGTGCTATTGGACTCAAATCTTTCTCTTTGTTACACAAACAATAATATATATATGTATGCTTTATTCATCTGAAATATTGAAAGCATGCTTTTCCAAGCAGGCCATACTGCAATTCATATTTAGAAGATGATAATAATTAACACTGCCAATCCTCAACACTGACCCTCTTCTTCAGTCCCTCTCTCCTTCCCTAATTTGTTCAGGTGTTAAAAGCTATGGTGGTTGCTTCCCAAAACAACAAGGTTGAACATCAGCAGTAGAATGCAATGTGCCAAGCTGTTCACTTGGCACCTATCCTGTTAAGTTTTAGGTGCCAGGTGAAAACCTTTTAAATTGCCCAGGCATTCTGTTAATAGTTTTGTGCTTTAAGTGTCCTGATTTTCCACAATAGTATTAACTGCTTACTGCTGAATTGTACTTATTGGGTTGGATCCAATTACTCCCTTCTGCTATATTGTATCTAATGGCTCCCTCCACTAAGTCTTCTTCCAACAGAGAGAGGAAGCCTTTCTCCATTGGAGGGCAACTTAGCAGATGGGAGCCATTGGATCCAATCCATTGACTTTGATGATATTATGTTTTATTACAATGGTGTAACTGATCTCAGCTCTCTTGAGGACTGTGTGAAGAATGCAACCACTTTAAATGAACAAATCAAAACAACAGTTGCTTAATAAAAATATTCATATTTTCTTTATTTTTTTGGCCTCTGCAAGCTGTCACTCTGATCACCGAGCTCATTAGGACTAACATTTTACCAGTGGTCAGGACTGAAACCCTGAGAGAGATGCATTAAAATCACCTGCTGTTTTGTTCCTGGAAGAGCAATAAGTGCTGCCATGTGAGGACAATAATTGAATACGACACAATGCTTCATTAAGTTAAAACTTAACAGTGATGGCGCACAGCAGCCCACGCACTTGTAATTAATTGTAGAATTCCTCAACATCCACCTAGACATTGTGCCCTCTTTTTAATCAAGTGCCCTTTCCTACCCGACTTTGGCTGTAAGGATCATCACGTTAGACAGAACAGGTATTCATTGTCAACACCCCCCCGATCAGATAATACTTTCCAGACAGAACACAATTATCGAAAGTTAACATTCTGCTCTTTGTTGTCATTTTTCCTTTAATCTTTGGGCACATTTGATAAAAAATAATAAACTGCACTTTACTTTTGTGCTTTGGAAAATTATATTGCACATGTTTCTGTGAGTATGGCAATTCATACATAATGTCATATATAACAAAACTTGATGGAATGCTGCAAATTGCAACAGTATAAGCCTATACCAGATTTGATATGTCTGGGATGCTGTGGATAAGAGCAATGCAACTCCAATGATATGGGGGATGATATGCAAAGCCATATCTGTCAGTCTTGGCCAGGATTTAACATAAACTGCTTTAAATGTCCAGAATGATGATCTGCATTAAAAGAGAGACAGTGAGAATGAGAGCCTTTTGGATTGTATTGCCGTGGATCATTAGATCTTTCTGTATTGACTAGTGCAGAAAGTGAGGGACACCACTTTGGAGTGATTCAGGCTGTCTGGATGATAGGGTTTGTGGTAAGCTTGCCACACTCCAGGTGGAGCCTGGAGAGCTTGTGGAATTACAACTGATCTCCAGATGACAGAGATCAGTTTCCCTGAAGAAAGTGGCAGCTTTGGAGGGAGGACTCTATGGCATTATACCCCACTGAGGTCCCTCTCTTCCCCAGATTCCTCCTTCCCAAGGTTCCCCCTGAATCTCCAGGGATTTCCCAACCCAGAGATGGTAACCCTATTTGGTAGTTCCCCACAGAGAACAGGGACTTAATGCTGTCATGTTGCCTAGTGATGGCTGGGTAGTGGGAATGAGACCAGGGGTGTCATATTTAAGGGCCTATAGCACTGCAACATGGAGTTGGCAGCACCAGCGCAACAAGCTCAGCCTGTCTTGGACCTAGACTGCCCCATGTGTGCAGTGGAATAGGGAGTGAGAGTGAGCATCTTGGCAGTGGCAGAGGCACCACAGGCCTCCTTCTGAAGTCTCTGTGGGGCTAATATGGCTCAGGATAAGTACCCAGGGCAGGGCTGGGCATACTGCTCTGTTGGCATCATGGCAGCTTGGACTAGTAGAGAAGGAGGAGAAGGAGGAGGAGGAGGAGAAGAAGAGTTGGTTTTTATACCCTGTTTTTCTCTACCCTTAGGAGTCTCAAAGTGCCTTATAATTGCTTTCCCTTCTCTACCCACAACAGGCGTCCCAATGGATAAAGTAAGGAGCTTGGGTCCCAAACACAAAGGAACCTCGGATCCTAGACCACCTAGTATCCACCAATAGGCCATGTGGAAATTCAAACCCTCCAATGGGACAGTGGGTGTACTGGGTGGGGTGTATATAGTTGGCCCTTGTGGGGCTGGTTTTCAGTCTTGTGTGTGAAGTACAATAAATGCATCTGAATGGATGTCATAGTCTGAGTCTCCATGTGGCGAACCCTTGTGAGGTAGGTTGGACTGATATGGAGACTCTATGGCTGAGTTTAGACTGGCAGTTTGAAGCAGGAGCGAGTTGTGGCAAAAAAGCCCCGGAACAAACTGTTCTGGGTTTTCCTGGTCACACTGCCCCGACTGATGCGGGAGCATACTGGGAGGAGGCACGAGGAAGGCAGGTGCACTTGATTGCCTTGGAGAGGCAGCAGCGATATGATTGGATGTGCTCCATTCTACCCCAATGCAGTGCCGGTGCAATAGGATCCTCCCCAAATTGCCCTGATGCGCTTCTACCAGAAAAAAGTCATTTACAGCCGCGCCTCCGGGTCCGCAGTCTGAACGCTTCCTCGTGACCACTGAGGGAAAAAAAATGATTTTATTCAGTGGTTGGAGGGTTAATTAGAAGAGCCAGATGTGATTTCCTGTTCTTCATCAAGGAAAGGGAGGAAGGAGAGACAAGGAACAGTTGGTATGTCAGGGAGTTTGTGTTGTTTTGGGGGTCCTCGTTATAACCTTACAACTTCGCACTGTATTATTAAGTCAGTGTCTACATTCCCCCGTGCCCATCACTCCCTTCTAATTCCTACCCATTAATAAATTTCTAATTTTTCTTCTTCCCAGTGCTCAAAGTTTGTGGGGTTTGTCTTGTCTGTGGCTGTTCAGGTCTGCTAGCTGGCACAGCTTATATATTGGCAGAGAGCCCAAGAAAGTTGAGATCTTTAATGTACAAATCTGGGGAGGAAGAAAAGCCAAAGTGTCCCCCCTCAGTTTAAACAAAGTGTCCCCCCTCAGTTTAAACACTGGTGGTGGCCGCTAAGTTTGTTTTTTCTAGAGGGAGAAGAGACTCAAGGGGGCCAGGCCAGATCTTTTCTCACATCCATGACAACCCATATGAGAGGTGGTGATATGTGCCAGACTGCACCATACAGCAGGCTGTTTCAAGGCTTTATTCAACCATCACTTCCTTTTAAATTTAGCGAAAGATGGCACCTCAGTCTACGCATTCCCTTAACTTTGGTATGGCATGGATAGCTTCTTGTCTCTCCCTGTTTTCCTTAGCTCACACACTTACAAAGCCGAATAAAGTAGGAAATTCTGTCCGTGCACATCTAACTGCATAGTTTGTAAATGAAAAATTATCCCATGCTTACTAAGTAATTATTGTGCAGAATGATAGCGCATACAATAAATGTGAGCAGTTATATAACAGTGGGTGATTACCTGGTTGGGAGCAGACATCTGTGGCATTTTTTTTCTTTTTCTTTGTGATTTATTGCTCTTTCTCTAGGACAGAACACATGGCCACATTTTCCCTAAGCATTTTTTTAGGTGTTGGAGTATTGTGAAATGCTTGTAAAAGTGTATTGTGCATAGTAAGCTGTTAGTATTTTGTGATCATTAAGTTGAAGAAAAACTGTGCCCTTTGAAGCAGCTGCTCTTTCCATCAATATTTATGGAATGTCAGCTCAGCCCATTCTAGTTCTATCATGGTGCTGGTGGGGAAGAAACATATGTGTTCTTTATGATGCCTGTCTCTAATACGCCTGCTGCTATACATCAGCTTAAATTGGAGTAAGTCTTTTTTTTTTAAGCACAGTATACAAGCTTGATCTAATATTTCCTATACTTATTCCTACCTAGTAATTACTTGAAAAGCACTACTTTATCACAATTAATCAAAACTTCAGCGGACAGCGGAAGACAGGAGGGCCTGGCGTAATCTGGTCCATGGGGTCGCGAAGAGTTGGACTCGACTGTGCGACTGAACAACAACAACAACAACAATAACCATAGTTACCTTCTTTCCTCCTTCCTTCCTTCCTTCCTTCCTTTCTTCCTTCCTTCCTTCCTTCCTTCCTTCCTTCCTTCCTTCCTTCCTTCCTTCCTTCCTTCCTCTCTCTCTCTCTTCACATGTTATTTGGAGATTCTGAAATAAGCATAACTACTAATTCAAGTATATTTAAGGTGTACAGATTTAAACATACTTTACTGTGCACTGGACTGTGGTCTACACTGTTTTCTGAAATCAAGGATCCCCCATTCTCTTCTCCCTGATCCTTTTTTGTTTATAAAATAATTCCCATATGAGATGTAAGAAGATCCACAAGTAGCTTTTGATGTGATTCAAGCCTCTTTAGAATATGGTCTTTTTGTTGTCTAAGGTTAGGCTCTACTCAGTCTTCATTCTTACAGCCTATCAATGAATGAAATTTCCCACTCCCACCAAGCAAGTGCTTACACCTTCACTGAGTGCCATGTTAGGCAGTCCCCATGTAGTCTATATACAGCTGGGCTTAACAAGCGAGAGTTGTTAGGCCTGAATAACTTAGTCTGGTCTATGTAATAGGACTGCAGCAAAGATAAAATATATAGGACTGTACACTTCTTGGAGAAAGAATGCTATATGAATGTGATATATAAACTGGAAAAGGATACAGATGCTTCACCCATGTTGCTCTTTGTGCCCTTGAAGATTTGGCTCACAATAGCCTAATCAAGGTATTTTCCCCAATTTTTCCCACCAAAGTTTGACAGCAGTTAACTTTAAACCAGCCAGTGAGATTCAAACGTCTTTATATTGACCCAATCCAAAGCCAGGATGGTCAGACCTCACCTACCCTGGGGATCGTCTGTCCATAAAAGAAGGAACCCATGCTCTAGCCAATTGTTCCTCAGATTTCCAGTCCAGATTTCGACTGGTCAGAATTCTGGTTTCCTTATGAAAACCCCTGCTACAGTCTGCAGGCTTTTCCTGTCCTTTTTCTTTTCCCTTTACTCTTACTCCTTGGACTTCAGCTGTATCTGCCCTTGGACTCCTCTACACCTCAAGTCCCTTCCCTAAAACTTCCCAATGTTCTCCCTTCGACCTTTTATAATGTGCACCCTCTTGTTGGTACGTGTGTGTGTGATTGCTTAGGGAATCAGTTCTCATGTGTTTAGTCTAGGTTCTTTGTATTATTTTGTATGCAATAAAGTTATTTGTGTTTACAAGCTCTCTCTCTCTCTCTCTCTCTCTCTCTCTCTCTCTCTCTCTCTCTCTCTCTCTCTCTCCATAATTTTATTTTGGGGTATCCCCACTGAGGTTCACCCTAGTATATACAGACTACAAGGTTCTGCATAATTTCCTTTCTGGAACCCTTTTAAAACTAATGTCTCCTTCTCAGAGTCCAGTTTGGGTAACAGTCGACACCTAAAAGTATGTACCGTCAGTTTGACAAAAGGTGTTATAAGATATGTGTGTAGATCTGGCTGTAGATCTCAGTTGAGTGCACACTTGTGATTAAATGGGTTTGTTGCTGAATGACATATACTGGTGCTGGAATGGTGCTAACCTCTTGGAAACAGCAACCCCCCCCAGATACTTTCATCGTCTGGCATAGCAAAGCAATAGTTAAATACAGATGAATGTTTCTAACATTTTTGGGAACTACACAATTCTTTACTAAATGTCATGAAGATTTGTGGTGGTAATACCTAGGATTGATTGCTAGAAGACCCACAACTTTGAGAGTCAGCAAAGCAGCAGAGATGCGCTGAATTATAAACTTGCTAAACTGCAGTTAAAAACTGTAGTAACCAAGGATTAAAATAAAGCAGCAGCTGGAGCTGATGTCATTACAAAGGGCTTATAGTAACCAAGCGTAATTTGCTGGAACAAAGTAGCAGAACTACCAGGCAGTAAATGTAAAGAGATGGGAATTGTGGAACCAAGCCTTGCCAAATATAGTTTTTTCACCAAAACTGACTAGGCAGAAACATAGGAACTGTAGTTTACTGAATTGCTGGCCTTCACTGGTGCAGAAGAAAAGGATGCTAAGGAAACACAAGTGGTAACCTATCTAACAAGCAGGAATACTGAAATACAGGCCTGTAGCTACAGTGGGGGCATTTCGGGGTCTGGCCCCCTGACTTCCATCCAGCCTCCAGGGCCCCCAGCTCTCTGGGCCACCTGGAGTCCTCCCAACTCTCTGGGCTGCCTGGAGGACTCCCCACCATCACCCCTTCCCGAAGCATGGTTTGCTTCCCTGTGTAGGCAAGCAGAGTGTGAATGCTGCAGAAGTGAGTTTTTTAAATTTGATTTTTATTTTATTTTTTATTTAGTGATGTCAGTGCCCCCTGACTTATTTAAAGGCCCCCTGAATTATAAAATCCTGGCTATAGGCCTGCTGAAATGTAACAGCACAACTGGCCCCTACCTGGTGGAATGAGCTCTGAGTGAGATCAGAGCCCTGCGGGATCTATTACAATTCTGCAGGGCCTGTAAGACGGAGCTCTTCCACCAGGCTTTTGGTTGAGGTAGTGGGTGCCCCCTCTTGGTGGCTGACCACACCAGCAGCCTGGATCCTAACATCTTAAAATCTACCACTGTTGATATGGTTCTATCAGAGCTGACATGGTACTTAGGAGTATGGTATTTTATACTGTTGTTTTAATCTGGTTTTAACTGTGTTGTATTTTACACTGTTCTTACCCGCCCTGAGCCTGCCTGCAGGGAGGGCAGGATATAAATCCAAATAAATAAATAAAAATAAATAAATTACTGAAGAAGGTGTTATATTGTAACACTGTCTCAATTGTACCATCAGCTTACAGAGTGAGAGGGAATGCTGCAGGCTTCTCTAACTCCACTCCTTCCTGCCTTAAGTCCAGTCTTGGTGGAGGGACCATTGCTGATTGGCCAGCATTTTTCTGAGTTTTCGTTGGCTGGCTATGAAGGAAAAAATGAGGCCTAATTCTCATATAATAAGCCTTAGCAAACTACACACCATGCCAGAATGAAGGTGACCAGGATGGTGAGGAGACTGGAAACCAAGCCCTGTTTAGCCTGGAAAAGAGAAGGCTAAGGGGAGACATGATCATTTTTTTCAAATATCTGATGGTCTGTCATGTAGAAGGTGAAGCAGACTTATTCTGTATTGCTGCAGAAGGCAGGACTAGAACTGATGGGCATAAATTACAAGGAAGTAGATTTTATTAACTATTAAGAGAAACTTTCTAATTGTAAGGCCTGTTAAATGGTGAAACAGACTGCCTTTGGAGGTAATGGACTCTCCTTCACTGGCAGTCTTTAAGAAGAATCTGGATGGCCATCTGTTGAGGATTCTGTTCCTGCACTAGATGTACTAGATGACCTCCAAAGTCCCTTCCAACTTTAACACTCTATAAGGTTCTATATCCGTGGTTTGAATATACCATTTCAGCCTCCTAGTGGAGGCTCACATACTTAAATGATTATGAAGTGCACATTAATATATCTGCCAGAATAAGAGTGGGCATCACTGGTTCTTTGGCAGACCAGATCTCAGTCTCCATGGGGTGAAACAGGGGTGTGTTCTGTCCCCTTTAATCTTTAACCTATATCTTAATGCTACATAGATAATTACATTCCATAAAAATATCTTACCCAAAGATAAGCAGGTCACAAGCAAGGAACCCTTTCTAAGAAGTTCCCAATAAATTCAGCTTCCCATATTACAAGTATTTAAAACTCTAACAATAGTTTGCTGTCCTAGTAGATAAGACTGTACATTCTTGGCTAATTATTTTATAACTTCAAATACCATAGAAAGTTATCCATATCTTCTTAATATATATAAATATATATATAAAAACTGGCATCCTCAGAGATAGATGGAGGAACACAGAAAGATGGAGTACTCTCTGTATCAATGTGAGAACAAAAATGGTAGGCAGGTAATTTATATCTACTCAGGAAGGTGGGGTAGGGCTGAGTCAAAAACTGTTCATTCTTGCTAGTATTTATTATAACCAAATCTATTTAGAAATAGTAATTACAAGTTCCTCATACATACAAATGTTTCTAGGTTCTCAGCTAATAAACACATCTTTCAACTATATCTTCACTCCCATGAAGCTGGACATTCTTGCCATTTTTAGAAGCTTCTGCACCTGGGCCTCACACAAACTATCCATTGATATGGGTTAGAGACAGTTTCTGATCTACAAAAGGCCATAGTGTTGTTAGGGTAACCCTTTGTTTCTTGCCCCTCTCCAAGGAAATTCTATTCTGGGTGTTTAGCAGAGTTGCCACTCCAGGTGGGTCCTGGAGATCCCCTGGAATTAAATCTGATCTCCAGATGACAGCCACTTTGGTATAGTGGTTAGAAGTGCAGACTCTAATCTGGGAGAACTGGGTTTGATTCCCAACTCCTCTACATGCAGCTCCTGGTGCAACCTTGGATCAGTCATAAGTTCTCTCAGAGCTCATGGGGTGTCTGTTGTGGGGAGGGGAGGGGAAGGGAAAGGAGATTATGAAGCACTTTGAGACTCCTTTGGGTAGTAAAAAGCAAGGTATAAATCCAAATTCTTCTTCTTCTCTTCAGAGATTAGTACCCCTAGAGAAAATGGCTGTGAGAGGGTAGGCTGTATGGCATTCTACCCTGTTGAGTCCCCCTCCCCACAACTCTGCCCTCCTCATGCTTCACCCCCAAATCTCCAGAAATTTCCCAATACAAAGTTGGCAAATGGCAACCCTAGTCTATAGTCTCCATTTGGCATGTTTAGCTGAGAGACTAAGATAGTTTTGTCTTTGATTTGCATAAATATCCTCCATGATCTTTTGAGTCAAGACAAGCAGCTGTTCCCCTATATTTGTGGCCATGTCTGTGGCACAGGCTTGCCAAGAACTTACCGTACGCTGGGGAATGGATACATCCTAGCAGGACCATCCTTGGGGGAAGGAAAGACGTGCGCATGATGCCATCACCAGGAAGTGACACCGGGTGACGCTCTGGCAATGGGGATGGAAACTCATTGGTACCATTGAATTTCCAGCCCCATTGCCAGAGCGTTGCCCGGCGTCACTTCCTGGCGACAGCATCGTGCGGCATGGGTGTTGCCTGGGGGAATGTTCTGGCCGGGGACTGTGCGTCCCTCGCCGAAATACGGTAAGTACTTGGGAACCCTACTGTGGCAAGAGACAGTGATTTACCAGAGACATACTAGAAAATCAGCACTGTCTGAGGTAAATGGGGACAGCTGGAGCTTATGTCACTGAGAAAATACATGTGCAGTGCTTTGACATTTTAAAATGGTATCTAAGCATTAAATATTGTTATTACTGTGTGTAGGCAAGGCCATTTGATTGTGTGCTTTAGTTACTTATTGTTTAGTGCTTATGCAGTTTGTGTTTTAATAAAACACACCACAGGGGTATCACCATAGAATGAGAGAAGAAGTCAAAAACCTAACAGGTGCAGACAACACAAGTGCATAGAACCCAGCTTTTCAAGTAATTAGCTCTTCACCTGGGAAATGCAGAATGTTAACTTGCTTATATAAGAGCCACTACAAGTTAATCCTGGCAACCATTAGTAGTTCTTTTCAGACCAAATTTACCAAGGTCATTTGCATCACTCAATGAAGAACTCATTGCTCAGAATACATTGGAATATACATATACTTTGGAATAAAGAGTTTATCTGTTGCACCTGTTAGGTTTTCATTCCCCACCTCTTGTGTTTTAATAAAGCCTTCCATTTGTGTTCCCAAGTGGTGAGGGATACACATTTTGAGCAACTGTATAAATAAAACTCAGGCAGGGAGAAATAGCTTTGTTGGTAGAGTCTTTATCTATTTGAAAGAATTCTATTCTTCCTACAACCCCCCAAAAGAACTCAAGCTGGCTTACAAAAACTTTTTTAAAATAACAGTTCATAGAAACCCATAGTACAACAATAAAAATCAGCCACAAAATGAAACAAAAGCCAACTGGTAAAAGTTTTAAAAATAGTTCCGTTTTACTCTGCAATACAGAGGCAGCAACAGTAAATATCCACAACTGGGCAGAAATGGTTTTAAGAGCTCCACCACTGGGGACCAGTAAAAGACCTTGTTGAGATGAGCAGAATTACTACATGGGAATGGGTATACTATATGATTTCTATTACACTGGAAAATTTCAGCTCAGTGAATCTCAAAAGACTTGTGGATTTGATTTCTCATTTGAGGAGCCTTCTCCATGTGCTGTGTAGGCAGCTCTTGAGCATTTCATGTAGAAATTCAATTCCATCACTACTAGTTATGAATAGCTATTGAACTGATCTCCATTTGCTGAAATGAAGATTTATTGGAGTGGAGTGGGGGGAGCTTTTTAGCACTGTAGCTGGAAAATGGCCCAAAGGCAGATGGTGCACTTGTACTGTGGAAAATAAGTAGGTCTGGCCGTGTGGATGAGACAGTACATGGAAGCCATATGTAAGACGTTCTAGAGTCTTTCAAGAAAGAATGGGCTAAATGGAAATTCTAAAAATTAGGTAGAGGGCTATGGGAATCAGGCTGTCTCTTTCTGACATGCTCAAAATGCAGGCTTGCCAAGAACTCACATTAATTCGGTAGGGGATGGATACGTCCCGGCAGGACCTTCCCCAGGGGAAGGAAAGACGCAGTACAGGATGCCATTGCCAGGAAGTGACACCAGGTGACACTCTGGCAATGGGGCTAGAAACTCGATGGTACCATCGAGTTTCCAGCTCTATTGCCAGAGCGTTGCTCAGCGTCACTTCCTGGCAATGGCATCGTGCGGCATGTGTGTTGCCTGGAGGAATGTTCCGCCCGGGGACTGTGTCCCCCCACCAAAATATGGTAGGTACTTGGCAACCCTATCAAAATGGCATGACTAGGCTGAATCAAAAATTCTAAAGTCACTGTTTTCAGCTTAGGAGAGGATAGAAGTTTCCTCCGAAGCCTAGCCCTAACCCTTCACCTTTCCCATATTTTCTGTGTTACCAATTTGTCATTCTTGTGGGAGTGGCAACTATATTTTCTATTGCTAGTCAGTATCCTTACTTTTCCTTTGACTGCGCTGTAATCAGGTTCCACACTCTGACTTGGCTTCATGACATCACTTCATAAGAAAACCTGACTGGCTACATGTCTTTATCATGAAGCTGAGTCATCGTTAGAGCATCCATTCCTGTTTGTACTCTGGTAAAATTCCATGTGATTGACTGGGAAATGAGGCAGAGTAATAGCAGGGAATATGATTGGCACTAACACTAAGATGGGGGCGGGGGATACCATACCCTGTTTGCAGTTCTTCCCAAAGAATTCCCAAACAATGTTTTCCTCTTTGTAGTCTGTGCACAAGACAGTCAAATTGGGAGAGGCATTTCTATTCAGCTGCAGACATGACTGTCTGTTAGCATTCTTCTTGCTCAGATCTGAAGACTTAACTCAGCCATTTGCTGAGCACTTAGCAAGTTCTCTGTGTTTTGTCTTTTGAAATAGCTAGGGATTTCCTTTTGTAGGAGAATGCATGACAGGTGTCTGATCTAAGGGGAAGAGTGAATTGACCCACATGTCTTGACAGGAAAACCAACTGATCGATCAAACTTATGTTTTCTAGACGGAAAGAGCAGCATTCTGGGTAACAGAAAGACCTAGAATTAGGATAGTGATTACAGGATGAAGAATTAATAGAGACAGGGCTCTGACAGAGACTGATCAGAGAGTAAAGAGCTCTTGAGACTACTTGGGGTTTGAAAACAAAGAAACCTCCCACTCAGCTGTGAAGTTGGCTTAACACATTCCTATCACAATTGACATACCTCACAGGGTTGTTGTGAATGTGAGGCTGCTCTGTGCACTTGGGGGGAAGGGAGGGATAATCAATATGAGGGGAAGAGCTTGAGAACAAACTTGAACAAACAGGCTTTTTTGTTTGTCTTATCACAAAATATACTTTACATTAGTTCAGCCTTTAAAAGCAGAGAGCAAGACTTCATGCTATTCTAATAGCAGCATTTCCCCCCCTATAAACCCACTAGATAAGCATTAACTTTGACATCTTTACTCTGGTGTTCAGTTTAGACACTGGAGAAGTGAAAAGCTGTATTCCTTTTAAGAGGAGAAATTGTAGTTTGAGTGGAGACAGGAAAATATTACTCCCCTCTGAAACTGCCTGGTCAACTGTTTCATGTGGTTTTATGGTAAGAATGGCCCTAGATAGCCCTGCTCATGAGCTTTTAAAAACATACACATCCTAGCAACACCAATGACAGATGTTTCACAAAGCACTGGCGTCCATCTAGAGGCATGATTGAATTCCCTCTTCTGGGTCTGCTTAACACTTGCTTTCTCCATCAGTGGCCATTTCATTTAAAACCTAAGCAAATTTAAGGAAGTAGCTGCAACTGTGGCACTAAGGAGGCTTCTTATTTTTTCTGCTCCTATTGCTACTGACCAAACACAGGTGGCTTAAAGGAAGTGAACTGTAGTTAACTGATACTTCCCTATCAGGCTTGCATTCAGTACTCTACAAAGATGACTGGTGATGAGATAAAAGTCCTGATGGTGAAAAAGGAAAACTGAGTAAATAGCAGCTTCCTTTGCTTAATCTTTTTAGTTTCTCAGATCTTATATCGTAACTATTATGGGTACCCAACTACAAGGGATAGGCACTTGACATGGGCAAACAGCAATGCTATATATTTATAGTTATAAAAAGAACATTAAATTGTGTAATATTTCATCTTTAGGTTAGAATAACTGCAGCATAATTGTAAATATAGATCTGTTTAGGATTGTCTAAATTAGTGGGCTTAGAGGGGTGTAACTCTACTTAGGATGGCACTGTTAAACATGTTTTCAAGAGGGGAGGGGATGTATTCACCAGTAGAGGGTATGATTTCAGTGCAGAGGGTTCCAGGTTCAGTCACTGGCATGTCTGCTTAAAGTTTTCTTTGGTAGCAAGTTCTGGGAAAGGCCTTTTTCTTAAGATTATGGAGAACTGTTGCCATTCTAAGCAGGCAGTACTGAGTTGATGGACTCATGGTCTGACTTGGTATAAAGCCATTTTTTGTATTAATGAAATATGGAGTCCCCCCAATGTTTGGTATCCTCATCAGTGTCAAGCTGCTAAATGACATCATCTGGAACTCTGGAGTTGGGAATCTTCAGTACACCTCCAAAAACAGCTGTCTTTGTCCTGAATCAATGTCTTGAAGCTCTGGTCAAGTGGATAAAGGGTAACAAGATGGAAATGACAGTGGTACAGAAGACAAAATTCTAGAGGGGTTTCATTTGCCAATTTTGGATGAAGTCCTCATTAGTGGATCTGGTAAAAGCTTGGAAAAAGAAACTGGAGCTGTTGCTAGGACCACTTTCTTTAATTTTCAACTGATGCGGAAACTGTCCTGCATGCTCAGCTCTGTTGACCTACCCATTCTGATCCAAAGTTCTGCAACCGCTAGACAAGGTTATTGGGGACAATCTGGAACCTTCATTTAGTTCAGAATGTGGCCACTCATTTACTTACAAGATACCACTGCCATGTGGAGTTACGTCAGCTTCTGACTTGTTTCTGATTTCAGTTCAAGGTGCTGTTTTGAACCTTTAAAGCATTCAAAATCTAGGAATTGAAAATCTGAAGTATTGCCTCTCCCTCTGTCATGCTTGATATAAACTGTTCTGGTCACACCAGTTTTTCCTCTCAGTTTCCCCATCCACAGGTGTGGAGGTATATTCCCTTGCTGTCCCTGTGGCACAGATTATCAGAGGCAGTTCGGAATTCGCTGACATAGTTATCATTTCAAAAGGTTTGTAAAACTATCCTTTTTAAAGTGTGCTTTTTTCATAAGGGACAGGTTATTTAACTGGAAAATATATTGTCTTCTGTTGGCATGCAGTTAGGGTGTGATCACATGTGCCAGTAGATACGACATAGGCATGAATACCTGATGGATCTGGGAAGTGTCCCACAGTCGTCAGCAACCTGTGCTGTTCTGCCACAGAAGCAGAGTAAAAACACACCGGAGAAAATCCAGTAGTAAACGGGTTGTGATGGGCCATGGATGGACCTTCTCCTGTCTGATCAGGCAAGCACACATGCATGCCGTCAGGATGGTCTGATCAAGCCATCCCAGCTCAGTGCTGTCTTCCCCCCCTCTTCACAGTAAGCACATCATCACATACCCATAGGGGGCCCTCATGCAGAGGTGTGATTCCTCGTTTATGCACATGGGAAACAAGTGGCAAAAACACCTGACTCACCTGCAGTTGTGTCTGATCACACAGTAATGGGCTGAGCCCACAGCTACAAAGGGCTGTGTGATCTCGCAACCGCAGGCCAAATTCCTCTGGAGGGAATAGCCTTGCTTCCCCTCCATTTCAACTGGTGCGTGTGACCATAACCTTAGTGTGGATTTTTTTCCCTTTCCTTGGAGAACTTTATGTGTTCTTTATGTGTTTATGGATCTTTATGTGTTGTTTTTCTTTGTGTTATGTGTATGGTTATGTCTGTTATCCACCTCAGGCTATATAGAAATGATGGAAGACAGACTTCAAACAAACAAAACAAATCAGTTTGTTGAGAGATTTACAGTACAAGTCTAAGTCTATGGTCTTAAAAGACATGACTCTGTTTAGGACTGTACTGTTCATGAGGACCAAAAGCAAGGCAGAATATAATGTTTACTGCCTCTCCGTGGTTGTGTGTCTGTGGGCTAGTGGTATAACAGTGCAAACTTAAGCAGATTTATATCCTTCTAACACCACTAATTTCTTTTTCTTTTTTAAAGATTTTATTGGTTTTCAATTACAGACTAACACTACAAACTACAAAAACTACTGAGTTAAAGGAAATGGGAAAAACTAAGACTAACACTAATACACTACAAACTACAAAAACTACTAAGGTAAAGGGGATGGGAAGACCTAACAAAGTGACAACAATCTTGGTTACATTGGTATTTTGCTGTATCATCTACTAACATATAGTTAGTATTAAAAATGAAAACTAAAGAGTAACAAAGGTTAGCATTTTAACTAAAACTGCAGTTTAAACACTTATCTTAAAGTTCAGAGTCTTTTCTTCTTGCTTTTTTTTGGTTTACATTGTTTAGGAGTGGCCACTCCTTTCTCTGATTCCGACATCTCTGAAGAGTTGGAACTAGTGCTTATTGAATCTGTGAGTAGGATTCTTCTTCATCATCCTCTTCTTCCTCCATACTAAGATTTGGATTTCCCCCCCCTTTCTATTTTTATTTGGTTTTAAAATTGGTCCATAAATTTATTTGCTCTAGGAACAGAGTCAATTTTGAATTTTTTGTCTTCGTATTTAAAATTCAGACCTTCAGGGAATGCCCATCTGTAGGGTATTCCCTTCTTTGTAGAGAGAGTGTAAGCTCCTTATAGAGTCTCCTTCGCTTTCTCACTTCAAAGGGTACCTCTTTCAAGATTTTGATGTCTTCATTTTTGATTTTCAAAGATTTTCCCATCATAGATGCTAGTACCAGTTCTCTGGTCAAACGTTTAGTGAATTTCAAGTTTATTTTTCTTTATAAAGTCTGGATATGTCTGGTAAACCAAGCCCAATAAATCTTCCCGTTTATAATCCATTACTGGTGCAAGGGCATCTGCTAAGAGTTCTTTTAAATTCTCATTTTTTTCTTCTGGGATCAGTTGAAATTGCAAAATATACATAGATCTTTCCAGCTGGAGCTGTATTAGTTGTGTTTTGTCAGAGGTTCTTTCTTTTTTCACTTCATCTACTTTTTTGTTGATACTCTCAGTCTTTCCCCCCATTTTTTTTAGTGTTTTCTCAGTCTCTGAGGTTCTTTTATCCATTTGAGTCAATTTTTTTTGCCCACTGTTGAGTTTAGAGCTGAGATTTGTCATCTGTTCTATTAGAGGGCACAATGCATTTGCTAGTAGTGTAGAAAAATCTGTAGTCACTTCCTGGTTCTGGGAGGAGTCATTGGTTGGTTATTTCCGGAAAGAAGTTTTTTTTCTCCAGCATTGTCTTCCGCCCTCTCCCTGCCATAATATCAACAAGAAGTAAGTTTTCCAAATTAAGATAAAAGTTTAACAATTTTATTCAGCTTCGTATTAACGTGCAGCTTCTGGGTTCGCTTATATTCTCATGTGTTTGTTAGGCTTAAAGTCATTTTATTCCCATTTTAAAACCACTTTTTGGATTTTACTGGGGGGGGTGTCTTCAGTTTCCCCTCCATCCCATGCTTAGTCTGTAGGGGCTTCTAAATACTACCAAGGCTGGGCTTCCAGTCTATGGCGACTCGCTAGCAGACCTGCCTCCCAGTTGATCTGGGGGCACGATCTGCATGCTGGTGGTTTGGAGGGGGGGCGGTCATCTGCTCCCCCCTGGAGCCTTTTGGGAAAGGCTCCTAGCCATGAGGCTTTTGAGGGGTGGCCTCTTCGCTAGCGCGATGCTGGGGAATTGAGGCGCTCATCCACCCCGACGGTCCACTATGTGACCATTTGATACCAGAGCTGCTGACTGGGACAAGCGTTTGGAGGTTTAGCGATTTTCTCTGCTTGGCATGATCTCAGGGGCCATCCCAGGACCTGCTAGATCGATTCAAGGACTGATGAGTGAGTTTTCATTGAAACGAGACACCAAAGCCTAGATATGAAGTCCCCCTAATACAAGTGGAGGGGAGGAGGGGATGCTCTTTCTTCCGATGCTTAAGTGAATGTGAAAGCATGATTGGTGGGACTGATCAAATTGCGGCGATGGACTGTAACGGAGAGTTTTTCCGAAAGAAAATTGAGCGTATAAACAGACCTTAGAGACTTTGGTATTCTTTCTCAGCTAATGTAAACATCCCCAAAAGATGGCGATGAGAGGCGAAGAGGGAGGCGGGACCAATGCTTTCTTCAGGAAGGAGAACAGTGGAAAGCCAGGTCATGAAGACTCTTCTTCAAAGTAAATTGTGGGCCTGGTGGCTAAAGTGGAGTAGAGACCTGGATCTGTACTAAAAACGGCTATACTTTTAAAGGGACAGTGTTTAGCGTGCATTTTTGATCATAGAGACTTATGGATGGTAAGGAGATTCTAAAGTTCAGGGTTTTTTTGTGGTTGGACTGGCAAGTGGATCAAAAAGCTGTTTATTTGTTCAGAGTAAAGGGTTCACTACCCCAACTTCATAAGATCTGCTTGCCGAGAGAAAGGTTGGATTCTCCAACAAGCGTGCTTTTAATGCAACAAAAGGAAGATCTCTTATGATTCAAGACGTTTAAGGAAGTGAAGATGTCCCTGGAAAAAGGAACTTGGTTTACATCATGAATGGACAGATCTGGATTTATAAAAGCTAGTGGAAAAAGAAGATACATCAAAGACAGAAGAAGATAAATTGTTGTAATATTCTTGCTGAGGGAACATTGGTTTTAAATATTTTGCCTATGGGGGGGAGCAAAGCGTAAAAGGAGAAGCCAATTTGTCTTAAGGGCTGTGATTATGTGTATTTTAACTTTGGAATTACTTTTTGTTTAGTCTGATAAGCTGATGTTGTCAACAGAAGCAATGATTGGTGGGCACTCTTCATGTTTCAAAGTAACTGAATAAGAGCAACAACTACTTTATAAGCATTGTATAACCTCCACACTTGGGTTTTTAGTTAGATTCTTTTTACTTTCTCCTTCAGATTGTAGATTTTTCCCTTCCCCTTTTCTGTTGTAGTTTTATAGAAATGTAAATAAAAAAATCTCCCTTCGGGGGCCCCAAAATAAATAAATAAATAAATAAATAAATACATACTACCAAGGCTCATGTAAATGCCCAAAAGACTGTGAACAAATGCTTAACTCATGATTGGAGTCTTAGAGTTCTTTTAGAAGCATTTTTAAGCTTTCAATTGTGTCCACTTGCTCCGGCAATCATCTCTAAGCACCGTGTTGGCTCTTCGGTGACGGGACCTTGCGGGGAAAAAGGTGAGCCTCAATTCTTTGGCCGTCACCTTGGAAGAGGCTCTCCTCAGCTCCCTAGGCTGAAGGTTTCCTACAGAGACCCTGGGAGGGTCCGGATCAATCCAGAACCCCTCCTGTCCACCGAATCTTGGTGTGTCTCAATCAGAGTGAGATGGGATGTGTCTGAGCGGCTAAACGCTGAAACCGGAAGTCCCTAACACCACTGATTTCAATGGATTAAAAAGGGTGTAACTTTGTTTAGGATTGCATTGTAGAACTACTTCAGAGCAGGCTACATGGGTAGTTAGAGTCTTGTGGTAATAGCACCGCTAGGGAGGGCATGAATTATATTGCAAACAAAATAAAGAATAGCTATCATATTGCTTCACACAGCAGCTAACCAGTTGCTCTGGAATGCTCACAGATGGCATAAACGCCAAGGCCTTCCTCTGATGTTGATGCCTAGCACTGGTATTCAGAGATTTGTTGCTTTTATTCACCTTGGCTAGTAGGCATTAATGGATATACCCTCCATTAATCTTTCCAACCCCATTGTAAAGCCATCTCCACTTGTAGCATGATTGGGTAGGTTTTTCTTGTTGTATAAATAGCTTGGGGTAAGTGATGAAAACTGGCAAAATAGCATGGAGAAATGTTAACACCTATTCCTCTGCCTCAGTGTGACCCCTCCCCCTCAGCTGCTGTCCTTTTAAAAAATATGCAAGCAAGTGTGTACTTTCACTTCTATCCACTGAATACTGCTGGTGGGAGAAGAAAACAGAAGATATTTGGTTCTGCCCTGCTGAGTAGCAACAGCATTTGTACCAGTCTCTTAATTAACTCACTATAACAAGCAGCAAGAAATGAGTAGCAAAAAGAGTCTGCTTAAGCTTTTGGGACTTCAGTAGAAGTGCCCTCAAAGGCACACAAGTAGCCAAACTAGGCCAGGTCTTCTGCCGACAGAAAATAATGGCTCTTTAAAGTTTAAAGGGTGGATGCACTAAAGACCAGCTGACATAAACTGACAATAATGGGAGGTAGACCTGACCTTTGTCTTTTACCAGTAGACAATAGCCCCAAAGCACCGCGGGTCAGCTGGGTTGCTCTCCTTCCTCCCTAGCTGCTCCTAAGCCTCCCTGACATGATTCTTGATACCACTGTATCAATTATTCCATTACTGGGATCAGAAACCATAGGGAAAGGGATACTTTTTCAAAACCGTATATTACCAGTCCAATCTGATACTAGAAATATCAGGCATTTTATTGAGTCAGTAATATCCTCTTGCATGCCCCATGATCCATGCAGCCATGCTAGAATTGGAAGCTTTGTAGGGCTAGGAGGAACACTAGGGGTCACTTGTGTCACCTGATCTTTGCTAAACTGAGAACATGATGGTGTTGTAGCTGCCAAGCAGATGCCACCTCTATAAAGCTACCCTAGGTCTAAATCTAGATTACAGTCATTACAGAGATATTTCTGCAATGGCAAAGTTTTTTTAAAAAAATCCATTATAGCATACAACACATATCACTGTTTGTAAAGATGAACAATTGTAGCAAGTACTCTTGCCAGACATTATATCATCAACTATGGATGTGGTAAACTGTATCATTTAGATCAGGTCTTCGTGTAGTAGTGGTGGGTAAGATGCTTGGGTTCTTTGTCCAAGACTGTTGGGTCATTGGATTACTCAAAATAAAGATGCTTGGGTTCTGCCCTGGTTTAAACTTTACACTCAGCATGCTTAGAGGCACAGACTTTTTGTTTGTTGTATTATCTCGAAGGAGAGTCAAAATTGAGATGATGCTCTTGACATTCTAGGCATATATAAAACCAGAGCAAGAGCAAGAACTCCCTGTAGAGCTGGGACTATAATTCTGACATTCCTGACTCTCCACTCCCTACTGAGATCTGTTGTGAGTCATGCCTCCTTACAAAGACATCTTAATTATAACGTCTATCAGTTGCTGGAGGGTTGCCAGGTGCTGTTGCCTTGTTGTTGTGCTGTGTGTTTGTTGTCTCTGTATGTTTGGCATTTTGATTTGGCTTGGGAAAGCTAAGGTCCCCACCTGTTCCAGGAAATGTTCTCAGTGCAGCTTCATGAATTACTGGCATGGCAGGGGGTTCCGAAGAGAAATGTGGCTTGAAACCCTGAAAACACTTTGAACTTGTCACCCCTGCTGGGCATTTTTGAGTTCTACTTGCCACAGGGGGAAAATTACAAGGTCACCTGTATCACTGGGAGGTACTGCCAACAAGCCACAGTTAGCATGAATAAAGATGAACACCTTGTGGCAATTTTCTGGTGTGCTTACATGCACAGATGCTCCAATGATGGGACAGGAAGACGATACGGATCTCTCCAATGTATTATATGCCCCCCCATTATATGGCAATGATATAATTCCTGGACTCTAATCCACACTTCATCTTCCCCAGGAACTCATGCTGTCTGTGGGTTTTTGAAACCATTATTTTGATCTTTCCTGCAAAGGCACCTCTCACTACTTCCTATAAGGCGAAGTGAAGTGAAGATTAAACTTTGTGTTTGAAATTGGCTTTTAGGAACTACATGAGCAGCACTGTTCTCAGAAGCCCTTTGCCATTTTCTGCCCCCATGAATAAACACTACCATTTCTCTTTTTCTTTGAAAAGTCTGCCTTAGATTTCCCATTGTATCACATTAGTACTGAAATAGTGGCCAGACGGAGTCAGCGTAATGTCTGATTCTTACCCCCTGTATAAACAGAAGTGCATCAGTAAATACTAGAGGCCAACAGCCCACATTCAGCTGTTTATTTCAAATCAATGGGTTGGATCACTGGGTGCCAGGACAGTGGATCTTTCCCACATTCTCCTCCTTCATGCAGCCCTTGATCTGCATGGTCTAATAGCCATAGAGGACTGCCAGCAGTTTTCTCTTCCGTCAACAGAGTTGTGATTTCCATCCCCTTCTCCTTCCTATGGATATTAGACTACACAGGTCCCATGACCCCAATAATAACCTTTCCTGGAGTTGGAAAGGACTGCTGGGGGCAGGTGAACACAGGAAAGATCAGGGTGGCCATCAAATCTTCCATCACAGAACCCAACACAATGTGCACTTAGGTCTTTCTCCACCATGGCATTGTGCATTTCACCTTCGAGTGCACTCTCACTCTCCCATCTCTTCCAATTGTGCTTCCTTTCTCAGACTTTTTTTCTGTATCCTTGCATCCCACTAAAGCCTTTGCTCGGGCAGCCCTTCAGGTTCTAGCTTATTTTAGCCAATGACCTTATTGTGGATCATACTTATACTTTCCTGAAGCCCCTACTTTTTTTCTTTAATAGATCCTTCTTTCTAGCCAGCTGTCTAGAACTGGAGCATCTTCAGCTAATGGCAATCAGAGACAAGTCTGCTTGTAGTATCCTTCTGTGACATGAGGCAGCTCAGCCAATCACTGCCAAATGTACCACCACCATCACTACAGAATTCTTTTGTGTTTTCAAAGCATAGATGCTCTCAAATGAATGACAGTAATACTGTCATGGGCTTTAAAAGAGAATCCTTAACTTGGGCACTATTTATTTATTTATTTATTTCGATTTATACCCCGCCTTGCCTGCACAGCAGGCTTAAGGCAGCGAACAGTGAATTAAATCCAATAAAACACAGATGCACCATACAGTGCAAAAATTACAATAAAATTACAATAAAATGCTTCATACAGATAATATAAGTACAAAATGCAATTTTATACAGACGGCACTCGCTGTTTGATGGTCCAGTGCAGCAGTATCCCATAATATGAGGGCCATGATGTTCAGCTATAAGTAGCTCGTTCATCAGTGGCAGCTTCTAATTGAAAGCCTGGTGGAAGAGCTCCATATTACAAGCCCTGTGGAACTGTAGGAGGTCCCGCAGGGCCCTGATGTCTTCCGGGAGCTCATTCCACCAGCATGGAGCTGCCACTGAGAAGGCCCTGGTTCTGGTGATGGTCAATTTGGTGTCTTTCAGACCAGGGAGAGCCAGGCGATGTTGCAAGCCTGACCTCAGTGCTCTCAGGAACATATGGGGAAAGGCAGTCCCTCAGGTAGGCAGGTCCCCAACCACATAGGGCTTTAAAGGTCAAAAGCAGCACCTCAAAATGAATCCAGTATGCTATAGGCAGCCAGTGCAATGCCTTCAGCACAGGCTGGATGTGCTCTGGTGCAGAGAGGCCCATCAACAGCCTGGCTGCTGCATTTTGCACTAGCTGGAGCTTCTGGATTTGGGACAAGGGCAGCCCCATGTAGAGAGTGTTGCAGTAGTCCAATCTCGAGGTGACCATAGCATGGATCACCGTAGCCAGATCATTGCATTCAAGGAAGGGAACCAACTGCCTGATCAGCCGTAGATGTAAAAGGCTGCCTTGGCAGTGGCTGCTACCTGGGCCTCCATTGTCCAGGAGCACTCCCAAACTCTGGACCCTTGGTGCTAGCACCAACAGTACCCCATTGAAGGCCGGTAGTGGGACCCCTACCCCCGACCCGCTCAGGCACAGGACCTCCATCTTCATCGGATTCAATTTCAGTCGACTCAGTCTAAGCCAGGCCACCATGTCCTGTAGCGCCCGATCCAGGTAATCTGGGGTAGAGTCTGACTGACCACCCAACAACAGATACAGCTGGGTGTCGTCTGCATATTGGTGACAACCTAGCCTGTGCCTCCAGGCAATCTGGGCAATGGGGCACATGTAGATGCTAAATAACATTGGGGATAGCACCGCCCCTTGGGGAACCCCACAGGTCAGCGGGTACCTCTGGGATGTCTGATCCCCTAGTGCCACCCTCTGTTCCTGGCCTTGGAAAAAAGAGACAAGCCATTGCACTGAATCCCCATGTCAGTGAGGCAATGGATCAGTAACTGATGGCTGACCATGTCGAATGCCACCGACAGGTCCAACAGGAACAGTATTGCCATACCACCCTGGTCCAGATGCCTCTGGAGGTCATCTGTGATGGCAACCAGTGCTGTCTCTGTCCTGTAGCCCGGGCAGAAGCTGGACTGGAAAGGGTCTAGCATGGAAGTGTCATCCATAAAGCTCTGCAACTGAATCACCACTGCTCTCTCGAGTAATTTGCCCAAATAGGCTGATAGTTAGCTAATTCAGCTGGATCCAGGGATGGTTTTTTCGGGAAAGGGCGGACCATCGCTTCCTTGAGTGCTCCCAGGAACAGTCCCACAGTGCGGGACTTGTTGATAATATCCCTGAGAGCACCTTGAAACCCCTCATGACCAGCTTTTATCAGCCATGAAGGGCATGGATCAAGGCTGCACGTGGTTGGACATACTGTTGAGAGCAATCTGTCGACTTCCTCTAGGCTGAGTGGATCAAAATAATCCAGAATGGGACCAGAAGATGTGCATGGGGCCTCAAGTTTGCTCATTGTCTCAACTGTGACAGGGAGGTCGTGGCAGAGCAACAAGACTTTATCTGCAAAATAACTCGCAAAAGCCTCACAGCCGATATCAAATTCCCTAGCATTTGGTCTGCCATGTGGCAGATCAGTTAATGACCAAATAGTTCTAAACAACTGTGCCAGGTGTGAGCTAGCAGACGCAACCATAGCTGTGTAGAACTCTCTCTTTGTGGCTTTGGCTGCCACCTCATAGGATCTCATAAATGTCCTATAAGATGCTCTTGTTGCTTCATCGTGAGCACAGCGCCACCCTCTCTCCAGTCATCTGAGCCTTCGTTTCATCAGCCGCAGCTCCTGGGTAAACCAAGGAGCCCACTTAGAGCGAGGGCGCAGAGGACATCGGGGAGTGATCTCATCGATGGCAGCTGAGAGTTGGCTATGCCAATCCTTGACTAGCTCATCTAACGATCCACCAGGGGGTACAAGATCCCATAGAGCCATCTGAAGCTGCTGAGGGTCCATTTGGCTCTGTGAGCAAGCTAAAATGCACTGGCCGCCCAAACAGGGTCAGGCTGCCATGTTCACACGGGCCTTCAGGGCATGGTGGTCCGACCATGGAACTACCATAGCAGTAATCCGGTCCACTGTAACCCCCTGTCGCGAAGATCAAATCAAGCGTGTGACTGGTTCTGTGAGTGGGGGCTATTACATATTGGGAGAGTCCCAGTGCTGCCATGTACGACCAGGTCCACCACCTGTGAAGAGGCTGCATCATTGGCATGGACATAGTTCTTAATGCCTCCTTAACAAAATATATTTGCTGTTGAAACTTTTGTTTGGCTTTAGCTGCTTGCATAGTGACTCCAGCAGTCTCTATTGTATGTTGTTGCTCTATGAAGTTTAATTAAAATTTTAAGATCTCAAATGAAAGGTAATGCAAAATATAAAGTATACTCTTAATGTGTTATTTAAGACACCTCTGTATACCATTCCCCTTTGTCAAGGAACATATGAAACTAATTGTACAGCTGAACAAATGCAACAAACTAATTTCCCTAGAAAGAGACTTTGTACTTTGAAGCCATTTACAGCCTTGTTTTTGCATCTGTGGATATGAACATTTCAGCAGGTAATAATTGGCTAAAATTTGTTGTTGGCTCAGAACCAATAAACGGCAGATGAACATTTGCCAGAAAGAAATATAGATAGCTATAACCATGAACAAGCAGCAGATACATAAGGAACACATGTGGGAGGGAAAGGCCCTTCCTCCATTGGTCAGTTTCATCTCTTGCTTGCTCCCTCCCACCCTCCCACCACCACTGTCTCCTCCTTCTCCCTTCCACTGTTGCCTTTTCCAGCCCCTCCCACAGCCACCTCTTCCCATTGCTGCCTCCCCCTTCCTGCTCTTGCCACTGCCACAACTGATATCACACTCTCTCTCTCAACCCTCTTGCCACCACTTCCTCCCCTTTTGCTTGGCCAGTCCTAATTTTTTTAAGTTATACTGTGAGCATATGTCGCTTTCTCAGTTTGGGGGTTCATCCATTCTTAAACTTTTAAGAAACCTCTGTCCTTTCTGTATCCAGCCTATTGTGTGGATTTTTGGATCCACACTATGGGGCCAAGTTTAGAATTAGATAGGTAACAAACAGAGCAATTACAAACTACTACTACTACTACTGCTGCTGCTGCTGCTGCTGCTACTACTACTCAGATTCCATACCCACCCCAAATGGAAGGAGAATGACACAAACATTCACAGTGATCAGCTCATGAATAATGGATCGAAAATGATTTGCTGAAATCATGCAACAAATCATTTTGAAGGGTGAATTGGTTTAAGGAAATTGCAATGAGAGCCAGAAAAAAAAACTATGCATAAAAAATGAAGCAAAATATGTCAAGTCAATTATTTATTATTAGGTAATTCCTCAAATCCTGACAACTGTAGTTTATTATGCTCTATTTTTCAAGAACAATTAATTTTTTGTACAAGTAGCATACCTTAGAAGTGGCAACCTGTCAAATTAGTCATCAGGTCATATGATTCTAAACTAGGTATCATTCTAAAGACACCAACTGCTGGAAAGGATCTTTGTATCTAATTACATCATTATCCTATCCTTTCTTCTGGGTGGAGCTTATGATAGAAAACATGGTTCTCTGTTTCTTCAGTTTATCCTTGCAACAACAGTTTGCCAAAGTTTCAGTTCCTTGAATTCATTTACATTTCCCTTCTCTATTATCAATGCATATTTGGGGGTGCATCCTACACTACTTTGGCTGTACCACCCAAAGCTGCTATTACCTGTTCTACTTAGCTCTACCCATGGAAACATCTCCGAAGAGTTCTAATACCTAAATGGAACCTCCATGTTCAGAGACAGTGTACCTCTGAATACTAGACAGAGAACAAATCACAGGGGAGAATTACTGTCCTCCTGTCCAGATTGGAGCTTTTAATATTATTTTGGCTAACTTTTGGAAAAAGCTAAGTAACTTGACCAGAACTAGAAAATGACTACCAGAGAAAGGTGGGGGCTTGGTTTTGGACACCTTTATTTAACCCACACATTTGCTTCTGTAACACAGCACTAATTTTACAGAAGGCACACTAGTAAGGCCAAGTAAATTTCCAAATATCACAAAATTGATTGGCATTTTAGGTGCAATGGGCCATATCATGTGAAGGCACTAAAAGGTAGAAGCTGGTATTAAAGAGTATGCATTGGACTGATTTAATTCATTTCTCACTGACTGGCAGCAAAGTTTGCTGTTGGAGACCAAATGTCAGCAATATGGGATTCGTCCTGAGGGATTCCACAGGGTTTAGTTTTAGCACCCACGCTTTTTAATTTGTATGTGAGCTTCTTGGGAGAGATCATCTGGTGGCTGTCATGAGCGTACTGATGACACCAAGCTGTCTGATGCTGCCACATGTCCTAAGCCTGTGCTTGGTCAAATGGTGAAAAGTAAAAGTTGAATCCATGCTGGTCAGTAAAACTGAGACTTTCAAAGGTATTATGCTCTCCATGTACAGCTGACCCTTCTTGGCTTAACTAGCAGTCTGTGGGGGTGTTATTATATATCTGCCAGCATGGGATTTCTCATGAAGACAATTCAGAAACTTCAGATTGTGCAAAATGCCACAGCTCAGTTATCATCAGGATGATATACAGAATGATTATATTACACTAATTCTGCAATCACTGTTATTTATTTATTTATACATACCTTTCCTCTGGGGTTAAGGCAGCTTACAAATAATTCTTAAAACATTACAGGTTGAAACCATATACCTCTCAAATATCTCCTCCCTCCCTTTAAAGATGCATGTTGTTCATACTTCAAAAATCCTAGAAAACAAAACAAGATTTGCAGCGCCTCCTGAAGTGAAGCCACATTCTACAGTGTGGGACCCACAATGGCAGAGGTCCAAGCACTGGTCAGTGCCAGGAAGCACACTCTTAGTGGGAGAACAGCTGGAGGGTAGCAGCCTGATAATCATAGTTGGCTCATGGGAGCCTATGGGAGTATACAGGCCTTCAGATATATGGATCCCAGGTCATCAAGAGCTTCAGTGGGAACAACCAGGACCTTGAATTGAACTTGGAAACAAATTGGCAGCCAATGAAGCTACTTCAAAATGTGAAAAATGAGTTCTCATTGGCTAACCCCAATAACTATTGGGCAGTCACATTTTGAACCAGTTGTAGTTTCTGGACTGTTTCCAAGGTAAGCCCAACATACAACACATTGTGGTAGCCCAACTGTGAAGTTACAAAAGCTTGTATCAGTGTGGTCAGATCTTATGAGTCTAAGAAGAAAGAGAGTTGACAAACCTGCCGCAAGTAATAGAACTCTTGACCACTCTGCCAATCTGCTTTTCAAGCAGCAGGGTTAGATCCATAAGCATGCCCAAGATTTTAACTCTGCAAAAGTCAAGTCCACTCCATCCAGGACAAGTCACTCTAATCCCTTTAGAATCTGCTTTCCCAACCAACATTACCTTTGTCTTGTCTGGATTCAGTTTTGGTTTGTTCTGTCTTAGTCACTTGACCACAGCCTCAAAGCACCAGTTCAGAAGCAAGGCAGTTGCGTCTGGAGAAGGGCTGTTGTAACATTAACTCAATATTCTAGCTGATGGAGAAGAGCGGAATAGTTAGTCACCAAAAAG
The DNA here is from genome assembly GCA_029375565.1 of Gekko gecko. Taxonomy (NCBI): domain Eukaryota; kingdom Metazoa; phylum Chordata; class Lepidosauria; order Squamata; family Gekkonidae; genus Gekko; species Gekko gecko. Next base: position 42,717,675 of record JAPDNY010000007.1, on the reverse strand, counting down.
GATGACTGTCTCCTGCCAAGCTTTAAACAAATATCAACTACCAGTGCAACTAAGAGCCATCTCAGTTCCAAACCCAGGCCTGAAACTGGATTGAAATGGGTCAAGGGTAGCTGTGTCCTCCAGAAACCACCATACTCTGTATCAAATTCCCCAGAAAAGGTAAATTTGAGACTGGACGCCTCATCCCTAGCTAGTGCAAGTTTCTTAAAGCAATGGTCCAATTTGCCTCATTCAGCAGCATAATGATTTTCACCAGTGGCTCCAGCCTGACCTTTTCCAACATGATTTTAAAACTCAGAAAGGCACAAATCAAGAGCACAAGTGGTAGTCGTCACTCTCCCAAGGGCCTTGACCAACTCTATAGGCAAAAGCAATCTCTCTAAAGTCATTCTGCATTTTTTCCTTTCCAGATTTAAATTTTATTTTGAAAAAATTAGAATACCAAGTTGCAAAATATGCATTTTACAGAAATAGTAAACAACAGAAGGAGCAACATCATTAAAATGGAAACATCTGAATCATTCAAAGATAGGGACAAAAATTTGTAAGCCAAGTCAATCCATTCTGCATTTTTGATTAAATTTTTGTTGGCTGTAATGTATTTCAGTGGTGCCTATTCACGTCAATTGGCATTCGTGGCTCCCACTTTTCCCAATAAGAATTCTTGTCATTTGTTTTAGTACATCTCTGTAACAGCAGATCAACTGAATTTTTACTTTGTGAAAGGAAACAAACAGGCCACAGCAAGGAAGGATGGCAAATGCGGAGTTTACAGTGGAAAGGTAAGACATTTTTATGGTCAAACATTCTGTAAGAATAGGAAGAGGGAGGGAAAAGAACTGTAGCTCTCTATGGCTTGTTTCCAGGGGTGAATGACTGAAAGGAGTCTGTCCTCCTCCCTTGCAAGGATCTGATTGGAAAGGAAAGATGCCATTGCCTGCAAAATCAAGGAGGAACACCCAAATTAAAAAACCACACTGATCTCATTAGAGAAAGTGGTTTTGTTTCACCAAGGTCCCGGTCACATGAGTGAGATAATCCGGGGGGGGGAGGCTTGATATGGAGCGTGATATCATGATCAGATTTCCCCCCGGGGCTCCGTGCTCAGGCCATCAGCCACCGATCACACGCTGATGGTGAAGCGTGGCACAGAAGGGCAAGGCAGTTCAACAGTAACGTGTTCATGCACATGCATAGTTCTGCGTTTGCATGCATACCATGGAGGCATAAAAAAACCCCATCCAGTGGGACACAGATGGGCACTGGATGTGATGGGATGCCAGCACTTCCACGATCTGACGCCTGCCCGTGCCCTGCGTTTTCCAGGAAATAGTGTACTTTCCCAGGTATCTCCCCCCCCCAGATCTTTGGTCGGGCAGTACAGGTTGCCAATGGGTGCAGGACACTTGCCAGATGTTTTTGTGTGATCATGCCTGTAAAATCTACCTGGCATCCGTCCCTATTTTGTGTGTGACCAGACCCTAAGAATCCCAGATTGCTAATACCATTCTGGAACATCATAGTAATCGCCCCAAACAGAGATTTTCATGTATATCTTCAGCACAGGTACCTCATTATGAACATTCCTACTGTTAATCTGAATACAGTTTTCTTGAAGATCCCCTCCAACTAGGGTTGCCAGGTACCCCCTGGCAACTGACTTATCTGGAGCAAAGACAGGCCTAGGCCAGCACTGACAATCTGGGGATGCTCTGGTACTTGGACAAAAACTATACGGTAGAAGTAATTTTTACCATAGAGTTTTTGCCCAATATCAGAGTGTCCCTGTGTGGCCGACAATGTGATGATGTCAGTTTCTGTGAGCTGTTGGTAAGCCCCCTGCCAGCCAGCTGATCAGTGCCAGAGGAGGGAACCCCAGAGCAGGTGGGGCCCTGGCAAATCTATTTCCTGCAGATAAGTAAGATCTGTACAGCCTGAGCTCTGGCTTTTGAGCTGTGGCTCCTGCTTGGTGAAACGACTTACCTCCATGTTAATTAGTGTTGCCAGCTCTGAGTTGGGAAATACCTGGAGATTTGGGGAGTGGAGCCTGGAGAGGGCGGGGTTTGGAGGTGGGATGGGTATGCCATAGACTCCACCCCCCCAAAGCAGCCATTTTCTCCAGGGGTGTTATGTATTGGGACTGAAACATTCCAGGACTGTTCTACCAGAGACAGGATTGAGCTTGGAACCCACCAGGACACTGGAAGTCAAGAAGTAATGTTATGTAAATAGCCTCTCCTTGGGAGTGAGGTGTGTTTGGGTGTGGCAACTGCATGCTATTTAAATAGGGCTGTGGCCCTGGAGCTCTATCTTGTTCATGCTGAAATTACTAATAAAGTAGAGATGATCCCTAGATTTGGGGTCTTCGCATCCATGGAACCCACTATTTAACCAGAACTGATCTGGGCCATCTGGAGATCAACTGCAATAGCAGGAGATCTCCAGGTACCACCTGGAGGTTGGCAACCTTAATGCTAATGTCCTTCTGTAGTCTTTTTAAAACAAACCTTGTTGAAGGACCTTTTTGTTAATTGAGATAATGTTTTTAATACCGTCTTATAAATGTTTTGTTCTTATTTATTGTTTTAAAAATAGTTTAATTGTGATCTGCTTTTAGTCTTCTTGAGAAAGCAGGCTATAAATGCTGTCAAATAAGCAGATTGACTGAATAGAAGGAAAAGGCTTGTTTTGGGTCCCAAACACGCTAAATGTTTTTTTTTTTTCCTAATCCACTATAGTGCAATAGTGATATTGCTGTGATTGCTGTCTTACAAGGAAGGGGGCGATGTACTCAAGAGAAATGCATGTTGTTTCTGATATTTTGTACCCTAGAGAAGACAATTTGGAATACTGCAGGCACCACTGACTACAGCAGTGGCTTTTTTTAAATCGTGGAACCTGACTCACTATGTTGATGGCAATCTGGGACTTTTAAGCCTCTAACAATAATTAATATTTCATAATTATGCACAAGAAGTTTGTCATTTGCTTATATGAGTGGCAGCATTGTTTCCTTTTTGTTTCCAGATAATAACCATTCAACATCCAGCTTTTCTGTTGGTTTGATCTGACTCAAGCATAAGTAGCTGAACCAAACGGAGTTTTTAATAATAACAAGGCTTATTATTGTTGTTGTATTTCTTTCATTAGAGTATGAAAATGAGTTCTTAAAACATTCTTCCTAATAAGATTGCATGCTCTTTTTTTCTTTTCTTTTTTTTTTGTACCTAAGGGCAAAAATATGGATATAAAAGACACAAAACCCAATAAGTTATGTGACAGCACAAATGATTTGGGCACTGTTCTAATAATGGATATATCATATAGCTTGCTTTTGCAGAGATACTGTTATAACTATTTTTTATGCTTAAAATAAGGTTAATATTTCCATAGACTAATGGGAATGGTCCTCAGTATGTGAGAAATAGCCAAAGAACTGCAGGACATTCCATTAGTCCACAAGGCCTTTAGCATGTTCATCTTTTGAGGTCCCCTCCCCTCTTCCTAACATGTCACATGGGCAGGGATATCAACCAACCAAAAAAGCCCCCTTTTGCTTTCTGCACAGTTACCATAAAGTAAGGGCTGGGGGCTATTCCATACCTTTTTGTAGGGGTGGGGCTATTCATCTTAGGTGATAAGGCACTCTTTGCACTTGGCTTGATCCCCTGGATTCATTGCTGGACTTCATTCTTGATTTTTTTCAATACTACTGGGCTAAGCTACTAGACACAGCAAAACTTGTAGCAAGCTTCTCTAGGCTCTGTGTCTGACGTTTACATACACATACACACACTCTTCTGTTTCAGGAGTTGGTCATGCTAGAGAAGACAATGTCTTGCTTGTTTAAAAATAGTTTGTGATATAGCAATGGGGGGATTACTGATCAAAGTTCTTCTAGGTGAATGAAGGTTAGAGTTGCCAACATTTGGAAGGGACATATCTACCAAAGGGTGAAAGGGTGGTGCTCAGTGCGGTCAAGAGATGAAGCCTCTGTGTCAAATGACAGGACTGAGAGGTCAAGGGGTGGAGTGAAGAGATCAAAAAGTAGACCCAAAGAGCAGAGCTAACAGAAAATACTAATTCATCTAAGGAGTACATTGTGCTCTCTCTCTCATACTATCTCTGCAGTCATACACACTAAATAATCCACTTTCAATCCACTTTCCAAATGGATTTTACCAGTTGGAAAGTGCATTGGAAAGTGCATTGAAAGTGGATTTAAAGTGGATTATTTAGTGTGTGTGACCACAGTCATCTTCTTAGGATGGAAAGGGAAGCAGAAAAGGTTACCAAATACAGCAGCTATGTTTAGAGAAGCTGCTTTTGAGGCATGCAAAAGCCTAGGGTGAAAATCAAAGGTAAAACTGCTACAAAGCCCTTAAAGACAGGACAGGTCTAAATGTGCTAAACAGCTAAAATAACTTTGTCCTATTTCCTCCATTGTATCTATTTTTAAAAACCCTCTTCAGAAGGCAATTGGCAAGAACTGGAAACTGGTAATTCCAGGGGAAACTGCCCTAGGAAGTCCTTGGGTAGTTTACATTAATGGTTTGCAGGGTTCTTTTTGTAGCAGGAACTCCTTTGCATATTAGGTGACACACCCCTAATGTAGCCAATCCTCCAAGAGCTTACAGTAGCCCCTGTAAGAAGAGCTCTATAAGCTCTTGGAGGATTGGCTACATTAGGGGTGTGTCGCCTAATATGCAAAGGAGTTCCTGTTACAAAAACAGCCTGATGGTTTGAATTCAAGCCATATTCAATCAGCATTTAAAATGTCTTCTTGCTATTTTTAAAAGCAATAATGAAAGTATGAAAAATCTGGGAGAAGTTAGGTTTAGAGCAAGAGGTTAGCATTTTCTTGTGGTAATGGCTACTAAGGTAGTCACATTGTTTATATAACAGTTTTATTGGAGCCTTAATAAAAAGTTAAGGAACTGTAAAGAGTTTAGGATTAGGTTATATAGTTGTAATAACTAGAAAATATGGCCATTAAAATAAACCCTGAAGAGTGAAAAATGAATATGGTTTCTAATTTTTCGGCTTACTCCTAGAGCCAAAGAATATATCAAGGCCTGACATAATATGTCCAAAGTCTTATAAAGGTAGACATAGTTCTTGTATTTTGAAGCCATCCTTATTTTCTAACACACTGAAGAAAAGACAGTAATATAATGGCTCTCCCACCGGCTGTGCTCTGTGCTCCATCAGCCATTGTTCCATCAACTGCCACCCAGGGTACTCATGTGCCATTGGCTGAGTGCTGGGCCTGCTCCTCTCCCCTGCCCACTGCCAGCCCGGACACTCTTCCCTGAGAGAATAAACTACCAAAATGGCTGTCTCTCCTGACGAAGATGCTTCTGAGGTGGGCCACCAGCTGTCAAACTACTCTCTTCACCTCCTACTGTGGGACTAACTTTTCCCTCAGTGGCTGTTGCTAGGCAACCAAGCTTGGTTCTGTCAATAAAAACACAAAGGCAGGAGGCCCTTTCCAGGCCGACTTTGGCCTCTGTGGGGAACTCATTGGGGCCAGTCCTAGGATTGCCAGCTCCAGGTTGGGAAATACCTGGAGATTTTGTGGTAGAGTCTAGGGAAGCCAGAGTTTGGGGAGGGGAGAGGCCTCAGCTGAACAAAATGCCATAAAGCCTACACTCCAAACCAGCCATTTCCTCCTGGGGAACCATTGCTGCTATTCTCCAGGTGAAGGCTGGAGATCACTCAGAATTAAAACTGCTCTCCAGATGGCAGAGACCAATTCCCCTGAAGAAAGCAGCTGCTTTGCAGAGTGAACTCTGTGTCATTATAACCTACTGAGGTCATTTCTCTCCTGCTTGGAGGAGAAAGACTGTACTTTTCCTGTGTAAAGGCTCCAGGTGTGTGTGTGTGTGTGTGTGTGTGTGTGTGTGTGTGTGTGTGTGTGTGAGAGAGAGAGAGAGAGAGAGAGAGAGAGAGAGAGAGAGAGAGAGAGAGAGAGAGAGAGAGAGAGAGAGCTGAAGTCAGAGAGGGTAGATGGATGGTTGTCTGGGAAGGAGATAGGGTTGCCAATTCTAGGTTGGGAAATTCCTGGAGATTTGAGGGGTGGAACCTGGAGAAGTTGGGATATGAGGAGGGGTGGGACCTCAGACAGGTAAAATGCCATAGACTCCATCCTCCAAACCAGCTATTTCCTCCTGTGGAACCATTGTTGCCAGTCTCCAGGTGAGGGTTGGAGATCACTCAGAATTACAAGTGATCTTCAGATGGCAGTGATCAGTTCCTCTGGCAGAAATGGTGGACTCTGTGTCATTATACCCTGTTGAGGTCATCATAGCAAATTGATGCTGAGTGCCCTAGCCTGGGGCACCCAGCCAGATCCTCTTTCTGGAGCTTGTTGTATTTATTTCCACAATGGGCCTTATTCCTAGTGTAGTAATAATTTTCATGCTAAAGGTTAGCCATGTTCTATGTTTCAAATTAAAAAATCTATCTATGGTGTTATCAGTAATGGGCCATGCTGAATGGTGCCATGTATCAGTGGTAGATCATCTGTATTGCAGGAACAAGATCTCAAGTTCAATCTCTGGCATCTCCAGTTAAAAAGATTAGGTAATATGCAATGTGAAAGACCTCTCTCTGTGTTGACTGAACACACATGGAGGGATAGCAGTCACTGGGTCATCTGCACAGTGTGAATATGTAGAGTAAGTGTCCACATGTATATTCCCTCCCCATGACTGGGGGTGCTGCTTTCTGAATGTTCCCCATCATGGTGAGGAAACATAAGTATAGATATTTCCTCTATACATAGGTGCCATGCTCATAGCCAAGGATTACATGGAGGCGGGAGGCCAGATCACTATATTCATGCTCTTTGAATATTTATGCCCAAAGGGGTTGTGTATAAGGCAGTTAATGTGTTCATATGTGTTCGTATGTATATGCAATCCCTCTCTTGATCACGGGTGGCTGGGGGGACCTGGTTAACCCTATTAGAGGCCAACAAGATTGTCAGGGTGCGAACTTTCAAGAGTCAAAGCTCCCTTTGTCAGATAAGGGAGCTTTAATTCTCAAAAGTTCATACTCAAAAGATCTTGCTGTTCTCTAAGGTGGTACAGGACTCAAATCTGAAGTCTTTGAAATTTTGATATTCTGCTGCCAAAGGAATAAAAATTCATTTATTTGTCTATTCAGTTTTACTGCCAATAGGTTTAAAGTTTCATGGAGCGTAACATCATGAATGGAAACATCGTTACGCTGAATTAGAATATAAAAATCAATAGCCTTTTATAACTTTGAAAGGTATTATGGCAGGAGTTAAAGCAGGTATGATTAGTTTGGGGATAAAGAGAATCTTAAACAATTCCAATATGCATGCTTCTGGGTTTTTTAAAAACTATTCAGTGAAGCGGTTTCCTCAGCTCATGCTCTGATGAATAAATTAAATTTAAAACCAGTTATTCTTGAAGCAAGAAGACTAAATTCAAGAGCTTTTAATAAAGTGTATCGGCGAGGGATAATATAAGTACTTCAGCAGTGGTCTGAGCTGGATCTTCAGTACAGATAGAAAACAAGGAATGATTTCAAATTTTAGTCACTGTTGTTTCCACCCCAAAATCCCTTTTTTGATTTTACTTCTTCCTTTGATTCTTTGAGCCAGTTTAGTGTAGTGGTTAAGTGCATGGACTCTAATCTGGAAGAACCGGGTTTGATTCCCCACTCTTCCACTTGCACCTGCTGGATGACCTTGGGCAAGCCATAGTTCTGTCAGAGGTGTTCTTGAAAAGAGCAGTTTCTGTCAGAGCTCTCTCAGCCCCACCTACCTCACAGGAGAGGAAGGGAAAGGAGTTTGTAAGCCGCTCTGAGACTCTGAGTGAAGGGTGGGGTATAAATCCAATCTCCTTCTCCTCCTCTTCTTCTTCATCATCTTCTTCATCTACCTATATTCAACATACAAATTACATATATTGTTATGTACTGATACCAAATAAATTCAGTATAAAATATGCGTACAAATATAACTCAATGAACCAAACTGAATCCGGTACTGACAGTGAAGAATTTGGTAATCAAAACCATTGATAAACGTATAACTGAATTTTGTTTCAAAAAATGAAATCAAAACATTCACTCATCACCATAGTTGTGGAGTAGGCCTGAAGGATTTTTAGAAATACAGATGGCTTGTCTGCCACAATGCTTATTATTTATTTATTTGGAATATTTGTGATTTGCTCTTCTGTGTAGTACTCCACACAGCTCAGAGATTATAAAATCAACAGTGTAATAAAATTTGACTGTAAAATAGTTATAATAAAACCAGCAGAAAAGTAAACAGAAAGCCCCACAACTGTCAGCATTCAAGATATAGATTTTTTTGTACTCCCAGATGCTTTCCAAAGTAGAAAATAAATCTTAAAACAAAGTCCTGGAAGACGGGTAGCAAGATAGATTTCTTGTGAGAGGATCTTCCAGAGCACAGTAAAATCACAAGTACAATATGCATCCTTCCCAAACAAAACAAAATGAGATGTGACTTAAGTAAAATGTCAAATAAACTAGTGCGTTCCAAGCTCCTGTCATTATCCACTCTTCCTGTATGGTTGTTATTTTCTTTTTCTGAAATTCACTTTTTAAGATATAGCTATTTATTCCTCTAATTCTGTTTTTTCCTCTTTTTTAAAAAAGAGAGATTTCTCTATGATGTCTCTTTGTAGAGAAATCAATGCACCCATTTGTAATTTTAGTCACTGAAGTTATCCCATAGCAGGAGAACAGGATGGTTTGGAAAGACATTGCCTGCCTCTGAGCATCTACAGAGTGAAATTCTTGAATTCTTCAGAACCTCCCTTCCTGTCCCTTCCCACTTTGAATTCCTTTTTGATCAAAACTAAATTGATTAGAAATAGACACTAAAATACTAAAAAGAGGGAAAGAAAAGGATTGCTGGGTTTAGGGATAAACAGGGTAACAACTAGGGATGCCAGCCTGGGGATCCCCCAGAATACAGCTCATCTCCAGATTGCAGAGATCAGCTCCCCTGGAGAAAATGGATGCTTTGGAGGATGGACTCTACGGCATTGTACCCCACTGAGGTCCCTGTCCTCCCCAGTCTCCATCCCTGAATCTCTAACAGCTTCCCAAACCAGAATCTGGCAACTCTAGCCCCCATCCCCTGCTGGTGGCTAAGGGAGACCTGGCAATCCTATTAACAATCCTACCTCTGAGTTCTTTCCTAGTTCAATCCTAACTTCATCCTCCCTAATTCTTCCCTAGCTCCTTTTACTATCCAGTCCTACCAGTTCTCATCTTCCTCTCTTCATATGAATGGGTGAGTCTTTTGGAATATGCTAGTTAGAACTGGGTTATAGGTAGTTAGGACTTCAGCCATTGTTAAGTCTATGCTGTTCCCTCCTTTGCTATTCTGCACATCCTGCCTGCTGCATCTCTCTGGCCTTAGGGCCAACCATTTACCCACCTCCACAGTGAGTACATTTTATGGAAGAGTGAAACACCACATCATTAATGGTCATGGGTGCTCTTCTGTGTCTCCTGTAGCAGGAAAAGGGTGGGATGGTAAAATTTATTTGTTTGTTTGTTTGTTTGTTTGTTTGTTTGTTTGTTTATTTATTTATTTATTTATTTATTTATTTATTTATTTCTAGCCTGCCTTCCTTGCAAACAGGCTCAGGGTGGCTCACAAATAGGGCAGAAATGCCAATATATAAAAACGAAATTAAAAACAAGATAAAACAATCATTTACGATATTACAAGTGCTCTAGATGTTTCAAAATCAATCTTCGGTTCAATGGTATCAGCTCCACGCTGCACTGTGCTTTGCTCGTCACAGGGCCATCTCCACACCTCGCTGCTGCCCAAACCAGTTGTTGTTGGTGGTGATGGTAGTGGTAAGGATGGTAGTGATAGTGGTAGTGGCGACTCCTACTTGAAAGCCTGTCAGAAGACTGTGCAAGGTCCCACAGGGCCTGGATCTCCTCCGGGAGCTCATTCCACCAGGTAGGAGCCGCCACCAAAAAAGCCCTGGCCCTGGTTGTGGCAAGCCTGGCCTCCTTGGGGCCTGGGCAGCCCCAGCAGATGTTGCGTCCCCAACCGTGCCCTGTGGGATATATATGGGGAAAGGTGGTCCCTTAGGTATGCCGGACCCCAGCAATATAGGGCTTTAAAGGTAAGAACCAGCACTTTGAAGTGAATCCGGTACACTATTGGCAGCCAGTGCAGCACTTTCAGCACAGGTCAGATGTGCTCCCGCCCAGGGAGATCCACCAAGCTGCAGCATTCTGCACCACCTACAGCTTCCAGGTTTGCGACAAAGGCAGCCCCAAGTAGAGAGTGTTACAGTAGTCTAACCTCAAGGTGACCGTCATGTCGATCACTGTGGCCAAGTCATCACAGTCGAGGAAGGGAATCAACTGCCAAGCCAACTGAAGAGGATAAAACACCGACCTGGCAATGGCTGCCACCTGGGCCTCCATAGTTAGAGAGGAGTCCAGGGGCACCCAAGGCACCCCATCGAAGGTTGGGAGAGGGATCCCCAACCCCAAACTGGCCCGACTCAGGCCCAGGACCTCTGTCTTCACCTCCTCTTCAGACCTCAGTTGCCGCAGTTGCTGGACTACTCAGAGAAAGGGAACAGATGATAACATCCCTTATTTTGTTCTTCTCTGCTGCTGTTATGGAAGCATGTTGTGACTGGTGAGATTTTGTAACCTAGACTGGTGTACACTCCTCAAGTCCTGATGACAAATTTACAAATCTTAGTCACTTGTCAAGGTTTATTCCACAGTGTGGAGGGGCTGTGGTTCAGTAGCAGAGCATCTGCTTAGCATACAGAAGGTCCCAGATTCAATTCCTGGCATCTCTAATTAAGTGCTGTGAAGAACCTCTGCCTGAAATCCCAAATGGTCACTGTCAGTCTGAGTAGACAATAATATCTGTGATGGACCAAGAGTCTAATTCAGTATAAGGCTGATTTATGGAAGTTCTTCTCCATTTTAGCAGTTCTAGTCATATACCATTTTTTGTTTTCACACAATGTTGGCCTCCATTTCTGCACAAATTGTGAACAGCATGTTTCTTTGACATACTGCATTTTTAAAAGCTTAAAAGTGTTATATAAACAGATATAGGATTGTGAAGGGTTACTTCTTCATAGAAACAGAGAGCCTTGAGTCACATGCTGCTTCATCTGATTACTTAGCATTAGTTGAGCAGAGAAAGACTTGAGAGCTGAATGCTGACGATAAGTTCAGTCTGAGTCCAGCTCAGATGGAGAAGAGTTGAATGCTGACAGAGTCTGATTTCAGCCCTATCTGGGAAGAGTTGAGTACCAACAATGTCTAAATTCAGCCCTATCTGGGAACAGTTTAATACTGATGGAGTACTGGGGAGATTGGTAAGGAAGAGGGGGTAATTAGGTGAAGACTCCCATTCGGGCCAAGAAAAGGGAATAGATCTTCTAGAGAGAGAATCTCCCTACCCAGTGAAAACAAGGAGATAATTCTGAAGAGCTGAGAGATCCCTGGTCTGGTGTGGTTAGAGGCTGCCTTGTGAAATCTTAAAAGTCAGTTAAAACTCAAGAAGAGTACTGGTATGTTTGGAGAAGGGATTTGGGTACTGGAGAGTGTGTCCCAGGCTTCTGGAAACCAAAATAGTCAGTGAATACTCAAAGAAAGTGTACTGAAATATTTGGGAAACACTGGAACAAAAGCCTCTCATCGTAAAGATTTTAAGTCACTATGAATAACTTGTAGACTATGCATCTACTGGTTTTACCTCAGAGTTATTTATTCAAGTTACGTCAGAAATTTTACCCTTGATTTCACCTGATCTTTCCCCCTCTATGCTGAATAAAATCTTTTGTTATTTTTGAACTTCCAAAAGCCTCAAGTGCTATTTAAGTTGTTTAAAATCTGCCTCCATTCCTGAGGACTGGACGGTAGCTAATGTTACTCCCATCTTTAAAAAGGGCTCCAGGGGAGATCTGGGAAATTACAGGCCAGTCAGTCTGACGTCGATACTGGGTAAGTTGATGGAAACTGTTATTAAGGAAAGAATTAGTAGGTACATTGATGAACAAAAACTATTGAGGCAGACTCAGCATGGATTCTGTAAGGGAAGATCTTGTCTCACTAACCTGTTAGTGTTTTTTGAGGAAGTGAACAAACATGTGGACAAGGGGGACCCAATAGATGTTGTTTACCTTGACTTCCAGAAAGCTTTTTGATACAGTTCCTCATCAAAGGCTCCTAAGTAAGCTCAATAGAAATGGGATAAAAGGACAAATCCTCTTGTGGATCAAAAACTGGCTTATAAATAGGAAACAGAGTATAAATGGGAAACTTTCTCAGTGGAGGGTGGTAAGCAGTGGGGTACCAAAGAGATCAGTACTCGGTCTGATGCTTTTTAACTTGTTTATTAACAATTTGGAATTGGGAGTAAGCCGTGAAGTGGCTAAATTTGCAGATGACACAAAGTTGTTCAGGGTGGTGAAAACCAGGGAGGATTGTGAGGCACTCCAAAAGGGATCTGTCAAGGATGGGTGAGTGGGCATCAATGTGGCAAATGGGGTTCAATGTGGCCAAGTGCAAAGTGATACCCATTGAAGCCAAAAATCCTAAATATAAATACACATTGATGGCAGAGATGGACCAAGAGAGAGATCTTGGAGTCAATGAAAATATCTAGACAGTGTGTAACTGCAATAAAGAAGGCCAACGCTATTAGGAAGGGAATTGAAAATAAATCAGCCAGTATCATAATGCCCTGTATAAATCATTGGTGCAACCTCATTTGGAATACTGTGTACAGTTCTGGTCACCACACCTCAAAAAGGATATTATAGCAATGGAAAAAGTTCAGAGAAGGGCAACTAGAATGATAAAAGGGTTCGAACACTTTCCCTATTAAGAAAGGTTAAAATGCTTGGGGCTCTTTAGCTTGGAGAAATGACGGCTGAGGGGTGACATGATCGAGGTTTATAAGATTATGAATGGGATTGAGCAGGTTGAGAAAGAAGTACTTTTCTCCCTTTCTCACAATACAAGAACTCGTGGGCACTCCATGAAATTGCTGAGCAGTCAGGTTAGAACAGATAAAAGGAAGTACTTCTTCACCCCAGATGGAATTCACTGCCACAGGAGGTGGCGGCAGCTACAAGCATGGACAGTTTCAAGAGGGAATTAGATAAACATATGGAGCAGAAGTCCATCAGTGGCTATTAGCCACAAGGTATAGATAGGAACTCTCAGTCTGGGGCAGGTGATGCGCTCTATTCTTGGTGCTGGGGGGCAGCAGTGGGAGGGCTTCTAGTGTCCTGGACCCACTGCTGGACCTCCTGATGGCACCTGGTATTTTTGGCCACTGTGTGAAAGAGTGTTGGAGTAGATGGGCCATTGGCTTGATTCAACATTGGCTTCTCTTATGTTCTTATGTTCATTAAAGGGGGCTCTCGACCCTTCCCTCAGGTTCCTGGGCTGAGGTAGCAGTAAAATATCATACTCTGACAGGGAAGGAATAGCCAGAGTTCTTCAGGAAAGAAGAAAACAGAGAAGTAGGGTGGTTCAGTCCCAAAGGGAAAGAAAAAATGGAGGGAAAATCCTGCCTCTGAGGGAGAGAAGTAGACAGGTGTGTCATATTTAGTGACAGCATCACAATATCAAAATAAAACCCACAACTAGTTTGTTCCACCACAGATATAAACTATTATAAGAACTTTTTTATAAATTTGACAAGAATTACCACAGAATTCCTATCAAAAATGGCACCAATGTGTAGACCTGTAGAGGCACATGAAGGTGAAGGTGAGGAAACATTCACTGAAGAGACTCCTAGTCAGGAGGTAGAAATTATTCAGCTGAAGATGAAAAAATACAGTTAAGGGCGAATTTGCCACTTCCACAGAGAAGTTCAGAAAGTACTACAGTGGAACAAAAGAAATGCCCATGTTATTAAAAAGGGGATGATGTGAGACATTTATCTTCAGTTTTGAATGAACTTGTCAAGATTTTGGGGTCCTAGATGAGGACAGAATGATTTACTTGTGTGCACAGATTTGTGGAGGACTGACTGAAATTTACTCAAAGATGAGGGATGAGGAAACCTCAAATTATTTGCTTTTTAAGGTGAGGGTCAGAAGTAGATTTGAGCTAATGGATGAACAAAGTAGAACAGCTTTCAAAGAAATTAAAAGAAAGCAGGGCAAAACATATGCACAGCTAGGTTGTTTGGACAGAGCCTTAAACAGATGGGCTGAGGGAAGCAAAGTACAGACATTTGAAGAACTGAAACAATTAATAGGCTTAAAACAGTTTCACAAACAAGTTCCCACAAAACTTAAATGATACCTGAGGGATAAAAAGTTTAAAAAGGTAGCTGAAGCTGCCACTTTATAAGATGAAATAGAAGAGGACTTGGGATGATCTCTTTTCCCTCCCACCCCCATCAAGTAAAATAACGTTTGAGGCACCTCAGAGAAAATTGAGCCATCTAAAACCAACCCTGCAAGTCCGAGCTAAATAGAAAGAGAGGGATAGTGTGTTTTAACTGCCAGGAAGGGGGACACATGAAAGCCCATTGCCCAAAGTTAGATAAAGGAAAAACAGCAAACTTCAGCCAAGACTATTAAGTTAGCTAAAAGGACAGAAGCAGTTACAGAACCCTATACCAGAAGAAGCACAAACAGAGAGAAGAGCTAGAGTCTTACAAATATAGAAGATGCAGGAGGATTTAAACAGGGAATGTTTGGAGTCTGTAGATATAAACAATAAAGAAGTAATAGGATGGAGTGATATGAAGGCAGAAGTCACCTTAATAAAGCCTAACTTTTGTAAGGAAAGAACAATAAAATCATAGAATCACAAGAGTTGGAAGGGGTCATACAGAACATCTAGTCCAACCCCCTGCTCAATGCGGGATCAGCCTAGAGCATCCCTATCAAGTGTTTATCCAGCCACTGCTTAAAGACTGCCAGTGAGGGGGAGCTCACCACTTCCCTAGGGAGCTGATTCCACTGTTGCACAACTCTTACTTTAAAAAGGGTTTTCCTAATATCCAGCCAGTAGCTATCTGCCCTTAATTTAAACCGATTATTGCGAGTCTTAGAGCCCAGAAATAGACACTGAGACTAGATTTCTAATGCAGTGATTTCTTTACTGAGAGATTCTCACACATACAATATAAAATCAAGCATACACACAAACGATACAGGTCTAGGAATTCAGAGAGAAAGGCATAGAGACAGTTGCATTAGCAGGCAGTATTGTTGATGGGGGCGGTATGTTACCTGTCCAACGAGACAAGTCAGCTTTGCAGTGAAAAGGGGATGAAGAAATGGCTAAGGGTCGTGAGTTGACCAGCAACCCACGTGGGAAGTGCTAAACAGTGCTAAAAATGGAACCAGCAAGATAGTGCGGGATTAGGAGGGTGAAAGCGAGAGAGAGCAATGGCTGAATGCTCTCTTTTTATACCTAAAAAGGTGACCTAAGGCAGTTGCCTGTTGTCACATGGTCCCCAGGAAATATCAATCAAAATTTAGACTGTTAATGGGTCAGGAAAAGGATTAATAGATGGGCAATTGAAACAATGACTTGGCTAACAGTGAGCCCTCTCAGGCTGCCACCAGTCTTGGCTCGGTTGGCTGTTAGAGGGGAAGGTCCTTCTCAGTTTTGGCTCCTCACCTGTGGAATGCACTCTCAGATGACACAAGTGCCCTGCTGGACTTGTTTAGTTTCCACAGGGCATTCAAGGCTAAATTGTTTAGGTTGGCCTTTGGAGGGTATCCACATATTGGGGCTGTTTTAATAGTGGTATGGTGATAGCCATTTTATTAAATGTTCATATTTTATATTTATTTTTATGTTGTTTTTACCTTATTGATTTTAATATACATTGCCATGAGACTCTTTGGATGAGTGGTGACTTAAAAAAATCAAATAAATAAATAATATGCCTCAAACAAAGGATCCTCCCTGACTGATTCCAGTCAGTGAGAAGAAAGGATCCTGTGGGTATAGTCAATTAAAGGCAAAACATTTCCTCATTCCCACAGCTTCCAACAACGTTTCTCAGAATAGGGCAAGGAGGCTGTGAAAAGGCAGTGGATGTCTGGATTTAGGTTTTCAGCATTTGTCTAACATTTCTCTTTGTTTAAAAACATCCTTTCACCCAATAAAGCAAAAGTGAATTAAAATCTGCTATAATACCGTTATGAAGTTCTGGGACAGTGTCTAGTACAGTAAAACAGTAATCTTGTCAGTGGCCTCTAGGTACTATTGAAATACTTCTAATAGTATAATACTATTATTGATATTGATGTTCTTCAGAAAATGGCTCAAATTGTGTCTAGTCCACAAGTGTAAACTCAGCATAGTCATTTTTATATCTCTTCCTATCACAATTTTGCTTTATGAGGCATTATTTTGAAGGCCAAGAACATCCTTTTAAAGGTCTGTGTTTCTTTTGTTTCTGGAGACATTTCTTTATTGCTTGAGCTTACTGTTGGGATCGATCAGGAAAAATATATTCAAATACTAATCAGGAAAATGATTGCAAATATCATGCATGTAAAAATGGCATCTCCTTCCTTTACAAATCCACCCCCACTTATTCAACTTGTATTGCTGTCTGAGGCAGAGTTATACCTTTCTAAGTCCATAGAAATCAATGGGCTTACAAAGGTGTAACACTGCTTAGGATTGCACAGTAAGACTACAAACAACAGATATGACTGAAAAGAAATTGCTTGTTTCCCTTATGGTTTTATTGTGGTACTAATTCTTTTTCATTGTTCCATTGTTATTCGTTAATAAAATTGGGTTTCGCAGAGTAACACAAATAAGCACATTTATTTTTATATCAGTTCCTTCAGGATTGTGTTATTGTTGCTGCTTAATTATTTAGCATAAATGCATTGAATTTAGTAGTAGCTATGGGGCACCGTTTACATTAGGAGATGCAGAGATGCTGACTCTCTGGGTTCTCTCTTCCCTCTTAATTGTACTGACTGTTACCACACAATATATGGTGTGATGCTATCATGCTGGCCCCCTCCTCTCGCAGTCCAGGATATGAGGCAGGAGTGTGAAGATGCACAGCATGATGATGTCATGCCCCATCGTTCATCAATATATCTAATTCTCCCCCTGGCCAGATCTGTGGATAATTAAATCCAGAAACTGGAGCCATGAAAAAGACAAGACAGATCTTTCTACAAACCTGAAAAACACCCCAGATTTGAAGACAAATCTGAAATATAAAACAAAAACAAAAGAACATTGAGGGGTAGGTGGGAAGGAGAGAAAAAGCGGAACATTTTAAACTGATACTTTAGAATATTTTAGACCAGTGTGCACCAAATATAGTCCCTGTCCAGCGATCAAATTAAAAGCTACATTTTTGTTCCTGTGAAGTAATGCCAAAAACTTGATATCTAGTTACATTTTTAAAAAGGTTAAAAAAAACCCTGCTACAATATCATCATAAAGAACCAGGCTGGTCTGAAGCAGTAGAACAAAGTTTGAGTTCAGTGGCACCTTTAAGACCAACAAAGTTCATGTGCACATGAAAGCTCATACCTTGAATAAAACATAGAGAATGGTGACAGCATTTATCAGAACTCTAATTATATCTGGGACTTTCTTAGGTCTAGGTTTATAACCATCGTGGGCTGACCCAGTGGCTCAGTAAAGATTTACTCTTGACCATGAATGAAGATTTCTATATTTCCAGAGGGCAGTAGGTTCACTAGACAGGTCGGAAATACTTTTTGTCACATGATTCAGTCCTTTCACAGGTGGTCACATGCTACCTGTTGGTACTGATTTTATGTTTATTGTTTGCGCTTCGTCATGGCTGCCATATAGTTTAGAAACTTAAAAGAGAAATATAGTCTTAAATTGTGTGGTATCTCAATTTCTCCAAACTTCACTAAATAATTTACTTTTACATACAAGTGAAATATAAGCCAATGTTTTATCTCATTTTCTTAAAAATGGTTGGGACTCAAAAACTAGATTGTCAGGCCCCATCAGGGCTGGACAGAGTCCAGGGCTGTATCACCCTCCAGTGTTTCCTTTTATGGGTCTCAACCCAGGAACAGCCTCAGAATATGGTGAGGAGAAGTGTGGTGTGGTTCCCTTCACCCTGTTCCCCCTTCTCTCCTGCCAGTTACCTCTCCTGTTGCTTCTTGAGATTGGTGTAGTCCTTCCTCTTTGGCCTCCCCTGAGCTGGCCTAATAAAGGATTTCCTGGGGGCTGAACCTAGCTTCCCCCAATGGCCTCTTTTCAGGGGAGTGAAGGGAATCTGGGCTGATGGTCTCCTTGGCTGGGCCGTCCCTTCCCTTGAGGTTTTAAGAGGCTTCTCTGCCTGTCTACATAGGCCTCAGGAGGTTCCAGCTGGTGCTGGTCTTTTCCTTTGGCCTGTTCCTAGGTACAGCCTACTGCTTGAGCTTTTCAGGCCCTGATGCTACTGTTGGGGCCTTTCTGGACATGGCTTCACCCTGGTTCTCCTCACTATAGTTTCTGGCTGGGCTACTTGCCCCAGCCGTGCTTGGGTGAGGCTGCCCACTGATGGCAGCTCTTCTAGAGCAGGGGTGGGGCCATCACCCCTGGACACAGGTAAAATTGGTTTGTGAGCTTGTTTGCCACATGGGTTTGGTAAGAACATCAGAATAAAAGAACATCTAATACAGCATTCACTATCCCACAGTTGCTAGCCAGGTGTTTCTGGGAAGCCAACAAACAGGACACAACAGCAATAGCTGTTTCACAGTGCTTGTTCACTGGCAACTGGTATCCTTGGAGGTATAGTGCCTCTGAACAGAGAAACTAAATTTAGTGAGCATGACCAATAGTTGTTGACAGGATTCCCTGAATTTGTATAGTTCCTTTTAATAATGCCAAGTACTTTTCTCCCTTTCTCACAATACAAGAACTCGTGGGCACTCTATGAAATTGCTGAGCAGTCGGGTTAGAACAGATAAAAGGAAATACTTCTTCACCCAAAGAGTGATTAACATATGGAATTCACTGCCACAGGAGGTCGTGGCAGCTGCAAGCATGGACAGTTTCAAGAGGAAATTAGATAAACATATGGAGCAGAAGTCTATCAGTGGCTATTAGCCACAGGGTATAGATGGGAACTCTCAGTCTGGGGCAGGTGATGCACTCTATTCTTGGTGCTGGAGGGGGCAGCAGTGGGAGGGCTTCTGGTGCCCTGGCCCCACTGCTGGACCTCCTGATGGCACCTGGTATATTTTGGCCGCTGTGTGACAGAGTGTTGGACTAGATGGGCCATTGGCCTGATCCAACATTGGCTTCTCTTATGTTCTTATGTTCTTATGTTCTTAATAAAGTCACCTGAGCTGATCACCACTAGCACCACTTATGGAAGTAATTTCCATAAAGCAATTGCACATTGTACAAATTTCTTTTGTCAGTCCTGAATCTAATGCCAAGTAGACTTGTGTGTTTCTTTTGTTATTAATTACAATAATTGGGTGTTTCATAATTATCATAATTAATATGAAAATGAAACAAATTCCCCACCTATACATGTTGTAAAGAACCCCCCCACATGATTTCCTTTTCTTTTGTTCTGTTTCTTTTGTTATTGCAGTCTTGCCTCTCTCTGATTCTACTGGTTTTACTTTTATAAGGCAGCCAGCTTTCCCCAAATTAGGGAATAAGCTGTGCTTCTTAAGGAGAGAGGGGAGAGAGAGAGGCTCTGGGTTTTGTTGACAGACTGCAAACTGTAGTCACTAGGATTACATTTGAGTGTGAGGTTGTCCAGTCCTGAATAATATGAGATAGGACATTGCCATCTTCTCTCCTTCCACTGCCTACCTTTCTGTGCCAGATTTCCCTTTGCAGTCTGCACTTGCCTGCTGCTCTCTAAATCTTGTACTTTGTCCAAGCAAATCTCTTAAGGGAGGCTCTGTTCTCCTGCTGTGGTCTTTTTGTGCCACCAAATGCCCTTGTCTTGTCAGTCTGCCTCTTCATTGTGCTTCAAGCTAAATGGGTGCTATGCCAGATTCCCTTAGTGAACACTGCTTTCTGAGTTACTGTGCATTTAGAATCCTTCCAATCAACTCTCCCATAGATTTTGATGTTTAACATTAGGTGCCTTTCATTGGCACAAAAAGGAAATGTTTGGACTTCTGCATGTCCTAGGGAGATGCTACAAACCCACTGAAAACCATAAAGGCGTACGTGTGTGAAATTTCACATATGTGAAATAATAACAAAACAGAATTATGAAAACAAACTTATAACAAAATAGTAATGAAACAAAACCATATAAAATAGTTGTTATTGGATTAATAACAAAAACTAAAGAAATGGAACTAACTCCCATGCAGAAGTCTACTGCCCAGCTGTTTTATTCCAGAGTTTCAGAGTTATGGCAGGTGGAGGGGGAAAAAAATCTCAATTTTTCCTGTCCTATATACCCTTTATCAACTTGTATGATACTGTGTTAGGACTTGCTCTGGGTCTACCTTTACATGGTAAGAAGACTCTTTAGAGGAGGAGGCTCAAGTCCCCACTACACCCAAGGCTCCCAGAATACCAGGCTCTGCATAAGGATGCCCCACACCCATTATGCATCAGCAGGCTCCAGTTAGGAATCGAGCTGAAGCAGTGATTCAGAAATCTCCATACTGGACTTGTCTACATCCAGAACCTTCACAGCCTCTTGCAGCACCCCAGAAACAAAGTAGGTAGAAGTAATGAGGGGAAGCCTGTATCAGGTGGAAGAGGGCATACCTGGCAGCCCAAGGTAGTCTGCAAACCTGTCCTTCTCAGAAGGAGAGCACTACATTCTAAATTTTGGCAGGATGGGTGCTCCTATCGTGGTGACAAGAAGGATAAAACTATCATATCCTAACAAAACTCCTCAGCTGAGATCTGATCTCTGCTGTTCAGCACATTGACAAACCAGTTTATACCCCAGCCTGGACGGGTCCCTGCTGAATAGGTTTCATTTATCCAGAGCCTTGCCAGCCTCCTTATAGATCTCTCCTGCTCCTGAGTCTATGGACAGCTCCAGCTCTGCTGTGCTCTGGCTGCCCACCTGTTGACCTGCTGTCTTTGTGATTATGTACTTGTGCTGTCCCAGTAAAAAAAAGGGGGGACAATTACTTGAATTCTCTTATTTCTAAACTTAAAAGTCCCAAATTCTTAAACCTTTTCTTGTAGGGGAAATTCTTCAAACATTTTGTCCTTTTGGTTATCTTTTCTGCACCTTTTCCAGCTCTACTATACAGCCTTTATTTGAGAAGGGGTGATGATAACAGTATACAGGATCCCAGTCTAGAGGCACCAGGTATTTATACAAAGGCTTTATGA
This sequence comes from Gekko gecko, assembly GCA_029375565.1. NCBI lineage: Eukaryota > Metazoa > Chordata > Lepidosauria > Squamata > Gekkonidae > Gekko > Gekko gecko. Next base: position 42,696,336 of record JAPDNY010000007.1, on the reverse strand, counting down.
TGCTAGTATTTTTATTTTCAGTTCCTTTTTAGTTATCTCTAGACATGAATTTGTCTTTTTTGCCATTACAACAAATGGAGTTGACATTTTCATTGAGTTTTTCCATCATGGCCCCAAGATATGTTTCCTGGTTACTCACTCTTAGGTCAGATCTCATTAGATCTCATCCTATGCGAAGTAAATATTTGTCATATTTGTCCTTTTGGAGTGCTTATGAAATGTGCTTTTGTATTAACCATAATGAATAATTTGAGGTCATCTGTTAAACTGGTTATTTCACTGTTTTTGACTCCACATCATTTATGAACAATTTAAATCAATACCAATGTTGCATATTTTGATAAGACATCAGTAGTTTCTATTTTCTAATTACTGAGCTGACTTTAGTACAGAGTAGTACCTGTCACAGTAATTGATCAAAGAGTTGTTCTGCATTATTTTTGAGCCCCTTTTGGTATGTGAAAGCCTAGACCCTGAGATGAAAATATGTTTTCATTACCTACAATGGTTGATTCTAGAGGAAGAAGGATTCTGCTCCAAGATGTAGTTGTTTTGGCACCTTACTGGCAACTTATTGGTGACCATGTGACTTAACTGTTCTTTCCCTTGATGTATGTCATGAAATGCCTCTAGGGGCTACCGTAATCAGTATAATTCTCAACAAGGCCCCATCTATGAATACTTACATTTGGAGACTGGGGTCAAGAACAGATCTTTCTACAAACTGGAGAAAAACCCCAGGTTTGCAGAAAAATCTGAAGATAAATTTGGGTTTTTTTAACCCCCCACAAAATAATGGAAACAAAGCTTTAAAAATGAATGCCAGTCAGTGATGTTTTTGAGATTGCTAGGTGTGACAGACTGCATTTAAAATGCTGTTTTCCTAATACAGCAAAAGCAGAGGTGAACTCTGCTCCAGAATGTTGAGTTTGAGTGGCAGGCTGCTCCTTTTCTCTGATTGGCCAGAACCAGCTGAGGGAAATATAACAGCTGTGTGCTGATGGGAGAGTTAGTTCGTTTTGAATTCAATGGCAGTTACTGTTCAGGAAAGTAAAAGTTCAGCTAAAGGAGTGGATATCTGAAGAGTCTGACTAAAAAGTCTGTTAGGCAGGTTCACCTTTTGAGTCTTAGCTGTGTTAAACATAACCTGAGCAAGAATTCCCTCTAAGAATTCAGAGTCTAGTGTCAGCTAAAGCTGAAGTATGTTTCCACAGAGACTCTAAGAACTGGGTTTTGGGATTTTGGTAAGGAATGACTGGGTAGCAAGCTCAAGCTCCCAATCCGGCCAAAAGGAATAGGATTATATTTTCAGGAAAGAAATAGAAATCCTTTAGCTGTTGTAGATTTTCCAGGCTGTATGGCCGTGGTCTTGGCATTGTAGGACCTGACGTTTCACCAGCAGCTGTGACTGGCATCCTCAGAGGTATAACACAGAAAGATGGAGTACTCTGTGTCAAGGTGAGAAAAAAATGGTAGGCAGGTAATTTATATGTACTCTGGAAGGTGAAAATAGAAATCCTGTCCAGTTATACAGGGAATTGGCACTGAGGCAGTCCCTGGTCTGTTGTGAAAGGAAACGGTTATAGACTCAGGAGAAAGAAGAAACATGTGATTTCTGAAAAGGGGAAAGAATTTGATACACTAAAAGAGTGACCTTTCCAGAAAACCTGAACAGTTAATAAGAAACTATATGCAGAAACATTGTAACTATATCTTAGGTACTCAGTCAACCATTTCTAACTGATAAGAACCACGAATTTGTAAAAATGAACTGCTATAACACCATCTTGTCTGTCAACTGAAATATATACTGCTTTACCAACAATGTTTACCTCAGCCTTTCCAGTTCTTGGCTACTCCATACCATCCCTACCTATTAAATAATATCTTTACTATTGTTCACTGTACACAGTCTCCAGTGCCATTTCAAAGGTCTAAAAAGAGGGCTCCTGTTTTCTCCTGACAAGTTCCTAGGCTGGGCAAAAGCCAAATTAGATTCTGTCACAGGGTGGGACATTCAGATTTATAAAACCACAAATATTATCACACTACTGGGAGTTAGCTCAGTACCTGAAGGGAACTAAGAATTTTGGCAGGAAAAATCTGCCTCAGAGTGGGGAGAGTAACAAACCTAAGGACTGTTGTGAGGATAACATGAAGGAGAGGGAGATTATAGAATCTACTTTTGGTCCCCACTGTGGAGAAATACAGGATAAAAATGAAATAAATAGTAAAGCTAGCTTAAGATGGGGAGGTATGGTGGGTGGGAGTGAGAGAACAAAACAAGGAAAGGTGAGGATAGGAGAGCTGCCAGGAGAAAGGAAAGAAGAAATAGTGTGTGTGGGGGGACAGGGGAATGTGAGGTGCCCCTCAGAAGCTGTTGCAGATTCCCCTGCACACAACTTGTCCTGGCCCAGGCTGGTGGCTAGCACCATGCAATTCAGCCAGAGTTTTCTTGGGGAGAGGGTGCCAGAGGGAGGGATGGAGAGAAAGTGAAGACAGGGGGGAAGATAAAGGTAAGTTGGCTGGAGGGTAGGAAGGACAGATGGAAGCAGGAAAAGGGGAGATGCTGCAGGGACTTTTGGGGAAAGAAAAGAGAAAATTGTGGGTAAGGGAAAAATTAGATGCACCCTGCAAGTACTTATGGATCCCCTGCTTGTAATATCTAATAATATAATATCATTGCTCATACTGAAGAATGTAATTATGCTGCAAACACATTAGTATGTTCATACACACAAACACATTTGGAAATTCCATTAAAATGTGAAGACTGGGATGTGATATAATAACTTGACCCAGAAATTTGTATTAAAAGTGTAAATGGAATAGCTTGTCCCAAGACGTTATTAGAATGTCATATTTAGTAATTTGTTACACATTAAAAGAGCAAAGGCTACCAGAGTTTGATTGACCTCAGTGGGGAAAATACTTTTAAAAGTTTTTACAAGATGGCTTATAGTTGCATTTATGACTGTCTTAAAATGCTATTGAACTCTAGTATGTATAGTCTGTAAAAGGATACTGAGTTCCCATCTGTACTTTCATTCTGAGATTAGGCAGGTGGCCGTTTGGGAGAGGGCCTTCTCAGTGATGGCACCAATGCTCTGGAACTTTCTCCTCAGGGAAATTCATCTGTCCCCTTCTGCTGCTGTCTTCTGCCAGCAGTGAAGCCTTTTTTGTTTCTTTTGGCATTGTCTCAGTGATCCTACCTTCCCCTCCAATGATTTGTTTCAAATGTTTTAACTGTTCTTTTTATATCTTTGTATTTTTTTAGCTCTGGTTTTAATTGCAGTTGGTTGGTTTTAATGGTTTTAGAATGTGCTTGTATTATATACGTTTTAATTTGCTAGCTGTCTTGGTGGTCCTCATGAAGGCAGAAAGGCAGGATATAAATTTTGTTAAATAAATAAATGACACACTAGGATTGTGCGAATGGGAATGGTTCTTATTGGATTGTTGCATGTAATATCTGTGGCACTCGTGTTTCTTTCCTATTCTGTATATTGGATAGGGTAATACTATTGTTTGCTGGTTAAATACCTGTGCCCCTTCCATCTTTCCCACCTCCAGGGTTAATTTGTCAAACTGGAACCAATGCATACAACAGACTTTAAAATTTCTGCTACAGATCTTATGTTCCAGTACTTCACATGTAGGACATTCTATATATGACAGGCCTGGCAAAGGGGATAATTTGGGTACCAGGAATCCCTTTTGACCACTGAAACACTGTGCTGAAGATCATGGAACCGGCATGGACAAAAGCCTGTAGTAAGGAGAGAAATTAGGTGAGCACATAAATCTGGCTGGAACCACTCCCCTGTCTAGTGGGTTAGAGAAAGTGACTAATCCAGATTAATCCAGTGAGTTACATGTATGAAGCAGGTGTTTAAATCTCGACTCTCTGGTCCTAGCCCAACTCTCCAATCACTGCACCACACTAGATCCAATTTTTTGGTATTAAAATATCAGCCCTATTTTCCTGTTTGTTTCTAGTGACAATTCAAAATGGCAGTTTTGACTTATAAATGTATAAAAATCTTGAGATAAGAATGGTATGAAACTGTGTAAGCCCTGACGCCATTATGGGGCTTTGCTATGGACTGTTTGCTGTTGCCACATGGTCTGTCTAGACTGTAAAATGGATGCCAAGGTAGAAGCCCATAGAGAAAGGAAAAAGCTGTCTTTTTACTCTGAGGGACTCCATTACATACCTGCTGCATGTCACCTACACGGATTAAGGGCCATACAGCAGACAAAGGACTTTTCCTCTGCCAGTGCATGAAGGGATTACCCAGTCAAGCATTCAAATTGTTAATGACCCTTCCTGATGCTAATCAGGGACAATCAGGGAAGTCTCCCACCTTTTGTTTACCTGGCCAGCAAGTCCTATAATCCATTCAACTAGCCACCCAACACCTGGCTTCTATTGTTAAATCCAGACCCTGCCTCTCTGGAAGCCCATTGGTCAAACCTAAGGTCTGCCTCTACTGACATCACACACCCCTGGGACTCATCATTGGTCCAGGAAATCTTTTGTTCTCACCTGAGACCAGCCCCCAGGGCCACCCATTGGGCTGCATTGTCTTACAGTGGGTATATCCCAGCAGACACATGGCCTCAGACCGTGTGTGTCTCTGCCATGAGCCAAAATGGCAGCCCACCCCTGAACCCTCTGGGTTTAGGCCACAATCCTTCTTCATGGACTTCTGCACATCTGACAGGTAGTATCACCTCTCCATAAGTCATCAATCCCCTCTGCTTTCTTAGTTCTATTTTCTCTGTGTGAATGTTTGAATACTGTTTGTGTGTTTGTGAATGGATAAATAAGGATTATATTCAGTAAAATAATATTTTATTAATTATACCTGGACTCTGTGTCTTTTACTGGGAACCATTACAGACTAGCAGCATTCTCTGTATATACAGGCGAGAATCCAATAATAATAATAATAATAAACCAATTGCTATATTTAAAATAGAGCAATTGGGCTAACAACTGCCTACTCCCATATGAAAATTTCTGTTCTCTGAGATCATCTTCTGAAGTCAGGAAAGGGGCACTTGGACATTGCTTATGACATTTTCAGTTGTTGCATCATGCTTGTGGAACACACTTCTATGAGACTTTTATATATCACCAACAATGCTATTTTTTCAGTATTGTCATAGCAATGTTATTTACTCAAGCATTTGGTTCATGATATTTGTTGCTTCTTTTGCTCCTTTTTCCATCTATCTTTCTACTGTTGACTTATTTTGAAGAAATGGCTATGTGTTTTCCTTAGGTATCTATAGAAAAGTGTTTAATGAAGTGAGCTTTAACTGTCTGATACAAATGCCTCTGTCATAGGTATCTGACCCGGTGAGCTTTGACTCATGAAAGTTTATACCTTGGAAAATTTTGTTGGTCTTTAAGGTACTACTGAAGTCAATGTCAGATACTGTGCTACTACAAGTTACCTGTTAGCTCATTGTCTTGGCTCATCTGCATGTTTACATAGCTAGGCCAGAACTGATGAGGCCCTTAGGAGAATTGTGGGGACAGCTTGACAGTTGCTTCAGGGAGGATAAAAACTGTCAAAAAGGCCAGTAGAGTGGGCAGAAAACTGAACAGGTGCTAGTGAAAGCATACAGATTATATAAGCTCCTTCACTGACTGCTGATGGGGCTAACCAAACTGTAAAGGAGAAGGACTTCTTAACATCCTGAAGGCAAGCGGAAATGCTGACACAATCAGAGCTATTGGCTGATGGATGAAGTAGGAGTGTGTCTGACGGGATCCTAGAAAGTTAATACTGGTAGAACTTTTCTTGCCTCCTCTTCTTTTGGGAATAGAAGTAAGATTAAAGCTGGAGCTGGGATGGCAAAACAAGGGACTCAGAGATGCCCCCAAACTACACACTAATAATGAAGTAAGCCAGTTATCCTGTATATCAATGGGTATGGAAGTCTTAGGCTGACTTTTATTTTTTGTTTAGTGCTTGGACCAGGCCAGAGGAATGAAAAAGGGATGGGACTGGGTTAAGCCAGCTGTATAAAAATGGATGGAGTTATCTTCCCCTGTCCTTTCTACAGGTATTTGGAGACTTGTCTTGGCCAGAGGCATGAAGAGGGGAGGAAACTTTAAACGTCTGAGGTGTCTGAAGAAGACCTGAGCTAAACATATCCCCTCTCCTTTTTGCAGGTATTTGGGACCCAAGCTTGGCCAGAGGCATGAAGAGAGGAGGAAACTGGGAAGCTCTGAGCCAGCTGAGTAACTTGCAGCCAAGGCCCTGTGTGAACTGTGCTGGCAAAAGTGGCACCAACCTTGTGGCTTACACAAGTGTATCAGCTTATCAGCTGCTTTGAACCTCCAGGGTGGGGAAAATCAGGCAAAAATGTTTCAATAAAGAGAAAGCAACCAATGAAGACCCCACCAGGCAATAACTGAGACAGTGTTCACTGCAGCTCCAGAAAGCAGTATGAGAGCCAGCGTGGTATAATGGTTAAAAGCAATGGAGATCCAAGTTTGATTCCCCACTCCTCCACATTAAGCCTGCCGAGTGACCTTTATTTTTTTTTTTAATTTTATTATTAAATTTATACCCCACCCTACCCAACCTTGGTTTGCTCAGGGCAGCTTACAGAAAGACCAGTCACAGTTCTCTCAGAACTCTCTTAGCCCTACCTATCTCACAAAGTTACCACACCTCAAGAAGGATATTATAGCATTGGAAAAAGTACAGAAAAGGGCAACTAGAATGATAAAAGGGTTGGAACACTTTCCCTACGAAGAAAGGTTAAAGCACTTGGGGCTGAGGGGTGACATGACTGAGGTTTATAAGTTTATGCATGGGATAGAGCAGGTCGAGAAAGAAGTACTTTTCTCCCTTTCTCACAGTACAAGAACTCATGGGCACTCAATGGAATTGCTGAGCAGTCAGATTAGAACAGATAAAAGGAAGTACTTCTTCACCCAAAGGCTGATTAACACACAGAATTCACTGCCACAGGAGGTGGTGGTGGCTACAAGCATGGATGGCTTCAAGAGGGAATTCGATAAACATATGGAGCAGACGTCCATCAGTGGCTATAGCCTCAAGGTGTAGATAGGAACTCTCTGGCTGGGGCAAGTGATGCACTGTGTTCTTGATGCTTGGGGGGGGGGGGTGGTCAACAGTGGAAGGGCTGCTAGTGTCCTAGCCCCACTGGTGGACCTCCTGGTGGCACCTGGTATTTTTGGCCACTGTGTGACAGAGTGTTGGATTGGGTGGGCCTTTGGCCTGATCCAACATTGGCTTTTCTTATGTTCTTAAGGTGGTTGTAGTAGGGAGAGGAAGGGAAAGGCAATTGTAAGCCACTTTGAGGCTCCTTAAGGTACAGAAAAGCAGGGTAGAAAAACTTACTCTTCTTTTCTTCTTCCAAGGAGAAAAGGGCAGATAATAATTTGCATTGAAAGGGCAGAGAAATGTTAAAGAGCTCACTCAAAAAGTGTCTTCTGTGAAGCGCATACATTTTTAAGTAATAAAAGCAATTTAATTTCTTCAGTAGTTGTAGATTTTCTGGGCTGTATGGCTGTGGTCTTGGCACTGTAGAACCTGATGTTTCGCTAGTAGCTGTGACTGGCATCCTCAGAGGTATAACACAGAAAGATAGAGTACTGTGTCCTTGACACAGAGAGTACTTCATCTTTCTGTGTTATACCTCTGAGGATGCCAATCACAGCTGCTGGCGAAACGTCAGGTCCTACAATGCCAAGACCATAGCCATACAGCCTGGAAAATCTACAATAACTAATCAACTCCAGATGTGAAAGCCTTCGACAACAAATTTATTTTCTGTTGAAATGTTACATAAAAGCAAGGCTTTGGGACCAAGAGGTTTTACAAACTGACAGGACAACAATTTATTGAAGTATTGGCAAACCCTACTATAACTCTGCTGACAAGAAGAAAAGAGTTTCCACAGGCAATAAAGCTATAAAGACTCCCATGGTACTCTACAAACATTAGGTTGCGTCTACAATATGTATAGCTTCAGGAAGGCTGATGGCAGAATGTTTTCACTGAAATACAGAGACTTCTGAGGCTATGTCTGTCCTCTGTGTGCCACAGGAACATGAGAGGAAGGGAAGTGAAATCCACTATCAAGCCTTTTCCCTCTATGAACAAAATGAAGAAATGGGCTGTTCAGGGGTTTGCTTTTATCACCTTCACTCTCTTGGATGTCATAGATGTTTATATGACCATAGATAAATTCAAGTTAGTTCAGTGAAGTGTGAAGGACACAGGCTCTTTACAGAATTTACTGCTACCAGATTTGGTTGTGGTCACTATCTCAGGTGGCTTTAAAAAGAATTTGACAAATTCATGATCTGTCAAGGAATTATTAGAAGCATAATGGGTTGGATCCAGCACATGGTGAATTCTACAACTCAACAGACTTGTGGCTACATTCAGAGACTACCTGGCCTGGACTTCCTGAAAGGGTTGCTGTGAGAATAACATGGATGAAAGGAAAACCTGAGCTTCTTAGGGGTAAGGTGTAATACACAATGTGCCATCAAGTTGTAGCTGACTTATGGTGATCCCGACACGGTTTTCAAGGAAAGCGGTTAAGCAGAGGTGGTTTTCCATTGCTTCCTCTGCACAACTATATTGCACATTAATACCATCTCAGCAAAAGTTTTCTCCTTTCCAGTTAAAAAAAATCAAGCACAACATATAGCAATTCAATATCCACCACAAATGGCTGCAAGAAAATACCGACAGCTTATACAGAAAGGGATCGCTGATGCTAAGAACAGTTTTACACAATTTTCAAAATCCTTTCATCAAAGGCGGGGGGTGGGATTATTCACTAGAAGGCCAGAGAAAAGATGAAACTGAAGAGCTCGTAGGAAGGGGCAAGAAATCTTTGGGTGGAGGATTTATTTTAAAAAAAGAACTTGAGAATTCTTTTACATTTTTATCGCAGACTTCCCTGAAGGAGCTGAAGGTGATGTACATAGGTCCCCATCCTTGTCTGTTCCATGAAGTAGTTTAAACTCTGACTACCCAAGATCTCCCAGGGAGCTTCATGGCTGAGAAAAGATTTAAACCTGGCCCTCCCCAGGTCTCACGCCATTCTGACCTTTCTATACCATACCAGCTGTCTGCAGAAAGGCTAATGAAGGGATCATAAGGAGATCTACTCAGAAGTAAATCTTAATTTATTCATTGGGATGTTATCCCAGGAAAGTGTTCTTAGGACTGAAGCCTAAGAGTTCAGTCCCAAACAGAATTAGACCCTTCAAAACACACAAACTCTGGTAGGATTGCTCTGTAATCAAGAGTGAGAGCTGGAAAGAAGCTGGGGATAATTCTGGGGGTGAAGGAGAGACAGCAGCCTGGACAGGGTATTGTTTATATGTATGTATGCTGTCACTTGTGCTACTTTGTTCCTGCATTAAACAAAACTTTATTCTTGTGAACTGAAGAGATTGGCACCTGCACTCAGTATGCTAGGAGAATGTTTCCGGGCTACAGACCACAGCTGGCATATTTTGGAGGCCAAGAAACAAACACATTGTAAGCGGATCAGCTGGGAGAGGAATAGCTCACTTTGTCCTGCGTGGTCCAGAATAACAATTATTCCTGAACGTCTAGCAATGCAGCCTCTCCAATGCCTCTTATGATCTGGGGCTTTATTTCCTCTGACCATTGCCTGTCATTAAAATGTGAAGGTTTGCTTGAGGATATCATTAGCAGGAATTCATCTCTCTCTGATTCGTCCAAAATATTTAATTAAGGAACAGGCTGGTGTGGTGAGGTTTTTTTTTTTTTAAAAAAAGAATGGGAACAGCAGTGTCTTTTCAACTAAAATGTCATTGCCTGTATAACATATAAGACTGTATTATGGAACTCACTGCCACAGGATGTAATGAGAGCTGATAGGTCAGTTGGCATTTAAAAGGGAATCAGGCAAATTCATGGGAGAATAGGTCTACCAATGGAGACTAGTCATGATTGCTATACAGAATTGCCATGTTCAAAGTCAGGGCATCAGTGAATACCAGTTGCTCAGAGCAACCAACAAGGGGATACTTTGAATTTGATGATCTGTTTGTAGTCTTTCTCGAATCCTTTGATTGACCACTTTGGGAAACAGGATGCTGGAACTGATGGACTACTGGATTCAGCAGAGCTTTTCATATGTGTTTAACAAACTGTGCTTCCCATATTTCAGCTCAGCAATAACTTTTTTTTAAAGTTCTAAATGCATAACAGCATGTAAGGGGTTAGTACAAAATACAAAACAGTAGGGAGATTAAAATCACCTTGGACTGTGATCATACACACTAAATAATCAACTTTCAATGCACTTTCTAACTGGATTTTACTGTGTGAACTGGCAAAATCCAGTTGGAAGGTGCATTGAAAGTGGATTATGTAGTGTGTGTGATCAAAGTTTTGGTGTGGTTAACTCTAGCCTCATAACACTAACCCAGTCAAAAGGTATGCAGATTTCTGTTCTGATTGCTTAAGGTAATGTTGCATAATGGGTGGATGGTGCCATAAGATAGCAAGAATAAAAGAGGTTTTCAAAGCAGGATGTGATTTCTTAAAAGATAAAAGGCAAATACTGTTTGCAACCTGAACATTTTCTCAAATTCTTATACAAAGAACAATGACTCTCTCAGTGATCCCCTCAATGTTGCGTCTCAATGGCTTAGTGACACCCATGGCTGGAAGCTGCCAAAGGTCCACCCCCAGAACTGTAGATGTCATGCTGACAGGCAAAGGAAAAAGACCTGGCGGGAAATGAAACCCATACAAAAAGCTGAATACAGTTGGAAAAGGTTGTACTGCAATCATACAGTGTCCGATCCTACAGACTGCTGTTTTTATCCTTGTGTTGGGATTTGCTTCATAATGTGCCATAGTTGTGGTTCTGGTCTGCTGTGTGTATGAATTTTGATTGGTTCTGGTGACAAGAGGAAAGCAAAGGAAAGAATGCCAGGTTATGGATGTTCCAGGCTCATTGGGACATGTTAACACAGCTGCTCTTGTGTGAGGCAGCAGTTTTGTACTTATCATCCTTGGAGACACAAATCTTATTGTTTTTCTCTGAAGGTTTGTTCGAGTTGTCTTAAAATTATGGTGGCTGACACTGGACACAAATGCTTAAAGGACCACTTTCACCCATACAGACATTCTTATCATTTTCCCATTTTCTATTCCCCCTTTCCTATTAGTTCTGAATGCAGTATGCTTTAATTAAGGATAGGATATTTCATAGGATTTGTTCTGCTAGTTATTATTTAGTTATTGCCAACTATTGCTGTGTATTTCATTGATGGTTTTATTCTTTTGTTTAAACACTCCAACTGGGAGTGTTTATGTGGGATATAAATCTTTTAAATAAAATTGTGTCCTAGCCAAGCCTAACCACTGTTATATGGAATAGCAATATGAATCAAGTGCTTTGTCTTGTTTTAGGGTACTTTTCTTAATGCATCGCTGCCATGCCATTTTTCTCTTCTCAGCAGTATCACATTGCTGAACTCATATTTCATTGCCTTTGTGTAAAATTTACTGTAATAAAGGGTATCAAATACCAATCACTTTTGAGATGCAGCAGTGTAGAGATCAGTGGATAGCTCATGACTACATCGCTCAAGATACCCTTTTTGTATGAGGAAAAAAATGTTATAATTTTCTTTGGATAGATACCTGGTAAGACATTTTATCCCTTTGAAGGAGAAAAGATGGGTTAACTTAACCATGAAAATGAATCATTCCCTGATTGTGGAAAGTTACACCTTTATCATTTTCTATTGATTCAGATGTATTCTATCAGTTGCTATATTTCTGATGGAACATTTTAATTGCATGGAAAACGAACAATTTTTACCAGGCTCATTTTGAGCCGTACTTTATTTGAAACTGAATTGATGGATCATTGAGTTGGAAGAGAATTGCCTAGAGAATCATCTAGTCCCATTCACATCCCTCCCAAGGTAGGAGAATCCATCAGATTACAATGCATTTTAAATAGGGAAAACAGCACCCCAGAAAGGCATTTTTAGGATTAAAGATCTAAGTCACACTGAAAGGTAAAGGACTCGATGGGGTTTAATCAGGGTTTCAGACTCCTGGAGAAAACTACTCCTTGATCCTAAGCATAGTGATCCATTGAATTCCAAGTTTAACTGAATTATATCTAGTAGACCATGACAAATATGCTAAGGTACACCTAATATTAATAGACAGAAAGAACTCCTGGGAAAAGGTGAACTTTTCATCCCAAGAGTTCTGAGTGTCAGTACTTAAGATTGCCTCGATAGTGCTCTTCTTGTTTTCCAACAAACAATTCCTATCACAGATACCTAGATTTCCTCATGACTTCTTGGATCTTTGTTACAACAAATGTGGGATAATTTTTTCTTACCCCATGTGTTATGTGATGTGTCTGTACCAAGTAGCTTTCTCACATTTCCCACATAGTTAGATGTTCCTCTGTGTTTACCTGGGATAGTAGAAAAATTGATCTGGGCTGTCTATGTCCAACTGCATGATGAGAGGCTGTGTACCTCCTGAAATGAATAAAAGCTGCAATTTTCTGCATATTTACTTCAGAGTAAGCCCCACTGCATTCAGAGGGACTTTTGAGTAAACAAGCATAGCATGGGGTTGCATAGAAATAGTAGCTTGTTATGTTATTATGAAGGGAAATGTAAATGGTAAGACAACCTTACCTTTTTACATTTTTAGCTGTATAGTTATATAGTTTTGTTAGCTTAGATTTAAAGTATCAGAATTTGCATGACAGAAAAGCATATTTCTAATGCTGATTTTGCCAGTGTTGCATAATAAACATTTTTTTGCTTGGGCTGAGAAGAGTTTTTGGATAAGATCCTGAGTGTACATATGAAGGTAAAAACCTACTTTTCTTGTTTGCAGTCAAATGTTCATTTCATGCATCAGCAATATGTGCTTTTCTAATGTCATGGAGGATAAACATCACCAAGGTGTTACATGAGAAAACAGTAGTAAAGCTTTGATATACCAATTAAAATCATTACTGAAAATGAAATCTCTAACTTACATTTAAACAGAGACAGAAGGTGTTTATGTAACACCATAAGGGAGAGAGTTCCATTCCCAAGTCTGGGAGAAGGCTCAGAGGCCTACATATGTTATTACTGGTTTATCTTTCAAGAATTAAGGTTAGCAGTGATATATCAGAAAGCAAGGAGAACAAATAATGGGGAAAATCAAAGATGACCATGAGGAAGTATGCATATTTATACACATACTTATACTTACGCTTGAAAGACTGAAATTTAAAAAGAATGGCATAGAAATATTATTTCGGGATGGGCACAGACCTGGAAACTGTGGTTTGGTTCATGGTGTACCTGGTTCATGGACCATCATGAACTTTATTATGCTAGATGAACTGGTTCAGTTTGTGAAGTTTGTGATGCCGTAGAATGCCCCTTGATGTACTAGAGACACCAAATTCTCAGGGGATCTCCAGCTGACTCTTCTCTACTCTTTGTCCTCCAAGTTTTGGTGATTATTGGATTTATGGGGTTTGAGTTACAGCCCCCTAAAAAGGTGCCCCATCCTCCATTGTTTCCAATGGAAGAAATAAACAGCAAAAAACCCAAGGACAATAGAAGCCCAGCAGAACAGAATCAAAGTCCCTGAGAATCTCTGCAGTAAAAACTGAAGGCTGGGGGGCATTTTTGCAAGCCCAGCAGAACTGGTGCAATGTGCCAAGGACAGCCAGTTCCATTATGGCACTGCAAACTCAAAAGGACTAAGGTCAAGCTATAAAAGTGCTTTGGGGAGAAATGTCAGGCACAGGTTCAAAAGGCAAGCAACACACAAAAAATGTACAGTGAACCTCGCCCTGCCACCCATTCCTCTACAATCTCTCCAAGTTGGGGGCAGATCACATTTCTAGGGTCCCCAAAAAAGGTCTCCCCAGTGGTCTCTCTGGAAAAGACTGCTGCAGTTACAGGAGTCTATGGGAGGGCATAGGAACAAGCTGATGACACTAAACTCACAAGGAAACTTCACAGACCCCCCAGTCAGACATTGGAAGCAGGGCAAACATCCCCCCTATGCTCACAGCCCCCCCCCCAAGTCTCCAAAGGCAGGTTCTGAAGGACAGAAAGGTAGACATCCCCAGAGTTTTAACAGGGGCTCCCCAAAGTTGCTCTATGACAGCTTAGCAGGTACCCTAGCCCTACCAGACCAGTGGAAATAGAGTTTTCCATTTACAGTGATGCAACAATGGAAAAGCAGACAAGAGACTTCTGATGGGGCTTTCCCCATGAGGATAGCTTGGTGGGTACCCCAGCCCCACCAGAGAAGCAAGGGAAGCATGCCCAATGCCCACAACTCTCAAAGCCCCCCTCCCAGGCTGACACAACCCACAGTGAATTCTTCTACTCTGTGGATGAAAAGAAACACCTGTTGGGCTGGCTGGGCCACCCACAATTCTCCAAAGGCAGATTTGGAAAGGCATGACAAGAGACTTCCGACAGGGGCTCCCCAAAGTTACCCCATGAGGACAGCTTGGCAGGCAATCTAACCCCACCAGACCAGAGGAAATCAGAGTTCAATTTTATATGATTAATGATGCAAGGACAGAAAGGCAGACATGGCAAGAAACTTCTGACAGAGGCTGCCCAAAGTTACCCCATTACAGCTTGGCAGGTACCCCAGCCCCCATGATGAGAGGGGAAGAGAGACTAACTTAACCAAGCAAAAATCTCCGAAGGAAGTTTAAAAAACTCGTAAAGGGCCAAAAGTTAAAAATATCAATAGGTATAGACAAAAGTACACGTTTGTTTTAAAAAAAAACATATAAAAACCTTGTAAGGGCCCAAATGGAGCCTCATAAAGTAATGAAACTGACAAATGCACAAAGAACCATATATGACCTGATGCATTTCGGCCCATAAGAGCCTTCTTCAGAGGTCAAATAGTACAGAATACAACATACAACAAAGCCCCTGTTACACTGAAGGCAGTAACAATTGATATAGGACCAAAAATGGAATGTTCCAATCTGGAATTGAATGACACACGACATTTTTTGTGGGGCTACAAATGTATCTGGCCTTGTGTCAGAAGCAATTACATGTATTGGAGATAGTAAAATTACCAATATGTACCTTCCAGTCTAGGTTCTAAGAGTACAAGTAACATCGCCTTATCAGGGCCAATGTAACATCAATATGTATCAGTGCAAGACAGATAGATATCATGAATTCATATAATGTACAGTATTGCATAATTCTCTAGTACATTATATAAGTTCATGATATCTATCTATTTGTACTGATACATATTGATGTTACAAGGCAATTTTACTTGTACTCTTGGGACCTAAACTGGAAGGTACATATTGGCAATATTACTATCTCCAGTATATCTAATTGCTTCTGACACAAGGTTAGATACATTTGTGGCCCCACAAACATTTTTTGTGTGTCATTGAATTCCAGACTGGAACATTCCATTTTTGTCCTATATCAATAGTTTACTGCCTTCCAAGTATAACAGGGGCTTTGATGTATTCTGTACTATTTGACCTCTGAAGAAGGCTCTTGTGAGCTGAAATGTGTCAACATATATGGTTCTTTGTGCATTTGTCAGTTTCATTACTTTATGAGGTTTTATTTGGGCCCTTACAAGGTTTTTATGTATGTTTTAAATAAACACATGTACTTTTGTCTATACCTATTGATGTTTTTAACTTTTGGTCCTTTACTAGTTTTCTCAGCTTCCTTTGGAGGTGCCCAAGTCCCAAGGGACAAGCAAGAGAAGTGTGCCCAGTGCCCACAGCTCTCATAGCCCCCCAAGGACTGAAACATCAAAGTGTATTCTTCTTTTCTGCACAGGAAACACCAGTCAGGCTGGCGGGGCCACTCACAATTCTCCAAAGGCAGATATGGAGGGATGAAAAGCAG
The DNA here is from genome assembly GCA_029375565.1 of Gekko gecko. NCBI lineage: Eukaryota > Metazoa > Chordata > Lepidosauria > Squamata > Gekkonidae > Gekko > Gekko gecko. The sequence continues at coordinate 42,680,378 of JAPDNY010000007.1, read as the reverse complement.
TCATGAGAAGAGACTTCTGACAGGGCCCCCCCCAAGTTACCCCACATAAGCTTGGTGGGCAACCCATTCCCATCATACCAGTGGAAATCTTAGTTTTCCATTTAAAGTGATTAGTGATGCAAACTGTCTTGCATAATAAAGACCGTACAGTTTCTTGCCCAACCAAATGTTTATGGGTTGAAGTGTTGACATATGTTCATACACTGAAATAACACACAGGGACTATTTCCAGTAAGGTCCTAAGTAATAGTTGTGCCTCTAGGGTAGCTTCCATAGGGGATGTTAGGACTGGCTCCTTTACAATTTCTCCAAGTTAGGGGTGGATTACATTTCTGGGGTCCCAGTTATGGACCCCCTGAAAAGGTCTCCCACATTTATATTGTCCCACCCCTCTTGATTGTGAACACCTCTATGTGCCATGAGGGTGAAAGTGGGTGCAAAGGGTGTTCATTGTCGGGGGGGGGAAGTAATCCACCCCCTGCATACCACAGGCCCCACCCCTGGGCATCAAACCCATCCTTCCAGGCCACTGAAGATCAGCCCTAGCAGGGCATCACCAGAGGTCTCAGAGCCTCCTGCCCCTAATCTGTTCCTGGCTCTGGGGCTCTCCACAGAAGCAAAAGAGTTTTTAGCAGCACTGCCAAGAGACACCAGCAGCTGCTAACACTCTCTAGAGAGGAGGAGGAGGAGGAAGAAGAAGAGATTTATACTCTGCCCTTCACTCGGTGTCTCAGAGCGGCTTACAATCTCCTTCCCTTCCTCTCCCAACAACAGAAAACCTGTGAGGAAGGTGGGGCTGAGAGAGCTCTTTCAAGAACAGCTCTGAGCGGGCTTCCGGTCGGAGTAAAATGGCGAATTGACACACTTTGCGAGTTGTGCAGAGTGTACTGCGGTATCTGACGACAGTCTGGGCTTCATCTGGCCCAGCGCAGCACTCCCCAGGCGGGGGGGTGGCAAGCAAGCAGCCAAGCCTGAGGGGGAGTTGAGATCGGTGTGGATAAGCTTCGGAGGAAGCTTGTTTACACTTTGATCTCCTTCCGTGAAGAGGGCAGTTGCAAATCAGCACTACAGATACCAGCTGGGCTGAGAATTCAGCATAAATTCGTCATCTACCGATCTCTTTAACATCAAGTTTAACATTGATTACAGAAGAAGCACCGCGAAACCCCGAGATTACAAGCAAGGTAACAAACGAATAAGCGCTTACCGGTTTAAAGAAGAACGCGAAATTGAAACGTACGGATAAGCGTAGGAACTCTTAATGAACTATTTCGCTTGATTTAAAAGTAAAAAGAAAGCTTTCCTTTAGAGAAAACGGCTGAAAAGTGACTTTGTTTTGCATTCCTGTGGTCAATCAAGTCTAAACTTTACGTAGCAGAAACGAAACTAACTGTGACTCTATGATACAGGAAGTAGGCTAGAGTGGATGTTTTAGAGGTTGCTGTGCCGGAAACAGACGGACGTTTGAATGTGTGACACCACCTTTACCGGAAGTTGGATTATAGAGACGGACAGATAAACAGGAAGTCTGGAAGGAGCCTACTCTAGCCGGAAAATCATAGAGAAATTGCGCCCGACATTTTGAGGAGGACTAAATTTTAAAAAGTTATTTTTAAGCCGAAAAAGCGCTGATACAAGTTATAAAGGTGGCGATTTGGCTTGAAGATTGCTAATATAAAGATTGATCAGCACTGAAGTCACTTCCAAGACGGATTTGAGGTCAAGACCTAGAGCTGCTTCATCACCTAGTCCAAGAATGACTGCAAAGGAAAAAAAGAGTGGCAAGCGGCTATGGAAGCGATGGAAAAACGGATGACCGAAGTGGTGCAGAATCTTGGAAAACAAATAGAATCACAGCTGCAACAACAATTGCAACAACAGCTGCAAATACAACTGGAGCAAATAGAACAAGTGCAAGTCCAAGTACAGAAAAAAAATATGGAAGAACTGAAAGAACTGGTACTAACAGAAGTGTCAGGGATTAAAAAAGATACAGAAGAAGTTAAGAAAGAGGTCAAAAGTCTGGTGACAAAATCTGAAGAAATGGAACAGAAGGTCAAAAAAACCCTGTTAGAAAATACAAGACTGGAGTCCATGATGGAATGTAGAGCTACTCAGAATCATCTGAGATTGAGAGGGATAGAAGAGGAGGAAGATCAGGATCTACGAGCTCTAGTAATCAATACATTGACAGCTTATGTAGGGGAAGATGTTGGAGATTTGGATCCAGACTTTGACTTGATTTACAGAGTAAACTCAGCTTATGCCAAGAGAAAGCAATTACCCAGAGATGTGATTGTTCAATTTGTGACAACAAAAATGAAGGAAGATGTTTTCAAGAAACAATTCACACAACCGTTGGAAATTAATGGAAAAAAAATAATAATCCTGAGAGAAATTCCGAGATCGATCCTACAAGACAGAAAGAAATTCAAGAAATTGACAGACAGACTAAAAGAAATGAACATCAGGTTCAGATGGGAGATTCCATATGGACTTTCATTCGTGTACAATTCGGTGAGATCTACTCTTAAATCTGAAGGAGATTTATACAGATTTAAAGAGAACAATTTTGATGATTTTAAAGATATTTAATTCAACACAATTATGGATTACAAATTTTTATCTTGGAACGTAAACAGACTAAATTCACCAAGTAAAAGAAGATTAGTGAATCATTGGCTGGAGAAACAAAAATGTAACATAATTTGTTTACAAGAAACACATATCAGAAAACAAGATAATAAATACTTGATTAATAAAAAATTGGGAGAAGAATTTCATTCCTCAGCAACTAATAAGAAAAAAGGAACAGTGATTTATGTTTCAAAAGAATTGGATCCTAAAAAAATCTTCTCAGATAAAGAAGGGGAAGATATGTTGGCGTGGAAATATTGATGAACAGAAAAAAGACATTGCTAGTAAATATATATGCACCCAATGGTGCAAAAGAGACTTTCTTCAATGACTTGACTAAAGAGTTGGATTGTTTAAATTATGATCAAGTAGTCCTAGCTGGAGACTTTAATGGTACAGTGAATAACACATTGGACAGAAAATCCAAAGCAAGTGGAGAGACAATTGGAAAGCTACCAAAAAATTTCTTTCAATTGATGAAGCAAGAGAAACTGGAAGACGTTTGGAGGAAGTGGAATCCCAAGACTAAGGATTACACGTTTTATTCTAATAGACATAATTCTTTTTCCCGAATTGACATGATTTGGATGTCAGAGGAGATGGCGCAAAAAACTTATAAAATACAAATTTTACCGAAAACTAATTCTGATCATAATCCCTTACTCTGGATATCTAAAGAAAAAACTAAACAACTATATTGGAGAATTAATGAGGACTTATTGGATCAAAAACTAATTAATGAAACATTAAAAAAAGAATCGAAAAGTTTTTTTGAATTGAATTTAAATAAAGGCACGGATATACAAGTTGTATGGGATGCGTACAAAGCGGTAATGAGAGGTATGCTTATCTCTCTGAACTCCAAGGACAAAAAGCAAAAGATGCAACAACAGAAAGACCTTTATGAAAAAATTCGACAAAAAGAAAAGGAATTAAAGAAAAGACCAGGGAAGAAAAAGATTATTAAAGAGATCCATTTTCTGCAAGATCAGCTGAATGTTTTATTAAACAGAGAACTATATTGGAATTTGAAGAAATTACAGCAAAAAGCATTTGAGGGTGCAAACAAACCAGGAAAGTTTTTAGCGTGGCAATTGAAAAATAGAAAAGAAAGGAACTTTATATCTAAGATTATTGAAGATGGAAAAGATGTTATGAATTTGAATGGTATAAAAAGAGCTTTTTTCAAATATTACGCCAAATTATTTAAAAAGAAAGGAATTGATCAACAGAGAATTAAGAAATATTTGGAGACTATTGAAGTTCCAGAGCTGGGAAAACAAATTAAGGAATCGTTAAATGGTTTAGTAACGAAAGAAGAAGTGACAATGGCGATAGAAGATGCAAAGTTGGGCAAAGCTCCAGGACCAGATGGCTTCACAGCAAAGTTCTACAAGAAATTTAAAGAGGAGCTAACCCCCATTTTAGTACTTCTGTCGAATGAGATAAGAAAGACTAAACGGATCCCAGATTCATGGAAAGAAGCAAATATTTCATTGATACCTAAAGAAGGTTTGGATTTGACTCAAGTAAAGAATTATAGACCAATATCGCTATTAAATAATGATTACAAATTATTTGCAAAAATAATTTCGGAGAGATTGAAAAAATATCTGAAAGATACCATAGCGGAAGAACAAGCCAGATTTTTACCAAATAGACAAATCAGAGACAATTTAAGAGTGGTGATAGACGCAATTGAATACTATGATAAGCATCCAGAAAAAGAAGTTGGATTCCTCTTCCTAGATGCGGAAAAAGCTTTTGACAACTTAAATTGGGAGTTTATGCTGCAAGTTATTGAAAAAATGGACATTGGACAGTTCTTTTTAAACATGATTGTGGCAATATATTCAGAACAAAAAGCGGCTTTGAATATAAACAAAGAAAGGACGGATTTTTTCCAAGTTCAAAAGGGAACACGTCAAGGCTGCCCGTTGTCCCCGTTGCTGTTTATTTGGATGTTGGAAATATTATTGACAGCAATAGGAAAAGATAATAGTATTGAAGGACTTTCAGTGAAAGGATTCGTATACAAATACAGGGCATTTGCAGATGATGTGATGTTTATGATTCAGGATCCTATTGAGAAAATACCACATCTGATGGAGAAAATCGAAGAATTTGGCTCAGTTGCGGGTTTTTACGTGAACAAAAACAAAACTAAGGTGATGTGTAAAAACATGACGAAGCAAAGACAAATAGAACTCCAAGAGAAAATCCAATGTGATGTAGTTACAAAGACTAAATATCTAGGAATTGAATTAACCATGAAAAATATTGATCTGTTTAAAAACAATTATGAAAAGGTGTGGCACAGGATTCAGCAAGATATGAAGAAATGGGACACTTTGAATTTATCATTGATGGGAAGAATCGCAACCGTAAAAATGAATGTCTTACCGCGTTTGATGTTTTTATTTCAGACCATTCCAATACTAAAACAAAGGAAAGTATTGGATTCGTGGCAGAAAGAACTATCCAAATTCGTATGGGCAGGAAGAAAGCCAAGGATCAAAATGAAAATTCTATGCGACGCAAGAGAGAGAGGAGGCCTACAACTACCAAATTTAAGACTGTATTATGATGCCGTCTGTTTAACATGGTTGGAACAGTGGATTAATCTTGAGAATAAGAAGTTATTGGCTTTAGAAGGGCATGATAATAAATTTGGATGGCATGCATATTTATGGTATGGAAAAGTAAAAATGGACAAATTTTTTAAACACCACTTTGTAAGACAATCACTGTTCGAGACATGGATGAGATATAGAAAATTCTTCTCAGAAGAAAGACCACTTTGGATAGTACCAGCTGAAGTGATTAATCCATATTCAAGAAATCAAGGGTTAGATTGGCTACCTTACAAAAATCTTTTAAAACTGGAAGGGAAAAACTTTGTGTTACAAGATAGATTTGACGTTGAATTTGAATATGATTGGTTGAAATACAGACAGATTTATGATTTATTTAAGACCGATAAAAGAGAACATGGTTTTAGAGAAAAGAACATTGAAATTGAAACGGTATGGCTTGAGAAAGGTAAAAAAATGATTTCTAAACTGTACAAGGTTTTATTGAAATGGTACACTGAGGACGAAACTGTAAAAGAGCAAATGATAAAATGGGCTGTAAATGTTAATAATGAGATATTAATGACATCCTGGGAATATTTGTGGAAAAAGTCAATGAAAATTTCAACTTGTGTAAATGTTAAAGAGAATTGTTATAAAATGATGTACAGATGGTATATGACGCCAAAAAAAATTGCTATTATAAATGAAAGTATGTCTAACAAATGTTGGAAATGCAAGAAACATGAAGGGTCTTTTTACCGTATGTGGTGGACATGTGATAAAGCAGTAAAGTATTGGACTGAGATCCACAATGAGATACAAAAAATTCTGAAATGTACTTTTAAGAAAGACCCACAGATGTTATTGTTAGGTCTTAAAATGGAAGAAATAAATGTAGCCAAAAGAACGCTACTATGGTACTTGATTACAGCAGCTAGACTGATTTTTGCTCAATGTTGGAAACAAGATAAAGTACCTGAAACATGGGAATGGATTAAAAAGACGTTGTTTTTGGCAGAAATGGACAAATTAACAAGAAAGTTAAACAACGAAGAAGATGAAACTTTCTTTGAAGACTGGAAAGACTTTCAAAAATACTTGTTGAAAAATTGGGACATTAAACGTGGTTTGATTTGTTTTGATAGTTATTAAGAAGAAAATGAAAGAGAATTAGATTTTTGAATTGTTACCGTTTGTAAGAGAAAATAAGTTTAGAAGTAATTGTAACAGAATAAGAGAGACATTAATGGGGTTGGAGCAGTGCGGGAAGCCTTGTTTGGGGGGGGAGAAGGGAAATAAGAAAAATGGATATGTAGGTAGGGTTAAATTGTATGAACGTGTGATATATCCAATAATAAACTGTATTTACAAAAAAAGAACAGCTCTGAGCGAACTATGGCTTGCGCAAAGTTGCCCAGCAGCTGTATGTCGAGAAGTGGGGAGTCACACCTGGTTCTCCCAGATTAGAGTCCGCACTCCTAACCACTACACCAAACTGGTTCTCAGGACTCGGAGAGCAGTAATTCAGAGGGTGAGGGGGAAGCATCCTCCCCTTCCACAACCCAACTCCCTGTTGCTGCTCCTGCTTCGAGTACATCCAAGATTCTGGTTCTAACCTATAAGGCCCTAAATGGTCTGGAGCCAATATACTTGTGGGACTGCCTCTCCCAGTATGTCCCCCAAAGAGCATTATGCTCACAAGATCAAAACCTTCTGGTGATCTTGGGCCCAAAAGATGCCCAGCTGTCCTTGATCAGAAACAGGGCCTTTTTGGCCCTGGCTCCTGCCTGGTGGAACTCTGCACCCTGTGGGACCTTGTATGGTCCCACAGGGTATGCAAAACAGAGATGTTCCACCAGGCCTATGGTTGAAGACAGCAATGTTTTTTCCATCTCATCTGGCCCATGATCCAGCCCCTTACCACATGCATAAAGCCATCCAAGACAGAAGTTTAATGCTTCCACTGCTTTTATTGGAACTATGATTGATTATCTGGTTTTAAATTAATTTATGCACTGTGATGTTTTAACTAAATTGTATCTTAAATATATTGTACACCACTGTGAGCCCTCCAGGGGAAGTGGGCTTAGAAATTTAACAACAACAACAACAATCCCTCTGTGGCCCCTCCCAGCTCAGTGCCAGAAAGAAGTTGTACCTCCCAAGTTCTTCAAACCTGGGGTCACAGTTTGGAAACATTTCCACACCCTCCCCATTGAACCCTGTCTGGGGGGCACAAATGCACACAACACTTCTCCTCCTCCATCCTCCACAGACACCTGCAAAGTGCACTCAATTATGCTGCTGCTGGAGGAAAGAGTGGTGGCCAGCATGGGGAACAGGCCCACTCCCTTTCAGCAGGGAGAAGCAGAGGGGAAGCAGAAGGCCCATCCAAGAAAGGCTCCTCACACTCGGGGTGCTGTAGGTGGGACATCAAGGTGGGCCACCCTCCAAGAGGTGTGGTATTTGCTTGAGACTTCTTGCGCAGCATCAGGTCAGCCCATCTGCTGCATGAGAGGCAGGGAGAGGGGATAAGGAACTCCACCTACACCATGATTATGTGTATGGTGGAGCAGAAGAGCATTGTGTCAGGTGTCATCATGACCATGCTTCATGGGTAAAAGGAGCTCAGCATCAGCTCCATCAACTGGCTGACCCTTTCCCAAATGGTGCCTATCCTCAAGCCCTTCCAGGACATCATTAACATGCTGTGTGCCCATATGGCCAGCCTGGGGCAAGTCATCCCCTTGATTCAAAGGCTGGACCAGGTGCTGGCCTCTGCATTGGAACCGGCTGTTCTCCCATGGGCCAGGGCCATGGCAGAGAGTTTGCAGGTGGCATCACCACTAGGTTGCATCCTCTCTGCAATAAAGGGAAGTACAAGCTGGCATGTATGGACTGTGACCCCCCAGAGAGCCAGTTTGGTGTAGTGGTTAATTGTGCAGACTCTAATCTGGGAGAACTGGGTTTGATTCCCCACTCCTCCACTTGCAGCTGCTGGATGACTTCAGGCAAGCCATAGTTCTATCAGAGCTGTTCTTGAAAGAACAGTTTTTGAAAGAGCTCTCTCAGCCCCACCTACCTCACAGGGTGTCTGTTGTGGGGAGGGGAAGTAAAGGAGTTTGTAAGCTGCTCTGAGACTCTGAGTGAAGGGTGGGGTATAAATCCAATCTCCTCTTCCTCTCCTCTCCTGAACGCAGAGCTCTTTCAACAGAAGTGTGAGCTCTGCAAAGACTGTGGAAGATACAGGCCAACAAATGTGGCCAGAGGGAACAGTGAGTGGAAGAGACTAGAGAGGAGGAGAAGGAGGAGGAGGAGGAGGAACTGCAACTGAACACTTCTGCCTCAAAGAACCCAACCAGGGAGAAGCCCCACTACTGGTGGTCAGTAGTGAACCAGTAAGTCAGTAGTGGTGGGGATGCCAGGCATGCAATGATGGAGGATTTGGCAGAGGTGAAGGTGAGGAAATTCCTTACCAAGTCCCCTGAGACCACGAATAATGATCCCCTGGAGTACTGGTCATGCAAGGCTGTCATTTGGCCCAACCTCTCTTGCATGGCCATGAGCCCTAAGTCAGCCTAACTCCCAAACCCCAGCAGGGGAGAGGAGTTCACAGGCAAGAGGGTATAAAACATGGGCCCTTAGTTGAGGCACTTGGCATGAGCAGAGACACGGGGTTGGCTCAGAGCCCTGAGTTCACCTAATACCCCAACCCCAGCAGAGAGATGAATTCACAGTCAGGAGGGTATAAAGCCAAGGCTCCCAGTAGCTAAGCACTTCAGTCAAGGCTCCCAGTAGCTAAGCACTTCTACTTAGCATGAACAGAGAGACAGGGTGACTCAGAGCCCTGAGTCCGCCTAACACAAACCCCAGCAGGGAAGATGAGTTCATAATCAGGAGAGAATAAATGAATGTACTCTGCTAGTCAGCTTTTAACAAGTTCCCTGCCTCTCTGTGTAACTGCAGTGCGAACAGCCAACAGACTAAAAGGTGTGGAGCTGAGCTGAGTATAAATATAGCTTTCTGATCCCATAGGGCAGAATGGTAACACTGTTGTTGGCAACCAGTAGTGCCTGTTAAGCTTTGGAGGGCTCCTATTGTTGTTTCCATGGCTGGAGAATTCCACCCCCCATTGCCCTGGAGTTTTGTAAACAGTTTGATTCAGTGGAGACAGTCTGTCTGAAAATGTATCCATTCACAAACCACCACGAACCACTACAAACAGCACCAAAGCTTGTGGAGTGTTCGGACTGGGTGCCCTTCTGTGAACATCACTTTGCAAACCACAAACTGACAAAAATTCAGGACGAATTTTAGTTTGTGCCCATCTCTAATGTTATTACCTACAAGTTCTCAGCTACCACACATGGGAGAAGACTTCCATAAATCCAGCAGCTGTCTCATTCTACTGGTCTTGATTCTGAATTCCTCAGTTGTGTCTCCATACACAGTGGAGACCATTGGGCTCTGGCATCTCGGCAGGCTTCCCCAGCACCAAGTTGCACATGTTTAGAAACCTCCTTCATCTGTGTGACATGATAACAACCTGGATATTAATATGTATATTATGATTATTTATTCTTCATTTCTATACTATGGTGAAAATTAATGTAGTGGTTGTACTATCAGAGTAGGACCAGGGACCAGGTTCTGATGCCCCTCAGCCTTGAAGCTCGCTGGGTGTCCTTGGCCCAGTCACTCTCTCTCACTCTAATGTCATTCACAGGGTTGTTGTGAGGCTAAAATTGAGAAAAGAAGTATGCTGTCCTGAACTCCTTGGAGGAAAAGTGGGATAAAAATGTGACAATCAGACAGAATTCCACTGATCAGTAGCAAGCACCCACTGGTTTGGCTCACATCCTGCTTGCCAGTCATGATCAGGGAGCCAGTTGTTTGGTGTGCTTGTACTGATGTGTCCAAAGAAATTCGTATGCGTCCATTTTGCATTATTATGTTTCCATGTGTTGGAAAGCATTGTGTCAGTTGTCAGTCTTCATCCAAGCTGCTAGCTGGATTGAAATTTTTTAAAATTTGGGCTGATTAGTGCTATTACATCATGCCACCAGAAATATTACCTAATGGTAGACACAGCGTTATGATATAATGTACTGTTAAAAAGTGACTTTACTGAAACTGCAAGAACTAAAGCTGCAACACCCTGGCCCTATGGAATAGGAAGGCTCAATGCTGCTCAACAGAAATTTTGGCAAGGAACATTAAGGTGATCCAAGACCAAGTTGAATAAGGAAAGTTCACCTGATGATCATATTGGTTTCAAAGTTTACAGCCCCTACTCATAAGCCAGTAATAACTGGAGTTTTTACCTTCCTCATAAGGATCCTCAATAATATTTCAATAAGAAAGAATGCTTCTGTTTTGACTTGATGCTTGTGAAGAACTGGATTTGTCAGATTTTTTTCATTGCTCCAGAATTTGCTAAAGATTCAAGGATCACAAATTCTGAGCTGGTCAATCTTTCTTTCCGACATTTATTTTGAACAAAAGCACAAAACGGCTGCTCCCAAATTGTAATTTATATAATAGCATCTGGAATATGCAGTTGAGATTCCTCTGCTATACCATATCAGTGATTTACAGACTGTGGGGAAAAACGTATTTCTTGGCAGAAGATGCTGAAAAACTGTAAGGGAAGAATAATATTTTAAATATTGAATAAGTGCAGATGGCAGTTCTTTTGAAGATCTGGCAACTTAACTTTGCACTCAAGGACCACTCATTTGAATGGGAATACAGTTAGAAAGGGTAGGCAAATTCTTTACTTTGCTCTTCATTTATCTAACGTGGGTGAAAGGCTCAAGTGAGCAGTGGACGCATAATCACCAGTTTTCTTGGATGAGAGAATTATCTGCACACATTTCAGTCTGGAGTCTGATGAAGGCTGCTGAAAGTTTTGAAGTGAACATTCCGCTTTTGACAGCTGTGATCACTAGAGAGGTGAATTTCAGATTTGCTTGTCTCTTATTTGCTGTTCAGCACCCAAAGCAAGCACCAGGCCAAGCAGCTTTACAGCTGCACATCTGCTGAGGCAGTGGAGTGTCATTTCCCTCTGCCTTGCATCTGTATCTACAGAATAGTTGAAATTAATTCCCCTCACAGGGCCATAATGGATGGTTAGGGAAGTAATTAAATGACACCAAGATGTTGCTAGCATTGGTGGGAAACTATGACTTGCATGAGGCTGTGCAAAAATGGCTATGCGTGAACCATTGCTGACTCAGACCGATCAGCTATCATTAATGTTGATCAGAGAGATGCAGATAAACACCAAATTTCATGACTTAAAAAAATTCATAGTGTTCATATGTTCATCCTTAATGAATGTTCATCCTTATGTTCATCCTTAATGAAACAATAGATATGGAGCAAGGCAAGGTGTCAATAATAGGTGTGGGGGGAGAATGTGCACTGCCACTGTATATGTACAGAAAGAAACCCATCAAACAGGCTTGAACCTCATAAGCAACCCAGACTGCTTAGGACTAGAGTACTTGCATGATTGCTTTTTCCTGATCTATCGTAACAAAATGAAACAGAAGTCTATTGGCACCTTTAAAGATAAACAACACTTATTTCAATATTTGATTTTATTTATTTATTTACTTTATTTGTATCCCACTTTTCACCTCAATGGGAACCCAAAGCAGCTTACATCATTCTCCTCTCCTCCATTTTATCCTCACAAGAACCATGATGGGTGGGTTAGATCGAGAGGGCGTGCCTAGCCCAAGGTCATCCAGCAAGCTTCCATGGCACCACTGGAGATTTGAACCTGCATTTCACACATTCTAGTCCAACAGTTCAGCACTACAGTGGGAGCTTCCCAGAGTCACAGCTCTCTTCTTCGAATACACAAATGGAAATTATGCTGGGAATTCTTAGGTAATGTTGTCAGTCTTTAAGGTGTCACTGGACTTTTGTTCTGTTTCCTATGTGAGCTTACCTGTTGGTTGAATCTGCTTGTGAAGCCCTGACTTCCCTGCTCTCACTTACAGAAGCAAGGTGGATGAGAAGAAGAAAAATCTCCTCCTCTTCCACCTCCTCCTCCTCTTCTTCTTCTCATCTACCTTGTTTCTGTAGGTTGTGTCAGTCTTTTTGGCCAATTCCCTATTTATACAAACGTTGAACTCAATAACATTATACAACAGCCATTTCTCTACCCCCTTAATTGTGGAGTTATAAAGTAAGTCTGAAGAAGACTCTTGAGACTCCCTTGGACTGCAAGGAGATCAAATCAGTCAGTTCTAAAAGAAATCAACCCTGACTGTTCCCTGGAAGGTAAGATACTGAAGCTGAAGCTGAAATACTTTGGCCACCAAATGAGAAGGGAGCACTCACTGGAGAAGACCTTGATGCTGGGAAAGATTGAAGGTAAAAGAAGAAGGGGATGGCAAAGGATGAGATGGTTAGACAGTGTTATCAAGGCAATGAACATGAAGTTGAGTAAACTCTGTAGGATGATAGAGGACAGGAGGGTCTGGCATGATGTGGTCCATGGGGTCATGAATAGTCGGACTTGACTGTGCAACTTAACCATCACAACAAAAAAAGTAAAAGGCATTTCTCTGCAATGAAAGGGACTAGAGACTTTTATAAAAAATGGAAGCTTGGAATTCAGAGAACCTGATATGCATAGTGCTATATATTATATCAGTATCAGAACTATTACAGCGCTATAGCACATGAAAGCAGAAAAGAACCCCCAAAAAGTTTCTGACTTGCTACAACACTTGTGGTGACCACACTCCTGAGAGCTGATGAAGAATTACTGTGCAGCACATATGGATGAGAAAAGTCAGAAAAAAGACAGAGAAAAATGTGTGGGAAAATCCTGTATAAAGAAGCTCTGATGCCAACATGCATTCTTCTGCATTCTCAGTGGAGAGAAAAGTAACACAGACAGTCTTTGTGTGGAAGCAGCTATAAGGCTATAAAAGCAAGTTGGGAGGATACAATGTGGGTGTAGAACAGTAGAAAGAGGGAAGAGGGCCAGAGCAGGAGGGAAGAAACAGGAAGAGTCAGGAGTGAAGGCTGAATGAAGTAGAGGAAGGCACAAAGAGGAATACAGAGAAATGGAGAAGGAACACTCCAGCAGCATGAGGGGAAAACAGGAATGCAAAGCAGAAGAAGGGAATGGAGTTGGCAGAAGCATGGCATGGCACTGTGCAAGGCAGCCCAGAATGGCTGGAATAGTGCTCGGGTGAAGGAAACTATGGGCAGCTGTACTTTATTCATGTCAATTAGGGTTGCCAGATCTGGACTGGAAAATACCTGGAGACTTTGGGGGTGGATCCAGGAGAGGGCAAAGTTGGGGAAGGAGAAAGGCCTCAGCATGGTATAATGCCATAGAGTCCACCCTTCAAAGCAGCCATTTTCTCCAGGGGAGCTGATCTCTGTCATCTGGAGATATGTTCTAAAAGTGGGAGTTCCCCAGGCCCCACCTGGAGGCTGGCAGCCCTAATGTCAATATATGTATCTCCCATGTCCCTGGACTTCTCTGACTGGCAATGACTTGGTGATGCCATGGAAGACACCTTCAAAGTGTCCTTTTCCCCCAGAAGGGGTCACATGAAGAATACTGTTCAAATATGCTGTTTCCCCACTTGCATGTCGAAGCAGAAAAGTCCACTAAGGAAGTCCTGTAAACATGCTTTTTCCAACCTTGTACAAATCTCTGAGATAAGGGCCTATCTATTAGGATCAAATACAGAATCCCAGACTTGGGCATGTATGGAAATGAATGGTTGCATACCACAAAGAAACATGATGTTAATGTAACCCCTGTCTCCCTCACATACTAATAAATGTTGCAATGACCCAGGTTTTGGTCAGAATATAAATAACTCATATTAATCTTCATGAATAAAATACTCCTGCCATCATTAAAGCTATAAATTTTCCCAGATGCAATCACCCCCCACATTCAAGTATGATTTTAAGTGGTCTTTCCCTTGAGGCAATGAAAAAAGAATTTTGCATTGTAATGAGATAATCCCAATTTATGGCAGAAGGTCTCAGGTTCAGTTCCTGGAATCTCAGACTTCTTTCTAAGTCTCAGGAGAATGATTGACTTTAGATAAGACAGCTTAATGTGTTGAAACCAAAAACAAAGTAATGGAAGCTGTAAAAGGTAAAAAGGATTCCTTTAAGCAGTGGAAAGCTAGTCTCAGTGAGGCTGATTAAAAGGGAACACAGGTTGTGGCAAATAAAATGCAAGTCTGTGATCAGGCAGGCAAAAAGGGAATATGAGGAGCATATAGCAAAAAACATAAAGACCAACAATAAAACTTTCTTCAAATACTTTAGAAGCAGGAAACCAGCCAGGGTGGCAGAGGGGCCCTTGGATGACCAAGGGATAAAAGGAGTACTGAAGAATGATAGGGAAATGGCTGAGAAGCTGAATGCATTTTTTGCCTCTGTCTTCACTGTGGAAGATGAGAAGTATTTGCCCACTCTAGAACCACTGATTTTGGGAGGGGTGTAGAAAGACCTGAGTCAGATTGAGGTGATGAGAGAGGAGGTCCTACTACTGATAGACAACTTAAAAACTGGTAAATCACCAGGCCCGGACGGCATACATCTGAGAGTTCTGAAAGAACTCAAATGTGTTACCAGAGGCACTTGGGTAGCCCCAAAACAGGGGTGCCCTACTTTCTAACCTGAAGTCCAAAAAAAGAGCCAGGCACTCTGAGCTTGACCACAGAGTCGGGCTGAAAGTGGTCTGCAAAAAGATTTCATATTCAGGTTTCATAAGGTGACCTCAGAGCAAGCCTCCAGTCTTCCCCCTCCACCCAGCAGAGATTATGGAATAACAATGAGTTCCAGAGGTAAGTCTTTAGAAGCCACCTGGCACGCTCCAGCACCTCACCCAGCCTTTTGTGTCCTATGTGTAAATTCTTTGTCTTTCTTGCTCTGTCCCTCAAGATACCGGGATAAACCAATCAATCATTCAAATGTTTAGCAATCCTTCCTGACGCTAATCAGGGACAGCTCCTACCTTTTGTCTATCCCAGGCCAGGACCATTAGTGAGTCAGATAATCCATTTAACTAGCCACCCAACACCTGGCTTCTATTGTTAAATCCAGACCCTGCCTCTCTGGAAGCTCATTGGTCATACCTAAGGTCTGCCCCTACTGGCATCACACACCCCTGGGACCCATCATTGGTCCAGGTAATCTATTATTCTCACCTGAGACCAGCCCCCAGGGCCACCCATTGGCCTGCATTCTTTGCCAGTGCCTATATCCCAGCACACAGATGGCCTTAGACTATGTGTTTTCTGCCATGATCCAAAATGGCAGGCCACCCCTGAACGCTCTGAGTTTAGACCAGAATCCATGGACCTCTGCACATCTGAACAGGTTGTATCACCCCTCTATAATCCATCAACCACCTCTGCTTCCTTAGTGCTATATTGTGTGAATATTGTGTGTATGTTTGAGAATATTTAGTAAAGAAATCATTATTTTAGCCACCCAATTTCTGTGTCTGTTTCTGGGTCAGGTCCTATAGATAAGCCAATTGCGTATTAATAATTATAATTCCCCATCTTTATTAAATAATAGAGCAATTTGGCTAACAAAAGTGAACTTGTGAATCTCCTGACAAAAATATGTAATCTTCCATTAAAATCTGCCTCCATTCCTGAGGACTGGAAGGTAGCTAATGTCACTCCCATCTTTAAAAAAGGTTCCAGAGGAGATCCGGGAAATTACAGGTCAGTCAGTCTGACCGATACCAGGTAAGTTGGTGGAAAGAATTAGTAGGCACATTGATTAATAAAAACTATTGAGGCAGACTCAGCATGGGTTCTGTAAGGGAAGATCTTTTCTCACTAACCTGTTAGTATTCTTTGAGGGGGTAAAAAAATATGTGGACAAGGGGGACCCAATAGATGTTGTTTACCTTGACTTCCAGAAAGCTTTTGGTAAAGTTCCTGATCAAAGGCTCCTAAGTAAGCTCAAAAATCATGGTATGAAAGGACAAATCCTTTTGTAGATCAAAAACTGGCTAATTAATAGAAAACAGAGAATGAGTGTAAATGGGCAATTTTCTCAGTGGAGGGTGGTAAGCAGTGGGGTACCGCAGGGATCAGTACTCGGTCTGATGCTTTTTAACTTGTTCATTAATGATTTGGAGTTGGGAGTAAGCAGTGAAGTGGCCAGATTTGCGGATGACATGAAGTTGTTCAGGGTGGTGAAAATCAGAGAGGATTGTGAGGCACTCCAAAGGGATCTGTTGAGGATGGGCGAGTGGGCGTCAACATGGCAAATAGGGTTCAATGTGGCCAAGTGCAAGGTGATGCACATCAGAGCTAAAAATCCTAACTATAAATACACATTGATGAGGTCCAAACTGGCAGAGACTGACCAAGAGAGAGATCCTGGAGTCATAGTAGATAACTCACTGAAAATGTCGAGACACTCTGTGACTGCAATAAAAAAGGCGAATGCTATGCTGGGGATTATTAGGAAGAGTATTGAAAACAGATCAGCCAATATCATAATGCCCCTATATAAATCAATGGTGCAAATACAGTGTACAGTTCTGGTCACCACACCTTAAAAAGGATGTCATAGCTTTGGAAAAAGTGCAGAAAAGGCAACTAGAATGATAAAAGGGTTGGAACACTTTCCCTATGAAGAAAGGTTAAAGCACTTGGGGCACTTTAGCTTGGAGAAACGACGGCTGAGGGGTGACATGATCGAGGTTCATAAGATTATGCATGGGATAGAGCAGGTAGAGAAAGAGGTACTTTTCTCCCTTTCTCACAATACAAGAACTCGTGGGCACTCAATGAAATTGCTGAGCGGTCGGGTTAGAACAGATAAAAGGAAGTACTTCTTCACCGAAAGAGTGATTAACACATGGAATTCACTGCCACAGGAGGTTGTCGTGGCTACAAGCATGGGTGGCTTCAAGAGGGAATTAGATAAACTTATGGAGCAGAGGTCCATCAGTGGTTATTAGCCACAAGGTATAGATAGGGACTCTAGGGCAAGTGATGCTCTGTATTCTTGGTGCTTGGGGGGGTCAACAGTAGGAGGGCTTCTAGTGTCCTGGCCGCATTGCTGGATCTCCTGATGGCACCTGGTATTTTTGGCCACTGTGTGACACAGAGTGTTGGACCGGATGGGCCATTGGCCTGATCCAACATTGGTTTCTCTTATGTTCTTATGTTCTTATGGGTCAGGCTCTGCCACCTCCGATGCTGGTGGTGGGGGAGAAGCCTTCATTGGGAATGATGCTGGCATGGTAAATCCAGAGCCAGTTCTATCCTTTCACTTTTAAAATTTAAAAGGCCATGGATGGAGACCAGATCTACAGTAATAGCTGATTCCTGGGCTGGCTCATCTTATTCTCTTCTCACTACTGTGCCCTTTAAAAACACTCCTGAAATTCCAGGAGACTCCACTCCTGAAATTTCAGGAGATGTCCATTACTCCTGGAATCTCAGGAGTGTTTAGAGGCATTTCTGGTATTCCCAATCTCCCCAGAAAAAGCTAATTTGGGGTATAATTGTGACTTAGGTATACCTGAATGCATACTCCTGTTCCCCTTTCCGTTCTTTTTCAGGCAATTGGGACACAACTGCCACACATTTCCCCTTATATCTCTACAACAAAAGGGCTGGATGTTTCATTAAAAAAAAAATGAAACTAGGAATTCAAGGTAACTGAACTTAGAAAATAGAAGGTGATAAGTAGGGGTTTGGGGGAACCCCCCCCACAACATGCCCAATGGTGGCACAGCAATAATAATAATAGTAACAACAACAACAACCACCATGAGGAAAATGCTGTCCTTTCATGCATTTCTCTTGCACTGTGTCCAAAAAGAATGAAGTACAAGAACAATCCCTCTAACAAACATGTTATACCATGCCTACATCTCTCCTAGTCCCTGTTCCTTCTCCACTGTAGCCCATTTACCATGCCCACTATACCAAGCCCCCCTCCCATATCCCACTTACCATGCCCACTATAGCTCAACAGTGCTACTCACCAAGAAGACATACTATACAGGTATGTTTTGCTATTGCTGAGGCAACCAGTATAGAAGAGAGGCTTCCTTAGAGGAAGGCAGAGCCCACTGAAATGAGTTGCTGGACCATCTGTAGTTTTTGTATAGCCATCAGGGCTGAACTCTGCAGCATGGGGAAGGGGGGCCCTGCAGGTGGCAACTCTCAGCGGTAAAGCTGCCAAAAGAAAAGTTTTAAAGTCTCTCCATCTTCCTGCTGCTCTTCCACTGCAGAACACTAGTTTAACTCATGCCCTATTTGGCAGTATGGTGCAGTGGTTAGAGTGTCAGACTAACACTGGGAGACCCAGGTTCAAACCTCCACTCTTCCATGGAAGTGCTGTGGATGACCTTCGGCAAGTCTCTTTTTCTCTCTTGCTCTCTTTCAGCCTAACCCACCTCACTGGTTTTTTGTTGTTGTTGTGAGGATAAAATGGAGGAAGGGAGAACAATGTTGTGGATACCACTGGGGAGAAAATCAGGATATATAAACAACTAAATAGATCAGGCAGCTGGTTTTTCAAAGGACAATGAGGGTGTTTTTTTTAAAAAAAAAATCTTGCCATATTAGTAACATTAGCAGCTGCTGAACTGTTTGGATCAGCAGAATTTTCATGCCTGCACAGTTTTGCAGAAACCTGATGTAAATATGTTTGGCAGACATTTGAGTCATTCAGTGCCAAACTGAACAGAGCTTGGATCGGTCACATCTGATCATCTCAGTCAAACATGGTAAATTTGCCACAAAATCCACAGGATCTAGAGGTAAGAATGACAAGCTGGAATTAGCAAGGTTTCAGTGCTGTATATTTGGACCTGATTTGCTTGTTTGTTTTTGAACCTCAATTGGATTTGACATAGGTCAGTCTAGCCCTAATTTCTGTTTCCACCAGCAGCCAGCTAAATGTCTTTGGCAGCTTACATGAATATTCTGGCCAGCCCCTGTTGTCTGATCTTGGTATTCAAAGGTGCCTCTCTACCACAGGTGGTGAAGTCAGCACACTGGGATGTTCTGAGTGCATTATCTTAGGGGGAATTGTGTGCTGTAGCCTGAAAAAAAACCCAACCATTCTTTTCACAAGGCTACAATATTCAAAGAAGCTTTCTATATGGGAGCTAAAACAGAAATGCCCATATGAAAATGAGTTGGCACAGTGAAAGCAGCAAAAGCAAACTGGAGAATTGGACCTCGGGTACAAATTAAAAGATGTATCTTCGGTAAGAGAAGAGAGTGATGATTTTATCCCTTGAAAGAAAGCAATTGTTAGTAATTATCACACTATTTCAGCTGTGCTGTATTGTCTGGTCTGTGATCAGATATCAGGAGGAAATTACAAAGCCTTGTCAGCTTGCTGCAGTCACCTTCAGAGTGGGTCCCTAAATTACAGTTCTACTGAATGCATCTGAGTTGCCAAAACAAGAAGGGGCTTTCAAACAAGTACAATGTTACTTAAATCTTATTACAAAGGAAAAGTGTCTCTGAAGGCACACGGCCAGATTGCAGCAGCCTCTTAGGCAGCAGAGGGAAAAGGGTTTCAGCTTTGTCTTGGAAAAATAAGAGGAGGATCCAGATAAGGGTATAAGACTTTAAAGAGGCTGGTGCAGAATAGATGCTCCATCTGTTCTTATGCAGGAGAAGGGTGTGACCAGTATATCACAGAAAACTCATACCCGTTTTAAACATTACGGCTTCCTTCAAAGAATCCAGGCAATTTGGTGAGGTTGCTCAGAATTCTCTGATAGAGATCTGTGTTTCACCTCAAAGGACCACAGTTCCCTTCTCTGGGGGGCACACAATGACCTACTCTGTTAAACCTGTGTAACATTTCACACATTTGTCTTACACTGTGGCTGGCACCCCACATCTATAGACTCCTTGTGGATCTTTCTGATGAAACAGTATATTGAATTGTTTTTGCTCTCTCTTCTTTCCCTATCATCAGCCTGATTAGCCCAGTTTGGCCTGAGACTGTAAGGGCTTGGGAGCTAAGCAGAGTTGGCCATGGTCAGTACTTGGATAGGAGACCATCAATTAAGAGTGCTATGCAGAGGAAGATAATGGCTAACCGGCTCTGCTTATCTCTTGCCTGGAATGCCTGTGGAAGAAGCTGACATGTCAGTTGTGACTTAACAGCATGTTCTTCTTCTTTCCCCGTGGGTTGTATTGTTCTGCTTTTTACTCTTGTCTGCTTCTACTGCCTCTTTCAGTGGTTCTCTTTGGTTTTAACCATTTCCTGGATTCATATGCTCTCTTTTCTTCTTCTGTCTAAATTAAGGCAGTCTGAACCACCTCAGTGGTGGATGACAGCAGGAAAACACTGTTCCCATGCTTTAAGAGATGCCTTGCCAGATAAAGTATATGCAAACACCCCCCCTATCCAATTCCTCCTATGTATCCTGTTCTCCCAAGGCTCCCTGAAGGTGAGGTAGAGGTCTGTGAACACGTTAACCACTATTTTTTAAAAAAACAAAGTAGGGAAATATTTACACAAAAACTCTTACCATGTGAGAGTGAATATATACACACATATATTCTGAACTTGTAAAGTTCCACTAAATTTTCAGTAGTTACAATTCTGGTGCTCAAACTGCATGTAAACTTAACTGGGGCTGCCTTTGTGGCCATTGGGCGGTGGGTGGAACCAGAGGCAAGCTGGGGCATTCATGCGGCAGGTGGGTGGTGCCGCACCCCCAGTCTCCAGGCCCCACCAGGAGGTTGGCATCCCTGGTGGGGGGTGCCCCAGGCTGTCCTGCCTAGGGCACCCAGACACCTGGAGCTGGCCCTGTCTGCATTACATGGGGGTACAGGCTTGCACATACCAAAGGTAGATACAGGTGGGGACTCAAACTTCATATACCAAAGGTGTAACTACAATCTCTTTTTATGTGTGATTTGAGCAACAGCATTGTAACAACTGCTTCCAAATGCTTTAGAGTGTAGACGGTAGTTTGACACAGATATATACAATCCTAATTGAAATAAAATGAAGCCAAATAGATTTCTTTTAAAGTAAGGCCATCAGACTTGGGCAAATCAAACCCATATATCATTGTCAATTACGTTTAGCATAGAGGTCCAGATTTGGGTTAAAGATGTCATAAATATCTGTGATTTTTAAGTTCTTAGTGTGACAGCTATATATATTTGCTGCTGCAGACAAGTGTCTCTAACAGGTAGCAAGTTTGAAAGTATTATTGTCTATTATCTGGGCAAAACACAGTGGATATGGAGGATGATGCACAATTAGATCATTTGTACTTGCTTTGGCAATTCATATCAGTTTTCAGAAATTTAGGGGTTTGCCTATGTTTTTTAATGTATTGCAGAACATATGTACAATTCACCTCTTGTGGAGAATAACATACTTGAGGCACACAGCAATTATTTAGATTTCTATCATAAATGCACTACAACCACTTTTGTGAGTAAGTGTCTTGAATATGTGATCACGGCATGTTGATCAGCAAAATAAAGACAGGCAGGTTTTTCATAATGCTATAAGATTCTGGAATGTTTCTGGAATAATCCTAATTCCGTAAGAATATGAAGTCCATATACTAAATTAAATTAACTTGTGAGTTTTAGGAAAAGTAAATTCTTGTAATACTTAAACAAGAGTTATAACAGAAAATTAGACTGAAAGTCAGATTGAAAGATCATTTGTTTGCTGTGGTCACTAAAACTAGTGAAAAATATTCCAAATATGTTATCACGAATAATACATGAGAAATGCAGGGATATTTTAAAGCAGTAAATTATAGTGGCAGCATGACAGTTTACGATTTTATTTAGAATAGCATTATACTGTTATTTATATATATCAGTTCCCTTTTCTCTTGCTTTTATCTAGTCATCATAAATGTTTAAACTGGTAGTATAAATCATTCTTCCTCAGATCGTGTCTTGGGAAAAGAGTGTTTTAACATTTGACATAGATATGCAATCAGATTCCAAAGCTTTAAATTGCATCATATATTTTCCTCCCATTGACAATGGCTGACATTGAGAAATAGCTCCTCTAAGAGGCTGAGCCATGGTAGTTTTGGCCTCTTTGGCTGAGGTCTGCAGTGAAAGATGACTGAATAATTTAGAAGGAGCCACCTGGAAGAGTTTGTAGGACACAAGCAAATTTTAAAAGGAAGAACTGAATATAGGAAAACAAGTAAGAATGTAAGAGCAGCTGTGCTGGATTAGATCAGTGCACCATCTAGTCCAGCATCCTGTTTCACACAGTGACCAGTCAGATGCTTCTGGAAGGGCTACAAACAAGGCCGAGAAGCCAAAGCCACCCTGCATTGTTGTCCCTCATCAGTGGTATACAGAGATTACTACATCTGATCTTGGGAGTTCTCTTTAGTTGTCATAACTAATGGCCACTAATGGGCTGCCCTCCATGAATTGGTCCAATCTCCTCTTGAAGTCAACTAAACTAGTGACCATCATTACATTTTATGGCAGTAAATTCTACATTAATTATTCTTTGAGTGTTGAAGTACCAGTTTGCAAGTGAAATATTTATTAAACTTATATCGCAAAGTTAGGGACTAAAGAATAAAAGGAGATAAGCAATATCAGCATCTCTTTATCCTCCCATGCGGGGTTTTACTTCATTCTGCTACCTCACCTGCCCTCCCAGGGGGTATTGTGAGATTAATTGGTTGCTTTGGGACCAAGCAAGAATTTTTGGGTTTCCACAACTGGCTTTTTGAGGGGACCATTTTTCACCTGTGTCATGGTGTCCCTAGGAGGTAGGTATAAATAGGCCAGGCCTCTGACTAATTAGGCCATAACTAGTTGGGCAGGAATAGCATGGGTTGCTCACAATATCATTGGGAAGGGGTGCCTTGGACAACAGGCATTAGGCTAATTGGCTGCAGTTTAAAAAACCCTGTTATATTTGCTGTCTCACAGGTCTCTGGATGGGAGGCTGATTTTACTGACTAGATGCATACTTTTGATCACACTCTCCACTACTGCTGGGCACAACAGTTCACTTGGTGTGTTTTTAACCCTAAGATGCTAAGGGCAGCAAGCTTTGTCCTTACTCAGTCTTGTTGTTGTTGTTCAGTCGCACTTCTTGGTAATTCTATGTAATCAATGCGATTTGGCTGCATGACTATATTTGAAGACAAAAGTGGTAAGAATTCTTCCTTGGGGGGGGATCTTAGTGATTCTGGGGCACTGGACAAAAGTACAGGTTGGGACCCCAGAATCACTGCAACCACCACCCTGCCCCCTCACCAGGGCCAAGCAAGGGGTGGTCCTCATCCCATGCAAGGCAGGCAGTAATAGCTGGCGGAAGGTAACTGCCAGGCCCCAGATGGGGTGGACACAAGCGGCAGCAGGAAAGTATTCTTCTTCTTCCTGTCTTTTAGGGTGGGGCTCCTTTCTCAGCATGGGGACCAGGGCAGCTGCCTCTATTGACCTTTGGCTAAGGCCGCCCCATCCTTGCTCTCTATTGTGTTTGTTTTGACTTTTAAAATAATGCAAAAAAAAGTGCCTAGTACCCACCAGTCACAGAGATGAATACTTTTTGCAGTCCTTCCCCAAATCTTTGAGCTGCACACTGTGAAAACACAGCTGCAAAATCAGTCTTTAAAAAGCAAAGACTCAGAAGAGAGTTTACATGTCAGCCCTGAAAAATGAGGTTCCCTTAGGTTTCTTTTTTTTTCTTAAAGACACACACACACACACGTACCAAAATTGGCTTTGGCTTAGAGAATCAACATGGCCGGAAGACCTACATCATTATAAAGAAAAGGCTCGGTTGGCATAGCTGTTTCAGACTCTCTATTAGGTTGCCATGAGATGAAATATACTGAAATAATACCTAAGTAATAATACATTCAGTAGATTTTTTTCCAGCTGATCAGAACCCATATTTATGCAAAATTCATCCTGCCAATAAAACCTACCCACTTGTTCTTTTTTTGCTGCTGGCTTCCTATATATGTACCTCACCTACAGGTATGCAACAACAATAGTCCCCATTAACAGAAAGCTTTTCTTTTCCCACACAAAACTAAATTGCTGTTGTTCCCTACTGGTTTAGAATCTTGTGCCTGTTCAGTCAAATACAAGCTTGCATCCCTCCCTCTGGGCTTTTCTTCTTTAGGGCCTACTGTGTGGTAGACTTTAATCAAGACATTTTTGGCATCAACATTTTATAAACTGCCTCTGGCTAAAGGAATACCAAGAAACCTACTCTTCAGTATACAGATGAACCTGACAGGCACTCTTTAGATATTTTCAGTACAGTTAGGTCATAATCCAACCAACGCTAGGCACTTTGAAACAGGGTTGCTACTGAGTTTTGAGTTGCGGGGCTGATCTTTTGAACTCCCAACTTGGAAATTCTCACCTTTATTTTTGTGTCACTGCTCACTTCTTCAGATACCTAAAGAAGTGCACAGTGTCTCATGAAAGCTCATCCCCTGCCACCAATTTTGTTAGTCTTTAAGGTGCTACTGGACTCTTGCTCTTTTCTGCTGCTACAGACAGGCTAACACGGCTACCCATCTTGATTTATTTTTTTGAGTCAGCACTCAACTTAGCTTTATGAAAGGCCAGGGAGGATTAAACCAGCAGGTGGAATTGCCAATTGCCTGGAGAAAAAAATGCCTTGTACCTTTAATGGCTTATTGTTTACCAGGTGATGTTATATACATCAACGGCTTTTGTACCTGTGCAGTCAGCATACAGAACATTCTTGATCACTGCCCCATGGCAGAGCTGGCCCATCCATTAGGCACACCTAGGTAATTGCCTAGAGTACCAGAACCGGAGTATAACTAAATGGCCACAGTACCTAATGGACAGGCTGCCCTTCCTGCATTGACATCAGCTGTGGCAAGATACCGCTGATGTTCCAAGGCAGGGGCAGACTGAGAGAAAAAATGGCCCAGAAAAAGAGCCCCACACCCCTAAAAGAGTGGGGAGAAGGCACGAATGCCAGGCTGCCATTGCTGCCCAGTGCCGGGGAAACCCAGCTGGAATGGGAAAGAGCAGACGGAGTGGGATCTGATTGTGGCTGACCTCAGGATCTCCTGGCCAATAGTTCCTCACCCTGCTACCTTTCAAGGGAGGGGGCTTGGGAGCTGCAAAGTCCACCTGTCTTCTTCCCTTTCTTGCATTGGTGTTGGCTGTAGGAGAAACATGAGCAACTATTGTTGCCATCCCATGCCCCAGATCTTGAGGCACAACTGCTTTTGTGGTGCTACCACAAACATTTTGGAGAATGATTGACTTTGCTTATTGCAATTTATGGATGACTCATAAACCAAAGTGGTGGATGATCAGGTATTCCTAATTCTCTCCCTTCCCCAGGTCTCATTCCCTGCCATAATTGATGCGAAGAATGGTTTTATTGAGGCTCTCAATTAATGTCAAAGGCTGAGAAAATTAAAATTTCCACCAACCTTTTCAGGAAGGGTAATTTTGAAGAATTACAATTATTCCTATTTCAATGGAATTCCAATTGCAAGTTTAATGAGCCTGAACCAGTCAGTGATATTGCATCCCAGAGGGAAACTGGCAAGGGAAGGGGCAGGTGCCTATGAGTCTACATGGTTGATTTTTGTGGCTTTCTATTTTATGCCCTAGATGTGACTAGTTGTCATAAACTGAAGACACTTACAGAGAGGGACACAATAAGGCAAATAAGAAGAGCAAGGGCTATTAAAGATCCTTTGCAGAAGAGTTGGTAAGTGAGAATGGAACTGCCAGTGTATGTGGTTACATGTACTAAAGAAAGACAGGGTTTTTAACACTAGCTTCAGACAACTGGAAGGTCCAGAGACAAAGCTGAAGAACTGCCACAGATACTAGGCCTATTGCTCTATGCTCAGGCACCCAATTTGCATTTAAGAAACACTAGGTTCAGTCTCCATAATCTCTAGCTGAAGGACCATCAGTAGTAGGACTGGGATGTCCTCTGCCTGGGAGAACTGCTGCCATAAGGGTCATATATACATAATATCACATAGTGACTGGTTAGCTTATAAACTGTTTCAACCATAATTATGTTAAATTACATTAATAAGCACTGGAATTAAAAAAAACCCTGTAATATTTACAAAAAGCATGGATCCCAGCATGTCTCTGGAACTGCACATGACAGACACCAGTGAGATACTTTGAAATGTCTGGAGCAGGATGAATGTTACACAATGACAGCATTCATAAGCCAATCTGTTATGTACTGAATGTGAATCGCTCCTATCTATTCACATGTTAAGCTTGAGTCTGAATGTGGCTCTTCAGATGTCGCATTGCTATTGGTCGGTTTCTGCGAAACCTGTGTAATTACCCAATCACTGAGTGATATTGTTGCAAAGAGGGAACAGTCCTGATTGGCCTTTATCCCTGCATTCTGATTGGTCTTTAACTTGTAATGGGTGTGGCTTTGACAGCCCGGGAGAGTTTAAAAGAAGGAGCTGTGCTCCCCTTGTTGTCTGTGTTCCTGACTTACAGTTGCTGTTTAATAAAGCTGAAATCACTTGAAGCTGAATCCTTTGTTGAGTCTCATACTTAACACAATCAATCTGAAGTACAGAATAACCAGATATAGTAAAAGTATATCTTTATTAAGGAGTGCAGGAATATTTCAAAGAACACAACCATGAGCAGGAAAACAAGAAATCTAAATAATAAGTTCTGGCTACACATTATACCCTAAATTATAGTTACCATGGGTTACTCTTCCTGGGTGAAGTCAAGCATCTTTCCAAGTCTCTTTGTGTGCCAGGCCCATGTCTAACCCATGACAGGGTAAGCCCATTGTCTCCATGGGAGCTGAAGCTGGCTTGCTCCAGCTAACAACTAACAACAGGAAAGCTAAACTTCTTAAAGTCTAAAAGCTGCATAGGCTAGGAGCTCTTGAGTCAACACAAAATTTTGAAGTCTTCTGACATGAAACTGTGACAACAGATGGTTCAGAAGAGAGACAGTTTTTATGATGGGATGCTTCCTTTCCGTAAGGAAAATCAAACCCTCGGAAAAAGAGTGAGGTGAAGTGAGCGTTGGCCACAACCGGGTGACCAAATGGTGTGGCTCCTTGTCACCGGTATTCAAAAGCACCAAGTCAGACTTGTTAACTTTTTCATGACAAACCCAGATGTTTCCCTTTGATCTCTTCCCTTGAAAAATACTGAGGTCAGAGACTCAGCATAGTGAATCAGCTCTTGTTTTTTGGATCAAATCAGGAACGGATACATGGGCCAGGGAGTGCCTGGCTTATATTCCTGCCCCCCCACCCCCATCACCCGTGATTGGCTTTATTTACATATCTACAATTCAATAGGTCTACTTTTGGATCCAGGTGAGCCTATAGGTGCACCTACGGATCCGAAGTGGCTATTGTCTTTGGAGCGAAGCTCTGAGGTTTGTGGTGGCGGCCATCTTATTCCAGTTAATATACAACATCCCCCATGTTTCAGGCCTAAGTTTTGATATGAAGCCTGAACCAATGTTTTAATGCAAGAACAAGGAATTGAACTGGAGGTCCAATTTTCTTTGGCAGAGCTATACCTTTGTAAACCCAAAGACTTCAATGGATGTATAAAAGATTTAGGATAGTGCTGCTTAGGATTGTGCTGTTATTTTTTGTTGTGACCCTTTGCTTGACTTGGAATCTTAGCAAGTGCCCTCCAGCAGCAAGATAACACTTGCTACATTTTCCAGTTAAACAAAGAGTTAAAGTAACAATTATATATTCCTAGAGGGTCCCCCCCCAGGCATTCCATTAAAAACTGATGTGGGAGGGCTTCTAGTTGCTCTGTAGCTGAGTGAGGGATCTTCTGAATGTGTGTGGCTGAATATGGGCCATGATATACAATTTAATTGTTGATGCTTCAAGGGCTCCAGCTCTGAGAGGAGGAAACTCTTGGTTCAAATCACCACCAAATCCTGACAGATCCATCACCAACTAAAAAAATAAAATAAAATTAAGAGCTAGGGAAAAAAAGTAAAAATGATGTATTGTGTATTTTGTGGCAGTGTAGCTCAGAGGTATATAGAAATGAAGGTATTTATTTTTAGATACAAGCTGCTCTTATCAGACCAGGATTTCAACAAAGGTAACAAAGACAGACACAATGAAACCCAGTTATTTCATATAGAATCTGTTCCGAAGCATCCCGAAAAAGCAATGATATTTTCCTGGCTTAGAAGATATAATTCAGGTCAGGGTTTCAGAGCATTTTTAGCCACCAACACAGCTTTCTAATGATTTATCTGCTTCTATGGACCACAACTTCATTTTTGTTCCCCTTGAAATAAATAACAAAAAGGGTCACATTTCAAATATCCTAAAATACCTTTGATGTCTCTCATTTTTGTAAACACCTATTCACTTTCTAAAAGATGAACAGTCAGTCTCTACACATACATGCACTTCACATGGAAGTTTTGCCCAATGCACAGCAGGAGAGCGTTATAGGCAGGAGGCCTAAGTAATGGCACATTTGCAAGATCATTCTGTCCTAACAGAGGACTTAGATGCCATCAAATTTGCAGTGGTCTCTGAATATATGTAGAGGGAAATCACTGTGCATTTTCAGATGGGCTATTTCAGTATTTTTATGTCAAAAGGACTTTTTTAAAAAAAACTCTCAAATTATGTCTGCAATACAGTCTTCAAAGTGTCATCCAGAAAAACAGAGAAGAGTTGAAAGGAAATGGAGAGGTCATCTAGTAAGGGAATTCTTTAGTAAAAGCATCCCTGATAGATGCTTGTTTGAATTTCTTATTTCAGATTTCGAGCAATGATGCAGTTCTACTACATCAACAGGCCACTTGCACTTTTGTAAAGTTCGTTACCTAAGGCCTTGCTACAAGATCATGATTGGTAGTGGTGAAAAGTAATGGAAGCCCCTGCCCTGAAAGTTTATGCATCATGTTAGCCAAACTGGACCCAGAGAAGGGGAAATTAGCTTTAAAATGTATTCCATAAGGGAATAACACAAGACCTTGTAGCCTCTGTATACCAGGGCGGATCTCATTATGAAGAAAAGGAGTGAGAGAAAATAACTTTATTACATACAAAATAAAATAAAAGGGAATAAAAATGTAAAGAATCTGAAAAGTACTGAGACTGACTAGTGATTTCAGCTCTCATACTTCTTGTCAGGAATAAGACAAGTGAAGCCGGCTTGCAGGCCAGCTTTTATTCCCAAAAAAACCCACACCCCAACACACCCAAACCCCATGATTGGACTATTTACATTGGTTGAGTTATCCCCTAGGATTCTGACTCCCTGATTGGAAGGGAGCTAGGATCCTACTGTCGATTGTCCTCTGGAGCAAAGCTCAGGCACTTCACCCGGCCGCATGTTGGACCGGCTGGATACATTACAGAATCTACACTAGGCACCTGAGAACTAATTCTGGACAAACACTTGTCAGAGATGCTGTAGGCTGAACCTGCACTGAGCAGGGGATAGGACTAGATGGCCTGTATGGCTCCTTCCAATTCTGTGATTCCCTAAGTAATCACACACACACACACACACACACACAAAGCAACAAGAGGGCACACTTATAAAAGATAGAAGGGAGGAAACTGGGAAGTTTTAAGGAAGGGACATACATCCTTAAATTCTGGACTTGAGGTCTGGAGAGGTCTGGGGCAGACAAGGTTGAGGTCCAAGGAGGCTGAGTATTGAGGAGGGAAAGGGGAGAGAAAGCCTGCAGAGCATAGCAGGGGTTCTTAGGAGGAAACCAGAGTTCTGACCAGTAGAAGCCTGGACTGGAAATCTGAGGAACAATTGGCTAGGGCATGGGTCCTTCTTTTATGGACAAAAGATCCCCAGGGTAGGTGGGAGTAGGCTGTTCTGGCTTTGGCTTGAGTCTGGGGATTATTAGGAAGGGAATTGAAAACAAATCAGCCAGTATCATCATGCCCCTATATAAATCAATGGTACGACCTCATTTGGAATACTGTGTACAGTTCTGGTCACCACACCTCAAAAAGGATACTATAGCATTAGAAAAAGTGCAGAAAAGGGCAACTAGAATGATAAAAAGGTTGGAACACTTTCCATATGAAGAAAGGTTAAAGCGCTTGGGGTTCTTTAGCTTGGAGAAACGACGGCTGAGGGGTGACATGATCGAGGTTTATAAGATTATGCATGGGACAGAGCAGGTAGAGAAAGAGGTACTTTTCTCCCTTTCTCACAGTACAAGAACTCATGGGCACTCCATGAAATTGCTGAGCAGTCGGGTTAGAACAGATAAAAGAAGAAGAAGAGAAGAAGAAATTGGATTTATACCCCGCCCTTCACTGCCCAAAGGCATCTCAGAGCGGCTTACAAACTCCTTTCCCTTCCCCTCCCCACAATAGACACCCTGTGAGGTAGGTGGGGCTGAGAGAACTTCTGACAGAAACTGTCCCTGAGAGAACAGCTGTGCCAGAGCTTGTGACTGACCCAAGGTCACATCAGCAGGTGCGAGTGGAGGAGTGGGGAATCAAACCCGGTTCTCCCAGATAAGAGTCCGCGCACTTGACCACTACACCAAACTGGCTCTCAGGAAGTACTTCTTCACCCAAAGAGTGATTAACACATGGAATTCACTCCCACGGGGGGAGGGTGGGTGGCGGCTACAAGCATGGACAGCTTCAAGAGGAAATTAGATAAGCATATGGAGCAGAAGTCTATCAGTGGCTATTAGCCACAAGGTATAGATAGGAACTCTCAGTCTGGGGCAAGTGATGCACTGTATTCTTGGTGCCTGGGGGGGGGGTCAACACTGGGAGGGCTTCTAGTGTCCTGGCCCCACTGCTGGACCTCCTGATGGCACCTGGTGTTTTTGGCCACTGTGTGACAGAGTGTTGGACTGGATGGGCCATTGGCCTGTTCCAGCATTGGCTTCTCTTATATTCTTATGTTCCTAGTCCAAGAATATACTAAAGCTCCAGTGGAGACTCTTTATCTAATCAGACGGGAACCATTGAAAGGCTCTATATTCCAGTTAATGGTTAAGAATTGAGTGGTCAGCTATATCAGCTATATATAGATCTAACCATGTCAACAGGAATGAATGTCTCCTGTCCACCTTTAAATGAAATTCATCCACCAGTACGCACAAGCCAGTTCCAAACCCAGGCCTAAAAGCAGATTGCAATGGGTCAAAACCCCCTGCAGCTTCTCTGTAACTACATACTTTATCACCTTCCCCAGAAAAGGTAAAGCAGAGATTGGCCTATAATTGGCTGCCTTCTCCTTAGCCAATGAACGTTTTTAAAGCAAAGATAACTACGTCCTGCAAGGCTTTCGCAAAAGCCCCTTCAGTCAGTGTGGCATTAACCATTTTAACCAATACATTTTCCCAGCATGATTTTACAAGTCAAAACAGGCACAATTCAAGAACACAGGTAGTGGCTCTTACACTCCAGGGACCCTATCACTATCCATTGACAAGATCAATCTGAAGATTCCTATAACAAAAGGATGAGCAGGTGCTTCTGACACCCTAGGTACCAGATCTACTCTGAACCTGGCCTTCAAATCAGAACAGGTTAGAAAGATTTTGTCAACAAATGTTGCAAAAATATCACAGCTAGTGATTAGCATCACCTACAGGGCTGCTTAGTTATTATGAAGTCATGAACCACCTTAAACAATTGAGCTGACCGAGAATCAGTTGAGCTAGCTGGAACAATGATCAGCCCCATAGCTAGGGATTTTGGGGGGAGGGGGCCTTGGGGGGGCCCACCAGCTAATTACATCAAAGACTCCAGGGCAAGGGTGGTCTGGTTGGTGTGCACCCAGACAGCCCCCACTAGAACCTTCCTCTGAGGCAAGCCAAAATCCCAATGTTAATAGACACTAAAAGGTCTAGGAAAGCTGCTGTGTTAAAAAAAAAAAAAAAAGATTGGGAATCAAACTTCCTCCCTCACTCACACACACACACACAGAGAGACCTTTATTGGCATTACTCCTCCCTCCTTCCCTGAGCCAATGATCTTTTCTGAAGCCTGGTGCAGAAAATCCAACAGGAGGAGCTAACTGCTGCAATCCGACCAATGTGTGTGTGACTCAGTCAACCACCGGTTGCTGCTGGGTCCTAAAGAGACTCAGCTCATCGCAGATGAGCTCAAACAGGGAGATGCCGGCTCAGATCGATCAGGGGGTGAGGGGGCCATAGGGAGGGAGGGGGAGCTGGGGATCGGGGGAGGGCCCTGCAAAAACAGCGGGGGGGGGGTCGGGCCCCATGGGCCCCACGTTAGCTACAGGCCTGACAATGGTCCTGCTCCATGTGTTCTCATGCACATTATCATGTTACTTTATGATCTCCAGATGCTCCTTCTGGACTCTACTGGAGAAGCATCATTAAAGACCTCTGTTTGCAAGCAGCTCATCTTATTTCCTCTCAGGTGTGCCTGTGGCCATTGTTCTGCTTAACAGAAAATGCTGCAAAGAACCAGTGCTGAAAATCAGGGGACCAAGTGGGCCATCCAGGAAGCATTGCTTTGGCATTAAAAATATAAAGGAGGGGCAAGTGTGCTTTCAGTAGTTTGCCATCAAATGATTTTTTCCCCCATGCTCAACAGGGAAGATGAAAATGAAAAAAGGACAATAACAGCTTCTTCGGGAAAATGGTGTTCTTTTCATATGCAAATTCTTCTGCCTCACTTGGCCTCCTAATTAGCTTTGATTATAAGTGGTAGCTGTCTGGGCACTCCAAATGAAAACTATCAGAATCTGTATCATAAGCAACCCTACGTAAGTACAGCTGAACAGCATAATGGCACATTTTCGAGAAAATATTTTTTCAGGGCTTCAGGCTACACATTCATTGTTCTTGGTAAAATATACAAACTTTGGTTTTGTGAGATAGCAACAAATCATACCACAAATACAAAAAATACAATGTATCACAGAATTCCTATTACAAATTATTCCTTATGCTATCTACTCAGAACCATTAATTAGATTTCAGCAATGCTAATCAAATACCGTATTTGATTGGCAATGGTTGGTGTTAATGAGAAAGAATGTATGCTGAGTGTGTGTAGAGACTGTTGTACTAATTTGAAAAACCAACTAGAGCACACCATAACAGGTATGTTACAGGTAATTAATATAAATAGCCTTTTTACTATTATATGCAGTCTTCATCGAAAGCTTTTCAAAATAAGCAAACCCCCCCCCCCCAAATTTTTAACTGCCTTACCAAGCTATTAAGGGAGTTGCAGGGATACAGTATGTGATTTGTATGCAGAAAATCCTGGGTTCAACCCTAGACGTCTCTAGATAAAAAGAACTCAAGGGAGCAGAACTGGGAAAATTCCCTCCTTGAGGTCTTATGGTTAGTCCATACTTATAAAGTCCACAGGGCTGACTCTTGGTCACCATGAGAACTTTGGATCAGACTTGTGCCTGGAGTTCTTTCCTGGGAACTCAGTTCCCAGGAACACAGGGGCCATCTAGATCAGGACAACGTGCCTTCCTCAAGTGTCATTTTCCTGACCTGAAACAGTGCCAGGAAGCTGCTATTTGCCCCATTTAAATTTACATGTACTGATGGCTACAAGTTTCCCCAACAGGGTAAGTAGTGGCTCCCAGGGCAGTTTCCGGTCAGGAAAACAGCACGTAGTGGGAGGTTTAAGCTTGCTCTCCTCACATGCTGCTGTTCAGGTCTGAACTGGTTCCCAGTCTACTGGGAATTGAGTTCCCAGAGTAGAACTCCCACACTAGGTCTGTTGACAGCCCATGTGAATGCTGTGTGTGTGTTTTGTAACATGAATTAGACATAGTAGGCCATGCTAAGCTAGGTGCACCAATGGTTTGGCTCTCAATATAACAGCTGTATGTTCTCAATGTCAAGCAAGCACCCCATTTCCCACAAGAAAGATCAAGGGAATTGTGAGCATCTGGCTTTGTCTTTCCTAGAAGTTATCAGTTTTGTTGCAGAAAAACAAATAGATTGAGCTTCCTGAAGTGTAAACTGGGATGTACACAGGTTATAAATTCTCAAAAACATGAAGGAGATATTGTAGAGCTATCATGGTCCCCAGACTTTTAAAAGAAAAAAATTTCAGTGAGCTATCATTAGTCACCACACACATTTGTCTTTCCAACCCCAAGTCCTATCAGAGTCTTTGGGCAAGCTAATTTTTAGGTTTGTACAGCACTCAAAGCAATATCTAGGAAAAGATTAAATTAGCTTCTAGCAGCATGACCAGCATTGTGTTTATGGTTGTCATGGCATGGGCATCTATTGGGCAATGCTTGTGACAATACACACTTATGCTCAGAGCAGTGTTTAAAGTTCTTCCTAAAAAACTTTTCAGTGCAAGATGTGCAGATGCGAATCTGAACACACACATGCATACATACACACAGAGAATATCCTAGGCCCCCAAAGCAGTTGAATGTTTTTGTATTAACATTTCCACACTTAAAGTTTAAAAAGATTATTTTGTCAATGTGCACATTCCCCATTCAGAACATTTTAGAGCTTTTTGTTTCCTTCGCATTGAAGCTGGCTGCACTCTGAGCCAATTTCACCATTTCATGGACTTGAGAGAAGGAAAAGTGGTTGCATCAGGAAAACACTTTTTCTCCTCTAGCAAGGTCTGCTCTTTCAGTTGCACTATTAGATTTACATAATTATCAAGCTACCATTGACAGATCAAAGAGTAAGAAAGAATTCACTCCATTTGCTGTTCAAAGTCAAATATTCATACACTATGGCAAAATGAAGGAGATGGGCCAAAGCAGACTTGTTGTCTGGCAGTTTTTTAAATGCAAATTTGCAATCCTGGGAAACTGAAGTTTGAGTAAGAGCCCTTGAAGAACCATGCCTCTTTTCATGGTTGCAAACACCTCCCCAAATCTGCAATTGGCTCCTACTGTAGAATGCATGGATCACATGAACCGACTGCAGCTTTGAAGGCACATTTTAAATCATGGAAAAGACTCTTCCCTAGTCTTCAAAGCCATCCATGTAGAGTGTCAATTGGGGTCAATTCTGTCATAATAGCATGAACTGATTCCTAAAAGGAGCAATTGATTCCTAAAAGGAATGTTGGAGGCTGCTTAAGTCTGCAGCAGGTTTAAAGTTGCATCAGAAAGGAAAACAAAGTTCTGTGAGATATTCTTGCTTTTTAAAAGACACATTTGAAAATAGCAATGATAAGCTTGCAAAAATGGTGGCCCCAACACTACCAATCAATACAAAAAATGAAGGTACTCTAGAAGTAAATATGTGCATGGATATGCAGTCAGGAGACTGTTACTGTTCCTGTCTCCATTAATGTCTGCTCAAGATTCCTTAGAAAGTGCACACATCTTATACTGCATCTGTCCATTGGTCCATCAAGGTCAGTATTATCTACTCATTTTGGCAGTGGCTCTCCAGAATCTCAGGTAGAGATCTTTCATATCACCTGTTACTTAATCCTTTTCACAGAGATGCCAAGGATTGAGCCTAGGACCTTCTGCATGCCAAGCAGATACTCTACGACTGAGCCACAGCCACTCCCCTTAAACTGAGGTGACAATCAATGAAGTTTTACACCTATTGGGGAAATTAGAAACCATTAAATCTCTGGGTCCTGATGGCATACACCTGAGAGTTCTTGGGTAAGTCAAATGTGACTGTTCATCTACCAACCAGTACATGTAATCTATCACTAAAATCAGCCTCTTTACCAGAGGACTTGAAAGTAACAAACTGTAAAGTACCCATAGCTGAACATGGGTCCAGGCCAGCCATGTGATCAAACTGGTTCCAGCCGGTCTGACACACAGCTGGGCGAAGTGCCTGAGCTTCGTTCCTGAAGACAATGGACGGTCAGATCCTAGCTCCCTTCCAATCGGGGGACTAGGTTCCAAAGAGATAATGCAATCAGTGTATATAGGCCAATTACGAGTGTGTGTGTGTTGGGGTGTGTGTTTTCTTTGGGGATATAAGCCAGCCTGCGAGCCGGCTAAAGTTGCCTTGTTCTTCACCTAATAAAGTATGAGAGCTGAAATCACTAGTAAGTCTCAGTACTTTTCTCAAACATTACACTAATTTTTAAAAGAAGGGTCCAGAGGGGAACCAGGAAATTACAGGCCAGTCAGTTTAACATCTGTCCCAGGCAAGCTGTGATCAAGGATACAATTGTTAGGCATACAGAGGGACAAAGCCTGCTGAGGGGAAATCAGCATGGCTTCTGCAAAGGGAAGTCCTGCCTCACCAACTTTTTGAAGTTCTTTGAGAAAGTGAACAAGCATGTAGACAATGGTGACCTGGTGACCCAGTAGACATTATATACCTGGACTTTCAAAAGGCTTTTGAGAAGGTATCTTACTGAAGACTCCTGAGTAAACAGAGTGATCATAGGATAAGAAGACAGGTTCTCTTATGGATTAAAAACTAGTTACATGACAAGAAGCAAAGAGCAGGAATCAATGGACAGCTCTTACAATGGAGGGAAGTAAGCAGTGAGGTCCCACAAGGATTGGTATTGAGACCAGTACTATTTAATGTATTCATACATTATCTGGAACTAGGGGTGAGTAGTATAGTGTCCAAGTCTGCAGTTGATACAAAATTATTCAGCCTAGTGAAAACCAAGGCTGACAGTGAAGAGCTTCAGGAGGACCTCCACAGTCTGGGTGAGTGGGCGACAATGTGGCAAATGAAGTTGCGTGTTAGTAAGTATAAGGCAATGCACATTGGGACAAAAAATCCTATCTTCAGTTATAGGCTAACGGGAACTAGACTTGTTGAGACTGAGAGGGGAAAAGATCTTCGGGTCGTAGTGGATAGCACAATGAAAGTGGCAACCACATGTGCTGCAGTGGTGAAAAAGGCAAACTCTGTGTTAGGAATTATAAGGAAAGGGATTGAGAATACAACAGTTGATATTGTAATGCTCCTGTACAGATCTATGGTACAGCCTCATTTGGAATCCTATGTACAGTTCTGGTCACCATATCTCAAAAAGGACATTGCAGAGCTGGAAAAAGTACAGAGGAGGGCAACCAAGATGATTAAGGGGTTGGAGCACCATCCCTATGAGGAAAGGCTGAAGAGTCTGGGACTTTTCAGTTTAGAAAGGAGATGACCAAGGGGGGATGTGATAGAGGTTTATAAAATTATGCATGGGGTGGAGAGAGTTGACCAAGAGACATTTGCTTCCCACTCCCAAAATATTAGAACTCAAGGGCATCCAATGATAGACAGTAGGTTCAGGACAGATAAAAGGAAATACTACTTTACACAGACAGTAATTAAATTGTAGAATTTGCTACCAGAGGATGTAGTGATGGCCACAGGAATAAACAGTTTTAAAAGAGGATTAGACAGATTCATGGAAGATAAGTCTATCAATGGCTACTAGCCATGGTGACTGAGGGGAACCACCACATTCAGAGGCACTAATTCTCTGAATCCCAGAGCCCGGAGGCAACATCAGGGGGAGGCCTCTGCCTCTATGCCCTGTTGTTGGCCATCCAGAGGAACTGGTTGTCCCCTTTGTCTCCTTCTTCTTTACTACTGAACCTTGTTGTGCCACAAGTTTCTGTATTTTGAACAAGCCATCTGTAGATATATGCCCATTTCATAAAGACTGTTAAGCTCATTGCCATCTATATACTAATTCCCAAAGTTTGTTCTCCATGAGGATACTTATCTCTGCCAACAGAGGGCTCACTCTAGCCCAACAGCTTTTTCTACAAACTCAGGGGACTCTGTGGATCTGAAGAAAAATCCAAAAAGTAAAAAAGGATTGAATTCCCCGCAATACCTTTTGAAATGGCATCGACAATGAGAGATTAGGAGGTGGGGTTTCAGCATGACAAGAACGATCGCACCGGGAAGCTCTCCTGAGTGTTGACTGGATTGCTGGCTTCTTTAGAGGGGTTCAGGGGCTCCAAAATGCTAATGAGTTCCCAATCCAGGAGCTCATTGCAAGGAAATTGATTTGGACCCCCCAGCAAGTGGTAGCAAGTGGGTGGAGATCTGAATGTGCCCTGATGCAGAAGCCAGCTAAGAGTGGCCATGCAGACATGGCTGCGTGCAGATGTGACTGCCCTGATGGAGAGGGGAGAAGCTGGGACCTCATCCATAACATTGATGAAGCATAACACCATGAGTACATCTTAAAGCAACAATATCAGAAAATCTACTATCGATTGTTAAGCCCCTTTAAAGTTTAAAAAGACAATGGAATGGAGGTGCGAAGAATTCACTTACTGCCCCCCTCCTTTCTTTCCGGCAGTTACAAAGAGAATTTAAGGCAACTTCTCAAATAGCCTATTGAGCAAAGAAAATAAAGAGAAAGATCTTCTCTAAGATTGTATTTTGTGGAACATAAAATATAAAATTGGAGAAAAACTAGTTGAATTTGACTCTGAATCTTGGTGAACAGAAACAGAGTTTCCTCCACCTTTCCCCCCCTTGTCTGGAAATAAAAAGAAAGCAGCTGGACCAACATGAAGATGCTGAAAGAAAGGACTAAAGTTGTAAATAAATGGAATATGAAGACTTGATCTTTCAAGGGGAAAAAGAAAATTGGATCTTACCCTGATTTTTTCACTTATTATATTCCCATAACAGTTTTATGTTTTCCTTTGCTAAAACTATGGATCTCCATTTTGTTCTGATCTCAGTGTCTTGAAATGTAAATAATAGATAACATTTCCGACTTATGACAATAACAATTGTTGATATATGCTTATGATTGTTGGTTATATGCTTATTAGACATGGTGCCACTGTAAAACTTTGTTGGAAAATATTTCTAGAGATTCTTTCATTTTAACATGTTGTTGAAATAATGGATGCCACAGATAGACTTCAAATGGTCCCAGAGGTTTTATTTTCAGATACAATGGAACTTATAAGCATTGAATTATTACAGATCTCCTTAAAGGATTTGCATAGTTTAATTCAAAATATACCTATGGTAGTTGTAAAGAGAGCAGTCAAAATTTTTTTTTACTCTACACAAGAGGAACCAGAAATGCTGATGCAACAAACTAAGAAGGAAACAGTTTAGATAGCCTGGGAAGAGGAGGAAAAAAGACATGACTGTGTAGAGGATATTGAGGAAACCTACAATCAAGATGACATGATCCACAGAATGGAGTTTGCGCCTATAAAGAGAAACAAAACTTCCACAAATGTGTACCAGAGACTTTATAAAAAAATCATCTGTGATGAAATTGCCAAAAATAAGGAGTTACATGTCACTTCAGAGAGACAAAAGAAACCAACACTTGGATCCACAAAGTACTCTAAAGACTGAGTACAGACGTTTATACTCAGAAGATTTCTATACTTATAAGGGGAAAAGACACAAAATTAAGACTTTAAAACTTAAGAGGAACAATCAGAAAACCAAGAAGAAGAGGAAAGCTACAAAAGGGATAGGAAATTGCAGAGGGAATTTCTGAGATTGCTAATGGTGTAAGACCATTACATTAATATCCAGAAGAAAATAAAGAATTATGCCTTTTTATATATCCAAAGAAAGAATTTAGCAATATGTTTAGACAAAACCTATAATAGTAGAATAAAAGAAACTGTATACTTATATATTTGCAAACTTTATATGAGAACAGTAGGTGGAAAAATGATATAGAATTAGTTAATGTATGAGGTAGTTTCATAGAGGAAAAGAAAGACTGAAATGTTGTACCCCAATTTTATGTTTGTTTGTAATGAAAATAAAAAATCGTTATATAAAAAACAACAACAGTGAGAGATTAGAGCTTTCTAAGGGGGAGAGGCTTCTAACTGGCTCTGTCAGTAAAAGGCAGGGGAAGGGGGAGGGACCTTTTGTGGTGGATTCTAAGGAGGGCTGCGTTTGGGGAAGGGAGAGGCCTTAGCTGGGTATAATACCACAGAATCCACCCTCCAAAGCAGCCATTTTCTCCAGGGAGACAAATCTCTGCTGTCTAGAGTTCAGTTGAAATTGGGGGTCTCCAGGTCCCACTTGGAGGTTAGGAACCCTAGGCCTGCCAGCAGTCTAGGGTTGCCAGGTCCCCCCTGGCCACTGGCAGGGGGTGAGGAGTAAGATTGCCAGATCCAGGCTGGAAAAATCCTGGAGATTTGGGAGTGGACCCTGGGGAGGACAGAGACCTCAGTGAG
Source organism: Gekko gecko (assembly GCA_029375565.1). Classification (NCBI taxonomy): domain Eukaryota; kingdom Metazoa; phylum Chordata; class Lepidosauria; order Squamata; family Gekkonidae; genus Gekko; species Gekko gecko. The sequence goes on along the minus strand of JAPDNY010000007.1, from coordinate 42,640,037 downwards.
GTAGAATGCCATAGACTCCACCCTCCAAAGCATCCATTTCCTTAATGGGAAGTTATCTCTGTAGTCTGGAGGTAAGCAGTAATTCCAGGGAATCCCCAGGTCCCATGTGGAGGTTGGCATCCCTAGGCAGCACCCTCTGGGTGACTTGATACCACCTGATTTGCATGACTTAATTAGGCCTGGTTGGTTGCTACTGTTCATCAGCAGCCACCCTATGAAAGCCAGTGTGGTGCAGCAGTTACAGCTTGAGAGTAGGATCTGTGAGACCCAGGTTCAGATCCCCAACTTCTGGTGAAAGCTGACTGGGTGATTTTGGACCAGTCACATACTTTCAGCCTAAACAGCCTCACAGGGTTGTTGTGCAGATAAAAAGAAAAAAATAATGTAAGCTGCTTTGGTCCCCACTGTGGAGAAAGACTGTAATTTTCCTAGGTAGAAGCTGTGGGGGTGGGGTTGGAGATGGAAAGCTGAAGACAGAGTGGCAGATAAAGGTTGGTTGGCTGTTGGGTGGGAAGGAAATAGGGTTGCCAACTCCAGGTTGGAAAATTCCCGGACATTTGAGGGGTGGAGCCTGGGAAGGGTGGGGTTTCAGTGGGGAGGGACTTCAGACGGACATAATGTCATAGTCTCTACCCTCCAAACCAAACATTTCTCCATGAGCACTACCAATGCTGGCCCTAGGTGCAGGCTGGAGATCACTCAGAATTATAACTGTTGTCCAAGTGACAGAGATCAGTTCCCCTGGATAAAATGGCTGCTTTGGAGGATTGAGGACAGGGGAACCCCTTGAATGATGCCCTGGTAAAGCACAATGACATATAATCCATTTTCTGTAGCAGAGTCATAAAAAAGTTTCTAGCATCATATTTCTCACCCATTCTCTATATTGTCTTTTTAAATTCTTTTAATTATTATTTTAAAAGCAACAACAACAAAAAACTGAAATCTTATTCATCCAATGTATTTCCCTTCCAAGCAGAAGAAAAGAGTGAGCTTGATATTTACCGTTAGAAGCAGAGCATCTTCTAGCAGTGGACAAAATTGCTTACTTTTGTCCTTAGGAACTCTGGCAGCAGAGCAGAAAATGTCCGGGGGGGGGAACCCTGCCATGATGGAGGAAATATATTGGTAATAAAATTCTTATTAAAACCCTGAGAAATTGGGCAATCGTTTTGGAAACGTAATGGGGAGCACCGCAGAGGGCTAAGGTAATGATCTGAGTAGAAAGGCTGTGATTATTGACTTTTCCCTCAGAATGATTCACTGTGTTGTACCCACCATGTTATCTATATTACAAGTCCCTTCCAGTGCTATGGTTAATTTGATAGCGGCAGTTTCTTGTCAGTAAGCTTTCTTCTTTCTATAGGGGTTTGATTATGATTGCTTCTTTATTTTGTTTAGAACTGTACATCTAACACGAATTCTTAAAGGTATTCATGGCTTGGCCCTTATCCTGTCCATTAGCTATCATCTCCCCTATATTATAAAAGTAATTTGGAGTGGCAAGGTTCCATGTGCTCCCTCAGACATTGGCCTGTCAGCTGCCACTCAAGACTACTCACGTGCCATTGGCTGGGTGCTAGGTCTGCTCCTCTTCCCCGCCCACTCCCCCTTCAGCTACGTGCCCTGTCAGAATCCCTCAGAAGACACAGAGCCCAGCTGCTGGCAGCGATGGCGGCTCCGCAGGCCTGCTGCAGCCGGGGGGATCCTGTGTAGTCTCCCAAGGTGCCTCACCCCTCGCCTAGGGGGAGGCAAGCCCAGCCCACCGCAGCGGCCTCCAGCATCCTCCTCCACCTCTCCCCACACCCAGGGCTTCCTCTGCCCCCTGCCGGGACAGAGGGAGAACAGAGGCTTGAGGGGGGGCCAACACTCGTGCCCGGCTGTGCTGGTCCAGCGATGCTACGGCCGCCCTTGCTGGCCTGGGTGGCCCTGCCTTGGGTGGGGAGGGCCGTGGCCCTTTGCCTAGCAACACCGCAGCCGACTGTGCTGGACTGGCAGGCCCTGGCTCAGGGGAGGGGGCCGCCCACTGCCAGCCTCGCTGGCCCGGCAGTGCCTTCCCATTTGTCTTCTTTTCCTCCCTCCCCTGCTCAGCTGCCTTCTGAACCTGCAGGGAGGCCTCTGGGAGAGGCATCTGACATCGGCTCTCTCCTTCGGTGCTGTACCGCCCTGCTGCCAGCCTCTGTGCTGCTTCTCCTGTCCCGTGCTCCTCCACACCTCCATGGCTCCATGTGGATCAGGGGGCACGAGCTGCCTCTGGCAATAGTGGGGCATGTGGGTGGCCTTCTGTCCTGCTGCTGACTCTCTGCGAGTCCCGGCAGGGACTGGGACATGGCCAGGTAACTATAAGCGACTCCCTCCCCAACTCACTCCCACTTGTCTTGTGGTGTTGTCCCTGTTAGGGACTGGGGTGTGTGTGTGTGAGTGAGAGAGAGAGAGCACTTTTGGAATTCAGGGAGCGTGTATGTGTGTGTGAGGGGGAGAGGGAGACAGTGGGGAGAGGCTGCAGTGCATAGTTCTCCCTGGCCCCTGGGCTGCCAGAGCTTTGCCCCTGTCAGGCACCTGGGTCCGTGTGTGTTTGTGTGTGAGAGAGAGATGGCGGGTGGGGGGGAACAAGTCCCCAGTCACACTGATGCTGTCAGGGCTCAGGTGTACTGTGAGAGATGACAAGGGAAGGGTTAAGTCCCCCTCTTCGAGGCTGCTTCAATCAAAACGAGGGCCCCTCCAACAGCTGTTTAAAACTCCATGGTGATGATGAAGACAGTTTTCTCATCCTGACCCAGAGAAAGGCAGGGAACACAGCATTTCTGGCAATTAAACACACCTGCCTCAGATGCAGTCATTTCCCTCTCCCTGCTGCATCTGGGAGTTAAAGGGGTTAAATGCACCAAGGTCTGTTTCTAGAGAGACTTTGAGACGGGCACTTCCTTCCCAGCCCGTACACACAGTTTTCTAACTCTCTTCTTGCAGATAATTGGGTAAGTGGAAGTGGGGGTGGGGTATGCAAGGATACCCTCTGGAAATACATTGTGTAGAAGAGAATTTCAGGTAACTGAGCCACAGCTATGTATGTTGCCACTTCCTCCTACTGCAATGGAGTGGCCATTCACAATTCTCATTCTGGCTTCATCTAAAAAATTTGACCATGTTTTCTAACCATTGGGAATCTGCTGCCTGCTTCTTATGGAGCTAGCTGCATTTAAAAAAACAGTACATAAGAACATAAGAACATAAGAGAAGCCAATGTTGAATCAGGCCAATGGCCCATCTAGTCCAACACTCTGTCACACAGCGGCCAAAATATACCAGGTGCCATCAGGAGGTCCAGCAGTGGGGCCAGGGCACCAGAAGCCCTCCCATTGCTGCCCCCTCCAGCACCAAGAATAGAGTGCATCACCTGCCCCAGATTGAGAGTTCCCATCTATACCCTGTGGCTAATAGCCACTGGTGGACTTCTGCTCCATATGTTTATCTAATTTCCTCTTGAAACTGTCCATGCTTGCAGCTGCCACCACCTCCTGTGGCAGTGAATTCCATATGTTAATCACTCTTTGGGTGAAGAAGTATTTCCTTTTATCTGTTCTAACCCGACTGCTCAGCAATTTCATAGAGTGCCCACGAGTTCTTGTATTGTGAGAAAGGGAGAAAAGTACTTCTTTCTCAACCTGCTCAATCCCATTCATAATCTTATAAACCTCGATCATGTCACCTCTCAGCCGTCGTTTCTCCAAGCTAAAGAGCCCCAAGCATTTTAACCTTTCTTCATAGGGAAGGTGTTCCAACCCTTTTATCATTCTAGTTGCCCTTCTCTGCACTTTTTCCAATGCTATAATATCCTTTTTGAGATGTGGTGACCAGAACTGTACACAGTATTCCAAATGAGGTCGCACCAATGATTTATACAGGGGCATGATGATACTGGCTGATTTGTTATCAATTCCCTTCCTAATAATCCCCAGCATAGCATTGGCCTTCTTTATTGCAGCTACACATTGTGTAGACATTTTCAGCGAGTTATCCACTACGACTCCAAGATCTCTCTCTTGGTCCGTCTCTGCCAGATCAGACCCCATCAACGTGTATTTATATTTAGGATTTTTGGCTCCAATGTGCATCACTTTGCACTTGGCCACATTGAACCTCATTTGCCACGTTGACGCCCACTCACCCATCCTCAACAGATCCCTTTGGAGTGCCTCACAATCCTCCCTGGTTTTCACCACCCTGAACAACTTTGTGTCATCTGCAAATTTAGCCACATCACTGCTTACTCCCAATTCCAAATCGTTAATAAACAAGTTAAAAAGCATCGGACCGAGTACTGATCCCTGTGGTACCCCACTGCTTACCACCCTCCACTGAGAACGTTTCCAATTTATACTCACTGTCTGTTTCCTATTTATAAGCCAATTTTTGATCCACAAGAGGACTTGTCCTTTTATCCCATGACTATTGAGCTTACTTAGGAGTCTTTGATGAGGAACTGTATCAAAAGCTTTCCGGAAGTCAAGGTAAATAATATCTATTGGGTCCCCCTTGTCCACATGTTTGTTCACTCCCTCAAAAAACACTAACAGGTTAGTGAGACAAGATCTTCCCTTACAGAACCCATGCTGAGTCTGCCTCAATAGTTTTTGTTCATCAATGTGCCTACTAATTCTTTCCTTAATAACAGTTTCCACCAACTTACCCGGTATCGATGTCAGACTGACTGGCCTGTAATTTCCTGGATCTCCCCTGGAGCCCTTTTTAAAGATGGGAGTGACATTAGCTACCTTCCAGTCCTCAGGAATGGAGGCAGATTTTAAAGAAAGATTACATATTTTTGTCAGGAGATCCACAAGTTCACATTTGAGTTCTTTCAGAACTCTCGGATGAATGCCATCCGGGCCTGGTGATTTATTAGTTTTTAAATTGTCCATCAGTCGGAGGACTTCCTCTCTTGTTACCGCAATCTGATTCAGGTCTTTCAAACCCCCTCCCGAAATCGGTGCTTCTGGAGTGGGCAAACACTTCTCCTCTTCCACAGTGAAGACAGAGGCAAAAAATGCATTTAGCTTCTCAGCCATTTCCCTATCATCCTTCACTACTCCTTTTACCCCTTGGTCATCCAAGGGCCCCACTGCCTCCCTGGCTGGCTTCCTACTTCTAATGTATTTGAAGAAAGTTTTATTGTTGGTCTTTATGTTTTTTGTGATATGCTCCTCATATTCCCTTTTTGCTTGCCTGATCACAGACTTGCATTTTATTTGCCATAGTCGGTGTTCCCTTTTATCAACCTCACTAAGACTAGCTTTCCACCGCTTAAAGGAATCCTTCTTACCTTTTACAGCTTCCATTACTTTATTTGTTAACCATGCAGGCTTTTTTCTATACCTATTTGTACCTTTCCTAACTTGCGGTATATATTTTTTCTGAGCTTCTAGGATTGTCTTTTTAAATAGTCTCCAAGCTTCCCCAATGGTTTTGACCTTCTCCACTCTTCCTTTCAATTTCTTCCTCACATGTCCCCTCATACCAGAGAAGTTACCCCTTTTAAAGTTAAAAGTGGTTGTGTCAGTCTTTTTGGGCAACTCCCTATCTGTACAAATGTTAAACTCAATGACATTATGGTCACTGTTCTCAAGTGGTGCAATCACTTTTACATCTCTCACCAGGTCTTGGGTGTTACTTAGGACCAAATCCAGGATCGCCTCTCCCCTGGTAGGATCTGTGACCATCTGTTCCACAGCACAGTCATTGAGAGTGTCTAAGAACGCAATCTCTTTTTCCCGACTAGAACTCATATTGACCCAATCAATGTGTGGGTAGTTAAAGTTGCCTATTACAACACAGTTATTTCGTCTAGCCGCTATCTTTAATTCATTCATCATTTTATAATCCTCCTCTATCTTTTGATCTGGTGGGCGATAACAAACTCCCACTGTTAAGCCTCCTTTTGGACCCACTATTTCAACCCATAGCATTTCCAGAAGTGAATCCAATTCTCTTACCCTCTCAATCTTACTGGACGGTATACCCTCTCTGACATACAGAGCCACCCCACCTCCAACCCTTTCCCCCTATCCTTCCGATATAATTTATAACCAGGAATCACCGTATCCCACTGATTTTCCTCATCCCACCAAGTTTCTGAAATACCCACAAAGTCTATTTCCCCCCCAACACCAAGCATTCCAACTCCCTGATTTTACTTCGGAGACTTCTAGCATTTGTGTATAAACACTTATAGTTTCCCACGTTTGTTAAGCCCACAGCCTTCCTCTTGCTGCCTCGAGACCTTGCCAGGCAGTTCCTATCATTAGCCACAGTCTCAGTGGACAATTGTAATCCATTTCCTTGTACAAAAGTAATAGCTACCCCTTCATCTCTTTGAAATGAGCCATCCCGAACCAGAGACTTTTCATCTCCTGTCGGCTTTCCCCCATGTGTTAAACTGTATAAACTGGGATGGGTTGCATAAACTGTATGCAACCCATCCCAAAGCTTGTGACCCATCCCAAAGGTAGTCAGCAGTAGGGCTAGGATTGAGAACCCCCCTCCAATATTGGTGTTGTGCAATAACAGGTCCATTAATAACAAGACCACAGTCCTTTGGGACTGCCTTTTGGAACAAAGGCAGACCTGGCATGCGTGACCAAGACCTGGGTACGGGATGGGGAGACTGTAGCTCTCTCCCAACTTGCCCCAACTGGGTTCTTAGTCCTCCACCAATCATGGACTAGGGGGTGGGGGGAGGAGTGGCTATTTTCATTCGGGAGGCTTACTCCTTCTGGGCACTCCCGCCGTTGGAAATCACGGGCATTGAATGTGTCAGCCTGGTGCTGGAGGCTGAGGAGAGTTTGGCAACCTGGCTGGCGTACTGACTGCCTAATGCACTGGCCAGTAGCCTGCCATCCCTGACAGAGGCTGTATCAGGCTGGGTGTTGGAGCACCCTAGACTTTTGGTCCTGGGTGATTTCAACGTCCACGCCAATGACGTGGTGTCCAGTCAGGCAGCAGACCTAGTATCGTCCATGACAGCACTGGGACTTTCTCAATTTGTATCAACCCCCACACACCGGGCTGGGCACAAGCTTGATTTGATCTTCGTGACTAGAGTAATAGTGGACCAGATTACTGCATTAGCAGTACCATGATCAAACCACTTTGCCCTGAAGGCCTGTCTGAATGTTCCACCCTGACCTTGTTTAGACGGTGAGCAGATTTTAGCTCGCCCATAGAGCCAAATGGACCCAGAGCGGCTTCAGATGGCTTTGCCAGATCCGAGGCCCCTTGGCAGCTCATTGGATGAGCCTGTGGAGGGCTGGCATAGCCAGCTATCTACAGCCATCGACGAGATCACTCCCTGGCACCCTCTGAGCCCTCGCTCTAGGCTGGCTCCCTGGTACACTCACGAGTTGCAGCTGATGAAGCAAGAGCTAAGTGGCACCATGCTCGTGATGAGGCAACAAGAGCATCTTATAGGATGTTTATGAGATCCTATGAGGTGGCAACCAAGGCCGCTAAGAGGGCTTTCTATGCGGCCACGATTGCATCTGCGAGCTCACACCCAGCCCAATTGTTTAGAATGATTCGGTCTTTAACAGTGCTGCCACAGAGCAGGCAAAACGTTAGGGAATTGGATATTGGCTGTGAGGCTTTTGTGAGCTACTTCGTGGATAAAGTCTTGGCGCTCCGCCGTGACCACCCTGCCACAGTTGAAACAGTGAGTGAACTCGAGGCCCCTTGCATGTCTTTGATTCTGGGTTTGGATATTTCAGCCCACTCAGCCTGGAGGAAGTTGACAGATTGCCCTAGGTGGGAGCACATCCGGCCTGTGTTGAAAGTGCTGCACCGGCTGCCAATAGCATACCGGATTCGCCTCAAAGTGCTGGTGTTTACTTTTAAAGCCCTGTATGGCCAGGGTCTGAAATACTTGAGGGACTGCCTTTCCCCACATATGCCCCAAAGAGCACTTTGGTCGGGATCACAACATCGCCTGGTGACTCCAGGCTCCAGGGAGGCCAGGCTTGCTGCAACGAGGGCCAGGTCATTTTCAGTGGTGGCTCCTACCTGGCGGAATGAGCTCCCAGAGGAGATAAGGGCCCTGTGGGACCTTTTACAGTTCCACAGGGCCTATATGACGGAGCTCTTCCACCAGGCTTTTGAGTAGGACCGCCACTACCTCTACCACTACCTCTATCACTGCCACTACCAGTACCACTACCATGTTCAGCAGTGGTAGTTCAGTGGGGCGGCCCCATGAAGAACAATCATGACAGTACTGTGGCCAGTACTGCTGGATGGGCGTGAGTAACAATCATGGGTTCAACCCCCTTATTGCCATATAAGAGTCCAGGGAGTCCACTTGTAAATGTGATTTCATCTTGTTAGATCTGGATTGTAACTATTGAGCACTTTCACGTTGATTGTTTTATCCTTTTTTATGCTATTTTTATCTGTTGGCACATGGCACCCTATTGTAAGCCACCCTGAGCCCGCTTGCGGGGAGGGTGGGGTAGAAATGTGATTAAATAAATAAATAAATATATATATATATCTGTGCACCCAACCACTTGCAGTCTTGATCCGTGCCCCTCCTGGCTCATTAAAGCAGGCCACAAGGGGTTTTGAGGTGCCCTAAGGGAGACTGTCAACAAGTCCCTCTCTGAGGGGTGGTTTCCTGGGGCGATGGTCCACCCTCTCTTGAAAAAACCATCTCTGCACCCAGCTATTATCCAGTGTCCAATTTGCCCAATTTGGGCAAATTAATTGAGAGGGCAGTGGCGGTGCAGCTACAGGGCTTCCTAGATGATGCTTCCACCTTCGACCTCTTCTAGTCCAGTTTTCGTCCAGGACGGAGACAGCACTGGTTGCTCCTACTGATGACCTCTGGAGGCATCTGGATCGAGGCTGTATGGTGGTATTGCTGTTGTTAGATCTGTCGGCTGTGTTTGATATGGTCGACCACCAGCTGCTGACCCACCGCCTCGCCAACGCAGGGATACAGGGGCTTGCCCTTCAATGGCTTGCCTCTTTTCTCCAGGGTCAGGGACAAAGGGTGGCACTCAGAGAACAGCAGTCCCGTAGGCACCCACTTCAATGCGGTGTGCCTCAGGGGGCTGTGCTTTCCCCGATGTTGTTTAACATCTATATGTGCCCCCTTGCCCAGATTGCTCGGAGGTACGGGCTAGGATGTCATCAATATGCAGATGACACTCAGCTCTATCTGATGTTGGGCGGCTGGTCGGACTCCAGCCCAGAAGACCTGAATCGGGCATTACAAGCCGTCGCTGGTTGGTTTAGACTGAGCCGGCTAAAACTAAATCCAGCGAAGACAGAGGACCTGTGCCTGAGTCGGGGTGGTTGGGGAGTGGGGTTCCCTCTCCCGACCTTCGATGGGGCACCTTTGCTGCCTGTGTTGGAGGTTAGGAGTTTGGGAGTGCACCTGAATTCCTCCTTAACTATGGAGGCCCCAGGTGGCAGCTGCTGCCGGCTCGGCCTTTTACCATCTTCGGCTGATTCGGCAGTTGATCCCCTTCCTCAACCGTGACGACCTGGCTACAGTGACCCATGCGACGGTCTCCTCAAGATTAGACTACTGTAACGCTGTTTACATGGGGCTGCCTTTGTCGCAGATTTGGAAGCTGCAGTTAGTGCAAAGTGCTGTGGCCAGACTTCTGATGGGACTCCCTAGATGGGATCACATCCGGCCTGTCCTGAAAGCGCTGCATGGGCTGCCAATAGCATTCTGAATCTGCTTCAAGGTGCTGGTATTTACCTTTAAAGCCCTATATGGTCAGGGTCCGATGTACCTGAGGGACCGCCTTTCCCCATATATTCCCCAGAGAGCACTACGGTTGGTGGCCCAACATTGTCTTATGATTCCAGGCCCCAGAGAGGCCAGGCTTGTGGCAACCAGGGCCAGGGCCTTTTCAGTGGTGGCTCCTACCTGGTGGAATGAGCTCCTGGAGGAGATCAGGGCCCTGTGGGACCTTTCACAGTTCCGCAGGGCCTGCAAGATGGAGCTCTTCCGCCAGGCTTTTAATTAGGAGCTGCCACTACCACTACCACTACCACACCACCAACTCTCTGTGGTAACATTGGGGGTTATGGGATGGCCCAATATAAGACCACTACAGTACTGTGATGGATTGGTGCCACCGAAACGGGCTTGGGGCTAACATCTACAAGCCTCCATCTTGACTTGTCTACAGGAATAATATCACTGAGCACTTTATTAATGTTAATTTGGTTGTTCTTATCTTGATTTTAATGTTTTATATTTGGCACTTGGTGCCTTTGTTGTGAGCCGCCCTGAGCCCACTTGTGGGGAGGGCGGGATAAAAATGCAATAAATAAATAATAAATAAATGCTGGAAATGCTCCCACCTTCCAAAGCAGTTCTTCTCGGGGAGGGGCGGGGGAGATATGTTGTCTGGAGTTTAGTTGTGATACCTGGTGATCTTCAGGCTCCACCTGGAAGTTGGCTGCCCTAGGCATAGCAGTCAGTGCTTCAGAGCAGGGTCTGCTAGATCCAGGCTCTTGCTGTAGGAGCTGAATGTGTACTTTGGGACCAGTCACAGACTTTCAGCCTTACCTACCTCACAGGGTTGTTGTGCATGTCAAAAGGGTAAGAGGAGAATGATATAAGCTGCTTTGGTCCCCATTGCACAGAAGGACTACTTTTCCTCCTGGGAAGCCACTGTTGCCAATCTCCAGGTGAGGGCTGGAGATCACTTAGAATTACAACTGCTCTCCAGATGGCAGAGATCAGTTACCCTGGAGAAAATGGTAGACTCTGTGGCATTCAGGGTTTCAGAACGTGGAAGAGGCTGCAGGTCTCTGTGGAAATGGAAAGCTGAAGAGTGAGGGGGAAATAAAGATAGGCTGATGATTGACTGGGAAGGAGATTGGGTTGCCAACTCTAGGTTGGGAAATTCATGGAGATTTGAGGGGTGGAGCCTGGGGAGGGTGAGGTTTGAGGAGGGGTGCAACCTCATACAGGTACAATGCCATAGACTCCACCCTCCCAACCAGCCATTCCCTCCTGGCCAACAATTGTTGCCAATCTCCAGGTGAGGGGTAGACATCACTCAACATTACAACTGCTCTTCAGGTAGCAGAGATCAGTTCCTCTGGAGAAAATGATGGATTCTGCATCATTATACCCTGCTGAGGTTGCCATGGCACATTGATGCTGAGTGCCCAAGGCCTTGCCACTCTCCCAGAGCCTCTTTCTAGAGCTTGTTGTATTTATTTCAACAACGGGCCTTATTCCTAGTATTGTCATATAGGTCTGTCTGTTGACTTTGCTTCTCCAGTGCTTGTACCTTTAACTGTCTGGAGGTTTCCTGCTCTCTTAAGCGTTTTGTCCATTTACTCTTGCTGCCCTTTATGCCTGGAAATTCTTCCCCAAACACCTATTTGGTGATGCCTCTCTCTTCCTTCAAATTCCTCTTCAAATCTCACTTGTTTCAACCAGTCTTGACCCTTTCACACCTTAACTGCAAACAACATGAAGCTGCGTTTGCTCACATTTATCCCATGTTACTTGTGCCTCTCTCATGCTTTTCTTCTCAATAGGCTTTGTAACTCTTGTCCCTCCCTTTATCCCTTTCCAGTTTCTGTCCCTCATACAGTGTAAATTTAGAACGTTACCCATTCCGGATGACTAGGATGATTAGGATGGATGGGATCCAAGTTCATTTAATATTGTGAATTTTTTACCTCCTGGTATTTTTATTGACACACAGGAAGAATAATTCCCTCTCCTCCTCCTCTTGAGAGGGGGGAAAAAGAAGACCACGTGAATCCAGGAACAGGGTTAAAACTTAAGGGAGCTGCTGAAAGAAGTGGGGAGACACCAACTCACAGGAGAAGAGGAGGAAGCAGAACACATTTTGGTCTGCTAATTTTAATTGTTGGTGGTCCACATTTATTTGTTTTCCTTGCAGTCAATTGGAAAGCACTAGAAATTTAAAATGACAGAAGTAAAACAGTCAACTTGAAATCACAACAAAAGTCTCCTTAAACACTTAAGAAGCCACAAAGGTATAGGTTTTTGCACATCCTTATCCAGGACTCATAGCTGAGCCACTGGGTCATCAATGGGGGAAGGGCCGGGGCTCATTTGCTTGGCATGGAGAAGTTCCCAGGTCCCCAGCATCTGGTAGAAATGACTGTGTGGAGGTGATGGAAAGGATCGGGTAGGAGGTGATATAAAAGACTTGTGCCTGAGACCCTGGAGAGCTGCTGCCATTCTAACTAGATGATACTGACCTTGACAGGCCAAGGGTCGGAGTCAGCATAAGGCAGATTCATGAGCAGCAGGATCTGGCATTTTTTCCTCAGTTCTTGCTGACTGAATCACTCCTATGGGTCCAGTGTAGATGCCTTATCAGACACAGAGCCTGTGCCTGCAGTGCCAGAAGGAATTCTTGCAATTGCTTGGACCATTTCCATTTGCTCCCTCTGACTGATGCTGACAGGTTGCTTGTAGTTTATGAAGGTCACCACCTGCCTACTAGACCTTTGCCCATCTTAGCTGATTAGTGTAGCTAGAAAGAGCATAGGAGGCAGGATTCTTAATGCCTCACTGTAGGAGAATACTTGTCCTAAGGGTGTTAGTATCTGTGGTGTAACCACTGCTATAGACACGTTTCTGCTATAACTTGCCTGATTTTCAGTGTTTCTAGCCTTTGGGGGGGTAGTTGATAAAGCATTGGATGGTGAAGCAAAAGCCAAAAAAAATTGCCTACCTGTGAACACAGTTGAATGCTAGCAAAAAAAAGAAGAAAAGAGGGAGACATGCTTGGAGCAACCCAAGCACCAGCACGACTGCAAGCATCTCAGGGATTCACCTTGGACTCAGCTGGTGGCTCTGCAGATCTGGGAAGCAACGACTGACATAAGCCATTCCTGCTGCTTTCTCCCAAACCACTGGCCCCAGAGATGCTGCCGGTAACTTGGGTGCTTGGCTGGAGATCTAACTCTCGGTGCCAAGTGAAACAATGTGGCATGTTGCCCATATTTTACACTATATGGAACATGTGGCTGGTTATCTCTTCAATGACTTTACACACTTTTTTGTCTAGTAAGACAGTTTTATTTATTTATTTACTTCATTATTATCCTGTCTTTCTCCCCAGCGGAGACCCAGAGCAGCTTGCATTGTTCTTCTTTCCTCCATTTTATCCTTACAACAACATTGTACGGTAGGTTGGACTAGCCAAAGGTTGCCCAGCAAGCTTCCATGGCAGGGTGGGGAATCAAACCTGGGTCTCCTATATCCTAATCCAACACTCTGAACACTACACTACACTACACTATGTCTGGTGAGGCTGAATCACTCCCCCCACCCCCGGTGATTTGCTACTCAGCCACTGTATGAGATCACCCACAGCTTTGGAGTTGGGTGTCATCAATATGATGATAAGACCCAGCTTTATACTCTATGAATGAAGCTGTCAGTGACATTTTTATGTATGTGTGTGAGTGTGTGTTAAGTGCCATCAAGTCGCAGCTGACTTATGGTGACCCCAGCAAGGGGCTTTCAAGGCAAGTGAGAAGTAGAGGTGGTTTGCCATTGCCTTCCTCTGCAGAGTCTTCCTTGGGACTTTTCTTATCTGCTCTTGGCTTTGCCACAATGACCTTGTCATTGCTATGAGTCTGAGAAGAATAACTGATGCTTCAATCAGCAGCATCAGTTGGACTTCTGCCTAGCAAGGCTGGATCCAAAATCATCCTCAGGCTCTTTTTTCCAGACTGGAAAATGGTAGTCTAATCTCATTTAGGATGTACAGATCATTGTCCTCTGGAAAGTCGACTCTGACAACCAGCATCAACTTTACCTTGTCTGAACTTCAGCTTCTTCCATCCTTGTTCAGTGTAGTTCCATCCTTAGAGGAAGAACAAATTTTGCACTCCATGGTATGAGCAGAGGTGACTTTCCATGGCCAAGGACTAAAATCTATAGGGGAAGAGTTTCTCTACTTAACACAGTAGGGAAAGTTGAGAATCCAACTTCCCCTAAAAAATCCTGGGAGGGAGCTTGGAAAGCATTTTTCCAGGAAGGAACTGCAGATTGCAAGAAAAAAATAGCCCCACTGAAAAGAAGCCAAGTGATCTTGGCTTTGTCTGCTGTAACCTCACGATAAATATTTTAAACACTTTTTTTTTTTTAACTTAAGCTTTGGATCCAGAGCAGGCAAGTTCAAACTGGCATCTGGCATATATACAGCTTTTGTACAATAGTCTCTCTCTCTCTCTCAATCCAATACTTTAACTATTCACTCTAACTCCTCGTTTTCCAATTCATCCTTGGTTCCCAACAGATCAAGCTTATGCTAGCATAACAGAAAACATAGGTTGAATCTGCATTTGCATTTTAAAATCAGTTTCGTGCTGCTGTGACACCGTCTTTCTCTATGCTTGTTTGAAGAGTTGTTTGGAGAAGATTTATTTAAAGCAGTGTGGAAGTGCAATGACAGTGGAGCCGCCACAAGAGGATGATAAAATTATGTAGACATGCAAATGTATGCTAGCACTGTTGAAGTGTGAAAACGAAAGCAGATGTAGACAGCTTCTTTGAAGATGGAGTCAGAAGGCTGGGACACCAGTGAGAAAGACAAATGCAGATTCGACTATAGTCTAATAGACCAGCAAGGAATGAAGATAAGGCCAGTATGCTATCTCAAGGTGCAAAGAACCATCAGGGCAAAAAGTCAAAGGTCACCAGATTGCCATATATTTATCACATGGTGCTAAGGGTTGTCTGAGAGATCTCTTAACACCATCAACAAACTATAAGTTTGCAGAATTTCATGGAGTGAAGAAATTTTTTAAACTAGTTTCAGGGCTTTTCTGCATTCTTATTTTCCTCACTTGCGCACTCCTCTTGCTTCAAGGAATTTTTTTCCCTGTTCTGCAGGTGTTTTGTTCCCTCTAGTGGTCAGTTTGATATTACATCACTTTATGTCCAGAGTCTCTCCCTGCAGATATAAACTGCAGGTTTTTATGCTGGATATTGAGTATTATAATATTGAATCAAACATTAGAGAGAATAAAATACATGCAGACCGGAAAAACACCCCTGAAGTAACTGAAACTCATAAACAAGGAAAATGAGAATGCAGAAAAGCCCGCAGTCAGCCACAGATCTGTATTCCCTCTTTTTGTCTTTTCCTCATTTCATGTTATTTTACTTTGCTCACTTACTTTCATCTGACTTCTCAGTTCTGGAAATTTCTCTTCTCTGCATCTCAGATGGGAAAGGAGTTTCCCTCTGGAAGAGAAAGATGGATGAGGATAAATTCAGAGCTATCCAAAAATGTCATCACACTGGCCTAGAATAATCCCAATAGGTTCATCAAGAGGATTTCCCATTCCCTCCTCTGGTCTCCATTGTTTTTATACCCTCTACAGTGCATCTGGGCATCACAGCCCAGGGGATGGCTCCTGATTTCTCATTTGCACTCACAATTACTTCACAGCCAGAAACGCATTAACATTGTTCCATGAGTGCCCACTAATGGAAATATCCCTGTGGTGAGGTTCTACTGAGAGCCAAGAACAGCCATTTCTACTCAGAGGTATCTTTCTGGAGACTGGATTAACTTTCCAGAGCTGAAATATATATCAGAGCAAAAAAATAACAAAAACTTTATAGTTTGAAAGTGCTGCCGTTGGGAAACTGAGTACTCCACTTTGAGCTCTTACTGTACAATTCTTAGTGGGCAGCTGGCTCTTATTGCAAGTGCAATCAAAAGCTGACTTGCCCATATTAAAATTGCAGGGAGCCCTGAGATGTATGATTTTCTCTAAGAAAGAGTCTCATGGCTATCTAATTGAAGGACCTTAATGGTACCAAAGCAAATGTACCTTTTCCCAACCCATCCTTTGAAGGTTGGGCAAATAACCACCAACTTTTGCCCTTTCCTGATTAAAGCACTATGGGCCACATGTACAGGCTTGTGCTTTGTACTTCCAAATCAGGTTAATGCAGAAGAAGAGACTAAAGAAATAACTTTCATATGGCTGACCTGGCCACGTAGATCCTCACCACAGTAACACTGAGACCATAGTTCCCTTTAAACTGTACTGGGGGTGCTAGTGCACAAAACTGTAACAGGTAGTGCAGGGGATTACTGCTTTCAGTCCACAGGCATTTTCCCCTCCATTGGAAACAATGGAGGATGGGGGCATTTCCTTCTGGGGCCTATAGAATTGGACCCCCTGGTCCAATCTTTTTGAAAATGGAGGGGTGGGTTAAGGAGAGGCACCAGCAGCTACACTGCAAATTTGGTGCTTCTACCTCAAAAAGCAGCCCCCCCAGAGCTGATACCCCCAGATTGATTCTCCATTACAGCCTATGGGGTCCATTGACTATAATGTACCCCACAGGCTACAAGGGAGCTGGGAAAAATGACTTTTTTTGCACACCCCTAGTATACTTTTCATTATGATTTTTAAGCTGCCTTTAGTCACAGGGAAAAGTGGGATATAAGTATTTGAATAAATAAGTAGTTTGGGCAGCTTGATAACATTTAAGCAACTTCCTGCTTGTTAGGTTAGGCAGGGTTCCAACAGTGATTGTTCCGCCTCTGTTATACTTGATCTGTAATGCTGGTTGTCATATTTCACTAAACAAACAAAACAAACAAACAAAAAAGTAGACTGCAAGAGAATCCCCCCCCAAGTGATGGTGTGTTTTCTAAGGTTCAGCATAGGGTGATGTTTTGAGGCCAGGTCTATTAATATAGTGAACTGGGGCAGGTAGACCTGTTCTCTGGAGACCAGATCTACAAATATAAATAATTGTCACTTGGAGTCGTAAGATTCCATGCGCTCCCATTGGCTGTAAAATGCCCTCCCTCAGCCATTGGCCCATCAGCTGCCACTCAAGAGTACTCGTGTGCCATTGGCTGGGTGCTGGGTCTGCTCCTCTTCCCCACCCACTCCCCCTTCAGACAGATTTGCATGTCAGATTTACTGGCAGACCAGCTCTCTCTCCTGAGGAAGACAGTTCTCTTGACTCCTGTGAGGGACTGTCTGCTCAGTGGCTATTGGTAGGCAACCAAGCTTGGTTCTGTGAGTAAAAAAAACAAAGGACTTTCAGCATAACCCCCTCCCCCCATAACCTCCTCCCCAATGGCCACTTTCCTGTCAGAATAAATGGGAAAAGGCTCTTTCTCCTGCTTAGCTTCAGCATGGCTGGCTGGCTAATGAGGTGGGCCAGCAACCATCAAACCATTTTCTTCAACTCCCCACTGTGCAGCTGACTTTCCCCTAGAGTTGCCAATCTCCAGGTGGGACCTGGAGATCTCCCACTGTTACAATTGACCTCCAGATGACAGAGATCAGTTCCCCAGGAGAAAATGGTTGTTTTGGAGGATAGACTCTATGGCATTATACCCTGCTGAATCCTTCCACACACACCCCAAATGCTGCCCTCCACAGGATCCACTCCCCCAAATCTCCAGGTATTTCCCTAATCAGAGTTGGCACCTGTACTTTCTCCTCTGTCAGTAAAAGGCCCTTTCCACACCTATGTTGGCCTTTGGGAGAAAACTCATTGGGCCCAGTCCTGATTGGATTGCCAACTCCAGGTGGGCAATTCCTGGAGATTTGAGGGATGGAGCCTGGAGAGGGTGAGGTTTGAGGAGGGGTGGCACCTCAGACAGGTATGATGCCATAGACTCCACCCTCCAAT
Source organism: Gekko gecko (assembly GCA_029375565.1). Taxonomy (NCBI): domain Eukaryota; kingdom Metazoa; phylum Chordata; class Lepidosauria; order Squamata; family Gekkonidae; genus Gekko; species Gekko gecko. The sequence continues at coordinate 42,622,345 of JAPDNY010000007.1, read as the reverse complement.
CCAGCCATTCCCTGATGGGGAACCATTGTTGCCAATCTCCAGGTGGGAGCTGGAGATCATCAAAATTACAACTGATCTCTAGGAGGGAGGGGGGAGTAGATGGAAAACTAAAGGTAGGTTGATGGTTGGCTGGGAGGGAGATAGGGTTGTCAACTCCAGGTTGGGAAATTCCTGGAGATTTGAGGGGTTGAACCTGGAGAGGGTGAGTGTTGAGGAGGAGTGGGACCTCAGATACAATGCCATAGACTCAACCCTCCAAACCAGCCACCCCCTCCTGGGGAACTACTGTTATCAATCTCCAGGTGAGGGTTGGAGATCACTCAAAATTACTACTGCTCTTCAGGTAGCAAAGATCAGTTCCTCTGGAGAAAATGGTGGACTCTGTCATTATACCCTGCTGAGATTGCCACAGCAAATTGTCACTGAACGCCCAAAGCTGGGGCACTCTCCCAGAGCCTCTTTCTAGAGTCCGTTGTATTTATTTCCACAACGGGCCTTATTCCAAGTCTACAAATATAGTGGAAAAGAGTGGGTAGATCTGTTCTCAGGCGACTAGGTCTATCAATATAATGGAAAGGGGTGGTAGACCTGTTCTGCGGAGGACAGGTCTACCAATATATTTATTTATTTATTTAATTTGACTTATATCCCATCCTCTCCACATAGCAGGCTCAGAGTGGGTCACATCAAATTTGGTAGAAAATACAATATACAAAAATTAAAACAGTTAAAACACCAATAAAATACAACAACAGTGAAAAGGGGTAGGTAAAATTTGACTTGATTCTGTTTTTTCTTATAATGTTTAACTTATTCTTAAAATATATTTTAAATATAATTTAAAATAATTTATTCTAAGATTTTTACAAGGTTATTACTTTACGGGATAGTCAAATGTAGAATTGCTCACAACTTTAATGCTACTAGCTTTTTTCACTCATGAGGTAGAATTTCTGCTCACAGCACTATGTAATTAGAGGGAACACTGAGAGACTAGACTACTGTATGCAATGTACATTGGTCTCCCCTCAAATTCAGAAATTCCAACTAGTCCAGAATGTCACAGCTCGGCTATTAATTGGAGCTAGATGCAGCATGCATATTACTCCCATTCTGCAGATGCTCCGTTGACTGTTACCAGGCTCAGTTTAATGTATTGGCTATCACACACAAAGCCCTTCATGGCCTCGGCCTCTCCTATTTGCGAGACCACCTCTCTCCCTGTGTTCTGCCACAATAACTTTGCTCAAGTCAGCAGGGGCTTCTGCAGGTACCAATCTGAAAATGGGCAAAATCAACAACTGCCTGTACACATGCTTTCTCCGTTGTGACTCCCAACTTGTGGAACCCTTGACCCGAGGAACTAAGGAAAGCTCCCAGTTTCCTGGCTTTCCACAAAGTGCACAAAACTAAATTATTCAAGAGGGCTTTTCTATTCAGGTAATAGGACTGCACTGTACAAAATGGTTTTACAAACTTGCTTGTATAAATGATTAGGGTCTGTGGTCTATACTGCTGTGTACAGCTTATTGGAAGTAGGATCCTATTTATGTAATTTCTGTACCACTTAATGTGTCATGTGCCTATTTATGCCACCCTTCAGTTCTTTCCAGTGGTTTCAGACTTCTAAGATGCCCCGTTTTGTTAATTGTACTGACTCACTATGTGTAATCTGCCTGGAGTCCCTGTGAGAGGGGCGAGCTATAAGTAATGTAAATGAATAAATAAAATAAAAATTACACTGGCGGCGGGGGGGAGCTAGAGTGCTTTAAAACAAACCTCCCACATTGCCCAAGGCTTTATCTGAAAATTGTTAGAAATGTTTTTATTTTCTTATAATTCAGTAGTTATTCACAAGAATTGTCCACTTTTTCAGGATATATAATGCATATTTAACTCACTGGAACTCATTGACTTAAGATATTGAGGTGTTCTCTAGCATAAATGGCTTTAACAAGAAATCAGATATGTTGCAGGCTATTAGCCATAACAGGTAAGCAATTTTGCTTAACAGATCCTGGGATTAACAATGGATGTTACCATTATATCCTGTTTGTGGACTTTTCCAATTCTTGTCAGGGGGTGTGGAATATGCAAATAAATTATGCTAATAAGTTATGCTAATGAGCGCCTGCACCTCTTTTTCTATGAAATGACCCCTGAATAGAAAAACACATGTTTATCTTGCTCATATGTTAAATTTGTCCACATTTATGCCTTAAAAATGTAATATGAAGCAGCCCTCAGTAGACAGGGTGACGAGTGTACATTTTCATGATATGAGGTCAGATATGCAACATCAGAACTAGCACTTAGAATCACTGCAGTCACACACTGAGTGAATTTTTCAGTCCAGGTAAATTTTGTCTGTTGAGATTCACTGGCTGTAGACTATGAGAACCAGCCCCAATGGCAAACATATGATGTGAGCCAGATTTTGTCCACAAAAAATAAAAAATTGCAAACTGAAACCCCTTTCTGTCATCTCACATAATGAGATAGTGTATTACCCACAAACTTCCTGATATGTGTATGCATCATTTTGGGTGAATAGGGCAATGTGTGTGTTTTTAAGCTTTGATATGCATGAATGTGTGCACATGACAACTTTATGTTTCCAACTGCATATACCAAAGCTGGAATACAGTGAGTTGCCCTAGTGATACCGAATGATAAACATGTCGATCTAGGAAATTTCATGTAAAGTGGTCTCCTAGTATGCAAGGTAAAAAGGTAATGGTAAAGGTTTCCCTTGCTCAAAAGCTAGTTGAATCTGACTTTAGGGGTGGTGCTCATCTCCATTTCCAAGCCGAAGAACCAGTGCTGTCTGAAGACATTTCCGTGGTCATGTGGCCAGCATGACTAAATGCCGAGGCACACAGAACACTGTTACCTTCCCACTGAAGTGTTACCTATTTACCTACTTGCATTTTCTTGCTTTTGAACTCCTAGGTTGGCAGGAGCTGGGTCCAGAGATGGGAGCTCACTCCATCAGGCAGAACTAGGGTCTCAAACTGTCAAACTACAGACCTTCCGGTCTGCAGCTCAGCGTCTTAACCTCTAAGCCACCATGGCCACTAGTATGCAAGGTAGGAGCACTTAAAAAAAAAAGATTTACTGAAAAAGGCCTGAAAACAACAAAAATAAACCAAGGCTGCAGTTATGCAAATCAAGTACTATTTATATGTAAATTTACCAGTCTTTTGTGTAGATTTTTACTTGGGTAGGTATTAGATATTGGTTCGAAGATCAAAACCAATTACATGTTGACCTGCCTCTGATTGCACTGAACATACATATACAAGTTCCCAATCCACATTCATTTGTAGCTCAGAAACTTTCAAGGCTGCTGGAACTACAGTCACCAGCAGAGAGGTGTTTATTGTCGGCTAAACCAAGTTAACTTTACATCAACAGCCAAAAAGGGCAAGGGTTGAATTTACATATGGTAGGCCGCACACTTCTAGGTATTGTTTGGTCCATGACAAGGTCAGAGTGGAAAATTCCCTCATTACCAAACCAAACTGCCTCCAAGTGCACATCCTCACTGAACTATGTAATTATTTTCTTCAGAAAAAACTAAGATGGTTTTGGCTCCATGTCTCACCCCTGTCCTAAGGCACAGCATGCAAAAATGTGAACTGTCGACTTTGATATCTGTACCAACTCTACAGTACTTGCCAAGAGAGCAGGCTCCTTTTGAGACTTAGAGAGGCCTGGGGGCTGAATATTCATTTGAGGAATCTTTTCCCTTCTTTCAGTACAATGTGTCAGTGTCATTTTTCTCTTCAGTTTGAAATACTAGATATGTACAAGTGGAGAACCCACAAGGCCTTGCATTAGTCACTTCATTTTCCTCTGTATCCTCCTTCTTTTTCTACTCCTGGAAACCCCTACAACCTTTCCTGTTTCCCTGATTCCTTCTCTCCTCCCTACTCACCAACCAACCTTTCTTTTATCTGCCCTCCAGTCTTCACCCCTATAAAATGCCTGCTCTCTCCCTTCCTTTTACTGACAGAAACCAAGGCTTGAAAACTGGCGATACTGTTGTGGTTGTCTGTCAGTGGGCACTGAGGGCATTCATGTCTTAAAGCATCATGGACATCTTAAAGGTGGTGGTTCTATTATTTTAGGGGTTTATAACCCCATTTTTAATTTTTGTAAAAGATTTCAGTTTCTTCTGCAAATCTGGGGGGTCCCCCAACTTTGCAGAAGTATCTGTTTTCCTTCTGTGTGGCCCCAATCTGCATTTTGCTATTAGAATATATCATCATGATGTAGCTAAGAATATATTATTATGATATAGGTAAGCTATTTGAATAAAACTAGTTAAAGTCATGCTGTGGTCTCATCTTTATTACTGGGGAAATAAATCAACATATCTCATTCTCAATATGGCCTCATCTGTGGATAGTCAAATCCTGACAGGGCAGATCTTTCTAAATACATGAGCAAAGCCCCAGGTTTGCAGAAAAATCTGAAACTAAAATATAAATAAATGGGTGTGTGTTAATCCTCCAAAACACAAAAGCATTGTCTGAGCAAGTTCGGACAATGTTCTTACCTCCTCCTCCTCTGTTGTAGGGCCTGGTGGGGGAGAAGGAAGCCCCAGCAGGCCTGCTGGGAGACATGCTAGGCTCACCATTGAGAACAGTGATGGTGGGAGGGGAAGCCTCAGTGGTAGGGCTGCCAGCCTCCAGGTGGGGCCTGGAGATCTCCTGCTTTTACAACTGATCCCCAGCTGACAGAGATCAGCTCCCCTGGAGAAAATGGCTGCTTTGAAGGGTGGACTCTAGGGCATTGGACCCTGCTGAGGCCCCTCCCCTCCTCAAGCCCTGCCCTCTCCTGGATCCACGCCCAGAGTCTCCAGGTATTTTCCAACCCAGGGCTGGCAACCAATGTTCCTTCTAAGCTGAGTTAGTGTGATCTAGTTCAGTTTTTTAGCCTCCGGCTCACACATTTTTGTTTTAGCTCAGGAAGGATGGCTCCCAAGCAAACTAATTTATGCAGTAGCCAAATCGCTCACTCACAACTGCCAGGAGCTCACAAAGTAGAATTTTTGCTCATAAGACTCCACAGCTTAGAGGGAGTGCTGCTGGCAACCCTACTCAATGGGCAAACAGGGATCATAGCTGAGAGTGGCGATGGTGGCAGGAAAGCATCACTGGGACCACTGGTGCAAGGAGGGTGGGTGAAAGAAGCCTCATTGGGCTCTATAGCCATGACAACGGTGGGGAGGTGACTGGGGTGGGAGGTAGGAAAGCATTCCTTGCTGCTTTTGAATGGGTGTTTCAAAAATCAGGACATAGTTATGTTTGCAAATCTTGATCTATTCTCTTTCATGTGCAAGGCCTGAGACAACCCCCTACATGGTCCTACAAAGGAAAGGATCCACCCTACAAATGGATGTCAGGATGAAGCTAAGTTGAACAAGAAAGAAAGAAACAAAGGTGTCCCATTTTAGATGAAATACATGATGACGCATGGGGGAGGGGGACTCGAAGAGAAATATGTGCAAGATCTGAACTTCTTCTTTTGCTAAATTAGTGAATAAAATAAAATAAAATAAAATAAAATAAAATAAAATAGGGATCCACGAATAAATTCACTACTTTTGTACACAGGCGCACCTTAGATTCACAGATCCTTTCATAATGAGTTGACTGGATTAGGCAGATTTGTTAATGCAGCTGAGTTTTAAACAAATGTCAGTTTTCCCCTTAATGTAAATCAGCACTTTTTGTATATAGTTCCTTTGTACCTTCTGTGTTAGTGTGAACTATTTTGTTTTTCAATAGCTGAATGGTTTTTGGTAGTCTGAGTAACCAGTGGGTGTTGTGTCCCCAACTGTAGTGCTCTCTGGGGTATATACGGGAAAAGGTGGTCCCTCAGGTATGTTGGACCCTGGTTATTCCAGGCCCCAAGGAGGCCAGGCTCATGGCTACTAGAGCCAGGGCCTTCTCAGTGGCAGCTCCTTCCTGGTGGAACAAGCTCCCAGAGGAGATCAGGGTCCTGCAGGATATTGTGCAGTTCCGCAGGGCCTGCAAGACGGAGCTCTTCCGCCAGGCCTTTAATTAGGAGCTGCCCACATTACCATCAACGACCACTATTAACATCTGTGGTGGAGGCGGGCAGCAGTGAGATCGAGCCAAACTGCCAGGATATGTCACGCCATTTCCTGAGCCTGCATGATATGTCACGCCATCTTGGTTATTAATCACTGACTGCACTTTAATTGGAAATTGTTGATTGTTTTAAATGTTTTAATAGTGTTAAATGTTTTAATGTTTTAAATGGTTTAACTATATATTAACCTTGGCACATTGTGCCAGGCAATGTGAGCTGCCCTAAGCCTGCTTGTGGGGAGAGCGGGTTATAAATACAACAAAACAAACAAACAAAAAAATAAATATCTCAGTAGGATGGACATGACAACAAATACAATAATTAGAAAACGATGGCATTATAGTTACTACAGTTGTCAAAAGTCAATGTCTAGCCATCATGAAGAAACAATAACAGTCTTATAGTCTTCCAGGAAATTAAAATCACAACACAGAAATGTTTGGATCTGCACACCCATAGAGGTAAGAAAAGTACAGTCACCATAATAAAATGAGATTAATGAGTTTACAAATCTAATTAGCAGTAATCTATTAGAAGTATCGGCTTTTCGCTTAGGCCTTCCTCTTCTGGACAGCCCCTTGTTCCTCATTGCCCTCCACAGCGACTCTGCAAGCTTTCTCCACTTGCAACACAGTAGCAATGAGCAAACCCACAGGGAGGGGGGGGGAAGGAAGCCAGTTTGCTACTCCTGGCCACACCGAGATTCTTTGACTCCCTCCCAAAAAAAGCTGAATGCTTTGACCGGCTCAGTCCAAGCATGCCCACTCAAGGCTGGCCCAGCAGAGCACATGGCAGGCGACCTGAGAGTTTAGTCACTCAGGGTCAGGGGTCATTTCCTGCAGGAGCGCACAGGAAGAAGAAGAAGAGAAGAGATTGGATTTATACCCCGCCCTTCACTACCCAAAGGTATCTCAGAGCGGCTTACAAACTCCTTTCCCTTCCCTTCCCCACAACAGACACTGTGTGAGGTAGGTGGGGCTGAGAGAGCTCTTTTTCAAGAACAGCTCTTATCAGAACTATGGCTTGCCCAAGGTCATCCAGCCAGGTGCAAGTGGAAGAGTGGGGAATCAAACCCGGTTCTCCCTGATTAGAGTCTGTGCACTTAACCACTACACCAAACTGGCTCTCAACCAAATTGACCAAGTATCAGTCAGTTTCCAATGATGTGCAGAGCTCCAGCAGTAAGGAGCCCAGGGGCTGGGCACATGCAACAAGCCCCGCCACCTGCTTCCAGCAGCCCTTAGTCGGGCCACGAGGAGCAAGAAGCAGCCAGGTAAGTTGCAGAGGGCCCCCTCCACCCGCCTTCAGGTACAAGCTCACCCACCCCCCATAGCTAGCAATCCAAAAGAGTCCAGTGGCACCTTTAAGACCAAATTTTATTCAGTTACAAGCTCTCCCTCCTCTGCAAGGACAGATCTGCACATTTCCCCCCCCCAATAGCTAGCCTGAGCGGTGGGTGTTTCCTTCTGACACTTCCAGTGCTGTCAGGGGGTGTGGCATATGCAAATAAGTTATACTAATAAGTTATGCTAATGAGCTCCTGCACCTCATTTTCTACGAAATGACCCCTGCTCAGGGTATTCTTCCCCCTTGCCCTGGGCAGGGCAGGGAAGTCTTTGGAAGCAGGATTCAGCTGCTCCAAAGCCAGGGGTGGGTGGAGGGACAGACAGGGTGGGAGAAGGCACAGGACTGGCTAATCACAGGCAGGGCACACCATTCCCCTGCAGGTTTGCCAAATGAGCAGTTCAGTCACACCAGCTGCCAACCATTGGCGTGTCAGGAGGGCAGAACAAGTGAGGCAGGTGTCGTGGGCCAGCTTAACCAGCCTGAGTCCAGTGTGGCTGGAGACTACTCAGGCCAGCTCTGAACCAGCTAAAGTTAGTTAGAGATACAGGAGCCTTAAAATTCATTGCTGGTACCTGACCTTCACCCACCCACCCACAGCTCTGAAGCAGCCAATGAAGCATAGCTGCAGGAAAATAGCCCACCAGGCTCCTCTTTGTTAACTGAACAGTGAAGGGAAAGGCTCCGACAAGACTTAAAACACACAGTTCTGAGTAAGTGCATGAGCACCTCCAAGCAGATGGCTATGAATCAGGCTTGTTAAGGAATGCCAGTTTGGTGTAGTGGTTAAGTGCGTGGACTCTAATCTGGGAGAACCGGGTTTGATTCCCCACTCCTCTGCTTGCACCTGGCTGGATGACCTTGGGCAAGCCATAGCTCTGGCACAGCTGTTCTTGAAAAAGAGCAGTTTCTGTCAAGAGCTCTCTCAGCCCCACCTACCTCACAGGGTGTCTGTTGTGGGGAGGGGAAGGGAAAGGAGTTTGTAAGTTGCTCTGAGACACCTTTGGGTAGTGAAGGGCGGGGTATAAATCCAATCTCCTCCTCCTCTTCTTCTTCTGTATAAATCAGACCTGGAGTACTGCAGATTGTGGAATCAACTTGTCACAACCCTGTGACCACAACTCTGGACTCTGCCTGTCTCCTGTGACCTTTAGACTGCTTTTTGGAGCTGCCTGATTCTTGCTGATCAATGACCTCACTGTCTTGACTCTGCTTTCCTGAATAACCCATGAACGCTGACTGCTGCTAAACCGGTATTTGATCTCTGGACTGGGCTCTTGACTGTGATCTAGCTCTATTGCCTTGCTCTGTGGCCTAGCTCTTACTCTGCCTGTATTCCAGGACAGCAAGTCACAGGGTGCAAGCAAGCAAGCCAGGAGAAAGCAGGACTGGACCGGCCAGCTAATGGGAGGGCAATTAAGGAAGAGGGGTCTGTTGGATAGAGGAGAAGGCAGGCACACCAGCCAGCTGGAGAAGGCAAGTGCAGACCACAAAGATAGAGAATGTGGCAGATTGGCTGGCCGGAGCCTAGAGGAGGAGAAGGTGGTGCAGGTAGGACTGGGCATGACAGCATGGTGACATTTAAACTTTTAAAAACATTTTTATGAGTTCAAAGAGAGAGTTTTGTGGGGAGTGTCGTGTGATTAAGGGGGCATGACCCCAAGATGCCCCACCATAGTTACAGGCTAGAAGGTAGTCCATTTGGAAAATATCAAGCAGCCCAATTAGGCCATTGTGAGTGAAGTCAGATATATTTTTTATTTTTTAAATGTTATATTAATTAAATAAGTATAACAATAAACATATTAATAACCATAAACATTGCATAATCCAAACAGTTCACAACAGCATACACATGGATTATCTACAAACTTAACTTTCGTACAGTAAACACTTTGAACTGCAGGAATACCACTATACCAGTTTTAGATCACTCTATACCACTCAAAAACAAAGCCAGCTTTTATCCTTAACATAAAAGGGGAGTACTTCTTTTCTGACAGAAACTGAATTATTAGAAACCATGTAGAAACAAAGGGTGTTTGCTAGTTTTTGCTGGTTTGATTAGAAATGCCGTTTATGACTTTCCCCATTATAAATTGCATCCATAGTTTTTCATACCACCCATCAAGGGAAGGCCCTAAATTCTATTTCCGCTTGGAGGCAATAGTCAGTCTGGCAGCTGCAGTCAAGATAGAAATAGTTTCTTTCTTTTGTTTCAGAGGGGGAGAAACCAATCAAAATTCCAATAAAAACAGTTCAGGACTACAGGGGATTGTTTGATTCGTGATTACACTTATTATAGCGGCTATGTCCTTCCAGAATTTCTGGATACAGGGGCACTCCTGCCAACAATGCCAAAATGTGCCAGGTTGCCCGCAACCTTTGCAGCATACTGGACTGTTTATATTGTGAAGTCTTTGTGGTGTATAATACCAATGGTCTTCATTTTAAAGAACTGAAGTTTTTTTATTTTTTTCTGAAGGTATCTGCCAGATCTATTGCCAAAATGAGTCTGAAAGTTCTCTGCCCGTCAAGTTGCCTTTTTTAAAAAAATTAAACTGAGCTGTATTAAGATTCCTAAGCAAAATGTGTTGAATGGCAGAAACTATGCCCTTTGAGCAGCCATCAAAATTCTTAATAATCGCTTCACACTTAAGTAACTGAGAGAATGATGTGCCTGAACATTTAAAGTGAAGTCAGATATATGGATCATACAACGCGATCTCAAGAGTAAGCCCTATTGAATAAAATAGGTCTCACTTCTGAGTAGACTTGTTTAGGATTGCTCCCATAATCCTTAGAAGAAATTAAGCTACATGACTGCCAACAAGACACTCCCACAGGACCATAAAGTCCTGCAAACATTCTTGGTGATGGTAATGTTCCTTCCACAAAATATACCAGATAAAGCATCTCAGACAGTTTTACTGGTATAAGAAAATGTCACAGTGCAGGGGTCCAAGGAACTAGACAAGGCATGTGGTTTTCAGCCTTATGTATAGCATGTGTATTTAAATTCTGTGATGCTAAGACACCAGTTTCTGAATAGGTTATTCACCAATTTCTGAATAGGTTAGGAGCCTGCAGGCTACAAGTCAGTAGCCTTCAGTCATATATCTTCAAAGACCTGACTAAAGCAGAGCAAAAGTATACACAAACAGAGATAGAACTTCTCCCACTAGAACAAAAAAACCCACCAGTACATCTGTGATATGCAGGCAAGGATACAAGCAGCCATGAGCCACTTGGAGCAGTGTTCTCTGGCATTTGTAATGGCATTGGCGGCTTCAGATCCTGAAATATGATTTGATCCTTCAACATATACCCCAGTTAACAGATTGCAGAAGCAGTGGGAAGAGGTGTACTGCCAACCATCACAACAGCAGATGACAGCAATCCTGATGAAAAGTAGTCAGTCCTGTGTCCCCAGCCAGCAATAATGCGTAAACTGGGAGAAAATACAACACAAGCCAAGATTCTGAACCACAGGGTTTACACAAACTCACACATGCAGGCTGTATGACAGCCTGTAATGTTAATTAGCTATTGTTTCCCGTTAAATACTATTGTTTCACAGCCTGTCTTCATTGCAAGTCTGTGACGTATAATTACTTCTTACACCTCCTGAGTTTCAGAGTGCTGCATAAGACTCTTTTGTTTGCAAAGCTTTTTCGTTAGGTGGACAGGGGGAATTGGATGGGCTGGCTGCTGGAACTATAGCACTTGCTGTTTTATGGCTCATACTTCGTTTTTTTATTTTTGAAGTATATAATGTATAGACTCCTTTTTAATCTTTGGCTTGGTTTTTACAAACCATAGAAATTATTTAAAAAGTGTGTCTAGGCCCGTCTATTTGAAATGGTGGGGTTCAGATGACAGAATATGCTATAAAAATAGATTTTATACATGGAAGTAGCCAATGAAGTTAAAGTTGAGGGTATTGAGGCTCATCTGTCAACTACCCTGCTCTCTTTTAGGCAATTTTTATGCAGGATTTAACTAAAGGATTTGCACTTTTAAAATTGTTTTTTACAGTCTGCTTCTAGCCTGAGGACTGTTTTATGAGGATCGTTTTAGGTTGCTAAATGTTTTGCACTACTTTTATCTTCTGGTTGGGTTTTTATTGGCTAAGTGTTGTATGAGTTGTTAATTTTTATGATTTTTATGTTTCATTTATGATTTTATCATGTTTTACTTTACGTGCAGCACAGAGCAGGTCTCTGAAGTGCAAGCACATAAATTTTGTGCATAAATAATAATCATGATCTCTTCCCCTGAAATCTAGTTTTCTGTGTGCACAAACATATATTTAAGAAGGAACATTTAATTATTTTAAGTCCTCTTCTGCTTTCTGAAGTGGTATTGTCCAGTTCAGATAATTACCAACTCAACAAACACTTGTGAAGGCCTATATGTTAGATAGCAATTTGTGTAACACTGTTCTTATGGCTTTTTAACCCAAAGTAGCTACCTTTCTGATCAAGTTGCTCTTCTCTAAACTGCTTTTCCACCTACATACAGGCCCACAGTGAGCCTTCCTGCTATGTTTGACTTTAAATAACCAATGGAAACCTCATTTCCTTATTCCACAATCCTGACTTCTAACAAAGGTTAGGGTTAGGGTAACCCTAATCCTAACCCTAACTCTAACAAAGGTTTATCTGCAATTTTTCTATGATGTTAGCATCAGAGTTGGTTTCCATATGAAAACAGGTCTGTGCAGTTTCCCTGTTGCCAGTGGGGCTGCCGATACAGCACAAGAACAAAGGGGCTTCCACATGGCAGTTTTGCCTGCAGTTTCCCTGCCCCACTCCCACCGCAGCAGCCACACCCCCTTCAGTGCAGTCAGGCTTTTCCAATTTTTAAAAACGTTTTATCAATTTCATATTGTTGTAGTGATATCCCACTGTAACAATAAGTGTTCTAGATTGTGTGGAATATCCAGGTTTCATTTTTTTTTTAAAGTTACTCAGTCGCTAAGGACTTGGCAACCCTAAGCCCCTTGGACTACCCACACAGTCAGAAGCTGAGGGGCAAGCTTCTAACCTTACTGGGATTATTCAAGACAGTCAACCCTGATAGGTAGGCCACTTGCAGAATGAGTTTAACTTGGTAGGTAGACTCTTAAGGTCTAAGATACTGGAACAGGGTTGGGACATCTAAAGCACAAAATAATCAAAGGATTTTTATTAATGTGCACAAGAATATTTCAAAAGAACATTAGCAGTGAGAACGGGACATCTGATTAGATACTGGATTGTTTTAACACCTGATCTCTTTGTTTACATGGTATTTTATGATATGATATTATTATGTGCAAACTATTATTTTAACATTGTTTTAATTGTATTATTTTAATTGTTGTACACCATCCTGAGCCCATTTGCGGAGGGGAGTATATAAATCTAATAAACAAACAAACTAATTAAAACAAAAAAACCCTACTAGCTACACATTAGGCCATTAATTCATAATTACCAGACATTACCTTTCTGTGTTGAAGTTGGGCAGCAATCCATATTTCTCTGTCCTGAGAACATCTTGCTGGGCCAGAGCCTGGTCCATTCCAAGATTAGCTCATCATGCCTCATGATAGCTGTGGCTGGCTATGAGCAAAGAACAGGAAGACTAACTTGTTTAAGGCCTAAGATCTGAGTGGGCTGGGGCCCATTAGCCCAATAAAAAACCAAACCATTGAAGCTATGTTGACATGAACCTGTTACAACAGATGGCCCAGGAGGGGGCCCCTTTATGATGAAATGGAGGGCAAATCTGCAATCTAACTCATTCCTTGTGTAGTGTAAATCATAGCACCAATTGAAGGATACATTAGCGCCAAGTCCTGCCCTGGTAAACAAATGGTTTGTCCCTCTATCCAAATTGTTATCCAAAGATCACAAGATTGTTTTGCCAACCTTCCAGTACCGACAGCCAGTTATTTTCCATTTGATCACTTCAACCCATTTGCAGCCTAGAGATTAATATGCAGCCTAGTGTTTACTAAAACAACAAGAAATTGAACTAAAGGTCCAGTTTCTTGACAATGGGCTTTCAAAGGCAGGTGAGAAGCAGAGGTAGTTTGCCATTGCTGGGCTTGCAAAAATGCCCCTCCCAACTTCTTCAGTTTCTACTGCAGAGATTCTCTGGCTTGACCTTAGTCCTGGTTCTGCTGCCACTATAGTGTGACCATGTGAAAATGTTACATTTCGGTCAATTAAACTGCTTTAGGATACAAGCTAAAAGTGAAACCCTAATTTTATTTAATTTTAGTTACCTTGTTTAGAGTCCACATTTCTCAATGAGACTCAAGGCGGATTACATAGTGTAGTCAAATACAATCAACAAGATGAGGGCTTCCAGTGCAATAGGATTTAGATTGGTTCTGCTGGGCTTGCAAAAATACCCTCCACCTTCAATTTCTACTGCAGAGATACTCTGGGACTTTGATTCTGTTCTGTTGGGCTTCTATTGCCCTTGTGTTTTTTTGCTATTTTCCCCCTCCGTTGCAATAATGGAGGATGGGGGCACCTTCTTTGGGGAGCTGTAATTCAGACTCCATAAATCCAAGCATCACCAAACTTGGAAAGGCAGAAAGAGGAGAGTCATCCAGAGATCACCTGTGAGTCTGGTGTCTCTATAATACTGGTGTATGTGTATGTTCTACCACATCATGAATGTTGCAAACTGAACCAGTTCATTTAGCCCCTAAAAGTTTGTGATGGTTCATGGTTCACAAACTGGACATACTATGAACCACAAACCAAACTGCATTTTCCTGGCTCATGCCTATACCTACTCTGAACAAGAGGATACTGTTAGGAGGTATGTAGGGGTTTCGGCTGTGTTCCTGCAGAGTGCAGGGGGTTGGACTAGATGGCCTGCAAGGTCCCTTCCAACTCTAACATTCTATGATTCTATAGGACTGAATATGGAGAAACAGAATGGTTCCCAATTGGCAAAGGTGTCAGACAAGATGTATTTTATCACCCTGTCAGTTTAATCTATACACAGAACATATCATAAAGAAAACTGGATTAGATTTAGATGAAGGTGGAGTGAAAACTGGTGAAGCATTCACTATATGAGATGTACAGATGACACCACATTACTGGCAGAAAATAGTGAAGACCTGAAATGACTACTGATAAAGTTTAAAACAGAAAGTACCAAAGCAGAATTACGGATGAACATCAAGAAGACAAAAGTAATCACTACCAGGGAACTACACAACTTTAAGGCTGACAATGAAAAAATTGAAATTGTTCAAGATTTTCTATTCCTTGGCTCTGTCATCAACCAAAAGGGAGACTGCAACCAAGAAATCAGAAAGAGATTGAGACTGGGAAGGACAGCCATGAAGGAGCTGGCAACAAACCCCAAGATAATTCATGGCATAGTTTCCCCCAAGGGTGTGAAAGTTGGATAATGAAGAAAGTTGACCAGAAGAAAGTTGGTTCATTTGAATTGTGGTGTTGGTGGAGAGTTTTACAGATACTATGGAACACCAAAAATACAAATACAAATAAATGGACTCTAGATTAAATCTATTCTCTGATGAGGCAAATCACCACCCTAAGATGTGATGGTACTTCTGGTGGCCCCTCCTGGATACAGCCTTGCATGTAGAGGAAAGATGTGATACTCATATCCTTTCCCTTGCTGGCAGAAAAGCATACCATTCAATTTTCCACCAATGGAAACAGAGACACATTTGTAACAGTCCTATTCCCATATCTGCTTGAACCTCTTTTCCATAACACCTTGCTGAAGGCTGTACTCTGTCAGTTTTATGCTGCATTCATTTACTCCACAATCACCCATTCACTATTGATTTAAATGCCAGATGGTGTTTGTTGTGTGGTTTATAGCAAAACAACAATAGCAGATTTCATTAACAAAACAACTCTGAAAGGTAAAAAATAAAGGGGAAATAGGGACACTGACTTACTTGGAATAGAGAACAAACTTTAGAAAATATCCATAGTGAACTGGAATATATGGGAAAGAGCAGGGTGGGTGATACTGAGCAGGACACTGCCAAGAGAAAAAAGAATCCTTCCCCATTCCCAACAGCAGTGTTATATAGCTGCTTTGTATTAACAAAAATAATGTTGGGATACTGTTACCTGTGACTGCTGTGGAATGAGTAGTCTGGTTTGGACTTCAGAAATACATTTTATGTCCCATTCCATACTAACAACTTGGAGCAAAAAAGTTCCCTGTCATTTTAATAGAGGATTAGTTTGTGGAAATGCTCAGGAGAAGATTTTCAGGGCATGCCCATAAACAGCATCCCCTGGTAAATAATATCCCATTAAATCTGTCTTAAGAGGGCAGGACTTTTTTCTCCAGATTGTTGGCAACCCTCAGCAGAGTTGCCAACTCCGGATAGGGAAATATCTGGAGGTTTTATGGATGCAGCCTGAGGAGGGTGGGATTTAGGGAGGGAATTCAATGGGGTAAAATGCCACAGAGTCCGCCTTCCAAAGCAGCTATTTTCTGTAGGTGAACTGATCTCTCTGTCATCTGGAGATCAGTTTTAAATCCAGGAGATCTCCAGCCGTTGCCTGGAGGTTGGCAACCATCTATGTTAGGCATGGGGATTCCACAGTACAGCTCCTGGGGCTGGATTTAAAGAGGAAGATTTGTGTGTGGGGTTCAGGGACATGGCTACCCACTGAATATCCTATTGAATATCCTGCTACCCTCTGAATATCCAGCTAAACTGCTGCATCTGAAGACTTATATCTGAATAAAACTTTGTTGGTCCCAAAGGTGCCACTGAACTCAAACTTTGTTCTGCTAAACTGCTATTACTCTTGCTGGGGAAAAGTAGCTGAAGGGGTGATTTTCAGGGGGGGATGGCACGTGGAGGACAGGGTAAAGTCACTATTCTCTCCACCATGCTGGTCTTCTCTTTCAGATCTCAACCTTGGCAACTGAACTGTGTAAAAAAACCCCCAAAGACTCGAAGGTGGGGGGAGAGATCACAACTGACACATCATGCACTATTCTGCCCTAAGCATTTTGCCTCCAGCATTTTGGAAAGGTGAGACAGAAATATTTCAAATAAATAAAAGATAAAGGGAAAGCGAAAAAAAAATGAAGCCAAGCTTGTATTGAACTGGGCAGTGAATGGAAAACAGACAGAAAAACAGTATGAGTTAATGCCAATAAAGGAGGCCTTTCAGCAATAAATCAGAGGGAGAGTAATGGTGGGAAGGAGGCAGCTGAAATTAAGAATGACTCAAAATGTATGAGGTAATTATACCTTTTGAAAAGTTAACAAGAAACGTAAAGGCTTAGACAATTAGAGAATAATGAAAGCCTTGCAAACACTGCTATTGGTAAACAGCAGGTAAGAAAATTTATGGAAAATGCTCCTGCGAACACATCAATGAGTTCAGCTGACCTCCATAGTGGCAAGCATTAACAAATAGTCTGCAAATTATCTCCCCAAATTCCAGAATGTTGGGAGGAGGAGGAGGAGGAGGAAGAGGAAGAGGAAGAAGACAAAAGGGTCAGTTTTGTTTCTTGGGATTATAACATCTCTGGGGTCCAGAGAAAGACTATCAGAATGAGGAATGGCTTTAAACAATTGTAATAGAAAGAACAGCTAAAATATCTTGTATAGCAGTCTCTAAGTCTTATTCTAGAACTAAGGTAATAGGGTTTTGTGGCAAGGCATTACCAGATAAATTACTGGTTTCCTAACACTATTAAATACAAGGGAATGTCTCTATCTTATAAATTCTATCACAGGGATTAAAGTTAGGGGGCCAAATGTAAAGAAAGATAATTTCTCCTACATATACCGATTCCCCCAGAAAGAGCTAGCCATCTCTGACAAATTTGTGGAAAAATATTTACTCAGTACTGAAATGATATCCAAGATATGACTGCACCATATCTGAATTTGGGTGAGATAGAAATGCTAAGATTAACTAGAATCAAGGTTGTGCTGGCCATGTACATGGTATCATTGATATGACATAGAACTGAACAGAATCACTAGTGGGTGTAAAAATTGTCTTGTAATATTGTATTGTTATTTCACATAAGTATGATTAGTTTTTTTAATGTAAAGGAAGACGGAGCTTCTGTTCTTCTACTATTAGTATAGAATAGGCCTAATTGTCATGCAAGGGTAAATAAAGTTTCATCTACTAAGATTCCCTCCTCTATACAGTTATTAAAAGCATAGGAGTCCTGTTCTCCTTTGCACCTGGTAATCCTAGATTAATAAAACAAGCAGCCTTTCTAGATTTACGATTTATTTAGAAAAATGTTATGTCCCCTCCCCAAGGAACTTGCCTGAGGCAATTTATAAAGTAAAACATAATAGGAACAAAATCTTAGAAATCATTAATTAAAATCCAGCATTAAAAACCCAGACACACTCTAAAACCAAAGTCTCTGTAATGCAGCACTCTCTCTTCAGCACTGAGCTGCCAGATGCCTCTGAGAGCTCACCGACTGGGAATAAAGATAATACCTTTTCCCTGGTGCTTGTTCTCAGCATTTGGTATTCAGAGGTATGCCACTTCCATTCATGCAGATTCTATTTTAGCAATCATGGCTGCCATTAATACATTCATCTCCTGTGAATTGATAGAATGCTTTTTAAAGCATTTCTATTTAGTCCTATTGATTCATAAGTAGGTGCACTTATGTCACATACATTGTTCAGGTTAAGAACACCGAACAGGATAAGGCTAGATCCTTTTCGGTCTGGATTCCAACCTAGGTATGGAATTGAAGATACTTTGGTCATCCTGATGATCTGATGACAGACCGGCAGGGGGTAGGTGGAAGGGAAGTGGCCCTTTTGGTCTCTCAGCAGCCTTCACTTCCATCAGCCACCTGGATCACCTGGCTGTGATTAATGTTCAGGTAACCATTTTGCATTGGCTCTTGTACTTCCTGAAGAGTAAATTGATGATAGTGGGGAATGGGGATATAGAACTTCTGATCTGCTCCTGATCTACTTTCATGTAAGATTCCATCTTGTCCCTCATGATATTTGATATCTCCATGCAAATTCAAGGAGAAATCATCTGAAGATTTTGAATGAACCAACATTACTGTGCTGATGGTATCCTGCTCTGTTTTCCCTTTCCATCTAATTCTAAATGGGGGGTGGTGAAAGTGTCTGGAGATACTGTAGGACATTAGGTGAACAATGTGAACTTTAATGCAGACTAAATAGAGTTGCAGTGAATCAGGATAAAGTCGACACACAGGGATAAACATACAGCCTCTTCTGTATGGGTTGTGGTACCATGACCATGGGTCAGGTACACATTTTGGAGGATACTCCTGCATTCATTGTTTTTAAGAAGAGATTGGATTTATACCCCACCCTTCACTACCCGAATGTTAGCCGAACTGCTTATCTATGCAGTAGGCAGACTAACTTATTAGAGGTCTAGCCAATGTATACAGAGAAACTGAGCTTCGCACCAAGAACCCTTTTCCCCAAAAGAGAACACCTGACAAGGTTTCTTAAGTTTGAATCAAGATTCTCTTTACTGAGTATTCCTTTTAATACACAGGCATACAAAAACAGATTCACACACACATACACTCAAGTTCCTTTAGTTACAGTAGAAATGGAAAACAATATTTGGGGCTTTAAACTAGAAGTTTTAGGAGGGGAAAAGCATATACTTATCTGATCCAGTAGTCTCGACCTTCAAGTGAAGAATAAGGATTGTTTCTAGCTAAGGATATTCTTACTTTTACTGCACACAGAATCAGCTAACATATGTGAGGGCTACTTGGTCGCGACTCTAAGTAAGCACAGCAAGTTACTTAGCTATCTTGTTGGTAAGATGATAAGGGGAGCAAGCAAGCCTGCTAAAACAAAGGTTGCACCTCGTTTTATCAGCTAGTATGGGGGCTGGCTTGGGGTGTCTCTGTGGTCCATCCCATCCCTGTACCTGTTGGCTAAAGGATGTGGGGGTTCCCTCCTACTAAGGTGGGGCAATACTGAAAGTCTACACCTTTCTACAAGGGAGGCTTGGTCAAGGTGCAAGGATAGGTTGGCATGGAAACCTTTAAGTATGCAGATGACTCTGGCTAGGTCCAGGTGACAATCTTCACGCATGTAAATGTCAAGCATCCTGTGGGTTACATGCGAGGTAGAGATTCCTCAATGGTGGAAAGGCTGTTGTTTCTACATTCTGCTGGAGAACCATAATGGAGATGCTAATAGAGATGCTTCTTGTTCCCAAGGCCTTATGGGTAGGTATATGCAAGGTATGTCTGTGACTTCATTTGCATGAAAGTACAGGCTGTGTGGTACCTTCTACAGCAGAGAGTCACATTAACTCAGGCATACAATCTCCCAAAGCAAAGACACTTGCTGGCACCATTCCTGGTGTGTATGCAGGTCAGAAAATAACAAATAAAAGCATTTTCAAAGTTCATCTCCTAACACGAATGAGTCTCAGAGTGGCTTACCGTCTTCCCTTCCCCTCCTCACAACAGACACCTTGTGAGGTGGGTGGGGCTGAGAGACTGACTGACCCAAGGTCACACCAGCAGCTGCATGTGGAGTAGGAGTAGGAAATCAAGCCTGGTTCTCCCAGATTAGAGGCTGCACTCCCAATCACTGCACCAAACTGTTTTTTGCATAAAAACATGGGGAAGGTGGCCAGGAATACGCTCTACCACTTTGCTAGTTGACGTCTTTTTTCTAAAAGAGAGAAAGTAGACTTGGCTACTGTCACACATGCCTTGTTAACTTCCATATCAGGCTATTGTAAAGCATTCTATGTAGGCTCATCTTTGAAAGTCAGCTGGTACAGAATGTGGCAGTCAGAATATTAAGAATGCATTAGACATACTGAAAACTTCTACAAGAACACAATTGTCAGGTGAATTTATCTTAATTGAACATCCTCAGTTACTTCAGGAGGAAGTCATGTCTTGATACTAACTTCAAGTAACAAATAACAAAACCTTCTCAGTTACGAGAGAAGAAGCATGTGAGTCATTAAAGGGACCTTCTTATCAAACATGCAGTCACTTCCAGTTTGTTCTCTGTTTGCACTTACACAGTCAAATGCTTCATTTAAATGACTGGTGCTATATACACTGGGTTACTTGTGTTTTGTGCTTGCATAAGTCACAGCATTTGTGACTAACCAGGTTTATGAGCAGACACTGAAGGTGCACAGAGATGACTAAATAGTAACTCTCAACTAACACCCCCCCATCTTAAATGGATAACTCCTCCCCCATTTTAACAATGTGCCTTTTCACATTTGGAGGGACTGGCACTAGATGGGTGCATAGGGTAACACCAACAGCTGCAAAAAGTGTCTTAATAGTGTGAGAATGAAAGGAGTGCTAATACAAATGGACATAATAACATCTGTTCAGATAAGCTTGTTTATTTATTTATATCCTGCTTTTCTCCTGATGGGGACCCAAAGCAGCTTACAGTACAAAAAAGTACAACACAAGAGTGGTTCCCAACCTTTTTGCGTATGAAGACCCCTTTTTGACATCAAAATTTTTCTCCCCTGCCCAATAGTAGTTGTACTATCAGTATGCATTGACTGAGCAAATACGTAATGACAAAAAGATCAAAATGACAATGCTTCGTGTACATATGGATTTGTGGACCCTCTGCAATAATTCTGCAGACCCCCCTCCACTGGGTCCCCATCCCTCAAGTTAGGAACCACAGCAATACAGGAAAAACACAAGAAAATACAGAAGAACAGCAGAATTCGGGAAAGCATTCAAACACCAAAGCAGGTCTCTCTCTCCCCCTGCTGGCAGATTTCCTCCCCACTGTAGGCTACTCCCTTTCATCTTGGTGATGAGCTGCCTACAGAGTTACCTCACCTACAACCTGATACTTTTAACTAGAGACAACTCTAGATTAAAAAATCAGATCCTAGGTAATGTGATCCTGAAAAGCCACTACCAGTCAGAGAAAACAATTTAAGTTAGATAGACCAATGGTCTGACTTCATGTCATAAGGCAATTTCATATGGGTTCAAGGTAGGTGTCAGCAGTGAAAAAATATTAAGGTTGTGATCTTAAGTACACACTGAGACAGTCTTGCAATTCAACCCAAACCACTGAAGTGATGCAGTTCCCTCAGCAGATGACAATTGCACTTCATATACTCTGTGCAATCCTATGCAGTTTCCCCAGTCTAAGCCCACTGACTTCAGTGGACTTAGACTAGAGTAACTGCATAGGATTTCACTAGAAATGTGTTGGTTTGTTAGTGTGACATGAGTCCTAAACATGTCACTAAACATTGCTTAAATGGGCCCTCAAATTACTATAAGCAGATTCTTTGCAAATGGAGAGTGTGGAAGATTTCCCCTAGAGAAGATATGAAAGATTTACCCTGCACAGCCACAGGCAACTAGACTATATCCATTTGAAAAGACACCCGGAACCAGTATAAAGCCCCCATTTCCTATCTCTGGTTTTGAACATATACGAACACAGAGCTGTTGTTTTACATGGATTTCTAACTTCAGATAAATCCCTTAGAAATAAACCCATCAAACATAATGATTTTGAAAGAAAGGAGTATGCTCTGTGGCTTGTTAGCACTAAACAGATGCCTAGCTGTCTTCATGCTTGAGGATTCTGAGACTTCTGTTGGAACATTGCTGCAGTTATACTGACAGATTTGGACAGTATAGTCAGTCAGTCAGTCCCTGATGTCCATTGGTTATACTGAATTTCCTGCCCTTTCAGGCATGTTCATATTGCTAACCCATGTTAACTGGAGAAAATAAAGGATTTGCATGAAAGGACACTGTTCCTGCCCTCCATGCCTATACTGAGGTCATAATTGTTGGTGACAATGGGCATATTTGCTATAGCCTGTCCCAGAAGGCAACGCTTCTTCCCTTATGAATCCTGTCAGCTCCTGTGAAAGAAAGTAAACACAGCTCAGCAGGCTGATACAAGCTTTAGGGCTTTATTTTTGGAAATCGTTCCAGTATTGGTTCTAGTATAAGCTGGTTCATGGCAGCTTTCTAAATTAAATAAAATGGTGAATACTATTGATTTCCCTGAATAGAGCATTCAGAATTATTTGCCTGGAATATTTTCCTACTCCCTTATTGTTCCAAGCAAGATTTTCTTTAATGGTGTTTCTCAGCAGTCTTTATTAGATAGCTGCAATTACCACAGAAGTGTTATTTTCTTAGTGTGTGGTGTATTGATACCCAGAAGGCTCATGCAGAATGAACCAGTTGGATACTGAATTTCCAGTCACCTGGGTAAAATTCATACAAATTCATAACAAATTCCCTTTCCCTTTGTGTTTGGGCCTCTCTATTGTTAATAATGTCTCTTCCTTCCAGCTGGGCTGCTATGATCATATCTTGTGAAAATGTTTTTTTGAGATGTTGCTGCTTTTGAAATCTTCCTTTGAAACTTCGTTGGTTTTATTTATTATTTGTTTTGTTCTTTGAAAGTTTCTGACTGGTTTGTCTCCTGAATTTGCTGTTATGATTTTCATGCATATTTCATTGGATTAAGTCCACCAGAAAAGTTCATGAAAGGAGTTGGTGGAGTCTGTATTTCCTCACCTTCTCCTTTCTCAAGCAACCTGCTGATCTTTCAGAAATCCCTCTCTAAGGATCAGGAGATCCTCCTAAGCAAAATGAGACAGTGGACAAGGGGCTGCAGTGGCAACAGTGGGTCAAGTCAAATCACCTCTTTTACGCTGATGCAAGCTGTGAGCTTCAGCGTGGGCAACAGTAATTAATATCTTTCGATATATTGCAATCCTTCACTCATCTAGTACTTCTCTTAATACCTCTCTACCCTTTTTTTATCTTCACAGCATCCAAGAGGCATCACTATTTTCTCTGGAAAGCTGTGGAGAGTGTCTTTTGATTGGATTTAATTTGTGAATCCACTGTCCATTATCCCCACTAAAATTAAATTCATTGAAAGTTTCTTTTCGTGTATTAAGGGCTGGAATTTTGTTTTGTTTTTTTATTTTGTAACTGCTTGGAAATTTTGCTGGGAAAAAAAGGCTACAATAAATCAAAAGCTTTGTAAAGACACATGCAAACACTTGGTGGGCAGCAATGAAGGCCTCTAGACAATGGCGGATGATGAGAAAGAAAAAAGATAGTTGACAAAGGACTGCAGCTGCCTGTTCAGCCTTTAACCCAGTTAAGCTCAATTGCTAGCCTTTAAGCTAATATAAAAGTTGTTCACACATTACCAAATTTCTGCATGAAGAACAGAGGTCACTTGCATGTAGGAATGAAGTCTCTATGCACATTTCCTATTGTGTGTACATGTATTTCATATTGACCGAGAAATTTACCTCTAGGAAATATACAGGGTCCCCCTGCCACCCCATAAATTCATGGATGATGACATTTTGGCAAAATATGTGATTTCCATTCACTATCACAGGTTTTAATTTAAATTGTGCCATGGTCACACATGCACGAAACCTCCTTATACTAAATCAGACCACTGGTCCATCAAAGTCAGTACTGTCTGTTCAGACAGGCAGCGACTCTCCTGTGTCTTAGGCTAAGGTTTTTCACATCACCTACTGCCTGGTCATTTTAGATTTTTTTCTAATTGATTTTTTTTAGGTCTGTCCTTCCTCTTCATTATTTATCTGTTTTTCCTCTCTTACGTAATTGCTTTTATTATGATCTATTATATTAGTCAAGCAGAGTTTGCTGTGCTCAGAGTAAACGTTCACATGAACACATGAAGTTGTCTTCTGCTTGATCAGACCACTGGTCTCTTAAGCTCAGTATCGTCTGTTCTGGTTGGCAGCATATCTCCATGGCTTTTAATTGGAGCTGCTGAAAGCTGAACCTGGAACCTTCTGCATGCATATTAGATGCTTCACCTTTGAGCCAGGGCCCCTCCCTAGTATTAACATGAAGCCACACATGTATACAATTGCAGTGAGCATTCATAACAACCAGTAATTCAATATTGCAGATATGGGGTACATGTGTGTCTAATCAATGAATATAATACATTTTGGAGTCTCCTTTCCAATGATATCAAAAGTAACAAATTTCAGAAACATTTCCCAGAATCTCCCAGGGACACTTTGCTCTTCCACTGACCTAAATATCACAATTTTTTCAACATCTTTAAAGAGATGCTCCAGCATGAAAGTCAATGGCAGTGTTTTAAATTATATGCACTGAATATAATACATTAATTCACATTCTAGTCCACTGTGGAACACCAAACTTGGATTCAGTATTGCAACAGCTGGTAAATCTATTTATGGCCAGATAGCAAATTATTTAAAGTTTTGGGGTAGTTCGTTGGTCAGTGTTACAGAACAAGGTACTTGGGATTATGCCATAAGTGTGGGATATTAATGTATTCCTGTTCTTCCTTCAAGGATATGCAAAATGTGGCAATCTAACAATTAATTCTGGGCTTTGATGGTCTTTTCCTTCCACACCCTGAATCATATATTAAGGCTGCTAGTTTTCAAAATCCATTCTTTTTGCATAAGGGAAAATAATATAGTCATAATGATATAGTCAACACTTTAGTTAATTCATTTGCGGTTCCATGTCTTACTTGGGACCCCGAGGTCAGCTCACCTAGTACACCCCCCCATTTGAATGAACTCACACAACCAGTTTCGTTGGAAAATTAGGTGGATAAACTTGGCCACAACTTTTATTGGTTACAGCTGTAGAGCATTGGCACAGCATGGGTCCACCGGATCCGACCTATCGGCTGGCCCGTGTGCCAGCCGAGTTAACCGTTACCCAGCCAGCCGGCATGGGTAGAGAAGGCGGGAGGGCAGGTTATCGGAGTTCACACGGACGCTTGCCCCTTTGTGAGCTCCCCTGCCCTCTGGCCGTGAGGGCAAGCACTGTTATTCCTTGAGCTAGCCAGCTCCATTCAGCCCTCACGCCAAGACCCTTAAAGGGTCCCCAACGCCGGAATTGGCACGCAGGCCTAAATCCCGCCAACAGATCCGGCCCCATGCTGTTACCGCCGAAAGTTGTGACAGATTGTGCAATGAAAACGGTAAATAAACACTAACAATACCATACCTACAAAGACCCAATAAACACCCCTTTAGCATTTCCTCAAATTCCAAACACCAAACCCCAGCACCGTAATGCTCGGGGAGGGATGGGTGGGCAAACTGGGCTCGCCTCGTGGTCAAGTGGGGAGGGGGAGCGGCTTCCCTTCAGCATTTAATGCCTCCCCCCTCCCTGACCACCCCCCTGCCCTCTATTGGCTGGGGAAGGGGGAGGTGCGTCTTTTCCCGCCACGCACCAGGCCCCCCTTTCCGGCCGGCTGACCTCGCTGTCCCTGCCCGTCCCCGCAAATGGCGGGCCCGGCCCACCCGGGCCCTTCTGCTTGCGGTTCCATGTCTTACTTGGGACCCCGAGGTCAGCTCACCTAGTACACCCCCCCATTTGAATGAACTCACACAACCAGTTTCGTTGGAAAATTAGGTGGATAAACTTGGCCACAACTTTTATTGGTTACAGCTGTAGAGCATTGGCACAGCATGGGTCCACCGGATCCGACCTATCGGCTGGCCCGTGTGCCAGCCGAGTTAACCGTTACCCAGCCAGCCGGCATGGGTAGAGAAGGCGGGAGGGCAGGTTATCGGAGTTCACACGGACGCTTGCCCCTTTGTGAGCTCCCCTGCCCTCTGGCCGTGAGGGCAAGCACTGTTATTCCTTGAGCTAGCCAGCTCCATTCAGCCCTCACGCCAAGACCCTTAAAGGGTCCCCAACGCCGGAATTGGCACGCAGGCCTAAATCCCGCCAACAGATCCGGCCCCATGCTGTTACCGCCACAAGAACAGGACGCCCCCATTAGTCCTGTTCCCGCCAACGCCCTTCAGCTGTAGCCAAGCAAGTAGGTACTGCCGTACTCCGTGCAACCAGAGACACATCTCCCAGGCTGATAGATGCACACCATCCGCCCGGAACAGGGCTTCCACCTTGTGAGAGATGTCTGGGTGGCGAATCCGAATACCGCCAGCCGACTCGACTGCCTGGCCCAGCCTGCCGGACACCTTCCGTCTGCCACTTCCACTTTCGCGCCCCGCCACGACCTCCGTTCCAACCAATCCGACCAGAAAATGACCGTCTTGGGCAGGATCTAGCGCACTAAGGCCAGGTTGGCCAGTACCTGTCGCTCGAGGGCCACCCCAGGACACTCCATCAAATCATTTTCCCCAAGCTGCAGCAGCAGTGCGTCAGGAGGGTGGCGCCTCACCCTGACGCACCTCAACCAGGGCACCAGGGACCTCCATCGCATGCCTCGCTGTGCCATCCATGTAATGCACGCCGCGCCTCCCAAGCCCAAGTCTTTGCCCCAGCCCGACGAGGATGCATACAAACCTGTCCAATGGACGATGCTGTGCCCAAAATTCCAGACAGTCCTGTACACTCGTCCTGGGACTGAGGAGTCAGAGAGACGGTCACTGGCTGGCCTCCAGCTCCGGCCTGATGTATGCCCTAAAGGCCATAGAGCGCCAGCGTCCTATGGCCCGTATGCGTGCCTCCGGCAGGCCGATACCTGCAGCCGTGGTGGCCGCCCCGATCCTGAAGGAGTGAGGCCCCGATTCCTTGCCTGGTAAGCCCAAAGCTCCCAATGCCGACCTGAAAACCCCTGTGAACTGGTACCTCGTCAATGGGGCCCCATCTCTATGGATAAGCAGCGGACCAACTCCCTTAGGTCGCATTGCTAAAAAAGGCGCGAGTACTCTGCACCGGACACGGGACATCCGGTAGTAGCCCCAGGTACAGGCGCACCCCTTTTCCCAGCTGATCCGTTTTTTTGTTTGTTTGTTTGTTTGTTTGTTTTTTTGACCTCCGAATATACAATGACATCCCTTTTGGTCCGAAGGAAACGTCCCGAACACCCAAGGGCGTGTTGTTGAATGAGATTCTGGAGCTCGCTACCAAGTCCCCGACCCGCAAGGCCCCAAAAAAGGCCAAGACAAATGCGGCCTCAAAAAGTGCAGCCTCATACTGGGACCAACACAGCGCTGGCAGCTCCCATAAAATCCCCCCCAACAACACCAGGGTCACAGGCCGTCTATGATCCGGAGGCCGTGCGGCTTGCCTCCGCCAGCCCTCGACCGATCTTCGAGCTTGGAATGAGTGCCATGGGTCCTCAAACCCCTCAGCCTTGCTGAGGAATATGATGGCGGCCATGCGACCCTTGATGGTGCTGTGGGAGAACCCACTGTCCTGCAGGCATGCTATGTAGTGAAGCTCCCAGTCCCCTTCCACTGGCAGGGTCTGCGGCCCCCGCACCCCGCAGTAAAGTCAAAAAAGGCATCTATATCCTTGGCATACGTGGTGAGAGTGGAGGGAACCAGGGACTCATAGATGCCCCGCCTTATTGTACCTTCCCAAGTTCCCACGGCTCCTCTGGGAACGGGTCTGAAACGTGGTTGGCTCCTGGCGCCAGGATGTGGAAGCGTTCCTCCTGTTGGCGAGACAAAGCGTCCGCTATGCTATTATCCACGCCTGGCACGTGACTTGCAGAAAATGTAATGTTATCGGCCAAGCAGGCCAAAACCAGGCAGCAAACCAACCGCATCACCCTGTCCAATTTGGAAGTCTGCTTGTTCACCACCCGCACCACCAAATCCATCGGGTGCTGCCAAATGGTAACCCCGTTGTATCCTACCAGGAATTGGAGCCACACGCCTAAATCCTCCTTCATGCCCTTGGTCACCCGTACCCGGTGATGAGGTGTTTTGACCCCGGCCGTGGCTCTGGCCAGCCTCTGCAGAAAGCCCTGCCGGGCGACACCACCCGGCAAGCAAAGTTCAAGTGTCCGACCAGTGACTGCAATTCCTTTAGTGTGCACTTTGGCCGGGCCCTAACCAAGGAAATGAGAGCCTGGAGGGCCAAGAGTTTGTCCTCCGGTAACCTGGATGCCCCTGCTACCGAATCTAATTGAATACCCAGGTATGTTAAGCTAGTTGCTGGCCCTTCAGTCTTGTCCACCGCCAATGGAACACCGAGTTCTACAGCAAGTGTCTGAATTGCCTGTAGGGACCGTGCGCAAGCCCCGTCGTCCCCCAGGGCCAACGAAAAAGAAGTAATCCAGCTAATGGGTAATCCCCGTGGACCCAGTCCTCAACTTCACCGCCCACTTGAGAAAGGTACTAAACATCTCGAAGGCCGCGCAGGCCACTGCGCAACCCATAGGCACGGCCTTGTCAAAATACCATGCCCCTTGGAACTTGAAACCTAGTAATGAAAAGGACTCGGGGCTTACCGGGAGCAGCCAGAATGCTGACTGAATGTCACACTTGGCCATGAGTGCCCCCTGCCTGCAAGCCCTGCCTGGTCCGACTGCGTGATCAAATGAAGCGTATTTGACCGAGCAGAGCTCCGGTGGGATACTGTCGTTCACCGAAGATCCCTTCGGGTACGAGAGATGCTGAATCAGGCAATACTCGCCTGGTGTTTACTTAGGCACCACCCCTAATGGAGAAACTTGCAGGTGATGAATGGGCCTGCAATGTGCCCTGCCGCCAATTCTTTTTGCAGTTTTGCAGCAACCACCTCGGCATCTCCCTGGCCGACTTCAGGTTGTTGGAATCGGTAGCAAAGCGGGGGCCTCTGGCAGGAATGGGAAAACCCTTCGTGAACCCGTCCAAGATATATTTTCCGGCCTCCCGCAAGGGGTATTGTGCCGGGAGTGGTCTCAGGGCGTCCACCCGAACAGGGGTGGCTGCCAAGGACCCCCAGTCCTGTGGGGCACTAGCGTCTGGAGGCGGAAGTGGCCGTGGTGCCTGACGACTCCCCTCCCCCTTTAGTGTTGGCACCCCCGGAGAAGGGTTGTCCACCCCGAAAGGGCTGCTGGGTGCTGTTGGACCGTGGGCAATACACCCGCCCATGCACCCCCTGCACACCCATGGACCAACCTCCCTGAGCCAAACCTTGTCCTGCAGCAAGTCCCACCGAGCCCTGTCATTGCGTGATGCCAGCTTACGGCAGGTCTCGTCGTAATCGGCAGCTGGCCCCTCGCCTACCAAAACCCTGGCCTCGACCACGTTGCTCATGTGGTTGAGCAGGTGCCAGGCCCTCTCAGGGTGCTCGGTGGCGACTACCCCCGCATACACCGAGTAACCAGAAACCCAATTAAGGAAGGTGCGCTCTGCTTCCTCGTTCTTCGCCTTCTTCTCTTTCTTGTCAGATTGCACCGTGCGGGCCTCAGCCCCCGTTTTTGAAGCAAAGTAAAGACATTAACGTAATACCTGTCCAGAATGCTATCATCAGATAAATGAAGCCCTGGCGGCTCCTCTCCGTTCAAGTATGTGGAGAGGATGGCAGAAGGATCAGAGACGTCGACGTTATCCCAGACCACCCCAGGATCCCGTCCGGCCTGCATGGCCAGTGCCCTGCGGTGTATAGCCCAGGCAGGCAGTCCTGGCTCTTGGGCCGCTGCTGCCCAGTAATCGCTCGGAGGCTGCCTCTTTCACCCCGCAGCCAAACCCTCACCTGAGGAGGCCTCGCCCTTGGCCTCGTCGTGGGAGCGCACGGAGGAGCCCAAGGTACCCCTCTCCCGTCCCCCATCCATGGGGCGTGCTGCAGGCCGTGAAGCCCGACAACCGGCCAAGCTGGAGGAGGCCCCTCCATGCTGCTGGGCTGAGCCTCCTGCAGACTCGGCCTTCCGGCTTCTTTTGGCCACCGGATCCTGGCTCATCTTGGCCACTTTCTCCGAGAGTTGATCAAAGGCCTGCTTAAGGCCCTGCATGGTGTCGGCCAGCTCTGCAACACCGTCCGACCCCTCTGTGGCACCCGGCACCGCCTTCCTCTTCGCCGTCATTCCTGCTGGTTTTCCGACTGCCGCAGGCCGTACTCGCCCTTTGGGCGCTGACCGGGGTGTTACCCCAGCAACCGTGCCTGCGCGCCGGGTGCTGCGTGATGGAGGCTTCATACCTGCTCAGGGCAGCAAAAGACGACACGTTAAGATCCCCTAATCCCCTGTTACCCGCCACCGAGTAAGCGAGCGTTTGTGTGTGAGGGAGGTAACCACACCGTGGACCTGCTGATCCATCATCCCTACCTAACTAATAACTGCCTGACTGC
Source organism: Gekko gecko (assembly GCA_029375565.1). Classification (NCBI taxonomy): domain Eukaryota; kingdom Metazoa; phylum Chordata; class Lepidosauria; order Squamata; family Gekkonidae; genus Gekko; species Gekko gecko. Next base: position 42,591,784 of record JAPDNY010000007.1, on the reverse strand, counting down.
CTAACCCTTGAGCCTTACCTGTCTAGCTACCTGCTAAGTGGCGACAGGAGGAGAGCCATCAGAGAGGGAGATGCAGTCTTAGCGCTGATAGCCCCGCCGCCCGGCGGCGTCCTCGAATCTGCACCGGAACTGACTCCCGTGGCGAAATGCCTGATGCGGAGGATGGGCTCTGTGGCTTGCCCCTCTGATGTCCCTACCTTCCCCGGTCTCTGTCCCCAGCGTGGTCGGGGAACGCGACTCCCCTTCCCGATCCCCTTGCCGGCGACCAGGGAGGGACCTGGCGATCCCGAAAACTGCGTCACAGTGTATGACATGGCTTTGATTTCAGCCAGGGAATAGGCTCTCCGGATGCCGCCGCCGCTCCCTCCACGCTATGGACTATTGTGAGCAGAAGTCTGCTTAGGGTATGGGGGGGGGACTGGAGCCGCTGCGCACTGCCCTGCGGGCGCCCGGACCCCACTGGGCCAGGCTCCAACCAAGAGCCTTGCAGCAGGCCTGTGAAACCCCCCCAAGCGTTTGCCGAAGCAGCCCGCCTGGCCAGCCTCGGAGAGCTGCGGCCGAATGGCAGGTGGGCTTGGAAAGTGCTGGCTGCTTCGAGACCTCCCCCCGCTGTGCGCCCCCAGCCCATCCCCCCTTTCCCGGCTGCCCGGGCAGGCCTGAGGTCCATGTGGCTGCTGGGCCCGCCGCCCTGCTGCAGCCGCCAGGGGAGAGGTGTGCCACTCCCCCCCCAGGCTACTTGATGTCATTCTGGTCCCAGTTGCCGGGAGCCAGACCTGCCTGCGCGGCAGCCGGGAAACCATGGGCCGTGAGCTAGGCGGAGCCCCGGTGAAGACCTAGGTTGGGGAAGCCCTTGCTGGGGCAGGCGGGCCACCGGAGGAGAAGTGGGCCACTTCCCCCGATCACTCCCGGCCGGCCTGATCTCCGTCCGGGCCCAGAAAGGTGGGCCGCGAGCTGGGTGGAGCCCCTGCGAAGCTCTTTCTGGGCGAAGCCCTTGTTGGGGCAGGCCGGCTGCTGGTGGCGCGGTGGGCCGCCTCCCCCCCAGACCACCCTGGGCCGGCCTGATCGCCGTCCGGGCCCAGAAAGGTGGGCCGCGAGCTGGGCGAAGGCCTTGCTGGGGCAGGTGGACCGCTGATGGCGAGGTGGGCCGCCTCCCCCCCAGACCACCCCGGCCGGCCTGTCACTGTCCGGGCCCAGCAAGGTGGGCCGCGAGCTGGGCGGTGGGCCGAGCTGGGCGGAGCCCCGGCGGAGCCCTTTCAGGGTGAAGCCCTCGCTGGGGCAGGCTGGCCGGCGGGGGAGAGGTGGGCCGCTTCCACCCCTCCCGCCTCGACCGCCCCGGGCGGCCTGATTTTCTTTCCGGGCTGGCTGCCGAGGCAAGCAGAGCCCCCCGGCGAGGCCCCTGCTCGGCGAAGCCCTCGCTGGGGCGGCGTGCAGCTGGGGGGGAGTGGGCCGCATCCCCCCATCCCCCCGACCGCCCTGGCAGGCCTGAGGCCGGATTCCCCTGGGCCCAGCTGCAGAGCGCTGGGCCCGGCCGCTGGTCCCGCGTGGCGCAGCGGCGCCCCGCCGAAGCTCCTACTGGAGCAGGCAGGCGGCCGGGAAGAGGCAGGGCCCTGGTGGAGCCCCTCGCTGGAGCAGGCGGGCGCCGGGAAGGGGTGAGCCGCGCCTCCACCACCCATCCCCCTGACCGTCCGGGAACGCCTGGGGCCCCAGCGCGGCGCCGCGGATGCCCCGCAATCGACAGCTGCGCCCGGCCGCCAGTATCCCTGGCACCCGTGAAGCCGGTGCAGGGGGGAGGCGAAGCGGAAGAAAAGAGGCCATCCTTCCTCCCCCCCCCGCCCCCACCTCCCCCCTTGGCGCAGGCGGTCGTCCTGAGTGGGCCCTAGCTTACCTGTCCCACTACCAAACTGGGCTCGCCTCGTGGTCAAGTGGGGAGGGGGAGCGGCTTCCCTTCAGCATTTAATGCCTCCCCCTCCCTGACCACCCCCCTGCCCTCTATTGGCTGGGGAAGGGGGGAGGTGCGTCTTTTCCCGCCACGCACCAGGCCCCCCCTTTCCGGCCGGCTGACCTCGCTGTCCCTGCCCGTCCCCGCAAATGGCGGGCCCGGCCCACCCGGGCCCTTCTGCTTTTTAAATATACTGAAAGAATCCAAACCCATCCCAACCACTGCATTCTGTTCTTCCATAGTCCTGTTCTTCCATAGACCTTTAATTGAGGGATCGTTTTCAAATTTGGCAGGTGAAGAGAATCTTCAAAGCAAGTGGTGTTTTAGATGTTGTGTCTCATCTGGGTTTTAGCAGCATGGTTAAGAAGGGACATTGGTGCCAAAAAAGACTCAATGCTTTTGAAAACTGCAAAGCCATTGAATTAGATTCCCTTTTGAAAGGGAACAGTTACTTTAGTTTTGTAGGGCTGTCGTTCTAATAAAACATTTGTGCTAATTGAGAGTATAAGATTTGTACCTAGCTCAATGGCTTTACTGTGTGTGGAGAAGGGCTGCCTGGAAGCCAAACATACAATTTATTTCTTTTTCTCTTTTCTTCAGTTCAAGATCTTTTGTTAGTGCACTTGCTCATAACTTAGATTGTCTCATTTCAAATTATTATTGTTTATTTAATTTATATCCCGCCCTCCCCGCCGGAGCAGGCTCAGGGCAGCTTACATAGTATTATAACAAGATAAAACAATTAATTAAATAAAATTGCAATAAAATAGGTCTAAAACAATACATAAAGTGCTAGCACAATATAACGATGGTGAGCATCCGACATCGGCCATTTCTACGGAGCGATTTTTGAGTGGCAGGCATATACTGCAGGCTGAGGCATTCTTGTACCCCCCCCCCGGTGGTTTTTCAACTGCCAAAACAACTGTGGATGTGTGTGCAGTCATTTTGACACTTGAAAAGGTGTGTGGGGGGGAGAAGAGAAGAGCTTCTCAGTCTGCTGCACTGTGAGACTTTTCAGGATCAGGCCCTCATGGCATCTTTAAATCACCTTAAAATGGCAGCAGTGTTCCCATGGGGAACATGAGGGATGCTATCATATCTAGTTTGGTCCTGAGGGGTGGCTGTTTGAGTTTTCCTGCAAGCTCAGTCTCATCAGGAGGAAGGTTTACCTGATGTTCTCTGCAGATTGAGAGACCCCGTAGATCTTTTGATGTCACCTGAGATTTTTCAGATAAGCAAGGACAGTTGGGAACATCTCTACATATCCATGAATAGATGAAGACCAAATATGCAATTGTGATCTGCTTCAGTGTCTAGCATGGCATACTTATATTGTCAGGCTAGGATCTGGGGGTCCCAGGTTCAAATCCCCATTCTGCCATGGAAGTTGGTTTTCACTTCTTCTTCTGTATAGATTATTGAATGTATATGTGAGGGTGGGGGAGAAAAATAGCTCTTTTTCATGGTAACAGCAATATTGTCATGCAGCCACTCGACTTTGACAATGTCACTGTTACTAGAAGAAGGGTTTCTGAAAAAAATAACATGCAAGGCACCACAATGTTCACTGGGACATGTTTTCTCTCTGATGTCTCCCATAAAAAGAAATCAAAAGGGGCCATTCCAAAAGATTACTAAAATGATTAATCAAGAGGTGGAGGCCCATTTCCCAGGGAGAGACATGTTCATTACCTCCCTCTGTTTTAACACAGGTTTTCATGTATGCAAACTGGATTGACTACATGGTGTTGTGACATCATCATCCCACTCATATAATCAGCAAGGCCCGATTTCAACTTTCCACGGGCTCAGCATCTTGTTGAAACTGTGCTACAACCTACGCACAAGGAGCTACACCTGCTTAGTCAGCGCGCCAGCACAACATCCACAAGGTCTTTGGACATGCAGCTGCTTTGCAAAGGAAATGGGACTCTGAACTGGTGCAAAGTCACATGAGGAATCTCTTTAGCCTTTTTTATGACCTACATTTAAGTCAGGCTTGATTGTCAAGGTCCATTCATATGACTAACTGAGGAAGGAGATGCAGCCTAGAACAAACAGTGGCTGGAAAGCAGTAACTGTCTGGGGAAACTATTGTAACTAACAGGATTTTTTTTAAAGGATGTATTCTCACACAAAGCATTCATAGGACAAAGTAATGTCTACCCCATTGCAACTGCATTTGCAGAAATGTTATAGTGAAAACAGAAAAATGGCTGTAAGGGGAAATAATCTTAACTGAAAATTTGAATGCTGTATTTTGTAATGACTTAGATAAATCAAAAGGGAATACTAGTCAAGTTATGGTTTCAAAAAGCTTTCAAACACAGTTACCAAATTCCTTTTTAATAGCTGTCTGGAGGGATTGCTCACAATTACAAAAAGATTATACACTTTTTCTCCAATAGACAGCAATCATATGTGAGAATTGATGATATTTTGGGATCCTGTGATACTAAAGGATTTTTAGAAGTGAATGTTTTTGGGGTTTTTTAGCACCCCTGGTTTTTAGAAATGAATGTTGACCTAGTGATTTGAGATGACCATGCCCCACTGATCTTTAAAAGGTACTATGGGGAAAAATAAGGGGTAATGGTAGTTGGAGACCTAATAATTCATTCCTTGGGGAGGGGGATTTAATAAGAAAGTCTAAGACAAGTAGCTTTCTGTTGTTTATCAAATATTTCTCCAGAGGTGGAAACAGCTACCTGGATATATTTAAAGAATATATGAGAAATAATGGATAAGAATACTTCAAAATAAGAACACAAAAAGAATAACTCCCTAGAATAAAACAAATCTTAAATGTTGCTATGCTAAGTGTGTACATGTATTTCATATTGACCGAGAAATTTACCTCTAGGAAATATACAGGGTCCCCCTGCCACCCCATAAATTCATGGATGGTGGCAGGATATTGAATGAGGGAAGGGATCAAAGAAATTATCTGAAGAAGGAAGCAGTGACTCACAAAAGCTCATCCCCTGCCACATATTTTGTTAGTCTTTAAGGTGCTACTGGACTCTTGCTCTTTTCTACAGCAGTGGAAGATGGGAGTCTGGTAATATCCCATATACTGGCTCTGATGTGAATTGAGTGGGAGTGGACACAAGTGCACTGTTCCACCCCCTGCCACCAAATGATCCCTGGCTCATGGAAGGTATATGCACAGAGGTGCTCCCTCCCCCTGTTCAGGAACAGCACTTTTCTGAACATACGTGATGCAGGTGGATTGTGTGGAGGGCAGGGCATGGTCACCCCTGCTCTACATAATGGGAAAGGATGGTGATTAATTGTAATGGATATCAGCTCCCCGAAAATTCTCTCCATCCCCAGCATTCTTAAACTTTCAGTCCCAATTTATGGTTTGAAATCCATGCTACTCACAAAGTAGAATCTCAAGCATTTAACTAAATAATTGTAAAGCTGTCTCTGTTTTGTCAGTTCCTTAGACAGAAACAGATGATAGACCAATAGACAGATAGACCAATAGATGAAGCAAACACTTAGAAAGCAAGAACCTAAGTGTAACCATGCTGGATCATAGCAATGGTCCATCTCATCCAGCGTCCTGTTTCCAACCATGGTCTGTCAGATGCCACAGGGAAAACCACTTGCAGGGCTCTATGATAGCAACCTTCACCTGCTGACTTCCCAGCATTTGACCGTCATCTGTCTCTGAACTCACAGGTCTCCTTTAGCTACCATGCCTAACAGCCAATTATAGACCTTCATACATTTGTTCAACCCCACCATCACCACAATAAGAACAGGTGAACAGCTTCATTTAAGTCAGAACAGAGGAATAATTCTGAAATGTCTTTATGCAAACACAATGCAGACGATTCAACTCAACTAATAGCAAGAAGTTGATAAAATATGAACAATATAAAAAGCAATTAAATAGCACTGATTAATTTATACTTAAATATACTATAAGACTTACAGTATATATCTTTCTGGATGCTGGCAAATAATCTATACTGAACCCTCAAAGAGGCATGTCTTTAAAAAGAAGAGTTTAGCATTCAAACTTCATTCAAATGCCTGCAGATTTTTCACTGTTCTCAAATAAAATCACATTATCAAAGTTCAGAACATTCACATTGAACATATATTCACATTGTACAATGCATATAAGTTTCTGGGGTTCAAACTGTTCCATCTCATCTCTTATATGGGGCAAATTGATCCCATAAATAGCAGGAGGGGCAAGATACAAGGATCACCTGGACCTGAGTAATGATCCTTTCAGGGTCACTCAGTTCTCTTTGGCCTACTTAGTTCTCTTTGGCCCTTCCCTCACCTGAAGGAGGCATTGCAGGACTCAGAGTTTGGTTCTTAACTGTGAGTATTGCTCCAATGCTTCATCTGAATATGTGTCTACTCTGCGTTCAGGAGAAAATCCAGCGGATCAGACAAAACTAATTCTTACATCCCAGGCATCTCAAGCCAATAGATTTCCTTCTGTGTTCATTACAGTCACAAGAATAAAATGTGAGAATTAATTAAAGCATGGAAAATGTACACCCTCCCTCCCCCCACAGAAGATGAATATTGTTTTGTTTGTTAGTGGTGTTTTCTGTAACAAAAAATGTATCTTTCTTTTGCAGGGTGAACAGGTGATGTGACTTGCTGAATGAACAAATCAGGCCCACATGCATATTTGCAGAATCATATTAGTTCCTTGATCAAGTCAAATGTTTTGCTTCTGTGCTCTCCAGATCATAGCTGTAAATGAAATAAGATTAGGAAGCACAAAAGAGGTGCGATAAATTGGACTTCTTTATTGGAGTGTAGGTTTGTGCTTTTCTGCTACTGAGAGGCAGCATTTCAATGAATGTGGCAGAACTGAAGGCCCAGAGTCCAGGTCCATAGCCAGAAAACTTTTATGGGGGGGGGCAAATGAGTATAATGGTGGTCAGCACATTACCTTCCTTTATTTACTCACAATGAATGGAATCTTGTAAATGCATGAAGATACCCAACCCCATGTTAGCCCACTTCCACTTTCCTGGGTTGCAGTGTGCCAAATGGGAATACACCACCACCACATGGGAATCCACCCCCACTAGATAAAAGTGTCTGTTTCTTCCTCTGAACATGAAATAAGGCTTTGCTTGCAGATATCACAGAAGATGGTGCATTTTCTTGGATGGATGGCCCCTTTGATTCACAGCACCATCTTCCATTGAACCACCACCCCCAAGCCCCAAACCCTGTTATGCTTTGGCCCCACATAATGTGCTTTGAGAAGACTTAAGGACAGCTATAGGCACTCAGGCTGGAATGCAATAGGGTTGCCAACCTCCAGGTGGGGTCTGGAGATCTCATGGAATTACAAGTGAACACCAGAATAGAGAGATAATTTCCTCTGGAGAAAATTGCTGCTTCAGAGGATAGACTCTATGGTATTATACCTGATTAATGTTTCTCCCCCACCTTCCCCAGGTGCCATCCCCCAAATCTCCAGGAATTTCCAACATGGAGTTGGCAACCCTAGCAGGTATATGAACACACACTTTTCCTTTGCAGCTACAGCCTCTCTGACATGCAGGGGAAGGGTGGCTTCTTTGTTTCATGCAGATGGGAAGAGAAGCTGGAGATGTTCCCCTCTACAGGTACAGAGATTAACTCCCCCCGTCCCTTACTGAGCCCAGTTAAAAGAGAAGGCAAAATTGTGCCAGCATCAATTCATTATCACCATTTTACAGTGATTTTTAAATGCTGAGATGCCCTATCTACTGTGGGTCTGTGGTGCAGAACTCCCTCCCCCATATTCTCAAGGGCCAAAACAGCTGCATGGGCACCCATAGACACTGTAAAATGATCATGAGTCCACCTGTGAAAGGCAGAATATGCAGGCTGCTGCTGCCACCACCCCCTCTGATTCCAGTCACATTTGAACACTCCCACCCGAGCTAAAATAGAGCTTAAAAAAAAAAAAGCTACTTTTATGTACTACCGTGCTGCTGATCAGAGGAATTCATGACTGGCATGATCTAGTAAGCTAAGTCAGGAAAAGGACTGTGTCACGTGCTTCAAAGCACAGCAGGAGCAACTACTTTGTGAAGGAAGCAAAATGCAAAGGGAAAACCTGGGGGGAGGTGGAAGGGAGGAAAGAAACTCCCTCCCTTATTGGCAAAGCCTGGGAAGGAGGAGGGAAGGAGAATCTCTCTCTCACTGGCAAAGCCTGGGAAGGAGGTGAAAGGAGGGAAAGAGAATCTCTTTCTCATTAGCAGAAAACTTGTGACAGATTTCACAACAACCCTTAGTGCTGATTGGAGGGGCATGACAAATGATCGGTGGGGCCCCACCCTTACGAGTCTGCCAGAATCTGATAATGTAATCATCTCCTGTGCTCTGTTACTCACAGCAGATGTTAACATTTCGATTCTCCTGTGCAACTAGTGAAGGCAAAGGTACAAACACGTTTCACTAACATTGGGACTTTGCCACTGCAAACAAACCATAGGCACTACTGCACTACAAACAGCAGCAAAACCTCTTTAACTTAAATAATAGTGGAATGAGCAAAAATGTCATGAATCTATACCACACAAGCATCAACACAGATTTGAAGAGGATAGATCCATCAATAGCTAATAGTCACAGCAACTAAAGGGAACCCCCCACTCCACAGAAGCAGTAAGTAACTGTTGTAGCAGTGCAAGTACAGATTGGTCCTTCTCCTATGGAAGAATCAGCTGACTTTATCCTGTTTGCTAGGAAACCCTTGATGCCTGTACGGTACAATGAATAGCGTGTTGGACTTGGGATGAGGGGGAGACATGAGTTTGGAATCCTGATGCTCATTTGGTGGCCCTGGGTGAAATTCTGTTTTTAAATCTGACTTAACTGATAGGATTCTTGTGGAGTTAAAGTGAGATAACTATTAGTTATGCTGCCTGAGCCCCCTGGAGGAGACTTTAGATATTTTTAAAAAGTAATTCATAAATGTGTTCCAGGTATGCTTGTCTGGACTACATGGTTTCCCTTGGCCAGGTGAGCCCAAGTAAACTTATGTAAAGGAGCTAGGCAGAATCCTTTTCCTGTCCACAGAAGGACACTGAGAGGGTCATGTAAAAACTGCAATTTGTCACACCCATGGCAAATCCACCAGCCTAGATGAAACTGTAGGTGCTTCTTAGGGTTAATAGCTTTTGGAGGGCAGACTTCTGTGCTATATGAGAGTCAGGGTTATTTTTGGGCAGGAACACACAGGAATGGAGTCTGGCTCCCAAGCTGGCCACGCCCAGCAGGTACTCATTAGCATAATAGGCCACACCCAATAGCAGAAACTCATTAGGATTGGCTACATTAGGGCTGTGTGGCCTAACACGCAAAGGAGTTCCTGCTCCAAAAAAAGCCCTGGGTTTTGACAACAAACAAGGTAAACAGAATAAGAAGCAAAAGGTGGGTGTGGCTGGATGACCACACTTCTGGTAACATGGGGGTGTGGCCTAATATGCTAATGAGTTTCTGAGCTGGGCTGTCAGGGGTGTGACCTAATATGCTAATGAGTTTCTGCTGTTGGGTCTGGCCTGTTATGCTAATGAGTTCCTGATGGACTTTTTCTGCAAAAATAGCCCTGATGAGAGTTATATGAGAAACAAGAAGAAATCCAGCTTTTACCACTACTATATATGAAAAGTTTCATATTCAAATCTCACCAGGAAAAAGAGTCAGTATTATAATCTTCTTTCCCTTGTCATTACAGGTTCAGCCACACCTGGGTTCCAGCACTTGTGTAAAGGTAACTGTTAAGGGTAGCACAATGTGACACAGTGGCTGTTTTCTAAGGATTGGCATTCAGATAATAACTAATCAATATCCAACTTGCAGCACTCCCATTCTTTAATTAGTTAACGTAACAAGTATGCCTGCAGCAAGAATTCTGTCACAGTCCAAAAATGTTCAGATCTTAGAGTCATTATGATGCCCTACTGTGTGATTTCAATTCACCAGGCAGCAGGAAGGGAGTGAGGAGGAGGTGCCTGACAGAGATGTCATCCAGCCAGAATGATTAGCTGCTGTTCCCACTAAGCAAAAATGTCACTGGCATTTCTGTGTGCAGTAGTTTCACTTTCTACCAACAACCGCACAATGTCTGATTGTGTGAGCAGGGGTTCTGATTCTATATGAACACATGCCCTTTTTGCACAAGGATAACAGTCCCAGAGAGGAGTGAATCTAGGGGCAAGTGGCTAAGGATAATCTCAGTCCTTTTATTTATATGCACTTAGAATTTAGCCCATTCCAAGGAACTTAGGAAGATATAAACACTAAAACTATGAACTAATGAAACCTGCAAGTAACTTCTGTATGGAATAAATTCCCTCAGATCTGCATCGCTGATTGTTGAAAATCATCCCCAGCACGAGGTTCTAGTATGCTGAGTGGGGAAAAGTATAATATAAAAGCAACCAAGTTACACACCTTAGAGTTTCCCACAAGACCTCTTGACCTCTAAAAGCTGAAAACTTGTTTTGAATTTGTGCTAGGTTAAACCAGGGTAATTCAACAGCTAGATCCCCTATAAATAACATGATTAACTCCTAATGGGATCGAGACCTTGTGTTCTCACTTGAAGAGTAGTATTTGAGTCTAGTCTTATAATATGGTCATTATTATTTATTCTTAAGTCAGTATCACTAGGCTGTAAGTTGGTTGCATAAAAGGACAAAAAGTGTTTCTACAAACATTGGATGTGTCCATTCTTTAAAAAAAGAAAACCAACCCTTGAGGTTCTATGCAAAACATTTTCATTAAGACTTTGTGGAACAGCTTGGAAAACATTTGTGTGGTGTTTATAAATCTTTATTTATCTACTATATTTCTGTACTGCTTTTCCTGGTTGATCAAAGTGGTTTGTAATAAAATGATATAATTTAAAACCCATGAGAACCTTATATATTAAAACAACAAAATGATTAAAGCCAAGTCAGGAAAAGGCCCTCCTAACAATATAGTCTTAGGGCCAATCTACAAGCAATCATGTCCTTGTATTTCATGGGGGATGTTTCATCAAATGTTCCTTGAGAGTTTTGTGCCCCCCTCCCCGACTCATATGTGCACTTTTTTCCTTGCAGCCACTGCACACAACTGGAAGGGGCTTTGGCTTTCCCCACACATGCTGTTTCTGCTTCTTCAAAACACCCTGTAGAACCACAACTGGCTCCATTGCAAAAAGTACCTAAAGCCATGTAAGTAATAGGGATGGGCACTAACCTATTCGTGTTCAGAGTGGCCCCCAAACTGAACCCTGAACTGAACTGAGCCAAAATACCCCAAACTCAACTGGCCAGTTCAGTTCCCCCATTTTCCTGGCTGTATATAATGGACTCCTGCTCCTTCGCTTCCATGAGGCAGTGTTAAAGAAGTTATTTGGCTTTTGTCCAGGCCAGATTTTATTGTAACTCAGCAGGAGCTCTCTTATATAACCCTTTCGAAATGGCACTTGACTCAAAGTAAAGTTGAAACAAAAAGGTTGATTTTATAGAACAGGCACAGTTGGATCAGGAATAGGGCAGAGGATGATGAGTTGAGGTAACTGTAGTTCTTTAAAAGGAAATTAGAATACCTTGAATAGGCAACAGAGTATAATTGAAGCTTAAATTCTAAGAGACTCAGTTCTTTACTGTGAGAGATTGGTTTATCTTGTAGATTTCTTTCAGCAACAATGTGTCTTAATAAAGTTTTGTAAAAAAATCTTAGTTTCCTGGAGGTTAGAACGTCCTTCCTGTATATCAATACTTCCCTTTTGGGATTATAACTTCCCTTTCTGTACTTTTGAGGAGTCTAAGACAATTTCCCTTTTCACTTCTCAAATCAGAGGTCCCTTCTGAGTCAAATAATCTGAATAACTGGTTAAGGAATATCCTCCTTTTCCTAGGAGTGATAACCCTTTTCTGTTTGGCTAGGCTGGCAGTTTTCCACCAACTGCCCAGTCCCTTCCAGCAAACCTAAACCCCAGATATGGAGATAGTGAATAAATGGAATTCAGTAGTACTGACACGTAGACATCAAGTTCTGATTTCTGAACTTTTCCCCGAATGTGTTGGTGTACAGTAAAGGCTAGGAGTTGTGTCCTTCCACTTCCCAAGTGACTTGTCTGTTTCCCTCAGATCGACACATACACTCCTCCTGACTGGCAACTGCCAAGTCAAAGTCCAAACAATGACTGACTCCCTCTGATAAGACTGACTATACTTTTGAAAGCTCTCCTCAGCTGGTGCTAACCAATCAGAGAGACAGGGGTGCATACAGGCAGCTACCTGTTAAAGTGCTTTACAGTGAGGCATTAACCCTTAATCTCCCAGCTCTCTGCTTTTGATGCACCAAATATGTGGCAGGGTATGAGCTTTCATGAGTCACTGCTCTCTTCTTCACTTTTTTCAAGGTGGTACTGTTGAGTGTACACTTGGTCTCAGTTCAAAGGTCAGCACTTTAGAGTGCGTGACAGCCCTGATTTCTGAAATGATTTGCGTAAAGCCACAGTTGCCTTCCAGGGGGAAAAAATGTTGTAAGCCCACTTATTTAGGCCATATTACATTGTGGAACTGAACAACTGAATAGTTGTGAGCAAAGGGAATTCTTACTGGTTGTGCAACAAAAATAGTAGATCAGTTTATATTGAGACAGACCTCTGTTCCATCTAGCTCATTATTGTCATTGTTGAAGAAATGATTGGTCATCCAAGCAGAAATCATCTATATTTTTAACAGTCAATCTGCCCTGATCTGTTGATACTTAAATCCATGGATCAGGGCCAGGTGAAAAATATGAAGGGATTTCTGCGAACTTGCCCCCCCCCAGGTTTGCAGAAAAATCTAAAAACTTACCAAAAAAGGATTTTACCCACCCTTGCAAACTCACCTCTCAGTCCAGCTATGCCCCAAATGAGATAAGGCAGATGGTGGTGCCCGACCTGACCTGGCTGAGCCTTGCACAAGGGCAGGGCAGAAAGTGGCTCTCAACTGAGTCCAATGCAAGGCAAGTTGGAGGGCAGTGCCCAGCCAAGCCAAGGCAGTGGGTGGTGCAGGCTTGGTTTAGCTGAACGAAGAACAGGTGGTTGAGGAATGTGGACTGGACTGTAGGATGGTTAGATGGATAGGGAACTGGTTGGAGATAAGACTGACTACACTCAAAGAGTAGTTGTCAATGGCATTTCATCTGAATGGAGGAAGTTGTCCAGTGGGGTGCCACAGGGCTTGGTTCTGGGCCCGGTACTTTTCAATATTTTCAATATTCAATATTTTTATAAATGATCTGGATAAGGGTGTGGAGGGGCTACGCATTAAATTTGCAGTTGACACCAAAATGGGAGGAGCAGTGAACACACCAGAGGATGGAGATAGTATTCAATGAGATCTTAACCCCTTTGGAAAAGTGGGTGAATGTGAACAAGATGCCATATAACAAGGATAAGTGCTGACTTCTACATCTGGGCAACAAAAATGAGGAACACACTTACTGGATGGGGGATACCTTTCTGGGCAGCAGTGTGTGTGAACAAGATCTTGGGATATGGGTGGACTGCAAGTTGAATATGAGCAGCCAGTGTGATGCAGTGACAAAAAAGGCTAATGCAATTTTGGGGTGTATCAACAGAGGCATAACATCCAAATCACAAGATGTCATTGTCTGGCTGTATACTGCATTGGTCAGACACCGCACCTGGAGCATTGTGTGCAGTTCTGGAGGCCTCACTTCAAAAAAGATGTAGACAAAATGGAGTGCATGCAGAGGAGAACAACAAGAATGATTGGGGGCCTGGAGACCAAGCCCTATGAGGAAAGGCTGAGGGACTTGGGAATGTTTAGTCTGAAGAAGAGGAGGTTGAGGGGGGACACGATTGCTCTCTTTAAGTATTTGAAGGGCTGTCACTTAGAGGAGGGCAAGGGGCTATTCCTGTTGCCAGCAGATGATAGGACTTGCAATAATGGGTTTAAATTAAGGGTGGGAAGGTTCTAGCGAGATATTAGGAAAACCTTTTTTTACAGTCAGTGGAATCAGCTGCCTAGGGAGGTGGTGAGCTCCCCCTCATTGGCAGTCTTTAAGCAGTGGCTGGACAAACACTTGTCAAGGATGCTCCAGGCTGATCCTGCTTTGAGCAGGGGATTGGACTAGATGGCCTGTTTGACTCCATGATTCAATGATTCTTTTCTATGATTCTAATGTACAGAATGCCCAGCAGAACCCAGTGCCACTGGCATTGCAAGATTAAAAGGACTACTTTCAAAGCACAGAGTCACAACAAATCCAAGCATGGGGGGCAGGATTTTGTTCTAGGCTGATCCTACATTGAGAAGGGGGTTGAACTAGATGGCCTGCATGGCCCCTTTCAACTCTGTGATTCTATGAAGATGTGAGAGTTGTCAGATGGAGGGAAAAAGGAAACAGTGTGGGGAAGCCAAGAGAAGTGGAAATGGATGTCCTTTGCAAGTCATGGCAGGTTCCCCGTTGTGCAACTAGGATTGCCCTGGTGACTGGCACTGCATAATTCAACCATAGTTTTCCTGGGTAGAAGGTGCCAGTGGATAGGGTGAAAAATTGAAGATGTGGGAGAAGATAAAGGTAGGTTGGTTGGTGAATGGGAAGGAGAGGAGGTAGGAAAGGAGGTTATGGGGGCTTTCAAGGCAGGGAAAGAAGGAAATAGTGGAAGAGAGAGGAATTCTCCCTCTGGCAGAATTATAAGCGAGACTGGGCATTTCTGTATAGCAGCCTGAATTAGCTTTGTTTGGTTCTCTCTCCCATAAGGCTTTACATGATTAGCTATTGTTATATGCCTCTCTCAGTCCTGACAATGCCCTCTGTTCTGACAATGCACTCTGCTCTAAAAAAACTGTTTACATTTCTGAGTTGCAGCCTTGAAACCAAAACAACTGAGATATCAGTATGTAGCTCCAGAATCATGCCTTGACATAGGAAGGGTGTTTGGTCTTCCTAACCTAGAAGATTATGAGTTGACTCTGAGCAAAGTTCATCCGGTCAGCGAGGGGAAGGATTCATTTCTTAGTTGACAGCTACTCGGGATTTTTTCCCTATAGAATGTCAGTGTCTGCCAATGTTTGGGGCTCCTTGCCAAATAAACCCCGCTGTGGGTGACTTGCAGGGAAACCAGAATGTATATTCCTAAATAGATATAAGTGCACTCTTTGTTGATAAATATTGGCTTTTAATATATTCTAATATGATGAATTATTGAAATTGCTACTTGTTTGAATATTTTTGCATACATTATGGTTTCGTACTTCAATAAATAAGAGTTACTTTGGAACAGTTCTCTCTCTCTCTCTCTCTAACTACAGGGTCCCTGCCCATCTCATCCTCTTCCCTTATCAAGCTGGGTGGGATTGGGAGTCCTGCAATCCTATTTTCCCCAACACAACCCACAAGTCCTTGCAGGTTCCTACTTGCAGTGGTAAGAATTTTTTAAATTATGAAGTTCAATAAAATCGCAAATCCATATCATACTGCAATTTACAATATTAAATTATAAATCTAGCACAGCAGAGCAAGGAGAACCAAATAATCTAAATCTGTCTAGTAATTTCAACCTATCTGCTAAAAGAGAGATATTGATCAACTTTTACTTTTTGATATATCTTCAGAATTCAAAATGAGCGATCTCTTTCAGTTTAAGCCTTACAATAATTTATAAATAAACATCATCTCTGAGCAAAAAGAGCTTGAGAATGCTTCCCCACCCCTTTTCAATTGTTGTAGATTGCTATTTTCTTCATAATCATTATTATCCAACATTTCCTGAACCACATGTCAATAGGTAGCATATTAGATTGTTTCCAATATTTTGTAATCAAAAGCTTTGCTTCTGTTATATTTCTCAGCATATGTCCATGCTTCCCCCCACCAGTGAGTCATTCATTTGGCCAAACAGGTTAAGCAACACATTGTGTATTACAGGTAACTATTTCACTCAGAATGCTGCATATTCTTTGCCACAATTGATTTACAATAGCACAACTCCACCAAATTTGTAAAGGAGCCCTTCCCTTGCTGGCAGTGCTAACATTGATTATAAGTGGTAAATTCTGAAATATCAGCAAAAAAAGAGGAAGGAAGGAAGGAAGGAAGGAAGGAAGGAAGGAAGGAAGGAAGGAAGGAAGGAAGGAAGGAAGGAAGGAAGGAAGGAAGGAAGGAAGGAAGGAAAGAAAAACCTGCTGCTGGATATTGTCAGCCTAGTCACAACTGTGAGAGGAATATTTATTACTAGGGATGGGCACGAACCAGGAAAATGGTGGTTTGTGGTTCATGAGAAACCACAAACCACAGTTTGTGGACCTCCACAAACTTTTCAGTTTGCTGAACTAGTTCATGGCTTGTTAGGACTGTGACTGAGTATCCAAAAGATGCTCCTGGGCACCTTTTCAGATATCCAGGGGTCTGCTTCCTGACTCCCCCTTTGCTCCCCTGCAAGCAAACCATCTCTCCTTGTGCCTTCTCCTCCCAGATCAGCACCTTCCCAGGGTGTTGGAGACCCCATTCTTTCACTGCTCACTCTTCCTGGGCTTCTTCTACTATCTCCAAGGGTTGGTCCACAAGCATGACACCCACAACCACTGTCAAATCCACCATACCTCTTTTTCCTTGTGACAGCTTCCTTCCCCTGAGCCTTTGGGGGTTGCCCACAGATGATGTCAGGTGGTGGATCTATGCTCCCACACACACACCCCAGCCACACAAAGAGAAAGTGCAAAACATGCCAGCTAGGATGGTGGTAGCAGTAGTAGAAGGATGATCAGCCAATCTGGAATCTCAGGTGTCCATGGGAACACATTGAGACGGTCTCAGGCATGGATGGTCATTTCCAGCTAGCATTCTCAATGTCATTATCTGAAAAGATCCTAAAATTATTAGACTCTGAAGAACACATTTTATTGTCCTCTGGTGGCAGGGTGAGCAGTGACAGCTCATACAACCCTTTGGAAGAGCCACAGTGGGGGACAGAGTCAGATGCCTGTGGGAGCAAAGTGGGACTCAGTCTGGCCTGAATGATAAATGTAGAACTGTCTCCTTTGGCATCGTGGTGGCCCCCATCCTCTTTATCATTTGGTTTCTGTTATAGCGCATTGATAATGACAGCTACAGACAAAGCTGCAGCCTGCAAGGCCTCTTGCTTCTGGGAAAGGAAATAACCGTGGGCTCTGATAACAGTGCCAGTCTCTATATCATTAACTGGTGGTTGATTGGCCAATTATCTTCAGAGCCCCCAAATACTGACAGTCAAAGCCTAATAAGTTTTTTTTTTTAATGAGGGGTTTTTTTTAGAGGGGGGGACATAGAAGAGAGAAAAGCATATTGTTAGGAACTGTCCATGTCAACAGGAATGTAACGCGCCACATAAAAACAGGATGGGTGTCTTTGTGTTGGGCGTTCATTTCATCAGGTTACTGGATAATGAGATCTAGTCATTGTCTCAGTGCTTTGAGGAAGCCTGGGGTGCTGTCATTGATAACTACTACCAGTGGGTTTTGTTTTTGACAACTAAATATAAAGAAGCCACCAAATATGCAACTGCAAATAAAAAATGAATGATATCTTTTGACAGGAAGCAGTCATCAAGAAACAGCCATTAGCAATTTAAGTGACACAACAAGATCAGTTGTGTAATTTGAAACAATCACTTGTGATTGGCACATCCAGAAGATACAGATGGGCCTCAGCATGTAGTGACTGAAAAGTCACCAGATGTCTGTAGAAACTGGCCTCCCAGTGTGAGAGGTGGTGCTCAGCAAGTTGCCAAGAAAGGGACAAGACCCAGTGTCATACAGTGGATATAATGTTGGACTTGGACCAGGGATGCGAGTCCAAATCCCTGTTCAGCCATGAGAGCTCTCGGACTTGATCATGTCTCTCAATGTAACAATCTCCCAGGATTGTTGCAACATTAAAAATGGAATTGTCACTCTGAACTCTTTGGAGGAAGGGTAGGATTAAGAGTATGGTAGGATTAAGAGTAGAATTGCAAGATTTGCAATCCAGAGCATATCTTTACTTTAAATTCATTTTTAAATTTTTAGGGACTTATTCCCAACCAAATATGTTAAGGAGAAGTTGAACATATTGCTCACCAAGCTGTGATCGGCTGTACCAACTGCTGCATCTGTTCTAAGACATACCCAGCTTTTTTTAAAATGAAAAACTAATCAATCATGTCACAGATTAATCTGCCTTTACAAAAGGGACAGTTTAATTGAAATATCTGCAAGGCCAGAAGTCTTTCTTTGGACCATGTCCATCTCAGGTAGTCCCATATTTATTTCAATGCACTGAAACTCCTTAAAGTACGGATTAGACTGGTGTGCTTCTTGCTCATGCCTTAAGATCTTGGAGCAGGCTATTTAATATGCCTACATTTTTATGTGATGAAACAGCAGCCATATTCTCAGTGGGCTGAAGCATTTTTTCTACATTAGAAAGTTTTCATTTTCACTGCAATAGTCGATCATTTATTTACTACTTTATAATATGTAATCCATGAATTGATTGCTGTAGCCCCAGTTACGATTGTTGAAATTGAGTGTATTCTGAGGTTTCAGTGAAGACAAGTTAAATCAGTGAATGATGAAACAGAACCATTTGTGTCAAATGTTCTGTTCATCCAATGAAACAAATGATCTTTGAACCCAAACTCACCCATCCTCCAAGGGTGGGCTGGCCAGTGGCCAAAACACCTTTATTGGCCTCTCCTGCCCCCAACATAGATAAGATTATGAAAACAATGTTTCTCAAGGCATTGAATTTTGGAAGGCAGATCAACTTATAAATTAGTAGATCATCTTCAAAATTAGTAGTGTTTTGTGGCCAAACAAATCAATTTTATCTACAATAGTAAGTGTCTGTTACAGCAATTTAACATCGGTTTATAAGGTTGCCAGGTCCCTCCTGGCAACTGGTGGAAGATGGGGGTGGAATTTACCAGGAGAGGGAGAGAGGCCCAGGTGAACTTGCCAGTGACCTGACTATGTCACTTCCAGTGTGCATCTGAAGTGGTGTCATCAAACTGTGACATCGCAGCAATGCTCTGGTGTTTGGACAAAAACTCTATGGTAAAAATGGCTTCTACCATAATGTTTTTGTCCAAATACCAGACCGTCACCTGGATGTCACTGGTGTGATAACATCACTTTCTGTGCATGCCAGAAGTGACATCACCTGGGCCTTTCTATTTCTTCAGGTAAGTCTCCCTGCTGGCCAGCTAATCAGCAGTGGGGAGTGCGGCCTGGCAGTGGGGACCCCTGCCTCCACCAGGGGGATTGGCAGTTTAACTAGTTGATGTTATTTTTGTTTTACCATATTAAAACTGGTTTGAGAATTAGGCTGATATATGTGCACTGGTATACGTTTGGGATATAATCAAGGCAAGGAAGGTCTTTGATATTCTGATAAAAGTATCTTCTTCAGATAGGCAGTGAGTATAGCAGCTATGACATGGGACTAGAAAAAGAACTCACCCTCATCCCTACTACTGAGTTGCTATGCTATTGCTGAATTATTCATTTTATCTTCTGCCGATTCACTGTCTGTAACCTTAAATTAATCATTATTATTTTCTGATCTCACATGAGGTGTTGCTGGTGAGGATTAATTAGTTCAAGGGTGACTCTAGAACACTCTAAGAACTGGATGCCTAAGTGAGTCTCAGAACACAGGCAATAAAACAATGATGGTTCAGTGAGCCATTCACACTGCTGCCGCCATATACAATACTGGATTCAGTGCACTTGATTAATTATAGCTGTGTATGCCCTGGGATATGAACTCGCATAACTTTTGATGTTAAACCAGCCCACTCATGTTTTCATACAGGGTTGCTGCAGCCCAGGTCAAAATGACCGCAGCTTTCCATAATCAAAGCCAGGGAACTGTTTGTTCAGAGATCTCTCAGCAGGCTCATCTTTTGAATTTAATGACCTACACAAAAGCTGAGTATTCTCCTAACTTAAATTATTTCTAGCATATGCAATGTATTCTCTCCTTTAAAATTTCTAGCAAAGGAACTTCTGCTTCAAAGATCACTTCGTTCCATTGGCAAACTGTGTTTGCAGTTAGAAGGGCATTTTTTCATTAAAATGTTTTGTATTGAAAAACTGAAGTATGTTATCAGTAATTTAAGGAACAGAAGAACTACAATATATTATCGTGTCAAAGAGGATACATCATAAATTCCATTATTTAGCATTTTATAAGAACACATAAACGGCTGCCAAGGCATTGTAAATGAATCAGTACGTGGTCAATTTATCAGTTTCAGCTAGTTTCCATGTTAAGTTGGCACCAGCCTAGAAAGGCATTTCATCTGGAATCCAAGTTGCTTGCAAGTCCTCTGCTCATCTTGGATCATCCTTCCTTTCTGTTAGAGAAAATAAGTACTTGGCTAGTGGTATACTGTTAATACAGGGATGATCTACCATGGCCGCTGAAGTCAGTGGCCTTCTGTGACTGCCATCCTCATCACTAGTGGGCACGCCTTCCCCCCAGATCGCTGCAGCTACTGCTGCCACTGAAACCAGGTGGGCCTCCACAGCTTCCGGCCTCCTCACCGGCAAGTCCATTTCCATGCCAAGCTTGCCAGAGCTCCCACCACCCCTGAAGAAGGTGGCCATCCAAGCCTGTTGTCTACCTCACCAGCAAGCCTGCCTCCCCCCAATCACCGGAACTACCACAGCCACTGAAGCCAGGCAGCCCCCATGCCTGTTGGTCTTTTTTTTGCCAGTGATCCCACCTCCCCTTGGATCTCCAAAGCTACTTCTTCCACCGGCCAGGCCCCCTGTGGCTGCCACCTGCCTGCCTCCCCATCCCTTCAGCTTCTTTCACCAACTGGGAAGGTAGGTGCATTGACTGTGTGTGTGTGCAGGTGACACTCTTGTTTGGGGAGGATTTAAACCTCCCAAAGTAATTTTTTTTACACTTTTGCCTGCAAATCTGGGAGGTCATCCACATCTGGAGAAAAATCTCTTTTCTCTTAGTGTGGGCCCAGTCTGCATATTTAGATATCCACTTGAGAAATAGACATATAGATGTAAATTATATGTACAGATGCATGGATTGTATGAATGGTACATTAAACAAGTTCAACATTTGTACACAATGCAAATGAATTTACAAGCCAAGAGTAAAAACTGAACTGAAATCATTGACAAAAACACAAAAGATATATACAAAACAGGGAAAATTTGCTCATCCCTCATGGTGTGATATCAGAGATGAGGAGAGTGCATGAAAGGAACAAGCATATGAGAAAGGTCAGCTGTGCAGTAGACCTGTGCATGAGAGTATGTTTGATTTGTTTTGTTTTTGTTATTACATTCCAAAGGGTTTGTTTTGGTATTGAGTTGTTTCATATTGGTTTTGCTTCATTATTGTTTCTTTATTTGTAGCTTTGTTTTCATAATTCTGCTCTGTTATTATTACCTATTGGTCTAAACAAAAGACCCCCCTCCTCTCTCAGTTTTCCATCCATCCAAAATTCTAAGAGATTATCATACTCCCCTTTCAGATGGATAGAATAGAATGGCCCCCTTTTTGAGGCGATGAAAGGCACCACTGTTTAACATTAACATCTATGGCGGACTTGATAGGAAAGATCTGAAACAGTAACACAGCACTGCATCCATTGAGCTTGAAGAACAGTAATACAAAGAATGGGCAGATTGATGAGGCAAAAGCATTTGGTGGCACAAGGAGGCTAAGACATCTGAGTAGGTAGGCAGGTAGCAGCAGGAGGACCTTGAAGTAGGTGTTCTTGTATGGCGAGTACAGAGTAGCAGGCGAACATGTGAGTACAGACTGCAAAGGGAAACTTGGCAGGCATTGGGAGGAAGGCAAAATTTCAACCCATTTCTTTCAGGATAGGAATACCTCAAATGTGTATGTAATCCTAGTGGCTACAGCTTGCAAGCAATCAAAAAAGCCCACAGCCTTCCCCCCCTTCCCTTAAAGATCATTCTGTTCTTTCTATGTCCTTATTAGAAAAACATTGTCTGACTTGAAAAAGTGAAGCCAATAGAATGCAGAGACTGCAATAACAAAAGAAACCAGAACAAAATGAAAGAAAATCATGGGGGAGAGGGTTTGTAGCCTATTTAGATGAGGAATTTGTTTTGCTTTCCTATTAATTATGATAATTACAAAACACCATTTTTCATAATTACTGTCTTTAATAATAAAAGAAATTCATGGGGCCAGTGTGTAGGTCTCTTCCATTGATCACAGCCCTCCCTCTTTGCATGGTGTCCACATGCACGGGAAAAACTCATGTTATTTGTCCCTGTCTGGCATGGGTGTTTCATTCACTCACTCACTAGGGGCATGAGATTACCTCATGGTGAAATTGCTTCCATATAGCTGTATGCATATGAAAGGATCCTATAATAATGGCTCTGCAACAGGTTTATAGATATGGCTGAGCAGCAGGGTACATCTGCTCCAACTTCTGAGAATAAAAGTTTTCAGACAGAAACTTTTGAGTATTACATGAAGTTTGTGGAATGCTTTTTCTTTTTAAGTAATAGCAATTACACAGTGGAGGTTAATCCAAACAGGCCTCTTGGCAGAAAGAGCAAATACTTAACATAATAACAGCTTCCATAACCATTCTTTGTTCATTGCTTAGATTCAAAGTGTTTATCTGCCTTGTAATTTTGAGGAGACTGAAAGTTTTAACATTGCAGCTGTCCCCGTCCCCCCCATAGTGGAATTATAATACCTACCTACGGTAGTACTATTTATTATAATAAGCATGCTAGTATAGTTAAGTTTTGCTTGATACTCCTTTGCAAATTTCTATTTTTTTCATATTAGCTAATTTGGAAACAACAGCTACTGAAAAATACATGTGAAAAGAGCTGTCCCCAAAGCTCTGAATATAATATCTAATGTTACAATTTTGCCTGTGTTGACAACATGGTGTATCACTCACATCATATAATGCTACTTGGCTATTTCCCACATGGTGACTGCAAAAGTCATTTAAAGATATGGGGGAGAAAGGTAATTCATGAATATTTAATATTAAATCCAGAGAATCTGGCTGCTTATTTAAACTTTTGGATAGATCAGGATGGCTCCCCAATGGCCCTAAGGGAATGTAATGTTGAGAAGGCTAGCATTCCCACTGAAACTCTGTTCAATATGTGGCATGCCAAAAAATGTCAGAATAGTGCTGTCTGGTAGAATGATTTCTAAGTGGGTTTTCTTCATATGAGCCCCCAGGACAATCTGAATGTAACCCTTTGTTACATGGTAATTTGGTGTTCAGCCTCTGTCTGTAAGTCTGAACTCTACTTCCCATTCAAATGTATTTAAAAAAGTGCGTGTGTGCGCATATACACGAAAGATCATATCTTGAATAAACCTTTGTTGGTTTTAAAGGTGCCACTGGGCTCTAAATTTGTTGAATGAACCCTTGACAGATAAACTCTGTCTTGGATTCTTCTTTAGATGAAATGCAAATATTGAATGGTGGAGAGATATCTTGTCACACTTGCTTAGACGACTACATTGTTGTAGCATGAGCTCATAAATGCAATGGTGGGAAGGATGCAGCCAAACACCTGTATGCTCAGTTCTCACCTATCTTATTTTATGATACTCAGTCCCTAATCATTCCAGGCCTATTGGTGGCAAATCTACATAGGAGTTCTAACTCAGCAAGCTTCAGGCCAGAGTAAATAGTTGAGACTTACGTTGTAAATGACCAGGGAAAATGAAATACTACCTCATTGTTTGGGGCTTTTTCTATTTGTGTACATTTATGTCTGATTTGTGCCCGTAATCATCTGGTTGCCATTACAGATGACAACAGGAGCAACAGGAGTAGTCTTTTGTAAACAGTTCAAAGTCGCTGTCAGGTCTAAACAGCAGGCCTGATTGTGAACTCAGTATCTGGCTTCTCCAAATGCATCATATTCTGCTTCACTGGCTTCTCCAAATGCATCATATTCTGCTTCACTGTTGAAATCTATAGCTTGCATGAACCTGGAGCCTCTCAAGACCCCAAATGCAGTAAACTGAATTTCAATTAAATTTTAATTAAGTTACATGTCCTTGTACTCCTTGAGCTGGACTATCATTTTTTTAAAAAGAGAACAGAAGTGAGATTGAAAGAGGGGTTGTTCACAATGTGGACTCTCACCCTGCTTTAACATCTAGTAAACAGGCACTACTTGTTGTAACACTTTTGTCAAATCTGGGGGCAAAATACTTTTTGTCCAGAGGTAATAATCACTGCCTATTGGCTATCACATACAAAGGCCTTCATGGCGTTGGCCACCCTTATTTGCGGGACTGCCTCTCTCCCTGCCACAATAACTTCACTCAAGTCAGCAGGGGCTTCTTCAGGTGCCAAACTGTAAATGGGCAAAATCAACAACTGCTCGTACATGGGCCTTCTCCGTTGTGGCTCCTGCCTTGTGGGGTGGCCTGCCCAAGGAGGTCAGGAAAGCTCCCACTCTCCTGGCCTTCTGCAAACTATGCGAAACTGAACCATTCAAGAAAGCTTTTCTGTGCAGGTAGTAGGGCTGCAATGTACAAAATGGTTTTACAAACTTGGAAAATCATTGAGATTGCAGTTTATACTGCTGAGCAGTATACCTTACTGTAAACAGGATCCTATTATGTAATTTCTGTACTGCTTAATGTGCCATGAGAACACTTACATGATGCTTCAGTTCTTTCTGGTGCATTAGGAATGTTCTGGTACTCCAGTTTT
The DNA here is from genome assembly GCA_029375565.1 of Gekko gecko. Lineage (NCBI taxonomy): Eukaryota > Metazoa > Chordata > Lepidosauria > Squamata > Gekkonidae > Gekko > Gekko gecko. The sequence goes on along the minus strand of JAPDNY010000007.1, from coordinate 42,567,104 downwards.
ATTTACTGATTTTGTACATAGTACTGTGCATGTATGGTTTGCTGCAGCATTCAGTTAATTCAGGCATTTGAAAACATATGCTACATTTTGACAAGCCCTTCAATGTCAGCTTTTCCTAGTGTGCATCCAAAAAGAAGTAACATATAACAGTGCAATTCTACAGAGTTACACCCTTCTAAGTCTACTGAAGTCAAGGAATTCAGAACAGTGTAACTCTGAAAAGAAGGAGGAGGGGGAGGAGGAGACTGGATTTATACCCCACCCTTCACTCGGAGTCTCAGAACAGTTTACAATCTCTTTCCCTTCCCCTCCCCACAACAGACACCCTGTGAGGTAGGTGGGGCTGAGAGAGCTCTTTTGAGAACTGCTCTTCCAAGAACAGCTCTGACAGAACTATGGCTTGCTCAAGGTCATCCGGCAGCTGCAAGTGGAGGTGTGGTGAATCAAATCCGGTTCTCCCAGATTAGAGTCCACGCACTTAACCACTACACCAAACTCTTCATATATTTTCAGACTTTTCAAAATTCTTCTGAGCATTCCTATGTGAATATCAGCAATCACCTTTTTTAAACATTTGTTATAATATGTACATATATGTAATATATACATGCCACTGCTATTTTAATCAAGTATTAATCCACCTTGTGTTTCATGGACAAAGGTAGACAATAAATAAAGAAATAAAATGTATGCCTTGCAGTGCAATCCTGCACTGAGTTATGCCCTTCTAATCCTGTTGATGTCAATTGATTTTAAAGGGCGTAACTCTGTTTAGGATTGCACCGTATTTTTTTTAAAAAATAATCATGGTTATTTCGTTTCAGATTCCAGTTGATACAGTGAGATACTGTACTTGTTTTCTTCCCAGCAGTTAGCATGAGCGCACCTATCGTCATGATTTTCTGCAGAACTAATGAGAACATTGTGGATATTTTCACTTTTGCTCGCTGGAAACTTCCTCCAGAGAGACTCCATTGTTTTGATAGTTTAGCTAAGGCTACGGGCAAGGTTTTTATATAGCTAATATAAATCCAGTGAATGGAATCAAAGCAGACAGCAGAGTTCCTGCAGAGCATCTATAGATGCAGGCAGGGGAGTGAAGTGCTGGCAAAGACTGCCCACAGAGGAGCCCTCCTCTGCTGTGATTATTTTGGACTCACAGGGATGATTTTCTCTTTGCTTCCGAACAAGCTGGTCTCTACGTTGCATTAGTATGAGTAGAAATGCTTCATCCACTGGAGTCATCTATACTGTCTAAGCCCCAGGGATGCTGGGATACAATGTGAGCACAGGAAGGAGACTGCTCATGGTGGAGAGATTGCTCTGGCGCAGTTCTGAGAAATAAAAAAATCACGCTTTGTGAACTATAGTCAATGAAGTTCATTAGTGAGCAGGAGATGGCAGGAATATGCAGAGAGCTGTCAATAGGGGTCCCGGAAAGAGGCAAATAAAAAGAGAAGGGGGGGAAACATCTATTTATATGTATGTTTTCATTAATTTGATTTCAAACACAGTTAGTATAAACTCCTCGGTCCAGGTAATGATACTTAACAAACAAACATAAAACTAATAGGAAACACAGAACCTGTACTTACCCGGGGTCCTGTTTGTGGGCCCATGGGGAGGCAGGAGGCTTGGTGGAGTGGTCTTTTGTGTGGCAGGTCATGGCTGTGTGGGGTTGCTATGGCTGTGTGGCCTTCCTTCCTCTGACCCACCCCCAGCCTAGCCAATCAGGTGAGGTCTCACGTGGCTGGAGGGGTGGGCCCCTTGCTGGTGACGGGGCTTTTAACTTGCCCCACAGCACCACACAGTCACTCAGTTTGTAGCTTCACCCACCTAGCCCTCCCTCTTTTTGTGTTGTTATGCTTGTTTTTGCTATTGTTACTTCTTTGTCACAACTGTGTTGGTGGTGTCAGCAATGGGAAGGCTTGCCAGGTCCTGCCTCCTCCCCAGTGGGGGATTTCGGGAGGCATTCCTGAAGGGGCGAGGATGTCTCCAATGTGATGATGTCACTCAGAAGTGACATCATCACATTGAGGATGCGCCTGAATCCCAAGTGGCAAATTTGCCGCTTGGAATTCAGGTGCCCACCCCCCTCTCCAATAGCATTTAAAGGGTCCATTTAAATGCTTTTGGAGAGCAGGGGCTGTGCACACCTGAATCACCTGGGTGGGTCTGTCTGCCCTGAGTCATGCATAGCTGGGGAAGAGTTCTACCCAAGTTCAGAGAAGCACAGACTGTAAGTAAGTTTCTAACCTTTATCAGTAGCATGACCTAGAAGCCTTCACATTCACACTTAATGTACAGTTAATTTATTCGAAGCACGGGCTAACTCAGTGAGGCTGTTGGTGTTGATATTACAGCTTTGACAGTCCACCAGAAGTTTAGAACTTATATGGTGAGACCGAGCCCAGCCAGGGAACTTCTTGCTCCCTGTTCTTTGCCTCGCTGAGACCTCTGGCATGGTGATGTAGTGATGACAACTCTGCTACTTCATCACCCCATAGGCCATGCAAGGGAGGTCAGAGCATCTGAGGGCCACTCTGAGCATGAGATTATATACTGCAAGATGGGGCTGAACTTTTACCTACAGACTTTTCTTCCTCTACCATTTTGGTAGTTCCATAGGTTTCATGAGTGAATTGCAAGCCCTGGTGCAGGGGTGGCCAAATTTCCTTAATGTAAGAGCCACATAGAATAAATGTCAGATGCTTGAGAGCTGCAAGACATGCACAAATATTACGCACATCTTTTTATTGAAAAATATGCAAATTTGTTTTGTATTAACCTTAAATTAGACTTCCAAAAATAAAAACAAAAAGATAAAAAACAGATCTTGATAATGATTTATTTATCCAATGATATTTATTTGTTTGCTAATGATATTTATTTCTCTAAGAGAGAGAAAGAGAAAGATGGAAAGCAACTAGATGGGGAGGGAGGGGAAGGAAGGTAGGCAGGGAGAAAGAGAGAGACAAAAGAAGAAAGGGAGAAAGAGAAAAAAGGTGGAAAGAAAGCAAATAGATAGGGAGGGAGGGAGAGGTGGAAAAAAAGCAACTTTAACTTTAAATGTGTCCTCCTAGCTCCCCTCCCCCCCATGCCTGCAAGCCAGCTGGCTTGGCTTGGAGAAGGGATTTAAAGAGACAAATATCTTCTCCAAGCTGGCGGGTGGGGGGGCTTTGAGAATACATTTAAAGTTAAAGTTGCTTTCTTTCTGTGTTGCCCCCCCCACCTCAAGCCTACCCAGGGAGGGGAACACTGGCTGGGGAAGGGAAGACCGATCGGGGAGGCATGCCTCCCCTTTGCTTCCCCAGCTGCCTGCCGGGAGCCCCGAGAGCCACACAGTATGTGTGAAGGAGCCGTATGTGGCTTCCAAGCTGCAGTTTGGCCACCCCTGCGCTAGTGAAAGAACATCAATTTAACAGGAATTTAAAATTAAGAATATAGTTTTTTGGTAAACATTTTTTAATAAAAAGCCTTTTGGTAAAGTAGAGTAGAGTGCCTACACCAACATATTCTTTAGCAAAGGTACTGATGGGGTTGCCAGCTCTAGGTTGGAAATATCTGGAGATTTTAGGGGTGGAGCCTAGGGAGGGCAGGGTCGGGGAGGAGTAGGACTTCAATGGGGTATAATGAAGAAGAAGAAGAGATTGGATTTATACCCTGCCTGCCCTTCACTACCAAAAGGAGTCTCAGAGTGGCTTACAAACTCCTTTCCCTTCCCCTCCCCACAACAGACACCCTGTGAGGTAGGTGAAGCTGAGAGAACTCTAACACAAACTGTTAGGAACAGCTGTGCCAGAGCTTGTGACTGACCCAAGGTAACATCAGCAGGTACAGGTGGAGGAGTGGGGAATCAAACCTGGTTCTCCCAGATTAGAGTCCACGCACTTAACCACTACACCAAACTGGCTCTAATGCCTTAGAGACCACTTTTCAAAGTGGCCATTTTCTCCAGGTGATCTGATCTCTGTCACTTGGGAATCAGTTGTAATATCAGGAGGCTGGCAACCCTAGGTACTCAGGAAACTGTTTGTTTTTTGAAGCCCCCTACATTACTTAGTTAACTGGCTGCCATTGCATGGGAAGATGCTTGAATTGTGCTTTGCCCAGCTACTTTCCATGGGAACTTAACAGGGCCATCCTAAAGAGAATTACACCCTTCCCATCCCTTTGATTTCAATGGATTCGAAGGGTGTAGCTCTGTTTCAGTGGACTTCAATATATTCTCTTTTTCAGCATTCTGCAGGAGTAGAAGGACTTCTGCAGAAAGTTTCTGAGTCCTTTCTCAAATGCTTCTCACTTGTGTGGTTCTCTCTTTTTACTCTATTATTGTTCATCCTTCCAGTCTTCCATTGAAGCATTGCATAACAGTCAAGCTATTTTCATTTAGAATTTAAGAAATTATGCTGAAGAGCAACTCATCTCTTCAACATGTATCCTAAATGTATAAGAAACTTCTATCACATCTAGGGATATAGGAATCTGCCCCCCTTTTCATGCCCCCCCATTATAATATCAGTCTGAGCTTTTTCAATTGCCCCCTTTTGCATAGCTGGCATTCCAAATTCACTTGTCTCTTCTGTAGCATTTTCCGGACATATATTTAATACCACTTATATGTGTGACACAGACATAATATTTGAAATTTCATAAATTTAATGGGAAAATTTGCTATGAGCAAATAAGAAGATGAGTAAAACAAAGCACCAGAAGGGAAAAGCAAAAATGAAACAGGGTTTTCAGAAAAAGTAAGTCTGTAAAGTCTGTAAGCATCCCCTTCACTTATCATCCTCTCCCACAGATCATCTTCACCTTGAGGACTGCCATAAAGTACACTAGGAATTACTGGAGGTCCTGGTCAAGTGAGGCTGTTTTGTCACATCAACATTCCAAACTAAAGTAAGCCTTTAAAAACCCACCTTCCCTGCCTTCCACTTTTAGTACAAAGTTTGAGTCCAGTGGCACCTTTAAGCCCAACAAAGTTTTATTCACTGTATAAGTCTTCGTGTGCAAGGAAGTGTGCTTGCACACAAAAGCTTATACCATGAATAAAACCTTGTTGGTCTTAAAGGTGCCACTGGATGCAAACCAATACCACCGCCACACCTGAATTTCTCTTTTAGTGTTTTTAATAAGCAACATTATTAATTTTGGTAAAAGGAATTCAATTATTCTTTAACAGCCCCACCTAATGATTTTTTGCATGGCAGGCTTCTACTAAGAAGTTGCTGCATAATTTAGAGCCATCATTGGGGAATATTGATAGTTAAAATGAAGGGGGCTTTTTTTCTGGCTTAAGCCGGGGAAAAACAACAACAACAAACCCCTCTGGCAACTATGTGAAGGGCCTGCTGTTTTCTGCCTTTGAGCACTGCTTCAGGTCTCAGGAGGAACCAGACTGAAAATTATTATTAAGCCTTGATACAGTACTTAATCCCTTTTCTGTGACCTCAATTAATAACTAACTTAACCTTTTGATAAAAAGAGCTAAATTACATTTCTAAGTCCAGGTTATCCCACATGCCATGTTATTGCCCGTCGCATAATTAAAAAAACAAAGTAGCAGAACTTGGCTGACATACACTTGAACATGCTGATGAAATAACCCACCTTTTGACTAATCCGACCAGACTAGACTCCATGGATCAAATACAGCGTAAAGTGGTGGTGGTTGTTGAGTGAAATGCACAAAGAAGATTGCACAAGGAGCAATTTCAGCGCTCTGTTTCGGTACTTGAGGTGAAGTGAACAGAAAGGAGAAAAAATACCAAAGTGATCTATTGTTTTCCTCTTATTTATTCCTGAGCACACTTGTACTACATTCATCGAGAACTGAGCTCAGAATAAAGCAAGTTATTTTTTGATTTTATGTTTTAAAAATAATTTACGTTAATGGAGACTCTTAACGTGGTTCTATGCAGTATCTGGTATCTTATTATTTGGAGCCAGTTTGGTGTAGTGGTTAGGAGTGTGGACTCTAATCTAGGAGAACCAGGTTTGATCCCCACTCCTCCACATGCAGCTGCTGGTGTGACCTTGGGTCAGTCATAAGTTCTTTCAGAGCTGTTCTCTCATGAGCAGGTCTCAAAAAAGCTGTCTCAGCCCCACCTACATCACAGGGTGTCTGTTGTGGGGAGGGGGAGGAGTTTGTAAGCTGCTCTGAGACTCCTTTGGGCAGTGAAGGGCGGAGTATAAATCCAATCCAATCTCTTCTTCTTCTCCTCTTCTTACTGTTTTGTTTTAGTTGCAATTCATTGTGATTCTTTTATCTGTAATCCACCTTGAGTCTCATCAAGACAGGTGGACTGTGAATATAGAGAGAGGCCTGGCCACTTCCATTTTTTTGAAGCTCCCAGTATATGGAAAAATGAAGAAATACCAAGACAGGGTTAAATTATGGTATATTTTAAATATTTACACGTGTTAAAAGTTGTATGACAAATGTCTTATTAAAGTCCTGTCTGTATCTCTGTGACTGTATATATAACTTCCTAGGATCACCAAATCATAGAATCATGGAGTTGGAAGGGGCCCTACAGGCCATCTAATTCAACCCCTTGCTCAATGCAGGATTAGCCTAGAGCATCCCTGACAAGTGTTTGTCCAGATGCTGGCCCATTCGGCCTCTAGCATTCACTCTGTTGTTTACCAAACCCACACTGGAACAGAAAAATATGCGGCTCAAAACCACATTCAGATACCCCAGGCCAACACTGTACTGACTGCAAAGTCACCCCTGAATGGCCACAAAATGGCCATAAATCTTTGCAAATGGCTACCATAAAACCAAGAGATCAAATGAAGTGTAAGTTGCATGCAGTCTGGACAGTGCCATAAAATCCGACAATCAAAGTGAAAGTGGCATGCAATGTAGAGGGGAATTTCTGTTCCAACATGGGTTTGGTAAAACAGTGGAGTGAGTGCTAGATGCAGAATGGGCTGCTGCTTAAAAACTGCCAGTGAGGGGGAGCTCACCAGCTCCCTAGGGAGCTGATTCCACTGTTGTACAAGTCTTACTGTAAAAAAGTTTCCCCTAATATCCAGCTGGTACCTTTCCACCCTTAATTTCAACCCATTATTGTGAGTCCTATCCTCTGCTGCCAACAGGAACAGCTCACTGCCTTCCTCTAAGTGACAGCCCTTCAAATAGTTTAAGAGAGCAATCACGTCCCTCCTCAACTTCCTCTTCTACAGTCTAAACATTCCCAAATCCCTCAGCCTTTCCTCATAGGTCTTGGTCTCCAGGCCCCCGATCATCCTCGTCACTCTTCTCTGTACGTGTTCCATTCTGTCCACATCCTTTTTGAAGTAAGGACTCCAGAACCGCATGCAGTACTCCAGGTGTGGCCTGACCAGTGCAGTGTACAGTGGGGCTATGACATCTTGTGATTTGGATGTTATGTCTCTGTTGATACAGCACAAGATTGCATCAGCCTTTTTTGTGGCCACATCACACTGACTGCTCATATTTAACTTATGGTCCACCCTTACCCCAAGATCTTGTTCACACACACCTGCTACTCAGAAGTGTATCCCCCATCCAGTATGTGTGTTCCTCATTTTTGTTACCCAGATATACAACTTGGTACTTATCCTTGTTAAATGGCATCTTGTTCACATCTGCCCACATTGTTAAATTGCATCATGTTCACATCCACATCTAAATTTGAAAGCCTCTGTGATTATGAGACCTGGCCAACAGGCCTTCCTGAGCCTGTGTGATAAGCCCTGCCTTAAATTACAACACAGGTTTCGCAACTTTGATCCAAGCTTTTCAGTTTTTATATTTATCTACCCTAAAACAAGTCTGTCAGGCTGGAAGACTGTGCAGTGCCTCATGATCCACACCTACCTTTTCTTTTAAAAGGTCCATCTTCAAATTTAGGAGTGTTTGGCAAAGTGGGTTTCTTTTATTTGTTCTTTTTCTTTTCCTTTACACAGGATCACTTAATCGTGCAGCAGATACCAATCAGAACCCCTTTCCCCAGATCCCATCAAGTTTGCCAGCGAGTATATAGGTTAATGAGAAACGGGAATCAAGGGTAACAAAGACACTTAAGTTTATATAATTTGAAAGCATAACACTAGGCCTTCCCGTCTAATATGATAGATGACACAAGTTGCCAGAGCTAGGAGATGATCTATGCTTAGGAGTTACAAAGTATGTTTTCTAAGAGGCTCAGACTTGGGAACAATAAGTAGACAAGTGTTAATATTTAACTGTCTTTTCTTTTCTTTTTAAAAAATAGCATCCAAACCCTGCCTGTCTAAACAATACTATAAAGTCCCTATTAGACTCCCTGTCTATTCTATGTAGAGGTGTGTGTGCATGTACACACACACAGAGAGGATTTTTTCAGATTTGGATATATTGGGCACCAAAGAAATTGGGATTCCCAAACAAACCTGAATTCCAGTACCACTATGGCATTTGCATTTGGCTTTTTTAAAGAAATCCCAATTTTTTTCAGCTCCATTATACCCTGTGGGACCATTATAGTCAATGGGGAATCTATCTGGGGGCATCCAGGGGTCTGGGCGGGCTGTTTTTTGAGGTAGATACCAAAATTTCAGCATAGCTTCTGGTGCCTCTCCTCAAAAGAACCCCAGGTTTCAAAAAGATTGGACTAGGGGTCCAATTCTATGGGCCACAAAGAAGGTGCCCCCATCCTCCATTGTTTCCAATGGTGAGGAAAAACAGCAAAAAAGAAAAAAGAAAGAAAGACTGATGTCAAACCAGACAGTTGCTGTAGTAGAAACTGAAGGTGGAGGTGATTTTTCCAAGCCCAGCAGAACTGGTGCATGTTACAGATTGCCCCACAGAACCAATGCCACTGTGGCAATGCCAGTTCAACATATCCAAGCAGAGTTTATGCAAGCAGAGCACAGACAGTGCATGTACAGAGTGTTCAACAGAGCCAGTGCATGTACAGAGTGCCCAAAGAAGGTACCCCCATCCACCATTGTTTTTAATGGAGAAAAAAAGGAAAGCATTTAAGGGAATGCACTACGTTTTGCTGGGCACTCTGTACTGCACTAGCTATGCTAGGCTTGGACTCCCCCCTTACTTGGATTTGTTAAACTAGCATTGCTACAGTGGCATTGGTTCTTCTGGGCACTCTGTACATGCACTGGTTCTGCTGGGTACTCTGTACATGCACTGACTGTGCTAGGCTTGCACACACACATGCTTCAATTTGTTAAGCTGGCATTGCCACCGTGGCACTGATTCTGCAAAGATGCCCTCCTTCAGTTTCTACTGCAGAAAATGGTTTGTCATCAGTCCTTGCTTTTTGCTATTCCCCCCCCGCTCCATTGGAAATTCCATTCAGCATTTCAGAATGGGGAAGCAAAGAGGGCTAAATAGTCTCTTGTCTGTTACAATAAGTATTCTAGATTGTTCTTGGAGAGCCCTCTGTTCTATCTGGGATATAGCCTTAGATCAAATGTCATATCACTTGTATGTGATTGAAACAACCTACTTCTCTTTTTGTCAGATTATCTGCCCAGTCAGATAGAACAATACTGATGGTATGAGAAAATAGGAGAATTTATACTTTTTAGTACTGTGCTGAAAGTTTATAATTTGGTTGGTCTTCAAGGTGCTACTGGAATCAAATTTTGTTCTACTAACATGGCTATCCACCTGAAAGCAGGTACATCATCTTTGAATATGTACCACCTGTGAGTTCTACAGTTTCCTGTGCTGATCCATAAAGTTTATTTACTTTATATCCTTAATATGATGGCGTCATGTGTCAACAAATAAATACCATGCCATTCCTGAAACAGAACTTATTGAATGTGCCCCCATCCTCCATTGTTTCCAATGGTGAGAAAAAACAGCAAAAAAGAAAAAAGAAAGACTGATGTCAAACCAGGCAGTTGCTGTAGTAGAAACTGAAGGTGGAGGTGTAATATCCCAATGGAAATTTCAGTGCAAAAAGAAGCAAAAACAGATTTCAAAACAAACAGCACTTTTTTCAATAATGGAAGGATAGCCAAAGCACTTGATGATTAATTCAGCCCACTATGAAAAGGGGATGTCAGTTGGAAATGCAAGCACTGCGGAAACGTAGTGTGCTGTTTCCTTCAGGACTCGCTTGTGGGCTTCCCAGCCGCGTCTGAGTGGCCACTTATGGAAATAGGACGCTGAACCTTTTGTTGGTTCCAGCAAGCTCTGTTAATGATCTTGCAACTTAAAGTCTGGCACAGTCTTAAGGTTTAGACTTTTCCCCATTTATGCAGTGTACAGTGTCTTATATACAAGCACAGATGCTGCTTCTATAGCAATATATGAAAAATAAGTGATGATTGGCATTAAATTTTGATTATGTGTACATCACTTTAAAGCAAATACAGTCCCAGCACATCTGCGGCAATTTATAGTTGTTTACAGTTTATCAGTAATTTCCCTTTTCACCTGGATCTCATCCCAAGAGTTTAGCAGAAGCTAGAAATCTGAGCACGTGTTGATTGATGTCAAACTACAAATATTATTAACAGCCTAACGGGGGTTTGCCCAGCTGGAATTTCGATATTAGTCATTTTAATTTTTCACTTGTAATTAGGCAATTTCATCCAACACACACACACACACACCAGCCATCAGCAACTTTAATGTTTGTATCCGATGCCTCATTTTCAGTACGTATTCCCTGTTACACTCATCAAAAATGTGTCATGCTGTCATTTGGCTTGAAAGGAAATATTTTGCAGTGATGATCAAAGTTAGAAAGTTTTCTAGCCAAACTCCCCCTTCCACTGTTCAGCCATTCTTCGCCAAAAGAGCAGACTGTACCTTACCTAACATTTCTGTTGAAGGAAAGAAGCATTCTGGAAGCCCCCCATCCCCAAAGAACAAAACTTTGGGGGGCATTTTGTGCTGCAGTGGGAGGAGGAGGAGGCAAGAAGAAGGATTTTTGTCAGGAGTAGTTTTCTACAGGGTCCAAGTTATTACAATTCTTTATGTTAAGCTATCTGTATATGAGTCGTAAGACACTGCTAAACCAAAAATAATTATAGGTATTACTGATCTTAAGGAACAACCTTTGAAGAAGAAGACATGGCCACTTCTAGAGGACAGCAAGGTAGGACATGTGCAAAATCCTGAGGTCACCAAAAAGTATACTGAGAGCATTTGAGAAAACAGGACAAAATCTTGTGAAGGAAGCATGAGGTCTCACAGAGCTTGTTAAAAACAAATCAGTATTTGCTTGTCATTGAACGCAAGTACGTTTTTCATGAAATCCAATTCTTTATGTACCTGTTTAGAAATCTTGCATATTGGGATTTACTGTGAGTAACCTATGTTTAAGAGAATGAGATATTTGATTTGTGTTTTCCAATTGTCTTAGGAACTGGAACTAATTCTTAATTAGCAAAGATTGACTGCTCAGATACCAAGCCAAGAACCATACTAAGTTTAAGCGATTTGAATGCTTAGTCCAAAAAGATAATTAGCAATATTACTATAGAACATTCCGGTTCTGGTCTGCTGCACTGCTGCAGGCATATTCACCCCATTCAAGTGATTAACTGGCAGTGACATGGATACAGCCATTAATGAGCTGTTTGATTATATATATCATTACACTGAATAGCCAAGAGCTGACCCCTATGTGTATAAAAATAAATCTGCACAATAGGGCTAGATGCAGCTACAGTTTAAGGTTCTGCATATGGGGGCACTGAATTTGCAGAAAAATCTGATTTGTAAAAAGTAGTGATTGTTTTCCTCCAAAAAGGAACAACAAATGATTAAGAGTGAGATATGTAACCAAAAAATCACCCAAGATTTAGGCTGCATTTTAAGTTGCCATAGTAACCTAAATGAGTGTCTAACACTGTGGTAGGATTAAGTGTAGGATGAGGACATGGGGGAGAAGTACAGCCAGAGTGGGAGTGTGGAGGCCAGTGGGGAAATAAAACAACAATCCCTTTGCTTCCAGTCCCCATTGGTCCACCTTTTCCTGCCCTACATAAGGTGGTAGATGTGTGTGTGTGTTATGTGCCATCAAGTTGCTTCCGATGAATGAATAACCTCCAAAATTTCATATCATTAAAAGCCTTCTTTGGGTCTTGAAACTGAAGGCCATGTCTTCTTTTATTGGGCCTTCCTGCTGCCTTCAACTTTTCCTTGCATGATTGTCTTTTCCAGAGAGTCATGTCTTCTTCTTATGAATACTCTGGTTTCTCTTCAGATTGCATGTCTTATCGTTATATGACCAAAGTATGATAGCCTCGGTTTAGTCATTTTAGTTTCTAGGGAGAAGGTGGTAGATAGTTGCAATGATCTATTAATAAATTGGCCATTCTTTGTTCACTAAAGGGTTTAGTATCTAAATCAAATAGCTTATGGAGGAATAATATATATATATATATATATAAAAAAACCTACTGGGTTATAGTATTTCAGTGTAAAATAAAAACCCCATCACTCATCTTTGCTGTTCAGACCTATCTGCTATAGCCTGAATGATTCACCGCATGGATCCCAATTACATTGGTGTGTTTGGTTTTGCATTCTGCTTTCATGGACAGAGATTCAAATGCACTTTAAAATAAAGTTATCTCATAGTCATATTAAATAAAAAGCAGAATCTAATTTTCATTGCAATTCTTTTAGAAAGGCTGTTTCACTTGGCCACAGAACCCAATGGCTCTCTCCGGCACTTGACCATCACTTGCAAATGTCAGTGCATGCCCACATCCATTTTTCTCTTCTGATGAGGCTCAGTTAAAAGCCACAATGGACAATAGGAGAACTCAATTAGCATAATGGAATCGGCAGCAAATGTAACAGAAAGAAAGGAGTCAGTTTTTATCACTAAAAGTGGTGAAATATTACTAGCACAAGTTGCCAAAAATCTGCATTTACAAAATACTGTTTGGCAGGATTTGTATTTAAAAGGTGTATTTAATATAGGTGAGATAAAAACCACCTCTGAGCAGCACAACCTGTCATTTGTATCTTTGGCTGTGGTCACACACACACTAAATAATCTACTTTCAATCCACTTTCAGTGCACTTTCCAATTGGATTTTACTGTGTGAATTCGCAAAATCCAATTGGAAAGAGCATTGAAAGTGGATCATTTAGTGCGTGTGACCAATCCCACCAGCTGCTCCTTCCAGTGCACATCTTCATAAAGTGCACTACACATGAAGCTACCTTATACTGAGGGAGCTTTCACACATGCTAAATCAGGGATGACAAACATAAGGCCCAGGGGCTGGATCCAGCCCGTTCAGGGCTCTTATGCAGCCCACGAGCAACTAATGTAAGGGAGGGAACAGGAGACCGCTCAGGGGACAGTAGGCGGAGCCACCACAATTGTACTTTCAGCATGGCAGAACAACCTTGTCTGTAGCAGTCAAGCAGCGTAGGAGCATCTGCTCAAGGCTGCACTGCTGGCTGTCCAGTCCGCCCATGTGAGTTCTCTTTTGTACACCCCCTCCCAGCCCATGAGGCCTTGCAGTGAGGACACACCAACTCGGAGTTTACCAGCTGCTGTCCTATCAGTTTATATCTCCGGTACCTGGCATTACGTTTTATAGCACACATGGCCTGGCCCACCAAAATGACATTTATGTCAGATCTGGCCCTCATAACAAATGTGTTCAACACCTTTGTGCTAAATAATTCAGTTTCAATCCACTTCAGAGACCTTTTGCAAGTGGATTTTGACATTTCACACAGTAAAATCCAGTTGCAAAGTATATTGAAAGTATATCGAAAGTGCATTATTTAGTGTGTGCGAAAGTGCCCTGAGTCAAGGTGGCCCTATCACAAGGTCAGTATTGTCTAATTGGACTGGCAGATGCTCTTCTGGGTCTCAGGCAGAGGTCTTTCACATCATCTACTATCTGATCTTTTCACCAGGAGATGCCAGGGACTGAATCTGTGATCTTCTGCATGCAAGGCATGAGCCACCACCACCCTCTGCAAAGAAAGGAAGGAACAAAGAATAGGCCCCATGATTCTGCATGCCAGTTTCCCAACAGATGGCACTAGACAGTTGTCCCCAAAACTTGAAATGAAGACACAAATCACCATGTATCAGTTAAACTCAGTTTAATATTTAGATTATATGCATATTATAAAAATATTTACTCTTGGCTGTGAGTTAGGCTAGGAGCAGCCCTGCTGGCTGCAATCGTTCATAGGCAACCCCCCAGTCTGTCTCCAAACTCTAATTGCTTCTGGATTTGGTTGTCCTAGCCTATTGAAGCAACCAGGGCTATTTTGGGGCAGGAACGCACAGGAACGGAGTTCTGGCTGGCTCCTGAGTTGGCCATGCCCAGCAGGAACTCATTAGCATAACAGGCCACACCCAACAGCAGAAACTCATTAGGATTGGCTACATTAGGGCTGTGTGGTCTAACATGAAAAGGAGTTCCTGCTACAAAAAAAGCCCTGGGTTTTGACAACAAACAAGGTAAGCAGAATAAGAAGCAAAAGGTGGGTGTGGCTGGATGACCACACTTCTGGTAACATGGCGGTGTGGCTTAATGTGCTAATGAGCTGTGCTGTCAGGGGTGTGGCCTATTATGCTAATGAGTTCCTGCTGGGCTTTTTCTACAAAAAAAGCCGTGGAAGCAACTAAATAATCACTGCAGCTACCAGTAAACTGGCTTGCCTCTTCTTGGGGACAGCCATAATCAAGGTATGTACCTAGGGATCCCCCTCTGTTTATGTAGAACAATTTGACACAATTTAACCAACAAATCATCCTGATGAGGGTTTTGTATGCCCATGAAACACAGAATGTTGACATACTCAGTTCAAAGAAAAAAGGGGACAGGAAAATGAACACTCACACGCACACACCCCAAGCTCATACAATGTTTCAAGGGTAAATTTTGATAGAGTAGGATTTCCAAGTTGTCCCCCCACCCCACCCCGCTATTCCACATGGGTTTCAGGCTGTAAACTGATGAATCCAAAGCCATGCAATAACTAAAATAAAGAAATGAATAAGAGCATTCAAGAATGAAACAAACAGAATACCAGTAACATTTGGGTGAATACACCCATGCAGTAGCTGCAGAGCTGTTAATCTTCCTAATGGTTGTACAACCTGATAATGTGCCTGCCTGTCCTTAAAAAGCTTAGGTGGGTTTGGGGGGGTGCAAGAGTATTGGAGTGGTACTGAAGTATAGCACATTCTATTTACTGATGAAAGAATTTACTGTGTGCTTGCAGTACATTTCAATGGCTTCTCGTAAAACCCTTCAGAATAGAATTTTATGCATGTGTGCCCCAGATGTTCGTTGGAGGTCAATTTCTTTGCTTTTTCTAAAAAAGCAATCACTATTTTCCCAGGTATCTGTTAAGTCTCTCCTCCAGATGAGACTGAAGGGTTTGATAACAGCTGGCTCTGAAAGTAAGCTATTTCATGTTCTCTCTTAAGCTGCATACAAAAAACCAACGGAGAAGCAGTTCTGAAATGGATGCCTCTTTTCTTTGTTATGCCAAGTGCTCCAAATGAAGTGAGAAATGGAGAATGACCGGGAAGTGTTTCTAAAGATGCTCATCCTGTTTTAATCGAATCATGAAGATGTTTTAATGAAGTTATCAAGGCCTCGCAGGGCAGGTGGGCTAGGCAGGTTGGTTTAGTAAGAGTCATCTTCATTTCTCTGAATTGAAGGAGAAGGAATGTGACAGCAAGGCTGCAAAGCTGTGAAATGCTTGAGCTTTCAAGTTCCTGGTTTTAAATTTGTAATCTCCAGCAGGATATTGCCTTATTTAGTTCAATTATTCTCTAGCAATTTCACTTGGGTTTTGTGAGTCTTCTTTTTCTGATCTTGCTCTTCCTAAGAGGCAACTGTTCATGTCTCTTTTTTATTCATCATTTCAATAATTCAGCTATACACCTGTTTACCTCTACTGGAGGAAAACTGAGTTTCTCTTTGAATGTTAATTTTTTTCACTTAGAAAAAGATGTATTATACAAGCAGGAAAAGCTAGAACTGGTAGAGATTACAAAATACCAGGAGTTCGTACTACCATCACAAATCTAAGGTATAGTGCTTTCTGAACCATATTTTAAACACTTTTAAATTCCAAAATGGAAGTGATCAACTTCTGTATTGTAGGGGCCACTATGAAGCTGCCTTGGACCAAGTCCAATAATTCTTTTATCTTCTCTCTCTCCTAGTGGGTCTCCAAGGTCTCAAGCAGAAAAGGGAGATTGAGGTAAATGGTTGCCTCAATACAATTATAAGAAAAATACACCCAGAATTATATCAGATGAAACTAAGAAGTATTGCTTAGTTCATAGGGCTCAGTGTTGCTTAAACTGCAGCTTTCCCCAAATGAATTGAGATATACTGAGAACCCCTTGAGCCTTGTTTCTGAGTTTTCATAAAATTCACAATTTCTTAGCAATCCACTCAGACTGCAATTGATGTAAGGTGATGTAGTCTTTCTATAGGTGTGGTGAGTATCTTTCATACCCTTTTGCCTAATATTTTATCAGAGATGTACACATTTTTACACAGCATTCCACAAGATGTTCACACTGGCTATATGTAATCAAAGGGAAGAAAGCTCTTCTTTAGTGAATGTGGACTGTAGTGAAGTGCTTGCTGCATGAAAAAGGCACTTGTAGCCCTGTCATGCCAGAGATACTGATTCACAGAATCATTACAGATAAAAGGCCTGTAAGTTTAGTCAGAATCAGCATGTCCAGTAATGTAAGTAAATGGGAAACAGCTGGGTCAAGGCAGCAATCCCTAATTAGCCTAGGACGGGGATTGGGGAAGCCAAAAATAAGAATCCAGTCCTAGAGGCAGAGAGGAAAACTCATGAACTTGCCTGAATACACGCACATCTACGCGTTCTGAGGGAGCAAGGAGACCAAAAGCTCTCGACGACGAATGCCAGGAATGCTGTATGTGGCCTTGAAGAAGCCAGGGGCCGCGGCAAGAAACTTCCTGAACTGCTCACTGTGAGGTATAGTCCGGGTGCAGGAGCTGCTTAGAAGACAGCCAGTGTCTGCAAGCAAGTGAGTCTAGGCAGTGCTGAGGGACCAGCCTCCAGGGCTGTTGAAACAGGCTAGTAGCAAAAAACCCTGGAAGCTGTGGCTCAAGCTTCGAGCAAACCCTGAAGCAAGTGGCCGAGCCAGAAGGAGGTGGACTTTCAGGGTGAAGGGATCAACAACTATGGTAGCTAGGATAGTTAGGGTTAGTTTTGTCTATTGTCTATTTTATCTTATAACTCCCCCTATTTGTTTTACTCATCTTGAATAAACCTTTATATTTTATAAGCTGGGAGTCTGAACGCATCTTTGGGCAGTAGAGACTGTTTATGTGCCCTCCTCACTTCTCCTAAACTGAGCCTGTTAGCCTTTGGAAACGAAGGGGACTTAGGATATGGGAGCATGCTACCGGAATAACGTTGAGTCTCCAGTTTAAATTGAGGTTCAGATTCAGGGGGTCACCTGAAATATATTGGGGTAACATCCCACCTGGGGCCCCCCAGTGCTCTGACAGTCGAACATTTCGTGACAAGCCCTGATCTGGGTAGCCCAGGCAAGCCTGATCTTGTCAGATTTCAGAACCTAAGGGGGTTTCAGTTTTGGCAATTTGCTAGACGGTCGCATCCCATCGAGCTCCAATGGATGTGTTCTGTACTGGAGTGGCAAGAAGGGAGACCGGATGATTTTGGCCTCCCCTAGAGCCCCTGTAGGGGGATTCTAGCCTGGGACACGAAGTGAGCCACTCCCAAAGCTGTGGCTGAGGGATTGAGGGTCCCTTTTGTCCCCAAAGGTTCTACCACACTGGGGCCAGCAATGGTGCTCAGAGGCGCACACCGAGTCCAGAGCGAGCAAAGGATCTAAATGAAGGGGAAGAATCTACCCTATCATGCAGTGGTTAATCAATATTAAATGTGAGTACCGAAATACTTAAAAGAAGCACTGTGGGGTTAGATTTAAATGTAAGCCTTAAATCTGAAGAAGTGGGGGAACCCTTCCAGAAGGGGTGGAGTAGCCCTTGCCTAGTCTAAACAACTGAATAAAAGATTAAGGTGGAAACTGTCTTCAAGCATATGCATCCTTCCAAACCCACCTAGTGCCAAGAATGGTTTTTAGCACTCCAGAGAAAGATTTCAGAACTTTAAAGAACGTTTACCTTTAACGTAAACAATATTTCAGCATGGGGGAAAATGGTGCCCAAAGTGAAACTTACTACAGGAACTACCAGTTCATCATCACCGAGTCATAGACCGGAAATGACTATAGACACTGTAAGCCTGATTTCCGAAGCATTACATCCTCTGCTGGATCAGATGACAAACCTCAAAAAAACCTTTGAAACTCTCCAAAAAGAGATTAAGGAATCAAGTCCACATCAGAGAAGACAGCTAAAAAACTTCAAAAAGTTGAACACAATACAAAAACTTTGAATCAAAAAGTGGAATCAGTGGAAAAGGAAAGAACTTCAGCAAAACAACAACTATTACAACTTCAAGTGAAAAGATCCTCATTTTCAAGGGGTCCCAGAAAAAAAAGATGAAAACCTCAGACAGAACTTAAGTGAAGCATTAGCTCCTCTGATAAATTGTGAACCAGAAACATTACAATTGGATATAGACATGGTCTATTGTATCTACCCTGAGTTTGTTAAGAAAACTAATCTTCCAGGATAAATTTTTGTGAAATTTTTAAGAAGATCAACAAGAGATTTGATTTTGAAAGCAACTAATGGGACAACCTTAAACATCCAAGGAAAAGAAATAAAGACTTTGAAAGACATTACATTTGAAATACGGAAAAAGGGAAAACAATATAAAAACATTACAACACTACTGCAAGAAAATTCAACTCCATATCAATGGCTTATGCCAGAAGGACTGACTTTCAATTATAAGGGGAAAAAAGAAAAGATTGATTCTTTGGCTAAAGCTAAAACATTTCTGGAACAGCAACAAACCCCAGTGAAACCAAAAGGAGAAGTAAAGGACAACAATGCTACGGATACAAGTGAACAAGATGGGTCAAGCAGGGGCAGTTCCTCATCTACATTGGTATCTTTAGGTGACTTTATAGACTTGGATTCTGAATCTGAACTAGGGGCGGCTGCTCCTAGATCATTTAAGGTCAAACTCCCCTTTGAGAAGAAGAAGAAACGTAATCAGAAGAAGTCAAAGTGAAGATCTGAGAATCTACTTTGTTTTTTACTTGAGACAGTGCACTTTTATGTTATTTTAAACTATATTTCGAGCCAGCGCTATTTTACTATACCTACTTTGTAATCATATCTGCAGGGAATTCCTAAATTCGAAGATAGACTTTTTAAGATCCTTGCCTACTCTATTTTTTAGAGTTTAGTTTGTAGTTGTTAGGGTGTAGTGAAAAGCAATAATTTTAAAAAAAAAAAAATATCTCAGAACCTAAGCAGGGCCAACCCAGTGGCAAGTATTTGGAGGGAAGACCTCCAAAGAATACCAGGACTGGGAGGCAGAGGAAGGCTATCAAACCACTTCTCTTAACGTCCCCCATGCCCCAGTAAAAGTCACCAGAGGTCACCATGACTTCCAGGTACAGGCACACACACAAATGCAAAAATTAAAAAAAAATTAAAAAGGAAAAAAGGCACTTGTGTTTGTATAGGACTGATTGCTAGTTCCTCTCTTCCATGTACACATGTAGCTCTCCACACACCCCAAAAAGCTGCTTTGGAGAATTCCTCCATCCTGGGGGACTAGTTTTTAGATGGGAGAATGACTATTGAAGATAGGTAGAGAAATCAGTAGATGACTTCATTTGCTCTGTATGAATCTTCCTGCCACAAAATCACAGATGAATACTGCATGACAGGGTGTCAAAAATCAAAATGATCTAGCAGTATTAAGTTCTATTAAGTTTTTGCCATGGCTGGTTAAATAAACTGTTACTTGTGAGCAATGCTCCCTCTAAGCTGTGGAGTCTTGTGGGCAAAAATTCTATTTTGTGAGCTACATGAAAGTTGTGAGTGAGCATAAGTTAGTTTGCTCTGCAGCCATCCTTCCTGAGCTAAGACAAAAATGTGTGCACCAGAAGCTTAAAAACTGAGCTAGCTCACACTAACTCAGCTTAAAGGGAACACTGCTTGTGAGTGGTATTTGCTGATTTTTAAGGAGCACTGCAGAAAAAAGAGCTTTTACAATTGTCAAATTGTAATCTATGTCCTTAGAGTTCTTGAACCGGAGGTATGGTAAAATTCAGTGACTGTACCTTTGGTTCTGATGAAATGGAGAGTTTCTGTCAGCATCTGTTCAAATCTATCCTATATCACCCACCTGGAGAAATGCTGTCAACCCCATTTCTTTCTGGAGTGAAATCTTGGAAACTGCCTAGCAGATTTCTAATAGATGTTCCAGAAAAGTCACCAGAAAGGTGGGTGCATTGCAATGGCAGTCTCTAAGTTTTGCAAGGATTTCGGAAAACAGGACAAGACACTGTGCAGGCTATTTGAATTTAGCCCTTGAATAAGTACTTTTTAATATATGTTTAAGACTTCTTTTACATCAATAAAGTAGTTTTGTAGTTGTCACAATGGTAAGAACAATGAATACTGGCCTATTGATTGTTTACTGGGCTAGTTTATCCATCCATAGCTGTGGCTCAGTGGTACAGCATCTGCTTGGAATTCAGCAGGTCCTATGATCAATCCTCAGCATCTGTACTTTTTAAAAATTCAGGCAGTAGGTGATATTAAAGGCATCTGTCTAAGATCCTGGAGAGCTGCTGTCAATCTGACTAGACAATACTAACCTTGAGCACCATGTAACCCTGCCTTCAACATGATTTGTGCCATTTCCCTGCCCCATTTTGAGTGTAAGGAACAGGGCTATTTTGGGGCAGGAACACACAGGAACGGAGTTCCAGCTGGCTCCTGAGTTAGCCACGTCCAGCAGAAACTCATTAGCATAATAGGCCACAGCCAGCAGCAGAAACTCATTTGGACTGGCTAC
This sequence comes from Gekko gecko, assembly GCA_029375565.1. Taxonomy (NCBI): domain Eukaryota; kingdom Metazoa; phylum Chordata; class Lepidosauria; order Squamata; family Gekkonidae; genus Gekko; species Gekko gecko. The sequence goes on along the minus strand of JAPDNY010000007.1, from coordinate 42,546,139 downwards.
TAGGGGTGTGTGGCCTAACATGCAAAGAAGTTCCTGCTACAAAAAAAGCCCTGGGTTTTGACAACAAACAAGGTAAACGGAATAAGAAGCAAAAGGTAGGTGTGGCTAGATGGTCACACTTCAGATCACATGGGGTGTGTGGCCTAATATGCTAATGAGCTGTGCTGTCAGGGGTGTGGCCTAATATGCTAAGGAGTTCCTGCTGTTGGGTGTGGCCTATTATGCTAATGCGTTTCTGCTGGGCTTTTTCTACAAAAAAAGCCCTGGTAAGGAATAGTGTGAATTATAAACCCACAATGCTGGATCATATCCTGTGCTGCAGCCATGCTGGAGGCCTGCAAGTGTTTATACTTCTCCCTCATGCAAACAAAGGACCCATCCAGAAATGTTTATGAACTGGCTTCCTCACATGCTTGCTACACAGGCAATTGTATCATTGCCTCATTTTCTACAACGTGCAAAAGGAAATGAATACTAAATAATCCCATTGTTTTGCTTTCAGATTTCACTTGATTTTTGTTTAATGAGGGAGTTTTTCTCCTCTGTTGTCTCTGATATTACAACAGGTATAATAATTGCTTTTCTGTTAAAAAAAGATACATAATTACTATGTCTGGGCAAATTACTGATAGACAGGATTCCTAAGCGAGCTTGTTACTGTCATTAAGGTACATGATAAGCATTTTGTGTAAAGTTCTCTCATTCTGAGCTGTATCCTGATCCCTCCCCTCTGCCCTTTTTGTGTCAAACAAAGGCATTATCTTCATTTTCATGCAAGCTTAAACTTTGTTCCATTTAACCGTCCCCTTTCTTATCTCCTCTGATGCTGGCATTTCCATTAGACTAAAGAGAGCATCTATGGCCTGACAATTGACATTTTTCCACTAGAGAGGATGTCATGAAGGATGCCATGATATACTCTTATCAATAAAAAGGAGACCTAAGAGACCGTTAGGTCATGAATGTATCCTAGAAGAGGTGCCCTCAATTGGATATCATTTATTATTCTCCTTCCCATAATAAGGGATGACGCAGTCTGGGTTGCACTTGAATTAACTTTTCTGTTTCTGTCTTTAACCTTTGGGTTGCAGCAATTAACTATAACAGTAGAAAAAGAAAATGATGCTAAGAAGATTGACGTCTGCATCCAAATGGCATCTGAAGTCCAAATGTCAGAGCTCTAAGGAAATGACAGCACCCCCAGCTGGAATAGTATCTTGAAACAGAAAGAGATGCATCCCTCAAGTTTAGCATTACAGAACAGTAATTTTATTCAACCTTTAAGAACTTGGGATCCAACCTTAGCCCTAGTATGTACTGTGGGGTCCACTTCCTGAAGCTTTTGCCGTATACTGGTGGTGCAGTTGGTGTGACTCGCCAGTTGAGGATTTCTCACAGCTGAAGACCCATGGTTGAGAATATATAACTCAAACAATTTAAAAGACCTCCAGTGGTTGGCTATGAAATCATAGGAATCAAAGGCTTTCACAAGTTATTACTTTAAAAAGAAATGGATTAAAAAAGACGACTCTTGAATAAATCATTAGCCTATTTGGAAATTTACTAGAGTCCTAAGCACAAGAGTAAATTGGATCTTCACAGCTAGTATCTTTCTGCACTAGCTATCTTAGTGTTTGTGTAATAAACTCTGTAACTCTCCTATTACTGTCCCAGCTCTTATTCCTTACTTTGTAAGATCCTCCCCTATATTTTATGAAGTCACTGTGTTGCCCTACGCGGCCCTAGTGTGCTCTTATGAACTCACAAGTTATGAGAACCTGAACTTTGCTAGTTATGTGCAATAGGGTCTGAACTGTTAGGTGACTCCAAGTGATGCCAGTTATAGCACACATCCAGAAGAAGAAAAGCCTTCCTGTGAAAGGTGTGCCTATGATTCCTGCATGTCACCATTCTACTTTCCTGTAACAAGATGGATCAGCACCCTAGCCATACAGAGCATTGAGAAATCAGGCAGTGGCCATGCCAGGCCAGAAGAGAGGGGATTCAAATTCCATACAGAGTCTCCTTCCCCACACGTAGGCAACCTGTTCTCTCCCAACCTAATACATCACATAGTTAAAACTGCAGCCACAAAACAACAAGAGAACAATGGCTCTTGCCAGGACAAGACATAATCCCATCAGGTGCCATTGTCCAGACTAGTTTGTCATTAGGTCTAATATTGCCCACTCCCCAGACCTTCGACCCCAGCACCAGTCAGCATATTTGGGGGGACAGACTAACCAGAGAGGTGGCCAAGCTTAGCCCACCCCTCAACGTCTTAATAAAAGAGAAGGTTCAATACCAGCTCTCTTTCTTGCTTACCTGCACTCTTGCTCTTTTACCTGACTCCCCCCCACCCTAAGCTTCTGACTCATGGATGTGCAGCCAGAGTCCCCTCGTGCCCCTGCCTGCTGAGGACAGAATCCTCTCCAAGCACCCCACAGCCCTCCTTTTCTTCCTTTTTTTTTAAATACAATTTATTATTGGATATATCACATGTTCATACAATTTAAACAAACCAATACATATCCATTTTTCTTTCTCCCTCCCCCCCAAACACGGCTTCCCGCACTGCTTCAACCCCCTTGATATTTCTCTTATGCAATTACATTTACTACTAAACATATTTCTTTTACTAATGGTAACAATTCAAAGATCTGAGTCTCTTTTCACTTCTCCTCAATAGCTGTCAAAACAAATCAAACCACGCTTTACATCCCAATTCTTCAACAAGTATTCTTGAAAGTCTTTCCAGTCTCCGAAAAAGGTTTCGTCTTCTTCATTGTTTAATTTTCTTGTTAATTTGTCCATTTCAGCCATAAACAATGTATTTTTAATCCATTCCCATGTTTCAGGTACTTTATCTTGTTTCCAACATTGAGCAAAAGTCAGTCTAGCTGCTGTAATCAAGTACCATAGTAGTGTTCTCTTGGCTACATTTATTTCTTCCATTTTAAGACCTAACAATAACATCTGTGGGTCTTTCTTAAAAGTACATTTCAAAATTTTTTGTATCTCATTGTGGATCTCAGTCCAATACTTTACCCTCCTTTTCTTCCTGAGGTCCGCTCCATTCAACTGCAGACAGGTACAGTATTGCCCATCAGTGTAACATCCTGCTAATGCAAATGTGCTATTTTCTTCTATCTATATTTCTTAGAACTTGTATAATTGTGTGTATGCTTGTATTGTTGTATGCTTGGAATATATTCAGTAAACAAAATCATCTTCTACGGACGTCAGTCTCAGCATCTATTTGTTGGGTCTGGAGGGAACTGTTCCCTTGTATACATAGATGCTTACCCCCTGCATTGCCTATTGCCTGATGTAAGATCATAACTTCCCATATTAAATAACAATTTAAGGCAATTTGGCTAACAACTGCCCCCTGCCTTGGAAATATACCAGTTATTTCTCCTTCCTCCTTCAATATGATGTCACAGGCAGATATGCCAAACTCCTCTTCCTGCCTCTCCTTCTAAAAAAACCCACTAGGACTCTCCCTCTGAAGATCAGTCACATGGCCATTGTACAAATGCTTTCTTGGGAATAGGCACCACTGAGTAGTGAGTACACCTGTATAGGAGTCTGAGAAGATATATTTAGGATTGCTTTCTCAGTCTCCCTTCCCTAGTCCAACGATAAACAATTAAACCTGAGGAAAGCTCAGAGTTATTCTGATTCTTTGTGTTCTGCTCCTAAGGGATTTCATTAAATCTTAAAGATAGGGTAACGTTGAAACCCAGTATGGTATAGTGGTTATGAGGTTCGAGGGAGCCTGTGTACAAATTCCTATTAAGCCATGAAACTTTTCTGGTGAATTTTGGCCATTCTTCCTCACAGCCTTATACCACATAGGGTGTTGTGAGGATAAATGAGAGGAGGGAACTCTATGTATATCACTTGGAATTCCCTGGTGGTATAAAAAAAGGTCATTGTTTGTATTTTCAGAAATTTGAAGCTTCCTATTAGAAGGAAAAAGCATAGATAGGGCTTTAATTGTTAATGTCTGAAACATCACAAGGCAATGCTACACATAAAAATCATTCTATAAACCTTCATGCCCTAGATCTCATTTAATTTCTCCCTTACAAACATGTTATTTGATATACAACATGAGATATATTTGAATCTCTCAGCAGTTTCAAATTTCATTCAATGTACACTAGAAAACTCATTATCTCAACATCTTTATATATAATTCTTTTTAAAATTTATTTTATTATACAATTATAAATGATTTAAAGAGGAAACAAATTTGCATCAACAGGGTACAAAAAATCAAAATGATACCTTCAATAGACAAGAAAATTAAACTGGAGAAAATAGCGGATAATGAATATATTGGTTGGTAGTAATCTAATAACCTCAGCATAGGAGCATAAAAGTCAACAACAAGGACATAAACTGCCAAGTACTAAAACATTATCATTATGTCAGAAAGTTAGTATTTTTTTTATATTCAACACTATTAGGAATGATTTCACGTGAGGCACAATATGTCAAGACTGGGAGCCAGATGTCTGTAAAGTTGGAGATATTTCCCCTTAACATGTTATGTTTGTGACTTATGAATTGGTCCCATATTTTCTCAAAGCATAGAGCCATTGATGGAATTTTTTAAGATTTATATGCAATTCTGAACATGGCCTCAGAATATAGATCAAAAAAGTCTGCATCCAAATGCAGGCCCATGGGGAGGACAGGTTTGCAGAAAAATCTGAAAAGAAAAAAAATAAAAACCCAAAGAACAAACAAGACCTTGCGATACTATGTCATGAGATCTAGGGATGTGCACCTAAAAAGGGGAGGAGGAGGAGTTGGATTTTTTTTGGTTTGGATTTGGGGAATAGCGTAAATACTGGTATTCAATGGTATTGGGATCCCCTGGTTCCATTCTGGAATTTGAGTCCATGTTTTCCCAGGACTCTGGAATTATTCTGGTTCCACTATCGTCTATGGGGGATTTTTTTTTCAGGGGAGGACTGAAATGGCTGTTTTTTGAACAAATGATACCAAAATTGCTTGAAAGCCAGTGCTGCCTGTCCATGAAACACCCTCCAAGTTTCAAGCAAACTGGGCCAAGGAGTCCAATTCTGCTGGCCCCTGAACAAGATGCCACAAGCCATACAACTTGCAGAGCTGATGAGCTGACTGTGAGCTCAAAACAGCCATGGAAAAGGGTCCTGCACCCACAAATGAAGGACAGAAGGAGAAAGAGTCTGCCAGACCATAGCTCTGCCAGGCCCAGTGTTTGGCTCATGCTGGCCCAGGGCTGATTTCCGTGGGCTGGATGACACTCATGCCAGCCAGGAGTTGCCTTCCCATTGCCCAGAAAACTTGTTAAACGGTCATCATGTCTTTCATCTCATTGTATTCTCAAAGATCCCCCAAGGGATTATGGGGGGGGAATTCTGTGATGCCAAAGAGAATGGTAAGGTGGTAATGGTTCCCTCTGTGAACTCTGCTCATTTCATGGTTCATAGAATCCAAGCTATTTTCAACACCCCACATCACCTGAAAGCCAGGATAAACAATGCCTTGAGATACTCTAATGCCTAGAGATACTCAGTCAACCCTACATCATCAATGGTGCTTATGATCAGATTTCTGTGGAAATTTTGAGAGGCTTCTCACATTCTGTTTGCATTCTTCTGAAGCTTACACAGCATTTCAAACCTGAGTGCTATTCAGTTTGGGGAAAATATTTTAAACAAGGCCATGTTTAACAAAAGTCCCTCTTTCTACCTCAGTTCTCAAATCAACTCCATGACTGCTCTGAGTTTACAAATGAGGTCAAGACTTCAAAAATTCCAATTAGTCTGTATTTTCATTAGATAAACTTTAGCCTTTTGTTCTCATCTGAGAAAAGCAATCTGTACTTGGAGTCAAGTGAAATGAAGGGTACAGTAGAAATATCAGTCCCAGGCCCCTCTTATTTTCCCAATAGCTTCCTGGACAAAGAAATCTGGCTTTGTGCCTCCTTCTGCCCACTGAGTACCTTTTAATGGAACAATTATTTTGAATCGATTATTGCTGGGTGTGTGTGTATCAAGAAGGGTTTTTGGTTCTGATTCATGTATGGAAAAATGCAAAACCAATTCAGCTCCCTGCTTCTAGCATTGTAACAGAGCCAGCACATAGCGTATAATGTCTGCTTATTACATCTTGGTAAATCGTAACTGACTTTGGATGTTGCCATTTCTTATCATGGTATGATCTTTTAAAGTTGATCAAGGCTACAGCTCCCTTTAACTTCTATCTCATCTGCATACTGATTGATAAGGAAAGTAAAGCCTTTGCCACCACCAGAAATGTTCCTGCTTTCTTTCTATGTAATTTCAACCCTCAGCCTGCACAATTAAGCACCTGTCAAATTAATAATTTGCTGATCTGTAATATTTGGTCTGTGCTGTTGGCTAGAATTTACACCACAATGCTTTGTGTCATTGACATATTTTGTGCCACTAATCGGTAGAATTTACTCTTGTCAAATTCAGAGAGTGCTATAATTGGTTGTGCAATTTGCCAAATGACTGGAAACATTGATAAATTGTGTGTACGAAATGAGTTTGGAGGTTCCAAAAAGTTGTGTCCACACGATTTTTCTGCTATGGCAAATGCAAACCTAAAATTAAGGTATTTGTTCTTAGATAGATTTGTCTTAAGTTTGGAATTTTGCTGCAGTGGAATCAGGATGATACACACAACACATTTTGGATGATGACATATGGCTTACCAGGCATATCTGCAGATGGTGTTTCTGATTGCTTTACCACATCCAGATTGGATTAGAAGTGGGTTAGACAGGGAGGGATCAAGGCTCAGTGATAGAGAATATCCTTTGCCCAAATTTAGTCCACACCTTGCCCAGTTAAATAATATCAGGTGTTGGGAAATTACTTTTTCTTTCTGAGAGTTACTGAGAGAAAGGATGTCAGGAGAAAGCAGGTATCTAAAGCTAAGCCTACATCCTCGCTTTGAGGTTCACTGCCTAGCAGAGCACCCCATGCACAGCCTACCAGCTGCCCTGCACCTGTTGGTTCTTCCAAGGCACCTTATGGCACATGGGAGGTCTCTTGTTGTGATAATACCTCAGCAGTTGCGCCATTAGATGGTGCACACCAGACCTCCTCCCAGGTGATACGTTCAACAGTAGCACACTGCCCACCACTCAGGCCTCTGATCAAACAGTTGTTTTGCAGGGGATCACTCAGGCTATTGCCCATTTGTCGGAATGATTTGAACAGCAGGGTTCCCCATCTACAGCACTGGATGCACCTGTGGCCTCCCATCCTTGAGGCAGGAGACGACAATGTTCACCAGCCCAGACTGAGGAGTCTTGCGCTTTGTTGGGACAGCACTCCACAGAGGCCTCCACCTGCCAGAAGGGTTTGTGCCAAGTAGAAGAAGTCTTAGAAAGCTGCAAGGGCACAGAACATGCCCAGCAATGACAGCTCATAGGGTGTTGGGCAATTACTGGTTGGCTGGGGTATATGTTGCAGGCCTACCAACATGGGCCTTTAGGCACTGGGGGGTTGAACAGCCTTGGCTGGTTGCCATCTGTGGAACAAACCAGTTCAGTGGGGTGCAAGGGCCACCTAGATATGGCAATAATGAGCACCCCCCAGGTGTTCATTTCAATTGGAAGGTCTGGAAACCTTTAAACCCCCACAGTCTACTCTATTCACAAACCATCACAAACCATGATGGGCTGTTTTAAAACTGTTTTAAAATTTTGGTTCACAAACCATGAACAGGGCAAAGTTCATGATGAATTTTACTCTGTGGCTTGGTTCATGCCCATCCCTAGTCTCAACAAGCAGCTACAGATCATCTGACTGGGGCACCGGGAAATGCATTGGCCTTCTCTCCTCTTGTCCATTTCACATCACATGCTGCATCTTGGATCACTGGGCATCTTAGTCATTCAGCTTGAGGGAAATGATCTCCCGCCTCCACTGCAGCAGACTTAGAAACTCTCCGTTCCTGGCCCCCTGACACTTGTATGACCTAGTCTAGCCTCCTCAAGTGCTGTGAATGGCGTGGGTCTTTAGCACCTAACAGAGTGGACTTGACTAGGAGGAAAGCATGCAAGATAGTGGTGTGAGTTGTGGAACTGTTGGGTAGACGTGTCATTGGCAGCCCGGTATCAGGTATGGATTGTTTTGTTGGCTACAGACATAGGATTGTTCGCAGGACTGGGGGGAGGGAATCACCCCCTTGTTCTTGTGGCAGTTTGGGCACTGGGGCGGTTCCTTTTAGCTGGGGAGGTGGTACCTGTGTGCCCACATCCTGTATTTCTGGGTCTAGGGGTAGAGTCAATTCAGCAGCATGCCCAGCTCAGGGGCCGTCAGTGGGGCTCTTACCATCAGGTGGCAAAGGAACCTTGCCGTGTCTGGCATCCATTTTCATAATTATTGTAATTAATGAAAGAAACACACAGATCTAGTAAATACAAAACTCTTTTAATAAAGTCATCCATTCTAGCAGGCATAAATATTTCATATAGCTGTTCACCCTAATGATGAAGCTAGGAGTCTCTGAGTTTTTCTAAATACTTATTCAAGGGAAGTACATTTCTGCAGTTGGGTCAGTAGGAGGGAAAGGCACTTTCTATAAGTGATGTATCATTCTGGAATGCATTTATCATGCATTGGCTACCACTTTAGGAGGGCTTACTTTCACTGTCAGGTTTTTGGGAGCATCTGATCTGTGGTAATGAGCAGGACTGCAGGTGGCCTGCTATGTTGTGGCTGCTTTTATGCTGGTGAAATTGTGTTATTGCTTCCTTTTGTCTGTCTGACTCCTGAACCCCATACCAATCAGGGAAGATCCAGATAACTGCATGGCATTATATTTTTAAAGGGAGCCTTGATCCTCTGTACCTATAGCTTTTGATGCAGCCTGGAATCTTTTTCTTTCTTTCCTTTTATACCCCACACAGCATAATACTTCATCCATTCAGTCTTAAACTATCCCAAGTATCATATCTAGGCTTTTCATCATGCCACATCTGTTTCTCCATTCCATCTTTCATTTGCTTTAAAAAAAAAATTAACACCCAGCCTTATGAAAAGTTTTGAGAAACTCACGTGCTTGCTCATTTCTTTGTGACTTTTTAGTCAGTGCTGATTAAGGTTTGATGGTAGAGTTTCTTTTGGATTTTTAATGGACAACACAGCTGCCTGCAATGTTTACTGCATAGTCATTTTGATATTTTATATTGCATTTTTATTGCTTTTTTAAAATGTTGATTTGTTTGGGATATAAGCTGCCTTGAATGTATGTCTGAAAAGTTGGCTAGCACAGTTTAAATGAAAGAAGCATATAAATATAATTTGTTGCCTTCAGGGAAAATACCCGTTGTGGAATAGTAGATGGCACTCAACCAACTCCTGCCACTTCTTTGGCAAACCTCCTCCTGCTTCATGGAAGGGCTGAACAACTAAACTACATTCACTTGAGGTTGTAAAGATGAGCAACGTGCCCAAATACTCATCTACAGATGGGCATTTCCTTTACACATTTCTAAAATCCTATTTCCTGCATGATTTATCAGAGGCAGATCCAAGATGAGCGACATGCCATGGGGCATTTATATGAAATCATAGAAATTAGACTTGCCTCCTCCTGCCGCTTGTTCTCTCTCATAATATTATAGCAAGAAGTCACAAAATGAAATTGAATGGCAATAAATTCAGATTAACAAGCAATCAAAATAACTTTATACAATGCATCATTATGGAATTCATTGGCCAGCATCTAAATGTATAATAATGTGACTGGGTGGGACAGTCATAGACCAACGAAGAAGGAGGAGGAGGAGGAGGAGCAGATTGGATTTATACCCTGCCCTTCACTCGGAGTCTCAGAGCGGCTTACAAACTCCTTTCCCTTCTTCTCCCCACAACAGACACCCTGGGAGGTAGGTGGGGCTGAGAGAGCTCTGACAGAAACTGCTCTTTTCAAGAACACCTCTGACAGAACTATGGCTTGCCCAAGGTCATCCAGCAGTGTGAATGGAGGAGTGGGGAATCAAACATGGTTCTCCCAGATTAGAGTCCATGCACTTAACCACTATACCAGACTAGATATAGGGGCTACTCAGCACAAAAGAAGAAACAAAGGGAAAATCCTGTGTGTTAGGGAGGGAAGAGGGTGAGATTGCCATAGCACACCTAAATTTAGGGCCCACATATCTGCAGGTCCCCCTCTCCTGGTATGTACTCATGCAACAGATATGTTGTCAAGGTGTCTATGCCGTGATGATTGTGTTGATTGATGATATTTTAACAGTATTTTGCTGATGCTCTTAGTTACTAACGTTTATTCTTTATAACAATATGCTTTATAAATATAACAAAACTATATGCGTTGCGGAAAAAACATATATAAGTACATGCAAGCCAGAATATGGAAAGTTGTAGTAGTTATATTGTCACACATTTTTAACAATTCTCAGATGAGGCAATGGAGATTTTTACTGGCAGCCATAAGCGCATCTGTGATTGTAAAATACAAGCTGTGTTTACTATCAGTAAAAAAGATTTCTCTTTCAAGGAGGTGATCAATTTTACTTTCTCCATCAATTAAATACTTAAGTGCCTGTATGAATCTGAGAAAAGAAATCCTAAAGGCTTAGATGAGGCAATGCTTAAATTTAAATATGCTTAAAAATTCAGTGGATCATTCTGAAGTTTTTCAGCACTATGCAGGATCAGGAACAGTGGATCCATTTCTGAGTCAGCCGGACAGTAGTGGTTTCTCTATCACTAAGATTAAAGGTGATTTGTAAGGGGTGAGAGCAGGTCTTGCTCTCTTTCTTTCTCTGTGTTTCTATGGAAACCATTTTAAGTGGGTGTCCTGTTTCCTGTGCTTAGTGACGATGTAGATTTTATGTCTAAAATGGAATTACAATTAAAAATGCAGTTCTTTAGCAAAAAGGAAAATCTGTGCACAGTCAGTATCATAACCTCCACTAAGCTGGCTCTAGGGTTGCCAGGTCCTCTCACTGTCAAGGAGAGGATTTGGGTGCATTCCGGGGTGGGCAGGATGTTGGCAGGTGATGCCCCAACATGATGATGTCACCCGAAAGTGACATAATTGCGTCAGAAACATCATGTGCAATACACTCGTTTTTGGGCAAAAACTCTATGGCTTTTTGATTTCAAAACCAGAGTTTGCCCAAAAAACACCCGAGTGTCACGTGTGACATTGCCAATGCAATGATATGACTTCCAGGTGATGTCCCTATTTGAGGGTGGGGTCCCAGCCATTTAAGCCAAACAGCTGAGTGGCAGGGAGCTTCCTGCTGCTCATAAAGAGTAGAAAGCAGTGGTTTAAACCCCTGCTCTCTGTTCGTCATGAACCACGATGGAGTGCATCAAAATTCATGAAAGTTCATGGCTGTTCTTAAGTTCACAGGCATTGCTTCACAAGCCATGAATCACCCAAAATTCATGACAACCTTTAATTTGTCAGCCAGTTCATGCCCATCACTAGTTCCAAGGATATCTAGGGATCTTTTGAGAGCTCATTCTCCACCCTCCCTGCCATCATATTCTTTCCACGAGTTCCTTTCAGGCCTCAGAACTGGGGGTTGGTAGGATGCTGGCTGTCATAGGTGGCGGCTGCTGCCCTGGGGCTGGGTGGCTTGCCTGCTGCTGCTGCTGCCATTGCCACCACCAGTATCCCCATTGTCCAGGTGACTCCTCAGGGGCAGCAGAGTGAATCAGGCATGTTAGTGATACCACCAGGGCTTTTTTTTCTAGGGGAAAGCACTGGAATGGAGTTCCGGAACCTATTTGACAAAATCCTTTTAAAAATGTTTTCAGTATACAGATTGAGAGTTCCTGCACCTCTTCCCCCCCTCCCCAAGCCATGGATACCACTATGCCACAGCCTATGGCTTAGGACTCAGCACTAGTAGAAAGGGAGGAGGGAGGCTTCCAGAAACCTGCTGTTTTCCTAAACTAAACTCACAGTGAACTCTTCCTCTTTTCTCTCTGTGTATACAGTTCAGAGCATGAATAACTAGTATGTGTGGTCTGAGAAAAGAGCAAGGCAGATGGATATGGTTAGGAGCTTTCCATCACAAGCAAACTTGACTCCTGATTTTGGCAATTTCTGCTAATTAACCAGTTGTCAGGTTCAAAAGCAAGTAGATCCAAGCATTCTTGAGGCCAAGAAAGGCTTTATTGGAATACAGTGCTAAAACCCACAGCAAAACTCATTCGACAAGATAGTAGAGTTGGCCCCGCATCAGTTTAGAGTCCAAGATATCAGCCAGTTCATAATGTTCATTGTTGTCCATAATCAGCGGGGGGGTGCAGGGAGTTCCGTACGCCATTTATTTGGAGGGTACGCTGGTTTGAGAAGGCTGAAATGGAAGATGGGATGAATATTTTTAAGAGTCTTTGGTAACTCTAACTGCACAGTGACCTTATTGATACATCGGATGATCTTAAAATGGGCCAATGTATTTCCAAGCCAGTTTCCTGGAGGACTGGTGTAGACGCAGGTTTTTTGTGGACAGGTACACATACTTTCCAGGCTGAAGGTCCCAACCCACCACCCTTTTCCTATCAGCCTGTTTTTTATACTCGGCTTTAGCCGCTTCCAAAGTTTCACAAATCATTGGCCATGAATCACAAAAGGTCTTACACCAATCCGTGGCATCTCCTGCCATCCCAGAAGGTTTCAGAAATGGCAAAGGGGGACTATCGTAGCCAAGCGCTGCTTTGAACAGAGAAACACCAGTAGAAGCATGCCAAGAGTTATTGTAAGCAAATTCAGCTAGGGGTAAGAGGTCTACCCAATTATCCTGTTGGAAGTTGGTGAAGCAACGCAAATATTGTTCAAGGGTTTGATTAACCTGCTCCGTTTGCCCATTAGTCTCTGGATGGCAGGCGCTGCTTAAGGCACGCTCTATGCCCAATAGGGCCATCAGTTCAGTTCATAATTTAGAAACAAATTGCGAGCCGCGGTCGGATATTATTTTGGCTGGCAAAGTGTATAATCTTACGACATGCTGCAGGAAAGCCCTTGCCAAAACTTTAGCTGTTGGGAGTCCTGTGAAAGTGATAAAATGGGCTTGCTTGGAAAACAAGTCAGCTACCACCCAGATGACCATCATGTGCTTACTGAGGGGTAGATCTGTAATAAAGTCCATGGAAATTACTTCCCAGGGTCGGCTGGGGGTTGGTAGTGGTTGCAACAGTCCTGGTGGTTTCCCCCCCCTGAGTTTACAAAGGCTGCAGACAGGACAGGATTGTATATAAAGAGATAAGTCCTTTTTCATGCGGGGCCACCAGAAACTGCGCTGGAGCAGATGTAGTGATTTAACATATCCGAAATGTCCGGCTGGCTTTGAATCATGCACAGACTGCAACACCTCCAGCCGAATGCCTTCAGGCACGAAAAGTTTCTCTCCCTTGTACCAACAGTCATTAGATCTACGCACCAAGGCCCCCTGGGATTGAAGCATTTGCTTTTCTTGATCTGTTAGGGCTTTCATGAAGCGGTCCTCCCAGGGAGTACTCAGGGGCTGGGGTGCACTTGCCCGTTGACTCTGTTTACGGGTAACCACTACTCCAGTCAATTGAGCTGTGGTAAAGAATGACTCCTGCACTTCCAACCTTTTGCTATCATGCTGGGGCAGGCGTGAAAGGGCATCTGCTTCTGGGGCTGGGTCCTGTTGTGCTGCACCACTTACAACAGGACCTGCTCATTTCCCTGCTGCTCTGGTTCGTCCTCCTCCAGGAACAGTGGGTCTATAACTTCCTGGTTGGTGTAGAGGGCCTGGGGGTTATGTGGCTTGGCTGTGCCCTTCTTCGGTGGGGGCCCCGGATGTCATCTGTCCTCCTCACGAGGTGGTAACTGGCCTGAATCCTCCCTGGGGCTGGAGGCGGCAAAGTGCCCTTTGTCCCCACATTTCAGGCACAGACCTTGTCTCATGTGTTGATCCCGGAGACCACTCGAGGTTGGGGCTGGTTTCCCTTTGAGTTGGGAAGTGGAAGTGGCTGGGTGATTGTTCCCCAAGGACATGTCCAGCTTCATGATGCATAGCCTGCTTTCAGCCCGCTCAGCTTCTTCCATCCAGCCTTGCAATGTTCGTGGCTCTTTGGAGCTGAGGACATTATTACGGACATCTACGGCCAGCCCCATTCGGTATTGCTGGGCTAACACCGGGTCTGTCCAGTCCGAGATCTTGGCAGCATGCTTTTGGAATTCTATGGAGTACTCCCTCACAGTAAGCCTCCCTTGTTTAAAGTAACGGAGGAAGGCTTCTGCTTTCAGGGCAGCCGCTGGGTCTTCAAAACGGTTTCTCAAGGCCCACATGAAGTCATCTACACTCCCCAATTCCACCGCTTCTAGATCATGTAAGGCCACATACCAGCTGGTTGCAACTCCCCTCAACTGGGAAGTGATAAACTCCACCTGTTGTTCTTCATCTGGGAACAGGTGGCCCCACCGCTGAACGAACTTTCCGACCTGAAGTATGAAGAAGGAGACGCTCTCGGGATCCCTGTTGAACGTGATCTCCAGCAGATCTTTTGGCCATAAAATTGGTGGAGGGGCACTAGACCTGGTCCGGGTGTCGGTCCTGGGGCTGGCATCGGTAGGGGTATTGGCACCGGGACTGGCGGTGGCCCCCCCTGGTGGAGGTTGACCAGGGACCGGCTGTCCCGGGATCGGTTGCCCCAGTATCGGCTGCCCCGGTATCGGCTGCCCCGGGATTGGTTGCCCTGGAACCGGTTGCCCAGGGACCGGTTGGCCTGGGACTGGTTGTCCTGGGATCAGCTGTCCCGGCACCGGCTGCCCTGGAACAGGTTGCCCTGGTGGAGGACACCCCAGTGGCAATTGGGGTCCTGGGCCTGGGGCAGGTCTGGGCTGGGCCAGCAAATGGGTGCGAATAGCTTGGTCCATCATCCCTGGAAGGGATTGCATTAGCTTGCCCATGTCCTGCATCAGCCGTCTAGCATGTCCATCCGAGTGTCCACATCCTTACTCGGGCTGGGCCTCACTGGCCCACGGGGAGTTCATCCCTGGGGTAGTCCAAAACTCCCACGGGGATCCATCAGACTGTCCCGGCTTTGGCTCCCTGGCAACAACCATGTTGTCTGAGTAGCGTCCAATAAATTCCTGGACCAGTCTCTAGACTTCCGTTGTGTGACCCATTTGTCCCATGGGATCGGGGCACTTTGGTAGTAGGTCCAGGGTATAGCCCCTCCATGGCTCGGGATGGATCCAGCTGGGCTGTAGATCGGGGGGGTGTACAAGGTCCCCAAAGTCCCGGTTGCAGAGGGAGTGATGGACCCTGCCGAGGTGTATGGAACCAACGCCGTTGTCACTGGAACAGTTGTTATCGGTACGACCGTGACCGGCACCGTGGTAACTGGAACTGTAGTCACTGGAATCAAGGTGACAGGAGTGGTGGTACTCAGGACCATCATTGGTGCTCCATCGGGGCCACTCATCCTGGTGTGGAGAGGCGTGAACCGGTAGGAACACTGAAGAGGTTTCCTGACAATTTCTGTCAGGTTCAAAAGCAAGTAGATCCAAGCATTCTTGAGGCCAAGAAAGGCTTTATTGGAATACAGTGCTAAAACCCACAGCAAAACGGTTATTGTCAGGAATGGCGGGATGTGCTGCTCAGGCATGGTTATAGTATGATGCAGAAATGCAACTAGCAAATGATCTTCAAGCGTGCGCGTGGGAAACTCCCGGCGGGAGGGTTACTTAATGGTTGGGAGACAACTCCCCCCACCCCCTCGGCTTCACAGGACTGGAAAATTCTCATAGACTTGAGAATAGCCCAAAGCCTGCATTCGAGGCCACTGTGATAACACCGAGCAGTAGCGGCGAAACTCCCACGTTACAGCTAGCATACCTACGCAAGCGCAGAAGCAGGGATGAGATAGGGAACACAGAACAATGGACTCAGTATGAAACATGAACCAAGGAGCCATTACTGACACCAGTAAGGGGAAGGAGAGGAAAAGAATTCAATGGGAGGCATGTCCCAATTGCATTAACTTTTAGCTTGTTCCCAAATGCTGTATGGCACATTGCCCTATGCCAGCATAAGGACAGGTTGGAACCTTCTCAGAGAAGGATTTCTTCACAGTGCTTGACTTACCCAAAACTCTGAACACATTGTGGTTTCCAGAGAGTGGCTTCCAGTCTACAAATCTGAAAAGGTTCTATCTAGGAAGCAGGTAGTGATAAAGACCATCACCATACCAGCTGGTCCCATCTCCAGAAGCCTATATTGTCCCTCCTGAGACCCCAAGAATGAAGACGGCAATTGACCCAAGCAGAACAGAAGTCTAGGAGAGCACATCTGTGGTATATCTAGTGAACTAATTGCATTTAGGAGGAGAGAGCTGAGCTCTAAGTCTTGGCAGGATGAGGGTTCCCCCTCAGCAAGGCTGCCAAGCTGTCTAAATATCCTCAGCTGAAGACTGCCATGCAGTGTTTCAACCAGCTTGTGTACCAGGATGGATTTTGCTACTGCAGAGTGGGCTTTAAGCTCTCCAAGACCTTGGCTGTTTCCTTTTTTGCTTGCTTGCTTCCACAGTTTCTAATTCCTGTGGACAGCTCCTGCAGGGATCTGTTCTTAGCTGCCAGCCTTAACTCTGTGACCTCCTTGTCTTCTCAACAACACCAGTCAGTTTGAAAATGGTACACATATATCCCCTCATCTTTGAAAAAACAAAACAAACCCCAGAAAATAGAATTATGGCTGCCCATTCATGGATGACAAAACTCTCTCTCCTGCAGCAATCTTCTGTCATGTTGAGACAAGATCATCATCAGGACAACGGAGTGGTAAGTGAAAAGTGTGGGGCTTTTAATCATTGGGAAAGAGAGATTTTATTAAGTGCAATTCAGCTTCTGGCTAATCAACCAGCAGCAATTGAGGTCTTCAAGGTTTCTTACTAAAACTGAGTGGAAATTATTGTGACAGGAGAAATTGCTTCTACTCTATTTAACTGAAGTGTATGAACTCCAGAGTTTAGAAATTATTAGCCAGGAAAATCAGAGATGGGGCAGTCGTAAAATAATAGTAATGCCTCTGAAATACTTATAGGAACTGATCGGAAATGGCCCCGTGTTGAATTAGGCCGTTAGTCCATTTAGCCCAGAACTGTTTGCTCTGACTGGCAGTGGCTCTCTGAGGGCCTGGGCAGAGGCTTTTCCCCAACTTTGGAACTTGAGATCAGTTTAACTAGGCCTTGGGGAATGAACTTGGAATCTTGGGCAAGCAAAGCAAAGCATCACTGAATGATGATCTCTCGTATTTATACGTTTAAAGATTAAAAACTTGGATGGCCTTACTGCTGCCCTCTGAATATATGAGTGGCACCCTTTAACCAAAGTGCCTGTGTCCTTTAAATCACCTTTTGTACTTCATTTAAATGAAATAGTTGGCACTGCCGAGGCACTAAGTCTGCCTTTACCTGCATCCATTTCAGTCACTACTGGTGCCATGTTTACTAAATTGGATCTATAGATTTTTTAGCTGCTCCTTAAAGCTAAGAGGTGCTTTTCTTGCCATATTTTAAAGGCAAGCCACAGCTGTATCATAAATGTTAATATATTTATTGAATGATCCTGCA
Organism: Gekko gecko; assembly: GCA_029375565.1. Taxonomy (NCBI): domain Eukaryota; kingdom Metazoa; phylum Chordata; class Lepidosauria; order Squamata; family Gekkonidae; genus Gekko; species Gekko gecko. The sequence continues at coordinate 42,528,509 of JAPDNY010000007.1, read as the reverse complement.
GGTGGCTCCCAGAAAGACCCATGAATGATGTGCTCTCAAAGTCAATCTTCAGTTCAAAGGCTTGTTTATGAACCAGTGGGGTGTTCAGACATTGATATTACTCATTCAGACAAATTGCCTGCACATTTTTCCAGATCTGAGAATAACTCAGGAGAGTCATCTACTGTCTTAGAACTGTAATTGGAAGTAGAGCTTTGAAATGTGGGTTTGGAATCACAGCAAAGAATTACTGTGCTCCACCATTAGGCTGTGGCATGGAAAACTGTGGGAAGTGTGACCTATGGTCAGAAGTCAAGTTGAGCCAAACTGGTGCCATTTTTACATCTCCAAAAGGGTTCCCCCTTTCAGTAGCTTTAGAATGAGGCTCAAAATATCCTGAAAATGTTCACAGGGTTTCCGCGTTGCTGGGGCAACTGAGCCCACATTCACTGTCTTGCTGTGCTGTGATAGTTTCATCGTCCACTTTCACAAGCATGGCTCAGCAGGTCAGAGGGAAGATACACCTGTATTGCCAAGGCAACTGGGCTCATGCCCCAGACTTGACAAGCTGCATGAACAATTCTGCAATGATATTGCCGTAGACAGCCACAGCAAGGCAAGAGTGTCATCACAGTTTCTGGGCAAGAGAAACACTTGCCACTCCCACCCCCACTTCAGAGTAAAGGCAAAGTTATTGGTTTCATTTGCTCCAATGGCCATTGTCTCATAGCCGCATCTGACTGGCTATCTGGGGCTATACATTTGCTACAGCATTCTTGACTGACTGGGCTGGCTGAATATTTTTCTTCAGTGATTTAGGGATAGCCACACTTAAACCAAGGTTTATCCAATATCCTAACTTTCTAAAAAGGCATTTTTTAAAAAAAAACTATAAGATACCACAGTTATCTTTGTTAAGAGCATACATATTTAGTTGAGCAATCCATGTGCATCATTTCTTCATTAGGGGGGTTCTGGGGCAAGTAATTCTCTCTTGGGGCTGGCTGATCTACTCACGGGATTGAAAATCCAGTTTGCATCAGAACTCCTCCATGCATAGAAAGTAATGTGTAGTGAACCAGCCCAGGAATGCATAGATCTGATTTCAGAACTGGAGAAGGGCTATGCCTCCTGAGGTCTAGGTGTAATTCATACGTAGCGAGGAAAGTGGTATGTACCTGCCTACCATGAAAAAATCAGAAAAAAAAATCAGGATTCCTGGTTAGTATATGTATAACCTGGGCCTTCATCGTGACCTGGCATTCAGCCCACACCCCTGTTCTTTTATACTCAGCAGCATTGTCTCATTTATTGCCAAATGACTACCTTATGCTTTATAAGAATGTACAACAAAGCAGCGTGCTTGTAAAGATCTCACTGTATCCTGCTATATCACTATATCTTACTAATGTTGACAGGAGTTCAGGTTTGGAGAAATCCCAAGAGTTTTACCTTGGAGAGCATCTCACCTCCAGCAGTCTGCTTTAAGAACTGCCTTTTGAAATATTCAGTATATGTTGTGCTCCTAATCATGATTGTAATGATAGGAATGCATAAACATTTCAGCCTTCATAGCTACAGGGAAGTGTTATTGCATCACTTCACTTAGTCCTTTGGGATATACGGTAGTGAATGCATTATTGACAGCTGTAGCATTTAATTATTCCCATGCTGTTCTGGGACCTTTCCGCTGTGCATTAAATACCCACCAATATATAGTACCAAAATAGGAAATCTCCTTTTTTTTTTTTTGAAATAATTGTAGGAGATTAGACTGTGAATAATTTTTCTAAACTAAAACCGCGGGGGCCCCCACCAAAATCCATCTCACTGAACTTCTTTCCACTTCTAACTCTGTGAAGGAACCTTGCAAGCAGATTAAAAACTCACTTTGTAAAGATGAGCATAAAGGGGGAAAAGATTAGATTGCTCTCAGATCTACAGGGTTGCATTGTAAGATATTTTTAGAATTTTTTCTTCCATTAAAACTAGTGGGACTTAAAAGTGCCAATCAGAGGGAGGGAGAGTTTGCATGGTGACTTGCTCTGTACTGTCACCCCTGCAGATGATCAAGTGACCACCCCCTCCTTTCCCGTGTGTTCAACAAGTGCGTGGGGCTGTTGTAGGCACCAGGCTACTGTTCTCCTTGCTTCCAAGCAGTTTCTTTTTTCAGGAGACCAGTTGGATCAAAGCAAACTGATGCATAGACTCTACTGATGAATCAAATCATAACAGCACACTAGCCTAGCAATGGTAAATCATAAAGCAGAGTGAACAGAAATATGTTGTATTACCTCTCCTACAATGTGGCACCTGTAAAAGTTTTTTCTGTTCATTGTGTTTTTATTCTACCCATCCTACAAGGAGTTCAGAAGGGTATACAATGGTTCTTCTTCCCCCATTTTATCCTCACAACAATCTATGAGATAGTTAGGCTGAGAAAGTGTGACTGGTTAAAAGTCATACAGTAGAATTCATAGAGTGGTGATTTGAACCCAAGTTTCCAGTATCCTGGTCTAGCACTTTAAGTACCCATAGCACACCTTTAAAATGAACAAACAAAAACAATAAATTTTATAGGGTATATTATCTATCACTATTATCTATCTTTCCCTTCCTCCAACAAGCTCATTGTAAATACATACTAATCCTTGTCTTGGTAAACCATGCTGAACCAGTAAGGAACATACAAACTCAATGTCTTAACTGAAATGGATTTACTTCATCATTCAGTGTGCTTTGAAATAAGCCAAAATGCACTTCTAATGGAAAGATGACCTTGATGTACTTTGCCCAAAGTATCTGAAAATCCAACAACAGAATTAAAAAAACCCAGTAAACAGGTTTTTAAAAAATGGTTATGTGGTAATCTGCTTGAGTTGAATTTACAACATTCTAACTGTGTTGTCCTCCAGGAACACCCACCTGACCATTCTGGTTTAAGTCGCCTTATTTCATGCACTAAGAAGTTTTCAGAGTTATTTCTCAGAAGTTCAGTACTCAGGGTATCTTTCCAGGTATCTTCAAAACTTCCAACGTAACTGAGCTGATCCTCTCTCATATCTCTTACATGTTTCCCTTCTTTGGAGTGGCAATCCCTCATGTTCTCATAGCACCAGTTAATTTTCTGTCTTCCAACAGTTGCCGATGGGCCTTGTTCTTGTGGCCATCATATCTCTCAGACAATCCCTCTAGGGCTGCTTGTGTGATTTGACTTAGTTGGCACAGCTCCCAAACAGGACCATCCATCTTGCCAGTTTTTGAGTTTCTTAACTGCATTTCCAGCTCTTCCTTTGTCATAAAAATGCTTAAAATGTGATACATTATGTATCTGTGACCCAATACACTTTCATTATGGAGTTAGGTACATTTTGGATCTTTTGCCTGTAGAAAAGAAATTACTGCAAGGATTACCTTAAAAAGGTACTTCTATTAGATCAAAGCATCATCAAATGCTATTTGAATTGTAGTCATGTCCTTATTTTCATAATCTATGGCTAGCTGTCCCTTGAAGGAATGTATGGGAATTGTTCTCAGAAACAGATATAATTTCAGGAATACCCCAACCTTGTTGCCATGGCATCTTGGACCTTTTCAGTCATCTGTCTTTTAGCAGCTTCCCACACAGAAAAAAACATAGAGTCCATTCTGCTGAAATCCATCCTGTTCCAAGGTGGATGTCCTAAACCAGTACAAGCATAGAATTCACAAGACCAAATTAATACTCCTTTTCCATCATTTTACTTCAGGCTGAAAGAGTGGCTGGTCCAAGGTCATCCCATAAGTTTCATGGGTGAGTGAGGATTTTAGCCCATTCTTCCCTAGCCTAGTCTAACACTGTAAGCACTATGTTATAGTGGTGTTCAGTTACACAAAATCAAACATTTTAGATATGTTTAGAAACTCATATCTAATTTAAAAAGCAAGATGTGTGTCCTTGTAAATCAAACAGTTCAAAATAGGTTGTGAAAACCCTAACAGTTATTTTTTTCTAGGTTCATATATCCATATTTCCAGTTCCATAATATCCTTAATGACCAACCCCTCAAACAGTCTAATCAAGGAATTATAACTAATGAGATTAAAGTTTTTAATTAGATTCATATTGTGATAGGTCTTTTCTTTTTCTCATTTTGGATATATTTATTAAACTGAAATATGTTGATTTAAATCTCTCTGTGTTATTTGATGCATTATAGTAAAATGAATTTAGGCAGTGAGGCCAGGAAATCAAAAAAGTGAGACTGCATTTAGAGAAAATCAATGAATACAGCAATATAATAGAAAACACATTCTCAAAACACAGAAGGCAAGAGATGAAACCTAGGAAATCAGCTTTTATCAAACAAACAATCCCAAAACCATGCAATAAAGAAAAAAAAGATTTCCAAAAAGATGTTCAATATTATGTCAAACACAAGAGATAAAATCCAAATCTTGCTTTAAAGCATTTATATATCCTGCAGTTGGTCCTTAGACAACAAGCTAATAATTTGGGAAGAGGAAGGAATGACTGAGATAAGGCAGTCAGTCCATCTGGAGTTGGAAGCTATTAACTTTAGCTGAGTGCATGAGAGAAAGAAAGAGATCACACTATCTCAATTGTTTCTTAGGTGCCTCTATAAGAAAAGCAAGACAATTTGTAATCAGGAGGGTCAAAAGGAGGAGATGCTGTTTGTGGAGTTCTTTCAAACATTGTAGCCTGGCTAAGAGAATCAGTATATAATAATATATGTTTTCCCCTCCCTATTTGCCTATGAAAGAGGCACCTGGATGCTAAGCACAATACTTGAAAGAAAGTCCTGCTGATTTCAGTGAAAATTATACCTCCATTATGGCTATGATCCATAATGATCCATAATACACTTCCACTGTGCATTCAGGGTAAGCAAGAATTCCCCATAGCCCACAGTGCACGGGGTTGCTCCACAGAGGTATGGTTCACACACAATGGTTTGCGACTTAAGACTTAAAAATCAGGATTCTACAACATGGTTGGTTTTCAGTTTGAAATACTAATGGACAGTGAAAGCACAAAGCATTGTTTACAAATTCAAATGTAATGGAAAACAATGAAAACACAAGTAAGTAATTAGCTGGTCTTGACTAATTGGAGGAGGCAAGGTGAAGCAAAGATCACCCAAGTGAATCATAACAGCACAAGGATGACTGTTCAGAGCACTTCCGGATATTAAAGAGAACAAAACAGCAGGGAAGCAATGAATTTCACTGCAGATATGTTTGACAATCGATTGCAGCAATCAGTCGTGAGTTGATCACCAAGTCTGACTTGAACTCCTGCTGAGGTTTTCATTGGGTTTTGCAAAACTGTATACTCATAAATGCTGCCAATCCAACTATGTTGGCATCCATTAACATTGAGGAAAACTATCGAGAACACCAAGTGGTAGTGTTTTCTTTTCTTTTTCTAAATAACTTTTATTTATGCCTGGTTTATATGATTTGAGTCAGACTTCACTCTAAATGTTCATAAAAACTTTGAGGTCCATACTAGTTTTAGGTGCATATTAACATTGCTGTTCTAATCAGAGTTACAGCATTCTAAGTATGGACTTGCAAGGGTGTTTAGGATAGCACTGTAAATATTCTAAACTAGGGGTGCTTGACTACCCACTAGTTTGGCTTGTTTTTCAATGATCATCAGCCCATTTATGACTGTTCAGCAGTAGGGATGGGCACAAACCAGCTCACGAAGTAAAGTTTTTCATGAATTTTGACCAGTTCACGGTTCACGAATCAATATTCATGAACTTTGGTGCTGTTTGTGCTGTTTGTGATGATTCATAAATGGATACATTTCCAGACATACTGTCTCTGCTCAATTAAACTGTTTACAAAACTCCCAGGCAACGGGGGGGGGGCGCAGAATTCTTCAATAGAAGCCCTCCACGGCTTACCGAGCACTGCTGGCTGCCAATAACAGAGTTCCCATTCTCCTCTATGGGAACAAAATGCTACATATACACTCAGCTCCGCACCCTCTCCTCTGTCAGGTGTTGGCAGTTACACAAACAAACAGTTAGACAGGGAGGGAGCTTGTTAAAAGCAGACTAACAGAGCAAATTCCCTCCTGATTGTGAGTCAGTTTGGTGTAGTGGTTAAGTGCACGGACTCTAATCTGGGAGAACCGGATTTGATTCCCCACTCCTCCACTTGCAGCTGCTGGATGACCTTGGTCAAGCCATAGTTCTGTTACAGCTGTTCTCTCAAGGAGAGTTCTAAAAAGAGCTCTCTCAACCCCACCTACCTCACAGGGTATCTGTTGTGGGGAGGGGAAGGGAAAGGACTATGTAAATTGCTCTGAGACTCTGAGTGAAGGGCAGAGTATAAATCCAATCTCTTCTTTTCTTCCTCTCTCCTCTGCTGGGGTTAGGGGATGTTTGGTGGATTTAGGACTCTAAGCCTCTCTTGCTGCCCATGCTGAGCAGAGGGGTCAGGCTCTCCTCCTCTTTCTGTTTGTCCCATCGTCCTGCTAGGGGTATTCCCAGGGGGTCTTCTTTGGCACAAGGGGGTCCCACCCAAATGGAAGGGAGGGAATGCAGCTATCACAAATGCCCAGCTGGGGGGGGGGAGTCTAAGAAGCAGCACGAGAAACGAGAAGCTGTTGGAGTTCAACTGATATTCTCCTCTGTTTCCCTCTGCCGCTCCAGTGGCATTCTGGGGCTCTTTTACCTGGCAACCCCTCTCTGGACCTCACACAGTAAGATGCAGGACTCCTGTTGTTCCTCCTCCTCTTTGGGTGATCTGGCCTGCAGGTTACACTCTTGGTGCTTGGGTGCGAGGATGGAGCCTCTGGCAGGTGGGGGTGGTCTCCCTCACCCAGCAGCTACCCCATGAAAGAACATCTACCTCATAGCACAGCACTTACCTTTTGGAACACCATCCACCTCAGCAAACTTCTGTCTCAGCAAACATCTGCCTGTACAAGCAAGCCCTCATTTGACTACCCCTTTCTACTGCATTTGTATGATTCACAACCAGTGATCTCTTACCAGAACAATGTGTTCCGCTAATGATGAATAAACAGACATTTCACCTAGGGGTGATCTGCGACTAGAGGACCTATGTGTTTGGGCCTGGGGGAGGGCTGGAAGCATTGTGGGCACATCTTGCTGGGCTCCAGTGTTTGCCAGGGGTGCCTGCCAAGCTGTCCTGGGGTTACTTTGGGGATCCCCTTTCAGAACTCTGAGGATGTCTGTCTTTCTGTTGTTCTTGACCTGCTTTTGGAGACTTCAGGGGTGGCTTGGCCGGCTCAACATATGTTTCCATTCTTCTGCACAGTAGAAGAATTCACCACGGTTGACAGGCGTGCTCTGGACCTGTGTGTTTAAACCCTTGTGGGAGCTGTGGGCATGCTTCTCTTGCTTGTCTGGTATGGCTGAGATTCCCATCAAGCTGCTGTGGGGTTACTTTGGGGAGCCCCATCAGACGTTCTGCCACATTTGCCTTTCTGTCATTCCAAATCTGCCTCTGAAGAATTGGGGGTGGCCTAGCTGGCTGGACAGGTGTTTCCTGTGCAGAGTACAAGAATATAGCATGATTGTTCAGCCCTAGAGGGGGCTGTGAAAATTATAAGCACACTTCCCTTGCTTGTCTGGTGGGGCTGGGGTGCCTGCCAAGCTGTTGTGGGGTTACTTTGGGGAACCCCTGCAAACGTCTAGTAATGCCTGCCTTTCTGTCATTCCAAATCTGCCTTTGGAGACTTGGGGGGCTGTGAGTGTAGGGGGGATGCTTAGCTTGCTTCCACTGTCTGGCTAGGGGGATCTGCCCAGGTGAAGTTTCCCTGTGAGTTTAGTTTCACTGGCTTGTTCCTGAGCCCTTCCATAGACTCCTGTAACTGCAGCTATCTTTTCCAGAGAGACCACTGGGAAGACAATTTGTTTTTTGGGGGGGGTCTATAACTGGGACTCAAGAAATATAATCCATCCACAGCTTGGCGAGATTGTAGAGGAGCAGGCAGAAGGGTGAGATTCCCTATGTATTTAGTGTTTGTAGCTTGCAGGGGTCCATTCTATACACTTTTGAACCTGTGTCTGACATTTCCCCAAAAAACACTTTCCTGGCTTGACCTTAGTCCTGTTGGGTTTGCAGTGCCACAGTGGCACTGGTTCTGCTGGGCTTGCAAAAATGTGCCCCCACCTTCAGTTTCTATTGCAGAGATACTCAGAGACTTTGATTCTGTTCTTCTGGGCTTCTATAGCTCTTGCTTTTGGGGCTGTTCCCTCCCGTTGGAAACAATGGAGGATAGGCACCTTCTTTGGGGGGCCTTGGACCCCGTCAATCCAATCCTCACCAAACCTGGAGGGCAGTTAAAGGAGAGTCAGCCAGAGGCCCACTGTAAGTTTCATGTCCTTAGCTTGCACAGGATCCATTTTCTACACTCCTGAACTTCCTGAACCTGCACCTGTCATTTCCCCAGAAAGCACTTTCCTGGGGGCACCTTCCTTGGGGGGCTGTAACTAGGATGCCATTAACCCAGTCATTATCAAACCTGGAGGACATATGGAGGAGAGTCAGCTGGAGATCCCCTGTGAGATTGGTGTCTCTAGCATGCTGGAGGGGGGCATTCTACCACATCATGAACCTCATGAACCAATTCATTTAGCAGCAAAAAGTTTGTGACAGTCTGTGGTTCTTGAACTGGGAATGCCCCGAACCCTGAATTGAACCATGTTTTTTCGGTTCATGCCCATCCCTATTCAGCAGGTTGCTTCAGCATTTTTGCACAAGTATAGTTTATCAAAAACCTGATGCAAACCATTCTGGAAGGCATTCACAGCTGCTCAGCACAAACTGACAAAACATGGTGATTGGCTCATGTTTGATCAACCCCTTTGAATATTGTAAGCTTGCCTGTCAAACATGTTTGTTGGGAATTTGCAGCCTCCATTTTCTAAATGCAGAGAATTATTCCGATTGCTTAACACTCCTCCATATACTGATCTTCAACATATGCTTTGATTGTTGAAAACATATTCAGGTTCTGCAGACTCAGGGTGGGGGTGGAGTGGCAGTCTAGCCTGCTGTTGGCAGGGGCTCTGTGATACCCCTTCTTGGGATTCAGTTGACTGGCTGTGGTTATGGGCAGATACATTAATCTTGGCTTTTGCAGTCATTTTCATATCTGCTTGTATATTGAAACCATGAAACTCAATTTTAATCCATGTTGTTGGGAGATATTCAAATTATTTAAGGATGCAGTAACCTGCACACTTCATTAAAATGGAAATGATTTACTCCTGAGAAAATCAGGGACAATGTGGTGCAGAGCCTAGGATCTGGAGACTCAGGTTTGAATCCCCACTCATGCCATGGAAGCTTGCTGGGTGACCTTGGGCCAGTCAGTTTAACCTACTTTGCAGGGTTGTTATAAGGATAAAATGGAGGAGAGGAGAATCATAGAATGTTAGAGTTGGAAGGGACCTTGCAGGTCATCTAGTCCAATCCCCTGCACTCTGCAGGAACATAGCCGAAAGATAGCCCTACAACACACCCGAAAGATGGTTGTCCAGCTTCCACTTAAAAATGTCCAGCAAAGGAGCATCTACCACCTCATGAGGCAGTCTGTTCCATTTCTCAACCACTCTTACAGTTAGGAAGTTTCTCCTGATATCTAGCTGGTAACGACTCCCTTGTAATTTCCACTCCTTAGATCTAGTCTTGCAATCTGGAGCAAGAGAGAATAGATCTGCTCCATCTTTTACATGACAGCCCTTCAAATACTTGAAGACTGCAATCATGTCCCCTCGAAGCCTTCTCTTTCCCAGGCTAAACATACCCAACTCTTTCAGCCTTTCCTCATAAGACTTGGATTCCAACCCTCTCACCATCCTGGTTGCCCTCTTCTGGATACGCTTGAGCTTGTCAGCATTCTTCCTAAAATGTGGTGCCCAAAACTGGACACAGTACTCCAGGTGAGGCCTGACCATAGCAGACTAGAGCGGAACCACCACCTCCTATGATCTGGACACAATGCTTCTGTTAATGCATCCTAATGCCACTTTGGATCCCCACTGGGGAGCAAGGCAGGGTAGAAATGAATGTATTATTAAATGTTCATACATAGAAACCAAAGATGGACAAATGACATCAATGGGAGGTAGGTGTGGATAGAACTGCAGCCCCAATATTATTTCAGCTGATTATGAGAACATTTCATTTCTACTAAGATGAAAATGCTTCAAGCAAAGGTGTGTGTCTTTCATATTTAATTGTTCAAGACTTGGGTGAAAAACAAGTTAAGAGCCTTGTACATGGGAACATATGCTTGAGCATTAAAGGAATAAATGCAAAGTCACGTACTTCTGGAGCAACACGGAAACTACTGAGCACGGTGTCCAACTCTATTTTCCCCCTATTCCCAACAAGTTTTGCTGTCAGATGGGTGCCTGAACAAATCCTAGGATGAGCAAAGGGTCAGAGAAAGACATGTCTTCCATAATCCTTAACCAGCTTTTTTTGCAGCAGTTAGCAGGAGGAGATGCAAATCAAGTGGCAGGTAGCATAGCAATTAATGTGCTTGACTGGCATAATTAGAAAATGATTTGCATATTATGCAAACTAGGTCACTCTTTAGGAAGGTTGTATATGACAATGCTAGGAGCAGACAGTCCCACGTTGCATTGGACCCAGATTCAAAAGGGTCTGGCATGATTCAAAATAGGGAGAGATGTTTCCAACCGTTGTGTGTATTTGGGTGAGAAATCAGATGATGAGTCTCCCCAGTGTGAAATTCACCAGCACTGGTAATTCAGATCCTTGTGAGCAGAGCTCTCACCTTGGTCTGATGATCACTATGTGATTTGCTGGTGTAATCTGGGGCTATGGGCCCATAGCTCTTTAGCAGAGCCACAGTGCTATCAATTGGCTGCCCAGGAGGGACACTGGGCTACACTGAGGACCCCAAGTCCCCCATTTCCTGTAAAAAAGCCAAAGAATAACATTCCATCTTTTAAAAAAGGATTCTGTGCCTGTATCCCTTTGTTGCTCTGCATGTGCTTTGTGGGATTGGAGTCCAAATCTTACACAATGAATCAGACTTTTGGTGAATGGTCTTTTTTGCCATACTATATACCACTGAGCCATGTAAGCTGCCAGTAATCATCAGTCCCATTTTCTCACATTTGTTCTCTTTGAAAGCTGAGAGGATCAGATCCACTGAGACCCAGTCTCATTTGCTACAAAAATGGGTTTTGGAATTATATACTACATCTATGCAGATGGCATCATTTGTCTGGGAATTACCGATCCATTTCTGTTGCGTCTACTTCACTGTTCCCAGTAGCTTTTGTTAAGCTGCTCCTAGGGTAGAGGTCCTAAGCAGTTCAGAAAATCAAGGAAAGCATTGGCTGAAGCACTGTGATGCATCTCCATTAACTCACAATTCATTCATCTTCTAGCATTTAGAGTATGTGCCACGGTGGAGTGTGCATATTGCCATGTAAAAGCTCTGCTGTATTTACACCAGGCTGCAGGATGCCGCAATGTCTTTGCGTTGTCAGTGAGGCACTTTAATGAAGATTCAGAAGTGTCATCAGAAGATAATCTTCTCTGGAATCAACTGTAATTGTGAATTAATGTGAAAACCAATACTGAAGTAATATAGATATATAAGATGGGGAAAGGAGGGAGTAGGAGTTTGAATAGGCAACACATACGCTCCAGTCCAATGGTGTATGAAAGCAGCAGCTGGGAGTCCACACCCATAACCCTTTCAAAACCATTGGCCATTATGATCCGCTGTTCAGCAGGATGGGGCAAGGGGGGGAAACCCTCCTCAAACAAGTGATTGGTGCTGTTGTCAGTTACATGAGACAGCTATATGTGTGCTGATCCAGAAACTGGATCAGAAGCAGCAGCCATTGGCATTTCTCATGCAGTGGTGGGGGGCAGTGTTTTCCAAACTCTTGACACCAAACTCTTGCTTTGCTCCTATACGCCTCTCTCTCTCTCTCTCTCTCTCTCTCTCTCTCTCTCTCTCTCTCTCTCTCTCTCATTCAATGATGTCTCAGAGATGGGACCAGCAAACCGATCAATCAGGATGTTTCTGGGATTCGCAGCCCTCCCTGCTTGGTAGGACTGCCAAAGAAAGCCAAAACTCCTATAACTCCATCACCAATATAAAAATACAATGTGTATTTTTGTGTGTACAAACTATTAGCATCAGAAATGTGTACTCCAATTAAGGACAATTATTATCCAGAAGAATTTACTTGCTGATAATAACACCTTCCTTAAATAATGGGTGACCCTCCCATGCCTCAGCCTAGCCTACCTCAGAGGGTTGCTGTGAGGAAAAAAATAGAGTCTGGGAGAATGATGAGAGGGAGAAAAACAGGGTCTACATATCTAAATAAAGACACATACCTAAGTAATGGTGCAGTGAGCTTCCATGGTAGAGTGAAGATTTGAATTTGAGTCTCCCAAGTCCTAGTCTGACACTCTAACCACTAATCAGGTCGCTTATAGTAAATGCAGGGGAATTTGCTTCAGGATCTCTTAAGCATAAGTCTGGTAGTTATCATGACACCATCCAGCCTGAACCAGGGGCAGATGGCGGCTAGGTGGAGTTTGGTAGATCAGGTGGGTTGATACAGGAGTGCTGCCATTTTGAGGGACCGCCCTTTGCCTTTCTTTTTTCAGCAGCAGATTATTTTTCAGTGAGAACTGATCTTTCTCATTGTGTCCTTTTCTGCAATCTTCACTCGGTTCCCAGGGCCAGGTTTCTTGCAGCCATTTTAGCTAGGCTAGCCTTGCATTTATTGGCAGATAAAATCTGGAAATAATAAAAATGTGATGTTTCAAAGACGAGACAGTATGAAAAGAAATCCTTTGTCCATATGGTAGAGTTTTCTCCTTTTGCATGAAGAATGTCTAAAGTGTTCCTTTGGGGAGATTTGTTAGGTAAGTATCTGTGGTTGGGTTCTTGTTATGATCGGGGGAGTACAGAAATCTTCCTGTTAGGTCATTGAGATACGTAGGAAATTGCTGGGATTGGCCTGTTGCTTCTTGTTTAGGTGATCTGGGTCATTAGTGAGGATCAAATTATCTGGGAAGAGGCTCCAAGGTTCTTGGGAGAAATGGCCATCAATTGAATCCTTCTTAGGGTGGGTATTTGCATGATTGATACAGGAACTGCTCTGCATTCCTTTCCTCCTTAACATGACTCAGTGCCTTTTGACATTATTGTAATTGGCTTAATTCATGCTCCTTCTGTCAATCCTTGTCCCACACTAAGGGTACACAAGTACAAGAAAAGGAGGAACAAGCCATACCAAAAATGGGGGTCCCCAGGGATGAGGGCCTTGAGGGCATCAGGCTGCCAACCTCCAGGAGTGGCTGAGAGCACACCCAGAATTGCAAACGATCTTGAGACTACAGAGCTCAGTTTCCTAGGGGGGAAATGGCTGCTTTGGGGAGGGGACTGGTATGGCATTATGACCCACTGAGATCTCTCTCATCCCTAAACCCTGCCTTCCCCAGAGTCCATACCCAAACTTCCAGCAATTTGTAAACCTGGACCTGGCAATCCTATAATGGTTTGTGGGTCCTTTCTTTGTATCTGTGCCGTAGTGAAACAGAACATTTCATATATATATGTTCAATACCCTTTCTGTGAGAGTCAAATGGGAATCATAGGCCATGGTCACATGAGCGAGATAATCCGGGGGGAAGTGAGGCTTTTTGCTCTGCAGCATTTTGACCCACCATTGTATGATCAGACGCACCAGCAGATGAATCGGGTTTTTTCCATCGCTGCATGTTTCCGGTGCGCTTCAACAAGGGATCACTAACGCAATGGGAGCGCGCCAGAGCAATCACATGGGGAAGTCCATCTGCGGCCCATCCCAAACCCATTTGATACAGCACTTTCCCTGGTATTTTTTAACTCTGCTTCTTTGGTGGAGTGAGACGGGTTGCTGATGGGTACAGGACACTTGCCAGATGTTCTCATGTGATCGCACCCTTAAAATCTGCCCTGCATTCGTGCCTATTGCGCAGCTACTTCTGCGTGTGACTGGGACCATATTTTATCATATGGGGCCTCTAAAACAGACATAGATTAGGAACTCATCATGTCATAATCTAGCCTAAGAAGAGTTACACCTTTCTAAAGTAATTGACTTCAATGAATTTAGAAGAATGTAACTCTGCATAGGATGACACTGTGGTGCTGTGAGATCAAGGAATGAAGGTGTAGTGTTGTCCCATATGAAGTTAGTTATAGCTTCCCTTGGAACTTCAAAGAGGTCTCAAGACAGGTGACAGAAGGTGCTACCACTCTACACGGGCAATTGCCAAGAGGGCTTGTGTCAAGATAAAGACTCCCAAGGGTCTCAATTAAAAGTCTTTAAGAACAGCATAACCTATAGCCTCTTTCAAGTTTTCAGAAACCAGGTCAATTTTTCCCCACTCCTTTTTAGAACTTCCAGTGTGACATTTACTGATAGCTAAAGTTTGTTTTATTTTTATTGACAGCTTCTACTTCTAGGGATACTTGACAAGTCAGATCTAAAGCATCACTTTTCCCTCCAATGGTTGACATTTTTGTGAATGTACAAAGAGGAAGAGAAATGTAAGCTCAAATACCAAGCTTTATGGTACATGTCTAAAGGGGGAAAAGTGAGAAACTTTCCTGGTAACCAAGGATATTGTTGAGGGTACACTATGCCAAGAAGCCCACAGTGTGACTGGAAATATCTTGATTCGATAAGTTTCCCTGGGAAGCAGAGAGTGCAACATCACACATTAATATAGTGTCTTTACTGGCAAAGTCATAAGACTGCATTGCAAAATGACTCCTTTAAAAACAATTAGCCATGTTTAGAGACATTTGAAAGCAGCAGCAAATACCAAACTTTATTACCTTAAAAAGAGCAGATCTCTAAATAGGCTTCAGAATTAAAATTCTCGAACTGTTTGCAATTTCCCCCCAGTCTCATTGTTATATAATGGGTAGAACAGTATCTTGCAAGTACAGAGACAGTATTTACACTATGTTTATGCAGGAGCACAAACCTAATAGTCTCTGTGAACTTCCGGAAGCCAGTTAATAAAGAGAGCTCTAAGGGATTAGGCTGGAGCATACAAGAAGGAGACCTCAAAAAGACCTTAGAGAATATGGTATAGCAGGAGCAGTATTAAGTGAAGGGAAATGCCAAAGGAAAAAATTCTTACCATAAATTGGACTCCTGATATTAGGGTTGCCAAGTCACTTACATGTAGTACTGGGGGAGATTTGGCCCCGGGCCAGGACATTCTCTCTCATGTGCCATGATGATATCACCCAGAAGTGATGTCATCACGTTGGGCACATCGCCAGCTGATGCTCTAGCAATCAGCCTGGATTGCTAGAATGTCAGCTGGCAACATGCCCAATGTGATGATGGCACTTCTGGGTGACGTCATTGCGCCAGGCACATTGGCCCAAACTGGGCGCTTTGGGGGGGGGGTTCTCCTTGCCAGCCTGATCCAGACCGGTGGATTGTGGACCCTTTTAGAGGGCGAACCTCCGCCTTCCTGGGGGACCTGGTAACCCTACCTGATATATTAGACATTTTTTCAGGTAAAGATTAATTTATTTATACATATACTAGCCTGATACCTGTGCTTCACTACAGTATTTAAGTTCCATAAATCCAGTTATAATACAGATGATGTGAAATTTGAAATGTGACATTTGTTGTAGGAATTCTAATGGAGAAGATTGTAGCGCAAGAAATGAGGTGAGACATATGTCCTTTTTTTCTCTCTGTTGAAGGACCACTCTCTAGACCACATTGGTGGTTCTGCCCTCAGGTGCTAGGATCACCAGGTTGCTTGATGAGCTCACTTTGGAGCAGGCCACATAGAACTGTCCATTTAAGAAGCAATCGTCTGTTAAGTCAACTCCTGCTACCTTCCACAAAAGTGATGGCCTCTCTACTTGTGTTCCTGGATTGTTTTGCTCATATGGAGACTGTGTTGTTCTGAGCACCTCTGGATGATCTTGCTGGTACTTGGCCTGTGCAGTTCAGTGCACTGCAGGAGTACTATGTCTTTGCTGCATTCCTAAATTGCCTCCTCCTTGTAGTGTTGGTATATCTGGCTTGATGTTCGCCAGGAGCTTTCTTGAAGACAGTAAGAGGTAAGAGGTGTGATGGAGAGCTGGTGTGAGGGAGTGGTGATGTGGTGGACATTTCTTCAGGATCACGAGGGAGGCATGCATCGAAATGGCTCCTAGAAATGTCCTTTACTATCTCCCCATAAACATTCATACCCTGGCCCTGCTCCTACACCTGACAGACACCAGCCTGTCTGGTGTTGGGGGGGGATTGTATTTAAAGGTATCGGGGAGGCTGAGGCATCAGCAGTGCTAAGGCAATCCTGCTGAGCAAACCTCCCCGGCAGCTGTAAGCATCCCGCCTCCTCTCCTACACCTGACAGGCAGCTGCCTGTCCAGTGTAGGATGGGGAGGGGGGAGGAGTATTAGAAACCACTGTGGAGGTGGGGCTGCACCTGACAGATAACCACCTGTTAGGTGTAGGAGGTGGGGGGAGTGTGTTGAAAGCCATCAGAGAGGCTGGGCCAGCAGCTTTGCTTCATCTCACAGGTGGTTGTTGGCCACTTCTGATTTCCTCAACTGTCATTAGCTCTCTGTAGTCCCCGTAACTGTTTTTCTCCCGCTCAGAACACTGAGCTCCACAGCTGACCAATCAGAGAGTGGGGGGTGCAGGGAGGCAGCTGCCTGGCAGCCACATAGGAATCAATGGGGGGAGCACATTTTACCCCTTTTGACCCACTTAAGGGTCAAATTTCTAAAAATCCCTTCTTAGCGAGCACCTACACCATGCTCTCCCCAAATTTGGTGTCTCTACGTCCAGTGGTTTGGCCTGGGCATTGATTTTACAGTGAGGGGACTTTCTTTTATATATATAGATGGACTCGAGATCATTTCCCAGATTATGGCTGCAGTCACACACACTAAATAATCCCCTTTCAATCTACTTTCACACAGTAAAATCCAGTTGGAAAGTACACTGAGAGTAGATTGAAAGTGGATTATTTAGTGAGTGAGTGACCGCAGCCTATGTTTCTAGGTGAATATCTAAGATGTTCTAAATATATGCCTAAAATATGTTTTGTACAGGCACACTGCATTTAGCGTATGACCTAACTACATGTGATGTTGGAGATCTGTGCCTGAGGTGTCATTAAGAATTAAAAAGCAACCATGAAGAGGAAGGAATGAATTGGGGTCACAAAGCCAGGGAAAGGGGGGAGATAACTCCTCCCTGTACTGGGGTTCCTCCATCAAATATGGCCTCCAGGGCTGCTCTAATTTCTAGGAGGAAAAAGAGATAGGTATCCAATTTGCATCTGCCTTTTCCTCTACTGAACCTTAAAGCAGTCTAGGGAATCAATGGGGGAGATGGTGCAGGGGGCACATCAATATGTCAACTCAGCACTGTTGAGTACTAAATTTACCAGGGTGACTGATATATGCTGCTGTGAATACATCTGCCATAGCAGGGGTGTCAAACATAAGGCCTAGGGATCAGGACTGGCTCATCCAGGTCTCTTAGATGGTCCGTGAGCAACTGGTGCAAGACAGGGAACAGGAGGCTGCTTGAGGATGGGTGGGCAGAGCCACTCCAATTGTGGCTTCAGCATGGTGGAACAACCTCATCTGCAGCAGTCAAGCAGAACCTCTTCACTTCAGGGACAGCCTCACTGGTAAGTTGGGAGCCACTGCAGCAGCATTCATACCTCTCCACTTGGCCCACAGCTCCGGGGATGCTGTCCTAGATGGCTGCAGGGATCAGTGTTTGCACATGGGGATGCAGACAATCAGATGATCTTCTGCTGGGGCCTTCTGTCAAAACTGCCAAAGAATACCTCCTGTGAGCCAGCGCCACTGCCATATTTGTGCCCCCCATGTGGGAGTTGTGCTTTGGTTCATGGGAGGCATTCTCTGGCAGTTTCTTCCACACATCAGGGGCCTAGTCCTGCCAGCAAGCATGCAACTCCAAGTCTGGGCTTCCCTACCCCATGGACCCTCCAGCAGCCTTCAGCTCTTGTGTGGAGGGGCTGATAAGAACATAAGAACATAAGAGAAGCCAATGCTGAATCAGGCCAATGACCCATCTAGTCCAACACGGTGGCCAAAAATACAAGGTGCCATCAGGAGGTCCAGCAGTGGGGCCGGGACACTAGAAGCCCTCCCACTGCTGCCCCCCCCCCCAGCACCAAGAATAGAGTGCATCACCTGCCCCAGATTGAGAGTTCCTATCTATACCTTGTGGCTAATAGCCACTGGTGGACTTCTGCTCCATATGTTTATCTAATTCCCTCTTGAAACTGTCCATGCTTGTAGCTGCCACCACCTCCTGTGGCAGTGAATTCCATGTGTTAATCACTCTTTGGGTGAAGAAGTACTTCCTTTTATCTGTTCTAACCCGACTGCTCAGCAATTTCATTGAGTGTCCACTCAATGTCCACTGAGTGTCCACTGATGTTGACAATCTGTAGTTACACTGGTTGTTGGGTAGTCTGGGGCCTCTGCCACACACATGGCCTTGTGTCTGCATCACACATCAGATGATCCAGTGGCCTTTGGCCTGGGTTGGGTGCTGCTGTGTGGAGTGATGGACTTGCTGATGATCCCTGGCTTGAACCCCCAGCCTCACCCTACCATTGATCGCCTGGTGGCCTTGGCTGGAGACGACCACTGCTGCACAGGCATCTCAAGCTTATCGGGCTTTGCTTGGCCTGGGTCCCACTGTGCAGATGACCTTGAACCATGCTGCTACCCCTCATTTTCACAAGTGGGAGGGTTAGTTCAGCTTGTCTTCCCAGTCCCCTTCCATGGTGGCTCGGGGGCAGGGGGGACCTTGCAAACACCCAGCCACTTTACATTTTATCTTGGGGCCTGGGCTTACAGCATTGGCAATGCTGGCTATGGGCTATGTGCCCATGTGGGTTTTCCTCTGCACCCCCTCTCAGCCCATGGGGCCCTGCAGTGAGAACACACCAACTCGGAATTTACCAGCTGCTGTTCCTTTATGAAGTTTACATTTCTGGTACCTGGCATTACATTTTATGGCACACATGGCCTGGACCAACAAAGTGACATTTATCTTAGATCCGGCCCTCATAACAAATTTATTTGTTTATTTTGGGATTTTTATCCCACCCTACCTCACAAGCAGGCTCAGAGCGGCTCACAACATGGCACCCATGGCATACAACAGAACATACATTGCATTAATTAAAGCAATTCATTAAAACATTATTGCTTATAATTAAAATTTAAATTACTGATTTAAATAACCGCTCAGTGAATAGTTTCTTATTTCAGTGCAAGCTGGGCCTGCTTGTGGGGAGGGTGGGGTATAAATTAAATAAATAAATAAGTAAATAAATGCCAGAGAAGGCAGCAATAGGCTCTGATTAGGTTCAGTCAGTCCCTCCTGTACCCACGATATAGAAGCACCAGGGATCATTTGAGTTTGACACCTCTCCACCATAACAGGGTGGAGGGTGGAGGAACAGTTTCTCTTTTCACTCATGTGCCAGTCAGCTGGCTGACCAGCTACCCAGCTTACCACCTGGCCAGCTGCCCCCCCCAGCACCTGCTCCAGCAGCTGCTACTGCTAGCATAGTAAATGGGGTTTGGAAGAGGGAGAGGAGATGAAGGAGGAGAAGGGGGCAATAGGAATGAAAATGGAAACACACTAGCATAAAAACTAATCCGGTTTTTTTAAAAAAGAAAGAAAATGAAAAAGAAAAAGAAATTGCATACCTCCAATGCTCTCTAAGTGAATGGATAGGTTCATATTGGTCAATGTAAATCTAAGTACATAAACTTCCTGACAAGTTTGCTGTGACAATAAAATGTTGGAGGACAAAACCATGATTATTGCCGTATGGTTTATCGACCATAGGAATGTCCTAGGAGACTGGAAGGCCAAGGAAGAGTTTAAATACCTCCCTAAGCTGAATGATTTCCTGATTAAAAATGTTAGTTCCCTGCAAAATCCCACAGCAGAGACCTTTCTTCCAACCGTATCCTGCTATTCTGGTTTTACTTGAATGTCAGATTCACTGTTAAGATAGCAGCTAATCCACACTTTGCTGCATATTATGCTATCGTTATACCACAGCAGTAATTCACACCTAGATCTTCCTGTGGGGGTGAGCCAGTGTGGTTGTGAATGATCACTGTAGTGCAATGATATCGCAATATTCAGCCATATGTGGATCCAGCTAGAAATGAGTTTAAAATATTAGGCTTCCAACATTTTGTTTTGTCTTTTAAATAAAGCAATTTTTACTGCTTATTTAGCTGGAAACTCATTTGTCAATCTTCAAGAAGAATGACTTTTTGAGCTGCTCGTGTTTGTTCATACTGAAAAGTAATACCCACATTTTTTTTTTACAAAAAATTACAACTATTGTATTCCAAAGTCCCAAGTAAGTACATTTATATTTTTTTAAATGAGTTAATATGCTTGAAAATGAGTTTTTGCTAGCAGGGGCTTCAGATCAATGAGAGAATTGTTATCAGCACTGTGAAAGGCAAGTGCCACTTAGGATATGTTTCAGCATTTTTCCTGGCTCCCACAATATTCAATCAAATAAGGACTTTGAAAATATTGCACTGTTACATCCATTTACTGAAGACATGTTCCAGCCCCACCAGAGCTGCAGTGCCCATGGGCTTATTCGCCTAGAACTCAATTAGGAATGATTTTGAATTTCACATCCTTGCTGTTTCGACTTTTCCAAATCCCTGTTTTAATTCCACTTTTCCCCCTATGTAGATCAAACCAGTAACCCTTTATTTTTGCACTGTCTCCTGGTGCTGAATTTCTCCCATGAAATATATGCTTTGCTCAGGGTTATTTTTGTGTCTGTAAATCAGCAGTATTCTTTACATGTATATTAGAGTATAAATGATATACTTTGTATTACAATTGTCCACTGAGACTGTGGCTAATGATAGGAACTGCCTGGCAAGGTCTCGAGGCAGCAAGAGGAAGGCTGTGGGCTTAACAAACATGGGAAACTATAAGTGTTTATACACAAATGCTAGAAGTCTCCGAGGTAAAATCGGGGAGTTGGAATGCTTGGTGTTGGGGGGGAAATAGACATTGTGGGTATTTCAGAAACTTGGTGCGATGAGGAAAATCAGTGGGATACGGTGATTCCTGGTTATAAATTATATCGGAAGGATAGGGGGAAAGGGTTGGAGGTGGGGTGGCTCTGTATGTCAGAGAGGGTATACCGTCCAGTAAGATTGAGAGGGTAAGAGAATTGGATTCCCTTCTGGAAATGCTATGGGTTGAAATAGTGGGTCCAAAAGGAGGCTTAACAGTGGGAGTTTGTTATCGCCCAACAGATCAAAAGATAGAGGAGGATTATAAAATGATGAATGAATTAAAGATAGCGGCTAGACGAAATAACTGTGTTGTAATAGGCAACTTTAACTACCCACACATTGATTGGGTCAATATGAGTTCTAGTCGGGAAAAAGAGATTGCGTTCTTAGACACTCTCAATGACTGTGCTGTGGAACAGATGGTCACAGATCCTACCAGGGGAGAGGCGATCCTGGATTTGGTCCTAAGTAACACCCAAGACCTGGTGAGAGATGTAAAAGTGATTGCACCACTTGAAAACAGTGACCATAATGTCATTGAGTTTAACATTTGTACAGATAGGGAGTTGCCCAAAAAGACTGACGCAACCACTTTTAACTTTAAAAGGGGTAACTTCTCTGGTATGAGGGGACAAGTGAGGAAGAAATTGAAAGGAAAAGTGGAGAAGGTCAAAACCATTGGGGAAGCTTGGAGACTATTTAAAAAGACAATCCTAGAAGCTCAGAAAAAATATATACCGCAGGTTAGGAAAGGTACAAATAGGTATAGAAAAAAGCCTGCATGGTTAACAAATAAAGTAATGGAAGCTGTAAAAGGTAAGAAGGATTCCTTTAAGCGGTGGAAAGCTAGTCTTAGTGAGGTTGATAAAGGGAACACAGACTATGGCAAATAAAATGCAAGTCTGTGATCAGGCAAGCAAAAAGGGAATATGAGGATCATATCACAAAAAAACATAAAGACCAACAATAAAACTTTCTTCAAATACATTAGAAGTAGGAAGCCAGCCAGGGAGGCAGTGGGGCCCTTGGATGACCAAGGGGTAAAAGGAGTAGTGAAGGATGATAGGGAAATGGCTGAGAAGCTGAATGCATTTTTTGCCTCTGTCTTCACTGTGGAAGAGGAGAAGTGTTTGCCCACTCCAGAAGCACCGATTTCGGGAGGGGGTTTGAAAGACCTGAATCAGATTGCGGTGACAAGAGAGGAAGTCCTCCGACTGATGGACAATTTAAAAACTAATAAATCACCAGGCCCGGATGGCATTCATCCGAGAGTTCTGAAAGAACTCAAATGTGAACTTGTGGATCTCCTGACAAAAATATGTAATCTTTCTTTAAAATCTGCCTCCATTCCTGAGGACTGGAAGGTAGCTAATGTCACTCCCATCTTTAAAAAGGGCTCCAGGGGAGATCCAGGAAATTACAGGCCAGTCAGTCTGACATCGATACCGGGTAAGTTGGTGGAAACTGTTATTAAGGAAAGAATTAGTAGGCACATTGATGAACAAAAACTATTGAGGCAGACTCAGCATGGGTTCTGTAAGGGAAGATCTTGTCTCACTAACCTGTTAGTGTTTTTTGAGGGAGTGAACAAACATGTGGACAAGGGGGACCCAATAGATATTATTTACCTTGACTTCCGGAAAGCTTTTGATACAGTTCCTCATCAAAGGCTCCTAAGTAAGCTCAATAGTCATGGGATAAAAGGACAAGTCCTCTTGTGGATCAAAAACTGGCTTATAAATAGGAAACAGAGAGTGAGTATAAATGGGAAACTTTCTCAGTGGAGGGTGGTAAGCAGTGGGGTACCACAGGGATCAGTACTCGGTCCAATGCTTTTTAACTTGTTTATTAACGATTTGGAATTGGGAGTAAGCAGTGATGTGGCTAAATTTGCAGATGACACGAAGTTGTTCAGGGTGGTGAAAACCAGGGAGGATTGTGAGGCACTCCAAAGGGATCTGTTGAGGATGGGTGAGTGGGCGTCAACGTGGCAAATGGGGTTCAATGTGGCCAAGTGCAAAGTGATGCACATTGGAGCCAAAAATCCTAAATATAAATACATGTTGATGGGGTCTGATCTGGCAGAGACTGACCAAGAGAGAGATCTTGGAGTCGTAGTGGATAACTCGCTGAAAATGTCTACACAATGTGTAGCTGCAATAAAGAAGGCCAACGCTATGCTGGGGATTATTAGGAAGGGAATTGATAACAAATCAGCCAGTATCATAATGCCCCTGTATAAATCATTGGTGCGACCTCATTTGGAATACTGTGTACAGTTCTGGTCACCACATCTCAAAAAGGATATTATAGCATTGGAAAAAGTGCAGAGAAGGGCAACTAGAATGATAAAAGGGTTGGAACACCTTCCCTATGAAGAAAGGTTAAAATGCTTGGGGCTCTTTAGCTTGGAGAAACGACGGCTGAGGGGTGACATGATCGAGGTTTATAAGATTATGAATGGGATTGAGCAGGTTGAGAAAGAAGTACTTTTCTCCCTTTCTCACAATACAAGAACTCGTGGGCACTCTATGAAATTGCTGAGCAGTCGGGTTAGAACAGATAAAAGGAAATACTTCTTCACCCACAGAGTGATTAACATATGGAATTCACTGCCACAGGAGGTCGTGGCAGCTGCAAGCATGGACAGTTTCAAGAGGAAATTAGATAAACATATGGAGCAGAAGTCCACCAGTGGCTATTAGCCACAGGGTATAGAATGAGAACTCTCGGTCTGGGGCAGGTGATGCACTCTATTCTTGGTGCTGGAGGGGGCAGCAGTGGGAGGGCTTCTGGTGCCCTGGCCCCACTGCTGGACCTCCTGATGGCACCTGGTATATTTTGGCCGCTGTGTGACAGAGTGTTGGACTAGATGGGCCATTGGCCTGATTCAACATTGGCTTCTCTTATGTTCTTATGTTCTCTTATGTTCTTATGTTCTCTTATGTTCTTATGTACATATACCATATACATTAAGTATAGAAACAGTAGAACATTCACGCACACAAAATCAAAGGCCTAAAGTAGGGAACAGAATCTGATAACACAAACAAATAACAAATATAAAAAGAAAACACTGGACGTTTTTAAGTGGAGGCTGGATGACCATCTTTCGGGTATGTTGTAGGGCTATCTTTTGGCTACACTCCTGCAGAGTGCAGAGGATTGGACTAGATGACCTGCAAGGTCCCTTCCAACTCTTAACATTCTATGATTCCATGAAATGGGCAGTAGGTTTAGGATAGACAAAAGAAATACCCCTTTAAACAGAGAGTGATTAAAATGTGGAAATCTCTGTCAGAGGATGTAGTGATAGCCACAGGAATAAATACCTTTAAAAAGGGATTAGATAGATCCATGGAGGATAAGTCTATCAATGGCTACTAGCCATAGTGACTGAGGAGAGCTGCCACATTCAGAGGCACGGAGCCTCTGAATCTCAGAGCCAGGAGGGGACATCAAGGGAAGGCCTCGGCCTCTATGCCCTGTTGTTGGCTGTCCAGAGGAACTGGTTGGCCACTGTGTGAGACAGGATGCTGGACTAGATGGACCACTGGTCTGATCCAGCAGGACTTTTCTTATGTTCTTAAATGAAGCAGGGAACTTTTGTTCATTCCTAGGCTGATCTAGAGCTAGGGCTGCCAACCCCCTGGTCCGGGTGGGGTTACCCCAATTTTTTGGGCTTCTTCTAGCCCCCAAGCAGGGATATCGCACAGCAACATCCCAAATGTGATGATATCATGGGTAAGTGATGTCATCATGTCGGGGCATCACGCGGTGACACTGCTTTTGAGGCAAAAAACCCCATAGAGTTTCGCCCAAAATGCAGAGTGTTGCCACACGATGTCCACGATATGATGACTTCACTTCTGCATGACATCATTGCAATGTCCCCACCCACTCCTGGAACACCCCCCAAATCGCCCTTCCATGCTGAGGGGACCTGGCAACTCTATCTAGATTCCAGTTTTAACTTCCATTCTTATTCTTCTTTGTGCCTTCTAGTTACTTCTCTTCCAGAGCAATTTGTGATGTGTAATGATGTAGGACAGAAGAACTTCCTGTTCTCATAATGCCTTGAGTGTTGTCGTTGCTCTGCATGTCCATATGGGGTATGTTGAATGGAGCAGGAGCTGACTCTATTGAGCCCTATGGGAATCCACCCGAAAGTGCTGCAATGGGATTGTATTGTGCCAATACTTTCCTGTATTTATGCATTTTCTTATCTAGGGCAAATAAAACAATTATTTTCAGTCTTCTGCAGAAATTTAGGATTTCCTAGAAGTGGAGTTTCCAACTCTTGGTTGGGAAATTCCTGGAGATTTGGAGGCAGCACCTGGAGTAGGAGGAGTTTGTGGAGGGATTATTACCCAAATGCCCCAGATGTGCATGTACCTTGACCAAAGGAGTGTCTTCCCTCTTAGGGGTCAGAAGCCTATACACACCTTTGCTTAGGGCAGATATTATAGGAACTGTATTGCCTGATGTATATCAGGGTCCAAGATTTGATCTAATGCCTCTTAAGGGTATGCAGATTCTTAGAATAAACAGACATTGGTTTAAAATTAAAGATTTATTAAGAAAAAGAACACTAGAAAAGGGAATTGGCAAAAAAAGAATACTAGCAAAGGGAATTGACATACTGAATACAGAGTCTGAAACACGCACGCACACACTTTCTAAATAAATGTTCCACAAATCCTAACTTCAACTAAGTCCTAACCTAAACAATAATACTAATCTAAGGAGTGTCTAAAGATAAATTGGGTGAGGGGAGGAGAAGGAGGGTGAGAGACGTACTAGCCTGTCCTGGTGGGTGAAGGCCGGTAGAGCTGATCAGAGGAAGGCGAAACAAGTTTGGGAGAGGGTAAAGTGGAAGAGATGAGCACAGATGCCTGCTTTGGGATAGGAGGGCTGATGCAGTCACACACCCACACCTTCCACCAAGATGCATTTTCACCCAGGAGTTTTGAGCCAGTAGCTGGAGCCCATAACTGAGATGGGATCCAACAGCCAGAACATGCAAACTGTGATTCTTGCTCCTTATATTCCAAAGGCGTGAAGACAGGGGAAAATAAGATACTTCTTAAAGCAGATTGGGTTGGAGTAAAAAGTTTCAAATCTCATTGGTAGATCAGTAAGATAACAAGGAGGGGGAAATTACAGGTATTGATTACTTCTTTGATGATGTTTATGGCCGAAATGGAATAACACATTTAGGGTTATTGTTTGAACTTAATTCTGGGGGGAAACATAGTGAAGTAAATAAATATATCAAGGGACAAATCCTGTTAGTGTTTGTGGAATGCTGAATGTAATTAACCGAGACACTATTATTATCTTTGAAATGGGAGAGGGGTGAGCTTGCTCACATTTATGTTTTCAGTTCCATGTGCACTTCTTCATTCAGCTGGGGATAGGAAAGCTTCTGTAGTTCCCTTCAGGTGAATTTATCACCAGGCATTGGAGTTCCAAATTATCTTGTCTTATTTACTAAGCAAAACTGGGAATCTTCTTGGAATTCTCCTGTTTCGTTTCCAATTGTTTACAGTGCATAGTTCTATCTGTAGAACATGTGCACAAAAATAAAACTAAATGCATTCATACATACAAACATATCAAAAGCCAAATTTTAAATTTTAACTGCCTAAAGTTGTGACTTGTGACCCGCCCTGAGCCCACTCGTGGGGAGGGCGGGATATAGATCAAAGAAAATAAATAAATAAAAATTGCTTCCCACCCAGTATTTTACCAATGCACGTGTTCAAAGATAAAAGTGTGGGAGCAACACTGAGAGCATTTTCACATTGCTATCACATCACAGATTTTCCTCATTGCTGCCTTGTGTTTCTCTGAAGTGAGGTGGGAACAGAGACTTCAGACAGGTGGTTTCCCCATGTGCAGCTTGTGCCGTTTCCTTGTTGGTGGTGCAGCTGCTGACAATGTGCAGTGGCAATCGGGCTTCCACATGGCTGGTCCCTCTGCACTTTTGCTGCTCCCAGTGCTACAGCAGGGAAATGGAAAGAGGAGTTTTCAGGCTGCAGGAGTCCTAGTACAAAGGGTAGAAGTGGAGTGTGGCATTAGTGAGTGCTGCAGGAATTAGGGTTGTGGATGCCATTCCTCCTTGCAGCTGCTGCTGTGACAGGGACATGTTTTCTTGCCCCCATCCAGTAGCATAAGAATACAACAAGAGGACCATGGTGTAAATGGTAGGAAATAATAATGCTAACGCACCGTGTAATAAACAATAACAGCAATGTAATCTTAAATCTTACACCAGTTTGGTGTAGTGGTTAAGCGCGCAGACTCTAATCTGGGAGAACCGGGTTCGATTCCCCACTCCTCCACTTGTACCTGCTGGATGACCTTGGGCAAGCCATAGTTCTGGCACAGCTGTTCTTGAAAAAAAAAACAGTTTCTGTCAGAGCTCTCTCAGCCCCACCTACCTCACAGAGTGTCTGTTGTGGGGAGGGGGAGGAAAAGGAGTTTGTAAGCTGCTCTGAGACTCTTTTGGGTAGTGAAGGGAGGGGTATAAATCCAATCTCCTTCTCCTCCTCCTCCTCCACTCTAAACTGTGGTTTTTCTATTCCAATATATTGGTATTTTCAATGCTAATTCATTATATCACAAACCCAATAACAGCAATGTTAATTAAATACAAAACATCCAAAAATTACAATGTTTGCCCCACAGGGTTATGTTGACATGGAAGTCTAGACGAAAATGAAGATGTGAGGAAATCATAAGACAATGAGAACTGGTGTTGACTAATTTCTGTAAGACCTGAGGAAGGCAGCAGAAATGAGTCAGCACTGGTTCTCATTGTCTTACAATTTCCTTGCATCTTCATTTTCACCTAGACTTCCATGTCAACTTATGGAATGAGTTCGACACCCCTGCTGTACATCTTCTGTACCTTTTTTTTAAAAAAAATTATTAACAGGATATAATAGCATGTTTCATAGTTAATAACCAATTCTTAACATATCCTTTTCTACGGTTTTTCTTCCCACCCCTCCCCTGGCTCCCAGTGATGCTCTACCCCCGTTGATATTTCAGTCAATATTCTCTTACATTCAATTCTTACTCAGTAATCAAATCTTCATTTTAAACATTTTCTTTCTCTATTCCTCCTTCTTAGGTAACATTATGAATACAATCCATTTCTTATACTACTTCTATTCTTAATAATCATCAAAGCAAAGTAATCTATTTTTAACATCCCAATTCAATTCTAAGTAAACTTTAAAGTCTTTCCAATCTGCTAAAAATTCTTCATCTTCTCTTCCATTGAGTTTTTTTGTCAGTTTGTCCATTTCTACCATAAAAATAATCTTCTTTATCCATTCCCATTTATCTGGTATCTTCTCTTGTTTCCAAAATTGAGCATAAGTCATCCTTGTCGTTGTAATTAAATACCACAACAATGTTCTCTTTGTCACTTTGATTTCTTCCATTTTAAGCCCTAAAAGTAACATTTCTGGTTCTTTTTTCAAAGTACATTTCAGGATCTTCTGAATTTCGTTATGAACCTCAGTCCAAAAAGCAACCGCTTTTTCACATGTCCACCACATATGGTAAAACGAGCCCTCTTTTTTCTTACACTTCTCATTTCTTACATGTTCT
Source organism: Gekko gecko (assembly GCA_029375565.1). Classification (NCBI taxonomy): domain Eukaryota; kingdom Metazoa; phylum Chordata; class Lepidosauria; order Squamata; family Gekkonidae; genus Gekko; species Gekko gecko. The sequence goes on along the minus strand of JAPDNY010000007.1, from coordinate 42,499,741 downwards.
CATTCATATTAGCAATTTTTTTTGGTGTCATATACCATCTGTACATCATTTTATAACAATTTTCTTTCACATTGACACATGTTGAAATTTTGATCGATTTTTTCCACAAACACTCCCATGATGACATATCTATTTCTCTATTAATATTTATAGCCCATTTTACCATTTGCTCTTTTACAGTTTCATCTTCTGTGTATCATTTTAACAAAATCTTATAAATTTTTGAAATCATTTTTTTACCTTTTTCTACCCATACCATTTCAATTTCATTATTTTCTTCCTGAAACCATGCCTCATTTTATCAGTCTTAAATAAGTCATAAATCTGCCTGTAGTTTAACCAGTCATATTCAAATTCCATTACATCTTCTGTACCTTGAGAAAAGGAGCTGCGGTGGCTCAAGTGGTTAAGACGCTGAACTGCAGGCTATGGAAGGTCAGTAGTTCAGCAGTTTGAGACCCGGGTGCTGCATGACGGAGTGAGCTCCCGTCTCTAGTTCCTGCTCCTGCCAACCTAGCAGTTTGAAAGCAAGAAATTGCAAGTAGATAAATAGGTAGCACTCTGGTGGGAAGGTAACAGCGTTCTGTGCATCTTGGTGTTTAGTCATGCCGGCCACATGACCACGGAAACGTCTTCGGACAGTGCTGGCTCTTCGGCTTTGAAATGGAGATGAGCACCGCAACCCTAGAGTCGGATTCGACTGGCTTTCGAGCAAGGGAACCTTTACCTTTACCTTGAGAATGGCTTGAGAGTTGGTTTTCTGTTGAGAAAGGCATCTCATCAGGCTAAAGTCATGCTCTAGTTCATTGGCATTCAGCCACATCAGATCCAGGACCAACCTTTGATGCTTATGCGTCATCATTGGACCCACTGAGCACAGAACAAAAATTCAAAGTAATATGACAGCAAGAGGAGGTGCCAGAGTTATGACCTCACTGCTGGGGAGGCAAATGCTATGTGGAGCATGGATGGACTAAGTGGCAGGAGTGGGGGTGTCTAAGCTATGGGAAGAGAGAAAAAAGTGATGGGAGAGCTTTTGTGGGGAAGGGTACTCTGAACCTGCAGTACAAAAAGGAATCCTCTCCACCACTGACCTCACCATCTTGCTACTTTCCTCCATATTTGAGCAGAGCAGGATGCACCGGTGGCCTTGTTCTCGACACATGTGCACCAGCAATAGGCCCTTCCAAAACTAGCAAAAAGAGATCTAAAGTATCTGAGGGTGATCTCCATCTGAGGACCTGACCTATAGGCTGAAGACCACTGCCCTAGCTCCTTTCATGCTAGGGCAGCCACACATCTTCGCTACTTTTTCAAAGAGCAGTTTTATTTTCTGTGTAGGGGGAGAAATTATGTGATCCTAACATATAAATTAAGCAGGCATGTGCATTCTGAGTTTTAAAATGATCACAGAGGAAGGCAATTTGCAGACTGAACACCCTTCACCCAGAATTCATTATCTTTCATCATTACAGCTACAGTGTTGACAAGACTGATGAAAACCATTATTTCAATGGAGATCAATCTACTTGGAAATTACACCTCCACTCTCCAGTGCAAAGGAGTCCAAATGAAGATTTTGCCAGTTAGCTCGCCTTTGAAATAACTCCTTGCAATGATTTGCAGGCAAACACAAGTGATTTGAATCATCATACTATATTTAAAGTAGCATCTTGGGTGCATTTTGGTCTAATTCACTAGATAGGTTTATTGGAAGTGCCATGCATTTACTTGGCTCAGTTGCATTGTAATGTGGATCACAATGTGCCTGAAAAGACATTAGCATAACCACATAGCATATGTCCATAGAGTACCAAACTTCATCACAGTTATGTAAGGAATTGGCAGTGGATACTGAAACGATGCTAGAGGACTTAAAGAAGCAATATTGCAATTTTCATTTTGAGTTTAGAGCAATATTCTACAGAAGAAGAAGACACAAGGAAAGTTTTTAGAACAACTTATACTTATTTTGGTTTCAGGCATACAAATCAAATTACTAAATGAACTGGGGGGGTTATATTGCTTTAGGTCATGGGGTTAGGTGGTCTGTGAAATTTGTGATCCACTGAGGAAGCTCATGGTAACTCAATACAAATTTGCAGGTGGAAAACTATTAAGCAAGATCTGACCTCAGTCATGGCTATGCACAAATATAATACATTCTCTAAATACTAACAGAATTATTTCTCATACTTGGGAGTCATCAAAAACCTTCCATTCTAACAGGTTATTTTGCTCTTTGCTATCTGGTTTCATATTCTTGTTAGATAAGAGCCTAATCCAACCAGAATAGCTAGCCAGTTTTCCTGCCTGATTATTTTGAGGGACAGTTCTTCAGCTGTGTTTATGAAATTTTAATTGTCTTGTTATGGATTGTTTCAGATTTATCTTGTTTATGATGCATGCTGACAGGGGCCTTGGGAGTGTGAAAACCACCACATATATTCTTGATCCATGCCTGTCATAGCTTTTGAAAAGTACTGAGACTGGCAAGTGATTTCAGCTCTCATACTTTTATTTAGTGAAGAACAAGACAACTTTAGCTGGCTCGCAGGCCGGCTTATATTCACCACACCCCAAAACACACCCCTACACCATGATAGGCTATTTACAGTGGCCGAGAGTTCCATGGGCTCTCGGGCGGGAGCCTAGCCCTCTGATTGGGGTGGACTAGGATCCACTTAGTCCATTGTTCGCGGGAGCGAAGCTTCGAGGTTTAGCAGGACCGCATGGAGCCCCCTGGATGCCATGTGGTCGGGACCGAGTACATTACAGCTTTCAAGGTTCTTGAGTCAATGGTGAAAATAATCAATGTTTTGTTGACTGAGTGGGCTCTTCCCTAGACCTTTGAAGGACGCAGACTTTTGTTTTAAAAACCTCCACTGGCTAGTGATGAGATGGCCAATTATAGGCCAGTTTCAAATTTACCTGTTTCTTGAGAAGGTGATAGAGTGTGTGGTAGTAGAGCATCTCCAAGGGTTTATGTATAGCACATCTGCCCTCAATCCATTTCAAGCCAGTTTCAATCTAGTTTCAGGCCTGTGTTTGGAACCATGATGACTTTGTTTGCACTGGTGGATGAACTTGATTTAAAGATGGACAGGGAACTGTCACTCCTGCAGATACTGTTAAATTTAACAGATGCCTTTGACACAGCTGACCTTTCCATTCTAATTCACCAGTGTTTTTTTTCTGGGGGGAGGGTTGAAAGAAAGAAATTAAAAATATTGTCAGTAACTAACCAGTTGGAATCTATATGTTACCCATTTTGAAACAGTTACAGTTTGTTTTCGAGTTCAGTTTAAAGTGTTGGTTGCGTTTATTTAAAACATTTCTATGCCACTTTCCCACCCAAATAGGGTCCCCAAGTGGCAGACATCAAAATATTTCAACATTAGAACATTTAAAATAGACAGTATATAAAATCATTCGATAAAAACATATAAACCCACATAACATTGAAAAATCAGAGAGGAGGGTCTTTTACATTTACTAAAGGAAAATTCCTTTAGAAGTGTATAGGGAAATCAGAGTTTTTCTTGGTTTCTCTCCTGTTTGGGTTAGGGATATGAGCTATCCTGAAGTTGTACAGTTGATTAGGAAAAGGGTTATTGAGCTTGGCCACACCAGAGCACAAGCCTACGCAAGGCATGTATGCTCTACTTTTACAGTAGAGATCCTGACCATATCTAAACCTTCCCCTTGTATCTAAACCTCCTGACAACTCCTGGCCATAGGCATGCTTTATGTTAGGCAGACTGAATACCCTGCCAGCTGCAGAGCTCAGGGGGCACTATACCAGAGGAACTCCATATCCTGACAGCTACTACTGGTGTGCAGCTGGAACAACAGAGACTATAGATCACCTCATCTTATTCTGTAATCAATGGATGCCACTCAGAGACCTCTGGATTATACATATGATCATGAGTAAATATCACCACCCATGTGACCTCTTTTCTGCTGGCAGATAGCGGTCTGGATAGAACACACCAAATTTTGTTGCCAAATCTCTAGTACTTGTGGTTTCTCTAGGCCGTTACAGAGAAAGGTTTTAATTCATGATGCTGTATTTTAATGTTTGCTCTTTTTGTATGTGTGTGTTTGTTTGACTTTGCTCACACCTTTGGTCAGAAAAGCGTAATAATAAAAAAATAAAGGTTATTATCAAAGGTTATTATTTGTAAAGCCCTTCACAGCCTGGAGCTCATGAATCGGAAGAGCTGTCTGCTCCCACAAGTTCCAGTTTGCCAGCTACAGTCTTCAGACTCTCTATATTTTCAGAATATGTATTATGACAATCCTGCCCCCTCTTCTATGGCTATAGCTTTCAGTGACTTGCCAAGCTGGCCCTCGGTTTCCCCAAAAGAGCTTTCATCATTGATAGGCCAACTTAAAAGAGGCAAGGCCCCTGGCCTGGATGGAATCTCTCCTGAATTTCTGAAGGAAAACATAAATTGGTGGGCTCCCTTTCTAGCGCATTTATTTACCTATATTGACACAAGAGGGAAGGTCCCAAAAGACTGGGGGGTGGCTGCGGTTGTTCCTTTCTATAAAAAAGGTAACCGAAAAGATCCTGCTAACTATAGGCCTATTAGTTTACTAAGTGTTATTAGTAAACTTTATGCTAAACATCTTCTAGAAAAATTTACACTCTGGCTGGAGCAGGACGATATAATGTTTCAGGAACAAGTCGGGTTCAGGCAGGGCAGATCGACAATGGACCACTGTCTCCTACTTCGGCATCTTATAGAAAAATATGCCCGCAAAGGACCTCCATCTTTATATGCGGCCTTTATTGATCTTAAAGCGGCCTTTGACTCCATTTCTCGACCTGTACTATGGCGCAAACGACCATTGGACTTACCGTGAGGGGTCCTTCTCCTCTGAGGTCAGGAGGACATCTCCAATGGGTTATTCCCACTGTGCCTTTAGGGAGGCAGGAAATAGTTTTTTCCCCTTTCTGTTGGCACCTCCGGAATAGCCCATCTTCAGTTCAGGGACTCCGAAAGCAGTGCTTGCAGCCTAAATGAAGTGGCCTTGCCCTAGAAAAACGTAACTGTAAACAGTAATATCAACTGATTAAACAAGAAAGCTCTGCAACTATGAAACAAAGGCAGAGTACAACCAGAGATACAAGAGAAGAAGTCAGCACAGAAGGAACAGAAGAGGAAGATGAGAATGGGAGGGCCGAGATGTCCTCCTGACCTCAGAGGAGAAGGACCCCTCATGGTAAGTCCAATGGTCGTTCTCCCTCTGAGGTGGAGGACATCTCCAATGGGACCTCCCCGAGCAGTGTCCCTCATGTGGGTGGGTCGTCATCTTCCTCCATGTTAATGACGTGCTGAAGAATTCTTCTCCCAAAAGCCGCATCTGCAGATGCAAGCGTGTTGATATGGTAGTGCCTTATGAAGGTGGAAATGGATGACCATGTAGCCGCCTTACAGACCTCTTCTACCGAAGCTCTATTGGTAAAAGCGGCGTTGGTTGCTGCGCTCCGCAGAGAATGAGCCGTGATGCCACTGGGTACTTCCTGACCCGAGGTCCGGTAAGCCTCTGTGATACAGGTCTTCAGAACCAAACTGATTGCCGATCTAGACATCTTCTCCCCTGTCCTAGGTGGAGATATATTGACGAATAAGGACTCCATCTTCCTGCAATCCTCAGTCCTTGCTATGTATATTTTGAGAGCCCGTTTTACATCCAAGGTGTGCCAAATTCGTTCCTTGGGGTGCTTGGGAGAAGGACAGAACGTGGGCAAGCAGATCTCTTGAGAGCAGTGGAATCTAGAGCCTACCTTTGGCTGGAAGGTAGGATCTGTGCGAAGCACGACCTTGTCTTTATGGAAGATGCAGAGTGACGATTTCACTGACAATGCCCCGAGTTCTGACACCCTTCTCGCAGACGTGATGGCAATCAGGAACAGCGTCTTCATCCTCAGCCATTTCAACCCCACCTCCCAGAGAGGCTCGAACGGCGATCTGGTGAGAGCATTGAGTACCGTATTCAGCCTCCAAGTCGGAAAGCGATGGACCTGAGGCGGAGATTTTGCCAACGCTCCCTGCAGAAAAAGTTGAATGTGAGGATGTCTGGAAATCTTGTATCCTCCCAGGGAGGGAAGAACAGTGGACAGAGTCGCTAACTGTCTCCGAAGAGTAGCAGATTTCAATCCCGAATCCAGTCCATCCTGCAGAAACGCCAGAACCGAAGCAATTGAAGGGGACAGTGGTTGCACCTTCTTGCGTCTACACCATCGCACGAACGCCTTCCATGTGGTGTTCTATATACGGACCGTAGACTGTCATCTGGATGCCAAAATGGTGTCTAGAACCTGGGAAGAATAACCTAATTTTGATAGGTTGCTCCGCTCAATCTCCACGCGGTCAAACACAGCCAGGCCGGATCTGGGTGCCATACCGGACCCTGCAACAGCATGTCGGGAGATATCGGAAGGACTAGAGGCAGAAGTATGGACAGCTCCTGTAGTGCCGAGAACCATGGGCGACAGGCCCAGTTCGGGGCCACTAGGATGACCTCTGCTCTGAGTTCCCGGATTCTGCGAATGGTTCTGGAAACCAGGACGAACGGCAAAAACGCATATAGGAGACCCTGGGGCCAGGGCGTTGTGAGCGCATCTGTCGCCTCCGCCTCTGGATGGAAGAATCTGGAGAAGAATCTCGGAAGTGTGTGGTTCGTAGGGGAGGCAAACAGATCCACCATGGGACGTCCGAATTGCGTCACTATCATGCTGAAGAGGCGTGGATGGAGGGCCCATTCTCCCTCCTATATCTCCACTCTGCTGAGCCAATCTGCTTGCACATTTTCGGTCCCTTTTATGTGTTCTGCTCTCAGCGAGGCGACGTGCCTTTCTGCCCAAAGGAGAATTTTCATCGCCTCCCTGTGGAGCTGAGACGACTGAGACCCGCCTTGCTTGTTGAGGTGTGCCTTGGCCGATATGTTGTCCGTCCGTATCAACACTTCTTGACCACATAATTGGGGCGCAAAATGAATCAGAGACAAGCGGATTGCTCTGAGTTCCAAAAGATTGATTGGCAGTTTCTTCTCCGCAGACCGCCATGTCCCCTGGACTGGAGTGCCATTCAATGTTGCTTCCCAGCCAAAGAGACTGGCGTCGGTGAACAGCTCCCTGGTGTGGCTGACATAGTAGCTCTTGCCTGCCAACAAATTGTCCATGTTTGTCCACCACCGTAGGCTCTTTTTGACTCCAAGTGGCACCTGTAGGTGGAGAACCTTCTTCTCCATGATGGAGAGTTGGTGAGGACGTAGAAACATCTGCAATGGTCTGGTGTACAAGTGGGCCCATTGTATCATGTCGATGCTGGCAATCATCAGACCTAGAAGACTGGCGGACCTAGAAGGAGAGTGGACCTGCAGTTGTAAATTCTCGTGGCAGCCTCTTTGATCTTTTGAGCCTTGGTCAGCGGGAGAAAGAGGGCATTTCGAGTGGTGTCGATCATTGCTCCCAGATGTTCTACACGCTGCGTCAGTAGTAGAGAACACTTTTTGAAGTTGATCAGGAATTCATGTTTCTGTAAACACTGTAGTGTTCGCTCCGTGTTGCTGACTGAGTTTGCTTGTGTACTGGCCCTGATCAGGAGGTCGTCAAGGTACGGATGGACATGGATGCCCTGAGATTGGAGATGAACCACGGAATTGATGATCAACTTGGAGAAGAGGCGGGGTGCCGTGGACAGACCAAAGGGAAGCGCTCTGTACTGAAAGTGTTGGTTGTAGATGCAGAAGCGAAGAAATCGCTTGTGTGCTGGGTGAATCGGCGCATGGAGATATGCTTCCGTCAAATCTATGGAAGTAAGGTATTCGTTGGGAGATAGAGAGTCCACTACAGCCTTCAGAGTTTCCATGCGAAACTGTCGCAGTCTTATGAATCTGTTCAGAAACTTGAGATCCAGAATCGCCCTCCAGTCTCCGTTCTTCTTGGGGACCATGAACAATATAGAGTAAACACCCTGAGTCCTCTCGTCGACGGGGACGGGTTCGATTGCCTGGATCTCCAGCAGGTGCCGTATAGCCTTGCTGACAATGGCTCTCTTGTTCTCTGATTTGCTTGTCGGTGATTTGATGAACCGCTCTGGAGGCTGGTGTAGAAATTCTATTGTGTAGCCCCGTGACACCACCTCTACAGCCCAGGCATCCACCTGAGAGTCTGTCCAAGCTTTTGTGAAATGTAGAAGACGTGCGCCCACTGGAAAGGGAGGATAGTCATGCCTATTTGGGTTTGGCATCTCTGTCCCCCCGGTCACCCTTGTTGAACAGCTTGTGGAATCTGGGTGTGAAGGGACCAGACTGTTTAGATGCTTCCCACGAGGTTTTTCTGGTGTCTTGGCGAAATCTAGGAAGAGAGTGTTGGGTACGAAAGGACTGAGTGTTCCGTCTATCGGAACGTCGCAGAGATCTGGGCATGGCTTTTTTCTTATCCCTGGTTTCCATCAGGATGTTGTCTAGGGCCTCTCCAAAAAGACGATCTCCTTGGAAGGGATAAGCCATCACAATAGGCTTAGAGAGAGAGTCAGCTTGCCAGGCGCGTAGCCAAAGTAGCCGTCTGGCCACCGCCGTGGACGCCACGGCCCTGGATGCAAAGGAAATGATGTCTGCTGAAAAGGAACTAGACTTAAGGACACGAGAAATTCCCTCCAGCACAGCCCGATTGTTCTCTGGAACAATTTGCATCAACTTACATAACCAAACGATTGCCGCTCTGGAAACGATGGAGGTCGTGGATGCTGCTCTTACCATCATGGCGATTGCCTCATGGATCCTTCTGAGCGTTGCCTCCACCTTCTTATCAGTTTGGTCTTTGATGGTACCCAGTCCATCCTCAGAGACTAGTCCAGTCGACTGGATGGCTGCCACTGGACCGTCCACAGGAGAAACCTGCAATAACTCATTGGCATAATTAGGTAAAGCATATAACTTTTTTGCAAAAGCAGGAAACTGCTTATTGACCATGGGCTTATCCCACTCTGCTCTGAGCTGACGTTCAAAGTATTCAGGGAAGGGGAAGACCTTCTCAGTAAATTCCTCAGGGGGAAAAAATTCCCGATTGCCCCCGGATTTTGATTTAAATTTGCTTTTGGCCGCCTTCTGATACTCTGAAGGTGGTAAATCATGCAACTCTAGGGCCTTTATAGCTTTAGCTAAAAAGAACTGATAATCCTCAGGCTTGAAAAAATGACTGGATTGCTCTGGAAGCTTTAATTCTTCCTCCTCCTCATCAGACAAAAATTCACCCTCTTCCCTTTCCTCAATTGAAGAGGTATCGGAATCTACTTCCTCCCTCCATGGTTCCTCAGTGGGTCTCCCAGGAGGGGGAGGGGAGCCTTCTTAGCCGCCTTAGTTGGCCACCCAGGAGGGGAAAACATAGTGCCTTGAGATGGAATTCCCTGTGGTAAGGGAACCTCGGGTCTAGGCTGAAGCTGTGCCATCTCCTGTTGAATGGTCTTTTTAATAATAGCCATGAGTTCTGATGAATGAATCAGAACTCCTTGTTCTAAGAGCTTACCCCGTTTGGAGCTTGTCTCCGGATCCTGATCATCATCGGAATGGTTAGTGGGGATGTGAGGCTGGCCTCCTTCTGCCCCCAAAGCTCCAGAATCGGCTGTATGGCAGGTTCCGAGGCTCGAAGCCGGACCTTCAAAATGGCCGCCGCCGCCCGATCGCGAGAGCGCAGGAAAAATGGCGGTCCCTTCTTCCTCGGGCTCTCTGCGCCGTTTGGGTGCTCGGGGCACCGCCGCCGAGTCTGCCGCGATCATCGGGGTGCCGCGATCATGCCACAAAGGCAGATTGGCCCCAGAATGTTCCCGCGGCGCCGCAGCTGCGGCGCACGCATCTCCCTCGTCGCCTGAGGAGAAGATCTCGGGAAGTTCTTTCGCCGCCATGGCGATCGTCAGTAAACTTCTTTTCGGGTCCTGAGACCCCTTTGAACTTCGCTCCAAGGAAGGAGCAGAAGAACAGGAGAAAGGTATGAAGAGAGAGAGAGAGAAAGGGCAAGGCAAAAGGCTGAAATACAGGAAAAAACAATATAGGACAGTGGAAAACAGCTAAGCCTAATAGATTCGCTGCTTCTCCCTACCGAGGCAGGAATAGAACTGAAGATGGGCTATTCCGGAGGTGCCAACAGGAAGGGGAAAAAACTGTTTCCTGCCTCCCTAAAGGCACGGTGGGAATAACCCATTGGAGATGTCCTCCACCTCAGAGGGAGAACTTGAAGCTTCCACAATAGATAGGAGACTTTTAGCCTTCGTTTGTGCCCTACACGAACAAACCTCCCTGAGGGTTAGATGTACCGGGTTGGGCCACTTGACAGATACAATCCCCACCCTCAAGGGAGTCAGGCAGGGGTATATGCTGGCTCCAGCTCTTTTTAACTTCTACATTAACAATGTTATTGGATATCTTAATGACACAGATCTTCATCCACCCAAATTGGCCCAGTGCTCTATTCCCATACACTTATATGCTGATGACGCTGTTATTCTTTCCAGAACCCCAATTGGCCTGAGAAGGGCATTAAAGAGGTTGGCTAGTTATTGCAGTGAACAGAAATTGATTATTAACTATCAGAAGATGAAAATGATGGCCTTTGGCAGGAGACCTAAGTTAAGAAAGTGGAGTGTAAATGGGCAGAATCTTGAACAGGTAACTAGCTTTCACTACCTTGGCATGATTATCCAAGCTTCGGGCTCTAAGTTTGCTCACAGTCAGGCAGCAGCATGCACGGGTGATAAATCCGCCCAAGGTATACTCAAGTTTTTCCTCTCTACAGGGGGCTATTTCGTGCCAGCAGCTCTGAAACTCTTTAAGGCTAAAACATTAGCCCAGATGCTCTATGGGACGCTCCTTGGAGCGCCATCCTCTTGTTATGCCCCATTACAGTTGGTTCAATCGAAATTTCTGAGATCAGTGCTTCAAATTCCAAGGTGTGTTACCAACACAAAGGCATGGCTAGAGACTGGCATGTTGAAAGTTGAAGCCAAGATTACCTTGCACTCCATTTTTTTCTGGTTAAAGATAAATTTAAATCCATGTGGCCTAGTGCCTTTAATCCTGACTGACGAGTATCAATCCGAATGGCTGACCTCTACTATTCGGAAAATTATGTTATTAGGGCTTTCCCCTCAAGAGCTTTTGGAAATGGGTGGCGATCAAGCCAAGCTAGCGGTTAGGCAGAGAATTGAAGACACCGAACGCCAATTGGACCTACAGGCGACCCCCGCCTTTATAGCGCCATATAGTAGTAAATATATTGTCGCTCAAGCCTCATATTTATCTGTTCTGGAGTCAAACAAACTTAGGAGGGCGTATACTTTGGCTAGATGCTCTGCTCTACCTTCTGCAGTTCTTGAGGGTAAATTCAAGAAAATCCCCCGAAATGAGAAGTTATGTATGTGTGCGTCCAGGAAGATCAAGTCTCAGGAACATGTGTTCCTGAGGTGTCCATTATATAATGAAGCTTGCACAAAACTCATTGACCCTCTCTTGGTTGGCCCCTCAGATCAGGATAAGATAGAGAAATTGTTTTCTAATTTTGACCATGCAGCGCTGCATCAGATAGCGAAATTTTATCTCTTGGTTGTAAAAGCTCATCAGCGTCCAGGCAGCCATTTGGGTTAGGACTGTCCGATTCTAATTTTACTGTTCTTTTATCATCGCTATTTTACCCTTTTTAAGATCTAGTTTTGACCAGCACTACATCGTACCTTTGGTTTTACTGATCAAAATGTTTGTACAATTTTATCTTTTATTAACCTTGTTTTATCCTAATAGATATACCATCTGGATACTTTTTGTAACTTATTTATATGGTAATTACTTGTTGGTAGGGTAATATACTGCTGGCTTTGTGCTGTAATAATAAATTCATTCAGTCTTCAGACTGCCACCAGCTGGCTGATCCCCCACTTAGGGTGTCCCACTTCACACTGACCAGAGCCTAGACCTTTCCTGTGGTGGTTCCCATTCAAAGGAATGGGCTTCTGGAAGAGGCTAGGTTTGTTTGTCGGACTTCTGATGAGGTTTGGACAGCAGGCATTTTGTTTGTTTGTTTGTTTGTTTGTGGGGAGAGGGTATTGGGGAGCATTTTGTTTTGTTTTGTTTAAATCTGTAGTGTTTTAATAAGCTGCCTTGAGCCAATTTTGTGTAGTGGTTAAGTACATGGACTCTAATCTGGGAGAACTGGGTTTGATTCCCCACTTCTCCACTTGCAGCTGCTGGATGACCTTGGGCAAGCCATAGTTCTGTCAGAGCTGTTCTTGAAAGAGCAGTTCTCGAAAGAGCTCTCTCAGCCTCACCTACCTCACAGGGTGTCTGTTGTGGGGAGGGGAAGGGAAAGGAGTTTGTAAGCTGCTCAGAGACTCCAAGTGAAGGGTGGGGTATAAATCCAATCTCCTCCTCCTCCTCCTTTTCTTCAGGAAAGGTGGGGTATAAATATTTTTATATATAAATATTTGGCTGGAAAACAGAATAAATATTAAATAGTTCTCCCATCTTTTCCCACATTTTTATGCTTATAATAGCCTCAGCAGATTTTGCAAACAGGTCTCTCTGATCCCATTCCAACACTTTAGCCCCAACACTAGACTGCATTTTGATATTTATCCATATTCATTTATATTTATCCATAAATAAATATTGGGGGGGGGGTATTCTGATTTAATGTTGTACTTCTTGAAAACTTGCAGCTTAAGTATGATGTGGTTTGAATTATTAACTACTTTTGGTAACCAAAGAAAATAAAAGCTCTGATCCTGACTGAATTTTCCCACCTCAAATGCAATAAAATCTGTTGTAGTATCAAGTGCCAGGGCTCTTTTTGTAGCAGGAACTCCTTTGCATATTAGGCGACACACCCCTAATGTAGCCAATCCTCCAAGAGCTTACAGAACTCTTCTTACAGGGGCTACTGTAAGCTCTTGGAGGATTGGCTACATTAGGGGTGTGTCATCTAATATGCAAAAGAGTTCCTGCTACAAAAAGAGCCCTGAAAGTCAATCGCTAGACATATGATGCCGGGGGAGAATAGAGAACTGTAGCAATGAGAACAGAAAATGTTTAGTTATGATAAATTATTGCCTGAGCACTCAGAATAATTCTACTGTTTGGTTTACTTTCCCATATCTTACTTTGCCTCTTAACAGTTTAAGGCTGAAACAGGGAAATCTGCCGGTATAGCGCACACATTTTATCTATGCTTGTACAAGATGATAGATTTCCAGTCTTTGAAATTTTGCTGCCAAAAACTGCAGCCTGAACCACTTGGCAGATGGAGTGAGTGTAATCAAAGATTAAATTGACCAAGTTAACAACTGCCTGGGGTAAAACAAGAACAAGCCTCTCATACCAGGTATCACTTCGGATTAGAGTTTAATGTAGGCAACAATCTTATTTGATATGTATATTGGCAATTCTGAAGCATGAGTTGTATTACAAGAAAATTGCCTGTTGATATCAAGATAAAGCAGTAATGGATATCACTGAGAACCATCCCTATGAACAGAAAGGGATATGAAGATGTAAAGGGAAAGTATACAAAGATACGGAGATTTGTTCCATGCACGTACACACACACACAAATCTAATCCTACAGAAGTGGATTCCTAACATTTTGGCTGCTTCTTCTGTGTGCTCTTCAGTTCTAAAAAGACACAGAATAATAAAAATTGAGGCGCAAGGAGTCTGAATGTATTTTGCTGTCAGCTGTTCTAAGCAATTTAAAAGTCACTAAAACAAGAAAGAATGTCTTGACATATACAAAACAACAAAAAGCCCCTGGCATCTTCCGGACTAAAAGATTTACTGTGGCATAAGCTGTCACATGGCAAAGCATAATTTGTTGGATGCCTGAAGTGGTACCCTCGGATTCTCAGCGGGATTGTCCTGTGGGAACCAGTCATCCCGGAGATGAATGACCAGAATGGAGAACCGCAGTAGTACTTTATCCAATGACTTTATCCATGGATGCAACCTGGGAATGGAAAACCAATAAAATACCTCATACATCTAGAATGGGTGTAACTATGGGTTTGTGGATTGTCTGGCTCACTTTGTAATAATAAACCATGCTGCATCTGTTTGTACTTGTATGTGCACATGTGTATGTACACAAAGTATAACTCTCTTTCCCTCTGACAAAATGTACAACTGCTGTACTAAATCTCCTAAGAGCTAGTTTGGTGTAGTGGTTAAGAGCGTGGACTGTAATCTGGGTGAACCGGGTTTGATTCCCCACTCTTTCACCTGCAGCTGCTGGTGTGACCTTGGGTCAGTCATAAACTCTCTCAGAGCTGTTCTCTCAAGGGCAGTTCTTGAGAGAGCTCTCTCAGCCCCACCTATCTCATAGGGTGTCTGTTGTGGGAATGGGAAGGGAAAGGAAGGTAAACTGCTCTGAGACTCCTTCGGGTAGTGAAGGGCAGGGTATAAATCCAATCTCCTCCTCTTCCTCCCAATAGATTTCTGCACTCTTTATCCCCCCCCATCTTTAAGCTGTCATAAAACTGCTATTTTGGCTGCTATAGTCTAATGTGTCTACCCCTTTAAAATTTGACCACAGTCTATTTGGTGACAAGCTAGCTCACAGAAAACCACAGTAGTATTTTGCTCACAGTGAATTCCAGATACATTGGACTGTACCATGGAGTCTCTGAAGCTTGATCTTACTTTTCAATACCCCATAAAGATTTACTTGTAGTAGCATATACCATCACTTCTGGAGGTACCAAAAGGAAGGTATGGGGTTTGTCTAGAGTACTAGAAAATCCGGAAAACCTTGTCACTGCAAAACGATCAAACTTGCCCTTGCCCGATCTATGCCAGTAGTTGGAATTAATGTATTACATTAAAAAAAAAAATTCTGCACACTGGTAGGGTCGAGAAGATACAGCATCAATATATCTGATTTTCAACATAATCCCATCTGTAGACAACTAACTCTGAAGACTAGAAACCATGAACAGACAAGACACATCTTTCTGTAACCCTGAGAAAATCCCCATGTTCACAGAAAAATCTGAAGTTAAAAAAAGAACCATTGTGGGGTTAATCTCCCCCAACATAATAGGAACTGCACCTGTCACTTTTGGACATGAATGCCCTCAGTGACTGTTATTAGGCAACCATAATATTATCACCAGCTTGGATTTCTGTCAGTAAAAAAGGCAGGGGACCAGGCCGTTCTACAGTTGTTTTGGCCTTTGAGACTGGACATCAGGACAAGGCCCAGAATCAGCCTGCAAGCAACTTGCTACCACAGCTCACTCTGGCCTGGCTGCTTGCTGCTGTTCAACAGCAACCACCCCACAAACATCAGTGTGGTGTAGTGTTTCATGTGACAGACTAGGATCTGGGAGAGCCAAGTTCAAATTCCTACTCTGCGTCAGAAACTTGCAGGATGACTTTGGGCCCAGTCACACACACCCTCAACATAATTTACCAAATAGGGTTGTTATGCAGATAAAATGAAGGCAAATTATGTAAGCTGCTTTGGATTACCATTGTGGAGAAAGTTGGGGTATAAATGAAGTAAATAAATAATAAGTGTAGCTGAAGATGGAGGCAGATAACAGGTAGGTGGGTGGGTAGAAAGGAGAGAAGGAAGCAGGAAGATATGAAGCCTGCTAGGAAGAGGGAATGGGGAAATAGTAGGAGAGGAAAAAATGATATGCCCCCTGCTTGTGTGAATATATTCTGAAAGCAATAATTCTGAAAGGAAAGGCATACTCTTTTAGTACCGGAAGTTGCTCAAAATGTGGTAGTAAAATCATCTGAAAAGAGGCATACTTCCTTGTGTGAGAGACAACCCTTCTGTTTATTTGTTTGTTTATTATTTTCACAATATTTATAGTCCACCTTTCTCTCTCATACTCAAGATAATGCTTACCATTTGCTGTTTTAATATTTATAAAACATGTTAAAATCATTCAAAACAATATTTTCTTACAAAAACCTTTTGCCAGTTAATCAGAGATATAGTCTGGAGCTGCAGTCACACTGCCGTTTTGATCGGGATTCGCTGCTGTTTACTTGCGCATGTCAGTTTCACGTTCACACGTGCCAATCCGCCTCCCGCCACGAAGCGGGCTTACTCGCGCAATGATTCCGGGTTTTCCAGACCCCTGGAAAAACTAGTGTTTTCCTGGCACTTCCGCTTTGATTGCACGATTTCGCCTATGTGGACAGCCCCTCTCTCGCAAGGATTGCGATTAGGGCCGTCTGAACGTTCTTGGGGTTGTTGTTGTGATTTTTTTTTAAAAAAAAAGCTTCCGGTTTGAGCGCTTGAGCAAACATGTGCTTAATAAATCCATTTAAAGTTTAATACTGGATTTATTAAGCGCATGTTTAGTCAAGCGCTCAAACCAGAAGCTTTAAAAAAACAACAACGCACAACGATGGCCCTGGAGGCGGGAACGAGAGGTGGGGGCTACGGCAGCCTGGATGGGGCCGGCAAGGAGGATGGCAGAGATGGTGGAGCCTATTTTCGTGGGTCAATGGCGGCAACCAACACCCCCCCCCAAAGTGTCGGCAGGAGCAGCAGCCGCCCAAGCCTCCCCGTGGCCAGCAGGATCACCTGGAAGGTTGGCACAGCAGCAGGCAAGCGGGTGCTGGGAAAGAGGGGCTGGCTGCATGTAGACAGCCCAATGCGAATAAAAATGTTCCCGATTTAAATAAACCGGGAACAAAGTGCATGTCAGTTGCAGTGTGACCAGAGCCCTAATCAACCCAAACATGTTTAATTAATCTCACAGTTTAAGCAATAAAATGCTGCATCTTACTTGTCATATTTCACAGGATTCAAATCCATGTTTTAATTTCTGCAGATTATACTTTCTGTTTAAAGTTATGTATGTTAAAACTCAGTGAATGAAACAGGTCCTCATACTGGCCACAATCTGTGCTGGATTGAGGCCAGTATTGTAGCTATAGGATAGCAGATAATAAATTCAGGATCACATTTGAAAACCAAATTCTAACTGTGGTCAAACATGACTTTAAATCCGACTCAGCTGCAAATGCCGTCTGATCGGGCAGTGACGGGCTGAGCCTGCAGCTACAAAGGATGTATGATCGCACAATGGTGTGTCAGTTTCCACTGGGGGGGAAAGGCTCGCTTCCCCTTTGCACCAAACGGCACATCTGACCATAGCCTCTATGAGTTTTTATCTCCCCACTCCTCCCTCTCTGCAATCTATTGTTTACACAGTTTGGCTTTTGGGTACTCAGACTTTTAACATAAAAGGAAAACACTAAGGAAATATGCCAGTATTGTGCATAACCAATGGATATGTGGCTATACAAACGCAACTGGTAGATGACAGCTGGGTCACTGACCAATTCTTGAGCATCACTGCCTTTTGCCTGCAAATATACCAAAGAGGATTCAGACTGTCCTTTTGGGAACAAGGCAATCAACTACCACAATCTGTTGAATTTCAGCAAGAGCAGCCACTGTACTAATAGTGCTACTTGCTAGGGAATTAGCAACATGAGTGATACCACTGTCTGTCCCTTCCCCATTTTTTCTATCTGCTTCTTGGTACTGTTTAATTCTATTGTGTAGGAAGAAGGTCAGTGAACTGAAGGTAATTTTGCCAGTGTCTTAAACCATAAGAAAAGCAACGCTTAGAAATTAAGAAGAAAACTGGTCTGTTTTTTAATGTGTTTTGATAAACAGGGGAGGTGGGCTTCCAGGGAGGAAAGCAAAACAATTTGTTTTTTTTAAAAAAAGTTGGAAAACTAACTTTTGTTTCCATTAGGGAGGAAAAAATGAGACAGAATTTGTGTGAATGGTGTATTTTTTTGTATTCAATTTTGGCAAGAGCCCAACCAGTCAGTGTAGTAAAACATTAAAACCACCTCAAAGGAAATGAGTTATTGCTTATAAAAGATGCTAAAAGCACAGAGATGAATAGAGACAACAGTAAAATATGTTACCGCAGCATCTTCTGACTCAACACAGTAGGTGTTTCAAGTGGCACAATAAGAGCTTGCCAATTTTGCAGAGGGTAATAGCATGCGAGTTTTATTTCCACCAAAGATGACTTGGTTTGCTGACAAAAACTACTTTTATTACTTAACAGCAATGGCTGTGTCAAAACAAAAAAGAACTCAATGGCACCATGAAAGAATAGCGCCAGCTAAAAGGTCAATTGGTGACCATTCCCAGTGTGACCATCTCAAAAGGGGGAACCATTCAAACAAGATGAATAAACTCTCCTGAAGAAAGGGGGCTTCCAAGCTAACTGACAGAAAAGTCACAGGCTATTGCCGTCACAGGCTATTGCTTTACTAGCTCCCATGGGCGGGGGTGGGTGGGTGCCGAGTTGTGTCAGGAGTTAAAAGGAGGCAAAGACCGCTCAGCTGCCACTTGCATTCCTTATGGGCTGCCTACCAAACTTGAACTTTATTTACTTACTCTAATAAAAGTGATACCATATTTCCCTGAAAAGAAGATGACCTTGAATTATAAGGCAACTCTAACTTTAAAAAGTTATACACAAAAATTGTTTACTACTGTAAATGCCTGTAACTTGTATACAAATTTAAGCCCTCCCCCTGTTATTCTTGATGGCCCCCTGTTATTCCGGGAAAAAAATAACCTTCTGTTCTAGAGTTGCTAAGTCCATCTTTGCCTCCAGTGGGCGACTTTGGGGGGCGTTCATGGAGGGGGGGCATCCCCGACGTGATGACATCACATGGGGGACATCCACCCCCCCCCGGCTGTGCTGGCTCCTTGCACTTAAAGGGAATCGTGCAGAGAGCTGGTGTTTCCCTCCTCACCCGGATGCCAGCTCCATTTAAGTACAGGCAGCCTTCCCCGCGTGCTCGATCTTGAATGGAGATCGGGCTCACGGGAAAATGCCAGCTTCCTGCACTGCCCCTTTAAGAGCAGGAAGCTGACGTTTCCAGGCACACCTGATCTTCACTCAAGATCGAGCGCGGGGAAGGCTGCCTGTACTTAAACGGAGCTGGCGTTCAGGTGAGCAGGGAAATGCCAGCTCTTTGCATTTAAAGGGAGTCCTTCAAGAGAAAAGGGAGAGGGGTGGCTGTGGGTGTTGGGGCTTGGGGGCAGGGCTTCCCCCACCGGCCATTTGTCCAGCAGCGGATAGAACCGCGGATAGAAACAGCGGCAGGGGACCCCTGCCAAACTGGGTGGTTTGGCAACCCTATTCTGTTCTGATAAATGGACCTGTTGCTGCCACTTTGATTGCTGGACTTGCTTCTACTCCGTACAGTTATTCCGCTCTTCAAATTTGTGTTAGCTGTTTTAAGTATAAAGTGTCCCAGACAAAAGAGGTTAGATGAGGATGGTATGCAATTGCTATTCTTCTGCCTAGGATGGAGATAGCTGCTGGGCGTTGTGGTTGATGGCTTTCTAGAAAGGTGTGTTGTCTAATGAGGAAAGCTGGATGCAAGCAGACCAAAAACACTCCCTGACACAAGCCTGCATTACACAGCAAATGAGGAGGTAACAGTTGTGGTGGGAAGACTAAATGCCTGAACTCACAAAAATAAAATCATTAATGAAAAAAGCAGCATGCATTGGCCAAAACCTAGGCAACACCCCTTCCTCCCGACAGCTGGTTTTCTATGTCCAGAGAGTTTTTCTCATGAGAGAAGATTAGTGAGAAGTCCTGTCTTGTTACCCTGAAGAACCCTGAGAGGCCTAGCCGTGACTGACCCAAAGCATATTTTGTAAGTGGAAGCAGCCTAACCATGTGATCTCAGAAGTGGTGAAGGCCAGCTGAAGACAATAATTCAACAGTCTGCTTAATGAGAAGGCAAGGATGGCAAGTCTTGGCTGCACATAAAACTGAAGAGCTGCAAAATTGCTTATATAAGCAACAACCTTGAATGCACCTCTGCAATGGTAATGGAGATGAGATGGACAATTGAAAGGGTTCCTTTGATGAAAACCACGGATGAGAAAGGGAGTTTTCTTGGAAGACACTTGTCATGTTGAACCCCCAAAGAAATAATTGGACAATAAATTTGGATGATTGCATACGCAGGAAGAATGGGAAGGGCATATGGGAAGGGCAGCCTCTGATCAATGAAAAGGTGTGTAAAAGGTGACAGCTAGGGTCAGACCTTCCTCTCTGAAGTTCTGATATGTTGCAGGAACAGTTCTATCACCTCATCAGCTGTCTGCATATATTTGTAAGAAAGGACCTGAGAGGGAAAGTTCCAAGCAGAGGAAATTAAGAGCGCTTGAGAGTGAAATATAAAGAACATTATGGCCACAAAAGGAAGCCAAGGCATTATTTTAGCATCCAACTTAAACTCATTTCTAATACAGTAATACCTCCTATAAAGCTGTTTCATTATAACACCCTTCAGCCTGGGTATGTAACTATTTTAAATAAAATGTGGAGGAAGGAGGGTGAATGGACTGGGCAGTGGCTCTGCAGCATTTTACTTATTTATTTATTTACTTATTATTTTTAGATTTATACCTTGTTCTCCCCCCGGGTCTCAGGGTGCCTCACAACATCAATAAAACAATCTATAAGTAAAGACAAAAACATACTTCCAATTAAAATTAAGTAGCAATCTACAAAATAGAACCCTAGCTTAGGCATCAGAATAAAAACATGACTGTTTGGCACCCAATAACCAGCACCCCAGACTGTTTTCAAACAAATAAACAGCAACAGAAAAAACTCCAGGCAGCACTATTACTAGAAGACAGAAATCTGGCCTCATCCATCCTCAATGGAAAGCTTGGCAGAACAACTCCATCTTACAGGCCCTACGGAATCTAGAAAGTTTCACCAGGCAGGGGCCACTATAGAAAAAGCTCTTGCCCTCATTGAGAACAGTCGAGCCACCTGTGGTCTGGGCACCACCAGTAGACCGCATGAGGAAGAACAAAGCAATCTTGAGGGGACATACAGGTAGAGGTAGTCTTGTAGATATGAATGTCTCAGACCCTTTAGAGCTTTGAAGATGAGCACCAGCACCTTGAACTTGATTTGGAAATCCATAGGTAACCAGTACAGCTGCTTAAGTTCAGGTTGAAGTACAGCGTGATTGGCCCAGCTGGAAATATCTCAAAATGATACACCATGGATAGGACAGCCACCTGCCAACTGCATGACTGAGGAAAAGACCTGCATGACTGAGGAATGTAGCTTCAGTAAAAATTACAGGGCTAACAGAGAAAGTGGCCACAGATAACCCAGATAGAAGCCTTGACATGGAAGGTTACCCACAGAGGCTTCACATTATTCTCCCACACAGGAGCCTTTTTACAGAGGCAGTCAGCTGCTGGTTGCCACCTCTTGCAGCTGCTGCCTCCCATGCCACTCTTATGTGAGAACCAGTGCTACCAATACTTTGTTAGAGCCATTTCACTTAGGAATATAACCACAATATTAAAGGAGGTATGACTGTACTTTATATTTCACCTTTAGTATACACATCAGTCTTTACTATTTACTAGGATATTATAGGTGGTGCCCTGACCTGGCTACCCCAATCTCATTGGATCTCAGAAGCTAAGCAGGGCCAGTTCTGATTAGTACTCAGATGGGAGACCATCAATTAAGTCCAGGGTTGCTATGCAGAGGTAGAGGCAGGCAATGGCAAACCAGTTCTGAATGTCTCTTTCCTTGAAAACCCAATGGGGTTTTAGCAGAAAATCCCCTCATACAAATTTTAGTGCTCTGCAGGATCTAATGCCCCCTGGTGACTCGTTAGATGTGCTGATCGAGGACTGGCACAGTTGTCTCTCTGAAACCATCAATGAAACCCCTCCCTGATGCCCTCTTCACCCTCATACCAAACTAGCTCTGTGATATACCTTGGCGCTATGAAGGATGAAATGGGAACTGCTCAATTATTCTGAATAATAAGGTCCTTAACTTCCTCCCCCAGGGAATACAAAAAGGTAATAATTTTGCAATTAGCACTGCGGCTTTTGCAGGCAATTTTGTGAGGCAGTGGGCATCTACTAGCTGGCCTCCCTATTGCTGCTGCTACTGTATGAAATCATTATGACTTGGTGCCAGACCATTTACTCTGGCTGCAGGAACTGAACTAATATGTTGCACTCACTGCCCTCACTTAAAATGTTTTAGATTGTTTTATTGTATTGTTTTATACTGTTATTTATTAATTCTTTATTTATTTTTGTATTCTGTTGGTTGATGTGAGCCACCCTGTTGCCAGAGGCACTGCCTTTTACTCTTGGGTAGCCCCAAAGCAGGGGCACTCCACTTTCCAACCTGACCCAGAGACCCACAAAACTCAGGCCAAGGAAGGCACTCCTGGTTCAGAAACACAGCTAGCCATAGCTTTGAAAAGGGGGTCTCCATTTTCAGGTTTCATTAGGTGACCTCTGAGCAAGTCTCCAGTGTTCCCCCTCCACCCAGCAGACATTATGCTTATGGAACAACAATGAGTTCCAGCAGGTAAAGTATCTACATTTCTAAAAGTATATTCATAAGCCACCTGGCACTCTCCAGTACCTCACCCAGCCTTTTTGTGTATTCTTTCTCTTTCTTTCTCTGTCCCTCAAGAATACTGGGATAAACCAATCAATCATTCAAATGTTTAGCAACCCTTCCTGATGCTAATCAGGGACATCGCCCACCTTTTGTCTACCCTGGCCAGGACCATTAGTAAATCAGATAATCCATTTAACTAGCTACCCAACACCTGGCTTCTGTTGTTAAATCGAGACCCTGCCTCTCTGGAAGCTCATTGGTCATACCTAAGGTCTGCCCCTACTGGCATCACACACCCCTGGGACTCATCATTGGTCCAGGTAACCTATTGTTCTCACCTGATACCAGCCCCCAGGGCTGCCCATTGGTCTGCATTCTTTGCCAATGCCTATATCCCAGTGAACACATGTGTTTTCTGCCATGATACAAAATGCAGCCCACCCCTGAGTTTAGGCCACAATCCAGGAACCTCTGCACATCTGGACAGGTTGTATCACCCCTCTATAAGCCATCAATCACCTCTGCTTCCTTAGTTCTATACTGTGAATATTGTTTGTATGCTTGAGAATATTTAGTAAAGAAATAATCATTTTAGCCATCCAGTTTCTGTGTCTATTTCTGGGTTCTTGGGAATTCTAACTCTGGTATACACAGGTTAGATCCTATAGATAAGACAATTGCATATTAATAATTATAACCTCCCATCTTTATTAAATAATAAAGCAATTAGGCTAACAGCCCTGAGCCCGCTTCCGGGAAGGGCAGGATATAAAATGAAATAATAAATAAATAAATAGCTTCAGACTTTCCTGGATGATTCCTTGATATTGGACCCATTCCAGTCCAATTTCCACTTGAGCTATGGGATAGAGACAGCACTGGTCGTTCTTACAGATTATCTCTGTAGGCACCTGGGTTGAGGTGGATTAGTGCTACTGTTATTACTTGATCTGACAACAGCATTTGATACAGTCAATTACAGTCTCATTACTCACCACCTCCTGGGATACGTGGGATAGCCTTACAGTGGTTTTTCTCTTTTCTCCATGGTGGGGGCCAGAGGGTGGCGCTTGGGGAGAGAGTCTCACCATATTAACCTTTGACATATGGTGTCCCACAAGGGCTATTCTCTCCCCCATGTTATTTAACATCTATATGCGCCCTCTTGCCCAGTTGGTCTGGAGCTTTGGACTGGGCTGCCATCAATATGCTGATGACACCCAGCTACAACTGTTAATGTACGGCCAACCAGACTCCACCCCAGATATTTTGGGCAAGGGCTTAGAGGCTGTGGCTGCATGGTTAAAACAGAGTTGGTTGAAACTAAATCCATCAAAGATGGAGGTCTTGTGCCTAGGCCAAAGGGAAATGGGATTGGGGATCCAACTCGCAGCCCTTGATGGGGCACTTTTACCACCAGCACCAACAGTGAAGAGCTTGGGTGTGACTTTGGATGCCTCATTATCCATGGACGCCCAGTGTTGCCAGATAAGCATTTTTCCATCTCCGCCTATCTCTTTCCCCCTGACCTAGCCACAGTAACCCACACAATGGTCACCTCCAGGCTGGATTACTGTAACTTGTTCTATGTAGAGCTACACTTGAGACTGATCTGGAAACTTCAGCTAGTCCAGAATGTAGTGATACATGTTCTCACAGGAATACCACTAAGAGCACATATACATCCGGTGCTTTGCCAGCTGCACAGGCTTCCAGTTGAATACCAGGTCAAATTCAAGGTCTTGGTTTTGATCTTTAAAGCCCTATGTGGTCTGGGACCAAAATAACTCCAGGACTGTCTCTCCCAGTATGACCCCTGAAGAGCATTGCACTCAAAGGATCAAGATCTGCTGATGGTCCCTGGCCCCAAAGATGTCCATCTTGCCTCAACCCGAGCCAGAGTCTTTTCAGCTCTGGTGCTGGCCTAGTGGAACATACTCCCTACTGAAATCCAGGCCCTGCAGGACTTAATGCAGTTCTTCAGAGCCTGCAAAACAAAGATGTTCCACCAAGCCTATGGTTGAGGCAGCGGATCTATTTATATTGGCCTCCCCTGCCTTGCTCTGCATTGCCTGTTATGTTCAGTCGATACTGTCTTCATCTGCCCATCCCTCAACATCAATTGCCACCCATCTGCACACATGTGGGGAGCCTACAAAAGAGCAGATAGAGATGCAGCGATTAAATGGTGTCATCAATTGTCATTGCAGTTATTTATTGCTATTATTTATTGTGTTTTAATAACTGTTTGTAAAGGATTATGTATTTATTGCATTATTGTAACCTGCCCCGGGCCTGCTTGGGGGCGGGGCTAGAAATCAAATAAATAATAAACAAATAAAATAATAATAATAATAAATCTGAATTGTCATTCTTTCCATATTGCAAATTGCTTGCTACATTGAAAAGCACTGTGTGTTTTACTCAACAGTTTTACTATGGCATGCATTTTGTACTGTTCACTCTGTTTAATAGTAACTTTGGTATGCCATTCCTAATTATGCAGTTGAAGATGACTTAGGGTGAAAAGTTTAAACTATCATGATAATGGAGATAAAAAGTATCCTTTGTGGCTCATTCATTTGCTGTGGCACTACACATAAAATTTGGGCAGATTTCCCCCAAAACATTACATATTCTTCAGTGATAGAATTTTTGTGAGCATAACCCCAACACCCATCCTGGGTTTCCTTTTTAAAAAATGTCAGCAAGTCTAATTTGGGAATGATTCTAGAAGGAAAAAGCGTGCAGTGTTGCAGAATACTCAGGATGAAGATGGGAATGCTAAGCAACAAGCAGGAAAGAAACCAAAAATTTTGTTCCATTTCCTATGTGAGCAATGTGCAAGTATTATCCTTTAATAACTGCTGTCAGAGGATTTGCCAGTTTTTTAAAAGATCAACCCCCCAACACTCCCCCAAAGAATTTGTCTGTCAGTTACTCTGTTGGGAGCTATAATAACAAATATAGATGAACACTGCAAGGCACAGTGGTATAATAGATGCTGCTTGAATTTGTATCTAGAGGGATCATATTCTTGGCTGAATTTTTTGCCTAATCTTCAGATTTTTTAATTTTCTCTTTAACAATCTTAAGAGGGAAGGATGGCATTATGGGGACACAAGCAGTCATTAAAGAGTTCTGAATGTGTTAAAGATTATAAAAAAAAAATCCTACCCCATTAAAATATGCTGCAATGATTTCTAGTGGATTGTATTCTCTATCTTTGTAATTTTTGAAGGCCGCTTACTATTTGCCAATGCACAGAAGATAAAAATATGATGCAGCAAGAAATATCCATGACCCAAATCTTTCTTTAGCCCAAATAATACATGAGTTTAAAAATACATACCATTTCAGTTGCTTAGCAGATTTCGGAGGCATCAGAGCATATCAGATACATAAACACATTGGGCTGTATGTGAGAACTAGAGAAAAACCCTGCAGGATATAGTCCAGCACTCTGTTTCCTAATAGTGTTGCCAACTCCAGCTTGGGAAATTCCTGAAAATTCAGGGGTGGTACCCAGGGAGGGCAGAGGTTGTGGGGGGGGGAGCTGAGTAGAGATGTGAGACCATAGTTCACCCTCCAGAGCTGCCCTTTTTTCCAGCCTACTCATCTCTATAGCCTGAACATCAGCTGTAATTATGGACAGACTCAAGGCTCCACTTGGAAGGTGGCAACCCTGTTTCTCACAGCAACCAAACAGATGCCTCCAAATGCCTCCAAACAGAGCTCGAAGCCTCCTCCTAACATTGCCCCTGAGCATGGAAGTTCTATTTATTCATTATGACTAATAGCCAATTATGGACCTGTCCCTTACAAATGTGTCTAACCTACTTGGGTAGTGGAAAGTCTCATCAAGTCACTGCCAACTTATAAAGATCCTGTACGATTTTCAAGGCAAGAGATGAACAGAAGCAGTTTGCCATTGCCAGGCCCGTAGCTACAGTGGGGCATCTTGGAGCTAGGCCCCCTAACTTACTGGAAAGGCCCCACAACTTCCCATCCAGCCCAGGGCCCCCGAGTGGTGGTGAGTGTGGGGAAGGGGCCGGGTATTCCTGCGCAGCTGTTTGGTGCAAAGGTCCGGCTACAGTGGCAGCGCAGAGCCAGACAGCAACTATTTTCCCCAGAAAATCTATTAACTTTAATTAAGTTACTTTTATTTGATTAACTAGTGTCCCCCTAAGAAACTTAAATGCCCCCCGACTAAAAAAATCCTGGCTCCGAGCTTGGACATTGTCTGCCTCTGCATAGTAGCCCTGGACCTTTTTGGTGGCTTCGCATCCACGTACAAACCAAAGCCAGTTTCCAAGACTGAGCTAGCCTGGCCATCAAGGTCAGGGCCCTAATCTTCTTAGCCATATTTAGACGTAGACAAATGCAAATTCCACTGCTTTCTTACGCTATTGTTCCACATGAAGATGAAGATATCTATCTATATCTAAGATATTTAGTTAAACCTCTGAGGTTATATATAGTTACAATCAATCTATAACATTTTATCACAATACCTGCACCAGTCTGGAACTTAAGAGACTCGCATTCAAATCCTTGCTGAACTGTGAATTCAGTGTGTGTCCTTGGCAAGACACTTTCAGGTCCTCATAAAACATTCCCTATCATAGCACTACATTACTGAGAAAAGCTGATTTATGGGCTATATCACCCCAGACTGCAGGTGCAAGAAATCTTAGTTCTGAGTGCTCCCAGCATTGAAAAACAAACCTCTCAGCATGTAGTTCTTATATACTGGGGGAGGGGAGAGTGATGCAGGTTTCCCAGTGTATAGGTTTACTACATTTTGAGCATAAAGGCAGCTAACAAAATACTTTAAAAGATGTAAAACAAATCAAAATATAATAAAGAAATCAGAAAGAGAATACGGCACAATAATCACAAAGGTCTTCACCTTATATTAGTGTGCCAAGAAAAAGGGAGCACAACAAATCTTGCTAGGAAAACAGTTCAAAGATCTTGCCACCATTTTGAAAAGTCACTGTCCCAAGTAGCCATTGCTCTCTGCATCAAATGTCAGGAAGTAGATTTTAATGAACGGATAAGTTGTATGGCAGAAGATGGTTGATTAAAAGAGTTAAATGAATAATAAAAAATGTATCCTAGTATTGTTCAAGGTTGAGAAAGTATTTGCTAAAATGTTTTACTTTAGGGATTACATGATCACTGGCAGTGGCCTTCTCCAGTCTCAGTTCTAATGTAGTATCACAGGAATGTGGTGTGTGCAACAAAAAGTCTAACCAGTGACCCCATAATGGTAAAAATCTAATAGCACACTAAAAAAAAGTAAACAATTGATGCCTTTATTTCACCTAAAATCTCAAAGTCGGAGGGGAGCTACCTTCTAAGCATAGACCTGGACCTGGAAAGGAACAGTTAGTGATTCCCAAAGTAATGAAATCCACCGTTTAATTTAACATTGCTTCACAAAAGTGAAAAAGTGCATTAACAGTGCTTATGAATTGGCTGTCCTGTCTTCTATAAAACTGAAAGAAATGTTGCCTAAAATTATCGTTACATTATGTAACAACAAATTGTGAATGGAAAGGCTACGATATTGCTAGAAGAGTAATTTAATTTGTTTGGCATTATATACAACTACAAAGGGCACTTGTGTCACTGGGTAAGAAATGCAGTTTCTTTGTTCCTTATATTGAGTGCCTTAAGACAAGCTGCAATTTGAATAGTTAGATAAAGTAGCGTATGGTATAATTGGTAGAGTATTTGTGGCACGTTTGATGCTGGGGAACAGCAGGTATAGCGGGGAACAAGAGGGTGGATTCTTTGAGGGCTTTAATTGGTGAACTGCCACTGAAATCAATAGTAAGGAAGGAAGGTGTGCCATCAAATGACTCATGGAGACCCCATGAAGTTCCATCTTCAAGCCAAGAGATGAGTAAAGGTGGTGTGCCATTGCCTTCCTCTGCACAGAAGCCCCAGTGGATTGGTGGTCTCCAATCCAACTACCGACCCTGCTTAGCTTCTGAGCTCTGATGAGATCTAGCTAGTCTGAAGTATTACATCTGCAGCACTGAAATCAACATACCCTCCAAACTGTTGTTACTTGAGACGAGGAAGCTTGATTCAAGTTTTCAAAGTCTTGGGTTTATACTGAGGGCCAAACCAGATGATATGGATTTCCCAAGCTGGGTCAGGGCTCTCTCAGCTCCATTTGTAGTCACACATAACATCGGGAAAGTAATACTCCCAAGCACCTGGGACCTGATGTGGCTTAGAATCAAGGCACAGGGGGAGGATGGGCTTCAGCCTTCCTTCCCATGCCTTTTTTTCTGAGTTGAAACAGCTGCTGGAGGCGGCCTCTTTGCCCCGCTGTGGGGTTCCATGTGTACTGACTGCAGCAGCATCACATCACACATATCATCTTTAAGTGAGCTCTGGAGAAGCACTTACACTCAGGACACATCCCCAAGATGAAGGCTACCCAAACTGAAACTCCTCTTCCTAGGCAATATTAGCTATCCTAGCATTCTCCAACTGGTAGCTTGCTAGCTCCTGGAGAGCAGCTCATGCATCCCTAGAAGACCAAGGAAAAGATTGCTAAAAGACCGACTCTAGGTTTTTTTAAGCACGCTTCTTTCATAGGATCTTTTTCTGTGCTGCTAAACTGATAGCTTCATTTTTGCTGCTCTTCCTAGTCTGACTTTCTAGGACAGGACAAAACTTGGTGATATGCTGAGTGTGTGTGTGTGTTTAAGTAGCTTAGGATACTTTTTGTTGCTCAGAAGCAGCTCTTGTTAAAGAAAAGTGCAGCAACTCCTGATCTATCACCTAACAGCCTACCACACTTTAAACAGGTTATTTATTATTTATTTCGATTTATATCCCGCCCTCCCCGAAGGCCCCGAAGGTTATGATGACAGACTATTTTGTTTTCAAGGTGTAATACACAGTTGTAATACACAGAAATGGGATTAATTTGTTTGCCATCTGTTTTAAAATGTGCTGTTTGATTTTAATTGTTTCATCTAGTGTATGTTTTTATGCATATTGTACATTGCCCAGAGACCTGCAGTAGCAGGGATTGGAATAACAATAACAACAATAGTAATTCTACACCTGCCATAGGTTGCCCACTCTGGCTTGGGAAATCTCCAGCTGATCAAGTCAGTTCCCCTGGAGAAAATGGCTGCTTTGGAGAGTGGACTCTATGGCATTATACCCTACTGAAGTCCCTCCGCTCCCCAAATCTTGAGGTATTTTCCAACCCAGAGCTGGCAACCCTATCTCCCTAGCATATATTTGGATACAGCAAGAAAATCTATCTTTGCTGCTAGATATAAAAGCAGCCTGTCTGTATAGACAATTACTGGTTTGCATGGAATCAGTTCTCTGATGTCCAGCCAAACTCTTGTTCACTGCGGCTTCCTGCTGCCATGCCCTGCTACTATTCCTGAGCTTTTGATGTTACTGGAGAATCCTGTTCTGTAAGACCAAGAAACTTACAGGTGGTTTTAAACCTGCTGCTAGCTCTGCACGCATAAAACACCAAGCAGAGCCACCCCAAAGAAATGACTATAGCTCACCCTTTTCCTTCTGGCTACTTCCTCATTGGGCTGCTGCCATTCTTCTTCTTATTGTTGTTATTATGTGGCATTTGGGGCAGGCTGCATACTTTAAGGTGAGACTTTCAGTGAGGCACAGAGTGATGGGGGGGCATTAAAAAGCTGTTATATGCCTACAGGTCTGGAGGATTTGACTCTAACCTTGCAATCATAAGAACATTTTCCCTGGAGTTACCCCTGCTGAATAGACCTGTGTAGGATCTGAGTGCCCTTGCTTAAGAGGGCACTGTATATCTTTTTACAGCCATGTACAAATCCAACTCCTTGAAAAATGTTAAATATTTTAACAGCTTGAAATTCTCATAGATGCTTATTTTTGATGACATTTGATGGCAGCTGAATTAGGATGCCCAGAGCCCGATGTCCCACTTTTACTCCTTTGCATGTGATTCTTCTGTTCCCCTCCTTTAGATTTGTTTTTGTTGTTTTTCATTGTGTTGTTCTTTGTTCCTACCCAATCATTTCTATGCTTTTTTGCACAGAGATTCTGCCCATTTATGCTATGCTGATACAAATTGACACCTTTTAATGGGGAAAACCAACAGAGCATTTGGGGAGCATTATTAAAGACATCTGCAATAAATCCAGCTACATCTTGGATCTATTTTCACTTCACATGAATGAGACTGAGAAAAATAATTCCTTCAAACACGTCAATACCAGCCTGTGATGCACCTAGAAAATATCTGTTTGAAATACTAATTGAGCATTAAAGCTGGCCACATGGCTGAAACCAAACTAATACCAAGCCTTTAAATTAGACATTTTTTAAAAAATGCAGATAGCTTTTCGCAGCATGACTTTTCGAATTTTCTTACAAGCAGCAATGTTTTAACAAATAACATTCTTCAAAGCACAAATGAAATCCCCCAGCTGTATAATAACAACCCGTCTTTGTACATTGAGCGCACAATGTTGTTTAATTATATAACATTTATACATCATGTTTATGCAAAAAACAAGAATTCCCTCTCCTGGAGGGAATCCTGATTCTCAGTTTTTAGTCATTCTGAACCACCACTGTGTAAAGCAATGTAAAGCAATGAGAAAGCTCATTGCCATAATTCATGTGAGGCCCTCCTGACATTATCCCACCTGATCCCCCATGGCTGGCTGGCCCTTTTTATTCAAAATGGCTTGAAAAAAAATGTCGCCTGCAATTTCTTTGATGATATCACTGGCTGCAGTTTTGACTTGGATCAAAAACCCTTTCTACAAAACATGGGACATCTTTTCAGGAAGAGGGAGCAAAGACTCCCCAACCCTCTGCCCCACGGGAAGAAGAAGAAGAGATTGGATTTATATCCCGCCCTTCACTTGGAGTCTCAGAGCGGCTTACAAACTGCTTTCCCTTCCCCTCCCCACAGCAGACACCCTGTGAGGTAGGTGAGGCTGAGAGAACTCTAACACAAACTACTCTTTCAGGAACAGTTGTGCCAGAGCTTGTGACTGACCCAAGATCACATCAGCAGGTGCAAGTGGAGGAGTGGGGAATCAATCCCAGTTCTCCCAGATTAGAGTCCACACACTTAACCACTACACCAAACTGGCTCTCTACAGAACCTTGAGAGGACCTAACACAAAAGATTTTGTCATGATGCCTGTGGATAATCTTGCTGAGGACACTTTGGCTTGGATTGAACAGCTATTGAAAGGCACTTTCTGGGCCAGAAATTATTATCAGTGAAATATCATTTGGCATATGATTGGATTTTGGGAGGCCTCATTTATACTTTCACTAGAGGCAAGGCCCGTTGCGTGGCCTGATGCAACGGGCGCTAGCCGGACTCTCTCTGCAGGCCCTGTCCCCCTCTGTGGCAGCGGCTGCAGGGGGATGCCAGGTCCGCCTCCCCCTCCCGGCGCGTCCCCGCAGCGGCAGAGCGGCGAGCAAGGGAGGCCATCCTCTTCCTTGGGCCAACCAGCTCCGCCACTTGCTCCCTGCCGTGGAAATCTTCGTGGGCCAAAGCCGGCCCAAGTTGCTCACTGTCCCATTTCCTGGGGCGCCTGGCTGGTGAGGCCAGCTCCACTGTCTCCTCCCCGCTGTGCAAGGCACTGGCGGCCCCAGCTGCTTACCAAGGGGTGTGGTGCCATAGTGAGGGAGGCCGTCATCCAGTGTGGGCCACCAGGATGCAGCCGCTGGACCATCCGCCCAGTCCGGTGGCTGGAGGTAGAGTGGGGCGAAGAGGCTGTGTGCTGGCTGTGTGAGCGGGACCGAGCCCACACAGCCAGGCACGCCAGTCAATGGCCAGGGCCCAAATAGGAGTGGCAGCCTCCACAGCCAACCTATTTTGCCGCACATTTTCACCTTATTTGGGCATGCCTTATTTGGGCATAACAGCCGACCACTATGCTTTTATATAATAGGAAAGGATTCTGTGCCTAGTAATTTCACTCTGGAACAATTCCTTTCTAATCCCTTTTGTATCCATGCTGTATAATCGTATTATATTATGTATTATTTATTTATTTATTTATTCGATTTATATCCCACCTTCCCCACTGAGGCAGGCTCAGGATATAAGCCAGTATGATCTTCATTGTGTTTGACCTCTGAAGAAGGCCCTAACAGGCCAAAACACGTCAGGTCAAGTCCATTGGCCCTTGTGTATATATGGTTTTGGAATTTTTACATGAGGTGTGATTGGGGCCCCCAATATGTTTTTTTTAAAAATTCTTTATAAATAAATACATGTATTTTTACACATTACTTATACATTAAATTTTAATTGTTGGCCCTCTACTCAGTTTGACTTACCTTTTTAGGTTCTTGATCCTAGTTTTCAGGGTTAACTTTGTTTCCCCTTTTTGTTCATAGTTCCTTCATTTGGGATTTTATAAAGTACTGAGACTGAAGTGTAGTGTAATGATTTCAGCTCATACTTTATTAAAGCATAGGAGAACTTGAGATAACTAGCATGGCCCATGGCCCACTTATATTCCAGTTCTAAACACACCCAACACATACACACACACACGTGATTGGTTTATCTACAAACAACTCCCCTTATTGGTTTACTACTAGATCTGGGCTGGCTGATAGGCAAATTCTCAGACCCTTCACTTCTATTGTCTTTGGATGTGAAGCACAGTTTGTCCACATGGCCACATGCGAGCTTGACCACATGCGTGGTCTACCTTGGTACATAACACCCTGTTAGGAGATGAACTTTGAAAATGCTTTTATTTGTTATTTTCTGACCTGCATGCACACCAGGAATGGTGCCAGCAAGGGTCTTTGCTTTGGGAGAATGTATGCTTGAGTTAATGTGACTCTCTGTGTAAAAGGAGGTACCACACAGCCTGTACTTCCATGCAAATGAGGTCACAGACATGCCTTGCACATACTTACCCATGAGGCCTTGAGAACAAGAAGCATCCCTATTAGCATCTCCATTACAGTCCTTCAGCAGAATGTAGAAACAACAGCTTTCCCACCATTGAAGAATTTCTACCTCTCACATAACCCACAGGATGCTTGACATTTACATGTGTGAAGATTGTCACCCGGATCTGGCTAGATCCATCTGCATACCTAAAGGTTTCCATGCCAACCCATCTTAGCACCTTGACCAAAAACCTCCCTTGTAGAAAGGTGTAGATTTTCAGTATTGCCCCACCTTAGTAGGAGGGAACCCCCACATCCTTTAGCCAATGGTATAGGGATGGGATGGACCCAGAGACACCCCAAGCCAGCCCCCAGACTAGCTGATAAAACGGGGTGCAACCTTTTGTTCTGGGCTCTCTTCCAAGCCTCCTGCCTTCTCATCATCATCTTACCAACAAGATAGCTAAGGTAACTTATTGTGCTTCCTTGGAGTCGCGACCAAGGAACCCTCACATATGTTAGCTGGCTCTAACTGTGTGTAGTAAAAGTAAGAATATCTTAGTTAGAAACAATCCTTGTTCCTGAACTGTGGAAGGTCGAATCTACTGGAACAGATAAGTATATATATGCTTTTCCCCTCCTAAACATACCTTTAGGTTAAAACCCCAAATATTGTTATCCATTTCTACTGTAACTAAAGGAACTTGAATGTATGTGTGTGTGAATCTGTTTTGTGTGCCTGTAAATAATAAGAATACTCAGTAAAGAGAATCTTGATTCAAATTAACAAACCTTGTCGAGTGTTCTCCTTTTGGGAAAAAAGGCTTCTCTGGCACGAAGTTCGTTTTCTCTGTATAAATTGGCAAAAAGACCTCAAACAAGTTGGTCAGCTGACTGCGTGGATTAGCAGTCCATCCAACAACCCCTCCCCCTTGGTCCAGATCCCCCCTAGAAGACATAGTCTCTGAGGTAAGAGGGTTTCCACCACTCCCTAGTGGAATGGTGCATGGCTGGAGTTGAGGCAGGACTCCCTGGCATTGTTCTGGCTGGTTCAGGGGAAAGAACCTCAGCTACCGGAACCTCCATTGGGGCTGGATAGCTGGGTGGCTCTTGGATGTCTGCCGGCTCTGGGTTGTTGCTGTCCTTACCTCCTGGTTGAGTGCTTGTCTGTGGTTGTCTTTGGGTGGGTGCCTCAATCTCCCCGGGGGTTGAGCCATTGTCCCCGCAGACAGTGGGCATGTCTGGGTCTGTGGGAAGGAGGCGGTGGTGCAGTTGATCAATGTGCTGCTTCCACACTTGGCTATCTTTGCTGTATACCTCATAGGAGAGGGGTCCTATCACCTGGATGACTCTAGCTGGAATCCAGGCGGGACTCCGGGTGTAGTTCCTGGTGTACACGGGGTCCCCTGGAAAGAATCCTCATGGGGCCTCCTGATTTTCAACACGACTGTTTCCTCAATTTCATTGTCCAGCCCTGGCCACCACACATAGCTCCTGGCCAGGGCTTTCATCCTGACAATTCCCAGGTGGGTCTCATGCAGGGTGGTGAGGACTTGGCTGCCCCAAAGTAAGCATCCTTTGTGTGAGGACAATTTGTTTCGGCAGGATGAAAACACTGAGAATTCAGGTCTCACTGGGCCCTTCCCCACCCAGTCAATGACCCTGGAGAGGGTGCAATCCTGGGCCGTGTGACGGGACACTTCCCCCACCTGTACCAGGCAATCCTGCAGGTCCTTCAGCATGGTGATGTGGTGAACCTGCACTGGATCAGGATCGGAGGAGGGCAGCGGAAGGCAGCTGAGTGCGTATGCATGGCCCATCACTTTTCCGGGGCGGTGGATGAGCGTACACTGGTACTCTGCCAGGAAGATGGACCAGTGCAGCACCCTAGGAGACAGCATTTGTGGGGTCTGATGGCCAGGGGTGAGGAGGCCCAAGAGAAGAAGAAGAAGAAGAAGAAGAAGAAGAAGAAGAAGAAGAAGAAGAAGAAGAAGAAGAAGAAGAAGAAGAAGAAGAGGAGGAGGAGGAGGAGGAGGAGGAGGAGGAGGAGGAGGAGGAGGAGGAGTTTGGATTTATACCCCGCCCTTCACTGCCCAAAGGCGTCTCAGAGCGGCTTACAATCTCCTTTCCCTTCCCCTCCCCACAACAGACACCCTGTGAGGTAGGTGGGGCTGAGAGAACTCTAACACAAACTGTCCTTGAGAGAACAGCTGCGCCAGAGCTTGTGACTGACCCAAGGTCACATCAGCAGGTGCAAGTGGAGGAGTGGGGAATCAAACCTGGTTCTCCCAGATAAGAGTCTGCACACTTAACCACTACACCAAACTGGCTTGTGGTCTGTCATGATTGTGAAGGCTCAGCCATAGAGGTAGTTGTGAAATTTCTTCACACCGGCTACAATAGCTAGGGTTAGGGCCTCCTTGTCTATCTGGGCATAGTTTCGCTCTGCCACAGACAACGTATGAGAGGAATAGGCAATGGGAACCACACGGCCATTGGCCAGTCTGTGCCCCAGGACCGCCTCCACCCTGTATGCAGAAGCGTCGCAAGCTAACACCACTGGCAGGGACTTGTCAAAGTGGGCCAGGACTGCATTAGAAACCAACAGTTCTTTCACTGCCTGGAAGGCAGTGGAGTGTTTTGGGCCCCAGACCCAGGGAGCATGCTTATCGAGGAGGCGATGAAGTGGTTCAGCTACCGTGGCCTTGTGTGGCAGGAATGAGTTGTAGAAGTTTAAAAGGCCTAAGAAGGCCTGAAGTTCCAGCTTGGAGGAGGGGGTAGGCGCATGCACGATGGCATGGATCTTGTCCTGCATCGGGTGAATCCCCTGGGCATCCACCGCGAAACCCAAGAATTCCACCCGTGGCACCCCTAGAAGACATTTTTCCTGCTTCACATTCAAACTGACAGAGTCGAAGCACTGAAGCACCGTTTGGAGGCATGCTACGAAGGTCTCAGAGTTGGGAGCCACAATTAAAATGTTGTTGAAAAATGGCTGGACTCCTGGGATACCTTTGAGGAGACAGTCCATGAGATTCTGAAATACCCAGTGCCACACTCACCCCGAATTGCAGCCACTGAACCCTGAAGGCCCCCCAGTGGGTTACTATGGTTTGGGCCTCGGCAGTGGCTTTGTCCACCGGTAGCTGCTGATAAGCCTGGGCCAAGTCCAGCTTGCCAAAAACCTGGACCCCAGCCAAAGAGGCCAATAACATGGCTTTTTTTTTTTAACAAAATTTTTATTGGGATGCATTCAACATTGTTAAACATCGTTACCAATACAATTTAAAAAGATTTTCACTCCATCCCCCCACCCCCCCAATAGGCTTCCAACACTGCTAATAACAAAAAAGAAAAAGTTAAAAGGTAATCAAGTTTAAACTTGTAACAATCGACAAACCAGGTAACCCAATTTCAAATACATAAAAGCCTGACTTTTACAAACATAATTTCCAATAAAGGTACAGTACAATCAAGTGTTCATTTCATTTCTCATTCAGTTTCAATACAAATCAAGATTGTACATTTTCCCTTTCATTCTATATTCAGTTTCCATATACCATTTCAGGCCTTCCCAGTCTTTTAAATATTGTTCTGCCATTTGTCCATTTAGTTTTTTCGTCATTTTGTCCATTTCGGCTAAAAACAGCAGTTTTCTTAACCAGTCATGTATATCTGGCACCTTCTCCGCTTTCCATTGTTGAGCAAAAGCCATTGTCGCCAATGTAATCATATACCATAATAGTGTCCTTTTTTCTTGTGGAATTTTCTCCATTGTCAAACCTAAGAGAAGAAGTTCCGGACTTTTCCTAATAGGAATTTTAAATATTTTCTGCATCTCACAATGTACATTTGACCAGTATACCTTTGCTTTATCGCATGACCACCACATATGGTAAAAAGAACCCTCTTTACATTTCCAACACTTATTACTCAAGTTCTTATCCATACTAATGTTAGCAATCTTTTTTGGTGTCATATACCACCTGTACATCATCTTATAACAATTTTCTTTTACATTGACACAGGTTGACATTTTAAAAGCTTTTTTCCACAAAAATTCCCATGTTTCCATAGAAATTTCTTTGTTCATATTTATGGCCCATTTTATCATTTGCTCTTTAACAGTTTCATCCAAAGTATATACAGTCAACAAGGTTTTATACATCTTTGATATCATTTTTCGCTCTTTTTTCAACCATATATCTTCAAACTCATCGTTCTTAGCTCTAAAACCAACCTCTTTACAGTCTTTTTTGTAAATATCCCGTATTTGACAATATTGTAACCATCCATACTCAAATTCTAATTCATTATTTGGTTTTAAAACATATTTTTTCCCTTCCTTTTGAAGCAACTCTTGGTATTTCAACCAATCATTACCTTTATATTCTGAAAAGGGATGAATAACTGCAGCAGGAACAATCCACAAAGGCCTCTCATCAGGAACTGTATTCTTGTATCTGGTCCATGCATCAAACAGTGTTCTCCTTACATAATGATGCTTAAACATTGAGTCTACTTTATTTTTCCCATACCAAAGATAGGCATGCCAGCCAAATCTGCAATCGTGACCCTCAAGGGCCAAAAGTTTTCTGTTTTCCAAATTAACCCAGTCAGTTAACCAAGACATACATACTGCTTCATGATACAAATGCAAATTCGGGACTTGGAAGCCACCTCTGTCTTTGATATCATACATTATTTTCATTTTAATTCTTGGCTTCTTTCCTGCCCAGATAAATTTAAAAATTTCTCTTTGCCATTTCACCAACACTTTCACATCTTTTACAATTGGTATTGTCTGAAACAAAAACATCAACCTGGGCAGTACATTCATTTTGACAACAGCAATTCTTCCAAGAAGAGATAATCTAAGTTTTTCCCACTTTTCTAAATCACGCTTTATCAAAACCCACAATTTTTCATAATTATTCTTAAACAAATCAATATTTTTCATTGTAATGTTAGCTCCCAGATATTTAACCTTTTTAACCACTTCACATTCTGTCAGATTTTGTAAAATTTGTTGCTTTGTAACATTCATGTTTTTACACAATTTTTTCGATTTATTTTTATTTACATAGAACCCTGCGAGGTCACCAGACTCTTTTACTTTTTCAAATACCAAAGGCATGTTATTAACAGGATCTTCAACAATAAACATAATATCATCAGCAAATGCTCTTAATTTGTATGAAAAACCTCTAATACTCAAACCTTTTATATTATCGTCATCTCTAATCATTTGCAGCAGAATCTCCAAAATCCAGATGAATAACAATGGTGATAGGGGACAGCCCTGTCTAGTCCCTTTTCTGACCCAGAACGCTTCTGTTGATTCTGCATTTACAATCACCGTAGCCTTTTGTTCTTTGTATATTGATTTAATCATTCTTGTAAATTCTGCGCCCATCTGCAATTTTTCAATCACTTTGAACATAAATTCCCAATTCAAGTTATCAAATGCCTTCTCCGTGTCTAAAAATAAAAAGCCAACCTCTTTTTCCGGGTGCTTATCATAGTACTCTATTGTGTCTAAAACAACCCTCATGTTGTCCTTTATTTGCCTACCTGGCAAAAACCCAGCCTGATCTTTGGCAATAGTGTCTTTCAAATACCTTTTAAGGCATTCTGCTAAAATTTTTGCATAAATTTTGTAATCATTGTTCAGAAGTGAAATTGGTCGATAATTTTTAACATTAGTTAAATCTTGAGTTTCTTTCGGTATTAAGGTGATTGCAGCTTCATTCCAGGAATCTGGAATCTTCCCGCTTTGTCTAATTTCATTTAAAAGAATCTCTAGAACTGGTACCAGGTCTTCTTGAAGTTTCTTGTAGAATTTGGCTGAAAAACCGTCCTGGTCCTGGAACTTTGGAGATTTTTGCTTCTCCTATTGTTTGCTGATTTCTTCTTTAGTTATCACAGCGTTTAACATTGCTTTTATTTCTGAGCTTGGTTGTGTCAAATTCACTTTTGATAAATAGTCTTGAATTTTTTGTTGATCCATTTGTTTTGCTTGAAAAAGAGTAGCATAATATTTATAAAATTCTCTCCGGATCCCTCCTGGGTCTATAATTTCTCTATTCCCATCTTTCAGTTTAATTATTGTTTTGTTCTCTCTTCTTTTCTTCAATTGCCATGCCAAATATTTCTCAGGTTTATTCGCTCCTTCAAAGGACTTCTGTTGCAATTTTTTCAAATTCCAATATACTTCTTTATTTAACCTTGCATCGTATTGTTCCCTTAGGATCCTCAGCTCTCTCAAAATTTTCTTTTTGCCAGGTCTCTTCTTGAGTTCTGCTTCTTTCTTTTGGATATTTCCCATAATTTCTTTATCTATTTTGAATTGTTGTTTTCTTTCATTGTTGTTAATTGCAATTAGATGTCCTCTCATCACAACTTTATATGCCTCCCATACCGTTTGCGTCTGTACATCTTTATTTAAGTTTAGTTGAAAATATGTTTTGGTTTCCGTCCTTATTTTGTCCACAATATTTTGTTTGTCCAGTAAATCCTCATTGAGTCTCCATCGAAATTTCTTTCTTTTGACATATGTTGACCACTTTACTGGGCTGTGGTCAGAAAGAATTCTAGGTAATATTTCAATTTTACGTGTTTGCAAGATCAAGTTCTCGGTCATCCACATCATGTCTATTCTTGAGAAAGACTCATGTCTTGATGAGTAAAAAGAATAGTCTTTGTCTTTAGGATTTTTAGTTCTCCATGCATCTTCCAGGTGCTCATGTTTTGCCATTTGAAAAAATACTTTCGGAAGTTTACCTATACCTTCATTTCCTTTTTTTGATTTTCTGTCAATAGCATTGTTAACAGTACCATTAAAGTCACCCATCAGTATCATTTGCTCATAGGTTAACTGTTGTAATTGTTCCCACAAATCTTGAAAGAATTTTTCCTTGGCTCCATTCGGGGCATAGAGATTTACAATTAGGGTCTTTTTATTCTGAAGCATAACTTCCACTTCTGACCATCGGTAAGAGAGGTCCTGAAGTGCCTTATTAATGGTACACTTATAATCGGCACAAATTCTTATGTCCTCATTCAACTTTTCAGGGGTGACTACAGGGGTCTCCAATTGGGCATGCGGCATGGGTTCTAGCACCCCCTGCTCCACCAAGCGGTCCAATTCAGCCTCGATCTTGGGCTGAAGC
Organism: Gekko gecko; assembly: GCA_029375565.1. NCBI lineage: Eukaryota > Metazoa > Chordata > Lepidosauria > Squamata > Gekkonidae > Gekko > Gekko gecko. The sequence continues at coordinate 42,459,159 of JAPDNY010000007.1, read as the reverse complement.
GCAAACGGGGGCTGCCTGGTTTTCATTGTGATGGGCTGCATCGAAGGGTCTAACTTGAGTGAAACCAGGGTCCAGAATAGTGACCAAGTGTGCCATCGAACACCCCTGGAAACTTATCGCATACTGAGTTAAAGTCCTGGGGCCATACGTTGTGAATGCCCGTCACCTTGAATCCCGGAGGTCCAAACCATGTGAGTCCCAACAGGCTCACGAGCTGCCCTTCCACCACCAGCAATTCTAGCAGTCCATCAAAGTCTCTATATTGCACCCTGAACTTGCCCCAGTCCTTGATGGCCACAGGGTTCTTCTGGAAGTCCCGTAGGGCTAGACCCCATGGCTGCTTCAGGAGGGGTCCTCCCCGAGGGCAGAGTTTCTGCAATGTTTCTGCAGAGATTATAGAGAAGGATGAGCCCATATCCAGTTCCATCCTACAGGGGGACCCCTCTATTGACACATGCAGTTTGTTAGGGGCATCAGGGGGCAAGTTCAGTACCTGATGCTGTGGTGGTTGATGGACAGGGTATGCAGATCCATTGCCTCGTGATGTGCGGATGCCTTCCAGCAGGTCCCCTTGAAGTGGCAGGCCTGGGCGATGTGTCCTTGCTTACCACAGGACCAGCAGAAGGCATGGAAACGGCAGGCCTTTTGTTCATATGCTTCCCCGCAGCTGGCACAGGATGCTGGAGTGGTTGCTTTTTCTGGATGGCCAATCGTGGATGATGGGGGTCATGGTTTCCGACGGTCTGGGTGGTGAACTTGCAGGACTTCTTCCTCATCTGAGATGTCCGATGCAGTGGCCAGGGCCTTGTGGTGAGTTGAAGATGGTGGACAGTCAAGGGTGTGATCCCTCGAAAGTGGTGGCCATTTGCAGGTCTGATTTCAACTTGAGGTCTGCAGTACCTACAAGTTTACAGTGGAGTTTCGCTTCTTAAATGCCCCACACAAACTGGGATAAGATGCTGTCCTTTACATCTCGGAACTCACAGTCCACGGCAAGCTGGCAGAGTTCTGCCATGAAGGCCATGGCTGCTTCCCTAGACCTCTGGAGGCATGCAAAAAAGTCCATGCGCTTGGCCATCTTAGTGGGCTTCGGCATGTAATACTTTGTGAGGTCCCAGATTATCTCATCATAGGTCGTGTCTGCCAATTTCTTGGGAGTGAGGAGGCCCTGGGCCAAGCAAACTGTGGCTACTCCACATGTGCTGAGGAGTAAGGCCTTCTTCTTACCCACGTCTCTTACCCACGTCGGTGACCTCTTGGTACTTGAAGAAGTTCGTGATCTGTTCTACCCATGCTTCCAGATGAGCGGGGTTGAAAGCAGAAAGGTTACCCTGAGCGGCAGCCATGACTCTGGAGCAATACAGGGTGCGGTGTCTCAGAGGGGATCAGTGCGTGGCGTGGCATCTGGGAGATCAGCGTGCAATGCGGTGCTGGAGCTGTCGTTTAGCTGGCTCATTCAGATCCCATCCTCGTTGCCAGTATAAAGTACTGAGACTGAGGCATAGTGTAGTGATTTCAGCTCATACTTTATTAAAGCATAGGAGAACTTGAGATAATTAGTGTGACCCATTGCCCACTTATATTCCCATTCTAAACACACCCAACATACACACACATGTGATTGATTTATCTACAAACAACTCCCCCTATTGGTTCATTATTCGGATCCGGGCTGGCCGATAGGTGAGTTCTCGGATCCTTTGCTTCTATTGTCTTTGAATGCAAAGCTCGGCTTGTCCACATGGCCATGTGCAAGTCCGACCGCAAGCCCGACCTTGGTACATAACAGATTGGGAACACTATTTGGCTGTATAATGATCTGACAAAGGGAGCTATGATTCTTGAAAACTCATTACCCCCCCCCAAAAAAAAAATATTATTGGTCTCTATGGTGCTACTGGACCTATGGGTGACTACATTTAATTTTTTATCCTTACAGATGGCCCCCTCCCATTTCATAGCTACAGGGGGCATATGAGGACAATGACCCTTCAGAAACATGCCCTGTTCCCTCCCTGATTTCCCAACTTGCAATTTACCCCTTTTTGTTGTGAAAGTATAAGGGAAGCCATGGAAGCAGTCTGGGTTGCCTGGAAAGGAGTAGGGGAGAGTAAAATGCAAGATGGCTGGGGTGAACCAGTTAATCTCTTCCTAGCCCAATTCGTTGACATATGTTCTGTTTTATAATTTGTAATCAACTTTTTCCTCTGGGTCCTTTGCTTCCTCCTTGTCTGTTTCTCTCCTCTTTGATGTCTGCAATAGGGTTGCCAGCCACGTGCTGGCACCTCCCAGGAGACTGTGGGGTGGTGGCACTTACTGAAATAGTGTCCATTGATACCATGACATCACTGCTGGTTGTGTAACAGGAAGTGATGACAATGCATTGTAGTATGCTCTAAAATTCACCTGAAACTCTTTAGTAATTCTATAGAGTTTTGGCCGAATCCTAGAGCATCCATTGATATAGTGCTGTCATTTCTGGTTATGTGGCTGGAAGTGATGTCATAATGCTGACAACTGCCATTTTGCCCCTCCTATTCTCCCAACTGCCCATTGAATACTGATGGGATTCTCCTGCTAACAGTGGGCAAATGTCAAGCCTAGTCTGCAGTGCTTGCTCAGGCAGGTGTAAACTACAGAACTTTTCACTATATATAAAAAAGTTCTTTACTACCAAATGCAGGGGCATAATAGCCATTCTTAAGCCCAATCATCTCACACTACAGAAAAATAAAGTCTGCGGAATGATCTAAATAAATCTGTACCAAAAGATATTCAATTCTCGGAATGCCAAGGCTGTAAACACTCTGCACATTTTCCTTGACTACACAGGAAGCGCACACGTTGACCTACCTCATATTAGCAGATAATTTCTAGATGGGAGGAAGTGATTTGCAGGCAGATGTGACTTAGGAACCTCTCATTTTTGTCAATTAAGGCACAGATTAATTGCTTTCTCCCCTGCACCTCACCTTTCCCATCACAGTTCCAATTCTTGCCTCCTGCCTTATGCCCTGCATCATCACTTGAGAGAAGCTGAAGGCACACTAATGAAATCAGCAAAGGACGCATAGTGGGAGTATAAGCAAATTGCTGTTCCCTGTAGGGCTTCTTCTGTGTGTGCCTTCTTGTGGGAACCACTGTGCCTGCACATTGCAGATGGAAGTCAATAATCTGTCACTAACTGCTCGGGTATGTTTTCCATTTAGCACATGCTTAGTTTCCATGGTTTTTAAAATATTTTATTTTGGAAAATAGCCCATTTCTCCAAGGCCACATAATTGTACAACACCTCATGGTGTGTGGAAGTATTACTGCTAACAGTGCTATGGTACATCCCCAGCTTCCACCTCATGACATCACTGGATGACTTATACTATGTAACCCACCTTTGAGTCTCAGTGAGAAAAGCAGACGGTAAATAACCAAAGTAATAATACTAACACCAACAACAACAATCATAATAAACCAACAAAATCAACTCTAAAAACATCATGAGCATATCAAGGGGGGAAATTACACCATAGCTGCTTCTTGCTTTTCTGAACAAAAGTGAGAGTGAAAATACTGGACAGAAAAATTTCCATTCCAGTGGCTTATCAAATGACATTCTAAAATGGCCCTCCAAAAGGATGCTGGACAGCTCTGACATGGACAGTCCAGGCAAGCCCAATCTCATCAGAACTCGGAAGCTTAGCCGGGATGACCCTGGCACTACTTGGAAGGGCGACCTCCAAGGAATACTAGGGCAGGGACACAGAGACAGTTAATATAAGCCACCTCTCTGAAATGTCCTAGCCTTACAAGCACACACAAACACAAAATACTGACAAAAAAGGATCCTAGACAGTTACCCATTAAAGAGAAGGCACAAAAAAAGTGCCTTGTCTTTGCACCTTCTCTAAAGATGACAAGAAAGACTCTTGCGTATCTCCTTTAGGCCTCCAGTAAGGTATTCCTAAAAGAGAGACATAAAAACAATCCAAAAGACTCAAGAGCAGGCCACAACAGTAAGTGCAACTGCAGCTGAAGGTGCTACCAGCAGGCTTTGCTGGGAGGAGCTTAACTGGTGCATAGGTTCTTACTGGAAAAGATGGTCCTTTAGGTATATGGGCCCCAGATCTTAGGGTTGCCAGGTCCTTACCGTGTTCTGGCAGGGGGCTCCAGTCTTATTCCTTCAGTCTTCTGGCACCTGCATGCTGTGATGACATCATCTGAAGGTGACATCATCACACAGGGCATGTCATGCAGGAGATACTCTACCATTTTGGGGGAAACTCTATATGATAGAGCATCCCCCATGCGACATGCCTTGTGAGATGACATCACCTCCAGGTGATGTCATCATGCTGGGCACATTGGGCATGGATGGGGCTGCACAGGGTGGGGCTCCCCCCACTGGCCAGCTGGGTAGTGGTGGATTGGGGCCCCTGAAAATGGGGGGAACCCCACCCCCATTGGGGGGATGGCAACCCTACCAGATCTTGAAAGTCATGATACTTAAGAACCGTCATCTTGAATTGCGCCCAATAGCTAATACTATTGTTTCAGAACTGACATAATATTTTCATATCGGCTCATCCTAATTAAAAGGTGAACAACTGCACTCAATGTCTCAGAGCAGTTTTCAAAGGCAGCTCCAAATACAGTGTGTCACAGTAATTCAGCCTTCAATTTAGAGGCATGGATCACCACAGCAAAATCAGTGGTGTCCAGAAGGATAACAATAACTATAATGATGATGATGGTTGGATTTATACCCCACCCTTCACTCAGAGTCTCAGAATGGCTTCCAATCTTTTTCCTTTCCCCACCCACAATAGACACCCTATGAAGTAGGTGTGGCTGAAAGAGCTCTTTGGAGGACTGCTGCAGGAGGAGTGGGAAATCAAACCTAGTTCTCCAAATTAGAGTCTGCTGCTCTTAACCATTACACCAAACTGGCTGTATAATAATTTATAGCCTGCTTACGGATTTACTTATTTTATTTTATTATCGCATTTCTACCCTGCCCTCCCCACAAGCAGGCTCAGGGCGGCTTACGTCCACTGGCTGGGCCAGAAACTCTCCCAAGCTCTCTGTGTGTGCTGCTAATGATAGTCTCACTCCATCTAATGTTGGCAAATCGTTCCCTTCCGAGAATATCACCTTTCCCACCAGTATCACCTCTTTCTCGTAAATATTCAGTTATTGGTTTGTGTTTCATTAATTCACTGTTTTAACATTGCATTATATTACTGAAAATTGTGCCAGTTTTTTTTAAAAAAGAGAGTGCAATGTAGAAATGCTTTAAAACAATCAATAAATAAACAAATAATAACCCATGTTAAATATGTTTCATGTTTCATTATGCCCAGAATTGTGATTTCAGTGTTTTCCAGTAAAACATCCCTTGTGGTTATAAAGTATGTTGAAAATTTCCCCTATTTCTCTACTCACACCTAGCACATAATTTGGTTTTCAACATAGCATTTTGTTTTAAAAGAAGCCAACTGCAAAGACCTCCAAGAAGACTTTTCTGAGCTGGGTGGATGGGTAACAGGGCTGCTGAGGGACAAAGTGATGTATGAAGGGGGGGGAATTCTAACTACTTACGGGTGAATCAGGTCTGATGGGCAAGTACTCCTCTGATGGCAATCTGTGAGCAGCACGTTTGAAAAATACTATGTGGGATTAAGGAACTTTTGTATTAGGTGCATTTCGTAGTTGTGTCAAGCCTTTGGGGCAGTGGTGGTGAACAGCAGTGTGGCTTGTCTAATATTCTAGCCTTGTTCATTTTATCAGTGTGGTATAAAGTGCAATCCCAAGGAGAGTTAAACCCTTCTAAATACAGCAAAGTTAATGGGTTTAGAAGGGTCTAACACTGTTTAGGATTGTACTGGGAGTCTATTTGTATTCATCTAGAATTCTAAATAGGATTGCAAATACTTTGCACAATATGGAACTCTAAGGTGAGTGGTACTATCCAGTAAGTTCTGAGCATTCTACCACATGAAAAATTCAGGAAAGTATTTCTTCATACAATGTAGAACTAAAGTATAGAATCCACTGCTGTAAGATATACTTATGGTCACTCAGGGGTGTCAGGCCTAGCTGGCACCTCAGCAGGAGGAATCATGGGGCAGGGACAAAGGATTCAGTGTGCAGCTGACACTTAGCATTACTTCCGGTGACATCATTGTGTTTAGGGCAATGTTCTAGGGTTCACTCCAAACTCTATTTTTGGGAGACTCCTAGAACACTGCCCTGATGAAATGACATCACTTTTGGTTTTGTGCTGGAAGTGACATTGGGTGCCAGTGCAATGCTGAATGTGCCCCCCCCACTCCCCCACCATCCTGTCAAGTGGCACTGAAGAACTGGGTTCCTGGCTAGTAGAGCACTCGTTTACATGACTTTGAAAGAGGTCTGGACAAATTCATAGATTTGTATACTGCCCTCCCCATAGACAGGCATAGGGCAGTTCACAACAATCTCAGTACAATGTCATTAAAACAATTAAAACAGTAAAACCATAAAATGCTGTGCCAAAAAAGCTAGTTCTGATGTCAGTTCAGCAATATTGATGTTAAAATCCAGGCCACCAATGTCAATTAAGCAGTACCAGTATTAAAATCCAGGCCACTGAAGGGGAGATCGCTGCGTCAACCAAAAGCCCGGTGGAAGAGCTCTGTCTTGCAGGCCCTGTGGAACTGTAATAAATCCTGCAAGGCCCTGATCACATATGGGAGCTCATTCCACCAGGTGGGGGCCAGGGCCAAAAAAGCCCTGGCCCTGGTCGAGGCTAGTCAGATGTCCCTCGGGCCGGGGACTGCTAGAAGATGTTGATTCATAGACCTCAGTGTCCTCTGGGGCTCATATGGGGAGAGGCGGTCTTGAAGGTATGCCAGCCCCTGGCCATCTAGGGCTTTAAAGGTAAGTACCAGCACCTTGAAATGGATCTGAAATTCAATAGGCAGCCAGTGCAGTTCACGCAGCACTGGGTGGATGCAAGCCTGCACAGACGTTGTCGTCAACACCTGTGCTGCCATGTTCTGCACTAGCTGCAACTTCTGGAGCAGGATCAAGGGCAGCCCCATGTAGAGAGAGTTACAGTAGTCCAGTCTGGAAGTGACCATTGCATGGGTCACTGTAGCTAAGCCTCATGGGGTGAGATAAAGGGCCAACTGCCCAATCTGTCTCAGATGAAAAAAGGCCGACCTGGCAGTGGTGGTGACCCGGGTCTCCATAGAAAGGGAGGCATCCAGGATCACCCCCAGACTCTTCACATAAGAACATAAGAGAAGCCAATGTTGGATCAGGCCAACACTCTGTCACACAGTGGCAAAAAATACCAAGTGCCATAAGGAGGTCCACTAGTTCACACCCTCGATGATGGCACCAATGGCACGTTCCCTGACTCAGTTGCCCATGGCTCAGGTACAGGACTTCTGTCTTAGATGGATTTAGCTTCAGTTGGCTCTGTCGCAACTATCCAACCACAGCCTGTAATGCCCCATCCAGATCACATGGGGCCAAATCCCGGCAGCTGTCCATCAGTAGATAGAGCTGGGTATCATCTGCATACTACTGACAACCCAGCCCATACCCTCAGATAATCTGGGTGAGGGGGTGCATATACATATAGATGATAAATCCATGGAACCTCCATGTCAGAGGTAATGTACCTCTGAATATTACAGTTGGGTGGAGGATGTGGCCTTATTCTCTGTATTTTGGGGAAACTTCCAGAGGCAAAACTGAATGCTGGATCCAATGGACTTTTGGTTTGTTGCACTATGGTTCTTTTCATACTCTTACATTACTAATCAGGTGCAGAATGTGATTTTTTAAAAAAATTTGAAGAAAAATAAGACTGAGCTGCATAGCAGTGCTACATTATTTTCACCTTTTTAGATGCTGTGCATGGAGCAATAGGGCCTTATGGCAGTTCTCTAACTAAACAGGAGACTCTATCCTGGCTTTGAAATAGGTTCCCTCTTTGAGGTATTGCCCACTTTGGGAGATGAAACATGGCTTTCATGAAAACAGGTAGACAAATGTCTGTACTTAGGTATACATGTTAGACAAGGCATATGTGTGAGTAAAGGCAGGATCTTGTATTCTTCATGTATCCAAAGGACCCTTTTTCATTCCTAGAAGTGATATCCTATTATTTTACTACAGCTTTTTAAAAATTCTGCCATTTTCCATATATTTGGTTGGTAAACTATCCAAATGTTACAGAAATACCGCTGCAGCATTCACTAAGGTAGGGTCATCTAAGTGCCCTGGCTCTGGTACCAACAACATTACTTTTTTTCCCTTTATCCATCTGGCCTTGCTTCACATGAATTAAATATTTCTGAAGCACAGCCACAGAATGTTTGGCCTTTTCATATTCAGTAAAGTCAGTCCTTTGAAGAACTCCCTCATTTCAGAATCCAGCAAATGTGCTGTGGTGTTTTGATATTTCCTTCAAAAGCAGAGGAATCTTTTAATTGCTTTTACTGGCAGCTTGGGATCAACTACATTTCTTTCAGCCCATTTTCATTGTTGTCTGGATAAAAGCTGATGATCACAGGAACAGCAGTATTTAATAATGACCTCCACCCTTTTTCTTTCAAGGTACTTCAGTTGCATTCTTCTTAGCACCTGGTCGTTTGGCATTGCTATGGAACTTCAGCTGGTTGAGAGGGGCTATGGGTTCTGATCTTTATAAAATACTAACTTGAAATGGCGATTCAGGGTCCTTCCCCAACCTAAGGGAGGTATTTTTGGATCCTCAGGGAACATTTCTTTTTGTCAGGAGCATCAGCCTTGTAGAAAGGCCAGTTGATATCCATACACTTCAGTCAAAGGTAGGAAACCTTTTAGCCCCCCAAAAGTGCATTATCTATCTGTGAAGATGTTAGTTTGCCAACAAGCAAAATGGGGGAATTGATGCTGTGTGCATCTGGGAAGCAATGATAGGCATAAACCATGCCTGTTTCTTTCCCTTGCACTGGTGGCCCCGAGAGTGGTGCCAATCCATTGGAAGATTATTGGGCTGGAGGCCATACTCTTTATCTGGTCTTCTGCTCTGGACAAGAAGATGATATGAAGGTGGGGAATTGAAGATGATCCCCTTGTCATGGATCCAGCTGGAATTTAGATGTCATCGATTAAAATAATCTGCCACCATAGCAGATTGGACTGTTTTTCGGATGCTATTGGGATATTTTCCTGTTGATATTTCCAGAGCTCCAGTCAATGCCATGGTTAAACTTTGGAATGAGGAAATGAACCAGGCAACTGACACGATTGCTCTCTCAGTCTAAGAGTCCTGGCAGCCCTTGGTTTACTGAGAGGCTATAGACAATGAAAAGATGAAGAGAGACTGCTAAGGGAACCCTGCAGAACAACTCATGATGAAGCTGAGGATTCATGGGTCTGAGCTCAAATTAAAGCCAACTCTGTGCCAGTGATGGTGGTACAGAAACAATCTTTCTCTGCAAACGTGTGTATACACAATGTGTATTAATGGATTTTATATTTTATATTATATTGTTATATCATATTGTTTTATACTGTTTGTGTAAGCTGCCGCCCTGGGGTGGTCTGCTGGGAGGGCAAGGTAAAAATCTAATAAATAAATAAATAAACTTGCAGAACACTTCCAGGTGATCAGGAACCTATTGGGTTCTGACCTACAGGAATAGGTGGACTGCTCTGCAAGCAGCTGCAGTTGTTTTGCTGAACACTTTGTGTTATGTCTGCAGAGTGCCACTAGGGCACAGCGGTCTACACATGGAGCTTGGCTCCGAGAGAACAATGGGGACTAGGATCCTGAGACTCCTAGTCAGCACCTATGGGAACTGTGGTGGGAAATTCAAACCTGCCAATAGGACCTGTGGGTGTATATAGTTGGTCACTTGACCCATTGGTGTGTTCTTGTGTTGTGTACAGTAAAATATGAGCTGCTAATCACTCAGCATCTGTTCTCTTTATGCATTGAACCCACTACACAACAATGGTGATGAGGATGGGATCCCACTGAGCTGGCCAGTGTTAGCCGAACTGCTTATTTGCGCAGTGGTCGAACTAACTTATTTGAGTTACTGGTCTATGTATACAGAGAAAGCTACTTCGTCCTGAAAATGCGTTTCCCAAAGAGAACACTTGACAAGGTTTCTTAATTAAATCAAAGACTCTCTTTACTGAATAATATATTTTTAGTACACAGGCAAACAAAACTGATGCACACACACATACAAGTTCCTTTAGATACAGTAGAAATGGAAATACAATATTGGGGTTTTAAACTAGAAGTATTTAGGAAGGGAGTACACGTAATACTTATCTGATCCTGTAGCTTGACCTCCACAGTGAAGAATATAAGGATAGGGATTCTTACTAAGGAAAACTCTCACTACACACTGCTGGAGCCTGCCAACAAGTGTGGGCCTCTTGGCTGCAGTCCAAGAAAGCACGTGGAAGTTATCTATAGTAGACTCTTAGGTTACTTAGCTAGCTAGTGAAGACAGATGGGCCAAGGCGACAAACAAAGGTTGCACCTTGTTTTTATCAGTTAGTATTGGGGGCTGGCTTGGGGTCTCTCTGGTCCGTCCCATCCCTATACCATTGGCTATAGGATGTGGGGTACCGTCCTACTAAGGTGGGGCTGTTGCACCCCACGAGGGCGTATCCCTCCCCACGGAGGACCTCCAACAGGAGCAAGGGCAGAGCACGACCCAGGTGGGCGGGAACTCTGGGTTTCAGCGGGTGAGGCCTCAGCTAATGGAGCCCTGCCTCCTGGTTGCGCCACCAGGAACAGGACAGGGACTCCGCCGAGTTGTGAGTCGTGGGGTGCCGTCTCTCTCCTGCTCTCTGGTCGCGGAGCCCAGCCAACCTTACTCCAATTCCGGCCCGTTCCTCCTCAACCTCGCTCTGCTCTCCCCCTTTTATTCCCCTTCCCGTTCGTGCTCCACACTGTGCCACCCTTCCCCCACCATCCCATTGGTGCCCTGTCCTGTCCCTCGACAGTTCCAGCCTATCCCCCACTCCAACCCTATCCTGCGTGGGTTGGAGTGGGGGATTTCCGGTCATCCCAGCGTGCCGCTGCTCCGAGGTGGGGCCCGCTTCCGGGACGCGGCCCGCCGGCGCGCCTCCACTGCCCCGCTGTCTCCCAGTCACCTCGCTGCCATGGGTGTCCGCCTCATCGCTTCCCGGTCCCCTCGGCGTGCACCTGTGGTCCCGCGCCCGTCCCGAGCTGGCAGGAGCCTTCAGTGAGTGGTCAGGGTGGGCAGGGGGGTTCTTGCTGCACTGCAGGGTTCCCCGGGGCTGGCTGTCGAGGCACCGCCTCGCCGAGACATTCTTGGGGGCGTCGCCCGCCCGGTCTCGGTCTCTGCCCATCCGGGGGGGTCTCCAAGTCCCGGGCCGGGACAGGGGCAATATTGAAAGTCTACACCTTACTACAGGGGAACCTCTTTTGGTCCAAGGTGCAAAGATGGGTTGTCATGGAAACCTTAGATGTGCAGATGACTCTGGCTTGGTGCAAGTGACAAAACAGGAAACAGTCTTAACACATGCAAATGCCAAGCATCCTGTGGGTTACATGTGGAATTCAGATTTCTCAATGGTGGACAGGTTGTCGTTTATAACATCCTTCTGGAAGACCATAATGGAGATGCTTTCTTGTTCCCAATGTCTGCTGGTTAGAGGTATGCAAGGTGTGTGTGTGTGTAACTTCATTTGCATGAAAGTACAGGCTGTGTGGTACCTTTCTAGTGCAGAGAGTCACATCCAACAAAGCATACATTTCTCCCAATGCAAAGACACGTGTATGCACCATTCAGGTGTGTGTGCAGGTCAGAAAATAACAAATAAAAGCATTTTCAAAGTACATCTCCTAACAGCAGGCTGCTGGGGCACCAGAGGACGACAGGAAACCACCACCACTCCAACATATGAGCACCAAAGGTGAACCCATCGCTTCCCTATCAACACCACGCAGCATGATGGCAGTTGCTCCAGGAGCAGCACTGGTCCCTCCGTTCGACCCAAGCAAACTGTATCACTGGGATGCCGGGGTCACGGGACTCAAGTCTATCTTGGAATTCTATGATATTACCAATGATGGGAAGAAAAGGGGCCTCCTCATTGGCTCGTGGAACCCCACCACTGTGGAGCTAGCACGCAACTTGCTGGCTCCAAAGATAATCACGGAGTCCACTTTCGAGGACATCATAATGAAACTACAAGGCCATTCCTGGCCATTGGAGATTGCACTTCACACGGCCTTCTACTCCTGGCGAACAGAAAAGGGGAGGGAAGAAAACTGAACCCAAAATAAAGAATTCAGTACCTGAAAAGGTTAGTCCAAAACAAAAGAGGGCCAAATTTAAAATCCACTTTAAAAACATACAAAAACATACATATATTTATTAAACACAGATTAAAACATTATATAGGGGCCCATTCATACCTCATAAAGAATTGTAAAAATATACAAGGGCTGATAAAATTGACCTGACGCCTTCTTCTGAGGTCTAATACAAAATGCATATGGAACACATTGGCTAGTATATAAACAGAAATGCATCCATCCATCCATACATAAAGTTTGAAATCAATAAAGACCAGAAAACAAAGGCTGTAAAGATAAAAGAAATAAAAAATTAAACACATATAATGCAACTAACCAATAAATTGTAAATATATTATCAAACAGTCAAATGCCTGGTGGAAAAGCTCCGTTTTGCAGGTCATGCAGAACTGTAAGAGGTCCTGAAGGGCCCTGATCTTTTCTGGGACCTCATTCCACCAGCATGGAGCTGCCACTGAGAAGGCCCTGGCCCTGGTTGTTGCCAGCCTGGCATCCTTAGGGCCAGGAAGGGCCAACCGATTTTGCGTCCCTGACTGTAGTGCTCTCCAGGGAAAATGTGGGGAAAGGTGGTCCTCAGGTATGCTGGACCCTGACCATATAGGGCTTTAAAGGTTAAAACCAGCAAATTGAAGCGAATCCGGTATGCTATCAGCAGCCAGTGCAGTGCCTTCAGTACAGTTTGGATGTACTCCTGCATAGGAATACCAATCAACAGCCTGGCTGCCGCATTCTGCACTAGTTGCAGCTTCCAGATTTGGGATAAGGGCAGCCTCATGTAGAGAGCATTACAGTAGTCCAGTCTCGAGATGACCATTGCATGGATCACTGTTGCCAAGTCGTTGCATTCAAGGAAGGGAACCAACTGCCTTATCAGCTGAAGATGATAAAAGGCTGACCTAGCAGTGGTTGCTACTTGGGCCTCCATGGTTAAGGAAGCATCCAAGAGCACTCCCAAACTCCTAACCTCCAGTGCTGGCACCAGCTGTGCCCCATCGAAGGTCGGGGTGGGATCCCTATCCCCAGGCCACTCCTACTCAGGCACAGGACATCCACCTTCATCAGATTCAATTTCAGTCAACTCAGTCTAAGCCAACCAATCACAGCTTGCAATACCAAGTGTAGAGTCACACTGACTGCCCAACAACAGATAGAGCTGGGTGTCATCTGCATACTGGTGACACCCAAGCCCATGGCTTCGGACAATCTGGGCAAGGGGGTGCATGTAGATGTTGAATAACATCGGGGAAAGCACTGCCCCTTGGGGCACTCCACAAGTCAGTGGATGCCTTTGGGACAGCTATTCCCCTAATGCCACCCTTTGTCCCCAGCCTTGAAGAAAGGATGTGAGCCATTGTAAGGCAAGCCCCTGAACTCCGGTGTCAGCGAGGCAGGGGATCAGTAGCTGATGGTCAACCATGTCGAACGCTGCTGACAGGTCTAACAACAACAGCACTGCTGAGCCACCTCAATCCAGATGCCTCCAAAGGTCATCTGTGAGGGGGACCAGTGCTGTCTCCGTCCCGTGTCCCAGATGGAAGCCAGACTGGAAGAGGTCTAGAATGGAAGTATCATCAGAAGAAAGCTACAATATAAAAGACTAGGAATAAGGCCCATTGTGGAAATAAATACAACGGGCTCTAGAAAGAGGCTCTGGGAGAGTGCCCCGGCTTTGGGCACTCAGTGACAATTTGCTGTGGCAATCTCAGCAGGGTATAATGACAGAGTCCACCATTTTCTCCAGAGGAACTGATCTTTGCTACCTGAAGAGCAGTAGTAATTTTGAGTGATCAGAGTCCACCATTTTCTCCAGAGGAGCTGATCTTTGCTACCTGAAGAGCAGTAGTAATTTTGAGTGATCTCCAGCCCATCCCCAAGATTGGTAACAGTGGTTCCCCAGGAGGGAGTGGCTGGTTTGGAGGGTGGAGTCTATGGCATTGTACCTGTCTGTGGTCCCACCCCTCCTCAACACTCACCCTCTCCAGGTTCAACCCCTCAAATCTCCAGGAATTTCCCAACCTGGAGTTGACAACCCTATCTCCTTCCCAGTCAACCATCAACCTACCTTTAGTTTTCCATCTCCTCCCCCCTCCTAGAGAACAGTTGTAATTTTGAGTGATCTCCACCCCCCACCTGGAGACTAGCAACAATGGTTCCCCATCAGGGAATGGCTGGATTGGAGAGTGGAGTCTATGGCATTGTACCTGTCTGAGGTGCCACCCCTCCTCAAACCTCACCATCTCCAGGCTCCATCCCTCAAATCTCCAGGAATTTCCCACCTGGAGTTGGCAACCTGATCAGGACTGGGTTCAATGAGTTTTCTCCCAAAGGCCAACATAGGTGTGGAAAGGGCCTTTTACTGACGGAGGAGAAAGTACAGGTGCCAACACTGATTAGGGAAATACCTGGAGATTTGGGGAGGGTGGATCCTGTGGAGGGCAGCATTTGGGGTGTGTGTGGAAGGACTCAGCAGAGTATAATGCCATAGAGTCTACCCTCCAAAGCAACCATTTTCTCCCGGGGAACTGATCTCTGTCATCTGGAGGTCAATTGCAACAGTGGGAGATCTCCAGGTCCCACTTGGAGATTGGCAACCCTAGGGGAAAGTAAGCCGCACAGTGGGGAGTTGAAGAAAATGGTTCGATGGTCGCTGGCCCACCTTGTTAGCCAGCCAGCCATGCTGAAGCTAAGCAGGAGAGAGAGCCTTTTCCCATTTATTCTGACAGGAAGTGGCCATTGGGGAGGGGGTTATGGGCGGGGGAGGGGGTTATGCTGAAAGTTGTTTTTTTTTTTACTCACAGAGCCAAGCTTGGCTGCCTACCAACAGCCACTGAGGGGACAGTCCCTCATAGGAGTCGAGAGAACTGTCTTCCTCAGGAGGGAGAGCTGTCTGCCAGGGGAAGTGGGTGGGGAAGAGGAGCAGACCCAGCACCTGGCCAATGGCACGCAAGTACTCTTGAGTGGCAGCTGATGGGCCAATGGCTGAGGGGGGGCATTTTACAGCCAATGGGAGCGCATGGAATCTTACAAAACCAAAAGATAATTATTATAAGGAGAGATGATCAGCAGATGATAATGCACACAGTGCCATTTTCCAGTGATATGTTTGGCTGAGATAAAGCTTTCAGTGTTAAGCCTTGCTGAACAGTAGGGACTGAACAAAGTTGGAGAATCTGAATATTTTATACAACCTATTTACCTGGAAGAAATTGTTCATCTTTTCACTTCAGGGCATTTAACCCCACCAGAGACAATTGGCTTTTGTTAGATGGGAATGGTATTACAGAAGTAGATGGAACCTCATTTGTTTCACTCCGCTGAGTGTGTTAAGATGGGGTGAGACTTTTTTTTAAAAAAAATAATGTATTTATTTTCATTTTACTATTGCATTTGTTCATTTTTCCTTTTCATTTCCCTTTGGTTTTAATAGGAAAGACATAAAGTTAGGCTTTTCCATCCATTTGGAATGTAATTTAAATGGACAGTATCTCTTACTTAAAGGATCTTTTCTCCCAAGTTTCATTCAGATGTAAGAAACAGGCTCACTTTTATAGTCAATTGAAGGCAAAATACATTCATTAGAGTTCTATACACACACCCCTTGCTTTTCTGCCCCAGTAAGTGGCTTAGGACATCCTTTTCCCCCTCATCAGCTTCACAGTGACAGAGGTAGGTTCGTCTGAGAGTGGGTGACTGGCTCAAGATCATCCAGTAAGGATCCCTGGAGGAGTTGGGATGCAAATCTGGGGCTCCCAGATCCTAGCTTGACCCTCTAACCAGTGCACAATTCTGGCTTCCCTTTGTAGGTGAGGCAAAACGCATTTCTGGTTGAAACTTTTTCATCCAGTTCAGATACAGTTCTTAGTGGTGGAATCTTACCACAGCCCCCACAAGAAGATAGCTAAAATGACTAGGAGCTGCTTCTGCTTATATAACATCTTAGGAGCCCACGGCAGCGCAGTAATCCTTGGTAGAAACAGTGCGGAGAGAAAGGCCCAGAGGTTTCTTTTCAGTTTCATTATCTCTTTACTTCCTCTGCTCCTTCTTCTAAGTCTGAACACAGCTTGAAATCTCTAGAACAGGCAGTTTAGCTTGCCTATTCGTTTTCATTAAAAAGGCAATAATGAAAGGATGTTTTTCGTGTCATTTTGTCGTTAGTTAATATATGAACACTCCTCCCTGCCAGCTGTTCTTCCTTTACTCTGTCTTTTCTCATTCTAGTTGCTTGGATTTTCACTTCAGGGCATTTAACCCCACCAGAGACAATAACTAATAGAGACTATGGCTACTGGTTGTGAATTGTTTTCTATTTAACAGGTGTTCTTGTTGGAAGCACCCTTCTGGTCCCAACCTGGCAGAAAATAGGGGGAAAGGTAAATGGGTCCAGGGTATGGGATGAAAGAACATAAGGGAAAATGGAGGAAGTAGGCAGGATAAATATATAACTTAATATCACAGGGATAAAGTATCTTCTTGTATCCCAGACATGGCTGCAGAGAGGTCACTCTCTCACCCAGGCACATTAGATAACATGATATGTCTTCTTGAATGATTTTATAATGTCATTTTTAATGAAGCTATAAACCTTGGCTTCACAAAAAACCAGTGGTATCCCTTTTTAAGGTATAAATAAAATCTCTGTCAGCTTGCACTTCTAGCATCTACCTATGCTGGAAGAGGTCTTCAGTGGGTTTGTAGGGAGGTGCCACATCTATGCAGATGACAGCCCAGATGGGTGGATCTGTGGAAGTCCTGAACAAATGCCTGAGAAAAATGAGATACATTGTTGTTGTTGTTGTTCAGTCGCACAGTCGAGTCCGACTCTTTGCAACCCCATGGACCAGATCACGCCAGGCCCTCCTGTCTTCCGCTGTCCTCTGAAGTTTGCTCAATTTCATGTTCGTTGCATCGATGACACTGTCTAACCATCTCATCCTTTGCCGTCCCCTTCTTCTTTGACCTTCAATCTTTCCCAGCATCAGGGTCTTCTCCAGTGAGTTCTCCCTTCTCATTTGGTGGCCAAAGTATTTGAGCTTCAACTTCAGGATCTGGCCTTCCAGGGAACAGTCAGGGTTGATTTCTTCTAGGATTGAATGATTTGATCTCCTTGCAGTCCAAGGGACTCTCAAGAGATGCATGAGAACCAATAAATGGAAGCTCAATCCAGACAGGATTGAGGTGCTGTTGGTCAATGACACAACTGCTTGAGGGCTAAGGTGTCAGCCTCTTCTGGAGAGGGTTGCAGTCCCCCCAGAGAAGCAGGACTGTAGCTTGTGGGTGCTGCTGGATTTTGCCCTGCAGGCTGAGGGTCAGATTTCCTTCTAGGCATATAACTTCTTTTATCAGTTTTTGTTTAACAAACCAGTAATGGCTATTCCTTGAAATGTGGTGTGTGATAATAATGATACATGCTTTCTGGCCACATCCAAGTTAGATTACTGTTGTCTGCTTTCTGTGGAGCTGCCTTTGGAAACTGGTCAGACACTTTGGTTGGTCCAAAATGCCCCAGCCAGATTATTGTGGATGCAGGAAAAATCTGCACTACCTGCCTGTTTGTTTTCAGATTCACATACCTGGTTCCTGTTCCTAAGGTTCTAAATCACTTGGCATCTTGGCACACCTCCTCCTGTACTATCCAGGGAACCAGTTAATAGCTTCTTCCTAAGCCCTGCTCTCTGGGTCCTGCTTGCAAAAGTAAGGCAGATGGCAACCAGCGGCAGGACTTTTTCTTGGGTGGGATGTCACCCTTGCAATGCCCTTCTCCTTCAGTTACCCTTGGTGCCTACTTTGCTGTCTTTTAGATGCCAGGCAAAAATATTTCCCTTTAACGGTAATTGAAATGTCCCATCTATTTTAGCAGCTTTTTTTTAGGGTTTGCTTCCGGCATTGTTTTATGCTTCTTACTATTGCCTTTATGGCTTAGTAAAATTACATGGGTAATTTTATGATTGGTTTCAATTATTTCATTGTGTTTTGCTTTGTTTACTTTGTGAACTGCCTTGAACAGCTCCCTGGAGAGGCAGTACACAATTTTTTAAAAAACAAATAAATTTCAATCTTTTACAAAAAGAGACACCCTTTATCCAGTATGAGCCTTCACCTCATACATTATGTGTACATTTGAATCTCAGAATATACATAGGCAGAAAGTTCCCAGCCTTGTCCAATACGACCCCGACCCCCAATGCACACCAAACTAGGTGCATTTGGGGAAGCAAAGGCTTTCCTTGTATTCTCTGTAAAGTGGAAGGAGTGGATGTAGAGCAAAAGAGCCAGGGCCTGGTGCACCTGTGTTTCATTCCCACTGCTATGACAGGAAGTCCATCTGCTTTGCAGAGTTGATGCTAAGGCTGCCACTTTTTCAAACACATGCCGCTTTATGAAACATTTATAAAGACTCTTAAGTATAATGGCAAAGCTGGACTGTGGAATAGGCCTGAATGTTAGCCATGAGACAATGCCATTTTGCTGGACAGTAGACATGTGCCCAGCCAAGGGAAACCTTGCCCTGATGCAGTGTGTCAAGCCAGATGTGGACCCATGGGCTACCCGATGCCTCTCGCTCCTGCACCTCTGCAGCCATATGCTGGAAGGCAAGCCAGCCTCCCTGACCCCACAATACATGGAGCCAGCAGCAGTTCACTAAGAGAAGCTATGCTCTGTAAAGAGAACCAGGACATTCCTTCACAGATGCCAAGAAAAGCTCTCTTTTCCATCACGCAGGCATCCCCCCCACACCTTTGCATAGTAACATCAGGTGAAGCATGTACTCAGCTTCAGCCTAAACAAAAGAACAAACTCCATGATGGGCCTGGGGAGCAGTCACGTCCTCCAGCTGCCCATCCAGATAATGCAGCTGTTAACCATTGGATTGTTAAGACTAAGTACCAGCAATGGGGCTGGAACATTACTATTGGTCTCTCTCTTTTGTCTCCCCCCTTCCTCATAAGAGATGTCACTATTAGTCAAACCATTATTTCAATTGCCTAATGATTTATCCCTTTTCCTGACCCATTAACAATAGTTATTTTGCAACATTCTCTGAGGACTACATGACCAATGGGTCTCCCACGTCAGGTCACCTTTTCAGGTATAAAAAGAGAGTATTCAGCCATTGCTCTCTCTCTCTCTCTCTCTCTCTCTCTCTCTCTCTCTCTCTCTCTCTCTCTCTCTCTCTCCTCCTAACCACACCCTGTCTTGCTGGATCCATTCCTTCCACATGGTCAACTCATGATCCCACTTCCTTAGTTTATGCCTTTTCACTGAAGACTCAACTTGCCTCATTGGACAGGTAACGTATCACCCAACCTCCATTCCTGCTAATGCAACCGTCTCTGAATCTTTCTATCTGAATTTCTAGATCTGTATTGCTTGTGTGTGTGCTTGATTTTATATTGCATGTGCGAGAATCACTAGTAAAGCAATCCCTGTTTTTAGACATCTTGCCTCAGTGTCTGTTTCTGGGACCTGGGTCAACTGACTTCCTTATACATAGGCAATTGGTCCCATAGTTAATGCTTATTGCCATTTAATATTCATATTTCCCCACTCTTTATAAAGAAATAAGGCAATTTGGCTAATAGAAATGGCAGAAGGCTGAGATATCTTTGTGTGATACAATCTCATCTAAAAGCCACCTTGGGGAAAGGTGAGGTGGAAAATGGGTGTATTTTTTTAAGCAAAACTGGTGAATAATTCTTGAGGGTAGCTGTGTCTTGTGGCACTTAAAAGGCTAAAAATAATTTAGCACAAGCTTTTGCAAGCTTGAAGGGAAGCAATACCCGGGTCTCATTTCACTCCTCCCCCCCCTTGCTCTGAAGAACGCTGCAATGAATGGACGTAGCACAATTTGTGTGCAGGGTATAATGTTTTAAGTAAGATCCACTCTGATGTCTACAATGATTTCTGTGACATTCTTAGCAGCCCTGGCAATGTTAAAACAGTGGGGGAAACCCTATCTATATGGTTGTATGTACAGCTGTATCAAATTGCTTTTGCTGGTGTTTTACCAATGCATATGAGTGCATGTCTGCAACAATTGAGTACTGAGCCAAACAATCTTTATTCCATCAAGTTGACTCTCATAGGGTGCATTTAGACAGCGTGCTGGAGCGGTTTAAACTGCTCCGGCACGATGCGGTTTTTTTTAAAACTGGAGAATCGCGATCACACTCACCTCCTCCTTCCCTCTTTCGGAGCTCCCCGCCGTCCTCCTGCAGGTGGGGGGGGGGGTTCCCCTCTCCTTTGAGCATGCGCACAGGCAGCCCTCTCCCGAACAGGAAGTTTGGCACGTGCGCAGAAGAGCGATCTTAACTGGTCCCTTTAAAGTTTAAATGAAGACTCCTTTTACATTGTCTCCCCGAAAATGGCCTCCCCGAGATCCCGGACTCGTCTAAATGCCTAAATTAGGCACCAGTGAAGCTTTTTTTCATTTAACTTAGGAGCGGAGCTCCGCTCAAGCGCACACCGCTAAGGGGGGGGAAATGGCAGACTAAAACCGGAAGCTGGAGGCAGCTTCCCAGAGGGGAGGGGGGTTGAAGCACCCGGAAGTGGCTGGATGGAGCGATCAGACAGGGAAAAGTGTGGCTTGAAACGGAGAATCATGGAAAACACCACTTGGGTAAGTGGTGTCAAAATACTCCGTTTCAAAGGGGGTTTGCTCCAGAAAGCGACGGCTGGGGACGGTAGGCAGATGTTGGGCGTGTGAACGCGCAGGTAAAAGCCGTTTCTGAGCCGTGCCGAAAACGGCTCAAATGGCGCGTCTTAACGCACCCAGAGATGGCATTTATCAATATACAAATCGATCAAAAGGCCTGACAGCTGAGGCAAACTGTGCATGCTTCAATTCTGAAATTATTTTTGTAAAATGTCTTGGTTAAACCAGAACGCAGGAGGAGTGGAACTCAGAGCAGAGCAAAATTTCAGAGCAGCAGAATGGGAAATACTTTCACCCGTGGAATCTAACAGTACAATCAGTTGCAGGATTCCTATAGTCTGTTGAAATCAGTGAACTTAGACTAAAGGAACTCTGCAGAGGATTGCACTGTAAGTATAGGCAGCAAGTCACAGTGCTTAACAGGAGAGCAATTGCTTGGATACAGATTCTGCTTTGGTAGAGTACAACAAAAAGCAAAACAATTTTATGGCAACTAGCTCAGCACATGGGAGACCATTTTTTACACTTCATAGAATTTCCCCCCCAAAATCAAAGCACCCACCAAGAGGGAGAATGTCCTTGTGAGCTTCCCTTTTAAGCAACAAATGTCTGGTTCCAAGCCAAAAAAGCTGAACTGACCCTACTATTTTTTGACCAGCTCCCCATTTTCTGAGCTCTGTGCAGTTTTGCAGAGGAATATACCACATGCAATAATACAACCCTAGCATTTTACGGAATAAAATAGGCCAGAAACTTGTAAAAGTGGCAGATCCCTTAGCACTTAGAATTTGAAAGGAAATTTTAAGGTTATGGAAACCTAGATCTGACTTTATGGGTATTATTATTGTTGTGAATGGTGATGTTGATGAGGAGGAGGATGTCTGTTGAGCAGTGTAACAATACTGCATGGCATTGAAGTTGAAAGAACACACATTAAACACTTTGATACAAAAATACTGAAAAGCTTTCTTGGAAATGGATGTTTTCCAAGTGCTCACTAAATCAGCTGAAACTCTCAGTCATAAAACAGTATCATTAGGGGTATGCAAAAAAGTTGGACTTGATTCTCTTGTTGTTTAAAAGCTCGAATTCTTCACTACTGGGACAAAATTAATCCAGTAGTTTTTACTTCCTGTTCCAAAGAAAGCCACATTTGTCATCCCTGATAGATTTCAGGCAGTTAGGAGGAAGTATCCCCATTCCATAGATAATAAACACTCTCCCTTACTGAGCAGAGAGGCATCAGTTGGTGTGGGGGTGAGCTTTCCTCTCCCTTTCCAGAGAGTTTGAGGTGGGATTGGTGTCATCGCAATGGGGTACATGTGTAGGGCTCTTAACATTTGAAGTGTCTTCTTTGCATGTCAGGACTAATACATGCATGTGTGGGCAATCTTTATGGGGGGGTAACAGTCTGGTGTATACCTGGGTCTCACTTTGAGTGGTGTCTTATAATGGGCACAAAAGGATTTCAGCAGTAAAACAGGCAGAAAATAGAACTATTCAAATCTTTATTTATTTATTGCCATCCCCTAGGACCAGGGATTGGGCAGTGGAACAGAATTTGAATTTTATTGGGCAGTTTGGACCTAAGTGCTAGGCATGAAAAATTGGAGTGTCAGAAGTCAAATTATGTGTACCATGGGAAAACTGTAAATATCAGAGTGACAGCTTTGTCTGATGATCCTGGTGGACAGTGCCAGATTTATGTATAGGCCAAGTAGGCTGAAGCCTAGGGCCTCTAAATCTAGGGGGCCTCCACAGCCCTGCCTCCCCCCCCAGTGGGCAGTCTCCCTTCTCCCAAAATTGCAAACCCAAGACTTCATGCAAGGGCCCAGCAACTATGAGTCTCAGGGCCAGCCAGTGGGGCCTGATTTGAAACTCTGGGGCCCAACTGGAAAAAATTTTCTGGGGTCTTAGTTCACAGCCAAAGTCTGCAGAATCTTAGAGATATAAATAAAATCCATCCAGATTGTCCTGGTGCAGGGGCCCCCTTAGGAGTAGCCTGGGGGGGCCAATTTGGCCAAATTGCTGCAATTGCCTTAAGGCCAGCCCTGATGAGACTGTGCAGGGGTTGGACTAACAAGCCCTGCCCCTTCTAGGTCCCTGGTGCCACTATGCAGAGTACAGACTCTAGGACTCCAGAGTCAGCAGCCCAGAATCAACAACCTTCCCCAGCTCAAGGGTCAGGTCCGTAGTGGTATGTGCTGCACTTAAATCAGTGGGAGAGTGTGAGTGGGGGCCCAGCTGGGGCAGATAGACCAGGCAAGCAAGCTCTCCCAAGTTCCTTCCATTCCTTCCCTCCTCCTTGGCTTGAACAGAGCAAGCACATGTGTCTGGCACTGGCTTCACCCCTCCCAGGCAGGGAAGTCTATCTTTCACACTTCACAGAGCCCTGTCAGTGCCTGCAGCATGCACTTGCAACCCCTTTCTCAGAACTTCTTGGATATGAAAAGAAATATTGATGGTGTCAATTGTCATGCCAATAAATCCAAACAACACTGCTCCCTGAGGGTTGCATGCCAATAAATCCAAACAACACATTAATAGTAGATTAATTGTTCTAAAGCCATTGCAGGATCTAATCAGGTTTTACATATTTATTTTCTATAACATTTTTTAGCAGTTGGCTCTTTTAAATGGCTAGTAGTGATTGTTGGATGGGAGCCTGGTGTTTGCTGCTGCTGGAATTATTAGATAAGAAATTATAGTTAATTATTAACCTATGTTTTTGCATCATTTTCAAGCCTCCTAATTGCATGTGTCTTGGAGAAAATTATTTTGAATCCTTTTGGCAATTTTGGGTGTTTATAAACTTTTGAAAATGTTTAGATTGGAAAATGATGTTGTGCTATAGGGATGGCTTGTTGGATGTGACAGAACAGACTCTGTCTTGTGTTTGCTTTAGTTTAGGTTGTTTAGTTTAGTTAAAATGGCCACCCACCCTGGGAAGTAGGGCAAAATTCCAGGGTAGGCCCACAAATCCCAGATGCCTCTATGGCCAAAAAGTGCAGGAAAGCCAGGGGGCGGAGTCAGAAGATATAAATGCTCCATCCAGCCTGGGAGGGGGGAATCGTCCTGCAACCCTCAGAGAGGCCATGAGGCTCTTGCTGCAGATTGCCCACAGGCAGAGAGAGGCCTTGGGGATCAGGGAAGACAGCAATGGGAAGGACTACCTGTAGAAGGCAGGAGACCAGACTGCAGGTTGGTAACTGAACCTCATCCCAAGGGAAAATAAGTATAGGGATCAGTTCAGGGACAGAGGAACTGCGTTTTGTCTTATTTTATTTGTGCCTGGTGGTGTTTTCCTTTCTGTGTTTGATTTAAAGTGCCTTTTTGTGTTTAAAATCCTGTTACTTATAAATAGTCAATAAAATCTTTGTTCTTTGTTTAAAACCCCAGTCTGGTGCTCTGACCACAGAGTCTCCCCCACTCTGCCCAGTACCAGTAAC
The DNA here is from genome assembly GCA_029375565.1 of Gekko gecko. NCBI lineage: Eukaryota > Metazoa > Chordata > Lepidosauria > Squamata > Gekkonidae > Gekko > Gekko gecko. The sequence continues at coordinate 42,434,711 of JAPDNY010000007.1, read as the reverse complement.
TTAAGAAGGGTCCTGGGAGGGAAAAAGCCCCAAAATGTGCAGGTGCCAACCCTCCAGGAGAAACTCAAAGTTAGGGGTTTTCATCTCCAAACCCCAGGACTCATCCAGAGGAAATAAAGGCATAGGGAAGTCAGTGAGTGGTGGCAGCTACTGAAGAGTAACAGAAGCCCACCAAGGAGATGGGAAGGCGAAGTGGGGCTCACAAGCCACAAACCGGCTATTCAGTCCCCCAGGGCTGAGAGTGGGCACTCGTTTCACCACAGTGGAAAATTGAATTCTGTAACCCTTCAGCAGCAACCATCTACACCTTGTGCCAATAGTCACCGATGGACCTCTGATCCATGTGTTTATCCAGTTGAAGATTAATTTTACTTTTTATTTTTAGATTCTAATCTGAGCATGAGTAAAAGATTTGAAAGTGGTGCTAGCAAGCACAAGAGACAGAGACTTGAAAATGCTATGGTAATGAAGTTAAGACCAATCACTGCTTTCGTGCATCAACCACTCATTGAAGCAACAAGAGCCAGTAGTGAAGCCATCCAACCTGAGCCAACTACTAGCATGCAACCAGACAAAAACCTCCCTGAAATAGAAACAGTGAAGCAGGATGTGGAACAGCAAGCTGATTATGAGGAAGCAGCCATGATGCTGGCTCAAACTGAAAATATAGAACTAATTCAAGAGTCCCTTACTAGACAGGGAGAGGCTAAAGAGCCACAAGAAAATAATGTAAATAGTCAGATTTTGCAGTTCACACCTGGTAAGATAGGCCAAGTCCAAGGTGTTCCAGATGCAGATAAAGATAATGCCAAACATATATCTACTGTAACAGATGTTGGTTTGTGGTCAGAATTATCACATGAGGAAGTATCCTATTGGGTAGAGAGGGGTCTGTCTCAAATTCTGCATCATTGTGTCCAGGTTTTGCACAAAAGCTCTTTTTTATTCAACAAAAGCAAATGGGGAAACATATAGCCAAGAGTGGCTTGTATATTCTCCCTCAAAAGGTCGGATTTATTACTTTGTTTGTAAACTCTTTCCAAACCTTGCATCTTCTTCCACAGCTTTAGCTACTGAAGGGTTTGATGACTAGCAAAACCCTCATCTTATCCAAACTCATGAAAACTCAGAGAAGCATAGGAATGCCACTACCTAACAAGGAAGTGAGGGCAAATGTTAACTTCCAAGCTAGATGAACAAATAAAAGCAGAACAGCAGTACTGCCGGCATGTCATGGAGAGAATTATTGCTGTAATATGCACTATTGTAGAATAAGGCTTAACAGTCAGAGAAGACAATGAACACTTTGGCTCTCCAATTAATCTCCAAATATGGTCTTTTAGAACTAGTGGAAAAATTTGATCCATTTTTACTTGCTCATATCAATCGGTATGGACATTCTGGATCAGGCAATCCCTCTTATTTGTCAAAAACTATATGTGAGGAAATGATTCAACTCAAGGCAAAAAAAGTTAAGGATGCAATTCTGGCTGATGTGAGAAAGGCTGATATTTCAGCTTTTCAGTAGATTTCACTCTTGACATTTCACATACTGATCAGTTGACTTTAATTATCATAAACATAAAGTAGATTCTAAAAGTGCCACACTGTCAGGTAATCATGGTCTTATTATTTACACTTCCCAGTCAATATAATTTGTAAACTCAAGGTTTGTTTTTTTAAGAATAACATTACAACTTCATTTTCCTAAAAATTAATGCTTATTCCACAAAAGGTTTACAAAGTTTAGTTATTGCAAAAGTTTTTCAGTTTTAATTTTAACATTTATGCATTTTTGTCAATCACTATGGTATTTAACAATAACATCTTATGTCCTTTAGAGGAGAAATTGTGAATTGCAGAATTTTAAATACCCGTCATCATCCTTGGCTTCACGCAGTTTTGTTTATAACACTCTTCCATTTTCTTCTAGTTGTGAGGGTGGGGGAGGGCGGACAAACAAACAAATAAATAAATAAATTGGGAGGGGCCTCACATGTGGAGTAGCCTAGGGCCTCTCTTCATCTAAATCTGGCCCTGCTGGTGGACAAAAGACTAAGTGTGCCTGATGGCTGTGCTCAGGGTAGCTGACAGGTTTATTCTAAGGGTTATTACTTAGCAGATCCTTCCATACACTAGAGCAATTATTAATCCTAATCAGTGAGGCACCTTTGTAATCTGGAGATGAGGTTGATGGGACTGCCTCCACGTAGACCTTTCCTGCAAAATCGGCTGCTTCCCTACTCACATGTGGCAGTGCCTAAGGCTGCTGGAATTCTACAGGAATCCTAGCTCAAATGCTTTGCACATAAACAAAAATGGGATAAACTGAAGTTAGGAGATACACATGCAACCTTTTGGAGGTTCCCATGTTGTGGTTCACTTGGCAAGCTTCAATGAGATACGGACATTTGCTTTTTTCACCACTATGGAACACAGGCCTATTAGCACAGTATCTAAACCCAGGCTTTTGGTCTGAGAACCCAGGCTGGGAGAAAGTATACTTCAAATAGCTCAGCACAGCAAGGTGAGATGGGGGAGGAGCAGCTTTAGTTCATCTCACATTGCTCTCTTGTTTGACACCCTGTTTTGCACATGAGCTGGCAGAATTGTGCACATCCGGTTAAAAAACCCCATCACTTTGGGTGCTTTTCATCCCTTATTGATACACCCAGCCCTGGCTCTCACACAAAGAGCTATCTGAGAAGAGGGGGGATGGGCTTCTTTAGTAGGGCTGCCATTTGCAAAGTGAGGGTGGGGTAACACTCCCCTCTGCCCCCACTTTCTGCCCTCACTCCAGCGAAGGGGTGGAGGAATGGGGTGTTAGAATGGTGCCTGTAGCATCATGATGGTGTTACTGGAAGTGATGTTACTATGACCGAGTTCAGATGGGCAGTTTGGCCTGAGATAGGCACATTTCAGAAACGTTTCACAAACGGATTAAAGGCCCAGTTCACACAGGCACATCTGTCAAGCGTTCCCCAGCCATACTCAACCCATCTTGTAACGCTTCCCTTCTGAGTTTAAAAAATACCAGGTGAAAGTGGAAGCAAACCCTGGAGAGCATGTTCATTCTGATTCCCAGAAGTGTGAACGTGAACAAGCTAATCCAGTAGGGATGCTCTTATGCGCATGAGTGCTTATGTGCATGAGCGCATGAGCACATATTGTCAGGTTACATTACAAAAAGCTGCTTACAGCCGCACCTCCACCAGGGGCAGGCCAACAGTGCAAATGCTCCCTTGCGCCTTCTCCCCAGTATGCTTCCACATCAGTTTGTGCAGTGTGACCGGGAAAACCTGAAACAAACCTGCTCCGGGTCTTTTTGCCACAACTCCCTCATGCTTCAAACTGCCAGCCTGGCCTCAGCCTATGTCATTAGGTGCTCTAAGATTCAGCCAAGGCTCTGGCAATGTGGTGACATCACTTCCAAATATGCAGCCATAAATGACATCATAATGCTGTGGGGCAGGCAACCCTGTCCTCTAGAGGGTTTTTTAAAAGCTGAGTCTGAAAGCAGAAATGGTGACTTGGATCTATATGGCAGAAAAGAAGGCACTAGATTCTAAGCTAGCTGAAGATTGAATATATAGGACTCTAGGATCACTGCCCACACTGTATATTTTAAGTAGTGTGCCCCAAAATGTAACACGTGAATATCACATCCATCTTGCATAGACGAGTGGCCGCACTCTACATGGTAGTTCATGAAACAGCAACACTGATCCTTTGTATTCATTGATTTCTATTGAATACATCATGCCTCGTCATAATTTTATTACTTTCAAAGAAATAAACCAGAGACCTACAGTGTGGATCATTGCCAAGAAAGTCTAGATTTTGTCTAAATTTTATTGTAAGAAAATAAGGAAAGTTTGTGAGACTTGAAACAAAAACACCAACCTAATCCACAAAACTAACATTAAAACAAATGCCTAAAGTAGCTAATTTAAAAATTTTTGCATGGTAGCTTTTCCAGTTCCTCCTACTTTTCATGAATCAATCTTGGGTACTAATGAATGCAAAAGGTTTGGCAGGTGTTATTAGATGCTGGAAGGTTCTGCTTTAATAGCCAAATAAAGTAGTTGATGAGGACTTCTATGACTGCTTAAATGACATATTTGTGCATTTGCAAAGGCTAAAACAGTCTGAAGATATTTCTTTTGATGATAGTGCAGCTTTGATTGGCCTTGTTTGATTATTGCCTGTCTGGGTTACTCTTGGTGGCAGATGATATGGATTATACCTCATTAGTATAACGCGATTACTTCCTCTTGCTTTTACCCACCTTCCTGTGCATTTTAGCAAAACTGAGTTTTATTTTGACATAAGTGAGTTGTATCAAATCCATATAAATGAGGTACACAGATTTTATATGCTTGCAGTGCAATCCTATGCAAAGATACTCAAGTTTAAACCCATGGGTTTAGGCTGAAGTGACTCTATATAGGAATGTATGTTAATCTGCTTTAAAACATAACTAGACATTCTTGTTATGGATTAAATGCACCTTTTATGGGGCTATGTCTATCTCTCTTTTTAACAAAGACCAATTAAAGTGAGGGAAAGCTCTCTTCATATTTTACAAAATGGGGCAGTTTAAGGCATTTCAAGTTGTCTAATAATTAAGCCTTAAATTATTATGAGCCAGTAATCCACAAAATGCAAATAAATGACGATTTGTATCCTACCACAGTTTAAAGCATTTCTTGGGCCTAAGGAGCCTTTCTCATACAGAAAAGCCCCTTCTATTGAAGGAAAAGCTATACTATTCCTTTCGAGTGCCTGCTCTTGTGCAGCTAGAATGGGTCCTTCCATTTCTTTCTTTAAGTGCTCATTTAGGAGCTACTTCCAGGTGTTTTTGTTGTCAATTTTATTCTCTATGCCTTTCAAATATTGCTGAACAGAGTGGTAGGATACAAAGCAATATTTGGTTTGTGCTCCCATTAATTTCTGGCTGATGTGAAGCCATACTTCTTGCAAAGATTCCAGGGCAACATACCTGCATCTCTATTGTGACATGCTTTATAGCCTGTTTCAGCAATTTTACTGCAGGTATTGACCATGTAGTCAATCGTTTCATCTGTTGTCTTGCAAAGTCAATATTTGCTGTCATCACTGGTCTTCTGAATCTTGGCTTTCATACTATTCCTTTTGAGTTCCTGCTCTTGTGCAGCTAGAATGAGGCTTCTGTTTCTTTCATCAAGTGCCTATTTAAGAGCTACTTCCAGGTGTTTTTGTTATCAACTTTATTCTATATGCCTTTCAAATATTGACCATGCAAGTGCTTTTCCTTTCAGTTGTGAAAGTGAGTTTTGATTCCAATCTTTCTGTAATCTTTGGTTTCTGTAACCTTAAAGAAGTCTGCCTTGCACACTTCAACTAGAAGTATCTCTTTACTTTTCTTGGTGTAGTCATTCAGTGCTCATTCTTCTTCAACTGCTTGCTTAACTTTCAGGAGACCTCTTATACCTAATTTTCTTGGTAAGTAAAGATAATCAACATCACTTCTAGGGTGCAGTGATCATCTTGCAAGTTTTGCAATCTATTGTTTCTAATTCTGCTTGTTTCTAAGTGATAATACCAGCTGTGTATCTTAGAACACAGACTGTCCACATGTTAATTGCCCTTACCGTGTTGCCTTCATTTAACTTTGTTCACAATATTTTGTTAACTCTTTGGTAATGCTCTTTGGTTGTATTGTCAGCTTCCAAAATTCCAAGATATTTGTAGTTTTCTTCCAAGCCCAGTATTTTGATGTTGTTGTTGTTTGGCATCTTGATTTCTTCTTGTCTAACAATCTTTCCACTATTCAGTGGAAGGCCAAGGCCAAATTCCGTTGCTATATTTCTGCTAAATATTCAAACTGTATTTAGCAAAGAATCAATCAATGATGATGACTTTCCATACATTTTCAAGTCAGCTATATACAATAAGTGTAAAATCTTTGGGTCTGTCTTTGAAAGTTGGTATCCTAGGCCTGTGCTGTGTAGAATGATTGTGAGTGGTCTTAGGGCAATGAAAGAGAGCAGCTGTGGTAGTTAATCTCCTTGGAAAATACCTTGTTTGATATTAACTGTTCCAATTTCTTCTCCATTCACTATCAGTCTGGTGTTGTATTTACTCGTGGCAGTTTTAATAAATGTTATTACAGTTTGCTGTAATAGTTAAGCCTATAATTTCTAGTGTTTTCAGGATCCATGTATGAGTGAGTGAATCAAATACCTTCTTGTAATCTGTCAAAGCAACATTCAGGTTGGTTTTCTGCCTTTTATAATTTTGTAAGACCATTTTATCAATCAATCTCTGATCTTTAGTGCCTCAGGATTTTCTGAAAATTCCTTTTTGTTCATGTGGTAAAATTGAATTGAGCCATATGTATTTGTGAATGGAAGTTGTTGGGAGGCAGGTAATGGAATGGAAATTGCTTGACACTGCTCCTTTCTTTTTGTTCTTCAAAATGAGAAATGTCCTGCCAGTTGTTATCCAATCAGTTGTTTATTATTGTTGTTGTTGTTGTTCTTCTTCTTCTTGTTATGAAGAATTGTAACACTAAGATATTTGACTAATAGATGGTATTCCGCAATTCAAGATCTCACCAAATTTTGGGAATTGCAAATGTATGTTCACAGGATTGTTGCTGTTCCAGGCAACACTGTCTTCTGGAGCAGAGCTGGTAGTGTTGCTTGGAACAGGAAGAATCCTGTGAAAAATACATCTGCAATTCCCATGAACTTGGCTAGATCTCAAATTGCAGGACAGCATCTACCAGTCAAATATATTATTATTACTATTGTGCTGCTTTTGTTGAATCAAATTTTTGTTGAATCTTTTGAGGATCCACTGTATATTGTATAGGGCTTCCAGGGCTTTTCTCATTAAATTGAAATATTTCACCCAGCCCTCTTGCTCCACGAAGATGAAATGTCTACACCTCTGAGCAAACATGTATACAACTGGCATTATTAATTACTTCTTGGTTAAATTTCAACTTTGCCTACGGCCAGGATTTTTTCCAGTAGCTTGTAAACAACAATCATAAGCAGGGTTCTTTTAAATGTGCATATCTGAAAAGGGCAACTCCGTTATCTAAAGTATATTTCAACTATGTAAAACATGAAACTGCTTTACCATTTTTCCCTCTGTGTTCTAAGCACCATGTACTGCTCTCAGGGAGCAGTGCAGGGAGATCCAGAGAGCTGCTTTTAAAACAACAATGAAACTAAAACTAGTTAGATTTCTTGGGCACAGCCCTTGCTATGAACTAGTGTAGAAGACAGGCTCCCTGACTTCAATTATGGACCACGGAATAACTGTATTGAAAGTTCAAACAGTTTCACCATCTGTTGGACCTCACATTTTAATTGAATTTTGGTTGCCTTCCTCCCCTGGGATAGTCAGAATCTAATAGTTCACTGAATAGGAAACGACTACTGAAGAAACGTATCTTGGGACTTAACACTGCATAAAACTTAAAACCGCATCAACTTTACAGTTTGCCTAATGGACTCAAATTAGCCTAATGGACCAGAGACCTGCTGTACTGTTAATCCTTCACCTTGGTTGAGTGTGTTTCTGCTGGAAATGGTACAGTCTAGGAGAAACTTGAGGAGACCACAATGCTCCAATCAAAAACATTTTACATAGCCTACTTTTAAATAAGTTATACATATAGTATTGTAGGCAGGTCAGAGTGGTTCACTCATTTCTTAGAACATTAATATGCTAAAGATATGAATCTGGGTAAAATCCACCAGAAAGGTCTCCTTTGCTAGCACCACTGAAACGAATGGGTGAATTGTAAGATCATTATTTGCAAGAGACATCATTATTTGTTGTTGTTGTTGTTAAATTTATACCCCGCTCTCCCTGCCAAGGCAGGCTCAGGTGGCTTACATTAAACTTATCCAAAACAAATTAAAATCCTAAAAACAATTTTTTTAAGTGCTGTATCCCACCTTCCCTCACAAGTGGGCTCAGGGCAGATTACAACAGGCAAATAAAACAGTTAAAACAACTTCCACATACTGGCAGTTAAAAACCTATAAAACCCAGATTAACATAACACATGATGGTGAACTGGTAATTTAACAAAGCTCCCAGGTACATGCTATGTGTGTATCCAAAAAGGGCCACCATATTAAGCAAGTGGACAAGAACCTCCACCTATGGCACAGGTTGACATAGTGCACAGCGTACGGGAGGATTAGAATTTAGGGTGGATTAGAGCAGGGGAGGCCAGAGTAATTGGACACCCACCACCTCAACCAAAAGCCTGGTGGAACAACTCCATTTTACAGGCCCTGCAGAACTGTAGAAAGTCCCACAGGGCCCCGATCTCAGTTGGGAGAGTGTTCTACCAGTCCGGAGTCAGAGCTGAAAAGGCTCTGGCTCTGGCTGAGGCTAAGCAAATGTCCTTTGGGCCGGGGAATACCAAAAGACGTTGTTCTGATGAGCATAATGCTTTTTTGGCATTTCTTGGAAAGAGGACATGGCTCAGAGGCAGAGCATATGCTGTGTATGCAGAAAATTCCAGATTCAGTTTCCTGGTGCTCTCATTTACATGACCCTGAAATCTTGGAGAGCTGCTGCTGTTCAAAACAGGCAGTACTGAGCTAGATGGAACAGAAGGTTTGACTCAGTATAAGGTAACTTCATATACACAAAGGCTGTAAGGTTTTACTCCAATCATCTTCCTTTCATTATAATAGACTAGGAAGGGAAGCCTGTTGTGGACTTGAGACAACAGGGGCTAGACAGGCCCCCCCCCCGCAAAGAAGGTGGTGAAGGCAGGCGTACTGGGGGCCGTTGGGAAAGGAGCTGACCCACCGTCCGTGGCCTCCACCGTCCCCCTTGCTGAGACACCATCTCTCCGGGGCCCCACGTCCTCCTGGCGCTGGCCCTGGCCTCGCTCCCCGCCCAGCACCATCGTCTGGCATCGCAGCCTCCCTTCCCCAGCTCCTGGTAGTGGCGTTCACTTGCAGCATTCGCCTCCCGCCTCCCAGCCAATGGCACGCCAGCAGCCTTGAGCAGCAGCTGGCAGGCCAATGGCTGATGGCGCACATTTTTCTGTGTTCCCCATAGGCCAGTGGGGAAGTGAAAACTCAATTAGTATAAGGAGAGATGGCAGCAGCTTCCTGTCCCACAACCAACCATTATTTGTGTTTTTGCTTCAGTTTGGTATTATTTGAAATATGTTTTCACTCAAAGTGGTTTGGAGAATAGATTTCACTTGCAAAAATATGTTGATCTTCTATTCAAATAATTTTCTTACAGAGAACATGCTTTAGCATCTTCACTGAGAGCATTCATTTATTTCTCATACTAATTCTTATTTTTTTCCCGAGTATAGGAAATTGTGTATTGTGTAAGAGATATGGATCTATGGCTGTCTTTTCAATAACCAGTGCAATATATAAAATAGGACACCTGTTTTCTTACAGCTATGGTGGGCAATCAAAAATGATAGCTGTCCATTCTCTGCTACACAGTGTTTAATTTATGATTTAAAGATTTCATCTCCTGCCAAGGCACAGATTTATAGCTGTGCCAGCTGCCACTAGAAAATATTCCGACTAACTTCAAGTATACTTACAAGACAATGTGTTCTTGCATGTTCTTTGTAAATAAAAAGGAATGTGTTCTGAACACCTTGCTAATGTAACATGGGAAGGAGATGCTGATTATGTCCATGTAGGAAAAATGCAACCTTGCTTTCAGACCACTGCATTAATATGAGCCCTTAAACAACTTTCTGAGCATAATTCCAATTTATTGTGCTGCTTGTTATTTCCACACACACCCTCAGTATATTGGCTTACAGGGCTACACCCACACACCATTTCAATACTGCATTTTCATTGCATTATAGCAATTATTTGCAACTACATAGTCTTGTCTACAGAGGATAATCCAGTTTTGATGCACTGCTATAGTGCCACAATCCAAAATGTGTAGATGCAGCCACTATTATATATTCCTGTTCATTAAACCCTTTTAAAAAAATGAAGCAGTCAGATCATATTGACAAAATATCTGTTACTATTTACAGAAGACATTGGGGCTCTTTGCTATGGCCACAAGTCAATTGGGGGAGGAATTCCAGGAGCCCTGCTCTGGTTACCCTGAGGCCCATGTAGCTAGGCAAGCCATGCGACTGGGCCTAGATGGTGCAAGGATGGTCCTGAGGGAATCTTTGTCTTTGAGGGCTGCATGGTGGTTCTTGGCAGTCCTGAGTGTGATTCCCATAATTATAGCTTTCTGGTGCTTCTGTGTGAGTCTTGGGACATGTGTGGACTCCAGGTAAGTGAGCAGGCAAATCAAAGAGCACTTCCTACCACCAGATGCAGCACTATCCTAACTAGAAAACAGCCTGTCTGGATAGGATGGAATAGTTGTAATATCCAGACATTGATCAGCCTTGCTTTTCTCTGTTAAAACAGTCATGAACCAGTTCCCAATGACTTTTACCATGCCATGAGAGGTGTCATCCCTGCCACTCCAAACTGCCATCTTCCCAGGTTCTTGTCAGCCCATGCTTCTATTCCTGGGGAAATCAACTCCTGCTTGTAACTGGACACTTTCAAGGTACATAAACAGGAGCAGGCAAAGGACTGCTGCCTTCAAAGAGTCAGAATAAATTGTTGCCTTGTATAGCCAGGTCCTTACTTGCTGTTGGCAGGGGTCTCTAGGATCTTGTCTGGGATCTTCCTGTGCACATGCAAAATGTGTGCACCATGATGATATCACCTGGAAGTGACATCATCACATTTCCAGCATCGGGAATGACACTAGTTTTTAGGCAAAAATCTATGGTTTGAGCCCAATTTTACCACAGAGTTTTGCCCCAAAACTAGAGTGTCATCCCCCGATGTCAGTGACATGGTGATGTCACTTCCAGGTGATGCCATTATGTTACATTCAGGGGCATTTGTGGGTGGGGTTTTCCACCACCAGTCAACTGGCCAGTGGCAGAAAGGGTCCCGCAAAAGCGGGGGAATCCCTGCCTGGACCAGGGGTCTGACAACCCTAGCTGTATTCCATTGCTGGGAGCCTTATGCCCCCAGAACTGCATGGAGCAGGGGGTTGAACTAGATGGCCTGTATGGCCCCTTCCACCTCTGTGATTCTATGATTCTATACTTTCAACCTGAAATTCAAAACACAATATGGATGTGTCAGACAGACCAGCCAACTTTGGTTGACAGCCAGAGGGTTGCACTTGCCCCCACAAGATCTGTAATCAGTCTCACCTAAGAAAGTCACTGGGTGTCCTGAGCCAGTTAACAACTCTCAGTCCTGTTCACATGTTACCATCAACATATATACAATCTGCATGTACACACATATACCAATTTGCAAGAAAGAGCTAACATACATTCACTTTACCAACAAAACCAAGGATCAGTACCTGAATATAGAATATCACACATTCAGCTGTACATGTCTTGAAAGTAACCAGAGAACTACTCAACACACAAAGAAAAATCAAGTGTGCAGTGTACATGGATTGTATAACTTGGGAACTGGGCTGGTATTATTGTAAAAATCCCAGGCTGGCATGTATCAGATTGCCCCATTATATCCTTACCCTAACACTGTGGCTCAGGTTCCAGTGAGAGTTTGTAAGTGACCTATGTCATTCAGTATGCTTCCTGACTTGCTTACAGATAAGATAATCAAAATAATTTGTTTTGCAAATTAAAGTGTGTTAACAATTCTAGAATTCCACATGTTTTGGCATTCTGGGCATGCCTATTGGGAAAGAAGGGCATAGCCTATGCAGATCAGGCTACCATATCCCCCCCTATACACTTGTATAACTCTAGCCATGTGCATCTATGCAAATGAGGGCCACCTGCTTCTCACAGCTGGTAGGTTGGATTGATGACAATGCCATCGACAGAGCCTCTTCTGTGGTGGCAGAATGCTTATTTCAGATTCTTTTCCTCTTTTCTTTATTCAGGACCAAAAAGTTTGACATGTATAAATACCTGGTAGCAAACAACATCAAAAAAGTGAGATTGCAAACGATCCAGCATTGGGAATATTCTTATTCTATAAGTGCCACAAAATGACTCATTGCCAAACCAGCTTGCTTCATCTTCAGTGTCTGGTCTTGCCCCCTCAGGGATAAATTGTTTGCAGCTTGCAGAGAATTAGAAATGAATGATTCTTCATTGAAATGGCTCAAATGCTGGCGCGAACAGGAAATTACAAGTAAGCTCAGAAAGATGCTTAAAAACCAACTGAATAGATCCCTTCTGCAGTTGGGTTTGACTTTACCTGCTTCTAGATATATATCCAAATATCCTGATTTTAGGTATTAGCTCCATGAAACTGACAAGATTGAAATCTTCTTTAAAAATTCCTCTGGATAGCAGAATGATTCACTTTCTGAGCAACCAGACTAGTTTCAGTAGCCAAGGAGGAGCATAAAATAAGATGATACAGTGCTCCACAAATCCAGATTACTATCAGGATGGATTATTATAGTTTGCTCTACATGGGGCTGCCTGTGAAGATGGTTAGAATAGTTCATCTGGCCCAGAATGTGACCTGTAGCTCTGTATCTCACCCGCTTTGTAAGTGTTACTTTGGCTTTTGGTTTGCTTCTGAGCCAGATTAAAAATAGTGGTGTTAATATATAAAGTCCTATACAGCCTATGACCACCTTCAGTTGTGTACACCTGCCCACTCACGGAGGTATCTTCAGAGGACCTGCTGAGCGAGCCTACACATACAGAATGGAGATAGGTGTGCACCAGGGACAGGGCCTTCTCAGCATGGCACCTGTGCAACTCCCTCACTACTTCATTTAGAGCATTCAGATTCTTCTAGATGCCAGGTAAAGCCATTTTAATATTTTTAATGCTGGCTTTTATGATTGTTATATGTTTTATTTGGGGGTGTCTCCTTTTTAAACCTCTTCTTTTAGGGTGATATATACGAGATTGGGGTAGGATTGTTTTTAGGGATTTCAGGGCCCTTTTTGTAGCAGGAACTCCTTTGCATATTAGGCGACACACCCCTAATGTAACCAATCCTCCAAGAGTTTACAGAGCTCTTCTTACAGGGGCTACTGTCAGCTCTTGGAGGATTGGCTACATTAGGGGTGTGTCGCCTAATATGCAAAGGCGTTCCTGCTACAAAAAGAGCCCTGGGTGTTGTGAATATTTAGGAGACTGCTTTAATTTTAGCATGTTGTAAGCTGCCCAGGCTATCCCTATCTCATCAGATCATGACTGCTAAGCAGGGCTGGCCCTGGTTAGTTCTTGGGTAGGAGACCACCAAGGAACTCAAGGATTGCTACACAGAGGCAGGCAGTGGCAAACCCCCTCCGTTCATCTCTTGCCTGGTGAACCCTATGGGGTTGCCATAAATCGGCTGTGACTTGACAGCATGTTCTGCCATGTTGTAAATTGCCCAGGGTAACAGTTGTGTGGCAAATGGGGTATAAATATTTCAGAAAAATGAATTACCCATCAGTCCCCATTCTCCTAAAAACTAACATTTCATATTTCTGAATTTACTATGTGTGTTGTATTTTATGTGTATTTCCCTTACACCATCTCCACAGGTTAACCCAGTATATCCAAATTTAGAGGTGACACAATTTATTTATTTATTTACTTGCTTTGACTCAGGGTCCGGTCACACTGCCGTTTTGATTGGGATTCACTGCTGTTTCCTTGCGCATGTCAGTTTCACGTTCACACGCACCAATCCGCCTCCCGCCCCGAAGCAGGCTTACTCGTGCAATGCTTCCGGGTTTTCCTGACCCCTGGAAAATCTAGTGTTTTCCTGGCACTTCCGCTTTGATTGCACAATTTCACCTATGTGGACAGCCCATCTCTCGCAAGGATTGCGATTAGGGCCGTCTGAACGCTCTTTGTGCTTTTTTTTTTTTTTTTTTTAAAAGCTTCCAGTTTGAGTGCTTGAGAAAACATGCGCTTAATAAATCCATTTAATGTTTAATAATGGATTTATTAAGCGCATGTTTAGTCAAGCGCTCAAACCAGAAGCTTTTTTTTAAAAAATGCACAAAGACGGCCCTGGAGGCGGGAACGAGAGGCGGGGGCTCCGGCAGCCTGGATGGGGCCGGTAAGGAGGATGGCAGAGACGGCGGAGCCTATTTTAGTGGGGCAATGGCGGCAGCGGTGGCGGCAGCACCCCCCCCCAAAGTGTCGGCAGGAGCTGCAGCCTCCCAAACCTCCCCGTGGCCGGCAGGATCACCTGGAAGGACGGCAACCGGGTGCTGGGAAAGAGGGCTGGCTGCATGTAGACAGCCCAATGAGAATAAAAATGTTCCCGATTTAAATAAACCGGGAACAAAGCGCTTGTCATTTGCAGTGTAACCAGAGCCTCAAACTCAGAAACCAGGTCTCGGTCATATAGCTGAATTAGATAGCTTCTGTTAGCAAATGGACAGCTGCATTCTGTACTAGCTAAAATGTCCTAACTAAAGTTTCCTAACTGAAACTCCACACAGAGCACATTACAGTAGTCTAGCATCGAGGCTAGCAAAGGATAAGAACCGTCATAGATACGGCAATGGGATAAGAGTTAAGTTTTTAAAAGCATGCTGCATACTTAGCAGTGGGGCTCACATTTGCCCATGTTTCTTTTCCCATAAAGATTATGCATGTCCCCTTTGTAGGACTCTCCTGTGCATTCTGTGCACCTTGGTGTTTAGTCATGCCAGCCACATAACCATGGAAACGTCTTCGGACAGCGCTGACTCTTCGGCTTTGAAACGGAGATGAGCACCGCAACCCTAGAGTTGGATTCGACTGGCTTTCGAGCAAGGGAACCTTGACCTTTACCTTTAGTAAGACTGCCAATTTCGGGTTGGGGAATTTGAGGGTGAAGCCTAGAGAGGGCAGAGTTTGGGGAGGGGACTGAGCTGAACAGAGTGGAGCCATGGAGTCCACTCTCTGAAATTGCCATATTCTCCAGGGGAACTAATCTCTGTAGTCTGCAATTGTAGTTTGTACTTGTAATTCTGGAAAGTTGGCCACCCTATCCCCCAGTCACTATCAACCAACTTTTTTCCCTTTCAGGTCTCAGGTAATAAGAACCAAAAGATATACCCTGAGTTTATCTTTCACAGGTTTTTTCCTTTTAGTTTCAATGCTTATCCAGCTTATATAACTTGAGAAAGAGAGAGAGAATGAGAGAGAGAGAGAATATTTTACCCTGGCCAACCCAGATAAGTAAATAAAGGGTATGTGTTTTGGTTCTGCACTTTCTGTGACTTGAACAGAGACTAAACCGAAAAAGAAAAAGAAAACCCCATTTGTACACTGCTGAGGAGAAACTGAAAGGAGGCTGCATGGGATCTGAAAGACTGTCTCCTGGGATAACTCAGAGAACTGAAACAGATAGTCATGAAATTCCCCAGTTTCTTCTGGTCCCCAGAGACAGAGTTACTTTTCAAAGGTGTTCACAATAAAAATCACAAAAGGCCCAGGAACTGAAGCCTCTTGACTTCCCATAGAGAGCAGATAAGTGTGGTGACAGTGAAGTGAGATGGTAAAGCTGACAAGTGTAATACTTTTCCAGGCACCAGCTAAGAAGATCCTTCTGACACTTCTGCTAGCAAAGCTTTTGTAGAATCTTCATCTCTCCTTGGTGACCAGGTAATTATGTTGCATGTAAAATGAGGTGTGCTGTCCATCTTGCCTCTCTGGTTTCAGCCGAGTGGCTTATTCACTCCTCATTCTTTTCCTCAGCCATTGACTTTTGGAGGAAATGGAAATAAACACTGGTCAGACATGCATTTGTCAGCAAGAGCTTCACTTCTGTGGTTTTCCAGTGATAAAGTAAGTTACAACAAAGGTTCTTCAGCTCATCTGCAGAAGTTATGTTTTCGGCTTTGCTCATTTTTTGTTCATTTTGTTCACAAAAGATAGTATTCTATCATCTCCAGTCTCTGGCATGCAGGAGAAACAAGATACTTAAAAACTGGGATTCAGAAACACAGCTTGGATTGCAGATGATTCAGTCTAAGGGCCAAACTAGGTATTAAGGCATCTAAGGGTCCAGCCTATGGATGCTGTCATCTTTTTTGAACTGAACTCAGCCTATTTAAAAATGCCACAGTGGCCTGATCCTGATGAGGCCCACAGCAGGGCAGGACCAGGAGGTCTTGTCCCCCCACACACACCATTTGAAATGCCAAAACATCCACAAGGGACTGTTTCAGCACTGGAAATGGGGGGGACAAGAGCTCTTGGCCCCAGTGTACTGCAGGCCTGATCAGGTTGGGACCTCATGGCATTATTAAATGGTCTGAGTTCACCTCTAAAATGGTGGTGGCATCCATGGGTTGCACTCATAGATACTGTAACATCTAGTTTGGCCCTAACTTTACAGCCAATGTCGTATAGCAGCTAGACTGACTTATACTATGGAAAGTTGCATTCACCCCACCCCACTACAACCAGTTTACAAATTATACATTACAAAACTAGGGTTTGCCAGACCAATTTAACAGAGAGTAGCAGCCTGGCTTTTTCACAAGTGCTTCTGAATTATGCATTTATTTGTTTACTTTATTTCTAGTGCATTTTTCTCATTGAGACTCAAGGCAGAATACAAAATTCAGCAATATAATAGAAATAGTACAAGATATATAATAAGCAAGCACTGTAATAAGACTGGCCCCAGAACCTGATAGCACAGGCTAGCTTGTTTTAATCAGATCTCAAAAGCTAAGCAGGGTCAACCCTGGCTGGTATTTGGATAGGAGACCACCACCTATTTCTATGAATAGTCCAGGCTGTTCCAATCGCTTCAGATTTTGGAAACTAAAGAGTTTTGGCCCTGGTTAGTACTTGGATTTGAGGCCACCAAGGAAGTCCAGAATTAGCAAACCACCTCTGTTCCTCTCCTGCCTTGAAAACTCTATAGGGTCATCATAAGTTAACTGTGACTTGTGGTACTTGCTATTGGAACATGCAAGGTCTATAGTGCAGCCTAGGGTTGCCAAGGGTTACTGTTCATTTGTTGGGGGGCTTTGGGGGGCATTCCGGGGGTAGGCAGGGATGTCATACAATGTCCCCAGACCTTGACACAATGACGTCACCCAGAAGTGACATCATCATGCCAGGGACATTGCACAAGGGGGACGGTCTGGTATTTGGGCAAACGTTATGGTTTTTCGGCCTCAAACTATAGAGTTTCCCAAATACCAGAGCATACTCAAACGACGTCTCCAGCATGATGATGTCACTTCAGGGTGATGTCATTGCATCAGGGGTGGGTTTTTCTCTGCTGGCCAGTGGTGGGGTGAACCCCCCCAAAATTGAGGGTTTCCCTGATGCCACTGGGGGAATAGCAACCTTAGTGCAGCCTTGAAGGGGGCGGTCACTCTCGCGAGATAAAGTGGAGGGGAAGCAAGGCTATTTTCTCCGGAGGAATTTGACCCACAGTTGCGTGATCACACAGTCCTTGGAAGCTGCAGGCACAGCCCACCACTGCATGATCAGACGCAACTGTGGGTGAGTTGGGTTTGTCTTGGTTTTTTTGCTGTTTGTTTCTGATGTGCTTAAACGAGGAATAGATGATTCGCATCTCTGCACCAAGAGCTCCCTATGAAGTTTGCGATTACGTGCATACTGAGGGCGGGGGGAGACAATGGCACGGAGTTGGGATGGCCTGATCAGACCATCCCGACACCATGACAGTGCACTGGAGCAATCAGACATGGAAAACTCTATCCATGGCCCGTCGCAACTCATTTACTACCGGATTTTCCCCAGTGTCTTTCTACTCTGCTTCTGCGGTGGAGCAAAACAGGTTGCTGATGGGTGCAGGGCACTTCCCAGATGTTCATGTCTGATCATGCCCTTTAAATCTGCCTGACATTTGCGCTGATGGTGGGGCTAATTGTGCGTATGATCACACCCAAAGAAAATCTGAAGATCACCCTACAGGGGGATACCTGAAGGACTGTTACTTAGCATAGCTAGATTTCATACCCACAATTTCAAAGTAAGTCCTTGCTGTCTCCTGATTGGCTCTTCTGGAGACTTCCTGCTCCTGTAGAGCTTCCCGTTGCTCTTTGTTGGACTAGATGGGCCATTGGCCTGATTCAACATTGGCTTCTCTTATGTTCTTATGTTATGTTTGTTCCTCTCACAGCAGTTAGGCTAAACAGTTAAGTCTCTCTCTCTTCTATATTCTGTAACAGTTTGTTCTTCTTTAAATAAACCTAGGCCCTGGTCAAACGGGCCAGAAAACGCGGGGGAGAGGTGTGGCAGTTCGCCCCGGAGCTAAATAAGGCGCGGTAGCCCGATCACATGGCCACCGGGTTGCCACACTCCAGCTCTGCGCCCCGATCACACCGTGCTGCTGCAGCGCGGCAAAAAAGCAGCGAAGTGTGCATGTGCCATTGGGGGGGCGCTGTCGGTGTCCTGTGTGTGTGCATGTGCTGTTCAGCATTGGTGCACATCCCATGGACACTTACAACATCCGGAAACCCCGGGGACATGGGCGGGCATTGGAAGCCACAGGATACTGGCACTCCTGTGATCAGACGCCAGCCTTTGCCCCGGGGTTTCCAGAAACTAGTACTTCAGACCTACTAGTTTTTTACTCCATGTTTTCCACGGGAAGCCGTAGGTTGGCCACGGGAGCACTACGCCTCCCAGATGTGCTCGTATGATCGCGCACGGAAAGTCCGCAGGGCTCCCGTGCCTTCAGCAGGGCAAATGCTCAGTGTGAACGGGGCCCTACTTATTTTTCTTTAAACAGTCAGTGCTCCACTTCCTTGTATATTTAAACCCTGCAAACACTTTCCACTAACTTCAATCCATTCTGTTTTCTATTCTATGGATTTCTATCCCTATGTATAGTATAGCCCTGCCTGGCTTGATGTCTTCAGATCTCGGAAGCAAAACAGGGTTGGCCCCTGGTTAGTACACGGATGGGAGACCACCAAGGAAGTCCAGGGCTGCTACACAAAGGAAGGCAATGGCAAACCGCCTCTGTTAATCTTTTGCCTTGAAAACCCTATGGGGTCACCATAAGTCAGCTACAACTTGACAGCACTTTCCACCACCAATAGAACTGGATTAAAAAGTTATAAAAGATAATATAAGACATCACATAAAATGGCAAAAACTAGATAATAGAAATTAGAAAACAGTGCAATAAAACCAGGAAATATGAATATGGTCTGCATATTTACAAACATTTTCAGGCATCTCTTTTAAAAAGATGTCAATTTTAAAAAACAGAATGGTATCAAGTAGCTGTCAGTCAGGAAGTCCACTGGGTAGCCTTGGAAAATCTACCATTTCTAAGCCTAGTTCAAAGGGCTGCTGTGAGGATAAAAGAGCTTAGCCTTGTGTATGCTGCTGTTAGGTCTTTGGGGAAAGGATGAGACACAAAAGTGATAAATAAACAATGACAGAAAAATTATTTATAGTCTAAACAAAAAAATTCATTGGGTTCAATGCACACATAGCTTTACTCATAAAAGCACGTCCCCCACCCCCCAACCCACATCTTTGTCATTAGATTTGCAGCTGTTCGTTGCTAGATGATTTCATGGAAGCAATCTAGTACATTTTCTTCTATTAGGCAAAACCATGTGTTTCAGTCCCAAACACTGACAAAATGAGGATATAAACATTTGGTTCAGCTGTTTTAGACACTAGGGAAAAAGGCACAACTTACATTAAAATGTGAATGTATCTTTAAGTATTTGTAAAGTATCTAATCTATGAGCCTGGTTAGAAATACATTCAGCAGCAAACACTCCAAAGCCAAATGATACAAAAAATATCCATGTGGCAATTTCATTTTAATGATGCATTTACTGCGTAGTTGTAAACGCAGCAGGCAATTGACTGGCAATCCTGATTATTCATTGCTCTACATTACAATTTTTGATTCAATTTTTTAGAGACTTACTCCTAGAGGAGACAGGAAAATCAGCTGCAGTGATTATTTCAATTATGGGTTTAGCACAAATTTCTGTAAACTGGCTGCCATGAACAAGCAGTGAAACCACACATATCATTAAGTTCATAAAGCTTCTGCCTTGCATTGCAAAGTGGTCACATCTAAAAGGGTTCCCCCCTCCCACTTTTCCTGTCTCATATGTACTCTGCTGTATAGACTTAGATCAACCAGTTCCTAGTTTGGGGTTTTCTTTGCATGATGGGAAAGTGGGGATGGACAGGATGACCGGATGGAAAGATCCTATGGAATAAATATATCTGGTTTACCTTAATAAACAACAGGTGTGGATTGACATAATTGAAAGTAGAAACAAAAAGTCTATCTAGCAAGGTTACCAGCCTTATAGTAGGCCTGGAGTTTTCCCAGAATTGCAATCATCCACCAGACTACAATTATCAGTTCCTCTGGAGGAGATGGTAGCTTTGAAAGGCAGACTTGGTCGTATACCATAGTGTGTAGGAAAAATAGAAGTTCTAGAGGGACTTCCCATTTCCACTGAGCTCCTTCCTCTCCCCAAACTCTGTCCTTTCCAGACAGCACCCCTAAATCTCCATAATTTTCCAAGTCAGAGTTGACACCCCTGCTATCTAGTACACTAGATGTCAGGGACAAGAGTTCTAGTCTAGCTTTTATAACTATTTTATGTGTTTGAGGAATGCTTTTGTATGGAGAAACTTTCAGTTATTTGAACCCCCATCTATGGTTTGAAAGACACTGGAGGTTGACCACTCCAGTGAGAACTAGGCCTGGAATCAGTGGGATTTTTTAGGTTCCAAGGGATCCTCCTCTCCCCTATTGAGTTTCATCACATTACCCTGTCTCTCACTCATAAAAAAGCCATTTATTTATTTATTTAAACCATTTCATAGTCAAGGCAAAATTCCTCTTTGGGTAGCCACTTGGGGATCTACACTAAAGAGAGGGCAGCTTGTTAATTAGTTGCAGTTCAGCTGTTGAATGTTCAATGAATGCTAGTTTAACATCTGGTATTTTTCTTTTGTGAATGTCAGAGCAAGTTCCAGGGAAGTATTTTGAGAAGGTAAATAGGAAAGGAGAAACTTCTTCAGTTGGGAAATTGCTCGAAGTCATGTCAGAAATCTGTTTTATGGCAAGGTGTAGAAGACACTTTTCAGCTGTTTGTATGGTTTTTCACTTACATTTGTGGAGGCTCAGAGCCCAAAGTTTCCATGTGCAATTAAAAGCTATTTCCACCTTTTCAAGGCTGGGGGAGTCTGCAGTGTCCATGGATTTCCCTTATGAGCAACTGCCCCCTGTGCTGCATCCCATGTTGTTTCTGAGGGTCCTGTGTCCCTCAAGCAAATGTTTTGATGTTGCATGGTGTTGGGTGAAATGCTCTCTAGGGGTGAAGCACTTCGCCACAGGTATAATTACTTTTGGGATCTTTTGGTCTATGTCTACGAGGAATGGGCTGCCGCGGGACCTTCCCAGTGAAGAGGCGAGAGACAGGACTCAGAATAATATTTCAATTTACTTAAATACACAATTCCAGTTACACTCAACAATATCAAGTCACACACACATACATTCAAGGTCTAAGGATCAAAGATAGACAAAGCACAGTTGCATGAGCAGGTTATCGTTGGTTTGAAGAGGGCAATATTTACCTCCAAGGCACGGCTCCTAAATCTTCCAGCAAGTGGGGTTAGGTAGGGTAGGAAGGATGGAAGAAGGGACACGTGGTCTAGACCAGCTAACAACACACGTGTATAATTCCAGTGGCCGACTGGAACGAAGCGAGGCAAGGGTTCGGGTACAGGATGGGGGCTTAAGAGGATAAAGCAGACAGACAGAGGTCGTGGTTTGAGAGCGTTGGTTTAGGAGGAGGGCAGCAAGCGACCTCAGCAGGCAAGCGACCTGAGCTAACCCAGAGATCGCGTTTTTATAGCGTCTTGGGTGTTGGGCGGAGAAGGCCAGGCGGTATACACCTACTGATCCTCCCAGGTGGCTGTGTCAGTGTCAGTTTCAAATCTTATTGGCTGCACTGTCTGTTGGATACCTGGGGGCTGGACAGAGGAAGCTGGCTGGCAGGCAGATGGTTTCTCCAGGTAGCTGATGGCTCTTCTATTGTTCATGTGTATGGCTCGGGTGGGGAAGGCACTTAATCCCTTCATGCAAATGACTGGCAGAGGAAAAGGCTGTATGGCCCTTTGTCTGCTGTATGGCCCTTAATCCATGTATGTGACATGCGGCAGGTATGCAATGGAGTCCCTCAGAGTAAAAAGACAGCTTTTTCTCCTTTATGGGCTTCTCCTTTGGCATCCATTTTACAGTCTAGACAGACCATGTGGCAACAGCAAACAGTCCATAGCAAAGCCCCATAATGGCGTCGGGGCTAACAATGGAGAACTGCAGAAGAAAGGCAACAATCAGTTCCTCAAGCAGAGAGATAGTCATGGATCATTTAATTCAGTGCACTGTTGTGCTCTCTTGCTGGATTTGAAAATGCCCACGTATTGCTCAGTTCTGATGAAAAAGCTAACCTGATGAGGAATACTGTTAATTCCAAAATATAGCTCTGTTCTTGGTAAATATTTTGGATTTAGTATTACTAGTACTAACTGTAGTGACCAATTCCATAGGGGTAGCTCAACTGAGAGTCAAATATGATTAAAGTGGCTGATTAGGACTGGGGAGACTTGGGTTCAAATCTCATTTAGAACGCTTACTAGGGGATCTTGTGCCCATCATTATCTCACACTAATCTACCCAATTTGCTGTGAGAATAGAATAAGATAGTGAAGGCCCATGTCCTGAGCTCTTTGAAGGAACCGTATGACTAAAAATGACATAGCCTTTTACAGTGAAAACTAAGTGTTCTGTAACATCTCTCCTTATAAATATTTATCTTTTGGTTTCGCAAGATTCCATGCGCTCCCATTGGCTGTAAAATGCCCTCCCTCAGCCATTGGCCCATCAGCTGCCACTCAAGAGTACTCGCATGCCATTGGCTGGGTGCTGGGTCTGCTCCTCTTCCCCACCCACTACCCCTTTTGCATGTCAGATTTACTGGCAGACAGCTCTCTCTCCTGAGGAAGATAGTTCTCTTGACTCCTGTGAGGGACTGTCCCCTCAGTGGCTGTTGGTAGGCAGCCAAGCTTGGTTCTGTGAGTAAAAAAACAAAGGACTTTCAGCATAACCCCCTC
The DNA here is from genome assembly GCA_029375565.1 of Gekko gecko. Classification (NCBI taxonomy): domain Eukaryota; kingdom Metazoa; phylum Chordata; class Lepidosauria; order Squamata; family Gekkonidae; genus Gekko; species Gekko gecko. The sequence continues at coordinate 42,411,574 of JAPDNY010000007.1, read as the reverse complement.
CCCCGCCCATAACCCCCTCCCCAACAGCCACTTTCCTGTCGGAATAAATGGAAAAAGGCTCTTTCTCCTGCTTAGCTTCAGCATGGCTGGCTGGCTAACGAGGTGGGCCAGCAACTATCAAACCATTTTCTTCAGCTCCCTGCTGTGCGGCTGACTTTCCCCTAGGGTTGCCAGTCCCCAGGTGGGACCTGGAGATCTCCCACCGTTACAATTGACTTCCAGATGACAGAGATCAGTTCCCCAGGAGAAAATGGTTGCTTTGAAGGGTAGACTGTATAGCATTATACCCTGCTGAGTCCTTCCACACACACCCCAAATGCTGTCCTCCACAGGATCCACCCCCCCAAATCTCCAGATATTTCCCTAATCAGAGTTGGCACCTGTACTTTCTCCTCTGTCAGTAAAAGGCCCTATCCACATCTGTGTTGGCCTTTGGGAGAAAACTCATTGGACCCAGTCCTGATCGGGTTGCCAACTCCAGGTGGGCAATTCCTGGTGATTTGAGGGATGGAGCCTGGAGATGGTGAGGTTTGAGGAGGGGTGGCACCTCAGACAGGTACAATGCCATAGACTCCACCCTCCAATCCAGCCATTCCCTGATGGGGAACCATTGTTGCCAATCTCCAGGTGGGGGCTGGAGATCGCTCAAAATTACAACTGTTCTCTGGGGGGGGAGGAGATGGAAAACTAAAGGTAGGTTGATGACTGGGAGGGAGATAGGGTTGTCAACTCCAGGTTGGGAAATTCCTGGAGATTTGAGGGGTTGAACCTGGAGAGGGTGAGTGTTGAGGAGGGGTGGGACCTCAGACAGGTACAATGCCATAGACTCCACCCTCCAAAGCAGCCACTCCCTCCTGGGGAACCACTGTTACCAATCTTGGGGGTGGGCTGGAGATCACTCAAAATTACTACTGCTCTTCAGGTAGCAAAGATCAGTTCCTCTGGAGAAAATGGTGGACTCTGTCATTATACCCTGCTGAGATTGCCACAGCAAATTGTCACTGAGTGCCCAAAGCCAGGGCACTCTCCCAGAGCCTCTTCCTAGAGCCCGTTGTATTTATTTCCACAACGGGCCTTATTCCTAGTCTGAAATAATTATAATGGACTAGTGTCCATTTCATCAGATGGGCTATCATTAATACACATGCGTGCATGTACACACACATGTGCACACACGCACACATGGATTTAAAGAACATCCAGGTCATAAGATGTCATAGCCCCACTGTACACTGCATTGGTCAGGCCATAGTTTGAGTATTGTGTGCTGTTCTGGCGGCCTCACTTCTAAAAGGATGTGGACAGAATGGAGCATGTGCAGAGGAGAATGGCAAGGATGATTAGGGGCCTGGAGACCAAGCCCTCTGAGGAAAGACTGAGGGACTTGGGAATGTTCAGTCTGGAGAAGAGGAGGTTGAGGGGGACATGATTGCACTTTTTAAGTATTTGAAGGACTGTCACTTAGAGGAGGGCAGGGAGCTGTTCCTGTTGGCAGCAGAGGATAGGACTTGCAATAATGGGTTTAAGTTAAGGGCAGGAAGGTACCGGCTGGATATTAGGAAAAACTTTTTTACAGTAAAAGTTGTTCAGCAGAGGAATCAGGTGGTGAGCTCCCCCTCACTGGTAGCCTTTAAGCAGTGGCTGGACAAACACTTGTCAGGGACACTATAAGCTGATCCTGCATTGAGCAGGGAGTTGGACTAGATGGCCTGTATGGCCCCTTCCAACTCTGTGATTATATGATTCTAAAATAATGTGAACTCACAATGAAGTGCAAGAAGTATAGTCTATGACATTTCTATGCAAAGCTCAAACCTATTTTAAAAAATACCAAACAACCCAACAGTGACCATTCACAACAGAAATAATTGGTGATAATACAGTCTTCATAGCTTGCAGTGCTAACTTAACATCTGAAGCAAGAGAGAAACTGCAGTTCTCATTTGAGCCATAATGAATGAATAGAATTGAAGTTGCTGATAAATGGTAGTTCAGTAATTTCATGCTGCAGTCTCTTTGAAGTTCATTATTATTGATTAATGAGGACCTTCAGGTCAGCAGCAGAGTTGGGAAGAAACTGAAGTGTTCTCCCACTGGTTTAGAAATGTTGCACTTTTTATGTCAAAAATGTCATTAGATATGACATAAAACATGGCAATATTCAGAAAGTAGTTGGAGAATATTTCAGTGCCCCCAGACTCCATCATGGTACAGATCTGCAAATCACCCTAATTCAGCAACAGCAAATCAAACAGACATTCCAACGTGAAGCAGTTGCATTAGGATCTATCAACAAGTTTGGTTCTGTTCATGTAGGGCTCAAACAAGATCAGGGATTTCTTTCTCACTAAGGTGTTAACTTAAATCAGCACAGAAAAACTAAGAATATTGCCAACTGGTTGCTGCGTATCTAGCATAGATAGTTTGTGCTTCTTGTCTGCTTAGTACAGCTTTTGCTCTCTCTGCTTACAATTTCTCTTCCTCTCTCTCTGTATATACATACACACGTACATGTGTGAACGATAACACTTAATAATCTTAAGGAGACTTGGTTTTCATACCCTGGTTTTCTCTACCCTAGGGAGTCTAAAAGTGGCTTACAATCACTTTCCCTTCATCTCCCCACAACAGGCACCTTGTAAGATAGGTGGAGCTGAGAGAGTTCTGAGAGAACTGTGACTGGCCCAAGGTCACCTGGCAGGCTTCATGTGGAGGAGTGGAGAATTAAACTTGTTTCTCCAGAGTAGAGTCCCACACTCTTAACCACTACAACATGCTGGCTGTCTTCATGGTGTGCTCTGGTTTATGAAAGGTTATGCAGCAATATTGATTGCTGTGGCAGTAATATAAAGAGTCACTTCTTTATAAAATGTATTCATGATTATTGATTTATTTTAAAAAATTATACCCTGTCCTTGTTGATTAGGGATAGGCATGGACAACATTTTTGTGGTTCATTTCAGTTTGTGGTCCGTGGCCAAACCATGAACCAAACCATGAACCAATATGAACTGGGAGTGGTTCATGAGTCCCACTTTCAGCTCCCTGCAGTTTCCACGGGGTTCAGAAAGCAGGGAGTTAAATGCCTCTGAGGTATTTAAACCCCTGCTCTCTGCTCTTCACAAAAAACACCGATGGCTCCAAGTCATTTAAACCTCTACTTTCTGCTCCCCACCACTTTTCACGGGAGAAACCCCTGCTTTCTCCTCCTTGCTGCTTTTTGTGGGGAGCAGAAAGTAGGGGTTTAAATGGCTCCAAGCCATTTAAACCCCTCCTTTCTGCTCTTCATGATCTGCCACAAACCACAACAAAATGCTGTAAAATTCATGGAAGTTCATGGCGGCTCTCTAGTTTGTGAACTTCAGTTTGCAAACCACGAAGCAGCCAAAAGTCTTCACTAACTGACATTTGTGAGCTGGTTCATGCCCATCCCTATGGTTGATCATGATGCTCACTGTGCTGCCTTTCCCCATTCCACCTTACATCATCACCTGTCAGTGGTGGGTAAATGCACATTAGCATGATGTCCCATCACATGGTGTGCTCTTCTAGATATTATCGAGAAGAAAGGAGAAATGGAGTGGATGAAGAGCTGGGCCTCTTGTAATATCTAATTTAGTCTTTGGAGGGTGCCATGTCAAGTGTAAGCAGTTAGCAAGATGGAGTCATTACTGGGGCTTGAGGGCTGGAAGAATGCTGCAGCAAGTGCAATTTGACAGGAGTGAGTTAGCAGCTACACTCTTCTTCCTTCCCTTGTGGTGGAGCAGGAGCCACAACAAGGGCAGAGCATGTTGGTGGGAAGCATCAGTCCTCTGATCTGCTGTATTTAGCAGATTATGAAGTGCTACGAGGATGGAGTAGGATGGTGGGAGGAGGCAACCAGCCTTCTCCCTGCTCCATCTTTCCTACTTCATCAAGGACAGAGGAGGGAAGAATCAGATCATCACTTCCCTCCAGCCTGCACCACTCTCCTTAGGCACAAGAGGGAGCTAAGAAGAGGAAGGGTGGAGCCAAAGGGGAGGGGCCAATATGAGCATGAGGAGTGGCTGAAGTAGCAAAGGGGCCCAGTTATACACTGTCACTCAGGACCGCAAAACCTGGAGCTTACCTTGCCAGGGGCAATATCTGGACATACCTGAATGTCTCTTTGTCTAGGAATTAATGACATTAAACATATATTCTGTAGTAAATGAACAGCAAATCTTCATCAGGTGAATTTCAGAGGTTTCTCCCCAGTTCCACAAGACTGAAAGTGACAGCACAGTTCCACTGAAGGCAACAGGGAATTTTCCTAATTATATTTAGTAGATGCAGAATTTCATTTTTCCAAGTGAATAGGTAAGCCATAAAGCATATACTTGAGGTCAGCAAACACTGGCTCTTGCAGGGATTTATTCCATTAATGCAAAGTAAAGTTGCCAAGTAATGAAAAGCCATTTTCAAGGGATATGAGACTTTACAGTGAACTTGGGCTGACTCTTTTGCAGAGAAGAGAGGATGTTCCAGGAACAGCATTACCTGCCCAGCACTCCAGCTAATTGTGATGTCCATTCTTAAGCAATACTCCACTTTTCTTGTGCACCCCATTTTCAAAAGGTCAGTAGTAATGTAGTCCTCGATGCCTCTTCAAAAATTGTGCTTTTATGCATGTAGCGATCAGCCAGAAGGGCACCTAAAACAAAGGTGTATATAAAACTCCTCCCTTTCTCAGGGCAATAATTGCTGCAAAGTATTTAATTTGTGTTGATGGATGGTTCCATTAAAGTAAAATGAAGTAACAGAGTGATGTCAAGTGAAATTTCAGTCTAAGAATCCCCTGCAGATTTATATAAATTAACTAAGTTAACCATTTTCAACCACCCCACTCAGTTTCATAATGAGGGACATGATGTTCACTTGTTCAGGCAGAATTATTTACATGAAATCATTTCCTTTTACTAATCCATTGACAGGAGCTGCTATGCATGGAGAATGATGTCGCTCTTCTCCCTCATGTGGCTCATTTCTAATGCAACAGGCCTCAAAAAGTCATGAGAAAGGAAACTGAAGCTCTGTGTTTTTTAAAAAATCTGTGACTGAAATACTATTGTTGATGCTACCAGTCTTATCTGGGAAACACGCCTTCATATTGAATGCTTCGCAGATGACAAGAATCCAGCCTTAGGATGGAGGATGTTGGCTCCCTCTTTACTTGTCTTGAGATGCCTGACCGGGCCACCAGTATTTCAACACATCTTTGATCTATTCTAAAAATTAATGATTCCAGGCTTGTGGTCCTGGTTTTATTTTAATGGTATATTGATCTGATAGTTCCATCTAACGATTCTTCTGTGTGCTTTTGATGTTTTGAGTGTTTTACTAGGTTATTAACTGTTAAGACACTCTGAATGTCCTATTAGGGTGGTAAGGTAGGGAAATATTTAAATAATTTAGTCTTTGGAGGGTGCCATGGATGGATAAAAATAGTGATGGAAAGTGCCATCAAGTCACAGCTGACTTATGGTGACCCCACAGGGTTTTCAAGGCAAGAGACTTCAGAGGTGGTTTGCCAATGCCTGCCTCTGCGTAACAACCGTAGACTTCCATCCAAGTACTAACCAGGGTCAACCCTGCTTAGCAGCCAAGATTGGACAAAATTGGGCTATCCTGGACCATTGAGGTCAGGGTGAAAAAAAAAGGACTAATGATTTACCAGGGATGGATACCAGAACAGGGATTGTCCTGGGCAACTATGCTGTGTGGAAAATCTTGTTCCCTTAAATCCAGAGGTAGTGATTCTCTTTCAGTTTACTAAAAGGAGTCCAAAACAATGATCAGAAAGCGGGACTCTCATGTTTGCACCAATTCTTTTGTGTCTGCAAAATGAAGTTTGTGATGCAGTCCTAAACATGAGAGCAACCTTAAATGTAAGCTGAGGAAGTCTTGAAAGATTAAATTACCTCTGAAACTTTTAGGAGAATAGAGCCACGATGAGGTAACCTTCCCTCTTTTTTTAGAAAAGGAATATATTTTGAGATATATGACAGCTGTATTATTACAACAGATAATCAGTGTTGCTGAACAACAAGAGAGAAAAGCTCGTTCTATTTGCCCAGGAGAATATGCATTTTCCTATCTCAAATACTGCTTACGGATCTCTTCACAATTTCTGTTTGTACACCACAGTTCCATGGATCTTCATTATATTTGCTGTTTTATTGCCTATGATTATCTGTCTTTCTCTAGGTGGAAATAAAAGTTATCTGGTCTTGTCAATCTCATAGCTTAGAGCAAGTGGAAAAATAATGAAGTCCAGAATCAAAGAAACGTATGGTGGAATGTAAGGTGAAGATATTTTTCCTTTGCTGTCTAAAATTTAATTAAAATTAAGATAGGTTTATAAATCAATTTACAGAAGCACAAATCTCTCATTTAGATAATGTAGCTTTCTGTCATACCTACTTTGACTTTAACTGTAATTCATCACACTGTCTACTCACATTTTGGTTTCATGTTCTCGGCTAGCATATCACACAGCACTAAGGATAATTTTCTTCTCATTATCATAATTAAATTGTATTAATTCTAATATTGAGGGAGTAAATCTTGCTAGTCCCTTATGCTTTGTCATAAAAATTATATGACAGCTAATTTTTTCCTCATTTTGGTACCGTTCTTCTCTCACTAATGCAAACAACTGAGCACAATCTGACAGGAATTTGTTTCAGTGGGGCTGGAAATTACTTGTGGAATGTGCTCACACTGGATTTCAGAGGCAGAAAACTTGAGAAAATAAGTGAACTTTTTCATCCTCAACTTTGGCTAATGGGGGAGGCCTTTTAATTCATTGCAAACCTCACAGGCACACCAGGGTGTGAGACACTCCCATCTCCAGACCTAGAAACTAGAGACTCAGATTTCACATCCTACAAAATAAATCCCACAATCCCTTTCCCATTTTTAACATTGTCCATACAACACCTCTCTGCAGCAAAGCCACCATCTAAGCACACACACAAAATGGTTGTACCCACTGAAACCAATGGGATCATAAAGACGAATATTTGTACTGAATTGTAGCCATTTATTCTTCTGAATTACTCTGCCAACTTTATCCAGTCATTCTGCATAGTCTTAAAAAATGTCTTTCACCCAATATATTGTTTGATGGACATCCTTGTCCCACAGGGAGAAAATTAAAGGCTTTATTGAAGATCAGGCTGTGGGACTACTCCAGGTTCCATTAGAACTAACCTAAACAGCTAAAGGGGAGGGGAATAGAACAGAGAGAGAATGGCTGAGTTCAGACTGGCAATTTGCCCCACTATAGTCACGTTTCAGCAATGTTTTAAAAGCGGATTAAAGGGGGCATTCACACAGGCACATATGCCTGGTGTTCCCCAGCCGTAGGCAACCTGCGCTGTTCTGCTTTGCTCCCGCGTTTAATAGATATCTCTGCAAAGTGGTAGCAAATCCTGGAGAGCATGTTTATCCCACTGCATTCCACTTCCTGGCTGTGTGAACGCTCAGCCGATAAGCCAGGAGCAACCCGTGTTGGGCAGAAGGCAGCAGCGGTATGGTCGTGCTCCACTCTACTGCCCAATGCGGTTCCGGCACAATGAGATCCTCCTCCGATCAGCCGGATGTGCTTGTGCACATGGGCCCCTATGCACCCATGCGCCCATTGCCGATTTAATAGGAAAAAGCCGCTGACAATGGTGCCGCTGGGCCAGCAGTCTAAATGCTCCTACGCGCCTCATCCCGGTATTCTCCTGCAGCAGACGGCCCCGTGTGACCGGGAAACTGGCTTTTTTTTTTCTGCGACTGGCTCCCACTGCAAATTGCCAGTCTGAACTTAGCCAATATAGCCTTTAGATAGGTTCATGTATTTAAAACTGGGCACACAGGGAGGTATAATTTTGAAATGTTTGTTAGGTTGAGTGATATGAGGTAGGAAATTAAAATCTAGAATTTGCATGTTGGTTGACAGACAGTGACCTCACAGAAAGGGGAGAGGTTGAAAGAGCTGACCTTTGACCTGGACATGATACCACAGAATGTGACATCACTTCCACACTGAGCTCCCTCCCCTCCTCAAACTCCTCCCTCCCCAAACACCCCCAAATCATCAGGAATTTCCTGAGGTGGAGTTGGCAGCCCTGCTCCATATTCAACTTATGCATAATTGTTGCTGTAGAATGGACTGTAGAATGGATACTTGGATTCAAAATATTTCAATAACAGTAAGGATGTTTTATTTATGTACTTCTGCAGGTGTGTTGGCATGTACGATTCAACCAATCTTTGACAAGACACCGGTAGTGAACAAAGCTTCCAAGTCACTGTGCAGCTCAGACTCTTACTGCTCTGTCACTTTAAAACAGGATTCCATTTCTGTACCCTTTCCCAGAAATATTTATATCCTCCATTTATAAACTTGCCAGGTTTTGCCCTGACAGTTTGAAAATGGCTTTGATAATAAACACAGCACATCTGACTTTTAAATGGAAGAGTCAAGTCAGCCTTAACAATGGCTGAGCTGTTGGCATAACAGTGATCAACACAGACACGGTGTGTCGGAGGTGTTCTTTCCCCCTGCAGCATCCCTTCTGGAGGAGTGCTGATGTAAGCAATTCATAAACTTCACGTCTACATCTATCAGTTTATGTGACACATTTCTGTACTCCTGCAGTCAGCTCCAATGTCAGGGTAAAACTGAATGAGATGCTGGGAGATCCATGCCTGAATCTGCCAACTGTGTTTTAAAGCTAGTTTGCAGCCATGCATTGCCCAGTTCAGAACAGGGCTGTGGGGAGAGGGGAGTGGGGGGATACCCACCCCCAGTGATTTTGCCTATGGAAACCACCCTACCTGCACTGTTATTAGTCTTGTGAGTACAGCCTGCCTCCCCCTTCCTTCTTGGACTCATAGGCTGTTACATCCACTATATAATCCACTTTCAAACTGTACCTTTACTGTGTGAACTGGCAAAATCCAGTTGGAAAGTGCACTGAAAGTGGATTATTTAGCGTGTGTGACCGCAGCCATAGTCATGATGTGATGGTGAAACTGCAAGAATGAAAGAATTAAATGCCCTTCGGTCTCTTCCAATGTTCCCTCTAACCTGTGGAGTCTTGTGAACAAAAATTCTACTTTGTGAGCTACTGGCATTAAAACTGTGAGCAGGTGATTTGGCTACTGCATGAATTAGTTTGCTCTGGAGCCATCCTTCCTGAGCTAAGACAAAAATCTATGAGCCAGAGGCAAAAAAAAACTATGAGCTAGCTCACACTAACTCAGCTTAGAAGGAACACTGGTCTCTTCATATGGCCCTGGTCTGAGCGAAAGCCATGCATAAATGCAATTTAGCTTTAAAACAAACACACCATCTGTTTAGGCCCTACATGAATCTTTCAAGGCACAAAACCAAGATCAGATCTTTATGTCCATTTGGTTAGCTGGCAACAATGTTTGTTTATGCAAAGCGAGAAGGACATGCAACGTGTGTGTGAAGTGGCATCAAGTCGCAGCTGATTTATGGTGACCCCATAGGATCTTCAAGGCAAGAGACTAACTGAGGTGGTTTGCTGTTGCCTTCCTCTGCATAGCGACCCTGGAATTCCTTCGTGGTCCCCAATCCAGAGACTAACCAAGGCAAACTCTACTTACCTTCCAAGATCTGATGAGAAAGGGCTAGCCTGGACCATCCAGGTCAGATATCTGTATGTTAGTATAGGTTCACATCTTCAAAATACAATAATAGCATATAAATAACAACCATTAATTGTCTTAATGATGCACAGTTAAACCCCACAGCATTCCAAACTCTTTTCCCTGGGCTTAATATTTATTTATTTATATTTTAAATTTCTGGATTGACCAGTCCCTGAATGCACAGGGCTCTGGGCAATTTACAACAACTGAAAAACATCATCATAATGTTATTAAAAACAACAGTAAGCCCTTAAAGGTTAAGTGGTTAAGACACTGAACTGCAGGCTGGAAGGTTGGTAGTTCAGCAGTTTGAGACCCTAGTGCTGCATGATGGAGTGAGCTCCCGTCTCTGGACCCAGATCCTGCCAACCTAGCAGTTCGAAAGCAAGAAATTGCAAGTAGATAAATAGGTATCACTTCGGTGGGAAGGTAACAGTGTTCTGTGCACCTTGGCATTTAGTCATGCCAACCACATGACCACAGAAATGTCTTCGGACAGTGCTGGCTCTTTGGCTTGGAAATGGAGATGAGCACCGCAATCCTAGAGTTGGATTCGAGTGGCTTTCGAGCAAGGGAAACCTTTACCTTTACCTAAGACCTTAAGATCATCAGTCAGTCAATCCCAATTTAGTAGTCTCCAGATGGCATCCATAATTAATCTAAAACCCACTCTGGACTGTTCTTCCATCTCGCAGGCAGGTTAAGGAGGATGCCAAAATGGGTAAGATGGAAGAAAAAAGGAGGGTGCCAGCTATGGTAGAAAACCGTTACTGTCCTCAACCAAAAGTCTGGCGGAACATCTCTGCCTTACAGGCCCTGTGGAATTGCATTAGGAGGGATTCAGAAGCAGTCTTAGCCAATGAGCAACAGGGGACCCCACTGGCAGTGGCCCTGCCTTGCCCCCCAAGGGGGGGGAGGCAGCAGCAGCCTGGATTCCTGCTAGAGCCCGTGCCTGCCCTGGCTGGGGTTCAGGGTTCCAGTGACAGCAGTGGCTTTCACCTATCTTTCATAGGGTGATGGCCACCTTTTGCTTGGCCCCTCTGTGAGGGGGTAGTGGGAAGGCAGGGATTCTGGAACATTTCCTCAGGGCCCCAGAATCACCAAGACCATCTCTGAAGGAGTTTAGTAGTATTAGTATTTAGTAGTATTTAATCTGCAAGGATTAAATAGAGAGCTGGAGAACAGTGTTGTGAGCCACTTTGGATTGAAGAGAAAAGTGGTGTATAAATATCCAAACAAACAAGGATAGGATAAAAACTGCAGGATACAGAAGAAGAAGAAGAGTTTGGATTTATACCCCGCCCTTCACTGCCCAAAGGCGTCTCAGAGCGGCTTACAAACTCCTTTCCCTTCCTCTCCCCACAACAGACACCCTGTGAGGTAGGTGGGGCTGAGAGAACTTCTGACAGAAACTGTCCTTGAGAGAACAGCTGTGCCAGAGCTTGTGACTGACCCAAGGTCACATCAGCAGGTGCAAGTGGAGGAGTGGGGAGTCAAACCCGGTTCTCCCAGATAAGAGTCCGCACACTTAACCACTACACTACAGCTGGCTTGGCATGCAAGTGTTGTTGACAATCCATAAAGTTTGTTGGGAAGCATGGCAAAACTGAAAAGTTTCTGGTCCAAGATAAAATTCAGCAGATGTGTGGTGAACAGGGCAGATTTCAGTAGGACTGCAATAATAATGGGAGCAGAAGCTGAGACCATTTCTGCGGTAGTGAAATTCCCCACACTGACATTTTAAAAATTGTGTGTTATGTGAAATTTTCTGCAGTAGATTTTTCTTCACCAGGCGCAAACCTGAAGTTTTCTCCTTCTTACCCTTTGTTTTTGGAACTAACTGTGGATTCTGAAAATGTGGGGTAAGAAGGAGAAAAGTTTGGGTTTGTACCTGGTGAGGAAAAATCTACTATGGAAAATTTCACATAACATGCAGTTTTTAAAATGTCAGTGTGGGGAATTTACTACTGTGGAAATGGTCTGTGTGTGTGTTACGTGCTGGGGCAGTCTCCTTTTAATTGGGGAAATTAGTGAAGGAGACAAAGCTTTGCGAGAGGAGGGTAACTAGCAAGATCTCCACCAGTGTTTGTGAGGATTTTTCCCATAGAGAAACTCTCAGGAATAAACCAGGCTGTGGCTTAACCAAGAAAGGTTCTTTTTATTGAAAGAGGAAATAATAAAATAAAGCACACATACAGAGATAAATGTACACTGTAAAAATACACTCTAGCTAGAGTGAAATGAAGGAAGGAGTGGGAATAGAAGGAGGTTTTGGGGAAAAATTATAGTCATCAGTCCAGGAGAGTGGAGTCCATGGAGAAGGCTGTGAAATGAACCAGCATTTCACAGAGATGGAACAGATTTGGGGGTACGATGCAAGTGGGCGCCCAGGATACACCCACCCTGCATGTTATAGGGCAAAATGCTGCCTAAGGGCTTGCAATTATGTTTGCCCCTTGAACAATATTCTGATGGGATTAGCTGGAAGTAAAAGTAAAAAGTAAATCAATGTGTTGGGGAAAGGCTGAATAGCATTCCCAGGGCTGAACAAACTGATATTTTGCATGAGCATAGCTAATGGTTGCTTGATAACCCGCTGTTGTAGGATAAGTGAGTGTTATCTAATTATGGTGAATAGGTAAAGAAAGGTCAGGCCAGGTAGGGAGACAATTAGTTTAATGTGAGACCATATCTGTTTTGAGGGACCCAGCTGTTGCCATTGTGTATAGCTTAAAGGTGGGGATGGGATCATTAGCAGTCAAACCCATGACATTACATCTTCCAAAATAATTGCCCAGGCATGTCTCTGGCCTGTTGCTTGCTGGACTCCATTTTAAGTGAGCCAGCTCCATTTTGGTGCTAGTTTCGGACCAGGCAGTGCATAGAATGTGTGGTTTTGGGGTGTCATTACGGTGAAAGGTGTTTGGGGTTTCTCCCTCTAGGTGCCAATCTATCCCTTCAGTGGGAGGAGGGGTCTGGGTGCTAACACTGTCAGATCACTTCTGACCTGGCCACCAAAATGTCCTATCATTAACAGCCTTGCAAACTGAGGGTAGAGTTGCAATATTCAGTTTAAATTTATCCCTACTATTTTGGAGAATTTCAGAGTCAAATCTAATTTTCATCTGAGGGCAGAATAAGATTGCATATAATATGATTTTATTATCTCTTACACATAGGAAAAACAAGATGGAATCTGTGAAAAATTCGTTCTGACCTCTAATCAGACACATTTTCAAATATGATTTCTTTGGCCTTTTGAGTCCATGATATAATCCTCACAGTTTTATGGTTAAAATGTTCTTTTTACAAAATTATCAAGGAAAGCAGCTGTAGCAAAATGGAAACATTAATACTCATTATCTCTTCAGTAAATGTAGCTTGCTATTTGTTTAGTGACACCAAGGTGTACAGTGGTTTACTAACTGATGCTCTAGATAAAAGGGAGGTACAGAAGAAAGCAACACCATTGGATTATTCATGTCTTCCTTTCATGTGCCTTAGCTTTGATCTGTGAAAGTGGGATATTCATTCATTCAAGCTTTAACTTCTGTAACAATTAGGATTGCCAGCTGGGGGGGACATGCAGGAGCACCATCTGGCAGCAGTGCCAATCCTTGGAAAACCCAGAAGTGATGTCATGCCATAGAGTTTCTGGTGATTCGTAGAGCAGACGGCTGTCACTTCTGGGTTTTCCCATATACTAGTGGTCTCTAAACTGTGTTCTAGGGAACCCTGTGGTTCCTGACAGACTTTCTTCACTGAAAAGACAAGTAATGGTGTACAAGTTGTCCCAGCTCAGGACTTTCTGTCCCCCCCAGCTGGGGCAAGGAGAAGGAACAGGTGGCCGGCAGCAAAGACACCGAGTGATCATAGTGGGGCAAACCCCCGCAGTGTGCCCACCTCTGTCAAGGAGCAGGCTGCCTTGAAAGGGTCTGGAGATGAGGGCCTGGGAGTAGGGACAGGCCCTATAGCCAGGACCCTTGAGGTGACTGCTGGGGCTGGAGGAGAAGAAGACGCCACCAGGACCCACCCTGCAACCATCTGGAGGGGCTGAGAACATAAGAACATAAGAGAAGCCAATGCTGAATCAGGCCAATGGCCCATCTAGTCCAACCCTCTGTCACACAGTGGCCAAAATATACCAGGTGCCATCAGGAAGTCCAGCAGTAGGGCCAGGACACTAGAAGCCCTCCCACTGCTGCCCCCTCCAGCACCAAGAATAGAGTGCATCACCTGCCCCAGACTGAGAGTTCCCATCTATACCCTGTGGCTAATAGCCACTGATGGACTTCTGCTCCATATGTTTATCTAATTCCCTCTTGAAACTGTTCATGCTTGTAGCTGCCACCACCTCCTGTGGCAGTGAATTCCATATGTTAATCACTCTTTGGGTGAAGAAGTATTTCCTTTTATCTGTTCTAACCCGACTGCTCATCAATTTCATGGAGTGCCCACAAGTTCTTGTATTGTGAGAAAGGGAGAAAAGTACTTCTTTCTCAACCTGCTCAATCCCATTCATAATCTTATAAACCTCAATCATGTCACCCCTCAGCCGTCATTTCTCCAAGCTAAAGAGCCCCAAGCATTTTAACCTTTCTTCATAGGGAAGGTGTTCCAACCCTTTGAGGAGAGGATGGGGCCACACAGACATGCCCGGCAGCTGCTGTGTGTGCCATGATCGGGGGGAGCCAACAGGGAGTTGAAGGGGACCCTACCTGTCCCTGGGTGGAGAGTTGTGATGGCACCATGTGCAGCAAGGGTACCAGATGGGCAGGGCCCAGCCCTGATGCTGGAGAGCCTGGGGAGTACTGAGATGGGGCAGGACTCATAGGGGAGGAGAGGCCGACACTGAGCGAACGGATGGGGGAGGCATGGGACAGGCGGCATGTGGAGCCTATGGGAGATGAGGGGGTGGAGGGAAGGAAGGGGCACATGCTGGGGAAGGGAATAAAAGGGGAGAGGAGAGGACGAGGGAGGCAACAGAGAGATGGAGAGAGAGAGAGAAACCCTAGAACCTGTCAAGCCTGAGGGCTGAGGGCTGAGCCTCCCCTTTTTCAAGTGATGCAACCCAGAGGGAGATCCCCATGTCTGAGGCTCCCAGCAGAACTCCAGCCCTCCTCCCATGCACAGAAATAGGCGGGGGGGGGGCATGGCATTCAAGGGCAGGCCCTACACATTTCTGTGAAAGCCGGTATGCATACTACTGATCTTTCTGTCTAATGTGCAGGTGCATATCAGTGTTCTATAGAACACAGGACACAAAAACTAGAAATGAGGTTCAGCAGGCCTGCAGCCATGCAGACAGAACTGTGTGTGCCTCAGAACAGTTTCCAGAATCTTCTATAATGCACAGAAGTTGTCAATGTCTGCCAAGAAACCTTGTGTTGTACATGTTCCCGTAAAAACCGAAAGGAGGAGGAGGAGGAGGAGGAGGAAGAATAAGAAGAGTTGGTTTTTATACCCCACTTTCCTCTACCCTAAGGAGTCTCAAAGTAGCTTACAATCACCTTCCTTTCCTCTCCACACAGCAGGCAATTTGTGAGGTAGATGGGACTGAGAGAGCTCTGAGAGAACTGTGACTAGCCCAAGGTCACCCAGCAGGCTTCATGTGGAGAAGTGGGGAATCAAATTCTGTGTCCACCACTCTGAATCACTACTCCACACTGGCACTTCCCACAATCTCTCCTCTTTGCCAGTTAATGAGACTGTTGATTAAGTTTGGGGGACTGCACTGACACAGTATTACAAAGTTTACCTTACAATGTATTTAAGGACAATGTGACTAAATTCATTCTAAGATTTATCATTTGTCAAGACTAAATAGGAAATGCTGAAGTTGATGTGGAAGATGGTGGGGAGAGCATCCAAACGTAGTACAGAAACTCCTCTAGACGGATTGTCACTAAACAAGGAGGCATATTCAATGTTCATTGGGTTTGTCATGCACAAAAATACATTGGCAGTGAAATCCCCACCAAGTTCTCCTGCCCAACCGCAAGACAAACTCAGATAGAAATGATATGAGCATACAAACTGACCTAACTTGAACTATGAATAAAGAAATGTAAACCCATCAAGAAGCAAAACAGATGCTGACGATAGGTAGTCTGCCAAAAAAGCAGCAGGCACAATGACAGCCATTAGAAGCTCCATCTGGCACCACAGGGAGAGAGCTGTGCTCAGCATGCATTTTGCTGAGAATAGCCCCTTCACCATGTTTTGTACAAAACCAGAAAATGTTATTAAAGAAATCAATACTGATGGAGATCATAGTGAAAGCCCCTGGGATTATTAGTTTGGGGCTTGATTCTCCCCCCTCCCCTTCAAATCACATGCTGAAAATCATGTATTTGGTGTATTTTTCTTCTGTAAAAATGCCAAATCGGTCAGAGCATGCCAGCAGTTGATCGCATACCAATCTCCAAGTGTGCTACTCAGTGGGGAAAGTTGATCCTGCCCACCAAGGTGGGAATGTGAACTGCAAAGTCTTTATACCTTTTTATTTTTTATTTAAAAAATTCTTAATCACATTCCCACATGAAGTGTGTCGAGTGGTGTACAGTCTTAAAAGATGAACAAGAACAAATGGAATAAAAAAAAAAAGCAAGGTAAAGTGACAGAAGCACAGGATTTTGTGACGCATGAAGAAAGTAAAGGGAAATAGGAATGTCTTTACCTGCCATCGACAAGTTTATACCTTCCTTTTGTAGAAGTTTTCAACTGTGTACTATCACAAATGAAAAGATGCCACTCCAAAATCATACAAACTAGGAAGTAATAAAATCTGGAGAGGCTCTTGTGAAAGAATTACAGCATTCCCTCGGGCATGTAAAAGCTAAGCCATTAATGGTGAACTGTGAGATACACCCTCTATACTTTGGAAATTAGGATGAAAGCATAGCCATAAAGATTAGCTAAAAGGATTGGAATGGCCAACGCTGTCTTTCATGTTTCAGCTTGCTGTATTCCCGTTTATTTAGTTATTTACTTACTTCTTTTGTATCCTGCCTTTCTCCCCAGTGGGGGCTCAAAACAGCTTACATCATTGTCCTCTTCTGCATTCTATCCTCACAACAGCCCTAGAAGGTAGGCTAGGCTGAGAATGTATGACTAGTTCAAGGCCACCCTACAAGCTTCCATGGCACAGTGTGTGGATTCTTGGTAGTGCTGCCAAATTCTCACTACTCAGAAACATGCAGAGTGAGTATCATTACATTTGAGCCAATGTTACATCAAACTAGGTCCACTTGCCATAAAACTCACTGGGTGACCTTGGGATAATTATTTGCCTTTCAGCCTTACCTAACTGGTAGGGTTGTTGTGAGGATAAAATAGAGGAAAGGGAAACCCTGTATTCCACACTAAGTTCCTTGAAGGAAGGACAGGATTAAACTGTACTAAATAAATCTTTTAGGCAAATGCTGCAAAATGAACTTTAGACCAAGTAGTTCTAAGGTAATAAACCTTGCTGTAAGCCATACCATTTCAGAATGGAGATGGGAGTTCACCTTGCTGAATGTTTGTTCAAACTGAAGTTTCTTTCCACATAGAAAACTAGATGCCAGGAGGAGGTGGATTTTAGCCTAGCCTTGTTGATATGCTAATTTTATGAGACTGGCCACCTTAGTGAGTACTAGGTCTGTTCGTTGGATCAAACAATTTTTTGGATCAGCAAGAGAATACAGTCCCACATGAACACTGGGAGCTACATTATACTGAGCCAGATCATTAGTCTTATCAAGATTAGTAGTACTGCCTAGGATTGTGAACCTTGACAGTTGGTATTTTTAACATCCAGATACCAGGGAACCAAAAAATATTGGTATTCCTGGTTCTCTGGGTTTCCAATATCTGTTTGATTTTTGGACCTGGGTATCTTTTCATGATTCTGACATTATTTGGCTCCATTATTCCCTATAGGGTATATTTCAAGAGGGTTGGAGGGGCTGTTTTTTGAGCAAATAGCACCCAAACTGCAGCAAAGATGCTGGTCCACTAAATAACTGCTAAGTTTCAAGTGAATTGGACCAAAAAGTCTATTTCTTTGGGCCCCTGAGCAAGGTCCCCCAAGCCATCCTCTATTGTTTCCTATGGGACAGAGGAATTCCATGCTTTCTACAAGGCAAAGGATAGCCAAAGGTGGTGGTCACATGTGCGAGAACACGGGGGGGGGGGAGTGAGGCTATTTCCTCTGGAGGAATTTGACCCGCAGTTGTGCGATCACACAGTCCTTTGAAGCTGTGGGGGCAGCCCGCCACTGCATGATCAGACACAACCATGGGTGAGTTGGGTTTGGGGGTTTTGCCGTTTCTTCCCAATGCGTTTAAACAGGGAATCGATGAATTGCATCTCAGCACTGAGGGCTCCCTGTGGAGTTTGTGATGATGCACATACTGAGAAGGGGAAAGAAACAATGGCATGGAGTTGGGATGGCCTGATCAGACCATCCTGACACCTTGAGAGCATGCTGGAGTGATCAGACAGAGGAAATTCTGTCCATGGCCCATTCTGTTTGCTACTGGACTTTCCCTGGTGTCTTTTTACTCCACTTCTGCAGTGGATCAAAACGGGTTGCCAACGGGTGCGGGATGCTTCCCAGATGTTAGTGTCTGATTGTGCCCTTTAAATCTGCCCAGCATTTGTGCCTATGGTGCTGCAAATTGTGCATGTGATCGCACCCAAAGACACAAGAGCAAGCAAAGCAAGCACTGGTCAAAAGCCTCCCAAAGCAACAAGTCCAAAGAACCAATGCAGAACTAGGGCATCCCAGCAGAAGCACTGGATAATGTGGGAAGCCTAACACAACAAATGTCAAATCAGATAATCTAGGCTGATGTCAAACCAGAGAATCTTCCAAACCTAACAGATTTAACATGGACTACTGTATGCAAGCCCAATAAATGTCAAACCAGAGAATTCAGTACAAAGCTCAAACCTCAGATCAACCAACTTGAACAAAGAGCACAGTGTTGCAAGACCAACAAAACCAATTTCAAAGGATGGAATTAAAGTCAAACCAACATAACAAGCTGATACCAAGCCCTGGCAAGACACAGACATACAGTAAAATTAGAGAAAACAGTCCTGGGAATCTTAACACTCTGGGTCCCAAAATTCCCACTTACTCTCAAATAGTTCTAGAATTTTTGGGGACCAATTTTCCAGTATCCTGAGAAATCCCAGATACCATCCAGAGATCTGAATATATCCAGAAAATACCAATAAGGTGTGTGTGTGTGTGGACTGGAAATATCTGAACACACATCCCTAGTACAGTCTACTCTGACTGGTAGCAGCTCTTCAGGGTCTCAGGAGGTAGAAGTTTTTCATATCATCTGGTAGTTGTTCACTGCAGATTCCAGGGACTGCACTTGGGACCTTCTGCATGCAAAGCAGATGTTCTACCATTGTGCCATCGTCCCTCCCAAGGAAATGATGAAAGACTTCATAATTTCTAATCATGCAAAAGAAGAAATATAAGGTATTAAACTATTGGTTATTGACAATACAGCAGACCTCAGCCCTGAAGGCTTACTGATGGTTTTCCCTACTGCATTTCCTAGGAGGACACAATTTGAAAGTGGCTGGTAAGATATCTCTCTAAGGTAAAAGGTTGTATGATCTTTCTCCCATTGGTTGAAGGCAAATATCACACATGTGTACTATCTGCATCACAAGTCAAATGTGCAATGGGAACTCAGCATGTACCCTCACAACCATATTAAGTGTTTAGCTATTATTGTTGTTTATGAAACCAATATATGGATTCTATGTAAACCTTCTGCTATGAGAAGAAGGAAATTGTCCTTGTGTTTTAAAAATTACAGCCTGTTTTTCTTTCAAAGTTCATTAGTGGTAAATAGTTCTTAAATAGAAAAAGTATACTTATATCAAGAGATGGCATTTTAATTGAATATGTTTTCATTTCATTTGGCTTATAGTAGTTAAGTAGTTATTAACTGCAGATTATATTCTTTAATTATGGAATACTCTAACTAATTAGTAATGGAGAAATACATGCAGTCCTCTTGCTTCCTGTACCTCTGTGGTTTGTTGCTTCATATACAAAGTAATAGATGTTACATACTGGGATAATCCTATCTTTTTTGTTTCAGTTTATCAGATAAACATTTAAGCTATCAAACGTGAAGTAGTAGACTCCAGTATCAGCCTTTTTCCTATCATTTGTAAAGAAAATCTGACTTCTGACAGCTGCAATGGGAATGAAACCACTTTAGTTACTTTTTGCTTAGGGAACTAGTACTGCAATCCTGTGCTGAGTTACAGCTGTCTATGGATTTAGACCGGAGTAAGTCTGCAAAGAAGTTGCATTTTTGGTTTGGAGGGGTAATGCAAACCGTTGTTTGCTGATTTGAACATAATTACAAGCTATACTTTGGGAAAAATTAGAAGTTAAGAATTGAACGAGATGGAAAGGGAGGAGAGAGAGTGTGTCAGCCCAATTCTCATTCACATAATGCATCCACACAATACCAAATGGTACTGGCTAAGATATTCCTGTTTCCTGCTGTAGTTTCTTTTAAATTTTCCACTTAAGTGGCTTCATAGTCTCATGAACTGTACCTCTCGCACAGGGGATCCTCTCTGCTACTTTTCAGGGGAACAGAAGAGAGAATCCCTGTTTTAGAGGCAATTAAAATTCTCACTTGCACAGTATACAAATAGGGAGTGAGACTTATTTGCAAACAAAGTTCATGTCAGCAAGGAGAGCAAAACCTTAGGCTGTTATTTCACTATATTCACTTACCCTAGGTGTTTTCTAGAGTCCAGCTCTCTTCTGGAAGCAGAAGCTGGCCTTTAAGCATCACTGTAAGCAGGGGTCTTTTTGTAGCAGGAACTCCTTTGCAGACTAGGCGACGCACTCCTAATGTAGCCAATCCTCCAAGGGCTTACAGAGCTTTTCTTACAGGGGCTACTGTAAACTCTTGGAGGATTGGCTACATTAGAGGTGTGTCACCTAATATGCAAAGGAGTTCCTGCTACAAAAAGAGCCCTGATTGTAAGGCACGGTGGAGGACTGGGTTTCATCTGTTTGCCCCTCTTCTGTGCTTTGGTTTTCTTTAAAAATAGGTGCACTATTCCCATGTTGTTTATATGAGAATGGGAGGTTCCCTACCTTTCCCCCTTACTGAAGCTAATAGCAGCTGGGGTGGAGAGTAGTGGGCATGGCTGCTTGGAAATGAAAAAAGGGGAATATGGTGCACAGAAACACCAGCTGGGTGATTTTCATTAGTCGAGCATCTGCTAACTATTCTAGTTGGACAGCAACCCAGTTGGGCATATATCTCCTGAGTCACTCATTCTTTTGCCCCTTCTGCTGCCCAGAGAACTTAAACCAGATAATGAGGCACTAAGAAAATGGTCAGACATGAATGTTTCCCTTCATTACTGCACACTGGATATTATTCTGGTCAGATTAGTTATATTAACTATATTTTTAAATGACTATGAGTTTGATTGGATTTTGATTCATTATTATCTGAATGCACATCCCTACTAGATGACCCCCAAATTACTTTCACGATCAGACATAACAACATAGAAGATGTAAAAGATGTCTACCAGTAAATCTGATCGCAATCTGAACGTGTAGAATAACACAACTCATGCGGTGTTTGTAATAAAAAGATGGGAATCTAGGTAGATGTTAAAAACTGAAGCACATAGATATGACTGCTCAGATGTCCTTGGATAACCCAGTGCTTGCAAACACAAAATATGCTCTTAACAGGAAAGCTAGCAACAACACACAGCCACTTAAATTGCATTATAAGCAATGTTGGATATATGCACAGGAAATGTATAAGCAGTGTTTATGATTTAGGGACTGGGTGCAAAGTTCAGTATTCTGAAAACCTCAGATTTCATTGAAAGTACTAGCCAAGTCTCTGGATCTTCAGGCTGTGAAGATACACTTGAAATTGTATGGCAAAAGAAGTCACAGAAATTTAAGGGCTTTCAATCATCCGGAGAAGGGCTGCCATGCTTTGGTGCTCTGGCTGGTGCAAAGCAAGTGAACAAAATTCTAGCATTCTTGGCATAGAATTCCATTTTTAAAGAATAAATTCAGACTGCCCTGATTATGTAAGCCATGTAAACATCACAGCAAATGGTTAAGGAGAGTTAAGGATGCAGTGCAGACATTGCTGTAGTCCCTCAGACTTTAATGGAGCACACATTTCTTGCAGCTGAACATTCACTCCCATCAGAGAATGAAGTTCTCCTGTTCACTTGAGCTCCTGTACAGAAACATGCAGGCATCTTGTCGTTGCTATATGCTGATCATTTCTTCTGAATGTGTGTCTTCAGCTATTAAAACCTAGATTTACTCTGTCCTCCTAGGGGCCTTAGCCTTACCATTGGATAGTAAATACTAGACCATATCTCATAACATTTATTTTATTTATTTAAGAGGGTCCCCAAGGTGGCAAACATAAGAACATTAAAATGTTTCAACATTAAATCAGCATTTAAAGTTTACAAATTCAATAAAAACATATAACTGCACAAACACACATAACAGTACAATAAGGGAGGAGGGCCAGTAGCAATTACTGGGAGTATGACAAAACAAAACAAAAAAGTTTTAACCTGGAAGAAGAAGAAGAAGAAGAACCCCGCCCTTTACTACCCAAAGGAGTCTCAGAGCGGTTTACACACTCCTTTCCCTTCCCCTCCCCACAACAGATAATCTGTGACGTAGGTGGGGCTGAGAGAGCTCTCTTGAGCCTTGCCCTTGAGAAAACAGCTCTGAAGGAACTTGTGACTGACACCAGCAGTTGCCTGTAGACGAGTGGGGAATCAAACCTGGTTTTCGTAAATTAGAGTCCACACTCCTAGCCAATACACCAAACTGGTTCTCATTTCAAACCCCTGCTTTCTGCTCTTCATGAAAAACAGCTGTTTGGTTACTGCCTTCTGCTCCCCATGAAAAGCCACAGGAAGCAGAAAGTAGGGGTTTAAATGGCTCCAAGCCTAGGGTTGGCTGCCCAAGAAAGGCTCTTTCAACAGTTGAGTTGTGGGAACAAATCAGAAACAGCTGAGCTGCAGGGGCAGCCTGCTCCCACAGCTCAGCTCTTTAGAACCTGAAACAACTGAGCCACAGGAGTCAGCTGCCCCCATGGCTCAGCTGTTTCAGGCATGAACCTCATGAACCCAGTTCATTTTCTATGTGTACCAACTGGGTTTGTGGGGATTGTGGTTCAGTTTGTGGTTCACCCATGAACCAAACCGCATTTTTGTGGTTCATGCCTGTCCCTACCCAAGAATGCCCTCTCCCAAGTTGCCACTCATCTAGTCTCAGATGGCAGGGGCACCCAAAGCTGGATGTCTAAAGATAACCACCCAGCGGTTCGAAAGCATGCAAAAGCAAGTAGATAAATGGGTACCTGCCTGTAAGAAAGGCAGGGGGCACCCTCCCTCCCGGGGGGGTGTAGCAGTGGCAGCGGCGGCGGCGGAGGACATCGGCAGCGGCGGTGATGGCGGCGGCGGCGGCAGGCAGGACGGCGAACCTGGTGGGCGGAGCCGTGGAGCCATGGGCAGAGCCGCGGGCGACGTAATGGCGCAACACGAGTCTGGTGGACACGGAGCCGAGGCCGGCGCGGGCCTGCGCGGCGGAAGGAGGCCGGCCGCGGAAGTCCCCTGGCCCAGGAGGCGAAGATCTACGCTGGGGACTCAAGGGTGCACCAAGGCTGCAGCAGGCCTCTATGCCTGGAGCCCCGCCGGGAAGAACAGGAAGCCCTGCTCAGGGTGCCGATAGGAAGTCCCTCCCCCATTTCATTGTGGCCCTAGGTAGGAAGAACTATATATATATATACTATGTAAACCGCTCTAAGACCCCTCGGGATCTGAACGGTATATAAATTGAATAAATAAATAAATAAATAAATAAATAAACCAGTGTGGATGGGTAGGTTAACACGGGAAAAGGCAGTCCTTAAGGTATACTGGCCCCAAGCCATATAGGGCTTTAACAGTCAACACCAATACCTTGAAGTGAGCCTGGAAGCAAAGTGGGAGGCCATGTAGTTGGACAACGACTGGAGTGATATATGGTCCATACACCCCATTCCTGTCAACATTCTGCCCTCAGCATTCTTCATGAAGTGTAGTTTCTGGAAAGTCTTCAAGGGCAGCCTTACACAGACTGCATTGCAGTAATCTAATCTGGACTTTACCAGGGCATACACCAAACAGAGTATGCTATCTTTCCCAGGACTGATTCAGGGTCCTTGTGCTCTGAGTGTTCCTAGGACTGTCCATCTCCACCCCCCACTTTGTATTTTTCCCTCTGTAACAAAATCATGATCAACTCTCCCCCTCAACCAATGCTCCCTCTGAGCTGTGGAGTCCTGTGAGCAAAAATTCTACTTTGTGAGCTACTGGCGTTAAAGTTGTGAGCAGGAATTTGGCTATTGCATAAATCAGTTTGCTCTGGAGCCATCCTTCCTGAGCTAAGGCAAAAATGTGTGAGCTGGAGGCTAAAAAACTGTGAGCTAACTCAGCTTAGAGGGAACATTGCCCTCAACCCCATCACGGCATCAGTCTCTTTTTCCCCAGTTGCAGCTACCCTGGAGGGAGCACAGTGTGACTTCTTTGTCCTCCTTTGACTCACCTGTGCCAATGAGGGTGAAAGTTGCATACGTTCGTGTAGTGGTTAGGGGTTTGAACCAGTATCAAGGAGACCCAACTCCCCAACGGGCAACAAAGCTTACTGAATAATCTACCACACAGATGATGAAACGGGGAAGGGAAAGTATTCTGCCCTAACCTGTTTGGAGGCAAAGGGAGGGGGGGGAGGATCACTACAGTGTTTCAGGTTCCTCCAGGCTGACAGGGAGGGTTCTTGGGGAGGTGTAACAGAGAAATTCTCTTGTACTCTGCTTCTTGCATTGCTCCTAGTCACTTCTCCATTGGGAAATGGGAGAGGGGTACACCTCGCTGCCAAGCCCTTATCAAATCCCCAACCATTTCAGTCCCTGATTCCAGCCCTCTCCTTTCAATTAATTCCCTGATAATTAAACTGCGTATTAACTGATCACCCTTTGTCATATCATTAACTGCTAGAAACTTTTCATATAGTAGAAAAGAACAAGAGTCCAGTAGCCCTTTAAAGACTAACAAATATGTGGCAGGGTATGTGGTAGTCCCTGCTCACTTCGTGATCTATTTTCATATAGTGGTTGCACCCTGAAATTCCAATGGGACTGCCTCTCTTGCTGTTATAACTCACCTTTGGAGTGTGAGATAATTCATTTCCGACAGAGGCATTATTGACCTTCAAGGAACTAACATAACTGAAGAAGCCTCTGATAAATGAAAGTTCAGTGGGAGGGGAGTCGGAGGGGTTCCTGTAATTTAGAAACCTACTTACCTCAAAGTACCTTTGTTTGGTTCATAGTGGCTCCTTCCTGGTTGCAATTTTTTTTAATGCTAAGCTCCCCTTCACCAGTAAAAGGAACTTCAGGCTTTGTAAGTTTTAAAGCCTTAGGCAAAAACTGTTGCTTCCTTTTGCTTTAGGCTTTTTTAAGGCAATGTACCAGTTTCTTTCCTGGAAGTCTCATAAAGGGATGATGAGCATTGGGAATTGTCTGTCCTGCACTGGACAAAAAAACAAGATAGCATTGATGTGTCAGATATAAAATGTCTTAGACAACACATATGACAATCTCACTCTTTTCCCTCCCTCACACACAGGATTTGCTGTTCTGTCTACTTTCTTGCTGAGGAGCCCCTTTATCTACTCTTTGCTTATTTGTTTGTCTATGGCTGTCCCACCCAGTCAATATATATCTTTATCTATCTATCTATCTATCTATCTATCTATCTATCTATCTATCTATCTATCTATCTATCTATCTATCTATCTATCTATCTATCTATCTATCTAATCTATATATAGAGAGAGAGATGCTTGCCCAGCCTAGGGAACTGAGGGAAGAGACAAAATCATCTTCTCATATTCTGCTTTTGAAATGGCACAAGATAGGCTCTTGAAAGTTCAAAATAAACAAAATGTTTTATTTAGCCTGGAGGAGAAAAGGTCAGGTGGAATCAGGCGGAGGATATATGAGGTGAACAGATAATAAAACTGACATAACTTTGTATTCACAAAAACACCAGATAATTTGTTGCCAACAAGTAAGTGTTTCTGTTACTCAGCAAGGTCTTTAAAACTTTGAGGAGAGAGGTTTTCTTTTCAGTTTCTGCTTAAACACTCAAACATAGGTTTCTGAGTTTCCTTTCTGAATTTCTGAGTTTCATCAACACGTGAAGTTTGGGAGGCAGGAACATACAACCAAGTACCCAAAACCCTTCTTTATACATAGACCAGGGATCACTCTGCTTTTCTAGAAGCTATTTCCCTTCTTAACTAGGCAGGGATCACTTCTCTTTACTAGAAGCTATCACCCCCCCTTTTTTTTTTGCTTGAATGTGGATCCTCCTTGATCTACTCACTCTCTTATGTTCTTATGTTCTTAAAATACCCCTTCTGTGTAGCAAATGTGCTATCGGTTTCTTCCTGAAGACAGAAACCTTATTCAGACAACACAGCTAGAGTGAACCTGTGATTTATTCATTGGTTTTATGACTGCGTTGTACACCGCAGACACCTTCCCAGTCCACAGTCAGTGCTTAACTGCCTCTTATTCAGCTGTTGGTTCCCAACTGTCAATCCTTAACTGATTCTCTCAAGAGAATTCCATTCAAACAGACTGTCACTCAAAGGTTCTCAGACTGTTAGGCATTAACCCTTGACAGTCCGTCACACTGTGTATTTTTTTATTATTTGCACAGCAAATAGTATTACGGTCCAGGGCTCTTTTTGCAGCAGGAACTCCTTTGCATATTAGGCGACACACCTTTAATGTAGCCAGTCCTCCAAGAGCTTACAGTAGCAGCTGTAAGAAGAGCGCTGTAAGCTCTTGGAGGATTGGCTACATTAGGGGTGTGTCGCCTAATATGCAAAGGAATTCCTGCTACAAAAAGAGCCCTGGTACCAAGGCCAAAATTATTTAACAAGTCTTGCTAAAAAAGAGCTACTCAAGGGAAGATATTTGGAATAGTTCTGAGAGTGAAGCATGCTGGTGGATGGGATGGCCATGGTTTGGGGAAAAACTATTTAGCAGCCATGGGACAATAGGAGGGTGCCTTTTATGCAGATCAATACATTTTTTTTAAAAGAAACTTCAGAAGAATATTGCACTCTTGGGACTCAAAGCGTGAACTGAACTCCCATTATTAACTTGAAACCCATTGTTCCATTAGGTTTGCTTCCATGGGATGGGGGGTGCTGCTTACACCTGTCTCATATTTCGAAGTTCCTGTAATGAGCTAAAAGTGATGTGCAGTTCTTCTCTTCCCTGCCACTGCCACCTCTAGCTTGATTCAGAGTTGGATTTAGCAAGCTGAATTTACCCCCCCCCCCAAAAAAAAAAAAAAAAACCCTCCTGGAAGATTGCTCTTAGTTCATTACAAATGCAATTCTGACTTCATTGCATTCCCAATTATACAGCAGTGATCTAGAGAGCCTAGAAAAATATAGCTTTCCAAAAGCATCGGATATTTGTACAGAAAATGGGTTTCATGGGAAAACTACATCTCCCAGTTTTCTTGGAGCTTGAGAAGCTTCCATAGCAGCATCCCAGATGCCAGAGAGCTAGAAGAGAAAGTGAGACCTCCCACCCTGATGCGAGGTCCTCTGCCATTGCATCTGCTGCAAACCCATACATGGGGAGGGGAGGTGGATAGGAAGGAATAATAGGAAGGAAGGGAATCTTCTCCAAGTCAGACTGCAATTCACAATGTGAACTCCTCCTTGTTCCTAAATTTCAGGATTTTGGGGGGAGGTAAATATCACAGGCAAATATCACAGTATTCCATACCAGGACATTATGAACGTCATTCTCCATCACTAGTTGAAGAAAATATTTGACAGCAGAAACTGAGGAATCTTTGAGAGCCAGTTTGGTGTGAGAGCCAGTTTGGTGTAGTGGTTAAGTGCATTGACTCTAATCTGGGAGAACCAGGTTTGATTCCCCACTCCTCCACTTGCACCTGCTGGATGACCTTGGGCAAGCCATAGTTCTGCCACAGCTGTTCTTGAAAAAGAGCAGTTTCTGTCAGAAGTTCTCTCGGCCCCACCTACCTCACAGGGTGTCTGTTGTGGGGAGGGGAAGGGAAAGGAGTTTGTAAGCCATTCTGAGACTCCTTTGGGTAGTGAAGGGTGGGGTATAAATCCAATCTCTTCTTCTTCTTCTTCTTCTTCTTTGTAAATATGACCTGGGAGGGAGCTCCAGAAATGAAAGGACAGTAAATGAGAAGCAGCAAATATGGTTAAACAAGTGGGAGATTCTGGGATGGGTGAAGGTGATGGGCAGTGATGACTGAGGAAGAGGATGTAATGGAAAGCCAGGAAGGACTGAAAACAGGATGCAACCATGAGCTTTGAAATGGTGTCAAAAAGTTATACCAGATGCAAACTGAACAGGAGGGCACTGAAGGAAATGTAGGAGTGTATTAAGGATGGAAACTTCAAAAATTGTAATATTAATTCCATATTGAAAGTCAGGAAGGCATGATTATCATTTTCATTGAATGTCAAGAGTATTGTTATCGTTCAGGAAAGTCTTGTCAGAACAATACTCCCTATTTAGTTAAAATGATAATCAAGTCCTTTCTGAACTTACAAAAAAGAAATTAAAACAATAATTTTTGAAGTGCTGTAGAACACCTTTTCCTGAGACCCTGGAGAAATGCTGCCAGTCTGAGTCAGCGAAGTTAACTGGTAGACTAGATCTGGAAATAGCTGGCAATAAACCAAGTTTCTCTTTTCTGTACTTGCCCCCAAAACCGTTTTCACAGAGGGCCCCCGGGGGGTCACAATCAGGGCTCTTTCCCATGTTCCCTTTTCTTCAACAGTCCCAACCTCTAGGTAAGTTGATTCATAGGATCATGAGACCATATGGCTGTTGCCATCTGGTAATATGGATAGGATTGCCAGGTTCCCCTCGTCACTCTGTCGGGTGATTTGGGGGCATTCCGGTGCTGGGTGGGGATGCCCCCAAGCTCCTCCCCAAGCACAGCCACCCCTCTCCCTCCCCTCCTGCCAGATTTAAAGGTCTTCAGCTGATTGACGGGGACCACTTAGCCTGCTGATCAGCTGGAGGGCCCTTTAAATCTAGCAGGAAGGAAGGAGTGAGAGGGGCGATCATGGGCCACATGCTGGGCTTTTAAATGGTCTTTTTGCAAACAGGGTGGGGCTGCGGCACATGGGTCTTTTTGCTAGCCCAGCATGCAGTCCTTGGCTGCTCCTTCCCTCCCTCCTGATAGATTTAATGGGGCCTCCAGCTGGCAGGCCACATAGTCCTTGCTGATCAGCTGAAGCCCTTTAAATCTGGTAGGAGGGGAGGGAGAGGGGTGGCCAGGCAGGCGGTTGCTCTTGGAGGTGGGGCTTGGGGGCAGGGCTTCCCCTGCCAGCCAGCTGGCCAGGGGTGGATTGGAACCCCCAAAAGTGGGGGAACCCCCAACCAGACCTGGGGTCTGGCAGCCCTAAATGTGGGATGCATTGAGATGATGAAGGGGATAAAATCTTCCCCTTCTCACCCTTTCACAAGCACCAGGTCCACTGAAGCAAGAGACAGGAGAGCTATTTTGCCCTCTTCTCCCTCCTCAATGCATCCACTTGATCTGGATGGCTTAATAGTCTTCATGTAGGTCCTGGGAATTCAACATACCCAGGGTAAAAAGGGATTACTGGGTGGAAGGGAACATGAAAAGATCTGTGACCATCAGTGCCTTATTTTATATTATCTAGAGTTCTAACCTTTTCATTTTAGAAATCAGAAAAACATCCAAGAATGAGACATCACAGTTTTATACTGTATTTTTATTGATGGCTGATTGATTAATTAATAATAATAATAAATAAGAGGCCACTATTATACATGCAAAGGACAGGGATTATTGAAAATCATGCCTGACAGATGACTTACCCCTAATTTGTTTACAGAAGCAGAATCCCAGAAGAAATGTTGAGGGGACTGCAACTATTATCATGAGCTTAATTAAATGCTTCTTGCGCTTTTCACAAATAATTTGACAGTCCTAACCACTCGAATGAATGTTGCTGAAGAGGTCAGTTAACCTTTTGTTGTCGCCATTGTGTTTAATCACACCCCAGAAAGGCATTTAATTTGCAGAGAAAAGAACCAGGCTTTGGAATACATAATGGATAATGTTTTTGATGGGAAATATTCTGCACTGTGGTTAAGCCAGTTATTTTCAGTCAAATCACCCATTAAGGAGAGCTGTGTTGGTTGTATTCATTCAGTTAAACATTAATTTCTTTTTTTTGTATACACAGGCAATGCAGTCAAAAGTAGGATAGAATGGTGGAGGGGCAATCGATGGTAAATGACATCCTTCAGTCAACAGAAGATGGATGTGCACTTTTACATGATGCAAGAGATACTTTTTTGTGTTTTTGTTTAGTTATTCAACTCGCTTTTGATGGAGCCTTCCTCTAATGGAATTCAGGATACACTCAGTTGCCATCTGCTGCCAGGACTGGAAGCAATTGTTAGATAGCAGATTCCAAATAGAACACCATTTTTCTGCTTGAAATCACCGTATCTGTATGCTTAGGGGCAGGATGGTGCTATTTTTTTTAAGTATCTAGCTGCCTGAATGAGCCTTGCTGCCCTGAACACATTTCACCATCTTGAAGCAAGTTCTTTTTTTCCTCAACTCACACCCCTTTCTTATTAAAGACAAGCCCTCACTGCTTATTTTCCACCCAACCCCTATGTACCTTGTGACAAGACCTCACCATGACTTATGCCATGTTGAACCTAGGAAAGAGGTCTAAGAATATGCAAAGTGTGTTTCTCTTGCTTTCTTAGAATTTAGAAGCAAGTTACCTCTGATCAAATGGTAAGGCACATTTTTTCAACTTCTGAAAAACTGGCTTAGCCTACAACACCTTCCCTCCAGCCTGCCTGATCTACTCCTAGTTTTCTCTTCTCCCTTCTATTTTCCTCATTCTATGCAAATATGGCCAGCAGTTCTTGATATCCCTGACACAGGCATTCATGCTCCACTACAGACATTTTTACATAGTCTTTCAACTCTACTAGCATGGGTATGAAAAACAGGATTGCACAATGTTGCCAGGCAACCTCTTTGCTCCAGAGGAAGCAAAAAAATGAGGGTGGTGAAATATCACAATATCCTAGGAATTCCTAATCTCGATGGTAAAAGCCAGAGATCAGGGAATTCCTAGAGCACCATTATGTCCTTCCCATGTACAACTGGAAGTGACATCATGATGTCACTTCCCACTCCCATTTTTACTCCCATTGGAGTGAAGAGTTCTGGTGGTGGCTGAGACCTGGGAGACTGGCCACCATAGCAGACAATCAAGGCTAGGATTATACTGTCACTTCTCCTGACCTGTAACTGCTCTGCTTTCACAGAACTTCATGCATTCATTCTGCCCAGATGGCAGACCATGGGAATAGCATCTGCTTCTCACTGTGTTGAGGAGTGTTGTGATACATCAACACTGGAGAAGAGCAATTTTGTCCAGTATTGCCCACTGTGCTTACTTTTGTGTCCAAAACATAGACACAAGCAGCATGCATGAGAAATAATGCCTGCACACCATACTCATATATTTATAATTTTGTATGCATTTTCCTTCAGAAGTGGAATAAAACACACCACATACATTTCAACATAGAACTGAAATGATTCAGCTAAAGACAGTATCCAGTATATAAACAGATAGTCTTCATTCATAAGAGTGAATGGTAAAAATTTATTTATTTATTTATTTATTTATTTATTTATTTATTTATGTATTACATTTCTATCCCACCCTCCCCACGATCGGGCTCAAGGCGGCTCACAACAAGGGCACCAAGTGCCGGAATAAAACATTAAAATCAGAATAAAAACAACCAGTTAACATTAATAAAGTGCTCCATGATTGTATTGCTGTAATTTAGCCACAATGGAGGCTTAGAGATGTTAATTTCAAGGCCATTTTGGCAGCACTAGTCCATCATAATCCTATAGTGGTCTTATTGGGTCATCCCCTTACCACCACCAGTGGTTGGTGGTGATGATCATGATGATAGTCGTCGTGGTAGTGGTGGTGGTAGTGGTGGCTCCTAGCCAAAGGCTTGGTGGAAGAGCTCCATCTTGCAGGCCCTGCAGAACTGTGAAAGGTCCCGCAGGGCCCTGATCTCCTCCAGGAGCTCATTCCACCAGGTAGGAGCCACCACTGAAAAGGCCCTAGCCCTGGTTACCACAAGCCTGGCCTCTCTAGGGCCTGGGATCAGAAGACGATGTTGGGCCCCTGACCGTAGTACTTTCTGGGGTATATATGGGGAAAGGTATGTCGGACCCTGGCCATATAGGGCTTTAAAGGTAAGTACCAGCACCTTGAAACGGATTCGGAATGCTATTGGCAGCCAGTGCAGTGCTTTCAGGGCAGGCCGGATGTTGTCCCATCTAGGGAGACCCATCAACAGCCTGGCCACAGCATTCTGCACTAGCTGCAGCTTCCAAATCTGCGACAAAGGCAGCCCCATGTAGAGAGCGTTGCAGTACTCTAATCTTGAGGTGACCATCACATGGATCACTGTAGCCAGGTCATCCTGGTCGAGGAAGGGAATCAACTGCCGAATCAGCCGGAGATGGTAGAAGGCCAAGCCAGCAGTGGCTGCCACCTGGGCTTCCATTGTTAAAGAGGCGTCCAGGTGCACTCCCAGACTCCTAACCTCCAACTCTGGCACCAAAGGCACCCCATCGAAGGTCAGGAGAGGGAACCTCACTCCCCGACCACTCCGACTCAGGCACAGGACCTCCGTCTTTGCTGGGCTTAGCTTCAGCCAGCTCAGTCTAAGCCAACCAGCCATGGCTTGTAGTGCCCGGTTCAGGTCTTCTGGGCTGGAGTCCAACCGGCCGCCCAACATCAGATAGAGCTGGGTGTCATCTGCATATTGATGACACCCTAGCCCATACCTCCGAGCAATCTGGGCGAGGGGGCACATATAGATGTTGAACAACATCGGGGAGAGCACAGCTCCCTGAGGCACACACTCCCTGGGACTGCTGTTCCCTGAGCACCACCCTCTGTCCCCGACCCTGGAGAAAAGAGGCAAGCCATTGAAGGGCGAGCCCCTGTATCCTGGTGTTGGCAAGGCGGTGGGTCAGCAGCTGATGGTCGACCGTATCGAATGTGGCCGACAGATCTAATAACAGCAATACCGCCACACTGTCTCGATCCAGATGTCTCTGGAGTTCATCAGTAAGGGTGACCAGTGCTGTCTCTGTCCAATGCCCTGGGCGGAAACCAGACTGGAAGGGGTCCAAGCTGGAAGCGTCATCCAGAAAGCCCTGCAGCTGTATCGCCACTGCCCTCTCAATTAATTTGCCCAAATAGGGCAAATTGGACACCGGCTGATAGTTGGCCAATTCGGCCGGGTCCAGAGATGGTTTTTTCAAGAGGGGGCAGACCATCGCTTGAGTGCCCCAGGGAACTGCCCCTCAGAAAGGGACTTGTTGATAATCTCCCTTA
This sequence comes from Gekko gecko, assembly GCA_029375565.1. Taxonomy (NCBI): domain Eukaryota; kingdom Metazoa; phylum Chordata; class Lepidosauria; order Squamata; family Gekkonidae; genus Gekko; species Gekko gecko. The sequence goes on along the minus strand of JAPDNY010000007.1, from coordinate 42,378,270 downwards.
AGGAACCTCGAAACCCCTCGTGGCCTGCTTTAATGAGCCAGGAGGGGCATGGATCAAGGCTGCAAGTGGTTGGGTATACAGATACGAGCAATCTGTCAACTTCCTCCAGGCTGAGCGGGCTGAAGCAATCTAAACCCAGAATCGAAGACACACAAGGGGCCTCGAGTTCACTCACTGTGTCAACTGTGATGGGGAGGTCATGGCGGAGTGCCAAGACTTTATCCGCAAAATGGCTCGCAAAAGCCTCACAGCCAATCTCCAATTCCCTACCGTTTGCCAGCCCTGTGGCAGCACTGTTAAAGACAGAATTGTTCTAAACAATTGGGCTTGGTGTGAGCTAGCAGACACAATTGAGGCCGCATAGACTGCCCTCTTAGCGGCCTTGGTTGCATCTCATAGGATCTCATAAACATCCTCTAAGATGCTCTTGTTGCCTCATTGTGAGTACAACGCCACCATCTCTGTAGCCATATTAGCTCTTGCTTCATCAGCCACAACTCCTGCGTGTACCAGGGAACCAGCCTAGAGCTAGGGCACACAGGGTGCTGGGGAGCAATCTCATCAATGGCTGTGGTGAGCCGGCCATGCCAGTCCTCCACAAGCTCATCTAGTGAGCTGCCAGGGGGCCTCGGATCCCGCAAAGCCATCTGAAGCCACACAGGATCCATTTGGCTCTGCAGGCAAGCTAAAATCTGCTCGCCACCTAAACAGGGTTGGGGTGGAACATTCAGACGGGCCTTGAGGGCAAAGTGGTCCGACCATGGTACTGCCAAGACAGTAATCCTGTCCACTGTTATTCCAGTCACAAAAATCAAATCGAGCATGTGCCCAGCCCGGTGTGTGAGGGTTGATACAAGTTGGGAGAGTCCCAGTGCCACCATGGATGATACTAGGTCCGCTGCCTGACCCGACGCCACGTCATCAGCATGGATGTTGAAATCACCCGAGACCAGAAGTCTAGGGTACTCCAACGCCCAGCCTGATACGGCCTCTGTCAGGGATGGCAGGCTACTGGCCAGTGCGTTAGGCAGTCAGTACACCAGCCAGGTTGCCAAAGTCTCTTCAGCCTCCAACAACAAGCTGACACACTCAATGCCCGTGATTTCTAGTGGGGGGAATGCCTGGAAGGAGTAAGCCTCCTAGTCCGTGATTGGTGTAGGACTGGTGAACTGAGTAGTGTTAATTATTTATTTTAATACTCCTACACACAAACCACATGAGCTTTCCATTAGAAATTAAACTAAGAGTCAAGCTAGTATTAGTTTTCTTTAAGTACTAGGAGTAAAGTGAAAGAAAAATATTTGCTTTAGATACCTTATTTCAAGGGAAGAGTAGTAATAAAAAACCTTTTCTTATTTTTTTATTACGCTGTAATCTTTGCAGTACTACAACAATACTCAGGAGGAAAATATATTATATGTACATGTGGAAAGATACTGGTATTCTGGTTTTTTTTTAAAAAAAAAAATGTCAAAATATCTTAGATTATTGTCTTCTAATACCAGGGGAATGAATAACCCTGTGAAGCGTCAACACATTTTTAATCAGATAACCAAGGAACATCCCAACGTTGTTTTCCTACAGGAAACCCATAATACGGCTAAGTACCCATGTCTTTTTAAATCACAAAAATTCAAATATCAATGGCAGTCCTATGGCTCCTCTAAATCATGAGGTGTAGCCATTCTGATTCCGGCGAATACCAACTTTCCATTTAAGAAATTATTAAAAGACCCTACAGGTAGATTCCTATTTGTGGTAGGATGCATCAATACAACTGATGTAACACTAGCCTTGGTGTATGCACTAAATACAAATCAAATAGCATTTATGACTGAAATACTAAATGAACTAGCTAACTTTCAAGAAGGTGAGTTAATACTTGGAGGGGACCTAAACTATATTATGGATTCCACTTTGGATAGATCCTTTCCCAATAAGACACAGAAGAAACGTATACTATCCAAAAATAAAGAAACCCCTCTTGTTCAATTGATCCAACAATACTCTTTAATAGATATTTGGAGACAATTTCATATTGGGGAACGTGACTACACATACTACTTACAAAGGCATAAAATCTATACTAGAATTGATTATTTATTAGCTTCACCATCTATAATGAGCAAAGTTAAAGCTTCACAAATAGGGAATTTGCAATGGTCTGACCATCACTGGGTTAGTTGTGAAACAGAATTAGAAAAGAAACCAAGACATACAAATTGGAAATTGAATGCAAGTTTATTAAAAAAATCAAGTTGTAGCAAGTGAAATAGAGTCAGTCATTAAAAATTATTTCATAGACAATAATACAGAGGATGTGTCCCCAGCAATTATATGGGATGAGATGAAGCCTGTCTTAAGGGGGCAGTTGACATCCAAGGCAGCTTATCTGAATAAACAAAGGAAACAAAAAAGGGAAAAGTTGTTAGTAGAAATTGCTGAGTTAGAGAAGAAACACAAACAAACAGGCAATCAAAAATTTATAAAAAAATTATTAGCCTTAAGAAGAGAGTTAGATATAGTTGACACTAACCAAATACAGCAAAAACTGCTCTATTTACAACAAAAATTTTGGCAAAACACGTCAAAAGCATTGAAAATCTTGACCAGAAGAGTCAGACAAAAAAGAGATGCTAGACTAATTACTTCAATAAAAGATAGGCAAAGCAACTTACAATTTGAGACACAACAAATATTAAAGGTCTTTTTAGAATATTATAAACAACTTTATGAAACAAAAGAAATAAACACAACCTTTATTAAAACCTACTTGGAAAAATATTATAATAATATCAAGCTTTCAGTGGAACATAAAGCTGCAATGGAGAGTCGGATTACTGAACAGAAAGTAATTGCAGCAATTAAAAAATCCAAATGTAATAAGGCCCCAGGCCCAGATGGCTTTAGCTCAGAATTATATAAAAAATACCAGGACACTATAGCTTAGCCTTTTACTACAGCTTGCAACTATGTATTACAATATGGAATTTTACCACCCTCATGGCTTCAGGCCTCAATAACAGTTATTCCAAAAACAGGAAAGGATTTGTCAGATGTTGCTATGAAATACTGTGCTCAGCTGAACTTATATTACTGAATAGATGGCAAACGGACATATAATCCAGTTGCAATATAAAGAGGATAGCCATCTTATTGGTAGCAGCTAAAAATGCTGTGGCTTGGCTTTAGAAGGACACTAAATGTCCTCAACAACACCATTGGCATGCAAAGCTCTGGAAACTTTATATATTGTCAAAAATAACAGAAAAGCTAGATGATGAAAGTAATGCATACAACTTTGCTTCAGATCATGCTATGACTTGGTTTCCTATTGTTCAATACTTAATTGATCAGGGTGAAATACCAGCTACAGTCAATGATTTAAATTTATGGTAAATTCTTATTGCTCCTTTTTTGTAACTCATGTAATTTGAAACTGTAATCCTGATTTTGCAAAATGCTCTTAGTAATTTTTTGTATTACTCTTTTCTACAACGTTAACTTGCCTGTTATTTTTTAACTTTTTTGAAATTATTAATAAAATATTATTTTTTAAAAAGAAATTAAACTAAGAGCAGTATGATTCCTTAAGATCCTTGGTAGTTCTTGTAGGCAGGAGAGGTCTCATGCAGTGAAAAAATGATCTATTGCAGACATGTACAATGTGAAACCTACAAGTTAAGTATAGCCTACTTGTGATGTATGGTACTCCATATCATGTGATAAACCTTGATTCTGTTTGTTTGCTGTGTGACTGGAAATATAACACCAGGGGCACTTGTTAAGTACTAGCAGTCCTCAGGTAACTGGCTGTTAGATTTAGTTTGGATTTGGTGAATCCTAGTTTTCTCAAGTCTGTACTGTTTTATACCTCTAGGAATAGCCTTATTTCTACAGAGCAAGAAAGGAGTTCTCTGACACCTGAATCATCCTTACATCTGTGTTAGCCCCAAGGATCAGCATTTCAAGAGGTTCAGAGGGCTTCAGAAAGAGGGGAAAGTGGCAAGAAACCAAGAGTAAGTTTTAGAGTATTATGAAATGAGAAAAAGAGAGGAGGATTAGCAGTTCCAAATGTAAAATTATACTACCAAGCAGTGGTCTTGGTTTGGATTGCTGAATGGATTAAAGATCCATGACAAAGAATAGTAAAACTCAAATCAACAGATTTAGATGAAGGCTTACATAATTACTTATGGATCAAGAATTCAACTAAAATTATTATAACACAAGGAAGAAGCCATATAATCAGGGGCAAACTGTTGAAAATATGGTTCGCATGCTGGAATTTATTGAGACCTCCTAATTTTCCACTTATGTCCCCAGTAGAGGCCTACCATGACAAGAATACCAGAAATAAAAATGATATTCTAATAAACAGTATCATGATAATTTCTCAGGGGAAAATCAAGTCATGGCAAGACATCAGGGATTAAGGAATAAACATTCAATGGTTGTTACATCATCAGTCAACTTCAAGATTAAAGAAGGTGGAGCTTTAAGAGAGATGACTGAACAGCTGATCACAAAACAAAAACCTCTTATGATGGATTTATAAATTACTACTTCAATTAGAAACAGAAAAAGAACCCATGAAAACATGTATGATTAAATGGATGCAAAACTTTAAAGAACAGATATCTATGCATCAATGGGAACTGTCAGTCTCGAATTTGCCTTATTTGGGCAAATTAATTGAGAGGGCAGTGGCGGTACAGCTGTAGGGCTTTCTGGATGACGCTTCCGTATTAGATCCCGTCCAGTCCAGTTTTCGCCCGGGATAAGGGATGGAGACTGTGCCAGTCATTCTGACTGACGACCTCCGGAGACATCTGGATTGGGGCAGGTCGGCAGTGCTGTTGTTGTTAGATCTGTCAGCCGCGTTTGACATGGTCAACCATCAGCTACTGGTCCACTGCCTCGCTGACATGGGGATTCAGGGGCTTGCCCTGCAATGGCTTGCTTCCTTTCTCTAGGGTCGGGGACAAAGGGTGGTGCTAGGGGAACAGCAGTCCAGGAGACACCTGCTTGAGTGTGGTGTGCCTCAAGGGGCCGTGCTGTCCCTGATGTTATTTAACAACTACATGCGACCCTTGCCCAGATTGCCCGGGGGTAAGGGCTGGGGTGTCACCAGTACACTGATGTCACCCATCTCTATCTGATGCTGGGCAGCCAGTTGGACTCCAGACCAGAAGATCTGGACTGGGCTTTACAGCCTGTGGCTGGTTGGCTCAGGCTTATCCAGCTGAAGCTTAACCCAGTGAAGATGGAGGTCCTGTGCCTGAGTCAGGGCAGCTCGGGGTTGGGAATCCCACTCCTGACTTTCGGGGGGCACCGCTGGTGCCAGCACTGGAGGTTAGGAGTCTGGGAGTGCTCTGGGATCCCTCCCTTACAATGGAGGCCTAGGTAGTGGCCATTGCTAAGTCTGCCTTCTTCCACCTTAGGCTGATTAGACAGTTGGTTCCCTTCCTTGACCATGCCGACCTGATTACAGTGATCCATGCAATGGTCACCTCAAGACTAGATTACTGTAACGCTTTCTACATGGGGCTGCCCTTGTCATGGATTCGGAAGCTACAGCTAGTGCAGAATGCCGCAGCCAGGCTGCTGATGGGCCTCCCCAGGTGGGAGCACATCCGGCCTGTGCTGAGGACACTGCACTGGCTCCCATATAGGGCTTACCTTTAAAGCCCTATATGGCCAGGGCCTGACATACCTACAGGACTGCCTTTCCCCGTACATACACCAGAGAGCACTACAGTCTGGGTCTCAAAATCCCTGTTGACCCTCCCTGGCCTGAGGGAGGCTAGGCTAGCTTCCACTAGGACCAGGGCCTTTTCAGTGGCGGCCCCTACCTGATGGAATGAGCTCCCGGAGGAGATCAGGGCCCTGCAGGACCTCTTACAGTTCCACAGGGCCTGAAAGACGGAGTTCTTCCACCAGGCATTCAATTAGGCCTGTGGCTTCTAACATCAAGCTGATGCCGTAAAAAACCTTGAGCAAATAGCCATCCCAGAATAACTGGGAAGTGGAAACCTTGTTGGTAAATGTACCACCTGAGTGAGTCTTAATTGCCGCCAGCACTTTGTTGTCTGCATTTTGCACTTTGTGTTTTGTATTCATTTTAGAAGCTGTGTTTTAAATAAGTGTATGATTTTAATCTGTATTTTATACTTGTTGGAAGCTGCCTGAGCCTGCTATGTGGGGAGGTTGGGGTATAAGTTTGATAAATAAATAAATAAACAGTCATGGGAAAGAGATATTAGGTTTATAGGCAGTAAGATGTTAAGAGAAAACTGGTACAAAATGTTTTTAGATGGTACATAATTCCAAAGGATATAGAGAAAGAGAACAAAAATTACAAATGAAAATGGAAAATGTTGGAAATACCAACACAAAGATGGAACCTTTTTTCATATGTGGTGAATGTGTAAAAAATCAAAACAGGTACTGGAAAGAAATACACAGAGAAATGTGGAATATTTTAAAGATTAAATTCCCTGAGGAAGCTAAGGATATGTTATTAGGTATACTGCCTAAAAAGTTGCCAAAAATGTTGGATATTCAAATGTTTGGTGACAGTGGCTAGATCTATTTGTGCAGCAAAATGGAAAGCAGACATTTGCCCACAATTAGATGAGTAGAAAAAGAATCTTGCTGAGTATGCAATAATGGCTCAAATAACTTATTTGAGAAACAGATCAGTTATGAAATTTGAGGAGAAATGGAAATCTGTATTGTCTGTATGAAAGCAGAAGAAAAATCTAGAATGAGAAGCATACTGTATATAAATGTATTGCAATGAACATGTATTATGAGTTTTCAATGTTAAATGTGGAATATAAATGTATCCCAACATAAGCTATTTTTATTGCACCTTATAGACAGTGTTTCAAAAAGTCGTTAATGTGATGAAGGTGGTGTTGAGGCAATGATGTTTTCTTTGTTTATGATGACATATAATTACTTTTCTTTCTCTGTTTTTTTCTTTACATTATCAGTTTGTTTATGCACACATACATACATACATACATACATACATGTAAGGAAAAGTGAGAAAGCTGCATTGCATGAAGTCCATAGATGGCTGGATATATGCCACTGTTTTTGAGAGTTTTGAAATATGATAATATCAAGCACTGCTACGGAGCATGGGACAGTTGAGGAAACACAGAAGGGCCCAGTTCATAAAAGCTTATGTCACAATAAATGTCTTTAAGGGGTACAAGAATCTTTCTTATTTTAATGGCAAACATATCAATTTGCTTTGTTTAATATCACATTAGAATATGTGATAGTGAGTATGGAATAGCAATAAAATCAGATCTTGAGCCACTAAGCTCATTAAAAGTTTGATGATAATTAGCAACTTTTTATGACAGTGCCCAAATGAACACTTGGTCATTACAATTAATTTAAAATGAAATACTACTTATCATTTGATATAGGAGAACAGCACAATTACCCCATAATTATATCAAACACATTCTGACTGATCTTTGACTCTACACTCAAAATGTTTAATCATTTCCTGTCATAATTTGAAAGCAATTCATCCTATTACCATATTTTTTCTTCCCCATTAACTATTACATTCTTTCTGTGAGAGTTTTGCTTCATGTACAGTTTTTATGGTATATCAATTTTTATGCGGGCATGTAAAATATAATGAGGGAATATAATAAAGATGTATTTTCAAAAGAATAGGCTACTATAAGGTTTGAGATTTTGAGATGTGAGAAGTGTCTGTGGGCAAACATATGGAAATGTGCACACACATTCATATTGTGCAATGGGTGTGCACATTTCTACCTGCTTTTACATAGAAGCGAGAGTGGACTTCTCAAATGTACATATCTACAGTTGCATTCAACATAGGGGTTGCCAATTCCAGGCTGGGAAATCCCTGGAGATTTGGGGATGAAGTATTTAATCCAAATTAACTTTCTTGTAATTTCTGCTTGTCTGGAATGAGAGAGAACAAGCCTGTTCCATTATCTATCTGGTAACCCCTTGGGTACATAAATACAGTGATTGTGTCTCCTTTTAGCCCTTTCTTTTCCAGGCTAAACATTTCCAGCTTTCTAAACCTTTCCTCACAGAGCATCCTGTCATGTGGATGCTCTCAACATCCTTCTTAAAATGTGGTGCCCAGAACTGAAGACAGTAGTCCAGATGAGGCCTGATCACTGCAGATTAGAGTGGGGCTATTACTTTCTCTGTGATCTAGACACTATGCTTCTATTAATGCAGTCTAAGACTGCATTTACTTCTACAGCTTCTGGTTCATGTTCAGCTTGTGGACAACTAATAGTACAATCCTAAACAGAGTTACAACATTCTAAGCCCAGTGAAATCAGTGGTATTAGAAAGGTTATAACTCTGTTTAGGAATATGTGGTTAGACACCTAGATCCTTTTAACATATGACCTGTTTGTGCCCAGGAACCTGAGACACACAGATAGGGCCTATCAGAGCTGTTGATCTCACAACAGCCAGAGTGAAACTGAAGTTATTTATAGGAGTGAAAGCCTGCAGCTGGAGCAGTGGCCTGGAGTCTGCAGGCACTCACACCTGGACCAGTTCTCCCAGAAGTCTAAAAAATAAAATCTAGGGGCTCTGAAATAACAACTGCAAGCTCCTTCAGTACTTAAGATGTAATATAAATGGCCCAAGAGACTTGAACTCAATGGGCACTCAATGAAATTGCTGAGCAGTCAGGTTGGAATGGATAAAAGGAAGTACTTCTTCACCCAAAGAGATTAAAACATGGAATTCACTGCCACAGGAGGTGGCGGTGGCTACAATCATAGACAATTTCAAGAGGGAATTGGATAAACATATGGAGCAGAGGTCCATCAGTGGCTATTAGCCACAAGGTATAGATAGGAACTCTCAGTCTGGGGCAAGTGATGTTCTGTATTCTTGGGGGGGGGCAACAGTGGGAGGGCTTCTAGTGTCCTGGCCCCACTGGTGGACCTCCTGACCTCATGATGGCACCTGGTATTTTTGACCACTGTGTGACAAAGTGTTGGACTGGATGGGCCATTGGCCTAATCCAGCATTGGCTTCTCTTATGTTTTTATGTTCTAACTCATTTAATATCCAACTACTGCAAAGATGTTAGTTGTAAATGTATTCAAATAACATGTACCTTGTGGATATTTAGACCATAGGGCACCACTAAAGTATTTTCAGTGTAGTGATTTTGCTGAAGTTCAATATGAAGGCCAGAATTTTAGCCCTCTGACTCAGATACTATATTGGGATTTAAGGGAGAAGGCCTTATTATGAGTATTTAGAAAACTCTTAGATAAAACTAGAATTCTCCAGTGTTGCTCACTCACTCACTCACTCACTCACTCACTCACTCACTCACTCATTCATTCATTCATTCATTCATTCACATTTATAGCCTGCCCTTCCCAGAAGCGGGATCAGGGCAGGTAACAACATTTCATTTATATAACATATTAGTTAATATAATAAAATTAATTTTAAAACATGATCATAAATATTAAAAATATTAAAATGGTGGTCACAGCAGATAGCAAAGAGATTTTCTGGTGTGGGAGGTTCCTGGCTGTAGGCAGTAGTTGTTAACAGAGTGACAGATACCTCAGGGAGGCCATATATGAATGTCTGCTGCATCAGCCAAAGGCTTGGTGAAACAGCTCTGTCTTGCAGGCCTTGCTGAAGTTGCCAGCCATTTCTATACTGAGCTGGGAGAGTTCACTGCTCTTTAGAATCCAAGCCAAACATCAGTAGCCAGGTTTTTTTTTAAAAAAAAATGTGTTTGTTCTGTTTTTCCATGGAGAAATAAGCAACATAATATAAGCAACATAAAGAATTTAGTAACAGACTTTCTGTGTCAATAACTGAAGTAAGAATTCAGGAAACAGATAAATGGCTAGTATCCCAAAACTAGATAACCTTTGGGAAAGCAGCAACAATGGATGATTAGAATGCAGCAAGAGTGGACTTCCGGTTTCAGCGTTCACCATGGTCATGAACGAGGTCCAGGAGACGTGTGCCAGAGCCCGTGGTTGGGAGAGGGTGCGATCGTCCACGCCACCTTCGGAGCCCTTGCATTGGGCTCCCAGCCATGGGGCGCTAGAGAGCCCTTCCCCCGGCAACCTTGCCCCGAAGATCCCATTGCAGAGCGTCGTGGATGGGAACTAGAATTGCACATCAGAGCAAGTGGTGGGAGGCCAAGCAATGTGAATCCTTTAAGCAGCTACACCATTGAAATGTGAGTCTAAGTGAAAGCGAGAAGCACCAAATCTAGCTGGAAAACCTTCCCTTAAAAAGCAAGGGGGGAGGGGACTCTCCCCCAATAAGAAGAAAACAAACATTCTTTAGCTATGGACTTAAGGGGGGTCAGCTATAGCAGCAAGATGGGCAACATCAGGGACAGCACCGCCCCAAGAGGCACACCACACTCAAAGGAATGCCTTCGGGACTGCTGATCCCCAATCACCATCCTCTGTCCCCGACCTTGGAGGAAAGAGGCAAACCATTGAAGGTCAAGCCCCTGAATCCCCATGTCGGCAAGGCAGCGGGTTAGCAGCTGGTGGTCAACCATATCGAACGCGGCCAACAGATCTAACAACAGCAATGCCACCACACCACCTCGATCCAGTTGCCTTGGGAGATCGTCAGTCAGGGTGAACAGCACCATCTCTGTCCTGTGACCTGGGTGAAAGCTGGACTGGAAGGGATCTAGGACCGAAGCATCCGAAGCTTCGGATGAAGTTTCTATGAGTTTCTGCATCTTCATAGTCGTCCAGCAAAAGGAGAAGAAGAGGAGGAAGAGGACAGCACCAAAGGAAGTGGGGAAGAGGGAGCTTTGGCATCTTCTGACGATACTTCAGAATCAGCTTTGGGGGCAGTAGCCCCAAAACTAAGCTACTACTTGAGAAATAAAATGGGAGGGGAAGGAGTAGTTATTGCACTCTGGTATCTCTTAAAGTTTTTTAATTTGTATAATCTTTTCTTATTTGGTTCTTTATGGAGGCAGGCATTGGGGGGGCTTCAATTTTTAGAAATTCAAGTTTAAACAGACTATTAGATGAACATTTTCAATGAACTTTATTTGTAAGTTTGAGCTAAAAAGCTGATCTCATAAGCATTATGTCTGACCACCATCTCTTGGGGGTTTAGTGGGTTTTCTTTACTTTCTCCTATAGTCTGTAGTTCCCCGCCTTTTTTCTGTTGTAGTTGATAGAAAATGCAATTTAAAAAAATCCCCTTTGGGGGGCCAAAAAAAAAAAGAATGCAGCAAGAGTTGCCATTATGTACAATGGAAAAATTCAAGACAGTCCCTCCTCTGATAATATACAGAACCCTTGGTATGCCAGCAATGAGAAAGTTGAAAGAGGAACTTATTTCCTTGCAATATCCTACATTTATGCTGCTAAGTGAAAGTCACTGCCATGGGCCTAACAGTGACCATTGCTGAGCATACTTGAAACAATATAAGTTTTCTAGTGGAGTAAAGAAAACGTTTCCTTGATTTTTTTTAACCTCTTTAAAAATACTTTGAGTGAAGATAGAGGGAACATTAGCAGTGCTATCTTAAGCCGTTATGTTCCCGGAAGCCTATTGAGCTTAGAAGGGCATAGCTCTATTTAGGTTCACTCTGTAAACTACCCTGAAAACACACACATTTCACCATATCGGATCGAGATTTTTTTTGCCCCACAACTTGCACTCCTTTCTTGTTTTATGCGAGCTCTCAGTGTTTAATCCCCTTCCCCCTTGATGTGATAGTCCAAGAGTCTGTTTTCAACATAGCTGAGCCTAGGGAAGAATATTAGCACTATGAATATGCAAAATAACTTTCCCTCACTACTGACTGCCTCTTGCCTTCTTAGAATTCAGGTCCAGGTTATCTCTAACCAAAGTCTTACATATGTGAGTACTGTCAAATTGGCGACCCACGCAAGGGGCTTTCAAGACAAGTGAGAAGCAGAGGTGGTTTTCCATTGCCTTCCTCTGCAGAATCTTACTTGGTGGTCTCCCATCCAAGGACTACTCTGCTTAGCTTCTGAGATTCAATGACATTGGACTCTACCATGCTGCCTTCTCTCCCAACCAAATACTTAAGCAGGAGTTGTAAAACCCCTCTAGCCTCCCAGTCCACTCTTGGTTTTCTCTCCTTCATTCCATCAGCCAATTCACAAAAAACCCTATGACGTAATTTATCATTACAGTGGGAAAACGTAATTTTTATGTTTTTGACTTACATTTCTGGGTCCGTCCCAGCTGAAATGGGACAGCTGGAAAATAAGGACTTATCCCTATTGAGCCATGTGCTCTGTCCCCCAGGGAAGAGTTAATCACCCTATCATTTATCTCATTCCTGAGACCTGCAGTTCAAAAAAGGAGCTGGCCATGGTTGGTCTAAAGTTAACTTCAGACATTGATATGTAATACGAGAGAATCCAATTTTAAAGCTAAGAGCCTTGCTTGTTTATCCTGGCACCCTGCAAATATTAAGTAAACAGATAACAGCCAGCAGTCACATAATGGATCATGTCTATCACTGAAAGGTCAAACACAATTACTGTGAAACCTCCAGAATGCTTAGTAGTGGTATCTTAAGACAGCAATTTGCCTGTTAGGAATAGTTTGCTGCACCCTTTATTGTTCACTATGTGTAGCCCAGCAAATCAGCAGAGATACATTTAATTTGAAATATAAATGAGGATACTGAGCTGGACAACAACATTAACAAAAGTCTGGAGTTGGCAGAGTGGATCTTTTCCTACTTCCCACTCTTCCTCCCAGCAAAATCTTCCCTGAAGGCCAGGAAACTCTTGTGAACAAAATGCGCCAAAGTACAAGGAACTGCAGGAAGAAGACGGGACTGAATGGGATAACTACCTTTTCCTTCTGGAAAAAGTGATTTCACCCAGTTTCATCTTTTTACTGTGGTTTCTCATATTTCCTCAAGAATCACCAGCTGTGTGGAAAACAGATGTCCTGTTCCTTTAACAGAAGTTCAGTGTGTGGAAATGGGCAAATGAAGTTTTTGAGAACATGGACACATTACAACACCTGGTAAATAGTACCCTATGAATCCTTTTTAAAGGGACAACACTAGAAATTATCCACTACACCGTCTCTTCCATGCCTTTTTGCAGTATTCAGCTCCTTATTTAAAAGGCCCCCAAAGGGTACAAATAGTTAAAAGGCCCAAATATTTAAAAGATTCTGGAAGTGCCTGAATGAAATTGGCTGCTGTGATAGGGACTGCTAGTTCCTATGCTGTAGGGCTATCTTTTGGCTATGCTCCTGCAGAGTGCAGGGGGATGGACTAGATGACCTGCAAGGTCCCTTCCAACTCTAACATTCTATGATTCTATGATTCATGAAGACTCAGAGGTCAAGGGACTACCAGCACCTCAAACATACTAATACTTGTGCCTCTCTTACCCTGTTTATGTTGAAGAAGTGACAGCCTGCTAAGAGTCTAGTTACTGTAAAAACTGCTGAAAGAGTAGTTTAGTCCACTTGTACCCCAGGGGGAGCTGCAGAGTATTCTCTAGTGTTAGGGTTTGTTGAATGTTTTCTCTTGCAGTCCAGCCTACCTCTTGTTGTTTTCTCTCTCTGCTGTGTTAGTGCTTTTGCTCTGAGTCCAAAGCCCTTTCCATTGCACTAATGTCTTGCAGTCAGTTACTGTCTTTTTGCAAAAATTGAAAGCAAACTCCAATTTTGGATTGGATTATTTCCTGAACTCTGCCAACAGTTTAAAGGCCAAGGAACAATGTAAGACTGTACTGAGAACTTTCAAAAGGATTTTCCCCATATTTCAAATTAAATCTTTGACTTTGTCCATGCTACTATGGCCTCCCATTAATAATGATAATAACATCTTTTGGAAAATAGTTAATGGTTTCCTAAAGACCCTAGACCAACAAAGAAATTCATCTGTGGGTGTAGAAACAGCACTTTAATTACTCCAGCCAAGTTTTATTAGATGGTATTTTGGAGCAGTTAGATTTCTGCCTATCTAGTTTTGCCATATGAAATTAAATCATTGGTCATTTGTCTAAAGGCCAGTAAGATCTCTTGATCTCTTAAAGCTGACCATTACTGGTGTTTCTCTGAAATCACTCCCTTCTTTACAGCAGTGGATGGACAGGGTAAATATATGATTAAGGGCCCTTTTATAAGAAAGAGCAAGAAATAACCTGTCCAGTAATTGACCTACCAGCTTCTTACCTATTCTGGGCAAAATTTATGCTTCTCACTTGCCTCTTAGACAGCCCTATAGCTAGACAATTTTTGGTGGGGGGCACTGGGGGGGCATGATGTCAATGTCCAGGTTGGAGCAGAAGATGACCAGGTCCCCTGGCACACCCTCGACCTGGAAGCTGGTGAACTACTGGAACTGGGACAGCCACCAGACAGCCTCCTTGCACTCCAGGTCCACATGGAAGATCTTGTCCCTGTACCAGTTGAACATGTACTTGCCATGCCCCTACTCTAAACTCAGGGTTCGCTGCATGAATTCCACAGTTGACAGCACCTCCTCTGCTGCTCTGGGAGGGAAGGAAAAGGAGAGGGGCTGAGCAGGTGCCAGAAAGACTCCTGGGGCATTGGGGTGGTGCTCCAGGGCTTCCCACCAGTCACGCAGGAACAGGACTGGGAAACAGAGCAACTGGGCAAGGAAGGGCTGGGCCTCTCCCAGCAGTGGGCCTGAACCCTCTGAATGCTCCCAAGCAAAGCTCCCAGGTGGTGCCTTCCCACCCATCTTCAGTCCTGCTGGCCCACTGGGGATGGGATGAAGGAAGCCCCCGACCACAAAAAGGCTGTCATGCCCGCACATTTTAATTAAGGCACATTGGCTTGCAAGGTGAAATGGAAGCTGGGAGGATGGGGCGGTGGTATGCCTCAAGCGTGCATGTCCATGGCAAGGAAAGCGGGTTAGGCTCTAAGATTTGGTGGGAGCATTGAAAATTTGGGAGGGCCATTGCCCCGTACACTACTATGCTAGCTACGGTCCTGCACTTTGACCAGATAACTCGGTACGAGAAACTCAGATTTTGGGGGCAGAGCAGATTGGCTTTAGGAAAGGAAGTTCTACATTGCATCATGCAATAGTTTCATCTCATTGGGCAGAGAAATATTTGTCTTCTAAACATGGAAAACTTTATGTTTAATTCACTGACTTACAGAGGACCTTTGATTCTGTCCCTAGAGTGCAATTATGGTAGGGTTGCCAAGTCCCTATTTGCTGCTGGTGGGGAGATGGAGACCCCTTTCCTGGATCTTCTGGTGCACACGCTATACGTGCACACCACGATGACGTCGCTCAGAAGTGATGTCATCCCACTAGGCACATTGCCAGGGCGTGCTCTAGCTTTCGGCCAGAAACATTATGGCACCATAGAGTTTTTAGACTGAGTGCCAGAGTGTACTCCCAGCAATATGTCCAATGCAATGGCATCACCTCTAGGTGGTGTCATAGCACCAGGCATGTTGGTACGATCCTGGCACTTTGGGGGAGGGGTTCCCCGCTGGCCAGATCGGGGCTGGCGGATTGGGGCTCCTAAAGTGAGCAACCCCTCCAGGGGGAATGGCAAGCCTAAATTATGGAAGAGCCAGTTTGGTGTAGTGGTTAAGTGCGCGGACTCTAATCTGGGAGAACCAGGTTTGATTCCCCACTCCTCCACTTGCGCCTGCTGATGTGACCTTGGGTCAGTCACAAGTTCTGGTACAGCTGGTCTTGAAAAAGAGCAGTCTCTGTCAGAATTCTCTCAGACCCACCTACCTCACAGGGTGTCTGTTGTGGGGAGGTGAAGGGAAAGGAGTTTGTAAGCCACTCTGAGACTCCTTTGGGTAGCGAAGGGCAGGGTATAAATCCAATCTCTTCTTCTTCTAAGAAACTAGAAGTCACCAAAATATCTGTCAGGCTATTATTTTTGATTAAGCAACTATATACTTCTTCCTCTCTGAAAGTACTTTATAAATGCCAAGGTTGTGTTCTTGCACCCAACTTTTAAATCCTTTCTTTGTATGACTTGTGCCAGAAATTTGCTTTTAGGAACTTTTTACGGGCCTTCAAGTCCCTAAACTGGCAGGTCATCCAATCTGCATTCTTTTATATGCTGATTAACACTGTACTACTCTTACTCCCTGTGACTGGCATGCACCCTTCCTTAGAAATATTTAAATCCCTCCATGTTATCATAAATTGAAGACAATTTCCCCCTAAGGCCAGATTAGTGCATGCTGTGATATGGACTCTCAGTGCCCATCACCTTGAACAACTCTGCTTGTTTAATTATCTTGGCTCACACTTTCATCCATTTCTTTCCTGGAATATGCACTACAAGTGAGCTTTATCCATTGTCAGAACAAACCTTGGTGCTATTCAGAGATTTTTCTCTCCATATGTGGGCTCCTTGGCCTTACAAGTGTTTAAAGCAAAACTAATGGCTCAACTTTTCTATTTAGCCCCAATATTTTTTCTTACCAAAAGTAAGTAGAAATCATTCTTAGGACAAGAATTGTTCAGCATTTGAAACAACTGTTACTAATGAGAAATCATTTTGATTTTTACAAAGAGAAGTCTCGGCTCACCAGCCTTTTAAAATTTTTCTGTGGAATCAATAGCTGTATAACCAGGATGTATTGCCTCTGTGGATTTTCAAAGAGCTTTTGACAGAGCCCTTTTCTGGGGCCCCTAATGGCATCGCATTCGTTGAGGCTGATACACAGGATAATAGTGTTTTTTAAACTTCACGCCTACCACATGAAATGCTACCATGAAGGAATGTTTCTTGGCATCCCTCTGCACTTTGTACGTCCACAGAGATACCCTTCACATGTACCAGGAATGAGACTTTAAACTGAAAAAATAGTACCAACTGGCAGGGCTTCAAGGCCTTTTATGATATAGGCAGACATTCAATAAGTGAAACTTTTTCCCAGCATGGAAGGTCAATGATGGCAAAACATGTCACCTACTTGGGAAAAATGTAGCAACCTGAAAACAAATCCTGAGATAAGAGGCCCATATCAAATCAAGGCTTACTCTTCTCCCTATATGAACCATGAACAAGGCCAGTGTTTGGAAGGTAACTGGAATAATATTTCCATGGCACTTTTTCAGAAAAATCTACATAATATGGGTTATAAATAAATGAACAAATACTTTTACTTTAAAAGCAGTTGCAAGAGAGAGGGAATAAATGCTTCCTGTAAATAAACTAGTCTTCTGGAACTGACAAGTTTGTAAACTCTAGTATCTATCTGCATATTCTCATCAGCTTGCCTTCAAAACTGTTCCAGTCCTGCCAATATTACCTCAGTGGTGCAGATGTGCAGTTGAAAGGGTATAATGTTTTAGATGCTGTCATTCACTTTCTAAGACTGCTGGTGTTTACTGCTTCTGTTACTGTAAGCTACTCTCTTGGCAATATAGAATTTTTAAATAAAATTCTCTGGTAATGCACAATTTATGCTTTCCCACCAGTAAATGTGAGAAAAGGGTTAAACAGGGCAAAAAAAATGGTATAAATATCAAAAAGAAGTCTATATTCCATAAACAGCTTGCCCATTCCTCCACTATTAAACATTTGAGCATTTTAATTTAAAATATTTGCAGCAGAAAAACTGTACAGATAATAAACTAATGGCCTTGGGGGTGCTCAGGGAGGTCTTCTGTAATGCATTGAAAAAGACCTTTATACTGATAGATATAATTCTGGTGGTCAAAATTACATCTATCTGGCATCAGGCTAGTGGTAAAATAAATATCTTATTCATTTTATCAAATGAGATCTCTTAGAAAGCTTTTGCCCTAAAACCTCCTTTCTCAAGGCATATCTAATGATTCTGAAAGCTTGACGACTCTCTTTCCATTAAAGAAATCAATAAATTTGGTCTTAGACATATAAAGATGGAACACAGCATGTCCAATCACTTAGTTTAACCAAGCCAAGATGCTTTTCACAATGGAATTATTTTATTTCTGCTATATCAGAGGTAATCAAATATGTGATTTCAATTACTCTAGTGGATTCTTCATTCAGTAACTCTGAATTCTGCCCTCCCCCACTTCTAAAACTCTGAAATACTATACTAGCTTATTGGGAGGCTCAAAAATCTTGAAAGATCCCATTGAGAACTGAAATCAACATACATGTCCTATTAAATTATTTATGAAATCCAATTAAAAATTAAGAAGTGCCACCCCAATCATTATCTTTTTTTCCAGGATAGTATTCTGGATAGTATTCTCCTTTTTTATTTAAACACACTCTCATTTTTTTCTCTCTCCTTTATATGTTCTACTTTCGATTTCCTTCCAATTAGTCTGCCATGCTTAGAATCAATAGAATTTTCACTATTATGTTTAGAAGAATCAGGACCAAAGATCTTAAGTCTTTAGAATGCACTGAACCTTCTTAATAGTTTGTTTGTGTTGCTAGATTCCATGGCGGGGGGGGGACAATGTTTGTGCAAAATTAAGGTACAAAATCCTGACTTAAATGTCACAGTGCTCAAGAATGCAGTAGCCAGTCCCAAGAATCTCAGCCTGTTATGATCTCTAAAACTTAGCCTTGTGGCTAAAAAAAATGCCACTACCAAATTGTTTACACTGGCTAAAGGCTTAGTGAGGCTGCATGGGCCCATCTCTTACTACAACAAGGCCAGGTGAGTGCATCCCATTCTTTGCTGCCCGGGACGTGCAGGCTGGCACGTCCCCTTCCTCACTGAGGTGAGGTGAGGCCAGGCAGATGAGTCCCGTCCCTTGCCATGGTGAGGGTGAGCTGGGCAAGCAGACCCTGTCCCTTGCTGTGGTGAGGTTGGGTCAGGTGAGGTTTGGCCAGACAGCTGTGTCTCTTGCTGTGGCAAGCCCTCCTTTATTATGCCTGCAGCTTGCACTCACTTGTTTCTTTGGACTGGAGAGACCCAGCAAAGGGGAGCAGTCCCCCCAGGCCATTGGCCCAGCAGTGGCCTTAATAGCCAATCTGCCCGACTCCCCCAGTGCCATGGGCCCTATCCAGATACAGGAGATGGTTCTTTTCAGACACTACACCACCTAAGCATCACTCCTTTGAATAGGGGGAAGAATGCAATAGACATCTAAAATTTGAAAGACCATCTTTTTTTTCAAGCACACCTTCAAACCATCCGTGGTAGAGCATGTTCTTTGCACAAAGTCCCAGAAATAATCCTTGGCATCATCTGTTACAAAAGGACTGCAAATATCACAGCTCAAAAAGGCCTCATGTGATACCTTGGACTGCTTTTTAGAGCAAGAGGAATAGAGTTTGCTGGACCAACATTCTGACTTCTCATATCTTGTATATACACCTTCAGCTTCACAGTGACTTTTGGTTGCACTCTTCAAGCTGGCCATCCGAACGTAGCATCATGGAGATTTTAAAATATGTGAGAACTGGGAGGGGGGGGGACCTCTAATTAAGATGATTAGAAAATACTTAACTTCATTGTACCTGGGGGAGCAAAAATTAGCAATTGTCTACAAAACACATTGGATTTTATCATGGTTTATAAATAGCCTCTGAAGGAAACACAAATGCTTCACAACATTCCCCAGTTCCTACCAAATCCTGCCATTTGATTAGCTAATTCAGTCATTTCAATAGAAGACACTTAGCTGCCTTCTTTAGGAAATAGCAGCTTTTAATAGATCCCCAAGGGGGGAAAACTGCATTCTTGTGTCATTAGTATAGGTTTCCTATCTGTTCTCTATTGAGGATGGAAAGAAAACGACTGTCAGAATAATTAGCTATTCTGCAAGTGAAGCTCGGGTGCTAACTTATTATCCTGACATTGATGATTAGCATTCAGAGCAAGGCACTTTTGCAGAAGAGAGCATTTAGCTGAAGGAACGATATAAAAATAAGGCATGGACTATTCAGCTATGATGAGGCAGGGACGTACTGAGCAAATTCCTCATGACTACTTTTAGAACTGGCAGTTGTTCCAAATGCCTTCAAGGTAGGATGAACCAACATTGTTAGGTGGAATGGAAAATAACCATTATGTCTGAAATGAGAGTCCTGTGTTCAGGTCTCCCTTGTAAGATTTTAGTTATTTAAAACATTTAGAGCCAGAGATGCTGGTGTGGTTTGCAGCATGTCTGCACATTGCACTTGCCATCATACAACGTTTCATCAAGAAAGACAAATGTAAAGGTCTCTTCATCATACAGTAAAGAGCTGTGGTTGTTGCAAAGACAATTGCATGGGATTGTTCTCATTACTGCTTTTTTGAGGCTTTCTCTCCCACCCTCACCCTGTCACCTTCCTGGCTGATGTTTGCCACAATTTTTAAAGTTCACAGAACATTAATATTTTAAAAAGAGTGACATACCAATGGGAAGTGCTTCCTTTTTCCTTATGTCTACAGGATTTGGTTTATGTTAATAGGAAAGGCAGGTTAACCGTCTGTATCTGGGAAAATATGCACATGGAAAGGATAAAACCCTCAGCCACCAAAGTTTGTTAAATAAGAAGAGCCCTGCTGTATTAGACCAGTGGTCCATCTAGTCCAGCTTTAAATATATCTGGGGCAGCTAACCAGCCAGAGAAGCAGTTGGGCCTTTGCATGACAAAGGGATTGCTAAAGGAAGATGGAGAGATGGCAAAGAAGCTCAATGATTTTTTTTTGCTTCTGTGTTCACTGTGGGAAGTGTGGGACATGTACCAAAATGCCACAGCCACTATTTTCAGGAAGAGAGTCTGCAGAACTGAGTCAAATTGAGGTGACCAGAAATGAAAGACTGGAAAGTAGCAAATGTGACAGTAATTTTTCAAAAGGGATCCAGAGGGGAACCAGTAAATTACAGACCAGTCAGCCTAACTTCTGTCCCAGACAAATTAGTAGAAACTGTTATCAGAATTACTAGGCACATAGAGGAACAAACCCTGCTGGGGGGAAATCAGCATGGTGTCTGTAAAGGGAAGTCCTGCCTCACCAGCCTCCACCAACGTGGATGTTCCTCTCAGTCACTATGGCTCATAGACCTGATAGACCTATCCTCCGTGAATATATCTATGATGCACATTGGGACAACAAATCCCAACTTCAAGTATAAGCTAATGGGGTCTAAACTTGCTTAGACAACCCAGTGTGCTGCAGCAGGGAAGAAGACAAACTCTGTATTAGGGATGACTAGGAAAGAGATTGAGAATAAAGCCACCAGTACTGTAATGCCCCTGTATAGATCTATGGTGTGGCCACATTTGGAATACTGTGTACAGTTCTGGTCACCATATCTCAAAGAGGACATCACAGAGCTGGGAGAAGTACAGAAGAGGGCAACTAAGATGATTAGGGGGTTGGAGCACCTTCCCTATGAGGAAAGGCTGAAGAGTCTGGGACTTTCCAGTTTAGAAAGGGGATGACCAAGTGGGGATGTGATAGAGGTTTATAGAATTATGCATGGGGTGGAGGGAGTTGACAAAGAGGATTTTTTCTCCCTCTCCCGAAATAACTGGCACTCAAGGGCATCCAATGAAGCTGCTGGGCAGTAGATTCAGGACAGACAAAAGGATATGCTTCTTTACACAGAGGCTGATTAAAATGTGGAATTCACTGCCAGAGAATGTAGTGATGGTCACAGGAATAGACAGCTTTAAAAGGAGGTTAGATAGATTCATGGAGGACAGGTCTATCCGTGGCAGCCCTAAATTAACCATTAAGCAAAATAAGCATGTGTTTAGGGCACCAAGGGAAGGGGGAATCAATTTTTTCCCTAGCAGTCATGCCTTTAACTGTTTCACTGCCAGACTTGACTTTAGTTATAAGTAAATAATTTGCTTATATTGTTTACTGGTGTTTAGTGTTAGATAAATGATTTTTTTTAAAAAAGTTTATATTTAATACAGTTGTGTGGTCTGGCCGGGTGGGAGTGGCCTGGAAGAAAACTGAATTTGTAATCCCTTATTTCACCTTCAGCACTTATTGAGTCTTAATGTATTGTCAGTTAAGCAATGGAAGGGCTGTGGGGCACCATTGTTGGGCTGTGCTTAGGGCCTTAGTTAGCCTTAATCTGGCCCTGCTTGGAGGCTAATTGCCATAGTGACTGAGGAGTAGGATTCCCAGACAGGTCTGGGCCAAGAATCCCCTGATTTTTTTGGCTTCTGCCTGCTGCTGGCTAGCTGACCAGCAGGGGGAGCCCCACCCCCAGCAATGTCACATGGCAGTGTGCTGTCACACCACAGCAATGTCACATGGCAGTGTCCCCAATGTGATGATATTATGTGGAAGTGATGTCATTGCAATGTCATGCAGTGATGTGCAGAGTATCATCATGAGACATCAGCGATGCAATGACATCGTCACATCAGGGACATCACCGCCCACTCCCGGACCACCCCCGAAATCCCCCGGCCAGTGTGATAATTGCACCTGGCAACCCTAGCCAGGAGGCAACATCAGGGGAAGGCTCTGTAATTGGCCCCCAAGAGGAACTTACTGTCTGTTAACATGAAGGCTTCCTTTAGGCACCATGGCTAGAAGTTTTTGATGGACCTATCCTCCATGAATCTGTATAATTTTCTTTTAAAGCTATCCATGGTGGCTATTTCTACATCCCCAAGCAGTGAATTCCACAGTTTACTGACTTGTTGAATAAATAAGTATTTCCTTTTTTATGTCCTAAATTTATTGGCCATCAATTTAATTGGGTGTCACTGAGTTCTAGTATTATCTAGGATTACTTGAGGGAGAAAAAATTCTCTCAATCTACTTGTTCCACGCCGTGGATGAAATTACAAACTTTTACCATGTCCCCCTGAGTCATCTTTTTTTTCTTAACTGAAAAGTCCCACAAAGATAGTGTCAGTGAGTAGCTAGATTCGACTCCAGTACAGAGACCAATAAGATTTTGGGGTTATAAGCTTATTAGAGTCAAAGCTCCTTTTGTCAGATGCCAAGGGAGCTCTGACTCTCAAAAGTTTATGCCCCCCCCCCAAATCTTGTTGGTCTCTAAGGCTGTACTGGACTCGAATCAACCTGAAAAGTCCCAGACTCTTTAGTCTGTTTACTCAGCTTGTTTGTTTTGCCAGTGAAATAAGTGTCTCGGAGGGTTTATATTACCTTTGTATTCCTGGCCCATCAAGGCTGCATAACCCAGCATTTGTTAACCAGAAAGGCAGGTGAATTCCCTTTGGAAATACATGCATATCCTCTCACTGACTTGTGAGAGCTGTAGTTTACTTACTGAAGCACAACCTGCCCATGACCCTGCAGGACATGAAGCAAGTTATGCATGAAAGCCTAGAGAAGCAGCTATTGTTGAGGTGCAAAGCGGCTCTACCAGATATTCAGTATGAATTTCAAGCAGCAACGTTGATGTGATCCTGTGAAGGGGTCAATTTGCATCTAAATGAGCATGTAAATAATCCCAGGAAGTTCAGATTTTGATCACACACACGTAGAGACTTGTAGCGTGCCTACTGATTACATCTTTCCATCCAGTGGTCCTCAGAGCAAGTACATAAAGCTAAAATTGCCCTGAGCCGCCTCGGTGGGAGGGCGGGATAAAAGTTCAATAAATAAATAAATACATAAAATTAGGACAAGGAAAAACATTACAAGAGGAATATCAGAAAAACCAGCAGCCAATAAAAGTTCCTTTAATTGTTTTATTTTTATCAACATAATTTTTAAAATCCAGAAACACAGCCTTAGAAGTGGTAGATATGACTCAATAGTTAGGAAAGGCCCTTCTAAACAAGAAAGTCTTCAGCATGCAGCAAAAAGGCAACAGGGATGGAGAGAGGTAAGCCTTGCCAACTCCAGGTTGAGAAGGTCCAGGAGATGTTGGGTCAGAGCCTGGGGTTTGTGGAGCTTGAGGAGGAGAGGGACCTCAGCAAGGTACAGGGCCATAAAGTCCACCCTCGCCTTTCTCCAGGGGAACTGATCTCTGAAGAACAGTTGTAATTCTGGGGAAACTCCAGGCCTCACCTGGAGATTGGCAGCATACCCCTATGGACCTTGCAGCCAGGAAAATCATAAATTTCCCTCTATGGTTTATCATAGTAGTACATAAACATATCATCCAGCTGTCTCAGATACACTTATTGAAGGCTAATGTGCCTATCAGCAGATTGAAGCATGAATTATAATTAATCATGATGGATCATTCTGACTTTAACTAATTAGCTTGGGTAATTCAGAAATTATCCAGAGAACATGCACATTTTCCAGCCATAACACATGCTTAGTTAAACATCCTCTATCACTTATTGCACCAGAAGAAGCTCTGTGAACTAATATCGGACAGACGGAAATACATTCCACAACACATTATGGACTTGGCAGCATGAAGGAAGAGCCACCTAAGCCATAGAATGAGTTGGTGGATAACTGCACGAGATATTATAACTTTTGCATAGCTGAAAGGGGCACAAAAATCTCTTCTACAGAACATACGTGTGGGCCCTTGCCTGGAATCAAATCTGCAGTGCCAGCCCTTTGTAAAGCCATAAAGGTACATTCCCTGGTCTCACAGAAATGGCAGCAACCACCACAGTAAGCTGATAGGGGGGAGGAGGAAAGAGGTTCTTCCAATAGGAGAAATGCCTAGGGTTGCCAAGGCCAGGTTGGGAAATTCCTGGAGATTTGGGGGCAGAGCCTGAGGAAGGTAGAGTTTGGGAAGCAGAGGAAGTTCAACAGGCCACAGTATCACTGAATCCACCTTCCAAAGTAGCCATTTTCTCCAGGGGAACTGATCTCTGTTGTTTGAAGAACAGCTACAATTCTAGGAGATCTCTAGACCCCACCTGGAGGTTAGCAAACAGAGTAGCAATAGGGCAAGCAGACAATTGCAATCTGCTATTCCGCCCAGACACCTCTCCCAATCAGCCTATGAGTCCTAACAACACTGTAGAAGCCCTTGGGGAAATCTCCCTTTTCCTTGTGTGAGGAGTTGGTGCAGAGAGCAGAGGCCTGAATATTGTTAGTTGACAATAAAAACATGGCAGAAATTCAGCCTCCAGACGACAGCAAACCAAGGCAGCCCTGCCGGGGCTGCAGTAGGACTTTCATGGACCCTAGGCCCTTTCACCTTTGTGGGCCCTTCCCACCATAATAATATCAATATTAAAGTTATTCTGATATAACTTGAAATATTTCAACAGTTTATTTTATTGTTTTAGGCATAATTTAATAGATTTTTGTGGGCCCTAAAATTTCATCTTTTTCTGATGTGAGAAAAAAACCAAAACATTTTCTTTGACTCTAAAAGTTCATTTTTTCTTCTGATATAAATGTTATTAAAACATTTTTGTGGGCCCCTAAAACTATCATGGGTCCAAAGCACTGTGCCTACTGTTCCTAAATGATAAGTCGGTCCTGAGCTCTGCATTAGGTCAGCCTCCAAAAGGTGGCTCTTGCAGTCTCTGTCTTTCCGGCACAATAGTAAAATAATTAGAGCATGATTCATCCTCCAAAGTTAAAATATATTTTTAAGACTCACTGATTTCAATGGAAGAGAATTCAGCATATGAGTAAGGCTTCTATCACAATCAATGTGAGACAAAATGATCAGACTTAACTGGATTCTGCCTGTAAAATTTCATGGACAGGCAAGGATTAAATTTTTAACATCGCTAATTTTGAATGTTTTTTTTTTTAATGGGTGATGCAAACTCCAAGCTAATTTTTGAGGTTACGGAAAGCTTATGATTCCCTGATGGTTGTAATCAATAACTCTGTAGTTTTGTGAATTGCGCATTTAGTATTGTCTGTTTAATTATGATTGTGATGATAAGGTCGCTTGGGATCCAGAAAGCTTCATTAAATTTTAAACCTGAGCTGTTCATAACCAAATGTTACAGCTTGTCTAGATTGGTATCACTAAACGGAATAAACCAGAGTTCGAGGCTTTCAGAGGATGCTTCTAAATGTGTTACTGTTAAACATGAATCATTTGCTGATTGGATTTTTAATACATTACGGAGGTCAGTTATCACTACCAGTTTCCTCTAAGCAAGCAAAAGTGGGTCTTATTTTCCAAAGGGCTCCTTTGCTTCAGCAGCCATTTCATTTGCTCAACCCGCCCCACCCCCCCGATTAATTAAAGGAAACCAACCAGCATCTGGTGCCTCTACATTTGCACTTGGTTATTAGCAAGCCCAGAAGGGCCTGTTGACTTTCTTTAGTGAGGCCGGGCAATGAACAAAGGGGGTTGTTGTCTTCCAGGCCATTAGAACCTTCAGAATGGCAGCACAGCTTTATACTTACAAAGAGGAAAAATTAATTTTAATGTCAATAGTTCTAGGCAAGGTTACTAGAACTACTAGGCAATGCCAGGCAACCCACAGGACAGTTAGGAGCAGTGATATGGGGAAGCATACCACCAGCTGTGGCGTCACATTACTGGAAGGAATCACTGGAGCTACGCTATGTCACTCCCTGGTTTTTTTCCTTCCATTCATGCTCTGGGTGGCAGCAAACAATGGGTGTGGGGGATCACCCACCAAGGGAGTGGAACTCCTACTGGTTACACATTCTGACCTACTTCTCCCTGTTTCTTCACCTGAGGGTGTCTTCTCCCCTACATCTCCAATGGAAGGACTAACCTTTAAACTCTTGCTAGGATGAAGACATGGATCTGTTATAAACATTACTTTGGTTTCCTTCACTAGGGAGTGCATTCAGATAAAAACTAATCAAATCCAACCTGAATCATACCCATTGTTTAAAAAAAAAAAAAAGCTAACAGGGGGAATGGATCCTTCAAATAAAACAATGCTATTTCCTATGAAAAAGTGATCCAAAGAGGCCTGAATTAATTTAATTTAATGATTTGACATATTTGTATGATGCTTTCTCTCCACAGACAGAAGGCAGCTGAACTAACAACACAACAGGTTGCAAGGATATGATCACAACAGTCTAGTTAACCAGATTAAAAACACATAATTTAAAATGCAGATATTTAAAATCTGACAGAAAAATCTAACAGTTTGCCCTCTACCCAGCCCCGTAACAAGAAAATTTTCGGGGGTGGGGAATGTGCCCTGATGTGACTATGTCACTTCCAGCAGTGACATCCTGGAAGTGATGTAGGCACTTGGGGAGGTTGGGTGAAACTACTCAGAGCATCGTCCTCACCTTGCCGCTCCTCTTACTTTCAAGGAGCTCGTCCAACTCCCAGTCCCCCTCTGCTGCCATCATACTGCTCTAGCCAGCAGGAAGGGAAAGGATTGCCTTGACTGGCCACCTCACCCACTGGGATATCTTTCTCCCTCTCCATCCCCGTGCAGAGGAGGCAGGCAGGCAGGCAGCACAGTGGGTGAGCTCAGCAGGCTGACTGTACCAGCTGGCCAGGTTCACATGGCACCACTAGCTCGCCTCTGCCGCTGCTCTCTCATGAATGGGGCAAGGCCACAAGAGACCCAGCTGGCATAGGCACAGTGAGGCACCAGGGGGGGCATTCTCTTCACCTCTTGAAGCCTTGCCCCATTCATGAGAGCCACAAATAGCATCCACCAAGGGAAGACCATCCACAATTCACAACTATATATGTTCAAAACTCTGTTACATTTATTGAAGTACAAAGAAGGATTAGTGGTCATAACCCAATAGAAATGTGTAGGTACAAATCCAACAGATTGCTCATATATAGTTCTGAATTGTGGATGGTCTTCCCTTTGTGGCTACACTTGTACACTAAAAGTTCCCTGTTGTCTTTGCCATTCATGAAAGGGCAGCACCACGTGCCCCAGGCTCCATCTGGCCAGCCATGTGGTGCACAGGCTGGCTGCAATATGCTGCCAGCAAGCACAGTCATCACAGGCTGCCCCAGGGCTCCCTCCCCCTCCCAGAGGAGGGGAACCAGGGGAGGAGGGGGCAGGGCACATTCGTGAGGGGGTGTCACCTCCAGGGCTCCCCAGGGCTATGGGCCTGCCTCTGCCAAATACCCTCTGGAATAAAAGTAACTTATACACCTTCCTAAATGTAATGAGTGAAGGTACCTCCCATCCATACTGCTAACCATTCTAAAGGACTGAACCCACCATGGAAAAAGCCTGTGATGCAGCTCTTCCTGTGTGGACTGTCCTAAGAGAGGTCACCATAAGGAGAAGACTGTCTAAAGAATATAGGTGGCATGTGGGATTATACCAGGAGAAGTGATTCAATAAGTAGGAAGGACCTGGGGTGCAACGGGCTTTAAATGTAATAATTAAGACTGTGAATTGTGAAGCAAATAGGTAACAAGTACAGTTCCAAACGGCTGACCACAGATAGGAATCTCACTGTTATGTACTGGACTGGAATCTCTCAGGTCTGTCCATAAGAGATGGGCTGAGTTTAGAGCTCTGGAACATTAGACCACCAGGATTCTAGAGGACAGAAGGCAATGTTACGCAAATAGAGGTAACCAATGAGGAGACAATGTTATGTAAATAGCCTATCGTTGGGAATGGGGGGGTGTTTGGGTGTGGTTTTTGCATGCTACTTAAACAGGGCAGTTGTCCTGGAGTCTTCGGTCTTGTTCCTGAAATCACTAAATAAAGTAGAGCTGTTCACTGCAATGTGTCTTGAACTCGGTATTTAACACTCACCATACCATTTGGTACCAATTAAAGTTTCCAAGGTGTCTCAAAAGGTAGGTCCCCGTACAGCAGTCATCAGTAGGGCTAGGCTGCATGCATTGGTTTAATTCATCATGGCCCCCATATTCAGAAGATATCTCAAATATCAAGGCAGTGTAATTTTTATTTATTTCATGGCTGTGGGTGTATAAAAGACAACAGAGAGAAGAGAGAAGGTCATGGATCACTCACTGGGTGCCTTAGGAAGTCCACAAGTGCATATATCTGCATGGCCTACTAGGCAACTTGTCAGATGAGCAAATGTGCAGCTGAATAAAGGCCTTTTGTCCATTTTGCCTTCCTGCCTCTACTGCAGCTGTGCAGTAGTCATAAAATATGCAATATTCACTTTTGGAGTCATCACAGAGTTAGGCTTTTAAAAATATAGGTCAGTAGGGAATATCAGCATGGCTTCTTCAAAAAGAAGTCCTGCCTAGGGATGCCAGCCTCCAGGTGGGACCTGGGGATTCCCTGGAATTCCAGCTCACCTCCAGACTACAGAGATCACTTCCCCTGGAGAAAATAGCTGCTTTGGAGGGTGAACTGTATGACATTGTACCCCACTGAGGTCCCTGTCCTCCCCAGGCTCCACCTCCAAATCTCCAGGAATTTCTCAGCCTTGAATTGGCAACCCTCCCCCTTCCCCCACCCATAGCCAGGGGACCAATGCTCCCGCTAAGCTGTGGAGTCTTGTGAGCAAAAATTCTACTTTGTGAGCTACTGGCATTAAAGTTGTGAGCGAGTGATTTGGCTACTGCATAGTTTGCTTTGGAGCCATCCTCTCTGAGCGAAGACAAAAATGTGTGAGCCAGAGCCTAAAAAACTGTGAGCTAGCTCACATTAACTCAGCTTAGAGGGAACCCTGCAGGGGACCTGGCAGGCTCCTGCCTCAGCATTTTTGTAGGATTATCTGAGCAGATTAAAGCATGTGGATAAGGTTGATGTGGTAGACATTATGTAATTGGACTTCTAGAAGGCTTTTGATGAAGTACCTCTCACCAAAGACCCCTGAAAAAAGTTTATCAGTCATGGGATAAAAGGACACATCCTCCTATGGATTAAAAATTGGTTAAATTACAAGAAGGAAAGCGCAGGAATAAATGGACAGTTCTCACAGTGGAGGGAAATTAGCTGTTAGGTCCCATATGAATCAGTATTGGGATGAGTGTTATTTAATTTGTTCATAAATAATCTGAACCTGGGGTAAGCAGTGTAATGGCCAAGTTTGCAGATGATACCAAATTATTCATGATAGTGAAAGTGAAGGCAGATTGTGAAGAACTCCAGAAGGTTCTCTTTAAATTGGGCAACATCACAGCAAATGAAGTTCAGTGTGGGCTAAGGCACACCAGAACAAAGAAAATCCTAACTTTGAACACATGCTGATGGAGCCTAAACTGGTCAAGGCAGAGAGGGAAAGAGATCTTGTGGGGTTGTAACTCCATAAAATTTTTGACTCAGTGTGTGAAAGTGGTTAAAAAAGGCAAGATCCATACTGGGGCATATTAGGAAACAAAACTGAAAATAAAACGGCAAATATTGTGATGCCCTTGCATAGGTGTATGGAGCAGACTCATTTGGAATACTGTATGAGAGTTCTGGTCACCATATCTCAAAAAAAGATATTGCAGAGTTAGAAGTGCAGAAGAGGCCAAGCAAGCAATTAAGAGGTTAGAGCATCTTTCCTATAAGGAAAGTCTAATGAGTTTTCAGTTTAGAAAAAAGAGAACTAAAGGGGTGAAGAAAGTAGACAGGAAAAGCTTTCTCTTCCTCTCGTATAATAGTAAGGGCACCCAATGCAGTAGATGGGCAATAGATTCAGGACAAACAAAAGGAAATACTTCTTTACTAGGTAAGTAATTAAAATTATGGGATGCGGTGTTGGTGAACATAGCAATGACCACAAGTGCAGATGACTTTAAAATGGAGTTAGACAGATCTCCACAGAGTAGAGATCCATTACTGGCTTCTAGCCATGACAAGTAAAGGGAGAACCTTCACTGCCAGAGGCAGTAAGCATCCAAATGGCAGTGCTAGAAGGCAACATCAGTGGATATCCTGGTCACCAGGTGGGAGACAAGTCTCAGTAACCACACAGTGTAACAGCAGAGGTTCTCAGGTCACAGTCCAAAAGTCACAGTTCAGGGTCCAATAACACAACCAAGAGCAATGTCAGAAGGCAGTCCAAGGAGCAGTCAGGTTCCATATTTCAAAGACAGAGTCAAAAGCAGTCCAAGGGTCAGGTAAAAGAATGGATATAAAGCAGATCAAACAACTGATAGGGCAGTCAGTAAAACTGCAAACATGTTGATCCACATTAGCTTCAGCCACTCCGCAGCTGTATATTGGGAGTTTCCCTAGAGGTGCCACTGGTTCCCATGTTAGAATCTTCCCTACAAGTTGAGTCAGTTCCTCTGTTCATGAGGAATACGGGCACCCAGATCCTATGGCAACTTATCAATCTCCAACATTTACTGAGAAAAGGGGAGGCTGTGGGCTATCAAGTGTGCACTACTGCTCCTGGTCCATACCTCATCCCTAGTGCTTCCTGTTCTCCTGGGGTGCTTTGGGAGACCATGACAGGTCTCCTTGCAGGTGGGTTCACGCTGGAGCCTCCAAGGCTGAGTGCCTTGTTGGCTCAGGGGGATTATTGATGCTGGCTTATGGTTCCTTCAGGAAGGCCCTAAGGCTCCAGCCTCACAAGATGAGTCTGCCAAATTGGGGCTTGGGGAGGGGTTTCCTCCTATTCCTCCCATGCTACACTGGGGTGGCCCATGACAGGGAAATGCCTTGGCCTCTATGCCCTGCTTCTTGCCCGTCTCCAAATGCTGGACTAGATGGAAAGATCTAGTCCAGCAACCTAATATCCCAAGTGCAGAAGGAGAGATGAGTGAGGGGTTGCACCAGACTGAAAGTTGCACAAGCAGCATGGCAAGTGTTATTTTATGAATCCACAATTGGCTTCTTCCGGCTGGGGTTGCCAGGGCCCCTCTTGGCCCCCAGCGAGGGATGGGGGGATAGGGTTGCCAGACAGAGGCTGGGAAACTCCTGGAGATCTGGGGATGAAGTCTGAAGAGGATAGGGACATCAGGTGGGTACAAAGCTATATAGTCCACCCTCCAAAGCATCCATTTTCTCCAGGGCAGCTGATTTCTGTAGTTTGGAGATGAGCTGCAATTCCGAGGGATCCCCAGGTCCTACCTGGAGGCTGGCATCCCTACAAGTTCCAACCAACCATGAATGCTTTGATTGTAAATGTCAATGAGAATAGTATGTACCTAATCATAGGGCAGAGGCCTCAGTGATTGCATGCCTCTCTCCTATTTCTTCATATTTTCAACAAGAAGAATAGTTATTTTCACTGAAAATTCTGTAATGACTTGAAGCTCTGGGCTTGAAATCACTTGGTGCATCATCAGAAATGTGAAACCTTTACTACTGATGTATTTTATAGCATGTTTCATAATGAGAATTACCATAGCAGTAGCTAGTAATCATGGCATAAATATGAATAAAACATTTATATGAAAAAGCACATTAATTTAAATTCTACCAATCAGCTTGTTTTTTAAAAAAATGAATAACGGCTGTCAGCAGGAAATTTCTTATGAAAACAACCCAAACTATTAAGACAGAAAGCTGCCTGTAATAGAAATTAAATTAAATTAAATTAAACATACAAAAGCTGGTGCATTATATTATACACAAAGTTAAGACTGAATTTTAATTTGCATTCTAAGTCCCAGTTCTAATCGTTCAAAAACAAAGTTGTATGAGCTTATACTGGCTTGTTTAATGTTGTTATGTTTTCAGCCAAGAGAAGGAAAAGTTTGGCAAAATTTAGTTGATATACCATATTTACTTATTTACACCCATTACTCATACATATTTACACCCTGAAGTGCTGAATTTAAAATAAAATCCAGGGCTCAAGTTGAACTGGAATGGCCAAATCATTGGCAAAGAGAAGACAGAAGATTTCACAGTAAATAGGTAGATAGAAGAAGATAGAAACAGGAAAATTGCACAGCAGTCATCTCTTCTGATTTCAAACTGACTGACCCTTGTAGTAAGTGTTATTAATGGCTTTATGGCTTTTTGCAACCTTTGGTACTGTGTACCTCCTTCTGTCTAGTTTTTCAAAGGTATCTCCCACTCCCCCTTTTTTCACTGGGGAATAGGCCATCAATGAACTTCCAAACAATACTCTCAAAGAGAAAATAAAATGTACTGATTTGGAGGAAATTATTTTCAGCCTTGATAATTAATTCTGGCTCAGAGAACTAACATTACAAACAGTGAGTATGACTCTCTCTCTCTCCTCTTCAAGAATGTTAGACAAGCATGGTTGATTCCCTCCTTTTAAAGACTCCAATGTTCAATGCTCATCATACCGCCTATTTGTATGACTCAGATGCATTCCCCTCTTGCAAAGGAATTTGTGGACTTGCAAGTATCCCATAAAGCCAACCAGAACAGACAGCCCAATCAAATTCAAACATCAGATGACAGACACAGACACTTGATCATGTCCAGTGTCTTGCCTGCAGTATTGTCTGTTCACACTGATCCAAACTATGGTCTAAAGAAAGCAGAGGCTCACAAGAAACAGGATTTGGCATTTATGAGCTAGACTACCATTTTGTTGTTGTTCTTGTTTGGGCAAATCAGGTAAAAACAGTAGGAAAAAAACCACAAAAACAATAGTATCAATAAAATGAACAATATAAAACACATCAATGTGCAAAGGACCAAAATAAGCTATAGTTTACTGCATAACGTGCACGTATAATAAAGTGCCATCCTAAGCAGGTCTACTCAGAGTCCTCCTCAAGTCTCTTCAATGGGGCTTGCTCCCAGGAACGTAGCTGTAGGACTGCATGGAAAAAGGTATTAGATGATATTCAGAACTCGATTCAGTTTACAAATGATCATACAAAAGCTCAACAGTTCAGTAGATGTGCAGTGCTATGTTTACTAAGCATGTTTACTCAGAAGTAAGTCCTAGCCAGCTCAGTGGAATTTACTCCGTAGGAAGTATGTTTACAATTGCAAGCAAAAATGTCATACAAGTACTTGCAAAAAGTTGAGGCATTTCCACAGGGCACTTGAAGATCTTTCTTACAACTTAACCAGCAATCTGTTACACAGTTGTGAATACCTGGAGGATATTTTGTAAGCTAAACTGAGTACTGTACACTTAATTGATGTGGTGGAAAGTGCCGTCAAGTTGCAGCTGAATTATGGAAACCCCACAGGGTTTTCAAGGCAACTGACAGGTGGTTTGCCATTTCCTGCCTTTACTTCTGTGATATTTTTGGTAATTAATTGCTTGTTCTGTATGTATTTTATGCAATGATACAATAATAAATGACATCTTACTAGTCTTTTGCTGTCTGATGCATTTCTATCATACCACCGTCAATGCTGAAAAACACAAATCATAAAACCTCCAGCTTTGGCAACTCTGGGCTTGCCTGAGGGAATGTATAAGTGTACCTTTATCCATCCAGAGATGAGAAATTACTGTTCTCAAAAATGAACATGTTGGGATTGCTGCAAATCCACAACATGCTGGTTAAAGTGAGGGGGTACTTTATTTCCACTTGAGATGGTACTTGAATGTCAGACTCCTGGTGTGCGACGCCTGTGTTGAAGGTTTTGATGCATTTCCCCACAGCATTACTGATGTATAGCAGTCGAGACACAATTTAAAAGAGTAAAACGTGCTTGCTTTCCCCTTGGTGTTATGTATGCTTCTCTGTGTTTAAGCAAAATTAATCTTTAAAATCCAAATGAACATTCAGAACTGGAGGGGAAATGCAGGAACTACCACTTCAGTTATGCAATGCATGTGTGCGTTAAGTGCCGTCAAGTCACTTCCAACTTATGGTGACCCTATGAATTGATGACCTCCAAAACATCCTATTGTTAACAGCCTTGCTCAGATCTTGCAAACTGAGGGTCGTGGCTTCCTTGATTGAGTCAATCCATCTCATGTCGGGTCTTCCTCTTTTCCTGCTGCCTTCCATTTTCCCTAGCATTATTGTCTTTTCTAGTGAGTCTTGTCTTCTCATAATGTGATCAAAGCATGATAGCCTCAGTGTGGTTATTTTAGCATCTAGTGAGATTTCAGGCTTGATTTGATCTAGAACTCACTTATTTGTTATGTAATACTTGCACTATTCTACCATTCCAGAGTTATCAAGGATTTTTTTTCTCTCTTCTTAGATCTATTGGCTGAGTTCAGATTGGCAGTTTGCAGCAGGAGCCAGTCTTGGCAAAAAAGCCCCGGAACGAACTGTTCCGGGTTTTTCCGGTCACACAGGGCCAACTGATGCGGGAGTATACTGAGAAGGCACGCAGGAGCGTTCAGACTGCTGGCCCAGAGGTGCAGCTGTAAACAGCTTTTTCCTGGTAAATCGGCTGGATGCCTATGCGCATGCTCTCATACACACATAGGCATCCAGCCAATTTGGAGAGGATCCCATTGTGCTAGCACCACAGCCAATCATATGCACCTTATGAGGTAGAGCAGAGCACAGCCAATCATATGTGCCAATTTTCGGCTGAGCATTCACACTTCCAAGAAGTGGACTGACGTGGGATAAAGGCACTCTCCAGGATTTGCTACCACTTGTAACAGGTATCTTTTAAACACGGGAGCAAAGCAGAACAGCATGGGTTGCCTACGGGTGGGGAACGCCAGGCAGATGTGCCTGTGTGAATGCCCCCTTTAATCCGCTTGGGAAACATGGCTGGGACATGGCTATAGCGGGGCAAATTGCCAGTCTGAACTCAGCCATTCTGTTCAGGATCAGCATTTCTCACTGAAGAGTTTGTAACTTGATAACCTATTGGAATACAGGAGTTTAACTTACCATCAAACATTACACAACTTTACTTGTTCACTCTTTATAGTGGGTCTGCCTTTCAAATCTATTTTCATCAAACCTGTGCCATTTGAGTTAAGCATGCTGCATCTATCCTTGATTATAATGATCACTGCGGCCTTGGGACATGAAGATCAGTCTGGAAGTGATTTTCCTGGCTGTATTCCAAGGATGCAATAATTTTATACTCTTTCGAATGCAACTCAGTGGCAGATAAGGAATGTAATGGTTTACAAGAGTGCTAATTAGATCTAATGAGGATTTGATAGACCTGCTCTAGAGCTCTCTGTAACTTGAAACAAGGACGTTTTCTTCCCATGTCCTTGGTTGACTTGAAACCCTGGTTGTATTTACAATGGGGTTTGGGTTGGCTGCTGTAGATTTTCCAGGTTGTCTGGCCATGGTCTTGATATTGTAGGACCTGATGTTTCGCTAGTAGCTGTGACTGGCATCCTCATAGGTATAGCACAGAAAGATGGAGTACTCTCTGTGTCAAGGTGAGAAGAAAAATGGTAGGCAGGTAATTTATATCTACTCAGGAAGGTGGGGTAGGGCTGAGTCATTATCTTGTAGGAGTTCCCCAGGCTATTAACAAAGTGACTAAAATTCTTGCCCTTCCACTGAGGATATTCATATCATTACAGTCCTTGGCTCAGGTGGGATGATATTGAGGGCCAAAACAGTTCTCAGGCATTATGCTGCAGATCTGAAGAAGATATGCAGAAAGCCAGTTAGGTGTAGTGGTTAAGTGTGTGGAGAGCCTGGTTTGATTCCCCACTCCTCCACTTGCAGCTGCCAGATGACCTTGGCAAGCCATAGTTCTGTCAGAGCTGTCCTTGAAAGGGCAGTTCCTGAAAGAGCTCTCTCAGCCCTGCCTACCTCACAGGGTGTCTGTTGTGGGGAGGGGAAGGGAAAGGAGTATGTAAACTCCTCCAAATGAAGGGCAGTGTATAACTCCAATCTCTTCTCTTTTTCAGAGAAAAAGTCTGAAAATCACTGAGGTAAGAGAAAGGGATTGGCCTGTATCCTCCTACTCTATTCAGCAGAATTTGAAGTCTTCCTCCAGCCTAAGGACCCTTCCTCCAATTAGCTGGCTCTTCCTGTGGTGGAAAAGCCACTTCTGACAGAGGAAGACTTTCTGCGCTAGGGAAAGATTCCTTAGGACCCTGCCCATTTTTCCTCCCCTCTGCTTTGAAAAAGGCTTTTGTATGTGTCAGTGATGAAACTGGCAAAGAAAGCTGAAAATGGCAAAAATTGGAGTTACAAGTTTGATTTGTAAAAAAACATTTCTAGTCCAAGATTATTGATATTTGCAACAATAATGAACACTGAAGGGGGGCAGAGTCCGGCTTAATTTTATATTATGCTGATTTACTGCTTTCAGTAGATTTTGACCTACCTTTACTCTTCCTCTCCACTGTCTCATTTGTCTGCTTTATCGCATTCCATGGAACAGTGCTAGAATGCATATTTAGTTTTGCTCCTGCAACTGCTGTAATCTTTCTCATGCCTTAATCACTGCCTGTCTTGACTATTAGTCTTCGACTTTCATGGTCTCGATAAATCCCTGCCAGGTAAACTTCAGGGGTCCAAAATGCAGCAGCCAGATTACACTCTTCCCCTAAGCAGTGGGATCAAATCACCTTTATCTTGAAAACACCTTTGCTCACTCTACCCAGCTCCAAGTATAATTCAGCTTTGCACTGCTGCCTTTCAAAACTTCTCACAGCTGTGCTCTTCCCTTCATCTCTAACATTATCATACCCACTTTGCACTGTGCTTGTTCATGCTAATCTCCCAGCCTCATGCAAACACTGCGAACTGCTCTCCCATTTTACAACACGCTTCTTACATGGAGCGAATCACAAGGGAGCTGCTGTTAGTTCAGTTCCTCATCCAGCCCTTGTAGGCGGCAACCCAAATTCTTTTTACAAAACAACCAAATTAGACTTCATCAGTTTGCTCCTGTCTTAATCTGACACATGCTCAATCAAAGCTGCTGCTTTTTGGAGATAACCCAAGAAAGCAATTTAATCCATTATCAAAGAGCCGTTAATATTTCCTGTCAACTTTTTTTAAAAAAATGTTAGTCAGTGGCACCAAAGCATCCTTTAAGGGCCAATTCACAAGTTACTTTTGAAAACTGTAAAGTCACCTTGAGATAATCACAAAAATATCCTATGAGTTTTTCCAGAAAAGGATTTTTCTCCCCAGGGAAGCATTTTAAGAGCTCTGAAGTGATAACAGCCCCTCTTGATAACCTGATGACCTCCCCTGATAACCTGGAAAACATTTACCTGACTACAAAGAGATATATTCTTGGGGTAGCAAAAGTACCCCATATACAAACAGTGTTATTGATGTAAGACTTATTTTGCCTCATATGAAAGTATGTTGTGAGGTTCTGAGTGTTTGGGTATTATGAAACACAATATCTTCTGCCATCACAAACAGGTTGGGTATGTGTGTTTTTTTACCCAAAGATACACTGGAATTTGACTTGGGGTACAAATACCGACTTCCCCCCTCCAAGCATGATAGCAGTGTTAAATGTCAACTATCACTGAGTATGGCATATTTAAATGGCCTATTCCTGACTGAAACTGTAGTGATAGAATCAGCATGTATGGGGGTGGGTGGCTTTTTAAGAGAAACATCCAAATTAACCTTAATTAAGAAATGTTTCCCCAAGGAAGGGTCCTTTAAAAGCAGAAGCTTTAAGATTTTTATACATTCAGTTTTGGCAAAGATTCTGTTGGGAAATGAGACTTTGGGTTTGGTTGGTCTGTGATCATTCTTAGTCTCATTTTTTTTGTGTGTGACTGGAATAATATCTGTGTGAAGAAATACATTTTTCTTGGAGATTTGAACTGAGCAGAACCTTCACTTAGTGTTTTTCTTCTCTCTCTGGGCAGAGAGCAGCCAGAAAGGGGGAAGTCAGTCCAATTGCTTTCCAGCTTACCTTTCTACATATGTTAATAGCTCTAGCAGGAGAGAGAATGGGTGGGTCAAGCTCCTCCCCCCCTTCTCCAAGCAAGGAACAGAGATTTCAAGGACTTTAGACTAGAAAGGCTCCAGCAATAATCTCCAGAAAAAGCTTCTCTGACCCGGCCTGATCAGGTCAGTGGGTGGGGAAAAGAGAGAAGATAAAACTTCTGGAAGCAAGGATAAGGGTCTCTTTGGTGCTGAGTCCATCAGAGCAGATAGAACTTTTACCTGAGGCCTGGACAAGGTAACCATTACAGTGTGCTGGAGGAAGCCGCAAGGTAATGGAGCTCTGTAGAGATCTATAAGATTCTAAGCTAAGGAGCCTGTCCTATATTTTCATATATATGGATGTATAGAGAGAGGGACAGAGGAATTGAATTTTACCCATTTCTTTTGAATCCTTTGTTCAGTCTGCTGTTGTGCTAAAACTATGCTTGTGAACATTTTCTCTTTAATAAATATTTTATAAATTTTGGTGCTGGTAATGGTTCTCTGTACCACATAGACCTCCACCGTCTGGGACACGCTATTTTAAAAGGAGCCACCAGGGGGAAGGCAGTCAGTTGCCAAGCGGCTATTTCTTTGGGGCACACAAAGCAGTAAATAGTCATCGTAGGCCAGCCAAGCTCAGCAGAGCAAAGGGACTCAAAGGACTCCCCTGAGGAAGAGGGGGGGCAGTATACCTGACCCAAGCCCACAGCCAGTGTCAGACGTACTGCAGGAGGAAGCAGTCTCTGAGGGGCCAGATATAGATTCTCAGCCAGGTAGCAGTGTACTGGCCCCTCAGCTTCTCAACCCTGGGACAGCAGCAGAGAATCCATTGCCAGTCAGTTCAGCCCCCCCCCATCACCAGATCTTTAAGCCAGAAATGCCCATCTCGCAGCACAGCACCAGCCCAGCTTCAACAACAAGGATGAGTGTTTGCAGGGGCAGAACAGAGGCAGCCAGTAGGTGTATGATGCAAAACAGGTGGTTAGCAGTGTGGGTTTGGAAGCAAGCAGAGAAGGGGGTAGATGTGTGGAAGCAATGTGTCTATTAGCTACTGACCTTGTTGCCTGTATTCTGGATAGTTTTATTCATCTCTGACCTTGGCCTGTATCATAGAAACCTTTCTCCTGTAGCCCCCTTTGGGCTTGAGTGCTGTGAGCGCTGCCTAACCTGTGTCTGAACCTTGTAGCTGTGTTTTGACCAACCCTGATGTTGAGAAATTAACTCCATGTGCTTACTGTGTGTCAGCAGCCAGGTCAATGGTCCCTGTGGTGACCAGGGGTAGCAGGAGACACAGAGGCAGGGCCTCAGAACTTGGAAGGGAGGCAGGGAGTAGGGTCGCCAGGTCCTTACCGCGTTCAGACAGGGCTTCCTGGTTACCACAGAGTTTTTTTCTGAAATGCTAGAGTGTCTCCCCTGCAATGTACCCTGCACAATGATGTCACCTCTGGGTGATGTCATCATGCCAGGCAGAGCAGATGCGGCTGCTTGGGGGCAGAGCTCCCCTGCCGGTCAGCTGAGCAGTGGTGGATTGGCACCTCCTGCCCCCATTGGGAGAATGGCAACCCTAGCTGGGAGTCCTGACCCTCCCAGGAAGCAATTTCTTACAAAGGTCAGGTGGTGGCAGCAGTTACCCGAGAGAGAAAGAAAAGCCTCTCCAGGTGTTGGGAAAATCTTAGAGAGCAGGGTGGAGGCCTGAGCAGGCCCGTTCCACCACAATCTGCATAGTAAACAGTCTTGTGTTCATGGTGTGTGAGATTATTTCTGCCTCAATATGCATGCACATGATGCATCACATCTGGCTAGGTCTAGCAGTGTGATCCTAAACAAGTCTACTCAGAATCTTACTCAAATATATTCAATGGAATTTGCTCATAATTTAAGTGTTTTTAGGTTTGCAGTATAAATTAGCTTGGAAATGAATTTATCTATTGATGTTCCAATTTGGTCTATTGCCTACATTTTCACCTTTGGCTATAGCCTATGCACTAACTATTATTTATCTCCTCTTTAGTAGTATATTAAAATTGGTAGTGGATCATTATTTGTTCACATGCCCTTTATATAAGTAGAAGATAAAATAAAGATGTCTGGATGACCTTTTCGCTAGAATTCATTATTGTCCGCTGAAAAAAAGAAGCTTAAATATTTGATCTCTGGGAATGATTAGTGTGACCTATAGAAGTTGCTCCATTTGTGAATTTAGCTGCTAAACCTAGATCCTTCTTTCTGGAATTTTACACTGCCTCATGGTTTAATGATAACTCAAGAGAAATGTGATTCAATAAGATGAGCCTGACATTACTTTATACAGTAGGTATATCCAGTTCTAATGATTGTGGTTTTATCTCTCTGCAATTTCTCTGTGGTTGTGATTTTTTTTGCAGACTGTGTTGTAAAGGTTAATTGTTGAATCAAGATTAAATCTAATCTGGAAAAAAAAATCACGGGAGAGATTAACATCATAATATCCCTTTTCAGCAACTGCTTTGTTCCTTGGGATCATGTCTGGAACTGATGCTGAGAAAGCTGCTGGTGCCTACATTCAGTGCCTAGAAGTATTTTTCTGGGCAGGTTTACGTGGCCCAGTAGCAGCAAATAGGGATAATATAATTCTTGGCTAACAAAATATCAAGACTGAATAACTGGAGCTGATCTTGAATACATTATAACCTGCTTCAAGCAGGTTCTCTGCAGAGGAACCAGTCTAACCTCAGTTTGTGGGTCTATGCAGCAGAACTTGGAACGAAACTTGCAGTAATTCAGAGAGAATAAACATTTTTACCTTCACTTATCATATCATGTAACAAAAACATAGACCTTACTAACAACAGAACAGTGATATTTTAAAAGTCCAAACAATTAACAATGTTATATAAAATTTTCCCAAAGAGTTGTAGCTAACATTCTTGCAGTTTGATCTCTGGGGGGTATGCTTGTGCATATCTGCTAAAATGATCAGTAATCACCAAAGTATTTTTGATGCCAGTTGCCTCTGGTTCATGATTCAAGAAGCCTATACATATTATTATAAGGAAGCATAAGAACATAAGAGAAGCCAGTGTTGGATCAGGCCAGTGGCCCATCTAGTCATATGCTTTTATGTTAACTAATTCAGCTGCTCTTTCCACTCTGGCTTTCCTCTTCATACAGCATTCAAAGTTACCACACTTCTGTTCTATCATTTGAGTCATTTAGGTCTGGAGAATCTATCCCTAGCTGAATCCAAAGTTCTTTCAGTTCCAAAGTGACACATTTCATTATGGATACCTTCTAGAGCTCTTCTTCAATGAGCGTATGGGATCACAAGTTGCTCTACATCTTCTCCCTTTTGTTGCACTTTCTGATAAAGAACAGAAAAACTTGAGGCCACTTCCTCAGGTAAAGCCTAGTTCCATAGTCTTCCTTGTTTTCTTCATCCCAGGTGGATCTATGATTCCTCTACAAATAGTGTATTATTTTAGCCATATGCTTGTCCCTTCTCTGCAACTTCTTCCAATCAGAAAGCCCACCACCTTGGTCATAAAAGGCTTTGATATGTCATCTTTCATTTTCAAATTCTTCTGCAATACTATCCTCCGAGGAAGTTAAAGTTTTAATGTAACTGTTGTTCCCTTTGTAAATCTTGCTGTTGCAGAACACTCAGGACTTACAGTATGCATGTGAATAACTGCCTTACAAACTTCAGCATCCCATGACTTCCAAGCTTTGGGGTCTTGTTGACTCCTTAAGAGCATTTTAGCAATTCTTTCTGTCCACTAAACTCCTTCCTCATCTTCTGTGGGAGCATCATGTCTCCTAGAGAGGAAGTCATCATCCACATTAGCTTTTTCAGACCTATAAATGATTTCAAAATTATATAAAAATAGTGCTGACACTCACCTCTGACTTGCAGCAGTGTCT
Organism: Gekko gecko; assembly: GCA_029375565.1. Taxonomy (NCBI): domain Eukaryota; kingdom Metazoa; phylum Chordata; class Lepidosauria; order Squamata; family Gekkonidae; genus Gekko; species Gekko gecko. The sequence goes on along the minus strand of JAPDNY010000007.1, from coordinate 42,335,900 downwards.
AGCTTGACAGAGGTTACTACATAAGTTAGTGGGTTGTTATCAGTAGGGATGGCATGTAGCATCTGACACAGTAAAGTTCTTCATGAATTTTGGCTGGTTTGTGGTTCGTAGTTTGTAAACTGAAGTTCGTGAACTGAAAAACCATTATGAACTTCCATGAATTTTGGTGCAATTTGTGGTGGCTCATGGCAGTTTGTGAAGAAACAGCTGAGCTCCCTGCCACTCAACTGTTTGGTTTAAATGGCTTGGAGCCATTTAAACCACCACTGCTTGTCTGTGGCCAGCAGACTGAAGGGTATGAAGTGCCTGCTGGGAGGCACTTCACCCCTTCCTTTCTCCTGGATGGGGAAAGACATGGTCAGCAGAAAGGAGAAGGTGAAATGCCACCTGGGAGGCACTTCACCCCTATATTTAACCCTCTGGTTTTGCTCCCCCTCACTTCAAAGCAGTGGGGAGCCAGAGAGTTAAATGGCTCCCAGCCCTTTAAATCCTCCCAATCTGCTCCTTGCCACTTCAAGGGGGGGAGTAAAACCTGAAAGTTAAATGATTCCAAGCCATTTAAACCCCTGATTTGTGCTTACCACTTTTGCATGTTTTGTGCCTAGGTGTATGAGAACAGTTACTGTCTAATGTCCTCTGCAGACAATGTGCATCCCCAGTAAAGTCTCAGAAATTCACCCTCTCTTTGCTACCACAACACATGTGAAACTCAAAATGTTCCAGTAGCTTTGTATGTCAGTTAACAAAGTAAGGAAAAATCCACATGGAGTGTAAGGACTTTGCAAAGCCTATAAGAAAAGGAAATGTCCCTTCTCCTTTTGTTGGCTTGACTGACCCTTGCCTTCTTGTGCTTTTCACTTTCTATCAAGCTGTCAGTGCTCTGGCAAACAGATGAGGCTTTAAAAATTGACAGAGGGTAGCAATCTCATATCACTTTGCGTATTTGAAAGCAGTAGGTTTCACTGCATTACACATTTTTAACGTGGAAATCCTCAGTCTGAATCTGGTATAAATAACTTACACATTCCTGGAGCTCCTGGAGGGATTCATAAGAGAAAGTAGGTTATATGCATACTTGGAAGACTCCGGTTTATATAAGGTAATGGAAATGGACTTCTGTAAGGAAGCCAAGAATGAAGGATCCGTATGCCAAAGAGAAAGGGGTGTCAGAATGCTTTTTGTTAGCAAAACAAATCTCTAGAGAAATGTTGGTTTTTTAAAATAAGGGGTTTTTAACTCTTCTTTTTGCATTTGGTTAAACAGCCAGTGGCAGCTTAATCCCAGACAAACAGAAATCCCTCGACACAGTCTGTTCCTAACTGATATTACAGAGCCCGCACACAGAGCTTTGCGTGACTCCCACAGTAGTGAAGGCTCTTAAAATTTGTTTCACTACTGCAGTGAAATGTCTCTTTTGTTTTAAGCTAGTGTAACATAAGAGGACATTCTTATATTTCTATGGGCTTTTCATACTGGAAAGGAGCTAGAATACGTGATCTCCTTTGGCTCTGACATGAGCAAATTATAGGACCATGTTTGAATCATGGCCAATGGAGGAAGCCAAGTTGGGACCCTGAAAATAGTAGCAGGATTCAGAGGCTGTTGGATTCTTCACTCCTTTACAGGAAAATTATTCAAGGCCACATGCCTGATTTCTCTGTTTTCTAACCAACCAAGACTAAGTTTTCCAAATATGTTCTAATTGGTTATTCTTTAAGTAATCATAAAAGCAGAGGGATTATCTAGCTAGAAAAGATCTAGGTTCCATCTAGTTCATTGCCCCCTCTAGAAGTCAAGCAGATAGCCACAAGAAGCTGACAATTAGATCTTGGCAACCATAGCCACTTCCTGTGATTTGCTGTCTGGATGCGGAGGTGCCATTATCAGTCATGAATAATACAAGTACCATCATCTCTCCACATTCACACCCTTCATGCCCAGAAACATCTGTCTAGTACATTTTTATCCCATCCTTTCTCCAAGGTACTGATGTGGTTACATGGTTCTCCTTTTCCTTTTTATCCACACAATGGGGATAAAAACTGTAATACAGGTGTGTGTGTGTGTGAGAGAGAGAGAGAGAGGGGGGGGAGAGGGAGAAGTACTTGGATGGGAGACCTCCTTGAAATACCAGAGGCAGGGGTAGGCTTTATTCAGACACCTCTCTGAATATCCTCCAGGGCCCCAGTATGGGTCAGTCACCAGAGATCATCATGACTTCCAGGTGCATACACAGTCACCAGAGGTCGCACACACATTCGCATGCATGCATGCACACATACAAGCACATATGAAGAAGAAGAAAAACAGACAAAGGGCTGGTTGCCCAGACAAAGATTCCAAGGTAATGGGAAGCTTTTAGAATATTAACTTCTAAATTAAAGAGCCTTCCTTAAAATAAGACCGGCTAGGGTCTATATAGATTTGGTGGGACAGAGGAATGTATGCTTATATATTTTCTTTGTCTTCCTTGTTCACTCCTTTGCTGTGCAGAATCTGTGTGTGGACTTTCATTTTAATACATTCTTTACTATTTTAAACACTGGTATCTGGTCTCCATATCACATAGACATCATTGTTTGAACACACTATTGAGAATGGGCTCCTTGGCAGGGAGGCTGACAGTAGCCAAATCGTTATTTCTCTGCGAGTCTGTGGTAATCCATCCCCATAGTAATAACTCATTAAGTAATAGGAGACTTGGGCTTTAAGTGGGCCCTTACTTTGCAGTGTAGAAGGGAAGATGGGGGGTGCCAGCCCTCTTGGGGGATAATTCCAAAAATGACCAATTGTTAGCAGCAAATCAAAGAAATGAGAGATAAACCAGGCAGACATTCAAGACAGATGCTGGTGCCTTGATACCTTAGAGAGCCATAATAGAGTGGCAGTCTTGGGTTAGAGGGGTTGTTCCACCACAACTAGCATAGACTGTAGGAACTTCCATTGGAGGAAGAGCCACAAGATGGAGAAAGTTTCCTTAGGTTAGAGGAAGGCTTCAAACTGCTCCATGGTTGTCACTGTGGCCACTATCATGTATGATAAATTCTTTGCTATGTGCTGCTACTTCAAACTAATGAGACAGATTCACCCACGCTCTATGGAGCCAGCCTAAGGAGACCTTCTCCAATTTAAGGAGTTCTTCTTCTGATGGAAGAGCAACTTCAGTTGAAGGAAGTCCTCTTAGAGCCAGTTTAGTGTAGTGGTTAGGAGCGCTGACTCTAATCTGGGAGAACCGGGTTTGATTCCCCACTCCTTCACATGCAGCTTCTGGTGTGACCTTGGGTCATAAATTCTTTCAGAGCTCTTCTTTCAAGGGCAATTCTTGAGAGAACTCTCTCAGCCCCACCTATCTCACAGGGTGTCATTTGTGGGGCGGGGGGGGAAGGAGATTGTAAACTGCTCTGAGACTCCTTCAGGTAGTGAAGGGTGGGATATAAATCCAGTCTCCTCCTCCTCCTCCTCCTCCTCTTCTTCTTCAGCTGTAAGAAGGCTTCATTTTTTTCTCAATAGAGTGGTAGGATAGGAGTAGGAGCCACCCCACTAACTACTGCAAAATAAACAGTGGTGTGACTTTCACACATATTTATCCTGTGAGTCTTGTCTTCTCATAAAATGACTCAAGTGCAATAGCCTCAGTTTAGTCAATTTCACTTCTAGAGAGAGTTCAGGTTTGATTTGTTCTAAAACCCACTCGTTTGTCTTTTTGGTGGTTCATGGTATTCATAAAACTCTGCTCCAACATTACATTTCAAATGAATCAACTTTCTTCCTGTCAACTCTCTTCACTGTCCAACTTTCACAGCCATACTTAGTAATGGATACAATGAGTCTCACCAGGAGACACTAGCTGTAAGATTGTTAAATGGATTAATCTTGATATTTTGATATTTCAATGTTATTCTGCTTGACAAAGGTGCACACAAAATGAGATAATATGCATAATCCATTGGTGTTTGAATTACATTGAGTAAACTGAATTTTGGAAGAAGAGACTTTCAGTCTGTGGAGACTTTTGTGACCTAACACATCACAGTTGTTGTTTTCCTCTCTACTTCCTTCCTGTGATCTCTCTCCTTTGTTTTCATACTTAGTAATGGGGAATATTATGGTATGAATTATCCTGATCTTGGTCACCAGCAACACAACCTTACACTTAATGGTCTTTTCTAGCTCTTTTATGAATACCCTTCATAATTTCAATCACCTTCTGATTTCTTGGTTGTGCAATCTCCCTCTTGGTTGATGATTGAACCAAGAAATAGAAAATCTTGAACAATTTCATAGAATCATAGAATGTTAGCGTTGGAAGGGACCTTGCAGGTCATCTAGTCCAACCCCCTGCACTCTGCAGGATCATAGCTGAAAGATAGCTCTACGTACCTACAACATACCTGAAAGATGGTTGTCCAGTCTCCACTTGAAAACATCCAGCGAAGGAGCATCCATCATCTCCCGAGGCAGGCTGTTCCACTGCTCAACCACTCTTACAGTTAGGAAGTTTCTCCTGATATTTAGCCGGTAACAACTCCCTTGTAATTTCCACCCATTAGATCTAGTCTTGCAATCCAGAGCAAGAGAGAATAGATCTGCTCCATCTTCTACATGACAGCCTTTCAAATACTTGAAGACTGCAACCATGTCCCCTCTAAGCCTTCTCTTTCCCAGGCTAAACATACCCAGCTTTATCAGCCTTTCCTCATAAGACTTGGATTCCAGCCTTTTCCCCATCCTGGTCACCCTCTTCTGGACACGCTCAAGCTTGTCAACATCCTTCCTAAAATGTGGTGCCCAAAACTGGACACAGTACTCCAGGTGAGGCCTGACCATAGCAGAATAGAGCAGAACTACCACCTCCTGTGATCTGGACACAATGCTTCTGTTAATGCATCCTAAGATTGCGTTAGCTTTCTTCACAGCCACATCGCACTGCAGACTCATGTTGTGATCAACCAGAACACCTAGATCCCTTTCACATGTGCTGCTGTCAAGCCAAGTCCCTCTCATTCTGTATCTGTGCCTTTGATTTTTTGTACCTAAGTGTAGGACTTTGCACTTATCTCTATTGAAATTCATTTTATTTCTCTCAGCCCACTGTTCCAGCCTATCTAGAACATTTTGAATCCTTACTCTGTCTTCTTCAGAATTAGCAGTCCCACCCAGCTTTGTATCATCTGCAAATTTGATAAGCATCCCCTCTATGTCTTCCTCTAGGTCATTTATAAAAACATTAAACAACACAGGGCCCAGGACTGAGCCCTGCAGCACTCCACTCAAGACTTCCTTCCACATAGATGCAGAGCCATTTACGAGCACTCGTTGGGTACGATTTTTCAACCAACCATGAATCCATCCAATGGTTGCACCATCCAGCCCACACTTAACCAGCTTATCCTCAAGGATATCATGAGAAACTTTGTCAAATGCCTTACTGAAATCTAGATACACTATATCCACAGCATTGCCAGAGTCAACCATTTTAGTAACTCTGTCAAAAAACGAGATAAGGTTGGTCTGACATGACTTGATAAACCCATGCTGGCTACAACCAATTAATTCATTCCATTCAAGGTGCTCACAGACAGAGCATTTAATAATCTGCTCTAGAATTTTCCCAGGTATTGATATCAAACTGACAGGTCTGTAATTTCAATTTCTTCAACATCAACCTTTAAACTGTGTAATTCCTCCATAAAGGTAAAGATAAAGTATCCCTTGCTCGAAAGCCAGTTGAATCCAACTCTAGGGATGTGGTGCTCATCTCCGTTTCAAAGCCGAAGAGCCAGCACTGTCCGAATAAGTTTCCATGGTCATGTGGCCGGCATGACTAAACACCAAGGCACACAGAACGCTGTTACCTTCCCACCAAAGTGGTACCTATTTAGCTACTTGCAGTTTCTTGCTTTCAAACTGCTAGGTTGGCAGGAGCTGGAACTAGAGACGGAAGCTCACTCCATCATGTGGCACTCTCAGGTCTCGAACTGCTGAACTACTGACCTTCCACAGCCTGCAGTTCAGTGTCTTAACCACTTGAGCCACCGCAGCTCCTAATTCCTCCATACAGGCGTTTTAAAAAGGAAAAAAGAAAAAAAGAGGTACCGGAACTTTCAAGAGGGAGATGAAGTTTTCAATCTGTATACTGAAAACTCATGAGCTTTTAAACATTTTAAAAAGAATTTTATCAAAGAGGTGTGTTTGCCTCTAGGGCTTTTTCTTTTTTTTAAGAGGTGTCGGAACTCTCAAGAAAGAAATGAAGTTTTCAATCTGTATACTGAAAACTTGTGAACTTTTAAACTTTTAAAAAATAATTTTGTCAAAGAAGTTCTGGAACTCCATTCCAGTGTGTTCCCCTCAGAAAAAAAGCCCCGCCTGCTTCTATAGGCATTACTTTGTCTTCTTGATGTTCAGCTGTAATCCTACATTCACACTTTCTGCTTTAACTTTCCTCACTAGTTGTTTCAAATCTGCACTATTTTTTACAAGTCATGTGGTGTCACACATTAGTACAGAGTTGTCATAAGTCAGCTGTGACTTGATGACCAAAAAATGTGGTGTTACTGGCATATCTCAAATTGTTAATATTCCATCCACCAATTTTCACTCCACCTTCATCTAAATCTAATCCAGTTTTCCTTATGATATGTTCTGCATATACATTGACCAAATAGGGAGGTAAAATACATGCTTGTCTGATGCCTTTGGCAATTGGAAACCATTCTGTTTCTCCATACTCTGTCCTAACAGCAGCCTCTTGTAAGGAGTATAGATTGCGCATCAAAAAACTCAGATGTTGTAGCACAGCCATTTCTTTTAAAATCAGGCAAAGCTTTTCATATTCACACAGTCAAAAGCTTTGCTATGGTCTATGGAACAAACTGATTTTCTTCTGAAATTTCTTCTGAAATATGCTCCAGTAACCCATGTAAATTTGCAATATGGTCACTAGTGCCTCTTCCTTTTCTGAATCCAGCTTGAATATCTGTCATTTCTCATTCCATGTATAGTAACACTCTTCTTCGTCTTCACATTCCATGTATAGTAACACTCTTTGTTGTAAGATTTTGAGCATCACTTTACACATGTGAGAAATTAATGTGATGGTTTGATAGTTGCTGCAGTCTTTTATGTCTCCTTTTTTTGGAATTGGAATGTAGATTGAACATTTCCAGTCTGTGGGCCATTGTTTTGTCTTCCATATTTGTTGGCATTTTCTTATTAAGATTTTGATGGGACTCAGTTTCTATGGCTTGGAATAGCTCTACTGATATCCTATTTACTCCTGATACTTTGTTTCTCCCCATTACTTTGAGTGCAGCTTTCAGTTCACTTTCTAAATCTTTAGGGTCTTCTTCAAAAGATTCTTCTTGGGAAGGAATCTGTCATCCTTTCATCTCTTCTGTACAGTTCTTCAGTGTATTATTCCCATCTTTTCTTTATTTTGTCCTGTTCACTTAATGAATTTCCATGCTGATCTTTCAGCATGCCTAACCATAGTTTAAATTTCCCTTTGATTTCTTGGATCTTGTGGAATGGATCTCTTGTTCTTCCTTGTTCGTTGTTTATTTCTTTACACTGGTTGTGAAGAAATGCATTTTTTCCTTGGGAGGTTTGAGATGAGCAAAATGTCCACTTTGCATTTTAACAGATTTTCCCCCCTCTGAATGGAGAACAGGCAGGGGAGGGAAATCAGTTCAATTGCTTCCCAGATGTTACCTCAGCTCACCTTCATACAAATGCTAATAGATCTAGCAGGAGAGATAATGGGTGGACCAAAGTCTTCTCCTTCTCCAAGCAGAGAACAGAGCTTTGGAGGACTTCAGACTAAAATGGGTCCATGAATAAATTGAGGAAGAAGCCCCAGGAAATGCTTTCCTGACCTGGCCTGACCTGGTCAGGGGGTGGGAGGGGGAGGAGAGATGATAAAATTCCTTGCAGCAGGAAGGAGCTCTCTTTCATGCTGGGTCCATCAGAGGAGGCAGATCTCTTACCTGAAGTCTGGGGAAGGCAGTCGTTTTGACCATGTGTTGTCCTAAAGAGCAGAAGAGATCTTCAGTGGCAACTCTGTAGAGATATAGAACTCCTAAGATAAAAAACATGTTCTATTTACTAAATCTGATAGGGCATGTATATAGGGAGGGACAGAGGATTTGCATTTTACCTATCTCTTTTGGATCCCTTGCTCAATCTGGTGCTGTGCTAAAGGTATGATAGTGAAGATTTTCCTTTTAATAAATCCTTTATAACTTTTGGTGCTGGGAGTGGTTCTCTCTACCCCATAGACCTTCACTGTCTTGGACATGCTATTTTAAACAGAGCACTGGGGAAGGCAGGAAGTTGGCAAGTGGGTATTCCTCCAGGGGTATGCAAGGCAGTAAACTGTCCCTGTGGTGACCAGGTGCTGGGCGGCAGAAGACACAGAGGCAAGGCCTCAGAACTGAGGAGGGAAGGTGACCCTCCCCATGGGCAATTCCTTACAAAGGTCAGGTGGTGGGGGCGAGCTACCCAAGAGTAAAAGAAAAGTTTATCCAGGTGTTGAGAAAAAATTAAGAGGGCAAGGCAGAATAGGGCCTGCAGGCCAGAGCTGGCCTGTTCTACCACATTGGTTATTATAATAGTTCTCTTTATCTTTACACAAAAGCTTCATATAAAATCTTTCAATTTCTTCCTCTTCAGCATCTGTAGTTGGGACATAAGCTTGAGTGATGGTTATGTTGATAGGCTTTCTATGAAGTCTGATTGATTTTACTCAGTCAGACTTTGCATTACAGCTCCTGATTGTTTGTGCTACATCTCACCACACTATCAGGCAATGGTAAACCATTTCTACAATGTTTGTCATTTCCTGGATACAACAGATTTCCTAAGAAAAACACTTTGTAATTTTCTGGCTGAAAATGTGCGAATCCAGTCCATGTTTGTTCATTTGTTCCCAGGACTGCACTCTCAATATTTTGTTTTACAATTTTGATTTCACCTTGATTCATACTTTTCAGGTTCCATGTTCCTACTATATCTACTGAATAGCTTTGGAGTTTTCTTTTGCATCCATTCACATCAACATCCTTTCAGTTTTAATGAAGTTGTTTCACTAAGAATAATGCTATTTGTACTTATCCTCTGCTCTTCCCCAGTAGCTAACTGAGTGCCATCCAATCTGGGGGTCCTGTCTTCCAGCACTATACCGTTTTTCATGTTGGATTGTCTCATCATAGTATTTTCAATGTATGAGATGATCAGAAGTGGTTTACCATTGCCGCCTTCTGTGCGGAACTGACCAGGGTTAGCTGAAGTGTCACTGCCATTGTCTATGATAGATCTTCCACCAATGTCACCGTCCACTACTGCTGTTGCCCAGTAGCTGTCCTTCAAGGACTTCTCTGTCCCCATCACCACTGAAACTGTCCTCTTCTGCTGATGTGGCTGTTGATTCCTAAAGGAGGTGGATGCATCTTAGTCTGGTGTTTCAGCTGTTACCATTCCACCCTGAGTGACTCTGCTAGGAGTTTAGCCTCTTGACAGAGACTAAAGTCCTTACAGTATTGCTCTCACCTTTCCTGACCACAAAGAAACCCTCACCACATGAAGGTGTGCATCCACGACTGCTATGTAATGACAAATACACACTTGCTGAATTGACATAAAGGCAAATTACTTTAGCAAAATGCAGCAATGCTGCCAGAATCCCTGTATTTGCAATGGATTGAAGTTTCTAATTCAATTATATTGCTTTTCCTTTGCTTCAGTTATGCAACAAACTATCATCTAAAGAAGGGAGGAAAATATAGCTGACCCATGACACTGTGAACTATGAATAGTCCTGTAAAGTACTGGGTTTCAGGCCTCATGACTCGGACGACGACATAAGAGAAGACGCGTTTATTCGTACTTCACATAAGACAAAGAACACACAGTAACGGCCGGAGGCCAACTATATACAGTTAGGGGGGACGGCCCTATATTCCTATTGGCGGGTTTGAATCGCCCGCCAATGCTGCCATTGGTTCACTACTGGCGAGCTCAGGAACCTAGTCCCTATTGTTCTCAGAGAGCGAAGCTTGGCAGTGTTTCGCCAGCTCAGCCCTCTGATCCCAGGACACAACACCCCTCCCCCCATGGTTCGTCTCCTATCAGGTGACGTAGTCCTTTAAGTATGCTGGTGGCCTCCTTTCCCTTAGCGAACGTCGGGGGGCCGGTACCGGACTGGCGGGGCCCCTGTCGGTTGGTCCACCCGCACAAGGAGCTTGGGCCTCTGGAAGTAGCCGAGGTGGTGACGGCGGCGGCTGTAACGGTGGCGGCCTCGGCGGCGGTGGTTCAGTTGCTACCGGGGCCAACGGTGGCGGCAGCGGCGGCGGCGGTTCCTCGGCTACCGGGGATCCCTCCGGATTCCGTGGACTCTCTGGCGCTGGCTCCGCTGTCGGTGCTTGCGGTCGATCGGATGATGGGGCGGGGGCTGCATTTCCTGGTAACTCGATCTCTCTATCAGGGTCTTGTCGCCTCCGGAGCTGGTCGATGTGTTTGCGGAGAACCCGGTCCCCATCGGTTAGGACCTCGTATGACACCGGCCCGGTGGGTTTTAGGATGCGCCCTGCCACCCACTGCGGCCCCGCTCCGTAGTTCCGGAAGTAGACAGGGTCTCCCGGTAGGAAGCTTCGGGGCGCCTCTCTGTTCTCGACCAGCTTTCTCTCGGGAGCTTGGTCCGGGTGGAGTCTGTCTAATAAAGTGGTAGGGCGGCGGCCCATTAATAGTTCTGCGGGGCAGTGTCCTGAGATGGGGTTTGGGGTGGTGCGGTATGTGAGAAGGAATCGGGCCAGCCGGAACTCCCAGTCCCCCCCGTTATGCGGCTCAGGGCCTCTTTGGCGGTGCGTACCGTCCTCTCCGCCTGTCCATTAGTTGCCGGGTGGAAAGGCGCGGATCGTATGTGCCTTATGAGGTTCCTTTCGAGGAACGCTTGAAACTCCGCCGATGTGAATGCTGCCCCGTTGTCCGACACGATTGTGTCGGGTAACCCGTGCGTTGCAAATATCTTCCGCAGGGCCCTTATTGCCGCCTTGGTAGAGGTGGTAGACACTGGGCTTATTTCTACCCATTTAGAATAAGAGTCTACCGTTACCATGAACTGGAGCCCCTGGAACGGCCCCGCAAAGTCTATGTGCAGGCGTGACCACGGCTTGTGGGTAGACTCCCAGCTTTGGGTTGGCGCTCTCGGTGGATTGGGGCGGACCTCCTGACATCGTGTGCACCCTCTGACCCAAGATTCAATTTCTGCGTCCACCCCGGGCCACCACACGTAGCTCCTTGCCAGAGCTTTCATTCGTACGATGCCCGGGTGGGCCTCGTGCAGCGTTTCTAGCACCCCTTGTCTCATGGGCCCCGGAATGATCACCCTATCTCCCCATAGTAAACACCCCTTCAATGCGGACAGCTCTTCCCGCCTGGCCTTGTATGCTGTGAACTCTGGCCCAGTCTGTTCCGCTGGCCACCCCCTCACCACCCAGTTTAGGACCCGGGAGAGAATGGGATCTCGGGACGTGCGGGCGGCCACATCTGCAGCCTGAAGGGGGGTTTGGCAGTTCCTCCATCAGCAAGACAGCGGGGGCTGGGGCCGGATCTTCCCCTGTCTGCGGCAGCGGTAGGCGGCTCAAGGCGTCGGCGTGACCCAGCGCCTTGCCCGGCCGATGCTCCAGTCGGTATTGGTACCCCGCCAGAAATAAGGACCAGCGCAACACCCGGGGCGACAAAACTTGCGGCGTTTGTTTGTCCGCCGCGAACAGTCCCAGGAGCGGCTTATGATCTGTTACGAGCGTGAAGGGCCGCCCGTACACAAAATTGTGGAATTTTTTTACCCCCGCCACCAGTGCCAAGCCCTCCCTGTCGATTTGGGCGTAGTTCCGCTCCGCGGGGGACAACGTGCGGGAGTAATAAGCCACCGGGACCTCCCTCCCATCCGGTAGCTTGTGTGCCAAGACTGCCCCGACCCCATAGGGTGAGGCGTCGCACGCCAGGATGACCGGGAGCTTTTCGTCAAAGTGCGCGAGTACTGCGTTTGAAATCAAGAGGACTTTCACCCCCCGAAACGCCGCCTCCTCCCTCGCTCCCCATGCCCAAGGTGTCGCCTTGTCCAGCAGCCTGTGTAGGGGTTCGGCCACGGCGGCTTTGTGGGGGAGAAATGAATGATAAAAGTTCAGGAGGCCTAAGAACGCCTGGAGCTCGGCCTTGGACTTCGGGGCGGGGGCCTCCACGATGGCCTTCACTTTGTCCCTCGCCGGATGCAGGCCTGATGCGTCTACCCGGTATCCCAAGAACTCTACCTCCGGCACCCCGAGGAGGCACTTTTCTCGCTTCACTTTCAGCCCCGCGGCTTGGAAGCGTTCCAATACAGTTCGGAGGCGGGCGGCGAAGCTTTCCGGGGTGGTCGCGGCGATGAGGACGTCGTCGAAGAACGGCGTCACTCCAGGGATCCCTTTTAACAGATCGTCCATTAAATTTTGGAAGATCCCTGGGGCCACACTGACCCCGAACTGCAGCCGCTTCACCCGGAAGGCCCCCGGTGGGTCACTATGGTTTGTGCCTCGGCCGTGGCCTCATCTACCGGGAGTTGCTGGTACGCCTGCGCGAGATCCAGCTTTCCGAATATGCGCGCCCCTGCCAGTGTTGCTAGGACATGGCTGACCACTGGTACGGGGTATGCGTGCGCCTGAAGCGCCTGGTTAATAGTGCACTTATAATCCGCGCAGATGCGGATCTCCCCGTTTGGCTTGACGGGTGTCACTATCGGCGTCTCCCATCTAGCGTTCGGGACGGGCTCTAAGACTCCCTGGGCCACCAGCCGGTCTAATTCGGTCTCTATTTTAGGGCGGAGGGCCAGGGGCACGGTGCGGAAGCGCCGACGGATGGGCGTCACGGTGGGGTCTAAGTGGAGCGACACCGGGGGCCCTTTGTAACAACCCAGTTTCCCGTCAAAGACCTCCGGGAATTCCTTGCACACCGCCCCCCAGTCCCGCACCCCACATTTATTTACTCCCCCAATCGATATGCCTAAGGCCTCGAACCACGCCCGCCCCAGGAGACTCGCGAGATTACCCTCTACCACCACCAAGTCCAAGTTCCCCTCAAAGTCTCGGTACCGCACTCGGAAAGTGCCGACTCCCCGGATGGGGACAGGGTTCCTTTGAAAGTCCACCAAGCTTAGTGGTGATGGACGTAGAGGGGTCCCCCTCGTGGGCAGAGTCTTTTAAAGTGTCCAGGGAAATGATGGACGCCGCCGATCCCGAGTCCACTTCCATGCAACAGGGGGACCCCTCGATCCGCACGGTTACTTGGATCTTCGGGGCAGAGGAGAGGTTGGGGTTGGGGAGGCGAAGTACCTGCAGTGGTTGGTCGGTGAGGTGGTACAACTCGGCGACCTCTTCCGTTGTCTCGTGTGCGGTGGACGATGCGCGGTACTGGGGGACCGACGATCTCGAATTCCGGGGGCCCTTGGACCGGCAGACCCGTGCGAGGTGTCCCTGTTTTCCGCACCCGTGACAGACAGCATCCCGGAACTTGCAGGATTTCCGTCCGTGGGCCTCCCCGCAGCTGGCACAGACGGCTCGGTTGCCGGAATACTTGGCTGGCTCCCGGTTGGCCTGCTGGAACGGCGCCGGCCGGCGTTGTTGGGGCTTGAGGGCGAAGACCTCGTCCGTCTCTTCGTTTCCGGGGCTTGGGCTCCTTCCAACCGCCTGCGCGGCCGCGACCGGGCGATCCCCTTCTGCGGCCTCGTGGGCAGTGGCGGCGTCGAGGGCCTCGTCCAAGGTGAGCTTCCGGTGTCCCACCAACTTACGCCGCAGCTTGGAGTCCGCCAGGCCCCACACGAACTGAGTCAGCAGGTTGTCCTCCACCTTCGGAAACCCGCAGTCCACGGCTAGCGCCCTTAGCGCGGCTAGGAAGTTGGCGATGGACTCCCCTCGGGTCTGGACTCGCCTCTGGAAATCCATCCTCTTGGCCAGGAAGGTCGGCCGGGGGCTGAAGTAGCCATTTAGGACGTCCAGGATTTCTCCAAACGAGCTCTCCAAGGCCGTGCGGGGCACCAAGAGGCTCTTGGCGAGGCGGACGGTTTGGGTGCCGCAGGCGTTCAGGAGGATCGCTCGTTTCTGGTCGGGGTGGCGGATTTCGTTGAGCTCCAAGTAGCTGATGAGCTGGTCGACCCATGCGTCCCAGGTTTCTGGCTGCGACTGGTCGAAGTGCTCCAGTGTTACGTGGGAAGCGGCCATGGTTCTGTCAGGAACGGCGCGCGCCGGGGCGAGCGGTGCGGTGCTGCTCTCGGGGTCAGCGATGCGATGCTCGGCGAGCGGTGCGGTGCTGCTCTCGGGGTCAGCGATGCGTTGCTCGGCGGTGTCCGTTTCGTCGTTCATGGAGTCACTGAGGGCGTTAGAATCCCATCCTCGTCGCCACTGTAAAGTACTGGGTTTCAGGCCTCATGACTCGGACGACGACATAAGAGAAGACGCGTTTATTCGTACTTCACATAAGACAAAGAACACACAGTAACGGCCGGAGGCCAACTATATACAGTTAGGGGGGGACGGCCCTATATTCCTATTGGCGGGTTTGAATCGCCCGCCAATGCTGCCATTGGTTCACTACTGGCGAGCTCAGGAACCTAGTCCCTATTGTTCTCAGAGAGCGAAGCTTGGCAGTGTTTCGCCAGCTCAGCCCTCTGATCCCAGGACACAACAAGTCCACCCATTTGTGGGTGTCAATTGGGATTATCATAGTGTCAAAAAGGTATGCAATGCAGCGAAAAAATAAAGATTAAAACATGAACTGATATCTTTGTTCCTGTGAAATTCAAAGACAAACAACATAAATATTTGGAGACCAAAACAGAATTTATTCCATTGTGTTAGTTCTCCGGGGCTTTTAGGCAGATGTGACTCAAAAAATATATATTTAACTTCAGTTGGGAAAAATAGACACTTGTTGTACTGTATTTGACAGAAGCTGGGGGAAAATCTTGACGGCAAGTCAGTAACGCAATTTTTATCCTGTCCCTTTCTGTTGTGTTATCTGTATACACTAGTCAAAACAAGCAGATTGAGTCCACAATACTGTGTTGGAAATGCAGGTATTTTAAAACTTCCATATCTATTGCTACCAGAGAGCTTACTCTCATGTGATACTGCTCATTTAAATTCCTCCCGGAGGAAGAATAATTTGAAAACTGCATAAGAACAGTTGCTTCTGTAGCTTGAGAAATCAGTTTCCTGATTACTTGATTTCTTTACACATTTCAACGGCTCTTCCAGTGTGTCTGTCAATTTGACAGAAGTAATCTTGCTGCAGTGAAGCTTTATTAGACAAGCAACTCTAGTACTTTAACACTTATAAAAAAACCCTTCTGAAGATTGTTTAGTGTTTTGATTAGTTCCCTTCCTGAGGAACAGGCTAAAGATTTTGTGGCTTTAGCCAAAAAGGAAAAGTTCATTTCTTATAGCTTAACAGTAAGAGTTGAGTCCATTAGGACCTTAGAGCCCAACAAGAGTTTCAGGGTATAAGTGCCCTTTGTCAGAAACATGTCTGATGAAGGGAGCTTTGACTCTTGAAAGCTCATGCCCTGAAACTCTTGTTGGTCTCAAAGGTGCTACTGGACTCAAATCTAACTGTTTTACTGAACACCAACATGGCTACCCTCTGAAACTTTCTTACAGCTTGTACCCAACCAGCTGTTCATAGAAGGCACCTGGAAGTTTCCCTCATTCCTCTCCATTCCTGAGACCCTTCCAAACCACAGAAGGGTAATTTCTGGTGTCATGAGACCTGTATAGAGGGATAGCTGTGAGGGCTGAGAGACTGGAGTGGACAAGAGGAAGAAGAAATTGGATTTATACCCCACCCTTCACTACCCAGAGGCGTCTCAGAGTGGCTTACAAACCCAGGCTGTGAGGTAGGTAGAGCTGAGAGCTATTCTGAGAACTGCCCTTGAGAGAAGAACTTTGTAAGAACTTATGACTGACCCAAGATCACACCAGCAGCTGCATGTGGAGGAGTGGGGAATCAAACCCAGTTCTCCCAGATTAGAGTCCGCACTCCTAACCACTACACCAAACTGGCTCTCCAATGAATTGAATGAATGCAGTGCTCCATCACCTCAGCAGAGCTGTGCTTACAGAAGAGAGGGTAGGAGTGGTTTTATCCCTTTGTCCAGGGGTCTTTTCGTAGAAAAGCAGCTGCAGGAGCTCATTAGCATATGGTATGCTAATGAGCTATTAGGCTATTAGCATATGCCACGCCCCCTGACATCACCGGAAGTAGTGTCAAAAGGGGGGAGGCATCTTCAAAAGCCTTCCCTTCCCTTCCCCAGATGGCCTGGGTGGGGGAGCTAAGAGAGAAGGGGTTTAAAGTTTAAACTCCTTCTCATGAGATTTGGGCCACAGAAGGAGGAAAGAGGGAAGGAAAGAGAGAGAGTAGAGAGAAGGAAAGAGTGAAAGAAAGAGGGAAAGAAAGAGAAGGAAAGGGGAGGGAAAGAAAGAGAGGGACGAAGAAGGGAAACAGGGAAAGGAGGAAAAAGGAGAAGAGAAGAAGGTGGGAAAGAAAGAAAGAGAGAAGAGAAGAAGGAGGGAAAGAGGAAAAAGAGAGAAGGAAAAGAGGGAATGAAAGAAATTTGGCGGCAATTCAGCCCCATTATATCCTATGGGCCATTGAAGTCAATGGTGAAAACATAGGGTATATTCTGGGGGCTGGAGGGGAGGGAGTTTGAGGGAGAGGCTCCAAACTCACAGGGTAGCTGGTGGAGCCTCTCCCCAAGATACCCACCAAGTTTCAAGAACATTGGACCAGGGGTCAAATTCTATGGGCCCCCAAACAGGTTGCCCCTATTCCCTCCATTGTTCTCTATGGTGGGAACAAAATTTATTTTTTTCCCACTATAGAGAACAATGGAGGGAATAGGGGCAACTTGTTTGGGGGCCCATAGAATTGGACCCCCTGATGCAATGTTCTTGAAACTTGGTGGATATCTTGGGGAGAGGCTCCATCAGCTACCCTGTGAGTTTGGAGCCTCTCCATCAAACCCCCTCCCCTCCAGCCCCCAGAATATACCCTATGTTTTCACCATTGACTTCAATGGCCCATAGGATATAATGGAGCTGAAATTGACATTCGGCTGCCTGAAAGACTCCCCGGGACGCTGGCTGGGGGCGGGGCTTGGCTCTTGAGCTCCCGGAGCTGCGCTCCGGTGCGCTCCCCCCCCAAAAGACCCCTGCCTTTGTCCCTTCTCGTTCTATGCTACCCATGTTGTTGTTCCACCCATGACCCAAAGAATGTTCTTTCCAGGAATCAAAAGGCGTTGCAATAAAGGAGGAATACAGGAAGACCCCAAATTCTGTGTACAGATGGTTGGATACAACCAACCATTTTAAAATCCCATATCTTAATATCCTATATGCCTAGCATAGCTGCTACAATTTATTCATGATTTTATAAACTACTTTTAAACATTAGTTGCCTAGGTGGTGTACAATTTTTTAAAAAAATTAAATAATATTTATGCATTAAAAGAGAACTAAAACAAATGAAGTCAATAAAACAAATGAAATCAATAAAAATGGCAGCAGTAGAAATAAAATATAATGAGAATCCTTAAAACAGGAAAGAAATATTAGGACCATTCCTGGCAGAATGTATATCTAGTGTCTCCCAAAAGAGCTGTAAGAACCCTTAAGGATCTATATTCTGACATTAAATCCAGAATTCCTCAAAAAATCTACAAGACCAAACATATCTGTGCCCTATGTCTCCTTATCTTGAAAAACACTTTTCAGGGATACTATTTGATGCCAAGATTCTGAAGATTCATAACCAATCACCAATCACATTCTCCATATGTGATATGGAAAAACCTGGTATCATACCTTCCCATAGAATTGAAATTGTGATGTAAATCATGGTGCCCTGTCTAAGCACAATGACATTTCAATGACTTGCTCAGACCACCTAAAGGTACCAGAATGCCCAATATCTTTGCAGAACTTGCACATTCCGATTCATTCTCCAAATCACAAACACTCCTGCCAGTCTTCTCTTTTAATAACATCTTTTATTTTCAAAGACCCCCCTGTCCAGAGTAGCAGCTTCCATAGCTGCCACATCAGCTATTTCATTGCCCAAAATCCCTATATGAACTCATAAAAATATTTACCATCTACCTATGATAAAAGGAGTGTTTCCTCATTTTTGTATACCCAGCTCTGTCCTCTGAACACATCCACATGTCTTCCCA
This sequence comes from Gekko gecko, assembly GCA_029375565.1. NCBI lineage: Eukaryota > Metazoa > Chordata > Lepidosauria > Squamata > Gekkonidae > Gekko > Gekko gecko. Next base: position 42,317,647 of record JAPDNY010000007.1, on the reverse strand, counting down.
TTCACACAATGCTTCTGTAGGTCAGGTGACCATATAACTGTGCTGCTTGATGCTTTTGTAGGATGTTTTCCAAGAATCCCAGTACAGTTTGAATAATACCTCCAGTTTTCAGTAGAATGTGACCATTTTTGAAGCAAAGGTAGGCAAATAGATTTTGCCCCCTCATCATGGTCCCACCACTCAAACAGCAGCTTTCAAAGGGGAACACAGAACAAGCTATATGTTATTACACACACACACAAACATACACAACCCTCTACTATACACAGATTTCCAGAAGCCCTGCAATGTGAGTCATATCACATTCTTAACAATCTCAAGTCGTTAGAATTATGAAATGTTTTTCCTGGAGAAATTAAGATACAGAGTGTGAGCTTCCAGCTCAGTCAATTATAAAATAACAGTGAAGCATCCTTGAGAGATGCTATTGAGAGAGGAAGCTCTAATCAGACAGGCAAGGATATATATTTCTTAGCCAAATCTCTATACAAGTTACATCAAAGGCGTTTTTTGTATTGCTGCTGTGGCGTCCGTTTAATTCCCAGCTTAATTTTTCTTCCCTTTCAAAATGTATGTAATGATCAACTTATTTTCAAAGTGACAATTTGCATATATTCATGAGACAACTCATTCCAAGTGTTTTATCAGGAAACAGATTATTATTGTAAATATAATAAACTCCATGAATAATTTGTTTTCCATTGTTATTTGAACACACACAGCACAATTTCAGATACCAGGCAGCTTGGAGGGTGCTTCTTTCCAGCTGTTTTATATACCATCTTATCTGTCACTGGCTGATTTTGCCACAGCAGCCCAGTGCCTATCAGGCCTAAAGTCAACAGCTCCCTCGTAAATGTCTTCATATGCCCCATATACATGACTTACAGTGCCTTCTTTTAAGATCACTAACTTCAATGGACGGGAAAAGGTGCAACTCTGCTTAAGAGGGCACTGTGAGTCCAGTGGGTGTTTCTGCACCAATATGCTGGGCAAGTAAATGGTAGGGAGGGGTGGTGCCAACAGCAAGTGGTACAAAGATGGGTCATGTGGATGGTCTCCTCACACACCTCCATCCTGCTATTCCTTCCACAGTGGGGGTGGTTTTCCTTGCTCCTACATGGATACAGCCATATTTGTGCTCCTCCCTCCCATATTGCTTTCACAGAACTAGAAAATCCATAAATGCAAGAGAAGGGATGGAGGATGATTTCTAAAATATAGAAACAAACAAAAATCTGTGGCTTCACTCCTTGGAGTACAATCACCAGGAAAGTCACTGGGGATAACTAGAATAAGCCACTCCAAAAATGCAGCAGGTTGCAGATTCTTTTAAGATTGCGTTGGACATGAAGAGGTTAGAGCCACAAATCTAAAATAGCCTTTGTGTTCTGAGTCATCACGGCTTTTCTTCTTTCCTGCCCTAAACATTTTGTTTTACTCCACATTTATTTCTCTTTTATTGCTCTTACATTTTTCCAGGGATTTCTGTCAGTCCCCTGCGTCTTATTTTAAATTGATTTTTGCCACCTTTTTCTCAGTCTGTTCCTTGTGATTGCCAGAAATGCCCCTGGGAGCATCCCACCAAGATCAGTATCAACAGATTAGAAAGCATGTCTCTCTCTCTCTCTCTCTCTCTCTCTCTCTCTCTCTCTCTCTCTCTCTCTCTCTCTCTCACACACACACACACACACACACACACACACACACACACACACACACACCTAGAAGCGATCAGACTCCTTCAATTGGCAAGAGCCCTGCTGTATCATTCAGTGGGGTTCTTGCTTAGTAGCTCTGCCAGGTGATATTGGCACTGGCAGTAAATTATGAAACTGGTGAAAATAATAGTGCTGTTAAGTACAGAGTTTCTTCTTTCAGGGGACACGCTTTGGGCTAGAAGAAGTCTCACTTAGCTGAGTGGAGTGGAGTGGAAAAGTTGCCTTCTGCCAAAACACCCATTGGCATCTAGACCAGTAGTATCTGATTGGCAACACAGACAGTGCAATTCTAAGCAGAGTTGCACCCTTCTAGGCCCATTGACTTCAATGGATTTAGATGGATGTCCTGCTTAGGGTTGCACTGTTTGTTGCCAAGGTCATAGGAAGAAAGTGAGTCCCTTTTAGCAGTAGATGCTGATGACTAAACCTGGGACTTCATGTGTGTACAAAGCACATTCTCTACTACCCAGCTGTGGCTCCATCTAAAGACTGGATTTTTGTGTGTAGAGATTTGGAGACTGCACCAACAGCAGCCTGAAAAGATCACCAGTGCATGTGTTGGTTTCTCTCAGGGCTATTTTTGGGCAGGAACGCACAGGAACAGAGTTCCTGCTGGCTTCAGATTTCACCACGCCCACTACAGCCAAACCTCTGTGTGCATGGCTACAGAGGGAAGGCCTGGAGAGCGCTCCCCCGGTGACTATGAAGCGAGCAGGCCAGTGGGGGTCCTGGAAGGATTGGGGAGGCATTTAAATGCCTCCCTGTGCCCTCCCCGGCCTGTCCAAGAGCCAGCTTGCCCAGGCTCCCCGCAGCCACGTGGTGCCCAGGCAAGCCAAGGGAAGGCAGTTTAAACCCTCCAAGGGCCAGCTTGCCCAGGCTCCCCGCAGCCCGGGCAAGCTGGAGAAAGCCAAGGGAATGCACAGGGTGTGGCCTAATATGCTAATGAGCTGTGCTGTCAGGAGTGTGGCCTAATATGCTAATGAGTTTCTGCAGTTTGGTGTGACCTGTTATGCTAATGCGTTCCTGCTGGGATTTTTCTACAAAAAAGCCCTGGTTTGTCTACATTTGAGGCAAATAAAGCCAAGGAGTGAAACAAGCAAGGCACCCAAAATCATGAAAAAGCTATTTATAATAGTGGCTTGGATCCAATTATTCCTTTCCACAAAGTCTTGTTCTGGAAGAAAGACCCTGAGAAGGCCTCCTTGGGTCCAACCCATTGTTTCCCAAGGTTTTAATAACTGAGGTGCCTTTTCTATGTATTAAAATCGCAGGCATCCACCTCATACTTATATTTGAAAAGGTTTTATAGGCTTTAGATGCCCTAAGATGCCGTATGTGTAAGGGCGATTTCACACAAAGTCTTGTGCCGGGGTCAATCCTCTGTTTCATCCGTTGCATTTTGTCAATTTCACACCATTTGTCCCGGGGCTGGCTTTTGGTCTGGAGCTTCCCCCATTTACTCCAGATCAGCGTGATCCTTGATTCCCAGGAGTTTCCTGTTGCCCCGCATCAAATCAAACCCGCCCACCTTCCCCCTCTATGTTAACTGCAGGATTTCTTGATCTCCACCCACGTTACTTAACCCTTTCCCAACCCAACCTGCAGAAACATGTGCAACAATTCAAACCCACCCCAGTTATTTTTCTGTGGTCCCTGTTCCGGTTTATTTTCTCCTGCACCATTGAATGAGGAAGACAACAGTTTCACAAATACAAGAAATTTATTTCAGATGTATCTTCACAAACAATTCACCTTGTTCTGCTAAGCTGCAGTTGGGAGCTGTACATTTACTTGAAGGAGCCTGAAGGCGAACTGTGTACTTTTGCCCTTTAAATCACTGTACTCAAATGCAAAGCAAACCACACAACAGAAGCATAGGAATGTTGCAGGAAGCCACGCCAAGGCTGTAATGGGAAAATGAAACCCCCAGAGCGGATCCGGGGCAGACGGCTACAGTGTGAAATTGACAAAAACGATCTGGGGCAGAAAACTCCAAGGAAAACCAGTGGTAAGTGCCGTGTGAGAAATCGGCCAAAAAGTCTCTATTCTAAACATTGCTGGTGATTAGAGGGAGGAAAGACTATAGGTGACATTCATACAGAGACACAACAGGCAATTTCTGAGGAAAAGTATTCTGAGGAAAAGAAGTGACTTAACTACCAATAAGGCTGAGCTTTTGCTGAATTATGTACCATCATCCAAGGCTCATTGAAAGAAAGCCAGGAAGAGCAGTGATCTGTTCAGTGGGCAATCTTCTCAAAAGATTAGTCTTTTGGATGCAAAGTAAACTTTAACTGACTTAATCTTTTCCTGCACCCTTGCAGTTTTCTTATGGCTCCTTAATGTGTGCCCTGGCAAGCAGTTGGGGAATTAGCCAATCTTGTTCTTGGTATTAATTTCTGTGTAAGATAAATGTATTTGAAGCTAAGGCAATAAGCTTACTGCTGATGCCCCAGATAATGCAGTGCAGCAGGTCTTTCTAACTCTAGTACAAAAGAATCATGAAATGTTGTTGTTAATACTGCATTGGACAGATACAGAAATGAAAGACTGAACACGTAAAAAGCTGCTTTCGGTTTGCAGCCAGCAGAAATGTCTTGATCAGATTGATACTGCGTAATGTAATGTTTGATCCAAAGCCCCAAGACACAGTTTTGCAGTGCTGCTCACTGCTCTACCACTTAAGAATCCCTTGAAGATGAGCTGCCTTCCGTGATCTCTGTAAATTAATTAAGGGTCAGAGATACCTTCAAACTACCTTTTCTAGCAATCTATCAATGCACAATTTAAGGTCTCTTTAACTGCCTCTGTGTTTGGCTAACAGGCATTCTTCCTTTATTACTACTACTGTTTACCTCATATATAAGAGTCGTAATTTAGGAAGAAATTGTTCTGCTGACAACCCCAGCTGTGTGGTGCTTGCATGGCTAATGACAACGGTAACTGCACAAGGGAAATCACATATTCTTGGAAGATTTCTGTGCGGACACCATCAGCATTCCCTCTAAGCTGAGTTAGTGTGAGCTAGTTCACAAGTTTTTTAGCCTCCGGCTCACACATTTTTATCTTTGCTCTGGAAGGACGGCTCCAGAGCAAACTAATTTATGCAGTAGCCAAATTGTTCACTCACAGCTTTAATGCCAGTAGCTCACAAAGTAGAATTTTTGCTCACAAGACTCCACAGCTTAGAGGGAGCATTGGACACCAAATCCCAGGATTCATGGCATCGAGATTGGGGGTAAAGAGTCTGAAGTCAGCCTCTTTGCTGACGACCTCACCATCTATGTATCAGATCCTCAGTTGTCGTTGTCTGAGATTCAAAGTACTCTAAAGGCATTTGGAGAAGTGGCAGGACTAAAAGTTAACCACACAAAGTCCACTGTTTACTCAATCAGTATGACTAGTACCTTGAAAACACAAATCTGAACTGATTACCCTTTTCAGTGGGTTAAAATGCATCTATCGTACCTTGGCATAAAATTACCTGTGAATTTATCAGACCTTACTAAGCTTAAACATGCACAAATCGATAAAGAAGTTTGAGAACTTTTGAAGAAATGGCATTCCAAATATCTATCCTGGCTTGACCGCATATTAACTTTTAGATCCTTTATTTCCCTTATTATTTAGATTCTTTATTTGCTTTAGGGCTCTTCTGATCTTTGTCCCGGAATCTTTGCTAGTGAAATGGCAAGGCAATATTACTAAGTTCCTATGAAAGTATAAAGCGCCACTGTCAGGAGTCCTAACTTAGTCAGCAAAAACACCAGGCCTTGTGATGCAAGCAAGGATAGCGTTTATTAAGCTGCAATAGATAGATCACTGAAGCAGGTATCTTGTTCAGAATGACTTGGTTACAGAAAGCAAGCGGTTATACAGGGAAGGGGGTGAATGGGGACCCCCCCTTCTACCAAACAAAGAATAACATGCGACTGGGAAATCGAAAGTTACTACACTAATGAAGTTCCCATCGCCCCCATTATTTACAGCCAGCTACAACTATGCAAGCGATAGTAGAACTCGCAGCTTGACTCCTCAAGGTCAGAATGTCCAGGCTGCTGGAGATAGGGGTGACCAGAGCCACATTCCTTTCTCACACCCTGAGCGTAAATCAACAACTCCCCGGATTCCAACCTCCCACCTGTCACGCCACTAAGGCGCCCAGAACCAACCTCCCCTCCCCTCCATCCATCATGGCAGGGCTACCTGACATGCAGCCCCCTCGAAAACAATCCTACCCCTTTGGTTTGTGGGGGTACAACTTGTGAAACGCCCGGACAAGCCGGGGGGCCAGAACGTTTTCCGCCCGCACCCATTCCCTCTGCTCCGGCCCAAAGTCAATCCATTCAACCAGATAAAACAAGCGATTGCGAGAGATTTTAGAGTCCAAGATTTGCGATACTTCGTAGTGAGGTTCCCCCCACCAGCAGTGGAGGCGGGGTCGGCCGTAGTGGTCGCCATTTGTTCTCTTCAGGCGCTTGGCGTAGAAGCCTTACATGAAAAACAGGATGAACAGACTTTAGAGATTTAGGCAACGCAAGTTCAACAGTTACATTATTAATCACTCTCACAATTTCAAAAGGACCAATATATTTCCACCCGAGTTTGCGACTCGGCTGGATGCGACGCAAATGTTGTGTGGATAAATAAGCAAACTCTCCACATTTTGGAACCCAGGCAAGGTTACGTTTCTTGTCGGCCTGGATCTTATAAGCATTCTTGGCTTCCTCAAGAGTCTTAGCTAAAGAGCCCCACGCCTCTTGCAAGTGTTTGCACCAGTCTCCAGCGTCTCCCGCCGGGAGGTCGGGAGAGTTCAAAAATGGAAGAGGCGGGGCGTCATATCCATGTACTGCTTTAAACGGGGACATTCCTGTCGACGAGTGCTGAGTATTATTGTAACAGAACTCAGCTAAAGGCAAAAGAGAATGCCAATTGTCCTGCTGAAAGTTGGAAAAACACCGCAAGTATTGTTCCAAAGTTTGATTCACACGTTCGGTCTGCCCATCCGACTCAGGATGATATGCACTGCTCACCCCCTCTCCACCCCAAGCAGTGACATAAGTTCGCTCCAGAATCGTGAAACGAACTGAACCCCTCTATCCGAGATCACCTTGTTAGGTAAAGTGTGGAGCCTCACTACGTGTTGCAAGAACGCAGAGGCTAGTTTCTTAGCAGAGGGGATGGTGGCAAACGGAACGAAGTGCGCCTGCTTAGTAAACAGGTCCACTATCACCCATATGACAGTCTTTCCCCCACTGGGGGGTAGGTCCGTAATAAAATCCATAGAGATTACTTCCCATGGCCGAGCCGGCGTAGGGAGGGGTTGCAGGGCACCCGGGGGTTTACCAGGCCGAGGTTTACTCATCAAGCACGTTTGGCAAGCTGATGTGAAGAGTGAAACATCCTTTCTTAGCCCTGGCCACCAAAACTGTCTTTGTAGGAGCTGGAGTGATTTTACAAACCCCGTGTGTCCAGCCAGCTTTGATCCGTGCGCCCAACCCATCACCTCCCCCCTGAGAGAACGGGGAACAAAGAGCTTGTTATTTTTAGTCCAGCAGCCATTCGCATCCCGGGACATTCCTTCTTCCCCCGCCACCTCCTCCTCGTCTGCGGCAGACAGTTCAGTAGAGAATTTCACCGCCCATTCGTTGGGAGGAGGGTCTTGCGACAAGGGGGAGCGTTTAGCCTGCCTCCGAGTGGTTACCGCCCCTCCCAACTGGGAGGGAGTGAAAACCGAGTCATGAATCTCCTCCCTCTTGCTATCGTGTTGAGGGAGGCGTGACAGTGCATCGGCTAGCGAGTTAGATGTCCCCGGGAAGTGGTGCAGTGTGAAATTAAACTTAGAGAAAAAATCAGCCCAGCGGAGCTGTTTGGCGTTCAAAGAACGGGGGAGCGGAGCAGCTCGAGGTTTTTGTGATCAGTCCAGACCTCGAACGGGACTCGTGCCCCCTCTAGCCAATGGCGCCAGGTAGCCAACGCCAAGCGGATCGGTCCCGCTTCCTTTTCCCAAATGGACCAATTCCGTTCTGCATCGTTAAATTTTCTAGACACATAGGCAAGGGGGTGCAATTTGCCATCCTCCCCCTCTTGGAGGATCGCCCCTCCCATAGCAACGTCTGATGCGTCAACTTGGACAATGAATTTTTTAAGTTCGTTCGGGTGGGCTAATACAGGTTCCGACGTAAACAGGGCTTTCAATTTGTCAAAAGCTCGCTGGCACTCAGGAGACCACGCTAGTTTAGCTCCGGGCCGAGTGCATTCGGGTGGTTTCCCTTTGGTTTTCAGTAGATCAGTCAAGGGAAGAGCCACCTTGGCAAAGTTCGATAGGAATGATCTATAAAAGTTCACGAATCCGAGGAACCCCTGGAGCTGCCTCCGCGTTTTGGGAGGCTCCCACCCCACCACATCTTTAATTTTGTTAGGGTCCATCTCAATCCCCCTTTGGGAAATGCGGTAGCCCAGAAAGGGGATTTCCGTTTTGTGAAATTCACATTTGGACAGTTTGGCAAACAGTTTATGCTTGTGCAACGTTTGTAATACTTCCCGCACCAGTTTCACATGAGACTTTAGGTCGGGGGAATATAAAAGAATGTCATCAAGGTAAACAAGGACCCCCTTGAACAAATACTTGTGCAACACCTCGTTAATCAAGTTCATGAAGACTCCCGGGGCCCCTTGGAGCCCGAATGGCATGACTAAGTATTCAAACTGACCGAGGGGTGTGTTGAACGCCGTTTTAAATTCATCCCCCTCTCGAATCCGGACCCTGAAATAGGCATCCCGGAGGTCTAGCTTTGAAAAATTTTCCCCCAGCCACTGCAGCCAACAAGTCTTTTATGAGGGGCATGGGGTAAGCGTTTGTGTTAGACACTGCATTCAAGCCGCGATAGTCGGTGCAGAGTCGCAACCCCCCATCCTTTTTCTTCCGAAAGAGCACAGGAGCCGCAAACGGGGAGGATGCCGGCCGTATAAAACCCCTACTGAGGTTCTTGTCAATGAACTTCCTCAGTTCCACTTTTTCCGAGGGGCTCATAGAGTACAATTTTCCTTTCGGTAACTTTTGGTTGGGCAAAATTTCAATTGCGCAGTCAGAGTTCCTATGGGGGGGTAATTCATCGGCCTCCTCCTCCCCAAAAACAGGGGCTAGGTCGCGGTACTCGGGGGGAATACCTTCCAGCTCTGCGTCCGCCACCCCCGCCGTCACTAGGAGTTGCCCCCCTGCCATGGGTCCCCACTCCTTCTTCCATAAGTGGGACCGGCATTTCTTGGAGATGAAATTTACCTTCCCCTCCCCCATAGTACGTGAGGATCGTGATCAAAAAACCACGGACTCCCTAGAACCAAGGGGAAATGAGCTGAAGGGGTAACCACGAAAGGTCTTTCCTCCCAGTGTTGCCCGAGTCCCACCCGCAAGGGTACAGTCTCGTATTTACAAGGTTCTTTCATGGTGGACCCGTCCATTTGAGTAAAAATCAAGGGGTCAGCTAATTTAACAACTTTTGCCCCTAGTCCCGTTATTAGTGTGGGGTTGATGAGGTCTCGCCCACACCCAGAGTCAATGAGAGCTCGTACTCTCACATGGGTCAATAGACCCGGGTCCATTAGAGTCACTGTGAGAAAGAAAAGAGAGGGGGTTTTGCTCACCGGGGTTTGCGCCTGGGAGTGTGGGACCTGCTGTTCAGCGCTGTTTACAGCAGGTCCGGCTCGTTTCCCTGCGGCACGGTCTCGCCATCAGATGAGTCGGATGCCTCGCTGAGCGGTTTAGCTTGCAGAGCTTTCGCCCCCTTCGGTTTCGCCACCTGTTTTGGTGTGGAGGTGTCAAACTTCTTCTTGGCTCCTTTCGATGCTCCGGGCGACGCGGGAGACGTCGGGCAGTTCGCGGCGAAATGGCCCCCTTCTCCGCATTTGAGGCACAGACCTTGCTTCATCCTGAGTTCCCTTGTACCGTCCCTCGGCTTCGGGTTCGGAGCAGGTGGTTTCCCTCTCGCGGTCGGTGTAGGGCCCCTGTTGGCCATTGCTGCGGCGTCATCCAGTTTGATGGTCTTCAGCCGGTTCTCCATCATGATGGCGGATTGAATCCATCCGGTGAGGGTGTTCGGGTCTTGATTCCTGGTGACTTCCCGGCGGATCTCTGCATTGAGTCCCCATTTGTAGAAGTCTAGGAGGTTCCCCTCCCCTCGGAGTTTGGCGGCGCATCTGCGGAACTCCGAGGTGTAGTCTCTCACCGACCTCGCACCTTGTTTGAGGCTTCGGATCGTTGCCTTGGCTGCTTTGGTAGAATGCACGTCTTCAAATTGCTCTTTCATGGCCCACATGAACGAGTCGATTTCCCTCAGCTCGCGCCCATCGTCTTGGTGGAGCCCCACATACCAGTCAGCCGCCGCTCCCTTCAGGTGGGCTGCTATGACATCAACTATCCGCTCTTCTCTCTGGAATAGGTGGCCCCAGGTCTCGATAAACCTTTCGGCTCGCACCAGGAAAAATGGGAACTTCTCGGGGTCTCCATCAAAGTCAGCATCTAGGAGCTCGGTAGGCTTGGGCGGCAAGAACCCCCAGGGACGAGGGGGTGGTTGCCCCGGCGGTCCATGCGGTCCTGGCCCCGCTGGTTGCTCCGGCGGGCCGGCCGGCACGTTCCCCTGATCTTGGTCCGGCGCTGGCCGCTGATCGGGGGGGACCTGGGCTGGTGGTTCCTCGCGCCTCTGCCGCTCTCGCTCTTCCCGGATGCCCTCCGCGATCATCTGTGGGATGCGGGCGAGGGATTCGTCCAGGAAGCGCATCAGGCGGTCTTGGCTCGGCTCTCCGCTCCATCTCCTCCTCACCACGGCACTCTCCAAGTGCTCGGGGTCCCGGCCGGGTTCCTCCAGGGCTTCCGCCGTGATCAGCTTTCGGACCGACCTCTCGGGGTGGCTCATCCCCATGGAAGCTCTCGGGGTCCCAAACCACGTCTCATGGGTTTCAGCCAGGGGTTTCACCCAGTCCCGTCTGCGTCCAACTCGGGTGGTCACCCCCCCATAGGCTGCCCCATACGGGTCTCCGTAAGGCCCTCCAAAGTCGTACTCCAGACCCCACTGTCCCGGCACATATGTGTCAGGGGTCTCTTTGGGTACGTCTTTCCCGGGAGGCTTCTTCTCCTTTTCTTCTTCAATCGGGAGAGTGTCTTCTTCTCCGCCACTCATGTTGGAATAGCGGGTTTACGACCAGTCCCGAAAGTTAATGAGGATTCTGAACAAACTGTCAGGAGTCCTAACTTAGTCAGCAAAAACACCAGGCCTTGTGATGCAAGCAAGGATAGCGTTTATTAAGCTGCAATAGATAGATCACTGAAGCAGGTATCTTGTTCAGAATGACTTGGTTACAGAAAGCAAGCGGTTATACAGGGAAGGGGGTGAATGGGGACCCCCCTTCTACCAAACAAAGAATAACATGCGACTGGGAAATCGAAAGTTACTACACTAATGAAGTTCCCATCGCCCCCATTATTTACAGCCAGCTACAACTATGCAAGCGATAGTAGAACTCGCAGCTTGACTCCTCAAGGTCAGAATGTCCAGGCTGCTGGAGATAGGGGTGACCAGAGCCACATTCCTTTCTCACACCCTGAGCGTAAATCAACAACTCCCCGGATTCCAACCTCCCACCTGTCACGCCACTAAGGCGCCCAGAACCAACCTCCCCTCCCCTCCATCCATCATGGCAGGGCTACCTGACAGCCACAAATTAAATATGCCACAGCACAGCAGCCACTTCGCCAAGGAGGCCTGGCGGTCCCAGATCTCTACCTGTACTATACCACAACACACCTGTCGAACCTCCTTTGTCACTATCACAGTAATGATAGCCTGGATTGGCAATATATTGAGGAAGCAGCATTAAAAACAATTAGCTTCAAAGAAGCCATGTGGCAAGACCATCCGCACCAATGGTTGAAGGCTCTGCAAAACCCGTACCTATGGACGATCCTCAAGCTATGGTTAAATATAAACCTCAATTGATGCTATCCAGGTCCAAACTAAGTACATTCAGAGGCCAAAAGTGGTTCCTCCCTGCTGCAGACCCTGACTCATTCCAAACATGGAGGTCAGCGGGCATGACAAGAATAGCGGATCTACCCTCCAATGGCATAATGTCATCAAAGTTCGAACTAGAAAGAAAAGCCAAATCAAAAATAGCTTGGCATGAATATCTCCAGTTGCAACATCTTCTGGATGACCATCAGATCAAACCCAGTCTAAAGAAGCCATTCGCCTGCTTCGAACAACTGTTATGGAGGCAGGATCATTAGAAAGCCCTGATTTCCAGGATTTACAAACAACTATTAGCTCTAAAACGCACTCAACCACCCAGCTACTAAAGCTCATAGCATTGTGATATCCAGCAATCCCTCTCACCTGACCAATGGGATGAAATCTGGAAAACGCATGCTAAAAACTTGAACTCACAACTTATTCAGGAAACAGCACTTAAGGTATTGCACAAATGGTATCTTACACCCGTAAAACTATCCCATATCTACCCCCAGTTATTGCTGCTTTGCTGGAAACAATGCAGGCAAAAAGCAACATACTACCACAACTGGTGGGAGTGACCCTATGTGGCCCAATTCTGGAAACAGGTTATTTTCACCATCCACTCCTTAACTGGACTTACCGTACCTTTTGATCCATCGCTGATTCTTCTTCACCTTTGGCCGGCAGATGATCCATCGGAAAGAAGCAAAGAGCCGATTAATATTCTGATAGTAGCAGCCAAGACTTTGATAGCAAGTAAATGGAAAGCAAACACTCTCCCTTCACTGCAATAGTGGTTGCATAAAGTATGGGATTTTTTCTTGCAAGAAAAAATCTTGCTCTGGAGTAACTCAGAGGGCGTGGAAAGTCACCTACTGAATCCCCTTGACAAATGGTATCCAATACTTGAGAAAATGAACACAGACAAATTTGATTGGGAAAAGATAAAAGACCTTAAATATAAGTTCCTAACTTATGGTTGAATTTTGTATGTTAATGTGCAAGTATTTGTTCGCTCTTTCAATTAAGATTTTGGCAGTTTTGGCGGCTTAGTTTACTGTGATTTTTCATAGTTCTGTCTGTGTTAGGATTGCTAAGGAAGACAATATTCACCCCTTCTTATGTACTTGGCTGTATTACAGTACAGATGTACTGTAATAAAAATAAAAATTAAAAAAATGTAAAACAACAACAACAACTGTGAAATATGTGAGCAGATCTTCATACAAACAGTCTTGTGTCTGTGCAGGCCAACTTCCAGACCGCCAGGGTTGTTGTGAGAGTGAAAGGGAGGAGAGGAGAATGACACTGTAAGCTACTTTGGGTCCCCATTGAGGTGGCTGGCAAGGTATAAATGAAGTAAATAAATAACAGGTAGTAGATTGTATACAAAATTCCCTTTCTGCTAATGGTGGAGCCTTCTTCCGATACAAGAAATCTTCTCCTGACCAAAGGAACCACCCACCAGTGAGACATGCCTCTTCTGTTGGAGTCAGGCCATTGCAACCACAGAAGGCTGTTTACATCACAGGAAGGCTCTGTGTTAGCAGAATAGAAATTTTAGATCCAGCACATTGCTTCAGTCTCAGTAATAACATACAGAAACTAGAAAATGTGTTTGAATATTCAAAGCAGTTCACAAATTTTCTCAGCGATGCTTGCAGTAATAGACCTGTAAAACAGGTGAGTATTTATTATCCCCACAATGCAGAATTTTGTGTTCTGGTCATGCGGGGAAAAGACTGAAGATTTATTTATTTTGAATTTATAGCGGAAAAACACAAATAAATAGATGATTACTTAAAGTGTGAATATTGCAATGTTGGTGAGTCAGCTCTAGGAAAAAACAATACAATTTTTGCTTGCCGTTGAAGAACATCAGACTGGGTCCCTAATCACATCTTCTGCTTTGAGAGTACATGTAATTAAATGTGTTGATAAAATATTTACACATTCCCGTGAAACATTAAAAAACATTAAGCTATACATATCATGTTCGTAAGCATGCAGAGTAGAGAGCAAATCCTTGAAATTAGACTAACTTTGCAACAGTTAGCAGAGCATCACAAACAAGCAGTACGTGTTGCAAAATCTTAAAATCAGGAGAGGCAGCCAATGTTCCAAAGCCATAATGGGCTGGACAAGAGTTAATAAAGTGAAACACAGTCAGGGTTGGCACAATCATATCGGTGAAGTAGGCAGGGACTGCCTAGGATTCCAGACTTTAAGGCAGGAACGTGGTGTTGCACTGACTGACAAAAATGCCTTGCATGAACAATAGATTTAGTATGGACCCAACCCATTGCACTAATCTCTTTTTATGGTATCATGCTTTGAATCACTTTTGAGAAAAATACAGTTTTATGGAAGCTTTTAATATATGAGTCCTGATTAGTTTGTTCTGATATACTTTACATGAACTGGACTTTGAAGGCAGTTCTAAATTTCAGTTGCTTGAGAATACAATATCATAATTTGTAGAGAATACATCGTGCTAGATGTAAAATAATGACACTGGCTTCCAGTTAGGGTTGCCAACCTCCAAGTGGTGGCTAGAGATCTGCTGGAATTGCAACTGGTCTTCAAACAACCGAGATCAGTTCTCCTGGACAGAACGGCTGCTCTGGAGGGTGGACTCTTAAGGCATTATAACCCTCTGAAGTCCCTCTCCTCCTCCACAGGCTCCACCTCCAAGATCTCCATAAAATTTTCCAACCCAGACCTGGCAAACTGACTTCCAGTTCATTTCTGGATACATTTCAGAGTGCTAGCTGTTATCGTTAATGGTCTGGACGGCTCCTCACTAACCAATTGGATGACAATGGAACAAACCAGTGTCGCCCCTCTCACATTACGAGAATTTTTATGGTGTCCTCAACAGCAGAGACCCAAATTAGTGATTGACAATCCTTATCTAAGTCACACAATACGAATCTGGGATAGACAGAGGAAATATCTGATACCGTCTATTTCACAACTATCAGTGTTTACACGTCAGGGGTGGTTCCCACCAGGCCAGGAATCGGGGGCATTTCAAGTCTGGATGGATGCGGGCTTCAACTGACTCCAAGATTTGGTCAAGAAAGGGAAAATAATGAACAAGAATGATTTCGAGGAGCGAATCGGCAAACCTATTCCATGGCTTAGATATTATCAATTAAGGAATCTTGTAGAGCACTTGGCTGATAAAAAGGTTTTCAAGAGTTCAAAAACCCAATTTGAAGTACTGCTAGACACATTCTCTGATTCTTCAAAGCATCTTCTTTCAAAAATATATAAAATCTTAACAGAACTCCACAGTACAACGAAAATGGCATTCCAGTCTGCCTGGCAACGAGATTTACAAACTGAACTGTCTGAACAACAGTGGTCTCAGATTTGGTCATCTAAAGCCAATAAATCAAAAATATTCAAAGTAAGAATGCAATTTTTAAAAATAGTCTCCTGATGGCATTACACTCCTAGTCGCCTAACCCACATGAATAAAGCATACTCACCAATGTGCTGGAAAAACTGCAGGGAGGTGGGAGATTATATACATTGCTGGTGGCAATGTCCTCACGTGAAAAGCTTCTGGGTGCAGGTAATCTCTGAAATCTCGAAAATAACAGGTCAGAACATCCTGCTGTCTCCCAAAGTTATCCTATTACATCTTAGAGATCCGGATGATGACGAAGAACCATTACAACAGCTAACATCATACTTACTCATGGCGGCACAAACCACCATCGCAGCTGCCTGGAAGTCACCCAAGTCTCCAAGTTTAGAGGCCTGGAGAAACAAAGTGTGGGAACAATTCCTGATGGACAAAATAAGTGACACCTTAAGTACAGTTCAAACAAATTTCCATACAACGCAATCCTCCTTTGTGCGCACCTGGCTCTTCTACCTACAATATATGGCAGAAAACGAGTTACTTCCAAACAACTCGGCTTATGCTTCCTGGTTACATTTATGAACATAAAACAGTATAACGTACCCTATCACTACAACTGTTGCACTGTAGTCAATCGATATATAGTAATATAGTCTCCATTAGCATCTTCTTAACACCAGCCTTCAGCTATGTGTTTATACCGAACAAACTCAGTAATGATTTTATTCAAAAGTGCTCTTAGGCTTAAGCCTTAATGTAGTTACAGTCTTTTAAAGCAAATTGCTTAAATTTATTTACCAGTTTTTTTATATTGCTTGTTATTATACTCTGCTTAGTACTGTGTATTTTTGATGTAGCATGTCATTATTTTAATAAATTTATTTTAAAAAATGGTCTGGGTCCAGGGCATTTGAAGGACTGCCCTTTCCCATATAAACCTGCTCTTTATTAAGCACTTTTACACAAACCCTCTCCCTCATGGATCACTGCCTTGTCGTGGTGAGGGGGCTTGCGTGGTTCGATGAGGCTGTGGGCTATGCCGTGGAGGGCCACCCAGGACGGACAGGCCACAGCAGAGAACTCAGACCAAGCGTGATCCCCTGGAGAAGGAAATGGCAACCCACTCCAGTATCTTTGCCAAGAAAACCCCATGGACAGTAACAAAAGGCTAAAAGATATGACGCCGGAAGATGAGCCCCTCAGGTTGGAAGGTGTCCAATATGCTACTGAGGAAGAGCAGAGGGCAAGTACGAGTAACCCCAGACAGAGTGAAGCGGCTGGGCCAAAGCCGAAAGGACGCTCAGTTGTGGATGTGTCTGACGGTGAAAGGAAAGTTCGATGCTGCAAAGAACAATACTGCATAGGAACCTGGAATGTAAGATCTATGAATCAAGGTAAGCTTGACGTGGTCAAAAATGAGATGGCAAGAATGAACATTGACATCTTGGGAATCAGTGAACTAAAGTGGACAGGAATGGGCGAATTTAACTCAGAAGACCATTATATCTACTACTGTGGCCAGGAATCCCGTAGAAAAAATGGTGTGGCCTTTATAGTCAACAAGAGAGTGAGAAAGGCAGTATTGGGATACAATCTCAAAAATGACAGAATGATCTCGGTCCGAATCCAAGGCAAACCATTCAATATCACAGTAATCCAAGTCTATGCCCCAACCACTGCTGCAGAAGAGGCTGAAGTGGACCAGTTCTACGAAGACCTACAACAGCTCGTAGAACTAACACCAAAAAATGATGTCCTCATCATCATAGGGGACTGGAATGCTAAAGTAGGAAATCAAAAGGTAACCGGAATAACAGACAAATTTGGCCTTGGAGAACAAAATGAAGCAGGGCAAAGGCTAACAGAGTTTTGTCAAGAGAACACGCTGGTCATAGCAAACACCCTTTTCCAACAACCTAAGAGGCGTCTCTACACATGGACATCACCAGATGGGCAACACCGAAATCAGATTGACTATATAATTTGCAGTCAAAGATGGAGAAGCTCTATCCAGTCAGTAAAAACAAGACCTGGAGCTGACTGTGGCTCAGATCATGAGCTACTCATTGCAAAATTCAGACTTAAATTGAAGAAAGTTGGGAAGACCACAAGGCCATTCAGATTTGACCTAGATCACATCCCCGATGAATATACAGTAGAGGTGAAGAATAGGTTTAAGGGACTAGATTTGATAGACAGAGTGCCTGAAGAACTATGGACAGAGGTCCGTGACATTGTAAAGGAGGCAGCACTCACCGCCATCCCAAAGAAAAAGAAATGCAAAAAAGCAAAGTGGCTGTCTGATGAGGCTTTACACATAGCAGAGGAAAGAAGGAAAGCTAAAGGCAATGGGGATAAGGAAAGATTTGCCCAATTTAATGCAGATTTCCAGAGAACAGCAAGGAGAGATAAGGAGGCTTTCCTGAATGAACAATGCAGAGTAATAGAGGAAAACAATAGATTGGGAAGGACTAGAGATCTCTTCAAGAAAATTGGAGAAATCAAGGGAACGTTCCATGCAAAGCTGGCCATGATAAAGGACAAAAACGGTAGGGACCTAACAGAAGCAGAAGAGATTAGGAAAAGATGGCAAGAATACACAGAAGAACTATACAAGAAGGACCTCGATGTCCTTGACAACCACGATGGTATAATCACTGACCTCGAGCCAGACATCCTGGAAAGCGAAGTTAAATGGGCCTTAGAAAGCATTACTAACAACAAAGCTAGTGGAGGTGATGGTATCCCAGCTGAGTTATTCAAAGTCTTAAAAGAAGATGCTGTTAAAGTGCTGCACTCAATTTGCCAACAAATTTGGAAAACACAACAGTGGCCACAGGATTGGAAAAGGTCAGTTTACATTCCAATCCCAAAGAAGGGCAACGTCAAAGAATGTTCAAACTATTGCACAATTGCACTCATTTCACACGCTAGCAAGGTCATGCTCAAAATCCTACAAGCTAGGCTCCAACAGTACGTGGATAGAGAACTGCCAGAAGTACAAGCTGGGTTTCGAAGAGGTAGAGGAACTAGAGATCAAATTGCCAACATTCGCTGGATTATGGAGAAAGCAAGAGAGTACCAGAAAAACATCTACTTCTGCTTCATTGACTATGCTAAAGCCTTTGATTGTGTGGATCACAATAAATTATGGCAGGTTCTTAAAGAGATGGGAGTACCAGACCACCTCACCTGTCTCCTGAGAAACCTGTATAAGGGTCAAGAAGCAACAGTTAGAACCGGATATGGAACAACTGATTGGTTTAGCATAGGAAAAGGAGTGCGACAAGGATGTATATTGTCACCTTGCTTATTTAATTTATATGCAGAATACATCATGCGAAATGCTGGCCTGGATGAATCACAAGCTGGAGTTAAGATTGTTGGGGAAAAGATCAATAACCTCAGATATGCAGACGATACCACTCTGATGGCAGAAAGTGAAGAGGACCTAAAGAGCCTCTTGCTCAGGGTGAAAGAGGAAAGTGCAAAAGTGGGCTTGAAGCTCAACATCAAAAAAACTAAGATCATGGCATCTGGCCCCATCACTCCTTGGCAAATAGAAGGGGAAGTCGTAGAAGTAGTGACAGACTTCACGTTCCTAGGATCCCAGATCACTGCAGATGGTGACTGCAGCCATGAAATTAAAAGACGCCTGCTCCTTGGGAGGAAAGCGATGGCAAACCTAAACAGCATGATAAAAAGCAGAGACATCACCTTGCCAACAAAAGTCCGCATGGTCAAAGCAATGGTATTCCCCGTAGTAATGTATGGCTGCGAGAGTTGGACTATAAGGAAGGCTGAGCGCCGAAGAATAGATTCTTTTGAACTATGGTGCTGGAGAAGACTCTTGAGAGTCCCTTGGACTGCAAGGAGATCAAATCAGTCAATCCTAAAAGAAATCAACCCTGACTGTTCCCTTGAAGGCCAGATCCTGAAGCTGAAGCTCAAATACTTTGGCCACCAAATGAGAAGGGAGCATTCACTGGAGAAGACCCTGATGCTGGGAAAGATTGAAGGTCAAAGAAGAAGGGGACGGCAAAGGATGAGATGGTTAGACAGTGTCATCGATGCAACGAACATGAAATTGAGCAGACTTCAGCGGACAGCGGAAGACAGGAGGGCCTGGCGTAATCTGGTCCATGGGGTCGCGAAGAGTCGGACTCGACTGTGCGACTGAACAACAACACACAAACCCTGGTCTATGTGCCTCTGGCCTTCATGGCTAAGAAGTGTGGCCTCTAGAGACAGGGAGTTTAATGTGGTGGTGCCTTCATTTTGGAATTCCTTCCCCACAGTGGTGATGCCTGGCACCAAGTTTGCCAAGCTTTTGGCACCAGGTAGATTTTGGGCAGAGAGAAGAGCATATAAATGTTTCACATACATAAAAACACCCAATTAGCTTGACATATTTACCAAACTAGCAAGCATGGCTGAAAATTGTGGCATGTTTGGACATGTAAAAGCATAGGAACTGGGGAAAATAGGACTACAGGGCAGAGTTACATGTGCAGAGTTACTCCAGATTAAGTCCATTTAAATGATTGGATTTAGACCAGAGTAACTCCATACAGGATTGCAGTGCTAGATCCAAAATCTGCTTTTGGCAAATGCCTACACAGATGGGATCTACTACTCCCATTAGCTACTTATAAGTCTGTAGAACATATTTTCTGTGCTGCAGACTGTCTAATCTGTTCCTGCAGAAATTAACATCCCGAGAGGAAAGAGTGACCAGAAAATATATAAAAGGGAGTTGAAGAATAAGGCAAGTAATAAGAGCAGATGGCAGAAAGTTTTGTAAGCAGCAGATGGAACAGATGCATATTAACAAATAGTGTTGTTTTTTTCCTTTCTGGTATGGTCTGCAATAATCTCCAGAAAATTAGTGATTATATTTTCAATACTTCAAAAATCAATGTATTTTTACAGTTACATCAACATGGTTCACATTTTTAAAACGAACAACTGAGTATCTTTCTTGTTTGTATAGAAATCATTAACTTAGGATACGGTGAAATGAAAATGTCAAAAGCACATGTTTACATTTTAACCATAGAATCAGCATGACTGATGGTAATCTACTTCTCCTTGAGCTTCTTCCTCCAAGTACTCCACCTAGACTTTGAGGGAGTCTCCAGTTTGAATTTTAAATTTATGGACCATGCTTGGGGCTAAACAAAGACTCTGTGGACAAACAGGAGCAAATTTGGCCTCGTTGCTACTGTGACACCAACCCTGAAGAAATCTCACTGTAGTAGATCTGATATAGTAGAGGACATTTCTGCTGTTTGTGTATCCATATGACATCTGCAGATATCCATTCTTCTATACTACTTCTTACATATTATTATCAAAGGTCCAGCATCCCTGTCCTGCTTTGCATCTCATTGCTATACTCAGCTTTTCTTGTATAATAACTGCCTGAAGAAAACAGGAAAGAGAATAGCAGTTACTTTTCTTTGTCCTTCACCTAGTTTTGCTTAAAGATCAATGTAGTATAGGAAGTGAGGAGGTCACAGAAAAGCAGCCTTTGATCTGACTATCCAACTTCACTTCTAAGAACTTTCTTTGAAGAAAATATGCTAGGGAGGAGGAATACACTCTGTTCCAGGGGTGGCCAAACTTGCTTAATATTAAGAGCCACATAGAATAAATGTCAGATGTTTGAAAGCTGCAAGACATGAACAAATATTACACACACGTTTTAATTGAAAACATATGCAAATTTGCTTTATTAACATTAAATGACATTGCCAAAAATACAAACAAAAGGGGTAAAAACAGATATTGATAATAATATTTGTTTGCTAATGATATTCATTTGTCTGAGAGGGGGGTGGAAAGAGAGAGAGAGAGACAAAGAAAGCAAATAGATGGGGGAGGGAGGGAAGGGGAAGGAAGGAAGAGAGAGAGAAAGGGAGGGAAGGAAGGAGAGAGAAAAAGAAAGAAAGAAAGAAAGAAAGAAAGAAAGAAAGAAAGAAAGAAAGAAAGAAAGAAAGAAAGAAAGAAAGAAAGAAAGAAAGAAAGAAAGAAAGAAAGAAAGAAATGGAAAGAAAAAAGTTGAAAGAAAAAAGTGGAAAGAAAAAAGTGGAAAGAAAAAAGTGGAAAGAAAGGTGGAAAGGTGGAAAGAAAGGTGGAAAGAAAGAAAGAAAGGTGGAAAGAAAGTAAATAGATGGGGAGGGAGGGGGAAAGAGAGAGAGAAAAAGAAACAAAGAAAGTAAAGAGATGGGGAGGGGAGGGAGGGAGGAAGGAAGGGTGAGAGGAAAAGAAAGATGTAAAGAATGAAAGAGGTAGAAAGAAAGGAGAGAGAGAGAGAAAGGAAGGAAAGGAAAGGAAAGGAGAAAGAGAAAGAGAAAGAAAGGTGAAAAGGAAAAAGTGGTAGAAAGATAGCAAATAGATTGGGGAGTTAGGGAGGAAGAGGAAAAGAGAGAGAGAGATAGGTAGAGAAAGAGCGGTTGAAAGAAAGCAAATAAATGGGGAGGGAGGAAAGGAGAGGTGGAAACAAAGCAACCTTAACTTTAAATGTGTTCTCGAAGCCCCCCCCCACCTCTACTGCTGCAATGGCTTGGCTTGGAGAACGGTGTTAAAGAGACAAATGCCTTCTCTGAGCCAAGCCAGCTAGCCAGTGTGGCAATGGTGCGGGGCTTGGAGAACACATTTAATTTTAGATGGGGAAGGAGGTGAGAAAGAGAGAGAGAGAGAAAGGTGGAAAGAAAGAAAGTGGAAAGAAAGCAAATAGGTGGGGTGACAGAGAAAACAACTTTAACTTTAAATGTGTCCTCCAAGCACCCACCCCCACCCCCATGCCAGCTGGCTTAGCTTGGAGAAGGGATTAAAGAGACAAATGCCTCCTGTATAGGAAAGGACTTTCCTGTTTCATTCATACTAGGCATCCTCAGAGGTATAATACAAAAAGATGGAGTGCTCTCTGTGTCAAGGTTAGCAGAAAAATGGTAGGCAGGTAATTTATATCTACCCTGGAAGGTGGGGTAGGGCTGAGTCATTATCTTGTAGTAGTTCTCCAGGCTATGAATATGCTAATGGAGGAGCTTTCCTGAGGAGGTTCTTTTGTCTATGGATTGTTTCCTGAGGAGGTTTCCTGTTTCCTGAGGAGGTTCTTTTGTGTGTGGAATGGCTATTGAAATTCTAATCTTATCTACAGATAAGACAGAGTTTCTACAGAAACCAGCAAAACAGATTTTACAAGCCATCTCTGAAGTAATCATCTGTTACTAAAATTAAAGGTGTGACTACAAACACTGTCTAGATGGGAGTGATATGCAGGAGATTTTTATTTTACAGAGAAAGCAGGATACAATGTAACAAATAATTAAATACTGGAAAATAGGCTTAATTTATAGGAAGTAACTATCAGTGTTTCCAGTATAAACAAGTTGTCCATACCATACAATGGAGGGTACATTAACCAGCAACAAAATTTGATCTTTAATAGGGATGGGCATGAATTGGGAAACCCCTGCTTTCTGCTCTTCATGAACTGTTACAAGCTACCTTGAATTGAGTCAAAATTCATGCTGGTTCACCCCAGTTTTTCAGTACACAAACTTCAGTTCGTGAACTCCGAACAGGCCAAAATTCATGGCAAACTATAGTTCATCAGCTGGTTTGGTTCAGAAACAAGCTTCTTGGTTTAGTTTGTGGTTCAGCCATGAGCCACAAACTAAACCAAACCACATTTTCCCAGTTCTTGCCCACCCCTAGACCTACCCTATTTAACACTTTGTTTGTCAAATACTATTTTTCCCTGTGGCAGGGGTTCTTTAATGGGTTTAGGCAGTCAAAGAAGCTCCCAAGGGCAAAGTATCATGGTAACACAAGTGTGGTGGCGGTGGGAAGTGCTATCAAGTTGCAGCTGACTTATGGTGACCCCGTAGGGGTTCCAAGGCAAGAGACATTCAGAGGTGGTTTGCCATTGCCTGCTTTTGTATAGTGCCACTGGTATTCCTTGGTGGTCTCCCATCCAAATACTGGCCAGGGCCAACCCTGCATAGCTTCCAAGAGCTGACAAGACCAGGCTAGCCTAGGCTATCCAGGTCAAAGCAAATGTAAAGGTAAAGAAAAGAAACAGTTCACAATATACACAAAGACAGCTTTCTATTAAGGCCCTTTTAATCAGAAGGGGGGGCCTTTCTACAGCAGTAGCATCTTCACTGGGCCAGGTTCCACAGCACCTCCTGGTCTCTGATAAAGCCCCACCCACTACTGTTTCCTCTTCCTCTTTTATACTTTTCATCCTGTTAGATGCAGCCTCCCAACCCTAGTGACATCTGGCCATGATGCTGAGTCATGCCTTAATGCTGAACAACTTCAGAAGAGCCCTGTTGGATCAGACCAGTGGTCCCTCTAGTCCAGCATCCTGTCTCACACAGTGACCAGCCAGTTCCTCTGGAGGGCCAACAACAGGGCATAGAGGCCAAGGCCAACAACAGGGCATAGAGGTCTTAATGTTGTCTCCTGGCTCTGGGATTCAGAGGTGTAGTGCTGCTGAACATGGAGGCTCCTCTCAGTCACCATGGCTAGTAGCCACTGATAGACCTATCATTTACAAATATATCTAACCCCTCTTTAAAGCTGTTTATTCCTGTAACCATCACTATATCATCTGGCAGCAAATTCCACATTTTAATCACTCTCTGTGTAAAGAAGAATTTCCTTTTGTCTGTCTTGAACCTGCTTGCACCTGGAATTAGGGATGAGCATTCAGTTTGTCCAAACCAAATGCACCCCCGAAAATGGCCCATTCGGGCCTCTTTCGGGCTGCTCTGGGCCGATTCAGATTCTCTGATCTGAATCGGCTTGTTGCCGAATTGCTGCAGAAATTCGGCGTCAATTCGGCCTCATTATATCCTATGGGCCATTGAAGTCAATGGTGAAAACATAGGATGTATTCTGGGGGCTGGAGGGGAGGGGTTTGAGGGAGAGACTCCAAACTCGCAGAGTAGCTGCAGGGGCCTCTTCCCACAATACCCACCACTTTTCAAGAACATTGGACCAGGGGGTCCAATTCTATGGGCCCCCAAACAGGTTGCCCCCATCCCCTCCATTGTTCTCTATGGTGGGAATAAAAGTTACTTTTTTCCCACGGTGCTGTTAGTGGCTCTGGGGGGGAGGTGGTTTGAGGGAGAGGCTCCAAATTTTTAGGGTAGCTTTGGGAGCCTTTCCCCACATAAACCCTCATGTCCCAAAACTATTGGACCAGTGGGACCAATTCTACGGGCACCCAAACAGGTTACCCCCATTACCTCCATTGTTTCCAATGGGGAAACCCAACCAGCATCATTTAAGACAGGCAAAGGGGATTGTAAGCTGCTCTAAGACTCCTTTGGGTAGTGACAGGTGGGGTATAAATCCAATCTCTTCTTTTCTTCTTATTCTGTATTCCCTTAAAAAGTTAAAATAAAATTTATTTAAAAAGAGAGAGAGTTTCAGGGCTTACTGTTTCACTAATTAATGGATGGCTGTGCATTCAAACTGTGTCAGAATCTTCTGTCAGTGACTTGCCTGCTCTGTACTAATTAGAGAATGATTTAACCCCTAGTAAGTTCAGCTGCGGTGGCTCAGTGGTTAAGATGCTGAACTGCAGGCTGGAAGGTCAGTAGTTCAGCATTTCGAGACCTGAGTGCCACATGACGGAGTGAGCTTTTGTCTGTGGCCCCAGCTCCTGCCAACTTAGCAGTTCGAAAGCAAGAAATTGCAAGTAGATAAATAGGTACCACTTTGGTGAGAAGGTAACAGTGTTCTGTGCACCGCAGCTTTTAGTCATGCTGGCCACATGACCACAGAAACATCTTCGGACAGCGCTGGCTCTTCGACCTGGAAACGGAGATGAGCACCGGAACCCTAGAATCAGATTCAACTGGCTTTTGAGCAAGGGAAACCTTTACCTTTACCTAATTAGTTTAGACAGATATCAGAGTAATAGTTTCTGATATCAGCCATAAGAAAAATGTCAGTTAAAAAAACTCTTGTATATTCAGACACTGCCTTCACTAGAATAGGTCAGTCAAATGGAGCTTAATCAATGACAACTGAAAGTTCACTTTGACGGACTCCTGAATGGAGTGGATTATTTTGATCCATTCTACTCTGGTTTCAGACCTGGCTATGGGACTGAAACAGCATTGGTCACCATGGTGGATGACATGTGCCAGGAAACGGACAGGGTGTGTGTGATCCTGTTAACTCTCCTGGACCTCTTGGAGGCTTTTGATAATATTGATCATGATATCTGGATTGCCTTTCAGGACTAGAACTAGGAGGCACTGTTCTGTGGTGGATCCAGTCCTACTTTTATGGTAGATTTGAGAGTGTGGTGCTGGGGGACTGCTGCTCAGCCCCTTGGTCTTTGACCTGTGGCATTCTCCAAGGTTCCATTTTGTCCTCCATGCTTTTCAATGTCTATGCAAAGCCACTGGGAGAGTTCACCTGGAGATTTGCAACCAATCTGCTAATGACACTTGGCTCTATCTCCTGCTACCAGCAGATCCCAGGAAGGCTGTGGAAACGAAACTGGAAGCAGTCTTGGAATGGATGAGGAACAATTACTTAGCAGTTCCAAGGGATTAGAGTTTGTGCCATGGATCACTTGCTCTGTGGTTTGGCTTGCTATTTCAAACATGGCTTGCTATTTCAAACATGGTGTCTGGGTATGTGAGCTTACATACCTTAACAGGCAGTTTCTCTGGGCAAGATCACTGGAGCAATAGAGATATCTGGCATGGTACCATTTTCTCAGCTGAAAAGTGTCTGCTGGGGGAGCATTAGGCTGGAGTTGAGGGAAGAGCCCAACTTCTCACAAGCTCTCATGAGAGGCCAGGGGTACTATGGGTCTTGCACAAGATGCTGTATACTCTTCAAAAGTGCATGGAAGATGGCCAGTCACCTGCTCCAGGCAGTGTGGAACAGGTGTAGTTGGAAGGAAGAGGAATGGGTGCTATAAGTACCATCCCCTTTTGAGCTGAGGCCATGGGGAAAGCCAATACAGAGGCTATGCCTAAAGGGGGCATCCACACCCTTGACCACATGGGTTTTGACTTCTCTTCCATAGATTCAATGACTGTTCCTTCAGCATGGTTCACTTCCTGGAAAGGTCTTCTCTGCATGGATTTTGAGTTCCTTACTATGAATTCACTACCTAAAGACTCTCAGCCTCAGTGTTTCCCTTATGTACAATGGATGGTTTGCTTTTCAGAATCCTTATTCTAATTGTGAAAATGTGTGGATACCTATTTCCACCAAGAGGGGGCTCACTCTCCCCCAACAGCTTTTCCTACATAGTCCATAGACTTCCTGGGTTTGTAGAAAAATCCAAAAACTAGGAAAATCCCTTCAGGGACGGTTGAATCCCCCCAAAACCTTCTGAAATGGCCTCTGCAAGGATCTGCTTCAGGCATCAATGGTGAGAGATTAGAACGTTGTGGGGGGGAGGCTTCTAACTGGCTCTGTCAGTAAAAGGGTGGGGGAAGGGCCCTTTCCAGGCCTCTTTCGGCCTTTCAGGGAGGGAAGGAGGAAGGGAGCTTTGGGGCCAGGCCTCACTAGAGTTGCCAGTGCCAGGCTAGGGGATTCCTAGAGATTTTATGGTGGACTCTAAGGAGGGCTGGGTTTGGGAAGGGAGAGGCCTCAGCTGAGTATAATGCCACAGAGTCCACCCTCCAAAGCAGCCATTTTCTGCAGGGAGACAGACCTCTGCTGTCTAGAGTCCAGTTGTAATTCTAGGGGGTCTCCAGGGCCCATTTGGAGGTTGGCAACTCTAGGCCTGGCAGCAGTCTAGGGTTGCCAGGTCCCCCCTGATTTGCATGACTCACCTAGCCTTGGCTGCTTGCCAGTGTTCATCAGCAGCCACTCTATGAAAGCCAGTGAGGTGCAGCAGTTGGAGCTTCAAAGTAGGGTCTGCAAGACCCAGGTTCAGATCCCCATCTTGCAGTGGAAGCTGACTGCGTGATTTTGGACCAGTCACATATTTCAGCTTAACCAACCTCACAGGGTTGTTGTGCAGATGAAAAGAAGGAGGGAATAATGAAAGCTGCTTTGGTCCTCACTGTGGAGAAAGACTGGCTTTCGAGCAAGGGAAAACATGACCCGCTGATCAGCTGGAGGATCCTTTAAATCTTTCAGCAGGGAGGAAGAGGGGCTTTCACTGGCCACAGCTCTGCTTGCAAAAAGACCCTTTAAAGAGTCTTTTTGTGAGCAGGGTAGGGGCCACGGCGGGCCTGGGGCTGATTTCCCGGCTCTGATTTACCACTGGGAAATCAGCCCCATGCACCACAGCCCCCATCCCACTCACAAAAAAACCCTTTAAAGGGTTTTTTTGCCGGCAGAGCTGTGGCCTTCCTCCCTACTGAAAGATTTAAAGGGCCCTCCAGCCGATTGGTGGGCCATGTGCTCCCCACTGATCAGCTGAAGCCCTTTAAATCTATGAAGGAGGGGAGGGTGGTTGTGGTCATCTCTGTACAGCCCCAGAACACTCTCCAAATCCCCCCCCACTGGAGCAATGGAGGGACCTGGCAATGCTAGAAAGCACAGATGGGCAAAGTAGAGAGGAAGAGATTAAAGGAAGAAAAGGCCATGCCTTTTCCCTTTTTTGTAGAGGGCTAGATGCGACAAACAGGAGAAAAATGCTCAGACCACAACAATATGATATTCTATGGTGATCAATATTTAATGGCAGGAATAACAGGGTAGCTGAAATGCTTTAAATCTTATCCTGTATTATAGAAAGTTCTCTTTTTCTGGAGCTGTGTTTACACACCATTTCAGGAAAATAACCATGGAAAATTATTTTGCCCTGTGCAGGCCTGATGGAACTTGGCATTTTAGAAATTAGACCTGGACACGGGATGTCGATTAAGCCATTTCTGTCTTCTACCTTCAAACAGATGCAGTTAGAACCAGAAATAGCAACACACATTTCACAAACATGACAACATTCACAGCTTTTCAGAAACTAAGTTACCATGACTCAACACTGTGCAGAAGCTACCTTTTTACACCTTTTATTTCCAGTCTTCGACAGTGACTGACCCCAGTTAAAGATAATTAGAATTGGCAGGTTTTATTGGAACACTGCAACTGGAGTGCCAAAATCCCAAGCAGTTGCCTACAATAAGAACATCTTTACAAACAGTTAACTACCCGGTCACATTAGCCCTTCTAGTTACACTGGAAGAGAGAAACAGACTTAGCAGGATTCTATCAAAATCTTGTGTGTCTGAGCAATGCTGAATTGATTATCTCAAACAAATCATAGAATCATAGAACATTAGAGTTGGAAGGGACCTTGCAGGTCGTCTAGTCCAACCCCCTGCACTCTGCAGGAGCGTAGCCAAAAGATAGCCCTACAACATACCCAAAAGATGGTCGTCCAGCCTCCGCTTAAAAACGTCCAGGGAAGGAGCATCCACCACCTCCCGAGGCAGTTGGTTCCACTGTTCAACCACTCTTACAGTTAGGAAGTTTCTCCTGATATTTAGCCAGTAACGACTCCCTTATAATTTCCACCCATTAGATCTAGTCTTGCAATCCAGAGCAAGAGAGACTAGATCTGCTCCACCTTCTACATGACAGCCCTTCAAATATTTGAAGACTGCAATCATGTCCCCCCTAATCCTTCTCTTTCCCAGGCTAAACATACCCAACTCTTTCAGCCTTTCCTCGTACGACTTGGATTCCAACCCTCTCCCCATCCTGGTTGCCCTCTTCTGGACACACTCAAGCTTATCAGCATCCTTCCTAAAATATGGTGCCCAAAACTGGACACAGTACTCCAGGTGAGGCCTGACCATAACAGAATAGAGTGGAACCACTATTTCCCATGATCTGGACACAATGCTTTTGTTAATGCATTAACTTTCTTCACAGCCACATCGCACTGCAGGCTCACATTTAGCTTGTGATCCACCAGAATACCTAGATCTTGTACTCACCCTCAGTAATTTGACCCTCCTTCCATTTCCTGTACATTTCCCTTTTTAGTCTCAGCTCTTCAGAGAGTTCCTTTTTCAGCCACCTTGGTTTCATTACCTGTCTCCCATCTTTCTTTCTTTCCGGAACAGTTTGCGATTGTGCTTTAAGCATTTTTCAGCATCACCCATCCTTCCTGTGCAGATTTCCCCCTCAGCATTTTCCAGCCACGGGATCCTACCTAATTTTCTCTGAGTTTTTTAAAATCAGCTTTCCTGAAGTCCAGGATATGAGTCCTACTATGTCCTGGTTTCACATCCTTCTCTATGTCAAATTCCAAGCTGACATGGTCACTATTCCCCAAGGATCCCACAACATTCACTTCATCAACCAGTTCTTCCCTGTTAGTCAGGAATAAATCTAAGATAGCAGATCCTCTGGTTCCCACCTCCACCTTCTGAGACATGAAGTTGTCCACAAGACTATTCAAGAATCTGCGGGATGCCCCATGTCTAGCATAGTTACATTTCCAGCAAATATCTGGATAGTTGAAATCTCCCATAACCAGAACATCCTGTCTCTGTGAAAGTTTAGCAAGCTGTTGTACAAATGCATCATCCAGTTCCTCCGGTTGGTTGGGAGGTCTGTAGTATACCCCCACAACAATATCTCCTTCTTTTCCCCCTTACTCTATCCTTCACAGACCTCTGGACAAAACTAATGGGCCATTAACACCTACTGAGGACAGGAAGGAGAAGACTTTCAACAACAACAATTTCAACAAAATCACCACTTAGTTGTACAATCAGTGACTGATAAGCCATGCACATAGGACTCAGACCTTATTTTTCAATATTCTAATTCTTCCCCTTTCCATTAAAAAAAATCTCCCAAATCAAAATATTATAGATCTGCATTGCCCAACTGGGAATTCTTTAACTATTGGTACTCAATTTAAGGAGAGTTTAAGGGCAGGTGGTATGCTTATGTTATACATTTCAACGAGCTTCAATACAGGGATGGAGGAGCAGCCTCTTGTGCTGTCGAGAGTGCTTCACACAAACAGAATCTTTTTTTTTTGGCCCCCTGAAGGGGATTTTTTATTGCTTTTTTGTAATAGACAACTAAAACTGCAACAAAAAAGAGGAGGGGGGAACTAACAACTAGGGAGAAAGAAAAGTATACCCACACTATACTAAAAACCCAAGAGTAGGAGATCATTATCCCGGTTAGAGTCTATGTTAGTACTATATTATTAGTAAACAATGCATGCTGTGAGTTTCTATCTATCCCTGATCACAAATTAGCTGATTACTTGTTATGGGAGAATTTCAGAGCATCTCCCTAACTTGCTTCATAAAGGCAATTTTCAGAGTCCTTCTGCCTTTACTTAGGCTTTCTGTCTCTAAAGGCATAGGTTGGTTTGCAGGCAGCTGCACTTTCTTCTGTGGCCAAGTCTTCCTCCGTCTCCGAGGGTGTGGATCCATTCGAACCAGTTTCACCGTCTTCTTTAGTTCCCAGATGATGTTTCAGGAATTCTTAAGCCTTGTGCACGGATGTCAATCTTCTCTCTCTTATCATGTAGCTTAAAGATGACCCCTTCTGGAAACGCCCATTTATATGCGATTTGATTAGTTTGAAGGAAGAGAATTAAATCCTTTGTAGATCTCTCATTTTTGGTGAATTTCAAATGGGATGTCCTTTAAAGTCTTGATGATAACATTCCCCATTTTCAGTGGAGTTGCTGACGTAGCTTTTAAAACTGCATCCCTGGTTTGTCTTCTTGAGAATCTGACTGATATTTCTCCAGGCAGGCTATTCTTTTTGGTGTAATTGGAATACACCCTATACACTGCATCCATATCATGCATTATTTCTTCCGCTGTCAAGCCTACGACTGGTGCGATAAGATCACTCAGGAGCTTCTTCAGGTCTTCTTTCGGTGATTCAGGAACTCCCTGGAACCTGAGGACCATATTGGCTTTTTCCATTTGTAGTAACAATAGTCTATTTTCCTGATGATTCTGTTTATTCGTTAATTGGTCCACTCTTTTCTTCAAAGTGTGCATCTCTTTCACTACTTCCATCATTTGCTCCATCTGATTAACTGTTTCAGCCATCTGGAGTTGTTGCGCTGCGAGAGTCTGATTAAGGACGGTTAACTGCTGGTTAATACCAGCGAGTTGATCCATGACAGGCTTGAGGGTGTCTGCTAAGAGTCTCATAACATCCACCCCCTCGTCTTCCAGCCTTGGACTTTGACCTCCCATAAGTTTCGGTTTCACTCCTTTTCTCCCTGCACCTGACATCTTGACTGATTGTTTACAAAAGCCAGTCACTATTTCATCACCTCTGAAAAATGCTTATGCTTCAAATCCGCCTTGGTAAGTCTCACCAAACAAGCCAAATGATCAATCCCCCCCCTTATTCTGCTGCTTTTCTCGTTCGTGGGGCGGGGATCCCTCTGCCTTCCATTTGCTGTTATGGGGGGGTGAGGAATTTTCTGGTTATTTTAAAGTTTGGTTACAGCCAACTCACGATCACTGCTGGCCACTTTTGACCTCGCTTAGATCTTCGCCAATTGCTTGATCTCCTCCGCTTGTTCCGGCCAGCATAGCTGGTGCCATGCAGCCACACAGTGGTAGGACCATCAGGGCAAAGGGGAGCCTCAATTCGCCGGCATTCCACCATTGAAGAGGCTACCCCTTCAAAGCCCTATGGCTTGGAACCTCACCCAAGTGTTTTGTGGGGGGGCCACATCAGTAGCTCCCCTCCAAACTGCTGGTGTGCAAATCGCTCCCCCGAGCCTCAGGGAGAGCGACTGCCATTGCCACATTGTAGCCCGGAAATCCACACAAACAGAATCTTGTACTTCCACATTGGCTGTCCTTTCTTTGCCCAGTCAGAGGCCCCAAATCCCAAGTCCTTTGTAAAAACCATAAGTAGCCACTACTGAGTGGCGGACATTTACATGACATTTAAAAGGCAGAAAGCAGAAAACTTAGAGGGAAAGGCATCAGAACATAAGAGAAGCCAATGTTGGATCAGGCCAATGGCCCATCCAGTCCAACACTCTGTCACACAGTGGCCAAAAATACGAGGTGCCATCAAGAGGTCCAGCACTGGGGCCAGGACACTAGAAGCCCTCCCACTGTTGACCCCCTCAAGCACCAAGAATACAGAGCATCACTTGCCCCAGAGTTCCTATCTATACCTTGTGGCTAATAGCCACTGATGGACCTCTGCTCTGTATGTTTATCCAATTCCCTCTTGAAACCGTCCATGCTTGTAGCTGCCATCACCTCCTGTGGCAGTGAATTCCAGGTGTTAATCACTTTTCGGGTGAAGAAGTACTTCCTTTTATCTGTTCTAACCTGACTCTCAGCAATTTCATTGAGTGACCACCAGTTCTTGTATTGTGAGAAAGGGAGAAAAGTACTTCTTTCTCTATCTCCTCTATCCCATGCATAATCTTGTAAACCTCGATCATGTCACCCCTCAGTCGTCATTTCTCCAAGCTAAAGAGCCCCAAGCACTTTAACCTTTCTTCATAGGGAAAGTGCTTCAACCCCTTTATCATTCTAGTTGCCCTTTTCTGCACTTTTTCAAGTGCTATAATATCCTTTCTGAGGTATGGTGACCACAATTGCACACAGTATTCCAAATGAGGTCACACCCTTGATTTATACGGGGGCATTATGATACTGGCTGATTTGTTTTCAGTTCCCTTCCTAATAATCTCCAGCAAAGCGTTGGCCTTTTTTATTGCAGTTGCACACTGTCTCAACATTTTCAGTAAGTTATCTACTACGACTTCAAGATCTCTCTCTTGATCAGTCTCCGCCAATCATTTCTGCACTGCTTTTTGACCAGTGCTTTTCCAAGCAGGGTTCACAGTTTACTTACAAATTATTCCCAGTTCCAGGCCTAAGACATCCAACTTCTTCAGACTTGAGCAGAAGAGGAAGTGATGCCATGCTGGTTATCTTCCCCAAAGATATAACCAAAAACATGTTCGTAACGCTAGTTCTCTTTCCAGGCTTGCAAAAGAGCCAGAATTTAGTTCTTTTAATGGACTAAAATCTTACATTTTGATTGGCCGCCAAGGGTGTCTTTTTAGGTAGAGAGAAAAACAGCCAGTGAGAAATAAACCACCAATCACAAGGAAGAGGTATTGGGAAGTAACTCAAGCCAACTATCTAGGCATGAGAATGCTAGACCTCTGGACAAAACTAATGAGCCATTAATGAGCCTATTGAGGACAAGGAGAAGACTTTCAACAATTAGCAAACCTGTTATACAGGAAGGACTTATAAATTTGCAGCTGAGAAAGTCTGACTGTGAATGTAAACAAGTTTCTGTCAAAACAAAAGAGAGAGGCTGTTTGGGCCCAGCATCCAAAATTAGCTTTTGAAATAATATGACCATACTGAAAAGAAAGCAATATGTCAAAAAAACTCACAATTTTTTCTGTAGCTGAAGTTCACTGTGTGAGACGATAACTTTAAAAGAACTCAACATATATATAGAAACCACCAACTGAACAAACCTTACAACGTCTAATTAAATAAAACAGCCAAAGAAACAGCAGGAAGCATTTCACCTGACAAGTGCTAGGGAGAATAAACCCAGTTTGATTCATTTATTAAAAGAACACAGGGTTGGTGCCTGATGCACATCTTAGGAGGTCGTATTCTAGAAATGGGATCTAATCACAATACAAGAGTGTATTCTTGGCCACAACCCAACTAAACGCTAAAAGATATACTCTGTCATGAATGGGCAAAAGCCCTGCCTCTTTCTGTCAGTCACCAATCCTTTATACTTCTATTTGGTGTGTAGCTAATAGCCAAACAGGACCCATGGAATGCTGGAGGAGCCGGGGGGGGGTGGATGGAGAAGAAGAAAATCCATTAAACTGCCAGTTTTGAGTCAGGTAAGGTTAGAATCCTCTCTCAGAAGACTTTATAGATCCCAGAGCCTGGCTATTAGGGAAAGCAGGCTAATCCATTGCATGCTTCGAAAGCTATGGTTTTATATCGCCAGGAACTGACTGAAGCAATCCTGTCTCAGGAGACTTTATACGTCTCCAAGCCTGACTTTAGGAGAAAGCCAGCTCATTTAGTGAACACTGTTAAAAGGAGTCTGTACTTGTCTCAGAGCTGAGTTTCAGGGAAAGCTGCCTTAAAGAACTGGAATTTCCAGAAGGAGCTTACATGTGCATTATGGCATTTCTAAAGCTGTGGTTACTTCAAGAGTTACCTCAAGACTAAATGCTTGGCTGAAAATTGTTCTTTGCAGCCAGGAATTGAAAACTGAAATATTATCACTGAATGAGTTCAGTACATGCTGAGTGATATACTTGTATATGGTTCCAAGCCTCTTCACTGAACAACCTTATTCTATCTAAGAAAGTTAATCAAGTTACTTTTTCAGTTTACCTCATACCTCCTCTGAAATAACTGCATTTAGAAGCCAGTTAGATTCAATCTGTCAAGTGGAGGTTGGGATAGTGACCACACTGGTCAAACCACATAACTGTAATTCTATTCAAACACTATTTAAAACCCAACCTTCACATAGTCCATAAGTCTCCATTAGGGTTGCCGACCTACAAGTGGTAGGTGGAGATCTCCTGGGATTACAACTGATCCCAGCCACAGAGAGCAGTTCATCTGGGGGAAATGGCTGCTCTGGAAGGTGGACTCTATGTCATTATACCCCCAAACCCTGCCCTCCACAGACTCCACCCCCCCAAATCTTCAGGTATTTCCCAACCCAGAGCTGGCAACCCTAGTCTCCATTAATAGCCAAGCTACTGTATTCTGAACCAAATGAAATTCCTACAAAGGCAGTCACATATATCCAAGATTGCAAAAAAATCTAATGTGTTACCCAAATGTAACCCATGCAGTTTTGTAGCTGTTTAAGCAGCATACAGGGATCAGGCATGCCTGCATTTGCCAATAGATGGTGTGGCAATTAACTCCCCTTCCCCCCTCCTATACTTAGTTAATAGAGCATGCTCAGTGTTTGTAGCCTTCCCTAAGGGGGCTAGTTATTCCCAGCAGCCAGCAGTTCAGCCTGACCCAAGAAGAGGCAACAGCACCAGAAGGGTGGGGAAAGGCCTTCATAGATTTTGCTGTTTTAAGGCCTGCTTTGAATTATTGCAGGTAAATGCTGTTAACCAATGTAATTATTAGAGATCCTTTCAAACAAACTTCCTGGGAAGTTATTAAATGTTGGTTTGGGACTATTAAGATTCTTCATAGTAATTTCATATGATTGTGAAAATATGTAATTTTATAGTTATTGATCCTTTTAAAACTATTGCAATACATCTTCCTTAGTATTCTGTTTGTTAATGCAACCAAACAGTTCAGCCTGGCCCAGGAAGAGGCAACAGCACTAGAAGGGTGGGGAAAGGCCTGCATAGATTTTGCTGTTTAAAGGCCTGCTTTGAATTATTCCAGGTAAATGCTGGATCCAACTGAGAAGAGCTGCAGCCTCCCAAGTACAGCTTGAAGACCTCATATGCTTTTCCAGTATCTGTGAGCTTTAACCAGGACTTGTAACATATGCATTGTCTATATGCTTAGGGTTTTTTTTTCTGTTCTATGCATCTCTGTGGATGCTGAAGATATCTGTAACCAGTATTATCCTGAAGATCCATTGCTATGAA
This sequence comes from Gekko gecko, assembly GCA_029375565.1. Lineage (NCBI taxonomy): Eukaryota > Metazoa > Chordata > Lepidosauria > Squamata > Gekkonidae > Gekko > Gekko gecko. Next base: position 42,281,938 of record JAPDNY010000007.1, on the reverse strand, counting down.
GTAATAGCAACCAACCAAGAATGAATGAGGATTCTTACGAAAACCTTCATGCTTTGTTTATATAAAGAGTTTATTTTAAATGTTAAAGTGCACTGGTTGTATTGCCTCTCTTATGTCTGTGTTTAAGTGTACATGTAGTTGCAGCGGTTACACATTCTTAATAACCATAGGTGGGAGTTCAGCTGTCAAAACAGACTAAACCTGCCCACTTTCCCTGCAGATATTAGGACCTTAGTGGGTTACACAAACATGTGTAACTGTAGCAAGGTTATATCAGTCTTGGTGAGGCCACATCTGGCACACACCACCTAAACTGGTAAAAGATGCTGTGGTGGAGGGAGGCCATATGGACCACGCATCAGGCATGTGCCACCACTGGTCCAATGAGATTGAAGCATGGCCAGGATTGAAAAGGGGTGGATTTGTTGTGGGCAGGGCAGCCTTCCTACCCCAAGCCAGGACCCAATAGAAGGTTGGGCCTGGCAAAAGAGGATGGAGAAACAGCAGGCACTCACCTCTCCAACAGACCATGCACTGCTTACTGCTGGGGAAAGAAGCAGGATGGAGGCTCCCAATGTAGCTCTTGAGAAGGACAAGGAGGACCTCAGCATGGAGGGAATGCCCATCTGAAGATCCCAGCAGCTGGCTTTGAGGCTCCAAGGTGAGACAGACTCTCCAGGGAGGACAGGCTCCAAACTTAGGAGGAAAAGCAGGACAAACTCTGTATGAAGGGGCAGGCCCCCTTTATTGTTCAGCACTAATAAGAAGTCTTACCTGAGCCAAGGATGAAGGAGGGTCAGAGGAAGGCACTCCACTGAGAGCAAGCCCTTCCCCTGAGGCTTGACCAAACGGGACTCCAATGACACCTGACAGATGCTACATGATATAGACACAACTTGGACATCCAAAATAAATATTGGATTGAAAAGCATCCCCAAGCTGCAAAACAGTTCCTTAATGGAATTTGTAAATCCATCCTGCACAAATTGAAAATCAGCTCTCTGCTTAGCTGATGCAACATCCAATAATTCCTTTATCTTATCTGGATTCCGTTTCAGGTTTTAGCTCTCATTGGGCCTTAATGACTCCAGACCCCATTTAGCAATTAGCACATCCACTTCTGGGTGAGATGAAGAGGAGAAATTATAGAGCTGGGTGTTATTACATATTCATGACACCTCACCCCAAAACTTTGGAAAACTTCTGTAACTGATTTCAGTAAACTGGGGCTCTGAAGTACTCCATAACCATTTCCATGTGGCAGAGATGAGCACTATAATACTAAGCAGAGTTACATCCTTTCAATGCTTAGTAGGGTGTAACTCTGTTTGGGATTGCACTGAAAGGTCTCCCAGCACCATTTTCTAGCCCTGATTTGTTCAGGACTAACTGGAGTCCAGTGCCATAAATTCCCATCCAAGATAGCTGATCTGGAAAGCTGACAGTATCACAAGTCACTAAGAAGTCCTGAAGAATCAGGAGAGTGACACTCCTCCGTCCTACTATCAGCGTATATCATCCATGAAGACAAGCAAGGCAGCTTGAGTGCAAAACTGGGCAGGAAGCCAGAGTGGAATGGAGCCAAACAATCACTAAATCAGCCAAAGTGTCAAGAGTTGAGCTGCCAACACCCATTCAAATACCTTGCCACAAAAATGACTCACTAAAAGACAGGAAAGTGGTCAGGGTCCTAGAAGGGCTTCTTTAGCAATGGTCTAATGTCACAGAAGGACAGAAAGGTTTCTGAATGCCATTAGATAATTTTCTATGGCTCTAACATTCCCTGGATCTCACTGCCTGGGGTCTTCTGGTCCCAAAGAGGAAGTAGTACAAGGGACAGGAAGGCAATGGAGACAGCAGTAGCTAGAGATGAGGCACTGGAAGAAGAAAAGGCCCAGGGGAAGGAGGGAGAACAGGAAAAGCCCACAGAAGACGGATGAGGAGGAACCACCCCCCCAAAAAAAAAAATGTCACAGGAAGTACAAATGCACATTGTGAAGAGCTTCAGAGACCACAGGAAAGCCAAATTTCATATACTGATTTGAAAGAAGCAGTCAAATCTCTATCTGCAACCCTCAAATTTTAATTTTGGGTAGATGTCACAGTATGTTCCGTATTCACAGACAGGATTTAATATCACAGATTGAGGTTAATATATCAAACCCATTAAATTGTTTTACAAAGCACACAACTTTACGGTCCTTATTTTATACCTAGCTTGACTGTTGCCATCTGTTCTGCAGCCCTGAAAATCTTCTATTTTTATGTAACTGCAAATGCTCATCATGAGGGCCAGAATCTGAGCAAAAAGAAAAAAACCCAAAAACAAAACCTAGGAAACCTCAGATGAACTTTTCATTATCAGCTGGCACATTCATATCATAATTTCTGTAAACACTGAGGATTTCCCATACTGGCTGGCATCTTCTCTGTAATGCATTTATTCCATAACAGATAATAATATGCAGGAACCAAGGCCTTGCCATAATTTGATGAATCCGCCAGGAGTGCTTATGTGAGACAGCTGAATTATTACAATAGCACAGAGGAATTTTTCTTTTTTGTAAGATCAGCTCAGGAACCCTTTGTGACATCGAAATGACAAAGGGTATCCATTAAACATATGCCCTGGCTAATGTGGAGCCCATATGTACATTGGCTATTTTCTTAATTACAAGAAAAGAAAGGACGTGACTTGAATATCTTTGATTACTGGCAAGACAGCACACTAAACAAAGAGCCATGGTGGGTTTTCTCCCCTGCATGCATGTTGTGATTGTCAAGTTACAAAAAAGCTGCCCGTTGCAGGGGCAGCAGCATTTCTTCTCCCTTGCCATAGGGCAGCTGGCTAATCATACAGATTCTTAACTGAGACACCATAGGGTTGCCAACTCCAGGTTTGGAAATGCCTGAAGATTTGAGGATGGAGCCTGAGAGGGTGGGAGCTGTGGAGTCTTGTGAGCAAAAATTCCACTTTGTGAGCTACTGGCATTAAGGTTGTGACCAAGCGATTTGGCTACCGCAATAAAATAGTTTGCTCTGGAGCCATTCTTCCTGAGCTAAGATAAAAATGTTTGAGCCAGAGGCTAAAAACCTGTGAGCTAGCTCACACTAACTCAACTTAGAGGGAACACGGGAGGGGAGGAGTTTTGGTAGGCTATAATGCCATGCAGTCCACTTTCCAAAGCAGCCATTTTCTCTAGGAAAATTAGAATAAGTGTCTTAAATAATTAAATAATAAACAAGCAATCTTATGTCATCTGGGGATCAGCAGTAATTCTGGGAGATCTCCAGCCTCACCTGAAGGTTGACAACTCTATGACCTTTCTGAGACCACCATTCACGTCACAATGGTATCAAGGGTACACATGGTATGATGAGCAGAAGAACAGAAATGGAGTCAACGTTCCTCTCAGAAAGCAGAAGAGAAATTATGTTTAGGGATGTAAGAGAAATTCTCATGCTTTGATTTCAACTGTGGTATTTTGAGTGGTTCCTTTCCTGCCATGGCACAGAGCAAGAACTGATGACATTTGGCCCTTGAGGGTCACGATTGCAGATTTGGCTGGCATGCCTATCTTTGGTATGGAAAAAATAAAGTAGACTCAATATTTAAGCATCACTATAGAAGGAGAACGTTGTTTGATGCATGGACCAGATACAGGAATACAGTTCCCGATGAGAGGCCTTTATGGATCGTCCCTGCTGCAGTTATTCATCCTTTTTCAGGACATAAAGGTAATGACTGGTTGAAATACCAAGAGTTGCTTCAAAAGGAAGGGAAGAACTATGTTTTAAAACCAAATAATGAATTAGTATTTGAGTACGGTTGGTTACAATATTGCCAAATACAGGACATTTACAAAAAAGACTGTAAAGAGGTTGGTTTTAGAGCTAAGAATGATGAGTTTGAAGATATTTGGTTGAAAAAAGGGCAAAAAATGATTTCTAAGTTGTATAAAACCTTGTTAACTGTATATACTTTAGATGAAACTGTTAAAGAGCAAATGATAAAATGTGCCATAAATATGAATAAGGAAATTTCAATGGAATCTTGGGAATTTTTGTGGAGAAAATCTTTTAAAATGTCAACCTGTGTTGCTATAAGATGATGTACAGGTGGTATATGACACCAAAAAAGATTGCTAATATTAGCATGGATAAGAACTTGAGTAATAAGTGTTGGAAATGTAAAAAAATAGAGGGTTCTTTTTACCATATGTGGTGGACATGTGATAAAGCAAAAGTATACTGGTCAAATGTATATTGTGAGATGCAGAAGATATTAAAAACTCCTATTAGGAAAAGCCCAGAGCTTCTTCTCTTAGGTTTGACAATGGAAAAAATTCCACAAGAAAAGAGGACATTACTATGGTATATGATCACATCAGCGAGAATGGCTTTTGCGCAACAGTGGAAAGCGGAGAAGGTGCCAGATATACAGGACTGGTTAAGGAAATTGCTGTTTTTAGCCGAAATTGACAAAATGACGAAGAAATTAAATGGACAAATGGCAGAACAATATCTAAAAGACTGGGAAGACCTGAAATTGTATATGGAAACTGAATATAAAATGAAAGGGAGAATGTACAATCTTGATTCTTATTGAAATTGAATGAGAAATGAAATGAATATTTGATTGTACTGTACTTTTACTGGAAAATATGTTAGAAAGAGTCAGGTTTCTATGTATTAGAATTGTGTTACCTGGTTTGTCGATTGTTATAAGTCTAAATTTGATTACCTTTTAATTTCTTTTTTGTTATTAGCAGTGTTGGAAGCCTATTAGGGGGAGAAGGGGGGATGGGATATAATCTTTAAACTGAATTGGTAATGATGTTTAACAATGTTGAATATATTCCAATAAAATTTTGTTTCAAAAAAAAAAAAAAAAAGAACTGATGACATTTGAACTTCCCCAGTCAAAATCTGAGTGGAAGACAGCCTTCTATATAAAAGTCAGTTACCTTCTCACAGGATGTCTGTTGTGTGGAGGGGAAGGGAAAGGAGTTTGTAAGCCGCTCTGAGACTTCAAGTGAAGGGTGGGGCATAAATCCAATCTCCTCCTCCTCCTCCTCCTCCTTCCATTTTTATATTTTAGAGCAACTATTTAATACATCAAATCTCTATCATCAGTATTTTCTGTGGTCTACTTTCCTTGTTTTGTGAAGTTTAACATTCCTTCACTGTTTTTGTTTCTTTTGTGACTTGGGACATCACTATGCTCTCCTCCTGGGTGTGTTCTCTCAGGGCCTTATCCCAAGCATCTCTGTGATTCGTAAAAGCATTGCTGTGAATGTTGGCTCTCCCTTCCTTTATTAGGTTAGTGACTCAGGAGGGTTGGCTGATGTTTTCGCACTGGGTGCTAATTGCTTAGAGATATCCCCCCTGATGGTTCTGTTAAGTCTCCATAGAAGCCTGGAGAAGTTGAATCCTCCCAACACAGGATGAGGGTCACATGCATGTTTATGTGCATGAGAAGAAAACAGCTCTGAGTTTGTTTTAAAACATTTGATGGTTTCAAACAGCAAAACACTTTCTTCCGGGTACCTTATAATGACAGCAAAGTATGCTGTTACAGAAATTATGCAGTTTCTTATATATTGGGTTGCTAACCTCCAGGAAGAGCCTGGATATGTCCCGGACTTGGAACTGATCTCCAGGCATCAAAGATCAGATCCCCTGGAGGAAATGGTTGCTTTGGAGGGTGGACTCTTTGGCATTATACTGGGCTAAAATCCTGCCCCTTTCCAAACCCTTCCCTCCCCAGGCTCTGCCTCCAAAATCTCCAGGTATTTTGCAACCCAGAGTTGTAAGCCCTACATGTGATGCTTCAATGGCAGCAAGTGGGGCTTCAGAGAGGAGAAGGAGTCAGTCTAAATCAGCCTTTGTCTGGAGCAAGAGCCTGTGCTGACTCAAGAGAGGGGGAATGCAGGAAAGAGCTTTGTTGTGAGCTGTTCCCATATGAGCTCTTTTAACATGCCTGCAGCAGCACAAAAAGGTCTAAGGCACTGTGGATCCCAATCTGCTTAATGGTCTGCTGAGAGTACAAGAGGCTTCTTGAGTACTGCTTAGGGATGGGTGTGAACTGGCTCATGAACTAAAGTTTGTGACAAATTTTGGCCCATTCATGGATCACAAAGTTAAGTTCATGGCAGGTGAACCAGCATGAACTTCCCACAACGTTTCAAGCTGTTCCTGGAGGTTCATGCTGGTTCATGAACAGACACATTTCCAGACAGTCTCCACTCAATCTAAATGTTTACCAAACGTCAAAGCAACATGCTTGGAGGTCACGTAGAGGAGTATCTGGTGGAGGTCCCCTGTGACTCTGATGCCTCTAGCTTGCACAGGATCCATACTATACACTCCTGAACCTCCTGAACCTGCACCTGTCAAAATGACTGCCTGTCAATGACAGCACTTTCCTGGGTGCACCTTCTTTGTGGAGTTGTAACTTGGACCCTGTAAATACAACCCTCATCAAACTTGTAGGTCATATAGAGGAGAGTCAGCTGAAGATCCCCTGTGAATTAGGTGCCTCTAGCATTCTGGGGGGCCATTCTATCAAACTACAAACCTCACAAATGGAACCAGTTCATTTGGCCCCTAAAAGTTCATGACAAACGGAGCATACCATGAATCAAACTGCATTTTCCCAGCTCGTGCTATCTTCTAAATAAGCCAAGCAGGTGCAGGATCCCTGAGGCTGTTAAATGGCAGCAGTGTTTTCTAATAATATATTCTTCCACTCTGAAAGTTGTCTTGAGAGCAGTGAGAGTGTGTGTGTGTGTGTGTGTGTGTGTGAGAGAGAGAGAGAGAGAGAGAGAGAGAGAGAGAGAGAGCAAGTGAGCAAGAGCAAGAAAGAGAGAGCACTTTTTCAAATCAAATAAACTGGGATTCAAAACTGTGTATGTGAAGCCAGATCTTCCCGGATTGTACTTCGAGAAAAGGAAACTCAATAGGCATTAAATAGATTTTAAAATCCTGTATAAAAATAAATTAATTCCATTTGCACATGTTAAGTAAATATTAGCACTCAAGTCTGTGATTATGTTTAAACAGCACTGGATCCTGGCTCTGCATAACACAGTCATCATCACATTATCATGATTTAAACTACAGTAAATCTTTCAGTGGAACTCATACATTAATAGATGAAGCTTCGAAATGGAAACAAAGAAGCAGCGGCTCGTGACAAAGATGTACAGAGCATTGTGCCAACATGTTCTTGCATTATCATCCTATGACTCAGCCGTTCCTCAACTTAATAATAACAGTAATAAGGCTATATTTTATTTTTATGCAGACCATTTGCTTTTAATGGCCCCCATTCCACAGTAATGCTCTGCATTCTTTAAAAAGATCAACTCTAAATCCACATACAACCATAAAGTGCATTACAGGAAACAAGAGGACAAAATAAAGCCTCATAATAATGAATTCAAAGTCCCCACCATCTGGTAGCACAGACAGGCTTTATTGATCCCCTGTAGACTGTCAATGATGAAACTTCAGACTATGATCCCTAAAACAGCAATTGTATGAGCAAAGAGGGAAGTGCTCAAAGGCAGATGTATCAGAAGGAAGCAAAAATTATTGTGGATGAAGATGAAAGACTGGTGCTGAGTCAGACCATTGATCTATCACAGTCAGTACTGTTATCTAATGCCACTGGTAATCTTCAGGGTCCATGAAAGAGGTCTCTCTTATTACCTTTTCATTTTGGTGACAGTTTGGTGTAGTGATTAGGAGCACAGACTCTAATCTGAGAGAACTGGGTTTGATTCCCACTCCTCAATATGCAGTTGCTGGTGTGACCTTGGGTCAGTCATAAGTTCTTTCAGAGCTGTTCTCTCAAGGGCAGTTCTAGGGAGAGCTCTCTCAACCCCACCTAACTTACAGGGTGCCTGTTGTGTCGAGGGGAAGGGAAAGGGATTGTAAGCTACTCTGAGACTCCTTAAGGTAGTGAAGGGCAGGGTATAAATCCAATCTCTTCTTCTTCTTCTTCTTCTTGGCTGGAGATGTTAAGGATTAAACCTGGAACTTTCTGCTTACAAACCATGTGTTCTACCACTGATAGGGATGGGCACAAACCAGGACAATGTGGTTTGTTTCAGTTTGTGGTTTGTGGCATACCCAGTTTGTGAGCCACAAACCATCATGAACTTTTACCCCCAAATGAACCAGTTTGGTTCATGAAGTTCATAACATAGTAGAACACACACACACCAGTGTGCTAGAGACATCAAACTCACAGGGGATCTCCAGCCGACTCTCCTATACCTGCCTTCCAAGTTTAGTGAGGATTGGGTTTACAAGATCTGAGTTATAGCCCCCTCCAGGAAGGTGCCCCCATCCTCCATTGTTTCCAAAGGAGGGGGGAAATAGCCAAAAAAAATAAAAAAGCAAAGGCAATAGAAGCCAGCAGAACAGAATCAAAGTCCCAGAGGATCTCTGCAGTAGAAACTGATGGTGGGGGGCTTTTTGCAAGCCCAGCAGAACCAGTGCAATGTGCCCAGCAAAACCAGTGCCACTGTGGCACTGCAAACACAGCAGGGCTTAGATCAAGCCTGAGAATCTCTGCAGTAGAAACTGAAGGGGAAACATTTCTGCAAGCACAGCAGAACAATGCAGTGTGCAGAATGCCGAGTAGTACCAGTGCAATCACAGAGTGCCCAGAAGAACCTAGTGCCAATGTAGCAATGCCAGCTCAACAGAACCGATGTCAAGCACAAAATCACAATCCACATGGGGTATGTGTGGAAGCCTAGCAGAAATCATTGCTGATCTGGCAATGGCAGCTTAATCACAAGCCAAGCAGGGGGTGATTTTTGCAGGCCCAGCAGAACCAGTGCAATCTGCCCAGCAGAATCAGTGCCACTGTGGCAGTGCAAACCTAACAGAACTAAGGTGAAACCAGAGGATTTCTGCAGTAGAAACTGAAGGTGGGGGGGCATTTTTGCAAGCCCAGCAGAACCAGTGAAATGTACTAGTGCCCAGCAATGCCAGCTCAATCACAGTTTAAACAAGGGAGGCATTTTTGCAAGCCTAGAAGAACTAGTACAATGTACAGAGTGCCCAGCAGTTCCAGTGCAATCACAGAGTGCCCAGCAGACCCAGTGCTACTAGCATTGCAAGCTTAAAAGATCTGATCTCAGAGCACAGAGTTTCAAATCCAAGCAAGGCAGGTGGAGGGATTTTGCAAACTCTGTGCAAGAAAATGGGAAGGAAACACAAAGGAACACTGGCAAAGGGGAAGAAAACTCTTGAAACTGACAAGAATCAGAGACAGTCTGTCTGAATATGTATCCATTTGCAAACCACACAAACTGCCCATGAACTGCTTGAAAGTTCATGGAAAGTTTGTGCCAATTGACCTGTCATGAACTTCACTTCATGAGCCACAAACCAGCCAAAATTTGTCACGATCTTTAGTTCATGAGCCAGTTTGTGCCCATCCCTAACCACTGAGTCACAGTCCTTACCTATAAGAATGTTAATCAGTTCTTTTCTCCCATCACTCTTCTCAGGATTCATTAGAAATCGAGATATGTAACAGTCCATCACAGCTAATATAAGATTGGTGATAAATAAACTATAACTCATCCAGAATTCAAAATAAATTCATTAGCTTTATATACATTACCAAGACCTAGTAAAATATGAAATCTAACATTGACTCTAATACTGTAACCTACAAGGACTTGAAGGGGGTACCTCATTTCCCCCTTTATCCCTCTCTACACTTTTTCCTCTTTCCTCCTCCTGGCATCCCCCATATCCTCAACCTACCCTTTTCCCTTCTCTCCTCCCCAGCCATCAGTCAACCAATATATTATCTGTTCCCCCCATTTTTGGCTTCATTTCATTTATACCCCGTCTTTCTCTGCAATAGAGAACTAGAGCAGCTTACATCATTCTCCTCCATTTTATCCTCTCAACAACCATGTGAGCTAGGTTAGACTGAGAGTGTGTGACTGACCCAAGGTTTCCCAGTGACCTTCATGGCATAGTGGGGATTCAAACCTGGGTCTCTCAGACCCTAGTTTGAAACTCTAACCACTACACCACACTGACTTTTGTGGGGTGACTGCTGTTGAAAGTAGTGACCAGTCCTAGATAAGTTATGCAAGTCATGTGATATCAAGTCACCCATGGTTACTGCCTGGCCTGGTCTGGCCCTGATAAGTCCTCCCTCAAAGCCTTTTATTGACAGAAACCAAGGCTTGAAGGTTGGCAATACTGTTGTAGTTGCCTAGCAATCTCCACAGTGGCCATTGTAGAGCAGGGGTGTCAAACCTAAGGCCGTGGGCCAGAAGTGGCCCACCCAGGGCTTTAATCAGGCCCATGGTTCTCTTCTCCACCCCCACCTCCTCCCCTGCCTGTCCTCACCCTTCAGAGGGAGATCAGGGCTCCTGAACTTCCCAGCTGGCTGGGCCTTGTCTTCTCAGTTTCTCCTCCAGCAGGAAGCTCCTCTGGGCTAAAGCACAAAAAAAGCTGCAAAGAAAATGTGGAATGGATTTTATTTTAAGGTCTCTGAACCCAGATAGACTACTCTGGGACTGGAATGGCAACCCCCAGAGAGGAATGATGGTCCCTGGGAGTAGCAGCTGCATTCTGAAAATGGAATTCCACTCTGGGGGCTGTCATTCCAGTCCCAGAGTAATCTATCTGGACCCAAAAACCTTAATGGAAAATGCATTCCACATTTTCTTTGCAACTTTTTTTGAGCTGCAATGTATTTCAGTGGAGTGGCGTTTCAATTTTCAGTGTTTGTATGCCAATTGAATTTGTCGGCTTGCAAATAAAGGGCTGATGTTTTGAGCCAGCTTGTCTCTGTTGAATGGACCTGAGAACAGGTGCCTGAGTGCGTAGTCTAACCTGAGAACCCACAGCCAAAGGGGGGCATTACACTGGAGAGCCACTGACAGTCTGACTAGACGGGGGGGGGGAAGCTTGCAATGCCCAACCATTTCATGTTTGTCAGTGTCCTTTATAAAATTAATATCTTCATTACCTGGCATTACATTTTATGACATACATGGCCTGACCCAACAAAATCCTATTTATATCAGATCTGGCCCTTGTAAAAAATGAGTTTGACACCCCTGTGAGTGTTTGTTTCTTAAAGCTACATGCACTGCTTCTATTATTTGGGGGTTTTAGACCTCTCAATATATTTTTTTTAAGATTTCAGATTTTTCAGGAAATCTAGGGCATTTTTCAGATTCATAGAAAGATCTGTCTTACCTGATCATGGCTCCAATCTCTGGATTTAAGTATCCACAGATTTGGCCATGATGAGAATTAAATATATTGATGATGGAATATTACTAATTTATTTGGATGCAAAGTATGGCAAATACTACTCAATAGGCAGAATGGACTTTCCCTTCCTTCCCACACCCAATGCACCCCAGTGGTTGTTTTGCTCAAAGCTAAGGTCCACAGAGTCTAGGCAGAAATCTCTGCAAATACAGGACTAGGGGCGGGGGGGATCACTGAGGCTGGATACAGCAGAGCAGAAAGCTTAGATGTTGTTCCAGCAAAGGCTAAAGACTGGGCAAGAAGCATGCACACCCTCCTCTCTGGAACAGACCACTAGAGGTAAGTACTCCAATGGCATAGAAGACTTTGTGGCCATGTGGAACTTGAGAGATCAGTTGAGGAGAGACTAGGGTGGCCAGTTCTCCCACTGCCCTGGGCTCCCTGTTTCTTGTCAGGTTAAACCATAGAGGTTTTGGTGATTTCTAGACCACTGCACCAATGCAATGATGCTACTTCCATTTTATGCTGAGGTGACATCATGGTATCAGCGTCATGCCTACCACAAAGGTCCCTGCCACAACCCTTGCAATTTCCTGCCAGGGAGGCAGCCTCTGAGGCTGCAGATGATTCTGGGATGGTGGATTCAGCATCTGGAGAAGAAAGGCAGGGATACTTTCCAGGTTGTCAGAGCTGATCCAATTTCTTAGGGTTCCTCCTGGATATCAGATGAGAGCCCTTGAAGGTGTCCCAGATGATGTCATCTGAGTTGGTCCCAGAGCTTTCAGCTTCTTAGCCCAGTGAGAAGATGGTGTCCTGATACTGGCTGCCCCCAAATGAAGAAAAAGAGATTGGATTTATACCCAGCCCTTCACTACCCAAAGGTGTCTCAAAGCGGCTTACAAACTCCTTTCCCTTCCCCTCCCCACAACAGACACCCTGTGAGGTAGGTGGGGCTGTGAGAGCTCTTGACAGAAACTGCTCTTATTCAAGAACAGCTCTTATCAGAACTATGGCTTGCCCAAGGTCATCCAGCCAGGTGCAAGTGGAGGAGCAGGGAATCAAACCCGGTTCTCCCAGATTAGCATCCGCACACTTAACCACTACACAAAACTGGCTGTTCCAGTGTTGTTCCAGTGAAACTGGCTGTTCAAATGTTGTTCCAGTGAAACAAGAGATCCTTAGGAACAGTGAGAAGTGGCAAACTAGAAGAGCAGAATGAACAAAAACCAACTCCCTCTTCCCCTGGTGCAGGTGCCTTTTCTCAGTATAAGATCACTTTTGCATTTAACTCTTAATTTCAAAATATTGTATGTGTTACAATCTTTAAAGGTACTGCAACAGCAGCTCTTTATATAGGAACCCACCATCTCTGCAGACAACTATAAGCATTGCTAAATGTACCAAATTTTAAATTCAGCTACATAAATGCCATCAACTTAAATTTGACATAGCTAATTGTAAAGCACCTAAGCTACCTAGAAATCACTGAGTATGGAGGAAGGAAATAATGGTTAGATCAAACAATTAATTAAAACCTGGGTTTAGGAAGAGTCACCTTTAAGCAGACAAAACAACATCAATTTCTAATATGACACACCACTGAGATCACAACTGCACTCTTCCCATGATGTGAAATAAACAGATCATTTTCCAATCAAAAAGTGCTGCTAAATTATCACAGCTTTCAAGATTTGAAATGTAATTTATTCTCTCATATCTGATATAAGCAAACCTATTTGATCTAGCTGAGCTTGCATATAATTAAATCTGCTGCCGAAGGAATCACATTTCCTTTTTTACACAAGAATTACCCTTCACAAGATAAACAAGGTTGCATGGAACGTTTTGGAATAGCAGGTTGTCCTCTTTATGTCCCTACCCAAATTAGCTTTATATATACCAGGAAGTTTCTATTAGGCTCAGAGTAGGCAGCTAGCAGCATACTCTTAAGCAGGTCTACTTGGCATCCTACTGAAGTCTAGTCAATGAGGCTTACTCCCAGGAAAAGAGAACTAGCTTACAGTGCAATCCTAAAGCATTCTTAATATTGCACAGTAAGCTAGTTCATCTTTCATGTGCACTGGAGGGAATATAGAAACATGGCCACTTGTACAAGGAGGCAAAGTGAAGCAGTGGCCTCAGGTAGCAGGTTTGGGGGGGCAGCAGACTTCACCTACACCAAGGCCATCCCATTCCCCTCCCCTTTCATTTTAGAGAAAGAGCTCTTAAACTTCCTTCTCTCCTCATTCTCCAGGTGTCTTTATATACAGCATGGCAAGCTGCAAGAGCCAGTGTGGTATAGTGGTTAGAGCACCAGACTAGCATCTGGAAGATCCAGGTTCAAATTCCAGCTCGACCATGAAGTTTGCTTCATAACTTTAGGCCAGTCATGCTTTTTCAGTCTCACAGTGTTGTCGTGAGGACAAAATGGAAGTAGGGAAAACAATGGATACCACTGTCAACTCCTACAAGGAGGAGCGTGGTGAAAATGTACTAAATGAATAATAAAGTTACGCATGCCCAACAGAGCTTCCTGCCACAATGTTTAAAAATGCCTAGGGAATGAGAGGAGGAGCATTGTCTGCTACAGCTCCTGGGTAGTGTGATGCAACAGAGAGGATGGGATGGCAGGAGCAAGAGGTGGTGGCCGGGGAGGGGGGGTTGCATAGCCCCTTGTTGAATAGCCAGGCACCCCTCCACTGGCTCTCCATCCAATGCCAGCTCAGAGATTGCTCCCTGCTGGTGCTAAGTCCACCTCAGGGAGAGCCGGAATCACAGGCACCCCTTTCCCCTGCTTGGCAATGATGGGAAAGGATTTCAAGGTGAAGGAATAAAACACTGGAAAATGAAATGTCTGTGGCCTGTATGACAGGGAAAAGAGCAGGCGTAGCAGGGGCAATGTAGAAGCAAAGAAGATTGTTAATGACAGAACTGGGACACAGAAGTTTTGTGTGAGGGGGTTGCAGCTTGAGGAATCCTGTTTTGTGTTATTCCTGCTTCTCCTCTTCCAGAAATACAGGCAAGAACATTTTAATAGAGGACTTCTTAGGCTAAGACTGGGCATTGACTCTGGCTTATGATTTGAAGCCTTTCTTTGGTTTTCATTGTATTTCAGTGAAAAAAATTCACCTTAGGGTAGCAATCTGCATAGACAGATGACACCTGTTTGAAAAGTCCTGAATTCTTTGCCATGGAAGGTATGTATAGACAATGATTTGGATCCCTGCCAACTTCTTCACTCCATCTTGCCGAATTCCCCCTTTTTATCACAGCACAGCTCTGTCTAGTTGTTTTGTCCATGGAGCTCCCAGGAGCCTCAAAATAACCTTACTGCTAGTCAGAGAGCCAGTTTGGTGTAGTGGTTAAGTGCACGGACTCTAATCTGGGAGAACAGGGTTTGATTCCCCACTCCTCCACTTGCACCTGGCTGGATGACCTTGGGCAAGCCATAGTTCTGATAAGAGCTGTTCTTGAAAAAAGAGCAGTTTCTGTCAAGAGCTCTCTCAGCCCCACCTACCTCACAGGGTGTCTGTTGTGGGGAAGGGAAGGGAAAGGAGTTTGTAGGCCACTCTGAGACACCTTTGGGTAGTGAAGGGCAGGGTATAAATCCAATCGCCTCTTCTTCTTCTTCTTCTTCTTCTTCTTCTTCTTCTTCTTCTTCTTCTTCTTCTTCTTCTTCTTCTTCTTCTTCTTCATCTACAATGGAAAAGCTGGTTAGGTCCAACCCCATGTGTTTGCTAAATGACAATTTTAAAATGTTTGCTACCTCTCTAGTTTGAATACAAAGAACTACAGGCAGAGTTCCGTTCTAAAGGTCTTCGGGAAGCTGGCCTTAAAGCAACAACAGTGTACATTAAGGCATTAAGGGTCAATATTGCACATGAATCCAGAAATACAATTTGGGAATAGATCCCACTGATTGAAATAATAATGGTTCTTCACATTTATAACCCCTTTTCCCAGAGTTATTACAGGCTGTTATTACCGTTCCAGTAGTACAGGTATGAAAAGATGACTAATCATGAGAGACAGTGGCTCACACTATGTGTATTCAATAAAGTCATAGCTCAGTTAAAATGTCAGTTGCAGACACTCCAAAGCCCGTCTCTTGCATGACATTGTGTTTCGATGCATCTCAAAATAATGGCTATTATCTCAAATGGTTTTCTGTTTCTGGATCCTGTGTGGCAATGAGAGATGTTTGGCTGGAAATATTTGAGCTAGTAATGGTAAAGCCAAAGGCATGGTCCTAATTTAATGTAACATACAAGAATCTCATCACAGCAGAGACCAATATTTTACAGTTGTACGGGCTTTTGCTGAAATAATATAGTTGAACAGCTTGCATAAAATTCAGTATCAAGGGGATTAACCTTCATTCCATTTGCATGTATACAAGAAATGAAAAGCAGGGAGTTCCATTCCCAGACCTGTTAAATCATTTTTCTCAGAACACTGGCTGCCTTGAGTATTATTAAGCCGGCACATATGGAATTTTTCATTGCTTTGCTTAGTCCTTTTTGTTCTACCTTAAATCTTTAATTCACATTTTTACCTAAAAGGCATCTTCTGTTTCTTCTAAGAGGATCTGAAAAGGAAGTTTTCTGCTACTTTCAACTTCAATTCAGATTAAAACTGAGTGGAACTTTAAATGTGCAATTCTGTCCAAATGAAATAATTTACAGGAAGAAAAATTGGACAAGACTTACCATGAGAATCCATTGTATGAATCTACCCTTTGACAACTAGCCAAAGCAATGTGTGAAATAACACTACTATGGTACCCAAAATAGTTCTGTATCCCTCCCTTCCTGTAGATTTTTGTGTAAGAGTACAACCAATTACTCCCTTCTGTCAAGTAGTACCCAAAGGCTACCTTCTGCTAAGTCTTCCACCAACAGAGAAAGACCTTCTGAAAGAAGAAGAGAATAAGAGATTGGATTTATACCCCACCCTTCACTACCCAAAGGAGTCTCAGAGCAGCTTACAATCTCCTTTCCCTTCTCTTCCCCACAACAGACACCCTATGAGGTAGGTGGGGCTGAGAGAGCTCTCTTAAGAACTGTTCTTGAGAGAACAGCTCTGAAAGAATTTATGACTGACCCAAGGTCACACCAGCAGATGCATGTGGAGGCATGGGGAACCAAACCCGGTTCTCTAGATTAGAGTCCGCACTCCTAACCACTACACCAAACTGGCTCTCCATCTGATGAAGTAAAGGAAGTATTTCTCCATCAGAGAGAAACAGAGCAGAATGCAGTCACTGGGTCTAACAGAAGTGAGCCATTGTATCCAACCAACAGTCTGACACTTTGCAGTAAACCGTAAAGTTCAGCTTAATTACTCCAAAATTCCATGGATGTGAAGCACTTATATGCCTTGGTAAGACAGCTGAAATGGCCTAGGAAAAAAGTGAAAAGGCAGTTCCAAATTGCAGGGGTTAGTTGGGAAGGTGATGGTGGAGGTCTTGTTGCTTTTAGGATGGCTCTAACAAATCAGGGAAGGACTGAAGTATGACATAATATGAAGAGTCTTCAATTAATCCTATTTAAAATTTGAGTGGCAGAACTTGTTTTGACACAAGAATAAGTTTTCTTATTGATAATATTGCTATCTTTCATTGGACTTTAGGGCGGACCTAAAAAGACATTAAAGCACATCTATATATTCTGTTCTGGGCTAAGAGTGTCAATGTGTGGGGCGAGGTCAAGGTCTTAAGGGGACTGATCAGTAGCAATGTTAAACAGCAGCAAACTGAGGAATGTAATAGATATGAGCAGGAAAAGGACCACAAAGGTTCTCAGAACCAGTTAAGGAAAGCTGATCAGATTCACTTCTTCAGGACCTGGGACAGCTCTTTTGTAATATAGGTGTTGTTCCTAAGAAAGCCCATGTACAACTGAGTACATACATAACCCAATAGGGTCTGATGATTGCCGAGGACTTGCAAAAAATAAAAAGGGGTGGGACTCTGGTTTAGAGACATACACAGTGGAATCATTTAAGGGTCTCTATTTGGGGGTCTTTAGGAAAGCTAAATAGGTCCAGGTGGGTTATTTCACACTCCTCACAAGAAAGCCCAGGGCTAACATTCCAGGGTTCAAAGTCTGATAGCTCATTTACAGAGGTACTTCTATGAAGAGTACTGGGAATTTAGGTTTGAGGCCAGTGAATTCAAAGACCCACCCCTAAAGAAACCTCAGAGGTGGCTTGAAGCTGGGGAAGAGCTCAGTGTGGGAAGGCAAGCACAGCGGAGTCAGGAACACTGGCCCTGGGAGAAACCTCACCAGTCCCATAGTTGTCTGACAGGGTTCCAGCCAACAGAGGAAGAGGGTGTGGGGACAAGAAGCTGGGATGGGCTCCTAGTGGGCCTTGGGAGATAAGGGGATGGGGCAACCCCTCTTTAAATTAAAGGTTTCCAGAGGGCCAAGGAGGAAGATGGCTGGAGTGTGACTTAAATTTAAACAACTGGCCAGCCAGAGTGAGGATGGGCTGAGGTGAGACTTGAACACCATCCACACGCATTCTGAGTCTTGGAGAAGCTTCCCAGGTCATGATAGCAGGATAGCAGAAGGAAAACAGGTGGGGCTGCTCACAGCAGAGCTTCACGTTATTGGAAAGGTCAGTAGCAGATGGGCATGTGGGCTAGAAAACTGATTATTCAATTGTATTTAATACTGGAAATCTTAACAGAAATTATTTTGTACTTACACTTCTTGACATCAGGAATACAGACAGATGAACTAATAAGTTTTATATTTAGGGAAAACTTAATGTAGATCTTTAGGTGAAAAAATCTGTTGCACATTGTTTAAGGGTAGCTTCAATCTATAAAATGCACTGATTGATCCCCATGTTCATATGTTTTCAGCAGGCCACCAGAAAACTCACAAGGCTGTTTTCCATGGCCAATGTACAACTGAATGTATTGATACATGTGAAAGTGCATATCAGCTAAGCTCAGTACACAGGTATCAATCTAGCCTTTGTTCTCTAACTGAGCAAATGTTTTGGTCTTGCGTGATAGCCTATCACACAAGAACAAACCAACTGAAAATCCTCTGCTTTGTCTGAAATCAGCCTTTGCATGACTTCCAGGCAATTTCAGTGAAAATTGACTACAATCTGATGTTAATTGTTTCTGTTGGTAAAATTAGGAAATTAGGTTTATTGGATAGGTTATTATTTCAAGGCAACAGACAAATGAGAGTGAAGGTGTGGAAAGTGTTCAGTTCGATAAGTGTGGCAACAGCACTGAAAGATGAAAACAGAAGAAATGCTCAGGTTAGTGGCAGATCCCCTAAATAAAGTAACCAGAATAATATCTGAGCTTCAGAAACTGTAATTGCATTACATATCTGTGGACAGGAGAAGGTGGGTGAATTGGAGAAATGGGAAAACCAGATTTATAGGGAAGCAAGGATTAATGTCCCACTCCCCAATGTTGTTCTTTTCCTTGATAATCTTGAAAGCTAAATTTGCAAAAGAAAATAATTTCTTTGAAGTAAATATGAGGGGGGGAATCCTTAGACCATGGAGTTCTGGGTTCCAATACTGATGTATCCATGAACTTGCTAAGTGTCTTTAGGCATGGTCCTAATTTCTCATGTGTGAAATAGGAATGCTAGCAATCTATCTCCTACAAAGTCTGTAGCTCAACAAGAAAGTGAGCACCCATTCAACACATCTCAGAGGAGGCCTCAATAATAACAAGTGAGCTTAATCTTACCAATTATATCATTTTGATCTTACATGGAGTGGCCAATCTTTCCTGGCAGAATTCGTGTGTCTCTAATGGCCATATCTTGGGCTCAGACTTAGCAGAAAAAGCTTTCTCCTATCACTCTGTCTGCATTCTAGGAAAGTTTCTCTAGTGGGATTTCTTTTTGCTAGTTTTTTGCTAGTTCACCCCTGTTGCTTGCCAAAAAAATTCAAGCTAAGACATCACAGTATGTGCTTGTGACAAGTTGTGGACCATATCCAGCATTACACAAAGCACTTGTAGTAGTTTCTGCATTTGCCTAAAACAGAAGGGACTCCAAGCTGTGAACTGTTGTCATCATTACACACTGAGTATTTCCTTTGCAATTAAAATGGAATCAAGGCTGCAACACACTAGTTAGGAAAAAATAATAATTTCTAGCCAACCATTAAGGTATATTAGCTTTCCTTTTGGTTCTTCACCTACAGCTCAATGACTTCAGCCTCCCTTTCATGGTAATAGGCTTGTTAGCCTGATTGCTCTTAGTTATTATCAAAATTAGGGGATTTGTGAGTTATTATCAATATGCAATCAGCTAAGGGAGCGATCATCTGTTTATACAGAGGTCCCGCCCTTCCAGAGGTACCAGTAACAGACACAGAGACTGTATTAGGTTGGAATTAAAGTCCTTTTACTGAAAATCTTCTTCACACACAGACAGTACACATACACACACTCAATTAATCAAGACTAGGAAAATAAAGAGAGATAGTCAGCACGTTTGCATGAGCAGGAGTTCGTTGGTGGGGCAATAATTATCTGTCCTCGTTGAATGAGCTGTTCCAATGGAAGAAGGAGGGGAAGAAAGGAAAAAGGGACATGTGGCTTGAACCAGCAAGCAACACATGGAATTCTAGCTGCAGACCTAGAGTTTAAAGATGGAGGAAGGGTATTGGGATAGCAACCTGGACATAAAAGGGATAAGGCTTACATAGGGGTCATAGAGCAGAAGGGTCGAACATGTGGTCAGGTTTCCTCTTTTATGTGGGGGTGTGGGGGATGGTCATATCCCATGGTCACATATCTTGGTTAGTACGTCCCTAAAAACATACTATTGGCTAAGAGGAATAGGGGAGGGGAGCTAAGGAGTGGTCAATATTGAGAGCTAGAAACTTAACTTGTGGCTGGCACCTGGGTGTAGGTGAGATGAGTCATTGGGCCAAGGCCATTGTCTTCTTGATGATCTTAGCCAGGTCCTTGATGGGTGAGTGATTAGTTGCTAAGCAACTATGAATAGAGTCTCTGAGCTACGTGTAGCGTTGCAGGTATGCGGGGGGGAGGGGTTTGCCTGCCTGCGTGTGTTGGAGAGGTCTCCTAATGGCATTTTGGAGTCCTTTGTCTTCATGCTCTGGCATGGCATGGTGTTTGGTGCTTTGTGCATACTGTGGAACTGATTCATTCACCATCAGAGGAGAGGGCTGGCAACCTTGGAAGGCCACTGGAACAGCAGTGAAGAAAGGAAGGTGTCCTTCTCTCAGGGTGCAGTCTCAATGGGCATCATAGTGAGTCACCATGCTTTACAGTTCCTTAAGCAGACTTTGCACAGTCCATACTTTATTACAGTTCATAAAAGGCATGAGGAAGCCTTGCAGGGCAATGGGCTTGATAAATGTTCCACATTGTATTTATACTTCATTTGTTTCTGTTTTGTTTAATTTCTGTAGTTCGATTGTTGTAAGCCACCCTGAATAGCTTGCGGAGAGATGAGACAGAAATCTTGTCAATAAGTAAATATACATTGCATGAAGTAGTTCCTTTCTTCTATCCAGAATCTAGTGTCCATCAGCCTCAATGAACTACCCTGAAAACTAGTGTTATGAAAGAAGGAGAAGGTCTCTTTGTACCATGATAAGCCTCTACCATGTTCCCTACATCCCCAATATTCTGGTATTCTGCCCACTCTTCTACCCTCTTTCTGGATCCACAATGTCCTTTTGGAGATGGGGTGACCAGAACTGTACCTTTGAAACATTTATGGCATATTGTATTTCCTGATCCCCCTGAGCCCTGCCTTTCTTCACCTGGGCTTCTTTATGCAGCACCATCTAATCCAATTAAGTCTGCAACACATCCCATTCCACAGTCTGTTCCCCATTAAGGTCAGAGGTGAAGGCAAAGAAATTCTCCATCCTACTCAGAGAATTAAACCAATGCTGAAAACCATTTTTTGATGACAGGCACACTCAATATCTATAACAGACTTTTAATAAACATGTTCCCCCCTCCCCCGACCTCAAGTCAATTCAAACAACAAAACATACACCATTCTGTTGCTTTTGTGATGTAGATTTCAATCACATTCCCAAATACCAAAGCAATTCTCCCTGGAATGATTTACCTCTCATCCTTTCAAAAAAATCTTCCTTTTCTTCTCCCAGTCAAGATCTAAGGTTTGTTTATATGGGTTTCATCCCTTTACAACAAAAGAACCCACACCTGCCCTTTTCACTTCCTTCTGAACTGATATTTTAATAAGAAATGACATCGCAGAGAACATTGCTGTACATTTTATGTATTTCTGCCAGGTTTCTAGTGATTCTTTGCTGACAGAAACATAGAGGGACTCTTAAACTGGGTGGCCTCTTTCATCTGTCATGTGTGCCTTGAACTGGTTCCTTTCAGAACTGTTTATTTGGAAGAAACATCTCATGAAACCAGGCGCAATCATCACCTATTCTGTACATGCTTTGTATGGAGAATTGCTTAGACTGGATACAATCTGACAGGCAATATGTATTGAAGAACATTCTTGAATACATTCTTATCCTGCTATTTCTTCAAGGATACTCGCATCCATATTCTTCACAACATACCCACGAGGTAGGCAGTGTTCCCTCTAAGCTGAGTTAGTGTGAGCTAGCTTACAGTTGTTTAGTTTCTGGCTCACACATTTTTATCTTCGCTCAGGAAGGAGGGCTCCAGAGCAACTTTAATGCCAGAAGTTCACAAAGTAGAATTTTTGCTCACAAGACTCCACAGTTCAGAGCAGGGGTATCAAACTCATTCGTTATGAGGGCCAGATCTGACATTAATGGGTGCGTTTAGACAGCGTGCTGGAGCGGTTTAAACTGCTCCGGCACGATGCGTTTTTTTTTTTAATCTGGAGAATCGCGCTCAGACTAACCTCCTCCTTCCGAGCTCCCCGCCGTCCTCCTGCAGGTGGGAGGGGTTTCCCCTCTCCTTTGAGCATGCGCACAGGCAGCCCTCTTCCGAACAGGAAGTTTGGCTGGTGCGAAGAAGAGCGATCTCAACAGGGGTCCTTTTAAAGTTTAAAGGAAGAGTCCTTTTAAAAATGGCCTCCCCGAGATCCCGGACTCCTCTAAATGCCTAAACTAGGCACCAGTAAACCTTTTCTTTTTTTAACTAAGTGCGGAGCTCCGCTCAAGCGCACACCGGTAAGGGGGAAAAAAAATGGAGGACTAAAACCGGAAGCTGGAGGCAGCTTCCCAGAGGGGAGGGGGGTTGAAGCACCCGGAAGTGGCTGGATGGAGCGATCAGACAGGGAAAAGTGCGGCTTGAAACGGAGAATGATGGAAAACACCACTTGGGTAAGTGGTGCCAAAATACTCCGTTTCAAAGGGGTTTGCTCCAGAAAGTGACGGCTGGGGACGGTGGGCAGATGTTGGGCGTGTGAACGCGCAGGGAAAAGCCGTTTCTGAGCCGTGCTGAAAACGGCTCAAACGGCGCGTCTGAACGCACCCAATGAGACCTTGTTGGGCTGGGCCATGTGTGCCATAAAGTGTAATGCCAGGTAGCTGGGAGATATAAACTTTATAAAGGACACAAACGCAAAGGATTTTTTTAACTTAAAATAAAAACATGCTTAAAATATTAGCACTCTCGCAATATTTTATTTAACAGCGTCTGATAACTGACACCTCTTTACTCTAAATTATTGCATCAAAATGGCTGTGCTGTTGCAATCCTGAGTATGCCGTTCAGGTGTGTATCTGTAAGCAGCTAAACCTACGATGACGCAGCAGCAGCAGAACTGGAAGAAGAAGCAGAAGACAGCCAGTTCTGCTACAGGTCTGATAGAAGCCCTCTGGGGGCCTGATCTGGTCCACGGGCCACATGTTTGACACCCCTGGTTTAGAGGGAGCACTGGGGGAAGGTCAGACTGACAGAGTGTCACCCAGTAAGCTTTTGGGCTGAGGGGGATTCTGAAACCTGCATCAGCCCAGTCTAACCAGTACAACTCACTGAACCCATACCTTTACACCAAACATAATTAAATGTCAGATCTCCCAACATGTGTTTTTTAAAAGCAGCTGGATGGAGATGGTTTTGAATCAGATCCCAGGATGCTCTAGGGAGGGAGTCTATCTTTTTATCCTGTGCTGATTTCCCAGTGGAATTCCTTCTCCCTGCCACGGCAAAAGCTGATTTGAGCCAGTTAAGAGACTGGTACAATATAACTGTTTGTCTTTTCCCCCTGTTAGGGTTAATGGCAGCTATGAGGAGGCTGTTTGCACTGAGAAAATGATATGTGGGAAACTGTTACCACCCCCGTCCCAGCGGTTCAAATTGCTGACAGCTGTTTTTTAAGGTTTGCAAATACATTGGGCAATCCAGTCAGGGATCTCCCCCACAAGTCTGCACCAACTGAGTACAACAAGATTATAGCCTAAAGAAAATGCAGAGTTCATAGCTGAAAGAGTAACTGGTAGGAAGCCAGGGGGATATAGCAGTCAGCATGTTACACTATGACTAGGGAGTAAAAGGTAAAAGTAAAAGTTTCCCTTGCTCAAAAGCTAGTCTAATCCAACTCTCGGGGGTGGTGCTCGTCTCCATTTCCAAGCTGAAGAGCCAGCGCTGTCTGAAGACATTTCCGTGGTCATGTGTTCGGCATGACTAAACACCGAGGTGCATGGAACGTTGTTACCTTCCCACTGAAGCGGTGCCTATTTATCTATTTGCAATTTCTTGCTTTCTAACTGCTAGGTTGGCAGGAGCTGGGGCCAGAGATGGGAGCTCACTCCATCACGCAGCACTAGGGTCTCGAATGGCTGAGCTATAAACTTTCCAGTCTGCAACTTAGCATCTTAACCTCTGAGCCACCACAGCCCCATGACTAGGGAGTTTTGGGCTCATATCCTCATTCTGCCACAAAAGTGAGTGAATGTCCTTAGACCAGTCACACTCCTTCAGCTTAACCTTCCTCTCAGGGCTGTTGTGAGGATTAATACAGGGAGGGGAACATGTGCACTACCCCCCTGGAGGAAATGTGAGATAGAAATCAAATAAATACTTAGAACAGCAGTATCAGGATTTCATCTTTGCCAAGGACTGTTAGGAGACAGTTTTCAAATATCTACCTAGCCTCATTACCTTGTAATAAAGACAATGCACCTGATCATATACAGAGGGCCTTTTTGTTACCAGCAGTCCCTCCCGTATCCAGCACTAAATAGTAGCATGCAAACCTAGCTAAAGTCCCAGTGCTCCTTTTTTAATTAGGCACTGAGTGATATCATGTGTAATAATCTCTCTGCTTCTGCCAATGCAATTAAAAGATACATTCAGCAGAGAGATAAAACAGCAAATATAAAGCTTTCATTGCTAAACAACCGCCAGCTTAATCCTGGCTGCCAAAAGGAAGCCCAAATAAAAGAGGTCTTATACACCATTCTGCAAGATCTTCATGCTGGTTACTGATATCACCCCACAATTATATTTCAGTACAGATTATCTTCAGGAATCCTGGTTTTGTTGTTGGTTGGGTGGGGGTGGCATCAAGTGCAGCCTGGATTTAGGGTTGCCAACTCTGGATTTTGAAATTCCTGGAGATTTGGGAGGCGGAGACTAGGGAGGGCAGGGTTTGGGTGGGTTCAACATGGTATAATTCCATAGAGTCCACTCTCCAAAACAGCCATTTTTTCCAGGGGAACTGATCTGGGTTATCTGGAGAACTGTTGTAATTCCAGGAGGTTTCTAGACCCCACCTGGAGGTGGCACTCTTAAGCCTGGTAACTACCCCAGTGAGAACAGCCCTATATATAGGCAAAAGGAAAATGAATGCAGTGAGGTGGCCTGAATACATGCATAATAATGGGGGGGGGGTTTCCCAGTGATTTGGTTGCCTGGTTCTATCTTTAATGTCAGATAAATGCAGATTGTATGAATTTATCCAAGGTAACAGAGAAAATGGATATTAGTAATCCCTTTTTCTGCAAATGTGTGATAGTGTGTACAAAAGCATTACATCGGTCTGAACCAATTCCCAGTTTGAAGTTGTTTTCTCAAAGCAGATTGATACCAACAAATTTTAAAATATCAATTTATATATATCTATATCTATATCTATATATATATATAGATATATACACACACCAAAATTGGGAACAGCTGTTTTCTGACAGCCATGGAATTTAAGCTTTATTCACTGCTATCCCAATACATTCATCAAAAGAGAACAGTCAAGATATTGCTGTTTTTATCTGCTTTGATGGCAAGTAAGTACCTAATTTTGACACCCCAGAAATGTAACGCTGCCTTTGCCATCTATTGGAACTGAGAGCAAACAGTATTAACACTCATCTCTCAAAACAGAATTATTCTAAAACCCTGCAAAGACTGACAGTAAATATATTTCAATGCTTGATCTTTCTTTGCCCCCCTTTTTAAAGAAAGTACAAATATGGAAAGATATCAGGTTCCTTAAATACCTTTGCAACCTGCTTTCTTCAGAAACATTTACCATGGATATCCCTAAAAACAAGAGTGCCCAGTGATTCAAAAATAATTATTCCAAGTTATTTCTATAACAAATGTTCCTAATCCCCAAGATGTGAATGGATTTGTTCCTATTACTTAGAGAACACACCAGTGACTTATGTGGGTGTTTGTTTTGTTTTGTTTTGTTTTTTGGCAGCATTTGCTTTATGAAGAGCACAGGTAAATGCAAAGAGTCAGTCCTACAGAGCAGAAATCTACTACCCACATCAGATCAGAACAACACACAAAAAAAGAAAGTCCATTAGAGTAGCAATCAGGGTTAAAAAAGAGACATCAACAGAACATAAAAGATACGGAGGAAACTGACCTTCCTAGCTCTAGTGCCCCCTCTGAAGTTCTTGTGCGTTTGGTACAAGGAAGCAAGCAAACAAACAAGCACTGCACAAATAACGCAGACCACAAGTGCTCAAAAAGTTATGCACAAAAATCAATTTATATAAGAGGACCACATATATCAGTGAAACCAAAATTACATCATATAGTGTGCAAGTCTATAAATACTACAAGTCCATAAACGGTATACAAACAAAATGAATAGTACAAGTCCATAGATGGTACACAGACAAAATGGACAAAGACTCCGGATTTTGATCTTCGTTTCGATAATTCTTCTTCAATAAGTTCACACTACTTCATACAGTACTCATAGTGTACAGAAGACTCTTAGAGGAAACTGACCTTCCCAGCTCTAGAGCCCCCTCTGAAGTTCTTGTGCATTTGGTACAAGGAGACATCTACTTCCTACAAATAGCATTCTCTGAGGAACACAGTGGACACAGTGTAGAGAGCACAACCCACATCAGCTTTTCATCATGTCCTGCCAGCAAAACAGATTCTTCCCCCGAACAGCCTATTCATACTGAGATCCATGCATGGTGTTGACTTGCAGCAATTGTCCCATGCAGCAGCAATTGTAGCTGAGAAAGGCAGAAATGGTGTATTCACAAATGTGACTGCTATGTAGGCTTCCCAATTGCTCAGGTCCAGCAGGAATTCCCTGGCCCCATCCCCAATCTTGCCCTCAAGAAATTAAGGGGTAGGGGGAATGGCTTCCACAGTGACCCTCTAAGGATTCTTCCTAGTCTCTACATTCTATTCTCCCTAATCTCTATAGAGATTAGGTAAGTGTTCCTACAATATCATCAAGAAGTGACATCACATCATCCTCAGACTGCATCATCCCCAGGCAATGCCCCCTAAGCCTCCCAGCATTTGCCTAGGCAGTGATGGGAACCCTACTGCTATGCACTGAGAAGGTTATAAGCAGGACCCCATTTTACTGAACAAAACTGTGCTACTAGCCTCCATGACAATAGGGCTAGACATGAAAATGTGATACTCAAATCTTTGGAAATACTGGAGAATCTCATGAAAGCTCATACTCACAAAAGCTCATTTTTCTGAAAGCTCATGCCCTACCACAAATTTGGTTAGTCTTTAAGGTGCTACTGGACTCTTACTCTTTTCTACTGGAGAATCTCAAATTCAACATTTTCCGTTCTGCGATCTCTTATCTCACTCTTCAGTTCTTATTCTCTTATTCTTATTCTGAGTTTATAGAATTAGCAAGGCCAATTCTAACTAATCTTCCTGGAAAAAACTGAGCTCACTAGATTTACTCAACATGCTAGACAGGAACTGCTTCAAAAGGATACGTTTGATTCATCAGTGAAATAAATGTGGCCTGATACGACATTCCTGCAATAGCTACATAGAGCAGGTTAATTGTGTCTACATTTAAAAAGGAAAGCCAAAACTATTACATAAACAGGGTGAACTGTGTCTCCATCAGAAAAGGAAATACAAAATGTTTTTGATATCTCCCACAACTATCAATACATCTAACTCTTGACATGGCCAAATCTGTGGATATTTGAATCCAGAGACTGGAACCACAAACAGGCAAGATAGATCTTTCTAGAAACCTGAAAAATTTCCTAGGTTTGCAGGAAAATCTTTTTAAAAACCACCTGCAAATAATAGAAGCAGTGCCTGTAGCTTTATGAAATGAAAGTCTTTGTTGCTAGGCAGCAGATAGCCTTTAAGCCTTGGTTTCTGTCAGTACAAGATAGGAGAAGGGTTCCTTTCAAGGTTGTTTTCACCTTTGGGGGAGGACTCATCAGGGTCAGGTATGGCAGTGATGTGGTAGCAACCACGGAACAACATGATACCATGCATGACCATGCAATCTTCATGCCTCACCAAAGATTGGCCATTTGCCAGCAGTTGCCCCATGAAAGGCAGGGTGAAACAGTGGTTAGAGTTTCAGTGTAGGATCTTGGAGACTCAAGTCGGAATCATCACTCTGTTGTGGAAGCTCACTGAGTGAACTTGGGCCAGTTACACATTCTCAGCCTAACCCACCTCACAGGGTTTTTTGTGAGGATAACATGCAGAAAAGAAGAATTATACAAGTTGCTTTGGGTCTCAAATGTTGAGAAAGGTGAGGAATAAATGAAATAAATAATATATTTATAAAAGGGAGATGGAGGAGCGGATAAATATATATTTCCGTGGGTGGGAAATAAAGGAGGAATCAGGCAAAGTTTGGCAAGGGAGGGAAGGATGAAACAGTATGGGGAGGGACGCCTCCTGCAAGGCCTTGCAAGTTCCTCACTGTGCAATGGGGCCTGGCCGGGCAGCTGCCCCTGCGCAACAGGGCTATAGTGTTCCCAGGGGAAGAGGCTGTCAGGGGGAGGGAAGGAGGGAAAGCTGAAGACAGAAGGGTGAGAAAGGTAGGCTGGCTGGCTGGCTGGTGGGAAAAAGAGGAACAAGTAGGAAAAGGGGAGAGGCTATGGGGGAGGGGGAAATGAGACACCCCCAAGAAGTCCTCACAGGTCCTCTGCTTGTCGTACTATACTTGTGAAGATGGTGTGATTATGGTACAGGTTACAGACAAGGGTTGCCTATCTTGCTCTATTTCACTGGTTTACTGGCTTGATGGTCTTAATTGCCTATCATACCCAGTAGTAAGATTACTGATCAGAATATTTTCTTTGGAAGCACAAAGGAAATGCCTGTTTTCCAATAGTGTAACAGTAAGGAAGCCCTGATGTGGATGGCCCAGGCGAGCCCAATCTCATCAGATCCCAGGCGCTAAGCAGGGTCAGCCCCGGTTAGTATTTGGACGGGAGACCACCAAGGAAGTCCAGGGTTACTAGGCAGAGGCAGGCAATGGCAAACCACCTATGAATGTCTCTTGCCTTGAAAACCCTGCTGCAACTTGATAGCACTTTCCACCAGCACCAACAGTAAGCAAAGGTTGCAAGGCCACACAACTGAAAAAATACACTGAAAAGCCAATCCTTTATGAGTCCAATAAAAGGGACCAGAGATGAATTTATAGGATTTGGTTGTCGATTTACCTTCCTTGCCTGTAAGAAACTGGTATTGAAAAGCCACATAATAATTGCTATGAACTATACTGAGAGAGAGAAAGGGGGGGGGGGACATACTTGAAAAGCCTCTTGAAGGCAGCAGCCTGGCTATTGAAAATCTATTTCTCATTTTGAAAATTCTTAGAAAACGCTCACATCAAGTGGCAAAATCACCAGTGCGCATTAAAATTCATGGTTGCTGCTTCTTCTGTATGCTGCTCTCGATGACAGGTTGCAGAATTCCTGAGAATCAATACATTGCATGGACAGAGCATCATGAATTGTTACTGTAGAAAGGTGATTTAAAAGATACTTGCAGGCCAACCATAGACCGTTCAATATGCTCCAGGGGAATTGTTATGCTTTTATATGTAGTAGGAAGTAAATCTGAAACAGCACATTATAAAGTCAGGCCTTCCTTGTGCTGAGACAGTACTGACGGTTTAGTTTCTCATTGACAGCCCCTTAAACAAAACCTTAGCGCTAATTTACTCCAGACTGTGGAATATCAATTGCAAGCTAAACTATGAGACTCTCCCACCCACCCATGTTGCAACAATATGAATGAGCAATGAAAATCACATCAAATTTCATGACACTTGCCTGTCAGGTGGAAAACAAGAGTTCTTGCTTGCAGGGGTGGTAGATGATAGGCGGGTGGGGAAACAGGAAAACTCTTGTTGGTAGAGTTTTCTTGTTTTCTGCCTTCCAACAAGAGTTCTCCTGTTTCCCCACCGGCCCATCATCTACCACCCCTGCAAGCAAGAGATTTCAGCCTGGCTCTGGAGGGAGCAACCAGGCTTGTCAGTTAACATGAAGATTTGAGCTGCTAGTTTCAAAAGTTAATTTTGAAAAGCTTCTTTGGGGCAGGCAGATAGGGAGGCGTCTGTTATTTTACCCTTGCAATGAAGTCTAGCATTGAATGCCATGGAGACCGCTTTGTCTTACTGAGAGGAAACATATTAATATATTCATTAGAAGTGTGAACCAGGGATGTAGCAAAGACACTTGCTGTGGCTTACATAAGATCTAAACTCAGAGCTACTGATGAGAGTTCATAACTGCTAAATGGTTTTTCAGTTTTCCCTTTTAGTCAGTGAATGGAATAAAATTTTAACTAGATTGTTGGGACTTGTATGGAGCAAATACACTTGCTCCTGCTCAGAAACAACTATACCACAGGGGTAAATGGAAAGCTGAACAATATGGGTGCGTTCAGACAGCATGCTGGGAGTGGTGTAAATTGCTCTGGTTGGATGCGGGTTTTTTTAACCCAGAGAATCGCAATCACACTCACCTCCTTGTTCTGGATCACTGCGCAGCCACATCGCTCCCCACCGTTCCCATGTGGGAGTGTACATCGTTGGGGTTTTTTTCTCTCAGTTTGTGCATTCACACAGGCAGCCATCTCTAGAACTAAAATTTTCATATGTGCACAGAACAGCGATTTCCACACTTCCCTTTAAACTTTAAATGAACACTTTAAATGAAACTTTTACCCCCGAAACTGGCCTCCGTGAGATCCTGAACTCGTCTAAGTGCTAAAACTAGGCACCATTTAAACTTTGCTTTTATTAACTTAGGAGCGGAGCTCCGCACATGCGCACACCGCTAAGGCATAAAAAAAATGGCGGACGAAAAGCAGAAGCCTGAGGCTTCCACGGCAGCTTTCCAGAGGGGAGTGGGTTGAGGCACCCAGAAGTGGCTCAACACCACAGGAGCGATCAGACATCAGAAAAGTGTGGCTAGAACCAGAGAATCAGGAAAACACCACTTGGGGACCTGGTAACAAAATACTCCGTTTTAAAGGGGGGTTGGTCCGGAAAGCGATGGCTGGGGACGGTGTGAAGATGTTGGGTGTGTGGAAAGACTATAAAGACTATCTTGAAATGAATTGGGATGTAAGAAATAAGTTACTCTGCTTTGATAACTATTAAGGATAGAAAAAAGAAAGTAATGACTGGATAATAGCTAAAATGTTACCTAAGGGTCAGATTGAATGAATTAATATGTTTTAAAAGAAGAATTGAATATGGGATAAGTTTTTATTGTTATTGAATATTGAATGAAACAGTTAGTGGGGTGGAGCATTGCGGGAAGCCACAAGAGGGGGGGGGAGGAAGGGGATAGTTGAAAAGGATGTATTTAAAAGTATTATGAGTTATGGAGCGTGTTAATATATCCTATCAATAAAAGTTTTATTAAAAAAAAAGATGTTGGGTGTGTGAACGCGGATATAAAATTTCTGCATGCTGAAAGTGGACTAAACCCTATGAGTGTTTTTTTTAATGCACCCTATGAGTGTTTTTTTTTTAATGCACCCTATGAGTGTTTTTTTTTAATGAGTCAATCTGTACTCCTACTCACTTTTCCCATAACAGTAAAACTATTGGGGCTAACTGGTGTGGTTAGTCCAGTCACCATTAGTTAACAGAGTGCTTAAATAAACCTACAAATGCAGGAACTTCACTTTACCAGGTTACTCAGATTACAAAGCTACACAGAGCCACATTGCAAGTTTAGAAGAGAAATACTTCTCTCTTTATTTGAGAAATTGAAAAGTACCGAGACTGATGAGTCCGTAGAGTGAAATCAGGTCATACTTTTATTTGAAGATCAGGAACAAGACAACTTTACCCGGCTCGCAGGCCGGTTTATATCCCCTGAAAACCCCACGCCCAAAACACACCCCACTCAAGTAATTGGCTATTTACAGTGGCTGAGAGTTCCATAGGCTCTCGGCCGGGAGTCTAACCCTCTGATTGGAGCAGGCTAGGACCCACTAAGTCCTTTGTTCAGGTGAGCAAAGCTCAGACATTTTGCCTGACCACGTGGCTTCCTTGCCTCGCACGCAGTCAGGTCTGATTGCATTATGTCTGATTGCATTATGTCTGAGTACATTACAGAAGTACATTTTGGATAGGAAAGAGCAGAGATTGATAGATTACCAATTTAGCAGCTAAAAGATGGAGACAGATGGTAAGAGGCCCATCTGCCTCACTGTGCCAAGAGAGGACTGCATATCCCTTTCTTGGTGCATGCAGGTAGAGAGCATGTCTTCATCCAGAGAAAGAGAGAAAAGGAGGAAGGGGAAATTCATCCCTGAGAACACAGTCCACATTTCAAAGAGGACAGTGGCAGAAGAGTAGATGCAGGAAGAAAGGTCAGTGTGCCTGTCTAGCTATCTAGTCTCTCTTGCCACTCAGTCTGGAGGTCTGAAACAGGGGACATCACATCTGGAACTTCCAAAAAAAACATCTGTGGGGACCTGCTTTTTACAGGACCGCAGGGGCCCCATTTGGCTGGGAAGGTTCCCTGCATAGGAGTAGGAGTGGCTCTGTCTTCCACTCAAAAACAGGACAAATAACCCACTCCTGGGACCATTTTTGCTCAAGAAAATGGGGTAAGGTGGGGAAGACAGGAGGAAGCCAGTGTCCCAACTTGCTAAAAAAAATTACATGAAGTTTGGTTCTTAGGAATCTGTCTAAGGCCTTTTTTGTAAAATGCAAAAATTAGGCAGCCAGCTCAGTCCTGTGAAAATGTTGAAAGAGATTATGATGACCCTCCAAAAGTCACCAACAATTGGTATATACCAAAAAGGAAGGTAATTAAATGATTTGAATTATTATAAGCAAGACTGTGTGACTCTGCCAAAGGACCAGGTTATGATCCATTTCCTTTAAATCTAAACTGTTATATGAGATGAAGTTTCCTTGCCTTATGGATACTATGGCTGGTTAGTTCCTAACAGTCCCTAGCAAAGAATAGTGAACAAATCCTAGTAATACCTGGGAGACATGTTTTCAAATCACTGCTCAATCTCAAAACCGATCCTGCAACCAAACAAAATTTGAGTCCAGTGGCACCTTTAAGACCAACAAAGTTTTATTCTGGGTGTAAGTTTTGTTGTTAGGACTTTGTTGGTCTTAAAAGGTGCCTCTCTGGACTCAAACTTTGTTCTGCTGCTTCAGACCAACACGACTGCCCACCTGAATCTATCCTGCAACTGTTAGCGTCTCTCCTTCCTACTTACTTCACAGGGATGATGCGGGGATAAAATTTATTTATTTATTTAAAATAGTTCTGTGCCAACCTTCCACCCAAATAGTGTCCCCAATGCAACAAATATCAAAACATTAAAGCAACATTTAAAATAAGGTATATGTAAACTATTTAAACATGTCAATGAAAACATATAGATTTATTAAGACAACACAACCTGGGAGGAGGACCAATAAGAATTGCTGGGAGTTCATCAAAAATCTTCCCTCACTGAGGAAGACAACACTGGAGGAACACAAATGAATATCCCTGGGGAGAGAGTTCCAAAGTTTGGCACCACAACCAAGAAGGCCCTTTCTCCAGTTGCCACACATCTAGCCTCAAATGGTTGGGGCACCTGAGGCGGGGCCTTCAAAGTTGACTGGATGGGTAGGTTGGGAGAAGGAGATTCTTTGGTATGCTGGCCCCAAGCCATATAGGTCTTTAAAGGTTAACAACAGCACCTTGAATTGTAAGACAGATAGACTACTAATACACAACTATTGTGATTCTTACTCTGTAGGGACAACCAGGTCCGTAGCTACCGTGGGGCCCATGGGCCCGGCCCCCTAGTGGTTTTTATGGGCCTCCCATTGAATTGTCTCAATGATTTCATGAGCAGCATCGTGGTGTTTGTCGTAGATGGGCAGGGGCCAGGGGTAAATGGCTGGCTTGGCTCTGATGGGCAACTTGAGCCAGAGCTCCAGCCTCTCGCCTATGCTGGCAGTGGCGGTGGCTGATGGGGCAGATCCAGTCAGATCAGGGCGGTGGAGGGTGGCAGATGATGTCGGACCCCAAGCACACTAGACCCCCAGGGCACCAGCTGCAGTGGTTTTCCCAGCCATCCCTCGCTGGGCTTCCACTCCTCTCCCTTGTGTGCCTCTCCTATTGTTGATCGTGCCAAGCCAGGCTCCTCCTTGCTATCAGCCGGATCAGCACTGCCAGAGCTACCGGTGTGGTGACGTGGGAAGAAGCATTGGGGCTCCTTGGGGAGGGAGCCAGATGCTCCACAGGGAAGCTGCCCCTCCAATTTAATTAGCTAGTGGCCCCCCAAGGCCCCCTCACAAAATAATCCCTAGCTATGGGGCTGGGGACACCCAGGCTTTTCAAAATCTGGTCTCAAAAGTCTTTTCTCCAATAATGTCCTTTTAAAAAGCCTTAATCCCCAGACCACTTACTCAGTATATCTCTGATTCGATGAGCAACGGATTATCCCAGTCTTTGGCTGCTGTTGCATTACTGGCTCCCAGCCTTCCCTCTTGATACACAGATGGGTTGTGCAGCTCAGCTGCTTGTCTTTGGCCCCTGCCCAGATTTGGGCCGCTTCTGTACTGTCATTTTTGTCACTCGTTTGTCCCTATTGCTTCAGGGTTCCCCCCCCCCAAAGTGTTTTGCTTTAGTAGTCCCAGAGGGAGCAAAACACATGTGGAAAAGGGTGGGAATCCAAAGCAATAGGGTAAAATGAGTAACAAAAGTGACAGTGCGGAAGTCGGTTTTGCTTGGACCAGCCCAGAACACGAAGCCACTGAACAGTGAAGGAGTACATCTGGTGATACATTTCTTATGTACCTTCATAGCACATGAAAGATTGAGGGTGTCACTCGAGGTTATGCTTCTCACTAGATTCCACTTTATTTCCATGGGCTTCTGTTTCCTTTTTCAGCACCACTGGCATGCAAGCCCAGATTAGTCTGTGGCAAAGATAGGCTTTCCAATTTATTCTCAGGCCCCCAAACAGAAGACTGCAGTGCATCTAGCTGAATGCTTGCCACTTCCCATAGAGATAAAAGAAGGAACCTTGTTTTTAGAAGTCCTGAATTGCTGTAGGGTTCTCTTTTTCTGATGGATGAACAAGATAGTACTAAGTGGTTCTCCCATGGATTATTGTCCAGCGGAGCAAAACAATTCCACTGCTGGGTTGTTGTGTTTTTGTTTTTAAAATACCGCCTTGGTATTTTCCACTGTCATATTGATTAAACTCCAGGTATCTACAGTGGCCAGGAAGCAAACATAGTACTGATGATAAAACCCATGATGTGAAACTCAAGGAAATGGTGCAAATCTAATCTCTGCTGGGAGGAAGTAACATCCACTGTTCATCTACCGTGGAAACAGAGAAGTCAAGCAGAAGAGAATTGAACATGATAAAGTAAGTTTTAAACAAAGATTGCTCATATGTGGTGAAGACATGAAGAGCTCTGATCATATATAGTGGGCAACAACTTTTGGTCACTAGCAGAGAAAGACCCTGCATCGTATATCATATAAATGCACCAATGTGGCCAATAGCAAAGAAGGTCTGGATGTATCTATTCATTGAGATAATAAATAATAATGCCATCAATGTTTCTGCAGTGAGGAACTTGCAATCC
This sequence comes from Gekko gecko, assembly GCA_029375565.1. Taxonomy (NCBI): domain Eukaryota; kingdom Metazoa; phylum Chordata; class Lepidosauria; order Squamata; family Gekkonidae; genus Gekko; species Gekko gecko. Next base: position 42,246,377 of record JAPDNY010000007.1, on the reverse strand, counting down.
AAATTGCAACTAAGGGAGAGACAACTGAAGGACGCAGGAGGAAAGAGACAGAGGCAAAAATAAGAATAATGACTTCTATAAGTATGTTTGGGCTTCATTTAAGTTGGGAGATGAAGCCTAAACGATGCAATCCAATCTCTCTTTTCTATGAAAGTGAATTAGGAAGCTTGAGAAAGAAATGACAAGCTACAGGCATTAGCCTCCTTTAAAGTGAACCATAGTAGGGTGATAACCTGCTGTTCTAATAGAAGACCTTGTCAGTCACATAATATGGTAAGTGTGTTTGTATACATCCCACAGGACCTTTCTGGGGCCTGGATGCTACTCATGAAACATGTTCTGCCTTCGTAGAGACTTATGGATGAACTAATCCACCAATCTTCCACCCATGGATTGGGACTTTCAAGTTGGTAATGGAGCCCTGCCTGCTGGGTCACAAGCCCCTGTAGAGCCACCATATTTTTGCTGCTTTTTGGAATGACCTGTTGCTTCTAATGCACACACAGAGAGAACATGGCTGCCAGACTTCCCGCTTCTCTTTGAATGCATGCTGAGAAGGGAAACACGATAGCAAGTGAGATCACTTACAGGTAAAGAGGATTGCTCCATGGATCAGATCCTTGGATTGTTCCTCGTTATGGTATCACACCCGGTGCTTGGCTTCTGTTTCCTGTTCCTGGCTTTCTTGGTCCACTGCCCATAGTCCAAGCTTTGACATGTGAGATCTTAACTTTAGCTCCCTCCTCTTCCTGTTATGTGATTCGGATGTTACATGACTTCCTGTCCTATGTTTGCAGTTCAGCGGTTTCCATGGAGCTGCCTGGGATTTCAATTTGGGTTCCAGGTCCAGGAAGGATTAAGACCATTGAACTAAACAACCTGGGACAACTGCCATTGATTAATTCAGAGGAACTCAGGGCAATAAAACTGCAGCTGGAGGGTCTGAAATGACAAATCCTTGAACAGGAAAAGGTCACAAATGATGTGTTTGGGAAAATAAAAGAGCATTAAATAATGTGATCCCTCTAGTGTATTTACTTCTGAATGGCAAGGTAGCAAGTCTTGGTAAGTGACAGTCATATCAGAGACTCAGGATCAAATTATTAGCTGTGAAACTCACTGGTGACTTAGGACACCTGTCTGTCAGCTATAATCTACATAATGAAATTGTTGGAAAGCTGAAATGAGTCCCCCTGTTATGTTGCCCTTACTCCAAGGAATGGTGGTATTAAAAATATGACATAAAATTGTTTTGTGAAATGATTCCTCCAAATAATAGTTATTTATATGTTTTTATTTTTGTAAGCCGCCCTGAGCCTGCTCCAGCAGGGAGGGCAGGATATAAATCTAATAAATAAATAATAAATAAACAGAAAAAGAGACTGGAACAAGGAGCGTCACACTGCAGTCTGGGGGGGGTGAGTACACAGGGAGAAAATGAGCTGCTCCATCGCTGTATTTCCAAAATATGCTGGTGGAATGCTCCAGTGGTGCTACACCCTGGCCAGGTGCCAGAGGGGCAATGCCATGGGGCAACGCCACAGAACAGCTGTAATGGCAGGAAAAGGGCAGCCAGACATGTGGCAAGAGTTAGCTGGCTCCCTAAGCTGCCCCAACTCTGGAACATCCCCCCCAACCAGCTGAAATGGACATCATCAAAAACCACAGCATAGCCCATAGGTGCCCATCGGTACCCATATAATGAGACAGGCCAAGTGCCTCCCCCATAGGTATGGTCCTGCCCAAAAGCCCCAAGAGAGCACAGGATTCCATCTACAGCCACAACCAATCATCCTCTCACCAGCGGCAGCCAAACCTCCTCCCCTGCATCCAATCACAGTCCCCCAGCATTATGTAAACCCCAACCAGGACACCCCATGGTTTAGTAGGTAGGGAATGTAGCATGGGACTCTGTCTCAGAGATCTCTGCCATGCACACAATGGACAGCATAACACTTTGGTGCCGGGAGAGACACAGAAAGGGTGCTCAGTTCTAACACTCAGGGGAGAAAGCAAAATCTATACTGTGTGGGTAACTTGCCTCATTTCAGAACCCTCGCAGGGACTCCATCTCTGGAGGCACAACATGACGGGGGACCCATACACTAACAGGTGAGCAGAGGTGGAAATCCTATTGCCCTCACCCAGGAGTCTGCATCGGCCTTCCCCATTCCCCTTGCATAAGCCTGGGCTGACAATGCTGGCTACCACAACTGAGGCCAGTGGTGTGTGTACAGTGGTGACCCAAGTCAGGATCACCAGGCACCATGCTCCATGTCATGCAATGGGGCATAGTCCCTGGAAGTGAACTTGGAAGCACTGCCTATGACACTGGCAGCCCTGAACTGGCCATTAGCACCCTCCTTTGCTATTGTGACCCCTCCCCCCAGGTGAGAGACAGGGTCCAACTGTGCTTTGGGGTGCCCGGTGGCTGCCTCACTTGGCTCTGCCAATCGGCTTGCCAAGCAACCACAGGACCCATTCCCTTGCAGAACTGGAGCCCGATGCCACAGCAGTAGCGGATGGAACAGTTGCAGTTGCAGAGCACTTTCTCGGAGGATCAGGAAGTGCCATCTGGATGGCAACAGCATGCACTCTGGGGGAGTCCCTGGCAAATGGATGCCCAGGAGGTAGAACTGAAGACCCCACTGAACTTTAGCTCTGATCAGCTGCAAAATCTAGAAGCTTGTATGGGGAATCGGCTGGTGGGTGGTCTGAGGGAATATAGTGGCTGCTGTAACATGGCACGATGCTCTCTGGGTTTCAGACACCCCACAGCGCTGCTGGCATCTGATAACCCATGCAAGTGGGTGGTGCAGGTGACAGGGATCCAGAGTGGACACAAGGGAACTGCTGCCATCGGTGCAGCACAGAGGCGTTGTGGCCAAAATGATGGCTCTCCGGGGTGGCCTATTGTTAGCCCCGACGCCATTATGGGGCTTTGCTATGGACTGTTTGCTGTTGCCACATGGTCTGTGTACTTGCTAGACTGTAAAATGGATGCCAAAGGAGGAGCCCATAGGGAAAGGAAAAAGCTGTCTTTTTACTCTGAGGGACTCCATTGCATACCTGCCGCATGTCACATACACGGATTAAGGGCCATACAGCAGACAAAGGACTTTTCCTCTGCCAGTCATTTGCACGAAGGGATTAAGTGCCTTCCCCACCCAAACCATACATTTGAACAATAGGAGAACCATCAGCTACCTGGAGAAACCATCTGCCTGCCAGCCAGCTTCCTCTGTCCAGCCCCCAGGTATCCAACGGACAGTGTAGCCAATAAGATTTGAAATTGACACTGACACAGCCGGCTGGGAGGGTCAGTAGGTGTACACCGCCTGGCCTTCCACGCCCAGCACCCAAGACGCTATAAAAACACGATCTCTGGGTTAGCTCAGGTCGCTCGCTTGCTGCCCTCCTCCTAAACCAACGCTCTCAAACCACGACCTCTGTTTGTCTGCTTTATCCTCTTAAGCCCCCATCCTGTACCCGAACCCTTGCCTCGCTTCGTTCCAGTCGGCCGCTGGAATTATACACGTGCGTTGTTAGCTGGTCTAGACCACATGTCCCTTCTTCCATCCTTCCTACCCTACCTAACCCCACTTGCTGGAAGATTTAGGAGCCGCGCCTTGGAGGTAAATATCGCCCTCTTCAAACCAACGATAACCTGCTCATGCAACTGTGCTTTGTCTATCTGTGATTCTTAGACCTTGAATGTGTGTGTGTATGATTTGCTACTGTTGAGTGAATTGTGTATTTAAGTAAACTGTAATATTATTCTGAGTCCTGTCTCTCGCCTCTTCACTGGGAAGTTTCCACGGCAGCCCATTCCTCGTAGACATAGACCAAAAGATCCCGAAATTAATTATACCTGTGGCGAAGTGCTTCACCCCTAGAGAGCATTTCACCCAACACTATTGGCTGGGCTGTCCTGTCCCCCCTATTTGTGGTGTGGGTGTATGTGGGCAAAACATCAGTTCTGCAGTTTTTGCCAGCCTTTCCCATCCCCATGTGGGGACTGATTGAACCCTGACCATGTTACCCCAGTGCTTTCCCATTGAGCCACGCTGATTTCTGCAGTGGCCTCTACCTGTCCCCATGTGGCTGCTGGTGGTATCCAGACTGCAGTGGGGTGCCGAATGCCTGATGGCAGGCCTCCTTTGAACCTACCCTCTTACCCCAGTGGCTAGAATGTGTGTCTGAATTCTGAGAGTGCCGGTTCAAACCTGGCCTCTGTCTTTTTTTGTCTTTTTACTTTTTCACAGGAGAGGGTGTGTTGCTCAGAGCAGGGATGGTTGTGTGTAGTCAGCACTTTTGCTGCCAGTCGAAACCTTTCTGGGGAAGGCATGGGTGCCCTCCCAACTGCAAGAGTACCCTTTCCTTATAGGCTTGGGGGTTGGCACTTGGACCATCTGCCTCTCTTGGGGCTGCAGTGTTGCTGGGTCTTTCCTCCCAGTCTGCTTGCTCTCTGTGTGGGGGTAGTGGCAACAAAGAAATCAGTGGGAAGTTCTTGGCTGTGCCTGTATGTGACACTCACAGGGATGTCATTGGCTGATTGGTGCACATAGACAGGGTTACTATAGACTTCAGCATGTTTATTATGCTATCTGTGCTGCTATTTGCCCCTGCACAATACCCATGGAGAATGGACCAGCAGCACTAGTTTTTTGCATTGGTGGCTGGCCGCCACCACCGCAGTGGCCCTCAGGATTGTACTGCCTGAGAACTTGTTGGTTCACTATTTAGGGCAAACATACACATGTTTTGATCATCACTAATTCCTAAATCCTTTAAAAATGATGAATAGTCTTTGACAGGTTTCTAGATTCTTCTGCCTTTAGAAGGCACAACCATCTGTTGTATTTAATGCAGAGGAAATTAGAATAATTATAGCAGAATGAAGCATTAAATTGTCAGAAACCCAAGCACAAGTTTATCCATTCTTGTCAAGAATAATACAGTATTTACAGGACACTCCAGTGTAATAGATTTCCAGCCAAATATGTTGTTATCTCGGAACTATAGTTCCAAGAGAGAGCTGGTAGAGACTAGTCATGTCCACCTTGAGTTCTAAATACAGAAAAAGCACAGGGTATAAATATTCTAATTAAAGAAATTACATGCTGTAAAGTTTGGATGTGAGAAAAGCACTTTCAAGTTCCCCTCACAGAACTAACTCATTGGGTGACTTTGGACAACCCATTATCATTCAGCCAGACAGCACTTGGAATTTTTTTTATCAATCCAAAACACAGTAAATATCATTTTTTTACATTTCTTAATTTAAGACATTTTTAATCATGCCCCTTCTCCAAGAAGCTCCGGGTGGTGTAGATTGTTCTCGTGTTGTCCTCTCAGAAGCCCCATGAGAAAAATTAAGCTGAGAGAGAGTGACTGGCCCAAGGTAACCCAGCCAGCTTCTGTGGCAGAGTAAGGATTCAAATCTGGGTCTGCTGGATCCTGATCCAACACTCAAACCACAACACCATACTGGCTGGATTCCTTGGAAGAATGGTGGGATTCAAATGTAATGAATAAATCCATCTGCCCCACTTTGAAATTCACCAGAGATACAAATGTAGTAGCCATTTCTTATTTACAGAAGAGATGTTTCCAGTTGTGGAGAAATTCAAAATATCAGTAGCATACTCATCTAATCTCGTAATGAAGAGAAATAGCCATATTCTCTGTATGTATTCTCTGAATGTGCCAACATTCACTGGATTGTGGAGAAAGCACCAGAAGAACATCTACTTCTGCTTCACTGACTACGCTAAAGCCTTTGATTGTGTGGATCAGAACAAACTATGGCAAGTCCTTAAAGAGATGGGAGTACCAGACCACCTCACATGTCTCCTGAGAAACCTGTATAAGAGTCAAGAAGTGACAGAACCAGATATGGAACAACTGATTGGTTTAGCACATAGGAAAAGGAATACGACAAGGATGTATATTGTTACCCTGCTTATTTTATTTATATGCAGAGTACATCGTACGAAATGCCAGCCTGGATGAATCACAACCCGGAATTAAGATTGCTGGGGAAAACATCAACAACCTCAGATATGCAGACGATACCACTCTAATGGCAGAAAGTGAAGAGGATCTCAAGAGCCTCTTGCTCAGGGTGAAAGAGGAAAATGCAAAAGTTGGCTTGAAACTAAACATCAAAAAAACTAATATCATGGCATCCAGCCCCATCACTCCTTGGCAAATAGAAGGGGAAGCAGTGACAGATTTCACATTCCTGCAGATGGTGACTGCAGCCATGAAATTAAAAGACGCCTGCTCCTTAGGAGGAAAGTGATGGCAAACCTAGACAGCATAAAAAAAAGTAGGGACATCACCCTGCCAACAAAAGACTGCATGGTCAAAGCAATGGTATTCCCAGTAGTAATATATGGCTGCAAGTGCTGGACTATAAGGAAGGCCGAGCGCCAAAGAATAGATTCTTTTGAATTATGGTGCTGGAGAAGACTCTTGAGAGTCCCTTGGACTGCAAGGAGATCAAATCAGTCAATCCTAAAAGAAATCAACCCTGACTGTTCCCTGAAAGGCCAGATACTGAAGCTGAAATATTTTGGCCACCAAATGAGAAGGGAGCACTCACTGGAGAAGACCCTGATGCTGGGAAAGATTGAAGGTCAAAGAAGAAGGGGGTGGCAAAGGATGAGATGGTTAGACAGTGTTATCGATGCAATGAACATGAAATTAAGCAAACTCCAGAGGGCGACGGAAGACAGGAGGGCCTGGCATCAGGGCCAGCACTCTCACTAGGCGAACTAGACTTTTGCCTAGAGCGGGCCAATCACAGGGGTGTCAAAGTGCACCCCCCACACACCAAAGCCCCCCGCCCCCGCCAAAAGTCCTGCGTACTGCATCGCCCCCTGACCCCAGCCGCCGCCTCTTTCTCCCCCCCCCCGCCAAAATCCCTGCTCTCAACTCTAGTGCTGCTGCTTCTGGAGCTGGGAGCATCAATGTTCCCCCGGGCGGGCAGCCCCAGTGCACTTCCTCCTCCCTCCCTCCCTCCCTCCCTCCCTCCCTTCATGGGAAGGCATCCGGGCAACCTCAACTGGGTGCCCTGCCAACTGAGAAGGAAACGGAGCAGAAGTGGAGGAGGCAGGAGAGGTCTTCACTTAGCAGGAAGGAAAGTAAGCACAAGGGGGGAATTGTTTTGCACCGGGAGAATCCCACTGGCCGAAGAGCAGCGGGGCAAGGGCGGGAAAGCCCCCCAAGGCAGCAACTGAATTGTGACTGGGTTGTGATCTGGGGCCAATGCATTTCTGGAGGGTTCTGTATCCTTCTGTCCCATCCACTGAGCCCGGCCACTTTTCACTGACTTATCAGGGACAACCAGAAGGGCAGAAAACAAATGAAAAAAAACCCTGTGTGGAAAGATCTCTCTCACACACACACATCATGTTTCAGAGATCACCCAACCCTGCACCAGGATCTTGCCCATGTTCCCTCCAAGGAGCTCTCAAACTTCAGGCACGATTCTTCCCTGCCCTCCCCCATGCCCCTTTCTTGCCCCCAGATCTCTTTAAGGAAGCAGAGACGCACCTTTGCTGCAATCACCCCAAAGACAAAGTCTTTCTCCGACCTGGAAAAAAACAGCTGGAGGAGAAATATTTCATGATCTTTCCCTCCTAGGAACCACGAGTGGTGGCTTTACGCCATGCGATTCCATTTCAGGGGACTTGCACTTCCCTGCCCTTTCTAGGAAACACCCAAACACAAATGACACAGGGACCCCCTCAAGTGTGTGAACCTGTCCATTCCTCTCTCTGACTTGCACAGGCTTTTGGGGACTGTAGTCCACACAGCAACGAGAACAAAGGTAGTCATGAAACAAAACGTTATCTTGGATGGGATCCTCTGCTCCCCCCCCAGCCTCTGGTTCTTCTCAGTTTCGATTCAGCTGTCATAACTAATCACCACTGATGGACCTCACCACCTCCAAGAATATGTCCCATTCCCCTTTTAAAGCCACATCAACAAGTGGTCATCCAGTTTCCTAGTTGTTAAGTTCCCATAAATTGACTATACAGGATGTGAGGTAGGACTTCAACCTGTGGATCATTGGAACAGACAATGTACTCTCTGGAAGTTAAGGTGAGTTTGGTATTCTGGGACTTTCACCATCAGAGAAGAAGAAATGGATGTCATGGCAATATTTCTGTCTTTAACAGCGTGGGTTTTTTGAGGGGGGAGAATTGGCATGTCACATTGCATAAATGTTGGAAGTTAAGGAGATTTGTGTATCCTGAAACTTGCAGCCTTAGGGGAAAAGGAACAGAAGATATGGGAATAGTCAATTTTTTGTTCTGTGAGTCTGTACATTGCCAGTCTGGGGAGATAATGTTGGTGACTGTTTTCCACTCAGTTCTTGTGGAAGAGCACACTTCTTCAGAACTGGGTGGATCTGATTTAGCCATAGTGATCTCCCACATAGTGATTTTTAAAATGTTTAAATGCTATTGCAGCAGTCAAATTTGGGGAGTCAGTGTGCTGTTGGGGTTTGATGTTTGTGGGGGAGGGAGAGGGGAGAAAGTAAGCCTGGCATATCACAACATAACCAAAGCCATTGCTCATGTTTATTATCATCATCATTATTATTATTATTTCCTAAAATGCATTTATGTTTGAAAATTGGTGGGCACACTGGGGGGGGGAGGCATCAGATGGTAGCCTCGCCTAGTGTGCAAAAAACCCTGGAGCTGGCCCTGCCTGGCGTGATGTGGTCCATGGGGTTGTGAAGAGTCAGACTCAACTGTGCGACTGAACAACTGTATGTGGGTAGGAGCATCATGATGTCTTTTCTGGTCTGTGGCTGTCTGACTGCAAAAGAAATACATTTCCCACATAGAGCTACTGTCTTTTAACATGACACACACACCCTTTCTTTCAGGACAGTCATCAAACTCTCAGCAGAGGACATAAAAATCATTGGGTTGGATCCAGCCAGCATCTTTGCTCAATCTAATCCAATCTCTGTCCTTATTACAGCCCCCATTCCCATGTGGCTTTTGTCCATGCAGATAGCACAATCTGCAGCATAGCCTTTTGGGCTGTAAAAGGCTCTCTTTTTTTAACCAGTGGAAAATCTGGTTGGGTCCAACTCATTAGCTACATTTTTTAAAAGTCAAGATGGTATCAAGCTTGCCTGGAAAGCACAATCTGTCACAATGACACTGACATTCTCCTCTATAATTCCAGTTTATAATTCCAATTTATAATTCTCCTCTATAATTCCAGCTTGCCTGGAAAGTTAAGGCCCCTAACACCTGATTGGAGGCACTCTTTCTTTTATTGTGTAAGGTTTCACACAACCATGAATCATCTGGCACACACTCAAGTCTGCCAAGTAAGGAAAGGGATCATGTGGCATCAACAGGGAATCAGAAGGAATCCACAGTGACTGGGAAGAGACCTCTTTTCCTATGCAAATCCTTGAACCTGCTCTCCTGTGCTCCGTTCTCTTACTGGGGCATTGGCTAGTAGGGCTTTAGCCTCAGCTCAGATAATTTCTAGCTTGATTTTGTTAAGCCACCCTTCCCTTAAGAAACTCTAAGGGTGATGTAAATGGTCTGTAAAATGGTCTTTACAGCCCTATTGGGTAGGTTATGGTGAAAGATCAGGTCATCCAGTAAACTTCTTGCCTGAACTCACAGCTAACCCCCTAGTTAGGACCAATGTTCCCTCTAAGCTGTGAAGTCTTATGAGCAAAAATTCTATTTTGTGTGCAGTTGGCATTAAAGTTGTGAGTGAGCAATTTGGCTACTGCATAAATTAGTTTGCTCTGGTGCCATCCTTCCTGAGCTAAGACAAAAATGTGTGAGCCAGAGGCTAAAAAAACTGTGAGCTGGCTCACATTAATTCAGCTTAGAGGGAACACTGGTTAGGACTAGGAGCAAAACGGAAATGTCACTGACCAAATCACTGGAAGTCTTTCTTCTGCCTCTTTCTTTTACTCTCCACAAACAGTTCCGGTCTTCATAACTGTGGTAGAAACATGACCTCAAGGCATTGCCAATAGCCAGTTCCCTCTCAACACAAATGAAATGAGATGGACAGCCATTAGCTGCCTGACAGAAGCAATCCAAACCAACTCTGCCTCACACCAAACATTTATTCTTACACATATTTTTCAAAAAAAAGTCTTGGAAAACTAGAAGCTAAGAACATAGAACTAGAAGCATGGTCAGTTTCAAGAGGGAATTAGATAAACATATGGAGCAGAAGTCCATCAGTGGCTATTAGCCACAAGGTATAGATAGGAACTCTATAGGTGATGCACTCTATTCTTGGTGCTGGGCGGGGGCAGTGGGAGGGTTTCTAGTGCCTGGCCCCACTGCTGGACCTCCTGATGGCACCTGGTATATTTTGGCCACTGTGGCAGAGTGTTGGACTAGATGGGCCATTGGCCTGATTCAACATTGGCTTCTCTTATGTTCTCTTATGTTAACATGATTTAATTTGCTTTTTTAAACGGTGTTTTATTTTCAGGGAAGAACATCGAGATATAAAACAGTATACGATGTGTCTCTTTCTTTTGGTCATTTCTGAGTGGCTACAAAACAAGAAGCTTTTTAGTATTAAAGATGTTTATCATATATATTACCAGCAGCTTTCAGAGACCAGATACATTAATATTGTATCTTGTTTATCTTAAAAAATCCCTCAGGTTTGCAGCATCTTTTTATACAAATGGAATATTTGGTTGACACAAACATGCTTATTCTGTGGCTCCCATATTCTGCATGATAATCAAAACCCTTTTACTGCTCTCAGCCCTGAAGCATTAATATTGGTATGAAAAAGCAATATTATTTCTGCTTCACGCTTCATTCCCAACAAATCAATCTAGCATCTGAAACCATCATTCCTTATCTTGCTCTTGTACCATTTTTTTTTAAATTACAGGGAATGAAAGCATATAGTAGAGCAGACATACCAGGGCTGCATTTCTACAGCCACAGCCTCCCACAAATATGTGCTAGACAGGGAAATACTGTTATAGGTAGGCTCAAATGATGGAAGATTAGCAGACCATACATGAACTGGGGTATGGCAGTGATGAAAGATTAATATATTTCTGTATACTTCTTCCTTTATTTGGAAAATGTGTATGCCATCTCTCCAGACACTGGCTTTAGGTGGCTTCCAACTAAAACAACCATTAAAAACAAAAAAACCCCAATAAAAAAAAGCCAAGACATAAAAACAACATAATATAAAGAATCAGCAGCCTGAAATGTTATTGGTCAATCAGTCATGAGACCAGAAGCAGATAATAAAACAGCTTTTTTAAAAAGATACCCCTTACTTAAAAGCCCGGCATTTGAAATATGTTACTTGGGTATATTACCCAAACTGAACCCAGAGAAAGGGAAATTAGTTTTAAAAGGGTTCCAGAAAAGAATAACATGAGACCTCACTAGGGGTACCCCCACAATAAAATTATGAAGGAAGAAAGTGAGAAAGTGGGATTGGAAAGCTTTACTGTATGCAAAATAAAATGTAAAGAACTTACACGAAGGACCTGAAAACTAGTTCCCTACGTAATCACACAGAGAGAGAGACTCCAGCAAAAGGTGTTGCACTTGATAAAAAAGAAAAGGGAGGAAATTGGGAAGTTTTAAGGAAGGGACCTGCAACCTGAAATCCTAGGCTTGAGACCTGGAGAGGTCCAAGGAGCAAAGCAAAGGAGAAAAGCTAAACAAGGAGAAAAAGCCTGCAACACAGCTGCAGGGATTTTCAGGTAGTGGGATCGTCTTTTTATGGGGAAGAGTCCCATAGCTGGACATGGGAACCTACCTTCCCAGGAACATTATTGGTCCAAGATAAAAAGTTTGAATCTCACTGGCTGGTTTAAAGTGAACTGCTGTCCAATTTTGGCAGGAAAAAGTGGGGGAAATACCTTAATCAGGTTATTGTGAGCCAAATCTGCATGGGCACAAAGAGCCTGGGTGAGGCATCGGGATTAACATACTTTAATTAGGTTGAAGTGAGCCAGATCTGCACTGACACAAAAGTTTGGGTGAGTCAAGATAGCTCCTGAAACAGGATGGAGCATAAATGAATGTCTTGAGTGCCCTTCTTGATGGAGTAAAAAGGGAAAAGATGAACCAGGCATTAGTTAATGAAATAGCAACTTCCTTGGGCTGGCAGACACCTCTGGGGTATGCCAGGATATTCCAGTGTTGAAAAGTCTTTAATGAAGTAATGTCTTATTGCTATTGAGAACCCTAAGCTGGAGGAGATTGCACTTAATCAGTTTGCAATGCCAGCACACCCTACCTCTCTCCTGTACCCAGGTGCCTTAATGAGACTTCCCAGGTCTCAGGTCCCCTTGGTACTTAGGCAGTAAAAGAGGGTGCCTACTAAAACAACTAAAAATAAGATGGGGATCCCGTTAACCAAGGGGGTCTTGGCTGGAGGATAGGGTAGGATCCTTACTAGTAAGATAAGCAGCAGGTAAGCATCAAGGGGAGGGCATTCCAACGGTGAAGAGCCACCACTGAAAAAGCTCTGTCTCTGGTTGCTACCCATCACACATCTGAAGGCAGGGTTACACTCCAGAAGAGGATCTTCACTGGGGGGCTGGACTATACGGGCAGAGGAGGCAGTACATGCAGCATCAAACTTTCTTAATCCAGTATTCTGTCTCCAATGGCAGCCAGTGAAACAGAGGCAAAAGTGACTGGAATAAAGAATTCACTGGACTGTATCCCACCGTTTCCTCAGCAAAGACTGAAGCCTTGCTTCAGCCTAAGGAGCCTTCCTCTGGTGGAAGTGACTCTTCTGCTGGGGAAAAGAGTCACCTGTGTTGAAGGAAGATTCCTAAGGCTGGAGGAAAACATCAAACTTCACTGAGTGATAGGACACAAGCAATTATGTAATGCATGTCAAGAATAATGGCTCCACTCCTCTCACTGGGGTGTGAAGCCTTCCTCTGGCCTAAGGAGTCTTCTGCTAGAGGAAGGGCATGTTCCACTGGAGGAAGATTTCTTATGCCAGGGGAAGATTTTCAACTTGCTAAGTGGTAAAAACAAGCTAACTTCTTTGACAGGGAGTTACAGAGCGTGTTGTAACAAGTTTCAAGGTCTCTTCCACAGTATTCAATAATCTGTTTGGTGTAGTGGTTAGGAGCGTGGACTCTAATCTGGAAGAACTGGGTTTGATTCCCCACTCCTTCATATGTAACTGCTGGTTTGACCTTGGGTCAGTCATAAGTTTTCTCGGAGCTGTTCTCTCAGAGCTCTCTCAGCCCCACCTACCTCACAGGGTGTCTGTTGTGGGGAGGGGAAGGGAAAGGAGATTGTAAACTGCTCTGAGGCTCTGAGCAAAGGGTGGGGTATAAATCCAATCTCTTCTTCTTCCTGACAAAGATATTATTCTCAAAACATATTGGGACTGGGGTAATTCTGGGGTTCTTCCAGAATTATAGTTAAAATTTAGACTACAGAGATAAGTTCCCCTGGAGAAAAATGGCAGCATTGTAGAGTACACTCTGTGGGATCACATCTTTGCTCTCCAAAGTCTGCCTGCCCCAAGCTCCACCCCCAAATCTCCAAGAATTTCTGAAGACAGAGCTGGCAGTCCTAACTGGAACACATATGCTTGTTTTCCTTCTTTTTTTCTTCCTGAAAATTAACACATGTGGCATAAGGTTCCACAAGCTGTAATGGCATCTGACAAAATACAACAGGATCAGGCTTATGAGTGTTTATGCCACCATCATTTGCTTGGTCTTTAAGGTGCCATGAACCTTTTTATTCATTTAGTTAAGCGAGAGCCATGATATTGACACAAATGAAGTGTCTCATTCAGTACATTATAACAGAGAAGCAGGAGGGAAATTTCAAAGAAGGGAATGTGAGGCAAAAGACAAGGGGAGGTGAACACTGTGTAAATGTATATTGATATAGTTGCTATATTACTAAATTTAATAACTTACATCTTAATGTATTTTTATTTTGAATGTTAGCATGCTACTCTCTCTCTTAAAAGTGTCTGAACAGCTGGTCAATGGGTTGCAGCAGATATGAAGCTTTCCTTGAATCCCTGGAGACAAGCTACTGCCTATCTGGTAGGTAGAACAAGTCAAAAAAGTCTCCACATAATTCATCCTTTCGCTTAAAAATACACATAAAAACTGTTTCTTGAGTTCTTCTTCCAATGTGATTAAATTAAGGCCAGTTGAAGGTCTTTTCTTGCCCAAACCAGGTTTCCACCCCACTAACCCTTTTGTGTTTCATCCAAACCCTCTTCGTTATGTCATCATTTGAATGGTTTGTCTGGAGAACCAGCCCTGGATGAAATATTTGCCATGGATCCCTCCCTGTAACTTTGATCATTCAAAGGGCCCAAGATGAGCTAGCTCATCAAAAATGAATATGGAAAAAGATAAGCAACATAACTGGATTTTGATTTCTAATTATTATTGTATTATTCTAATAATTTCTAATTGTTTCTAATTATGTCCCAGCATTTTAGTACACAGAAACTGTTACCTTTTCATTGGCTGCATTGTGGCACTTTTGTAGCAGGATGCAATACTGTGGGTTGGATCCAGTGACCCTTTTCACTCCATCTCACCCAGTTCACCTTGTTACCAAAGACTCCAAAGCACATGGCATTCACCCATGCTAGTCCCAATCCTCAACACAGCCTTTTTGTGGGGTCAGAGGGGATCCAAACTTCTTTTTCTGCCAACAGAAAAGCTGGTTGGATCCAACCATATGGTTCAGCAGAAACAGACTGCTTTACATTTCAACCAGCTCCATATACCTCTGTAGAGTACTCCCAAATGTTCAAGGGACATATATAAATATTTGGTTCTTTGTTTACACACTTAAGATTTCTCTCAATCCTACAGATAGCTTTTGGTTAATACATATTTTATCCATACATACTCATACAGTTTTTTACATGTATGTCCAGAAATGTTGTTCTGTAGGTCAGTCGATGTTGGGACCCTGATCACAGCGCTCTCTTGGGAACATGTGGGAAAAGGCAGTCCCTCAGATATGTAGGCCCGTAAAGGGCTTTAAAGGTAAGAACCAGCACCTTGAAGCAAATTTGGTATGCTATCGTTAACCAGTGCAATGCCTTCAGCACAGGCTGAATGTGTTCCCACATTGGGAGGCCCATTAGAAGCCTGGCTGCAGCATTCTGCACCAGCTGTAGCTTCTGGATTTGCAATGAGGGCAGCCCCATGTAGAGAGCATTACAGTAGTCCAATCTTGAGGTGACCATCACATGGATCACTGTTGCCAAGTCGTTGCGTTCAAGGAAGGGAACCACCTGCCTAATCAGTCGAAGATAGTAAAAGGCTGACTTGGCAGAGGCTGCTACCTGGACCTCCATTGTTAAGGAGGCATCCAAGAGCACTCTCAAACTCCTAACCTCTGGCACTGGCACCAACAGAGCCCCTCAAAGGTCAGGAGTGGGATCCCTACCCCTGGTCCGCCCAGACTCAGACACAGGACCTCCTGCCTTCGTCGGATTCAGTTTCAGGCTGCTCAGCCTAAGCCATCCAGTCATGTCTTGTAGGCAGAATAAAAAAGTAAAGCCATATCAAATGTTTTCTTAGGACTAAGAGAACACAAGATAATATGCAAGCTTTCTGGTCCTCTAAAAAAATTTCATCAGGTTGGGAATCCTTAACAAAAAGAGGAGACACGAGAAAGCAGTTGTTTCATGCTGATCTTAAGGACTCTTGGGATCAATCCTAAACAGATCTACTGAGAAGTAAATCCCATGTTATTCAATGGGGCTTATTCCCAGGAAGGTACCCTTGGGACTGAAGCCATTGTCTGCAGCTAGTATAGAAAGCCAGGCAATTGTGAATAGATCAAGTGGGGCTGGGCAAAGCTGCTATGAGATTGTCCCTATGATTTCTCAGTAGAATGGAGGATGCCAATTTCCAAATGAAAATTAAAAAAAAACAGCAGTTGATCAAATGTCTTTCTAATACCAAACGGAACACCTAAGTCCCTTAAACTGAAGGAGAAAATGATGTAAGCCACTTTGGGGAGAAAGGTAGGGTATAACTGAAGTAAATAAATTAATTGAGAGGCTGGCAGGGGAAGAAAACCAGGACAGTCTAGACAGCAACAGAAATTAGACCCAGAATCTTGTTCACTCAAATCTGCCTAGCATTTTACACAAGATGTAGATGAGTTGTTTTAAGATGAGGGCCAGAAACATCTGCTTTTCTATCTCCTTTTTTTAACAATCCAGCCTAAGGAAGAATTCTGGAGAACTCAAAATCTTGCACAATGCCTGATGATATTTTGGGTGGTCCCAATAAGAGTATTAGATAGCTTTTGGTCTGGGATTTTGTTTTGACCCAAGTTGGCTCTCAGAAAACTCAATTAAAACAGAGGGGATCTTTTAGAAATATGGCAGTGGGGAAAAGAAATGCTTGTTTCCATTTCTGAGGCAATCTAAGTTGCCAGATTTAGAAAATGTAATTCAGGAAGCCAACTAACCAGTACACCAAGATATGCCCGCATAAAGACCAGCTATGATGGTGCAGGCCCCCAGCGTCTCTCTGTGGCTCTCGGGCACCAGCGGAGGCCCCCAGCGGCTACCCATTGGTGCAACCAAGGTGTAGGTCCCTGCACTGGCATGGTTGTAGGCAGTTTCAGGGGCATGGCCAGAGTTAGTTGGCTCCCTGAGGCCTCCCTGTGGCTGACCTCTCCCATTTCAAAACCCTAACAGGTACCCCATCTTTGAAGGCTCAACCCAAAGCACTGACATGTAAGCAAGGGCAAAGATCCCAGACCTGCTCCCCCATTTTCCTCACCTGAGGCCAGGTGCCATGATGGTGGCTCCCACACTCAAGCCCAGCACTGAATTCATGTAGGGGCAAAACAAACCAAGGCCTTCCAGCACCATGGCCCCCAACATGCCAGGGGAAAAGATCCCAGGAAAGTTTCCAGAGAGAACTGGGGGGGGGTGTTTTCTGCCCAACACTGGGCTGTAAGCTCTGTCATTTGCCTGTTTTGCACTCTTGACAGAGGACAGGGCATGTCAGTGGGGTTTTTTTTTGGGGGGGGTCTGGCAGTTGCTCCATTGTATGTGGTGAACCAGCTTGCCAGGTTACCCTTTGCAGGATCAGAGCCCTGAGCAGCAGCTGCAGGTGCTGCTGTGGATGGATTGCCAGCAGTCCCTGAGGACAGATGAGTGTGATTCAGATCATGTGCCTTATGGGAAGTTCATGGTGAAGGCCCCTCCTCCTTGGGGCTGCATTTGCAGACCCTGTCAGGACAACACATTTATTTATTGAATTCCATTTATTAATCACCTAGCCCCACAATTGTGGAGTTCTAGGTGATGTACAAAGTTCTAAAAACATAAAAACACGTCCAACAATGTAGAGTAATTAAAAGCAAGTGGTGAAATGTCGCTCCCTACCATATCTGGTATGTGAGTGCTTCACATGTTTGTGGGGGGGGAGTAAACTCTATGAGAAGAAATGGTCCAGGTAGGGTGCCAGCCACGATGTTAACCATTGCTGTCCTCAACTGAATGCCTGGAGGAACATCTCTGCCTTCAAGGCCCTCTGGAATTGCATAAGATCCTGCAGGGCCCTGATGTTATTTGGCAGAGAGTTCCACCAGGCTGGGTCCATCCATGGCTGAGCTCGGCATAGCACTCGTGCTCGGTTGTCATGGCTGCACGTATCTCTGTTTTGCTTTCCTGCAGGTAAAGTTTGAACAGGGAGACTTGTGGGTGTGGCTCATCTCAGCTCCCTCCCCCACACTCTGCTCAGACTGATTTCCCACAAGCCACTGCTCCACCCCAATTTTAAGCATCAATTTCCCACTGCTTGTTGCATAGCCGAAATTCGACCCGCAGCTTCACACGATCTCCCCCATGTCTTCTCAATCCTGTTTTTTGAGGATCAAAAAGATGCGGGGTAAATTGAGTGAAGCTGCAGGTCAAAATACGGTGGTGCAGCAAGTAGTAGGAAATTGACTAATACAATCGGGGGAAGGGAAGAGCAAGGGTGGAGCAGCGGCTTGTGGGAAGTCAGTCTCAGTCTCTTGTCCCAGCCCTCCTCTTGGAGTGCACCCAGCCAGCCCTTCCAAGTTCCATCCCACTTAGACTCTTCAGTCCTCTTCCCCACGGCCCCAGGGAGTCTTTGCACCTCACCATGGTTTTCAGTTCAATGAAGTTTGTGTTGTGCCACATCTGTGTCTCTGCCTGTTTGGTTCTGACTACATGACAGGAGCTCTAGACAGCAACCTGCCCCACTCCCTCCCCAGCCCGTGACTCCTCTGAGAGCTTCCCGAGGACAAATCTAAGAGGGAGGGTTCTTGGGTGCCTTGGGCAGTTGTAGATGGTTCTGCAGGTGCCACTGGTCATAGTCCTCCACCAAACATAGCAGGGGCCCAGCAGCACCTCCAAAGCTGACTGAGCAGCAGGTTCCCTCCCTCCCCTCACAGGCTGCTGTGTGAAGGGGGAGGGGCCAGAGGGTGGTCTGGACGAATAAAGCAGCTTGATGCAGTGGTTGGGGTGTGAGACTAGATCTGGGAGACCCAGATTCTGATCCCCACTTGTACCATGGATGCTCATGAGTAGCCTTGGGCCAGTTGCCCACTCTCAGCCTAACCAACCTCACAGGGTTGTTGTGAGCATAAAATGGAGGAGAGGGGAATGATGGAAGCCACTTGTGGTCCCCATGGGAGAGAAAGTTGGGAAATGAATCGAGCGAATGAATGAAGTTCTTAACTGTGTGTCCACTCTAGGAATGGGGGGGCCCTTCTGTGAAAGTATCACTAAGAGGGCAGGGGATTGCGGGGGGGTGCCTGGAGTCAATGGCTAGGGGAGGCAATGTAGCAGGCAGGCTCGTTTTCTGTGGAGAGGGGTTGGGAGGGTGTCGGCAGGGGTGGTGCGAGAGTGCCCTCAGCTATGTCGCTGGGCTGCTGGGAAGTGGACACCCCCAAATGAGTAGGGTGGCAATGACAACCCCTTTCCCCTTCTGCCCTTTGGGAACCCTGTGCTCTGTGGGGGCACTGAGGCAGCTGTGGATGCCTGTGGGGTGAACAGCTCAAACCCCCTCCCCGCTATCAGGTACCTGATTGGCTGCCAAGAGTTGGTCCTTTTAAGGGGGTGGGGGGGTATAGCTGACAATGAGTGTGGAACTCCTGTGGCCCACCCCCTCCTTTCCCTGCCTGAGATGGATGCTGGATTCCACCCCCTTGCCACATGGCCCCTGATTGGTTCTGGTGGCCCTGTCCATCATAGTGCCACCGCCTCCACACAACACCTCCACTGACCACAGGGCTGCAGTTGCTACAGATGCTACCCTGGTGATGCTCAGAATACACTGCAAATCCACCGAATTTGTCTGCTGGTTGCTGTGTAATTTATCCCCATAGAGAATGGACTAGTGCTACCATAGCTACACAGCCAGCCATGGTGGCACTGATGTGGCACAGGACTGCTCTGCCCAAAACTCTTTTGGCATCTTTAATGATTAATGGATTTATTTGATATTGGTCCACAAATGATTGGCTACCATGAACCCATTAATCTTTAAAGTGGCACAAGACTCCATTTTGTTTCTTCTGTGGCACAATAATATGGGTACCCCTTGGATATTTCTGGAAACTTTTTCCTAATAACAAGGGAAAGATCTTGCTCTCAGAAGTTCTGAGAGCCCATAAGAAGTAAGCCAGTATTCATGAGCTAGTGTTGTGTTGCTACATGTATTGTGGGCATGCAGTGTGACCAGCCCTTTCAGTTCTGAACCCATTTCCAGGACCCATGAGAAAAAGCAGGGCTCTTTCACTGATTTAGCCTTTTGTTAGGTTTTAATGGACTGCCTCAGACCAACAGAAGCCATTATTATTATTGGATTCTGCCAATGGCTTCTGTTGGTCTGAGGCAGTCAATTAAAACCTAACAAAAGGCTAAATCAGTGAAAGAGCCCTGCTTTTTCTCATGGGTCCTGGAAATGGGTTCAGAACTGAAAGGGCTGGTCACACTGCATGCCCACCATGCATGTAGCAACAAAACACTAGCTCATGAATACTGGCTTACTTCACGAATGGATTTGCTTCTCCCAGATGATCTCTCCCTGTTTTCTTTAGGACTCCTGAGGAAGATCATTTGGAATGCAGCAAAACAGAGGACATGGCATTGTCTTGACCTTCATTCATTATCAGCCCACATTTCCTCTTGTATATTATCTGACAGAAGGTTCTGGAACACTTGCTTTGATTAATGGCAGACAGTGCGGCCATCCGCCATTGTTCCATAAGTCACAGCATGCCCATGAAAGTCAGAAGTCCAAGAGAAAAATATTTAACAATCTTTCTGAAAGCACACTGTCTGTTCAGGCTATTTCCTCAACAGATTTCTAATTACTCAACTGTACAAATGTGTCTTCAGTATTATAAAACACAATTTCTTCTTCCTTCCTAACTAGAGGAAAACCCAAAGTAAACAAGTTACAGGTGTTGACTATTTCATACACTTTTTCTTTTCAAACAATTTGTTCAGAGCTCCATCTGGATTGTTTATTGCCTCTAAAGAATTAAAGTAAAAATGTGCAACAGACTCCCCCCTCCCCCCAAATTTTTTCAGTATTAAATGTCCTTGTTGCTCTGGATTTCACCCATAGCTTCACTGGAGAGATTTCTTCTTCTCTCTGCCATACAGTTCATCACTCATGTACTCTGTGTTCTCTGTGTTCTCTAAATTTGTGGAGCTTATGATGGGATACAGCATTTACCCCCTACTCCATTTGATCCTCAAAACAAACTGGTGATGCAGGTTAGTCTGAGAAACAGTGACTGTCCCATGGCTAGGGTTTCCAGTTCTGGGTTAGGAAATACCTAGAGATTTGGGGGGTGGAGTCTGGGGAGAGTGGGGTTTGGGGAGGGGAGGGACCTGGACAGGATGCAATACCATATACTCCACCCTCCAAAGCAGCCATTTTCTCCGGGGGAACTGATCTTGGTCACCTGGAGAATTGTAATTGTGGGAGATCTCCAGGTGCCACCTCTCCAGTTCTCAGTTCTCTCTCATTGACTAGTTTTGTTGTTCTTTTAAAATATATATACATAGAAGAAGCATGATGGAGCATAGGCTGTGACTCATTTGAAATGCATGAGAAACATCCTTGCCTCTTGATCAAAGTTATGCTGAACATTTTTAAGAACTCCTGCTTGGTTAAATATTATTTGTCAGATGTTACGTTTCCTTTCTTAACATGCCTTTGAATTCGGAAATGTTTCTAAGAAGCTTGAAGAGTGTGACTAACTGATTAAATAAACAGCATACATGACAAAGTGATGGTAATACTTGGATTTCTTGTGACTCTGCTTTGAGATCAATCTTTTTAAGTTTGCAGTGCCACAGTGGCACTGGGTTCTGCTTGGCATTCTGTACACTGAACTGATTGTGCTGGGCTTGCAAGCCCCCCCCTTGCTTGGATCATGATTCTGTACTTCATATCAGTCCTTTTGATCTGGCATTGCCATAATGGCACTGGGTTCTGCTGGGCTTGCATACCCCCTTGCTTGGAGAGTGATTCTGTGCCCCACACCAGTCCTGATGAACTCGTACTGGGTTCTGCTGGGCATTAGTACATTGCACTGGTTCTTTTTTAAAAAAATTATTGCTTTTTCACTTCACAAACTAAAGGGAAAGGGAAAGGGGACCTGAAACTAAAATACAAAAGCTAAAGCAAGGATCATATTTCATAATATATATAAAAGCTTATTGTGTTTCCCAACCTTAAAGTGAAATAAAATATAAGAGGAGTATAACTGTTTATAATTAATATAAAATCAAGCTAAAGCAAGCATATTTAGCCAGAATAGGTGTAAACCAGTGTCACACATAACAAACAAGTAAAAGACTTTCAGAGTTAAACTACATATGGTTTTGCTTATTTCTTATATAAGTCAATCTAACTTTGAGGATTTTCGGAGCCGCTGCTCCTTTTTCAGCATCAGAGTCTTCTGGGGATTTGCCAGTTGTACTTCCACTGTCTCCTGATTCATGTTCACTTTCTAATGCAGTTTGTTTACTGCCCTCTCTTTTCCCTTTTTCTTTGGCTGTCATTTGATGTTTCTCCAAAAATATCTTTGCTTTGTGGACAGAGTCAATCTTCTCTTTCTTATATTTGTAGGTGAAGAGAAGTCCTTCTGGAAATATCCATCTGTACATTGCACTGGTTCTGTTGGGCTTGCAACCCCCCTTGCTTGGAGTGTGATTCTATGCTAGACATCAGTCCTATTGAGCTGGCATTGCCACGATGTCACTGGATTCTTCTGGGTACTCTGGGTACACTGGTTCTGCTGGGCTTACAAAATGCCCACCACCTTCAGTTTCTACTGCAGAGATTCCCTGGTTTGACCTTTGTCCTGTTGGGTTTGCACTGCCAAATTGGCTCTGGTCCTGTTGAGCATATTGCACTGGTTCTGCTGGGCTTGCAAAAAAAATGCCCCCCACCTACAGTTTCTATTGCAGAGATTCTCTGAGAGTTTCATTCTGTTCCGCTGGGCTTCTATTGTCCTTGCTTCTTTGAGTTATGCCCCCCTTTCTCTGCAGGGCATAACTCAGACCCTGTAAATCCAATCCTCACCAAACTGGGAGGGCAGGTAGAGGTGAGTCAGCCAGAGATCCCCCTGTAAGTTTGGTGTCTCTAGCACACTGAGGGGCATTCTATCACATAATGAACCTCACAAACCAAACCAGTCCATTTGGCTCTTAAAAGTTCATGGTGGTTCATGGTTCATGAACCAGGCATACCACAAACCATCACAAACTGAATTTTCCTCATTTGTACACATACCCAGATGTGGCAGTGCTGGCAACCCTAACTACATGCCTGCCAGCAAAGAGATAAATATAACCCCCAAACGACCACACTTTGGACCACTTCCCATTGAAAGCAATACAAATTACATTTTGAAGTGTAGCAATGTTTATAAACAATATAAACATATGTAATAGAAAACCTGGAGTAGGGGGACTAGTTAAAATCTGTCAGATAATGCACACACACTGAAAAGAAATGGTCTAGCTGTTTTCAGTACTAGAAATTATAGCAGAATCCATCCCAAGACAAACTCATAAATTTATTGCTACTGTGTGTGATAGCCACTTCCTTAACCACAGGGCTGGCCTCCTGCTGTATTAGGCTCTTGCAAATAAATATGTAATGGATTAAGTGCAGGCCAGTTTCATTAACCCATACTTTTATTAAAGTACAGTACTATGTAGGATTATTCCAGCCTAAACCCATTGATTTAAAAAAGGCAATATTATCCCTTTACTTCTTTCTTTCATTTGTTTGACATAGGAAGAAATGTGTATCTGTTTCAGGGTTGCCAGCCTCCAGGTAGGGCCTGGAGTTATCCTGGAATTTCAACTGATCTGCAGACTACAGGTGTCAGTTCCCCTCAAAAAAATGCAGCATTGGATGGTGGAGTCTCATGGCATCACATCCCTGCTGAGATTCCTCCCCTTCCCAAACTCCACCCTTCCCAGGCTCTGTCCCCAAATCTCCAGGAATTTCCCAGCCCTTAGTTGGCAACCCAAATCCATTGATATAGGCTCAGTTCTGACATAGTACAAAGCTCTGGTTTAATTAAACTATGGTTAGTTTAGCAGCAGGGTGGAAGTTGAAGAGAACTTCAAGGCAATCTCTTCTCTCTCTGAGTCTTCTCAAGCTGTCTATTCTACATAGGTGTTCTTAACGATTTAGCTAATAGAAAGCTGTTACCAGAATAGATCTCTAAATTGCAAGCTGTGTACCACTTTAGATGACAGTTCTCAGCTGCTGCAAGTTAATCACTTCTGCAAGCCTAAGCAACAATTCTGATAACAAGCCAGCAGGTGAGAGTGATGACTTCTATAGTCAAGAAAACTAACATTTAGGCAGGAAAACTCCCTTAAAGGAGACCAGTTTCTTGGCATGGTGTTAGAAGAGATCCCAGAGGCCACCTTCTCCAACCCACTTGCTCAGTACAGGAGTTAGTCAACTACAGCACCCCACTCTGCTTAAAGGAGCACATGCCTTTAAAAAAATGTTTTTAAATGATTGGGAAAGGCATTTACAAGAGAAATTATTGTGGGGCTATACTTTTAAGAAAGGGGGCAGAGCCCCTAAAAGCCCCATTGTAGCTACGGGCCTGACTATGCTCTGGGACTCAGAGGTTTCCCTCTGCCAGCCCTTGCTTTGGGCAGACACTGAACCCT
Source organism: Gekko gecko (assembly GCA_029375565.1). Taxonomy (NCBI): domain Eukaryota; kingdom Metazoa; phylum Chordata; class Lepidosauria; order Squamata; family Gekkonidae; genus Gekko; species Gekko gecko. The sequence goes on along the minus strand of JAPDNY010000007.1, from coordinate 42,222,140 downwards.
CTGACAGCTGCCCCTGAAGCTCTAGCCTTCCCCTCACTGCCTCCAGAATCTCCACTGATACTGGCTTGTCCCAGTGTGGGTGAGAGGTGACCAGACATCACCTCTCAGTTCTTCCACCATCCCTCCTCTCCTTCTGGTCCTAACCTTTATTGGCCTCCATCATGGGGGAGGAGCACCATCCCACTAATAGCAGCTCCACCCAAGCTCTGATCTAGCTGTGTGACATCTGGCTAGATTAGCTGAGGTGCAGAGCTGATGCACCACTCCAACAGCACCTCACCCCCATACCACAGTTTCATGTTATGCATAAACAGCCATTGAGTTGGTGTCTATAATTCTGTCTTGCTAACGGTGGGACTTCCTTCTGGTTCCAGGAGCCTTGTACCAGTGGAAGAGGCATATTCCACCACCACCAGAGACATGGTCTGCAGTCAACAGAACAAGTAGAATCCAATCCACCCCATGGTTTTTGACAGCACTGAATGTAGACTTACAAGCCAAGAGCTTTTTTCCTTCCTATTCTCTGGGCACAGTGACATCAACAGAGTGTGATAGACCATGAGTTATACTAAGCTAACACTATCACACGCCTCAGTGGTGCACAGCCTCCTTTCTGTTCTTAGCACAAGCACCACAGGTGATACACCTGGGCAAATTTTCCAAAAGAAAAAAAAAACATTCAGTCCTTGAAGACTGAAATGGAAAAATAATTCCACTCCATGACACAATGCCCTCAAGAGGTTATTTCTAGAGGTTTTCAAGTGCAGTTGATTACAGAACTTCAAATTGTCACCTCTAATCCTCACCAACATTATAAACAGGCTGTTTCTTTCTTGTCTTTAAGGGGTGGTGGATTAATGCATCTTGAGATGGAGGTGAGAATGTGACCCTTCAGGCCTCCAGCAGCTGGCTTCCCAGCAGAAAGTTCTGGTGCCTGCTCAGGGCCTGGGAGTGGAACCCAAGAACTGTGTCAAAGGAAAGCTCTCAGCAGATACAGTATGACAGTCAAGGGAAAGAGTTCTGTCTTCAGCTCACTAAGAAGTTAACCCAACTGTACAATCTTATTCAGCCATTACTGGTGAAGGTGTGTGTGTGTGGGGGGGGGGGCTTGTTGTTGTAAAGAAGTAATTTGCTTTCCTATATTTGCTAGATTCTTATTGATGCCTGTGCTTCCCCTGACCTTTTAAGGGTGGACTTGATTAGCCTCTTATTGAATTTAAATTATTTTATTGTAATTATTTATATGGGGCAGCAAGCAACAGTATAAAATAGTCAATGGCTTGGATCCACTGGCAATTTCAATGGACAGAAGGGAACTCTGCCACCTCCCCACAGCCTCTGCAGCCCAAATACCCTGAAAAATGCTGTCTGTGGTGGCCAGAGGGGCCCCCAGGAACATCATGAGGGGGGAGTCAGAGGTCTGCAACAGGAGGAGGGAATGGGCAGAAATTGCTTCCTTAGGGATGCCAGCCTCCAGGTGAGGCCTGGAGATCCCCCAGAATTACATCTCCACACTACAGAGCCAGTTCCCCTGGAGGAAATGAATGCTTTGGAGGGTGCCCTCGATGGCATTATACCCCACTGAGATATTTGTCCTCCCCAGGTTCCATTCCCAAATCTCCAGGAGTTTCCCAACCTGAAGCTGGCAACCCTCCCCTCCCCCCAAACACACACCAGTAGGCAACCCTAGCTCCCCTTTTATCTGTGGAAATCCTCCCCTGGATTCAAGCCAATAAAACAATTTGAACTCCAGGAATGTCAGCAGCCACAAAATCAGCTGAACACGGCTAAGATAAAAAGTCTTGTTTCCCAAGAAGGAGGAAATTTTAAAAAACACATGCACAAAAAGAAACAAACACGCAAAAAACCCCAAACCCTTAGTGCCAGCGGAAAGATACACAGCAAATAAAAATCATTCCACCCAGCTACTGAAATGGACAAGATCCAGGAGTGCTTCTGAATGGTGAAGGTTCAGCTACAGAAGAGGCCTTTCTTCTGGCAGCCATCCAGCATGCTTCAGAAGGTCAGGCCACAAAGAGAAGGGTCAAGGCAGATGACCAGAGTTGATGTGGAAGGCTTCTGTGCAAGTGGGCATTCTCTCGGAATACCCCAGTCCTAGACCAGGTAGGGTTTTAATTGTGCCCAAAAGCAAACAGGTTATCTATTTACTCTAGCCTCTCACTGCCTCCCACTGTGAAAGGAGGCTAGCCAGGGAATTATAGGTCATAGGCCAACCCCAGGCAGGGCCCACATCCCCCAGCTGCTAAAAGTTTTCTCTGGGCTGCTCCTGAGGAGGACATCTAGTCACTGGGGAATGGCAGGAATGAAAACCGGACTGCAAGGGAATTAACAGAAAGAAAACTTTGGAACAAAGTAAGGACAAGGTATTCATGAATTCCCTGTGTATAGTTAAAAGACATTCCGAGATGCATTATGCCCATGAGCGAAAACAAATGCATGAAAACATAAAGACCCATTTAACTGAACTGAGCAATTGTCAATATTGACAGAACAGAGAGGAAAAAGACAGTGGAAGTCACCTGAATGCAAACAGGGAGATAAATTTCCTACAGAAATCCAGTATTTTTGGCTTGGAAAATGGGTCTGATAAAAGAATTCTCCTGGTGGGTTTAGCATATTGTTCATATCACTCATTTTTACAACCCACCATGTCTTGTCGGCACATAATTTAACTATTGTGCAGTTGGGAGACAGTCCATCTGTGCTACTGTTTAACCTTAATATAACCTCAGAGATACTCAGCAGCATCAGCTACAACATTGTACTTCTTTGAGAATATGCCATATAAAAATTTAGACCACCATAACACTATATTTTTAGAACAAGGAACAAGAACTTCCTGACAGAATAGTTCCTCAATGGATCAGGCCTCCTCAGGAGGTGGTGGGCTCTCCTTTTTTGAAGGTTTTCAAACAGAGGCTAGATGGCCATCTGACAGCAATACTGATTCTGTGAACTTAGGCAGATCATGAGAAGGGAGGGCAGGAAGGGTTGCATCAGTGCTTAGTTCTTGTGGCCCTTTCTTACATGCCTAGGGAAATGCTGATCGCCACTTTGAGATCAGGAAGCAATCTTTCTCCAGGCCAATTTGGCCAGGGATCCTGGAGGTTTTTTGCCATCTTCTGGGCATGGAACAGGAATCACTGGGTGTGTGTGTAAGGGGGTATTTGTAAATTTCCTGCATTGTGCAGGGTTGGACTAGATGACCCTGGAGATCCCTTCCAGCTCTATGATTCTATGATCCTAAGAGCAATTCTTCCAATGGGCATCTATAACCATTCATTTGGGTTCCTTCTATCTATTCATTTTTCTCCTACCCTTCCTCCACGAAGCACAAGGCAGTGCATGGTCCTCTTCTCCTCCATTTTGTCCTCATAACCAACCTGTAAGGTAATGTTGCCAAACTCCAGGGGGTCCTGGAGATCTCCCAGAAATAAAACTGATTTCCAGACTACAGAGATCAGTTCCTCTGTAGAAAACAGCTGCTTTGGAAGGCAGAATCTATAGCATAATGTCCCTATGGAGCTTCCTCCCTTTCCCAAACTCTGCCCTTCCCAGGCTCCATCCCCAGATTTCCAGGAATTTCCCAACCCAGAGTTAACAAACCTATGAAGGTGGACTAAGACTGACCTAAAGTTGTCTACTGAGCATCATGGCTGAGTGTGGATTTGAATCTGGGTCTTTCCAGTCCTAGCCCAACACTCTATCTATTATACCACATTGGCTGTTTCCCACATTATGCTTGCTACACTTGCATTTTGAAATTCTCTTTTAGACACTGCCTAGAGAGAGGTAAATTGCACATTTGGCCCTCTTGGAATCAGAATGTTGGGCAGGATGAATCTTGATCAGATCCAGAAAAGTGGTTTTTAGGTTCTTCTTGATGTGTTGTAGAAACAGGAGGTAAAATCTGAAATACCTTTCCTGCCAGCCAGCAGATTATTTTAGATCTCTTGAGATCTCCAAATATTGGAGTACCCTTGCATATTGCAATGTTCTACCCTCCAAATATTGGAGTACCTTTGCATGTTGCAATGTTCTACCCTCAGCTCTCCTGGAAGACAGATACCATCACATCCCATGCCCTCAACAGCTTTGCCCATGGCATGCAGGGAAAGTAGAGTCTATCAACCATGTTCTGCTGCACTGTCCATTCTACGTGACATTCGATCTCAGTACCCAGCCCCAATCCTATCAACTCTTCCAGGAAGATCAGAACAACTCCCCTGCCCTCCTTTTTGCAGATTCTTCCCAGGAAATAACAAATAAAGTAGCTAAATTTTGCCTTCAGGTATATGGGATATGCAAGTGGCTGATCAGGTCTTACTAATAACCTCCCGGTCTCCGTGCCCTCACAAACAGTGCTCAATCTTATATTTTATTCTATATTTTTATTTTATTTTATTATTTTTGATCTTTATCATTATTACTGATCTTGAGGAATTTCACATTACCCTTTTGAAGCCGGTTTGAAGCCGTTTTTGCTCCGTCATGGAGTAAACCGGTATAGGGCTGTCATTTCACACATGGCTTTCCCCTTCCAGTAAAGAGCTGGATCTGAAGCGGTTTGCTATTTCAGACTGCACCACTTTTTCCCACCATTTTTCACCTGTGCGGGCGATCTGCAGCTTTTTTTTTTTTTTTACATTCCAATGGGGTTGCTATAATGCTGTTGCATTATAGCATTATAGCGCTATAACGCTATAAAGTGAATGTTCCAAAAAGAAAAGCCAGAGATCGCCCGCATGGGCAAAAAACAGTGGGAAAAAGCGCATCAGAACCGGGAGAGGAAACTGAAGACTACTTGGAAGCGGTTGACAGGTAAAATGCTTCAGCCCTGTTTCCTAAATGGGACAGAAGCGTTTGTGTGTGAAATTACAAATATATTCCAGTAGGGAACCAGTTCTAAAATGGCTCTGTCTGAAATGACAGACCAGAAACCATTTGGGAACTGTTCCTCTTCCAGATTATATCATCTGTCTGAAATTCTTCCTTGTCTTGAAATAAATTTTGAACTGAAATGAAACACCTTTCCTTGAAGATGAGCTGTTCATTTAGAAGTGCTATCTGAACAAAAATGCAGGACAAATCTTAGACTGAAGTCGCAGAACAAAATGTGTCTCTTATCTCAGCTTATCTTGGCCCAGCTTTTTTTCTCTGAGATGACTGAAGTGCCATTGGCTACAGTGAGAAAGCAGCCTGCAGATTGCTGAATCACAGTGCTGCAAAGTGCTGTAGAACAGCTTGAACATGGTCACTCTGGGCTGAAGCAATCTGTCCCAAAGCTCACAGATGATAAAAAAAAGCAAGCCACAAGACTTTTACAAACACAGGTGAAGAAGAGTCTCCACATTTGTATCTCACCCACTGTGTTGGTTCAAGCTCCCTTGTCAAGCATCTGATTCTGCAGTGAGATTTTTGTTTCAGAGGATTTCTTTGTTTGCTTTCACATTCTTTTGACACCAAGAAAGCCTCTGCAGACACAGGATTTTTTAATATTCACAGTGATTAAAATGCATTCAAAGCACATTTAGTTTTTTTTCCCTATCAAAACTAGAAAAGTGATTAAAAACTCACAGGTGAAATTAATTCCATCTCAAATATTTGGGATCCCAGGGTGCACCATCGCATAATTTCACAGCTTGTGACAATTTAATCTTAATATTTTTGTTCTTAAGAATTAAAGAAAATGCGTCATCTTTTGTTGGTTTGGGGTGAACAATTAATATAGATTTACTTATTTGGATTTTTCTTGTTCTGTTCCTAAATAATCTGAAAATCAATCGAGAGAAAAATCCAATGAAGTAAATATTGCAGTACTTGTTGTGTAACCCTTCCATTTACATACTGTGGATTAAATTAATTAATCTTGCTTCTAAGAAATGCAGGAGAACTTGTTTGATTGGGGAGCTACACCAGTAATTTTACATTAATGGAATGAGCTGTCTTCTGCCAGAATGTTTAGATGACACCGGATCTTTGTGTCTCTGCCCAGATATAAACATGGGATCAATGGGGTGGCAATTTTATGGTCAGGACCTGCACACATGAAGCTGCCTTATACTGAATCAGACCAGTGGTCCATCAAAGTTACGAGGGGTCATTTCATAGAAAAAGAGCTGCAGGAGCTCATTAGCATATCTAAAAAGTGATTAGCATAGTAGCTCATTAGCATATGCCACACCCCCTGACATCACCAGAAGTGATGTCAGAAGGGGAAGCAGTAAAGGGGGAAAGGCATCCTCAAAAGCCTCCCCTTCCCTTCCCCAGCTGGCCTGCTAAGGCGGGCTGGGGAGGGTGAAGAGAGAAGGGGTTTAAAGTTTAAACGCCTTCTGTCTAGAGTCATCTTTCCATTATCTTCTGTGGGGCCATAGAATACATTGGAAAGATCCAGAGAGAAGGAGTTTAAACTTTAAAACCCTTCACTCTTCGCTTCCCCCCCAGCCTGCCTGGGGAAGGGAAGGGGAGGCTTTTGAAGATGCCTCCCCCCTTTTCTGCTTCCCCAGCCGGCCTGCTTCTGGAGTTCTCCCCTGCCCTCTCCTTTAATGCCTCTCCGTGCCTTCCTTGTCTCGCCCGCCCAAGTGGGGGAGCCGAGGAAGGCTTCTAGAGGCCCCCACCCTCTCTTGGCTCTCCTGCCTTGGCAGGCAAGCCAGGAAGGACTGGGGATAGAACAGGGAGGCACTTAAATGCAGACCTGTGCCTTCCTTGGCTCCCCCACTCAAGTGGGGGAGCTGCGGAAGGCTTCTAGAGGGGCCTCTGCCCTCTCCTGGCTCGCTTGCCTCAGCAGGTGAGCCAGGAAGGGCCAGGGAGATAGCAGGGAGGCATTTAAATGCCTCCCCGTGCCTTCCTCAGCTTGCCCATTTGGGCGGGGGAGCCAAGGAAGGCTTCTAGGGGCCCCCCACCCTCTCCTGATTTGCCTGCCTCAGCAGGCAAGCCAGGAAGGGCTGGGGAGAGAGTGGGGAGGCATTTAAATGCCTCCCTGTGCCTTCATCGGTTCCCCCGCCCAAGCAGGTGAGCTGAGGAAGGCTTCTAGTGGCCCCCCACCTGCTCCTGGCTTGCCTGCCTCAGTGGGCAAGCCAAGAAAGGCTGAGGAGAGAGTGGAGAGGCATTTAAATGCCTCCCCATGCCTCCTTCAGTTCCCTCGGCCAAGTGGGCGAGCTGGGGAAAGCTTCTAGAGGCTCCCCTGCCCTCTCCTGGCTTGCCTGCCTCAGCGGGCAAGCCAGGAAGTGCCTAGGAGAGAGCAGGGAGGCATTTAAATGCCTCCCCACGCCTTCATTGGAGTGCAGGGGTGGGGCTGTGGGGGCGTGACTGCCAGAGCAGTGCTCCGGCACACTCCCACAGCCCCAAACAACCCCTGAACGTTACTATTGTCTACTCAGACTGGCTGCAGCTCTCCAGAGTCTAAGGCAGAGGTCTTTCACACCACCTACTGCCTGGCCCTTTTAAAACTGGAGATGCTGAGGACTGGACCTGGAACTCTTTGCATGTACTACAGAGGCTCTCCACTGGGACACAGCCCCTCTCCTCCCAGGGGCATGTTTGTCTCCTGCCCATGTTTCTGATTATTCAAATGTTACCCTGGCCCAGTGTTGTGTGTCATGGTAACTGTTGGTGCCATGGTGCCCACCAATGTATTTCCTGCCCCCTCTCTCTTACTTCTTTTCCAAAGCAAGAAGCCTGTCCAGGATTTTGTTCATCTTACTGGAGTACAGGGAGCTTTACTGTTATTTATTAACTATTGGGCCTTAATATTTTAATTATTCTATATATTATATATGACTGTTGTGACCCACCCTGAGCCTGCTTGTGGGGAAGGGCAGGATAAATATCAAATAAATAAATAAATCAGAACCCAGGAAGTATCATCTTTAAGTCTGTAGGGAGCATTCATTCAGAAACAGCTGACCTGATAGTAGAAGGATGTTTGACTTGAAACCAACCAGCATTTTCTAAATGCCCTCCCTGTGGCAGGCATTTTGTGGTCATGAACCAGCCTTTCTCAAAACTTCTGAAGTACCCACAGGCTCAGCAAGTCTGAGGACCAGTGCTTATTTCACAGAACCTACTTAAATAAAAGATTACTCCTAATACCCGAAGCATCCCAACTAAAACTTGGTATGTGTCGTTGGCATCTTTTATTCTGCCAGTGCTCCTGGGGTTATGCTCTTCATTACTGCTTCTCTATGACAGAAACGGCTTGTAATGGAGAACATTTGTCATGTAGTTTTAGTTGCTCAAGGCCAAGCACCTCTTCAGCCTGTTCCTTTCAACCTGAGCTGTGTACCAGAGACAAGCCCGGAGGCCTGCATGCCCCACCCATTCCATGATGCACCGATCTCTGGGCCGGTGTCAAAAGGTCATCCAACCCAGCCTAGGCTAAATGCCTTTCACCAGGAGGGCGGTAAACAGAAATTACAAAATACTGTGGTGCACCTGCACACACCTCAAACTGATAGGCTGCTACCAATCCTTTGTTGCATCCCTCCAGCCAGAAGCCAAAGGATAAACTCCTGACTGTCCCAGGATTGACTAGGAAGTCCTCCCTGCAAGGCAGACTCACAGCAGGAATTCCACAAAAGCTAAATAAAGTGGTAGGTGGCCTGCCAGTTTAGGCACTAGATTCAAATTGCAGGCTGTGGAGACAATTGATCAGAATTAATATTTAAAATACATTTTTATTAATGTGCAAGTAATACTTTAAACAAGAACAGTTACTGTGAGAAGAAATTAATAAAACTAGAAATTTAAAGGCTAACTAAATACTATGAGACATTGGTCCACAAGTTACAAGTTACATTCTTAGTTGTGGGTTCCAAAGCAACTCTCTCCAGAGTCAGCAAAGCCAGTGTTTTTTGGATTCAACAAGCATAAGTCCAAGATGGCGGAAAGTAAGCCAGAGCATGCCAACATGTCTTGGTAACAAATAGACATCCTCCAAGCTAAAGATCAGGTTAGAGATAACTTCTTTATTGCTAAGGGTCCCAAGTGTTCCTAGACCTTTGCACCAATCAGGTCCCTCAGGAATTACCTATAGCCAAATAAATGAGCCAGTCACTGACCAGATGACCTAATCATGTGTCTGACCATGTGAGAACAGAGATGGGTCTGTCTGCAGCCAGCCCAAACTGGTTTCCCACAGGTGCTTAATTGGATGGAATGTTAATTGGGAGACAGTACCAGGGGATGACTTCTAGCACAGCTGTCTCATCTCCCATTTGCAAGGTCTTTTCTCAAAAAGGCAGTTTGAGTCTGTCACATTTTCTGCAGTGTCAAGTTTCCCCCTGCCTGCTTTTCCATTCATCCCTGGCTTTCCCTGGTTTCTGCAGATGATTTCTCCCTCTCTGGAGCAAAAAAATGCAGTTTGCCCCCTCTTGTGGCACAGCATGGGAATTCCCAGAAACAGGGAAGTCTGATGCTGTGGAGCAACAGGGGACAATCTGCATTTTTGCGTCTGGGACTGCAAAAACATCTGTGGAAATGAGAGAAAGCTGCAGAGGAATATAAATGCAGGTGCAGGGAAAACCATCCCTGTGGAAAACAATCCAACTCAGGCCACAAAAGCCTGAACCAGACTTTTGAATCACAACTCTATTTTGAATTAACCAAAAATCCGTGACAGGTGGGCTGCAGGAAGCTGCTTGAGAACTGACTGGTTGATAGCTGGGTCCAATTACTCCAAATCGTTCTTGCTCCCCACCCACTTTTCACCCAGGCACAAATGGCCCCTCCAGCCTGTCCTCTTCCAATTGCAAGGTAGCTTACAAAGTTTTCCTATTATTGCTCTCCAGTCAGAAAAAAAGACTTGTATTTTTACCAAAATCTAAAGACTACAGCAAAATAAATACATAAAATAGAAATAGAATCTTATGTTAGGATATGAATTCAGGATGATACCAATATGCTATAGCTGACAGGGGAGGGGACTGGAGTAGAACTGTTCCCCATTCTTTATGATGCTCAGGTTAAAGCAGTCTACATTGCTTTGCATCCACTCTTACATGGTGGTTGTGAGGATGGAAAACAAAGGTGGGGAGAAGCCCCTGAGCTCCTCAGAGGAAGAGTGGAGCAAACATAAGCAAGCAGCAAACTTGCTGGAGGAAAGCCCTATTGAAATCAGTGAGCTGCTTCTCCCATATTTAGAAATGGAACATTAATGTGAAATATAGAGCTGTTTCTGAGAAAGTTTAATAAGTGAGATAACAGTAACTCTTGACCATTCAAGAATCCAATTCACTCTTTCTTTGCCCCCCTCCCCTCAATAGTCTTTGCTAGTGCTGCCACTGGCTTTCAAAACCCATTTCTCAGTGACAAAAATGATCTTAACCTGAGCTGTTCAACATTCAGCCTAAGGAATTGTAAAAGAGCTAGGAAATGAATTTCCCAAATTGGATATTAACCTCCATTCACATTTTTTTTTAATTTCCACTCTTCTCCTGAGGTAATGTTCTTTGTCTCACATTTGTAGTTTCCACACATAAATCGTTCCTCTGAGATTTGGTTTCTCCTTTTTCTCCCTGGCTGACTTGCAATATAGCAATATATAGCATGTTGTATTCTTTCCAGCTGTTTTTATTTATTATTTATATATTTATTTAGCCAATTTATGGCTCATTTTTAAATATAATGCTTCTCAAAGCAAGGAACAGCATTGAAATTCCCCAAAAGACAAATAAAAATGTTATCACAGCAAATAGAACTACTAAAGCCAAAAAAAAAAAAAGTACATTTGGTACAGAAATACCGTATTTTTCACGCCATAAGACGCACCTGACCATAAGAAGCACATCATCTGGAAGGGAAGGGGTGGGAGTTAGAACGCCCGCCCCTTCCCTGGCTTTCCTGGGTGTGCTGCTGCTGCGGCGTGCTCAGGAAAGTCAGCGCTCCACACACCCACACCAATTTTTGCAGTATTTGCTCCATAAGACGCACACACTTCCCCCCACACACACTTTTTTTTTGGGGGGGAAGTGCATCTTATGGAGTGAAAAATATGGTAGTTAAGATTTTAAGGGCCAGATTCCCAAATTTGGTGACTTCCAAAAGAGTCAATACAGAAAAATTCCTTTTGCAGAAGCCACCATCCTAATAGATACTAGGACACTGGGACAACCAAAAAAATCTCACTGCATTATTTTAGAGAATGAGGAGGTATACATTGGGAGAAGATGCTTCCCCTGTGCATCTTAAGGTTCAGACCATAAAGGGTCTTAAAGATAAGAATAAGCATCTTACGTATAGTTCAGAAATTTATAGTCAACCAAAGGGCTCATACAAAACTCATATTATGTCTCCAGTCGCTAACACTGGAAATCAGTCTAGCTGCTACATTCTGGAACAGAAAATTCTGAACAATCATAAGTCCGACTCCATAGGGAACACATTACAGTGCTTTAGTCAGGAAGTTACCAGGATATATTTTTGGCCAAGTCCTGATTTTCCAGAAGAGGCTGTAATAAGTGAATCAGTTGAAGAATGCACTGGTATTGTACACTTAGCCTCAATCTAAGCATCCAAGAGAAGGACATCCTCAAAGGGTACTCCCAACCTATTCTTTTTTGGGGAGGGTGAGAGATGTGATCTTGTTCATAATTACAATTTCTACCATTTCATGAGTCCTAAACTTGCTCACCTAAGCAACTCCATCTATCTCAAAAAATCTTCAGCATATTCATTTTCATCCATTACCAACTTGCAAACTGAAAAACAAAGATCACCCTAAGATGCTATGGGTCAAAGTTTTTAATTTATGGATACTGCAACATGTGCTTTTTCTGAGCTACTTGAGTAATGCCAGAGAATGAACACATGGAGTGGCCCTGTACTGAATCAGACCATCGAGGTCAGTATTGTCTACTCAGACTAGCAATGGCTCTCCAGGGTCTGTGGCAGAGGTCTTTCACATCACCTACTAACGGATCCTTTTAACTGGAGTTGCTGGGGATTGAACCTAGGATCTTGTGTGTGCTAAGCAGATGCTCGAACACTGAGCTATGGCCCTTCATGTGAACAGCATGATAGCAGCTCATACTATCATCGTTTCCTCACTTTCCAAAAAGGCAATGATGACATGGAAAGAAACAGCAGCATCAGCCCCTTCCTTGCCTGGGTTTCCCTGCATTACTGAAACATAGCAAAACAAGCAGCTCCCCATCCTAAAAATGGTGTCACAAAGGCCTTATTCTAACATACTCAATATACCTGTGCAAATGAGGGCTAACCAGCCATTCTTAAGTATGACACAAGTAATTACAAGATCTCTAACATTGCATGTTCAGCTCAAAGTCATCAGTCCACACATAGGCTTTTCCACACAAGCCATTAAAGTTGGGGATGTCCATGATTAATTCACTCCCCCCCCCCCATTTTTTACAATCTAGATGACACTGTGGTTAACCAAATGTTTTCAGAATTACTGTTTTTGTGGGGGGATGCAGGCCTTATTTGTAGTGATCATTTTTGTTTAACTTTTAGGGCAATTGCAGCACCAGTTTGTCCCATGGATGGACCATCAAAGGTTTCCCAGGGCTCCTGTTCCTTTAAATTCCTTCTTTTCCTAGCCTAATTAATTACCTCCTGTGTCTCCTGGAAGGCTGGTCCCCTTCCCAGCAGTTATGAATGATTAATTAATCACCAACTGGGGGGGGGGCTAAAGAAATCTATAAATAAACTATATTTTATTTATTCCCTCTGGAATTTAATTCTTTTAAAGGTCTTAGCTTCCCCCACTACAGCTTATATTATAATTAAGTATTTATTCATGAGTACTAGAGAAAGAAATGGCCACAAGAGAGAAAGAGGAATGCTGAATTAAGCTTAAAAACAAAGAAACAAATAGAATAACTGCAAGGAAAGCGGGGCTATGCACACACACACACACAATAGTTGAAAGGGTGCAAAAAAGAAAGGGGGGGTCAAGAAATCAGAAAGTCATTTATCATAATCAGTTTTTACATTTTACTTTTGTTGAGGACACAATTCTGATATCTGATACACAGAACAAGAGTAGGGTATCTTCTCAACTCAATTACAATAATTTCTCAGTGTATCAATGTACTTAAAAAAAATCCAAAGCATACCAAATTATAAACAGTTTAGGATAATAATTTTAAAATAACATTTATGACTCTTTCTTAAAATAAACTCTGTATATTGCTTACTTGGTATTATTTTAAACTAATTGTTTTTCTTTAGAAAGATTGATGTGTAACATATATAAATAACTATTAAAAGTATTATACATTAATAGTGACTATAATTTCTGCCTGACTCTGTGATTATTTCAGGAAGTGCCAACTTTTTTTATCAGGTAATACAAACTGGTCATCAGTTATTAACCTTGACCATAATATGAATAATATGCTTTCTATTTCTGCTGAAATTCTTCAATTGGTCTTTTGTTTACTAGGTTCATTAAATTTGCCATTACAGTGTAGTCAGCTAATTTGTCACACCTGGCTTCTTTTGTTGGACAATCTTCTGTCTGCCAAATAGATGCAAACTGTGTTCGTGCCACTGTTCACATATATCTGAATAACTCTCGTGATGTTTTTTCAACATTCCCAATAACATTATCTCTAGATTCAGAGGGAATTTGATTTTAAGAATTTTCTGAATCTCTGCATGTATTTCAATCCAGTATTACCTCATTTTTTGGACCACCACATATGGTAAAATGTGACTGCTACTTCCTTGAAAGCAGGACTTTTATTGAAGGGGATTTACTTTTGAGTAGGCATGTAAAAGGCTCTTAAGAACTTAAGAGAAGCCAATGTTGGATCAGGCTCCATCCAGTCCAACACTCTGTCACACAGTGGCCAAAAATACCAGGTGCCATCAGGAGGTCCACCAGTGGGGCCAGGACACTAGAAGTCCTCCCACTGTTGCCCCCTCGAGCTCCAAGAATACAGAGCATCACTTGCCCCAGAGTCCCTATCTATACTTGGGGCTAATAGCCACTGATGAACCTCTGCTCCATATGTTTATCCAATTCCCTCTTGAATCCATCCCTACTTGAAGCCTCCTGTGGCAGTGAATTCCATGTGCTAATCACTTTTTGGGTGAAGAAGTACTTCCTTTTACCTGTTCTAACCCAACTGCAGCAATATCATTGAGTGCCCACGAGTTCTTGTATTGTGAGAAAGGGAGAAAAGTACCCCTTTCTCAACCTGCTCTACTCCATGCATAATCTTATAAACCTCTGTCATGTTACCCCTCAGTTGTCATTTCTCCAAGCTAAAGAGCCCCAAGTGCTTTAACCTTTCTTCATATGGAAAGTGTTCCAACCCTTTTATCATTCTAGTTGCCCTTTTCTGCACTTTTTCCAATGCTAGAATATCCTTTCTGTGGTGTGGTGACCACAATTGCACACAGTATTTCAAATGAGGTTGCACCATCAATTTATACAGGAGCATTATGATACTGGCTGATTTGTTTTCAGTTCCCTTCCTAATAATCCCCAGCATAGTGTTGGCCTTTTTTATTGCAGTTGTGCACTGTCTTGACATTTTCAGTGAGTTATCTATTATGACTCCAAGATCTCTCTCTTGGTCAGTATCTGCCACTTCGGACCACATCAACGTGTATTAAAAGTTAGGATTTCTGGCCCCAATGTGCATCACTTTGCACTTGGCCACACTGAATCCCATTTGTCATGCCAATGCCCACTCACACATCCTCAACAGATTCCTTTGGAGGGCCTCACAATCCTCCCTGGTTTTTACCACCCTGAACAATTTAGTGTCATCCACAAATTTAACCACCTCACTGCTTACTCCCAACTCCACATCATTAATGAACAAGTTAAAAAGCATCGGACCGAGTACTGATCCCTGCGGTACCCCACTACTTACCACCCTCCACTGAGATAGTTTCTCATTTATACTCACTCTCTGTTTCCTATTTATAATCCAGTTTCTGATACACAAAAGGACTTGTCCTTTTATCCCATGACTATTGAGCTTACTTAGGAGCCTTTGATGAGGAACTTTATCAAAAGCTTTCTGGAAGTCAAGGTAAACAACATCTATTGGGTCCTCCTTGTCCACATATTTGTTAACTCTCTCAAAAAACACTAACAGGTTAGTGTGACAAGATCTTCCCTTACAGAACCCATGCTGAGTCTGCCTCAGTAGTTTTTGTTCATCAATGTGCCTACTAATTCTCTCCTTAATAATGATTTTCTCCAACTTATCCGGTATTGATGTCAGACTGACTGGCTTGTAATTTCCCAGATCTCCTCTGTAACCCTTTTTAAAGATGGGGATGACAGTAGCTACCTTCCAGTCCTCAAGAATGGAGGCAGATTTTAATAAAAGACTACATATTTTCGTCAGGAGATCCAGAAGTTCATATTTGAGTTCTTTCAGAACTCTCAGATATTTGCCATCCAAGCCTGGTGATTTATCAGTCTTTAAGTTGTCTATCAGTCATAGGACCTCCTCTCTCTTCACCTCAATCTGACTCAGGTCTTTCAACACCCCTCCTGAAATCAGCGGTTCTGGAGTGGGCAAGCACTTCTCATCTTCCACAGTCAAGACAGAGGCAAAAAAATTGCATTCAGCTTCTCAGCTGTTTCCCTATCGTCCTTCAGTAAACCTTTACCCCTTGGTCATCCAAGGGCCCCACTGCCTCCCTGGCTGGTTTCCTGCTTCTAATGTATTTGAAGAAAGTTTTATTGTTGGTCTTTATGTTTTTTGCAATACTGTTCTTGCAGGCAGAGATTACTGAAGTTTTAAGGGAATATTGCTTAGTATTAAGTGCTGAATGGAATCCTTGTTTCAATTCCACTTCTGCATGAGTGTGGATGAGAGATCCTTTAGCTGCACAAGAAGGTCACTGTGGAATCAATCATAGCTACTATGACATGTGTCCACACTGAGATAGCTTGCTGTGGATGTACATTCCCATCTGTAATAACACAGTTTTTAAAATACTCTCTCCAATATGTTGTGGTGTGAATGCAAGCTGGATCTGACCTCTCATGCCCAAATGCACATTGCATGTTGGATGCTCATTTGGATGTGCACTGACTTTGTGGTCTGAATGCACAGATTCTGATTCCTCAAGGGAATCAGTGGATCCTGAGTGCTTCTCTGTCCTTGCTGGACTAGGGCAAACAATATCTGTTAAGTTATACTTAGAATTGTTTGTAAAAGACTTGTTCCTCATACAGTCATGTAGGTTACATTACATTATTTATTATTTGCATTTTTAGGAGGCCCCAAGTCCCCAAACGCATCCAGGCTCCATTTTTCTAGATACTGCATGAATAAGCTAAGCAATGACCCAAGTTAAATAGCAATATGATCGGTCAATCATGTATAAAAAGTCATTTGTTAGTCTCTTAGAAATCTTGAATTTATCAACACCAGTGGGAATTCTCAGGTAATATATTTGCTACCAACTAAGGCAAAGCCTAATATGAGCTCAATACCATTTATTTTTCAAAGGAGTAGCCATATTAGTCAGTCGCAACAAAAACAACAAAGAGTCTCGGGTCACTTTAAAGTCACACATTTATTCTCTCATAAGCTTCAGTGGACTGGAACCTATTTTGTCCAATGCATGAAATTTTATCCTCTGACTATATGCACACGCATACAGAGAAAGCAAACAGTAAACAGTTTGGCTAAAAAGCCATGAAATGCAAGGGCAGCAATAGACCTGACTTTTCTGTATAGGTCTCAAATATAAACAAAATAAGAATAAAAGCAACCTATTTGAAACATCAGGCATTATGATAATATTACCTGTCTTAAGTATGCTGTTCTAATTTAGCTCCCATAGTAAGAAAGAAATCCATAGTTCTGATTAAGCCTGAACTGAATGGAGAAGGCTGATGACTTCCAATCAGTAGTTTCAAACTTCCTTTGAAGATTTTGCCTGTGGAGAACCAACCTAAATTCCTATCTGGAGTTTATCAAATGTATATGAAATATGTCAATAATCATTCTTAGGAAATGGTAATGTCTGAGAATAAGTAATATTATGAGGTAAAAGTCAGTTTATACCAGGTTGGAGTGGTCCAGCAGCCAAACAGCAGAGGGTTGCCAGGTCCCCCACAGTATCCATTTTCTCCAGGGGAATGGAACTGTGTAGTCTGGAGATGAGCTGTAATTCTGGGGGATACCCAGGTCCCACCTAGAGGCTGGCATCCCTATATGTTGCCTTGCTTGTGTGAACAGTATAACCAGGGGTCTTTTCGTAGAAGAATAGCTGCAGGAGCTCATTAGCATATGGTATGCTATTAGCATATGCCACGCCCCCTGACATCACCGGAAGTGATGTCAGAAGGGGAAGCAAAAGGGGGGGAAGCATCTTCAAAAGCCTCACCTTCCCTTCCCCAGCTGGTCTGGGTGGGGGAGCTAAGAGAGAAGGGGTTTAAAGTTTAAACTCCTTCTCATGAGAGTTGGGACACAGAAGGAGGAAAGAGGGAAGGAAAGAGAGAGAGTAGAGAGAAGGAAAGAAGGAAGGAAAGAGGGAAATAAAGAGAGGGAAGAAGGAGGGAAACAGGGAAAGGAGGAAAAAGAGAAGAGAAGAAGGTGGGAAAGAAAGAAAGAAAGAAAGAAAGAAAGAAAGAAAGAAAGAAAGAAAGAAAGAAAGAAAGAAAGAAAGAAAGAAAGAAAGAAAGAAAGAAAGAAAGAAAGAAAGAAAGAAAGAAAGAAAGAAAGAAGAGAAGAATGAGGGAAAGAGGGAAAAGAAAGAAGAAAAGGAGGGAATGAAAGAAATTCAGTGGCAATTCACCCCCATTATACCCTATGGGCCATTGAAGTCAATGGTGAAAACATAGGGTATATTCTGGGGGCTGGAGGGGAGGGGGTTTGAGGGAGAGGCTCCAAGCTCACAGGATAGCTGATGGAGCCTCTCCCCAAGATATCTACCAAGCCCCGCCCCCAGCCGGCTCCCGGAGAGTCTTTCAGGCAGCCGAATGTCAATTTCAGCTCCATTATATCCTATGGGCCATTGAAGTCAATGGTGAAAACATAGGGTATATTCTAGGGGCTGGAGGGGAGAGGATTTGAGGGAGATGCTCCAAACTCACAGAATAGCTGATGGAGCCTCTCCCCAAGATACCCACCAAGTTTCAAGAACATTGAACCAGGGGGTCCAATTCTATGGGCCCCCAAACAGGTTGCCCCCATTTCCTCCATTGTTCTCTATGGTGGGGGAAAAGTTCCTCCAGCCCCTAGAATATACCCTATGTTTTCACCATTGACTTCAATGGCCCATAGGATATAATGGAGCTGAAATTGACATTCGGCTGCCTGAAAGACTCTCCGGGAGCCGGCTGGGGGCGGGGCTTGGCTCCTGAGCTCCCGAGCTGCGCTCCGGTGCGCTCCCTCCCCAAAAGACCCCTGAGTATAACAGATGAAGAGCTTCTCTGCACATGGAGTCTACTGCTACAGAACGAATTTGCTCTAAATAACCAAGGCAACTTAGGCAGCACACCCTGGCTCTGGATATAATTGCAGTGATTGTGACCCAGAGGACCATAAACAGAGCTCCAATCAGATATTGGGGCTTTCAAGCCTCCACTCGCCCTTCCTTCTCTTTTTCCCACCATATACTGCCCCTCAGTGGCACTCTGGAGTAGGGTTGCCAACTCTGGATTGGGAAATTTGTGTAGGTTTGGGGAGGGACTCCAGGGGGGTATGATGTCATAGAGTCCACCTTCCAAAGCAGTCATTTTCAACCAGGGAACTGATACATGTAGTCTGGAAATCAGTTGTAATTCTGGAAGATCTCTAGGTCCCACCTGGAGGTTGGCAATCCTATTCCTGAGCATCAGGAGACTCTCTGGACTGGCATATGGTACAGAGGTCTGCAGCTAGGGAGAGGAATCTGTACATACCTTGCAGATGGAGCTCTCTGGATCCCATTATGCCTCCCAGTTGTGAACCAAATATTGGATTGGATCCTAGGAATCCATTCTACTGAAGGTGGAGTTTTCCTCCAGCTCAAGGAGACTGGATCTCAAGGCTGCAATCCTAAGAACCATTTCCTGGAAGTAAGCTCATTTAATAAAATTCAGGAAAAGCCTTAGCCTGTAATATATATCTAATTAGGCCTGAACTCTGCGCTAGTCATGCCATAGATAGTCTACTGCTATCGCTATAGACATGATCATGTGCTGTAATCTAATAGTCATCCACTCTGTAAGATTCAAATTTCTTTCAGGCATATACTTTCCAGAAAAACAGAAATATTGTGACAGTTAAATATAATTTTATAAAATGGGGTTTTGAATGAAAATTTATGTATTATTGCTGAGGAATTTATCTTGGACTACTTTATTAAAAGAAGTACCAATATTTTTTGTAGTTTCCTGACTGGCTGTCCTAATAATGCTGCTTTTACTGATGGTTCCCATTAAATTCAGAGAAGTAAAATAAATCACTCCCAGCAATGCATTCCCTGGGTAATATTGAGGTACTTGAGAACACTCAGTTATTGATCTCAAATCCTCATCTAATTGGAAGTGTGCAGTGAACCTTTTTAATGTACAGTTAAACCTTTTTGCTTTTCATTACTTTTAAGTATGAGGTTTAACACCTTATGCTCACAGACAAAAAAAAATCCAAATTTCTCTTCCTCTGAATATTGTTTCCTCTGCATATTTGTTTCTGGGCTCAGTTTAAGGAGTTGGTTTTGGCCTTTTCATGTCCTTAGATTCACAAACAGGAAGAATACAATGAACTTCACTACCATTTATCCTCTTCCCATGATGCATCTTCCCACGCCAAAGAGGGCAGCCACTGGTTATAGACTAGGATGGCAGCAGCAGCACAAGGATAAGGGGGCACACTTCCTCATGTGAGCCTCACTGGCTCCAAGGTGTTCTGCAGAGGTGCCCACTCATAACCCAGGTGGTGGTGTGTGAAGATGAGGGGGTGCAACACCTGGCCCCAACACAGAAGAAGCACCCTGTAGCCCATTTTTCATCCAGTGGCAACAATGGGATCTAGGAGGAAATGACAGGCACAAGCCACACTGGTTGTCTTCTCCCATTCACTGTTCCTGCCAACTTGGAGTTTGGGGTTGAGAAGTGGCCTTGGCCAGATAGCTGTAGGAATTTTTCTCCCTATACAGACCCATCATTCCCAGTGGCTCCTGATTTCTTCGCCTTCCCAGAATGTGGTTCAGTCCATGGTGGCCTTTCTTCTGTAATCCATCCAAGTTCCTGAAATAGCTTGGCAGTTAAATGGATAAATTTACCTTCTTTCCTTTCTTTTTGGAAAGGTTGTAAAACTGTTTTGGAAGGCTCTTTGGTGATTTGTTGGTTGTTGATTATGGATATGAATGACTTTTAAGCAGATGGTGTTGTAGATTTATGGTATTGTTATTTGATATTCTGTGTAAGCATGGAGATTGTCAACACAAATGGAAGTGACTGACAGGCACACTGAGCACTCAGCATCAAGCTAAAGAGGTTTTCCACTAGTCATTGCTCTATCAGGGAGTGCTTTGTGAATCCCCCGTCAATCATGGAGCACTAGTGGTCCTTTCCACACTAGACCTTAAATCCTGGTTCAACCCTCTCCCCGAACTTACATTTTACACTACACTCGAGTTCACCCCTGTAATTATCTCAAGGTATTTTTACATTCTACACCACACTTGAGTTCACCCATGTAATTATCTTGGGGTATTTTTTGTTTCCACATTACACTGAGGTCAACCCGGTTTTGCCCAACATTTGTCCCAGGATAAACGGATGCTGTTACAACCGGGGTAGATGCAAGGTACTGTGTCACGAGTTGAACTCTAATAAAACCAGGGATGACCAAGTGTGGAAAGGACCAGTATTTTTCTGCCCTTGCTGAGTATCCACTAACTGAGAGATTGTGCTTTAGTGAGATCCCTGTCGTGTGCTTTGCATTGCTATTGCTTTGCAATTGTTAAACTGTGTGTGATTCACAGTGCAATCCTGAGCAGAGTTACACCCTTCTAAGTCCATTGAGGTCAGTGGGCTTAGAAGGGTATAATGCTGCTTAGGATGGCACTGTTATGCCAAATACTTCCCTGTGTCTGCTCTGTTCTCCTATTTGTCATCTGGTTTGGCTAAATGCCTCCCTGTGCTCACTCTTAAGAAATTTACAGTGCAATCCTATGTAAAATTTCACTCCTACCTAAACCTATTAAAGTCAGTGGTCTTGGACTGCAGTAATTCTGCATAGGATTGCACTGTTAATTGCTTGGAAAATGGGGGATATTTTATCTGCCTGAAATCTGGCAGAGAGGATTTCACAGCAAAGGGAAACAGTCCTTGACAATTTCATCTCAATGGGACAGAAGACAGAAATGTTTTCCTCATTGACATCAACAGAAACGAATAAAACGAGAATAAAGAATCAAAGCATGTATAATAATTATAATAATAAAAAGCAAAAAAAATCAATGAAAAAAATCACTTCGTGAAAATGTGAATTTAAATAAGATTCCTCTGAATCCTTCTAATATGAGCTGTGTCCAAGGATTGTGTATTCCTCTAATGAATCCAATCTCTGCTGCGTACTATTGGCATTTTATTGAATTCCACCAGCCTGCCATTTCAAATTGAAAATCTCCATTTTGATTTCACTTCTCCCTTATGCAAATCAAGCATATAAGTTATTTCCATTTCATTTCAGTTTTGCTGTACCAAATTTTTCTCATGAAAATTCACACAATTGTAATGTCATTTTTTTTGCTGCAACTGCTTACAGATGGCATATAAAAGACTTATAAAAAGTGTAAAAATGGTGCAATAAGGGTGTAGAAGAAACAAATTAATCAGGAAAACCACTAAAGCAAAAGAAAAAGGCTCACAATGACAACTGAAGACAAAAAAATATAACCTTGGTTCACAAATTATTTTATTCCTCATTTGAGTTTAGTTTTTAACTGATATCCCACTACCAAAACCAGGTGCTAAGTATGTAAAACACCTTTCGTTTACATTCAGTTCTCTCCTCTCCCTTCCTTCTTCATCCTCTATTGTGTCTTCCTCCCCAAGTTAAGATGTATATTGTAAAATAAGCTTCTAGGGACAAGTGTTCTTTTTCTTTTAAGTAATTTCCAGAAAGTGCCACAACAACAGGAAATGTTGTGACAACTTAAAATAATTTATCAGAAACTTTGCTTTCATGCACTAGTGCCCATTTCATTGGATGTATGAAATGTAATCTTCATTTCACACACACACACACACACAGGTATACAGAGAAGAAAATTTAACAGTAGGATCACCTGTGACATCCCTATTTCCAGCTTAATGTATAGATGAGCACAGTGATCACTCACAACACTAGTAACTGATGATAACACAATGCCTGTAGCTTTGTTAAGATAACTTGATACTTTAGAATAGCATGAACTATTGTCCTGACATAGTTCCAGAAGAATAGAATAAAACTTGCTGAAAAGTTCTAACTCATCAATCTTTCTCTCTCAGTCTCACCAAGTTCACACCCCATTAGCACATACCTGAAGTTAGGATTTTTTTTTGTTCCACTGTGCATCACCTTACACTTAACCAACACTGAACTTCATTTGCCACATCATTGACCACTCACGCAATTTGTGGAGATCCCCTTGGAGCTCCACTTAATCATCCTCCAATGTGATGTATGCCATCACCTGTCAACAATGCTCTTTATGACTACAAGAAACAGGCAGCCAGCACTTTAAACTTTCTTTGAAAAAATGAAGTTAAGAATTGTTATTTTGTATTTTGAGTTGAAAAGCCAGATCCAAAAATATGAAGGCATGAATTCCCAGAGTTTTCCAGGTAAATTTCACTGTTCAGTTTCCATTTACCTCGACAGAAAAGCTAAATGCAGTAGCTACAATTACTGTGATTTAGGCTGAAGATTTGCTACTGAATGCACTAAAAAAAACTTTATCCCCCAGATGGTGAGCAATTTCCAAATGTGAAATGCTAAAAGAGAAAGTTTAGCATAAAAAGATTATAGGAGGTTTAAAAATGTGAATATTTTATATATCTTAAACATACAACATCAAAGAATTCAAAAGTAACCAAAAATTTTTCATGTTTCCATGAAACTTGATTGTTGAAGAAGATAACTAATGGCCATCTGTTAAATAAAGCTGGTCATCTGTTGTTTCTGACTTAGTTAGCTAATTAGCACCAACATTTTCTATACCTGAAATAATCATCAGACTAAAGGTGATGGACTATAGGCTTTATTTATATACCTTTATTCTTACTGTTATTATAACTTGACAATGTTTTAAATAGCTTTTTCATAAACACCTTTTGGACCCAGTCACATGCCGAATTTGCCACGGGAGAGCCACGATTGAATGGCAGAGTTTCTGGGCGCGATCACACCACAATATCTGGGAGGCATAGCACTCCCGTGGCCAACCTGCGGCTTCCGGCTGAAGAGTAAAAAACTATCTCCTCAAAGGTACTGGCAAATGGTTTGCCACAGGCTGCCTCCGGACTCCCCTGGTGTGATCGCGCCGGTGTGCAGCTTTTCCCTCCAGCCCCTCGTTGATGTGCAGGTGCGGAGGGAAGGAACCATGGCATGCCGCCAACGCATGGGATTGCATTCTGGTGGCTCTAATTGCAGCACTGCAAATAGCCCCGCCTCCCCCCCACATTATCCGGCCCATATGACTGGGGCCTTTGTCATGCAATATATGGAATGGGAAAAGGATCTAATGGTATACAAGTAACAAAACCTCACACTCCAACTACTGTACTACTGAAATAGCTAAGCAAATTTACCAAACTCTGCATCATGTCTGCTGGATTCTAGTCACCTCCTTACATAGGCAGCATAATCTGTGTGCATTTGCTGAGCAAACAGTAGTTACATTGCTTACATAATAAATATTCTAAAATAATCATGTCAATCAAGTGTGTGTGTGTGTGTGTTTGTATACATGTGTATGGTTGCCAACCTCCAGGTGGCACATGGAGATCTCCCACTACTACAATTGTTCTCATAGAATCAGAGTTGGAAGGGGCCCTACAGGCCATCTCATCCAACCCCCTGCTCAATGCAGGATCAGCCTAGAGCATCCCTGACAAGTATTTGTCCAGATGCTGCTTAAAGACTGCCAGTTGAATGGGAGCTTACCACTTCCCTAGGCAGTTGATTCTATTGTTCCATAACTCTTACTGTAAAAAAGTTATCCAACCAGTACCTTCCCACCCTTAATTTAAACCCATTATTGCAAGTCCTATCCTCTGCTGCCAACAGGAACAGCTCCCTGCCCTCCTCTAAGTGACAGTCCTTCAAATACTTCAAGAGATCAATCATGTCCCCCCTCAACCTCCTCAGTTCCCCTGGAGAATATTGCTGCTTGGGAGAGTGGACTCTATGGCTTTATATCACACTGAGGTCCCCCCCCTCCCCAAACTCCACCCTCCCCAGGCTCCACCCCAAAAATCTCCAGGTATTTCCCATCCCAGAGCTGGCAGCCATTTTCTCCCCAATGGGGAGCCAAACCAACTAACAACATTCTTCTCCCCTCCTCCATTTTATCCTCACAACAGCCCTTTGAGATAGGTTAAGCTGGGGGGGAGACTGACCTAAATTCATCCAGTGAACTTCTAAGGAACAGAAAGAATTCACACTTGGGTCTTCCTGATCCTAATCCATGTCCTAACAACCACACCATACAGGCTGTCTCTGGGCATGCATCTATGTCCCTGTGAAAGACTACAGAACCACAGTGGCCTACATGGCAGGCATTGCTTTTCTTTCATTGGCTGCCTCTGTGAATGAACAATAGGATTACAGAAAAGACCTCTAAAGTGTGAAAAACATGTGACAGAAGTTCCTCCCTACTACTTGGTTGTTAGGATTACCAGTGACATGCTGGCAAGGCTGGCAAAGGTTCATATCCTCACTATATACATCTTCAGGCACACAACACCTGCACAGAAGCCCCTAGATTAGGGGTTTCTTTCTAACCTTGCTGAATCTCTGAGCACTTGTGTAAAGTGGGACAATCCACAAAATGGCTTCCATGGGACAGCTACAAAACACTGGGCAGTTCAATGCCGAGCATCCACCTAGGACGGGACAGGTATTTCCAAATGGACATTCCATGAAAACCAAAAAGTAATGCCTTCCAAGGTATTCTGAAGCACCTCCTGCTCCAATGAGGTTGAGGAAAGCCAGGATCAGATATTTGCTTTGTGGGAAGATTTTTTTTGGGGGGGGAGAAGGTGGGCTTCAGCAAACACCCTGGTAGGCACCATGGCACCATGTTGGGATCCCTGCTGTAGATGCTAATGAGGACTGATGACATCATGGCAGAATCTTCTTGGCCTGTGTATGTTGCAAAGATCCTTTCCTCATACTGGCCATAGCTGTCTGATGTCTCTACACCAAAACTTTCAAGAGTTTCTAAAGGAGTTTGAATGTCGGAGGTGTTTTGGAAAATGACTTGCATTTAGATACAAGGAGCAGCTGAAGAAAGGACTTGACCTCGTGGCTCCAGGAAACATAAAACAAATTTTCAAAAGCAAAAGATGGGATGTTAAACTTCAGACAGGCTTGATAGTTATCAACACAGAGGCAAGAGATTTTATGGCTCAAAGAAGTGACCTTGAAACTGAAACAAAGGGTGTGAACAGACTGGCCAATTGCCCACTTCCCAGCCTCAGAACTTAGAAATGGAGCAGGCTGGATAATCAGTGACTAGCCATTAAACTTAACAAGGACAAGGCAATATAGACTCTTCCCAAAAAGAACTGTTGGCCCTGCTCCCTTTCTAATGCATGATGAGGCCTCCAATTCAGTGATTAAGAAAAAGAGCCAAATTAAACAAGCCAAGCCTTTCTAGCTTTACAATAAATGAAGCCTCCATCCATTTCCAAATCTATATTAAAATCTTTACATGGTATCTTCTGCAGCAGCAGTCTCATCGATGAGAAAAAAAGGAGAGGAAATAAAAAAGAGAGGTTACAAGATTGTAGATCCGAGCAGGCTCTCTTCTTGATGGGGGCAAAGTCTGACTGAGCATTTCTGTCTGTGATTTCCGCCCCCCTTAGCTGTCCACGTTCCATTCCATCAGTGCTGCTGCAGTAGATTAAACACACACACACACAAGCTTTGCTCTAAAACAAAACACTAGCTTCAAATCTCTCTCAGTAATGGCCCAGCAGGATGTATCCTTTCCAAAGTATTCTAAACTGATAGCAAATTTGCAGGGCAAACCAACACAAAGATATTGAAGCAGAAATGTCACTGCACTAGAGCCCATTTCATCAGATCACCTCAGTTAGCAGTCAAACAGATGGGAGGGAATGTGGGTCAAAGTAGGGTCAAAGACCATGTATGCAAGAGGTGTCGTTTAATGCCAGTGTTGGAGAGGAAACAACCAAAGTAAACATTCCTGACTGCACAGTTGTGATAATACATTCTACTAGTCATGTTATGTAGTCTAACCCCTCTATAGGCTAAGAAAGCCCAGGTTCTCTTTAAGCCCAGGTTCATGTAGATGAATCCGTTGATAAATTCTAATTCAGGGCATTTCTCAAAAACATCCTCCTTTAATGCTCCTTTGTGGATGAACAGTGACTTTCAGATCAGCAACACAGTATTCTGGTAGAATGAAAAAGTTTCTGAATTTTGCCAGAATCGCATTTTGACCTGTTTATCCAAAGGATTATAAAAGGAATTGTGTTTTTGTCTAGGACCCATTGCTTACTTTTCAATATTGACCTCAAAATAGTGCCTTTGGATACACATTGTCTTCCGTGCCCATGCTATCACCTTTGCAATCCACCTGCAATCCACCTGCAATCCACCTACAATCCACCTACAATCCACCATTCTGAAATCGCTGCAATAAGGAAAAGGGTTTACTTCCCATTCAGACTTCCCATTAGATAGATTCATGGAAGATAGGTCTATCAGTGGCTACTAGCCATGGTGACTGAAGGGTACCTCCACAGTCAGAGGCACTAAACCTCTGAGTTTCAAAGCCAGCAGGCAACATCAGGGGAAGGCCTCAGCCTCTATGCCCTGTTGTTGGCCTTCCAGAGGAACTCATTGGCCACCGTGTGAGACAGGATATTGGACTAGATGGACCACTGGTCTGATCCAGCAGGGCTCTTCTTATGTTCTTGTCCTTCAGACAGAAATACTTAGAGTCAGAGGCCAGTGCTACCACTGACCTGTAGGACATTAAGATTTCATGATCCCAGTTTGTATTTAGATGTGCCTGGTGTTGGGGGGGGGCAAGGTAAAAATGTGCTGGTACTCATATATAAGATTGCTCTGATTTCCACCAGTTTTCCTCTGAGAACTTGGAAGAGTTCCCCAAAAAGGTGCTAGTACTGAGTACTGGTGAGCACCACACACACACACACACAAAAGCCCTGGATGTGCCTAAACATATTGGCATTGTTCTTATTGGAATGGAGGTAGTTCAGAGACTATAAGGACAAATGGAAAAAGCAAACAGCTTCTTTATATTATGTATTTAATAATCTTCAGGTAAGGATGCAAAGTGATTTACATCAGCCTGTCTGTGATGCTGCAGAAGCAAGATTTTGCCTGGCACAACCAATGTTTGTTTGTTTTAATAAGAGAGAAGGATGGCAAGGGAGCCAGGGAATTATTTTAATTAAAAATAATGGAAGAGGATTTGTGAGGATCTCTGAGGGATCCACAAATGTTCTGTTTTATGTGAGCAGGGGTATTTCCCATTATTTACATTTAGGTCCTTCTTGAGCAAATTTCAGGAAGTCTAGCAAGGTAAAATGGGTGAAGCAAGGCGCTTCAGGCATGGCTAAATGGCCAAGCACCACAAAGGGCCAGATGCATTGTAATATATTAGAAGAAAACTCTTCAGATGGAAGATTTCTGCAGCTATCTGATGATGTAAAGGGCAAACAAGTTTAAGAGAAAATAAGCACATCGTGTCTTGTTTTGACCTCCCCTTCCTACATCTGCAGTGCCACTCTCTGTTAGATGGGTCGCCAGTCTAGGTTGTCTGACTCAGCATAGCACTGGCAAGTTCTCTGCTGGCTCTTCTTTACCCTAATCAGTGTTCTATTAAAGAACATAAGCTGAATCCGAGTCCAAACCTTGTTAACCTAACACAGCATTTAACACAGTGAGACTCATACTTTTCATGGAAGGAGCACCCTTCCAGACTAGTGTTCCCATTCCTGGTAGGATACAACAAAAAGCAGTTGTTTTGCTTTAAATTCTTCTGAGTTGCAACTCCCACTGTAGAAAGCTCTTTGCACAATGTTTACCTCATCCATACTGTTACCTCCTATCTAGTTCAAAGGTAAGGGAGATAAGATGCTGTCATATTGAATTCATTTTGTGAAGATGGCTTCACTCTGACCACAGCCAAATTCCTCTCAATTGTTGTGGCTTGTCATATCGCCGTTGAGAACAGGTTGGAAGAACAGTAATTTTATCATCATCATCATCATCACCTTTACCATCACATTTATATATCCAAGATGACATGCATGGGATTACTTTGAGGGCTCCTGTCCAGGTGATGGCCAGACCCAGATCTACTTAGTTTGTCCAAGGTAGGTGTACCAGGCACACATCCTAGGACCATAATGATATCTTTAAAACTGATGAAGTACAAAAGCATCTCTAAATAACATGTCATTATTAATTTGGCAGGGGGATGATCCATCCTTACCTTTTGCACTGTGTATCACCTGCTACACTGCTAAACTCACATTCTTACATAAGGAAGACAACACATCAGCATTTGTTGTGTCAACAAAGATCTATCTAGTTCTTTTTTTTTTAGTTCAGCCTTTCCTTTAAGGAGCTCAGGGTGGCATGCATGAATCACTCCTCCCCATTTTATGCTACCATCCAGGCATGCAGAACTTGCCAGGTCACCCTGTGAGCTTCATAACTGAGAGGAGATATGAACCTGGACTCTCAGACCCTAGTCCAGCATTCTCACCACTATATCACACAGGCTCTCTAGGATGGTTTCTTTGAGTACCTTCTGGTTATGTTGATGAAAAGGCCTCACTGAGAGGAACATCCTATGATCCTACTATGGCTTTCTTTCCTAAAGCTTTCTTTTGCCTTTTCTGCTTACATCTTTCTAATCACCACAGCTTGTGAAGCGCCAGGATGACTTTACCACATGCTGGATTTCTTCTTACCTTGAGGGACACATTTTATTTATAAATTCCCTTGGTAATAAGACAGTCTAGACATTTTATAAATAAATAAATGTGCTTTTTCATTTATTTATGTTTCCCACATCTGTAATTCAAAAGCTACATGCTAGAATGAACAGTGGATTTAAAAAAATGGTTCCCAAGTGCCTAGTGCACTCACCATTCACAGCATTCCCATATACACCCAAACAACACAAGAGATACTTAGAGGAACTGTTAGTGTCATGAGTTATTGTGATGCCCAAAGATTAAATAATTACCTCAGAAGCTCAAGGACAGAGGTCATAATTGATTCAACTGTTCCCTGCTCAGATCATCGACTTATCTCCCCTTATTGAAACCAAATGCTAAACTGCTTTCTCAGACAGCAGAAAAGGTTAGGCCAATAACTTCTTGGACAAGTGAGTTTGTAATTAATCTTCACTACTGTGTGGCATTCATGATGTGCTAATTTATTATGGACTTCTGATTCTTTACTTCAGCCAAGGTCACTCCTGTAAACTAGAGATGCAGAAATACCCATTGATAGAATTCTTGGTATTAGACATACAAAATCCTTATTAACTCACAAAAATATTTTTTTCTGCCACTCTTCAGTCATATGGACTGGAACTTAATTCATGCAGTTACAATATAGTCAGATCTAGTGGCTAAAGTATCACAATATCAAACAGTTAATAGATGTGCTTTTTAATTATGATTTTTTAAAATCCCAGAATCCCGAGGGGATTTTTTCATGTAAACTTTAATGCAATTTCTGTGATATATAATGTATACTCTATATATGTTTCTGTCTATATATTTTATTGCCAGTGTATTGAGCTTTTGATTTATGGAAGAGAGAACGCTACTACTGGGAATCAAAAGTTTGATCCAGATTGTTCTTAATGCTTTAAGGATTAGAAGAGGCTTTGACTCTTTGTATGAAAAAACCCTGGATTTAGAAATAGGAGTTCCTGCTGGTGATATTATTAATAAAATCTCAACTATTTGGAGTATCATAATTGTATCTGATTTATATCAGTCATTGCAAATTATTCAAAATTACCATGGTCTGATAAAGACACCCTTGCAGACTGCTAGAGCTAAACAGTCCCCTTCGGGGTTTTCTATATCATTTCTTCATCATACACTGGACAGTTCTGTCACTGCCATAGTATATCTCTGGAACAAGTGTAGTTACAGGTAGCTGACATTTTTGTTGTTTAGTCGCACAGTCGAGTCCAACTCTTTGCGACCCCATGAACCACATCATGCCAGGCCCTCCTGTCTTCTGTCATGCTCTGGAGTTTGCTTAATTTCATGTTCAATGCCTCGATAACACTGCCTACCCATCTCATCCTTTGCTGTCCCCTTCTTCTTTTTCCTTCAATCTTTCCCAGCATCAGGGTCTTCTCCAGTGAGTTCTCCCTTCTCATTTGGTGGCCAAAGTATTTGAGCTTCAGCTTCAGTATCTGGCCTTCAAGGGAACAGTCAGGGTTGATTTCTTTTAGGATTGACTGATTTGATCTCCTTGCAGTCCAGGGTACTCTCAAGAGTCTTCTCCAGCACCATAATTCAAAAGAATCTATTCTTCGGCGCTCAGCCTGCCTTATAGTCCAACTCTCACAGCCATACAGTACTACTGGGAATACTATTGCTTTGACCGTACGGACTCTTGTTGGCAGGGTGATGTCTCTACTTTTTTATATATATATATATATTTTATTATGCTGTCTAGGTAGCTGACATAATAGAACCCAAATGTCTCCTCCTGCTGAATAGATCTCAGACAGCTCCTTTCTTCTCATGGGAGCTGGAAATTTTGAAATAGCAGGGATGATGGTTAAAGTCTAGCTTCAGTTGGTGCATCAGTTGTGTCCATTCCTGGGTCAGTCAGGTCTAGCCATAGTGAGCCATGCCTTAGTTACATCTAGGCTGGAGTACTGCAACACTCTATTTGGGCTACCCTTGAAGAGTGTTCAGCAACTGCAGCTAGTGCAGAACTTGACTGCTGGTCAGGGCCAGCTATTGGGAGGATATGACCCTGATATTACAGCAATTACACTAGCTACTAATCCATTCCTGGGCCCAATTCAAGGCATGGTAGGCACATGAAAGAGGCCCTTTGCAGTGGCAGACCCTCAGTTATGGAAAAACCTCCCCAAGAAGGTGTGCCTGGCCCCCTCATTTTTTATCTTTAGGAGGCAGTTGAAGACAATTTTATTTAGGACTGCATTTGGTTAAGTTTATTAGCAGTCCTGAATCGTGATTTTAAATCTTGGTTTCTAAGTTTTTAATGTACATTATTTTATGTGTTTTATCTATGCTACAAGCCACCTTCAGCTCCATAAAGATGAAAAGCAGCTAATAAACATTTTAAATAAATAAAAATAAAGTGATGGTGGAGGAAGTCACAAAGTGAACATGATTGATCCTTGACTAGAGCTCAGATTCAAGCTTAGGCAGTGGCTGTGAAATGGAGAACAAGAGATCCTTTTCCATTGCCATTGCATCTGTTTATACTTATCACTGGAATCATTTATGGTAGTAAGATCTTTAATGGGTTGCAGACCCAAGGGGTTAATGGTACAGAACTGTGAGGCACAGCACACTAATTTCCCTCAAGGGTTAACATGATTATTAGGCCTACTCTGGCTTGCAAGTGTCCATGGTCTGGGGCTTCCTACAGAAAACAGACTCAAGAATATGGTAATTGGTTAATTGTGAGAATCTGTGCTCAGTCATGTAACCAGATGGGAGGGGAAATTAGGAGCAGAAATTAACATCTTCTGGAAAGTTCCACCAAGGGAGATTACTGATTGAAGGTGTGGTCACATGGTCCTTTTGATTGGGGTTCGCTGCTGTTCCCTCTTGCATTTCAATTTTCCATCCACATGTGCCAATCCGCCTCCCATGCCGAAGCAGACTCACTCCCACAATGGTTCCAGGTTTTCCTGCCCCCGGGAAAATCAAGTATTTTCCAGGCATTTGCGCTTTGAATGCAGGATTTCGCCCATCTAGACAGTCATCTTTTGCAATGATTGCGATTAGGGCCATCTGACTGCTCTTTGTGCGATTTATTTTTTTAAAAAACCCTTCCAGCTTTGAGCACTTGAGCAAACAAGCGCTCATCCTGCTTGGAGAAAAGTCCTGCCTGCCCCAGGAGTGAAGCTGCAGCAGGCAGCAGGAGGCGGAAGTTACTGGGGGGGGGAGTGCTGGGCCAGCTTTCAGAGGATGGCGGAGACAGCAGGGCTGAGCCTTCGTGGGGCAATGGTGGCAGCAGCAGCGGCACCCACACACACACAGTGGCGGCAGGAGAAGCAGCCACTCGAGCCTGCCCTATGGCCAGCAGGATCGCCTGCAGGGACTCGGTGCAGTGGAGGCTCCACCACAGCCCCAACGAGGCGAGCTGAGCGCAGCAGCCCTCTTGTCAGGTTGGGCAGCAAGAGGCAGCTTGCTGGAGGCAGGCAGGGGAAGGATTTTGCTTACGAGCTGACCGGCGAGCGGGTGGTAGAAGAGAGGGGCCAGCTGCATCTAATCAGCCCAACCCAAAGAAAAATGTTCCCGGTTAAATTAAAGCAGGAACAAAGTGCAATTATCTTGCTGGTGTGACCACAGCCTGAATCTGAGAGACCACCTGGTTTCAGAGGCCAAAGAGCTGTAATAAGGGTATAGGCCAGAGGGAAGCCATGCTAATTTTATGCTCATGTCATGCTAGTACACTTTGATATGTTATGTTTCATCATTATAAACTGCAACATGTTGAATGTTTTTATGCTACTGCTTGGATTCTTATGCTGCAAGAAGATATGCCCTCAAATACCAGGTATTCAATGTATTAGATAGCACAGTTAGCATCTTTATTTTCTCTGTTGCTAAACTATAGAGACTGTACTGCACAGTGAAATCTTTTTTAACATTTTAAATAAACCTTTATATATATTTTTAAGATCTGCTTTATTTGTGTGCATTTAACCTCAAGGACCCACAGGACTGGGTATTGCTCAAGGGCAAGAAGCAGTGGGCAAGAAGCAGTGACTCGAGGGGACCCAGTCTTGGGTCTCTGACAAGAACCCTTTACCTGCTGCTGAGTGCAAGGCATTTTGCAGATCAAATTGCTTGTATTCACTCTGGGCTAGATGCCACAGTTAATACAGGGAATGTACTAGCTGTCAGACACAAGATTGTTGCACTTACTTGGCTCCGTTTTGGTTACTGCAACCTGAGGACATTGATAAGTGCTTGGAGATGTTTGGCCAATGACCTGCACGCTTGATCCCTGCCCCCAGTTGCATCTGGTAAGGGGGAGATAGTAAGCTAGATCCAGAACATTAGTAATGCTTCTTTATCTCTGAATGGGGCCAGTGTTCCCAGCGCTGCTTTTCTCCACCCGCCCTTCTCCAATTGTATTTCCATTTCAAAGTCACTGCTCCACCTGAGCGAAAACCCTCACCATCCTGCAACCTGCCTCTTGCAGCCCGCTGCAAATGCCTCATGGCAGCCACCCAGTTATCACTTTGGGACCCAAGAACTGCTTTTTGGTCCCTGCCAGCATGAAACCTCCACACTAAGGCTCAGATTGCCTGTGCCTTCTGTCAACTTGGGTATCTAGGGGGGGGGGTTTTCAAAAATGTATCAGTATTTCTTACCCACATTTATGTGTAATGTTCAACTGAAGTTCAAATTGATTTATATCACTGACTGTATTCATTTATTGGTCCATGTGATTTTCATGTTTTATTAGCCACATGTTCTAAACCTGTTTTGTAATCATGCTTTTACACAAATTCATTCTCATCTCTTCCTTCTATCTCCCTGAGTTAAGTAGCATAGCCTTTGCATTACTTTTAGTTATTGTTCTGCTTTAAGTTTGCTTAACCCACCAATTTTTGCTTTCTGTATTTGTCTAAATGTTTAGTTATTTTTAGTAGCAATTACCTTTGAGGTAGATATGTTTTTACTTTATAAGTTTTTAGAATTATTAGGATGTCTTGCATTTCCTCTTTTTTTGCTTTATAATAATTAGAAGCCTTCATTAAGTATCTAGTTCTATTTAGATTTGCTATAGGTAGCATTATTTACAGTAGTCATGTCTTTCTGGAAGATGTGCACAAGGTCCCTGCATGCACATACACAGAGGCACTCACCTATCCGTATTTTAATTTGGCTTTAGAACATTTTTATTTTATTTTTCCTTTTGGTTCCCAGAAATATGCTTGACTCCCTCACTCAGCCTTTCCCCTTTCTGTTGGCTGTCCTTTCTTTTCTGGTCATATGGAACTCCAATGGCAGCACAACATGGTTTGAAGTGAAGCCATTTTGGCTCACGCCTAAAGACAGCTTCGGAGGGAGGGGATTGTTGCCAGAGGCCTTTTATTCTTGGGTAGCCCCAAAGCAGGGGTGCCCTACTTTCTAACCTGAACCAAAGTCCCCAAAAGTCAAGCACTCTCAGCTCGAACCACAGAGTCAGGCTGCAAGTATTCTGCAAAAAGGGATTTCATATTCAGGTTTCATAAGGTAACCTCAGAGCAAGTCTCCAGTCTTCCCCTTCCACCCAGCAGAGATTATGTTTATGGAATAACAATGGGTTCCAACAGGTAAAGTATCTACATTTCTAAAAGTCTATTCAGAAGCCACCTGGCACTCTCCACTACCTCACCCAGCCCTTTTGTCTCCTAATGTGTAAATTCTTTGTCTTTCCTGCTCTGTCCCTCAAGAATACCAGGATAAACCAATCAAATTCAAATGTTTAGCAATCCTTCCTGACGCTAATCAGGGACGTCTCCCACCTTTTGTCTACCCTGGCCAGGACCATTAGTAAGTCAGATAATCCATTTAACTAGCTACCCAGCACCTGGCTTATGTTGTTAAATCCAGACCCTGCCTCTCTGGAAGCTCATTGGTCATACCTAAGGTCTGCCCCTACTGGCATCACACACCCCTGGGACTCATCATTGGTCCAGGTAATCTATTGTTCTCACCTGAGACCAGCCCCCAGGGCCACTCATTGGTCTGCATTCTTTGCCAATGCCTATATCCCAGCACACACATGGCCTTAGACCGTGTGTTTTCTGCCATGATCCCAAAATGGCAGTCCACCCCTAGACTCTCTCTGAGTTTAGGCCACAATCCTTTCTTCATGGACCTCTGCACATTTGGACAGGTTGTATCACCCCTCTATAACCCATCAATCACCTCTGCTTCCTTAGTTCTATATTGTGTGAATATTGTTTGTATGCTTGAGAATATTTAGTAAAGAAATAATCATTATTTTAGCCACCCAGTTTCTGTGTCTGTTCCTGGGTTCTCGGGAATTCTAATGCTGGTATACACAGGTCAGATCCTATAGATAAGCCAATTGCATATTAATAATCATAATTCCCCATTTTTATTAAATAATAGAGCAATTAGACTAACAGTGGCATCCTTTTTTTGTTTTTCACACACGCATATAAATGCATATTTGAAGCACCGTCTCCTTTTTGACAGCTCTGCAATCCCTCTGCCAAGTACTGTGATCATTGGTTTCTATACAACTGTATTTCTCCACCAGAAATCACTGTCTTTCCCACCTGATCTTACTCCCTTTCCCACTCATTTCATAGGATTCTATATATTTCTGTGGCACTGCCTGAGTGCATCCTGCACCTTTCCCTCTCCCCATAGAACTTTCCTGCCAGAGCAATATTATGAAGTGGGTTGGAGTAAATTTCTGGGGGTGGGATCCTGGCTGCCCATATGAGAGCCTAAATAGGGACCATTTCCAGCGCTGTCCCATTCCAAGAAATGAACTTGTCACTCTAAAACAACCCCCCATGTGCTCCCGATCACAACAAAATATTGCAGCAAAGAAGCATGCAAGCAGTGTTTCAAAACCCTTGCACGAAGATGCAATGTTGCACACATTGCTAACTGCTTCCAAAAAAAAAAGAGAGGTGAAAATGGAAGGGAAGGTTAACCTTCCCGAATGGCTTGACTTTCCAAACAGCTTGACTTTGTAACAGGGGAGTTCAGACATCCGGAAATGCAAGGTGAAACCACTTATATCCATAAACTCCAGATTTCCCCCAGTGTTGGAAAATTCACAGTCAAGAAGAGACGAGAATAGATTGTTGTTGGGGGTTTTTTTTGACAACTGGGGAAAGGGATACTGACAATGATGTTTGAAAGTGATTTTTAATCCACAGCAATGACATCAGAGCAAAAGCTCAGCTGACTGCAGCCTGAGACTGACTAGTCCAAGGTTACCAAATGAGTTTCATGGAAGAGTGGGGATCTGAACTTCTGTGCCCTGGGTTTGAGTTCCCAGACTCTAACCACTACACCATGCTGCCTTTTATGTGCTCAGATAAAAGGATGGTGTTATGATATAATCCTAAAGTGGCAAATGACCACTGTCTAACCTTGGCAAGAAAGCTCAACAAGAGGATGACAAATCCAGTACACCATCCTCAGTAGTTTTGTCAGCTGGGGACTGTACAAGCCAA
The DNA here is from genome assembly GCA_029375565.1 of Gekko gecko. Lineage (NCBI taxonomy): Eukaryota > Metazoa > Chordata > Lepidosauria > Squamata > Gekkonidae > Gekko > Gekko gecko. Next base: position 42,185,507 of record JAPDNY010000007.1, on the reverse strand, counting down.
TGAGAATAATTATTAATTTTCATGGTTTCAAATACCAATTGCAGTATGCACAGCAGTCAGGAAAAGAGGTTATGTGCATTTAAGGCAGTCACAAAATCTTTCTTTCCAGAAGAAGAAAAGAAAAGAAAAGGAGGAGGAGGAGACTGGATTTATACCCTGCCCTTCACTCAGAGTCTCAGAGTGGCTTACAAACTCCTTTCCCTTCCCCACCATTCAACAGATACCCTGTGAGGTAGGTGGGGCTGAGAGAGCTCTTTCCAGAATTGTCCTTGAGAGAACAACTCTGACAGAACTATGGCTTGCCCAAGGTCATCCAGCAGCTGCAAGTGGAGGAGTGGGGAATGAAACCCAGTTCTCCCAGGTTAGAGTCTACACACTTAACCACTACACCAGATTTCAGGCTGCCAAACCAGGCCATGTCTGTAGCCTGCAGCTATTGTGCCATATGATCTTTATATTCTGCATCCACGTTCTGGACCTGCTAGTTATTCAGGGGAGACAAGAATATGCCTAACAGTTAAGGCCTCAATGGGGTTTCTAATATCCTTGTACACTCACAGCTTTTCGAGATTGTCCCAAACCAGATCCTGTACTTTCTGTAGTCAAAATTTCCTCTAAAATCTCTAGCTAGGCTGCTTTTCCATAGAAAAGATCCAGATTTGATAGATATCCAGTTCCATTGCTGAACCAACACTTGGCATGCTTCTTTTATGTGACAGAAATGTAGAAGTAATTTTCCACTAAGGCCTCAGTCCTGAAATAGGAGCTGTGCTTAAGTCCCACTGAAATCAATAGATGGTTAGTTGTAACTAACCAAAGTCCCATTTATTTCAAGAAAGCAGAGAGATTATATCCCTCAAGTACTGTGAAGAGAACAAGAATGTACTCATGTGAATTTTTTAAAAAAACTTTGGTTGCTACTTCCCTGCAAATGCTTTCCCTCATCTTCATCATGGACCAAGTTGCTTTCCGAAATATAAAAATTTTGAAAATGAGCTTACAGCAGAAAACAGGAAGGGCATTCCTGGGATGCATGAAGAGTCAGGCAAAGGATAACGGTATATTTAATTCTCTGTAAAATTATTCATAGAACGTGTGGGCAACATTGAAAATCAGCCTGTATTGCCTTGCCACCAGTTTCTGGCACGGTGCTTCTGAATGTAGGAGACCTGGGAGTGACACGGTTGTTGCATAGACAATGGAATTTGGAAGTATTCATCCATTTTAATGAAAGAACAGGGCTAGCCTAGGAAAAAAGCTATTATACCAGATAAGATTACCCATATCGCTGATCCCTGGCAACAGATATACAAGTCCCAGTGAAGAGTATAAGTCAGTGAAAGAGTGCTTCTGAGCCAGTTGCCTCTTGATACAGTAGAAAAGAATGAGCACTGTGATCTGTTTAATAAATACCACTGCTGCATCTGAATTGTTGAGATTACAGTACAGGAAAGGGAATGAAACTGAGAGGTTTGGATTAACTTGGATGTATTGTATCTTCTAGCTTTCTGATGAAATTTTAAGATTCTCTGTTTCCTCAGAATTATCTAACTGATTAAGTGTTTACAAATGAGGACCTGTAAGAAACTCGCTGGAGTGGCTATCCAATTTCCCACACATTTGCTTCCTCCCCTCTCCCCCATTTCTCTCAGTCTCTTTCTCTCTCCTGCCCCCTTCTTACTCTCTTTCCCCCTTTCCTGTCACTTTCTCTGCCTTTCTGCTCTTTTTCTCTTTATGTCTCCCACCTCATCATGCTTGTGCTTTCTTTCTGACCCTCACCCCATCACTCTTTCTCTCTCTTCTTGCCCCCCATGCCATCATTCTCTCTTTCTAGTCCACCCCACTCTCCCAGCCACCTGCTCTCCTGCTTCCCCACACACACATACAGAAGGAGCAGTGGCAGCTCTCGCAGCTGCCCACCCACTTTCCCCCCACTGCAACGGCAGCAGCGATGGCTCTCCCAGCCACCCATCTGCTTCCTCCCTACCAAAGAGACACAGCAGTGGTTTTCCACGCCACCTGCCTGCTTCCTCCCATTGGACCTGCCATGGCAGTGTGGGCCCAATCCACAGATTTATATATCCACAGATCTGCCAGCATTTGAGAAATAAGATCTACAAGTGGGAACCCGCAAGGATTTGCAGGAAGCATCTCATTTCCCCCTTCTCCAATATTCTTTCCCTTTCCTGAAAGCCCCATAGCCTCTCTTTTTCCTGCTTCCTTATCACCATCTAGAGTTGCCAACCTCCAGGAAGGGCCTGGAGATGTCCTGGAATTACAAGTCTCATGACTACGGAGATCAATTCCCCAATTGCCGGCTCCAGGTTGGGAAATTCCTGAAGATTTGGGGGTGGAGCCCTGGGAGGGTGAGGTTTAGGGAGGGAAGCAACTTCAGTAGGGTATAATACCATACAGTCCACCCTCCAAAGCAGCCATTTTCCCCAAGGGAACTGATCTCTATCATCTGGAGAACAGCTGTAATTATGGGTGGTCTCCAGCCCCCACCTGGAGGCTGGCAACCATAGTTTCCATGGAGGAAATGGCTGCTTTGGAGTGTGGAGTCTATGGCATTATTCCCCCTCTGAAATCCCTTCCTCCTCAGACCCCACCCTCCCCAGGCTCCACCCCCCAAATCTCTAGGAATTTCCTACTCTGGAGTTGGCCATCATATCTCCTTCCCACCCAACAGTGAACCTACTGTTATCTGCCCCAACATCTTAAGCTTCCCCACCCCTGGCAACCTCTACCAAGGAAAACGGTGGCCCAGTTGTGTGGTGCTGGCCGCTGGGCCATGCCCACCTGCATGGTAGGAACCCTGAAAGACTTGTGGGGTGGCACCTCACTTTCCCCTGTATACCCCTCCCCACCCTATTTCCTCTTTCCCTCCTGCAGTCAGCCCCCTTTCCTTGTCTCATTCTCCCCTTCTCAGCCATTTTATCTTCCTCCCATCTTCAGTTAAATTTATTCTTTATTTACTTCATTTATACCCCACCTTTCTCCACAGTGGTGTTGTGTACCAACTAAGAACCACACACGCGGTTGGGTTAGCATGTGGTTATGCAAAGAAGCAAAGCTTCGCATCCAGAGACAATAGGCAGCCCGGATCCTAGAAGGGACCTATCAGGTAGTCAGGTTCTGAGGAATGACCTATGGGATTTGGGGACACTGTAAATAATCCTATCTTGGGTGTGGGTGGGTGTTTGGGTGTGGTTTGCAATGGGGATTTAAGCAGGCCTCTAGTCCTGCTTTGTCGTCTCAGTTTTCTCTAACTGAATAGACTATGAGCTGATTCACTACCAACGCGTCTTGAACCTAGTATATTATAGTGGGGACCAAAGAAGCTTGCATTATTCTCCTCTTCTCCTTTTTATCCACACAACTACCCTGCGACATAGATTAGGCTGAAAGCATGTGACTGGTTCAAAATCACCCACTGAGTTTCCAAATCTATATGGGAATTTGAACCTGGGTCTCCCAGACCCTCCTCTGAAGCTCTGCTACATAACACTGGCTGCTGTTGCATAGCAACAGGCAGCCATGCCGAGTTGAGTCATGTAAGTTGGGTGGTATCAAGTCACCCAGAGGTTGCTTCCGGGCCTGAAAAGTACTGAGACTGATGCAGTGATTTCAGCTCATACTTTATTTAAGGTTAAGAACAAGACACAGAAGCTGGCTCACAGGCCGGCGTATATCCTGGAGCCAAACGCACCCCAACACCCATGATAGGTTTATTTACATCGATAGGGTTAACTCTAGGATCTTAGTCTCCCGATTGGAAGGGGAGCTAGGATCCAACCGTCTATTGTTCTGAGGAAGCAAAGCTCCTGCTCTTCGCCTGACCACGTGCAAACCAGCTGAACCCGGATCGCGCACATGGTCGGGTTAGTACACAACAGGGCCTAAGGGTTTCCAACCTCCAGAAGGGACCTGGAGATCTCCCAGAATTACATCTGAATTCTGTTTGCAGAGATCTGTCCCCCTGGAGAAAATGATTGCTGTGGACTTTATGGCATAATATTCGGCTGAGGCCTCTCTCCTCCCCAAACCCTGTGGTTTGTTAAAACAAGTCTTAGTAGGTGTATCAGACCACAGGTTTTTTTTCCATAAATGCCAGTCAGTTAACCTTTTCCACCTCTGCACATAATGCCTGAGCTCCCTTGCCAGACTGCTGGTAAAGCCTCACTATACATGCAGCTTGCTTGCTATTGGTAAGATACAATAAATGGGAAGGGGGCAGAGCAGATGTCTAGGGCCAGCCACGCCTTCCTTTCCTAAGAAATGTCAGTCTCCCTCTCCCTCACCCTTTCTGTCTGGCTGCTTCACTGAATTCCTGAACAAAATTAATCTCTTAAAGCCTTCACTCTGTTTTTTTTCTCTTGCCATATCAGTCACTCTTCCCTCCCCCTTACTGTCCTGCCACTTCAGTGCATTTCCTAAACTGAAACCAAATGGATCTTTTGCAGCTCCGTCCCTTTTGTCTCTTGCCATTTTGCAGCCTTTTAAATTTCCACTTGGGACAGACAGAAGCCTCTGGAGCACTTTCCTACTTGATGAGGTCTGAGAGAAGGCAAAGCAAAGGTGGGAGGGAATGTCCTTAGACAGTACCACTAAATATTGAATGTAACTGGAGCAGCAAGATTTTTCAGTTGGGCTGTGATTCCCTCTCTATATGCAGGAGGCTGAGAGGGGAAGTAGTGCTGCTGAATAAATGGGGATTTCTGCATTTAGATGTCACAACAAAACACATTTTTTTACTAACCAACCACAGACAACAAGCCAAGTAGAAACTGCGGCTTTGAATTCCAGTTTAGCATCCTCCAATAAAATACAGTTCACTGGACAGTTAAACATTGCAATTAACTGGAGTTTAATTAAACCATTGTTTATAACCTGTCATGCACCAGGATGCCTTATTGCAGCCTTGGTATCTCTGTGTTTTTATTTCAGTGCCTGTGAAGTGTCAGTATAAAGGAAATAGGTATCAGCAGAGCTAATTAGCAGAGCTATTTCCATACAAACAGAGTAGTTAGTTGCATTCTGTAAAGTTTACTGCAACAGAATTGCAAGAAGCATTATCTGACCCTCGGCCTTCTGGCAGCAGAGATAAAAGCATCTGAAGGCAAACAAGAAATGCAGCAGAAAGAATGGGAAAGCAAGAGGTGCATTCAGCAAGCTCTGATCAGTAGAACAGATGAACTGCAGCTCCCTCTAGAGTTAGAATAGATTAAACATGGTGTCTATCAGTGTGTACATTAACCAGACTGCATTTTGCAAGATCATTTAAGCATCAGCATGATCCATGGTGAGCAGAAGGGGACCTTTGTTGAGTAGAGGTTGGCAGGCTACACCAGTGGAATTTGGACTGCTTTTCTGCAATGACCAGATACCACCCATTTTTGTTAACTAGCATTTTTAAATTGCAAAAAAATTACTTAAATGGAAGTCATCATGCTGCAAATTAATAAGCCTTTGGTGGAATGAATTAGGTGGAGTGGATTATAAAAACATAAGAAGAACCCTGCTGACTCCAACCCTGGAGGTCCAGCAAATGGGGCACAGAAGCCAAGGCCTTTCCCTGATGTTGCCCCCTAGGCACTAGGTTTCAGAGGTTTTCTGCCCCTGGATATGGAGGTTCCCTTTACTCACCATGGCTATAGCTATTGATGGAACTATACTGTTTAGCACTCTTTTAAAGCCAACTGTTTTCAAGGCCATCATTTCATCCACTGGCAGCAAATTTCATAATTCATAATTACTTGCTGAATAAAGAAGTATTTCCTTTTGTCTGTCCTGTACCTATTCTCCAACAACTTTATTAGGTGCTCCCAGATTTTAGTATCATGGCAGAGGGAGAATAAGCTCCCCCTGTCCATTTTGTCTACTCCATGCATGTGGTGATCAAGGTGGGCCCATCAAGCGATCACACAGTGAACAATACAATAACGGGGACGACTGACGACGACTGTGTGGAAAGACACTAAGAAGAAAAACAGAACAAAAACAAACAAGCAACTCTTAGGTACTGTTCAAACTAGAATGATGATAATATATATATATAACATCTACAAAAATTCAGCAAGCAAGTTTAAGACTATGGAAACTTCCTTTCATGTATACTGACTGGCTGCCCTATCAATCTTTCTCCCAATAAGGATTGGAAAGCAGTTTGGCTGATACTTACCTTGGAGACCCATGATGAATGCTTATGATATACCCTGATCAGCCCCTACTGAGGAAGAATACACGAAATGAAGTTTGAAATCCAGGGTCTTCATCTTGTATACTTACCTGTAGAAATACAATGTATATTACCTGTTACAGACTTGCTCTGCACTTGTACTGTAGACTTGTTTTATATTTGTAGATTTACCTGTTGGAAGACACTGTATACTACCTGTTGGAATACTAAATATGTTTATATTATGTACTTGCCTGCTGGATATTTGTAGGTTATATATATATATATATATATATATATATATATATATATATATATTATCATCATTCTAGTTTGAACAGTACCTAAGAGTTGCTTGTTTGTTTTTGTTCTGTTTTTCTTCTTAGTGTCTTTCCACACAGTTTTTTCCCCTTGTTATCGTAGTGATCCAGATGAGGCAATGCACCCACTGGCCTCATCCTGGCCTTATACCAACCACCCTCAAAAGCAACAAAGGAGCAAAAAGAAGTGAGCTCTATCTCAGAGCAACTTGAGGGTCCCAAAGTGGCCCCTTTCACCTTTTGTCTTCCTAAATGTCCACAGACTTCTCTAGCATTCCCCTGGGCCTGCCGTGGCATCTGAATTTCTGTTCCCTAGCCTGTATGTCTGCCACTGCTTGTTCTATCATCTCTGGACTAAATCCTACCAAACGTCATCTTTGGCTGAGGTTCAGTGACAGCGGCAAGACTCAGGGCCAGTTCCTGTGATCCAAGCTTGCTGTCTCTTATGATAAATTTATGAGTTGTTCTTTTCTCCACAATGTACTCTCAAGTAATGTAATATGGCCCTAATGTATTGGCTTACCTGGAGCAAGCCAACTTCTCTGCAGTTACATTTTATGGGACACATGTAACTGCCACTGACACAAGTCTAGAGTTGCCAGCCCCAAGGTGGAGACTGGAGATCTCATAAGAACATAAGAGAAGCCAATGTTGAATCAGGCTAATGGCCCATCTAGTCCAACACTCTGTCACACAGTGGCCAAAATATACCAGGTGCCATCAGGAGGTCCAGCAGTGGGGCCAGGACACTAGAAGCCCTCCCACTGCTGCCCCCTCCAGTACCAAGAATAGAGTGCATCACCTGCCCCAGACTGAGAGTTCCCATCTATACCCTGTGGCTAATAGTCACTGATGGACTTCTGCTCCATATGTTTATCTAATTCCCTCTTGAAACTGTCCATGCTTGTAGCTGCCACCACCTCCTGTGGCAGTGAATTCCATATGTTAATCACTCTCCTCAAATCACAGCTGGTTTCCAGGCACCCAGCAGGCTTCATGTGGAGGAGGAGTGAGGAAATCAAACCCAGCTCTCTAGATTTGTGTCGGCCTCTCTTACTTACTCTCAGTTCATGTTCATGTTTTGACAATAGCTATCCATCTTTCCTTTCCTGGAATTTTGAGCAAATAGTTATCGCTTCGTGGAAACACATTTCTGCTTTGCTAACACTTTGTGCATTTGGCCCTTTCCCTAGGAAAGCATGATGTTCCTCCTCAGTGAGCTTCACAGCACCTTATATCTCTGGGCATGACATATGTCCCCCTCACATCATTGGACAGAATAAATGTCCCTGAAGAGAAATTTATTTCCCTTACTGAGCAGCTATAAAAGCTGTCACAGGCCATAAAGAAACAAAACCTATCAAACTCAGCCACTGTGTAGCTGCAAAATAGCCCAGCTCAGTACTCAAGGAAAGTGATGACCAGTGGAGGTTCATCTCATGGAAAAGGCATGGGTGATGAATAAGGTATTTTACCTATGTCGAATCTGAAGTTCTCATCATTAGGAAGCACATGGAGGGGACTCAGGTCAGTGGCCATATATCCCTGACATGTGACCTTCAACAATCTTTGTTAACCTGATCAGTTGGAAGAACTGTGACCAGTGTCCAGTGATTGTGGGAGAGATAAATGTGCAAACATTGCTACCCATTTGAAGATATATCACAAGCTACATCTAACCTTTTGGCCTTTTCATTCTCATATTAAGGATACAGAATATTCCTTCAGTATGCTTGTTGTACTGTTGTATCCATGAGTAAAATATTCCTAATTGGAATAAATAATTGAACTCTTAATTAACCAAATTCAGACAGAAAAATCCCCCCCTAAGATTGGTAACGGCCAAGCCTTAATTGATATCTTTAATGCAGTGCTTTCCTACTGTGCCAAGCCTTCCATGTCTATTTATTTAATAATCCTCATAACACCCTTATAAAGACTTTAAATGTGTGACTGGTCTCTTCTCCTGAGTTGGCCAACTGCAGTATGGGATAATAATACTGATTTACTTACGAGGTCGTCATAAGGTTTACTAAGTTACTGGCTAAGGTGAGATTTGAGCCAAAGATTTTATAAGTAAAGGCATAACTTCATGTGGTCAAGCACACGGTACTGAAAATTTTATCCTTGTATCAAGTTATCATTCCATAGTGTATACTAAAATCTACTCTCTGTCCTGATGCTACCACACTGCTCATTGTCTCACACCCACATGATCACTGGCTATTGCTGGCAGGGAATGGGAGATGAGAACCAGTTTGGTGTAGTGGCTGGGAGCGCGGACTCTGATCTGGGAGAACCAGGTTTGATTCCCCATGCCTCCACATGCAGCTGCTGGTGTGAGCTTGGGTCAGTTATAAGTTTTTTCAGAGCTGTTCTCTGAAGGGGAGGGGAAGGAAAGGAGATTGTAAACCACTCTGAGACTCCTTTGGGTAGTGAAGGGCAGAGTATAAATCCAACTCTCCTCCTCCTCCTCCTCCTCCTCCTCCTCCTCCTAAGTATCATTACACTTGGATGTGGGGTAATTTGGACTGCCTGTTATATAAGAAAAAATACACACCCACAAACTGCCATTTTCTGCAGCGGCCCCAAGTTTTGCTATCTATGTCCACCCTCACTTTGTTTCTACCCTATACCAGCTTATTAAGGTGAACGCATAATACAGTTTCCTCTCACAACTGTATGCACCAGAGGTTTTTTTAGAAGGATACGTAACATAATTCATTGTCAATCTATACAGAAATAAAAAAATAGGAAACATATAGGACCCCACCAAAATGAGATTCAGGATGATTTTTTTTAATCACCAGTGTTTTGTTCTCCCAAGGAACTACGATTTGGGTCTTTAAATAGCTGATTTTATTAAGAATAATTTATCTTTCAAAACTTTTCCTCCTCTTAGAGTCGGTAGTCAAGAATAACCTTTTAGCTCAAGAGGTCTTGTACCCCTGCATGCAAACTTCCCTTTCTTTTATCTCCTGTATATCTGAAAAGTTGGTCTGTTTCAAATTACGTTACCCCTACCCCTTCCCAATAGCTAAAGCAAGTTTCCAGTCCCTGGGATATAATTAAATTTTAAACCTCACACATAGCCAAGTAAATTAGCAGTGGATTAATTGTGCTAAAGCAGATGAGAACAGATGGTTAAACAATAGGCTCAGTTATAATTCTTCACACATCTTTAATCACTTTTTCAATTCTATATTATTTTTAAAAGGCATTACTGATATCCACGTATAAAAATTACCCTTTCGTAACTGTCCCAAAGTCCATCTTGTCTAGAACTCTGTCCCTAAACCAGTCAAGTGCAATGTTCCCTCTAAGCTGTGGAGTCTTGTAAGCAAAAATTCTACTTTGTGAGCTACTGGCATTAAAGTTGTGAGCAAGAAATTTGGCTGCTGCATAAATTAGTTTGCTCTGGAGCCATCCTTTCTGAGCTAAGACAAAAATGTGTGTGCCAGAGACTAAAAAACTGTGAGCTAGTTCACACTAACTCAGCTTTGAGCGAACACTGGTCAGGCGTCCTGGGAAACTCCCAAACAAGGCAAAATGAGTACAAACAACTTCTCATTTCCTCTTTCCTTGGTATCTATAAACAAAACTTTAATCCTACTTTTTGTTCAAGGAGTTCTGGATGGTGACATATATAGTTTATTTATTACTTCTATTTCTATCCTGTACTTCCCACTAGCAGGTTACAAACAGATCCCACAGGGCCCTGATCTCAAACGGGAGCTTGTTCTACCAGGCAGGAGCCAGGCTCGAAAAAGCCCTGGTCCTGGTTGAGACCAATCCCTTTCTAGAGAGTTTACAGAGCCTTTGTCTGTCATCTTGCAGACCTCTTGGAGGATAGGAGACATGACACAAGACTGGAGGAAGGCAGATGTTTTCCTTATTTTCAAAAAAGTGAGGACAGATGACTCAGGAAACTACAGGCCAGTCAGTCTGACCTCTGTCCCAGGGAAGATACTGGAGCAGATCTGTGAGCATCTAAAGGATGGGGGTGATCTGCGGAAGTCAGCATGGATTTGTCCCCAACAGGTCCTGCCAGACTAACCTCATTTCCTCATTTCCTGTGGAGGGGCTACTAATTAAATTTGCAGATGACACCAAATTGAGAGGCGCAGCGAACACACCAGAAGATATAGAATTCAACATGATCTGAACACACTGTGAAAGTGGACGGATGTGAACCAGATGCAATTTAACAAGGATAAGTGCCAAGTTCTACATCTGGGTAACAGATACTGGAAGGGGGATACACTTCTGAGTAGCAGTGTGTGTGAACAAGAACTTGAAGTAAGGGCCATAAGTTAAATACAAGCAGCAGGTGTGATGCAGAAACAAAAAAGGCTAATGCGATCTTGGGGTGAATCAACAAAGGCATAACATACAAATTGCAAGATGTGATAGTCCTGCTGTACACTGCATTGCTCAGGCAGAGATGGACCAAGAGAGAGATCTTGGAGTCGTAGTGGATAACTCAATGAAAATGTCTAGACAGTGTCTAGCTGCAATAAAGAAGGCCAACGCTATGCTGGGGATCATTAGGAAGGGAATTGAAAACAAATCAGCCAATATCATAAAGCCCCTGTATAAATCATTGGTGCGACCTCATTTGGAATACTGTGTACAGTTCTGGTCACCACACCTCAAAAAGGATATTATAGCATTGGGAAAAGTGCAGAAAAGGGCAACTAGAATGATAAAAGGGCTGGAACACTTTCCCTATGAAGAAAGGTTAAAATGCTTGGGGCTCTTTAGCTTGGAGAAACAATGGCTGAGGGGTGACATGATCGAGGTTTATAAGATTATGCATGGGATAGAGCATGTGGAAAAAGAAGTACTTTTCTCCCTTTCTCACAATACAAGAACTCATAGGCACTCCATGAAATTGCTGAGCAGTTGGGTTAGAATGGATAAAAGGAAATACTTCTTCACCCAAAGAGTGATTAACAAATGGAATTCACTGCCACAGGAGATGGTGGCAGTTACACGCATGGACAGCTTCAAGAGGGAATTACATAAGCATATGGATCAGAAGTCCATCAATGGCTATAGCCACAAGATATAGTTAGGAACTCTCAGTCTGGGGCAAGTGATGCTCTGTATTCTTGGTGCTGGGGGGGGCAGCAGTGCGAGGGCTTCTAGTGTCCTGGCCCCACTGCTGGACCTCCTGATGGCACCTGGTATTTCTGGCCACTGTGTGGCAAGAGTGTTGGACTAGATGAGCCATTGGCCTGACCCAGCATTGATTTCTCTTATGTTCTTAGGGTTCAGTCCTCAACATTTCTAGTTAAAAGGATCAGATAGCAGGCAACATGAATGATCTCTGTCTGAGACCCTGGGAAGCGAATGCCAATCAAAGTAGACAATACCAACCCTGACAGACCATGTATTCATGTGTTCAAAGCCATCTATGATCCCTTACAGATGATCAACGTAATCTAGACAGAGCCTTTTCACTCCAGGAAAGCTTGGTCTTCTGTACCATACAGACTACTGTCAATAAGAAAACATCTGCTCTAGATGTGATGAAGATGTGGCAAAATGGTATCTATGCTGGCGGTCACTGCAACATGGTTAGGAGCCATATGAATTGTAGTACCAACATTTTCCCTAGAACCTACTTTAAATCAATCACAGATGACTCAGAATGCTGGGGGCCCTGTTTGCAGGCCTGTAGAGTGGGGGGGGAGTGATGCAATAGACTTCGGCCAGCAGGGCCTGGTAGCATGGCTGACTAACAGCCAGGGAAGCCTCAGTGGCTGTGCAGGCCCCTGGCCCTCCCCCTCCCCAGTTCTCCAAATTAGAGTCCACCACTCTTAACCACTACACCAAACTGGCCCCCCTAGCTCCAGGAATTTTCCAAGCTGGAGCTGACATCCTGCATGAAGATCACTGGGTGACTTTGGAGCAGTCAGCCTCTTTCAGAATAACCTCTCTCATGGGGTTAGAAGGAGGATAAAGTAAGAGATGGGAGAACATTAGATGCCACCTGGGGCTTCTTGGAGTAAAAATATGACAAATGGAGAGGTCAGGAGTGGGTTCTGATGGGAAAGGGGGTGAAATCATCTTATGTTATTTTTAGTATGTCTACCACACATACTAATACACATCTGAAGGGGATATCTTTGGGAGCATACACAGGGATGCCTGTCACTGTGAAATAACCACAGAGAACATTTATGAATATATTAAAGTAATTAAATATAATGAACCAAGCGATGACTTGGATCTTAAGTGGCAGAAACATGTCTCTGCCTCTATTCTATAAAATCCTAAACTGACATCCCATCCAACCACATTACAACTTCTTTGTCACTGAATGCTCTTGGATGGAAAGGAAAGAGGGAACAGCATTCATACAAGCATACAATTCATTCTGCAACAACTAAAATCCAACAAAGTTGAACTGAATGTACACCATGTGCAGGCTTCTACTACATCCAGGAACACAACGTGAGTCCTGAAAAATATTAATCTTGAAAAGGGTCATGGATAGACTAACTTGTAATAAGCGACCAGAAGAACAAAAAGGGGTTCCTTATTGTCACTGAGGCCATGTTTCCTGAAATGCAATTACTGAGGCCTAGATAGTTACATTTTAGTCCATGCTCAAGACCAAATCATATTTTAAAGTAGGGTTGCCAACCTCCAGGTGGTATCTGGAGATCTCCTGCTATTACAATTAATCTCCGGGTGATCAAAATCAGCTCCCCTGGGGAAAATGGCTGCTTTGGAGGGTGTATTCTATGGCATTAGACCCTGCTGAAGTCCTCCCCACCCCCAAAATCTCCAGGTATTACCCAACCCAGAGCTGGAACCCTATTAAAAAGTGTGCCAAGATGAGGCGGGGTTACAGAGCAGCACTGCAGATGATTTCTCAGGGAGCTCCCTGAGAATTGCTGAGTCTTCATGTTTTTTAGGGGATCCGCATTGTTTGTGGTCCCACCGACTCTTTCGAAGGAAGGGGTAGTTGCAGGGGACTCGATCCTGTGCCCCGTGAGCGGCAGCAAGCAGTTGGCAGATCAGGAACATCCCAAAGCCGAATCATGAAGAGAGGCAGCCATGGAGCCATGACTGCTGAAACTGCTTTGACACCCGCATAAGAGAGCTTCGACCTCGTCACAACATCAGACGAAGACATAATCTTCTATACTGTGAGTATATAGATATATATATATATACACAGCAAACAACAACTAAAATTCTACAATTTACAGCTTTTTACACCCCACCTTAAATCTTCCCAACAAGGAAGGACTGAGGAGTGAATTTCCCTCCCCCTCTGTCTGTTCAAGACTAGGAAAGATCTACATAATAATACTTGGGGGTAAAAAGGATATATTTAAACAACAAAAAGCAAATACTTGACAAACTTTGTATTGGGAAACTAAAGACAAGATCCTGGCTTTATTTTTCTGAAATTAAAGTAAACTTTGCTTCTTGCGTCAAAAAGGCTTTAAAATGAAACTTTCTATTGTCATGTCTACATTGAAGCCCTTTGGAACAGTGCTTCTTGGGAACAGTTTTGTTTGGGAATAGTAATCAAAATGCAAAGATTGCTATTTTTACTGGATATAAATAAAATCCCCTGACATGAAGGAGAAGATGGATTCCCAAAGTACAAGTAATGATTTGGACAGCCAAGATGCTTATGATGATTTGCAAATGATACATTTCTTTAGGAAGCAAAAGGAAAAGCTCACAGAAACAATTTCAAGGGCTGTCCTAACAGCAATCCAAGAAGTACTTCAAAGATTCCTTGATAAGGAGCAAAGGGACTCTGTACTGAAACAGGAGAAGGCACAACAGCAACAACAGACTAATCTAGAAGAGCAGATTTTAAACAGTGACACCCAACAATAATAATTATATCTCAAGGCGTCAGCACTGTGGGCAGGGCCAGCTCACCTAGGGCGCGCCGGCCCACAGGGGCACCAAACTGCACCCTGCCCCCCCCCGTGAAAAGCCCCTTGCCACTGCCGCCACCACCTCCCCGCTGCCACCACCAGTGAAGAGCGCCCCAGCGGGGCTCAGGAGGTGGCGGCAGAGCTTGCCCTCCTTCCCCCTCCCCCCTGGGGGGGAAGAGGAGGCGGGGCAGCGGTGGCCGCCACCAGCAAAGAGTGCCCCAGCAGGGCACAGGAGGCCGTGGCAAAGCTTGCCCGCCCTCCCCCTCCCTCCTCAGGGGGGAGGGGGCAGGGGCAAAAGGGTCTGCAGTCCCCACTGGGAGGTTGGCATCTGCGCCCGCCTAGGGTGCAGAACTACCTTGAGCCGGCCCTGACTGTGGGAACAAACACCCATACTCACTCCCATGCAAAGGAATAATGTGTTCCTGAAGATGCTCAATGGTTCTAGAGTTTTCATGCGAGTTTCCAGCCAAACCTTGCTCTTCCCATACCATTCTGACATTCCTTTTGGATTCTCAAGGCTTTGGTGCAATCATAACATGTCTTAGAACCTGGGAGATGGATTGGCAGTTCTGAAGGCTCCTACAGTATGCTAGTTCTGTATCCATACATAATGAAGCCTAGAGAATTGAACAGAATCATTACAGGCCTGGGATACAAATCTCCTTTATACAGTGATGAGCTGGAGCTGGCTTGTACCAGCTCATGAGAGCTGATTTTCAGGAATTTTGCAAGCCAGCTGAAAACTCATCAGGAGCTCTAGGATGCCTCCCTCCTTCCTTTGCACACTCACATTCTCAGAAGTGGAATGTAATAAACAATTGGGTATTGAGCCAAGATGGCAGCCACCTTTTCAAAGCTTGCTCTTAGAGCTTTGTATCTCTATTTGTTTTAAATAAGGCTTTGGCCTTTTATTTTGCATGATTTATTACAGGTCTTCTTAAATGTGTTCTCTCACTGATCAGTTGAGGTAGATTCTCTTACAGCCTCATTTTTTGAGATTTCATATGGGATAATGTTTTGGTTTTGAAGCCTTGAGAACCCAGCGAATAATTAACCGAAGTAGCTGTGCTGGCCGTTGGCCTGCAGACCTCCTGCCCTCAGTCTTGCAAGTGGCCTTGAAGTGGTGTGCTGAAGAAAGAAAGCATTTGCTTGGAAATAATAATGAACAAAGGAAAGAGATAAGTTTCTACAATTAATTAGTGGATCTCTGGGGTAAATGAAAAGTTGGAGGAGAAGGAGTGGAGATAAGAAATGAAGAGAAGTGAAATGAAGATCACTTGTTGCTGTTTTTTCCCTCCTTAAGTGTGTCCAAAGACTTGGGACTGTATTATAGGACAAAAGTTATGAGACAAAAGAAAGAAAATTTCCAAGTGGAAGAATATAGTTGTCTTGTTGCTCTGTTAAACTAAGCAGGGAAGAGAAGTAGTGGCATATTTATGGGGATGAAAAGAGCTTATACATTTGAAGAAGAATGCTTGACTCCCCTGAGCAAAAGAGCTAAGCTAGAGGACTTTTTTGCTACTCTTAAGTATTCAGATTTGATTGTCTCCTTCAGGATTATCCTGCCTGCTTCCCTGAGATGAATTCAGGATTGCAGTCATGCTCTCAAGCTTCTCCAGAGCAATTAATGACCTCCAAAAACGATACAGTTATTCATGATTTATGATTATCTTCTCCATTGCGCCAGTATGGTAGATCAGAGAAACTTCATCTTCTAGCAACTTAGACATATCTAATTGCAGAGACACTACAGAAAACTTATAAAAAACTTGACATTATAACAGCTTATTTCTCTAGAAATGAAAGTAGTGGCCTATTACCAAAAAACCATCTGATCCAGGGGTGTCAAACATAAGGTCTGGAACTGGCCTGTCCAGGGCTCTTATGCAGCCCAATGAGCAGCTAGTGTAAGGGAGAGAACAGGAGACTGCTCGGGGGGGGGAGTGGTCGGAGCCACTCCAATTGTGGCTTTGGCATGGCGGAACAACCTCATCTGCAGCATGGGAGGGTCTAACCAGAGCTGCACTGCTGGCTCTTTGGTCTGCCCATATGGGTTTTCCTTTGCACACACACCCTTCCAGCCTGTGCGGCCTTGCAGTGAGGATACATCATCTTGAAGCTTTCCAGCTGCTATCCTTTATACAGTTTATATCTCTGGCACCCGGCATTACATTTTTGGCACACATGGCCCAGTCCAACAAAGTGACATTTATGTCAGATCCCGCCCTCAAACAAATGAGTTTGACACCTGTGATCTAATTGGCTAGTGAATCTGAGAAGTCATAGGAATAATTGTGAGCTGACATCGGAGCCAGGCTTGAGATCTAAAGGGACATCTAAATCTTTTCCTGGCGGGAGACCAAATGGGTTTGTTTCCTTAATCTATGGGCCTAATTATCTAGCTGCAAATATTTTCTCTTATCAAGGGAGGCAGATCAACTGGTCCACCAAACAATGGACCAGTAAACATTCAGCATTTCTCCTTAAAACTAGCCTATCTATTATTGATCTAAGTGGGTTGAATAAATCCCTGGACCTTCTGATTATGAGCACTTCCTTTTATTATTTCCTTCCAATCAGATTCAAACATATGTGTTTGCATTTTGCTCTGACTTTGCTAAATTTCGGGTGAAATTCCAAATATATTTTCAGAATTCCTTAGTTCAACCGTTAGGTTATCTGAAACCCTGGTTACTGATATTTTACCTTCTTGTTTGCTCTCTTGCATTCTGTTATGTTATGCTGGGTTTCTCTGTTTTGTCTGTTTTGCTCTGCTGTGATGTATTGGTTTTATGCTTAAGACCTGCCTTTGGACTGACCTGGAAAATCCAGCTGATCCAGAATGCAGTGGTGCAAGTCCTGATGTGGTGATGATGATGATGATGATGATGATGATGATGATGATGATGATGATGATGATGATGATGATGATGGATGATGATGATGATGAGATGATGATGATGGAAAGGTAACATGTGAAGAAAATGCAAGACACTGGCTGGGGGTGTAACACAGAGACACGTCAGGGAGCCAAGCTGTGAAAAAGGGTGGCTGGGGAGCAAGAAGGAGGTGGTCATTTCTCATCACATGTGTGGAGAGTGTGAGGAAGAGCAGGTTAGTTAGTCATTCTTAACCTGAATCCTTGCTCAACGGGCTGCTTTAAAAACCTGCCTCAGGACTCTAAGCAAGTTTCCAGGAACCGTGTGCTAATGAAAGGCCTTCTTCTTTTCCTCTCCCTCCAGATATGTTAGTAAAGATTGCTTTTTTCTCGTTTGTTTTGTAAGACTAATAGGAGGCTACTTTGCTAAAGGTGGGGGAAGGACCAGTCTCAATATGGCATGTGGAACTAGGGGTTATGCCTTTGTGTTAGGCACAAGTAATTATTTTCTCCTCCACTCTTTTATGGGGTGCTCTCATGAGGTTGTACTTACAACTAACCAAGGAGGGGATGTTGTCCAGAAAAGGGCATCCCGCACAGCAAGAGCCATTCAACTACTGCTCTGTAACTCCCCAGTACTTAATTTCCTTTTTAAAAGCTTTAGCTGCTATGAGATGTGTTATACAGATACAAGAATTCGAATCAACAAAAGCATTCTGTTGTCATCAATTGGCTATATGGAATTTACAATAAAGAGTATTGTATATGTTATTATTTGTAAATTGTGTACTACACATCCTTTATATCAGTAGAATTTATAATAAAGTTGTGTGTGTGTGTATCATACATCCCCCTCCCCAGAGAGCCAGCTGTTAAACATTTACCAGCACACCACTGACTTTATATGAAGCAAAGGTTGGTCACACATCCAAAGGCATGAGAAGAAGGTAGCAGCCTGTGAGGTCCATTTCTACAATCTAGTCAAAAGTGACAGCGCTTACAAATACACAAAAGACTCTCTTCAGACATCCATCTGTGCTTTGCCTGAACACATAGAGGGAAACAAGACTGTATCTATTGGCCTCAACTCTAACATCTCTATGCTCAGCTAAGCATGTGAAGCAAGTTGACAACAGCTAGATTCAAGTCCAGTAGCTTTCAAATAGGGATGGGCACAAACTGCATTTTTGCAGTTCAGTTCATGGTTCGTGGCTGAACCACTAACTGAACTATGAACTGATATGAACCAGGAGATTGGTTTGTGAACCAAACTGGCTCGTATAGGTTCATGAGCCATTTAAAGTGTAAACCTCCGCTTTCTGCTCCCCACAAAAAGCCATGGGGAGCAGAAAGCAGAGGGCTATTTAAACCAAACAGCTGAGTGGTGGGGAGCTGCTCACTACTCAGCTGTTTGGTTTAAATGGCTGGAAGCCATTTCACCCTCTGCTCTCTGCTCCTCATGATTCCCCACTGCTCAGCTGTTTTTCATGAAGAACAGAAACTGCCACAAACTGCATCAAAATTCATGAAAGTTCACGGTGGTTCTTCAGTTCGCAAACATTGCTTCATGAACTATGAACCAAAATTCATGACAAACTTTAGTTTGTCAGCTGGTTCGTGCTCATCTATATTTTTGAGAAATCAAAGCACCTTTTATTAGACCCTGGAAATCTTGCTAGTCTCAAAGGTGCTACTAAACTTGTATCTAGCTCTTCTATCGCATACCCAACATGGCTACCCACCTGAAACTATCTTCATGTATCGGCAAGTGTCTGGTGCAAGGCTCCTCTGCATGACTGGGATTCTTCTTTTTCCAAATTCCCAGTTGCATGGAAAAGCCAAGTATATATATCAATTTGTACAGACAATGGGGCTTGCTGCAGGTGCTCAGCCGAACATGTGGACATTTAGCCAGTGGGCCAGCAGATGTAACAGGGCTCCACTCCATGCGAGTTCAGGCAGTGAACTCCTGGATGAATGTCTGAGGAGGGCTGTTGTTTGTGATGGGACACATAAAAACACACCTCAGTCATCCTTCTTCTCCACAACAGCACTCCAGGAGCACTGGATAGGCAAAGCCCCACTGGACAAATGAGAATAAAAAGTTCTGGGACCGAATTTTAAAATCAGTAAAGGCTGCTTGTGTCAGAAATGGTCAGAGCCAGCAAACTCAAAAATAGGATAGTGACAATGTTCCTTAATTGAACTCTTGAAATAAAATGGAAATGAAATAACTTCAAAGCCACAACGCAAGTTTAAAGAACATTCAAAGCCCTCCTGCCAACCAAAGTGCTCTTAGCTATTAGAGTCTCTGCATGGCAACATTTGTGCAATGGTGAAATTACCCTCTCGATTTTAAAGCTGCTTTAAAAGGTCGAACAAGAGCTCTAGAATGAGGCTGAAAAACCAAATGGAGGCTGCCAAAACCAAAGTAGAAACCAACCTTAATTTGCACATAAATCTAACATATTAAATTAAACTTTTATGAACCAGTCATGAAATAAGGCTGCTGGAACCGACTTTTTAGACTCTCAGTTGCTTGTTAAAATGGTGGGTGAAAGCTACCTTGTATGCGCATGTTTGTAAAGTGCCATCAAGTTGCAGCCAATTTATGGCAAGCCTGTAGGGGTTTTAGAGCAAGAGAGTAACAGAGGTGGTTTGCCATTGCCTGACTGTGCATAGCCTTCCTGAACTTCTTTGGTGATCTCCTGTCCAAATACTTATCAGGGTGGACCCTGCTTAGCTTCTGAGATCTGATGCGATCGGACTAGCCTGGGCCATCCAGGTCAGGGAAGCTATGTTCCTGATTGCCATAATTTGTCATTCTGTAAGCAGTGGTAGCAGATTACTTAATATATTAAATAACATTGACAGGGGAATATAGCAGTTTGAAACAGTCCTGTTTACAGGGGGTGGGGGCTGTATCTTCTCAAGTGATCTTTTTAAAGTGCTTTCTCCATTTTATCCCACAGACTCAGGGCAATGTACACCAGCTAAAACTACGAGATGGTAAACAATCCACTGCTTCAGTTTATATCTGCTAATAAAGTATCTACATTGGCTGATCTCTTGATCATAGGGAGAAAATAAGATAGAAAAAGTGCAGACTCTAGCTGATGCCAGGCAGATGGAGAGCCAGTTTGGTGTAGTGGTTAAGTGCACGGACTCTAATCTGGGAGAACCGGGTTTGATTCCCCACTCCTCCACATTCAACTGCTGGTGTGACCTTGGGTCAGTCATAAGATCTGGCACAGCTGTTCTTGAAAAAAGAGCAGTTTCTGTCAAGAGCTCTCTCAGTCCCACCTACCTCACAGGGTGTCTGTTGTGCAGAGGGGAAGGGAAAGGAGTTTCTAAGCCACTCTGAGACTCCCTTGGGTAGTGAAGGGCAGGGTATAAATCCAACCTCCTCCTCCTCCTCCTCTTTTCTTCTTCTTCCCTTTTCCAAACTCTGCCCTTCTCAGGCAGTTTCTCTCAGAGCTCTCTCAGCCCCACCTACCTCACAGGGTGTCTGTCGTGGGAAGGAAAGGGAAGGGAAAGGAGTTTATAAGTCGCTCTGAGATTCCTTTGGGTAGTGAAGGGCAGGGTATAAATCCAATCTCTTCTCTTCTTCTACTCTAAGCAAGGGAACAACTAACAGGTGGCAGCCTAAGGACCACAACTGGAGCGCAGGGGCATATGGGAAGAGACAGTCCTGGATTATCATCAATAATGCAAGCATACAACCAATAATGAACATATAAAGTAGCCTTGATCTGAAACAGATGATTGGTCCATCTTACCCACTGTGCTCCACTCAGATTGGTAGCAGCTTTTATCCAGTCTTGAGAGACCTGGTGGTAGAAAATGCCATCAAGTCACAGCCAATTTATGGAAACTTCATAGGGTTTTCAAAGCAAAAGACAAACAGGTGTAGTTTGCAATTGCCTGCCCTGGTGTAGCAACCTTGGACTTCTTCCTTGATGGTCTCCCCACCCAAGGGCTAGCCCGAGCCAACTGTGCATCATTTCAGGCAAAAACTCTATGGTAGAAGCCAGTTTTACCATAGAGCTTTTGCCCAAATACCAGAGTATTGCTGGACATCACTGGTGTAACGATGTCACCTCCTGTGCAGTGCTGGTGATGAGCCCCAGGCTTTTCTCTTTTTCCAGGAAAGTCCCCCCATCCCCCACCAATTTCCAGGAGAGACCTGACAACCCTATGTGTGGTGTACTTGTTAACATGGTGTACTAGGATCTGGGAGACCCAGGTTCAAATCCCTACTCTGCCATGGAAACTTGCTGAGTGACTTTGGGCCAGTGATACACTTTCAGCCTAAGTTACCTCAGATGGATGTTATGAGAATAATATGGAGAAGGGAACAATGTTGTAAGCCACTTCAGGTTCCCGTTGGGGAGAAAACCTGTTAAAATCCAGCATTAAAAATCCAGCAAGAGACTAAATTTAACAGCCTTGAGCACAGAGCTCCTTAAAATGAGGCTCTTGAAACAATTCTCAGGCAGAGCAGAGTGTGAAATAAACAAAAAAGATCAGCTCCTTAATTAAAAGTGTATATATCTTATATGTCACTAAGCAGGAGCAACTTATCAAAGGATTGTTCAAGGCTTCAGATTATTAGATTTAGACACTTCTGGTATAGTCTTGTTTCCTTTCCCCTTCTTGATATTGACAACTGGCAGTAATTGAACATTCGTGATGATTGAGATCAGCTTCATCTTTTCCTCAGACACAGCAGATGCTTATATCTGAATAAACTTGATCATTCATTACAGTCTGTAATACTGGATAACCAATGTACAGTGTCGCATAGTGAAATGGCCCTCAAGGTATAATGAATACAGAAATAAAAGGCTCTTATGCTGGATCATCTTTCAATGTACCTCTCTGATTTTTTTCCCTGTACTTGATCTTTGCCTTTATGCCACATTGCCTAGTGTTTCAAATTTTATTTCCCATGCCAATGAGTGATACAGAGATGCTCTGGTGTGTCTAGAGCATCAAGAAATATTGGGGGGGGGGACAGAAACCACAGTAGGATTCTCCTTCAGCAGGCTCATTCATCCCCCCCCTTAGTAAAGGTAAAGGTTCCCTTGCTCGAAAGCCAGTCGAATCCGACTCTAGGGTTGCGGTGCTCATCTCCGTTTCAAAGCCGAAGAGCCAGCGCTGTCCGAAGACGTTTCCGTGGTCATGTGGCCGGCATGACTAAAAACCAAGGTGCACTTCCCACCGAAGTGGTACCTATTTATCTACTTGCAATTTCTTGCTTTCGAACTGCTAGGTTGGCAGGAGCTGGAACTAGAGACGGGTGCTCGCTCTGTCATGCGGCACCCAGGTCTCGAACTGCTGAACTACCGACCTTCCACAGCCTGCAGTTCAGCGTCTTAACCACTTGAGCCACCGCAGCTTGAGTTCAGCATCTTAACCACTTGAGCACACACCCCCTTACAGCAGATTAATTTGTCTGTGTCTGTATTGCATCCCTTGGAATGTGTTTGTCTCTGTGAATATCAAAGTGCAATAGACATATATAAATGGTATGTCTTGGGGGGGGTTCTCATTAATTCTGATTTCTTAATGTCACACACCCATGTTTAGAATGAGGAACTTGCATCCTAAGATATAATCATGTCTAGTGGATTTATTTACTCAAACATGAAAGAGAGACAAGTCCTCAGATGTATGCTTCCTTACAAGTACTTAGGAAAATAGCTACAAATGGGTCAACAGTCAAACCAATCGTCATACAATAGATGATCAACTGGTAAACAGGATACGAGCTGACCAAGCTGGCATTTAACCATCCCTAGTTATAAAATCACTAAGATAGCACATACCAGGGCTTTTTTTCTGGAAAAAGAGGTGCCAGAACTCTCAAGAGGGAAATGAAGGAGAAACACATGGGATTCTTTGAAACCTTCATTTAAATCTTGCTCCCCGATGCCCTTCATTGTTTGATAATTTTCTTTCCATGAAGAGGTTCTGGAACTCTGTTCCGGCTTGTTCCCCCAGGAAAAAAGCCCTGGTGCATACCATTAAACAATTAAATTAGTTTATTGAGATAACTTGTAGTGTTAAAAGGCACTACAGCTGGTGATTCTTCCTGAGATGTTCCTGGATGGCTAAGCAGGATGGCTTTCTGGGGGTATTCTTGACTCTTGAGGCATTTTAAAAGACAGTTGATGAATACCAAGTCCTGAATACCAAGTCCTGGTATCCTGCGATCATACGTACTGGAAGCAACGGCAGCCATGCGATTCCCCCGCGAATTAAAGGGACGCAATCAGACAGACACATCTGTCTGGCATCCCGGAGTCATTGGCGGGGTGTCGTTTCGTGCAGCAGTAGCATGGAAAAAAGCTACTGCTGAAAACTCAGTATTATGGGGAACTGTGGGTGCGCGGCGGGAAGTTTGATCACACAAACGCGCGTCATTGCAGGCGGGGCAAACAGCCTCGCTTCCTGACCGCCTTTTCCCCCTTCTGTGAGATTGCAGCCCCTGTTAGCCAAACAACTATATTACCCACATAAGAGATTAAGAATCTTTTGAGCCTTTGAGTCACCTTCTGCCCCACCAATCATATTCAAAAGAAAAGTTTCAAGAATTTTATCATTTTGGGATGTGGTCCCTTAAGCTATCATATGGCCTTGGTCTCTTTTCAATTACTGGAGTCATTCTGTAATAAGAACCTCACCCATTATTTCACTACTCTCAGACAGTTAATTCCAAAACTTGCTACGAGCTATTCCATCTCTGTGAAGAAAAGTTGTCTTTTTATGAGATGGTTTCTTTTACAAAATAGCTGAAGCTTGAATCAGGTTCCTGCAAGATGGTGGGTAATGGGTAGCCCATCATATTTGCATATGAATCAGACTTGGTTCTCAGTGGCAGACAGCAGACAGCAGGTGGGATGTCCATCAATATTTCCTTTGCATTCTCTCACAGAAGTGAGTGGTTGCCATTTAATCCAATATGGCAGTGATCTTCATCCTGTGACCTTCAGGTGAGTTACAGAGCCTCTCCTGCTGTTCTGCAAGTGTCTATAGAGCTGCCTTGGTTTTTACTGACTTTTAGAAGAACCTGCTACCTAGACAGTATGGAAGGATACCATGCCTCCTGCTTCTCTTTGTATGCATGCTGACAAAAATAGATAGATGGCAAGGTGAGTCCTCTCAGTGGTAGAGAGGATTGTTCCATAGCTCTCACCCTTGACTTGTTCCTTACTACACTCCTTCTCCTGGTGCTTGGCTTGTGTTTCTTGTCCCCAGCTCTTTGGGTCAGTTGGCCATGGTCCTGGCCTTGACACCACTGAGGTCATAACTCCATCTCTTCCTGTCACATGATGTACTGTCATGTCCTCGCAGCTCAGTGAATCCCACATCTGGAAGGGCTGAAGACCACTGTAGAAGGGGAAATCAAAAGACTTTGCTCGGAGATTTAGGCTTGGACATGCCAGGCTACTATCCTGAGGCCTCTTCATTGGCTGCCGATTAGTTTCCAGGACCATTTCAAAGTACTGGCACTCACCTTTAAAACCCTTCATGACTTGAAGGACTACCTCTTCCTGCATGTTCCAGTGCTGTGGCAGCTTCATTCTTCTCAGTACCCCTTCTTGACCAAAGCATTTTCAGCAACAGTACAGGTCTGAGCCTTTTCAGTGGCTGCCCCATGCTCCCAGAAGAGCTTCATGGGAGAGGTCGGGGGCAGCCTCCTGGCTTTCCAGTGAGGCAGCACAACAGGGCTGTTCTGGAGGGCTTTGGGGGCAGCCTGAGCTTGGGCGAAGGGGAATTCATGCTGGTCGGAGGGCGCAAGCTGTTATTTTCATTGTTTTTACATTGCTGTTACCCATCTTGGGTCCTGAGTTGCTTAGGAGAAAGGCAGGCTTATAAGTATTTTAAATAAATAAACATTTCATGAATTAATCATAGTTCCATTCGCACTCTGCTGTTACATTAGAGGAAGCACTTGCAACAGTACTATGGTTTATGCAAGTGTTAATTATTAACATGGAACAATATATTGAACAAATTCGCCTTCAGGTAGGGTCAAGGGCAATGCTCCTGCTTGTGCAACAGGATGTGCAAGAGCAACATCCTCCTAGGACACAAGTTCCACTAAGCTATTGCTCAGTTTCAAAAAATAACATTCCACTTGAACAGTGACACATGTACAAGTGGAATAGCACCCTGTGGTCCATGCCACAGCCGCAATAAGGAAACCTTTCTAGCACCTGTGATACTCAGTGGCCCATCTATCACTGACTGGTGGCTGTAGGTGGGCACGATATGTACACGCTCTCCCATGTGCATTTTTGCTAGTAAATAAAAATAGCAAAGAAGGTGAGAGGAGGGTGCAGTTCAAAGGGAAAAGATCAAAAGCCCCCTCCTGGGCACCTGCCAAATATGTGCCCTGCCACTTGGGTATACATTGAAATACTCTCTGGGCTTGGGCCAAACAGATCTTAAGGCATAAATACTCCCCAGATTAATATGCCACCAGGGTATTATGAACTAGACACTGCAACAAAACCTTGTAAATGAATTGTCTCTTAAACTCTTGTGAAGGGGTGATGAAATGCATTAGCAAGGCTGGGAAACACTTCCTCTTTTAACTTTGCTCAGCATGGCTAGTGTCCCATTTTTGCTCTCTGCCTCATCTGTTCTGCTCCTTGCTTTCAAACTAGCATCCCATCACGGTCCTTTTCAACAGCAATTTCATGTCCAGCAGTTAGCAGGTGACAGTGTCTAGTTCCATGCTGCATAAAGCTTCAGTGGCTAATTTCTGCATCTTAAGTCTCTAATATAGGGAGAAAAGGAGTTGCCAACCTCCAGGTGGGAACTGGCAATCCCTCCACATTACAACTGATCTTTAGACTACATACATCACTTATTATTTATGTATTTAAAGCATTTATTCCACTTCTTCTAGAGAAAATGGCTGCTTTGGAAAGCACACTGCATGGCATTATACCCTACTGAGGTCCATACCCTCCCAAAATCTCCTGGCTCCAACCTCAAATCTCTAGGTATTTTTGAACACAGAGTTGGCAACCCTAGGTAGAAGAGCAGGTCAGGTCAGTTAGCAATACCACTAACATGACATAGAAGATTTGGCACCTTCAGTATTGCTACAGACTGTTCTGGAAAGGGTTAATCTCCTGTTAATACAGATGTGGCTGTTCTCAAGGTGTTAGCTGTATCCCGACTCGCTCTTTTGGGCAAAGGGAAATCTGCCAGTGACAGCTCAGGGAGGCTGAATCAGGAGCATTGCCAGATGACAATAATAACTTGTTTATCAAGGCTAACTCTGATCTTGACATAATTACTATTACAGTGACACCCACTGGTGCTCAAGCAATAAGAATGTTGGCATTTCTGCATTCAAGGACTTGTAACGCTTCAGGCAGAAGACAGGCAGCAAAAGCTTCAGTCCCTGAAGGGCTATTTTGTACAAAGTGTTCTACAGTTAACCCCCCACCCCCTCAAAAAAAAAGTTTAAAGTTAACATCTTTCAACTCTGCCGACACAATGGGGGGAAATTGTGAGGTAAGGCAATATTAAATCCACAGCCAAAGCAATGCAGAGGTTAGAAATGTATTGCCCAATAAATGCTAGTATAAATAATGTGAAATAAAATGTTAACAGCTGCATTGTATATTACACCTTTTCCCTTTCCTGTTAAATAAAAGAGCCTCTTTGAAAAGAAGGCAGTTTGTTATACAAATAGGTTGAAACAGTGCTTTTTCTGGGGAGACAGACAAAAGGAAAGCGCTGAGCTCCACACCTGCAGCTAGACAGACAGGATGGTGTCAGCTCCAGAACGGCATGAAGTCCCCCACAAGCTCAGCAGGAGTGTCGCGGCTGAGAGTGTGGTGCCAGCAGCAGCCACAGAGCAAGATCTCCAGTGTGGTGAATGGGGTAGCCTATGCATGGGAGATCTGCATAGGCATTCATTTCACTCATTGCATTGAGACAGAACCCTAGTGTGGCCTTACTGGTACATTGCACAAATTTATACCATAGAGTTTTGCCCAAAATACCAGACAGTTGCCGCATGACATCCCTGGCATGATGATGTCACTTCCATGCAGCATCATCACATCAGGGATGCTGTGCCCGGCCATGGCTGTTGGGAGTGGGGCTTCCCCCCACTGGCCATTTGGCCAGCAGTGGGCTTGAGCCCATGAAATTGGGGGATCCCCCACTCCCACCAGGGACTGGAGACCCTAATTTGCTTACCTACCTTTACTGTTCTACAAATTATTTGAAAACCAGTTCTTACTAGACCTCTATAATAAAATTGTTTATTATTCTGCCTGGATGGCAACCTATGGAGACCCTTTCTGGTCCCCTGCTTGCGACAGTTACCAAAGTGCCTATATCCAATCACTGATAAATAACCTCATACCGCAGGAGTCAAACAAATATGCCTGTGAGAAATGACCCTAAAATGCTTCTCTGAGAGATTATACAATGTGCAGGAAAATAGAAAAGGGCTGATATCTTCAGCCTTGGTAGAGGTTCGTCCCATTTGTGTCTTATTCGCTCTCCAAGAAACTCAGAGCAGCCTACGTGGGACTCGCGTTATCACTACCATTCTGCCCCTCTCCAAATCCCTAAATGTTTGAAGCGCTTGGCAGTCCACAATATGTGGCTGTTGAGCTATGTTTGACTTCATAAGCTATGTTTGACTTCATAGGTCACAAATTGCACAAGCCTCGTATACACACTGTAGGCAGCATCATAGTTCCTGCCTTACAGTGCAATCCTAAGCAGAGTTAAGTAAGAAAAGCATGCCGTAGAGTCGCAACTGACTCAGTGACCCCAAGAAACTGCTCCTTGAGACCAGCCCGGACTGAGACTACAGTCAATAGTCATTAAAAATCATCACACATAGAAGTATGGCATAAGGGAACCCCCACATTCAGAGGCCCTAGTCCTCTGAATCCCAGAGCCAGGCCTCTATGCCCTGTTGCTGGCCCTCCAGAGGAACTGATTGGCCACTGTGTGAGACAGGATGCTGGACTAGATGGACTACTGGTCTGATCCAGCAGGACTTTTCTTATGTTCTTAAGAGTTGGACTTTAAAAAAAAAAAAAAGCAGAGGAATACAAAATGGAGTGATTCCTGCCATCAGTAGCCAGAATGAGAGCCTCCAGTCTTTATTGTACTATAAACCATACAGATACCAAAATTAGTTTATTCAAATTACATGCCACTTTCCCCACCCATCATGGACCCTCAAGGAAGTTCATATTAGAAGAAAAATAAGGTTTCAAAGTAATTAAATATGAAAATACACAATTTATTTTCCAATTCCCTGTTCAGAACGCTATTTGCATAGATATGAGCTAAATTAATCAGTATGTTATTTTCCTATTTCCATGTTTTTCACACTTGCTAGTCAGGTGCTCTCTTAAAATTCTAAAGAGGTCATGAAAAGATAAAATTACCATGTCAGCCATAAAAAGCCGGAGCAGCTTAATTTTGCGTTTGCTTGCTTTTTGACATTTTAAATGTCTTTACCAGATTTGCTAACTCAGCATCTAATGGATGGTTTTAGATACTGAACTTCTCTGATTTTTGAAAGCACCAGGCTTTCAGGACAGAAGTGCCTACTGCAGGTAATTTTTTCCTCACATGATGCTGTTACCTAGAATGGTGAAGGAGAAGCTGCAGTATGCAGGGCTGCTGGGAACCACCACGGCCCCCCAGGTAAAGATTTCATCTGTGTGTCCCCCCATATGACCCT
The DNA here is from genome assembly GCA_029375565.1 of Gekko gecko. Taxonomy (NCBI): domain Eukaryota; kingdom Metazoa; phylum Chordata; class Lepidosauria; order Squamata; family Gekkonidae; genus Gekko; species Gekko gecko. Next base: position 42,156,469 of record JAPDNY010000007.1, on the reverse strand, counting down.
GATCCAAACTATGTATCATAACAAAACAAATCACTTGGCTTGCTGTTACCATGAATCTATAATAATAAAAAGACCTGCAAATCAGTCCACCTGGCCATTTGTGGCAGGTGTAGCTCATCAGAAGAGTAAGTTAAGAATCTCAAAATTGGCCACCAACTTCAGGATGACCATCAGAATTCCCCTACCAAAAATGAAGGGAACTGGAATATCCTGGCCCAGGTTATCTCCAGACCCCCTATGCGATCTGCAGTGGAATATAAGGTTGTTTGTGGCAGCTGCAACTCAGCAGAAAATCATGCTAGGTTTCAAAACTTGCTACCAAACGCAGGAGGAGGATGGGAATTGCAATGCCAAAAATGAATGGAATCAGAATATCCTGAACCAGGTTATTTCTATGATAGGCAACATCAATGACTCAGTGATAGAACATCTGCTTGGCATGCAGAAGGTTCTGAGTTCAGTCCCAGGCATCTCCAGGTAAAAGGATTAGGTTGTAGGTGATGTGCAAGAACATAAGAACATAAGAGAAGCCAATGTTGAATCAGGCCAATGGCCCATCTAGACCAACAGCGGACGAAAATACCAGGTGCCATCAGGAGGTCCAGCAGTGGGGCCAGGACACTAGAAGCCCTCCCACTGCTGCCCCCCCCCAGCACCAAGAATAGAGTGCATCACCTGCCCCAGACTGAGAGTTCCTACCTATACCCTGTGGCTAACAGCCACTGATGGACTTCTGCAAGATCTCAGCCTTAGATGCTGGAGAGATGCTGCCAATCCAAGTAGACAATACTGACCTTGATGTACCAGTGGTCTAATTCAGAATAAGGCAGCTTCATGGGTTCATATGTTCATGTAATAACAGAGGTTTTGAGCAACCTGTCATGTGTCTCTAATACTTGAATCCCTAATCTCCCATGGAAGGTTGCTGGGCGTCCTTAAGCCAGTCACATACTTTCAGCCAGACATATCTCACAGGGCTGTTGTGAGGGAAAATGGAGCAGCTTTGGGTCCCCATTGGGGAGAAAGGCAAGGTATGACATTTCTTATAGATCTAGTTTTACCTACAGCTCACCACAGGAAGAACTGCTCGTTCATTATTCAAACTACTATTAAATATTGTGATCAGGGGTAGGCCCCTGGTATCTATATAAGACTTTATAATTGTATAAAAGAAGCAGGAGGAGCTTTTCTTGCCTATTTCCAGCCGGGCTGTTTATGTCAAAAATGCTTTCCTCATCTACTCAATTTGCACAGCCTGTGCCTCCCAATATTTCTCTCTGTAGTCATATGTCTAATTTTGCAATAGCATATTTTCTCACTCATGTCTACCAATACACTTCTGACATCTGATGAAGTGGGGTCTGCTTCACAAACACATCAAGTGACAATAAATCTTAGTAAATAAAACAGTAAGAAATATATTTCAGTTTACCCTTGTACTTTTACCTAGCATAAAAGCAGGTTGAGCTGTGAAGTTGTCCACTACAACAAATTTCAGATAGTAGTTGCAATCAAACAGGGGCTATGACTCAATGGCAGAGCATCTGCCTTCATACACAGAAGGTCCCTGGTTCAATCCTTGGCATCTCCAGTTAAAAGAAGGTGAAAGCTATCAAGGAAGGTGAAAGACTTCTGCCTGAGACCCTGGAGAGTTGCTGCTGGATAATCTTGAGAGACCAATGGCTTGCTTCAGTGTAAGGTAGTTTCTAGTGTCCATGCATGTCTCTTGCTTCCTGTCATTTCTTGTTGCATCTCTATTTTGATTAAAAAAAAAAAAGATTAGAAACACAGTTGTTTTTAGAAGGAACAGCAATTCATTTAGCTGTTCTCCAATGAATAATGAAATGGTGTTGGGCAAATAACAGAACTGCCATTTAACAGTCTTCTAGAAACAGAAGAGCAGAGAGATTAATACTTATCATAATGAAATACAGCCACCTAAGTCAGTTCCATTTCAGCTGCTGATAATGCAGCAGTTTCAAAGGCAAACTCTAACTCTGGAGTTCAGAAAACAAAGAGCGTCACTCTTTCCATGACAGGAAAAGTCATCACTTCCCGACATACTTTCCCCTTTCATCTCGGTGTCTCCCAGGCTTGCAGAAAATCAGATCAAATGTTCGGAAATGTATTTTCACTTTTTGCTAAGCAATGTCTGCTGGAGACAAATAAACCCTGCCCTAGATATTCAGAATGGAGGAAAGGGAATTGAGACTCAGTGTGGCATAGTGGTTAGAGTGCTAGCCTAGGACTTGGCTGACTCTGGGTTCAAGCCACCACGAGGCTCACTGGGAAACCTTGGATCAGTCACTCTTTCTCAGCCTAACCTATCTCTCTGTGCTGTGGGGAGGACAAAATGAGAGGAGAGCCATATATGATGAAGGGAACTTTGACTCTTGAAAGCTCATACCCTGAAAATCTTGCTGGTCTGGTCTCTAAGGTGCTACCAGACTCAGAACTAGATATGCCACCCGGAGCTCCTTGGAGGAAGGAACTGTGATTGTTGGGCAGAACTAAATGTCTGGGGAAAGGCCCGGGGTTCCTACCCAAAAGTGCAAAACAACAGGGAAAGATTAAATTTGCAGTGAAAATGTGACAGATAGAAGGGGGTCCTTTATCATTCCTCCACCCACCATGTTTGACTGTAACATTCTCCAAGGACCCCTTTCTCTCCAGAGAGGGTCCTTGATGCACATTTTCATTTTATTGAGAAAAACAGATTGGGGAGGTGTTGCAAGGGGAAAACACTGGGCTGGGTTTAAGAAAAAAAAAAACACCCTACCATTTCCTTGTGGCAAAATATGTTACCCTGTGTCTTTGGAATTGGTCAGTGGAGTTCCCAAACCCAGGTCTGCCAAAGAACATCTACTTTGGCTCTGTCAAATGGCAATTTGTTAGAAATCTGGCTCTTTAAAGCAAAATTTGGGGTGGGTGCACATCTTCTTGTCAACAGATGTGATCTTAAATCTATGTACTTGTTGATTGCTTATTAAAATTTCTTGCTATAACAAATTACATCTTGCTTTTCTTTTTAACTTTTATTCTTACCAAAAAATAGCAGGCTTCAAAGACTAGGAGAACATTATTATTTAAATATTTGTAACAGTGATGTGTATGACACAGAGCTAAGCAGTAGAGCATTGGCTTGCCTGCAGAGGACCCCACATTCAAAACCTGACATCTCTGGTTAAAGGACTGCAGACATTTCTCATCCAGATACTCCAGACAACAAATGGTCTGATTTTATACAGGACGGAGCTGCATGGTTATATGGACTCTCCCAATAGTCCCTTTGTCACAAGAAAAGCAGTTTTGGGAACCTGTGCTTTGAGCCTGGGGCTTTGAAGGGACTATGGGGACAGGGAGCAATCTGGAGTGAAGAAGTTGTGGGAAGAAGAACAGTTTAGCACATTCTCTGCTGATTCAGGGTGCTCCCTCCTAACACTGTTCTTGCAAAAAGGGGGGCAGGGGTCATAGGGGCATGTTGTTTCCTGGGACTTCTGGTTCAGGCCCTCTTGAAACAACATCTCTTGTCAAAGTGACCACAATCTAGCACCCTTGAAATAATGTTGTTTTTTTAAAAAAATGAAATATGTCAAGCCTTGGGTTACAGAGGCACAATTAATATTAATCTTCCAAATAGTCATCATATCACATATTGGCTTTAATTACAGAGCCACAGTTTGGTATAAATTGTAGTCTAATGCTTCAAAGACTGCAAACTGATTTGCTTCCTGAGTTAATTACAAGGGCAAAAACACATCTCTAAACAAATATTCAGTCATTGTTTTTGAGTTAATCAGCACAGTGTTATCAACACAATGTTATCAACATAATGTCAGGTCCACTTAGCTTCGTCCCAAACAAATATTGACAGAGGAAAGAAGTTTCTTGAATCCAGAAACTAGCAAACAAGACAATGTAATGTGACTGCACTATCACAGGACACACATGCCCTTCAAGAAAAGGAAATTAAGTATATAAGGTATGGGATGGAGCCAAACAATTCAGGTCAGGAGGATTTTCCATCTAACCTACCTCTGCCGCTAAGGAGAAAGCACATGTGCTTCCAGATTGGTAGCTATAATTTCTCTCCTTTTCTTAATTCCTCTCTCTCTCTTCCACTCTGATCCATGGCTCCCACACTTCTTCTTCCCATTGCTCTCACACAAGTCCTGGTTCCTTTCCTGGAGTCCCTCCCCCTTTCACTTCTCCCAAAGCCCCCCTCTGGATCCCCTTCTACTCTGGTTTCCATCACCCTTCCAACTCTATGATTCTATGTGTCTAGGTCTTCAACATAACTCTTCCTCTCCGCAGGCCCATAGCCAGGATTTTTTTAAATAGGAGGGCCTTTTAAAAAGGGAGGAGCACTGAAATTCACAGCCTCCCCCCCACTTCTCCCTCAAGGCATTTAAAGGGTCCCAAACACTCCAAGCACCATCAACCCCCATTTAGTTGCTTTTCTCCTCCTTTGCACCCCGCCTGCCTTTCTCTCTGTGGGAACTCACAGTGGCCCCTATCCTACTTCTCACCCCCTTTTATCCTCACAGCAGTGACAACCCTGCAAGGTAGGTCAGGTGGGTCTGGCCAGCCTGCCTCAGGTTCTTGCTGGAGATGGGGAGCCTTGCTGCCGGGCTGGCTATCTACACAGATCCCTCACCAAAGGCTCCTTGGGCAGCAGAGGTGAGACCACGCCAGCTAGAGGGCCCACCGGCACCTCTGCAGAGGCCACTGTGGATCTCTCCCACACCACCCCCTGGCTGGCAGTGCAGGGCTGCTTTGAAATGGACAGGCTTGCCAACACAACCCCAGGAAGCGGGGACCAGCCCAGGAAAAGGCTGCCAGCCGGCCTCAGCATGGTTGGCACGCAGGAGGCACTCCTGCTGCTTAGCCTGCATGGGTGGAAGAGAGGGCAGTGTGCCCGCAGCAAGCCCAGGCTTGGGACAATGGAGGGCTTTCTTCTCAGGCTGCCTCTTCTCCAGGACCACTGCCAATGGCAGGGGGGGCAGGCAAGCTGTGTGCTGGGCTTCCAGGGCTGGGAGGGTGATGGAAGCCTTTTTTCTGGCCTGGAAGCGGGTGGCTTGCTCTGCTGGAAGGTACTTTTCCCAGCAGATGGCAGCCCTGCCTCACGGGCCACAGGCTCCACAAAAGTTCTTCCCAAAAGTTGTGGGGCCTTGGGAGGAAGTCGGGGGTCCAGGCCCTGGGAGTTCCCACTGTGGCTACGGCCCTGCCACTCAGATGGTCAAGTCTCCTCCTTGCATTTTCTTTCCCTCTCTCATTTAGCCTTCCTTCTCTCATATTCTTCAGAGACAGGCATACACCCATGCAACTCTGTCATGGACTAGCCACGAGTGAGACACAAATTGGGCATCTTAATTATAAAAGATTTTAGTAATTGTTGAATTAGGAGTTACCAAAGTAGATACTGGAAGCACTTTGTTTTGACTTGCCAAATGTTTTGATTGCCAGCTCCCTTTTAAATTTCCTTGCCTATTCATTTGTAGTTGATAAAAACTAACCGTTTTACAACAATGGTCTCCTTACATTATGGGAAAATACCAATCAATCTGCAATGTCTGTATGCAGTGGTACAAGCCCCAAGGGATACAAAGGTTCAGGGATGAATGGTCAGGGGGGCCACACCCTGTACTTCTCCCAGTTCCAGGATAACACCATCAGCTTCTGTTAGTTGGCCCTCCAGGACAACTGGTTGGCCACAGTGTGAAACAGGATGCTGGACCAGATGGACTACTGGTCTAATCCAGCAGGGTTGTTCTGTTTAATCAATATATATATATGTATGTTTATATCCTGCCTTTCCTTGTGTCCTTATGTTACATTCACTGTGATTTCTTGGATTGTGGTTGAAAACTGGCTTACCAAAATTAAACACATGACACTGCCTTAATGGTCTGTCAAGGTCAGCACTGTCTCCTCTGACTGGCAGCAATTCTCCAGGGTGGATTCATATCATTTACTCCCTAACCTTTTTAACTGGAGATGCCAGAGTCTGAACCTGGGGCATTCTTCATGCAAAGCATATGCTGTGCTAGTGACCCATGCCCCCTCCCCTGTACAGCGTCTGTACACAATGCCTTGATGGTGAAGAATAGGGATCAGCACACACTGCATTTTTGAGGTTCGATCTGTGGCTAAACCATGAACCAACCAGAAATGGATAGGCCAGTTCACAAACCAAATCGATACGAGCCATTTAAAGTTCAAACCCCTGCTTTTTGCTCCCTGTAAAAAGTGGTGGAGAGCAGAAAGCAGGGGTTTAAATGGCTGTGAGTCATTTAAAACAAAAAGCCACAAACAGCAGAAAGCAGGGGGTGAAATGCCTCCCAGCCATTTTAAACCATGATTTTGCTTGCTGCCAAAAGCTGCAACGAGCAGAAAGCAGGGATTTAAATGGCTCAGAGCCATTTAAACCCTTTCTCTGCTCTTCACACACTGCCACAAACTGCATCAAAATTCATGGAAGTTTGTGGAGGCTCTTCAGTTTGCAAGCCACAAACCAACTAAAATTTGTGACCATCTTTAGTTCATCAGCTGGTTCATGCCTATTCCTAGTCAGGAAAAGGAGGCCCATCAGCTCCCCCACCCTACAAATAGATATATGGTAATGTTTATCTGGGAGCCATGGTGGCTCAGAGGTTAAGACACTGAGCTGCAGACCAGAAGGTCTGTAGTTCAACAGTCTGAGATCTTAGTGCTGCATGATCGAGTGAGCTCCCATCTCTGGCCTCAGTTCCTGCCAACCTAGCAGTTCAAAAGCAAGACATTGCAAGCAGATAAATAGGTACTGCTTCGGTGGGAAGGTAACAGCATTCCATGTGCCTCAGCTTTTAGTCATGCAGGCCACATGACCATGGAAACGTCTTCGGATAGTGTTGGCTCTTCAGCTTGGAAACAGAGATGAGGTCCACCCCCTAGAGTCAGATTCAACTAGCTTTCGAGCAAGGGAAGACTTTACCTTTAATGTTTATCTAGATCAGGCCTTGGTATCCCCAAACTATCATTTTGCTTTTCTTCATATTGTACAGCACTTAATGGAACAGAATAGCACAAGCTGAACTTTAAGAAGGGATGAACAATAAGAATTCCAGTTGTTTTTCAGGGGTGTTTCAATACATTGATTGGATTTGTAGAATCAAGCCCCTCAATTTCGTAGGCTGATAGTGCTTTTAAAACCACCAAGAGATCAAATTCCTATCAATTTACAGTGTTTAAGGAGATGCCATAGTTTTATCTTCTGGAGCAATCTAAAACTCTGTATTATACATATGTGCACACACACACACACATATTAGAGAAAGAACTCCCAAAAGAGGATTAAAGGTTTCTGGTTCTGAAATAAACAGGTTTGACTTTAAGGAGTTTAATCCAGCAATTTTGCTGAAGAGCTCCTGAAGTCAGGCTCAATGCACAACCTTCTGTTTCGCCATTCGCTGTTCTGTGGGGAGGTATCTTGCCTGGAAGGAGCTCAGGAGCCTGTGATACTGAAAACCTATTTTCAGGAGCAGAGGAATGAGATGCTGTCCTGAGAGATTTCAACTGTGCTAATGCCAGCATTCAAATAAAATAGAAATTTAGGTGTTTGTGAATTCATTAAAAGAGCAGTAACCTTACATTATCACATATATTAGATTCCCCAAAAATGCTATTGATATTTAGTAAACAACCCAATGTTTACTCTGGACACTTCAAAATATAAGCAATTATTATTTTATTTTAAAATTGCAAATGTGAATCTATAATAGTGGCACTGTTAACACAAATGGAAGTCCTCAACCCTAGTAATATAATCCTAGAAATAATATCTTTCACACTGCCAGAAAGCCTACACATACTATATACTTAAATAAAAATACCTTTTCTTCCTTGCTTTCCATTAAAAGATCATCTTTATTAACACAGCCAGCTCCAGTATATGCATGACCTCCATTAAGAGCAGTAAACCGTGAAGAAACTTAAAGAGCTTTGTATTATATTAAGGGCATAGATCATCAAGCTTAATGATCTGGAGATGGTAATTTATCAAGAAATCCAGGGACCTTTATTAGACAAGAAAACAAGTGTCTCCATGTTGAATGTCCTTCCTATAGAAACTGCTTTCAGGGTGTCCTTAAAGAGACTACTAATTTTTGTTTTGAAGAGCCAAAGCTTGCTAAATCCGCTATTTGATTAGATTTACCTGCCCACCTGTCTTGCAGTAGGCTTGCCAGCCTCCAGTTGGGGCCTGGACATTTCCCGAAATTACAACTAGGGAACACTTTTCTTATGAAGAAAGATTAAAGAGGTTAAGGCTCTTTAGCTTGGAGAAATGACGACTGAGGTTTACATGATAGAGGTTTACGAAATTATGCATGGGATACAGAAGGCAGAGCAAGAAGTACTTTTCTCTCTTTCTCTCAGTACAAGAACTGGTGGGTAGTCAATGAAATTAATGAGCAGTAGGCTTAGAACAGATAAAAGGAAGCACTTCTTCACCCAAAGAGTAATTAACAAGTGGAATTCACAGTCGCAGGAAGTGGTGATGGTGGCTAGAAGCATAGACAGCTTCAATAGTGGATTGGATAAACATATGGAGTGGAAGTCCATGAGTGTGTTGGGCGGACTGCTTATCTACGCAGTCAGCTGACCAACTTGTTTGAGGTCTTTTTGCCAATATATACAGAGAAAGCGAACTTCGTGACAGAGAAGCCTTTTTCCCCAAAAGGAGAACATTTGACAAGGTTTCTTAATTTGAATCAAGATTCTCTTTACTGAGTATTCTTATTATTTACAAGAACACAAAACAGATTCACACACACATACATTCAAGTTCCTTTAGTTACAGTAGAAATGGAAAACAATATTTGGGGTTTTAAACTAAAGGTATGCTGAGGAGGGGGGAAAGCATATATACTTATCTGTTCCAGTAGATTCGACCTTCCAGTGTAGAATAAGGATTATTTCTAACTAGGGAAACTCTCACTCTACAATGTTGGAACCTGCCAACAATTGCAAAGGGTCTCTTGGTCCGGATTCCAAGAGAACACACGAAAGTTACCTTAAGTTACTTAGCTAGCTAGAAGAAGAAAACGAAGACCCGAGGCTGCAGGAGCACGCTTGCTTGCTTGCTTGCTTCCCCAAAAGGTTGCACCCCGTTTTATCAGCTAGTCTGGGGGCTGGCTTGGGGTGTCTCTGGGTCCATCCCATCCCTATACCATTGGCTAAAGGATGTGGGGGTTCCCTCCTACTAAGGTGGGGCAATACTGAAAATCTACACCTTTCTACAAGGGAGGTTTGGTCAAGGTGCTAAGATGGGTTGGCATGGAAACCTTTAGGTATGCAGATGGACCTGGCCATTCTCAGGTGGGAACTTCACACTTGTATGTGTTAAGCATCCTGTGGGTTACGTGAGAGGTAGAGATTCTTTAATGGTGGGAAGGCTGTTGTTTCTACATTCTGCTGAAGGACTGTAATGGAGACGTTAATGGAGAGGCTTCTTGTTCCCAAGGCCTCATGGGTAGATATGTGCAAGGCATGTCTGTGACCTCATTTGCATGGAAGTACAGGCTGTGTGTGGTACCTCCTCTACACAGAGAGTCACATTAACTCAAGCTTACATTCTCCCAAAGCAAAGACACTTGCTGGCACCATTCCTGGTGTGCATGCAGGTCAGAAAATAACAAATAAAAGCATTTTCAAAGTTCATCTCCTAACAAGTGGCTATTAGCCACAATGTATAGATGGAACACTATTTCTGGGGCAGTGATGCTCTGTATAGTCGGTGCTTGGAGGGCAACAGTGGGAGGGCTTCTGGAGTTCTGGTCTTGCTGGTGGACTTCCTGATAGCACCTGATTTTTGGCCACTGTGTGACACATAATTTTGAATCGGATGGGCCATTCACCTGATCCAACTTGGCTTCTCTTATGTTCTTAACTGATCTCCAGACTACAGATTGGTTCCCCTGGAGAAAATAGCTGCCCATTCCAATGGTTCATTCCAAAATACAGGTGCAGAGATAGAAAGCTGCACAGCAACAGGCAGTAGACATGTTCTCTCTCTCTCTCTCTCTCTCTCTCTCTCTCTCTCTCTCCACACACACACACACACACACACACACACCCCTAAGTAAAAAGCACTGTGTGAAGTGTGACTGGTGCATGGGTTCTAAGAGAGAAAGGGAGTCATGAAGAGTCTTCACGGTAAGACCCAGTACTTCAATTGAGCCCAGAAGCATATACACACTAAAAAGTGTGGTGTAACAATTAGAGTGTTGGGCTAGGATCCTCACAAAGCAGGTTCTACATGCACCCTATTCTACTACTGGAAACCTGCTGAGTGACCTTGGGCCCGTCACTCTCTCTTAGCCTAACCTACCTCACAAGGAGCACTGCCAACCCTGGGATGGGAAATTCCAGGAGATTTGGTAACAGAACCTGGGGAGGGAGGGGTTTGGGGAGGAGAGGGGCCTCAGCAGGATATAATGCCATAGAATCCACCTTTCAAAGCACCCATTTTCTCCAGGGGAACTGATTTCTGCTGTCTGACAATCAGTTGTAATTCCAGGAGATCTCCAAGCCTCACCTGAAGGCTACACCTACAGTCACAGGGCTGCAGTTGTAAGAAATAAACATATTTCAAGAGGGAATTAGATAAACATATGGAGCAAAGGTCCATCAGTGGCTATTAGCCACAAGGTATAGGTAGGGACTCTGGGGCAAGGGATGCTCTGTATTTTTGGTGCTTGGAAGGGTCAACAGTAGGAGGGCTTCTAGTGTCCTGGCTCCACTGGTGGACCTCCTGATGGCACCTGGTATTTTTGGCCACTGTGTGACAGAGTGTTGGACTGGATGGGCCATTGGCCTGATCCAGAATTGGCTTCTCTTATGTTCTTATGATAAAATGGAGGAAAGGAAAACGATGTGGTGACCATCTTTGGGCCTCCATTGGAGAGAAAAGCAGAGCATCATTAACTAAAAAATAAAATAGAGCATACAGGTAATTATGTAACATGTTGAAGTCAACTGCTTGGTGTTTCTAATAAAATGCAACCAGTTATAGAAGACAAAGAAGTTCAGGCGCAAAGGATGGATTCCTAGTAACAGAAGCAATTCTGTGTGCAACATACATATCTGTTTTTATCCTAATCTTCCTCCAAGGAGCTCAGCATAATTACATACATAATTACCTCCTCCAGTTTATCCTCAAAACAATCCTCTGGGGTAGGACAGGCTGACTGCCTCAAAGTAGGGTTGCCAGTCAAGCACTAGCAACTAGCAGGAGGCTTGAGGGGATGGAATATGTAAATTGCTGGCACTTTGACAGCACAACATCACTTCCAGTGTGAACCCAGAAGTGCTGTCATCGTGTCAAGATGACAATCTAGGATTCCACTGACCTCCGGAAACCACTCTATGGTTTTTTTGGCTAGAGTGACACTTCTGGGTTTGTAATGTTGTGCCGTTAGAGCAATGGTGATAGTCCCATCATTTTTTCTCTCACCAGCCTGTTCAGTAGTGGTGGGGATCAGAGGCTGCCACTATAGCTATAGTGGAAGCTATAATGGGAGACCTGACAGACCTAGTGCAAGGTCATTCAGAGACCTTGGGGGGAATAGAACTTAGGTCTCCCCAATCTTGGTCCAACACTGTAATCATTACAGCATATTGGATCCTGTGTGTTGGTAGTTCAGAAACCAAACACAACATTCATTTTCTGATGCAGAAGATTGAAATGGTGCTTAAGAGGATACCATGAACAGACAGAGTAAGTGGGCTTTTCTTGGCATGAACTGCTGACAGGACAAGGATTTGTATCCCACTGAGAGATTAGGCAAGGATGAAAGTGTCTGGAACTTGACTGAACACCAGACATAACTCATTAATCTTGAACTGTCACATTAGGCATGGAGGTTTGCAGAAGGCTCTCCGGCTGGAATTTTCGCCCTCAGCTCTTCAGGATTGTCTGGTTGCATTGATTGTTGGCCATCCTGTATTGGAACAGAAGGCATGCATGCTGGCTTTCAAATCAAATGGCCCAGCTATAAAGAGACCACATCTCTGTGGGAAAGCAAGGCCCCGATGTTTTCTGGCATGCTACCAAACAAGCAGCAATACATCTTTGTTTTTATGCTGGAGCCTTTTTTCCATCAGTGGCTCACCTGCCTTTGCTCATGCCCAGGTTCTCTGCGGAGTTGTACTGTTTCTAAACAGTGTCTCTTCAGGAGAGGCGGCTGCAAGTGACCTTTGGAGTCTGGCAGCTGTGCAGTGGCATTTAGGTGCCAACCAAACTGACCCCCCCCCCTTCAACTAGCTCCCTGGACATATGGTACAACCATCTGTAGCAAAACTGTTCCTTCCCCTTCAGCACACACACACTATACTGACTGGGACAGAAGGCTTGGAGTTTGGCATCGCATAGGCAAACAGAGATGAATTATTGAGCAGCCCCTTTTATAAAGTATTCATAATTCACACTGTTGCTCTGATGTTCTCTACTGAGGATGTGGTGAATGTTCCTGAACAAAATAGCTCTGGGGCAATAGTTAATGGAAATCACTATATTAGATGTCAAGTCTATTTTTTCTTTCACCATGGGGTACTGCAAGGTGTGTTCTCCAAAAGGAATGCCATCATGAAAGGAAAAGAAAAGGGCGGGGGGAGAGGAAAAGAAAATCCTTCTGCTTCAAAGACACAGCTCGGGGTGGCTTCGTGTGTGTTTTAGATAAGGCATTTGCCATTTTCCCCTCTGAGGCCCTGTAGGTTCCCGCTTCCTTGATGAAATGTGGGTACTGTTTGCACTGTGTGATGCAGCTGAGCTTTGGACCTGCCCCAGACAGCCCGCTCCACGCGTGCAGCACAATGAAGTGATCAAGTGTGGAATGTACCATTTCAGACGGCGTGCAGGGCCCCCATTTTGGAACGCCTCCATATGTTAAAGAAAAACTTCCCTACAAGAAAAAAAATCAGCACATCAAGAAAAGGGGCACACAAGAGGCTTTCTGCTGGATGTGGAGGTGAGGAGAGCAGTATAAGCTGCTTGGGGTTCCCACTAGGGAATAAGTAAAGTAAAATAAATAAGCTAGTTTTCCCTTTGCAAAGGTGTTTTGTTCTTGTTTTGAACACAGAAGAGATTCAAAACCGTGATCTCCCCTGTACAATCTGTTGTTGTATAATTTACTCTTATACTTCATTCTGTTGTATAATTTACTCTTATACTTCATTCTATTTCATGAGTCGATCCCTCTGTGTGGTGGGGGTGGTAAGTAAATAGGAAAGTCACTGCCACATATGGAACATATATGTCAAGACAACCTTTAAGTTTTTTTTTTTAAAAAAAATTAAGATTCATAATCCTGCAACCCCAAAGACACAGAGAGAAAAACATGTCAAATAACTAGGTTGTCAAAGGACTGAACAATTACACAGTGTCCATTTGAGCATAAAAACAAGAAATTCAACACTGAGCGGTTCTAATTCTACTTCTAACTATTCTGTTGTCATTGCCATCCTCTGAACAACCCCTGACCATAATGAGTCCAATCTGGATACATCGTTATTTTTGTTTGGGGATTGGGGCAAGGGGTTAAGCCATTAACTTTACCAAAACATGGATTTCGTTTACTTTCAGCAGGCAGTCTTGAATCTTGGGTTATTTCTTTACTTATGTATTTATTTATTTATTTATTTATTTTTGCTTCCTCTCTCTGTGATAACCAGGCTAATCCTATCTTCTTCTGCTGAATATTCCCTCGTTTTCTGCTTTCAAGTCACAACCAACTTATGGTGACCCCATAGGATTTTCAAGGCAAGAGATATTCAGAGGTGGTTTGCTATTGCCTGCCTCTGCATAGTGACACATGTATTCTTTGGTGGTCTTCCATCCAAATACTAACCAGTGCTAACCCTGCTTAGCTTCCAAGATATGGCAAGACCATATCCAGTGTATGGGCTTCCATTTTCTGGCAACGACCAATCTGGGAACTAATCATATGTAAGGCTGCTGTTTGAAAATCTCTACAGATGTCAGGTACATAATTTAGCAGATATGCCACTGTTTTGTAGAGGATTTCCCCCAACTCAGTTGATATAACCCTCACCACTTGCTTTCAATAACTGGAGGCAAGTTTGCATGTCTACTACATAAGGAATAAGTCAGACTTTACTCAACAAAACCTCACTTATTACCCACAGTATTATAGACCTCTGCCAATCTTAAAGGAATTACATGCCACCTATATATCATTTTATCACATTTTCTCTAAAGAAAAGACAAACTGTAAAGGCAGTTCCATAAATAAATTTTGTATTGTCCATTGTTACCATATATGCTCCCTTTCATGTATACCCATAGACATGTGTGGACTCTCTAACTTGGGTTTGGGACTCTCACCTAGAACCACCACCAATATGGGAGGAAGCCTTGCCTCCCCTGGCACCACCAATTTGGGAGGAATTAAGCTCAGTGTTATGGGGAAACCTCTTCCCCCTTCCATAGTCCTACCAGCTTGGAAAACTGACACACATGCTAATTAGGGGGAGTGGAACATGTGATTTAGGGATTTTTATCTAGATGGCATGCAAGCAAGCTCAAAGTGCCTCTAATAGGCTACCAGTAACCACAAAACAATCAGATCTTTTCCAAAACAAGATTTGGGATTCATTGAGAGACATATAGGGGGATAGGAATTGAAAAGGTACTTGTCAGGCTCTGCGTCCAGCCGGGGGGGAGCGACCTTGGCTAGGACACAGTCAACCGAAGGAATGTCCAGAGAGGTATAGCCAGGAACCTCAGATATTGGAGAGGGCCTAGGGTTGCATCACCACTGCCTGCCTACTCTCCACCAGGAGAGCACACACTGGGAGGCCCCAAATCTCTCTCAGCCAGCAGGCAACTGCCTCCGGTCTCCTTTCGTCTCCTCCCTGGTTCGGGCTTCCACCCCTCTTTTATTCCCTTCCACCAACACCTGGCCCATCCCTACAACCCTTTTCTGATCCTCATAGGCTTCCATGGCTGTTTGTCTCCCCAGGCTCTGTATTCTATTGGCCTGGGGCTTCCTTCCTTGAAGCTCAGGTTGGAAGCCTTGCCTCCCCGGGCACTCAGGAGCTGGCGTCGGTGTCTTTGCAGGGCTTGTAGGGCTTGGTTCCCATCTCTCCTTCTGTTGCTCTTCAATCCTCCTGGAGCAAGGTAAGCTGGGTTCCTGCACTGGGGACTGTCGGGGCCCGGGACACTTTTCTCAGGGTTGCCAAAGGGCACATCAGGGCAGCGCCTTCCTTGGCCCACACCCTCCCAAGTGCCACAGGATGGGTACAGGCTTCCCCCATGTCTCCGCTGCCCCTGGCACTTCCCTCCAGCCCTCCAGCTGCCAGGCTCATTCCCACCTCTGAGCCTCTGGTGCCAGGGCCATCGAAGGTGGGCTGTTCCTTGGTGGTGGGGCAGGCGGGGTGACCCGGCCCGCCACTCCCCATGGCTCCATGTTGCGGCAGCTTGCCCGGACCCCGTCTTTCAGCCCAGCTCCTGTCAGTCTGGGTGGGTGGCCATCGGGGCCATTGGGCTCTGGGTGTGTGGAACCGGGGCCGCTGGAGCTGTTGCCGGTGCCATGTGGGGGTGGTGAGGTGCTGCCACTTCCCATGGCTCCCCCTACTCTCTCATTCCACTGGTTGGTCTCGTCCCATCAGTCGGGGCCTGGGGACAGCCCGCAATGGAGCCGCAGCGGCTCACGGCAGGACAGTACTCAAGCATAAAAACAGTGAAACTGTTGTGCTCAGAAGGATGTGCACATGGAGGAGAGAAAGAAAAAGCATGAGAGGAGAGAAAGAAAAAGTGGAAGAGAGCCAGTCCTCCCGCTGAGTGAGAATTCTGCACCAGGGAATGGCCACAAGGAGAAGTGGGGAGAGAGGGATTTAAAGAAGTGGAAAGGAGAGTTTTTAAGAGAAAAGGAATGAGCAGAGAAAGACTATCTATCCTAAGTCTCCTGAGCTGGGTAGAGTACATTATCTATTTAGATGATCCAGAGATTCAGTGTATCAGTGTAGGGGACCTTCAAGCAGAGTTTCCAAAGGTTCCAAGGAAATAGTAAGAAGGTTTGAGGTTCCAGAAGAGAAGAGTGGAGTTGGCAACCTCTGAGCCAGCAGCGGGGTGAGGCTGCACCATTTTGGCTGGCAGAACAGCATTAGTTATAGGAGCCAACATAAAATAATATTTAAAAAATTGTAAAGTCAAGGAATTCAGGGTGAGTCCAGGATGAGAAATTGTGGATTTCCTATCTCTGATTGATTTTGAAGGTGGGGGGAGGGCTTCCTGGAAAGGTAACAAAAGATGATTTCATTTAGGCAGAGTGGACAAAAGGGCTGGCAGGGTGAAGGCTTCACCTTTGCTTGTGGCAGGCCAGTAGGAGACATTCAGACAAGATCAGTAAAAGCAATCAAACCCACTTGTCTGCTTGATAGTAATTAGATTTTGTACTCAGGAAGACTTGCCATTGCTGATTAATTACATTGTTACATCTAGGTGGGTGCAAGCCCCTCCAGCGATGGCTAAGGATGCAGGTGTCCCATCAGTGAATCAGTCTCCTGCCCAAAATTCTGGCAACTCAGTAGTATAGCCTGAGGAGAGCCTTGATCTCACCTTCTCCAAAACATGCCACTGCCAGCTCCCAAAATGGCTGCCAAAGTGAATTTGATCAAGATGGAATCAAGGCAGACAGCACACATCTGGGAAGGTGGTTGCTAGTAACACAATAGTAACACAAAGACAACTTTTTATGGTACTTGTGAACTACCTTTCTTACAATCTCTGTATACCCACCCAGCGCCATCTTTTGGAGACAATTTATATAACCTAGGAAGTATTTGTATAACAAATGCAGTATTAATGCAGAATGTGTTTTCACCATTCCACTAACCTCTCTGTAATCAACATGGGGTTTAATGCCAGGGAAAGTTCACTAAGCAGTAAAACCAATTGGGTCTCATTTCGAGGGTAATTTTTGACACAGTCAAGTCACTACCATTGTCCTCCTATTTGATGCTGTGGCTTCTCTGAATGTGGCAAGATCTCATATGGTTTGAGTTGTGCAGATTCAAGGAAAACTAAAAGTCCTCCTCATTTTGAAAAATACCAGACCTCACCAAATGATCGCTATGAAAGAGACATGACAACAAAGCAATGGAGAAAGCTGCCAGTGCACTATTGAACATATGGTTCCAATGCAGCAGCTACACTGGATTTTGGTTTGTTTCTGGGCACAATTCAAAATGCAGGCTTTGACCTTTAAAGCCTTAAATACTCTGGGCCTAGGTTATCTGAAGGACTACCTGTACTCTTGTATGAACCTGCCCATTCATTTGAGATCTGCCTTGGAGTCCCTTCTCTGTGATTCCCTGCTTCTCTGTGGTCCCATGCTTCAGTCTAACGTTAATACTGGCTAAGGCGGTGGAATCCGTTATTAAAGACAGAATTTAGTAAGCACGCAGATGAACAAAATCTACTGAGGAAGAATCAGCATAGATTCTGTAAGGGAATATCTTGTCTCACTCACCTTTCAGAGTTTTTTGAGGGGGTGAGCGAACATATGGACAAGGGGGACCCAACAGATGTTGTTTACCTAGACTTCCAGAAAGCTTTTGATAACGTTCCTCATCAAAGGCTCCTAAGTAAACTCAGCAGTCATGGGATAACAGGACAAGTCCTCTTGTGGATTAAGAACTGGTTAATTAACAGGAAATAGAGAGTGAGTATAAATAGGCAGTTCACAGTGGAGGGTGGTAGGCGGTGGGATACCGCAGGGCTCAATACTGGGTCCAGTGCTTTTTAACTTGTTCGTTAATGATTTGGAGTTGGGAGTAAGCTAAGTTTGCAGATGACACTAAGTTGTTCAGGGTGGTGAGGACCATGGAGGATTATGAGGTGCTCCAAAGGAATCTGTTGAGGCTGGGCAAGTGGGCATCACTGTGGCAAATGAGGTTCAACATGGGCAAGTGCAAAGTAATGCACATTGAAGCCAAAATCCTAACTATAAATAGACATTGTTGGAGTCCAAACTGGCAGAGACTGACCAGGAGAGAGATCTCGGAGCTGTGGTAGATAACTCACTGAAAATGCTATGCTGGGGATATTAAAAAGGGAACTGAAAACAAATCAGCCAGCATTATAATACCCCTGTATAAATCGATGGTGTGGACTCATTTAGAATACTGTGAACAGTTCTGGTCACCATACCTCAAAGAAGATATTATAGCATTGGAAAAGGTGCAGAAAAGGGTGACTAAAATGATTAAGGAGATGGGACACTTTCCCTATGAAGAAAGGTTAAAGAGGTTAGGGCTCTTTAGCTTGGAGAAATAACAACGGAGGGGTGACATGACAGAAATTTACAAAATTATTCATAGGACAGAGAAGATAAAGAGGCACTTTTCTCCCTTCACCACAATAAAAGAACACATGGGCTTTCAATGAAATTAATGAGCAGTAGGTTTAGTACAAATAAAAGGAAATACTTCTTCACCCAAAAAGTAATTAACATGTGGAATTTCCTGCCACAAGAAGTGGTGATGGCTACAAGTATAGACAGCTTCAAGAGGGGATTAGATAAATATATGGAGCAGAGGTCCTTCAATGGCTATTAGCCACAAGTTAGAGATGGAATGCTATGTCTGGGGCAGTGATGCTCTGTGTAGTTTGTGCTTGGGGAGCAACAGTGGGAGGGCTTCTGGAGTTCTGGTCCCACTGGTGGATCTCCTGATGTCACCTGGGTTTTGGCCGCTGTGTGACACAAAATGTTGAACTAGATGGGCTGGTGGCCTGATCCAACATGGCTTCTCTTATGTTCTTAACTGATCTCCAGACTACAGATTGGTTCCCCTGGAGAAAATGGCTGCCCAATAGCCTATTCCAAAATATAGGTTCAGGGACAGAAAGCTGCACAGGAACAGGCAGTAAACGCAGAGGGTTGGACTGGATCCAACATGGCCTCTTTTATGTTCTTATGAAAGGAGGTGGGTAGTGACTTTTCTGTTATTGTGCAATGCTTCTGGATTTGTTATGGTGCAATGCCTTCCCCATGGATCCCGTCTAATACTTTTGCTGAGGTTCTAAAGGTTAATCTTCTCAAGCAGGCAGAGGTAGGGTTGACAGGCCTGACCTGGCAACTGGCAGGAGACTGGGGTGGTGGTCATCAGTGATGGTGTGATGTCACTTCCAGGAAAATGCTGGAAATGATTACATGCCTCTCTTGGAATCACCAGGAATGCTATGGTAAAACCATAGAGTTTTCAGTGATATATAGTGAGGCATGATGTCACTTCTGGGTCCAACTCTTCTAAGTTTTCTCAGAAGTGACACCAAACTGTCAGCCCAAAGGCCATTTTTAATTCCTCCCCTGCTGCCACTCAAAGTGGCTGTGAGAAAGAGAGCTGGAGGTGGCAGGGAACTGGCAAAGGGATGGATTAACAGTTGCCATGAGAGTGGTTTCAGAGTGATGCAGGAAACAAAAAGTAAAGTTGATTTTGAATGAGCCATTATAGCAGCAAAGATGTACATGTTTGTTTGAGTTTAAGAAGAAGCCTGCTCCCAATAAGAAATCATGAAAGGAGCTTGAAGCTGCAGCTGCAAGCTTCATGGCTGGCATTTTAGGTGCCAAGTTCCATCAGGCATTTGGATGGTTTGTCATTTAATCCACTGAAAGATACTTGCAGCTGGTATTGTGCTATGCTTTTACATTAGTTTTCATTGTTATTGCTGATTTTTTTTGCAGTTTTGATTGCAGTTAGCAACTTTGAGAAAACTGAGTATTGTGTTCAGTTTGGGGCACTGCAGTTTAAGGATATAGACAAGCTGGAACGTGTCCAGAGGAGGGCAGTGAAGATAGTGAGGGGTCTGGAGACCAAGTCCTATGAGGAAAGGTTGAAGGAGCTGGGTATGTTTAGCCTGGAGAGTAGACGACTGAGAGGTGATATGATAACCATCTTCAAGTACTTAAAAGGCTGTCATATAGAGGAATGGTGCAGAGTTGCCTTCTGTTGCTCCAGAAGGTCGGACAAGAACCAACGGGTTGAAATTAAATCAGAAGAGTTTTCGGCTAAACATTAGGAAGAACTTCCTGACAGAGCAGTTCCTCAGTGGAACAGGCTTCCTCAGGAGGTTTACAAACAGAGGCTACATGGCCATCTGACAGCAATGCTGATTCTGTGACCTTAGGCAGATCATGAGAGGAAGGGCAGTTTCAGTGCTTAGTTCCCGTGGCCCTTTCTTACACGCCCAGGGAAATGCCGATCACCATTTTGGGGTCAGAAAGAAATTTTTCTCCAGGCCAGTTTGGATGGAAACCCTGGATGTTTTTTGATATCTTCTGGGCATGGAGCAGGGGTCACTGGGGGTGTGAGAGAGAGGTATTTGTGAATTTCCTGCATTGTGCAGGGGGTTGCACTAGACAACTTTGGAAGTCCCTTCCAACTCTGTGATTCTTGGAGGTCTAGAAAAGTACAATAAAAATAATTTTATTCAATAAAATAGTTTCTGATTTTATTGCACCAGAAGTGACCTATGAATTATCTGTTATGGCTGTGAAAAAAGATTCCCTTGCAAATGTTAAACAGCAGAACAGATAAGCAGCCACTGCAACAAACAGCCCCTTCCCGTGCATGTTTACTCAAAAATAAGTCCCAGAGGAGCTCAATGAGGCTTACACCAAAGTTCAGGGTGCCTCAAGTCTCACTGCAGCTCTGAACCTTCTCATTGTTAGGAGAAGAGCTTCAACAGCCTAACATGCCTCCTGTGATTCTAAATCACTTGCTATAAATATGCAAGTTCAATCACTTAGTATCAGATGGCAGGCATCCTTGGTCAGCGTTCCAGACTCTTCTGGCAAAAATCACCAAGGTTAAAGGCATTTACTTTGATTAATTATCCGTATATAGCTACAGATACAGCTTGCAGAATGCTGACAGCATGAAAAAGATAAAAAAGGCTTCATTTGGCTTGTGATAAACTTGGGATTCAAGGTGTTGGGTATTTGTGGATCTGACTCTCCTCTCTTGTTTCCTCCTGGTGGAAGGGAGAATGGGGCAGGACCGGAGAAGGAAGACTGCTTTCCACCCTCTACCCTAGCATTCCTTCAGCATGACAACTTGTGGGTTCCCAGTTGTAAGAAATTATATACTGCACATGTTTTAGCGCAGGCTGAAAGGGCATCCAAGTTCCTAACGCGCATTCTGCTTCACCGCAAAGGTGCATGGACGATCTACCTGTCTGGTCATGGACCTTTAGAAACTGACTTAGGAAATTCAGAGCCTGTTGCCTACCCATTCTCTATGTCTTGAACCTCCATTTGTGGCTTCGATTTCTTCCTTCTTCCAACTTCTTGGAGCATTCCCCAAGGCCGGATAAATGGAGAACTGTTTTGTCCCAAATCTGTAGCAATAGAAGAATGAAGGAGCAGCTAGAATTTTTTAGCTTGTCTCTTGCCTTGAAAACCCCACAGGGTCGCTGTAAGTTGGCTGTGGCTTGATGGCACTTTCCTCCATCACCACCACCACCACCACCGGAGGCCCTAAACTGTAGTTTACTCAGCTTTCACATCAATCCAGCTCTGTGTTTCTGTAACCTGCTTCCCAAAGTAGGTCTGTAGTGTGTGCAAAGAATGGAAGAAGATGCTAACTGCATCACTTTCTCTGTACCTCTCTGCAGTATGTTGATTGCCAGAAATATATACATTATAGATATGCACATACAAATATACACAAACACATTCCTGGCTGGGGAATTCTTTGGTGTGATAGCACAGTGCCCTCTTTAGAAGGCCATCAATAATTAGGAATAAGATGCCTTTTCTTTCACAGGCTTGACATGAAGGCACAGCTCATTAATATTTGCAAGATGATTAATGCCATTTTCTTAAGCACACGGGAAGAAGTTGCCCTTCAACAGCGACAAAAGAGGAATAGCTCTTCAAACGGAAGTTGGCAGCCTTAAATTCTGTGCTACATGTGGTAGCTATTCGACCATACTCATTGCATCAATAGATTTTAAAAAATGTACTCAACTTAATTAGTCAGTTAACTCAATCCAGCAATGAAGAGAGATGAAAAATTGCTGGGAACCCATTTATAATCCTCCAGTACATCACACTGAAGAGCCACAGCACAGAAACTACAGGAGAGGAACCAAGAAGCACGCTGCTGGAGATGAGCCTCCATTCTGAGGCACTCAATATTTGGAATCCTAATTGCTTAGAAGCAATGCCTAACAGCACGAGGGCCATGAATCTAAGAGCACATATCTGCATGCCAGAGATGGTTTATATTATATTAATAGTGGTATTGAGTGGTAAAGGGGGAAAGAAAGATGTGTCCATTTAATTCTCTTTTTTGTTTTAGTTAAAAAAAAAAGTTAGGAATAGGTCTGTGATCAGGTGCCTATACAGCTACGTAAAGGTTTTCCTATATTCTGATTACCAGATCATGGTACCTCCTCTTTCCTGAATCCTTGTAAAGCCACTGTGGTATAGTGGTTAGAGTGCTGGACTAGGATCTGAGAGACCCAGGTTCAAATCCCCACCGTAGCCTAACGTACCTCAAAGGGTTGCTGTAGTGAGGATAAAATGGAGGAGGGGAAATGATTCTGAAAGCAGATTTGGGTCTCCATTGGGGATAAATCTGAGGTATAAGTACTAAAATAAGTTAAAATGTGCCTGTACACCATGGCATGGGGAAGGCAGCAGTACTTCACATTGGCACATAAACTACCTCAGATTGGAGGAAGGCATTAAACTTTGTTCAGTGGAATGGGAGGAGACGAGCCACATTAGAATGTTCAAAATGACTCACATTCATACATTGTCTCAGGAATCCTTACTGCAACCAGGGCCAGAGCTTGTCTGGAGGTTTAGGGTTGGGTGCTACCAATATATGCAGATGACACCCAGCTCTGTATTTCATTATCCAAACCTCCAGATGCATCTGGCTTGAACCAATGCTGAGGCAGAACAAGCTGAAGCTGAACCTCTGAAGACAGAGGTGATGCTGGTTGGGAAGGCTGATATTCTAGAGGGACTGAATCCACTTGTCCTAGATAAAGTGACGTTGGCTTTTTCAGAGTGAGTTGAGAGACTGGGGGTGCTTTGAAAAGCAGGTTGACAGGATGCCCTAGGTGAGTCAAGCAGGACACATGGAAGCAAGTTGCCCCATGGTTACTACCCGGCCTGGCCCCATGAATCCCCTTTCAAAGGCCAAAAGAGCCCAGGAAAGGCCCCTGCTCCTCCCTCTGCCTTTTATTTAAGTACCCATAGGTGGGGTCACATTGTGGATTTGATATATTGATACATTAAATAAGAACAGTTGATTTTTCACTCTCCCAAGCTTTTACTTCCTGATCACCATGCTTTCCTTAGATAAAATATAACTTTTACATTTCTTCTCTTATCCCTCCTAAGCACCCTGCCATGTTTAGAGTCAAGTTCTCTATTTTAAATTCTTGGTACCTGAGAAATATGAACCCAGACCTTATACCAAGGATGATGTACAGAAGGAGCTTCTCTGTAGAGTCTTTCTGGGTTTTCAGATTAAGCTTTTATACCCCCCATGGGCTAAATCAATTGGAATTGTTCTGTTCCTTATGAAAACTGTCACTTTCCTCCTATTTGTGTATTGCTATGGTATTCATTTACAGCGTTTTTAATGAGGTGTCACAACTATTCATTTAATGGTTCCTCTTTTTCTATATATCTCTTTTGAGACCCTAAATGTAATGCAATACTAATAGACTGAGGTTCCTTAAGAGGTAATGTAGGAGTGTTAAGCAGCTGTTTTCCATTTGTCTTTTACCCCTGATAAATATTGTTAATAACATCTATTTCCTCACGACAAGAGAGACTGTGAGTGCATGTCGACATAGAGAATTATATGTTTTAGAGTGGAGACAGTACTTGACCTTGACTGTTTGTTGGGTGAAGGTTTTTTGCTAACAAATGATATCTAAGTATTGCAATTTAAGTAATTAATGGTGTTACTAAATAGCCTGTGATTCCTTGTAGATGCTCTATCAGTTTCCTTTACTGAAGAAGGGACCAGATCACTAAAACATGGGAGTCAAACAGAAGCCCTGTCTTGTTTGTGCTTTGGACACTGCACAGATTTTGATTAATTCTACTTATAAATTTTCCTTGGGCTTTTACCTTGTACGGGTTTACTGTATTCCATTTTGATACTGTGTGGAGATAACTATTTTTTATACTGAATGTCTCATATGGAATATTGGAAATAACTAATACATTACAAGAACACTTTGAGTATATATAATCATTTTCACTTTTGCACTGTATTTCACAGTGGTTGTTTTTGCTGTTGCATTGTCTTCACCATAATTCCTCTGGTAGTATTGTTTAGAGTCACAGCATGAAAGAGAAATTTCTTTCATGAGCACATAAGCAGGGCTATTTTGGGGCGGGAATGCACAGGAAAGGAGTTCCAGCTGGCTCTGAGCTGGCCATGCCCAGCTGGAACTGATTAGCATAATAGGCCACACCCAACAGCAGAAACTCATTAGGACTGGCTACATTAGGGGTGTGTGGCCTAACATGCAAAGAAGTTCCTGCTACAAAAAAAAAGCTCTGGGTTTTGACAACAAACAAAGTAAACAGAATAAGAAGCAAAAGGTGGGTGTGGCTGGTAACATGGGGTTGTGGCCTAATATGCTAATGAACTGTGCTATCAGGGGTGTGGCCCAATATGCTAATAGATTTCTGCTGTTGGGTGTGGCCTATTATGCTAATGAGTTCCTGCTGGGCTTTTTCTACAAAAAAAGCCCTGCACATAAGTATTAAGATGACAATTTGAAAAATCCATTGTGAATGAAGAAAATGGTGACTAGGTAGAGTTGAGTAGGTCAGGTGTCTAGAAACTGGATCACTACCACTTTGTGGGATCACCCACCACCACTGCTATTATTTAAACCCGAATTCTTAAAACAAAGTTTCAGAGGCCATATTAGCCTGTCGTACAAAAACCCAGTCTTGAAGCACCTTAAAGACTAATATGTTTTACTGTAGCATGCATGGACTAAAGGTCATATAAACTCTGACTCTAAATTGTACTAGTTGATCTTTGGAAGCTAGATGGTGAGTACAAAAAGATCTAACAACAAAAAAGTAACATTACTGTGAATATACCCACATACCTAATCTCTTTACTCAGATTTTTAAGTGAGGAGTTTTACCTTTCACAGTTGTCTTGTGGTCTGCTCTTAGCCTGAGAACAGTTTTATCTACAGCATTCTGGACTGCTCTTTTTTATTTATGCTACTTTTATGCCCTGGCATGCTTTTCTTGATCTGTTTTTATTAGCTTGACTTTTTGTTTTTATTTACTTGTTAGCATTGTTTTAGTTGTCAACCACCTTCAGCAGGTTCCAGAGAAGAGGCATACACATGTTCTAAATGAATTAAAAAAATGGAAAACACATGATGACATACAAAATATGACACAATCACCCTCAACCAGGTCATTAAACCCACATGTGAGGCTCCCCAAAACATCTTGAACATAGAGGATTTTTCCCCTTCAAAGTGGCAAAGAATCAGGTCCACAATTTTTCAGTCTCAAGATACTTAACTAACAAATGAAACAATTCACCAGATAATGGAAAACCGAAATCCTTAATCTCTCTCAATTTTTTTTTGGCCATTTTTCTGCCAGTTCACAAGGTTCTGCTTTTTAATTGCCTATTAGGCCAATGTCTTCCAATCTACCTTGAAAAAAAAGCTTTTTATGATGGCGTGCCCTTCTCTGAATAGTATACAGTGGTGTAATTACAAACTAAATTAATCCAATTGAAACACATGCAGACCATTTCTTTATCAATTGAGATAACTAAGGAAAGGCTGCAGTGATGAAGCTGCAGCCCTTGACTATCTGTGATGTGGACTAGGAATGTCTGACTGGTTCTGAGCAAATGAATCAAATATGCTTATCTCAAATTCCAGGGTCAAAGCTCTAGTTTGATGGTTTTAGGCAGCACTATTAATTATTTTCAAAAGCTCATTAACATCCCCATTCTTTAGTCTGTGGTCTCCCTGTCCTGAGCAATAATTTAAATCCTCAAGACTATTCAAGTGTATCCTCATCACAATACCATTTCATTTTATTTTATTTTATTTTATTTTATTTGGATTTATATCCCGCCCTCCCCGGAGGCTCAGGGTGGCTAACAGCAAGGCACGCATGCCAACTTTAAAACAGATTCAACAATATAAAACCAAAAAAACATATAAAACAACATCCAAACATTATAGCACAAGCAGTAAAACAAGATGGGGCAGATTGTAACCCCCGGCAGAATTTAACCCCCAGTAGCCGAACAACAGCCGAACAGTAGCTCGTCACCCCCTCTCCTGCCAGGGCCGCCCCGCACTCAGTGATGACAATAGTACGATGGCGGATGGCTAACCATGGTGCAGCTCCTAATCATAGGCCTGGTGGAATAGCTCCGTCTTACAGGCCCTGTGGAACTGAGCAAGGTCCCACAGGGCCTGGATCTCCTCCAGGAGCTCCCTCCACCAGGTAGGAGCCGCCACCGAAAAAGCCCTGGCAGCACTACCATCTCTTTGAATAGTAGAAATAGTTGAATAATAGTGCAAAAGACTTTTTTGAAAATTTCATACAGGTATATTGCTCGTTGTGTCACAGTTTGCTTTATCGACAAATGATGACTTAACTGAACACTTGTTTTTGCAGAGATATCAAGTTCTATGAAATCTTGAGGAATTCATGTGTGATGTCTTATTCCTCACTTTGTTTTAGAGTAAGCCCTGCTCTTACCAGCCAATCTCTTTGCAGGTTATCACACTCTGGGCTTACATTTTTATTTCCAATAGATCTTTGTTAGAAATCCTCCTCATTGAGTCGCAGAACTGAAGATGTCATCTGTCTGTTCTGCTACTCCTTCCACACAAAACGCTGATCCAGCGGCCAGCCCCCCAAAGCCCAGCTCCTCATGACAACACCACCTACATAATGGGTGAACAAAAAAGGAGATCACACAGCAGTATAGTAGTAACAATGGGAAAGAACTGTGAAGCAGGACACAATAGAACTGGTAACAATGTTGGACAAATACAATGTGGGCAATAAATGAATATAATCATTGCACAATAAAGCACAATAATTCTAAATAAGAATCTTCTGATATACAGTGAAATTCTCTTTCCAAAATAGTTCTTTCCAATGAAGAATCTGGATACTGAAGACTTCATTTCGATAATCTCCCTCAAGAAAATTACTATTATAAGTTTTTCAAAGGCATAAGGTTCCAGAAACCTGTATAGCTTCAGACTACTAATGCAGAAGGAACTGCCCTTCCAGGGTATTCAAAGAGGTTTGTAGTAACAATTATATTTCTATTGATGGGCCACCAGTAACACTTTTTAGAAACCACTCTGTATTAATGCTGAGCTGATCTAGCCTAGACCAGCTCAGCATTAATACAGAATGGTTTCTAAGAAGGAAAATAAATATGTACTCAATAAATAAATAGTGGCAGAGAGAGAGAGACAAAGACTCATGCCAAGCATGACCAAACACAGGCCAGAGCCATATGAGAACCTACATGGCAATGATGGCAAAAAAATGCACACAGGCACATATAGTTAAGGTAATTGGTACTACTTAGAAATCAGATTAACTATAATACCATTAGCCAAAATATGGTTAATTGTCTCATTACTACAAACTCAGTACAGTGTGAGATGTATGAATGTAACAGAAAACTGGGCCTCCTGAGAGGATCTGGGCATTGTAAAGCAAGTCTTTCAGTTCAGGATTACCTTTTTATATCAACGTCTGTCCTTAGGTAGCATTGCAGGCTTATTATGTTTCACAAGGCATTATATGAAATACAGGTGTCCTGTTAGGAGCTATTTTATGTTAAATATTTTAATATTTCTGAGTGGACTTTATTGGAAACTTTATTGTGCAGTCCATCATTCAAGATGGCTACTGTTAAAATGTCCAAGCGGATATTGTACCTATTAATTTGTAAGGGTGCTAGAGGCAAATGCATTCACAGAACTCTAGGAGGTGTTATTTTAACAAATGAAATGTTAATTCAACAAGTTCATTTAAAACATGCAGGGAGCCTTGTGTCATGGAGAAAGCTGGCACAGATTCCAGAATGGGCGATATTGTTTCCCTGGCATTCAGTGGCAGAGACACTCCAGTAAATGTAGTATTAAGGCAAGTGAAAAGCAAAACTGAGCACAGTTTGAGTAGCCTGTACTGCAACTTGAACAGTACTGTCAACACTTTTGCTGGTGCCTATCAAATGTTTTTAGAAAGTGGATGGGCCAAGTGGGGCTTCTACCCAGCAACGTTTCAGATTGGCCACTGGAGATCGGATTGTCTGTGCAGAATTTTTTTAAAAGGTTGGTATGGCAGCTATGCTAAAGCCTTTGATTGTGTGGATCACAATAAATTATGGCAGGTTCTTAAAGAGATGGGAGTACCAGACCACCTCACATGTCTCCTGAGAAACCTGTATAAGGGTCAAGAAGCAACAGTTAGAACCGGATATGGAACAACTGATTGGTTTAACATAGGAAAAGGAGTTCGACAAGGATGTATATTGTCACCTTGCTTATTTAATTTATATGCAGAGTACATCATGCGAAATGCTGGCCTGGATGAATCACAAGCTGGAGTTAAGATTGCTGGGGAAAAGATCAATAACCTCAGATATGCAGACGATACCACTCTGATGGCAGAAAGTGAAGAGGACCTAAAGAGCCTCTTGCTCAGGGTGAAAGAGGAGAGTGCAAAAGTGGGCTTGAAGCTCAACATCAAAAAAACTAAGATCATGGCATCTGGCCCCATCACTCCTTGGCAAATAGAAGGGGAAGTCGTAGAAGTAGTGACAGACTTCACGTTCCTAGGATCCCAGATCACCGCAGATGGTGACTGCAGCCATGAAATTAAAAGACGCCTGCTCCTTGGGAGGAAAGCGATGGCAAACCTAAACAGCATGATAAAAAGCAGAGACATCACCTTGCCAACAAAAGTCCGCATGGTCAAAGCAATGGTATTCCCCGTAGTAATGTATGGCTGTGAGAGTTGGACTATAAGGAAGGCCAAGCGCCGAAGAATAGATTCTTTTGAACTATGGTGCTGGAGAAGACTCTTGAGAGTCCCTTGGACTGCAAGGAGATCAAATCAGTCAATCCTAAAAGAAATCAACCCTGACTGTTCCCTGGAAGGCCAGATCCTGAAGCTGAAGCTCAAATACTTTGGCCACCAAATGAGAAGGGAGCATTCACTGGAGAAGACCCTGATGCTGGGAAAGATTGAAGGTCAAAGAAGAAGGGGACGGCAAAGGATGAGATGGTTAGACAGTGTCATCGATGCAACGAACATGAAATTGAGCAAACTTCAGCGGACAGCGGAAGACAGGAGGGCCTGGCGTAATCTGGTCCATGGGGTCGCGAAGAGTCGGACTCGACTGTGCGACTGAACAACAAAATGGCAGCAGCTGCCACCACAAAGAAAGATCTTCATTGTGTGACTCAAGGTAAACTGTGGCAGCCATTTTGTGGCTGGCTCCGCCTCCTGCAGCTGCCATTTTGCAATCACCATTTTGCAGCTGCACCTACCACCCTCTGCCAGAATTCCAAAGGTACCCATAGGCTCAAAAAGTTTGGGGACCGCTGCTATAAACCATCCATGAATACTATGCAATAATAAAAATAAAGCTTGAAATTTCTCCCCTTTTGTCTTAAACACCCCCCCTGCCCTAGTTGAATTGATTTTACCTGAGTTCATTAAATCTTCTTTTAACGTTTCCATGAATCTCATGTTGGCTAAACAAAAGTCCTTCAATTTCAGTTCCTTTTAGTATCTCATATCACAGCACACATTTAGGAACTACTTCTTAGGTAATGTCTGCCATTTGAAAGCCAGTGGAAATGCTTCTGCTTGGCAGCAAAAACCTGAAGAGTCATTTTACGAGTGGAGTGCATACTTTGTGACTGCTGCACAAAGGCTCACAGCAGCATGTTCAGATGCTTCCACATGGCTGCTACAGGGAAAGAACTGGTGCTAATGTTACTTCTGAAAAAGCTGAGCTAGCATCCTATGGTGTTGAGAGGCTCTTTAGCTGCTGCAATTGGCACTCTTTAATAGCCCTGCTACCTCTCAGTGGCATCTTCAGAGTATAATGGAGAAGTTCCCCACACACAAACCAATTTTATGTGCTAGACCTGAAGCTTCTGGAAAGCCAAACCTGATGCTAGGAGCAAACTATAGGTGACCAGTGAGATCTATGATTAGGACTTCCCATTTTTAAAAAAGTTAAGTGTTACAGGACAGGTCCAGAACAGGGCTCTCATGTTGGGGGAGAAGGGTGCCATTCCTTCTTATATTAACTTCCTGATCTTCATTCATTCTCCCACCCATATGCCTATTGGCCCTGTGAGGAAAGGTGGATCCTACCAGTACCTTACCACTCTGCTGAGCAAAGTTTGAAACTATCCTACGACTTAAGGAGACTCTCCCCAATGTAAATAGTGCTTCTGTTGGAAGAAGCGCCACTTAGGTTAGAGGAAGTTTCTTAGGCTCAAGGAAAGCTCCTTGGAGGATGGCTAGATCTACTCCATTGAATTTCAGCTCCTCTCCCCATGGCTTTTTT
This sequence comes from Gekko gecko, assembly GCA_029375565.1. Classification (NCBI taxonomy): domain Eukaryota; kingdom Metazoa; phylum Chordata; class Lepidosauria; order Squamata; family Gekkonidae; genus Gekko; species Gekko gecko. Next base: position 42,125,812 of record JAPDNY010000007.1, on the reverse strand, counting down.
GCTTTTAAAAATCATTGGAAATCTTTGTTTACTCTGACCCTTAGATGTCCTTTAAATGGGGCACAGAACCAGGCAACTAAACATCAAGGATGATGAGAACGTCATTGAGAACATAATTGCCAGCCAAACTTACCTTGATCAAACTCCTCATATACACACACGAGTTCTCTTGACCTCTGCAAAGTACAGAATTGCCAGATCACTTTGTTGTTGTTTGACATTCACCTCAAATACCATGCCAGGCAGCTTTGCATCTATGCGGTAGTTGCTTGTGCTACAGGATCATGCTTCTGTAAATAAGCGGCATGTTGCAGCTTGCAGTTCCTTTTGTGCTTGTGCAGTTGGAGAACTAGATGTTCTAGCTCACTGGAGGTGACACATATCCCCCAGCGTCATGGCCACATCATTAAAAATGACCTGTTTTTTAAACATGGAATCACTTTCAGTTCACCTCTCTGTTTTTGCTGACATATTCAGATGCATTGTTAATCAGTTTGTGACATTGCTACAAATTTATGCTGCCTTCCCTTTTAGTAGTCAATACAAGCGCCACATGCCCGGACAGGAATACTGTAATGTAAAGCCCTGAGATGAATCTGTTTTAATCATGTGTTTATGGGAGGGACTACAGTTCCCATGAAGCCATCTAAGAACAAAGTGATCTGGGTCAGGGCAGTCACTGATGGACACCAAATCATGCTGTTGGAAGAGATACAGAGACACCAAAGCAATAAGCCTCATCTTACAAATGTCAAATATTTTTAACAGTGTTTAAATTGGATGCAGTGGCAGGTGAAGGGGGGGGACAGCAAACAAGGGGATCAGCAACTGTTACAAAGCAGTATGCAACTACATGTTTGCCATCTTTTTCCTGTAGCTGGACACATATTAGTACGCATGGAGCTGCCTCATACTTTGGGTTTCAGGTAAAGGTCTTTCACATTCCCTACTACGGTAGGGAACTGCTTGATCCTACCTGATCCTTTTGCCTGAAAATTGAACCTGGGACCTTTTGCTTGCAAAGCTGATACTCTACCACTGAGCCACACCCCTCCCCCACACCTATGAGGGGTTCAGAGGCAGAGACGATAGCAAATGTTCAGATTTATGACTGCTGCCCATAAGCAGAACATGACCCAAATTGCTGGGGGTGAGCATGCCTGATATTTTCCCTTTGATACAGATGGCGCTCTTGAATTTAGTTAAGAGTGTATTCAGAGGTAGGGATACTTCAGGCTACAAGGATCAGGCTCCAACCTTTGATGGGGTGCCATTGGTGCCTACGTCAGGTGTGGAGAGTCTGGGGGTGTTCCTGGATGACTCCCTCTCCATGGAGATCCAGGTCACCACCACTGCCAGGTCTGCTTTTTTCTGAGGCAGATCAGGCAGTTAGCCCCGTATCTCGCTTCCTGAGACCTAGCTATGCAATCGTCACTTCCAGACTAGATTATTGTAACCCTCTCTACGTGGGGCTGACCTTGATCCTGCTCCAGAAGTTGCAGTTAGTGCAGAATGTGGCAGCACGGGTGTTGACGGCAACGCCTGTGTGGGCTCATATCCATCCTGGGCTGCGTGAACTGCACTGGCTACCTATTGAATTCTGGATCCATTTCAAGGTGCTGCTGGTGCTTACCTTTAAAGCAGCATGCCTACGCGACCACCTCGCCCCATATGAGCCCCGGAGGGCACTGAGGTCTACAAACCAACACCTTTTAGTGGTCCCTGGCCCCAGGGACATCCGATTAGCCTCGACCAGGGGAATGAGCTTCCTTATGAGATCAGGGCCCTTCAGGAATTATTGCCGTTCCACAGGGCCTGCAAGACGGAGCTCTTCTACCGGGCATTTGGTTGAAGCAGCGGACGACCCCCTCCCCCTAGCTTTTTTAGCTTTTTTGGCCATTTGTCCATCAGTGGCCTGATCCTGACTGGACATCTGATTAGATACTGAATTGCTTTAACATCTGACCTCCTTGTTTACATGGTATTTTATGACATGATATTATTATGAGTAAATTGTTATTATTTTAATTGTTGTACACCGCTATGAGCCCATTTGGGGAGGGCGGTATGTAAATCTAATAAAATAAGTAAAATAAAGTATAAGCTCCTCATAACTTTTGTTTAGATCTGCTTATGAGGACTATTTTATAAAGTCTGCAATATATTTATTACCACTATACTTATTTCACTACATCTTCACAATACATTTGGCTATATTTTCTGCACATATCAAGAAATATGTCTGAAGACTAGGCTTGTGATTTGCCCACACATGGCAGGCAAACCCCTACCCTTGGCCCCATCCCCTGCCCTTGGTGATTCGAAAAGCTGGAGAAAAAATAGGGAGGGGGAAATGGTGACTTTTCAGGAATTCCCCAAAATTCTATGGTAAGATCAGAAAGACTGAAGGTATTCCTAGGTTATCAGAGCATTGCCTGGAAGTGATGTCAGTGTCACATTCTTCAGAACACCACCTAGAAGAGATGTCATCTTCTATGATGCTCTAGAAACTTACCCAGTTTCTATGTTCCTTACCATAGAGATTGGGGAAATTCACAGAGGATATAACCTAAAACTCTGCCCTCCCCCGATACTGTGACCAAATCTCCTGGCATTTGCCAGTGCAGGGATAGCAACCCTCCTGAAGAATAGAATACACAGATATGATTGTCTAAGTTGGCCAATTGCTCAAAAGACTAAAATGAAGTTTTGTCACTTAATCCTAATATCTAAAGAAAATATTAAGTCCTATGTTGTTGTCAACTGCAGAAGGTTCAGAGGGTGGGCGAGGCTAAAGACCCAGACTGAATGAAGCAGGTCTAAAACTCATGTAAACTGCTTATGTTGACAAATTACCAGGTCCTGTTTCTTGACAGCTCTCCTATTTATAGCTCGGTTGTAGTTACTGAGGAGACAGTGATGAGGAGAAAGTCAGTTTTCTCTCTACTTACTGTGACTCAAGGGGAAAAATCAAATTAGTTTTGGTCCATATCTGCTACTGAATTGGACTTTGAAAGCAGAAATTAAAATGCTTGCACAGACCTACAAATGCTCCCCTTGCTCCCTCTGTCAAATCTTCATGCACGTTACCTAGATAGGGCCGGCATAGGGTTCCCAACTCTAGTTTGAGAAATTTCTGGAGGTTTAGGATCGTTAGATGCAGAGGGTAGATTGAGGAGAGAGGTCAGCAGGGATGGTATGCCATCCTCCTCCTTCTCCTCTGCGAGTATATGGAAGTGCCTCGGTGGTTCTTGGCAGGACTTTTCTGTGGTGGTACTCACTGGTACAGAGTACCAGCACCTGGGGTGGGATCTCTCCCAAGCTGAGGGGGAATTTGGGGGAATTGGTGCAACGTTATATATGACTGCAGGCATCTTTTTTTGTGTGCAATCCCCCATAGCCCCCACTAGTTCTTGGCAATAGTCAGGTACTAAAATGCAGATGTGACAGGAGTTCAGAATTCATTGCAAGCATACCATGAACAGATGGTGACTCGATCTAGTGAGCATGGGGTGCTGGTCCTCATTAACAAATCTTATGGTGACATCATTAGAATTCTGAATGGTCCATATCAGGAACTACCTTTGGGCCTTTTCTGATTATACAATAGAGCAATGTCTTTCACAGTACATGAAAAGCAAATACAACACTGTAGATCCCCCAACTGTGAGGCCAATTGTTTAGGACAATGAAAGGGGGTGTGCCCTCACCAGCAGCTGAAGCTGAAAAACAGGTAGTTTGGGGGCAAAAACATCTTTAGAATTGTGGAGGAACATGACTGATCTGCAACTGTCACATGCTCTGCAGAATCGTTTTCCTTTATCTGGCAAGACAATAAGCCTTCAGTCCCATGCTGGTGGCCTCTTCCCAGCAATCCCAACCCAGCTGTGCTGCTATTTTGTTCTTTTTTACATAGCCTTTAATTCATAGTGTAAGTTATTTTGACTTGTCTACCACATTCACAAAACAATCCTCCCTTTTCTCACAGTCACTGGAATAATACCTGGTGGCATTTGTAGCATGGGGGGGAAAGACCTTTCTGCCTACAAACAACCAGACTTTGAACAGCCATCTCATCTAACAGATCTCCCAGTCTTTCTCTCTTGCCATTTCCAAAGTTTACAGATTTTTAAAATTAGCTAGGATGGATTTTTATTTTGTCAGCAAACGTCTCAAGAACTTGGAGCACTACAAAGAAGACTCATGTCTAATTTTTTAATGCATTTCCTTTCATTGGCATGTCCTGGACTGTCATGATAATCCACTGTTGTTTATTACGTATTTAGTTCAAAACATCTCATTAGGGCCATCAGAGATTTCCTTCCTACTTTCACATTGAATAGCTTAATTAGCAGGCAATTGACACATTATGGCAAATGGCAGAATGATGGATATGATTTGATTTGTTAATTGATACTCCAAGTTCAAAGTGGCTTACAACACGGAAATGCAATGTATAATGTGACAGCAAAATAATAAAATTCATGCTGGGCTCGAAAGAGCTGTTTTGGACATGACAGGGGATTAGGGCACAGTCACTGGGATTTTTAATTTTTTTTTTTTTTGCCATACCAAAACAGCTTTGGAAAGCCCTTTCAGTTTCAGAAACTGCGTTGCTATGCAGTATAAAGGGCTGTTTTATGAGAAACAGAAGCATACACACCCAATAGGGATCCTTTGGTTTTTCAATCGTGCACCAAAATCACCAACATTTCAATTACATTAAAACTGACAACTAGGATCAATAAAGCATAATGGATCATAAAACAATTAGTGGAAACTTGAAAAGTAAGGCCTTCCATTGATTCTGAAAGTGTGCAACATGGGATGTCACAGGACTCCTTGGGCAAAGGACTTTTCACTGGAGAGCCTACAAGTGATAAGGCCTCAGTGGAGGAGCAGTCTAAGGGACACTGGGGAACAGATATGGTCCTTCCCTGTGCCAGAATCATTCAGCCCCACATACAACATGATAGGAAGACACCTGTATCCCACATTTTTTTCAGGACTGCACTTTTTTAAAAAAGGAAATGTCTGTACAGAGCCTCTCAGGAAGAGCCTAATTTCAAGACAGGAACATGTGGGATTTAGAGTACTTGCTAAACTTCTTCTTTGTGGTGCCCTTGACACGACATAGACATTCATCTTGCCGTAAGAGCTGGAATTTGAATCTTGGTGAGTACACACACAAGTCCAAGTGCACAGGACAGAAGCTCTGTGAAACACTTGTAGAAGTTTGGTAGAAAATCTGGGTATTCATCACCATTCACCAGCCAGATTGAAATAAAAAAAAATTAGAAACAGGTATGCCAGTTGCAAATGGTTTTTTAAAAATTGACGAGGGCTCTTAATCTCTCTGCTGCTGATGGTTTTGTAGAAGCAATTTTTTTCTGCACATATTTTGCAGGATGTTAACATTTTTATGGGCTCTCCACACTAATGCTACCCGTCATCATCTTCTGCTTTATTGGAAAAGCCAAGAAGAATTAGCACTTCAGTTCAGCCAAGAAAACTTCAAGGAAAGAGAGCAACTTGTAACTCTCTGAACTATTAATGGAGCTGTAATGTTTTTATTACTGAAATTTCTGTTGACCTTTTGAAATGCAAATATGACTAATGGTGATGAAAATACCTTTGAACAAAAATGTTTCACAGAGATAAAGACCCTATACAATGATATTTAAAATTAATATGGACATTATTTTATTAACTCTAGGAAGAGGATTTTTTAATGTCTCATTTTGTCTTTTCACTGCCAGTGGACATAGTGATGTCCGTCACCACAGACAGCTTGAAAAGGGATTAGACAGATTCATGGAAGACAGGTCCATCAGTGGCTACGAGCCATAGTTCACTCTCACTTTGTACTTGACAGGGCTTTTAAAAATCAGGATGCATCATTTAAATGATCTACAGTGGGAGGAATGAAAAAATACAGTTACGATTAGGTGGTGTGAGAATGCACATGTGAATTGTTCCATATCTGGAAAGCTTGCCTTTCCCCCCCATTAATGAAACTTGGGCCAGTCAGGCAACTGTAAAGGACAGAGGGAGTCAACTCTCACTTGTAAATCACTATCTGTGAAATGTTGATATTCGATATACTTAAAGAATGCGATAAACCACAGTCAAGAAGGGGACACTGACCAGGAAAAGCACTATTAGAATAGCTGGTTCCCCCCTACACACATACAACTGAACATAAACAAGCTGTAGAAATACAAATCATTTGTTGAACTGTCCTGCTTGCAATTTGGGAGTAGATCACAAACTGCACCAGTGGGTGATCTTGCATCCTGACATATGAGCAAAGGCTCCACATGACGCTGGGTGGACTGCCAACTCAGGAAGTACAAAGGAATACAGAATAATTTTGTAGTTTGTTTGCTGGCTTGACTCATTTCACTGGTTCACTTCAACAGCCCTCTTTGGTTTGTGTCCTGTTTCAGCAAAGGCTTTGATTAAATTTTGATTCTTTTTTAATTGTTTCTCATTTACTTCAAAGGGCAAATTTCAATTTGCTGCAACTCAATCAGATGGACTTTGCATGAATTGAAGCTCTCCATGGGTGAACAATGCTTGCAAAATTTCATCAGAATTGATATGGTGTGTGTGTGTGTGTGTGTTTCAAGGCATTGAATTTAATAATTTTAAAAGATATTTGCAGGAATGGAAAAGAGTGCAGTGATTTAATGAACACACCCAGACAGACCTCACATAGGGCAGAGAAAACAAGTCTAAGGCATGTACGATTCTACACTTTCATACTTCCTTCCCACCAATCACGCTTGTTGGAAACAAAGTAAGCAGCAACCTTAGTTCAGCTTTGTGCCTTATTCTTAACTCAGAGGTATCAATCATGTTCTCCCTTCCCATATTTGTCCCCCTAAATACTTCAAAACTTTCCTTATGTAGAAGAAAAGGCTCCAGGCTGTCAGACCAAAGTAGGGGGAGGACCAAATAATACCTCTAGCCAGGTGATGTATCTCCAAGTGTGCCAGATGCCTTTGCTGCGGTTCAGCACACTTCCTGCAGTCCCTCCAAAGTGTCTCTGAGGCAGAATGATTCATTCTGGAGTGTGATTCTTTCCCAAGCAAGCACACATCCCTACTCCCAACCCCCTTCAGGCCACATAATGCAAAGAGGTCCATAACTTCCACAGGAAACTAAAGATAGTTGCAGATCAAAGAAAGCCTTTTTATACATACTAATTTCTATATTATATTTCAAGTTAATAAATAATGACCACAAAATCTCGCCTTGTTTTCATTCTCAAATATCAATGTCCAATTAAATTTCCCATCTCTGCAAGCTCCATCCACTACAGGAAGGAAGGAAGGAAGGAAGGAAGGAAGGAAGAATGATGTGGCCACTTATCACCCTGTCTCTCTAATCTGTACTTTCTGGGTATGGTGATTGAGAAAGCAGTTGAGAAAAGCTTCAGATCTTCCTGGATGACTCATCTGCTCTGGACCTCATTCAGTTGGCAAAAGAACAGAAATTGCTCTGGTGACTTTATAGCTGATAATCTCCATCTGAATGTACACAATGGCCATGCCTCTTTGCTGCTCCTACTGGATCCATCAGCAGTCCTTTGCTATGGTGGACCATGCCATTTTGTTGAGCTGTTTGGAGGCAGGACGAGGTATCAGGTGCATGCTTTAGTTAAACCTTTCCTTACGGCTTGTGTTCAGTGGGTTGTAGTTGGAGATCAATTGTCAGCAGTGTAAGATTTGTCCTGTGGGGTACCACACAACTTGGTCCTATCCTCTATGCCATTCAATCTCTATGTAAAGCCCTTAGGAGAAATAATTCATGGTTTTGGAGTGGGGTGTCATCAATACGCTGAAGACATTCAGATCTTTATATTTCTTTCCAAATCACACTGGATGATGCAGTACAGATCTTGAGCCACTGACCTGACTGCTGTGGTTAAGGGGCAAAGCATGAACCAGTTGAAACTGAATCATGGTAAGACAGGGGCAACACTGGTTGGGAATGCAGAAGTCTTGAAGGACAGTAGGATTACATTTGATTTGTAGACCCTTGATGACTCAGTTAAAAGCCACGGGGCTATTAAAATGCTCTCTTCTGTCTTTAACCTAGAAGATGGCTCCCTGTGTTGACTAGGCCAATATGGCCACATGGATCCATTATAAGGTAACCTCAAGACTAGACTACTGTAAAAATCTGCCCTTGAAGATCCTCCCGCTTTAATTGCCTCCCATTCCTGCATCCCACCGTCTTAGCAAAACTGCCCTTGCCCAGCCTTTAACTGAGCACCCAAATAGCAAAGGACGTCTGCTGAAGTCCCATTGCTAAACATACAGCTAGAAGAAGATACAGCCTTGGCATGAAATGTTGTACGGTTGGTTGTTCCAGGTGCATCCTCTATTTCCCCTTCTCTGTTTTTGTAACTAGAACTCCCAGGAGGCCAGTTCTTACTTGCGTTCCAGTTCTGGGGTGGGGAATGTAGAATATCGCAGCCAGTGCGTCTTCCAGCAAAAAACTTCAAATTCCTTATATGGAAGTCTCTGCAGGCTTCTACCCCAATAGCAGTTTCTTCATTTCTGAGCAAATGAGTCCATTCCACACCTGTCACTTTCCAAAAACTTGCATACAGTAAGACTGTGCAACAATGCCCTTCTTGGTTTTCACTCATTGTTGTAAATATTTTGCCCAATGTTGTTTGTTTCCTCCATGTGTTTGTGTTTGCTTGTGCCATGTTGAAGTTACATGCCATGTAACGTTACTGATGCAATCCAGGCATCGATCTTAGCTACAATAATTTTAGCTTCTGGTTCTGACCTTTAAGGCCCTTAATGGTCTGGGACCAGTGTACCTGTGGGACTGCCGCTCCCGGTATGTCCCTCGAAGAGCCTTGCGCTTGGAAGATCAAAACCTGCTGGAGGTCCCTGGCTCAAAAGATATCCAGCTGGCCTCGTGGAACTCTCTACCTGGGCAGTCTATAAATCCATGCCCCATGGGACCTTGCTCAGTTCCACAGGGCATGTAAAACAGAAATTGTTTCTGCCGGGCCTATGGCTGAGGACAGCAATGGCCCACACTGTGGCTCTCATCATGGCCTCCTCCATGACCAGCCCCTGATCCGCCCGATGGAGGGAGCAAAGTGCAGTTTTATGCCATCGTTAAGTCCAGTTGTTTTTATTGTAAACTGAAATTAAATTATTCTGTCAATTTTAACCTGTTGTGCACAGCCCTGACCCCTCTGGGGAAGGGCAATCTATAAATTTAAATTATCATCATCATCATCATCCTATCAAACATTACTAATAGATCCTGGGAGCCAGATTTAGACCACATTATTTGCTAATGAGGCACGTTGTTGTTTAAGGCAGATGTTTTTAATGATATAAGGATGATGATTTTATGGATTTTAAATTGAGAATTGTAATATGTTTTTAATATTGTAAATGTGCATTAATTGCAGATACATATACGCTGTTACCCACCCTAAGCCCACAATGTGGGGAGGGTGGGCTATAAGTCTAATGAAATAAATAAATAAATAGTAAACTCCCTCCAGTGTCATCTTGAGCAGGGAGAACCCACATCTAAATCGGGGATTTTTAAAATCAAAACAGCATGACAGACAGCGTGATATAGTGGTCTGAGTGTTGATCTGGGACACCCAGGTTCAAAACCTCTCTCTGCCTTGGGCCAGTCACACACTCTCTGGTAACCTACCTCACAGGGTTGTTGAGAGAATGGAGAAGGGAAGAATGTTTTAAGCCGCTTTGGGTCCCCAGTGGGGAGAAAAGTGTGGTGTAAATGGAGTAAATAAAGAGATAATCCGAAAATCTGGAAAAGTCCCTAATATGAAGTGGCCTAACACTGTTCAATGACTAGGCCATCTGAGCTCAGTATGCTGGCAGCAAACTCCCCAGGGGCTTAGGAAGAAAGCCTTTCTCCACTCTTGCTTCTGGGATCCATTTCCTTAGCTTCAGCAATAAATCCTTGATTGGGCATGCCAAGGACTGCATTAAGAACTTGCACTCAAAGCTTTTGCTTTGTTCCTGAGCCATGGTCCTTTGGTCTCAGGGAGATTACAGAGCTGTTTTTGCAGATGACAAACCACACCAGAAACAAAAAAACCACAGAATCTGTAAGAAGCGGACACATTGTTTTCCAGAAAAAGTTGCCTATTAATACCAAAAATATAGACAGATCAAAACAAGGAGCACTACAGGAGAACAGAAAGGTCTGCTACTGCTGGTAATAGGTTGGAACCTCATGTACCATTTGAGGGAACATCACATATAAGAGTCACGTTTTATTCTGAAATGAAATGCAAAAGCGGGGGGGAAACACATTTTTATTCTGCAGCAATGTGACTTATTAATTCAGATGGATTTATTTTGGATATCAATTTTAGGACTCCATTTTCTCTATATGCATTGTGAAAACAAACGAACTCTGTAAAGAAAGTCTTCTTGTTAATGAGAATGACTTCAGTGAAAGATTAAAGAATAAGGCGCATAACTGCAAATAATAGCAAACCAGCCACACAAGTAAAGTGTTGAATCCAGAATCTAATCAACCCATACCCTATTTCTCTTCCGCTATTACAGTGCCTAATGCAGGGAAAGAATCTGTTTCGGGGGAGCAGGGCTGGAATTATATTTTCAATTAATGTATGCATTTTTTCCTAACCTCCACGCTTTCTTCAAATAGCTCCAAGCTCCTTCTGGAGTCAGATCTTGTTAGTTTCAAGCAAAAGAACTGCATCATATGCCTTCAGACACATGCCAGTAGAGATTCCTCTCCTGCCCAAGAAACAAATGGTGAGCTATCTGCTTTTGCAGCTCTCCATTACAAATGTATATAGAGGTGCAAGCTGCTCTCTCCTTAAATTGGGCTAGCTATTTGGGAGAGACTGGCAGGGACGGCACATTGATTCACAGGTGAGGCACATAGTGAGCCAACTGCAAATAATTGTTTTGAAATGTTGCTTTTGCAAATACAAACCTACCATTAGGATAAGTAAATAGATAAATGAGGCATGCTTGGAAATCGTTTTTGGCCAGCGCACTGCTATTTGGGACTCCAGGAACAGCATATCTATATAACCTTCCCCGGAGGATTTTCTACTCTTAAACACGAACATCGTTTCTTTCTTTTCTATAAACCCTCTGATGAAACTGTGTATGGTTGTATGATTTCTCTGTTTAACATTAAGTCAAATATTGGTAATTTGAGCTACCACCTGTAGTGATTCAATACTGTAAATCTGCCATTCTCATCTCCCAATAATGTAGAAGATGATAGGTTCATTCACTGTTCCAATACTTCCAACAGCAACCTCATTACCTTCTACCTTTTAGGAAAGAGAAGACTGTAGTAAATATTTAGACAGACTTTATATGGACTTTGGAGAGATACAGGTCAACCAACTAGTCAACATTTGATCAATGGCAGGGTACCCAGAAAAGTTTGCCTCTAATCTTTGAGCTCTGCATGGTAGAAAGCCCCACTCCAGCACCAAAGTGTCCCAGCTCCAGTGACAAGGTGTCTAGAACAAGGGAATAAACAGACAAGGCTAGCAGATGTATAAAGTTCCAGCAGCAGGGTGAGGGAGCCAGGGCACTAGTTTATTCCTGTCCCTAAAAGGGTAAAGCACACTTTCCACAAAAATAGGAAATTTATATAAAAAAAAGGGGACTGAGAAAAATTGTGAACGTAGAGTGCCAAGCAGGGGGCTGGGGGCTATCCAGTGTACCACACTGAGTGCAACATATAGACTATCTGCCAGCAGAACAGAAGTTATGGGGGTGTGCTCTCACTTCTCAGGAAACAAGTATGCACCATCGAAGCCAAGGTGACTGACCTAGAGAAGCAGAGACAGTCAGTGAGGCACACACATAAGACTCTTGGGGACTTGTTAGATGTGCCTCACTCTGAGAGTGATAGCCCCACTGCTGTCAGGGAACATGAAGGTCAACGGCATGGTGCTGAAGAAAGGGGGAATGTTCCCTCAGAAGGGATCCCTTCTACAGGTATCCTTTCGTACCAAGGAACCATCCCTAGGCAGGGAGGAAGGGGGTTGATAGTTGGTGAGTTGATCCTTAGGCATGTAGATAGATGGGTTGTGAATCCACGTACTGACTACATGGTGACTTGTCTGCCTGGTGCAAAGGTAGCAGATATTTTGCATGGTCTAGATAGGCTGGTAGATAGTGTTGGGGAGGACCCAGGGGTTGTGGTACATGTCGGCACCAATGAAGTGGGGAAATGTAGTTGAGTAATCCTGGAGGAAATATTTAGGCTGCTAGGCAGGAGACCCAAAGACAGAACCTCCAAGGTAGCCTTCTCAGAAGTGCTGCCTGTTCCACACACAAGTAGTAGTAATAGTAGAGACTGGAGTTATACCCTGCCCTCCACTCGGAGTCTCAGAGCGACTTACAAACTCCTTTCCCTTCCCCTCCAGCTAGATAGGCACAAATTGCATGAGTCTCAATGTGCGGATGTGACGATGGTGTAGAGAGGAAGGGTTTACGTTTGTCAGGCACTGAGATGCTTTTTGGAACAAGCAGGACCTGTACAAAAGAGAAAGACTCCACTTGTCCTGAGAAGGAACCAGGCTGCTGGCTCTTAAAATCAAAAAGGTGGCAGAGCAGTTTTTAAACTAAATCCTGGGGGAAGCCAACAGGAGATGAAATGTCTCTGATTCGAGATGGCTCATCTCTAAGAAATGGAGGGATAGCTGTTAATGTTTTAGAGGAAGTAGATTAGGACTGGCCATTGAGAGGGTGATAAACAATACTGACTGCCTGGCAAGGTCTAGAGCAATTAACACATGGATTTCACTGCCACAGGAAGTGGTGGCAGCTACAAGCATAGACAGCTTCAAGAGGGGACTGGATAAACATATGGAGTGGAGGTCCATCAGTGGTTATTGGCCATAAGGTGTGTCTGGGGAACTGATGCTATGTATTCTTGGTGCCTGGGGGACAACAGTGGAAGAGCTCCCGGAGTTCTGGCCCTGTTGGGAGACCTCCTGATGGCAACTGGTTTTTGGCTACTGTGTGACACAGAGTGTTGTGCTGGATGGGCCACTGGCCTGATCCAACATGGCTTCTCTTATGTTCTTAATCTTATTAGACTATCAAGAAAGTAGAAACTCTTGAATGCTGTATTTTATTTAAGAATTCACAACAGGCACATTCCAAGGAGCTCTGCTGAGCTTAGCTTTAAAAAGTAAATCAACTGAAAGGAAAGATTGCAGGATTAGATAAATTCCTTGGGGAGAGACACACTACCAGTGATTATCCTTTTGGACATTTGTTAATTTAAAAATAGGGTTAGTGGGTACATGTTTTGTCTTCAATGTGTTTTTGGATAAAAAAAGTTTCTCTTAAGGAAAAATCAAGATAAATTCAGGAAAACATAGCCATGCCTATCACTAAGTTCAGCTTTTCCAAATGCTGTTCATCAAAGGCTATTTTCATATAGGGATGACAGCTTATTGCTTATTTTTTATTTATATCCCACTTTTCTCCCTGATTAGGATTCAAAGCAACTTTTCACACTGTTCTCGCCTCCTCACAAGAACCACCTTGGGAAGGTAGGTTAGGCTGACAGATCATAACAGGCTGAGGTTCATCCGGCAGAAGAGGGATTCATCCCAGGTCCTGGTCCAACACTCTAACCCCTCTACATGCCAGGCCCTCAGAGGGCCACATGGTAGAGCATCACTTCGCATGCAGAGGATGGCAAAGGATGAGATGGTTAGACAGTGTTATTGATGCAACGAACATGAAATTGAGTGGGCTCCAGAGGATGCAGGCCTGTAGCCAGGATTTTTTAAGTTGGGGGACATTTAAATTTCTTAGGGGGCACTGGCTAATTGAATTAAAGGAACACCCGGCTCCTCCCCTGCACCTGCCACCGTTTGGGGGCCCTGGGCTGGATGGGAAGTTGTGGGGCCTTGTCAGTAAGTCAGGGGGCTTAGCCCCGAGATGCCCCACTGTAGCTATGGGCCTGGTAGGATGGTGGAAGACAGGAGGGGCCTGGCATGAAATGGTCCATGGGGTCATGAAGCGTTGGACTCGACTGTGCAACTGAACAACAACCCTTGTTCAATCCCCAGCATCTCCAGTTAAGAGGATGAGGCAGTAGGTGCCATGAAAGACTTCTACTCTACGACCCTGGAGAACCACTGCAAGTCAAAGTAGACAACACTGAGCTCGATGGGTCAATTGCCTTATGATCCTTGGGACAGAGGCTGTGGCTCAGTGGTAAAGCACATGCTTGGCATGAAGAAGGTTCCAGGTTTAATCCATTTCATCTCTAGTTAAAACAGTAAGGTAGGAGGTGATGTAAAAGACCCCTCTGAGACCCAAGACAGCTACTGATGGCCAGAGCCAGTGTTCCCTCTAAGTTGAGTTAGTGTGAGGTAGCTCACAGTTTTTTAGCCTCTGGCTCACGCATTTTTGTCTTAGCTCAGGAAGGATGGCTCCAGAGCAAACTAATTTATGCAGTAGCCAAATCGCTTACTCACTTTAATGCCAGAAGCTCACAAAGTAGAATTTTTGCTCACAAGACTCCACAGCTTAGAGGGAGCATTGGTCAGAGCATATAATACTGACTTTGATAGACCGATGTTCTGATATAAGGCAGCTCTGTATGTTCATGTAGGCTGTATCCTGCCACACTGCTCAGACAAGTATGAAGCCTAGGTTTTCCTCCACAAGAGCAAGCTTCCACAGAGGAAGGCTCCACATTTAGCAGAGTGGAACAGTAGGATACAAACCTATATTTCTCGACTTGCTTGTGTCCTTAAGTTTAATACCTTGATACTCATTTGGGTATCAAGCTGTACACTACGCAAAGACTTTCTAATTATGCTCATTTATTTATTTGATTTTGCATTTAATTTAGAAAGTGGTTAATAGTAAGATATATTAATATTATGGCTCTTTCATGCCAAGCCCTTTTGGAGCCTAAATCTCTGAATGTAGAGAAATCCAAGGTCACTAGAGTTGCTGTAAGGAATGCTCTGTGTATGGCAATATTACTACTTAAAATTCACAGAGCTGCTGTTCCTAGAAGCTACAACAAGCATTTTAAAGGGTGTATTGCCTCAGAATTACTGATAACGCTTTTGTGAAGTCTGAGAAGAGCACACAGAATAAGAGACGATATCTTTGGAAAATTTAATCGAAATTTTACTGTTTTGTTGTTTGGAAGCATCAGAATTTCTAGTACACTTTGTGATCTACAGTTTACAAGGAGATCTTTGTTCCCCATAGTTACAATTGCCAGCTTTCCACACAGATATTATACTAACATTTTGTTAGTATACTGTCAATTGCTTTATTTAAAAACAGACTGATTTCTTACAACAGAAGACAAAAGAAGCCTTGTCCAAAAAGAAAAGAGCCTCTCCTTAAAATAGGAGGTGCAGGACCAGGAGAGCCAGGCAGGGTGAGGGACTGGAAGAGACATGAATGCTGTTCTACAATAACACAGGAATCCAGAATTCTTCCCCACTTATTTCCCTGATTTACAGTCATTTCCCCAGATGAAGTTCATTGAATATTTAATTTGGAGACCATAATTTTCATTGTTCAGAGGTATATAACCTTGGTAAGCATCGCTTCTCATCCTTAAGTCTCTGAAGAGGGCATTTTTTTTCCTAACAACAGAAAATACATCCCTTTTCTTTCTGGGTGCATACTACCAGGCTGGGAGAACGAAATCAAGTATCAATTTGAATCTCACATAGACTGAAAACCATCACTTGGGTCTATGTGCTATATTTTAAATCAAAAATATTTTCAGAGAGATAAAACGAGAAAACCTACTAAAATCTTTCTTCCTACAGGGATCAGCATAGTAATTTTAAAATTTGGATTACTTCATCAGTTGCTTTTTTCATGCAAAAGATTCGTGTTCAGCTCCCCAAAGAGGAAATGTTAAGAATACTTTTTGGCTATTTGTATTACTATGTTTATGCTATATAAGCTGCTTGATCAAGGACAGTTACATACTTGCCCACTGTAACATTCCCAGTTCTTTTAAATGTCTCATACTTTAATACAGTTTTAAGAGTAAATAGCAATATTGGAAAGCCCAGGCAAGCTCATGTTGCGGGTAGAAAAATCTCCGTGGCCACCATTCCACAAGTATTAAGAGCACAGGACTGTTAACACCAATGCTGTGACATGTTAAACAGCTGCTTTCACAGAACCCCACTTGTACAAACCTTTCTCCTTATATATAAATTACAACCTGGTGAAACAGGAAGGTAAAACTAATTAGATAATTTACAGTTATTACTTCAATCTTGTCTTGGGGTGTGGGGGGGAATCCAGTTCCATAGCCTCTGTTTCTTAATTTCCAACAGAAATTCTCTCATTGTCTAAAGCCTGGTTTTGGAGATAGACTAAAGGCTGCCTTTATAAAGCGGAAGTGAAGAAAGAGGCACAGAAAACCTGGTCTCTGTTTCTTCAGAAGCCCTGTAAGAAGTCTTGCAGCTGGGTGACTATTTCTGCGTCCACCGTTTCCATGAGTGCTTGAAAGCCTGCCTCTCCCAGCAGCTCCTGCTGTGCCTTCAGCTTCTCGTATATAAACTGCTGCAGTGACACAGAGTGTACTGGATCCTTTAGTGCAAGCTGTAAAGGACAGATAAGAACAATAAATAGCAGTGAAAACAGTAGGCAAACCCAGTGCAACTATGACCCATTCATTTATTTTATAATCGTAGCTGCTGCTGTTTTTTTTTTTAAGTCTTTTGTTTTCTATAGATCTTACCCCAGGAACATGATACAACAGCCAAACACTTTCAAAGAGGAATTCTGCTACTTCATCAGTTAAAATTAACCTTTACCACCAACACTAGCTCATTAAAAATAGCAAAGTGCTAAAATATCTTAATTTCTGTACTCCCCCCCCCCTAAAAAAAAATCAGAGAAAAGACTCAGTTCAGTTTCATATTGGCCATGCGAGGCAGATGTTAAAACAAGAACTCTCGGGAAAAGGTGAGACTCAGAAAAGTGATGACAAAGCCTCCATGCCAAAAGACTTTCTGTCACAGTCCATCAGTCAAACCACAGTCCAACTTTCCTTTTGGATTTAGTTGATCAGAGACCATTTTTTTCAAGCTTTTTCACTCAAAGTATGTATTTGTAAGTAGGGCCAGCTTCAGCTTTTTTTGCACACTAGGCAAGGCTACCTTCTGGCACCCCCCCCCCGGTGCACCCACCAATTTTCAAACATAAATGCATTTTAGGAAGAACCCTTTAGGGGTTCGAAAGCCCACAATCCCAGTGTCTTTGCTCCTGATCGGGTTCTACAGTAATAATTAGCACAGTAATACAATCAATAAACATAAAAACACCAATGAATCAATAACAGGGCTGTTAACAAAGCCAGGAGTTCCTCCAGTGTCTGGAATCTAAACAGGGTTGCCAACTCTGAGTTAGAAAATTCCTAGGGACTGGAGCGGAGGAGTCTGGCGAAGGCAGAGTTTGGGGAGGAGGCAACCCAGCTGAGTCCAATGCACGCCTTTCCTCAAGGGAACCTGACCTCTGTAATGCCGGGGGGGGGGAGTGTCTCTAGGTCTCATTCCCATAAAGCCTTCATAGCCATACACCCAGACGATTCTATTTTTCAAACACTTGCTTTCACTGTAGTTGCTGCATGATACTTTCCTGAGAGTATCTAAGGGGAAATCTGAAATGGCTCATGCTTGTGGTTCAGTAGGAAAATTATACAGCTATCCCTGCTGAAGGGGGAGGTGAGGACTGGAGGTGCTCAGGGAGACACTGGGGCTACCTCTGCAGTACCATAAATGCACAGTTACTGAGTGGATAAGCAGAACCTGCTGTAGAATCGGTCCTGATGCCTCTGCCACTGCCACTGCCACAGCCTCCTAAGAGCATCAAAGAACTCTCCCCCTTCAGCACTGCTCAAGAGTGGTAGTCTTCCTAGAAAACCACTGCACAAGCAGGCCCTTATTGTGATGGCGCCATACACCCAGACAATTCTATTTTTCAAACACTTGCTTTCACTATAAAAAGCAGTATTTAGTATAGTGAAGGAACTCCCTATTTTAGAAATTAAAATCCCTATTATTCATTGATCAGGACAAACTTCACAAGCCTAAACCGCAATCTGTACCTTTCAGTAGAGCCTATATAAAATGACAAAATCTGGGTGTTTTGCTTTACATTTGATGGAATCACTTGTATAACTAGATTCTGATAAATGTGCTAAACCTCGTTTTCACAGATTCCCACTTATACATTTCCTTTGTGCTAGAATAGATAAAAATTCTACTGGATCAATATAAAAGTACAGGTGGTAGACTCTCGAGGATTTGTGGAGGGCCTCTAATTCCCCTTCCCATAAAGCCTTCATAGCCTCTTATATTTTCCTACTTTCCCCCTCTTTCCTAGACACCAGCCAACCTACCCTTATCCTCCCTTTCCCATCTTCAGTTTCCCCTCCTTCCCTACCCCTGGCAGCCTCTCTCTGGGAAAAGTCTGGCCATGTTGCACAGTGCTGGCTGCCAAGCTAGGCTGGGTTGCACAGTGGGTACCCTATGAGGACTTGTAAGGGGCATCTCATTTTCCCTTGTAGCACTTTCCCCTATGAGGTAGGTTAGGCTGAGAATGTGTGACTGGGCCAAGGTCACCCAGCATAGTAGAGAGGGGATTTAAACTTGAATCTCCAGATCCTAGTCTGAAACTCTAACCACTACACCACACTGGCTTTAGTGGAGTTACTGCTGTTGAACGGTAGCAAGCAGATGAGCCTGGGTGAGTCATGCAAGTTGTGTGGTAACAAGCTGGATGGTGGCTGCAGCCCAATGAGTCCTTCAAAAGCGAAAACAGCCCCAGAATGGGTCCTGCCACCTCCCCCTGCCTTTTACTGACAGAAACCAAGGCTTTAACTTGTTTAATATTGTTGTGGTTGCTGCTACCTGCTGGGCCACTCCAGGAGTATGTGGGGGAGGGGATTGGTGGCACTGGCAATGTGCTGACTCCACTTCCAGTGTGACCTGGAAGTGACATCATGTTGGGGTAATGCTCTAGGCATTTCCCCAAAAAGCTAGCCACAGGGTTTGTGGCAAATGCTACAGCATTGCCCCATATAATAGCATCATTTCTGGTGCAACCCAGAAGTTATGTCAGTGCCAATGTTCCCACTAAGCTGTGGAGTCTTGTGAGCAAAAATTCTACTTTGTGAGCTGCTGGCATGAAAGTTGTGAGCAAGCAATTTGTCTACCGCATAATTTAGTTTACTCCTGAGCGAAGACAAATATGTGTGAGCTGGAGGCTAAAAAACTGTGAGCCAGCTCACACTAACTCAGCTTAGAAGGAACACTGGTCAGTGCATCATCAGCAATGTTGCTGCCAAGCTCCCCTCCCAATTGCTAGACCCCGGCTGGCAACCTTAGTCAAGGAAGAGAGCAATACTGTTATAGGCATGCTACCAGACAATTCCTGTCTTCATAGGATAACAGAATTTTTCTTCTCCTGCAGCCTCCACATTCTTTGAAATAATAGCTACTAATTACTCACAACCCAAATATACAAACAAAGAGACATGAATTGCTTTACACAAGGCTAGAAAGAAGCACTGTAGTAAATACATCTTTCTAATGTAAGAGTTTCTCTCTGCTCCTATTTTTTCTATCTTCTATTTAACTACAGGTAAAAGATCCATTGATGCAGAGCTACAAGGGAGGGAGGAACTCAACCTTCCCCCCGCCCCCACCTATGCTGTTTGATAGACATCATCCCACTAGGCTGTTTTTAAAAGGAAGGTATAACGTCCTCTTTTCCTGGAAGCTAGTTTGCACCGTGTACAGACAAGGGCTGTATTTATACAGGTGTTGGTCATCAGCATACTGGGTTACAGAACCATGCTTTAAAAAGGATCTTCTTAAAAACAACCCTAGAAGAATAAAGAAGGGAAATGAGAAAATACAGCTGGCTAAATTCTGAATTTTGTTCTGCAAAAACATTGTGTATTACTTCAGCAAATTAACAGAGTGCCTGTCACAGTATTGTAGCCTGAACAAAGGCCTATAAAGGGATAACACCATATTCACACTTCAGCTTGTACAGTAACTGTCAACTTATTAATAGTATCTCATCTCCCTAGGCAACAATATAAAAAAATCACTTATTCTTTCAGATTAGTTTAACCAACCTTAGCAGTTTTCTAATTATAAAAGTCTCACTATGGCTGGTTGTAGCTTTCATACAGAACAGCTGAGAGGGATGCATTATATCCCAATGCAATCTAAACATTAAATATCGCAAAAACCATCACATGTGCCAAATTCAACATGTAAATTGTGAGGTGGGCATTACAAGGATACCTGTCCAGAATCTTGTAACTGTAATCATTTTCTCTAGTTAAAAGACAGTGATATGGTGAATGATTTGCTTAAGGTTAACTGGGTGAGCCTTATGTAGAAGGAGGTTTTTTCCCTGACACACAGACAGAGAAAATACCATGGTCGCTTGTTACTCAAAATGGACTAAATCATAAGCTGAATAATTAAAAAACTGAATCCTTAAAATAACAACTTGAGGCTTAAAAATGGTTATCATTACCATCCCACTGAAAAACATTTCTACTTGTTGGTGCTTAGATGTTACCAAAAAAAAAAAAAATCAATATCCTGTGCAGTCATGCTTTCATACTCCCCAAACATTTCTTTGTTGCCCTGCCCTGAACTCTGCTGGACAAAGCTGTGTAGCTACACACTTCAAATCTACTTTTGGCGAAGAATTTGAACTAACCCCACTTATCTTATGAATGAAAACTATAAAAATCAATAGCAAATAATTTTTACTTACATGAGCACAGCCTTACAAATTTTTTGCACATTGCCCGAGACCACAGCAGAGGCTGAAAGTAGTTTCAGCAAGCCAGCAGGCATCAAAAACTGCAGGCATACCGAGGGGCAAGACATCAAGCTACCTAGCCTGTCTACTGATTGTGAAGTTGCCAGAGAAATTCACTATGGGGGGATAATTCATGATTCTGGAATTTAAAGGGTCAGAAAAAATTAAGTTTTAAAGCAGACTGGTCTGCTTAGATGTTGGGAACTGTACTGGTCCACTAGAACAGAAAAATCAAAACACTGACAGGCCAACCTTAGAACCACCGAAAGTATTACAAAATAGCCACCTACTCTACAGGCATCTTCTTCAGGCTGGATGTTATATTTAACAAAAATAGCAATTAATGAAGGTCAAGATGGGTAACTGTGTTAGTCTGTCTGTAGCAGTAGAAAAGAGCTAGAGTCCAGTAGCACCTTAAACACTAACAAAATTGGTGGCAGGGTGTGAGCTTTCGTGAGTCGCGGCTCTCTCAGCCCCACCTACCTCACAGGGTGTCTGTTGCGGGGAGGGGAAGGGAAAGGAGTTTGTAAGCTGCTCTGAGACCATGAGTGAAGGGCGGGGTATAAATCCAATCTCCTCCTCCTCCTCCTTCATATATCTGAAGAAGTGAGCAGTGACTCATGAAAGCTCATACCCTGCCACATATTTTGTTAGTTTTTAGGGTACTTCTGGACTCTTGCTCTTTTCTACAAATAAGGAAGGCTGTGTGTTGGGGAGGGGGCATGGAAGAAAAGTCTTAATTTGGGCCGAGATGCAATTTCAGAAGGATAGAAAACATAATTTCAGAATTAAACTAGAAACTTTTATTTCATAGCTCACAAGACTGCATGCATGAAATGGGATGATAGGGTAAGTGTGGGAGGGAGGCCTTATTACAAATTTATACTAGGCCCCCCCCCCAAATAATGCTTGGGTCTTCTTGGCCATGCAGCTAAGTGGATAACCTTGGACCCGTCACTCCCTCTCAGCCTAGGTTGCCTCACAGCACTGCTATGAAGAAAAAAAATGGAAGATAGAACGAGGTATGCCATCTTAAGAACTCTGGAGGAAGGGTGGAGTACAAGTCTGATAGAAAGCATCAGTTCAGGTAACTATATGAAATTTTACTTTCAGTCTGTTTTTTATGTTTGATTAAGAAAAAAGACTTGCTGTGCCTGGGCATTCTAGACTCTTGTGCCTAAAAATTAGCCCTGAACTACACTACTCCCAGTAAAATAAGTCTTAGAGGAAAAGGGATACGTAAACTCAGAAAAGGCTGTTGGCAACGAAGAATGTACTTACACTTACTATTTAGTACTTTCTAATCACTTAGTACATAATAGGATTTAGTAGCCAGACATTCCTAGGTATCTTGATGTAGCTGCCCATCCAATTTATATCTGTGACCATCTGTAGCAAGCTCCCCTGTGCAAACTGGAAAATTTCAACTGTTTTCATTTTTAAAAAATCATAGCTGTATGTGCTGGAATGAAAAACCAACAAACTATCTTTAAACAGAGGCTGTGCCAAACTCGACACGTGACTGTGGCTGATCATGTGTTGGATCCAGCCAGCTTGTCTACTTACATCTTGCTCATTTCCCTTTTCAGTACAGTTTTGATCCCACATTTTTTTTCAACACAGATCCCATGATCCCCAGCATAGTTTTTTGTGCTGTCAAAGAGGGTCCCTTCCTCCCTTTTTCACCAGAGAAATAGCCAGCTGGATCTATCCCCATGTAAAGGCCTGCATCTCAGTTCTGGATCAACTGCTGAGGTTAGCATAGCAACACCAGACAATCAGTACCATCTACATGTTAAATTACTTAAGTTCTTATATCTTCTGTGGGGAAAGCTGCTACTACACTAACGCCTAAAGACATCATTTGAGACATCTTTCTGAAAATAGGGACTAGCTTAATGGCAAGATTGGCTATTAGTGTTTAGTTTGAGTAATGATACACATTTCGCTTTGTGGAATTAAAGGCACTACCAAGAGACTAAGTAATTTAGGAATTTAGATTGATCTAAAAATGCCTTAAAGGCCAGGAATATTCACTCACTGTTCAAACAGTCTCAAGAGCTTAAGTGATACAGAGAAAAAGTAATTTGTAGACCACATTAATAATTAATACTTTTTTCAGTTAATGAATTTATGGTTAGATTTTCTTTTTTTAATAATTACTATATTATATTCAGGATACAGCACCACTTCCAAGCTAGTTTGCCTGTACTTCATAGTTATGCTCCAACAGAAGAATACATAAATGCTGAAATGTGTAATACTATTATCTGATACATGGAATCAAATAAGATAGTCTCTCGTCTTCCCAGCTGCCTTTACACTTACAGCATCAGCCAATCATGCCCTATTCCAGATGTCACCACTTTTAAAAACTAAGAGCAGAACTTTTCTACAGGGGCCCTTGAACTATGGAACACCCTTCCTCATGAGGACAGAACAGGGACTTTCTCTTGTTTCTTTTTGTACATAGCTACTCTGTGAAGCTTTTGGAAAGTGAGATTTTGACTTGACTGCTGATATTGCTGTCGTTTTTGTTGCTGTGGGCTTTTAAGTGTACATTTTTTTTTAACATCTCATTTTTAGATGATAAGGGTTGGAGCCTACAAACTGTGAGTGCAACGTGCTCATAGAGACAGATCTCTGCCTTTTGCAGCATCTCCTAGTGATGCCTGAAAATGTAATGCTGTGGGAGTCAGCAGACCTACATAAGACACTGCAGTGAGGAGGGGGGAATTCAAACAAAATCACACCAGAGGAGGATTATCAACTGGAAAAAATTGGTAGGAGGAAAGATGATTTCACCTAGTTATTCTTCCTCACTGCACTCTCTGTGGTGTTTTGTCTACCAGGTTTTCCTGACCACCCAGTATCATCTTTTCAGGGGTTACATTATTTTTAATGTGAACCATTTTCAATTATTGTTGAAAGACGGAATACTGTAAATAAATAAACCTTTATAAAATTCACACTGCTGATCTAAATAAAAATGGTGTAGAGCTCTCAGTTTGGGCAGTTTTATTGCTGCTACCCAATACAGCTGTAAGAAAAAGGGGGGGGGGAGTCATTCAGTGATGCAAACCCTGCAGTGTCACTCATATACATTTCCCTCACGCTTTCCCCTGTCTGAATTCAACTATTGTTTTCATTTATATTATAAAATAATCAATAGAAGTAATCTAGTGGAAACACAGTCAACACGTCATAATGTACCTTCCATGAGGTTTCGGTTTTGGCGTCGCGAATGGCGGCCGCTTCTCGGGACGCTCCCGGAGGCGGTTAGCCCACGTGCAGTTGGGGGGGGTCTTCGCATGTGCGAAAGACCCTAGTGAGCCTTAGGCAAAGGCTCCGAACCGGGGGCGCTTGGGAAGTAGCCTCTTTGCCGGCAGACAGCCGGGAAATTGAGGCTTTCTCCCCGCCCCAATCGGCCCCGCTGCGGCGTGCCCGTAATGGGACTTAGCGGCGCCACCAATTTCCAGGAGTGAAGACAGCGCTATGGCTTAAAATAAAAAGAAGAAGTAGCATCGAATCGTGAGTTGAAGATCTATTTTGAAGCGTAAATCGGAGCCCCCCTGCATGCGTATAAGCGTTGGGAGGAGGGAGGAGTTCCCACCCCCTTTGAGAAGCAAGATCTACAAAGGGAGCGCGAAGGTGGGCTGAGAGAAAAAAAGTGTTGGTGAAAGTACCGTTGGGGTTGCATGGAAGATTGTGATCATCTTAGCTTCCTGGGGGATGCGGCACGAACTTTTTAAAAGTAAACAAAAAAACAAAATGTCGATACTGGAAAAAGTCCTGCAGACACCGGAAGAGAAGAGAGGAGGGACTTCCGGTCCAGACAGCCCCCCCAAGAGCTTGCTGTCAATCAACAGGAAAAGGAGATGCTGTGCCCCCTGCTGGAACAATTGCAGAAAATCAACGAAACTCTGTCTAAAATGGATAGTGTTCTCATCAGTCGACAGAAACAGATATCGGAAACAACTAGAAAGATGATGGAGATCGAACAGAAATCGAATCTGATTCTAGGTTTCTAGGGCGTTAAAGAAGAAGAGAAAGAAGATCTCGGATTTACCTTGACAAATGTCTTGGCACCCCTAACTGGCAGTGAAGCGATAAAATTAAAAGAAGAGGTGGATGAGGCTCCCAAAGCCTATTCCGTTTTTATAAAAGAGAATACTCTGCCAGTAGAAGGGGATATTGAGCATAGCAAGCGACAAACTGGAGATCTAATTTCATCCGAAGAGTTTATGGAGCCCAGGAAGCTTGAAGGCCAGAAGTTTAAGGAAAAAGAGAAAAGAAAGAAGAAGGATTTCATCTTTAAAATACAGAAACTTCTGAAGAGACACGCCAGCAGGGAGGAAGATGCAGTATTCCAAACTGGGACAAGCGAAGAAGACAGCAGCCCAGGGGAAAGTGGTGATGGAACGGAAGACTTCAAAGTTAAAATGGACTCAATCCATAACTGGAAGAGATTTAAAAAGAAAATACTTTGAGGACTGTTCGTGTAACATCTGGAAGGAGCTGTTTAATTACTAACCCCAATGGACTTTACTAACTGCATTAACAGAGTGACTCTGGACTTTGCAATAGTTAAAAAGAAGATCTTCTAACCATGATAGATGCCAAAATTGGTATTGGTTATTAACCTAAACTAACCCTCACTAACAGGAAAAATTTCACTCCATCTTTTTCTTTCTCCATCTGTCTACCCTTCCCGTTTCTTATAAAAAGAATAAAATTCTCTCTTTTTTAAGAGAGTTTTACAAAAAAAAATAATAATAATAATGTACCTTCCATGGAAATATACACATTTGCAATGAAGCAGTGCCATGCAACTACCAGGAATGCAGACGTTTTAGTAAACACAAGAAAAAAAATCCAGACACTATAACAGAAGGGGACAACATGAAATGACTATCAAAAGCAGCTTTTGCTAAATAGCTCAAGTGTATATTTATCTTGTCATGAAGAGTGTGACAGGGGCAGCTATCTCCTTACCTTATAAAGCAATTTTCAGAACTTCGGTACACACATCAAAGTTGATGTTTTTGAAGCAGGGAAGGCAAAGTAGTCTGATTACTCAGGAAACTGCTTGCCCGCTTAGCAAATTGTTGTGACTTTGCTGGATGGCCCTCATGTATGCCTCATGTCTCAGCCATAAGTGATATGCTTCAATCATAGATATTTTTTGATACCTATCTGGACTAAGCAGCCCAAGGACAGTAAATGGGGACCAGCTTAGGCATTTTATGGCGGAGAACATAAAGATGGTGCAAATACATAGCTTACTGCTTGATGGCATCAGGATTTAGTAGCAAGACGAAGGCACTGTTCAATCAGTTTCACTACAACTTTAAGGAAAAGGCATATGTCGAAATCAGATATTATCACAATCAGTTCTGAGGGAGCTTTCTGGCTTCCATTCTCTGAATCCAGTAATTGTGCTATTATAAAAGAAGGAGGAGATGGAAGACAAGAGTAATCACCAACTGGAACAAAAGCGTGTTCGGGAAATTCTGAAGCAAGTGATTATTTATCTATTGAGATACCACGCTGTTCCTGCAAGACCCTCCACCTATTTCTTTCTTCTAGAAAAGTTCATCACAGTTTCACCTGAAATTTCTCCATAAAGGAGAATATCTGTCTTCACACACCCCAGACAATAAAGCAGTTTTCTCAGGTGTCATCTATAAATAATCTCTTATGCATACTCCTTGACATTCAATGATGCAAATCTAGTACATCACTTACAGACACTTCCCCCCTTATCTAACTGCTGTTCCTGCAAACATTAGCATCTCTGTGTGTTCATGTTACACCAGGGGCTACCTTGGAGTCAACAAGGTAGATGCCCTTCAACTTGCCATTTTCCAAATAAACAAGTAAGGTTTTTTCTAAACTGGAGAAGCTGTAAATTACCAACATCAAACTGCACACATCTTCTTAGATGGATGGCAAAAGTAGCACACTGAAAGCTGATTTTGACAGAATTGTGACTGACGTTCGACCTGCTACCTGCTCCTTGGATCCCTGGCCTTCCTAGCTGGTGAAAGCCTGCAAGGAGACAGTAGGAAGAGCCCTGAGAGAAATTATTAATCTCTCCCTCTCTCTAGGCTCTTTCCCTAGCTTCCTTAAGGAGGCAGTGGTGATACCTCTCCTAAAAATATGTTGTTATATGACCGGGACCTAGCCAAATACTAACCGGCATCAAACCTTCCACTCCTGGGAAAGTTGATTGAGTGAGCAGTGGCCGAGCAGCTTCAGGATTTCTTAGATGAAACATCAGCCCTGGATCCCTTCCAATTCAGTTTCAGGCTGGAGTTCGGCACTGAGACAGCCCCGGCAGCCTTGGGTGACAACCTCAGATTAAATCTTGACAAAGGCGGGCCAGCGCTGCTGGTACTTTTGGATCTGTCAGCTGCTTTCGGCACAGTTGACCATTTGGTTCTGGTTGACCACCTAGCCTCCCTGGGGGTGAGGGGCACGGCACTGAGGTGGTTCTCCTTGATCCTCACAGAGGGTAGCTGTCAGTGGAAAGAGGTTGAATCCCCAGGCCCTCTCCTGTGGGGTCCTGCAGGGTTTGATTCTCTCCCTGATGTTGTTTAATATCTATATGCATCCTCCGGTGAAGATTGTCAGGAATGTGCAGATGACACCCAGCTCTACCTCCTGCTTGACAGGCTGCTGGATCTCGGCCCTGACCTCATGCCTGGATGCCATACTGGATTGGTTAGGTGACAGCTGGCTGAAGTTAAATCCTTCAAAAACAGAGATCATGTGGTTGGGTATGTCTGGGTCTTAGGGGTAGTCAGTTTTACCTGCATTTGACAAGAGCGCAGCCCTCTGCAATGGACTCTGTTAGGAGCTTGGGGGTGTGGACTAATTCTTCCCTTTCCCTGAACAAACATGCATCCAGGGTGGTGAAGACAGCTTTTGACCACCTGCGCCAAGCCTGTCAGCTGGCCTCTATCTGTCCAGCTCTGATCTTGCCACTGTGATCCATATGACAAGTCAACTTCAGATGAGACTAATGCAACATACTCTACATAGGACTCCCTTTGAAGATGCCTAGGAAGCTAGGAAGATGCCAGAATGCAGCTGTTGGATTGCTGACTGGGTCCCCCTGGTCTGCATATATAACATCAATACTTCAGCACCTGCACTGGCTTCCAGTCAGCTTCTTTTGCAAATTCAAAGTGCTGGTTTCAGGAAGATTCAATGAAATTCCATATTCAGATAGACTCTGTAACTGTGGCAACAATAAAATTGATTTTGTGGATCAGATTTTTTTTTTGACTGCCCCAAATTTTCAGCTTCAAGAGCTGCTGTTGAAATGGGTCCTATGGATCCGCTCTACTAATGGTAGTGCTTTCATCTGGTGCAAGGAACCTTCTCCTATTCTGAATTGACTCACAAATTGTGCAAATCTATGACAAAGAGCTTATTTCAACAACAGGGTCATGCAGGAGCAAGGAGAAACTGTCACTGGTAGCATCCTACAACATGGCAAGGCCAGGTATGACCACTCCTTGGCTTCCCTAGTTCTCAAGGCAGCTGTAGAGGATAGCAACAGTGAGATTCACAGTACAGAACAGAGGCATCAGGAGGCTCTCTCATCATGCAGTTACACGCGTTACACACTGAGGAGATACACTGTGCCTGCTGGTCATTGGAATCCACCCAGTTACTCAACAGAACAAGGTTTTTCCACACATACAAATTGCAATACGCCTCTATCCGTATTTTGTAACCTGAAAGCACACTTGTTATCTGTATTAAGACATATTGCAAACGGTCCCATAATTTTAACCCAAAACAGAAGATATCTTCATCAGCATTTATGTCTATCATCCATATCATAGGCCACTAATCAAAATCAATAAGAGAACTCAAGACGCGCTCTCTCTCTCTCTCTCTCTCTCTCTCTCTCTCTCTAAGAAAAAGGAACATCCTAGCTATCATTGGCTCAGTAAACATCATGTACACTTATGTACAAGTGGAAAGACAGCACTTAACTTTTAAGAGAAAAGTAGGTTCTTGTCATTTCTGCTATAATTTGTGCTCATTCTTTACTTGGCCAGTAGGAGGCATTCTTTATCAAAGTTTTAACAAAGGTATGAGTTTAACAAAAGTAACAGACTAACTGTTCGATCATTTTGTTCCACAATACCCTCCAATAGACTTGCCAGCTGAAGCACATGGTCAATCAACATTCCAGGTCTATTTGAACCACTGTTGCTATTAAAGCAACCTTCCTGAGCAACAGGGTGTTACAGCAACACACTGCCCATACAGTCTTTGAAAACGGTTAGATGGGTTATTAAAAAATAGTTTCAGATTACAGTAATCTTGTAAAAAGAACATGCTATAGCTATGACACTAGTGTCAGATAACACCTAAAATGTTTGTATTCCAAATCTCACATTAAGAATTCTGAATCACATTGCCCTTAATACAATACTGTTGACAAAATAAAGGTAGGTTTGTATATTCCAAATATTTTAATGCAACACTCTCCATAAAAAAAAAACACAACACCTGAGATGGCTCACATTATAGCTAATATAAAAAATAACTGCAGCACAATTAAAATGATTATGCAACTATAACATGGACTTTAAGAGCAGCAGATAAGCAGCACCTTAATTTATTCCTAGTCAGTGGGAGAGAACACTCCTCACCTGCTACATATACAAATGTGCCTAGTATCAATCACACAAATCAGCAAAATTGTGTGTGTGGGGGGGAAACTCTAGTACATGGTGCCTTAATTTAACATGGGAGGATGTTTCATAACTGCTTAATCCTTTATGAACCTGTCTGATCATTACTGTCATCCTCAGAGGTCTTGCTTTGGGTGCCACTGTCTTTTGAGATTAGGTGGATGGCAACATGGGAGACACCCGTGGCACCAAAGCTCTGGAAGTCTCTCCCCAGGAAGATTCATCAATCTCCTTCTGTTGCCATCTTCTGCCTTTTTTGTTTCATTTGGCATCCCTTCAGTAATCCTTCCTTCCTAACCAATGTTATATGTTTTGTATGTTTTTAAGCTGTTTTATATGTACTTTAACTCTTTTTAAAGTTGTTTTAATGAGGTATGTTTGGAAGAGGGGCTTATTATAATGGTTTGATAATGTTAAGGGCAGAAGGGTGGGAACTGAATTCTGTAAATTAATCAAATAAGGTGCCACCACAGGAAAGGCCCTGTATCTAGTCACTGCACATTTTGCCTCCAAGGATGGAGGAAGATAGATTAGATTCTTACATTTCAGATTTTACGTGACTTGCATGGGAACTGGCTGTTTTTCAAATGTTCTGATCCCAGGCTGCTTAGGTAAGAGTGAGTGTAACAGGCTCCTATAAAGCGACCAAGGTGACCCACATTGCCTATTAAGACAATGGGGTTCTTAATAACCTTCCCTTCAGTTGTTGCCCTCATCTACAGGGTATAGTTGCGGAAGTGGTTATAAAAGGTTTGAGTTTGCTGCTATGAGCTAGTTTTGTTGGAAGTAAAAAGAATACGGAGATCACCGAAGCAGGAGTTGTGTAACAATAACGAAGAAGATTTTCTTTGAATTATGTCTTGAAACTAACTGGCAGCCAATATAGTCCTTTCTAACCAGAAGTTATATGATTTCTGTACATTAGTTAAACAAATTGGGTGTTGCATAGGAGCTATTTTAAGTTTCTCAGCACAGTTTTCAAAGACAGACCTAAGAGGAACACACTACAGTAATATAACCTGGATGTGGCCAACCATCACTTTTAAAGAAAACGAACAGTGACACGACTAAATTGTGTTCTGATAATGTTCTTAAACAGCACCAAAAAAACTGATGCTTGTGAAACAGCTTTATCTATGAATGGTGTAGCAAACATGTTACTGTGAGCCTCTGTATTTTCCAACTCTTGACATTGAGGCCTGATGTAAAACCCCTTCGAGACTCAGAATAGCTCAGCCAGACAGCACCTGCACAGACACTATGGCAGCAAAGAAGTAAGACCACTCTGTCACTAAATCAGCATGAAAGTGTGCTGTTGTGTTTGGTGGGACTCATTCCAATCTTTCCTCTACTTTTATTTGACACTGGCACTCAGAACGCATTTCAAAAATCCACCTGTGGGAACAGCTGCATCATCAACTATGACTAGACGTTAAATGTCCCCTTTGATCAAGAATCCTTTGTTTTCACTTTATTATTAAATTTGGAGCGGGATAAAAAAAATTAAATATCTTTGCTGAAGCCTAATAGTACATTTCAACATGAAAGCGGAATATGAACTTGAAAGTGAGGAGGAGAACTAAAAAAAGAAAGGGAAAAGGAGGGCATTACAATCAATAATTCCATTCCTAAAGGGTTGTTTTTATTATCAGTAAAGTCCTCCCACTAGGACTACAATTTTGATCCTGTCTTTCTCTCACACTCTGATAACTCTTTCATTTATCACTTAAGGTTGCAGTTCAGTTTTCTGCTATGTTCTCTTGATAGCAGTAGTGTTTAAGCATATATTGAAGCCCGTAGCCATGCGGATTTCATTTTAAGCTTTGAAGGTGTCTGTATAACAGCGAAATGTGAATTTTTAACATTAGAGTATTGTCCCAGGTACTGTACCAGTGCTTAAGCTCTGATTATACGAAAATTTGAAAAGCTCACTTCATTTCAGTATTTACTTAGGAGTCCCTCACAAGCAGAAAAAGAATGTATTTCTATTAATAAGCTTGGACATTAGTTTGCACATTATTTCTTCCAGGGAAACCTGCACTTTATTCTATCCCATCAGTTCTATCCTACACATCCAGCTAAAGTCTCAGTTTTTTACTCAAGTGCTTCCACTTCACCCATATCCCACCAAACTGAGAACCCAGTGATTCCTGGTGCTAATATTTCCATGCTTTATGTAAGCTGTTAGGTTTGTAAGGTTTGAAAGTATTTCCTATTCTAAATCTCTCTGAACAACAGATCAAGGACAAGATTTTGTTTCTGTGACTCATCTTTTCCCATAAAAACAAATCAGAAACCTCTCTAGATTTAATTTACACTTTTAATCACTATATCTTGTTTAATTATAATATTGACATCTATGACTCAGTGGGTGATTACGGAAGCTAGAACTATATGTACTTTAGTGAAGTGTGGTACTCTTTAAATATAGACTCCTAAAATAGTTCATCATATCAATTACTGCATTTGAAGAAATCTATAAGCAATAACATTTTAAGATGTTAACACCACTAGGAAATATAAACCACTAGACAAATATAAGCTGAAGCCCAGGCCATTTAGAAAGTATTTTCAGGCTCATTATCTGTTCTACATGCTAGGCCAGGGGTCCTCAAACTACGGCCCGCGGGCCACATGCGGCCCGCCGAGGACATTTATGCGGCCCGCCGAGTGTTTATGCCCACCCCCCCCACCCGGAGCCGCCTCCTTCTCAGGGAGCGCCGCAGCAGCGCCCCCGCCCGCCTGCCGGGCTTCTCCTCCCGAGTAGCCCCATTGGGAGAGGCACTGCCGGCTCGCTCACTAGGCAGTGGGCTCTTAGGGGCAGCAAATTGCCGCCCCCGCCTCCCTCAAAGCCGCCCCCCCACGGCCTCTTTCTTCCTCCAGCAGCCCTGGGCGGCAAGAGCGCCCAGGAGCTGAGGAGGAGGAAGGGGCGAGCAGGCTGGTGGGGGGGAGGGAGCGAACGCGGCAGCGGGGCGAGCAGGCTGGTGGGGAGGGAACAAACGCGGCGGCAGGGCGAGCAGGCTGGTGGGGGGGAGGGGGCGAACGTGGCAGCGGGGCGAGCAGGCTGGTGGGGGAGGGGGCGAACGCGGTGGCGGGGCGAGCAGGCTGGTGGGGGGAGGGGCGAACGCGGCGGCGGGGCAAGCAGGCTGGTGGGGGGAGGGGGCGAACGCGGTGGCGGGGCGAGCAGGCTGGTGGGGGGGAGGGGGCGAACGCGGCGGCGGGGCAAGCAGGCTGGTGGGGGGAGGGGGCGAACGCAGCGTTGGGGCGAGCAGGCTGGTGGGGGGGAGGGGGCGAACGTGGCGTCGGGGCGAGCAGGCTGGTGGGGGGAGGGGGCGAACGCGGCGTCGGGGCGAGCAGGCTGGTGGGGGGAGGGGCGAACGCGGCGGCGGGGCGAGCAGGCTGGTGGGGGGAGGGGGCGAACGCGGCGGTGGGGCGAACAGGCTGGTGGGGGGAGGGGCGGCGGCCCTCCAATGGTCTGAGGGACAGTGAACTGGCCCCCTGTTTAAAAAGTTTGAGGACCCCTGTGCTAGGCCAAGTAGACAGACTTGCAGAATCTTTATGTATGGATGAGACAACAATAGCAGAGGTTTGGATTTATTTGGCAATAAAGAACACTACCAGAGGTAGTGATGGACAAACTTTTTTTTAAAAAAAGGAAATGGATAATTGCTGATGTTTAATTGACAAGTGATGCAACAGAGTTCCAATCCATATATTTGGTGGGGCCACTGCTCAAGTCCCAGTTGTACCAGTGTCAACATGCAACATGGATTCATCTGCTCCTGCTGGGAGGTGTTAGCCTATGTGCATGACTGATGATCTCTGTGACCCTCACACCAGACAAGCAGATCGCTTACAGGTCTGTCTGAAAGCAAGCCATTTCCTTATTAAAGTCAAGATTAACTTCCTAATAAGTTTTAGAAAGGAACATAAATGTTTCATACAATTGCCATACCATTTCTGCATTCTTTTCGTGGCCTGCTGTAATTTATTTATTTATTTTAGATAGAACAACCAGAAATGTTCTCTGGCTCCAACACTACCACAGAGATATTTTCTGAGATATTTTCAGAATCTCTCTTAATTTCTAACAGCATTTTCTTTGAGGTACCTATGTGTTGATGACCTGAACCAAAGTCAAAAGTTTCATAAGCCTCTGCCTATAGCAGCAATAAAGTAACTGAACTGAGCAATAGATAGTTATTCGACTGTTCAT
Organism: Gekko gecko; assembly: GCA_029375565.1. Lineage (NCBI taxonomy): Eukaryota > Metazoa > Chordata > Lepidosauria > Squamata > Gekkonidae > Gekko > Gekko gecko. The sequence continues at coordinate 42,091,988 of JAPDNY010000007.1, read as the reverse complement.
TAAATTGTAATTTTTTGACATTTAAGAGCTAGCCCAAAATATACCATCTTTTTCCTTTTGTCCTGTTCTGTGGGAGGCTCCTCTTCTTCTGTCACTTTGGGCTCTTCAGAAATGGACATCAGCATGCAACTAAGAGCACAAATAGAAGCATTTTCGACTTTAGATTTCAACTAGGAGTTGAAAGCCTAACAAAGAAAATTCCTGTGAAAATTGATTTATTACATGCATATATATGTAATTTAACAGAACTGTGCTTGCAGCAGGTAGCAAATGGAACTATATATTAACTGCGTTCTGGGCCAGGTTTGTTTTTGAGATCTTGGTGTTTCACATAGCGCAACAATTTTAAGTGGGGTTTACACAGGAGCATCAGTCCAGTGTTGCTGGTAAATGAAGGACAAGCAGGAATCTCCAGGTGGGGGCAAAAAGAGAAAGAATTCTCTCTTGTCCTGCTGACTTATTCCTATTTTTAACTTCATCCCAAATTCTTCTGCAACATGACAGATACATCACACACCAAGATAACTAATTCAGCAGAAGACAATGAGTATGCTGCTACCAGTTTTACCACCTACTGCTCTGACTTTCTGTCTCTTTGGTTGTAATCTCATGATAAATTAATGAACCAGATATGCAAGACAGATTACGTCTTCAGTAGTACAAGAAAATAAGTAGACCCCTGCTGGATCAGACCAGTGGTCCATCTAGTACAGTGTTCTGTTTCACACAGTAGCCAACAATTTGCCTTGGAGGGTGAACAAATAGAATACAGAAGCTTATGATGTTGCCTCCTAGCAAGTATTCAGATGTTTGCAACCTCTGGATACAGAGGTTTCCTTTGGTCACCACAGCTAGTAGCCACAGATGAACCTATCCTCCATCAATCTGTCTAATCCCTTTTACAGCTGTGCAAAAGCAGGTGATGGCAAACCACCTATGAACATCTTTGCCTTGAAGGCCCCTTAGTGGGATCACGACAAGTCGGCTATGACTTCCTTTTTGTCAGTCTTGAATTTATTGTCCATCTACCACTGGAATTTATTGTCCATTCACCACTAGTTGACCCCAAATTCCAGTTTTATGAAAGATTTGGACAAAATTCTATCCACTTTCTCTACTCCATGCATAACTTTATAAATCTCTATCATGCCCCCCTTGGTTGACTTTTTTCTAAACTAAAGACTTTTAAATCTAAAGTCTCATAGTTCAAAGACTTTGACCTTTCCTCATAGGAAAGATGCTCCAATCAGTTAATCATTTTGCCTGCCTTCATCTGTACTTTTTCCAGCTCTGCAATACCTTTTTTTGAGATATGGTGACCAGAACTGTATACCATGTTCCAAATGGAACTGCACCATAGATCTATACAAGACAATAACAGAACTAACAGCTTTGTTTTCAACTCATTAATACCAAGCACTCCAGCACCCCACATCTTCACTCAGAAGCTTCTGGCATTGGCATATATACACGTGTGCCTCATTTCCCTAGCCAATAAGCCTCACTTTCCTCAGCCCTTTGTCTTCCTTCACATGACAATCTTTTACTGCTCTCTTATCCTCAGTTCTATCCTGGGCCAATAAATATTACCCCAAGCATCATAGCACATACAGTAATCACAGAGTAATTTTAGTCTTTTACTTACTCTTTGAATGTCCTTGTTTCAGTATCTTCAGTCATGACATCATGCAGTCCTTCTACTGAAATGTTTATAATACCACAAAATTTATCTTGGATAATACTGAAAAAGAGCAGAATAGTTTTGCTTAAGTGGGTAAACTGGAAGCTTGCTTAGTAGCAGTTTTAAGGAAGTACTTAGTGCTTAACTAAGCACATGGACAGGCTGTCTTCCCAAAAGGAAAGAATGACCTCAACCAGGAATTTTCAACTTTGCCAGATGAAGGACCCATCTTTAATCCCAGGTAGCAGTATGAGATCCACTGAGCAGCAAGTACATGACAGAAAATAATATGACATCACAGTCGTGTGACCACCAGATGAGAAACCAGAGTTTCTGAACCTGCCCGTGCTGGAAAGCAATCCTCTCCATAGTTAAGTGACCTTGCCTCCACCACCAGTGCTCCTCTCAGCATGCTGTTCAAATGAGAGGCAGGAAATGTGGTACCCTTGCTCTCAACATGTGCCACAGCAGTAAGTCCTTCCAGATGCAGTAAAACAACCAAAAACAAAAAGTTATAAGGGCTCATGAAACCCACCTGAGATTTCCAACCTATGGGTCTAAGACTGACCTAGATTAATAGCCACTGAAAACAAACTCACGTTTGTTGTTTTCTACTAAAATGACAACTATAAAAGTAGAAAACGGGGAAAAATGAGAAAACCACATAAGTGAAAGATGTTGACACAGATTCATATTCATAGTAACAGGCTGTGAGCACCTATCTGCAAACCATATTCAGTATAGTCAACTTTGACACTATCAATCACATATTATAGGAAGGGGGCTAGATTTAATCTTCTCCCTCCAGGTTCATTCTGGCAGACTTGACAGCAGACTTTCTGTCGTGAATTGTACATGTGTACCCAATTAAAGGAAAGAACAAACAGCCCAAGGTCTCGGATGAGAAATCAAACACTGGGAACCACACACCTGCAGACTGAATCCAGGAAAATATACACAAGAAAGCCTTCTAAGACCTTATCCCTCTTGTTGGATGACAGTTTTTAAAAAACTACTGAGCTTATGCTATGCAATAATAGTACTGACATTAATTTCTGCCTTAGTTTATGATTAAATTCACACACACATTCTTGTATTTGAAACTGATACAGAATTGTTACATCTCAGTTAAATTAAGTATCTAATAGATCAGCAGACATACACACACACACATTTCTAGCCAGAACAGCATGAAAGATGGGCCTCTAACAGCTTATAGTGGCTACTATGTTCAGAAGTTTTACCAAAGTCATGCAATATAAACATCAAATACAATTCAAATTAAAATGTAAGCAACATTTTGAAGGAGCCTTAGTTTAAAATCAACAGCTATGAATAGTGTGTTGCAATTAACTTTGAGGATGGCTATCCCATTATTTTGAATGATCATAACTTGAACATGTTTAAAATGTGGTGTGAATGACGTGCATTGGTTTTTTTGCAAATGTAAATGCCAGGAGTGGTCAAGTGATCTAGATCTCAGCCACCATTCCATAACTTTCTCTGGGTAAAAGCTTAGAGCTACACATTGTTATTCTGCTCTTCTTCAGCTTCATCGTGATTGCTTCTTACACTCCCTAGTGGGATGTCAAGTTGTCATATGACTTTACTGTATGGAGAGTTTCTTGGTCAACCCAGTAGAGGGATACTTGGTGCAGAATCTTCCTACATGTGTGTATAAGCATGGCTTCAAAATCTAGTATGGGTTACTATATAACTAAGAAAAAGCATGTGTACTTGCACTGTCAGGCAGCATTTGGAAAATGTTAACTTAACATGTACACCAGGTCTTATATGAAAAGCAGCCCTTAACTGGGAAAATTTCAGTATATATTTGTTAACTATGTCAAATTTACTAGTACAGTAGAAATGCTTCAAGCCTGTTTTTTTAAAAAGTTTTTACACCTTAAAAGAAAGATACCACACTATGAGAGTGTTCTGCTCCACTAATAATTCTACCTGTGTTAAGATTGTGAAAAAAGGTCTGTGTGAGAGACAACCCCACAGGTTATTCTGGTATTCTAAGAACCACACAATCATTTGATTTTACCATAAGTCTTGAGACTAAAAATGGCTCTTAGACCAAACTGGTTATTAGTTACGGTGATGATTCAGTTGTGGCTCACTCGTAAGAAAAGGAAAGCACATATTTAAAATTGCCTGATAAAGACAAAATAATATTGGCTTATATGTTTCATAGGATTTCCCTTCTTCAGAATTCAGGACTCCCTCTAGAAACAGGAAGCTTGGTATATCCCAGTAAAATTCCTTTTGTTAATATTTGATAGACAAATTTCAGTCCTATTTAAGGTTTGATGGATCATTACAGTGATTGTAATGAGTGTCACTCACCCCTTCTGCTCTACAGGCTCATTAACTGGCCTGATGATTTATTGATATGTAGAGAGTTTTGTCTTCTAGCAGACAGATTTGATGTGCTGCTTCTATCCAATTCTATGATTAAAATTATTCTTATTATGAACCAAAGAAGCTGGTAGATTGGGGTAGTAGCCTTTTTAACAATATGGAGATTTTCAGGTAGAAAATGTAATTATTTTGTGCCCTCTGACCTCTGCATAATAAGCTGTAAGTATGAGCCTACTGATCAAATAAAGGCGGGTTGTGCAAAAGGCATGGTATTTCAATTACATTTTTTCCCTGCTTCCATCTCAAAATAATGTGGCCTGTTACTGGCTCTAGTAATCACCAAACTAATCAAGCGTTTACCATCACAGTGAAATCCTGTAAGAGTAATGTCTGCTTATATGAAGTAGTGAAAGGCTCTGAAGAAAAAGACTTGCAGTTAGCAATACAAAAACTCTTCCTTTAATCTTGGTTTAAACTACTTAAGAAAGCCTAGAGGCATTTATGATATACCTCTGAAATACTTCCATTTATAGGTTGCTGGCTTATAAATCATAGTGTGACACTATAAGTCCAATATTGATAATTACTTGTACACATTTATTACCAACTGTGTAACCTCTGCTATTGCCATATTTGATCTCTCAACACAGCTTGTAAACAAAGGAAGGTTCACACAGAGCTCAAACCTACTTCTGCACATTACATATGAGCATCAAGTCCTATATATCTCATTGCTGTGACAAGGAGGAGGAGGAGGAGATTGGATTTATACCCCAAACTTCACTACCCAAAGGAGTCTCAGAGTGGCTTACAATCCCCTTCCCTTCCCCTCCCCACAACAGACACCCTGTGAGGTAGGTGTGGCTGAGAGAGCTCTCTCCAGCACTGCTCTTGAGAAAATAGCTCTGAAAGAAACTATGAATCACCCAAGGTCTCACCAGCAGCTGCATGTGGATGGAAAGGCCATAAGAATCAGACATGCACATGCATCATACATGCAGTGTGCCATACTCAGTGCACAGCATGTTACTGCTGGATTCAGAACCAAAACCTGAGAAGTTTGGGGCCAAGCTATTTTTGCCCAAATCTTCAAGAGGATGTCAGAATAGTGAATGGTTGATATTACCTACTCTGTCCACCAACTTGACTAATAGCAGATTTTAAATCAACATTACTTAATTTTTCTGAAGCAATGTTTTGCCAAGTGCACTGCAAATATTCATGTCACCTTCACATCCAGGTGCTTTAGAAAGATGGGATCTTATCACCAGACAGTCATAAATTGAGGTCACCTTCCCAGGACCCAGCTTTGACCTGCTTCTTTTGTTGTTGCTGCTGCTGTGGAGGATAACATCCATTCAACTATTGAGATAAACTTCTCCCCTCTTACTACTGAAATATCCCTTTGGCGGCAAGGCCCATTTTAAATGTAACAAACAGATGTTACAGTGCCACAAAAATGGTGTCCAGTAGATAAAATACTGTTAGAATTGTTTGGTATTAGATAGTGAAAACTGCAGAAGTTTTAAAAATTCTGATCTGAGAGCCGATCATCCAGAGAGAGAATCGAATATGGCAGCCATTGTTGAAGCAATATCAACCAAGGACAATAACACTAGCACTTATGTCATCAACTGGTTGTAGTATTGTTTTAAATGTTTTACTTGTTTTTATTGTAATTTATGCACTGTTTTATGTAAGCCACCCAGAGCTGGCTGGGAGAGCGGGGTAGAAATCTGACTAAATAAATAAATAGATGGTAAAGTTCTCTTACACATTCTTATTTTAATTAGCATCATATATGACAAAATACATAATACAGGATACACAGTTTGTACACTGGAAACGTAAACTCTAAACATACATATAGCCATTTTAAAAGTTCTTAAATTCAGATTTCTATTTTTGTACATTATGACTGTTTTTTTTCTCTCCCTCACATATTATGCTTACTCTGTATGTTGGCCTTAAGACCGTAATAATAATAAACTAAACTAAACATATGGCCATTTGCCCCCAGGAATATTCTATAATTAATTTCAATAGTTAATTTCAATAGGTATGTGTGATGGTCTGGAGTGGACGGAGCGGGGACTAAAATATTATTGGCAGGAAAACCTTTACATGGCCCAGTGCCACTATCCTCACAACGGTAGCACATATTGATTTTGGAATTAACTGAGGACTATCTGTTCTCATCACCCTTCCCCATCCCAACACCAAGCTCACCTGTGAAAGAGGCCAAAACAATGGGCTGACAGTGCTGTTGGCACTATTTACTGCTAGTCACCCTGGCTGTACATTGTGATGTTATACTTCCCTGCCTTGTTAAAACATGATTACAACTTTTTTTGCCCTTAATGCCAAGGAGAAAAACAGAGATTGAACACAACAAGAAAAAGGTTTATTTATAATGAAGGAAATAAACTGGAGATTTTTAGAAACAACTTTATATACCAAAATATGTATGTGTGTGTATCAGTGTTCCCTCTAAGCTGAGTTAGTATGAGCTAGCTCACAGTTTTTTTAGCCTCTAGCTCACACATTTTTGTCTTAGCTCAGGAAGGACAGCTCCAGAACAAACTAATTTATGCAGTAACCAAATTGCCCTCTCACAACTTTAATGCTGGTAGCTCACAAAGTAGAATTTTTGCTCACAAGACTCCACAGCTTAGAGGGAGCATTGGTATGTATGTATGTATACGTATAGACTGAAACGTGGAGAGTTTGCCAGCCACTGCCAAGTTCTCCTCAGGGTTCTTAACCTCTCAGACAGACCCTGGAGAACCTTTCTACATTGCAGACCTCAGCTTGCCCCAATAGCTTTCTGATCACTCAGAAAGACTACATACGAGATCCATATACCAGTATGTGCTGTAACAGGACACCACTACCCTATACAGTCCACTTTCACCTCAAGGGACTGGAGGCAGAGCAAGATCTTTACCTTGATTAAAGCCCCACTAAACCCTATCTGGCTTAAACCTCTGTTAAATGGCTCTTTTTGTCGTCTGCTCCTCCCCCTTCCTCCAAGTGTTCCGATGGCCCTGATTGGTCGTTTCCAGCTTTCTCTCCAGACCACCAGGGTACAATACTGATATTCACTCACAATTTCTCCACCAGAACTATTTTTTTCTTTCCATAATTGTGTTTCATGATGCTACTAGCTATAATAAATTTCGCTTACTCATTTGTAAGCTGTCATATTGTTTCTATGAATTATTAATACTAATGAATATTTGAAAAGGCTGAAATCTTTGGAGGCAACGGTTTAACATCTGATATAGGTAGAATGCTAAACACATTTTGATGCAATTCAGGAGTTATGAATGGAGGATTTTCCACTGACAAGTATAACAAAATAGGACTGCATAACAAAAGTTTAAGATTCATACAGAAATGTGAATTAAAATGACAGCTAATTATGACATTATTTGAAAAAAAGTCTTAATAAGTGAAACTATTGTTTATAAAATGTTGTACAAAATCGCAGTCTTGGTTTTTACACAAGCAGCATCAGAAATCCTACACTATAAAGCTGAGTGTTCAAATAAGATGACCTGTGCTGAACTTTCAAGTACGGTTGTTGCTTTAGGAAGATGAATATTGTCTGGTTCTGAACTTCCCAGTGGATTTTGTGGCACAGACTGAAGTGGATCAGTTACACAGTATCTACCAGCCTGATAAAAACCATAGTAATCTATTCCACTGTCAGAGCTCTTTTGCATTTTAAGCTTCTGTCTAAAATGAATCATTTTGTAGATCAGAAAGAAGATAACAGCACAAGCCAAAATAAAAAGGGTTAATAAAATGTCAAAAGCCCGAGTCAGTTTTTCTACCTGCTGTGTACAGATTAGAGAGGATTTAAATGACACAGAAGCAGCTTCTGGAGGAAATGCTCCGCTCTCTTCTATAGTAAAATTAACAGGTATAATCTGTGCTGGTATCTCCACAGTTAACAATGAAAACACTGTAGCTGCCAGTCTGAATTTCCCAACAGAAGGCTCTTCAGAAAGGTGTTGATTAGCAGATGTGGTAGGTATGTCTGTCCATAAACTCACTGTATCCATATCCACATTCTTTAAATGTCTGTAAACGGAACTGCTTGAGGGGTTTTTATCCCATGCCATCAATAAAGTAGTGGTGCTGTGGTGGATGCCTGCTGGCTTGATATCCTTGATTGTTTCAGGTGGTGTGGAACTGTTGAAACAGTTTGGAAACAAGTCCCATTTAGCAAAATTCAAATGTCTTCCACGCAAGCTGGAAGGATATTGGCAATGAATATTGACAGAGACTGAAGAAGACACTAGCCAAGTAATTAGCCCAAGTAACCTGCAGCTACAATTCCAAGGATTGTACTTTGCTTGTAAGTGAGTTAATGAAAGCAAAGGCTTGAGAACTTCAGGCTGCATATCTGTAAGATTATTAAATGCTAGATTCAGCATCTTCAAAGATGATCCTATTTTTGCAAATGCATTATCTGCAATATTGATTATTTTGTTTCTGTCAAGTTGCAGAAACATTAACTTATTCAACAATGCAAAAGTATCGGAATTGACATTTTCTATATTATTATTGCTCAAAACTAACTTTTTAAGATGAATTAACCCCCCAAATCCATTCACATCAATAATGTTTATGTTGGCCCTTTTTAAAGAGAGGTATTTGAGCTTGTCAAGTCCTCTAAATGCAAAGGGAGGGATTGATCCAATCGGGTTATGTGACAAGGAAAGTTTTTCAAGACTGCTCAGTGCTACAAAAGCATTTGGTGGCACGCGCGTTAAATTGTTACCGTCAAGGTACAAACATGTAAGGTTGTCAAGGTGATGAAATGCTGCATCTGATATCCGTGAAACCTGATTGTTGGCAAGGTTAAGAACTCGAAGACTAATCATTCCCAAGAAAGTACCACTACCAAGGATGCTGAGGCGATTGCTTTGAAGCATTAGGTATCGTACTGAACTGAGATCACTAAACAATCCTCTCGGAACAAAAGCAATTTCATTATTTTGCAGGTATAAAGAATGAAGATTTGAAAGTCCTTCAAATGTTCCAGGATCCAAACGCTTAATCTGATTATTATTCAGATGTAGGTACCACAGGTTCTTAAGTTCAAAAAATGCTTTTGGGTACACATTTAAAATTCCAGAATTATCCAAGTGTAGCACTGCAAGATGCTGAAGCCCTATCAGTTCATTAGGATTTATGCAAGATATATTATTCCCACTTAGATATATGAATATAGTACTTTGGGGAAAATTCTTCGGAATAGATGAAAGACCTGCATTACGGCAGTTGGCTTGTCTGCCTGTACACTGCTGGCAAACAGATGGACAACAAAGTATTTCCTCCTGGATCAGCAACAAAAGAAGGCAGTTAAGAATATGTCGAAACGACCCAAGGTGGTGAAGTCGACACATATCCTGGACTGTGATTCTCCCAATCATCTCTGATTGTGCTATCAGAAAAAAAGTTAAAAACAATTCATTCAAAATCCTCAGGTTTCATTTCTTTTAAAAGCAGGCAATCTTTTAATGTTATTTCTGCTATTTATGGACCATACAAACTAATTTGTTTTATCACACCAACTACTTCAGATCTAATATCTAAAATTCAGTAACATATAAGTAATGGTAAAATTACAGTATTTTCTAACATGGCTGAAAACTAGTTCAAGAGTTAAAATTGAAATCAAAACAGCAGCTTTCAGTAACAGAAGCTATTTCTAAATGGTTCATCCTACTTAAACTCAAAAGGAAACAGTGCTGTTTATATTCAGCAACCCCCGTTTCCTTCAATTATTAGCTTCTTGTTCTTTTAATATTCTTGACTGTTTGACAGTTTAAAATATATTAAAAATTGCTCTCACCCAGAATGCAGTGTTCATTTTGTCAGGTAAAAATTGTAGTTCTGCAGCTCACTGGAATTGCCAGTGCAGTACATTATTTTAAGAAATTTCTATACAACATTCCAGTTTCCCACTTTTTGTCACAGGTTCTGCAACAGTTCCTACAGGAAACACTACTCTTCCCATTTGCTCTTCCACAATGACTGGTTAAAATAAAGTTACCATGGATACAGGAAACTGAGAGACAGGAAGCCATTTTATCTCCAGTTCTGAAGTACTGCTAGAAGGAAAACCTCTGCAATTTGTTCCTCTAAAGTTCAGTTAAATGCGTTAGTCTTCACACGGTACTGATACAATATGTATTCAATTTAAATTATTGTGTATAATAAAGAATGTACATGCTAAGCAGAATATAATATAATGGAGAGCCCATGTGGTGTAGTGATTATGAGTGTTGGACTAGTATCTGGGAGACCTGGGTTCAAATCCCCACTTGTGGCATGGAAGCTCACTTGGTGACCTTTGGCCAGTCCTACTCTCTCAGCCTAACATACCTCACAGGGTTATGTCAGGATAACACAGAAGAGAGTGCCGTAAACCACTTTGTGTCTCCATTGGAGAGAAAGGCAAGGTACAAATGAATTAAATAAAAGGATATACACAGTGGGTTATAACCGGTAAAAACAATTACACCCAGGAAGGAAAAAGAATATTAATTCATCTCAGCATTTAGAAATAATTATACCCCCCAAATTCCAACTTTTATTTAAACTAGTACCATGTATGAATGACAGAAAGATAAATAGTTCAGTCTCAATAAAGCATTTTCACCTATATTTCTCTGAAGTATAAACAAGTGTCAGACAGAAGAACTTGAGTGATTGATGGAATAAAATGGGTAAAGGAAGGCATACTCAAAACCTGAAGAAACAATTACTCCAGTTACACATTAGTGAACAAGAAACAATTCCTTAGCAATGAACTGGGAGATTTTAACCCATTCATAAATTTCTAGTTTCATTATTTTAACTAAATAAGCAAATAAACATTATTGACTTTCTGTAGACACAGTCAAAATCTTACTAATAACTAAAACACTTGTACAATTAAGTATTTAAAGCTCACTGACTTCGACAGACCTTAGCAGCAACAGTGTGATTTAGCTTTTAATAGGATCAACTAAACTGTCATCAAGTACTGAACATGCTTTTAAGTTCCCCTAACCTCTTCCTTCATGATAAAGAACCTGGATGCCCATAACTATCTGTGAATTGCAGTCTATAGTGCACCACTTGATAAAACTGTTTTATTTCTATGGCCTTCATCACAATAAAATTAAGGCAATATTCTGAAGGAAGTCTTAGCTACAACTCAAAATTGAGGATCCAAAGACCACACAACTTAACCGGGCACATAATCTTTGGATTTCTATTTCTTGGACTGAAACTGAAGAGAAACATGCATGAAAGTAATTTGTGACATGACTCTGCAAATCCTGGAGAAGTTTTTCTCACCTGTTATCTGATGGCAAAAGGGAAAGCAATGCCAAAGCGGAAAGTTTTCTTCTTTCTGGCTGAGTTATATTATCCATGCGGTCAACCCACATTTCAATCACATGACCAAGGAGCAGGTCTGGCTGGAAAACATGACTGAATGTCACATTTGTAAGCAATGTAATCAGACTAGAAAACTATTTTACAGTTTTGTTATGAAATAAGAAAGTAAAACTTCTCACAGATAGAAGTTCCTGTTACTGTGCCAAATTCTACAGAACATTCTAACTTCACAACCAGGATAGGCATATAAACACATGTATAAAGATACAGAATCATAAAGGATGTATATGTATGCATATTCAGAATTCTATTACTGTGTGTGTCATGACATTCTAATATACCTAATAGTTCTACCATATATAGAACTTTATTCTAATATATCTTTACAGACTCAGCTCAATGCCTCTAGAAAAGGGGATGTGCAACACAGGATGGGATCCAAACCCCCTCCCTCCTTTGAGCAGGATACTTTCCCTCTTTCTATAGATTCCTCCTTCCTACGCTATATGCAGTTTCAGAGGAAATCCAAATTCAGTGAGATCAGAGGATTAAGCAAGAAGGGAGAGGAAGAAAAGATCTATTTTGCAAGCAGAGCTTGTAGTTTATTGCATCCAACTCACAGACTTTATGACATATGCATTTTCAGAAATTCAGATTATTATTGTTAGTTCCAAATATTTATTAAATATGAAGCTACTAAAAAGTCCCTCCTCTCAAGTGAATCACTGTTCTTTGATTTATACTGTAATTGCTATGTACTACCAAGCCTTTATCTTTAAGAGCATCCCTTGGTTTTCCTGGATTTTTTTTCTCCTGTGTGTTTGTTAAGTGTTGTCAAGTCGCTTTTGATTGTTGGAGACCCTATGAATTAATGTCCCCCAAAACATCCTATCATGAACAGCCATTCCCAGGTCCTGTAAACTGAGGGCTGCGGCTTCCTTGATGGAATCGACCCATCGCATGTTGGGTCTTCCTCTTTTCCTTCTGCCTTCAACTTCTCCTGCCATTATTGTCATTTCCAGTGACTCTTGTCTTCTCATAATATGAACAAAGTATGATAGCCTCAATTTAGTCATTTTAGCTTCTAGGGAGAGTTCAGGCTAGATACAAACATTGAAAAAAATTAACAAGCCAGCTATTGTTCAGCATCTGAACATCACACAGAAAACATTTTCTTTAGAAAAAAAATATTTAAATATATTAAGGTCAGCTGGGAGACAGAAGAATTTTGAAAGAACTGTGAGACCTGCAAAAAGCAGTGCCTATTGATGTAAAGACAGATGTCTGCTTATTTACTGCTGGAGGACAAGGTAAACAAAACATATTATCTTACTGACTGCAGGTGATTTTTTTTTAAAAAAAACAGAGTTTCTGTGGAATAAGTAGTAACCTAGTGATAGATTCTGCTTGATGTTGCTTACACACGCAGGGGCTTCTCATTTTCACCTCAGTGCACAGCAGCTTATGTCCCTGAAAAGCCTTCCCTTTGTAAGCTGGGATTCTCTGGAACAAGGCAGGGGTAAGAAACTGCCGCCAGGAAAAAAAACAACAACCCAAGCTGAACACTCCTCTGTACGTACAGAGGGTCTCTCTGAATCCTAGCCCATACAGTGAGCAAAGCTGCTTAAATGAGAAGTAGTTTGACTTTTTTGTTGTTGTTCAGTCGCACATGACTATTTGCCCTTTAAAGATTAAAACTGGTACCAATAAGAAGCACAACATTTTCAGTTCTGTGGGCTAAAGACATTGAACGTCAAAACCGTATGTTCCATGTACATATTTAGAATACCTCATTTTCTCCAGGACAGAAGGTGCATAAAAGTTATAACGAGCTAGCACCATCTTGTACATAACTGTTACAAAGACTGAGATAAAATGGGGTGAGGGGGAAGAGATACACTTCAGGAAACAAGGTAATTTTATTTATTTATTTTATTTATAATTTAAATTTATAGACCATCCTTCCCTGAATACACAGGGCTCAGGGTAGTGAACAACAGTAAAAACATTCACAAATTAATAAAACAATTCCAACAGTTTAATAAAATATGACTAAAACGTTTTCAGATGGTGCTAAAACATCAGAGTTTCAAATCATATCACTACCTCATGGAGGAGGTAGAGAGGAAGTGTGGGGGAAGGGAGTGCTAGATAGCATGGTGCCTGTCACTGTCCTCAACCAAAGCCTGGCAGAATATCTCTTCCTCGCAAGCCCTGAAGAAATGCATTAGGTCTCGCAGGGAGCATATGTTATTCAGCAGATAATTTGAACAGAAACTACCTCCAAATGTAAACCTGAACTGTAATACAACTAATTAATCAGCACATCTAGTTTCCAAACGAAGTACAGACAAAATATTCCGCTCACATAAGCAGTACCATTAGCATAAGAAAAAAAATTGTTTTTGCATACTGTGTGCTGAAAGTACGAGGCATAAATATTTAAAATAAACAAAAGGCACTATAAATCCAAATAACTAAATATGAAACCTTACCTCTTGCCCAAACTCACATGCTATCTGGTTCAGGAGCAATGAGAAAAAACTTCTATTTTGCAGCAAGACTCTACCGATGATTCCCAGGTAAGTTGACATTACAACTGGGTACCTCTGAAAATGAAAGCAATTCAACTGAGCTTTCCTATCAGGTGGAAAATATAAGCATGATAAAAGAATACTACAATGAGCATAATTCTCTGCATGCAAGAAAATAAGACATTTAATAGCACATTATAGATACACAAGCATTAGTATTGGTTACAGTCAGATTAATTACTATTTTAAACAAACAGCACATCAGTTTTCAGCTAACCAGCTTGCAGCTATAGGAGTTGTTCAGAATAATTCCAGGGTACAATGTAAAGGAATGTAAAGTGAATGTAAAAATATATACTATGTCCTGTGAGACTAAGAAGATGGTAAGTTCCAGTCTACTTGGCAGGGAAATTCCATCCCACACAATAGCATATGAAGGCTCAGATAGTGTTGGAAATCTGGGATGGAGAAAACCATTGCACCATCGAAGCACTACAATTGCCATGATAGGACGTTGCTGTTCCACAGTTATCCACAATATACAAAATACAATCAGACTTCGTCTTACAGACTACCCAAGGACAGCTTAGCACAGCTGAGCAAAGTCCTAAATGTACCTAACTATTTTGCCAACATATTGTGCCAAAGCTCTCCTTATGTGTTCAAGCAGAGATCTATGAATGGGGAAAAAATCACATAGGAGATTTCCATTAGCTTTGGCTCTATATACACTATAAAGAATGGCTGACAAAAGTCAGCACAAACTCCTGAAACTTCCGGATATTATTCAATATACTACTTCATCAGCTTTCATGGAAACGTGTTCGAACGCAAATCATAATTGTTAGCAACTTTGTGCCTCAGAGTACATGATTTTGAAAAGTCCATTCAGAATCTACAAACTCCATGCAAAAGCAAGTACTCGATTAACTCCCAGAGTACAATATTTATACAACAGCACCACTGGCTGGGAGAAGACAAAATCATAAGCTCAGAAAAACGAATGGGTTTGCACAAGGAAATAACTTCCATCACTGATACGTTTGAGTAAACAACAGTTACCGCCTGAATGTGCATTATTTTTGGAGATCTAGATGATCTAACAGTAAGCTTCAGCACAGCTATTCCTATCTAATTTACCAGACCTTTTGTTACTTTTTAAAAAAGTGCTATTAACCCCTCACCAAGCGGGTCATTGCTGCTATTCTCAGTGGTAACACTCTTCAGTGCAAAGATTTTATGGAACAGTATAGTGAGGTGTCACAACAGGGTGAAAAAAATGATGGATCCATGTGTTAAATTATGTTATTTTAACACTTCCTATTACCAGCTACTGGCTATTTACAGACTTCAGAATGAGAAAAGCTAAAAAGAAACAAAAGAGGCTATCAAATAACCAGAGAGGCAAGAACAAAAACCTTTTAACACTCTAAAACAAGAAAAGGATGGTACCACTCCATTTCAAAACCTAGGTGGACAATGAAATAAATGTAGTACATTATTTGTCATGAAATTTCAGATGAGAAATCCAGTAAATTTTCTGTAGAGACATCATCTTGGTTCTATTACTTAAATACACAGGCACACACAATGGTAATTGTGATTTCCTGTTTTCATACTTCAGCTGGTGGTGGGAGAGGAAGATGAGAAAGTTATTTGTCATCCTCCACAAAGTTCTTCCCTTAGCATTCTAGAAAGGGCTAAAATCTCTGCAGACTTCAAGGCAATAATTCCCAAGGTGACATGCTTCACAAAAAATGATGAACACCTTCCCAGCAAGCATGAGAGAATATCTGTTTTACAGTATAGTATATATGTGTAAGTTGGGATCCAGAGAACATACCTTCTATCAATGAGGACTCAGACCACTCCACCTCCCCACACCCCAAAGAGGAAAATGTAACTTCAACATGAAGTTTACTTGGTTAAATTCAGCAGCAGCTTTCAGCATCTTGCCCAAGAACAAAAGGTATTCCTTTTTTTAAATGAGAAAATGTAAGAGATTTCAAAGTTGATATTAGGATGAATGATGAAGATGCAGGATACTGAGAATTCAAGAAATATAGATAACAGCCTGCCTGGGCAAGAAACAATCTTAGGCGGACTCACACAATAACACCTTCTTGCTACTGGACAAGGCAATGCTCTTTCTGCATAAGAGAGAGTACAAACAGTACAAAGCAATACTGCACAATGCTTTTCTGTGAGATCAGAAATAAGGAAGCTTATCAGGAGGAGTGCCACGATACTACTGCGGTCATCTTTCCTGGGCTTAAAGGGTTGTGAGAGATAACCAATAGCATCATGATGCTTTTTTTTCTGCCAGGTAAAGGGAGGGGGATCACATGGATCAATGGGGGGAGGGGAGAAGAAGGACAGTAGAACAATAGGGTGGACTTTGAATAACCATTTTAAAAGGTTGGTGGGGGGGATGTGGAATGGTATGGTATAACCCACTTACGATAGATCTCAAAAGCTAAGCAGGGTTGGTGCTTAGATGGGAGACCACTGAGGAAAATTCTGCAGAGGAAGGCAACGGCATACAGCCTCTGCTTCCCACTTGCCTTGAAAGCCCCTTGACTGGGGTCACCATAAATGGGCTGTGAATTGACAGCATATACATACATAAGGATGGCTGAGAGTTTATCAGCCAAAATGTGTCAACCAGGCCCTTCAACTCCCAGTTCAAAAATGGTAAGAAGGACAGGGGAACTGCAGTAATACAAAGAGAAAAAAGCAACAGAGCAACACAATAAAGAACAAACTATGACATCCCTCTTATGCGCTGTTTACCTCCCCCAAGTATGTCCATAAGCACGCACAAAGCAAAAACATTCAGACAAGTGGGGCAAACCTGCCTTTTGGTTCCCTGTGAGAATGGGAGTTTACATCAAGTTAACATTTCTCTCTATAGGTGACCAGAGGCAGTTTTAAATTTCTAAGATATACAAAAGCAGAGTCATACCTGAGGAACTCCATTCAGTTTACAGCTGTATATAAGGACCTTCTCATGCCATGTGCTGCACTGGCAGATGAGGGAAGGTTCCCTTTATATTGGCTACAGAACATGCATGCAGATGCCACCTGTATCTGCAGATGCCTCCTGCACAGAACTAACTCCCAAAAGCTGTTGAAATCACTGACTGCAGTAACACTCAAAGTGGGACCTTACCTAATGCTCACTAAAGAAATAAAAGACAGTGATTTGAACAATTACAAACGAATGCTTTGTTCCTCCAGGAGATGAAAAATGTATCTGTTGAAAAGTATGGCATACATCCTCACTCCATTAGCAAAAATCACTGATAGTTGTAGATCCTTGTCATGCCCACCCCCAAGCAGCCCTTTCCATCTCTGTGAAATTGATTCCCAAGATTGTAGGACTTGTGAGGACTAACAGTCATATGATGGGGAGCTGCATTCAAGAAGGAGAGAGTTTGACTCTTCCCCCTCCACAATGTAGCCTCTTGGCCTACATGGCTATTAGTTCTGTGACCCTGGGAATCAACCTTCCCATAGCTGATTCTGTTATAAGCAACAGCATATCAAGGGTGAGGCAGGTGCGGTCTGCTCCAGGTGCAGCTTGAGGAAGGCACTTGAAGGGAGGCCCTTGAAGCCAGTGTCAAGCTGCATCCAGCCAAATGTCATTAATTTTTAAAATTCAGTTCTGGCTGCAGACCCTAGGGGCACAGAGAAGTCTGAGCATAGCGAAAAAGCTCTCTAAGATTGGCTAGACTTCCCATTCTCCAAGACTGAAGCAAACTTGCTTAACAGATTGTACAACCAAACCGGCACAATTATAGCTGCTACAGTAACTGCCAGCTTGCAGGTCATTTTCTCCAACAGGCTAGCCTTTCTGTCTTCCTTTCCTTGCACCCAGCTCAGCCAGATCTTGCAAGAAGAAGAAGAGATTGGATTTATATACCCCCTTCGCTCAGAGTCTCCGGGCAGCTTACAAACTCCTTTCCCTTCCCCTCCCCACAACAGACACCCTGTGAAGTAGGTGGGACTGAGAGAGCTCTTTTGAGAACTGCTATTTCAAGAACAGCTCTAACAGAACTATGGCTTGCCCAAGGTCATCCAGCAGCTGCATGTGGAGGAGTGGGGAATCAAACCCAGTTCTCCCAGATCAGAGTCTGCACACTTAACCACTACACCAAGCTGGCTCTGGCAAAGCAATAGTTAGGATGTTGCAGCAAGATAAAACAACCTTTCCCCCTCTCAATTTCTCTATCTCGTTTGCACATTTTTCTCATTCATTTCTGTCTTCCTTCACTTAAATTTACTGTGCCCCTCCCTTTATTTTCATGTCTTGGTCTCAAGATCTTCTCATCCCTATCCTGCTTGGTCACAGAATTTATTTAAGAGAAGTACAGTAGCAAACCTTTGTTAATATTATTCACAGAAGGCACTGGGTTTGCTGGACTTCCAACCCCCCCCTTGCTTGGACTGTGATTCTGAGCTTGACATCAGTCCTGTTAAGCTGGCATTGCCACAATGGCACTAGGTTCTGCTAGACATTCTATGATTGCACTGGTACTGCTGGGTACTCTGTACATTGCACTGGTACTGCTGGGTACTCTGTACATTGCACTGGTTTTGCTGGGCTTGCAAAAATGCCCCCCTTCAGTTTCTGCAGCAGAGATTCTATGGTTTTACTCTCAAAATCTTATTCCCTGAAACTCTTTTTGGTCTCTAGGGTGCATTTATTTCATGATTATTACTGAAAATAATTTTGTTGTATAGAGGAGGGGGATGTTAAAAAAATGATCAACTCTAGGTGTTGAATATGCCAGGTCACCATAAGTCGGCTGTGACTTGACAGCAAAAGATTAGGTAAAGGCAGAATGGCAGGAATTAACAAGGTCTCAGCCCATTATAGAATAGTCCAAGTAGTGCCTCTCCCACCCGGGAGGCAAAGAATTAAAAGGTTTAGCATGCTCTGTACAAGGTAAACAAGGCAAAAACTGGGTATTTCAATATTCCATTTTTTTCTTGTGCCCATTCTTCTAAAAAGAACGTCAAGGTAGAACTAGTCACTTGTGGAACTTAGCTAGTCCACTTTGATTTTTTTCTTAGTTTTTTGCAACACTTATGCTGTTGTTCGGATACCTATTCCTGTGCTTTTGTGCTTCTAGTTAATAAACATGTATGTTAGTTGAACAAAGATTTTTTTTCTTCTTTAAAGATCTCACACTATGATCAAAGTTCTTACTCAAATGCCTAACCATTTATCCATACATAGACTAATCACTTGACTGGCTTACAGCGTTAGCAGGCTGGAGAGAGAAAAGGGAGTAGCCCCCAGTAGATGACATGAAAGACCTCCATCTCAGACCCTGGAGAGCTGCACTGCCATTCTAAGTAGACAATACTGATCTTAATGGACTAATGGTCTGATTCAGTATAAGGGAAATTCATGAGTGTTCACTTACACACACACACACACACACAGGCAGCCCCCCGTTCAGTGACTCAAACCATTCAGAGGAAGGTTGAACAGCAGACATGTTTGACTGGTGGCAGAAACCTACCCAAATGATACAAAGATTTCTCTACAAATGGAGTAAAGCCTTCCTACACACACAGTGATTCTCATTGCCTCTTGGGCCCATGCAGACAAATAGTGGGCAGAGTGGTGATGAATTAGGACAGGAACAATGGGGACCAGAAGAATCCCTGATCCTTGCACTTACAGATCATGGGATCCAACCCCAAACGAACACTGTGCTATCTGTGTCCAGTATACAGGATATAAAATCTATTTATATCTGCAGGGTCAGGAACATTGCATTGCTGTCCAGAGTAGCACAGCAACTGAAGTATTGAGTTAGAAATTGACACTTAAAGCTCAGAGTGAGAAAAATCTATTTCTTACCATAACCTATCTCACAATATTAAATTCACAATTAAATTAGAAGAACTGTAATGGTAAGTACTACAGAAAACATAAAATAATGTTACTAATTACATTTAATGTGCATTCTATTCTTTATTTAACTCTGGAAGGGTCATTTGTACTAGTGTGACCTCAATATGCAGAACACTTAAATTACATTACAGCACCAAAACTCAATTTGTGGTACAGAGTGAAAAGGATGTTGGCAAATGATTACATATAATAGAAGGCAAATGGGTGTATGTAATGTTTACCAGAAATACATTTGATGACATTGTAATGTTTTGTACTTGATTTTTTTTAAAGAATTCAGTTAAAAATACCTGACAAAGAAATATAATAAAGTTAAGGAACCCTTACCTCTCCACTTATAATTCCCCGAAAAACAGATGGCAGGAGAGGCTGAAATAGGTCAGGGCCCAATACTGGATTCACTTTGAGAACATTTTCTACAACCTGAAAATGAGACAGATCTTGTCTGAAAAGCACTTATGATAACTGCTTTATGGACTTAGCCACCAGCAGTACATACACCCTTGTACATACACATGTTCACGTTTCCCTATGACTGAGTTTAGAAAGCTACACTGTGTGTGTGCATGTGTACTGTATTGTATTGTAGCTATCAAAGTAATGAAGACCAAAGCACTTCAACAAATGTAGTGATTTCCGAACCAAGAACACAATTTAACAACCATCTAATTTATTCTTTACAGTTCCATAAGTCTATAAAAGTCAAGCAAGCCTGCTCCTTTTTTTCATTTATAAAGATACTTTCACACACATCTTTATTTTTATATATATATATATAAAACAAATGGCAAATTTAGTCATCTACAACTTTGCCTCCTTCCTCAGTATAATTCTGTTTGATTTGCATGGCATGCTTTCTTGAAGGAATTATTAGTCTTTTCCCCTGCTGTGTTTTATATGCAGACTGCATGCAAATCTAACCCTTCTGGTCCAGAAAAGCAGTGCTACAGCACTGCAGTGTGCACAAAGACAAACTATCATGGGTTTTTAGTACTTTGGAATGTGTCTTAATGTATATTCAGAAGCTATGTCAGGGGCATCTGATGCACTTGTGCCCTAATGGTTATGGATCGTTTTGTACTGATGGCTCAGAGGCAGACAGGTTACCTCGTACTATGAAGGCCGCCACCTGCAAATTCGATTGTGATTTGTAAAATCTTGTCTTTATGAATTAGGGAAGCTGCTAAATAAAACAATACTACAAGAGCATAAATTTCCTTCAGCTCTAAACAAGGCTGCGATCCACCCCTTACTAAAGAAGTCAGCTGAGGATAATGAGGAGGATCTGGTAAATTTTAGGTCTGTTTCAAAGCTTCAATTTTGGGGCAAGGAAACTGAGAAGATAGTAGCACAGCAACTCCAGGCTTTCACAATTGAAACCTCTTTCCTTGAACCTTTTCTATCTAGCTTGAGTCTGGGCTATGGGGCAGAGACAGCCTTCACAGAAAATTGATAAATCTGGAGATGGATACAGGCAATGTCTCCCTATATTAATCTTGGCCCATTACGCATGCACGTATTACTGCGGATTTCCAGAGCAGTAAGCTTTTAATGTAGACTTCCGCCTTACGGGCCATTCTTTTTCCTCCAGTGTATTTATTTATTTATTTATTTATTTATTTATTTATTACACTTCTACCCCGCCCTCCCCGCAAGCGGGCTCAGGGCGGCTTACAGTAAGACATCCAAGTGCCAAGACAATATCTTAAAACATATAAATCGATAACATTTCTATAGCTGTTCTATTATCTCAGTCCGATGGCGTCGGATAAGAGTTTAAACAGAGTGATGTCAGGGCAAAGTCTCCCTCAACTGCCCCCTCCCTCTACCACATGAGATGGTAACAATTGGCGGCAAAGGGTTAGGGCTGGCGGCCTAAGGGAAAAGGAACCGGAAAAAGGAACCGGAAAAAGAAGCGGCGGCTCCTACTCGTAAGCCTGGCGGAAGAGCTCCGTCTTGCAGGCCCTGCGGAACTGTGAAAGGTCCCGCAGGGCCCTGATCTCTTCTGGGAGCTCATTCCACCAGGTAGGAGCCGCCACTGAAAATGACCTTGCCCTAGTGGCCACCAGCCTGGCCTCCTTAAGGCCAGGGACCGCCAGGCAGTGTTGAAACTCGGACCGCAGTGCTCTTTGGGGCATATACGGGGAAAGGCGGTCCCTCAGGTATGCCGGACCCTGGCCATATAGGGCTTTAAAGGTAAGCACCAGCACTTTGAAGCGAATCCGGTATGCTATAGGCAGCCAGTGCAGCGCTTTCAGCACAGGCCGGATGTGCTCCCGCCTAGGGGTGCCCATCAACAGCCTGGCTGCTGCATTCTGCACTAGCTGCAGCCTCCGGATTTGCCCCAAAGGCAGCCCCATGTAGAGGGCATTACAGTGGTCTAGCCTTGAGGTGACCATTGCATGAATCACCGTGGCCAGGTCGTCGCGGTCGAGGAATGGGACCAGCTGCCGTATCAGCCGAAGATGGTAGAAAGCTGACTTGGCAGTGGCTGCCACCTGGGCCCCCATGGTTAACGCCGGGTCCAGGAGTACTCCCAAACTCCTAACCTCCGACGCTGGCACCAACGGTGCCCCATCGAAGGCCGGGAGAGGGAGCTCCAGCCCCCGACCGACCCGACCCAGGCACAGGACTTCCGTCTTGGCAGGGTTTAGCTTCAGTCGGCTCAGCCTGAGCCACCCAGCCACAGCCTGCAGAGCCCGGCTGAGATCTTCTGGGTCAGAGTCTGACTGGCCGCCCAACATTAAATAGAGCTGGGTGTCATCCGCATATTGGTGACAACCCAGCCCATGCCTCCGGGCAATCTGGGCGAGGGGGCGCATATAGATGTTAAACAACATCGGGGAGAGCACTGCCCCCTGGGGCACCCCGCATTCAAGGGGTGCCTCCGGGACTGCTGCCCCCTAGCACCACCCTCTGTCCCCGACCTTGGAGAAAGGAGGCAAGCCACTGGAGGGCAAGCCCCTGAATCCCCACGTCGGCAAGGCGGTGGATCAGCAACTGGTGGTCGACTGTATCGAATGCAGCCGACAGATCTAATAGCAACAGTGCCGCCACACCACCTCGATCCAGATGCCTCCGGAGGTCATCCGTTAAGGCGACCAGTGCTGCCTCCGTCCCGTAGCCCGGGCGAAAGCCGGACTGGAATGGATCAAGGACGGAAGCGTCATCCAGAAAGCCCTGTAGCTGAGTCGCCACCGCACTCTCAATCAGCTTGCCCAAATAGGGCAAGTTGGACACCGGCCGATAGCTGGCCAATTCCGCCGGGTCCATGGTTGGTTTCTTTAAGAGAGGGCGGACCATCGCTTCCTTGAGTGCCTCGGGGAACCGTCCCTCCAGGAGGGATTTGTTGACAATCTCCCCTAAGGCACCTCGAAACCCCTCATGGCCTGCCTTAATGAGCCAGGAGGGGCACGGATCAAGGTCGCATGTGGTTGGGCGCACAGATACTAGCAATCTGTCGACTTCCTCCAGACTGAGCCGGTCAAAGCATTCTAAACCCAAACTCAAAGACGTGCAAGGAGCCTCAAGTTCACTCACCGTTTCAAATGTGGCGGGGAGGTCGCGGCGGAGCGCCGAGACTTTATCTGCAAAATAGCTCGCAAATGCCTCACAGCCAATCTCCAATTCCCTACTATTATATCTGCCCTGCGGCAGAGTTGTCAGAGACCGAATTGTTCTAAACAATTGGGCTGGGCGTGAGCTTGCAGATGCAATCGTAGCTGCGTAGAATTCCCTCTTCGCAGCCTTGACTGCCATCTCATAGGCTCTCATAAACGTCCTATATGATGCTCTCGTTGCCTCGTCGCGAGCACGGCGCCACCGCCTCTCTAGCCGTCTGAGTTCCTGCTTCATAAGCCGCAGCCCCTGGGAATACCAAGGGGCTAGCCTAGAGCGGGTGCACAGAGGGCGCCTGGGAGCGATCTCGTCGATGGCTGCGGAAAGTCGGCCATGCCAGTCTTCCACTAGTTCATCCAACGAGCCGCCAGGGGGCATCGGATCCCGCAGAGCCATCTGAAGCCGCACCGGGTCCATTTGTCTCTGCGGGCGAGCCAAAATCCGCTCGCCGCCTATACAGGGTTGGGGTGAGACATCCATACGGGCCTTCAGGGCATAGTGGTCCGACCATGGGACTGCCGTAGCAGTCATCCGGTCCACTGAAATCCCCATTGCGAAGATCAAATCGAGCATGTGCCCAGCCCGGTGCGTGGGGGTCGACACACATTGGGAGAGTCCTAGTGACGCCATGGACGCCACCAGGTCCGTAGCCCGGCTGGAGGTCGCGTCATCGGCATGGACGTTGAAATCACCCAAGACCATAAGCCTAGGGTGCTCCAGCGCCCAGCCTGCTACGGCCTCCAGCAGGGACGGCAAGCTACTATCCGGTGTGTTAGGCGGTCGGTACACCAGGTAGATCGCCAAACTCTCCTCGGCCTCCAGCACCAAACCAACACATTCCATGCCCGCAATCTCCAGCAAGGGGAGCGCCCTGAAGGAGTAAGCCTTCTGCATGCTTCACAACCCCCCACACACACTTTTCTAAACAGGGGTGGAATGTCACTTGTGACATGTGGGGGAGGTGTCCAATGTTTTTAAAAAACATACACAATTGCTGTATTGCCGCTGTGCAGTAGCACTCAGCAAGCACCTTCCATTTAAATCCTTGTGGTTCAGGTTTTGAGCATGCATTTTAGTGTTAGTTTGTTGAATGAAAGGGAACAGAAAGGAACTCAGGCAAAGAGTGGGTGGGGGGGGAACTGATTTTGAAACTGACTAGACTTTTAAAAAAAAAAACCTGGCAAGCAGCTGCGAAGCCCCATTTTCCATATTGCAGAGCACTAGGGGATTCTCTGCTGTATTATCTACCACTGTGAAAAATGGGAGTCCACGATCTCATAATACAGGGGAACATGTTGAGTGTACAAAATGCACGGTAAAGCCCACTGACACTGGCACTGCTAGCTGTGATCACTGGCAACTTGTGTCTGCGTGCACACCTGTGCAAAGTTAGCTGCAACTCCACCACACTTTGCATAGGACTGCAATTTGTATGAGGGAGGAGTCCTTTGGCAGAAGCTCTGGAGAGCTCTTTTAGTCTTGTGGAATTAATTTTTTTTTTTGTATTTCCGCCAGTGCCCTAGCGCAGCTGCATAGTAATGCTAATTTCCTGCCCTTCCTTGCAAATTTGTGTAGTTTTCTCTTTGTGATTCTGTAATTTGTTCCTGTACACTGGTCATGATCTTGACAGTTTTTTAGAGCCTGTCTTGTGCGGATTGCACTCTGTCCTCCAAATGGACCAATCCCAAGTGATTCAAGTTCAGCAGGGTGCAGAAGGTCCATGTGGCTCAGCCGCCATTTTAATGTTAGGCTTCCAAACACTGCCAAAATGGTCCATCCCCCCCCAAATTTGTTCACTAAAGCATTAAAGGGAAAAATATTTTCTAAGCTTTAGACTTCCCATCCCAGTGTCTTTCTCTCTTTACATTTCATGTCAATTTCATTCCATTTGCATGAAGTACTGAAATCTTTTTTTTTTTTTGCACTGGGGATGCTGCCATTTGCCTCCTCTCCAATCCCCCCTTCAAGTCAATACCAGCAGGAAGTGAAACCTTGCACAGCTCCTTTTAAACTTCCCCACATTGTTTTAATTTTTTTTTAATTCAGTGATCGGAGACTAGCAATAGCCTCATATCGCTAGACTCAGGCTGCTTGTAAAAAAAATAAAAAACAATGAGGAGGAAATGGAGCTTGTACACCAATGAAGGGGGCAGGGTGGTGGGGGGTGCAGAGTGGGCAGAATGACCTTGATATGGGCAGAGGAGTGACTTTTGAGGGGCAGCAAAAAGGTAGGGGGAATCTGAGAGAAGCTGTATGCTGCAAAACAAGGAGAAATCAACACAAAAACACTCTCAGAAATCCAGAGAGGTTCTAAACTTTTCTTTTTATGCATACATAATCTGCAGGGATTGAGATGTTTTTAATAAAGTGTTTTTAGTATAAGCTTTTAAAAATAGTTCTATATTAGTTTTATAGATTATTTGATATGATTGTTCAGTATGTTTCAGAATTTTGCATGTAAATCTTCTAAATGGATAATTAGAGCAGCTAAAATGGACAGGAAAACTGTGAATGCATTCTCTACTTGAAATCAGGGGCAGGAACTAACATTAACTACTACCAAGGAAAAACCATGGGAAGTGACTATTGAGGAGACTTTGTAGAAAACCAGAATACCATCTCTTTCCAAAATGGAAAGACTGTTCTATTGTTGGGTGGGCTGGTAGGATTTTTTCTGATTTCCTCTCTCACTTCAGATTCCCATTTTGCCCCATACCCTTGTTTATGAGTGTTTGGTGACACCCAGGAACAAAAAGTATTGGAGGGGGGCTCAGGGGGTTCCAGCAGCAGGAGGCAGGAAGCCCCATCCCACAATCTCCATTCCACTTGCAGATTTCATAAAATATAAGCTATTGTATCCATTAAATGATGAAATGGGATTACAGCATTTTGAGATGTGCTTGAGTAGGACCAGCAACTGTTACTTCAGTGCAGCTAATAGAGATATTCATTGCCCCAAAATGAGAGAAAATGCGAGCAACTGAAGTGAATGATAAGTTCTGATTGAAGTTACAATAAAAAACAAACAAGAAATTATGCTTTCCTTCAAGTTTCACAGTGAATAATACAAAAACAGAGTTATATCTTCATCTTTCCACAGACAAAAAATGCCATAAATATAGTGACTGCTGTCACTGCTTTTTGAAAGAATTAGTTGCTTGCAGACTTTAACCTGAATAATTCCATTCCACTCCATTTATTATTAATAATGTATGTCACAATAAAGACTTCATAAGGATCATGGTAAGAGACCATAGTAAAACTATCAGTTTTGCGAACAATGCTTTCTTTATTCCAGCATCTACATTAATGTGTTCTTCTTATGGTTTTCTAGAGAACACACACACTAAGAGGCTTGCAACTTTAGATTACACAGCAGCAGAAAACAGCTTTCAGCAGTAGCTGTTTTGTCTCATGTAGGCTGAAGTGGCAACTGTTTCTAGGATACAATCAGTACATTTACATATTTTGTGAAAAGAATTCTGTATTTATAGTTAAGTAGCATCTGTAGAGTGGTTTGGATCAAACACTTCTCCTTACTATACATATATGGAATCTGTATTTCTATAAAATTTGGTACCCTGATAAGCAAAACTCATATCACAAGGAATATCTGTAACCTAGCTACAGATCCCCAACATTATTCCCTGCTTCTATAATTCTCTTCTCTTGTTATCTTCAGCTACCTGCTGTCCTTTCCTTGCAAGCAAGTTTTCATTATCAATTCATTTAATTTCTATCTTTGTCTATGAGGCCATATGACCCTCATTCCATTCCGTTTTATTCAATTCCATTCTTTCCTCTCACCCTTAGCGCCAGTACGCATCAAAAGCCAGTTTTCCCCTTTCTCTAGTTTTTCAGATTGTTTGTAGTTGTATTATTGAATACTATCTTCCCTAAGTAGCCCCCATATCGCATTTGGAAAGACAGACAGAGGCACACAACTGTATGCTTAATACGAAACACTCTATCTGAAAGACATTCAATAGAATGGGAGCCTGACCTGTATATTTCTTTTCAGCAAACTCACCCATATGAAACTGCCTGGCAGTTGAGAAGTTCTTTAAGGTCCCTACTCTGTGCGCCCTTACTTTCAGAGGTGAGGGTGTGTAGCTGTCAGAAGCAGGGCTCTGGAACTTCCATCTCACATTTACTTGTCATCTAGACTGTTTTTCAGGCAACAACAGAAAACTTTTCCTCTTCCCAAGACTTTACTGATAGCTGTGTATCATTCACCCCGGTAATACACTGTGGCACTGGTTTCTGTTATTTTATAAAAATTCTAAAACTATATACTGATTTAGCATTTATTACTCTTTCTGCTTTTATTATTAGGGGTATTAAAATATGGCTTTTTATAAGGCTGTTATTAATTGTTGTGATTGGGCTTTTTATTGCTAATTTTATTGAATTTTTTTTGCTGCCAACTTTATTTTGCTAGTTTTTTAAAAAAAAAAATCAATGTATCATTTTTACCACTGAAAGTCTCTGTGTGACTCCGCCCCAATAAGGAATATAGGATGGAAAGTCCTTAAATAAAGAAAGCAAATCTTAATCCTCCTAAGAACACCGTAACCCATGACAATGAACGTAATTAAAATCTCTTACAAACAAAATCAGGTTTTTTTGGATGTAAAGTACAAACAGCATTAGCCATCTATAAACACACAATACCTTCAGTACTTGAACTTGACCCTCAGTGGTTATGTCTTTTAAGATCTCGCAAAATGATTTGCAGAGTTCCGCTGCATTGACCTAAAGTTAAAATCAGGCCAGATGAAAACACACAAAATACATATTTTTGAAATCAACTCTGTTTATACTTTAGTTCTTACTGAAGTACAAGTAATTAATAATGGTGAGGGTTAACAAGTCTAACATTTAAATTAATACTTAAACACAACTCAGTCAATGGAAATGCATGCCATACATGTCTCAATCATAGCTCTTTTCAATTTTAATGGAACATCAAACTTTGTTTTATGAACAGTCCCTGATTTCTTTTGTATAGTACAGCAGGAACCTGTCTTTTCTCTGCCTTTTCCAGTGTGCCATTTGCTTTAGTACAGGGCACAATAAGAACGTTACATTTATAGAATTGACATAAAATCTATTTTACCAGCAACATTGTAAAAATATTGTTTACATACTGCTGTTCTCCAGGAGTGATCTAAATATAGCCAGGGGTCATTGGATGTGTAGGACAAGACATGAACCCTCTTGAAGAAGTTGTACCTTACAAGTATAGGACTTACATTTAAATTGCTTTAAATCTGATTTTTTTAGTGCTATAAGAAAATGTCTTATTTTTTCCTTCTTATATTGGCCTAATATGTCTGTGCCCAAAACTTCTAAGCTAAGGATTAACTACTTCTGTGCAACTGGGCTAAAATACTTGGACAGAGTGGCAGGATTACTGTTTTTTCCCCTTCTCCCTTCCATGACATCTCTTTAAGAGAAAAATGAGACAATGGATTATTTTTCCCTATTTTTTATGAAGCACACTTGGGGGGGGGGAGAAAATCAAATAATTACTGAGAAAGCAGATGATGTTTAAAGCAATTTTCAAGATCCTATATAAGAAAAACCAATAGAGGTATCTAATACAGTTATGATCTGAAGTTAACAGCAGCAACCAGTCTCACTATTCTAGGTGAGGAGCTATGCTAAATTTATACATAATAGTGGTACTATCACTTTCCACTATTCAAATATTCAGTAAGAAACCATTTTGATAAAATGAACAGTGCAACATTTGGGAAGACTGCCTCTGAAATGCAGATTTACTTACTTTCGATCCCTTAGTCTCAGGCACACAATACATTTTTAATGTGTGTGGATTTTAAAAGAATGTATTATAATTTTTTATTTTTTACAATGTTTTATAATAAATGCTTAAATAAATGCTAATAGCACTGCAGTTAAACTCACTAAATAGATAGTTTGTATACAATATGACATGAGGATAGTTAAAGATACACAACATAACTATGTTAACCCTGGAATGGGCAAGAAATAGTTGTTGGGGGAAGTGTCTGTAGCTAGTTCCCCCTGCTGGTAGTTTTATTTTTTTTTTTTTTGGGGGGGGGGGTTCAGAGATCAAGTGATGATCAATATCTCATTAAAGAGTAGCAGGAAGCAGTACCAGCTGCCTTAGAACAAGCTGTGATTGGCAATCTCTGACCCAATCACTATTAAAGGGTATATATATATATATATGAAAGTAATTCTCAGTCACTGACAGC
This sequence comes from Gekko gecko, assembly GCA_029375565.1. NCBI lineage: Eukaryota > Metazoa > Chordata > Lepidosauria > Squamata > Gekkonidae > Gekko > Gekko gecko. Next base: position 42,062,207 of record JAPDNY010000007.1, on the reverse strand, counting down.
TAAATACAACTAGTGTTAGCAGATGCATACTGGGCTAATGTTAATGTCCTCAGGCATGCGATTTCACACCACATCCCACATTCTCAGAATGCCCAATTCCCAGTCATCTCGCTTTGAAGGCTGCCTCAAGGAGCAGGGCTCAGGCGTCCACCCTGCCTTAATAAAGAGTTGGCTGGCGCAAGAAGTGCTTACAAGGTTTCACAGAATGTATCATAATGAACCTAACACATACCTGAAGAAATTCTGAAGGAGATAAAAAGATATAGCCATTGATGATCTTAAAGCAGGTTCTGAGGTTTTCTGAACTTAACTCTATGAAAATAAATATCAGATAATTTCAAGGGTTTTGCCACAATCTAAAACAGTTTTAATAAGCATGACAGTATTTTGCACATCATTTTTACACATAAGGATGTTTTTGCCTTATAACTGTTCTATAATCCCTTACTTATGCATGATTTCTGGTCTACAGACCTGGGTGCTTATACTCTGAACACTTGAGTGATAAGCTCCAAAATGTATCAAAAATCTCAAACAGTATGTGTACACACACCTGCTCTAGCACCAAGGCTCAGAGGTACCAAATATAAGAGTGTGTAAATACTTCATTCACAGTATAAATGATAAAAGAAAGGCCAGTTCAGGAGGCTGAAAACAAGACTGTTTCCTGTTAACGCTCTTATTAACATAGCCCAATATCCACATACTAAATTTATCTCATGGGTACTCTCTTAATATATACAACCATAATTCAGAAACAGTATCACTGCAAAATTGCTCCTTTCATCAGCCATCATTAGAAAGTAGGTTTCTCTACTGTTCCTGTTCCTCTGTGTGTGTTGTGTGTGTCAATCCCAACCTAGCAGCAGGAGGCTGTTGAGCTCAGGTCTTTCCTGGTGGTTGTGAGCTACTGATTCAAGTGACCCAATTAACATACTATTATAGGGCAGACAAGTTCATCTAGATAAGAGAGTTAATTTGCATATGTAATTATAAGCACCTAACTTCAGTCTTTAGAACAGAGACTGCTTGTTGAAATCAGGGCCACAGAAGTGTTTTCATGGACATTCCCTCCAATACAAGACTGATGATACTAGAAATTGTCCTAAAATGACCTCTGTCACATAGCCAAATAGAAAAGGACTGTCAGTTAAATCATACAAAATCAGCAGTATCTATGGATATCTGCTTATAAAACTGTTTATAGAGAATTCCACTAATCTTAAAGCAAAATGTAGCTTTCTTTTAAAGCACAGAATCTGCTGAGTTTTCACTGATCCACAGTGTAAAGTATACAACCCTGGAATACACTGAGCAGACAAAGCAATAAATCACTCACCTCTATAGCTAATTCACACCTGATTCCACTCTTTTGCTTGGAGGAAAGAATAAACGTATTCCATATCTATATGTTTACACAGGACCTTTGTAAGATTAAGGGGCCTTGGGGTTGAATGTACATTCAAGGTTCCTCCTTCCTTTTTATTGCATCCTATGTTCATATAATTTTTCCCTCAGTTGGAAAAAATATGCTTATAATCTTTCCAAAAGCATCTATTTGACAACAGAAAGTATTATGACAGTATGCTAAGTATTTGTATGTTAAAAATTGAAAGACCCTATTGGATTCACTTGCAAACAACCTATTGGATTTACTTGCAATATACTTCAAAAAATCCCAACATTGGTTCAGTGGATTTTGAATTTCAAACTACTGGGATTCTGAGGGGAAAAAAGCTAGCAACACTGCCTTTCAGGAACTTGAACTAAGCTAATAATTAGTCTTTTCTACTATTGGTTCGGGCAATGGCCCCACCGTTCAACTGCCAACTATGCTAGATGACAAGTTATTGATCTGCCATGTGTGTGTCTGTGGAAGAGAACAAAAGGAATGGAGTTAAAGGGCTACATTTTGATTAAATGTGCAGGGCCAAACATGACAATAAAGAGTGCAAGAGTCAGTGGCCTAGTAAATGGAACACAGGGTAAACTCAAAGTAGTGAGGCTACATTTTTATTACCCAGTATTACTGCTTTGTAAGGAAAAGGATCTGATAGCTTTAGACACTGAAACACACCCTCATTGTCTTCCTCCCTTTAAAAACAAATCCTGTGCTTATCTATTTGGATGACCAATCTTACTCATAAAGAACTGAAGTAGATATTTCTGATGCAGTAAGAACATTAGATTCAGCATTATTGCTGGAGAAAGAGACTAATGGAGTTGCTAGGAATGCTTTCTTCTATCTCCCTCTGGCACAAAAGTTGGCTGAGGCTCCCTACCTCGACCCTGCCAATACGGTCATGCTGATCCCTGCAACTATAGCCTTGAAGCCAAGCTACTGCAATGCATGTTATATGGGACTGCCTTTAAAGCCAATCTGAAAACTTCAATTCTGTCAATTTGCATATTACACCTATTCTGAAAGCACTTTAATGGCTGCCTATTAATTTCTGCATTCAATTCAAGGTTAGCATCCATGTAGCCCTTCATAGTCTAGGATTCACATACCCGAAAGACCACCTGTCCCAGAATAAACCTGTGCTGATTAAGGTGTCCAGGACAAAAATGTACTAAATAAAAAATAAATAATTTTATATTGTATTTATATATTTATATTTTGTTTTTGAATTGATTTTGTGTGGCATGGTGATAGATTCTTTTAGTAAAAAACTGAAAAACAAAACAGCTAGACATCATCATCATCTCAACATCAACTGCACCAAACAGGAAAGGAAATCAGAAACTATATTGACATCCCACTTAGCAAGCCACACTATAAAAGCTCTGGACTGTCAGTCATAAAATCAGCACAGGCCACCACTTGGAACTACGAAGGAAGTGATCTAAAAGAGAACAGGCCTTCTTTTGTTATGACATAGGGTTGCATTTTTTTAACATCAACACAAAACTTCAAGCATTCATGAAATGTGAAAAGTGTCAGCAATCTGTTTTCTGTCACACCACTTTTGCCAGGTGGCTAAAGGAAGCCCATTACTGTTTTTCCATCAGCTATTTTGCGGTGGAGAACTGAGGAAAATAAATGCCTGTTACTGAATCTTAAAGAACCAAATCCCCAAGAATGCTATTAAGAACTCTTCATCACACTTCTCAATATTTGTTCACAGAACTGTTAAAACCTCTCAGGCTATGTTGGTTTTTTAGTTAAGGAACTGTCATTTTACTCAAGCCAGATAACTAGGAATGAAATTGTTATGAATTTTTAACTTTTGTATGATCTAGCTTAAATCACAAGTAATACTGACATAAATGATAGCTCTCAGTTATTCAGAAAAAGTCAGGCTATTGATGACCAAACACTGCTCTTGAGCACTTCAGTTCAGACAGCACACAACCAATTTAAACTAAGTTCTTGTCAGTAAAAACCAATGTAATTATTGTCCACAACAAGTGTACCCGAAACCAATCATTATACACAAACTGGCCAAATAACTTACAAATGGTATGTTGACAGCAAGTATTTCCTTCCATTCCAGATCCAACATGATCTGGTTTTCCAAAAATTTGGTACCTTAATGTAATTTTCTATCAGTGTGCATCTAAAGAACCACATGGTTCTAACTGACAGAACCATTCAGCAGCTTTTTACAAAACAAAATCCCGTAATTAGAGTAAATGAAAACAGAGCACAAATAAATCATGACATTACAAGTATGCAGCATATAACTAAGAAAACCAAATGATTAAATTTAGTCATAGAGAAACTGCAGCAAAATATTAATTGGATTCCATACCCAATGGCCAGACCCACCTTGAGCTTTTGCACCAATTTAAACCCCAAACCAGTTTCTTACTGGAAAAACTTTCCAGAAGGGCAACTAGAATGATAAAAGGGTTGGAACACCTTCCCTATGAAGAAAGGTTAAAATGCTTGGGGCTCTTTAGCTTGGAGAAATGACGGCTGAGGGGTGACATGATTGAGGTTTATAAGATTATGAATGGGATTGAGCAGGTTGAGAAACAAGTACTTTTCTCCCTTTCTCACAATACAAGAACTTGTGGGCACTCCATGAAATTGCTGAGCAGTCAGGTTAGAACAGATAAAAGGAAATACTTCTTCACCCAAAGAGTGATTAACATATGGAATTCACTGCCACAGGAGGTGGTGGCAGCTACAAGCATGGACAGTTTCAAGAGGGAATTAGATAAACATATGGAGCAGAAGTCCATCAGTGGCTATTAGCCACAGGGTATAGATGGGAACTCTCAGTTTGGGGCAGGTGATGCACTCTATTCTTGGTGCTGGGGGGGCAGCAGTGGGAGGGCTTCTAGTGTCCTGGCCCCACTGCTGGACCTCCTGCTGGCACCTGGTATATTTTGGCCGCTGTGTGACAGAGTGTTGGACTAGATGGGCCATTGGCCTGATTCAACATTGGCTTCTCTTATGTTCTTATATTCTTATGTTCTCTTAGGGGTTATTTTTTGCAAATCCTGCAAAGGCAGGGTGTTATAATATAACCTAACATGCAGTCACAAACTTCACAATTGCTGTGTTCCACAAGCACATGACCAGGTTCCCACCCCAACTGTCAAGCTCCTAAGTTTTTTCCTCCCATTATTACTAAGAGCCAAAAGGATTTTGAGGATTAAATTGGGCTCTCCCACCTCAGGTTTATTTTAGAGAACCCAATGGAAATAAATGGTTTAGAACAGTGAGTCAAAGACCAGCTGCCATTATAGAATTTCTCAGATACTACCTGAGAAGTGGTCAAATCAAGTTGGAGAACTATAGGCATAGGCTAGCAGAGCATTTTCAATCAACCTACAATCACCACACCATGTATTCACAAGAAGTGACACTTAAATAATCAAACCTTCAAATAGTCCTTCTCAGACATCAACTGCAAGAGCCTCACAACAAAATGAGTTTTCTCAAGTAGAGAAATCTTCACTCTTAAATCTTTGACTTGCCATAAGACACTGCCTCTCTGTAAAGACACTGCCTCTCCGTTAGCTGTGGCTAACAAACTGGAAACTAGTCTCACAGATGCACGTCCCCTTCTTGTGGCCCTTGCGTTCCTCCCACCACCTCCTTAACTGTGGTTGACCAGCTCACTAAAGCTGATGTTAAATTGCTGTAAATATGAATCACAATTTCCCTTAATCTAGGACCTGAACAAAAACACTCTTTAAACCACTTTATCTCCTTGGCATATCTAGAGTAACAGTTCTAAAAATGCACAACAGTACATCTATGAAACAAATATAAAAAGATTTGAATAGGCAGTTTTGAGGCACCTTCCACACCATCAGTGCTTACTGAGGCTCTGCCATCCTGTCCCTGGTCTGAGGGAGACTCCCACTTGTCTCAGAATGGGAAAGGAGTGGGTTGCCTCACCTGGTTCCTCCTTCTCCTCCTCCCTGTTGTGCTCAGCTCTTAGTGTACCCCCTGGGCTGTCCAACAAGAATTTTGTTGAAGCTAAGCAAAGAGGGGTCTGGACTGCACCTGCATGGGAACCTTATATATGCTACTTATAGTGCCATAAAAGCAGGATAGAAATGCAGTAAATAAATATAACTGAGTGAAAATACACGTTTTCAAAAGCGAAATATATATACACCTCACAAATCTTCTACAAAACACAAAGTTTTCCTAGTCAATGAAAAACAAACACTTGGCAATTTTGATCTTTGAACTGAAAAATAAAAATCCTGAAGTGCCATGACTGGTCTCTCTTTTAAAAATACAAAACAGCAGAATCCTTTAGTTAACCTGTAATCCAAGCATTATTATTATAGCACCTACAATTAAGCACTTTACATATATCAGTACATTTAAGCCAATTAATCCTAACGAAATTCTGTTAACTGTTCCCTGGACTGAAACTCCTTTTATAGATTACCAGGTTGAATTCTCAACATGTGTGTAGAAGACCAGGAGAAGTTCTATGAATTACTGAAAACATACTTCAGCTTTTTAAAGTACTGGCAGATTTTATTACAGTGTTCTTCCTGGCCTGCAAGGATGAACAAGGTAAGGATCAATAAGCCACTTTTCTTATTAAGTGTTATGGAAGTCATAGCTCCGAAGCATAGCTTTTCAGTTCATACAAAGGTTATAATACTGACAACTCACCAAGAAGAGCAGACATGTTCTGAAAAATTCGCAGCAGCTCTGGAGTAAGGCATGGACTATTCTCTAATGTTACTAGCCTAGTGGAAAAATATAGTATCATCAGCCCACACTTATCTTTAATCTGAACATTAAAGGCACTTTTGCCTAACATTGTTGAAATTTCCAAAAATCAACAGAATCTATTAATCCAAAGCATTCTACTCTAGTCATCTTTCAAAGTTAGTTGTTTCCAAATTTGCCATTCATATTTATTAAAAACAGTATTTCAAATTGAGGTTAATTGTGTTCAGATGTTCATCTTTATTTGGGTGGGGGGGGAATAACTGAAAAACCTGAAGTGGTAGGTAGGAAACTGGTAAAAGTACCACCATAGTGAAGTGCTACATATTACCAATTAATATACTTGATGCTGTCCCATAATTAATGTGCTTTAATGTGTTTAAATATCCCATAAAATTTCCCTGTACTTTTTTCTTTCCATTTCTCATATTCACTCTCCTTAAGGCACTGTTCTCTCTCTTCACCATGGTTCTGTCTCTCTTATCTAAAAATTTAATCCCTTAGCTCTGTACAACAGCTAGAAACTACGGATACAGTGTTCAACTACAGTGATAGATTTCCCACCTTTTCACTGAAAAATGTCACTTTTGCCTGCATATAAGCTATTGCAAATGACAACTAGAAAAGACACAGCTTTCCCAAGTGTGGTTCACAGACCAGTGGTTCAAGAAATTCTTAATAAGGTCTCTGTCATTCATCTTAGGCTATTCCTGGACTGATACAGCAGCACTTATCCTCAGGAAACTGAAGGAAAAACTGTCTTTTTGAAGACATAGTTCAGGATTTACTGGTCTATAAAACAGTCATGCCTCTGACAGTATTTATTTAGTGAACAGATGAGGTGCAATGCTAAAATTATGCATTACATTATTCTAAATAATATATTCACATTTAAGATCCTATGATTCCATAAGAATGATTATATTAAATCAATATGTTGAATGGCAGGGTACAACACAAAACTTCACACCTCTTGTGTCAGGGGCAGTAGAAAAAGTATAAGGCCCAGGACTAACACCAGTCTATCAATCTGGAGCAAAAACCAGGAGCCAAAACATCCATTCAAATTCTTGACAGCAACATTAGACTTAGCCTGGATCCTTTACCTATTTCAATATGACAGCAATACATCAAAGACTTCTTTTTTTAAAGCCATGTGCAGGAAACTAATTTGTCCTCTGCTTTGACTCTAAAAATTAGCACCTCGCTCACTGGAAAAAGTAGCAAATGCTGAGTAATCAAACATTTATTTATTTATTCCGTTTATAACCCACACCATCTCCTCAACAGAGTACTCAGGGTGGTTCATAACATAAACAATATTGCATTAAAGCTTAAATATAAAGAAATACAGTAAAACATAATCTAATTAAAAATTCAACCAGTCATCAACTCTGGAACAAATCAGGACAGCCTGCTGGCTCAACCCTTCTCTTAGTCAATTAAATGCTGCACAAAACAGGGCAGCCTTTCATGCCCCACAGAACCTTAATAGGTCCCACAGAGCACAAACCTCCTCAGGCTATATTATGGATTATGTTACGGAGAAACTGAATTGTGTAAGCCACCACTCAAAGGGATCCTTCTTTACTGCAAAGTGGTTCCCGGTCTTAGATTTTCTATCTCAACAACAATATCTTTCTCCTGAATGGTCTCAACTCCATAAATGGATGTGATGTTGTAGATTTTATTCTGCTGCAAGTTCTGTTATAATATCTCTCTCTCTAACACTTTTCTGACTACTCCAGATGGCATACAATTTACATTGTTGTAAACATTTGTTAACTTAAGGGTTGTAGTTTACTGTAGGACTCTTCCATGGTTTCCAGAACAAATGATATTGATTATTTTATGGATATTTTGTTGTAATTATTGTTTCCTGCACATGGCTTTTAAAAAATTTGTATGGAACCTATTATGCATACACTCTCGGGCAAGTATTGTTCTTATGTATTTTATATCCTTAATAAAGACTTTATATAATAATAAAAAACCCTCCTCAGGGAGCTGGTTCCAGAGGGCAATGAAACTACTGAGAAGACCTGTGACCTAGTGGACCAAGCACCTGCAGTAGGCCCTGTGATGAAGACAGAAGGGTGCGAGGGGGTCATATCGAGAGAGGTGGTCCTGAAGGTATGAGGGTCCCAGACCATTTAGGCCTTGGTACATGGTACATTCATGATATGCATTTTATACCTCCAACAAAGAAACACTCTGATTTCCTCTGGATAGTGACACAAAAGGAAACAAGCTTACCATAATTCTAATCCATCTTCCAGAAGATACACATGTGGGGGCTGGGAAACATCAGTGCTTAGCTGAATAACTGGGAGTAGGAAAGGATAAAGGTTCTTGCTATCTGCTCCTAAACCCTAAAGAAATGACAAAATACATAAATGTTTGCTGCTGCTTCTCCATTAGCAAACGGGAGTAATAACACATGGTACAACTAAACACTATAAAAAGAAGCCAAGCTACTTGGAATAAATAAAATAGGTAGGTTTTTTTGCCTAAAATGCAGTTGCGTAGGGATTTGAACCTCAAATCTTCAGGATTAGACATAATATTGTCAAGAGCAAAGTCTTGGTGCGGAAAAGACTTCCATTCTTTGCAAGGGAACAGCACAGTCCCATGATCCAGAGATCCTACACCAGAAAGCATCCTTGTTCACTATTATTTTTGCTCAGATTAAAGTCAGTGAGGAAGCTTACACATGAAAGAGCTCCACATAAGAATTAGAGCCTTTCATTACCTTCCTATTAAGGGACAAGTAAAGTTGATTTCTAGCTTCTCTTTTGAATTTGGACATTTCTAAATCTTTACCAGCATACTTATAGTACGCAAGCTAACTCCTAAAAAAAACATGCAGATACTGTACCTGGACAAGGTGAATTAGGGTAGTAAGGATAGCACATCTGAGCATATTGTGTTCTTCACTTTGTTTCCAAAGTAGTGGTAAATACTGAACCAAACAGCCTACATATGGTCGTATCTGTAAGGAATATCAAAGTGATATTGTTTCAAAAACATCAATTCTAAAATTAAAGAAAATATCAGCTTTTATGATAAGATAGATTAATTAACTGAACCAAGAAGCTCCATCATGATTATGTACTTACAAAAATACAAATGTTTTAATGATTTCTACTAAACATGAACATATTAATCCATCTTATACTGAATCAGGCCCTCGATCCATCAAAATCAGCACTGTCTACTCAGACTGGCAGCTGTTCTTCAGGGTCTCAGGCAGAGGTCTTTCATATCACCTACTGCCAGAGCCTTTGACTGGAGATGCCAGGGACAGAACCTGGGACCTTCTGCATGCCAAGCAGATGCTTTGCCACTGAGCACAGCCCCTTCCCCAGGTAAGTGAAACAACTGGGTAAAGTATGCTAGTGCCTTCTGTCATAACTGTATTCGCAGGGCAGAACAGCTTTGTCTATTACAGCTGTACACATAATTGGGTACTGGAAAAAGGTGGGAAAAGTTTTCAAAAGGAAAAACACATCCAAATTTTATCAGAACAGAAAGTCAGGCTTAAGATTGTAACATGGTGCCTCTGTATCTTGCAGAAGAGAGCAGTTATATAACAATGGAATCTGCAAGGAATCCACTTAAGAACCTACGACTCGTCCTGGAGATAAAGAAGAGCCGGGAGGGCTAGTTAGCTAAATTCATGGAAAAAACAGCTGCCATGATAGACTCTAACATGGTGCTGCAACCAAGAATATCCGGATTCTTGAAGACCAGACAAAACTATCTCAGCGTACAGATCCAGCCCACCAGTGAATAGCTGCCCATCCCTATGCTGAGTAACACTTAAAAGTCATAAAAGTCATAACACTTAACATTTATAACACTTAATGTTAAGAGAGCCAGTTTGGTGAACTGGTTACAAACGCAGACTCTAATCTGGGAGAACCAGGTTCGATTCCCCACTCCTCCACTAGCAGCTGCTGGCATGACTTTGGGTCAGTCACAAGTTCTCTCAGAGCTGTTCTCTTACGAGCAGTTCTCGAAAGAGCTCTCAGCCCCCCCTACCTCACAGGGTGTCTATTATGGGGAGGGGAGCCGCTTTGAGACTCTTTCAGGTAGTGAAGGACGGACTATAAATCCAATCTCTCCTTCTTATCCACTACTACCCCTATTAAAAATGTATTTTAAAATTTTCAAATAAATTTGGTTATAAATTTTATTTAAAAATGTATCTTCATTTTCCCCTGTTATGAGTGAAAGAGGCTTATGCTGTTCTAACATTTTAGATAGTCATTTCCTGGCTTAGATTTTGCAGCCCCTTGAAAAAGCCGTGCATTACCCATTAAATAATAAAGGAAGATATTAATTGTAGGAATAGGCACAAAATGGGTAAAATGAATGGCATGAACTGTGCAAACAATTGTTACTGGGCTGACAGTCATAAAGTATCTGAACAGAAATGTGCTTACTATGGGTTGGATCCAGACTACATTTTCTATCAGCAGAATGGAATTTTCCTACCTCCCACTGCAGCCCACTGATTTCCATGAAATATTGTTCCTGGGAGATAGAGGACCCTGATGAAAGACACGGGTGGGGTCCGTCACTGCCCAGAGGACCCTACCCCTTTGGGAGAAGAGATGGAGCAGGGGCACAGCCCTAAGGAAAGCAGCAGCTGAGCTGCAGAGATGAGAAGACAGCCAAGTGGGGATCACAACAGCAAGGGTAGAACAGCCAGGAGGAAAGGACTCCCGTGGAGCAAAGGACTCCTCCGGGGTAAGGGCCCTCTTGAAAGGCTCAAAAGGCATCATTTCTGGCCAATAAGGAAGCCAGAAGAAATGTTTCCTACCTGAGCCAGGCAAATTAGCTCAGCCTGGGTTTAACCTTGCAGAAATGGTACAGAAGTGAGGACAGGAGCTCAAGGAGCTGGGAGAATGATTCCAGCTAGAAATGCAGCCCAAAACCTAGATGGGAGCCGGTGGAGGTGATGAGAAGTGAACCAGAGGTATTGGTTAACCTCTGGAACTGGCACTGTAAAAAAAGCTAAGCTATTAAAGGACAACCTATACGTTTCTGGTATGCTGACATTTCTTTGAGATTGTGGAAAGAAGATGGTATCCCACCAGAAGAATGAGGTCCCTGGTGCTGGGGGCTTCATGGGTCTATATAAAGAAAGAAGGGGGGGAGGGAATTGGTGGAAATTGCCAACTTAGCCTAGATCCAATTCAATGTGCGCATGCAGAATCACCATAGACACAAAACATATGACATCATATGCACTGAAAACAGCATGGATGCAGAGGGATCTGGTATGAGCATGCTGTTTCTCCAACCCTAATTGCCAGCTTGTGAGCACAGACTGTGTAGACACAGGCTTCATCCTTGTCCCGGTAATAAAAAATGCTGAAAAGACAGTGTTCCCAATCACAGAGAGAGATCTTACGTCCATACGCTTCCTATATGTCTAGACTCCATGCTCACAAATGAGCAACAGCATGTAAGTGGGAATGGGGTTGCCATGCTTCTCTTCTATGTGTGAAGTCAATGTATGTTATATTCTGTGTAGAAAGCTACAGTTTATCCCTTTTGCATGTTCACAAAGAATCATACAAACAATGCTTGAGAAAAAATTCTGGTAACTGGTTTGTTGTAGAAAACTGAGAAAATCATAAAAACTGACAAAGTGATAAAAGTATGTAGCATACAGAAAAAAGGAGTATATCTACTGCGGTTATACAGATCTTCTTACTGATTTCATATTTCATATTATCAAGTTACCTGCATATTGACTCTTTCAATCACACAAGAGAGAACATGAAGAACGTGCATCTTTGTGTCACATTCTCTAACTTCTTGAAGTAGCTGAAAGAGCAGAGTAAACATGGATTCCAGATACTGCAAAAAAACCCAAACAAAACATATAAATTTTTGTTAATAAGGCCACCAGGAGTATAGACATTAACTGATCTTTCTAGAGGCCCAGTGAAATACAGGCCCCTGTAGCTCTTCTGGTCTGTATCCTATGATGCCATGGATCAAAGTCCCAGAGCATCCAAAGGTATCTCACAAACCCTCTCTTCTAATACAAACTGCACATGATTTATTCCCGTTCCTAGGCTCTATGTGAGGATTTCCTGCAGCAATTTTCTTTCTTTATATTCAACTTCCTGCCCTCTTTCTTCCCTGAACTCCCTTTTCTCTACCCTTCCTTTCTGTGGGCCCCTCCTTCTCAACTTCCTGCCAGTTTTAAAATAAGTGAAATATAACAAAACTGGAAAAGACTTGATTCACTGACGAAGTTTTTATGGTCCTGATTTTACAGTCTTGATAATATTTATCAGTTACTCATAACTACAAAACTCCTCTCTGGTGTCGAGTAGCATGTTATAAACCAAAAACGTTAAAGAGAAGGAAAGGCTTCAGAAAGCAAGGAAATGTCTCTGCAGCTCAAGTCAAAGCCCTGCTGAGAGTAGACCATTGCAATCCTGTCAAGTGATCATAAGGCGGTCTCTGCAGCAGGATCCCAACATGTTTTAGAGCTTTTAAAACTGATTTCAAAATTTTGGTTTCTATTACTCCTCTTTCAAGAAATGCATTAAATTCATGTTTAAGTCAATGATAATCAGCATGGGAAGATTTAAGGAACTTCAAATTTCCCTCCTCAACAAGAAATCACTGGAAAATCTAAGAGGAGGTGCTATACTTTAATACTTCTTGCTTTTGAATTAAGTGCTTTTCAGAGAGTAAATGTCATGTTAAGTGTTCGAGCATTTATAAAAAACCAGAAAAAGGAATATTAAACAAAGTGACAACTTTTAAAGTTAAAATCAAATATAAAACACACACTTCCGCTTCACTGTTCCTTCAGATGAGCTATTCATCTGCACTTCCAAAGAAAAATACTTACCGGTAAAAACTGATCTGTCCGAAATTCAAAGTCATCCACAGGTAACATGTCGTTAAGAAAAACCGAAATCTCTGCTATTGCAGCGTACAACAATGAATATTTTGAAATAGATAATCAAATATTTTCAGTGATGAATCAGATCAGAATACTTTCAATAAGAAAAAGGATATTCAGTTTCAGAGTAGTAGCTGTCTCAATACGGACCTGAAAGAAAAAAAAATTGAAGTGCCATGTTGTCTAGCATACTGCGTACATTTATTTGAAAAAAATTAACATGCCTTCCAATATACAAAATTTGAATTCTCTTTGGGTATACTTTTTCCTAGCATAAGTACACAAAAGAAAAGGTTTAAATAATGGAGCAATTTTAATCAGAATATCATGTTAAGAACTTGTTAAAGACACACACACACCCTTTTGCCATATTAACTCTTTAAATATTTTCCTCGATGTCTTTTGCCACCTTTTCACTCAGATCTCAGCTTGGCACATAACTTTAACTCATGTATAATATTTTAATTAACCTGAAATTAATAACATTTAAGAGATAAACATAAGTAACTTCCCTCTGAACCTGAAACAAGCATTCAACTTTTGAGGCTGAGAATAAAGTGGAAGTTTATTTTTTTTATTTGGTAGTTACTTGCTATTGATTATACCATGACTAAGAAAAGATAGAAAGATTTAATATTATGCAATAAGCCCATGGCTGAAATTATTCAATGCAATGTGGCTTTGCTTCAGACTGATATGCCCTGCAGTTGTGTCTTATCTCCTTTATTAAAATTTTAGTCTTTTTCAAGGCGTTTTCCCCCCTTCTAGTTGAACTATCTGCCAGACAGAACTACCTACTCAGCAGCTTCAACTGCATTCTCACTACATTTATAAATGTTGTTTCATACCAGATCATGAAATGGTGACAGTTTACCCACCTCTTGAAAACAGAAAACGATTTTTCTCTCAGAGAGACGGAGGTGCTAAGGTGTACTAAGCATTAGATAACATACAATGCAGGAAAATGGATATAAAGACCTCTGATCACTGCAAAACCATGCAGGAGGCAGCAGCTGTCCAAATAAAGTCTACTAGTCTATCTGTATTACTGTGCATTTTAATAATGCACAAATACTGTTCTGAAACATCTCTCATTCTTAATACATTTTCTCTAACAAGATAAAATGCATGCATACAATACACCCATCAAATATTGACTGATTTGTAGATTCTGGTGCATGTAAGCTACTTGAGATTTGTATGTTGAGAGTTTCATTATTATTCATTCATAGTCATTATTGTCATGCTTTGATGCACATGATACTTAATTGCCCATTCTATGACACATAGATTGTTGATTCCGGTAGCTCTATGGGTGGTGGACCACTCCCTCATATTACTATAGTGAACCAGAACACTGTGATCATTCCCTTAGAAAGTCTCCTTAGAAAACACCATTGCAACTCAAGCTCTTGTGATCTTCTTTGAATTCTGAACAATCAGAGTGAACACTTCGATAAGATTCAAATGATCACACCCATAGCCAACAGATGTGGCTGAGATTCCCTCTCCCAAGCTCACTTGCAAGTACTAGTAACTTTGTCCTCTCTTGTGGACACAAGTTTGGACTGGCAGGCTACCTGTATACTGCCTTTGACAGTGCACTGTTAGTGCCAGCTCAGGTGAGGAGCTTAGGGGTGTTCCTGGATGCCTCACTTTTGATGGAGGCCCAGGTCACTGCTGTTGCCAGGTCTGCCTTCTATAATCTTCAGCAGATCAAGCAACTGGTTTCCAGGACTGGGCCACAATGACCTGTGCAATGGTCACTTCCAGGCTTGATTACTGTAACTCACTTTATGTGGGCTTGCCTTTGAAGTCGATCCAGAAACGCCAGCCAGTGCAAAATGTGGCAGCCCATTTGCTGACTGTGTCACCTGTGCGGACACACATTCAGCCAGTTTTATGCAAACTGCACTGGCTCCCAATTGAGTAGCGGATCCATTTCAAGGTGTTGGTACTGTCCTTCAAAGCCCTGTGCAGCCAGGGGTCGACATATCTGAGGAACCGCCTTTCCCCATATGTGCCCCAGAGAGGCTTGTGCTCAGCAAACCAACTTTTGCTGGTTGTCCCTGGCCCAAAGGACATCTGCTTAGCCTTGACCAGGGCCAGGTGCATACTCCAGGTACAGCATGACCAATGCAGCATACAATAGGACTATCACATCTTGTGATTTGGATGTTATGCCTCTGTTGATGAACCTCAAGATCGCATTTGCCTTTTTTGTTGCCACATCACACTGGCTGCTCATATTTAACTTTTGGTCTACCCATACCCCAACATCTTGTTCACACACTGCTACTCAGAAGCATATATCCCCATCCAGTATGTGTGTTTCTCATTTTTGTTATCGGCACTTGTCCTTGTTAAATTGCATTTTGTTCACATCTGTCCACTTCTCCAGTGAGTTCAGATCTCACTGAATTCTACCTCTGTCTTCTGGTATGTTTGCTGCTCCTCCCAATTTGGTGTCATCTGCAAATTTAATGGGTAGCCCCTCCACACCCTCGTCCAGATCATTTATAAAAATATTGAAAAGTACCAGGCAATATTGAAAAGTACCAGGCCCAGAACTGATCCCTGTGGCACCCCACTGGATACCTCCCTCCATTCAGATGAAATGCCATTAACAACTACTCTTTGAGTGCGATTCTCCAATCAGTTGCCTATCCACCTAATTATCCAAGAGTCCAGTCCACAGTTCTCTAGTTTACCCACCAGAACATCATGGGGAACCCTGAGAGGCCTATTACAGTTCTGTAGAGCCTGTAAAACACAGCTGTTCCGCCAGGCCTTTAGAGGAGGTGGTGGGTGTCCAATTATTCCATATACTGGCCTCCCTTGCTGAAGCTTCCATCAGCTGAAGACCCGCAGTCTGGTTTACAGCCTAGCGGCTCTAGTTTACAAGACTATTGTACTGAACTGCAGTGCTATCTGTCCTTCGCTTATAGTTTTTGTTTTTAACTATTTATTGTGAAATGTTTTAAGTCCTATTGTGGATTTGTTGTTGTGATCCTCTCTGAGCCCGCTCACAGGGAGGGCAGAATACAAGCTGAAATACATACATCCATAAGTACATGTTGGGCCAGAGACGTCAACAAATAGAGTCCGTGCAAGGACAAATTTTCAAGAACCAAAAGGAGGAGAAACAGCATCTCCAGGCAAAAGATTATTTTGGGCACTCCCTTTCCCAATAGGAAAATTCAAGGATTTTCTACCCTGAACACTTCCCAATCTTCTTCTACTCTTAGAAAGAAAGGGCTGTATCCTGCTAATTGCAAGCAAATGATAAATCTGCCCACTAAAGCCCCAAAGAGCTCCAAAAAGTTGAGCCATGAAAACCTTGCAGAGAAAACACCATATGGGACTGCAATGAAGAGGGGAGTGCAACTGCACTTGAGATCTGTAAAATACAACCCTATGTTCTTAGTTATTAGTATTTTATACAGCGCAAACAATGTACATGGCATGTTACAAAATATCCAAAAGAGTTTATTGTCTAAAAAGAAACGAATAGCTTCTCCAAGACATGGATATAGTACTATTGCTCTACTTAGTACTGGTCTTGTCATTATAGTCAATGGTTAATTTCTAGAAAGAAGATTAAAGGTAAAGTTTCCCTTGCTCGAAAGCCAGTCGAATCCGACTCTAGGGTTGCGGTGCTCATCTCCGTTTCAAAGCTGAAGAGCCAGCGCTGTCCGAAGACGTTTCCGTGGTCATGTGGCCGGCATGACTAAACACCAAGGTGCACGGAACGCTGTTACCTTCCCACCAAAGTGGTACCTATTTATCTACTTGCAATTTCTTGCTTTCGAACTGCTAGGTTGGCAGGAGCTGGAACTAGAGACGGGAGCTCACTCCGTCTTGCAGCACCCGGGTCTTGAACTGCTGAACTACTGACCACAGCCTGCAGTTCAGCATCTTAACCACTTGAGCCACCGCAGCTCCTGAAAGAAGATTAAGTCTGTCTAAAAGACATGGGCCAGTAAACACTGCCTCCCTAATTTGGAAATGACATTGAGAGAAATATAAGAGTAATAAAGTGCCTGGAAAGCAAATGAAAACACATGAATTAACTTTGGCATGCACGCATACACATACCAAAAACTTCCCAAACAAATGCATCCCTCCACTGTGCCTGGATCCACTCTAGCCAAGACCCCCTCTCACAGTGGCATTAATAAGAATCTCCTCCCACTAAACTTTTTGTGCTTAATTTGTAATTTGAACTGGATTTTGATTGGTGTGAATGTCTTAAGGAGCCAAATTTAGCTAAAAAGTGAATATGGTAAAAAAAATCAGAACACGTGAAGCTGGCTTATACTGACTCAAGCCACTCGTCTATTAAGGTCATTATTGCCTACTCTAATTGGAAGCAGCTTTCCGGGGTCTATGCAGAGGTCTTTCAGACCATGTTACCTCTTCCTTTTGACTGGAGATGCCTGAGATTGAAACTGGTACATTCTGCATGCAAAACAGATGCTCTACTAACTGAGCCATGGTTCTTCCCACAAATTCCAAAAGAGTTTAAATGTGTCCAGCTACAAGCTTAAGGAATGATTATCATGGTCAGTGTTCCCTCTAAGCTGAGTTAGTGTGAGCTAGCTCACAGTTTTTTAGCCTCCAGCTCACAGATTTTTGTCTTAGCTCAGGAAGGATGGCTCCAGAGCCAACTAATTTATGCAGTAGCCAAATCACTTGCTCACAACTTTAATGCCAGTAGCTCACAAAGTAGAATTTTTGCTCACAAGACTCCACAGCTTAGAGGGAACATTGATCACGGTCCTACAAAATTTCATTAATGTCTAAGCTTTAATTGACTCCAGACTATCATAGATAGCACATTACCCTATAGATCTTAACATTAGAATTTGAACAAAACCACACAATGTCTGCAAATTGGAGAGGAATGGCAAAGTACATCATAAGCAACCACAAAATATGCGGTCAAAGGCTTTCACAGCTGGAGTCCATTAGTCGCTGTAGATTTTCCAGGCTGTATGGCCATGGTCTTGGCATTTTACCAGTAGCTGTGACTGGCATCCTCAGAGGTATAACACAGAAAGATGGAGTACTCTCTGTGTCAATGTGTCATAATATTTGTCAAAGGGACTGATACATATACATACCACCAGGTCTTGGTCTTGAAGCAAATTACAGATTGCCTCATACAACATAGGCCTTAAATCAGAGTTGAATTTCACAGATATCCATTGTCCAATAAGCCAGATTACTCGTCGACGTATTGGCTTATACCTTTAAAAGGGAAACAATTATTGTTTGAGGACAGGGCTACTAAAATTGTATGACATTCGACAGTTTAAACACCAATATCCCAAACATATTTTAATGAATTTAGTTTCTATCCATAAATGCAAACATCTTTTCCATCAATTAGCTACTCATCTCCATATTACACATCCTTCCTCTCAGCGACAGCTAAAAATATAGTAGAACATATATTCTTTCGGAGAGAAAAATTCTGCTTATTTAAGTTTAGGCCATTTTACATACATCAGGAGTGAGGTCTGGTGGATTCAAATATTTTCAAAAGCTCTAGAACTAAAACCTTAGACAATTTGATAATAATTGGTCAAGTATTTTTGAGATACTAAGTTTGCTTTCACATTATAGCAGTGTACCATCCACTATGTAAGGTAGCACAGAATCTGAATAATGCACAAAGTACTTCTAATTATCAGAATCTCAGCCTTTATGGTTTAAGACCCAGTGGAAAACAACACTGCATATAAAGCTGCAGGGGCCTGGTAAGTATTGGATGACCTGCATGGCACTAAACAGAGCCTGTTCCCTCCCCAAATCCATCAGAGCTGCATATAGTTTACTGCAAATCATGGGAGGAAAATTAAGGGAGGCAAGAGCAGCCAAGGAAGATATTGTGGCAATACTTAATGCCAAGCCCAGACTCTAGAGCCAGAGGACAAGCAGCCTCAAGACTTCTATGCACATTCTTATATAAAAAGAGATACTATTAATAGGTACTTCACATTTCTCTCTCCCATATTACTTTTGATGGAGAAATGGAAGCCACTGTTCACATCAACATTAAAATCTGTATTTCTTGAATGCAGAAGTATAACAAAAAAATGAAGATTTTATGGTTTTTTTAAAGATTCAACATGTTCTGAATCTTACCATCAAACCTTACTAAATTTATTTCAAAAGCCAAAAGATAAGAGATGTTAGTTGATTCACCTGTTATGAGTCACTTGCAATTCTGCTAGTAGCTGACTTTTAAACCACTGATCAAAATCCACACTGTCAAACAGCTCATAAGCAGCCAGTCCAACCGCATTATACACTGTACGGGGAAAATATGTAGATTTTTATTTCTTTAAAAAATTGACTTAATTCAAAAACATATGAAATGCCTCTGGTCAATATACATTTTATTTACTATATTGTGTATGAATTGGACACTAAGTAATACTGAGTATGCGAAAGAAAATTTAAGAACTGACGCTGAATAAGATCATGTTCTACCTAGTGCAGTTTTAGATTTCCAAAGCTGGTCTACCTGTTGACTCAGAAAAACAGAAACAGCAGAGAGAGCTGTTTTTCCTATTTGTTTCCAGCATCTTGTAGTCAAGATATATAAGCTCTCTAAATATTCAGGGTCTATTTAACAATCATGGCTAATCACCATTTATAGCAATTGTTTTTCAGCCCATCTGACCAATTAGTAATTACTGCTTTTAAAAAAAATATTTATCTCCATTTCTCCTGAATAGCCTTGCACATATATCCCAGAAACAGGTTTTAGAAAAGAAAGATAAAAAATACCATAAAGAAGAAGAAGAGTTGGTTTTATACAGTGTCCTTCACTACCCGAAGGAGTCTCGGAGCAGCTTACAATCACCTTCCCTTCCTCTCTCCACAACAGACAACCTATGAGGTAGGTGGGGCTGAGAGAGCTCCGAGAGAGCTGTGACTGACCCAAGGTCACTCAGCTGGCTTTATGTGGAGAAGTGGGGAATCAAACCCAGTTCTCCACATTAGAGTCCGCCACTCTTAACCACTACACCAAAGTGACTATTCTCTAATTCTAGCTTTTGTGGCTAAACTACTTTAATGAATTATTCTGGCAGACTTATTTGGATATTGTTTTTCAAAATCAAATAATGCCAATTTGGCTGGAGATCCTGGAGGTTTTTTGTCAACTTCTGGGTGTGGAACAGAAGCCATTGGGGGTGTGGGGGAGAGGTATTTGTGAATTTCCTGCATTGTGCAGGGGGTTGGACCAGATGACCCTGGAGGTCCCTTCCAATTCTATGATTCTAGTTATTAGAATATATTAGAATCCAAGAAACAGAACCTGTTAATAGAAAATAAAATAAACTGAATTTTACCAGCATCTTTAATCAGCAGAGTTGGGGCATCATCTACATTGGTGGGACCTGAAATGAAGGAGAATAGAACAAAAAAATGGAATGCAAACCTATAATTCAGAAAAAAAAATGTATTGTTTATTATTACAGACCAGGTGCTAGGCAAGAGATTGCAGAGAAGGTCTAACTCTACACTGCTAACTCCTAATATTATTGGTACTAGACTGAAGTTACCTATAAGTAAAAGCCAAGACACTGAAATGGAGCAGGGCTATTTCACTCATCCTAAAACTGCCTTTTCTCCCCATTTGAGGGCACAGCCCATTTTATTCCATCCTCCATCTGGACAGAAACCAGAACACACACAGTCCAATTTTTATCCCACATTTAGCAACCTTATTCCACTTATTCTGCTATTAGACCTTATCTAGCACACTGGTGACAGCAAGGGGAGGGTGAGCAGCAATGATACTGTACAGATCCTGCTGGCAGTGGTGCACGTGACTGGGGGGAGACATGAACCTGGGCAAGCACTGCTTCAGTTGAATCTGGAGCTTGCAGCCTTGAGCACAAAATGATGGAACAGAGATGTATGTCTCTTAGTCCCGCTCCATCATAAATTGTAACAACTAGTCCTGCATTTCAGCAACAGCCAGGCATGGTGAAACAAGTAAAACTTGCTTTGATTGTCGGACATGAGAATGGAGCATGACAGACTCCTTCACCTTTAAGAAGAGGAAGAGAGACTTTGCAGAGGGAAACTGCAGTAAGAGGTGGTGAAAAGTTTTGGTACCTGAGTATCTCTTCACAGCCATTCCTGCAGTCTACAGAGTGTGAGAAGTGGCAAGGGAGGATTAAGTCAACATTCTACATATATAATTTCAGGACAAAATGTACCTTGTAGACTGTGAACCATGTCTAGAAGTACTGGAGTAAGAGTCTGATTATATTCATGAAAAATATCAATGAAGAGCACTTCCGTGCAGGGCTACAAAAAAGAAAGAACTGTTCATGATAGAAGGCAAAAATAGGTTTATCAAGTCAATTTTAAAAATAAAACCCAGATAAAACTACTAAATAAAAACATCAACGTGCCTAGTGAAATGAAGCAGTCATTGGTCTCTCAAGGTCCATACTGTCTACCCTGAATGGCATCAGCTCTCTAGGGTCTCAGGTATAGGTCTACGACATCACCTTCCTTCATCTTTTTAACTGGAGATGCCAGGAATTGAACCTGGGACTTTCTGCATGCAAAGCAGGCAATCTGCCACTGAGCAAAAGCCCCTTCCTAATCTCTCTGCTCTCTACAATCATGGTCCAAGAATATTTCTGAACTTCCTGTAACTAACGTTCTTCTTGTGTTAGGGCTATTTTATGCATGCTTATAGCAGCAGGCAAAGCAAAGGGCTAAGACGTATTTGAAAACATACAGCAGAATGAAAACTGGCAAGGGAAACTAAAGAAACCTGAGTGCTGTCATGCACACATACATGCACAGAAATACGTGGCTACATCCACAGATGTTTGGATCTAGCCATAAAATAAGTGCTTTGTCTTTTTTATATGAACAGGTTCCTGACACAGGATTTCAACAGAGTTTCTCTCTGATACTAAACATGTGATACATCATATCATGATTTTATACAGGTATCATGCCATATCAATTTAATGCAGTTTCGAGGTTGTTGTTTGTTTGTTTTTAAACAGTTCTGCTGTGCTGATGACATTACCCTCTCCTTCCCTTCTTCCATGCCAAATTGCAAGGATACTGGGAAGATGGAACGTTTTTTGACCTGGAGAGCTATTACAGGCCACTCCTCCTGCTTGGGAGACTTTGTGGTTGCTGAAGAGATTGGTCGAGATGGCAGGGGCACATCCCTTGGGCTACACAGTGTCCAGGCCCCTAGACTGCTTGGAGTTTATCAGGATTTGAATGCCTTTGCTGGAGTGAGGGAAGGTTATAACAGCACAGCAAAGTACTCCTCTGGATCACATCCTAAAATGTGCTTAAAGGACAGCAGTAAAGTTCATCCCCCCACAAGATATCTATTTAAATTATATCTGGGTGCTTACCCTCAGACTGTATTTCCAAGAATCTCCCCCTGTCTCTTCCACAGCTGCAACATACACACAAGATAACAGGTTTTACACTATAAATATCCAATATTTTAAGAAGAAGAAGAAGAAGAAGAGTTTGGATTTGTACCCCGCCCTTCACTGCCCAAAGGCGTCTCAGAGCGGCTTACAAACTCCTTTCCCTTCCCCTCCCCACAACAGACACCCTGTGAGGTAGGTGGGGCTGAGAGAACTCTAACACAAACTGTCCTTGAAAGAACAGCACTGCCAGAGCTTGTGGCTGACCCAAGGTCACATCAGCAGGTACAAGTGGAGGAGTGGGGAATCAAACCCGGTTCTCCCAGATAAGAGTCCACGCACTTAACCACTACACCAAATACTAGTGAGTCACAAACTTGAGCACAAAAGTTCACAGTTTAACCAAAAACTTGTAATTCTGGTACATAAAAATACTGTGATAGCGATTAATAATTGTGCCAGTTGTTAACTCGTACATTATTTCTAGATATTCTGGAAAATGAGCACACAGTGCATTAAAAAAAAGGCTGATAATGCATAGTTTCTTACTAAAGCCTTCTGGATCCTCTTCCCACATTGTCAGTTCTTCCTCAGTTAACAGAAAATAGTGAGTGACCAATCGCCTGCAAATCTCTGTTAATGTTGGGTATGTGAAGAAAGATGCCTTTATCTTATGAGCTTCAAGCGTTTCAGGGCTGCTGTCTGCAACAAATATTTCACAAGGCCCCAAATAAATATTTTTAATATACAGCAACCAATGTTTTCAAAGCATTCCGAAAGTGACATAATCAGTGAAAGATCCAAATTACCTTCCACGTTTTTTGATGGCTTGTAAGCATAGTTTTTTACAATCATTTTAATCAAATTCATGCACTGGACAATAAATCGCTCAAACACTACTCCTTCACCAGCCTCTGTGAAAACATAGCTTACAGCAAATTCCAATGATCTCTGAATCAGAGAGGTGAATGAAAAAGGATGTTGATCCAAGAAGTCTAAAAGCTAAAAGTCAAGTGAGAGGAACACAATATGATAATTATAACAGAAATACACATCCAAAGCCCAATCTAAGAGATAAGGTACTTGAAATCTTAACAGAAACAGTCATTTCTAGTGACCCTTGATCTATTAATTACTTCTGCACACTTGTTCTTTTGTTTGGTAGTATCAACCATTTTAGTACCACATGATGAACTCTAGTTCTTTTTTCTCTAAACAAATTAGTCAGTTTCTGAATTTACTCTATGCTTACCTCTTTACTGGTTTCTAATATTTCAGACATAATAAAATCATGTTTGTTTTTTTAAAAAAATCTGTGACTGGTTTTACCTAACATTTAGGGATTTATGCCATATTATATTATTCACATTTACAGTAAACTCAGACTCTAAACAGTTATTATCAATAACCTGATCTATTACAATGGCATGCAAAAATAAACAGTGTATTTTGTTTATAAATCACACGAGCCACCAAAATTTTCACATCACTTGAAACAATCATCAGGCAATTAGAGTTTCACGTCCCTAGTGAGACTGCAGTACTTTGTATTAACAAGGTCTTCTGGAAATAGGCTTAATAGAGTAAGGTGAACAACTTTT
The DNA here is from genome assembly GCA_029375565.1 of Gekko gecko. NCBI lineage: Eukaryota > Metazoa > Chordata > Lepidosauria > Squamata > Gekkonidae > Gekko > Gekko gecko. Next base: position 42,038,069 of record JAPDNY010000007.1, on the reverse strand, counting down.
CAAGATAAATAGCCTGTTGGAAGAGTTGCCATTCCTGGATTCTAGGCATGCCACTCTACACAGATTTAGTGAATTTGTAGGCTTAAGTGCCTAGCTCTCATTTCTTTAGAAAAAGCTTCTCATTCTCTCAAGAGAAAATTTACAGGCAGTATTCTGCCTAATTGTTCAATAAAGAAAGTCAGCCATCTTCTATGTTCCAGCATTCTATCGAATGATTACAAGTCACTGCAATGACTGACATAAAGGAAGTAGTGAGATCCTGTTTCATGTTTCCCTACATTGTATATACTGAACAATGAAAAAAGAGACAAACAGGATTTGTGCCTTGTTAATTATTCAGAAGGAAACTACTGCTAAATTTAACTGGCCAGAATCACAGGAAAAAAGGAAATTCCCGACTACCATAGTCCAAAGGAAATCCACAAAAACATTATTGACTTAGGAATGATAAAATGCACCTTTTTCTGCATTCAAAGAATTTATTTCCTTTATTCTTACTGTGCATATTCCAGGTCTGACATTTATTTCTGAAAAGCGTAAGACTTGTTGAAGAGGGAGGAGACAGACAGAAAGACTGGGATAACTAAAAATCAAAACGATTTGCCAGTAATTATTTTCTTTTCACACATCCATTTTTCAACAATTAATATTTGTTCTGTGTTTAATTTCTAAACGTTTCCACTGGTAATTACTAAAACAACCTTATCTTGCTTTTCGGGCTCAGGAGGATCCTCTGAGCAGTCTACAGCCACAAAAATTCATTTAAAAAAATCAAATGCATAAAACAATTAGGCATCCCTGATTTGGGGGTCTTAGATATGGCAGCCTTATTGTCCATCTCTCCAATTTATCTCAGAGGAACAGGAACAAGAGGTGATAGGTAAGCCAGGAAGATCAACATGCATTAGGACCTCACTGAAGCTAGGAGAACAAAGTTATGTAGTAAGTACACTTGGCAATGGAGCAGACTAATAGCAGCAAATGCTGTGAAGGTGAATCAAGGCAGGAAGAGAGGAGGGCATGGTTTCCTCCTCTACTGCAGTGTGAATGGAGGATGTATATCCTTTCTCCTTAAGCCTTTGCCTTTAGTGTTTGCTCAGCTCTTATGCCTGTACCAAGCAATATAAAGTTGTGGCACCATTTTGTACTACACATGACTAGCCCAAGCAACATATTAAAGGCTTCATTTGAACTTACCACTTTAGTGAAAAGAATTATTGTCTTTTCCAGACGATCTCTGCATACATTATCCACACCTATACTCTTGCCTGGTAAATAAATAAATTTGGGCTGCATTAAGTTGCACTTAAAAGTATTCACAGTTTGTAAAGGTAATGTAAAACTGTTCCATATTAGTCTCATAATGCCCACATTTAGATGCACAGATGCTGCATCATGATAAACACGCAGGAGAAACATGATGGACAGATCAATAATAGACTGCAGTTTAAATATTCCACATAGTTACTGAATCCTAGTGGCAAAGAAATTCTTAGTCTGAATCTTGCCTCTGCCATGAGTTCACTAGCGTGCCTTAGACAAGCCACTCTCTTTTCACCCTTATGCCTCATCTACAGTGCGGGGAGGATAATACTGATCCACCATTACACATTACTATGTTAAGGATGTAATGTAATGTTTCACTGCACTGTATGACAGGTTTTTTTTAATACAGCTTTATCGTCTGTATTAGTATGTTCTCTAATCTTATTGGCTCTATGTACTATACTGTTCTTATTACATTACTTTGGGTTGTAATCTGCCTCAAGTCTCAGCAAGAAATGGAGACTGCAAAGTAAATAAATACTGTTTTGCTATAAAAATGGTAATGCTCCTTATTATTTAAAAAAAACCAACCCCCCCTTCATTTAACTTAAAAAAAAAAAATAGCACATCCTAGAGAAAAATTCTAGCAGAGTTGCTGGTGTGCTGCTTTCCCATACTTAGCAAGTTTTTTACATAGGGAAACATTTAAAAATGTGTTCATCACCTTCATTTGGAAGTTACACAACCACTTCTACCAAGAGTCTATCATCCTATCCCATTGCATGGACAAACCAAGTCTCAAGTTCCTTTAAAAAAAGAGGTATAGAAAATAGAAGAAGATTTGGATTCAAAGATCCCCCAAAGCGTGCAGAAGTCAGAGATTCCTGAACCCACCCCAAAGATCATGTTACAGATATGGAAGCATTCAGAAAAACTAAGTGTAGGCTATGTTTTGCTCCTACTGTAAGTGACAGAAAAGGTAATTTTAACAATCATGACTGCAAACCGATCAGGCAACAATCATAAACAACGGCAAACTATTCAAGGCATAGAAACTAATTCTGGAACATAAATGAAGAAACTGGAATGTGTTCAGAAAGGAACAACACAATGCAGTTGTATCTGAGTAGAGAAAGTCACTAAGACCATATGAGATGTAAAGGAATAATTCAAAACTCATTATATTTTAGAGAAAAGCTGCAATATTTTTTCTTAATGCAGACAGAACTTTCATGAACAAGTGATGTATGTCAGTTCCAACAACAGTTGCAAGACTTTTAATTAAGAAGTATTTTATCATTTGGCAACAAAAGCCAAGACATATTTTACTACTGAAAACATCATGCAAAAGGTGAAAATAAGCCTTCAGATACTTACTACATTCCAGAAACTGCTTTAATCGCTCAAATACTGCATGTAGAAATCCCTAGAAGATGTGAAAAAAACATTTAAAGGATAACTTTCACAATTAACTATATAACACAGAGTTCTATTTTCCCAAAGAAAGTGACAATCATTTTATCAGCTTGCTAGTGGCAGAAAGCAAACAAATGAGAAAAGGGGAGCATGAAGCATTGCAGAAGCAGCAAAGTAGGCGACAGAGAGTAGGGGGTAGGACAAGTTGGATGGAAGCAGGCGTAGCTATTATTCTAATTCAAAGTATCAAAAGACAGTAACTTAGTTTATTATGATAATAAAAACTCAATGTCAGTTTTCTGATTTTTTAAGCTATTTGCTCTATTTTTTAACCATAATAAAAAAATTAAACGGGCAATAATATTAATAGTTTAAATCTCAACAAGTCAATACGAAGGTTACCTTCAAATTTTAACAAGCCTATATAGTGACCCCACTGTTCATATCTCTTTTGGATGCTGACTGTCATTATCTTAGAGACTTTCAGGCATAGCAAATATACTCCCCTGATTCTAAACATGCTTGATCAGTCTTCCAAACAAAGCTGTTCATATTTGCACTCTAGACAGCATCAGCACTTTCCATTTTCATCAGATAAAATTCTTCCAGACATTTATTTATTTAGCAGTAAGAACTGTAGTAGGAACTGTAGCAGTAAGAATTAGCAGTAAGAACTGTCATAGTCTCAGTTCTTAATTCCAAAGACATTTAACCACATTATTTTTAAAAAATGTATTTACAAAAAAATAAGCATGTGTGTTGCTTACCATGACCTCTGCGTTCCGATGGGGCTCCACAAAGCCATGAACAGTCAATTTACGAAGCACTGAAAAATGAAACAAGGTTATTGCCTCAAAATAAACAGGTCATTTACCTGTTACTGACATTCATTGGGTGACCAACTGTGTGTTCACACTGATGGGCTTTGCAGCTGCACAGAGCATCAATTTGAAAACTCCCAGAGCTAACCTTTAGTTTAAATAAAACTTTGACAGTACATGCCTGAATGTGGCACCATTTCCATCACCTTTTTTCAACAGGAAGATCTCCAGGAGGAGGGTAGGGTCAAGGACAGTATATCTGACTACTGTAGATGTGGGGGGAGGGGGAGCAAGCTGTATTGTGTATCCCAGCTTGATGATAGTCAAGACCAAGCTGTTGTTGATGAGAGCTTCTGATGTTGACAGATGGTTATGAAAATGCAGAACTGGCAAGGAGGTCAAAATCAAACATCCTGACTTAGAACACCGAGGGATAAACTGAGGCCTAGGAAAGGAGGAAGATTTGCTGATGAAAAGCAATCCAAGGAGTGGAGTGGTCTGCTGTGACAAAAAGATCTGAAATGTTGCTTCTGGTCTTGGTGGTGGTGGATATAAGTTAAATAGAGAGAGCAGTAGAGTTTAACTTCTGGACCCTATTCCAGCATGTCATCAGTTAGTTTCTATGCATGCGGACCAATTTTCTTACCTCCTCATCTGCAAGCACAGAGTGGAATTCTGTTTCCCTTTGCCTTGGGAGGCCTCCACTACAACGGAATTTTAGGAGCAGATGGATGAAGAGAAAGTTATGTTGCTTTCTTGTTAGGTCTTCCATAGGCTTTCAAATCCTTTTGATGTGGAAGGTATGGAAACTGACATCTCCCAGGAACCCTTCTCCACTTGAAGTAATGCAAGAAGCATGAGGAACTACAACTGGTGTTTGGGCATCCAGCATCCATGAGCCCAAATACCGGGACATGAAGTTTGAGATTATTTTATTTCCAGTCCCAAAGAGGTAGCCATTTGCATCAGCTCCTTTGTATACATTCTCTAATCTTCAATGGGGAGAGAACACCTTGCATCAGTCACTGAGAGGGCAGGAAGTGCCTGAAGCATCATGATTTTCCTCCTTGGGATACAGGAAGAAAAGATGCCTCCATCTACTTCTACAAGGAGCTGGGTCCAACACAGACAACAACCGGTACCAATATAAGTAAAGAAGCATGTACTACCACTGGTACCAAGGAACATTCTACATGTTCTAAAGGAGAAACAAGCATCAGAAGTGGTGGGCAGGAGCCCCACAGCTGATGAGAACAAGAATCAGTGTTGATTGTCACATAATGAAACCCAAGGCAAAGGCTGGTCCTCAAAGCTTACAAAAGAATGTGGTGAATGATGCTTTTTTAGGAGGCAGTCAAGTCCTGGTCCTAATTTCTGTGGTACTGCTTTTCTTACTCCCAATTATAGGGAAGGTGATGCAGAGAGATTGGCTCAAAGTGACCCCATGGACTGTACTCATGATACTGAAGCTGATAAAATTGTCTCCAGGAATCTGATGATGAATGCTTGGAAGAGACATGGTATCATCAGCAGCATGAAGAACTAGCCTAGGAGGCCTCAGTGGAGGTGGGTCAGAGTGTGGAGATTAGAGAATATCCTGTTGATAGTCTTCCAAATGGCATTAGAAGAATAATTCTACAAGTTAAACTGATTCTTCGCAGCTGATGGTATTCCTGGGATTTGGATGACCTTGAATTTCCTCCAAGAAAGGTTCCAATGGTACTGGGGCCACATCTGCTGAAACACATGGGGAAACATCCTCCCCAGGGGCTGGGAACAAGGATGGGGGAATAGATCTCTGTTTATCTGTCTTACACTGATGTTTCTTGTTCCTCAGTCCCAACTGTGATTGGACTTGACAGTCTGATCTTTGCTATCTTAGTACTGAGGGAGTTGACAACAATAGTTCTGGCACAGGAAGATGTGCTAGCAGACAGTTTTTGGCACAATCGCCAATTCATTGACAATCACCTCAGAAGCAGAGATAGCAATTTCCAAGAGAGTCGCTCAGAGCTGGGAAGACTGGTTGTATACTTCAGCCAATTGGTACAAGCCTGACTGATCGTGGCCATACCAACTTTCTTCCACATTGCCAACACTTTTAAGAAGTTGCACTTTGCAGTACAGGTGTCAGGGCACCACACAGGACTAGATCAAATGAGAGGGGTTTGTCTCTGGAGAATGTTCCAATACAGCTGTGGTGGAGAAAAGAAACCTGACTGGGTAGACATGATTTCTCCCTCTCAGGCATGCACTGTTGACATTGTACCTCTGAGAGGAGAGTATTTTTGTGCACAAAATCTTGCTTTAGAAATGTTCAAATCAAAGCTCTTCACACGTGCAAAATCCATCAGAGCAATGCACAAGACCATGAAGAAAAAGACTATTTAGCACTCGTATAAAAGATACTAATTGTTTATTATCCAACGTAATAATACACTTCTGCTTCTTAAAACAGTGAATATACTTGGAAGTTTTAAATATTTGACTCCTCACTATACTGGAATGATTTTAGCATTCAAGTCATAAGAAATAAAGCTACCAGCAAAACAAAGAGAAGGTTACAGAAATTTCACTGAAGGCCATCAACATTTTCAAAGCACAACAGGTTCTTTTCACCTATTCTTCCATATATTCACAAAGAAATACAATATGCCCTCTAAATATTTTTGCCATAGGCTGAAGTCTCTAACAAAATGCATAAACAATTTAGAGTGAAGTGTGCTCAAAATGTTTGCAGAAGTGGAAGCATCTGAATTTTTGGGGCCATTTTTTGTGTATCTCTAAAAAAACCCCAACATTTTGAAATACCTTATGTTTTGAATACTGCATGTGCTGTCTTAAACAACATAAGAAAGAAGTCTTCTAAGAAATTCAGGATACATAGGTGTAAATAAGATATAAAAGCATTTTTAAATTTTGCCTTCAACAAGGTTAGTTCTCTAGCTACATTACAGACACTGAACTGTCCTGCTCATCATTTTATTTGAAACACATGCCTACAATAATCAGACTGCACTAGCCCAGCATGCAGTATATTCTTGATAAAGAATAAGCTGTCAGACTATTCCAGCATATAACATGAAGAATGTATTAGCTGATGAAGAAGCTGCACTCTGCACTTAATGCTGGTGAGTCAGGAGGCCAGAGTACTATGATTAGTTTGTTTCTCTGCCAAATTCATGGTGCAAATAATACAAGAGAAGTATGGTAGGTGTGCAGTGTATACTGTCAGAACTGGCCAAAGGAGATTACAGATATTTGGCTATAAGGCTCACTGGGTAGCCCTGAGCCAGTCAATAACTCACACAGTATTATGGCTGATGAAAAATTGGAAAGCCCATCTCATTTAGCAACTCAGGGGGAAAATCCATACACACAAAAGCCTTGGACATATTTATAGGTAATCCAATAGGATGATATACCAAAAAACAGATAAACAGATCAGCCTGTCATACCTTGCAATGTAGCGTATTTCTAGAGCCAAACATGAATGGTATTAACACATGGAATTTACTGCCACAGGAAGTGGTGGTGGCTATAAGCACGGACAGCTTCAAGAGGGAATTAGATAAGCATATGGAGCAGAAGTCCATCAGTAGTTATTAGCCACAAGGTATAGATAGGAACACTCAGGCAGGGGCAAGTGATGCTCTGTATTCTTGGTGCTGGGGGGGCAACATTGGGGGCTTCTAGTGTCCTGGCCCCGCTGCTGGACCTCCTGATGGCACCTGGTATTTTTGGCCACTGTGTGACAGAATGTTGGACTGGATGGGCCATTGGCCTGATCCAACATTGGCTTCTCTTATGACAAATTTTGCAGTCGACTGCATCAGTACTTATGAAAACTGTCTATACGATGCTATTTAAAATCACTGGGTAAATCAACATAAATCTATATTTTGAAACTATATATTAAAGAAAAGCTCCAACTGCCCAAAAGAAGCAGACTGCAATTTTGCATTCCCTTTTTACCAGCAAACAAGCTGCACATGGAAAATGAAAGATGTTCTTGATGATTGTAAGGATTGTACATTGAACTCTCTAAGGAGTCAGGCTGCTCTAATCCTGAGCAGAAATAAGCGAATGCCACTTTACCGTATATATTTACAGTTGTACACCAACTTAACACATTAATTACCTTTCAATGATAACAGTGTTCTTTCTAATGAATTACTAATAGCGGTTTCATCTGTAGTACAAATCTGTTGAAGGAAGGTATCTGTATGATGATTCCATAGGGAACAAGTAAAGCTGTAAATTCCAGAGGCTAACTGCAATTAAAACACAGAGATAATTTGCTCATAAAACTTGCTAAAGATAAAACAAATGTTGGAAATCTTTTAAGCTTCAAAAGAAGCGTGTTAAGTGGCACTGGGTAACAGGAGTTTTTCCTCAAACCTACCTGCTGAATCACAAAATTTGCTTCATAGGTTTTTGGAATCTAAAGTGTATATTTTTACAATGATATATGAGGTCACTATGGGGGGAGGAGGCACTACTCACATAAAATCAGAGGACAGGAACCAAAAGCTAACCTGCAAATTGTTTTTTTAATCCAAACAGACTCCAAGAATGAACAATTGTTCCTTATGCCACATGGCTGTTTTTGAAACTACATTTCAAATCCTGTTTAAGATTGGCAAAAGAGAACTGCTACTCAAATGGAAAAAAGTCATTTAATTTACTAAGTAACAGCCACTTAGTAACAGCCAAGGCTTTTGCTTTATTTCATGGAAATGTTGATAGGATGTACTTTCATGGCTTGCATTAACATTAGACTGCAGATTAGTATGAATTATATTTATAGCTTTGCTTTAAAAACCATTTCATCATTAGTTCCTTTAATATATTTTCAGGGCATACAACACAGATTTTTTTTTTTTAGGGGGGAGAGAATTCTACGTAATGTAAGCAATGAAAGCTCCTAAAATACAGGGTCGCTTTTACTGTCATTATCTGTCAGTGAAAACCTAACATTATAGTAAGGACTCTCTGTATACAGCAGCAACAGGAAGCTTTTTATCGCTGTTTCAAAAGCCATTTAACCTCCAAAGCATAATGCAAACATCAGATTGAGAAGGCACACATGGTCCCAAACAAAGAACACCACCATAGAAAAAAAGAAAAGAGTATTTTAAAGTGTTATTCCTAAACAAGACTTTATATATACACACTGCACAACACCATCAGACAACAGTTAACAGATTTTAATGTGAGACTGGGCCACTGCAGAATGAAGGATCTCTAACACAGATTAAGAATCAGACCATTGGATTTAGGATCCTTCTGTCAACTCATTCACCTGTCCCCCAAGAGTCTCATTTACAAATTACATTTATACCAGCATTAGACATGGTTAAAACCAACCAGGCTCTCATCATTATCAGGATTTGACAACACACTACAAATCTGGATCCATGCGGGCTCTCTTCCAATATCCCAACCACAGCAATAAGGGACAGCAGACCATTGCAAAGAACCATTTTACAATCATCTGGCAATTTTATTTCATTCTCAAATTAAGCAAAAAGGAAAACTGAACTGTAAAACAACTACCATTCCAACACATATAGCCTGACACCGAAAACAAACTTGCCTTACCCATAACATAATTATATAAAACATTAATAGACATGAATATTGAACTGAACATTCTGCTAAGCAAAATTATTTTCAGTGCAATATAATGTGCAGAGGACTGAAGTTGAATGCTGTAAGGTCAGGGCCAAACTACATGTTACATCTACCAATAATCACCATGGAAATCTGTAGCAGGACACCAGCTGCAAGTTCCCTGAGGGAACTCAACTCACAAACTCTGCAGGGACCTAATTCAGATTGGGACCACAATGTGTGGGGGAGGGAGAGGCTCCTGCATACATCTGGAGCCACTTCACACTCCCACAGTATGATCCCAATCGAAAGTGTGTCCCGTGGGGTTTATGAATTCAGTTTGCACAAGGAACTCACAACTGGCTACCTGCTGGAAGCCACCGTCTAGGGGCTGGTGTGGTATAATGGTTAAGAGTGTTGGATTAGGATCTAGGGGATCCAGGTTTGAATCCCCACTCTGCCATGGAAGCTTGCAGGGTGACTGTGGGCCAGTCCCAGACACTCAGCCTAACCTACCTCCTATGGTTGTTGTGAGGATATAAGGGAAGAGAGAAAAATAATGCAAGCCATTTTGAATCCCCACTGAAGAGAAAGGCAAGGTATAAATGAGTAATTAGCTTAGAACTCAGCCAATATGCCACACTGTGAAAAGCACGGCAGTGATTAATAAAATGACACAAATACTGCATAGTGTTATCAGACAACTCGAAAGCTGTTCCAGGTACGGAAACCTTACCAGACTGTGTGTTGAAACTATTTTGATGACAGATACAAAGCTAAGCAAAATGTAAACTAATTAAACTTTCCCCCAAAAAAGGTTATTTAAATTACAGTAAAGTATGGCAGGATGGAGGCAGATGGCTGTTAATTTGCAAGTATTATGCATGTATTTCTCAGACATAATCCCATTTGTGTCTTAACACACAATTACTTTTCCCAGAAAATAAATGAATTTTATCCATTCTAAAAAAAAATGTGTGCATTATATATCTAAGCCCCCCTTCCCTCCGCACCATAACCATGTGAGCAAAAACCCATCTGGTGTCCTATACATCATGCTCCAGACTTCACAATTTCACTGTAGGGAAAGGGCTTTCTTACATTATGTTCATTAGAACAAAAACTTCTTGCATGGTGTTTTAGATTTTTAGAGAAATTTTAAAAATGATAAAAAGCTGTTACAAAGAGTATTGTTAGCATGATGTCTGCATTTAAACTTGTAAGATGTAATAAAATATGTGCTATGGACATGGAGATAAAACAGAGTGGATAAAAAAATTAACTTGATTTAGTAAGACCTGATGCAGATTATGTCTGGTTATGCTGCACCTAAATTCCTATACCATAGCTGAGAACTGGTTGCAAACTAGGATGTGAAACTACGAGTCACAGACCATATTTTGGGCTCAAGTACTTCCTCATCCTTCCTTTCTTCACCATAATTTGCTCTTTGCTCTCCAAAACAAAGATGCCAATGTGGTTCACAGGGCAGAGACCAAACTGTAGCCCATGTTCCAAATAGGGGAGTAAAAATCTATCGTTTCCCAAGTATAATAGGACTCACTCATATGTTACCTGTGACACCTTCCCTCTTACTCCTAGGTATGGGGGGAAATTATTTTCAGGTTTATGGCATCTGAACATGCAAGCTCTGTTTTATTCTTATTCTGCAAACCACAGTTCCAAACTTAAAGAATTTTGGGGAATTAAAGATTAAAGAATTTTTGAGAATCCTGGTACACAGTGTAAAACACAAACTATAATTTACCATTCTCAGTCCAGAACATATCAAAAACGTGAGTCCACGACACAGAATAAATAAAATCTAAGCACATCTGTCCTGACACTGAAAGAGAAATGTATCTTCCTACAAAATTTATCTTACCATGTGTAAAATTGAGGGGTGCCCTGAATGCTCAAGAGATCTTTTTCCCCTCTAATTCCTTGTCCAGCAACCAGCAGAGACTTTAAAGTTAATCAGCATTACATTTAAAATGGAGTCTGGAAAAAGGTTCAAACAAGCTAACCATTGTTAGCATCAATCTGCCTGCAAACAAAATGCTACATTATGTATAATGCTGAATGGGGAAGGGATGGAGGAATTTTCTGGGAGGGGAGGAGGATGGGGACACACAAGGGCATGGTGGATGCCCAGTCTTTTATTCATGGTTAAAAGATCAGGAAATATTACAACTATCCTGGGTTATATTCACTGGGTTTACTGATCCTGCATTGCAAAGGAGCACATCACCACAGTAAATCATAGTAAAGGATAAATAAAAATGCTCTCAAAAAGAAACCTCACTTGGACAGTAGCATTCCATGTTTCCAGTGCTGTTCTCAACCACCCTGCTCTAAATGGAGAACAGAAATACCAAAACTTCACTCCTGACGCAAGACATTAATTTGGATTAAACGGTGTTTTACTGAAAGTGATACTTACATCATAGAAAAGTTTTCTGTCTGCAGCAAGCCGTTTTGATGCCAAAGTCTTTGTAACATGATAGAAGGTAAGCAAAGCTCTGTGTTGGCGAAGATCATCCTGAATTTTAACAGATTCTACAAGGGTGGGAATGAGTTCTGGCCACTGCCGCGGGCAATCGAGCCGAGCAACTTTTGCTATCAGGACAGAAATCTGCGTTGCAATCTATAAAGACAACCAAAAGTAATTAATAATTATCATATGGCCTTGTGTGTAGCATAGCCAGGAGATCCTAAGATTGTCTGGCAGCCAGACTTGCTAGCACTTTTTGCGTTATTCACTACTAGGTGGTGAGCTACACCTTTTTTAGATGAAAGAAGTTTCAGAGTTGGTTTGCCATTGCCTGCGCCTACGTGATGACCCTGGTATTTCTTGGAGGTCACCCTTCCAAATACTAGGCAAGGCCGACCCTGCTTAACTTCCAAGATCTGACAAGATCAGGCTAGCCTGGGCTATCCAGGTCAGGGCACCTAACAGTAACACCGAGAGTTAAGACAGCAGGCACATATGTCAGGGTCATGCCCATAATCTAAAACAGAGTTAATGATTAAACCCACTGATTTCCATTTTAACAGCCTCACATGCCTGTTGGAATATCAACTAACATCTTAACAAAGTTAAGCAGATGAATCCATTCAAAAATTATGCTGTAAGAACAAAGAACTTCCCTGGAATTCACAGTGTAATCCTCAACAGTTACACCATTCTTAAATTCACTGAATTCACTGGGCTTAGAAGGTTGTAACTCTGCTTTAAAAATGTACTGCTAGCAGTTTATCCTCCTACACATGATGCACCCTGCACAACCATGTTCTCAGATATTGCCATGAATTTGGTACAGCAGTCTGGATCTTCCTTGCAAATCTCTATGGATTTTTCTTGCATGGAAGTCTATTGAAAATCTAAGAAAGGAAAAGCAATTTGCTTAAAGAATCTCCAGATGCACAATTACTGTTGGTACAAATGAGCCATCATCATGAATATTTTGCTTACATGAGCAACCATGAAATATTTCTTTAAACGTATAATTTTCCCCCCAAAGTAAAGTCCATTCCATTATGAATTTAAGGAAATTGAAAGGTACACAGTCCTTGGAAGAGCATTATTAACCTTTTTATATCATTACTAACCTGATTTATTGGCTCATTGAAGTTCGCAATAAGCCCTGCACGCAATGTAGATTTCTCCTCTTCAGAAAGAGCACTGGTGAAACACAGACATATATTAATGAGTAAAGATGATCATAAAAAATACACAGAAGTACAAACTTTTCATTTCCTAAAAATTAAACATCTGAAAGCTTTCTGTGCTTGGCAGGACTACTTCCTGGCAACATTCAACTAGAGGGCAAATCATGCAGGTGACTGTAAAATGGTGATGTAATCCTATGCAGGTCTACTCAGAAATAACTCCCATTTTAGTCATTGGGGCTTACTCTCAGGAAAGTGTTCTTAGGACTGGAGCCAAAACATCAGACCAATAATGCTAGTTCACTAAAGGGTTTTTTTTTCCTTAGAATGTTTTATAACTCGTACATATAACCACCATTTTGTGAACTTAGCCCTTTCAGAAAACGACTCATCCTTATTAAACTAAGTTACGATACCACTGTGATATAATGGATTATACTGAACTTAGCCTAGCAGGACCTGGGCTCAAATCCCCACTCAGCAACTAAGTTCACTGAGTGACTTTGGACCAGTCACTTTCTCTCAGCCTACCCAGCTTCACAGATTCATGGGATGACAAACAAGGATAAGCACCATGTATGCTATCCTCAGTTATCTGGGAAAACAGCAGGCTAGAAATGTGACCAATAAAAAGTGTGCCTGTTTTACTTGGCCGCTACATATAGATTCAACAATTTTGCTGCCATGCAAAATGTCAATACAAGAAAAAATGTCACATTTGACTTAGTAGTAAGGTTAACAGCATAAACTCTGGGAATTAAGTACAGACTGAAACTCTAGAAACAGGTGTGTGACATGCAGGGAGATTATACACTAAAGAAAGAATGTCTGAGGTTTAGTTTGCCTGGTACATTTATGTCTGTAGAAAAAGAGAAAGCTCTGCTCTATTTGGATCTTCCTTTGTGCTTCTCTGGAAGGTGCCAGAGCTTGTAAGCAATTTATGAATATAAGTACAAATCAAGGTAATCTTAAATATTAGTATTTTGCTGTTTATGACTCCAATTGCAAAAACAGTAAAGACAATAAACAATAAATAAATATTAGTATTAGCAAAAACTCTTCAAAATATCTAAATACAAAATAGAAGAACTATAAGGATTTGGGCCCTTAGGAAATTGAACCATTTTGCTGTCTGAAAAAAATGCATAACATGATGAAGAATGGCAAAGGATGAATACACATTAAAGGCACATTCAGGGTAAATTGATTTCAAAAACACTTTAGAAAGGAGGATTTAGATATAAGAAATGAAAAAGACCTCTGAAACCTGTTCCTGTTATGCAATACTGACACCTATTGGATGGCTGAAGTAATCGCACCCTTTCCTCCCCCACAATTGCACTTTCAGGAAATCATTCATGATTTAGAAACATCTCTTTAGCACTGAATGTTAATGATGAGTTGCTCCATTTAATGATGTTAATGGTTTTATGTTAATTATTAATTTATTCACTTAACCACTTGAAATTAGCTATGTAAACATTAACTATTATTAACAAACATATGAACCAACAAAGCTGTGGAACAGATAATACTCATTTGAATAACTGAACAAACGTTCCACTTCTGAAAAGCTTGCTGAGTTCACTTCAGTTGGTATATTGACTACACAGGCATTTTAGAAATGTGTTAATAAAACATGCATCCAAAGATGCATGACATTGCAATATATGATGTGAAATCATTCAGATTTTATCCTATGAAATTTGCCACCTTTAAGCTGTAAGAAACTTATGGAAAGAGTGGCATATAAAACTTGTGCATAAAGGTAAACAGGAAAAGTTAATAAATTGTCACTGAGCCATGAAATAGAAATTCTACTACAGTTGAAAGACACAAAAATAACCAAGCTGATAAGAATGACTAATGATCAAAGTAACACAGACTCCCACCCCACCTCTGGCAGAAATGTCCCCCCACAACAGTATTTCTCATATGCAGGTGTGCAGGTCAGAACCATGGCACAGTGGTTTCCCACTCAGAAACACTGTTTTTCTTTTACCTGAAATAACCCTGCAGAAATACTATTTGTGTTGCTGGGAAAATTTAACAAGAAATGGTAGCTCAGTAAGGCCATTCAGGTCAGGAAAACAGTGGGGGGGGGCCCTTAAAATCTCATCACTCCTTGTGCCACAATGCTGATCAAAATCAAGTCCCCATGTGCCAGCTTTCTAAAGAAACAAAAAGCAAGGGGACCACCATTCACAGAACTCCTAGAGTTACAAATATGGTAAAAAAAAAACCCCATGGGACAGGTACGCTCCACATGATATAGAGAGCTAACTGGTGATTGTCTGCATGTAGCTCAAAAGATGGCCACAGTTGTATGAACGAGATATAAAGCAACAAAAGAACTGTGAACATCATGCTAAAGTGGTGTTTATCTTAGTAACCTGGTTTGAATACACCAAATTAACATACAAATAAGCACAAATTACAGGTTGTTTGTTCTTAAACAAAGTGGATGTTGTTGTAGATGTTGTAATGTTAACGGTGGTCTCCAAAATGATCTACCGTTTCGATTTCTCTACAAACATCACATTAAACATTAATATACTACAAACGGAACAAGAAATTGACTCCAGACAAGTTGTTTGTAAGGTATTTCTGTAATGATTTATAGAATTGTTCATTCAAGCAGGGTTACACTATGGGATAAGTTTGTTTCATAAACGTATTATTGTTTTTTCATAAGGTTCTTCAGTAGCTCGAATGCTACTTGTTTCTTCATTTCAATTTTTGTCTTCATTCAGAAGAGAGAAATTGAAATGGTAGATCATTTCGGAGACCAACATTAACATTACAACATCTACAACAACATCCACTTTGTTTAAAAACAAACAACTTGTAATTTGTGCTTATTTGTATGTTAATTTTGTGTATTCAAACCAGGTTTCTAAGATAAACACCACTTTAGCGTGACGTTCACAGTTCTTTTATTGATTGTCTGCATGTTACAGCTGCTATCTTGGGGGTAATGCCAGGGCTGGAGGGGTAAGAGATTGGTAACAGTTGCCAGGAGGGGGATAAGGAGGCAGTGGCAAAGGTGGTCATTGCCGCTGATGAAACGAAAGAAGGCAAGGAAGGAAGCACCAAAAAATCTAGTGGAAGAAGTGCCCTCCTATTAGCTTAATGGAAGTAATCTGCATGCATATAGGCGAGAAGGAGGCTTAGAGCAAAAAAGCAGTTACTGCACTTTCTCTTCCTAGACATCTACCCTTCCTCCTCACCATGCAGCCGCTTCTAGGTCCTGCCTTCAGCCTTTAACTCCCCCCCTACAAAAGCCATCACTGGCCAGCTAATTAGGGGGACTTGGAGCAGAATGCATGCCCAGCTCTCCTCCATGAGAACAAGAGGAAGGAGGAAACAAGGGACAGCAGGGAGAGGCAATGGAATTCCTACTTCCCCACCGACAAGTTCTTGTGGGTGGCCTTCATGTATTTTCCTTTAAGATACTCTTTCCACACTACTTGTCAGAAAATTAATATTTTGCAGATCACCAAAAGCCAATAAAACACACTACTGCAAACAAGAGACAGAAAATTCCTTCCTTACTGTGGTGCCACTCGTCTCCAATACCGGTCAATTCCATTTTTGAAATAAAGCACCGCTAACCACCGCACGTTCACGTCCAAGGCATGATTTGTGAAAATATTCTGTAAGGAAAATACAGAATTCAACACACTTCTTTATATAGAGAGACATATATGGATATCACATTACTTCACTATATCATGTGTTAACAGTGAAGAATAGCACAAGGGAGATAGGAAATCTATATAATTCCAGTTGGATTTAATGGAAACAAATACAGCTTTAAGAAAAATCAGTATATAAAGCCATTGTGCCTTATCTGCTCTTATTCCTTGTCCCTTGGCATCCAAAAGGGTGGTATGTACAGGAATCTCTTATCTGCTGGGATATGCCCCCCCCCCTTTGGGGGGAGAGGTCCTCACAAAGGTGTGGCGGTGGGACAGTTGTGGGGAAAGCTCCACTCAACATTTAGCTATACCAGTATTCATCACCAGGAATATAATAAACACCACATTTTCCTGTTACCCTCAGCTTTAGAGAGATTAGACGGTTCTAGAGGGTGCTGGGGAACATTCTGATGAAATGCTAGCTTCTATGTTTCAATGGAAGAGACTCTGCTTTTTTGCTTCTTCACCCCAGGAGCCTTTGGGGCATCTTGGAATCCATCTTTCACCCATCAACATGTCATCTAATAAAGTCTGCAACGCTTTCAGATCTCCAGTTTAAGGAAGCCACAAACTGCAGGTTTTGGGCTCTTTCAACATGGCCTGAAATAACTTTTCCTTTCTTCCCTCCCTGTGCTTTCCACATGATACGACAGCTACAAGGATACAAAGGTGTATGGGGGGGGACCATTTAGCATAGGTTATCTGGATAAACTGTGCATGTCTTTACCCCTAGTGTAATTAATAGTAATTTGTGATGGGGTATGAATGCGTGTGTATGCACATGTATTTCTGAGGGAAAAGCAATGTAGAAGGGGAAAGGGTTAACCCCATGCAGGCACTATGGCCCTGATCCACACACACAAACTGGTGACTTTTTAACATTTAAAAATATGCCTGTAGATCTGATTATGGATCTCCCTACAGCATGCAACATAAACACAAATATGGCAGACAGGACAGATGCAAGCAATTTCACGACGAGAAGTCAGACCCACCATGGACCTTCTGTGTAAAAGATTAAATGCAAATGGCCTGCATTATATAAATAAATGAGTAAGCTCTGTTAAACAAATACAGAGCGATGCACAGCAGCAGTGCTTGTGAGACTGAAGAAATAGTATTTGAGCAATGTCCTAGGGTGATCTCTCAAAAGAACATACCTTCTTTTCAATAACTGCAAAATCAAAGATATAATTCTATGTAAGAAATCATAATCCATATTATATCTGATATAGACTATCTTCTAGATAGCTTTCCCACCCCCCGCAATGATATCTTTTAGTTCTCACAATGCTCAGCAACTAGAAGAAACCAAGCCTGGTGAAATCGCTGTCACCCAGTTCCTCAGCCTACCTACAGAAAATGAATTCAGTTAAGAATGGTGAAAGTTCTGGCATTAGTATTCATATTCACTGTACAAACGATGGATGGCATATATGCCATTATTCTAATTTTTATCCTTTATACAAATTCATACTATATTGATATTACATGTCATCAGTTTAAGCACATCAATAAAACATCTACTGAAACTCCTTTTCATTATAAATTGTGGTCCATTTCAGATTCTCAGTCAATTAACTGAATTAGCATAAACAGCCCTTGGGGCCATTCTTCTGAATTGGAATAGCTAGAAAAACACTTCCAATTCTTAGGATCTAAAGCAAACAGACTCTAACTTTGTTATTTAATTCCAATTAAAATCCATTTCCTCCCTTTGAATTACTATGGCAAGGATAAAAGAGTAAAAGAAAAGCATATCCCCTGATCTGCTAGCTTTCTGCAAGTCCTTTGAAACATGAAATAACATTTAAACATTTAGGGAAGATGACGCAACACACTGCACTGACACTTTTGAACCGACGCAGAGCTTGTTTCAAATGTGTAAAGACAGAATTCACAAAGCCCATTCCTCCCACATCTGTACTAGCTTGCTCACAGCTGGCAACTGCAATGAAACAGGCATGTTCTGAGTTTCAAAGGGAATTGGTAATATACTATTTTCAAACTGAACATAAGCCCATCAGTGAATGAATTGAGGCCAAAGTATCTGACACAGAAACAAATCCCAGTACCTCTTGGTCCCATTCCCACTCTTCACAGAGTCAAGGCCTATGTAGGCGTCTAAGCAGATTAGAACCAGTCCAGGAAGACAAGGAAAGATGTTGCCATACAGAGTAGAAAAGAGGAAGAAGATGGAAGCACCAAGCCGCCCTGCTCATCCCAACAGCATTCTCAGACCTTACAAGAATAGAGGGAACTTTTCTCACCCTACCCATTCCACAGGCAGGCATTATCACTGTGTATCTAGCACAAAACAGTGGCTGCAACTCAACATGCATATCTGTTTAGTGATGTACAGCTGTCCTTTAAGGGTATCTTTCCAAAAATCCTAAATGATTAAGGATTCAGTCTCCATTCTAGTTAAGACTAGTCACATCCATACCACCAGTCCTAATGATTCTAGGAACCTAAACTGAAAGTTCGCTCAGCAAAGCACTTCATTTATTCCTCTAGAGAGAGGAGTTTTTTTCTGGGGGTTGGAAGGGAATATGCCCTATTACAGGAATGAAGTGTTTAATCCAGTCAGTTAACATGCATTTTCAAATCTACTGGTCACAAAAATGAAATGCAAGAAAACATGACATTTACGTTTCTAAATCATTATGAATAAAAGAATCACTGCAACAGAAAACATCTTCCTCTCTAACAAGGCATCTATTCAAGAATAAGGTCTGCTCAAGCATTGCTGAAAATCGCTACAACACATCACAGTGAAGTGAGGATAACTATCAGTGAAGATTATCTTTTTAGAACATCCATTCACAGAGCTGAGCAATTAGTTCATTGTTGTTCATTCTAGAAAGGCAGTGGATATGAAAAAGTAATGCTAAAAAGACTTGAGAAAAACAACTGCATTTCACCGCAGTAGCTTACCAACAATACCGAATAGAAACCTGGTTGTGTCTCCCACTGTTTCAGTTGTTCCTCAGCTGGTTTCAGAACAGCAGTATCTTGACTGGTGGCTTGAGTCAAGACCTGAAGGACGATGCTACTGGCACTATTGAGATCCATGAAAATCTGACAAAGACATTTGCAGAGAAAAGTATTAGCATAAAGATATACATTATGTAGGCTAGCCTATAAGACACCGTTGCTTGTTGTCTGGCAACTTAGTGAACTTAAAGGCTGAATTTCAGATGTTAAGGTGATTTCCACTTCAGAACACAGCAGGGAGAAAATACCTTACTCACTGTAATAAACAACTTATATATTAGTTGCTGTAGATTTTCCAGGTTGTGTGACTGTGGTCTTGGCATTGTAGGACCTGACGTTTCGCCAGAAGCTGTGACTGGCATCCTCAGAGGTATAACACAGAAAGATGGAGTACTCTCTGTGTCAATTTATATATTATCGCCTCTGTTTGATCAATATGACAATATGCTACAGAAAGCTTGATGAACAAAAGGTCACGCAAGAAGTCTCCAAGAACTAAACGTTGCTAGCTAGAGGGCACTGCTGCCAGAACTGAAATCATACAAAAATACAGCCCAGTCGGTATATCGCCCCCCCCCCTCCATAACTGACAAGTCTGTAGGAGACATTAATCCAAAAATAGCCATAATGTATTAGGGTTACAAACCTCAGGGTGGGAGCTGCAGTTCTCCCAAAATTACAATTAATGTCCAGATAAATTAGTTCCCCTAGAGAAGAGGGCAGGGTCTATGGAATCAGATCCCCACACATAGCTCCCACGAAGTTCCACCCTGCCCAGGCACTTCCTCAAATCTCCAGGAATTTCCCAAACTGGATTTGGCAACTGTGTTTTCAGTAGCCAAAATGAAACCTATTTATAATTATAAATATTTATAAATATTCATCAGGCAAACAGCTTATTCACCCAGTCACTGCAACAGCCCTGCCCTTTTCTGGCCAATCTCCCACCAGTGGCCTGGATCCAAATAGACATCTTGGTACTCACTGTTGTATCTTAACTGATCTGATGACATCGAAACTGACATCTGGTTCTCTTCATTTACACAGTATTTTATGATTCCATTCTGTTTAAAATTGTTATTCTAGAGTTGTTTTTAATTGTATCGTATTGAGACTGATGTGAGCCGCCCTGAGCCCAATTGCAGGGATGGCGGGATACAAATCAAATGAATAAATAAATACAATTAAAATAACTTCCTGGCAAATCAGGCAGGGGAGGTTTTGAAAGAGTTGACTTTTCTTCTTTCAGATACTTAGTGCAAAAATGATTAAAACTGGTATGTGTGGGCAAGCAAACCAACACAAAACTTATGAAACAGTCACTTTTGTGGGGTATCTGCAGACTAACTGGTACTGATGATTTAATAGCACTAATCTATAACATTTAAATATTTTGAACATTAATAATAAATGTAAACAACAGTGTCCAGACTTCAGAAAAGAATATAATAATCAAAATATATTCGAAGGGAAGACTGCTTCAACCTTTAAAGCAATAAGAGATGCAAAATAAAACCATTTTTACCCCATAACATATGATGCCTGGAAGCAAAGGCCTACACCAAGAAGTCTGCTTTTACCATGTGCACACGGGATGGAAAAAGAGGAAAGAGCTCGTGTATTATAGGTCTGTTAATCAGCTGGTCCCCTTATGTTCACGTTGCTTCCATTTTAGCGCTGAGACATACATCAGAACAAACAAACCGCTGACTGGACAGAACAAAAGGCAGAGCATTAGCAGAGGAAGCAGAATCACAGCTGATTCAATCACACTATCTGGAATGGAACAGGAATCCCAGGAAGTTGCCAGAAAAGCCCTTTCACCTCTCATCCCTGACATTCAGATCAATAATCAAGGTCTCTTACAATCTGCATGCCTTTAGCCACTAGCAGATCCTTTTGAAATTAAGTGTTTCCATTATCTAATCATAGGATCCAGGCCCTTATTTGGTTTAGATTCATTAGTTTCATTTCTTTTCTTTAGATAAGTTGAACAGAATTGCCCACCAAACCCATTACTTTGCTCAGGCTCAACCTGCCCCAGAAAACACTTGTTTCCTGCCTGGAAACCTCCCAGGACCCAAGACAACCTTCTCTCCCTTTTGTGCAGTGAGGCATTAGGACAGAAACCAAGCCTCTACCTCTGATCCCTCCCCTTTTCCTTTGCACATACATAAATCTTTTGTTTTGTGTCTCTGTTACTTGTCCTGTGTAGTTTAGTTTATGGGTTAGTTTCAAGCTGGCTCCAAACAACTTGTGTTTGTATATCTGTAGAGGTACTTTGGTATGCAATATCTATAGCTCCTTTCCCATCTGGATTTACTTGCTGCCTGAACATCTAGGCCACTGAGACCAGTGGCTATAAAACACTTTCTCTCATCTTGGCCTCTCCTTCCCTGACTGATGGGGGTAACATATTTAGGTGCATACCGTAACTTGCTCTTTAGTGACCATTTAGTATAACGTACTCGATATCAGTAAAAAAGAGCAACCAGTCCAGCAGCACCTTAAAGACTAACAAAATTTGTGGCAGAGTATGAGCTTTTGTGAGTCACTGCTTGCTTCTTCAGATACTTGATCTGAAGAAGTGAGCCGTGACTCACAAAAGCTCATACCCTGCCACAAATTTTGTTAGTTTTTAAGATGCTACTGGGCTCTTGCTCTTTTCTATTGCTATAGACAGATTTATTTTTTGACTGATTAAGATTTACTCATCTCCCTGCACGGACACTTATATTATTTCCCATTTTTTAAAAAAATCATGATCTTCACTTTATCTGGGTCTAGTGCTCCTTCTGAATTGTTTTCCTCCCTCTTAATTAAAGATTACTTATTACTGGTGTGGGAGCCTTTTTCAAATAACTGGTATTCATTTGTTTTGGACCATGCTGAAGCCTAAACTAGCAGCCCCCAAGGCAAGGAGTAAAGGAAGGGTGGGAGGAAGGCAATTTGTTCACATGAGGCTTTTTTGGTATGGGATTAGAGAAAGCGGCCAAATTCCCTCAGACATGTGTCTAGGATCCACACATAATCTGATCATATGAGACAACAAAAGGGGCTGTATTTATCTGTGTAAAATAAACATGAACCAACTTTCCTCCCACAAATCTGGGACCCAAAGCAGTTAACAACATAGAATTAAAGAAACAAAAGCCAGAAGCCAGCCACAGAATTTATAAAACAGTTTTCAATCTAAAAGAATACCTACTGCTGCCCCTCCATGGGTTCCTAAACCTCTTTCTAAAAAGTTTAGGCTCAAAGCCTCTCTGGCAAGTCATCAACAAGGAGGCTGCTCTCAAATGTTCAAAAACTGTGCTCCATAAAATGAGGGCAGCAATTGGCAGTCTGACTACTAGACTACTAGAAAAGTGAGACAGAAAGCACTGGTGATATGACCAAAACTGCCACACTGGTTCATCAGACACAGTACATCAGAGTATCTACTAAACCTTGTTAATCTAGAATGAAAAAGAACCCTAAATGCTGGGAGTAAGAGACCAAGCCAATTAAAAAATAGGTAACATTTTGCAAAGACAACAAAAAGTGTGTGGTTTTACATTAGGCAGTTTATAACTGGAAGCCCCTACACTACATTTGACTCCCACAGAGATCCTATCTAGTTCTTCTAAAGAGGTGCAGAAAACATGGGATGTGTGACAACTTTATGAATTGAAGCATTGTCTCTCATCCATTTTTGGCCCCCTAAGAAAACTAATTGCTAACCAGTACTTTGAATCTTTCAGAGACAAAACAAGCCTGTGATCTAATGTTACGTTTGTTTATATCTCCTTTATGTCTCATAAGAAACTCTCCAGATGGCTAACAATACGGGACTACAGCACGCAAGAGTTTAATATACAGTAAGAATTTAAAGCATAAAACTATATGACAACAACATGCTGCAAGAGCTATTCATATATCCAGCTTTTAAAAAATGTACCATCTCCTGCAAGGTTGTATCATCAAAATAGTCCTCCTCTAATGCATGGTACACAGAGCCGAACATGAGTGAAGGGCTGCTATTTCAATCACAAACAACATAGGCTAATGCAAGGGATTTTAAATATATCATGTTTTTATTTGTTTTCCTATTCCAATTTTTTAAAAGGAACAGATTTCTTTTATTTAAACAATTTCTCTACAGATTTTATACAATGCTTAAAATCTGGACTGTGGGACTTTAGCATTAGACACAGAGAAGACAGAATTTTCCAGGCATATTTGTATTCATTAGGCATCTGCTCCAGTGTACAAGAAGCAGTTTGGCAGAACAGAGAATTCTAATTAGAAATTTTCTACAAAACATAAATTTGTTCTCAAAAGTCTTTCCCTTTTAAGTGTGAATTATAATGATTGTGTTATCTGATTAAGAAAGCAAAACAGACACAATAGAAGCCCAATGTTTCATTAGCATGATTACTTAAGTATAACTTTGTAATATTAAAGAGAAAGTAATAAACAAACCTGCTTTATCAAGCTTGCAATGTACATAATAGGAAAACATATGCAATAATGGGGGAAATCTTGCAAGTTCTCTCAAATGTCTAGAGGTTTCTTTCTGTAAACACTCAGCTTCTAAAGCAGTTAAAACTTTATAAAATAATCTGGTTTTATTCATCACATAAATTCATATTTTATAGGTAATAACCTATTTTCACTCTCTTTAGATGGTATGAAGGACTGGAAGCAAAAGAATGTGCCTATGGGAAATGACCCACAACACAAAATAAAACTATCCAATGTGGCTTTATCTGACTTTACATTTCGTGCATCACCTAAATTTATCTCCATAATTACCAAATAATTCCTTAACTCTCGGCCTAGAAAGGATCCATGAATCAAATTTGGTGTCTGAGGGATGCTAGGAAGACTGCTGGCCTTTTGTAATTTCAGTGGAAAGGCACCATTTGTTTTAGGTGCTTTTTTCTTGCTCAGAGGAACTAAGGTACCGCTTGGTACCAAAGGCTCCAATACAAATCTTTTTGCCACTGGCACTGAGCACAGAGATGGTGGCAAGAAAAGGCCTTTATAAACATGGTCTGAAACATCTCCTTTTCTCTCTCACCTCTTTTTTTTTTAATTGTAACATAGAATCATAGAATTGGAAGGGACTTCCAAAGTCATCTAGTCCAACCCTCTGCATGATGCAGGAAATTCACAAATACCTCCTTCCCACACACACCCAGTGACTGCTGTTCCATGCCCAAAAGATGAAAAAAAATCTCCAGGATCTCCAGCCAAACTGGCCAGGAGAAAAATTGCTTCCTGAACCCTAAAGTGGCAATCAGCATTTCCCTGGGTGTGTAAGAAAGGGCCACAAGAACTAAGCACTAATGCAACCCTTTCTGCCCTCCATCACATGATCTGCCTAAGTCCACAGAATCAGCACTGCTGCCAGATGGCCATCAAGCCTCTGTTTGAAAACCTCCAAAGAAGGAGAGCCCACCACCTCCCAAGGAAGCCTGTTCCACTGAGGAACCACTCTGTCAGGAAGTTCTTTCTAATGTTGAGACAAAAACTCTTCTGATTTAATTTCAGCCCATTGGTTCTGGTCCGACCTTCTGAGGCAACAGAAAACAACTTCGCACAATCCTCTATGTGACAGCCCTTCAATAACTTGAAGATGGTTATCATATCACCTCTCAGTCATCTCTTCTCCAGGCTAAACATACCCAGCTCCTTCAACCCTTCCTCATAGGACTTGGTCTCCAGGCTCCCCACCATCTTCGTTGCCCTCCTCTGGACACGTTCCAGCTTGTCTATATCCTTCTTAAACTGTGGTGCCCAAAACTGAACAAGAAGAAGAGTTCTGGGGAACCTGAAAGCTTGTACATTGTTCTATAACACTGTACCTAGTCCTAATAAAAGATATTGCATGGATTATGGTTTGTTTTTTAGGTTTGATTTTGAATCAGTATGGCTGTAAAGAACTTTTCTCACAGTCTCCTCTCCTTCCAAATTCTTTTTTTAGTGCTAATTACAATTTCCTATGACATCTAAATTAGCAAATTACAGTTAATGCTCTCCCTTTAAACCAGAATTATAAATTAAGTATGAGAGGAAAGAAATAGCTTTGTCTATTTATTGATATGTGATATACAGCTATTTAATACTGTCCTATCAAAGATAAAGAGTCCTATATTCTTTTTTAACATCCTGAAAGACAGTTGACAATAGCCTTGTTTGAGACAGTTAAATATACTACTAGATTAAGTTTTTGTTTGTTTTAAAATGCAGTCTCCCCTTTTCCAATTTTGTTTAAAGAGGCTAGCAATAAATTTAGATAAAATTTATAACTGTTTAAGTTCTTTTTACAAAGTTGAGTGGGAATTATTACTGCCTGGATAAACACAATTATTTATGAAATAAATGCTTTAAATTGAATTTCTGAATTCACCACCCCCTCTAATCTGCTGGGCCCTCACATTTTAAATAAAGAACAGTTCTCTTTTATTGGCCTCGACACTGAATTCCCATCTGATAAATAGAGAGCTCACAAGATTAGCTGAGAGTTAGTGTTATATACTGGGTTAGAGTGCCAGAGTAGGACCTGGGAGATCCGTGTTCAAATTCCCCTATTAACTATAAAGCTCCCTGGGTGACTTGGGGTCTGTCATTCTCTCTCAGCCTAGCTTAACTCACAGGATTGCTGTAAAGACACAGTGGGAGAGGTAGGGTTGACAGGTCTGGGTTGGAAAATACCTGGAGACTTTGGGGCTGGATCCAGGAGAGGGTGGGGTTTGAGGAGGGCCCTCAGCATGGTCCAATGCCATAGAGTCCACCCAGGGCCAGCTCGCTCACTAGGCGAACTAAGCATTCGCCTAGAGTGGCTGTCCCTTAGGGGTGCCAAACTGCACCCAGCCCCCCGCCAAAAGCCCCCCCCCCAAGCCCTGCATGTATCTAGTCCCTGACCGGTAAGAACCAGATCCAGATTTATTTTGTTTTAATAATTAATGAAATTAAAGGCAACTCACTATACTGAACCTCATGGAATTTTACACCATAGTTGAAAATGCAACTATGGTATAGTTTGGCATCTATACCTTTAAGCACTTGACCAAACAACAAATATATTGGCTGGCATGGGAATCAATTGTACTCCAAAGCTGGCTATAGACATAAAATATTTGAGGGTTCCATTAAATGAATTCTTATTAGGTATTTTCCTTTATCAGTAAAGAAACAGGAAAACAGCAAGGAGAAACATAGGAAAATGTGTTAATTTCACCTTAGGTGCACTTTCAGTATCCTTTCAATGCAGCTGGGGTGGGGATGACACTCCCCCCCACTCATTGCAATTAATTTTTTAAAAATGGGGGGGGGGATAAAAGACTACAGGGCAACTGATTTCGCTGAAGTTGAAAATACAGAGTATGGAGCTGTAGAAAATCAAAAACAAAGTTTTATCCAAAAAAAATCCCATTCTCTGGGGCACGATTGCAGATTTGGCTGGCATGCCTATCTTTGGTATGGGAAAAACAAAGTCGACGCTATGTTTAAGCATCATTATGTAAGGAGGACATTGTTTGATGCATGGACCAGGTATAAGGATACAATTTCGGATGAGAGGCCTCTGTGGATTGTTCCAGCTGCAGTTATACATCTGTTTTCAGAGCATAAAGGTAATGACTGGTTGAAATATCAGGAATTGTTGCAAAAAGAAGGGAAAAATGTTTTAAAACCAAATAATGAATTAGAATTTGAGTATGGTTGGCTACAATATTGTCAAATAAGGGACATCTATAAAAAAGATTGTAAAGAGTTTGGTTTTAGAGCTATGAATGATGATTTTGAGAATATATGGTTGAAAAAAGAGCGGAAAATGATATCAAAGATGTATAAAACTTTGTTGACTGTATATACTTTGGATGAAACTGTTAAAGAACAAATGATAAAGTGGGCCATAAATATGAACAAAGAAATTTCTATGGAATCATGGGAATTTTTGTGGAAAAGATCTTTTAAAATGTCTACCTGTATCAATGTAAAAGAAAACTGTTATAAGATGATGTATAGATGGTACATGACACCAAAAAAGATTGCCAATATTAGTATGGATAAGAACTTGAGTAATAAATGTTGGAAATGTCAAAAAGTAGAGGGTTCTTTTTACCATATGTGGTGGTCATGTGATAAAGTGAAAGCATACTGGTCTAATATACATTGTGTGATGCAGAAAATATTGAAAATCCCCACTGAGAGAAAGCCAGAACTACTTCTCCTCGGTTTGACAATGGAAAAAATTCCACAAGAAAAAAGGACACTGTTATGGTACATGATTACGTCGGTGAGAATGGCCTTTGCTCAGCATTGGAAAATGGAGAAGGTGCCAGATATACATGACTGGTTGAGAAAATTGTTATTTTTAGCGGAAATGGACAAAATGACAAAGAAATTAAATGGACAAATGGCAGAACAGTATTTAAAAGACTGGGAAGGATTGAAATTGTATCTAGAAACTGAATATAGAATGAAGGGGAAAATATATAACTTGGATACGTATGGATATTGAACGAGAAGTGAAATGAATTTTGAACTGTATGTACTGTTATATATAATATGCTGAAATTGTAGAGGTTATATATAATTGAAATGTGTTACCTGGTTTGTCGATGTACTTAAGTCTAAGCTTGATTACCTTATAATTTTTCTGTTTGTTATTAGCAGTGTTGGAAGCCTATTAGGGGGGTGGGGGGATTGGGACGGGGATCTTCCTTTTTGAAATTGTATTGGTAACGTGATTGGAAATGTTGAATGTATCCCAATAAAATTTTGTTTCAGAAAAAAAACAAAAAAAATCCCATTCTCTAGGAGAATTTGACCCCTTTCCAGGCAAAAGTATCTCAATTAACAGACAACTTGTCCACACAGAAACTCCTCCAAAGCATATCCCAGACTCCTTTTGATGCAAGGACTCAGTATTCTTTGCAGTACTGGGGAGAATATCATGTATGTACTCCAAAGGGAAGTACACATATGCTATTCTCCCTAAAATGCTACCAATATGAATGAAAATGTCTACTCTGCTCAAGAACTCCATGCACACACCAGAGTGCCTGCGGAGTTCTCAAAGTATGCAATCCTCCATACTTCTTCAAGTCTAGTCAATGTTAGCATGACTTTCATGCACATACAAAGAAATAAAATATCCAGACTTATGAGACACTAAGAAGTTTAATAAGAAGCTGCTCAATTAAAAACCTACAATGTTTTATTGCTTAAAAAGAAAGAAAAATATAGCATAGTCACAAATACTATGAAAATAATTACTATAAGAAAGCTTCCTGACAATATAAATGTTCAACTTAACATAATTGTGTCAGGGAAATAGTCAGAGGACATGGCCTATGAACAACACAACAATGTCCAACTGAAAACAAAGGAGAAAACCCCAATACAGTGTGTTATTTGTATTTTTTAATGAAACAAAACTATTTTCAAAAAGATTACATTTTTAATCAATTTTGACTGAGTATATAATGCCATGTAGGTTTTCGTCAAATAAAGCTCTCCTGAAGCTTAATTGACCTTGTAAAAACTTACCAATTCATGTAAGTTGCTTTTTGACACATTTATTCTAAATAAATATGCAAAGGTAGCAACAAGAACAATTTCTACTGAAGCAAACAGCCATGTCTTTGAAACAGATAAAGTATGCATATCTGGACTCCATATATAGCTTGTGGCTGGCTGTTTATATTGATACATTTAATTTTAAATATAATAAAGATGTGGCTACTCAGTAGCGGTAAGCAGGGACTAAATCAGGGTCTCCAACACGGTGCCTGTAGGAACCACAGTAACCTGACACCTTTACTCATGGCCTGCCAAGTGTTTTTAGATAGTGGGAGTGGCCAGATGGGGCTCCTGCCCACCAGGACTTCTGACTAGCTACGGAAGAGAGAGGCTGTGCAGATTAAAATTACGTTGTTTCAGAGGCAGCTGCCTCCACAATATTGGTTTTATTCTTTCTCTCCTGCTTCCCAGTGTATTTTTTGAAAAACTACTCCTCTTGTCTCCTGCATTTGGGCTGTGTGTCCCTCCACCTCCTGGGGTGACCATCTTGTGGTTGGCTCCACCTCCCACAACAGAATTCCAAAAGATGCCCTCCCACAGAGACAAATAGCTACTATTCTCCACAGTTGCAATGTGCTAATCCTGGCCTAACTAGTCTCACTATGGGCCAATGGATACAGCTAGCTTTGGACAGACCAACCACAACACATGCAATTCCTCTATAGTCAGAGCTAATGAAACATCATAGCAGGGCTCTCCACATGAGAATGGGCTTGTGCCGTTTCCCTGTTGCTGCAGATACAGTACAGTGGCAAGAAGCCTTCAACATGGCAGGTTTCCCCTCATTTCCCCTGCCCCACCCCAGCAGCAACCACTCCCCCTGCCACCAGGGGCTTTTTCAGTTTTGTTCTCTTTTTAATCAGCAACTGAGTATCGTTATAATGTTACAACAATCTATTCAGCTTTCAACATTTACTTTTTTTAAAAAAATGAAAGCTGTGAGTCTCCTAGCCCTTGCATTCTGTAATAAATAATTGCCAATTTTTAAAAAAGCTCTAAGGTGGCAGTGGAAAATGGCTGTGCTAAAATTTAAATCTCAAGCAAAAGTGTGTGAAGTGTGTGTGTGACTTACGGCGACCCCGGGAGGTTTTCAAGGCAAGAGACATATAGAAGTCGTTTGTCATTGCTTGCCTCTCCATAGCAACCCTGGACTTCCTTGGCAGTCAGAAGTACAAAGCAGAGCTGACCCAGCTTAGCTTCCAAGATTTAGCTCGCCTAGGCCATCCAGATCAGGGCTCTCACGCATATGGAGGGTCTGATATTGGACTGAGACCAAAGTGCATGAGGAGAGTGAGCTAAAGCCTTCTCCTTGTACCCTTTTCCCAACCTGAAATGGCCACAGGATAGCCACTATTTGTCCCACTGGGGAAACTTAATTTCCAAACAGGTCAGACATCAAGAAAATGGCAGGGAGGGACTCTTTTCCCACACACCACAGTCCTAATATGAATCAAGTCTACAC
Source organism: Gekko gecko (assembly GCA_029375565.1). NCBI lineage: Eukaryota > Metazoa > Chordata > Lepidosauria > Squamata > Gekkonidae > Gekko > Gekko gecko. The sequence continues at coordinate 42,007,542 of JAPDNY010000007.1, read as the reverse complement.
ACATCTCAGAATTAAATTTCAACATGGAACTCCTAGTGCACAACCAGTCTGAGAGGACTGGGACAGACTTGGCAAGTGTAACATATAATTAGGGCTTCAAAGACACAATGAAAACAGACCAATTAACAATAGAACTGAATAAGACAATTTGTAGTATGCTTTCATATCCATATGTGGATCGCATCTTGATTGTATTGAGGTGCATGTGGATTGAAATCACCCAGCTAATTGTTGAAAGTATATTTTTTCTCTAGGTGCAAGATCACATTTACCAAACAGTATTCTGAACCTTCCCCCCAAAGGAGTCTTCTACACAAAAGATATGAAAAAAAACAAAGAGATTTCGAGTACACAAGACCTGTGCAAACTACATACCAGCCTTAATATTTGCTACACCAGAGAAGAAGGTTGGTTTAAACCTTTAGAAAATAATGGGCAGCACTGCAGGCACCACAAAGCAAGTAGCAATCCCACTTGTCCTACATGCTCCTTTAGACTAAAAGGGAGACGACACATAATCTCATTTCCTTGGTTGATGTAATTAACATGCAGCCCAAACCTCTAAACTGGAACATCCCAAAACTCTTTCAGCAAAATTTTTGGGAATATCCATACGTAAAAAACACATTTGACTTCTCTGCTGTATTAACAGTACCTTCTATGTGGCAGCAAATGGCTCAAATATGGCTTCTGGACCTTACAGTTTATTAGGAGGAAGCATGCAGTATGAATTGCAAAGAACAGTAAAGAGTTAAAGGGTTCTGGCTTTTGTCCCTGTTTTCAGAACAGGAGCTGGGAAGTTAGAAATGTGGGACAAAAGACACAGGGTGATGAGAATTTGTGGGATTGTACTTGGAACTTTTGTCAGTACTCAGGCAGAAAATAATATTGATAGGGCTTAGAATGGTTTGGTTGGTCATGGGAGATGTACAAGAAATAGGGAGTTTTTCAGGAACATATTATTTTTGTTGCTGTTCGCATGCATGGACAAAACTGCAAGTGGGAGGGAGTTGGCCAGTGTGACATAGAGAAATTGCTAGAAAAAGTTGATACCATGACTACTTTTTCCTCATGCCTTATAGAAATGCCAGAGAACATGCAGCATAAATGCCATAAGTGGTGTTATTTTTAAGGTTTAGTGCTTAAGTCCATATATTTTCTTGTTTAGAAAGATACAGGTACCAGAGAGAAGGAAGAGCTCTGCTTATGTGATGAGGGAAAGAAACGATGGGGGGAGCTCTTAAGAGCTGATAGGTGCATAAGCCCCAAGATTCTGACTGCCACGGCCACCCCATTCCTCGCTGGTGGTGTGGCACCAACTCCTCACATCCAGCCCGGCTCTCCCAGTCCCACCAGCCACTCTTCATAAACCTCATCAGCTTAAACACACACATAGACCTCAACCCTCAGGTGGAACGCGGACGCTGAGCCTTTGTGAACGCCTCCCTAAAGTTATTATCTCTCCGCCCAGCGAGAAGCGAAGACACCTATAGCTTATTCCCAGCTTGGAGACAACGGCAGCTGCTCCGGGCTCCTCGCCTGTTCCAGAGCAGCGGCCCTACCAGCTGTTGCCGCCTCCACCGCCTTCTCTCTCAGGCCTCCACCCGCTCCTGGCTCAGGTCCGCTTCCTCTCTGTGGCACTCACTGTGATGGGTGGGACTCTGTCCCCGCGGTTACCGGCCCTCGCACACGCGGGTCCCACTTATTCCGAAGCTCGCGCCACTGGTCGGGACCAGCACACCTGGGCGCGGCGGCGCGGCGCGACCGAGTGACGTCATAGAAACTCGCCCTCCTCCTGCTCCTATCGTGGTCTCCTCTCCGCGATGCCTCAGAATGCTTCTAGTCGCCTTAGCAACGCGGGGGGAACAAGAGAAAGGCGGCCTGCTCTTATTCTCCGGGAAGCTCCACTGCACGCGGAAGGAAAAAGGAGACGGGGAATGCCTTTCTGGGAGAACAAGAGGAAAGCTTCGGTGAAATACGAGTCTCTGTAAGGTTCGCTGGGTTCAAGGCAGGCGCGTAACCACAATGGGGCATCTCGGGGACGGCCCCCGACTTATTGCAAAGGCCTCCTGATTTCCCATTTTTTTCTTTGTGGCTTTCCTGGGGGGGGGTGTCTGTGTGGGGTGCCTCCTATTTAAAGGCCCCCCGAATTAAAAAAAAATCCTGACTACAGTCCTGGTTCAAGAGGTTTTAACTCTTGGTTGAATTTATTGAAGCCTTAAATTCATTCCTTGCAGGGAGACTTGGGAAAGTTCATACTGAAATAAATTTTGTTAGTCATTAAGTGCCGCTGGACTTTTTTCTCTTCTCTTAAAAGGCCTCTGCACACATCCCTGCCCCACCTCCAGCTGAGACTCTACTTGCTTCAGGAGGCTGAAGTTGGTTCCTTATTCCCAGTTCTTTATTCTTTCCTTATTCGGGTCTTAATCATGAATTCATCCAAAAACACTGAGGAGAGTTTGAAAGGTCTAGTGCCAGCTGCTCCAAAGTGAGGCACCCCCCCAGGACAATCACACGAGCAGACAGTGGGGCCAAGCTGTACCCCAAAACAATCTTTGGACCATCCCAAAGGACTCATCCCCATGCTCTGGAGACTGTCCCCTGCAAGATGACATACAGTGATGCCTGGTCCAAAACACTGGTTCTGGAGCCACAGGCTTCCATTTCAGGTGCACGCAAGAAGCCTGTATTTTTTAAAAAAATGAATAAGGAATTGGTGTGACTGTTTGCCCACTACATCCCAGATTGAGGTTTGGACCACCAAATGTCATATACCTCCATGTTCAGTGAACTCTCCCCTTGAGGAGACATATGCTGTGTTCAGGTCCAAAGGGTGGTTCTTGTGCCAGCTGCTTCAAAGTGAGGTGTCCCCAGGGAAGTCACACAGGCAGACAGTGGGGCCTGGCTGCACCCCAAACCAATCTTTGGACCACTCCAACTGAAACATCTCCATGCTCAGGAGACTTTCCCCTGCAAGATGACATACAGTGATGCCCGGTCCAAACACTGGTTCTGGTGTCATGAGCGTCTATTTGGAGTGCCTCCCAAAGGACTGTATTTTAAAGAAAATTTGAATAAGGAAGTGCCCTCTGAATCCAAAATGAGGTTTAGACCTAGACATTTCATACACCTGCATGTTCAGCGGACTCTCCCCTTTGAGGGAACATATGACGTGTCCTTGTCCAAAGCACGGTTCTTGTGCCAGCTGCTCCAAAGTGCGGTGCCCCAAGAAAATCACACAGGCAGACACTGGGGCCAGGCTGCATCCCAAAACAATCTTTGGACCACCCCAGCTGACACATCCCCATGCTCTGGAGACTGTCCCCTGGAAGGTAGCATACAGTGATGCCCGGTCCAAACACTGGTTCCAGTGCCATGACCTTCTATTTGTAGTGCCTCCGAGAGGCCTGTATTTCAAAGAAGATTTGAATGAGAAAGTGCCTCTGCACCGAAAATGAGGTTTGGACCCCCACACTTCATACAACCCCATATTCAGCAGACTCTCTCTTTGAAGAAACATATGCCATGTACTGGTCCAAAGTTCAGTTCTTGTGCCAGCTGCAAGTGTGGTGCCCCCTGGACAATCACACAGGCAGACACTGGGGCCAACCTAACCCTAAGAATCATAACTCTAGCCCTATTAAACCAAACCCTAATCTAACACTAACCCTAATAATGGTAACCCTAATCGTAATAAACCTAACCCTAATAATCCTAAACACTGTTACCTTCCCAACAAAGTGGTACCTATTTATCTACTTGCAATTTCTTGCTTTCGAACTGCTAGGTTGGCAGGAGCTGGAACTAGAGATAGGAGCTCACCACGTCATGCGGCACCTGGGTCTCGAACTGCTGAACTACTGACCTTCCACAGCCTGCAGTTCAGCGTCTTAACCACTTGAGCCACCACAGCGTTCCGTGCGCCTTGGTGTTTAGTCATGCTGGCCACATGACCACGGAAATGTCTTCGGACAGCGCTGGCTCTTTGGCTTTGAAACGGAGATGAGCACCGCAACCCTAGAGTCGGATTCGACTGGCTTTCGAGCAAGGGAACCTTTACCTTTACCTTTTTAATAATCCTAACCCTAACCCAGATAACCCTCACCCTATAACATAATAATCCTAACCCTAACCACCCTAACCCTAATTTTAATCCCTAGCCCTAATTATCCTAACCCTAAACCTAGCAACCCTAACCCCTTTCCTTTACTCCATTTGGAGGTGAAGGAAGAAGAAGAAGAGTTTGGATTTATACCCCACCCTCCACTGCCCAAAGGCGTCTCAGAGTGGCTTACAAACTCCTTTCCCTTCCCCTCCCCACAACAGACACCCTGTGAGGTGGGGCTGAGAGAACTTCTGACAGAAACTGTCCTTAAGAAAACAGCTGTGCCAGAGCTTGTGACTGACCCAAGGTCACATCAGCAGGTGCAAGTGAAGGAGTGGGGAATCAAACTTGGTTCTCCCAGATAAGAGTCCACGCACTTAACCACTACACCAAACTGGAAAGGGAGAGGGGGAAAGAAATGGAACTCGGATGCTTCTTACAGCCTCTACAGGATAATGACAGTACTCTTTCCAAAGTATTGGGGGGGGGGGTCAAACCATTTCTAGTGCACAGACAGCCCCCCAATCTCAAACAACTCCTCACCCACAATAATACAGCATCTTATTTAAACATGTTACTGGTACCAGAGCTTTCAACAAACCCAGATTGCAATTTTGCTGCCACATACACCCAGACAACACAATCACTGGACCTAACAATATCGACTACATCACCTCAGGCTTATTCACCTGCTCATCTTCTAACATTGTATATGCCATTAAGTGCTAACAATGTCCTTCAGTTCTCTGCATAGGAGAAACAGGTCAAACCTTACAGCAAAGAATAAATGGACACAAATCTGACATCAAGAGCCACAAAACTGAGAAACCTATAGGGGGACATTTCAAACTCCTAGGGCACTCAATGGTGGACCTCAAAATAGCTGCTTTATTTCAAAGGAATTTCAGAAAGAGACTAGAAGGGGAGATTGCTGAATTGCAAGTTATTGCAACACTCAGGACGATGGAACCCCCATGGCTTAACAGAGATATTGGCTTCTTATCTCACTACACACACTAAGTCATTTTGTTCTTACTTCTACCCAGAAATTAAACTTTGTGGGTCTTGTAGAGGCCACTGGACTCAAACTTGATTCTCACATCTGTTGTCAACTTCATTATTATCTGTATGCCAACTGGTGCAAGTGTCCATGGGATGCTTTTTGCCCTGAAACAACTTACTTAACATAACCCACATTGGCTGTTTGAGGTAGGATTACTTTTTTGGACCTATTTCAGCAGTGTACTGAATGCACAGTTTCATATATGTGGGCTGGCTCTTTACTGAATTGTGACATCATCATTGATTTGTAGAAATGCTTTCCTTGACCAAGAAGAATTGGTCTCCCGATATCTTTCTTTCTGTAGCAAAGTATAGTGTTGTAAGAATGCATTTATGATGTTGTCCTCAAAGTCAGGACCATTCTTTCTGGCTTTCCAAAAGCACTAGTCACATGTGGCTTAGTCTCCAATCACTGACCACCTTTCCACAGTAGCACCTTTGAGATCAATTCAGGTGGGTAGTCGTGTTGGTCTGAAGTAGCAGAACAAAGTTTGAGTCCAGTGGCACCTTTAAGACCAACCAAGTTTTATTCAAAGTATAAGCTTTCATGTGCAAAGCACAGTTCTTCAGAGAAATTGGAACAAAATCTCAAGGGCTACTTACAGGGGAAAAGTTGGTGGTGGCAGCCATCGGGAGGGGCCAATAAGAACCAAACTGTATATGCAGAGCTGAAATTGGACCATTTGGCCAAGATCAATGGATGGCAGCAAATTAGCACATAAATGCAAGAATTAACAAAGAGATGTGAGAATGAGGCTAGAGTCCAGCCGCACCCCAAGACAAACCAGGCTCAATCCTGTGTACATGTGAGAACAGAGACTCAGCATGTGCACACTTCTTTACATACATTGAAACAGATTGCCTCAAATATTTCATGCAAGGGTGGGGGGTTTAATTGCCACGAAGAGCTGAATAGAGTCAATATGCATAAGTAACTGAGCAAAAAACGTAGCTAAGATTGGAATAACACACGTAGAAGGACATATAAATAGCAGCATGTTGGCATACAGATAATAAAGACCCTTTCTTACACATCCAGGGAAATGCTGATCATCACTTTGGGGTAAGGAAGAAATTTTTCTCCAGGCCAATTTGGCTAGAGATCTTGGAGTTTTTTTGTCATCTTCTGGGCATGCAATAGCAGTCACTGGAGGTGTGGGGGGGGAGGTATGGGTGAATTTCCTGCATTGTGCAGGGGGTTGTACTTGATGACCCTGGAGATCCCCTCCAACTCCATGATTCTATTATTCTATGAGTGAATGGCAGATGTGAGAACAAAGTTTGAGTCCAGTGGCCTCTATAAGACCAAAAAACTGTAAGAATAGAATGAATTGGCTTGTGTGGTATGATAAGCAGCCGATATCTCTGTCAAACCCTGGAGGTTCCATTGTCCTGAGTGCTGCAATAACTTGCAGTTCTGCAATCTCCCATTCCAGTCTGTTTCTGAAATTCCTTTGACGTGAAACAGCTACTCTGAGGTCCCCCGTGGAATGCCCTGGGAGTTTGAAATGTTCTCCTATAGGTTTCTCTGTTTTGTGATTCTTGATGTCAGATTTGTGTCCATTTATCCTTTGGTGTAGGGTTTGACCTGTTTGTCCTATATAGAGAGTTGACATTTACAGTGTTAGAAGATGAGCAGGTGAATAAGGCTGAGATGGCATAATTGATGTTGTTAGGTCCAGTGATTGTGTTGTCTGGGTGTATGTGGCAGTAAAGTTGGCATCAGGGTGTGTTGCAAGCTCTAGTACCAGTCTACATGTTTAAATTAGATGCTGTATTGTGGGTGATGAGTAGTTTGAGATTGGGAGCTGTCTGTGCACTGGAAAAGGTTCCCCCCTTTCCTTATTCAAATCTTCTGAGAGGAACTCCAAATAGAAGGTCATGTCTTCTTGCAGAGGACAGTCTCCAGAGTGTGGTGATATGTCAGTTGGGGTGGTCCAAAGATTGTTTTGGGGTGCAGCCTGGCCCCAGTGTCTGCCTGTGTGACTTCCCTGGGGACACCTCACTTTGAAGCAGCTGGCACAAGAACTGCCCTTTGGACCAGGACACAGCATATCTCTCCTTGAAGGAGAAAGTTCACTGAACATGGAGGTGTACATGTGGCAGTCCAAACCTTATTCCAGGATGCAGTGGGCAAACAGTTGAACCAGTTCCTTATGCGAATCTTTTTTTTTTTTTTAAATACAGGTTTCTTGGGGCAACCGAAATAGAAACCTGTGGCTCCAGAACCAGTATTTGGACCGGGCTCCACAGCATGTCATCTTGCAGGGGATAGTCTCCAGAGCATGGGGATGAGTCCTTTGGGGTGGTCCAAAGATTGTTTTGGGGTGCAGCTTGGCCCCAGTGACTGCCTGTGTGATTGTCCCAGGGCACTGCACTTTGGAGCAGTTGGCACAAGAACTGCACTTTGGATCAGGACACAGCATATGTCCCCTCAAAGGGGAGAGTTCCTTGAACATGGGGGTGTATTAAGTTTGGGGGTCCAAATCTTATTTTGGGGTTCAGAGCTTTCAAACTCTCCTCAGTGTTTTTAGATGAATTCATGAATAAGAAGCAAATAAGGAATTTGGAATAAGGAACCAACTTCAGCCTCATACTTGCTTCCAATTCGCACACCAAGCACTTCATTGGAATCTGCAGCACCAAGTTCTCCATCCAGGGGAATATAAGAGAAGTGAATGTCCTTTATTTTGTTTCTCAGGAACTAATGTGCAAATAGCCTTTGCCAATTTCAAGATACTTTATTTTCCCTCAGGCTAACTCCAAAACATATTATCAAAGGAAAGCTGCTGTCTTGTGGTGAGGGGATGCAGTGGAGATCATTTGCCTTTCTTTTGTTCATAAAATCATCATACTGTAAGACTGGTGGGAATTTTTGATCAAGACAAGAAACGTACATATAAAGGGAAATATGAAGACGACAAAACAGGGATTCTAATACCAGGCCCATAGCTACCGTGGGGCATCTTGGGGCCCGGCCCCCTGACTTACTACAAAGGCCCCCCGGACTTCCCATCCAGCCCAGGCACTCCTTTGGGGTGTATGTGCAGGAGTGTGTGCAGGGTGCCCCCTGACTTATTTAAAGGCCCCCCGAATTAAAAATCCTGGCTACAGGCCTGTCCAATACCATGCATCCGACCAAGTGAGTTCTGACTGTACTCTCCTAAATTCAATTAGTCTCCAAAGTACCTTTAAATTCCCGTTTCATTTTGTTGCTCTAGACTAATACGGCTGCCTATTTGAAAGGGAAAAAGCATTCAGTCTGCCAGCACCGGACAGTCTGCTTTGCATGGAGCCAAACCGTTATTTTACTAACAGCCAAGCTTAGCTAAGTATCAGCGTCGCTTTTTAGCCCTACTGTATGCGATGGAAAGAAACTGGAAACGCTAGCATATGCAATGCACAGCAAAAAGCAGGTCGCGCACATATTTGTATTTGTACCTACAGCACCACCTGACAGTATCTCTTTTTATTAACATAGATCAGGAGTTCTGGAGAACTCGGTGCCGCTTGGCGGTTTCAGTTGGTTTTAATAAAAAATACTATATAATTGTTACAATGTACAATTCACAACAGAGACGTCAAAACACACAGCGACGCCACTTTGTATCTCTGGAGTAACACGGTCAAAAGCAGCTTTCATTTGTTTTCAACTGGAGGTTCAGTTTGCGTTTCACTTCGCTCCTTTTTCTTCTCTATGGAATGTAGCTCCAGTTCCTGCTTGAGAGTGCGCATGCGTCAACTACATTTAGCAAGCGCTGCCTGTATGACTATTTCCTTCTGCGCAAGAGTTAGAATTACGAATGACTTTCGTTTTTGAGTGAAATGCTTTATGGGAGTTGTAGTCAGAAAACGTTTTCACTGCGTTTGGCGAATGGACAGGGAAACTACTTGTCCCGGCATCCCTTCAAGCGAGGGAATTCACGACCCCTGCTGTTGCTGCTTGGTCGTGGAGCCCTAGCTGTGCGGCAAGCGTGTTTTTGGTGCACCGATTATTAACATGCCGAAGGTGAAGACGAAACCGCGGTCGCGGCAGCAGCGCCATGAAACAAAAGGAGCGGGATCAGGACCAGGTGGGTCATTACTTGGTAGTGAGAAGGAGATTCCTGGGTGAGGACAGGCTTAAAAAGCAGGGCAGTCCGTGGCTCTCCCCCGGAGCAGGCAAAAGTTGTGTCCAGCCATGCTGGTCCAAAATCAGAAAACGAAGCACATCCTATTTATCAGGCTTAAGAAAAATGACACAAAACTCTGTGCAAAATTTCGGAGTCCTTCCTGACTCCTGTAGCCAGCCGTTCTGCTCTGTCTCGACCTTGACAGGTAGGGATTTTAGCAGCTGCCCCAAAGTTCTCAACTGTAGATAAATCAAGAAAGAATCCTGTAGCACTTTAAAGAGGAGCAGATTTATTATGGCAGATGTTTTCGTGTACTAGAGTCATCAGATGTATGAAAACCGCGCTTGGCTATACTTGGTCAGACTGAAGTGCTGCTTATCCGATTGATGAAAAGTTTCCATCACAATGAATCTATGAGTCTGTAAAATGACACAAGCTGAAATAGGAAGGTCTGGTTTTCTTTGAGGCGCAGGACTACCTCTTCTGGGCCTTCATATCTCAAACAGTCCCTGGGTTGGTCAGTCTGTTTGTCATTGCAATAGACCATAACAGCTAAGCCTTTGGTAGTTATAGCTGAGAACAGGCTCCTTCTAATCTCTCTTCAGCTCCTCATGCCAACTTTATCTGCTTCTCTGCCTTCATGGTCATAACAGTCCATAACCTCACAGGAGTTGGTGTTACACCTTGAGAAGCAGCAATAAGAAAAGTATGCTTGCTGAAGTCTTGACAGTTGAGTCTAGTGATGAATTAGGAGAAGGGGATGGAAGGAGAAGATGGGGAACTTGGCTGCTGAGCATCTGATTCCACACAGCAGTTGTTGCTGAGACAAAGCATTGAGCCCAGAAATCACCAAGTCAAACTGCCGGCCTACTTTTTAACAGTTAGAAAGAAAAGGTTATGGCAGTGACAGCTAGCCACTGGTCCAGCTAGCCCAGCCTACTTTGACTGGCAGTGCATCTCTAAGGGCTGGAGGAGAGACCTTTCTCAACCCCACAGCCAGAAATCTTTCACTGGAAGAGATGCTAGTTGGACTTTTCTGTGCATTGCAAAGTTCATGCTTTGATACTGAGATACGGTCTTTCTTCATATATGATTTTTTTCAATCATTCAATCTCCTAATTCTTTGCTGTCTGAAAGGGCTTTAGTTATGTCCTGTAGCAGATGGGAGAGGAGGGGAGTACTGTGCTCCATGAAGAAATGGGGTTGGAGGCACAGTAGTGGCAGCCTCTCTTGCCGTGCCAGTATTTTTTTAAAAAAAGATGTGCTTTAGATTGAATGTGCTCCTTCAGACTGTGCAAAACAGGGAAAAGAGGGGGAGAAAGAGGTGCATGATACTCTAAGCAGTGACTGGTTTATTATACTGTAAACCTTAGTAGATTATTATTCATTTTTTTATTTTGGGGATTTTTATCCTGCCCTACCCTACAGGCGGGCTCAGGACGGCTCACAACATGCCACCCGACAATAAAATCATACATTAGGGTAATTAAAACAGTTCATTAAGCATTATCAGTAACAGTTAAAATTTAATCGACTGATTTAAATACCTGCTGGCCGCTTGGTGAATAGTTTCTTACTTCAGTGCAGGCTGGGTTCATGCCAGAGACATGCTCTAACGAGAATAGATTAGTCACTCCTGGTGCCCATGATGTAAATAGCGCCATGAGTTGCTTGAAGCAGGGGAGGCCAGAGTTCTTTAATGTCTGCCGCCTCAACCAAAGGCCTGGTGGAACAGCTCCATTTTACAAGCCCTGCGGAATTGCAGTAAATCCCACATGGCCCTAATCTCAATCAGAAGCATATTCCGCCAGGGCTGAGAAGGCCCTGGTTGAAGCAGGTGTCTTTCAGGCTGGATACTGTTAACTGGTGCTGGTCTGAAGAGCACAAGGCTTTTCGGGGCACATACAGGAAGAGACGGTCCCATACGTATGCTGGTCCCTGGCTGCATAGGGCCTTAAAGGTTAATAGCATAACCTTAAGCATGATTCGGTATTCAGCTACAGCACTGGTCTATGATCGTATTTTAAGTGGAACAGGCTCTTGCTTAGAAGTCATGCTTCAGTAAATCTGTCTTCTGCCCAGTGCTTTTCTCATAGCTGAAGGGAAAGAACACTGTTTGAGAAGTGTTGGTTTTTTTTAATTACCCAGTTCAAAGAAATCTTATGACTAGGGAGGAAAGATAATGCCAGTTGTTGGAGATCTTATTTTAAGTGGAATAGACTGTTGTGTGGGGGGAGGTGACCAGAAGCATGTTTATGATACAGTGGTACAGATTTATTGGGGAAAATGTGTATCACTTGGATTCCCAGTCTTTTATAGTTCCATCTATAATGCTTCTTTTAAGGCATCTTCTGGGGTCTGTGTTACAGGAACACAACTATTTGCTAAATGCCTTTTAGATTTCAGCTAGGATCATAGTGGCTAGGTTTTGGAATCAAGATTGCTTACCTTGAATTGATGGCAAGCCAGGGTCATGTAGTAGTTAATGTCGGACAAGGACCTAAAAGTCCTGGATTCAAATCCCAAATCCCATTCTGAGGGGATTTTATATGGTTACGATACCAGATTCTCACATAGACATCTTAGACAAGGCTTTCATCCTATGCTTAAAAAGCTCCTTGAAAAGCCACCTGTTATATTAAACAGTGTGATAGCCCAATCCTATACATGGCTATTTGGGAGGAAGTCTCACTGACTTTAGTGGGGCTTTTTCTCAAGAAAGCATTTAGTAGATCTCAGCAATGCAGTTTTCTTATATTATGGTTTTGTGTTTCCCGTAGGCATCAGATTTAACACTGGACTTGGTCAGCATATTTTGAAAAATCCTCTTATTGTGACCAGCATTGTAGAAAAGGTAGGTGATGATAATAACTTCAAAAATACTAAGCCGATTTTTTTTTAAAGGATGTAAAATGGTCTATCTATACAAGAAGGACCTCGATGTCCTTGACAACCACGATGGTACAATCACTGACCTCGAGCCAGACATCCTGGAAAGCGAAGTTAAATGGGCCTTAGAAAGCATTACTAACAACAAAGCTAGTGGAGGTGATGGTATCCCAGCTGAGTTATTCAAAGTCTTAAAAGAAGATGCTGTTAAAGTGCTGCACTCAATTTACCAACAAATTTGGAAAACACAACAGTGGCCACAGGATTGGAAAAGGTCAGTGTACATTCCAATCCCAAAGAAGGGCAATGTCAAGGAGTGTTCAAACTATCGCACAATTGCACTCATTTCACACGCTAGCAAGGTCATGCTCAAGATCCTACAAGCTAGGCTCCAACAGTACGTGGATAGAGAACTGCCAGAAGTACAAGCTGGGTTTTGAAGAGGTAGAGGAACTAGAGATCAAATTGCCAACATTCGCTGGATTATGGAGAAAACAAGAGAGTATCAGAAAAACATCTACTTCTGCTTCATTGACTATGCTAAAGCCTTTGATTGTGTGGATCACAATAAATTATGGCAGGTTCTTAAAGAGATGGGAATACCGGACCACCTCACATGTCTCCTGAGAAACCTGTATAAGGGTCAAGAAGCAACAGTTAGAACCGGATATGGAACAACTGATTGGTTTAGCATAGGAGAAGGAGTACGACAAGGATGTATATTGTCACCTTGCTTATTTAACTTATATGCAGAGTACATCATGCGAAATGCTGGCCTGGATGAATCACAAGCCAGAGTTAAGATTGCTGGGGAAAAGATCAATAACCTCAGATATGCAGACGATACCACTCTGATGGCAGAAAGTGAAGAGGACCTAAAGAGCCTCTTGCTCAGGGTGAAAGAGGAGAGCGCAAAAGTGGGCTTGAAGCTCAACATCAAAAAAACTAAGATCATGGCATCTGGCCCCATCACTCCTTGGCAAATAGAAGGGGAAGTCGTAGAAGTAGTGACAGACTTCACGTTCCTAGGATCCCAGATCACTGCAGATGGTGACTGCAGCCATGAAATTAAAAGACGCCTGCTCCTTGGGTGGAAAGCGATGGCAAACCTAAACAGCATGATAAAAAGCAGAGACATCACCTTGCCAACAAAAGTCCGCATGGTCAAAGCAATGGTATTCCCCGTAGTAATGTATGGCTGCGAGAGTTGGACTATAAGGAAGGCCGAGCGCCGAAGAATAGATTCTTTTGAACTATGGTGCTGGAGAAGACTCTTGAGAGTCCCTTGGACTGCCAGGAGATCAAATCAGTCAATCCTAAAAGAAATCAACCCTGACTGTTCCCTGGAAGGCCAGATCCTGAAGTTGAAGCTCAAATACTTTGGCCACCAAATGAGAAGGGAGCATTCACTGGAGAAGACCCTGATGCTGGGAAAGATTGAAGGTCAAAGAAGAAGGGGACGGCAAAGGATGAGATGGTTAGACAGTGTCATCGATGCAACAAACATGAAATTGAGCACACTTCAGCGGACAGCGGAAGACAGGAGGGCCTGGCGTAAACTGGTCCATGGGGTCGCGAAGAGTCGGACTCGACTGTGCGACTGAACAACAACAAAATGGTCTATATGCAAAACTTGAGAACAAAATTTGAATCTAGTGGCACCTTTAAGACCAATAAAATATTATTCAAGGTATAAGTTTTCATGTGCACACCCACTTTTTGAGGTGCACATGAAAGCTTATTCCCTGAATAAAACTTTGTTGGTCTTAAACGTGCCTCTGAACTCAAATTTTGTTCTGTGGCTTCAGACGAACACAGTTACCCACCTGAATCAATGCAAAACTCTAATTAGCATTTGGCTATTTGAAGTAACACAAAATTTTGAGAGGCAAAAATAAATAGCGTAACTAATGAATAAATGAAAAGTATTGTCCTTTCCTATAGCATGAACACAAAACTATTTAGTGATAACGTTATGTTTTAAGACATTCATTTAAAAAACACTTGTCCCTTTGTCATTTGAGAGCCACTGTGCCACAAACAGAAAGTGAAGTGCCAGCTATTGATTCCAATTTTCTGCCTGTATGGGTATATTTCCTTAATGAATCCTGATCAGAATTCCATCTTGTCATAGCCCCTAATGCTATATGGCAAATACATACCTTACATAGGATTTTCTAGCATGGATGTGTATGTAATTCCAGTCTGTTAATTTTTAGGCTGCATTGCGTCCAACAGATGTTGTTCTAGAAGTTGGTCCTGGCACGGGCAACATGACAGTGAAAATGTTAGAAAAAGTAAAAAAGGTAAATATTTGCTTCTCTCTTCCTCTCCCTGGGGGGTAGGGGGAATTGGTTGATCAACCTTGCACTTCAAGGAATTAGGAAGAGATCAAAATTATCAAAAAATCAGTTGACCAAATGGGAAGGCAGAAGTACTGAGTGAAAGCATTCCCCCCCCCCCCCGTGTTTTAAGCTTGTTTCTGTATGAAAACCTCTTGAGGTTTTTAAGGTCACTTACAAGACATTTTCCAAGTTTCTTTAACATCTACATTCATTTCAGGAACATGGCATACTGTTTATAAACACTGAATAGTTGTCATGGCATTGAGTACCTGAATGCATACTGTTCAAAATATTTCTAAAGCATTTGAATTGTAGCTCCACATAAGAGTTCTGTGGGTACATCCAAGAAGATTTCTAGAAAAGCAGGAATTGTCCACAGTTTTTAATGGTGTATGGGAAATTGCTTCTTAAGGTTCCTCATAAGAAAATGCTACAGAATATATGGGTGGCTCACTTAAACCTTTCTGTTGGCTGGAATAACTGGATCAGTTGTTCTCTCTTGTTCCCTCCCCCAATACTCTGACTTCCCACCCACTATTTGAGAAGCAGCGATTCAAATGCCCCTCATCGTCTTTGATCTCAGATGTTTGTTGCTCAGCTCTCCGCATACTTCCATTTCTTGCCCTCTGACCTATAGATCCTTGCTTCTTCCTCTCTTCCTCCCTTTGTTCCCTAACAAAATCCTGTTTCTAACATAACACACTGAATCTGAGAGCAGAAGAGCACTCTCATCAGCATTTATGTTTGATGCATCTTTGTTGCAAAAGAGACGAAGGATTTGAAGGCTTCTAAACCTGAGACTTAGCTAAGAAAATCTAGGCACAGTAAGAGCCTTCTGCCATATATCACTTTCTGAATCAGGACCAGCAGACTTGACTTGAATGCGTATGTAAATCTGCATCCTGTTGGAGACAAGTACAGAATAATTCTGAAATGCCTCAAACACTAGGTTAGGTGCTGTATGGTGACTTCATTACAAAGAATGAACACTGCCCATGGGCTTGTATATGAGCATGCGTTCTGCTCAGAGCAGTGCAGTGTGGCCAGCCCTTCTATGCCTGTGGAGAGAGGATAGCTGGGCTCAGTTGAATGCACATTGCAGGACTTATGTTCTCAAAGCAATCTCCTTTTTTCTCCCCCCCCCAACCAGTCCATTAAACTGCTGTGGTTTCCTACCTCACAATTTAAAGAGTTGTTGAGATGTGCAAAATACTTCAAGGCCATTTCCCATACACCCACACTACCGCGCCAGTGATCCTGTACTAAGCAATGGAGTTTTTTTATTTGGATTTTAAAGAACCCTTTTGGGGACAGAATTGGACTGCAGGAGTGTGCACTTTAGAGTATATGCTTCTTCGCCTAAGCCTCCCTCCCACCAGTTTAGGACAGAGACTAACTTTACCAGTCTGACTTCTTACTGTAACCAATAAGCCTTTGTACAAAGCAACTTAAGGGTGTGTGTTTTAATTCTTCTATAGTTTTAACCCTACCTTCTGCGTTTTTAAAAACAAAAACATGAGATATAAGTACTTTACATCTGCACTGACTTTTAAGCCAGTCCACTGGTTCATTGTATATGAACCATATATAAATTGATTGTACATTATTCTTTTTCAGGTCATTGCTTGTGAGCTGGATGTAAAGCTGGTTGGTGAACTCCAGAAGAGAGTCCAGGGCACGTAAGTACTCATAAAAAGAGCATCACCGTGTTTTTATAGACCATAAACTGTTTTGGAATTGAGTTAGTGACATAATGGTATTTCTGTTCCAGACCTTTGGCTAGCAAGCTCGAAATAAAGATTGGAGATGTACTGAAATCTGACCTGCCCTTTTTTGATGCTTGTGTGGCTAACTTGCCTTATCAAGTAAGTGCAAAACAGTCCTATTGGAATAGTCAATGCAGCTTCTGGCTTGTACTATTACATGTGGATAACCATCACACTTGTTCTTCTTCCCACCCACCCCCAGATTTCTTCACCTTTTATTTTCAAGCTGTTGCTACACCGGCCTTTCTTCAGGTAGGAAGAAGACAATGTACAGTATATTTTAGTTTTACAAGTAGTTGTTAAATGGGGATGTTAGCAGCCGGCTGATCTAGAAATCTGGTAGAATTTCATATTGAGAATTTGCAGTTATGAGATAAGTGTGGGGGCGGTAGGCAGAACTGCATGATTAGGGCCCTCCTAAAAATACCTGTTTATTCATGAAATGTAAAGAACTAAGCTTTGTAATTTGAGTAGCTGAAGCTTTGAGATCAAAGGGTGTTCACCAAACAGTTACTTTTTGCTGCCACTTCCCATCAGTTGCTTTTTAAATTAAATTTAATCTACAAATCTTTATTAAGGTGCATTTAGATGCTTCCCCTTAATCTCTTTAACAGTTTTGTTTGGAGAAAAAAAATGACCAAGTACCATGTAAAGAATTCTTAGAAAAGAAACATTGCAGTCCTAAGACATCTTTCCTGGGAGCAAGCCTCACTCAGTAAACTTTGGTAGAATTCTGAGCAGACCTGTTTAGGACTGCATTGTTAGTGATACAAACATCTTGTGGACATCTAACGCATGTAAACCTCTAATAGCATCCTCAAGCTGATAAGCAAAATGTTTGCCATCTGAAAAGCACAGTAAATTGAATATGCCTTTAGCATGGTTCTGTCACAAGCAAACTTGAATGTAGT
Organism: Gekko gecko; assembly: GCA_029375565.1. Taxonomy (NCBI): domain Eukaryota; kingdom Metazoa; phylum Chordata; class Lepidosauria; order Squamata; family Gekkonidae; genus Gekko; species Gekko gecko. Next base: position 41,990,352 of record JAPDNY010000007.1, on the reverse strand, counting down.
GAGTGAATAAATTTCAGAGGTGAAGTTCAAATACTGTTTATAAGAATGCTCTGTGGGGACTCTTTGAGGCTTCTGTTGCATTTAATGTTAGCTACTGCCTCTTTATACCCATCGACATCCATATTAAGCGGGATGACTTTCAGTGCTGATGCTATCACGTGGATTTGTATTTTGCCTCTCCCATTCTCTGCATCTGTGGAATATCCATTAGGCTAAAGAACTGAAGCTGTAAACTGTTGAGCCAGGCAGAAGCGTATCGGTGGAGCCATATGCAGCGTAACACCTTTCTAAGCTCATTGACTTCAGCGGACTTAGGAAGGTGTAACTGCTTGGGATGGCATTATAAGGCATTAAATAAGTCTCCCATGATTTTGTTAAATTCTTTTTTTTAAACAGATACACAAAAGACATTGTCACGCTTTATGGAAATGAATTTCCTAAGTTAACTGCACAGTATGAGAAGACATACTATTCTCTGCCCTGAATCTAGCCCCAGGCAGCTTCAGTGGTTTGAGCTTGAGAGTAAAGTTACTCTTCTTGTTGTCATAACCACCACCACCCCGAATAGATGTAAGAAAAATTCAACCTTCCAGGCTCACTAAATGGTGTGCCAGCTTATTTGTTGTCATCTTTGATCTCTTTCCAGACTTGGGTTCAGACCCAGGCATTAGAAAACAGATTGTTTTACTGCTGCTTTTATTGTAGATGTTGTTTTTACTTGTGTTTTACATTTGTTTGTTGTTTTGAGTGGTTTTTTGGTATTACTAATAACAGTGGCATGTGTGGTACCACTCCACTCAGAAAAGGCAGAAACCTTTCTTGAGCTAAAGTGACTCTCCCACAGAAGAGTCTTTTGACCTGGAGTAAAACTCCCAGCTTTGCTAAGCAGAGTGGTACGCTACACGCCAGTATCTATAAACAACCTCTCAACCTAAGTCCACGAGGTGGCATACACCATAAAAAATAATAATCTATCACCCTTTGGCTTTTCCAGGTAAGTCCCTCTAAATATGTACGACTCGGTATTTGAATCCCATTTTTTTTTTAACTTCCAGGTGTGCAGTACTTATGTTTCAGAAAGAGTTTGCTCTTCGTCTGGTTGCCAGGCCAGGCTCTCCCCAGTACTGCAGGCTTTCTGTTAATACTCAGTTATTGGCCCGTGTTGATCATCTGATGAAAGTAAGTGGGAAAGTAGATGAGTAAAGTGGGCATGTGGAAATCCAGATCAAAGGCTTGGGAGTTGTTGTTGGAAGGATGTTAATAAGTTCTTTGTCTTAACTGTATGATACCAACAGGTTGGAAGGAATAATTTTAAGCCGCCGCCCAAAGTTGAATCCAGTGTTGTAAGGATAGAACCAAAGAACCCACCGCCACCCATCAATTTCCAGGTGCGAATCATGCATATTGATAGAAAATCCATGGAAAATACTGACACTGTCAGTGCGCAAAGCCCCCTCCCCCCAAAGTGTGTTAGACTTTGTTACATGTATTCTTCACAAGACATCTATAAAATATAGTCTAGCAATGGGAGCTGTTTCTAACTGTAGTGAGCTTTTTTTTTTTTGGAAGCTGACCAACCAACACTTTATACCATGATAACATCAAGGTTCAGGAAGTGGTTATTTAGCTTTTAATGAGAAGGATTGGAAACGATGCCTTCCTAAGGCAATAAATTAGTTTAGGTAATGGTTCAGTGCATAGCCTTTAGTTTTTTGTTGTTTTTGTTTTTAATCGGGTTATGGAATAATGGCTTGGAATCTGCCTAAAATTTCTATGGGCACGGGGTGGGGGGAATGGACATTTTCTGAAATTCCCTCTTCCTGCATAAGACTACTGAGTCCCACCTCAGGATATTCCTGGTGTCCCTCATTGCCCAGGAACATTATTTCAGTGGGATATTTTGGGGTGCAGCATCATGGAGGGGAACTGGTGAACCACTACCATTCCATTGTCCCCAAGGGAATTCTGTGCAGAATCCAGTCCAATATGTTTTTGCTTTAATAATCAGGCCTGAGGTTTGAAATCGAGCTCTTAACATATTGTATCAGGGTTGAGGAGGGTCAAAGTGTGCCTTTCATGGGTTCTGTAAAAGTCCAGCTGGATGGAGGAAATAGATAAGCCCCTAAATCCAGGGCATACATGTGGGCAGAAATATACTTTGAAGGCTTGCAAGGATGGTGCCTGAGGCTGTGTTCTTGATTATTGGGGTGGAAACTGTAAAAATTGAGCAGGACTTCCTATACAGTGGCATCTCCTATAAGCAGGAAAGTGTTTTAGATGTAGTGGCACATCGGCATACTAGAGAAGCAAAAAACAGAGGCTGATTTCCCACTACAGCTGCCTCGGTGTTGCGCCGCCGTTTGCCCCGACACTATCAGTCAATTTCACACCCGAAGCCGTGGGGCTGCATTTGACCCGCGGCTTCGCCCGATTTCCCCCGCAGTTTCGTGATCCTCAAACAGAATCACGAAACTGCGGGGGAAATCGGGCAAAGCCAAAATGCAGCCCCGCGGCTTCAGGTGTGAAATTGACCGATAGTGTCGGGGCAAACGGCGGCGCAACACCGAGGCAGATGTAGTGGGAAATTAGCCAAAGACAGTTTAGGAGAGCCTGAAGGGGGAAGGAGGAGCAGGTGAAACTGGATAGGAGGCAAGAGCCCCAAAGTAAAAGGATACCTGTGGGGATATTTGCTGGGAAGCGAGGGGCTGGGTAAGAGAAATGCTGTTCTGAATGATCAGGAATGCTGTTTAAATCTTTTAAAATATATTTTCAGGAGTGGGACGGTCTACTCAGAATAGTCTTTGTCAGGAAAAACAAAACACTCTCAGCAGTTTTTAAGTAAGTTACTCAGAGTTTGATTTCTGGATTTTATTTATTTATTTATTATTACATTTGTATCCCACCCTCCCCACAAGCAGGCTCAGGGCAGCTAACAATATTTGGCATAATGCACCAATTCACATAAAACATTTAAAACCATTTAAAACAATTAAACATTTTACAGTTAAAGTGCTCACAGTAGTCAATTAAGTCACGATGGTTGTTACGCTGACTACCGCAGATGGGCTAGGGTGGGTTTAATTGCCCCGATATTTAAGTATCTGTGTGCATATGCATACACGCACCATAGATCAGGTACTATGTGAAGCTGCTAATCGTTCTTGTGATGAATCAGGATAAGGTGATGGAAGGGGAAGATGGTGAGCCTGACTGATGAGCATCTGATTCTGCACACCAGTCATTGCTAAGACAAAGGATTGAGCCTCTGCTCGAAGATCACCAGGTCTAACCAAGAAGCTGTTGGGGTTTCTTATAGAATTGTATACTAGAGAGCAGCCGCAGGTTCTTAGTTCCTGGCTGTTTTTGCATGACTGCTGCTCTCTTGCTGCTTTTCCATTTCTCTAGTTCCTTTTGGAGCGGAGGTAATGAGAAAGGGTATTGTGCTTTTCCTTGAAAGCAAATCAAGAGGCTTGTTACACTGTCCCCAGCTTCTCCTTTGTCTTTTAGACACTGATACTTAGTTGTTCCCTGTGAATTGAGGACTTTTTAGCAAAAGTCCAGGAAGACCAAGGTAGCATATCTGTGAGCAGGCAAGCCACTTCTTGTTTGGTATACAGGGTAGCAAGTGACCTCCTAATACTTCTGTTGCCTCCACTGAGAATACAAAGTAGTTCTAGAAAGTTCCAGGAATAGACCAGAACTGTAACTAAGAGCCAGTGCTCCCTTTTTCCTGTAGCAGTTTTTCTTGTGTTCCTCTAGTATGCTATAGTTTTGCATTACTGTTATTGGTGAAAAATGCTAGTTGAGCCACAGCTCATATGGTTTTCAAGGCAAGAGATAGCTTACCACTGCCTGCCTTGTGTAGCAACCCTTAGTGATTTCTGTCCAAGTAGTGATCAGGGCTGATCCTGCGTAGTTTCTGGGATCTGGTGACATCAAGCTAGCCTGGTCCATCCAGGTCAGAGCTATTACTGTTACTAATGATAGACAAATGATCAGGCAATGAGTTGATTCTGAGCAAGGATGGTGGTCGTCTCTCCAGTAACTTTCTAGTTCTTCTGCCTTTGCCACAGACTTCACATGGAACTAATTCAGACCACTTGGAGAATTCTACTTTTACACTCGCATGGGGGAAGCCTATAAAAAACCTTTCCTTTTTTGTGTTGTTTTTTTGTTAACCTTACTTCAGCTCAAATGCTGTGAAGCGACTGCTGGAACAGAATTACAGAATTCACTGCTCCCAAAATAACTTGGTAAATATTTCAAAGTTCCTCTTGGGAAGGGGATAATGGTGAAGGTGTCAGTCTTGTTAATAGTATATGCTGCTTTTGCTTTTTTTTTTTTGTTTACACTGACAGAAAATTCCTGAAAATTTCAATATTGGGAATCTAATACAAGGAATCTTACGTGACACTGGTTACTCAGAAAAACGTGCCCGCATAATGGATATCGATGACTTCATCAGGTAAAACCAAGCATTTTTTTGTGCTTAAGTACTTTGTATGTTTGTTAAAGAGAAGCTCAATCTCCAAAATCATGATAGCAAAAATAAGTGAGAACATCTGTGTATGCTACAACTGTATTCATTGTCAATTGGTGGCTTTGACCATAGTTTTTTTGGGAAAACTGCCTAGGGTGTGTGTGATGTTAGAGGTAACAGACGTGGTTTGTTCACATAGAGTACCAGTGTTTTAACTGTTGAACCATGAATATGCTCACAAGCAAAAATATGTATCTGAGAAGGTTGTGTTCATGCAATATATCAACAAGTGGAATGTGTGAGTGAGGTCTTGTCACACAGGCATTTTTATGTCCTTGGGTCCTGGAAGTACATGCAGTGCAAGTTTAGGAAGGGACCTTCAAATGCATCAGTTCGTGTAGCTCAGTCCTGTCTAGTCAAAATGACATCTACTCCTAGGTGTCAGACAAAAGACTTTCCCAGCACTATGATGTGGGAGAATTAATAATCCCAAGGTTCATTTCCACATATTGCTGCACATAGATCCTAGACACGGAGGTGCTGTATGAACCAATGCATGATGATGTATGGAATCCAGGTGAAAAGCCAGCAGTAAAGCTACATAAGGCTCATCACTGTCAGAGCTATGGTTAGATAGAGCTTTTAAGGGAGCTTCAGCCCATCAGTTTTTGGAATCCGTAATAATAGGGACTGTAAGCACATGTTGTGGAATATTGCTGTAGTGCCTTTATCGTGCTGTAGGAATCATTGCAACTGGATTGGTTTGTATGCATGGGAAAGTCTAGTTGTGAATGACTGCTGCAGTGCAACCATAGCACAATATCCATTGACGAGTGGATACAGCTGCGTTTTATTTGGAGAAGAGCTTTGTAAAAGATGTTGCACAACTCACTTTTCACAGAAGGCAATGTAGTTTTACTGATGTTTCTCAATTTCAGTTGTGACTTGTGGACGATGCTCCTGAGGGAGAGAAGGGCTGCAGTTTTTTCCTATGCCTCTCCCCAAACAGCATCTCTAAGGGATGAGGCGGTGCAGTGGGTTGAGTGTTGCCACACGGTTGTGATGATGCTATCTAGGAGCTGTACTTCGGCAGCTCTTTAGAGTGTTGCCAAGATGCAGCAACACGATTGGAAGCAGACCTTGCCCATGATTTACAGCATTGCAGCAGCATTGTTTTAACAATACCATGATATGGTGTGTGGGGAATGTTTTGAAGGCTCAGCTCAATGACTGATGGCAATACATTATTCTTATCAGGGAGTCGTGTGCTTCTCTGCCCTTGCGTGCTGGTCTTTATGCTGTTGGCTGTATATAGGATGCTGCCTAGCTTGTGCCAGGATTGCAGCCATTTAGGTGGGCCTACTAAATTGGGTTGCACAGCATTTAATGCAGGAAAACAGTCCCTTTCAGGCTCTAACCATACAAGATAAACTGAGTGGTTCCTGCCTTCTTTTCATATTTAAAAGAACCAGTTTCCTAAGTAGTTTAAATCCTCTCAGTACTTATTTTTGTACAACAGTACAATTTAGCTAGGCTGACAGCTGTAGCCAGTGACCCAGTACTGGAAGGAAGAGCATGTGAGGGTGTACAATGGGTGGTTTAAGGTTATCTGTTTGCAGTCTTGGAAGCAGGGAGGAGCCATTTGTACCTTTTTTAAAAAACTGCTTTTTTTCTTTTCTCCCATCATGGAAAGCTAAGAGATGAAGGTGGAGGAGACCCACTTGAAGGGGCAACCCCCCCCCCACCACCATGAAATATAATCTTTAAGGCTGAATGTTTTGTTTTTCAGAGTTCTGCATGGCTTCAATGCAGAGGGCATCCACTTCTCATAAAGGAAATCACTTTTGCTGGGATGAACTGATTTACATGCATAAAGATGGTATTGGAATTTCACTCATGTTGAGTGTAAAGTAATCTGGTGTGTAGCCTGCTACTTCCAATTACATGGAGCTGTCAGAAGATGGAAGAGAAGTAATGACCACAGTTACAGTATGGTGAAAAATATAACCCATTGATGACAGGTTTTTGTCATACTGTTTGCTGCTTCCAGTAGAAGCCAACACAGAAATCCTTAATACAGTTATGGCGGCCCAGTTCCCTTACCAAAGACCTCATAGATTTTCTCAATTAAGTCTTCAGATTTTTTTTGATCAGGCACACATATATTCTATATATATCCTATTTGTGTAGCAAGAACTAAGTTATATGAAGTTTTCAAGCTGTATTGGTTTTGAATAAAGATGCCACCTTTAAAAAAAACTTCAGTTGTAGCTTTAAACCTTGCAAAAGCAGGTATATAGAATGTGCAGCTAAACTGTAAAGATTACTTGCCCCATTATCTTTATTTGTGAAGCCTATTTATACTTGGTCTTAAATCCCACTGAAATTAGTGGGACAAATTAGTTGCAATCAGCTTAGCAGTTACAAAGCAGGGTGTGTGTGTGTTTAATTTTACAAAATTGGTATGCTGTAGAGCAGGGGTGTCGAACTCATTTTTTATGAGGGCCAGATCTGATATTAATGTCATTTTGTTGGACTGAGCCGTATGTGCCATAAAACATAACGCTGGATACCGGAGACATAAACTTTAAAAAGGGGAGCAACTGGTAAGCTCCGAGTTGGTGTGTCCTCACTGCAAGGCCCCATAGGCTGGGAGGGGGGTGCAGAGGAAAACCCACCTGGGTGGACTGGAGAGCCAGCAGTGGAGTGCTGGGCAGACACTCCTATGCCCCACAGAGGAGTGTCTGTACCCTCTCCTACATGCAAACACTGATACCTGTGGCCATCAGACAGCATCCAGATCTGCAGGCCAAATGGAGAGGTATGAATGCAGCTGCAGTGGTTCCCAATTTACCAGTCCCTGAAGTAAAGGGGTTCTGCTTGACTGCTGCAGATGAGGTTGTCCACTGACCCACCCCCAAGCAGCCTCCTGTTCCCTCCCTCGCACCAGTTGCTTGTGTGCTGCATAACAGCCCTGGGCCTTTTTTACCACTGTTGTAGAGTGATTAAGTAATCCTGTTTGTGCTGACATCAGCTTTAACTGGATATCTTTCAAGGAACTGTAAAAAAAAAAGTCTTTATTCTATAAGTCGTGGTGTGGGAAAGAAATTAACTTTAATAATTAAACCTGCATCGGGGAAGGCCAAAGTTATTCTTCAAATTTCTGCTATTATGTGTCAAATGAGAGGGCTGGAACCAGTAGGCCATAAGTCTCACACTCATGGTAGTGTACATCATTATGTTTTCATCCCTCTTCTCTAAGAACTAAGATATGATTCTGCAAGAACATCCAGCCTGTATTTCTTAGGAGGGGTTAATACCTACATAAAAAGGGGCAGTAATAATTCCACATGTTGGGCATGAGCAGCTCTTCTAGCCAGCTGCAGCTTAACTAGTATGATCTGCTGTATGTAGTGAGGCTTTATTAGCCACAGCAAGAAACATGACCTTGATGCAAGTGGAAACACAACTTCTTTTTTGTTTTTGTCTTTCAATGGCATTTCTTACCTATAATGCCAGAAGTTCAGGTGTACTACAGATAATCTCTTTTGGCTGCAGGATATGGCCATTCAAGATGCAGTGTTAAGTAAAAGTGGATTCAGACAGGCAGGGATACTCTTGTGACTGCTTCACAGTTGTAGGCTTGGTTCTTACTCAGCAGGAGCTGTACTTGTGATAGTAGGGCACTTTGACCATTAAATACTCCAGAGAAGTTGCCTGCTTTTGCTTTTCATGAAAGTATATCATTAGCACAAACAGCCCACTTCCATTTCAGGAAACAGTTCTCGTTATGGGTGCTTCCCCCCTCCCCCCATTATGATGAAATCCCAAAGCATCAAAAATTACCATTAATAGCCATCATATAAGTAAGCAAGACAGAACCATCCTTTTGTAAAGTACATTTACTCATGAAAATGTTGTCCCAGGGGAACTCTTCATGCCAAAGGAAGAGACTCCTCACCATACACACACACTATACCTACTGATCAAAGCTAGGACCTTCTCAATACGGAACTACTGTACTTAAGCAAGAAGGGAATAGAGAAATGTTAATATCTGCCGTGGAGCCTACTGCTTTGAATCAGTTCTTACAGTAGCATATACATTTAAGACTCATCCCCATTCACACACTTTCTACCTTTCCTCTACTTTCCAACTACCCCAAATGAGCTACAATTGTCACAGAAATAATTACTCTGGGATGAGGTCAATCTGGATAGCATTACCATTTCTTGATGGAAAGATCACCCATACATGTGTTCTAAAATACCTTAATAGATATTTCAGTTGAGGTAGATGCATCTAGAAAACAAAACATTTTACATGGAGTTATACAAAGTAACATTCTCATCTCTATATTTCATAGTTAAATTTATTAAACACATGGTGTAAAATCTACATTGCTGTTTCAGGTTCCACGTTTACAGATAGGCGCTTTGTCACCATATGACAAGGGACTTCCACAGCCTACCTTCCTATGGGAGTTATGTTGAATACTGAGAAATTCAGGCTCATTCAGGCTCTCTTCTCACTGCTTTCCCTTTATTTCCCTTAGCCTTAGGACACACAGGCTTATGTTCCAGAAACAAAATGTGAAACAGCTCTAAGGAATGTTTGTTGTTTCATATGAGCACCTAGAATCTATCTTGGGAATAGGGACAACTCCTAGAGAGCTCTAAAATTCATCTGACAAAAATACATAAAAGGGTAAATTTTTCTGATAAATTTGCAAAAATAATTGGAAGTGCCACCGTCTTACAAAGTGCTGGATACACAGTGCCATTTGTGAAACTTTCAGGCATCTTTGTGGAAATTCTTCAACATCAGACAACTTTAGTGGAGATTATTGTGCAAATCCTCAAATGGTATGAATTCACCCCACTTTTCAGCTGATGGCACCATACAAAGGGAAAATATGCATTAGCTACCTTCTTTTAAAGCAACAGTACTAACTACCTGCAAACTACAGTTAATGCACATGTAAACTCTCATGCATCAGAAGCCAATTTTAGGAGTAAGCAAAAGGGTTATTGGGATATCCCACGTATTTGGACACCTCTATTACCCATATGAAATTGGATTGCACCTGTATTCTGACATCATCACACTAGCACACATACTGTATATCTGTATTATCCTAAGATACAACTCTCCTTCATAAGCAATTACCTTTTATTATACATCCACTAATTTATAGTTTTGTCTTTTACAAGGAAAGTGTTAGACTCTTTATGGTATTGAAATAAATCATGATTCCAGATTTTTACAGGGTAAAGTGGAATGGCTTGCTGTCAGTCCAGACAGCTTTTTAATTCCAGGTCGATGATATGGCACAAACTGTGAAATGAAGAACTAGTCACAAGAAAAAAAAATTCCAACACACATTAAAATGTACACACAATAAAAGCAATTTACATTGACAAATAAGGAATGTCATTTATTAAGGCTGTGCTTTAGAGAGGACGTCTAGGGTCAAGTCGCCTTAGTCAAGGCACAGATCGGGAGGAGGTGAGCACAGCAGTCTAGAAGAGGAGGCGGTCTGTACAATCACTGATGAGGTGGGCATGCATGCAAATACAAAACTGCACAGCTGCTCTTTGCAACAAAACTTGACATAAGTGAAACAAAATACTGTGAAGTTTTTACAAGTCCACCATTTTACTTCATTTAAAAAAAAATTGGCAACAGATTTCCAAAACATAAAAAGATTCACAATTTGAGGAAGTTAAACAACTGAACCAAAAAGTGCTTCCCAGCTCCGAAACCTGCCTGGCTTGTGCTGTCTGGGACAGAAGCATTCTGCAGGCATCTTGGGAGTGTTCCACACAACTGAAATGTTGGCCAGGGGAAGGAGAAACAGGACATTTCCACAGACACTTCAAAAGTTTGCGATCTTTCAAGTAGTTTGACTTCTTGCAGCCTCGTTCCCAAGCACAACTGCATGGTACCCGCAAGGAAGGCTCAGGCATCCTTTAGCAGCAGAGGTGTGCTTCAAAGAGCACGTGGTCTCTTCGGATTGATTTGTTTACTGGCCTGCTCCTCCTCTTGCAGTGCTGTGCGGAAGGATTTCACTTTATCTTTAAGAAACAGAGAAATTAAAAACCAGTTATTTGTTTCATGGCTCCTACATCCATGCCTTGAAGTAATCTGTTGCAGGCATAAATATACAACGCAAGCTGCATGTAAATCCCCTTGGAGATCTTGAGATGTAAACAAGGAAGGTGTGACATGCATGAATACAGGGGAAAAACACCTATTGGAAGCTGCATAATCATGCAGGACATGTGAGCCTACAATACTAATAGTTACACAGATTTCATTTATATACCATTATATGGTTGTCAAACATGATGGATTCCCCCCCTTGATTCTCATACCTACACTCTTTTCTTCTCTCTCTCTCTTTTTTGATCAATTATGCTAAAATACTGAGGGAGGACACAGGGTTTTTTCCAATTACCATTCTTTTAAAAATTAAGCCAGCTATTAATTTTGTCCAATTCTCAGATGCACAGAAAGTTTTTTCAAATAAATATAAACATATCTACCTCGAAGTTCAGTCAAAATGTAAATTTTTTGTTCTAGGATTGCTTCAAGTTGTGTAGCATATGAATCCACATCATAGTCTACTTCTTCTGTCATTTCCAAAAGAGCTTTTTCATCTTCTAACCACCTAATAGATTCCTAATAAAATCAAAGCAGGGAGGAAGAGAAACAGATATATGACGACGAAGTATTTGGTAAACTTTATATAACAATATCTACCCATGTATTTAGTGGGTGAGTGGAAACAGGTAACAGGCTTTTGTGGGGTTGGGACTATGCCTGTAAATATTTCTAAGTATGTGGTCGGGAAGTGGTGCTTGGTGGAAGATACAAACCAAATGGGGCACATGAGTAAAAATGTCAGAGGCACAGGAGGTACACAGTATCTGCTGCTATCATATTCTATGACATGAAGATGAGATGGGATACTTGGGGAAGATACATTCATGTGTGGGAAAACTGAAAACAGCAGCTGGGGCCTGTTTTCCTCAAGGATTTTATGAGGAAGAGATTAATACGAATACCTAGCTGTTTCCTTTGGTAGTGTCCAAGAAAGGGGGGGTAGGGGCTTGGCTTAGTAGCTGCCTGCCATTCCCACAGCAGCTGAACATTCCCTAGTATAGCTTCCCCTTCCTCATATGCCATTGGTGTGAAGAAGCCTTGCCCTTAGTTGGGCACTGTGAAGCAGGATGGAATGCAAGTGGGGCACGGGGAGGGATTGAAGGCAGTGAAAAAGGATTTGCAGATACAAGCCAGGACTCAATGGTCATCTGCAAACTGAATCCTGCTTACACAAGTTAGCCACAGTTAAAATAAACCATAGTTGTGTGCTGCATCCAAACTGATCCAGTAGGCAAATTGTTTAGAATACTACACAAGTGCCATAAGAAACTGCAGAACTCACAATGCCATAATTAGATGTTTAAAAGCTCATGAAGCATATCTAGGAGGTTGGCCACATCCTGAGCAAGTTGTGACATTTTTTTTTCTTGGAGCTACTTGGCTTTCACATAACATTTACCTGGAAGACAGCTCTGTGGTCTTCTACTACTTGTTCTTCCATTTCCACCATCTGTGAGACAGCTTCATGAAAAGTGAATAACTGTGGTGAAACTTCCTCCTCCTTTAAAATAAAAAGCACACTCCAATGAAACTCTAAAATTATACATGCCAACCCCTTTTTGAAACATAATCAGAAGGAAAGCTGTACTCTGAGGAACCAATTGGCATCAATAAAAAAGAACTACGTAGTGTAAATGCACATTCTGTTCAGAGGAGACAGTGCATTCTGACAGGCTGCTTTCAACTTGAAGACATACAAGCTCTGTTCCACAAGCTCTGTTTCTCTCATGACAGTCAAGGTCACAGGCAATGTATCTCTTTTCATGCAGCACAGCATTACCAGGTGTTGGGAATAAACAACTAAAGTTATATGGCCATCATGCCCTGCTGTGAGCTTCCAAGAAACATCTGCCTGCCCACAGATGGGAACTGAAGCCTAGATCGAGTTTTGATTTGATCCAACAAGACAATTCTTAAGCACCATAGGCTTTTGTATTCCTTAGATGTATACTTATAGAGTCTGAAATGAAAAAAGTAGAGTAGAGAAAAAAAGTAATTTCAAAATACATCTTTTTTAGTATTATAAATACTATTTTTCTCACCAAAAGTGTGTGTAGAAAAACAGGTAACCTGAAAAAATAGAGCCAGGGAGAGAGAGATGCTCCCAGTTGTGCTCTTTCCTAAACCAGGCTAAATAAAATAGCATTTTCTCTCAACCATTTTTGTCTACTCACTAAAAGGGTCATTTATAGCCAAGGTGGACATCATGTCAAAAGAGCATCACACTGGGAGAAAAAAGCAATCCTGTTGCCTAAAGGCAGGTTAAATTTCTACAGCAGCACTGACTGATATTTTATAATGTTGGATAAAAGTATAAGCTGAGGCACAAGTGCCAAATGTACTGTGATGTCCACCAGGACTATGGTAACCCTGTTCCAAACTGGTAAGTCAAGCTGATCTGCCTATTCAAGACAGACTTGGAACCTTGCTTCCTAGAAATAAAGCTTTCCTGGAAAGTTCTGTTCAAACTCACAAGGAGTTCTAAATACAAAACAGACACATGTTTTGAAGGTATATTGAAGTGTTTCTTTCATTATCCTTAAGGTGTAATATTTTTTGAGGAACAAAGGGCAGGACAAATGTCTGTGCCTTGTGACATGGTTAAGATTTGGAATTTTAAAAAAGATCTGCATGGTGTACTGTGGAAAATGTACACAAAGATACCACTGACAGAACCCTAAGCTCAAGGATGTTCCATTTGTTCTCTTGCTTCACCATGTATGAATTTTGTTAACAAGTTAGTTTTATCATTAAATGTATAAAGCATGTCTGATTGAGGAGGAATCAGTGTGGCTTCTGCCAGGGGGAATTTTGCCTCGCTATCCTTTCAGAATTCTTTTGAAGGTATTAACCAGAATGTATATGAGGACTATGTACACTGATATTTTTAAAAAGGTGTTCACAAAGTCTTTCACTATATTTATCTAAAGGAACTTAGCAGTTACTGGTAAGAGCAAAGATCCTCTTAAGGATCACTAAACAGTTAAAAAACAGAAAGTATAAGACTGTAACATTCACAAAAGGTAAAAGTTAACTGTAAAACTTCCTAAAACTACACAGTAGGATAGCTGCTAATGGGCTTCCTCAAAATCATTTGCAGTCAGAAGCAAATACAGAGTTAAGCCAAGATGGCAGATGAAAAATGTGACAGATTAGAGATCAGGGACCAGCAGAAAGTAAACACAGAACACTGCTGAGTAAGGAGGGGTGCCATTTAGCTCAGAACCCTCAGTGATTGGCATTTAATAGATCAAACAGTCAGTTTGGAATTGGCAGTTGAGAAGCAGCAGTTAGTTGTTGGATGGAGAGCTAACAGGGAGTCTGTCAGCGAACTGAAGGAGCTCTGTAGCTCTGTGTGGAATAACCTGGTTTACTAAGTTCCTCAGAAGGAAGGGGGCAGTGACCAGATGGTTAAAAACAAAACACAATAGTGTCATACACCAATGAGACATCACTCCTTAAGGGATCTGAGAGAAGTGGTTTCATGAGGGCTAAGAAAAAGGCTGATTTCATTCTTGTTTTATAATATAATGTTAACACACACACCCCGATGGCTCTTTGGGGCCATGTCTGTTGAAACATAAATCCAAAAAATATAAATAAGAGATTATCCTTTCTTGTTAGAACACAGAGGTTTGGATCCTCAAGAACTCTTCCATGGAGGAAGGATTTCCACACATGGAACGCAACTCTCTTGACTACCACACACACACACAGCCCCAAATGCCTCCTGAAAATTGCATTCCATAGGTAGAAATCCTTTCAGCCACAGAAAAGCTCCAGAAGATCCAAGCCACAGAATTCAAAATAGTTTAATCAACTGATCAGCGGTAGCTTCACAAATGAAAGAATGCATGCAACATGCCATTAGCCTCTGCTTTGATTTCATACAGGGTCCAGACTCTACTTATGGCAGAACAGTTTTATTAGTAAATAACTGGTCATAATTTGCATTTCTGCTGTGGTATGTGAGATACTCACATTTTGTTCACAAAGTAGTTTAAGATCATCTCTCTGAGGTGAGCTCCCAACACCCCACTGTGCCTCCAAGTCATCAATCTGATTTGGAGTATGATGCATGATTGGACGGATATCACCGGCAGCATTGGGATCAACAGTCAGCTCCTTTACTCTAATGTTGTAAAACAGGTGTTCATTTTAAAATTAGTAACATTTCCCTTCATTCAGGACAGAGAAAAACTCATCAGTTCACATAAATGAGAGTGATGATGTCAGCCTCATGCGCATAATACACTCTTAAGGAGCCAATCACAATGTTCTGGATTATGGGGCCAAACTTTAGAGACATGCAAGTACTGAAATCATAATCATTGCATATGCATTTTTAAAAAATGAACCATTACACAATTTCAATTATCTAGATGCTACAGTACTACAAACATAACATCACCACTTCTTATACACGAGGGGGAAAACAAGCCCGGGCATGAAATGCTTGAAAAAGAACAAAAAAGATGAATAATAATTGGGAAGATGATTGCAGGCCATGCAGTACCACCACCTGTCAAACAGAATGGAAACAAAAAGGAGGTGATGACTATAAAGGCAGGGAGAGCAAGTGAAGGTTTGTCTGTAAAATTACATAGCTGAAGAAAGGAGGAAAAACCCTCAAAATAAAGATTCCATGTAAAGAATGAAGTAGACCTGGTGATTGAAGGAGAAAAGTCGTCATACTCATAGGAAGGAGAGAGATCAGAGCGACTGCCACTACCCTGTGAGAAGGGAATGTCCGAAGGACTAATTCCAAATTCCTTTACTCTGCAGCAGCAAGATACAGCAGCAAATTAAAAGAAAGTGTTCTTGTAAAGACAGTAAAAATTACAGAGTTTTATTTCAGTTAGTCATTTGCATAGCCCTTTTGCTAGTGCCCCAAAGTGCTTAACAAACCAGCTCCAATAACTCACTGTGACCTTCTAGGAGGTCACTGTTACAACACAGAGACCAATGAATCAATGGGTCAAGTGGAATGCCAGTAGTTTCAGCCTTCTCAGTACTAGACCACACTGACTCCTTGGAATTTAGCCCTTTTATGAAAAGCTTCAGGAACTTAAACAAATAATTGAGGATTTACCTGTATCTATTGCCCAGATTTTAGTGGTCCCTTTAATTATGAGTGGTACAAACATGCAACTGTACACTTTTACCACCTATTTGCGATACATAAATCCTCAGAAGGTGGTACACAGAAAATGAAGACTGTGTATGAACTCACAGAAGTGCTGTGATATATTAAGCAGAGTCTAATAAAACTGACATACCAGACGACTGCACACCATGCCAAAGGAACCCATATTTCAGCATAATCTCAAAAGAGTTTTTGGCAAAGCACTGCAACAAATACATCTAGCAGGATAGCTGCCCACCCATTACTGCCATCCTAACACAAAGGAACAAGTATTTCCCAGTAAGGTACATCAACTGATGACTGATTCTCAGGCAAACAGCAAAACACACTTCTTTTAGAAGTGATTGTTCAAAACAGGTTGTGAAGGTCAAGTGTTCACTGCTGCCTAACAGAACAGCATGTTAAATATTTCAGCATACCCTTTCACTGTATCAGCACCCTTAGAGGGCAGCTGCAGTTGTTCACTTGCTGATTCACCATACTCCGTTTGTCTTAAAGCTAAAGTCTCCCCACCCTAAACTTGAAGCACAGACTGAAGCAAATGGGAGAAGGGAGAGCGCATCACAATCGGTTGTCAGCACTTCAGGCCAACGCATCTCTGTAGATGAAAACTATAGTTCCCAATTTCAGAACAGTTCAGCAAATGTGATTAAAACTAAAGGCTGAGAGGCTCAACTTTGTGTTGCTAATGTTTGGATCCACTTTCAAATGTGAATTTCCTAGGCATATAAGACAGTCACCTATAAGGCAACAATATCCAACAAATGGAAATGCTAAAAATCCTAAAAACTGATTTTAAAAACAGGAGCTTCTCATACCTGTTTGCGTATCTTAGAGTGTTTAGAGTGTTCTCACAAGATGCCATCCCTGGAGAAATAGTGGCGATCTGGGAGGAAAACATACCAGAAGCCAGCATGTTAGTTTCTTTGAGAGGAGTAACAGTTAAGGACTTTTAAGAAAGTATGTCCAAAGCAGTATTTGTATCACATAGAGAAGAATTTTAAAATATTTATATAAAAAAAATCATTTATGTATCAGCAAGCACTCTGTATCCATGTATTTTAGGTACTTAATCATTCCTTCCATATTCCATCTAAACTGAAATCACATTTTAGATTACACTAAAACATTCAGCAGGAAAATTCAGGAGAATATGAAGAAAGTAGGAAGACTGGGCAGCAAAACTAAAATTTTAGAAAATATTTAAATTTGTCAATGCAATAGGATATAACAATACCAAAAATAGATATAGCATACAAATAGGTAGTCATTCACATAAAATGTATGGCCAAGTCTCAACATTGCAGCCAGTGCCATACCTAAAACAGTAAGCAAACTCCATTTGACACCTTTGAACACACGAGGCTAGGACTATAGCACAGTGGCTGGAGCCCCTGCTTTGCATGCAAAACGGCACAGGCTCAATCTATAGCTTCTCCACTTAAATGGATCAGGTAGTAATTATGTGAAATACCTCTACCTGAGGCCCTGGAGAACTGCTGTCAGTCAGGGCAGACAATGCTGACCTGAATAGACCAGCGGTCTGACTCAGTAAAAGGGATTTCATGTGTGTTCAAATAATAACTTTATAAATTCAGATGTCCATTACAGTCTCACATAATTTTGAAATAATCTTGGCACCATCCTGCAGCTGCAAAGGCTTAAGATGTTATTCTTGTCGTCTAATTCTTTTATTTCAAAGTTAATATATTTTTTCTATCTCAACTAGCTAGGTTACTAAAGTGTGAAAGACAGGATGTATTAGGAACACATCTAAAAACAGCAGAAAGCATTTGTTGATATCTAAGTAGTACACATTTTTTTGCATAGAGGGCACTTTTGTGATTCTGGTGAGCAGTTTTTACAACCATGCCAAAACTCAAAGATAATGCATCAAGAAATCTGGAACCATCAAAAGAGAACAACATATCATACTGGATATGTGAACCTCCTCTTCTAATTTTTAAATTCAAGTTCACAGCTGACAGTTGAAGGCCATAGAAATAATCCTGGGAGAATGCACTAAGAGGTTTGGTTGTGAAGAAAAATGAGAGTTCTGTCCCCGGATCGCAGTTTAAGAATACAGTGGCACCTGAGAATACAAAAGCTGCTGTCTTGTGTTCTACAAGATCTATTATCATGTAGAGAAGATCCCCAATAGGCCATGTTTACAACAGTATGAAGCACTGCAACTTAATAAACTTACCATACAGGTGCGAGAGTTTTCTCCTATGAATGAATCTCTTAGGACCTGAGTGAGTTTACTTGCTCTGAATGGAGTATGAGGTTTATTTCGGCCTAAGGCTCTGATGCACTCCTGCAAGAATAAACACGTTTATGCTTTTTCATGCTCAGGATCAGTGCAAAAATATTTAACTGCAACCAACAAGTAGGGGGGGGGACAAATACTAGATGACAGACTGCTCAGCTCTAAGCTAATACTAAAATACTGCAAGTCAGCTTTCATTATATCTCATTAAAGAAAGACAGATCTGACATTGAACCTCAAGGCTATCCTATTACTGGAGTTGTGTGTTGCAAGAGCTTGGAACTTTACGCCTGAGCAGGACATTAACACAAGAATCTAATGGAGGCATGGACCAAATGGCAAATACTTTTAATTGCTACTGTTCCTCATGTCTTTTGCAGCACTGTACCCCACAGCACTACATGAGTCACTCAAGCCAAAGTCTGAAAGAGAGCACTTGGCATGCTTTGTTGTTGTGGGGGCTTTTAAAAGCTCTGTAACAAAAAGTGCTTCTTCAGGTTAACTGAAAAACTCAACTTAAAAAGAAACCTGAAAAGGCCCCCAGGCTTCTCTTTTGCATGTGTGTGTTGTTCAGCCGCATAGTCGAGTCTGACTCTTCGCGACCCCATGGACCAAATCACGCCAGGCCCTCCTGTCTTCCACTGTCCTCTGAAGTTTGCCCAATTTCATGTTTGTTGCATTGATGATACTGTCTAACCATCTCATCCTTTGCCATCCCCTTCTTCTTTGACCTTCAATCTTTCCCAGCATCAGGGCCTTCTCCGGTGAGTGCTCCCTTCTCATTTGGTGGCCTAATGTGTGTACAAGTCATGAACTAACACAAACTCTTAAAAGATAAAATTGTCAGCAGCCCTTCTCCAGGATTGCAAAGCTAATATGGAAATAAGCCACACGTCATCATTATTTAATTCATTTATACCCCACCTTTCCCCCCCCTTGGGACCCAAAGTGGATTACATCATTCTCCTCTCCTCATTTTATTCTCACAACAATGCTGTGAGGTAGAGTAGGCTGAGTGTGTGACTGGCCCAAGGTCACTCAGTCATCTTCCATGGCAGAGTGGGAATTTGAACCTGAGACTCCTAGATCCTAGTCTGACACTACACTAACCAGCACACCACACTAGCAGAGAGTGAAGTTTATCTGAATATTTTACTGTCATACTATGATTTGTACTATATTAACATTTCATTCTTGATTATGTTATTGGAAACAATTTTGAGTATTTCAGTGGAATATATACATTTAAAAAATAAACAAAAAACAAGAACAAACAAGGAGATGAAAATGTTAAAATCTTTTTTACTGAAGAACAGATCAATGGGAGCTTCTCCTTAGTCAGGATTCTCCTTCCATGACATAGAAATGTTGCTCTTTTAATCTCTTTTGACCTCTTAGGCATTTGTTCCTTAACAAGCATTCCCTGAGTTACATTACAACAATCTGTCTCCCCTAAGTGATCTTCTGCTCCCACTAGTGTTGAGCTTCCTACAAGGGATTCACTTTACTCACCTGGGACTAAGCACCATTGAACAATAGTGGACCATACTTCTGAGCAGGCATACACAGGATTGCATTGTAGATTACTTATGACACCTCATAGAACATGCATGCACACCACAGTATTAACATACATACACAGAGATTATAACCTGGAAGCTGGAACTACAGGAAGCAGGGAGTTCTCTGTGCATTTGTGAGCCCCAATGTCAGTAGGTGAGAGATTGAGCCTACCCTAGAAACTGCACAACACTGTTAAGAGGGTACTTTATAGTCCCTACTCCATGTTAGCACTCCAGTTTTGTGTAGTGGTTTTCCCTCCCATACACCATTTTCTCTCTCCCTCTCCCTCTCTCTCCCTCTCCCTCTCCCTCAAGCTGAATGATAAATTCTATGAAACTGGAAAGTTAGATCACTGGTTTGCAGTGGATCCTAATGAAGTTTATTTAATTTATTTAAAAGATTTTGATGCTGCTTTTCCACCCGATCAGGGTCCCAAGTCGTTATGTTACACTTCCTGGGTTGGAGCCAGTGCAAAATTTCCACTTGTGCTAGACAACACAAGAAAACACATGAAAAAGGATGACAGTAGCTGCTTCTGTTCCTCTTTGCATTTCTGCCTGCCGAAGACGTTGTGCAGCCCATTTCTGGACACTTTATTATATATGAAGGAAAGTGCTGGGTGTTATGCTAAATCCATGCATGCACCTGTGCATGCTGGATCCAAGCCCCATCCAGAATTTTTTTTATAGTGAACCAATGTGGCCATTTAAGCTAATATCATAATGAAGAAAACCTTAAGACTGATGGTCTGACAACACGTTTCAGCATGTGTAAGCAGGCTTATAAAAAGTTATGAACATTGCATTCTAGGACAACAATGTTGTGTGAGTATTAGACAAACAATCTTGTTCCACTTGTGTGTGTGTGTGTGTTAAGTACCATCAAGTCACTTCTGATTTATGGCAACCCTATGAATTAACTACCTCCAAATGTCCTATTATTAACAGTTTTGCTCAGGTCTTGCAAACTGAGGGTTGTGGCGTCCTTTTTGAACCAGTCTATTTCATGTCGGGTCTTCCTCTTTCCCTGCTGCCTTCAAATTTTCCTAGCATTATTGTCTTTTCTGGTGAGTCTTGTCTTCTCATAACGTGACCAAAGTATGATACCCTCATTTTGGTAATTTAAGCTTCTATGGAGAGTTCAGGCTTGACTTGATCTAAAGTCCACTTATTCGTCTTTTTGTTGGTCCACAGTATCTGTAAAATTCTCCAACACCACGTTTCAAATGCATCAACTTTCTTCCTGTCAGTTTTCTTCACTGTCCAGCTTTCACACACATACGTACTCATGGGCAATACTACAGTATAGCATAGTTCCCCTTGTACAGAACTGAAATTGTTTAAACAATTGGTAAACTCATATATATTGGCTGCCTTATGAAACTGCCCAGACACCCTTGCCTCCAGGATCTGCACAGAGATCTGCACAGAGCCCCCCTTCCAGAAATTAGGCCATATAAGAGTCATCTGTTTAGTTTAGTACCAGTCCAATCTAGACAGACTAGGATTAAGAGGAAAACCAAATGTTCAAAGGGAACACTGCTTATGAAACTGCAAAAAAATACATGACTTGAAACAGTCTCCCCCCCACCCCTCCTGGGATGAACATACCTGATACTTAAGAATGTAGTAATAGATTTTAAATATTTTAATACTAATGACATCTCATGCCAACTCAGAAGGTGGGGGGACTCATATGAGCACGGAAGACAGGAAGGTGCCTTATAGGATCAGATCACTGGTCCAATATTGTCTTTCAACTGATGGCAGCTCTCCACAATCTCAGGCAGAGGAAGGTCCTTCCCAACACCTGCCACCTGGGAACCTTTTAGCCAGTGATGCTAGTGACTGGACCTTTGTATACAAAGCACATACTGTGCACTACAACCCCTTCTATTAATAAAGGTTTAAGACTTCCAGAAACAAGCCAGGATTTGATGAACTCAACTAAATCAGAATACATAAAAGGGAAATGAAAAACTGTTCAGTTAGAGTAGTTCTATTTATTCCCCAAAATAGTAATAGGGAACATCTGTAGCTGTTTGCTTATTCTTAATCCTCCTATATAATTAAAGGCATTTAGAATATGACAAACAAAGCACAGCAACAGCACAACAGAAAACTACTGTTAAATACAAATAAACTTTTAATCTTAAATTAATCCTTTTTCTCCTTGTGCCGGGAAGGCACATAAATGCAAATGCCAAAATTTGTATATTATGGCCATTTATTGAAGAATTTATTCTAAAAGGAAGTAACAGACATTGCGAAGAATTGTGTGAAGAATTTACTAAGAAAAATCTATAATACTTTGCTCTGAACTCAATTATTAACTTGGATCTGATATGAAGCACCTTCTTCCAAAAGAGGTCTTGGAAACCAATTTCAAGGGCACAACAAAAGACAGCAATACAGACAGAACTATCAAAAGCAGTATAACTATATTGCTGTGCCTTAGGTATGTATATGAAGTCTATATTTTGAATTGATTACAAATGTGGTGATAACCAGCTGCCTCATATGCTGAATCTCTTTTAAAAAATCATTTTCATAATGAAGTCACGCATTATTTGCAATCCATTTCTGACAGCACTTAATTCAGTTTAGTTTCTATTTTTCTCTTTGGTGAGTCAGATGAGTAGGCATGTCTGAAGGCAACCATATTATTATGTATTGCATTTGCTAATTACTAATCTGCATCTGTTGTAAGCAACTGAAATATACACAGTAAAATAAAACAAGGACAATACCCTCTCTCTCTCACACACAGACCACTGTTTAGTTACCTCAACAGCTCACTGCCCCAAGAAGCCAATAGCAGAGCAGTCTTTCTGCCCTTCCAGCTTTCTTGCATGCTGCAGCTGTAACTCACCCTCAATCCTGGTGGCATGTACAGAAGATAGCGCTAGAACAGGAAGGAACCACACAATGGAAGCTACCATGTCTACACACGCCCTGATTTTCCCTCAGGGTTCCCACACATCTCGTTTCCAAAGAACCCTGAACTACAAGGAAGGGCTGGGTATAAATGCTTTAATATATAATATGTTAAAATAAATACACCAGACAAATAAAGGCAAGGGAGAAGACAACTCCCACTTCCCAATTATCAGCAGCATTCAGAAAAAAAATTATGTATAGTGACCAGAAAAGTCACATAGATTTAGACTTAGATACTGAGAGGGACAGCAGAAGAAACTGCATATGAATGGGAGAATTCTCATATGTGAGATATAAAATTGATATCTCTACATGTTAAGAGTTTATAGCTAATGTCTGTTAAGCTTTTAAACTGTCTTGGAAGAGAAAAATTCACAGAGCCTGCAAAAACAGGGAGCACGGCTGTCCATATATCCTAGATGGCCTAAAGTGACTTTCTGGCTTCAAGCTTCCTGCTAACAGAAGAAGACTGAAATTTTGCCACCCATGTGCAGCAACATTTTAAAGCAGAAAAGACTCTGTGTAATCTCAAACTTACATTTATGGTTGCCCTGTCCAAGCGAGGACAAGAGCTGACTGAGTAAGAAAATGAAATGAATGGAAGCATGAGTGAGGGCTGAAGATCCTGGTTCGGGGAAGACCTGGAACAACACAAATACAGAATCCACCAGCTGGAAGACCCCAAAGATAACCTACACCTTGGTGATTGAAAAAGGCCATCATCAGTTCCCTACCAGGAGAAAAGGGAAGTCTCAGATGCTACAAATAAAGACACATGGCAGCAAATTTCTGAATATCTTTGAGTCAAAATTGTCCTATTTTATCACCAGGCTGTGAGGCAAGACAACCCCACTGAATCACACACAGGACCTGTGGGTGCCAAGATGGGTGCCAAGATGACCATACCTGGCAAGACTCCCCTGACAGAAAGGCAAGGTGGAGTGGAAGAACAGACAATAAGATCTAAGGACACTTGAGGCAGAACAGAGACCTGTGGGGCAGTGACCCTCCCTGAGCTCTCTGGATCGATCGGCACCAAAAGGCCTGGCCAGCCACTTGGGTTTTGTGAGTATGCATGAAGTGTGTGTGAGTGCGTAAGTGTAATGTTTGCTTGTTTATAGAGCACACTTGTTGCTACAGCAATAAAAACTGAAGCTTTGTTTTCAGCGTGCTGGAGTCTTGTCTCTTCCTCGATACCTGAGCTTGAAATGACCCCAGGGCATTATTGGTAAGGAGATGGGGAAAGAATCTGATCACTTCTCCCCTCTTTTCCAGCTCCCTTAGAATTTGTTTCTAACACAAATCACCCATATTGTTGCAAGCATGCATTGTGACAGGTGCGGCTCAATTCACAAAGGGCATGGAAAGCATCTTCTCGCTGTTTCTACACCATGCATAAATTTATAAACCTCTATCTTACCCCCATAATATTTTCCCCCCACTTGACTAGTCCCAGACTGCCCTGAACTGGATAGTCTAGGCTAGATTGATCTTGTCAGATCTAAGAAATTAAGCCAGGTCAGCCTTGGCCAGTATTTGGAAGGAATACCAGGGTTGTGATGAATAAGAAGTAATGGCAAACCACCTCTGAATGTCTCTTGCCCCACCAGGGGTCGCCAGAAGTCAGCTTAGCCACTACACTGCTCACCCCCAATTCCAAATCATTTATTAATTCAATAGCACCAGTCCTAATACCAATCCTTGTGGGACCCTTGGGACTTCCCTTTGCTCCAAGAATGGTTTCTTTCTATTCTCTGCTTCCTGTTGCTTAACCAATTTTTTAATCAACAAGAGGACCTGTCTTCTTATCCCATAACTGCTAAACTTATTCGGGAATCTTTGGTCAGGTACCTTGTCAAAATTTTCTTGGAAGTCCAAATGTATGATTTCTACTAGATTACCCTTATCCACCCATGCTATCTTTAATAACAGTTTCTACTAATTTATCTGGAATAGATGTTAAACTAACTGGACTCTATTTCTAGGATCCGCTCTGGACTCCTTTTTAAAAATCAGGTTAATTTTCCAGGGTTATTTTTCAGGCCTCTGGTACAGAAGTCAATTTTAGTGACAGGTTACATATACTGATTGGTAGGTCAACCAGTTTGCATAGAGCTGCTTACAAACCCTTGGGTGTATGTCATCCAGACCTGGAGATTTGTTTTCAACTTGACAAGTAGTCCTAGAACTTCATCTCTCATCACCTTTTGTGACTCAATTCTTTCAGACACCTCCCTGAAAACAGCACCTCCAGTGTGGGTACACGCTCCATATTTTACAAAGTGAAAACAGATGCAAAGAATTCATTCAGTTTCTCTGACATCTCCCATCTTCCTGAAGCAATCCTTTCACTGCTCAGTTATGCGAAGGCCCAACTGCCACCCCAGCTAGTTGTCTGCTCCTCATATATTTGGAGAAATGTTTATTGTCTGTCTTGATGTTTTAAGCAATGTATACCTTAAATTCTCTTTTCCCCCCTCACCTGATTGTCAACTTGCCTTTTTTTCACCAGAACTTCTGATACTTTCTATTTACCTCATTCGGGAAAGCTTTCTGAATAATGTCTTTTTGCCTTTTATGGCTTCTTTGACTTGGTCAAATAATCCTTCTATACTTGGTGGTGCCTTTCCTAACTTGAGGTATACAATGTGTCTGGTCTTTTATTTGTGTGATTCTAAGTAGTTTAAGCATCTTAGAGAGCATCATCTAAGCATCCTGGAGAGCCAGTTTGGTGTAGTGGTTAGGAGTGCGGATTCTAATCTGGGAGAACCAGGTTTCTCTTCATCTTCTCACTTTCTTCTGACTAGTCCCCTCAGTTCTGTAAAATTCCCTCTTTTGAAATCAAATGTGCTTGTTCTGGACCGGGGGGGCAACTTTCCACTGATGTGAATGCTGAAGTTAATGATACTGTAGTAATTGATCCCAACTGGTACAATACCATCTACATCTTGCAACATGTCTCGACCTCCTCTCAGAACCAAGCCCAGGGTCATGTCCCCGCTACTCAGTTCTGTGACTAAATGTACCAACAAATAATCATTTATGATACACACAGACCTTGTTTCTACAGCATGACTCAAGCACACAATTTGCCCAGTCAGGGTAGTTGGTCACTCAGTATTACAACACTTCAGTCCCCTTCTCTATTCCCCTTCCTTTTGAGGTCTGCCGCAGGGAAAGTGATAGCTTACTGCCACTTTTAAAGAACACTTCGGGACTAGAATCTCCACCCACAGTGATTCCATGGGGGATTTATTCCTCCTATGTTTCCCAGCTTACATGACTACACACTCTTTGATATATACAGCAACATTTCCTTCCCTGTCCTATCAAGTATATGCCCAGGAATAATAGTGTCCCGTTGATTTTCTTCATTCTACCAAGTTTCTGAAATGCCCACTATATCAAAACTGTCATTGACTACCAAGTACTCCAACTCCCCATCGGCTTACAGGCTTCTAGCACTGGCATACAGGAACCTGTCCTCATTTCCCTCTGTAAGAATCCTCACCTCCCTTGGCCCTTGGATTTCCTCACACAGTCTCCTTTACTGCCCTTTACTCCTTTACTCTCATTTTCAAGTTTTCTCACCAATATCACCACAAGCATTCAAAACATCATCATGCTTTAGGGATGATTCTTCAGGCTGCAAACCACAGCCTCCCCAGCTCCTGTGAGCTTATCCCCAGAAGCTAGTTTAAAAGTTGCTCTGCGATCTTTTTGACACTGAGTTTGCAGTCTGGTTCCTTTTTGGTTCAAGTGCATCTAAGGCATGGATTCAAATTCAAGCAAAAGAATAATTAAGGGCTATAATGCTTACTTGCTTATTGAAGGCAAGTATTGCAAGCCATTGCAGTTCGCATTCTGAGACCCTGAAGTACAAACTTTGGCAGCATCACTAACTATGTTGTCCAGAGGCATCTAACAATCAAAGAGATCATAGAGCACTTTATCAGAAACACTGGACAGATGGCATAAGCAGGCCTGTAGCATCCTGGTCACTGGGGCCTGTCACTGCTCTGTTGGGCAACCACTTAAAGAACCCATCCTTTTAACAAGATGCAGTTCCCCAGTTGGAGGCTCAGGGGTATGGAATCCTGACACACCAGCCAACCACTCCACTGTGGAACTGTCAAGTGAGACCCAGTTGTGGCCACTGGGGAAGATACCCCTGGTCTCTTACAATGGCAGCTACCCTTGTGAGAAATCAGGACCGGTCAGGAAGCTTGCACAGTTATAGCACACCCTATAAAAGGGGGTAGGAGGAAGCCAATGAGGAACAGCCCCACATCTCTCCAGGCTGCCAGAGTAGATGGCCAGAACCAAGAAAGGTCTGGGTGCTTCTTAAATCCCTTGCCAAAACTGAGGCCACAGGGCAGCATTTGGGGTGCACTGTGATGTGGAAAGCAGGGCCAGAAACTTCCCCTCCTACATTTACTGTATGTCATAAATCACTCACAGTATATTACAACAGGCAGAAGTCTGCATAACTTCTCAATCCTATGCAAACAGCAGTTATATCATCAAAATAGTTGACCAGCTAAGGTATTAAGCTTGGACATTATTTTATTTAGCACATTTTTCATCTCACTCTTCCTCCAAAGAGTTTAGGGCAGCATACATTGTTCTCCTCTCCTCCATTTTATCATCAACAATCCTGTGGTGTAAGTTAGGCAATAGAGAATGGCTGGTCCAAGGTTGGATTGGATTGGATTTATACCCCACCCTTCACTACTCAAAGGTGTCTCAGAGCGGCTTACAAACTCCTTTCCCTTCCCCTCCCCACAACAGACACCCTATGAGGTAGTTGGGGCTGAGAGAGCTCTTGACAGAAACTGCTCTTTTTCAAGAACAGCTCTTATCAGAACTATGGCTTGCCCGGTGCAAGTGGAAGAGTGGGGAATCAAACCTGGTTCTCCCAGATTAGAGTCCGCGCACTTATCCACTACACCAAACTGGCTCTCCAGTTTAACCAGCAAACTGCATGGCTGAATGGGGATTTGAAACTGGGCCTTCCAGATTCTAGACTGACACTAACCACTATAGTACCCTGGGACATCTGGCTTTCAATCTCTGCCTTGGTATTAAGCTCACAGGGTGGGGTATTGGGTAAGTCCTTCACCAGAGTTTAACACAGGATTGCTGCAATACTAATATATTGCCCTGAGAAACAGGGAGGGATAAACTGTAACAAAAACACATCCCACATATATTTACATTCTCTTTATTGTTTGTAATACCGCATTGTGTATTGGCTTCATATGTACAGGCATTTAAATGTGAATAACACGTATGAATCAAAGGTGAAAATACTGCTTATAGAATTGTAAACATTTACTGCAACAAGGAAAGCTTAGAGAGCTTTCATTAGCTCTAACGTAATTAAAGATATTTTATTTACCTTGAGTGCTAAAAGGCTCTTGTTAATTTCAGCACCTTCCAGTCGTGTTTGTCTGTCTGCACTGGAAGTATCAGCTCCTCGTTCATTGCCAGCCAAGTCAATCAATGAAAATTTACCATGCAGTTTTCCTTTTCTCCTGAGGATGATCTGAAACACTGCATGGCTCCGAGATGAGTGTGCATTTGCAGACGTCTGACCAGATGTTCTTTAAGAAAGAGATGTGGTGGGGAACACAAGATGAAATGTCACTGAGTCACAAATTACTGTCATAGTACTTTCAACATTTTTCATCAGGGCTAGGTGCATTATTCCTGTGAACAGCTTAAAGCACATTTTAGGCTCTATCAGAATATCAGACAACCAAGATATTTATGCTGCAATCCTATGCAGAGTTAGCACCTATCTAAACCCAAGGAATTCAACAGACTTAGGCTTGTATAATTTTGCACGATATTGCAGCACAATTTGCTTCACAGATACAGTCTGTGAACACAAGGATCTTCTCCTGCCAAAAGCATCCCTATCCCAACCCTGGAAGAGCCAAAACTACACTAATGATCAGATAGGTTGCCTTTGCTGATAGAAGAGGAAGGAAGGATGATTTTGCACCCTTCCAACTCTAGCCTCCCAACTCATCCACCTGGGTCTCATGATTCTGCCAGGGTCAGGTGGGGCTGTTGGAGGCAGCAGGAGAGGAACACAGGAAACATCAACAGCCATCACATCTTTTGCTGACAGATTATGGGACACATCCTTTTTATCTGTTTCAGCATGATCTTAAATAAGAACATTTTTGTCTATTGGAAGGAATAAGAAAGTCTGAATATTAATATTAAATTTTATCTACAGGCAGGCTTTTCAATGTGGCCTGTGTTTCATGGAATTACCAATATATTAAGCTGAACAGAGAACTTAACGTAAAGAAAAATAGCCATTACATCACTCTCGAGAGACACTATGGGGGGAACGTTTTTCCTCCAAACTTGGAAATTTCCAAGTTTTACTATCATTTGTCTTCCAGAAAAGTGATATTTGGAAAAAATCAAAATATGGAAAACTATTATTTGCTACAGCTAACAGTGCAAAAAAGCAAAAAATAAAAATACCTGCAACTGTTGCCTATTTCAATAAGCTTTAGTACATCTTCAACACATTTAACCTCTCGCTCATGTAATCCCACCACCTGGACTTGCTGTTTACCATCTTCTAGAACTCTTAACTTGGTCTTCCTGTTCAATAAGTCAAAAACCTTATGGAAGCAGGATGGGGAAGAGAGGGAGAACAGATGTGTGTGTTAGCTAGGGATCCTTGGCACATCAGATTTTCTGTTTGACAAACACAGTTCAGCCAAATAAGACAGCAAAGAGCAGTAAATAAGTTGATAAATTCACAATTCCTGCGGACTTCCATCACATTAAGAAAAAAATGTTACGTACCTTTCCACTATAAATCTCAAAAAATGTTGCATATACTTGAAGTTCTAGTTTCTTATAATTTGGTTTCTTCAACATTAAAAAGACATCTCTAGCTGTGAACAGATTAAAAATACAAAACTGAAGAAAAAGAATCTTTAGATGCACAACTACTGATCCACTGACACATGCTTGTTTCATATGTCTGATATACTCACAGGTTTCATGCATTTATGACTTAACAAATTTTGGAGTAAGCCAATATAAAGAGATTTAAGAGAAGGTAGCAACACCTAGTACATCCCAGAGGATAGAGAGAAAGGGTGCTGGCCTTTCACCTAAGAAGCATATGTCCAACTTCCACCTTAATCAAGCAGCATTCATGAAGAGCTACCTCTCACTCTTTGCTACCCATATGTAAGCATTACATTTTGTACTAAGATCAGATAGATTATTTACCTGCTAGTGCATAAATTCCTTTTGAACAGTCTTGGTTCTTTCCTGAAAAGTCACCACCCATAGTCTAAAGGTAAAACAATAAGATAAAAAGAACAGCTTGAAGACAAAGTATGATAATTCACCGATGACCCTAATTTCTCCTGAAATAACAGCCATACAGCGAACCAATAAGTATAGATGTTTTGTTAGCTTCCTATCAACACAAACAATTTATAAGTGACGGCAGTAGTCTTAATACCATCAATATGGATTTTCTAAACAATGATGAAGGATGGAGGCAAACTATACTTTAAAATGTCCAAAATACACATACATGCTATTTACATGTTAAGATCTCTCATAACTGGTTAAGTTGCAACAAAAGTACAGCTGAGTATAATTGCATAACTTAAAACTTACATGAGTTTTTCCACTGCCTGTTTGTCCATAAGCAAAACACGTTGCCATTCCTCTTTCAAATATGGTCTCTACTAAAGGCCTTGCAGTAAACCTTTAACAAGGAAAACAGCCATTACATGTCAATATTCAGCTCAATTTTTAATGATGGCGCAAAGGTATCTGCCATATTTCCCTTTATAAAGACATACATTTATCCTTTATAATAGGATTTGAATTTTTCCCTAAGATATACTTTGTATGTTTTCTAGGTCAGCACTAGTGAGTTAAAAAAATCTAAATAAAAGGATCAAAGCAATTTCTAAAAATGTCTACTGCAGTTAGGCAAACAGACAGCAGAACAATTTGACACAAATTATGTTCAGTGCAGCACGCAGCACCAGTCAAGAGTACATTTCTGCCTTCCAAACAATTCCTTAGTTGACTTGGGAGGGATAAAGTGTGTTTTAACAGGTGCCAAAAAGTAAGAAATTTTCTACAGGCAAATTAGAGTTCTAAAACAAAAGGAAGACTAAGCAGAACTTTTATGGTACTGCAAAACTACTAATGAGCTTGACAGGATCAAATCATACTCAGTGCTTATATTTCATTGTTAAGTAGCTTAAAGTGTAGAAAAGGGCTTGACAAAGGAAAGCACCCACATACAAGGAGCTCTCCAAACTGATAGGAGACAGCCAAGGGATAAGACAACTTAAAAAAAAAGGCAGTTGATATGAAACAAAC
This sequence comes from Gekko gecko, assembly GCA_029375565.1. Classification (NCBI taxonomy): domain Eukaryota; kingdom Metazoa; phylum Chordata; class Lepidosauria; order Squamata; family Gekkonidae; genus Gekko; species Gekko gecko. The sequence goes on along the minus strand of JAPDNY010000007.1, from coordinate 41,959,396 downwards.
AGGAACCCTGCAGCCAGCTGAAGGAGAAAGCTGCTCCTTGGGCTAGGATCATATCTTAACTAAATAGGAAAGATAAGAATGCCTAGGGGCCTGAAGCCAGAGAGGTTAGTATCACATCCTGAAAGCTGAGCCTCTGAAGCTGGCTATAGGGCCAGCTGGGATAGTTTCCAAACAATATTTTACACACAGACAAATCTGAGGAGATGGAGGTCTTAAACTCTTCCCATCAGTTTAGAATTAGTGACCTCACACAGTGCCTCAAATACATCGGAACCTAATCTGGACCTACATGCTTAAGTTCTTTCTTACAGGAACACAGTGGCAGCAAAGAGATACCATGATAAACTCCAGTTTACAAACCATGGTTTGAATAAACTCCAGTTTATTGTGACATCCATTTGCAGGCTGCTCAACAAATTGTGGTTTGTTGGTGGGTATTGAACCAGGATTCTAATTTGTATCTTGTTTGTTAAATGTGATTAGTTCTAACTGTACTTTCTCACTATGTTTGAACTGAGAAATCTCAGTTTGTTCACCTCTGTGATATCTGGATACAGAATGTGGTTCACAGAGAAGAAAAAACTAGCTGTTTCAGTGGTATCCAGCTGTCTGCACTGTTTTTGCAGAACACACCTTCCCTGCTAGTGACGGCTTACCAGCAAATCTGAGTGGTTTCCATCTTCTACTGAAGGGAAATTTAAATGGTAATGGGACAATGGGATTTAATCACATGCTTTCATTCAGTTTGCTGTGACTCCACACAAAACAGTCAAAAGCAGTTTACATCCCACCTACTGCCCTGCTTCCCTCCCTCTTCAAACCCTCCTTTATGTCCTAGGAGAGACAGCAAGTAAGTGAGCTAGCCACAGTCATGGGTTTCATCCCTAGCTTTTCAATACTGGGAAAACTTTAAAAGAACTGTTTTTACAGTTTAAAAGGGGAAGGGGGTTAGGGAATGTAGTGAAACAGCAATGGTGTGCAGGGGGCTCATTGGCTTAAATAAGAACAACCAGAAGACCTTAAAGGAGGGTGGGACTTATTAGAAAATCCCCCATCCATTTATTACAGCCAGTCAATAGCAAGCTTCTTGCATATGTAGTAACAATTTGCCAGCACCCAGACAATGCAAGAAAACTTGAGATGGTATCCAGAGATTCTGCTGAGTGGTCAGACAAGAGCCAATCAGCAAACTAACCATGGTTTGCTATGTTCATCCGATAGACTAACCAGAGCTTCCGCAATAAACTGCCACTCTTCACATCAAAAGCTTTCAATGCTAACTTAGGAAGATCAGAGAAGCAACAAAAAGAATCTTTGCACATGGACATATTTATTCCAATCATGCTTTTGGGGAGACTGAAAATGGCTTTCTCTTTCTAAGCCATACTGGAGGATGTTTGGAACACTATGAAGACACAGGTAAGTCAGTTGACTTACCTGAGCAAATGTTGCCAATACAAATGGATAAAAAACAATGTATGTGCATACACACACATTGTGAGAAAACCAAGATATTCAACAGTAAATGGGAAATTAACCAGTCACACCCATAGCAATGCATAGGCTCCAAGTATTTGAGTTACAAAAAGAAGCACAAGTTCAAGGACACAAAACTATTGCCAGATAGTGTAAAACACATACCTGTAGACCATTTCATTAGGAGCGCTGTCATCGAAGGCATAGTCAAAACGGAAAGTTTGGTTTTCTAAGTACCTTGTTAAATCTACTTTTTGTTTAGGTTCATGTACCATCACAACATCTTTGCTAGGGATTGTTATTACATCAAGGTCTTTCATTACAGTTTCTAAAAAGTGAATAAATTAGCATTAATGTTCAAGATACATGAACTTTAGTGATCCAAAACGTACATATCCAAGATAATGAAAGAGTTTGAAACAATTTATGATAGAAACAATCTAGCCTAGTATTTGTGGGTTACATTCAGACATCATATAAACCCTAATTAACTAGAAGTCTGTTGGCACAAGGCTTAACTGCAACACGTCTGCAAGATTTATTCATAACTTTTGCTTCTTTCCTCTGGTGCACAAGCTTGATAGAATACTTACTAGTTTTATTAATTTCTCACCTACCATAATGTCTGAATGCAAGTGCACAGAAAAACTAGAGCACTGCTCAAGCACTTGCATTTGAATATTAGAGCAAACTGGAGGTGGAGGAGCTGTCATCATGCCAGCTGCCAACAAATCTTTGCTTAATTAGAGTTTGTTGCGAGGTCTGAATGCAGCCAGAGTGCCAACTGTTATCCTTATACTTTAATATGCCAGACATATGGGGATTAGTAAAAGTGACCTCTCATACTACAATTTTGCTGTCCAGTTTATTGAAAGCTTTATAAATGTATCTGTTCCCTGGCCTTTTTCCTAGAAGTAGACTATTCTATAAAACAGACAATATCAATGTTTTTAAAGGACCTATAATTGTCACAGCTTGGTCATAAGCCATTTGACAAATATATATCACCATTCTTAAAAAACATCACCTATCTTCAGCCATGTAAGAGGTATCCAGCTTGATTTCATCAGATCATACATTAACTGGTAACAGTGGCTGTTAATTGTATGAAATGCCTGAATCAGCGATAATACACAAAGACCACTGTTTCAAGAGACGTACAAAAGTACTTTGTATGTACAGTCAAATATATTTGTGTGCCCCATTTCTGGGGAAGGGGGGAATCTCTTTAGGTACAGAATTGAACATGTTGTTTGCACTCTCATACAGACAGCTCTGCTTTAAAAGAAGTGTTCCGATTCTGAATCATTACCATCAACTATCCCATTAAAGCAAATGAAGTTTAGCAGTGATATGTACATATACAATTTTGTAACTGTGTAACTGGGGAAACAGACATTTCTGTAATATTTGAAAGGAATATGGATATACTGCTGGAAGTACTGGAAAACATTTGAGAACCTGCTGTAAGAACCACACTGAATAATTTGCTATCTACCATGTTTGCAAGCTGAATACATAGAACTAGCCTTTGAAAAATAGTTTTAAGTTTTGTCGTGATTTATTACTCATTTCATTTTTCAGACCAAGGACTTCTCAAAATTTCAGATACAGGAAACAGCAAGAAGCTAATGCGGACAACCGGTCATCATGGGACAGTGATTCTGATTGTAACTTTTCCTAATCTGTTATATTCATGCCATTTTTTAGATTGTTGAAGGTACACACTGTTGCTTTATTATGTAGCACAATATTCACAGGTACAACTTCAACCCATAATATCAATATATTAAAAAAGATGCTCAAAGACCTTAAGCTAAGGAAGGCATTTCAGGAAGAAGGCCAAATACATCTAAAATTTAAGATACAGTTAAATGCACAGGGAACCAATTCTCAACATATCATTTAGCAGCTTTGCAACTCTTGCTCTTCCCAAGGCCCTCAGATGGGACATTATGTAATCACCCCGTTACATAATCACAGCGTAATCCCCCCCACCCAAAATTCCATTACAACTCCAGTGTTTCTCTTTATCACACTAATACCTCATCTAATGAAACAGCACAGGGATAATAGAAGCCTCAAAACATTCAGGTGATAAAAGTTATTTACGGACTGCTAGGCATTCAGAATTTTGATTAAAGTTATGTATAGCCAGAATTCAGATAAAATAATGTTCATAATGTTTAAGCTATTTTTGGTATATTGGTTGAACTTGGAACATTCCAGTAGCAGTAGCAGTCTATGACTGTCTCCCTCTCGGAATTTGGAATGTAAAAGCTCTCTATATTTAAAGGCCTTAGAAGATTGTCAAGGTCTGTTTTGTTGCAATAGTTGCATTTTAACAAATGATTTCTTTTGTAGTGTTGATTGGCTATTGCTGTTTTAAAAATGGTATACAGGTTACCCTGAGATTTTGAGAAGCAGGAATAAATGTTTTAAATTAATAAAATAAAGGTTATGATAACCTGTTTGACAAACACTGCAATGCTTATGTGCCCAGAACCCCTGCAGAAAGAACAGCATATGACTGGTATTTCCACACAAAAGGTTTCTAGTTCTAAGCCAGCAGATCTTTAAAAAACGTATCTAGATGATCGAAATAATTTCAATACATTCATTACACATCAGCAGGAGACTCTTCTATCCCTAAGTCAGGACTAAAACTTCAAGTAAATACAATTTGATTATTCCCTTGGTGTAGCAGCTATTTTTGAGGAAACAAGAGAACTTCTGTGAGTTAACAAAAAACTCTTCCTGCAAGGCTCTGAAAAGGAGCTATTTGCCCTCCTGCAGGACATTGCCCTGTCTTTGTACGGAATGAGAAAACATTCCATCATTTTTTGCTCAGACACCTCTTGAGATTAGGGGCTTAAAGTATCACAGGTTTCTGATCTCCTCCTAAAGATACATCTCCTCCTAAAGATCACAGGTTTCCGATCTCCTCCTGAGTTACACCTCCTCCTAAAGATACAAAGTGAGGAATGTGGTTCAAGCTTGAAGTCACATTTCAACTAAAAAAAACACTGCTTGCTGAGGCTAACAAGTAAATGAATTTTCTACAGATCCAGTTATCTATATACAGTAATTTCAGAATTTCATACTGAATTCAGAATACAGCAGAACACTCTGAGTGGAAACCGGCTTTACTGTAACAATTCTGTCATAGGTGACTGGAAACAAGTGTTAAGTCAGGTGATGACTCAGTGAAAATTTGGGAACGTTTCTCTCCATTTTCTCAGCTCTGAACTATTTTACCATTGAATCTAACCGTTTATAACAGATAACAGAGAAAGTATTCAACAATGTGAAATAAAATTACACATCCCCTAGACAATCAGATAATAGTCTGCTAAATATTAAAAGCCATACCTTTTTTATTGAGTGGTCGCTTTCGAACACAAACACATATCCTGTGTTCATCAATCTAAAAAAAAAGATAGTCAATTAAGTGAGAAATTATAAACCAAATTTAAACCCAACTGTCAAACTGTAACAGCAATTATTCTGAGGTAAGACCAGAATCAATCCAAATTCCTCAAGTTACAAGCAAAATGTACAAGAAAGCATAACTTCTAAAGAGGAGTGAACTCTCCACAGCTCAGACAGAGATATTTGAGGATAAATGGTCAAAAATATGGTTTTATTAGAGATGGAATTGAAGTTCAGAGCACCATGGTGTACCCAATGTTATCAGAAGCACTAAGGTATACTAGGTGCCCCACTGAATTCTTCCTTCTCTCTTACACACCATCCCTGGTGTCTCTGTTGATGGGAATCCATTGGGAAAGGAAAGGGAATATTCTTGCAGCTCTCTAACTCTATCTTCCTCTGCCAAATGTATTCTGGGAACGGCAGTGGTTCTGGGATAGCAAGTATCTACTGCATTCTGGATATGTTATTTCCCAACATTCCTGAAAGTTAACGTACCACATTCTAAGAACTGTACTTCCCATAATGTGATGGGGAGAGAGAAGGAAGTCAAGTAGAAGAATGAAGACAGACTAGGGTACAACACTGCAATTCTCTCTACCCTTGGTTGCCTTGCAATGCCACTCCACTGCTCTTCTTGCAACAGATCAGTTGGGGCAGGGCAAAAAAGAGAGGAATGGGAAGTCTTCTCTAGCTCAGTCAAATTTATCTCATCTCATCTCATTATTATTCATCTCACTTTTGAAGATGGGTTTTCCAAAATGTTGTACTCTGAGCCAAAGGACTATATCAGTATCTCTGCTAAGGTCATATATTGAATTCACCACCATAAATACTTGAAGCTCCAGGCAGAGACACATTCTTTACAGTTTTCAGATTCCCACCAGTGATGTAGGTTTTCTGGGAAGAATTCACAAGTTAATTTATCCATCTGACAACACTGAATAAGACAAGAGCTTAAACTTTGTTAACACTAGGGCTTTGTGAATTTGGTTACCAATTGGTTTGGGGTTTTGCAACAGTTAGAATCTTACACTCTCAGCCTCTACTCTAATCATAAAAGTACATTTAGGAGTCTGAGATCATTGGTTACTATGACTGAGATCTCTAGATTCCCAGCTCAGGAAAGCAGATTATACCCATGAGAGATAAAAGCAGCCCAAAGTAGCATCTGAACTGGCTCTTAGTTAAGATGTTATTACTAACCAAACAATAGAATATACCTCTATATGGAAACAATAAAGTCATTATTGACAAACAGTGAATTCTGATTACGTTTTCTTAGCTGACAGCTCTTGATATCAAACAGTGCAAAGAATAACAGTACAAAGAATCTAAGAGTAGGTCCTAGGTTTTTCCATTAGGACATAGTTCTCAGGCAACTTCAGATCATATCAAAAATTGCCAGGCTCATTTAGGTGGAGCAGTTTCAAAGCATGTGATAAGTATCAGCATACCACTATCTGGCCACAACATGCTGGGTTAGATGCCAAAAACAGTGTGTAAGTACAGTTCTGCTCATAGAATCCAGCCTTCCTGCCTTTCTCCTCCAACTACAGCTCTCATGCCCCCAGAAACTCAAAAATAGTGTGAGATGGGGCTTCTATTGAGCAGAGAGGAATCCACAGAAAATGAGGACCTCCTCCCTTTGCTTAATCAAGTACTTTCAAGGTAACACATCATCTCTTATTTTAAGTTTCCAAAATTCCTATAGTGCAGAAGTATTAAAATAAAACTTACAGGATCTGCAGTTGTCAGTGGTCTATAATCCAGGCTTCCCCGGAAATCTCTAATCATACACATAATTTCATAATTTGGGTTTGTAGCATCAACATCCTAAAAGGAAGGGGAAAAATGGTGACCGGCATTTCAGCATATAGTTTTCTTCAGCATTTATACAAGGTTTGCAGAAATGACTATATATGCTTGAAATAAAAAGGACATACAGGAATATCTGCATGGTATTAAATTCTTCTATGGTTTACCATAAATATTTTAGAACTTACACCCCAAAGGGGCCTTCTACATATAATGAGGACTTCATTTTCTGTTACAGTTGACAATTGCTCCCCCCACATCAAATCAAACTTGCTAATACTGCAACCTACATCATTCATTTTACTCTTGTCTAGACCACTTTCCAGTGAACAGCTTTGATCCTCTTACTTTCCACACCATCTGAATATGCAAACTGAAAATCTCTCCAAGTACAGTATTGTTTGTTTAGCTGACAAATCAAAATGACTTCTGTTATATGCCAAAATTAAAACATGCAATCAGCTACTTTCCCTAGAAAGTGCATGTTTTCATTTCATGAGATAAAAATCTTTGATGAGAATTATACCAGACTGCCGTTTTCTTAAGACATGAACTATAGTGAATATGCATACAGGAAGGAGTAAAGCACTATCATTACAAATAGTACTTTAGGTATAATCTCATTACTACTGAATAGTAAAATGATGGCTCACAGCAATCACAAAACCACCAAAACCAGACCAAGCCACAGAAAAAGCAGGTGCTTCTACATACTTGAGGGAGTTCCAATTTTACCAAAAAATATCATTTCATAAAATTAACTTTAAAACCCACAAAAAGATCTGATGAGGAACGAGCATGTTACAACAGGTTGAGAATCAGTTAAAGCGGAACAGGGGATGAGTAAATCAACTTGATGCAACCCCTAAATTATTACAGAATCCAAGAGAAGGAGGGTTTCTGTATCATTTTTCTCCCCGTCTCCCACCTGTAATTCCAAAATGTAGAAAGAAGCCTTAAAGAAAGCAAACTGGATATCAAGTTTTTCCAGCCTATGTTAATGTCCGAGCTCCTGAATAAGCAGCAGCAAGTCCACTGAACTCAGTGTCAAGGTGTTTCCATTTGTGCAGTTACCCCAACACTGAACACCTTCTGGAAGTCCATCTACACCAAAAGCCATATATGCATCAGACACAGACAAACTGCGATTCTCAGCCTATGTGTTTAGTTGGTCTGCAGTAGAACAGCTAGATTCCAGTCACATGGACACATGAAGCTGTCTTATACTGAATCAGGCCATCAGTCCATCAGGGCCAGTACTGTCTACTCAGACTGCCAGCAGCACTCCAGTATCTCACGCAAAGGTCTTTTACATCACCTGCTATCTGATGCTTTCAACTGGAGATGCCAAGGACTGAACCTGGCACCTACTGTATGCCAAGCAAGCAGATGCTCTACCACTGAGCCATGGTCTCTTGTATCTGATGACAGAAGCTTTGTCTCTCAAAAGCTCATACCCCCCCCCAAAAAAAAAACTTGTTGGTCCCTAAGGTGCTACTGGACTCGAATTTAGCCCATGTGTTTAACTCTTTGCAAGAAGAGAACTAACAGAGAAAGAAAAATCCCCACATTTCAGAAGGTTAGCACCATCAGCACAACTATCAAGTTACATGAATGCCAACATTACATCAGCAGGGGATTGCAAGTCTCACACTAGACTAGAAAACATAACACACAAGCATGCCAACAAGATTATGCTGCTGGTTGTACTACAGCATCTGCTTTGTGACAGAACTAATAAGAATTTTATTACAAGATCACCAACTTATTGGTTTAAAAGAGTGACTGAGCATACTGCTACAATTTCAACCAAAGTGAGCCCAGAAGCTTGCAGAATTATTCAAATAACTACTTACATCTCAGGTTCTCAAACATGACAGCTTAGCAGCAAAAGTATAGCTCTGGTTTTACCCATTCATTTTTAGAAAACAAGAGAATATTCCATATTAACTGAAATGAATAGCTGGAATATAAGCACAATTTTAAATAATGCAACACAAACCTGAGCCCGTTTCTCTCTAAGTTCCTGCTGCTGCAATCTTCTTTTCTCACGTTTTTCTTGCAGTTTTTCAACCTCTTTCACACAATTAGATTTTCTACGTGCTGAAGAGGAAAAGAGTCATTTTCTTTTTGCCATTCATAAAAGTGCACATTTTATTAGTAAAATTTTATCTGCCTTCTTTATCTACATTTCTAAGCAATTTAGCCTAAACTGGGCTTAATTACTATGATCTGACTGTAGACTTAACACTTCATAATTCAGGGATATGGACAGTGGGCAGTGACAACCCAGAACAGACAGTGTCCCTTAAACACACACTGACTTATACATGTGATTCTCTTGGTTAGACCTACTAAAATGTCAGGTCAATTTTCACTCTCAGTCTACAGTTTTAGAAAAGCTGAAGTTTTACGAATATTCTGTTACCAACACGACTATGGAAGAACAATCACACTGTGATTTCTCAAAGTAGACATAACATTGGCACAGACTATTCACTACTTAATGAATTATATAATTGTCCAAGAGAGTATACATGTAATGCCTAAAATGAATGAATCCTTGATACATGATTTACATACAAGGGGGTCCAAATTCCTTTTTTGCAGCTTGAACTGGAGATATATCTGAAACACTACCATTCTGTTGTGTAGAGGAAGACTGTTCAGGAAGTTGAGTAGGCCGCGCACGCGCAGAACCAACCACTGAAATTTTTAAAAAGAAACATATTTAAGAACTCTAACCAAAACTGGAAAGTGTCTTCATTTCTCAACAAGACAAGTTCTTCTAAATTATCACAATACTGTCCAAATCCAAGACAATTTACTTTTAAAAGAAACTATAAAAGCACACTCTGAACACAAGCAGGTACATCAGGAGATCGTACCATGAGACAAACTAGTATTAGAATTAAAATGCATAAATCATCATCAATCCTTATGTTAAAATTCATGCCTCAGTGCCACATTCTTATTAAAGTTAAGATTAATTTCAAAGTGACCTGAACTGCTGAATCTAATCTCCCTTCATGACAGTTTAGTTTCCAGAAACATGTAACAGCAGAATAAAGCTGGAAGAGAAGCATTCACAAGGACAGGTGCTAGGCAGTTTCTCATATTTTGCATGAGCACCTCCTATGACTCGCTTCCTCCTCAACTGCACATCAGTGCAGGTACAACACAAAATATCCATATATGTTAAATTTTAATACACTGTCCCTATGTTATTTATTTGATTTTTATCCTACTTTTAGGCCAGTGTACCTGACGGTCATTCATAACACATGATAAAATCCCTTCTAAAAATTAAAAAGAGACTAAATGGACCTATGGCGAGACATGTGGATGGAAGAAAATCAGATTGAAAAATAGAACTTTAAATATGCTAAGTGCAGAAAGTAAAACAAAGCAAGAAACTGAGAAATAGAAACTAAATAAAGCAAAAAAAAAAACCCTCCAGATGTTGAGAACATGAATTCTTCTAAACATTAAGGAGGTGGAATGGTAGAAGAATCAACACACAGTTGGTCCAGGATTAGGTATCTGACATCTTCATCTGGCTACCCTCCTGTACTGGCTGTCATAGGCCAGTTGGTCTTACATAACCATTGTGGTGGGAAAGGGGCAGTTCTACTGAACATGGAGCAGGCATGTTATGATGTCTTTGCTTGCTGTTCTGTCTCCTGTGCTTTTTATAGATATAGATAAAAGGTGGTGCAGGAGCATTTACTAAATCCAATGACTGACAAGCTAGTCAGGGTGAGGAATGCATTGTGTGAGGGTTTAATCTCTAACAGATCCCTGCCTCAAACCCCTGTGCTTTGCTCAGGCTGGCCATGAAACCTAAAACTGTTTTAGCTCAATTGTGCAATTCCTTGTGTTTGCCAGCCCAGGTGACCGGGACACAAGACTGCAGAGAAGCAGCGAAAATAATTCCAACCAATGAAAGAACAAACAGTTGGTGTAACGTGACAGTAAGTGACAGACTGAGGAGGCCCTGGTTCAAACCCCAAGTTTTCCAGGAAGCACAACTGGGTGACCATGGCAAATCATTCTCTCTCAGCCTAGCCCACCTCACAGCACTGTTATGAGGATAACAAATGAAGGAAGAGAAAATCACAAGTGCCACTCTAAGTTCTTTGAAGGAAGGATAGGATGATGATAATATAAGAATAAAAAACAAAGTTGTTCAGCCCTAACTGATGTTCATGCAGCCAACTGTGCAGTTTCACAGCTGGATCCTAAACCTATGCAGAACATCCTCAGAGAGGAGATACCGCTCATCATGCAAAGGCACCACCTTTCTGCACTTGCTCTGAAGAGTAGTTCCTTCCACCCAGCCATGAAGCTTAAATGAAAATACTAAATAGAGAAAAGACCTAGCAGTAGTAATGTGTTGATCAGTAGTAATATCTATTAGTAGTAATACAGGGGGGTTGTGTTTTGTTGTTTAAGATAAATCCAGAAGCTACATGTTTGTATCCATCAGAATAATTCACTATAATTGAATTTATGCTAATAACTTCTACAAATATTTTGTATGAAGTAATTGATAATAATAATAAGAGGAGACTGGATTCATACCCCACCCATCACTTGGCATTTCAGAGCAGCTTACAATCTCCCTCCCTTCCCCTCCTCACAACAGACACCCTGTGAGGTAAGTGGGGCTGAGCGAGCTCGTCCAAGGACTGCTCATGAGAGAACAGCTCTGAAAGAACTTGTGACTGACCCAAGGTCTCATCAGCAACTGCATGTGGAGCAGTGGGGAATCAAATCCAGTTCTCCCAGATTAGAGTCCACACTCCTAACCACCACACCAAACTGGATCTATGCTAAATGTCTAGGCTAAAAATGAATCCTCTCCACTACTGAAAGACCTCGCCTTACCATGCGAATGGTCCTCTTAGCATGTGCACAGTGAGACTGGAGACACAGCATCATTTCTCTCTACCCAGGCACATTATCAATAGGTTCTTTGTCAACAGTAGTGGGGAAATGGCAGATCTACAGAGGCTCATGGCTCAAAAGGTGGGGCACTGGGACCATAATAGAGTCCCAAAATTGCTTAAGTAAAAATAGGAAATACTTGGAGGCAGTATCAGGCATAAGTATTCCCTTCTTCCTGCATAAATGTAAGAAAGATGGATCGTAATGGAGAGCAAGCAACTCGATAGTAATGGCTACCAGAAATGGTGCTTTAAAGGAAAGGAAACAGAATGGATGTGACCATTTCAAAGGTTTTAACTTTGAGCTGAGACGTCTCCAAAGAGAGATTCCAAGCCAGGACTTGGGGGGGACCAGACAGATACATATTAGGAGACCCTTACAGAAAGAACACATATTGTGTTCTTCAAATGGAGGTAGGGGATGACAAATGGATATTGTCAAAATATGACCAAAAAAGAAAATGCCTCATATTATAGAAAAAGACGCAATTTACGATGTCCATTAGACATCAGGACCTAGGATATACATTTTGAAAGGAAGTACAAGTGCAAAATCTAGTTTGCCTACAGGAGTATCTGATGGATGGATTCCAAGTATATATAACTACTTAAGATTGGAAGGGATAGTCAATGCAGATGTTTCTTCCATAATCTGAGGCTGACAGTTCTGACACTGTGGTACAAGACTGCCTTACAAGCTTGAGATAGGCAGATTAAACCTATCATCCACCTGATATCTCCTATCTTCTAGACAGACAAAGGAGCTCGGTAGTCAAGAGGCATGTGAGGATGTACTATGAGCACAAAGTATTATGGGGAGCAAGCATATAAGAATAATCCTGCCCATTCTTTCATGGATATTTTCTCATGAGCTGTGTCCCTGACTTGTCCTTGAACAAAGCTTGGTGTTTGTGGGGCCAGCAAAAAAAAAAAATTGCACAAAGCACTTCCCATATTCAAAATATAAGCTAGAAACAAATGTCCAAAACAGTCTCTCTCTCTCTCTGGTTCTGCTCTACATATCTGCTATGGGTTGCTAGTTCTGACAAAAGACAGCACCTGGCATAATGACTGGTTTGGAATCATGGAGTCCTTCAAACTGTGCTGCTCTGTTTATGCATGTAATATTTGATAATGACATTGGCTGTTGTTACCTGTACAGTTCTACCATCTAGGAAACATGTATGACAAGATTGGTATTAGCCAAGGAAACAATCAGCTGCAAAACATGGTGGCAAAAGGTAGTCTAGTATTGAGCTGATAAAACAAACAGTAGCATATATTGCATCTGTGATTCTCCTATCATGAAGCACAAGCTTAGAGAAGCCAACAAGTTAAAATGAAATGTAGACCTCACTAAACCCTGGAAAAGTCTCACCTATGACAATAATTTCTGTAATGTAAGATTGGAAGGCCCCTGTGACAGAAACAGGGGACATGCATTTGAAACAGCAGGTGCTTACAGGACAGATTTAGGAAAGAGGTGATTTCTTGGAACACGCTTGAACTTCTGGCATTGAACAATTATCTACATCGCATTCTTCTCAAAGTAAATCAAACAGCATCATACTATCCAAGTAGGGGCCTCTTTTTACAAATGTAACATTTCTTAAGGGCAGCCCACTGCACCATAGGTGTGTGGGCAATAAATGAAGAACAACCTCACTGCAAATAAAAGAATATAAAGTAAAAAAAGTTTTTTAAAAACAAAATAATGCAGGACTCCAAGTTATACTCCCTAGAAGTTAATGTGAATAAACTGAGCCTATTGTACTTTAGTCACATCAAGACAAGACAAAAATTACTGGAAAAGACAATAAGACTAGGAAAAGTTGAAGACAACAGGAAAAGAGGAAGACCCCACATGAGGCAGACTGACACAATAAGTCAAAAGCAACACAAACAGCCTAGCTATAAGAAAAGCACCTTAATCAGAAAACTTCACAGAGAAGATTCTGAACAATGCTGCTATCATAGTCTTTGAAAAAGAGCTTCAGATGCATATATCCCATCTATCAGAACAGACACAGAGGCTGTACCTCTCCTCAATGGGAGGGAGAAAGCTCTAGAAGGTTCCAAGTATGCTCTGTACAGAAGAACCCAACTGTAGAACTGCACAGAAACCTTTCCAGTTTTATTATAACATGAATAGAAAAGGGGAATTTCAAATGAAGTGCTGTTTGTTTTAGGTAGTACAGTCCTAAGTACAACAAACCTACAGGAAACCTACAAGAAGTTATTTTGCCTTCATCATCAGAATTCGGCATAATTAAAAAAGTGGAACTTATCACCTTTTTATATTCTAAAAGAGCAAATACATAAACTAATTTAGACTTACCTCTGTTGTCTCGAGTAGGAGCTTCAATTTTAGCAGGAACTACAGTCCTCCGATTCTAAAAGGAAAAAACCCAGACATTCTATAATTTGTTTATAGCACTTGTTCAATACTTTGTTTTTACTCAGCTATCTGCTTTCTAGATAGACAAGCTAATTTAAAGATTAGCAGACCTACTCCTTGAACAGCTAAGAGGTAATACAAGATCAGCACAAGTTATATTTGGAATATCTCTAGTCTCTTCCACAAGGCAGGAAGCAAGTATACATGGGATTTTCTAAAGATGTTCAACTTGCCAGTACAGCATTAGAGAAAAAACACAAGCAACAAAAACAGATTTTAACTACTTGATCTTTTTTGAAAATCTGAAAAGTTTATTAAAATTACTTCCACACAGAAAAAAGAGCTTTAATTGCCTTGTTACAGTGTTATATACATTATTATATTCACCTGTACCACCTTGTCTCACCAGAGGATTAGGTTTCTGAGTGTGAGGGTTCAAAGACTCAGGTTACACTTCCCACACTTCAGAAGCAATCACTGGCTTTTTAGATCTTAAAAGCCTGGCCATATAGGGAAAATACTGTACTGGTTTGGGGAGTTCAGGAGATAATTCAAACTATTTGCATACATGTATTTCAGGTTTCCATTGACATTAGTTATAAAACCATATATTATATTTTGAAGAGCTCAACTGTTTTTGTCCTCTAATTTTGTTTCTCACATCCAGATTCAAAAGATTTCTGGTCAAAACAACATACTGGGAAGAGGTGGAATAGATCTGTTTTTTTAGAGAAATAAATATTGGCCTGCATCCAGCCAGCCATGCATAAAATGCAGTTTTCCTGTGTTCTTCACTGTTCCTGTAGCTCCTCCTGACAATCAAGGTTGCATGGGTCGGAGAAGCTGGACTGAGGAGGAGCAATGGAGTGAAATCACTCTTCCACCCTCTTTCTCAAGTGCAGCTCCACTGAACGGAAGGGGTGATTTCATTGCCTTGCTCCTTCACACCCAGCCCCCTGCACAGACCTCAGAAGCCCAGGAATGATCTTCGGGGGAGGGGAACAGAAGGGACTGCAGAAAGGAAACTAATGCAGAAAAACCACATGTGCCTCCCATGCATGGGTGGCTGGACACAAATCATCACATAAGAATCTGAGGATGGTTTCAGAAAGTAGCTGTGTTGGTTTGCAACAGAAGAGTTAGATTTAAGTCCAGTAGCACCTTAGAGACCAACAAGATTTTGAGCTTTCAAGAGTCAACGCTCCCTTTGTCAGATACAAGTTCTTAGTATCAAAACATTGTCACCCTCACTTGATGTTCATCAGACATGAATAAACATAGCAATATTACCTATAAAGGACACTGTTCAAACATTCCCCTTAAGATATCCCTTCTGACAACAAACCACTGTTAAAAGTTTAACGAATGTCTTATTTGTATATCAAAGACAATAAATGATTCTAATAAAATGTCTTAACAGGTTACAAATAAACAGTGCTACTTTACTCTATGTTCATCTTGGTGACAATGGAAAGTGCCACCAAGTCGCACCCAACTTATGGTGACCCTGTGGGTTTTTTCAGGGCAAGTGAAATTCAAAGGTGGTTTGTCATTGCCTGCCTCTGTGTAGCAACCTGGATTTCCCTGATGGTCTGCCATCCAAGTATCATCCAGTGCTGACCTTGCTTAGCTTCTCAGAACTGATATCAGACTAGCCTGGGCCATCCAGGTCATCTTAGCCACTCTCAATGAAATGGCATTCCATAGACTGAAGTAGCACTTTCTCCATATTCTTGACCCTGGGTTAGATTCTGCAGAGGATTTCTTCTGATGGAACAGAAGGGCCAGTATTCACCAGCTATCATCCCTTGCTGTTCCTAAGACTTCCCTGTTCCCTACAAGCAACATTCTGGGTTGTTGCAAGAGGATGGAAGATGCTGTATATGAAGAAGTTCTGGTAACAGAAATCCTTCATCAGTGGAAATATTTGGCCGGATCCAAGCAGCTGTCTCTAATATTTATCACTCTAACAAAAAACAGTTAACCCTAGAATTCTTGAATAAAGATCACACACTAAGAAGCAAAGTGAATTATGGAGAATTCAATCAAATTGTATATGATTATATAGCACTAACCTTCACAATTTTGTTTACTTTAGCTGAAGGCGTTGGAGGTGGTGGGGTCTCTGGGCTGGGATCATCATCTTCAGGAGCAAGATCCGGGTTAAGTGAAAATATACTTTCCAAGTCAATCTGCATTTAAAAAATGAATCACATACGACAATAAATATTTGCTGTGTTTCTATTTCAAATAACCAATAGAACCACCCAATTTGTTTAAAGCTAAATGCCAAGGGTTTATTTGTGTTTTCTCAGTCAATAACAGCACTGTAAAAAATAGATGAACTGCATGACAGGCAGATGTAATAGATCTCTTAGAATTAATACAGTTGATTCACATTATATAATTTCTCCTTAGTTTGTGATATTATCACAAGTTTTGCCTGCATATTCACTTTTTAAAACAAACAAAAAAACCCCAACAACACTGAATTCATAACTTAAAAAAAGAGGTAGAAAGTGTGTACGTTTGGGAAATATCTTGCCACATGAACTTCTTATATCAGTTAGCAGTTTCAAGAAAGAAGGTGACATGTTCTCCCAGTACCTTAGGAGTTTTCCTATGAAAATGTGTTATTTCACAAATGCAGTACACTAATCTAATGGCCTTTGCTTCAATAAGTTACATTCAATGTACTCAAAGACCTGTACATTTCATCATAAGTGTTTATTATTCTCTATTATTACACCAACCAATGGAAAGTAATGTGAACTGGACCTAAAGATTTGATTTATCCAGTCTCTCTCTGTCTTCTGCAACTCCTTTGTCACCCTAAAAGCGGCTCCTGAGGCTGTGGGAAGCCCTCTTAACAATGAGGATACAATGCTGGGGTCAAGGGGAAGTCACAAAAATTGCTGACTCCCAGCACAACCCATGAAAACAAAAACTGATTTCTCTCATGCAGAGGCATATTTCGATTCCACCCAATATTTTAGAACAACCCTTTTCTTGATTGCTAAAATGCTCATTTGTACCTCTTTTCCTTTAGTGTCACCATTTTCAATCCACTCAACTGTAACGCTTTCATTATCCTCATTTAGGCATGTTACCATAGCTTCATGTATTCGGCCTGCAAGGGAATCATAAGCATTCCTTCAACAAGTTGTAGAATTTCCCTTGAAATTATTTCTGTCTTCATTATTTCATTTGCAGATTCACTGAGTTTTTAAAAAGCACTTTTATTCTTATAGTAAGAAATTACATATCTAACAATCCAAATATTTCTTATTTTTCCCCATATTTGTTACCCAATATAAGGAAAATGTTGCTATTATATGTGGGATACCAAGAGAAGGACCACCAAAGACCAACAGTACCAGAGACCGACAGAAAGCAGTACCAGAGACCAACAGAAAATGAACATCCACGTAATATAAATGTCAGGGGAATTCTGATACCTACAAGACTCCCCCCATATGGGGAACCACACAGTTATTAACCCCTAAAGGACTTCTGGCTAGACTACCAAAGGCCTGCATAAAATATCCAGTGTGATATTACACTGGGAGCTCCTGAAACCGGCAGGGATTTCTCTAGACAACCTAAAAGAGAGTAACCCATCTGTTGGAATGCTCTATGGAATACATTGATAAAAGGCCTTTGGTCTCAAGCCCCCAAAGTTTTCATACACCCTGGCTAAGCAAAACTGACTCAAGCTTGCTAAATAATAAGCAAGCCTCCCAACTTGGCCAAACCTGCTTCACTCCCTAAGATAATCCAAGACCCCAAGCCAACTTTGTAAATCAGCCAAAGCTGGTACTCTGGGTGGCTAACCTAACCACCCCATCTTTGCCATATCAAAACATATGGCATATCATGCCTACATTTGAAGTTCTTTCTGCTTCAAGACCTCTACTCCCCTACATTCAAAATCTGCCCTATGAAGAAAGGTTAAAACACTTGGGGCTCTTTAGCATGGAGAAACGACGGCTGAGGGGTGACATGATCGAGGTTTATAAGATTATGCATGGGATAGAGCAGGTAGAGAAAGTAGTACTTTTTGCCCTTTCTCACAATACAAGAACTCATGGGCACTCAATGAAATTGCTGAGCAGTTGGGTTAGAACAGATACAAGGAAGTACTTCTTCACCCAAAACGTGATTAATACATGGAATTCACTGTCACAGGAGGTGGCAGTGGCTACAAGCATGGATGGCTTCAAGAGGGAATTAGATAAACATATGGAGCGGAGGTCCATCAGTGGCTATTAGCCACAAGGTATAGATAGGAACTCTTTAGTCTGTGGCAAGTGATGCCCTGTATTCTTGGTGCTTGGGGGGGCAACAGTAGGAGGGCTTTTAGTGTCCTGGCCCCACTGGTAGACCTCCTGATGGCACCTGGTATTTTTGGCCACTGTGTGACAGACTGTTGGACTGGATGGGCCATTGGCCTGATCCAACATTGGCTTCTCTTATGTTCTTATGCCAATAAAAGACGCTGTGGCTCAGTGAAAAAGCTACTGCTATGCATGCAAACAGTCCCTGGTTCAGTTCCTGGCATCTCCAGGTAGTAGGTGATGTGAAAGACCTCTGCCTGAAACCTTAGAGAGCTGCTCCAAGTTTGAGTAGATAATACTGCATTTGATGGACCAATGGCCCACTTCAATACAAGGCGGCTTCATATGTGTATTCATTGCTGAACTAAGAACCCACGCCTTCAAAGCTACCCCACTGTGTTTACATATAAAAGGATACTCCAGCCCCTCCAATTCTGTAGCTGGATTCTCACCATTACCTCACAGCTCGTCTATTTCCTTACACTTGCTGAAATCACTGAACTTCTCTGTCTTGGACCTTGCCCCTTGCACCTCATAGCTGGTTTCTAGATTCAAGCCAGCTTCCCCAACCTGATAGCTGGTTCACTGTTTGGATTCCACTTTTAACTGAAATCAATGAGTTTTCCCTTCCTTTGAACTCTGGAACTGCATTCTGAGACCTGATTTTCATCATCTGCTCCTGGATTGGACTCTTGCCTATCTTTACTCTTCTGGATAAGGTTTACATGTTTTCTTTCTCCCCTTTATTCCCCCAAAGCACTGCTGACTTGCCTAACTGCTATCCAGTCCCCCTTTTCTAGGTTGTTTTTTTAAAAACAACAACAACAGCAAAAAACAGTAGCTCACAGGCAGGGTAGCTTATGTAAAGGTTTTGCATTTGTTTATTGTACTGTCATATTTTGCTCCTGTTAATAAAAATCTTTCTTATTTAACAGCTATTTTCTCCATCATTCTTTTGGAGTGCTGCCCTGAATTGGGATCCTGGTATATATAGGCAAAAGAACACCAAGTTAATTGCCCAGGTGATGCATGTTGGATCTTACATATGTAAAGGGTGCTTTTCATGCTACAGCCCCTGCACAGGTATCTATTTGAAAAACAATTCCATGGGTATGAATTTGGAAAACAATTCCATGAGAACAATCTGAATACAAAGAACTCCTCAAACATGGAAATCAACAGATTAGCCAACACCTATTTTGGAGAACCAAAGGAGTTACAGGTGTGCATATGCAGGAGCTACATAAACAGCTGGAGTCTTCACTGTAACTGTCACATCTGTAGTTCCCACAATTGATAAGGTAAGCTGTTGTTCACTTTAAAAACAGTTTGCTTGCTGGGAGTTGGTTTGAAATTATAAAGAATGCCCTGGCTGAGCACATAGTTCCCTTGCCCTCAAATATCTTCTTGGAATCACAGTCTGTAAATAGAGCATTGCAAAGAATCCCGAACTAGTTACTAACCCACCTCCACACACATACCTATGCTAATAGTTAGTGACGTAACAACCAAATCTTTTCCTATTTACAAAAGCTTCCTTGTCTGGTTCATCCTACACTGGTATCCAGGCAGCTAGATATTTACCAGCCTGTATGACTGCACCTAAATAACTTCTCAACATTCGTAGTTTTGGGATTGGTTGTCATCAATATGTTGACGATACCCAACTCTGTATATCCTTATTCAAATCTCCTACTGATGAGGTAGAGATCCTGAATCACTGCCTGGCTGATGTGATTAACTGGTTGAAAGCAAACAAACTGGAACTGAAAAGACAAGAGATGATGCTGGTTGGGAAGGCAGAGGTTTTGAAAGACACTACTCTCCCCACTTTTGACGACATTCAGCTGACCTTTGGTGACTCAATTAAAAGCCTTGGGGCTATACTGGACCTAGCATTATTACTGGAGAAGCAAGTTAATGCAGTTGCAAAACCCCCCACTTTCTACCAATTCAGCCTAGCCCATAAGGTGACCACCTGAATACATGCCACAGTAACATCGAGACTAGAGTACCATAATGCACTGTACATTGGTCTTCCCCCAAAATCAATTCAGAAACTCCAGCTGGTCTAGAATACTGCAGCTCATGTATTATCTGGAGTCTTATGAAGCATGAATATTACTCCCATTCTGCAGATACTCCATCAGATGTTCACTTGTAACCATACTCAATTTTAGGTATTGGCTTTCACATACAAAGCCCTTCATGGCCTTGGTCTCTCTCATCTGTAGGTCCGCCTCACTTTTCCAGCTTCATTTATGTCAACAGGGGCTTCCACAGGTGCCAACCTACAAATAGGCAAAATCAACAAGTGCTCATATATGAGCTTTCTCTGTTATGGCTCCTAGCTTATGGAATGGCCTCCCCAAGGAGGTCAGGAAAGCTCCCACTCTCCTGGCTTTCTGTAAACGATTCAAAACCAAATTATTCAAGAGGCCTTATTTGCACAGGGTTGCACTGTACAAAATGGTTCACAAACTTACTTGGATAAATGATTAGCAACTGTGGTCTATACTGCTGTGTATGACTTACTGTAAGTAGGATCCTATTACGTAATTTTTGCAGTGCTCAATATGTCTTTTTAATAATTATGCTATGTTTCAGCTCTTTCTGGTGGTTCCAGACTTCTAAAATCCTAATGCATTGTTTGTTGAAAGTTCCATTTTGGTGGCTGTACTGACTCACTATGCGCAATCCACCTTGAGTCCCTGTGAGAAAGGCAGACTATAAATTACATAAATAAAAATGTAACTGTAAACATCTTTATCAGCTATACTGTCAGGTAGAATGCAACAAATACTTAACTATGCACAGCATTTTTAACATAGCAACCCTAAATAAACCTGGGTATAATATTTTCCCTATTTACAATTAAAATTGGCTCACAATACAGTATTACAGTGACAACCACAGGGTAGGACCTACTGTTACTAAAAAGTGAAATGCTATCAGAAATTTCTGTTTCAAAACCAAAAGTCCACATAAAGAATAGTGTTAGTAATTTTTCTTTTTTTAACGTATAATTCAGGTACTGACTAATCAGGACCAGCCTTCTTTAGAAGACACAAAACATCAGGGCAATAGCCAAAATAGACAGTAAACCATTAATTTTCTATGTTAAAAAATTTCTTCTTGGGTGCCTCTCCTAGGGGCTCACAGGAGGGAGGAAAGAAACAGAAGAAATTCATATTGCCATCCCAAACAAACCTACAGTCAAATTCAATCCTACTTGGGATCTTTTCAACAGGGCTTACTACCAGAGAAGTGTTTTTAGCATTGCACTGTCAGTCTTGCTTTCTTCTTAGCAATCTCCAATTTCCTTCTTACCACACTCAACAGTCTCTATTTTGTAGATGTTCAAACAAATATCCATTTACTCCTGCACCAATGTGGAACTAATTAATGCAACTCCTTCAATTGCTCCAATGGATTCTGGTCAGAGACGTTATTGCTTGCCAATAACACAATGGCAGAATTTAGCACACCAGGCTGAAACAGTGAGAAGGCACCCTCTTCTGGATAATGACCTACTTTGGGATAGAAAAAGGCTTGTGAGAGGATATCAGAAAGCAAATGTAAAGGAGTTTGCAGATTCAACAACTAACAGTTTTGTTACCAGTATTATTTTCCACCACAAGAAAAGCAACAACAGTTCTGCAGCTGCAGACCATGGCATACGCAATCCAGAAGGAAAGTGGAATTGCTTTCATCCTGGCTCTGCACATTTCTTTACTAGAGCACACAGAGTACTCCATTCAGGCCCGTAGCCATGAAGGGGGGGGGCCTCTTGGGACGATACTCCCAAATTTGCCCCCCCGCCACCTCCCCTCCCAATCCCTCCCTGCCCCTGGGGGCCTGGGGTGACCAGCAATGTCTACATTTGTGCCTCTGCCACTGCAAGTACTTGGAAGCTGGTTGGCTGGGGGGGGCAGGCCCTCCTCCCCCACCACCTTCACAATCTGGTTGACTAACGCCAACCAACCATGAGGCTGCAAACAGAAGTTGTTTGGCTGGTAGGGGGCAGGCCTCCTCCCCCACTGTCCTCGCAGCCGCCTTGGCTTCCTTTCCCCCACTCAGCACCTGCCCTGGTGTGAGTGGTAGTCTGATAGATACATCTGTGCCTGTAAGAGAGGTTTCTGACTTTTTCCAATTCCTGCCTTCAACTGCAGACTCCCATGTCTTGGCTCATGCTGTTCTAGATACTCTCCATGGTGCGGAGGGGGGAAGGCACTGCAACCCCCATGGCTGCTTTTCCCTGGTAGTGCTGCCAGAGCTCTGGGCATGAAGGAGGATGTTGGTGGGGGGAAGGGGTTCTTCTTGTCACCCTTTTATTTTAATTATTTTTATTTTATTATTTTATTTAGTTTTATTTTGTTATTTCTGTGATATTGTGCTCCCGAAGTGCTCACCCACCAAAAATTTTCTGGCTATAGGCCTGATTCCATTATAATTTTCTTTAGCACACAGCTATGACACACTATCAGTTAGTATGGCTCAAATCTTGTTAAGCACATAAATGAGATTCAGTTTCAGACAGATGCACGGCAGTCCAAAAGAGTCTCCCCAAAATGCTGAAAGACATCAAATAACTTGTGAGTTTTTTTAATTATTGAAATAATATTTTAATTACAAATTACAAAGTAGTATATAAGTATTACTTTTGAAATAGGTTACTATCTATGATTTCAGGTATTTGGTAGATGAAAAATTAACCCACAATTCCTGATGTTACAACATTTCAAATATATTATTAACATATTAATTCTTTGTACAACCAGGATAAGCGTTTAAGTATTTAGCAGAAGTTGCAGCTTCCAACACTGGAAACAAAAGAACCCTCCTAACAGACAGTTGCACAGAAAAAATAAACACCAAAACTGGTACAGTATGGGAGCCAATTAAATGTTCCAGATCAGGAAGAGTCCAGACTCCACAAGAACAATTAGACTGCAGTGCCTGCTCTCCTAATGAATAAGATGCCCTAGAGAAGTAAAATATCTGGAAATGTCAAAGCCAAGGGGGGGGAATTCTACCTTTCAGGGTGAAAAATCAGAGAAAATTTGAAATATTAATGTTGCCAAAATTATTCATCTTTAAACAATGAATATATCACTGGGAATGTGACATACATCTCTGTCATATGCAGGAAGATTATCATTACCTAACACCGTAGACAATCTTACATGCAAGTTTTTATGCTATATATTTTGTCTTAATGCATTTCTCCCATTCCAAAAGGGATAGCGTTTCATAGGAGTCTTCTTTCTCTCAGTACTTCCTTAAATTTCCCAGTTTTTCCATCAGAAAATGGAGGGGAGGGTCTGAATTGTTCCTTTTTTAAATAGTTATTTCATCTCTATTCCTAATATGTAGAAAGATGAATCTCCATCTCCAGAAGGGACTTGTTTCCAACCAGCAAACATTATCTCTGGATCCAGTCTCAGCTCCTCAATCTGTCAACAATACTTTCAGGGACTATAAAGGAGCAAAACTGCTGTTCCTAGGTTTGTTGCAATTGAAAAATTAAGCTGCAAGTAATCAGCATAATGTTGATATATCACTCCTTACTTTTCTATCACTAACCCCAAAATCTTCATTTAGGCATTTGTTAAACACTGATTGTTATACTCCATCTTTCCAGATTAATTGCCTGAGATGGATCCCCATAAAACCTAGGCTAACATACAGTCAGTGAAATGATTGCCCATAAAAATGATAAAAACAGAACTGCAGTAGGAAAAGAAAACCCATAGAACCTTTCAGAGAAGGCACAAGCAAACAAAATAGTTCTGACATGACATCTAAAAGAAAGGAGTGTGGATGCCAGAGGCAGTTACTCTAAGTGTTTGACAGCTAATTTACCACACACCTAACCTCTGAAGGCAGTAAGGCCTCATGTACAGAAAAAGGCTGTCCTTCGGGTACCCCAACCCAAACAACACAATCACTGGACCAAATGACATCAACTACACCATCTCAGGCTCATTCACTTGCTCATTTTCTAATGGACACAAATCTGACAGCAAGAATCACAAAACTGAGAAACCTATAGGAGAATATTTCAGCCTCCCAGGGCACTCAATTGGAGACCTCAAAGTAGCTGTTTTACTACTGAATTACAAGTTATTACAACACTCAAGACAATGAAACCCCCCAGGGCTTAACAGAGATATCAGGTTCATGCTTAACAGAGATATCAGGTTCATGCTAAGTCACTTATTTCTCACATACCCAGAAATAAAAACTTTGCTGGTCTTAAAGGTGCCACTGGACTCAAACTTACTTCTCACATCTGTTGTTAACACCTTTATTATCTGTATACCAATTGCTACAATTCACAGGTCTTACCAAATGTGTTATTCCAATCTTAGCTGTATTTAGTGCTCAGTTACTTATATATCTTGACTCTAATTAGCCCTTCCTGGCATCTACCCCCACACACACTATATATATGTTTGAAGATATATGTTTCAATGTATCTGAAGGTGTGTGCTAAGTCTCTCAGTTCTCGCTTATACCCAGAATTGAACTTTGTTGGTCTCAGAGGTGCCACTGGACACAAATTTTGTTCTCACATCTGTTTGTTAACTCTTGTATTTGTATAAACATATGGAGCAGAGGTCCATCAGTGGCTATTAGCCACCAGGTATAGATAGGGACTCTGGGGCAAGTGAGGCTCTGTATTCTTGGTGTTTGGGGGGGGGGTGTCAACAGTGTGAGGGCTTCTAGTGTCCTGGCCCCACTGGTGGACCTCCTGATGGCATCTGGTATTTTTGGCCACTGTGTGACAGAGTGTTGGACTGGATGGGCCGTTGGCCTGATCCAGCATTGGCTTCTCTTATGTTCTTATGCTAATTTACTGCTATTCACAGATCTTACCAACCACCTTAATCCAATCTCAGGAATAATCACCCAGTTACTTATGCATCTTGTCTCTAACTATCCCCTCCTGGCAACTAACCCCCACATATATGTAATGGTTGAAGTTCTGTTTCACTGTATTTGAAGAAGTGTGCTTGCACATGAAAGCTGATACTGGGAATAAAACGTTATTGGTCTTAAAGGTGCCACTAGACTTGAACTTTGTTCTGCTGCTTCAGACGAACACAGCTGCCCGCCTGAATCTATTATCACTTTAAGTCGGACTTGGAAACATAGTAGAAATCTGAGCACTGGTACATAGTTTTTTTTTTGTTTTTTTAAAGCCACAACAATTTTAGCATTATTGGAGAAAATGGTGTAGAGGAATAACATTTTGGGAAAGGCAAGTAGGTGGGATTGAATAAAATTTTAACCTTGCTTTGTTTAAAAGCACTTCACGTTTATTTATTTATTATTTATTTATTACTTTCAATTTATATCCCGCCTAGCATTCTTGTGCTACTGGAAAAAGGTGATGAAAAGGGTTTTGGCCTTCTTCTAAACTGATCCATTTTCTGTATTCTGATTTATCTAGTGGAAATCAGTACTCATTCTAATATTGATAAAGTACATCCATTCTGCAAAGTCCCAGCTATTAGCTTCAAAGCAGTACTTTGAACTATCTGGAATTTCTGATCACTTTTCAAAGGCAGCCCCACATATAATGTACCACATGAATCAGTGGTGGCAAAGCCATTCTTTTCCAGGAATGTATACACCCCAAATTAGCAAAAGGCCACAGATGCTACTTGACCATCCAAGGCAGGGTTAGATCAAAAGCGCTCTTAAGCTGAAAATCCTTCTGGGAGATACAACAGCATCCAAGTTGGACACCATTTCCCTGATTTGGCATGCTCCCCTACCAAGCATATTTCAGTTTGTGTGGACAGCTCTAGCTTTAGGTCTTAACTATCCCATCACCAACTTTACTCATTTAATACATCCACTACCTTCATCGATATCAGGTTAAGCAGAGACAGTTAGATAGCCACCAGTATACTGACGGCACCTCATCCTCAATCTCCAAGCTAACTCTACAAACAGAAAGAACAGAAACTTGCAGCACCCCACAACACAAAAGCCACACAGTTGAGTAGAATTCCACCAGCGCCAGTATCTGGAGTCTACCAGTTCGGTAAAAGCAAAACCACTGGTGCATGATTTAAACCAATCATCATTCCAAAAAGGCAATTTAGAAGGATACCATGATCAATGGCAATTAAAAGCTGCTGAGAAGTGCAGAGGAATCTACAAGGCAGCACTCTTCCCATCTCACAGCAAAGGTCACCTATCACAGCAAACAAAGCTGTATCCATATCAAAACAAGGACAGAAGCCAGACTGAAACATACCCAGACAAAAATATTGATATTATCTAGACCTGTTTCAGTACTGAAATGCAGACACAAAAATAAGTGTCAATTAATAAACATGGCTGATACTATATTCAAGCTACCTATATTCAAGGAAAAGTAAATGCTAAAAAGGAAGACATCTAAAACTGAGTAATTTCCTATAGTATAGTGATCAGTGTGATGAAAGCAACTCTGTGCTGGTGCATGAAACAGTAAAAGGAAACTTACAGATAGTCCCACAAGTGAAAGCCTTCAAAAAAGTGACAACCTCTCGTCCCAACTTGCAAATGACACAAGCCATTTAAAGAAGTAGGGTGAATACTAAGAGGGTCAGAGACGGCTTTACCAATGCAGCTGGAATGCAACCACAGGTATTCTGTAGTGCCCCATAATCAAGCCATGGCTGGGCAGCAGTTATAACAACTCTGTAAAAAGCAAATACCAACTATATGTATATAGTATATTCTTAACAATGACATTCAATTAGTCTTTCTCAGAAGCTGACAAGCTTGTTTTCAGCTTGTGTGCCAAACTACAATAAAGCAAAAATGAAAACAAAAGAATTGCAAGGAGGAGCAGTAGTGCTACTTTCATTGCTATAACATTGGTAAAGAATGAATAAGGACATTTTTTAAAAACATTGTTCTGATTTTAAGAGCCTTATGAATTCATTCATAAGGTACCTTACCATAAGACAAGGACTTCAGAATTGGCAGTCTAAAAGAAAATCAGATTTCAAACACTGATTCCTAATTGTAGATACTCTTTAGTGAAATGCAAAGTCATACACTTAAAACAAAAAACTGCTGCATCACAGAGTTTGGTATCAAACAGATTGGGGAGAAAGGCAGTTCTCCAGCATGCCACCCATAAGACTCAGAAATGTTTCAGTAAAAATCTTGAGTATCTTGCAACTATTTTTTAAAACAAACTCTAGTAGTAAGATCACAGCTTTCATACATTTGAATGCTTTCAGATCACAGCTTTCATACATTTGAATGCTTTCACCCACAAGATATTTTCTTACAGGCTGGTCAGTTCTTCATTTATGCCATTTCATACCTGCACAGCTTGTTATTCTTGTTGCACACCTTTCTGAACAGTTGTTTTTCATTGTACTTGTTGACACTCTTCAGTTAATTTTTAGTAAGGCAAAGGTAAATGTTTTCCAAGAAAAACTTAACAAAAAAAATAGTTTTCAGAAAAATCAAAATGTTTCTTGAGGAACTTCAAAAATTCACTTTTCCCCACTGGTTTGCTGCTGTTTGCACCCCTATCAGTTGCAATTTTGACCTTTTTTGTTGTTTGAAAACAGTCCATCCTAGTAATAGTGATATCAGCATTCAGCCAATCAGATTTGACTATATAATAGAATCATGGAGGGTGCACACAGGTAGGTTTGAAACAAAAGACAATAGTAAAGCTACCACTGATAAGGGGTCCAAAGAAGCTATAGACTGCTGCTACATTTATTCAAATGCAGGGTGGATTCATTTAAGTCAAGGTGATTTAAACCACAGTTTAAAATTACTAGGAAACAGGGCAGTTTCCATCACTGAATCAAACTGTTCCATTTTTACTGACATAATTCCTAAATAAAAGGGCATATTATTTGGCTTCTATGAATTTACAAATATATTTATTTAAAACTGAACACTATGTAACTGGGGATACTACAGGCTTTTTAAACATTTAACATAATATTTTTACTATTTTAAGAAGTGACACAGAGTTGGATTCAATCAGGGTTTCCACTAGAGAAAAAGGGAAGAGAGGATCCCTTTTGACCACCGAAAAGGTCATGTTGGGGATCCCAGGCCCTGTACGGATCTTGTGGAAGGGAATTTGCCATCACTGAAAAAAGCTGGCTGGATCCAACCCATATAACACCCATGAACCCAGTTGGACCTCTTCACTACCTCATTTCACAATGAGGCCCTTTTTCACTTGTTCATGAAGCTACACTGTATCAATACAGTGTGGCTGGAATAAAGAAATATACCCTTTAAAAGAGGTGGTTACAGCGGAGGGTATACAATATGTGAGTACGACAAGGGAGGAGCATGGGTGGTGGCAGCAGCA
Source organism: Gekko gecko (assembly GCA_029375565.1). Taxonomy (NCBI): domain Eukaryota; kingdom Metazoa; phylum Chordata; class Lepidosauria; order Squamata; family Gekkonidae; genus Gekko; species Gekko gecko. Next base: position 41,930,626 of record JAPDNY010000007.1, on the reverse strand, counting down.
AAGCAAGTGACATAGGAATGGGGCACGTGGCTGCTAGTCCTGCTCTACTTCCTGCTATGGCAGACCTTGTCTTTTACTTCTATCCATCCTGTCACTCTTCCATCCCATTCTATTTCTAGAGGACAAGAAAGCACTACTACATACCGCGTGCAGTTCCACCGTACTGCTGCAGTAATGGTGCCATATACTTGGCTACATTAAAGAACCTGCAAATGGGGATCTCCCTTTCTTCAAGACTTAGTGTTAAACTTCAGTCAGGGCAGAAGACACCCAAGAAAAAGCGCAATTAACAAATTTAGCAATCTTGTATCAAATATGATCGCACTGCAGAAACCATATGCTGGGCTGTTTCTTCCTTCCAGTTTTAGGAGTCTGAAATCCTAGGGAAAGGAGTAAAGGAGAAAGGGAAGCTCTAGGGCACAACTGCCAAAATGTTGCCTTAGAAAAAACTGCATTTTGGAGGCATGGGCATGGCATGATCTGTACCTTTCTCCTTTGCTGAAAGAGAAGAAACACAGGACTTAAAAAGCTTTTCAAGGACATTTATGTGCCAACACATTGAGAGCCAGTGGTAAAATGCGAATTTGTACCATGAACATATAAAGCTTCCTTACAATGAACAGAGTCAGTATAAGCCCAATCTAGCCCAGTATTGTTTACACTGAATGCCAATGGTTCTTCTGAGTCTCAGCTAGATCTTTTAAAGTCCTGTTACTGAAGGTCCATTTAACTAGAAATTCTGTAGACTAAGCTTGGGACTTTCTACATTCAAGGACATTTCCACATGTGACCTATGTGAATTTCCCTTTGTCACAGGCAACCAGATAACTGGGTGTTTGAAAGGCAGCCCCAAGGATTTAGTCTGGTATATGTCACTGTCCCAGGTACTTCCTCACTTCTGTGTAAACACTTTTGCTGCAATATAATATGTTTTTCCACAGATACTATCATTTAACTTCTAGTAACTGTGCAGGATTGGGCAATACGACAAAGCACACCAAAAAAGCAAAACTTCATTTTCAAAACAAGGGGAATAGACAAGGAAGTGGAGAACAAAGCAATAAGCCTGTCACTTTCTTTACCTTGGATGAAAAAGGGGAAACAGATTCAACAAAAGATTGTTTCTGCTTATAGGCAATTATTATATAGTGCTAGATTTATTTATCTGTACCATTTTATCCTGCCTGGCCTCCAAGCGGTCCAAGGTAGTGCAGATAATTTGCTCCTGCTCCATTTTATCCTCAAAATGGCTGCACGTAGTAGGTTAGACCCAGAGATAGTGACTAGTTCAAGGTTACCTAGTGAGCTTTATCACTGAGTGACAATTTAAACCTGGATCTCTCTGGTGCCAGTACAACACTCTAATATGTGTGACATCTCTCACTCGGCTTCTGCTTTTTGTTGTTGTAATAGCTATTTAGTATTGTTCAGCAAGAGGACGAAAGGACTGAAATTGGCACAAGTCACTGAGTATTGCTACTTGTCTGGTTGACTGTGTACGAAGCAGGTAGGTGGCTTGGCCAAGAGGTAGGGACACAACACAAATGAACAAAGGCGTCAAACATATGATATGGTCCACAGATCATATGCAGATCCCTATGGCTACTCATACGGCTTGCAAGCTCTCACCCATCCAGAGCAAGCCTGAGCTGATCAGGGAAAAGTGGCACCCACCTTGAAAATGGTACATCATCAGCTAAGCACACCACCTTTCCTCAGCTGCTCTCTTTTCACTTTGTGCAAAAAAGAGGAGATGCTGCAGGAATACACGCACTTGCTCAAAATGACAGAGCAACTTCAGCAGCAGCATCTCCTAGTTGCTTGCTTGGAGGCAAGAATTTTACTCAAATGTAAATGCCTTTAATTTCCACTGTGCTCCCTCCCCACCCAATAAGACTGTAGTCTTTACTCCAAAGTCTCAGGCTGACTTCCTTCATAACTACTGGTGTCCACACCAGTGATATTTTCTGCCCAATGAGAATATTAAACTGTGATATGAAGGCCAAGTAAATAACCAAGCAAATACATTCTAATTCATTCTGGGTGACACTGCATATAAGTGAAGTAAAAACAGATTTCCAAAGTGTTATTAGGGAGAAAATAGCTGCATTTTTGTCTACATTTTTTCCTCAAAAAGATAACAAGTACAGGTAAGAGAGCACATTATCACACCTAATGTTCATTTCCTCAATCCATGCTTTTCAACAAAATTAAAGAGCATCTATGTTATTAATATTTTAGTTGTGATATTTTAAGATTAACAAAATTAGCACTTTTGTATTTCAATGATTTACATGCAGCCTAACAAAGCCGCACGTATGACAGATAATAATAAATAAGTTTTGACACCTCTGCTACAGCAGATGAGCTCACAGTACTCACTCTCTCAAGACCAAACTAGATTTTACACAGTTATGAGATTACCTTGAGCACTTTTTCAAATAAAGCAACTTCCAAATGGGTTATGAGTCAGAGAGTTTCCCCATCCATTGTATGCCCACTCCCAAATGTCTCTCAACTGGCTCTACAGCCCAGAGTTCCAAATGTGGGTGAATATGCATGGAGAACTGTGGGAGGGTGTGTGTGCTGGAGATGGTAAGAGGAAACAATGGGAAGTAAAAGAAATGTAAAGCAAAGCATGTATTCCCCCCCCAATGTCAGTATTGCTGCTCCCCAGGAAGCTGTTTTTCCTATTTTAAAAGGGCCATCAGGCTATTGCTTTATACCTCCGAATGCAATGTATTTGCCCTGAGTGCTACACCTTAGCACACTAGACTGTAAGACTGGAAAGCAAAGGAAATGATTGCTCTACATTTTCCTGGATTAAACTATTCCAGTTGGTGATTTCCTGGAAAATGGTGGGAAGCGTGTACTTCATACCTCAAGTGAACTAGCAGATGGCAAATCCTATTCCTGTGATAATGTAAACAAAATAAAACAAAAATCCAAGAGCACCCTGAAGACTAACAACATTTATATTTCAATATATGCTTTCAAGAGTCCCAGCTCATGTCTTCAAACACACGAATAGAAAATCATACTGGGAATTCTCCTTATGGGAACATTATGTGGAGGGGAGGGAGCAAAACACGCTTGGTATGATTTTCCAGTGCAAATTCTCAGTGTAAGGAGCAAATGGAGAAGGTGAAGTAGAAAGGTTAGGCATGAATCCTGTCATAAGTCAAAAGAATTAGCAGCTACTTATCATGGGCAATGAGAGAGGTCAGTGGTTCAAGCAGATAAACAAAATGATAAAGTAGGATAGTTTTAAGTGAAAATAAATTAATATTTGTACAATGCTGTAGTCTGTTTTCACTTAAGCTAATTATCCTCCCTGCCATACTGGAATTCCATGACAAGAACTGCAGAAATATTATTTGGTTCTTAAAAACCAGTCATGCTGGAGCAGGGGACTTGTGGATCAGAGCTGTACTGGGGGCGGGGGGGAGTAAATCCTTCCCTCCTCTGCTGCTTCTATGTGAAGGTAATTTACCTGTACAAACTTTCATTGCAGTGGCGTCACAACAACCTGGGAACTAATACATTATTGAAATAGATCATTATGAAGTTAAACACTCTAGAGATCTGTCAGGGGGGAGGTTAAACCAGAAAAAGCTTTCTGATATGGTGGGGGGAAATGCCATGAGAGCTGAGGAAAGGAAAGTGGTGCCAGTGTAGATGGAACATGCGAAAATGTACATCTTCCCAAAGGTGCTTTCACTATGATCTTTCCAAAAAAATGTACCAAACTAGGTTTGGGAAAGATCACAGTGATGCAGGGGAAAATGCAAAAGCAAAACAGAAAGAGAATGACATCATGTGGGTGCTCCTGAAAACAGTGCTGTTGTAAGGATGCCAAGGCAGAGCAAAGCATCTGTGTAGATAACAGTTTCCTGATCAAAAATGCCCCAATAGAGGAAATAAAAACCAGCACAACACATCTCATGTAGTTTGACTTTTATGGAATTAATGAAACAGCATTTGGCAGGCACTCACACAAAGATACATACTTTAGCAAAAGGTGCACAAAAGCCTTCAGAAGCTGTCACAATATAACCAAGAATGCTTCTCCTTATTATCCATTTACCCCACAGTCTTGTCCATTATATTTATTCTAGAAACACATGTAGTGCTGGGAATTTGTAAGTCCAAGCACTTTCCAAGATATCATTGACATGTCTAGCCTTCTACTCATTTCTGTCTTTTACCACAGAATACTCAAGAAAAATTCTAATTGCAAACACCATATTTCCTTGTATAAATGTTAACTTCACAAATTTCACCCAATGCTCTTCCTGAAAGTTCCCTTTGTAACCATTATTCTATATATCTCATTATCACAGCAACTGCAATTTAACTCTTTGACAAGCTTAAGTAGTCAACCTTTTCAGTGTCAATACCCCATCCCCTATACAGTTTGAAATTGGTTTTCATTTTAAAATAGTCTTACATACCAGAAATATTATGTATTATCAACATTTTGACAAAGTTGTGGATTGTATAAATATCATACATCAGACATCCTAATGACAACTGAAGACTAAAAAGTTAATGGTTACAGTTCTAATGGCACCATACCAAAATGTGCCCTCCACCAGCCAAGCTAACTAAGGCTGCAGTCAAAACTGAAGATTTGCTATGATTTGGGCATGCCTCTAATTGCACCAGTTTAAAGTGTTGTGGGAAAGACCAACAAGATAGCACACCCTGGGGCAGTTTCTCCACACGCTTGTCTGGTGATCAGGTGTTCACATTACTGCAGCGCCTCAGTCATGGAGTGTGCTGCCTGGTCATTTTTGTTCTAATGCAAGTGGGTGTGTGCGCATATAGGCAGCAACTCCAAAAAAACAGTGGCAGAAACAGATCTGTGGGTTCAGACTTCCCTTCTGGGTTCCTTTTGCAGTAGGAGAGTTCAGACATTGGGGAAAGTGGATTGGAAACAGTGGCATCCATAATCACCAGACTTTTCCCCAGTGCCTGATTATTCCACTTCCAAAGCGGGGCAACATGGGGTCCGATGACTGTCTTTTATGGCAGTTTTAAAAATCTGCTAAACAGCAGGACCTGCCAAAAATACAGACACTACACATATCATGGGGGGGGGAGAAGAGAAATCAAAATAACAGGCTAAGGTTGCCAACCTCCAGGCAGGGCCTGGGGATTGCCCATTTTTACAACTGATCTCCAGCTGATAGAGATCAGCTCCCCTGGAGAAAATAGCTGCTTTGAAGGGTGGACTCTATGGCATTCTACCATGCTGAGACCCCTCCCCTCCCGGATCCACCCCCAAAGTCTCCAGGAATTTTCCAACCCAACCTGGCAACCCTATGTTAGGCAGATATTAGTCTTCACAAATGTACAAACCCATGTTATCTTAGAAATATTACACTCTTGGGAATTATGTAAGCTAATATGCTAAGTGTTAGTTCAGTTTTGAAAAACATGGTATTCCAATTCATATTCTACCAGCACTATTGCCAAGACCCAAAAAACCGTGACATGCACTTGGATCATAAGTAGTGTGGACAGAACTGCACTACAGGAAAGCAGCTTTCCCACATTCCACTGGAGACTCCCCCCCTCCCAATTATACTTCAAGTCAAAACCCATTACTTGAATGGGAAGATTCCAGCACATGACACCACAGCTTTTTAATAAGTTAGCCTAAATCTGTGCTGGATGCAGCGCTGTTGTCATGTAATGAAAGAGAGAGGTTGCTAAAAGCATATGACACGGCCGTATACTAAATCAGAAGACTGGTCAACTAAGGACTGTCTACTCTAGCAGTTCCAAAGTCTCAGGCAGAAATTGTAAACATTAAACAAAACCCATCCTTTTAACTGGAGAAGCAAGGTATTCAACCTGGGATCTTCTGTACACAAACATGATGTTCTGTCACTGATCCATAGCTTCTTTTAACATACAAATGTACCTAATATTTTTCCCATACAAAGCCACCTCACTAGGCTGTCATATGGTACAAGAAGTAATCATATGTTGCAGTATACAGTAGACTACCAAGTCCTGTCAAAATTAGTAGATTCCTAGATATAAGCTACAAGAAGCTTCCTTACAGAACATCAAAACAGTTTCTCATTCATCAGGTCATTCCTCCACCCACTATGGACCCCTTAAAAACTGCATAACTCTACTAAATACCAATTAAATTACCTATAGGTATTACAGTTCAGTCAGAAACAAATTTTGACATTGGAGATAGCAGTGGGTTATAAAGTGACCATATCCCAAATTATACTATCAAAAACATATATCTAAGGCTTAAAACTAAAATATTGGAACTATTTTATGTTTAAAATATGTATGTGAACTGTAAACTATTTGTGAATAGCAAGGAAGCCTTCAATTAGAATTTGGCATTCAGGGGCTCTCCATCCTCCAGTACTATTCAAGTGGCAAGGAAGACCACAATGCTGCTTGCAATGAAAAGCATGAAGAGAATGGTGGAGCAGAATACAGTTCAACAATACCAAGGTAGAAATAATTTCTGGTCAGACTGAAAACACCAGTCTCTCACATCCATCACCTGAGACAAGCAGAAATCTCTTCCTTCAACAACTTGGGGTCACTCTGCAACTGAACAAGTAAAAATTTTACCTAGTTATACTATGTATGTAACTGATTAATGAGTAACCTCATCCCCCTCCCCCCCACACACAGTTTCATTAAGAACACTTGCAGCTACAATAAAAATACTGTCTTTAGTGTGCAATTAGTAGAGCTAAAAGGAAAAGCACAGTTAACAATAGGATATGCCTCCTTTTAAGCCCTTCAACCTTAGAAACCCCGCAACCACTACACAAACATCTGATGTCCTCCTACATTCAGCACTGCTGGCCGAGTCGCTTTCCAGAATGAATCCCAAGCTGACCCCACCCCACCATTAGCAAAGCCAGCTAGGAACACCCATTACCGAGCAACAGAGGCCGGCCCATCGATCCACTCCGCTTGCAACCCTCCACGGATACACTACACAGTATTCGCGGCACTCAAGGGTGATCGCTCAAAAGCCTTAACACGCCTACGAACTTCATCTGCATTTATAGAACGCGCCGCACATGCTGCTGCCAGGAAACACAGAGCAAAAAAGGGAAGCTCTGAATCAACACAAGAATCTCATCCCTAGAAAAAGGGAGCAATACAAACATCCGGGCGTCCAAAATAGAGATTCCTCTCAGTTCTGTTCAGTTTACCCCCTTCAGGCAAGATTTTTGTACTGTACAATAGTGTGGTGGTGGTGGGCGCTGAAGCTTACTTGGTGTTTCTGCTTTGGACCGCTTTATCGTAACTAAAGAGAATCGCAATTTTAATCTCGTAAATCATACTCGCGTTGAAGCAGACGGAAAGAGTGCAATGGTTGGGCTGGGTGCATGTGCGGATTAACAGCCTCTCCGCTTTTCAAAGAAATGGAGCCCACCGAAGCCTCTCCACTTCGCGGTCCTCATGCATACCAATCTCCTGCCGCGCCTCCCCAACCTATTCCAGGGACACCCCCCCCTCCCACCTACGCCCGCCTCCCGCTCACACCCACCCCACAGAAACGATCCCCACACCTCCTTCCCGCGCCCCTGTGCGCCCCGGTGTCACGCCCTTGCCCGTCAGTTCCCCCCGCCCCCCCTTCAAGAACTCCCCCCCCCCGCCTTCCCCACCACCGGTCTCATCTCCCGCCCCACCACAAAACACCACACACACCCTTCTCACCGATTCCTCACTAGCCGTTTCCCCACAACACTGCAGCAGCCCTCCCACCCAGTGGCGACCGTGTCTGCCTGTCAGCCCCCGTCTCTCCCCCACCTCCCACCCCGGAGTAACACCACCCCGGGAGGCGACACCCAAAAAGCCCCTTAACAGGCCCAGCGACCCCCCCCTCCCCCCCATACACACCCGCCCCGTCCCCCGCGGGCCCCGCGCGCGCATAATGGACCCCCCCTGCGCGGCCCCTCCCCCTTCGCTGAGGAGAGGAGAAGAGCAGCAGGGGGCGGCGGCGGCGGCGGCGGCTGCTGCTGCGGCCGCTTCACAACCGCTCCTCCGTTCATCCATCCATCCATCCATCTATCCCACACTCTCTCATCCTCCACCCCCCCACCCACCCCCACCCCCGCGCTCACCATCGCTGCGCTTGATCTCCACATAGATCCCTATCTGGATCTTGCCGAAGTTGGCCGCTGCCATCGCGTCATGGAGGAGGGGGGAAGGAAGGGAGGCGAGCTTGTGATCGGGGCGCCGCCGGGTGAAGGGGAAAAAGGGGGAGGGAGGGAGGGAGAACAGCAACAGCGGCGGTGGCAGCAACGGCAGTTTCTACGGGGAAAGGGGGGAGGGGGGAAAGGGAGGAGGAGAAAAAGGCGCCGGCCGGATACAACAGTCGCCGGGAGCTGCTGCGGCTGCGCGCCCTGTGGAGGCGTCACGGCAGGACCGGCTGAAGGGGTGGGAGGAGCAGAGGCGGCGGCGGGTCTCCCTTGGAGCCTCCTCAGCGGCCGAGGAGGAGTTCGGGTGTGAGGCGGTTTGGACGGAGGCCTCCGCCTTCCCCCGCCCCCTTCCCTCGCAGATGGAGCGGCTCTTGCCCGCCTCCCCCCCGGCGTGCCCTTCTCTCCGGCTAATCCCGCTGTTGTGCAGCGCTTGGCGGTCTGTCTCTCCGGGCTTCGCAGCCTCAGAGGATGCCGGCCGAAGGTTATTATTAGCACGGCGTTAAAAGGGAGTGATCAGCCGAAGGCCACCAAATGAGGGAGGGAGGGTTGAGCTCTAGCTGTCCTGCGACGGCTCTCCAGAGCTCGAGTAATATAGATTAGATGAAACCCTAGCTGTTATGTCCCCCAGCCCCACCCTCCCTGCTTGTGGTTAAAAATCAGGTAACCATCCTCAAGTGGCCTGTAGTTACTTAGCTGCTTACAAATGAGCACAATGAACACTTAATCCTGTGTTCCCTGTGCAAGAAGGGCTGCTAGCTGGCGGGGTGTGTGTCATGTTCCTTTAATACAGATTTTAATATGTAGCAGTGGGCACCTAAAGCTTTCCATGGTATGGAGCTAAATAACATCCCCAGATAATTTCTGCAGATCAAATTGATATTAGCGGGACTAGTTTAAAAGTTGGCTGTTTTATGTGCAAAGTTTGTACAATAAGTAATTTGGGCTAACAGCCTTCTGCCTGATTTCATGCTCATGATGTGGATTTAGCTTCCCCGTAAATGGAGATTTTATAAATTTCTGTTCACAGATACTCAGTGAATGTGTAAGAAGAATCTTTGTACATGTGAGAATTTACTTCATAATCTTTCTTTCTGAGATGCAAGGCAAATTACAAACTTAAAAAATGTACTATAACAGTATGGTACATACAGTAAACAATACCCCACGCCCATCTCAGCTTCCAAGCCCTTCAAAATATGTCCTTGTGCTGACCAGCCTCCTGATCCTTGTGGTTTTCATATAAAGCAACAAGGTATATGCTAACCTGTTCTTTTCCAATCAATAACACTTCTTAGAAACAGAAAGCTCTGTAGTGTAGTTATGGCAACAATGTAACATCCATGATATAAATGTGTGACTGCTTTAAATCTCTCAGAATGAGAAAAAGTTAAAGTACCCTAGTTTAATGTGTGCTGTAAGCATACTTTGGACCATGGTGATTAAAGGGTAGCATAGGCTAACCTGCTTTTGTCAAATCTTGGAAGCTAAGCAGGGTTGGCCCTGGTTAGTATTTAAATGGGAGACCTCTAAGGAATACCAGAGTTGTGGTGTAGACACAGGCAATGGCAAACCACCTTTGAACATCTCTTTAATATTGGCCAGGCAAGAGATGGTAGATGGGGTGAAGGTTGTGGGGACCTTAGGGGGAAGTGACCATGTCCTGCTAGACTTCCTTTTGCTGTGGGGGACCAAGGAAGTTCATAGCCACACATATATGTTGTAGGGCAGACTTTAATAAACTCAGAGGAATGATGAGAGTCATTCCATGGGCAAGACTGCTGGAAGGGAAAGGAGCAAGTGAAAGGTGGGCTCTCCTAAAACAAGAGCTCTTGAAAGCTTAAGCCATCACTATTCCAACAAGAAGGAAACATGGTAGGGAATCCAAGAAGCCATTGTGGATGAACAGAGAACTCCATGATGTGCTAAGGAAGAAAAAGGAAATATTCAAGAAATGGTGGCATGGACATACCTCTAAAGAAGAGGTACAGTAGGTCAGCCATCAGAGAGGCCAAAGCTCACAGTGAGCTAAAGCTGTCCAGGGATGCTCACTACAACAAGAAACTCTTCAGATATGGGAGGAGCAAACACAAGATAAAATAGGTGATGGGCCCACTGTGGGTGAAAATGGAAAAACCCTGACAGAGAGAAAGCAGAAAGACTTAATGCCTATTTTGCCTCATTTTTTTCCCCTGAAGAAGAGAACAGGCTCTTCTAGAGATGGTAGCAAGCAAGTCAGAGCATCTGGGCTGCTGGTTGACATAATCAGAGAGGTAGTCGAGAAGCACTTGGCTGCATTGAATGAGTACAGATCCCCTGGGCCAGAAGGTGTGCACCCAAGAATGCTTAAAGAACTTCCTAGCGAGCTTGCAGAACCTTTGTCCATCATCTTTCAGACCTCTTGGATGATGGGAGACATGCCACAAGCCTGGAGGAGCGCAGATGTTTTCCCAATTTTTTAAAAAGGGAGGTGCGATAACCCAGGAAACTACAGGCCAGTCAGTCTGACCTCTGTCCCACGGAAGATACTAGAGCAGATTTTAAAGGGATCAATCTGTGACCATCTAAAGGACAACTTGGTGATCTGGGGAAGTCAATATGGAGTTGTCCCCAACAGATCCTGCCAGATTAACCTCATTTCCTTCTTTGATCAAATGACAAGCTTACTGGATCAAGGGAATGCTGTTGATGTTATTTACCTGGATTTCAGTAAAGCTTTTGACAGGGTTCCCCATGATGTTCTAATGGGTAAACTAGAGGACTATGAACTGGAGTCTAAGATAGTTAGGTGGATAGGGAACTGGTTGGAGAACCACACTTAAAGAGTAGTTGTCAATGGCATTTCATCTGAATGAAGGGAGGTGGCCAGTGGGGTGTCACGGGGCTAGGTTCTGGGCACAGTACTTTTCAATAATTTTATAAATGATCTGAATGAGGATGTGGAGGGGTTACTCATTAAATTTGCAGATGACACCAAATTGGGAGGAGCAGCAAACACACCAGAAGATAGAGATAGAATTCAGTATGATCTGAACACACTGGAAAAGTGGGTGAATGTGAACAAGATGCAATTTAACAAGGACAAGTGCCGAGTTCCACATCTGGGTAACAAAAATGAGAAACACACATACTGGATGGGGGATACGTTTCTGGGTAACAGTGTGTGTGAGCAAGATCTTGGGGTACGGGTGGACCGTAAGTTAAATATGAGCAGCCAGTGTGATGCAGCAACAAAAAAGGCTAATGCAATCTTGGGGGTGTATCAACAGAGGCATAACATCCAAACTGCAAGATGTCACAATCCTGCTGTACACTGCATTGGTCAGGCCGCACCTGGAGTATTGTGTGCAGTCCTGGAGGCCTCAGTTCAAAAAGGATATGGACAGAATGGAGTGGGTGCAAAGGCGAGTGATGAAGGATGATCAAGGGCCTGGAGACCAAGCCCTATGAGGAAACGCTAAGGGACCTGGGAATGTTCGGTCTGGAGAAGAGGAGGTTGAGGGGAGACATGATTGCTCCCTGTTCCTGTCGGCAGCAGAGGATAGGACTTGCAATAATGGGTTTAAATTAAGGGTGGGAAGATACCGGCTAGATATTGGGAAAAACCTTTTTACAGTAAGAGTTGTTCAACAGTGGAAACAGTTACCCTCACTGGCAGTCTTTAAGCAGCGTCTGGACAAACACTTGTCAGATATGCTCTAAGCTGATCCAGCATTGAGCAGGGGTTTGGACTAGATGGCCTGTATGGCCCCTTCCAACTCTGTGATTCTGTGATTTCATTGAAAACCTTTTGGGGTTGCCTGCACCATAACTCAGCTGTGACATGACAGCACTTTCCACCCATCAGTCCCAGCTAATTGATCTTGAATATGATCTTCTGTATTTGCTTGGTTCAGTGCTCCATAGCTGAACAGAAGCAGGTCAGAACTCGCAACCCTTGTACCTAATCTGGCCCATTAGCAGGGCCACACCACTTGTCAACCCTGGAGATTAAAAAAGAGTGTGGATATGCACATTTGTGTTATGAAGTCTTGCTAAACGGACCATGGAGAGGGGCTGTGACCTCATTGCATGCTTTCTTGTTAAAACTGCTTGAGCCTGATTCATGCATGCAAAAGAATGAACTGGGGTGGTAAAATGAATTGTGGTAGAAGAGGCCTGAATTGGTGAAATGAATTGTATCACTGTTGTGAGTATAGTTAGTGGATTCCAGCTTTGAATGTTCTTTTGTATTTAGAAACTCCATGCAAACTGAAAACTGTCACAACAGAGCCCTTGATTGCTATGCTAGTTGTCTGTTTGCAGGGAGTTTTAATACAGGGAAGCATTTCAAAATGTAATCTGTGATCCTTCATCTGCAGTCTAAAGTACTACTATCTTTCTACCTCCTTAGTTCTGGGTTATTTCATTCCCCCGTGTGTGTAAATCCAGACACATTGATCAGAGCTGTAGAAATACCTTCGTTAAATGGTTCCCTCATCATTTAATTCTCTGGGGCCTTAATTGTTGATCTGAATGTTCCAGAGAACAAGGGCAATTATTGTCCTTAAAGAACCATAACATGGAAAGTAGTACTTAAAATAATACAGCCTTTTTGGTCTGCTCATCTCTGTTTCATAGGATTGTTCTGAAGACAGCTGATTAAAGTGGATTTAGGTCTGGTGAGAGATTGAACCCTGAGATGAAGCTACCTCCCATATTTTAGTTGACCTTTAAAAGATGAGCCATGTACTAAAACAACAACACCTTCCTCTAACAGTTATTTCAACTAAGCAAAGACTGGTGTGGAAAGGACAGACTGGCTACTTGACGGGGGACATTCCGGGCAGGCCATTACCCCAGAGGGCTACTGACAGGCAGAGCTAGGAGTCAGAACGAGGCAGCAGGTGAGGTGACATCCGTCACAGGCATTCGTGACCAGGTCTGAGATGAGTGACCTCTGCAGTGCTGACTTGTTCTGCCACAGGGCACTTGGCCCTGTTTGCTACTGGGCCATTTTAATTTCCTAATCTGCCCTTGAGGTCCTAAACATTGTCAATATCTTCTTACCCATAAGGAAAGCTAACCTAACTATTGTGTTCAAACTTTCCCTTTTCATGTAGTGCAGTAAAATCTGATCAGTAAAACTAATGACTTGTATTAATGCTTGTTGCTGCCCAAATAATTTCATGTTTAAAACCCTCAGCAACTCACACGAATTGATTGAAATATCTTTAATCAATATCTATTTACCAATTCTCCCTCCTAGTTTTTTCAGTACAGCATTTGTTCACATACTACTTTAAGGAAACATGTAATGTACATGCGAACAGCAAAATTGTCTTATTGCTCCGTAACTCATAAGTGAATACGATAAGCTGAGTTACCACTAATCCCATTCCAACCAGTTACCTTATGCTACATGTTACTATTGTGAACAGCTCCTAAAAATATTCAAATGGCATTGGATTCAAATATGCATTTAGGAAATGACAAATACATTTAGTAGAAAAGGTACAAAATGCATGGCAGTTGGGGTTTCCAAATGTCAGCTCTAAATGGACAACTTTGTTGCCCGGTATTGTGGCTTCACTGAAGCAGCAATAGCAGCTAAGCTCTCTTGCAATCCCCTCCCTCCTACTCAACCCCCTTTTAAGCATCTTTTTCACCGTATGGTGTGGCTTTTTAAAGCTACCCCCAGCTGAGTATAACACTTCATGAATAATAGCATTAGGGAAACAAGACCACAGAGTAGTGCAAACAGGAGCACTGCTACATCAAGACTTTAAATATTCTTGTTGCTCTGGATTAAAAAAATTCTGTAGGGCCCTCTCACCACCGAAACAAACTATAGAATTCAGATTCCTGTCTGTTAGCAAAGAATATGGACTGAAGTGCTTAGTGGTTCCCCCCTCCCATCTTTTCCATGGCACTGATCTCTCCCTTCTCCTAAAAATTCGTAGCCAACAACATGAATATGTTTAGAAGTAACAGATTAAGATGGCACATTATTTGAGGAAAAGTATGATCCAAAGGGTTAACCTTTCAAGGATGGCACTTATATCTTTGATATCAACACTAATGACAGTGCCATCTTAAGCAGAGTTGCACCTAGGGTTGCCAACTCCAGATTGAGAAATTCCTGGAGATTTGGGAATGAATCCTGTGGACAGTGGAGTTTAGGAAATGAGGGAGCTCAGGAGGGACATGATACCAACCAGCCCACCCTCTGAAGCTTCCATTTTCTCCAGCAGAACTAATCTCTGTCATCTGCAGGTCAGCTGTAATTCCAGGTAAGCTACAAGGCCCACCTGGAAGTTGGCGAACCTAGTTACACCTAAGTCCACTGAATGTAATGGGCTTAGAAACATAATAATTCTGCTTACAATAGCTTTCTAGCTATTGAAAGAACATTTGTTTCCAAATGTATTTGTTAAAATTCTCAAGTAGATTTCCCCCAAGTAAAATCCTCAAGTAAGTTCCCTGTCCATATTTTCAGCTAAAATCTCATGAGGCTTACATCATTTAAACAGTAAAAATAACACTAAGACTGTTAAAGGAAGTCAACAACATAAAGTCAGCTGCATAAACTAACAAGAAGAAGTATATACAAAATTTAAAGCAAGAAAATCTATACCGTAGTGCTCATTATACACCTACAACACATGCCCTGTTGATCTTGGGTGTTTCCACACAGGTTATTTGTCTCAAGTCTGATGCTGTAGGGAAGTGGTGGTGTTTTTTCCCCCTGCTTCCCCACAGCATAGTTGTGCATTCATGTGCCTCCTGGAGTTTCCCTGGCTTTTCTCCAATCTTTCTCAAACCTGCTTTGCTCTGATGTTTTGGGAAAGATCACAGCGAAGCCTGGGTAGCTGTGGGTGGAAAAGTTTGGATTTTACTTGTCCCACCTACACAGCAGCTATTCCTCCCCACAGTAACCATTTCCTCTGCCTACTGCAGAGGAGTTTCCTTTGTTTTAAATTAGCAATTTAATAGCATTCTATTGATACAGGCAGACACTTACAAGAAACTTGCGGGAGTGGCTATCTCCCCCCCACCCTGCCACATTTGTTTACTGTCTCCTCCATGCCTATCATTTCCTATTTCTTTCTGCCCCCCACCCCATCACTACCCTGGTCTCGCTCCTGCTTGCTTCCCCTACACAGCAGCACCAGTGGCAGCAGTGCTCCTAGCCACTCATCTGCTTCCTTTCCCCCCACAAAGCAGCAGCCGCAGCTCTCCAGGAATCACAACAGATCTCCCAAATACAGAGATCAGTTTCCCTTAGGGTTGCCAGCTCCACATTTGGAAATTCCTGGAGATCTGGGAGTGAAGTCTTGGGAGGGTGAGGTTTGGGGAAGAAAGTGACCTCAGCAGGGTATAATGCATAGAACCTGTCCTACAAAGTAGCCATTTTCTCCAGAGAAATTGATCTCAGTCATCTGAAGAGCAGCTGTAATTCTGGGTGATCTGCAGCCTCCACCGGGAGGTTCACAAAACCAAAAAAGGAACCACAGTAAGTAGGAAAAACCAACATATAACAAATACCGTGTTACAGATGATTATAACATATCATAAATAATTTTTATATTTTTAGAATAATATTTTTACAGTAATTTCATCATATATAATTTATCATATAAATATCACAACATATAAGGTATCAAAACCATCCTCCTGGAGGTTGGCAACCATAGTTCCCTAGAGGAAATGCCTGCTTTGTTTTGGATTCTCTGGTTTTGATAGAGCCAGGAATCACTATTAATGTAGCAGAGTGCACTAGGCATTTCCACGCATCAGAGCTTAGGTACTGAGTGTGCTAGCAGACTTACAAAGTTACACAGAGCCAGTAGAACTAAGTTGATTCTATGTTCAAAAGTGTTAGAAAAGTGAAGGACTATGTGCTGTCCTGTGCCTCAGTCTTCAGGAGGAGACCATAGATTTAGTCAGATAGACAGGTCAGGGCACACACAGCATCATTTCCTTCCTGTTATCTGATTATGTCCCCTTTGAAATAGATTTAAAAATAATAAGAGTTCTTTATTATATGGACCTCCACTCTAGACAGTATAGATGAGAGACAGAGATAACTACCTACTATTCTAACTACCTAGGATTGGTGCGGATGCAGGGAAGAGTGCCCCTGCATCCATTGTTCAAAGGTGGAGAGAAAGCGTGCTCCTTTGCCTGAGAGAGGAGAAGTGTGGTGAGAGATGCCCTCTGAGGTCCCTCCCTTCCTCAACTATTCCCGAGCCTACACTCCCCTAATCTCTAGCAGTTTCCTAATCAGGAGTTGGCAACCCTAATTCCTTCCCACCCAATAGCCAACCTACTTTTATCTCCCCTTCTGTCTTAAACTGTCCGTCCCCCTCCCCCACCCCAACAGCCTTTACCTAGAAAACTATGGCTCAGTTGTGTGGCTCAAGAACTTGTGAGGGGGGTGCCTCACTTTCCCAGGTATCCCTCTCTCCACATTATTTCCCCTTTTCATCTCCCTGGCAACCCCCATATCCTTTACCTGCTTCATTCTCTCCTCAGCCATTCACCAACTTGCTTTTTATTTGCCTCCCATATTCTGCTATATTTATTATTTATTTACTTCATTTATATCACACCTTTTTCCACAGTGGGGACCAAATCAGCTTACATTATTCTTCCCTTCTCCTTTTTATTCGCACAACAAACCAGTGGGATAGGTTGATCTGAAAAGTATGTATCTGGTCCAAAATCACCCAGTGAGCTTCTACAGCATGATGGGGTTTGAACCTGGTTCTCCCAGACCCTACTCTGAAGCTCTAATCACTACACCACCCTGGCTTTCATAGGGTGGCTGCTGTTGAACCAGTAGCAAGCAGCCAGGCCTAGTTGAGTCATGCCAGGTGGTATCAAGTCACACTGAGGTGTGTCTAGGCCTAGGGTTGCCAACCTTCAGGTGAGATCTGGAGACCTCCCAGAATTATAGCTGAACTCCAGACATCAGACATCTGTCTCCCTGGAGAAAATGGCTAGTTTGGAAGGTGGTTCTATGGCATTACATCTGATTGAAGCCTCTCCCTTCCCAAACCCTGCCGTCCTCAAACTCCACCATAAAATTTCCAGGAACTACTCAGTCTGGAGCTGGCAACCCTAGTCAGACCTGGCCCCAAGGAATCCTCCCTCAAAGGTCAAAATAGGCCTGGAAAGGACCCTGCTTCCTCCCCCTGCCTTTTACTACAGAACCCAGCTTGGAATACTGTGGTTGCCTAGCAACAGCCACTGAAAGAATCTGTTGCCTAAAGCTACAGGTGCTCCTTTATCATTTTCAGATTTTTTAAAGGCCCTCAGTATATATATATATTTAAGATTTCACCTGGGGTCCTTTTTAGGTTTGTAGAAAGATCTGCCTTGCTCATTCACGCTCCAGTCACTGGATTTAAGTATCCAAAGATTGGCCTTCTGTAAGGTAGAAGGTAGGTTTGCCTTAGAATGTGACTGGGTCAAGATCACCCAGTTAGCTTCATGGCACAGTGAAGAATCTGAACTTGTGTCTCCTAGGGCCTAGTTTAGCTCTTTAACCACTTCACCAAGCTGGAAGTTTTCTATGGGATAAGCTTACTATATACCTAAGGACTAATTGCCAATAATTAATCAAAGAATACACTTGTTCTGTTGCAGCCATTGTACAAGACTGTTGCACCTTGAACATGTATCAGTGCATGACAGACTTACACAATGTTCTCTGCATATCCAAGATGTGATCACAATGCCATGTCTGCTGTTTGTCATAAGTAGAGTGGGAAATGACTTCCTGTGCCACTCCAGTGCCCCCATTTTTTACCTGAGGTAGCCAACCGTGTAGATGTAGCCTGAGAAGCTACTGTTGCTTAAGCAAGAAAAATGTTAAGCAGTCCCTAACAGGCATATCTTTTAAAGCCAGCAGTGTTTTGTTTTGTTTTAAATTGGTTGATAAAACCACAGGAGTCAATCTGCTTCAGACATTCAGGATGGCAGCCCGCACACAAGACACTTTTAACAGACGTAGGGATGAAATGAATAGCCGTAGCCAGTGGGTGATAAACATGGTTGCTTAGTGGCCAACAGCAATCACAATCTTTTTCTGGCAACCACCTGCCCCTGGTTGCCCAGCATGAAATGAGAGCTCACCCTCCTTACCCAAGTTCTCACATTGCAAAGAACAGAGGCAGGAGGGATCTCTTATTTTGTGCCTTACAGGAGGAGGTTTTGTGCCGGATTCTGTAGCACAGATTATTTGTTCTCCTAAAACAGAACGTGTGGAAAGAAGATTAGTCTTTCACTTTACACTAGACTTTGGAGACATACAAAAGAAGCAGTATTTTCAACGTTCAGCATGGAATAGGAGATGGACCTCCTCAATGCTCCTTAAATCTCTGTGCACGTCAGGGAACTTGGGAGAACAGCAGTGACCACAAATAACAGTATTGGCTTGTGAATGGCCAGAGTAAAGTTTAATTTATGTGGACTGGTTCCCTGAGTGTTTTTGTTGATGTCTTCAAAGGTATGCTATGAAAACTGGAATCAGTTCTGTTTGGGATGTCATTCTGGTTTAGGAAAAGTAAAAATTTGGATTTTGGTTTTGATGTGCTACAAATTGGGAAATCACACTTAGCCTGACCTGAAAAACAGATGACCATCTATGTATCTATATAAATACAGATATATACAAACACACACAACTTATGTAATTAAATATATTATTTATTTAATTAAAATTATATCCCATTGGAACGTTATCCAGGCTTAGAGGGAATAACCTCAGACAAGGACATCCAAACTTTTATGGATATGGATGCATTTGGAGTGATGTCTTTTGCTTCTCTTCAGGTTTCACACCAGCTGCTTATCCCTAGAACTTCATACCAGCTTCTCTGCAAGCCATAAAGGAGTTTGCTCTGGGAATCTACCTGTTCCCTCCCACAAGGTGTGATCATACACAGCTTTAGATCTGACTCATTGGTGAATGCTGGACAGATCTAAAGGCCATGATCAGACCAACATCTGGGAAAGGTTCCGCAGACGTCGGCAACCCATGCTGCTCCACCACAGAAGTGGAGGTAAAAGACACTGGGGAAAGTCCAGCTCTAACTGGTTCCAGTGGGCCACAGATGGGTTTTCTCCTGTTTGATCGCTGAAGCATGCTCTCATGCTGTCAGGATGGTCTGATTATTCCATCCAGACTCCATGCCGGTTTTTTTCCTTGCTGAGCAGTATGTGCAAAACTGCATACTCCATGGGGAACCCTGAGCGTGGAGGTGTGATTCCTCGTTTATGTGCATGGAAAACAAAAGGCAAAAAAACCCACCTTGACTCACCCATGGTGACGTCTGATTATACAGTGATGGGCTGAGCCTGCGGCACAAAGGGATGTATGATCTTGCAACTGTGAGTCAAATTGCTCTGGAGGAAATAGGGGCGCTTCCCCTCCACACCAACTGGCATGTGTGACTGCAATCACAGCTTCACAACCACAACATCTGTGTTGGCCCTGCCATTCCTCCTGAAACCTAGTCTATTGCCAGGTAAGCTCTTTAACCTCCAAGGTGAGAAGGGGAGATGCCCACTCTTCTGGGGGGCCTTCTTCTCTCACACCCACCTCTCAGCCTGATGGCTCTTGGCCTAGTTCACAACATAGTAAAATACAATAGACACCAAAATCCAAAGCCAAATGATCTGAAACACCTAATAACAATTATAACTGACGTAACAGCAGCCCCAAACCATATAATCATCATATAAATGAAGCAGCTAAATTTAACATTAGTAAAATAATAGACACCAATTCAACCAGTTAACATGAATTAATTAACCAACCCAATAGAGCATTAAGACCACTGATAAGCCAATAAAATGCAGCATGATTCTGCCAAATTCTAGATGAACAGGAAAGTCGTCATCTGATGCTGGAAACTCACCAAACTTGCACTAGGTAAACAACTGGAGAGGAGGCAGGAACCATTCTACTGTTTGGGGCACCATTACTGAAAGAGCTTCTTGTAGCAGTCAGCCATACTTCCATTCCAAATAGATGACAAAACTGGGCAACAAAGGTTTTAATTGATGGGAAGGAACATACAGTAGTTGATATTCATTCAAGTATTCTGGTCCTGGGCCATTTAGGGCTTTAATTATAAAAACCAGCACCTTGAATTGGGACCTAAAAATAATTTGGCAGCCATTGCATTTGTTCCAAGATAAGCCTAATAAGCTCTCTAGATACTTGTCAGTGGCTGTCTCTTTCTACATCAATTGCAGCTTCCAAATGGTCTTCAGTGGCAGCAACATACAAAGTACATTAGTAATCCAATCTGGTTGTGATCAACACGTGTGTAACTGGCCACATAACACTGCTTGCGGTTTTCTTTTATTGCTTAAAAATTAATACCTCTTTATTAATGTTGTATGTTTCAATTATAATATATTAACAATAAAAATAATTCTTTAAAAAAAACGCTGCTTGGGGTAGGGCCACGGATGGTGCACCAGCTGAAGTTAGTGAAAAGTGCTTCAAACCAAGAGAAGATATGGATCGCCAATTATAGATACTAAACAAATAGTTGTGAACCTGCTCCTTCAGGGAGAGTACAACCCCATCCAGGCCAGGCTGGTAGTGTCACCAATAGCACCTTCATCTGTGGATTAAGCTTTGGGTTTTTGGCCTTTATCTAGCATATTACCCTAAGTAAGGGATCGGAACATGCACCACCTCACCTGATTTCATTGAGAAAGACATAGACTTGAGTGACATCTGTATATTGGTAGCACTTCATTGCACATCTCTGAATGACATCACCCAATGGCTTCATGTAAATGTTAAAAAGGATAGGCTGTAGAATAGAATCCTGAGGGACTCTACAGCAAAAGTGTCAGATTCAGGCCAGAGTTCAAAGCATTGTTTGAAAATCCTTTTAATCCCAGTTTAGTTTTGACCCTCTTCCTCAAAAGCGTTGTTGTTGCTGCCATCAAGTCACAGCTGACTTACAGCAACCCCATATGGTTTTCAAGGCAAGAGACGTTCAGGGTTGGTTTGCCATAGCCTGCCTCTGTATCACAACCCTGCTGTTCCTTGGAGGTCTCCCTTCCAGATACTAGCTAGGGCTGACCCTGCTTAGCTTCAGAAATCTGAAAAGATTGGGCTAGCCTGGACTATCTAGGTCAGGACCAAAAGCATAAGGGATCATTTTTTTAAAAAACCCAACCGTTGATACTGATATTTACAGTGCACATTTTGGCAATGGTTGTGTTCAGGTTCCTTATAGCTGGAAAAATGTTTTCACTACTGGAAATGTGGCACCATTTTTCCTTTGCTCATCATTTCCTGCTGAGCTTTGCACAAGTACTTCACCCACATCTGAAGTTAAAAATACAACCAAGCAGCAAAGAATCTACCGAGTGAAGAGGTCTAGGAAGAGCAGACAATCCTTCAGACCTTGCCATTCATTTCTAATTGAAGAAAAATATATTTAATTAATAGTATAAGAATGCTTTGTAACAAACTGTAGTTCTGGCAGCTCACCTGTCTCCTAATTTTTAGTTTCCTCACTTGCAGTTTAATCATCCACTTCTGGACTGTGCTGGTACAATGAGGAGGATGTTCAAATACGTATGCACATTCACTCTTTATCAGCAATTTGAACTCAAGTATCAAGCCAGTTACATGAGCACAGGGTACTGTTTGAGTCCCAGTTTGTTGTTCTATATTTTAAAAGTGACTCAGGGGGAGAAGCAGCAGATTAACCACTTCATTGGGTCCTCTCTCAGGATGGTGGCTCATTGCTGAATACGAGGAAGCAGGTCTTTGCTCTGATTGTGCATTTATTCTAGGTCTCTAGTTGCCCTTGCATGATCCCAAATAGACTAACCGAGTTGAGGACGTCATATCTGATGTGCCTTCTCTTCTCTTCCACCACTGTGTTTTTCTTGCCAAAGGAAATAACAAGTTGACAATGTTAGGAAGGTACTGGAAGAGAGACCAGTTTGAGGATGATTTCAAAAGGCTCACCAGAACAGCTGCATGGGATGCTGCCCTTTGAATCTTAGGTATGTTTAAATACCTGCATGGGTTTGAAACCTATTTAGCTGACAGGAATTGTTTTTTGTTAAGAAATGCTATCAGTCTTCCGGTTGATATCTTTTGCAGTTTTAGATGACAGAGAGCAATATGCCTCTAAATCATCATCTGTGCATTTGGAGGATTTGTTCAGATGCTCTGTAGCCAGATTTTCCCTGGCTTGGATAGGGTTATACTCCCCATAAAAAGCCAGGTTCGCAGGTTGGGAGTGCTGCTTAGCACAGTGGTCATCTTAAACAAAAAACAGGTGGCTGCTATGGTTTAGCATCCATTTGCCCAGCTCTGGCTGGTGCATCAGCTGCATTGGTTCCTGGTTTAGTCAGCTCTAGCCATAGTGACCCATGCCTTAGTTACATCTAGGCTGTAATGTGCTCTACTCGGGGCTACCCTTGAAGAGTGTTCAGAAGCTGAAGCTAGTGGAGAATGCTGTGGCTAGGCTGCTGGTCAGGGCCAGCTATCTGGTACATGTGACCTCGAGACTACTGCAGTGACAGTGGCTACTGATCTGCTCCTGAACCCAAGTCAGGTGTTGGTTTTGTCCTACAAAGCCCTACATGGCTTGGGACTGGGGCATCTAAAAGAGCATTTTCTCTCATACATTTCTGCCTGGGAGTTAAGATTGCAGGGAGATTCCCTCCTGACAGTCCCACCAATTAAAGAAGCTCATGAGGGCCTTTTTGGTGGCAGTCCCACAATTATGGAGCAGCCTTCCACAGGGAGGTGCGCCTGGTCCCTCATTGTCGATCTTCAGGAGGCAGCTGAAGACAATTTTATTTAGGACTGCATTTGCTTGATTTAGTTTTTATTATTCGCAGTCCTAATCGGAGTTTTTAAATTGTGACTTTTATGGCTTTTATAATTGTTGCTTTTATTTCATATTTTATAATGTTTTGTTCATATTGCAAGCTGCCTTGCATTCCACAGGGGTGGGGGGAACACAGCTATTAATGTTTAAAATCAACAACATCTCACATTTGAAAGGCTTTATCCACCCTTCCCTACACCAAGGGCCCAGCCTGAACCCCACAGCTTGCCTAATTTTGAGAAAGAGAGAGAGAGAGAGAGACTGACTGATTGACTGACTGATGGAAATCTGCTTCAAGCTGGTTTTTTGGAGAGGTCCTAAAAATGTCAAAAAAGTTAAGAAATATTTGTTGACACTAAAGTGTTCTATATTTCATGATTTTAGGGCTATAATTTTTAACAATGATCTGACTTCACAGAATACAGAGCTGGTTAATAGAGCAAAGATAGCCTCTTCCTATCTCTAATTGAAGAGCTAATAAGGAAAGACTCAGATGGTGCTAAACTTAATACTCTTAAATCTTTGAAGCATGGCCTTATACTGATTCAAGCTGTTGTAGCTTTTCTACAGGAAATTTTTCAACAAAGAAGACTAAAATACTGTGGGAGTTATACAAACAGGACAGGGAATATTGGACAAAGAATATATATTCAGAGCTTCTCTTATCAGTTCTGCAATCAGAAGCACTTTTGCAAAGAAAAATAAGAGTCAGTATTCTGACATACATTTGCGAGGCAAGCTGCCAAAGCCTTCTTTGATGTTTTCTGCACAAAGCGGAGATCATGGTTGATGATCAGAGAGATGTGACAATATTTCTTAAGTGCACAGCACAATAAACCTACTTTATTTCAGTACTCTTATTTCTTATGAAATATGGCTTATTTGTTTTTAAAATGTTAGAAGGCAAATCTTCAAAAGAAAAAAAGCACTAAAATATTTAGGTCACCCCCCATTTACTTTCCTTGAGATACTATTTAGGCTTTTAATTTTTGTACTCCCCCAAATTTCCAAATAGCTTGATCTAAACAAACACAGCAGTGATCAGACCTATTATATTTGTGTTTAAAATACTGGTACAAGAATAAGAACTAGTATAGTATAAAGGTTTGAGTATTGGACTATGACCAGGTAGACCAGGGTTTCAACCTCCTGTTCGCCATGAAGCCCCTTGGATGAGCTTGGACCAGTGAGTCTTAGTGTAACCTACCCCACAGGGTTGTTGTATGGATGGCAGAGGATGGGAGAACCATGAGCACCTTTTAGTTTTGTCATATTGGTGAGATGAAAGCATAATAAAACATCTCCATGATTTCTAAGTGTTTAGACTGTAGTTAAAAGGATGAAATATTGAAAGGGAGGAGGCTAGCAACTGACTAGAAACACAGCCTGCCATGGTTTTGTAAGAAGAAATCAGAAGATGAATTTTTCACAGCATGAATATAAGAATCATGTCTGCTTTTAAGAGGAAAAGGATGAATTTAAAAAATTGGCAAGCCTGTTAGAAATTAACAATGAACAAACTCCTATTTAAATCGTAACAATCAACTTGTGAATAGGATTTTCAAACACTTATGAAAAATCTTGGTTTTACTGAATGTTCTAATTTAGGTCACAAATATTATGCACATATGGGTTCTCTTCTCTCACCGTGGCTTGGCAGAACTCTGCTGCAGATTGTGTGTAGGGGAAAGGCATTACTCTTTGCAAGCGAGCTTATGATGCTTTGCCCCATGACTGGACATAGGGATATGTTGTTGTTAATCTTAGCCAAAAGGCTTATTATTATGTGTCTGGTGGCATGCTCTTAGACTATTTAAATGATGCATGCCGTGTGCATGACATTGAGACATATGTGACTTTGCCAGCAATCCAGTAAGTTCACCACTGGTGGCTATCAACTTGATGCCTAGTGTCATGATAAATACTGCTACCTGTGCAGATGGAAATGCAGCATCTAGACTGGAAAAATAGTGCTTTTAACTGATGCGTACCCTGTCCTTGATTCTGGGACATGTGGGGCTTTACCAGCCATCCAGTTAAGCACTGAACATACAACAACAACAGCTACCACCTGGCTTCCCATGTGATGATAAATTAAGAATGCCAGCAACTGCACAGACATCAGCAGGTCATCAAGTTGGAATCCGTCTCATCTTAAATTATGAACATTCAAAATGTAAAATTGTGAGCAATTCAAAAGAATTTAGAGGACTGACAAAGGAAAAATAAAGATTGCAAGCCAGAGAAATTTGCTTTTATAGCATGTTATTTGTGGGGACTGAAGCATCAGTGCTGGTAATTTACGCTTTTAAAAATTGATAAGATGACAAGATAAACACAGAAGAGACACGGCTTTTTTCAAGGGCTAATAAATTCTGCTGATGAGGCTTAATCGCCCTCTTGTTCACAAATAAGGACAGTTGAATCCAGTGTAAGAATGACTGGGGAACCTATCTACTGATCTTGCAGACACCTTACTAGTAACACCCCTGTGATACAGCTGTCACTGAAATATTCATTGGGAGAATGGGGCACAGGGGCTGTGTGTGTGCGGTATTTGTTAATCAGATATTTTACCTGCTGTGAATATGCTTAGTTAATGACAGAAAGAAGGTAACTTCTGAAGAATGACATCTTTGAAGCTATTTCTTTTGCTGAAAACAGAGAAGACAGATTAATTTTTTTAAAGCATGCTCACACTTCAGTTGCAGAAGCTTAGGTGACATGATTTTCTGCTTCGCTACTAACAGTGTGTTCAAAATGATACATAGCTGAAAGAACTAAGGTGTCTTTCAGACAGAATCTGGGACTAGCAGATGGGTTCCAAACTGAGCTAGAACCATAGTCTATGGGCAGCAGTCAACCCACAGTGAAGGAACCAAGGGAATCCCACCTAGTCTTTTCCCTAGATGACAATTAGAGGAGGAAAGATAGACACTGGATAAAGTACTGTCTTACTGAATAAAGAATCCCTGCACTGGGGAGCCAGCCATATCACACATTTTGTTCAACATGTCGGTGAGATTCTGCAGGTTTTTGAACACCACAAATTTCTTCTCTCCCTCTGATCACAAGCTCCCTTTGTTGGGGGTTCATCCCCCATGCCCACCTGAGTACTGGTGATGGAACTTTCTCAAATACTTCTCTGGGAATACTACAATGACCAGTTTTATTGGGCCCGTGGACCAAATAAACCTGATCATTGCTGCATCCTCAGAGAAGCATTGGAAAAAATTCCCTCCAAGCTCCAGTAAGTGGTAGGGATGCACCATACAGTTCTGGGATCCCTACAGATCCTCTAATGGTTTTTCATAGGACATGCAAAGTAATGGAAGATGGATTGCAAACTTTCTGGAGTCTGGTTGTAGAAGAATGCTGCTGATGCTTCTGAGCAGATTAAGCTCTGCCATTCACATCCGTCTCAGGCTTTATGAATGTTTGCAACGGAGATGAAGAACTGATCCTATTAAGTATGCCCCCTCCACGAAGGCTGATGTTTTGCAGCAAACGCTAAAACTCACTGAGTGCAAAGTAGGGCACAAAGGCAACAGACAATTTTTTAAAATAAATATGCCTTCAATGCTGCTGCCACCAGAGAAGACTTGTCTGAGTTAGACAGTGGAACAACATTATGGGGCAGGAATAAGGTAATACAGCCCTGTAGCCAGAAATTTTGGGTTGGTGGCGCATGGGGAAATTTTGTGGGACAGCAGGGGGAGGGGGAGGGGCACCTGCAACCCTTCCCTGAACTCCAAGCAGTGATTAAATGGTGTTTTCCAAGTGGGGGCTGCCTGCACCTGAACTCCAAGCAGTGAAATCGAGTTGGAGTTCAGGGAAGGCATGCGGCCACCCCTCTCACTTGCAGGAGGTGAGGGAGAGGGGTGGCTGCCGGCTGTACGCCTTCCCTGAACTCCAAGTGGCAACTTCACTGTTTGGAGTTCAGGGAAGGTGTGTGGCTGCCCCTCTCCCTCCCTTTCTGCAAGAATGTAAAGGGTCTTCCAGCTGATCAGCAGCCACATGCTCCCGCCAATCAGCTGGAGGGCCCTGTTAATCTCACAGGAGGGGAGGGAGGGGGAGAGGGGCAGCAGCTGTTGTGGGGCCTGCCTCACATTTGAGCGGGTGGAGCCCTGAAATGTCCCACCATAGCTACAAGCCTGAGGCAATGGCTTTGCCATGATTTATCTGGACATATCTTTCACATTTGCATTTTTGCTCCAGCAGCAGAGGGAAGAGAGCTGCTCTTTCCTAGCAACATCTTCATGTCCATCTTTCTACTGTTTGGGAAAAACATGGAGTAAGAAAAATTACAGAGAATCTGGAGCTCTACAGGGAAAAGGACCAGCCAGGCAACAGTTCCCAGTGTGTCAGCCATGTGGCCTCAAGCCACGCCCGCTTCCCTCATACCAGGCTGTCATGGGGGCACACTTTTAGCCAGTGTGCAAGTGGGACTGTTCCCCATTCATGCAGCCCCAGGCTGATTTTCCTCCTGCCAGCTTTCAGGATACTCCATAAGTATTTTTCAAATGGCCCTCAAACTGCTTTTCCTCAGTAAAGCAATGCAATTACTAGCACTGCAGCTAATTAGGTTGCTGTGACTTGAGCTCCCCGTTCAGCACAGACATCAGGAGGCTGAAGTTGGTTCCTTATTCGCAGTAGTATTGCAGAATGGGAAGCACAACAGAATGTATCAAATGCATTTAAGAATGTATATTCCAGAATAAATCTCCTTAATGATCGGGTTTTCTCCCAAGGATGTTCAGTGCTTTGCCACCCAGAAGATGCTATGGCTTATTTACTGATTTATTTAGATATTTACATCCAACTTTTCTCCCCAGTGGGGACCCAAAGCAGCTTACGATATCATTCTGCTCCATTTTATCCTCCCAACAACCAAAGTTAGGCTGACAGAAAATGTATGTGACTGGTCCTAGCTCACTCAGCCAGCTTCCAGGGTAGAGTGGGAACTCGAACCTAGGTCTCTTAGATCCTAATCAAACACTCTAATCATTATAGCACTCTGGTTCATAGACTACATAGGAGGAATTGGCAGCATGGATTGAAAATTGCATGCGGCCCATGAGAGCTAATTCCAGGCTTTTTGTAGCCATTCAGAAACCCTTGTTCATCTCTAGGAATAAACAAGTATGAATGGTGGTATCAGCGCTATCAGGCTTCAGCACAAAGTGTGAATGTTCTTGTCCCACTTGTAAGTATTAATAAATTACTCCTCAGCAGTTTTCAGACAGACAGTCCATTAACAAGCCCACTAAAAGCATTTATAAATAGTGCATCCCACACTAAAAGGTGTTCTTACTATCATCAATGATAGGTTGACAGACTGCAAGTCATTAACAAGTGGCCAAGAGACTACATGGCAAAAAAACAGAACAAAAAAACCCTTTGCAACACTATTTCTTCATAGACTTAGGGTATGAGCATAAAACACTCGGAAGTTGGAAGTAAGGTCAACTTTAATGCAAACTTCTGATCAGAAAGGAAAACTTGATCATGGACTGTACCACATCTAACCGCAGGTGAGGAATTAAAAATACTAAACCAGTGCATGGGGGGGAACCAACATGTCAAAGACAAGGCTAGGCTGTAATTCTTCTTGATGTTTCATTTTTTTAATGTGTCAGGAATTTTTAAAATGACTATTCGAACATAATTTCCCTAATGCTGTCTGAAGTCATGCAGTTCAGGAACAGTTTTACCATATGGTTAGCTTCAGGGATATAGATTCCTGCTCTCTCCCTAGGGGGGCATTTGAGGAATGTCCCTTCCCTGTTTTATTGAACTCTCCTCTAATGCCATACCCCTCATAACTCATATATTCAGTTCTGATGACCTAGTTCTCAGTAGAAGGAAGCTTTACCATAAAAATGCAATATGGTTTCTATTTATTTAAAATACAGTGTGTTGCTATTTAGCATGAAGTATATATTTTATTACTGAAGGGAAAAAATCTCTTTGTTAAAGAATAAAGTCACTGTGGCCCCGGTCACACGGGCCAGATAACATGGGAGAGAGGCGTGGCTATTCACACCGTCGCAATCTGATCCGCCATTAGGTGATCAGACACAACCGGGTCTTCCTCTGTCGGTGCGCGCAACAAGGAGGACAACCTGGGGGAATAGCCGCGCACTGGCACGATCACACCGCGGAAGTCCGTAGGCAGCCCATGGCAAACCATTTGCCAGTAGGCTGATCCAGGTACCTTTTAAATGCGCATCTTCGGCGGCACACCACGGGTGGGCCACAGGTGTGCTATGCCTCCCAGGTGTTCCAGTGTGATCATGCCCGGAAAATCCGCCGGACTATCGTGCCTTCCGCGGGGCAAGTCTGTGTGACTGGGGCCTGTATAAGCTGCATGAAAATGCATTGATCTTTGTTTGCTGACATCGTTTCCTTTCCTATTTAAATTTTATTGACATTTCCACAAGGTTTTTTAAACAAGCAACACAAACATTACCCAAATTACCCATCTTACCCCAGTGAGGTTGACTCTGTTCTTTCTTCAAAATAAATTTTTTAAAGGTTGAATGAATATGCTTTCTCTCTGCTCCGCCACCTAGTGTAAATAGCTATGAGGGGGCTATTTCCCCAGCCTTATTTCCTACCACACTGTCTTGTGGCCTCACCCTTCAGTCTCATGCCAGAGCCCTTTCTCCAGTTCCGCCCCTCCAGCCTGGCCACAGTAACTACTGCCACACGCCTCTCACCCCAGTCCATACCTGTTGCAGAGTGGAGGTAAAATAGGTGGCTGGCAGACTGCTGTGCTGAAGTTCCTCTCAATTCTGCAGGAAAGGGCGTCAGGTACAGTGCAGAGCAGCCTGAGGGGGTGGAGTCTGGGCCTTTGATGGGGCCCAAGCAGGGCTGATTCCTAGTTTGGGGGTCCTGGGCAGAGAGTTTCCATGGGTCCCCTCTCTGCCTACCACCAGACCCCACCAGTCACACCTCCATTTCCCCCTTATCTGTGCCCCCCACTTGTTTGTGTGTCCTTCCCCTGCTGTCCACGAGCCTTCCCACCAGCTGCACTCACAGCCACCAGTACTGCCTGCATGTCCTTTGCCTAATAGCACTAGGCATAAGATGCTGGAGTTCCCTGACACCTTTCAAGAAGAGGCTGGAGGAATATTTGTCAGGGATGAGTTAGGCTGGTCCTGCTTTGGGCAGGCAGTTGGACTAGATCAGAGGTGTCAAATATGCAGCCCAGGGGCCAGATCAGGCCCCTGGAGGGCTTCCATCAGGCCTGCAGTGGAACTGGCCACCTCCTGCATCATAGCTTGCTTCGCCAGACTCCCTTAATCACTCAGCCATTAGATGTTTTAACCTGGGTCCTAGACTCAGAACTCTGAGCATGAGATTTCTGTGGTGAATATCAATAAATCAAAAGTGGGTTTGCGGCTTACAGAGCTAATGTTTTGAGCATGTTTTTATTTTAAGTAAAAAAGTCTGCGTTTGTGTCCTTTATAAAATTTATATCTCTGCTAACTGGCATTACATTTTATGACATACGTGGCCCCGCCCAACAAGGTCTCATTTATGTCAGATCTGGCCATCATAACAAATGAGTTCAACAACCCTGGACTAGATGGTCTGTAGGGCCCCTTCCAACTCAATCAATCAATCAATAAACCTTTAATGGCATATAAATATTAACCCTTCCAACTCTATGGCCCCTTCCAACTCTATGATTCTAAGAGAAGCCAATG
Organism: Gekko gecko; assembly: GCA_029375565.1. NCBI lineage: Eukaryota > Metazoa > Chordata > Lepidosauria > Squamata > Gekkonidae > Gekko > Gekko gecko. The sequence goes on along the minus strand of JAPDNY010000007.1, from coordinate 41,899,840 downwards.
CTGGATCAAGCCAATGGCCCATCCTGTCCAACACTCTGTCTCACAGTGGCCAAAAATACCAGGTGCCATCAGGAGGTCCACCAGTGGGGCCAGGACACCTCCCCCCAAGCACCAAGAATATAGAGCATGACTTGTCCCAGACTAAGATTTATACCTTGTGGCTAATAGCCACTGGTGGACCTTTGCTCCATATGTTTATCCAATTTCCTCTTGAAGCTGTCCATGCTTGTAGCCCCCACCACCTCCTGTGGCAGTGCATGTAACTGGATTTGCTGCCACCATAGCTGCCAAGAGCCCTGCTTCCATGCATCATTTACATTCTTTCCCCCAACAATGCTGGGGAATATGTTTAGCTGGGAGCACAAGTAGTGGAGCACTGGTGAGCAGGTGGGAGAAAGGTAGGCAGTAGGCAAGGCATGTGGACGGGGAGTTGGTGGCCATGGTCCTCCCCAAAAAACTCTTTGCCCCGGCAGCTGCTCCACCTGAGGGTATGCTGACCCCAGCCTTCCGCCAAAGGCAAAGACTGGGTACACTTGACCATAGTCCAAGAGTCTAGGCAAGGTAGAAACTAGTCTGCTGGAAGCGATTTACTATGACAAGTGGCCGGCAATGCAGTCTGTCCCATGTTTATGTTGGTCATTGAATGGATGCATCTCACTGTTCTAGTGCAAAGAAGGGACTGAACTGCAAGCGATTCTGTGCTTTATACAAATCATTCAATTCGATGACCTGAATGAATGTTCATAACGTGGGCAGCTACTACTTCTTCTCTGGCATATGAGTTGATTTATTTCTTTGACTGGGCGAAAGCAGCCACAAGCTGCAGCCACCAAACAGCTGCTCTGCAGTCCTAAAACTGTTCAGTGCCAGACAAACTTTGCCAGAGAGCTTCAAGGCTATCCATTCAGGAGCTCACCTCGCAAGTAATCAGGCAAATTTGAACAAGATACATTTGCCTGGTGAGCCTGTTTACTATAAAGATCTCAGCAAGCTTAGTTAAAATAAATGGCTTACTTTCCAGTGAATATGATTTGAACCTGAGGGTTAGCTTGTAAATCCTTCTTTATAAACTGGCCTGTACAAACAGTGTTACATAATGATTTACTCAAAAGAGGAATAGAAACTACTGATTTCAGCCTTCCTGCTTGATCTGTCATTGTGTGTGCCTTTGCTGCAACAGTTCCTGGAGGCTTGTTCTCTAGCTTCGACCTTTTGACTTCAATGACAGCCCAGTAATGAGCAGTCATTAGTTTTAAACCTATGTGGGCCTATCACAAGTCCAGTTATTGGCTTTCGAGTCTGAGACAGGAAATGTCTCACAGTATTCACTCAAAGATCTACATGCAAACAGGGAGCGAAAAAATCTGATGTCTGTAGGCTAGGGTGTGATTGTGATACCACAGCAAATCCCCTGACAACTCTTTGTTACAGAAACTGACATGCTCTGTAGGAGCCTGACCTTTGGCAAGCCTGAACATTTAGCATTGAGAATTACACCCTTATACAGCAGAGACACTGGAATGAGAATTGCACACATAAAGGGCTTATGAACCCCCACGTGTGAGCTTTTGAACTTGAGTTGTTCCTAGTGGTTTAGTACAGGGAATGAATGCTCTGGGTATGTCTGGATCAGTTGCTGGACGGGAATGAAACAAAGTTTGAGACCAGTGGCACCTTTAAGACCAACTAAGTATAATTCTGGGTATAAGCTTTTGTGTGCATGCACATAAAAGCTTATACCCAAAATTAAACTTGGTTGGTCTTAAACATGCCACTGGACACAAATTTTGTTCTGTTGCTTCAGACCAACATGGCTACTCCCCTGAATCTATCTGGATATGAATGATTAGGCAGCAATTAAAGGGGCAATATTCTTGAAGCTAAAACCTCTTTCTTACATTATGCCTGCAGAGGGAGAGCTGCTGGAGAGTGTCTCCTTATGCTACAGGTTAACATCAAGTCATTTGGGAAGAGCCCCTGCTCTGGCCCCAACCAATGCCAGTGTCACTTCTCCTAAAAAATGGGGTGGGGGCAAGCTATATGTGACATTGGAGTTCCATGTCTGGAACTCCAGATGTATTATTTGAACTTTTTAAAAAATGCTGCTGGGAGGAAGATAGAATGGGAGCATAAGGGAGTTTTGACCCCCACACACATGCTGTTTCCCCAGTCAAAAATGAGTTTTCCCCACAGCTTTAAGTTCTAGTAGGGCACAACTAGTCCTGTCTTTCCATCCTAATGGGTCTTAAAACAGATTGGGGGCATGACCAATTCTGATGCAGCAAACAGTGTGAAGCAAGAATTATCTGTCTCTTCCCTGGCCCATGGCCCAAATTCATATAGGGGCATTGTTGCAGCTGTTTTTGTAAAGGGCCAAATAAAGCATCTGGCGTTCCAGCCAGGGAATTCCAGCATCATGCGGCATTGGTGATGGAGAAGTGAATCATTGAAGGGGGACACAACGGTAAGGCAAGAGTGGGATCTAAACAGGCATAGATCAGATCAGAACCTGGGCAGAATATCACAAGACTAGGGCCCATCCTGCTGAGCTTCCTAAAGGACGATTCACCCATGTAGATACCTGGGAAATGCCACTGCAATGCACTGTAGGTAGATGCAGCTTGTCATTTAGGAATGAAGAAAATGACAACTCTTTTACACAAACAGTACTCCTTTGTATCTGGCCACCCAAATTTCATGGGGCAATTGTACTAGCATCTACTAGTCCAAAACACTATGTGTGGTGTAACGGTGTGTGTGTGTGTGTGTTGATAATCACATGTGATATTCTACAGGCAACTTTCATCCCTTCAAAATGCAACAGTACTTGCCCTGCAGGAAAACACTATAGTATAAATTAGTTCTCAGAGAAGGAGGAAAATTGACTGCAGTCTGATCCTACGTGTATTTACTTGGACGTTAGTGTTACTGAGTTTAATGGGCTTTCCCCCTAGAAAGTATATGGAGGAATACAACTGTAGATGAGAGGCTTTTGTATAGCAGCATGTATCCCACCATCTATGGACTTTGCTGAGCGGAGGTAAAAAAGAACTTTGCTGAGAAGAGGTAAAAAAGAACTTTTCCTTACAAGTAAAATCAAAACGTGGAAGAAAGGAGTCCAAATTGCTGACCAGTGAAAAATTGATTTGATCATAAAGATCAAGGTTCTGAAAATCTGTAGTAGTGCAATAGACACCTCTGCAGGAACTGAGGGTCAGTGTGTATAGTGGCTAAAGTGTAAGAGAGGCCTGGGTTCAAATTCCCCCCTCAGCCCTGAAACTGACCGGATGACTGTAGACCAGTCACACTCTCTCAGCCTAACCTAGGCTGCGATCACACAGATGAAATAATCCATTTTCAATGTACTTTCCAACTGGATTTTGCTAGTTCACACATTAAAATCCAGTCGGAAAGTGCATTGAAAGTGGATTATTTTGTCTGTGTGATCACAGCCCAAGTCATAAGGTTATTGTAAGGATAAAATGAAGGAGGGGAGAATCGATATGCTGCTGCCTTCATGTACTTTCAGGAAAGACAGCATAAAGATGTAGATTTTTAAAAATAAACACTTTGGGGCTGCTGACCACAACTATCTCACTGGCTGTAGCTGCATTTTATCTCCTCTTCATGGCAAAAGGTTTCTGTTGTATAGTGGGTTAGACGCATAATGAAACCACAGACAGCGATGTAGTGATCAGCATGGTTCGCTATTATACAACACGAGAGACGATACCTGGCCAGAAGGCCAACTATATACGTTAGAGAGGGGCCGCCCCCTGGTACCATTGGCGGGTTTGAATTCCCGCCGCCGTTCCCATTGGTCCCCCTACGCAGGAGCCAGGAACCTCAGTCCCATTGTTCTCAGGTACTCAAGCTCCGGCTCTTTGTCGATGGCACGAGGTGGTCTGCAGACACAACACCCCTCCCCCCATAGTCCCGATCCTGTCTAGGTGACATAGTCCTTCAGGTATGCGGGGGCTCTGCGTTCCCTGGTGGACCGTCGTGGTGCAGGCGTTGGGGTTTCTCCGCAGCCAAGTCTTGGTGATGTGGCGGGGCCTGCCCCCTCGCCTCCTTCCGCTGGGGAAGGGTGCGCTGTCGGGCCCTCGGCTGATGAGGCCTCGGGCATAGTGAGCTGCCCGTCGCTGGGGTCCGCCTCTCTGCGGTCCCGTTCCGCTTCAGGCTCTCCCTCGGCTTCTCGTGGGGCCTGCTCCACCTCCCCTTGGTTTCCCCGGTCTCCTACCGTTGGAAGTAGGCGCCGCCTCAGCTGGTCCACGTGGCGCCGCAGAACCTGCCCGTCATTTGTTGACACCTCGTAGGAGACAGGGCCGGTGGGGCGGATTACCTTTCCTGCTAGCCACTCCGGGCCTCGGCCGTAGTTCCTTGTGAACACCGGGTCCTCTGGGAAGAAGCCCCGTGGTGCCTCCCGGTCCTCTACCCAGTTACGTCTTGTTGGAGCCCTGTCGGGGTGCAGGCGGTCCAGGAGGATGGCGGGTCGCCGGCCCATGAGAAGCTCCGTGGGGCAGTGGCCGCTGACCGGGTTGGGTGTTGTCCGGTTCGCCAGCAAGAACCGGGCTATGCGTGACTCCCAGTCCCCCTCAGTCAGGCGGCTTAAAGCTTCCTTAGCTGTGCGGACCATGCGCTCTGCTTGGCCGTTCGTGGCAGGGTGGAAGGGTGCTGACCTGATATGCCGGATCAAGTTGTCCCGCAGGAACCGCTGGAATTCCTCGGATGTGAACGCCGGGCCGTTGTCGGAGACGATGGTGTCCGGCAAGCCATGCGTGGCAAATATCTTCCGGAGGGCTCGGATGGTGGTGCTTGCGGAGGTGGAGGAGACTGGACTCACCTCCAGCCACTTGGAGTACGCATCCACGGTGACCAGGAATGTTAACCCGTGGAAGGGCCCGGCAAAGTCGATGTGGAGCCGGGACCACGGGGTCCTTGTTGATTCCCATGACTGGGTGGGTGCGCATGGTGGGCTTGGCCGGACTTCTTGACAGATCTGGCAACGCTTCACCCAGGCCTCTATTTCCCCATCGATGCCTGGCCACCAGACGTAGCTCCGGGCGAGGGCCTTCATCCGCACGATGCCGGGGTGTGCCTCGTGCAGAGCCTGCAGGACCTGTTGCTGGAGTGCGCTGGGGACTACGACCCGGTCCCCCCACAGCAGGCAGCCCTTGTGTGCCGATAGTTCCTCGCGCCGCGTTGTAAACGCGCTGAACTCAGGGCCCGCCGAGGCCGTAGGCCACCCCCTCACCACCCAGCCGAGAACCCGGGATATGATGGGGTCACGGGCTGAGCGGCGGGCGATGTCCGTGGCCTGGAGAGGGGCATCCGGAAGACCCTCCATCTGGAGGACATGATGAGCTGGGGCCGGGTCCACCCCTTCGTCCGGCAGGGGGAGGTGGCTCAGCGCGTCTGCATGGCCCATTGCCTTGCCTGGCCGGTGCTGGAGCGTGTAATTGTAGCCCGCCAAGAAGATGGACCACCGCAAGACCCGAGGGGAGAATACCTGCGGCGTCCGGCGGTCCGCCGCGAAGAGGCCCAGCAGCGGCCGGTGGTCCGTGACGACTGTGAAGGGACGGCCATAGACGAAGTTGTGGAACTTCTTCACCCCGGCCACGACTGCCAGTCCCTCGCGGTCTATCTGGGCGTAGTTCCGCTCGGCCGCAGACAGAGTCCGCGAGTAGTACGCGACCGGGACCTCCCGGCCGTCTGGGAGACGGTGCGCCAGCACGGCTCCCACCCCATATGGAGACGCATCGCAAGCCAAGACCACGGGCAGGGTCTCGTCGAAATGTGACAGGACCGTGTTCGAGATGAGCAGGGCCTTGACGGCCCGGAACGCGGTGGCCTGATGCGGGCCCCAGACCCAGGGCGCCTTTTTGTCGAGCAACCTGTGGAGGGGCTCGGCTACCGCCGCCTTGTGGGGGAGAAAGGCGTGGTAAAAGTTCAAGAGTCCGAGAAAAGCCTGGAGCTCGGCTTTGGAGGTCGGGGGCGGCGCTTCCACGATGGCCTTCACCTTGTCCCGGGCCGGGTGGAGTCCCTCTGCGTTCACCGTGAAGCCCAAGAAGTCGACGGATGATACCCCGAGCTGGCACTTCTCGCGCTTGACCTTGAGGCCGGCATCCCAGAAACGGCTGAGGACCATGCGGAGGCGGGAGGCGAACTCGTCAGGCGTGGCGGCGGCGATCATCACATCATCGAAGAATGGTGCGACGCCGGGAATCCCTTTGAGGAGAGAGTCCATCAGTTGCTGGAAAATTCTGGGTGCCACGCTCACCCCAAATTGCAGGCGATTGACCCTGAAGGCCCCCCAGTGCGTTACAATTGTTTGGGCCTCTGCTGTCGGCCCATCGACAGGCAGCTGCTGGTAAGCTTGGGCCAGATCTAGTTTGCCGAAGATCTTGGCCCCTGCCAAGGTGGCCAGAACATGGCTCACCACCGGGACCGGGTAGGCATGGTCCTGCAATGCCCGATTTATCGTGCATTTATAATCCACGCAGATGCGGACATCCCCGTTAGGTTTAATGGGGGTCACGATCGGGGTTTCCCACACTGCGTGAGAGACCGGCTCCAAAACCCCTTGCGCCACCAGTCGGTCCAGTTCCGCGTCTATTTTGGGTTTTAAGGCAAACGGAACGGACCTGGCACGCATGCGGATAGGGGCCACCGTGGGGTTGAGTTGTAGCGAAACCGGGGGGCCCGTGTATCGGCCCAGGGATCCGTCGAAAACGGATGGGAACTCACGGCACACTTCCTGGAAGTCGCGGGTTGCGCAATGCTGGACCCCCTCGATCACGATTCCTAGGGGTCCAAACCAGGCCCTCCCCAGGAGGCTAACTAGGTCGCCCTCGACTACGAGCAAGTCCAAGTGACCCTTGAAGCCCCGGTACTGCACCCTGAAACTCCTGACCCCCTTCACTGGCACTCGGTTTCTCTGAAAGTCCATGAGCGTCACGGGTGATGGCCGCAAGCGGGGGCCCCCCTTTGGGCAAATCTGTTTTAATGTGGCCTCCGAAATGATGGAACAGGCGGAGCCCGAATCAAGTTCCATTTGTAAGGGGGCCCCCTCTACTTTGACCCGGACGTATATTTTTGGGGTAGAGGCCTGACTGGGGAGTTTCAGTACCTGTGTTCGGGCGGCCGGGGCGTTGGTCAGTTGGTATAGGTCCTCCTCCGGGGCCGCGCAGTCCTCGAAGTGCGCCTCAGACCTGCGGTGGGGTGGTTTTTGCGCTGCGCGTGATGGCTTGGAACGGCAAACCCTTGCGATGTGGCCCGTGCGGCCGCAGTCCCGACATGTGGCGTCCCGAAACCGGCACGATCTCCTCTCATGCTGCCCTCCGCAGCTGGCACACTCCTGCGCCGCTGAGCCGGGTTGCTTGCGTGCGGAGCTAGCGGACGGTGCTGGCGGGTGATGCTGGGCTAGTGTGCGGTGTACCTTGGGGTCATCGATGTCGCTGTTCCCGGGGGAGGCCACACGATGCATCGCGGTGGTGGTGGCCGGGTGTGACCTCTCCCATGCGGTGGCGTTGGCTAACGCTGAGGTGATGGTCACCTTCTCGCCCTCCATTATTCGGCGCCGGAGTTTCTCCTCCCTGAGGCCTGCGACGAAACGGTCGCGGAGAGCCATCTCCAAGTGCTCTCCGAAGGCGCAGTCGGCCGCCAGGCGGCGGAGCTCTCCGAGGAACTCCGCGGCGGTTTCTTTGCCCTGCTGGTTCCGATGCTGGAAAACCACGTGGCAGGTCATCTCCGACGGCTTTGGGTAGTAGTAGTTCTGCACGGCCTTTACAATCTCGTAGACCGTGCACTCCTCCACCTTCTTGGGAGAGAGAAGGTATTGGGCCAGATCTACGATCACGGGGCCACAAGAGCAGAGCAGCAGTCCTCTCTTTCGGTCTTCGTCCGTGATCTGATAGAACACGAAGGCTTGCCGCAAACCCGTGACCCAGGCTCCCCATCGTTGGGGCTGGGAAGCGTTGAACGGCGGAAGCAGCCCGGATCCTGGAGCGATGGCCATTGTGCTAGTCGGCGGCAGCGACACGGCTCTGGATTCACCCTCGGAGGCGCTCATGGAGGACGCCCGTGGAGCGGTGGAGCGAGTCTTCGGTAGCGTTGTCCGACAGCCCGGCTGGAGCGCTCAGCAGGATCCCATCCTCGTCGCCATTGTTGTATAGTGGGTTAGACGCATAATGAAACCACAGACAGCGATGTAGTGATCAGAATGGTTCGCTATTATACAACACGAGAGACGATACCTGGCCAGAAGGCCAACTATATACATTAGAGAGGGGCCGCCCCCTGGTACCATTGGCGGGTTTGAATTCCCGCCGCCGTTCCCATTGGTCCCCCTATGCGGGATCCAGGAACCTCAGTCCCATTGTTCTCAGGTACTCAAGCTCCGGCTCTTCGTCGATGGCACAAGGTGGTCTGCAGACACAACAGTTTCCTGAATCATTTTGCTGCATGCAATTTTACATTGATTTAGAAGGTCACATTTTGGTGATGTTTTGTTTTAGCAAATGATTCAGACAACCTTCTCATCAGAGGAAGGGCAGAGCAGGAAGAAAAGCCAAGCCTGCCACACAAATCTCTCCCCCCCCCCCGATTGCTACAGCTGCTAGGAGACTCTACTGCTTGCATTCTTATTGATGTCTGCCCTCTGCTTATGAGCGCCAGCCCTTGCTGAAAACCCTGCACTTTGCCCCTGCTGCAGAATCTTCTGTTATCAGGCCTGGGCATCTTAGCCTTCAGAGACGCTTCTTTCTGAGGTCTTACCCATCTGCTTATTTTGAAAAGTCTCTGTAATTCCACTACAATCCTAGGTTAATTCCTAGGGATGCTAACGAGAATCAGTGCAACAGAGATTTACTACACTGCCAATTTGGCCCGTGCAAGGCAATACTTCGATGCTCTGGCTTCTTTTTCCTGGGGGTTTTCCCTCACATATACAGCAGAAAGCCACCTCCCCACCTCAAGTATATGGGAGCATCCGAAGTTTGTTGTGCCCAATTTGAACTTAATTCATCAGGCATCTGTTTTTTCTCCTTAGAACCAATTTTTTAAAAAGGCCACTCAGAGGGGAAACTGTGCGGTAGTTGCAGGCAGAGTTTCCAAAGGGACACACCACCCACTGCCCCTGTGGAGTGGAGCGAAGCTCTGCATTTCCTCTCCCAGTTTCAGTCCTTTCAAAGGTTTATTTGCCTTGACTGGCTGAGTCATACTGTAGTATTAGATCCCAGCATGGCAGGAAAAGTAAAATGGGGGAGCAAACAACAGTGGTTCCAGCTACAGAAGGATACCTTAATTGCTGTTATGTGTGTGCTTTTGTGTACACTTCCCAGAGAAAGGGGGAAGATCAGGAGCTGGGTGTGGTGGTGGCAGCAAACACTGAAGGGACAGATGTGTGCAGGGGTGAGCTGGGAAGGGGAAAGGGCCCTGGAAAAAGACTCCACCACCTAGTTTGTCCTGGCCTAGCCCCCTCCAGAGGAAGGAAGGAGGAAGGGAGAGGCAGCCTGCCTGCTGAGCCAGCCAGCTCTTTCCAAGCTGTTATGTCCGCTGACTGCCACCAGACTGTGCAGGCCTCAGATGAGCCAGGCACCACCTCCCCTGACCACATGGGGCTCTGGTGGAGCAGGTGCCTCCTTGTGTGGCCAGGGGAGGTGTTGCCTCCCCACGCAGGCCCTTCTTGCCACTGGGATGGCCTTGTTGGGGGAGGCCATTAGCCCACCAGGAGAAATCCTGGTGGTCATAATGGCCAATCTGCCCTGGGTGTGTGTCACCAGCTGTTCCCACGTGTTCCTATCCTATTTGCTAGTACTGCTGGGGCAAAGGTAGGCTTTAGCACTCCTGTGCTGAAGCAGGCGTTATCTCTCTCCCCCTCCCCGATTTGTGGTGAAATTTTGGTTGCTAATCCATGTTTAGATTAAACAAGCTGGGACCAGCAAGTCTCATCGGGGGGGGGGACGGACCTTATCTCCCCCCCCTCACTTGGTCTCCCATCCACCCTCAGAGTCCCATTCCCCCCCTTCCTTCAAATACCCACTAAATTTGCATGGGAGAGGGAATCTCTCCTGGTCCCTCTCTCCCTCAGGCTGCTTCCCCACTTTCCCACCCACCACCACTTTGGCTGACCAGCCATCCTCCTCCCTGCCACTCTGACTTCCCACTTATCCCTCTTCTCCTAGCTCACATGGAGGGGTTGAGCAGCAGGGTCTCCTCCCCTCCAGACTGAGAGCCAGCTTGGTGTAGTGGTTACACCAGTTGGGTGTAGTGGTTAGGAATGTGGACTCTAATTTGGGAGAACTTGGTTTTATTCCCCACTCCTCCACATGCAGCTGCTGATGTGACCTTGGGTCAGTTATAAGTTCTTTTGGAGTTCTTCTCTCATGAGCATTTCCCAGCCCCACCTACCTCACAGGGTGTCTGTTGTGGGGAGGGGAAGGGAAAGGAGATTGTAAACCACTCTGAGACTCCTTTGGGTAGTGAAGGGTGGGATATAAATCCAATCTCTTCCTCCTCCTCCTCCTCCTCCTCCATCATTACCACCTTAGCAGGGGGCAAGGTGGCTCCTAGTCATGTTTCCCCACCTACAGAAGAGAGCCAGCAGTGGCAGGACTGATCTCAGTGGCTCCCAGTCCTCCTCCTCTGATCACTCACTGGCCAAGGAGAAAAAACAGTTGCAGAGCTGGCAGTGTTGGTGCCCAGGTGTGCCATCAATTCAGCTGGCACTTCCTCCCTGTTCAATGTACATTGTCTGCATTCTGGTACTGAGGGGGATTTACTCCCCCCCCTACATTTTTGGTAAGTGTTTGTACTTTCCTAGAAACTTTAGAGGTTCCCCCATATCTACATAAAAATGCTTTATGTCTCTCTACATGACCCCAGTCTGCACAGATGGGGCCATGTTGATGATTAGATATATTGATTATTGGCAGCAATTTGGTACTCAGCTTGTGTCATACACTGCAGTCAATTTGCCGGTAATAACTGGTCCACCTTCCTTTCCTGACACAAACATATGTTCTGTGTCAGGAGTCACAGTGTCTGTATTGCATCCCTTCCTGGATCAGCCATTATAAAAGACCCCTTCTTATCAAGCAGCTCAGAAATCCAATTAAAATTATCACATAACTCTTAGATGGAACAAAAACCTGGAAACTCTTTGAAGGCCTTTGAAGGGTTTATCTAGTTTTGTAATATGTATTACTTTACCCTGTCTCAGGCATTGGACATGGTATCCATTTGAATATTGTTATAGCAACTGCATTATTGAAGTGTATAAGTATCTAAGTAATTAATATTAATTACTTGATGGGCTCAAGTGAACTTTTATGCCCTCCTCTGTAATACGTGAATTTGGGGGCCCCAATTAAGTTAATGGGCAGTAAATTCAGAACAGATAATAGGTAGTACTTTTAATACAATAAAACTGATGCTGTTCACTCCCATAAAATGTTGCAATGGCCATTACTGTAAATGGTTTTAAAATGGGATTAGACACATCCATGGGGGACAAGTCCATTAATGGTACTGACCACGATGGGTAAATGGAACCTATGGCTCTGAAAACCAGTTGCCAAAGGCAACGATAACAGGAGACTTGATCTACATGCCCTACTTTGAAGGCCTTTGGGGCATTTGGTTGTAGGGTTGCCAGCCAACTCTAGCAACCCGCTGGGAGAGCTGGGTGTGTGTGAGGACATTCTCCTTCATAGAGTTTTGGGTGAATCCTAGAGCATTACCCTGATGTGATTACATCGTTGTGTCTTGGTGCAACACCGGGGAGCTAACTTAATTCTCCCCTCCCTCCCACTGGCCTTTTAAACCCTGTAACATGTCCTTCCCTTAAATTCTGTTTCAAATTACTTACTGAAGCAATGCCAGAAAGTATTTAAACTTAAGTCTGAAACAAGTGTTGGGATGTGAACCAAATGTTTATCTGCTGTGCAAAAGAGTGGTCTTATGATACACAAGCTGGCTGCCCTTGATACTGCGTACCCATTCCCATGTCTGCTGGCCCTGAGACTGAGGAGAACAACCATCGTATTGTAGAACATAGAGGCATTTGAAGGAAACTGCTTAGAGGAAAGAGAGACCCATTATTTAAAGGCAACATATTACTGCTACTGCCACCAACAAGAAAATGTCTTGTCCCCATGCAGCTGATTAACCAAGCTAAACACAGGGTAGGGGGTCTCTTTCAACTTGATGGAATTTCTCAGATGGGCAGATAAAACAAAATTCCTCAAATAATTAGTCTGATGTGGACAGAAAATGCTGCTGAAGGAGGCCAAAATGCCGAGAGTGTCTTGAGAATTAAAGGAAAAAATGGTGGGAGAGGAAGCTTGCCTGAGAGCTTAGGAAAAACACAACAAGGGGTGGTTGCAGGAGTGAGATTTCTGTATTATTTTCTCTCTTAAGAGTCAGGCTCACCTCCTGGATGAACACATGAAGCTGCCTTATGCTGAGTCAAACCACTGTCTACTCTTAGTGGCTCTCCAGGGACTCCGGCAGGGCACTTTCACATCAATTAACATCTGATTCTCTTAACTGTAGATGCGCGGGGGTGGGGGGTGGGCTGAACCATGGACCTTCTTTATGCAAAACAAATGCTCTGCCACTGAAGAAGAAGAAGAAGAAGAAGAGATTGGATTTATACCCCGCCCTTCACTACCCAAAGGTGTCTCAGAGCAGCTTACAAACTCCCTTCCCTTCCCCTCCCCACAACAGACACCCTGTGAGGTAGGTGGGGCTGAGAGAGCTCTTGACAGAAACTGCTCTTTTTCAAGAACAGCTCTTATCAGAACTATGGCTTGCCCCAAGGTCATCCAGCCAAGTGCAAGTGGAGGAGTGGGGAATCAAACCCGGTTCTCCCAGATTAGAGTCTGCACACTTAACCACTACACCAAACTGGCTCTTTGGTTGTAACATCGATAATTTTTAAAAGTATAGAAGGAAGAGAATGTAGAAAAGTTCTTTGAAAATATGCAGTGGAGTATCTGTTTTATCTAACAAATGTGCACACTGAGCAAGTTAGCACTAGGTGGCAGTATTGGTTATCTAATCTTTTCTTGGCTTTCATCTCTTCTCCTGTTTCTGCTGTGTGTGTGTATTAAAAGAGCAGCTTTGAACCTGGAAAGAATCCTGTTGGTTGATCCTTACCCTATTAAATACTTTGTTTTTCTGATAAATAAACATTTGTTGTTCATCTCCAGCTGTGGTTTGTCCAGTCAAATATCTGTGACAAAATGATTCCTACTTACCTCATAAATAATCACAGCTTCGGTCTACCAGATTCCCAAATGAGAGACCTTTAGGGACCACATACCTTACATCCTACCAACCCTTAATCAAAGCTTGTGCCCCTCTTTTTACCTGATTATGGGCAGCTGGAGGTCAAAGAATCCATAGGAGAGGCCAGAGTGGGAGAATGGATGTTCTTCAGTACAATGGGCAGTTACCTCAGAGTCCTTCCTCACCACAGTCCCCTCCTTTCTTTGTCCTATAGTTATCATCTGCCTTGGCAATCTTTCTCTGTCGTGGCCATGGAGTTTCTGATTAAGACAATCCAACTGCACCTTGTTTACTCATTATACTTTTGGCACCCCAGTCTCTTGTAACAGGATAGTATGCTTACCTGTGATCCTCCCAATACATGTAGTCACCAGTATGCATGTTTTCCAGTGTCAGTGTGTGTACCCTCAAAATCTGGGGTTCTGATTGCATGTACCCCAAAGCTGGAAAATACATATTTTGTCCTGTTCATACAAAATGAAGTGAGCTGTGACTCACGAAAGCTCATACCCTGACACAAATTTTGTTAGTCTTTAAGGTGCTACTGGACTCTTGCTCTTTTCTACTGCTACAGACAAACATGGCTATCCTTCTTGATTTACACAAAATGGTGTGAACCAATGTGAAGTAGTGGCTGAAGTATCGGACCAGGAACTGGGAGATCCAGGATCAAATTGCCACTTTGCCATGGAAGTGTTGTGAGAAAAATGAAATAGTTGGTTCAGAAAATTTAAAACCCATTTTATATAGTTAATTCTATAAAGAAATCATGGTGTTTTCTCAATTTCTGTGACTTTCCAAGCAGCATCCCAACATGCTTTGCAAGTCCTTTGTCTCAAGAGGTATCTGTCACTTGTCACATACACAGGAACAGGAGTCTACATTCCATTCCCCAGAATGTAAATTCTCTTCCATTGTTTATAGGTGTAAAGAATTCCAAACCATTTAGAAATAAAGCATTTTTATGAGCCAGCCATTAAGTTGAGGGAGCCAGAATATTTGCAATACTAAAGGTTTGTCTACACTCACATCCCACCTCCAGCCAGAAGATGGTGCCTAGCTGGCTACCTTGACCCAAGAACACAAAGGACATCCTGAAACGAACACATTTTAAAAGGGGGCCAGCAGCTCCATCCCAGCACTGACTCTTGGAGACCCAAGGGAAATTCGCTAGGCTAGCCAAGTCAGGGCTCACTTCATCCGATGCACTGCTTTCCCCCAACTATGGATTTTAAAAAACGTGGGTAGGGGTTGTTTTGTTTTTTTAATCTTCAGAACAGACAGCTTAAATTTGAAAAATGGGGCCTTTTTGAATAAATGATAATAACATTATTTAGTTATTTATGTTATTCATAACCCGCCTTTCTCACAGGGACTCAGGGTGGATTACACATAGTAAGTCAGTACAGCCAGCAAAATGGGAACATTCAGTAACCAATGCATTAGGTTTTCAGAACTCTGGAACTACCAGAAAGTAGTGAAGCATAGCATAAGTATTAACATGACACATTACGTGGTACAAAATTTACATAAGAGGATCCTACTTACAGTAAACAATATACAGCCATATAGGCCACAGTTACTAATCATGTTATCCAAGTACGTTTGTGAACCATTTTGCACAGTGCGACCCCATTACCTGCACAGAAGAAGAGGAGTTGGATTTATACCCCGCCCTTCACTCAGAGTCCCAGAACTGCTTACAGTCTCCTTCCCTTCCTCTCCCACAACAGACATCCTGGGAGGTAGGTGGGGCTAAAAGAGCTCTGAGAGAACAGCTCTGAGAGAACTGTGGCTGACCCAAAGTCACCCAGCTGGCTACATGTGTAGGAGTGGGGAATCCAACCCAGATTACAGTCTGCTGCTCTTAACCTCTACACTAGACAGGCTCTCTGCATTGCCACCTGGACTTCCTTGGTGGTCTTGCATCCAAAAAAAGCCCCCTTGTAATAGTTCAGTGTTGCATAGTTTGCAGAATGGTTGGGTTTTTAGCAACTAGTTTTTTAATAGTTTGTTATTTCTAATTATTTGAATGCTGTTTTATAATTTTATCATATTTTATTTTGTAGGCAGCCTCAGGCAAGTTCTCTGGAGAGGTGGCACGTACATTTTCTGAATAAACAAACCAATCTTATATCACCTTGCATGGAAATTTTAGTTCATGTGAACTGGGTCAGAGGCCTGTTTGATCAGAGACATTAAATGAGTCTACAGTCAGTATAAATATACCAGGGCTGGGTAGGCTGTTAACAAGATGAAAGCTAAGACAACAGTAACACAGAATGGGCAAATTCTGGTGAAATAGTGGCATACAGAAGCAAAGTGAAGAGATTTACTTTTTCACTAAGAGAAGTACCTGTAATTAATTTTTGTACAGCATTTTGTCAAAAATGAAACTAATCCAGACATTAACTAATTTAACTAATAATATTATAAAATGTTATTAAATCCCACTTTTTCAGTCAGTCCTTGGTTGTTCTTTAAAATAGTTGTGTTAAATTGTACCAAATAATTGTTTCATCTGCCAGGCAAAAGGTGGAGCTGTGTACCAACACACATGTGGAAGGATTGCCATCCCAAGCACAGCAGGTGGCCGTCTCCATAACTCAACCCAATAGGTGCCTGGAGTTTCAGGAGAAGAGTTTGGGATTCACTTTGGATTCCATTGGCTATGCTACAACACGGCATGTTCATATCTGAATTAATATTTCATGATCGAATTCATTATTCAGGGGAGAGGGATGAGTACAACATGGACAATGGAAAATGAACAGCACAGTAGGTGGAGGCTAGCTAGGTAGAGGGTTAGCATCTGGGCCAAAATTGTTTAGTTTCCCCGGTTAATATAGTGGTTAAGTGTGCAGACTCTAATCTGGGAGAACCAGGTTTGATTCCCCATGCCTCCACTTGCAGCTGCTGGTGTGACCTTGGGTTAGTTACGAGTTCTATCAGAGCTGTTCTCTCATGAGCAGTTCTCAAAAGAGCTCTCTCAGCCTCATCTGCCTCACAGGGCGTCTGTTGTGGGGAGGGGAAGGGAAGACGATTGTAAGCCATTCTGAGACTCCTTTGGGTGCTGAAGGGTAAGGTATAAATCCAATCTCTTCTTCTTCCTCTTCTTGTGCTTCTTTTTGATGTGCAGATCTGGAACTTGCCCTAAATGCCATCCATTGCTCTGCTACAAACTAGTGTAAAGATCTTTTACCCCATCATTAACCATTTTGAAACAAAAAACAATGTTTTCAAAAATTCAATACATTAAAACTGGTGATTTTGGTTCTCTCCTCTATCCAGATGGTGGCAGTATAACCCTTCTTAGAAAAACAGATTGGTACAATCCTGGGAAATGCAATGTTTGGGTGCTTTTGTTTTCATCAATCAGCAATCCTTTAAAGGTTTAGCAAACCTCTGAAAAGAGTCATTAGGAACAGGAAAAGAACACGCAATTCTAACTTGTGCTGCTGCATACCTCTTCAAACCGTTTTTATATTGTGCGGGCCTTCTTTGAACACAGACTGTTTATTATTTCATAGGTTGTTATTTCATGCACTGTTTGCTCAATTTAAAAAGCAGGTGACAAAGAGGAAGGCAAAAAAAAATCCTGCTTGCAAGAACACTACATAATATATTTGTCTGTATTATGGGATGGCGTTCTGCTGGGAGACACACTTGACATTTTTATGAGTGTCTCTAGGGGAAAACAGTGCTAACTTAAGAATTTTCTTTTAATTATATGAAAGAAGGAGACTGTATTATTCAAACGTATCCCACTGGTAGTGCACAACAGTCCACCAAATACTTCCATGAAAAACAAAAGGCTACTTTAATCGGTCCCACATTTCATTCAGTTTGATTGGGAAAGCTGTAAAGCTAAATGATTTGACAAGGAAGAGGAGTTTCAAAACCCATTTCTGCACTAAAAATTCAGAAAGGGGGCTGCATGGAGTGAAGCTGGGAGAGACCCGTAGATGGGCAGCTACTGTTTCGAATCTCCTGGAATGGGGAGGCATGAAGTTGTAGTATCATCTGGGGTGTAGGATTAAGCTTACCTATCCAGATAGCACACAGCAGAGTGGTAGCTGCAACATTAGGCTTCTCTACTGCTTCACACATACTTGGAACTACAACCTATACACAGAGAGAGAACTAGGGGAGACCCCTCTCATATAGGACATTAATAGGGGAAACAGAAGCTAGTTTGTGAGCGCTCACTTAAAGGCATACACGGAGATACACATATATACATCACAAAAGTAACTGGGGTATAGTTGGAACCAGGGGTCTTTTCGTAGAAAAACAGCTGCAGGAGCTCATTAGCATATGGTATGCTAATGAGCTATTAGGCTATTAGCATATGCCACGCCCCCTGACATCACTGGAAGTGATGTCAGAAGGGGAAGCAAAAGGAGGGGAGGCATCTTCAAAAGCCCCCCCTTCCCTTCCCCAGCTGGCCTGGGTGGGGGAGCTAAGAGAGACGGGGTTTAAAGTTTAAACTCCTTCTCATGAGAGTTGGGCCACAGAAGGAGGAAAGAGGGAAGGAAAGAGAGAGAGTAGAGAGAAGGAAATAAGGGAGGAAAGAGGGAAAGAAAGAGAAGGAAAGGGGAGGGAAAGAAAGAGAGGGAAGAAGGAGGGAAACAGGGAAAGGAGGAAAAAAGAGAAGAAGGTGGGAAAGAAAGAAAGAGAGAAGAGAAGAAGGAGGGAAAGAGAAAAAAGAGAGAAGGAAAGGAGGGAATGAAAGAAATTCGGCAGCAATTCGGCCCCATTATATCCTATGGGCCATTGAGGTCAATGGTGAAAACATAGGGTATATTCTGGGGGCTGGAGGGGAGGGGTTACTTTTTTCCCACCATAGAGAACAATGGAGGGAATAAGGGCAACCTGTTTAGGGGCCCATAGAATTGGACCCCCTGATCCAATGTTCTTGAAACTTGGTGGGTATCTTGGGGAGATGCTCCATCAGCTACCCGGTGAGTTTGGAGCCTCTTCCTCAAACCCCCTCCCCTCCACCCCCAGAATATACCCTATGTTTTCACTATTGACTTCAATGGCCCATAGGATATAATGGAGCTGAAATTGACATTCCGCTGCCTGAAAGACTCCCTGGGATGCCGGCTGGGGGGGCTTGGCTCCTGAGCTCCCGGAGCTGCACTCTGGTGCGCTCCCCCCCAAAAGACCCCTGGTTGGAACTAAGTGAGCTAAAGGTGTTTTGTACAGTGAGTTAGATTCAAAGAACCACAAAGTGTTGGATGCCTGTGGGGGCAGAGCTCCCCTTCTCCTAACAGCCCTCTGTGACCCAAAAAATGTTGATGCTGAGACTCAGTGGACTTTCATGGGGAAAATGCCATATGGCACAGTGGGGTGAAGTGAGGAGAGGGAATTGAGCAAATCCCTCTTCTACCAGCAATGGAAGGTTGGCAGAACCAACTAGCATGCCAGCACAAGATGGAAGGGGGACAATTTCACCTGATTCACCTCCTCACTTTGATTCTCCATGCCATGTGGACTTTTGTCCAGAAGAGAATCTCAGGATCAGCTTTTGGGGAGCCACAAGAAGGGGTTGGTGAGGGAAGGAGAAAAGGGGAAGAGTCAGCTTTATGAGCTGCCTACTCTTAGTTCATAGGGTCCATGCTAATTTTTAAGACAAATGTGTAAGTTGCTTTATCCATTTGTAATGTAAATCATAGCTGTGACAACCTCGTGTAAGAGACACTGTGTAAAGAACAGTCACTGGTTAAGTAAACAAATTGTGCCTGCAAGCAATCTGGGAGTGTAAAGGCTAGGGCAGGGCAGCTTCAGGATATGTCTCCAACCCAGAATTAAAGTCAGAGAGAAAGCACAGAGTGGTGGTGAACAATGTCCATAATCAGCAGAGTCACCTCCTGTCTCAGGGAAGGAGGTTCATGTCTGTTCTTCCAAAAGGGAATGCATACTTGAAGGACCTAGGATTACTCTTCCCAGATCTGACTCATCATGTTGGAAATTAACCAGAACCAGGAGACAGAAGGAGGCCCATCCTGATGAGTCATCTGTGGAAAGTTCATAACCATTACAGAATAACTTCTTGCTTGTAACTGGTGCCTAGACACCTATGAATCAGATTAGGGCTGTGTTGCCTTAGGTATGTGTATTGCTCGTCACTAATTACATCACAGGGAATATCCATACAGTTACATTGCAAACACCAAGCACACTATGCAGAGGGATATCCCATGTCTTACAGTGCTCTGCTCTAAAGGGCATAAAGCCTGCATGGAACAAATAAGTATACTGGTATGTCTGGACATAAGGAGGCATGCCTGAACCTGTTGGGCAGGCCATCTAGATGGAGAGTGGGGAGGCATGTCTGGGTTTGTTTGGGCAGGCCACCTAGTTGGAGCTTGAAGCCCCAGAATAAAGGCAGGCAGGATCCTTGAACCTGCCTGTAGATTGGCCCCTGAGGGCAGCCAGCCAATCTGGAGCCTGGAGGCCATTTGAACTCACCAATTGCATGGGGTCTGGGTGTGGCTTAGGTGTACATAGTTAGGGCAGTTGCCCCGTGTAAAGCATTCCTGTTGAATAAACTGCTGCTTGCTGAAATCACTCTGCCTTTGCCTCTGCCATGTTAAACTCACTATTTAACATATACATTCTGTCAAAAAGAATGAATGAACAAACAAAAGATAGATAGTCCAACTTCTGTAGTCCAACTTTCTTCTATCATGGAACTCTGGGTGCGTTCAGACGCGCCGTTTGAGCCGTTTTCAGCACGGCTCAGAAACGGCTTTTCCCTGCGCGTTCACACGCCCAACATCTGCCCACCGTCCCCAGCCGTCGCTTTCTGGAGCAAACCCCCTTTGAAACGGAGTATTTTGACACCACTTACCCAAGTGGTGTTTTCCATGATTCTCCGTTTCAAGCCGCACTTTTCCCTGTCTGATCGCTCCATCCAGCTACTTCCCCCTCCCTGGGCTCTGGGAAGCTGCCTCCAGCTTCCGGTTTTAGTCTGCCATTTTTTTTTTTCCCCTTAGCGGTGTGCGCTTGAGCGGAGCTCCGCACTTTAGTTATGTAAAGAAAAGCTTCAGTGGTGCCTAGTTCAGGCATTTAGACAAGTCCAGGATCTTGGGGAGGCCAGTTTCGGGGAGAAAATTTAAACAGAAGTCTTCATTTAAACTTTAAAGGGACGGGTTGAAATCGCTGTTCTGCGCACGCGCCAAACTTCCTGTTCGGGAGAGGGCTGCCTGTGCGCATGCTCAAAGGAGAGGGGAAACCCCCCCCCCACCTGCAGGAGGACGGCAGGGAGCTCCGAAGGAGGGAAGGAGGAGGTGAGTGTGATCGCGATTCTCCAGTTTAAAAAAAAAACGCTTCGTGCCGGAGCAGTTTAAACCGCTCCAGCACGCTGTCTAAACGCACCCTCTAAGTAGTTTACATGGGACTCTCAAAGGATCTGCAATCCTGGTACTGACCATCCTGACCTGGTTGGCTACTGTATTCCTCCACCAGAAGTCTATGAACAATGGAGTAATACTTACTCTGATTCTTCAGGACAGAGGTGGGCCACAAACCCACGTAAAATAATTTAACTATATTGGTTCAACTATTAAATAGTTCAATGCTAATTTTTAAAAAAATCTCTCTGTAACATTCCTTATTATTTTCTAATTGCTGATATGCTTTATTGCTAGGGTTTTGTTTTTTTTAAGTAATTGCCAGTAGCTTTCCAATCATTAGTGTAAATGAATTGGCTTACCAGTAAATAATGATCTAGCTAAACTAAAATTATCTCATTTTATATTTATATGGCTTATTGGGTGGGGGAACTGCTGTCACAGTGATTACCATCAGGATTTTTTTTTAAATTGCCCTTTTCCAAAATGTTACCAGAAGTTTTATTGTATTCATAATTAACTAGAAATAATGAACACAAATACAGTATCTTAGCAAGTACAACTATTCAAAGAAACATGACTGCTTAAAGGATGCAATGGAACTATATTATTATTTATTAATCTCTGCTACTCCAGGGCTCTGGGCAATGTACAACCATAATAAAAACATGAGAGCATAGGATAAAATAATACTAGTATATCAAATCTAAAGGTAACAGATGATGAATTTCATAGTCACTTCCCAAATTCAGACTGCCAACTACCTCATGGGTAGGGGAGAGGAGCAGGGCAGTACAGAGAGCAAAGGACGGTCTACCTTTGACATAAGCAATTGAAAGCTGTAGTTTGGTGCACCCCATTTCCACAAGAGGCAGGGCATTCCTAGGGCAGCCATTACAGAGTTGGTGTTCTTGTACGGGGACAGTACTGGAGATATTCACCAGTCACAACTTGCTGCAAGTGGCAACTACTGTCTGGGCTGGGAGAGATGCCAAAGACAATAGGGAACCCTTAGTGTAAAAGTATAGCCACAAACGACATCCACCAAGAGAAGACCATCTACAATTCACTACTATGTTCAAAGCTATATATTACATTCATTGAAATACAAAGAAGGGTTAGTGGTCTACAAAACATAGTCTACAAAAAGAACATATTCAAAACCAACAGTAGGCTCTTCTGTAATTCCATACATAGATAGTTTCCATAGACCTCCAAACAGAAATTAACTGCAGCAGAAGACTCCCACTGTTCAAAGAATAACAGCTGGATGCCTCTCCTAGGTACAAACCAAGCCTTTCAATTATCTTCAACAGCGGCTGGTAAAACGGAACCTGATTTCCAAAATAATTGTTCTGAGCAACTGTTCTGAGCAATGTCTATACACTGTACTGGGTTGTGACCACTAACCTTTCTTTGTATTTCAGTGAATGCAATATATAGTTTTGAACATAGTTGTGAATTGTAGATGGTCTTCCCTTTGTGGCTGTTGTTTGGGCTGGGAGAGATGGCAGGAGGTGATGGCTGCTCCAGGCTGCATAGCCAGTCACTTGGAGGGCAGCTGCCAGCAGATATCCCAATGGCCGGCCACCCACGTCAGCAGGTTGGCTGGCTCGTAAAGTGTGGGGACTTGTGATGGCCTCTGACACAGCAATTACACAGAGCCTCACAAAGCCAATTTAAACTGCGCCATCAGGAGTCCTCAGTGCGTTTTCTTTCCATCTGTTTATTTTTAAAGAGTGTATTATAAATGAACAGTTGAACAGATAGAAATATGCAGACACCTCTGTCAGCCAATATGTCTTACAGTAGCATCAGTTTCCTAATAGATCCAGCCCTGTTTGCAATCTGCATTTAAAACTACCTTGGTATTCCTGTACTGTCACACACAGGGACTGAGACCCAGACAGCGGCACAGAAACAAAGTAAAAAAAACACTGTACTTATTCATCATCCTGGCAGATAGGTTGAAATGCAGGTTCTAGCAAGAATGGCTAACCCAGTAATGAAAATTCATTGTGAATGGCCAAGCCACTAACCGGGGGGGGAAATGGCTCCTAACAGTGGTATACTGGGAAGTTTCTGTTATATTCTCCAAACCTTGACTTTTAAGACACTTTGAAGGTTGTGTTTACATTATAATAGACAGAGATATTCTTGAGCAAGAATTAGTCACATGAATAGTATTTCCCTGGCAATGTTAAGATATCTTTCTGTACTGATGACCTCTAATCATATTCAGCATTATTCAGTTATGTGTGTTCAGTAGCCCTAACTGGACTGCAATAATTTGCTTGCTGTCAATACAATAAAAATGGCATATTCTTGTTACGTGCTGAGATTAACATTCACATATTGCAGAGGTTGCTGAGAATTTCAATGTGCCAGCTAGATTTATTTATTCATTACAGACATAATTTGGGGGTGTCATAAATGCTATAATACGGCAACCTGGGCCATAAACATTGCCTTTCTAGCATGGAAGATAATTGTACATCACCCAATACTCAAATATTTATTTATTTGACACCATATATACCCCAACTATCTTTGAAGGGCTCAAGGTGGCTGTATAATAGTTGTTTCCTTGTGTATTCAGCGAGAATAGTCACTAATCTGCTGCCGAATTGCAAAAAATGAAAGATGGTCTTTAAGCAGGAGATTAGGCATAGCATCTTCACTGTGTGCCCTGCAAGACCCCATTGTTCAATTGGAATTAGAGTGTGGGTGAGGAAGCATTAATTTTCTCCCCCATGCTCTTTTCATGATCTCAGTCCCCCTACCCTATCTTCCCCCTTTTGAAGGTAACATTTAGGCATCTGACAATTGCCTGTAAATTAAAATGCAAGGGAAACCCAGTCCCAGATTGCCACGTCTTGACTCATCTAGTTTGACCTTTGTTCCATGAGCTGACTACTAAGAGATCAGTACATGCAATGCATCGGCATGCTGAGAACTCTGATGAACATGATTGCCATTTGTGAACTTACTTGACAGAATTTCCTCAACTATACACCAGACGAGCTTTTTGCCTTTGTGGTTTTTGTCAAAATTTCTCTTGCACACTAAGCCGAGAAGCTTTGTACCATAGTATAAGTAGTTCAATAGACCTGAGTAGGATTCTGAGCAGACCTGCATAGGATGGTACTGTAAAAATTTTCATTTACCAGAAAAGACGTGCGTAATCCTTGGGGTCATAGTCAGGTCATTAACATGACTTCTTTGTCAAAGATGGAGTCACTGGAAGTTGGACCCCTCTTTGTACCTGCCCTGTTTGATGCATCCTTTAAATTACCATCACTGGAAACCTTGTCTTGCTTGCTGGGCGTGGGGAGGAGGCTGATCTTAAAAGGTATCATATAGTTTCATGTTGTTGTTGTTGTGTGCGTGTTGTTTTGGAGCAACTAAGCAGCCTGCAACCTCTGTTTTATATCTGGTAGTTCAGTTGGAGAAGGAAAATATATTCCAAGGAAGCTGAAAGTGGCTTGAGGGAGGCAGAGCTTTTGATGGTGAACACTTTTTTTTTTGGGGGGGGGCTTCTAGCCAATGGCCCAGGAGCAGAGCAAAGCTTGCAGAACAGGACCTTCCTCAAGTCCCACTGCAGTCCACTCAAAGTCCGATCAGACAGCTGTTTCGATCCGTGTGAGGCACAATTGCCTCACGGATCTAAAGTTAATGTCCAAACACAAACATCTGGGAAATGTCCCTCTTCCGTAGGCATCCTGTTTTCCCGCGCTTTGGAGCCATACTTAAAAGATACCACTTTAAATCTGGGGTTTTCGGTTACCTGCGGGACAACTGAGGACTTTCATCCGCCTGATTGTTCTAGCAGCGTGCAATCCTTCCATTGGGGTGGTCTAACGTTAGACCATCCCAAGCTGGCACCATTTTAAAAAATCTGTACACATGCATGGATCAACAAGGATGCACTGTCATGTCTATGCATATGCGCAAAAAGTTTTTTTAAAAAACAGCTGTGCGCCTCCTTCAACAAGGATGTGCTGTGATGCCTATGCGCATGAGCAAAAAGGTTTTTTTAAAAAAACACCACACACGCCTCCTTCAGTGGACGCCGTTGAGACAATCCACAACGGAGGCAGTGCATGGTAAGGCAATTCCCCTGGGGGATGTCTGGTCATGCAACGATAGATTAAAAAGATTGGGATCAAATTCAAACTGGCATAATGGTGGGATTAGCTGCCCGTCTGAACGCACCCTCAGGTTACCAAAGTTCTGCTCCTGGGGATCAAGAGACTCTCAAAAACAGGACAGGGGATGGTCGGGGTCTGCAGTGGGAAGACGGACTTGGAGGAAATCCACCTGCCATTCCGTCAGTGGAAGTTGTTGTGCCCCACTGTACCTTCTTGTCAAATAGGTTTTGCAAGTTTTGGAAAGCATACAAAGGTCTGTTAAGAACCTGTTTACCAGCAACAAACATGGGATGAGTTCTTTTTAAGGTTATTATTATAATTTGATTGGCTACATGATGGAATCATTTGGAAAAATGGTGATTTGAAACTGACTTGGGCTGCCTGGTTATAGGCTGAAGGTAGGGTACCTTCTCTTTGCAGCATGCCCCAGTGAAAAAAGCATCTAGAAAATTCTCCTCTAACAAGTGTGAGCTTCCTCCCTATCCAGCTCCACTGGCTTGCCCTCCACCATCTCCTTGGCCCTCAGAATGGGGGAGGGAATGGGGCAGGACAGCAGCTCTTGACACTTCTGGGCTATGTCTTCTTCTCCTTCTTGGCCTTTCCCAGAAATCTACCTTTAAAGGTTCGAATAGCCCTGCCCTTTCCCTGGTCACATCCAGCCTCCCTCTGAGGGAGGGCAGTTATTCACTCCTACCCTGTCCCTCCTCTGGGGCTGCTGGATGGCTCCCCCTCCAGCTGCCCTCCCTCCTGCCCTATTGATTATGCCAGAGCTTAAGTGAGATAGGCCGCAGCCCTCAGTCTCTGACCCTGCTTTCCCTGGCCTTCCCAAGCCCTGGGCTGCTGTTGGACTTACTTTCCCTGGGGCAGGCTTCTCTAGCTAGGGTTGCCAAGTCCCCCCCAGCCTCCAGCGGGGGACAGAGGGGGGGCTTGCCACATCTAGGTTGAGAAACTCCTGGAGATTTAAAGACGGAGCCTAGAGAGGACAGGGATCTCAGTGGGATACAATGCCATAGAGTGCACCCTCCAACGTATCTATTTTCTCCTTTTCTACTGATCTCTTTAGTCTAGAGATTATCTGTAATTCTGGGGGATCCCCAGGTCCTGCCTGGCAGCTCACACCCCTATCTCTGGCCCTCACATAGCTTCTATCCTGGCTTGCCTGTGTGCAGGCTGTTCCAGTCCTGCCCTGGCTTCTGTCGAAGCAGAGGAAGCTGCTGTCATTGTCATCTCTGGGCCATTCCAGTTTGGGGCCTCAGCTGGTTCCTCCACCTACGCCTGGAGTTGGGGTGCCCAGTAAGGGTTGTCACCTGGGGTGCTGCTGGGGTATCTGTCAGCAGGGGTGGATCTGCTGGGAGCTGCATCTCCTATGCCAGCCGTGGAGGGTCTTGGTGCTGAGTCCAGTGGCATTTCCAGATAGCAAGCTTCCCAAAATGTTTAGGAGAAAGCCATTTTGTGAAGAGCACCTTCTCTTTTCACTCTGCTGCAGATGATACCACTGACAAATGGGCTGTTGGTCTCAAGCACAAAATGCTATTTTGTACACCACATCTTGGTACATATTTGGAAGGTTTGTTGTGATGGCCCAATGGTCATTTGTATTTGTGACAAATTATTTAGATAAGCATGATGTAATTCAGGTGGGAAGAAACAGAGAGGTAATAAGAACAGGTGTCATGGGGGTCTGTAACATTTTCAAACATGCAGAGATATTTTTAATAAAATAGTCACATACATTTTTCTCCCGGTTATATCACAGATAGCTGAGCTGACATTTTGATCATTCAGTAGAACTCAACCTGTCCCCGCAGCAGTCATCCAAAAGTGCTCATTAGCTTAATTCAGCACACATGTAGAGCTCTTTGCTGATCTAACCTTGTGTTGCAAGCACTCCCATTTATTAAATCTCTGATTATCTGAATGTTCTGGATGTCCCGCAGGCTATCTGGGTAAATGAGGCTGCACTATATCAGGGATCAAATCTACATTTCTGTGCCCTTTTGCCAGTGTTTGTTTTGAAGATAGCTAGCAGCCTCAGTCAAGTGCAAGCAAATAGTTTCTTAACAGTATAAATTAAACGTGTTCAAATAGAAGCTACTTCCTTCTTTATTAACCAATATGGAAAATTTATACCAAATTACATTCCTACAACATGAAGGTTTGCTTTCCCTTGCCTTCCCTCCCTCGCCACCCACCCCCAATCAACTTCCCAGCTTTCCTTTGGCTTTAAATATTTTTCTGTCACTTTACCTTTTGGCTGCTGGAAAACAAACAGAATCCCACTTTTTTGCTCTCTCTTTCAGGCTTCTTTGGACTTTAAACCACTTTCCAGGCCATCAGCTTCAGCAAAATGAATACTGGCTCAGCCAAAAAATAAGCAAAAAGAGACAGCCACAACAGATGAGCTAACCAGTCTCTGCCATCCTCAGAGGCTATCCTCTATGCCCATAAGCCTCGGCAGTACCTAAAATGTACACCCAAGCTTATTAACTCAGCTCAGGATTCTAGCCTGCCTGCTTTCCAAATATGTATCTTGAAAGAATGCTTTCATCTTATTTTCTTCTGCTTGAAAAAACCTAAGCTTTAGTTTCTTTTGTATTTCACACCCTGTTTTTAGAATGGGCATTGTGGTTTTAAAGTCTTTAGGGCATTAAAATCTATATTTCACAGTAACAAGCAAGTACAAATCTCAGGATTTCTAACTGGAATTCTTCACATCTTGCCTCTCCCCTCCCCACACCCCCTTTTTGCTATTGATGTTTGCAGTTTCATTTCACTCTAATTATTCCCAGTGGTGGGGAAAGGCAGGTACTCCGTCACCTCGGATGGACGGGTAGCTGCCACCATCGCTTTCTCTTGATTATGAAATTTAATGGCTCACATGGGAAAAAATTAGTCTTACTTTTGGAAAAAAAAATAATAAAGTGTTGACAGTTTGGGGATTAGCACCACTGCTACTTTGTAACTACCAATTCTTTCAGTTGTCATTTCAAATAGTTCACAGGGCTGCTCTTGGCTTACCTTTGGGTAAATTCGCTGGCTTTAAATGGGCTTATACTGCTCTCTCTCTGTATATATGAACAAACTTTCCCTCACAGTCCCTGGAAGAGGCTCAGATGTGGAGTGTATAATCAGCTACCTCAGCAGTGACTGACTATAGAAAGGAGGGTGTTTTCCCCCCACCACCTTGGATTTGGTATTGAGATTTCTCCCATTTTTCTGGGGTACCAGAAAATTCCTAGGGTACTAGAGATTGCCACGACTGGAGATGGGATTCCATGTCCAATGGTAAAGAATTTAGATATTTTCCCATTGGACAGGGTCTATGGAAGAACCCTGTCTTTGGCTTTCACACAAGGCATGGCTGATGATTGGAAGTGAAGTCAGAAACGATGACCTTCTGGGCCCTTATATATGCAGGTCTGTGGGTGTAGTGTGGCATGGCTTGCTTTGCTGAGCCTCAACTGATATTAGTCATGATAGCTAAATTCTGGTGCAGAAGGCAGAGGGAGTCATTGTGGTGTGATGGTTGGAGTAGGGATGCATAGCTGAAAAAATGTATTTTTCAGATTTGGGGAAGGGAATAAATACCAGTATTTGGGAGTATTTTGGTCCCATGATACCATTTTGGGATTCAGGTCTGGGGGCTTTTTTTTGGGGGGGGGGTTTTCTAGAATTATTCAGGTCCCATTATTTGTTATGATAGATGGGGGGGTTGGAATGGCTGTTTTTCAATCAAATGAGACCAAATTTGCAGGGGGCCTAGTGCTGGCTGTCCAAGTTTCAAGCAAACAGAACCAATGTGAAAACAGAGGTTCCCAGCAGAACCACAGGCCAATGTGGCAAGCCCAGCATAACCAACTCCAAATCAGAGAATGCAAGCTAAACCAGCCAGGCAAGCCAGTATCAAGAAAGGCAGCCAATTCCACCAGAAAACACACACACACACACAAACAGAGTAAGCTCACTTCCCCAAGGAAGGCCTCAGAAAGTAGGAGGGAGGGGTTTCTGAACACTCAAGTTCTCCTCTCTCTGCAGTCTGCTGCCTGTACCGTCATTGCCTTGGAGGAGTCTTGAGACAGAGCTGCAGCTGCCCTTCATCACTGGTGCTTGTGTTCCCTTTCGCCCCTGCAAAGAAGAAACACAACAGCAATGTAGCATGCATGAGCTTCATTTTAGGCACTTCCGTGGATTCTGCTTGTTTTAATTGACAAACTTGTTTACTGTTCTAACATATCTTGTTGCTCCCATGATATTTGTGGAGCTTTTTTTTCTTTTGGGGCTTTTCCGCATTCTCATTTAACTCGTTAAATTCCTGTTTCTTCAGGCTTTCTTTCCTTTTCTGCACATATTTTGCTCCCTCTAGTGGTTAATTTGACATCAAACAGGTTTGGTTTTCCAATTATTCTCCCTGCAGTTTTAAACCACAGGAAAATAAACTGGAAATAAACGTGATGTTGAATCAGCCACTAGAGGGAGCAAAATGCATGTGGAACAGGAAAACTCCCCCCCCCAAAGAAACGGGAATTTAACAATCTGTAAAATGAGAATGTGGGAAAGCTGTTTGAGAGTGGGAAGTACAACATTTCTGACACCATATTTATTTATTTATTTTCTGTACAGAATCGTGTCACAGGGTGCTGGGGTTTGGTTTTTGTTTTTGAACACAGTTTGGAATGTGGATTTTATATAGGGCCAATCAAGGTGGATAACTGCTCTGCTGTTTCTTTCTACTTCTGAGTTTTAAGTTTTTGGGAGAACATTTTTCCCTGACTCCCCAACACAGACGGAGAGAATGGAGGTACAAGCATGTGGTCACTTCTCTCATTCTCAAAATCCAGGGCTGGGTAACTGAAGAGTATCAAGCTGACCATGAGGAAGATCAAGTGCTCAGGCCTCTAAGGGATCAGGTGTGATCAGTGCAGGCTGACAACATCACCCATCTGGGGAAAAAACATGTTCACTCTGCACACTCATTAGAGGGCACAAGAAAGATTTCCAGCCAGAGCATCTCTTTTCTGGCCTAGAAGCTCAGCAGATTGGTGGAATGCAACTTGGGGGGCACAGATAGGTAGTCCTTCACCATTGTGCCCACTGAACCCAGGCTTATTCACCTCACATTCCTGTAAGGCTGACAGCCTCCTGAATGGCTTCCATCTCCACAGACGTCCTCCCCAATGGCTTCCATCTCCATCGACACCTCAGGAGTGGCCTGGGGGAACTTTGCCCAAAAGGGAGGTAGGGAAGGATCAGAGCTGCTTCCTCCCCCCCCTCCTCTGCTGGAGGCAGCATACCCCTCTTGGCCTGCAAATGCTGCAACTGACAACAGAGTTTGTGTCTCCAGAGACTGAACTGGCCCTTCCACTTGTCAGGCCTGCCCTTGATGTGCAGGTCACACATTGTAACTAACATGTAGACTTTCTTCTGGGTGAGAGGTTCCAGGTAGGAGGTGATGCCCTCTTGCAGCCTCTGGACCACCACATACACTGCTGGAAGAAGGTCTGGTTGCCCTGCGCCTGGGTTCAGAAGGGCAGCCATCTTTTGCTGAACCATTTGGATCAAGGGAATAATGAGACCCAGGCTGGCCATGTCAGACAAGAGCACCTTGAAGAATTCCTTAAGAGGTTGACAGACCTTCACCATCTGTGAGAGGGTCAGCCACTCCTCATTGCTGGATGCTGTCCCCGCATCTGGCACGATGTCATTCTTCTGTTCCACCATACACACCATACACATACTACATGTGACAAGTAGAATTCCAGCAAGTGCCAATATCACTGATCAGGTGATGTTCATCAATGCCTGCTTCCAGCACTGCAAATGGGTAGCCGTCATGCTGCTCAAGAAGTGACTTGTGAGATTCCAGCAGTTCTGGAGTAGTGTTAGCATCATGATTTGGTATTCTCAGTGAGTCTCATGAGGAGTGTTCCCTCTAAGCTGAGTTAGTGTGAGCTAGCTCACAGTTTTTTTAGCCTCTGGCTCACTCATTTTTGTCTTAGCTCAGTAAGGATGGCTCCAGAGCAAAGAGGTATGTGTGCTGTGCCTGAGGACAGGTCCAAATGTCAGATGCAAAGTGCACAGTTCTCCCATGATTGTGGGATGACTGAGCCTTCACATGGTCCCTGGCAGCCCTGTACAGGGAGAGAACCATGGTCCTGCACAGCGTGGTATGAGCAGAGATCGTGTACCGAAGACAGGCATCATGGAGCAGTCTGCTGAACCTGGCATCCTGAACAACAGAAAAGGGCATTCCATCTAGAGCCATCATCCTGCCAATGAGGTGAGTGATCTTCCCTGCTCACTGCTGCCCACCCCTTTGCACCCTAGTGATGAAAACAATCTGCAGGCACAAATGTGTTTCCCATTGGAATCAATGTAGACATCATCTGAATCCAATATCAACTTGTTATACAGGCTGTAATGATATTGAAGAACCGAAGCAACAGATTTAGCAAAGAAAACAAGCCCAGTCCTACCCTGAGTAACATTTCTGCGCACATCCATATTGCTCGTTGACCCTCATCACTCCCTTGGTATTGCCAAGACACACAGTGCCTCAGCATCAGTCAATGTCACTCCTGGGAGAATTCTCCTGGCAGGGTCTACACCTACCAAACCCATCCCACCTTAGCCCCCTGGGCCTCATCCCTGGCCCTCCGAAGTTCTCCAGCCTGCCTATTTGCTACCTGGCAAAAGCCCACAGCCCACTCCTGTCACGTGGCTGTATGGGAGGCTTTACCACAGTTTGGCCCAGTTGAGCTTTCTTCTTGGCTTCTCTGTTTTCCAGTCCCATCCTTTCACCCCACTTAATTGGCTCCAGTACCTTAATTTTCCTAACCTCCTGGACCTGTTCCCTTGCTGAACCTGCCCCACAAAACTGCTCAGGAGGACCCATGTGCTTTCCCACGCAAACCAGCCTGCAAACATTGACAGTTTTCTCCTGTGTGTTTGGAATTATTATAATATTCTGCATCATTATACCAGCTTAGGCAATCAGTGTCAGAAGTCTTCAGTGCCACAAGCACAATACAATTTATTTAATGCCTAAGCTAGGACAATAGTATTAGGTAGCATGTTGTTTTGTGTTCCTTTTCCTAGACTCCTGGTTCTTTTCTATTTTCCATGAATATATAGCCTTTTCTTTTGTTCAAGATTTACTTCTCTTGCCTCAGGTTATTCAAGACTCTCTAACCACATAAGCCTCCTACAGCTTTTTATGTAATATCTTTATAAAAGTGGACATCTGACTTTGAAACTCTGTGTTGTTGAATAAGACTGCAATGCACGGACTTCATAACAGTATCAGGGGAAAAGTATATATTATCAAGTGATAAATGGACAGCAGAAAATGACTAGAGGGAAAGGCCAGGAACAATGCAGTCCCTCTTGAAGGCATTCACAGACATACCTTGCACGTTTCCAAACATATTGTAGCTCCACAGAAACTTTATTTTTGGAGGGGGGTGGGGAATGACCAGAAACATAGATAATGTGTTTAAGTTTCCATGTCTGTTACCAGATTCTGTATGAATTTTTGGCAATAAACAATCAAAGAAGTACAGTACAGTACATCTAAGCCAACAGAATGCAGTTGTCCAGCCCTTTTTTCTTTTTATTTGGTTTTTGTTCTTTTCTGTTTTTCACAGGCAGGCAAATTCATCCCAAAAAGGGACCTTTCAGAGCTCTGAAGATCCAAGACATCCATTCTGTTCCATGAAGCAAGAAAGGGTCCTTTGAAATCTCTTAAAATAAGGGGCAGCTGGTAACCTTAGTGAACACAGGACAATACGCTGTGAAGTAAACCCCCAGCTGACTTCAGGAGGCTGCTGTACGTCATGGCTTCTACATTTTACATTTCATATTTGTCCTCCACAGGGACATTTGGTTGCATATTAGCTGCAATTTCCCTGTTAGCAATGCAGTTCTCAAGCATGTAAAGATATGTTTTTGCCACAGTAATGGGCACTACCACAGAAATAGTTACCATGGGGTTTGAAGGAGAGAAAGCCCAGTCACAAAGTGTCTGTTACTGGGGCAACATCACAAAATGGCTGCCATTTTGTCCAGGAATACCTCTTGCTTTGCTGTTTGTTTTCTGTTTCCAAAGGAAGGGCAGGGTTTGCTACTTGTGTGGCCTTGGGGAGAGGTCGCCAAGCTCAGAGACATAAGAAAATCTGTGTCTATGGCTAAGTTGTGGCAACATAGCTGTGACAAACCTGTCTAGGGTTAGCTCAGCATTCTTTTTTTTTTTGTAAATACAATTTATTATTGGATATATCACAAGTTCATACAATTTAAACATACCAATACATACCCATTTTTCTTTTTTCCCCTCCTCCCCCCCACATCCGGCTTCCAGCACTGCTCCAACCCCATTAATATCTCTGTTATTCCATTACAATTACTTCAAAACTTATTTTCTCTTACTAACGGTAACAATACAAAAGTCTAATTCTCTTTCCGTTTCTTCTTAATAACTGTCAAAGCAAATCAAACCACTTTTAATGTCCCAATTTTTCAACAAATATTCTTGAAAGTCTTTCCAATCTTTAAAAAAGTTTCATCTTCTTCGTTGTTTAACTTTCTTGTTAACTTATCCATTTCCGCCAAAAACAACGTCTTTTTAATCCATTCCCATGTTTCAGGTACTTTATCTTGTTTCCAACATTGAGCAAAAGTCAGTCTTGCTGCTGTAGTCAAGTACCATAATAGTGTTCTCTTGGCTACATTTATTTCTTCCATTTTAAGACCTAACAATAACATCTGTGGGTCTTTCTTAAAAGTACAATTCAGAATTTTTTGTATCTCATTGTGGATCTCTGTCCAATACTTTACTGCTTTATCACATGTCCACCACATATGGTAAAAAGACCCTTCATGTTTCTTACATTTCCAACATTTATTAGACATACTTTCATTAATGATAGCAATTTTTTTGGGCGTCATATACCATCTATACATCATTTTATAACAATTCTCTTTAACATTTACACAAGTTGAAATTTTCATTGACTTTTTCCACAAGTATTCCCAAGATGTCATTAATATCTCAGTATTAACATTTACAGCCCATTTTATCATTTGCTCTTTTACAACTTCATCCTCAGTATACCATTTCAATAGAACCTTATACAGTTTAGAAATCATTTTTTTGCCTTTCTCAAGCCATACAGTTTCAATTTCAATATTCTTTTCTCTAAAACCATGTTCTCTTTTATCGGTCTTAAATAAATCATAAATCTGTCTATACTTCAACCAATCATATTCAAATTCAACATCAAATCTATCTTTTAACACAAAATTTTTCCCTTCAGATTTTAAAAGATTTTTATAGGGTAGCCAGTCTAGCCCTTGATTTCTTGAATATGGATTAATCACTTCAGCTGGTACAATCCAACGTGGTCTTTCTTCTGAGAAGAATTTTCTATATCTCATCCATGTCTCGAACAGTGATTGTCTTACAAAGTGGTGTTTAAAAAATTTATCCATTTTTACTTTTCCATACCATAAATATGCATGCCATCCGAATTTGTTATCATGCCCTTCCAGGGCCAATAGCTTCTTATTCTCCAGATTAATCCACTGTTCCAACCATGTTAAACAGACGGCATCATAATACAGTCTTAAATTTGGTAGTTGTAGACCTCCTCTCTCTCTTGCGTCACATAGAATTTTCATTTTAATCCTTGGCTTTCTCCCTGCCCATACGAATTTGGATAATTCTTTCTGCCACGAATCCAGTACTTTCCTTTGTTTTAGTATTGGAATAGTCTGAAATAGAAACATCAAACGCGGTAAAATATTCATTTTTACAGTCGCGATTCTTCCCATCAATGATAAATTCAAAGTGTCCCATTTCTTCATATCTTGCTGAATC
Source organism: Gekko gecko (assembly GCA_029375565.1). Classification (NCBI taxonomy): domain Eukaryota; kingdom Metazoa; phylum Chordata; class Lepidosauria; order Squamata; family Gekkonidae; genus Gekko; species Gekko gecko. The sequence continues at coordinate 41,865,161 of JAPDNY010000007.1, read as the reverse complement.
TTATGCCACACCTTTTCATAATTGTTTTTAAACAAGTCAATATTTTTCATGGTTAATTCAATTCCAAGATATTTAGTCTTTGTAACTACTTCACATTGAATTTTCTCTTGAAGTTCTGTTTGTCTCTGTTTCGTCATATTTTTGCACATCACTTTGGTTTTACTTTTATTAACATAAAATCCCGCAACTGAACCAAATTCTTCAATTTTTTCCATCAGTTGTGGTATTTTCTCAATTGGGTCTTGGATCATAAACATTACATCATCTGCAAATGCCCTATATTTATAGGCAAAACCTTTCACTGTAAGTCCTTCAATACTGTTATCTTTTCTTATCGCTGTCAATAATATTTCCAATATCCAAATAAACAACAACGGGGATAACGGGCAGCCTTGACGTGTTCCCTTTTGGACTTGGAAGAAGTCCGTCTTTTCTTTATTTATATTCAAAGCCGCTTTTTGTTCTGAATATATTGCCACAATCATGTTTAAAAAAGACTGTCCAATATCCATTTTTTCAATAACTTGCAGCATGAACTCCCAATTTAAATTGTCAAAAGCTTTTTCCGCATCTAGGAAGAGGAATCCAACTTCTTTTTCAGGATGCTTGTCATAATATTCAATTGCGTCTATCACCACTCTTAAATTGTCTCTGATTTGTCTGTTTGGTAAAAATCCAGCTTGTTCTTCCACTATTGTATCTTTCAGATATTTTTTCAGTCTCTCCGAAATTATTTTTGCAAATAATTTGTAATCGTTATTTAATAGCGATATTGGCCTATAATTCTTTACTTGAGTCAAATCCAAACCTTCTTTAGGTATCAATGAAATATTTGCTTCTTTCCATGAATCTGGGATCCGTTTGGTCTTTCTTATCTCATTCGACAGAAGTACTAAGATAGGGGTTAGCTCCTCTTTAAATTTCTTATAAAACTTTGCTGTGAAGCCATCTGGTCCTGGAGCTTTGCCCAACTTTGCATCTTCTATCGCCATTGACACTTCTTCTTTCGTTACTAAACCATTTAATGATTCCTTAATTTGTTTTCCCAGCTCTGGAACTTCAATAGTCTCCAAATATTTCTTAATTCTCTGTTGATCAATTCCTTTCTTTTTGAATAATTTGGCGTAATATTTAAAGAAAGCTCTTTTTATACCATTCAAGCTCATAACATCCTTTCCATCTTCAATAATCTTAGATATAAAATTCCTTTCTTTTCTATTTTTCAATTGCCATGCTAAAAACTTTCTTGGTTTGTTTGCACCCTCAAATGCTTTTTGCTGTAATTTCTTCAAATTCCAATATAATTCTCTGTTTAGTAAAACATTCAGCTGATCTTGCAGAAAGTGGATCTCTTTAATAATCTTCTTCTTCCCTGGTCTTTTCTTTAATTCCTTTTCTTTTTGTCGAATTTTTTCATGAAGGTCTTTCTGTTGTTGGATCTTTTGCTTTTTGTCCTTGGAGTTCAGAGAGATAAGCATACCTCTCATTACTGCTTTGTACGCATCCCATACAACTTGTATATCCGTACCTTTATTCAAATTCAGTTCAAAAAAACTTTTCGTTTCCTTTTTTAAGATTTCATTAATTTGTTTTTGATCCAATAAATCTTCATTAATTCTCCAATATAACTGTTTAGGTTTTGCTTTAGATATCCAGAGTAGGGGATTATGATCAGAGTTAGTTTTCGGTAAGATTTGTATTTTATAAGTTTTTTGCGCCATCTCCTCTGACATCCAAATCATATCAATTCGAGAAAAGGAGTTATATCTATTCGAATAAAACGTGTAGTCCTTAGTCTTAGGATTCCACTTCCTCCAAACGTCTTCCAGTTTCTCTTGCTTCATCAATTGAAAGAAATTTTTTGGTAACTTTCCGACTGTCTCTCCACTTGCTTTGGATTTTCTATCCAATGTGTTGTTCACTGTACCATTAAAGTCTCCAGCAAGAACAATTTGGTCATAATTTAAACACTCCAACTCTTTGGTCAAATCATTAAAGAAAGTCTCTTTTGCACCATTGGGTGCATATATATTTACAAGCAATGTCTTTTTTCTGTTCATCCATATTTCCACGCCAACATACCTTCCTTCTTTATCCGAGAAAATTTGTTTAGGATCCAATTCTTTTGAAATATAAATCACTGTTCCCTTTTTCTTATTAATTGCTGAGGAATGAAATTCTTCTCCCAATTTTTTATTAGTCAAATATTTGTTGTCTTGTTTTCTAATATGTGTTTCTTGTAAACAAATTATGTTACATTTTTGTTTCTCCAGCCAATGATTCACTAATCTTCTTTTACTTGGTGAATTTAGTCCATTTACATTCCAAGATAAAAATTTGTAATCCATAATGGTGTTGAATTAAATATCTTTAAAATCATCCAGATTGCTCTCTTTAAATCTGTATAAATCTCCTTCAGATTTAAGAGTAGATCTCACCGAGTTGTACATAAATGTAAGTCCATATGGTATCTCCCATCTGAACCTAATATTCATTTCTTTTAGTCTATCTGTCAATTTCTTGAATTTCTTTCTGTCTTGTAGAATCGATCTCGGAATTTCTCTCAGAATTATTATTTTCTTTCCATTAATTTCCAACGGTTGTGTAAATTGTTTCTTGAAAACATCTTCCTTCATCTTTGTTGTCACGAATTGAACAATCACATCTCTGGGTAATTGCTTTCTTTTGGCATAAGCTGAATTTACTCTATAAATCAAGTCAAAGTCTGCATCCAAATCTCCTCATCTTCCCCTACATAAGTTGTCAATGTCTTAATTACTAGAGCCCGTAGATCCTGATCTTCCTCCTCTTCTATCCCTCTCAATCTCAGATGATTCTGAGTAGCCCTATATTCCATCATGGTCTCCAGCCTTGTATTTTCTGACAGGGTTTTTTTGACCTTTTGTTCCATATCTTCAGATTTTGTCACCAGACTTTTGACTTCCTTTTTGAGTTCTTCTGTATCTTTTTTTATCCCTGACACTTCTGTAAGTACCAGTTCTTTCAGTTCTTCCATATTTTTTTTCTGTACTTGGACTTGCACTTGTTCTATTTGCTCCAATTGAATTTGCAGCTGTTGTTGCAATTGTTGTTGCAGCTGTGATTCTATTTGTTTTCCAAAATTCTGCACCACTTCGGTCATCCGTTTTTCCATCACTTCCATAGCTGCTTGCCACTCTTTTTTTCCTTTGCAGTCATTCTTGGGCTGGGTGATGAAGCAGCTCTGGGTCTTGACCTCAAATCCGTCTTGGAGACAACTTCAATGCTAGTCAGTCTTTATATTAGCAGTCTTCAAGCCAAATCGCCACCTTTAAAACTTGTTTAAACGCTTTTTCGGCTTGAAAATAACTTTTTAAAATTTAGTCCTCCCCAAAATGTCGGGCGCAATTTCTCTATGATTTTCTGGCTAGAGTAGGCTCCTTCCAAACTTCCTGTTCATCTGTCCGTCTCTGTAATCCAACTTCCGGTAAGGGTGGTGTCACACAATAAAATGTCCGTCCGTTTCCAGCACAACAACCTCTAAAACCTCCACTCTAGCCCACTTCCTGTATCATAGAGTCACAGTTAGTTTCGTTTCTGCTACGTAAAGTTTAGACTTGACCACAGGAATGCAAAACAAAGTCACTTTTCAGCCTTTTTCTCTAAAGGAAAGCTTTCGTTTTACTTTTAATTCAAGCGGAATAGTTCCTTAAAGGTTTCAACGCTTATCCGTACGTTTCAATTCCACATTCCTCTTTAAACCGGTAAGCGCTTATTCGTTTGTTACCTTGCTTGTAATCTCGGGGTTTCGCGGTGCTTCTTCTGTAAACAATGTTAATCTTGATGATAAAGAGATCGGTAGATGGTGAATTTATGCTGAATTCTCAGCCCAGCTGGCATCTGTAGAGTTGATTTGCAACTGCCCTCTTCACGGAAGGAGATCAAAGTGTAAACAAGCTTCCTCCGAAGCTTATCCACACCGATCTCGACTCCCCCTCAGGCTTCGCTGCTTGCTTGCCACTCCCCCGCCTGGAGAGTGCTGCGCTGGGCCCGATAAAGCCCAGACTGTCGTCAGATGCCGCAGTACACTCTGCACAACTCGCAAAGTGTGTCAATTCGCCATTTTACTCCGACCGGAAGCCGCTCAGCATTCTTCTAGCCAGTCAGCTACCAGGGAGCATCCTGAAGGTCCTTTTCCCCCCATTTCATTCAAGACCCTTTGGATTCCATCCCAAGTAGGCTTTCCATTTTGTCTTCCTGCACTGGGTAAACCCTCAACATTGCAAGAAATAGAGGAGTGGGAGGAAAAAAGGGCTGGGAAATGGCTTCCATAGTGATGCTCAAGGAATTTCCCCATGTCTCTACCATAGAAATTAGGGGAAATTCCTAGAGTGTCCCCCAGAAGTGATGTCACTAACTGATGTTTCCAAATTATCATCCCTCCCAATTCCTCACAGTCCCCAGGATTGTAAACAACAAATTCACTTTTCAATTCACCATGGGGGGTGTTAGCCTCATAACACCTGACCAATGTTCCCTCTAAGCTGAGTTAGTGTGAGCTAGCTCACAGTTTTTTAGCCTGCAGCTCACACATTTTTGTCTTAACTTGGGAAGGATGGCTCCAGAACAAACTAATTTATGAAGAAGCCAAATCACTCACTCACAACTTTAATGCCAGTAGCTCACAAAGTAATTTTTTTGCTCACAAGACTCCACAGCTTAGAGGGAGCATTGCACCTGACCCTGCAAACTGTGCCCCAAACCAATTAATAGATAACCTAGAATGTTCTTCAGTTCTTATGTTTATGCCTCAGTGTTCTATTGAGGTACCCAGGGGAGTTTATAAAAGTGAAAACCCTCTTTGCTCTGCCACCACTGTGGTGTGGCCCTGACTTGACTTGGGGACCCACATGACAGCTTATTAGCATTTTACAAACCCTGTGGGAAGATCCAGTCACAGATGTCTTAGCATTATAATCTGTTTCAGCCCTCAAAAGCAGACTGGGGGACAAAAAAGGGGCTAAATTTCATGATATTACTAATAATTAATGGCAGAGGGAAGAAATCTTCAAAGGGGGAAAGAATATTAGTGAAAATCAAGAACAGAAAGCAGCACAACATATGAGGCATTTTATTGCAATATGGCTGGAGAAAAGAAGCACAAACAGAGCTCTGTGGAGCAGGGATGAAGGGCAGAGAAGCCTGCTTCAGAGATTTCCTTTGTTTTAATGTTACATTTTGTATTTTATGAAGCAAATGCTTACACAAGCATTACTGGTGTTGTCAGTAATACTGTAACATTTGTCTTCCGTCCCTTTGTTGCTCAGGGAACGTGTTGAATTTTCAGCACATTGACTCTTGCCATTTATTTCACAGACCACAGCTGTAAAGTGCTGCAACGGAGCCAATTTGGAAATGCTATTCAAATGAAACTTCTCCAGACAATATTTCCAAATATTTTTTAGGCTCAGTTCTCATTCTTGGAATTGGCGAGACCCAGATTCAAAACTCTGTTTATTGGCCTAGTTTAGGCAAACCTCATATCTCATTTTAGGGTCCATCGCAGTGTTTTTGGAAGGGTGGGCAAATTGTAACATAAACAAGAATATATTCTTCCCCAACAGGATTTTTAAAAAATTTATACGTTTCAGTTTTTGTTTTACAAAGGCAATGTGATGCTTCTTAAATGTAACTCTTTTCATTCCCTTTCTTCCAACCATATTCCTTACTCCCCCCAGCCAAGGACACCAACTGCAAGGTGGGTGCTGCAGTTTTCCTGGAAGAACAGCTGATCTCCAGACAATGGAGGCCTGATCCCCTGGAGGCGATGGCAGCTTCAGAGAGCAGACTCTGTGGCTCACATCCCCATTCAGCGTCCTCCCCTTCCCAAATGGCCCTGATGTCAGCTAGGCTGGCATAGTTTGGAATATGTGGGTTGTTACTTGTCTCCCTCTCCCCTTCCCCCTCTCTGCCTCTGAGATAGACTGTTATCTATCCAGTGTCCTTGAAGCTTAGCTCTGCCAGCTCCTGCTGAGAATGTAACCGTTATCTCTGTGCCCACGTTTTCAGGTGCTTGCTTATTGGTTTTGATATATCAGGGGGTTATGTACGAAAAGAGTACAACTGGGGCTCCTGGGCTCCCGCCCGCCATTTCTGACACAAGAGTTCATGATGTCCTATGTACTAGCTCTCAGTAAACTGAAACTTCTGAAGGAACATTGTTGAGTGACTTGACTGGGAACCCTGACACCTCCCCAGGCACCCCCCCCCAAAAAAAAATTAGGCTTGCCAGTTCTGGGTTGGAAACCTTTGGGAGATTTTGGCAGTAGAATCTGGGGAGGGCAGAGTTTGGAGAGGGGAGGGACTTCAATGGGTATATTTATCTGTCTGTCTGTCTGTCTGTCTGTCTGTCTGTCTATCTATCTATCTATCTATCTATCTATCTATCTATCTATCTATCAAATTTATACCCCACCCTCCCCACAAGCAGGCTCAGGGCGGCTTCCATACAGACATAAATACAAGTAAAATCATACAATTATTTAAAACACAACAGGTAAAACAGATACAATCCCAAAGCGCTGGTGGCAGTTAAAATTAGCTTAGATGGCACATTTCCAATGGGTTTCCGCTTCCCAGATGTTCTCAGACGTTCTTCTGCTCATAATTTCTTACGGCACCAGCTCGATGTTAAGAAACCACGGGCCAGGGTTCTACGGCAGCGGCAGCCCCTAATTAAATGCCTGGTGGAAGAGCTCCATCTTGCAGGCCCTGTGGAACTGTGAGAGGTCCTGCAGGGCCCTGATCTCTTCTGGGAGCTCATTCCACCAGGTAGGGGCCACCACTGAAAAGGCCCCAGCCCTGGTAGTAGCTAGCCTGGCCTCCCTCAGGCCAGGGAGGGTCAACTGATTTTGAGACTCAGACCATAGTGCTCTCTGGGGTATGTACAGGGAAAGGTGGTCCCATAGGTATGTCAGACCCCGGCCATATAGGGCTTTAAAGGTAAGAACCAGCACCTTGAAGTGGATTCAGTATGCTATTGGCAGCCACTGCAGTGTCCTCAGCACAGGCCGGATGTGGTCCCACCTGGGGAGGCCCATCAACAGCCTGACCAAGGCATTCTGCACTAGCTGCAGCTTCTGAATCTGCCCCATGTAGAGAGCGTTACAGTAGTCTAGTCTCGAGGTGACCATCACATGGATCACTGTAGCCAGGTCAACGCAGTCAAGGAAGGGACCCAACTGCCTAATCAGCCTAAGGTGGTAAAATGTCGACTTAGCAGTGGCTGCTACCTGGACCTCCATAGTAAGGGAGGGATCCAGGAACACTCCCAGACTCCTAACCTCTGGCGCTGGCACCAATGGAGCCCCCCCCCCGAAGGTCGGGAGTGGGATCCCCACCCATGAACTGCCCTGACTCAGGCACAGGACCTCCGTCTTCGCTGGATTCAGCTTCAGCCGGCTCACTTTAAGCCAACCAGCCATGGCTTGTAAAGCCCAGTCCAGGTCTTCCGGTCTGGAGTCTGACTGGCCACCCAACATCAGGTGACACCCCAGCCCATGCCTCCTGGACTGCTGTTCCCCTAGCACCACTCTTTGCCCCCGACCCTGGAGAAGGGAAGCAAGCCATTGCAGGGCAAGCCCCTGAATCCCCACGTCGGCAAGGCAGTGGACCAGTAACTGGAAGTTGTCAAACGAAATATACACGCCATGAAAAATGATGAAAATTACAAATTATATAAACAATTGAATTTATGTAATGTAGGCAGCGTTGACAAGAAAAGTTTTGGCAGTTATTGCTGTTTTGGAAACCTAGGATTGACCGTCCACCCTTAACTGGATGAACCTTTGAAACCTGTTCACGATTTCCCATTAAGAAGCTGGTGAAACAGCCATTATGGCTGGCCTATTGGGGTTGTGTTTGTGAGCTCTGAGGAAACATGGAACAGAAGATAAGTTGGCTGACAACCTCCATCACTTCCAGTTTTCAATAAGGTCAATCATAGCAAGGACATTTGATGGCTGGAATACATGGACTTCACCTGTTGAATGAATGAATGTGACTGCATCAGCAGTTTATAAGGGACACTAAAAGATTATTGAATTGTTGGTACACAGAAACTGAGATATTAATTTGCATTACATAAACTCAATTATTTATATAATTTGTAATTTTCGTCATTTTTCATGGTATGTATATTTTGGTTGACAACCTGTCCCGTGATCCTTTGTAACCACCTGGAGGTCAGCAACTCTATCCCCCAATTCTCCAGGAATATCCCAAACCAGAGTTAGCAATCCTACCCAAAATCTGGTCTAAAGGCACAGTTCCAACCAGGCCACATTCAGGCATCACAGACAAACCACTGTTTTTTGTGTGGTGTAAACAGAACCCACCACTCTTTCCGTTTGTGCAATCCCTCTCCCTGCCTCCTCTGTTCTTGCATGGAGGTGAATTGTCTTCAAATTAACCAGTTTGCTTCAATGTACAAGCATGGGTACTACAATTGTGGTGCATTTATTATGTACATTACAATGCTACAGTCAGTTCCCCATTTTGAAATTTGTGTGTATTCGTTCAGTCTCATGGGATGCAGTCCTTGCTCCTTAGTTCTGTTTATTAGTTAGAACCGTAGATTCCCTGAGCTCCCTTTTCCTGAAACCAGTTGTCCCCAGCCCTGTATCTTCTTGTTCATAAACTGATGTTGTTTTGAACACACCCATCTCTGCTGTATGAACCTAAGAGGAGGAAGATGAGCAAGTGTCCTATTCCTAATTTGCAAGCAACAGGGAACATCACATGGTGTCAGAAGTGGTCCTGTTACTTCTTTGGGTGTCCAGCATTGTATAAAAAGATTCCGGATCATACCCTTTATTCAATAATGTGGCATTTCCAGCTTCCATCAGATTTATCTTCTGTTGGGAATTTAGGGGAGAACTGGAACCATTGGGAACAGAAATTAAAACTGTACCTAGCAGTCAGAAGGCTGATTAAGAGTCTGAGGATTATAAAATTGCAGTCTTGCTTCACTGCAAAGGAGGAAAAGCCCTTGAGGTTTATAATAATATGCAAAGGGTGTTTGCAGACCTTGACAATAAAACTTTAGCAGAGGTTTTAACAGCCTTCAAATCTTACTGTAAACCCAGGAAAAATCCTGCATTTGAGAGATACCAGTTCTGGCAACTGCAATAAAGTGAGGCTACTGGAACAGATGATTTTGTCACTGAGCTAAGGGGGGAAAAGCCCAGCATTGGGAGTTTGGTCCATCTCAGGACCTTATGCTAAGAGTCAAGGACTCACCCTTGAACAGGCTATGGATATTTGCAGAATGAAAGCTATACTCCGTGCCTGGGCTAGAGCTAGGGTTGCCAGCTCTGGGTTGGGAAATACCTGCAGGTTTTGGGGTTGGAGACTATGGAGGGCCAGATGAACTGATCCCTATTGCCCGGAGATTAATTGTCACCCCAGGAGATCTCCAGCCACCAACTGGAAGTTGGCAACCCTAAAGCTAGCTCTGCAGAAGCGGCTGTGCGTGCAGTTCTGCACAAGCAAAACTACCTCAGCTCCCTGCACAGGGAAAGCAAACTCCCAGCAAAATTTCCACTGCAAGCAACTGACCCAGCAAGCACAAATAAGATTTGCAATAAATGTGGAACTGCACACACCCTGAGGCAGAATCCAGCCTTCGGAGCACTTTCTTATAAATGCTCAGGAAAAACAAATCATTTTGGGAAAGCATGCAGGATGAAGGAAAACACTACAGAGCTAGAAAAAGGCCTAGCCATGCTATTTATGAGTCCTGTGTCCAGTTAACAGCTTTCTAGGGATGGTGATCATTTGAATGCAGGGCACAGCACAATTGCAGTAGCAGGCCTAGCAGCCCCTTTGAAACTGGGCGGTGGAATAGAAGCAAGCACCACCATCCCAGCTGCAGTAGCCAAACCCCTGAAGGGTCGAGTGCACTGAATGTAGGTGCAGGTTATGTTGGTTGCTTTTGGAGGTGCCCGCGTCATATCAAAAGGGGCAGTTCTGGCAGGCTGCAAAGCAGGCCCTAAAGAAGCTGAGCAGAAAACAAATTAAAAATGATGATCCTCCATTACTTGGAAGAGACAGATGCATTGTTCTAGATTTATTTCAGTGTGTCCATATGGTGCCTTACATAGCATCTTCACTGTGAGAAGCAGTTTTCAAGCACGACACAGATGTTTTTGAAGGATCTGGCCAATTGCCTGGCACGCCATATTTATTTGAACATAGCAATAACTCCAGTTGTCCATGGGTGTAGGACAGGGGACCCCCAGTATAATGCCCATGTGTGCCATCACAGCCACCAAAACATTTGCTGGCATTCACCAGGTGTTTTCAGAAAGTGGGCAGGACCAGGTGAGGGTTTTGCAAAGCAGGCTTCTGATTGGCTGTGAAGATTTTTTTAAAGTTGCTTCAGCAACAGCTGCTACCACAGCGCAAGGATCTTCACTGCATTACTGTGTATGTTCATTTTAAAAGGCATTCTGTTAAACAGAGATTCTTCCTGAAGTGTAACTATTAGAGTAATATATAACTTCATCCCCTGACAGCAACCATTTTGCGGTTGCACCCACCACCCTGTGTCAGAATTTCAAAGGTGGCCACAGGCTATTAAGGGGGGGGGGCTGGTATAGGAAGATGCCCTACTTTGTACTGAATTCATTAAATGCCACAGTTCCACAACTGGAAGCTCAAGGTGTCATCACAAACATAAGGAAGTCCTCTTCTTGGCAGCCCCATAGCCAGGAAATTTTCCGTGGGGAGCGCTGGGAATTAGGGGGCTCCCCGGCCAAGCTGCGCACTTCTTTTTTGTTTTGTTCTCCACTTCCCTAGGACAGGTCCTGGGAACAGGGTGGGGAAAGAACAAACCTCAGTCCTGGGGCAGAGGAAAGTGCACTTATCATGCAGCTGTGCTGGGAGGCGGAGCAAGGGCTGGAGGAGCAGAGCAGAAGGCAAAGCCAGCCAGATGGGCCCGGAGGAGCCGCTGGGCTGGCCTTGATCCGGACTGGGGTTGGCATTGCCTGTTCCCATCCTTGCCAAGCTGTGGAGGGAGTTATTCAAGTTGGGCGAGCAAGCAGACTCCCCTTTGCATTAGGGTGCTGTTGCAATCTAGCAGTCCCACTCCCTGTGCTCCATACACAAACAAAGCAATATTGGTTGCCTGAGCTGTAAAATGATGATTAGGTTTCCCCAAGAGCTGAATCACTGGCTGGCTGGCTGGCACTGGGGCTCGTTGAGAGACTCAGCTGGCTGGTGCTGGGGCTCCCCCTAATTTGATAGGGGGATCAGCCCCTAAAGCCCCACCTCCGGCTACGGCCGTGCTTCTTGGGTCAGCAGCCTAGTGATCACACATAAGAGATATGGCTCACTATGAATTTGCCTTTATCCACATGATCTTAATAAAGCTGTGATGAGTCAACTTTTCCCTATCCCTGCAGTTGAAGATGCTAGGAAGAGTTTGGTACAGAAGAAGTGGTTTACCATCACTGATGGAAAAAGATGGCTACTGGATAAAGAATTAGGAGAAGTGTAAACCTTTAACATACTATGGGGCAGATCCCATTTTAACAGACTTCCTTTTTTGGTATCCAGTCAGTAAGTGAAGTATTTCACCCAAAGAATCATGCATGTTTTGGTGACATCACAGGTGTCCACATCATTGCAGATGACGTGACAACAAATTGGGGGTTTTTTTCTGGTCCACAAAATAGGGTTTTGTACAAGGTTTAGAATCCCACTTTAAGGGCAAGGAAAAACCTCAGTTTGTTCAGGAAGATCTACTGAAGGAGATGGGCTGGGCCTATAGGGCTTATCCAGATTTTATTAAAAAGAATAAGCTCCCTGGAGAAATATGCTTGAAATTTACGAGAAGGTCTACCAGAGATTGGGTGCTGAAATCTACACAGCGGAACCCCTTAAAAATCAAGAATGAGGAGATAAAAATTCTGAAGGACATCCCCTTTGAAGTTAGAAAGCGGAGGAGACTCTACAAGGAACTTACTCTCTCTCTACAGAAGAAATGGGTCCCTTGCAGATGGCTTTTTCCTGAAGAACTGAGTTTTAAATATGGAGACAGAAAGTATAATATTGACTCTGTTCCTAAGGCTAAAAAGTTTGTGTATCAACACTTCAATGTAAAGCAGTACAACAAAGAGAAGAAACCTAAAAAGGATGAGGAGGAAGAAGAGGAAGAAGAAGAATCCTACTCACAGGATTCAGAAAGCAGTAGTCCAATACTCTTCTTCAGATACATCGGAATCAGAGAAAGGAGCAGCCGCTCCCAAACCCCAAGGAAAGAAGAAACGCAAGAAGAAAAGAACCAAAGACCAAAATAATAGTTGAAAATGCAGTTTTTATTAATTAACCAGTATTCACAATTTTTCTTTTTTTATTATTTTTTGTTAATTCTTTTTACAAGTAATAAATCTCTGTAACATCAGGTGATAATGACACAAATGTAACCAGATCGTGTCACCATGTTAGTCTTTCCTTCCCCATATCCAGTAGGGTGTTTAGAAGTAGGGTTTAGTTTCCTTCCCCCATTCCGGTAGAGTTTTATGTATTAGTTTCCCTTACCCATATCCCTTAAATTTTTAGAGGTAGGGATTTAGTAACCTTTCCCCATATCCCATAGTAATGCAAAATCAATAAAATTCTTTATATATAAAAAAGAAAAACTTCAGTTTGTTAAAGTGTTTGAACTTGGGTGGCATAGTAAATTTGGTAATGATCAAACCAAGATGGTTTAGATTGTGGCTCTGCGTGGAAAGGGGAGGGGAGGGTGGATGAGAGATGGAACACATAAAACAACTTTCCAATGACAATAGATGACACATCTCAGGGTTTGTACCAGCAGTTTGGGGCTCTTTAGCTTGGAGAAATGACGGCTGAAGGGTGACATGAACAAGGTTTATAAGATTATCCATGGGATAGAGCAGGTAGAGAAAGAGGTACTTTTCTCCCTTTCTCACAATACAAAAACTTGTGGGCACTCCATGAAATTGCTGAGCAGTCAGATTAGAATGGATTAAAGGAAGTACTTCTTCACCCAAAGAGTGATTAACACATGGAATTCACTGCCACAGGAGGTGGTGGCAGCTACAAGCATGGATGGCTTCAAGAGGGAATTATATAAATATATGGAGCAGAGGTCCATCAGTGGTTATTAGCCACAAAGTATGGATAGGGACTCTGGGGCAGGTGATGCTCTGTATTCTTGGTGCTTGATCAACAGTGGGAGAGCTTCTAGTGTCCTGGCCCCACTGGTGGACCTCCTGATGGCACCTGGTATTTTTGGCAGGGCCGGCTCGCTCACTAGGCGAACTAGGCATTTGCCTAGAGCGCGCCGGCCCTTAGGGGTGCCAAAAGCCCCCACCCTCGCCAAAAGCCCCACCAACCCCCCCGCCCCGTCCCTGGCTTGCTGGCGCTCAGACGGAAGAGACGGGGGTTTAAACCCAGCACTCAGATGGAAGGGAAGGGGGTTTAAGCCGGCACTCAGATGAAAGGGAAGGGGGTTTAAACCTCCTTCCCTTTCTTGGCCCTTGCCAAGGAAAGAGCGGGGGCGCCAGAAGGTGTCCTTGCCTAGTGTGCAAAAACACCTGGGGCCAGCCCTGATTTTTGGCCACTATGTGACAGAGTGTTGGACTGGATGGGCCATTGGCTTGATCCAACATTGGCTTCTCTTACGTTCTTATGTTCAGTTCTGCAGCTTTTTAGTTCAGAAAGCTACTTTCAGACCTCTCTTTTGTACTACTATTAACCAAGAAGTGACCTTTCTCTCCTTGGGCTGTATTGATCCAACATCTATATGTAATAACCTGTCCCTTAAAATTATGTAGGTTCTTCCTCCAAAATTTGGGAATCAATTTACTAGACAAATATTGACTGGTAACAAGTCTGATTAGTTCTCTAGATAATTTTTCTCTCCTTAATGTCACACAATGTTACAGTTTTCAGCTATTTGACTTTTCTAACATTTCTGTTCATGTTTTAGGTTGCTTTTGTGCTTATGGAATCAAACATTTCCTTGTACTTTGCCCTTATCAAACAAACCATTTTTATGGAAGTCTGTTTAATGGCAGTCAGACGTAATTTCCATCCGTTAAGGTCATGCTGATCTCTTCAAAGGTTAGGAGATATGCTAGTGTAAGTCTGGCTTTTTGGCATAGTTACACTTTGGCTTTTAAAACTAATCCTTGCAGGGAGTAAGATACGTCAAAGAAGCATTATGCAGTCACTGCTAAATGTGTCAGTTGCAACACAGCTTTTAAAAGCAGGAGATCACATAGACCTATACTCTGTGCTTCCTTATTTATATACATTTGTAAAAGAAACATTTGTCATTTATATATGCCAACAAGCATTTCACAATAATCATGGCACAACAGCAGTGTTACGGCTTTCTTGCTAAAAGACAGAATAGCACTGTACACATTTACACACATCACAGCAAAGCACAATTGAGGCAGTATGAGCATGCCCCTTTCTCGTCTCTTATTGTTTTCATTCACTGTCATAAACCATTGCTGATGCTCATTGCTTTGTGCTCCTAATCTGGTTATTTTATACCAGTTGCCATTTATAAACTACTGAGGCAAAAACAGTTGCCAGTTTTTCCGATATCAGTTCTATCATATAGTCAGGAGAGGGAGAAGACCCCATGCCAGAAACGGCAATATTTAAAAATCAAAACAGTGATTCATTAGCATCCCTAAACACAACCCAAAGCCCTGTATCCTGGGCACTTTATCCCATGGTTAGGAAACCTCAGAGTAGTAGGCACAATAGCGTAGAGTCCATGTTTAATTGCTATATGCTCCTGTTCTTACAGCTCTTATCTCTCAGCCAGTGTACCATGTTTTTGTTGATAAGGGGTGAATGTGAATGTCATTGGAAAGTAGCAGTTATAAAGATAAGAGAGCTTAGCATTTCCAGAACTGTTGAAATCTGAAAAAGACTCTTGGAGACTTCCATTGTTTTTAGAAAAGGTCTTACATGGGCAGTTGAATTGTGATCTAATTGACCTCTAAATCCCAGTGTTATCATGTATTCCCATAGTAGAACATATTGCCTAGTAGGCCCATCAGCCTGTGAACAGGGCATTGAAATGGGGGGGTGGATTGCAGCACAGTAAAGCATGCAGAGGATGAGGCATAAACATACACCAATGGTCTACCAAAGGGAAGATGAGAGTTAATATATGCTCCAAGGACATTTGGTTTTGAGGACATTTCAGAGGAATTTACAAAAAGCTCCAAGAAAGACTGCTGGAAGTAGAAATTCTAGCTATTGCAGAATACAAATTAGATTATGGATGATTAGGAATAAGGCCCGTTGTGGAAATAAATACAACGGGCTCTAGAAAGAGGCTCTGGGAGAGTGCCCCGGCTTTGGACACTCAGTGACAATTTGCTGTGGCAATCTCAGCAGGGTATAATGACAGAGTCCACCATTTTCTCCAGAGGATCTGATCTTTGCTACCTGAAGAGCAGTAGTAATTTTGAGTGATCTCCAACCCACCCCCAAGATTGGTAACTGTGGTTCCCCAGGAGGGAGTGGCTGGTTTGGAGGGTGGAGTCTATGGCATTGTACCTGTCTGAGGTCCCACCCCTCCTCAACACTCACCTTCTCCAGGTTCGACCCCTCAAATCTCCAGGAATTTCCCAAACTGGAGTTGACAACCCTATCTCCCTCCCAGCCAACCATCAACCTGCCTTTAGTTTTCCATCTCCTCCCCCATCCCTCCTAGAGAGCAGTTGTAATTTTGAGTGATCTCCAGCCCCCACCTGGAGATTGGCAACAATGGTTCCCCATCAGGGAATGGCTGGATTGGAGGGTGGAGTCTATGGCATCATACCTGTCTGAGGTGCCACCCCTCCTCAAACCTCACCCTCTCCAGGCTCCATCCCTCAAATCTCCAGGAATTGCCCACCTGGAGTTGGCAACCTGAACAGGACTGGGCCCAATGAGTTTTTCCCCAAAGGCCAACATAGGTGTGGAAAGGGCCTTTTACTGACAGAGGAGAAAGTACAGGTGCCAACTCTGATTAGGGAAATACCTGGAGATTTGGGGGGGTAGATCCTGTGGAGGGCAGCATTTGGGGTGTGTGTGGAAGGACTTAGCAGGGTATATTTCCATAGAGTCTACCCTCCACAGTAACCATTTTCTCCCGGGGAACTGATCCCTGTCATCTGGAGGTCAATTGTAACAGTGGGAGATCTCCAGGTCACACCTGGAGGTTGGCAACCCTAGGGGAAAGTCAGCCACACAGCGGGGAGTTGAAGAAAATGGTCTGATGGTCACTGGCCCACCTCGTTAGCCAGCCATGCTGAAGCTAAGCAGGAGAAAGAGCCTTTTTCCATTTATTCTGACAGGAAAGTGGCCGTTGGGGAGGGGGTTATGGGGGGGGGTTAAGCTGAAAGTCCTTTGTTTTCTTACTCACAGAACCAAGCTTGGCTGCCTACCAACAGCCACTGAGGGGACAGTCCCTCACAGGAGTCAAGAGAACTGTCTTCCTCAGGAGACAGAGCTGTCTGCTAGGGGGAGTGGGTGGGGAAAAGGAGCAGACCCAGCACCCGGCCAATGGCACGCGAGTACTCTTGAGTGGCGGCTGATGGGCCAATGGCTGAGGGAGGGCATTTTACAGCCAATGGGAGCACATGGAATCTTGTGAAACCAAAAGATAAATGTATTATAAGGAGAGATTGTTTCTTGACAAGAACCAGTGTATCAATCTGAAAACTATGTCACTCTTTGTCCCTTTTCAATTGTTACCATTAGGCATACCAGGAGCCTACCAATCGTGCAAACTGGGAGTATGCCCTACCCATGATCCTCCTGACATGTGTGGTCCTCCTGCTGTATGAACAGAGGTGACATGAGTATTTACTATGTGCATATAGCCTCCATACAAGTGAATGCTTGAAAAATCCTGTGGTCAGTTTGTACACACAAGCCCCTTTCACATCTTAACTGGATGTTATTAGTTGTTGGCCTGATTTCGAGTAAAGCAGTACAGAGACAGGGGTGGGGGGGTCATACAGCGAATTTCCTTCCATTAATGAGCCATCTCTGAAATGCTATTGTCATTCCAAACAGTGCTGTTTCCCCCCACCCTTTTTCACTGCATAATCTTCTGCAGACTTTTTTGAATGTTCTAAGTTGAGCGCTATAGCACTTACAGCACTGAAGTGCTATATTGTTTTAGTGCTATGGACATTTTAAACATCACACCACAGTGATCCGGAAGTTCAACGAAGGAGTAGAAAATGAAAGAAAGCAATTTCCCTCAAAAATGGCTCAACCATACTTTGCTAACCCAACGCAAGCGGGTTTGTATGAACAGATAAATAAATTCCAATAGCAGCCGGTTACTAAAATGGGTCTGTCTGAAATGACAGGAAAAAATCCATTAACAACCAGTTACTAAAATGATATACAAAGGCAGTTTGAAAAAGGTCACATGGGGTTGCCAGATCCCCCCCGGGGAACCACTGTAGGGTTTCCAGATCCAGTCTGGGAAAATCCTAGAGATTTGGGGATGGAACCTGGGGAGGACAGGGACCTCAGTGGGTAAAATGCCATAGTTTCCACCCTTCTAGGCATCCATTTTCTCCAGGGAAACTGATCTCTTTAGTCTGGAAATGAGCTCTAATTCCAGGGGATCCCTGGGTCCCACCTGGAGGCCAGCATCCTTACAGGAGTTGTTCCTGTTCACACAACATGGCAACTGCCTGCAACAGGAGAACAGTCGGGGTAATGCACTCTCACAATGTACATGGTTGATCTGCCCCCAGTATGTACTGTCGCAACAACTCTAAAGGACTTATGCGGGACAACAGACATATGGCAGTGGAAAGCAAGAGCACTCAGAGCCCTGAGATTATAGGAAATATCCCTAGTCTTGAATACAAGTGAGGGATACAAAGAACTCAACCCCATTTTTATGGAAGAGAAAAAAATCAACTTATTCACAAGACAGACTTGCTGTAGAAGATGCATATTGTTGTAAAGAACACAGACTGCCTTTGGAAAGCTGAGGCTGAAGAAGTGAAGAGAGGTATATATGGATATATGTTGAATCCTGGAACTGGATTTATGAATGTTCCACGGAAGATATAAACACACGATGCAGAAACATGCAAGATACTGGAGTGGGAGCATAGCCCCATGATGTCATGTGCACCGCACAGCAGTAAAATTTGCCAAGGCCACGTGTAATTTATCCAGGTCTCTCTGGCTTGCCACTGCTTCACTGACCCTAGAACTGCATCAGTTGTGTGCATTGCAATGCAGTCAACAGTGAAATTACTTCCTGTTGGAGAGATGCTATTTTTGTTAGCAGTTGTCAGAGCTGAGCTGGCTTCTTTTTGCAATGGAGCTGTAGTGAAATGTCTGCTCTCACCTGTAATACTCCACTAAGCGAAAAAGATAATTACAATTTCCTTAATTTTTCAACACAAAAGTATATATGGAGGAATCAAAACTATTTTTTCTGGGAATATTATTTCAGTTTTACCTACAACTGTGGAAATCAGGAAAAGGATGCAAAATTAGCATGTCTACACTATATGATCTATTCAGTTATAATTTTATTCCAGTCCTCCTTCAAGATGCTCAGGGTGACATACACAGTTATTCCCCTGTCTTCTGTCTTCATTGGGTTTGATTATGTGTCTCTACAGTCCTACTCTACCAGTCTTTCCACTATATCACTCAGCCACTTCTCTGGGAAAAATGAGTAATTTCTTGTTTATTGATTCTCTTGGTCCTGGCAGACCAATCTCATTTCCTTCTTTGATTGAGTAACGAGCATGATCAAGGGAATGCTGTTGATGTTGTTTACCTGGATTTCAGTAAAGCTTTTGACAGGGTTCCCCATGATGTTCTGATGGGTAAATTTGTGGACTGGACTCTAAGATAGTTAGGTGGATAAGGACCTGGGGTATTGTGTGCAGTTCTGGAGGCCTCACTTCAGAAAGGATGTGGACAGAATGGAGCAGGTGTAGAGGAGAATGACAAGGATGATCAGGGGCCTGGAGATTAAGTCCTATGAGGAAAGGCTGAGGGACTTGGGAATGTTCAGTTTGGAGAAGAGGAGGTGTGACGGACTTAAAGATCTGGGACCAACAGAAAGTAAACATAGAACACTGCTGAGTCACATGACTGAGTGAGGAGGGGGTCATTTAGCCCGGAACCCTCAGTGATTGGCATTTAACAGACCAAATGTTCCGTTTGGATTTGGCAGTTGAGAAGCTGCAAGGAGTTCGTTGTGAGACAGAGAGCTAACAAGGAGTCTGTTAGCGAACTGAAGAAGTCAGATCTCTGTAGCTCTGTGGAAACAGCCTGTGAACAGTTTATGTAAAGAACTGGGGCTTGAGAGCGATCTGCACTGATTCTTCTAATATACTGAGGTGAATAAAAGTATAAGACCTGAGTGGTCACAGACACCAAAGACACTGCTCCACAGGGACTTATAAAGTGGTTGAGAAAAGGCTAGAGGGTCTGAAGTGAGGACTCTGGAAGGCTGGTTAGGGGACCAGTTAGACTCAAAGGGCCAGCCAAAAGTTAACCACTAAAGGAGTGACTGGAGAGTGAGATCTGAGGTGTGTGTTGTGAACTGAAGAAACATCTAGGTACTGAACTGAAAGAAATATACAGCCTAAGAGAGCATAAGGGAAAGAGCTAAAGCCTGAAAGGAAACAAACTCTCCTCTGTACAACTTCCATCCCCCTGTTGTGTTATTTGTAAATAAAGCCTGTTCAGTTTTAACATTAGCAAGCTGTGGTGCCTATCTATTTCATTGTAAATACACTTAGCAGTGGTCCTTATAAATATCCCTGACCAAGAAGTAAAACAATTACCCTGAAGAGACTATTATAGATTTGCTTAGAGGACTGGTCAGAAGAAATCAGCAGCAGCTCTGACCAGGCGCCACACACAGACCTTCACAGTACTGTCGGTATAGAAGGGGCATGTGTCATAGGAGGTTAAGTGGGGGACATGATTGCTCTCTTGAAGTATTTGAAGGGCTGTCACTCAGAGGGGGGCAGGGAGCTGTTCCTGTTGGCAGCAGAGGATAGGACTCATGGGTTTAAATTAAAGGCGGGAAGGTACTGGCTGGATATTAGGAAAAACTTTTTTATAGTAAGAGTTGTACAACAGTGGAATCAGCTAGCTAGGGAGGTGGTGAGCTCCCCCTCACTGGCAGTCTTTAAGCAGTGTCTGGACAATCACTTGTCAGGGATGCTCTAGGCTGATCCTGCATTGAGCAGGGGGTTGGACTAGATGGCCTGTATGGCCCCTTCCAACTCTGTGATTCTATGATTCCTCCCTAGCTCCAGCTGGGGAATATCTCTCCAGAGGCAGTCCTCCATGCACTTATTCTCTATTGGATTGGGGACTGTGAATAAATAGATCCTATGCATGTGGTTCCAGCTCTGGCACTAAGGTTGCCAGGTTTGGGTTAGGAAATACCTGGAGATTTGGGGGGTGGAGACTGAGGAGGGTGGGGTTTGGAGACCTCAGCAGGGTATAATGCCATTTTCTCCAAAGCAGCCATTTTCTCCAAGGGAACTGATTTTGGTCATCTGGAGATCATAGCAGGAAAAGCAGGAGATCTCCAGGTACCACTGGGAGGTTGGTAACCCTACCTGGCACCCATCAATGTACTGGGAACTGTAAGCACAGCCCTGATTACAAGAACTGCAGCAGTCCGTTCAGAGGTAGAAGAACCAGATCTTGCTCCTCTGTTCAACAGATAAGAGATGAAAGCACTGATCTTCTTCTGAGCCAGCTGCAGCTCTTCCTTGGGGGAAAAGAGATCTTGCCGCTGTGCAGCATGTCTCAGTAACATCTACATAATATTCCTGCAATGTGCTGTACATGGGGCTGCCCTTTAAGAGTGACCAGAAGCTACAAATGTTACAGAAAATTGTGGCAAGAAAGTGGAGTGGAGTGGGACATCGGCACTGTATCACTTCAATCTTGTTCCATCTACACTGGCTTCCAATTTGCTTCCAGGCCAAATTCAAGATGCTGATATTAGTCTTCAAAGCTTTATACAGCTGGGACCAGTGTACCTGTTGGTTCAGTGAAGTGGTTAGGAGTGCGGACTCTAATCTGGGTGAACTGCGTTTGATTCCCCACTTCTCCACATGTAGCCAGCTGGGTGACCTTGGGCAAGCCACAGTTATCTCAGAGCTGTTCTCTCAAGAGCAGTTCTCTCAGAGCTCTCTCAGCCCCACCTACCTTACAGGGTGTCTGTTGTGGGGAGGAGAGAGGAAGGAGACTGTAAGAAATAAATAAATAAGCCACTCTAAGCCTCCTAGTGAAGGGTGGGGTATAAATCCAGCGGGTGAAGACTTTGTTTGGTGTCCCCTCACTGACCCTCCTCTTTAGGGTTGCCAGGTCTGGGTTGGAAAATACCTGGAGACTTTGGGGGTGGATCTGGGAGAGGGTGGGGTTTGGGGAGGGGAGGGGCCTCAGCATGGTCCAATGCCCTAGAGTCCACCCTGCAAAGCAGCCATTTTCTCCAGGGGAACTGATCTCTGTCGCCTGGAGATCAGTTGTAGAAGCAGATCTCCAGGCCCCACCTGGAGGCTGGCAGCCCTACTCCTCTTTCCTTTTATGTTTCAGCTGCTGTTTATAGTGTGTGTGTGAGAAATATGATTTTTAATATCTTGCCACCTTGAGAAACCTAATTGGATGGAAAGGCAGAGTAAAAATGTTTTAAATAAATGAAATCTTGATCAGCATGTAGATGCACACAGGTAAAGCAAACAAGGCTGGGTCTGTGCATAACTGGATCAGGATCAGAAAGAATGCTTCTAGCCAGACTTTCCTCTCCCCTGTGCATGAACTACTCTGTGTTTTTAAGTTCACAAATGCTTTAGATGTGAGCAGCGTTTTACAGTGGTGCCTCAAACCTGGTTCTTCTCGATTAGAGTCCACACTCTTAACCACTACACCAAAGTGGCTCTCTCAGTTTTCTAGAAAGGGACTTACTGTGGAAAAGGATGGAATCAGCTTCCCCCATGACAATGAATGGGAGCTCAGAGAACCACTGCGCGCTCTCTCTCTCTCTCTCTCTCTCTCTCTCTCTCTCTCTCTCTCTCACACACACACACACACACACACACACACACACACACACACTCTCTCTCTCTCTCTCTCACACAGGGTCCTGGCTTTCTGATCACCACAGAAAACCAACCAGAAAATGAATGGAGTGGTCACTGGGAACAGCAGCATGGTTCTAGGAACTCTAATTGGTTGAGTGGCACCAAACAGCTATAGTCCTAATGCAAGTTCTAAAACTATAATCCAAAACTAAAATACCTTTTATAAGACCAGTTAAAATAGCATAACATTGTGCAAACTTTTCAGTTCAAGCAGAACCCTTCATTAAGCTGCATGTTAAAGCAAAAGGGGTGGCACATCTTTCAGGCCATGTTATTAAGGCCTCTAAAGGCCACCCATTTAGCTGATAATCTTTCCAAAGTCAGATCAGCTTCCAGACGTCCAGGTTGAATGGTGGACTAGTAGACGTGGGTTGTAAATTGAAGAAAAGTCCCTTAGGAGACTGCAATAGGACTTTTGGGATCCAGGATTCCAGAAAAAAGAACTTCTAGTTAATGACATGGTGGTGGCAGCAGAGAGTAATTTTCGATGTGCTGCTGAGGAATGTTGGAATAACTCTGAAGAGGTGAACTTTCTCATCTTATCGACTTGAGACCTGAGCCAGCTGAGTACCTTCCACATGCCCCATGGTAAAAACAGGAGCCTGCAGAGTTGTTTCACTATACCATGTCTGAAAAATTTGTTTTTCTTCCCCCCCCCATTTTTTTTTAAACCATCCAATTTGATGAGGACTCAAAAACTTGCACAATGGGTTGTGCTATTTAGGCTGGTCTTAACAAATAGTATACAGATTTGATTTTGAATTCTTCTATGGCCTAATACCACTACACTTTTTTTTTAGTCTGGATGCATTGAAGTAACATTGTTACTTCAGGTATAAAACAGTCTGGATTTTGTCCAGTGCAAAGGATTTCAGCAGAGAGTGGAAGAGAATGCACACTGTGCCCATAGACAATGGTAGCCAATGGCAATTTTCAGTGGTATATTCATACACTGTCAACCAAGTAAGACATACACACATGCAGTGCAATTTTAGACAGATAGCACTGTTAATCTTCTGTCTCCGAGGGGGACGGGACTCTTTTATCCAATATCTACCTGTCCTTGCTTCTGGAATGCTCTGGGGACTTAATCTACAAGTGTATTTGCATAGTCTGCTTGCATTCATACAGACAGCCAAATGGAAACCCTTTATTTTACAAGTGGTCTCTTTTTCTAAGCAATGTCAAGTCAACTCTACACTCCAAAGGCATGAGGCTTACACTTCCAGGGGCTTCAGATATTTCTAGTTAGTATAAGGATTCTAGTTAGTGGACTGAAGCAATTTCATTGTTAGGGCACCTATACAGGAAATATATGAATTTAAATGGGAACTTGATTTCAATCAAGGTGTCTCAGCTTTCTTGGTCTGCTGCTGACTGGCCCCCCACCGCCATCCCTCCACCAATGCTGGGCCGCCCCTGCATCCGGGACACAAGGATTTTAAAGAATTTTGGTTAAATCAGTTCTACCTTCCTAGTGAGCTTTATGGCTGAGGAGGGGTTTGAACACAGATCTCCCTGGACTAAGTCAATCTTTTCTACTTATTATACTTCAGTGATACTTTTTAGAATCAACATGTATTCTATAAAAAAAAAATGCTGTTTCTGTGGGGGTTTTAATTCAGTATTTTAGCTAACACTAGCTGAAAGGTAAATGTTTGGTCATAGGCAGCATCATCATAAAACAACAAGCACTCTTTTTTGGGGGCCCCCGAAAGGGGATTTTTTTATTGATTTTGATTATACATCTAAAACTACAAAGAAAAAGAAGGGAGGGAGAAACTGCATCTAAGGATAAAGGAAAGTAACCCACACTAAACTAAAAACCCAAGAGGAGGAGATCCTATCCCTGTTAAGCTAGATGTTAGTATTTTAGTGTTAGTAAACAATGCATACTGTAAGTTCCTGTCTATCTCAGCTAATGTATTCGTTTGTTACTTGTTATGAGGGAGTTCCAGAGCATCCCCACCAGCTCGCTTCATAAAGGCAATTTTCAGAGTCCTTCTGCCTTTATCTAGGCTTTCTATCTCTGAAGTCATAAGATGATTTAATGGCAGCAGCTCCCTCCTCCGCGGCCAGGTCTTCGTCCATCTCTGAGGGGGTAGAGCCACTCGACCCGGTTTCTCTTTCTTCTTTTGATCCCAGATGACGTTTTAAAAATTCTTTAGCTTTAAAAATGGAGTCAATCTTCTCTCTTTTATCGTTGAATTTTAAAAGGACCCCTTCTGGCACCACCCATCTGTATGAAATTTAATTAGTTTGAAGAAAAAGAATTAAGTTCTTATAATTCTTTCTTTTTTGACGGATTTCAAATGGAATGTCCTTTAAAGTTTTAATGATTGTACTCCCCAGTTTCAGTGGAGTTGCTGATGTTGCTTTTAAAATTACATCTTTTGGTCTGTCTTCTTGAGAATCTGACTGTTATTTCCCCAGGCAGGCCTTTTTTTTGGTGTAGTTAGAATACACCCTATACGCTACTTCCATGTCATGCATGATTTCTTCCATTTTCAAGCCTGTTGCTGGTGTGATGATTTCATTAAGTAATGTTTTTAGATCCTCATTCATTGTTTCAGGAACTCCCTGAAATCTGAGAACCATATGTGCCTTTTCCATTTGTAGTTGCAGTAAGCGATTTTCCTGGTAATTCTGCTTGTTCATTAGTTCTCACAACTTTTTCTTCATATTTTTATTTACGGTGTACATCTCTTTAACTATTTCCTCTGGTTGCTCCATCTTTTTAACAATTTCTTCCAGCTGGAGTTGCTGTGATACGAAGTTTTGGTTGAGTGTGACCAACTGCTGGTTAATACCAGAGAGTTCCATCACGGGCTTGATAGTATCCGCTAGGAGCTTCAAGACGTCTACACACTCTTCCGGCCTTGGACTCTGGCCGCCCGTTGGTTTCATTTTCATTCCTTTCTTCCCCGTGCCCGCCATTATGGCGAATTGTTTACAAAAGCCACCTGCTGTTTCACCACCTCTGAAAACCGCTTTCAAGATAAATCTGCTCTGGTAAGCCTCTCAAAACAAGTCAATCGCTTGTATTTCCCTGTCCCCCCCTTCTTTTTTGCTTATCTATTCATGTAGGCAGGAGGCGTCCCTCCTCTCTCCCAGCTTTAAGATAGGGGTGTGTGAAGGGTTTTCCACTTATTTCAAAGTTCGTTTATGTCTAACTCACATTTGTTGTCGGTCCCATTCGACCTCAGTTATATTATCGCAGTTCCGCTCGATCTCCAGCGCTTGATCCAGTCAGCCCAGCTAGTGCCCAAAGGCCACACAGCGGCAGGACCATCAGGGTGGAGGGGCGCCTCAATTCTCCGGCATTACGCCATCGAAGAGGCTATAGCTTGGAGCCCTTCCCTAGGGCTCCGTGGGGGAGCCAAGTCAGCAGCTTCCCTCTATACTGCTGGTGTGCATGTTGCTTCCCCAAGCGAAGGGGAGAGCGACCGCCATCATTGAGCCAAAAACCGGAAAACCAACAAGCACTCTTATTAGTAAGAGAGCAGAATGATCTGGCTCTTGCAGGGCCACTTCCTTGCGCCATTCCGTTTCCCAGCATGCATTTCTGTTACTATGGAAATGATAGCCATCACTCTTTCTGTTCTTTTTCTACCCAAATATCCTTAACTGTCTCTCAGAATCAAATAATATCACCTGCTGCCTTTAAAAGAGCACAACATATGCCATCATTATATTGATCTTAATCTAACAATCAAACAGCATAAAAGTAACAAAAGATAACCAGGCTATGATTTACCAGAACTTGAAAATGTGGAGCAAAATTAACAGAATCAAACAGAATTTTTTAATATATATATAATTATGATTGCGACCAGTGATTTTCCTATTTGGGGACTGTGAAATTTCTTTCTGTTTCAACTCCATGTCTTATCCACATTTACTTGATAAAATAATTAAAGCATTCTTCAAAAACCCTAGAGCATTAATGCTCAAAATTAGTTGTCTAATAATTATATCATGGATTGCTTTAGTATATATTGGCCCAGGAAAATGAGAAATAGTCAGTGCAATGATAAATATTAGTAGAATACTTCCTGTTATGACACCAGCTTGCATTTGTAATAAAAAGTCTTCTTTAGTGCTAACAGCACACTTCCCTAGCAACCTTAATATGATCTAGCCTGTTTGCATCAATTTGTGCTGACTTCCAAAAGCTCTCCCTGTTCTTGTAGCATGCCGTGGATTCTGGTGTGGTGAGATTTAGCCAAGGAGGGAACTATTCACACAGTCTTGTGCAATAGCTATATACAATTTATTTACAAAAGAAATAAATAGCTATAAACAATTTATTTACACACCACCAACTCGTAGGCACTCAACGAAATTGATGAGCAGTCGGGTTAGAACAGATAAAAGGAAGTACTTCTTCACCCAAAGAGTGATTAACATATGGAATTCACTGCCACAGGAGGTGGTGGCAACTACAAGCATGGACAGTTTCAAGAGGGAATTAGATAAGCATATGGAGCAGAAGCCCATCAGTGGCTATTAGCCACAGGGTATAGATGGGAACTCTCAGTCTGGGGCAGGTGATGCACTCTATTCTTGGTGCTGGGGGGGAGAGAGCAGTGGGAGGGCTTCTAGTGTCCTGGCCCCACTGCTGGACCTCCTGATGGCACCTGGTATTTTTGGCCACTGTGTGACAGAATGTTGGACTAGATGGGCCATTGGCCTGATTCAACATTGGCTTCTCTTATGTTCTTATGAGTGTGGAGTCTATGGCATTTTACCTGTCTGAGGTCCCACCCCTCCTCAAACCTCACCCTCTCCAGGTTCCATCCCTCAAATCTCCAGGAATTTCCTACCTGGAGTTGGCAACTCTATCTCCTTCCCAGCCAATTATCAACCTACCTTTATTTCCCCCTCACTCTTCAACTTTCCATCTCCCCCCAACCTGCAGCCTTCACTGTACTCTGAAGCTCTGACTGCCACATCACGTTGGCTGTCATGGGGGGCGCGTCTCAGCAGAGTATAAGGACACAGAGTTCACCATTTTCTCAAGGGGAACTGATCATTCTCTGCCATCTGGAGAGCAGTTGTAATTCCGAGTGATGTCCAGCCCTCACCTGGAGATGGGCAACAGTGGTTTTCCAGGAAGAAAATTAGTCTTTCTCTGCAATGGGGATCAAAGCAGGTAACATCATTCTCCTCTCCCCCTTTTGACTTGCACAACAACCCTGTGAGGTAGAGTGCATCACCTGCACCAGACTGAGAGTTCCTAGCTATACCTTGTGACTAATAGCCACTGATGGACTTCTGCTCCATATGTTTATCTAATTCCCTCTTGAAACTGTCTATGCTTGTAGCTGCCACCACCTCCTGTGGCAGTGAATTCCATATGTTAATCACTCTTTGGGTGAAGAAGTACTTCCTTTTATCTGTTCTAACCCAACTGCTCAGCAATTTCATGGAGTGCCCACAAGTTCTTGTATTGTGAGAAAGGGAGAAAAGTACTTCTTTCTCAACCTGCTCTATCCCATGCATAATCTTATAAACCTCGATCATGTCACCCCTCAGCCGTTGTTTCTCCAAGCTAAAGAGCCCCAAGCATTTTAACTTTTCTTCATAGGGAAAGTGTTCCAACCCTTTTATCATTCTAGTTGCCCTTCTCTGCACTTTTTCCTCTCCAAGAAAAGGATTTTTTTCTGGCGTGGGCCCTTCCATGATGGAAATCATTTCTTGTGGAGGAGTTAGCCCCCAGGCCAGTTTGGTGTAGTGGTTAAGTGCATGGACTCTAATCTGGGAGAACCAGGTTTGATTCCCCATGCCTCCACTTGCAGCTGCTGGATGACCTTGGGCAAGCCATAGTTCTGACAAGAGCTGTTCTTGAAAGGGCAGGTCTTGAAATAGCTCTTTCAGCCCCACCTAACTCACCGGGTGTCTGTTGTGGGGAGGGGAAGGGAAAGGAGTTTGTAAGCCACTCTGAGACTCTAAGTGAAGGGTGGGGTAAAAATCCAATCTCCTCTTCCTCCTCCTCCTCCTCCTTCTATCTTTGAACCAAAGCTGATTTCTTCTCTTGGATGGTGAGGAGAGAGGCCCTGAGCACTTTTCTTCCTGTTGGATGCCTGCTTCTGAGGGACTGCAGCTGGACCAGCTTCAACAAGAAAACAGCACAGAAAACAGCACAGAAGACCCAGAGGGTGGGGGGGGGGCAGAACGGGCTTCTCTGGGGCCTACTGCCCCCATAGAAGGCCCAGGGGGTGGGGTGGGGGCAGAAAAGGGCATCTCTGGGCCTACTGCCCCCATAGAAGGCCCAGGGGATGGTGTGGGGGCGGAAAAGGGCTTCTCTGGGCCTACTGCCCCCATAGAAGGCCCAGGGGATGGTGTGGGGGAGGCAGAAAAGGGCTTCTCTGAGCCTACTGCCCCCATAGAAGGCCCAGGGGATGGTGTGGGGGGGTGGAAAATGGCTTCTCTGGGCCTACTGGCCCCATAGAAGGCCCAGGGGATGGTGTCCGGGGGCGGAAAAGGGCTTCTCTCACCTGCCTTGGCCTTGAAGGCCTGTCCCTTCACTCAGTCTGCAGAGGGTCCTCTCCTGTCGGAGGACCGGAGCAGACTGAGCCGAAGACACTCACCAGGGCTGACATGGGTGGGACTTTGCCAAGCAGCCAGTCAGCCCTGTCCAGCGTCTTCTGACTGACAGTTCTTGAGCCCAATCAATTATGGCGACCATAGAATGTTGTGGAACAAAAATTCAAATATTAATAAGGACAGGATGCCTGGGTTACATACAATCATATTTGCACATGGAGTGAGGGAAGAAGTCAATAAAACCATAGTTACAAGCAACTGTCACAGCATTCAAGTGATGCATTGAAGTCATTTCCTGTTATGCAGCCAGAAATTACATCATCATGTTACCACACATTGCTCTGGCCTCCGTATTTCCCCCCGCTGCTCATCAGAGTGGGGGGGCAATGGGAGAGGGCATAGGAGTTCCTCCCACCCACACCTTGGATATGGCAGGCTTATCCCAAGCAATACATTTAGGAATCTGAAAGTTAGGGAACATGCAAAGGGTTTTCCAGACTACTTCTGAGTGAGACCATTGGTCTGTCTCGTTCAGTGGCAGCAGCTCTGTGGATAGTCTCAAACAGGGATGCCACTAATTTTGCACGGTATATACTTGAGGGTCAAATTTACTATGTTAAATTGTGAGAATCAAATGTGAACTGGATCTGTTCAGTTCAGCACTGAATGACCTGAATGCTTGCTAAACAGGTTTGCATTGTGTTTTTAAAACTATGCATGCCCAAAAACACTGCCAATCGAAACAGATTTATGTCACTAAGGACTACTTCGAGAAACAGTGAATGGTGAGATTTTTTTTAACACAGCATTTATTTATAACCAATTTATATGATTTATGATGGATGTAACAACTGCCTGCTGAGCAGAGCACTGACACAGCAAGGATGAAAAGGAGAAATCAGTTGGACTGTGTGAAAACCTGGAATTATAATAATGCAGTTTTAGAAAGGAATGCAGTGAAGAAACCTGTCGAGTGGGCATGAAAGGGTCGATGAACATATGAACAATCTACTGGAAAATTGGCTGTCTGGTTAAGACTGGCAGACAGGAAATTAGCTGAACTGCTGGGTGCTTGCACATCTGTAATCTGAGATCGAGAAAGGCCTTTAACTGGAGATGCCAGGAAAGGAACCCAGAACCTGCCACATCCAAATCATGTACTCTACCAGTGAGTGACAGCCTCTTTCCTTTTGGGGGCCATATTCCTATAATATTTCACCTTTTAGTGTCTTCAAAGCTCTGTCCATGCAAGTATCTCAGTAATCCTCTCCTGAAACCCTTAAAATAGGATCCTTCTGCCCCATACTGTAGAGAAAGCTTGAGTCTGACCATCCAATGTATTTGTAGATATCAGATTTGAGCCCAGTTTGCAGCTCAGTCTTACAACTTCTTACTCTGATTAAAAGTGTTCCTCCATTCCTCCATTCATTTTTTTCCTACTAGTCCATGTGGCCCACATGCTGATCACCTCAGAGATCAGCATGTGATGAGCATTGCCTACACAATGTGCAAGATCTTGGGCATGAAAAACCCAAGTTTCAAGACAATGTTTTCTACATTTTCAGTTGAATATATGAAGATGCCATTATACTTGGTCTATAAAAGTCAGCATCATCTACTTAGTCCAGCAGTGGCCCTTTAGAAGTCTTTCACCTTCACCTACTACATGACCTTTGGGAACTGGGACTTCTGGGGGGTAGAACATGGGACCTTCTTACATGCAAACCAGCTGCTCTACCTCTGAGCCACAGCTCCACTCCCATTAAGGCTTCAAACTGGGAATATAGGCGAGATGGATATAGATATACCTTCAGAAACATGAGCTGAGGCAATCTGCAAACAGCACAAATAAATAAAGTGCATGTCAATGATGAATTCTGAGCATTGCGATGATTTACAATGCTTCTCAAATAAGGCCTCTCAAAGGCTTCTTAGATTTTGTTTCCTGCCTCTTGGTCACAACCTAATATTTATTCATTCTTTGCGGAAGTGATGTGATCTATTATTACTGGCTCTGTGATTCTCACAACTGGGCTGTCTTATTCTGCAGTCAGGTCTTGAAGATTGTGGTTAAATCCCAGTGCTACTTGTCGGGTCAAAAATTCTAGCCATGTCTACTTTGAGCATCTAAGGCTCAACATCTTTTGGATTGATAGTCTGGAGCACAGCAAAAAACCCCAAGGAAGATTTCAGATTTCATGGACAGCTGAGATAAGTTAGTCTCGGTAACAATGATCGGCACTGGCAGGCCTCCGCTTGAGGGAAGCCAGCAGTGATGTAGCTTTTCATCACCACCAGCAGACATATCACTCTTCATATCAGCACAGAAAAGCTACAGAGAAAAGAAAATAGGACTGCAAAAGGATTCATCTGTGCAAGGAATACCAAAGATGATAGGGTTCCTGCCGTTCTCAATAGCAATCTGGAAATCCCAGCACGGTTCTTAATAGTAACAATGGAAGTTCCTCCCCCCCCCATTTCTGCTCAGTTCCACTTCCAACTACTTCATTTTTTCAGGATGAAATTGCTGTGTTTTTAAGCAGGGCACTTCATGGCAAATTTAAAGCATTTTTTTTAGCACCATGAGTCAACAAGATATATGTCAGATTCAGGAATACCCCTTTAAACTCAAGAGTGAACTAAACCCAAAGAATGGCTCATCCATGAGGCAAGGTGAGGTTTTAAACGTCAGGTGGCAGATTTTGGGGTGTGTGTATAAACTCTTTCTGTGTGGGTTTTATGGGGCTGCCTTGGGAATGGAACTTGCAATAAAACTGATGTAGTAGACACATACATATAGCAGTGAACAGGAAATGAAAAAGATAGGGCCAAACTAAGGCTGCAGTCAGACAACAGGCTTAGCTCAGTCTGGCCCTGCCTCTAATCCAGGGTTTTTTGTAATGGAGGGTGGGGAGGGTGTTGCCAGGAAGAGGTAAATAGAGTAAAGATGTATAGGTAACTGAGCAATAAATACAGCTAAGACTGGATGAAGGCAATTGGTAAGACCTATGAATAGCAGCAAATTAGCATGCAGCATAATAAAATAGTTTACGAAGAGATGTGAGAACTGAATGATGTTAGCATGTGTAGTGAGATAAGAAATCAATATCTCTGTTAAGCCCTGGGGGGGTTGCATTGTCCTGAGTGTTGTAATAACTTGTAACTCAGCAATCTCCCATTCTAGTCTGTTTCTAAAATTTCTTTGCAATAAAACAGCTACTTTAAGGTTCCCTGTTGAATATCCTAGAAGGCTGAAGTGTTCTCCTACATTAGGGGTGTCAAATGTGTGGCCCACAGGCCAGATCAGGCCCACTGCAGGGCTGCAATCTAGCTGGAAAGCAGCTGACTCTGTGCTGCTTCCTGTATCTATCATCACAGCTCCTTCTGGCCATTTTCTCCTAGTTCCTGCTTCATAGGAGAAAAAGAAAGCTTTCCCTCAATTGGCTGAGGGCTGAGGGAAAGAGCCAGAGAGAGGTGAGAAAATGGCATCTTGTGGGACTTCTAAGAAGACCGGCAATATTTTATTCTAGGTAGAAGCACACTTTTTCTTCAGAGGGAGGGAGGGAGCACCCCAGAAAAAGAGAGAGAGAGTCCTTTGTTTAAGACCCCAAAATGTTTTTATTCCAGATATATGAGAGAGAGAGAGAGAGAGAGAGAGAGAGAGAGAGAGAGAGAGAGAGAGAGAGAGAGAGAGAGAGAGAGCACTATCCCATGGAACTTGGAGAGATCCCCCTTTCTATTTCTAACAGATGGGTGTGGGGGAGAAACCTAACAGCACAGCTTGCGTTCCTTATTAGTGAAAGGGAGTGAGAGTACAGCAGCACCTTAATGACTAACAAAATTTGTGGCAGGAAATGAGCTTTCATGAGTCATTGCTCACTTCTTCAGATACAGCTGGAATGTGAGTTCATCTGTCCTTATATCTTGGAGAATGAAGTGATTTCAGATGCCAAAAGCAGGGGTCTTTTCGTAGAAAAACAGCTGCAGGAGCTCATTAGCATATGCTATGCTAATGAGCTATTAGGCTATTAGCATATGCCACGCCCCCTGACATCACCGGAAGTGATGTCAGAAGGGGAAGCAAAAGGGGGGAGGCATCTTCAAACCCCCCTTCCGTAGCTGGTCTGGGTGGGGGAGCAAAGAGAGAAGGGGTTTAAAATTTAAACTCCTTCTCATGAGAGTTGGGCCACGGAAGGAGGAAAGAGGGAAGGAAAGAGAGAGAGTAGAGAGAAGGAAAGAAGGAAGGAAAGAGGGAAAGAAAGAGAAGGAAAGTGGAGGGAAAGAAATAGAGGGAAGAAGGAGGGAAACAGGGAAAGGAGGAAAAAGAGAAGAGAAGAAGGTGGGAAAGAAAGAAAGAAAGAGAGAAGAGAAGAAGGAGGGAAACAGGAAAAAGAGAGAAGTAAAGGAGGGAATGAAAGAAATTTGGCGGCAATTTGGCCCCATTATATCCTATGGGCCATTGAAGTCAATGGTGAAAACATAGGGTATATTCTGGGAGCTGGAGGGGAAGGGGTTTGAGGAGAGGCTCCAAACTCACAGAAGAGCTGATGGAGCCTCTCCCCAAGATACCCACCAAGTTTCAAGAACATTGGACCAGGGGGTCCAATTCTATGGGCCCACAAACAGGTTGCCCCTATTCCCTCCATTGTTCTCTATGGTGAGAAAAAAAGTTATTTTTTTCCCACCATAGAGAACAATGGAGGGAATAGGGGCAACCTGTTTAGGGGCCCATAAGATTGGACCCCTGATCCAATGTTCTTGAAACTTGGTGGGTATCTTGGGGAGAGGCTCCATCAGGTACCCTGTGAGTTTAGAGCTTCTCCCTCAAATTCCCTCCCTCCAGCCCCCAGAATATACCCTATGTTTTCACCATTGACTTCAATGGCCCATAGAATATAATGGAGCTGAAATTGACATCCGGCTGCCTGAAAGACTCCCCGGGACGCCGGCTGGGGGCAGGGCTTGGCTCCTGAGCTCCCGGAGCTGCGCTCCGGTGCGCTCCCCCAAAAAGACCCCTGGCCAAAAGACAATAGCAGGCATTGGTAATGAGAGAAGAAACCTAAGTCTCAATTCAGTCCAGGAGTTTGCGCTGTCTTGAGCTTCATGATCAGTTGCAATTCAGCAGTCTTTTTTCTAGTCTACCTTTGAAATTCCTTTGTAAGAGAACTGCTAGTCTTAGGTCAGCAACAGAATGCCCTGGAAGATTAAAATGCCCCCCCCTTGCTGGTTTTTGAATGTTTTGGTTTCTAGTGGTAGAAAGAATAAGAGTCCAGTAGCACCTTTAAAGATTAACAAAATTGTGGTAGGGTGTGTGCTTTTGTGAGTCACTGCTCACTTCTTCAGACTTATTTCCATTTATTCTTTGCATCCTCTGGACCAGTGTTCCCTCTAAGCTGTGGAGTCTTGTGAGCAAAATTTCTACTTTGTGAGTTACTGGCATTAAAGTTGTGAGCAGGCGATTTGGCTCCTGCGTCAATTAGTTTGCTCTGGAGCCATCCTTCCTGAGCGGAGACAAAAATGTGTGAGCCGGAGGCTAAAAACCTGTGAGCTAGCTCACACTAACTCAGCTTAGAGGGAACACTGCTCTGGACTGAATTCTCCTGTACCAAATTGAGACATAGGTTTCCTGTCTCATTTTCAATGCTGATATCTCCACCCCTCTGCATATCACACCTAATACAATCATGCCTGCTATTGCCATTCAGCATCTGAAATCATCTTTTTTAAAGTTTATATCTCCAGTGCTTGTATTATATTTTATGGCACACATGGCCTGGCCCGGCAAAGTGACATTTATGTCAGATCCAGCCCTCATAAAAAATGATTTAGACACCTCTGCCCTACAGGTCTCTCGGTTTTGTGATTCTTGATGTCAGATTTGTGTCCATTTATCCTTTGGTGTAGGATTTGACCTATTGCCCTATGTAGAGAGCTAAAGGGCATTGTTGGCATTTAACATGTCACAAACTACCATGAACTTCATCAAAATTTGTGGAAGTTCATGGTGGTTCTTCAGTTTGTGAACATTGCTTCAAGAACCATGAACCACCCCAAATTCATGATGAACTTTAATTCATCAGCTGGCTCATGCCAGTCCCTAACTCTCTATTCTCTTGTCTGTTCTACTACTCCTTGTTTAGCCAGAATGCTGTTCACAGGGACTTCTTGTCAGCTAACCCCTCCTCTTCCTGCTTCTTTGTCAAGATGCTCTCTCAGCATCCTTCTCCATTCTAGCTTAGATTGATAGCTAAAATGCATAGAGTTCCTAAACAATACAGGTCATCCATTGCTTTTCCAAAGCCCTGTGTGGACTTTATTCCACAGCATTTCATTTCTGCTGTGGAAACCAGCTCTAAAGCTAATAGCATAAGAGTGTCATTAATAAATAAATAGTAGCTCCTTTTGCATTCTGGATGTAGGATGATTGTGGTGGTGGTTATTGTGTCCTTAATGCTAGGCATCAGATAGAATTGTCAGCTCTGGGTTGGGAAATACCTGGAGATTTTTTTTGGGGGGGAGCCTAAGGAGGGTTGGGTTCGGGGAGGGGAGGGGAGGGACTTCAGTGGGGTATAATCCCATAGATTCCACCTTCAAAAGCAGCCATTTTCTCCAGGTGAACTGATCTCTGTCACCTGGATATCAATTGTAATAGTGGGAGATCTCCAGCCTCTATCTGGAGGTTGGCAACCTTAGCATCAGAATAAGGAGGCAGCACAGCTCCAGACAGGAGCACTGTTTAATGATTCAGGTTCTTTCTCACTGGAGCTGCAGTAACAACAACTTCCTTTCTCACTGTTCCTGCCCACATGGAGTCCTGGAGGACATTTGGCCAGTCTAAAACACTGGCCTGGGTGAAAGAAACAGAGTTGTCAAAGACACCACAGTGGTGAGGTAGGGATGAGGGGAGTGCTTCAAGGCAGCCAGTGATGATGATGGCCTCAGGTAGCAAAACATCTTGAGCTGCCACTTCCATGGATAAAGCTGGATGAGATGTATGAATGGTGGAGCAGAGCAGCATTACTGGCGGCTTCTTCTTCTTCTTCTTCTTCTTCTTCTTCTTCTTCTTCTTCTTCTTCTTCTTCTTCTTCTTCTTCTTCTTCTTCTTCTTCTTCTTCTTCTTCTTCTTCTTCTTCTTCTTCTCTGTTCTCCAGTACCTGGGAAAAGTCTTTTCCAGTATGGAATTTGGGGAGTCTGGGCCAAGACGGAATCTTGTACCATCTTCATCTAAAGGACAAACCCCTCCTAGATATCACCCGATGCAGCTCCAATACCTGTATGAAGCACATGTTATGCTGTGCCTCATTCATACTTTACATTATAAGTATATACAAACATGGAGAAAAAAATGAATGGGTGAAATAGTCCTGACTGACTTCCACCACCACCACCCATTTCCCCCTGAATCCATGACATACAGCACAATCCTAAACAGAGTTATGTCCTTCTAAACCAGTGAATTCAATAGCGTTAGAAGGGTGTAAGGCTGCTTAGGACTGTGCTGATAGTACACTGGAAAGTAAGGAAAGTCCTTGAGACAGCCACCTGGGGTGTCGTTTGCTCTGCCTCTGTTGAACCACTTCTCAGGACCAAATGATTCTCGTCTCCAAGGATCCAATAAGAGGCCTATTATGAGCGCTAAATTTGGGGGGGGATGACTTTTTTTAGAAAGAAAAAGAAACAATCCCTCCCAAACTAATTTCCCTGCTGTGAATTAAACCATTTTTCTTAATATAGCGAGCAATTAAAAAGCTTTCTATAGCACCAAAGTAAATGCACTTTACACAGAGAGAATGCAAATGCCTCCAGTGGTAGCATTTTTCCTTTGCCAGCTCTCAGCGAGTGGCCATTTAGCTTTAATTGTTCCTAACAGTGTAGGCCAATTAAGAATGACATCAGCAGAGCAAGGATTGTTTGTTAATCTGTAAAAGGTATACCAGACAGTTCCTGTTTTGCCGGAGGTATCTAACCACATGGGAGAGGGCAGGAGAAGGGAAAAACATTTAACCAGCTGGAACTCTCCAAAAAATCCATGAATATTAGCAAGCTATCAGTGATAAGCATGATAAATGGACAGCAATAATGTAACAGAATCAAACTTGACCAAATGTATATCTGTCTGACACAAGGAGGAGGAGATTGTATTTATACCCCACCGTTCACTACCTGAAGGAGTCTCAAAGTGGCTTACAATCTCCTTTCCCTTCCCCTCCCCACATCAGGCACCCTGTGAAGTAGGTGGAGCTGAGAGAGCTCATGAGAGAACAACTCTGAAACAACTTGTAACTGACCCAAGGTCACACCAGCAGCTGCTTGTGGAGGAGTGGAGAAACAAACCCGGTTCTCCCAGATTAGAATCTGCGCTCCTAACCACTACACCAAACTGACTCTCAAGGAATACCAGGGTCATGATGTGATACAGGTACTACAGACATACAGGTACAGGTTCTACAGAACGTACAGATAAAGGTATAAGCAAAAAAGAAGAAAAAAAAGAAGCGATCCCTCTAAACTGAGTTAGTGTGAGTTAGCTCACAGTTGTGTAGCCTCCACCTCACATATTCTTGTCTTCGCTCAGGAAGGATGGCTCCAGAGCAAACTAATGTATGCAGCAGTCAAATCGATCACTCACAACTTTAATGCCAGTAGCTCACAAAGTAGAATTTTTGCTCACAAGACTCCATAGCTTAGAGGGAGCGTTGCTCACAACCTCACCCTCCTTCAGAGACGAGTATATGCTTGAATACATCGCACAAATGTAAGTGTTGCAGTTTTAACTTTTCTGTGGTTGAACTATGTCTGCTAATTCCTGCTTCTTCTTTTGACATTCTGTGCTGTGATGGTTAACAATCCTGAAAAGTCACCTGGAAGATCAGCAAGAGAGGATGGGAGGGACCACACCTAAACCTTCCCAGCCCAGCCTCTGCCACCACCAAGGCCTCCGCAATCCCTACCAATGCTTCACTAACCACTAAGCCAGTTTGGTTTAGTGGTTAAGTGCGCGGACTCTTATCTGGGAGAACCGGGTTTGATTCCCCACTCCTCCACTTGCACCTGCTGATGTGACCTTGGGTCAGTCACAAGCTCTGGCACAGCTGTTCTCTCAAGGACGGTTTCTGTCAGAAGCTCTCTCAGCCCCACCTACCTCACAGGGTGTCTGTCGTGGGGAGGGGAAGGGAAAGGAGTTTGTGAGCCGCTCTGAGACGCCTTTGGGCAGTGAAGGGCAGGGTATAAATCCAATCTCTTCTTCTCTTCTCTTCTTCTTCTTCTTCTTCAGCGATGCTCAATTGATGGCGGTAGAAAGTACTGTCAAGTCCCCACTGACTTATGGTGACTCCATGGGGTTTTCAAGGCAAGAGACATTCAGAGGTGGTTTACCATTGTCTGCCTCTGCATCATGACCCTGGTATTCCTTGGAGGATTCTCCTCCAAATACTAGCCAGGGCCAACTCTGCTTACCTTCCGAGATTTGACAAGATCAGGCTAGCCTGGGCTATCTGGGTCAGAGCACTCATGTGATAACCGGGGGCAAAATTCCATCTCTGAGCCTAACTCCCAAATAGGACAGACTCATAGACAGAAAGGGTAAACCCTGCAGGCCACTTCCCAGACCTCTTTGGAGAAGAAGTGGGATACATATACAGTAATAAATAAATGGCTGCCTGCATTATTAACAAAAGGAAGCAATCTTAAGTGTATTAATTTCGAGTAATACCTAGTGCAATGGAGCCCATATTTACAGCTGCCCTGGATGAACACATTTCCCGCATCCTGGTAAGGACATTGAAGAGTAAGAGATTTATCCCTCACTTTGAAAGAGAACAAAGTTCGAGTCCAATGGCACCTTTAAGATCAACAAAGCTTTATTTAAGGTGTGAGCTTTCGTGTGCATGCACACTTCATCAGACGATGAAATGGAATTACATAGCATAGTTATATATATAGGAGTGGTTTGTTAAATTAGCATGCAAAATAGTGAGGACATATTTTTTTTAACAGATCAAAAGAATGATAAGCTTAGTTCCTGGTTATCATCTGTTTTGGTTCAACTGGGAGGAAAAACAACATAGGTAATAAATATGTTAGAACTGGAGATTGATGTGCCCTAATTTGTGAGAATCCCATCCATAGACCCCATCCATCTCCTTTCAAGCATGGAGGTGAATTTTACAGCATCTTGGCTGTGTAGTGTGTTTTCCTTGTCCCCAACACAAAGAACTGCTTTTAAATCTACCATTCCAAATTACATTACATATTCAACTATATTCTTAATTGCTAAGAGTAGTAATAACATTTTGCTTCAATAAAACATGGAGTTAACTGACAGAACACTTTCCCTGGGGTACAGTGTCATGTCAGAGATCAACAAGATAATGCATTGCATTACAATCGCTATTATAATATACAATCTCAAAGAAAAGAAAAGAAAAGAAAAGAAAAGAAAAGAAAAGAAAAGAAAAGAAAAACATCAAAATATAGGAGATGTATAGCCCTTCTTGGTGAGAATACATATGTGAGGACTGAATGAGTTAGCATGTGTAATGGAATAAGAAACCAATATCCCTGTTAAGTCCTGGTGGGATGTTTGTTCTGAGTGTTGTAATAACTTGTGATTCAGCTATTTCCCTTTCCATTCTGTTCCTGAAGTTCTTTTGCAAAAAAACAGCTACTTTGAGGTCAGCCATTGAATGTCCTGGAAGGTTGAAGTGTTCCTCTACAGATTTCTCAGTCGTGTGATTCCTGATGTGTGATTTGTGTCCATTTATCCTCTAGCATTGTGTCCATTTATCCTCTGGCAGTTTGTCCTATGTAGAGAGCCAAAGTGCAATGCTGGCATTTAATGGCATATACAATGTTAGAAAATGAGCAAGTGACCGTGCCTGAGATGGTGTAGTTGGTGTGGCTGGATCCAGTGACTGTTTTGGCAGGGTGTATATGGCAGCAAGGTTGGCATCTGGGTTTATTGCAAGTTCTGGTACCAATGTTATGGTTCAAATTAGATGTTGCATTATTGTGGGTGAGGAGCTGTTTGAGATTGGGGGGTTGTCTATGTGCAAGGAAAGGTTTACCTCCCAGTATTTGTGAAAGAGAACTGTCATTGTCCAGTAGAGGTTCTAAGCCATTGATGATGTGTTGGACTGTTTTGAATTGAGAGTTATATGTGACCACAAGGTGTATTCTGTTATTGTCCTTTTTGGGCTTGTCTCTGGGTACCATTCTAGCTTTGTTAATCTCTTTCCTGACCTCATCAGGTGGATACTTTAGTTCCAAAAAGGTCTGTTGTAGATCCCTAAAAAGGTGTAGTGACTATCATGCATTGCACCTTCATTCCCCATCTGGCATTCCCTTCTACAGGAGCTAATGAATGGACTCAGTCTTCTACCCTTCTCACCAATATCTCATTCTTCAAGGCCTTCTTTAACAGTGGCCGAGTTCAGACTGGCAGTTTGGCCCGATATAGGCATGTTTCAGAAATGTTTCACAAATGGATGAAAGGGGCCGGTTCACACAAGCCCAGCTGTCAGGCGTTCCCCAGCCGTAATCAAGCTGTCTTGTAACGCTTCCCTCCCGAGTTTAAAAAGTACCAGGTGAAAATGGTAGCAAACCCTGGAGAGCGCGTTGATCCTGCTTCCCAGAATTGTGAATGCTCCCTTGCGCTTCCTCCCTGGTATGCTCCTGCATCATTCGGTGCAGTGTGACCGGGGAATACCCGGAACAGGTTGTTCCGGGTCTTTTTGTCATGACTCCCTCGTGTTTCATACTGCCAGTCTGAACTCAGCAAGTGTTTGTGCTTCCTTACTTCCTACGACACCCACACCTTCCTTCCAGTCAAGTTTCTGCACTTTTCCATCTTCCATTTGTTTCCCTTGAGTCTGACTGCCTGTCCCCATATTTCATAGAATCCTAGAGTTGGAAGGGGCCACACAGGCCATCTAGTCCAACCCTCTGCTCAATGCAGGATCAGCCTAGAGCATCCCTGACAAGTGTTTGTCCAGACGCTGCTTGAAGACTGTTGTTGAGTGGGAGCTCACCACCTCTCTAGGCAGTCGATTCCACTGCTGAACTACTTTTACTGTAAAATCTTCCTGGTGCTTAAGCCCATCTGATGTATAAAAGTCCTTTGGGGGTATTACATCTATGTATATTGGTAGCCCAGCAGCCATTCATAACAGGAATGTGCTGTGCCAAGATGTTCCCAAAATGTGACATCACCATGTTGTCTGAACAGTATGTCTTTTATATGTATGTGCAAATTAGAATCTGAAAAATAGAGTGGTTAGTTTGTACATACTGAAACTTTATGTGCTTTATGTGCATGCAAAATACACACGGTACCTGTTTAGACAACACACTGAATACATGCATCAGGAAGATCTATCTGCGGTTGGGAGGCTTCTGGTGTGAATGGATATAACAACTTGAGAAGGACAGTAGCAACATGGCTATGCCACAATCTATGAAAGCACAAAACTATTGCTCATCTTAAACATGGAGAAATGAGAAGGAGTTTTTCTTTTCTGGTTTCTTTCCATTTTGTACTGTCATTTCTGCCTGTTCTATTAAATTATGTATTATTTTTTGTAATTGTTCATGATAATGAAACGCATAACCAAATTTGTAGATACAGATGCAACATACATATTTCATTCTGTTACTTGCTGACTCTTGTTTGTTCAACTAAAATTGATACAGAAATAATACTTTAGCTAATTTAGTATCTCAGTTTTACATTTCATAATATAATCTATTAAGCCAAAGACATTTACAGGGAATTGGCTTAAATCCTGATGTGGTTGAAAGTAGCATCCATGGGATTAATGGTTTAAAGTTAATTGTTTTTGCTAATATTTTATGTGAAATGTCCTACTCAGCAGAGGTAATGCTACATTTTGCTCACTAGGGATTTTGAGCCAAATTCACGGAAAGCACAGCCCACTGAATTCATTAGAACTTCACATGCTGATGTCAGCAGTGAATCTTGAATATTGCTGGTTTCAGGAAAGACGGGAAAAACCTTTGAGCTGTGAAATTTGGCCAGAAAGGCAAAGTAAAGTGAGGAAAAATAAGTACAAGGAATAGAGATATTTTCAGGACAGTGCAGCTGGGCAGAGAAATTTGAGATATTTAAGGGAGAGATCTTTTTAGGACAGTGGAGCTGGGCAGAGAAATTTGAAGACGTATTTGGTTCCAGCAAAACAGCAGTACATTTCAAGTATATCTGTTCAGCTAGGAAATCTCAGTGGGCTGCTGAAGATCTTGCTTAATGTGGCTTAATGTAATTCTGTGCTCAAAGAATTTGGCCATTTTTGTTCATTTTTACCAGGTATGAAAAACTGCCTGTTTGGGGCTTTTCTTTTCCCAGGCCTCATCTTGCTTCACCAAAATTCCCTATTTTGACCACCATTGCTGCTATTCATCTGGCGTAACAGAAACCATAGACTACTTTATCTTATTCTGTGATTGATGGACACCACTCAGAGACTTCTAGTTTACACCTATCCTGACTAAATCTCGGCAGCCTGTGGAATCTTGCATGATCTCTTTTTTGCTGCCAGATGCCAATCCAGAAATAACACGTTCTGTTCTCAATTTCTTAGCACACGTGGCTTTTTGATGCTGTTACAGAGATGGCCATGCTCTATTTTAATATTTACTGCTTTGTATTTCATTCATCTTGTATCTTTGCTCAAGACCTTCAGTGAGAGGAGTGTAATAAGAAAGGAAAAGATTTCAGAGGTTCCAGCAACTGTAGCAGTTTCTCTCTGTTGAGACTTCCACAGCCAGGAACTTTGCATGTGGGGAGCACAGAATGTTCTACTAAGGGATCCCAGAACTAAGTGGGGGGTTCTTGGTAAGGCTAGGGGCAGATGAGGAGGGTGTTAATGGAAAATAAGAAACGTGACGTTAATGCAGTCTTGTGAGAAATGCAGTTTGGGAACTGTACTACATAAACAAAAAATGAGCAACAGAAAGGAGTCCAATGGCATCTAACAGAACCTATCTAACAGGTGTATTATAGCATATGCTCCCATGGGCTACGTCCTCTTCATCAGATGGATGAGGTGAAATCTCTCAGCAAATACACACATTTAGATGGGGGGTGGGTTTCCCAAAAAGTGGGGTTGAATAGCCATGAATTGCAAAAAATGTTGTGACATATTTATGCAAAGCTCAGAAGTATATAATATAAGTACAGTGACTGCAGTCACAACGACTGTAACTCTGGCCACCAGCAGGGGATGGGGAGTAGGTAGGGTTACCAGCTCTGGATTGGGAAATACCTGGAAATTTGGGGGGAGGGTGAAGCCTGGAGAGGAGAGAGACCTCAGCAGGATATAATGCCATAGAGTCCACCCTCCAAAGCAGCCATTTTCTCCAGGGCAACTGATCTGGGTAATCTAGAGATCAATTGTAATAGCAGGAGATCTCCAGGTGCCACCTGGAGGTTGGCACCCTTAGAGATAGGGTAGCCAGATCCAGGTTGGGAAACTCCTGGCAATTTGGAGCCTGGGGAGCACAGGGACCTCAGTGGGGTACAATGCCATAGAGTCCCCCATCCACAGCATCCATTTTCTTCAGGAGAACTGAAGAAGGTGGGTTGTAATTCCAAGGGATCCCCAGGTCCCACCTGGAGGCTGGCATCCCTACAACCTACCTAGTCATGTTAAGCAGCTAAGGAAATCTGTTTCAGCCCTGGTTAATATCCTGATCATTAAATTTATTAGTAAATTCTAGTCCAGCAATTCCAAACTAAAATCTCCCTTTGAAGTGACTTTGTTGAAGAGTCATGACTTGCAGGTGAGTAGCAGAGATTCATGTTACATTAAAATGTTCCCCTAGCTGGTTCCTAAAATTGCCATTTTTTAATGACAGATGTGTGTCCATTTATTCTTAGAGACTGACCTGTTTGTCCTATGTGGACAACAGAAGGACACTGTTGTTGACAGATGATTGCATATATGATGTAGGAATGTCCAGTCCCTGGGCAAATGTATTAGACGGATGGTCCATTGAAGTACAAGTATCCAGGGTAGGCTGTAGATCAGTGATGACACATTGAAGTGATTTCAACCGAGAGCTGTAGGTGATGAGAAGTGGCATTTTCTGGCACCTGTCCTGTAGTTAGGGTTGCCAGCCTCCAGGTGGTTATACAAATGTGAGTTCACGGGATAGGTTGTAAGTAAACAAAAAACAACTGTGATTTTATTATGCAATCTATTCAATAATTAATTTTTAAGCGTTTATATTAGGGTACAAATTACAAAACACATTCCAGTACAAAATATACAAATATTTAAAAGTCTCCTTGTAAACCAAACTGTCCGTGCCCAAAAGTTCTCTGTATAATACAACTCATAGTGGCTTTACACAGTCCTTCTTTGACGCAGATGTAAATTATTCCAAATATCTGATCAACTGTTGTGGCTCCGATGGGCCAGCTCCACACCCATGCTCAGTCCTTTATCAAGGTACTGTTGCAGTCACTACAAACCATATAAACATATAAGAATGCTCGTGTAGCTGCCTGAAATTAGAAATTTTCAGTTAATTTTGAATTTTTGCCCCATGGACAAGATATTGTGAACAGCTGTGATACTACTTTTTGGATTGACTGTCACCTTTATTGGTACCTATATACACTATGGAAAGAACACCTTGTAAATTGTTGTTATATTAATACTAATTTCACTGAAGAAGTTTAACGAAATGAAGGAATTTATACCCCGGATCCTCCTGGGATGAGCCTTCTTGATGATGACGACGATGATTCTTTTTTTAAATAATTTTTTTATTGCTTTTATCACTACATCCTAACTTCTACAGACTACAGACCTAAAATACAGAGAAGGCAAGGATCTTTATAAAACTAAATTCGATTTCTTGAAGTTTCCCTAATAGTTATGTTTACAGTATAAGTAAAATAAATAAAAAGGTAGATGATGATTCTTCTTGAGATGTTACTTAAAATTTTACTTACCTGTTTTGATGATCCTTCGTGATGATGATTCTTTTTGAT
The DNA here is from genome assembly GCA_029375565.1 of Gekko gecko. Lineage (NCBI taxonomy): Eukaryota > Metazoa > Chordata > Lepidosauria > Squamata > Gekkonidae > Gekko > Gekko gecko. The sequence continues at coordinate 41,820,410 of JAPDNY010000007.1, read as the reverse complement.
ATGTTATTCTAAAATTGCACTTACCTATTGGTTGATTTTTCTTGATGTCATATAAAATTATATTTCTACAAGTGGAGACCCGCAAGAAACTTGCGGGATGGTCATCCCATTCCTCACACCTTTGCTTCCTCCCCTCTACCCTTACCTATCTCACACTCTTTCTCCCTTCTGGGGGTGGAGCCATAGACTCAACCCTCCAAAGCAGCCATTTTATCCAGGGGAACTGATCTCTGTCACCCGGACAACAGTTGTAATTCTGGGTGATCTCCAGCCCTCACCCAGAGGCTGGCAATGGTAGTTCTCATGGAGGAAATGGCTGGTTTGGAGGGTGGAGTCTATGGCATTATACTGGTCTGAAGTTCCTCCCCTCCTCAAACCCCACCATCCCCAGGATCCACCCCTTAAATGTCCAGGAGTTTCCCAATCCAGAGTTGGCAACCCTATTTCCTTCCCACCCAACAGCCAACTTAACCTTTATCTGCCTTTATCTGTCTTCAGCTTTTTGTCTCCACCCCCTCCCCCACAGCTTCTACCAAGGAAAATTATAGTCTTTCTCCACAGTAGGGACCAAAGCAGCTTACATTATTCTCACCTCCTTTTTATCTGCACAACAACCCTGTGAGGTTGGTTAGGCTGAAAGTATGTGACTGGTCCAAAATCACCCAGTCAGCTTCCACCGCAATATGGGGATCTGAACCTGGGTCTTGCAGACCCTACTCTGAGGCTCTAACTGCTGCATCACTGCTGGCTTTCATCGGGTGGCTGCTGAACAGCAGCAAGCAGCCAGGCCAAGTTGAGTCATGCAAATTAGGTGGTATCAAGTCACCCAGAGGGTGCTGCCTAGGGATGCCAGCCTCCAGGTGGGATCTGGGGATCCCCTGGAATTACTGCTCAGCTCCAGACTACTGAGATAACTTCCCCTGGAGAAAATTGATGCTTTGGAGGGTGGACTCTAGGGCATTGTACCCCACTGAGGTTCCTGTTCTCCCCAGGCTCCATCCCCAAATCTCCAGGAGTTTCCAGACCTGGAGCTGGCAACCCCACTACCCCCATCCCCTGCCAGTGCCCGTGGGAGGACCTGGCAACCCTATACTGCTGCCAGGCCTAGGGTTGGCAACCTCCAAGTGGGGCCTGCTGGAGGGTGAACTCCAGAGATCTGTGAACAACAGAGATCTGTCTCCCTGGAGAAAATGGCTGCTTTGGAGGATGGATTCTGTGGCATGATGCCCAGCTGAGGCCTCTCCCTTCCCCAAATCCTGCCCTCCTTGCACTCCACCCCAAAACCTCTAGGAATCCCCCAGCCTGGCCCCAAGGCTCCCTCCCTCCCTCCCTCCCCCTCCCTCCCTCCAAGGCCGAAAGAGGCCTGGAAAGAAAGGGCCCTTCCCCCCACCCTTGACTGACAGAGCCAGTCAGAAGCCTCTCCTCCCCCTCCCCCCCCAACGTTCTAATCTCTCACCGTTGCTGCCTGGAGTCAGGTCCCTGCAGAGGCCATTTCAAAAGGCTTTTGGGGGGAATTCAACTGTCCCTGAAGGGATTTCTTCACTGTTTGGATTTTTCTACAAACCCAGGAAGTCTACTGACTATGTAGGAAAAGCTGTTGGGGGAGAGTGAGGCCCCTGTTGGAGGGAATAGGTATCCGCACAGAAAAAAAAAAGTCTGAAATTAGAATAAGGATTGGATAATCTATACCTTAGTGGAATTATATGTCATTGTAATTGGGTATCATTTTAATATATTAAGAGATACACAAAAGATGATGATGATGATGATGATGATGATGATGATAATTTCACACCAATTCATTCAAAGTTGTTATATTTATTTAGCATCTTATTACAGTGTTTCCACATCTTCTACTGACTAATGTGTAACAGCAGCTAGAATGGCTTCATGTAAGTGGAAAGCATGGCAAAGACATCCTCCTCTATTGCTGCTTTTGCTGTAAAGCTGTCTACAAACAAACAAGGCACATGGTTTATGCCACACACCTGCCTGACAGCTAAGATGCAAGGCAGAGGCCCTGTGCTGTGTTCTTTCATTTTCAAAAATGAGGCAGGACAAGGCTTTTTGAATCATGGAGCCACAGCTTTGGAACTCCTTCCCCATGGAAATTTGCCTGGTGTTGAGCCTAAAAGACATCAGGTGGAAACATTTTTATTTTCTCCAGCCTTTTGGCTAAGCTGATGTATCCTGTTTTATTTCTGTTAGTTCTCCTGTTAGTTTGGTTATGGTACTACACTCTAGTACTGCTGCTTTTATTTCTTTTAAATTGTTTCTCTTCATTGATGCTTTTTTTTGGGGGGGGGTTATTTTTTACCAACATTGTGGCTTTTATTTGCCATTGTGCTGCTTGTCCATTGCTTCTTGTTTTTAGCCTAATTGGTTTTCCTGCCTTGGAAGTGTTCATATTGAGACGATGTTAGATATAAATATTTTAACCAAATCCACAAATGTTTCAAGGTTCTACTGCTCAGAGAATTGGAGTCAGCTATAGGGTTTCCAAATTTCAGATGGGGTCTGGAATTCTCCTGAAACTGTAACTGATCTCTGGGCTACAGAAGTGGAGAAAATGACAGCTTCAGAGGGAGGACTGTATGGGATAGAACAGAGATGAGCAGGAATAGAAATCCCACTGAGCTCTGTCCCCTCCCCAAACTCCACTTTCCCCAGGCACTACCACAAAATCTCCAGGAATCTCCCAAGCTGGAGTTGGCTACCCTAGCTAGTCCTGCTTCTGGCCTGTCCAAAATAAGCTCCTAGTTTGGCACATCTGTGTGTCATGGGAAGGAAGGGGAATACGGCTGCTGTGTCCACACTATGCCGTGGAGTGCAGTAGTGGAGTTAGCAGGCTGGACGACATAAAATGTTCCTCTCTGCACATCTTTCTCTTCCTTATTTGCTCACTCATTTATTAATTTATTTGTATGCTGCTTTTCTCCCAAAGCAGCTCACAGACTAAGCTTTTGATTTGTGCACCTGCAGAGGGTAAATCCCTGCCCTCGACCCCAATTCTGTGCCTTTGGGAAATTGAGGAGTGAGAGAAAAATGACCAGAAAATAGCCTCCATACTGAATCAGCTCTAGGAATTTCCCCATGTCTCTATTGTCCTTAACACAGACATTAGGGGAAATTCCTAGAGCATCACCCAGAAGTGATGTCACATTCTCCCCAAATGCCACCATCCCCAGGCACTTCCCTCAAAATCTCCCAGCATTTGCCTAGGCAGTGCTGGCAACCTTATATCTGACAGATACCAATGTACGAATTACAATACAATACAGTTAAGCTTATAAACAAATCCTGGACTGGTCCTGTTCAGTGAGGCTGCCTAACACAGGTCCCAGGCTGTGAGCCTTAAGCCAAAAGCCCTTTGACCCCACACAGGTTTAGAGAACCTGCAAGGGAAGGAAGACAAATTTAGTTCCAAAGAAATGCAGCTGTTGCTAGATTGCTAACAGTAACAGCAAACCAGCAAGGTCTTCCTTACTTCCTCCCTCTGCCTACTGCCTGTTCCCAATCTGAAAGGGAGCACAGTCAGATGGCCTTGGCTGCACTGCTCTGCAGGAGCAGTAGAAGCTGAGAGGTCAGGGCCATCAGTGTTAGTGGCGGTGGCAGGAAGGGGTAAACATTGGACAGGTAAGTAAGCAGGTCATAAGAGAGGGCTGGATCTGGGGCACAGCCTTCTCTCACCTTGCTAGAAGGTACCACTGGTGGTTCTCTGCTCTTCTTCCTATGAAATGTTTCCTCAGTGCAAGGATGCAGTTTCTGGGTTTGCTTTCGAACATAAAGATAGAAGTCTGGAGGAAAAGAACACAAGAATGAAGGACACATTCCCTTAAATTTCTTTGGAAAGTGTCGAAAAGCTTTTAGTAACAACTATTTTATAATCTCCATCAGTCTAGATGCTTTTTAAGCAGAGTTTTCCATATTTGTTAAGAGGCAGAACAAAGAAATGTGGAGGAGACAGAACTGGGTTGAACACTGGGGCACACAGGGAAGTTTACCAAATTGGGGTGATACTAAGAAATAGGTACCCAACAAAAATACATTCCAGCAGGGAATCTTCTTATTAGCAAGTTCAGGAGCTGCTGATGCTCTGAAGCTATCTGATGAAAAATGTATCATACATCTCTTCATGCTCCATCTCTTTTGGACAGCAAACTGCAATTATTCTTCCTTCCCAAGTCCTTCAAACGATGCCATGCAAATCAATCTTATCTTGCTATATTAGCTCTCAGAATATGTTGCATCCTCTCTCCAATCCCCAGACATATACCAGCTACAGCAGCTCATCCCAGAACAGAAACACTAATTTCTTTCTGTACATGGCTGACTGGCCTCCAAGAATTCCCTCCAGAGACCAAGGTCAAAAGTGCATTGCGAAAAGTTCAGGAAACCTATTACATTTGCTAGGGAGCTGGCAATAGAAATGCTGTAGCGCAGAAGTACTGACTGGACGGGTATTATATTAATACATAGCAGATTAGTATTGCCCTGACCTGAAAGTGAGCAAATGGCCTAGCTGAGGTATTGGTCCGCAAATATGTTGCTTTTATAGACACATGAAAATTAATATCACTCCACTGTGTGCTAATATAGTGCAGTAATATACAGGAGAAATTGGGTGAGGTAAGCCATTTTAATTAACAGCAAAAACGCATCTCTCAATTTTTGTATCATATTTAAAAAGCATGTTCTTGATTAAATGATGGTCATATTGCTGGGATCTCAGTAACAGGACCTGGGTATCTTTCTCCTTGCTCTACCAGGGCAACTTGTAAGAAGAAGGAACTGCAATCAGTTAAAGGCTTGGCTCCCATTTCCCATTAGTGGAAGTGAGCTTTCCTGCCTTCCCCTTCCCACTGCAGCCCACCTATCCCAAGGCAATGCTGCTCTGGGGTGACAGGGGACACTGAGGAATGACATGGGGGGGTCTGCAGTGGGAGGGGGAAAACTGGTGGAAATGGCCCATTTATCCTGGATCCAGCCCTTCAGATCAGAGGGAGTTAGATAACCTGGGGAATTCCACCCAGACATTTTGCATTAGAGGAGGAGGCAACTGAATACAATTGTGGGTGACTGCCACAGTCCTATGGGGAAAAAGATAGGTGCGGCAATACTTCTAAACACACTAATATGCAAAAGAGCTTTCATTTATTACTATTAAAACTTCATGCCATGAAAACATCCTTTGCTGATTTCTGTGTATCAAGCCTCTGCTGAAGAGAAACAAGCAGGCCGGGCTGTGTTTCTTCTGGCCACTTGGTAACCCTAAGTTTCCCTCTGTTATGGAATCAGTCAATGTGATTTTGAATGAAGTTTTGCAGTGAATACATCTAAAATAAGCTTGTGTGTTTCCCCCCCATACCCAATGAGTAATGGTTATTTTTTCCCTTACATTTATTTAATTGTTTGTCCTAGCACGTGATATCTGCTGTCTGCAAAGGCAAAAAATGTATGTCAGACATGAGAACGTTGACTCGCATGCGGCTGTTGAAGCAGCGAATGTCAGAGCAGCTGCAAGAAATTTACATCCATTGTGGAATGCAGCTTTACACAAGGACAGCACCAACATAGCACTGAAAAGAGGGATTTGTTGGAGACATAATGGATACTTTTACTGCACTGGCTTCCTTTTAAGCGTACTGTTTTGATTTTGTCAGGCAAGATTACTGGCTGGTATCATTTGTGCCTAATACCACAATCCTCCAGACCCACGTGTGTGTGTGTGTGTGTTCGTGCGTGTGTGCAACCATACACAAACACAGGGCCAAGCTAAACATTATGTTTTACATACCACACAGCAGCTCAGGCTGGTACCACGGGGGGTGGGGGAAGAAGGGCTTTTAGAAGAAGAAAAAGAAGAGAAGAAGAGATTGGATTTATACCCCACCCTTCACTACCCAAGGGAGTCTCGAAGAGGCTTACAAACTCCTTTCCCTTCCCTTCCCTTCCCCTCCCCACAACAGACACCCTGTGAGGTAGGTGGGGCTGGGAGAGCTCTGACAGAAACTGCTCTTTTTCAAGAACAGCTGTGCCAGAACTATGGCTTGCCCAAGGTCATCCAGCAGGTGCAAGTGGAGGAGTGGGGAATCAAACCCGGTTCTCCCAGGTTAGAGTCCTCCCCTCCAAACTGTTTTCCCATGCACAAACTATGTTGGGGAGAGTTCTTTTGCCAATTTTGCTGCTCCATGTGGAATATCTGTGAACGTAGGGATGCTAGCCTTTAGGTAGGGCCTGGAATTACCGCTCATCTCCAGACTACAGAGATCAGTTCCCCTGGAGAAAATGGATGCTTTGGAGGGTAGACTCTGTGGCAATATATATCACTGAGGTTCTACCCTCTAATCCTCAGGAGTTCCCCAACCTGGAGCTGGCAACCCTACCCCCCCCCAATCCCCTGTCAGTGGCCAAGGGAGACCAGGCAACCCCTGTGAACATGGACCAGAAAAATCAGCGAACTAACCCCCTCCCCAGTGTGGTTTTCATGTGGGAAAACAGCTTTTTTTTTGGGGGGGGAGCAGGAGCACTTCCTCTCTGCGGCATTGTTCTGAACCCATTTGGAATCTCTTTTTCTGAAAAAAAAAATCCCTGTTCCACACAGCTGCCGTGTCTTTTAAAAAATGCAAGGTTAATTTGGCTCAGTAAAGAGACTTCTTTTGTTATCCCAGATTAACAGTTTTAGCTACTCAAATACAATTTTTTGGTTTATGGTCCAGACCTCAATTCATCAGATGCTCAAAGTGGGAACTGTAGCTGATTTGGCTGCATAGGTCTCTCCTGTGCTAGGATTTGGTTCAATGACTGTGTTGAGTAAGCGTTTATTAATTTATACCATGCTGTTCTCCCCAATGAAGACCCAAAGTGGCTTACAACATTGTTCTCCTCTCCTCCATTTAATCATCACAACAACAGTCCTGTGACATAGGTTAGTCTAAGAGGCAGTGATTAGGCCAAGGCCATCCAGTGACCTTCCATGTCAGAGCAGGGGAAGGTACAAAGTAACTTTACGTGGCTTTACATGGAAATGGTAGGTTTCCCTAGCTCAAGCCCACTGATTCTCTCACATAGAGATGAGTTGGGTGCTTCAAGGTGGGTAACTGACTTGGGTGGAGGTGTGATCAGCAGAGACAAAAATGTGACCATTTCCACAGTAGTGAAATTCCCCACATTGACGTAAACTGTGCATTATGTAAAGTTTTCTGCAGTAGATTTTTCCTCACCAGGCACAAACCCAAAGTTTTCTCCTTATCCTGCATTTTCGGAATCCACAGTTTTAGCGAGTTCTGAAAATGTGGGGTAAGAAGGAGAAAACTTCAGGTTTCTGCCTGGTGAGGAAAAATCTACTGAGGAAAATTTCACATAACACAAAGTTTTTAAAACATCAATGCAGGAAATTTCACTACTGTGGAAATGGTCGAGAAAGGGAGGAAGGGCATGCGGTGGGTCTGGAGTCAACAGGATCCCATCTGGCCTTATATAACTGCTGACACCACTCTGTCCTGGCTCCTCACTCTGAGCAACTCCTTGCCCTGGGCTGGCTAAGGTGTTTGAACCTCTACAGAGTCGTCATCTACCTTCATTGGCAGCCTTAGTGCTAATGCTTTTATCTTATTGATTAAACATTAGCCTCAACTGGGGCAAGGGCTTTTTCGGCCCTTGCCCCAACCTTGTGGAGCATGCTCCCACCTGAAATCAGGGCCCTGCAGGACCTATTACAGTTCAGCAGGGCCTGTAAAATGGAGCTGTTCTGCCAGGCTTTTGACTGAGGTGGCGGACATTCAACCATTCTGGCCTCCCCTGTTTATGGCCCCTTTCCCAGTGCCTGCTAGCAGATAATATTATTGGGCACTGGAGCACCCATATTCACCTGATATGAGGCATGGGGTTTGATGATATTGTCTATTGTGCCATCAACTGTTTTATTGCTTTTACTGTTTTATTGTTTTAGCAACTACATTTTGTAAGCCTCCCTGAGCCCACTTGTGGGATAGGGTGGGGTATACATAAATAACAACAACATTTTTGTGGTATTAAACTAAAGATCTCATCAGAACTTATTTCTTTTCTGAATTTGTAGTCTAGGTTTTGTTTTCTTACTTCTTGAATATGATTTACATTCTTGCAGGATGCAGCGATAACTGAGGAGAGTGAAAATGGGTTCTTAGATTTTCAGCCAACTGTGGCTACTGTCTCTTTTGGATGCATTATGTTAATGCAAGGTACCAGCCTGCCAGCAGCTTAACAGATCATCAATACTGAGAGAGTGCTGATCTGTTCACATGGCGGAAGCCTTGGGACTGATGCCAGGTATCACTTCCTACCCCCAAAGGATGTCATCATCAATTAAGTATTGTGGGGGGGGCTTCCCTCCAACCCAACAGATCATATGTGTCAGGAGGAAAATCTGACTCTGCCTGTAGACTCCTTACTTCACTGTTAGCTCTGCACCTAAATTTTATAGACACCAGTGTGGCTATGCCTGAAGTATACATGGGTAAGAATGAAGAATCAGTGTCTGATTCTCTCCCCGCCCCCCCGTGTAACAGTTATTGACAGAACCACACACATTTTTCTGTAAAAGTTATAGGATGACACTTTCTTGCAGCAAATGAATTGGCCATCTGTAACATTATCAAAGACAGAAAACTGCATTTGCACTGTAGGACAGCACTTTGGAAATAGACTATGATATCATTAATTAATCAATTCATCCCTTCATTTTTACAGTTTTCTACCAGTGAGACAGAAGGTGGTGAAAATTTTAATCTTTTGATGACTGGCCTGATCCTCCAGAATGAGATGGGTCCATATATTTAAATAAATCACTTTCTCCCCCTTGCTACCTGCTGCATCTTTATTCTAATAGGCAATATGCTTAGTATCTGGATGTATGTCAATTTGAGTTCAGTGATATTTATGCATGTGTAAACTGCTGTCAAGTTGCAGCTCATGGGGTCTTCAAGGCAAGAGACTAACAGAGATGGTTTGCCATTGCCTTCTTCTTTGCAACAACCCAGGAATTCCTTGGTGGTCTCCCATCCAAGTACTAACCAGGTCTGATCCTGTTTGCTTAGCTTCTGAGATCTGATGAGGTCAGGCTAGCCTGCAACATCCAGGTCAGGGCTCAATGGTACTTATTTCCAAGTAAAGGTACATAAGACTGAAGGCAAGTCATATAAACATCACCCTTAGCATAAAAAGAACTATGCTGCGATCAGATGTGCAGTTTGATCTGTTGCCCTTGCTGTTCCCTTACAGATTTAAAATGGACAATCAGACAGCAACATCTCTCTGTCATGCCCCAGTCATCTGCATCCCGTTCCCCCCCCCCTTTCCTGTGTGTTTCTTTGATACCTGTGAAAGTCCAGTCCTTTTGGGCTGAGCTGGTTTCAAACCGGATTTCCTGTTGTCTGATTGCTCTTTTGCACACCCAAGGAGTCAAGCAGGTCTGACTGGTTTCTTGTTTCCAGCTGCCATTTTTTTTTACTAGTTAGCAATATACTAGTTAGCAATCACCACCCCTCTCTCTCCCCGCCCCCCCCCCAATAGGGGCTTCTCAGAACTGTGATTTCTTTATAAAAGTGTTCAAAGAAGGATGCCTCTGTACTTCAGCATTTTTCTGTGCTTTGGGGAAGGGTTAATTGAAAATATTAGAGAGGGAGGATGACAGTGAACTACATATCCCAGCAGGCTCATCAGTGCTTGTACGCATGCTCAAAGGACAAACTTTTTTAAAAATGGCCAGTGGCCTGACCCCCTGGATGCTGCCGTCTGATTGTTCAAGGACGGGGTGAAAATGCTTTGAAGAGAGTTAAGAGGGTGAGTCTGATCACAATTCTCTGTTACAAAAAAACCTGGATCAATTACTGGCAGGGCCACACTGAGTCAAACTGTACATCTGACCACAGCCCTAGTCACTTATGGTATGTTAAGCAAGGAGTTGGCCTGGGAGAAAGTATTTTGCCCTATGCTATGCTCCCCTCCCCTCTCGCTTTTCTGAGACCAGAATGGCTACTCAGAATTTGGACACAAAAGCACATGGGATGGTTTGAGATTACTTGAATGTCTTAAGCCATAGACAATAATATCAAAAAAATACAAATAGCACATAATGGATTGTCACCAACACGTCTTTCAAGGCAAGCCTCAGCATGAAGCAGCCAAACTAGGTAGCAGCTTTCAGAGGAAATGCTATTTTCCAATACTGAGCATCTATGGGTCATTTTTAAAAAAGGCATGAGGGATTGAAATCATTTTGACATTTTGCTTCAGGTGCTAAAAAGTCTAAATCCAGCCCTGATAAGACAAGTGAAGCAGGCTCAGTTACAGATAACCATATCTTTCATAAACCCAAAGAAGAGTTCTGAGCAATTCAAAAGTTTAAAGGGATTAAGTGAAAGCATAAAGAGATTAAGTACAAGAAAATAAGACAACATCCAACCAAAGAGTACAGAAAAGCAAGTAGAGATAAAGGTAAGAGAAGGATGGGAGAGATTCTATCCCATTAGCCCCAAGGTTTCATCTGAGCCAATGGTTTTCATCTACTTCAGGGAACCCTTTCCATATTGATTTGTCTGCTGAAAACTGCATCTGCTGTGTGTAAAAAGGCTTCCTGGATGCATTCAAACACGTGAGCTGGGCTCTTTATGTATTTTATTTGAAACATTTTTATGCCACCTTTCCACTCAACTTGGGTCCCCAAGGCAATGACCATGAAAACATTAAAACCTTTGAACATTAAAAAGATCATTAAAATGATAACACATGAACTTGCAACAGCAAAACCAAGGAGTGCCAATAACAAATTATTGGGGGTATGCCAAACAAAACAAAACAAAAAGTCTTCACCCAATGGTGGAAGGCAACAAATAGGGTTTATAGTTTGAACAAACAGGTTTATAGTTAGTCATTGGCCTTGCCCTCTCATAAATTTAGAAAAGTCATCCCTAACATAACACCCGTGGACACTATGGCACTCACCAATGGTTTTCCTGGTGCCCATTTGCCCATTTCTTGGTGCCCCAAAGCAAAAAGCCACTCCTGGCTTTCCTGGGCCCCATGGCAGCCATTTTGTGGTGATGCCTAAACATTTCCAAAAGTGCCCACAGGCTCAGTAGTATTGAGGATCCAGCATTCTTATTCTGTATTCCAACTGTCAGTCAGCTTCTTAGTTAGTCTGTGGCCTAGCTAAGACCACTAATATTGGTGATGGCTAGGCAAGGGATACCAGTGCTCCTGGGGAGGGGAAATTATAGTGGTGGGACCAGGCAGGAATGGAAGGGAAGGGGACAGAGAAGTAGAGGAGCTCAGCCGCCTTCCAGCTTGTGTCCCATCCCAAAAGTGGTAGATAGTGGGGCTAGAATTAATGACCCCTCTCCGACATTGGTGTTGTGTAACACCAGGTCCATAAATAATAAGATCATGGTCCTTCGTGGCTTCCTGCAGGAGCAGGATGTGGACCTGGCATGCGTGACCAAGACCTGGGTACAAGATGGGGAGACAGTAGCTCTCTCCCAACTGGCTCTTCCCGGGTTCTCGATCCTTCGCCAATCATGGACTAAGGGGCAAGGAGGAAGAGTGGCCCTGTTCATTCAGGAGGCTTACTCCTTCAGAGAGCTCCTATCACTAAAGCTCACAGGCATAGAGTGCACTGGCTTTGTGTGGGAAGCCAGGGAGAGTTTGGCTGTTTGGTCGATGTACTGTCTGCCCAATGCACTGACGAACAGCTTGTCATCCCTGTTGGAGGCCATATCAGGCTATCATTGGAGCACCCTGGACTGATAGTCCTGGGTGACTTCAATGTCCATGCCAGTGACGTGGCTTCCACACAGGTGATGGACCTGATGTTGTCCATGGTGGCACTAGGACTCTCCCAATACGTAATGGCTCCCACCCACCAAGCAGGGCACATGCTAGATCTGATCTTCATGGTGGGGGTTACAGTGAACCAAATTACTGCCATGGCTATGCCCTGAAGGCCCGCATGAACATGCAGCCCCAACCCTGTTTGAGTGGTAAGCATATTTTAGCTCACCTGTGAAGCCAAATGGACCCTATATGGCTTCAGATGGCCCTGTGCGATCCGATGTCCCCTGGTGGCTTGCTGGATGAGCTTGTCAAGGACTGGCACAGCTGACTCTCAGCAGCCATCAATGAGATTGCCCCTCGATGCCCTCCGTGCCCTCGCTCTAGGCTTACTCCATGGTATACCCAGGAGCTGCGGCTGATGAAGCAAAGGCTCAGACAGCTAGAGAGACAGTGGCGGCGTGCAAGCTGTGGCTGGTTGGCTTAGACAGAGCTGACTGAAATTGAATCTGATGGAGACAGAGGTCCTGTGTGTAAGTCAGAGTGGCCCAAGGGTCGGGATCCCACTCCCAACCTTCGACGGAGCACCGTTGGTGTGAGCACTGGAGGTTAGGAGTTTGGGAGTGTTCCTAGATGCCTCCCTAATGGTGGAGGCCCAGGTAGCAGCCACTGTGAAGTCCGCCTTTTATCATCTTTGGCTGATTAGGCAGTTGGTTCCCTTCCTTGAATACAATGACTTGGCAGCAGTGATCCACGTGATAGTCACCTCAAGATTGGATTACTGTAATGCTCTCTACATGGTGCTGCCCTTGTCTCAAATCCAGAAGCTGCAGCTGGTACAGAATGCAGCAGCCAGGCTGTTGTTGGGTCTTTCCATGCAGGAGCACATTCAGCTTGTGCTAAAAGCACTGCAATTGCTGCCCATAGCATCAGAATTCTATTCAAGGTGCTGGTTATTACCTTTAAAGCCCTTTATGGTCAGGGGCCTACATACTGAGGGACTGCCTTTCCCCAGGGAGCACTACAATCAGGGTCCCAAAATTGCTTGGCCCTTCCAGGCCCCAGAGAAGCAGACTGGCTTCAACAAGGGCCAGGGCCTTCTCAGTGGCGGCTCAGTACTGGTGGAACAAGCCCCCGGAAGACATCAGGGCCCTGCAGGACCTTTTACAGTTCTGCAGGACCTGCAAGATGGAGCTCTTCCACCAGGCCTTTGACTAGTGAGCTACACTTAATAAATCAAGGCCCTGGCCCAATACTCAGGGGTCTTTTTTTTGGGGGGGAGCACACCAGAGCACAGCTCTGGGAGCTCAGGAGCCAAGCCCCGCCCCCAGCCTGCCTCCCGGGGAGTCTTTCAGGCAGCCAAATGTCAATTTCAGCTCCATTATATCCTATGGGCCATTGAAGTCAATGGTGAAAACATAGGATATATTCTGGGGGCTGGAGGGGAGGGGTGTGAGGGAGAGGCTCCAAACTCACAGGGTAGCTGATGGAGCCTCTCCCCAAGATACCCACTAAGTTTCAAGAATATTGGACCAGGGGGTCCAATTCTATGGGCCCCCAAACAGGTTGCCCCTATTCCCTCCATTGTTCTCTATGGTGGGAAAAAAAGTTTGCCTGTGAGTTTGGAGCCTGTCCCTCAAACCCCCTTCCCTCCAGCCCCCAGAATATACCCTATGTTTTCATCATCGACTTCAATGGCCCATAGGATATAATGGGGCCGAATTGCCGCCAAATTTCTTTCAGTCTCTCCTTTCCTTCTCTCCTTTTCCTCTTTCCCTCCTTCTTCTCTTCTCTCTCTCTCTTTCCTACCTTCTTCTCTTGTCTTTTTTCCTCCTTTCCCTGCTTCCCTCCTTCCTCCCTCTCTTTCTTTCCCTCCTTCTTTCCTTCTCTTTCCTTCCCTCTTTCCTTCCTTCTGTCCTTCTCTCTACTCTCTCTTTCTTTCCCTCTTTCCTCCTTCTACGGCCCAACTCTAGTGAGAAGGAGTTTAAACTTTAAACCCCTTCTCTCTTCACTCCCCCATCCAGGCCAGCTGGGGAAAGGAAGGGGATGCTTTTGAAGATGCCTCCCCCCCTTTTGCTTCCCCTTCTGACATCACTTCCGGTGATATCAGGGGGCGTGGCATATGCTAATAGCCTAATAGCTCATTAGCATACCATGTGCTAATGAGCTCCTGCAGCTGTTTTTCTACGAAAAGACCCCTGCCAATACTAATACCAACATTGACAGCCTGTATTACACCGATATAACCAAGACTGAGATGCCAGCCAACTGTATCCTTATGCTGGTGCTACTAACACCTCACCATCGCTATATGATCTGCACTAGCACTTTATGTAGAGTTTTTACATTTATATTTATATTTAATCTAATTCTCTGTTTTACTTGTTCAATAAAATTCTATGTAAGCTACCCTGAGCCTGCTTTGGCAGGGAGGGCAGGATATAAAATAAATAAATAATTGCCCTAGAGTGTACCCAATGCTCTCCAGCAAAAGATCGGCAAAAGTGGGCATCACTCAGGCTTTTTTTTTTTCCCCCAGGGGGGTTTGTCTGCCATCACTCATCTCTGCTCCAACAAACTCCAGAATTCCTACTGCCATGTTTGAAAACCACTGACCTCACATTCTAGTATCATATGGAGCGACTGATACCATCCCAAAATCACAGTCAAAGTAAAAGAAGGTACTTTTTAATGAAATCTTGTCAGCTGTGAAACAACAAAAGAGGTGATCAACTGGGATCAGTTTGCCAACCAACAGCACATGCCAAAAAATGTTAATTTGAATACTTAGTACAGCCTTAGAAATCATTACGACTTGTAAAGGAAGGAAGGAAGGCAAAATGGAGTACAAATGGCTTATTTCATTCAGGCAAAAGGAGTCTTTGGACCTCTCGTGCATGAATCTGCATAGCATTATTATGCAGATTATGTAACCCTATGCAGCATAATGTACATGACCCTGAAATCAAATGTAAAATGTGCTTTAGTTCAAAAATGCTAATGGCAAAGTCATGGGTCAAATGTAATTGCAAGAGTTAGAAAATGGCTTGGTTTCCAATCCAGGAGCTTTTTTAAAGTTAATTAAGATATTGTGCATTAAAATTATATGGAAAAATGGGGGGGGGGGAGTGAGATTAGCCAATTAATTAAACTAAACCTACGGAAGCAGAATAACTTCCTCCAGTGTGTAATGTAGCCAGGGGAAGGAGGGGAGGGGGGAAAGAGGCACTCTGTACAAATAATTAAATAGAAGCCTTTTTCTGAGTGGGATATAATATTTTATATAATAAAAACCATCTTAATTGCATTTAAGTCTTGGCTATGCTGCCATCCATATATCATCCTGATGACCTCTGTAAATGCCTAAATGCCTAGTGTAGAATAAAGGACCATGTATTATTTTAGAGTGCACATATAATTTTTATGGAGTAATCACTATGTTTACATTTATAGAATAGTCTTCCACATTGCTTCAGTGCAGCAAAGACTTCAGTTAAATGGGCCTCATGGTGTGGCAGTATTACAAAATTATAGCTTCTGCTCCAAAAAACGCCATTTCCTCATCTACATGATACAGCAGACTCTCTTTTTTTATATAAACATGAAAAACATTGGAGGTTTTATAAACCAAGAATGGCAGGACCTCAGAACCCAGACTGTAGGAGTAAAGCAGCCCAACTATGGTTAGGTGTAGCCAAGAGCAACATATAGTTTGGATTATTATTACTGCTCTTGTCTAGTGACACTAAACTAAGTTCTGGTTCACAAGGTTTTTATCTCTGTTCTAATACTGTAGAATATTGAAATTGTTATCATTATGAGGATAAATCCTTGTATCAAAGTGCCCTGTGATGGAGATATAGAATTACGCCTGTACTGTAGGCAACAATGCAACTGATATACTGCTTTAAAAGGGATTAGACAGATTCATGGAAGACAGGTCTATCTATGGCAAATAGCCATGGTCACTAAAGAACACCTCTATATTCAGAGGCAGTAAACCTCTGAGTGCCAGTGCCGGGAGGTAACATCAAGGAAGGCATCAGCCTCTGTGCCCTGTTGTTGTGCCTCTAGAGGAATTGTTTGGCCACTATGTGAGACAAGATGCTGGACCAGACGGACCACTGATATAATCCAGCAGGTGTCCTCTTATGTTTTTACCTTTCCTTAACAAATTTGTAACAAGTCAAAGGTTACAACTTGGAAATGCTTGCTGGAACTAATCAATGCAGACAACTATGTAAATATTCCTAGACATGTTAACTAATTAGCTAATGTAGTTCCAATCAGGTGTGTGTTCCTTCCTGCTTATTCTTCTTGTGTTTTGATTGGCTATGTCCTGTATAAGGGTGATATGGTTGTCATATTTTAAAAAATCTATCCTTACAAAATAGATGGGAGTTTGGAAAGAAAGAAAGAAAGAGAAGAAAGAAAGAAAGAAAGAAAGAAAGAAAGAAAGAAAGAAAGAAAGAAAGAAAGAAAGAAAGAAAGAAAGAAAGAAAGAAAGAAAGAAAGAAAGAAAGAGAGAGAGAGAGAGAGAGAGAGAGAGAGAGAGAAAGAAAGAAAGAAAGAAAGAAAGAAAGAAAGAAAGAGAGAGAGAGAGAGAGAGAGAGAGAGAGAGAGAGAGAGAGAGAGAGAGAGAGAGAGAAAGAAAGAAAGAAAGAAAGAAAGAAAGAAAGAAAGAAAGAAAGAAAGAAAGAAAGAAGAAATGCTTTGATCACCGATTTCAGATCGTTGCTGTACCTCTGAGGAAGAAAAACAAAACTTGCCTTATAAGAAGTCATGGAGGTTGGTCATGGATTTTTGTAACAGGTTTATAAACACTGTCATGGGGCCTGACATGGATAGCCCAGGCAAGCCTGATCTCATAAGATATCGGAAGCTAAGCAGGGCTGACCCTGGCAAGCATTTGGATGGGAGACCTCCAAAGAATACCAGGGCTGGGAGGCAGAGGCAGGCTGTCAAGCCACTTCTCTGAACATCCTCCATGCCCCAGTAGGAGTTGCCAGAGGTCACCATGACCTCCAGGCACAGGCACGCACACACAAACACAGAGAAATTGAATGGGACAGCCCTTGCAGACACGTTGGAGACCCCTTGTCCACAATAATCAATGTATCAGTTGGATATATTTTGCCTTTTATTCTTTAGCTGTCAAACACATGGAAGTGTCCATCTAGGGTTGCCAGACCTGGCCTGGCAAACGTAGGGACACCAGGGATGGGGGACAGGAACATGAAGAGGTGGCCATAGTGATAGTGTGATGTCTCTTCCAGGGTGGGGGACACCAGAAGTGACATCATGTTTCTCTAGGAACTCTTCTGTTGGAAACTCTATGGTTTCCCATAGCTTTTCTGGTTGTTGCTAGAGAGGCATGTCACACCACCATTTTAAAAGAACCTTTTCTAGGAACAGTAGTGAAAAAGAAGAGGCAGGGGATCTTCCATCCCCATCTGGGAATGGCAACCCTATGTCCACCCAATGTAAATCCAATTGTGCTGCTGTGAGCAGAACATGAAAGCCAATATTATAATAATCTATGGCCAAAGGGGTACAAGTTTCATACGTGAGAATATGTGCAGCTGGCAATCCAGCATGGCCCCAGATTCAATCTGCCATATTGTTCTGGACTGCCAGCTGCACACATCCTCACGTATGAAACTTGTACCCCTTCAGCCATGCTTATTTACTAATAATCTTAGAACTGTGCAATATTTTCTTAATGATGTTAATACTGATACTACAATTATGGTTGCAAAATTCTTAGCAGAATCAGCCGCAGTTAGATACAGTCTTTTTACATAATACACATATTTTATTGCCTACATTTACTTACTGGATTTAAATGTCTCTTAAACGTATTTATGATATACTATTATGCCATTAAAGGTGTCTGAATTTTTTAAAAAATCAGTAATCTATGGCACATACAACCAAGATAGTGGTTCGTATATAAAACAAAATGCCAAATCTGAGCTGATTCTGAAAACAAATGGTCATTTCCTTTCTGTACATGACAACTCTGAATAAACATTAAACCACCCATCTTGCCTTCTGGAAGTATATTTGTATTGCAAGAAATGGGTAAAACTATGCACTGAGATTTGTGTCACAATTATCTTCCTGAAGGTTAGGAGTTGTTCTCTAGTGAGAAAAATGAAGATACTAGCATCTCTGGGAGGGGAAAAATGAGCTCCCCTTTTCACATAAACCAGCTGAGAAAACAGCAGATGGAGAGGACCTGCTGCTGTGGTCCTAGCCTAGCGGTGCTGTTCTTTCCCTCCACAGGGCCCACTCTGTGCTTTGAGCCCCTGGAAGGAAAGTGGAACTGAAACATGTGGATAACGGGTGGCTTAGATTCAGTCATGCTGGGCAGGGGGATGAACATTAAAATTTCAGTCTATTGTATCTTTCCTCCAAACACAAATGACATAAAGCCAAATTTCAGTGTAACAAAGAATCAACCAAACTCAGTGAATGTTGTGAGTATGCATCAAGGCCCAGAGGCTCTGAGTGCAGTGAGCAGGTAGAAGGGGGAATCCAGTCCCTATTATTCAAATTATAGTCTGAACTGAACCTTTGATGCCACCGAGCATCAAATATCTGGGCATCTCAGCATCATAAGAATATAGCTCCGAGGATCCAAAAGGCATCCTTTACTCGTAGACTGTTGACTTACAGTGATTCCCCCACGTGGTGCTCACTGATGTGTTTCACTTGTTCTTTTTCCAAAGCAACTTATCATTAAAAACAGTGAGCCCATTTTGTCTTTCCTCCACCACCTGGAGATCTGGGGATGGAGTCTGGGGAGTTCAAGGACCTCAGTGGAATACGATGCCATAGACTTTACCCTCCACAGCATCCACCTTCTCCAGGGAAACTGATCTCTGTAGTTTGGGGATGAGCTGTAATTCCAGGAAATCTCCAGGCCCCACCAGGAAGCTGGTGTCCATAGTGAAGGGCCACCAGTCTCAACTCTGGAATCTCTTTCAATGCTAAAAGATAGCCCCGGGACCCCAAGGCTGCTGGGGAGAGGACGGTATTCCAGGGAGCCACCCTAGAGCCCAGGGGCCTAAAGAGGTCAGTTGTTTTGTTTCATATAACGATTGGTTGGGTGAGGGCCCGGGTGGAATGCAGAAGCCCAGAAGGAATCTCTGGCTGTGGCCCTGGGGATTCTCAGCAGTCCTGTGGGACACATGGCAAACATAATAAAGGAGACGGTGCATCTGAACACCTGCAGAAGATGTCACCACTTTTTGAGACTGCTTTTGGCAGGACAACTTTTTCCCATGCTGAAAGTTTACTTTCCCAAGGGAGAGTTCAGCAGGCTGATCCTTCCGACACTACATCAGCCCCTCCTGGAAAGTGGAGCTATGGCAGTGCAGAAGAAGAAGAGAAGTTGGTTTTATACCCCGCCGCCCTTCACTACCCAATGGAGTTCTTGGAGTGGCTTACAATCACCTTCCCTTCCTCTCCCTACAACAAACACCCTGTGAGGTAGGCGGGGTTGAGAGAGTTCTGAGAGAGATGTGATTAATCCAAGGTCACCCCGCTGGCTTCATGCAGAGAAGTGGGGAATCAAACCTAGTTCTCCAGATTCGAGTCTGCCGCTCTTAACCGCTACACCAAACTGGTATAGGAACTATGCTGTAGATTCTTCTAGGGCAATCACAGCTTTCCAGTTGTTTTTAACAGCATGACAAGGAATATCTTGTACTTATGTACTATTATGTTTCCACTATCTACTCTGTGCACCAGGAATGATAGGAAAAGTTTTCCAGCCCAGGGGCTATGGTGAGCTAATATGGAGCTCTGACCCCTCTTTGGAAGAAATTAAGCACTGTCTACTCTATGCTTTTCACAGAGTTCCAAATCCAAGTCCATCATGGTCAGCAGTAATGTAGTAATCTCATCTTGTTTTTCAATTTACGGCAGCAATAATACACATTAAATGCATTCCTAGCAACCCTGGACAGTTAAGTAGAAAAAGCAGTTGTTCCCTGGAGGTTAATATATGCGTTCCTCCAATTGGAATGCATTGGGTTGACTGTCTAGATTATTTAACTTAATATACATTATAAATTATTTAATTTCAAAAGCCTTGCTCATGTTGAATATGATTGAAACAATTATTCCTGTGCACAATTGTCCCAATAACATTACACAGTCTTATGAAATCCCAAGGCAGTAGTTTTACCTCTGCTATCTGCTGCTGTTCATAAACTTCTCACACTATGTGTTTTTTGAGGTTATAGCATTACTAAAACTATTTGCTTGAAACGCATCCTTGGGTTCAATAGGAGACTATGTCTTATTCTATATTTAATGAGAAGAAAATCCCAATTACAAAGGAATGCAGCAGGCTATAAAATACAGTAATGCAAAAACTGGATAGGCTTTAAAGCTTGTTTGTTCTTCTAAACTTGAGAGCATAAGAACAGCCCTGCTGGATCCAACTAGAAGCCGTTTCATCCAACATCCTGTTTCTAGCAGTGGGCAGCCCAGCATTTCCAGGAAGCCCACAAGCAGACACGAGTGTGGCAGACCTCCTCCACCGTTGGACCCTCATGAACTTGAGTTGTGAATCTAGAGATTCCATTCAGGTACTTTGGCTAACAGCTGCTCGTAGCACTGTCTTCTCTGAAACTGTCCACCCACTAGGGTCACCAGCCTCCAGGTGATAGCCTGGAGATCGCCTGCTATTACAACTGACCACCAGGCAACAGAGGTCAGTTCCCCTGGAGAAAATGGATGCTTTGCAGAATGGACTCTATGGCATTATACCCCAGCTGAGGTCCCTCCCCTCCCTAAACCCCATCCTCCTTAGGATGCATCCCTGAAATCTCCAGGTCTTTCCGAACCCAGAGCTGGTAACCCTACTACACGCCCAACCTGATGTGATATCCTTCTTGCCCATCCCAAACCAAGGGCCTCCTTACACCACCTTCTCCAAACTTACTCTAAGAGCAGCAAAAAGAATTCCACCAGTCTCTTCCACCTCTTGCCTCTTATAAACAGCGTTCCAAGCCATAATTATTTCCTGATCCACTCCCACCTTCCTGCCTGTGTAAGCAGGCCTCAGGTCATGAGTATCCCTTTAATGTCGAAGGTTCTTGCTGAAGGAGTGCATTGGAGCCTGGGGCCTGCAGCCTCATTATTCTCTCATTCGGGATGACCTGCTCGGAGACATGACAATACACCAGCATAGCTGGAATGCTGTTTCCTCCACAGTTTACCTGTCTCCATCTCACCATCTCCTGATATGGGTCCCATTTCTGTGTGCCATGGCCTCAGGGTTATGAGGGTATCCTCTGCAATGAACATCTCCACTTTTGAAATCATGTAAGCCAATGACCATCACATCATCTGCTGATATTACCTGGCCAAAGTACCTACCAAAACTGCACATGGTCCTATTCTGATATCTCCCTTAGTGGTTAAAAGTGGGGTTGTTAGCCCCCAGCACTCTTTGTTTTAATAGCCGTGGGCAGCAAGTCATTATGAAGAATAGTGACTCCACTTCAAGATGCCATCTGGAGGGTTCATCTTGTTAGTCACTCTGACACCACATGTGGCTGGGTTGGCTGCTTCTCCTCCAGCAGCACCTCCTCTTCTCCCATCTCATCTCAGCCACTAGACAGAGGCCAGCTGGCAATCATTCCCTCTCTTGCTTACCTGCCTTCTCCTGCGTGGTGTGGCTGTGGCTGTTTCTCTGAGCAGCTCTTCCTCTCCCTCATTTAGGTGAGCCAATATGCAAATATTAGAAGCAAGTGGCTGGATCTGGTGGATGGGGGGTGGGAAGAGTAGGAGCCATGCCAAGGAAAGGGAGGGCCAAGTCCTCCCAGGAGGTTCTAATTCTTCTGCTGGCCATACGGAGACAGAGAGAGTGGGCAGGGGGAGTGGGGTCTGTTGTGCAGCGATGAGTTAAGGTTTGCTGTAGGCCTCCATGCTATGGTGACCCTTTCTCATGAATATCTTCTCCACTCTTTTGAACTTCTCTCACCCTCCTTGGTGGTAGAAAGTGCCGTCAAGTCACGGCTGATTTATGGTGACCCCTCCCCCATAGGGTTTTCAAGGCAGGAAACATTTGGAGGTGGTTTGCCATTGCCTGGTTCCTGGGGTAGCCAGCGTCCAGGTGGGGCCTGGAGATCTCCTGCTTTTACAACTGATCTCCAGCTGACAGAGATCAGTTCCCCTGGAGAAAATGGCTGCTTTGAAGGGTGGACTCTATGGCATTGTACTGTGCTGAGGTCTCACCCCTCCCCAAACCCCGCCCTCTCCCAGATCCAACCCCAAAGTCTCCAGGTATGTTTTCCAACCCAGACCTGGCAACCCTACTGCCTCCACATCATGAACCTTCCTTGGAGGTCTCCCATCCAAGTACTGACCAGGGCCTGCCCTGCTTGATTTCCAAGATCTGATGAGATCGGGCTACCCTGGGCTATCCAGGTCTGGCCTTCCTCTCCATGCCACCTAAATGGCTGCTTTATTCCTTTAGCAGCTATTTTGCTGACATTCCTTCCATTGTTCACTTTCCTCTGAGCACATGGATCAAACTCATTGTTTCCTCTAATTTTGTTCTCCATGTATACAGAATGAGCAGCTGTCAGAACAGAAGCTTCATTCCTATGGGAGCACCAGCCACACGCCGAGGGGAGAAAACTGTTCACGAAGCAAAGTCAAGGATATGTTTACTGACAGAAAGTAAGTCGCACTGATAGATGTCGTGTGTAATAAAGAGTAGCAGCGGCAAAGACAGGGAAAGGAAGTGGAGATGATTGGGATGCTGGCTCTGGGAAGATAAATGGGAACCATGCAGTGTTTAAAGGCTCTGGCCACAAAGTGAATAGAAGGCAAGGCGGTAATCCCACTATAATGTCCATTTGTTCTAAATGTGTCTCGACTTTGCCCTGCAGAGTTTTGCTTTCAAAACTTTTCAGTTCTCAGGGAACATGAGGGATTTTAGCTAACACTTTCCCTTACAATCAGGGATGCTCGAACACCTGCTAGTTCAACTCGTGTCCTGTTAACCAGCTAGGAACGGGGAGTCTTTTTGTTTATGTCTATGGCCTTTCAGCACGTTGCTTTGCCATGTTCTTTCTTAACAGTACTATTCAGCTCAGTAGGCTTTTGTTGTACCAGTGCTCTACTCAGCAGGCAGTTGTTTAAATAGACAAATCAGGCACAAATCATATAACTCAATCCTAAATAAGTCCTATCCTTAGATATTCCTCTAAGCAATCCTTAGTGGCCTTGGTGCCATCACCATCCAGTGCCATAAAGTCAGTGCTGACCTATGGCGACCCTGTAGGGTTTTCAAGGCAAGAGATGGACAGAGGCAATTTGCCATTGCCTGTCACTGTGTAACAACCCTGGTGGTCTCCCATCCAAATGCTAGCTAGGGTTGTCCCTGCTTAACTTCAGATATCTGAGGAGATTGAGCTAGCCTGGATCATCCAGCTCAGGGCTATTGGCGTTAATGGCGGTTGATTTGTTTGGATCATCGGCATTTTTACACAGGTGCAGTTTGGGATGGGAGACCGCTAGGGAACCCCTGTGTACACTGCCTTATGCTTCATGAAAAAAGAAAAATGGAACAGGAATGTAATATTAGAATGTTAAAATATCCTCTGATCTAGCCTGAACCTTGACCTCTTTTTTTGCTGTATTTTTTAAAAATCCAAAATACGATCCTATTGATTCTCTACCACCTTCCACATATCTCTTCTTTCTGTATCACTTTGTGTATCTCAGTATACCTGTGGCTTCATTTGCTTGAGGACAAAGATTTCCCTAAAACTCCATATATCCAAACCAGCATCATAAAAAAAATATATCTAAAATCAATGCATTTTCAGATCTCTCCGTTTGGACTTTGTTAGGGGTTGTCAGCAGAGAGCTGTTTTCTACTTTATTTGTACAGTCTGTGAATATAGCAAACTTCTCTACCTTCTTCTTTAAGGTCCACAGCTTTCTTCTCCTTGTCTTCCCATATTCTATTCAAGCAATGAAGATACCATATTACCACCCACCCACCCCGCTGTGCATTTATGCTTTCAGAAGAGAAAAGAGATTTAAATGAAGAGTAATAAGAGTTAGATTAAAATAATGAAATGATTAAATGTCCAGGGCTGACACATAAAACTTGTTCATTTTCTGAAGCATTTCATATATTCCAGTTATATTATCCTCTAATTTCTTCATAAAATGAAAGTTAAAGCAAATTCCTCTCTCCCAAGAAAGAGCGATCTTTCTGCTTTTCCTCTCATGTAATCTTTGCGTATTTCTTTTGCTTCTGCTTGGTACCATACTACATTCACTGTTCTTCTTTTACACAATGGATGGAATCCAGATGAAAATGGCAATTTTTATAGACCCTCTCCCAATATAGCCCCCAATGTCATTCCCCAGGGTTTCCTCTTCCTCAGGAGCAGCATTTCATGAAGATCAGTGGGCAGCAGTGAGAAAGGGCTGGCAGGAAAATTCTGTTCTGCTGATGGAAAATTTAGCCTGCATCCAGCTCAGGTTTTGTCTGCTGCATTTGCTTGGATGTCTAGAGGCAATCTTTTGCCTACCGTTAGTAGACATAAAAAGACACTTGGGACTTACTCACTGTTTGACTGACGCCTTCATTGGGGTATAAAAATTACATCTAACAGTCAAAACCCACAACACAAAGTTTACGTCATTATAAAATCAAATACTCCAAACTGTACACAGTTACTTAAAAAAATACATATTCTGCACTCTCTGCTATTATAATAACCAAAGTTGCAAACAAAATAGAGAGAATAACATTTAGATTGTAATCCAAACAACACATTATGCAACAACCCCAAATATCACCCCCCTGCCAAAAAAAAAAAACTTTTGGAAGACCAAGAAGCAGAATATAAAATTATCACCAAGTCTTTCAGTGGGGCAGTGAAATCAGCCACATGAAAATATCACTGAAAACAGGGCAGAACCAGAAAAGGCATCAAAATGCTGATGGAATTCATATATTTGAATCAAGTTTTGATTAGGGCAATGGGGAGAGGTTTTCCTGTTGCCAACAGAACAATCTATTTATGTTTGCAAAATGGTAGTTATTTAACAGTCTGTCACAGAAAGTACAATTTGTGTCACTATAGAAAATTATATGGTTCCTCAAGTTTCCCCCAGAAAGCTAACATCACTTTAGCACTGTCCACAGTGGTTACTTGTGAAAACCTCCTTTGTTAAACACTCATTTGA
Organism: Gekko gecko; assembly: GCA_029375565.1. Classification (NCBI taxonomy): domain Eukaryota; kingdom Metazoa; phylum Chordata; class Lepidosauria; order Squamata; family Gekkonidae; genus Gekko; species Gekko gecko. Next base: position 41,795,366 of record JAPDNY010000007.1, on the reverse strand, counting down.
CAAGCCAAAACTTCTCTTTCATTTGTAGCAAGAAAGATGGGAGCTGGGAGGGATGGGATGTAGTAATACGTGTTGACAATGACCAGTGAAATTCTTTTTCATCAGCTGCTTCAAAGATGTTCTCCTTGGATTTTCCCCACACACCAAAGAAAGATTCATCTGCTCTCCGACCATGAAGATGCTGGATTGAATTGCAAGGATAACATTCTCACAAGTTTACACAGACTTGGATCTGGAATTTGCACCACCTGGATTTTAATTCATGCCCATGTAAACCTTCATGCTCTGTAAAACTTTTATCATCCCTGATGTGCCTGCTGTTTTGTTCAGGGGCCCCAGCACAACAGTTCACGTGCTGTTTTGATGTCTGAAATGTAGCAGATCACACACAACCACAGACTATTACATTGCCTTTGACTGCTACTACTTATCTGTCCTTATATATATTTGAATTTTGGTTCCACAACATTCTATGCTTGCCACAATTGATTCGGCACAAGAACTGGCAGTCAGAAGATGCTGGCTGGGGCTGACTGGTTGCTTGGTGGAGTCCCACCCACGTCAGCCCCGGCCAGTATCTTTGGCTCAGTCTGTTCCGGTCCTCTGAAAGGAGAGGACTGTCTGCAGAGAGAGCGCAGGGACAGGCCTTCAAGGCCGAGGCAGGTGAGAGAAGCCCCTTCCGGCCCCCTCCCACACTATCCCCTGAGCCTTCTATGGGCCCAGTCAGCCAGAGAAGCCCCTTCCGCCCCCCACACACACACCATCCCCTGGGCCTTCTATGGGTCCAGTCAGCCAGAGAAGTCCCTTCCACCACCCCCCACACCATTCCCTGGGTCTTCTATGGGCCCAGTTGGCCAGAGAAGCCCCTTCCGCCCCCCCACACACCATCCCCTGGGCCTTCTATGGGCCCAGTCGGCCAGAGAAGCCCCTTCCCCCACACACACCATCCTCTGGGCCTTCTATGGGCCCAGTAGGCCCAGAGAAGCCCATTCTGCCCCTCTTCCCTTCCTTTCCCCCCTTTCCTTTCTTCCTCTCTCCTTCTTTCTTTCACTCTTCCCCCCTGTTCGTTCCTTCCTTCCTTCCTTCCTTCCTTCCTTCCTTCCTTCCTTCCTTCCTTCCTTCCTTCCTTTCTAGGGCCCGTTGTCTTCCTCCACAACGGGCTTTGCTCCCTAGTAATTTATAAAACATTTAATTTTCAAACTTTTGTTGTGCTTTCCTCCCCCTCACCACAGCTTTGCAAGGTAGCTCACCATAATCTCCATTTTAAAGATGGAATCCTAAAGTGGAGGTGAATTGCATGATGTCATACAATATATCCATTAAAGCAGAAGCAAATAATTAAGGAACACTCACAAATGTAGGACACATGTCTGAAAAGGGGGGGGAGGATAACAGATATAAATAGATAATCCTACCAGTTTCTATCCTTTAAAAATCTGGATCATTTGGAGAAGTTTACCTCAGATGTTGCAGTCAAAACATTTCTACTTTGTGACAATGGATTTTAGATTGCTATCTTTTTCTTAATAAATTTATTGTACTTAAGTCCTTGTTCCCAATAAGTAAGAATATACATATTTTCTGCAAACAGGTAAGGAGAACTGTGTTAGATGTGACTTTCTTCAGGTAAAAGAGCTTTGTAGGAAGGATCTATCCAGGGGTCTTTTCGGGGGGGGAGCGCACCGGAGCGCAGCTCCGGGAGCTCAGGAACCAAGCCCCGCCCCCAGCCGGCGTCCCGGAGAGTCTTTCAGGCAGCCGAATGTCAATTTCAGCCCCATTATATCCTATGGGCCATTGAAGTCAATGGTGAAAACATAGGGTATATTCTAGGGGCTGGAGGGGAGGGTTTGAGGGAGAGGCTCGAACTCACAGGATAGCTGATGGAGCCTCTCCCCAAGATGCCCACCAAGTTTCAAGAACATTGGACCCGGGGTCCAATTCTATGGGCCCCTAAACAGGTTGCCCCTATTCCCTCCATTGTTTTCTATGGTGGGAAAAAAATAACTTTTTTTCCCACCATAGAGAACAATGGAGGAAATGGGGCAACCTGTTTGGGGGCCCATAGAATTTGACCCCCTGGTCCAATGTTCTTGAAACTTGGTGGGTATCTTGGGGAGAGGCTCCATCACCTATCCTGTGATCTTGGAGCCTCTCCCTCAAACCCCCTCCCCTCCAGCCCCCAGAATATACCCTATGTTTTCACCATTGACTTCAATGGCCCATAGGGTATAATGGGGCTGAATTGCCACTGAATTTCTTTCATTCCCTCCTTTCCTTCTTTCTTTTTCCTCTTTCCCTCATTCTTCTCTTCTCTTCTCTTCTTCTCTTCTCTTTCTTCTCTTCTCTTCTCTTCTCTTCTCTTCTCTTCTTCTTCTCTTCTCTTCTCTTCTCTTCTCTTCTCTTCTCTTCTCCTCTCCTCTCCTCTCCTCTCCTCTCCTCTCCTCTCCTCTCCTCTCCTCTCTTCTCTTCTCTCTCTCTTCTCTCTCTCTTCTCTTCTCTTCTCTTCTCTTCTCTCTCTCTTCTCTTCTCTTCTCTCTTTCTTTCCCACCTTCTTCTTTTTCTCTTTTTCCTCCTTTCCCTCTTTCCCTCCTTCCCTCTCTTTCTTTCTCTCTTTCCTTCCTTCTTTCCTTCTCTATACTCTCTCTCTTTCCTTCCCTCTTTCCTCCTTCTGTGGCCCAACTCTCATGAGAAGGAGTTTAAACTTTAAACCCCTTCTCTCTTAGCTCCCCCACCCAGACCAGCTGGGGAAGGGAAGGGAGGCTTTGAAGATGCTCCCCCCTTTTGCTTTCCCTTCTGACATCACTTCCGGTGATGTCAGGGGGTGTGGCATATGCTAATAGCCTAATAGCTCATTAGCATACCATATGCTAATGAGCTCCTGCAGCTGTTCTTCTACGAAAAGACCCTGGATCTATCTATCTGCCTATATTTGTCTATCACACTGATATTCTACCTTATATTGCTTCTTTTTACTAATCCTAGAAGGAAGAGGGCCCTTCTGAATTCCTTTTCGGCTCTGTCAGTCTTTTAAGTAGGACTTCAGAAGAGAAGGAAACAGTGCAAGAATGTCAAGTCAAGTGTTTCTTACTGTAACAGGGAACCAGATCATTAACATTTTAGAAATTAACAGGATTCCAACTAGATTTTTTGTGCAAAAACAGCAGCTATAAATAACATAATCATTTATTCATACAGAAAGAACACTTTGCAAGTTAATTAAAACTCTCCAAAGAGAGAGAGAGAGAATGTGAGGTTGTGATAAAAGGGAAACTCAACCAGGAAAAATCCAACAACGACATCTCAAGCTGCGGATGAAAAAGAAATTCATCTGTCATTATCAGTCCATATTAATAACATCCCATCCCATCCCTCCAACCTCCTCTCTCTTTCTTGCACACACACAAAAAGTTAATTTCACTCTGTAATGAAATTTTGCTGAGACTGGGATTCCTTTGAAATCTATTTGGGTTTTTCTCTTCAATTATTAGCTTTCCTCTTGAATTATACGTACATAAAGCCTGATCCAGGATCCTGTTAAGACAAGGAACATTCTCCCTTAATTAGAATGGGATTCCCATCAGGCCAGAAGGGTGGTAGGAACTTAGTCAAGTGAGCTAGCTGGGACTGGATGAGCTCATGGTGCATACAGCTTTCTTCAGATGCAGAAGGAAACCAGGGGATACATTCGCAGCTTCAACTGGCTGGCAGAATTGGCAGCCAGAAATAATGCAGTTAAGTTTACTACATTTGGGGAAATTGCAGAGGTCAGTACACCCAAAGTGCAGTGGATGAACTTTACCCTGGGATCATAGGAGAATCTCCCCTTCCAGGTAAAAGACAGCTTGGTATCATAGTTAAGAGAGTCAGACTAGGACCTGAGCAATCCAAATTCAGACCCCCACTCTTCCATGGAAACTCACTGGGTTACCTGTCTAATCTGTGTCACTGGGTTGTTGTGAGGAGTGAATAGAGGAGAGAAGGTGGTGTAAGCTGCTTTGGGTCCTCATTGGAGAAAAAAGCAGGGTGTAAATAAATAAAATAATGAAGCCTTCTGCTCTGGCCCTGTTGACAAAGCAGTCATTTCTGCCCACAGCTTTGCAGATTTCACTTTCTCTGGTCCCGGCTACTGTTACCAGGGATTCTGGAGAAAAAACCTCCAAGCTCCAAATAAGTATATAGCTGCCATTCCCTGACACTGTAACAGCTATTTTCAAAGCACCGAGCATCACTTGTGCATAGTAAGGCACAAAAAGTGTAAATGCAACAAAAGTTCTTCTTTTGGGTGGTGGCTGATCTTGATGCTGCTGCCACTCAGTCTCTCAAGTGCTCAAGGGCATAAGCCTCTACTTAAAAGAGAATTAGTGTTGGGTGCATTGAAAATGCTTTTTTATTATAGGTTATGACAATGTAGAAACATGTCTCTGTGGTGCCTTCATGGTGGCATGCAAACGCATGCACAACTTTGAATAGAATATTCAAGAGGGCAATTGAGCAGAGAGGGGTAGAAGTATCCTGGGAGCTGTGCCAGGAAGGATCCATGGCATTTACCTCACCATTATGCTCCACAGCTCAATGACCGTGTGGGAGGGGCTGTGGCACAGTGGTACAGCATCTGCTTTGCATGCAGAAGGTCCCAGGTTCAACCCCTGGCATCTCCTGTTTAAAAAAGGTTCTGGTAGGAAGTGATGTGGAAGACTTCTACCTGTGGCCCTGGAGAACTGCTGCCAGCCAGAGCAGGGAATGCTGATCTTGATCTGATTCAGTATAAGGCAACTGCACATGTTCTATAATTATGAATGATTTGTCCAGGAGATGTACCTAATTTTCCTCAGTAGTAAATACAGTGATTTGTCTGCCAATATGCCACCCATTGAAGAAAGCTTTATATATGCATTGGGTTAATGCTGGATGGATTTTACAACAATTTCCTGTAATGAATCAGGCGAATTCATAGCCATTCTCTTCATACTCTGCCACATATGGCCCAGTGGCCGGAACTGGCCTATCCAGGGCTCTTATCCAGCCCACAAGCAACTGGTGTGAGACAGGGAAGGCGGGATGCTGCTCGGGGTGTGTGTGCACTGTGTGTGTGATCAAAGCTGTCAAGAAACGAAAGGAAGGGGACGGGTATGGTATCCCTTGGGAAAAGCCTAGTCTTGCATATGATTAAATATATTTATTGGGGCTTTTGTGGATTCTCCAGAAAATCAGTTCCTTTCATGCCTAGGAATCAATTGCTTTTGTTTGCATTTTGAATAAAAAATAAAATTGTTAATTGGGTTTGCCTGTGTCACTTATAAAGTTTATATCTCCGGTACCTGGCATTACAGTTTGTGGCAGACATGGCCTGGCCTGACAAAGTGACGCTTATGCCAGATCCGGCCCTTGTAGCAAATGAGTTTGACACTTCTGGACAGTAGCCACTCCTCGTTCACGACATTGTATATCTGGCTTGTGGGAGGACTTGGGATCAAAATGGTAGACAGATGGCTCTGTTTCTTGAGTTAACCTCTACTACTATTTCTTATAAATTGACTGCCCTGACCTGGATAGCCAAGGCTAGACTGATCTCATCAGATCTCGGAAGCTAAGCAGTGTCAGCTCTGGCTAGTATTTGGATGGGAGCTAGGGATGCCAGCCTCCAGGTGGGATCTATGGACCCCCCAGAATTACAGCTAATCTCCAGGCAATGAAGATCAATTTCCCTGGAGAAAATAGGAAGAGTCGAGTAGCTCCTTAAAGGCTAACTAAGTATGTGGCAGGGTATGAGCTTTCGTAAGTCACGGCTCACTTCTTCAGTGCATACCCCGTCTCATACTTTGTTAGTCTTTAAGGAGCTACTGGACTCTTGCTCTTCTCTACTGCTAACTAACATGGCTATCCATATTGATCCATCACCTGGAGAAAATGGATGCTTTGGCATGGTACCCCACTGAGGTCTGTGTCCTCCCTCCCCAGGATTCATCCTGAAATCTCCAGGAGTTCTCCAGCCTGGCTCTGGTAAACCTACTCCCCCATCCCCTGCTCTTGGCCAGGAGGGACCTGGTCACCCTAGAGACCTCCAAGGAAGTTGCTATGCAGAGGCAGGCCATGGCAAACCACTACTAAATGTCTCCCACCTTGAAAACCCTACAGGGTCACCATAATTCAGCTGTGACTTGATGGCACTTTCCACTATTCATAATCTGACTGTTTTGTGGCTTTATTGTGTCTGCTGCTTGTTTGGTTGGTTTTGTAAGCTGTCTTCACTGAAATCATTGGGAAAGGTGCCATACAAATACAAATGTTTAAGTAACTAACTAAATTCACCAACAGCTGAGACCTGAAAAACAGGAACTGGTTTTCACATGCAAGCTGGTGGTACCCAGGGAAGAAAGCCCAGTTTTTTCTGAGACAGCAGTCTGGCACAGCTTGTATGAACACGCTGAACTGAACAAACTCCTTCTTCAAAATGACCAAACATCAACATTTTCTAGCTTCAAATCTTGATTGATCTATAACACGAGCTTCCAATCAGCTTCCAAATAATAACGCATTAATATTTGCATGACCTGCATCCCAAAGGAAATCTAGAGCCTCCAATGTGTGGTCAGTATAAGTAGCCACTAGGGGGCACTGTTGCTCAGTTCAAATAGAGCTCCAGGAACATTTATCTTTCCTTTAAAAAGGCAGTTTTGTGATGACAGGTAATTTGGCACATTTCTTCCTGAAATCTGCCAAATGATTTGGCAGATATTTCATATACATCTGAAAATAGGAGCACCTGCTGCTGGCCTACAGGGAGGAGGGAGGGATTCTATTAGTTGCTAATTACAGAGTCTGTAACGAAATTCAAGTGGAGGAGACATCAGTCAGCCATTCTTTGAGGGCAGCGAAGTCTCTTAAAGCAGAGTGAAATATGCAGACACCTCTCTAATTCAGCCCCTTTCAGGAACTTGCAGGTTTTAGAACTTCTCGGGGCAACATATGTGTTTGTAGGTAAACAGAGCTTTGTTGATCCGCTTGTGGCAAACACGTCACATGACCGTTTTTTGTGTGATTTAATGCAGCACAGCAGACAAGTCCGTGCCAAGCAGACGATGCCCCAAAGCTGCCTCTTCCTCATTTTAGAAAAGTGTATTCCAATCCCTTTTTTGAATCAGACCGTCTAGAACCGTAAGAAGGCAACAGCAGAAGTATAGGGGGAAAGTACTCAATAGTGAGGGTTGTTAAGGCTTTGACAAGCCTTCATAAAGTTTTTACCCACAATTAGGGTTGCCATTCCCCAGTTCAGGGTGGGGGGGTGCCTGTTTTTACAGGCTTCTGCCCGCTGCTGGCCAGCTGGCCAGCAGGAGAGACTCCTCACCCCCAGCAGCAATGTTGGGCAATATGCCTATGTCACCCAGAAGTGATGTGGGCACGCCAGGGGCAACACTCTGGTTTGTGGGCATAACTCTATATGGTTTGAGGCTGATTTTACCATATGTCACCCCCAATGTCACCCCAGAATGTCACCCCCAATGTGCCTATGTCACTTCTGGGTGACGTAGGCACATTGTGGTGCTCCTCCCCACTCCCAGAAAGTCCCTCCACCTCCCCACTGGCACATCATTCCAACCTGGCAATCCTACTGACATTGCTGATAAAAATATGAAACTGATTCAGATCAATGGTCCATCTAACCCACTCTGTTCACTCTGACTGGCCACTGCTGACCAAGATCTCAGGTAGAGGAGGGCCTTTACTGCAGTCCCGGCACCTCAGATCCTCTTAATGGGATACGTTGGGGAGGGGGCTTAGCATGGTTGGATTACTTCTGATGCCACTTTTGGTGGCACAAAGCTTGCAGATTTTTCTCTAGCATGGCATTTGATGGTGAACAACAGAAAAAGGTGAGTAATCTGAGTTAGGAGGACGTTACTGGGAAAGGTTTCTAAAGAGGTTTCTTACTGGCAGAAGTGATGGTCTTTACAGAGTTTAAGGAGTATTTTCTTCCAATGAGCTTGACTTGTGAATACACAGGTTACAGCAGAATGAATACTACTTTCCCCTTTCAATATAATGACACAATAAAAGATTACCCTCTGGAACTTCCTACTATGAGAATGAAATACTATAAATATGACATGTTATCAGTAGGCTATGTACTATCTAAGTTATACCAGAGAGTGTCCCCTTATATCTTCACAATGAAAAGTACTAGACCAGGGGTGTTGAACTCATTTGTCATGAGGACCGGATCGGACATAAATGAGACCTTGTTGGGCCGGGCCACGTGTGTCATGAAATGTAATGCCAGGTAGCAGAGATATAAACTTCATAAAGGACACAAACACAAAGGGTTTTTTTTAACTTAAAATAAAAACATGCTTAAAACATTAGCACTCTTGCAATATTTTGTTTATTTAACATTGTGTGATAACTGACACCTCTTGCTCTGAATTATTGCATCAAAATGCCTGTGCTGTCGCAATCTCGAGTATGCTGTTCAGGTGTGTATCTGTAAGCTGCAAACCTACGATGATGCAGCAGCCGAATTGGAAGAAGAACCAGAAGACAGCCAGTTCCACTGCAGGCCTGATAGAAGCCTTCCGGGGGGCTGATCTGACCGTTGGGCCACATGTTTGACACCCCTGGACTAGACTGGCCATTTGATTTTTTTAAAAATTAAGGCTGGGAATTCAGAGGAACTAGTAGATCATGGCAAAATACCATTATAATGACTGAGAAATTAATGATTTTAAATAAAGTCCCCAAAGTCTTCTATTGCAAAGAAGCTATGGCCACTGTGGGAGACTGAAGCCAGGAATTTGGTGTCAGTGTGGCTGGGCCCTTCAAAAATACCTCCATCTCTGTTAGGCATGCAAACCTGCTTTGACTGTTCTCTTCCCAAAAAGAGCACATCAGACCGGGTGTAGGAAAGAGTGGAGTAAAACAGGAGGAAACCCTGCATGAAAGCTAAAAAACCCCAAACCCAACAAAACCCTGCTCAGATTTGGATACCAAACAGGAGCAAAACCTCCACGTGGAACCAAGAAGGCATTCAGAGAAGGGTGTTGAATAGTAGCTCATTTTCTGTAATAACCAGACAGTCCTTGTTTTGACTTTCTTAGGGAAAGCCTCGTTGCCACATTTCCTTTTGCTTCAGAGTAACTGTTGTTGTCCCAAATCATTACTTAATTTTGGGAACACTTTGCTGTTGTTATTGACTGTCCTCCAGCAAGTTTGAAAGAGTGGTTAGAGTAGGCAAAAAATAACGTCAATGTCTAGGAAGCATGTAAGAGTCTGAGATATCTTCTGGGAATACCTGGATGCTCAGAAATGTCTTTGATATTCCAAATCTATCACACATAAATAAATGGTAGTGGCAAAATCCATTCCGCTATTGAATAGCACCAGTGACACAAAACATCACCAGTTCTTACTCTGAACAGGGTGGGGTTTTTTTTCTTTTCTTGTGGTCCTGGAAGAAAAAAAATGTTTATTTTCCCCTTTGATTGACTGTATTTCTTTCAATAAGCCTCCCTTTTAAGATCACATATACTCCTGCAACCCATTAGATTCAGATCTGAAAATTGAAGGATGTGGTTTGCCTGAACAGACTTAATGTATTCAGCCATGTATTCAAGAGCTTCTAGTCTGATCCTCAGCCAAAGGCTGATAAAGAACTTGTTACTAAAACATTAAAAGCTTAAAAGCAACCATTGTACCAGTGAACAATGTAGGTCATGCCTCATAAAACCAGCATGAAGCAGCAGGAAAACAAACATGCACATATAAAGGTGCTGGTATTGACCTTTAAAGCCCTTCAGGACCACCACCTCCCATATGAACCTACCCTGTCCACTCTGGTCATCTTCTGAGGCTCTGTTTTGGTTGCCCCTGCCAGGTGAGGCTATATGGCTGGCAACCCAAGAGAGGGCCTTTCTCTCTCCACCCCAACAGAAATAAGCAATTTTAACCACTGCCACCACTTGAAGAAATTTGGAAGGAGAAGGAGGAGGAGGAAATTGGATTTATACCCCACCCTTCACTCAGAGTATCAGAGCATCTTAAAGTCGCCTTCCTTCCTCTCCCCACAACAGACACCCTGTGAGGTAGGTGGGGCTGAGAGAGCTCTGAGAGAACTGTGCCTGGCCCAAGGTCAGCCAGCTGGCTTCATGTGGAGGAGTGGGCAAATAAACCTGGTTCTCCAGATTAGAGTACACCACTCCTAACCACTACACCAAACTGGCTCTCTCTTTCTTTGTGGAAACTAAATTGTCTCTGTTGTACTAGCAGCAAACACTCTTGTTCCAATAAAGAACACCATACATTTCCTGGCCGTGTTATTTGCTCCTTGCTTTTCATGGACCAAATTGGGCACTGAATGTGGGAAAGAATGGCCAGACTTAACAGGACACCCTTCAATGCAGATTGAAGTCAGTGGGTTTAGAAGAGTGTGTCTCTGCTTGGGATTGCACTATAACACAGAGTTTTATAAAAGGGCAGGAGACACTTGTAATTAAAGCCATCGATTACAGAAAGGGAAAACATACAGTGAGCAGAAATGTCTAGCAACTACTGAGCAAAGGATAAAATGAGAGAGAACTGCAACCCTCTTTCCTTGGGTTTAAAACATCTCTCTCTGTGATGCTCTTAACAGAAAAAGGTTGGATGGACTTTGGGTTACCAGGAGTCAATGTTCATCACTCTGTGCTTGTTCTGTCCAGTTGATGCTCTTGAAGCCACGGTTCCCTCAAGAGCCAAGCCTCATGCCCTCCACTCAGAAAAAGCCCCCTCTGTGGCTACCCTTCTCCCCCTCTTCAAATCTCCAAGAATGCTTTCCTGAAACTCCTAGCATCCCAAATATGTGTTTCACCAAGGGAATCCCCCCCTCCCTTTTAAAAATCCCATTGATTGTACCTGGTGAAAAATTCTGGTCTCCTTGCTTCAGAAAGGGCCTTGTTTTGTACATGAAGGTCCTGATAGGGCATGAAAAATCCCTTTTCTGCTGTTCATTACTCACCATTATCATATGACCTCCTGTTGTCTTAAACAGGGAGAGTGAAAGCTAATGAGATAAATGCAGCCTTTGTCCAGTGGGGAGAGCTTTCCTAGGCGACTTATCTGACAGGGATGCTGTGAATTTTGTCACAAACTTATCATGTTGGAAGGTGTTGATCAGACATGACCTGATCACCCAGCCTGTCCAAACAGCCGTGAAACCTGCTAACTCGTCTGCATTGTTTCGTGCATGTGTGCAAAGATGCTCTGATTGAAATCAATCAGCCGCCATTAGGAGAAGGGGAAATTGGTGGGGGAAAGTGCCATCAAGCCACAGGCAACTTATGATGATCCCACGGGGTTTTCAAGGCAAGGGACGAATAGAGGTTGTTTGCCATTGCCTGCTTCAGCATCACAACCCTGGACTTCCTTGGCGGTCTCCCATCCAGCTACTAACCAGGGCTGACCCTGCTTAGCTTCTGAGATCTGGCTAGCCTGGGCCATCCAGGTTACAGTGAGTAGACAGAACTACTTAGTCCAAAGGGCAGGGTTTTGTTTTATTTTTAATTAAAATACAGCATTTATTTATGACTGATTTGTATGGTTTTGTGACTGATTGAATTGTCTGTTTAAACAATTGCCTGCTGAGCAAAGCAGTTATGAAGCAAATATAGGGGGGGGAGTAGGAGAACTCAACTCAGCTGTGTAAGATTGCACATGAGTGAAAAGCCAGTTGTGTTGTATTGCATGGTTTGAAAGGAATGCAGTGAAGCAACCTGCTGAAAAGCCATGATCTCTGGTCAATGAACAGTCAAACATCCCCCCCAAAAAATCAGCTCCCTGTTTGTGACCAGAGAACAGGAAGTGAACTGAACTGGGTTTCAGCGTCACTAGCCTCTGACTGTTGGCAAAGTGCAGTTTAAACATTAAATTTATCAGAAATATAAAGTTTACACAAGTTACCTATGGGCAGGGGTCTTTTCGTAGAAAAACAGTTGCAGGAGCTCATTAGCATATAGTATGCTAATGAGCTATTGGGCTATTAGCATATGCCACGCCCCCTGACATCACCAGAAGTGATGTCAGAAGGGGAAGCAAAAGTGGGGGAGGCATCTTCAAAAGCCTCCCCTTCCCTTCCCCAGCTGGTCTGGGTGGGGGAGCTAAGAGAGAAGGCGTTTAAAGTTTAAACTCCTTCTCATGAGAGTTGGGCTACAGGAGGAAAGAGGGAAAGAAAGAGAAGGAAAGGGGAGGGAAACAGGGAAAGGAAGAAAAAAGAGAAGAGAAGAAGGTGGGAAAGAAAGAAAGAGAGAAGAGAAGAAGGAGGGAAAGAGGAAAAAGAGAGAAGGAAAAGAGGGAATGAAAGGGGCAGGTGATGCACTCTATTCTTGTTGCTGGAGGGGGCAGCAGTGGGAGGGCTTCTGGTGCCCTGGCCCCACTGCTGGACCTCCTGATGGCACCTGGTAATTTTGGCCGCTGTGTGACAGAGTGTTGGACTAGATGGGCCATTGGCCTGATTCAACATTGGCTTCTCTTATGTTCTTATGTTTAAAGAAATTCGGCGGCAATTCGGCCCCATTATATCCTATGGGCCATTGAAGTCAATGGTGAAAACATAGGGTATATTCTGGGGACTGGAGGGGAGGGGTTTGAGGGAGAGGCTCCAAACTCACAGGGTAGCTGATGGAAGCTTTTTCCCACCATAGAGAACAATGGAGGGAATAGGGGCAACTTGTTTGGGGGCCCATGGAATTGGACCCCCGGGTCCAATGTTCTTGAAACTTTGTGGGTATCTTGGGGAGAGGCTCCATCAGCTACCCTGTGAGTTTGGAGCCTCTCCCTCAAACCCCTCCCCTCCAGCCCCCAGAATATACCCTATGTTTTCACCGTTGACTTCAATGGCCCATAGGATATAATGGAGCTGAAATTGACATTCGGCTGCCTGAAAGACTCTCCGGGATGCCGGCTGGGGGCGGGGCTTGGCTCCTGAGCTCCCGGAGCTGAGCTCCGGTGCGCTCCCCCCAAAAAAGACCCCTGCCTATGGGCTGAAATGTCTTTTCACCATGATGGCCCCCAAAGCAGAGCCTTTGAAAATGAAATTTATTCTTGGACAGATTCATGTGGGATAAAGTATAAGAATAATGCTACATATTGGACATTAGGAATCTTAATCAGGTTCTTTCCAAGCTACTAATACAAAATCATTCTAAAAGCAGGATCTTGTGGTATGTACGTTATGCCCCTATATCTCCCCTCTCAGTTCAGCTCTCTTTTCATTTATTTGTGTTTGTGGAAGAGGTTACAACTGAGTTGCTACTATCATTTTTAAAAATAAAAATTATATATGTATTTTGTCTCCTTGAAATGTATCATGCGTCTGAAATTCTGAGTGTTTCTAGTGAAGTGGAATGCTGGGATTTTATGTTAATGGAACATCCAGCCATCTATCAATAAGTAGTTGTTTATTGTCTGTTGGGGAAAGAATAATTTAATGAAAATCATAACTGCGTGATTAGAGAAGCCAGACGGAATGCCAGATTAGGATCTTGAGACAGTCACAAGCACCAGGTCATCTGCTTCGTTTGTTTATTTCTTCAGCTTTGTCTCAGAGGCACCCAGTACACTGAAATATGTATATATTTATTTATATGTGTGTGTCTACTATTCTTAATACGTTCCCACCTTCAGGGGTTTTACTCTGAACACAAAGCAGCTACAGAGGAAGGCCTTGCAAAGTTTCATAACTATTCTAACTCTGGTTCTTATGATAAAGAGTGAGAAGTGGCATTGAATAAATCCATTCTTGAGAACACCTTAAAATTATAATGAGGACAAAGTGGAACAAAATGTATTCATTCTCACGGCTGCTCTCCTGATTTCACCAGAATAGCAAATGGCAAAAATATATTAATTCTTATAATAAAAATGTAATGAGGACAGAAGATGGTGCAAAATGAATTAATTGTAGAGGCAGAGTTACCGAATGAAGACTATATAAAAGTTGAAAAGGGAACAATGTGAAGAAAGCTTCACATTCTTCAGCTTATTGAACAAGGACCACTGACGTCATTCTTTGCTGGCAAATAAGGAGCCTGGTGGAAGCGTTATTCAGCTACTCAGTCTCAGGTATACAGACTGTGCAAAGAGAGGAGTGGGAGCATGATTGCTAGCCCCCCCCTCCAGTCGCTACAAAATCAGCAGAAGGTGTACTAGGGTTGCCAGGTCCATACTGGCTGCCAGAGGGGGGCTCCAGGAACTGGTCTGGGATCTTCCTGAACACTTATATAAACTCCATGGTTTGAGCCCAATTTTACCATAGAGATTTGGCCAAAAACTAGAGCTTCACCTCCTCCCGACATCAGTGACATGATGATGTCATTTCTGGGTGATGTCATTATGTTGCATTTATGGGCATTGTGGGGGTCTCCTCCCACCAACCAACTGGCTGGCAGCAGAATGGGGCCCATAAAAGTGGGGGAACCCCCACCCAGACAGGGGGCCTGGCAGCCCTGAGGAGTACAAACAGCTACAAAGACACCAGTAAACTCATGCAGAATTGTGATGACCTTTTTCACTCACAGAGTCCCTACCAGCCTCTACCATCTTTGTCCCACGGGTTACAGGTAGGTCAGGCAGTAACAGTTCAATACCCATCTTACTTCTTTTAAAATCTATAGGGAGCCATGACCATTTCACATCCCAGGTCTTCTCTCTCACTCACAGAGATACCATCAGACTGGGTAACCCAGTCCCTTTTAATAACCACCCCTCACTTGAACAGATTGCACAGAGCTATTGGGCCTCGGGACTCAAATACTGCTTTGTTCACATGCTGTCACCATTTATTCATATCTATATAATTATATCTATATCTGTCTATCTATGTTTGTGCATTTGTGTGTGTGTTTGTGTATGTATGTATTTATACGCAGGCCATATGTGTGTGTGTTTCTTTCCCTGAGACCATTAAATATCCAGCCCACATGGTTAAACAAACTGGAAGATAACTTTTATTTATGGTTTGAACATAACTCTGAAGAAAATCAGGTAGAAGTTACATAGTTTCTTTTCAATTGAACTTTTGAGCTGTTTCACTCTTTGAGCATTTGTAATCCTTAGTTACAAGTCGACCTTTTCCAGTAAACTTAAAGCTGCTCTTCTCCACAGTTTCACTTAGCCACGCTCAGTCTTCATCTCAACTCCAGCTGTCTCTTTCAGTAACATTTCATCAGCTCTCATTGGCCACTCTTAGGATGAGTCTGAACCTAACCTGTCCATCACAAGGATCTTTTAACATAGAGGTTTCCCTGCAGTTTGGGTGCTATGGGTTTTCACCAAGCTTCTTAAAATAGTTTTCCATTTGTTTGCTTCTTTTATTGATATAAGAAATTTATATCCCCCCCCCTTCTGCTCTATCAGAGCAATCAACTAACAATTAAAAACAGTATTATAAAGGGGTGGGGCTTTTTTCTGGGGGAATGTGCCGGAACGGAGTTCCAGAACCTCTTCGACAAAATTCATTTAAAAAATGTTTAAAAGTGCATGAGTTTTCAGTATACAGACTGAAAACCTCATTTCCCTCTTGAGAGTTCCAGCACCACTTTTTCCAAAATAAAAGCCCTGATAAAAAGTACAACATGAAAGCAATTAGTTGCCTTCCCATGGATTCCTTATTATTCCTTTGTGCTTTCTCAAACCATCCCTGATTCGATTGGAGAAAGCACAGCGGAATAACAAAGAAACTATAGACAAAAAGATGGGAAACTATATTGTGAATAAGCACAGAGGGGGGGGGCAAACACCCCACTGTTCAGCACCAAAACAGCAGAAAAACCTCTGCGTGGAATGACCCTGGCCGAGTTCAGACTGGCAGTTTGGCCTGATATAGGCACGTTTCAGAGACACTTCACAAATGAATTAAAGGGCTGGTTCACACAGGCACATCTGTCAGGCGTTCCCCAGCCGTACTCAACCTGTCTTGTAATGCTTCCCTCCCGAGTTTAAAAGATACCAGGTGAAAGTGGTAGCAGCCCTGGAGAGCGCATTCATCCCACGTTCATCCCACTTCCCAGAAGTGCGAACGCGAACAAGCTGATCCAGTAGGGATACTCTTATGCTCATGATTTGTCAGATCGTCAGATTACATTACAAAGAGCTATTATAGCCGCTCCTCCACCAGGGGCAGGCCAACAGTGCAAACACTCCCATGCGCATCCTCCCCGGTATGCTCCCACATCAGTCGGTGCAGTGTGACCGGGAAAACCCGGGAACAAATTGTTCCAGGTCTTTTTGCCACAGCTCCCTCATGCTTCAAACTGCCAGTCTGAACTCAGTGCCTAAGTCTCTGTATCGTGCTTTGGGATGCATTTTGGATTTTTTTGGAAGGGGCAGGTTGCAACAACTTGGCCACGGAAGAGCCTGCCAACGACTTTGAATACACCTTACGTTTTGATCCCCTTTATGCACACTCAGTATTCATGACCAAATGTATGATAGGACTATCGTTTTTGAACTTGGATCTGAAATGCTGAGCGCATAGAACTGCCCTATCTGCAACAGCCTCCCTGCACACTGCAGTTAGATACAAATGACCCACAGTTCTCCATTGACATGAATGGAGTCTCCAGAAAATGCAAAAGAATTTCTGCTCCCACCCCCCAGTAGTCTGAGAGTTGCTTTTGCCTCCCCTCCTTATTCCAAATGTGTTTATTTATTTATATTTTGGATTTATAAATCACTCAATCCCTGTATACACAGGGCTCTGGGCGATGTACAACAAAGTTAAAAACAATGTTAAAATCAATAAAAACAACACTCAATTAACAATTTCAGGTGGCGTGTGTAATTTTCTTCATAAACCCAATCTGGACTGTGTTGTTGTCTCACTGGCAGGGCAAGGAGGGGGCCAAAGCAAAGCGATGGAGAGAAAGAGGAGGTTGCCACCCATGATGGATCCCATCGCTGGCCTCCACCAAAGGCCTGGTGGAACATCTCTGCCTTACAGGCCCTGCAGAATTTCATTAAGTCCCACAGGGTCCTGGTGGTGTTTGGCAGAGAGTTCCTCCAGGTCAGAGCCAGGGCTGAAAAGGCCCTCGCTCTGATTGAGGACAGCCAGATGTCTTTGCGGCCAGGGATCACCGGTAGATTGTTCTCCATGTAATACTCTCTCGGGGACATACCAGAGGAGGAGAACATTGTGCGTCTTTTGGAGGGTGGGTGGGACATGCTGGGAAGCTGGGCTCCCTGCCAGACAAGAGCAAGAAGCAAGCAAGCCTGTACTTATACAGATATGCATATATGGTTTGCTAGTTTGGAAGCCACTTTGTGCTGTGAAGAAGGCCAATAGAAATGCGTAAATAAATAAAATAAAGATCAATAATCATGATGACACATCCAATTTCTACTTATGATACCCCATAACACAGAAAATATTTCTTACAATAAACAGGGGCAGGGAAATGAAAGGAGCTGGAGCAGAGAGAGGACCTTCAGAAGAAGAGGAAGATGAATTGACCTCCTTCCTACTTCAGCCCCAGAATAGCCCCACCTACCTGCAAAATGTTACAAGCAATGATAGGTACCTGTTCTCTTCTGAATACCTGAAATAAGCACATACAAAAAGATTTCCAAATGCCAGCAGGCTGGATGGATTATTTAATTTTCATTACAAAGCAGAATGTTAACATGTCAAGATTCCCAGATGCCTTTTGCTAGGTAACCTCAAATTTACTGAAAATAAAGTATTTGTTTTGCTAATTTTAAATATGTAGAAATTATAAAGTGTCATTGCAAATAAACAATAAAATACTCTCTGTGTTTGTGCTTGCCTGAGTGTGTTCATACTGCTCTCTCTCTCTCTCTCATACACACACATCCTTGACCTTTCAGAGCTCAGCATTAAAAGTGTAGGTTTCGCAGAACAGCAGTTTGGCTTGGGGAAAGCTAAAGGTGTTTACTGTAGAGCAAGATTTGCCACCAAATTTGGGAATAAACCAAACTTCATCTTTTAAACTTGGCAATTAAAAAGCAGATTATGTCCTTTGATAGTTACATTTTCTTTGGGGGGGAGACAGCTACAAAAACCCCAGCAGAGGTTTCCAGGCTGTTCACAGGGCTCTTGCCCTGATAATGTCATCCTAATTGCTTACCTCTGTGGTCACCACCTCTAGTACAAGGGCTCTGCATCAGAAATGCCAATTGTAATTAGCTGCATTCTCAGATCCATTTTATAGCTCATTCGTAGTGACAGGAGCTTTTTGTCCTGTGGACCTTCATTCAATGAGCTAGAACAAAATGGAGGCAACCAAGCCTTTCTTTCAAGCTTTCAGAGATGCTTTTTTCCCAGTTTCCATCAATGAGCGGCCTCTCATTATAAAGTATCATTACTCGTGTCAGTGCCAGGCTGTGGAGACAGCAGGCACAGTCAAGCCAGAAGCCCATCGGGCCAGCCTCCCTGCAATGAATGAGCATTCTTTTCAACTGATTGTGTGCAAACTAACTTAGTGGTGTACCCAGAGGCAAATCAGTATCAGGCCAGATTTATCAATACATGTTGTACATCACAGAGGAAAAAATGTACGATTACATCAGTTTTAGGAAACAATAGCAAAGAGAGACTACATTAGAACCTGTTAAATATTGGGTTTCATGGATGGTCTGACCTCAAGCCTAGTGATAAGCTCTGCTTTATTAGTGATTCAGCAAGAACAAGACAGAGGTCGTGGTCACATGGCCATTTTGATTAGGTTTCACAACTGTTCCCTATTGCATTTAAAAGGACTGATCAGACAGGCAATTCTGTCACCCATATCGAAGCAAACTCAACCCTGCAATCCTCCTGGTTTCCTAGAGCGTTTTCTGATACTGGGAAAATCGATTACTTTCCTACTACTTGTGCTGTGAATCCGCAATTTCTCCTATCTGGACAGCCATCTCTCGCTATGAATGAGATTAGGTCACCTGTACGTCCTTCTTGTAGTAGTTTTTTTCTGGTTTTCACCATTGTGCTCATCACCAATCCTGTGCTGAATATATTAAATGCATGAACACTCAAGCGCACATAGACCAGTGCTTGGTTGCACATCAGTAGTTCATTTTGTTTCCTGTTCCAGGGGAAAACACTGCATCCAAGCGGGAGCCATGATTTGCACATGCGCACAAGTGCACATGTGCATGCACAAATAATTTTTTTTAAATGCGCCATGCCACCACTTGGGTGGCACAGCTGTCTGGACAGTGCCTGGAACTTTGTTGTGCAATGTAAGCAGTTGGGCAAGGGATGTGTGATCATCCGAACCTGCTAAAAAATATCCCCGATCAAATCTACAGTAGGAACAAATTGTGGTAAGCTTGCTGTGTGATCACACCCAAATACCCAGGGCAATGTCCCTGTTTAAATAGCATGCAAACTACACCCACTTCCCAAACAACTACCAATGATAGGCTATTGTCAGAACCATAAACCTCCAAAGGAAGTTTAGAAAACTTATTGAGGGCCAAAAGTTAAAAACATAAGTGTACAAAAGAGTGTTTATTACAAAGACATATAAAAACCTTGTAGTGGCCCAAATAAAGCCTCATAAATTGTTAGATAAAAGTTACAAATACACAAAAGAGGGCAGTGTATGACCTGACGCGTTTTGGCTCACAAGAGCCTTCTTCAGTGGTCAAATAGTGCAAAATACAACAAGCAACAGAGTCCTTGTAACACATGTAAGGTAATTAACAATAAATAAAATAGGACCAAAACTGGAATGTTCCAATATTGAATTGAATGGCACACCAAAAGGTTTCTATTTGGGGCCACAAATATATCTGGCCTTGTGTCAGAAGTAGTTGTATATACTGGAAATAATATGTACCTTCCAGTTTAGGTCCTAAGAGTGCAAATAAAATTGCCTTGTCAGGGACAATGTGCCATCAATACATGGTGTATGTATGTATGTATGTATTTATATATACAGGCCGTATGTATGTATTTATATATGTGTGTGTGTTTCTTTCCCCGAGACCATCAAATATCCAGCCCATATAGTTAAACAAACTGGAAGTTAACTTCACAGGAGCCATGTCTGTGGTCGCTGTAGTGGCACTGGGGAAACTTAGTGAATCAGTAACAGAGTCCGGGGGCTCTGGAACAGTGTGTATGGGTATGGGCAACTCTGGGCGGTCAAGATGGTACCTGGCATGCAATGCGTCACACTCCAGGCTGTGCTCCGCCAGTGGCAGTAGCAGTCCCTCTACTCTCATCTGGATTTCCAGTTTGGTATAGTGGTTAAGTGTGCAGACTCTAATCTGGGAGAACGAGGTTTGATTCCCCACTCCTCCACATGTACCTGCTGGATGACCTTGAGCAAGCCATAGTTCTTTCAGAGCTGTCCTTGAAAGGGCAGTTCTTGAAAGAGCTCTCTCGGTCCCACAGGGTGTCTGTTGTGGGGAGGGGAAGGGAAAGGAGTTTGTAAGCCGATCTGAGACTCCGAGTGAACAGCGGGGTATAAATCCAATCTCTTCTCTTGTTCTTCCTCTGTTCCAATATCAATTTGTCCCCAAACTGTAAGCAAGCAGCAGTTTTGAATACTTGAAAAGAAGTCCTCTTTTTATTGCACACTCCAAATTGTTCTCAATTGCATTGCAGATGTTTTGTATATACTTGTTCTTACACAGCTTTATCATAGTTGACCCGTTCCATCGCCTGGCATCTGCCCAGCCCACCCAACAGAAAAACACATCAACGGACAATAGATTGTCTGGATCCCCCTGGGGTAGCTTATCTCTTTGCTGTTTGGCTCCCAAAGCCCAACATCTTTGAGTGTTTCAAACTGGATCACAAATGCTTTCTGCATTTTCACAGCCTTGCCTTGGGAGTGCAGTTTGATTCAGTAAGTTCTGCCTATGTGCCGGCAACATGAAGACTGACAAGTAGGTTCTGCAGTTTGAAAAGTAGTGCATGCTCTCAAAATACAGTAGATTTGAAACTATGAATGGTGAGTGTGCACCAACAATCAATACCCAACCAGCTGCCATGATAAATCCAGTTACACAGATACAAAAGCTCTTAAAATATGCTCATGGTGAATTGTGAACAGTTCATCAGTGCCGTCAGAGGAAATGACTGAGTGGAGAGAAAAATCAAAGCATTGCCCTTTTTCAATGAATTGTATCCATAGAAAGGAAGAAGCTATGGAATGTGGTCCACATTTTGCTGGAGGTGGGTATCAGTTTTGTCTACACACATACTTGATCTTAGCCAAAAGGCCGAGAAGCGATATCATTTTTGTCCACAGATGGGAGATTATGTGGATGAATACCCCCACCACACTCCCACCGCACAAGTCCCTGTACATGGAAAGACAGCATGTCCAACATAATACTAAATAATAGAGACCCCTTTTAAAGATGTGGGGGAAACTGTGACACAGCTATAGTCTGAAGTTGTTCCATCTGCTTGAGTATTTTATAGTTTATCTCTACGTCTTTCTTTAAGCCTCTCCCATAACGTTTCCACATTGTAACACTGGAAAGTGAAGTTTGCACAGTACCCTCTCCTAAACTATTTTCCCCGAGATAGTGGGTGTGGTTGCACGCGTGAGATAAACTGGGGGGGAAGCGAGGCTATTCCCTCTGCAGTTGTGCAATCACACAGTCCTTTGAAGCTGCGGGAGCAGCCTGCCACTGTGTGATCGGACTCAAACACAGGTGAGTTGGGTTTGGGGTTTTTCTGCTGTTTGTTTCCAATTCCCTTAAACAGGGAATGAATGAATCACATCTCAGCACTGAGGGCTCCCTGTGGAGTATGCGATGATGCGCGTACTGAGAAGAGGGGGGAAACAACAGCACGGAGTCGGGATGGCCTGATCAGACCATCCCGTTGCCATGGGAGCATGCTGGAGCAATCAGACAGGGGAAAGTCTGTCCATGGCCCACAGCAACCCATTTGCTACTGGACTTTCCCCAGTGTCTTTTTACTCTGCTTCTGCAGCAGAGCAAAACGAGTTGCTGACAGGTGCGGGGTGCTTCCCAGATGTTTGTGTCTGATTGTGCCCTTTAAATCTGCCCAGCATTTGCGCCAATGGCACGGCTAATTGTGTGTGTGATCCCGCACAGTATTTTGTGCAATTGCACAAATGAGGTCTCCATTGGTTCCTTGATGAGAATAGCATTTAAAAAAAACAAGCACCAGGCATTATCATTAGGGTTAACTTCACCAGGGATTATGGCTTCGATCTCCAAAGGCTGCATCTACAGCCTCTTTCCCCCTCCCATTGCCCTGGTTGGGATAAACTACCCACCAGGTTGAGCCTGGAGATTGGTAAGCCTTCCCAGGCATGTCCCAAGGTTGGATCAAGAGATGTGTTCTGGAGTTCCATGGTTCCTTGGTCTGCATGGACCCAATTCAGATTGGAGCCATAGGGAGAGGGGGCATTATGGTTTCCCCTGTACCATTTTTATGGTCCTAAAATGACCCCTGGAGTACTACTTGCTCCCATTTGGGAGGCATAATGTGTAGCCTGTTGGTAAATGTGGAGCCCCCAATGGGGCAAATAGTATTTCGGCAGAACTGCATGTCCACAACCGTGCTCTTCCTACCTCTCCAAGGGTTTGTGGGGTTCTCATTTCTATTTCTTCTCCTTTTGTCCCTCATAGGTCCTGGCCTCAGTTCAAGGGAATTCTGCCATGGCTGGAAGACCAAAGCAGTTAGAGTAACCTTCCTCTCACATACCTTTACCTTTATATTACATCACCCAGGTTCAACTAGCTGCCACCACATGTTCTTTAATCAGCCCCTCACACTTTTCTGAGAATAGTTTGGTTCAGTATGGCTTTCATGCTCCTCTCATTTCTTTAAAAATGGATATGATGAAATCACTCCTTGGTTCTTTTAGCATGTTATGGGCTTGGATGCAGAGCCCAAGGCTAAAATTCTCCACCTAATTAATTAAATAATTATTGTATGGCACTGTATGTAGAATAGCCAGGAGATCCTGAGATGGTATGGCAGCTGCAAGCCCTAGCTCTTATAATTGTGCACCACTAAGTGGCAAGCTAGGCTTGTTTTTAGGGGCTAAGAGAGCTCTGAAAAAACTAACTTGCCCAAGGTCACCCAGCTGGCTTCATGTGGAGGAGTGGGGAATTGAACCCAGTTCTCCAGATTAGTGCCTGCCACTTTTAAACCACTACACCAAACTGGCTCTCTGTTCTCTACCTACTTGTTAAGTACACTAGGTGGTTTTGAATGAGCTACTTGATGTATTGTAAGGTCCACTTATGCTAATATAAAATGTTAGCAGAAAAGTGTTGGGTTTTTTAATAGGTATGGTAAGCTGTTGCTTAAAGAAAATCTCATTGAATTCATTGACCAATTTCTGCTTGGACAAGGCATAGTGTTAACAATGAAATGTTAGTCTGAACATAGGTTTGTGCAGGGCTTAAAAAAAAAAAAGTGCCAGAACTCTCAAGAGGGAAATGAAGTTTTCAATCTGTATACTAAAAACTCATCAACTTTTAAACATTTTTAAAGGAATTTTGTCAAAGAGGTTCTGGAACTCCATTCCAGCACGTGCCCCCAGAAAAAAAGCCCTGGATTTGTGCAATAATTAAAGAACACATTTTCAGAGCAGGACATGGGAATCACTCATGATTCTACAAGAACTGTGCTCTGCCTGGAGCTACCAGTTGCGCAACGATCCTTGTGCTAACAGAGCACTGCTTACTTGAAGATAAACTCCACCTACGTTTTGCTGGATACACTCTGCTACCCCTCAATTTGGCTTCCATTCTGTGGGCCTCAAAGGAAAGACGAGATGACAAAGTAGGTGGTGTACCTCACAGAAATAAGTTACTGTATCTTACAGAAGTGTATTAACATGAAAGGTAAACAGATAAAATAAAACCTGACTTTGAAGTACCAGACAGTCAAGCACCATTCTGAAGTATCTGGTGAGGAGCATGGCAACAAGGATAGGGCATCACAAAGGTGCGTATGAAAGGTGCTGAACCACCACACATTCCCTATTTCAGCATGAAATATGGGAACTCAAGATGGCAGGAGCAGAGCTGTCTCTCTCTTTTTCTGTCACTCACACATACACACACACACAAACTCAGTCACTCACTGTCTGCATGCTGGTAATTACTATGTTGTTTGGCATTACCTACTTTTGCCCAAGCTAGTTTGGAAATACTCCAGTTGCAATCAGCTTGTAATCACCCAGGGTACTCTAAGTACGGTAACGGTGTAGTTAGGAGGGAATTAATTTTCCCTCCTTGACAGTTGTTAGTGTAATTCACTCCCCTGTTTTTAATTGCTGCATCAAACTGCTTTGTAGAATATTTCATGTCTCATCCCTAGAGAAACCAGAGTATGTACCTTGCCTAAAGTAATTTGTACATTCACCCTGCACACACATACAAACACAAACCCAGATAAAAGGTTAACCAGATGAACAAAATAGATTTCTATCCCTCCTTAGAATATAAGACTTGAGGGACAGATGCGAGGGATGAGCAAACGTAGCTCTGTGGAGCTTAAGACAGCCAAGGCTTCTGACATTACATCCCTGGCCTTTTGTACTAACTGATAGGAATTGATGTTGATATAATTACAAGTGGGTGTACAACAACCAGCTGTAGTCCCCCCTGAATTAAGTAAATAATAAAGAACAGCCCCCAGTGTCAAATTTAATGGTGCTAGTTTTATTCATATAAATCCGGGGTAAAAAGAGAAAAAATGCTACAACTTTAAGTATTTGGCCATTGACCATTCAGTAGAACAGAGAGCAAGGAGACCTGTACTTTCTTGCCTTGCAAATTCTTCGAAGCACACTTTCCCAGTCTCTCATACATTTCCTTACATCTCTCGCCTCAAATATATACCTTCTGCTTCTCAGATCTGACTGTCCTTTGAGAGACGGTCACTGCTACATGGAAAATATGATGTTTTTAAAATACAACAAATGTGCTTAAGTCAAATCAGATAATGCCTGGGTCATCATTATGGATGAGCCAACATAACTGGTTCTTCCTATAAGAGTACTCAGTATTACTAAAAAAAAAAAAAAACCTGGCAGAAAACCTATATATAAAACTCTGCACTACTAGCACAGCACCGAGTCACTGGGGCTAGAATCTCAATCCCTATTGGTGCTTTTAAAAATAATTTTCAGGGAGCTTCTATATGAAGGAGTGTTCAGAAATGTCATCCTCTGTCTTCAGTCTGAAGTGGCATAGCCCACTCTACCCCCTCAGGACTATAACACTGGATTCTTCAACATGAACAAATCAAGCTCCCCCCCCCCCATTTAAAACAATACATTCAGAATAACCTTACGGATCTCCATCAATGCCAAATGCCATTTTCATGTTGAGAGAGAATGGAAATGCGGTCAATAACAACTGGGGGGAGGGGGAGGAATCAGGATTTGACAAAATATATTTTTAAAACCTTCCACTGATGTTTCTGTCTGAAGCCTTGAAATTTAATTCATGTGCTGAATAAACACCCTTTGGATATTTTATCTAGTTGTTATTCGTTTCAGAGAATAAGCTATTTCCTTCTATTCTTTTGGCAACATCAAAAATATAACTTGTGGCCATTCTTTCACGTTCTGATGTCTTCAGATTTCCCTGTGGGGAGGCAGGAGGCTGAAGACCCAGCAAGATGAGTTCACATTAAGTTAGAGTGACTTAGAAGGGTGTATTTTGCTCTCTGTTCAGAATCCTCATGAGCTGAGTTGAGACCAAAAAGAACTCAGAACAACACAAGACACTTGTAATGAAACATTGCCATCAGCCAGGTAAAATTGTGCTGTGTTGCCTGTCTCTTATACTCCATGCCCCACTTAAGTATGCATTTCTTCATGATTCCTCCACCGGATTTCCCTCCCATTCATATTTACAAATTCATGTTCTTCTCTTGCTCATATTCATGTTCTATTGTGTTCCCCATCCTACCCCCTCCTTTCCTTTGAAATATTCCCCTCCCAGTCTAATCTTGTACTGTGTCAGAGTTGGAGCTTGTTTCTTATTTTGCTCAGTAGTCAATTATTCATTCTGACAGTGCTGCAGAAATGTTAAAGTGGCATAAAGTATCATTGCTAGGTTCGGTGGTACAATGTCATGTATCCAACCAACTACAGGCTTCAGGAAGTAGAAGTTTTCCACATAAGGTTACCAGCTGAAAGAGGCTTATCAGTGGGGGGGGGGGCAACTGCTGGCGATGCAGTGATCTCACTTCTGGTGTGACCAATTCAAACGCCACCAACACCAATGAACCATGCATATTATATCTCGTTAGGAGATGTGACTAGAATGTCTGCCAAATGGATTAATATTATATAGGTATTTCAACGCCATCCACTTTGATAAAGTTATACACAAAACGAGATATAATATGCATGGTTCGTTGGTGCTGATGGCGTTTGAATTGCTTCAAGTAAACTGAATATTGGAAAAAGAATTTTCTACTCTGTGAAGACTTTTCTTGGGCACAATATGTCACGGTTGTTTGTTTCCTTTCTAAATCCAGGAAACCTGGCAGACCCTTTTGAAGACAAAATTGAAGTGTGAGATAGTTTAATAGACAAAAGGCATCAATGTAGCACTGGAATCAACATGAACTAAAATAAATAAATAAATGTGCTCATGATTCTCAGCCTGGTGGTTGAAACTTACCTTACGAATTAAAATTGGCACTGCTGAGTAATCACCTTAAACTGAGTTATTAACGACTATAAACTGATTGAAGATTACTACAGTATGATTTTAGAGTATTACAGTATGGTTTTTATAGTATACACAATTCTTGAAATTGTTTGTAATTTTAAAACCTGCTTATCTCAGCACTATGTCAAGAAAGAAGATTAGGAAAATATAGTTTTGATGTAGCAGAACAAGGTTTCACTCAACACCAGGAGTGAATTTACATAGTGCTATTATTTCAGTGTTAATTAGAATTCCCAGCCCTCTTGCTGTGAGCAGTGTTGGGAGAGGGTTTTGGGTTTTTTTTAAAATGCAGCCAACTGGGAATTAGCTCTGGGATACAGCAGAAACTCCATGGTTTTACCATAGAGTTTATGGTGATCCTTAGAGCTGACCTGTGTCACTTCTGGAGTAGCTCTAGGAACTCTCTATGACTTAACTATAGAGGTTTACTGTGATTCCTAGAGCTACCCATTGCCACTTCTGAGTTGTACCCAGAAGTGATATGGTGACATCATCAACATCACATGCCCTTCATGTCCTTGCCCCCAATCCTCCCACTGGTTGCCAGACTCTGCATGGCAACCCTAGACTGGTAATTTATCTCTTGAAGACCAGTTCCAGTAATGGCTAGCCATTATGTAGCATGTGAACATAACTTGCCACCTCCCATACAACTCCTTCAGGCAAATAGCACCCTCCCAGAATTCAAAGTGAGGCCCTGTTTCTGATATAATGGAAGAAGACAAAAAAGAGATCCCCCAGAATCTGTGAATATATAGTGTTTTTTCTTCATTCATGCCCTAAAATTTTCACCTTTGGAATGCCCTTCCTGGTGAGGCTTGCTTGGTCCTTACCTTACTTTCTTGTAGGTGTCAGTCTAAAACAATACTTTTTACCCAGGATTTTAACTGAGAATATTTATCTTTCATATGTTTTATGGTCTGCTTCTGGACCGAGAATCATTTCACCTACATCACTTTAGGCTGCTCAGTGTGTACTTTGTGCTTTTCTTATGCCCTTGTTTGCTTTAATGGTTTTGGCCTGTTTTGTTTTTAAAGGTTATATTTTAATGGCACTGGCATGTACTTTAATGGATGTGTTTTAATGGTTTTTATTTAAACAGATGTCTTTTACTGGTTCGGTTTGGTTAGCTGCCTTGAGCATAAGAAGATCTTTGGAGAGGCGGCACATAAATTTCTTCAATCAATCCAGGGTGTGAAACACACAGCAGAAACCAACCCCATGTTTAACTGAAAGCAAGGAGCTTAAGCATACCACACACTGTTGTGGCCCTGAAGTACATGCATTAAAGAATTGTTGTTGTTGTTCAGTCGCATAGTCGAGTCTGACTTTTCACGACCCCATGGACCACTTCACATCTGGCCTTCCTGTCTTCTGCCATGCTCCAGAGTTTGCTTAATTTCATGTTTGTTGCATCAATAACACTGACTAATCATCTCATCCTTTGCTGTCCCCCTCTTCTTTGACCTTCAGTCTTTCCCAGCATCAGAGTATTCTCCAGTGAGTGCTCCCTTCTCATTTGGTGGCCCAAGTATTTGAGCTTCAGCTTCAGGATCTGGCCTTCCAGGGAACAGTCAAGGTTGATTTCTTTTAGGATTGACTGATTCAATCTCCTTGCAGTCCAACAGACTCTCAAGAGTCTTCTCCAGCACCCTAATTGAAAAGAATATATTCTTTGGTGCTCGGCCTTTCTTATAGTCCAACTCTTGCAGCCATACATTGTTACTGGGAATATCATTGCTTTGACCATATGGACTTTTGTTGGCAGGGTGATGTCTCTACTTTTTATTATGCTGCCTAGGTTAGCCATAGCTTTCCTCCCAAGGAGCAGGCGTCTTTTAATTTCATGGCTGCAGTCACCGTCTGCTGTGATCTTGGATCCCAGGAACATGAAGTCTGTCACTGATTCCATGACTTCCCCTTCTATTTGCCAAGGAGTAAGGGGCCAGATGCCATGATCTTAGTTTTTTTTATTTTGAGTTTCAAGCCAACATTAGCGCTCTCCTCTTTCATTCTAAGCAAGAGACTCTTGAGTTCCTCTTCACTTTCTGCCATTAGAGTGGTATCGTCTGCATATCTGAGGTTGTTGATGTTTTTCCCAGCAATCTTAATTCCGGCTTCTGAATAATTCAGGCTGGCATTTCACATGATGTACTCTGCATATAAATTAAATAAGCAAGGGGAAAATATACATCCTTGTCATACTCCTTTTCCTATGCTAAACCAATCAGTGGTTCCATATCCTGTTCTAACTGTAGCTTCTTGATCCTTATACAGGTTTCTCAAGAGACATGTGAGGTGGTCTGGTACTCCCATCTCTTTAAGGACTTGCCATAGTTTGTTGTGATCCACACAATCAAAGGCTTCAGTGTAGTCAATGAAGCAGAAGTAGATGTTTATCTGGTACCCCCTTGTTTTCTCCATAATCCAGTGAATGTTGGTAATTTGATTTCCAGTTCTTCTACCTCTTCGAAATCCAGCTTGTACTTCTAGCAGTTCTCTATCTATGTACTGCTGAAACCTAGTTTGTAGGATCTTGAGCATGGCTTTGCTACCGTGTGAAATGAGTGCAATTGTGCAATAGTTTGAACATTCCCTGGCATTGCCCTTCTTTGGGATTGGAATGTATACTGACCTTTTCCAATACTATGGCCACTTTTGTGTTTTCCAAATTTGCTGGCATATTGAGTGCAGCACTTTAATATCATCATCTTTTAAGACTTTGAATAGCTCAGCTAGCTTTGTTGTTAGTAATGCTTTCTAAGGCCCATTTGACTTTGCACTCCAGGATGTCTGGCTCAAGATCAGTGATCACACCGTCGTGGTTGTCAAGGACATCTAGGTCCTTCTTGTATATTCTTCCCATATTTTCCTAATTTCTTCTGCTTCTGTTAGGTCCCTACTGTTTCTGTCCTTTATCATGGTCAGCTTTGCATGGAATGTTCCCTTGATTTCTCCAGTTTTCTTGAAGAGATCTCTAGTCTTCCCCATTCTATTGTTTTCTTCTATTACTTTGCATTGTTCATTCAGGAAAGCCTCCTTATCTCTCCTTGCTGTTCTCTGGAAATCTACATTCAGTTGGGTAAATCTTTCCTTTTCACCTTAGCCTTTCACTTTCCTTCTTTCCTTTGCTATTTGTAAAGCCTCATCAGACAGCCACTTTGCTTTCTTGCATTTCTTTTTCTTTGGGATGGTGGTGATCGCTGCCTCCTGTATAATGTCACGAACCTCTGTCCATAGTTCTTCAGGCACTCTGTCTATCAAATCTAGTCCCTTAAACCTGTTCTTCAACTCCACTGTATATTCATAAGGGATGTGTGATCTAGGTCAAACCTGAATGATCTAGCAGTTTTCCCAGGTTTCTTTAGTTTAAGAATTACTTACATACAAAGCAGTGTGTGATCAGGAAAGACAGATACATCCTTCAGGATTTGTTTCTGGCATAACATGATGAAGCAAAGAGTGCATCATACCTGGCCCATGAACAAACAGTCTGCTTCGACTTGACAAATGGATCTATTCACTCTGGGAAAGATAGTCTTTTTTCTCCAGTCTGGGGAGCAAAAATGCACATTACTGTGTATTCTCCTTGTCCCCAAGCCCTAATATATCTTCCTGCAGCTCTCCTCAGCAGTTCACATTATAAAATCAATCTCTATTTAGGTAAGAGGTGGAGATATTTATTTCTTAATTTTTTAATAATGTATTTGGTGATTTGTTACAGCTCTCAGTGTTGTATTACTTATTTATTGCGTCTAAGGGGTGCCCTGCCACATGGTAATAAGAGGAGCAACAGAAATGGGAGACCTAAGCAAAACCACATTTAGTAATATTGCTACACTGTCGGACCTGCTCCAAAATTAACAGAAGGAAGCAAAACTGCAAGGCAATGACAATGGACCAAGGTTTTTGTTTTGTTTTTAACTGCAGAGTACTTGCTACAGAAAGCAGATTAAAATGAAGTAGAGGAGTTAATCATTGATTAGAAGCCGGGGGGGGGGAGCAACTTCCATGTAACATAAAATTTTCCCCACAATCTCACCCTCTATACAACTGAGTCACATCCAAAGAGTTCCTTTCAGTACATCTAAGGCAGGGGTCCCCAGCTTTTTTGAGCCTGTGAGCACCTTTGGAATTCTGACACAGGGCAGTGGGTACAACTGCAAGATTACTACCAGATGAGGTGCAGCCAGCCACAAAATGGCTGCCAAAGCAGGCAGATCCAAACACAAAATGTCAGAGAGCCAGATCATCTATAACTCTAATAGTAACTCTTCACCACTTGGGGCAGAAGCTCTGCATAACAGGAAGTCTTTTAAAATGAATATATTGTTTAAAAATATGTCCTTGCTTACACATAAATATTTCTACCCTCCCGGGGGGGGCAGCAGTGGGAGGGCTTCTAGTGTCCTGGCCCCACTGCTGGACCTTCTGATGGCACCTGGTATTTTTGGCCACTGTGTGACAGAGTGTTGGACTAGATGGGCCATTGGCCTGATCCAACATTGGCTTCTCTTACGTTCTTATGAAATGAACTCTTTTTTCCAACATTTTTTCACACCCTTTGCAAAGGGATGTGCAACTGTTTACAAGGAGGCAAGAGCCAAGGAAAAGAAGGAATGCTTTCCCATTGAAAACCTGATTCTTCTATGGGTGTGCATTCAGGTCTACCCGAACCAAAAATATACCTGGAAAACAGCATATTGGTATTTTGGGGTACATTTCAGCATCCCAAATGTATCCAGGATTTTTGGGGAGAACTAGAAAAAATCCCAGATATATTTGGGAAGTACCAGCAAACCTGGGACAACAGCTGAGGTGCTGGAGAAGTTCGATCCTGCTGCTCAGCTGTTTTGTGAGCTTTCTTCTGTAGTTCCTTCAAACAGGGGTGTTTAAAGGGACTGAAAAGTACTGAGACTGACGAATGATTTCAGCTCTCACATACTTTATTTAGATCGGGAACAAGACAACTAAGCCGGCTCGCAGGCCAGCTTTTTATCCCCAGTGAGCCCCCACCCCAAAACACACGACACCCAGTGATTCGCTATTTACATTGATTGGATTAGCTCCTGCTCCTCAATTGGAGGGGAGCCAGGATCCTCTAGTCCATTGTCTTTCTGGGCGAAGCTCAGGCCCTTCGCCTGGCCACATGGTGGACCGGTTAGAACCAGTCTAAGCACATGGTAGCCCTGTATCCAGGTTTCCCTGTGGATACACCACACTCCTCCCCCTTGGTCCGTGAGATACCCACAAACAAAGTCCTGTAAATAAGACGGTGCTCTCTTGGCCCTTGTAGAGCGTCGGAGCGCCGGGGCCGGGGAAGAGACCGGTACTGGTGTCTGTGTCGAGGGGCCTACTGGTGCCGAGGGGTGTGGAGCGGTTGGTCGTGGCGGTGTCCGCAGCCGTCGGAACATCCGGCTCCGGGGGCGTTGGTGTGGCCGCTGAGGTCTCTCCTGGGCTGAGGTCCCGCGCTGCGGGTTGCGGCTCTCCGGCTTCCTGCAGGCTGGGGTCCTCGTAGTCCTCTGGTTCCCGCGGCTCGACCCGGCGGCGGAGCTGGTCTATGTGGCGGTGCATCACGGTGCCATCCTCACAGGAGACTTCATACGATCAGGGTCCCCGAACCCGGACCACCCATGCTGGGACCCAGGGTGGACCTGCGGTGTAGCTTCTGGCGTACACTGGGTCCTCCGGGAAGAATCCTCTGCTGGCCCATTGGTCCTCGGTGTCCGGCTCGCGCTCAGGTGCCCGGTCTGGATGTAGCCTGTCCAGGCGTGACGTGAGGCGGCGACCCAGGAGAAGTTCCGCCGGGCTGCATCCCGTGGTGGTGTGCGGAGTGATGCGCTGTCCAAACAGGAAGGCGGCGAGTTTATACTCCCAGTCTGGGGAGTCAAACTTACGGAGGGCCTCCTTGGCGGTCTGGACCATTCTTTCCGCTTGTCCATTTGTGGTGGGGTGGAATGGCGCGGAGCGTACGTGCTGGATCCCATAATACGCAGTGAACTCCTGGAACTCACGGGAGGTGAACGCGGTGCCATTGTCCGTGACGAGCGTGTCAGGCAGCCCGTGAGTGCTAAGAACCTGCCACATAGCCCTAATGGCAGCTTTGGAGGAGGTGGATGCCACAGGGACGACCTCCAACCATTTACTATAGGCATCCACCAATATGAAGAAAAGCTGCCCCTGGAACGGCCCGGCAAAGTCCAAGTGGAGCCGTGCCCAGGAGCGGTAGGATGATTCCCAGGCTCTGTCTGGGGCCCTTGGTGGCTCCGGGCGTGAGATCTGGCAGGGCTGGCATTTCCTCACCTTGTCCTCGATGTCCCGGTCGAGGCCTGGCCACCAGACGACGCCGGGGTGGTGTTCGTGTAGCGCCTCCAGGACCTGTTGCTGTAATGGCCCTGGGATCACTACCCGGCCCCCCCACATCAAGCATCCTTTATGTGTGGATAGTTCATGCTTGCGGGAGGCAAATGGGGCGAACTCGGGGCCCTCCTTGGCCACTGGCCACCCCCTCCCCACCCAGTCCAAGACCCGGCAAATGACCGGATCCCGGGCCGAAGCGCGGGCCACCTCCTGCACATGGACCGGCCGGGCCGGGAGCGTTTCCAGGAGAGCAACCACGTGCTCCGGGGCGGGGTCCATGGTGGCCAGGGGAAGGCGGCTAAGGGCATCTGCATGACCCATAGCCTTCCCAGGTCGATGCGTGAGGGAGTATGCGTACCCCACCAGGAAAATGGACCATCGCAGGACTCGGGGTGAAACCATCTGCGGTGTTTGGCGGTCAGCGGCGAGGAGTCCCAGAAGTGGCTTATGGTCCATCAAGATCTTGAACGGCTGGCCGTAGAGGTAATGGTGAAACTTCTTCACCCCAGCCACAATCGTTAGCGCCTCCTTATCAATTTGCACATAGTTCCGCTCCACCACGGAGAGGGTCCGGGAGTAGTATGCGACTGGGACCTCCCGGCCGTCTGGCAACCGGTGCCCCAAGACTGCGCCGACTCCGTAGGGAGAGGCATCGCAGGCGAGGACCACCGGGAGTGACTCTGAGAAATGGTGGAGGACCGCATTGGACACGAGCAAGTCCTTGACGCTTTGAAAAGCCACCGCCTGCGCCTGGCCCCAAACCCAGGGCGTGTCTTTGTCGAGGAGGCGGTGGAGCGGTTCTGCCACGGCCGCCTTGAGGGGCAGGAAGGAGTGGTAGAAATTGAGTAGGTCGAGGAACGCCTGCAATTCTGCCTTGGAGGAGGGTGGGGGGGCGTTTTTTATGGCCTTCACCTTATCGTCCGTGGGATGGATCCCTTGCGCGTCCACCGCGAACCCCAGGAACTCAATTCAGGGCACCCCCAGGAGGCATTTCTCCTTCTTTACCTTGAGGCCGGCTGTGTCGAACCGTTGTAGGACCTGGCGGAGGCGGTCTGCGAAGGAGGTGTTGTCCGGCACCGCGATGATCACGTCATCTAGAAAGGGCTGTATTCCGGGGATGCCTTTTAGGAGAGAGTCCATAAAAGATTGAAAAATCCCGGGAGCTACACAAACCCCGAACTGGAGTCTCGTGACTCTGAAAGCCCCCTTGTGGGTCGCAATGGTCTGGGCCTCTGCTGCGGCCTCATCCATGGGCAGCTGTTGGTAAGCTTGTGCCAAATCGAGCTTACCAAAGATCTGTGCCCCAGCCAGGGAAGCGAGGACATGGCTCACCACTGGGACCGGGTATGCGTGGTCCTGTAAAGCCTTGTTCAGGGTGCATTTGTAATCCGCGCAGATCCGCACGTCCCCGTTCGGCTTTACTGGCGTGACAATCGGGGTCTCCCAGCGCGCGGATGCAACAGGCACCAGCACCCCCTGCTTGACAAGGCGGTCGAGCTCTGCCTCTATCTTCACCCGCATGGCCAAGGGCGGGACCCGTGCCTTAATGCGGATGGGGCGGATGGTCGGGTCCAAATCCAGGGAAATGGGGTCCCCGGTGTACCGTCCTAGGGTCCCATCAAACACTCTTGGGAACTCCCGGCAGACCCCCTCCCAGTCGGCTGCCCGGATTTGGTTAAGTCCTGATATCCGGAGGCCCAGGGGCTTGAACCATGAAAGTCCCAGCAAGCTGGTTAGGCGCCCTTCCACCAACAACAGGTCCAGTTTCCCCGAAAAACCCTTGAACTGGACCCGGAATTTGCCACAGCCCCGGACCGCCACAGGGTTTTTGTTAAAGTCCCGTAACAGTAGGCCCTGTGGCTTACGCAACTGGGGTCCCCCCTGGGGGCATAAATTGCGGAGGGTCTCGACCAAAATTATTGAATACGACGAGCCGGAGTCGATTTCCATCCGGCAGGGAGACCCTTCAATTACAACAGTTACATGTACCTTGTCCGGGCTGTCGGGGGGCAAGTTACATACCGTCTGGTGGTTGACGGACACGGTGTGGAGGTCCTCAGTCTCGATCTGCGCCATGAGGTTCGTCCGGTGTCCCTTGGAGCGGCAGACCTTCTCGATGTGTCCCGCTTTGTTGCAAGCCCGGCAGATCGCAGAGCGAAACCGACAGGTCCGTCGCTCGTGAGCGCTGCCGCAGCTTGCACAGGCTACGGATGGCAGGGATTTGGCCTCTCGGGTCCGCGGAGGTTGGTAGGACGGTCGGTGGCGTACCTGGAGTACTTCCTCGTCATCCGATACGTCGGACCCCCGCGTTGTTTGCGTGCGGTGGACCGCCGAACTGCGGCGGTCTTGGTGGGCCTTTTCGTAAGCGGTGGCCTCCTGGATGGCCTTTTCCAGGGTGAGGTCGTTGTTGCTCGCCAGCTTCCGCCGCAGTTTGGACTCCCGGAGGCCCACGAGAAATTGGTTCAGCAGCGTGTCCGAGAGGTTCGGGAACTCGCATTTCGTGGCTGCCCGCCGAAGACCCGCCAGGAACTCCATGGTGGATTAATCTGGGCCCTGGATCCTCTCGAAGAACCCCAGACGTTCCACAAATTTTGTGGGCTTAGGCGAGAAGTTGTCCGTGAGGGCCTTTACCAGCGCCGCATAGGACTCCGTCTTAGTGGTCTTGGGGTTTATGAGGTCCCGCAAGAAGATGAGGGTGTCGACGCCGCAGACGCTGAGGAACAGCTGCTTTTTTTTCTCGGCTTCCACCACATCATGATACCCGCAGTAGTTCTCCAGGGTCTCCAGCCAGGCGTCCCATTTCTGTGGTTGGGAGAGGTCGAACGCACTTAGGTGAGTGGTGGGCATGGCCATCTTGTCACGAGGTGGTGAGCGGGGTTGCACGTTATGGGAGGCTGAAGGTGCGCTGCTCTCGGGGTCAGCGGTGCGGCTCGGGAGCGGTGCGGGGAGCGGCGGGCTCGATGCGGTGCTCGGGAGCGTGGTTTTGGTGGCGGTGAGCGGTGTGGTGCTGCTCTCGGGGTCAGCGGTGCAATGCTCGGGAGCGGTGCGATGAGCGGCTGGCTCGATGCGATGCTCTTCTTCGTGGTCGTTGTTCAGGGAGGGAGTTGGCATCCCACCTTCGTCGCCAGTGAAAAGTACTGAGACTGACAAGTGATTTCAGCTCTCACATACTTTATTTAGATCGGGAACAAGACAACTAAGCCGGCTCGCAGGCCAGCTTTTTATCCCCAGTGAGCCCCCACCCCAAAACACACGACACCCAGTGATTCACTATTTACATTGATTGGATTCGCTCCTGCTCCTCAATTGGAGGAGAGCCAGGATCCTCTAGTCCATTGTCTTTCTGGGCGAAGCTCAGGCCCTTCGCCTGGCCACATGGTGGACCGGTTAGAACCAGTCTAAGCACATGGTAGCCCTGTATCCAGGCTTCCCTGTGGATACACCACAGGGACTGCAGAAGACAGCCCACAAAACAGCCAAGGGGGGCACTCTCCCTGCTGGCTCAGCTGGGGATCTTTGGGGATATTCGACTGAACTTCCAATGAGAGGCCCAGCTGAGCCTGCAGGGAGAGTTCTCCCCACAGGATCAGCTGCTCTGCAGGCTCTGTTGGGTAGTCTGGCTAAAACTAGGCTGCTCAGCAAAGCCTGAGCTGAGTCTGGAGGGAGAACTCTCCCTGCAGGATCAGTTGTTTGTGGGCTCCATTGGACAGCCCAGTCTAAACCGGGCTGCCCAGTAGAGCCCCAGCTGAGCCTGCAGGGAGAGTTCTCCCAGCAAGATCAGCTGCTTTGTGAGCTCTTTCAGGCTGTTGGGTTTAAAGGGACCACCCAAAAGAACCCCAGCTGAGCCACCTCTCAGCTGTTTTTTTGCTGCTTTGCCACTGCTTCTTTTCTCTCTGCATTTTTCAATTTGGGTCTAGTAGGCCAGAAAAAATTCAAGATTTCCAAAACAAAAAACCCAACCCTGATCCAAATACTTTACCAGTATTGGAGTCTGGGTTTTTTTTGGAAATCCCATTTTTTTCTGGGTCCAATAGACCCGAACCAGAAAATACCAAGAAAAAAAATGCACCCCCCCTAGATTCTTCCTCACATTGTGATGTGCATCCATTTACATATCTTGTTGAAATAATGAAATGCACATTTTAATGTGCACCTGAATGCAAGTATGCAAGTATCATTCATTTGCACGGAATTGTTTTCAAAGGAGGTATATTTGGATTACATCCTACTGCTGGAGAGCATTGGGCTAGGTGCCTCTCCTCCAGGGTTCTGAATCAATCCTTGTGATTTTGGCCTCATGCAAAACCAAGCGATAGTCAGCCAATCAGAGCCCATGGAACTTCACTGGATGGGTGAAGGTGAGCCAGCCTCAGTTTAAGAAGAGTGAAGAACTTTTTGGACTGAGTTTTTGTGGCTCTGGAAAGGAGTGTCAGTTTAGCCACACTTTTATTTGCCTTTTAGTTAGGGTTTGGGGGTCATCTTAGGGAAGAAGCTTTGTTTTAGTGTGACAAATAAGCATCCTGTAAA
The DNA here is from genome assembly GCA_029375565.1 of Gekko gecko. Lineage (NCBI taxonomy): Eukaryota > Metazoa > Chordata > Lepidosauria > Squamata > Gekkonidae > Gekko > Gekko gecko. The sequence goes on along the minus strand of JAPDNY010000007.1, from coordinate 41,757,797 downwards.
GGGCCTGTCATTCCTAAATTATGTGTGAAGTTTCTGTGGAAAGGAGCTTGGTGTGGTAAAAGAGCAACCTTGAACCTGCTGAGTTAACCTGTCTGAAGAAAGGGGAAATCAAATCTCCCTTCAGGGTTTATTTATTTTACTTGAGACTCAGCTACAAAATAATTACTCACATTGGGGGAAAGTTTGTAACCTTTGGGGGGGTGAAGTTGAGAGCCAGTTTTACTTAATATATTGAAGCCATCCACAGAAAGCATTCACCCTATTAAATACTTTGCTTTCTGTTAAATAAACCTTTCTTGTCCATCCCCATCTATGTCTTGTCTGTCTAGTCCAACATCAAGGATATAGTGAAATCTATTTACTTCACAAATAAGTACAGCCTTGGTCTAGCAGGTTTCCAAATAAGAGACCTTTGGAGAGCACATAGGTTACACACTACCAATCCTTTAATCAAAGCTTGTATCCCTCCTTTTATTGGATTGTAGGCAGTTGGCGTTTAAAGAATCTATAGGAGAAGCCAGACTGGGGGATTGGACATTCTTCAGTACAGAAGGCAGTTGCCTCAGAGTCTTTCCACTGCTTACCCCATACCTACCACAGATGTGAACAGATAGAAAAACAGGAAGGTTGTTTTGTCCATGAACACTGCCAGTGAGCCTGATAATGTCTTAGATGAGGATTTGTTCTCCATCCAGTACTTGATACAAGCCCACATAACCTGGCTGAGCCAGCAATTCTCATTCTGGAAAGGACAGACTGGAGGAAGTAGCACCTCTGGGCCCAATCCCAGTGTCAGTAATCTAGGAACCCTTCCCCCAAGGACACAACCAGAGCCCCTGGAAGACCATCAGAGACACAGAAAAGCTCACCAGGAAGTTGTGGAGCACTTCAAGAGTGCCAGATTCCAACTGTGAGCATTAGCTCTTTAAGAATATTCCAGTATAGTCTAATTAGAGTGTCAGGCTAGGATTCTGAAGACCTGAGTTTGTATCTCCATTCTGCCATGATGTTTTCTTGGTGACATTGGGTCAGTTACTCTCTCTCTCTTTCAGCCTAACCTACCTCACAGGGATGCTATCTAGGTAAAATGAGGGAGGGCCTATGTGGTGGTCTGAGATCCTTGGATGAAGGGTGTACTCAATTAGATAGAGGGGCCAGGGGTATCTTGCCCTTGGAGCATGGCCCTGGTTGGCTCTCTGAGCCTGCCCTGGTATTTTCACCTCATGAAAGTTTTGCACCATTTCTGCATCCCCATGAGCTATTTTGACTTCTTTCTTTGAGCAGCAATACCTCACAAAGTTCAAACTGCCTTTGGAAGTTCAGTGCATATAAAGAGCAGCTCCCCAATGTAACAAACCGAGGGAAACGTTTTTTTACAAAAAAAAAAAAAAAGTCAAAAGCCCAGATGGAGGGTCAGACTTGCAGTTCAATCTGCTGTCGCCCCCACCCCTAATGGATCCAGGTTATTTTGTAACAGAGAATACTGATCAGATTCACCCCCTTTTAGCACTCTTCAAAGCACTTTTACCCTGTCCTTGATCAATCAGATGCAGCAGCCATAGTGTTGCCATTGGCCATTTTTTAAAAAAGTTTGTCCTTTGAGCATGCTCACAAGTGCTGATGAGCCTGCTGGGATATGTAGTCCATGGGGCCGTCAGCCATTTTTTAAAAAAGTTTGTCCTTTGAGCATGCACACAAGCACTGGTGAGCCTGCTGGGATATGTAGTTCACTTGCCATCCTCCCTCTCTAAACTTTTCAATTAACCCCTTCACCAAAGCACAGAAAAAAGCTGAAGTACAGAGGCATCTTTCTTTGAAAGATTTTAAAGAAAACAAAGTTTTGAGCAGCCTCTGTGGGAGAGGGGGAGAGAAAGAGAGGTGCATACATCACTAACTAGAATTATGCACACATCAATAACTAGAAAAAAATGGCAGCTGGAAATCAAGAGACCAGTCAGACCTGCCCAATGGCTTGGGTATACAACAGAGTGATCAACAGGAAATCTGTTTTGGAACCAGGTCAGACCAACAGGACTGGAATTTCACAAGTATCAAAGAAACATGCAGTAAAGGAATGGGACTCAGATGATTGGGTCAAGACAGACAGATGTTACTGTCTGATCGTGCATTTTAAATCCCTAAGGGAACAGCAATGGCAATGGATCAAACTGCACGTCTGATCACAGCCAGAGTTGACTGTAGGGTCATCAGAATTCATTACCAGAGAAGAGTTAGGACTGGTAGTGTTGACTAAGTATGCTTGAACATCTGCCAGTTCAGCTTATTTGATGTTTGCTAGTCATGAGACAGCCAATTTTTTGGTGATCATTCTGCTGTTCATGAGCAGTTCGAGCCTGTTAACTGAGTTACTTTTCACATATTCAATACATTGCAATTGGTAGTGATTCACAAATGCATATTTTCAAACAATCCAGTGACAATTCTGGTCACACACACCGAGATCTGTTGACACTGCATGTAGCTTGGCAGCAAATCATATACATTGAGAGCAAATCAATCAGTCAGCTAGTGATTATGAATGCTTGTTTTCAAAGAAGTCATACCACTTGGTGTTTAAGTCAGTATTATAGTGGTTATTTCACTCATGCACATTTTCACATTGCAAGGAAATAAAATTGCATCGCCACAAGGAAACAAAAACCTACCACCATACCTACTTATGTAGCCTCAAAGCTGTCCAACTTGGAGAGCAGACAATTGAACAAATCCACAGCTCAGCTTATGAGTGATGGTAGCTGTCAAACACCCCTACAGTTTCCCCCTTTTTTGTCAAGCCTGTTCCAGGGATGCTACTTTAGAAGCTGGTGGACATTTATGGAACTCACCATACAAACCTATCAGTTCACTCCAGTCATCCTTAGAGGCCCTGTTTCGATTGCCCCCACCATCTGAGGCTAGATGGATGGCAACACGAACGAGGCTTTCTCCATTGTGGCACCAAAACTTTGGAATTCCCTCCCCAGGGACATTCATCTTCCTCCCCCCACTGGTGTCTTTTGCCAGCAGGTGAAGACTTTTTTGTTTGATCTGGCATACTCCCAATAACAGTTATTGGCTTTCCTTTCAGTGTTGTTTATGTGTTTTTAATTGAATCTTATATTTTTAACTGTACTTAAATTGTTTAAATATTTTAATGATCCTAAAGTTTACTGCCTTGTGAACCCTGACTGGGTGGAAAGGTGACATAAAAATGTTCTGAATAAATAAATAAGTCTGCTTAATAAACTTGGACAACTAAGACTTTTTTAAAGTTTAAAAGATTCAGTGTGAATATTTGAGAAGCTCTGATTTGACTTACTATTTAAGCATAAGATTACTCATACAGTTGAGAATACTCCTCTGTCTAACTCAAAATTCTGCCTACTAAAGGTGCTCAACCAGGTGGTACAGGGACACTCAAAAAAGACAGAGAGAATATTCAATGCCTGCTGTTAGATTTGAGTGACAAGTGGTGGTGAATATGGAGGTTATATGTTACATTTACAATTATTTATCTTCCACAGTCCTATTTCCTTCCACTATATGTACATACATATCTGGATCTTGAACAATTACCCGGAAACAAAGAAAGAAATTATTTATTCTGGCAACTGTTATGGCATCCTGTTGTTTCAATAAGACCGATAATATATTATGCACTAGATAAATACGTGCATCCCTTTATTTGTGAGAAACCTAGAGCAGTTCATTGCGATAACCCAGTCAGAGTGAATAATGGGTTCTTATCCATTCTCTCATCATCCTACAAGAGTTTATAAACCTCTGCTAAGTTCTCCTGCAATATTTTTCAAAACTTAAGCCACTCTAATGTTTCATCGTTCTTTTATAACGAGGACAATCTACTCTGCCAGTTGCCTTCACTGTTCTCTTTTCATCCCTTCTTCAGTGCCTAGCTCCTTCTTGATATGCAGGACCCTCAACATGGATGTGCCATAGACAACATTAGGACATTGAAGGGACTTCTACAAAGCCCAAAAACTCTGGACTGCTTGACCTTTTGAATGCTGAGTAGTTTGGGCATTTTGCCTCTCTGAAAAGAAGGAATTCTTGAGGTCCACGTATGCAGTCCACATATTTGCTCCAAATAAGTTGCCATTTCTTGTTATTGGCTTAATACAACATTATGCTATGGAAAACCAGATTTACATACACACAAAAAGAATTTCTTGCCAGCTTTTTTTGGAAAGTGTATGCTTAATTCTTTTTTTCTTTTTCTTTTTAATCCATAATAACTTCTGAGTAAGGAATGGGTTGGCAGTCCTAATTTTGCACTTCTATTTGTAATGAGAAATAATCTAACAATGCAGGCTTCTGTGAATAGCTTCACTGATTGCTTGATTTTACTGTTACCTGACTTATGCATGAAGCACTTAAAATAAAATTATTGGTCTATGTGTGTGCACATCTGTCTGAGTATATATTCTTTTGATGAACTGTCTTCAGGGTGGCAGGGCTTTTTTTTACCCCTATCTCAAATGAACAGTCATCTTGAAGGAAGTCTCTGTACAAATTTGAAGGATTAAATTATTCTGTTTTGCTCACTACATTTTGAAAAATATTAAGCACAAACAATTATGAGCCCAAACTGCAGCTGATGAAAAGTAGGAGATTAATATTGCCTTTACTATAAATTGACTCACTCAGTTCAAGACTTGGCCTTAGATTTGCCAATATGCCAGTGGGGTATAATCTGGTGATGTCATTATGTGGCACCTGTTGATGTCACATGGCAGGGCAGAGAACAAATAGAAGAGCAAATAACATCTATTTGAATGAGCCGGCCCATTTCTGGATGTTTTAACACAGGGTTTTTTTCCCCAAAGCAGCTTCACTTGCTGAATAGAATGCAATTAGTTTTTCCTATTAGTTTTAAAAATACCAGTTTCTTCCTTCATGTATATTTATCTTATATTATCTTTTCATTGACATTTGTTAATGGGTATATATTACACTAAACCTGCATTTCTATACAAATGTTACTCAAATCAGTTCCTAAGCCAGGTCTGTCGCATCAGAATATTTACATGTGTCTGCTCAAGTACTGGGACTAACTGGGACTATTCCAGTGCAATGTATACACGACTCCCATAATTGACCCAGTGATCCAAAGTGTAGATAGAAATGTGAGGAAGACATTGTACTCTACCTGCAAGTTACTTTATTACTCTGTTAGAGATTCTCTACTTCGTTAGAGATTCAAATACTAAAGTCTGAAAAGAAGGTAAAGCAAAAACATAGTAACTGTACTCCACCTGCCTTGGGGGGGAGGGGTTCAGTTTTCTGTCACAAGTGGAAGGCGATGGGAGAACTACCTACAAAGTAGAAGTACTTGTGTTATCTTTCTATACACTTCAATTTACCTGGATGTTTATGCAGACAATAATCTAGAACTTTGGGTCAAGTTTGCAATTTGTAAACTCCATGCCAGTTATTGATTAAACAACTGAATACTGAGGTGCTCATTGGTTCAAACTTTATGGTGCAGTCTGTGATAGGGTAATGACATTAGTCTAAAGAGAAGGGGCATATGAATGCCTTTGATGGTGAAGGTAGGGTGATTGATTTGACAGGGTAACATTCCTTACAGCTACTGGGCTTGGGCAACACAAAGGAAGTATTAAAATGCCACACCCACTGGCAATTTGCAGTGGTACAATCCGTTCTACCAGCTCAGGCATACTACTGCCTCTTTCTGTTGCCTGCATAGACCAAACCAGTGTCTTTGGCACACACATGAGCAGATACCTGACCCCACCCTTGGGGTGGTTGCTGTGCTTTACCCAGATGGGACATCGTTTAGGAGCTCTTTTGAATGAAAACCTAGATTTGTAAGCCTAAACCTCTCTTTTGTCTGAGGGATGGAAATGATAATACTTAACCTGTCTTACAAAGGCTGTAGTGTGAGTTAATCAGGGTTTGTAAAGGGCTTTGAGACGGAAATGCCATCCAAGATGTAAGTATTATTACTACCATCTTCCGCAGGTAGCAGTTCTGGGAATGGAGCCAAAACATAGCTGGAGTATGAAATATTTCTGCACTGCTAAATCGCTCCAGACAATATCCTTCCTTTCTCAGATTTGCTGTTGCCTGCTGCTATGTAGCTTACAGAGCAATTCTGTGCCATGGCTGTACCATGGCGGCCAGCCACCATATGACTATGGAGGTGTTAGTCTATTCTATATGGGCATAAGTTACACAGTGGCCAGCAGACAAAGTTGGTGGGTTTGTAGCATTTTCTGATCATTACTGGAGTAGCCTCTGTAGCAACCTCACCATGGCAGTCAGTGAAGGCATTGTGTGATGGCACTATGATGGACAGGACCACCAGAACCAATCAAGGGCCATGTGGGAAGGGGGTGGAGTCCAGCATCCATCTCAGGCAGGGGCCACAAGGGGATGGGCCACAGGAGTTCCACTCATTTTCAGGAACACCCCCAACCCACATAAAGGGACCAACTCCTCAGCACCTAATAGTGGGAAAGGGGATTGACCTGTCTGTTGCTGAGGGCATTCCCATACCACCCCTGCCAGTGGTGGAGCAGGAGAGGAGGGCAGCAGGGTGGGCTCAGATGTGGGGGCATGCAGAAGAAGAAGGACATTGGATTTATACCCCACCCTTCATTTGGAGTCTCAGAGTGGCTTACAAACACCTTTCCCTTTCCCTCCCCACATCACAGGGGCTGAGAGGTGGGGCTGAGAGAGGTCTGACAGAAACTGCTCTTTTTCAAGAACAGCTCTGACAGTACTATGGCTTGCCCAAGGTCATCCAGCAGCTGCAAGTGGAGGAGTGGGGAATCAAACCCAGTTCTCCCAGATTAGAGTCCATGCACCAAACCACTACACCAAATGCAGCCTCAGATCCCAACTTCCACCTCAATGGAGCAGAGGTTATCTTGGACTGGAATGACCATCATTCCACTCTGCCCTCTGCCATTCCAGTTCCCAGCAATCAGTGTCCAGAGACTGTCATTCCGAATCCATTCTCTATTCATCATTACTTCCATGTGTAGTGATGTAGTTGTGATGTATTGCAATGGAAACCATGCAAGTCAGTTGTCATTCCTGTACACCAGTATGTCCAGGGGGCATACTCACGCAACTCCAACCACCCTCCAAAAACATTGAGTCTGCCTGCTGCATTGGCTCCCCCCGCCATTGATTCCGGGGATTCCCATGATCCCTTGCCCCCTCAGCGTTACCTTCACAGATGTCTTCCCCCTGGGTGACAGAAGCCCCTCCCCCCGGAGCAGACACACAGTTATGAACTTTGTTCATTTGCTCAATTTATTTCTGATCTCTCCCCCCAAGTGGCTTACATCATCATAACTGGAGGCCTGCATCATCATAACTGGCCCATAACCGACACAAAGATCAGTTGACTCCCTGAGCACTTTTGGGGGTCCCCCTTAGGATTGTGCTGTTAATTTGGTTCAGTTGTTAGAGAACAATATAGGCATGGTCTGTAACTCAACAACGAATTCAGTCATTTCTTTTAAAAGCAAACAAACTGCACACCTAACTGGCAAACTGACCTTGGATAGTGAAATAAACCTAATCAGCATTCTTTGATTTTTTTTTTCAGTAGAGGAGCTATAGGTTACTGGCGGGCAATATAGTGTAAGAACATGGGTGCAGCCTTGACAAGGCTATCCTGCATTGTGCTTAAATGCATTCAAAAACATAATGTGAGGATTGAAATGTTTTGCTCTTGTGAACAAATATTTATTTATTTATTCACTTATTTATTGAAATGGTTTTCTTGATGTGTTTAACAGCAGCTGAAGCCTGCCATTTAACATAATCAGGGCTCTTTTTGTAGCAGGAACTCCTTTGCATATGAGGTGACACACCCCTAATGTAGCCAGTCCTCCAAGTGCTTACAGTAGCCCCTGTAAGAAGAGCTCTGTAAGCTCTTGGAGGATTGGCTACATTAGGGATGTGTCGCTTAATATGCAAAGGAGTTCTTGCTACAAAAAGAGCCTAATATAAACTATAAAGTAAAAAAGCAATAAAACAACTAATGCCAAACAGCCAAAGTGCAAATCTTAAAATCGATCCAACAGGAGTTTTATAAAGACCACATGTGAATAGAACACAAGTCAGACCTGCAGGTGTTTGAGGATCCTTAGTATTAACTCATGACTGTATTTTTCTTAAATGCATTTCAATTTAACATAGGTTTTATACCCTGTGCATCCTGCATCTCATGGCCCCTTGACCCTGTCTTTTGTTAGTTTCTTTCCCCGCCGCATACATAAAAATCTGCCCACTGAGGATCCACTCACAGCATATGAAGGAGTGTGCTCTAGCCCACAAAAAGCTTATGCTAGAATGAAACTAGTCTTACTGAATCAGACCAGCGATCTATCAAGGTCAGTATTGTCTACTCAGACTGGCAGTAGGTCTCTAGGATTTCAGGCAGAGATCCTTCATATCACCTACTGACTGATCCTTTTAACTGGAGATGCCAGGGATTGAACCTGGGACCTTCTGCATACCAAGCTGACACTCTACCACTGAGCCACAGCCCCTCCACAAGACTTCTGGTTTTTACTATGACCGATTCTGCAAAAGCAGTTCTTCCACCCTTGGTCTCCCATTTCCCCTGGTTGTACTGCTCAATTTCCCACTATTCACTGTGTGACAGCATTTTTACCTGCATCCCTCCCCCCCGATTTCCCCAGCATCTTCTTAATCCAGACACAAGGGAAATCGGGGGAGATATGGGTCAAAATGCCGCTGCACAGCAAACAGTGGGAAATTGAGCAGTACAACCAGGGGAAACAGGAGACCAAGGGCAGAACAACTGCTTTTGTGGAATCGGTCTATATTTTTGTTGTTGTTGTTCAGTCGCACAGTCGAGTCCGACTCTTCGCGACCCCATGGACCAGATTACGCCAGGCCCTCCTGTCTTCCGCTGTCCGCTGAAGTCTGCTCAATTTCATGTTCGTTGCATCGATGACACTGTCTAACCATCTCATCCTTTGCCGTCCCCTTCTTCTTTGACCTTCAATCTTTCCCAGCATCAGGGTCTTCTCCAGTGAATGCTCCCTTCTCATTTGGTGGCCAAAGTATTTGAGCTTCAGCTTCAGGATCTGGCCTTCAAGGGAACAGTCAGGGTTGATTTCTTTTAGGATTGACTGATTTGATCTCCTTGCAGTCCAAGGGACTCTCAAGAGTCTTCTCCAGCACCATAGTTCAAAAGAATCTATTCTTCGGCGCTCAGCCTTCCTTATAGTCCAACTCTCGCAGCCATACATTACTACGGGGAATACCATTGCTTTGACCATGCGGACTTTTGTTGGCAAGGTGATGTCTCTGCTTTTTATCATGCTGTTTAGGTTTGCCATCGCTTTCCTCCCAAGGAGCAGGCGTCTTTTAATTTCATGGCTGCAGTCACCATCTGCAGTGATCTGGGATCCTAGGAACGTGAAGTCTGTCACTACTTCTACGACTTCCCCTTCTATTTGCCAAGGAGTGATGGGGCCAGATGCCATGATCTTAGTTTTTTTGATGTTGAGCTTCAAGCCCACTTTTGCACTCTCCTCTTTCACCCTGAGCAAGAGGCTCTTTAGGTCCTATATTTTAGGTCTATATTTTAGTCATTCCCAAATCTGCAATCCAAGCTAAGAGTTCCACTGCTATATGAGCAGACGTTTTAAATGTAGCTCATGGCTATGCCTTGTAGATGTGGCAGGAGGATTTTATACTCATCATGCATGTGATTTGTTGTCAGCTGAGCTGCTGAACTGCAATGACGATTTGGCCTATCTGAACCTACAAGAATCTGCTCTTGAAGCAATTTAAGAGATTGGCCCACTGGAGGACCTCCTGATGGTACCTGGTATTTTTGGCCACCGTGACAGAGTGTTGGACTGGATGGACCATTGGTCTGATCCAACATTGGCTTCTCTTATGTTCTTATGTTCTTATTACTAATTTTGTATTACTTCACAATATGAATACTTTTCTATGTATTATTTATTATGCAAATCTAGCATAATACATTATTGAAAATAGTATTAACAGTATGTATTATTAATACATTATATGCATACCACACACAAACAATCGTGTCAAGATGGCTTTTTCCACTGTTGCTTCCAACTATGGAAATTTCCTGATGCACCACTGAAGTAGCGAATACAGTTCACTTATGTCATGAGGAAGTGTATTTAGCAGAGGGTTAAATGGCAACTCTCCTGGCACAGAGCAGAATGAGGACCACTTTCTCTTGGCTCAAAATCCTTTTAGAATCCTTCTACCCTATCTGTCTTCATAGCAGAGAAATGCTGTTACTGAAAAAGTTAAACCAGCTTTTCCCAGAATTAAGCCAAGACAGTTCACAAGACAACAATAGGGTATGCAAGAAGGTATAAAAATGCACAACTAAGAAGAAGAGTTGGTTTTTATAATCTGCTTTCCTTGACCCGAAGGAGTCTCAAAGCGGCTTACGGCCACCTTCCCTTCCCTTCCCCACAACAGGCACCTTGTGAGGTAGGTGGGGCTGAGAGAGTTCTGACAGAGCTGTGACTGGCCTAAGGTCACCCAACAGGCTTCATATGGAGGCGTGGGGAATCAAAACCGGTTCTTCAGATTAGAGTCTGCTGTTCTTCACCACTACACCATGTTAGCTCCCGATCTAAACCCCAATCCTTCATAGAACACAAATTTACTACTAGCATTAAAAAATGGTCAGAACTATACCCTCTCCTGGGAGTGCTTATGGACCATTCTGAATGTAAGCAACTTCCAGATCACTGAATTATCCACATAGTAATCAAATTCCCTTAGAATTTACATACTGCTGCCCTGACACAGCAGGAATGAAGTCCTATTGCTATATGCATTAAACAGCTGTTCTTCATAAAAAGGTAAAGGTTTCCCTTGCTCAAAAGCTAGTCAAATTCAACTCCAGAGGCCGGTGCTCATCTCCATTTCCGAGCCAAAGAGCTAAAGCTGTCTGAAGATGTTTCCATGGTCATAACTAAATAGAAACCTGAAAAAATCAAGTGTGCATGTGTGCATGATCGTTGGAAGGTAGGAGGTCTAAGGGAAAAGGGCAAATCGGCAGGCATAGAGTCTGTACTGGATAATTCTGTGCATTGCTAAACTGACATTCATGAGGTGATGTAGGTAAAGATCTACAGGCACCAGTTATTTCTCTCCTTAATCCTGCATAGTGCAGATAGATGCATGTTCCTCTCTGTTACAGGTGTATATGAGAATCAGAGGCTACATTGGTTGGATGTCATCTACATACTACCTGTCATGCATGGCTATCTCTGAGGTGAGGCCAGTATATATCCAAGTATGTACTATGTACAATGCTCTGATAGGATGCACAGTGGCATGGAGCCGTTCTATACAATATGCAAAATGAGGTAGTATAACAGGGTAGAAAAATTATGAACTGTAACACTGAAGGCTTCAAGTCTGCATGCTTCCCATGAGAAAAAAAAGAACCCTTCTCCCTTTCATAATAAAATGATGGATTAGGAAGAGGGCTATGGGGAAATGCCACCCCAGTAATGAAACCATTGGGGCTGCACTATGTCTATGAGTTGGAATCCAGCTGCAAACTCACATGAAGCTGCCTTATACTGAGTCAAACCACTGGCCCATCAAAATCAGTACTGACTAGACTACTCAGACCGACAATGGCTCTCCTGGGTCTCAGGTACAGGTCTTCAACAGAACCTTTGACCTGATCCTTTTTAGTGGTGATGTAGGGATAGAGCTTGGGACCTTCTGCATGTCAAGCAGATGCTTTACCACTAAGCCATAGCATTTCACTCTTGCTGGCAAAAAGGAAAGGTGCCATGGATGAATCATCAGGTGCCAAGTAGAGAATATGTTAGTGGTTATAGATGCAAATAGCTCCAGTTGGAGTAAGACAAAAAGATTTACCATCTCAGACACTGCTAAAATGTCACACCTTAAAGGGATATAGTCTTGGAATGTCAAATGGTTAGACAGTAATTTCTTCCTCTTGAGGCAGGAAGACCAGAGCTACCCCAAAGGGGAAATTATAAATTCTCAGGATATGAAGAAGTTCTATTTTATCAATTGGCTTTTGACCAGGGAGGTACAAGCCATAAAGGACTACATCTTGTCTATGTGTCAAGGGACAATGGGAGAAGTCCCAACTCAGAGAACAAAAGTAATGATGGATACTGCAACTTCAAGCTTTACTGGCCTATCCTAGCAGAAACATTGTTGGAATAAATGTAGAGTTTAGATTAAGAGAACTGTATGTTTTCACCTTTTCTTTGTATTGTTGCTTGGGATGCGCACAAACAGGAAAAACAGTTTGATTTGTGGTTCATGGTCCTGCAAACCCCATTGACAGGGAAAGTGGTCCCTTTAAATGGGGTTTACAGAAAGCCTGAAACACAGCTGAGCGGCAGGGAGCAACCTGCTCCTCGTGGCTCATCTGTTTTTCGGGCTATCTTCTGCAGTCCCTTTAAACTTTAAGGGACTGCAGAAGATAGCCCGAAAAACAACTGAGCAGTGGGGAGCAAGCTACTCAGATATCTGTGCAGCTTTTGCAGCAAACAGAAAGGGACTCAGAGTCCCTTTAAACCCCTGCTTTCTGCTCTATCCACGAACTGCCATGAACTGCTTTAAAAGTTCATGGAAGTTTGTAATGGTAGATCCATCACAAACTTTGGTTCATGAACTATGAACAGGGCAAAATTAATGATGAATTTTGCTTTGTGACTCAGTTCATGCCCATCTCTAATTGTTGCTCAGCCTGAATAGACCATGTTGTCGAACTCTAGCACTGAGCTGGAATCCAGGACTGTATCCTTCTCCAGGGTTCCTTTAGTACAGTTTGCCCTGGGGAAGAACCTCAGAAAAGAGTGGGGGGAGGTTACATCAGTAGCTCCCGCTCCTACTAATAACCTCTCCTTGGTTGCCTTAGGTGAGGTCTGACCCTTCCTCCCTGGTTCTCTCAGGGTGCACCTTTGACAGGACTGCAGGGGGTGGGATAGGGATGCCAGCCTCCAGGGGGGAGCCAGGGATCCCCTGAAATTACAGCTCATCTCCAAACTACAGAGATCAGTTCCCATAGATAAAATGGATGCTTCGGAGGGTGGGCTCTATGGCATTGTATCCCAGTGAGGTCCCTGTCCTCCCCAGGCTCCACCCCCAAATCTCCCACAGTTTCCCAAACTCAACCCCCACACACACACTCCAGTGGTCAGAGAGGACCCAGCATTCCCTCTGTCCTGGGGGATGGGTTTATGGGAGTGGTAGGTCCTAAGCCCAATGGACAACTGACTGCCTGGGATCCCTGCTCCTGCCCCATGGGAAGTCTTATAAGGCTTCTCCTCTGGCCTCTGCTGGCCTAAGGAGGTAACTGCAGTCTGTTTCCTGTCCTGCCTTTCCAAAGAAGCCTTTCTGGTTCCCACAAGAGATGAGGAAAGAGCCATTGCTTGTGGTGAGTAAAGAAGGGTTCTGCTTATCCTTTAACACCATTGCTGCCTTGTGCCTCTGTTTCTGCCCCCTGGGGGTTGGCTGCCCAGTATTTCTGGGAGTTGTGGCAAGCTGGGAAGCCACTCCTGCAGCATCACATTGGGCTTTTGTGGCCCTCCCTAAACACCTCCCTTGGCACAGTGTGGAGGTCCCTGTCTTCTTGACGGTAAGTGTAGGGATGGTAAGTCTGACCCTGGACACTTGTACTCTTTTTATTTTTGCTTATTAATCTGTCTTGCATTGTGAATGCTCGAACCTTGATCTTGGGAAACACACCATGCCAATTCTGCCTTGCTATCTAAAGAGCCATTCCTTGAGCACAGAGAGGTTGAAATCATGAAAGTGTGATATAGCAACCCTGCTTTAGCTAGTGCAAAGTGGGGAGACATGGCAGCTAGGCAGAGTCTGTAAAGGGCAATGCAGATCCAGAGTGCTAGATATGCAAATACTAGCAGAAGATACTTTCAGGTTCACTGGTGGAAGCAATTACCAACCAGGCTGGGCCATGTGTCCCATAAAATCAAACATGGAGATATCAATTTTATAAGGGTGATTTCAGATGCCAAATGGCAATAGCAGGTAAATGGCAATAGCAGGCTTGATTGGATTAGGTGTGATATGCAGAGGGGTAGTAGGCATGGAGATATCAGCATTGGTAATGAGACAGGAAACCTAGGTCTCATTTCGGTCCAGGAGGATTCAGTCCAGGAGGATGCAAATAATAAATGGACATAAATCTGACATTAGAAACCACAACATTCAAAAAACAGTGGGGGGGCATTTTAACCTTCCAGGACATTCAGTTGCCTGACCTAAGAGTAGCAGTTCTCTTACAAAGGAATTTCAAAGAGGTTAGAAAGAGAGATTGCAACTGATAATGAAGCTCAAGACAATGCATCCTTCTGGGCTGAATTGAGACCTTGGTTTCCTATCTCATTTCCAATGCCAGCTATTATCATTTGGCATCTGAAATCACTCCACTCTCCAAGGACAGATGGACTCACATTCTAGCTGTATCTAAAGAAGAGAGCAGTGACTCATGAGAGCTCATGCTCTGCCACAAATTTTGTTAGTTGTTAAGGTGCTACTGGACTCTTGCTTCTTTCCGCTAATAAAGATTGCAAGCTGTGTTTTTAGGTTTCTTTTTTTTTCATCTGTTAGAACTGGAGAGGGGATCTCTCCAAGTGAAATAATGTGCTGATTTCAGACTGGGCAAAACCTACTCAGTGCTAGTGATGATAACAAAACAGTTAAAAAAAGCAAAGGGGGTGGGGTTAATGTGAAGAAAGGCAGCCAGCAAGGGAGGGGAGAGGTGTTGAACTGGAACATATGGAACCATAAATGTATTTTAAATACTTAGTCATCTACTTTCAGTCATTAAACAATGGAATCCAATCCAAGTGTTGTAATTCCTAATCAGGGTCTTTTTGAAAGAAAATAAAATCCTAGACAGGCACAGAGAAATCTAATCTAAAAAAAACTTTTCAGAATAAGCCAAAATAATTTCCTTTTAATACCCCTTTTCCCAAGGCATCTCTTTCCCGCACTTTCTTCCTTTCTATTAACATATGTGTGATCAGGTCTCAAAGTAAACAGCAGAGCAGGGTGATCTCAATGTAAACTGTGCTTGTCAGAAGAATCCCCCATCCCTCCCTCTGAAGAAGTGTGTGTGCACATGAAAGCTTATACCTTGAATAAAACTTTGTTGGTCTTAAAGGTGCCACTGGATTCGAACTTTGTTCTCTCTCTCTCTCTCTCTCTCTCTCTCTCTCTCTCTCTCTCTCTCTCTCCTCTACCCTTCCTTCTCCCTCCTTCCTTCCTATCTCAGTCAGGAGGAGGGGGAAGGAGACTTTAGCCAATGGCTAGGCTTTCTATCTCTCCCATGCCACAATTGAGGGAGATGGGCAAAAGTGAGCTATGATGCAATGGTGGCAGCTGCCTTGGAGGTGGAAGCAGGAGAGAGCCAGTTGCTTGCAGGCCAGATATGAGCCCTTGACAGGCCAGTTCCAATCCGCAGGCTGTATATTTGACACCCCATGTCCTGCATAATTTTTTCCCCTGTGTACTGTACAAAGGGATCTCAGAGAATTTCAAGGGACCCAACAGGACATCGCAATCAAAAATGTTTCTTCAGTTTTACTATTAGTTACTCTTACTGCATTTTCGGCAGTTGCTTTATGGCACCTTTGCAGCAGTTTGCAATGTATTCGTCTGCAGAGGAGTCTACTTTTAGATTCAGGCAGTTTATTGTAATCTTCTGCAGTTCTCCAGAGAGTGCTAGGCCCTATGTCAAGCTGCATATAGATAAGTGTTTGTTTTTCTTTGCATATGTTAAATTTTGTCAGTCTTGTGTTGACTGTAGCCTGCTACAAATGACATTATGCACTCTGAAATTAACCTGCACAGAGGGAAAGCAGGCATGAGTGTGCTGACCCCCCTGCCTGTGCAAAAACATGCATTGGGGCATGAGTCTATGTGCATACAAAGTCTGTACATATAGCCTCTGTCCTTGCACTGCTTTTTGGACATTCCCCAGCACAGGGAAAGAGCCAATGAACGTACATTTCCTATACACATAGACTCCATGGTTGCAAGCTGCTCATTGTATATAGGTTGGGTTGGGGTCAGTGTGTGCGTGTCCACTCCCCCTCTGTGTGCATTGAATTCAATTCATGTCACGTTGTCTGCTAATGTGTCTGTATAGGAATAATTTAAAATGTTTTGTTGTTGTTAACACAGAGAAGTGTCTATTATGCTATTCTTCAGTATTACCATTAATAAATGTGTTCTTTCTCTATCTGCCTTATAACCAAACCAAAATATTTGGCAGGTAGATCCATGCCTGCCTGCCTGCCTGCCTGCCTGCCTGCCTGCCTGCCTGCCTGCCTGCCTGCCTTCTCAGGCAAGTGGACCTGTGGTTGTTAAACTGCCTCTGGTTCCTTGAGTCCAATATGGCATCTACTGTGCTAGTAGAGCTTTTCTGTGCAGTCTGTCAAGAACTGCTCCAAGTACATCTTATTCATTCAGTGGAGCAGGCTTCCGCGAGGTGGTTGCAATGCATTCCTAATTAGCAATCTGGGTGTGAGCCTGGTATGTAACTAGGTTGCACCTGGAGGCTGATGCCCTTCATTTGTCTCTGCTAATCATCACTCAGAGACCAAAGCAAGGTTAAGGCAGTTTCAACACAATGTTATGTTGGCGCCGTACTTATAATGAACCTTTTGCTGACAGCTTCCAGCATTGGTTGGCTGTTGTTGCTGTTGGCTACAAACCAAAATGTTGGCTAATACATTACAAATTAATTTTGTCTTACTGGTTGGTATTTTGTGCTAGTGAATTGTCATCAGTCTAATAGATTTTTTAAAATAAATTCAAAATGAGACACTCATAATTATGAACACATGTGTTTGTGCAAATAGCTATCCGACTGTGATCCTCAAACTCTAGATCCAGAAAAGTTATAGTCCAGTTAATGGGCTAATTATAGAGAAAAAATTATTTGAGGCTCTATCCTTAGTTTATGAATGCCAGAGAGATATCTGCATTAGTCTGCTGTAATCAACACAACAAAGAATCTTGTGGCACCTAGAAAACTATTATTTTATTATGGGATCTTAACTATGGGAATGCAGAGCACCTGCCATGGGTCCCATTCTGGGGGGGGGTGTACACTAGGGACCCCCCTCCCAAAAACAATGCAGCTGCCCTGGCTGTTGCTGCCTCCTCTGCTGGCACGACAGCCATAGTAGCAGCTTAAGAGGCAACTGCAAGGGACAACCACCATGCCCTGCTCCTTCCCCTGGCACAAGACGACTAGTGGCAGGGTCAAGGCAAGGGGGCAAGGGGGCAGAGGGGGAGGGTGTGCTGCATGGTGCTGTGTCCCCCCATTGAGTCAGCCAGCCCCAGCCAGGTTGTGTCCTCTGTCCAAGAGAATGTCTGTGAGGCAGGTCCAAAGTTTTATTTAGTCCATGCATGGGACAAAAATGCCAGGGCTTTAATATCAGTTCAGGGGATGCTATGGCCAACAAACAGATGAGAACCAATCTATCAGCCTGTGGAAAGGGATAGAATTTCTGGGTCTGCTGCCAGATGAAGTCTGTTCCTCTGCAGCACTGCAAGTGAGGTTCACCAGGTCATAGAAGCTGCCAGTATAATCTCAATATGCATATCTTCGGTGATGAAAAGCTACCTGTAACTCAATGTACATTTGTTTCTGTTGAAAACTTCTGTCCCTGCACTCTTCTACGGACTTCCAAATAAGACTGCAGCCTTGATAAGCAGAGTGGCTTTGAAGAATTGAAAACAAAGTTTGGGGGCAGATTCATAAAAATCATGAATATTACAGCTAAACTAACATGAATATTTAGAAGTCTCCACCAAGGTGCTCATTAGGAATGCCACGAATTTCACAGCAAACAGAGTTCAATAGGCAAACGTACCCTGTTAAGACAGCTGGGATCTCCTGTGAACCAAATGTCCAATATGTCTCCCTTGAACAGCTGCTGCAGCAGTAGCTCTGGTGGTGGAGTTTCACTACCTTGCCTTGCATGGGATTTTGCGTCTCTGCAGAAGGCAAGATGATTCTAACATATGGATACTTGGGTCAGGTAATCAAATTACCTGAGACAAGAACTACACCTCCCTTAAGACTGCAGAAATGTGCATGAACAAAATAATGTCGATAACCATGGACTTAAATGAACACCACGCAGTAAGGTTTTTAAAAGAAAATGCAATGTTTACTTATAATTGCCGGCTGACTGATCGATTTGTTCATTGTTTGTAGGAATGGCTGACAAGTTGTGTGTGATGACGACAGGCTAGTAGGTGAAGGAGAAGAGCTGAGCACATACATGCATGAGACACTGCTGATTGCAATGTACTGTAGCGCACTGTTTGAATAGTGGAAAGTAACTCAACAAACAGATCTGAACTGTCTGTGAACAGTGAAACACATCAATAAAATATTGGCTCCCTGTTTTCAACCAGCAAACATACTATAAGACCAACCGGTGAGTGTTCAAGCATCCCTAATGCTCATATGGTCTTCCAAAGACTTTTGCATCTGAACATCTCACATGTATATTAGAATCCTTCATCATCATAATCCTGGAATTTGACTCAATAGAAGGCAACTTCTCAAAGTCGTGTGCTAATGAAAGATTTGTTGTTGTCTTACAGATCAGGAACTGACAGCTCATGCCAAAAGTATTGGGGGATCCAGAAAATGAACTCACATCTTCTTAATTCCATGTCAAGACCTTGACTATTAGACTATTTTTCCTCTCAGGCTTCTGTTCTTCTCCTCTCTGCTCCAAAGCTTAGATATCCCATTCTAGCTCTGATCCTCTCTCCTGACTCTAAGTGGCCCATCCTCTGATCCTATTAAGGTCACTCTGCTGTCAAGCTGCCTATTCAAACTGAAGATAGGGATGCTTGATGTTCAGAAGTTCGGATGAATCCTGAAGGGTTTGGATAATCTTATCTGACACTTATCCCTTTGAAGTCTGACTTTCGCTCCCTCCCCAACCTAACAATTCAACCCAATTGTTCTACTTGTCCAACCACATTGCCCCCAAGTCTCTTTCTTACCAATTGAATTTCTCAGATGGTCATGCATTCCATATTGGTCAATTCACCTTGACCACTACCAGACATTACACACTAATTCAGAATCAGTGATCAGCTGAGTGTTTTGGGCATACTTCATGATACCTGTAAAAAGCTTTCTAAAGTAAAAATCTAAGACCAACAGAGTACTTTCTGTGTGTTCATCAGGAAACAGGTACCTTAGACATCACAAGACTGGTAAGAGACAGCTCTATCTTTAACACCTAACAGAAGCTAGAGGCAGACATTTTAGAGAAGAGTGGTATGAAATACTCATTGTTGTTTAATGCTGTCTTTTCTCCAACAAATAGGTCTTGCAGGTTTTGTAGGGCTTTAAAAACCTACAAAACCTGTTTGATGAGACAGTGGGAGGGCAGGTGATTGTGAACTCCAAGAATAATGCTGGCTTTGTCATTCTACCCGAGGCTTTGTTAAAGCAATTGCCTCTCATAATTCCTAATTATATAACTTTCTTTAGCTTAGGTTGCTAGTTTTTATTAGCCTTCATTAGCTTGTGCCTTTAGCAGCAGATGGACAGGCAGAAATGTAGCAAATGATACATTTCCCGACATGAATAAGTGACAAGGAAATGGTCATCTACTTAATTATTATGTGTTTGACTGCTGCCGGGCTGGTTCATCACACAAGCAACTTAAGCGATTGCTTGAGACACCACAGCTTGAGGATAGTGATGGTGCAAGAGGAGGCATCAGTTACGGCTTGTCACCCAGCATGGCTTCCTAGACCTACCTGGCTGCCACCTGGAAGTGCTGGCAGTACCATCAGGGCTCACCTTCTTCCTGAGTCCAGGCAACCAGTGGTGCCAGAGGAGATGACAGGAGCAGTTCATGTCTAGAACCTCCTAAAGCCACCTTGAACCATAAAAGTCTGGGTATATTTATTTATTGTATTTATTTATTTATTTATTTATTTATTTATTTATTTATTTATTGCATTTATAACCCGCCTTCCCCACAAGCAGGCTCAGGGCGGCTCACATTGCCTGGCATACTATGTCAAGGTTCATATACAGTTAAACCATATAAAACATTAAAACATTTAACACAATTAAACATTTAAAACATTTAGCGATTTCAATTAAAGTGCATTCCATAATTGGTAACCAGGATGGCGTAATCTATCATGCAGGCTCAGGCAAATACAGGCTCCTAGGCAGTTTGGCTCAATCTCACTGCAGGCCGCCTCCACCACCGATGTTAATAGTGGTCATTGATGGTAATGTGGGCGGCTCCTAATTAAAGGCCTGGTGGAAGAGCTCTGTCTTGCAGGCCCTGCAGAACTGCAGAAGATCACGCAGGGCCCTGATCTCCTCTGGGAGCTCATTCTACCAGTAAGGAGCCACCACTGAGAAGGCCCTAGCTCTGGTAGCCACAAGCCTGACCTCCCTGGGGCCTGGAATAACCAGTTGATGTTACGTCCCCAACCGTAGTGCTCTCTGGGGTATATACAGGGAAAGGCAGTCCCTCAGGTATGTTGGACCTTGGCCACATAGGGCTTTAAAGGTAAGTACCAGCACCTTGAAGCAAATTCGGTATGCTATTGACAGCCAGTGCAGTACCTTCAGCACCGGCCGGATGTGCTCCTATCTAGGGAGGCACATCAGTAGCCTGGCTGTGGCATTCTGCACTAGCTGCAGCCTCCGAATTTGTGCCAAGGGCAGCCCCATGTAGAGAGCATTACAATAGTCTAGCCTCAAGATGACCATCGCATGCCAGGTCATCGCAATTGAGGAAGGGAGCCAACTGCCGAACCAGCCACAGATGGTAAAAGGCCAACTTAGCAGTGGCAGCTACCTGGGCCTCCATTGGCAGGGAGGATTCCAGGAGCACTCCCAAACTCCTAACCACTGGTGCAGGCACCAATAGTGCCCCATTGAAGGCTGGGAGTGGGAGCCCTATCCCTGAACCACCCTGACTCAGGCACAGGACCTCCGTCTTCACCTGATTTAGCTTCAGCCGACTCAGCCTGAGCCAACCAGTGCCCAGTCCAGATCTTCCGGTCTGGAGTCTGACTGACCGCCCAACATCAGATATTGCTGGGTGTCATCAGTGTACTGGTGACACCCCAGCCCAAACCTCCAGGCAATCTGGGCAAGGGGGTGCATGTAGATATTAAAGAGCATTGGGGAAAGCACCGCCCCCTGAGGCACTCTGCATCTGAGCAGGTGCCTCCGGGACTGCTGTTCCCCTAGTGCCACCCTTTGTCCCTGACCTTGGAGAAAGGAGACAAGCCACTGCAAGGCAAGCCCCTGTATCCCCACATTGGTGAGGCGGTGGGTTAGTAGCTGATGGTTGACTGTATCAAATGCGGCTGACAGGTCTAACAACAGCAACACTGCCGAACCACCCTGATCCAGATGCCTCTGGAGGTTGTCAGTAAGGGCAACCGGCGCTGTCTCCATTCCATGTACCAGGCGGAAGCCAGACTGGAAGGGATCTAGTATGGAAGCATCATCCAGAAAGCTCTGTAGCTGTATCGCCACCACCCTCTCAATTAATTTGCCCACGTAGGGCAAATTGGAAACCGGCCGATAGTTAATAAAATAAATAACCCCACACTGCTAGTGACTTTCTTGGGGGCAGCAAAATGCCTTCAGCCCGCCCTAGGCTGTCGTTAGATGCACAAGATGCAGGAGCAGTGAAAAGGTAGCAATCCTCACAGTGGCTGACCATAACGATCATTTTGTTGTACTCCTGGTTTGCATACATTATCACCTCTCCACTCCCTGTTGGTATCATTAACATTTAAGTTTAATTTAAGGTGAAGTTCTGGAGGATGTATAGATTTCTACAACAGTCTTGCGTGTTCTCTGAAGATTTGGAGAAAGCATTTGTGTATGGTGGTCCAGCAGACCTTTTTGGAGGATGATTCAGTTTCAGACTGCTGCTCACAGAGGTATTTTATGGATTTCAAACAGAAGTGCCCAAGCTCTGTACCATTTCCCCCTTCTGCATGCATGTCATTTGTGGCCCTCCCTCTCTATGCACCATAATTGGTTCTCTCCATATCCAGCCTTCTCCGACCTGTCAGCTCATCCCTCTTTCTAATGTCATCTGGTGTGCCTGTTCATCTCTTTCATGTTTGTCTGCTAGAGCTTGCTGTATTCGTATACTCTTGGTGTTTTCTCTCTCTGTGTTTTTTCCCCTCCTCTCCATCAAAGAAGTGATTGCATATCCTGGTTGATCGTCGTACTTCTTCTGTCTCAGTGGTAGTCACTGTGATGAAAAAAACAGCTGTTTATCTCAATTATGTTTTGATTGCTAATTAGCATCTACCTGTCACTACTAGTCAGTTTCCTCCAGTGTTCCCCTCAGCTATTTCCTTAGCAATTCGTTCACCTGGTTTCCATGAGAACAGTCTCGCTATATCTCTATTCAGTCAAAGCTGACATCAGCTTGGTTGTTATTAGTGATGGGATGAGATCTGTTATTCACATAATATTCGGGGGGGGGGCTTCTAAAGTTCCATGTTGTTCCGATGCCTGAAATGCATATCTATTGACTTATATAATCACCTCCATGACAAGGCCTTCACAATGTTCTTCGTCATAATTTCCACACTCCCCACATAGTCTTTGTGAAGAAATGCATTTTTTTCTTTGGAGGTTTGAAATTAGCAAAACCTTCACTCTGAGTTTTAAAAGTTTTGGGGGGTTTTCCCTCTCTGGGTGGAGAACAGACAGGAAGCGAAGGAAGTCAGTCCAATTGCTTTCCAGCTTACCTTCATACAAATGCTAATAGATCTAGCAGGAGAGATAATAGGTGGATCAAGTTCTCCCCCTTCTCCTGGCAGGGAACAGAGATTTGGGGGACTTTGGACTAGAATGATTCCAGGAATAATCTTCAGGAAGAAGCTCCAGGAAACACTTCTCTGACCTGGCCTGACCTGGTCAGTGGGTGGGGAAAAGAAAGGTGATAAAATCAGAAGAGTGGGGAGGAAGCTTTTTTTCATGCTGGGTCCATCAGGGCAGACAGAACTCTTAAACTGAGGTAGGGAGGATGCAGCCATTGATCATATACTGCCCCAGAGCGCTACAAAAAGCTTCAAGGTAAGGGAGACTCTGTAGAGATCTGTAATTTCCTAAGCTTTAGAAGCCTGTTCTATTTTAACCTCTGATAGGGCATGTATAGAGAGAGGGACAGAGGATTTGCATCTTACCCATTTCTTTTGAATCCCTTGCTCAATCTGGTGCTGTGCTAAAAGGATGCTTGTGAACATTCTCTTTTAAATAAATACTTTATAACTTTTGATGCTGGTAGTGGCTCTCTGTACCACAGACATCCACCACCTCAGAATTGCTATTTTAAAAGGAACACCAGGGGGAAGGCAGTCAGTGGGCACATGGCTATTCCTTCAGAGGTGCACAAGGCAGTAAAGTGTCCCTGTGGTGACCAGGCATGGAGTAGTGGGAGACACAGAGGCAAGGCCTCAGAACTTGGAAGGGAAGCTGGGAGTCCTGACCCTCCCAGCAGGCAATTCCTCATAAAAGTCTGGTGGTGGCAGCGGGTTACCCAAGAGAGAAAAGAAAGCCTCTCCAGGTGTTGGGAAAACTTTGGAGGGCAGGGCGGAATAGGGCCTGAAGACCAGAGCAGGCCTGTTTCTCTGCAACTTTTGTTTTACTTGTGTTTTCGAATGAGAAGCACAAGTCTTTGCTTTTCGGATGTTCTGGAAATTCCAGCATCTTCACATTTCCTGTAACCATCACCCAAGGCCATTGATGGCAATATGTTCAGGATTAATATAAGGAGGTCCTTCTGCATACAACAGATCATCAACTTAAAGAGTTCATTGCCACAATAGGTTGTGAACTCATCGTGGTCTCAACACTAACAAATTTTGCTTGGCTGAGTGTGCCTTCCTATGTATTTAAAGTCTTTTTCCCCTACAACTCTCAACCAACTGGTTAACGCAGTGGCTTGTAACAGTCCCAGAATACATAATAATCAAAATCATCAAGTATAAATGCATGATGTATATGCACTATTTATCCTTGATAAATATACAAAGGCTATGCTTTCAGGCATTCCAGGAAAGAAAAGGAACAGTTCCTTGAGGTCAATTGACTAGCTTCTTCTTGTTTATCAAGAGAATTTAGGGGTTATGAAATTAGCCCAGACATGCTCAGTTCTAGAGAGCTGGAAGGACCTTCACTTTCTGGTACATGCTTGGATTGGTCTACCTGTGCATTTGATCACTACTTGTTGAAGCAGAAAGGTTAAATATTCCTGAAAGCCACTATGCTCTGCCATTAGCTCTGGGATACCTCTTGAAATACATAAAGAACTGCTTTGGCCTCTTCTTCTTTGCTCAATGAGTTATTTAATTGTATACTCACTGCCAGTGAATGTAGTGATGGCCACAAATATAAATGGCTTTTAAAGGATGTTAGGTTAATGAAGGATAGATCTATTATGGCTGTTAGCCACGTTGACTAAAGGGAACTTCCATGTCCAGAGGCCTCAAACCTCTGGAGGCAGCACTGGGGGAAGGCTTTGGCCTTGATGCCTTGTCCCAGGGCAGTTGGTTGACTATAGTGTGAAAAGGATGCTGGACTAGATGGACCATCATTCTGGTCCAGCAAGCCAGTTGTGTTTTTATGGTATAACACCACCAAACAATTTTAAGCAGAATGGACAATGGCTTATTGCAAATCACTGCGTCCAGGGCTGGCACTCCTGACCCCACACTGACCCATGAGAAGAGGGGGGCCTCCAGACCATGCTGGGGCAGCCAACAGAAAAAGGTCAGCAAGCCAGGGAGGGCAGCAGCAAGTGGGGGCAGGCCATCAGAGGTGACTGCAAAGAGGTGAACACCAGAGGAAGGTGTTGCATGAACCATGGGGCAGCAGGAAGGGGTCCTTCCAAATGGGAGGCTGAGGGCTGGCCGGCTACCAACACCCAAGGAGCAGTAACAGCCCCAGGAGGTGGCAATGGTGGTGGAAGCACAACAGAGCACAGCAGAGCTGGGGCCCAGCCCTCCTCAAGACATAGGAGCCAGAGAGGTTCCTTCAAAGGGGCAGGAAGGGAGGAAGGACCAGACATCACATAAAGTGTAGAAAGAAAGGTGAATGGCAGGAGTGGGAGAAGAACTCAGGTGCTGAAAGACTCTCCCATCAGAAGAGAATGCTGGAGGGCACAACAGCTCCAGAATCTGATCAGACCCTGACAGAGTCGGACACAATTGTAGGAGTTAGGAGACCACATGCCTATCTGGGTTTTTTTCCATATCTGCCTCTCCTGTGGTCAAATATATGCCCTCGAATGTTATACTTTCATGGCTTCTGCTGTCTGTGAAAGCACCCTTCCTGAAACTTTGCTGTAACAAAGAAGATCAAATACATTTTGTTCCTACTACATTTAATTTATTGATACTATTTTGCTTGACTTCTGTTTTCAATATGTGGGCACGTCATCTGTTCCAGAACATGGTGACAGTACGCTGGCTGGGTTTAACCATGAGTGGTATGTATTGAAGGAGCTTCACTAAATGCCAGTGCTAAGTTTGTCATGGCAATTCCAAGAGCTGATTTGAAATTTAAAGACCTAAAGAACCCAAGCCCATTACCTGTTCTTATCCCTGCCCTGTGTCTGCTGAGGAGATGTTATGCAACCATGATCACTGGAAAAGTTTAAGAAAATTAAACCATTCTCTATTTCCCCCCCAGTAAAGTCTTCCATCATTCAGTATGGACAAGCCACTGCATTTTGTCCTCTCTGAAATCAGGAATGACATCTATTAAACAATACACTCTAAACCAAGATTAGTTTGATTGAAATACCAGAATGTGGAAAAGCACATCAATATATCTAATTCTCACCATGACCAAATATGTGGATATTGAAATCCAGACACTGGAGCCATGAATAGGCAAAACATGTTTTTCTATAAGCCTGAGGAAAATCTGAACTCTAAGTAAATAAATAAACAAACCAGGGTTAAAAACTTTAAAATAATAGAAGCAGTGTCTGTACCTTGCAGAAATGGATGCCCTCTGAGATCTCAGTGGCAACTGTGGGGGTTCCTAGGCAATCACAGCAACATTGCCAGCTTTCAGTTCCTGGTTTCTCTCAGTAAAGGGAAGGAGAGAGGGGCAGGGCCTTTTCCCGGGCTTTTTCATCTCCCGATCCATTCCTGCTCCTCTCCCTCCTCCCTGGGAGGGAGGACTCCTTGGGGGTTGGACCAGCAGCAACCACCCAGCTACTTGGGCTACCGTGCAAATTGCACAACTTCCCTTGGTGTAGTGGAGGAGGCTAAAACCTGATGGCTTACAATTTGCCTGGGTCCAGCAGCACCTTCCACAAAACTTGTGTGACTTAGCTGTGCCTGGTAGTGGCCACCACACAACTGACCTGATCAACTTGCTATCCCGCACGACTTTTGCAACTTGGCTAGACTTTTCCTAGGGAAAGGCTGTCAGTGGGATGGAAGGAGGGAAAGCTGAGAGCCAGTGCGGTGTAGTGGTTAGACTGGGAGACTATAATCTGGGAGGCCCAGGTTCAAATCATCACTCTGCCATGGAAGCTCGCTGTAAGGCCTTGGGCCAGTCACCTTTTCTCAGCCAAATCTACCTCACAGGGTTTTTGTGAATATAAAATGGACAAGAGGAGGATGTTGTAAGCTGATTTGTATACATTTACCCTGTGGATGCCATGGCTCCTACCAACACTTTTACTGGAGTCCACCAAATGGTTTTAGAAAGTGGGCAGGTCCAAGGAGAGCTTTTTGACTTTCTGATGTTCATGGTATGATGCTGGCAGTGTCTTTATGTAAAGGCCTTACCTGTGCAAACAGCAGTCTGATATCCTAGGAACACAGTGGGAATTGCTTCTGACTAAACGAGAGAGGACTGCACAGCTAGAATGCTTATTTCACCTAACTGGAACTTCTACTGAAGTCATTCAAATCTTCCCGATTTGAATGTATTTTTTTATAATTCAGGTGGAAGTTAATAATAACATCACTACATCAAATTTTGGTCACTTTTCAAAAATAATTTAGGTTCCTATTAAAAACTGGCTAGAATCTCTCTCTTATTGCAAGCCCTTCGGCACCAGCTGTCATTGTTACAAAGAATAATGCAGGATAAAAATGGCTAGGCTTATGAGAGAAGGGTCCGTAGAAAAGGGATAGCCAGGAGAGGAAGCATTTCCCCCTTTCCCTTTTGTGTAAGTGTGTTAAAGTCTTGCAAAGTGAAGACAGTTTCTGCCAGATAAGGGTTTCTTAGCTACCTCAATTTGTATACTTATTTTGTGTGTATGCAAGAAAATATTTTTAAGTAGTGTGTTAATGTTAAAAGGCATCCCATTAAACAGCCCTTCTGTCTGAAATGTTGAAGAGCTACTGCCAGAGTTATGCATAACCTCTTTCCTTGAGATTTTGTGGTTGTGCTCACCACCCTCTGTCAGAATTACAAAGGTCCCTGCAGAGTCAAATATGTGAGGAACCATAGTGTAAATGAAGTAAATAAGTAATAAAAAAGATGAAGACAGGGCAGCTAAAAGAAAGGTTGTCTGGTGAACGGGATAGTCAAGAAAGGAAAGTGGATCTGGGGGTTGCAAGGATGAGAGAAAGACACAATAGCGTGGGGAATGGGATATATCAGAAAATGAAGTGACTCCCCACAAGTCCTTGTGGGTTCCCTGCTTGTATTATCTTAATATCCGGCAAGCACCATCCTAGACTTATTTTTGAATCCTTTGACATTTCATCAGACCTCAGGAATAATATAAATTTCCAGTTTCTGTGGATACTTGAGCCTCTAGAGACCCCGTCTGGGTATGAAACATGAACAATATTCACACCAACATTTGGAGGACAAAGAAGCAGGGATGTAAAAACTTTTCCCTGATGTCTAATGAGTATATTTCATTAAATGGAGAATTAGCTACATTTTTCAGCTTCCCAGGTGAGACTAGGCAGCTGGTTCACTTGTATTATTCCTTCGTTCTGGCTCTAAACTTGGGGGGGCTTAAAACTGAACTTTTCAAAGGGTAGATTCAAACGAAAATGTTTAAAAACAATCACAGTAATCTTCACCCGGAGAGTGAGTCCAACTTCACAACTTGTATTTATGGATCTGCTTTCCAGTAAAGTTCAAAGCTTGATCAGTAGGGCTGCCAGGCCTCCTGCTATGGTTTTACCATGGAGTTTCCAGCGATTCCTAGAGCTACCTGGAAGTGATGGAGAGAGATGCTGCCAACATTGCGCCCCCATGTCCCTGTCCCCAGCCTTCAGTTACCAGTCTTGCTTCTTTTTCTATGCTGGTGGTAGAATGCCTACTTTTTTGTTTCCAGCAACATACAGGGAATTTGTATGTTAATTTAAAAAAAACAACAATGCTTTAAAAACAGTTGCAAAACTACCCCAAGGAATGAAGAGTGCTGGGGAGGAGGTGTGACAGCATGTTCATTGCCCCTTATATGCCCTCCATAACTATTTTCTCTCGAGTGCAAACTTGAAACATGTAAAATCGATTTTTTTCCCCCCAGAGTGAAAAGAGGGGTCTGAATAATCTTCTGCAGATCTTGCACAGAAAAGCAAACCAAAACATTCCTAAATAAAATAGAAGTAATAAAAATCTAATGCTTAAAAACTGCATTTGGTGATTACAGGTAGCAAGGCTTTTTAACTGGTGTGGCCGCCATCTTTCAGTGGGCTCTGCCAGGTTGCTTCACTGTACCTGTTCTTAGTTGATGGCCCAGACTTACAGTTTTAGCAAGGCACTCGGAGGATGAAGGATGAAGCCAGGACAACTTGTGACAACTCTGCATCTAACATTTGTTCTGGTACTGGTATTATTGTTTCATTGTATTTTACTTGTAGAGTATGAACATAAGAGAAGCCAATGCTGAATCAGGCCAATGGCCCATCTAGTCCAACACTCTGTCACACAGCGGCCAAAAATACCACGTGCTATCAGGAGGTCCAGCAGTGGGGCCAGGACACTAGAAGCCCTCCCACTGCTGCCCCCTCCAGTACCAAGAATAGAGTGCATCACCTGCCCCAGACTAAGAGTTCCCATCTGTACCCTGTGGCTAATAGCCACTGATGGACTTCTACTCCATATGTTTATCTAATTCCCTCTTTAAACTGTCCATGCTTGTAGCTGCCACCACCTCCTGTGGCAGTGAATTCCATATGTTAATCACTCTTTGGGTGAAGAAGTACTTCCTTTTATCTGTTCTAACCCGACTGCTCAGCAATTTCATGGAGTGCCCATCAGTATGATATTAGTAGATAAACAAAGGGCCCTTACTGCTGTAGTTTTTTATTTATTTTTTAACATCTGTATCCACCAAGGCAAACTTAAAACCAATGGAACTTCTCTGAGATGTCTTCTGAAACGACACCCAAATCCTGTCTGTGATCTCTCTCGCACATTTTCCTTCTCTGGAGGACTAGGTCAATGTCTGCCAGGTAATTCAGATTAAATGTCAGAACACTTTTTAAAGAAAAAATTAGAATGAACATGCTGAGCACCTCATTAAAATCATAAAATACTATTGTGTTTATCAAGCCACCGTCAGGCCCAGTTAATCAAAAACAGTTAGGGACATCCATTTCTATCCGTTTGCTCATGTGTGCTATTAGACTAGTTTCCACTTTAATCTGTGAGATGTTCAGACAATGATGATAAACCAAGCATGGTTTAATCAGTTCTGACTCTGCCGGTCTGACAAATACCTTTATGAGGATGATGACTCTTCTGATATACATAGAACATTTGTGAGTTCCAGTGAAATTATTTCTGATGGCAGTCCTAACTCTCTGCATCCAGAATGATTCCACCAGACCTCAGAATAGCCTATCAAAATCCCCAACGCAGACATGATCAAGGGAGACAATGTGGATTTAGCCCTTTTTGTGTGATGTGCTTCTGATTGTCACTGCGGGTAAGAGGCACAGGCCATACTGCACCCCAAGACCTGCTCACCCTTGTTCACAATTATTGTTCGGCTTGCAGAGTTTTTCATAGGAAATCTTTGCACTTCATTGGGGTAATCTATGGCCCCCTTCATATGCACAAGAAGCCATGTGGGCCCCTGATTTGTTCTTCTGCCATCCCATTTGGCTTTGGCACGTGGTGAGAAATCCACTTTGGTGTAGTGGTTAGGAGTGGTGGACTCTAATCTGGAGAACCAGGTTTGATTCCCTACTCCTCCACATGCAGCTGCTGGGTGACCTTGGGTCAGTCAAAGTTCTGTGAGAGCTGTTCTCTCCCAGGCAGTTCTCTCAGAGCTCCCTCAGCCTCACCTACATCACAGGGAGTCTGTTGTGGGGAGGGGAAGGGAAACAAGGTTGTAAAGCCACTCTGAGGTCCTTTCTGCACTTGGATCTCATCCCTGGTTTTATCAGAGTTCAACGCGTGACACAATACCTTGCATTTATCCTTGGTTATAACAGCATCCGTTTATCCCTGGACAAGTGTGGGGCGAAGCCGGGATGACCTCAATGTAATGTGGAAACAAAAAGTACCCCGAGATAATTACAGTGGTGAACTCGAGTGCAGTGTAGAATGTAAGTTCGTGGACAGGGTTGAACCAGGATTTAAGGTCTAGTGTGGAAAGGACCTGAGACTCCAAGTGAAGGGTGAGGTATAAATCCAATCTCTTCCTCCTCCTCCTCCCTCCCCCCAATCCTGGCTGTCCTGGCAAAATCCTGCCATGAGGATAAGGTCAATCACAAGAGTCTTGATCACTTGTCAGGGCACAAGGGTAATTTATCTGGGCCTAGTGCAGACTAAGTAATATGTCCCCTCCCTTATCTCATGTACATGCAGTCTCCTGAGAAACAAAATGCAACACTTCTGTTTTGCAGAAAAGTCATAAATAGAATACATTGTGTATTTATTTTTATTGCATTTCTATTCCATCTTCCTCCCCATTTGGAAACTCAAGAAAGGTTATGAAACAGCAAATAGCCATCCAGCTTCCTAGGCATCCTAATTTAAAACATTAAAACACAAATTTCAAAGTCACCATTAACAGCCCACATAATTCATTCTATAGCCAACTCTAAAATCAGCCATTAAATGTTCTGTACCTTAAGAGATGGTGCGTCTAAACATCTTCATACTATTTGCAAAAGTGTAACACTTAGGGGGTAGAGTTCTGACTGGATGGGGAAAGTTCATGTCTTGCAGCTGTGCCCAGACAGTTCAAGAAATTTCTCCCAACAAGTTGATGTGTGCCTGTTTGTGCATGAAAACAGTCTATCACAGTGCTATTGGCAGAAGGGAGCCACTGGACTGAGCCTACTAGTTCTTTTCTCCTGTACAGATGAAATAATAATATTTTAGGCTGGAAAAAGCATCACCAGTGTACCATTATAGCCCAGCAGCCAACCACCACTTCAAAAATGCCATTTAGCACTCATGTCTCGAAATCTTTTATCTGTTTCTGAAAACGATGGAGGGGGGGAGTGGTTCAAAATTAGATTTTCTCTGTACCTCATTTCCTTACTGGGTACTGACCATATGGTAACTTCTCAGCTTTCTTTCTCTTAATGTTCATTTTGTTACTTTAATGCAATGAATAAAACTATCAAATAGGGATATTGTACTAGTTATATCAAGTCCGAATATATACTTTATCAGTATTTTCCAGGTATATTTGGGTATCCTGTGCAGCATTCAGGATTTTCGGGAACACTGGTATCTGAATTCCTTATATTCCCAGAAATATCCAGGAATATTGAGGAGTGGTATTTTAAGGATCCCAGGGCTATTCCTCCACTCTAGCGGGTTTCCTAGGCATGGGATGGAGGGATCTATCCCAGCCCACGAGAGGCAAATCCTGGCCAGTGTGAGTCTCACCTGGACCAGGAAAAATGGTCCCTGGCTGTCCTGAGTCTCACTCAGCCTGCAGAATACAGCTCCTGGATGGTACAAGTCTTGCCCGACCCAGGGAAGGAGGCACCCAGCCAGTGCGAGTCTTGCTTGGTATGGGGACCTCTGCTCCCAGCCCAGGTGAGCCAGGTGCAGAGTCCACAGAGTGATGGTCTGGATGGCTCCTTCGCCCTCCCTCCTTGCCTCCCTCCTTTGTGGGGGTGGGACCCTTTTCTAGGACCATTTTTCTGTCCCAGCCCCCGCCCATGCAAGTAGGATGGCTGGGGGCATCTTGTTCAGGGGCCTGTATAATTGGACTCCTTGGTCCAATTCACTTGAAACTTAGAGGTTCTTTAGTAAACAGGCAGCACTTGATCCCTGGCAATTTTGGTGTCATTTGGTTGAAAAACAGCCACTCCAGCCTCCCAGAAAATGTGCCTTATAGGAAATAATTTAATCCAAATAAATCTCAGAAAAACACAAACCCAGATCCCAAAATGGTATCAGGGGCCCAAATACCATTGAATACTGGTAGTTATGTGCTTCCTGAAATATGGATCTGAAAAATACCTCCCCCACCAACTGTACATCCTCTCTAGCAATAATTTCTTAGCAAATTCAATGTGAAAAGAAAGGGAGCCTGCACATAAATTTTCTAAACAACATCTCTTCTGCACTGAATCCTGGCATGCAAAGTTATAACTGTAAAAGGTGAGATGATGACAAATGTATGAGGCAAATTTGATGAAAGTGGTTTTGTAACTTGAATAGAAATAAATAAACCTTTGTAGAACATTTGTTTGATTTGACAGAGGCAGGCAATTGTGAGGAACTTTCCCTGTTTTCCAGTGGCTCAGTTCTATTTACAGAATATGACCATTGTCCTGCTGAGCTTATGGCTCTATGCAGACATTCAGATTCTCTGTACTCTGAATACGTGGGGGGAGGGTTAAAAGGGGCCTCTCTCAGTGTCTTCCCATTTCCATGCATTGCTTGCCTCTGGGTACATTTGTACGTTTGTGCAAGGTCTATATATACAGGTTCCACAGGATTGGGGATCCTGCTTCTTGCAAGGTCTTCAGTTAAACATACATATGCATGAACAAATGTCATAGGCATGGGATGGCTCCCCGATCTTGTCTCCCATTCTGCTCTTCCATTCCTCTTACTTCTCCATTGCAGTTTTGTCATGAAAGGCAATATCTTTCTGTTTCTCATATGACAGGTATGACTGACAGGAGAGTACAGGTAATGGATTCAGGGCTCTTTATCACATAAACTAAATCCTCCATGGGATGGTCCCAAGATCCAGAATGAGCAGCAGGTTTAATTCCCCTGCAACAGTGGCTCAGATCTATTTGAATGGCTCAAAACACTATTGGTTTTGTGCTCTGTCAATCAGAGGGAGAGCTGAGATTTTACCCAGTATAGTACAGACCTGAATTCTGTTTCTTGGTTATCCTATGGTACAGCTGAGCAAATTTCCCCTGTTTTGGTCTTCTTATGTTTTAATTAATGTTTTCAGTGCTTCAGTTTTCAATCTGTGTGTCTGTTTAAATTTATGTGTACTGGGTATGACTATATTGGGACACAGTCTTTATGCCCAAAGTATGTGTTCAGTATATGTCATCTGTGCATATAAAGTATGCTGTTGATTTATTGACACACAACTAATATTGAAAAATGTCTACATTTTATGGGGGAAATGGAAGGTGGCATGAAAATAAAGATTTGCATAAGAGAAAACTGAAATTAGAATGGGAATTTGGGGGTCAAAGAATGAGAAATTCAAAATAATCCCATTAAAAAAGTGACAGGATTTTGGAAACTGGCATGGGGAAAAAAGAGAGCCAGGCAGATAATATTAAACATTGAAGATGGGAGACAAATTTGGAAATGTTACTGTGTCCAACATGAAGCTATTTTTACAATGGATGAAATATCACTTCTCTCATATATGTTTTTCAATATATTATACTCTATTCATTAATTAAGAATGGGGCTACTTTGCAATTCTTGTTCTTGTTGGTAATTAGCAGTTTATAGAGACACTGCAAAAACAGATTTAGTTATTTTCAGCAAGTGTAAAAATGCTTTTAAAAGCTTACTAATTTAGGATTAGGTTGACTTTTGCACAGTTATAAACCCTGCAAAGAATTCCATCAATCACAGAACTGGATTAGCAGTGGTCTCAAGGAGGAAAAGTCAATAGGAAAGCATAAGGGGGGAAACTTCCATTTCCTTGTGATGCAATATTGTTTAATCTCCAAAAGCTCTGCAAATAGTGTCCAGCTGAAAGGAAGTCTAGAAGGCAAGATGAACCATACAGTCTATGTGGACCATTTCTCTTCTTCTTGTAAGGATGGGACCCCCCATCCTGAACCATTTATCCATCACCCCCACCCCCTGCACCCCTGAGATTATGGCTAATAAAATAAGAGGTCAAAGAGTGTGAATGAAGCTACATCAGAAGGTAGAAGGTTTCCAGCAATACAAGTAAAATTATGTCCTGTGAAGCGGAGAACTACTTTGAAGCAAGAGATCGAATCATAGAATCATAGAGTTGGAAGGGACCTCCAGGGTCATCTAGTCCAACCCCCTGCACAATGCAGGACATTCACAAATACCTCCCTCACACACACGCCCAGGGACCCCTGTTCTATGCCCAGAAGATGACAAAAAACCTCCAGGATCCCCAGCCAAACTGGCTTGGAGAAAAACTTCTTAACCCCAAAGTGATGATCAGCATTTCCCTGGCTATAAGATGAGGCTATAAGGTGCTGCATTCAGGAAGGCATTTAAGAAGTCAGCAGTGGCAAACCATCTCTGAAGGTCTCTTGCCTTGGAACCCCAAGGGGTTCACCATATGTCCACTGTGACCTGACAGCAGAAAAAACATTATTT
This sequence comes from Gekko gecko, assembly GCA_029375565.1. NCBI lineage: Eukaryota > Metazoa > Chordata > Lepidosauria > Squamata > Gekkonidae > Gekko > Gekko gecko. The sequence goes on along the minus strand of JAPDNY010000007.1, from coordinate 41,722,933 downwards.
CATTTATACTCACTTTTCTCCTCAAGGGGGAGCCAAAGTGGCTTACAGCATTCTCCTCTGCTCCATTTCATCCTCACAACAATGCTACGAGGTAGGTTAGGCTGAGAGTGTGTGAGTGGCCCAAGGTCACCCAGCCGGCTTTGATGGCAGAGTGAGGATTTGAACCTGGGTCTCCCACATCCTAGTCTGACACCTTAACCACTACATCACACTGGTTTTCATTGCCACAATAAATACATAATACATGAGAGGAGATGCACTTTGGGAGGCATGTAGTAAATACGAGTGAGGAAGGTGTTTTAGAATTATTAGAAGCACACCTTATGTCTTCATACTTACACTTGTTTCCTACGGCTGCTGAATGAAGGATGAAATGGTACAATGTCATCTGAATCAGAGTCCACCCTTCAAAGCAGCCATTTTCTTCAAGGGAGCTGATCTCTGTCAGCTGGAGACCAGTTGTAAAAGCAGGAGATCTCCAGGCCCCCCCTGGAGGCTGGCAACCCTAAACCTTATGCATGCTGTGTGTGGCACACATGAATCCATTTTAGTGGAGGAAAGAACTTGGAAGGAAACTCAACCATCCCTTATACATTCTCATCAGGAGTCCATTTAAAGCAAATCCAATATAAATCTCATGGGAGAGCCAGTTTGGTGTAGTGGTTAAGAGCGCAGACTGTAATCTGGGAGAACCAGGTTTGATTTCCCACTCCTCCACATGAAGCTGCAGGTGTGACTTTGGGTCAGTTACAAGTTCTTTCAGAGGTGTTCTCTCACGAGCAGTTCTCGAAAGAGCTCTCTCAGTGCCACCTTCCCCTCTGTTGTGTCTGTTGTGGGGAGGGGAAGGGAAAGGAGATTGTAAGCAGCTCTGAGATGTCTTTGGGTAGTGAAGGGCAGGGTATAAATCCAATCTCTTCTTCTTTTCTTCTACGTGTGTCGTATGTAGTCATTCTTAATCAGGCTGATGAATGAAACCAGAACTGTCAGTTCTTGTAAGGTTTGTGAGAGGCTTGAGGACAAAACCGTGAGTAAAACAAACAAAACCCCTTGTTAGGGAGTAGGGATATTGTTCCTGTGGGGAGTGTGTTGATCTGAAATGAGCTGCAATAATCACTCCAGGGATCATCCCCTTTCTGGGAGGGAAGCAGGGTTACCAACTCAGGGTTGTGAAATTCCTGGGGATTTGGAGGTGGAAGTTGGGGGGTTGGGGGGTGCTCAGCAGGGATGTGATGCCATGGAGTCAACCTTCCAAATCTGCCATTTTTTCTGGGGAAATTGATTTCTGTAGGCTGGAGATCAGTTAATTTTGGGAGAACTCCAGGCCCCACCTGGAGGTTGGCAGCCCCAGGGGACAAGATAAGGATGAGTCCCCACTTCTTTTACACCCACAGCAATGTTGGGCAAGGGGGAGAAACCAAAGGGACACCATTTGTCACTTTCTGATCATCCAGACTTTGTGGAAAGGACTAGCAATGCCAATGTTCTACCATTGCATGACTCACTGTTTTTGGTTTCATTATATATTTCTATTCTGTTAAATGTTTGGAGGTTATGCACTCCCTTTCTCAAGCACGGGCACAGAGATCAGGCTGGATTTTTCTAATAAAAAGTAGAATTCCCACTCAAGTTATTTGCACCCTCCATGACACATTGAACTTCTGATTTTGAATGTGCAAGCTGCAGACGTTGAAATATACGGGTACACCTCCAACAGCCACGGACATAAGCTTTGAGTTTTTGCTTCACTGTGTTTGACTTGCAGCACATTATGTTCTCTTCTCTGCTGCACAGATCCATCCCATAGATGGCAGTCTAAACATTTTAACACTGTATGGCATTGTCACAATTGTCTCAATCCAGCAGTACCTTGTGCAAGACAATAATATAGGCTGTAGCAACAATCATTTAGAGAGGAGTCCTGTCTTGACCAGTGGAAGGGGTCTCTGAAGCCAATGTACCCGAAAAGGTGGGATGTGTTCACACATGGAATTAGAATCTGATGCACAGAAGCTATAATATACAGTTGTTTTCCACCAGTTTTTCATGTTGGTGATAAATGGACAGCCCAAACATTTGATGCATTCAGATGCCCTAAAAACAAGAGTTGCAGCAAATATTTCTCTCAGGTGCTCACTTGGCTTTCTCCTTCCCACTTTAGAACTGCCAGAGACACGTACTAATGAACTAATCAAACACCACTGCCTTACCCCTCCTGCCATTATTCAAACCATCCATCAACTATTTATAAAGTGAATTCATCCCACCTGAGTGGTCTCCATTGCAGCAATGGATATAACACTCATGGAATCATTATGAGAACTATAGTTCTTTAGACCACCCTTCTTTCACTTGCTCCTTCTGGCTGTATTATACCTTGGACTAGAGTCCCAGTTATTATGAATGTTTGTTCTACACTTCGGTTCAATGACTTTTTCTGGTATTATATTTCTGTTTTTGTGTTAATAAAGTTTCTTAAAACATATTCAACCATTCAATCAGTTCATGCTTTCACACACACTAAATAACACACTTTCAATCCACTTTCAGTGTACTTTGCAACTGCATTTTACTGTGTGAAATGGCAAAATCCACTTGCAAACGGTCGCTGAAGTGGATTGAAACTGCATTATTTAGCATATGTGAAAGCACCCTTATTATTTTCTCCTCTCTTCACCTTATTTTTATAAAACATTTTTACAATTGGAAAAAAACTTTCAGAGAGAGGGGGAACTACCCTTGTAATAGATTTTCTGTGCTCTGGCAGCTTTAGCAATAGTCACAAACAAACAACAATAAATGCCTTTCCACAGTGAGCTCACTGCTCAAATTATGAGCACCTGGGTGTATCCAAGGCTTGCTTCTTTCTACTGCATGATGGGCAGGAAAGTGTGCGGTTCCATTCTGAAGACTGAGGGCTGCACAGCAAACTGTGCAGTCCTAAGAAGTTACACTTTTTAAGTCCACTGAAGTTCCTTGGAGAAGGGTGTAGCACTGCTTAGGATGGTATTATGAGGGTGTTTATATCAGAATTCAGCCTTAGCCTTCAACCATTTTTCCTGTGAATGGAAAGCTCAAAAGTTAGACATAGGCTCAGTTCAGATGGCCTGTGAAACCAAGGTTTATTTAAACCAGTATAGTTAGTGTGTTCATCTGAACATAGAACAAAGTCTGAGTCCAGTGGACCTTTAAGATGAACAAAGTTTTATTCAAGGTATGAACTATTGTGTCTACGCACACTTATGTATCTCAGGAAGTGTGCGTGCACACTACCATTCTGCTGCTTCAGACTAACACAGCTGCCCACCTGGATCTATCATCTGAACTAACATATGATTAGTTAGTGTACATCCAGCCAAGATTTGAAACTATGGTTGGAATTTGATTTATGAACCACAGTTATGGTTTCACATGGACATCCTGGCTGAATCCTGTCTTCTTCCCAGGCACGGCCCTGGGTTACCAGGTCCTCTTCTTCTGCCAGTGGAGGGTGGGAGGGAGATTCCTGGGAGTGACACGATGCCAGGAATGTCACTTCCATGTGATGTCATCACATCAGGGATGTCACACCCAGCTATGGCTATTGGGGCAGGGCTTCCCTGCCAGCCAGCTGGCTGACAGCAGGCTGGAGCTCCTGAAATTGTGGGATCCCCCACTCCCACCTGGGGGCTGGCAATCCTACCTGGCTACAATGCAGGCCAGGATATGTCCTGAGTTTCAGAGGAGAAGGGAGAGAAAGAGCAAAGGCGCTTTACAGCAAACCAGGGTTTGAATGGTCATCTGAGAGTCAAATCCTGGTTCCATAATTAATCATAGTTTTAACTATAATTAATTATGGAACCAGGATTTGACTCTCAGATGACCATTTTTGGTGCTGTTGTTGTTGTTCAGTCGCACAGTCAAGTCTGACTCTTCGCAATCCCATGGACCACATCACGCCAGACACTCCTGTCCTCCATCGTCCTCCAGAGTTTACTCAACTTCATGTTCATTGCCTCGATAACACTGTCTAACCATCTCATCCATTGCCATCCCCTTCTTCTTTGACCTTCAATCTTTCCCAGCATCAGGGTCTTCTCCAGTAAGCCCTTCTCATTTGGTGGCCAAAGTATTTGAGCTTCAGCTTCAGTATCTGGCCTTCCAAGGAACAGTCAGGGCTAATTTCTTTTAGTACTGACTGATTTGATCTCCTTGCAATCCAAGGGACTCTCAAGAGTCTTCTCCAGCACCATAATTTGAAAGCAACTATTCTTTGGTGCTCAGCCTTCCTTATAGTCCAACTCTTGCAGCCATACATTACTACTGGGAATACCATCGCTTTAACTATACAGACTTTTATTGGCAGGGTGATGTCTCTACTTTTTATTATGCTATCTAGGTTTGCCACAGCTTTCCTCCCAATGAGCAGGCATCTTTTAATTTCATGGCTGCAGTCACCGTCTGCAGGGATCTTGGATCCCAGGAATGTGAATTCCATGACTTCCCCGTCTATTTGCCAAGGAGTGATGTGGCCAGATGCCATGATCTTAGTTTTTTTGACCTTGAGTTTCAAGCCAACTTTTGCGCTCTCCTCTTTCACTCTTAGAAAGAGGCTCTTGAGCTCCACCTCACTTTCTGCTATTAGAGTGGTATTGTCTGCATCAGGTGACAGTAGTTTAGTGTTATGTCTAACTAAACCATAGTTTAGTGTTATGTCTGAACCAAGATGTAGTTATCCATGTAGACAATAAAAGGGGACCTTGTAAAGTAATTATTTAACATTAATTGCATACATGCCATATTTCTCTCTGTGTTTAAGAAACATTGATGAAAGGAAGGCTATATTGGAAAATAGGGCTTCATTTGTGCCCTGAAATTTCCTAAAAATGCTAGATCTCCAATTCAGCCCTAGAACGTGTGATGTAATAATAAAGATGAGAAGGGACAAAAAAATCTTACAGACTAACTAGTGCATTGTGACATAAGCCAGCAACAGCAAAAGCTTTAAAAAGTTAGTTGAAGACCACTTCATATATCACCTTTGCAGGCATACACATAATATATATATCATTTAAATGCAACAAATTGAGAGCAAGTGTTGTATAATGGTTAGATCATCAGCCTGGGATCTGGGATACCTAGGTTTGAATTCCCACAGTGCCATGGAAACTTGCTGGGTGACCTTGGGCCAGTCATATACTCTCAGCCTAACCTTCCTTACAGGCTTGTTGTGAAGATAAAATGGAGGAGAAGAAAACGTTGTAAGCCACTTGGGTCTCCACTGGGAAGAAAGATGGGGTTTAAGTGAAGTCAATACATAAATAAATCATTTAGATAAATGCATCCAAGAGTTGTGATTGTCTGCATCCCCTGATGAGTCTGAACTTCATGGCAGATCTGGTTCACTTCTGCATAATGGCTTTCCGTTTTAAAAGTACTGCAAAATTCCTTTGCTGTGATCCAGTGTGGACAAGCTGTGCAGGTACTGGGTTTTGTCAGTATTTTGCGAGCTGGTCCTTCATATTCAAAATGGGGTCTGGGGGCAATGCAAATGCTGCCAAAATAAAAATAATCTCAGTGAACAGAACAGAAATTTAGGAAATATTCCCCCAACACTATTTTTGGTCTCAAAAACTGAAATGGGAGAATATTCCAAGGCACCGTATTTCACCCCATCTCCTCTCTTTAGAGAAATGAATGCTTAAGAAGTGATTTAATTCTGTAAAGGATCTACTGAGTAGAGGATGAGGTTTGTTTCAGTAAAACCATACAGTTGCTAATTGTAATCTTTTATTAAGATTTCTTTCTGCAAAATGATTGCAGAATTGCTTTACTGTAGAATCTCTGCTAACTTGTAAGTGCGGTGGGTCAATGACAGGTGAAGGCTGAATAGGTCCTCATACAATCCGTCTGACAGGAGCCCTCGGTAAATCAATGCTGCCCTTTCCCTCCACCCAAGTCTTCTGCCTGATGTGCATTTTCACCCCGATTCTCATGCATATGCTTTAATTGCTGACTTCAGTGAATACTATTTAATGACTATGCAGCTGCTTCCATTTACATACTGTAAAATATAAGACACTTTCATACAGAAATCAGCTCGTTCCATAATTATGCAAGGCAGCCGATATATGTTGTTTGCTGTATTATTGTTTTTCATGAGGCTCAGCCCTTTCTTTGTAGTGCATTCTTCCAAGAAACTGTGAATATGAAAGATCTATAGGTGACTCACAAAGCCATTGTGTGATGATAATCTCACAAATGGCTGCTTCAGAGGTTCTGGCTTGAGAGAACGCCAGGGTGCAATTCAGTAGTCCATTTCAGACGTTACAACCATGCATTCTGGGAGTATGTGCTGCTTGCAGTACTTCCAATGTGTGCGCTCACCATTTTGTGTGAATAGGGCAACATGCAAATCTTTCAGGAATGCTAGGGTTGACAGGTCCCCCCGGGCCACTGACTAGGGATCCGGAGTACAGGGTTGCCAGCTTCAAATTGGGAAACTTCTGGAGATTTGGGGGTGAAGCCTGGGGAGGACAAGGAGCTCAATGGGGTACAATCAGGCCCATAGCTACCGAGGTTTTTACGGGCCCCTCCCCAATCCTTGGTTCCCCCTCCCCCACACCCATGGCGACCGTGCACTCCTTTCTCTGGCTCTAGGCTGGCACTGCATGCTCATCTGCCACTGTGGCAGCAGCCGGCCTGCCTGCCCGAGGAACCCAGCGCGCCCCAGTTCCCCACCTCCTTGGTGTTCCACTTCCCCCCCAAGAGGCTCACTTGGTGGCTGGCCAAGACCATCACCCCCCACCCGATCTGCCTGCCTGCCTCTTTCCCTGCCTGCCTCTCTCTCTCTCCCCTGCCTGGGTCGAGTCCTCAGGTTACCGGATCGTTGCTGGGAAAAGCCCCACCACTTGGCAAGCTCACAGCAGCCTGGCCATGGAGGAGCTCTGGCAGGTGAGAAGCCACTCCTGGGCAGGTGGGTTGGTGGCGCAGGCTGATGGTGATGGGGGGAGCCCGGCTGGGGTGTCTGGCTGCCTCCAGATCAGGCATCCCTTTTGCACTCTGCGCAGCAGCCAGCGGGCGTGCCTTTGGTGGGGCCAGCTTTTCCCACGGCTAGTCGGGGAGCACAGATGGAAACGGGAAGGCCCGTTTCAGTGCCGGTAGGGTTAGAGTTCCAGGGGTGAGGTCTGGCCTGCCCTTGCAGGGGGGTGGGGAGGAAAGCTGCGGCCACTGGACATTACCCTGCCTTGCCCTGGAGCCTGGGTGTGTGTGCAGGGCTACCTTAGGAGTTCCACCAATTAAATCAAAGTTAATTTAATTAACTTTGATTTAATTGTCTGGTGCCCCCCCCGACCCCCTCCCCCAAAACTCCATAGCTATGGGGCTGGGTACAGTGCCATAGAGTCTACCCTCCAAAGCACCCATTTTCTCCAGGGGAACTGATCTTTGTAGTCTGGAGATGAGCTGTAATTCCCACCTTGAGGCTAGCATCTCTAACAGAGGTTCTAATATCTCAAAAGGACTTGTATGACTTATTAAAACATTGGAACAAATTGGGTTTCAAAAGCTTTTATCTTTTTTTTAGGATTTAACTCCTATTTATGCAGCCCCCTCCTTTTTTTTTATAAGGCCTAATATATTTTAATAGAAATGAGGCCACATGGACATTTTTATTTCATTTTGAACTTGTACATAGTCATAACTGTTTCTCTTTATTTTCCTTTCCATCAAAGATTATTTTGTTCCTTTGATTTCATTTTTACACCATTTACATGCCATTTATACTTACCTCCATTTTTCACGCCACTTATGCACAATTGACACAACAATAACATTGAAAAATGGATTAATTTTAATGGGGACAAATCAACACAAGGCAACAGAAAACTGCACAACTAAAGACTAGAAGGTTCATTTCTAATAAGGAAGGCATGGAAAGAAAACATGGAGATTCGCGTCCAGTGAAACACCTCTTGAAATTCAAAGGGTAGTCTCATCCCTATGTTTTAGGTGCTTTTCCAAATGTCAGGATGATAGATATCAGGATACCGGGGCTCAGTCTGAGGGGACAGAGGCAAGAACAAAAGCAAGCAGTGGTCTGGTTTTCTGTGGAGTCAGGGCCCAACTAAACGTCTCTGTTTTGATTGAAAGAGTTGGTCTGGGTTCCCTGGACCCAACTTAGGTTCCTTGCAGCCATGCAGTGGTTTCAGGAAATGGCATCATTTTAAAAGGAAAGCCTAAACAGACTCAAAACAGTGCTGCAGGGGGAAGAAGGGCTCCTATTTTCCCAGCCATTTTCCCTTTTAACAATCATGCTTGGGGGGATAGTTATTTCCCAGATTTTGCTGCTCCACATGCTCAGATACTCCATGTGGAAATAGCTCCCCCCCCGACACACATGCACACACAGTTTTTTGTGTGGGATAATGGCTTGGGGAGAGAAGGCAGGAACCTTCCCTTCCTCTGGAGCACCATTCCGAGCCCATTTGGGCTCTCCTTTTTTAAAGAAGCTGTTCCCTGCAGCTGCTGTGTAGCTGCAGGAGATACAAGTTCCCCAGTTTGGGATCCCCAGACCCAACCCTTTCAAAACAATAATGTTTCATTTGATGCTCAGGTGAAGGTTTGCAAGCAAGAGGCAAAGTAACAGGAGAGCATGGTCCAGTATCCAGGAAGGCACTAGGGCAGACAAGGTTTGGATTGGGCAAGAGAAGCTGTGCCTCAGTGGTACCGCATCTGATTTGCACGCAAAGGATCAGTTAGTAGTGATGTGAAGGACCTCCTCTTGGAAAGCCACTGCCAGTCAGAGTAAACAATACTGACCCTGATAAGGCCTGGCTCAGTATAAGGCTCTTTCATGTGTTCAGACACAGTCTGAGCTAGGTTTGTTTCACACAGGATTAGGGTTAGGGTTGCCAGCTCCAGGTTGAGAAATATCTCAAGATATTGGGTCTGGAGCTTGAGGAAGGCAGGGTTTGGGGAGGGGAGGGACCTCAGGAGGGTATAATGTCATGGATTCCACCCACCATTTCCTCCAGGGGAGCTGATGTTGCCTGGAGATCAGTTGTAATCCCAGGAGATCCACAGCCACCACCTGGACGTTGGCAACTCTACATGGGGTTGTTGTTGTTGTGCGGATAAAGGGGAGGAGGGGAGAACGATGTTATAAGTCACTTTGAGCCCTCATTGAGGAGAAATGCAGGTTATAAATATGTAAGCAAACAAAGAAATAAAGAACGTTAGGGTGGACTGAAACTATTATGTAAAAAGTAGAGCTTGAAGTAGCATGAGTCTAAACTAGGGGTCATGAATTCACCAGGAAACATCTGATGTCATTGTCTCCCTAGATCACATCACAGTAGAGAACCTATCCAAAAACTGCAGTCCTAATCAAGGGCCATTCTTTGGGTGTCCCAGCCGTTAGACGGGTGGCAACCTGAAAAAGGGCCTTCTCGGTCTTGGCACCAGAATTAAGTAATTCCCTCCCTAGGGAGATCTGTCTATCTGCCTCAATCATTGTCCTATGCCAATTAGTGAAGACTTTGGTTTTGTCTAGTGTCCCCTTACTCACCCTCCTGCCTGCATATGTGTGTAAGTGGTCTGTTTAATTGTTGTTTTTAGCTGTTTTACCCTATATGTCTTTAAAATCTTGTTTTTATGTTTTTCATTGTTTGCTGCCTTAGGTACCCTAAGCTGGGTGGAAAAGTGGCATAAAAATGTCTGAAATGTATGAACAAAAGTATATAATTTCTGTGAATCTTCATTTTGGTCCCTGGAGATAGGAGAATCAGGCGGGTGAGTTTGCAAGGATCCCACTGTTGATTGAACTGGATCACAGATAGGGTTGCTAACCTCTTGGTGGGGGCTGAAGATCTCCCACTATTACAACTGTTCTTGTATAGGAAAAGACTTTCCTGGTTCATTCCTGCTAGGCCCAAATGGTCTGGCTGCTGACATATACCTGTGACTTTTGTAACCTGCACAGATGGCATGTCAGATGACAAGCCTGGATATCCATTTCAAAAGCCCCTTTGGCACCTTTGAGGGGGAGACCAGACATTGAGATGTCTTCCTAAACTGAGGACACAGATGTCCCGGGGCATTTTACACTTCAAAGCTCAAGCAGACATGCTTTTAGGGGTGTAAGCAATGGCTGCACCTACTTAGTTAGACACGCCTTTCCACCCTGTCATGATTGGGTAAATGGCCATATCCAGTTATGACAGGCGAAGGAGGGGATTGTACTCAGCCTATGGGAAAAGAGACCGAACTCTCTTGGAAAGAGGGCCCCTTTCTGAGAGTGAGTTCCCTTTTGGATTACAAACCTGCAACATGGAATTTTACTAGTGGGCAGCAAGCTGGCCTTAACTGCCCACTACAGGCATGTGGCACATCCTTAAGATTCCCTGACAATGGACTCTGAATAACTGGTAACTATGAAATATCTCTATGTGTAGTCAGAGCTAGATAAGCCATAGGCCTTGTTCATTGCTTTCTAATCTTTGCAAGTCTGATTGTATGCAAGCTTTGCTAAATAAAGATAATATGTAGCTTTGCTAAATAAAGATAATTATCTGAGTTTGAGTCCTGTATTGCAACTGGGGTCTAAGCCTAAATCTCTGTTGCCTGGAGCTGACTCAGCTGAAGGCTACCACTGTGAGTTAATTAATGATCTTCAGCTCTGGCCCAGAGCTGATGAGTTGTTAATTCCCAGAAACCAGGCTGGAGGTGGGACCTCTTCTCCTGTCTGAGTTGGGAAAGTTCAAAGGAGGTCCTGGTGGCAGACTACTGATTTAAGTGTTCCTGAAGCATGTGGGTCTTTGGTATCTCTCATTTCTGGAGGGGCGTGGGAGAGAAGTGAGATCCTGCACATGCTGGCAGAGTATCAGGAATTGTTCCTGTCTTATCTCCTGGACTGGGGCTCTGAGGGGAACAAAACCTGTACAGTTCTTCAAGTGGCAACACTCAGTTCACCTGGAGAAAATGGCCACTTTGGAAGACAGACTTTATGGCATTATACCCCATTGAAGCCCCCCCCCCCAACACCACCCTTATCAGGCTCCACCCCCAAATCTCCAAGTATTTCCCAACCAGGATCTGGCAGCCCAGTTTGGTGTAGTGGTTAAGAGCAGCAGACTCTAATCTGGAGAACTGGGTTTGATTCCCCACTCCTCCACATAAAGCCAGCTGAGTGACCTCGGGTTAGTCACAGTTCTCTCAGAGCTGGTCTTGCAGCCCCACCTACCTCACAAGGTGTCTGTTGTGGGGAGGGGAAGGGAAGGAGATTGTAAGCCACTCTGAGACTCCAAGTGAAGGGTGGGGTATAAATCCAATCTCTCTTCTCCTCCTCCTCCTCCAACATGTTTATTTGTTATATCAGCTGCTTTTTGAAATACTAATATTCAGGGGACTTAAACAGAAATAGTTCACATTTACCACTGATACCAATTGATGTTTTAATACTCTTTAGTAGCTTTGTTAATTTGGACCATACCATTTCACTGAGCTTTCTGGCCTTTTATACTCTCTAGTTCTTTTATACTTTTCGTAGAGAGAAAACAAGGTGGTCATTGCTTAGGCCAACCAAGCACCTTGGAAATTGTCTTGTGATGGTGCTGTTTGATGTTATCACTATGTATATATCACTGCCGGCAATATAAAACCACCGGGATGAAATACCTGGAGTTCTGAGATTAGATGGTGTCAGCATGATGATGACACTTTATACATCACTACTATCTAAGTTCCCAGGATCAGCCATATCAGTTCAAAGCCAATGACTGGAGGCAGGGATCAAGAGGATATGACAGAAAAAGCTGAAACTGGATCAAGACAAGATGGAAGTAATGCTGGCTTCCGTTCTGGGATTCATGGTGTCCTGACGTGCTCTGGCTTGCTCGTAGAGCTCCCAGAGCAAACGGAGGGTCTTGACGACAGGGTGGGCTTCCAATAGCCCACCGCAGATCCCCCCAGGCAGGGGGGTGACTGGCAGAGAGCCTGGCCCGAGAGAGGAGTTGAGATCGGCTGATAGCGGGGCTTTAAAGAGCGCCGCGACCAGCCTTGATCCCCTCCCCCAGAGAAGGCACTTCGGAAAATCTCTACAAGACCCCACCGAGTTGGATTCTCAACATAAGAACGCATGACCCAGACCTCCAAGACATTCTACAGAAACTGATATCAAGGAAACACTGCTATAACAAGACACTGACTTTGAAGGTAACTTTTTAAAATTGCTCACCGGAGACGCGTTTCGGCCGAAAATAAACAACATCCGATGAAGCGCATGATCGTGCACTATCTGTTGTACTAACATTGGAGCGGAAAAAGTGCAGTTAAACAGCTAAAAAAGGCCAAAAAGCCGAATTGTTGATCATTCCTGCGGTTAAATTATTGACTTTAAAATAGAAACTAACAGTAACTCCGCGAGAATTGCAGTGGAAAAGTACTGGAGCTGCTGCAGCAGAAATCGGCAAAACAGGAAGTGACTTCAGAACAGACAAGTAATCATCCTAGAGAAGACCAAGGAGGCCGGAAGAAGGGAAGAAATCAGGAACAAGGGGGACCATTAAGATTGCCGGACAGGAAGTGAGTACCCGGAAGAACCATTTACCATAGAGAAATTGCGCCCGCCATTTTGGGAAGGTCAGAAAAATTTTCTTTGATTTTAAACGAAAGACTTAATATAAAAAAGTGAAACCAGTGCGATTTAGGTGGGCACAAGAAGGACTTTGATTTAGAGTGTGTTGGAGGGAAGATTGTGAACAACGGCTTACGACCTGCGGCAATGACAGAGGGCAAATACCTGGTCCTCCCCGAAAATGGCTGGAAAAGAGGGAAAAAAGCTACAGGGCATGATGGAAGCTATGGAAAAACGAGTGATGGACGCGATTCTGAAGCTTGAAAAGACCGTTATATCAGAGGTAACAGAGCTGAAAAAAGAAATGTCTGGAATTACAAAAGAGATACAGACGCTGACCAAAAGAGCAGATGAGATGGATGTAAGGGTGAAGGGAGTAGCATCCAATATAGCTGAGGTCACTTTAGAAACAGATAAAGTGAATGTGATGGTCCAATACAATGCAATGATTAATCATATGAGATTCAGGGGGATCCCTGAAGATAAGAATGAGGACATCCATTCAGTCATGGTAGATGCTGTTGCAGATTTTTTGAAAATGGAAGAGGAGAGAGTGGCGGCACAGATTGATGTGGTATACAGAGTCAATTCTGCGATTGCGCAAAGGAAAAAATTACCTAGAGATGTAATTGTCCAGTTTATATCTAAGAAGTTGAAGGAGGATTTGTTTAAGCAACAATTTCAGGACGACTTCACAATTGGCAACAAGAAAATCATGGTCCTAAAGGAACTACCCAGAGCGATGCTTCAGGACAGACGACTTTTTAAAGACCTGATTGACAAGCTGAAATCAGAGGGCATAAGATATAGATGGGAAATTCCTAAAGGTGTCAGTTTTTCGTTCAAACAGAAGAGAGTCACCATCAAGTCAGTTGACCAAATGACCAGATTCATCAATGATAATTTTATAGACTCTGATAAATAATTACAGAATCAACATGGAGAGTCAAATAATTTCATGGAATGTTAATGGACTGAACTCACCCCAAAAAAGGAAAAATGTCAGACTCTGGTTGGAAAAACAGAAATGCGATATTGTTTGCTTGCAAGAAACACATATTAAAAAATCAGATGCCAAATTTTTGATTCAAAAAAGATTAGGAGAGGAATTTTATTCACTCTCCTCTCAAAAGAAAAAAGGAGTAGTTACATATATTAAAAAAGAGTTGGAACCAAAAGAAATTTTCAAAGACAATGAAGGGAAATTTTTGGCGGTAGAAGTTGTGCTGCAGAATAAAAAGACATTAATTGTTAATCTCTATGCTCCCAATGGGGCAAAAGAAAACTTTTTTCAGAATTTGTGGGAACAACTACGACAGTTGACCTATGAGCAAATGATTTTAATGGGCGATTTTAATGGTACTGTTGACAATGTTGTTGATAGAAAATCAAAAAAAGGAATTGAGGCCATGGGCAAACTTCCTAAAGTCTTTTTCCAATTGATTAAACATGAACATTTGGCAGACGTTTGGAGAACTAAACATCCCAGAGACAGTGAGTACTCTTTTTATTCATCAAGACACGAGTCTTTTTCCAGGATAGATATGATGTGGATGACAGAGAACCTAATCTTGCAAACACGCAAAATTGAGATACTACCTAGGACTCTTTCTGACCACAGTCCGATAAAATGGTCAACGTATGTTAAGAGGAAAAAATTTCGATGGCGACTCAACGAAGATTTGCTGGACAAGCAAAATATTGTGGATAAAATAAGGACAGAAACCCAAACATACTTTCAACTGAACTTAAATAAAAGTGTACAGACGCAAACGGTATGGGAAGCCTACAAGGCTGTGATGAGAGGACATCTGATTGCAATTAATAATAATGAAAGGAAACAACAAATGAAAATAGACAAAGAAATTATGGAAAATATTCGGAAAAAAGAAACAGAACTTAAGAAAAGGCCTGGTAAAAAGAAGATTTTGAGAGAATTGAGGATCCTAAGGGAGCAATACGCGGCAAGGTTGAACAAAGAAGTATTTTGGAACTTGAAAAAATTGCAACAGAAATCCTTTGAAGGTGCAAATAAACCTGGCAAATATTTAGCATGGCAATTAAAGAAAAGAAGAGAGAATAAAACAATCACTTGTTTGAAAGATGGAAATAAAGAGATTTTGGACCCAGGAGGAATTAAAAGGGAATTTTTCAAATACTATGCGACTCTCTTTCAATCGAAACAAGCAGATCCTCAAAAAATGTTGGATTACCTATCCAAAGTTAATTTGATACAACCAAATCCAGAAATGAAAACACTCCTAAATGCTGCAATAACTAAGGACGAAATTAGTAAAGCAATAGCCGAGTCAAAAATCTCCAAAGTCCCAGGCCCGGATGGCTTTTCAGCTAAATTTTATAAAAAATTTCATGAAGATTTGGTTCCGGTGCTGGAGATTCTTTTAAATGAAATTAGAAAGACAGGAAAGATCCGTGACTCCTGGAATGAAGCTGCAATCACCTTAATTCCTAAAGAAATGCAAGATTTAACAAATGTTAAAAACTATCGGCCCATTTCATTATTGAACAACGATTATAAAATATTTGCAAAAATATTGGCAGAGCGCCTTAAAAAGTTTTTGAAAGATACTATTGTGGAAGATCAAGCTGGTTTTTTACCAAATAGACAAATTAAAGACAATATGAGGGTTGTATTGGACGCAATTGAGTATTATGACAAACATCCTGAAAAAGAAGTCGCTTTTTTATTTTTGGACGCAGAGAAGGCCTTTGATAATTTAAATTGGGAATTTATGTTTAAAGTGCTTGAGAAATCTATGATGGGCGTAGAATTTACAAGAATGATCCAATCGATATATAAAGAACAAAAAGCCTCGGTGATTGTTAATGCAGAATCAACAGATATGTTCCGGGTAAGAAAAGGTACTAGACAAGGTTGTCCCCTGTCACCATTGTTATTTATCTGGATTTTGGAGATTTTGCTACAAGCGGTCAGAGATGATGTTAATATAAAAGGGTTGAATATTGGAGGTTTTTCATTTAAATTAAGAGCATTTGCGGATGATATCATGTTTATTGTTGAAGATCCTGTTAATAATATGCCTAAGGTATTTGAAAAAGTAAGAGAGTTTGGTGATCTTGCAGGGTTTTATGTCAACAAAAATAAATCTAAGATACTGTGTAAAAATATGATTGGTACAAAGCAACAAATGTTACAAAATGTGACAGAATGTGAAGTGGTTAAAAGGGTTAAGTATCTGGGAGTTGAAATTACAATGAAAAATATAGATTTGTTCAAGAATAATTATGAAAAATTGTGGGGTTCGATAAAGAGTGATTTAGAAAAATGGGAAAAACTAAGGTTATCTCTTCTTGGAAAAATTGCCGTTATTAAAATGAATGTACTGCCCAGGTTAATGTTTTTGTTTCAGACAATACCAATTGTGAAAGATGGAAAAGTGTTGGTAAAATGGCAAAGAGAAATCTTTAAGTTTATCTGGGCAGGGAAGAAGCCAAGAATAAAAATGAAGATAATGTATGATACTAAGGACAGAGGTGGCTTCCAAGTCCCGAATTTGCATTTGTATCATGAAGCAGTATGTATGTCTTGGTTATCTGAATGGGTAAATTTGGAAAATAGAAAACTTTTAGCTCTTGAGGGGCACGATTGCAGATTTGGCTGGCATGCCTATCTTTGGTATGGGAAAAACAAAGCTGACTCTATGTTTAAGCATCATTATGTAAGGAGGACATTGTTTGATGCATGGACCAGGTATAAGGATACAATATCGGATGAAAGGCCTCTGTGGATTGTTCCAGCTGCAGTTATACATTTGTTTTCAGAATATAGAGGCAATGATTGGTTGAAGTATCAGGAATTGTTGCAAAGAGAAGGGAAAAAATATGTTTTAAAACCAAATAATGAATTAGAATTTGAGTATGGTTGGCTACAATATTGTCAAATAAGGGACATTTATAAAAAAGATTGTAAAGAGTTTGGTTTTAGGGCTATGAATGATGATTTTGAGAATATATGGTTGAAAAAAGAACGGAAAATGATATCAAAAATGTATAAAACTTTGTTGACTGTATATACTTTGGATGAAACCGTTAAAGAACAAATGATAAAGTGGGCCATAAATATGAACAAAGAAATTTCTATGGAATCATGGGAATTTTTGTGGAAAAGATCTTTTAAAATGTCCACTTGTATTAACGTAAAAGAAAATTGCTATAAGATGATGTATAGATGGTATATGACACCAAAAAAGATTGCTAATATTAGCATGGATAAGAACTTGAGTAATAAATGTTGGAAATGTAAAAAAGTAGAGGGTTCTTTTTACCATATGTGGTGGTCATGTGATAAAGCGAAAGCATACTGGTCTAATATACATTGTGTGATGCAGAAAATATTGAAAACCCCAATTGAGAGAAAGCCTGAACTTTTTCTCCTCGGTTTGACAATGGAAAAAATTCCACAAGAGAAAAGGACACTGTTATGGTACATGATTACGTCGGCGAGAATGGCCTTTGCTCAGCATTGGAAAATGGAGAAGGTACCAGATATACATGACTGGTTGAGAAAATTGTTATTTTTAGCAGAAATGGACAAAATGACAAAGAAATTAAATGGACAAATGGCAGAACAGTACTTAAAAGACTGGGAAGGATTGAAATTGTATCTAGAAACTGAATATAGAATGAAGGGGAAAATATATAATTTGGATACGTACGGATATTGAATGAGAAGTGAAATGAATTTTGAACTGTATGTACTGTTATACATAATATGCTGAAATTGTAGAGGTTATATATAATTTAAATGTGTTACCTGGTTTGTCGAGGTATTTAAGTCTAAACTTGATTGCCTTATAATTTTTTCTGTTTGTTATTAGCAGTGTTGGAAGCCTATTAGGGGGGTGGGGGGATTGGGATCTTACTTTTTGGAAACTGTATTGGTAACGTGATTGGAAATGTTGAATATATCCCAATAAAAATTTGGTTTCAAAAAAAAAAAAAAGATGGAAGTAATGCTGCTAAGGAATCTGAATGCTCTTGTCATGTTTGAAGTTCAAAAATTCCATAAATATATTGTGGCCACAGACCACAAACCCTTCTTAAGTTGAAGCAAAGCGTGACAAGGATAAACTGAAGGCATCCTGGCAAACGAGCAATGACAGAAGGTTGTGCTTTTGCTTTGTGAGTATTCCTGAAGCTAGGAGAAAATGGCTGCCACTGTGAGGACTGTTTCACAATTTGATCAGCGGCAACAAACTTGGGAGGAATACTGTGAAATTTTCACTCATTTTTTCACTGCAAATGATGTCACAGATGAGGATAAAAAGAGAGCAATTCGCCTTAGCAGTGTGGGACTTTCCGTGTATAGTTTAATGAGAAATCTCTTACTACCTGAAAAACCCATTGTTGAGACTTTTGGTGAGTTAGTAAATCTGTTGCAGAACTACTTTAACCCTGCTCCTAGTGAGATAGTGGGGTGTTTTGAATTTAATTCACAGTCCAGAAAGCCTGGAGAGTCTATAGGTGTTTGTAGATGAACTGTTTTCTCAGAACTGCAATTATGGTGCCATGTTGACACAGATGTTAAGGGATCAGTTAGTCTGTGGATTAAATGACAAAAAATGCAGAGGTGACTGCTGTCTGAATCTGCCTTAACTTTTGAAGTGGCATAACTTTGGCCCTGGCTATGGAATCTGCACCTAAAAATTTACAGGATTTGCAGGCACCAGCCCTATGATAGGGGGAGAAGGACCGCATACAGGGAACACCTGGACATGTTTTGAAAAGTGTCAGAGAACCTGAAAAGGAAAAGAAATTTAGGGAGCGCTATTACCATTGGGCTGGATTCCATGTCTCTTCAACCTGTGGATTTAAAAATGCAAAATATTACAATTGTGCTCAGATTGTCCATATTAGAAGAATATATAGGGTTAAGGCACAAAGTGCTACCACACAAAGTAATGTGAAACACTACGTCACAACTCAGAGGACATATGCATTGGAAGAGAAATGTCCTGTAAGTGTAGATGAGGAGGTAGCATATACAATTTACTATTTGACTGGAACAAGCATTCCTAGGGTGGACCCTCCTTGCATTACTATGGATGTAAACAACAAGAAGGTGTCCTTTGAACTGGACACAGGTTGCAGTGTAACTCTCATTTGAGGCTTTAGGGCAGGATGGGGGGGTGCCCTTGTCAAGAACATATATAGGAGAAACAAATGACTAGGTGAAGTTTTAGTCACTATGTCCTACAAAGATAAAGTAAAACTCTTACCATGATTTCAGGGAGTGGCCCCAACTTACTTGGAAAGGAATGGTTAGCTGATTTGGGTTTAAACTTTGAAGAACAGGATGATAAATGCTCAGGGGGAAATCAAGTTATGGCAAGATATCAGAGATGAAGGTATAAACATACAACAGCTACTATATTATCAATCAGCCTCAAGATTAAAGAAGACCATAAACACTGAAGGCGGAGCATTAAGAGACATGACTGAATTTGAACAGCTGATTATAAAACAAAAAGAGCATTTACTAGGATAGATATCAGTCAGTCAGTCATATCTTTTATCAGCATACTCAAACATAGTGCAAAATAGGAGCAATCAAAATATACAGTTCAAGATTAAGAATAATAAATTTATTGTTACGCACACAAACACACATATATATACATACACATACACACATATGCATACACGCATATGTATAAAATTCATGGTGAAATGTGCCCCTCATAAATTTTGATAGACTTCTCCAGAAATTTACTAACAGCCCTTCTGATTTCTATTTAATTATCTTTTAATAAGCAACAATAGTCAATCCCATTTACCAGATTACAGGGAGGGAGGGAGAGATTACCAAACAGTTCCCTCTGGGGATTAGAATATAGCTGGCAATCCAGCAATATATGTTGGATGAAATCTGGAATATTTGCCCCAAAAGGGCAGACTCTCTCACTATACGGAACCTGGAGGAATCTACCATAAACAACGTTTGAAGGAAAGGAATTCATCCTAGCCAACAAAAATGTTCTCCTTTGTTGGGGGCTTTCAAGATCACATAAATAGTTGGCCATTTTCCCAATGGGCTGAGCAAGATCAAGCACTGCACGCGAGCATATATAATATTGAAGAGGGCATAACTTAGTAAATTCTAAATCAAGGAGCCTCTGTTTAATTAGTCTAAAATTATAGGATTCATCAGATAGGAAGAGGTCTTCTATTGTAATTCCTATGTATTTAAGCTTATCTATAATCCTGCCCAACCACACAGCATTATAAGTGTCTTTTTTAAGATAGCTAAGCAAGCTGTCTGATTCTGCCTATTAGGACAGATATATAAGATCTAAACTCTGAATAACAGTTTCAGGTTTTCAACCTGGAGGGGAGATTTGTTTGTTTGGAAGATGTATTATTTATGCACCAGGAAGTTTTCAAGGAAGAGATAGGTACTATGAAGGGTTCAGTGGCAAGAATATATGTGAAACCGAACAGTACACCTATTTATTTTAAGCCCAGATCTGTTTCTTTTGCAATGAGACAAAAATTGAAATGCAATTGCAAAGATTATTAGAAGTGGGTATTGTGGAACCTGTAAAGTTTTCAGAATGGGCAGCTCCAATTGTGCCCATATTAAAACCAGATGGCTCCTTGTACATATGTGGAGATTACAAATTGACTGTCAACAGGGCAGCACAGCTGGAACAATACACTATCCCTAAAACTGAAGATCTTTTGCAGCATTAGTGGGAGGTCAGCTGTTTAGACATGAGTCATGCCTATCAACAACTTGTGCTGGATGAGGAATCAAAATACTATGTTACCACGGCTTTAAAAAAAAAAAAGGTGCTGGAACTCTCAAGAGGGAAATGAAGTTTTCAACCTGTATATTGAACATTCATGAACTTTTAAACATTTTAAAAAGAATTTTGTTGAAGAGGTTCTGGAACTCCGTTCCAGTGAGTTCTCCTAGAAAAAAGCCCTGTATATTACGATAAATATGTGCATAGATCTGTTCAGGTATCATTGTTTACCTTTTGGCATTTCTTCTTCCCCAGCAATCTTTTAGAAGACTATGGAAGGATGACTTCAAAGGATTCCTCATATAGTAGTTTACTTGGATGTCATATTAGTCACTGGAACCACAATGCATGAACATTTTTGAAATTTGGTTGAAGTTTTAAACAGACTGAAGGGAGCAGGATTGTGCCTTAAGAAAAGCAAGCATTCTTTTTTGGAACCAGAAGTTATCTATTTAGGATATAGAGTGGATATTCAAGGGTTGCACCCTGTGATGGATAAAATCCAAGTGATTCAGAAAGCTTCCAGACTGAAGAATGTTTCTGAGCTGAAAGCATATTTAAGATTGCTTAATTATTGTTGTAAGTTTTTGTCTAATTTGTCCACAGTTCTCTGGCCTCTTTACACCTTGCTTAAGAAAAGAGTCAAGTGGCACTGGAGAGCTCCTCAGGAATAAGCCTTTGAGAACCTGAGGCAGCATATGCAGACTTCAGATGTGCTGGTTCATTATCAACTGAATAAAGCCTTGGTTTTGACTTATGATGCTTCCCCTTATGGAATTGAGGTGGTTCTGGCTCATTGGATGGAGGGTGGATCGGAGAAACCCACAGGATCTGTGTCATGTCCCCTGTCCCCTGCTGGATGTAATTATTCACAGCTGGATTGGGAAGGATTAGCTGTTATTTTTGGAGTTCAAAACTTCCGTACATATATTTATGGGTGGAATTTTACAATTTATGCTACAAACCCTTCTTATGTTGAAGCAAAGCTGACGTGTCCTGTTGTTCATGATACTACAACTCTGAAGATCTCTCTGAGACTTGTGGTAGGTTCGGGGGTACAATTTTCTCCATTTGAACAAGTCCATGTGTACTGATGGACCCCAATTTGGCCCTGAATAATTAACTTTTACAAAAGTTTAAGGTGTCTTGACCTAGATAGCTCAGGTTAGCCAGATCTCAAAAGCTAAGCAGGGTCAATCCTGGTTAGTATTTGGATGGGAGACCCCAAGGAATACCAGGGTCATAATGCGGAGGCAGGCAATGGCAAACCACCTCTGAATGTCCCTTGCCTTGAAAACCCTACAGGGTTGCCATAATTCAGCTGTAACTTGATGACAAACAACAATATTTTTCATCAGTTGCATTTGTTGCACAGGTCACAATTCTTTCTTTAGTATGTACTATGTTAATGTGCTTAATTTGAGGTTCCCCTAGGAGATGATGCAGAAACTGCAGCTGTTAGAGAATGATAACATTTCAGTCCTGACTGATACAAGGCAATGACCGCATATTGATCCAGAACTGCAGCAACCATATAGGCTGCCTCTTAGCTTCCAGCCCCAATTCAAGGTGTTGATATTCAAACAGAGCCTGATTGGCGGAATGCAAAGGCTCATACTAGAAGAGGTAGTCTCTAAGATATGTTGGCTGTGAAGAGTTTCTTCCAATAGGAGCCTCTCCCTTCTGTATTTTGGGCTCTGCTCTGAATCTTTTCACTATATAAAGTTACAAGACCAACTGTAAGGAGCAGGTATGTTATTGTAATGGCTCCAAGACTGTAGAATGACCTCCCCGAGGAAGCCTGGGGCTGATTTCCCCTTACAGTTTTGCAAGAAAAAGTATAAATGCCATTTCTGCTTTTGTTACATGGGCTCTCTCTCTCTCTCTCTCTCTCTCTCTCTCTCTCTCTCTCTCTCTCTCTCTCTCTCTCTCTCTCTCTCTCTCTCTCTCTCTCGTGTGTGTGTGTGTGTGTGTGTTTAATTTGACTTTCCATTTTACATTATTGTTTTCATGTGAGCCACCAGGAGAGTTGTAAAGGTGGCACATAAATCGTTTAAACAAGCAGGTAAGTAAGTAAACAATTAAAAGTCACTTCTAAGCATGTGGCCTACTGCATGAAAACATAATTTTTGAAGTACCCTTTTCCAGAAGCCATTTTGTTGTGATTTTCCCCCTTACTGCTATGGGATAGAAGAGCAATTTCTGTGATGTGGCTGACCTATAGAGTTGGCAAATTCCTGGAGATTTGGGGATGCAGCTTGGGGAGGGTGAGGTTTGGGGAGGGGGGCAATGGGGGGGTATAATGCCATAGAGTCCCTCCTCTAGAGCAGCCAAGGGGATTGATATCTGTCATCTGGAAATCAGCTGTAATAGCAGGAGATCTCCGGGCCCTGCTTGGAGGTTGGCACCCCTATGGGTGTCTGAGGAGGGGGTTTAGAATTTGACTGGCAAATCTTGACATTTCTAGCTGAAGTAGGCTGAAAACTGGGTACAGCCTTAAGGGGGTATTTGTAGAAGCTGCTCCCTGGAAGCTGGGAGTAGAATTTGTTGTTCTGTTGCTTAAAGCAGGGTAGGGATAGGGGAGCAGAGCTGGGAAGTAAGTAGAACTAACAGGCTCGATTTGTTGTTATTGTTTTTTTAAAAAAATAGGTTGCAGAAGCAATGAATACTTGGAGAAGGTAGAGGCATGATCAGAATAGGTCCCACATCCCTGTGTGGGTGGAATTTCAGTGCTGCAATATCTACTCATACGTAGAAGTTTCATTGTAATCCCACATGTAGCTAATGTCAGCACCTCGGCTGGTCTGTGAAAAGCAGCCCCAGTATGAACCAACCCTTGTGAGTTCATGGCAAGGGTATGATTCAAATGGGGTCTGATTTATCACTCACTCATTTGGCCACTGTAATACACCAGGATGAACATATAAATCTGGCTGAGACCAAGTCAGACCACTGCGGCATTGAGCTTTAGCTTTGTCTGTTCTGATTGGCAGCAGTGTCTGGAAGAGAAAGGCCTTTCCGCACACCTGCTACCTGATATCCTTTGATGGGAGATACCAGGAATTGAACCAGCATGCAAAGCAGATGCTCTGCCATTGAACCACAGCTAAATTTCATTCTAACTCACTGAGTTGAATCCAAGTTTATAAACAACGTCACCTGTATTGACTGTATCATAGAGTTCGGGTGGTGGGGGCAGGAGTTAAGAACAAAACCACTGAATTTTACTAATGTGTTTGTCCGCTGTCTCTGAGTGCATGACCCAACAGCATAAACACCACTGTGCTTCTCCACCAATACCTAATATAGTAGCGTTTCACTGAAGTGCTAATAACAGCTGTAAGGGATCCAACCCAAATCAGGACTGAATGGAGGAGAGAGATCAGAAGGATTAAGGTATTCCTCCCACATCTTTTCCCCAGTCCCACTGCAATATGTGTTTCCCACCCCGCCCAGGCAAACAGCACTTCTTGAAAGGGGGAAATAGCACTGGAAGAAAGGATTCCTTCCGCCACTGCTCTAATCTATTTTGCCTCCCCTCACATGACTAGTTAGCTTAAACACACACACACACACAAAATGTCCTGCTAATGAATCTCCCACATGCTATGTAGATTGGCCCACATATACATTGGCTTAGAGGTGCTTCACACAACAGATTTCTCACACAGATACCATGACTGTGAACTCTGCACATACATTGTTGTGTAGGGTGATTGATGTGCATGTGCATAACACACACAGTACAGAAAAACATACATATGTGTTATGCTGAGTATCACGTGGCAGCACATCTAGTTGGTGTGCATGGGAAATGGTTGTGTGAGCTGCAGCCTCTAAATGCAGGCTTATCACCTGAATATGGCTGTGGACTGTATGTGAATTGGCTTGTGAGATATATATATATATTTAAAGTCTCCTCGCTGCAGTGTGGCAAAACAAAAATAATTGGTGAAATCACTGAAATCCTGTTGCTCTGCTAATGAATTCCCAATAGAGAGGAAGAGAAGATGGAAGAAGTCAATTTCATCCCTTGGAGATCCAGAAGGCTTCAGTAGATTTTCACTAGTTTCTTTAGCTCAGATAGAAAAGCATCATTAATTCATACATTGTTTGCCAATAAACCTTATGAAATGGGAGGGGGCAGGGAAAAAATGCTTATTTTGCTGCCAGTCACACTAGTCGATAGTTTCAATAAATACTTGTGATGGTAGCTTACGTCTTTGGGGGATTAATGTCTATCTTGGCTGGTGAGAACCTGTCCACTGGATGGGGGTCTTAATGTAGTTCATCTGCCGAGGACAATTGTCTCTCCCAGGTAACTAGCTCCAGACATTCCCTAGTATTCTACCATTCTTTGCATCTGACTGAAGGATCCTTTTATCAGTGCAAGAGGCTCTTCCACCAACTCTAGCTGTAGCTAAAAAATACTGTAATACTGGGCAGAAGGTTTGAATGCCCATTCAAATGTATTAAAAACGGCAATAATAGGAACAATTCTTTGCATTTACTTTATTGTTTATTTCTTTCCTGCATTTGTGTGCTACCCTTCTGCCAATATAAACAAAGCAAAAACAAACATTTTTAAGGCAGAACAATGAAACGATAGATCAAGATGGATAGCCAGCCGTGTTAGTCGGTCTGTAGCAGTAGAAAAGAGCAAGAGTAATGCCTTAAAGACTAATAAAATTTGTGTCAGGGGTGTGAGCATCTGTGATTCACAACTCACTTCTTCAGATACAGCTAGTTGTGACTCACGAAAGCTCCTACCCTGACACAATTTTTGTTAGTCTTTAAGATGCTACTGAACGCTTTCCCTTTTCTACTGCCAATGAAACAATAGAATTCTTTATTTTTGTTGATCATTTGTTCAGGCATTGATAACGTGAACTCTTCAGTCTGAGCTTCCATCATCTGACTGTGCTTCAGGGCATGCACATCCTTAAACAGCTCCCTCCCCAAGTGACCCTAGGAGCTACAGAGATTTATCTGAGTGATGGATTTGTTGAATGGATGCAGAATTCACAGATGGGTGTTGAATGGATATTTAACCCTGGATTTTCTCACACACGTTTAAGGCTCTAGTTAATACAGTCTTCTTCACCTTCAAGCAATACTGATTCAAAAATATACTGGGAAAGATGAGTGAGAGAGTTAATTAAACCAACACTGTGATGGCAGCTGCCACTGAAAATATGCACAGCCGATCAGATTTCCAATGGCCAATCAGCTGCCATGCTGGGCAAAAAGCCCCACCCGGCCTTACCTATGCTCTAAAAACAGTTGGTGGGCACCACGAAAGGTGTTGGTGGGTATCATGGTGCCCCTGGTTTAGTAGATGCCTTTGGAATTGACTGAAGGAGGAGGATGAGATAGAAGGGAAGGCTAGCAAACAGCCGATGGTAGCCAGAGCAGTTCCTGGACAAAGACGTTAGTGATAGATGCGGAGAGCGAAGGGCAGACATTGAAAAAATCCTGAAGGAAAACAGAGCTGGATTTGACATAACATTCGAAGAAACCTCCGGTATAATATCTGATTGGTATTTTGTGTCCTTCCAAGTGAGGTTAGAAATTCATAGAAGAAATCCAATTCCTCTATCAGGGTTGCATCATTCTGGCAAGCTCCCCCCCCTTTTTTTTTTTTTTACAATCCTGCAGTAAAGCAGACAATTTTTTGGTAATGTGTGGGGATATGCAAATTATTTGCAAGCATGCAAGTACACTTAATAAGGGATGAACATCAAAGGTCAAACATGAAAATGGGCAAGATTTTTGCATCTCTGCACAGGGTGAATCAAAAGCAATTGGGGCACCCTCATTTTGCGCAGAACATTAAAGGTGCAGCCAGGAAAGACTGGGGAGTTTTACAATCTATTCTGTATGCTAATCTTCCAGTACCTAAGCATTCCAAATGGACAGTGTCAGCCTAGGATTTCTTCTGGGACGTTACATTTCCTTGCACTCATGGTTTTCAAATAAATCAGGCTGAGCAAATGCACCCCTTAATGTTCCTATAATGCAGTTTTTGTGCACTAATTCCTTTCAAGTCCAGTCGTTGTCATTAATATTGTCTGCTGGCAAACAAAGAAAGATTTCTTCGTGGGAAGCCTTGCCAGCTAAGGAAAATGTTTGCACTGCCGCGGTATTGCCTGGCTGTCTCGTTTGCATTTTCCAAGGACACTTGAGGAAACAAAACTATATCAGTGCAAATTGAGTTTAATATGCAGCACCACCGTTTTTCACGCCACAGCCTCACAATGGGTCCCATTACTTCCTGCGTCCTGTAATTAAAAATTGCAAGGGAGGGAGGAATAAATGTACGGGATTAACCAGTCCTAATTTTCATTGACAAGCTTTAAGCGCTTATCAATAATGGGATCAGAGAATCAGCTTGCGCTAAGCTTTATTTTGCCATAGTGTCAACTTCTGATGGAGAATCTCGCTCAGCTTATTAAACACACAGGCGCCTGTAGCAGTTACAACTGCCGACGGTGTCGGGATTGGCAGCGTTTCTGTGCTCTGACATCCTGGGTTGCTGCATTTCTTCAGTGAGAATAATATTGGTCCCCTATATGGATTCTCAGTGTTTGGGCTCCTGGGAGCTGATTACAGGAAGAGATTAAAAAGGCTGTCTCTCACACACATATTTAGAGGTGATGGATGACATCTACAAGGCTCAACCGTCACATATCTCTATAGAAAAGAGAAAAATATCCTCCAATTAGACCATTGTTTGCAATTGTCTCCAAGTTATCAATTTCATTTTTAAAAAATGTATAACCTCATTGTATGCCTTGCTCTTTGCTGCACATGAGCAGGGTTTAGTTACAAAATCTTAAGGTGGTTCTAAACGTGGGAACCTGAGGAGAGGTGAAGGAGTCAGGCCTGTAATCTAATCCATCCCACCCAAGATCAGGCCAAAGACAAATGTATTTGGTCGTGGATAGGTGCTAAAGACTACATCATGAATTGGAGAGCTGTATTTAATTTGCTCGTCTTTCTTACATGGGATTTGCAAGTATTTGTTTCATTAAAAAGCAAATGTCAACCACACGGTGAATCCCGCCCTGCAAGTGTTATACTCAGTGGTTTTTAGGGTGTTTTTGTTGTTGTTTTGAAAGTGAAATGCTCAAAAACACTTCCTCTGCAACTGTGTGGAAGGGGGCTGCTGGGCCATAGTGGTTAGAGTGTCACACTAGAACCTGGGATGACCGGGTTTGAATCTCTCACTGAAACGTGGAAGTTTTACAGGTGACCCTGGGCCCATCACAATCTCTCAGCCTAATCACAACAACCACAGACTCATAGAGCTGGAAGGGACTTTAGATGACCCTGGAGGTCCCTTCCAACTCTATGATTCTATGAAGGTTGTTGTTGTGAGGATTAAGTAGAGGCGGGAGGAACAATGTGAAAAGCCACTTTGGGTTCCTGACCAGGGAGAGAAGTGGGATATAAACAAATAAATAAAAACAATTAACCCCCTCCCCCCAAAAAATGTCAAAGCAACTTTCTAACTCCACAGTGCCTCAGAGTCATATTTAGCCCATGGTCAGCAGTACACAGCCAATCAAGAAACTTCTAGAATAGTCCATACTGTCCATCTATATGGTCCCTTCTTCTGTTTAGCCCCCTAAGGAATAGGATGCTTTGTCCTGATCATTTTTTCTCATAATCAAAAATATTCTAGTTCTTTTCTGCCATGGCACTGTTGGCCACTGCTATTTCCAGTGGCTCTGAATCCCACAGTTAAACTGTGTGCTTTGTGACAAAATTCCTTTGGTTATTTAGAACATTTGCTCAATATGGCCAACAGTTCCTAAAGCAGGATGTGGAGAGGAGGAGAGAGATTTCTAGAACCTTGAATAAAGTAGAGGGAGAGAACTTTTTTCTCTCTCAGTACCACAGCTTGGGGCCCTACATAACTAATACATCATTAAATTATAAAACTCACTGCCATGTGGACGCTAGCTTTTGGGGGGAAATTAGAAAAACACATGGAAGACTGATATATCAACATCCCTTAGCCTGAAAGCTAAACGCAACCACGCTGTAAAGAGATATAGGCCAGTACCAACAACAAACAACAGAGGGTGTCTGCTCCTTTCATGTTTTTTGATGTGCCAGAGGCATCTCAGTGGGTGATGGCTAGAACGGGATGCTGGTCTAGATCAGGGAAGCTTGATCCCACTGGTTTGGCTTGCCTCCTGCTTTGCTAGTTGCAATCGTGGGAACTGGAAGTTCAACGCAAAGTTCATCTGCATTGCAACAGTTCAACTAAATCCAACTGCAGAAGAAACATTACATATGGCTTCATCACAGCTTCATTCAACTAACAGCTTAATCTTAAACAGAGTGACTCTCTGCTAAGTCCATTGGCTTCCATTGATTTAGAAGGGTTGAACTGTGCTTAGGAGTGCTCTGTTACTGTAGATTGGATCCAAAGATGCTTTTCCACTGGCATAACAGCGCTTCCATCACTGTGGGGAGTGCCAGTCCCCCACTAGTCATAAGGGTCCCCTGACCACAAGGAGCAAAATTTCAGGGGACTCAGCAGCAGAGGGAAGCCGGAAAGACTCATTCTGTAAGGATCACTCTACTCTCAATACCCAATGTGTGTGTGTATGCACCCACAAAGAGAGAGAGATGTATACAGAAAGAAAATGTATTTAAGTTAATGTATATAACTCATACGTATGCACTTTAACAATTTTATTGTTCTTCTTCAGGCAGGTGCCCGCGTCTACAGAATTAACTTAGGTAGATAAACTTAGGCAGATAATGGGAGCTGGTTATCAGAGGCAGGATAAACAAAGAGGAGAAGAAAACTTAACCCAAATATTGGAATCAAGAACCAAAAAGGTTAACAAGTAAAGGGCCTATTGTTAAAAACAATATATATCAAAAATGTATGTATTTATTGTTAAAGGATTAAAAATGATTAGAGGCCCCTAATTGTTTTAATCATTTAACAATAAATACATGTATTTTTGATAATATTTAAGTGGTTAACCTTTTCGGTTCTTGATATCAGAGGCAGGATGCCAGAATTTAATAAACAGAGTCTGTAAATTGTACAAGAGTTGTCTAAGCAGGCCAAGGTCAATTTTCTGAAGAGCAAGACCGATACAGCAGCAGCAGGTCAGTGTCTAAGGGAACGTGTTGAAGCCATGCTGAAGGGCTCCTCCCCCATACTTTTATATGCTTTGAGCCCTACGTCACCCCTGCGACAGCTGCTTCATGTCTCCTCTGGGGATGTTTCTCCTTCCTCTGCAACTGATTGCTAGTGATGAGCTCTGAGGTGGGCTGTCCTGCGTCGGAACTGTAAATCGCCTCTACACCTGCACCAATGTTGCTCTTATGGACCCGGGGATCCTGGAGGAGATGGGGCACCTGCACCAATGTTGCTCTTATGAACCCAGGGATCCTGGAGGAGACGGGGCAGCTGGCTGAACCTGAACTGTCAGCTCCAGGTGGGGGGATGAAATACACACCTCATCGCCTTCTTACTGTGATTCCTTATCTGATTGCTCAGCTGCAGCTGGCTGGTGGCTGAGAGGCACGGAATCCAGCTGTCCTTCATCAGAACAGTCAGAACTGTCTCCAGGGCCTGGCTGTTCCACAACACTTATATGTACAGCCAGGGCTCTTTTTGTAGCAGGAACTCCTTTGTATATTAGGCGACACACCCCTAATGTAGCCAATCCTCCAAGAACTTACAGTAGCCCCTGTAAGAAGAGCTCTGTAAGCTCTTGGAGGATTGGCTACATTAGGGGTGTGTCACCTAATATGCAAAGGAGTTCCTGCTGCAAAAAGCCCTTGTATAAGTATTGAAACTGCTGGGATGTATGCACTATTTGTATTTTTCTAGATTTTTGTCTCTGATGCACCTGCATTGAAACAGGGTTTCATCTATGTCTTTTATTTATTTGCTTGTTTATTCAATTTATATCCCGCCCTCCCCACCAGAGCAGGCTCAGGGCAGCTTACCTAAAAGAGTAAAAAATACATAAAATAGCACAATTATAAAAACATCATAGTTAGTCCTGAGCAATCATAAGCAATCATAAAGTGCTAATAACAATACTGTTGGCAATTGTAGTGTTGCACAGAGATCATAGTGGGTCATGATGGAATGGTCGTAGATGAGTATAGTCAGAGCTGGAGTACAGCTTATCAGATCCATGTATACTGGCCAGCGCCACAAGGTCACACACTAGATAGTCTCACTATCTGCTGAGTGATTCCAAAGCCAACATGAGCAGAAGGAACACTATGAGGAAGCCAATAAAGACGGGAAAGATCTTAAGACTATATGTGAGGAACCTGCAACTTTTCATTTGATAGAAATGAAATCTGTAGTACAATAGTATCTTCTGTTGTTTCAGGAAGGTATTGGAGCCTTTGTGATATAATCAACTATTGCTCCAGTCCCCACTTTCATCTCAGATCTATTTGCTTGCCAGCAACCTGCATGCTTCACATTATAAAAAGGGTCCAAGACCTCTATGCTTAACAGGGCTTTGAAAAACCAAAGGGTCAAGAATGAATGTGGGAACAACCCATGCAGCTATTCTGTATGCTTTCCCACTTTGCTTACAGCGCAGCAAACTTTTTGTGACATGGCTGCAGTGTCGAGCCTTTCTGACTTTGATCTTCTATACAAGGCTGATTGCCAGCTCTCCATTTATTTATCTATTTATTTTCCCCAGACTAATCGGTGAAACTAACCTCAGGGACTGAACTCAGGTGTCAAATGTGCAGTGGAATGCCACAGAGTGCCACAGAAGTTCATGGCAACTGTTTAACTTGGTTGGCATGCCAGCTGTGCCCTCACAAGTATCTGGAGAGGAACACCGAAGGCCCACATTAATTTGGGACTCACAAAAAATAATTCATTACACGTAATGGCGATATTGGCAGCACATGCCAAATGGTGGGATCTAATGTAGCATACAGTTTCATTACGGCACAACAAAATTAATCTGTCCCTTCCCACCAGGAGGTTTAAGCAAAAGCAATGGGGAAAGAGATGCAGGCAAAAAGCAATTCATTAATGAAATGAAGACATGCAAAATAATTAGGCTTATAACAATAGCTTAGAGAGCAAAATTAACCCCTTTATTTACTACCAATTACATGCAACTGAGCACTGGTGACTTAGATGGGGTATTGCTTTTACATTTATTTATTTTTCCTTATTGAGACTGTGGCATGCATTTATTTTGCTCAGAAAAAGCAACTGTTACTATATAATAATGTCTGTTTTCTTTTCAAGTGAAGTTGCCCACGGAGGTCAATTCTATTTACTGAATCAACAGCAAATACAAGAGTTAACTCAGAAGAAAGAAGGATACAGCACTATCCTAAGTGGTGCAGAGTAACTTTGTGTAATTAATAATATTGCAACTAAGGGACTCATCTAATTCAATGAAGGGACAGGACTTCCTTTTATAGCTGAAAGGAGTAATGATCGTTCTTTGGCATCTCCTTCAGTTGATGTGTCTCCCACTCACGGAGTCCCTCAATTTCAGCTTTCTTGCTTTCTCCCTGGGAACCACTGACTTGTATGGCGCAAAGGCAGTGACTCCAGAAAGTGGGGCAGTGTAATGCAGGACGTCAGTGGCAGAGCACAGGAAAGATTAAGGGCTTTCTTTGACCATTTCCACAGTAGTAAAATTCCCCACATTGACATTTTTAAAACTGTGCGTTATGTGAAATTTTCCGCAGTAGATTTTCCCTCACCAGGTGCAAACCCAAAGTTTTCTCCTTCTTACCCCACGCCTTCAGAACTCACTAAAACTGAGGATTCCGAAACGTGAAGTAAGAAGGGGAAAACTTTGGGTGTGCTCCTGGTAAGGAAAGATCTACTGCGGAAAATGTCACATGATGCACAGTTTTAAAAATGTCAATGCAGGGAATTTCACTACTGCAAAAATGGTCTTTGTTGGAACACATGGAACGCCTTTGTCCTGAGTCAGACAGTTGGTTCGTCGAAGTCAGTATGATCAACTCTGACTGGCAGCTGCTCTCCAGGGTTTCAGGCTGAGGTCTTCCACATCACCTTCTATAACCAGAGACAACTGGGACTGGACCAGAGAAAAGCAGCAGCTGTACCACTGAGACACGGCCTCTCCCACACATGAGTTTTTGAAACTGAAGCATTTCTTCCAGCCTGCCAGTGATGCTCTTATACAATTATTTGGCTGAGGTAGCACCACATTTTTTATGAATCTTTGTTGGTGCTTTTGTTTCAGATTTGGCTGACAAGCGTTAAAATAAATGTACTTGGGTGCAATCCCCATGGTAGTAACAATATTCATTGCTATTGATTAAGTGGGAATTTTAAAAGACAAATGTTTTTTTGAAAAGTATGGATTTTATTATTTGTATTTTTATTTATTGAGTAGTGTTGGCATATTACTACCCTGGCTCTGTGCCCCTTTTACAACTCATTAAATTAAGTGGGTGTTATATGAATCTACTGGCTCGAAAATCCTCTGATTCGGGGATAAATATTTGCTAGCAGGGGCTCAGAGCCAGGAGCAATTCCTTCTGTGGGAAATAATATATATATATATAATTCTGCATTGTTAAAACATATTGCCCATTTGCACTTCTGAAGTGCCAGCCAGCCAGTGCATCTTGATTTGCTGTGTGCTCTTCTAAGGGTGGAGCTGCGGTGGCTCAAGTGGTTAAGACGCTGAACTGCAGGCTGTGGAAGGTCAGTAGTTCAGCAGTTCAAGACCCGTGAGTGCCGCATGACGGGGTGAGCTCCCGTCTCTAGTTCCAGCTCCTGCCAACCTAGCAGTTCGAAAGCAAGAAATTGCAAGTAGATAAATAGGTACCACTTCAGTGGGAAGGTAACAGCGTTCCGTGCGCCTTGGTGTTTAGTCATGCCGGCCACATGACCATGGAAATGTCTTCGGACAGCGCTGGCTCTTCGGCTTTGAAACGGAGATGAGCACCGCAACCCTAGAGTCGGATTCGACTGGCTTTCAAGCAAGGGAACCTTTACCTTTACTTTTACTTCTAAGGGTCTAAACTATTTGTTCTGCCATACAGATGAGCTGATGTTGTTTAGCAGTGGAAACATGATCAATGCTGCTAAGGCTGGTTAAAAGGAATCCCAGTACTCATTCAGATTTTGGACAGCTGTTTGATTGGCTGCTCCTGGCTTGAAGGGGTTCTGGCTCAAGCAGCATCTTCAGCTACAATAAGTAAGCACTACCAGGTGAAGGAGAGCTGCCAGTACAAGTGTCTCAAAGTGGCATGGCTGCCCCTTTCTAGCAATTGCATTTGCATCCTTTCTCCAAAGAGCCCAGGGCAGAGTACATAATTCTCCTTTGTTTTCTTATCACAAAACCCCCATGAGACACATGAGCGTTTGACTAGATCAGGTTCCTTGAACCCAGGTCTCCTGAGATCTAGTTCAAGATTCTAATCCAGAAACAAGACTTTATGTCTGTTTGGCTATTGGGATAATAGACTGAGTAAAGGAAGCCCAGCACCTCTGGCGTAGTAGGCAGGGTTAGATGTCACAGTAGCTTTACTGGAAGAAACTGCTACTGAATCTATCCATGTCTTTTCTCAATCTGATTGAGTCTGTGGGCACTTTGGGAATTTTGAGGATGAGGAGTAGACACTATCACAAAATGGCTGCTGCAGTATTCAGTCCTAAAATGGCTTCCATGGGGTATAGGATGAGTCATAAAATGTTGGGAGGTTACATCATCCTATAATGGGAGGCTGTTTCTGAATGGGCATTCCCTGTAGACACAGAGGTGATGCCTCCTGGGTTCTGTTGAAGCAGATGAGGCGCAATGAGGTAGAGAAAAGCCACGACTGGCTCTTTCCTTTGGGAAAGGGATGCTTTGTCAAAGAAGCAAATGGGCCCCAGGACATGCATTGGTGGGTGCCATGGCACTCACCAGTGCCATGTTGTGGACCACTGGTTTAGCAAAACGTAGAAGCACAGAAACATGGACCTGGAAGGGACCCAAGGGTTGTCTACTCCAGCCTCCTGCACAATGCAGGAAATTCATAGCTACTTGAAAGATCTTTCTGTTCCTGTAAGAAGTCTTTCCAGATACTGTCTAAACTCTCTCTCTCTCTCTCTCTCTCTCTCTCTCTCCCTCCCTCCCTCCCTCCCTCCCTCCCTCCCTCCCTCTCTCTCTCTTCCTCCCTCCTGTTTTCATGCTTGGATTGTTTGCACAATGTTATTGGTTCGTGTCATGAGGATTTGTTAATGTTGTTACTTGTAAACTACATTGAATGTATGGCTAAACTATGTATAGGGGTGAGTGCAGAATTAAATAAGCAAAGAATTTCCTAATATTAACTGTTGTATCTAAAGAAAGATGCATATCTGCATCAAGTGCATATCAGATGCTATTATTTTCCCATAAAGTGGAAAATGTTTGTGAAGCAAGTCAATACTTTCACTTGGTTATTTTTCTAGATAAAAGATAGTGTGAGAATCATCCAGTCCCCTTTAAATGTTTTTCTATTGACTATTTTATAGACTGATTCTGGGCATTAGTATGCTGAAAGATCATTACCGCTGTAAATCAGTCACAATCGGTACCTACAGTCACAGTGTCAGAAGGCAGAAAAACAAACGTATCTTTTTTTCTCTCCAGCAGAAGCTCCTACTAGAATGGCACCCACAAGGTAACATGGCAAGTTGGCAACACTGCAGATTATTATGATTATTAGCACTGTTTTCTTGTGTTGGATCCATATAGTCTCTTCTGCTCATAGAACACCTGTGCCTCTTCCGCAAGAGTTCTGAGTGAGAAAAAGTGACACTGAACCTAACAATGTTCTTTCCCTTACACAGACTCCTTGCACAGAAACAAAGAAGGGACCAGTGGCTGAGCCGGTCTCTTATTGCACTGTGTGAAGTTTGGAGCAAACTGTTGTACAAGCATTAGTGCAAGCAACTTCTCACACCATCCCGTTATTTATATAATGTCACCTCTATACATGGCAGATTACACAAATACCTGTACAAAGTCCCTGCCCTGAGGAGCTTGCAGTCTAATTTAGGGGGCCAAGAAGATTGAGAAAACCAACAACGGAGGAAAAACAGAGAGAGAGAAGCAAGTGTGATGAGGACTGAGTACCCGCAAATACAATAAAGTACATTTAGGCTTCTGTTTCACTGTGATGTTGATTTAGCATGCAGTTTATGCACAAACCTATATTTATTATTTCCATTTACTAGAATAACCAAAGGATTTGAGAGTCGTCCTAGTTAACGGATGGATTTGCCCCAAGGTGCTAGATCTGCAGAGCACACTACATGAGTATTCAGGCAGCATGCCTGAAAACATAGGTTGAGGAAGAGGTAATTGTTGGAAGAAGAGGCGGAGAAGTCCCAGCTCAGCCCTTCAGGCTGCATTCGCCCGAAAGAAAAGCTGTTCTTTAGATGAAAAAATTTGGTCTGTACCTGTATGAAAATGCAAGGTGGAGCAAACTTGGCTTGATTTGTGGTTGACCCCTTAGCTGGCTGGTTTGCTTTGTGAAGATCTGCTTGAAGGCTAAGACCTCGTTAAATGCTTCAGCTGTGTTGGGCTTAGCAAAGAATGAGATAATTATTGTGGTAAGTGACTGTAGCAAGGACAAAGGTTTATTAGGAATACCAATTATAGCCACCAGAAGGTTCTTCAAGAGTAACAGAAGTGGAAAGTAGAAGTATAGGTAAACAGCCATTAGATTTTATTAAAATTGATAGATGATAAACCTCCGGCTGTTCCTTAACCTGTCAAGAGGACTGTGTGACAGCAGTGTGAAGATGTGGGGAAAAAGACTATATCAAATAGACACAGGTCATTTAGACACAAGTTGTTTGTTCTGGAGTTGATGCTATTGGAAGGCAAGTTTTCCCCCTGCCTCCCCACGTTATTCTGGTAGTTTCGTGCATCTCGGGGGTATTGTCTGTTTTTCTTGTACTCTTTTGCAAATCTGCTTTGCTGTAGCATTTTGGGAAAGATCATGGAAAAGCCAAGATGGCTGCCATGTGAGGCCAAGATTTCCTCGTCCCATCCACCCAGGTATCATCTTTCATGTCCCTGTCGCGGCCTTTTTGCCCTCTCCCTACACCACCGGCCTTTGGAGTTTTCATATCAATATCAATATGGCAAATACCTTTTTAAAAACTTCAAAAGACCCCTGGTGACATGGGGGGTGGGCCGGCTGCTATGGGGACTGAGCCAGGGAAAACTTGTAGAAACCCACCATGTGGAATTTCCATTGCCACGGCACTGCTAATGCAAAAAGAAAACCACAGGATGGTGCTGCTGTGTGGAAAAGCCTGCAAAGAGCAATTTTTTTCCCCAACATCAGCAAGTAGTCTGAAAAATAGAAGTGTGGGGCATGTGGCTTCTGCACTAAGGGTGTCTCCCGTATAACAACCTGGATCTTTTTACAAAAAAAAACCCAATAAATCAATGTACACTTGGCATTTTCAGCTCTGTCCTCTCTAAGGGTATGCCCCTGCTCAGCGAAGAGATGGAGCGAGGGGGAGAGGGAAGGAATCCATTCACTTTCTAAAGCATTTCTAAGGATATCACCCAGCTGGAAAACTTATGTGCTTCCCAGCTGAGTGTTAGTGTGTGAAAAATGTTTGACCATGTGGCTTCCTCGGCACAATAATTAGAATGTTCCCAGCTGATGTCGGTGCATTTTGAATCAGCCAAAGAAAAAAGTAACAAGAAATATCCAGTACAGAGCTAGAGGCCGTTGGTCTGGGTCCTAAAGAACCACAAGTGGACGGAGCTCATGGAAAGTTTTTTCCCACCTCCAACATCTCACTGCTGTCCTTTTTGCCCCCATCCCACCCAAAGCTGCTCCCGGTGAGAACAGAACGGGATGGGGACAGGGAATTGGAGAACAAAGAGAGAATCAGCAGAAATTACTTCCCGCTTTTAGCATGAGTCACGAAACGGCTCTTAGTTTGGGGGAGAGATTTTTGCAGAGTCCCCCTTCCACCTGTAGCCTCTCATGCCACATCTCTTGCATGATTCAGATCCTCCCCCCAAAAAACCCTCAGGTGCAGCCTTACAATGGACAAGGGAAGAAGGCCAAACCCCTTCCATGACCTCACTCTGCTGGGGTTCTTTAGCATCCAGCCCACTGTAATGAACATTCTCACATTCAGGGAAAGTTGTGTGTCAGTCTGCCTAGAGAGGAACCTGTGCACTGTATCTGAAGGATACCAGCCCATGATTGTTTGCGCTGAAATTAAATACTGTTTGTCTTTAAGGCGCTCAGAGATTCTTGTTAATTTTTCATGCACCTATAGATTATCAAGTTTAATTGCTGTGGTGGGAGACAGCAGTTGCTCTTTCACACCTAGTGAAATGCCCTCCTAAGTACTCCATACAGGTGATGTTAAAGGTCAAGTAGCCCACACCTATGAAGAGAAGACCCAGGGAGATCCTACCCCAACTCCTTCAAAAGCTCTGCCAAAAACAAGGGCTAACCTACACATCTTTTTAGTTCAAGATGGGTAGCCATGTTTGTCTATAGCGGTAGAAAAGTACAAGAGTCCAGTAGCACCTTAAAGAATAACGAAATTTGTGGCAGGGCATGAGCTTTTGTGAGTCACTGTTCACTTCTTCAGACAGAGCTAGAATGCAAGTCCATCTGTCCTATATACTGGAAAGTGGAGTGGTTTCAGATGCTGAATGACACCACCTGCTATTGTCATTTGCCTGCTAACGTCATTCAGCCTCTGAAATCAATCCACTTTCCAATACATAGGACAGATGGACGCACATTCTAGCTGCATCTTTTTTGTTGCCAGTTGCCACAGATTCTCCTGCCTTTCTTCCAGAAAGGTTAAATTCATTTTATCCACCCTAGGGAGTAATAGAGGCTGACAATCATGATTTGTCCAACAAACCTACTGAATCTTCTATATAGGGCAGGAATCTGAACCTGGGTTCCCTGCAACCAAGCCAAGCCATTATAGCATACTGGCTTTCCCAAATTTCAGAGACCTTTAATAGCCAAAGTGGTGCATATTTGCAGGTTTTGGCCCTTTGGTTAAGTCAAGGAGTGCCAGGCTAGAATTCAGACTCAGAAGTATTCTGTGCATTCCCAATGCTGTGCTCTCAACAAACCTCCCCAGCTACCACCGAGGAAGAATCAGAGCTCTAACAAATCTGTCTTCAAATTTATCTACAGCAACATGCTTTGGTGTTTTCTTGGCTGGAAACCAATAGCTTTGTATGTCCTGAGGACAAAGCAATGTTGATTGTTGCTTTTGGATAGGAATTTTTTCTTTCTTTCTGTTACCCAAAACAGTGAATCATTGCCAGACCCTTTTGGATCTTCCCAAGGATTATGTAGCATAGTCTCAAGGTATGTGAAGACAGAACTGCCTCCAACATACATATGAAACAACTATTACAACCCCCCCAAAAAAGTATTCTAATTACTTCCCCCTTTCTAGGGTAGCCTCCTGATTTTAAATGTGTCCTACCTGACAGTCAAACCCTTCTATACAGAATAAGTACTGGCAGGGCTCTTTTTCCAGCAGGAACTCCTTTGCATATTAGGCAACACACTCCTAATGTAGCCAATTGTCCAAGAGCTTACAAAGCTCTTCTTACAAGGGCTACTGTAAGCTCTTGGAGGATTGGCTACATTAGTGGTATGTCGCCTAATATGCAAAGGAGTTCCTGAGTACTGGCACATTCTGCCTCTGAAAAGGGCCAGGGGTTCAAGCTACAAAAGCAGAGTCATCCTCCCACAGTTATTTGGAGGCTGCTTGGCTTTGAAAAAGGAAGCTTGAAGAGTTCTGTTACTCGCCACTCAAGTCTTGCTGCATCATAGAGATCAAGCAGCATGAAGGTTGTTAGGAGGTAGACCGGGCTGATGAAGGGAGCTTTGACTCTCGTAAGCTCATACCCCAAAATCTTGTTGGCCTCTTAAGGTTCTACTGGACTTGAATTTGGCTCTTACATTGATTTCAGTGGGCTAGACAGGAGTCTGCAAAGAACTGCACTATAAACCTCTTATAGACAGAGACACAAAAGAGCTGTTTTCCACATAGGGGAAGGCATAAGGAGCCATTTTTTTTGAGCAGGAAACACTCCTCCCCCAGCACTACTTCCCCACCATGATTTACCCCATCTTGTTTACTTTGAAGTTCAAAGAAATACTGCATACACATGATCTCTCTGCATTCGAATTGAATACAACAGTCTGGACAGATAGCAGGGAATTATAGTAAAGCCTATGAGTGTCCAATGAAGTAGCAAAAGCATCAGAATATGCAGTGGAGTTGGAATGAGACTGGGCACCTGGAATGAGACTGGAGACAGCAGGCAAAGCCATGGTACACTCAGAGGCAGACTGGGAGGGAAAAACGACCGTAGCAAAAAGGGCCCCCCTTAGCCCCCCCAAAAGGAGTGAGTGAGAAAAAGCCAGCTTTAAGAAAGGCAGTGCCATGGCATCCTCCTGTCCTGCCTAGCCAGCCCATTCCAACTTGATTTGGCACCACCTTTTGCCACAGCTTTGCTGAGATTGGTGCCACCCTTTTCACCACTGTGCTGGCCCAGCCTAGAGGGAAGCAAGCTCCCCCAGGAAAAATCCTAGTGACCGTAATGCCCAATCCACCCCCTGGATACAGCAATACTTTCTCCTTGAACAAAACTGAGTTCCAAATTTGAATCTTGAATCCTACCTATCTCTCTAATTCTACCCTTCCCCAAAGCAGCTCAGATTCGTAATCATGATCCTCCCACCCCCCAACATTACTGCCTTATATTGTGGTTCCCTATAGTCGATAGATTGCAGATGGTTGTTCTACAGCAGTGGATTTCAAATGGCATTCCCAGAAGCCCTGAGATTCCTCAGAAGTGGTTAATAGGGGTTTTGCAAGATGGAGATCAGGAATAGCAGACAAGCTTCCTTGAAGGACAATTTGCTCATTGCTATGATGGCAGCCACAGGAGAATGTAGGGTGTGTTTAGGTAATGCAGTCAGTTCCAGTGAGGTATGTGACAACCAGGAACTAAGCATTCAGGCCAATATACTGTGTAAAGAAAGCATTATTTCAAAACAGGATCCGCCAGCAGAGACAATGAGATGCCCCAGTGGATGTCATATGACAAGCTGGAGAAAATAGCTGCCCTGGAGATGGCTGAACATAACAGCACCTGCCTGACTTCTTTTCCTGTCTTTGTCATTTCCCCTCTTCTTAGCCCCTTTTGAAAACTGTTCACTGTGCTGTCTTCTTTCTTACAGCCACCCATGGTCACCACAACACAGAGGGTCATGTCAGCACAACAACTCAAATGCAACCTGGTAAGCAGTGCTAGATGAAGAAATGGGTTCGGTTGTCATTGAAACAGTTGGCTGTCTCCCACTGAGATCAATAAGAACAGAATTGTGTCCTTACTGAGGGTTTATCAAAGCAGCAATGTGTGGTTTGATTGTTTGTTTTTTCAAGCGGTGAAAGGGAAAATTCCACTCGGTTTGTTTTTAGCTAACTATTTATTCTTTCAGGATAACTATTACAAGTCACTAGCATTGCCCTATAAAAATATACAGTACCCAGGGAGAAAGTATTGCAGATGGCATGGGGTTCTAGTAAGCAGTGATGCAATGCAGGAAAGAATCCAGTCCAAACTCCTTGATACTCACACTGAGAATCTAGGAATCAGAAACGTGGATGTTCTTCCTGATGGTGAGGACCTGGAGGACCTATTTCTTTTTGGTAAATCATATATGGTGTGCCCAAATTCCTAGGTATAATCCTTTGCAACTCCAGTTAAACAATCTCAAATACTAGATTAGTGAGAAAAAGCCTGAGAACTTGGAGCACTGCTACCAGTCAAGAGGCAACAGGGATCAAGATGGACCAATGGTCTAGCTTGGTGCAAGAAAGCTTCACAGTGTTACTTCCGACACTGGTGTTGTTTGTTCCCCATTTCACCAATTAGTAAGTTCCAAGGTTGGTTCCCTTTGGAGGTCATAGACCATTGAAAATGTATGGTGTTGAACTTCCGATCTATGGCGACTTGCACTTGGACGCGTCCCTTCGAGCTCTGATGGAGATGTGCCAAGATGGAGCAATCAGGAGGGGTCTTGGCTGGTTCCAGACCCCCCTAGAGTCTCTATAGGAGACCCCCAGCCTGGGGAGCTGGGATAAGCCTCTCCCAAAGTGACAGCTTAGGGATCGAGGCTTTCCCATCCCTGAAAGATCCTGATGCCGCAGAGCCAACATGGCAATTAAAGTCGACCACCGGGCGAGCGGACAAGAGCAAAAGCAAAACTAACTCCAGCAATGAACAATCCTGACTTCACAGTGAGTTAAGCAAACCCTTCTTTAAGCGGAAAAGTCTCTGATTACCAGATCAAGTTTGAATAAAGTGCTGAGTAGGGAAGGGTTGGAAACCCATCCCCCCACCCCCGAATTGTAACGGTCCATAAGCAATACAAGAAAATCAGAGAAAGCAAAACTTTGCTAAAAACATTGAGCAAAAAATGGCAGAAGAGAAAAAAGACAGGAATGCGGGAAAAAATCAGCTTATACAACTCCAACTGGAAAAATCCATATATGTTCTATGCTTTCAAGGAGTCCTGGAGCAAAAAGGAGAAGACTTGAAACTAATTTTAAGTGAGGAAACAGCATCATCTTCTGATCTCAAGCAAGAGGACCTCCAGAATGACATGGACTTGGTTTATCGTACATACCTGGATTATATAAGAAAAAATAAATTACCTGGTGAGATATAAGTGCAGTTCATTAGGAGAACAACGAGAGAAAACATTTTGAAAGCGACATCGGGGAAAATATTAAAAATTCAGGAGGAAGAAATTAAAATCTTAAAAGACATTCCATTTGAGATCCAGAAACAAAGATGTCAATACAAAGACTTTCTCCAAAGTAAAACAATTGCACACAGATGGATCTTCCCAGAGGGACTGATGTTTAATTTCAACGATAAGAAAATTAAAATTGACACTGTTCAGAAGGCTAAAAACTTTTTAAAGCAACAATTGCATTTGAAAGATGATGAAGAAGAAGTAGTAGAAGAGGAAGCAATTGAGCATGGATCGGATAACACTTCAAGCAACTCCAGCAGTTCAACTGAGTCTGAGAAAGGAGCAGCGGCTCCTAAAACTTTAAAAGCCAAGAAGAAGAAGCGTAAAAAATAATTGGCAGATATTGGATTATAAATCACCTGAGTTTAGCATAACTGTATTTTAATAAGAAAGAAGTCTTACAAGTCTTTACATATATTGTTAATTCACGGAGTGGCAATCATTTTGTAATCTTTATATCCACTTGTCATAGATTTTAGGGCTTCTGTTTTCCCTTCCCAGTAGGGTGTAGATTTATAAAATCAATTAAAAATGTTTTGTTTGTTTTTTAAAAAAAATGTATGGAGTTTTTGTTGTATTTGTTGTACTGATTTACCAGTGTAAATATAAAGCACCAGGGCTATTTTTGGGCAGGAACGCACAGGAATGGAGTTCTGTTTGGCTCCTGAGTTGGCCACGCCCAGCAGGAACTCATTAGCAGGCCACACCCAACAGCAGAAACTCATTAGGATTGGCTACATTAGGGGTGTGTGGCCTAACATGCCATGAGGAGTTCCTGCTCCAGAAAAGCCCTGGGTTTTGACAACAAACAAGGTAAACAGAATAAGAAGCAAAAAGTGGGTGTAGCTGGATGACCACACTTCTGGTAATATAGGGGTGTGGCCTAATATGCTAATGAGCTGTGCTATCAGGGATGTGGCCTAATATGCTAATAAGTTTCTGCTGTTCGGTGTGGCCTATTATGCTAATGAGTTCCTGCTGGGCTTTTTCTACAAAAAAAGCCCTGTAAAGCACCCTGACCTGGATAGCTCAGGCTAACCCAATCTCATCAGATCTCAGATGTAGGGTTGGCCCTGGTTAGTATTTATATGGGAGACCACAAAGAATACTAGGGTCATGACACAGAGGCAGGCAATGGCAAACCACCTCTGGACATTTCTTTCCCTGAAAATCCTATGGGTTGTCATAAGTCAGCTGTGACTATATATATATATATATAAAGTGGAGGCACTGCAACATCCCCCCAGAGAGATCCAGCACCCTCAAGGTGCTCCATTTTCTCCCAACAGAGTCTATTGCTCTCTTTCTATACATTTTAGCATTAAAAATGCAATATATTTTCATATCTATCGGCCTGCTTCCCTCTGCCAAGGGTGGGGTCACAAGAGCCAGTTTGGTGTAGTGGCTAAGAGTGGCGGACTCTAATCTGGACACCTGAGTTTGATTCCCCACTCCTCCTCCCCATGCAGCCAGCTGGGTGACCTTGGATCAACCACAGTTCTCTCAGAGCTCTCTCAGGCCCACCGACCTCACAGGGTGTCTGTTGTGGGGAGAGGAAGGGGATTGTAAGCTGCTCTGAGACTCCGAGTGAAGGGCGGGGTATAGATCCAACTCTCCTCCTCCCCCCCCTTGATCCCTGATGGCTACTTGACCATCAAGGCCCATTGAGGGGATACCTACAATCATTAAAATACATTACCATTCCCTCTGACATCTAGGATGGACTGACCTACAGTAATCAGAATCCAGACTCTTTACAGTACGTCCATCTGCCTAACCTATTTGTTACCTTGTACCTGTTCATAGCAGTTTCTGCGTAAACAAGCTTTTCTGCTTAAGAAGCATACAATTTCCAGTA
The DNA here is from genome assembly GCA_029375565.1 of Gekko gecko. Lineage (NCBI taxonomy): Eukaryota > Metazoa > Chordata > Lepidosauria > Squamata > Gekkonidae > Gekko > Gekko gecko. The sequence goes on along the minus strand of JAPDNY010000007.1, from coordinate 41,678,832 downwards.
GCAGTTGGCAACTGCATCCTGCGCTGCAGCACAGGCAGGTCTTGTTCCCTTTTCCTTACATATTTTATTTATTTACTTCATTTGTACTCTGCCTTTCTCCCCAGCAGGGACCCAAGGCAGCTTACATCATTCTTCTCTCCCCCATTTTATCCTTACAACAACCCTGCTAGGTAGGTTAGGCTGAGAGAGTATGATTGGGCCAAGGCCACCCAGTGAGCTTCCATGGCACAAGTGGGGATTTGAGCCGGAGTCTCCCTCATACTAGTCTGACACTCTTAACCACTGCACCACACAGATCGTATTTTTTTCTGTTTTCTTCTTTATTTGTTTAAAAGGGTTTGTGACCCCCTTCAGTTCAGAATGGATGAACTTGACAACGTGTAGCAGAGTTTAAAGAACACACATATATATTGTTATTCTGCTACACATTGTCAAGTGCTACCTGTTGTCAAAGCAGAGTAGGAAAAAACTTCCTTCCGGTAAAATAAAATTAATATTAGCAACATTTCACACATACCCCAAGCCCCTGGAAAAGGACTCCCTTCAATATGTGCTAAAAAACAGGGAAGAGAAATGCAAGTTATATGGGTGTCAGGTGCCATCAAGTTGTTTCTAACTTATGGCAAACCTATGAATTAATGTCCTTCAAAATATCCTATCTTTACTCAGTCACTCCATCTCATGTTGGGTCTTCCTCTTTTCCTGCTGCCTTCAGCTTTTCTAAGCATTATTGTCTTTTCCAGCAACTCATCTTCTCATAATGTGGAGAAAGCATGAAAACCTCAGTTTAATCATTTTAGCTTCTAGGGAGAGTTTAAGCTTTATTTGATGCAAGGTAGACTACCTTCACTGAATCCCAACACACTAATGCTGCTCTAGAAAAGGCCCTGCTGCACTACATAACCTTTCGCCATGATTCTATTGTTTGGGAAATTTGTAGAAAGGCCTCAAAAGATTTAGGCTGATTTCCCACAAGCTGCTGCTCCACGCTTGCTCTTCCCTTTGCCCCGATCGCGCGTGTCAATTTCACACCAGGTGCTGCACGGTCACATTTTGCCCCACAGCTTTGCCTAATTTCCCCCATGTCTACTCAATCCTCGAAAAAGTCCATGCCTGATTTATCAGGGCAATTCTTTGGGCTCATCTTCAATTGTTTAAGCAAAATTATTTGCACAACACAGATCTCAACTTTCTAACAAATCAGGAAAAGTAAACCGCAATAATAATGCCTGCTGATTATTTGGATTTTAGAGCTTCTGCACGTAAAAAGAGAGCAGCAGGAATCATAAAATGTCATTGTTAATTCTACCCTCTTTCCTTGAAAGATAAAATGCATAAAAAGCAAGCACAGAGAATAGCAATTTACCTTACATGTCACCTTGCTGTAGTTACTGCTGAAACGTTTTTAACCCTATGGGAATCCTTGTTTGTATCTACTAGAAAATGTAGCAGTGATCAAGCAAGAGGCAGACGGCAAGAAAAACGGAAAGATTTCTCAATTCTGTGTGCACATGAGCTTCTGTTAAAAACAAACAACCTAATCTGAAAGCCAAATTATGGGTGGAAATTAGAAGAACACGAAGGAGAAGAATCATAGCCATTTGCCCATGGGAAATTTTTCCTTTTTGCGAGGAGGTGGAATGGGACAAAGTCATCAAAATGGAGATGTTGGCAGAAACAAAAAAAGGCAATTGCAGCGGGAGAGCCATGTGGCATAGTAGACTATCGGGCACAGATCATTTTCACGCTTGATTTATGGTAGCATCTGATAGCTGATAGTGCAGAAAAGAAAGCAAAGGACAAGTATGGCTGTGGCCCAGTGATGCTCCCTTGCTCTGCTTATGGGAAGTCCCAGGTTCAGTCCCAGGAATCTCCAATCAAACGATCTCAGGGCTTAGATGCTGGGGAAGACCTTTCTCTACATGAGACCCTGGAAAACTGCTGCCAGTGTCAGAGCAGACCATGCTCTTTTTTATTGAAGGGCTCCATCTTTTGTAGCTGTTTCACGTGCTGTTCTAGGCTGAAGATGGTTTCATGAATATCATGTTAGTCAGCTCAGTGTTTGTGTTATGCTGCTTTAGTGCCCTGGATTGTTCTTAAGAGCTTTTTAAAATGGCTTGTTTTTAATGGCTTCTTTTCATGCTATTTTTTAATAGTACCATTTTACTTGCAAGCCACCTTGAGCAGGTCTCTGGAGAGAGAACATATAAAGTTTCTAAATAAGTAAAATAAATCTTTCTGAATGATATTATATATTGCATAAACAACATCAGTCAACAATAGGCTCTCATCTCAAGGACAACAAATCTATACTGGCTGCCTTAAAATCTCCTACTATTCAGGAAAGTGTCTGCACATGAAGCTGCCTTCTGCCAGCCCTGCACACCACAACTCCTCCATGCATTGTCTAAGCATGTGGGGAGGGACAGCGGGCACAAGTGTGCTGGACCTGCCCCCCAGTGATCGAAACAGCTGCCATATGGCAATCCAACAGGATTTTCAAGGCAAGAGACTTCAGAGATGGTTTATTCAGATGGGCTTGAACCAGCTGATGAACTAAAGTTCGTCATAAATTTTGGATGGTTCATGGTTTGTGAAGCAGTGTTTGAGAACTGAAGAACCACCATGAACTTTCACGAATTTTGATGCAGTTCATGGCGGTTCGTGAAGTGCAGAAAGCAGGGGTTTAAACTCCTGCTTTCTGCTCTTCATGAAAAACAGCTCAGCTGGGAGCCATTTAAACCACTGCTTTCTGCTCCCCATGAAAAGCTGCAGGGAGCGGAAAGCAAGGGCTTTCTTGAGCAGCTAGCCCCTGAAACCCCTATGAAAACAGCTGAGCTGCAGGTACCAGGCTGCCCTCTAGACTCAGGTGTTTCATCACAAACCTCACAAATCTGGTTCAGTTCATATGGGAGCCAACTGGGTTTGTGGTTCACCCACGAGTCATGAACCAAACCGCATTTTTGTGGTTCGTGCCCATCCCTAATTGCCTGTCCCTACATAGCAACTCTGGACTTTCTTGGTGGTTTCCCATCCAAATACAAACCAGGGACAACCCTGCTTAGCTTCTGAGATCTGACAAGAGCAGGCTAGCCTGGGCCGTCCAAGTCAAGCCCTCCACCCACATATAATCACTGTGTTGTCCTTCTGGAAGTACGTGAAGGCTCTATGGCTGTAGTCCTACTCATGCTTCCTTGATCTCGATGGGACATTTCTTAAGAAATTTTACTGGATTGAGCTCCAATGCACATTAGAGTTCATGCTCCTCTGATAATGGGGCAGCAGCTTTTTTTAAACACATTTCTTAATGTCCTCAACATCCACTTGAAACCTTTTCATGGAAGAAGCTAAAATAGTGGTGTGTTCTAAAATGACACCCAAGTATTCTCCCCATGTTATAAACTTATCAGCGTATCATAACAATTATAGGATGGAAATCCCAAAAGATGAAAGAACTCTAATGCATTATTACATATAATGACAGTCGAATCACATGACTTTTTAATTTCAGGGCATCAAATTGAGTGTAATTCCCTTTGGAAAATCTATCCATTGTCCAATTATACTAAGTTCATTTAAATAGACTTCGACATGCCTGTGATTTCCACCACTGCCCCCAAATCATGCCATTTGTAAGAGGGAGTCAGGTGGATCCTTTGTCAGATTGCTAAAGTAATAGGAGGATTCAGTTTGTAAGAAATTAGACAAGCAAGGTTTTATATAAAAGAACACCCATGTTCCTGATCCTGTGGCTTATGTTATTACTGTATGATCTAGGATCATAATAAAAATAAGGTAAGTAAATGAAAGAACACCAACCACTGCTTGTATGTGATGGACCACTGGTCTGGCCTAGCAGGGCTTGTCTTGTGTTCTTGCAAGAAATTGTCTTCTTTCCTCTTGGCTTCAGCTCCTGTTTCTCAATCCCTGCCCTGATATGCTGGTCATTTCTCAGTGTTTCCCTATTGCAGTGTATCGCAGATAACCCAGATAGCTCTAGCTGTACCTTTTGTCCCATTCACTCTCACATCTTAGCACTTCCAGTGTGAGAAAGCAAGAAGTATTTTTGGACAGATCTAACTTCCTTCAAATCTAATTTCCTTGGTTCCAAAGCTCCTTTCATAGGTCGATTTCACATTACCTTTTTAAACCGCATGGTTTCCGTTACCGGCCCAACATAAAGGAAACTGGTACAGGAAGGCTGTTTCACACAGCATTTCCTGTTAAGTATGATCCTTAACAAGGTAGTGATTTTAACAAGTGGTTTCAGCTTTATTTAACAGCAAACAAGTCGATCAGACAACATGCACAAACAGTGGAGCACAGCTCCCTTTTTAAATAATCCAGGCTGTCAAAACCACGCCCATATGTTAACAACCAATGATAACACAGGGATAAAGACCAATGGGAGTCTGTTCACTCTATAAACATATATACAGTTCTGATTGCTATTTACAAGGTTTCACAGAAACTAACGAATGGGAATGTTGACTCTTACAATCCCTTTTACTGACTCAAGCTTAACATGGTAAAACATAGGACTGATTCAGAGTCAGAACATAACATTTCCCTTCCAGTAAGGAGCCGTCTCTGAAGTGCTGGTGGCCATTTCAAACTGTGCCACTTTCTTTTCCTGCCATTTTACTCCATGCGCACAATATCCCTGAGAGGGTTTGTTTGTTTTTTTGAACATTTTATTGGGATCACTATGACGCTGATTTGACATCTTGTTATAGCATTATAGCACTCCCAATAAAACATTTTTTAAAAGGAGAGATTGTGCATCGGGGGGGCAAGGGCATGAAAAACCCATCATTGGAGGAAGCACTACAGGGCATTTTACACAGCACAGGTAGCGATTCAGATCTGGAAGAAGGGACTGAAGACCTGGGGAAAGTAGTTTTCATCAACAATGCCTCACACTTGCTTCCCAAATGGGAGACAGTCGGCATTGTATGCACAGGTAAATATATTCCATTAACAGCCGGTTACTAAAACGGGTCTGTCTGAAATGACAGGGGGGGAAAATTAGTAACTAGTTCCTGAAACAGAATAGATAGGTTGTCTGAAATCCTTCATAATCAAGAAGAAGACAAGAAAACCAGGGTAGGTAACTTAACATTTTTCTTCACACATCATGAGATTCCTAAATTTAGGCTGAGTGGGAACACAATGTAAAAATTTCAGGCTACCTTTCTTAAAGATTGAGCTATGATTATAATTTAAGCATTGCCTTAGGGTTGCCAACCCCCTGATGGGGATGGGAGTTTCCTCAATTTTGGGGGCCCCAATCTGCTGCCAGCCAACTGGCTGGTGGGGGGGCTGCCCCTGAACAGCCCCACTGTGTATGATGTACCCGGCATGATGACCTCACCTCACCTGGAACATTTGGCTCTAACATTTGGCTAAAAACACTATGGTGACTACAGAGTTTTTAGCCAAATGGTAGGGCATCCCCTGTAGAATGTGCCCAGTGCAATGACATCACCTGAAGACCCTGGGAGCAAGCCAGGAGCCCCCTGCCCTACATTGCCTACATATGCATGTTTACCTCTGGCCTAATACAAGGCAAAGGAACTAGGCAGGACCAGGTTAAGACTCGGAGGATGAGCCAACAAGCTTAACTGGAACTAGGTATCTATTAGGTTGCTTCTACTAGAGATCTTTTCCCTGCATGGAATGCAGGAATCCATCAAAATTAAAGGCACCTTCCACATGATCATTGTGAGCGTGACTCATGTGCCCCTTCAAGCATTCCCTTATGAGCCAGATCAAAGGAAAATGTCCTTTGGTCTGGCTCAAAGGGAGAACTGTGCAGTGTAGACACTCCACCCATTGCCAATATGGAGCCAATGTAGAGGGGGATGGAGCTAAACTGTGCAGGAATGGGTTATGTGGATGTCATTTCCACCTGCTTCTTGCTGCTATGGCCATACATGGGTGTGTTTCCCATACGGAGGCCTCCATATATTGGGAAGTTTCAGAACTGAGCACAGAGAAATGTGGGATCAGATCCAGGCAGGACAAAATAAATGACAACTTCACTCATGTCAGCAGGGGCTTCTTCAGGTGCCAACCTGCAAATGGGCAAAATCAACAACTGCCCATACATGGGCCTTCTCTGTTGTGGCTCCCGCCTTGTGGGATGGCCTGCCCAAGGAGGTCAGGAAAGCTCCCACTCTCCTGGCCTCCCGCAAACTATGCAAAACTGAACTATTCAAGAGGGTTTTCTGCACAGGTAATAAGGCTGCATAGTACATAATGGTTTGACAAAGTTGCTTGGATAAGTGATTAATAGCAAAGGAAAGAAGGAAAGCAAAAGGCAACGGTGAAAAGGAAAGATTTACCCAACTGAATGCAGATTTCCAGAGAACAGCAAGGAGAGATAAGGGGGCTTTCCTGAATGAACAATGCAAAGTAATAGAGGAAAACAATAGAATGGGAAGGACTAGAGATCTCTTCAAGAAAATTGGAGAAATCAAGGGAACGTTCCATGCAAAGCTGGCCATGATAAAGGACAAAAACGGTAGGGACCTAACAGAAGCAGAAGAGATTAGGAAAAGATGGCAATAATACACAGAAGAACTATACAAGAAGGACCTCAATGTCCCTGACAACCAAGACGGTATAATCACTGACCTCGAGCCAGACATCCTGGAATGCGAAGTTAAATGGGCCTTAGAAAGCATTATTAACAACAAAGCTAGTGGAAGTGATGGTATTCCAGCTGAGCTATTCAAAGTCTTAAAAGAAGATGCTGTTAAAGTGCTGCACTCAATTTGCCAACAAATTTGGAAAACACAACAGTGGCCACAGGATTGGAAAAGGTCAGTATACATTCCAATCCCAAATAAGGGCAATGCCAAGGAATGTTCAAACTATTGCACAATTGCACTCATTTCACACGCTAGCAAGGTCATGCTCAAGATCCTACAAGCTAGGCTCCAACAGTACATGGATAGAGAACTGCCAGAAGTACAAGATGGGTTTCGAAGAGGTAGAGGAACTAGAGATCAAATTGCCAACATTCGCTGGATTATGGAGAAAGCAAGAGAGTACCAGAAAAAAATCTACTTCTGCTTCATTGACTACACTAAAGCCTTTGATTGTGTGGATCACAATAAACTATGGCAGGTTCTTAAAGAGATGGGAGTACCAGACCACCTCACATGACTCTTGAGAAACCTGTATAAGCTACAGTTAGAACCGGATATGGAACAACTGATTGGTTTAGCATAGAAAAAGGAGTACGACAATGACGTATATTGTCACCGTGCTTATTTAATTTATATGCAGAGTACATCATGCGAAGTGCTGGCCTGGATGAATCACAAGCTGGAGTTAAGATTGCTGGGGAAAAGATCAATAACCTCAGATATGCAGACGATACCACTCTGATGGCAGAAAGTGAAGAGGACCTAAAGAGCCTCTTGCTCAGGGTCAAAGAGGAGAGCGCAAAAGTGGGCTTGAAGCTCAACATCAAAAAAACTAAGATCATGGCATCTGGGCCCATCACTCCTTGGCAAATAGAAGGGGAAGTCGTAGAAGTAGTGACAGACTTCACGTTCCTGGGATCCCAGATCACTGCAGATGGTGACTGCAGCCATGAAATTAAAAGACGCCTGCTCCTTGGGAGGAAAGCGATGGCAAACCTAAACAGCATGATAAAAAGCAGAGACATCACCTTGCCAACAAAAGTCCGCATGGTCAAAGCAATGGTATTCCCCGTAGTAATGTATGGCTGCGAGAGTTGGACTATAAGGAAGGCCGAGCGCCGAAGAATAGATTCTTTTGAACTATGGTGCTGGAGAAGACTCTTGAGAGTCCCTTGGACTGCAAGGAGATCAAATCATTCAATTCTAAAAGAATTCAACCCTGACTGTTCCCTGGAAGGCCAGATCCTGAAGCTGAAGCTCAAATACTTTGGCCACCAAATGAGCAGGGAGCACTCACTGGAGAAGAACCTGATGCTGGGAAAGATTGAAGGTCAAAGAAGAAGGGGACGGCAAAGGATGAGATGGTTAGACAATGTCATTGATGCAATGAACATGAAATTGAGCAAACTTCAGAGGACAGCGGAAGACAGGAGGGCCTGGCATGGTCTGGCCCATGGGGTCGCGAAGAGTCGGACTCAACTGTGCGACTGAACAACAAAAAATCTACCTGTAATGCCTGTGAGAAAGGCAGCCTCTAAATAACTTAAATAAAATAACAATAAAATAAAAGGACTGTAGCAATGCAAGACTGGTTGAAAAAGAAAATAATCCATTTAACACCTATGCTTCTGCGTGCCTTCCTACCCTGTAGAAAATTAATTCATTTTCTGGAGATTTCATCTGTTTAAATTACAGCTGCTTCAGCCAATCAGGTTTGACTCTTCATTTCTACATGTTCTGGATAAGATAGTCATGATTGCCCCAACCCTCAAAGCAGCTGCCCCTTGCACTGAAACAAATGGTGGTCTAGAACAGGGGTGTCAAATATGCGGCCCGGGGGCTGGATCAAGCCCCCAGAGGGCTTCTATCAGGCCCGCAGTAGAACTGGCTGTCTTCTGCTTCTTCTTCCAGTTCTGCTGCTGCTGCGTCATTGTAGGTTTGTGGCTTACAGATACACACCTGAACAGCATACTCAAGATTGCGACAGCACAGATATTTTGATGCAATAATTCAGAGCAAGAGGTGTCAGTTATCAGACACTGTTAAATAAGCAAAATATTACAAGAGTGCTAATGTTCTAAGCATGTTTTTTATTTTAAGTAAAAAAAACCCTTTGTGTTTGTGTCCTTTATGAAGTTTATATCTCCGCTACCTGGCATTACATTTTATGACACACGCATGGCCCGGCCCAACAAGGTCTCATTTATGTCAGATCTGGTCCTCATGACAAATGAGTTCAACACCCCTGGTCTAGAACATCCCCTGGCCCTCTAGTGGTTCTTGGGGGTACTGCAGAAGGAGAGGAATGGCTAGAAAATTCTTGAGGGTTGAAGACAGAGTTGGGGGGGGGGCTCAGCAGGGATGTGATGCCCCACACTCTGAAGCTGCTATTTTCTCCAGGGGAACGGATCTCTGCAGATCTGGAGATGAGTTATAATTCAAGTTGCCAACCTCCACGTGGGGCCTGGATAGGGCTGCAAACCCCCTGCTAGGGGTGGGGAATCCCCAGCCACCAGCCGCCACCACTGATCAGCTGGCCAGCAGGGGGGAAATAGCTGGAAAAAGTAGGGATAGCTGGCAGCCATGTCCTGAAGCAGCAGCGTCACTTCCAGCATGCACAGGGAGTGACATCAATGCATGACTGGCACCACCAGGGATGTATTTGGGCAAAATTCTATGGTTAAAAAGGAGTTTGCCATAGAGTTTTGCCTAAATAACAGTGTTCCTAGCAGCGCTGGTGGCAGGGCCAACTTAGCCACTAGGCACAGTGCTGAGGCCCCACAATATTTTTAGCGGCCCACAAAAATGTTTTACTTTCTTTTAAAATCAGAAGGAAAAATGAACTTTTAAGGTTGGAGAAAATCTTTTACTTTTTTTCTCAGATCAGAAAAAAAAAGAAATTTTAGGTCCCTCAAAAATCTATTAAATTTTGCCTAAAACAAATAAAATAAAACACTGAGGTAGTCAAAAGTTATAGTTCCAAATAATTTTTAATTTTGATTTTTGTGGTGGGAAGGGCCCATGAAGTGGGGGGTGGGGGGAACAGAAGAAGCATTACCTTACTTTGCAGAGTCTTGATAGTAACTGCTGGCTGAAACCATACAAAATTTGATCAAAACCGCATGACTTACTAAATGAGGAGCCGCCTTCTCTTCCTTCCCCCTCCCCCTCCCTGCTTGCAAGTGTTTATTGTGATGTCCAGCAAATCTCATGCCAAAAGTTTTTTTTAACATTTATGAGCTGCCAGTGAAGCTTTTTGTCCACACTGCTTGTTTTGCAACCCTTAGCTATCACTTGTCTAACAGATTTTCAGGGTAAATCTTTGCCATTTGCCTTGCTAGCAATGTGTTAGTGTGCTGAAGCCTTAGAAAATGGCACCAAAGGATTATGCCTTTCACCAGAAGGTTATTTTCAGCATGTGAGAAAAGCAGCTCACAGCCAGTCGATGGCATGGTAATAATTTGCAGAGTGGTATAAAATGAAGGACCATTAATTTTATCACTATAGAGCGAGAGCAGTACTATACCTTTGCAATTAGCTACATTTCAAAGACATCTTTTTAAAAATGAACATAAGAAAATATATTTCTGTGCATCAGATATGCAGGCTGCTCCAGGGTTAAGGCTCAGGGGCTGAAGAGCAACTATAGAGCTATGTGAAATTTACTTTATATGTACGTAACATAATTCGCGTAAGATCTGCATGAATTCGGAGAACACGAAGTGTTACGTTGAATTGCTTCCGCGAAGCATTCTGTGCAGACAGAAAGTCTCCGTCCTTGAAATATTTCAGAGAGTCTCGCCCATTGCAGCGCAATTCCACTCATGTTTCTTCACAAGTCTAATTGATTCCATTGGGACACAGTCCCTGGTAGCTGTGCATAGAATTGCTGAGCACCTTAAAAAGTTTTTCCTCCCAAGCATAGGCTTGGGTCCTCCCTAGTTTTTTGTAAGTGTATTTTAAAGGGGGCTTTCCCCTCATTCTCCCTTCCAGTGGGAAACCTCTGATTTCCCCCCCATACACACACACACACTATTTCTTGGTGTTGCTTGCTCCCAGGACCAGCATTTCAGGTGGCATTTTGAGCTGCCATGGGAGGGAGGAACTGGTGAAAACTACCCCTTCCTTGCACCTATGGATATTCTAAGCAGGGTCTGAGGTGTATCTCCAAGTGACAGAAATCAGCTCCCCTGGAAAAAATGGGTGCTTTGGAAAATGGACTCTATGGCATTATACCCTGCTGAGCCCCTTCTCCTTCCCAAGCCCCACCCCCACCCCCAGGCTCCATGTCCAAAATTTCCAGGAATTTCCCAAACCCGAACTGACAACCCTAGCTGTATATTAGCTGTCCAAAAGCCCATTTCCATGAGGACACTCATGGTTATCCCCTGAAAGTAGGCAAATTGCTCTTGTCACCACTTGAATCTTCCAGCCAGCTGTACTGAACAAAATTCTTGTTGCCAGCTCCACTGTTACAACTATTAAGTGGCCATCGAATGGACTAAAGAAGCCTAGAAATCATGAGACAGGAAAGCACACGTGATCACATGAAATACGAGGATTTCATATTCATATTCATTTGAAGAACTGTTGGCTTGTATACTTTCAAAGTAATTGTTTCTTTATCCCATCTCCTAACCTAATTAAGTTTGTGTAACACCTTCTGAATTGCATCTTAGATCTATTATAAACTGTAGACTAGGGCTTTTCCATCATATCCAGCAACAACACACACACCACACCACACCGGCTCCCTTGTTTGTTTTGTTCAACATCCAGCATCAAGAAAGGCACTAGAGGACTTGAAAGCCATCTTACTACTTCCTGGTGCTTTATTTGATCCTAATAAAGGCATTACCCTGCTAGATTTTTTTCAGGACTTTTTTCTAATGGACTGACACAGTGCAGTTTTGTTTTTCAGACCATGACAAAGGGTTGTGGAAAATGTTTCATAAATGCGAAGCTAAGATTCTGATATGCATCAATTTCTTGGATTCAGAATCTGTTCATATGTGGATTCCTCTGTGATAAGCTCTAAAGCATTTTGATTTTGTGTAGCAGGTCTATCCATGGCCAGAAAAGAAGTATTCTAAATAGAGGGCAAAATCATATATGCACAAGTACTGGGAGCATATGTGGCTATTTGAAAAGGTAAATAACCATAAAATAAAGTCTTGAATCTGTGTATATGCAATCCTGTAAGGGAGTCTTCACTATGTACATCTTAATGCAGTGAGACAAATCCCTAAGAAAAAACACTTCCACTTGTGGGCCTTCTCCACTGCAAATGACACATGACAGTGTGCAAGCATTTAAGCTGTCCAGAAGTCTTCAGGCTTGATGTTACAAAAAATTAAAAGCCTCTAAGAAGGGGCTGGGGAAAAAATGCCTTGGGACATGGTATTAAGTCCTGTTCAAGCATGCATTATGTTTCAAGTTCTACCTACTGTTTCACAGAGCCTTGTACAGATAAATCCAACCGCATGTTGACTGACTGTGGGGTGGGAGAGGAGGCATGAGCACACTGGCACTGCCCTCCCTTGCAGTCACTGAATGGTCTGCCTGGTGTGAGCACCTGGAAAGCTGCTGAGTGCCACTGTGGGCAAAGGTTCTGTCTGCCCCTCCCATATGACCCTGATCTAAACCAAATATTATAACAAAACAAATCACTTGGCTTATTGTTACCACGCATGTATAATAATAAAAGGAACTGGGTCCATCTGCCCATTTGTGGCAGCCAATATCTCATCAGGGGGAAAAAGCTACCATTATCAAAACTGGCCAGTAGTTTCAGGATGATTTGTGGAAGTTCCAGTGTTCATAATGGAGGGAATCAGAATATCCTGGCCCAGGTGATCTCAACCCCCACCCCATGCTATTTGCAATGGATGATAAGGTTCTCTTTTTGCAGCAGGCATAACTCATCAAAAATAAAGTGAGGTGTCTGAAAACCAGCCACCAGCCTAAGGATGATGACGGGAATTGCAGCTCCAAAAAAAAAAATTAAGAGATTGGAACATCCCAGACCAGGTTATCTACAGGATAGACAACACATAATAGGAGAGCTTTTAAGCAAGCCGTCATGTGTCTGTAATACTCCGATCCTGAATCTCCCATGGAAGGTTTTGGGTGGTGCAATCTTAGACAGACCTACCTCACAGGGTTGTTGTGATGATAAAATGGATGACAGCAGAAGAATGGAAGCTGCCTTGTGTCCCCAGTGGGGAGAAAGATTTGTTATAAATCTAATTTTGTATATAGTTCACCCAAAAGGGGTGATTGCTTTTGTTGGAAAAGAAGGGGAAGGGAAAGAAGTTCTAACTCAAGGGTGTTGAACACATTTGTTATGAGGGCCGGATCAGATATAAATGAGACCTTGTCGGGCTGGGCCATGTATGTCATAAAATGTAATGTCAGGTAGCAGAGATATAAACTTTATAAAGGACACAAACACAAAGATTTTTTAAAAGTTGCTGTAGATTTTCTGGGTTGTGTGGCCGTGGTCTTGGCATTGTAGGACCTGATGTTCCGCTAGTAGCTGTGACTGGCATCCTCAGAGATATAACACAGGAAGATGGAGGAGAAGGTGAGCAGAAAAATGGTAGGCAGGTAATCTATATCTACCCTGGAAGGTGGGGTAGGGCTGAGTCATTATCTTGTAGTAGTTCTCCAGGCTATGAATATGCTAATAGAGGAGCTTTCCTGAGGAGGTTCTTTTGTCTATGGATTGTTTCCTGTTTCCTGAGGAGGTTCTTTTGTGTGTGGAATGGCTATTGAAACTCTACTCTTATCTGTAGTGCTATTTTCAGCTGTAGTAAGTAAGCAAAATGAAGATTAAACTCACATTTGTGTTGAAATGTGCATTCTTGTAGGGGATTTTGTGTATAACCAGCAAACTGTTAGTCTTATTTGAAATCAAAACATTAAAACACTAGAAAAAATGAACACCTCTACTTTCTGATATTCAAACAATGTTAAGTAGCAAGTGATTTTGTAGAATAGAACTGGACTATCCTTTCCAACTTAAAACATTCCTAGGAAATGAATTGTATAACTTCTGTTCTGTAATAATACAGGAAGGTAATGAGGTTTTTCCACTGATAGTCAACTCTCAAATAATGATCCCGCCAATATTGCCTTGAAATAATACAATCACTGCAGATCAAAAATGAGGGGGATGTTTGTTTTGCAGAACAAGCCAATTCATAGACAAAACCAATTCATTCAAGATAAATAAACATTTTAAAAATATAAGTAATCGAAGATTTTTGCAAGAAAAAACAATAATATTTCATACAATTTGGCAATCCCCTTCCATCTATGGTAGAGATTATGGATGCTTGAACATTCACTGGTCTGGTGCATACCCTGTTTGCCATTCATGAACAAGGTGCAGATTTTTTGATAGTTTAATTACTTGCTTATCAGCAAATACATGCCCATTTGACAATGCACTACAGTGCAATAGGCTTTTCCTGCAGCCATGGCTGCCATTTTCCTTGCTTTGCTACTGTCTTTTGGAGGCTTTCTAAAATCAGTAGTTCCTATTGCAATTTAATATACTAATGATGTATTGACATGATCGCTGAAGTCTCAAGTTTTTTTAAAAGTAAATCTCTAGCTCCTTCTGTTATGGAATTATAAGGAGAAAGGTGAAAGGAGCAGATTTCCCCTCATAATTCCACAAGGAATGGAGTTGCAGACATAACTATGGGAAACAAGCAGGAGGAACCTGAAGTCCTAATACAGGAAGGGGACTTTGACCTAATAGGCATTACTGAAACTTGAGGGGGTGACACACACTTGGAATATTAGGATTGAGGGGTACAACTTATTTAAAAGGTACAGACAAATAAGGAAGGGTGGAGGAGTTGCATTATATGTAAAGGATGTATATAGTTGTGAGGAAATCTGAGCATGAAAGTCCAGTTGAGAGTCTCAGAGTAAAAATAAAAGGAGTAAGAAATAATAGTGATATTATGGTTGGGGTCTGCTATAGACCACCAAGCCAGGCAGAGGATTTGGATGAGACACTTCTAGAACAGATTACAAAGTTCTCAAAGAGACAGGACACAGTGGTCATGGGAGACTTCAATTACCTGTATATCTGTTAGAGGTCCAACTCTGCTAAAAATGAAAGGTCCAGTAAATCCCTGACTTGCCTTGCTCAAAACTTCATTTTCCAGAAAGTGGAGAGGGAAACAAGGGGATCTGCTATCTTGGACTTGTTTCTTACCAAAAGGGAAGGACTGGTTGACAAAGTGAAAGCAGTGGGCATCCTGGGTAGTAGTGATCATGTAATTTTGGAATTTACACTCTTGGGGAAGGGAAAAGCTGTACGTAGTCAGACATATAAGTTGGACTTTAGAAAAGCAAATTTTAACAAACTTAAAGTTACGCTGGGTAGAATCCCATGGTCAGAAATACTTAAGGAGAAGAGAGTTCAAGAGGGATGGGAGTTTCTTAAAAGCAAAATACTGAAAGCACAATTACAAACGACACCTATGAAAAGGAAAAATGGGAGGAGCCTAAAGAAGCCAAGGTGACGCCATAAACAGCTTTCTAAATAAATAAATACATTAATTAAAAAGACTCATTTTTATATATATTTATCATTATATATTTTTTCTGAGCTTCTAGGATTGTAGTTTTAAATAATCTCCAAGCCTCCCCAGTGGTTGTGACCCTTTCTACTTTTCCTTTCAGTTTCCTCCTCACATGTCCCCTCATATCAATGAAGTTACCCCTTTAAAGTTAAAAGTGGTTGTGTCAGTCTTTTTGGCCAATTCCCTATTTATACAAATGTTGAACTCAATAACATTATGGTCACTGTTCTCAAATGGTGCAATCACTTTTACATCTCTCACCAGGTCTTGGGCATTACTTAGGACCAAATCCAGGATCATCTCTCCCCTGGTAGGTTCTGCAACCATCTGCTCCATAGCACAGTCATTGAGAGTGTCTAGAAACTCAATCTCTTTTTCCCATCTAGAACACATATTGACCCAATCAATGTGTGGGTAGTTAACATCACCTATTATGACACAGTTTTTTTTGTCTAACTGCTATCTTTAATTCATTCATCATTTTATAATTCTCTTCTATCTTTTGATCTGGTGGGCGATATTGTTTACCTTGACTTTCAGCTGGCAGAGCCCCACACCTGATCTCCAAGCAGCATTGTTGCTTGGAGACCAGGCATACAGAGCCAGTCCCTGCTGGCTGGAAGTGCTTAAAGGGGCCCTTTAAGAGCTTCCAGCCAGCGGGCCCCACATGCCTGCAGCCACCCCTCTCCCTCCCCCATGCAAAATCTCTCAAGAGAGAAGTGAGGGGGTCACTGCAGGTGTTTGGGCTTGGGGGTGGGGCTTGGGGTGAGGCTTTCCCCACCGGCCCACTGGCAGGTGGGTTGAAGCCCCCAAAAGCAGGTAAACCCCACCAGACTAGGGGGTCTGGCAGCCCTATTTGGATCCTATGACTGTTAGGTGGATCTGTAACTGGTTTGACAGTTCACACCCAAAGAGTGCTTGTGAATGGTTCCTCATCCTCTTGGAAAAGAGTGACAAGCATCTGTGCTGGGACCTGTTTTGTTCAACATCTTTATCAATGATTTGGATGAAGGGATAGAGGGAATACTTATTAAATTTGCAGGTGACATCACTTCTGGTACATGCTGGAAGTGACATCACCATGTTGCTGGTGACATAGCTTGAGCCTCCCGCCTGCTCCTGGTAGGTCCCCTGCTAGCTAGCTGATTGGTGGTGGGGATGGGGCCTGGAGGCAGGAGGGGGCTGGCAACCCTAGTTAGGCTAATTAAATCTTTCCCATCCAGTCAGTTCCCCAGTGATGAGAGAGGGGGCCAATCTGTAGGAAAAGAGAGTGTGTTTTATTTTAATAACTGTATTATGTTTTATTGTTGATGTTTAGAAGTTTGTTCCATTAGGGAGTAGGGATGGACAAGAACCAACTCACAAACTAAAGTTCATCATGAATTTTGGCCGGTGCATGGTTTGTGAAGTGATGTTCAAAGCAGGGCAACTGGCATGAACATTCCACCAATTGTCACGCTGTCCGTGGTGGTTCATGGAGGTTCATGAATATATACATTTCCAGAAAGACTGTCTCCACTCAATTAAAATGTTTACAAAACTTCAAAGCAACAGAAGGGTGCAATTCTCCAGCCTTGGAAACAACAATAAGGGCCCTCCAAAGATTAACAGGCACTGCTGGCTGCCAATAACAGAGTTCCCATTCTGCTCTATGGGATCAGAGTGCTACATATATCCTCAGCTCAGCTCTCCACCCTCTCCTCTCTCTGTTTGCTGTTGGCAGTTAGACACAGAGGCAGAAAAGTTGTTGAAAGCAGAGCACATTCATTTATTCCTGATTGTGAACCCTCCCTGCTGGGGTTTGGGTGTTAGGTGGACTCAGGGCCCTGAGCTATGTCTCCCTCTGCTCACACTAAGCAGAAGAGCCTAGCTACTGGGTGCCTCAGCTGAAGGCCCACATTTATACCCTCCCGATTGTGAACACCTCTGTGCCATGAGGGTGAAAGTGGGTACAAAGGGTATTCATTGTGGGGAGAAGAAATCCTCCACCACCACCCATACCTCAGGTGCCCCTGGGTACCAAACCCAGCCAGCCCACAGGAGCCTCACCCTAGCAGAGTATCACCAGGGGTCTCTGAGCTTCTTTCCCCAGATCTGTTCCTGGGGCTCCACAGAGGCAACAGAGCTGTTGGCACTGCACACACAGATAGTTCCTAACACTCTTTGGAGAGAAGGACTCTGACAGCAGTGATTCAGATGTGGGGGAAGCATTCCTCCCTTAACTCCCTGTTGTTGCTCCCACCTTGAGTATACCCCTTTGTAGTCCCTCCCAGCCCAGTGCGAGAAAGCAGCTGTCCCTCCCAGCTTCTCCAGTCCTAGGGCTCTGTTTCTAGCCCACAGTTTGGAAACATTTCTGCACCCTCCCCAATCACCTCTGTGTGGCAGAGTGCCAGGCGTGCCATGCCTATGTCCAGAGGGGTGCAAACCCCCAACACTTGTCCTCCTCTGTCTTCCACAAGCAAAGGGAGCACTCTAGTATGTTGCCATCAGAGGAAACAGTGGTGGCCAGCAAGCAGAAGAAGAGCCCCTGTCAAAACTCTGGGGATGTGTGTCTTTCTGTTGTTCAAAATCTGCCTTTGGAGACTTGGGAGTGGCCTGGCCAGCTTGACATGTGTTTCCATTCCTCTTCAGAGTAAAAGAATACACCCTGGTTGATGGGTGTGCTCTGGACCTGTGTGTTTCAGTCCTTGGGGGTGGGCTGTGAGAGTTGTGGGCATGCTTCCCTTGCTTGTCTTGTGTGGCTAGGGTGCCTACCAAGCTGTTGTGGGGTTACTTTGGGGAGTCCCTGTCAAAACTCTGGGGATGTCAGAGCCTGCCTTTGGAGACTTGGGGGGCTTCTTTAGGGGGCCATACTCAGACTTCCTAAGTCCAATCTGCACATAACTTGAAGGGCATGTAGAGGAGGATCCCCGAGTTTGATGCCCCTAGCTTGCACAGGGTCTGTTCTATATACTCCTGAACCTCCTGAACCTGCACCTGTCATTTCTCCAGAAAGCACCTTCCTTGGGGGGGGGCCTGTAATCTGGACCCCATAAATTCAATCCTCACCAAACTTGAAGGGCAGGTAGAGGAGAATCAGCCCTCCCTGCAAATTTGGTATCTAGTATACTAGGGTGTGTTATATCATGTCACAAACCTCACAAACTGAAGTGGTTCATTGAGCCCCTAAAAGTTCATGATAGTTCATGGTTCACAAACCGGGCACACCACAAACCACAAACTGAACTGCATTTTCCCGATTCATGACCATCCCTATTAGGTAGACCGGTGCAGTCTGTTGCTGGGCAGACTAGACCCCTCGGTACTGGAAGAGAAAAGCAGAGTAGGGAGAAGAAGGAAAATTGGAGGGAAAAGTAGAGTAGGGGCTGCAAGATGGACAGATGAATAAAACCCTGCATTCAGAATCCTGTCTTGTGTTGTCTTCTTGCCTTGCATCCCAAGCTACAGAAGAGTGGTTGGTCCTACCCATGTGATTAAATATCCACACAACTTCCGAGTGGCACAGAATCACTTACAGTTACAAGGATATATAAAGTGTATATGTGTGTGTGAGACACAGAGAGAGACAGAAAGGGACCATAAGAGCATTAGCGGATGTGACCTTACTGTCATCATGTTAATAGCCTACAGTAACCTGCGAGCCAGCTTTGCTCATTCTGAATTTTCCTCCAGTGACACAGGAGGGAGGAAGGAGAGAAAGCTTTCAACCTGCTGGGATTTTATCAAATACTAGTAAAAGGTCACTCAAACTATGCAAAATGGTATTATTACATTTTAGCTGCATCTAAACTTAAAATTAATTTAGTTCTGGCTAAACAGTCTAAGGTCTAGAAATTCCACAGCCTCATATTGTAAGAGCATAACCCATCTGTCTTCTTTTAATAGAGGTGCTTTGGTACACAATTTACAGTTTTACACAAAAAAGGGAAATAACAACAGCTAACCCCTTTGAAGATGAATCACCATAATATACATCCCATTTCTTCTGCTTACTATATGTTGATGCATTAGTCCCTAATGTTGCTTGTTTTTATGATTATTTTACTGCAAATTATATTACAGTAAGTGCTTAGTAACCACTGCAATAGACTGCCTGTGCAAGTCAGTGAATAAAATAATTATGCCGCTTTTTAATTTTGTTAAAATTTTTGAAGACATACTTTAATTAAGAAGGGAATAACGAGCACAGACACAATAGTATAATCAGATATGAGCTGTATCACAAATACAAAAAGCACCCCAAAGAGTAACCAGAGTGAAGTTTGAAAGAAAGAAATGGAAAGCCTGAATTGTACACAATTGGGCACAAACCAATGGGACAGAATTGCATAGCTATGCACTGGATTGCAGCCATTGTGTGCCTGTCACATGTTCTCAGTTAAATATGAGGGTATTTGTAATGTAATGTATGTACATGCACATAACCAGAATTAAATATTTAAAAGGATCTATTGGGTCTTAAGTTTACGACTGTATTGATTGTTTATTTTAAATTATGGCCCTTTAAAACTGAGCGATGGCTTTAAATAAGAGGCTGTTTAAAATAATATATCTAATTAGAGGAGAAAACACTTTGAAAATTGCTTTTTTTCCCTTTGCCATTGGTAAGGATTAAATATCCAAGTCTAAATTCTTTATTGCTGATTTTCTGATATTAAACCAGCGACACATAAGCAGCTCTGATTGCAATATAAAGAATTATTCTCTAGGGTCCTACTTGTATTCATTCTCATTCTACACTTTAAAAACCCATTCATCAATTACTCTGCAGTGGCACTGGAGCTTAGCATGTGCATATTATCTTCTCATATTCCAATGCAGCCTTCTGAAGAGAGATGGAAAGGCAAGGTGGGGGTGGGCGGGAGGGTGTTGAGAAGCGGAACACAAGTGCAGGTTTTGTGTACAGAGGCACACAAACCTATCTTTCTATACATGCACACTACACTGCACACAAAAACATAGGAAGCGTTTTTATATGAGGTAGACATAACCATCTTCCTGCATGCTTCTTTAAAAAAAGAAGAAAGAACCTTTGTGCACTAAGCCCATGCACTAGTCTTATAAACAGCTAGGTGAGTGTCGGAGGAGGAGGAGGCAGTAGCCTTTGATACACAGCAGCAGTGAATAGCTGCATAATATAAAATGATGGTACTATTAATCCTATAGCACTGGTGATATACCCAGCCCCCCTCTGCTACTGATACCAAAACCATTGTCTCGGGCTTTAAGCTTCATCAGTATGCAAACGGAGTGTCAGTATGATGGGTGGTAACTTGGTTGGATGCACTTTCTACATTTCTGGCAAATGAGTATAATTATTTTCAGAGCTGCGGGCAACTCATGCATGTTTTATCCTCCATCTGGACCTGCACGGTACACAATAGTGATAAAAGATGATTTTTCCCCCTTGGATGTTCATAGGCCATCATCGACACAGTACTGATGAAATGGTCATGTATCCCCTAACACTTCTATATCTGCCACAGCTTGACAACAAAATTATTTCCCTATAGTACTAAAACACTTCAAATATTCAAGCCCTCTGTGCATATATTTGTGTTTTGAAGCATTCGGCGTTAACATAATGTGGTAATTTATAAACTGACAAATTAACTATGCAGAAATCTCAAAGTGTGAGGCCTTCTGAGGTCTGAAAAGCAGGAAAGGGGTGGGGGGAGAAAGAACACAAATGGGATTTTTTTCCCCTTGTATTTTGAAATAATATTAATACTATCAACTGTCTGAGGAGGCCTTTGAAGCTTCCCATACAGTTAAACTTAGTTATGGCATGCTTAAGTCAACAAAGGACTGGGGCATTATCATCACGCAGCCGTGGCAAAATGCAAAGTTTCCAGAAGGCTAATTTACACAATGAGAAGCCCATGTAAAATTTCAAATATTAAATATTAAAATCCACAAGGGGAAATAAACTGTCAGACTGGGTAAAAATCAATATCTTTAAAAGGGGGCTACTCATGAGAAAGAAAATAAAGATGGGAACCTTTTGTTTCTTTGTTATAAAATCATTTTACTGACTAAAATACTTCTCTGTGATAACCCCTCCTTAGTAAAAGCATACCATCTTTATAGGTTTACTATTGATCGTTAAACAGTAAGATGATGGGAGAGAGGAAGCTCTTAACAAATGAAGTATTTTCACTTTGCTTAATTCTCCTCGAAATAAATTAAAAGCTAATTTTCCTGGACTCAGAGAAGAGACCTCATATTGCCTGCTGCCCCCGCCTGTCAGATGTGAACACTTCTTACTACCTTTTTTATTCTGTAGAGGCAGGAAGTTATTTACAATTCACAGTAAGAAGATTTCACATTCCTTCATAGTATTTCAAATTAAGCCCCCTCCCTCCCTCCACACATGCCCACATATTGTATATGTGAATCTCTCATTCCCCCCACCTTTAAATGGTATGTACAGGGGCCTACCAAACATCAGACAGTCTTTATCAGCAGTTGTGCCAGGGTCTCCATGGCAACAGTATAATAGATTTGCCCTTATTCAATCCCAGAGGCCACATTGAAGCGCAATGCAAAATTTGCTGGAGCCTGAATTCCTTTCAAGTCATGGCTCATGTGTCAGGAAACAAGTCAATGCACAGACAGCAGTAAACATAAAGATGGAAAGGAACCTTTACTCTCCAATGCTGTTTGCTTACAGTGACATTCAAAAGCTGAGGCCCCTTCTCGATCTCATTTTTGTCTCATTTTCTAGGTATTAATTCATTTCTTTGGGTAAGAAGAAGGGGGCGTGGGGAAATGCCATGCTTTGCAGTAATAAACTGCCAGAAAAAGTGCAAAGCAAGCTGTATGCAAGACAGCAGTGGGCATTTTAGCCTTCCAAGGTTCAATATGTGATCCACCATAGCAGAGTAGATTCCAGCACTTCCAATGAATCACCCAGAACTCTGGAATTCCTGGACACAGATACACATGTGCACACTTGCGCAAACACACACATAAAGAGAAGGAATGACAGTCTCTTGTTCTGAGAATTCTTGGGCACCAGAGAAAACAGCTTCTACACATTAAACAAAAACAGGATATATAAACATCTTCCATGGCAAGGAGGGAGAAGAAATTATGTTCTTCAGTGTTGTCCCTAAAGATAGGCCTTTAAAAATGTTTCAAGCTTTTTTAAAAAAACACTTTAGTTTTGATTTACTCATAGCCTCAGGATTACACATTTTTGTTAGTTGGTCTCTCCTGGGTTTCCAAACTGAAACACTGTAGGATCGAAGTGTACCACTCCAGTCAGTCTTGAGGGCCTAACTTACATTTTTACTTAACTCAAGAGGGCTATGTTACTACCTTAACTGGAGAAAAAGCATATCGGTTACAATTTCAGCTCAGTATTTTCTTCTTGAACCCATTCTCTGTTAATACCCTTTTTTCACATTGCTCCAGAAATTGTCATCTCTGTCTTTGCATTTCAGGTCTTTCTGAATCCCTCCTCTTTTTTTCCATCCCAACCTGGTACTTTCTTTTGCCACCTCTCCATCTGTTTTTTTCTCTTTCCCTGTCTACAGGTCAGTCTGCAGCCTATTATCTTTGTTATCCTTCTCTTTTATTTTGGACACCTCATAATGCATCCTTCTCTTTCTTCTTCTCTTTCTGTATCACCTCTTTCTTTATCACCTTCTGGGCAATTACATCTCTGATCCCTGCCTTTTTCTCTGCTTCCCCACCCACATGTCTTTGTACATCCCAGGCTCTCTTTGTTTTTCTCTTTTCCATGCCTTTCTGGTTATTTTCTTTTTTCTCTCTGACCCACTCTTCTCCCTGACTTCCTCATCCTGTTCTCTCTTTCCTTGCCCTAAGGGTTCCCCTTTACCCATTCATCAATTTTCCTTTGTCCTCCTTCTTCCACTCTTCCTTGCCAAGCTTTTTGGTAACTTACACACAAGGTTTCTACTTTCACAGCAATTCACACACTGAAAGAGACTCAGGTCGAATCTGTATTTGCATTTTTAAATCAGTTTCATGCTGTATTTGCAAATCAGTTTCGTGCTGCTGTGACGCTGTCTTTCTCTATGCTTGACGGCGTCACAGCAGCACGAAACTGATTTAAAAATGCAAATGCAGATTCGATCTCAGACATAGGTGAGATGTGGAACACTTCATCATATACATCTGAATCCAAGGAGAAGAAATACAGAACTTTCCCTTTCCTTTCCTACTTTTTGGTGGGATTTGGTGAGTGGCAGGTGCTCCCAGAAAGAGATTTAAAAAGGCTAAAAAACAAGGGGTGGCATTTAGAATTTCCTCAGCAAACTGAAGACAGTGATGCGTGCAGGTGTGTGCAGGAAGGAGGACTGTTGGTTTTCCCTGCAGCCCCTTTCACCTACTTGCAATATTGCTCCAATGGTTTCCATATCATTGGGGAGAAAAACTTCGGGCTATGGGGGAGCTGTCACTGTAAGGAGAAGCCAAAACCCTCCCCTGTGTACATATGGAAGATTGCATGCAGCCTTCTGGATCCCAGAGACAATTTTTTTTTACTTTTTTTCTTAAAAAAAAGAGATTTTATTTTCATGTTTGCATAATTGAAATATAATTTTGTACAATATATTTTCTCTCCCTCCCTCCCTTCCTCCTTCCCACCAACGAACATGCAGCCAGTCTTCATAAAAATAGTGCTATATGCGAGTTATAGATTGGAAGCAGGTGCCAGAAGACAGGGAAGCATTAATATGAATCATTGCCGTTATCCCTCAGAACCAAACACACGCATAAGGAATGTCCCTTATAGGACATTTTAGCCAGTTCAAACATAGTAGATCATTGACAATTATGACTTTCTGAATTAATCTAGTGCTCAAAAAGAAATGCAATCTATTCACATAGCACACCTTAAGCAAAAAAGAGTAAAAGCAAAGAGAAAAGAATCTTAAAGACCAAAATAGTTTAGAAGATCTGCCCCCAAATAATTTGGAAGGTCAGCCCCAGGTATCAGTAGTGCACTGACATTATCCTGGGTATTCATGTGATGAAAAATATCTCAACATAAGCATAAGCTTTGGGTGAAGGGTGGTTTTAGTAGTAAATATTCCTTAAATAGTTGTCATGAACTTGGCCTACCAGTCCTGAATTCTACTGTTCCAGGTTTTCAACATTAAAAATATACATGAAATATAAACTCACTATAAATAAAACAGAGCCCAAAAGATAAACTAAAACTGTCAACAAAATGTATAAATTAAATGCTAATCTTAAAACGCTTGCCCCACCTGTGAGAATTCCCAGGAGAATTCAGCTCTTCTAATTTCCTTCAGAAAGGAATTCCAGAAAGCTGGAGCCATGACTGATAAAACGTTTCGACCTAACACATTTTGCCATAACCAGCCCTGCCTGGATAGCCCAGGATAGCCTGATCTCACCAGATCTTGAAAGCTAAGCAGGGTTGGCCCTGCCCAGTATTTTGATGGAAGACCTCTGAGGAATACCAGGGTTGTGACACAGAGGCAGGCAATAGCAAATCACCTCTGAACATCTCTTACCTTGTGATTTGGTGGCAAAAAAAACCACAAGTGGAACCATTAGGACCCATTGGCACATGGAGCTCAAACACATTTATAGGGGTGTGTGCAATATGTGCACCGCTCATTATTAATATGACATGAGATGCATATGCTTTATACTTGCGAATCTCTAAGTACAAATTATATTGTAAGAAGTGGTACTCAAGTAACTATAGATGTTTGCTGCAGAATTTAGCATACAATTCTGACTGGTGATACACCTCTGTGCAGAGTAGATAGCTAAGACTCAACATTTTCTTTCACCTGTCCATTGAAAAAAATCCTAGGCACCTGGATCTGTCAGTGAACTATGGGTCAGCAGGAGGGATGCTGATCTCCTTGTGGGACCTGGGGACCTCCCGCTATTATAATTGATCTCTAGACAATAGAGATCAGTTGCCATGGAGAAAATGGCTGCTTTGGAGGGTGGACTGTATGGCATTCTACCCTGCTGAAGTCCCTCCCCTCCCCAAACTCCGCCCTCCCCGGGCTCCACCCCCAAAATCTCCAGGTATTTCCCCACCCAGAGCTGGCAACCCTGGTGAGCAGAGGGGGCGCTATAGAGTGTTAGGGAGGGAGAACCAAAGGGGGTGGAATTTTCAGGGAAGAGTTTTTGGCAGGGAAGGGTGAGTCCAGGCACAAGGTTCTATGTGCCCCCAGATAATATGGTGGAAAGTGCATGCTTGTCAATAATGCAGTCCCCACTCAGCCCCTTGACTGACAGGAATTTCCAAGGGTGGCCTTTGTATGCAAACAACCTATTTCCTTGTGATGAACAGCCAGTCTGGAGACTCATACTTAGTTTTTTATCTGTACTATTTACAAATATACAAGCAGTGCATATGGGCAGTAAGAAAACTCTCTCTCTCTCTCTCTCTCTCTCTCTCTCTCTCTCTCTCTCTCTCTCTCTCTCTCTCTCTCTCTCTCTCTGCTGAACTCAAAGTACTCCAAACTCGTCTCTTTCCTGCCACCCACCCACAGAGGTAGAATCTTGGTCTCAGACCATATTTTGCAGGTAGATTGCAAATCTGGGAAAACACCACCTAGCCATTAGTTTCAACTAAGGAAATATCAAGCAATCAACCCTGACTATTAGCAAACAAGTAATTTTGCAGCGAGAGGGAGGGAGGGAGGAGGGAGGGAGGGAGGAAGAAAGGCACATGGGCATTTATAAGGCAGTTTAAAGGACCACAATTTCTTTGCTTCAACAAAAAGAACATCTGGGTATTTGTTCTTTCATTTGCTTCTTTGCTCTTTTTAAACTTTCATCAGCATATCTACATGCAGTTAGGATATCTTATTGAATGCACAATCGTGATTACTCAGCCAAAATTGTGCCTCGATCCAGTCTTCCTAATAAACATGGAAATGCTATAGTGTTATGGAATCTCGAAGATAATACAAGGACTTTCCCAGTCATTTCAGCTGAAGAAGAGACCCCCTACGTCCCTTCCAGCTAGGGTTGCCAGCCTCCAGATGATGGCTGGAGATCTCCTGGGATTACAACTGATCTCCAGGGAACAGAGATCAGTTCACCTGGGGGGAAATGGCTGCTTTGGAAGGTAGACTCTATAGCATTATACCCCAACAGTCCCTCCCTTCCTCAAACCCCACCCTGCTCAGGCTCCACCCCCAAAATCAACCCAGAGCTGGCAACTCAACTTCCAGGAGGAGATAGGTGATGGCAGTGGAAGCTAGAGGGGCCTGGAGACAGCATTGTGTGTGGTTCCTGACTGGCTAGGAGTGCCCACCACGTGTGCTTCTTACTGATTCCATCTTCCCTTGCCTCTACCTCTGCCCCGCTTCTCCCACAGCCAAGGAATGGGGGCTCCTTTCTCCTCCAGGAAGTGCTCAGCCCTGGTGGCCTCTTGGCATTCCTGTCACATTATCTCCCCGGCCACTAGTTGCTAAAAGACCGGATGCATTATGGTGAGTAGATTTTCAAAGGCCTCTTCTTAAGCATACATCACATTTGTTTCTGATGTTTTAAAGCATTTTGGAGCATACTGTATGCCCATTCAAGGTGGAACAACGGAAACAAAATTGTGAAGATGAACTAATTCTCATCTGTCAAAGAACAAACATTTTCCCACTTCCCTATAGCCCTCTAGATCTGTGGTAATTCTGAATCCAGCAGACCCCTCCCCTCTCCCCCCCCTGCAGTAGGGTCTGTGATGTAAATGCAGACAGTGCATGCTACATTAGATTATTTATTTATTTAGGAGATTTCTGTGCCACCTCTGCAGAGCCCTGCTAGAGGAAGCTTACAATAAAAACCATAAGTTGTCAACACACACACACCATTAAAACAAGCCCAGGCCTAAATGGTCCAAGTTCTGTGTGCACAACCATCATTCTTGGGCCTCATGTCTTTGTACATGATTCCACCATAATTGTTCTCCAGGGAGCTCTAAAATTGCACCACAGAGATGAGGTGTCCAACAGTTGACAAGGACTGGAGTAAAGTATACTTCAGCCTTAAGTCATCCTTGGCCCTGCACTGATGGGGGAGCGTAGGGCTGTGTATGGACAGACAAGATGCATAGTGGGAGACCCAGGCTCAAATCCCCCTTGCACCATGGAAATCTTGGTCCAGTCAGGCTATCTCAGGCTAACCTACCTTAGAGAGTGGCTCCTTTAAAGATAAAGTGGAGGAAGGGAGAATGATGATGTAAGCTACTTTGGGTTTCCATTGTGGAGAAAAGTAAGTGTAAATATCTAAATCAATCAGTCAATTGATCAGTGGACTCCTTTTCTAACCATCTATGCACATGGCGTACATGGATTGTAGACTGTCAGGCCATTAATCACACTGGGGACCAATTGTGCCTCTTATATATTTACATATCTATCCACTCCTTCAACAAGTGAGGGGCAGTGTTTATGACTTTCCCATCTTCTCCCATCCCAAGAGCACTAAATGAGTTTCATAACAGAGTGATTACTATGAACCCAGATCTTCTCAGACCTTGGTCAACACTTCAGCCACTATATCATGCTACCTCTCTTGTAGCCTTGGCCATCTCTGACGTTCCAAGTTACAGTTGGAATGGATCATTCCTTTATCTTTTTAGATTCTAACCAATGCCCCAATTAATTGCTGATTAATTGATTGTATGTAAGATTGTATGTAAGACTGACTGTATGTAAGATATGTACGATGGACCATGGTGGCTCAGAGGTTAAGACGCTGAGTTGCATGAGTAGAAGGTCTGGAACTCGGCAGTTTGAGACTTTAGTGCCATGTGACAGAGTGAGCTCCCATCTCTGGCCCCAGCTCCTGCCAACCTAGCAGTTAGAAAGCAAGAAATTGCAAGTAGATAAATAGGTACTGCTTCAGTGGGAAGGTAACAGAGTTCTGTGTGCCTCGGCATTTAGTCATGCTGGCCACATGACCATGGAGTAGTCTTCAGATAGCACTGGCTCTTTGGCTTGGAAACAGAGATGAGCACTGCTCCTTAGAGTCAAATTTGACTGACTTTTGAGCAAGTGAAAACTTTACCTTTGCCTCTTTAAGAGTTCATATTGTAAAATATCAGTGGAAGATACTAAAGCAATGGTTCATTTAAATGCATTTATTTTAGTACAGAACACATTCATATTGCTGATGGTTTTTCCTTAGTATTTTCTTTCTATAAATACACATTGATGGGGTCCGAACTGGCAGAGACTGACCAAGCGAGAGATCTTGGAGTCATAGTAGGTAACTCATTGAAAATGTCGAGACAGTGCGTGACTGCAATAAAAAAAGGCCAACACTATCTTGGGGATTATTAGGAAGGGAATTGAAAACAAATCGGCCAGTATCATAATGCCCTTGTATAAATCGATGGTGTGACCTCATTTGGAGTACTGTGTGCAGTTCTGGTCACCACACCTCAAAAAGGATATTATAGCATTGGAAAAAGTGCAGAAAAGGGCAACTAGAATGATAAAACAGCTGGAACACTTTCCCTATGAAGAAAGGTTAAAGCTCTTGGGGCTCTTTAGCTTGGAGAAATGACAGCTAAGGGGTGACATGATCGAGGTTTATAAGATTATGCATGGGATAGAGCAGGTAGAGAAAGAATTACTTTTCTCCCTTTCTCACAATACAAGAACTCATGGGCAGATAAAAGGAAGTACTTCTTCACCCAAAGAGTGATTAACACATATGGAATTCACTGCCACAGGAGGTGGTGGCAGCTACAAGCATAGATGGCTTCAAGTGGGAATTAGATAAACATATGGAGCAGTGGTCAATCAGTGGCTATTAGCCACAAGCAATGTTCCCTCTAAGCTGTGGAGTCTTGTGAGCAAAAATTCTACTTTGTGATCTACTGGCATTAAAGTTGTGAGCGAGTGATTTGGCTACTGCATGAATTAGTTTGGTCTGGAGCCATCCTTCCTGAGCTAAGAAAAAAACGTGTGAGCCAGAGGCTAAAAAGCTGTGAGCTACCTTACACTAACTCAGCTTAGAGGGAACACTGGCCACAAGGTATAGATAGGAACTCCGGGGCAAGTGATGCTCTGTATTCTTGGTGCTGGGGGTGGTGGGGGCAATAGTGGAAGAGCTTCTAGTATCCTGGCCCCACTGCTGGACCTCCTGGTGGCAGGTATTTTTGGCCACCGTGTGACAGAGTGTTGGACTGGATGGGCTATTGGCCTGATCCAGCTTTGGCTTCTCTTATGTTCTTCTGTTCTTCCTTTTTTCTCACTGTTAGGGTTGATAATCTCATGGGGAGGGGGCCCTAGAGATCTCCCACATTACAGAGATCAGTTCCCTTGGAGAAAATGACTGCTCTGAAGGGTGGAATCTATGGCGTTATACCCTGTTGAGTTCCCTCCCTTCCCCAAACCCCACCATTCACATGCTCCACCCCACACATCCTCCGGAATTTTCCAAGCTGGAGTCAGCAGTCCTACTCACTGTGTGACACCATGTGTTGCTGTCAGTACACATGAGGCCCCACAGCAGGGCAGACAGCCTCCTTTCCCCCTGCAGCCATTTCAGCTTGAAATGATGGTGTTATATCTATCAACTAGCTGAGCCCTATGCGTGACATTCATTGCTAGCAGTTTTAACTTGCTTTACCATTAAATTTGGCCCAGGGAAGAGACTGGCATGTGTGGGGTGATTCTTCCAATCCCAGACGCTTTGTTTGCTGGCATAAACTGAGAAGCAAATTTTAATCAGAGATTAAGACCTTCTTAAACCCTTTCTAAAAATACAAATGGAGGCAGCCATGTAAGAATGTGTAAAAAAAATTATGATGTTGTGTTTGCTGAACTTAGTGGGATTAAACAGGGCTCCATCCCACTCACCCCCCTTCCACCTAATATATTATGAGACTATACCTTGCATGTCTAAGGATAAACATTATTATCTAAAACACCTTATTCAGACATACAAGGGAGGTGGCCTTTGCAGAATTGTGTGACTAAATAGGATCGGACTAATAGTGTTTTCTGTGATTGAACCACATGTAAGCTTTAGTATTTTCGGGTTGTTTATTCTCCTGCTTTGTCAAGACAGCCCTCTCTAGCTTCCAATTCCTTATACAAATGTCTCCCGCAGCGTGTATCCATCTACCTAGGAAGAACAGGTGAAGGTCTAAAGAAGTTCAAGACTGCAGCTCATCTTGAAAAGTGAAAAGAACGGGAACCAAGGAAAGGTTAAACATAAAGAAAATTGATTTCAAGGGCAGCAGCACTGCAGGAAGGACTTCAAATGTTGGTCAAATATTTTCCCTCTAGCTTAGGTATGAAAAATAATCATATCCCAGTCAGGTAGCATAAAGTGATGATAAAAGAAACCATTATGACAAAAAGAATTCTATTGAAAGACTTCTCACTGTTCCAGAGAATTTGAGATAATTTCCTTCTATACAAATGGATTTCCTGTACAACACCCAGGATATAAACATCAATTGATTATTTAATTTATTTATCTATTTGTTTGTTTGTTTGATTGATTGATTGATTTATACCCCGCCCTCCCCATTAAGGCAGGCTCAGGGTGGCTTACAAGGCCATTGGCAATAAAAACATTAAAACAACACAACAGTAATATTGAAAATAGAAGGTGCTATATATATGCGATGGCAGGAACTGTTCTAATCAGCCACAGTAGACTCAGCACTAGTTATATGGCTGGCGTTTGGCTCCTGTGCACATCATTCCTCCGTATAGGTGAGATTACTAGAGCAGGCGGCCAGGGTGGATTAAAGGGCCTAACTTACTTGGCTGATGTTAAACAGTTTGCTCAAATGCTTGGCAGAAGAGCTCCGTCTTGCAGGCCCTGCAGAATTATGGTAGACCTTGCAGGATCCTGATGTCCGCCGGGAACTCATTCCACCAGAGTGGAGCAGTTGCCAAAAAAGCTCTAGCCCTGGTCATAGCCAGCCTGATATCTTTAAGGCCAGGAAGAGTGAGGAGATTTTGTGATCCTGAATGCAGTACCTTCTGGGGAATATACGGGGAAAGGTGGTCCTTCAGATATGCAGTCCCCTGGCCATATAGGGCTTTATAGGTAAGAACCAGCACCTTGAAGCAAACCTGGTATGCTATGGGTAGTCAGTGCAGTGCTTTCAGCGCAGGCTGAATATGTTCCCTAAAGGGGAAACACAGTAACAGTGGGTATCAGCATTGGAGGTTAGGAGTTTGGGAGTGCTCTTGAATGCCTTTTTAACAATGGAGGCCCAGGTAGCAGCCACTGCCAAGTCGGCCTTTTACAATCTCTGGCTGATTAGGCAGAAAGCCGGACTGAAATGGATCTAATGTATTAGTGTCATCTAGAAAACTCTGCAACTGAATTGCCACCACTCTCTCAGTAATCTTGTCCAGATAGGGCAAGTTAGAGACCGGCTGATAGCTTGCCAATTCGGCTGGGTCCAAGGATGGTTCCTTTAGGAGAGGGTGAACCACTGCTTCTTTAAGTGCCCCAGGGTAAGTTCCTTCAGAGAGGGACTTGTTGACAATCTCCCTTAGGGGATTTTGTAGCCCATCACAACCAACTTTAATAGGCCATGATGGGCACGGATGAAGGCAGCAGGTGGAAGGGCGTACAGTTGAGAGTATTCTGTCAACTTCCTCTAGGCTGAGCTGAGTGAACTAATCCA
This sequence comes from Gekko gecko, assembly GCA_029375565.1. NCBI lineage: Eukaryota > Metazoa > Chordata > Lepidosauria > Squamata > Gekkonidae > Gekko > Gekko gecko. Next base: position 41,646,937 of record JAPDNY010000007.1, on the reverse strand, counting down.
AAACCCGACTAAAAGACATGCATGGAGCCTCGAGTTCACTTACTTTCTCAATTGTGGTGGAGAGGTCATGGTGGAGTGACAGGACTTTATCTGTGAAAAAGCTCACAAAGGCCTCACAGCCAATCTCAAATTCCCTAGTATTTCATCTGCTTTGAAGCAGAGTAGTCAAGGATCAAGTTGTTCTAAATAATTGGGCTGGATGTGAGCTCACAGATGCAATCAAGGCCACATAATACTCTTTTTTTTTGTGTGGCCCTGACTGCCATCTCATAGGTCCTCATAAATGACCTATAGAATGGTCCTGTAGCTTTGTCACAGGCACACTGCCATTGCCTCTCTAGCAATCTAGAGCCAGCCTGGAGCGGGGATGCCTCCTCCTCCTCCTCCTAACCTCACATGCAGAACTGAGATTGGTGGTGGTGGTGGTGGTGGTGAGCCCCATCAAGTTGCAGCCCACTCATGTTGACCCCATAAGGTTTTCAAAGGAAGAAACTGTCAGAGGTCATTTCTCATTGCCTGCCACCATATAGTGACCTTGGATTTCTTCGGTGGTCTCCCATCCAAATATTAACCAAGGCTTAGCTTCTGAGATCTGATGAGATCGGGCTAGCCTGGGCCATCCAGGTCAGGACAAAACTGAGGCTGAAGACTTCCTAATTAGGGATATCACCAAATTTCATTAACATACTGTTAAGATTTGAACATCCCAGGCTTTTACATGGAATTTTCTTGCAGTTGTGTTTTCTTTTGGCCATATCAACAAGATTTGATAGAATTTTTAACTGTTAAAATTCATGCTACTTTTTGTTGGCAGAGTTTAAATATGCATGGAAGTGGAACACCAACTGTTTAGAGAAAAATAAGTAGGTTTATTTAAAGAAGAACAAACTGTTATAGAACATAGAAGAGGGAGAGGCTTAACTGTCTAGCCTAGCTGCTGTCAGAGTTACAACAAGCTGTGCAGGAGCAAGAAATCTCCAGAAGAGCCAATCAGGAGACAGAAAGGGCACACTTTGAAAAAGTGGGAAGTCCCTAGTCTAGCTGTGCTAACTACAAGTCCTTCAGCTGTGTCCCTGTAGGATGATCTTCAGATCTTCTTCATAAGACTGCACTATAGACTTTGCATATTCCAACATTTTTTGCATCTGTTGCTTATGAATGGTGTGTGACATTAACATTGTGAAAAAATGGAAATGCCAGGCATAAAGAAGGGTAAAATGAAAGACTCAACATGACAGTTTAAATTTAACAGCAAAACAAAAACAAAAAATGTCCATATTTGCCATCTGTGTTCCTAGTACACGAATTCTTCAATAGGACAATAGTTTGTTGTGGCAACTGAATCCAGACACTTCAACAAATAGGAGTTTGTTTTTTGCCCACAGGACAGCCTGGGGCACCCACTCCACTGGGGATGCCAACCTCCCGGTGGGTTCTGAAGACCGGGGGGCAGGCGGCAAAGTGCTGGCTTTCCTGGGTGCTCCACAGCTGCGGGACCCCCAGGAAAGCCAGGGAAGGGGCGGGGGTTCTAACCCCCGCCCCTTCCCTCCCAGCACCGGCTTTCCTGGAGCCTCCACAGCTGCAGGGCCCCCAGGAAACCTCCCTCAGAGCACTGGCTTTCCTGGAGGCTCTGCAGCTGCGGGGGCCCTGGGAAACCAGGGAAGGGGCGGGGGTTCAAACCCCCGCCCCTTCCCTCCCAGCACCAGCTTGCCTTGGCGCTCCACAGCCGCAGGGGCACCGAGGCAAGCCAGGGAAGGGGCGGGGGTTCAAACCCTCACCCCTTCCCTCCCAGCGCCAGCTTGCCTCGGTGCTCCGCAGCTGCGGGGGCGCTGAGGCAAGCCAGGGAAGAGGCAGGATTTAACCCCCCGCCCCTTCCCTCCCAGCGCTGGCTTGCCTCAGCACTCCGCAGCCGCGGGGGCATCGAGGCAAGCCAGGGAAGGGAAGGGGGTTCAAACTCTCACCCCTTCCCTCCCAGCACCGGCTTGCCTTGGTGCTCCGCAGCTGCGGGGGCACCGAAGCAAGCCAGGGAAGAGGCAGGATTTAACCCCCCCGCCCCTTCCCTCCCAGCGCCGGCTTGCCTCGGCACTCCGCAGCCATTTGGCACCCCTGCGGGCCCGGCGCCCTAGGCGAGCACCTAGCTCACCTAGTGGGCGAGCTGGCAGTGTGAATACCATAGGATTCCATGCAGAGTTCCTCTGTTCTCAGGCCACTGATTTTCAATAGGTTTAGACTGGCATCTGTCAGAGTAGAATCCTGGTTAGTGGGCAAGAAACAAGACCAAATTTATTGCAGCACCCCAAATCAGGCATCACAACAAATTTAGACTGTGACTTCAAGGAAATCTTTTGCCTTGGCTACACATGGGACAAAAGAAGGAAGGGGGGGGAGGTGCAATCCTCATGTTCTTCTGATGTCTGAATAGAGAGAGGCATGGAAGTGGGGAATTTCCTCTTTCTAACAGAACCTTTCCAGGCCTGGTCACTTAGGGATGCCAGCTTCCAGGCTGGCACCTTGGGATCCCGTGGAATTACAGCTCATCTCCAGACTACAGAGATCAGTCCCCCTGGAGAAAATGACTTCTTTGGAGGGTGGACTCTATGGCATTGTAACCCCCCACTGCTGTTCACCCACCCCAGGCTCCATCCCCAAATTTCCAAGAGCTTCCCAACCTGGATCTGGCAACCCTACCCCCATCCCCTGCTGGTGGCCAGGGGAGACCTGGCAGCCCTATCATTGGCCCAGATGTGAACACTGGCTCCAGAGTCAGAGGCTGGCTCTGGTTTGCTATGAATATTTTCAGGACTAAGATATTTCATGTTTTACTATTATTACCCTTTGAATATGCCTGAAATGCAGAATGGAATATAAATAAAATACCAACCCAATGCTGTTCTGCAGATGTGACCCGTTATGCTGCCTTATTCCTTATCACTTTTCCAATGAATATGTTTTCCATTGCGATTCTCTATTAATTACAGTATTCTCAACTGAAAGACAATTGCACAGAGCCACACATACTATATTTATATTCTTATAATGCTTCACATTGTGTTAAAAATAGGCAGCATTGTTTAAATCTTTGGGGGAATGTACTGTATGCTTTTAAAAAAACCTCCTAATGCAGCAGCGCAGAAGGAAATTATGTAATTTTTTTATGCATAGCAGCGAGAGTGGAGTTTATTTCTAATTCATAATGAAAAATTGGAATTGGTGAGCAGTGGTTTGGGACGTCACTAGGCCTCGAAGCACTAGCTAGATTTATACACAAGACATAGATGGTCATTTGCAGACTGGCTCATTTTACTTAAACAAACACATAAACAGCTTCATGCTGGAGAGAAGATTTCAAAGCATAAGAGAGTTGTTTTTTTTAATAATAAAAAAGATAGAATTTCCGAAACTCCAGGAGATCAAAGGTGAGTTGAAATGTAATATTGTTGAGCAAGGCAAGGAGACTCCCTGGTACTCATGGGTAATATTTTCCCTGTGACCTTTTCAGCCAGGTTTGAAAGTGTGGTGTTGACTATAGACAAAACAAGAAAACAATTTGTTGTTTAAAACATTCTTGCTTGCTCTCATAAGAAAAGATCTTGAGAGACCCAGATAGGGTGGCCACTGAAGAATATAGGATAGACTATGAAGAATAAGTAAGCTGAGGTAGGGTACAGGCTGAGGAATTCACTAGGGGGTTCAAATACAGAGCTAATAGGTAGGGAAGTATGGGACGGACAGATTTAGAGTTGCCAGGTCCTGTCTGGCCACCAGCAAAGGATGAAGGTAGGGCTGCCAGATTCAGGTCAGGAAACTCCTGGAGATTTGGGGATGGAACCTGGGGAGGACAGGGACCTCAGTAGGGTACACTGGCATGGACTCCACCCTGCAAAGCATCCAGTTTCTTTAGGGGAACTGATCTCTGTAGCCTTGAGATAGGAGGAGGCGATTATCTACATTCACATGATTACCAAACTTCAGTGAGATAGCAAGCCATTATTCACACATGAGTAGAAGCACTGGTGTTTCTGTGCAGTTTGGTGTAGTGGTTAAGTGCACGGATTCTTATCTGGGAGAACCGGGTTTGATTCCCCACTCCTCCACTTGCACCTGCTGATGTGACCTTGGGTCAGTCACAAGCTCTGGCACAGCTGTTCTCGCAAGGACAGTTTCTGTCAGAAGTTCTCTCAGCCCCACCTACCTCACAGGGTATCTGTCGTGGGGAGGGGAAGGGAAAGGAGTTTGTAAGCCACTCTGAGACACCTTTGGGCAGTGAAGGGCGGGGTATAAATCCAAACTCTTCTTCTTCTTCTTCTTCATCTTCTTCTTCTGCAGGGGCAAGATCTCACATTGTTACCATCCTTCCTTCACCCTCTGGCAGTGAAAAGTACTGAGACTGACACATGTGGGTTTTCAGCTCAGACCTTAACTTAGTGATTTCAGCAAGTTAAAATGGCAAACTTGTCAGCTCACAGGCTGTTTTTATGTCCCTTTACCAACACACCGATTACACACAGCCACACCCGGGATAGGTTATATACAAGCGCTGTGATCTGATAGGTCTTTTTACTAGGATCCCTGCTAGCCCATTGATAGATGAAGCTTTGCTATGCAGTCCACCACGTGGCTGCCTGACCGCGTGTGCAGCCCCAGTGAGTACACAACACCCCTCCCCCCATAGTTCAGAACACATCTGACAAACATAGTCCCTCAAGTACGTGGGTTTCCACCATTCCCGTGATGAACGCCGGATCTCCGGTGGCTGGGTGGGGATGTCTGGATCGGTTGGTGCCGGTTCTGGTGCCTGTGGGGCGGGGGCTGGCTCCAGGTGTGCTCCCATCTCTTGGTCTGGTGGTACTGAAAATCCTCCGATTGCCCAGATAGCCAAACGGGAGGATGTGGAGGAGACGGGCACCACCTCTAACCATTTGGTGTAGGAGTCGATCAAGAGGAAGAATATTTGCCCCTGGAAGGGGCCGGCAAAATCTAAGTGAAGTCTTGCCCACGGCTTGTGGGGCGACTCCCAAGGCCGAACTGGCACTTTCGGTGTTTCTGGCTGGGACTCCTGGCATGGTTGGCACCTCTTCACCTTGTCCTCTATCTCGCCATCTAACCCCGGCCACCATACATAACTCCTTGCTAAGGCCTTCATCCTTACAATCCCAGGATGATTTTTATGCAAGGCTGTGATCACCCGCTTGCGCAGGGGGGAGGGTATCACCACCCTGCTGCCCCAGAGGATACACCCTTTGTGTGCCAACAGTTTGTCTTGTCTGGAAACGAAGGCCGTGAACTCATGCCACCCCCTCACCACCCAGTTGAGGACCCAGGAAAGGATGCAGTCATGGCCCGTGAGGCACGCAACTTCAGAGACCTGTACCGGGTGGTCTGGGCGGTCCTCAAGGAGGGCAATGTGGTGTGCGGGAGCAGGGTCCAGGTCATGGGATGGGAGTGGGAGGCAGCTCAAAACGTCAGCGTGGCAAACTCATCAGCTCGCAGACTGCTTTCATGTCCCTTTACTGACATGCCCATTACACACACCCACACCCAGAATAGGCTATATACAAGAGTTGTGATCTCATAGGTCTTTTCACTAGGATCCCTGCTAGCCTGTTGGCCGGGTTTGGGAGCCTAGGGCTCTATTGTCTTTGGCAGTGAAGCTTCGCTATGCAGTCCGCCACGTGGCTGCCCAACCGCATGTGCAGCCCCAGTGAGTACATAACAGGCAGGGTTAATAGTCTCAAGGTGGGGCTTGGAGTTTTCCTGGAATTAGCATGGAGCTGATCTCTGCACTACAGCAATCAGTTTGCCTGAATGAAAATTGGTATGCCATAGAGTTTAGGAGAAACAGAAGTCTTAGAGTGACATCACATGTCTGCTGAGATCCCTCCCCTTCCCTCCCCAGACTTCACCCTCCTTGATCACCACTCCCAAGTCTTCAGGAATTCCCCAAGTCAAAGCTGACAGCCTCCAAAAACATACAAACATTCATTCACAAACATACAGGCTGCGTCATCCATGCTAGCTGTATAATAATTCTACTAGGATCCATACAGATTCAAATAATGAACCCATGTTCAGATTTGTGGAGATTAGAAACAACAAACAGGGACTCACAAGGAAGTTGCAGGGAGAGGGCACTCCGTTCCCTTTGCTTTTGCTTCCTCTCTCCCGCCTCTTCTCTGTCACTCATGCCCTCCCTCTTTCTGTTTCCCCCCTCCTTCACTCATTCTCTCTGTCTCCCTGCACACATTGTCACTCATGTCTTGTCTTTTTCTCTCTGACTCCCCTGGTCCTTCCTCTCTATCTCTTTCTCCCCCCCCCGCCAAGACTTGCATAGGGGTTGTGTAAAGTACTGGGTTTCGGGCCTCATGACTCGGACGACGACATAAGAGAAGACGCGTTTATTCGTACTTCACACAAGACAAAGAACAAACAGTGACGGCCGGAGGCCAACTATATACAGTTAGGGGGACGGCCCTATATTCCTATTGGCGGGTTTGAATCGCCCGCCAATGCTGCCATTGGTTCACTACTGGCGAGCTCAGGAACCTAGTCCCTATTGTTCTCAGAGAGCGAAGCTTGGCTGTGTTTCACCAGCTCTGCCTTCTGATCCCAGGACACAACACCCCTCCCCCATAGTTCGTCTCCTATCAGGTGACGTAGTCTTTTAAGTATGTTGGTGCCCTCCGTTCTCTTAGCGATCGTCGGGGGGCCGGTACCGGACTGGCGGGGCCCCTATCGGGTGGTCCGCCAGCACAAGGAGCTTGGATCTCTGGTAGTAGCCGAGGCGGTGACGGTGGCGGCTGTGACGGTGGCGGCGGCGGCGGCGGTTCAGCTGTCACCGGGGCCCCCTCTGGATTCCGTGGACTTTCCGGCGCTGGCTCCGCTGTCGGTGCTTGCAGTCGATTGGGTGCTGGGGCGGCCGCGGCATTTCCCGGTAACTGGATCTCTGTGTCGGGGTCTTGCCGCCTCCGGAGCTGGTCGACGTGTTTACGGAGGACCCGGTCCCCATCTGTTAGGACTTCGTATGACACTGGCCCGGTGGGTTTTAGGATGCGCCCTGCCACCCACTGAGGCCCCGCTCCGTAGTTCCAGAAGTAGACAGGTTCCCCCGGGAGGAAGCTTCGGGGAGCCTCCCGGTTCTCGACCAGCTTTCTCTCTGGGGCTCGGTCCGGGTGGAGCCTGTCTAATAAAGTGGTAGGGCGGCGGCCCATTAATAGTTCTGCGGGGCAATGCCCGGAGATGGGGTTTGGGGTGGTGCGGTATGTTAGAAGAAAGCGGGCCAGCCGGAACTCCCAGTCCCCCTCCGTTATGCGGCTCAGGGCTTCTTTGGCGGTGCGTACCATTCTCTCCGCCTGTCCATTTGTTGCCGGGTGGAAGGGCGCTGATCGTATGTGCCTGATTAGGTTCCTTTCGAGGAACGCTTGAAACTCAGCAGATGTGAACGCTGCCCCGTTGTCTGACACGATTGTGTCTGGTAACCCGTGCGTCGCAAATATTTTCCGCAGGGCCCTTATTGCCGCTTTGGCAGAGGTGGTAGACACTGGGCTTATTTCCACCCATTTCGAGTAGGAGTCTACCGTCACCATGAACTGGAGCCCCTGAAATGGCCCCGCAAAATCTATGTGTAGGCGCGACCACGGCTTGTGGGTAGACTCCCAGCTTTGGGTTGGTGCTCTCGGGGGATTGGGGCGGACTTCCTGACACCATGTGCACCCTCGGACCCAGGTTTCAATTTCGGCGTCCATCCCGGGCCACCACACGTAGCTCCTTGCCAGAGCCTTCATGCGTACAATGCCGGGGTGGGCCTCATGTAGCGTTTCTAGAACCCCTTGTCTCATGGGCCCCGGAATGACCACCCTGTCCCCCCATAACAAGCACCCTTTTAAGGCGGATAACTCTTCCCGCCTGGCTTTGTATGCCGTGAACTCTGGCCCTGTCTGTTCCGCTGGCCATCCCCTCACCACCCAGTTTAGGACCCGGGAGAGAATGGGATCTCGGGACGTGCGGGCGGCCACGTCTGCAGCCTGCAGGGGGGGCTTGGCAGCTCCTCCATTAACAAGACTGCGGGAGCCGGGGCCGGATCTTCCCCTGTATGCGGCAGCGGCAGGCGGCTCAAGGCGTCGGCATGACCCAGCGCCTTGCCCGGCCGATGCTCCAACTGGTACTGGTAGCCCGCTAAAAACAAGGACCAGCGCAACACCCGGGGCGACAATACCTGCGGCGTTTGTTTGTCCGCCGCGAACAGTCCCAGGAGCGGCTTATGATCGGTTACGAGCGTGAAGGGCCGCCCGTACACAAAGTTGTGAAACTTTTTAACCCCCGCCACCAGTGCCAAGCCCTCCCGGTCGATTTGTGCATAGTTCCGCTCCGCGGGGGACAGCGTGCGGGAGTAATAAGCCACCGGGACTTCCCTTCCATCCGGTAGCTTGTGTGCCAAGACTGCCCCGACCCCATACGGTGATGCGTCGCACGCAAGGATTACCGGGAGCTTTTCATCAAAGTGGGCGAGCACCGCGTTAGAAATCAAGAGTACTTTAACCCCCGAAACGCCGCCGCCTCCCTCGCTCCCCAGGCCCAAGGTGTCGCCTTATCCAGCAGTCTGTGCAGGGGTTCGGCCACGGCGGCCTTGTGGGGGAGAAAGGCGTGGTAAAAGTTCAGGAGGCCTAAGAACGCCTGGAGCTCGGCCTTGGACTTCGGGGCGGGGGCCTCCACGATGGCCTTCACCTTGTCCCTCGCCGGATGCAGGCCTGTTGCGTCTACCCGGTATCCCAAGAACTCCACCTCCGGCACCCCGAGGAGGCACTTTTCCCGCTTCACTTTCAGCCCCGCGGCTTGGAAGCGTTCCAGTACAGTTCGGAGGCGGGCGGCGAAGCTTTCCGGGGTGGTCGCGGCGATGAGGACGTCGTCGAAGAACGGCGTCACCCCAGGGATCCCTTTCAACAAATCGTCCATTAGATTTTGAAATATCCCTGGGGCCACACTGACCCCGAACTGCAGCCGCTTCACCCGGAAGGCCCCCCGGTGGGTCACTATGGTTTGCGCCTCGGCCGTGGCCTCATCTACCGGGAGTTGCTGGTACGCCTGCACGAGATCCAGCTTTCCAAATATGCGCGCCCCCGCCAGTGTGGCTAAGACATGGCTGACCACGGGTACGGGGTATGCGTGCGCCTGAAGTGCCTGGTTAATGGTGCACTTATAATCCACGCAGATGCGGATTTCCCCGTTTGGCTTGACGGGTGTCACAATCGGGGTCTCCCATCGAGCGTTCGGGACGGGCTCTAGGACTCCCTGGGCCACTAACCGGTCCAGTTCGGCCTCTATTTTCGGGCGGAGGGCCAGGGGCACGGTGCGGAAGCGCCGTCGAACGGGCGTCACGGTGGGGTCTAAGTGAAGCGACACCGGGGGCCCTTTATAACACCCCAGTTTCCCGTCAAAGACCTCAGGGAATTCCTTGCACACCGCCCCCCAGTCCCGCACCCCGCACTTATTCACTCCCCCAATCGTTATGCCTAGGGCTTCGAACCACGCCCGCCCCAGGAGACTCACGAGATTTCCTTCTACCACCACCAAGTCCAAGTTCCCCTCAAAGTCTCTGTACTGCACTCGGAAAGTGCCGACTCCCCGGATGGGTTCTTTTGAAAATCCACCAAGCTTAGTGGCGATGGACGTAGAGGGGTCCCCTAATGGGCAAAGTCTTTGTAAAGTGTCTAGGGAAATGATGGACGCCGCCGATCCCGAGTCCACTTCCATGCAACAGGGGGACCCCTCGATCCGCACGGTTACTTGGATCTTCGGGGCAGAGGAGAGGTTGGGGTTGGGGAGGCGAAGTACCTGCAGCGGCTGGTCGGTGAGATGGTACAACTCGGCGACCTCTTCCGTCGTCTCGTAGGCGGTGGACGATGCGCGGTGCGGTGGAGCCGACGATCTCGAATTCCTGGGGCCCTTGGACCGGCAGACCCGTGCGAGGTGTCCCTGCTTTCCGCACCCGTGACAAACAGCATCCCGGAACTTGCAGGATTTCCTTCCGTGGCCTTCCCCGCAGCTGGCACAGACGATCCGGTTGCCGGAAGGCTTGGCTGGCTCTCTGTTGGCCTGCTGGAACGGCGCCGGCCGGCGTTGTTGAGGTCTGAGGGCGAAGACCTCTTCCGTATCTACATTCCCGGGGCTTGGACTCCTTCCGACCACATGGGCGGCCGCGGCCGGCCGTTCCCCTTCTGCGGCCTCGTGGGCTGTTGCGGCGTCTAGGGCCTCGTCTAAGGAGAGCCTCCGGTGTCCAACCAACTTGCGCCGCAGCTTGGAGTCCGCCAGGCCCCACACGAACTGCGTCAACAGGTTGTCCTCCACCTTCGGGAATCCGCAGTCCACCGCGAGCGCCCTTAGCGCGGCCAGGAAGGTGGCAATGGATTCCCCTTGGGCCTGGACTCGCCTCTGGAAATCCATCCTCTTGGCCAGGAAGGTCGGCCGGGGGCTGAAGTAAGCGTTGAGGACATCCAGGATCTCCCCAAACGAGCTCTCCAAGGCCGTGCGGGGCACCAAGAGGCTCTTGGCGAGGCGGACGGTTTGGGTGCCGCAGGCGTTCAGCAGGATCGCTCGTTTCTGGTCGGGGTGGCGGATTTCGTTGAGCTCCAAATAGCTGATGAGCTGGTCGACCCATGCGTCCCAGGTTTCTGGCTGCGACGGATCGAAGTGCTCCAGTGTTACATGAGAAGCGGCCATGGTTCTGTCTGGGAAGGCGTGCGCCGGGGCGAGCGGTGCGGTGCTGCTCTCGGGGTCAGCGATGCGATGCTCGGCGAGCGGTGCGGTGCTGCTCTCGGGGTCAGCGATGCGGCGCTCGGCGGTGTCCTTTTCGTCGCTCATGGAGTCACGGAAGGCGTTGAAATCCCACCTTCGTCGCCACTGTAAAGTACTGGGTTTCGGGCCTCATGACTCGGACGACGACATAAGAGAAGACGTGTTTATTCGTACTTCACACAAGACAAAGAACAAACAGTGACGGCCGGAGGCCAACTATATACAGTTAGGGGGACGGCCCTATATTCCTATTGGCGGGTTTGAATCGCCCGCCAATGCTGCCATTGGTTCACTACTGGCGAGCTCAGGAACCTAGTCCCTATTGTTCTCAGAGAGCGAAGCTTGGCTGTGTTTCGCCAGCTCTGCCTTCTGATCCCAGGACACAACAGGTTGGCTCACTTGCCAGCCCATTCTCTGCTGCTGTGCCTGCCTGGCCATCCTCTCCCTCCGGCAATTGCTCCAGCCTCCCAGACACATGCCCTCTGCCACTGCTCTACTCACATGCCCAGTTGCAGAGAAAGTGAGAAGGGGGCATGGGGGGCAGAAGTCGTCTTCTGAGGCAGCAGCAAAATGGGATTTGGCTCACCTGCCCTGCCATCCGAACTTAGTGGCAGTTTTGACAGTCGGGGGAAGGGGGCAGCTAATGTTTCCCATTCTTTTCACCTACCAGCTCACCTCCAGGGGTGCGGCAGTTTCAGTGGCAGGGTGTGGGGGACAGCATAGGCTACCCATGCTGCTTGCTCACCTGCCTGCCTCCAGTGTTGCCACCTTAGCAGCTGTTTCACTGGTGTTGGGGGCACTGGAGCTTCTCACAGCCAGCCCTTACAGTACCAGTGAGGCCACCTCAGAGCTGTTGGGAATGAGGTAGTTGTCTGTGCAAGTGCAGACAACTTATCTCTGTTTTTAGACTGGGGGGGGATCTCTCTCTTGTAAGGTTTTAGATTTTTCTTCAAACCTGGGCAGGGGTCCGTCAAGTTGGAGAAAAATCATCCTTCTGCCAACATGGCCCCAGTCCACAGATTTGGCCTCATTGAGAGTTAGATATATTGGTGAAACAGTGGACTGGATTTTCAAAAGTAGGGTCTTCTTGGTGTTTGAGAGGAGATGTCAAAGCTGGGGAGTTGTGTGTTTTCATCTTCCTTTCATAAAACATAAAATACAATGGGGGAAAGCTGCATACATTAAGCCAAGTGCCGGACTGCGTTAAATTATGTATCTTTTCACTTATGCAGAATGTTATTAGAGGAGTGTCTTGTTTTTGCTCCACTAACAATGAGCAATCCCTGCAGACTTCACTCAGCAGTCACCCACAATCACGGCCATTGTTTTCTGCATTCACATACATTTAACATCACCCGATGCTCCATTTCACTTGCTGCATAAACCCATTTGCAAAAGGAGGAGGGAGATGTTGCCTTTCAAAATATCTGATCAGAACATTTTGACGTTTCCTTAATTTATGTCCTGTGTCTGTATTCCCCATCATCAGAAACACATATACCAACAATGCAACCTATAGTATAAAATACAGCAAAGCAATAAAAAGGATATCAAGTACAAATGTTCAAACTTAGCAGAATTAAAAGTAAAGAAGAAATGGGGAAAGGCAACTTGGCTTTGTCTTGCTCCTAATCAAGGCCAGGAGACAAAGAACAGGGGAATCAATATGAGAATTTCAGACATATTGTGAGATATTTTCAGGGTTCTCACTGTCCGAAGATATCCATATTTCTCAACAACACAGGGCTGCATAGAGTTTTTCAGATCCTCGGAAATCGATTCTCTATTGAAATATTTGCAGAAAAATCCCACTGTATTGCAGAAGATTCTGGGGCATATTTGAAGACAGCATTTCTCCAACTGTGGTCTAGGGACACTTGGGGTCCACAATTTATTTTCTTGCTTGCTGATTTGCTTCATTCATCCTCCTCCTCTCCTGTTGAAACTCAAGGCGGATCATGGAATAATAGAAATAATGCAATAAAGACCAGTATAATACATGCAATAAATAATGCAATAAAACAGCATTCCACTACTGAAGAATAATGAAATAAAAATGTATAATAACACAATAAATTGAATTTCACAGTTAAAGAACAACAACCAGGGGCCCATAAGAATTTGCAGGGGGCATCTCATTTTCCTCTCCCTCACCATCCTTTCCCTTCCCCCAAATCCCCCATAACCTCTCCCCTTGTCCTGCTTCCTTTTCTCCTTCCTACCCACCAGCCAGCCTATCTTCATCTGCCCCTCCCCCATCTTCAGCTATCCTCCTTGCCTATCCCAGCAGCCTCAGGAAAACTCTGGCTGAGTTGTGCAGTGCCAGCTGTCAGACCAGGCCTGGACCAGTTGCTCACTGCCAGCCACTGGGCCCAGTTGCATGGTGAGAAAACCTCAAAGACTTGGAAGGGTGGCACCACTTTCCCCTATGTCCCCATCCTCACTATTTCCTCTTTCACTCCTCCTGGCAACCCCTATATTCTCATCTTTCCCAGCTTCCTTCTCTCCTTCCCATCTACCATCCAACTTACTATTTATCCCCTCCCCTTCAGCTATATCAGTTTTTTGATAATTTCATTTATTTTCTGCCTTTCTCCTCAGTGGGGAACCAAAGCAGCTTACACCATTCCCCTGTCCTCCACTTCATCCCACATCAACCATGTGAGGTAAGTTAGGCTGAGAGTGTGAATGGTCCAAGGTCACCCAGTGAGCCTGGGTTTTGCAGGTCCTAGTCTGAAACTCTGACCACTACACCACACTGGCTTTTGTAGGGTAGCTGCTGTTGAATAATATCAAGCAGCTGGGCCTGGATGAATCATGCAAGTTGCATGGCAGCAAGTAGCCCCATGGTTGTTGCCAGACCTGGCCTTGATACTTCCTCCATCAAAGGCCAAAACAGCTCTGGAAAGGTCACTGCCCCTTCACTCTGCTTTTTATGGACAGAAACCAAGGCTTGAAGGCTGGCAATGTGGCTGCCTAGCAACCCCCTCATTTGCCACTGAAAGGGCATTCATTTCTTAAAAACACAGGCACTGGTGGTTTTTTTACATTTCAGATTTTTTGGCAAACCTGGGGCTTTTCTCAGTTTTGCAGAAAAAGCTGTCTTTTCTGTTCATGGCTCTGCTCTCCGGATTGAAGTATCCACAGATGGGGCTAAATTTTGGATTAGATAAATTGATGAAAGACAGTAAAATACATCCAACAAACAGTGCAATATGAAGGGGGAAGGAGAAAAAGAAAACTGCCTGAAATTTTCACATGCAATTAACATTATGCAGACGACACCCAGCTCTATCTACTGATGGACGGCCACCTGGACATGGCCCGAGGACATCTTGATGAGGCATTACAGGCCATGGCTGTAACGACAGAGCTGATTGAAGTTAAATCCATCAAAGATGGAGGTCCTGTACCTGAGCCATGGGGGATTGGGCCAGGGGATCAGGCTCCCAACCTTTGATGAGGCTCCATTGGTGCTTACGTTGAGTGTGAAGAGTCTAGGGGTGTTCCTGAATACCTCCCTTTCTATGGAGGCCCAGGTCACCACCACTGCCAGGTCTGCCTTTTTCTATCTGAGGCAGATCAGACAACCTCATACCTTACTCCCCGAGACTTAGCTACAGTAACCCATGCAATGGTCACTTCCAGATTATACTATTGTAACTCTCTCTATGTGGGGCTGCCCTTGACTCTGCTCCATAAGTTGCAGCTAGCGCAGAATGCAGCAGCAGGGGTGTTGACAGCGACGGCTGTGAAGGCTCGTATCCACCCAGTGCCTATTGAATTCCAAATCCATTTCAAGGTGCTGGTGCTTACCTTTAAAGCCCTGTACAGCCAGGGGCCAGCATATCTATGGGACTGCTTCTCCGCATATGAGCCCTGGAGGGTACTGAGGTCCACAAATCAACATCTGTTAGTGGTTCCCGGCCCTAAGGACACCCGACTTGCCTCAACCAGGGCCAGGGCTTTTTCGGCCCTGGCTCCTGCCTGGTGGAATGAGCTCCCGCGCGAGATCAGGGCCCTGCGGGGCTTATTGCAGTTCCTCAGGGCCTGCAAGATGGAGCTCTTCCACCGGGCATTTGGTTGAGGCAGTGGACGTCCCCCTCTTCCTCCGTCTAGCTTGTCTGGCCCTAATGTTTTCTGCCCAATTCTTCAGGCCAATTATCCATCAGCAGCCTGATTTTGATTAATCATCTGACAATTTTTATAATTATATGGTGTCTTACAATTTTATGTGTAAATCCCTTCCTGAACAATTCTGTTTCACACATTCTGTGAAATGTCAAAGAGTGGGAAATCTTGGTTATTTGAATGAAGGCAGAGACTCCCTCAGGGAAAGCAATAGAAATGGCTTCCTCCTGTTGTGAAGGATAGGCACTCGTAGAACTGCTGCCATCCGCAGGTACATAGGTTCCATTATTATCTTAGAGCACTAGCCAGAAAATGAGTGGATTGGTTGTTAACAAGCAATGGCTTGGCATTAGGGATTTTAATTGGTTGACTGGCATGAAGGAGGTGCAGTCCTAATGTAATCATCATGGTTACTTCTAGTATAAGGCAAAGGAATTTAGCAGAGGGAGAGAATCCACTCTACTTTCATAGACAACAGCAGTTTTAAATTTAATACTGTTCAGGTTTTGTATGACACTTACTTTCTTCTATTTCTATTATTAGCTCTGAAAGTCTTTCTAGGCCCTTTCCCACACTTGTTCAGCTGGCTTCTATTTAGGGTTGCCAGCTCCAGGTTGGGAAATTCCTGGTGATTTGTGGGTGCAGCCTGGGGAGTGTGCAGTTTGGGAGGGGAAGGGCCTCAGCAGGGTATAATGCCATAGGTTCTGCCCTCCAAAGCAGTTGTTTTGTCCAGTGAGCGCTGCTCTCAGTCATTTGGAGATCAGCTGTAATTCTAGGAGATCTTTGGGCCTCACTTGGAAGTTGACAGTCCTACTCTATCAATAAGTTATTAACCAAGAAGGATATTTCTTGTTTAGGATTGCCGGCTTCCAGGTGGTAGCTGGAGATCTCCTTGGATTACAGCTGATCTCCAGGCAACAGAGATCAGTTCACCTGGAGAAAATGGCTACATATACCCCACTGAAGAACCTCCGCTCCCCAAACCCCACCCTCCTTAGGCTCTACCCCCAAAATTTCCAGTTATTTTACAACATGATTAGAACATGAGTCAGAGAGCCTTTTGAATTGTTGTCCCATCCCATACAATCAGCTGCCTTCCAAGATTCAACCTCATAGTCCATGCCCAGACCATAAAAAATGCTTTTCTTAAACTTGCTTTTAAAGTTTATCTGATAAGGTCTCACTGTATTGTTCTAGGGTTGCCAACTTCCAGGTAGCATCTCAAGATCTCCTGGAATTACAACTAATTTGAAGGCAACAGAATCAGTTCCCCTGGAGAAAATGTCAGCATCGGAGGGTAGACTCTATGGAATCATATCTCCAAGGGGGTCCTGCCTCCCCAAATTCTGCCCTTCCCAAAGTCCTCCCTCAAATGTCCAGGAATTTCCCAATCCAGAGCTGGCAACCCTATGGCATACAAGATGGCGGGGCATACATAGTTTGTTGCATGTGCTTAGAACTGTTAACCTCCAGGTAGGGCCTATCATTCTCCTGGAGTTACAATTGATCTCTGCACTACAGAGATCAGTTCCCCTGAAAGAAACAGTAGGTTTGGAGGATGGTCCATAAAAATTATTATCCAAATGGGAGCCCTTAGGTAGCTGAAAACTGAGAATTGCTGTTCTAATGTACACATCAGTCAACGTGAAACATGCATCTTAGAAAACAGGGGCTGATCCCTGGTAATTAGGGACTGATGATATGGAGGATGTTAAATGCTATATACCTGGCCCTAAACTCTCCAGGCACGGTTTATATCTTGCTTAGAACTCTTGTAGTCCAGACTTCTAGGAACCTATGCTGATACAAGCAAAATTCTAATCATATAGTATAGCATATGATGTGATTAATTTTGACAACAATTAATATGCTCTAATGTGTTTGATGATACTACATAAAATTTATTTTGATATTAGAGCTCTTGGGGGAGCAGGAGAAAGTGGGGGCTGGCATCACATGATGCCAAGACATCACTTCCGGTTGCATACCCAGAAGTGACATAATCATGTCATGTGATGCACTAGGAATTTCCCAGATCTCTATGTTTGTTACACAACTGGAAGTAATCCCATAGTGTTGTGTGACACTGGTATTCCACAGTGTCCCCTGTCTCCAGAGCTCCCAGAGGTTGGCAGCAGAGGGCTGACAACCCTGCTTGATATATAAATATACTGTTAGTTCTATTGAGAATGTTCGGCTTCTCTCCAAATAGTACACTTTGTTTTGTTTACTGTAATTTTTTTTCTAATTTCAGTTTCCCAACTCTCAGTTGACAAAAGATACAGGTTCTAAGGCAGTTTGTAATACTCTTGCTCTGATACTGGGTCTATCCACACTTTGGCTGGTAGAAATCTAAGCCATATACATTTTTAAACTCCACAAACATGCCAAACAGTACAAATTTGTATGCTAACTAAATTACAAATGGTGCATTTAATATCATTCAAGCATTAAAACAGGTTTCAGTCTGAGGAGAATGTGTAGCACACATTTCGGTTTCCCCCAACATTTCAGTTTGTTTTTTTCTCCAAGGCTTCAACATTTCCAGAAATTTTATCTCTCTAACTGCAATTAATTTTTTTTAAAAAAATATGCTTTCTCATATTGATGCCCATCCCAGTGTTTTGGAGTGGGGCAGCTGATGTAGCACAATTAATAATTAAATTCCAACATGACATTTGCACATCTCTTCGGATACAGGAGTCACTCATGGGAGTCATGCTGTATCTTTAACAGAAATATGGGAAGCAGCTGTTAAGCCCGGGTTATGTGAGTAGCTGTTGGCAGTGAAAGGTTTTGGCCTGAGTTTCAGGACCAGGAGCTCCCGGATGGGACAGCATGTGATCCGTGGAAAGAGTTGCTTTTCTAATGCAAACAGAAGGGAGGCTCATATTTCTAAATTAGTAGGGGGAGAGGGACACGTTCTATTAAATGAGATTGCCATGGCATTATTTTTTTTTTTTGCATCTGAAGAAACCTTAGACAAAATGAGTTATCTTTCATCTAATAAATTTTAAATTAAAAAAAATAATCCTATGTGCAAATGTGTGCCAGAATTAATGGCTATTGTATGACATGCAAAGTATCTCACCATTTATAATACAATAAAAGGGGATCAGATAAACACTGGCGTAACCTCTGCCACAACTGATAATGTAAAACATCCCTTGGATCATTTGTCTTTCCTTCAGGCAGTATACAAAAGGCATAAAAATGAACAATTCATGCCTAAACAAAGAGGAGCTTGAAAGCAGCTTATGTCAGATGTTTAGACTTCGGTCATTATTGGGGAGGGGGGGCAACAGGGCTGGCTGATCAAACACAGGTCACTTTGGTCAGAGGGTGCTCCGTGGGCTGTCTAAGGGAGACCACCAGATGGTAGAGTTGCCAGTTTTTCAAACTGTGCTTTTTAGAGTTCATCTCCATGCTGGGGAAAGCTTCACTTGCTGAAACCGCAATTAAAGGCACAACAATTGCTGGCTTTTTAGAGTCAGTTTACAACTGTGTACAATGAGTGGCAACCAGAATATTAGCAAAGAACAAAGCATGCGGAATTGCATTTTTAACTGCAATCATCTATTTCTATCCAAAACTGTTGGCAAGCAGGAACCAACCACTCCTGTCCCGGTTGGCATTTATTTATGTATTTATACCTTGCTTTTCTCCTCAGTCACTTTCATTTCCCATATATACTTATATTTAGCTTTTTCTACTGTCTGCTGTGGTTGAACAGTTATTGCAGGGTTTTAGAACACCCCAAAGCCCTGCCAAACCTGTTGCCCAGAGGTGCAAAGAATGATTTCGTCCACCACAAGCTGTTCCATCTTTTAAACCACTCTGAAGTCTGTTTAAAAAACCACCACCACCACCATCAAACAATAATCTGTTTCCAGGTAAATGGTACCACATGATTAACATATTTGTAGGGATGTGCATTCCTTAAACACACACATACTTTGGGCAAGTACCATCTTTCATTGAACTGTGAATGGTAGGCAACTTGGGCATGAAGCAAGATCAGAGAAGAGATACACAAACCTGTGATGTGCTCACCAAAAAAAAAAAAAAATTCTGTCGGAGACCATTGGGAGGTGTTCCTTTAGTAGCTTTCACTTGAATCTAAGTTTGAAACATGGGATCTTTCAGGAATGTCACATCCTTTTATGTTCTCCATTTTAACCATTCTTATTCATTGCTGAGTTTACACCCAGTCCAACCAGAGGCAGCAGAAGAAAAAGTGCCTAAACAAACAGAGGGAGCCTTGGGGATTCGGTAATGGGTACAGAGCACGCATACCGTAATCATTCTTTTGATTTGTGCTCAGATATGTTTTCTCCTTGCCTTGCAGAGAATGTGTGCTTTCCCTCCGGATTACAAATAATCTGAATCTGGATAAAACCATTACAAAGTGCCCTTCAAAACACTGTGCCTGCATCTGAAATGAATATGTGATTGAAAGCCTAAACACAAGGCTTTAAAACTTTGGGAATGAGCTCAGGAGTATGTGCCTGCCTGCCACCAGCCACAATAAAGAAAGAGGCAGTTAGAGTAAGCAGCTTCATTCTTGTCTCTTAAAGTCTCCTTTTCCTACAAGCATTTAGTAGATATTATAACACAAAAAAATATTTTTGTCTGGTTTTTGGATAAAGTAACGGTGTATATACGCAAGATGAATCAAGTTTTTAAAGCTTTCCTGTATAGTGAAGGCCTTTTCCCATTTAACTACTGCAATAAGAGGCAGATCTGTGCTATACTTGTGTTACCAAAATACAAAGCAACTAGAAGAAGAAGAAGAGAAGAGATTGGATTTATACCCCGCCCTTCACTTGGAGTCTCAGTGCCATATGACATTGTTTTCAGACCCCCATTCCACAGTGCTTTTGAAAGCCACAAGCAGGGGTTAGATGGATGTTCAGTCACCTGCTGGTTCAGCTCACATCCTGCTTCAGATCATGAGCAGGGAGCCAGTTGGTCAACAAGCAGTTCAGGTTGTTCACGAGCAGCTCAGGCCTTTTCAGTGGGCTATTGTTTTGTCCATCCAAGGTCACATTAACTCTGCCCACACACACACATTAACACACAAACAAACAAACAAACAAACACTCATCACTGCCACATTGCTGTGCTTTACTGCCAGTTCATACATGCATGTTTTCACACAGCCTCGTGAGAGTCATAGCTCTACACACGCACACCAGAGTCATTTAACTACCTGACCCAACTATCCAAATCAGTTTTACCTACTGCATCAGTGCAAAAGCAGCAACAAGCTTTAAAGAAATGAAACTCCACTACCACAGATACAGTGCAGCTACTATTCAGGCTGGATGATGGTGAGATGAGGAGATCCAAGGCTTGGCCTGGCCTGTAATGGATGTTGAAAATGGTAATGTCAGCTGCTGGACATTTTCACCATGAAGTTCTTAGCACTGCTGCATTTAATCCCCTCTTCCTTGGTATAGGCTGGGAAGTTCGGGCTGGGGCTGGACACTCTCCCTCCCCCATTGTGGAAGAAGAATATGAAGAAGACAAAGGCAGATTTCACATGTGCCACTTAAAGTATTTTCCTCTGCTATGCTGCTGTTGATGTGCACATATAAAAGATGGAAATGTGGTTTTAAATAGACTTACAGAGTTTCATAAATTGAGTGATGGCCATGCAGGGAGGTAGGCATAAAACTGCATTTCAGCCTTTCTGTTTTTTGTTGTTGGATGTTACCTGTGAAAGGATGATGACCTACACACACACACACCAGCCTATATATAAAGGCAAGCTCAAACAATTACGTACACTTTTCTGGGAAATCTGGATTTAAAAATTCCAGTGGGGCAGCTGTGTTAGTCTGTTGCAGCTAAAACAAAAAGATGTTTTGTAGGGCCTTAAAAACAAACAGATTTATAGAAGCACAAGCTTTCATGGAAGGAAGTGGGCTTCAGATTACAAATGTTTTATTCTTCAATAAATCAGTCTTTAAGGTGCCACAGGACTCCTGTGAAGTGACTTCCATCTTCAGAAGTATTCTCATAACACACCTGACTATAAGGATCTTGCTCACATTAGCCAATCTTAAATTGGTTCAGAATTTTCCTTCCCTTTGAAAAAGGGCTTGTTGCTATGGAAATGAGCAGGGCTATTTTTGGGTAGCAACGCACAGGAATGGAGTTCCGGCTGGCTCCTGAGTTGGCCATGCCCAGCAGGGACTCATTAGCATAAAAGGCCACACCCAATGGCAGAAACTCATTAGGATTGGCTGCATGAGGGGTGTGTGGCCTAACATGCAAAGGAGTTCCTGCTACAAAAAAGCGCCCTGGGGTTTTGACAACAAACAAGGTAAACAGAATAAGAAGCAAAAGGTGGGTGTGGCTGGATGACCACACTTCTGGTAACAGGGGGGTATGGCCTAATATGCTAATGAGCTGTGCTGCCAAGGGTGTGGCCTAATATGCTAATGAGTTCCTGCTGGGCTTTATCTACATAAAAAGCCCTGGAAATGAGTCAACCTTCACCCATTTCTTTGGAGACTTACTGTCCATCATGTGAAATATAGGCACATAAAATATTGTTTCCTAGTTTAGTTACCTCTGATGGCCTGATCCATGCAAGGATTATTTCTTGCTACTGAAGCAGTTACCACTATTAAAACTCACAACCCAGATTCTTCTGAACTTTTTGCCTTTCCATACTTTGATTGTTTCAATCCCACTTTTTTTAGCCTTTATTTCTCACCATTGCTTTAATGTCAATCACAGTCTAATATAACTAGTATGGACTACTGTGGCACTACTTACTTGTTCAGCCAGGAGGCAGAATTTATTGAAGTCACTAACCTCAACCTAGTGTTGTTTAGAGATATTCTCTTAATTCCCTCTCTACCCAGTTTCCCCCATATCCAACAATCCATTCCCCCCTTCCTCTTTTTAGGAATTTGGAGTAGGTTTCTTATCAATTCTGTTTTGATCAAAGAGAAATTCAAAGAGAAGATTCAAATTCAAATAGAAATTCAAAGACAGAAAGGAAGGTTCTGCAAAATTTCAGAATTTCATTCTGCAGGTCCTCAGAGGCTGGCAGTGTCTTCCCAAACCTTCCTATCCTCCTATTACAACCACTACCCTGTGGTAGTAGAAAAGAGTCCAGTAGCACCTTAAAGACTAACTACTCATTTCCTCATTTCCCCTGTGGTGTGTCACATAAAATATCTTCAAGGGCTGAAGTTACAGAAGGGTGCACTGATTTCTCTGCAAAGAGAAATCTAAGAGAGATGAAGGAGAAACTCCTCTCTTAAAAGTAAAAAAGAGAGAATAAGAGGAATCAATGGCTGTATCTAAAAAAAAAAAGAATTACAAAAGAAGAAATTCCTTTCTCCATAACAACACCATCTCAACCAACTGTTTCTTTCCTGCCATGCTGTGGCTTCTCTCCCAGCAGCACCTACCCCTAAATCTCCTGCCTACAGTTTTGAAAAAGTGGACAGTTTTCACACACACCCCTTCTTCTTATATTGGAGGTTCTCTCACAGAGAGAGAAGGAGAGAGAGATTATTGAGACTAAAGAGACAGAAGATCTAATTGTAGATCTCCGGCCCCGGTCACATGGAGAATTTGCCGTGTGGAAGGCACGAATGTCAGGTGGATTTTCAGAGTGTGATCATCTGGGAAGCGTAGTGCTCCCGTGGCCAACCCGTGGCATCCTGCCAAAGATGCGGAGTTAAAAAGTACCACAGAAAGTGCACTAGTATCCGGAAAACGTGAGGTGGTCATCTGTTCGCAGGAGTGCTAGTATCCCGTGGCATCTGGCGCCCGTCCACATCCCGTTGCAAACCGGATTTTTTTGTAAGTTTCCATAGGATGTGCACAAACATGAAACTGAAAGCAGCGCCACTCCGCAGAACAGCAATGCACACAAAAATTGCCTGTCTGATCCGGAAGTGGTGGCTTGCGATCGCTGCTTGTGTGATTGTGCTGCGCTGCTTTTTGCCACGCTTCAGCATCGCCGTGTCATCAGCAGCTAACAGCCTAAGTGCGGAGACTCGGGGGACCATGTGATCGGGCTACCATGCTTTATTTTGCTCCAGGGTGAACAGCCACACTTCCCCCCACGTTATCTGGCCCGTGTGACCAGGGCCACCGTCCCATATAGGGTGCGTTTAGACAGCGTGCTGGAGCAGTTTAAACTGCTCCGGCACGATGCGTTTTTTTAACTGGAGAATCACGATCACACTCACCTCCTCCTTCCCTCCTTCGGAGCTCCCTGCCGTCCTCCTGCAGGGGGGGGTTTCCCTCTCCTTTGAGCATGCGCACAGGCAACCCTCTCCCGAACAGGAAGTTTGGCGCGTGCGCAGAAGAGCGATCTTAACTGGTCCCTTTAAAGTTTAAATGAAGACTCCTTTTACATTGTCTCCCCGAAAATGGCCTCCCCGAGATCCCGGACTCGTCTAAATGCCTAAATTAGGCACCAGTGAAGCTTTTTTCATTTAACTTAGGAGCGGAGCTCCGCTCAAGCGCACACCGCTAAGGGGGGGGGGAATGGCGGACTAAAACTGGAAGCTGGAGGCAGCTTCCCAGAGGGGAGGGGGGTTGAAGCACCCGGAAGTGGCTGGATGGAGCGATCAGACAGGGAAAAGTGCGGCTTGAAACGGAGAATTATGGAAAACACCACTTGGGTAAGTGGTGTCAAAATACTCCGTTTCAAAGGGGTTTGCTCCAGAAAGCGACGGCTGGGGACGGTAGGCAGATGTTGGGCATGTGAACGCGCAAGTAAAAGCCATTTCTGAGCCGTGCCGAAAACGGCTCAAACGGCGCGTCTGAACGCACCCATAGTGTCTTTTTTGAGGCTTGGAATTCTACAGAGAGAGAGAGAGAGAGATTTCTTCTACTTAAGAGATTTATACCTCAGCCAGAGAAAGAGGGAGGGAGAAATTGCCAACCTCCAGGTGGGGTCTGGAGTTCTCCTGGAAATACAACTGGTCTCCAAGCAACAGAGATGAGTTACCCTAAAGAAAAATGGCCACTTCAGAGGGGGAATTCTATCTCATTATACCCCACTGAGATCCCTCCCCTATGCAAACCCTGCCTTCCCCAAGCAAAACCCCCACTTTTCCAAGAATTTCTAAACCTGAAGTTGGCATCCCTAAGAGAGAGAATAGCTAGATTCAAGTCCAGTAGAGCCTTGGACAGCAACAAGATTGGGGGGGGGATAAGCTTTCAAGAGACACAGAGACAATGCTAATTTCATCAGAGCTTTGCCTCTCAAAGCTTATACCCTTGAAAATCTTGTTGGTGTCAAAGGTGCTACTGTAAAGTACTGGGTTTGCCACACGGAGGACTCAGACAATGACATGCGGTGTGACGCATTTATTAGTACTTCACAATGTGGACACACAACTCTTGGCTAGCCTAATGGTGGCTGTGCCGCAGGAACTTAGGAGGAGGTTCCTTCTCTTAGCTGCAATGGTCACATCATGGTAGGCGAGGTGGCAGGTAAGCTGGTCCGTCCACAAATCCCAGAGCTCGGGATGTGTGGGGTCGAAGGTTTTGATGTTTCCCTGAGCAGCGGCCATAGTCCTAACGCAATACGGGGAGCAGAGACAAGAAGAGCCGAGTGCAGCGCGGTGCTGCTTGGGAACGGTGCGGGTTGCAGTGGCTTCTTCAGTGTCGGTAGGAGATTCAGGCCTGCTCCAGGCTGATCCCATCCTCGTCACCACTGTAAAGTACTGGGTTCGCCGCATGGAAGACCCAAACAACGACATGCGGTGTGACACATTTATTAGTACTTCACAACATGGACACACGCGAGGCCAACTATATACACACCCACCCCGCACACCCACTGTCCCATTGGGGGGTTTGAATTTCCCGCCAAAGTTACAATAAGTCAATGCTAGATGGACTAGGATCCGAGGAGCCTTTTGTTTGAGGGAGCTAAGCTCTGTTCAGTGACTGCGGACCCCTGGTGGCGGTCTGCCTACATAACACCCTTCCTCCCATAGTTCAGACCCTGCCTATGTCACATAATCCTTCAAATAGGCTGGAGGTCTGCGCTCTCTGAGGGAACACCGGGGGCTGGCACTGGGTCCAGGGTGACAGCCTCCAGTTGACTACCTGGGGCTGGAGATTGTGGCATCTGGAGCGGTGGCTGAGGTCCTTCTGGCTCCATTGCCTCTGGCTGCATTTTGATCAGGGGGCTCTCTCCTATGCTCGGGGTGTCGGACAGCGTGCTGGCCTCTGGGGCTGACATGCCTGGTCCCTCCACTGGTGCGGGAAACACTTCTGCCTTGGGGAGTTGTCTCCGCTGGAGTTGGTCAAGGTGCTTCTGTAGGAGCTGGCCATCCTCTGTCGAGGCCTCATAGGATACAGGGCTGGTCACTTTGACAATCCTGCCAGGGATCCATGGGGGCCCCATTCTGAAATTCTTGAGGAACATGTGGCCCCCAGGGAAGAATCCGTGTGGTGCATCACGACTTTCCACCATCTACCTAGAGTCTGGTGCCCTATTGGGGTGCAGCCAGTCCAGCAACATCGTGGGGTGCCGGCCCATCAACGACTCTGCAGGGCTGTGGCCATTGATGGAGTTGGGAGTCGTCCTCTGTGTTAGGAGGAAGCAGGCCAGTTGAAACTCCCAATCCCCATCCGTGATCCTGTTCAGGGCTTCCTTAGCTGTGCGGACCATTCTCTCTACCTGTCTGTTGGTAGCGGCGTGGAAGGGGGCCAATCTGATGTGCCAGTTCAGGTTTCGTTGGAGGAAGTCCTGAAACTCTGCCAATGTGAACATGGCCTCATTATCGGAGATGATCATATCTGGCAGCCCATGGGTTGCAAAGATTTGGCGGAGGGCCCAGATGATGGCTTTCATGGAGTTGGTGGACATGAGGCTGATCTCCAACCACTTTGAGTATGAGTCCACCGTTACTAGGAACAGCAGGCCCTGGAACAGCCCGGCGAAATCCACATGCAGATGGGACCATGGCTTCGCGTCGATTCCCATTGTTGTGTGGGTCAAACTTTCCGGCTGGTCTGGCACCTCCGGACTCACGGCTCAATGAGAAGAGCCGAGTGCGGCGCAGTGCTGCTTGGGAGTTGTGCGAGTTGCAGTGGCTTCTTCAGTGTTGGTGCTCGTGGCTGTGCTGGTAGGAGATTCAGGCCTGCTCCAGGGAACCCATCCTCGTTGCCACTGTAAAGTACTGGGTTTGCCGCATGGAGGACTCGGACAACGACATGCAGTGTGACGCATTTATTAGTACATCACAACATGGACACACAACAGCCCCGCAAGGCCAACTATATACACACCCACCTGGCACATGCACTGTCCCATTGGGGGGTTGAATTTCCCACCAAAGTGACGGTAGGTTGAAGCTAGGTGGACTAGGATCTGAGGACCCTTTTGTTTGAGGCCAGCTTCTGACTCAGACAGGAAGAACCCAGAGTCATCCTTATGTACTTTTTGCATGCCATTCATTTTAATGGTTTATTTATATTTCAATTTATTTTTCGCATTTATATCCCGCCCATCCCACAAAGGGCTCAGGGTGGGTTACATCAATTTCAATGAATACAATAAAATTTAAAACACATTATAAACATATAAACTGTAGTCATAGCTCACTGTTAGGAGGTTCCAGTCCAGTTAAGACAGAGAAATGTGGCCGGTTATCAGTGGATGAGTGACAGAAACCTTGGGGGGGGCCTTGTATGGACACCCGCTGCCTCAGCCAAAGGCCTGGTGGAACAGCTCTGTCTTGCAGGCCCTGTGGAATTGAATGAGATCCCGCAGGGCCCTGATCTCAATAGGGAGCATGTTCCACCAGGTAGGGGCCAGGGCAGAAAAAGTCCTGGCCCTGGTTGAGGCTAAGCGGACATCCCTTGGTCCAGGGACCCCCAGGAGATGTTGATCGTCCAAGCATAAGGCTCTTCGGGGCATTTACGAGAAGAGGCAATCCCTTAGGTATGTTGGTCCCATGCCATATAAGTATTTAAGGGTTAAGCATGGGATTTGGGCAGCAACTGCATGCATACTTACCTGCAAGCCAGTCCCAGACCTCATCTTATTAAACTCAATAGAATTTAGAAGTACTTAACTTATCCTGAATCACATCCTATGAATTTTTTTTTTGCCCTTGTTTTGTATGTGCATTACTGAACCTGTCTGTATTTTCTAATCTGATCCACAATCCTGCAATACTAGCATTTAAGATGAGTTATTTGCACAAAAATCTCTTGAGAGAAATGTGCTCATATTTAGAACAGTTTAAATTCTATTGATTTGGGGTGGGGCAAGGGGAAGGTTGAGTTAAATCCAAATACTTCAATTGAACAAGATTGTGGATTGAGCTATTGGTTTGTAATCACTGAAAAGCACTAAGGTGTAGTCTTTCAAGTGTGTTCTCTGTAGTTTCTTCTAGTGCCTGGAGCACAACTTAAACCACTCTGAGTGCCGGTTCTATAGCTTCATTGACTCAAGAGGCCCTTCTTACTACTTCAACCACAGGGGAAAAAACAGTTTTGTTGCCATTTTCTTTTTAACCCATTATCTGAGCCAGTTCTCATTGCCTTGCTCATCATATATATTGTTCTTAGTACATTGTTCTCGGATTTTGAGATCCGTTTTTATTGCATTGTTGGTTGTAATGTATTACACTTGCTCTTATTGCATCAATTTTAATTGTGTAATTCATCTTCAGGCACAGAAGAAGAGTGAACTATAAATGAAGCAAGTAAATCCATAAATAAACAAATTATACCTTATGAAAAAGAACTATGAACCGATCTGTTGATATGTTCCGTAACATTAAAAAGCAGTCATGAGGTATGGGCTTTTCTGCACATGGGTTCCTCAGTACATATCGTTCCCTTTTCCCAAAGTGTTATTAGCCACAGTAGGAGAAAAAAAATATATGTGTACCTATCATTTCCCCCTTTCTCTGTTAATAGCAGCTTGTGGGGAGAGCGTGATTTCTAATGCTGATCACCTCTAGACTGGACTACTATTACCTGTTTTATGTGAAGTTATCTTTTGAGTGCTAAATAATCTAAGTAGTCCAAAATATGTGGCTAGGCTGATGGCACTATATTACTCCTATTTTGTTCAATCTACCTTGATAGGTATTTGGTTTCTGAACCAAATTCAAAATGCTGCTCGTAGTCTTTAAAACCCTATCTCAGAGGTCACCTTCCTTCAAGGCCTGCCTAAGCACCAAGAGTCATTGGAGGTCCTTCTTATTATGTCCCCACCACACACACTCTGACCAAAATACAGAGTGTCTATGAGGAGTGCATTCTCTGTAGTAGCACCACAGCTCAGGAACCTCCTCCCAAGGGAAGCCCACCTGACCCCATCTTTGCTGTTTTTCCATCACATTCTGAAGATAATCTTCCCCAGAAGGCCTTTCCTGGTTATGCTGTTGAGGTCAGCATTGTGGGGGTTTTTATACAACACTGGTTTACTTACCGGGGTGCCTAATAAGTACATGTCACCTACTTGGAGGGTCCATGTTTTGATGGAATGGTGGGATCTAAAGGGATGTATAAATAAATATTTGGGCTACCCATAAGAAGCTGCAAATAGAGAAGAGTGCTAAAAGCAGCCCATAAGCCCAGGGTTGGTTTAAGGTAGTTTGTTTCCCCAGGCAAAGTGCACCTATTTCCTCCTGTGGAGATGCAGCCATTTACGGCTGACCTGGCCAGCAGCTGCACAAGTCAAAAGACTATACTGTACCCATCACCTTCTGTGCTGCTGATGGCTGGGAGGGAACAAAGTTCCTGAGGTACAGCTGTGACCTCCAAAAACAGTCACTTAGGTGGTTTCACAGGAGAACTGGCCCTGAACAGGCCTTATGTTTCACAGGCTTGTTCTGGAGATTATATAACACACAGTCACATTCTGGTTCCCTCTGCAGTAAATTCAATTGTGTGACTCTATAAATATACAGTCTATTGTAACTTCTGCCATATCCCCTTTAAAAGAATCAGTGATAATCTTCAGGTACCCTGCAAATTTCTACCTGCTAAAATGGAGCAAGTAATCTAAAATTCTTCCCACATACACCCACTTCAGGATCTATTTATCTTAGTCACGACTGTATGGGCAGAATGCAGAAAACATTTCTCAGAGAAAAATGTGCTGAAATCTTGAGGAAATCTTGTCGGCATGGCTGCAGAGGTAGAATACTGGTGCAGTCATGGTCCTCCAACTGCAAAGTAAGCTTATCTAAAAAAGGTTCACATGCAAAGGGAGACATGACATTCTCCACCCACCTGTTTTAGTGTTTTTTTAAAACATAGTATATGGGGCCAAGGCTATAGCACCCCTAGAAGACCTTCAGGCACTCACACATGCTGAATAACACAGTTTCAATCTACTTCAGCTACCATTTGCAAGTGGATCTTGACATTTCACACAGTAAAATCCAGTTGCAAAGTGCATTGAAAGTGGGTTGAAAGTGTGTTATTTAATGTGAAAGTGCCATCTAAGCGACAGAAATAACTGGTCTGTATTGACTTACACAGAGAATGATATAGGAAGCCTAAATATACACTATTGAGGGAGGATTAAGGCTAATTTTGGATTTAAGGTGGGGCCACTTTGGTTTGTGATGAATGGGGCCAGGGTTGCCAATGCTGACCTGGGAAACTCCTGGAGATTTGGAGGTGGTACCCGAGGAAGGCAGAGTTTGAGGAGGAGAGAGAGTTCAGAGGGGATGTTATGCCAGAAAGTCTGCCATCCAAAAGTCATTTCATCCAGGAGAACTGTCTGATTATAGTGGTCAGCTCCCCATGGCTGGGCTTTCACTACCACCCTTGCTCCTCTGAGTGGCAGGAGAAAAGGCCCAGGCCAGAAGTTACATCTGGCACTTCATGACATCACATCCCCCTGAAAAACCAGATGTGATATAAGCACATTGGATGATGTTCTGGTTGTCCCTGACAGAGTGTCACCTGATGTATTTAAATCACATCCAGGCAGATGTGATATCACACACTGCCAGACATCATCTCTTCCCATCACCCTGCCCAGAAAACTTCTAGGGATGCCAGGCAGTAGCCTGGCACCCCTACACTATAATCTGGAGATAACTTGTAATTCCAACTTGCAAGAGAACTCCAGGCTCCATTTGGAGGCTGGAAACCATAAATGGTGCCTAGGGTTGCCAACTCAAGGTTGGGGAATTCCTGGAGATTGGGGGGTGGAGCCTGAGTAGGACAGAGTTTGGGGAAGCAAGGAGCTCAGCAGAGACCAGGTTAGGCTTGCCAGTTGATGGCTGGCAATTGAGAAGGACAGAGACAGGACAAATGACACCATGCCAATGGCGCAACATCACTTTCAGTGAATATCCAGATGTGATATTGCATCACCAACATTACATCAATGTGATGCTGTAGGGTTTGGGTAAAACTCTATGGAATAACCATAGGATTTTGCCCAAATCCTAGAGCATCACATCAATGACATGCCAGTGACATAACATTACTTCTGGGTATTCACCGGTCGTGAAGTTGCACCACCAGTGCAGTGCTATTTTTAAAAAAAAATCCTCCCACCAACCCTCAGTGGGGCAGCAGGCAAGCGATGAAAACTGGGAGGTCTCCCTAGAGATCTAGGCCATATAGTCCACCTGCCAAAGCTGCTATTTCCCCTAGAGGAACTGATCTCTGTCATCTGGAGATGAGTTGTGCTAATACATATACTTTGTTTCAGCTCCGTTACAGATTTCCGCTTGGTTTCAGCTTTTCGCAATCCAAATCTTAATGCATTGCTTATTGGATGTCCCATCCTACTGATTCTGTTGACTTGCACTGTGTAACCTCCCTTGACTCTCACTGAGAAAGGCATGCCCTAAATATAACATCAATAAAGTTGTAATTCCAGGAGATCTCCAGGCCCCACCGGGAGCCTGGTAACCCATACTTGGGGCCTCTGGCGGATTGCCTCTGTACTCGTCCGTGTGCATGTTTCTTGGCTGTTTCTGATGCGAGGGAGAAGTTAATAGGGCTCATCTATAGGCAACTAGCTATGGGCCAAAACAGATGGGATAAGAAAGATTTTACATTAGGATATTTTGTGGTTTCTTAACAAGCTAATTTGCAGTCCCAGGCAGCTCTGAAAAAACAGGGGAGAGTAGCTGGGGGAGAGGGTGTTTAACACTTCCCTCTAATGCCTCAACTTAAATAGCCTCATCAAAGCAGCAATTAGCTCCATGGGTGGGAAAAGACAGGTTCAAGCAGTTGTTAAACCTCTTCTCTCCTTCCCTCTTCTGATCTTTAACAGGATCCTGCACAGCTGCTATCTGCCTTTTTGAAAAACACTGGGAAGACGAGCTCATGGATTTCCCACCACCTCACCTAGTTAGACCTTACATTGAGCATACTGCTGAAGTAACATTTGTACTAGGAACTATGTGCCTCATGGCTCCCACTGTTCACCATTACAGTATGCTAAATCAGTCCTGAGGAGTCTTGAAGAAGAGTAAGATTTCCCTTACTTGGAAGCTAGTCGAATCTGACTCTAGGGGGGGAGTGCTCATCTCTGTTTCCAAGCCGAAGAGCCAGCGCTGTCCAAAGACTTTTCCATGGTCATGTGGCCAGCATGACTGGATGCTGATGCACACTCAATGCTGTTGCCTTCCCACCAAAGTGGTACCTATTTATCTGCTTGCAGTTTCTTGCTTTCGAACTGCTATGTTGGCAGGAGCTGGGGCCAGAGACAGCAGCTCACTCCATCACGCAGTACGAGGGTCTTGAACTGCCGAACTACGGACAGGGATATTGGTTTCTTATCTTGTTACATATGCTAACTCATTCAGTCCCCACATATGTATTCTCATATTTTAGTGTATTTCTTTTTCAGAATAGTATATTAGAGTACTGAATGTAATACAAGGAATATTGGAATGTTTGGCTGGCATAACACTACACCCACCTCAAAAAAGGAAAAAATGCTGTTAAGTGACCATGCCTGAGAAGAGTGAATGGAGAGTCTCAGTCTTATTTTGACATATTTATTGCTTTACAACTGTTGACCATATAACATTAGCTTGTTATTTAGTTTTGTCTTTGCATATCTTAAAACATCTTCATCATGTTACATGTTAATTTGCTGTTCAGCCCCTGTACAGCCCCTGTCTGCTGTACAGCCCCTGTCTGTAAGTTTGAACCTAACCTTCCTTCCAATGTATTTGAAAAAGTGTGCATGCCCACGAAAGCTCATACCTCGAATAAACCTTTGTTGGTTTAAAGATGCCACTGGACTCTAATTTTTTTCTAAAGCACAAAAAGGAACTGCTATTTGAGAAGCAAGGAGAGACTCCCAAAGCAGGCCCACAAGCCACAGGGCCAGAAAAGGAGGGAACGCATGTCCATCTTTGCCAAGAGCTCCAGAATGCCTAAGGTCAAAATCTCAAAATTAGTCTGAGACTGGTAGAGCAATGTATGAAATGGAAATTGGGGTCCCCAGTTATTATTATATGGAAAGCTGGCATGCATTTCACATGTTTTTATGGAAAGCCATTATTCAGATAAGTGATTTAAGTCCTGACAAGAATATTTGCTTTGAAGTGCACTAGAAGGAGTTGCAACATACATAATTTTATAAAAAGTCTATTAGCAGCCTGATCCAATTCATATTTACTCAGAAGTAAGTCTCACTGAGTTTAATGGGATTTATTCCTGTAGGCTGTCACCTACATTAATAAAATATAAGTATCTTATTACAGGAAAATCATAAACTGTAACAGCATGTTCAAAAGATCAGTGTAATAAAATACTGCAGTAAATGAATGACTTAATATGTCAGGAAAGTCTATACCATCTATGCCCCAAAAGTATGACTTTGGGTTTACTTGTCCTAAGTAATATATATATATATATATCATCTTCATTTTTTAATAGATTTGTGAACAATAATATTTTTTGCTATCACTCAGTGTTTCAGAAATCTGGTGGTCTTACACTGAATCAGCCCATTGATCCATCAAGGTCAGTATTGTCTACTTAGCCGGGCAGTGACTCTCCAGGATCTCGGGCAGAAGTCTTCTACATCACTTCTTAACTGGAAATGCTGGTGATTGAATGTGGGACCTTCTGCATGCCAAGCTGATGCTCTACCACTGAGCCACAGTTAGGGATGCAAGCCTGCAGGTGGGACCTGGGGATCCCCCGGAATTACAACTCATCTCCAGACTACAGAGATCAGTTTTCCTGGAGAAAATGGATGTTCTGGAGGTTAGATTGTATGGCATTGTACCCCACTGAGATCCCTGTACTCCCCAGGCTCCACCACTAAATCTCCAGGACTCCCCCCCCAGATCTGGCAACCCTACCCCCATCCCCTGCCAATGGCCAGAGGGGCCTGTCAACTTCCCCCCCCAAGGGACTCACCAATATCTGGTACTATTGGCCATAACAGAGATCATAAAATCTCCAGATCAGACTGTAATCCAGCACCCTGCTTCCCAGAGCTACCTGGGTGTCCCTGTGGCAGCCCACTAGCAGGGACTGAAGGCACTAGCCTTTTTTCACTGCCTCCACCCCAGCAACTGAGGTTCAGTGACACGGTACCTCTGGAAGTAGAGATTCCATTTGTTCACCTTTGCTAAATGTTCTTCATTTGCAGGGTCAAGATCTTGCTTTGGTGAGTGGTATGCTGCCACAGAGAAACAAACTGCTACTTCTGGAAAATTCACCAGGATATGTGCCAGTTTAAGAGGTAGTAGAATACTCTCTTAAAGGGGAAAAATCCAACTGTTTTCCTTAAACCACTTACTCTGGAGTTTTCAAACTAAAGTCAGCAGAGGACATTCTACAAAAAAACAGAAGACTGAGTACAATGTAGAGCAGGTTAACTACTTTGGCCTTTTAGGACATTTTCATGGATGTCAGAGGCTCACTTCTTCCTACAGAATATTTCACAGTTCAAGACAGTAAGCCCTCAATTTTACAAACTATTATGATAATCTAATGCACAATTATGTGCTCTGAAGTCTCTCAGAGATCAAGGAGGCACAAGTGCAGACAATTCTGTCCTGGACTGAGACCTGAGGGGGGCACCCCATGTTTTTTGAGGTTAGATGTGCATATGTGTTTTGTGTACATTTCACTATGTTATAAAATACGTGAGAATCTGTTAGAAACATAGCCAGTTTCTGAGTAAAAATATCTCTGCAACAGCAAAGTGAAAGGTGCCTGTTTACATGGTTTATAAAAAAATAACTCAGATCTTGTGGTTTGCATTAGCTTTCTTCTTTGTATTACTCAGCCCACTGAAGAATTCTGTAAAGCTGGAAGTTTCATATTTTTTTTACTAATGGAAGATGGTCAACTTAAAAAAAAAAACTTACCAGCATCATCTTCCCTAGGACCAATAAAGTAACTACTGTCTGAACTTCCCAAGTGCTTATTTTGAGAGTGAACTTATGCAGGTACAAGTGAAATATAGCTAACTGTGGGTGATGGAGGCATGTGGAGCTAACAAGGAGAATCTCCATTCTTTCCTTTGCCCTCATCTCCTCATATATGTCTTATCATCATGTCCATCAGCAAGCTACCTCCATGGAAATGATGTGCAGAAGAACTCAACAGCTGAACTTGTTTAATCAGGCTAGTCCCTCAAGCCAGGTGGGCTTCCAGGGGCACAGGCAGTGCCCTCCCCCCAAATAACCTTGTGAGAGATAATGCCATCAGAGCAAACCCACTCTGCCTGGGAACCCTCTAGGTTGAAGGGATGGTATTTTTGATTTTCCTTAAGCTGAGCAAGTTCCCAAGAAGAAGGATCTTTCCTTAGACTGGGGCAGAGTAGATGGGAGGCCAGCCTAGAATATAGCGATCATTCTGCTACAAAAGCTGATGAACTGCTGAGGGGCCATACTCAGGCATCCTGGTGCAGCAGACCCCAGCCTCATAACAGATTTCAAGAGCATACTTTGGCCTTTCTGAAGTTGGAAGCAGAGCCCACTTTCTACAGCCTAAATTACCCAAAAGACTGTTTAAAGTCATACCTCCTAATAGCTACATGGAGCATCCCCCCCCCCACTGCCCACCAGTGAGCTTTGCAATGGAGGATTTTGGATCTGAGGAAGAGAACAAGAAGTATTTGTTCCTCCAGCCAGCACAGTATTTTTCAGCAATCCAGAGGCTGCCCATACTGGCTGTCCTCATGTATAGCTAAGGAGGCTTTTGATTTACAAGATAGTTATTTTAATCCCAAATCTGGATGTGGTGCATATAGAAAAGATCCTGGACATGTTTGTTCATTCCAAAAAAACTTATTTAGCCTGAGCTGCAAGGAACCCTGAGCTGGCCAGCATAATGTCATATAAGAAGGCATCTCACAAAAGATATCCCATGTGATTTTCCATCTGATCACCGTGGTTTGGGAATCCTGCACATTAGAGCATAGCAGTGGCAGAACATTGGACAGAGGCTTGAGCTTCCTGTGCTCAGGTGTATATGTGACTTTACAACACCATCGTAAACAGAGTTACGGCTTTGTAAGCCCATTGATCCCAATGCACTTTGAAGTTTAGAATTTAGTTTAGAATTCTGATAGTTTATAATTTTGTTTCAAATTGCAATAAGTGTTGCAATTTTGCACCAGGCAAACAGCTTTGGAGGGTCAAAGAGATGGAGATCTTTGCACAGCAACTTTGGGTCATCGAGCAAAATACCAACAGCCATTTTAGTGATTTCATTTCTCTGGTGTCCATCCCATATTGCAAAGGCAAAAGCTATAAAAATGATGGAGAAACACAGACCTTTTAAGTGGCAAGTCTATGGGTATAAATGAGCCATTTGCCTAGGGAAGGGCATTTTAGCTAAAATAACAGATGGAGTCAGGCTGTCTGAATAACTGTAGCCAACCAAAGGTTCATACCCACAAAAGTTGTATGAACGAATAAAAAAGAATAAACAAATTTTTAAAAAGTCATAAATAACCTTGTGAGATATCTACCCAAAGCAGCTTTAGCTTGGAATACTGAAGCCAAAATTAACAATAGTATGAAGTCATAAACACGACGTTAAAAAACATACACAAAGCTCTTGAGAATGTTTAGGGACGATCCGGCACATTCTAGAAAGATATGGCATGCCTAAATGATTCCCTCTGACGAGGCATTCCCTAAATTCTAGGAAGGAATGTGAAATCTGAGACACTGGAAAATGTGTCAGGCCCTGCTGATTATTTATTGATGCCATCCAGAAAATGTGAGATGACAAGCAAGCAAAGATGAGATGAACTGTTAGCACGTTTTGCTGGGAGAAAAAATGAATTTACATTCATAAAAACCAACCCAATCTCCACTGCCTGGAGTGAGAGACCCACTGAATATTCAAAAACTTAGATATTCAGCATTTGATATTTGACATTTGATACTTGGCTGCTATTTTTTATTTACCATTATTCTTTCATTGTTCGTACCTGACAGCCAGTAGCGTTGGAAAATGTCTGTGTTGCAGTGAATGTCCGAAATTTGGGTAATGTCATACGTCAATGCTGACAGCCCCTGTTTCGTGAATGTGAAAACTCAGAAATAAACCACTGAATGCTGGCAATGCCCTAAGTGTGGTTGTCACTATTGGCTGGTGTCTGTTTCTAAAATGGGGAAACGTGCATCTGTTTTCAGAATTTCACAACATTCATGCTGGATACTTTTCATTTGCCTCTGAATGTCGGTATTCACCAAGGTTTGGCCATTCTTAGTCCTCTGGCTTCTGCTTGTTTTAATTGGATATGACAGAGCCCAATCAGAAACCTTCCAAGCCTAATATATGGCCACAACCACTGAACTATTCTCTCAACAGGGAAAGCATAACAATTAAAATGGCTAATGTTTCTGAATAGGTATGTCCACAGACCAGAAGCATTTTCTTTACCAAAACTGCTACGTAGAGGCACATAATGTCACAGCACCTCTATTCCTCTCTTCCCTTGAAAACCCTACAGCATGGCTTTCAGTTGGATGTGACTTGATGACATACCATGCTCTTTTTCAGGAATTTAACCACCATGCTCTTTTTCAGGGATTTTCCCTAAAGTTTAGCTGTTTTGCTTAAACAATAATCTTTAAACCACAGAATCTAGACCAGGCCAACTAAATAAAATTATTTCAGAACTTGGAGTTTAATCCTACGATTCTCTCCCACTAATGAGACTGCAAGGAACCGTGAGCTGGTCGAAGATGCTTCTTTTACCAATGAAAGTTTCCTTCTGCTGGAGGAAGGCTGTGCCACAAGTAGAACAGAATTGTGGTTTCCAGAAATGCAGATCCAAACCTCAGTGAGAAATATATTTACCCAGCTGCATTCAGTTAAGAATTTGTCCTCACTTCTAAGCCAATCTGGCCATGTTGATCCCTGCTACTCTAACCTCTGAACAGAAAAGCATGCTGCATTGGTCTGTCCTTGAGGACAACTTGGAAGCTTCAACTGGAGTGAAATGTGGCTGCCTATCTGCTGACTGGTATAAAAGGAAATTTTCTTATGTCACTAATATTAAAAGTATTGCAGTAGTTACCAGCTTGCTTCTGGACTTAATCAAGGCACTGATTGTCACTTTTAAAGCCCTGCCCAACCTGGATCTCAAGGGTTGCCTCTTCTGGTAGAAATCTTGGGTTCGTCCAGCTGACTTTGGTCAGGGACTAGACTCTCTCTGTGGCTGTCCCCCGTCTATGGAACAGCTTGCCTGAAGAACTAAAAGTGCATTCCTAAGTAGTTACATCATTTTAAGTCCACTGATTCCCTCTAAAAGCAAACAAATGTAAATGTTTCAGACTTGGAAATGTTGTGTGACTAATCTTCTGTTATTGCTAGTTTTCTATCTATAAGGGTTGCCAGGTCTTACCTGTCCAGCCTGGCTCCTTGGGTCTTCTGGCACTCGTGCGAAGTGTGCACATTGCACTGATGTCACCCAGAGGTGATATCATCACACTGGGCATGTCATTCAGGGGACGCTCTAGCATCTGGCTAAAAAACTCTATGGTCACCATAGAGTTTTTACCCAAATGCTAGTGTCCCCTGCACAATGTACCCAGTATGACGGGGGTCTTTGGGGGTGGGGCTCACCCACCAGCCAGCTGGCCACTGATGGCTTGGGGGTCCTGAAAGTGGGGAAAGCCCCGCCCCCATTGGGGGCGGCAATCCGATTCCTATTGCTATGAAATTGTGGTAGTAAGCAATTTAAATTTCTGGAATTATTTTAATGATTCATATGTACAGTTATCCTGCTTTATTCTTTTTGGTTCACCTCCCTAAGTTCATTAGAAAAGTGGAATACAAATATTACAAATGAATAAATATTTATTTGCTTCCTTCATTTATATTCCACCTTTCTCCCCAAAGGGGACGCAAAGTGATTTACATCATTTTTCTCTCCTCTGTTTTATACTCACAAGAACCCTGTGAGATAAGTTAGGCTGACAGTGTGTGACTGGTCCAAGGTTATTCAGCAATCTTTCATGGCACAGTGGGTATTCAGACTTGAGTCTCCCAGATCCTAGTCCAACAGTTTAACCACTACACCACGGTGGCTCTTGAAGTATGGGCCCATGATTCAGAACAATACATGAAGCTCCAAGGGTGTACATGTTGCTTTCGCCACTAGTACAGTTGACAATGGGATAACTGTGCTTCTATGTTTGTAGTCTCTGGGCTGCACTCTTGCTGTATCCTAGCCAATAGCTGATAGAGCAGCGATGGGCAGCCACATGGGGTTCTTTGACATGCCACCTGTGGCTCTTCTGAGCACCATTCCCCAATGTGGCACCCATCCTTTGTTTCAGGAAAGTGGGCAAGGCCGTGGCCCAATAGGACTTGTGTTTAGTAGGTGGTTCCCACTGGAGAATGGGTAAACTGAGAACCTCCTGAGCTGTAGGCCTCATGGCAAGGATGGAAATAGAGGGCCCATTTTCTCCTCCCACCCCTATCTGCAGCTTCTCCACTCTCATTCCAGCCCCTGGGGGGTGCTTGGTGGAAAGTAAGATGGCTGCAGATAAGAGAGAATAAAACCACCACCACCACCACTGCAGTCACTCAGGAAAAGAGGAAGCTGGATACAGCAGGGTGTGTCTTCCTTCACAGCCAGTTTACTCTTCTCTGTGCACCCTGACAATTTCAGTCTGTATTCTGCCCTGCTATGCCTCATGCTGAGGAGAGACTGAGGAAACAGAGAAAGAAGCCCTTACCTTCACTCAAGATACACAAGGGCTGTCTCAGCTGTGGAGGGGGAAACAGCCCTCCAAATATAGAGATACTGTGGTAATTGGGAAGGTTATAATTATATTTAATAAACAATAGTTGTGTCTTTTAGTATGTGTGTGTTTGATGGGGTGGTGCACAGGGTACAGCGTAGTCACCTGGCTCTTTTGATTTATAGCATCTGCAACTGTAGCTCTCCTCGAGGGTCAAAGTGAATATCATTGTTATAGAGAGAGTGTGGCTCCCAGCCCTAACCTACCATTCCAGTAAGTGAAGTCTGCAGCCTTCCTCCAGCCTAAGGAAGGTTTCCTCCAACTTAAATGGTTCTGTTGGATGGTCCTTGGGGGAAGCTTGGATATTAAATTTCTCAGCCACCATCATCACACATTTACAGGTGACCAAGTCCCAACCACGCCACTTGGGCTTCCTTATGTACAGAACAACCTCTGTGCAAGTCTACCATATCTAAATTCCATTAACAACCTACTCTTTATTCCATTTTAATAACATGTGCAAAAGGTTTCCTTGAGTAAATTCTTATTGAAGCCTTCAAGTTTGAATCAAGAGTTGGCCTTGCTAATAATAACGGAACAAACAAAATTAATTCCCTCTTGGCCAGAAGCATTATAGATGCTTTGCTTCTCCCTGCATCCACTTATCCACCTGCAAAATCTAACGTTTGCTTCCCCATGGAGTCAGTTTCATTAATGCATGCAAAGTGCTCGGAGATCCTGATGCATATGTTACTACATCAGAGCAAAATACTAATACTCCATTCATATTTGCATGCAGTGTAAGGCATCTCTGCAGGTCTTAAGGAAACCTGGATTTTTCATTTACTCTTACCCGAACACTGCTTTCCAATAAGGAACTATTGACTTCCTTGCAGTACAGGCGCATTTGGTATGAAGTGGGCTGAAACCAACAATTCTGTCTAATAATCACATTGAACTCAGCGGTAACTTGACACCGTGACACTTTTTTCCAGACAAACCGCCTGATCAAAATTCCTCAAGCAGTGGAGCCTTGTGGAATTAATCTGGTCGCAAAGAATATTTTTCTGCGACAGTCAAAATCAATTTGTTCCTGTGATTGACACATCCTGTACCACGGCCAGCTTCCTCTTATGCTAACACCATCTGTGGTTTGATTATGATCAATAGACATTGCAACACACTCTGGAAATATGCTGCATGATTACCTTTATAAAGAAGACAATACCCCCCAAAAAAAACCAGAGAAACCAGCAAACACATTACAGAATGCCGTCTTTGCACTGATAAACTTTTGAACTTTCATTGAACTTGTATATTAAGAATAAGCAGTTTTTCCAAGAGGAAAATTCACTCGACAACCTGCAATTTTTCCTTCACATATTTAAGGGAGATGTTCGATCTGGTAAGGAAATAATAGTAATTTATGTCTTTGATAATTGAGAAGAATTATAGTTCTAAACACTGAAAAGAGCAACTGTCACCTGGCCTCTGTGAGTCACAGTCGCTTTAAAGTAGTAAATTCCACCTTAACCACAGAGAAGTTGTCAGCTTCTAGGAAGACAGGGCTGGAGAGGAAAGGTAACGAGAGAAAGTTCCACTTTTAACATAGAACTGCTCTCGCCCTATTGATCCTGCCTTACATTAAGTCTGCTCTCAGAATTGCTGCACTCCCAT
The DNA here is from genome assembly GCA_029375565.1 of Gekko gecko. NCBI lineage: Eukaryota > Metazoa > Chordata > Lepidosauria > Squamata > Gekkonidae > Gekko > Gekko gecko. The sequence goes on along the minus strand of JAPDNY010000007.1, from coordinate 41,606,168 downwards.
TCCTTTTATCTCCTGTCTCTTCCGTGTTCAGATCACTCTCTCCCTGAGCATGGATGAAGAGCTCTTTTTTATATTCATTCCCAGGCTGCTCAGGAGAAATTAAATGCCCTGAGCCATGTGGGAGGAGCCCCTTCTGTGTTACCCCACCCAGTGCTGCTTCTGGGAGCTGCCTCAGCAAGCACCACAGAAAGGACCTGAGGTGCCAGTAGTTTCCATGCAAGAAACACAGTATGTGTAGGGGCTGACAGAGGTGCAGACTCTGGAAACCATCTTCTTCCTTTCCTGGTAACAACAAAGAGGAATACCTTTAAACATGTTGACCATAATCCATGTCTTCTGTTTCTTTATTTAGAAAAGGTATGTGCTTCCTTCTCCAGAGTCTGCCCAAGGCGGCTTACAAAGTCAAAGATGATCAAGTTATAAAGCAGCATAAAAATAATGAAAATGTGATAAACTATTTAAAAAGCCAGCCAAGGAAAACCCAACTAAAGCATAAAAACAGCACAGATGATTTAGCAACCTAAAATTATTATCGTAGAACAGTTTTCAGGCCGGAAGTAGACTGTAAAAACAATTTAAAAAAGATCAATTGCTTAATTTAAAGCCTGGGTAATAAGAAATGTTTTGCCCTGGTGCCTAATAGAGAGTAGGTAACCCTCAAGGGGAAGGACAATCCACAGGCAAGGTGCCACCACTGAAAAGGTCCTCGCTAGCCACTACCTTCCTCAATAAGCAGAATTTGCAAGGAGGATCTTGTGGTGGGCTGGGCAGTATTGAGAAGAGGTGGTTCTTCAAGATCCCTAGCCTCGGGGCGTGGCGTTCGCGCGAATCATGGCGGGCGCCTTTTGAGAGTTCTCCGTGATCCCTCGTCTCCTCCTGCATCAAAACGCTATCTTTGAAACTCCTCTTGATGTATAAAAGGCATGGGAAAATCATCTAAAAGTAAGCCGCACATTGTTAAACCCTTAGACTTGCAGCTCAGCCACTTTTTTCAATCAGAAAAAACTAGCAATCTCTCTAAACAACCCGCCAACACGAGCGACAAAATGGCGACCGGGGCCTCTCATTTCAATCCGGAGCAAGCTCTGACTAAAAAGGATCTAACTGACACTCTATCGGACACTCTAAAATCCTTTAAGTCAGAAATTCTTGAAAGCATTAATGCTATAATGAAGCCTCTCTCAGAGAAAATTGAAGAACTACAAACCTCGATGCATCAGGTCGCACAATCTGCAGAAGCGGCTATGGAAGCATCAACTTCCAATCAGGAAGACATAAAAATTCTTCAAGACCAAGAGACCTGGGCCAAAGAACGCATTCTCCTTTTGGAACATAGATCAAGGGAAAAGTTTTTAAAATTTCGCGGCTTCCCTGAACAGGCGGAAGGCTCCGAGGATCTCACCTCCTTCTTAGCAAGATGGCTAATCTCTGTAATGAGCTTTGAAGACAGCATGGAGCCCATGCTTATCCGAGCCTACCGACTGGGCCCTCAGACACCTGAAAAGTGGCGCGGTCCTAGAGATATACTCGTAGAGTTTTTGGATCTAAGAATCAAAACTCGAGTTCTGCATGAAATCAAAGGTGCTGGAAGTTTTAAATTTAATAACTTCGACATTCACATTTTTCCTGACGTCCCGCCAGAAGCCCTCCAGATTAGAAGACTCCTCAAGCCCATAACCACTCGGCTGACAGAAGAAGGCATTAAATATCGTTGGGCCTCGACTGGTTACCTTCAAGTCCGAAGACAAGGATCCTTACACCAGGCTATTGACTTAGACTCAGGCTCATTGATGTTGAAAGCTTTAGGGGTGCAATCGATCGAGAATATGGACATAGATCCACTATCTCTCCGTAAACGCAAGCTTCCAGAGAATTCTACCCCTCCTCGTTGGAGTAAGATCCCGACCCGCAGACGGATGAACTTCTAATTCTTTCTTAGATCCAGGTCTACCTCATACAGATTTTAAGGGTTATACCTTTGTTCTTTGCTTGCTGTTATGATGCAATTTTTATGCTTTTCCACAGGTTGTTCTGCACATTTGCCTTTTTTAGTTTGTTTAAATGTATTCAAAAAACAAACAAACAAACAAACAAACAAAAAATTCTTCGTTAAAACTGTCAAGATTGTTTAGGCGCGGGAGGGAGATGGGGGTGTTTTCTATTACGGTTGCTCTCATTGTTCCTATCATGTTTTTGAACATGTTTTTCTGGTTTTATGTTTCTGTACTGTTAATCCCAATTCTTGAGCCCATCTGGCTCAGTGAGGGCTTCGGTCTCTCACACTGGGATTTTGGGGGGGGGGAGGGGAAAAAGTGCGAGGGGAAAGGGCAACAAAATTTTGGGGTTTTCTACCTTACTATTTCTGGAAGGTTAAGTTGGATTGAGTCTAACTATCTTAGTTATTGTCACTTAAAAATATCTAGAAGACATGGTTTTTATATATCTTTGATCCTTAATGTTCTGTTTGGTTGGTTATATGTGCTTTTTGCTAGATGTGCTTCTTTCATTGCTCAAGGCTTTGTTTCATTGACTACTAACACTTATCCCTACAATCCATTATGGGTGAGTTGAAAATTGTTACTTTAAATTGTCGTGGGCTGAATAATTTTATCAAAGCTAAACGTATTGCTATCCACCTTCAAAAACAAAGGGTTCACATCGTTTTTTTACAGGAAACTTTCATTAAAAAAAGATCTACAGTTTTCCCATCTAGTTGGTACTCGACTCAACTTCTAGCTTTGGGTTCATCCAAATCTCGCGGTGTGGCGATAGCGATCTCTAAAGATACTAATTTCAAAGTAGAAAAAACCCTGATTGATCCTGATGGTAGATTCTTATTTGTTAATGGAGTTCTTAATGAGGAAAAATTGACTTTGGCCACCGTTTATGCTCCTAATAATAATCAGCTACACTTCTTGTCTACCACATTAGTTCAGCTACAAAATTTTTCTTCTGATCCTGTTATTTTGGGTGGTGACCTTAATTATCTCATGCACCCAGTTTTGGACAAATCAGCTAACACCTCCCATTTGATGAGGAAAAATAACAAAAAAGACTCTGACTCTCCGCTTCAGCAGTTAATTCGCAAACACAACTTACATGACATTTGGAGACTTCACCACAATACAGAAAGAGATTATACTTATTATTCCCATCGTTTCAAAGTCCACTCCAGACTAGATTATTTGCTCATTTCCACCCCATTGGTTGACAAAATTATTTCTTCAAATATTGGCATTCAACAATGGTCCGACCATGCCCCAGTTCAATGTATTTTGCGGCAAGGTCAAAGAGAAGGTTTTAAATTTACCTGGAAATTTAATAAAATTCTCCTCTATGAAACAGAATTAAAAAACACTCTACAGAAACATTTGCAAGATTTTTATTTTTTAAACAAATCTGAAGAAATCTCCTCTTCTACTCTTTGGGATGCCTCGAAAGCCTTTATAAGAGGTCATTGTATCTCTCTAACAGCGTCCTCTAAGAAAGAAAAAAGAGCCATTAAGACTGAACTTTTACACAACATACAAATTATGGAATATAAACATAAACTGACAGGTAGTCCGAAGATCTATAAGAGACTACAAGAAGCTAGAAAGAAACTAGAGATGATTGGGACCAATACTATTCTCAAAAATGACTTTAACTATTTTAAAAATTCTACATCTAGAACTTCTAGACGGTTAAGACTTCTTTCCTGGAGGCTAAAAAAACGGCAATCTGAACGCTTTATTACTGGTTTGAAGGACAAACATAATACTTTGAAACATTCAACTAAGGACATTTTACAAATTCTCGAATCTTTTTTTAGCCAACTATATACTTCTACATCTCCTAACCTCTCTAATATCAAAGAATATCTGAACTCCTTAGTTCACCTGCAAAAAATTTCTGAAGAACACCGAGGCTTTCTGGATTTGCCCTTTACTATGTTGGAACTTGAGCAAGTGGTGAAATCTTTAAAAAATAATAAAGCACCTGGTCCTGATGGCTTTACGACGGAATTTTACAAAGCTTTCCTACCAACGCTGAAAGACGTACTCTTGGACACCTGCAACTCAATTATGACTACCGGAATAATACCTGAATCGTGGAAATTGGCAAATGCAATTTTAATCCCTAAAAAAGATAAAGACTGCAACGACCCTGCTTCATTTCGACCAATATCACTGCTGAACATCGACTACAAGATATTCACCGGAATGATTGCTTCAAGACTTCAAAACATCATTGGTCATTACATAAACACTGACCAAACGGGCTTTATATCTTCAAGAGATATTTCCGACAATGTTAGGAAAACTTTTAATATTATTCATTTCGCTAAACGCAATAAACTTCCAAACTCTTTACTGTTTTCCATCGACATTCAGAAAGCCTTTGATTCACTGGAAATTTCCTACTTAGAAACTTTGCTCAACCACTTAGAATTTGGCCCTTCTTTCTGTAAGACTATTCATGCATTGTACGAGAACCCCAAAACAAGCATCCTAGTTAACGGAGCATCTTCAAAATATATCTCCCTTCAACGTGGCACAAGACAGGGATGCCCGCTTTCTCCTCTCTTGTTTGTTTTGGCCATGGAACCTCTTGCCTGTGCACTACGTTCAAACACTAGTTTTAAAGGTATTTCAATCCAAGGAAGAGAGTTTAAACTGAGTATGTTTGCAGATGACATCATTCTTTTTGTTTCTTCACCTTCTCATTCTCTAGATGCAATTCAAGATACTCTGGACATCTTTGGTCAACTAGCAGGTCTTAAAATTAATTCAGCCAAATCTCTGATTTATCCAATCAATATAGATCCTGCAATCAAATCTGATGTTCTTTCCCGATTTAAGTTTCAGTGGGTGGACTCTTTCTTACCCTATTTAGGTATTAAAATACCTGTGAATTGGTCTGACATTATTAAATTAAATCACATAGAGACACATAAGGACATATTAACCAAGTTAACTAATTGGAATAAATATTTCTTTTCATGGATGGACCGTATCAGTGTCTTACAATCTTATGTTCTCCCCAAATATATGTATTTGTTTCGCACGCTTCCTATAAACATTCCTAAAAATCTCATTAGTAAATGGCAGAAAGACATTAATAAATTTTTGTGGAAATTCAAATCGCCACGAATACGTTTTCAAACCATGAGAAAGGCACGTCGTAATGGGGGCCTAGCAGTTCCTGATTTATTTTTATACCAACAAGCATCGTCTCTAGCAGCATTAGTCAGACAATATAAATCGGAAGTCATCCTGGACTGGAAGTGGATCGAGGAGGTGACTTCTAATGGTCATACCTTTCAGGAGTTATTATGGAAACCCAACTACACCACAATCAAATCCATGACCTCCTCCCCTTTTTTACAATCCATCCTTAACACATGGTACTGTTTTAAAAAAGATTAATTCCACATTTCTCCAAACTTAGTACCTTTTGTGGTCAATCATGGTTCCCGCCGGCTAAAGACTCATTTCTCTTTTCCACATGGAAACAGGCTGGAATAACTAGAATTTTTGATGTGTTACACAAAAATAAAATGCTGGACAAAACTTCTCTGCAAAATAAATTCAACATTAGAATTAATTGGTTTGAATACTTCCAACTTCGTCATTTTGTTGAATCACCGGAAGTTAGTTCAACACTCTCCTCACCACTTACAGAATTTGAACTACTTTTAATTAAAGAAAACAAAAAACGTGGGCTTATCTCTAAGTTATATCAACTTTTAATTAACTCGCAGACTATTCATGGTCCCAACTACCAACAAGCCTGGTCAGTAGATCTTCAACAACAAATCACGGATCATCAATGGAAACAAATATGGAAATCACACAGTAAATTATCTAAATCCCTCTACATCTATGAAGCTAATGCGAAAGTATTATTCCGGTGGTACTTAACGCCTGTCAAACTATCTCACGTGATTCCTAATCTTTCGCCACTGTGTTGGAAAGAATGTGGTAAGAGGGCCACGTATTTCCATTACTGGTGGTCCTGTACAGTTATTAATAAGTTCTGGCTACAAGTGTCTAAACAGATAAAAAAACCTTACTAATTATAACTTACCTTTTGATCCAGTGCTGATGCTCCTTGACCTCTGGCCCGATGATGGTTCCTCAGAACCTGAAAGAAAATTAATTAGCATTCTTCTTACTGCAGCAAAAATTCTGATAGCCAAACACTGGAAAGACAAATACTCACCTAATATTCAACAATGGTTACACAAAATCTGGGATTTATTTATGTTAGAAAACTTTAATATCTATCACACAGACAACCAAACAGAATTAGAATTAACTAACCCGTTAAATATTTGGTATCCCATTCTAGAGAGAATTGATGTAGACAAATTCGATTGGGAAACGCTTAGAAATGTTAAATTTAAACTCTTACTATACAACTAAAAATGTTTAGTAAATGGTTCTTATGTCTTAGATTTGGGATTGCTCTATAGTTGTTGAATTCATTGCACTTCTATCTTTTTTACCTACTATGTAACACTTAGTTATCCTTAATGTTGTACTTTGCTGTCATTATCCAGCTTTTCCTTCTGTATATGTTTACTATGATAAAATTAATAAAAAGTTTGTTTAAAAAAAAAAAAAAGATCCCTAGCCTCAAGCCATTTAGAGTCTTAATGGTAAGAACCAACACTTTGAACCATCTCTGGAAATGTTAAAGTGAGCACAGATAAAGGTGAACAATACATAATGGCTGTCTGGTCTAGACTGAGAAAGAAGTCCTGTACCTTTTGTGAAGTAAAAGTCCATCAGGTGCAGCTTTTCATGGGGTGGAGCCAACAATCCTCCAAGTAGCCTTCTTCCAACCTAAGGAGCCTTCCTTCAACTTAAGCGCCTCTTCCTCCTTCTGAAAAGCTACCTAAATCAGAGAAAGGCTGCTTAGATTGGAAGAAGGCTTCAAATGCAAGCCAATGGAAAGGTGGGATATAAACATTTTAATAAATAATTTTTAAAAAAAAAAATAGAAACTTACCTCAGTGGAGTCGTAGGACAGAATCTGTGTGGAAAAGACCATATCAGGAAAAAAAATCTCTATCCTGCTGGACATCAAGCCCAGCAAGGTCATGAAACAGAATGGAGAAAGAGCACACTAAGGGGCAAGCGAGGCCTGGATGTCATACAACCCAGAGTTCTGAAAGAACTCAAATGTGAACTTGTGGATCTCCTGAAAAAAAATGTAATCTTTCATTAAAATCTGCCTCAATTCCTGAGGACTCGAAGGTAGCTAATGTCACTCCCATCTTTAAATTGGGTTCCAGAGGAGATCCCAGAAACCAGTCAGTCTGATGTCAATACCGGGTAAGTTGGTGGAAACTTTTATTAAGGAAAGAATTAGTAGGCACATTGTTGAATAAAACCTACTGAGGAAGACTCAGCATGGGTTCTGTAAGGGAAGATCTTGTCTCACTAACCTGTTAGTGTTCTTTGAGGGAGTGAACAAACATGTGGACAAAGGGGACCCAATAGATGTTGTTTACTTTGACTTCCAGAAAGTTTTTGATAAAGTTCCTCATCAAAGGCTCCTAAGTAAGCTCAATAGTCATGGGATAAAAGGACAAGTCCTTTTGTGGATCAAAACTGGCTAATTAATAGGAAACAGAGAATGAGTATAAATGGGCAGTGGAGAGTGGTAAGCAGTGGGCTACCACAGGGATCAGTGTTCAGGCCGATGCTTTTAACTTGTTTTATTTATGATTTGGAGTTGGGAGTAAGCAGTGGCTAAATTTGCAGATGACATGAAATTGTTCAGGGTAGTGAGAACCAGGGAGGATTGTGAGGCACTCCAAAGCGATCTGTCGAGGATGGGTGAATGGGTGTCAACATGGCAACTGGAGTTCAATGTGGCCACGTGCAAAGTGATGCACATTGGAGCCAACATGTTGATGGGGTCTGAACTGGCAGAGACTGACCAAGAGAGAGATCTTGGAGTCATAGTAGATAACTCACTGAAAATGTCGAGACAGTGTGCAACTGCAATAAAAAAGGCCAACGCTTTGCTGGGGATTATTAGGAAGGGAATTGAAAACAAATCAGCCAGTATCATAATGCCCCTGTATAAATCAGTGGTGTGACCTCATTTGGAGTACTGTGTACTGGTCATCACACCTCAAAAAGGACATTATAGTGTTGGAAAAAGTGCAGAAAAGGGCAATTAGAATGATAAAAGGGTTGGGATACTTTCCGTATGAAGAAAGGTTAAAGTGCTTGGGGCTCTTTAGCTTGGAGAAACGACAACTGAGGGGTGACATGATCAAGGTTTATAAGATTATGCATGGGATAGAGCAGGTCAAGAAAGAAGTACTCTTCTCCTTTTCTCAGAATACAACTCGTGGGCACTCAATGAAATTTCTGAGCAGTCGGGTTAGAGCAAATGTCGATACCAGGTACTTCTTCACCCAAAGAGTGATTAACACATGGAATTCACTGCCACAGGAGGTGGTGGCAGCTTCAAGCATGGACAGTATCAAGAGGGAATTGGATAAACATACAGAGCAGAGGCCCATCAGTGGCTATTAGCCACAAACAACGTATATATAGGAACTCTCAGTCTGGGGCAAGTGATGTTCTGTATTCTTGGTGCTTGGGAGGGGCAACAGGGGTAGGGCTTCTAGTGTCCTGGCCCCACTGCTGGACCTCCTGACGGCACTTGGTATTTTTGGCCACTGTGTGACAGAGTGTTGGACTAGATGGGTCATTGGCCTGGTCCAACGTTGGCTTCTCATATGTTCATATGAGAGAAAATATGGCTAATAGTAATCAGCTGAGCATTGTAGGACCAGACACACTGTCTGTAACAGCTGTGGAACAGAGCGTGGGAAGACAGAGGGCCAGTAAGAACCCACATCTATAAAGCCTACTTGGGAAGCCTGGACAACTGAGACATTTTCTAAACAAGGCAAAATCCCTGGTTTTCATGCATGCAGATTATGCATTTCCAGACCAGAGTAACAGATAAAAATCATGTGTCTTTTGCTGAACTCATCATGAGCAGATGCCAAAAACGACCACTTTCATACCAGCATATTTTTTTTAATTGCAAGGTTGGAAAATAAAATCTCTTACAACTACATCACTCAAATCTTTTTACTCATGCTTTACAGAAAATTGCATCACACAAATACTTATATTTAGGTAACTGCTAGTCTACTATCCTACTGGGTGCTTCTGAATTTATCAGCCATACAATGGATGGACACACATTTTGGCTTGCTTTGAAATGATAGGCCACACATTAAACCCATACCAGGGTGCTGGACTGGCCAGGCCTATTGGGGTATATTCACATCAGCTTGTTCCCTGCTGTACCACCCAAGCATCCTTACAAAGGGGGAGGAGAAAGAAGACTGGCAAGGAGACTTTCTCCCCTTCCATCAATGAACCTGCAATGAACCTGGGGTATATTCACATCAGCTTGTTTCCTGCTGTACCATCCAAGCATCCTTATAAAGGGAGAGGAGAAAGAAGACTGGCAAGGAGACTTTCTCCCCTTCCATCAATGAACCTGCAATGAACCTGGGGTATATTCACATCAGCTTGTTCCCTGCTGTACCATCCAAGCATCCTTACAAAGGGGGAGGAGAAAGAAGACTGGCAAGGAGACTTTCTCCCCTTCCATCAATGAACCTGCAATTTGTAACATTTTGCTTTTCAGATTTCAATTCTTTCAAACTTGTGCAGACTTGCCAGTTTGGCTCACTTCCTGTTTGCCAGGCACAAACCAGGAGCTGTTTTTTCAGTGATCAGTTCAACTGTTCATCATTGTCCATTTGTGGTTGTTCAGCAGGCTGCTTCACTGCATTCCTTCCCAACCATGCAGTACAATTCAGTTGGCTTTTTGCACGTGTTCTCCTACGTGTTCTAGCTGCTCCATTCAGCAGGCAATTGTTTGTCAATAAATGCTTTGTATACTTGGCAGCCCTTGTGAGGGCAGAAAGGCAGTATATAAATTTTGTGAATAAATATAAAGAAATAAATGTGACTGCCACTAATAGCAGCAGCCTTGTATCTTCTTTCTTCCAGCAACGTTAAGAAACAGAAAACACATAACATGACATCATCACCACTGTTCTATTGGCTGCTTTATTGGCTGCTGTTTATGGGGGCCGGAAAAACTGTAGCCAGCTGACATTGCATCCTATATTTTATATTTGATATCAGAAGAGGAGGTGACTGCAGATGCTTTAGAAAAGAAACTGTTGACTTACCACTTTGTATAGAATGTATTATCTGTTTGTTTGCTGTATATATATTATCCAGCTGTCGCCAGATTATTTTCTACTGATGTGATGCATTTTTCTGCATTCTGAATCATGTCTAATATTTTATGCTTATTTCAGATTTTTGTAAACCTAGTCCAAGAGTCCATCGCTTGTTAGATGTTGCATTCTATTGACTGTATCGATTTACACGGTGTAATCTGACTTGAGTCTCCATGAGAAAGGTGGATTATAAACATAGTTAGTAAATACATAAATAAATTGGGTTTATCTGTCATCTCTTGTTATAGTCCCTTGGTTCAACAATAAACTGTTTTACAGTTCATGGACAGCATATATTAGAATCAATATGGTAGTGTGCTATACAGGAAAACAGTGAAAACCCTTCTGTTATAAATGGAGCAATGACTGATGTTCCTTGCAATCAATGAATCTGTTCATAACAAGAGGTTCTCTGGAGAGTTTCTTTAATTAGGATATTGCCTTTTCAATCTCTCCATTAGCTTATAGGTTTCCTCTTTAGAATAGATCTTCTGAGTTTTCCCCTTTGTCACCAAGTTGTGTAGTGCAAAGGGAAGAAAATTGTATTTGTTACATGTGAAATTATTCCTTTTCAGAGACATCTGGGTGCAACTGAGTGCAATTTGGAACTGATTCCCTAAATGTGCTAACTGAGGAATTCTTCTCTGATGGAGGAATATTCTTTCCTCCAGATTCAGGCTCCTTTTGCCACAAAGAGACTTCTCCTGAATGGCAAAAGAATTGTTGGATCCATTCTGCTATCTTTTGATCTCAGTTGTCCATCCATGAAACTGGGAAGTGACATATATTTCTATGTAAGTGCCAACAAGTCCCAACAGACTTATGGCGACCCTAGCAAGGGCTTTCAAGGCAAGTGAGAAGCAGAGGTGGTTTGCTATTGCCTTCCTCTGCAGAGTCTTTCTTGGTGGTCTCCCATCCAAGTACCCTTCCAAAATCTGATTGGACTATACCATGCTGCCTTCCCCAAGAGGCAATGGAGGCAGGGCTAAAATGAGGGCAGGCAAGATCAAGACTACAAAGCATTCAACACAGTTCTAGATTACAATAATCCAGGCCCTGCGTTTCACAGTTTTGTGATCAGACCTCACAAGTGCAGAATTGCATCTCAAAGGAATGCAGCAACCAGAGATTTCTCAACATGCTCCTTTATTAATGAGCACACTTCTTTTCCTTGAGTCTGTGAGAACAAGGCTGGCAATGTGCACCCACTACCAAGCAAAGCCTCATTCAGTTGTAACAACATGCACTGACCTTGTACTAAAACAGAGATAGGCAACCTTTTTTGGCGTATGTGCCAAAAAGCCTGCAACATGTCCTGGGAAAACATTGGTGTGCTGGCAAACAAAGAAGAGTGGAGAAATGTGGGTTGTACTTGGCCAGATATACTGGATGCAAGCTGGATTGTACACAAAAGAGATCACACAGCAATTAGCAAAAACCAAGGAAAGAGCTGTGCACAAAGACAAATAACACATTGCTAATGTATTAATAAAACAAGTCAGAAAGGTACAAAACTCCTATATATATATATAAACAAATTGTGAAGGTCCAGAGCATCAACAAGCTGGTAATACAGCTTGGAGTAGTTTCCCAGAAGAAAATTTCTTCTGGTTGCCTATTCATATGAACTGTATAATCTTTGCATAGGAAACCTTTGATACACCAATGTCTCAACTGTTTATGAAACATGTTATAGTTTACTGCCTCTTGAGAAAGAATACTGAAATGAAGTTACCAGTATCTGGCACCTTTGTTGGACTGTCATTGTGGAAATAATAATGATAATGATAATAATAATAATTATTATTATTGTTATTGTTATTTTCAATTTATATCCCACCTATGCCAAAGCAAACTGGCTCAAGGCAGCAGACACAATTAAAATGTGATAAAACAATAAATACAATAAAATTCACATAAACAACAATTTACATAAATTGCTAGTGATAGTGGCGGTTACTATATATGGTCCGTTGAAGAAAGGCAATATCCAATGATGAACCATAAGGGCCATAGTATGTTCAGTATCTGATGTCTCATTCATCAGTGGCAGCTCCTATTCAAAGGCCTGGTGGAAGAGGTCTGTTTTACAGGCCCTACGGAACTTGAAAAAGTCCCGCAGTGCCCTGATGTCCTCTGGGAGCTCATTCCACCAGTATCAAGCTGCCACTGAAAAGGCCCTGGCTCTCGTGATGGCCAGTCTGGTGTCTTTCAGGCCAGGGAGAGTCAGGTGATTTTGTGACCCTGACCTCAGTGGTCTCTGGGCCACATATGGGGAAAGGCGGTCTCTCACATAGGCAGGCCCCTGACCATATAGGGCTTTAAAGGTCAGAACCAGCACCTTGAAACAAATCCGGTATGTTATTGGCAGCCAGTACAGTGCCTTCAGCACAGGCTGGATATGATCTTGCATGGAGAGACCCATCGGCAGCCTGGCTGCCACATTTTGCACTAGCTGCAGCTTCTGGATTTGGGACAAGGGCAGCCCCATGTAGAGGGTGTTGCAGTAGTCCAATCTCGAGGTGGCCATAGCGTGGATCACTGTTGCCAGGTCATTGCATTCAAGAAAGGGAACAGGCTGACTTGGCAGTGGCTGCTACCTGGGCCTCCATTGTTAAGGAGACATCCAAGAGTGCTCCCAAACTCCTGACCCTCAGCACTAGCATCAATGGAGCCCCATTGAAGGTTGGTAGTGGGATCCCTACCCCCTGACCCGCTCCGACTCAGGCACAGGACCTCCATCTTCATTGGATTCCGTTTCAATCGGCTCAGTTTAAGCCAGCCCGCCACATCCTGAAGCGCCCACTCCATGTCATCTGAGGTAGAATTGGACTGACCACCCAACAACAGATATAGCTGGGTGTTGTCTGCATATTGATGACACCCTAGCCTATGCCTCTAAGCAATCTTGGCAAGGGGGTGCATGTAGTTGTTAAATAACATCAGGGATAACACTGCCCCTTGAAGAACCCTGCAAACCAGTGGGTATGTCTGTTTCCCTAACACCACCCTCTGTCCCCAACCTGGGATGAAGGAGACCAACCACTGCAAGGCAAGCCCCTGGATCCCAGTGTTGGTGAGGTGGTGGGTCAGTAACTGATGGTCGACCATGTCGAACGCCGCCAACAGGTCCAACAACAGTACAGCCATGCTGCCTCGATCCAGATGCCTCTGGAGATCGTCTGTGAGGGCGACCAGTGCTGTCTCCATCCCTGAAATTGCCCATATAGGGCAAATTGGAGACCGGCCAATAGTTGGCCAATTCAGCTGGGTCCAAGGATGATTTTTTTCAAGAAAGGGCAGACCATCACTTCCTTGAGTGCCCCCGGGAACAGTCCCTCAATGAAGGATTTGTTGATAAGATCCCTGAGGGCACCTCGCAACCCTTCGCAGCCAGCTTTTATGAACCATGAAGGGTACAGATCAAGGTAGCATGTGGTTGGGCGTACTGTTGAGAGCAATCTGTCAACTTCCTCAAGGCTAGGTGGGCTGAAATAATCCAGAACAGAACCATGGGGCCTCAAGTTCACTCACTGTCTCAACTGTGGCAGGGAGATCACAGCGGAGCAACAGGACTTTATCTGCAAAATAGCTCACAAAAGCCTCACAGCCAATTTCCAATTCCCTAGCATTTGGTCTGCCCTGTGGCAGCTATGTTAATGACTGAATAGTTCTAAACAATTGTGCCGGGCGTGAGCTAGCAGATGCAACCACAGCCACGTAGAACTCTCTCTTCACAGCTTTGACTGCCATCTCATAAACGTCCTATAGGATGCTCTTGTTGCCTCATCACAAATGCGCCGCCACCATCTCTCTAGTCATCTGAGCCCTCGTTTTATCACCCACAGCTCATCGGTGAACCAAGGAGTCCGCTTCAAGCAAGGGTGCAGAGGGCATCGGAGAGCGATGTCATCAATGGCAGCCAAGAGTCGGCCATGCCAATCCTTGACTAGCTCATCTGATGAGCCACCAGGTGGCATAGGATCCCACAGAGCCATCTGAAGCCGCTGAGGGTCCACTTGGCTCTGCGGGCAAGCTAAAATGCGCTTGCCACCCAAACAGGATCAGGGTGCCATGTTCATGTGGGCCTTCAGGGCATGGTGGTCCAACCATGGAACTGCTATAGCAGTAATCCAGTCCACTGTGACCCCCACCGCAAAGATAAAATCAGGCGTGTGACTGGCTCTGTGAGTGGGGGTTGTTACATATTGGGAGAGTCCCAGTGCCACCATGGACAACACCAGGTCTACCACCTGTGAAGAGGCCGCATCATCAGCATGGACATTGAAGTCACCCAGGACTATCAGTCTAGAGTACTCCAGTGCCCAGCCAGACACAGCCTCAACCAATCGAGGGCTCTGGCTTTGCGACTCTACATAGTATTTGACCTTATTCGTCACCAAAGAAGAATAAATGATATAAAAGAAGCAAATACATGTTGATTTCCTTAGTGTGAATAATATATTCAGGACCACAAATTCTCGAGGTAGGTTTGGACTTCCTTTTAGCCCAAGTTATATACAGCCCTGATTATAACAAAAAGGAAATATTAGCTAAAATAATCACAAAGAATGTGGATCTGTAACACAGAGAAAATATTAAGAAAACTTATTATATTACAGAATATTGTTACCTTGTCCTGGACTAGAGTTGCCAGTCTGGGTTGGAAAATACCTGGAGGCTTTGGGGATGGATCTGGGAGAGTGCGGGGTTTGGGGAGGGGCCTCAGCATGGTACAATGCCATAGAGTCCACCCTGCAAAGCAGCCATTTTCTCCATGGGAGCTGATCTTTGTCAGCTGGAGATCAGTTGTAAAAGCTGGAGATCTCCAGTCCCCACCTGGTGGCTGGAAACCCTATCCTAGACATTTTGCAAACAGGGAGAAAGTATGAGGGCATTTTTCAGTACTAACTATTCATTTTATTCAAGCCTAGAAAGATCAGCTTTTTTCACGTTAGGTCATTTTCACACCTCTCCTTGCTGTGTTGCTTTTTTTCAGAAACACTCTGAATGAAGGACATGGCCACTCCTCTTTTAGAGCTCTCCACGAGCCACTGCAGCTTGTTACTCTGCCATTACTCACCATTCAGATCAGCTCCAGGGGCTGTTGTTTGGCACAGTTATACAGACAACACCCAAAACCAGTGGGACTGGAATCAAGACATTCTCACAGCTGGGTTGCATACAAAACGGTGGTTGCCGGAGAGATGAACTGAAAGGTGAGTAGCTGACCCGTGAGAAGCAGCAATCAGTGAAAGTCCAGAAGGCAGAAGCAATTGTTACATCCTCATTGTCTTTCATTCTCAACCTCCCTTTATTATTTCCTGAGAAAATACCCATGATTACAACAGGTGGTAGAATATGAGTTGGATCCAGCCACCTCTTTCACTCCATTCCCCTTCTCACTACATATCCCATTCTGCATGGCTTTTTTCCACACAGGTGCCATGATCCCCAGCACAGCATTATTGGATGAGTGCAGGGATTCCTCCTTCCATTTTCACCTGCAGAAACACTAGTTGTATCCAACCCTATTGGTGTGTAGAGCTCAGGTCTGGATATTACAAGAATCCCATGGCGAGACAACTGAACCCTTTTCCAGTATTCTCATTATTAGGAACCTTTGTCAAGAGTAAACAGCAAGTTTTGCTCTCATTGTAGTATGCCCTCCACTGCATTTCAATCCATTGGGTTGCCAACTGAAAAGCACTAAGATCAAGAGCATATTATGAGGCCCAAATTATCTTTCATGTGATATGACAGAACATTCATCAGCGTATACCATCAAAGGTTTCACTTATAATAATGGTATTTCTCTTCTTTTCCATGAGTATTCTTGAAATAAATAAATAAATAAATAAATAAATAAATAAATAAATAAATAAATAAATAAATAAATAAATAAATGCAAAGGCAAACCTGAAGATCTCTTGCCTTGAAAATCCTACAGGGTCGCTATAAGTCGGCTGTGACTTGATGGCAAAAAAAAAAAATAATAATCTCTTTACAGAAATGCCCTATCATTCTGCAGTATGTGTTTTTCACATACTGCAGAATGATAGCAGCATGGGAGTGGGCTGTTCCTCATTTTATTGACATAAGGGTTCAAGGCACCCAGATATACTATCTAGTTGTAATCATTAGTACATTCTTCATAAGGCAGATCCATATTACTATATTCAGATCACAGGGCCGGGGCTGAGAAGGTGAGAAACTATCTTGTTTGCCTACCACCACCAAGTTGAGTTCATGGTAGATGTGAAATTCCAACCAGAGTCTCGGTCAGTAACTCAGTTTGTTCTCAGGAGGTAATGGCTCATATTCACTTATAAGAAATAAAATAAAGGTTGTACACTCAGAGATGCCATCGGAATGTAGGCTAAACCATCACTAAATATCTATCTTTGACAATAACAACTGAGAGACGCAAACTTTTTCTTACCTGCTTAGCCACACAACCACATATCCACATCAGCCCAGCGTAGGTTGTGGTTGCTGGTTACTCTAAAGCACTTTCAGGATTCTCAGTTCAGGTACTATTACATGCTCATTATCCACTAGGTTTGGTGAACATGCACAAGGGCTGGCATCTATAATCAAGTCACATTAAATTCAACACATTGAGCAAGCACCCTAGCAATCTGGTCCCACTTCCAAACCTTCTCATCTGAGTGCCTCACTTGCAAAGTTAATGTCACTTTTAGTATGATTTTTAAAATGTGAGCAATTCATTAAGTGGAGACTGTTCTGAGTGCCACTTGTGTAAACACTATTGACTTTAGATCGTGATGGGTTTGTCTGTAGCAGTTTGTCTGTAGCAGTAGAAAAGAGCAAGAGTCCAGTAGCACCTTCAAGACTAAGAAAATATGTGGCAGGAGATGAGCTTTCATGAGTCACTGCTCACTTCTTCAGCTTATTCCCTGCCACATATGTTGCTAGTCTTGAAGGTGCTCCTGGACTCTTGCTCTTTTCTGCTATTGACTTTGTCAATGCAATGTTGTACCATCTGCACAAGGGCATCCAGCCCTGCTGGTAAGATGCATCAGAATGAAACTACAAAGGCAGGAAGCAGTACAGGCCCGTAGCTACAGTGGGGCATTTCGGGGCCTGGCCCCCTGACTCCCTGCCAAGGCCCCCTGACTTCCATGCAGCCCCCAGGCCCCCCAACTCTCTGGGCCGCCTGGAGGACTCCTCACTGCCTCCTTCCCCAAACGCAGCTTGCTTCCCACGTAGGAAAGTGAGTTTTTAAATATTTTATTTTATTTTATTTATTTCATGATGCCAGTGTCCCCCAACTTATTTAAAGGCCCCCGAATTACAAAATCCTGGCTATGGCCCTGAAGCAATCATTTTAAAAAAGCTTTCTGTTTCTTTACCTTTTATACAACATTGCTGTGGGAGGACACCACTGATGCACCATTTATGGAACTGGATGCTCTGGTTTGGGATGGCCAAGTTTTGATAAAAACTCACTGCAGACATATCCTGTGATCCAGTAAACAGTATCAGGCTTATTGCATTATTATAATTTATATGTATGTACAAAAAGAAAAAGAAAATAAGATTATCTCTCAGAATTTGCCCCCCAGAATCGAGCTAGGATCCATATATACGCACAATGTCCCCTTCTCAGTACCAAAGCCAGCACTGCATATGTGTGACAGTGCTTAAAAAACTAGAACCCTGCAGGAGGAGGAGAGGAGTGGGCAGAATTCAGCTCCCCCCGGCCGCCCACCCTCCTTATCTGACAAACTGCTGGTTGGTGGAATTTTATCTTTTTATAAGAGCTACATCAACGTAGCCCTGACTCTTACACTGGGAAGGGAAATTGCACATTATAAGGTTTCCAGCTGGATTATGGGGGAAGAGTTTTTGAAATGGCTGTACTGTGCATGCTGTTTAGCTTCGATTGCTTGGACATGATCAGGACACAGGTATCTTTTGGTCTGTTTTGTCTAACTGGAACATGCCGAAACCACAGGAAATGAAGTGCTTGACTTTGGCAGGATAATGCCCATGTTCAAAAACATTTCATTTATGAAGTGATTGATGTTAGGCGTAACATTTTGCATCACAAATGAGTTGATGGTTTTAGTCTGGACAGAAAAAAATGGATTGCATGCACACACAAATTTTACTAGACAAGTAAAAATGCTTCACAATAAAATCCATACAAAACCACAGCACACTGCATGGGATATATCTCCTTTATAGGTTAAATTAGAAGTCTGCAAGCAGTGTGATTCGGACGAAACATCAAGGGCGCAGAATGAGACAACCACCAAGGTATTGACACAGTATATTAGGCTAGTCAAAGACTCTGCGGAAGCTTCTCCCTCAATTAAGCGATAATTTCCCCAGCTATCCTGCCAGTCATTGCACACTGTATGAATTCAGACAGTGGCTGACTCACGACCTTAAGGGAGTTCAAGAGTCAGATTCTCTAGCAAGATGACATTTGATGTTGGATTAACAAGCGGGATCTCAGCCCATTTCAGAATGGTTAAGCAGTATCGGAGAAACCGTTAGTGGTGATGAAAAGAAGGCAGAGGGCAAATTTTATTGTACATTTGTTTGATCCCCAGAGTGATCATATTAGGCAGGTGCTCCATGTAAATAATGAAAGAGGGTGGCTTGCCAACCAACGCTGCCGAAGCCAGATCAACATGCTTGAAAAGTGATGGGCATTCCAAAGCTATGAGGTCTGAAGTATGGATCATTGCTGACATCTGTTTGGGATATGCTATTGAAGACAGTATGGTGTAGTAGCTGGAGCATCAGATTAGGCATGAGGAAAATCAGATTCAAATCCCCATTCAGGTATGAAGCTCACTGGGTGACCTTGGCCCTGTTACTCTCTCTCAGCCTAACTTTCCTTATGGGATTCTGTGATGATAAAATGAAAGATGGGAGCTATTTTGTCCTGAGCTATTTGGAGGGAAAGTAGGTGGGACACCTTCCCCCAACCCTAAAACCCAACACAACCTCTCTCAGACTCAAAAGTACAGGTAAGTTAGGCAGTCACAGGTTTGCCAGCAGTCTTGTCCTTATTTGTTTTTACAGGACCCCTGACTCTTTTACACCCTTGGGTCACCTTTCTATTTCCCACCATCAGACTGGGCAGCCCAGTTCCCCTTTCAACCACCCCTCACCCAGATATTTCCCAGAGCTATTTGTGTTAGGGATAAATAGTTCCTTAGTAGACCTCAAAGACGGTGTCTGTTGTCCCCATAAGACTATACTACACTACGCTTTCAGTATTAAAAATCTTATTTTGATCACATTCAGTTCCATTGTTCAATATGTCCCTATATGTAGCTCTCTTACTGTTTTGATATTCCTTGGAACACTGTGATTTTATTGTTTTTGCTCTTATTTGAATACCTTTGTATTTGTAAAGTACATTCTCAGTGGAAAGGAAATGCTAAAGATGTTGTTTAAAGCGGGTGAGGGGGTAAGCTTTTGGTCTCCAAACAAGCTAGCTGAGGATGTTGTTAACTTTTGAGCTGTTGGTATGCTAGAGGAGGATGTTAATATAAAAAGAGAGCTGACAACACATTCTCAACTCAGAGGGCTCTCTTTTTAAAAATAAAATTACATGGGAGTTAAATAGACATAAAAATTAAATAGGACTTAACAACATTTAGAGGTAGTGGATCCCCCACTCACTTGAGATTATTAAAGATTTTTTGATAAATGAATTAAAACAATTAGAGGAGAGAATTATTCAAACGGGGGGGAGAGATCAGTGAAGATACTTGAAGCCTGTGACAAACAGTTGGATAGGAAATTATCTGACATTATTTGTTGAGTCGATTAATAAGTCAGAAGACTGGTTGAGAAATTTCACAGTTTTTCCATCATCAGAAAGAAATGGGGGAGCAGTCTTCAAACTTTCTTATGCTAGCCATTTTGACTGAGAAGAACTTTATCTTTAAAAGCACTTTTCTCATTCCAAAAGGCAACATATTTTGTAGGAGTTTTTTCCTCCAGTGCTTCCTGATGGAAAAATTGAGAAAGGCCTCAGACTTTTTCATGCTATGAATTTGGAATGAATGGGAAAAAAAATTAAGACAAGAAAATATTTCATAGGAGGATTTTTTTTCCCCTAGAGCTGGGCATGTCTCCTATAAACACTCACCAAAAAATTCCTTGTTGATCCCAAATGTGTGGAAAATGGGCACACAGGCCACCTTTCCTCTGAAAATGGACCCAGTCCCGTGCTGATACCACCCAACACAGTTGTGATAGATACAAAGGAGATTTTTTTAAAAGTCCACACACAATGCGATGCAAAGAGAGGGAGGGATGAGCAGGAAAAAGTCCACATGCACCAAATGGATCTGAGTGGCACGGCCAGCCTCTTTAAATGCAGACAGGGCAGACCTGAGGGAAAACCCCTTCTGTAAAGTCTGCCAGCCCTCTCTGCTCCCCCAGCCATGTAGGCAGTTGTAACAGCTTATAAAACCAACTCTTGACAGCAAGTTAGAATGCTAATAACAATTCAGCAGCAATAATTCTTATGTACAAGCTATTCTAAAACTAATACTAATAATAGAAATACTTGCCACAATCATTTTCCAATATTTAACACCATATGAGCACTCCCACCACATATGAAACGGTGGCATTATTGATAGCACAATATATTTATACATGGACAATGTTGCATTAAATCATCCAATTTAAAAATGTATATATATTTAGATTGGTATAAAGTTAGATCTTCTTTAAGCCCTGGACATTTCCCATTAAGCTCAGTATTAGTTAATGAACAATCACAGCAAATTCAGAATCTAGATGAATTTAAGATATATAATGGAAACTCTGGTACAAAATTATCAGGCATTGAACTATGAAGAAATTTGAGGACAGTTCATCATTATTCCAGGTTGTTGTTTTTCTTCAGATCAGATACTGGGCAAACACTGTACTACTGTCGTAAAGTCAAAAACACAATCTGAGTTTATATGAGCACTGATCAGTTACCTGGTGGTTTAATCCCTTGTATGTGTTTCTTTAAATTACATTAGAAAATGGAATAGCAATTTAGAGATCAATATTGATTTAAAAGAATGGAGGTAGATTTTGTATTGTGCAGTATCTAAACTTATCTTTATGAGTTTAAAAGAAAATTTCAATAAACGTTGGTTTCAATGGTGTCTTGTCCTGCATAAGTTATCCACTATATAGAGAACTATGCAGGAGCTAGTGTTAGTGGTTTGGCTCACCTATGATAGATTTTTACATATTTTCTGGTCAAGTTAAAAAGTTCAACCTTTTCGGATATTTATAATTCAATTTGTTAATGTCAGATGGTGAGGCAAAAGTTATTCCACTGGGTTACTTAAAAGAGCATGTTGCCCTTTCAAATGTACAACTTATTTTCAGCTTGTTTACCACAACTAAAATTGGCAATAGCAGCAAAAAGGGAAAAGTTAGAGCTTCCTTCAGAGGGTGAATTATTCCATTTGTGGGAATATTGCATTATTAACTAAATTAACATATTAATCACTGGGCCCAAAGAAATAATTTTCAATGTTCGGATAAATGTATTGCATGTTGGGTTTTGTTTGTGATTTTTTAAAATAATCAGGTAAGAGAGAAAGTGTTTTCTTACGTATCTTATGAGTTATTATGATGCCTTTTTCTTTCTATGATTGGAAGTATATGTTTCAGAGGGTGGCCATGTTGGTCTGTAGTAGAAGAGCTAGATTCAAGTCCAGTAGCACCTGGAAGACCAACGAGATTTTTGGGGGTATGAGCTTTTGAGAATAAAAGCTCTCTTGACTTTCAAAACCTTATAACCTAAAAATTTTGTTGGTCTCTAAGATGCTACTGGAATCTAGCTGGTAGTATATGTGTTGTTTATATATGTTATATTTTTATTTTGAAAAATCCAGTTAAAATTCTTATTCCCACATGAGCTTTTGTGAATCAGAGCTCACTTTTTCAGATACACAGAAGTATCCATCCAAAGCAGCTAAATGTATGTGTTACATTTTTATAATACGTGTGTCTCTTGCCTTAGAGTGTGAAACCACTTCACGTCCATTATCTCTGCAATACATACAGCGGCCATTTACGATAGGTGGTGAGCATTATCTTTCCACAGGTAAGGGAGAGCAATATATTGTGCTTCTTGGAGAAATTGTGGGATTAAAATGTGGTAGACAAATGCTGAGTCTGAGAGGGGGTGGCTTGTCTAAAATTAGGTATTACAATAATGACTGTGGTGGGATTGGAACCAGTGGACTTCCTGGCTCACAGTGTACAATCTTAGCCACTAACTCTAGGGGTGTGATTGGAAAAAAATATTGTTTTATTTTTGTAACATAATTTAAGAAAGGGAAGGTGCATTGGTTTTAAGAATTCTCAAAAATGTTCTTGTCGTACCATGAAGATTCATCAGGTTCCATTTCCATTAAGAGCAGATCAGATGTCATTCCATTGTTTTCCATCCATGGAAAGTGGCAGATCTTCCTGAGAAGACTTTTCACCAAATGCAGTTTAAAATATTTACCCCCCTCCAAGGAAGACTGTGACTGGCCAAGGAAACTCACCTGATTGGTCTCTGGGCTAAGACTGGCTGGGAGAAATGCTGTTTCCCAGGGACTAGGAAGAAGCATTTTAAAAAAACAGGCAGGTGGGCTCCATTAAATTTCTGACAATTCATTCACTATGTTAAGAGATCCAAGAATCATCCAAGAAGGCTTTGATTGTCTTGGTTCTAGCTTACCTGATCCCATGCTGGGTAAGCTGGATGACAGTGTAGGCAATACCCGAGAGCACAGTCCACATACTCAAAAAACTAACGCTGTGTCATTCTAGCACCAGAACAAAGCAAACTAATATTTTGCATTTAAAGCCTAGTAATGTACACAGTTGAACTTACTTTGCCCCACTGTTGTGCTTAGTAGGGTTGCCAATTCCCCATTGGGAACTTCCTGGAGATGTAGGGGCAGACCCTGGTGAGGGCAGAGTTTTGGGAGGGGAGGAAGCTCCACATGGACATGATGCCATAGAGGTCATCCTCCAACACTGCCATTTTTTAGAAGGAACTGATCTCTGTAGTCTGGAGATAATTTGTAATTCCAGGAGAACTCCAGGCCCTACCTTGAGATTGGCAACCCTTAGGGTTGCCAGGTCCTACCTGTGATTCCACAGGGGGTTCCTGGGTCTGGCCTGGGATGTTCTGCTGCACGCACAAAGTGCACGCAACATGATGATGTCACCTGAAAGTGATGCAACACAAGAAGAAACAGAAGAAACAGTCTCAAATGTAATGACAGGAAAGTGACATCATCATGTCGCTGACATCGAGCGGGGGATGCTCTAGGTTTGGGGCAAAACTCTATGGGGTTTTTGTTTCAAAACCATAGAGTTTGTCCAAAAACTAGAGCCTTACCACCCCCAAGGCTAGTGACATGATATCATTTCCAGGTGATGTCATCATGTCAGGGACATCACCCAGCAATGTCCCAGTTCTGAGGGTAGAGATTTCCCCACTGGCCAATGGCAGATCTAAGCCCCAAAAATCAGGGGAACTCCCACCTGGACTGGGGATCTGGCAACCCTCGCAATTCTATTGCTTAGGCTGCTGGCTATCAAAACAGGAGAAAAGGAATTTCAAATGAAGACCATCTGGCTGTCCTACTTGGTTGCTGTGTCTGGCAATTTTATCATGCATGTAACATCTAACCAGATTTCACCACTTCCTGTAAGGCTGCCAGAAGTTTCTTATGTTAAAAGAATGACCTTTATTCCAGAATATCCCTCATCAGCGTATATTGTAGAACAGATTTCCTGGTTCTGTAGTCAAGTGTCCTCTTTTTTATTATTATTTGAAACCCTTTGCTGTTGCCCTGGCTAATCATTGACCTCACCAGGCAAACGTTTCAGACAACTTTTGGTCTAGTTCAGCTGTGTGTGTTCACAGGAACACACTATAGGAACTAGTTCATTGCTGCCCCAAACTCTCTCTATCTGCCTATCTCAGCAGCTCCTATATCCCTGTCCTAAAAAAGCTACCTGACATCAAGGGCAGAGACACTTGGATAAACCCAACAATGTAAAAGAAAAAAAAATCTCCCAGATCTTTTCAATGCTCTTGTGGATAACTTCTGTGACACTACTGATGGAGGTATTTATTTGTAAAGGGGAAGCACTACTTGTACCTCTTCCTGATTTGCTTTTCATTTTCATCTGTATTCAACTGATAGCCTGAATTATTACTAATTATTCTCACTATCCATTAGTTCAGTTCCAGATCAGGGCTTAGCAGAAATATATAAACATTGGCTTACACTCTGGTTCCGGCTCAAGAAGCTGGTTGCCTTTATTTCTGGTTCCCTGTTTGTTTTATCTTTTAACAAACCACTCCGTTTTCCCCACCAACCTGCTTTGAATATTTTTCTGAAGAGGGCTGTTCTGCCTCTGTTCCAGTCATTCCATTTGAGACTGTTTCTTCTTGTGTTGCATCATTCAGGATGCAGCCAAGTGCCGCCAATATTCACCAGCCACTGTGAAAGGACCAGCAGCAAGGCCACCTGAAACCTCAACTGGCACTACCGCTGCATGCAAAAGATTTGTTTCAATTTGTTTTGCTTCACCATCACTGCTATCTGCAATGATACGGAGAAACCTAAATACTGCATCTTATATCATATTCTCTCTGTTTAAATAGATACATTTCCTTTGTGTGGGCTGGCAGCTGCTGAATTTTCCTGATAATAGAAATGCCCCAGACGTCCCTATGCTGAAATATCAGCTTGTTTTCTTTCATCCAGGATCTGACTACTTTATTAGGCTTTACCAAACACTTTGAGTCTGAACATTTAGTAACTACATTTGCACGTCAAGGTAAAAAAAATAGAGATGCTGGTACAGTAATTTGTGTGTTTTCTAAGTGTAGGAAAATTTATGTTTCAAACATTTCCAAAACAAGGGGGTGGCTGACCATAAGACTCCATAGAAATTGTTTTTCTAAAATTGGGAGGAGAGTGCAGACTACCAGACTCCTTAGAAATCATTTGTCCACTACCTTTTTTGTGCAGCATAACACAAGTGTTCCTATTTTCATCTAACAAAAGTAATGGGGATTTTATTTTGCTTAAAATGGATTCCCGCTAACATAGCAGTTAGCATTTACCACAACCTAACCATAATCTTTGCTCTGCCAGTTGCGGTCACCCTAACACCATGAGAAAATGAGTGAGTTGCTTTACTCACTGGTCTGTTGATTGACTGCTACCATTTATTTTACTGAAGGAGTTTATGTATTTTAAGTGTCAATAAGCTCCAAAAGCAATTTCTAACAACAATAAAGTCCAAAGTACAAAAATTCAGTAAGATCAAATTTTATCAAACATGAGCACTAGTAAGATTAGACTAAAGCTACTACTAAACATTCAGACTAAAAACCAGGGGCAAAATACTTAATAGAATTGTGAAAGATTTAAAAATACAACTAGAAAAAGATACAGAACATTTAACAACAAAACTGATTAAGCACAGACAATTCATAAATGCCTGGCCACAGAAAGCTTTGTCCTGGTGCCAAAAAAGTCATCAAGATTTCATGCCAGCGGAAAGTTGCCTGTAATATGTTCTATCAGTGCATGCAATGTGGTTAGTAGCAATTTAAGAACACAAAAACAGACTAGTGGTCCATCTAGTCCAGCATCCTTTCTCACACAGTGGCCAACCAGTTGTTCTGGAGGGCCAGCAACAGGGCACAGAGGCCAAGGCCTTCCACTGATGTTGCCTCCGGCTTGTGGGAATCAGAGGCTGACTGCCTCTGAACATGGAGGTTCCTCTCTTGCTTTTCTTCTGAAGATAGGGGCATGTGAAATAGGGCCTGTAATGAGCATAGGTATAAGGAGGTTCATATGGGAAAGGTGGTCCAAGGGGAGAACAGAGAGAGCAAGTGATTTTAGTCCCATTCACAAAAAAACTGCATTGTAAGAGAACACCAAAATTTGATGTAGAAAATCTTGTGTTTCCAATAATGGTCAAGCAAATGTTTCCTAGAAGCTCACGAGCAAGGCATCACTGGAAGGCACACGTGACTGCAAACTTGCTGAGAGTTGGGGCATGATCAATGGAAAGTCTCCTAGGACCCTCTGCACACTGACTTCATTTAGAAGAAAAGCAAGATTATAAATGTAAAAAATAGATAACTAAAAATTGCATGCTATTCTGGCAGATGGAAAAGTTGAATCCAGATTCCCTTAGAAGCCACCCCAACTAACCACACCAAAATAGCTAATTGACAGAAAGGGAACCGATTATTGTACAGCTATCTGAACTGTCTTCATTGAACCAACAGCAACAGAAATCTGAGTAATGAGGAACATCAGAAAGTTGCATTGGGCTCATTAGGATTGTCAGGCCCAGCCTGGAAACCAACAGGAGATCAGAGGGGTGGAACATGGGGGGAGGGCTTTCAGTGCCAAAGTGACATCATTTCTGGAAAGTGATGTCATTCCTCTCTAGGAATCACCAAGATCTCTATGGTTTTATCATAATGTTTCCAGCAATTCCAAGGCAGGCACGTTGTCACTTCCACATTTCCCCCAAAAGTAACATCCCTCCATTGGCCCAACAGCCATTTCTTTGTTTTTCTCCTACTGTTGCTGGGGTTGCAGGAAATGAGGCAGGGTAGGAGATCCACAACCACCACTGGGGGACTGGCAACCCTGAGGTCCATCGGTACTGGATCTGTAGACACTGTCATATGATCCATCTATCTAGCACATTTTGCTAGTGATAACATTTGTTTAAATAATTAAATATTGTTTTAATGCACCACCTGTGCAACTGGAAGAGAAGAGGCACAACTTTGATCTCTCCCCTGGTGTGGAATTCTCTTGTCATCTACCTCCATGTAGCCAAATTGACATATCTTGTTAAATCTTACCTAGCGGCAGACATTAAATTGGAATGTACTAAAGAGATAATGGCTAGCAATACAGCTGTTGCCTCTGCTTGCACAATGACTTATTTACAAAGCGAAAAGAAAGTGTTTTTTGTTGTGGTGGCTGTTTTCAAACCCACAATCAAACATCTTTGTTCTTTCGTTTCTTCAAAGCCACACAATTGTCACTTGCATAATGTTTTTTACTTCGATTTTTAAATTTTGTTTACAGATTTGATTTTTATACATTCAGGGATTGTAGGGAAAGATCTCATTTCTTGTCATGATGTGTGTTGTCCCCAAACCAATAAATATTTTATGCATGTAATGCATTTATCAACTCTGCTGTATAAAAAGTATGTAAGATCCTCTGCAAGGGTGTCGAAAACACCTTGGTATTCAAGGAAACCAAGCAACCTCCTGGGTTTTTTCTCCACCACGAAATTTATCTTTATATCTTATCCATCAAATTAGTGAGAAGTGACAACTGTTCCATTATCTCTAAGGATAAGGAAGACTACGGTCCCAGAAGAAATGCAACATTGATAAAGGATAGAAGATTTATATATAGTTTCAAATTATTAGTCTTTGGGAAAGAAGATTCTCCTCTTAAGCCAACATGAACAATGTAGCTTCAACATATTCACACAGCATTTCACTTCATACCAAGGCTGAAGACAGATGACAGGTGGTGGTTGTTGTTTTAAGGTAGGGCTAAGCAGAATGGTCTCCAGTGAATATTGTCAGTGTAAAAAAGGGGTGGCTTTTCAGGTTTAAAGTTTCCTACAAGGCCTCCAAAAACTTGCCTTTTTGCACAAATGTGATGCTGTTTTCAACCCCAGTTTTCAATGCCACTTTCTGTCTGAACACCCCATTCATCCTAGTAAAAGTCATGTCATAAAACAGCACATGAAGCTTGGCCACATGGTGACAACACTGAGGCCAAACACAGCTAATTCCGAATGAGGGCAGTGCTTCCAGAAATTCCACTGCACTCACCCTGAACTAGATTCATTAGTCCTTAGTGACATCATTACATGACCAAAACTAATGGGTTGCATGATAATATCACTGTTTCTTTTTTTTAATTATATTTTTTATTGATTTTATCGGTTTCTTTACACCACATAAGGAGCTGCGGTGGCTCAAGTGGTTAAGACGCTGAAGTGCAGGCTGTGGAAGGTCAGTAGTTCAGCAGTTCGAGACCCGGGTGCCGCATGATGGGGTGAGCTCCCGTCTCTAGTTCCAGCTCCTGCCAACCAAGCAGTTCAAAAGCAAGAAATTGCAAGTAGATAAATAGGTACCACTTCAGTGGGAAGGTAACAGCGTTCCGTGCACCTTGGTGTTTAGTCATGCCGGCCACATGACCACTGAAATGTCTTTGGACAGCGCTGGCTCTTCGGCTTTGAAATGGAGATGAGCACCGCAACCCTAGAGTCGGATTCGACTGGCTTTCGAGCAAGGGAACCTTTACTTTACCTTTACACCACATATTGTTTAGCTTCTTACAATTTTCTTCCCCCTCCCCTCCCTCCCTCCCTCCCCTCCCTATCTTCCTGTTGTCCTTATTCCTTTATCTCCAGCCACGGGCACAAAGTCTGAATCTTCCCCCGAATGTCCTTTCTTCCCTCCTTGGATACCCAGTCAAAATAGGTCTTCCATCTTTTCTGGATTTCAGCGGATTTCCCTTCCCAAATTGTCTCCTTACGCAGAGTTGCCACGATGTCTGACTGTATAAAATCAAGCAGATAGCTATGCCAGATTTCAGCTGTCCATTTACTTTTATCCTTCCAACCCCAAGCTATAGCTGCTTTTCCTGCCAATATCATAGCCTTCACTAAGGTTTGGTCTTTCTTATCCAGCCTCAGGTTCCCCATTGTACTTATCAGCATTAAGTTAAAATCTATATTTAAGTTAATTTTAGCTACCTTCCTTATAACTTTGATAATTTCTAGCCAGAATACCCTTACTTCACTGTACTCCCACCACATGTGTGCGAACCAGCCTTTAGATTTTCTACAGTGCCAACAAAAAGAGCTTAATCCTGGAATCATGTTAGCCAATTGGGCTGGCGTCTTATACGATATCACTGTTTCTAAGAAGGGCTATTTTATCAAATCCTAGTAAAGGTCATGTCATAAAACACCACATGAAACTTGGTTGTGTGGCGACAACACTGAGGCCAAACAAAGCTAATCCCAAGTGAGGGCAGTGCTTCCAGAAATTCCATTGCACTCACTCTGAACTAGCTTCGTTATTCCTTAGTGACATCATTACATGACCAAATCTAACGGGTTGCACGTTGATATCACTGTTTCTAAGAATGGCTATTTTATCAAATACACTTCATCAAAATAAAATGGCCTTGTAGAAAGTTGCCTATCATAACACTGTCTAAGCTACAGCCAATTAGTGTTGAGCTCATAATGTAGTGCTGCCTTTTCTACCTGAATGACCAATACAGAAGGGCCTGCAGGTTGCTGAATGTGTATCACAGGAGTGGCACATCTTTTTCTCTGTAAATCCCCTTTGTTTTTTTAAAAAATAATAGGAATGGTGGTACATTTCATATGTTCATATGAACATATATTTCATATGTTCCTAAAACATCCCTCTTCCCATATTGGTTCAGTGCAGTGGAAAGTGGCATACTGGAGAAATCATTGTTTATAATGTGTGCCTGAGGCAGGCTTGCCAGTTTCCCACCAGAGGCAGTAGATCTTCTGCCATGACTCCTGTTTCCTGCCACTGCTCCTACAGTCGGAGAAAAATCCTGTAAAAAAATCACCAGAGGGTGACAGCATAAAGTTGCCTCCAGTGGAAACCCTTAAGTTATGCCAGTTCTCTCTAGGAATCACCAGAAACTCTGTTCCTAGAGTGGTATGGTATTTTTTCCAGGTTTTCCCCAGAAGTGTTGTTTTACCAATGTACCTGCCCCCTTGCAGTCACACCAGTTGCCAGCCATTGGCTGGCAAAACTTACTTGAGGAGGTCAGGAAGCCTCCCACACATTTATTGTTCTGCAGGATATGTAACATGGAATTGTTCAAGACGGCAGTTTTATGACTTATCTGTTTTACTGCATTGTTTTCTAATTTTTGTATGTGAAGCCCATCCTGCATTCCGGGTGTGATCCCTCCCGTGGCCATGGCAACTCAAGGTGGTGGAGGTCCGACGGCTCTGGAAGACGAAGCCTATAAAGAAGAGGGGGAGCATTGGGGCCTCAGATAGGTAGGGGACAGAGTTGACAACACTCTGTAAGTCCCTCTACCCCTGTGCATCAGCTTCCCAGCTTCTCAGCAGCCTTCCTGGACTCTTTCTCTCTCTGGCCGCGTCAGGTGGTTCTGAGCATGTCCTTCCTCCCCAGCCCCTTTGCTTCCCTCTCCTTTATACCCAGTTCCCTCCCCAGCACCATCTCCAATCCCCACCTCCACCCCGGTCCTTCCAGCCCCGCCCCCCCCGATGCTGTCCCTACAGTCTGGGTGTGGCCAGGGCTATGCCAGCTGTGGTCCTGTCGATGTGGGGCTGTGCTGCCACCACCAGCATGCAGGGTCCCAGGTGTCCTCTTGGTCCGTGGATCTACTGTGTGAGTTGGTGGTCATCAGGATCCCTGGGGGGCATGGGCAACGTCCTGGGACCCAGGAACTGGGACATTGTAATCCCATTTTTTCACTATTTATGGTATGTCCTTATACTTTTTTTCTATTTGCAGTGTTTCCTAATTTTATAATCCCATTTTATTGTACATTTTATGGTGTTTTTATTGTATTGTTTTTAAATTCTTTAATCCACCCTGAGTCTCAATAAGAAAGGCAGACGATATGTAAATAAATCATCTCTATTTACAGGTTGATGTAGTCCTTCAAATACCAGCAAAACTTGCTTGACCAGAGATGGAAGTGGGACAGGGGAAACAACCGTGTCGGCCACATGTAAATACAGCCATATTCCTTCCATTTTCTGAAAAAAGACAAAACTTTCTTTAAACCCTTAATGAGACAGATTCTCTTATCAGCTACCTCCCACTCAACCCAATTGTCATTTGGGATGAAAATATCTGGTCTGAGTGCTAAACTATATTTAAGATTTGTATTTTCAGAACAGCTTAAGAGGCTATTAAAGTCCTGATCAAACCCCATCAAGACTGAGTACAGTTTTCCCCAAAATAGTGGTAATAATGTTAACATAATATTACCAACCTCACCCCAATCCAAATAAAACATAAATATTTTTCCCCCTGCTATTTCTAAGCCTCATTTGGTTTCTGCAAGGGGACTGGATCTGGGGCTGGCAGTAATTGGTAGAATAATGATGTTTATCCTCTGCTGAATGAAGAGTTGGCTGAAGATTTGGCATGAAGAGCCCAGAATGAGAAAAAAGAGAAGAGTGAGTAAAGGAGCATCTGTGAAGTCAGTGTCCAAATATTCCGTAGCGTGCATTGCTTGTTCTTACCTATCATGTAAATCAAAATGAAAGACGTTGACAGTAGAGTAAGGCAGGAGGCTCTGGTGAATGCTGATTTACTCTCTACCCTTAAGGCTGCAGCGGCATCTTACTTCTCTTGACCTAATTTCCAGTATAGGCTTGGCACCTCCCCCAGGTGTCCATTGCTCATTCATGCTTGCTAATTTATTGTCAGCCTTCAAAAAAAAAAAATGATTGATGGCCCTGTGTATTTACTTTGAAAATTTATACCCTACTTCTGCCATGTAGAAAGTGGCTTCCAAAAATAACACACCATAATAATCCATAATTCTACATGACAAGCAAACTAATCAGAGTAAAATGCTAATTCTAAGCAACCTCAAATGTCAACCTTCAAAAATAAAAATTCTGCCCAATAAAAAATAAACTCAATTAATGCTACAAATTAAAAGAACCACCATGCCCAACAACAGAAACTCTGTCAAGGGCAGCTTTTTAAAAGAAGAGCTCAGTATTAGTCATGTTTAATTTCTGAAGGCTCTTTGAAATGAATCAGCCTTACCTCTTGCTGGGGATGGTACCCTATATTATACCTCATCTGGTGAGCCATTTCAAGGTGCTGCCACCAAGAGGACTATAAATCTTCTGCACCTCCCACAATGAGAACATCTCTAGTAGAAGACATGGGCTGATCTGACTTGGCAGATGGGCCATTTCTTCGAGTCGTGGTTCATGAAGGGCTTTAAAGGTGAAAAACTGGCTTGGTACCTGGAAAAATATATAACCAGTGTAACTGTTGTAAGATTCATGTTAAATATGCAAGAAACCTTGTCCCAGCTAGAAGGCAGGCTACATTCTATACAAGTTGTACTTTTCAGGTTAGATTTCCCTTTTGAATTTGTCTAATTGCAGGCTGGCCTGGTCTCATCAGATCTCAGGAGCTAAGCAAGGTCAGCCTTGGTTAATATTTGGATGGGAGACCACCAAGGAAGTCCAGGGTCCCTATGCAGAGGAAAGCAATGGCAAATCAGCTTGAAACCAGTGGTGAAATGCCTAAGAACTTTGAAGGGAGGTTCCAAGAAAGGGTTGATTCTCCATTAGGTAAGAGTTATTTGTGTGACCATTATTGGAATACTCTATATATTGAATTTTACTTAGAATATTATGAGTGCAGTTACTTGTATGTTTACGTTATTATGTAATTGTATTTATGAAGGAATCACTGAGGATTGCTGTATCTGAATATACTTTATGGATGTCTACGTGTATCTTGGAAACGTTGAATTCAGCATGATTCTTGAAGAAATTATTGAAACGGATTTATAGCCAGGGGTCCGTCAAGTCAGTTGGCAGAGACACTACTATATCCTTACAATTCAAGGACTTTTTGTATGTATTATTACAACTTGTTTCTGGAAAAACTCCACCTGTGAATTTCTACCTGCCTATTTATTGTGTCATAGGAATATTTTTCTGAGTGCTACATATGTCATATCTATATAATTTATTAAATCATTGATTTTTGGAATTAAAATTTGGGCACATGCATTTTTTTCTTGTTTACATATATGCTGTGCCACCGCCTTTCATCTTGTGATCCTCAGCTAAAGCAGGCTGGCCCACGACAGCTGCTGAGAGCGAGGAGGGAGGAAAGGCAGCCTCAGTGAGCCCACCCAGAGCAGCTTCGGGAGAGCTGCTGAGAGCAGGGGAAGGTGGCAGGCCTGGCAGCTGCAGGGGAGACCAGGGACCGCACTGGACCTGGAGAGAAAATGTGTGGAGGAGATGGGATTCCCCCCTGTGAGTATTGCAGGCCCCTACTTGTACCCCTGATTGCCAGGTGTGTATTGCATATTGCCTTGATGTCCTGCCTGCAAGTTTCCCACAAAGGCCACCCTGAATGGATGTGAATATAAATATGAACAAACCTGGCCTCAGTTAGAGGATGCTGGACTAGATGAACCATTTAGCCTGATCCAGTAGGGCCCTTCTTACCATCTTATATTCACAAAGGAAAAGAAGATGAAAGGATGGGTGGAATAGGAGGTCACAGCAGCTGTACTGAAGCTTCAACAGATAGACATGGTCTCTGGGTTGATAGTGAGCAATTTAACTCTCAGTTTTGTGCCATTTCCCACCCACATTAATGGGCAATTTCAAACAACACAGCACCACACGGACTGACTAGCAAAGCAGAATGGTGGATTTCTCTATGTGGCCACTCGTTACAGATGCCCATCTGTCCACATGGATGGAACTACCACATGGTGAGAGTATAAGCAGCCACCATCTGGCACTGCATCGTCAACAAAAATCAGTGCAGTTTAATTTGTTTCATTTTTCAAAAGTGTGTATTCATATTGTATGCACTTCAAATGCAGCATTTGGTTACAGTGCTGAAAAGAACATAGAGACTTCAAATAACATTTAAACAAAAAAAGAAGGCGAACAATTCACAGGAAGGCAAGAACATTGCTGCAGAATGCATCTCGTTGTTGTTTTTTTGCTTAAATTCCTAAATGAATACTACCATGCTTGAGACATACAGCATATGAAACTGCCTTATACTGAATCAGACCGTTAGTCCATCAAAGTCATTATTGTCTTCTCAGACTGGCTGCGGCTCTCCAAGGCCTCAGACAGAAGTATTTCACATCACCTATTACCTGATCCCTTTAACTGGAGATGTCAGGGTTTGAACATTTGAACCTTCTGCTTGCAAAGCCAGGGTTGCCAGATCTCTTTGTTCCTTTGGTGGGGGGATTTGGGGGGCATTCCGGAGGTGGGTGGGGACATTGTACAGGGGACAGTCTGGTATTTGAATGAAACTTAATGGTTTTTTCACCCTCAAAACCATAGAGTTTGCCCAAACACCAGAGCATCTCAGTGTGATGTCCCTGTTTACAGGAGGAGTTTTCTCTGCCTGCCAACTGGTCCATGGCAGAAGGAAGCCCCGGAAACTGGGAGATCCCTAGTCAGGACCTGGGGGGCTGGCAACCCTATGCAAAGCAGATATCCTACTGCTGAGCTATGGCTCCCCCCCATTGTGCTTTTTACATAACATATAACTTTGTAAAGTATAAAAATGGTGAACGCGTGAAGTCAAAAGGTGTCTGTCATTACTGATGTCTTAGGTGTCTACATCATCTACATTTCACATGTAACATATACAATCACAACTGATGCACCAGTTGGGGGAAGGGGAAAGAATACAGGAGGCAGGGGCATAACTGAGCCAGCTGGACTAGGAGATAGAACCCAGGAGAGAGCTGTTGGGAAGGTGAGTGTTTGTTTGCCTTCCCAAACTGCTAAATTACTGGGGAGCATTAACTGAGGTTGCTTTGTAAGAGGACAGAGTTTGAGGGTGAGTGGGTGCTTGTAGCCTTCTGTGGAGTGGTGTTTTTGTCTGGATCTGTTTGGATCTTTGTCTGGTCTGTTGCTCAGTGAACAAGGTCTGTTTGCCTGTGGCTGATTGCAGGACCCACCATCTGCTGTTGCTGCTGGGAGGTGGGAGTTGTGAACTTCTGAACTGTAAGTCTCCTCCTAGGCAGAGGTGTGAGACTTGAGCGTGAGCCAAAGGGTGAGAGTCAAAGGGCTCTTGCCCTGTGCCTCTTAGCCTGGGGACCCTGTATCACTCTAGATACCTTTAAACAACTAATGAGTTATGAAGGTAGAAAGCCAGCAGGGGAGTGGGGGCTATCCAGTGTTTGGTAGAGAGTGCCACCTATAACATTATCTACCCACGTGTTGGAAATCATGGGGGTGTGATCACTGCATGGAGCTTGTGGCTCTCAGGGAGCAGGTTTGTTCCCCTGAGGCTAGGGTTGCTAACCTGAAGAAGCTGACACAGAGATTAGGGGATGAGACCCTCAGGGACTTTCCAGAACAGTGCCACTGCTGTGCTGACAGCTCTTCTGCTGTTGTAGAGAGTGAGAGTCTTGAGGCTGGAGGGCATCAGTCTGAGGAGGAGAGATGTCATCCCTTAGAAGGAACCCCTTCCTTGGGCAACGGACCGATATCCTTTGGTACCAAGGATACCCCTGGGGGCTGGGGGGAGGTGGGCTTCTGGTAGTGGGTTATTCAGTCATTAAAAATATAGAGAGTAGGGCCAGTGACAGGCG
Source organism: Gekko gecko (assembly GCA_029375565.1). Taxonomy (NCBI): domain Eukaryota; kingdom Metazoa; phylum Chordata; class Lepidosauria; order Squamata; family Gekkonidae; genus Gekko; species Gekko gecko. The sequence continues at coordinate 41,570,426 of JAPDNY010000007.1, read as the reverse complement.
TTTTGACCACATGGTGACTTGCCTGCCTGGTGTGAAGGTTGTGGACGTCACACACTGCCTAGATAGGTTGATAGACAGTGCTGGGGAGGAGTCGGCAGTCATGGTACATGTTTGCACCAATGACATTGGGAAATGTAGTTGTGTGGTTCTGGAGGAAAAAATTAGGTTACTAGGCAGAAAGTTAAAGGCCAAGACCTCAAAGATAGCATTCTCAGAAGTGCTGCCAGTTCCATGCGCAGGGCCAACTCGACAGGCACAGATCAGGGCTCTCAACGTATGGAAGAGAAAGTGGTGCTGGGAGGAAAGGGTTTAGATCTGTTAGGCACTGGGGAACTTTCTGGGACAAGCCAAACCTGTACAAAAGAGATGGGCTTCACTTGAACCAAAAGGGAACCAGGCTGCTAGCGACTAATATCAAAAAGATCTGCATTAAAAACTCTAATAAAGTATTATCAAAAAAAAGATTCCAGCAGCTTTTAAACTAATCCTGGGGGGGAACCAACAGGAGCTGAGGAGCATCCAGTTCAGGACAAGTCTGTCCAAAGGGATGACTGTGTAAACACTCAGGGAGTGTTTAATAGGAGTGTAGTAGAACTTGGGAGTGAACAGATGGCAAGTGAGTTGGGTTGCCAGGTCCCTTTTGCCCGCTGGCGGGGGGATGGGGGGGATGTTTAGGGATTGGGAAGTGATGTCACCCCAAACAGTGAAGTTGCATGCAACGTGTCTGTGTCACCCGGAAGTGACTCCAGCACGTCAGCGATACTGGGGGCAACACTCTGGATTTTGGGCAAAACTCTATAGTAAAAGCAGCATCAAATCATAAAGCTTTGCCCAAAATCCATAGTGTCACCCCCAACATTGCCAACATGCCAACGTCACTTCTGGGTGACACAGACATGCCATGTGCAATGTCACTGTTGGGGGGAGTTTCCCTCCCACTGGCCCCTTGGCCGGCGGCAGACATGAGCCCACAAAATCAGGGGATCCCCCACCCCCACTGGGCAAATGGCAATCCTACGATTGAGGGTCATGTATGGCAACTAAGGGGCCGAGGGAGGCAAGGTTACTGGAAAGAGAAACATGTTATAGGTGTCTATATGCCAATGCTAGAAGTCTCCAGGCCAAGATGGGGGAGCTGTAGTGCTTGGTGTTCAGTGACAATTTAGATACTGTAGGTATCTCAGAAACATGGTGGAATAGGGAAAATCTATAGGACACAGTTGTTGGGAATCTAAAACAGAGTAAAACAATAATGCAGCCCACAGAATGTGAATTAACTAAAAAAAAAGCTTACTAAGGAAACTTAGGAAGGGTACATAAGTGAAAAAGAATAACAGACAATAAAGCATCCTATCTGACTAAGCTACATGTTGCTAGATGTTGCTGTCTTCAAGATGGAGATTCACAGTTTGGTCTTAGAACAAAGAAGGGAGAAGAAAGCTCCCAAAATGCATAGGTGCAATCTCTCAGGTCACATCACCTAACTATTGACTGACCAATGTCCAGGTTATAGGTCACTTCATTACGCATAGACCTACCCCTTCTAGAGCGGGAAAAACATGCAACCTAGCCCATTGGTTCTAAGCTTAACTAACCAGCAATTAGCATATATAAACACAAACAGGTTAACTCTTCCATAACAGAAGGAAGTGAACTTCCACATATGCCAACATCCATTCTGAAGTTCATACACTGAAGTTATGAAGGTTCAGCTTCTTGCGCAGGTACACCCCCCTTTTAAGTGACCCTTAGGACCCAATATATCCACCCATGTCACTTCTGTTGAGGAGTTAAATACCCTGATGTTTTCCAACTTATTTGATTCTATGCCCTCTTTGATGTACATTTCCTCCTGAGACTATACATCAAGCTATGTACTGCTACAGGCCAGGATCCTGGTGAAATTTTACTGAACAGGTGGCTGACAATTCTGCTGGATCATGTGCACCCTGACCTGACTGATGGTAACACTGCCATAGGTGGAGGCCAAAGAGCCATGCATATTTGCTCCAGATGTCCCTGTCTGTATCAGGATGGAACTATGGATCTAGCTCAACATGAACCCTTGTTATTATGACTCAAATACTATCCTACTGGACTGAGAAATCATATGCTATGATGATGTATGGAGCTGGTGAGGCAGCATTTACTTGGGTTCCCATCTTCCTCTGCAAGCACAAGTGATATTCCATCAGCAGGAAGTGTTGAGTCAGCAGCTTCCCAGGCACCCAGGCCAGGACGTGCTGACACAGAACCTGATATAAACCCAAAACAGCCAGAGCTTACTGCAGCATCAGTTGCCATTCTGTCAAGCCCAACGCATGATCCAGGACAGTCAACTTGTATTAGAACCTGTCCCTGGTATCTTCAATACTACATTAACTTGGGGGAAAAGAGAGTAATGTATTGGCCCTCACAACTTGCCATACAACAAAGTGACAGCGTTTAGCATCTTAGCAAATGCAATTTCACTTCCCACTTTCCATTCAGTTGCTCAAGTTCTGTAGTCACAATAAATAGTTATGTGGCATGCCTGTCTTGATATTTAATGGCAAACTTGAAGTTGGAATTGCCTGCCAGAATGGTGCAGTTTCACAGTCCTAATTCCTCTGGTTAGGCTCATAAATGGGCTACTGTTTGATAGTATGAGCAGCATCTTCAAATTATCTTTACATTGTTTCACTTAAATTTAACAGCCTAGGTAAACTCTTATTCCTCCCTGATAAAGTTTAGCTGGAAAGCAAAATCAATTAATTTTTTTAAAAAACCAACAACACTAGCCTAAGCATTATTTATGCCTCTAATTATCTCATTCTAGTGAGTATTTTAGTCCCTGTCTGGTCAGGACATTAATTATTTTCATAACTACAGCAAAAGTTAAATAATAAGCACTCAGGGCTACAGAACCACTGTAGTGCTGCTGCTTAAATGAACATATAAATTTTATTAATGGATGCTTTATACAACTCCATACATTATAAATCAAACAAGAGGCCTATTTCCATCTTTTAAGGATGCTGTGAAAAAGCTGTAGCGTTATTGAGGATAATTTTTATTAAGTTTAAAACTCCTCTTTTTTTGCAGTAATGAGACTGTTATGAGGATAATTTAATCTGGTTTGTCACGAGGCACCTCAGCTTGTTAAATAAGTTAATAAATGACTATGCATTAATCAAAGTGACAAAGCTATGAAGAGCTGGGGATGGGAGACAATTCTGGTGATAGTATTAATTAGTATTTAATTAGAAACTTAGGGGCCATAAATAAAAAAACATCACAGTATAGACGTTTATGCAAATTGCTCTGAATCTGCAGCACAGTTAAATTTGCTTTTAAAGAAACATCTCTCCTCTTTTATGTCCCTGTTGTATATAAGAACTGTGATAATATCATATGTGTGGGTGCGTGCTATGAAGTGGGGAGAAGGGGTATTTGTTTCCATGCCCCAGACCTCAAAATACAGATTTTTCTTTTAACGGTGCTGATTGAAGGAGAGCTGACATTTCTGAGGACACTTCATAGAAATGAAAAAAGGAAGAATGTTAATCATCCTATAAATTAGAATATAATTTACTTTTAAAGAAAAAGGACCAGTTCCTCAACTAACACTGCCATTTGGCTTCTGGATACAGTGATATCTCCCCATCAGGTAGCATGATGACTCTGGGCTTTGTGAGTCACTAAATATTACTCAGGCTATACCTACTGCAGTGGGGATACTTTTTGTAATTATGGGGAGGGTTTTGTGTGGGTTTTTTTTGTTTTTTGCCTGAGCACTCAATAAGATGCCCATTCTTAACTGGACAATTTTCTGATAGCCAGAGAGATAATACATCATCCTGTTATATGCTTCAGAGTGTTCTTTCTCAGCAACACAACCTATTTTCAGGCCTTATTATTTGTTGCGTTTATACAAGGAAAGGTTATCCACAGTAAAACTGCTTTTTCTATTCAACAGTCTATCTCTGTCACGGCTCATTTATGTGTGAACATGACTGACTGAAACCAGCATTATCCACAACTGACAAGTGTCAGGCCTACGGTTCAATCAGCCTCTTCCTTAAGATAATGCCAAGGGCCTGGTGTTTGAAGTGGGTGGACAAAAAAAGCGGAGAGAGACAATCAGGGTCAAATTGATCCAATTCTCTGTATATAAAAAGGATTCTCCCTAATAACGGGGAGCTTTTCATTGAACTCCAAATGCATTAGAGCTTAAACAGGGACATAGCCCTCCAGAAAATCTCTGCGTGACACAAAAACGTGAATGTTTTAAGGTCGTTTGTCTAGAAGTTTCCTCCTCCGGCCTTTTATATATTTTTGGTAACTGGGGAAATGGAAGAGAACGCATTCAACATTCAGTGATCTTTATCATCAGTTTAATGAAATAATAAAGGCAAAATACATCATGTGGTGCATAAAACGATGTCCTTCTATTTAACAAATTGTATATTTAACAAATTGTCTCTGCTGAAGCCAAGATATTGACAAGAACTTTCTACCGGTGAGATTCCAAGTTCTTATTTCTAATACAGGGAATGGCAAAAATCCTTTTTTATGCTAACAAGCTAAATCCACAATGGTGGCACAGAGAGACCTTAAATCACTATTAGGTCACAAATCACGAAAACTACCTGGCAAATTTTCCTTAACTAACATTGCACAAATAATCCATGGGACTCTGAAGGTCCCTAATTATGACAGTAAACTCTATGTGTACAATCTAGCCAGCATGAATCCCTTGGTATCAATGGGAATGTTAAGTATATGCTTACATTACTCCTGTCAGAACCAACAGGACTTGAAAATGCATAACTGGCTAGATTATGCTTAGTATGGTTAAACATACGATTGCCAACATCCAGGTGGGGTTGGGAGGTCTCCCAAAATCACAATCAGTCTCCAAACCATAGAGGTCAGTTTCCCTGGAGAAAATGGCTGCTTTGGAGGGTGGATGCAATGGCATTATAGCCCCCTGAGGTCCCTCCTGCCCCCAGGCTCCAGCTCCAAATCTCCAGGAATTTCTCAAGCCAAAGATGGCAATCCTAGTTAAACTAGATTTTATTTATGGCCGATCTGTACATCGGAGGAATGAGTGAGTTTTTCAAGAATCATCTCGAAATCCCGAGAGTGCTACCCCTCCCATCTCAGCTCAAGCCTCCCGCCCAACTGTCACTTGATGTGGGAGGGGTCAGCACTCTCCCCTCAGTTCTCCATCCGCCGCCACAAAGAGTCATATGAGACAAACCACAGTGGGGAAGGAGGGAGGGATGTGTGCCTGCACAGAAGGCCACTGGATGAACAAAGGTTACAGGTAAGTGCAACCCCTGTTTTCATTTACATGGCCTCTGTGCAGTCCCACATGGGAATATGGCAAGTACACTTACTTTGGTGGAGGGTGTGGAATGTCTCAATGAATTATTGACTGTAGGACTGCATTTCCCACCACTGCCTCACTTCTGGAATCCACGTCCATCGAATAGTGGAGGATAAACGTGGTAGGCGTGGACCAGGTCGCTGCCCTGCAAATGTCCTCCAGAGGAAGGCCTGATGTAAAGGCAGCAGACAAAGCTTGAGATTGTGTGGAATGAGCCGAAATTGGCAATGGGCAATCTGTGCCAGAAGCCATATAGGCTAAACTTATGGCATTGCAAATCCATCTAGATAGTGTTTGCGATGAAGCACCTTTTCCTTTCTTAGGACCCTTGAAACAAATGAATAAGGAATTTTCCTTTCTGAACACACTTGTTCTATCTAGATAAATAAGGAATGCTCTTCTAACATCCAAAGTGTGCAGTATCATTTCCTCTGGGTAGAAAGTGAAGGGGAAAACACAGGCAGTATCACATCCTGATTTAAATGAAATTTTGACACTACTTTGGGCAAAAACTCTATCTTTGGGCGTAACACCACTTTATCCAGGTGAAATTTGATAAATGGGGGCTCACAAGACAGAGCTGAAAGTTCTCCCACTCTCCTTGCTGATGTAGTGGCTACCAGAAAAGCGACCTTATATGATAGAAAAGACAGGTCACACTTGTCTAATGGTTCAAAAGGTTTATGTGTTAGTCGAGACAACACTAAAACTAAGCTCCACTGTGGAACAGGATGCCTTACTGGAGGGTACAAATTGTTCATCCCCTTTAAAAATTGTTTAGAATCCTTAGAAGCAAAAACAGACATACCGTCAATTAACTCATGGAAAGCCGATATGGCAGCCAAATACACTCTCAGTGAAGAATTTGATAAACCCTCATCTTTTAGAGATAATAAAAATTCAAAAACAGAACCCAAATTACAATTCTTGAGGTCTAGCCCTCTATTGGCAGACCATGTTGCAAACCTTTTCCATTTTATTGAGTAGGAAACTCTGGTAGATGGTTTCCTGGCAGCCTCCATCACTTCCTGTACCCTCATCAAGGGTGAGGAACATGATTGAGAAGCCATGCCGTTAATTTCAGTGACTGGATACTGGGGTGTGACACCTGGTGATACTACAGTAGGTCTTGTACAGCCTGTGACAGTCCTGTCCCCTATTCAGCACAGATACCCTACAACCAGTTGTCTTGCAACTGCAGTCTCCCTCAGAGATAGCAGTATGGGGGGAAAACAAGGTACCACCTAAACCTCAAGATCAGGTTGTACAGTATCCCACCAAGATCACAGCACCAGACACACAGGAGCATCATGATCAAGGTGCTCTTTCTGGCCACCTCCCAAGCATGCCCCTACAGGGTAGAATGTTTTGTTCCTGAACTGTAATCCCAATGTTTCACTCAATTCCTCTTCTGAAAAGTTAGACACTGTCCAGACACCAGGTATATTAAGGCAGGTGTCTGGTTTCATCTAAACAGCTCCAGGTCCATACAGCAGGACTTCCAAACCTCAGAGAAGAATGCAGTCCTTTAGAACCAGCCAGGTGCCTACTGAACGAATTTTTGCAGTGCCAGGGAGACAGAACTAACTGGAAATTTACCAGGCCTTTGGTGGCCTGCCATATGGAGCCCACGGTTGGCTCAGTAAGCAAGTTATGTATAGGGGAAGAAGGCTGGAAATATCTTTCCCCAGATGAAGAATATAGCGCTGCATTTATTTAAAAAGCAGCCTTCAGCCCAGAAAGCAAGGTATAAATGCTGAAATAGATAAATAATGCAAAGCTTTAAGCACCTTCTGCCTTCTTGCCTCCTGATCCCTGGGGCTACTGCTCCCCTGGTCCCAGGACCTCAGCCTGACAGTGGCATCTACACATGCTTTTCTTTATCCGTTTTGCACAGTCAGACAAATTCCCTTGTATCTCTTCTGTTTGCACCTATCCCCTTCTGTGTCATTGCTTGGTCTGTCACGCTGCTGCCAGAAGCCTAGAGTGGGATCCACCGAAAGCTTACCCATCCATTGCATGCCCCAGGATGTGACACTCAGCACTAATGTGTTTTTTTTTAACTAAATGTTTTTAGACTTCATGCTTGTAGAAGTGAGCTGAAAATATCATGCTTATCTGTCTACAGTGTTCCAAAACTGGAAGTGAAAGGAAAGGAAAAGTAAACAATCCCCAAATGGATCATGTTTGCAAATCTCAGGATTGTGGAGGAACAGTCACACGTCACCACACAGCTCAAACATTCCGCTGGGATTTGTCACACTTTCCTATATGCCAGGAATTGTTTCCTAAAAATGAAATGCCCCACTAGGTGCAGAAGCAGTTGTGCTCTCATGCTGCACCAGAAAGGGGTGTGTATGCAGAAATGCTTTGGGTGCTTGCAAAGAATGTGAGTGATGTAAAAAAATTACATCAGCAATAGTACAACTGCACCAATACCCTTGGAACAAAATTGTAAATCTCTTTTTATATGTAACTTAAAAAATATGCACAAGGAGTAGGATAAATGACAGAAGTGTGGTAAAATAGAATTAAAGGTATGCAGATTTGTCAAGGTATGTTATAGGCATCTGGTCATCTTCCTACTTCACTATAGAAACCCTTCTTCAGATGTGTTCATCAGTGACTCTGGAAACATCATGAGACCTTTGAATGTTGACAATGCAAATTAAAAGCAGCAAGATCTCAGTCACGATTGTCCAAATACAATTCCAAACATCTTTAATTACAAATAACCCCAAACCTCCTTGGCTACTGCAGAAGTCTCCAGACCACAGAGATCAGTTCCTCTGGAGTAAAATGGCAGTTTCGGGGGGCAGATTCCATGGCAGCACACACACCCTGAGCTCCCTCCCCTCTACAGGCCTCACTTTCCCCATGCACTACCCCTCAGATCTCCCAGAATTTCTCCAAGCTGGAGCTGGCAATTCTACCACCAGATGGCTGCCATGGAGATGCGATGGCAAAGTGCTGATGTCACTCCCCATGTGCCTGGAAGTGACATCAGTGTATCTCCAGAGCATGCCAGGGACACTCTGGCACTTGGGCAAAGCTATATTGTTTAACCATAGAGTTCTGCTCAAATACTAGATCATGCACAGTGTTCCCCAGTGGTACACTGACATAACTTTTGGGCCCATACAGGGAGTGACAGCAGTGCATCAGGAGACTGCTGGCATTCCCCCGTTACCCACCATTCCCCCACCCCCCGGCCAGCTAGCTGAATGGCAGCAGGGAAGTGACCTGCTGGCAGTGAGGGGATAGCAGTCTTAGGACTGGGTCAAATAATCAAACATCGGGAAGCTATAAACCAGGTGTGAAGACAATGGCAAACCACCTCTGCTTCTCACTTCCTTTGAAACCCCCTTCCCAGAGTCGCCATAAGTCGGCTGCAACTTGACAGTACTTCACACACTCATAAACCAAGAGTCCTCCTGTGATGAAATAATTCCTTCTCCCAGTTATACAGGTCTATTTCCATTCTGTGAATAACAACAATCAGTATGTCTGTGTTGGGAAGGTGACTACATGTGATTCTCATCAGTGTAAATGCTGATACAGGGCATATATGATCCCGACTGTGGGGAGAAGTAATATATGTTTCTTGATGGTCAGAGCTTACTGAATGCTCCTTTTTATCCCGATGACTCTTGTTGCATTTCTGATCTACCTAGAAGATAGATCCTGAATGTCTCTGCTACTGAAAGACCTGTGATTAGTTCATGCTTCACACAATCCTGTTTTTGCAGTAAACTTTATTAAATGAAACTGTGCATGGGTGGGACTGGTTCATTGCCTCAGCTCTGCTAACACTATACGCCCCTTATCTAGGAAATGCACCACCAACGATGTTTACATAACCTTAATTTTTAAACGATGTTCCACAGTGCATGTCCTAACTGAGTGTGTGGTTTCCCCCACATAAAATATTCCACACACAATGACATAAGCAATTCCGTCTGGAAACACAGTTTGCTGTGAAGAGGCTGGGAAAGGAAAGCAGTTTGCAATGTCAAAGGGAGAAAGAATGAGAACCAGCAGCTTCTAGTTGGTCATAGCTGAAACTGGGGTGCAGCTTTGGGTGGGGACTACACAGTTTCTCTTTGGGAATCTGATGCATAGTTATGCTATCTGCTGAAGGAGCGAATTTGCCTACGCAATTTTTGCAAATTCATGAACCCCCAAGTGTTCTTTTTCATCCTGTGGAAGCCAAGCCTGGTTAGCATTACTCCTGGAAATTCTTATTCCTACAGGATGTGCCAGGGCCTTAACAACAGTTTTCTATGCTATCAAGTGGGCCAATCTACACATTACAAAGTCCTCATGTTTGTTGAAGCATGGCTTCTGGACTTTGTTGCATCAGACATGTGATGGGGGTTTCCTGCATCCCAGATGACCTTGCAACTGGGGCAAGATGCAGCTTCAGTCTCCTCCCCCCCCAGCTGTTTTTGTATCCACAACCTGTCCTGTGGAACCACTATTGGCTCCATTGTGAAACCATGTTACATACGTAACTACACAACATTTTTGCAACAGAGCTGTTAGACACTCCACAGGGTAACTTGAGGAAATGAGAACAACACAGGTAGGGTTGCCAGTTCTGGGATGGAAAATACCTGGAGATTTTGGGGGTGGAGCCTAGGACAGTGGAGTTTGGGGAGGGGAGGGACCTCAGCAGGGTACAGTGCCATAGAGTCCACCCTCCAACGCAGCCATTTTTCTCTAAGGGAACTGAGGTCTCTCATCTTGAGATCAGGTGTAATACCAGGAGATCTCCAGGCCCCACCTGGAGGTTGGCAACACTAACATGGGGTGAAATGGCTTCATTGTCACAAACACAAAAGTGTAAGGTTGTACCTGGGAGACACAAAACTCCCCTGTCTGATATAAAGTCTTTGTGTTCTCCACCAACAAACACAAAGGACATCATACAACAAACACACAGGATTTTGTAACATGTAGATTGCCATTGTTACACAAGTTGCCCACACTTCTGTACAGCCATTTTGGTGCAGTGGTTAAGAGTGGCAGATTCTAATCTGGAGAACTGGGTTTGATTCCCCACTACTCCACATGTAGCCAGCTGGGTGAACATGGGTCAGTCACAGTTCTCTCTCAGCCCCAACTGCCTCACAGGGTGTCTGTTGTGTGGAGGGGAAGGGAAAGGAGATTGTAAGCCACTCTGAGACTCCGAGTGAAGAGCGGTGTTGTATAGTGGGTTAGACGCATAAAGAAACCACAGACAGCGATGTAGTGATCAGCATGGTTCGCTATTATACAACACGAGACACTGATAACTGGCCTGGAGGCCAACTATATACATTAGGGAGGGGCCGCCCCTGGTACCATTGGCGGGTTTGAATTCCCGCCGCCGTTCCCATTGGTCCCCCTACGCGGGAGCCAGGAACCTCAGTCCCATTGTTCTCAGGTACTCAAGCTCTGGCTCTTCGTTGATGGCACGATGTTGTCTGCAGACACAACACCCCTCCCCCCATAGTCCCGATCCTGTCTAGGTGACATAGTCCTTCAGGTATGCGGGGGCTCTGCGTTCCCTGGTGGACCGTCGTGGTGCAGGCGTTGGGGGTTCTCCACAGCCAAGTCTTGGTGGTGTGGCGGGGCCTGCCCCCTCACCTCCTTCCGCTGGGGAAGGGTGCGTCGTCTGGCCCTCGGCTGATGAGGCCTCGGGCATACTGAGCTGCCCGTCGCTGGGGTCCGCCTCTCTGCGGTCTCGTTCCGCCTCAGGCTCTCCCTCAGCTTCTCGTGGGGCCTGCTCCACCTCCCCTTGGTTTCCCCGGTCTCCTACCGTTGGAAGTAGGCGCCGCCTCAGCTGGTCCACGTGGCGCCGCAGAACCTGCCCGTCATTTGTCGACACCTCATAGGAGACAGGGCCGGTGGGGCGGATTACCTTTCCTGCTATCCACTCCGGGCCTCGGCCGTAGTTCCTTGCGAACACCGGGTCCTCTGGGAAGAAGCCCCGTGGTGCCTCCCGGTCCTCGACCCAGTTCCGTCCTGTTGGAGCCCTGTCGGGGTGCAGGCGGTCCAGGAGGATGGCGGGTCGCCGGCCCATGAGAAGCTCCGCGGGGCAGTGGCCACTGACCGGGTTGGGTGTTGTCCGGTTCGCCAGCAAGAACCGGGCTATGCGTGACTCCCAGTCCCCCTCGGTCAGGCGGCTTAAAGCTTCCTTAGCCGTGCGGACCATGCATTCCGCTTGGCCATTCGTGGCAGGGTGGAAGGGCGCTGACCTGATATGCCGGATCAAGTTGTCCCGCAGGAACCGCTGGAATTCCTCGGATGTGAACGCCGGGCCGTTGTCGGAGATGATGGTGTCCGGCAAGCCATGCGTGGCAAATATCTTCCGGAGGGCTCGGATGGTGGCGCTTGCGGAGGTGGAGGAGACTGGACTCACCTCCAGCCACTTGGAGTATGCGTCCACGGTGACCAGGAATGTTAACCCGTGGAAGGGCCCGGCGAAGTCGATGTGGAGCCGGGACCACGGGGTCCTTGTTGATTCCCATGCCTGGGTGGGTGCACATGGTGGGCTTGGCCGGACTTCTTGACAGATCTGGCAACGCTTCACCCAGGCCTCTATTTCCCCATCGATGCCTGGCCACCAGACGTAGCTCCGGGCGAGGGCTTTCATCCGCACGATGCCGGGGTGTGCCTCGTGCAGAGCCTGCAGGACCTGTTGCTGGAGTGCGCTGGGGACTACGACCCGGTCCCCCCACAGCAGGCAGCCCTTGTGTGCCGATAGTTCCTCACGCCGCGTTGTAAATGCGCTGAACTCAGGGCCCGCCGAGGCCGTAGGCCACCCCCTCACCACCCAGCCGAGAACCCGGGATATGATGGGGTCACGGGCTGAGCGGCGGGCGATGTCTGTGGCCTGGAGAGGGGCGTCTGGAAGACCCTCCAACTGGAGGACATGATGAGCTGGGGCCGGGTCCACCCCTTCGTCTGGCAGGGGGAGGCGGCTCAGCGCGTCTGCATGTCCCATTGCCTTGCCTGGCCGGTGCTGGAGCGTGTAGTTGTAGCCCGCCAAGAAGATGGACCACCGCAAGACCCGAGGGGAGAGTACCTGTGGCGTCCGGCGGTCCGCCGCGAAGAGGCCCAGCAGCGGCCGGTGGTCTGTGACGACTGTGAAGGGACGGCCATAGACGAAGTCGTGGAACTTCTTCACCCCGGCCACGACTGCCAGTCCCTCGCGGTCTATCTGGGCGTAGTTCCGCTCGGCCGCAGACAGGGTCCGCGAGTAGTACGCGACCGGGACCTCCTGGCCGTCCGGGAGACGGTGCGCCAGCACGGCTCCCACCCCATATGGAGACGCATCGCAAGCCAAGACCACGGGCAGGGTCTCGTCGAAATGTGCCAGGACCGCGTTCGAGATGAGCAGGGCCTTGACGGCCCGGAACGCAGCAGCCAGACCCAGGGTGCCTTTTTGTCGAGCAACCTGTGGAGGGGCTCGGCTACCGCCGCCTTGTGGGGGAGAAAGGCGTAGTAAAAGTTCAAGAGTCCGAGAAAAGCCTGGAGCTCGGCTTTGGAGGTCGGGGGTGGCGCTTCCACGATGGCCTTCACCTTGTCCCGGGCCGGGTGGAGTCCCTCTGCGTTCACCGTGAAGCCCAAGAAGTCGACGGATGATACCCCGAGCTGGCACTTCTCGCGCTTGACCTTTAGGCCGGCGTCCCGGAAACGGCTGAGGACCATGCGGAGGCGGGAGGCGAACTCATCAGGCGTGGCGGCGGCGATCATCACATCATCGAAGAATGGTGTGACGCCGGGGATCCCTTTGAGGAGAGAGTCCATCAGTTGCTGGAAAATTCCGGGTGCCACGCTCACCCCGAATTGCAGGCGATTGACCCTGAAGGCCCCCGGTGCGTTACAATTGTTTGGGCCTCTGCTGTCGGCCCATCGACAGGCAGCTGCTGGTAAGCTTGGGCCAGATCTAGTTTGCCGAAGATCTTGGCCCCTGCCAAGGTGGCCAGAACATGGCTCACCACCGGGACCGGGTAGGCATGGTCCTGCAATGCCCGATTTATCGTGCATTTATAATCCGCGCAGATGCGGACATCCCCGTTAGGTTTAATGGGGGTCATGATCGGGGTTTCCCACACTGCGTGAGAGACCGGCTCCAAAACCCCTTGCGCCACCAGTCGGTCCAGTTCCGCGTCTATTTTGGGTTTTAAGGCAAACGGAACGGACCTGGCACGCATGCGGATAGGGGCCACTGTGGGGTTGAGTTGTAGCGAAACCGGGGGCCCGTGTATCGGCCCAGGGACCCGTCGAAAACGGATGGGAACTCGCGGCACACTTCCTGGAAGTCGCGGGTTGCGCAATGCTGGACCCCCTCGATCGCGATTCCTAGGGGTCCAAACCAGGCCCTCCCCAGGAGGCTAACTAGGTCGCCCTCGACTACGAGCAAGTCCAAGTGACCCTTGAAGCCCCGGTACTGCACCCTGAAACTCCCGACCCCCTTCACTGGCACTCGGTTTCTCTGAAAGTCCATGAGCGTCACGGGTGATGGCCGCAAGTGGGGGCCCCCTTTGGGCAAATCTGTCTTAATGTGGCCTCCGAAATGATGGAACAGGCGGAGCCCGAATCGAGTTCCATTTGTAAGGGGGCCCCCTCTACTTTGATCCGGACGTATATTTTTGGGGTAGAGGCCTAACTGGGGAGTTTCAGTACCTGTGTTCGGGCGGCCTGGGCGTTGGTCAGTTGGTATAGGTCTTCCTCCGGGGCCGCGCAGTCCTCGAAGTGCGCCTCAGACCTGCGGCGGGGCGTTTTTGCGCTGCGCGTGATGGCTTGGACCGGCAAACCCTTGCGATGTGGCCCGTGCGGCCGCAGTCCCGACATGTGGCATCCCGGAACCGGCACGATCTCCTCTCATGCTGCCCTCTGCAGCTGGCACACTCCTGCGCCGCCGAGCCGGGTTGCTTGCGTGCGGAGCTAGCGGACGGTGCTGGCGGGCAATGCTGAGCTAGTGTGCGGTGTACCTCGGGGTCGTCGATGTCGCTGTTCCCGGGGGAGGCCACACGATGCGTTGCGGTGGTGGTGGTCGGGTGTGACCTCTCCCATGCAGTGGCGGTGGCTAACGCTGAGGTGATGGTCACCTTCTCGCCCTCCATTATTCGGCGTTGGAGTTTCTCCTCCCTGAGGCCTGTGACGAAACGGTCGCGGAGAGCCATCTCCAAGTGCTCTCCGAAGGCGCAGTCGGCCGCCAGGCGGCGGAGCTCTCCGAGGAACTCCGCGGCGGTTTCTTTGCCCTGCTGGTTCCGATGCTGGAAAACCACGTGGCAGGTCATCTCCGACAGCTTTGGGGAGTAGTAGTTCTGCACGGCCTTTACAATCTCGTCGACCGTGCACTCCTCCACCTTCTTGGGAGAGAGAAGGTATTGGGCCAGATCCACGATCACGGGGCCACAAGAGCAGAGCAGCAGTCCTCTCTTTTGGTCTTCGTCCGTGATCTGATAGAACACGAAGGCTTGCCGCAAACCCGTGACCCAGGCTCCCCATCGTTGGGGCTGGGAAGCGTCGAACGGCGGTAGCAGCCCGGATCCTGGAGCGATGGCCATTGTGCTAGTCGGCGGCAGCGACACGGCTCTGGATTCACCCTCGGAGGCGCTCATGGAGGATGCCCGTGGAGCGGTGGAGCGAGTCTTCGGTAGCGTTGTCCGACAGCCCGGCTGGAGCGCTCAACAGGATCCCATCCTTGTCGCCATTGTTGTATAGTGGGTTAGACGCATAAAGAAACCACAGACAGCGATGTAGTGATCAGCATGGTTCGCTATTATACAACACGAGACACTGATAACTGGCCTAGAGGCCAACTATATACATTAGGGAGGGGCCGCCCCCTGGTACCATTGGCGGGTTTGAATTCCCGCCGCCGTTCCCATTGGTCCCCCTACGCGGGAGCTAGGAACCTCAGTCCCATTGTTCTCAGGTACTCAAGCTCTGGCTCTTCGTTGATGGCACGATGTTGTCTGCAGACACAACAAGCGGGATATAAATCCAACTCTTCTTCTTCTTCCTCTTCCTCTGCTGTAGTCATATATACTAGGGCTACCATATTCTGAAAAGCAAAAAAGGGGACATAGTTCCCAACTGACTACTTCAAACAAGTGATCACTATGACAAATCTCATTTTAAATACCCCTATTATTTAAGCTGTGATGATAATTGCTTCTAACTAGGAATATTCCTAACCTTCCAACCCAAAAAGCAGACATTTTCATCAGTTTTTTTAAAAACAATTGCAATTATTTCTCACGTTATGGGGGTTCTCCCAGTAAGAAATAATACTAAGGTTCTGTGTTTTATTTCTTCAGCTCTGACACTTGCAGCAAAATGTGGACCAAAGGCTCACAATGTTGTAAAATCTAGATGGGAGTGGCACTGGTTAATTGCTTTCTCACATAAACACTTGCAAAGCATTCAGACTAGATTAAGCACCATCTATAGTGAGCATTCTAGGGTGTAACTGTTCATCAACGCACAGTTAAGTGCTTTAAGAACTTGCTGTAGGAGTCTGGGGGCTCTCACCATGTGGGGGGGGGGTGAGGGGTGTGTGGACTCCCCAGAGTTTTGGGAGAGATGGTCATACAAGGCAAGAATCCTCTCTTATTGTTTCTTCTGTACTTCTGGAAGGTTTCTTTGCATTTTAGTAACACTCTCTTAAACACTTACTTGCCCTGGTGAAATTTGTGTATTTGTCTGAAAATCCAATACCAACCTTTCTAGAATATCGACATAAATGCCATCCAGATTTATTCCACCGTAATCAGTAACTAAATTTGCATGAATATTACCAACCTCAGACTTACATCCTTTCTCTGTTGCATCTCAAGATGGTGCAGTTGAAGGACACTATAATACTATTTATTTGAGCACAGTATCTTGGCTATATCTCTCATAAGAGACAGTATTAGTACCCAGTAAGGACACTCATGGTAACAACTCTTCGGAATTGCATAGAAAATATTGACTGGTCTCTCTGGGAGAAACCCCTCCCCCTCCATTTAAAATGTCATTTTTCATAATAAGTGAAAAAATGAATTCTCATAATAAATCACAGTCATCTCAAAACCAGCAAGACATTGGACATTGATTGCATTCTACATTCATTTTCAGCCCAGTTTTGTATCATCCCTATATTCACAGAGCCTTTGCTTTTCTTCCTCGAGCAGATTAATATGCATTCAAGTTCCCTTCCCCCAAAATGCAGACTTTTGTCATGAAAGTGATGGCTATTATCACAGTTGGGAATTTATATTTTTACCATGTAATCAAAGTCCATAAGCAATCTCACAGCAAAACATTTAGAATGTACAATATAGCTAGAATAATGGAGACGTCTCTCTCTCATACCCCCTCTCTTTCCTCTGCTTGTGAAAGGAAAAAGCCAGCCCTTCCCAAAGGTTTCTTGTATTCTCAATTTAAGACCTTTTTTAAAAAAAAAAAAAAACCTCAAAGCCAGTGTTTTGGGAAATGCAGTAGAATGCTCACAGAATGCATTAAACACAACTCATGCACAAAGTATGTTTTCAAGAGAAGAGAACCCCATGTGCATGATCCAAGAAAGACCAGCCGGGTCACAGCTACCAGGTCAAAGATGGAGCTGCCACAGGGAGCTTCCTTAATCCTCCCCCACACATAAACACCAGAAAGTACACACTCAGCTCAACTGCTAGCAGCCCAGGAACTGCAGACATGATGGGAAGAACACCCTGGCCTCTCCCACAGGTCAGAGATCCAAGAGTGGATGAGTAAGCATGTGCCATGTCCAAGCTGCCTTGAGGATCATTTGATTGAGGAGCAAGGTCTAAATCTTTCAAATTGACAGAACACACAGGAACAGCAGGGATTTTGCCAAATTTAGCCAGTCTTCTTTGCAATCTCGTAGCAAAAGGAGACCAACCTAATTAGGTTTGCCAGCCTCCAAGTGGGACCTAGAGATCTCCCAGGATTACAACTGACCTCTAGGATACAGAGATCAGTTCCCCTGGAGGAAATGGCAGCTTCTGAGGGTACTCTGTATGGCATTTTACCCCTCCCCTCCTCAAACCCCGCCCTGCTCAGGCTGTACCCCAAATCTCCAGGAATTTCACAACCCAGAGTTGACAACCCTAATCCTAATTCCAATATCGCCATGGAATTAAGCAGATACTTGAAAAGCTTTTCAAACTTTCTGATGCTCCACCCATGCCTGCATCTTCTGTTGCCTTATCAGCCTAGAAACCAGGCAATACACCTGGCTGGACTCATGACCCCCTGCACTGCTTTTGTAACAAACACCAGTCCCCATGCAGAGGTTTGCCCCCTGCTGAGCCCTAATACACACACACAGAGATGGAGAGGAGAATAATTCCAAAGACAATGTAGTGCAGTGGTTAGAGTTTTAGGCTAACTGGAGAGGTCCAGGGTTGTTGGGAGGGGGGGTTCCTTACCTACTTCACAGGGTTATTGATGAGGATAAAAGGAAGGAAGGAAGAACCTGGGTACACCACGCACAGCTCCTTGGAAGATGGGAAGAACAGAAATGAAACAGACAGACTGACGGACACGGCTTCCTCTTTTCCCATATCATCTGTCTTCTCCCTTTGCCAGTTTGGTGTAGTGGTTAAGTGCGCAGACTCTTATCTGTGAGAACCGGGTTTGATTCCCCACTCCTCCACTTGCACCTGCTGATGTGACCTTGGGTCAGTCACAAGCTCTGGCACAGCTGTTCTCTCAAGGGCAGTTTCTGTCAGAAGTTCTCTCAGTCCCACCTACCTCACAGGGTGTCTGTTGTGGGGAGGGGAAGGGAAAGGAGTTTGTAAGCCGCTCTGAGACGCCTTTGGGCAGTGAAGGGCGGGGTATAAATCCAATCTCTCCTTCTTCTTCTTCTTCTTCTTCGCCTCTTCAACCCCAGCATGAGGTAAGTGGGCCTGCAGCAGCCAAGGCCTAGTGAACCTCTTTTAACAATCCTTTGGGGATGGCGACCCACGCCCAGAGCAGTTTCATATGTTTGGTTTAAATAATCTCTGAACCTCCTCTCTGCTCTGCTCATGTGAATGTTTTAGGATGAGAGAAGAAAAGAGAAGAGGGGTATTTGTAATGAGAATGAGCACATTGAATGAGCAGGGAAGGGCTGTAGCTCAGTGGCAGAGCATCTGCTTGCTATGCAGAAGTTCCCAAATTCAATCCCTGGTATCTCCAGTTAAAAGGACCAAGCAGCAGGTAATGTGAAGGTCCTCTGCCTGAGACCTTGGAGAATCACCGCCAGTCTAAGTAGACAATGCTGACCTTGATGGACCAAGGGTCAGATTCAGTATAAGGCAGTTTCATATGTGTTTGCTTTCACCAACACAGGTTTTACCTATGTGTGACAGCCAGACTGTAGAAAGAACTGCTGTAGAGAAACCTCCAAATGAACCCTGAACTTTAACCATGCCTAGTCCGATTACAGAATTATTTGCTGGGATCCAGTGCCTGAGAAATGCTTTAACAGACAAAGAGCACCCCCCTCCCTCCCTGACATAATGGTGCTTGCGTGAGCAAGAGATAATCAGCCCCTCTTGCTTTTCAAGGAAAGAAATGATCGAGCAATTGCTGAGAAACAGCTCACAAACCCATTGCAAGCTAACAAATTGAAAGTCTTGCGTTCAGGGCTGGACTGCAGAGCTATTTTGGAAGCAGCAGCTCAGCATGCAAGTCAATAAGACTTGTAAATCTATCTACTGCATCTTTTTAGATCAATTTCTCCCCTGCCTTCTTGTCTAACGGTTAAAATCTACTAACACGCCAAGACATGCTTTTCCTGTGGTGCCCTTAAAACAAACTACTCAATCACCACAAGACACGGCCAAGCTGTCCTGAAACCACAAATCGTGACAGGTATATTTCAAATCCCATTTGCATTGTATATGAGGAGCATTACGATTAAGTACAGACTCCTGTCTTTTTCCGAATTAAATCTCAGGGAAAAAACTGCTGATGCAATATTTTCTAGTTATTATTTACCACAAATGTATCGTTTATAATCTTTAGTGTCTTCGTTCACGGGCTTTGTTATGTACAGTAGCACAGTTTCGAGCAGGAGCTTGGCACAAGGAAGAGGGCACACCCTGACTTTTCAGCTGTCGGGTGAGGAGGGGAGTCCTCCTTACAGAGTCACACAGGTAAGATCCCCACACCTTCAGATATCAAGTGGACAGGAGGACCCAGGAGACACATGATTGCAATAGTGGAACATCCAGTAATGTATGGACCCAATCCAGTAAATGCTAGAGAGATCTTGGGGGGGGGGTTGATTGCTTCAGCCTTAGGAAGCCACCAAAAGCCGAATGAATAGCAACATCCCAATAGCCATCTGCACTCTAATCAAGGAATTCTGCCAGTGGCTCATTCATGGGCTAATTATACAGTACACTTATCACAGGCACACCCTCTGGCCTAATCAACTCAGGGTTGCCAGGTCCCTACCTATTGCTGGTGGGGAACTCCTGGATCCTCCTCGGGTACCATAGAGTTTTTTGGCTGATTGCTAGAGCGTCCCCCAGCGACATGTCCAGTGCGATGATATCACCTCTGGGTGAAATCATTGTGTCAGGCACATTGACACGATCCTGGGACTTTGGGGGCAGGGTTCCGCCTGCTGGCTGGATCCGGGCCGGTAGATCGAGGGGGTTAAAAGTGGGCAAACCCCCCCCCCGGGGAATGGTAAGCCTAACTCATGTAGTATATTTATTTAAGATACTTTTCTCTCCAATGGAGACCAAAAGTATCTTACAACATCATTCTCCATTTTATCCTTACAATGACCACCTTATGAGGAAGATTAGAGTGAGAATGAGCTTTCATCAGGGCTATTTTGGGGCAGGAACGCACGGGAATGGAGTTCCAGCTGGCTCCCCAGTTGGCCATGCCCAGCAGGAACACATTAGCATAATAGGCCACACTCAACAGCAGAAACTCATTAGGACTGGCTACATTAGGGGTGTGTGGCCTAACGTGCAAAGGAGTTCCTGCTACAAAAAAAGCCCGGGGTTTTGACAACAAACAAGGTAAACAGAATAAGAAGCAAAAGGTGGGTGTGGCTGGATGACCACACTTCTGGTAACATGGGGGTGTGGCCTGATATGCTAATGAGTTTCTGCTGTTGGGTGTGGCCTATTATGCTAATGAGTTTCTACTGTGCTTTTTCTACAAAAAATGCCCTGGCTTTCATGACAGAGCGAGGTTTTGAACTCAGGTGTCTCAGATCCTACACTGGCACTCTGACTACTATGTGACACTGACTCTGGGAGTTCTGTGTTCAGAACATAATTCCCTGCTTCAGGTCCTTCTTATGAACCAAACAACACACTACATTTTTTGGCAAGTTGGGTCTGAGTTCCATGTACCCTACTTGTTTTCCTTGCAGCCACACAGCAACTGCTGGGTATGGCTTTTTTAGAGTCTGTGGAAAACCAACTTGGCTTGTCACTACAACATAGGAGAGGAAGGGCTCCTGCTCCCCACCCCCTGTGCTGTTTTCTGAAGGCTAAACAACCCCAAGAGGAAGTTATTTGTCCAATTTTGAAACTGAATGTGCATGGAATACTGCACACAGAGCTCTGAAATGGGTCAAATAACTCCCCCCAGTAACATTTTGGCTTGAGAAGATGGCGTGGGGAGAAGGCAGGAGGCCCCTTCCCCATGTCAGTCCTGAGCTGAACTGCCCCCCTGCAGACTTTTAAAAGCTAAATCCATTGAAGACGGAGGTCCTGTACCTAAGTCGAAAGGGAGGGGATATGGGTATCAGGCTTCCCACACTGGAAGGGGCACCTCTAGTGCCAACCCAGAAGGTGAGGAGCCTGGGAGTGACTCTGGATGTCTCTCTCTCTATGGAGGCCCAAGTTACTGCAGCCATTTGATCTGCCTTTTCCCATCTTCGGCAGATTAGGTTGCTGAAACCTTATGTCTCCCCTCAAGACTTGGCCACAGTGACCCATGCAATGGTCACTTCCAGGCTTGACTACTGTAATTCGCTCTATGCAGGCTTACCCTTGAGGCTGACCCAGAAATTACAGCTGGTGCAAAATGCAGCGGCACACCTGCTAATGGCAATGCCTATGCGGGCTCACGTTTGGCAGGTACTCCACCAATTGCATTGGTTACCAGTAGAGTTCCAGATCTGTTTCAGGGTGTTGGTAATAACCTTTAAAGCCTTACACAGCCTGGGACCAACATATCTGAGGAACCGCCTCTTCCTGTATATGTGCCGAAGAGCACTATGCTCTATGGATCAACACCTCCTAGTAGTCCCTGGCTTGAAAGACGTCTGTCTTGCCTCGACCAGGGCCAGGGCCTTTTCCACTCCCCATTAAGTTCAGGACCCTACGGGATCTACTTCAATTCTGCAGTGCCTGCAAGATGGAGCTGTTCCACCAGGCCTTTGGCTGAGGCAGCGGACATTCATATATGGCCTCCCTGAAGTATCTATCACTCTGTTAACAACTACTGGCTATAGCCAGAAACCTCCTACAACCAGAAAATCTCTTTGCTGTCTGCTGTGACTATCATTTTAATATTTATGGTGATGTTTTAAATTTAGTTTTATTGTATTAGCTAATATATTTGTATAAATGAAATGTTGTTACCTGCCCTGATCCCGCTTACAGGAAGGGCAGGCTATAAATGTGAATGAATGAATGAATGAATGAATGAATGAATGAATGAATGAATGAAATATTCTGTGCAGCTGCTGGGAAAATAAGTCGAGTCTATGGAACCTGGACCTGGCTTATCAAAAACAGTGTCATGTCATTTGGCTGTAAATGATAGACTTTTCTTGAGTATGTCCCCCAGGTTGCGTAGTCCCCCAGGTCCGGTTGACAGACATAGTCTGGGAATTCCATGCTTGATTCTCAGGTGTGCAGGGGCTTGATTCTAGGATTGCCAGCTCTCCCACTATGGCAGAAGACCTTCCAGCAGCAACTCCCAGTGCCCATTGGTGCTTGAAAGCCGGGGGAGGGGAGCAGAAATGAAGAAAAAAATCACTGACACTGATAAATCATTGTCAGGCTTTAGTTACTTCTGGGGAAAACCTGGAAGTGACATCATGCCACTCTAGGAATCAGTGGAAACAGTAAGGTGAAACTATAGAATTTTCATCAATTCCTAGAGCAGCATAACGTCACTTCCAAGTTTCCTCTGAAAGTGCCATAATGCCAATCTTCCACCAGCAACCCTACCTTATTCTGATTGTGACCATGCCGCTTTCCTGACCTGAAAGCTGCTATTTGACCCATTTGTAAAATGTAATGCATACTGATGAGCTACACATAACTTTTAGCAGTGGGGCAAACAGAAGCCCCCTGGGGCCATTTCTGGGTAGGAACATGGTGGTCCTGATCTGAACTGGGCCCCAATGCACTTGAGAATTTAGTTCCAAGATGGAATTCTCAGACCGCACCTGTTGGCTCAACCCAAGGATGTACCCAGGAAACCTGTATCATGTCGTTAAGCCCTCAGGCTTCCAACAAACTGGATGTGACCCTATCACAGCCAGGCAAGCTTTTCTCTAGCCTTCATCCTTCTGGTCCATGCCTCCCCATTCTCCCTTACACTGTGCTTTCTCAATTCCATATTGTGAGGCTTAAACTTGCATCCTTTTAAGCCCTGTTATAGGTGGGGTTGCCAAGTACCTCCTGGCCACCAGCAGAGGGTAGGATTGCCGGATCCAGCCTAGGAAACTCCTGGAGGTTTGGGGATGGAGCCTGGGGAAGGCAGGGACCTCTGTGGAGTACAGTGCCATAGAACATCCATTTCTCCAGGGGAACTGATCTCTGCAGTCTGGAGATGAGCTGTAATTCCTGGGGATCCCCAGGTCCAGTCTCTCCCATCTACTGCATGCAATCCCAGCCTACCTTTCTGCTCCCCCACAGCTCCCTCCATTCTTCCTACCACCACTCCTTCCCTGCAATCCTTTCTTTGCCTGACCTCCATTTTCTGGACTGCTTCTCTAGAAATAAAGCCACATGCTCCTTTCTTCCATGACAATCAAGCGATGCACATAGGCATTCTTAGCTGCTCTCCTTCCTACACATCATCTAGTAGGACACATGACAGGTTGCTTATGGCAATAATCACTGTGTACTTGCTGCTTTTTATCCCATTCTCCCTTTGCAAAGCCCAGGGCAGGAATCATGTTTCCAGGTGATTAGGCAAAGGAAACCTGTGTTAATTGTATGGGAACTCCCCCCCCCTTCAGTCATTGGACTATCAGAAATGTTTAATGTAGGCAAGTTTGGGTAATCAGGCTGGTAACCATCTTGGTGGCATAGTAATCTGTGGACTTTTTTAGAGGGCTGGTGCATTTAATTTTCTCCAACAGACTCCATAAATTGTAACAATTGGGATCAACTGAGTGTCTCCTGGGTACTCTCATGAGAGTCATGCAAGGCTGCATATGAAGGAAGTGGCAATATGTTCCTCATAGGTTCTAACATGGCTTTCTATGCTTCATGGGTTCTCTCAAAGCTAGAATGGGGATAAATACTTCCAAATCAGGCCCAAGTCCTTCCTTAGGCAGCATGCTTTGTCCAAGCAATGTTGTAGTTCCTCAATATGGTTGCCAGCTCCACATCGAGAAATTCTTGGAGATTTGGAGGTGGAACCTGGGGAGGGTGAGATTTGTGGAGGGAAGGGACTTAAGGGGTGCATAATGCTATGGAGTCCATCATCTAAAGCAATGGTTTTCTCCAGAGGAACAAATTACTGGAATCTGTAAACCAGTTGTAATTCTGGGATATCTCTGGGACTCACCTGGAGGTTGGCAATCTCTTTCCCCAGCTCGTCTTTTCAGTCTAGCCTCAGTTCTCCCTCCCATCATGTTTCCCTCTTATTCTTCCAGCTTCCTTTTCTCTCTGAC
Organism: Gekko gecko; assembly: GCA_029375565.1. Taxonomy (NCBI): domain Eukaryota; kingdom Metazoa; phylum Chordata; class Lepidosauria; order Squamata; family Gekkonidae; genus Gekko; species Gekko gecko. Next base: position 41,546,166 of record JAPDNY010000007.1, on the reverse strand, counting down.
TGCTTCTTCTGCTTGTTGTTCTCCTGCATCCCATTTGAAGCTTCCTTTGAACAAACCCCTTGACATGGACCCTGAACTGTCTACACCTCCAGGTCGACTTTCTTAGGCATCCTCTTGGCTTTTCTGTGGGAACTGCCCCACTAATCCATTCCAGTCCTTCTCCTAAGAGTACATCACAGCTGCAGAAGTTTCTGCTGTTTCAAAGCATTAGAGCTACTGCTGAAGACCTGGCAGCCCTACCAGCAGCTCATAAATTGGCCCATAAGTCACACAATTAACCTCAGTTTTTCTTCATTAGGAAATGCTAACAGAGCACTGAAGCCACTTTCAACTAAAAGCTGTTACTCAATTGTAGATCTGCTTTTGTGGCATACTTTCCCACCAGCAAGGTACACCTTGGTAGATTAAGCTTTATTTCTACCTTATGTCTTGCATACAAGTGTCCTTTCTTGTGTCTTTGCAGTAGGCGATTTCAGTCCTTCCCCAAGGTCATAGGCAGGTCATTAAAGTGACCTGCTTCTCAAGCACAGATCACTCAGTCCATCCCATCTTTGTGCCTGCACAGCATTTGGTGGCATCACTGTTGACAGCCCAAGAGGCAATGGGTCAGTGGCAACATCCTCTTTGTGTGTCAAACATTCCAGGTGCAACCCCTGGTATTTCAAGTGAAATTGATCAGGTACAAGGTAACGTGAAAGTCCCTGCCTGAGACCCTGGGGAGCTCCTGCCAGTCCAAGTGGAAAATACTGACCTTGATAGACCAATGGCCTGACTGAGTATAAGGCAACTTCACTTGTTCAGGAACTGATCACAGTTGTCAGTAGGGGTTTGATGTTCAGGGCATCCTTTTACTAGTTTTACAATTTTGAAAGTGTAAAAAAAAATTAAATGACATAGGGTGGGGAGGAAATAAACAACAGCTCCTACAGAAGGTACACTCTTGAACCTGGCCCCCTTAAGAATGTAAGCACATAAGAGAAGCCAATGTTGGATCAGGCCAATGGCCCATCCAGTCCAACGTTCTGTCATACAGTGGCCAGAAATACCAGGTGCCATCAGGAGGTCCACTGGTGGGGCCAGGACACTAGAAGCCCTCCCACTGCTGTCCCCCCTCAAGCACCAAGAATACAGAGCATCACTCACCCCAGACAGAGAGTTCCTTGTGGCTAATAGCCACTGGTAGACCTCTGCTCCGTATGTTTATCCAATGCCCTCTTAAAACCACCATGCTTGTAGCCGCCACCACACGTTCCATGTGTTAATCACTCTTTGGGTGAAGAAGTACTTCCTTTTATCCATTCTAACCCGACTGCTCAGCAATTTCATTGAGTGTCCACAAGTTCTTGTATTGTGAGAAAGGGAGAAATGTACCTGTTGTATTATTCATTATTTTTATAATTATTACATGCAACATCTGGTTTACAAGATTATGGGCTGAATGCTATGGTTGTGCAAATGAAAGGGGCTCGAAGATCTTTCCCCATCTTCCCTTTTCCACAGACAGCTCTGTGATCCCGGAAAAGACATTGTGTGGGGCTACAGAATCACAGTGGATGAAAACCTTCTGGACATGGGGAAGAAGCAAGGAGGAAGGATGGTTTTGGTTCCTGTGCTCCCACAAACCCTTTGTGGGGACACACAGCACACCAAAAATTGCAGCACATAGGGGGAGCAAGAAAAATCTGCTTCCACAAGCACTTTTCTGCTTGCACAAATGTAAGATCCAACCCATTTCCATCCCCCCAGTGCTGCAACATTTGTCACTGGGAGAATACAAATTCCCCATTCCAGCGTCATTCTGCTTGTTGTCTCTTGCAATTGTGACAGCAGGGTGGGAAGTGATTGCTGTACCAAGGAAAACAAGGGCTAGTTCAACTCCACGAAGAACAACACCATGTACAAACAGATGGGATGACATACTTATTTTTTTAAGCTACATCTGTATTATAATAATTTCAAACCCTAACCACACCAGGAATAGTTTATACTATTCTTTCCCAAGCAGAACCTCTAAAAATAAATTTAGCCTTTGTTTTTTAAAAAAACAACAATAACAACTATGAGCAGCTTTTCCTAGAGATACCCCAAAATGGATCTTCAGATTCTATGAACCTGTTTTTCTGTTACAGAGAGTACATGTTGCTGGGAGTCCCCTGGACAATTTTACCATAGGAGACACACCCCCACCCCAGTCCCCTCTGCAGCCAGAGTCCTCTGCCGCGGCTTACTTTGCAGAATGATTCATCCAGCCCTGCTCTTGCTCCCAAGGTTCTCTTCTGGGCAGAACGCGCAGGGCTTCTCCAACTTTGCATTATAGGCTTCATTATCTCAAACACCTGCTTGCCTGTATAATTACAGCAACTTCCAAATAAAAATGCAAAGAGAATGGGGAGAGCTGGCTGCGTATTTTCAGCCATTGTGCCATGCTCATTTGAATTACAATATGCTGTTGCTTATAGTATAAGAGGAGGTTCCCCCACACACACTCAGTGTAGAACTCCCTCAGGACATATATTACCTATGTGCATGTTCAGTGCCCATTGAAGAAAAGCTGCTAAAGGATGGAATGCTACAGTATATTGCTGAAGAGAATTTTCAGAATGGCTGTGTGTGGCATTATGCCCCAGTAACGGCACTTGCCAATGTGGATCTTTTATCTAAAGTGACACCGTTATAACAACCCTATTCCATACTATTCAGAACCCCACCATACCCCCAAACACACACACACACACACACTGCTTATAATCACTGCAACAGTAAAGCAAGGTGGCCTGTGCAGGTCACAAAAGGAGGCAAGACACCCACAGATTAAGGGAAGGACATCTGCTTGTTTGGGGGACTTCCCAGGCATGCAGGCTTTTTATTAACCAAAAGAACAACAACAACAAAAACAAAAAACCCAGAACTCAGATTGATGAGAACTAAATATGTTCCAGGAACATGGGACATTAGAGCAGCTAACTGTCAGTTGAAGGGGAAAGGGGGGGGGATTTGGCCTGCTCAAGGGAGAAAACTGGAAGGAATTTTTGGAGGAGTATTGCCAAATTATCCCTCCCTCCTGAAATTCCTCAGTTTGTTGCTGTAATTGCTGATTGGAAGAGGAGGAGAGTTGATTTTCATACCTTGCTTTTCTCTACCCTAAGGAGTCTACAAGTGGCTTACAATTGCCTTCCTTACAGTCACCTTGTAAGGTAGGTGAAGCTGAGAGAGTTCTGGGAGAACTGTGACTGGACCAAGGTCACCCAGCAGCTGCATGTGAAAGAGTGGGGAATCAAACCCAGTTCTCCAGATTAGATTCCACCACTCTTAACCACTACACCTCACTGGCTCTCCAGCCATTTCATACAAACCTGGAAACCCTGGTACGTGGGCTGACGGCAGAAGAGAGTTCCCACTGTAACCCTGAAAGTCAAGATTTGTGAAGTTATGGTAACACTTCCATGCATATGTTAAAATCATGGCAGAATATCTGGGGAAACCTGACCATTCTCAGCTCACAGAGGGTCGTCAGGGCCACTCCATGAGGATTCTTGATCCGTTCTAATTGCGTAGAAGAAAGATCTTCAGGTGCATCTTCCCACCCCCACAGCTTCAATGATCAGAGAAGTCTGTAGAAAGGAGCAATGTTCATGCAGCGTCTTAACATGAGAAGAACCAGCTCAGTTCTGTTGAGACTAATCTTCACAGTGTCTGGCTGATAAGTGTCAACACATTAGCTGCAAACATCTAGTTTTGGGGAAAACCCTGGCAAAACCCCACCCTTGAATGAGCTTTCACTTCAAGTTAAATACACTTTCTGTTTCCAAAGCCACCCCCAAATGCTCATTGTTTTGCCCCTGGGAACAAAACCAAGAAATCCAATGTTTCCCTACTAAGCAGAGACTGTATAAATTGCAATGACTGGTAGGATGCATCTAGCCAGAAGAATATCTAGACCACAACTTCTTCAGTTGGGGAAGCTCCTCGGGTTGCCTATTTTTTTCCTCCTGTTTTGCAAGGATGAAATTGTTTCTGCACCAAGCACCAAGATGGGCTTTGATGCTCACTGGGAGAAGGAGAACTTCAAGGAGAGGCTCAAGCATCCACTTGAGTTTTATGCCTTTTTGCCTCCCTGCACGTAAGGAAGCTCTTGATCAAAACCCATGTCCAAAGAGACTTGTGCACAGATGTTCTTCAATTACTCTGTACGTTTGGTGACACGTAACTGATGCATGCTAATGTTCCCGAAGTTCAGCACCTTCACAGCTTTGTGTTTGAAGACTATTATTGGATAGGCCCTTTTCCCATCTGTGCCAGAAAAAGCACCAGCCACAGACAAGCAAAGCAAACTGGGTAACATTAATAAAATGTGGGCAGTTAAGTGCTAAGCTTCACCCTTATAGCCTAGTCCTACATGATGTCAAAAGGGAAATGTGCCTTCCTTGGGACTAGGATCGTAATCTTCAGCCTCCAGGGAAAAGCTTAGCACTCAAAGCCTCATTGGCACCCCAACACATAGCCTCTGCAATGTGCTGAGAATACTTCAGCATCTGTTTGCTATCTCTGATGCAAGTTTTATACATAACAAGCTCAGGGAAGGGAAGATGGTAGGATTACATAGAGAAGAGTGTTGAAGAATGGGTCTCTGAAGACCAATGGCTAGTCCAAGAGCACTGAATACTTACATGTTGTACCTGGAAAGGTCAGAGGAGAGGAATCACTTTTGCTTGGGGATCATATTGTCACATGCATGGGCAATGTGCAGAACCAGAGTTTCACATGAAGAATGCAATTTGAGGGGCTACTTGCAAGGTTGGCCCAATTGTGTTAGCCAGAGAAGCAGTCTTTTGAAGTGGCAATATGCTGGTGAGGCTACTTATGATTCAAGCGATGCACACATGCATACACATGCTTGTATGTGCACACATGCATCTTGCAAAAGGATGTTGGGGGAATATCTTGCAGATCCCATAATGTAACTGCTCAGGATGGCAAAATATCTCTTGGTGATCTTGCAGACTTTAGTGAAGTAATCAGGATCACTTTGCCACACATCTAACTCATCTCATCCCGCATTTACTGTACCACTGTTCAGCACCCACGTTGCACTGGGGTACAGATTTGGATTTTCCATCCCTTTCCTGGCCCTCTCTTGGGAGCTGTTCCAACACCGAGGAGGAGGAGAAGGTGGAGGAAGAGGAGAAGGAGAAGGAATAGCAGCAGCAGCAGGTTAGGCGGCAGTAGTTTCCAGAGGTGCCTTCCCAACTTTAGCTAGTGAGCCAGATGTGGCCTTTCCTGGGTAAATAAGATCTTGCCGATGTGGTACATGTCCTAGCAACATCTAGATTAGATTACTGCAACACACTTTACCCAGGGCAGTCCTTGAAGAGTGTCTGGAAGTGACAGCTGGTATACAGAATACTTTGGCAAGAATGCTGACTGGAATGGGCTGTACAGGTCATATCACTCCAGTCTTGATCAACCTACACTGGCTCCCAATTTGCTTCTAGGCCCAACTCAAGATGCTGGTATTGACCTTTTATGTCTTATACAACTTTCGGGGCAGCATACCTCAAAGACTGTGTGCACGCCAATATGAACCTGCCCAACACTATAGTCATCTTTGGAGGCTCTGCTTTGGGTCCTCCACCACCTGAGGCTACGTGGACAGCAACCCAAAAAAGGGCCTGCTCAGTCATGGCACAAAAAGTGTAGAATTCCCTCCCCGGGGAGATTTGTCTGCACCCCTCTTTCATTGCATACCCCCAGCAGGTGAAGATGTTTTTTGTTTTCTTTGCTGTTCCTTTATTGACCCGCCTTCCTGTTTATGTTTTAACTACTGTTATATATGCACTAGTTTTTGATGTCTGTTTTTTTGGGGGGGTTGGTACTTGGGGGGCCTAACTGGGAGGAAAAACAGTATTTAAAAAAAAACAAACACCAAATAATAAAATGTTCAACAAGTAAGTTCGTCCAGTGTAGTCTCCTAATGAGTACGAGCACATGTTTTTACATGAGAAACAGCCGTGGAAGGCTGAGTTCCAGTGGACAGAGGTGGAGATTGTCTATAAGCTCTTCCTCCACTAGATGCTGTTCCCTTCCCCCAAGTTGCTCTATTCTTTCTTTCCTCCATCAAGTCAATGGCTGATTTATGGCAACCCCAGAGGGCTTTCAAGGCAAGAGACATTCAGAGGTGTTTTGTCACTGTCTACCTCCAAGCTGCAACCCTGGTATTCCTTGGTGGTCTCCCATCCAAGTATTGGCCAGGGCTGACCATGCTTATTTTATTTATTATTTATTAAATTGGATTTACTAGGCCACCCTTCTGTACAAGTAGGGTTCAGAGCAGCTTACAACAAAATAGTGTACAACTCTTGATTTAAAACTAAGTTAAAACGAACCAATAAATGCCAATAGATTAAAAAACAGCATACATACAATATATAGGATAGCAGAAAGAATTCCAGCTCCCCAGCCTCCCTGGGGGGAAGGGTTACAGGGGATGGGGAATTATATGAGAGTGCCAAGGGAAGCTATCCTCAACCAAAGGCCCAACAGAACATCTCTGCCTTGCATGCTCTGCGGAAAGGTAACAACTCCCACAGGGCACCGATGTCTTCCAGCAGAGCATTCCATCAGGCTGGGGCCAGGGCTTGGTCAAGGACAGCCAAACTTCTCTCAGGCCAGGGACCACCAGGAAGTTCCTATTCCCTGAGTGTAGCTCTCTTCCAGAGGCTTAGCTTCTAAGATCTGATAAGGTTGGGCTAGTTTGGGATATTCCCATCAGGGCTGCTCTGTTCTGCCTGCATGGAATATACATGGCCAGATGTGATAGGATTTAGCAGCCCCCTAACTCCTCTGCTAAATATGCATCCCCCTACAACTGCTTTCCATTAAAAAATCTGGATCAAAAACAAGGCATATTTCACACCAACCTATTTTCTAGATCAGCTCCCATAACTATGGGTAGGCATCTACTCTGCAACTTCAGGACAGCAGGTTAACATTACATGCATTCCCATGCAACATCTAATTTGGTCCTGAGTCAGTGCCTACTGTTTTGTTAAAGTATCGGTGACTCTTTTCCCCCTCTTTTTTGTTTCCTTTTCTAAAAGGTCACAGCTTAGCTGTAGGAGCTTCTAGAAACGTTCTTAAAATGTGATTAGCCTAAAACTGTTTGATAACAGATGGTTTAAAAAAGAAATACGCACCGTTATCACATCTCTTGTTGGTGTACATCGTAACAGTCATTGCAAGTACATGTTGTACCCTGGCACTTCTCTGTGCCAAGACACCGACAGATCTTTTAGGAAATGGAAGTGAACTGGCTTACCCTGAGAAATAAGAAGAAAATCTCACACAGATCTTAAGATAGCTGGCTTTTCATGGACTTGGAGAAAAAACAAAGGCATGGAAACAGCAGAACTGAAACAATAGCCATCTAATAAAAGCCAACTAATCAAAGGAGAACAAAATTGGAGAATGTTGACAATCTTCCATCACTTTTTTATTTTAAGCTGCCCCTTCGAGTTCTGCCTTTCAACTAGTACTCTATAAGGTCAGAAATCAACTGTGTAAAATACCATCACTGGCAGATCTAGAAAGATAACTAAGAAAAAAAATAGGTTCCAGCCTATAGTGTGGGTTGAGTCCCACCTTGGGGGGCCAGAACTCCTAAAACAGCAATAGTGGAAGAACTCCCAGGAATTTTCCTTGCCCCCCCTTTGGCTACACAGGCTGGAGGGGGGAAATGTGTGAAAATGGGGGGCACCAGTATATTGCCAGCTTATGATATCACTTCCAGTGCCAAACTGAAGGGACATCATCACATCATGGCAGATGCTCTAGGATTCACCCCAAACTGGTGAATCGTAGAGCATTGCCTCTGACATGATGACATCCCTTCCAATTTGGCACCAGAAGTGAGGTCACACACTGGCATGAGTCCGACATGCCTGTCCTTGACCCCCAGTTTCTGCTGGGGGGTTGCCAGCTCTGACTGGCAAGTCTAGTCCCACTAACATGCAGAAATAGAGACTGAGTTTTGTTGATTCTCCCTCCCACTGCAGACCTCTAACTCCCTTCCCCATACTCTTCCTAAAGATCTCATGTCCTCCAGGAGCATTGTTTGGTGGGGCATTTTAGGCTGCTGTATGCCTAGGGAGATAAGGTTTCTGCTGACAGAAATACTTCCACTGGTGGTAATTTTGGGCCTCAGTTTTTCGTGGAAATCACTGGTCCTGAAGACAAGAAATTGGAGTTGGGTGAGCTCAAAATGTGAACTCTACCAACTTGAAATCACTTCCCTCAAAACAGGACATGCCTAGGCACACTCGATAAGCCTAGACTTGAGTTGGGGTCACCAAGCCCTGTACCTCCCTCTTCTCTTCCCTTAAACATAAATGGTAGTGGTAGAGAGACTACTGAATTGCAACTGATAATAATGCCCAAGACAATGCATCCACCTTGGCTGAACTGAGGCCTAGGTTTCCTGTCTCATTACCAATGCTGATTTCTCCACGCCTGCTACCTCTCTGCATATCTCACCTGAATCCAATCATGCCTGTGATTGTCATTGACCCACTATTGTCATTTGCCTGCTAATGTCATTTGGCATCTGAAATCTCTTCACTTTTCAGTATATAGGACAGATGGACTCCTGTTCTAGCTGTATCTGAAGAAGTGAGCAGTGACACTGCCACAAATTTTGATAGTCTTTAAGGTGCTACTGGACTCTTAGACCAACTTCCCACAAGCAGCTGCACCACCCTCGTTCTTCCTTTCCCCCCAATTGTATTCATCAGTTTCCCACTATTTGCTGTGCGGCCACATTTTGACCTGCAGCATCCCCCGATTTCCCCCATGTCTTCTTGATCCTTGTTTTTTGAGAAGGTAATATTGTATGTTATGCCTTATTATAGTTACAGTATGCATTAATGTTGTTGTTGTGACTCCACCAACTTTATAATTGTTTAATATATTGTTTTGGCAATCTTTGATGGTGTTTTCTACTAGTGGAATTTGTATATTTGGGACTGTGGATCAAAATGCAGCTGTGCAGCAAGCAGTGGGAAACTGACAAATACAATCGGGGAAGGGAAGAGCGAGGGCAGCACAGCTGCTTGTGGGAAATCGGTCTTACTCTTTTCTACTGCTACAGACAAACATGGCTACCCATCTTGATGGTACTGAGAGAGCAGCAAAGTTCCCTTTTTTTGTGCCCTCTGTCAGGTAGCCCACTGCAGCATATGGAAAAACAGCAATATCCCAGAAGAAAAGATGCCCCCCCCCAGGGAAACATAGTCCTCAAGTCACCCAAGGCCACACTGAGGTTCCCATTGTTTCCCAGGAATTTCTTTGTACTGGGAAGCTGCTCTTGCAGCAATTTTAAAAATAGTGAGGAAGGAGAAAGGATTTGCTGTTGCCACTGTAGCAGCACTAGGTAAATTTAGGGGTAGAGGATATATCAGGGAGATCATAATGGAGGAACAATTGTGGTTTACAATTACTTTTTACAAGTTTCTACATGGACCAGTTATGACCTTCTGATATTATGTGTCTGTATGCTTTTTCATACTTTTTACATGCATTGTATCTGATGAAGGGAGCTCTCGAAAGCTTATACCCTGAAAATCTTGTTAGTCTCTAGGGTGCTACTAGGCTCGAATCTAACTCCCTACATTTTCTAAGTTGCCTTGGGCCCCTATTTATAGATGAAAAGGTGGGATATATTATTTTTACCAGTGGGGGAAATGCAAGCACTTGTGAGGGTCATCTCATCTTCCTAGATAGCCCTCCACCACTCTTTCCTTTCCCTGGAAACCCCCACAGCCTTCCCCCATTCCTGCTTCCTTCTCTCTTCTTCCCACCCACCACCCAACGTACTTTTATCTGCCCCCTTATCTTCAGCTTTCCCTTCTTCCCTTCCTCTAGCAACCTCCCCACAGGGAAAGTCTGGCTGACTTGTTCAGCGGCTACTCTTGAGCAGGACCCAGCTGCATGGCAGCCAGCAGCAGTACCGAGCCAGGCCCAGATATGTGGTAGCTGTGTCAGTTCACACACACGAAACCAAGGTTTACTGTTACTATGGTTAATTTGTAAAACAAGGAGGGGCAGCAAATACAGTAGAAGACAGAGTCAGGTTACAGGATGATCCTGACAGGCTGGAAAACTGGGCTAAATCAAATAAAATGAATTTTAACAGGGAAAAATGTAAAGTTCTCCATTTAGGTAGGAAAAATCAAATGCTTAATTATAGGATGGGGGAGACTTGTCTTGGCAGTAGTATGTGCAAAAAGGATCTCTGGGTTCTAGTAGACCATACACTGAACATGAGTCAGCAGTGTAATGCTATAGCTAAAAAGGCAAATGAGACTTTGGGCTGCATCAACAAAAGTATAGCATCCGGATAATGGAAAGTGAAGGTATCACTTTATTCTGCTCTGGTTAAACCTCACCTAGAGTATTGTGTTCAGTTTTGGCCACCACAATTTAAGAAGGATGTAAACCCATCTCCTGTATTAGAGCATGTAATTCTTTTAGATTAACCTGTACCACATTTGGTTGTCCAGGTGAGGTTAATGAAAGTTTTCTGGCACTACTAGCTATTTTAGATTACTTTAAGGTAAGATGCTTATCTATCCTCTCAATCAATCCTCTCAATCAATCCAGGGAGTGAAAAAAGAAAAAAAGAAATTGTAGCACCAATGCTGGCTCATGCAACAACCAATATTCTACTACTCTTAATCTTAGTCTTAGACTTAATCTATTCACTATGTAAGGAGCAATTAATTGTTTTCCGGTTTTGGCAGCTGCAATGGCGACAATGATCTCCCGAGCTCCCAGGAGTCGCTCGCCAGCATCTGCGGCTGGGAGGGGGTGCGATCGTCCACACCACCCCTGGAACCCTAGGATTGGGCTCCTTGCCATGGGGCACTAGGAGAGCCCCTTCCCTGGTGGCTGGCCGGTAAAGGGGGGCTTTCCCATGCCCTGAAGGTCCCACTGCAGAGCGTCTGAATGGAATGAGGCACGCACAGCGGAAAAAGCGTTTAGTGGCCAAGCGTTTGAGCTTCTAAAGTGACTAAAGTGAAGACAACATTGAACTGTGAGTCAAAGTACAAGCAAGAAACACCGAAATTAGCAGAAACCCTTTCTCAAAAGGCAAGGGGGGAGGGAACTCTCCCCCGCTAAGAAGAAAACAATCAAACTTTCTGCTTTGTACTGGAGGGGGTGTGTGCTATAAAGGCATGATGGACTAAAATAAAGAATTAGTAAGAACTTACCAGGCTTTTTAAAGAGTAGCAGAGATTATGATAACTTCTTTAAAAAGTAAATAAAATTCTCAACATGGCGCCGACATGAAAGGACAAGAAAGAGAAAATGAAAGCTAAGCTTCCTGCCACAAATGCCAAAAGCCCAGCGAGTCCTGCTCTTAGATAGGACACAACAGCAGAGCTGCAAAGGATGATGACAGAAGCATTGCGACCTCTGCTGGAGCAAGTCACCGCATTGCATCAGGACCTAGATGCACAGGAGACCCAGCTCAGCGAAACAGCTAAGAAAGCAGAGAAAATGGAACAGGAGCTTAAAGTGGTCGATGCCAACTCCAAGAAACTTCAAAGTCAAATGTGTTTGATGGAAAAAAGAGACAAATTAACAAATCCCATCTGTTGTGGCTGGAAATGGAAAGGGTGAGCTATGTCTTAAGATTCCAGGGTATCCCGGAAGTGAAAGCAGAGAATCTGAGACTGATTATGTGTGAGGCATTGGCCCTGTTGGCAGATTTAAAAACAGAGACAATACAAAGTGAAATTGATATGGTCTTTAGATCGTATTCAGAATTTACAAGAAAAAATAATTTGCCTGGGGAAGTGATTGTGAGATTCTCTAGAAGACAAGTGAGAGACCAAATTCTAAAAGTGTCAAATGCCCCCCTGAAAATCAAAGACAAAGAAATAAAAGTGTTGAAGGATATTCCATTCGAAATAAGAAGGAAAAGAAGGAAACATAGGGATTTGATTTTATTTTTACAGGAGAAAAATGTCACTTACAGATGGATCGTACCCGAAGGCTTAATTTTTAAATTTATGGACAAAAAAGAAAAAGTGGACTCTGTTGAAAAGGCACAGGAGTTCTTGCATCTTCACAGATGGCCAGCAAAAGGAGGAGAAGGGCCAGAAGACAACAGCACCAAAGAAAGTGAAGAAGAGAGTGCAGTGGCATCTTCTGACGAGGACTCAGATTCTGCATTGGGGGTGGCAGCCCCAAAAACAAGCTATCGATTGAGAAAGAAAAAGGACAAATGAACAAATGGCTAGTTGTTACACTCTGAATCTCTTAAAAGTAGTATAATGACTCTTGCTTTTCTTACTTTATTTTTTATTAAGGTCAAAAGGGGAGAGGTTTTCAAGTTATGGACTTTAAACAGACTAATAGATGACCTCATTCAATGTTTCATATGTGTAAGCTTTAATTAAGAAGCAAAAGTTATTCTTTTATGGGGAAGCAGTTTGGATGACCACCATCTCTTGGGATTTTAGTGGGTTTTCTTTTACTTTCTCCCATAGTATGTAGTTACCCCTCCCCTTCTTTCATTTGTAGTTCTTAAAAAATGCAATAAAAAATCCCCTACGGGGGGCCAAAAAGAAAAAAGTAAGGAGCTATTAATTTACTAATTTTACCTAAAGATCACAAACTTATTATAAATAGTTAACTAACACACAATGGTACTCTGTCTGATTACTCTTTACTCTTTACCCTCTTTGGAGGAACCAAAACCACTTGGTGAAATAGTGATATAGTAATATAACAATAACTGCACTTAGTAACATTTAGTAACAGCCAGGTGTACAACAAAAGAAACAAAGAGAAGAAAGACAGAAAAATAAGGAAAGAAGGGAGTGAGAAAAAAAGGAAAGTGGGGCAGGAAAGAAAGAAAAGGGGGGGAATAGGAAAAAAATAAGAAAAGAGAGGGATAAAAAATAACAAACAAAGAGATTGCTCTTCTGGGGTTTCTTCTAATCTTCTTGTCTTCTTCCAATCTTCTGGTCTTCTTGTCTATCTTTAGTCTTCTATCTGTCTTGCCGTCTTCTGTATTACCCTTTGAGTCCCCTTTAAATTTGTTCCAATGCCGCAAGATAAAACCAGCTATAAACCATCAAAAGAGTCTCTCCAGAGTCCTTCACATTCACATCCAAATGGCAAGTATAAACCGCTGCTTTTCTTCCACTATTCTGTTGTTCCGTAACAAACTATAGATAGTTTACTCTTGTTAGTCTCCTCTTTCAGTCTGCTACAACTGCCTCCAAACTACTGGAACGTGTCCAGAGGAGGGCAAGGAAGATGGTGAGGGGTCTGGAGACCAAGTCCTATGAAGAAAAGTTGAAAGAACTGGGTGTGTTTAGCCGGGAGAGGAGATGACTGAGAGGTGATATAACCATCTTCAAGTACTTGAAGGGCTGTCATAAAGAGGATGATGTGGAGTTGTTTTCTATTGCCCCAGAAGGTTGGGCCAGAACCAGTGGGTTGAAATTAAAAGAGTTTTTGGCTAAACATTAGGAAGAACATCCTGACAGTTGGTGTGGTTCCTCAGTGGAACAGGCTTCCTCCGGAGGTGGTGGGCTCTCCTTCTTTGGAGGTTTTAAAACAGAGGCTAGATGACCATCTGACAGCAATGCTGGTTGTGTGAACTTAGGCAGATCATGAGAAAGAGGGCAGGAAGGGTTGCCTCAGTGCTTAGTCTTGTGGCCCTTTCTTACATACCCAGGGAAATGCTGATTGCCATTTTGGGGTCAAAGAGCAATTTTCTCCAGGCCAGTTTGGCCAGGGATCCTGGAGAGTTGTTTGTTTGTTTTTTGCCATCTTCTGGGCATGGAGAAGGGGTTACTGGGGGTGTGGGGGGAGGTATTTGTGAATTTCCTGCATTGTGCAGGGACTTGAATTGGATGACCCTGGGGGTTGTTTCCTTGTTTGTTTGTTTCCTTAACAAATACTTGTTCCACAGCCTCTCAGAACTGGCTGGTATCCCAGCCTACATTGTGATGGATGTAGCACTGGGGAACATGCCAGAATACAACAAGGATGTCCATGCACTTGCATCATGTGAAACCATAGTTAAGGTTAGCGGTGGTTAATAAACCAATTTCAATGCATCATTCTTATCATGGTTTCCTAGTTTGATATACCCTGGTAGAATGGTCCACATTCACACAATCATAGTTACCATTGTTAGTGTAAACATGGCTTTATGGGATGTTTGAACTGAACCTGTATGTTCATTTCCACCCCACTTAGAATGTATATCTAACTTTACACTACTATATTCCAATTATACAGCCAAAGCTGAGACAAAACTATGTTTTTAATTAATGTTTTGGGCAAGGATTTTTAGCATTTCCTGCAAAAACTGTTTATTCAATTACATTGGCTTCATTTATTTATTTATTTGGAAATGTGCATGCTGTTTCTTCAGAGAGTTGCTAGCGGTGGCTTACAACTAAAACAAAGCCATTTAAAATGCAGCCATTAAAAACAAGCCACAACCATTAAAAACAGGACAGTTTAATTTGGCTTCAGTGACACAGACAAACCCAACCAGCATCTGACTGCTGTGTCAGCTCATTCACCGCATGCCCCTTGGTTGGTGAGATCACCCATGTGAATCACCCTGAAAGGAGAAGGCAACAACAGGCAGGAAAAACACCAGCACCAAACAAAAGTACTATCTACAAGTGCCTCTCTTTTCCCCTGCCAGTGCTTGTAACAGCTTAGAAAGGGACAATTTCTGTTTGGGAAACAGTGCAGGGAGAAAGGGATAATTCACCACCGTCCTAGCACCTCCTCTCTTAACAACAGCTGTTCTTTAAGGCTGAAGTGCCTGTTGGGTAATCCAACCACGGATCTCCCGATGTGGCATGCATCTTGGCCCTATGCATATATTCACATTCAGATCCAAACACAGAAGATTTTATTGGACTTACTACAAATGAATGTTTCTTTAGGGTTGCCAGGTCCCCCCTGGCCACTAGCAGGGGATGGGGGGAGTTGGGTTGCCAGATCCAGGTTGGGAAACTCCTGGAGATTGGGGGATGGAGTCTGGAAAGGAACCTCAGTGGGGTACAATACCATAGAGTCCACCCTCCAAAGCATCAATTTTCTCCAGGGGAAACCAATCTCTGTAGTCTGGAGATGAGCTGTAATTCCAGGGGATCCCCAATAATAAACAGTGGGTGGAACCTAAACACATAGGTAAGTGCAGTGGGTTAGATCCGGCTCCCCTTTGCATGAGCAGAGGGAAATTAACACCCAAGGAAGATGAGTTACAGTTTTTATTCTCACCCTGACCTAGATGGCTCAGGGTAGCCCAGGCTCATAAAATCTTGGAAGCTACGCAGGGTCGGCCCTGGTTAGTACTTGGATGGGAGATCACTAAGAAAGTCCAGGGTTGCTATGCAGAGGCAGGCAATGGTGAACCACCTGTGTTTGTCTCTTGCCTTGAAAACTCTTTGGAGTCACCATAATAGTCTATGATTTGATGGCATTTTCCAGCACCACCCCTTTCTCATCATAGCCTGTCTCCACACTTCATGCTGTTCCCAAGAGTCTCTCAATGCTCAGAAATGGCTTTTGAGAGGAGCCATAATGGGGCTGCTGCAGGAAGAGGTCGTGTCAAAAGCCTAGTCCACAAATGATGCTCTGCTCATGATTGTTCAGATCAAAGCCTTTGATATCAATAGGCTTAAGCACACTTAACTCTGTGCAGCAATATTGGGATGTGTGTGACACATTCTGTTTTTTTTAAAAAAACGTGCAAAAAGTAGCAGAGCTAAACCTGTCACAATCGCCTGCAGGTAATAAATCTGAAAGTTGGTGGAAAATTTCATATTGAGTTGGAAGGTTCTTTTCCATCCAGGACTTAAATGCAACAGCCTAAAGGGATTGTTGCTTGAAATTTCAAATCATATTGAACCGAATGAAGGACTCGACATGATCCACGAGAAAAGGTCAGAAATGCTGTAAGTGTTTATTTCAATGCGATCAGGAAAAAGCTTTTGATGCTTGTTTTATAGTTCCATGTTTATATCCTATTTCACAGGGCACTGGGAGCATTTCTAATTCAGCTGAGTTCTAGAAGCATAGCAACAACGCAGATGGATAATTGAAAGAAAGCGTACATTGCAAACAGTGCTACAAGGGGCCAGGATAAGAGGGCTTTGAAGGCAACAATATATGAACCGTTAACTCTTTCTGTTCGTCTGTCACAAGAGATCGCGATGGCCACCAGCTTAGATGGCTTTTAAAATGCATAGGCAAATTCAGTGTAATAGCTAAGATAGCTAATTAATGATCGGTTCTCTCTTATCCTTCCTCCAAAAAGCACAAGGAAGCATAGGTGGTAGTTTTATCCCATATAATTCTTGCTCCAGCCCTGTAAGGGTAGGTCATGATGAGAGGTCAAGACTGGACCAAGAACACGCGTAAGCTTTGTGCTGAGCCTGAGTGGAAATTTTAATGTCTTTTCCCCCATTTATATCTTATACATATGCTCTCCTTCCTTCTGAGCCAATTTTGACCTTACCATGGTGATTCATATTTCTGTAACTTTCCCAGCTGGACCACTATAACATTTGGAGACTTCTAGTTGTGAAAAACAGAGTTGCCAATGTATTGGCAGGTGCTAAATGTTACAGTCGTGTGCAGCTGATCTTACCACCATTGCACTGATGACCCACATGCTGGGAGGGTCATATGCCTCCCTGTGACAATTAAGATCAAATAATATATAAATAATTTAAAAATACATCCTCCAAGTTGGAAAGAGAATAGGAATCATGTTATACCTTTTATCACATACAATTTGAATTGCATGTGTGGGCCCTGCTTCATTACTGCAGGATTTCTGAGAGGCAGGAATGTGTCTGGGAGTCCCCAAATCAAGCCCCCTGCACAAGCCTCTCTCCGAGAAGGCTTGTGGGAGACCAAGCTGAAGCATGACACCCCACAGAGTGTTAACATGTGCCGCTGCAGCATGACCTCTATCCTGCCCCTGATGATTTCAGTGTTATTCAGTATGCACAACTATGTGCTGAGTCATGGACCTATTCAAAATCACAAATGATGATTATATGTAAATTATAAGAGGGTTCTTCCATACAATGTACAAATATTAGCCCCAAAGGACCTCTGAAATGCTGCTCTTAGGGGATAGGGAACAGTAGCTGGCAAGTACCCGTAACAGCAGTCTTCACACCCGGCTCAGAAAAGAAGGAAGAACTGCAAGCTGAAAGTCCTCCTGACTCACCCCCACGTGTGACTTGTTTAAGGGAGTGACTGCAACAATACGTAGTAAGCAGGCGAAGAGAGGCCTGGCTACAAGGGAGATGCTCAGCCAGCCCAGAGTTCTAACAGGAGCCTGACCGATCATGCAGCTAGCTAATTGGTAGCAGCATTCAGCTCCACACTCTGGGCAATACTCTTCATGGAAGCAACAAGTCAGCTTCGTGCTGCTAGCATCCACTCCGGCTCAGCTCTTGCACCTAGACCTTTGGACCTCCTGGCTTTGGACTTGGCTCTGTGTTCCTGGCTCCTGACCCCGGCTTGGCTTTTTGGACTCTGCACTGTCTTCTTGGCTCCTGACTTTGCCTTGTTCTGGACTCCCTTTGACTGGCACTCCAGCCCGTGACAAGGAGTTACCCTCCCCCTGTGTGCCTCCTTTCAGTGAGATCGCCGTGTAACAGACAAGTGTTCCTTTTTAACCGTATCTCCAGTTATCTGACATTTCAAATGATAGCAAAACTCCCTTCACCTTAAGAGTTTCAAACCTCTGTGAACTTTAGTGTTTAAAAAGGCAGGCAGATGAAGGCTGAATTTGACTGCACTCTCCTGACATCAAACAACAAAGGACACCATTTTTCAAAAAAAAAAATCAGGTTCAACATTTGCCTCTGTGTGTATTCTATCTAAGTCCAACTGTTTGCAGAGAGTAGAGTAAACCTTCCTTGGGGGATTATGTTGCTATTTGGCTTTATATTTCTCTCAGTGCTTCCAATAAATCATGAACTTCTTTGGAGATGTCAGAGGGCGTCCCTTTTCCTCAACTGCAAATGACACACTATCAATAATATACACTGCTGGCTCTTTTCTTTCTCTTTCTTTTTTAGAAGAAAAATACCAGTTGAGTGCCTGTTTAATTCCACTCCACCATAGTCTTGCAAAATTTTACCAGTAAGGGCCCAAAATGTGTCTTGCTGTTTCTCTTCTACTTTCTTCTAGGAAAATAAACTGTTTCACAGATGAAAATGGTCCTAGAACTAGTGTCTTTGCACTGGGACTATGCTCTAGCAGTCCCCCAGAATTCTGTGGTATATCTATGACTTACTATAAAAAAACAAAAACTTGGAGTTCAGAGAAGCTGTTACATATATTGCTGTAATGTTATATTGATATAACAATATGTAGTTGCTGATAAAAACAATAGGAAGGGGGAGAAATGGCTGCCTCAGTGACAGGGGAAAAGCACCACTATTTGGGTGGGAAAATCCAAACTCCCCCTCCCTCACAGGCATCCAGACTTTACTGCAGTCTTTTCCCAGCACTTTACAGCAAAGCAGGTTTGATCAGAGAAAAGCCAGGGAAACCCCAGGAGGTGCACAAATGCACCATAATGCAGTGGGAATTTGTTTATTAGAACATTTATATGTTGCCTTTTCTCATGGTTCATGGTGGCTTACAATGAAAGTTAAAAACACTTCCAATTAAACCAGAATAAAATAACAAACCTCAAATCTTCCCATCCTTAAAAATGTCTGTCATTCAAACTCCCTCAAAAGCCCTGAAAACAAGCAAGTCTTGCAGAGCCTCCTGAAGAACTTCAAAGACGGGGCTCCCCAAGGATAGGAAAACAGAGGGGGGGTCTTCCCAAAAGCACTGAATCAGGGGCAGATAGCCCAAGTGGAAACAGCCTGTTTGTTCTAGGAGGCCAATGAGGCCCTCGGGTTTCCAGCTTTTAGAGATTTGGAGCCTATCATCAGTAAGATTGTTTATTTATTTATTTGATTTATACCCCACCCTTCCCCGCAAAGCAGGCTCAGGGCAGCTTACAAGAATAACATAAAAACAATTATGACATAGATAAAACCATCTAAAAACAATTCAAAACATAAAGTGCTAGCTGGTTGTAAACTAATACATTAGGGATGCAGGCAATGGTTACTTTATTCTCAATCTTTATCATATATATATATATATATATATATAT
This sequence comes from Gekko gecko, assembly GCA_029375565.1. Lineage (NCBI taxonomy): Eukaryota > Metazoa > Chordata > Lepidosauria > Squamata > Gekkonidae > Gekko > Gekko gecko. The sequence continues at coordinate 41,526,929 of JAPDNY010000007.1, read as the reverse complement.
ATATATATATATATATATATATATGACTGGCACAGGCTGTAATGGTGGAGTCAGGTGCCTCTTTAATGATGTTGTTGGTGGTGGTGATGATGGTGGTGGCAGCGGATGCTTAGTCAAAGGCCTGTTGGAAGAGTTGTGTCTTGCAGGCCCTGTGGAACTGTAAAAGGTCCTGCAGAGCCCTGATCTCTTCTCAGAGCTCATTCCACCAGTACAGAGCTGCCACCGAGAATGCCCTAGCCCTGGTTGTTTCCAGTTTGATGTCTTTAAAGCCTGGGAGGGTCAGTCGATTTTGTGACCCTGAACGCAGTGCTCTCTGGGGTAGATATGGGGAAAGGTGGTTCCTCAGGTATGTTTGCCCCTGACCATATAGGGATTTAAAGGTAACAACTCACACCTTGAAGCAAACTTGGAATGCTATTGGCAGCCAGTGTAATGCCTTTAGCACAGGCTGGATGTGCTCCTGCATAGGGAGGCCCATCAGAAGCCTGGCCGCGGCATTCTGCACCAGCTGCAGCTTCCGGATTTGTGACAAGGGCAGCCCCATGTAGAGACTGTTACAGTAGTCCAGTCTTGAGGTGACCATTATGTGGATCACTGTTGCCAAGTTGTTGCAGTTCAGGAACGGAACCAACTGCCTAATCAGCTGGAGGTGGTAGAAGGCTGACTTGGCAGTGGCTGCTACTTGGGCCTCCATTGGTAAGGAGGCATCCAAGAGCACTCCCAAACCCCTAACCTCTGGCGCTGGGACCAACGGCGCCCCATCAAAGGTCTCTGACATTATACTCCTTCTCTTCACCAAACCTTGCCTTCCTCAGGCTCCACCCCCAAAATCTCCATGCAGTTCCCAGGCTGGAGCTGGCAACCCTAATAATTGGAAACAAAGAAAATATGGTGAGCACACATTGTTCCCCAAAACAGCATATGTGTGGCAGACACTGGAAACAATTGTAGCTTGTTGTTTTGAAGGTGGATACTGTGGTACCAGTGGGATGACCTCTTGAGTGCAGGTTCAGCTCAAAAAAGAGATGAGCTGACCACTTCCAATGGCTACATATGGAACAGGTGACTCAAAGTCTTGAACAAGTTACTTGAGGAATTGCAGAGAGAGTGGGCCATACTAGCCATGGAAGTCTCCTTGCTCAATAGTCCCAGAGTGAGGCAGCTGATTCTCCCTAATACCATAAAGGTTTCCAATATGGTTGCTAGCCCACAGCTGGAAGCAGGGATCACTGCTCCTGGCTCCGCCCCTCTAGGACTTACCAAGAGAGGAAGGAGGCCCAGGCTATATTGCCAATGATGTGGTGACGTCTGGAACACACAAGAAATGATGTCATCATGTCAGCTGACATCTCAGTGACACTTTGGTATTTGGGCAAAAACTCTATGATAGAAGCCATTTTTACCATAGAGTTTCCCCCCAAATACCAGAGCATTGCTGTGACATCCCAATGTGATGACATCACTTCCGGTACATACCAGAAGTGGTCTCCAAGTCACCAGTGATGTAGTCTGGGCCTCCCTCCCACACCTGGTTATTCCCCACCCTCAACCCCTGCCGGTTTGTCAGGAAGGACTTGACAACTCTAGTTTCCAGGTCCAGCTTTCCTGCTTTTTGGACCAACCAAGATACTTTCTCTCGCTCCCTAAATGACAGAGAAGCGAGGTCTGGTTCACAAAGGGAGCAAAATGCTTAGAAAAGGCAACCACATTCAGGAAGATATTTTATATTGAGGGACATCTCACACAGAATGGGAGAGAAATGCAGCACAGTGGTTTCGAGTGTAAGAGAAGTTTCTGTGACCATTGAGAGCAGCACAGAAATGACAGGATTGTCAGATTAGATTGTCCACATCAAGTGATTTATGTCCAAACGGTAATAAGCTAAATTTGCCACTGCTGAAATAGATACCATTGTGGTAAGATTGTGCTGTATCCTACCTTCACATCTCCTGGTGTGTTCCCAGTGAAGGTGATACAGGTCATATGATGTCAACAGATACCTCAGATTTGCCTTGACCACCAGAGCAGTCAAGCAGTAAGTTAGATTCTGGGCAGCTCTATATTGAAAAAAGGAGGCCTTGCTTATTCAATTTCTGTGTTTTGCTGGTTTTTTTAGGAGATAGAAAAGAAAAATGGCTACCTGAACCTTTGCCAAGTAGTTGCTATATGAGATGCCAGTTTTCTTGTGTGCGTACAAATCCGCGTATGCTCTTGCCTTCTAAGAACCTTTCTGCAACAATACAACAGAAGTGGCAGGCATTCTGAAGCTTTACAGATATTTTTTTTTTTACAAAAGTTCAATAGAGAAAACCTCAAGATCTTTGTCCTGAGTTATGACAGCACTCTAAGCCTAGATGACTGAATATTCACTCACTTTCACTTAGACACACAACTGATTAGCTGTCAAAGGATTATTGAACACTGAATGAATTCTCAGCAAATGTTATCAGTTTACTCATTCCGGGCTCCCAATAGTCAGGATCAATGTTTTCCATGACATCTTTTCTTGCTACTCTGTCTCTTTGATAAGGATGACACTAAGAGCATAAAATAATAGGGAAGACAATGTATATGATCAGTTAATGTTTATCGATTTTTTAAAAAAACATTTATATTTCACAAATGATACACAAATGGGAATCAAGGTGGCTTCCAATATTACACACAAACTGCACAGGATGTATAACTAAGAGAATCAGCTTTGAAACAGGGGTCTCTGTTCAACATCTTGTCCAATGAAATGATGTTTTGGCTGGCCATTTGGATCTGAGCTGATTAAACAATTAAATGTAAATATTCACATATACTTGCACCCATCAAGGTGTGTTTCTTGATGGCTGCTGAAGGAGTTTTCACAAAACCCTAAACAGTAATTTAACACACACACACAGAGTGTTAGAGGAAACAATGCAGTTAATATTTTTATCTTCATGTCCTAGTGCACAAACACTGCCAAAGCAAAATTGTTAAAATCAAAATCTTCATTCCTCCTCATTAAAATTTGTCCCTCACTTTGAATTAAGTAAAACTTTGAACATTGCTGGACTTAAAAGAAGGTGGTGAATAAAAATGTATTTTATTTTGTTATATTTTTTAATCTCTATAAAATTATTGGGCCAGAGGAACCATTAGCAGGGCTGGCTGATTGGCTAAGGGAAAGAGTACCAGCTTTTCTTGCCTCTTGCACCTGACAGCCGTCGGATCTGCAGAAATCAGCAAATGAAGCTTTCAATAGAGCACCATTGTTACCTGCTAATGTTTGCGTATCAGGCTGCTGTTAAGAGTGCAGCTGTAGGGACTAGTTAAAAAAAACCTGGCCACCCTATTTTAATTAATGAGGCAGAAATCAAACTTACGAAATCCAGACTTGCCTGTAGAAAGGGACTGCCACTCTCTTTTCAGCCTCTATGGCTATGTCTTTAATAACATGATCTGCACAAGCTTCTTCAAAACAGAGATCAGCATTATTCCCTGCTGGTTTCTGTAGATCAAGCCACAGTTAAAAAGCACAGCTGAATCAAGGCAAAAATTGCCCATTGAAACGCTTTAGTGAACATCTACTATCTATTGCATTTAAAAACTAGAACCTCTAACAGAGAGAAAGAGAGAGAGAGAGACCCAGTCAGCTTTACAGTTGAGCATGAACTTGAACATGAGGCTCCTGGTCCTCGTCTTCAGCCCAAACAGCTCCCATGGCCCAGAAGAGGGGAGACTAAAAGGAGTTTATAATCCAGGATTAGCCAAAGGAGCAAGAGAGAAGGAAGAGGAGTTTATTCTCTGAGAAGAAATCCAGCTTCTAGAACAGTTAGATTATAGTGTTAGAGAGCAGGAGGAAGAGGAAAGAGAAGGGCAAAGAGTTAAACAGGCTGATTGGAAAGATGAGAGGGAAGTGAAGCAGCGCAAGTGTTCTGGGAGAAAGTTGCAATTATAAAAAGGCATCAGGGGAGAACAGGTGAAGTTGCTAAAGGCGGTAAAAGAGTTTGAAGTGAATTAAAGGTGACTGAGTTAAGAGTGAAGGTAGAGATGGAAACAGGAAGAGAAAGACTGGTGGGGTTATTTAAATTTCTAACCCACCCTATCCCAGAGGCAGAGAGGAGGATTTATAACTGAGCAGAAGAAGCATAAAGTTCTTTGTACAAAGCCAATTGAAAGAAGCAAGGAAAAGCAAGCCTATAGTCATCATGATGCAAAACGCTGGATCATTTTTAGAAGCAACACCCTGTTTGGATCCTTCAAGGCCTGGATGTGCAGTTCACCAGTCTAAGCCCAATCAGAGCACCAGTACAGATTGCAGGAAAAAACATCAACTCAAAATGATCAGGGTGATCCCAGCAAACTACGCTTGGAGACAAGGCAGCCAGGGTATTGTTTCGGGGGGGGCAACTGAAGGCCATCCAGGTATGATGGAGCAGCCATGTTTGTGTGCCCACTTCAGTCACAAACAAAACAATGGATAAGAGAGATTCTTCCTTCCTTCCACAAAAAGGGGCATAATAGAGAGGGAACCTAACCCCTTCCTTCTTTTCTGCCTTGCATGACTGCACTGCAGTACCTGAAGCATGGCTACTGCAGCTTAGCTCTGAGTCTGCTGAGCGCAGAAAGAAGTTTTCAGAGCAAGAAAACACAGTGAAGCAAAGTGGGGAGGAAAGGTTCCACTCACCTTACTCACAGACTACTTCTGTAAAAATTAACCCCCCATCCCATCCCATCTGGTCTGACCCTCTCCTCCAAAGTGCCTGTTACACCCCTGGATTTATTGAGATGCTTGAGTGTTGGGAGCTGACAACTCTACCCTGCCCAGGCTACCCAAGCTGAGAATAGCCAAGGGCCTGACTCATCCATGTGAGGAAGGCTGGGAGAGGGCAGTGGCCTGGGCCCAGACAGATCACTCTGACACAGCTGAGAACAAGGCTGGGAGCCAGGCAGCAGCAGGGCAGCATGTGGTCAGAATGCAAAGCCGAGCCTAGACTTAGAGAAGGCCAGGATAGGAAAGGATAAGAGGCAGCCCTGAGCAGCAAGGGAAAGGAAGAGGACAAGTGGACTGGCTACAGGGGGAAGAGGCAAGAAAGGCATCCTTTCCTTTTATAAACTCCCAGGTGGAGCAGGCAAAAGGGGATTGGATAGAGGCCAAGTGGGTGTGTGGCCTAGAAATCCCATAAAAGGGAAGTCACCACATCTGGACAAGGAGGAAGCAACAGACTGGGTTCAGACCAGAGAGAAGGTGGAGATCCAGTCTGGTGAAGGAAGAAGACCTTGGTGCTGGATGCCCTGTCCTTCCCAGGTCTGAGGCCAGTGGGTCAGATACCCTCTTTGGTGTCAGGAAGATGGAAGGCTGGGAGCTTGCCTTGGGAGCAGGGGAGCCTCACACTTGAAGCAACAAAATGGTAAAGCAGACAGAGTGCAAGTAAAGGAAAAGCAACACAAAAGCAACTGAACATAAACAAGAGTGCATTGTCTTACTTACTCTGTGACAGCAATTGCACCAAAGTAGAAGAAGAAGATGAAGAAGGAGGAGGAAGAGACTGGATTTATAGCCCACCCTTCACTCAGAGTGCCTTACAAACTGCTTTCCCTTCCCCTCCTCACAACAGACACCCTGTGAGGTAGGTAGGGCTGAGAGAGCCTTGAGAGAACAGCTCTGACATAGCTATGGTTTACCCAAGGTCATCCAGCAGCTGCAAGTGGAGGAGTGGGGAATCAAACCTGGTTCTCCCAGATTAGAGTCCACAGACTTGACTGGTACACCGAACTGACTTTCACTTCATGGCCAAAGTCGCATCGGAATCCATCAGAGCTCCAGGTTGTAAGAGGGTTCTCGTCTTGGCCACTCAGAAGGTAGACCTGGAAGATGTACAGTCCCATTTTGTGTTGCATTTTTTGGATAAAATTGCTTGCATCTGCTGCAACTTGGATGGAACAGTTGGTGCCATTCAGTCTCAGAGTACTCTGAGTACCCACTCCCTCTGTGGCCTGTGGATAGATTAAGATGGGTAGCCGTGTTTGTCTGTAGCAGTAGAAAAGAGTAAGAGTCCAGTAGCACCTTAAAGACTAACAAAATTTGTGATAATGTATATCCTACCACAAATTTTGTTAGTATTTAAGGTGCTACTGGACTCTTACTCTTTTCAGTGGCCCGTGTATAGGAGACTTTGGGTAATTTTATTTGTTTTCATTATTTATATCTCACTTTTCCATTAGTCTGCCCAAGGTGGGTAACAAAATCAAAATTTCATAAAGCAATTACAAATAGACCAAGGAGAAATCTATTTGGAAATCAACAAGGGGCTTTCATCTGTGTCACACTGCACTATTATTTAAATTTTAATAGAAGTTTAACTATTTATATCAAATCACGCTTTCCCCTCAACACTGCTTCCTTCCCATCCCCCACCCAAATGGTATACTGTTTAGGGGGAAGAGTGATCACCAAAAGAAGGAAACCCTTGAAAAGTTAGTCACCAAAGAGTGCAAGGAGTTGCTCGGTTACTTTTGTTAAATGCTACTTTACTTTTGTTACGTTACTTTTTCAGCCAAGGTCAATAAATCCCCTACCCTGTTTCAGTTCTGGGAGTTTTAATTGACTTCCACTGCTGGGTTACCTGTCTGGAAACTAGAACTGTCACACTGTCTTGACGGCCATACCTCACACTCTGAAGGCCTATTCCAGTGTACCATATGTGATTTTGGGAATGTGATACTTCTTCAAGGCCAACCATGCACTGTTACCTTTCAAAAAGAAATCAGAATCCCATCAGGAGAGTGTCAGCTACTGATGCTTAAAAACTCCGGGCTGCATCTGGTTTCTTTGTGTACTCTTACAGTGACTAACTTTTTAAAAAGCTTTCTGCTGAAACTCTGCATTTGCCACTCTCCTTTGTTGTGGTCCATTGTCTCCTTTCACAAAGTAAGGTAGGCTTCCTTTGCAGAGAATCACTGCCCCTCCATCACTGTAATCTTTGAAAATAGTTCCATTTTTTAAAAAAAATAGATTGTGTGTGTGTGTGTGTGAGAGAGAGAGAGAGAGAGAGAGAGAGATGTGATGAATCAGTCATGTAATTGATATGAGACATGTATCTTCACAGTGGGCATTCACTGTAGGGAGTTCCTTAATTATTAATACTTTTTAAGGAGTTCATGGTGGGGGTCCCATTCCTCTGAAAATGTCATCAAGCTCAGAGCAGCAGCTGTGGGTCTTAAAAAAATCTTATTTGGGGGTTTCTCTATGTTGATTGGCTGGGAGTGCTTTCCTGATCCCTTGTAAGATTCTAATTGGAAGGGAGAAAGATCATTGTCCAAGAAATCAGGAGAATCAAAGAAAAACAGGACACCTGTGGCTACTGATAACAGCAAGCACCCAAACATGAAAACACATTATTTTAGGGGGTGTTTTTCATAATGCCTAAGAATCCCAGATTTGTACCTACAATTCTAGAAATCATGATAACAAACTTAAAAGTGGTTTTTGTGTATGGCTTTGGTTTGGGAATTTCAGGATGCACATCCCTACTTCCTCTGATGTTGTCTCCCAGCACTGGTATACAAAGGTTTGTTGCCTCTGAATATGGAGATTCTTTTTGGACACTACATCTAGTAGTTATTGATGGACCTATCCTCCATAAGTCTCTCTAGCCCCCTCTTAAAGCCACTCATGATTGTGGCCATCACTGCATTCACTTGCTAATTATACCTGAATCCAACCCAGGGCATCCAATCACAGATTCTCAATTCCATGTCTAGTATGGCATTAATAAACAGACACAGATATAAGGGGGGAAACTGATGGTTGAAAACTGGTAGATTTAACAAATATACATCCTACAATGACTATGTCAGCATCCTGTTTCAGGAACTGTGTTTGGGGGAGCTTTTGTGTTGTGCACATGCATGTGCAAAAGAATGTTAACCAGGACTGGGGCTGAAACTGAACAAGCCAAGTTTGGTAAGGAAAGGCTGTGCTTATGCTATAGGTATCTGTCATGCAGCAGAGCAGCCTAAATTGAATTCAGGCTGGAGATCTTGAAAGAGTTTCAAGGAAATGACAGATATTAGTGAAGCCAGTGCAAATATTACCATGGCTCCATAATTAGTCTGTGAGATATGGACATACAAGAATTACCCCCATGAAATTTGCTGTGTCTATATGCAAAGATTTTAAGACAGTAAGATGTATCAGATAAACAAGTCCAACATTATATTATTGCTTTTAGAAAATCCTGTGGCTCTTCCAAGAGGCTCACAACCCTGTGAGGTAGGTTAGGCTGAGAGAGAGAGAATGACTGGCCCAAGGACACCCAACGAGTGTCGTGGCTGAGCGGGGAGGAAAACATGGATCTCCTCATCCTCTGAACCACTAGACCTCACTAACCGTGCTGGTTCTCCCAGGTTAAAGTCCACACTCTTACCCACTACACCAAACTGGCTCTCTAGCCACAAAATGGCTTCCACCACTTACCTTCAGCCACACAGTGAAGAATCTTGTGCTGCAGTGGCAGTTGCTGCCAAACCAACATTTTTAAAAAATCTGAAAAGCCAATCATATCCAATGGTCAATCAGAAGCCTTGCTAGGCAAAACCCCCATCTGACCCCACCCACTTTCTAAAAGCACTTGGTGGACACCAGCAAAGGTGTTGGCAGGTGCTGTGGCATCCCATGGACACCACATTGGGGACCCCTGCCCCAAACAATGCATTGCCAATGTGGCTTAAAACATTTATTTTACAAGTCATAATGTCTCTGATGCTGTTCTTGTGGAAGTGTGAGGAGAGGACACAGAACAAGGCCTCAGAAACTCATTTCAGATGGTGGGCATCTGGCTGTATGACTCACAACATCTAGGCAGGCTAGCTGACTATTAAAGTGGAATTACACTTCTCAGGGCTTTTAGAGACAAGAGGATCCTAGTGCCTCTGACACCTGTAATGGGAACAAGGACTCCATCTCCAACACAGCCCAGTAAATAGTAGCTTTCAAACTCTCTTAATTCTTCTTTCCCCATCCTTGTGTGTGTTGCTTATGAGACTGTAAACCGCAAGAGGCATTTATTGTACCTAGCACTGGATTAGACACTTTAATAATATATTCATTTGGGTCTGCTAGCTGTAAGGTCGGAACACCTATGAAGACTATAAAACTGCAAAAACAGAGTTTGATCTAACAGCCATTCCACACAGAAACCAGGTTTAAAACATGTTAGAATTCTGCTTCTGACCAGGTCAGCAATTATCCTGGACGTTCCAGTGAAGATATGTGGAAATGAAGTGCCACTGGCTATGTTTATGAAATCCATTACTATGGGATTCTTGTGCTCTCTGCCTTTCTCGCAGATAGCTTGAGTTCATGATACTCAGTTCTCCCAAGAATAAGGCACTTACTTTCTCTGTGCTTATTAATTTTACATGGCACTCAGAGACAACTTAATAATAAGATCCGAGTCAGCCTTTGTCGGTTAGGGAACTGTTTGCATAGATGAGAAACCAAGTGTTAATAGCAGAAGCTCTCAGGAAAAGGGGAAAGCTTACCCGCCTATGAAGGGGGGAAAATGTAACCAAACTTCCTCCTCCTCCTCTGAAATGGGGTTCTAATGTATGGAAACAAGGAGACTCAAAAATGCATTCTGGACATAATCATTAAAGGGTAACAAAATACCAATAAACGTACTGTAATATGTATAGCACTCACAGCACTAGCATTATCAAAGCAGGGAAGCTCAGTACGACAGCCCACTGCTAGCTTGAAATATAAACTAAGGTTTAAGACAAGCAGAAAAGAAAGCAGCTCAGCACACATTCATGACATTCTGTGATCACCTTCAAAACTAAAGTGTTGGACATGTGATTGACTGAAGCCTGTTGGTGTTGTCCACAAGATTTGTTGATTACTAACACAAGACCTGGCTCCCTACTGCCTCTTCTACCTATGTCTTCCCTAGGAGAAGACAGCAGTAGCAGCAGGAGGAGAGAGTGGGGAGGGAGGGGCAGGACCAAAGAGTTCCAGTCAGCACTGAATTTATTAATACTTCAGGTTCAAAACTGGGTTTGGAGCATGTCTGAAGAACATCCTATATTCTATGCTGTTTTCGGTTTCAAATTCCATTTCTTGTCTATACCACTGACTTCGGTGATATTTACTTTCAGGTAAGGCATGCTTTGGACAGCATCAAAGACAGGTTGGCTAATACTGGAGCATCTCTTGATTTCTGATAACTTTCTTCTATGAACAAACCACCAACAGCTATAGCTCCAGGTCATTAACTGAGTAATCAAGTGATTAAAAACTATGATGAACAGATATGTGTAAACCCACTCATAAACTATGTACTTTTTGGGCATGGATAAGATTGTTCAAAAGTATTCCATAGTTAGCAAATATACAACAACATAGACAACAATGTAGAGAACCTATGCTGGCATAATGAAGCCATAGCACCGGTAATATCTACTGCAGCACCAGTATGAGAACTGGGAGGAATGCAGGCATGGCAGGGAAGGAGTGTCACTTAGCCCAGATTCATGACTACACACAGCTAATTCCCACCCCTGATAAACATGTAACATCAAAGATGTGGTATAAACAGAAATATTCAATTGAAGTAAATGGAGACAGAACAATTTTTCTACTCCTCCCACACCATCCTTACTGTCACACAGAACAGGCTACCAATTAACTTCAGCCAATCATGGCACAGTTCCAAGAGATATGAAAAAGGGAGTATAACTATATATCAAGGCACTTGACTCCGTATTATATCAGTTTGTCTCCAAAGGGAGTAGTCTGGGCTATAGCCTCCCCCCAAGTTTGCGACTGGTTCTTCAAATAAATGAATGGAAAAATCTGGGATTTCCTGGTAATAGGCTTCAAGAATCTAGCTGACAAAAGAAGTTCAATATCTATGAATGGTTAATTTTTAATATGCATTATAACTCTCCCCTTTAAATTTCTTTATTCAGATTTGTTATTTAAGTTCAGAAGCTTTCATCTACTTTGAACGAACTCTTTCCCTTAATAACTAACCTCAACTTCCTCTAAGCACCCTGCCATGATCACATTCAGTCTAGCTAAAGGGGCATTTAATTCCAGGTTTAGTGAAGCATAATGTTGACAAAGCTGCCTTGTGCCAGAAAAACAGAACTGGACAGGTCAGGTCAGGTGTATTGAATTTTGAACACTACCATTTGAGGGGCACCATCCGCCACTGACTTATTTTTAACTAGAAGCTTCTCAATTCTAAAAGCTCCCTCTCTTTCTAATGGAAGCAATCACATCAAAAATAAAAATAATATATTTTTAAAAAATGCCTGAGGTGGGTAGATCTTCATCTGGGGCAGTATCTTCAATAGACCCACTCATGGACCTAGAGATAGAAACTCATAAATGAAGATCTGGTAATGCAGAGCTTGGCTAATGGGGCACTTAGCACAAACATCCAACAACCAGGGGAGAATAAGGTGGGGGGAGATTAACATAATACTTTTAGGGAGGCCCCTTACAGGTTTTATTCTGGAGGCCACATTTTTCTCTGTCAGTCTCTCTCTCCAGTGCCTGCCTATATGGTAACTAGATAAACAGACAAAATTAGGATTCTGAAGAATTTCATATTAGCTCAGTCAAATTGTTGAACCTGACAAGCAGACAACATTGATAAACTGTTAATGAAAGCTGAGTTAAGAACAGTTTACATTCAATAAGTTACTCAAAATTCAAGTCCCTTTAATTAATTAGCCAAATTTAGGGTTGCCACCAGCCGGGTGGGATGGGGGTGAATTTACAGGGAGCAGGGAGCAACGCTGAAAATAAACATAATGTGTCTACATGATGTCAGGGGGGATGCTCTGGTTTGCCCAAGGTGTCCCAAGGTGCCTACATCACTTCTGCGTCATGTAGGCACACTGCATTTATTTTTGGTATTCTTCCCTGTTTGGGAGGTAATTCCCCCCCCACAGGCCAGCTGGCCAGTGGTAGAGAGGTGGGGCTGGAAAGAGGGGGACCCCCTGCCCCCAGTGGGGGGTCTGGCATCACTAGCCAAATTTGATTTTTTAAAAAATACTACATAGCTATTTTTAATAATGTATCAGGGAACCTGGCCTTTAGATGAGATTCATCAGAGATAGAATGCCTACTTGAAAGACTGCACCATGTCTTTCCAAGGCTACATACCTTAGGTAGGAGTCTATGAGAACTGTGTTAGGAAGAGGCCTGTGAGAACATTTTCCTCAAGCCATGGCAATCAAAACCTGCCTTCTGGTTATTTCCACAGGCCTGTCATATTACCTGTCAGTTTCATGTATGCCCACCCTCCCTTCTTCCAACCAGGGAATGGCCCTGACTCTCCCCAGGGGTCTCACTCTCGCTGCTGCTTCTGGGAGACAGCTCTCATTTCTGCTGGGTACCGACTGCCTCTGGAGTCACTCTCATGCGGCACCATTTGTAGCAAAAGCCAGTGTGGTCAAGTGGTTAGAGTGGTGGGCTAGGAACTGGGAGAACCAGGTTGAAATGCTGTTCTGTCTGAAAACCCTCTTGGGACCTTTGGCCCATCACGTTTTCTCAACCCGACCTCTCTTGCAGGGTTTCGGTGAGGACGGAACAGTATCTTATAAGCCATAAGATCAGGTACAAATTCTCTGGTCCGCTGTCTTATCCACCACTTCTGGGTTTCTTACCATTCTTTTCACACCTTTGTCACTTTGTGGGCTCAGACCCAAGACCTTCCCCACCTCTCCTCTGAGGGGAGGTTGCCTGTGCTTTCATTAATAAGACTATTCAATTCTGTACTCTCCCTGCAACAGAAAAAAGGGTGCTGTTTTGAATGATTCTTACGTGTCAAAGAGGGCATGTGAAAAGGTCCAGGCCATCTCATGATATGCGTTAGAGTCTTTAAACTTGTGCTTGCCTCTCTGGTTCATAGACTTCTCTACCCTTCCTGCAGAGAGACCACAGCCATTGTGGGTGGAAACTGCTAGTCAATAGCAAAATGCCAACATTACCCATCACCTGGAGTTCGGTGTCTGGTTATGAGCGCAGACTCTAATCTGGGAGAACCAGCTTTGATTCCCCACTCCTCCACATGCAGTTGCTGGTGTGACCTTGGGTCAGTCATAAGTTCTGTCAGAGCTGTTCTCTCAAGGACAGTTCTCAAAAGAGCTCTCTCAGCTCTACCTACCTCACAGGGTGTCTGTTATGGGGTGGGGAATGGAAAGGAGTTTGTAAGCCGCTCTGAGACGCCAAGTGAAGGGTGGGGTATAAATCCAATCTCCTCCTCCTCCTCTTCTTCCACCTGAGCTGTTTTACAAAATGCAAAGTGATTTGGGTGGTCCTCCTGTATTGTTTTCCCTGCTGTGTTGATCGTTGGTTGTTGACCCTTTCCAGGGCAACCCTTTTAGCCTACCAGTTGTGTTTCTCTTTGCCTTTTTGCCTTTAGACCCTTCAGGCCAGTGGCAACTAAAAAATCTGATAAGTAAAATGAAGTCAATTCTTATTTTTCTAAGATTGCTACCTTTTCTGGCTTCCCCAGCTGCTATTTCTGGCATTCCCCACCCCCATATCTACAGGTGACACCACAACAGAATTTAGTTTTCAGTGTCTAGTTTATCCCCCTTCAGGGGATTTGTGTTTCTCTCTTTCCAAGATGGAGTTAAGGTGCATCATTGGGGTGGTCTCAGCACTGCCTTTTTCTCAGGGCATCTTTTTGGCTCTGAGCCTCTGGAAGTTAGTGTCATCTCAGACACCCCCTTTCTGACAGGGTGGGGACCCAGCGGTGGGCATGTGTCTCCCAGTGGCTCCTGGTCTTCTGCAAAATTAGTTTGTCTTTTATTTTAGTGCAAACACTTCACGTAGCCATGGAATGCATTGCAGTTATGTTTCCCTGGTTTCTCTGATTAGAGGCCCCAGGCTATTTGGCCTTGCCCCACAATGAAGCCTTCCATACCCTGTCCTTTATTGCTCCTTTCCTGACAGGGATCCCTGCCCCTGGGGAATGCCCTTCTAATCCCCCTGAAAGGTTATCTGGTTGTTTCCCCCCCCCTTCGGGCTTTTTTTGCTGCACAAATTGCTCTGCAATCTGCACAAGGTTCATTTGTGGTGCACGCCATCCATCCTTTCCTTGGCCACATCATGCCTGCTGCACTACTTTCATTGTTATGGCGCAGATCTTGCACCTTTAAGTGGAAAAGAGTCCTTACTGAGGCTGTAATAGGGTTTGGGCCCTGATTCTTGCGCTCTTGGTTGTGTTTTGGAGGTTGGTTGAGACTCAAGAGTCTCTAAATTTTCCTCACCCTCACTGGATTTCTAAAGATATTACAAACGGAGGTATCAACCCTCATTCGATTTTGTTTACCTCATTTGAAAAAGGGCACTTTTTTAAAAGTATGCAGCACTTCCAAGTGTGGAATGAGAATATTGTAGGTTCTAACCGATGCTTTTTCCATTCATGAAGTTTCACAAGATTAGGGCATTTGATGCCCTGACCAGGATCCCATACCAGGAATTCGCTGTCAGTCTTCATGTTGCACATGCTATCCTTTCAGCTGTTTATGATGCCAAACATCTGTGCACTCCTTACATTCCCTGAATGCAGCTTTTCTTGGGTTTGTGTCTGCTAGGGACCCAACACTACTGTGTATTGGCCTCTCAGGCTCTAAAAAGGACTGGTTAGCATCCTCTTACAACCCATCCATTGGGTTGGTAGAGGCCATCACACTCTGTCTGGAGTGCCTGGCTGCTCAATGCTACTTCATGTATCACGGCCCTCTCCAACAGAATGCTGGGGGGTGGGGTGGGGGCAGGGTTTGCCATGTTTCTGCAAGTATTCCAGTTAAGACACTTGTAGAGCGCTCCAAGTTCCTTTCTAGGACAGTCCTGGGGGAATGTCTACATGGGATGCTAAACAACTGTTGGGAAGGCAGAGAGCTTCACACCCACCTCCTCATTCAGTGAGCTTGCTAAACTCCCAATGTGGAACTGCACAGAAGCCACAACGATGAAAACATGACAATGCACTTACTTGTAACTGTTGTTTACCTAGTGGTCTTCTGTGTGGGGACATATCCTGTGAACTCTCGGGAACCTGTGTTTCTTGGGGTCTCTAGTGGCGGCATGGAGAGAACCGAGGGAGTGAACAATTGCCTTGCCACTCTTGAGAGATTTATAAGTCAATATTTCATTTTCTATTGCATCCCTCCATGGAAACTATTTGGAGAGCTATCCTGGGATCATAGGTATCTTACAACCTAATGTTTTATTTATCACCCTAATGTTACTTCTCCAGAATTTTCTATGGGCATGACCCCCAAATATGTAGGATAATACTCATTCTTTCATTACATAGCCAAGACTTATTGAAAACTTCTGGCACCATTTTAGCTATTCTGTCAGGCATGAGGCACCATTT
Source organism: Gekko gecko (assembly GCA_029375565.1). Classification (NCBI taxonomy): domain Eukaryota; kingdom Metazoa; phylum Chordata; class Lepidosauria; order Squamata; family Gekkonidae; genus Gekko; species Gekko gecko. Next base: position 41,511,546 of record JAPDNY010000007.1, on the reverse strand, counting down.
GTGACAATCATCCTTAAAGGACTCACCTCTTCTCCAGGGCTCAGAACCAATCATTGTAATGCAGGCCTCATGCAAAGCCAGGCAATTGTCAGCCCATCAGAGCCCAGGAAACTGCACTGAAGGGGAGGGGGGGACTGAGGCAACCAGTTTAAGAAGGATGAAGGAAACCCCCCCAGACTGGTATTGTGTGGCTCCAGAAAAGAGCATCAGTTTAGCCAGGCTTTTATTTGGCTTTGTGTTAGGGTTGGTGGTCAGCTTAGGGAGGAAAGCTTCTTTTAGTGTGACAAATAAGCATCCTTTTAAGGGCCCGTCATTCCTAACTTGTGTACAGGTTCTGTGGAAAGGAGCTCTGTGTGCAAAAAGAGCAGCTTTGAATCTGCTGAGAGATAACCTTCACAGCTTTTCCATGTTCTCATTTCCCTCACTTGTGTGTTCCTGTTGCTTCAGGGAGGGCCTGGGGATGGGCTGTTCAGTGGGTGTCTTGCTTCCTCCAGTGCTCGATTTGATATTACATCACTTCCTGTCCAGCATTAAAACCTGCAGTTTAAATCTTCAGGGAGATATGCCAGGCACATTGTGATGTAATATTGAATCGCTCACTAGAGAGTGCAAAACATCTGCAGAACAGGCTAAAAAAATCCCAAAGCAACAGGAACACACAGGCTGGGGAAAGCCCTTTAATTCTGAAGTCATCCACACATAATATTTACCTTACTAAGTACTTTATTTTCTGTAAAATAAAGCTTTGTTCTTTATCTCTAAATGTGTCTGGCAAGTCAAATGTCTAAGAAAAAGTGATCTCGGTTTACCTCACAGATGATTAAAGCCTTCGTCTAGCAGGTCTCAAATAAGAGATCTTTAGGGAGTACATAGCTTACAACCCCATAGTTGCCACACCATCTGTATATGATTTTTATTATATTTCCTCTTACTGCTACATTAGCTGAAATCTTTGTAATATTTTGGTGTCATTTAAACCAGAGTTCTTCATAAATCGTAACTTTGTTTTCCGTAGCTACCATCAGTCCTATGATCGTGGCTAATGGAGTCCTATTTGAGCAAGTTTTGTAAGGTGAATGGTGGCTTTCCATGGGTCCAGACCAAGTCTTGCCTCGAGGGAACCAAGCAGCTGTGTTTGGGTGTCCTTCCAGTGGTCTCCACACAGTGACATTTCCTTCATCCTCTTGGCCCATTGTTTTTGCCAGCATGGGGGGAAGATGGTGATGTTACAGTGTCCCTTGGGTTAGCAGGCTAGGAAGATCTCTGGGGGATTATCGGCAGGGCACGGGAGCCCATCATAATGGCATGCCTCAGGCAGGCTGGTAGGTAGGGTGCCCACGCTGGAGGGGCATGATTATGACTCAGATCTGCATCACGTAGACTGGGGTCACACACATTAAATAATCCACTTTCAATGCACTTTCCAACAGCATTTTGCCAGGTCACCCAGTAAAATCCACCAACTGGAAAGTGCACTGAAAGCGGATTATTTAGTGTGTGTGATCGCAGCCATAGTAAATCCCAGCTCAACCCATTTGCTTGTATGTGCTCTCTTTATTTGGGGCATGAGCAGAACAATTATTTATGCCAAGCAAGTACAGGATTCAGATGCTGAATTTATTGACAGCTGTTAGAATATTGATCCCTCCCCTGGGGAAAACCAAAACTAACAGTTGTGATTGGTTAAGAAAAGTCTGGCATGTCATGTTCATGAATCAATATTAATGGGGGAGGGAGTGTACACACAAGAGACTTTTATCCCAAAATAACAGTTCTTCTGAAGTATTCTCAAAGCACTTCAGAGCTTCTCTTCAAACGTGGCCATGTGGATACATTTGGAGGAAGCTGAGATACTGCAGGAGGACCAGGGATGAAGCGGGCTAGGGATCAGCGTCCAGAATCAAAGACGGAAGCCGCAGGCAGGAGGTCTCAAGAAGTTAACGGAAGTATATTTGGAGGGACGATGGCAGAGCCAGGGAGGCAGAGGGTTGGTTGAGACCGGCTCCTTGCAGGTGACCTTTCCTCAGTGTGCCCCATCCTCTCCACGGTCATATCACACACAAAAAAAAAATGGTTTCCAAGGCAAAAACCTACCTTTTAAAATGGCAGCCAAAGATAGCTGGATGGTTTATGAATCTGATGATGGTCTTTGTAATGATTACATGTTCTGGTGTATGTGTTTCTTTAAATGTTTAGTTTGACTGCAGTAATGTAAGGACAGTGATAGAGGGAGATGAGTGTGATGTGACTGGCTGATGACTGAGAGAGTGGGGGAGGGGGGTCTCTGAAGTGATTCTGGGTTTCAGAGAGACGAGTGTGGGGAGTTGAGTTTTTTATATTGTATGGCAGAAGATGCAGTTTGAGTCTATCCAGTGTGGCTAAGACAAACGGTTGTGGCTAAGAGAGGCAGAGTTTAGCCTGTGTCGCTAAGGCTGTCAGGGTTGAGTTTGGGTGTTTTGAGAGATCGTGTGTGATGTCCAGCTTTATCAGTTATATTTATAAGTTCTTGTCTTCAACAACAGTTCAAAATACCCAGAAACATATTTTATTCTTTTATGAATAAAGCATTTGTTTAAACTCATCCCAGCAGTCAGAACAGTCCTTCCTCAGGGCCACATCGTCCTCTGAAGTGCCCAGACACAAGGTCATTCTACCATAATAGAGAAATCTGGAATTTTTAATTCCTGGTGGCAGCAGTAATCTACCAAGTTTATGTGAACATAGTGTGTTTTAAAGGGAAAACAGTCTCCCCAATAAGAAGGATGTCACGGTCTTTTTCTTAGCCGTTTCACAACCCTTCAGCAATGACCATCAGCCCATAACCTGGTATATGAAAGAGTGGAAGCTTCTTCTCTTCCTCCCACAAGCACCACGGGCCCCCAATCCTTACCCTCCACCACACCCACTGTACCTGTTTTCATTCCCTTTAACCACTTTTAAGGTCCCCAGTTCCCTTCCCTCCACCATCACCACCATTCCTTATTCCACCCTATGGACCTTCTGTACAACTCTGGTGCCCCTTCAGTTGGTCCCCAAGAGGAGCTGATGGAGCGGCTCCTCCTCCACAGTCCCCTGTCTGCCATGCTGCCATGCATCCCAGAGATCGGTCCCTGGTACCCAGATGCTGGGCCCTCCTCACACTGATGCCACAACGCCAGCCTCACAAAGCCCCCAGGAGCCAGAGATGTATAAGTAGGCCTGATCCTCGGCAGTTGACTTCACAGCAGAAGCTGTCAACCAAGAGGCTCGCCAATCGGCTAATGGTAAGCCATCCAGAGGGCCAGTGGCAAGTTTGAACGTGGATGTTGGTGGGGAAGTGGCAAAGTAGGCAGACAAAGGCCATTTTACTGAAGACTGCCTTTGGCTGGTCTAGTGTTGAATGACTGGCAGTCCAACTGGGAGTTTTTCATTGTGGCTTTGAATGGGTTTTTATAATTGTCGTTTTCTCTGTATTCTTTCAAAGGCTCCAGAAAGAGCAAGATCAGCGAAGGGTGTGCTGAAGACGCAGTGAACTGGGGTTCACTCATGGACCACATCATGCCAGGCCCTCCTGTCTTCTGCCATCCTCCGGAGTTCACTCAATTTTTTAAAAAAAACCTTTAAAGTATCTTCCTGTGCATAAGGGTTTTCAGAAGTACATTTTTGAAAAGGAAAGACAAGGACAGAGATGGCACAGAAACAAGGCCTGGATCATGGAAGAAAGCTAATGCAGACTTAGGATGCATTAACAGAAGCACTGTGTTCAAATCATGGGAGGTGGTAGTTCCGCTCTATTCTGCTATGGTCAGGCCTCACCTGGAGTACTGTGTTCAGTTTTAGGCACCACACTTTAGGAAGGATGTTGACAAGCTCAAGTGTGTCCAGAAGAGGGCAACCAGGATGGTGAGTAGAGCTGGAATCCAAGTCTTACGAGGAAAGGCTGAAAGAGTTGGGTATGTTTAGCCTGGGGAATAGAAGGCTTAGAGGGGACATGATTGCAGTCTTCAAATATTTGAAGGGCTGTCATGTAGAAGATGGAGCAGATCTATTCTCTCTTGCTCTGGATTGCAAGACTAGATCTAATGGGTGGAAATTACAAGTGAGTCGTTACCGGCTAAATCAGGAGAAACTTCCTAACTGTAAGAGTGGTTGAGCAGTGGAACAGACTGCCTCGGGAGGTGGTGGATGCTCCTTTGCTGGACGTTTTCAAGTGGAGGCTGGATGACCATCTTTTGGGTATGTTGTAGGACTATTTTTCGGCTGTGCTCCTGCAGAGTGCAGGGGGTTGGACTAGATGACCTGCAAGGTCCCTTCCAACTCTGACATTCTGATTCTATGGAGAGGGACAGGAAGCTGAACAGGTATCACAGTAGGGTTGTCAGCCTCCAGGTGGTAGCTTGAGATCTCCTGGGATTACAACTGATCTCCAGGCAACAAAGATCAATTCTCCTGGAGAAAATCTGGAAGGTAGAATCCATGGCATTATATTCTGTTAATGACCCTCCTCTCCCCAAACCCTGCCCTTCTCAGGCTCCAACCCCTAAATCCCCAGGTATTTCCCAATGTACTTGCTCTTCAACCAGGCTGAAAAACAGCAAGTGTGTGATGCAGCCCAATGTCAGCTTTTGGGACCTGAATGCTGTACCTAATCCCTCCTTCCCCCAGCCGAATGCTTGTAGAGAGCAAAAGCCGGCCTTACCCTTTCCAGGTTGTGGATGGCTGCCGACTGGGAGAGATGTGCAGATTTGTCACGGATGATCCTGGTGGTAACCCTGGTGAGATAGACAACCAGCAACTGCAGCCAGCGTGGTGCAGTGGTTAAGAGTGGTGGACTCTAACCTGGAGAACTTTGTTTGATTCCCCACTTCTCCACATGAAGCCAGCTGGGTGACCTTGGCTTAGTCACAATTCATTCATTCAGAACCCCTTTGGGTAGTGAAAAGCAGGGTTTAAAACCAATTCCTCCTCCTCCTCCTTCTTCTTCTCCATCAAATTGCAGGCTACCCAGTTTTGTTAGCCACCTCTGAGCTCTTTGGAAAGGCATCCACCTCTTTACTCCCAAACATGCACACTTCCACACAAGTGCTGGGGTGGGTGGGGTGGGAGAGAGGAAGCAAGGATGGGAACTTCGGTGGTTCATAGGTCAGCTGCATTGGCTCCCCTTTCCTTTTACGATAGAGGAAGCTTCTAACACTAATGGTTGTCAGGATAAGAACATAAGAGAAGCCAAAGAAGGAGAGCCCACCACCTCCCGAGGAAGACTGTTCAACTGAGGAACCGCTCTATCAGGAAGTTCTTCCAAATGTTTAGCCGAAAACTCTTTTATGATTTAATTTCAATCCGTCGGTTCTGATCCAAGTTTCTGGGGCAACATAAAACAACTTCGCACCATGACAGCTCTTCAAATACTTGAAGGTGGTTATCATATCACCTCTCAGTCGTCTTCCTCTCAGTCGTCTCCTCTTCAGGCTAAATATACCCTGAAGTTAACACGTGGCAAAATTCTACTTATGCAGCTTATTCTACTTATGCTGCTTACAGGTGACCACTCTACCCTGCAGTCCATAAACGCACCCGAGAGGCAATTTGCTTATCTGTGCAGACTCGCTCTCCCAACTGGGGAGAAAACGTTTTAAACACATCAGAGGCAGGGCAGGGGCAGCCTCTGCCGTAGACTCAAGGATGTGGTTGGTGGGCCAGGTTCCTGGCGAAGACTTCTGAGCAGATGACAAAAGGCTTGGGAATTAAAAACTAGGGTTAAGGTTTAAAGAAAGAAAGAGAGAGAGAGAGAGAGAGAGAGAGAGAGAGAAATGCAGTTACCATGTCCAACTCTTCTTGCAGCATGCAGATTACAGATCTACTTGTAGCTCTTCCAGGTACTGGTACCGCAGCTTCTTCCACGCCCGGCATTCTTGTGCGCTCTGCCGACTCCTCTCAAGCTTGGCTTTTAAATCTATTTTGGCTGGTTTACGGCCTCGCTTTCCCAGCTTCTTCACTTTGCCTCCAGCGACCTAGAAAGAAGGCCCAAAGGGTCACTTCAGCAACAGGTGGAAGAAAAAGACTGCTCAGGAATAAAGGTTGTGGAATGTTAAAAGAAAAGAGCATTGTCGGCATCCTCACTGGGAACTTTTCTGCGGCCTCAGGCACTCTGTTTTTCTCCTAGTCCTTTCTCTTATCAGATTCCAGCCACTGATCCTCAAGGTAGTCTAAGGCCAGGTAGTATTCTTTCAAATACCATCCTCAGCTACAGGAATAGGGCACAAATACTGATATACCCCATCAGCCTTCTGTTAAGGGTTACCACAACAAAGTACACAGAGTGCTTTAAACAGGTGCTACATATGCTAATGAGTTTCTGCTGTTGGGTGTGGCTTATTATGCTAATGAGTTCCTGCTGGGCTTTTTCTACAAAAAAAGCCCTGGCCATACCCAGCAGGAACTCATTAGCATAACAGCCACACCCAACAGCAGAAATTCATTAGGATTGGCTACATTAGGGGTATGTGGCCTAACATGCAAAGGAGTTCCTGCTACAAAAAAGCCCTGGGTTTTGACAACAAATAAGAATAAGACAACAAACAGAATAAGGAGCAAAAGGTGGGTGTAGCTGGATAACCACACTTTGGATAACATGGGGTGTGTGGCCTAATATGCTAATGAGCTGTGCTGTTGGGGTGTGGCCTAATATGCTAATGAGTTTCTGCTGTTGGGTGTGGCCTGTTATGCTAATGAGTTCCTGCTGGGCTTTTTCTACAAAAAAAGCCCTGCCTGTCGTAGCATGTCCCTACTTCTGTAGCACTTCTGTAACTACCACCAGACACCAAAGTTTCATGTTTCAGATGTATGAGGAGGCCCAGACCAAATGTAGAGCTAACAATATGGCTGCTTCCTACTAAGAAAGCTGTCTTTCCTGTGAGAAGTCATTTGTATGAAAATAACTGATATGGTTCAAGTTGGTTTTATTTACATCAAAGCCCCCTGACTCCAGCCCAGAGGGGAAAAAAGATTCCCTGGTACAGTTAAAATAGTTTAGAACTGCAGGGATATTGCTCTTGATAAATAAACTGGCATCCATGCTGTTTTTCTCACGATGTAATCATACTACCAGTCTATCTGAAGCAGGCCCTAGTCTGAGCTCTGTTTCCAAATTCTACCCATTCCATTAGACAGTAATCCACTATGTTTGCTATGAAACTGGGCCTTGCTTGAATTGGCTTGTCAGGCTCTTCTCCCCAATGTGCAGTCATTTTGTACTGACATCATTGGGCATGCTGGGTGTGGAGACCCGACAACATGAACGCAGAACTTTTTCCTTTTAAATGAAGGCTCTCCCAAGTTCTTACCCACCCTATACCATGTCATCACAACTGAAGGTGGCACAGATCCCTAGAATCCACCCCGAATAAGAGCTCAAATGATCTTCTGGCAAATATGACAGCATCTACTATTTCCTGGATATCAGTCAATAGTATTAAGGTTGCCAGGTCCCTCCTGGCCACCGGCAGGGGCTTGGGGCAGTAAGGCTGCCAGATCCAGGTTGGGAAACTCCTGGAGGTTTGAGGATGGAGCCTGGGGAGGACAGGGACCTCCTCAGTGGGGTATAATGCTACAGAGTCCACCCTCCACATCATCCATTTTCTCCAGGGGAACTGATCTCTTCAGTCTGGAGATGACCTGTAATTCCAGGGGATGACTTGGAGGCTGGCATCCCTAGAATATCTGTATTGGGGCTGGTACAATTTAATTTATTCATCAGTGATCTGGAACTAGGGCTGAGTAGTATAGTGGCCAAGTTTGTAGATGACACCAGATTATTCAGGATGGTGAAAACCAAGGCTGACTGTGAAGAGTTCCAAGAGGACCTCCACAAATGGAGTGAGTGGGGCAACAATGCGGCAAATGAAATTCAGTGTTGATAAATGTAAAGTGATTCACATATTGGGACCAAAAATCCCAACTTTAGGTATAGGCTAGTGGGGTCTGAACTTGCTGAGACTGAGAAGAAAAAAAGACCTTGGGGTCATAGTGGATAGTTCAATAAAAGTGACAACCCAGTGTGCTGCAGCAGTGAAAAAAGCAAACTCTGTGTCAGGGATTATAAGGAAAAGGACTGAGAATAAAACATCCGATACTGTAATGCCCCTGTACAGATCTATGGTGTACAGTTCTGATCATCATATCTCCAAAAGGACATTGCAGAGCTGGAAAAAGTACAGGAGGGCAACCAAGACGATTAGGGGGTTGGAGCACCTTTTCCTATGAGAAAAGGCTGAAGAGTCTGGGACTTTTCAGTTTAGAAAAGAGACAACTAAGTGGGGGGGGGGACATGATAGAGGTTTATAAAATTGTGCATGGGGTAGAGAGATTGACAGAGAGAAAATTTTTCCCCTCCCCTAAAATGCTAGAACTTGAGGGCATCCAATGAAACTGATGGGCAGTAGGTTCAAGACAGACAAAAGGAAATACTACTTTACACAGAAAGTGATTAAAATGTGGAATTTGCTGCCAGAGGATGTACTGATGGCCACACGAATAAACAGCTCTAAAAAGGGATTAGATAGATTCATGGAGAATAAGCCTATCAATGGCTATTAGCCATGGTGACTTAGGGGAACCTCCACATTCAGAGGTACTAAGCCACTGAATCCCAGAGCCAGGGGGCAACATCAGGGGAAGGCCTCAGCCTCTATGCCTGGGCTGGCTGGCATCTCTGGGTATCTTGGCATGCTGGGAAGCTGCTCCTTCCCAGGACAGACAAAAAGGAATACTTCTTTACACAGAGAGTAATTAAAACATGGGATTCACTGTCAGAGGATATAGTGATGGCCACAGGAATAGCCAGCTTCAAAGGGGGTCATATAAATTCATGGAGGATAGGTCTATCAGTGGCTACTAGCCATGGTGAATGAGGGGAACCTCCACACTCAGAGGCAGTCAACCTCTGAATCCCAATGCCAGGAGGCAACATTGGGGATGGTCTCGACCTCTATGCCCTGTTGGTCCTCCAGAGGGACTGGTTGCCCACTGTCTGTGACAGGATGCTGGCCTTGATGGACCCCTAGTCTGATCCAGCAGGACTCTTCTTATGTTCTGTTCCTGCAGCATTACCCTGGGCTTCTCCCTGGACAACCCTTGGCCTGGTTCAGAAGTCTTCGTCTTCTCAGAGGTAAATGCAGGGCTAGGAAGTCTGACCCCTGACAAAATCATAAAAACCCTGCCAATAAAAACCCAGAGCACAAAACATTTACCAGCATACATGATCCTCATAATAGGCGAGGCGGCCGACGCTGATTCCTGCAGCCGGGGCCTGGCGTGGGGGCTGTTCCCGGCCGCGCACATGGAGTCCGGGCGACACAGCGGCGCCGGAGAGCAGGCGTGGAGTCGCTCACGGTGGGGACCTCCTTGGCGGCGGCTGAGCTGCGGAGACAGGTGGGAAGGTCAGAAGAGCCCGCGGAGGTGGCAGGGGCTCCCCTGGTGGCAGCAGATCTGCTGGACGGAGGGAGGGGGCCGGAGAAATTCCCTGGAGCGGCGAGGACCCCCCCAGCGGTGACGGACCTGCGGAGACTGGTGGGGGGGGCAGAACGGCCCCTCGGAGCAGTCAGAAACCTCATTGGTGCAGGACTTTTCCTGGCCTCGGTGGAGGGAGCGACAGAGAGAGAAGCAGCGCCAGCTGAGCCATTCAAGCAGGGGGCTATTGGGGGTCCCGGATTATGCCAGCTGAAGCTTGGAGGGGAAGCCCTCCAGTGGTCGGTGACCCTCCTATGCTGCATTGGAGCTGAAAGAACTGGGGTGCTCAAAAAACCTGTATCACCCAATTGGGCGGAGCTGGGAACACGGAGTGCTCCGAGCAGCTGGATAGAAGGCCGAGAACTGCCAGGGAGAGCTGCTCCTTGGTTTGAGCCCTCACAAAAGGCAACAGCTGAGTGTAGGTGGGAGTTGGGAGTGTCTGCTAGGTGGTCGGGGTGATGAGTGCTGTGAGTGATGAAGGGGGGGGGGCGTGACTGCAGAACTGTGTTGCGGTAAATTATTATTGTATTGGTATTATAGTATTTTTGTATTGCAGGCAGTATTTTATATAACAGCACTCTGACTATTTTGTAGCAGTGGGAGTTTAAATTGTTGTCTCAGGAGCGGAGTCTGTTGCTCATCATTCCCTCCATTGGGGGTCTGAGGCATTGCGGAGACCTCCAGGGTAGTTAATGGCTGTGCAGCAAATCCCGGTGCTCTTGGGACAGGGGAAGCGCGGTGGGCCTAGGCGGGGTTGTAAGGGAAGGGCACTGAGAAATAGAGCGGCTCGACGCCCTTCCAGCCTACGGCCCATCCCGACGGTGGCTAGCAGTGGGGCCGGGATAGAGAACCCCCCTCCGTCACTGGTGTTGTGTAACGCCAGGTCTATTAATAACAAAACAACAATCCTTCAGGATTTTGTAACAGATCAACAAGTGGACCTGGCGTGTGTGACCGAGACCTGGGTGCAGGAGGGCAAAACGGTAGCCCTCGCCCAACTTGCCCCGCCCGGGTTCTCGGTCCTCCACCAGTCACGGACTAGGGGGCGGGGGGGAGGAGTGGCTATCTTTATTCAGGAGGCTTACTCCTTCAGGGCGCTTCCACCGGCGGAGATTGCGGGTGTGGAATGTGTCAGCCTGATGCTGGAGGCTGGTGAGGGTTTGGCAATCTGGCTGGTGTACCGACCGCCTAACGCACTGGCCAGTAGCCTGCCGTCCCTGCTGGAGGCCGTAGCAGGCTGGGCGTTGGAGCACCCTAGGCTGATTGTCTTGGGTGACTTCAACGTCCATGCTGAGGACGCGGCCTCTAGCTGGGCTACGGACCTGGTGTCATCCATGGCGGCACTGGGACTCTCTCAATTTGTTTCAGCCCCCACGCATTGGGCCGGTCATATGCTTGATTTGATCTTCGCAGCGGGGGTGATGGTGGACCGGATCGCTACTGAGGCAGTGCCATGGTCGGACCACCTGGCCCTGAGGGCCCGACTGAATGTTCCACCCCGACCCTGTTTGGGCGGCAAGCAGATTTTTGCTCGCCCGCGGCGCCAGATGGACCCAGTGCGGCTCCAAATGGCCCTGCGGGATCCAAGGCCCCCTGGCGGCTCGTTGGATGAGCTGGTGGAGGACTGGCATGCCCGGCTCTCCTCAGCCATCGACGAGATTGCTCCTAGGCGCCCTCTCCGCACTCGTGTAAGGCGAGTGCCTTGGTATACCCAGGAGTTGCGTGAGCTGAAGCGAGAACTGAGATGGCTAGAGAGACAGTGGCGCCGAGCTCGCGATGAGGCATCAAGAATATCTTATAGGACGCTTATGAGGGCCTATGAGATGGCAGTCAAAGCCGCAAAGAGAGATTTCTATGTGGCCACGATTGCATCTGCTAGCTCACGCCCGGCCCAATTATTTAGTACAATTCGGTCTTTGACAGCTCTGCCACAGGGCAGGCAAAATGCTAGGGAATTGGATATTGGCTGTGAGGCATTTGCGAGCTATTTTGCAGACAAAGTTTTGGCGCTCCGCCGTGACCTCCCCACCACAATTGACACAGTGAGTGAACTTGAGGCCCCTTGCTCGGCTTTGGGGCCGGGTTTAGAATGTTTTGTCCCACTCAGCCTGGAAGAAGTTGACAGACTCCTTGTTTCTGTGCGCCCAACCACGTGCGACCTGGATCCGTGCCCCTCCTGGCTCATTAAAGCAGGCCACGAGGGGTTTCGAGGTGCCCTGCGGAAGATTATCAACATGTCCCTTTCCGAGGGATGGTTCCCCAGGGCACTCAAGGAAGCGATGGTCCGCCCCCTCTTGAAAAAGCCATCTCTGGACCCGGCCGAATTGGCCAACTATTGGCCAGTGTCCAAGTTGCCCTATTTGGGCAAACTTATTGAGAGGGCGGTGGCGTCACAGCTGCAGGGTTTTCTGGATGATGCTTCTGTCCTCGATCCCTTCCAGTCCGGCTTTCGCCCGGGTCATGGGATGGAGACAGTGCTGGTCGCCTTGACTGACGATCTCCGTAGGCATCTGGATCGGGGTGGTGTGGCTGCTCTGGTGTTGTTAGACCTGTCGGCAGCGTTCGACATGGTCGACCACCAGTTGCTGGCCCACCGCCTCGCCGATGTGGGGATTCAGGGGCTCGCACTTCAATGGCTGGCCTCTTTCCTTCAAGGTCGGGGACAGAGGGTGATGATAGGGGATCAGCGGTCCCGGAGACACCCCATTGAGTGTGGGGTGCCTCAAGGGGCCGTACTGTCCCCAATGTTGTTTAACATCTACATGCGCCCCCTCGCCCAGATTGCCCGGAGTTGCGGGCTTGGGTGTCATCAATATGCAGATGACACCCAGCTCTATCTGATGCTGGGCAGCCGGTCGAACTCTACCCCAGATGACCTTCATTGGGCATTACAGGCTGTGGCTGGATGGCTCAGACTGAGTCGGCTGAAACTAAACCCGGCAAAGACGGAGGTCCTGGGCCTGAGTCGGATCGGTTCAGGGTTGGGGTTCCCTCTCCCGACCTTCGATGGGGTGCCGCTGGTGCCGGCGTCGGAGGTTAGGAGTCTGGGTGTGCTCCTGGACTCCTCTTTAACGATGGAGGCCCAGGTAGCAGCCACTGCCAAGTCAGCCTTTTACCACCTTCGGCTGGCTCGGCAGCTGGTCCCCTTCCTTGACTGCGATGACCTGGCCACTGTGATCCATGCAACGGTCACCTCAAGGCTAGACTACTGTAACGCTCTCTACTTGGGGCTGCCTTTGTCGCAAATCCGGAAGCTGCAGCTGGTGCAGAATGCTGCAGCCAGGCTGTTGATGGGTCTCTCTAGGAGGGATCATATTCAGCCTGTGCTGAAAGCGCTGCACTGGCTGCCAATAGCGTACCGGATTCGCTTCAAAGTGCTGGTCTTGACCTTTAAAGCCCTGTATGGCCAGGGTCCAGCCTACTTGAGGGACCGCCTTTCCCCATATGTTCCCCCAAGGGCACTTCGGTCGGGGAGTCAACAGCTCCTGGAAATTCCAGGCCCCAGGGAAGTAAAATTTGCTGCCACCAGAGCCAGGGCCTTCTCGGTGGCAGCTCCTACCTGGTGGAGGGAGCTCCCGGAGGAGATCCGGGCCCTGAGGGACCTTGCTCAGTTCTGCAGGGCCTGTAAGACGGAGCTATTCTGCCGGGCCTATGATTAGGAGCCACCACCATGGTTAGCCATCTGCCATCGCACTATCGTCATCATTGAGTGCGGGGCGGACCTGGTAGGATAGGGGATGATGAGCTACTGTTTGGCTGCTGTTTGGCTACTGGGGGTTAATGTCTGCCAGGGGCTATAATCTGCACCATCTTGTTTTATTGCCTGGATGTTGTTTATATGTTTTCTGGTTTTATATTGTTGAACTTGTTTCAAAGTTGGCATGCGTGCCTTGCTGTTAGCCACCCTGAGCCTTCGGGGAGGGTGGGATACAAATCCAAATAAATAAATAAATAAATAAATAAATAGGCCTCAGACTAGAAGCAGACTGTAAAAACAATGAAGATAAATACCCTGCTTAAAAACCTGAGTAAAAAATGTTTGGGCATGGCACCTAAAAAAACAGGAGTGCAGATGCCCAGCAGGCCTCAAGGGGAAGGGCACTCCATTGGAAAGATGCCACACTGAAAAAGCCCGGGATCTGGTCACACCCACCTCATCTTTGCAGGTGGAGACACAGAGATCAGGTCCTTCAGGTATCCTGGCTCCAAGCTGCTTAGGGCTTTAAAAGGTTAGAACCAGAACTGTGAATTGTGTCCAGAAACAGGTGGATAATCAGTGCGTACTTTTCAGCACGCATGGGGTACAGTCCCTGTATTCCATCCCCAACAGTAGCCTGACTGCTGCATCTTGGACCAGCTAAAGTTTCCAGGCAGTTTCCAAAGGCAGCCCCACGCGGAACACATTACAGTGATCTCACCTGGATTTGATCAGAGCACTGATCACTCTGACCAGATCACGCTTTCTGAAGTAGGCCATAGCTGAGTATCAACCAAATCTAATAAAATACATTATATGCTATAGAGGAAACCTGAGTAACCAACTGTTGGCCAGGATCCATCCAACATGACCCCAAGCTGTACTTTCAGGGCATTTCCATATATATATATATATATATACACACACACACACACACACACACACACACACACACACATACACAAACATTTTTTTATTTATTAAAACATTTATATCCCACCTTTCCTCTCAGTTTAAGCCATATTTCCTGCCCTCAGTTCCCCTTACCCACCATAGGGTTTCCGATGATTCCTAGAGCTACCCTTTGTCACTTCTAGTAAGAACTTGCAGTATGTACATGAGGCTGTGTTAAAAAAAAACACCCTAATTGACAATGACCAATATGGTCCTACTTTCTTCATGTGGCAATTCTGACACAGCAACACACTCCAACTTTTTAAAAATGAAGCAAATAAAATGGAGCTGCAGCGGAAAGACAAAAGTACATGTCTAAGTTCACTCACTGGTACCACCAGTGAAAAGGACTTCAGGTAGCTGAGAAATCAGGTGCTACTCATAAAGCCTGTTTGTCAACTGTACTACAGGAGTTGACTAGCATGGAAATGTTAAAAAGACTCATCTATGAAGTGTCCCTTTGATAATGTGCTTTCTCCGTTATGGCCTCCACCTTATGGACTTGCCTGCCAGAAGAGGTCAGGAAAGCTCCCACTCTCCTGGCTTTCTGCAAACTATGGAGAACTGAATTATTCAAGAAGGCTTTTCTGCCCAGATAGTAGGGTTACACTATACAAAATGGTTGTTTTAGTTATTCATTAGATTTTTTTAGCTGCCACTCACCTGAAGGGTCACATGGCAACATACAACATTAAAACCAAGACAGTAAAAGCAACATGAAAACAAATATTTAATATTAAAATATTAAAATAAGTGGCTATCAGATTACCACTATTAAAACAGCCCCAAATGTGGTTACCTTCCAAAGGCCAACCGAAACGATTCAGCTTTGCATGCTCTGCAGAAACTAAACAAGTCCGGCAGGGCATGGGTGTCATCCAAGAATGCATTCCGCAGAGTAGAGGCCACAACTGAGAAAGCCCTTCCCCTGGTAACAGCTAACTGAGCCACCCTGGGGCCAGGCATCTGCAAGAGGCCCCTAGATGATGACTGAAGGGAGTCCGGGGGATTGTAATGGGAGAGGTGGTCCTGTAGTTATGAAGGTCCCAGACCATTAAGGGCTTTAAAGGTTAACACCAATGCTTTGAATTGTATCCAGAGACTAATTGGTAGCCAGTGCAGCTGCCACAGAATTGGAGGAATATGAGCTGACCATGAAGTTCCAGTCAGTAACCTGGCTGCTGCATTCTGGACCACCTGCAGTTTCCAAAGTGTTTTCAAGGGTAGCCCTATGTAGAGCAAACTGCAGTACTCCAGTCGGGAGGTGATCGTTGCAAGGATCAATGTGGCAGGCCTGGGATAGATGAAAAACACTGACTGTGCTATCATGGACACTTGTTTATCTAATGCAGAATCCGACCATACTCTGAGGCTCATTATAGACTCTACAGCTCTCAACTGTACACCATTGAGTCTCAGGAGTGACACTCTAGCTGGTATCTCAGTCTTTCCCAGCCACATGACCTCTGTCTTGGCTGGATTCAGCTACAGCCAGCTCCTCCTTAACCATTGGACAACCACATCCAGGCACTGGGATAGTGCTGAGAGCCCTGCCACCAGCTGCTTATCCAGCAGGAGGAAGAGTGGAGTGTCATCAGCATATTGATGGCACCCAACTCCAAACCTCTTGGTGATCTCGGCAAGAAGGTGAATATAAGTGTTAAATAACATCAAACCCTGTGGGACTCCACAATTCAGGTCTTGTTGGGAAGACCTCTTCTCCCTGATAGCAACCCTCTGGGAGCATCCCTGGAGGAACAAGGAGAACCAGCTAAGGACAGTGCCCCAGGGAGGCAACATTTTAGGTTCACACAATTGGATAATTAATTGATTAGGGACTGTGGTCTATACCGATCTGCATTGCTTACTGTAAGTAGGATCCTATTTTGTAATTTTTGCACCGCTTAATGGGTCATGTTAATGCTTATGCTAAGCTCTGTCTTTTAGATTTCTGGTTGGTTCCAGGCATCTACAATCCTAATGCATTGTTTATTGAATGTCCCGTTTTGTTGATTATAGTGACTCACTCTGTGTAATCCGACCTAAGGACCTGTGAGAAAGGTGGACTACCAGTTTGGTGTAGTGGTTAGGTGTAAGGACTCTAAACTGGGAGAAACGGGTTTGATTCCCCACTCCTCCACTTGCACCTGCTGATGTGACCTTGGGTCAGTCACAAGTTCTGGCACAGCTGTTTTTGAAAAAGAGCAGTTTCTGTCTAAGTTCTCTCAGCCCCACCTACCTCACAGGGTGTCTGTTGTGGGGAGGGGAAGGGAAAGGAGTTTGTAAGCCGCTCTGAGATACCTTTGGATAGTGAAGGGCGGGGTATAAATCCAATCTCTTCTTCTTCTTCATAACGTAAATAAATAGAGAAGAGTCCCTGCCAGTGAGTCACCTCTTAAGGTTACCTGAGACAAGGTTTTTTGCAGTGGAACAGCCTCCTGCAGGACAGTTGCCAGATTTCTGCTTCATTTTGTTGGTTCTCTGAAGCTTGTGAAAATCATATAGTTCTGCAATTTTAATGTTTTTCAAATTAGGCTTATTGGTTTGGATAAAATGACCCCCTTCCAAGGAGACTTTTTGTATTAGTGGAAGTGAGTCATTGGCTCCTCCCCCTCCATGTTACTTTGGGTTGTTGCATGATGCTTTGAACTTAGGCAATTAATAAATGCTATAAAATAAAATTAGCTGTCACTCACCATTCTAGAAAACAAGCCTGCTTCCCAACTTTTCTGAGTATTGTGAACAAGTATCTGCAGGACAAAGAACAGGTGTGATTCAAAGAGCCATTTCATAAACACCCCAGAGGAGCTTTTTTGCCAGCGCTGTAACTATGATCTACTTTCAGTCCCAAGATCAGCATTTAAGAGCTACCCCTGAATTACACTATAAGAGTCAAAGGATTGGACTCATTTAGAGTTCACAGTAGCCCATTAGCATGGGCCAGCTCGCCCACTAGGCCTGCAGGGGTGCCAAAATGCCCCCTGCCCCCCATGAAAAGCCCCCCTTCCCGCCCGGCACCGGCAGCACTGGCTTTCTTGGGCGCCCCACAGCTGTGAGGTGCCCAGAAAAGTGGGCACTGCAGGCGCTGGGAGGGAAGGGGCAGGCGTTCTAACTCCGCCCCTTCCCTGGCTTTTCTGGGTGCCTTGCAGCTGCGAGGCGCCCAGAAAAGCGGGCGCTGCCGGTGCTGGGAGGGAAGGGGCGGGCGTTTTAACCCGTCCCTTCCCTGGCTTTTCTGGGCGCCTCACAGCTGCGAAGCACTCAGAAAAGCCGGCGCTGGGAGGGAAGGGGCGGGCGTTCTAACCTGCCCCTTCCCTGGCTTTTCTGGGCACCTCGCAGCTGCTAGGGGCCCAGAAAAGCCGGCGCTGGAGGAAGGGGCAGGCGTTCTAACCAGGCCCCCACCCCCATCTCCAGGCCCCCACCGGGAGGTTGGCATCCCTGGTGGGGTGGGCGCCCCAGGCTGTCCTGCCTAGGGCGCCCAGACACCTGGGGCCCTGCTAAAGTTTGTTTTTCTTAGTTTGAAGGCTCTTTTGCTTAAAGATAAGAGGTAATGAAACCATCATGCTTTTAAAGGGGGGGAGGGTTACGATGATGGGACTTGTGGGGGGCTCAATAAATTACGAAATGCCGGGTCAGATCCCATGCATGGAAGTGCAACATCCATGCCTCTTCCCTCCCACTGCAGCCTGAAATGTACCCCAAATGCTGCTTCTGGGAGGGGGCGGGGGACCCTTAAGGGCTGTATGAAATGGGAGTTGAAGGGAAATGGGTAGAAATTGCCTCCCCCTTTCCCACAACATCCAACCCATTAGTAAATTTTACATATCCTCATTTAACATAATTAAGAGTGCCGCATTTATGGTTTTTAAAGACAAAAATTAAAAACTGAAGTGCTGGTCAGAGAGGAAACAAAAGAAAGTTAAAGATGAAAAAGCTTACCCTTCGTTAAAGGAGTTGGAATAACAAAAAAATCTTAAAAATGGGTTAGAGTTTGAGGGAGGGGCTGTGGCTCAGTAGCAGAGTAACTGTTTGGCAAGCAGAAGGTCTCAAGTTCAATCCTTGGCACTTCATTAAAAGGATTTGGTAGCTGGTGATGCAGAAAACCTCTGCTTGAGACCCACGATAAGGCAGCTGGATGTGTATTATTCTCAAAATACAGCAAGCCATTTGGAAAACAGCCCCACAATCCAATTTTCTATCACAACTTGGCTATTTTCCTGTAGTTTTTGTGGCAAGGAAACTGAAAAGGTTTGTGTTAGTGAAATGACAGGATCGTCTATGCTCTAGCTAAATCGTTGAGCTTGGTTCGCTCTAAATTAGGGCCAAGACCGTCGATTTTTCATGTGAAGTATACTGGTTCCCTAGATGGAACCAAGAGGCAGAGCCAGGGGAGAAACAGGTGGACTGGGCAAAACTTGAACGAATCTAGAGTGTCATGGGATGGAACCTTGAAGAATCTGATTTTTCAGACAGCAGCACCGACTACCTTGACAGAAGACTGTTTTAATTAGGCAGCTCTGTAGTGAGTCCTGAAACAGGGAATGGATGGAGAGCACACGAAGTAGGAACCTTGCTGAAGTTCAGCTCACCTGGATCTGGTCAGTGGCTTTCATCCAACGGTGGCTTGAAGGATTTCTGACATACAAAGCTTGATTTTCTTGCTTCCCCTATCCTGCTGTGACTGAAATGCTGCTTCTGAGAATAAGGAACCCTTAAGAACAGAATTTTGAGCTACAGAAGGAAGGGAGAGGTGAGACTGTTGCACTCCAGGGGCATAAGTCTAAGCCAGAACTTGGATAGAAGATTTTTCAGGAACTTTAAGCCTCCTGAAATTCCACGACTGAAGGAAAGTGGGGTCTAAATGTTTGGAGCAATTTTAGGCATAGCTGTTAAGATATACCCATGAGGGAAGGTATGAGATGAGAGAAGACGTCAGCTGTAGCTATGAGGTATGAAGGGAGGGGCTGTAGTTCAGCAGTACAGCACAACTGTTGCAAGCAGAAGGTTCAGACCCTGGTAACCTCAAGTTAAAAGAATCTCACATTAGGAAAAACCATTCTCCACTTGAGACAGCTGCTGCTAGTCAGGACAATGGTGCACTGAATGAACCAGACTTGACATAAGGCAACTTCATGCAACTATATAGCTCAATATTCCCTGTCCATCAGTGTCCTTCTTAAAAATGTAACTTTGCAGTGGGCATCTTGAAGAAAGCCTTGCCATTTGCAAAGAACACAGTGGCCATTTTGATTATCCTGAGATCAAGTGGGCACATTCCTGTTATATATGAATTTATGCTTTTGTAGGTCAGTTCAGGTAGAGGCAACTCACAAAATAACTAGAGCTGTAAAAAATGACATATGGAAAATGCAGTTAGGGACCCAGAATGTTCAGGGGACACACAAGTAAACCAAACCTCAGCTTTTCAGAAATTAGTGGCAAATCAACAGGACAAGGTATGAAACAGATGCATTTTCACGCTCGAGTTAAGACTTAGCGTCAAGTGAATGCGACTCAATCCGATCATGTACATCCCTCTGGAAAGCTTGGATTCTGTGCTCAGTATCACATTCAGCAGGTTTATGCATTCCTTCAGAAAAGCAGCATAACCAAGCCCTGATCATGAACAACAAAACAGTTGATTATATTCGTCAAGACCAGGCACAGTATTAGAAAGGAATATATTTTTAAACATTCACCTATGCAGAATTTGACATAATTCACAAATGTTGATGAAAAATAATCATTATTTATACTTACTTTCTTATAATAAAAGTTATTTTAAAAGAAAACCAGTATTATCAAGCAATTATCCTGATCTCGGCACAAATCTGCAATCCCTGATGACTCATAACCAACCTCACATTTCTCCTTTGCAATGGCTCCTTCATGCACTATAACGGATGTTGCTTCAGTGTGGCATTGAGCAAGCTATTGGTGTGCCACTGCTAGCAGAGTTGTTCCCACAGGGTGGGTGGGAGCAGCTGTGGGAAAGAAAAACAGGCTGACAAATTAAGAAATCCGGATTTTTACCCAAGGCTGTGGGGGTTCAGAGTTCCTGGCTCAGTTAGGAAAGTAAGGGACCTGCGAGTGGAACCTCCAGTGCTGTAGTGTGGTTTTAAAAAGTGAGTCAAGTTTGCACTGCAAGACGGTGGAAGTTTGGAAATTCAGGGGTGATTCATCTTGACACTTTCAGGAGAGCTACAAATAATATGCAAAGGCATGTGTAGATTGGCACACATGCTAAATCTCCTTTGTATGCTGAAGAAATTTCTAGACCAAGAATTCTATGAACATTTACTTATTATTTACAAATATTTACTTATTATTATTATTATTATTATTAGTGTCTTGCTTGCTCCCTGAACCATTGGGCATCTTTGCCTCTCATTTCCCCTCCCTTGTGTCTATAGCATCAGTGAAATGTAGACTGTATTTCAGAGGCCTATCTTTTTTTGTAACCTTACAGGGAATATTAATTGTGAATACTGCTGTACACTTAGGAACCTTTCCGATGTTACCTCAGTAGCGTGGGCAGTATTGTACTGTACATCTTCCCTGCATTTCTCCACTAATCCCGGGTCAAATGGGAAGAGGTAGTAATCGGGCTCTTTTCCATGACAGTCTTGTATTTTCTATAAGGGATCAACAACCTCACATAATCCTGGAGTTTGCTGCTTTACTGGAGCATTGTGGGAAGGAGGCACCAAATGGCCACCTGCATACTGCTGAGAAATTCCAGAAGAGGCTTTAGGGGATCAGATGCATAGGCAATCTGGTTGGTTGTTGGCTCTGAGAGTGAGGGTACACCCATGTGCTTGAGCCAGGGTATGTAAATGAGGAAAACCCTTCCTTATGCTACATTTCCTTTCATACTGAGCTTAAAATCCCATCTGGGGAAATAAGAGAACAAAAGGAAGGAGGGAAGTTCAAAAATAGAGCTCACATTAAAGATCATCCATTAGAAATAACCTTTCAAACTACATCCAGTAGACTATTTTTAAATCTAAAATTGTTCAGGGAGTATGCCATGACCAATTAATGCTTTCAGCACTAGGAAATAAAAATATCCCATACAGATAATCAGCATGATATTAGAAATTCTGGTCTCCACAGCATACACTTTGCTTGTATATGAAAATGAAAAGAGGAAGACTGAAATTCTAGGTTTTCCACCTTCCTAGTGTTCAAGAAGTACTCCACATCCAGACACACCATATAAAAGTAACTTCTGATATAGCTGAGCAGTGTGATAGAACTCAGCCATAAATAATAATAATAATAATAAATAAATAATAATATGGCATCTTCTGCAGACAAAGATAAAGGCTTAGCATATAGCAGAGTAGAATGGGAAGTTTGTTGTTCAGTTGCACAGTTGAATCTGACTCTTTGCGACCCCATCACACCAGACCCTTCTGTCTTCCGTCGTGCTCCGGATTTTGCTTAATTTCATGTTCCTTGCCTCAATAACACTGTCTAACCATCTTATCCTTTGCCATCCCCTTCTTCTTTTACCTTCAATCTTTCCCAGCATCAGGATTTTCTCCAATGAGCGCTCCCTTCTCATTTGGTGGCCAAAGTATTTGAGCTTCAGCTTCAGGATCTGGCCTTCCAGGGAACAGTCAGGGTTGATTTCTTTTAGGATTGACTGATTCGATCTCCTAGCAGTCCAAGGGATTCTCAAGAGTCTTCTCCAACATCATAATTCAGCTCCATATCTACATTATGAAGTGAAACTCCTCTAAAGCCATTCTGCCTATCACGGCTTTGCCCAAAGAACTCACAGGAATTGCTAAAGTACTGGAAATGTAAATACCACCAAATGCTGCAGTTCCCAGCATATCACCATGAGGGGCTATGACAGTTAAATTGGCAGGAAAGCAGTTTATATTTTTAGTTTCTGCATACAGGCAGTATCAGAGGTGCAGTGTGGTCTCCTGTCTAATGCACATTACCATTTGTGCTGCTTTGGTTCCTATAACAAGTAGCTTCAACCAGCATTGTTCTCTAGGACATTAAAACAACAACAACAATCAAGGGTTGAGTAGAATTTTATGTCTGATTACACAGAACTCTTGAATACCTGAAATTAGAAAGCTTAACCTCCAATACAAGAGGTTGAAGAACTCTGTTACATCATACTTGCTGGCTCTAGACCATAAGAACATAAGAGAAGCCATGTTGGATCAGGCCAATGGGACCATCCAGTCCAACACTCTGTGTTACACAGTGGCCAAAAACCAGGTGCCATCACAAGCTCCACCAATGGGGTCAGAACTTCAGAAGCCCTCCCACTATTGCCCCCTCAGCACCAAGAATACAGGGCATCACTGCCCCATAGTATTTCATTAATACATTGAGGCTAATAGCCATTCAGGGACCTCTGCTTCATATGTTTATTCATTCCCCTCTTGAAGCTGTCTATACTTGTAGCCGCCACCACTTCTTGTGGCAGTGAATGCCACGTGTTAATTACTCTGGGTGAGGAAGTACTTCTTTTATGTTCTAAGCCTACTGCTCATTAATTTCATTGAATGTTTGTGAGTTCTTGTATTGTGAGAAAGGGAGAAAAGTACTTCTTTCTTTACCTTCTCTGTCTCATGCATAATTTTGTAACCCTCTATCAGTCGTTGTTTCTCCCAGCTAAAAGCCCTAACTGCTTTAACCTTTCTTCATAGGTAAAGTGTTGCATCCCCTTAATCATTTCAGTTACCCCTTTTCTGCATCTTTTCCATAGATCTATGCAGGCACGTCATGACGTAGGTGGATTTGTTTTCAATCCCCAGCATAGCATTTGCCTTTTTTATCGCCACCACATACTGAGTTGACATATTCAGTGACTTATCTACCATGACTCTAAGATCTCTTTTCTGGCCAGTTACTGCCAGTTTGGACCCAATCAACATATATTTATATTTAGGATTTTTGGCTTCAATGTGCATCACTTTGTACTTGCCCACGTTGAACTTCATTTGCCAAACTGACACCCACTCGCCAGCCTCGATAGATCCCTCTTGGAGTGCCTCACACAATCCTCGCTGTTTCTCACTGTCCTGAACTAATCAGTATCATCCACAAATTTAGCCACTTCACTGCTTACTCCCAACTCCAAATCATTAACGTACAAGTTAAAAGAGCACTGGACCCAGTATCAAGCCCTGCGGTACCCCACTGCTTACAACCTTCCACTGTGAAAACTGCCCATTTATACTCCCTCTGTTTCCTGTTAAGTAACCAGTTTTTAATCCACAAAAGGACTTGTCCTTTTATCCCGTGACTGCTGAGTTTATTTGGAGCCTTTGATGAGAAACTTTCTCAAAAGGTGAGACAAGATCTTCCCTTAGAGAAGCCATGCTGATCCTTCCTCAATAGCTTTTGTTTGTCAATGTGCCTACTAATTCTGTCTTTAATAATGGATTCCACCAACTTTCCCAGTATCAACATTAGACTGACTGGCCTGTAAAAGCAGATTCCTCACCCACCCAAAAATCTTGCAGGGGGTATAAGGAGCCACGATCCTTATGATGCTGAGCAGCATTCAACTGAACCCTAGCTGCTGTATGGCATTGGGCGGGAGGTGTTACTGGGGTTCAACACCTTTTGGCACAATTCCCTTCAGGAAAGAAGGTGCCAAAAACAGCCACTCTTGTTTGCTTAAGATGCACATGCATCCCATTGAAAGCAAACACCAACATCCATGGTTGGTTGCACATCCTGTTGAAAGTAATGGACAGTTACCATAGCTGGATATTCTGATGAAAACAACTGGGGACCTGTGAGGAACCCAGAGAGAAGAAGAAACCCCCCATCATACTTGCTTCCTCCTGCTGCTTCATTGTGTCAACCCCCTGCTTCTCTCCCATCTTCCACCTTTCCTTCCCCATCTGCTGCATCACTGCTGGCTGCTCTAGTCCCCATTGCCTGTAGTGCTGCCACGATCTCTCTCACTTCTCTGGCCTCATTCTCCCTTCCCCTCTACCTTACTTGCACACCTGCCCACCTTGCCACTTCCTCCCTCTTCTATATCTATACAACTGCCACTGCCGGACTTCCTCCCTTGTCAGCCGGTCTCCTTTCTTCACCAATGAGTCAGTTGCTTGCCTGTTCATGCTACCACTGCCCTTCCCCATCTCCAAGGTTTCCTCCCTCTCCTCACACAGCAGCAGTGGTTCCTCCACTCATCATGCCACCACCTCAGAGGAGGGGTGGCAATGGCAGCTCCCAGTTCTCCATTCATGCCCGCCTGCCCACCAAGGAGAGGCACTGATGGTGGGGTTGGCATCAGTGTCTGAACTAGTAACCTAGCTGTGTCCAAGGATGCTGTTATGCCCATCTGGCTCCTTGTCCTCCCTTCCCTGCTCTATATATGTTGTTTCTGATTTAACCACCATCCACTAGGGGGTGGGGGTTATTTTTCTGCAAAACTTGGGAGTTCCCCTAGGTCTGCAGAAAAATGATGTGTGTCTCTACATTGCCTTCATCCACAGATTTAAGTATCCACAGATGGGTCCATGTTGAGAATTAGATATACTGGTATTTCCTATGGGGAAAGCCTTATTTGGAAGGACAACCTTCTTTCAGTCCTATTACTGCCATGATGCCATTTTTTCCTAATTCCTGAGTCTTTTCATGAGCAATGCTATCAAACTGGGGATCAAGCTACAAACAGGTACCACAAATTTTGCAAAGCTACAGTCAGACACAAAAAGAAATTTCACTGATGCCAATTTACACATCTTCCTCTCTCTGAAAGTGAAAATGCAAAACATGGAAACTCTGCTACATGACCAGAAGCTATGTAGAGGGCAGCTCCTCCCACCAAAGGAAAATGCCTCTCCTAGTGGAACAGATCTGTAGGATTCAATGGAAACTATTCAGCTGATTTTCTAATACGACTAGCTTTAATTCCAGTATGAAAGAACTTAATTTTCAAAATCACATAAAACCTGAATCAGATTTTTGCTCACCAGCACTACAAAACTGCAGTTGCCTATACAGCTTGTGATACCTGCTCTACACTTTGGCCATCTGTTTTACCTACTGCCATCAATACACTTCGGGCTACAAAAAAATTGTGCGTCATAAGTTTTCCATTTATTTATTTATTGGATTTATACCCCGCTCTCCCCACCGAAGCAGGCTCCAGGCAGCTTGCATGAATTTTTAAAAACAATTTTAAAATGCATAAAATCTAAAGTGCAATACCTTCAAGATGAGTATTTCCTTCTTTCCAATGTTGTCCTCTTCCCAACTTGCAGGTCCACCTACTGGCATATACATTTGCCTTTAGATTCCATTTGTTACTTTGACATATTCTATAGTAAACTGTACAGTCAGACTATCAATCATAAAAATGCAAGCTGGCAAGGGGTAAGTACCTTCCCCAAAACTTCCTCCTTTCATGTGAGTTTTCATTTTACAAACTCCACATGCAAGGTCAGAAATAATACTTTCACTAGAGACAAAACACTATTTGGAGAACAAGCAGTGAAAAGCACTTCAGAGACCTGAGGGATACATTCAGATGCTGGACAGCTTATATTTCCTGCCCTCCTCCAACTCCCCATTTCCAGTCATCAGCATGGTTTTGGTTTTATTTGCAGGGAGGAGGGAGACCAAAGGCAAGTTGCAAGAGGGACTACTTGTAATGCTACGTTACAGTCACTCCAAATTTCAGTTCTATTAAATAAGAGTTCTGTTCTGCTTCTAAATATCGACAAAACTCTTCCAACTCTTAAATTCTTGTCTCCAGCCCAGAGGGCAAAAGATAGTCTTACCCCAAAGGCTCACTATCCAACAAGGCTGGAGGAGCTGGGAGGCTAAACTTTCCCAGGCGTTATATGTAAAACAGACTCCAAAGGGGCCTCCAAGTACACTCTACAACAGAGACGGCATGTAGCATTAACAAGCAAGATGTGGGCAAAACCTTCCATGAAAAAGATGCAGGGAAACAAAAGTTCATGGAAGTGCTAAAATTCTAGCTCAACATACATTTCAGACAATGAACAAAGCTTCACACTTTTAATTTATTTGAATCACTGGAAGCGGGAGAAGGGGAAAGGAAGGAAGGAAGGAGAAGACAGGCAGAGCTCTGCAGAGCTAGTGACAAACTGGCAACACTCTGCCATCGTAGCCAAGATACACACATGTCAGAACACAGGACAGCCTGTGGTGGTATTGCAGCTGCATGTACCAAGACCAATGGGGAGCCCATGAAGTCAGAGATATTTATGGAGCATAGTCCCTTGGTACTCCAGAGTAGCAAATGTTGCAGTATCAACAAGGGTGTGGATGACAGAGCCTCAGTATAAAGCAGAAAAGGGGTCTGGCAGCCATTCCACACAAGCAATGTTCCTGTCTGGTCTGGTTCGTTTGAAATTCCAACCAGATTTTTTTTTGCAGCTGTTGAAATACCAAGCAGAGAAAGCTTTTCTACTATTAAAATACCCCCTTCCACACCAGCTTCTCAAAATATGCTGTATTTTCCATTCATCGAGACACATTGTCATTATGAGATCAGCACAAGACGTTTGGCAATGCAAACTGCCCAAACATTTACAGACTACACAGGCTGCTGAGCAGAAAAGACATGTGAATAAAACTAAGTATAAAAAGTACCCAAGTAAATAAAGTACCAGCAAAATATGCATTTTTCATGTTAGCTTAACTATGGGTTAGTAGCAACTGAGGAAGGGATCATTTGTCAGTGTAATACCTCAGAATTCCTTTGAAATGAGGATGGGTGTAGGGAGTAAGGTCTTCTGTGAACGCATAATGCAGTAAAAATGCACCCCAACCCCCAACAATGCAAAGTGGATAAAATCCATTAAAGAACAGCAACTATCTGTTATGGCCCACTCAAGTGACAGATGACCATAAAGGAGTCCAAAATCAACTTTCAAAAAACTAATTTTAATCAAAACAAAAAAATTGTTGATCATTAACAAGTTTATAAAACAGTGATTTAGTTACATAAATAAATTGATATCAGTGTATCAAATCTTAATTACTTTCAACTTCATGAGCATGTTTACATGGGTGATGAAGTACAACCTTTTTTCCTAGTATAATAAATAAAATGGAGAGCATGAAACAAGTTTTTTCCCCTCTAAACAAAAAAAAAATCTACAAACATACCTCTAGCATGTTCTCTAATGAAGGGAACAAGAGACACAGGACAACTTTTGCACCAAAATGTTAAAAAATTGCTTTAAAAAGCACAAGGATACAGAACCATCAGCTAAAGTAAAAGACACTATACTGTAACCAAAGTTGGTATAATAATATAATGAACAGTTTGGTAGTTAGATCTCCAGTTTGGTTATTTTAAAGCATTAAGACAAGGCAAGAGAGAAGGCTGCTTTTGTTTGAAGTAATTCTAGAGGAAATAAAAGTATTTAAAAAAACAAACCAAAAAGTAGAACAGTCATACCTACACAACTTTCTGTCCTGCACAAAGTCAAATACCTATGCAGAATATATTTATATATATATATATATATAATATATATGTTATTTGTGCACAAAGGTTAGCTTATTATTAGCTCACTGCAAAGGCGTAATGTATTATGTCAATCATTTTGGAAAACATTGTTGGTAGCTACAGGTGAGACTGTGCCACACAGCCGCCATTTGTGAACCAACTGTGGAACGCATGAGCCTCTTAGGAAACTGGTCATTTGCAGTGACCAGCTGAAAATAAGACAACCTTTACCACCCCAGAGCACGCCCCATCTGTTGAGCTGAAGACTAGTGATAAAAATCATCTCAACACACTGAGATGCTACAGGTAACCAGAATCCTGTGTGGCTGCAATGCGTATCACAATTCATCAACAAGTAGCAACTACACAGTGACCAGTCATCCATAACCACCCTGTGTGTGTACATGTGTGTGTGTGTGAAAAAGAAAAAGATACTTAAGTTTTCTAGGCTAGGAGGCACAAACCCCAAATCCGGCATACTATATTCTTAATGCTAAGGCTTGCTGCTCTGGCTGTGTTGCCCCCTCTTTACGATGGTGCCAGTTAGAAGCGCACAAGTGTGTATACATTTATATATATGCATACATTCTGTATAAATATATATATATGTATAACATTTTCCCAAATTTCCAGCCAACAACGCAATCCAAAAAGGTGGCTCTGCATAGATGCCCAGCATTTTTCGTTCATCACCTGAGCCAGCCCTGAAGCTCGGCGCACCTGTGTCTTTTCAATACATTTTCTTGTTTTTGTTTAAAACCAAGCTACTGCAGCTTCAAGTATTTTGCATTATAGAATTTTTTTTTATAAATTAGTTAATGTTATATTTTTTCTCAATATTCCGACATATACTATAATATATATATACAGTACAATAAATGCTCTCATTCTTTAATTTTTTTTTTCAGATAAATCCCTGAGAATGTATGTTGACAGTCGCTAAGTTTCCACATGCACAAGCAAATCGTGTGCCATGCTTCTGGATGAACAAGCACTGCAAAGCCACATGGGTCAGCCTTTGAAACTATTTTGTTATTTCTGTGTGGTTGGTTCATTTAAGTAAGCTGAAATGTCAGGATGAGTTACAAAGGAGTAAAGCTGGAGCCATTCGAGGTACTTATCACAGGATGGAGGTGTTTTTGTTTGGTTTTTTTCTTCTTCTTTTTAAAGCCATTGCAATATATATATTTTGTTTTGAGGCTGTGAACGTATACAGAAGGAATAGGAGAGCTCTGTGGGCTTTTGCCACTTGACAACATATACTCAGTGTAAACCAAACTTGTTTTTTAAGCCTCTCAATCATTCATACCAAAAAAAACAAACAAACAGAAAAAGGAAAAAAAACACACAAACTTTCACAACATGACAATTTAGTTTTGCAAACTCAGTATATAACTATACACATATAATACCGGTGTGGCTCTGGTTTTTTAAGTTAAAAAGGATACAAAGGCAGGCTCAAGTAAAAACATACCACCCTCCCAGTCCTTCCCCCTCCCCCCATTCACACATTTTGTCAACCAAACCGTTCACGAACCAACATCATCAGTTTCTTTTTGCCTTTGTAGATTTGTTTTAGGTTGTCAATGAACTGTGTAAACTGAATGTGTCCGTCATGAGCCATTAAGAAAGTCTCTCGGGCCTTACTCAGGAATTCTATAAACTCACTATAATGCCGTGGACTGATGTGCGTGAGCCGAGAATGTGTGGTATTAATATATGCTCCAATCGTGGCATCCAGAAGTTGCCTCAGGGGGGCTTTGTCCAATGACATGAGCTTGCCAGAGTTCCTTCGCCCATGAAGTCCCACCATTCCAGGAGTGGTCAAAGTACATCTACGCAAGATGTCCGACAGCACTGTTGCACATTTGACACTTTTGACCACTAGAGGTATTATAGCTGCTAGCTCATTTTTTCCAAGGGAATGGCTGAGCGCGCACGCCCATAAAACATCGTTAATGGCAGGGTGTGTGTCCTGATTGTAACTCAGGTTGAGATGCGTCATGGCCAAGGTGGCTAGTTTGTAGGCCCGCATTGGATAACCACGATGTTCCATGTATCGTGCTATAGTGAAAAGCTGCGTGTAGCTCATGCCGGTTGCAGCAGCATCAAGAACAATTTGGTAAGCAGTCTCAAAAGCTATATGATCCTTTTCACACAAGGTCAGTGCAGAGAGGGCACAGTTCTGAGGATCCTTCATGGCACATTGAAGAGCAAGCGTCCTAGCACTGCTGGCCAGTTTCTCCTGCTGATGGCAGTCTAGATGCAAGCGGACTATGGTGCTGTTGGACATCACTGTGGTAGCAACGATACTAGTAGCTTCAGTTGGAGTAAAAAGTGTAAACCAGCTTTGCATGATGCTATCCAGTGCATAAACACCTGTAGGAGGACAGAAGAAAGGTCACCAACATGGAACCAAATATCAACTTTAAAGAACTGGACACCCTGGGGGCTGTTGTCCAGATTATTTCATGGAAGCCCTTGTCCCTATGCCTTGAGAACTGCTCTGTTTCTGCGCTTCTGTGCTAGTGTGGCAACAAAGCACAGAATTCAGCACCTCAAGAATTTCAATTTTTCAAAAAGGACAACTCAATGTCTGGAAAGGTAAGCTTGGAAGTGTGTGTACCATAGAAGTCTCTACAGCTGTTGGAGAGGCTGAAGGTATCCTTTTGTTAGTATCCTGAAGCTCTAGACCTGGGGAAAAATAATCTGTGACAACCTACATCATTCATACATGAAGATACAACTTGGGCTGCCCCTGCATCACAGGACCTATACCTTCAGTACAGAAAAAACACTGTGTAGGATGCATGGATTCATAATGGAGTAAGCACAACTGCATCTTTCACAAGAGGGGGTTGCTGTTCTTTAAGATAAGCACTTGTTCCATGAGATCATGCATGTTACCATCGCCATCCACTTAAGGGCAAAGCATGCAATCTACATCCCCTAAGACCACATAAGAATCCAGACTACAGTGAATCAAATGCATCATGGAGAAAAGGTGGTACAATTGAGTACCATAATGTGTTATGCATGGGGGCTGCTTTTGAAGAGACTTCTGGAATAGTAGTACTGGACTACTGGTAAGATAGATTATTAACTGACACCTAGCCGGAAAAGGTTAATATATTTAAAGACCTTCATTGGCTGGCTCTGAGTTAATTTTCAAGCACAATTCAATATGCTGGGTATTGCCTTTTAAAGGCCTTGGCGGCATGGGATAAGATGCCCAAGGGAGTGTCTTCTGTTTTCTTAGTCATATATAGCCCTTTTTATAGGGGAGCCTTGGGTATAGAACTTCCACCCAACAGATGACAGGCTGGTGTGTTTGCATGCAAAGATAGTCATAATGGACTTACTGCTTACTGCTTCATTTGTAGTCCACCTTTCTCAAAGATACACAGTTAAACCCTGAAGTCCCCCTTCTGCAAGGAGAAGGGCACTGGGCTAACATGGGGGGAGTGATTTTCATTCCCCCTTTTCACTGAAGAACCTCACAATGCAGTCCACCTCCATCTTCCCAAGGGTCTCCCAACACCCACAAGCCACTCTTTGGGATGCAAAGGTGCCTGCAGCAGTAAAGGATCCATGGTACGTGCCAGACACTACTGCAAGGACGACCGCTCTTTCCCCGTCTATAGTTGGACAAAAGGAAGACCAGCCTGCCCCTGTGGGCTCACTGAATGATCACAGCCTTCGGATGACCCTGGAAGTCACTATTTCAATCCATCCCGCATCCACTATCTGTTTCACAGTCGGGGGGGGAGGGGATGAATTCAATAACTGATAAATCTGTAATGAAGACCAGCATTTTATTATTACAACACGAGATTGTGTCCATTCATGTGAGCAAACTGACTCTTAGATCTGAGTGGAAGGGCCGGGTTAGGGCTGGATGACTCCAAGCAAAACCCAACAGTCAATACATTTATGCCAAAAGAAACTCATATCCTCTCACAGAGTTCATGCTGCTGTGGATACAACCCCAACAGGAAAACAGAGCTCTGTCCTTAAGGAAACATCCTAATCTATACTTACTACCAGCTTTCCTATCTGAGATGTGCAGGTTTCTTTAGTACCCTTTTGCTGCTCTTGCAAGGGTGAACAACGACTGATGGGCTCCATAAATTGAAGATTATAGGCAGCTTGAGTGCCTCATTATGGCTCGAAGTAATTTGCACACATCTGTGCACTCATCTAACCACACCCAGAGGCCCTTATTTGCTGCAGTTGGACTCGGCTGTACTATGCACAGTCCCCCTCCCCTTAACCCTATGGCCAGCCATTCAGTGCCTGGTCTTCATTTACATAAACAAACATGCTCCCAATTTACAAACTTGCTCAAGTCTCAGAGGTGGTTTTTGCATGACATTACAGTTTCCTTATGGAAGCTACATATATATGCTAATATGCTACAGAATTAAAAAGAAAAAAAAGCAATCCATTTGCCAACCAAGCAAACCAAGCAAAATAATGCACTTGATCCTCTAATATCTAGAACATAATCAAGGTTGTAATTATTTTAGCCAAGACAAACACGCTATTAAAAAAAAAAGAAGAGGGCTCCATGCAAATATGCAGACACACATTACTTGATGCAAGGGCATGGGACAGTAAAGCCTAGGTGGTGGTTTTTAATTCTTAGGGGGAGGAAAAAACCAATCTCAGTTCCAGTTTTCACAGAGTGGTAAACTAATCTAGAAAATCTGCTTAGACAATATTAAGTATGTATTAAACATAAGAACAGCTAGAGTCCTTGGAATCAGAATACAGGCCCTACTCACACAGGACACATGGCCTGAAGGAATTTTCCCAGAAACAAATGGCATTCTATAGAACATGATGGTGGCCAAGCTGGAGGCATTTAAAAACAACAGAACAGCTGTAAGGTAACATCTATTGCCAATAATAGCTCATGTTGCTTTGGAGGGGAAGACCAAGTACTTTCATAATTTACATAAAGAATACATTTTTGTTCTCAAAGGTAGACATGGCATGTAAGAGAAGACACAGTGTTCCTGGACACCCAGCTAGAGGACTACCCTCTTTGAGTTCCACACAGACGCTTAAAGGCAGTACTGACATCAAGAATCCATGCTGAATGGCAGCTTATAATGACTATTAATAGCAGAAGCAACAGCACATGAATCTGTCCACATGCAGCAACCCCAGCAACACAGCCTCCTCAAGGGAATTA
Organism: Gekko gecko; assembly: GCA_029375565.1. Classification (NCBI taxonomy): domain Eukaryota; kingdom Metazoa; phylum Chordata; class Lepidosauria; order Squamata; family Gekkonidae; genus Gekko; species Gekko gecko. Next base: position 41,478,726 of record JAPDNY010000007.1, on the reverse strand, counting down.
AGGCCTGATGTGGTAATTTATTATCTCCAATGAGTTCATAGTAGCAATTTGTGTAAGGCCACATTTTTCAGCTGCAGTATTTTGTGAATTTGCTGCCTCGTAGTTCCAGCTGTATCTGGGAAGATGGCGGGTCAGGTCCGCTGGACCTAATACCATTCAGTCTACCCCTGTATGTAGCACGGGTTCTCCTGCTAGAGTGGAGTTTCTCCACATATTACAAACAGCTAGGGTAGTATTTCCAAGGATGTGGATCAGCACTGAATTCTTGTAACATCATTGCTTACATGCATGAAATTCTTATGCTCTAGCTTTTCTGTTAACAGCAACATGGTAAAAATCTGTCCTTCAAGTATCATGTAAAAACATTGTCATGGTTCAAGATACGATCAACTGGCTTTATGGCACAAGTCCAATTAGGATTCTTTGGAGATGGACACCTGTACATACCTACTTCTGTTGCACATGTTACCAACCATCTCACCATCTCCCGCCGCCGCCAATTCAACGTTGATAGTGTCATCCGCATCACCTATTAAAAAGATTATTTTTGTGGAGATATGAGAGAAATGGCAGCAGTGTTGCTGTCAAAATGCAAACAAATGAATTATAAGAGCAGCCAAAAGGGGCAATTTCTACAGTAAGTTTCAATTACTCCAAGGGCCCCATCAGCTGCACTGTAGGAAAGGAAGCCTTTGCTTACTTGCAAATTCCTATTCACAGCTGTTTTCCTTTGGTGCAGGTGCATCTTCATATACAAGAAGTAATTTTACTTAGCTACAGACAGGGACAATTTTTTGTGTTACCAAGAGAGAGGCAACCCAGTATGTGACCAGCTACGAAAAACCCTCAACCCAATTTTACTTTTTTTCATGTGGTAATGCTGGGACTTTGAATTCTTTCAAACTTTAATTGCCACGATATCACAGAAAAGTAGAGGTCAAATGTTTCTATTCAAGAATGGCTGGATATACTAAGACTTCTTTCAGACCTGATGGCCAAACATGGCCTCCCACTATGTGAACAAGCTTTTGAGATCATGTTCTCTCTGTATGTGGAAAGTTAGTTACAGGCAATTATTTCTCAGTTCATGGGAAACCAGTGTTTGACGTTACATCTGAACCAGTAAGCTATGGAATCCAAAAAGTTGTGTTCTTTGAGGAATCCTGATGTGCAGGGCAAGTGCAAACAAACATGCTGATCTGACTATAATGGCCAACCAAGGTTTATTATGGACCTGGAAATAACCATCTCACAATATGCCAGGAGAGAAGGAAAGCATGACCCTGAGGAGTTTAGAAGCTTGTTCACAAATTCTTAACCACACCTCAGTCATTCCCCCAAAAACTTACAGCAAGAGTAAGCATTATTCAATAGATTTTTCCTACTCAGTCCTCTTCTCCTGCTGTGAAAATTCCCTTGATTACCTTCTCACACCAGTGTTCTCTGGTTGTATGTGTATAAAATGCTGTCACAACAGACTTCTGATGACCCTTTTAAGGTTTTCAAGGCAACAAATTTAGGTGGCTATTGCCTGATTCTGTGTAGCAATCGTGGACTTCCTTGCCATCCAAGTACTAACCAGAGGCAACCCTCCTTAGCTTCTGAGATCTTATGAGACCAGGCTAACCCTGGAAGATCCAAGATAGATCTCTTGCCAGATCTCTTTAAATCTAACCCCATCGTTGTTCCCCAGTAATTCCTTCCGTCCACTAGAAAACACATGCAAACCTCTCATTAACAGCCAGATATGTTCCCCAACAGCCTGAACAGCACTGTGGCTCATGGTGGACAAAACACTCTATCTTGTAATGAGGTTCACAATGGTGGTATAGTGCATACTTGCTGCAGTAAAGTAATTTTCCTCAACAGACAACACTAAATTTGTTGAGAAGGAGGGCCATTCTACCAAACTAAAAACCAAAGTAAAGCCTTGCACAGAAAGGTTATAATTTTAAATTTTAACATTACCCATCAATCCATATGCATTATAATGTCAACAATCCTTTGTTCATATGTAAATATTTTATGGATAAGTGACAGAATGTTAAACTGCTGATTTCTAATGTTGTTCCATATATAATTTAAGGTAGTTGTTCAGTTCAAGCTACAGACCTGGCTAATGCAAGAAAAGGTCACCCAGATTATACGCATACCTCACAGCAGCAATTCATAAACTGTGTTTCATTAAACTCCTACTCTGGCTTGCTTGTCCTTTTTTGCTGTGCCAGTCATGTGGGTGACTCTGAAGGAGCACCATATATTTTCCTCCCAGTGGGGAGCAGCCTTGCTTCAGTGGTAGAGCAAATTCTCTGTGTACAGGAGACCCCAATTTGAATCTGTGGCATCTCTGGTTAAAGGACCTCAAGTGGCAGGGGTTGGAAAAGACCTCTCTCCTTTGCCTGGCTCTGAAAAGCCAGTGCCAGTCAGAACATGAAGCCAGATGGGCCAGCAGCCTGACTTACAGTAAGACAGCTACAGATGGCCATAGCTGCCCTGAATACATCTCAGACAAAACCTGTTCACTAGATAAGGATCCTTCATCTACTCCTTTAACCCAAAGTTCAGCTATATAAGGATACACATGGAACTGAGTTAATCTATTATGTGGAAAAATTCTATGCCTGTCTCTCCAGGGAATCCGCGTGATTTGGTGTTGGGTCACTATTTCAAGACGTCTTTCTGTTATCAATTTATGAACCACCCAAAGCAAGTACAGATCACAGTTTAAGCTTTAACACAGTGACTCTTACATACCATTCCTGGCAGAGGCACCATGTGTGTATGCGAGGATCTTGTTATTTCAGCTATCTATACCTAGACTAGGCTGTGAATGCACAAAAATAGCTATGTAATTCATATAAATTTTGCCAGCTTCCCCATGCACTTCTTTGCTGCCAAGAGAGCAAGAAGTCCATGGTACACCCAAACCTTCTGACTGACCTTTCTAACAGTAGGAAGCCTTTAAAAAATACCTTCGCTGTATGAAAGCAACACGGTATGTACCCTAGCATTTTACAGAGCAGTTAAATGACAAGATCTTCTTTGACCCTGGATGTGCAGGAAACATTAAACTAGCTGTGCTCACCGTTATGTTCAATATTGGTCCAAGGATCAACTTGCAAAGCAGGATGGGAACTGCATTAAGGCAAAACATACCTGAAGACCCAGCTCCAGCGATACTTTCAAAAGGGTGATATCCGGCAAGCTGTCCATGAGTGTTGCTATTTTGAATGCATCTTGGGCAAGCTTGAAGATGTGTGATGAGGAGTGAATGTTTTTCTGGATAGATTCTAACACTGTTTCAAGCCTTCGAACGTCACCTGGAAGATCAGTAAAAAAAAACAAAACCAAAAAACCACTGCATAAGCCCTAGTGAAACAACACTACAATGTGCAAACTGTGAGGTTATCAAGAGCAAGCATGCACTGGAAGCAACTTCACTGAAAGACCTGCTGAGCATCAAAAAAAAATTAAAAACACAGAAAGAACTTTATCCACATATTCCCTCTCTCAATTCTCTTTGTATCTATTCTGAATGTTGAGCTCTCTACCAATGCCTTAATTTGCTTTTTAAATTTTATTTATCTTTTTTCCTCTTTTTTTGCTTTTCTTTGTTATTCTGTGTATACCATAGGTTGTTTTTCTATATGGGGAATGGGGTGTGTACTTGATGTTTATGTCTGGGTTTTTAAAATATATTTAAATAAAAAATTATTTGCAAAAAAAAAATCAGAAACACATTATATTAAGCAAAATAACCTGTTACCTGTAGGGATCCAATATGCTCTCCACTTGATCTAACAGATCCATATGGAAAGGAAGTTTGGTTTAAATGCTCTTTCAACACAGCTTAATTTACACTTATCATTAAAATCTAGGTATGGAATAACTGTCATTCCAAGCACACATTGACACATGTACAGTCAACTAAAAATAGGCATCTGCTTAAACTGCCAGTACTATACCTTTGGCTGCTGTTAGCATGGTTGATGCCAACTCACACTGCTGAGATTCAATGTGACTCAAGGTGAACCAACGGGGATACCGGTTTGGAACCACTGATGCTATGTGATGTGGGCGAGACATGTCTCCTGATGGAGCTGTTGATTCCAAAACTAGTAACCTGCAAAATTGAAGGAAGAAATCTTATTGATCATGTAATTATAGCCATGAGAAGTGTTCTGGCATTTAAAAGAAAAGCTGCAGTATGCAGATTTTTTGAGATTATGAGATTTTTTGAGATTATGAGGGATTACTATATTAAGCCTTTATTCAACCAATCGTTCCCCTGTACTCTGGAAACTCCCGCTCTTTTGTTCAGTGATAAGGATCCTAAGATCCCTCTAGCAATTGCAAAAATTTGTGTCAGTCCTTTTAACCCTTGCATCTAAAAAATAAGAAATAAGTGTTTTTTGCTGCTCAAGATTCATGTATCAATGAGCTTCTAAGGCTACACAAGGAAAGGAAATGCTGCAATATTCTGAAGGTGGCAGCTTTGGCTGTAAATCACGGTCCTCCTTTGAGTTGAGCCCCTTTCTAATGAATGATAAAGGCCTTCCTGCACAATTACAAACACTGGAAAGTTGCAAGAGAGGCAAGCCAATACCAAGATTTCCAAGTCTCTCAGGAATCTATGGGAATATCACTAAGGATTGTGGTGAACACATACTTCATGGTATGATGCACAACAAAACTATGTTTTAACTCGTTTAATAAAGGAGAAGCTGGAGAACAGCTAGAAAGAAAGTAGTAATGTCAACACATATTTTAATAGAGTAGCAAAAATATCAAATAAGAATTATAATTCTGATACACCATCCCTGGTTTCTATTTTTTTATTTCTATTATGTGATATAAAAAATGGCACTATTGTCCAAGAGGAAATGGCAATATATTACTACATATGGTGAGATTGTAAAGATGGCAAATTTAGTACTACTCTTTCACCACTATGTAAAAATACAGTACTTTTTGAATACCAACTTTCAGTGAAGAATAGAGTTAGGTGAGATAGAAGCTTAAAACTTTGATGAAACTCAGAAAGTTTAAAAATTGCATTATTTGTTGAACTCGACCAGAGGCCCTTTTCCCCAGGTGCCTCCAAGAATTACGCAGGTGAACACCAAAGAGGGTATTTTCTGTGCTGGCACCCCAGGTACAATATACTGGAAAGATATAGCACCTTCTTCTTGTTTTAGGAACCAAGCCAAAAGGATTTTACTTGCCTCTATCTTTTTAGTTAAGTAGCATCTAATTTTTAAAGTGCTTATGATTTTCATCGTCTGCTGATTTGTTTTACAGGTTGTGTCAACCTGTTTTATTGGTTTTTCTCGTTTTGTAAGCTGTCCTCTACAAAATTGCCTTTGAAAGGCTTGTACAAGTGATTTAAGAAACAAAAGCAACTCATCTAAATAAGCTGAGTGAAATATTTCCCCAGTGTTACATGGCTATGTTATAAATGTAATTTGGCTAATGCAGATTTGCTACATCTTTATTGGACATACCTTGTTGAACTAATGCAAGGTTTGATCAATCCCAGATGCCAAGCCATCACAGCACCTACAAATTTAGTTGTGGTGCCTAGTATTTTTAGCAAGGATTTTATTGCAGCATTTCACAGCAATTCTCAGTGGAATTACAAAGGGTTGGACCTAACCAGTTTTTGCCCTGATGAAAAAGGGAGGAAGGGATCTCCTTTGACCACCAAAAGACTTGTTCGGCATCATGGGACCTGAATGGGCAAAAACCATTTGAACAGGGAATGTAAATTGGGGAACTGACTGGGATTGAGTGACTGTCTGAATCCAACTCAAACATTACTTATAACTTTGCATCAGAATATTTTGTTGTATGTCAAATGTAAATGTACATGAAGTTCTTGACACTGCTTGTTTATGTATAAACTTTACACCATTCAGTGGCGGTGGATAAATTCACTTAATCAATTGCTTTTTATACTTGCTCCAATAGTAAATTAAATGGGGTTTTTACAGGCAACAATGAAATTATGAGAAATTGGAGGAAAGGCTAGGGTTAGAAGTTAGTGTTTCTGTAGCTTTTGTTGTGGGGATGACAAAGCAGGGTCACTCCTATGTATATACTACAACACTTCTGTCAGTTTTAATAAAATTATGAGAAAATGTGAAAACGTTAGGATTAGGTTTTGTGGTGACAATATTTAGAAAACACCATTAAACTATGAAAGCCAGAAGACTGAAAAATTAGGCTGGCTCCTAGGGCCAATTTTTTTTTGTCAAGGTCTGAATCAGGCCCATGTGTCATCTTCTCCTGCTACTCCAATTGCCTTCCCATTGAACTGTTTATTAACATTAGTGAGTCTAGTGCCAATTAAGAACAAAAACAAACAGGCTGTTAAAATGGACAAGAGGTAGATAAACACTTTAATCTAGTAAACGGGCTTAATCTGATGAGCTAACGCCACCAGTGAGAATTTAAATTTACCAACAGGTCCACCCAATCAATGCCAAGTCTCCTCAGACAGAGCCCATACGTAAGACTCTGTTTCAAAAACTGCCAAGTGTGTTCGCTTGAAATAAAAAAACGTTTTTCTACCAAAAAAAATTAAGCCCTTTTTATAGTTGTGAGGTTACCAAGTACAATTTAACACGTTAGCTTTCAAAACTAATGTTTCATTCATGTTGCAGCTGTGTCCCTTTCAGAAGTGATTTCAGCAGGAAGACCTGACTTAAAGCCCTTCCCATTAAATGTATCCGTAATAAAATTCTCAGCTTTTTAGTACAGCAATGAAATACTACAGAACACATTTCAAAAGGAGCAGGGAAACTATTTCAGTAAGTTAGGCTGGGGTTAGAGGTTAGCTTTTTATTGTGGTGTGATGCCAATCTGAGGTACCCCCACTTTTTTTGTATGTTACAACACTTCGGTCATAGCAATCCACCATGAATCTCGGTGAGAAAAGTGACATAAAGAAATAACTTTAATAAAATTACAAGAATGTATGAAGAAGTTAGGGACCAGGTTTTGTGACAGCAACAATTAGAATATTTGACATTAAAATACAAAACTTAGGGCTGAACAATGAGTCTGGTTCCTAGATGTCCTAGAGCCAAAGAAAAAAAATTGTGAAGGCCTCCACTAATGTAATGGGATAGCATCACTCCAATACATAACTATCTGGAAAAGACCCAGTGATTTTTTTTAAGGATTACTAGAAAGGGTTAGAGTAATTGGGGATGAATGTGTCAGCAGCAGCAGCTAAAACAATTTAGGCAAGGTACTAGAAGAGAAGAGCAAAGCCATATAAGGAGGCACAAGATTGCATATATTGGAAGGGAGAAAATCGACTAGCAGCAGATATACGCAAGTAGGATATGGGTATATTTGATATAGTTACGATCAAAATCATCAGTTTCAGGATCAAAATCATCAACTTCTATGTTGACTACAAAGTTGCTGTTGATGTGGTATGTGTGATTTTATGCTTTTATTTGTTTGATATTGTTTTTATATTGTGTAAATTGGCATTATGCCCTATTGTTAGCCGCCCTGAGCCTTCGGGGAGGGCAGGATACAAATCGAAAAATAAATAAATAAAATAAAATAAATGTGGAAGTGTTTATGATTTGTATTTTTGTTTTGAATAAGTGAGATATTTATCTATGTACATATTTTAAAAATGCTTTTGTTAAATACAAATAATTTTGGCACCAGTTAATAAGCCATAATGGGTTCAATGATGATACATTATTAAACAGCTCAGTGCTTTTGAAGTTATAAGGTTTAACTTGGTATCTAAATATGCTAGAAGTTACCTATTGAGACTGTATGAGAGCGTTTCTGTCCAAATAATAGTATTTGCTTACTACAGAATTTATTTTCTACTTTCAACCTTTAACTTGTTCTCCCTCTCAGATGGCAAAACCTACAGCATACATGCTGAAGTAGCATAAGTACAGCAGTTTGCAATACTCAAGCATGAGCTACATTTGCATTTTTTCTCATAAAAATCAAAACCAGTAAAATAAGTTTAGGATTGAATGGAAAGTACTGAATATGTCATCCCCCCCAATAAAAGAAGAAAACCCCCAGCTTCAAAATGTCCACATATTTTAAATCTGATTGCCTATCAGTTATTAGGCTGGCATCTTCAACTTTCAAAGGAAAAGTGACAAAAGACTCTTACACAACCTAAGACACTGTTCTGCAACCTTTTCTTTTCAAAAGGAAAATGGGTGGTGGTGGTGGTCCAGAGACGCTCACACATGTACTCTTACACATTTCCAGACATGCAAAGCTTCCACCTCTCACAGCATTTTTGGCATTGTACCAGTTGCTGTCCAGAGAGGTTCCCAGACTTTCAGGAGTAGCTTCCCAGGACGCTGTGGCAGGATACTGTAGGCACGGGGTAGGTATGGAGGAGATAAGAAAGGTCTGGTATTTAATAAATGTATAGAACTAATTACTTGCAAAGGCAAAATCTCAACCTAAAGGAATCCCACGCAGGAAAGTGGATGCAAACAAAAACCTACACACAGAGAAAGATGTTGGTTGGAAAAGCTATAGAAGCAGTAACAGAAATAGTTGACAACCCAGCTGACAAGCTACCAAGTTCTCTCTCCTCCCACTACAGACCTATTATTAGAAGGGACTATACTGTAATCTGCTTGAATGAGAATAGAGTGGTTTCTCTGTGTTTGTGTGTGCGTGCAAACACACACACGCTGAACTAACATCTTACCATGATGATTAAGAGCTGCCTCAGCCTTCAAAAGGTCAAAGTACTACTGAAAGACAGATGGAAAAGGATGTCAACAAGCAGGAGTCCACCATAAATGAAAATGCCTGAAGCACCGTATTGTGCAGACACAGGGATTCCGGATGCACCCTTCTGAGCCCAAGAAATTGTACATCAGAAGCCTAAAGGTCTTCAATAAAAAGATCTTCAGCCACACAAGATTCCAAACAGCAGCAACATTTGCCAACACTTTGGAGGATCTGTCGTCTTGGGTAACACACTGAAGGAAGAATGACTGGAGCAGTGAACAAGTTGACGGTTAAGACTCAGGGCAAAACTCGTCCCCTCAGAGGGAACAACGTCTAAATTGTTGGCTTTTATGCCTTGTTTCCAAGACACTGGGAACTCAAGAGGAAAATAGCTTTGAGGTTCAAGGTTTCTCTGTTGATCTCAGGCAGGTTTGGGGCCTTAACAGACTTCTGGGAAAACAGGCTTCTTTTCTAGAGAGCTGAGATACTGCCTATTGACTCAGTTGTGGCAGCTGCTCAAAATTTGAGTTCAGATTGCTTTTCATTAGCCCAGTGACTATTGGCATCAGCAATTTGCTCTATAATGAAAACAACCCAGGCTAGTTATTGCGCTCTGATATTTCAGTTCTAGCTTTGATTCCAGTTCAAATCCATGAAGTCATTTTGGAATTTACATATATGTTTGCATTTCTGTAAGAGCAACTCTTGTAATGGTTGATTTCAAAAGGGTAGTTCTTTCCTATCGAACTCTGATGTGACATTGCAGGATTTAATGAAAAAAATTCCTGCAGCTGAATTCTTTGCAAAAAAACCTCTCACATTTCGCATATATACCCAAGGAACACTTGCCACTGTCATCCAGTTGTTATAAACGTGCTTTTGCTGATATTATTATAATTTACATTCCTGTCTTCAGTGGAGTAATGCACATGACTTTTGAGACAGTAAGTGGTAGTTTTCATCTATAAATATTTAACGAATACCTTCAAGACAAGAGACTGGATTAAAATTAAGAGTGCTGTCTGAAAGGTAGCATTCTAGGTACAACACTAACAGGCCAAAAGAATCATGCCAACAGCAGCTTCGGGAAAACACTTAAGCCTTAACTTCATAAGGATTAGCAGTATTCTAGTTTCCTTTCAGACATAGTCAAAGTGTTTTTGTAAGCAATTTCTCTCCAAGACTGAAGGTGGATTATACAAAACAATGAAATAAAAATTTAATAAAAACATATATAGTAAATGAAACTGAACAGCAAAATTAGAGAACAATGCACTAAACAGTATTACACAATATAGCTCTGCACTACACAGAAATCATGCAACAAAGCTGAATTGCAAACTTGGAAAATATACAAAGCACTGAAAGCAGCCTAAGTTTTACAGACATTAACTACAACCTTATTCATACTATTCCAAGACAACAACAACAACAATAAAATGATATATTACGACTAAACAGTATAAGCCTGGCTGGATTTCCATGTTTGTGCTTCAAAAAAGTAAAATGTAAAACTATTCAACAAAAATACTCAATTAGGTATTTAACATCTGCTTGAACATTCAGATTCCAAAATACAGAAAAGCTGTCCAGTTTAGGTCCAGCTCTCTGCAGTCAGTGCACAGAAGGGACTGATGCCTAAAGCCAGATCTGCAGTGTCATAAGTAGTTGGACATGGTGGCCTGGAGAACATTTCAACAGCTTCAGCTGGTGAGCTAACTGCAGCCTTGCCTACACAAAAAAGATCCTGCCACTGTGATTCATGCCCTGGTAACATCTAAATTAGATTACTGCAATCTGCTCTACATAGGGGAGCCCCTGAAAAAGTATTTGGAAGCCACAAGTATACAGAATGCTTCAGCCAGAACACTGGCGAGAATGAGTCATAAGGACCATATCACTTCAGCCTTGGCCCACCTACACTGGCTTCCAATCTGCTTTTGGGCGCAACTCAAGCTGTTGTTATTGACCTTTAAAGCCCCTGTACAACCTAGAACCAACATACCTGAATGACCACCTTCTCCTGTACAAACCTACCAACTCACTCTGGTCATCCTTGGGGGCCCTGCTTCGGTTGCCCCCACCAATTTTCAGACTTAAGGACCATCTGCTCCCATATGAACATACCCAACCACTATGGTCATCTTTGGAGACCCTGCTTTGGGTCCCCCTTCCATCTAACGTTAGATTGGTGGCAACCTGAAAATGGGCTCTCTTAGTTGGGGCACTGAAATTGTGGAATTCCCTCACCAGGGAGATTAGACACATACCCCACCACCAATCAGGCTTCCACCAATGGGCAAAGACTTTTCTGTTCTGTTTAGTGCTCCCTTGGTGACCCTCCTTCGTGTTTGTGTGTCTTTGACTTGCTTTTGTCGTTTTACATAAATGCATTTTAAGATTTTGATGTTTTGACTGTTTGTTACCTTGGAGACTCTGAAGTGGGTGGAAAGGCAGCATAAAAGTTTTAAATAAGATAAATAAAACGGAGGACACAAGTATATTCTATACAGCAAATACCTGACTGTCTCTAAAGCTCCAGAAGTATTCTGTGTTTTAGTACTGAGAAGTTTGCTCTCCAACCATTGTAGTCAACCTAGACAGATCTGGTCTGTAAATGGCCACTTAGCTGTGGTGTAATATCCATCAGGAAACCATGCAGAGAAGCTTACTAAAGGACATCTTTTTACAGGATCCATAAAGGATTGTGTTGGCAGACATAAATTGCTCGTCCATGAAGGAATGTGTTGGCAGACATAAATTGCTCATGCCACTGGATTCTTACTCTTTTCTACTGCTACAGACTAACATAGCTATCCATCTTGATCTATCATCCATAAACGTTTACTAATTTATGGGCCACTAATTTACATGGACTTATCTGCAAGACAACAGTTACCCAATACCTTGCTGGTTGCAGATGTGAGACACAGAGAAGGACTACGAAGTTTCACTTCCCAGCCACAAATTAGGGTCTGATTTAAACTGTGATGTGGGCAAGGCAAAAGTGTTGACCTGTGCAACCTTCCACTTGCACAGCATCACATGGAAACTGGGCTGCAACCCACGCAAAGCAGCTATGCATGCTTAATTAGCATGCCACTGTGAAACCTGGCCTGGTAAATGCTTTTGGCCTGCCAGCATCATGTTTAAATCAGGCCTGAAGTGACAGATGGGGCTGGGGACAGCAATCCATTAAAAGGTCTCTGTTACAGGTATCCTGGAACCCTAATGGGGTAGGATCCAGACTGAATTTTCCACTAGCAGAAGGTACTTTCAATAGGGGAACAAAACCTACTTGCCTTCTTCTTCCCACTAGTCTCCCAAAATGCTCGCCTTTGGGGTCAGATGGCCTTAAGGAGCTCCATGAGCAACAAACTGAATTGGGAGTGCAATGAAGGGGGAACTGGTGGAAACTGCAACCCCTTTCCATCAGCAGAACGTTTAACCTGGATCTAACCCATCATGCGCTGAATATCTAGCTGTGCTACCCCAAAGGGTTTGTCTTCCCCCTTAAAGATTATATGGCACCATTACCTCCTATCACATGACACCCAGGCCAAAGCTCAGATATTTGAAAGATTTTTTTAAAATCTATATTGGGAAGAATTTTGTGCAATGAACAAGTCTATACCTGGAATGCTGAATCTAATGTCCTTAAAGCATATGACTAGTGACTGTTCATATCGCTGCCCTGAGCACATGTTGGAAGTGCGGGATATAAATCCAATCTCTCCTTATAAATAATTACCTTTGGTTTCACAAGATTCCATGCGCTCCCATTGGCTGTAAAATGCCCTCCCTCAGCCATTGGCCCATCAGCCGCCACTCAAGAGTACTTGCGGGCCATTGGCCGGGTGCCGGGTCTGCTCCTCTTCCCCACCCACTCCCCCTGGCAGACAGCTCTCTCTCCTGAGGAAGACAGTTCTCTTGACTCCTGTGAGGGACTGTCCCCTCAGTGGCTGTTGGTAGGCAGCCAAGCTTGGTTCTGTGAGTAAAAAAACAAAGGACTTTCAGCATAACCCCCTCCCCAATGGCCACTTTCCTGTCAGAATAAATGGAAAAAGGCTCTCTCTCCTGCTTAGCTTCAGCATGGCTGGCTGGCTAACAAGGTGGGCCAGCGACCATCAGAACATTTTCTTCAACTCCCCGCTGAGCAGCTGCCTATCTCCCACTGTTACAATTGAACTCCAGATGACAGAGATCAGTTCCCAGGGAGAAAATGGTTGCTTTGGAGGATACACTCTATAGCATTATACCCTGCTGAGTCCTTCCACCCCCCCCCCCCAAATGCTGCCCTCCACAGGATCCACCCCCCAAATCTCCAGGTATTTCCCTAATCAAAGTTGGCACCTGTACTTTCTCCTCTGTCAGTAAAAGGCCCTTTCCACACCTATGTTGGCCTTTGGGAGAAAACTCATTGGGCCCAGTCCTGATCAGGTTGCCAACTCCAGGGGGGCAATTCCTGGAGATTTGAGGGATGGAGCCTGGAGAGGGTGAGGTTTGAGGAGGGGTGGCACCTCAGACAGGTACAATGCCATAGACTCTACCCTCCAATCCAGCCATTCCCTGATGGGGAACCATTGTTGCCAATCTCCAGGTGGGGGCTGGAGATCACTCAAAATTACAACTGCTGTCTAGGAGGGAGGGGGGAGAAGATGGAAAACTAAAGGTAGGTTGATGGTTGGCTGGAAGGGAGATAGGGTTGTCAACTCCAGGTTGGGAAATTCCTGGAGATTTGAGGGGTCGAACCTGGAGAGGGTGAGTGTTGAGGAGGGGTGGGACCTCAGACAGGTACAATGCCATAGACTCCACCCTCCAAACCAGCCACTCCCTCCTGGGGAACCACTATTACCAATCTTGGGGGTGGGCTGGAGATCACTCAAAATTACTACTGCTCTTCAGGTAGCAAAGATCAGTTCCTCTGGAGAAAATGGTGGACTGTCATTATACCTTGCTGAGATTGCCACTGCAAATTGTCACTGAGTGCCCAAAGCCAGGGCACTCTCCCAGAGCCTCTTTCTAGAGCCTGTTGTATTTATTTCCACAACGGGCCTTATTCCTAATAAATAAATACGTCATAAAGATTCTCAAAAGTTCACAAGTAATCAAGCCCAAAGTGGCTCATTATGAAACCAAATAGAGAGCATTTTGCCAGCCAAATTTAGAAGGCTTTCAAATGCAACTAGAGGTAAGTTTGACACTATATCAAATATTCCATTCAGCTTCTGTTGTTTTTCATTCTACATAACCAGGTATTTTTCCAGGATAACTATTTGAAGATATTATACTCTTGAGGCTTGTAGAGAGCAGTGTGCCAGCCTAATTCAGAAGGCTTTTGTATCTGTGTAGAGAAGAATTAAGGTCTGGCTTGCCCCAACGTATTACTGAGCTATTTCAAGAGGCAATACCTTTGAAGATAACAGGATTACTCCTGTGGAAGAACTGGGATGAAATGACCCTAAATCCTGGTGCTCACTGAGAGATGGATGGACTTTTTCTTGTTTAGAGAGATGTATGGACTTTATCTTGCAGTATTATATAGAAGTATTCTAATAATGTAATACAATGTTTTAGAGAAATGGATGGAGTTTTCCTTGCTTAGAGAGATGTATGGACTTTCCCTTGATATACAATAAAGAATTAATCAAATAACAATGTAATACAATGTTTTAAAATTTACTAAACGTTTCTGCCATCACATCACATGTCTGTTTTCTTTGTTGAATTCTATGTAAGAATAATTAGTATGGCAGGCCAAGATTTTTATGGACTAAAAGGCTTCTTAGAGATGCCTTTCAGAAATGGTGAATAGTTGATAGTAATTCAAGTGAAACAAAGTTTGAGTCCAGCGGCACCAAAGTTTTATTCAAGGTATAAGCTCTTGTGTGCACATTACACTCCTGATGCTATCCCATGCACGTGAAATTGGCTTGATCTCTTGGGGAACCCATAATTTTTTCAGTTTGGTTTGGTGGTCTGGAAACAACCTGAAAGCCAATTAAGATGACAACTTCAACTTTTACCAAGTGCTTAAGTATAGCTGACCTCTGCTTATGCTTTAACACCTAAGTGGTCTGTTCAACTGCAGACTTTTAACATAAAATGTGCCACCTGAAGTTATTTGCCAGTGTTCCTGCTTCCCAAACAAACCCTCAGTGAACAGATAACAAGAACACCTTGAAGTTGAGTTACTACACATGATTAGAACAAGAATATAACTCTTCCTGTTTCTGCAATATTATTTTCTCACAAGATATAAATCTACACATACCCACTGCCTGCATCAGAGATTAATTTAGCAAGGAACTGGACACCAACACACAAGCACACCATGGTGTTACTCAGCTGAACTCTACCTGGCATTTGACAGAAGTGAATGAACTTCTATAATACAAGGAATGGCAAGAACGACCACACATGGGAAATGGTTTTAAAACGCTGTGAAATTGTATGGAAGGCCATATTTAGACTGCAGAGTTCAATGTCACTTTCATCACACTATTTTTGTTTAAACATTTTTTTAAAAAATTTGAAAGTGAAAATGCATCTCTTACCATTGTACTGAAAATATAATTACTTAAGAGCAAGAGTTGTATTGCTCTGGGAACCTTAATCTACCAGTTGCTTTCTCAATGCTAATTACCCTCCTAAGCACATTTCTAAAGTTCTAACACTAGTGTAGGAATGGGAGACCTCCAAGGAATACCAGGGGTGTGATGCAGAGATGGGCAATGGCAACCAATCTCTGAACCCCTATGGGGTTGCCATACGTCAGCTGTGACTTAACGGCACTTCCCACCTCCACCACCAAGTAAACTTGCCGACTACAAGTTGTAGTATTCTTAAGTAACTCTTTATATTCATTAAGAAAGGGATGATGTGTTTCGTCCTTAGTCTGCTTCAGCAGTAACCTGTCAACATACAGGGCATCAGTCCCTCACTGTATTCATAAGCCATTTGTGCAGCCCAAGACATTGTGAACTGCCACTAAAACTGATAAATGCAGCCTGTAATATGTTTAAAGGTTGCTAAAATTCACAATTGCACATGGGGTACTGAAGACGTGTCTGTACTTGTACTCAAATTTGTAAGTTCTGTGACCAAACATTGAAGTTCTGCAACCTGGTCAGTGAGGGAAATAAAACAAATTATGTATCATTTGCAGCTCTTAGTGCTAGGCATAAATTTTGTGTAGCTTCTCAGGAACAATAAAGAATTAAACAGTTCACTGAAGGCCTGCCTCCAACCAGTGGAAATACTCAGCCACCACTTTGGAAGCCTAATATGGGCAGCAGGCATTGCCACACTCTGGTCTCTGAAGCCCTGAGAATGCTTCATTCTTAGAGGCTTCAATGGAATTTGGTGGTTCATTTTCAGTGGTTTGACATGTATTAGTAGCCTGTACTGAATCTAACTAAACCTTCAAGTATATCCAAGATAGTCTGGTACTTCTTCACTTGTGATATCTATTTTTAAAAGACTTTGATTCCAGTTCATTATTTTTTATGTATTGTATTAAAAATGAAAAGGATGTGTATTACCTGATTAAATATTTGCACTTAATTGGCAGCTAAGTGTTCCATCACAACATGCAAGCTGTGCTAGTTGTGCTAACATCTGTCCAAAGAGGAAGCTTGTAGACCCAACACTCCCTTGGGACATGCCCATCTCCATACTACCACAAGCAATGGGGGCCTAAAAGCTGCTGTAGTGCTATGACACACCTCAATTCTAATTTTCTGTCTGGATATACCCAAGGCTGGCTCACACAGTGGCCAACCAGTTCCTCTGGAGGTCCATCAACAGGGCATAGAGGCTGAGGCCTTTCCTTGATGTTGCCTCCTGGCACTGGGATTCAGAGGTTTACTGCCTCTGAATGTGGAGGTTCCCTTTATTCACCATGAATCTGTGTAATCCCCTTTTAAATCCATCTATGCCTGTGACCATCACTATATCCTCTGGCAGCGAATTTCACATTTTAATCACACACTATATAAAAAGGTATTTCCCAGACTGGATCACACAACAGCACAGACAAAATTCCGCCTCCTCTCCCCACAAAACCAAGAGATGCAACAGGAAAGAACAACCCTAAGCAGAGTTCTGCTCTACTAAGCCTGCTGACTTCGGTGCATTCAGAAGGTTCAGGTTCTGGGATTTACTTCAAAAAGGGAGAGAAACAGCAAGCTGTTTCAGAGGCTTCTCCACAGAATCCCTGGAACCAGAAGAAGAAAAGCGGCTTACAAGTCAGCAGCATATACCTGAAAAGGAAGTCTACAAAGGCAGGTCTCTCCCAAGCATTATTACAATATGCACTTCGATTTGGCCACTATTATCAAGCACATCAAATGTGTGTTCAAAAAGACAAACATCAGGGCTATTTTTGAATTTCATTCTGGCTTACAAGCACAGCACTAAAATGTTGAACTGCCTCAGGCAGAAGATTTAAATATTTCCTTTTAACTCCTCTTTTTATGAAGCCCGAGCTAGAGATCAGAGAAAGGCCATTTAAACATATGCTATGCCATAACCTTAACTGGAGCACAAGTTGGCATTCAAGTACAAAAGCCTCTGGCTCGTATTCAAGCCTCTCCTTTCAAAAGACCAGAACGGTTCTGCTGCTTACTTGGGGTGGGGATGGAATATGCACCGATTCCCCCTTCCTGCTGAAGCCCCTGGTGCAGCACTCCATACTGGTCCTACTGACCGTCAGAACTGGCTTTTGGGAGTGCAAGAGGCAACAGCTGCAAGAGGGAGGCAGGAAAGCCACGCACTGTGAGTACAGGTCTACTTATATTTATACCCTACTTTTCAGCCAGACTGGCTTTCAAAGCAGCTTACAATTCAAACCCGTAGCAATGAGTAATTCATACAAGGGTTGGCACTGAACTGATCGTCAAATCCACTTGCTTATTGTCAAAAAAGGCAGTCTTCAGTGACTGGCACACTGTTGGATCCAAGACATCGATCAAGCCCGTCCACAGCTTGTGTGTGTACTATGTGCCATCAAGTCACTTCTGACTTATGGCAACCCTATGAATGAAGGTCTGCCAAAATGTCCCACCATTAACAGCTTTGCTCACATCTTGCACACTGGAGGCCTCGGCTTCCTTGATTAAGTCAATCCATCTCATGTTGGGGCTTCCTCTTCCTGCTGCTTTCAGCGTTTCCTAACATTATTGTCTTTTCCAGTGAGTCTTGTCTTCTCATAATGTGATCAAATTACGATTCCTTCAGTTGGTCATTTTAGCTTCTAGGGAGAGTTCAGACTTGATTTCATCTAGAACCCGCTTATTTGCCTTTTTGGCAGTCCATGGTATCTGTAAAGATCTCTTCCAACATCACATTTCAAATTAATCAGCTTTCCTTATTGTCCAACTTTCACACTCATACATACTAATGGGAAATACTGTGGTATGAATTATCTTGGTCTTGGTCACCAGTGACACATCCTTACTAGCTCCTTCATGGCTGCCCTTTCCAGTCCCAATCTCCTTCTGAATTTCTTGGTTGCAGTCTCCCTTTTGGTTGAAGACTGAGCCAAGTCATTGTTTTAAATGTAGTTCCGCAGGGCCTGCAAGATGGACCTCTTCCACCAGGCCTTTGATTAGGAGCCGCCCCTAATAATAATTATAAGCCCTGTCCTTTGGAGTCACCAACAACAGCCTGTGCCGCCACATAACAAACAGAACAAGGAGCGGATCAAGAGGATAGGTCACCGACATGCTGCCGCTGTCACCAAACGTCATCATTATTATTATTGCCAGATCAAATATGTATTAGCACTTTATGATATTTGTTTGTTTTTAGAAGGTTTCATGATTGTTTTAACTGCTATCTATGTGTTTTAATTCTTTGTAAGCCACCCTGAGCCTACTTTGGCGGAGTATAAATTTGTTAAATAAATTAATAAATCCTGATTTGCTATTAAAAAACAATATCTAAGCAATGTAATGATAGAAGATGTTTATTGGTTTTATACTACACTGAGTGCCAGCCCACTTTTTTCTAGTTTGTTATTGTTAGCCTTTAGATTTATAGACTGCTTGTATTACATCCATTAGTTCATCTTGTCATTATCTTTTATATTGTTTGATCATGTTTATGAAATTTTTAAAAAAAGACTGAGCAAAATAACAGAAAATCTTGAACAATTTTATTCTGTTTTTATTGTTTTATTGTTTAATAACCGGCACAAGGTGCCCAGACTGTTAGCCGCCCTGAGCCCGTTATGGGGAGGGTGGACTATAAATTGAAATAAATAAATAAATAAATAAATAAACAAACAAACAAACAAACAAACAATTTAACTTTCTTCATCATCAGCCTCAAACCTATGTAATTCCCCAGTAGTCATTACTTTGGTCTTCTTGATGTTCAGCTATAATCCTAATTTTGGCACTTCGTGTTTTAACCTTACTACAGCTCCTACTAGATATTAAATGTATAACCAATCCAACAGACAAATAGGTCCTCAGGTATGCACAGTATAAAAATGTTGAATCATCTCATACAATTAACTTGATACAATTCCAGAAATAAGCAATACCATCTCATACATGATTACCATTCAAGCCTACATAGAGCTTCTACACCACGCATAATCAAGCACATGCTACATATCCACTGAGCTAGGACTGCTCTCCAAAACTTTCTTGAAGAAATGGAAGCAGCCTCTGGAAAAGCCACAAAGGAACTTACCTGGTTGGCTTCTAATGGGAGGGAAATCCACAAAAACAGTATCACCACTGAAATGACCCTGTTGTTTGTCACCATTTTTTAATCTCTAGTTGACCTGGTGTTTGCAGAAAGGTTCCCCCCATGACTTTGGGGAAGGGCTCATATAGTTGGAAAGGAGTCCAAAAGATTTGGAAAGGACTTTCCAAAGGATTTTAAAAAAACCCAAAAAACCACGTACCGCATTGCTCTCAGTGCAGTTTTGTATGCCAGTTCAGCATCATGAGGTAGGAGAGAGGTGAAGAGATACTTGGCAAATGTGTGCATTGGAACACTCTCTCGATGGATGATTTCACCTAGACCGCTATAGGGCCCGGCTATGAGGAGAGGGGAGGGAAAAAATAAACAAAGTCTTATTAACAGCAGTGTGACTTTAACGTGCAAAAGTACTAAAAGTTAGCTAGAAATATTGTAATAATCCTTGCAAGAAAAAAACACTCACAGTGAAGAGAAATAAGCTCTCTGGTGAGGGGTCCTCTAAGTAATGTGCAGTACTAAAAGAAAACGGCGGTGATAAATATATCTCATTGAAGCAAAAATTAAGGTGGCCTGGCTATAGCTTGTCTTGCAGGGTTCAGAAAGCCCAGAGCTTAAAGCAGCTCATACATTAGGGAAAGAATTTGAAAAGCAGGCTATTTGACACAGTAGATCTTAAAGTCTTCAACATGTAGCAACCTCATTACTGGAAAGCAAAGTTTCCACATGTTGACATTAAAGCTACTGCCATGATAGGCATAACATGAACAGTCAGAACCTGAAAACTGCTCTTGCCCATAAGCCATGGCATAAGGTGCTAAGAACAGACTAGGCAGCTTTTCAACCACATATCAAAACCTGTCTATGAAGCCCACCCACAGTACCCTCCAATGTGGCCAAACAATACAATGTGGGTGACCTCAGAATGAGGGCATGAGAGTAAAGCTTCACAGGGAGATTTATTCTTGGGAATCCAAGGTTACTGAATTCTGTCAGCTCTGCTACTTAACAGGAGATGCAGGATTATTTAACCTTGGACTTTACAGAGATAAAAATGCTCTACTAATGAGCTAAGTGCCACAATACTGATGCACTCCCAGCACCCTGCTTCTTATTATTTCAGTGTATCTCCTTTAAAAGCTGACATCTAAACTTCAGAACAAGACTTCAGGAAGTGCCAAGCATTACAAGGCTGGGTAACTGTGTACTCCTAATGACCCCATGGAAAACCTAAAGGGTCACCTGAAAATAAACTACAAGATTCTATTCTTTGATGTAAAGGATTTGGCATGTGGTGTTAACCTTAAAGAAAATCCAAGCACTTGTTCTTTAAACGGCCTTTAAGTGTGGGCCAGACTGGACATATTTTTAGAAATTAAAGACTCAAATACCACTACTTTGTACAGAGTACAAAACCATTCAAACAAATGTCATGCATGCCAATTGTTACAAGTACTGGATATAGCAAACTACTATCATCTTTAGCTTCAAGTACCTCAGAGTTGCATTTTATCCTTGCAATAACTCTCCAAGTTAGGTTCGAGCTAAGAGGGAATGAGCGGCCACCAAAGTCACCCGGAAAACCAATATAAAACGAACTACATTTTTACAATCATCAAATAAGACTTTTAGTAGTAAAGCATGACTTGGTGGTACAGCATTGCTAGTGAGGTTGTATGCCAAGTGGTGGTGGAAAGTGCCGTCACGTCACAGTCAACTTATGGTGACCCTGCAGAGTTTTCAAGGCAAAAGATGAACCAAGGTGGTCTGTCATTGCCTGCCCCGAATAGCAGCCTTGGTGGTCTCTCATCCAAGTGCTAACCAGGGCTGACCTTGCTCAGCTTCTGAGATCCCGGTCACAGCTGTGTGCCAAGCACCCTCTGCTAAAACAATACCAAACCACTACTAAGGGCTCCAAGCTTTTTAAAAGCAACTAATTGTTTTTAGATACTCATGTGCAAGTCTGAAAAGGATGGGCTGACTTTACAATGGTGAAATACATGGCTGTGCATGTGTTTTGCTTGACTGTTCCTCTACTGATGTCACTGGATTTCACCTCTTCTCTTGCACCAGTTTGAGGCACAAGTATAATACAACTCACCATCTTTTTTTTTTTGGCAAGTCCATCAACAATGCCATCCTAAGCAGAGTTACAGCCTTTTAAGCCCGCTGACTTCAATGGACTTAGAAGGAAGGAACTATGCTTAGGAGGACACTGTAAGATAGTAAAGGTAAAGGTTTCCCTTGCTCGAAAGCCAGTCGAATCCGACTCTAGGGTTGCGGTGCTCATCTCCGTTTCAAAGCCGAAGAGCCAGCGCTGTCCGAAGACGTTTCCGTGGTCATGTGGCCGGCATGACTAAACACCAAGGTGCATGGAACGCTGTTACCTTCCCACCGAAGTGGTACCTATTTATCTACTTGCAATTTCTTGCTTTCGAACTGCTAGGTTGGCAGGAGCTGGAACTAGAGACAGGAGCTCACCCCGTCATGCGGCACCCGGGTCTCGAACTGCTGAACTCCTGACCTTCCACAGCCTGCAGTTCAGCGTCTTAACCACTTGAGCCACCGCAGCTCCATCACTGTAAGATATTAATATACAATTGAGGAGTATTACAACTACTGTGCCTGGGTGTGGAATTCTGCTTAAGAGGGTTACTGAAATGACTTTGGGTAGTCTCCAAACTCCTTTTCTGCAAATGGAAACGCAACTGGGGAGCAATTTACCCCAATTCTTCCTTCTAACTATAGAAACCCACAACCTTCCCAACAGTCTCCACATTCTCAGGTGCAGCAAGCTAACAGTGGGAAGGAGACAGCAGGAAAGATCCCAGGGCATGTTTAAACAGGACACATTTTAAAAAATCTTTGATACAAACCATTTGTGTACTCAGAGAGCAACTTAACATTCCCAGCCCTTATATGCTAGCCAGGACACACTGGGGGGGGGGGGATATCACAAAATGCATAGACAAGACCTTTCCATCTCTGCATCAGTGCAATATTCAAGTATAGTAGATTGGGGGTTGATGGCAGATCTATAAGAGCCATTAGATGCCTAAGAGCGTGATAACTACCAGATAATCTAACTCCCAAAGGAGCACCTGGTCTTTTTTATCAGAAACCGTTAAAAGAAGCAGCTACCATCAACAGCCAGCTACCTTCTAATAGGAAGACTGCTTGCTTTTGAAAAATCTTCACCAGCGTGTCGTCCAGTTCAATTTCCTGTAGCTTTGAAATCAGCTGCTCCTCATTCCGACAAACTTTCTCTTGTGCATACAAGCCGTCTGGCATGATCCGCTGCTGCCCCAGCCCAATCAGTGCCACTTCCACAGCCAGCGTTAAGTAAGACTCTCCTTCTTCTAAGAACTTGTGCGTAGGTAGGTGGTAGTACTCCAGAGATTTGCAATGGCCCATATTATCTGGAAAGAAAGTTGTAAGAGGAAACAGACTATTAAAAGTTTATCTGCACTTTCACACCTTATTTATGTTTTGGAGGTGTTGCTGTTGTTGTTGCAAGTTTTTTAATTATCTGTGAAGTTTCCAGAAAGTGAAATAAAAATATCAAGTCCCAGTTTTAGCTTGTATCAACTGTGAGGCAAGTGGCAGGATAGAAAAAAACCTGCAGCAATCAGGCTTGGAAACTAAGCTAGCACTTTATATTTTGAATTGTTCTTAGATTATTTTATTTATGTTTTTACTGTTTCTAAGTTGCTTTTGTGAGCTGCCCTGAGCCTGCATAGGCAGGGAGGGCAGGGTATAAATAAATAAATAATTTCCAATACCATTCATGCACTTGTCCAGTACAATCTGATTAACTATAAGCATGCACTGTATTAGGGGCTATAAATATGCTTACCTCTCCCCTCCCCAGTTATCTGCAGTCTCCTTGTCCATATTTTTCTGCTTGTGTGCCATTAACACTTGCATGCTAAATAATCTACAGTGTGAGGAGGCAATGTATATACCCAAATGGAATGCACTAGCAAAAAACGGCTTGGTGCTTATTTTGGCATGTCCATTGCATTTTCGGAGAGGTTCATTCCCCTGAATGCTTTGCACACATAACACAGCAAAGTAACATATCTGATGTACTGTGCTGAGGTCTGAATCTGCCACAGGTTATCCCTTTTACTCATGCAAGGCAAGAATGCTCAAATTTGACTATACAAGCCGCTGATTGCAAAGGAATGTTCAACGAATTATCATCTCATGGTTTTGTTTTACTGTATGTTACCTGGAATAGAGTAAGTCATTAAACATCTAGCACAAGCATTAGAAGCCATACAAAAACAGACTATTCCTTTAGGGACTTGCTGAGCATTTATAAAATATTGATGGTTTAAATGAAGTCTCCTGCCTCCCTCTGCAAATTGTGGAAGCAGAGTAGTCCATCCCCAAGACTGAACACTATTCACCAGTAACACAAAGTTTATGTGGCAGATTCTGTAGTTTAAGCAGGATAATCACTTCTCTGTGGCTACAAGAACCGGTCAAATCAGGAAGTGGGAGTCCCTTAATCCAGCACCAAAGAATGATTTCAATGCCTTTGATTTATGTTAAGGAGCAGCAGCCAGTACAAAGAGCTTAATTTTCAACACCAGCTAGGAATATAATCAACAATGATGGCTTTTTATAATTAGATTAATATAAAGAAGTACATAACAGCCAAGGAACAGCAAGAAAAAAGGCCAAAACAGAGGTGATGTGCCTGGCACACAGGAACCCGACTAAGAACAGGACTTCAGTATTCACCTTTCCCACCTATGCTGTTCGCTGGAACAGCCCTGGGAAATGCTACTTTCCCACTGGGGCCAGCAAGAGTCATTATGTTAGTGTGCATGGACCGAATTTCAAGAGCCTTATTTAATCAGTATTCATTTTATATATAGCATTTCTAAGCCTTTATTTACAACATTTTAAAGACACCTTTAAGTCATCTTTCCACCCACCTTAGGGTCCCCCCCAAGGCAGTGAACAATAAAAACATTGAAACATGAATAAATGCATACACATAAAAACCCAAATTTAAACTGATCAGGATCTGTATTTTCTGGGAAAATCTGAATTGGAAAAGGTTTCAGTTCAAATTTGAATACATAAATATGTAAATAATGTCAGCAAAAGGAGCCAAATACACCGTGTATGAGCCTAGACTATGTTACAAGCACTGGCATTTGCCTTTGCTTCATATCCCACATTTGGCCCATCTAACACAACTGATGTGCAGCACAACAGCCCTGACAAGTATAGACAGGCTATATCTACATAAATGAAGTAGAAATTTTTCCCACAAAAAAATCTAGCCCTGGAAAATCTGGAAATTCTTTTTACCCCCACATCACTGAAAGCAGCTAAACAAAACAGAAACACAGGAATGGAAGGAAGTCTTCCCTTGTAAGTGAAAGAACACGGTAGCAGGGGATAGATGAATTTCCTTTGATTTCAAATCAAGCAGGATTAGCGCCAATATCTGCTTTGATTTTGAAGCTGCATGGACTCCAGAGACAAGAAAAGAAAAACTTTAAAATGGTCAATAAAATATACACAGTATGACTGCAACTGTGTTTTACCTGTGAAGTCTGAGAACACGTGGAAGCTCTCTTCATCCACCCTACAGGCTTCCATAAGGCTACTGAAGAGAGTACCAATTGGGTCCAGTGGGTGTCCAACCCAGCCTTCTAGGTTAGTAATAGAGGTTACTCCTTTGTGGAGAAGTTCTAGATCAGAAAAACAAAAGCAACTTTATCACCACAATGCATTTGACAAGTAACCATTCATAGTTTTATCCAGCACTAGAGATGAGAGATGTGGCTGGGATTTGAACCCTATTGTCCCAGGCAAAAATTCCAGTATCCAAGAACTCAGGGGCAGTTTCTCAATACTGACAGCAAAAGAACCTTGAGCTGGACCCAGCTCTCAGCTAAAGGCACTGAGGGTCACCAATTGTTCCCATGTTACCTTCCCAGCCCCTGGAAAATTTATTCCTGAGATCACAGGACTCATATGGATTAATAGCCACATGGGTCAGAAGGTTCCTCTAGAGAGGGGGAAGGAGACAAAATCTCCCTGCTAATAGAAGAGGGAGAAGAGAGCAATTTTCAGTTCTGCAGTTTCCCATGACCCTGGGAATAAACTTTCCTGGGGTCAGAAAGGACTGCAATAAAGATCAGTGATCCTTGCCTCTAGGATTGCTGGATCCAGACCCTTGACTTAAAAACAAACTTGCCTAGCAGATAAAGTTCACAGGTTGTCCCACCCACCCGACTTGGAATGAATAGAGGAATAGAAAGCTAGGTGCAGTTTTGTGTATAAGGAAGCAGTGTCTTAAAATCCACCATAATTTATGCCTACCATGCATTAAAACTGCCTGCCCTAGTATCTGTGGAGGACAACTTGCTAATAAAGCAGCTAAGCTTTCTTTAGGGTCACGGCTGAAGGGTTTATAAACAGGAAGCAAACTTGTGGTATGCTCTGCAGAGATAGCTATTTTAGCTTCCTGACTGAGAAAAACAAGGAACACTATTTTAACCAGCTAATCCTGTGAAACTGGGGATGGTGGAGGGAGGGAGAGAACCATGCACAAGACAATTTTTAAATTACTAATTAGCTAGTAGGGGGGGCTAGGTCAGATGAACCAAAATGATCAACATAAATGGGTTTGTTGCTGGGGTCTGCAGACTGGCAAGGGGCACACTTCAACCTGGAGATCGGCCCAAGCTGACCAGAGTTTGTGCAACGGTGGACTGCTCCAGAGAGCCCATCAATGATGTGGCAGTCAGCAGGGCACTCTTCCAATGAAAATGTCATCTGGAGAGGTGGGGAATTTGATGCTTGCTTGCTCCATTTGCCCCTCCCTCCAGAACCAACCTGAAGATGCCCTTAAAATCATAGCAGGGATCACCGGGACAGTTTCCTATGGAGAGGTTGTGGGAGACAGCCTCTAGTTCCACCCCTCCAGGCATCTCACCAAATTCCTGCTTATAGGGGAAGGATGAAAATACTTTCTGGCATCAACCAATGAGAGGCTCTTAAACTTCAGGGGAGGGGGGAGAGTTAAGCGGAGGGAATGCCAGTGATCTCCTCCCCCTGGGCTTGGGGAAGCAACAGAGAAACGGTGAAAACTATTTATTTATATTTATTTATTAATCGCATTTGTACCCTGCCCTCCCCACAATGCAGGAGAATAGTTAGGTAACTAGGTTTTCAAGGTAAATAAAGAAGTCTCAGACATCTATAGTTTGGGTACACAGAGGCCTATGGAGAGGCAGGAACAGAGCGAGGGTTGCCAACTCCAGGGCTAAAAACACCAAGAGATTTCAGAGTGGAGCCCAGGAAAGTAGGGTTTGGGGAAGGTAAGGCCCTTGGTAGGCTATAATGCCATACAGTCCACCTTCCAAAGTAGACATTTTCTCCAGGGGAAGTGGAACAAACCTTTAAAATAAGTCAACAATCTATGTAGCCTGGAGATCACTTGTTAACGCCAGGAGACCTCCAGCCTCCACCTGGAGGACGGCAACCCTAAATAGAACCGATATCCTATGCTGCCTTAGGGAAACAGCACGTTAGTGAACTGTGGCAGGACTAAGGGAAACATCCCATGAAACAGGCTAAGACTACATCAAGATTCTGAGATTTCTGGGTTTGTTAGTTCCAAGAAAAATCCTTTTCCCTCTTTCACGGGAACAACCTGTCATTGCTGTAAAGCCATTTGTGTGAAATGTTTTCTTTTCTAGAGCAGAGGTTCTGCCTTACCATAAAGAGATGATACCTTGTTACACTACTTGACTTATCCACTAAATCACGAGCATAAGACCTTCTAAAGAAGAGAGAAGCTTATTTTTTGCATTGTTAAGATGTTGTGAATCACTCCATGAGAAAAGGAGGCAGAAAGCAATAGAAATTACCTCAGCTTCTTACTCTGCCTCCCTAGGCTTCCTCTGTAATAGCAGCACATTGTAAAGCACAGTCATCTGTTAACATTGCCTTACTGACCACTCGCCATAACTAAAAACAATTCAGTCGCCGCTGTGGGATAGAGTGATGTGCATCGGTGGGAAACTGAGGAAAGTGCCTGGCCATCACAGAGATACATTCAGCTACTTTACCCATATCTGACCTCACAGTGAAGGGGAGCAGCAGTGGAAACAGCAGCATGACCCTGCAGGTCTTTGACTGTAGGTCTCCAAATCCACAACTTTATTATTTGTTAATGTTTTTTTTTTTTAGGAATGGGCTAGCTATTACAGAGCAAACAGAACTATTGTTCAGACAACTGGAGCCCCGATACAAGCAGCTAAAGGCTCACAAATTCTTTACTCATGAATGCAGTAGACTATAAAGTTGGTACTGAAATTCTGCCCAAGTATTTCTCTTTAAATACCACAATGGTTTCAGTTAAAATATACAACAACTAGGGTGCAATGGCAAGATACCACAAAAAATTCTCTTATGCCTGTTCAAGCCCTGAAAATGATCAAGTGTACAACTCCTCCATTTGAAACCTGACGTTCCTATCCTAGGACAACAATGGACACAGAACAATTAATTTTAGCTGTCTGCAGTGTAGCAGCTGGAAATGGGGAACCTCTGTGTTGTGTATTTTACTAACTTTTAATACAAAATGCCTTCCCTAGACTTTTTGTACACTATTCAAATGGCAGCTAAAGGGTTTTTAAATAAAAGAGGCCATGTGAATGCATTTTGTTCATTATCGATCAAAACAAATCCTACACATACTAAGGAATACAGAGCGACACATGCAGAGGTGCACGCATCCCTGCAATCTGTTCCCAACACCACTGGGGATGCTGTGTCCATGTGGATCAAATTACACAGGAGGGGCAGGACAGCAGAGCTGGTGGGGAGGGCAATGGGCTAGCTCTCCTCCTACATTAAGCTGACCATATACTACCAATGTTGATCGCAGCTCTGTACATACATGTACATATGTAGGAGCTGTGTATAGATGTGACAAATGGAAGGCCCAGGTAGTAATATTTCATACACACAAGGCTATTAACAGCCTCTGCAGAACAGCCTTACTTCCACTTGTACCAAAAGCAATTGCTCCTGAAACCCCTGGATATAGGTATAGGGATGTGCAATTGCGTGGCAGGATCACAGAGAAATGGTTAAGAACCTACATCCTAATTCTTAGGAACAACAGCATATCTCCTTGCCTAAAAATAAAGGGCAGGCCAAGTACAAAAGATCTAGTATCAGGAAACAGCAAATGTTAGCATGGATTATTCAAGGACCTCCCCCCCATTCCACATCAGAAACAGACATAGGTTTCTCACCGAGTTTACACTCAACAGGAACCCTGAACCAATCCTGGATTTCCAAATGTGCTAATTTGTATAGTAGACATGTTTTCAAACATCTATGTCACAATCTCTCTCTACATTTAAAAATCGTGGGCGTACACGGAAATACAAGCGTCCCCAGCAATGTGAGATAAAATATTTCATCAAATTCATTTACAGCTAGACCTTCTAAGCTGGCTGTTTTGCCAACACATTTCTGTTCCTCTGAACTATGTTGAACAAGTCAGACTCCAAAAGCTCCAAGCTAGCATTAGGGCCCTGTTGTGATCATTATTTTATCAAGAGCTACAGAGAGACTGTCTGAACTCTTACACAGCACTGGGCAATTAACCCGCTCTCTCTCCCAGTTACTGTCAATCCCAGAAGTGAGTCACCTGCGGCGGTGCAGTCTCAAACAGCACTTCCTTATTGACTTGGCACTGCTCCAGCTGTACCATCACCTTGCTGTGTCCTTTACCCTTCCCTTGCCCACATTTACCTTTCTTCTGAAACCGGAACATTTCCAGCTGTTTCTGTTGCTGCCTCCTTAGGGTATTAACAACAGCTATCGCCAGTCGCAACGCTTCTCTCGGATAGCCATGAGACCTTAACGCATCCACCCTTGCACAGGCCGTAGGCACATGTTCTGAAAGAGGGGCAGAGAGAAAGAAAGGGGAAAGAGTTATTAAGGAGCGCATCCACGTCTGCAGTGACCCCATCTCAGTGGGCTATTGAAAGGGTTTTGTTTAAAATCTCTGGAAACAGGACGGCTAAAAGACCATTTGAAGGGAAGCTCTGTTGCTATTGCCAGACCTTTCATTCCGCTCCCCCCGCCCCCCACACACACACTAAAAAAACCCAGCACCATAGAAACTGAACAAAGCACCAAGTCATGGAAACGTCTTTCCGGTTGAGCCACTTACCGTGCCAGAGGGGCCACCCGTGAGAGTCAAAAAGCGAGTTTTCAGCATCATCATGGTAACAGTAGTTGGTGTACAAGTCACTGCTGATTATGTGCTGCAAGTGGCTGTCCTGCCAGTGGAGATCACATGCCTCAATGGCGCGAGTGAACACTGTCCGGTGAGACCTGTTTGATGAATCTGTCAGGCCCACAAGTTCAGAGAAGTTGAGTCTATTCCTCCATGTGGCAATGTATCATTACTCACTTCACCTTACTCCTCTCCTCCAACCCTTCCTCCCGTGACTCCTCATATGTTCTTCCAGTGAGCAGACCCAAAGTATCACAAAGTTCTCTACGCACCAAGCCTATTTACAGTTTTACAAAAATAACCAGGTTCTATAACTGTTGGACATAAAAGCTATTTAAAGGCTGCCCATAAAGGTTAATGGTCAAAACTCATCCTGTCTTTGAAGTGCATACATGGCAAAATAATCTAAATGTTTAACCAACGAAGAAAGATTTCAGAAGGGCCCAGGAAATCCAGTTCTTGGGATCATTAAAGGTTTATATGCCAAGAAACAGAAACTATACTTGCTGAGCTTCTAACTGGAGCTTTCAAAAGTTTTATGGCATCCCTTGGAGTCAAGAACTGCAGGGAGCTGCACTAAACTTTCAAACAGTGCAAGAACTTTGCTTCTCCACTCCAGATTTGGACCCACTGATGCAGGACCCTAGGACTCCAGCTATTCTGCTGTAATGCTTGCCGGAGTGTTACAGAGGTGTAACTGCAGGTGTCACAAACTAAAAAGATCCATATGCAAGGGGGGGTGGGGAGGAAATAACGTATCACAGATAGTTACATAGTGAATGCCATCTCAACCAGGCTCCTGGTGGTTTTACAGAATTAGTACAAGGGGTTTTTCCCCCCGTTCACTATTCAGCAGGCAAAAAATGGCTGGCTGAGAGAAATTCCAGAAATTTCAAAGCAACATCCCTTAAGAATTCAGTAAATATTGAAATACATCCCCCATAGGAATGTTATGGAGATGTTATAGAAGGATTTAAGAAAGAAGCTGCTGTAAGTGCATGTGCCTTGAGCATCCAAATGTACTTAGTAACACCAGTTAGGAAGGTGACAGCAGAGCCACTAACTGCACCCTTTCTCACAACACTGAGTAGATTTTTTCCCTTAGCACTCCTAAATGGAGGAGGCCACATCATATGTAGCAATGGCAAATAGGAAGAGTTCTACTAGCTGCAACATCGCCTCGGCCCCCAAGTACTCTGCCCTCAAAGTGCACAGGATCAAACAGAAAAAATATTAGGAACAGCTTTTTGGCATTTGATCTATGACCAGTTCAGGGAAGTAGCAGATGCCACATAATATGCTGTACCAGGCATGTTCATTAGAGTTTTCAAGAATGACTTGAAATGCTTTCAGTGGCTAAGAAAGCAAGGGGGGTAAAGTACACAGAATTTGGAAGCTTAGTTCCTTTTCACTAAAGACTTATGGTTTGCCACCCATCTTTCACACAGGCATGAAACAAGGGGAAAAAAAAATTAGAAAACAAAGAAAATTGTACAGGCATACAATTTAAACAGTATTTCCTGAGTAAATTAACGGTTGGCTCACCTTGGATTGCATTTGCACCCTGAGGCAAAGCATTGGTTAGACTAGGCAGATCATTTCCATGGTTCCCATCTTCCCAGGGACAAACATCAACATTGTTCCACTTTTTCAGCTGCTTCAACCAACTGGTCTTTTGCTCCACCTTGCAATGGGGATTTAAGACTATGCACATCCAAAGAGCACCTATTGAGACAAAACCCATTGGGGCACATTACCTTAATTTTAAGAAAAGTGCAACAACTTCAAAGCATTTATGCCTACAAGCCACCATTAACCAACCTATCATCTCATGTATATGGCACAAATGTTTTGGTGCTGTGAAAGCTAAAAGAAATCAAGTCTCATTGCAGACACACATAGGTACTTAGTCCACAAGAACATGACATAAGTTCATCAGCATCTTCAGTGAACCCAGGATAAGTACTGTGAAGTGACCACAGTACAGCAAATCAAAATGTATGCCAAAAATAATGGTTTTTACTCCCCTACACTTGTATTTGGGAAATACCAAAAATTCCATACTTAGGAAGTGTTAGACAATCCAAAGCTTCCAGCCTACAAAGATAAGAATATAAGTAAACACAAATCAGAAGCTTCCTTCTTTGACCTGTAAGGCAGCAATGAAAACTGCCAAGAGATCCTATTTCACTGCTGTCATTATACCAGCTAATTCACACCCAACTCAACTGTTCAAAGTAGCTTGCCACTTGCTGACCCTGAAGTCTGAACTTCTCAATTCACAAGAACTAATGAATAGTTGTGATGCCTTTGCCAAGTTCTTTGCTGACAAAATCTCTCAAATACATTCTGATTTGAAAGCAAGTTACAATAGATTGGCAATGCCTGAAAGAACAAAGTTTGAGTCCAGTAGCACCTTTAAGACCCACAAAGTTTTATTCATGGTATAAGCTTTCAGCTTCACAGTACAAGCTTCCAGATGCCTGAAAGAACACCTAATGCATCATCTGGTCCATTTATGGATCACATTGACCCACTAACCACAACGGATATCAAAAGGACTCTAAGACCTATGAAGAGCACCACTTCTACACTGGAGTCATGTGCTTCTTGACTGTTGAAAGAATGTAAGGGCCATAACAATGAAGCCCTGATATACATCATAAAATCAATCACTGACCCACGGATCATTCCCCAAGTCAGTTAAAACAGGCAGTCATTTGGCCCCCGGCTTTAAAAAAAACTATCAGTAGAGAAGAATTATATGGCCAGTTATCATCTGGTCTCCAACATACTCTTCCTGAGTAAGATGATTGCGAGAACAGTAACAGAACAACTAATCTGCCCTGGACTCCTTTCAGTCTGCCTTCAGACCGTACTATGAAACAGAGATAGATTTGGTGGATTTTGATGATCTCTGTTTGAATGCAGACAAAGGCTGTGCCTCTTACTTTTGTTCTTACTGGATCGATCAGCAGCCTTTGATATGGTGGATCATGCCATTTTACTGAGGCATTCAGAAGAAGCTAGGATTAAGGGATGTGCCTTGGACTGGCTTACGCTGTTCCTTACAGGTACAGGGTCACTTTTGGAGACCAACTATCACCAGGGTGGGATTTGACTTGCAGGATTCCACAAGGCTCAGTCTTATCCATGTTTTTGTATCTATGTAAAGCCCTTCAGAGAAATCATTGACAGTTTTGGAGTTGTTGCTGTTCAGTTGCACAGTCGACTCCGACTCTTCACGACCCCATGGACCACATCACGCCAGGTTATGGAGTAGGCTATCATTAATATGCTGATGACACCCAGGTCTATTTCTCTTTATCCAGATCACCTGATGATTCTACTGAGATCTTGAACCAGTGCATTACTGCTTTGGTTAAGTGGTTAAGAGTGAACAAGTGGAAAGTGAATCCTGGGAAGAGGGAGGTAATGGAAGACTGAGGTCTTATAGGCCATCCAGATCCATGCCATAGTTACCTTGAGGCTGAACTACTGTAATGGAGTCTACAAGAGTCTTCCCTTGAAGTCAACTTGGAAACTCCAGCTAGGACAAAATGTGGCCTCCAAATTACTAGCAGGTACCAGGCAGAATATCCATGCCACACCCATCCTTCACCCACTAAACTGGGTACTGATCGAGTACCATGCTCACTTCAAGATACTGGTTATCACCTACAAGGCTGTTCATGGCCTAGGACCCACATACCTGCAGGACCGCATCTCCTACTATGCTCCACCATAGTAGCTTCAGTCATCTGAAGAGAACTTTCAAAAGTTCCTGCATACAGACTGGTAAGATTGGCAACTGTCCCCTCATATATACTCAGTGTGGTGGCTCCCACCTTGTGAAACTGTTTACTGGGGTCTGGATGGTTCCCACAGTGCTATCATTCCACAAAATATGTGCCAAGGTGTTCAGGAGGGCATCCTTGTAATGAAATTAGATCTGTGATGGGACAGAATGGTCCAGAAGGCTGCCTTCATATCGGAGTAGGTACTGCATTGCCTTACGCATTTGCAATCCCACATTCTGCATTGCTTGCACTATACTGTCTTGGGCAGTCAGCTGTTCACCCTATCATTTAGTTTTGTATTCCTAGCCATATTACGTTGTTTTATTGTATTTATTCCATACCTTACAGATTATGGTCAAATTGCTGCTTGCTTTCTTCATTTTTGTACTCCTAGTCATATCTGCATTAACCATTCAGCGACCTATATACCGCATGATTACTTTTCTCTCTTGTTGTGTACTCTGTAATCTACCTTGAATTTCAATGAAAAGGGCAGGCTAGAAAAAAGCTAAATAAAAAAATTATCTTACTTCTTGTAGTTAGATGCTAGAAGTACAAGTCAGAAGTATTTCTAGGAGGTCTCGTTACCCTGCAGTACTCCATGGGAGAAATACTCAACATTCAGAGTGTCTAAAGCAATGCTTTCTTTTTAATTATTTTTAGAAACAGATTCAGTTTGTAACTATTCATGCAATTATGTACCAGAGAAACATTACAGAACTAATTTCTGCTGACGCTTAACTCTGAACTAATGCAGGAGACATGTCTCTCACACTGCATGCCTGAAGAGGCATGCATATATCAAGAACTTCTGCAACATTTTAGAATACAACATTATTGCTTATGTCTTTCTGCTGTGGCAAACACTTGACAACCTCAGTGAAGACATCAACCAGTACTATTCAGCAACACTTCATTTGTTCATCAAGGAAGCATTTTTACACACTTCAGAGACCTGCAGGATCCCCTAAATTGAATGACAGCCTTTCAGAGAAGGAGATGCAACAGCCAAATGTGGCTAACGAAGAATGCAAATATGGATTGCGCAAAAAGGGTTGCCCTCTCATGTTGATTCCCAGAAGCAAAATCAGGACCGAAAGCAGGTAATAACGTTCAACAATCTGAAGGCCCGATCATGTTAAGAGACAGTTGGAAGAAAACAAGACGATCCAGCAGTAGCTTGTATTATACTTCCTTATATGCACTATTTACAGCATTCGCAGCATTTCACACGTGATGGGGTATCACAGAAGAAGTGTTTGCATCAGACAACTGATATTCAATTAGGAGAGCCACAGCCTCCCTTCAGTACTGTATTCCAGCATGGAATACCCTAGCTCCATATGGTGCTTTCAACCGCCCCTTATGATGCTTTTGCTGGACTCACCATAATGCAAAGTTGGGTGTTGTTGAAATGTAAGTTCAGAAAGACTGTAAGGCTAGTGCATTTGCAGTGACTAATCTAAGGAGTCATACTGTGCTGCTTAAGATCTGACTGCATTCTACTGATTTCAAGACCACTCAGTCCTCGGCAGCCAAAAAGATGCACTGCTCTTCCAATGCGCAGCTGGTAACAGCATCACAGTAGTGAAGATGCCTGCATATGGCCCACTGTCCATGCAGACCCTCCCCACTATCAGGCTATGGATGCTTGGCCCCAGTGCTATCTTTCCAGTGTGGGTGGTGGCCCAGTATGGGTCCTGCCAAGATCCTAGGGAGTCTCAGACTGTTCCTCTCTCTGTGGAAGCAGAAGAAGTGAAAGGGACTGATCCGTAACCTTGCAGAGAATCTGGCAGGATTCAAGCTTTTCCTCCTGCTCTCCCATGAGGCTCGCATTCCCAAAGACTAAAAAACACTCTGCGTGGTAGTCTCAAGAGAGATTTTCAAGACCCCTTTAGCTATCCACATATTTAACATGGTAGTCTCAAGAGAGATTTTCAAGACCCCTTTAGCTATCCACATATTTAACATGGCCCACCGCCCCATGCAACAAAACTGGAATCTCAGAACCTTGAGGGCAGCTAGAATTTGGAGATGCACAATCCCAACATGTATGGCCACATATCCAAGCTTTTTCTCAGCAGCAGTTCACCCTTCTCTATGACATTTCCCTGGTTGCAGAGGCACACACACCATAAACCAATATGCAAATTTCATATTTCCCTGAAGATAATTGGAAGACGCATCATGCTGTGACTGCAATTTGGTATTAATTTCACACAAGGGAAAGAATATTAAAGCTGTCACATCCTAGTGAGGCATTGTCAGTTCCAGTTCCACAATCACTCTCTTGACCTGAATAGGAGGTGGCTCCACCACATCAGACCTCTCACTCCAATGCAGACATTACAAAGGCAGAGCAGGCTCCAGCGTTTATCAGCCATCAGGTCGAAAGAAAGATCAGAGATCAGTCCTAGACTAAGAAGTGCCTTCCTATATCAGTATTTAATGTAGTAAATTCTAGGTGGTGTTTATTAAAGTGCTAAGTTATACTAACAGTAGGTGCTATTAACTGCCTACTTATGCTCTCAGTATGCAGCAGTTTCATGAGGCAGACTGGCAACTGCTCCTTTGAGACAAATCCTTATTTCAATAAATCCCAGGAAGCTATACTTTATTTTGAACAGGATATTTCACTGCAGTCCATAAGTACCAACAAAAGGTCTGGCTTACAAACCATAGCTTAAGGTGGGGGGGATGGAACACAAGGAATAGCATGTCAGCTGCATTTTATTCTGCGATTCTTCCAAATCACCAGATGCAGCAAGTCATACGCTGGGCACAGAAGTCACATTTTCTCTCCTTCTCTTTTTGAAAAGCAAGGTCTCAATCCTTAAAATTGTGAAAGCACGCATCATCGTACAAACAATGCCTAGTGAAGTCTTAGAAGCCAGGTAAGATGGTATGTGGAGTGGTTAAAGAACTCCAAAGCAGGACTACAGCTGAACATCAAGAAGACAATGGTAATGACTACTGGCAAAGTAGTACTCAACTTTAAGGCTGACGATGAAGAAACTGTTCAAGATTTTCTATTCCTTGGCTCCATCAAGAATCAAAAGGGAGACTGCAACCAAGAAATGAGGAGACTGAGACTGGGAAGGGCAGCCATGAATGAGCTGGAAAAGTTTCTTGAGTATAAGGATGTGTCACTGGTGATCAAGATAATCCATACCACAGTATTTCCCATTACTAAGTATAGGTGTGAATGTTGGACAATGAGGAAAGCTGATGGGAAGAAAGTTGATTCATTTGAAATGTAGTGTTGGAGGAGAGTTTTACAAGTACCGTGGACAGCCTAAAAGACAAATAAGCAGGTTCTAGTTCAAATCAAGCCTAAACCCTCCCTAGAATCTAAAATGACTAAACTGGGGCTAGTGTACTTTGGTCACATTATGAGAAGACAAGAGTCACTGGAAAAGGCAAGCATGCTAGAAAAAGTTGAAGGAAGCAAGAAAAGAGGAAGACCTAATATGAGATGGGTTGACTCTAAAAAGGGAGCCACAGCTCCCAGTTTGCAAAGATGTTAATGATAGGGTGTTTTGCAGGTCATTAATTCATAGGGTAAGTCAGGATTTGATGGCATTTAGCATACATACACACAGGATCTGAGACCCAGGTTTGAATCCCTGGTCTACCATGAAGCTTGCTGTCTCACCTCAAGCCAGTAACACAAATTATCAGCCTAACCTACCTCAAAGGGCTGTTAAGAGGATAAAATAGAGGAGGGAGACCAAGGTATGCTGTCTTTAGCTCCTTGAAGGTTGGGATAAAAATGTAGTAACTACATAAAAGAACAGGATTTCTAGTGGAGGGAGGGGGAAGACTGTAGTGCTCCACTGTTCTCATCTTACCCCCTTTGAACTAGCAGAAGAAACATTATACAACATCAAGTATGCAAATCACTTCAATGTGCATATTTTATACTAGGCGGACAGTGCAGTTTTTCCTGAAGAACTTATTTTAAGTGCCAAGTCTGGGGTCTGATCCATGGGGAGTAAGCCCCACCCTTACTTACATTTCTGCACAGCTCTCTGCACACTTTTCTCCTGTTTTTTACACTATTGTTCATATACATTGTCTTCATTTAATGCAAATTGAAATGTGCTTCCCAGATTATGAAGCTACCCCCAACTCCAGAGCTAAAACACACTAAACAAGTACAACATGAGCCAAGCACAGCACAGCAATGACAGGCTCAACCAACCCACCTTGGCTTGCCTCTGCCTGTAAGAGGAGGGGTAATTAAGTTGTCGTATGGCACACTGTTGATGGGATCCACATTTACTCAGGCCCACAGTGGCACCGAGTTTGTAACAGGATTTCAACCAACCAAATCCTTGAACTAAGGTGTCATTTTACTG
The DNA here is from genome assembly GCA_029375565.1 of Gekko gecko. Lineage (NCBI taxonomy): Eukaryota > Metazoa > Chordata > Lepidosauria > Squamata > Gekkonidae > Gekko > Gekko gecko. Next base: position 41,440,810 of record JAPDNY010000007.1, on the reverse strand, counting down.
CCAGAGAAATTCCACTCTGAACAAAAAAGTTCCATATAGGGGCTATGCTGCATTATCTACAATATACAACAGAGCAGAATTTTAACTGGCACATGCATGTAATGCATAGATTCTGCATTCACAACACTACTGCATCAGTCCGGCAACTTGAAAAGGATGAGTTTCTTTGTAGGAACAGTTAGATGAGGACTGGTTCTAGGTTTGTGAGGGCCCAGGGCAACAGAGTACAATTTGCCCCCCTTTCCCCTTTGGTACAGCTCCCTTTTTCACGTGCCCCCCATTTGGCCCCTCCCCCTTTTCTCTACCTTTCCCCCAACCACTCCCCCTTTCCATTTCAATTTGCTTACTCTGGTAAAGAAAACTTTCATGCTTATATTGGCATCGTTTTTGTAAAAGCAACAAAAATACTATTCTGGAGGAGACTCAGTCTAAGGGTCTGCAGAAGTGTTTCTCCACTCTCCTCATGGAAAGTGAGGAGGCCAATCTACATCCATCCAAAACGCTTAAGCATTTGAGCAACGTACTGAAAACTTTAGTTTGGAAACATGCAGTAGAAAGAAGGGAGCTTAATTTTATCACACAACATAGGATCACAGGAGCTATAACTTAGCTAATATAAGGGGGAAAAAAATCTTAGTTTTTAAACTCTGTTTTTAAAAAAACTGAGTAAAATCTGATACCACTCATTTAATCCTCCAACTAATATCACCATCAAAATCCTTATTGTTGGTTTTATATATATTTCCTTTTGGAAAAAAAAATTATTTGTATTATCTCTTCTCTGCCTTGAGGGCCTAATGGGGTACAAAGATGATTAAGTACTTCTTTTTCTTTGGCCTGGTTATACCCATCATCATCAAGAAGTGTACCATGAGAAAGCATCTCTAATGCATCAACTAATTGTGGCAATTACAGCAAAACCAATTTGACAGCAGCTGCTCCAACGAGCATTACTCTGAGATGTCTGAAACAGAATTTCAGGGCCAGTTTTGGCAAACGCTGTAAAGCTATTTCCAAGCATTTTGTTGCCCCAGAAAAAAAAATCAATGTAATGGAATATCTTTTGCCTGGTCAGAACTATCTACAGCATGCATCAGCACAAGATTTCAGTTGTGGGGAGACCAAGGTACAAAGAGTACCCGAGGTTGGTTCTTCCTCGTAAAACAATGGTTTGCACACCTTTGGCACCATTATTGTAACACTGGCCACAAATACAAGGCAGTAACAATCCATGCTTTTTTGCCACCCTATCCACATCCACCACAGTGCTTACAAAACCTTTTCCTGTTGTGTCTGAGACACATAGAAGTTCCCCCAATTTTTTCTTTGATGTCCATTTGAGAGCCAGTTTGGTGTAGTGGTTAGGAGCACAGACTCTAATGTGGGAGAACCGGTTTTGATTCCCCATGCCTCCACATGCAGCTGCTGGTGTGACCTTGGGACATTCACAAGTTCTCTCAGAGCTGTTCTCTCACTAGCAAGTTCTCGAAAAGACCTCTCTCAGCCCCACCTATCTCACAGGGTGTCTGTTGTGGGGAAGGGAAGGGAAAGGAGATTGTAAGCCACTCTGAGACTCCTTCGGGTAGTGAAGGGCGGGGTATAAATCCAATCTCTTCTTCTTCTATTAACAAGGAGAGGTAGAGTGTGCTTCATTACAGCAGGCAAACTGTCCCTTGGCACCTTGGTGACAGCTTAGCATCCATCACCATAAAGCAATAAAGTTGCCATTTTCCACTTTACTGTGAAGTTTGCAATGTGTCAAAACAACTCTTTTTATGGCAGAGGTGGGCCTTGGCATCTGCTCCACCCCACCCTGTCACTCTGCAATGCTAAACTCCCTTCCCTTGCAGGAGTTCGGCTATGGGGCAGTGTTAGGCCTGTAGTGAGGCTAACCAGGGTTAGCTGTAATCATGGGTTGCATGCCAGCTTCAAACCTCATTGCAACGTATGGTTAAAATGTTTGCCATGTTAGAATCAGTACAGATGCAATGCTGTACTGTGGTACTGACGAGGGAACGGGGAAAGGGACTGATAACCTGTAACTTGCTTTTCATTTTTTAACTACTGTGGGGAGACCTGCAGTGCTATGGTAGCACAAAATCAACCCTATATATTTCCCCCCAAATCAAAGCATGAACGGCTACTATTGAAATTTTGATGGAAGAATAGGCAGGTGGGGCAGTGAATGTAAGCCAGGCTTCACATGCAACCCGTGTCTACTGCTCTCCACTGCCCCCTGCAAGCAAAAACGCCCCAAATTGCTGGAGAAACCAGCTCTGGGTTCATGCAATTACAGCAGAACATGATCAGAGGCCCCACTGGAGAATAATCCAATTAAATCACTGCAACCCTGAGCAAAGAATACTACAGGGTAAGAGTGCTTCTTACCATGGAAAGAATCTCAAGGAAAGGTTCATGCACTATTCAGACGGAGGTGGCTGCAATTTTTATTCATAAAAAACCCTGCTCTCAGTGGAATCTGGCTTTCTTATGGAGCCTTCACAAAAAGCCTGCAAAGGGTGCTGTGGTTCTTGGAGTACAGAATGTTTCATTTTGCTCTAATTCATTCTATTACTGAATTAAACTTTGATGTATTGGTCTTGACAAGTGCTTCATGCTGATTGTATTGTGTATGATAGTATAATCACTCCCTATGCATTTCACACTAGCTGGCTGATTAATGCAATAGATTACCTGCAGCACTGATGGCAAGGGGGAATTACTGCCCTTCCACAAGCGACATTCTGCATGTGGTGGCAGAGAGGGCGAACATAACAAAGGGACAATGCTCAGAGATGGACTTTCTCCCATTCAAATGCCAGCTTTAAATTTTAAGGCTGGTCTCAATGTCAAGGGAGAAAAAGAGGCTCAAATGTAGGTCATGGGAAAATGTGTAGGTTTTGGTAAACAAACCCTTGGCTTTAGGCTTAGGCTTGCCAATAACCCTGTCATATCTATAGGGCAGACTGAATACTAATTCTCCCCCCCCGTGCTCATGTCCTCCAAACAAATTAAATGAGCACCACGCATTCATTGTTTCTAGGTCTCTTGAGACACAATCCTGTAGGACTGTTCTGACCACAAGGTTCACCAAAATGAGGGTGGGAATACTCAGGTGGGATTGTTCTCTGGATAAAGGTGTTTCATCTTACTCTAAGTGCCATTCCACCCTATATGCTTGTGGACCATATTCAATGGAAAGACTGCAACTATAAAGCCTTCGAATTTAGTGGGGGGTTTTCCCTTTACTTTGTACCAATGGAAACCGATATCACTGAGTGCTTTGATCCACAATCACGAGTAGGGCTGAAGTTTTGCTTTTTTAAAAACAGCTATAATGTATTTTAATTGTTACAAATGGGTTGGCAAACAGGAAATAGGTCTTTGACTTATCTAGACAGCAGGGAACAGTCTTTGTACATTGATTGGATTACTTCAGCTATTAAACAACAGTACACAGACAGGAAATGCTTATGGCAACTAGTTCAGACAAACCAAGAATAGCCATCTGAAGATCCGTAAATATTTATGAAGGTGGAAATCACATGCTAAGAAACCAGAGCAGATCAGACAAGGCCCTGAATACTTAATTAGTAGAGCAAGGTCTTCACAGCTTCAGAATTTTTAACACGGCTGTGACAAACATGAGCTTCTAAACTCACACCCAAGTACATTCACAGGAAGTAAACGTGTGGGGACAAATCTGGGTTTGCCGGCACTTGATGAATAAGATCACTTTCATTTTGCCCAAGTGCAGTTAGCTTCCAGGGGCTCAGTTAAGGCCAACCTAACTGTAGTCAGATTGGCTCAGGATAAACCTATATAGCACCAGCACCTGAATGGCACTGCAATACCCCATATAATGCAAAGCAAGGTTCTTCTCTTTTTAAAATATTTGGGAGGAGGGAAGGAGAGTTTTCAAGAGGCTACGACTGCTGAGAACCACCATGGGCCCCCAGTACAAAAATTCCACCTGCCGCCTCCATATGACCTTCATCTAAAATAAACAGCATAACAGAACAAATCCCTTAGGTTCCTGTTACTATGAACAGAAAAGAAACCAGGCAAGGAGGAACAGATTGGGCAACTGAAGTAACCCTGGAAATGATTTCCGAACTAGCCCTATCCATATTCCTGATCGGGTTGAAGGGACAGATCTGACTGACTCTTTGGGCAGCAATCTTTAGTAGACCCCCTTACAAGTAAGTCCCATTTTATGCAAAGCGGCTTACTCCTGTTTCAATTGCATATATGTTCTTTAAAATTTAACTTGCGATGTTAATTACAAAGCATCATAGCTCTGTAGCATGCATTTAATGGTTATTACAACTGCTTTCCTTCTTTACATTTTTTCCATATGCGGAATTATATTTGCAGGTTCCTTTTTGGTTTTGCCACAGCACATGGGCAGCTTTTCTCACCTCTTCCCACCCAGGCTGTTCCTGCCCCCAAATGCCCTCCTCTTCTATTTATTAAAAATTCTCAAAACTCACATTCTCTTTGCCCCTGAGGATTCTCCATATCAACAACTTCATTTGTAGAACTTGTGCCTCTTACTTGTTCTCTATAGCCATGTCTCTAATTTTGCAATTTTATAATTACACACATATAAGTCTATCAATATAGGATACCCTTCTTACATCTCATGAAGTGGGCACCAGATGAAGCTTAATGCCTACAGTAGCAAAGCTGCATTTACAGAAGGCCCACCAATACAATAAAAATAATAAAGCCCATTGCTTGAAGACTGTTTAACACGTAATTAAAATCACCTCTTGATTATTCAGGAGCAGGAGTGGTTTTAAGTTCTAATGTCAGACTTCATATGTGCTTTAAAGTCTAAACAAGATCCATTTTAAAACTGCAAACATAAATTATAGTCAAATATTTAAGCTAGAATATTTTATGCTTTGATATAAACTGGAATGAAGGCATTCATCATACCACATTCATAACCATTAAAACAGATTAATGAAGATCACAATGCATGTAAAGTGTGTGGGGGGTGGTGGAGATCACCTTTTCACTACTTTGATAGATTCTTGGGGAAAGCTAACTTGATACACACCTGCACCCTTTCTGTTCATAATATGAACACACATTTTCTGTTCTATAATTAAATATGCTTAAACTGCCTAGCCAGGGTAGGGACAACAAGACAGCAAAATGGTGAAGGAAACCACATAAGAATTAGAAGGTGTGGGCAGAAAGAGAAATGAAGGCATACGAGGTTGGTTGAGAGGTGTAGCTACATCCCATGTTTTCCTCAACATCCTCATGTTTTTCCAACAGCCATGGAGAACTTTCTTTTAAAAAACTGCTACTAAAAAAGGACAGCAAACAGTACTAGAGGGAAGCCAGAGCTGCTGCTTACACTGCTCTGCCCTGGCTGTACCACGTAGCTGCAGTGCAGAACTGCACTAAAAGTAGAACTGATATGTATTTGTTGAATGCAGGGTGATTCCCAGCTTCATGGGCCCTCAAACTTCCCTGGGCCCCAGAAATTTTTTACCCCCAGGCCCCCTCTCTCAGCAGCCCTCGAAGAGACAGCCCTCGAGTAAAGGCTTGATGACCTGTCAATTTCAAAAGAGTACCAAAGTGCAGGTGGCTTCTCAGTCAAGATTATCCAAGCAGTTAGCTAAGATCTATACTATTCACAGCTAACGTTGCAAGGTTCACTCACCATTGTGAAGGGAGGATTTGGGAGGCATTCCAGGAGTGGGCAGGATGTCACGCATGACATTCCTAATGTGATGATGCCACCCGGAAGTGATGTCATTGCATGCAACATTCTAATTTTTGGGGCAAAATTCTATGATGTCACCCAAAAGTACTATCATTGCATTGGGCACATTGCACAATGATGTCCCTTTTGGGGGAATGGGTTTTTCCCCACCAGCCAAGCTGGCTAACAGCGGATCAAAGGCCCCAAAAATGGGGGAACCCCCAATGGGCCTGGGGGCTGGCAACTCTATTTGCAGCTCTGAGAACCAGTTCTACTGTGTTAAAAGATGGCATTTTAGAAACTGGGTTAGATGCCTTTAAAATGATTCAGCTGGCCTCTCAAAGTAGCACACTGTCATGGATGGGAAGTCCAGAGGATCATCCCTTCCAACTCCATACTTTAGGGTCAAATGCCTATTACCAAGGTAATGAAAGGAGGTAATCTGCAGACCAGGTTGGGTTTCCACATACTGGGGGTGGAGACTGTTTAAGCATGCAGACAATTTATAAACACAAACACTCTCCCAACCATGGCCTAATGATTCACAATAACATTGACCGTAGAACACTGACAGCAGGTAAGTATTATGAAAAAAAAATTGGAAGAAGATTGGGAAATTGACATACTGAAGCCCATCACACCTTATGTTACCTTCTAGAAGGGCAGACTTGGGTTAGAGTGAGTATGTCAACTACTTATTTTCAGTTCCCCTTCTCAAATATTTCCAATAGCCCCCACCCTCAGCCTGTTCTCTATTCGTTTTGATACAAAGCTTGAAAGGCCTACAAGCCTCCATTGTCACTTGATCCTTTCAGGCCTCGGGGAACTAAGACTGTGTCCTGAAGTCTATCTGCAAATGTGACCCCCATACAATCCAACTGTTGGCACTAGGTGTCAAACCATGTATCAAATGTCCTGTTGGGGTATACTGCAAAGTACGCTGTGTGCTACTAATAGACAGCATAGCACTGGTTAATAACAACATGTTTAGATCACTTTTGATTCAAGACTGGAATGATAAGCCACCTTTGGGCAATGTGTCCTTGTACCTTTTCCTTCCACTGCTATTAATTCTAAACTTTCATTTAAGATGTGCTGATGACTCAAAAGTCTGAGTTCAATTTAAATTAATTATTTTGCCATTTCAAAAACTGCAATGTCTGGAAGTGAGAAAAAAAATATATCCTTTTAACCTGGTAACCAGAATAAAATTTGGGGATGTTATTTTTTTGAGAGGGGAACACATCACAAATAAATTATCCAGCCTGAATAGCAGATACAACCCACACAAGTATTCTTTCAAAAGTCAAAAACAAAAACAAAAAAAACCAACAAAAACCAACCCCACTTCAAAAAATAGACTATCAACTTTTTCTGAACTCTGGTTAAACTAAATATGAGAAATGTAACTTGGTTTGTTATAGATTCATGTATAAAGAGCAGTTGTTTTGAATAATTTTGCCAACTGAATAATTTTACAAAGATTAAATAGGAGAGCACACTGGAAGAGCAACTAAATACAAAGTACATCTATGTGCACAAATAGAGATTTCAGAACTCTTTAAAAGCTATTGTACAATTTGATGTTCTCAATGCTGGTGCTATTACCTTTCTTTTAAATCAAGCTTCTGTAATAGGATCAGGATATTTAGTACTTCTAACAGCAAGCGGATAGTCTTAGGATACATGCCAGATTTGAATACACGTTAAGCTAATACAAGCAAGCTTAAGAAACATGACCCTGTACATAACAATTCCACCATCTGGTAAGGAGTCTGTTTAAGCTTTGCTACTCAAAACACAAGCAGGGGCACCTACAGATAACCTTAGGTGTGTGTGCTGCATTTCTAATACACAATAAACCTTACTACACAGCTTTAAAAAAAATATGGACAAATTTGGCAGGATCTGTGTGGCCTCCCCAAGGAAGACACGGGTAATGTTTAACTGCTCCAAGATTTTCAGTTATTTCGGCATTCTCTCCCATCGAGTTTATTTTTAGAGATGAATGCTGGCTTGTTATAGGAACTCCAATACACAACCACCACTGTCTATAATATATTGTACAACCAAGAATCAATATAGAATCATTGCATGGCACATGCAGGATTGGTTTGAGAATGCTTGTGCACAGAACCCCTGACCAAAATGGGAGAAACCAAGCTAATTCAGAACTTCAGAAAGCCGATTTCAACTAAAACACAGCCAAGTCAATAGCGCTAAAATAAAGCCCTAAATGGTTATGCAGACTTACTTATAAATCACCTCAGTTTTGGAATGAGTGAGAACATGGCGGTGAAAGTTCCCCACTGATTCTAACACACACAGGAACATTCTCATCTGTGCTTGAAAGTAATATGATGCCAGATCCACACACTTTAAATTAAAGATAACTTGTTTTTTACAATGTGGGGGGAGGGGATGACTGAAGTGTTTATTTTGAAACCTAAGACTTTTGTGTGATGGTTCCTCACTTCTAAAATAGAAGGAAGGCTTGGAAGAGATAATGAAAATCGTAGATTAGAAGAAACAGATCTGATCCTGTAATCTACGTGTTGACAAGTTGTTGGGCTCCATCACTCCACCAAGCATCGATACTCGTCTCTCAGATTCTTCTGCTTGACTGTTCTCATCAGATAAAGCATCAGAGATTTAATTTAACAGTTTCAGCTTTATTAAGCTGTCACAAGAGCAGCCCCACTTTGATAACAGTAGCTGTGCCAATTATGGCTTGGTTTAGGGTTGACAACTATAATGATTTATTCGTGGCACATGAGAAGCAATAAAAGGTTGTTTTGCATTACAGCTTTTTTTAAAAAAAAACTGGGCACTTTTTTCATTTAATTTGTCACTTAGCTTCTGCTAAGAGGACGTTTAAATTGCAGTTAAGAGGCAAATGGATCTTTTCGTCTGAATTGTAATCCCCATATTTAAAATGAGCAGTAATGGCGCAGCTTTCAAGTGAGAACCGCTATTGTCTCACCATGGGTCCCAATGGTGACTTGTGACATTTGTATTCTGGCCTGGTGTTACCCATGTGGCTAAAGGGCTTCCAATTTCATATCACAGCCAGAAGCCCACAGAAAACACCAATTAACTGGCAGATCCCATTTGCTGACAAAACTCAGCCTCTTCTCTATGTCTAGCATTTGGCAGGGCTCAGCATTTAATTCCAAAGCAGTCTTGCAGCAATGTGATCCCTACACAGAGGCACAAAAGTCAACTCTCTCCTCACCCCCCTAAACAAAATGGTTCCCTACCCCCTGAAAACCCAGAAGCTACTCAGTCTTAATTTTTTGACATATGACCACAGGGTTGTTACAGATTTCAAGCTACAAGACTAATAACTGTAAACAAGGACACTTATTCCAGGGAAGCGGGAAATAGTTTGACCTTTGCTGGAAATCAGCTAACAGTAAGCAACAGGCACCAGCAGATAAGTACCATGCATTCCAGGCCCATGAAGGGAGACCAAGTATATGAAGGATTATCGCTTCAATTCTTACACCCTGTCAACCGGCAAGAAGTCTAGTAATTTGAACGGCCAAGCACTCAAGCACAGTTTATGAAATATCTTTCAAAAGCATGATTGGTCATAAGATGCACACAAAGTTGAGTTATACTAGATCGAACCACCTAGCCAAGTATTCCCTCTACCAACTAGCATCAGCTTTGCAGGGTCTCAGGCAGAGAAAGATCTTGTTCAAAAATCTGTGACCTCAGATTTTTAAATTGGAGATGGTGAGGAATGAATCAGGGACTTCCTGCATGCAATACACATGATTTACCAATGAACCTAAATAATCATCTACATAATGGCTTGAATCCCACAGTGCACAAGCAGAAGCACAGATGGGCTTAGTGTAGTTCCACTTGCGCAAGATCTTGTGCAATACCTAGAACTTTCTTCCCTAAATACTGCAGTGCCCAGAAGCTGGTTGCATTAAGATCTTGCAGAAATGCTAGTGGGGATACAAAAAGCTTGACTTCACGCAAAAGGCTATCATAGTCTTTTTCTTGTGCTTCTGCTTGCTCAAGAGCTCTAGTGCAAGCGCAACACCTTTTATTAGTACCAACCAATTGACACAACATTGTGTAAGCTTTTGAGGTGATCTGAACAGTGAAAGGAAAAGAAGAAAAATGTTTTACTAGAGAAAAGAAAAGAAGAAAAAGAGATTGGATTTATACCCTGCCCTTCCCTTGGAGTCTCAGAGCGGTTTACAATCTCTTTCCCTTCCTCTCCCCACAACAGACACCTTGTGAGGTAGGTGGGGCTAAGACAGCTCTTTCAAGACCTGCTCTTGAGAGAACAGCTCTGAGAGAACTTGTGACTGACCCAAGGTCACCCAGCTGGCTGGATGTGGAGGAGTGGGTAATCAAACCCAGTTCTCCAGATTAGAGGTCGCTGCCCTTAACCACTACACCAAACTGGTTTAAACTGCCCTTAACCACTACACCAAACTGGCGTAAAAATTCTTTAGGATGTGATGACAAGCTCTGGTCAAGTAGGCATTATGTGCAGAGCTCCTTCAAACTTAAAAAAAAATCTTTGTAACATCCAGCCTGATGAAGAGTTCTGGTGAATTCAAAAGCTCGCACAGTTATGCATCCTTTAAAGAGGTATTACGTAGACTATCACAGTTTTTTGGATTTTACTCTGGGACGTGACATGGCTGCTGACTACATTTTTCACTTTACTAATAACCCACAGATGAATACATGGACAACATTAATGTTATACTAGTCACTATTGCTATCTGGCTATACCTGGAAGAGATTCATGCATGCACAGAAAATACGATGAATAAACTCTCTATCAAAAGTCTGATACCCAATACTGGCTCAAATTAGATACAGAACCTCCAAGGTATTTTAGACTGCAGGATAAAGCTGCACTAGAACCAAGTATTCCTTTGGTCTGAAAAAAATATATCCTTTCTTCTTAAAACGACACAAGATAGCTGTGAGAGAAAAACCATTTCTTGAACAGCTTTTGATATCATAAGTAATCTACAATGGGAGCTTGGATGCCATAAATGCAAACATGGTCTATGATCACAGGAATTAAAGTAAACCTGTACTCCATTTATTAGGTGAATGGGATTTTACATTTATGTAGCATTACATTTTACACATTAATAAGAGAAATCCAAGTACCAGGTCTATGGGCTCTGTCAAATTAAAATCTGCTTAAGGGCAAGGGTGGCCCCAGTTGTAACAGACATACTCCACACATCTAGATAAAAGAGTCCATCTACGATCAACAACACTTTGTGCTGCTTCAGTGCTGATGGTTTCCAGGCAAACGGGGTAGGTACTTCAGCTCCGCATGGGGAAAGTAGTACCTAGAAGCTACTGTATCAACTGCTTGATGTCCCTTACTTTGAATGAGACTAAGGCTTTAAAAGAACAGTTAGACAGGTGGTTCTATGGACAACTGGCAGCCATCCAGATCCATCAGCTTTTGGTGACACATCATCTCATCTGACCCATCACCTCAGCAAAAACGAGAGACGGCTGATCTTCACCAGGCAGCAATCCATCTAAAATTCAATGCAGGCTCTCCTTAACTACTTGAGAGAAGCTCCTGTCTAGTAGAGAACATAAGACCTAGTGCATGACTTGACACATACCGGTCTTGCTACAAAATGGGACAGTGAAACAGTACTTGGGACTCTTAGCCTGGGATACCACAACACCATAAGCAAGATTTGACATCTTCAGAGAGATACATAGCTGGTGGGGTGGCTGGTTCTTTGTTCATATCACTAAACACGAGGTGCAAACAGCTAAAATGGGCCTAGCATGGAAGATGGAACTCTTAAGGATCAAAAACACCTATCACCTGATTCGAAGCTGTGTTTACAGATATCAGGCTGGCAGTATCTGGGACCTAACAGGCTCCCCTTGCTTCAACCAGCCAGGTATCTGAAGTGAGCAGTGACTCATGAAAGCTCATAACCCTAACACATTGGACTTTCTTACTGATTGCTTGTCTACGCAAAATAAATTGAAGTGACCATGACAACTTGTAATTAGCACCTCTGGCTCTAGTGTCATATTCATCTCATAACAAGCCACAAACACACATGGCACTCTTACTTCAAAATGAATGTGTATGTGCTGCTCGCCAAAACATTAGGCATGAGTTACAACCAAGGCAGATATTTCAGTTCCAGTTTCCACTGAGGTAGACTGAGGCACTCATACCATGAAAGCTTATTCATAAATAAATAAACAAACAAACAAACAAATGGGTAAAGGACAGTTTCCAGCAGATTCTTTTGAATTCAGAATTGTGCAAAGCTAAGCTACTAACACTAAGTGAAGCCAGCAAGCAGTCTTCAGGCCAATGGCCCAGCTGCATTATTTATTTATTTATTTCATTAGATTTTTACCCCGCCCTCCCAGCAAAGCCGGCTCAGGGCAGCTTACAACAATATAAAACAATTCAATAAATACAATAACTAATAAAACCCCAGCATGAATTTAAAAGCATAAACATACAACATAATAAAGTGCTAGAATTAGTTCCTCAAAGCTCGGTCAGCTTCTTGATCTACTACAAATGTCCCAGGCACTCGAGTCTGCTACAGATGTCCCAGGCACTCGGGTCAGGCTATACTTAGGGACCCAGAAAGTCAGGCTTGCACCCTGAAGGCTGTCAGATGTCAGTGGTGGTGATGGTAACGGTGGTGGTAGCGGCTCCAAAGGCCTGGCGGAAGAGCTCCGTTTTACAGGCCCTGCGAAACTGTAACAGGTCCTGCAGGGCCCTGATCTCCTCCGGGAGCTCATTCCACGAAAGTGGAGCCACCACCAAAAAAGTCCTAGCCCTCGTTGAAGCAAGTCCGGCCTCCTTGATGTTCCAGAGGACCAGCCAATTCTGAGTCCCCGATTGCAGTGCTCTCTGGGGAACATATGGGGAAAGGCGGTCCCACAGGTATGCAGGTCCCTGGCCAGAAAAGGCTTTAAAGGTCATAACCAGCACCTTGAACCGAATCCAGTATGCTATAGGCAGCCAGTACAGTTCTTTTAGGGCAGGCTGGATGTGTTCCCGCACAGGACGACACAACAATAGCCTCGCTGCTGCGTTCTGCACTAGCTGCAGCTTCTGGATTTGGGCCAAGGGCAGCCCCGTGTAGAGGGCATTACAGTAATCCAATCTTGAGGTGACCATAGCGTGGATCACTGTTGCCAAGTCATTGCGTTCGAGGAAGGGAACCAACTGCCTAATCAGCCTAAGATGGTAGAAGGGCGACTTGGCAGTGGCTGCTACCTGGGCCTCCATTGTTAAGGAGACATCTAGGAGCACTCCCAAACACTCCTTACCTCTGGTGCTGGCACCAACGGGCACCCCGTTGAAGGCTGGGAGTGTGATCCCTACCCCCGGACTGCCCCGACTCAGGCACAGGACTTCCGTCTTTGTTGGATTCAATTTCAGCTGGCTCAGCCTAAGCCAACCAGCCACGGCTTGCAACGCCAGGTCAAGATCTTCTGGTTTGGAGTTGGACCGGCCGCCCAACAACAGATAGAGCTGGGTGTCATCCTCATACTGGTGACAACCCAGCCCATACCTCCGGGCAATCTGAACGGAAGCATCATCCAGGAAGCCCTGTAACTGAATTGCCACTCACTAACTGAATTGCCACTCACTAATTATGTGCACACTTATCAGGATGGGGTAGGTGACCACAGCTAGAGCCCACTGGTTTAACATGTGCCTTCCTGTCTTTTCAGTCCGCAAACCCAAGTACACTGAAAATAATGAGTAATATTACCTTGGAACTCACTTCCATGCACTCACTTCTGACTAAAAATGTGAGCTTTGAGACCTAGGTCTCTGCTACACCACCTGTTAAGTTTAAAACCGAGCTGCATGATTTTCCACACCAAATGAAAAGTGATCACTGAAGCAGTATGTCCTTTCTTAGACATTTTGGAATCGAGAGATAGGCAGACCTAAGTAAACACTTACTATTAATAGCTGCAAACCTAGCTCTTGTTAATACAATGGATTACTTATTACCTCGGAAGTGTTTATATTCTGACTCCTACTATTAAACATGTCATGTGGTTATTTCTGGCCATGTGTTCTTGGCTTTGGCAAAAAAAAATTGCCCATGAAAACAAGCTGCCAGGCTGCCACATTTCCGAGGGACAGGCAACTGTTCCAGGCTCCTTTTAACAAGGCAAAAGCCTCACAATGCATTCAGTATTCCTTCATGTCATCCATGAGCAGCGTTTCTCTGCATTTACCTAGCTCATCCCAAAGCTGCCTATACTTGTCCGTCATTGCTGTTCCTTGTTGCCTCCACAGTGACAGGCGTGGGTCAGCCATGAATTGTTCCGTTATCAACGTCAGCATTCGAGCGCCGTTGGAATCTCTCATCTTTAGCATCTCTCGCACCTAGGAAATAGAAAAAACACAATGGAAACAAAACACATGTTGCCAAAAAAGAAACTCCAAAACCCCAAGGTGCTAACAGTTGAAAACAAAATTGGAAGGAAATCACATGCAAACAAAACAAAGAAGATGCCAACAGAAGAATGAGATTATTTGTGGAACACTGGATGCTGTCAATTTGTACTAATTGGAGAGGAAACTGTTACAAGATGACTCAATAATGCAATACCAAAGAAAGTATGTGATAATATGTCAGAGGCAATATTGAGTGGCAGAAAAGCACTTCTCGTTTAGAGTGGAGGTATTCTATGTCGAAAGATTGGGAAAACACGTTAATTTATTAAACTTCCATATTATGACCTTTTAGATCCAATCCAATATTGTTCCTCTTGACTGAGGGCCAACTATGTGTCACGCTGAAGGGAACTGAGCAGGAATTGCTCTCCTTCCTCTTCCAACGTGACTTCCACTCATGCAACAGTCATTCCATTCTTGCAAGGAGGGAGAACAATTCCAGATGACTCCCTTTCCTCACTGCAGCTCCCCATGCCACATGGCATCATGTTATGGAGAACTCCAAGTCCACTCCACAAATCTCAGTAATAACACTTAACTGTTTTAACTCCTAGCAATAAATGGCCCAGGCTAGCCCAATCATGGAAGCTAAGCAGGGTCAGCCCCGGTTAGGACTTAGATGGGAGATCACAAAGGAAGTGCAGGGTTGCTATGCAGAGGTAGGCAATGGCAAACCATCTTTGAACATCTTGAAAACCCTATGTGGTCACCTTAGTTGTGACTTGATAACCAATTTTAAAAAAAATGAATTGGTTCGGGTTTCGGGTTCATATACTTCTCTCTATTTCTGACTTCAATAATCTAGGTTAGTCAGAGTCAACTCAAACAGCTTTTTCGGCTGATAACAGTGTTTACTTTTTCTTCTACCCTGTTTCCAATTCTTGATGCCTAAAAGATGCAATTCCTATGACAATCTCTCAATTTTACCCTCAAGACTACCACTGCCTGTAGCTGTCTGTTGGTCGGCAGGACATCTGCAATGCAGCCAGCTAGGCAGAAGACTCCCTGTCCCGGAGTTCTATCAACACTACCATTTCTTCTCCTGTGAAAGGACTTTGGCGGGCCTAAGAGGAAGCACTGGCTGGATTGTACCACTACTTTTGTCAACAGCAAGCCAGAACATGCAAAGAGAAAACTTAGACTGATTTCAAGTGCTGGCTGTTTCATTAGCCCTTCAGGTTTCATACTACATGTTTCCTTAAAGGTCCTCTCTTGAATGTACTAATTCTTTAGAGTCAGCTCAAGACTTGTGGAAAGTTACGAGCCCGGCTTCAAAACTGCAACCTTTGAAAATATTTATGGGTACTGCATGCTTTTGTCTGAGTCATTAAAGTCATCACAGCCAAAGGTTCCTTTGCAGCAAAAGAGCTAGATATTTTGAAAGCCCTTTTATTCTCCACCTAGCAGCTGGCGGCTTTACAAATCCCAACAACAAACTTGGGTAGCTTGAAACATAACTGGATCCCAAGTCACATCAATTTTCTTTCCTCCACAGGAAGCCATTCGCTAGTAATAATCAGATGTGTTCCATTAAGCAAATAGGGCCCATCACTGAACACGCATATGTTCTCGGCACTCCTACCTACCTTCGCAAAAAGCAAGTTGAGCTGCTTCCCTGATCCGTGGTATCCACCCTGGGAGAGGAAGAGTTTGACCTGCTCCTGGACCTGCTCTTCATCCAGGTGCCAGCAATTCTCATCATCTATGCTAGCACCTGCTGTTGGGTCAGGGGCACCTAGGAGCACAGCAGAAAAAAGTTACTGTACGGTATCCTTTACAGGAATCATTTACTCCCCCATCCATTAATAGTCAGAAATATAGGTCTTCCTTCTATACACCCTGTTATGGGCTGCTAGCTTGCAAGCAACAGTCTTGGTGCACATGTAGAACTCTGCACATATGCCAAGGGATGAGGGGTTTACTTATTTAATTTATACCCCAGCCACTCTCCCCCAAATGGCTTACATGGTTTTCGTCCCCTTTCTGTCCTCACAACAACCCTGTGAGGGAGATAAGGCTCAGCATACGACTGGCTCAGGGTCACGCACCAAGCTTCTATGACAGAGTCGGGGTCCAAATCAGCCTGCACACATAAGACTCTGTATATGACATCTAAGCCAGTATAAGCATCAGCTGCAATAGGTACTTTAAGGAATCAGTGCTCATGGGTAGAAGTATACAGTTTTCAAACAAAAGGTCCTCAGTTCATTATGCAGCACCTAAAAACCTGGAGACCAGGGCTGGAAGAGTCATCTGCCTTAGCTCATGGAAATCCGTTGCCACATGAGCCCATTATATGAATCAAAAGAAAGTCCCTCGAAATACTTGACACCATTTATACAATTGGGACATCAACCAGCTCCACAGAACAGGATTCCCCAACCATGTTGAGCCTCCAGGTGCTTTTGGAATCCAAACTAATGGGCACCACCATATAATGGCTGCTGTGAGGTCAGGGCCAACAGCAGCCACAGGTGCAAGGGCCAATCTCAAAACATTGGGAGGTTCTAAGCCAAGTGCCATTTTACTACAGAGGCAGCTGCTTCTGAATAGAGGCTCCTTGCAGTGCAATGATGATGCCTGCTGGGGTCTTCTTAAAGTGCCTCTTCCAGAGAAGTGAATGATCTCTGGGATCAACTCACTACTTTGGGGAAGAGGCATTATTTGTTTTCAGTTTCCAAGGGGGGGGGGGGTTCCCGTGTTGGACAGAGACATTTCCAAGCTCAGAGAGACAAGAAAGTCATTGTCCGTAACCAAGCTGGGAGAACCAAGATGACACATGCCTGGCTGGATAATCTCAGTGGTTTGGTAGCTAAAGAGTGAATCAAAGCTCCCTGTTCTTGTCTAGTCTATTCAGGACCCCTTTGGCTTTTACTCCCAAGACCAAAGCAGCAAACACACACTAGGGAACACAGTGGTGCACACCACTGTCCCAGGAATCACTGTTGTAGAACCTACAGACAGATGCATCCCTTCCATCCTAATACAGCTTACAACCACCACTTCCCCTCCTCCCTGTCAATTACCTAGCTAGAAAAACGTCCTCACCTAGACTGAGTCTTGCAGAAAAGCCCAGGGGTTGGCAGAATAGATCTGTATGTGCCTAGAAAATCTTCTGATGGATCACAAGGATTCCCCGGCCAAAATACATCACAGCATTACAGGACTGAGGTGCAGATGTGGGGAGGGGCTGTAAAACATTGCATTCTTCAACCGGTGCAGGTGAAGGAGGATGCAAAATTTCACCAAGGGTTCCGTGGACAAGTTCTTTGGGGAAGGCAGGGCTTCTCTGCCAATTCCTTCCACACTTTTCTGTGGGACCCAATCCCATAAATATTGTTCTGATATGGAAGGCACTCTTTTTTCAAGTCCATTTTCACTATGGGATAAACTGGATTGTCACTAAGCAATAAACTGGATAGTCACATCAAAACACTGAACTGTATTTTTCAGTTAGGCAAGCCACATCACTGAACTTCTTCCAAATGAGCCTCTGCTTTGGAACTCACCCAAGTGCTTCAAATGTCAGCTGAAATACACAAGGGCCAAACCCTGCTTAAACTTCAAGAGTTCTTGACCTTCTTCACGCATGATACAACAGTAGGACTGCCTTAAAGGAGGCAGTTGGCACCACTTCAGAAATGAAGAACACTTCCTGCTCATGATTCTACATAAAACATATCCTCCATTTGTTCCCTTGGGAGCCACAGAACTCATCTGACAGTGAAGCATCTGAAAAGTTAGAAAAACCTTCAAGGCTTTAAAAGCATGTCTCCTAACTAGGATAGTCTTACGTTGTCTCTAATGCAGGCCATCAGTGCATATTTGAAGTCTGCCACTGCTCAGTTGTCTAGAGCAAGATTAATGTAAGCCATAAGAACAAGCAGCATGGCATCAGAGGTGGGTGCTACCCTGCAAATTGTTTAAAATGATTAAGTGCTCCAATACAGAAGAGGATAAATGTCAATGGAGCAAGTACATAACAGCAACCCTAATACCAGCCAAGTTGCTGGAACATGCTCAGAACTGGATGAGCTGCACATTGTGCTGGGACAATGCTAAAAGACATGATGCTGTTGCACTTGTTTCCTGTCCCACCTCCAAGAAGCTCAGAGTGGCACATGCAGACATTCATCACAATTCTCATCAGGTCTGGATCCATTCAGTTTCAGACCAGGAATGGAATCATCCTCTGCTCTTCCGTATCACAGTAATCCTGACAAGTGTTGGAATGGGCTCTATGAGCTGCATGATAGTATACGATGTCGCAAGGGTTTTTTTAGGTAAGATTCATCACTTATACAATTATTAGAAAATACCTTAAAGTCTCATAATTGCTAAATTTCAGCAGAACTGCAGAGAAACCAGAAAATGAATCCATTGTTGATATTTTATCCAAAGTACAGCAAGGGCCTGGTAACATGGATTTTGCTACTGAAAGCATAAAGCTGAAGACTCCATCATAAGTCTTACTGATGAACACATTGCCCAGAGTAGTTCATGTACGTCACCACAATAATTCTTACAACCGCCCTGTAAAATAAGTCAACATTCCCTCCAATGAGCAAGCCCTCAAGGGAATGGACTTGCTTCCTCAACACCAAGAGTTCACTGCATGATTTCCCTACAGGCAGGCATACAGCATAGTCCCAATGATACAAATCTGGAGGGAGAGGCTGGAAGAACAGTGACACATAGTGTACTGGTCAAAAATCTCATTACCTTCATGGGCACATATTCAGCCATGCTGGTACAAATGGTGATAGGGTATCACTCAGTGGACTCCTCCAGGAGCACAAATGCTACACAATTAATGCCAGCCTTAGACACCCATCAACCAATTTCAGGGATATGGTATCAGAACAGGCTGTCCTGGCACTCCTGAAATTACACCTTAAGTGGGAATTACTGCAACAAGACAGAGTAGTAAAAGGGAGACCATTTATCGGAACTACAGGTACCACATGAAACGGAGGAGAAAAGATTTCTCATTTTCCTAGGCTATGTTCAAAAGAGAGGCAGTTTAAGCCTTGTTTTAAGGCATTAACATTCACATAAATTTGCCAATAATCATATCCACTACATGGCTAGAGGCTTCACAGTACAGCCTCAGCCAAAGGTAAGCATGTAAACAGCTCCTGAATACACCCTTCATTTGCAACAGCCCCAAGAACTCTAGCTCTGCAAGCACACCTTGTAGAATCCAGCTTATCTCATCCCTC
The DNA here is from genome assembly GCA_029375565.1 of Gekko gecko. NCBI lineage: Eukaryota > Metazoa > Chordata > Lepidosauria > Squamata > Gekkonidae > Gekko > Gekko gecko. The sequence goes on along the minus strand of JAPDNY010000007.1, from coordinate 41,421,384 downwards.
TCCACAGCCACAACCAATTACTGGGCCTGGTATGACTTCCTCAAAGTGTTGCAAAAGCTCAGCTTCACTCTACTGCCTACTTAGGGCATAAGCTAACACCTGAGCAAAAGGGTCTATAGGCAACTACAAAGTATAATTACATGCAAGAAAGTCAGGCTTTTCAACAAAGACAAAATCCATACATGTATACTTGAAGGACATTCTTGAAAGGAGAACCTAGAGAAAAAACAAACTCACCGTGAACTTGATTGATCTCCGAATTTTGAGAAAGAATTTCATCTGCTAATTTTTGAGCTGTTGGCAAAACTTCTGTGTGGTGCACTGTGATCAAATACTGTACAAACTTTTGTAGCTGGTCTCTGTTCATTTGAAATAAAGTCTCTGAAATGGGAAGATGCAGTTTGACCTGATCTGGCTTGCGGATCCGGTATAAAGAAAGAGCCACGACGTGGGCACAGTAAAATATGTCTTTGTTTCCACAGCTACAGGTCACTGAGGTAATCTTGCAACGATCAAAGCTGATAGCTACATTGCAAACAGTTTCTGGCTCTGATTGTGCTGCAGGCTCGGTCACTGTGCCACTCAGGTGGAAACCTGTGCAGTAAAGAGAAATTTTAAAAAGGACAAGTCAGTGAAGCATCTAGGATGCTCTTTTTTAAAAAATTAAAAGTAGCAGACTTTAAAACTGTTCTGTTTTCTTGGAAACAGCTCAGACAGTAACTGTGGTCTTCAGCAGAGACCACCAGAATCACCCACAGCAGAAGACTGTGTATATAAATAGCTTTATACACTCAAAAGTAGTCATTGTGGTACATGACTACAGAAAAGAAAACAGGAAGCAAACAAAAACCAGTCCACCAAGACTCCACTACTTAAACAGGCTTTCAGCAATACATTTTCCAACTCCACGAGAACAGAACTGCAAACACCAGTCGGAACCTTCCACTGATGAAGTATCACAAGAACCCGCTGGTTTAATATCAGGATTGCATTCATATTAGAGCCCAACATGCAATACTGCTGCATTCAGGAACATGGGCCTGGCTTCCATTTTACTCACCAGCACAGTTTCCCAGTGAGTGCACAGGGAAGTTCTCTGCTGAATTCCTTGTAGACCCCAAACATAATGCCACAAGTTGAATGTATACTGATCCAAGGTATTCTGTGAAACATACATACTGGTCTATATCATCCATCCTCCATGCAACATGGATGCCACATGATCCTGGGCTACAGTTCAGGCAGCTTATTTTAGGTATTTATAGCTGCCTTTCAATCGAAGTCTTTCATGGTACCTTACAATAACGAAGTATCAATGAAACCACAATACATCAAAAGAAAGTCAACTGACCCTGCAGTAAATGCTATTACAGGCTACTAAAAGTGCAAGGAAAGTAAAAAATAATTTAAAAATCTAAAAAAATATGTCCATTGGCACCTGAGTAGTGCCAGGTGAGCGGACCAGCAATGGGAAGAGCTACACAACTAGCATATCGCAATATATAAGGCTCTGTCCCTCATAGCCATGGACCCTAGCCCTAATGGTGGGGCGCCCAGAGCACAGCCTCTTACAGCAGGTTCTGATGGAAACTGATATTTCAGATCCCAGGCTGATACAGAACATCAAGCCAGCTTTCTGAATTGCATCCAGCCCTCTACACATAAGAACAGCCAAGCTGGTTCAGACCAGGCCCATCTAGCCCAGCATTTTGTTCACGCAGTGACCAGCCAGCTCCCTCTAGGAGTCCACACACTGATGTTATCCTGCCTGTCCCCACAGCAACTGATTTAAAGAGGCATACTACTTCTGGTAATGGAGGAAGTAGATAGCCATCATGATTAGTAGCCATTGATAACCCCATTCTCCATGAATCTGTCCACTCCCCTTTTACAGCCTTTCAAGTTGGTGGTCATAATCACATCCTGTAGTGGTGCGTTCTACAAATTAACTATGCACTGTGTGAAAAAATACTTCCTTTTGTCTGTCCTGAATCTCCCACCCTTCAGCTTCAGTGGATGACCACAGGTTCTAGTGTTAAGGAAGAGGGAGAAAAGCCCCTCAGGATACTGACTATGTGAGTGTGCTGGCCCTGTCTCCCTGCCTCCACACGATCACTGAGTTGTAAGCATTAGCACCTACCTGCTGAGGAAGTGTCCATGTGCATGCTCCTTCCAGGTGATTGGGGATGCTATTCTGCAAACATCCCCTGTCACAAAGAGGGACCTGACACATGGACAGTACACGTGGACACTTCCATCACACATAAATACTATGATCAGGGACAGTCTTAGAAACTCTAGAGCAGGGGTGGCCAAACTGTGGCTCGGGAGCCACATGTGGCTCTTTCACAGATATCATGTGGCTCCCCGCAGGGTGGCTGGGGAAGCAAAGGGGAGGCATATCTCCCCAATCAGACTTCCCTTCCCCAGCCAGTGTTCCCTTCCCTTAGTAGGCTTGAGGTAGGGTGTAAGCAGAGAAAGAAAGCAACTTAGACTTTAAATGTGCTCTCAAAGCCCACCCACCCCCGCCTACAAGTATCATTAGATAAATAAATATCATTATCAATATCTGTTTTTACCCCCTGTGTTTTTATTTTTGGCAGTCTCATTTAATGTTAATAAAAAGCAAATCTGCATATTTTTCTGTAAAAAACTGTAATATTTGTTCATGACTTATGGCTCTCAACATCTGACATTTATTCTATGTGGCTCTTAAGGTAAGCAGGTTTGGCCACCCCTGCTCTAGAGCCCTAAGCAAATGTCCAGAACAGGGCCCTAGAATCACTGCTACCATCCCCACTTGGGTCACCCCAGTTTGAAGAAAGGGGTGGCCGCCACCCTGTACAAGGTGTGGCCGCCACTTTGCCAGCCATCACCTGAGCCAGCTGAGGGTGTGGGGTGCATGTCCAATGGCAAGAGCCTGCCTTTTCTTCTTCCCCCCTTCATAGGTCACACAGATTAAACCAAAGTAACCTATATAGCATCTCTGCATTAGGTTATCATCACAGGTATGTATTTGCTTTCAAAGAAACTGTTGAATACACACACCTATCAATATTCCACCACTATTTTCTAGAAGTAATGGTGTCAGGAGAATCATCTGATGTATCTTCTACTAAACCAGAGCACTTCCACCTATATCCCACATTGGGGCCTGCTGTGAGTTTGAACGATTCCCCATGCTAAGTGCAAACTCCCCACATATCAGTTGAATCCAGTGAAAAGTGATTATAAAAAGCTCATGCAAAATGGATCACTGAAACACTGCTAAAGGGCAAACTTTGTTTTTTGAGGACAGATGAATGGAAGGACCTGCTATACGTTCATAGGTAACTAAAAGAGGGTATACATTTCTGAGCATTATTCTTTCAGATTTATTTTTTTTTACTGTAATCACAAATAGGTTGCATACTAGTGTTCCGGTCAAGGAGGCAATAAAATGCCACAAAAACCACAGCACTGAAGAGTTCCAGGATAAGAAGCTGGGATGGTCACAGTACATTAGCTTTGACCTCAACTGAGATTCCAACTGTCTGGAAATACAAGATACAGCCAGTCAGCTTCCTAGCATTGTGGTTAGGCAGCCTGGAGCATGACTCTGAAGGGGACACATGTACAATGCCATTTATACCACAAGCTGGGAGCCCACAAGAAAATGGCTAGACAGCAGTCTGTCACAAAGGAAACAAGTGAAAATATCTTATGTTAAACAAGATTCATTGAAGAGATGGAACACACTATTCCCAATAAAGCCAGATGCATTGTTAACCCAGTAGGGCTGAGAAGGCCTAGGGATACTCATATTTTTTACCAGCATTCCCATCAATGTCTGGTTTGGACATGTACCTGTTCTGGCCTCTCAACTTTGATCTCTGATGAAGTTTCACATTCAGCACCTATATTGTTAAATTGCAATACAGGAATATCACAGCTTCAGTACTCTATCAGAGTGAAAAACCTCATGACAAAATATGCATTCCCATCTACTCTGAATTTAAATGCTAACAAAGACACACTTGTGTTTATGCTCGTGACTATCTATATCGCAAACCAATTCCCCTGTTTGATCCCATTACACAAGATAACAAAGATTTTGGACCACATCTTTACACAAGGACATGTGTCATAATCCATCTTAAAGGGTTCTGATAACTGTCTCACCATATCCTCAGCTCTTTCAAGTGGCGTATTTTTGCCATGAAAACACGAAGCCAGGAGACATTTTGCCCCTTCATCAAAATCTGTAAAGAAGCTCTGAATCTTCACAAAAGGTTTGCTATTTAATATTACATACCAAGGAACAATTCAGCAATTGCACCTTGGAAAGACTGGTGTGTTGCTAAAGCTTTCATTAGAAGAATTATGGGCCTTGAGGATTTTAGAAGGCAGCAGCATCCCCCCCCCCCCAAGGGGGAGAGGCAGAGAGCGGAGTCATGACAAGATCTGCGCTGCAGCCAACAGAACAGAACAATTTAGAACAAGCTGCCAATTTTCTATTTTGTGAATTTCCGGAACAAGCATGCATACTAATTGATGTGATAATTGAAACATGTTTGTTTGCAGCTAAATAGAACCTTTATGCTGGCAGAAGCTTAATCCAGAGTTTCTGGCTCCATACCCCACATGCTGGGAGGATAAAAATCCATTTAAAAAATTAAAAAAAAAAAGTTTGTTATAATAAGTTTAGCAATAGCCTAGTTTAAAATAAAGCCTAAATTTAATTCAGACATTTTAAAAACAGATTTTAAGACAATTATGGAAGTTGTATCTCTGTGAAGAAAACTGTGTAGGACATAACAGCATAGTAGCTGATATATTATGGCTTGACCCCAGATTGAGCAGATTGAAATTGGTGTGCCCCCCCCCCGGATTTAAATAATAATTCACATTGCTAATTAAAGTTGCCATTATTTAAATCAATCCACATAGCCCGAACACAACTCTTTGTACTACAACAACTCTTTGTACTACACGATTTTTAAGAACTTAACCAAAACTTTCCAGAAGCAAGACCTGGCACTTGTTGGACAGAATAATCCAAATGCAAAGCTGATGTAATAAAAACATTAACACCAACTAAAATTACACAAGACAGCAGAGCAAGGTTACAAATTCTCCATAATTCATCAAGCTGGATGTTAACCCTGCCCTCCCTTCCCCAAAAGGCCATGATTTTGAAGCTAGAGAGTCACTCAAACATATGCTTCCACCAGGCATTTGGTTGAGGCAGCAGATGTGTTCCCTCCCGCCCAGCTTCTCTGGTCTTAGTTCTTCTGGCCCAGCTTTTCCAGCCAATTATCTATCACTGGCCCGATCTGATTGGTCATCTGATTGTCGTATGGTTACATGGTATTTTATGATAATTATGCATAAACTGATATTTTAATTATTTTAAGTGTATTATTCAATTGTTGTTCATCACCCTAAGCCCACTTGGGAAGGGTGGTATATAAATCTAATAAAATAAATAAATAAATTTGGGACCACTTGTGGCATTCCTTGTGGGAAGAAGACTGAGAACCGTAACAAACTCCAATGTGAGTACAAAAATGTAAAATATTGGGCAGAAATAGTTCCACCTTGAAATGGCAAGTCTGTACCCTTTGGATATTTAAACACTCACTAATATATTTGACCAATTATGCTATATTGGTAATGTTTAATCTCAAGTCAGACGTTTTTTGGCATAGTACAAAGCAAAGGAGGATTTAACTCTTACATTTAACAGAAAATGATACTCAGTTTTAGGAGATGAAAAGCATGTAGCATGTTTACATTTAAGTCAAATCCCATTTTAATAGCAGCTTGGTGTAAGGGACTTCATAACCAAATTTTCTGAAACCAAGAAAAATCTAGTTTAAGCCAAACAAAGATTTATTGAAACAAGTATCAATTTTTATTTGCATGGGCAACAATCCCCCATCTCTCTTAGGTTTTAGGGAACCTTCGGTCTGCTCCAGCATGAGGCACCTTGTGTGTAAAGTGCCATCAAGTTGTAGCTGACTTATGGCAACCCTGTAGGGTTTTCAAGACAAGAGACTAACAGAGGAGATTTGTCATTGCCTTCCTCTGCAGAGACGCTTGAATTCCTTGGGGGGTCCCCCATCCAAATACTAACCAGAACTGACCGACCCTGCTTAGCATCCCAGATATGATGAGACTGTGCTAGCTTGGGCCATCACGGTCAGTGCTAGGGTGCTGCTGAGAGCAGTGCACGCCTGTGTGCATTTGCAACGAAGGATGACAGAGGGGAATGATGCTAAAGATGTCTGCTGGTGTGCCTGGAGAGGGAGGAATCATGCAACCAACAAAGACCATATATGCCACAGACTGTAAAATTTCTTTTCCTTTATTTTGCTAAATCCTATTTTGGCATTACTCCGACCTTGTGCTTTGTAGAAATAAAGTTACTTAACTTTGGGTATTCGGCATGCTAAAGTAAAGGGGAGCTGATCTGACTGGTGGTGGTGGTGAAAGGCATACAAGAAAAGACTTTCTGCTGTGATGTGGCTGACGAAGTCTGGGGAGAAAGTATCTCAGCACTGACAGGGAGGTTAAGCAGTCTTGCCATAGAACAGGATGGGACCATCCCGAAGGGCTAGCTTTGGTCTGCTCCAGCAGCAGGTACCTTAGGCCTTATTGAAAGAGCTGATTTGACCACCTGCCCCCCTCCCCAATTTCCATTCAAAGGGAACAGCCAACCAGTCTCCCCATTAAACCAATGGTGTATGGAGACCAATGTACAAGGTGCTGATCAGACCAGTGTTTTTCTCCCTTTGCTCTACTTTTAACACATCCATGTAATTCCTGCTGCCACTTCTAGTGCACCAGAAGAACCAAAACAACCCTTGGCACTTACTGTGAGGGGTCCTTCTACTCTGAGGAAAGGAGGACATCTTGGGTGGTTCCCACTGTCCTATCAGGAAGAGGCAAGAACAAATTTTTCTTCCTCTTCCTGTGGGCTTGGGAACACCCACTTCTTTCAGTTCAGGTGACTCCCAGCAGCAGTACAGGATAGCAGAATTTCCTAAACATAAACAAGTGGAACAACTGCAAACATTGAAAGGTTAAGAAACTGCCCCCTAAAAAAGGAGGAACAATATTTACACAAGTAAGTCAGAAAATAGGTAAACAGAAGGAAGATGAGAACCTGAACAAGGAGACAGATCAGACTCGGGTGGGGCAAGATGTCCTCCTTTCCTCATAGTAGAAGGACCCCTCACGGTAAGTGCCAAGGGTCATTCTCCCTCTGAGGCGGAGGACATCTTGGGTACTTTCAAAGCAGTACCCTATGCCCTGGGTGGGAGATCACTCTCCTCTTGAACGATGTGCTGTAGGACTCTTCTTCCATAGGCAGCATCTGCTGAGGCATAAATGTTCAACTTGTAGTGCCTGACGAAGGTAGAAACCGATGACCAAGTTACGGCCCTGCAGACCTTTTCTACTGATGCGCTCTTGGTCAATGCAGCATTGGCGGATGCACTTCTGAGTGGGCTGTAATTCCAGTTGGGATCTCTAGGTGAAGTGACTTGTACGCCTCTGTGATACATAACTTGATGGTAGCGCTGATAGCAGACTTGGACATTTTATTCCTCAAATTGGGGGGAAGAGATGTTGATAAACATGGCCTCAGTCCTTCTGATGTCAGCTGTGCGTAGTAGATAGACCAAAGCTGTGATTTGTTTCCTCAGGGTTGCTGGTTTTAGGCCAGATTTAAGGCCATCATTAAGGAATTCTAGGATGGAAGAGAGATGAGGGTTTCCAGAATCTACTGCCTTTCTCTTACACCATCTGTGAAAGGCCTTCCATGTGGTGTTATATATCTGGTTTATAGAATCCTTTCTAGAAGCGAGGATTGTTTCCGTCACACTTGAAGTACCCCAAGTCTAGGTAAGATGACTGTTCAAGTTCCACACAGTTGGAAGTAGCTGCTCTGGCTCTGGGTGCCAAATTGGACCTTGGATGAGTATGTCTGGAGAGAGAGGTAGACAAAGTGGAGGTGACTCTGAAATTTGTTGTAGGGTCAAGAACCAGGGACGCCGAGGCCACTATGGAGCCACTAGGAGAACTGCAGCCCCCTTTTCCTTTATTTTTCTCAAGACTTTCAGTATTATGGGAATTGGAGGGAAGGCATACACAGTAGTCCCTTGGGCCACGTTGTGGTCAGGGCATCTGTGGCTTCCACCCTGAGGTGGTGGAACCTGGAGACGAATCTGGGAAGCTGATGGTTCTGGTACAGGATAGATGTCTTGAAGTGCTGGAACATCCAGTTGAATACTTTCTTCTTCAGCATTCATTCACCTGGGTAGATAGTCTGTCTGCTGAGCCAATCCGCTTTGGTATTGTCCAGGCCTCTGATATGTTCGGCCCGTATGGAGGCTAGATTCTTCTCCACCCAAGAGAGTAGGATCCATGCCTCCTTGTGGAGGGAGGATGATCTGGATTCCCCCCTGGTGATTTATGTAAGTCTTGGCCAATATATTGTCTGTTCTTATCAGGCTGTGGTGATCCTTCACCACTTCACTGAAATGAAGTAAGGCTAAGCGCATGGCCCTGAGTTCCAAGATGTTGATTGGTAAGGAGGCTTCTCTGTGAGACCAACGACCCTGAGTTGGGGTCTTGCACAGCATTGCTCCACATCCCTGCAGGCTGGCGTCCATGAACAGTAGCAATTCATTGTCTGTAACATATTTCTTCCCCTGTTGAAGGTTGGAAGTCTTTGTCCACCAATGGAGAGATTCCTTCACAGTCATGGGTACCTGAAGATGGACATCCTTCTTCTCCATGATCTGCAGTTGGTAAGGAGGAGCTGAAGACATCTGGTATGTAGCTGCCCCCACTCCACTGCATCTAGGCTGGAGATGAGAAGGCCCAGGACTTTGGCCAAGTGCAGCAGGGACGAGGAGGAATTCTCTATGATGAGCTTCACCACTTGTTTGATTTTTTGAATCTTGCTTTCTGGAAGGAAGAGGGCGGAACTCCTGGTGTCTATCAGCATCCCTAGATGTTCCAATTTTTGAGACGGATCCAGTGAGCTCTTGTCCTGGCTGATGATGAAGCTGTGGGACTGCAAGCAGCAGATAATCTCTTGGGTGTCCTGTAGAGCCTTGTCCCCGGAGGGAGACCAAATCAGCAGGTTGTCCAAATACAGATAAACGTGGATGCTTTTCCTCCACAGGTAAGCAACTGGATTGACCAGTACTTTGGTGAAAACTCTTGGAGCTGTGGCTAGGCCAAATGGTAGTGCCCTGAACTGCATGTGAAGCTTGCCCATGCAGAACCTCAGAAATCGCTGATGTTGTGGGAAGATCGGGACATGTAAATAAGCCTCTGTGAGATCCAAGGAAGCGAGGAATTCTCCTGGCTGTAGCACCTGTGTGATGGATTTGAGAGTCTCCATATGGAAGTGCTTCAGAATTATGAAGTTTACAAACTTCAAATCCAGAATGGCCCTCCAATCTCCATTTTTCTTGGGCACAGTAAAGAATGTGGAGTAGACTCCCTGGCCTTCTTGTTCCTTTGGAACTGGCTCCACTGCTCAAATACCCAGTAGGTGTTGAAGGGCAGTCAGGGTTACAGCTTTCTTTTTGGGGTCCCGGCGAAGTGGGAAGAGGATCAAACAATCTGGTGGAGGACTTCTGAATTCCAAAGAGTAGCCTTTGGAGTCGATTTCTAGCACCCAGGCAACTGGGTCTCCAGGAAATGTGTCAATCGTCCCCCCACTGGTAGCTGGGCTGAGTCATGCGTTAATGTTCTTAGGGTCATGATCTGATTTCGCTGGTCTATTGAAGGCTTGTTTTCCAAAGTGTGGACCAGAGCTGAAGTTTCTCTTATACAGCAGGTTGGGAGGTCACCATGAGCTTCTTTTTTGGTTGTGTCTGGGTTTGTATGTCACTCCTGAAGAACAAAAGGACTGATTATTGGAGGTCCTTTTGTCAAGAAGACTCACGTGTCAGGGCATTGTCTTCTTTTTGTCCTTTGTCTCAACCAGTATCTTCTCCAGGTTGTCTCCAAATAGCTTTTCCCCTTGGAAGGGGTATGCCATGACGAAGGACTTGGACTGCAGGTCGGCTAGCCAGGCGCAAAGCCAAATTCCTCTCCTGGCCACGACTGCCGAAGCCATGGACCTGGAAGAGAAAGTAAGGGCATCTAAGGAGGTATCAGTGACGTAGGCTGACACTTTCATTAATCTATTTGCTCCCTCTAGCAATCTTTTAGCATCTTCCAGAAGGAGCTGAATAAGTTTCCTGGACCATACTAGTATGGCCCTAGTTGCAATGGCGGCTGAGGCTTTGATGGCCATTGCTGTGGCTTCATGTGCTCTTTTTAATGCCACATCTATTTTCTTGTCCAGATTGTCCCATACTGATCCGTAGCCACCTTCAGATAGCAGGCCGAAGGACTGTGGTGCCGTAATCAGAGCATCCACTAGGGGGACCTACAACATCTCATTTGCAAATGTTGGTAAGTCGTACAATTTTTAAACAAAACCTGGAGCTTGCCCATTGGAAGTGGGTTTGGCCCATTCTGCTTTTAACTGCCTTTCAAAAAATTCTGGAAAGGGAACAACTTTTTCTGGAGTGGCATAACACCCAAGTTCCTCCGTGCCCTTGGATTTAGTCCTGGGATTGATACCTGGGCCGGTCATATCCTCTTCGGAATGGATGTCCTGTAGATCTAGGGCTGACAAAAACTTAGATAGGATGTATTGAAAATCTTCTGCTTTAAATAGTCTGGCTGAGGGTTGTGGAATGCTGATATCCTCAACTTCCTCATTGGAGAGGAACTCCCCTTCCTCCTTTGGGCTCAGGTCAGCATCTGGGGAGTGTTCCCTCTCTGAAAGAGCGTATCTATTGACTGGAATTTGCTTCCTGGCAGCCTTAGTGAGCCAGCTGTTCTCCGTTGATCTATCCCTAGGGGATCCCTTGGGATTGAGACTGGAGAGCTGGGGCGGGAAGAAAGCGAAGCCAGGTCTCCCATCCAGCAAAAGTTAAAAAAAACTCTTCCCTCAAAGCCCTTTTAATGGACTGATACAAGTCCTGAGAATTGGAGTTCCCAGTTACTGGGAACATTACTCATCTGCAGTCTTCTGGTGTCCTCAGTTGGTGAAACATGCAGTGTGGGGGAAATGCTCATCTCTTCCATCGGGAGATTGGCATGCAAGGGCTGGGACTCCATTGCTGTGTTTGTGTGTTGCGCGGGAGAGATTCCCGCCAAAACCACTGCTCCAAGATGGCCGCCGCCAGCTTCTTCGCAGCCTTCTCCCTGCTCAATTCAGGGTCGTGACTGGTAGCCGCAGCAAGCCCCCAGGTCATGCCGGCTCCAGAGTCATCCCTGCTGGCAGTGTCGCTCTCCGATTTGGAGAGATAGCCATCTCCTCCTCTCGGCATGCTAAAGCCAGTAGCGAAAAAAGAAAGTAAAGGGAGCAAGGCAAGTTGTCTCCGTGCTCCCTCTAGAGGATAAAAAGGAAAGGGCAATAGAGAATAAATAAAAGGTAGTAAAAGTTGGAAGTTTTTAAAGAAAAGATAGAAAGATTATTTTTTCTCTCTAAGTGGTAGATTAGAAATAAGGCCTAAACTGTTGGAGGCTAAGCCTTCAACAACCTCTCCCTGTAGACGCAGGAAAGAAACTGAAAGTGGGTGTTCCCAAGCCCACAGGAAGAGGAAGGAAAAATTGTTCCTGCCTTTCCCTGATAGGACCGTGGGAATCACCCAAGATGTCCTCCGTCTCAGAGGGAGAATGTGGTTGTTCTCTTTTCTGGTGCACTAGATGCATTAAGAATTCTTAGGCTGCCGAAGAGCAACTTCTGTTCCCAGTTAGCATCACTCTTCTTCTGCTCCTTTGGCATCTTGATCTTTAAGGCTAACCCAGCAAAACATGGGAACAACGCTACACTGGGGCTGCATTATGGAATGTTATATCTCATCAGAAAGCAGGGACAGATCTGTCAGCTACTGCATAGCAGATCGGACTGTAGCTTAGTTCTACCCAACTGTAGTAACCGTGCACTTGTGGTGTACCAATGCAAAATGGAGGGGGTCATGCTGCAACACATCCCCTTTTCAAAGGCAAAACAAAAAATCTCCAGCCTTGCATGCATGGAAGTAGACATTTAAGAGAAAGATTCTAACCTAGCTTTCTTCCCAACAAGCTGGTTCCCTATGTACATGGAGTTCTGTTTGTATGGGAAAACATAAATCATGAACCCTCACTCGCAATCTGACACAGTACAGCCCAGATCCAGGTTTACCACTTCCATGAGATCTAGGCTACAGTCTAGCAAGATTGATAGGCTACTACAATCCCTTCCTTATCTGGCCTTTCCTGTTTTTGTTGAAGGACTAGCCTGTCTTTAATGATAAGAACTGTGGGAGATAGCAAGGCCTCAAAAACTGCCTTTGTTTCCTTCTTCCAACTTTGCTCTTTGATTACCAAATTGAAGGGTGCCATGTAAAGCTACCTTGCACCATAGGAATTCAGTTACACAGCAGTAGTTTCCTTGAAATGTCCACTGATAGCTAAATATTTCTTGGTCTTCAGCCCCAATACATGGATCAGCCTATACCCCTAAACTAATTTCCATTAAAAAAAAAAAGACAAATCCAGCATTTACACCACGGAAATTTGTGACTTCATCAGACAGTGGTGACTGGAAAGCAGACAAAACATGGGTAGAAAGAAAAACTGGCTTTTTCCCAAAGCAAATTCCACTGCAGATGCTCTCAAAGAAATGAGTTATCCCCAACATGCACCAGTTTTTCTTACATGTCAGCATTCAGAAGTAATTGCCTGTCTATTACAGTAATAATGTGAATTTTACTACAAATTCAGATGAAAAAAAAATTGGTCTTCATAAACCAACCAACCCCCCCCCCCCCCATACGCTCCTGGTTCTCAAATGTGCCTCCATTAAAAGCACATCTTGGCACATCCTGCTGCCTTGGGTTGCCAGAATGCTCCCCCTCCCCGCCCATTCTTCCCTTTAGTCTCTTGTGGACTATACAGAAGAAATTAGCTATTCATTACATGTGAAGGAGTCACAGATAGAGCTGCACCCTGCTGTGGAAGACTGCTACTTTACATGTCAATTTCACAACGAAAGCATCTGCTGCCTTGCTAATATGTATATTTAAAGCAGCAGCACAATGCGCAGAATTATATGCTGTTCATTGCCTGTTTGTTCAGATATTATGAACTCTTAAGCAGTATTGCTCAAAATTATTCCCTTTGAGGCTTTCACTTCCTGGTTTTCTTTGTAATACATCTCCCTCCCCTTTTGAGTAGCATGTACACTTGGGGGAGGGAGAACACAATGTACCCTGAGCTAACAAAATGAGGTATTTTGGGGCAGCAACTGCCAATATATTTGATTTTGCACATTAATGATAAAGTATTAGTCTCATGAGTCTGAAACAAAGATCATCCGTGCATTTCAATACATTACAGACTAAACATGTAAACTTGCTCTACATCCATATGGAAGTTCCTTCCATAGCACAGGACAGTATACAAAACCAACAAATCTCTATTACTACCAAATGCAACAATAATTTTACTTTTTTTATATTAAAAAGAAATAAGATACTGGAGAGAGCTCATCTTTTGGTTTCTCTTCTGACTGTACAGCTGCACATTATGCTGTTGGAAACAAGAGGAAGAAATGCAAATTGCTAAATTGTTCTTCTGCCAAAATTAGGAATTAGATTTATTCCAATGTTCCCAATCACATAAACCTATTAATATAACAAGAAGAAACGCTACGAAATGGTTGTCACTAAAATTAAAGTTATAATTGTCATGCCTACCTAGAGGGCATGGGATTTTTAAAATGCATTTGTAGGAGCAGAGTCTGCTGCACAACACCACAAAGACCTAACCTATAACCCTATTCAGCAGCAGCTTTCAGTATTCCTCTCTAAGATTGCTGATGCAGAAATCCCGCATTTCTTCTCAAGACTCCTGTACCATGAACTCCAGAGGTTGCATCAAAGTATGAATCATTGCTGGGCACACCAGCCATTAATTGCCAACACTTAAACTGCAGTGATGGAGCAAACTTCATTGTCTAATACCATGAAGGGGCAGAAGCAGCCTCTGAAAGAAGCAGCTGGAATCCAGTTGCAAAGGAAGACAACGAAATAATGTATATAGTACACTTTTACTTCTCCCGTTCAAAGAATTCGGGGCAAATACCCTCCACCATTTTATCTTAATGATCATGTGAGCCAGATTAGGTAAAGAGGAAATGACTGGACTAGTCCATGGTTACTCACAGTAAATTCTGAGACAGAATAAAGATTTTGACTTCGGTCTTCCAGATCCCGGTCCCAATACTCTAAACCAATATACAACACTGGCAACTAACAAAAATTCCATACCCTGTTATCAACACAGCAACACCAATGAGAAAACAGCCATTTAAACACCTTTCATTGGTTGGATTTAAGATAAAACCTCCAAAATGAAAAAGCTGTATGATACAGACACTTAATAAGCACCTTTAAGACAAGAAGACATTGACAACAGAGACTGGCAAGACAACAGAAAGGAAGACAGAAAGCTAATTTACTACCTTTATTTGCAACATTTACTTTGTGCCCCTTGCGCACACACACCAAACACAATTTCCTTTCATATCTCACACAGTACTGCCAATCTGGTTGCATGATCACATCCCCTGGGAGGAAAAGGAGGAGTACTTAACTTGCACAATCCAGACAATCTACACTTCTGCCAATTAAACCAGCGTCTGGATAAAATGTAACCTTCCAAAAAGATCAAGACGGTATAAATCCACATAACTATTTAGAAAAATTGCTTCGATTGAGCAAGCTCACATCTGTTTGTAAGAAAATGCAGAATGAAGGTTCATCTATCAAAAGGAATCAACTGCAAGCTTCATATGCATTATTTGTATCCTGAACAACAGCACATTTGTTCTTTCAAGCCACTATAGTATTTTATTTATTTATTTATTAAATTTATACCCCACCCTCCCAGTAACTCAAATGCATGCACTGTGAATTAAATGTAACAAACCAAAAAGTTACAAAGCATGATGTATCCCAATGGAATATTTTACCACAAAGTTCATTTACTATCACATATTACTACAATCTGGTTCCATAACTGTTAGCCAAAACAGTTGCTGTACACAGAGCTCTGCAGCACTGAGCCACCTAATTTATAAAAGGCTTCATTTGGCTATGCTAATCGTTTCCCCAGGAATAGGAAATAAGTTATTTATACTGAGGTTTGGAGAAGATTGTGTGGTCGTACTAGAATCCTGAAGGAATTCTATATCCCGTTGGTGCCTTCCTCGCAGTGTTGACCAGGGATAGTCAACCTTACTGAGCCTGTGAGCACATCTGGAATTTTGAGAACAAGCTAGTGGGGGTCACCACAAAATGGCTGCCATGAGGACGCACAGTCCACAAAAAAATGGCTGCCATGG
This sequence comes from Gekko gecko, assembly GCA_029375565.1. NCBI lineage: Eukaryota > Metazoa > Chordata > Lepidosauria > Squamata > Gekkonidae > Gekko > Gekko gecko. The sequence continues at coordinate 41,405,930 of JAPDNY010000007.1, read as the reverse complement.
AGACCAGGGCATATCTTAAAATGTTGTGAGGTTACAAGCCAAGCATCCCCCTATGAAGCAGCTGTTTCCATAAGTACAGATACCAGGTAACACCTCCTGAGCTCTCCTTGAACACTTCCTGCTCCATAGAGGAACCCATGATTGGTTCTTTGCTTTGAGGAATAAAGAAGTAGGTGCCAAAAACAAATTGGCAGGCACTATGTGTGCCCATGGGTGCCACACAGAATATCACCAGTGTAGACAGAACATGCTATATCTTCAGGACACAAAATAAAGCTCTCCTGGTTTTTGAAAAGTATTACTTTGATTTTGTTATTAGCAGAACCAGAGGGTCCTGTTGGGAACACTACTTGTTGTATCACTAATGGCAAATATTACACCCCTAGTCACCCCGAGAAAGCTATACAGTTTTTTTTGCTATTTGCACAATCAGCCCTATGAGTATATTTATTTTATTTACAAAATTTATATCCTGCATTTCAGCTCTCACAAGGGCCACCAAGATGACTAACAAATTAAAGCACCCATAATAAAATCACATTTTAAAACCATTTAACCCCCCCTCTCCACAACCAGTGTTCCCTCTAAGCTGAGTTAGTGTGAGTTAGCTCATAGTTTTTTAGCTCCCGGCTCATACATTTTTGTCTTAGCTCAGGAATGATGGCTCCAGAGCAAACTAATTTAGGTAGCAGCCAAATAGCTCACTCACTATTCTAATGCCAGTAGCTCACCAAGTAGAATTTTTGATCACCAGACTCCACAGCTTAGAGAGAGCATTGCCCACAATGCAAAAACATACACATCATTAAAAAACAGTTAAGAAAGAGCTAAAAACATAAAAACAACTGAAACACTGGTCAGGAACAGGGGATTTACTCAAATAGGGTTTTTTTCTAGGCATGCTAACTAAAAAAGGAGGATTGTCCTATGTTTGCATACAATTTAAGTATGTCCAGTAATATAAAAGTTTCTGTGTATAACACTTTTAGGGGATCAGCTTTAACATTCAGGGTTGCCTTCCATACGAGTAAATACAGTATTTTGCCACTGGGCTTTTGTTACTCAGTTGTGTTTTTGAAGATGTTGTTATCCTTTAAGTGTTTTATTGAGAAGGGGGAAAAAATCAATATTGCCTCAAGGCAGCACATCAACACACCCTTTTAACTGAAGCTTGTGCTATGATAAGGGAGGAAGTTGTTCGGTTTGTATCTAGAGTTTAGGAATACGTTTTACCACCTAGCTGTTTAAAGAAAAGGGTCACCTGCTGTTTTTCCCCCTCCACTGTCAGTTACCATATTTCCAGCATAAGTCTCTGTGTGAAGTATAAGGAAAACCTTACCTACTGGATATATAAGGGCATCAACTGAGTGCTGGGCTGGTGTGATTTTGGTCCAGGAAACTAAGTCCTTTTGTCATGCTTTTAACGTGCAGCTTGGAAAACCTTCCATCCAGGATCCATTTGAGGAGGCTACCAGTACTATACAAAGGAGCACCAGATTGATTAAGCATGGATCAGCGCACTATTCAAGCCTTTGGGAGAGTGAAGGTAGACCCTGTCTGGCTCAGTCCTTCTTGCTTAGGATATTTTGATTTCATCACCACCTAAACAACAATGTATGTATGGCAGAGATTCTCCCCGCCCCCCAAATTCCAAGGACAGCACAGGCCAAAGCAGCATTTCATGCTGCTGAGAAGGGGGAGGCAACATTGCCTAGAAATTCTGAGAGAAGTAGGCTCTTGTATTAGAACAAACAGCAGCTTGTTTCTATCGCTCCTTTGTTTAACAAGTTTGAGCTGGCTGGAAAGGTCATTTATGCCTCAAAGCATCAAATTAACATTTGGAGGACATGAATTTTAAAAATGGCTATTCGGTTCTGCTCTCTGAATTGCTAATTTTAAAAGAAGGCTTAGCCAAACCCCAAAAGGAAAAAAAAAAAGTAGTCTTTCCTCAAGCAAACTAAGCATTGATTTTTATGTCTATGTCAGCACATACCACCTATATCTTAATTAAACTTCATTTTTAGCACAAGATTTAAGCCAGTAAGCTGAAATGATGTCAAATTCATGGGACTACAGAAAGAAAATTACTGTTTAATTACCACAGGACAGCTCTTTAACAGTTCATACAGAACATTAAAATTTCCTTCTCCTTTGTCATGGAGACACTACACCGTCAACTTGTAAGGAACTCAAAATATGGAAACTCAGGCAAAAGCCTCCCAATACAGAAACTGACCAGCCCATCAACAGTGGAGACAATATTCATAAAGGGAAAGTCTCAGTCTGTTTTTCCTATAACTTACCACCTAAAGCTTGCAAATGGCCTCCTGTACAACATCTCATGTTTAACACTGCAGCTGTGAATACTTGGCAAGTTTATATATAACTAGGAGTAAGGCCCTTTCATGGATTGCTGCCTTGTCACAGTGAGGGGACTTGTGTGGTTTGATGAGGCTGCAGGCTATGCCATGGAGGGCCACCCAGGACGGACAGACCACAGTGGAGAATTCAGACAAAATGTGATCCACTGGAGAAGGAAATGGCAACCCACTCCAGTATCTTTGCTAAGAAAACTCCATGGACAGTAACAAAAGGCTAAAAGATATGACGCTGGAAGATGAGCCCCTCAGATTGGAAGATGTCCAATATGCTACTGGGGAAGAGCAGAGGGCAAGTACAAGTGGCAACGTGGCAAATGGGGTTCAATGTGGCCAAGTGCAAAGTGATGCGCATTGGAGCCAAAAATCCTAAGTATAAATACACGTTGATGGGGTCTGAACTGGCAGAGACAGACCAAGAGAGAGATCTTGGAATCATAGTGGATAACTCGATGAAAATGTCTAGACAGTGTGTAGCTGCAATAAAGAAGGCCAACGCTATGCTGGGGATTATTAGGAAGGGAATTGAAAACAAATCAGCCAGTATCATCATGCCCCTGTATAAATCATTGGTGCGACCTCATTTGGAATACTGTGTACAGTTCTGGTCACCACAACTCAAAAAGGATATTATAGCATTGGAAAAAGTGCAGAGAAGGGCAACTAGAATGATAAAAGGGTTGGAACACCTTCCCTATGAAGAAAGGTTAAAATGCTTGGGGCTCTTTAGCTTGGAGAAACGACGGCTGAGGGGTGACATGATCGAGGTTTATAAGATTATGAATGGGATTGAGCAGGTTGAGAAAGAAGTACTTTTCTCCCTTTCTCACAATACAAGAACTCGTGGGCACTCCATGAAATTGCTGAGCAGTCGGATTAGAACAGATAAAAAGAAATACTTCTTCACCCAAAGAGTGATTAACATATGGAATTCACTGCCACAGGAGGTGGTGGCAGCTGCAAGCATGGACAGTTTCAAGAGGGAATTAGATAAACATATGGAGCAGAAGTCCATCAGTGGCTATTAGCCACAGGGTTTAGATGGGAACTCTCAGTCTGGGGCAGGTGATGCACTCTATTCTTGGTGCTGGAGGGGGCAGCAGTGGGAGGGCTTCTGGTGCCCTGGGCCCACTGCTGGACCTCCTGATGGCACCTGGTATATTTTGGCCACTGTGTGACAGAGTGTTGGACTAGATGGGCCATTGGCCTGATTCAACATTGGCTTCTCTTATGTTCTTATGTTCTTAAGTAACCCCAGAAAGAATGAAGCAGCTGGGCAAAAGCCAAAAGGACTCTCAGCTGTGGATGTGTCTGACAGTGAAAGGAAAGTCCGATGCTGCAAAGAACAATACTGCATAGGAACCTGGAATGTAAGATCTATGAATCAAGGTAAGCTTGACATGGTCAAAAATGAGATGGCAAGATGGAACATCGACATCTTGGGAATCAGTGAACTAAAGTGGACAGGAATGGGTGAATTTAACTCAGAAGACCATTATATCTACTACTGTGGCCAGGAATCCCGTAGAAAGAATGGTGTGGCCTTTATAGTCAACAAGAGAGTGAGAAAGGCAGTAATGGGATACAATCTCAAAAACGACAGAATGATCTCGGTCCGAATCAAAGGAAAACCATTCAACATCACAATAATCCAAGTCTATGCCCCAACCACTGATGCAGAGGAGGCTGAAGTGGGCCGGTTCTATGAAGACCTACAATACCTCCTAGAACACCAAAAAAAAGATGTCCTCATCATCATAGGGGAGTGGAATGCTAAAGTAAGAAGTCAAAAGGTAACCGGAGTAACAGAGAAGTTTGGCCTTGGAGAACAAAATGAAGCAGGGCAAAGGCTAACAGAGTTTTGTCAAGAGAATATGCTGGTTGGTTTTTGGCTCAATGATGGCGGTTACTCTCCCATTCGCTTGGGGGAGTGACACGCACACCAGCGGTATGGAGGGAGGCTGCCGACGCAGTTTCCCCACGGAACCTTAGGGTAGGCTCCTAGCCATAGGGCTTTTAAGGGGTAGCCTCTTTGATGGTGTAATGCTGGAGAATTGAGGCACCCCTCTGCCCTGACAGTCCTGCCGCTGTGTGGCCTTTGGGCACTAACTGAGCTGGCTGGAACAAGTGCTGGAGATCGAGCGAAATTGCGTTAACAAAACCGAGGTCGAATGGGACCGACAATGAACATGAGTTAGACTTAAACAGACTATAAATCAAGCAGAAACCCTTATACCCCCCCTATCTTAAGGACAGGAGAGAGGAGGGACGCCTCCTGCTTACATAAACTGATAAGCGAAAAAGAAGGGGAGGGGACGGGGATTACAAGCGACTGACTTGCTTTGAGAGGCTTACCAGAGCAGATTCGTTCTGAAAGTGATTTTCAGAGGTGGTGAAACAGCGATTGGCTTTTGTAAACAATTAGCCATAATGGCGGGCGCAGGGAAGAAAGGAGTGAAACTGAAACCAGCAGGCGGCCAAAGTCCAAGGCCGGAAGAGGGGGTCAACGTCGTAAAGCTCCTAGCAGATACTCTCAAGTCTGTGATGGAACAACTTGCTGGTATTAACCAGCAGTTGGCCACACTTAACCAAAACTTTGCATCACAGCAACTCCAGCTGGCGGAGACGGTTAAAAAGATGGAGCAAACAGAGGAAATAGTTAAAGAAATGTACTCCGTAAACAAGAACATGAAGATGGGAGAATCAGTGAATAAGCAGAACTACCAGGAAAACCGTTTACTGCAACTACAAATGGAAAAGGCAAATATGGTTCTCAGATTTCACGGGGTTCCTGAAGCACTGAATGAGGACCTGAAAAAAAAGTGCTCAGTGAAATTATCACACCAGTAACAGGCTTGAAAGCAGAAGAAATCGTCCATGATATGGAAGCAGCATATAGGGTGTACTCTAACTACACCAAAAAAAATTGCCTGCCTGGGGAAATAATGGTCAGGTTCTCAAGAAGGCAGACCAGAGATGTAATTTTGAAAGCAACATCAGCAACTCCACTGAAACTGGGAAGCACAATCATTAAAACTCTAAAGGACATTCCATATGAAATTCGTCAAAAAAGAAAGAATTACAAGGACTTGATTCTTTTTCTTCAAACGAATCAAATCTCATATAAATGGGTGGTGCCACAAGGGGTCATTTTAAAATTTAACGATAAAAGAGAGAAGAATGACTCCATCTTTAAAGCTAAAGACTTTTTAAAATGCCACCTGGGAACAAAAGAAGAAGGAGAAACCAGGTTGAGTGGCTCTACTCCCTCAGAGACGGACGAAGACCCGGCCGAGGAAGAGGGCGCTGTAGCCATTAAAGCATCTTATGATTTAAGAGATAGAAAGCCTAGATAAAGGCAGAAGGACTCTGATAATTGCCTTTATGAAGTGAGCTGATGAGGATGCTCTGGAATTCCCTCATAACAAGTAACAAATTAATATGGCAGCTGAGCTAGATAGTAAACAATGCAAACTGTAAGTTCCTAACACTAGAGTACTAACATTTAAATTAACAGGGATAAGATCTCCTTCTCTTGGGTTTTTAGTTTAGTGTGGGGTTGTTTTCTTTATCCTTAGTTGTAGTCCCCCCCACCCGCATTTTTCTTTTGTAGTTTGTAGTGTATAAGGAAAAAAAATCAATAAAAATCCCCTTCAGGGGAGCCAAAAAAAAGAAAGAAAAAAGAACACGCTGGTCATAGCGAACACCCTCTCCCAACAACCTAAGAGGCGACTCTATACATTGACATCACCAGGTAGGCAACACCAAAATCAGACTGATTCTATCATTTGCAGTCAAAGATGGAGAAGCTCTATTCAGTCAGTAAAAACATGGCCTGGAGCTGACTGTAGCTCAGATCATGAGCTACTCATTGCAAAATTCAGACTTAAACTGAAGAAAGTTGGGAAAACCACTAGGCCATTCAGGTTTGACCTAGATCACACCCCTGATGAATATACAGTGGAGGTGAAGAATAGGTTTAAGGGACTAGATTTGATAGACAGAGTGCCTGAAGAACTATGGACGGAGGTTCGTGACATTGTACAGGAGGGCAGCAATCACCACCATCCCAAAGAAAAAGACATACAAGAAAGCAAAGCGGCTGTCTGATGTGGCTTTACAAACAGCTGAGGAAAGAAAGAACGCAAAAAGCAAAGCTGAAAAGGAAAGATTTACCCAACTGAATGCAGATTTCCAGAGAACAGCAAGGAGAGATAAGGAGGCCTTCCTGAATGAACAATGCAAAGTAACAGAGGAAAACAATAGAATGGGAAGGACTAGAGAGCTCTTCAAGAAAACTGGAGAAAACAAAGCTGGTCATGATAAAAGACAAAAACGGTAGGGTCTTAACAGAAGCAGAAGAGATTAGGAAAAGGTGGCAAGAATACACAGAAGAACTATACAAGAAGGACCTCAATGTTCTTGACAACCACGATGGTGTGATTGCTGACCTCGAGCCAGACATCCTGGAGTGCAAAGTCAAATGGGCCTTAGAAAGCATTACTAACAACAAAGCTAGCGGAGATGACGGTATCCCAGCAGAGCTATTCAAAGTCCTAAAAGATGATGCTGTTAAAGTGCTACACTCAATATGCTAGTAAATTTGGAACCCACAACAGTGGCCACAGGATTGGAAAAGGTCAGTTTACATTCCAATCCCAAAGAAGGACAATGCCAAGGAAAGTTCAAGCTATTGCACAATTGGACTCATTTCACATGCTAGCAGGGTCATGCTAAAGATCCTACAAGCGAGACTTCAGCAGTACATGGATAGAGAACTGCGAGAAGTACAAGCTGGGTTTTGAAGAGGTAGAAGAACAAGAGATCAAATAGCCAACATTCGCTGGACTATGGAGAAAGCAAGAGAGTACCAGAAAAACATCTATTTCTGCTTCATTGACTACACTAAAGCCTTTGATTGTGCGGACCACAACAAACTGTAACAAGTCCTTAAAGAGATGGGAGTACCAGATCACCTCACATGTCTCCTGAGAAACCTGTATAAGGATCAAGAAGTGACAGTTAAAACTGGACATGGAACAACTGATTGGTTTAGAATAGGGAAAGGAGTACGGCAAGGATGTATATTGTCACCCTCCTTTTTTAATTTATATGCAGAGTACATCATACGAAATGCCAGCCTGGATGAATCACAAACTGGAATTAAGATTGCCAGGGAAAACATCAACAACCTCAGATATGCAGATGATACCACTGTAATGGTAGAAAGTGAAGAGGACCTCAAGAGCCTCTTACTGAAAATGAAAGGAGAGCACAAAAGTTGGCTTGAGACTCAACATCAAAAAAAACTAAGATCATGGCATCCGGCCCCATCACTCCTTGACAAATAAAAGGTGAAGTCATGGAAGCAGTGACAGACTTCACATTCCTGGGATCCAAGATCACTGTACACAGTGATGGCAGCCATGAAATTAAAAGATGCCGGCTCCTTGGGAGGAAAGCGATGGCAAACCTTGACAGCATAATAAAAAGTAGAGATATTACACTGCCAACAAAAGTCCACATAGTCAAAGTGATGGTATTCCCAGCACTAATGTATGGCTGCAAGAGCTGGACCATAAGGAAGGCCGAGCGCCGAAGAATAGATGCTTTTGAATTATGGTGCTGGAGAAGACTCTTGAGAGTCCCTTGGAACACAAGGAGATCAAATCAGTCAATCCTAAAAGAAATCAACCCTAACTATTCCCTGGAAGGCCAGATACTGAAACTGAAGCTCAAATACTTTGGCCACCAAATGAGCAGGGAGCACTCACTGCAGAAGACCCTGATGTTGGGAAAGACTGAAGGTAACAGAAGAAGGAGACGACAAAGGATGGGACTGTTACAGTGTTACTGATACAACCAACATGAAATTGAGCAAACTCCAGAGGATGGCGGAAGACAGGAGGGCCTGGCATGATGTGGTCCATGGGGTCACAAAGAGTCAGACTCAACTGTGCAACTGAACAACAGGAGTAAGGCCCGTTGTGGGAAGAAATACAACAGGCTCCAGAAAGAGGCTCCTGGCTGTGGCTGGTGGGATGATGGAGGGAAGGGGAAAATAGAGGGAGGCGAAATGTTAGAAAACCTTGCAAATCCAGGCTCACATTCGAAATGCTTCATTTCCTTCTGCTTAGCTATAAGGCAGGGCTGTCTCATTTTGCTGCCCCAAGTTGATAATATGGGAGAAGAGCGACATGGCAACAGGTATGCTTCCCTCCACCCCTGACTTATGTTGATTTGGGTCTATGCAGTGGCAGCTAAGGTAGAGAAGCACCTCCTCTTATGCTATGCTTTCTGGGTTCGAAGAGTCTGGAAAGTGGTTCCATAGCCAGTTACAGGGTTGCCAGCTCTGGGTTGGGGAATTCCTGTAGATTTGAGGGGTAGAGCCCGGAAAGGGCAGGGTTTGGGATGGAGAGGGACCTTAGCAGGGTATAATGCCATACAGTCCACTGCCCAAAGCAGCCATTTTCTCCAGGAGAACTGCTCTTGGAGATCTCCAGGTGCCGCCTGGAGGATGGCAATACTAAGGGAAGGGCCAGGTTTGTTGAAGGACTTCAGTGAGGTATAATACCATAGAGCTCACCCTCCAAATCAGCCATTTTCTCCATGGGGACTGATCTCTGTAGTCTGGAGATCAACTGTAATACAGAGGGATGACCAGGCCTTCCCCTTTTCCCCAACCCTTTCAATTCCAAAGCTGCTTCCTGTTTAACACTTTAACAGATTAACAGTTTAACTGACTCCCTGCTAATGCCCCATGGCCTCTTGGGACTCCCAACTTGGGAGTTGTAGTTGTAATTCCCTTTGCTATGGCTGCAGTAAAGTGAGCTGAGAACTGCAATTCCCAAGGTGCAACTCTCAAGGTGCAACATGGGGGTGTACAGAACAGCCCTTAAAATCAGTCTATGACACTTATTAACCTGCTAATGCTTTCATATACCACCTACACACATACACACACAAGTCTATTATCCAAGGCACAACTGACACCGTAAAAGGAAGCAACCATGTACCCTGTGCTTAAAAATTTCTCTCCTGAAAGCAAGTGGCTATTTACAAGCCTAACAGGGGAAACACCTAGCAAAACCAACCTGTCTTTAGGTATTTAAGATACATCCCCAATTCCAACAAGTCTTCTATATGACTTAAGCCATGAAGGTAGTTGGGCATACTGCAGAATGTAGAGCCAGCAACATTTAAAAAACTGAAGTTTGTAAAAAATAAATAAATCTTCTTTTGCTATAACCACTTCCATGTTTAGTTACATTAATCCATGCAAGCTGAGAAAACAAAGCCTTTGATGGTCTCTCTGAAGCTCTAATATTTGAAGCCACACAAGGCAATTAACCCAGCAAACTAGGAACATGACTAGCTAGGCTGTTATCAACCCCTAAACATAAGGCCCACTTAAATAGAGAAGCATTCCAAAGCAAAAGCTCATAATCTCACCAAAAAACTGCTATGAGTATTCCATGATGGTGCAGACAACAAATTATGTGCCAGTGATCATATGAGAAACTCCTGTCTTAATTTGTTCTATGTATGGATATATTTGTACAGATCAACGCTACGAGAGACCAATATGGCATTCCCAAGTTTACATTTATCTTCTCATATTTTAAAAACTGTGCTATCACATGCCCAATGCCAAGGACAAAGTTAATCACTAGAAGCCTCATGAAAGAAGAAAGATGATTTTATTTATTTGTTTATTCCACGTATATCCTGCCCTATCCCACGATGGGCTCAGGGCAGCTATTTTCTGAAGTCACCTACCATATCCATTCATGTATGACAAAATTACAAAATGACCTTAAAACCAACTTTCAAGAAAAGGGCACTCTAAGGCTTAAAATGGCCTTAAAACCAACTTTCAAGAAAAGGGCACTCTAAGGCTTGTCATCTACAACTACTACCTGCTCTGTGCTTACAGAAAGACACCTGTGAAAAACAGCAGCATTTTCTGGACTATACTATTTTCAGTTTAAGCATGATACCAATAGATCTAGCAATATGACCAAGCTGGCCTCCTTCAACAGAATACATGTGCAAGGCTTAAGACACACTGAAGACTGCAATACTTTTCAGGCACTATAAACCCTGTTGGTCCAATGACAAATGAAAAGAGCATTATAATCCTGGTTTGGACTACACGGATTACCCTCATTACAAACACCATCAGGCCAAATAACCACCCAAGCTAACACAAGTCATTCAATATGCTGCACAGCTTGTGGAAAATCACTCACATCATGGCTGAACAATATGCGAGTAGAGCAAGCTTACCATCTTGTAAATACCAGTTTAATTTTAAAAAATCTTCTACAACTTCGTTGAAAAGACTGAAAATTAAGACACAGACTAAGGAACGAAGGGAAAGGGGCGAGGAGATCTAATGAATTATTTCTGAATTCTCATCACTGTACTGCACAAGAGCTTTGAATCCTAAACAAAGCATTCAGCATTTGAATAACAATTTGAGCACCCTTGTATAATCAATACAAGATGTCCATCAATTTATGAACAGCATGGCTTCAGATATGCTCTGTGAAAGTGTTATGCTATTACACACATCTAACAGAGATAAGGCCCTTATCATTTAGATGATCTTGGTGTACTTCTGTTCTGGCACTGTGTGCTAAAGTAGGTATAGTCTACCTCAAACAGCAAAACTAATCACAGTAATAGTATTAAATGAACCCTTCCCCCAGGACCTATAGTTCTTACACATACAGCACATAGTATCCAAGACATCATGTCTTGTTTTCTCCAAAGACAATGCCTGCACACACCCTCCTGGTCTTTGGTTCTAACAAGATGAGGTGGATATCTGTGAAGAGGGAGGGAAGAGTTCCCTGGAAACTAAGTGTCCTGTAGTTCTCCATTCTTGGGCTTGGGGAGAGTAATAATGCATCAATACAATGAGATCAACTATATATGCCACCCCTCATATCCAAGAGCCCAACTCCTTCCATTATTTTGTCCCCCAGGTTCAGAGTATGTCCTAACAAAGCGGGATGGGAGAATAATCCACAAAGCATGATTTTCTTACTTTTGGGCAAAGGTTCGGAAGTCTCTTTGCTAATAGCAAGAACTTAACATTACTGAGACTGGCTCAAATGTTCTGCTCTGCTTCTTAGAGCACAGCTGTGGCTGCTAGTCATTTACCAGCATATGAACACTTGTGAGGATCAGTAATCATTTCCCATGCTCTCCACATGCACTTTAATGGTCTTAACAGAGACATTCTGTTGAGCAGGCCTCCTGCACAAGTTTTTATGGGTGCAATGTGTTTTGTCCTGCTTAAAGAAAAAGAGACACCTGTTTCCTCAACAGCCTGAAAGATCATTGAACTTGAGTCACTGTGACAAAGAGACTGTGTTGCAGGCCAAAGACATCTGATACCTCAAGAGGTTGACACCCCTGCTTTTACAAATAACTTTAAAAAACTAAACAATGGAACTTAATGTCTGCTGTCTTGACAGCTGAGGAAATATACACCCCAATATGACCCACTGCTGATGGAGAAAAGGGGGGAGAAAAAAGTAGAAAACAAGACTGTTAAAAACAAAATTAAAAACTCTACCTCATTAAGGCAAACCTATTTAAATATTTGGACCAGGTGATCTTATTTTCAGGAAGCCAAATTTCCTAACATTAGTGTAGATCAGATTCTATTTAATTTGGGTAGTCTGGAAGAAAAATTTGGTTAACTGGTTAAGTTGTTCAACTTCTAAGGTCCAGTCAAGTGTTCCTTGGTCTGAACATCAGCAAGAAGCAAGAATCCCTCTGATCAAACTAGGGGCTCCAGTTAATAAACTTTAATGTGTCAAACTTCTGAGTAGCCTCAAGTTACCTTACATATTCACATACTCATTAGGACCAAAAGGCCATCACTAGGAATGAGCATGAACTGGCTGATGAACTAAAGTTCGTCATGAATTTTGGCTGATTTGTGGTTCGCAACCAATGTTTATTAACTGAAGAACCAGCATGAACTTTCACAAATTTTGATACAGTTCATGAAAAACAGACCGCAGGGTATTAAATCCTTGCTTTCTGCACTTCATGAAAACAGCTGAGCAACAGGGAGATCCTCTATGGCTCAGCTGTTTTGGGCACAAATCTCAGAAACCCATTTCAGTCCGTATGTGAGCTGACTGGGTTTGTGGGGGGCTCATGGCTCAGTTTGTGGTTTGCCCACGAACAACATTTTTGTGGTTCGTGCCCATTCCAACCCATCACTACCAAAATAAGTTGAGTTCCTTAAGGGAGTGGAAACTTGGACTTCATTTTTCTGCCTGGGCTAGAAAAATTATTTTTACTCCATGGTTAATGGGGTTCCCTTGTATTTTTCCATATAAGTTCTCCTCCACATGGATTTGCCAGACGTATAGTCACTGCGGCACTTGTCTAAGTATGAGCTACTTTTAAAAATAGTGGATTGTAAGATGGGGTTTCATTCTTTAAGTTAAATCAGAGTTTTCAGCGTGCCATTTTCTGTCCAGAGTGCTTGAGATATGGGTTCAAAGTATAAACACAGAACACTGATAATTATTTGAATATTTTTAGTTAATAAGCATTCCATTAATAACATTCATACTTATAGGCAAATTTGCATGCATTCCCCTGAAAATCTGGAAAATATGCCAACAATATGAACAAGAAAGTTCTTGAATTGCCCAATTTTTGAACATCAGAAGTAGACAATATCAAAAGGGCACTGTAATCAATGACCAGTCAATGCACATTCTTCTGCTTAGAGACTGTGCACATTTCCTGGGCAATGTACAACACATTCATGACCGATTCATATTCCCCCAACATGGACTGCTAATGATCCATATTGACCGGGTTATGTGAAAGACTTGCTGTTTACATTCTCCATGCCTTGCTACAAATGTGAGGAGTCAGCAATGTTATGCACGCACCTATTTCACATCAAATGAATCAATGTAGGATGTATACAAGCTTAGGCCTGCAGATCTTGCCATTTGCCAAGCCAAAATGCAGCCCCCAAGTATCATAGCCCATCTGGTTCTTGGAACCCCCACCCATTTTCACAGTTCTAAGAAAACGAACACATTGCAGGCTTATGAGTCCACTGTAAGTGGTAACTGCTGTCAAATCACAGTCAATTTATGACAATACTCTAGGGCTTTCAGGGCAAGAGATGCAGAGATGTGTTTGCCATTGCTTGCCTCTGTCTAGCAACCCTGGACTTCCTTGGTGGTCTCCCAATCCAAGTACTAACCAGGACTGACATTGCTTAGTTTCCAAGCTTGGGCCAGCCTGGGCCATCCATTATTAATGGGAAAGTCCTGGCTTGGTTAAGGATGAGGTCAAGTAATTATTTTTGATAGTGTAAAGTAGGGGTGTCAAACATGTGGCCAGGGGCATCCAGGACTCTTATCAAGCTTGCAAGCAACTGGTACAAAAGAGGGAAGGCATCAGGTTAAGTGCTCAGACTCTAATCTGGGAGAACCAGATTTGATTCCTCACTCCCACTTGCAGCTGCTGGATGACCTTGGGCAAGCTATAATTCTGTCAGAGCTGTTCTCTCCAGGCTCTCTCAGCCCCACCTACCTCACAGGGTGTCTGTTGTGGGGAGGGGAAGGGAAAGGAGTTTGTAAGCTGCTCTGAGACTCCAAGTGAAGGGCAGGGTATAAATCCAATCTCCTCCTCCTCCTCTTCTTCTTCTTTGGGGGGAGCAGGTGCACTCATGTACACAGTAAGGTGTGTGCAGTCAAAGCTGTCAAGAAATGAAAGAATATGGCTAGGGGGTAGGTAGTTATCCCTTGGAAAAAACCTAGTCTTGCATATGATTAAACACATTTATGGGACTTTCGTGGATTCCTCAGTAAATCAATTCATTTCGTTTGCATTTTGAGCAAAAAATAATAATATTGATAATTAGATTTTCCTGTGTCATTTATAAAGTTTATATAGCTGGTACCTGGCATTACATTTTATGGCAGCTGTGGCCCAGCGTGACAAAGTAGCTTTTATATCAGATCTGGCCCTCCTAACAAACAAGTCTGACACCTCTGGAAAGGATGGTCCAATTCTGAAATTCCAGGCCAATTATTATGAGAAGCACATAGTTGTCAGAGCTGCTGTGCTACCAATCAGCCATGTCAAATTAACTAAATGTGGCATATGAAGCATTAACAAACCCCAGTGCATGTAGATGGTCCAGGCTTGTATACAGTGTACTTAACATTTTTTGCTAAACTTTTAACTTCACTAACATTTTTCAAATGCTTACATTAGAATTGGAAAATTTTCCCAGAAGGCCACATCACTGCAACTAAGCATGTTGAAGTTGCGTGTTCTTCTCAGGTTCAGACTCCTGAAGCCTCACAGCATTCCCTGCTACAAATGAAAACACTGCTGCAGAAGAAAAACAAACCTTTTAAATCTATCCTCTGCATTTTAACTGCCATATGGGCCTATGATGCCTTACATATCCCTGTTGTGATCTACTGTCACACCCCCTTTCTTTCTCGAAGCTATGCAATGGAGCATGCACTCAAATCTAGGTCACAAGGATGAAAGGAACATGATTAAACTAACTATTCCCATCTGAAAACAGCAAGGAATGCAAGCTTTGCTTCAGCTCTGAAACTAATCCTGATTTTGCAGCTTGTATTTTTAAGTGAGGTTTTTGTTTCCTTCAAATTTTATTTGAAAAACAAGGGAGATCAAATCTTAGGCACAAGACAATTTCTGCTCTCTCATCTTCTAAAGGCAGACTTCAGAAGTGTACTTCAATAAAAGTCACACTTGACCCCAATTTGGGTGGCCAACTTCACAATTCCAGGAGTCACTTGCTGGAGAGGGGCCTGGGGGGAATGCAGAAGACACAGCATGTTGTAACCAGAAAATGAGTACTCATGACACAGAGACAAAACTCCTCCACTCCACACCAGCTTACCACACACACCCCCTATCACCCACCCTCACTTTGAAGCCTTTAAGATCAGAGCTCAAAATCAGCATTTGGACTTTATCTTCTGAACCATGTAGTAGGCCAGAAAATTTTATGATTCTTACAGGGCCACAAGATTCCTACCTATTTCAGCTGAAACAAACTCAGCACAGGAAATCCTGAGGGGATTCATTTTCCAAAGTCATTTTAAGAGAAATTACAGCATGAATCAAGATTAAAACAGATTCAGGTGGGTAGCCGTGTTAGTCTGAAGCAACAGAGCAAAATTTGAGTCCAGTGGCACCTTTAAGACCAACAAAGTTTTATTCAAGGTATAAGCTTTTGTATGCACGCACACTTCCTCAGATGCACTGAAATGGAAGTTACCAGTCCATACATATAGGTAGCAGGTAAGCGGCAAATTAGCAAACATGATGAAGTTTAACAGATGCAAGGACCAAATAGGAATAACAAGCTTAGTTTATATGGTCACCATTTGTTTGAATTTAATTCCGGGGGGGGGGGGAACGTAGTGAAACAAATAGATCAAAATTGGAGACGGATGTGTAAATGTACCCTTAATTGTGGAACACTGAGAGTAATTAACTGAAACTGTTATTATGCTCCATCCATCTTCTCTCAAGCAAGATTAAAACAGCCACTATTTCATACGGAGGCGATGAGTCAAAATGTTATAGTTCAAACATAAAAGCCCTGATGGAAAAAGGCAGAGGGGAAACCGAAACGCCAACACTGAGTACAGCAACGGAGGAAACTGCAGTCTCACTCCTCCTGCCATACCCAGCATGCGCACGCAAACACAAGCACACACACAAAGAGAGAGCTTACACAACGCTCCTCCCATCCACACTGTCAGTCTGGCCTGGCCCTCAGCTGAACTGCCTGTGCTGACGTCAGCTGGCGACTGAGACAGCATTCCTAAACAGTTCAGATAAACCCACTGGTGGGAAGCTTAGAAAGCCCTCAGCTGTAGTGAAGAAAGCAAGGCTTGGCTGGAAGCCAGACTACTGAGCTCAGCATTTTGTAATGTACTTCCTTTTTGCTTAACAGCTTGCATAATGCCTCAGCCAACTCTGCCTTTAACCCTCTCGCCTCCTAACTTGAGTATAAATCAATCCTTTGAGGAGCAACACAGGATTTTGCAGGGGAAAAATGATCTATGCGAGGCCTGATCCAGCCACTGTTAAACATCTGAATTCCAGAGATTTTATAAGAGATTTAAACTGACATCGGCTCCAGCTTTTGCAGTGTTTCAACACATGCAAGTATGCACAGGGAATGTTTAACTTCCAGAAAGTGCTTAAGCATCTGCAAAGCCAGGGCAACTAATAACATAATTAGTAGTTGTACATAAGAAATGGCAAGACTGCTCTGCTCTCCAGCCTGTGTGTTTTGAGGCAAAGTTATCCTTAGCATTGCCACATTTGTTCAGTCATAAGTCTAGAAGACACACAGGATCATCATGGAGCTCCAAGTAATTCTGTTGGCTGCTTTGTCAAATGATGTCCCACCATCACAAAGACTTCAAAACTGGCACTAGAGACATGCCATTAATGCATTTATACCTCACTTTTCTTCCTCCAGGGAGCACAATGCAGCATACAGAAGGATTCCAAGGAGTCCTCCCATCCAACCTACTAAGACTACTGGATCCTATAACCTCCAATAACATGCAGGTTATACGTCTCACCATGTCCCCCAACAGTCAAGTCACACAACCCTTTCCCTTCTACAGTATCTCCATTTCCTTTCACTTCCCAACTCCTTGCCCTGCACAACAAAGCCAATATGAGCACATGGGCACGCGGACAGCAGCAACAAAAGCCACTGCATTCTTGACAAGAGACCATACTAGAAGCATACTTTTGTGGCTCCATCAATATACTATGCTTCAGGGAGCCGGTAAAGGTCTAATTCAGCATCTTGAATCTGTCCAGCTAAATGTCTTCAAAACAATGCAAAGGCTAGAGCCAGTTTGGTCTAGGGGTTAAGAGTGGTGGGCTCTAATCCGGAGAACCAGATTTGATTCCCCATTCCTCCATATGCAGACAGGTGGTGACTTTGGGTCAGTTACAATTCTCTCAGAGCTGTACTCTCACAGCTCCTCCAGCCCCACCTACCTCACAGGGTGTCTGTGGGGAGAGGAAAGGAAGGATATTGTAAGCCACTCTGAAACTCCAAGTGAAGGGCAGGATATAAATCTAACTCTTCTTCATCTACCACTTGACTTTTTCTATTTGCCAACAACACACCAGTTTGAGGTCTGCAAAATGCACCATCTCTGAAAGTTAGAAGAATATTATCTGCATTAAACTCACATTTACCACCCCTATGTATTTACTGAAATCCCTATGAATGCCTAATTGGTTCTAGAAAATATCAGTTCTGTGATACGTGAAGAAGTAAGGGTATTTAAATACCAGAGACTCAGCTAATGGCAACTGATAATGAATTCTTCCAGACAATAAGTGGAGTAGGTTATCCACTTTTCTGTGCTATTTCAAACATTAGTGTTCTGAATTATCATTTACTAGTGGCAAGGCCCGTTGCGTGGCCCAATGCAACGGGCGCTAGCTGGACTCCCCGTGTAGGGCCCGTTCCCCTCTGTGGCAGCGGTGGCCGGAGGGCTAGGCGAGGCCCGCCTCCCCTTCTGCACGTGGTCCCGCGGGGGGGGGTGCGGCAAGCAAGGGAGGGCATCTCCATCTTCGGGCCAGCCAGGTGCTTGTGGCCCCTTTCTCCAGGTGCACCTGCACGGCAAGGCCAGCTGCACCACCTCGTTCCCGCCATGCAAGGCATCAACTGCCCCAGTTGCTTACTGGGGGCGGGGTGGTCCTGCAGCGAGGGAGGCCATCGTGCAGCCTGGCCCATCAGCGGGCAGCCGCTGGAGCATCTGCCCGGCCCGGCGGCTGGAGGAAGACTGGGGTGAAGAGGCTGTGTGCTGGCTGTATGGGCAGGACAGAGCCCACGCCAGCCAATAGCCAGGGCTCAACTGTGAGCAGCAGCCCCCGTGGCCAGCCCATTTTGCCATGCATTTTTACCTTATTTGGGCATGCCTTATTTGGGCATTGCAGCCAACCACTACTCTTTTATATATAAGGAAAGGATATGGTGCAGAATTACCTCAGTCTGCCCATGTATGAAACAGCAGGATATACAGAGTACCTGGTTTGATTATCAAAAGGGTAAAAACCCCCAAAGAAATAACACTTCCTTAAGCACAATAATGCCTGATTTTCAAAACAAAATGATTATTTGACCTCTCTCTTTACCAGGCCAGCCAAAGAACTGAACTCCTATTTTTCAAAATTTTGTTTTACAACATGAACTAGTGTGAGTCCACACAACCTTTTTTTCTTTTCATAGGATTAAATCTTTTCTCCATACCAACAATTTTATGAAGTTTTACTAAAATCATCGCAACATTTACTACTATGTAAAAGCCTGGGGCAGGGTTAATGTTCTTCTGAGTGCAAGTCAAACTCTTTGGAAGCCATTCATACAGGGCATTATTATGCAAACTGTCAGCACAAAACCAAGTTAGCAAGTACTTTGTATTATCCCCTAGAAAGTCTGACTATAAAGCATTTCTGAGAAATGGAACTCACGTAGCATTTGTGGAAAAGTAGATCAGTTTAATCCTTCAGAATACTCAGAGCCATTTATATGAATACGTTTTCCCCACAGATGCTATAACTGTAACAACATACATCTCTTATTCCCCAAGACTGAGTATATTCAATACTGAATGTATACCGGGCAGAGTTACAATCCCCATAGCAAACGTAACTTTTAGATTTTTTATTTGTGGTTCCGATTTAGGGAGCCATTGTATATTAAAGAAAAAAGAAGCAGAAATAATGTCCTAGGCAATCTACTTCTTTGCCGCACGAATTAAATCCAGCCATCACATTAAGGTTGGGGAGGAACAACACAAAGGACACAACCCCAAGCTGAGCATCCTCAAATACTTCCAAGGTCAGGGAGCTCAAATTCATAGCAGAACCGCTTCTTCTGGCACATGCCATGCAGGCAAAATGCTTGACAGACCAACGGTCTGCTGATCCTTTTTTATGGTTTGGCTGGGAGAGTCTCATCACTGAACCACGTGCTCCTACTGCTCTTGGATTCACTTGCCACCTCTAACTACGAAGAGGCCAAATAAAAATGATTCTGATTATTCTGCAGAATCTACTGTCAGAATCCAAAAATGTTTGACCACATGTGGTGAAGCAGATGGCCCAAACAACCTTGCTCTGCGGGCTAAATAAATATGAGGCCGTAGAGGTTTGTGGTGGGATGGGGAGAAGTCCAGTGACCCATTTTGAGAACTATGTGGCTAAAACCAGAGCCGGCCCAAGGTCAGAGCAACCTTACGTCAAGCAATGAAAAGACAACCAGGAATGCTGGCTTTACAAAATAGGAGACTATCAAATAATGGCTTTTTCATATTCCTCTTTGTTAAAACACAACAAAAGTGCACACAGGTATTATGATACCTGATATGTCTTGCTTCTGAGGTTCCCCATATAGAAAGGGGTTTTTACTTACATGGCTTCTGAAGGAATTTGGGCCATGGTGACATGGATTCATATGAACTCAGAAGTACTTTAATGTATTCAAGTGACATAACTGGGCAGACCAATTATTGCTTTGGCACAGACAGCATCCATTTCTCAAATGCACCTTCCCTTCAAGAAGCTCAAGAAATATTCATGAGGTTATTCCATTTTATTCTCACATTACAATTCCATGTATTCTCTGAAGTATTTGCTTTTTGTTGTGAAACACTGGACTAGCTAAACTAGAGAGCCGGATCCAAAGCACAAACAGCTGAGCAGAGCAAGACTCTTCCGCCACCACCGAAATTCTGTTCAGGGGACAAAGGGCTCTCAGGCAGAGGGTGTATGTGTTAATGTGAGAATCAGTCCAAAATTACATCCCCTTCCTTCACAGCAAAAGGTCTGTTCTGCTGGAAAAGTACCTTCAGATCCAACCCAAAGATCTCACCCAGGTGTGGTAGGCCATTTCTATCAACTGAGGGGACCTACACAGCCTCCTATGACCCAGGCTTATTGTAAACTATGAATCTTCCACCCAGTTACCAGGTGTTCTAAAGGCAATGAGTATACAGGCTTTGGGTTTGCTGCTGTGAAGTACGTTTTATGGTGTACAAATATAATATGGAGATCACTGAGGCAGGAATTATATATTAACAACAAAGAAGGTTAGTTTAGCTTTATTATTACAGTCTTAAGACCAGCATACAATATAAAAATAAAGATTTATTTACAAGCTGGCTTCAAGGAACAGATCAGCAGCACAGGTCTCCAGGTAGACAAAAGAAAAACCCAGCTGAAGCACATCAATTTACAGAGTAGTTTCAACTTTCTGTAATTCTTCCAAGCATAAACACTATTATTGATTAGCCCCTAGGATGGATCCTAACAAACACACAGGATTCCACCCACACCAGCCTGCCCTTTTCCAAGAGCCAGACTAAATGACACAAGGTCTGCTCATTGCCAGAAACAGGCTTAACAATTGGGTACTCTATTCTCTGTCAGAAGTAGAGCCAAACCACTCCGGCCACACTACCAAGAAGGGCTACCCTTCACTCTGTCTGCTCTTTTCCTGAGCCAGACCTGAGAGGCAGAGCTGAACTCCTGCTGTGTTTCTCTCCAACATTCCATTCCCCTTCTCAAAGGTGACTGGATGCCAGAGCAGCACTCCCCACATTTTCCTTCTTCCCTTGCCCAGCTACAACCACAAAGACAGAGCAGCAATCCAGGAACAGGACATCACCACTTCAGAGATGGGGACACCTTCCCCTGGGCCACCATCATTTTACCTTACTCACCTGTCCTGGGTTGATGCTGTTAATGAGAAAGGGCCTAACTGCTTAAGTAGTGAAGCATTTTTCACACCCTTGCCTCATGCGCTCTCACAGCACCGATTGCCAAAAAAAGGAGCTTATACCTAGATGCCTTAAAGAGTTTCTAGAGGACAGCAATTTACTTTTCATGTGGTGCAATTCAGAGACTTTGATATTGCCAACAACTTGATTTGCAATCTTACATAAATGGCAAACTGTCATTAGATGTGCCAAGGATTTTAAAACAGCATAATAAATTGCTAGAGGGCATGTTTAAGTAGTATTAGCAACTGAAAGCTGCCAAGTAGATGGTTAGCATCTCATGAGAAAGACTGGGAGTCCTATGCTGCTGTTATGAAACCACCTTCAAACTGCAGGATCTTCCCATGTGCACACCTGTCAGTGATTCTTCACTGTTTTTTTTTAATTCAATATTGACTGGCCTGTCCAAATTAAGCAACAAAATCCAGTGATGCTGATAATCTTAAACCTGAAGGAACCCAAGAAATTCAGCCAGATTGCAATCAATTAGGTTCTTTTGCCTCTGAGATACTGCTTCCCAAGAAAGAGACTGGATACCAAAAAACAGAGATGGAACAGAACTTTCTATGCAGTGACTAATTGCCCTTATGAATGGGTTGTCAGAACCAATTCTTTCCTGGAAGTTTACTAGCAGACAGCATCGTCCCTAGAGACTTATACCCCTTAAGTTTGATTTGACTATCCACACACTTTTAAATAATTCTAATTCAATTTTGGTAGAACATCAATTTACATTATGGGGGAAAGTTCACACTGATATTTGAAAAACATTCTCCAGCCTTCATGAGGTCATTACTCAGAGCGTGAGGATGCCATAAGAACAGTGTGACCAGCTTTCATGTGGAAAGACTGCAGTTGTTGTAGTAAGAGAAGCTCTCAACACAGACTGACTAAGCCCATCTGTGGGTTACCATTGTGCTTTCTCCATAAGAATATATTTCATCTAGTTTTAAAACTCCCCCGGCCCCCATCATCCTCTACTCGTCTGCCTAACAATCTGGGAATTGGCTTCTGTGCACAGTGATCATAAGGCAGTGGTGGATTTTTCCTGTCTTCCCTGCCCCATTACACCAAAAAAAGTGATCCAGGAGACCGGTAGACAATATACAACTGTAGTGAGTTGTGGGAACAATAATCTCTTATGCCTTTACACTAGCAGAGCTTCTACTGCCAGCTGAAGTGCAGCCAGTGGAAGAGGCAGGAGGAGCAATTTTACCCACTTCCTCTTTCCTGCCACCACCACCCATGCTGCACGCCTTTATGGGTTCCCGTGCAGGAGGACATCACCTTTTCAGCACTTACAGAGGGTAACTTGGAGAAAAAACACTGACGGTGAGTAGGATCCAACTCAATGAAACTAGGAAGTGCTTATGTGGAGCCAGGAATTAGTGCATTAAAAATGAAAAATCAAGGTTGGCGTATTTTTGAGAAGTACCTTTTCCACCACGACCCGGATGGCCCAAGTTAGCCCAATCTCATCAGAGTTCAGAAACTAAGCAGGGTCAGCCGTGGTTAGTATTCGGATTGGGAGACCATCAAGGAAGTCCAGGGTTGCTAAGCTGAGGCAGGCTATGCCAAAACACCTCTGAACATCTCTTGCCTTGAAAATCCTATGGAGTCGTCATAAGCCGTCTGAAATTTGACGGCACTTTCCACCAGCTGCTCTCTTTTTAAACAAAGGACTTTTGCTTAAGTTCTATTTCATACACTGCATTAAGATTACATCCCTGTGAACATTAGTGCTTAACACCAAGCACTAGGGTTTAGGATTTAATGTGAAATAATAACAGTCCTGAGCCATGATGATGAATGAAGTTTCAGTTAAGAAATTAATAGCTGGGTATTAGCCTGCAAAGCAGTTATTTCTATTTCCTCCAGGAAGCATTTGTGCTTCTCGTCGTTCAAGTCTCCTTCATGACAAATCAAGGGCAGCATCATCAGTAAGCAAGACAGGCAGACGCTTTGAGCAATGGATTCTGTGTGCCATTACGGGAAGCAGTGGAGAAGGGGGAAGAGACAAGAACTCATCCATGAGACAGTGCACTAGGAAAATCTCGTGAATGGTCACTGAACCAAACACAAGCATGCTCTTCAGCCATCATCTCTTTTCAATGAACTTGAACAAGAGAACTTCCTGCTGAATTGTGTTCCATACTATCGAGTGGGTGGTAGTCGGTGCCACAAAACACTTTGGGCAGATCCTCACAGCACCACTTCACTTTTCGTCTCTAAAGACTGAAGAGTCTTGCAGCACTGTAAAAATACACAGATTATAGTGTGAACTTTAGATATAGCCACTGATTTCTCTTATTCTTCTTTCTCTCTTTTAAAAGTGGGATTTCTCCTTCGTTTCTTAGATTGCTCTTTGAAGAGAAATCAATGCACTCTGATATAACTTCAGTCCTTCCCATTGTTTTATGTTACACACCACAGGGTGGTGCACTAATAAAAAGATGGGGAGGGAAGACATTGCCTGTCTCTGAGCACCTACAGAGTGAAATTCTGAAAATTTTGCAGAACCTCCCTTCCTGCCTTCGAATTTCTCTTGGATCCAAATGTAACTGATTAGAACCTGACTCCAAATCCCTAAAAAAGAGAAGAAAAGAAACACGTTGTTGGATTTCAATGTTAAATCGGGTAAAAAGGGATTCAAAGAATTTCTCTTAAGTGTTTCTTTGTTGCAAAAGACTAACATGGTTACCCTAGTTGAATTTTGCACACAATTTCTTCCTACTCTTGGTAAGATTATGCAAATTTTTAAGCTTCAAAGGAGCTCCTACCTATTGGGCTTTTCTTCTAACAAGAAGATACAACAGAAGATCACACCATTGTATTCCAGTTCCATATTAGTCATCAAAATGGACTATAAAACATGGATTATAAAAATCCATGATGTTACTAGTGAGCATAAATTATTTACTGGGTCTTCAAATCCCAGATGATACCTAGTAACTGAACACTTATTTTTAAGTCCTTCATTTGTTTCAGGTGCACATTTTTCCTAGGCCTGAGATGTGCTGCTGTTGGTGCAAAATTCATAGGTTTCCACTGCAAGGCCAGCCTGCTGCCTTCAGGTCAAGTCTTGTTTTTTTGCACCAAATCCATTTCAAAATGGGCCAGCAGCTCTGGACAACTGGAACACACCATACATGTCACTCCACATTCCACTTTAAATGACAAGAATGAAGTCCCTGTTTCTATAAATTTCTCTGTTCTATATTACACACATGCACATTCCAGAACCATTCCAGTTTACAGAGATGTAAAATGTAAAAATTCATCCCTTGCAAAAGGAAAAAATGTACTTGTCAACCTCTCAACTAGAAATCTGATGCTAGTGTTATGTCAATATATTTAAAAAACTGTCCTTGAAAAGCTAAACTAAGACACGCAAAGATCATGAAAGTTCCCATGGATTTGAAATATTTCCCCAACATATTACACAAGGGGATGTAAGAGAGAGGTAGGGAACTGGTTCCCTTTCAGAAGGTCTTAAATCCACACAAGGTTCACTAGTATGGCTCTGCAGACACCAACAACAAATTTAAAACACTGGCATCATCTGGACGTCAGACAAAGGTTTTTGTTTCTTTGGGCCTTCAATACACTCATGCATTGGCCATTTTTCTCAGCTAGAGATGTTTGTGCATTTTGACTGCAGCTGCCATTTTTAGCATAAAGATTGCTGCCTTATGAATTTGTTTATATACACGCTTTAGACACCACAAAGTGGAAAGGCAAGGTAGGAATCTTGTAATAAAGTGCAGTTATAATAAAGTGCAACTGAAACAATCATTTCTGAAATTCCAAAACCTTTAATACCTTTGGACCCTTGAAAGAAACATCATCCCCAAATACCCTCCCCTCCCCATCCAATATAAGGAAAATATTTGATGTAGTTCAAGAAATAACTTGCATCCCCTATAGGAATAGAACCTGTAATTGCCTCTATAGCGAACCCGATTCAGTTCCCACATCCTTTTACATTGCTCCCATTACCCTACCATGTGCAGCTACCTGATTAGTCCCCTCTTACCTTCCTCAAGGAATTTGACTGACAACGATCTTAAAATTTTATTGTCTGATAAGTCCTCAGCAATTACCTCATCTGTTGCCAAATTCTTAGCTTATGTTTGGAAGCTAAGGGTAAGGGTGTATAAGTCATAACCTTTTTCTCGCATCCATCTGGATTGATATACTTCCAATTGAGTTCACTACTTCTGAAAAGTTCTAAAAATGATCCTCTGTTGGTAAATTGGTGTAACTTGTCATGATTTATTAATTTGCTTCATCAACCTATTCACTGTATTGCTTTCTCCTCTGTGCTGTGTCATGCCAATAATGGTCTATGTATGTATGTAACAAATAATTTGCACATACAAAGCAAAATGCTAATTAGGAACCTTTACCTGGACCTTACCCATAATGGGAGTCATCAGGAACACCCAATTAAAGAACCCTCAAAGTCAAACTTCAAGTGCCAAGTTTAATACTCCTCGTGTGTGGGACAAATGGAGAGCTCCAGTGTTAACATTCTCATCATTTCAGGATTCCCTACTACAGTACAGATGTTGGCTGAGTAAGGCAGGAAACTAACCGCTTCAATAGAATGAACACATGCCATCTTCAATGTTAATTTTAACCAATATGCTCAAAGCTGATCACACTCTAAAAATCAGTGATCCATACTTGTCTAATTTTATTTCCACAAGTCTTAGCCCAAAGACTTAATACAAGTTACTTCAAAAGCCACTGACTCTTTAAAAAACAACAACCAGTAAAATCCTAGCTTTAGTACCCACTCTCAATGCCAGCTCATGTAGCAAAGATTTTTACAACCCTTCCAGAAGACACTCCAACTTCAGCAAGCGTCACTGACAAGATACCACCTGTTCATGGAATTCAGTGATGATACAAAGGCATCTCCAGTACACAGTCAGCTACTGCTTCCAAAAACGACCAATGCTATTACTTAGTAGACACTCACAGGTTGCTCCTGTCCCTATTATTCTGCTGAGCTGTTGCCTCAAGCAGGGCACTGAAGCTGTCACGGCTATTTCCCCCAGCCTTTATTTACAAAGAATGAACTTCAAAAAGCACATTTCATGCTCTGCTGTCAAGCTCATATAGCCATTTCTGGCTTAAGCCTTCCATAACAGGTAACAATTACAGAAAACAAGAAACCAGATGTTTCATTACTACGTACGGATTCTCCTTGACAAAAAATGTCCATATATGGTCTCATTTATGGTACTTCCTACCAGCACACCCCTTCATCAGCATCATGTATGCTGAATTGAAGACCTTAGATAGCTTTGATCCAAAAGAGAAATAGAGGTTAAATATTGAAAGAGTGCTTACCATTACTGATGAGCCTGAATCACAAAAACAGCTATCTAGATTCTGCCTCCAAAGACTGACTTGGACTCCTTACAAGGCAGACTGCGTCTTGATGACCTCTGTCTCACTGAAGGCCATTAGCCATAAAGGAACAACTAAGAAACAGGGTCGCCAAAATGCTTTTGCATGTTCCAAAGTTATTCCACTGTGCAAATGGGCATATAAGAGAACATTATCCAATGTTTAAGACAGTCCTACAGTGCTATAGAATTTATGCTGCTTTCCAGGACAGGTTAGAGCAGTTTCCCTTCCTGAGACAAAAGAAAGGCAGCTTGAAAAGCCTCTCCCAAACTTTCTAAGAGCACATACAGCACATGCAAAGGGAACGGAAGAACGACAACTTCACCTGATGTTGTGTATTCCTGTCATGCAGAAGGCAAAACTGCACCAAGCAAGAGATAACCTGAGAGAAGTGTTTGGATCCAAACAACAGGATTTACTTTGAGATAGTTCTGCACTATTACTTAGTGCACTTCACCGAGACCTATCCACAACTTCTCTTCCCTTACAGTTTCCACATGAGAAACCGAAACCAAAGCTATTTGACTAAAAAGCTCTATTTAACAGTCCAACAAGATGCTCATGTGGAATTTGCAAGCTCTGCAGACTATCTGCAAAGTATATGGTATTAAAAATTCCCAGCCTCGTTCAGGCATAAACACATAATTGTTGCCATTATAACTTAAGTGACCTGCCAACCATTTTAAATTAATAAAAACTATGAAGCTGAAATTCACTTGTTTGTTTCCTCACACTTCACTATCATGTCAGAACTGGTATCAGCCTATAGGCCAGACCACTGCTGTTCTGTTTACAAGAAGCTCTTTCTGAGCTAGATCTTAGGGTGGCTCAAAGGCAAAGCTGGAGAGGGGGGAAAAATGAATTTTCAGTTCCTAGGCAGTAGACTAACATTTCTAGAAGCCTGGAAATTATCCAAGTCTGTCTAAAGGACCAGCTCATTTTACCCTTTGAAATGAGGAAATTCCGTCAGCTGTTCACAAGTAAACAGCTGACTGATTTGACAGAAAAACCCTTTCATATTGACTCAAGTGGGAAACACATTTTGTTCAGGGAACTTAACAGTTATGGTGGGGGAAAGTAGAAATTTAATATGTTCAATAGATGAGTCACCCCTAATATTAACCACGCACAGTGCAACAACAAAAATGGCAACTGAAGGAGATTTTCTTTTGGAGCTTAAACATTTGGAAATCAATAGGTGTGTGATGGCATGCAACTGTTTTGTGAGACTCTTAAGACTTGTTTAGCAGCAAATGGAAAGGGGTTTTGAGCAACTGAGCTTCATATTAAATTTTACAAAAAAACCCACACGAAAAGTCCTTTGGGTACGTGGGCAGCGTCTAAGCATCACCACCTATCAGATAGAGTGTATCTTTTCTCTGAGGATTCCTAGCACACATTATGAAATTCACAACATCCCTTGTAAGGGAGAGGCTTGGCTGAAAGAAGGTGACAGGGCCAATATCAAACAGTGAGCTTCCTGGCTGAGCGAGAATTTTAACTGGACTCTCCCCAACCCTCATTCAACATTCTAGTCACTACAGTGGTTAGTGACTACACAACACTGGCTCCATTATCCCTATTGAGAAAACAGAAAAGCTCTTCCACAGGAGCTCATTGTGTTCATCAACTTGCAGAACTTGAATTCTTCTATACAGATAAAGAGGTCATCAGATCGCCTGCCCCCCCCTCCCCAAAGTTCCAATAAATTTTGGTTTTTCAGGAGAAACAAGTTTAGAAATAGACACCAGCATTTCCATTTTTCACAATGCTTGAGGTTCTAATGTGTGCAGTTCAGACCCAAGTCAGGCCCAAGTCTTGCAAAGATCCCGCATACCTATGCTTAGCGAGTTATATGGTCACACAGCTTTTTATGCCTGCTTTACCTACCAGCTATGAAGAAGCAACATGCACATTAATCAACATATTGGCTTCAGTCCACAAGGATGTCATTACACAATTTAACTCCAATAGATTTAAAACAAGAGACATGAACATCCATGTGGGATATCTGGATACATTCAAACACCCACACAACATATGAACAGTGCTATCTTTGGGAACCATCCAGCCAAAGTTAAGCTTTTTTAAGTCACAG
The DNA here is from genome assembly GCA_029375565.1 of Gekko gecko. Classification (NCBI taxonomy): domain Eukaryota; kingdom Metazoa; phylum Chordata; class Lepidosauria; order Squamata; family Gekkonidae; genus Gekko; species Gekko gecko. The sequence goes on along the minus strand of JAPDNY010000007.1, from coordinate 41,377,164 downwards.
TGCTTTGAACAAGACAAATTTAAACATGTGCTTAAACCCTCCTGTAAGGTTCAATGACACTTAAATGCACCCAACTTACTTTATACAGTATTCAGAAATATTCTAGACAATTCATTCACATGTGGATACTTAAGTTCCAGACCTTTCAAGCATTAGACTTAAACTTGTCATTTTACCACAGTTCCAAATTAATCAAAATCAAGATGGTGACTAGCCCAAATGGGAAAGAAAAGCTGCCATGTATTATTCAACTTCTAAACAATATTGTAATGTACTTTAAAATTTCTCTTGCTCATGGATGAAGCTAGAACACATCAAATTACTCATGTCTGAATTACTACCTAACAATGTATAATCAATAAAGAAAACCCCCAATATTTAACATGCAGGATTACAGAAAGCTTTTAAATCCCAACATTTCCTAAAACTGTTAGCCAACTGTAAAAATCAAGAGTTGTCAAGTATTGCAACAATATAAATCCTTATGGTATCCTTTCATTGTGCACTGGCTTTCAAGAAAGCGAAAACGATTCCATATAATGAAAAATCACAATTAAGACTTATTTGCATTTTGTATTCGGTATCTAACAGTTCCACAGGCAGTGATATAAATGGTCTGGAGCAAAAATTATACTCAACACAGCAAAACATTTCCTTTTCTTCCTCACTGTGTGGCTATAGGATACATCCAACTTCTCAAAAATCAGTTGAGGATCAGGAAATACCATGGATTATCAGTGATGTAGAGCAGAAAATTCTCCACATAGAAAAATTTCCAATGCTGTATTTTTCTGTCCCACATAAATACAGTCTCAGTTTATCTATAGTTGTCAGGGCTGTTGTGCCGCAAATCAATCATGTCAGATAGGCTATGTGTGGGATACGAAGCATGGACAAACCGCAGTGCTTGTGCATGGCGTGTTTGCTTCCTTTTGCTAACACTACTTAAATATTTCCTTAATTTAAATATTTAAATCTTCCAACTCAAAACTTTCCCAGAAAACCCACATCACTGAAATCTGTATGAAATGCCTGCAAGTATATGGTGTAGTTGCTTCACAAAGATGGGGATGCTATGACCTTAGCAGGAGTATCATCAAAAGTAAAGGGAAAAGAAAGACAACTCAAAAAGAACTTCAATATAATTTCTTTGCATCACTGAATGCCCACTGGTTATTGTTTTATTAAAGCAGGATACCACCCTTTGCATCTCTATTTTATCAAGTAACAAATATCAACTGTTCATTACCCCAAATACAATGAAATCCCACAGAAGACCTTTAAAGGGAGCCGAACTATTACTGTTTGCCCTGAATCACGAAGTTAAGCAAGCTGCTAAATATTGCTTCCTACTTCCATTGACATCCTCTTACTGGCCTTGCATTTATGGCTGACTCAGCCAAAGATGAAACTAAAACCATAACCTAGTATTGTGAGCCAATGCTCTTCCAAGTATACAATACTAACTTTGATTTGCATCCCACGTACTCTTTACCAGCAAAGGAAAATGAAACTGCTGCCTTAGGAAAATGTTTCTTTCAAAACTGCACACGAGTTATTAAATGAGGAAGTCAGAGTTTGGGTACAGAGAGTGCGGGAATACTGCTGGAAAAACAGCAAGTGTTCGGCTTGCTCCCAAATTCCTCCTAAAAAAAAAAAGTTACCCTGCCTGATGTATGTTTCCACACCCCACAGTTCACATAAATGGCTACCAATAAAAGTGCTTGATGTGATGACATCAAGAAACAAGTGTGTTTAAACTTATGGGGGATGGAAATTTTGTTCTGGCAACGTACTCTGAGGCCATAATATGCAGTTCATCCCTCAGAGGCAGAATTACTATGAAAGCTTTATAGTACACAGCTGCAGGATGCTCAATAAAACAGCAATTTTTCCTCTTACACTTTCATCTTCAAGATGCCTTCCCTCAAATTCATGGAGCAGATCCTAATTTGGTCAGCCATTTTTTTCTTTTTTCTTTGCCTTGACTAAGCTTGACTACATTTTTAAAAAGCATAAAAGTTTAAGCTCATTCTTCCGAATGACGCATATTTCTCTCACATGAGAAGCTTAGACAGCAACATTTCACAAGAAATCAATAACATACTCATACCACCTGATGCAGTTTCCATATTTTCTAGAAAGATGCCTCCACCGATACTCAATAAAAATATGCTGCCCAACAGAGTTATGTGACGTTCCACCACCAAGTGCAAATGAGTGACAGCCCCATGACTGCACATTTGAGAACTCCAAAGTTGGGCTGTAAGGGATGCTTTGTACTTCTGTACTAATTAAAGCCAAGCTGCAACTGCATACCTTAATTGAAAGCTAGTTAAAGTACTGCGAACTTCACATTGCTGGCAGAACAGATACTTCTAATGCTGTATTCCAAGCAGTACCTAAAGGCACAGGAGGTACAGTGACATCATCTTGCACCCAACATCAGAAGCCCAAGATCACATGGCAGAGGCCCATGCTGCAAACTCCTTCCCATACCAGCATACCTCAAGTTCCCAGGAAAGTGGAGGAGAGAAAAAGGAAAAGAGAGAATGTTGGCATGGGAATGTACATTGCATGGAGCCAGTGTAAAATTTAAAAGGATAGAACTTTGTTGCCCAGCTCTTTACAATGACAGGGTAGAGAAGAACATTATTTGTGAATTGTGTTACAGTTGTACTATTGGCTTAATGGGCTTCATTGGCTATGCCCTAAAAGATTTCAGCATCCCTAACAGCCCAGCCTAGCCTGATCTTGTCAGAGCTTGGAAGCTAAGCAGGATCAGCTACAGGAGACCACCAAGGAAGATCAGGATTGCTAAGTAGGGGAAGGCAATTGCAAACTACCTCTACTCACCTTTTTTCTTGAAAACCCCATGAGAAGGAACTTCATGAGGTCGCTATTAGTTGTGAATTGACAGCACAGTTTACTTTTTGTAAAGTTCTCACTCAGCAATCAAGTCCGAGCTACTGTTTTAATTGTCCTTATGTCTTTGTATTTTAGCTCTGATTTTAATGAATGTGTTGGGGGGGTTAAAATGAGATATTATATATGTTTTTACAAGCCACCTTGGTGGCCCTTGTAAGGGCAGAAGGGCAATACAAATATTGTAAAATAAATAAATAAAAATACTTCCAGCTCCTACCCTGTATGCGGGTGTCGCAAGTCCTTTAAGATCTTCTGAAATGCATCTGTTACCATTACTAGCTAGAAGATTCATGAACTTCTTGCACAGATTCCACAAATTAGCTGCTTTTCATAACTGTAGTTAGTGTTTGTGCTCACTACTGGTCTGAGATAAAACAGTGGTCTGCTTTTAATTTTCACAGGCTTAGATCAAGTCCTCCCTTTCCAACTTGCAGGAACAGTTCTGCAGGTGGATGAAGTGAAAGGAGATTACTTGCAATTTCCCCCTCACACTGCAGACCCCCCACTGCACATAATGGAAGAACCCTGTTGAATCAGACCAGCAGTCCATCTAGTCCAGCATATCATTTCACACAGCAGCCAAACAGTTGCCCTGGAGGGCCAAACAAAGAAGACAGGGGTCAAGGCTTTCCCTGATGCTGCATCCTGGTACTGACATTCAGAGGTCTGCTGCCTCTGAAAGAAATTCCCTTTGCTCACCATGGCAAGTAGCCACTGATGGATCTAGCCTCCATGAATCTGTCTAGCTCCATTTTAAAGCAATCTAAGCTTGTGGCTATCAGTAAGTCCGCTGGCAGTGAATGCCAGAATTTAATTACCTGTTGAGTAAAGTAGTACTCTTTTGTTGTCCTCAACCTATTGCCTAAGAACTTCATTGGGTGTTGCCAAATTGTATTATGGGAGAGGCAGAAAAAGCTCTGCTTACTTTCTCTGTCTGATGCATATTCATAATGTCCTCTGTCTCTAGTGGGAGCAAGGGGGAAACATACAACTGTTTAAAGAAGAAAAGAGGCAGCAGTTGCCTCAGATTAGAGATGCTGTGAATGTCTCACACTACCACCCTTCATATTTTCCCTAGAGAGCCCCCACCCCCCACAAAATGAATGGATGATGCATAAGGGCACAGAAGCATTCCTGCACAGCTCCTTTAAATAAGCTCAGCACAGCAGAACTTTGCTCTGATTCCTCCAGCTACAGCCTACATGACTTGTTTGAACTTAATTCATTTTGTGACTGTACCCATTTATCCCATCCATTGCCTACTCAAATGGGAAGCCCACGGGATCAGAAAATGGACTTAGGTAAATTGTATTATCTTTTTTGCCCCTTTCTGCTTGTAATGTTTCAGTCCTTCGGTTAGATTTAATTTGTGACCAGCCTGTATTTAAATGAATTGTTTACAAAAGCAAGGAACAATTTAGCCCATTAACCAGTGGGGTGACAGAGCCAAAGTCATGTTATTTCTTAAACCAAATGAAGGTTGGGAACGCGGAGTTAAGATTACACTGACCAAGAATCAAAACCTGTAATTCCACAGGGAAAGGATAACCAGTCAGTAACTACCTTCACACAACAAGGAAAGCAACTGGCTTACATCCTAACCAAATTTTCCACAAGCAGAAACTTCCACTAGAGTAGAAGACAGAAGGCAGTATTTTTACCAGTTCCTACCTCCTACTGCAGACCCCACCGCAGTTCACCCTCCCTTTAGTGTTCCCCACAGAGAAGGAGATACAGGAAAGTTTGCTTCCAGATGTGTCACTGACTGTACTAGATAAGATCTCAGCCACTGTGGTTAAAACCTGGCTTCAATACAAGGCAGACTACATGTACAACCAGTCTGGCATCTCATGATCAAACACTGCAACAGTATCAGCTTAACACGTATTTCTATAGCTGATAGTCAAATATTTATAAATGCAATGCTTACACTGCAAGAATGCTCATCACAGTAAGCTATTTCTGTGATATACCGGCCACTGCCGGCACCATATTAACTAGTGGCTGGCAACAACAACAAAAGGCTACTAACAGTTCAAAGCCAACTAAAGTTATCAAAGACACTGATTCTTACAGATGCTAAGGCCTTCCTTCTCCAAGATCACATGGAATGAAAGACCATGGACAAATCACATTAATTTAGGCTTACGTGCTCCTTCCTCTACCACCTCACAATGCCTTGTGTGGAACTCTTTATTAGTATTAGTGAGTCTGATGCCAATTAACAAAGAAGAGTTAACTTAAAAAAACAGACAGGCTGTTAAAATGGAGAAGAGACAGATCAGCACATTCATCTAGTAGGTGACCTTCCAATGTATCTGGTTAGCTAACTCCTGTCATGAGAACTGAAACTTACTGACATGTTCTATTACATCCTCTCAATTAATATCAGGCCTCCTCAGACAGTATCCACATATACCAGCTTCAAAAACTGCTAGATGCATCACTTAAAATACAAAACAAACTCTTTTTACAATCGTAACGATATAAACTATGGTTTAATACATTTCAGATTTTAAAACTGTTGTAGTTGTGGACCTCTCAGAACTGATTTCAGAGCAAAAACCTGGTTTAACTAGAAGCCCTTGCAATAAGGGGTGAATAAATGTAGCCTCAAAAATACTCAGCATTTTGTAGAACAATGAAATGCTACAGGAACCCTTTTCAAAGAAAGGAGAGAAGAAAAATCAGTAAAGATGTATTAAGGTTTAAATGACTGATCTTTGATATATTTAAGAGCATTGACAATATCTTAAACACAAATTAAACATTATGGAGCTCACACACACACTATAGGAGTAAGCACATACTATGAACCAACAGGCCATAAATCAATAGGGGTTAAATGCAATCCTCTTTCCCTGCACGCAATACTCTCTACCTCTGGAGGTTGTGGGCTCAGGATAGGATCATTCCTTGGACTGGCCTCTGGCTGTACTTCAGCCTCTCTCTCTTGCTCAAGAGAGCAGGGAAACTTCCATTCATTCCCCAGTCCAGCTGACTGTGGAGTGGCTGAATTTCTGCTGCCTCCCATGGACGAGGACTGCCTTGGGACAGTCCCTGTTTTCCCACACTTTTTGGCCTTGGGGCAGCTGGGAACTGTAGGCCAACAGATGAAGAAGCCCCATTCAACTCAGTGAATGATACCCCTGCAGGCCCCTCTCTGGAACTATTAAATATGTAAGGCTGGTCTTATGTCAAGTCAGATTACTGGCCCATCTAAGCTCAATATTGTTAACTCTTGACTATAACTTGCTCTCCAAAGTCTCAGAGAAAGGTCTCAAGACCTGCAGTCCAATATTCTTTTAGCTGAAGATTCCAGGCACTGAACATCTGCATACAAAGCCGATGGCTTTAGTACTGAGACATAGTCCTTCTCTTAACTAACCTTATGACTACAACAGTGGTGTCACAGGTCAAATACTCAACTCCTTTTAAGCAAAGGGATCTATGCCTTTGGTATGCTTACCTAACATACAGGCCCACATAAGAAAGCTAAAGGAAGCAAAATAATATCAATACTCTTAAAGAATAGAATAACTTCACATGTCAAAAACATGGAGGAGTCCTGGTGGCATCCTTGAAATCACTTATAATATACTGCATGACAGTTGACCACACCTTTCACCACCTTTTTATTTTATTTATTTATTTGATTTATACCTGGCCCTCCCTGTGAAGGCAGGCTCAGGGCAGCTTTTAAAACAACTGTCAACAATCCCTGCTTGCAGCCTTCCAATAAGATGGAAACAAAAGAAATATGAACAGGGAGGGAACTGTAGTTACAAGTCGAGCAGCTACCAATGCTTAAGCAACATGCAACAGAAGCGGACTTATGGATTCAACATGTCTGCTCCAATAATGTATAAAGGAGAAGACAGGTCAACTTCATAGTAAGTGCAAACCTCTCCCCAGGTTGTGAGTCACCTTTCCGAAATCTCCCCTCCCCTGCTGCTTTTCTTTTTTGAACAAGCAGAGATGCTGTAAATAAAGTTGGCTTAGAGAAGAGCACTGGGAGAGCAAGAGGGGAGAAGGAAAGAGGCTCTGGGAAAGTTAGCAGCATGTTCAGTTTCCCCACCACCCCTTTGGCTCTAAAATAAAAACTAGACACTCACCCCTATTTTGTACATATTGGGCTAGAGGTTTAAACAAGTGTGTCTGCCAGTTACATGCAGTTTGAACCCGATAACATCAAAAGCCCATAGGCAACCCTGATCATGACAGTTAAGCCAGTGTGACAAAAAGTTTTTTTTTTAAATCCATTCTATGAAAGATACTGATGCATCCATTGCCTTTAGCTAAGGAAGACACTGATATATTTTGAGTACACCCATAACAAGCTGGAAGCAGCTGTGAATAAGAATCATATATGGATTTGAGACCAGAACACTCATACTCACTGAAACCTAGCAAATGCTGGAGACTGACATTTAGGAATGCACTGCTATGTTCAGCCCAAAATTCGAGGGTATACAGGTTCCCAAATAGAACTCCTGAACAATAAGGACCCAAACTCACAGCAGATGTTGAAAATGAAACTAAGACTCAGCCCATGTGCCACCACATAACTCACAAGGGAAGAAAAGCCACAGGACAGAGGACGTCGTGCGATAAGGCCTGGCTCCTGTTCAATCGATGTTTCCACCACAGATTTGCTCTCTGCTGCAAGTGCTGCTCACCTTGCTTCTGCACTACGATTTGACAGGAACTGGGGATGACACTAATGTGCTATTTGGAGTGTCATCTACTTTGAATTAAAAACTACTGGCAAAGAAGGATTTTAAGAGTCAGTCTCAATGCTACAACTCAATTTCTTGAAGTCTCCAAGTTGCTAACTTTCCTTCCAGGTCAGGTCCAGCATATAAGCATGCTAAACACACCCACTTCCCTGAGTTATGTGCCAAGGGAGCATACAAACATTGGATTGCATTAACACTCAAGAAGTTGTCCTGGCATCGAAACTGGATTAACTAGTAGGCAAAATTCTTACCAGCTCACCCCCTAGAAGCATTTTAAGTTGTGCAATATAAAATGATTTACCTATCATCAGCAGTCTGTTTTACTGCTGATTTCATATATGTACAGTCTACATAAACTCCACCCTGAACTTTGTGCCAGAAAATGAGCATTACACACATGCAGTCATCAGCAGAGAGATGTAACTGTGTGGAACCCTGCATTTAAATAAGGAGCAAATTATGAGATAAGTTTGACTTCAATAGTTTCTTCGGCTCCTACCAGCTCTCTAAACACTCTCATTTTAAATTGCTCATTTATGGGACTTCAATGGATGGGAGCATCAGCTGCTGTCACCACACCTGGCCAGACCTTAAGAACTGTTACACACTGCAAGACTTAGCACAGTGACTGGCAACCTAACAAACCACTTAAGACAGAGTCTGGGAATTTAGAACTGGTTAATGTAGCAACCTGAGCTAGCTCCAGGTATAAGCCTTTTGATGGTTGTTAACAGTTATGGACTCTGACCAAAGCCATAATCATAAAGTGTCATTCCAGCCCTTTCAGGAGCAACAAGGAAGTCACTGCTACTTCCCTTCACTGCAAGTAATGGCAGGCACAGGCACTGCCAAAACAGGGCCCCACAGCAGGCTGTAGCACCCTAGAGATCCCAACTGTAACAGACAGCCACAAGCTTCTGTACGGCCCATCAGAGGTTCTTGTGTGAGCTGGAAGGCCGCCACCCCATCTCAACTTGCTTAATATCACAGCCAAAATAAAAACTTCTAGAAACTGACAGCAGTATGTTTGCTTATGAAAGCTAAAACAAAAAATACCATTCGTTAGCCTCCGAGAACTTAAAAGAAAGCAATAATACAGAAGTTTGGCTGGAAGCAGAATTATTGTCTTAACTTAGGTAGAAAGCACAATTATGTCTCCTCTGAACAGCAAAGTTAAGTTGCTTTTAAGGTTTTCATGGCAAAGACTGGCATTTTGAGCCATGGTAGAGCAGTCAATGGTGCTAAGAGGCAGGATACCTAGGAAATGCTGCAACAGAACCTGTCATTTAACTACTACCCTGGTGGTAACTGCTACACACATTACTCTACCTTACAGCTTGACAGCTTTTCGAAAAATTGCAAGGCTTATCAAAACCAGTTATGACACAACGGTCACAGCTAGCCTGGTGTGGCCAAGGCTCAACCCAGGGGCCTAGAGGTGCAAGAAACCCATCCCCACCATAAACACAAGCCAGGGAACAAAGGCAATACTAATTTCCCCAACAGCAAACAATGTTGTAATGCTTCGAAGCAGTTTGGGACGATAGGTTGTCGCTCTACAATACAGCAGGCCTAAAGTGACAGAAATACACTGTCCATAAATACTAAAACAGAAATGTTATTTGATAGAAATATCAAACACTGCAAACCAGAATAGGCAAAAAAGGGGCTCAAAACTCCATCAGGGCAGATAACAGGTCTGATTAAATCCTGCCCAAAGACTGATTCATTAAATCATTTGCTGATCCTTATCTGTGGGGAACATCAGCAAAAAGCAACATCCATTTGCTCCACTGGTAATCAATGACCACATTTCACACTTGCTGGACCTTATTGTAAGAAGGAATCTACATTCCCTGTCATACAAAAGGGCTAACAAGGTTTTTTTACACAAATACCCCAGAAGTTTAGGGCTATTACAAACTTGCTGTAGTACCACAGCTAAATCATATTTACCAAAACTCTAGCATCCTGAAATAAGTGCTTAAAGAAAAAACTATAGTGCAATTTCTGGTTATCACCTTCGTAAATGTACAATATCCACTGACAGTTACAAGAGAAATGCATCGTGATGCAGACACTGCCCTTTGTGCCTTATATGAACGTAGCCAAACAACTTAGTTTCATACTGTTTGCACAGTGATATATCGTTTAAAACTTTGCCCTGCCCAAAGTTTAGAATGGTCCTGGGATTATAGCTTTCCCTTCACAGCTTCATCAACATTTCTGGAGTCTGTAGATGGAACCTGAAATTAATGTATTAAGTAAGACTTATCTTCTGGGTGCTACATATAATTCTTTAGTTTTCAGAAATAAGATGAACATGCTCATAAGACAAGTTTGTCTGACCTATGGTGTTGATGATACAGTCTGACCGGGAAATCTTAATGTACAGGTTTTAAAAAGTAAAACAGATTCAGTATAAATATTTAAAAGGCACGCATATTAAGACAAGCATCTCATATACAATATGTCAGTTTTGCAATTTTTATTCTAATGTACAGCTCAAAACACATGTACATCATCATCATCTCAGCAAAAAAAAGTTGTTGGGTAGGATTAAAGATGTCACCTTCCCAATATCTGTGCTATAATACTAACTTTTGTTAATGTCATGGTGCAGAACTCATGCTACACTACGTAGAAAAAACACACACTATAGATATCGAGCATGAACATTAAAGAAGGCTGACTTGCAATATAAATGGTGTTCTTTTTGCATGTACATTACTACACAAACCTATTTCTACTCTCGCTTTTCAGCCAGTCTGCTTCAATGCAACTCACAACAGAATACCAAAAGTGAGGACAAACCATAAATTCCTAATACTTAATTATACCACCAGTTTATAAGACCAGATAACTAAAATCTGCTCACAGAAAAATCAAGTAATGAAATGAAAACAGGCAGATGTCCTATGGATCTGAAACAGGCTATTCATTTATAGTTTTTGCTCTAAACAAAGCCTTAATGAACCTTAACAAACCTTAGTGTTTGCTGTAGGAAAGAATTTGTGATTTGGAAAATTTCAGCATCTGCTTTGCTCATCCCTCACCACACCCCATAGACACTCACATCTAAACAGTGCTGAGAAATACCAAGTTTCCATACATTAGTAGCCCAGAGAGATTTCAACATTTCATGTAAGAAAGAAACAAAAGTGTACTTGTAGTGTGCAGCATTCACTGCACATTTATTAAAGTGTTCCAGAAGCTGCCGTGGATACAAGATTATATTTATGCATATTTTCCCCTGTTCAGATTGACCTTTGCCAGCATCATCCAGCGCCCCTCCCCTTTCCAAGGCGACACAAGTTATTTTTTCCTCCTTTCACTGAGTTCTCAATGAGGCCTCTTCTACATGCTGAAAGCAAGCAAAGCAAAGCCCATGCTGGGTGTCTGTCTCCTGGAGAAGATTGCATCTTTTATTTATCACCCCTTGGCTTTATTTTCACAGTGAATTCCTAGCTTAAATGTAATCAGCCAAGAAACCCTCCCTACATGCACTCCTGTCATTCCTCATCCCCTGCAAGTGGAGTCAAGCAGAGGCAAAAAAAAAAAAGCCCTTGGCAATGCCAGCCAAACCAGAAAGAGGTTCAGTTCTGGTGGATGCCACCGCTAAATAAAGAGATGCCTCAATCCCTGCTAGAGGGACAGACCCAGAAGTCTGGAGGAATGTTAATTAGAACTTAGAAGACTGCCCAGAGCTAAACCATTTGCAGGCAGAAGGGAAAGGCACCATTACAGAGTGCATGAAGTCTGTCTCACAGTCCAGCAATTCTGCACAAACCCGAGCTGGCTTTGACTTTCATTTAAAGACGGAGAAAGATGCCCTCCTCCCACCCCCCACAGAAGGTACACTGGCACTGCTAAACTAAAACCTCACCAACGATGAGCGCCCACATCTTTACACTTCGAGTGATAGTAGCCACAAGAAAATGGAGATCTTGTGAAGAAGGTATAACGAGAGAGTGATAGTGCTTAGCTTAGTGGGTTCCAACCCGTACGTGGTCAAATGCTGGGGGGCAGCTGGGCAGAACCACAGGCTCTATTTAAAGTTTCACAGTGGAGCAAGCTGGGTTAAGTCTGAGAAGCAAGCAAAATCGAGTTGTGCAGCTTTAAAACCACCAGCTCTCCTTCCCCTTTGTCAGATCCTTGCTATTTTGCAGGCAATGAAAAGCAATGAAAGAGCCTCTTTTGTTCGGTTCTCCCCTTTTCATGGAGCAATAGAAAACTGAAAAGGACACAAACAAACATGAAAATGAGAAAGTGCCAGGTCCTCCCTGGGGGAGGGGGCAAACCTGAAGGCCACTGGAGATGTGCAGACAAACACAAACCTCTGGAAACAGGGCAACAACAAAAGATCCAGCTTCACAGAGACCAACCAGGAAGTTTTCTAACAGAAATAACCACCCATCCGCCTATTTCCAGAAACAGAGACTTATTCCCATAGCCCAGAAAAAGAGAAAGCCAGACACACAGAAAGCCTCTCATCCTCCACCCCCCCACACACTGAGAGAAGTAGCCCCTCACGGGAGAGAAGGAAAAGGGGGGAACTACCTGCCGGAGCCCTTTATTTTAAACCAAGTTTTGGAGGGGGAGCCTTATTTCCCAGAGAGAATTAAAACCAGGGTTCAGAGGAAAAGAATTTGGGTTCAGAAAAAAGAGCAGCATTTCCCCTGTTTGCAGGGGGGAGGGAGGGGGAGAAGGAAGGAAAAAAACCCGGCCACCTCCTAAAGCTATTTGGCAGCATCCTAGATGTCTCTGCCTTCCTGCACAGCAGTCCCCCTGGGCAGCACCCTTCCCCCTCTCCTCAGACAAGCCGCCTTTCAGCCCCAGTTCCATCAGTAACCTGACAGCTTTATGACCCAATGACCTACCCCCAGTGCCACCAACAACAAAACCCAGAAGGACAAGAGCGACTGAACGAGAGAGAGGGTGAGAGCGACAGACAGACAGAGAGGCTCGCAGGAGCGCCCAAGGAGTCTGTGCAAAGCCAATGGTGGATTTCATTGCCTCCTCAAGTGCTGCTGTCCTAGAAATGTCTTTGTTTGGAGACTCCAACCTCTCTCCTGGCAAACCCAAGCGATAAGGAGGCATTCCGCCCCCCCCCTCCCCTGGGGGCTCCTTCTGCTGATTCACTTCCATTCACACTATCTGGTGCTGGAAAACGGGGGGGGGGGGTGGAGAGCCAGAGGAGAAAAGACAATCGAAACACTGTAGAGAAGAATATTTAGATAATATAGAAGGAATGTAACAGAAAAAGGGGAAGATGCAGGGCAGGAGGGGACCAGCCACTAGCGTACGATAATAACGTTCAGAAGCAGGTTAGAAAAAACTGGGCACAGAAGGAGGAGAAGGAAATGGGATGTTTTGTGTGTTTTGTCTGGACGCGAGACAGAAAGGATTATGCGCGGAAGCTTAATGGCAGGCGATTTAAAGGGGGGGAGAGAGAGGAAGGGCTCGCTGTGGCGAGAGTGCGTGCGGGGCAAAGAGCTACTGGGATGGTCTGGATTCTTAGAATACTAGCGGGGGGGGCGGCACTGGGGGAAAATCCAACGAATAAAACGGGACGACAGGCCCAGGGGGAGCAAGTACGGGGGACCCAGAGCGGCACGGCTGTGCAGGTGGATGAACCGGGGAGGAGAAATTAATGCCCCCCCCGCACCCCGCCCAGCAAGTCTAGAGAGCGTGAGAGGGGGACCGCGCAGAAGGCACCGAGCCCGCGACTCGCAGCCCAGCGGCTGGAAGAGAAAGCAGAAGGCGCCCGTGTCTGCCCGTCTCTCCTTCCCCCCTCCCCCCGCACCCCACCCCACCCTCCCCTCGCCGGCCGAGTGACTCACCGACTTGCAGGACGTTGTCGACGCAGCCGCCGTCGAGCAGAGCGATCCCCCTGCGGAAAGGCAAGCGGTTCTCATCGGCCGCGGCGTCCGCTGCCCCGCCGCTGCCCCCGCCGCCCCCGGCCGCGGCGCCGTTGTTGGTGCCGCTGTTGCTGGCCGCGACGGCCGAGGCGGTGCCGGCGGCGGTGCCCGTGGACCCGACGGCGCTAGATCCCCCGCCAGGAGTGGCGGCGGCGGCCACCGAGGCGTTGCTGGCGGCGGCGTCCTCGGCAGCGGCGCCGGTGTTGAAGGAGGAGTACATGCAGATCTCCCTCTCGCTGCGGGGGAAGGACCAGTAGACGATGCGGCGCTGGACGGGCTCCGGGATGCGCTCGAACCGCTCCTCCACCCGCTGGAACGGCCACTTCTCCGCCACGCGCCGCGCCGCGATGTCCAGCAGCGACTCCGGGCTCTGCGTCTTGCCCAGCGGCAGCACCCCCAGAGCGGCATAGGCGGCGGCGAGGGCGGGCGAGAAGGCGATAGCCGCCGAAGAGGAGGCGGCGGCGGCGGCGCCAGCAGAGGAGGAGGGTCCCGCGACGCACAGCGCGCCGCCGCCACCCAGGCCTCCTTCGCCGCCGCCACCAATCGCCCGCTGGCCTGGCCTGCACCCGGCGCCGTAGCCAGGTCTGCAGCAGAGGCGCTTGGCGGGGAGAGGGAGCTGACCGCGCTCCGCCATGATCGCGCCGCTTCTAAACAGACAGCGGAAGTGGCTGTATTCTATAAACGGCACCAGGAAGCCTGCGAGAGGCTGCCGGAGAGTAGGCTCCGCCTCTTTCTTCCACATATGGGCAGGTGGGCGGGACCAACCGCCGAGCACGCAGACTGAGGGGAGCAAAGGGGCGGGGATATGCAAAAACCAGAGGGAGAAAGAGGCCACAAACATAAATAGAACGGGCCCCGAGGCCGTGTGCTCAGCGCGTCAGCGGTGACGGGGCGGAGAAGAGGAGGGAGGAGGTCGAGTCGGAGGCCTGCGCTGCACAGATGATCGTTCGGAGAGGGGGTGGGGCAATCCACACCCACCCGCTGATTTCCTTCTCTGTCTGTCTGTCCTCTTATTCCCTCACACCGCCTCCCCCCCCGTCTCCTCCCAAGGGTCTCTTACGTACACACGCCGGAGCCCTCCCCCGGACGCGCCTCACGCGTGTTGCTCGTGGTGGGAAAAGGAGGCGGGGCCTGCCGGCTCCCTTTTGTGGCACCATATAGGGAAATGGAATGTGGGGGTGGGGCGCGGTCTTTCAATCCGGTCGTTTCGCTCTCTCGCGCTGGTGGGGCGGAGTCAACAAAAAGAGGCTCGGCGAAAAACGTCATGCTCACGGGACGGAGAAATACGGTACAAGCCTGTCGGCCGATTAACCGCCTCTCCCGCGCCTGGAGCTTGAGAGAAGCGGCCCGGGCGGGAAGCGGGCGAGGAAGGAACGCGGCGCCCGTTAGACGGCGTCTTTCGGAGGACGAGGAGACAGAAGGCGGCCGGAGCGGGGCTCCTGGGTCGGTTTCTGAAGCAGTTCGCAAGCAGGTGGGTCATTGAGGATCCCTGGTTTTGAGGACGGTTTGGTGGAGGGGAGGGGGGGCTTTTGAGAGGTTTCTGTGGCCGAGAAAGGGAGTGAGTCGAGATTTAGATTATTATATGATTCACTTTTGTGTCAGAATAGGGGGGAGAAAGAAAGTTCTGGCGGCGGCTTAGGCCGGTGGCCCCTTCTGTCAGCCCGGTAGGGGAGATCCGCGCGTGGCGCCCGCGAGGAAGATCTTTTCGTTTTGATGAAGGCGATGGAAAACGGAGACGGCGGTCTCCTCGTCCGCCCTGTCGAGAAAGAGAGCGTCGCCAAGGGGCTGGGAGAGTCGGGAAGAGGTCTTTCTCCTGCCCCGCACACTTAAGTCCTGCTGCACACCGTGCAAAGGACGAAGTTTGCAGGGCTGTGGCTCTTTGCGCAGTTGGCCCGTGTGTCGCCAGCCGAGGTGAGCGGGCTTGAGCCTGCCTGCACGGGGTCTGTCACGACGCTAGTAGTGGGAGTTCGTTCAAGTTCTGCCTGCAAGAGAAGCGTCCATGGGCAGCGAGGACCGCTCCTTCTGGAATGGCCGCGGGAACGCTTATGGCTCCTTTGAAGTCCTTCCTAAACCAGAGCCCTCTTCGTCTGATGCGTGAAATGTTATCCTCCCTTGGCAGGCGCGGACACAAGGATATAGAGCCGGAAATGTAAACAGTGGGGGCAAGAGGTGACAAATGCCTGTGACATTTCTTGCGAAGCTTCAGTTGTTTGCGGGATCAACACAATCGCCGCTAGCCACGGCACTGATGGGCGATAACTCAAATTAGCATAGCAAAGCCAGGAAGATTAACACCTGTGGCTGGCCAGAAAGTAACGGGACCGAACTTGAGTAACCTTGAATGGGCTTTCCACTCCAGGCATAATAGCGACTTCAGAGGACCCATTAAGTAGCTGCCGTCATGTTATTCCAAACCTCATCATTCTACTTACTTATATTGCTTTTAATAGGTTTACAACCTGGTTGGATCACTTCTGTTGTTTTCATTTAGTGGTCAGTGTTACTATTGAGATATATTTTGTCAGCTACCCTGTTATCCAAGAACTGTTTTTCAGATCAGGGCAGATTCATAGGAACGGCCCCATTTTTTCTGGCTTCTTCTCTTTGAAATATTATTTTTGCAATAGATTAATAAATATGAGGTTGGGTTAATGGTAGGTTCCTAAATATCTTGCTCCCAGGGGAAAAGAGAGAAGTAGTAATATAGCTCCAATTGGAATAGGTTTGAAAAAGTGATAACAGTAAAAAGTTTGTTACCATTTTTCTTCACTTTTTTAGCATTGCTCTTTTTCATTCAACTCTATTATCCTCCAGCATTTGGCAGTGCTTGTTCCGTCATTAAACTTGGTAGTTAATAGGAAGGGAATCACAGATTATACAGTCACATATCTCCATTGAAGGGCTGCAAAAATAAGAGTTAAGTAAATGGGAGAACAAATTAAAGTCCAGAAGCTGCAAAAAATCCCAAACCTCGATTAAAATTATGTCTGAATTTAATATAAACATATTCAATTCCATACAGTCACAACAAATCAAATCCTTACACTCTGTTTTTTTTGCATAAAAGTATTTACCCGAGGGCACAAATATCTGGCTTTTATGGCATGGTCATACAGTTCTGCAAACTATGGATTGCAGAACTGTGAAGGAACCCCATGGTACATGTATTCTCTTGTCCATTTCCTCTCATTCCTGCCTTTCCTTTAAGATCCTGATTATGGTTTGGAGGGCAAGTGCTAAACATAGTTTGCCTGACCACTAAACCCCTCCCACCTATATGTAATGGCTGAGGACGTCTTGTTTCGCTGTATCTGAAGAAGTGTGCGTGCACACCAAAACTTATAACTCAAATAAAACTTTGCTAGTCTTTAAGGTGCTCCCAGACTTAAACTTTGTTCTGCTGCTTCAGACCAGCATGGCTACCCACCTGAATCTATAGTTTGCCCATGGGAGCTTCATGGCAAACGTTCATTGTACTAAATCTATTGGTTAAAAACGCACACACAAGGAAAAGGGGAGAGATAAGCTAGTCTTGCAAGCCATGATTATATGCAGTGTTCCCTCTAAGTTGAGTTAGTGTGAGCTAGCTCACACTTTTTTAGCCTCCAGCTCATAGATTTCTGTCTTAGCTCAGGAAGGATGGCTCCAGAGCAAACTAATTTATGTAGCAGCCAAATTGCTTGCTCACAGCTTTAATGCCAGTAGCTCACAAAATAGAATTTTTGCTCCCAAGACTCCATAGCTTAGTGGGAATACTGGTTATATGTACTGTTTATGAACTGATATTGTAATATTAAACTGATAGTTTACATATTGTTTGTACAATAACATGGATGCTGGTTTTCCTTCTCTGGTGGAATGGGCCTGTTCTGGCCTGCAGGCCCTGTTCCCCCCTGCCCTCCAAGGTTCTCCCAACACCTGGAGAGGCTTTTCTCTCTGTCTAGTAACCTGCCACCACCACCTGACCTTTGCAGGAATTGCCCACTGGGAGGGTCAGGACTCCCAGCTTCCCTTCCAAGTTCTGTGGCTTTTCCTCTGTGCATCCTGCTGCTCAGCATCTGGTCACCACAGGGACATTTTACTGCCTTGTGTGCCCCTGGAGGAATAGCCACTTGCCAACTGCCTGCCTTCCCTCTGGTGATCCTTTTAAAATACCATATCCATGAACAGTGGAGGTCTATGTGGTACAGAAAACCATTACCAGCATCAAAAGTTATAATGTATTTATTAAAAATAAAATGTTCACAAGCATGCTTTTAGCACAGCACGTGATTGAGCAAGGGAATCAAAAGAAATGGGTGAAATGCAATTCCTCTGTCCCTCATTCTATACATGTCCTATATTAAAATATAGGACAAGGTCCTTTTGCTTAGGAAGTTACAGATCTCTACAGAGTCACCATTACCTTGCAGATTTCTCCAGGCCAGCACATGGTCAAAATAGCTGCCTCCTCAGTTGAGCGTTCTGTCTGTTCTCATGGCCTCAGCACCCAAAGAAAGAGAGCTTTCTTCTTGCTCCCCTGAGCTTTATCACCAGGTTAAGGAAGCTTTTCCTGATATCTCCAGAAATTTCTTCCTGAAGACTTTCTAGCCTTAATTCCCTGCCTGGAAGGTGGGGGGATGGGGGGGACAGTTTCACCATCTCATTGTCTAGACCTATTCCCGTATGAAAGTGGGGTGAGGTAAGTCTGGAAAGCAATTGAACACATGTCCCCCTTCCTGCCTATTCTCTGCCCAGAGGAAAAAACTTTTAAAACTCAGAGTGAGGGTTTTGCTTATTTCAAACCTCCAAAGAAAAAAATGCAATTCTTCACACCTTCTATAGAGAAAATATTATTCTGAGGAACTACTGCTCCTGTTTGTGGAAAGTTATGAGCAATGCATTTTCTAGTAAGTTTTCTTGCTTAGTGTCCTTATATATGTACAGAGAGAGCTAAAGGAAAATCCTTAATTTCACAAACCACCTTAATAGTACCCCTGTCTGTCAGCAGATATAAATTAGGGCATATATGTTTTATTTCTTTTTGATTGAACATAAGAACGTAAAAGAAGCCAATGGTGGATCAGGCCATCCAATCGAACACTCTGTCACACCGTGGCCAAAAATACCAGGTGCCATCAGGAGGTCCACCAGTGGGGCCAGGACACTGGAAGCCCACCCACTGTTGCCTCCCCAGCACCAAGAATACAGAGCATCTCTTGCCCCAGACTGAGAGGTCCTATCTGTACCTTGTGGCTAATAGCCACTGATGGACCTCCGCTCCATATGTTTATCCAAGTTTATCAGGCTGCATCTAAATTTAGAATATGCCAATGTACAGTTGGCTACTGTCCTCAGTTTGCATCTTTCAGATGCACATGCACTGAGCCAGTTTGGTGTGGTTAAGTGCGCGGACTCTAATCTGGGAGAACCGGGTTTGATTCCCCACTCTTCCATTTGCACCTGCTGATTGTGACCTTGGGTCAGTCACAAGCTCTGGCACAGCTTTTCTTGAAAAAGAGCAGTTTCTATCAGAGCTCTCTTAGACCCACCTACCTCACAAGGTGTCCATTGTGGGGAGGGGAAAGGAGTTTGTAAGCCGCTCTGAGACTTTGGGTAGTGAAGGGCAGGGTATAAATCCAGTCTCCTCTTCTTCATTAAAATACTTGCAAAAAGGAATCTTACTGCAGCCATGTGATTGCATAACATTTATATTTATATAGTTATCATTGCTCCATATGCATGCTAGTGCGCATTCTAAAAATGTGCATGGAAAACTGCAGTTAATTGTGCATGTGCAGCAGTCTGATAAAGTCTGGAAACCAAAAGTGGAAAAATGTCATGTTGCTAACACACATCAGCTTACATACCATTTGAAATACAGGAAGATGCAATTTTAAAAAGGGGTAAGTGTTGAATTCTACATCTGGGTAACAATAATGAGGAACATACATACTGGATTGGGGGATACACTTCTGAGCAGCAGAGTGTGTAAACAAGATCTTGGGGTAAGGGTGGACTGAAAGCTAAATATGAGCAGCCAGTGTGATGCAGTGACAAAAAAGGTTAATGCAATCTTGGGGTGTATCCAGTGTTTTTGTCTTCATTCAGGAAGGACGGCTCCAGAGCAAACTAATTCATGCAGTAGCCAAATCGCTCGCTCACAACTTTAATGCCAGTTGCTCACAAAGTAGAATTTTTGCTCACAGCTTAGAGGGAGCATTGGGTGTACCAACAGAGGCATAACATCCAAATCACAAGATATCATAGTCTCATTGTACACTGTATTGGACAGACTGCTCCTGGTGTATTGTATAGTTCTGGAGGCCTCACTTCAAAAAGGATGTGGACAGAATGGAGCACATGCATAGGGTAGCGACAAGGATGATCAGGGGTCTGGAGACCGAGCCCTATGAGGAAAGGCTGAGGGACTTGGGAATGTTCAGTCTGGAGAAGAGGAGGTTGAGGGAGACATGATTGCTCTCTTTAAGTATTTGAAGGGCTGTCACATAGAGGAAGGCAGGGAGCTGTTCCTGTTGCCAGCAGAGGATAGAACTTGCAATAATGGGTTTACGTTAAGGAAAGCTTTTTTACAGTAAGACTTGTGCAACAATGGAATCAGCTGCCCAGGGAGGTGGTGAGCTTTAAGCAGCAACTGGACAAACACTTGTCAGGGATACTGTAGGCTGATCCTGCATTGAGCAGAGGGTGACCTAAATGGCCTGCATGGCCCCTTCCAACTCTGTGATTCTATGATTCTATAAGAAATAAGAGAAGTTTTGTAAGCACTCTGAATATAAGATCCATAGAGGAAAATGCATGGGGTGCTTGGCTAGAAATTTTCAATTTCTATAACAATGAATAGGTGGGTGAGTGGAAGAATGTGACCTTGAGGATTAAGATAATCAGGAAACACTCCCAGCCAGTGGAGCTGCAAAATTGATACCAGCTGCTTCTGATGATGGAAGATGAGACTAGCACACACTGGGATCAAAAGGATGTGACTGACACACAAGCACATAAGCAGAAAAGGAACCAAGCTATCCAACGGAGGAAGAGACAAGTAGTGGTGGTTGGTGACTCCCTAATGAGAGGGACTGAAGATCGGACAAGGAATCTTGAGAGGTTTGTTGTCTTCATGGAGCATGTATCCAAGATGTGACAGAGAGAATTCCAAGACTGGTCAAGACCTCTGATTGCTACCTGGTCCTGCTGATCCCTGTGGGAACAAATGATACGGCCCGAAGAAACCTTGAATGGATCTCCAAAGACTACGGGGCTCTGGGCAAGAAGGTGAAAGATCTGCTGCACAGGTGGTGTTCTCCTTCATTTTACCTGTTGAGGGCCATGGAGCTGGAAGGGAGAACAGGATACTGGAGGTGAATGGCTGGTTACGTAGATGGTGCCGTCGAGAGGGATTTGGCTTCCTGGACCATGGTATGTTCCTCCGAGATGAAGGTCTGTTGGCAACAGATGGGGTACAAAGAATGGGAGGAATGTCTGTGCTGCAAGACTTGTGAACCTGATCAGGAGGGCTTTAAACTGAAGACATAGGGGGTGGGAAGAAAAAGCCTGATGTTGTGCAGCATCCCCAACACTAACTTTAAGAAGGGGAGTGACCAGCGAATAAATGAACGGGAGAGAGGTGAGTTCAGTAATTTTCAGGTAAAATCAAAGGGACCTACTGTAGGAAAGGATGTCTGTAATCTGAAATGTTTTAATACTAATGCACAGAGTATGGGAAATAAACAGGAGGAACTTGAACTTCAAATATTGGAAAGTAATTATGATCTGATAGGTATCACTGAGACTTGGTGGGAGAGTCTCATATATGGAGCACAGCGATTGAAGAATATACCTTGTTCACACAGAACAGAATAAACAAAAAAGGCAGTGGGGTGGCACTATATGTCAAGAATGAATACACTTGCAATGAAATTCAGGATTTTGAGAGTTGCCCTGTTGAAAGTGTGTGGGTAAGGATAAATCGGGGGGGGGGATATTGTTGTGGGGGTATACTACAGACCTCCGAACCAACCGGAGGAACGGGATGATGCATTTGTACAACAGCTTGCTAAACTTTCACAGACAGGATGTAGTGGTTATGGGAGATTTCAACTATCCAGAAATTTGCTGGAAATCTAACTCTGCTAGACATGGGGCATCCCGCAGATTCATGAATAGTCTTGCGGACAACATCATATCTCAGAAGGTGGAGGTGGGAACCAGAGGAACTACTATCCTAGATTTAATTCTGACTAAAAGGGAAGAACTGGTTGATGAGGTGAATGTTGTAGGATCCTTGGGGAATAGTGACCATGTCAGCTTGGAATATGACATAGTGAGGGATGTGAAACCGGGACATAGTAGGACTTGTATCCTGGACTTCAAGAAAGCTGATTTCAAAAAACTCAGAGAAATATTAGGTAGGATCCCGTGGCTGGAAATGCTGAGGGGGAAATCTGCACAGGAAGGATGGGAGATGCTGAAAAACGAAGTGCTTAAGGCACAATCCCAAACCGTTCTGGTAAGAAAAAAAGGTGGGAGACGGGTAATGAAGCTGAGGTGACTGAACAAGGAACTCTCTGAAGAGCTGAGACTGAAAAGGGAAATGTACAGGCAATAGAAGGAGAGCCAAATTACTGAGGGTGAGTACAAGAAGCAGGGTCGAATCTGTAGGGATGGTGTCAGAAAGGCTGAAGTACAGATGGAGCTGAGGCTTGCGAGGGATGCTAAAAATAGCAAGAAAAATTTCTATGCCTATGTTCAGAGCAAAAAGAAGAACAGGGATGGGGTAAGCTCATTGCTGGGGGACAACAGTCAAGTCTTAACAAGGGATGAAAACAAAGTGGAATTACTCAACTCTCACTTTGCATCAGTCTTTAACCACAAGGCGAGCTGTATACAAACTGAAGAATGCAGGGTATATGAAGGAACAAGGAACTGCCAATCCAGAGTAAGTAAGGAAATGGTTAGAGAGCATCTGGCTGCCTTAAATATTTTCATATCTCCAGGGCCAGATGGCTTGCATCCCAGGGTGCTAAAAGAAATTGCAGATGTTATTTCAGAGCCTCTGGCTTTAAACTTTGAGATGTCCTGAAGTACTGGTGTTGTGCTGGAAGACTGGAGAAGAGCAAATGTTGTCCCGATCTTCAAGAAGGGGAAAAAGACGGACCCGGGAAATTACAGGCCTGTCAGCTTGACATCAATACCTGGGAAAATTCTAGAGCAGATTATCAAATGCTCTGTCTGTGAGCACCTTAAACGGAATAAGTTAATTGGTAGTAGCCAGCACGGGTTTATCAAGAATAAGTCATGCCAGACCAAACTTATGTCCTTTTTTGACAGAATTACTAAAATGGTTGACTCTGGCAATGCTGTGGATATAGTGTATCTAGATTTCAGTAAAGCATTTGACAAAGTTTGTCATGATATCCTTGAGGATAAGTTGGTTAAGTGTGGGCTGGATGGAGCAACCGTTGGATGGATTCATGGTTGGTTGAAAAATTGTACCCAACGAGTGCTCATAAATGGCTTTGCGTCTACGTGGAGGGAAGTCTGAAGTGGAGTGCCACAGGGCTTGGTCCTGGGCCTGGTGTTGTTCAATGTTTTTATAAATGACCTGGAGGAAGACATAGAGGGGATGCTTATCACATTTGCAGATGACACAAAGCTGGGTGGGATTGCTAATTCTGAAGAAGACAGAGTCAGGATTCAAAACAATCTAGATAGGCTGGAACAGTGGGTTGAGGCAAATAAAATGAAATTTAATAGAGATAAGTGCAAAGTCCTACACCTAGGCACAAAAAATCAAAGGCACAGATATAGAATAGGAGGGACTTGGCTTGACAGAAGCACATGTGAAAGGGATCTTGGTGTTCTGGTTGATCACAACCCTCATGATCGAGGTTTATAAGATTATGAATGGGATTGAGCAGGTTGAGAAAGAAGTACTTTTCTCCCTTTCTCACAATGCAAGAACTCGTGGGCACTCCATGAAATTGCTGAGCAGTCGGGTTAGAACAGATAAAAGGAAATACTTCTTCACCCAAAGAGTGATTAACATATGGAATTCACTGCCACAGGAGGTGGTGGCAGCTACAAGCATGGACAGTTTCAAGAGGGAATTAGATAAACATATGGAGCAGAAGTCCATCAGTGGCTATTAGCCACAGGGTATAGATGGGAACTCTCAGTCTGGGGCAGGTGATGCACTCTATTCTTGGTGCTGGAGGGGGCATCAGTGGGAGGGCTTCTAGTGTCCTGGCCCCACTGCTGGACCTCCTGATAGCACGTGGTATTTTTGGCCCCTGTGTGACAGAGTGTTGGACTAGATGGGCCATTGGCCTGATTCAACATTGGCTTCTCTTACGTTCTTATGTACTAAGCTCAACATGAGCCTGCAGTGCGATGTGGCTGTGAAGAAAGCTAATGCAATCTTAGGATGAATTAACAGAAGCATTGTGCCCAGATCACAGGAGGTGGTAGTTCCGTTCTATTCTGCTATGGTCCAGTTTTGGGCACCACACTTTAGGAAGGATGTTGACAAGTTTGAGTGTGTTCAGAAGAGGGCAACCAGGATGGCGAGAGGGTTTGAATCCAAGTCTTATGAGGAAAGGCTGAAAGAGTTGGGTATGTTTAGCCTGAGAAAGAGAAGGCTTAGAGGGGACATGATTGCAGTCTTCAAATATTTGAAGGGCTGTCATGGCTATGCTCCTGCAAAGTGCAGGGGGCTGGACTAGATGACCTGCAAGGTCCCTTCCAACTCTAACATTCTATGATTCTATGAATTACGTTGTTTAGTATTAGTCATCAATAAGTATATCTAATTCCTAACTTGGCCTAGGCTGTGTAAATTCATAGATTGAGGCCAGGTGGAGAGAAGGAAAATTTTCCCACAAACTTAAGAGACTACCAGAGGTTTGAAGAAAAATCTAAAAATTTACCAACAATGTCAGAGGAATAAGCCCCCTAAAACATACCTTTCTGTGCTTGTCAGAACTGCTGCTGTTGTCAGCCCCACTGTCATGGAACACCCTGGTTTAGCATGAGAAGGTGAGTCATCATTGGAGGAGGAAGAGGACCATTGTTGAAGAGTATAGAGGCTGACTGGGGTGAAGACAAATCAGACTGCAAATCAACAAGTGGCTACCTGTTCTTCTGTGGAAACAGCCTGACTAGACCAGCTAATCAGGCTGTTGCCATAGAAGAACAGGTAGCCACTTGTTGATTTGCAGTCAGACTTATCTTCACTCCAGTCAGAATCCATATATCCAATCAGTCTTGGGTTGTCACAAGCTGAGAACTTTAGTTTCAGGTCAGCTGTTCCTTTGAGATATTTAGCCAGTCTCTTTGCTGCATTCCAATCATAATGATTTGGTGAACTGATCTTTCTGCACAGGATTCCAACAACCACCCATCCCCAAGCCCTTCCTTGGTAGACCCTCTCTGTGAGAACAGTGTCTCAGGGTCTCCCAAACAGACCCTGAGTTAGTGCTACTGCTGCTCGGAGCCAACAGGGCCCTCAAGCAGGAGGTTCCAGCATGAACCCACCCACTGTCAGTCTCACCACAGTCTCCTGAAGGACCCTAGGAGCAGAGAAGGCAAAGGGAAAGGGCTGAGTTTTGGACCGGCACAGGAGTGCATGCTTGGTGGACTGAGGCCTCCCCTCTGCTGAGAGAATGCTAGGAGAAACCAATATGTCAGTCTGGCCCCCACTACTCCTCATAAGTGAAGGAGCTGACAGCTTGTGGAGAGAAGCTTGATATGGCTGTAGTGAGACTAGAGCCAGTGTGGGATCAATGTGTTTGTAGTCTGGCTGATGGCCACACCAGTTGCCTGACCCATTTGAGACCACTTTGTGGAACCTCTTTACCTGACCTTTGACTGACTTCTACCCTTGCATTTGGATTGTCTTATCTGACCCTGGACTTTGATGTTGGACTGTGACCTGTTAACCCCTGCTGTGAGACCCTGTGGTTGCTGGGACTTGGCTTCCACCCATGGAAGAGCTTCCAGGCATCTCTCTTTGACAAATCGTAATTGTATGTTCCTTAAGGGTTTGCTTTTGAGGACACAGGCTATAGCAGGAGTGGCCAAACTGTGGCTCGGAAGCCACATGCGACTCTTTCACACATATTGTGTGGCTCCCAGCAGGGTGGTTGGGGAAGTGATCGGTCTTCCCTTCCCCAGCCAGTGTTCCCCTCCCTGGGTAGGCTTGAGGTGTGTGGGGGGAAGCAGAGAAAGAAAGCAACTTTTACTTTAAATGTATTCTCAAAGCCCTCCCCCCCTCCAGCTGGCTTGGAGAAGGCATTTGTCTCTTTAAATCCCTTCTCGAATCGAAGCCAGATGGCATGGGGGTGAACATAAGAACATAAGAGAAGCCAATGTTGAATCAGGCCAATGGCCCATCTAGTCCAACACTCTGTCACACAGTGGCCAAAAATACCAAGTGCCATCAGGGTGGGGTGGGGGGCTTGAAGAACACATTTAAAGTTGCTTTCTTTCCACCTCTCCCTTCTTCACCCTATCTATTTGTTTTCTTTCCACCTTTCTTTCTCTGTCAACCTCCTCCATCCCCATCTAAAGTTAAATGTGTTCTCCAAGCCCCACCACACCAGCCAACTGGCTTGGCTTGGAGAAGGCATTTGTCTCTTTAAACCCCTCCATCAAGCCGGTACAGCAGTGGGGGTGGGGGGCTTGGAGAACACCTTTAAAGTTAAAGTTGCTTTCTTTCCAACTCTCCCTCCCTCCCCATTTATTTGCTTTCTTTCCACCTCTTTCTTTTTTCACCTTTTTGTCTCTCTCTCTCTCTTCCTTTTTCCTTCCCCTCCCTCATCTATTTACTTTCTTTGTTTCTTTCTCTCTCGCTATTTGCTTACTTTGTTTTTGTTTCTCTCTCTCCCTCTTTCCTTCCTTCTTTCCACCTTTCTCTTTCTTTCTTCTTCCCTCCCCATCTATTTGCTTTATTTTTTTTCTTTCTCTCTTCCTTCCTCCCTCCCCCTCCCTCCTCCCCATCTATTTGCTTTCTCGTTTTTCTTTCTTTCCCCTCCCTCCTTCCCCATGTACTTGCTTTCTTTCCGCCTTTCTTTCACTCCCCTATCTATTTGGTTCTTTTCCACCTCTTTCATTCTCTCTCAAACAAATATCATTGGACAAATAAATATCATTATCAATATCTGTTTTACCCCTTTTGTTTTTATATTTGGCAGTCTCATTTAATGTTAATAAAAAGCAAATCTATATAATTTTCAATGAAAACGTGTGTAATATTTGTTCATGTCTTGTGGCTCTCAAATATCTGACCTTTATTCTATGTGGCTCATACATTAAGCAAGTTTGGCCACCCCTGGGCTATAGCTTAGATTCCCTGAGGAAAGGAACTGTGATAAATAGGGCAGGGCCATCCCCTTTAACAGGCATGCTTCAGCCATTCTGCTTACCTTTGCCTTGATTCTGTTTATTTGTTTTGAATTTATTCTGCCTTTTTCACTGAGTCTCAAGGCAGATTAAACAGAATAAGTCAATACAATCAATGGGGTAGGACATCCAGTACACAGTGCGATAGGATTTGACTTGTAGAAACCTGGAACCAACTAGAGATCTGAAAACAGGTGAAGCAAGGCATAAGTTATTAACAGGACACATTAAAAGATGCAAACATTACAGAGCAGGAATCTACTTACAGCAACAGACAGCACAAAATATACTCAGTGGTATAGTATACAATCCCTAACAATTAGCTCCAATCTTCTTTCCTGAACCACTTGTTACAGTTTAACCTGCTGTCCTTCAGCAATTACCATAAGGATGCTTTGCTGGTCCTGCCTTCATTTCTAGGGTCATCGTATACTTTCACCCTCTGCCCTCCTCATTTTATGGGGAATTCTAGGTGCATATGTATGTCTGGTGAATAACACTTGCTCAAGATCATGTGGCTACATGGGCTTGAAAGAACATGGATAATTGATCGAAGTCTTCATTGAGCAGTCTGGAAAGGCATTTATCTTTCATTTCCAGGCAGAGTCAGGTTGCTCAGAAGTATTTGCAAGCGTCAGTGAGTTGGCTCTGTCAATAGTTAGGAATTGGCAACTTGGCCTGATGGAGAGCCCCACGAAAGTGATATGCTTGAATACCTTTCACCAACAGAAGCTACAGCAGATAAAATATCACTTGGACTGTTTTGCCTCTCCTAGTTGCTGGAAACAACTGATCAGTTCTGTGGGCACACACACAAAGTAGTTTAGATAACTAAATAGACTCTTGTTTACCAGCGCTCATATCGCAATATATCAGAACCTGCAACATTTGCCTTTTTCCTTGCCAAAGATAAACACTATTACTCTAGGTTTTATGATGCCATTAGTTTCCCAATCTGTATTTCACTTCTATTAGGATATGTGTGGTAAAACATTGCTTGTTTCTGCTTTTTCAAATTCTCCTTTCCTGTCAGTCTGGCTCAAAGCACAGAATCTCCACAGGAAGGGGATGAAAGAATGTTTAGCAGGAAAAAATATTCGATAAATGGTAAATAAAGATAAAAGCCTGTATTGAGCCTTACAAGAGTTTCCTTCTACCGTTCTAATTTTGAAGATGCAAGCACATTTAAATTCTTCCCAGCTAATGATTTCAGCAGCATCCACAGTGTCTCAACATTGTGTAAAGGTAAAGGTTTCCCTTGCTCGAAAGCCAGTTGAATCCGACTCTGGGGGGGCAGTGCTCATCTGTGTTTCCAACCCAAAGAGCAAGCGCTGTCCGAAGACATTTCTGTGGTCATGTGGCCAGCATGACTATACGCCGAGGTGCATGGAACGCTGTTACCTTCCTACCGAAACAGTACCTGTTTATCTATGTGCAATTTCTTGCTTTCAAACTTCTAGGCTGGCAGGAGCTGGGGCCAGAGACGGGAGCTCACTCCATCACGCAGCACTAGGGTCTCAAATTGCTGAGCTACAGACCTTCCAGTCTGTGACCCAGAACCTTAACCTCTGAGCCATCTGGGCCCTACCTTATCCCTATCATTATAATGGACATGCAGTAAAATATAGATGGTAAGGTTACTATAACTGCTAGAATTCTTTGGTTCAAGGAAAATAATTTCTTTTTGCCCGGTCTCAATCTACAGGTTGTTCATAATGAATAGCCAAATAGCTTTTTAGTATGATGTACTATTTGTTAGTAAACCCTTTCTGATGTGCTATTTGTTAGTAAGCCTTTCAACAGGCTTGCTTTTTCCTTTTTTACTTCTGTGAGTAGCCATTGGAATAAACATGAAATGAGGCTTTATTAGCTTGCAGGTTGAACTCCAAAATAAAAATGTTCATATGCTAATATACATTTTCTGTCTGTATTAATGGTGCATCAGCTTCATCTGTGCTGAAGTCAATGAACTAATATATTGTGTGTAATAGTGACAAATCATAAATAATGAAATGTAGGAACAGCTATTTCACTTCACCAATAAGGATATTATCAAGCCTGTTATCTCTTTACCAGTTATACTCTGCATTTTTACGTTTCTAGATTTTTTTAACAGACAAGTCCTGAAATATAGTCATTTTTAAAACTTAGATTCAGAGGTATAGATGGAAAAGACTTTAGTAAGATTATTTCTGCTGGCTGGGAGGGGATTACAGTGGAATCCTGAGCAGAGTTACACCCTTCTAAACCCATTGAATTCAATAGATTTAGACCAGTGTGACTCTGTTTAGGATTGCATTTCTGGTCTTTCACAAGGAAGCAAAAATGAGAGTATTTTGTTTGTACAGCAGGGAGAAATCCATTATAACAGATCTAGTGAGGTGGGACATGAGGAGAAAACATCAGAGATTGCCCACTTCTCTTAAATTATGGACATTAGTCCCAAGGCATGAGTGGATGGCATGTGACCATAAAACCTCGTTGAAGCTGGGTCTGACCTGGATGGGATTTCTCCTCAGAATCGCTATCTAAGCTGCCTTTAGTTCCATTTAATAAATCTTAATTTGGATATTCTGTTTGAAAAATTCTTAATTTGACTATTCTGTATGAAAAATTTTAAGAATCCTGATTGACTTAGACCAGGGGTGGCCAAACTTGCTTAATGTGAGAGCCACATAGAATAAACATCAGATGTTTGAGAGCTGCAAGACATGAACATACATTTTTATTGAAAAATATGCAAATTTGCATATTAAATTAAATAGACAAATGCCTTCTCTGAGCCAAGCCAGTCTGCCCGTGGTGCAGGGCTTAGAGAACACATTTAACTTTAGATGGGGAGGTAGGGGAGAAAGACAGAAGGAAAGGTGGAAAGAAAGCAAGTGGAAAGAAAGCAAATAGATGGGGAAGGGAGGGGGAAGGGAGAATTGGAAAGAAAACAGCTTTAACTTTGAATGCATTTTCCAAGCCCCCCATGTTCCAGCCGGCTTGGAGAAGGGATTTAAAGAGACAAATGCCTTCTCCAAGCTGGCTAGGGGGTGGCTTTGAGAATGCATTTAAAGTTGCTTTCTTTCTCTGCTTCCCCCTACCTCAAGCCTATCCAGGGAGGGGAACACTGGCTGGGGAAGGGAAGACTGATTGGGGAGGCACGCCTCCCCTTTGCTTCCCCAGCCGCCCGGCCAGGAGCCACACAATATGTGTGAAAGAGCCGCATGTAGCTCCCGAGCCACAGTTTGGCCACCCCGGCTTAGACTTTAGAACTCATTTAAATTGATTTAAATGATGAGAATCTTAGACAGAATAATGAGAATTAAATCATCCTTTGTTTTACAGTTAAATTTCTTCTCATTTAAAAAGAAATTAAAATTTCTTCTCTTTTAGCAATTTTATGTATGACTTTGTCCATATGCAAAAAGAATGTAGATTGTGATTGATCAATCTTTGCAGCCCATTTCTGTGTCTGGTCGTTTACAGATTTTTAAAAAATCCATTGCACATGCTCAGCATACCACTGACAGTGAGCTTTTAGTACTCACAAATGACTGACACAGTACTTCCTCTCGCACAGGGGCCTTCAAGAGCTTTGTTCTAAGGAGTGGCTGCCTTCATATTATCTTTTGCACCTTATCTTCCCCTTTTGTGTACATTCCTCTGTATGCCCTCATTGTAAAGGTTAGTGATTTATTCTTTTTATCTCTTAGAAGTAACAGAGAGTTATTTCTAGACTTCCTGTTCCTAGATGTGCTGTACGTGTGGCTGGTTATAGATACTCAAGCTCTGTTTTGGCATCAAAAATAGCATTTCATGCTGTGGCTTGGGGCAGTGCCGGGGGAGCCATACAGTTCAACTTCTGACTGTATAGGCCTATTATGATAGTGCTTTGATGTAAATGCAAATTGCAGCCAGATTGTAAACATGTTTACTAGGAAGTATCTCACTGAATTCAATTGGGTTTATTTGGAAACTAGAATGCTCAGAATTTCAGTCTCACACCACTATCCTATGCATGCTTACTCTGAAGTAAATTCTGCTGTGTTCAATGGAGCTTATTCTACCAGAAGCCTAATACTGCAGTACTGTACACATTATGGATTGCATGGATCAATTCTGACAAATAAATTAATTCCATGTTTCCATATCCTAGTCCAACACTCTAACCACATGGGCTCTGTTCAGTCTTGACCTTTTGGGAGTTAGAAAAAAAGAATTACTTCCTTGACTCTACCTCGGCAGAAATACTTAATTTTTTCCCCTTTAATTCTAAAACCGGTAAGGTAGCTAAAATAACTTCATTCCACCTTCTTCCCAATGGGGACCCAAAGCAAGCTACATTATTTTCTATTTTTGTCACACAGCAACGATAGGAATGTGGATGCCAGGCATGCTTGGCAACTAATGGGAGATGGGGGGGCAAGAATGTATCAGAGAGCATAATCCCCAGGCAGTAACACAGCTTCAGGTGCAGCATGGAAGTGAAGATATTCTTGGGGGAGACACTCTAGGACTCACCCCAGACTCCGTGATTTCCACAGAGTTTTGGGCTGAGTGCTAGAGTATCACCCCTGGCGTGATGCTGTTGCTTCCAGGTCTTGCCAGAGGTTATGTCATCATGTGGGGACAATGCTTCCCCCTCCCCATTTGGCAAGCCAGTTTCTGCCCACTGATCAGATGAATGTTGGTGGGCAATATAGCAGCAATCACCTGGAGGTCTCCCACCATGTTGCCTCTCCTTTAGGTTGGCCAACAGCCTGGAAAAAAATAGTCCTCCCCTTTTTAGTGACTTAATATACAGAAATAGGCAGTTGAAGCTTTTCATGGATTGGAAATAAATAATATCATGCAGTAAATCACCCCATCAAGCCTCTATTTTCAAGGTTGTTGGCACCCCTACTCTTCAAGAGTTTGTGTCTAACAGTAAGCGATAAAGTAATAAAAAATACAAATTATGAAAAATACGAACTCAATAAAATGACTTCACCGAAACTTGCAAAACTTGTGACAAAACCATCGTAATCTGTAGTAAACAGCCAATAAAGTCACTAAAATCTCAACAGCATAAAAAATCATAACAGTTATAAAAACAAGAAACATGTCCAATAGAGAGCAAAATGATAAAAATTAAAACTAGATTGGGCTGAACAACAGGTGGGCTAAAACATTAACTAAAAGTTTAATATAAATGGAAGATCTAGACAGGCCTCAAAGAAGAGGGAATTCCAAAGGGAGGGGTACCACCTCTGAGAAAACCCTATTGTTGCCATCTGCCTCAACATCATGGGTGGGGACACAGAGAGGAGAGCTAGCAATAAGGGTCTTTACTGGCACAATGGAGAGCATGTGAGGAAGCTGTCCAGTCCCAAGTTAATTAGGGCTTGGGGGGGTATTTTTTTGTATTTTTTAATATGTGTCTGTGTGTGTGTGCACCTGAAGTCATGGCATCCTCTGGTGACTATGTGTGCACCTGAATGTCATGGCAACTGACCCCTACTGGGGCCTGCAGGATATTCAGAGAGGCGGCTGAATAAAACCTGCCCCTGGCCTCCTGCCTCTGGAATTTCAAGGAGGTCTCCCATCCAAGTATTTGCCAGAGTTGACCTTGCTTAGCTTCCGAGATCTGATGAGATTGGGCTTGTCTGGGCTATCCAGGCTAGGACACTAATTTGAGCTTTAAGGGTAAATGCCAGCACTTTGAATTATCTCTGAAGCAAATAAGCAGCCAGTAGTGATGACCGAATATGAACACTGGATTTTTTTTTACCCTTCTGGAAAATAAATGGATTATTGTCTTGGTAGCATGTTAGATGTAACAACATTTTTACTTTACCATATTGTTCAGACCAGTCCTCATCTTAGGGTGGCTGATGGTTTTCTGTGCAGCATGTGGTTGTTAAATTACTGTCAGAACCAGATCCTTGCATTTCATCTACTTTATTTCTGCAAACTAGTATTACTCAAATTCTAGGTGAAGAGTGCAGTCTCATTTAGCATACAGTCCACCTTTAACAAACACACAGACCTCAGAGCAAAAAGCTTGATGCCATAACGTCTTGTGAAGGAACTGGGTGTAATTAAAACATTCAGTGTTTGAAAGGATCTATAAAAATACCAGTATTAACCATCTGCTGTAGTTAATTTTTAGCAAGCAGATTAATGTGTAATGTTGCACATCTCACAGAAGTAATGTTTGTTAAATTTCTTTTTGATTCTGAATTAAGGTCTGTGGATCAAAATTGTACTTTTTAATCTTGATTAAGGATTTGAACCCAAGTCTTCTGGTCGTTGCTCATACTGAATCACAATGAGTGAAGGGAATGATCTTATCTGTTATGAAATAAAACTGGCTATTGCATGTCACTTGCAAAATATAACCCCTCCTCAAAGCTGCAGAATTGTGAGGTCAAAGAGGTGAGGTTGAGAAGGTCTTACGTGCTAATTTGAACTGATCAGACAAATCTTTTGCTGCAGATCTCTGGTATTAAAGAAAGATAATAGGGTAGGTCCCATTCTTATTTGTATTTGTCTGCTCTAGTTGAATTCATTGTTAATGACTAGGTATTTTGGTTATGCCCTGTTCCTCCAATACTATGAAATACAATGTGCCCTGTTCCTCCAATACAGTGAAAACATATTTTGTTAAACCATGAGATTGTTGAAATCCAGAGTACTGTTAGAAGAGTATGCAATTTGGTCTCGTGGGTGTTCTTTTTTTGTCATACTTATTATATAAAGCAATTTGATTTATGCATGATCTGCGTTTCATTTTGCAGAAGCCATACTGTGTAGGTTTAAAGGGTAATTAAAAACTACTGTGTGCAGTCATTGAATTCCACATAGCTAAACTTGAGCTCCTTGGTTGCCACTGAGTTTCATTTCCATTATTTGCAGTGGACACTCAGGATGTCAGTTAATTTCAAGAGCAATTTGAGTATTGGTTGCTTGTTTTAGTCTGGCCACTCTTACAAAATATTGCCTCACTTAAAAGCATGAGAGAAATGCTTGATTGGTTCAGTACAGAGCTGCTGTTGGCTTTATTGTTAGCAATATACTTCTATATTTTTGGGCCTCTTATATTAGATTTCAAGAACAGACTAATCTGCCAAATGTAGCATGGAAGATTTTCAGTAAGTCTTACCCAAAATGGAATCTGTATGTAGATTTTGTCAACGTTTTCTCCCCCCTGCAAAATTATGGATGTTAGCCTCCAGGTGGGACCCAGGGATCCTCTAGAACAGAGGTTCTCAAACTTATTTGGCCTACTGCCTCCTTTTCAGAAAAAAATTACTCAGCGCCCCCCTGGAAATCTACCTTCAAGAAGTGGACAAAAAGATGCAGTGACAAATTTGCACATAGTAAAGAATGATGTTGGCCTGAAGCCCTGCAGCAACACCAGTCTTACAAGAGTGCACATGCATTTGCACTTCGCAAATGCATGGCTGTGATTGGCTGTGGGGACCCCCTCCCCCTCCCTCCCTGATCCCAGGGAAGACCAGGAGAAGGCAGGAAAAGGCTGCTTTAGATAGGTTCTGGACTCTTCTTTCTTTATGCTTCCACTGTCCCCTAATTTTTATTCAACGCCCTCCAATTGCACCCAAGGCTCCTACCACCCACCTGGGTCATTCCAGTGCCCCCCAGGGAGTGGTATTGCCCACTTTGGGAACCAGTGCTCTAGAATTACTGCTCATTTCTGGACTACAGATATCAGTTCCCCTGGATAAAAAGGATGCTTTGGAGGGTAGACTCTATGGCGCTGTACCCCACTGAGGTTCCTGTCCTCCCCAGACTCCACCCCTAAATCTCCAGGAGTTTCCCAACCTAGAGCTAGCAACCCTACCCCACACCCCTGCCTGTGACCTTTTCCCACAATCTTTCAGGACCCCTTGTTCTGAACTTTGAGGGGAGTGGTGTCAGAGAGAATGAGGCTTATGCACACTCTTTTTGTCTGTGGTATTAAGACAGTGGTAATGTTACAGCAAGTGTCTTGACTAACTGCAGTTTTGGTGCCTCATAAAACTGAGAGCAGCCATTTTTCTGTTGCTTTCAGTGATAACTCAAAGGCAGAGTTTACTTCAAATGCATGATATTAAGAAGTGCTATTCTACAAACTGCTTGAAACAGAATCTGTACCAATTAGGACTGCAAACAGCATACAAAAAAAATAAACTTTTAGGAAACGTTACATGGTCTCCTGAAAGCCCCCCCCCCCCAAAAAAAATAGTAACTAGAGAAATTTGGCTCAGCCCCAGTTGTTTAGAACAGATGGATCAGTTGTGTAGAATTCTATCCATGCTGTTCTGAAATCTCAAGATTTGTAGCATTTCAAACATATTGGAAATTACAAACTAGTAAATTTACTAAGAAATAATCTTACATGGATAACTTTTGTGATGGGAATGAGGACAATATATTACAGTAGCTAAGGGAAGCACTGTGTTCTGCTGTGGAAATGTAGTTTTTAGGGTTCTTCCACACTTATATTTTTTAACTGCAAACCTATTTCAGAACTAATGCCTATATAACATGGAAGAGATATGAGACCTTGCAATTGATGTGTACATAGCTAGAGAGCGGTTATCTGTTTCCTACCCTTCCGCTGAGAGGCTCACAGAATATGATAACTAGATGTGACTAGTAACAGGCCCAAGGCTCTCTAGTAAACTTCAGAGTATGTTTGGATTCTGCATTTCCCATATCCAAACTAGACAGCAAATTGGATGAAACATGATGCCAAGCAGTGGTTTGGTTAGTATTTGGTGAATGAGCCTGAAAGATCTCTGGATTCTCATAGTCCCACCTCTCTTCTTATTTCATAGCAAACCATAATATGCTGTTGTATCCAGGGTCAAACTATTGTAAACTGTCCCCCCCCACACTTCAGTTTGCAACCTTGATTTGAGGGCGAGGGTAAACTGTACTTTGCTAGTTCAAGTGGCATTGCAAATTATGGATTGTGGAGAAAAGGTAAGTAACTAATTAGATTAGGATACATGGGGTGGAAGAGAGTTCCGTAGCCCAAGGCAAACTGTTGTTGATTCACATAGCGCCACACTATGGTTTGGGGCTACATCTGAACCATGCAGCTGCATTCACCCCATTAGCTTGCATAGGAACTAAATTTCATAATGAAGTTCGAGTCCAGTGGCACTTTTAAAGACTAACAAAGTTTTATTCATGGTATAAACTTTCGTGTGCAAGCACACTTCCTCAGGTACAGATACAGTGTGCTTACACATGAAAACTTATAGTGTGAATAAAACTTTGTTGGTCTTAAAGGTGCTACCGGACTCAAACTTTATTCTGCTGCTTCAGACCAACACGGCTACCCCACCTGAATCTAAATCTCATAATGTATGTCACTTGCAAAATTTAGCTTATCTTGCTGTGGAATTTTGCTTGGGAGGGCATAATCCTATTCTATTACTCTCCACCCCACCCCCGCTTCTGATTTTATTATAGTTGATTACATTGAGTCATGACTCAATGAAGAAAGGTTAAAATGCTTGGGGCTCTTTAGCTTGGAGAAACAACGGCTGAGGGGTGACATGATCGAGGTTTATAAGATTATGAATGGGATTGAGCAGGTTGAGAAAGAAGTACTTTTCTCCCTTTCTCACAATACAAGAACTCGTGGGCACTCTATGAAATTGCTGAGCAGTCGGGTTAGAACAGATAAAAGGAAATACTTCTTCACCCAAAGAGTGATTAACATATGGAATTCACTGCCACAGGAGGTCGTGGCAGCTGCAAGCATGGACAGTTTCAAGAGGAAATTAGATAAACATATGGAGCAGAAGTCCACCAGTGGCTATTAGCCACAGGGTATAGAATGAGAACTCTCAGTCTGGGGCAGGTGATGCACTCTATTCTTGGTGCTGGAGGGGGCAGCAGTGGGAGGGCTTCTGGTGCCCTGGCCCCACTGCTGGACCTCCTGATGGCACCTGGTATATTTTGGCCGCTGTGTGACAGAGTGTTGGACTAGATGGGCCATTGGCCTGATTCAACATTGGCTTCTCTTATGTTCTTATGTTCTTATGACAGTTTTATCATATCTCCAAATAATGGTTCAAGTGTATGTTGTAAAATAGCAACTGTATTTTTGCAGCCTTACATTTGACTCTTAGAACTACAGCAGATAAATATTGCCAGGTGGTTTACTATGGCTAACCAACTGGGAGTGGGTGCACCTACAGTTTACAGAAGAGGAGGAAGAAGGCAAGGAAGAGGAGGAAGAAGAAGAAGAAAGATTCTATTTATACCCTGCCCTTTACTACCTGAAGGAGTCTCAGAGCGGCTTTCAATCTCTTTTCCTTTCCTCTCCCCACAACAGACGCCCTGTGTGAGGTAGGTGGGGCTCAGAGAGCTCTGAAAGAACTCATGAGAAAACAGCTCTGAAAGAATTTATGCCTGATCCAAGGTTATACTAGCAGCTGCACGTGGAGGAGTGGGGAATCAAACCTGGTTCTCCCAGATTAGAGTCCATGCTCCTAACCACTACACCAAACTGGCTCTCTCTAACTATGGCTTAACTATGAGAATCAACTTCACTGCCCCGTAAAAATGAAAAATTGTGCCCTGACCTGGATAGCCGAGGCAAGCCCAATCTCGTCAGGTCTCGGATGCTCAGCAGGGTTGACCACGGTTAGTACTTGGATGGGAGACTTCCTTGGAATACCAAGTTGGGGGGACAGAGACTGTATTCAGCCACCTCTCTGAATACCCTCCAGGCCCCTAGTAGGGGTCAGTCACCAGAGGTCAATATGACTTTCAGGTGCACATGTGTGCACGCACACAAAAAATACAATTTTTTTTTTAAAAAAATGTTGTATCCCAATCCCCCCTCGTGTCATATTCCACATATTCCACCAGGTTTTGGTCACAGATTTGAGTGAAGAGATGTCTGCTCCTTGTGAGGAAACCAATGGCAAACCTAGACAGCATAATAAAAAGTAGAGACATCACCCTGCCAACAAAAGTCCGTATGGTTAAAGCAATGGTATTCCTAGTAGTACTGTATGGCTGCAAGAGTTGGACTATAAGGAAGGCCGAGTGCCGAAGAATAGATGCTTTTGAATCATGGTGCTGGAGAAGATTATTGAGAGTCCCTTGGACTGCAAGGAGATCAAATCAGTCAGTCCTAAAAGAAATCAACCCTGACTGTTCCCTGGAAGGCCAGATACTGAAGATGAAGCTGAAATACTTTTGCCACCAAATGAGAAGGAAGCACTCACTGGAGAAGACCTTGATGCTGGGAAAGATTGAAGGTCAAAGAAGAAGGGGACGGCAAAGGATGGTTAGACAGTGTTATCAAAGCAACGAACATGAAATTAAGCAAACTCCGGAGCACTACGGTAGACAGGAGGGCCTGGCGTAATGTGGTCCGCGGGGTCGCAAAGAGTCAGACTTGACTGTGCGACCGAACAACAACAATGCTTTTCTATAAAGTCCATTGAAGTCATTGAGCCCCAAAACTGGAGTAAAAGTTGTAAGCTTCTGGGTGTAGGATGTGGCATCCACTTTTAAAAAACTATGAGAGGAAGTTATAAACTTGCAGACTCATACATATAATTGTTTTTTTGTATTTTTTTGTATTAATTATCCAGCTGAATTCCTGCATATTTGTTTTCTTAGAAAGTGTATATGCTTTCTCCCCAAAGACCTGTTCAAGATGGCTCACAACTAAAATTATGCAACAAAATTAACTGGTAATTTAAAGCAATCATAAAACAGCGTAAAACAAACACTGAGGAGCCTAAAATGATAATCATATCACTGTTCTCAGATTAGGGACAGCCCATAAAAGAGATCTTAAAAACATGGAACCCTGGATTAAAAGAAATATTTTAGCCTGGTGCCTAAAGGAAAATAAGATAAACACTGAGCCCCATGGGTGAGGGCATTTGAAAAATGAGGGGCCACTACTGAAAAAACATCTCTGGTTGGCACCAGGGATCCCTCTAAGATGAGTTAGTGTGAGCTAGCTCACAGTTTTTTAGCCTCGAGCTCACACATTTTTGTCTTAGCTCAGGAAGGGTGACTCCAGAGCAAACTAATTTGTGCAGGAGCCAAACTGCTCGCTCACAACTTTAATGCCGGTAGCTCACAAAGTAGAATTTTTGCTTACAAGACTCCACAGCTTAGAGGGAACATTGGTTGCCACCCACCTTACCTCTTCAGGTGAGACACAAGAGACCATGATTTTAGAAGAGATTCGTAACTGGCAGGCTGGACAGTACAAGACGTAGTCCTTCGAGTACTGTGACTCCAAACCATTTAGGGCCTCAATGGTAAGAGCCTGCTTTATGAACTGCACCCTGGGCAGCAGTACATATCTTTCAACACAATATCAGTGCTATAAAGCCTGAAAATAGTCTGCTCCTGACAATAGCCTGGCTGCCACATTTTGGATCATAAGGCAGAAACATCTCCAGTTTGTCTAGACTCTTGCCAACTGGATAAATATCCACATGGCATGGCTCTCTTCTGGCAACAAAACCTTAGGACTCAATAACATAATGAAATGCTGTGGCAACTATCCGATGATGGGCTTCAACTGCTGCTGGCCCTCTATAATTGAGAATGGCAAAAACAGGTTCTTCACATCTGAGACAGATTGCTATAACCAGGTGTGATGGACAGGCTGGAAAAGGAACCTACTTACCTGAGGCCAGAAAGTATACCTCATGAGCAGTGCTCTCTCTAAGCTGAGTTAGTGTGAGCTAGCACACAGTTCTTTAGCCTCCAGCTCACACATTTTTGTCTTTGCTCAGGAAGGACAGCTCCAGAGTAAACTAATTTGTGCAGAAGCCAAATCGCTTGCTCACAACTTTAATGCCGGTAGCTCACAAAGTAGAATTTTTGCTCACAAGACTCCACAGCTTAGAGGGAACACTGCTCATGAGGAAAGCCCTGAGGTACTGCTGGAAGGCACAAACAGCTCAGAGAAGCCTGCTTGGGAAAGGCAAAGCAAGCCCCAGGTAGAGACAGTGCTGGGTAAAAACCCTGGAGACAGGCTGAACCAGCAGCGATTAGCAGCAGCTGGGAGTGGGTGGGCAGCAGGTCAGCTAAGCCAAGGTGCTTGTTCAGGCAAGGCTTAAAAGCAGCAGCCAGATTTGGGGTGTGTGTGGTGTGTGTGTGATTTATAGCAGTGGGAACCTGTGAACCAGAAGGAAGGAAGGAAGGAAGGATGCATGCTGTTAACTCCCTTTTCACCCTATATGAGTAAATGATACCATTTTATGACTGGGTAGAAAGAAACCTTGAAGATCAATAATAATGAATTTAAATATTAAAATCTTAGAGAAAATCTAGCTTGAAATGTGGAAAGCATAACTTTCTTTTTTCAGGATTCTCAACGAATGGATTAACTGAGAACAACATTAGCAATTGGATAAAAGAAAGGAAATTGTAAATAGAAGTAGAAATTTGTAACAGCTATAATACAAACTTGAAGGAATTTCCCTATATGTCTAACCCCATACCTATTACCCTTCCTACCCTTTATTATCTGGTTTTATTATGTGTGAAAATCTAATAAAAATTTTAAAAAAGAAAGAATAAAGGCCTAATAAATGGCTGACAGAACTGACTGAAGAGTACCCAGCTTGCTACGGGCCCGAGTACTACAGGTTGCCTGGGAAATGCCCCGGCCGACCTTGCCATGTCTATTCTGAAACCTGGATCTGTCCTCAGGAACCTAGTATAGTGACCCCATTGAATTGACTACTATGTTTGCAAGCTTCTGGAACACAAGGTTCATGCCCACCTGATTTGATTTCTTGAGCACAATTTTCTTCTAAATACCCAATGCTGTTTCCGTAGGCATTGGATTACAGTTTAACCAAATCCTTTGGCTGGAAACTGATTCATGAAATAAGACTTTTAAAAAAACAAACAAACTTGAAAAGGCTTATGGAAGAAGAAGAATCTTCAGAAAGGAAGAATTTCCAGAAATATTTATAGTTTTACTGAGAAGCATCTCCCTTAAAAAAATAAATAAAAAAGGACTGTACATTCCAAGATGTACATTCTGGCACACCCTCATCCCCTTTACTCACTTCTACCTATCCCTATAAGCCCCAGATGGACAGGTACAATCCACTGCCATCACTTTAGTTACGGATGTTATTAACCCGGGGAAGCCCAGAGTGCTTCCTACTCATTTGATTCTCTCAGCAGCACCTCTTTTATTGCAAAAAGTATGTTGCCTTGATGAGCAAGCAAATCTGAGATGTTAAACACTCCAGCAGAGTTTTAAAAACTCACTGAAAGAGTTTACTTAAACAGAAAGTAAGTGATGTAATGGATGCTATTAACGTTCATAAAAGAAAAAGTACAAAAGCAGTGAAAAGCTTCAATAAAAATTCAAGGCAGAAATGAGCAGTGGCTTGCCTATTGACAATGCAAAGCAGCCTGCTGTTGCACACAGAAGTGAAGAGGCAGAATGGCAGCTTGATTTGTACCAAGAAGAATAGAGCTACTGCATTGGAATTTAAACTGTCTGCATACTCAGCAAAAGAACAACAATGTGGTTGGCTGAGCCAGAACAGGAGAAAGGACCAGCAAAGTGAAATAAACAGAAATTTCCTAATGTGACTAACTGAACGTATTTCCCTAACCTACTCATGTGCTGCTTAATTCCTCCAATCCTTTGGGTGTGGTTCGCATAATCTGTACAAGGGCACCATCAGCCACTACTGCTGAGCATCCAGGAAATGCACACCTGAGCTCACTGAATGCAGAACTTTATGAATTTTGGCTAAGGGTCCACCCTGTGTGAGGGATTGGAGTGCTGCTTCCTGCTGAAGTTTGGCAGGGGCCCAATTATGGGCCTGGGATTTTACTGAGGGTGACTCTGGC
This sequence comes from Gekko gecko, assembly GCA_029375565.1. NCBI lineage: Eukaryota > Metazoa > Chordata > Lepidosauria > Squamata > Gekkonidae > Gekko > Gekko gecko. Next base: position 41,335,325 of record JAPDNY010000007.1, on the reverse strand, counting down.
AGGAAGAGAGGGATTAATACCTCTTCGAGTGAGGGGGGAGCAGTCTTCATTAACCAGATGGCTGCCCTGTTATGAGTTAAAATGGAAAGACTAAAGAACAGAGGAAACTTAACAAGAAATAGAAAAACTACAATGAATTGGTGGAATCTATGAGACCCTGACAGTCAAACATGTACTACCTGAATAACCATCTTTCCCCATCTGCTTGCCAAAACGTTTCTACATGCTCCCTTATATGATGTGTACCATTGTGGTCCTATTTCTGTTTCTGGTAAGAAAGCTGAATTGCATATTCAGTATCCATTTGACTGGCTAAATTATTGACAATGTTCTCTAAAATATGTTTTTAAGCAGAAGCACGAGTGATCTCATTTCAAAACTACTTTAAAGCATAGAGATGTAATGGTGGCAAAAACAAAATCCTGCCTACAGAATAAGGTATTAGAGGCTTCTTGGCAGATACTGTCATATCAGTGAGAAGGTAGGCAAAGGGATGTCATTTAACCACAGCACTGTCTCTACACATCTTTCAAACAGAATAAAACAAAGGTAACGCATTAACAAATCCTACTGGGAGAAATAAGCTGCTTGGAATGTACACAAATGGACTACAAAGAGAGATGGTGCAAACTGAATACAGAGAGAAAAATATCCAAGAGTCTATTACGAGAGTCAGGGGAATGTCTTCCATTTTGGTAATTGTTAACATTTTGACTTTGAGAAAAGAGACAGCACCCAAAAAAACAGCTGCTCACAAGTGGTAATGTCACAATTTACATGGCTGTTTTATGTGTACTTCCCACATGTGAAGACAGTTGGATGTAGACTAGTATGTGCTTAATTTTAAATGACTTTTCAAGGTTTTTTTAATGGCTTTTAAAAATCAGATGGAGTGCAGCATCCTTGTTCTTGAGCTTATAGAGGATCTTATCCTGTAGATTTGCACATTGATGCCATTCTGTTCCCTGAGCATGGATGTTTAGTTTTGCATACAGAGACATCATGTTACATAGTACTTGTAATGTTTATAAGAATTGTCATCAGTAGCATTTTGTTTTGTATCTTATTGAAAGAGTGTCTACTTAACAAAAAAGTAAATGCCATCAAATCCTTAATTCTTAAAATGTGTGCTTAATACCACTGATGTCAAACAAGGGCAATATCGGAGGGAGCAAAGAACAGGAAAAATGGGTTTCAGAATGAAATTCCTGTTTTAGCAAAACTATCAGGAAAATTTTCATTTTATCTTGGAATCCAGATTGTAAAGGCTGTACAGTAGTAACACAGATGGTTCGGGGGTAGAGGCAGAAAGATTAACGAAAGTGATCATCTGCCTAGTACCTACACAGCAGGAAGAGCTACTTGTCCTTATGTCCAAAAATATTAATAAGCCATTATATCTTTCTTGGGTTTAAATTTTGTAAATTAAGCCTTCATCTACCCTCCTTTTCTCCCTCCTGTGTTTCTAAATAAACCACTTCAGTACTGTTGAACTTGGGTAGCAACAGAGAAAGACATTTTACACAATGTCATTCTATTCAGTATGTTTTTGCCACTTTTCATTCAGTACACATAATAGATAGCTATATGGGAACAGATGTTAAGAATGCATGGGCAGTCATAAGCATGCCATTTCATTCAGTTAGATATGCTTGCCTCTGCAATGTATCATTCTTATAATTTATTTAGTATGTGAAACATCTAGTTTCTTCTGCTCTGTTTATCTTGAGCCCAGACCTTCACTTCCTTCTTTATTTTCTACCTGCTGTCATCTCAAACATTCTTAGTTTAGTGAAGAATATTACCATGTCAGGCATGGATCTGACAATCTGGGGCTGAGGTCTCAATTCTGCCATAAACCCAGTGTATTACCAGCTGGGCATCAGTTCTCTTAATGGGAATCACAGTGGCATGCATTGTGGATACTGTTTGTAAAATAGCTCTGGTATTCTAAAATCTGTTCGTTTTGTTTTATATAAAGCAAACTTGAATGGATTCCTGTTGCTTTCTTTTGCCATGCCTAGTATTTCTATAGGAGTTGTTTCTATTTGTAATCACTGTTTTCCTTTCCATAACTACATCATTGTTTAAAATTTTTCTGTGATAGACTCCACCCTATAACTGCTGCTTTGTGCTAAGAAGCCAGTTCATCCTCAGAAGGAAACTGCCTGGAAAGGGGTGTGTATGTTTCCAATAAATAATATTAATTGCAAAACTAATTTGCCTGCTACTTATCTGCATCTGCAGTGAAATAGCAGACAAATTTTAATGAAAAAGCATCAGTTGTGTGATCAGTCCTACTGCTGGATTTATTAAAATGCTTATGATTTCAATATTTAAACTCTCTTGGCATGTTAATTTATGAGATGCCTAGTGGAATAGATTCTTAGGCAGAATAAAGGGAAGGGCGTATCTTAGGAATTAACTGACATTGGTATCAGGCAAAATGTACAGGTAACTGTTCAGCAAATAGAAGCATTCTGGGACATAGAAGCATTCTGCCTGGAGTGCAGCCTGAACTTCTGACCTGTGGGCCTGGAACATTACAGGTAGAGATATTCTTGCTCAGAGGGGGAGGACGTCTTGTTATGTGTGATGAACCAGACCATTACTAATTACGAACTACAACTTACAACCTTTTCTTCAATATGTTGTTGAAGGCTTTCACAGCCAGAGTTCATTAGTTGTAGATTTTCCGGGCTGTATGGCCATGGGCTTGCCATTGTAGGACCTGATGTTTTGCCAGCAGCTGTGACTGGCATCCTCAGAGGTATAACACAGAAAGATGGAGTACTCTCTGTGTCAAGGTGAGAAGAAAAATGGTATGCAGGTAATTTATATCTATTCAGGAAGGTGGGGTAGGGCTGAGTCATTATCTTGTAGAAGTTCTGCCTACAATTTCAACTGGAAATAAGAGAGTTTAAAAATAAGTAGGGCATGGTTTCCTGTCCTGAAAGACACAAAATCCTCTACATCTTACAATAGCACTACAGATAAGATTCGCATTTCAGTAGCCAATCCATATGCAAAAGAACCTCCTCAGGAAAGCTCCTCCATTAGCATGTCACAGACTGGGGAACTCCAACAAGGTAATGACTCAGCCCTATCCCACCTTCCTGAGTAGATATAAATTACCTGGCTGCCATTTTTCTTCTCACGTCAACACAGAGAGAACTCCATCTTTCTGTGTTATACCTCTGAGGATGCCAGCCACAGCTACTGGCGAAACATCAGGTCCTACAATGTCAAGACCACGGCCATACAGCCTGGAAAATCTACAACAACTATAAAACCTTTTCTTCCTTCCCTATTGCCTTTTGCCTGTTTACCTTCCTTTCCTCCATGATGTCCTTTGCTCATTTCTCTCACTTTTCCAGCTTCTCCATCTCTGCCCCTGTCTTCAAGAATGGTGTGGCTGAGGCAATGGAAGGACAGGGAGACTTTAACAAAACCTTGGGTGGCTTTCTGTCCACACAGGATGGGGACCCTCTGCTCCTCCTCAAATGTGGGAGCAGCAATTCTTCCCCTGCACAGCTGAGCTGGTAAAGCCCTGCAAAAGCACACACAGCCACTGCAACCCATAAGAATTTTGGAAACCATATGGCATGGTCAGGAATGGGAGGACCATTTTGTTGGTAATGGATTTTGATGGGAAACCTCCCCACACACCACTGTAGGTGACAGGCATCTGGCCCCAGTCACTGAATCAATACCAGAACAACAGGAAAATCGAAAACTTGCATCAAAGCACAGGGATGGGGGGAGGAGCTGTGGCCCAGTGGTAGGCATCTGTTTGGCATGCAGAAGGTCCCAGGTTCAATCCCTGGCATCTTCTGTTGAAAGGGTAATAAGTGATGTGAAACATTTCTGCCTGAGGCACTGGACAGCCACTGCCAGTCTGAGTAGACAATATGGACTTTGATGGATCAAAGGCAGTATAAGGCAGCTTTGTGTGTTCAAAACCTCAACAATTACTACACTCACCCCCTTTATAGGCTGTTCTCCAGAAGTATCTATCTGGTTTAAACTTGTGATGCTAGAAGAATTTAAACTCTCACAAAAGGGTAAACCTCTTCTATCTATGGGGGCAAGAAAAAACATTGTTCCTGTTCCCCAGTCAGGTTCCCTTCTCCCTCTTCCTACAGGTCTTATGGAGGGATGAATACCTGTCATGATCCTGGCTGTGCAAGCAAGGTCTAGCAGGCCCAGGGAGCCTGAGTAGCAGTGTGAGGAGGCCAGGCCTACAACTCCCAGAAGCCCCTGAGAGGTTTTGGCACCAATTTTAGCCCATCACAAAGAAAGGGGACTTATAACAAAAGAGCTGGTATGGAAGAAGAGCCGTTCTTTCTTCCAAGAGAGCAGAGCCAGAAGGAAGGCTGCTGCAGGGAAGAGACCCTCATCCTGAGAGGAAGGGTGAGCAGACTGAGGCCCACTTAAGACAGTGAGCTAGGGATAGTAAATTTAGACGCGTTAGGGCATTTGGTTTCTTTTCTTTTCACCCCCTTACTGATAGTGTTCTTGTACTTTGTTTGTTTCCCATATTGGGCTGACGGCCTGTAAAAATAAACCTTTTCCTTGTTTTTTACTCTGCCTGGTCCTCACATTTATTTTAGCCAAATAAGGGAGGTCTGAAGGTCTTGGGAGGGTGCTCTGGGCCTTCTCAAAGAAACCTAAAACCAGAGTGGTGGCAGTGTCAGCTGACACCCCACCTGAGCCCTGACAATATCAGAAACAGGAGGAGTTCTAACCATGGTTCCACAAAGCAGTCTATAAGACAATTCTACAACATGTATTTCCCCCTCATGATGGTAGATTGAGCTGTGCCTGTCCTGATTCAGGGGCCTCTCTTCCCCTTCTGAGACTACTTCTGCTCCTTTATAAAAAAAATAATAATAGTCCCATACAGCCCAGGTCTGCCCTTAATCAGGAAGATTATCAGGGGCTCTTAACCAAAGTAATAGTGGCCAATATTCCCTCTAAGCTGTGGAGTCTTGTGAGCAACAATTCTACTTTGTGAGCTACAGGCATCAAAGTTGTGAGCAAGTGATTTGGCTGCTGCATAAATTAGTTTGCTCTGGAGCCATCCTTCCTGAGCAAAGACAAAAATGTCTGGTCTTTGACCTGATCTTGGAAATGAACTAGCCTTAGGTGGCCTGGAATATTACTAACTTCAAGAGTTAGTCACAGTGAATGAATTTTGGCTCTGCTGGACCCTTGAGTGGCTTTCTGTGCTAGAATTGTGCATTCGGATGTATCTGAGTTAAAAAGAAAAACACCACCAACCAAGAAGTACCTTATATCCGATATAGCCGATCAGGATTAGCCGGTAATGTCGGATAGCTGCAGTTAAAGGGCATTTAAAGGGCTCTCAGTCCCTTCAAATGCCTTTGGAGTTAACTCTCAGCTTGCAGAAGGCATTTAAAGGGACCATGATCCCTTTAAATGTCTTTCCTGCCTCCATTAGAAATACTAGAGGATGAGGCAACTTCTTTGGGAGCCCATGGAATTGGACCCCCTGGTCCAGTCTATTTGAAACTGGGGGGGGGGGTTTGAGAAGAGGCACGAGCAGTGATACTGTGAATTTGGTGCCTCTGCCTCAAAAAAAGTGACCCCTAGATTGATTCCCCATTATACCCTATGGGGACCATTGACTATAATGAAGCAAAAAAATAAATAAATTGGGATTCCCAAAAATTCTGAATCTGAATACCATTCTGGTATTGGAATTTGGAGATATCAAGAAATACCTATTTTTTTGGGTCCAATACACCCCAACCGCCCAAATCCCAATTTGTGTTGTTTTTTTGCACACCCCATTCAGTATTGTCAGCCATGATACCATTTTAGAGAACCTGGCAGAGATAGGACTGGGTAACATGATTTTATCCTTATAGTCCTTGAAGGGGAGATTCCAAAAGCTGTTTCAACAGCAGCTCAATCCCAAGATTATATTTTGCCTCTGAAGCCCCTGGGAGGGGCCAGACAAGGCAACATACCATAAACCTGGACATGAATGGCTTGTTTCCTTTACATGGCCAACACCAGAGGTCATAATCATCCCCTGGTCCAGCCATCTCACTACTGCTTTCCCTGCCTACTTCCATCTCTCAGGTCCTTAGGCTCCTGCCCTGTCCACTGCACCCTTCCTGCAGGATTAAACTAGGGGTAGCCTGTCTGATTTGGCCGGGCATGCAAAGTTCCTTCTGGCAGCCCTTGGCAGGGCACGACTGCTGACTTCTGAGGCTTCAGGAGACATGATATCTTCCTTTCTGCAAAAGCCTCAAGACTGCCTGCCCACAGCCTTCAATCAGCTGCCCTCTTCTTGCTGTACACAGGGACTTTTTATCCAATGGCCACTCCTAGTTCCTATTTCCCTGCTTCTACTCTTGAACAAGCCTTTTCTCTCAAGGAGGTTTTTATCTGAGTGGAGTCCCATTTCCCTACTTCTTCTCCAGGGCAAGTCTTTCTGTCAAGGAGTCGTGTGCTCCACAGGGAGCTAGTACGGTAGTTGTTCCTTCTGGTTGTTCTTACCTTACTGTTGCTGCCCCATATGGTTCTCCCCCCAGCTCTGCCACAGATCTTCTGCTGTCCTTAGGGCTGTGCCCCTATTTCACCTCTTCTCCCGCAGTGGTAGGGAGCCCTGAGCTGTGACAGACTCTCTTGCTATTTTATTTATTTATTTATTTTATTAATCATATTTATACCCCGCTCTCCCCATGATCTAATGGAGATTGTCTGTAGATCTGTGCTCCAGTGTTGCCAATGGGCAGATGACATGCAGCTCCACCACACTCTTCCATCTAATCCTGATAAGGCAGCAGAGAATCCGAATAGTGTTTATACTCATTGAGGGACTGGTTGAGGATACAAGCTGAGCACTTAAGTATATGAGATGCAGGGAGTTCTGTGAACAGTCCCCACCCCCCTTGAAAAATCAGGTATTCAGGAGGCTGACCTATATAGTCACTCTGGTGTGAGGGGAAGAGATAGGTTACGCTTTCCCCTATTCCATTTTCCCCAACTTGAAACAGCTCCATGAAACTGCAGTTTGCCTTGTTGTATCAAACTTACAGGTACTGGTTTGCTTATTTATATGCTTGCCACAGCAGGAAAAATAGCAGCTTCCTGGGGCTACTTCAGGTATGGAAACAATATGAGAGAAATCTTAATCCTTCCTTCATGTGGTAGACTGGGGCCTTGCATGCCTTATTTTTCATAAGAAAAAATGCTGGGAGCTCTATTATTGTTACTTATGATATCTGATGTGTTTTAGCCCTGAGAAGTAAATAAAACCATATGTAAATCCTGTCAAATGGGCAGTGGTGTACCAAGGGCAGGGTGGTGTGAGCAGTCCACCACAGGTGCCAGCAGGCACCCAGGTGAGCAGCTTGAGTGTTCTGCTGACCTGCCTGGGGCTGAAGCCGTGGTGCACCAAGGTGCAAGGGGGCTGCTGGAACCTGTGCCTGCTGGGCACACACACTTCCAGATGGTGCTGCATGCATGTACCAGCCAGGTGTGGCTGCACCTGGTCTTCTGCCTCAAGTGCTGCTTGCCCTCCACCAGTGCCTTGCCCAAGCATGCCATCCAAGCTGGCCTTGCCGGCCATTGCCATGCTGGATGCCAGTGACAACGTGCTGTGCTTTGCCCCCTGGCCCATGTGGAAGAGATGCTGTGCCACATGGAAAAGATGTTGGCACTGTGGGCCCAAGTCTGGGAGGCCAATGCTGAGCTGTAGTACTTCTTCCACCCAGTGCCTGCTTCTACATGATACTGTGAAGTGGTGCATGGCGCTGGTGTGCTCCCTGCTCAGCCGCTGGGCCCTCATCCTGCTATGCCTCTTCACCTGCTCCAGGTGTCAGATATGCTAGGTATGCCACTGTGAATGAAAAGATACCTAATTTCACTATATGGGTATCTCCTGTTTGAGCGGGACTACATTCCGCTATAAGATTCAGGATCACCATTTGGTTGTATTCTTGGACTCAGCATTATTCCTAGATACAGCTAAGAATGTTTTTTACCAATCAAAACTGGTTCATCAACCGCACCCTTTTCTGGGGATAAGGATTTAGCCACAAGCTACTTTAATGTATTGTAAATGAGACTGCCTTTGAAAATTGTTTGGAAATTGCTTTTGAGTCAATATATACCTACCAGAATTTTGACCAGAATGGGCTGTATGGACCATGCTACAATATCTTTGCTGGCTTCCAGTTACTTCTGAACTCTGTTCAAAGCACTAAATAGTATGATACATCAAGGACTACTTTTTGCAATATGAACCTACATGAAGGTTTACATAACTTTCAGAGCCTCTTTTATGTGTGCCTTTACCATCTTGAAGTGTGTTGACTGATTATGACGAGTGCTTTTCTTCAGTGATACCAAAATGATGGACATTTCCTTCTTAGGGAATTCTAGTTGGTTTCTCTATTAATGGTCTTCAAATGTCAAATGAACACAGTCTTTTATGGGAATTTATTGGGGCACAATACAGCTTGAATCTTTGTGAGGAAGGTGGACTATTCTTGTTTTATTTAGGTTCAAAGCTGTGGTGGTTTTCTACTGAATTATTGTTTCTTGTTTGTTTTTTGTTTCTGTTCCTGTAAATATTAAGATTATGCTCTGCTGCTCTTTGAATTTGAGTTGTTTGATATTTACTTTTAGCTTTAGTTTGATTTTATTATTCTTGTGCTTTTGTAATTTTTTAAAATGTAAATTGCCCAGAGTCCTCAGAGAAGTGAAGGATGGCCCTATTCTAATAAATATGTAGAAACTTGTGATAAATGACATAATTTGATTGCAGTATTTAACTGCAATACCTACATTGTCAGAATGGAACACGGTCCCACAGCTTTGAGGGAAATGTCTTTCTCAGCATCACATATTTCATATAACTTCACAGTATTATGCAATTTGCCTGTAGGTCTTAGCTGCACCACACATAGTATTGCTCTTCTCCAATTCATGCTGAATTTCATACCCTCTTAACAAATTCTCAGCACTACTCTTGCAGTAAACAATGTATTTGTACTCATGATATTTAGAGCCGGTCTTCTGCCCATGATGGTAACACGTTTTCAGCCAACACTGTCTAAGGTGCTAGTGCAACTGAGATAAAGAAAACAAGATTACATTATCACAGTGTAAAATTATTTAATTTCAGCTGTATATCCTTTTGATAACAAGAATACTGTCTGTTCTGGAAAGTGCTCTGAAGGCAAGATATGTGAGGCCTGGTGCTTCTGAGGATGGATAGACTGGTTTGGTGAGAAGAATGTTACCTTGTGTGTAGGAGGGCGATTATGGTGATTGAAAGACATTCTCAGTTCCTGGCATCAACAGTTAAAGGATCTTGGGTAGCAAGTGCTAAGTAAGACTGTTCTCTGCTGGACAGTCTGGAGGGCTGCAAATCATAGGAGTCAAAGCTCAGCTAGATGGACTGTGAATCTAGAATGGTTCCAGGTGGTCAGCTGTGTTGGTCTGAAGTAGTAGAACAAATTTAGAGTCCAATGGCATCAGCAAAGGTTTATTCAAGATGTGAGCTTTTGTGTGCATGCACACTTTTTCAAATACCTAGAATTTAGAATGGTGTAAGGCAACTTGATATGTAAACGGGGGGGGGGAGATCCTGGGGGAAAGTATATCGATTGTCACATTATTTTCTTGCTGAAAGCGAATTTGAAAGCTGGTGTAGTATTGATGGTGTGGGATGTTGTTTGGGGGAACATATAAGAAATAGATTTGCAGGTGGGCTGGATGAACCTAGGCTTTGTAGAACCAACATTGAGTTCAGGTTATGGGAAGGAACTATGTTAAAACTGGAAACTCAGACAATGGAAAACTGAAACTCACTATTGTTGTTCTTTGCTCAGCACTGAGGATGCATAAATCAAGTTTAATAGTACTACCAATCTTAATGTAGCTGACTAATGCCAGATTAGTAGTAGTTGAAATAACTCTCTTGCGTGATGTAATTTTAAAGGAGACTGCTGACTTGGTATGTATCTCTGGCACCAAATGGATTGTACTGGATGGCCAAAAAGATATAGTGAATGATCACGGCATACAGGCACATATTTGATTGAAGTTAAATGGTATTTTGTGATATGATGGGAGGGAAGGTTGGTATCTTGCTTGTTTTGATGTGTACCTGACTTTTTAAATAAAAAATAAAAGAAAAAAAGATTCAAGACTTAATAACTGCCATGATAACTATAACACAATCACATTCTGTCGTAGGTGTAGCACATAACATGTCAAACACCAGATTAGTTGTAGAGGAAATGCTGAATAAGGCCCTTATCTCTGCTTAGTATTTGCCTTGAAGTATTGTGGGATAACATCTAACAAATCTTTGAGAAAGCCTCTTTAATTTGGATGGTGGTGGTATATGTATGTGTTTAAGAATAAAAAACATTCTGAAGCATATATGGGAAAGGCAAGAACTGCCTAAAGTCTCCTTTGAATACAAACCTGATTTTTACCCTCTATTGTAACCTTCCCTTTTGTACTACTCTACTAGTTATGAGAAATTATGGGGGAAGATACTACAGCCTTGAAAGTAAGCCTGAAAAAGTTACTAAATGGCAAAAATGTTTTCTCAGCTATTTTCCCATATATATCATCAATCCAATACTTCTTATTGAGTTTTTTGTTGTTTAAAAAAACATACAAGTACATTAATGGTTAAGGTAATTATTATCCCACCTATGGGTGGTGTGCTGTTCTTAGGCTATTATTAACAGCAAGTTTATTTTTAAAGGAACATTTACCAGCAAGACATTCCGACTACTTCATTGACATTTGTTTGCATAAAGTTCCTTCCTTTTTGGTGACGACACCAGCTGAAGAGGACATACCAGTTATTGAGAGCCAGCGTGGTGTAGCAGTTAAAAGTGTCAGACCAGTATCTGGAAGACTCAGGTTTGAATCCCTGCTTGTGCTATGGAAGCTCACTGGGTGACCTTGGGTCAGTCATATACTTTCAGCCTAACCTACCTCACAGGGTTGTTGTGAGGATAAAATAGAATGACATAAACTGTTTTGAGTGTCCATTGAGGAGAAAGATGGGGTATAAATGAGTTAAATAAATATTGGTATATCTGCTCAAATATTTTGCACACACAGATTTACTTATATCTTTAAAAACATTCTAAGTGTTTCTCTGTTGCTTGCTTCTTTTACGTGTTTTACAAAAGCCTTTATCACAGATAACAAGACTCATTTTACTTGCTGTGCCAGTTTGTGTAACTTTGGTGCCATATCCCAACATTGAATCCAATTATGTCTACCAAGGGTGGAGAGCCTTCAGGCTGTGCTGCAAAGAGACACAATCTCTGCTTTCATTTCTAATCAGTTACTTGTGTTAATCTCTAAAGGGATTAATGTGTGGGACAAACGTGGGTTGGTAAGGCAGATTGCCTGTTAGCTCAGCAATCAAGTCAGAAACAAGTCAAATGTTACCGTAATTAAGTATGATAATGCATGTATTTGTACTAAATCAAAATACATCCATTATTTTAGAGAATTTTTTTCAGTCTTTGTAAATGCCAACACTTAATCTTATTAACAGGCATCCATAAATCTGTTTTTCAGTTCTAAATGCTCCTAGCCTGCAGGTAACACCAGAAATCCCCACATCTGGCATGTGTTGAGTTTTCAGGGAGAGGCATTGTTTTCTCTTACTTGTGTTGTGGTATGGAGAAGGTAAGAAATAGCATGAGAAAGTGCTTTTTACATTGTTGTTGTTGTTCAGTTGCACAGTTGAGTCTGACTCTTCGCGACCCCATGGACCACGTTACGCCAGGCCCTTCTGTCTTCTGCCGTCCTCCAGAGTTTGCTCAATTTCATGTTCATTGCTGTAATGTATCTAAACCCAACTGCATGCGAGGCTAGGTCCCCACGTGGTCATGCAAAGCCTTTGAGCTTCAGTCCCGGAGACAATGGCCCAAGCGGATCCTAACCCGTGCCAATCAGAGGGCTAGGATCTAGGCTGGGACCTATGGAACTCTCGGCCACTAGAAATAGCCTATCACTTGAGTGGGGTGTGTTCTGGGAGTGGGTTTTGCTCTAGGATATAAGCCAGCCTGCAAGCCAGCTAGTTGTCCTTGTTCCTGATGTAACCTAATAAACAAGAGCTGGTTCACTATGCTGAGTCTCCGGTCTCAATACTTTTCAGTTGCATCGATAACACTGTCTAACCATCTCATCCTCCTTCTTTTACCTTCAGTCATTCCCAGCATCAAGGTCTTCTCCAGTGAGTGCTCCCTTCTCATTTAGTGGCCAAAGTATTTGAGCTTCAGCTTCAGTATCTGGCCTTCCAGGGAACAGTCAGGGTTGACTAGGAATACCATCGCTTTGAGTATACGGACTTTTGTTGGCAGGGTGATGTCTCTGTTTTTTATTATATTGTCTAGGTTTGCCATAGCTTTCCTCCTAAGGAGCAGGCGTCTTTTAATTTCATGGCTGCAGTCACTATCTGCAGTGATCTTGGATCCCAGGAACATGAATTCTGTCACTGCTTCCATGACTTCCCCTTCTATTTGCCAAGGACTGATGGGGCTGGATGCCATGATCTTAGTTTTTTTGATGTTGAGTTTCAAGCCAACTTTTGTGGTCTCCTCTTTCAGTTTAGCAAGAGGCTCTTTAGGTCCTGTTCACTTTCTGCCATTGCTTTTTACATATAACATGTAAATGAGATATAGCCTTGACTCTCCCCGAAGGCCCTCTGTTCATGCCAGATGGATTGGAGGGAGGAGCTTGATGGGAAACACAAATCAAGGCTGGCTAGGAAGCCAAGCCAAATTGTGCATCTTTGCTTTTTTATTAATTACTTATACCCATATTAACACTGATCCATGGGCACAAAACAAAGACAGCAAAATCAAGCTATACGATATTCAAGCTGTCCTTAAAACTTTAAGGACTAACAGATCTCTGAGTATAGATGGCTTCACTCTATTACACTTTTCATAACTCCTACTTATATTAAAACAAAGAGCAATAGCAGGCATTGACACCAAGTAAAGAGCCTCTCAGAATAGAAATCTTCTGTCATATTAATTAATCAAGATTTGAAGATCTTCACTGAAGTTTTAGCTCAGAGGCTGAACTTTGTCTAATACTGATGGGCCCATGCGCACACATTGGGTGGTGAAATGGAACTACCCATTGACAAAGCTGGGGTTTCTGCATGCCCAGGCTGCATGGGTTGGGCGAAGGGGGCCATCATATCCAGAATACACTGTTAGATTTCTGGGCGCATGTGCTGAGTTGCAGGTCTTTTCCACAGCTGATAATGTAGTGATTACTAATCTGGGTAGCAAAATAAATGAGAAGTCCAGTGGCACTTCAATGAGTAACAAAACAGATTCTAGCATAAGTTTTCTTGAGTCAGACCTCACTTCAGTTGCATGAACTTGGGGTGACCCCTCCTTCCCCACACTTACTGGGACACTCTGAGACAACTGTGCCTAGTGAAGCTCCTGACTGCTGATGGCTGTCTGATGCAGTATGGGCCTTCCTGGGCTGCCAGAGATGTGGAAAGGGCTAGGGAAGCCAACTGAGGTACCCACAAGGACGTTGCTGGCCAAACAGCAGCTCCTTAAAGGTCCGCAGTCAATGCCTCCACTCGAGGTGGGGACATTACCAGCTGTCATTGGAGTTGGGAGGGGTGGGCAGTAGGAGGTTAGGTGGATATGTTCCACCTAAGCCTTCTGTGAGGAGCAGTTCTCCTTATGAACAGGCAAGCAGCCTTAACTGGGCCACTGCACAGTTGGAGGCCTCCAGCTGAGGATGACCCCATTCTACCTGACTGGATGGAGGCTCAGAGCAGGCCAACCCAGCTGGAGAGGACTGACACAGAGTTTGGGGGGCATGGCTGCCAGAGAAGTGAGCAGAGGGAAAAGAGACAGGTGGGGAAAGGCAGAGACCTGCCCAAACTGGGTGGATTCATGCACCCTTGCAATAATTCCTCAGGTTGGAAACCACTGTTTTATATTAATGAATATCAGGTTGCCTTTATTCCAAACAGTCAACAGCATAATGATAGACCTGATTTTAAAATTGTTCATTATTGAACGTATAGAATACAGGCATAATTTCCCTTGAGGTGGAGAAAGCTATTGACCACCCTGAGAGGGCTTCTTTTAAAGTACCATTGCATAATACAGGCTTTGGTCTTGCTTTTCTCCTCATAGCCTTTACAAATTATATACCATCATGGTGAAACAATAAACAGTGGGGATGGAACTTCAGATGCCATTTTATTCTTCTTTATAATGTTGTGAACAAATCACTCAGTTGGCAAGTGCCCATTGGCAAGTATAAATTTTCCCATGTTGGGAACTCTGCATATTCCACAGTTTAAGTCTAGTTTTTAAAAAAGAGGATGTGTTCAGTTAAGTGCATATCTTCTTAAATTTTGAGCCTGTTCTTTTATGCCAAAACTTTTGTAAAGACCCAATCCCAACTGTGAAAATTAAGCTAATTGCTCTGTTAGTAAAATGTTGGTGTTCTGTGGGTTTTGTCCTTGGGAAAAAAATCTCCTTCTATTTTCCTTTTTCTTGCCTGGAAGCTAAATTATAAGACATGGCAGAAGAAACTGTTTGCTGTATGGAATTTATTTGAGGGACGTGCAAAGCTGCATATAGTTACTCTGTTAGTAGTAAAGGGAGTTTGCCCTGTCCTGGATAGCACAGGCTAGCTTGGCTAGCTTGATCTCATCAGATCTTGGAAGCTAAGCAGAGTTGGCCCTGGCTATTATTTGGATGGGAGACTTCCAAAGAATGCCAGGTTCGTGATGCAGAGGCAGCCAATGACAAATAACCTCTGACCGTCTCTTGCCTTGAAAACCCTACAGGGTCGCCATAAGTCAGCTGTGACTTGCTGGCACTTTTCACCACCACTAATAAAGGGAGTTTAAAGCTCAAATACTGTCTACTGAAAGATTTTGGGGCAGAGGACTGATAGCAAGTTCTGGCCTAAATTCTAGCAAACTTTGATATAAATTAAAGGGATGGAAGATGAGAGAAAATATGGACATTAACTTACAAAATATGCTATATTTTTGCTGTTAATAGTGAACACTCTTTGGCTTGTCTAAAAAACCATTTTGTTTGTTTTTAACTATCCCATTGCTACTTGAAAGTTATTGATATATTTTGTTGTAAGATTTAAAATTGGGAAAATAGCTGGATATTGCCAGTGAACCTAGTACTGATTCTCTCGCATTATGGTGTTAGTGGTTCTGGTCTGAGGAGTGTGTGGGATCCAAGTTCTTTCCTCTTGACTGCAGCCAAATTTGTATGGGCTAGAAAGTGCAACTTGATGTAAGGATCTTCCTTCTACCTGGGATGGGAAGGAGGTACAGTGCTTTTAACAGCAGAAAAGATTACATATCAACTAATTACATTTCAGCAGGAAGACAGGATTTTATTACTTACTTGGATTTATGTTGTTTAGTTTGGGAAAAAAGTCCACAGGATTTGCTTCTAACCCTATAAAATTCAGAATAGTATTTAGAGAGATTCTAATGATGATCCAAATTTACATCATTTACCTATCTCTGTCAGGTTTGCCACATTATCATCCTGCCCTTCCTTCAAGGAGCTCCATATACCTTATGTGGTTTTCCCTCCTACCCATTTTATTCTTACAACAACCCCGTGGGTAGGTCAAGTTGACAGAGAGACAGGCTTAATTGCCCAGTGAATTGCATGGCTGTGTGTGGATATGAACCTTGCCTTCTACATAGATATAAAAATTTCTGGAAATTCTGAAGCCATGGAAAGAAATAAAAATCTGTTGGGGAAAAGTAAACTGGGGGAAAATGGAAATAACACAATATTATCAACCCAAAATGTATTTATTGCTTTAGCAACATAAGTATATGATAATTTAATATATAACTAATTGGCATGTTTAAGGAATTAAAATATATAAATGCTTTTAAGATGTGATTCAATCCTAAAAACACTTTTCTGGGAGTAAGCCCCATTGCATACAGTGGGATTTACTTCTGAATAAAGATGATTAGGTTTCACTGTTATTTCCTATAAGAAAAATATGACCATACCCAATACTAATTAAAGTTGCAAACTGCTGTATCCCATGCTACCTTTCAAAATTAATAAGTGATGAGGAAAAAATAAAAGTTGAAAATAGAAAACACAAATTTTATAGTAAACAAAATAAAGTGTTTGTTCTTATGAAAACAGTCTCATATGTTGTTTCACTGAATGTTTCTATTTTCCCCCCTGTACCTTCACGTACCTAGTCTCCTCTATCCTAGTCCCATGCTGTAAACACTACATAACACTAACCAAGTTTATTATACGAGTTGGTACCATTATCCGCTTGTTTTTATTTACAGTTTTTCATAATTGGAATGGTGTACACTAATACAGGTTTGGTTTTATTTTGTCTCTTAAGGCTTTATTTCTTGTTGATTTTATATGGCAATATATAATAATAATATTTCAAATATACATGTAATTGCTATTAATTACATGCACAATCTAATCTCCATAATTCAGAATGTGTAATGAATCAATTGCATAGAATTTCATATTTGAAGAAGAATTACAAAACAGTTTAAAAGAGCAGAGCAATACTGTCTCACCTATGAATTATCCCAGGCAAGAGTTTGTATATTGCTTAATCTAAATGTGCAAACTCTTGGTGTCACTCAGAACATCAGGAAATAGAACAGCAGTTTGGACATTGTGATCTCCAAACATCCTTTTCTCTTCACAATTGTTACCTTGGGGGGGGGTTGTGTGCTTGCCTGCAAGTCATGGTTGACTTCGGGTGACACCTTCTGGGGGCTTGGACATTTTTCAGAGAGGTGGCTTGATTAGCCTGCCTCTGCAAACCCACCTTTGGTATTCCTTGGAGGTCACCCTTCCAAATACTTGCCAGAGTTGGCCCTGCTTACCTTCTGATACCCGATGAGATCCAGGTTAGGGCCAGAATTGCCACCTTGAGTACAAACATGAAAAACTGTGGCTTAAAAACCTACTCCTAGAACATTATATTCTTAGTATTTAAAGGAATGAAAAACCAGCAGATCAGACAATATAGAGTTCTGTGGCACTGATTTACTTTTGCTATATGTTAACTACTGTATTAGCCCTTTTTAATTCACTTCCACAGATGGGCAACTCCACATGTGAGTTGCTCACCTAGTGCCCTGCCATTAGCCTGCCATCACGCAAGTTCCTTGGTTCTCTTTGGTACAATGTAGCTGCTCAAGAATGCGATCAAGAAGCCCAGCTTCTGAAACAGCAACAGAAGTTATCTATAGCAATTTGTATTTTTAACAAAGCATGCCAATGTACCTATTTCCATCTTAACCAGTGACTGGATGTTGTGGTAAACTGAGGAAAGCAAGCTAAAAGTAAATTCAGACAAGACAGAGGTAATCCTTGTTGGGAGAGCTGATATTCTAGAGGAAACTGAATTGAGATTGTTGCAGTATCCAATTAAAGGGAAGGCCTCTGTTTCTAAGCACAGGGTCAGAGGCAGGGAGGTGACCCCAAGATAAAGATGCAGGTTCTATTGAAGCATCTTTGTGCCAAGGAAAATAGCAGGTGAATTGACCAGAAAAGGATGACTGCTGCAGGCTAAGCCCAGCAAGAACTTGCTTGTTCAGGAGACACAGGAGTATAAAAGCAGCTGTTCTAGATAATTCAGAAGGGGAGGAAAATGGGGGGAGGGGAATCCAAGCCCTTGGAGACAGGAAGGAGAAAGCATGGAGCTATCTATCCAGTGCGTCATTGGCCCCCTTTCTCCCCCTATTAACTTGGAGGACTTCCCTCTTCTTGCTGTATATATATAATGGTCATTTTTGGCTGGAAGCTTCAGATCCTTCTGTTTCATCAAGTTCTTTTGCCTTTTGGTATTTATTGCAATAGAAATTCACTTTGGATAAGTCCATGTCTAAGATCTTGGTTTTTAAATGTATTGTCTTTCTTGTAAACTTGTTGCCATAAATATATAACATAAGAATATACATTGAAAAGTAGTCCAATTGCTAAAACAGTAGTTAAGTTGCTAAAAAAGGAAAGTAATGGGTGCCACCCCTATTAAAATTTTTAGGATTGATTAAATTGTGAAGCAATTCTTGGCCTGTGACAGTATTAGATCTCATACTAATAGAAGCTGTTTCTGTATGCAATATGTGTGTTTGTAAAGCACACAGAATTACAACTTAAATTTAGGAAGACAGACATAACTCCAAATCATTTTATTTGAATGGAAATGCTTTCTTCTGAATAAAGCATTTCATGTTACAGTGCTAAATCAGTCAGCTTAACTGCAAAGGACAGCATGTTGATGAATTATCTATGGTATGTGAATTTCCTGCTTTTTGATGATTGACAGAAATAATTTCACTTTCAACACATTTCTTCTAATTGTGGAACACCTACCAAATGTAATACACAGTGCTTTTCTTTCCGACACATCATGCTTTCCACAAATTATTTCATGTTTATTTAAAGACTAAGCTTCTACCCTCCCATTCCCAAGTTGGTTTACCACTAAACCATGGCACACTTTACAATCTGTTATTAATTAAGGCAGTATTTTGTACTTTTGCTGCCCACATTATAGGAAATGAATGATACTATATTAAATGGCTTGTAATCACTTAAAAGAGCTTATTTGTAGAGCTGTTGACCAATTACAGTTTGAAATGTCTAATGTAAAAATTGTTAAATTTAAACAGATGAGTTCAGTAAACTAGCTATGATGTTTCTGGAGCACTATGTTACGTTTAATGTTTTCTTCATTAAATTTAGGAGTACTGAATATTTCCACTTAAAGTAACACACCTCAATAACGGTTTGTCACTATTGTGGAAGACCTTATATAAAGAGAATATGCAAGGATGGGCACCAGCTGAATTTTTTAAAAATCTGCACAACAAGGCCACCTAGGAGTAGGGTACCAAATTCTGCAGTCCAGATAGAATCCCCAGATTTCCAGAAAAATTGGGCGGAGGGGTTTTGGGGGGGAATTCAAATAGTAACATCTGCATATGTGCAGGCATTGCAGCCCCCCTCCCCCTGCTGTTTGAATGGGGTCTTTTTGTGCTGTGAAGCAGCCCCAAATCGCACCTGATTTTTTGTGGTAATGATCATGGCTGCCACCAGAAGGGAGTGAGTGAGGAGAATGGGATTCAGGTAAAAGGGGTTGGAAAAGAAGAGGAGAAGAGCAAAGACCACAAGGGCTGTGAAGGTGGATGAATGTTGGTGTGAGGGAGAGAGTGGTAGCTGTCAACCAAGGAAGAAGGGCTTGCGAAAGCAAAAGGAACGAAGCAGAGATGAAGCCAGCAGAGGAAGGGGCAGGCAGAAAATGGGGTCCAGCAATGAAAGGGAAGCTGAGTTAGTGAGGGGGAAAGAATGAGACTACTGCATCCTTGCAGGTCCCCCACTTGTCATTTTGCTGGCCTCTAGGTGGAGGATGAAAGCCACAAAACCATGCCAGCCAGAGACACGGTATGGATATCCACTTACCTACTCAAGTATATAGAAAAAAATTACCAAAAGGAAAAAATGGGGAAAAACCTTTTAGAACAGTACAATGAAGGCTAAGCAGCTGTGTGCCAGTTAAAGAGACAAATGAGGCAGAGGAAAAATCCACCTGTTCATACTCCAAGAACCTAGTTCCGAATGGAGAAATACTACAGATTAGATTCAGCACAATTCCTTGCAAGAGTTTTATTGCTGGATGCATCCCAAGTTTGTGATTGATTTCAACTGAGCATTGCTTGCTTCATTTAGAGCAAATGTCATAGCAGCTTCATTTACCCTGAGAGGCAGCTTTTGGATATGTGTTCATTTTCCATCAGATCTGATGCAAGACGGCAGGTGACAGCAACACTTGGATTTCTTATGCTGCAGCAGGTCTTTTCAGAATCCCATAGCCTCTAGCCTTCAATTTTTGCTAGTTTACCAATTAACTGGTCAAGGGGAAGGAGAAAACTTTTAAGGTGATCAGTTGAACTCACTAACTGATCAATGCTTATAGATACCCACAGTGGCTATTTTTTTCAGTATCCAGTTATTTAATAAGAGATGCATTCTGATTAGTGAAGTTTAATTCTTAGTGGCATGTTAAAAACAAATCTAATGGACTGAGAAACCGTGGATCAGGATAAGCAATCATTTAGGATTGTCTATAAAGCAGAACACTGCACATACCCCCCCCAAAAAACACCTTTATTGTATAGCTATACTTTTTCATCTGATGTATAAAACTGCGGGTATTAATAATTCCTCCTGACCATTTTATTTATTTATTTGTTTCATGTCCTTTTTCCCCCACATTAAATTTTAAATATCCTACCAGAAGTAACCACTGGGTTCTGTATAATGTTGTACCCTGTGAAGCCTTTGATAATACTTATATATTCTGCCAATGTACTTGGTGTTCACCAGTTCGTCATGCGTGCAAGAATTTACATTTTCAGATTGACATTAAAAGCATTTCCTAGAACTTTTAATGTGTTTTTTTTCTTATATAGTACCAACAACATAACATGCTGTAAAATGTTTCTTTAATGACACGCATAAAACTAGCTAAGTCTTACGTATAAAAGTCCAACAGTCTTCAGTAAAGTCTACCCAAAGTTGAGTAACTTATTTCTGTATTATAAATATATGCTTCTTAGAAAGCTGCATCCACCAATACTGCTGTAACCAACAACGCTGGTGTATATGTGATTGCTTTCTGCTCCTGCTCCTCTTCTCTCCCTGACACAGAACTTAATTTTTGTTCTCCTTTTCCTTATTCACTGGTGTCATACCATTGGCTGTGATATAACTATTAATATCCCATACTCAGATGGATCCAGCTACAACCACATGCCATTCAAACACTCATAATTACCTATCCATTCAGTCTGATAAGTCTGCTGAAGTTTCAGACACTTTGGTTTGATCTTTTTCAGTACATCAAGATGCCCTTCTTCAGACCAAGTTGTTGGAGTGTAAGGTCCTTTCTCACAACTAAAGGACTTGAAACTGTGTATCTTATAGTATGGTTGGTACAAGATCTAGAAATGCTAGCCTCCTTCTAAAAAATAATATTTTTAAAAACTAGTGTGTATGGTTCAACACCATATTCCCAGCATGACTTGTGAGGTTTGTGGTTCTCCTTCAAGCTACTAAAGAGGCATAGCCTAAACCATCATACATACTATAACATCTCACCACTTGGAGAGTATGTACTGAGTCCAGGAAACAGATTTCTTCTTCCCTTTTACCCATCCAACCTGGAACCTGGTAGTTCTCCAATCATCTGCTGCAAAGAGATGGGAAACACTTCATTCTGTACCTACTGACAGTCCACAGAAAACTGTATATCATATCATGGGCAGAAAAATGCACTCAACCACAGAACTTACTTAGTTGTGCATTCAACCACAGAAATTATTTAGGGTTTATATCTTCCTAGCAATATCACTTTGCGGACCAGATCATCCCACTCCATTACTCCTCAGGGTATAAGTGAAATCTTGATAAATCCATCCAGAAAGATCCGGAGTATTTCAGAAGCAAATCAACACTTAAAATCTAGTAGGAACTGTGCTTCAAAGACCATGGTCACTTCCATAACTTTCCATTGACATACCTGACTTCTGTGTTGGCAGATATGACAGCCGCTGTAGAGAACCTGCTTTTTTAAAGCACAGGCCTCTTTCATCTTTCTACCAACAAAGTTCTTGAAAAGGTACACAAAGATAATAAGATGTCCAGAAACTTTGCTGTTGCCTAGCACTTTTGTCATCAATTCATTAACTGTATTGGTCTAGATCTTTCATCCACCATCACTGTTCCCCATATTTTTTTTTTAAGACAAACTCAAAGACACTAGATCTAAGAAGCACATAATGTGGACATATTGTCGCATTCTGTACAGGTCACAAGGTGTGATGCAGGGCTGTGATGGACAGGGCAGACAGAACCAATCAGGGGGCGGCAGGACCAGGGACTCAGCCTTGTACACATCACAGCTAAGGGGCAAGAAGCAGGCAGGGACATACACTGTGGGGCCATGTCCATGGCACACACCCCTCCACCTTAAGGGCAGCTAACAGAGTTGGCAAGGGCTCCAATAATCTCCCACTGGTGCTGACAGGTCCACAGTCCAAAGGGGCAGGAAAGCTGACAAGGAGAGTGCATACAGCCAGTGGTTTCTGCTACTCACAAGCAGGGGCACCTTCTGGCAGCCTAGCCACAGCACCAAGGGCACCCCTGAGCCACCCCTGTAGGGGCAGAGCAGAGGGGGCCAGTAGGGTGGGGTCTGTTGTAGAGCCACACAGTGCCACCAGCAGATCCTCTAATAGCCTTATTGAAGCAGAAGTGTTCTGGGAATGGAATGACCATCATTCCATTCTGGGGGATATTCTACTCCAGGTGGTGCCATTCCAGTCCCAGAGCAATCTGTCTGTGCACAGAAACCGTCATTCTAAAGCCATTCTGCGTTCATTATAACTTTTGTGAGCAGTAGTATATTTCAATGGAGGCCATGCAAGTCAATTAGCATTCCTGGCTCCCTTTATATCCAGTGGTCATTCTATCATATCCCATTGTTCCCAATGGCTATTTGTGTCATTCAGTTTAGTACATCCTCTCTCAATGCACACCTGACTGTCCCTGATGTCCCTTATGACAGCCCCAGCAGCCCCTCCAGGTGTGTAGCATGTGCCATCACAGACACCGCCAATCCCCATGCTGAGAGAGAAAGCATTCCTCCTTTCTGGCAGGTCTTCAGTCACCACCCACATGGAAGAGAGGGTGGGGGAGATGGGCTTTGCTGGCCATAAGCCAGGGCCCCAGCAAGGGCTCTGAGTCCCTTGCTACAACACCCAGGACATGAGGCAGCTGCCCACCTCCTCCACCAGTGCCCTCCCCACCACCTTGGAAGACATTAAGTCTACCCACTGCATTGGCTTCTCTCCAGCCATTGACTCCAGGGACCCCATAATCCTCTGCCCCCTAAGTGATACTCCCCCAGATGTCTGGCCCAAGGTGACAGAGCCCCACTTCTTAGAGCCGGCACACAATTATTCATTTAGTCTATTTATATCCCACCTTTCTCCCCAACGGGGACCCAAAATGGCTTACATTGCTCTCCTCTCCTCCATTTTATCCTCACAACATGAACCCTGTGAGGCAGGTGTGACGGACTGCAAAGGAAAGCAGGCTTTTTATAGATATTGCTTGTGTCAGAGAGTTAGGGAGTTCAAGAATTAATCTTCCCTGGAGAGAAGAGCTTGGATGATTGGCTGCTCTGCTCACTCTCTGATTGGCCAGCATCAGCTGAAAGAGAAAATAAAACAGCTGATCTGGAGGGGAAAAGGTTCTTTTGCCTTTTTGTCTTTCACAATTTGGTCTTTTGTCTTTTGAGACACTTTTGTTCTGGGTCTGAAAAGGATCAATAGCCAGAGGGTGGCTTCTGAGGGAAGAAATATTTGGGGAGTCAGTGTTTTCTGACAGGCAATAGTCAGAAAAGTACTTCTACAGAAAGAAGAAGAAAAACCCCATTGTCTAAATATATTAACACTGCTGTGAGGGAGAATTTAGATTCTCAGTAAGCAAAGCTACAGAACAACCTTATACAGACAAGGATACTGGAGAAGGATTTGGCATAAGGTCTGGGAAGTTAGAGAGAACTCCCAGACAAGCCAAATAGTAGAAGGAGTTATTGCTTCTTAGGGACAAGGAGAATAACTTCCTGCCAGTGAAAGTGGTTGGGAAGAGAACACTAGTCTGTAATAAAGGAGAGTAACTTAGACTCAGGAGTTAATGAAAGGAAAACCTGTAATATCTGAAGGAAGAAATCTAGAAACATCAATAAGAACTGTATTGTGCTGAAATATACTAATCAAAGTATCTCAAAGAAAGAAATAGAAAGCCTTGAAACAAAACTACAAATATACTATCTTGAATGTTCTAAGAATTCAGCTCTGTAAATATTAGAAAATTTTTACCTCAGCAATCTCAATACCTTGACTATTCCATTTATACATATATTCCCTGCCTGTTTAATAAATATTTATTCTGTTTTTTAAAATTAATTTGCCTCAAGTGCCATTTCTCAAGGGTTTACAAAACTGGACAGCTCTTGTATTTTCTGTAAAGTTCCTGAGCTAAGCAAAAGCCTAAACTAAAAATCTGAAATGTAGGGTTGGACAGTCAAGTCTTTTATGACACACTAGGGCTACTCAGGCTCTGAGGGGAACGGAAGATTTGGTGGGAAAATGGACTGGGGTGGGTAGATCGATTCTTCAGAGGCCAGGTCTACCAATATAGTGGAAAGGGGTGGGTAGACATGTTCTCTGGAAGACCAGTTTACCAATACAGTGGAAAGGAGTGGGTGAAATTTGACTTCATTCTGTTTTCTCTTATAATGTTTAAATTATCCTTAAAATATAGTTTAAATATAATTTAAAATAATTTATTCTGAGATTTTTATAAGTTTATGGAAGTAATCCTCTATAGAACTAACTTATGCAATAGTCAAATGTATACTCGCTCACAACTTTAATGCTACTAGCTTTTTTCACTCATGAGGTAGAATTTCTGCTCACAGCACTGTGGAGCTTAGAGGGAACATTGCTGCAGACTGAGCAGAGTGAGGAGGAGACTGTTCTGGCCATGCCCTGCGGTCTCCCTGTTGAATCATCACCTGCAGAAAAGCAAAACAGAGATACATGCGGCGATAGCAATCCGGCACAAGTGCCGTGCTGAGCTCAACCAGGTCTATGGTGCCCTAGCAAGGTCCACGATCCCAGCTTTATGGGGAGGGAATTCTCCTCTAAACCCATTGAGGCAGGTGATGGCTGGGCTTGAGTGTGGGAGGCAGCATCACTGGGGTGGCACCCATCCTCATGCATTCAGAGTGGAGAAGCAGGTTTGGGTTCCACACCCTTGCTAACCTATCACCATATGGTCACCCTTTTGGGTTGAGCCAAGGTAGCTGTTAGGGTTCTGCAGTGAGACGTTAGCTACACAGTCTGGATGAGTACTTAACACTACGTAGCACTAACACCCAAGGCAGGGTGAGGAAAGTCCAGTGGCCTCCTGGGTGGAAAGGGTCTTTATCTGAATTTCAGATGATAGAAAAGCAGGATGGATAGCAAACAGAAGACAGATAAAACATCAAAATAATCTTGATAGTTTTAGCCTAGTTTTCCAACCTAACAAAATGATACTACGTTCTTGCCCACTACAGAAGCACTGATTTCGGGAGGGGGTTTGAAAGACCTGAATCAGATTGCGGTGACAAGAGAGGAAGTCCTCCGACTGATGGACAATTTAAAAACTAATAAATCACCAGACCCGGATGGCATTCATCCGAGAGTTCTGAAAGAACTCAAATGTGAACTTGTGGATCTCCTGACAAAAATATGCAATCTGTCTTTAAAATCTGCCTCCATTCCTGAGGACTGGAAGGTAGCTAATGTCACTCCCATCTTTAAAAAGGGCTCCAGGGGAGATCCAGGAAATTACAGGCCAGTCAGTCTGACATCGATACTGGGTAAGTTGGTGGAAACTGTTATTAAGGAAAGAATTAGTAGGTACATTGATGAACAAAAACTATTGAGGCAGACTCAGCATGGGTTCTGTAAGGGAAGATCTTGTCTAACTAACCTCTTAGTGTTTTTTGAGGGAGTGAACAAACATGTGGACAAGGGAGACCCAATAGATATTATTTACCTTGACTTCTGGAAAGCTTTTGATACAGTCCCTCATCAAAGGATCCTAAGTAAGCTCAATAGTCACTGGATAAAAGGACAGGTCCTCTTGTGGATCAAAAACTGGCTTATAAATAGGAAACAGAGAGTGAGTATCAATGGGAAACTTACTCAGTGGAGGGTGGTAAGCAGTGGGGTACCACAGGGATCAGTACTCGGTCCGATGCTTTTTAACTTGTTTATTAATGATTTGGAATTGGGAGTAAGCAGTGAAGTGGCTAAATTTGCAGATGACACGAAGTTGTTCCGGGTGGTGAAAACCAGGGAGGATTGTGAGGCACTCCAAAGGGATCTGTTGAGGATGGGTGAGTGGGCATCAACGTGGCAAATGGGGTTCAATGTGGCCAAGTGCAAAGTGATGCACATTGGAGCCAAAAATCCTAATTATAAATACACGTTGATGGGGTCTGAACTGGCAGAGACAGACCAAGAGAGAGATCTTGGGGTCATAGTGGATAACTCAATGAAAATGTCTAGATGTCTAGAAAATGTGTAGCTGCAATAAAGAAGGCCAACACTATGCTGGGGATTATTAGGAAGGGAATTGAAAACAAATCAGCCAGTATCATCATGCCCCTGTAGAAATCATTGGTGTGACCTCATTTGGAATACTGTGTACATGCATTCAGAGTGGAGAAGCAGGTTTGGGTTCCACACCCTTGCTAACCTATCACCATATGGTCACCCTTTTGGGTTGAGCCAAGGTAGCTGTTAGGGTTCTGCAGTGAGACGTTAAAAAGGATATTATAGCATTGGAAAAAGTGCAGAGAAGGGCAACTAGAATGATAAAAGGGTTGGAACACCTTCCCTATGAAGAAAGGTTAAAACGCTTGGGGCTCTTTAGCTTGGAGAAATGACGGCTGAGGGGTGACATGATCGAGGTTTATAAGATTATGAATGGGATTGAGCAGGTTGAGAAAGAAGTACTTTTCTCCCTTTCTCACAATAGAAGAACTCATGGGCACTCCATGAAATTGCTGAGCAGTCGAGTTAGAACAGATAAAAGGAAGTACTTCTTCACCCAAAGAGTGATTAACATATGGAATTCACTGCCACAGGAGGTGGTGGCAGCTGCAAGCATGGACAGTTTCAAGAGGGAATTAGATAAACATATGGAGCAGAAGTCCATCAGTGGCTATTAGCCACAGGGTATAGATGGGAATTCTCAGGCTGGGGCAGGTGATGCACTCTAATCTTGGTGCTAGAAGGGACAGCAGTGGGAGGGCTTCTAGTGTCCTGGCCCCACTGCTAGACCTCCTGATGGCACCGGGTATATTTTGGCCACTGTGTGACAGAGTGTTGGACTAGATGGGCCATTGGCCTGATTCAACATTGGCTTCTCTTATGTTCTTATGTTCTTATACTTATCAGAGAAAAATACAGAGTTTGGTATGGGGGGGATCGGAGGCATAGGCATAGGTTGGGGAATGCCTGTCTTGATAGTACTACATATGACATATATGTTGAAATGTGTTTGATCACAAGCTGATCATGAGATTGCAGTATGTTACAGCTGCAAAATAAAAAGGCTAATATGATTTTAGGCTGTATTAATAAAGCATAGTATCCAAGTCATGAGAAGTAATCGTTCTACTCTACTCGGTGCAATCATCTGGAGCAATGTGTCTAGTACTGGGCAGTGCATTTTAATAAAGATTTATGAGCAGAGATTGAAGGAACTAGATATGTTAGGCCTGAGAAGAAAAGATTGAGAGTGGACTTGATTGCTTTCTTGCTATGGAGAGCCAGTTTGGTGTAGTGGTTAAGTGCGCGGACTCTAATCTGGGAGAACCGGGTTTGATTTCCCCACTCCTCCGCTTGCACCTGCTGATGTGACTTTGGGTCAGTCACAAGTTCTGGCACAGCTGTTCTTGAAAATTAGCAGGTTCTGTCAGAGTTCTCTCAGCTCCACCTACCTCACAGGGTGTCTGTTGTGGGGAGGGGAAGGGAAAGGAGTTTGTAAGCCACTCTGAAACTCCCTTGGGTAGTGAAGGGCGGGGTATAAATCCAATCTCGTCTTCTTCTTCTTCTATATACCAAAAGGACTGTCACATGGAAGTTGGCAAAAACTTGTTCTCTGCTGCTCAAGAGGGCCTGGAATTACAGGAGGGTAACGTTTGGGTGGCTATTAGGAGAAGCAGTTCAACAATGGAACCAATTACCTAGGTAGGTGTTGGGCTGTCTCTCACTGGAGGTCTTTAAACAGAGAACTGAATGGCTTAGCTGTGGATTCCCTATATTGAGCACGGAGTTGGACTAAATAGCCTATAAGCATTTAACTCTAGTGTCATCAAAGTCCTCACCGGATGATAACAGTAGGATACGTTGATAGTGAAGATTTTTATGGAGAGAAACTAATCAGGTTTGTTAAAGTTTTGAAAACTGGTATTCAATGTATACTTCCCTGGTTTTGGATTTGGTGGTTTAGGATTGTATAGTCAGAAGCAATTAGCTAATCCTAATGGTAGTTTTACTGTATGTCTGGCAATCTGTGGATAAATCCACAATTGCCACTGTGAGGAAAATGAAAATACATAGAGTTAAAGAGGAGGACTTTTTTAAAAATTTACACATCCTACAGTAAACATTGTTGTAAAGGTATTTCATGGCAAGCATAAGCAAACTCTGTGTTTGGTTCCAGTGGAAAGAGAGAGTAGAAGGATGGATTTAATTGGCAGAGGAGCCTTATCCTTATCTACCTTACATTTAAGGCATATTGAGCCATGATAGGCAGATACCAGTTATTTTTGTGGAAGAAGATGGCACCATATCAGGAACTTATTTCTATAGGAAGAAAGCTGTTAACTTGTCAAATACATTAAAATGGACTGAATCCACAACAAATTAATTTTATATCCAATTTGAGAATTATATCAAAATTGAGAATTATTCCCTTAAGGGTATTCTGGCATAGTTTTAGCAGGATGCTTTTACACAGCATTATAGTTTTCTCTATAATAATTAAATACTAAACTTTAATGGTTCTGATGCAGCAAGTAAAGACATCTTTTGGGTATCAGGTGCCTCTCTTGTCTTCAGTAAATGTGTTAGTATGGTAGTAGGCTATGTACAAATGTTCAATTGCATTATTTTTCCATACCTAAATAACAGTAACTTATTCCAAAACCATACTTTTAGTTTAGTCTTGTGTGTAAATAGTAGTTTTAGACTGTTTGACCTAGGCTCCTAGTTGTTTGTGTGCCATCATTTAAGGAGATTTACCCGCCCTTATTCTTACACGGTGTACTCTCTATCATGCATTAGTAGAATGGTTTTGGGTTTAGCCAAATATTCAAAAATTTGGCAAGGAGTATGTCAGATTATAGCAAAATTTACTCATAGTAATACCCTAAGTAATTCAATTACTTGGGGATATCTTAGAAAAGACAAGATTATAAGAAATCTGCTAACAGCAGCAAACATTTTGGTAGCAGAATACTGGAAACAGGAGAAACTACCCAGTATGGAGGAATGGTTTCATAACATATGGCATATTATGTAAGTTGTGGGGGGGGGACACTTGTAGACAGATTTGGGATGATAAACAATTTGCACAAGATAATTTTGTCAAGAATTGGTACCCGTTTTTAATAGTATGGGAACGAAGATAAATCTGATTAATGTGTACATAAGGAAGAAATTTCCTATTATAGTTAGATATGTTTAACTTGTCATAGAGCTTAACATATAACTTAACATATAGTTAGATATGATGACAAGTAGTGGGGACTCGCGATACTCGCTGGGGGGCGAAGGAGCTCCACGAGGAGGAGGAAGCAGCTGCAGGTGAGTCTTCTCCCCTTCTCCCCCACCCCCTGGCACCAGTGGCGAGGCCCATCCCACAAATCCTTCTCCCTGACAGAAAGGCCCAGGCCCGCCAATTCCCCCCCAACCCCCAGCACTGATAACGAGGCCTGTGCAGCTCCCAGCCGCCGGGCCCACCAATCCTTCTCCCTGCCCCCCCCCCGCACTGGCAGTGAGACCTGAGCAGCTCCCAGCCGCTGGGGCTGCCGAGCTCCCCCCAGTGGCCAGGGTGTTCTCTGCACATGCTCAGGGAATGTTCTTTTACTTTGGGGGGGATTTAAGTATCCCCATATAGGTTTTTAAACTTTTCAGATTTTTCTGCACACCTGGGGACTGCCCCAAGTGTGCAGGAAAATCTCTTTGCCCCTAAAGTGCCCCCAATGTGCAGATTTAGATATCTGCTTAGAGGGGGCATCTTGGCTATTGGTATATAGATTATAAACTATATTATCATAAGAAAAAGCTTTATGGTACCTTAAAGACTAATGTGTTTATTGTAGAATAGACTTTTTTTAGAGATAGAGTCCAATCTGTCAATTGTGTAAACTCGGCAGAGAGATTTATACAGAAAGCTAACCCCTTCCCGAAAAAGAGAAGGGTAGGAGAAGAAGGAGAGATGTAGCTCTGGGTGTAAGTATAACACTCCAGTCATTTGATGAAGTGCACTTTGGTGCATGAAAGCCTATTCCACAATAAACATGTTAGTTACAGGATTCATAGTTATTTGGTTACAGTAGATTAATGTTTAAGCAGGCCATCCTGCTTGCATTAAATGGCTTGGAGACAAGGTGACCTAAGGACCTCATATAAACCTAATCAGTTAGAACACGTAAGTTAGATGTGTAGGCACTGGAGAAGAAGCCTCTTCTATACTGATGCCCTGGTTATGGAATACCCTCCCCAGAGGGGTTCCCCTGGCTCCTCCTTTGTTTCTAGGCACTAGGTCAAAGTTTTGCCAAACCTTTAACTGGGCTGCTGTTTTGCATGTTGCACCCCTGCTGTTTTATTGTTCATTTAACTTGTTTTTATTGCTAATTTGTGTTATGATTTTATTGTATTTTTGTGCTACAACTACTTTATGTCCTTGTGCTAATTTTCAAGCATCAATCTGAACAGTTTATTTTGATTTTTCAAAGACCCTGCAAAGGATTTAAAGTATTATGCCTTAGTTCTCCACTTTTAAAAATCTTGCATTATCTTTAGTCCTACATCACTTATGTTCCTAGTATTTTTGAATTCACTTATTTTCCATCTGGTGCTAGACTTCTTGTGCCCTGAAACAGGAGTGATGTTTCCTCCGTTTCAGTGGGAGGAAGTACTCCTAAGATGTATCAAGATCTTCACATGAAAGTGATTGAAAATGAATAAGGTGTAATAGGAACACAAATACAGCTTAGCACTAGAGGATTCCATGGATTTGAAGAAGTTCTGTTCAGAAAAAAAGCAGTACTGCAAAAGAAGTGCAGAATTACTACAAATCTTGTCAAAATCTGATGAACTTCCTGTTTCAAGAATTTGAAAGAAAGAACAGGATTGGTAGCATAGAATTTTAAATGGTGAAACAGTAGCAACAGTAATTCAGAATCTTTTCTGTAAAGTGATTGCTCTGTTTTGATATTGGGTTTTTGTATCACAATAATCTTTTTATGTAATAGAGACCTGGGTGATTCATGTCTATTGCAAAGGCAGCAAAACCAGGGATCTGACAGGCAATGTTGGGCTTCTGTGTACCTGGAGATCATTTCAGGTAGGTAGCCATGTTGGCTGCAGTAAAAGAACAAAATTCAAGTCGAGTAGCACCTTCAAAACAAACAAGATTTCCAGGATATAAGCTTTCCAGGGAGCTTTGACTCTCGAAAGCTTATACTCTGGAAATCTTGTTAGCCTTGCAGGTGCTACTGGACTCATATCTTGCGCTAGATTCATTCCCAGGGTATTTGGAAAAATATTAATTTGTAAAGCAGCAAGGGGGACGGGTCAGAAATGGCCTGATGAAGTCAAAGCATAGAATGCTGTGACCAGCTGAGAAACTATTGAAATGGTAAAACACAAGGTAACTGAGAAACTGGCTTGCTTAAAACCCTTAGCCCTTATAGTATCTTGGAGAGGAAAACATCTGGGGGGTTCTCACTTGATTACCTCCCCCCTACCCTGCAATTCCTTGCACACCTACACCTGAAATTATTCCTCCTTGTAGCAGATTTCATGACTGAATGCCAATCAGCAGGACAGCAAAATAGGGCCACTCGCAAGGATTCTCTGCTTGCTGGGGAGATTCCCCAGGTATGCTGAAAAATAAGATATGGTAAATAAAGATCCTAATAAAGCTAATAAAGATCCTGCCTTCCCTCCAAAGGTGGCCTGTTGAGTACTGAGCATGCTCTGGAAGGCACAGAATTTTGGAGACAAAAGACAGAGGAAGGAGCAGAGGGGGAGGAGGAAATTAATCTGTGTTGATGCTAGAATAATGACAGTCTGTTTCAGCAAAAAAACAAAACAAGTTTGTAGGAACTGATAGTATCCTGGAGGGCAAGATTTGGGTCATGAAGAAATTTTCTGATGGTTTATTCCTATCCCTTGATTTGTTACAAAGAATTTGATCATAATTTATTCTTCCAAGCTGATTCTGAAGTGGTTATCCTTACCTGGACTCTAGAATTTGTTGATTCTGCCTGGAAACAAAATGGAATGATTTGAAAAGTTATATCTCCTTAATTTTAAATTTATGCTTATAGTATACAGTTAACTAAGTGAACTACATTTCAGACATATTTACCTAAAAGGCATCACATGAATCAATTCAGTAACTTTGTCTGTAAAGAGCTGGGCTACTGGATTAGGGTTTTACCAGTTCCACACACATTAGATGTGTAAATGAGATGGATTATCCTGGGACTTCTATATGAATGTGCCTAGAACTGGAGTCCTCGATTCAGTTAACGTGCTTGTCTTCAGTTGTTTTGAAACAAAGTTTATTTGAAGAGGATTTCTGTAGATGTGCAGTCCAATTGTACGTATGTTTACTTGCAAGTCCCTCTGAATTAAAAAAGACTTCCTCCCATGTGACTCTGTAACTTTATAGCATTATTCCATTTGTAATTAACTATGAAAATCTAGAAGCTAAGCAAGCTGTTCTAAGTCTTTTGCTACATAGGCAAAAGGAGAGCAAGATATGTGATTCCTTTGGAGGGAGGGGGAGTCTATTTGGTTGCCTCTCTTGCAATAGCACCTACAGAAAGGCTGTATCAGTGGGGCACCAGAATCTTTTTAAAAACAATGACTGGCATCTGGGTTAATAGAAGACTAGAATGCTTAATGCACTGCAGATCAAAGCATAACTCTAATAATGTGTAATACAGGGATCATATCATCCCAGTCCTGAAAGATCTGCAATGGCTGCCCATTTGTTTCCAGGCACAATTCACAATACTAGGTCCCAGTGTTCCCTCTAAGCTGAGTTAGTGTGAGCTAGCTCACACTTTTTTTAGCCTCTAGCTCACACTTTTTTGTCTTGGCCCAAGGAGGATGGCTCCAGAGCAAACTAATTTCTGCAGCAGCCAAATCGCTCACTAACAACTCTAATGCCAGTAGCTCACAAAGTAGATTTTTTGCTCACAAGACTTCACAGCTTAGAGGGAACATTGCTGGGTCTTACATGTAAAACCCTAATTGGCTTATGGCCAGGGTATTTGAAGGACCACTTTGTCCAATATTGTCTAGGCCACCCGTTACGATGTGCTTCACAAACCCAGCTTTCTGCGCCCCTCTCTTCATAGGTAAGGTGGGTGGCAACCAGAGACAGGGCTTTTTCGGTAGTGACACCTCAGTTATGGAATGCCATTCCTCTTGAGGCTTGCCTCTGTCTACATTGCTTTTGTTTATGTGCCAGGCCACAATGTTTCTGTTCACCCAGGGATTTAATTAAGGGGTTGATCTTTTAATACTATTTTAGTCTAGAAATTGTTATTTTAACCTGTCAGTGGTCTGTTTTTAATGCTCTATATTTTTATGCCGGGCTGGGTTTTTAATGATGTTTTATTTATATATTTTTTTATTTTGTAAGCCACCTCAGGCAAGTGTCTGGAGAGGCGTCATAAACATTTTCTAAATGAACAAAATAAATAATAAGGGAGGTTCTGTATGCATCCTCATTTGTTTGTGTGACTTACATGTCTGGATGAAAGCTTGCAGATGAGAGTACATCTCAGAACTGAGCAGTTCCCATATACTCTTTGCCATGGAACCATCATGTCTCTTGAATGAATCCTGCCTGGATGAGTGGAAAACTCTTCTTTTTGCTGTTTTCCTTGAAAAAGAGAGCAATCGGTTCACTTCACTCCATGATTTTGCTTCAGGGGGAGGAGAAGATGAAGATCTCTCCAGCACAGCTGATTCAGCCTTGAGGGAGAACAGGTGCAGAACTTTGCAGGGCTTGGCCAAGACATTAATATGCCACCCATGCTGCAGGCCGTCTACTTGAGTGATTCATTTGGGTGGAGATGACAAGCAGTATATATTTTTTTGTTGTTGGAGGGGGGAAACAATGAATCTGTGTGAGAGAGTGAAAGCAAGCAAAAAGTACATGGATTTTGAAATTTGGGCTACTATCTTCCACAGAGGGAGAGCACGGGAGGGCCAAGCCATTTTGTTTCCTCAGATCACTGCACCCTAGAATGTTTTGAAATGTCATGCAGGTATGCTAGTGTACTGCTTTTAAATGTCCCCAATGATAGTGTTACCTTGTTGTTGTTCAGTCGCACAGTTGAGTCCGACTCTTCGTGACCCCATGGACCAGATTACGCCAGGCCCTCCTGTCTTCCGCTGTCCACTGAAGTTTGCTCAATTTCATGTTCGTTGCATCGATGACACTGTCTAACCATCTCATCCTTTGCCGTCCCCTTCTTCTTTGACCTTCCAGTCTTTCCCAGCATCAGGGTCTTCTCCAGTGAATGCTCCTTTCTCATTTGGTGGCCAAAGTATTTGAGCTTCAGCTTCAGGATCTGGCCTTCCAGGGAACAGTCAGGGTTGATTTCTTTTAGGATTGACTGATTTGATCTCCTTGCAGTCCAAGGGACTCTCAAGAGTCTTCTCCAGCACCATAGTTCAAAAGAATCTATTCTTCAGCGCTCGGCCTTCCTTATAGTCCTTCCTTAAGGAGGAATATTAGAAATAAAGAGAGTATTAGCATAAAGAAAGGCAATGGCTGGTATTTCATGCCATAATGACTTACTTCCCATAGAATATGTTTTCATGAATGGGATTTGGGTGGAAATATTCCCCCCTTACGCACACACCATTTTAGAAAATCAAAACTCAGACATGGCTGGCTCTCTGGAATTAGAAACTCTGTATTGTTAATTTTGGTGGAAAACCTCTGGGGAGCATATTTCCCAAGTGTTGTGTTTTTTTTAATCTAATGTTTCCCCCTGTGAATTCTGTTAGATTTGAAACACTCTAAATGTAACATTCCATCAAAATGATTTCCCAGAAGAGACAGAGGAAACACCTTATTTTATGGGGAGGGGGTGTTAAATTCCCAGATTCACTAAAGTGGAACACATACACCTAAGTAGAATTGGTTGATTGATGGATTTTCGCCACTTTTCTGCCTCTTGCAAAGAGATTTTTTTAAATGATTGTGTGTGTCTTTTCCACCATTCAAAAAATATGCCTTGAATGGCTAGAATATTATATGTCAATGGAATGAGATAATAATTACCTTATTTGTTGTATAATTAGTAACATTCAGTTACACTGTTATAATATCTGAACAAATACGTCATTTTATCCATTGGCCCTCGCACTGCTGTTTCTGATTATCCACTTTTCAAACTAGAATTGGGTTGAGCAATTTATTATTTTATTAATATTTCTTTATTTCTACAAAATGCCACCAAAAAAGAAAGTGTGGATGCTATATTCTTTGTTGCAAGAATCATCTGAGCTACACAAGCGCATGTGTGTGTGTCTGTTTTCCAATTTCCTTTATAACACGCCAGTATGCTGTTGGCAAATTCCCAACACTTCACTTTCAGCTGGGAAAGTCTCTGCAAAGCTCTTGACAGTATTACTACCCGCATCATTATATGGATGGGCCTTCAAAGGGAGGGTTTGAAAACACGCTGTCTGGCCTACGCTTGCCCTTAGAGAATAAGCACATTGCTTCTACTGTTTATTTTGGCATCTGAGATTATCTGCAAGAGAGTCACATTGTGGCAAAATAGGCTGACTGGAATAATACAGTTGCAAAGCTTGTATTGTGATTCATGCTGAATCCAGAACTGTTTGAGGTTTAACTCAAAATATAAAGAGTCACACAACGTAAATTAACAAGCAGAAAGCTTGTCATAAAAAAGTGCATGAAGGGCCCCTTTTCCCAGACAGAATCATCCTTGCAGAATATTCTAAAAATCATATTTATTCTGCTATGAAAACAACTGCGCTTCACTCAGCAGCTTTGCTTCTCTATGGGGAGAAAAGAATCTTGACAGACTGTTGTGTTATCTCGTGGTAATGGGCCCATTCCTCATTCTCACTATTTTGCATTTGAGAGCCTCAGCGCTGAAGATACTTCAGTCAGATCAGTCCAGGCATCACGAGTTTCTGTCTTTTTATTTTTAATAAGGCAGCAAGATTTTTGGTTGAGTTATTTTGCTGTATTTAGTATACATTTTTGCTTGAGTTATTTCACCGTATTTAGTATATGTTTCCATTTTGATGAGTAGAACATATTGTCAAAGGTAGAGGAGGTTGGTTGTGAAATATGTGTCACAGTTTAGCTCTTGATAGACATTCTACATCAGTCCTATATGTTTATATGACCTTGAATTTTTGAGATAAAGCCAGATGATATTATAAAGAAAGGGCTTGGCTTGCTAGTTTATTAACAACAACATCCTTATGGTCCTCCTCCTTCATTTCCCTCATGCTAAGTTCGCTGCTACTGGGGGAAAAGACCTCATGAAGAAAGGAGGCAGGATTGGGTGGTGAAGCAGCTGGTGCCCTGCTGAGCTTCAAAGTGGCTGGGCACATGGGTTCTCACCCTTTAAGGAACAGGATCGGGAACTGGATTGCTTCTATACTAACAGGTCTGTAGCTCTTCTAGAGTTCTCTTTTCATGGCATATTCTTCATAAGGAGGTTGTAGGAGTTATTTATTCATTAAATATGTAGGGATGCCAGCCTCCAGGTGGGATCTGGGGATCCCCTAGAATTACAGCTCATCTCCAAACTACAGAGATCAGTTCATCTGGAAAAATGGATGCTTTGGAAGGTGGACTCTAGGGCATTGTACTCCACTGAGGACCCTGTCCTCCCCCAGGCTCCATCCCCAGATCTCCAGGGATTTCCCAACCTGGATCTGGCATTTGTACCCACCATCCTCCACCAGGGGCCAGGGGGGACCTTGCAAACCTAATGTACTAGTTATTTGAATTTAACAGGAATAGGATTATAACAGAAGCAAAGCTTTACATGTGCTCATTTTAACAACAGTAGTTAGACCATCCTCCTTGGGAAGCTGGTCACATTTGGTCCAGCTAAAAGCAAGTGATAAGTTTGTTGAACACTTGTTAGATGTAGCAAGCTGGCTACTGAATCCTTATGGGCTTCTGCTGGCTCCAAACCTGAAAAAAAATCAGTCACTGCTGAACCAGAACAATATCAAAAACTGTATATGCTTACCGTCTCAGACATCAAAGTCTCAGAGATGATTTGGTTCTCTTTTACATACGCGTGTCAGGGGACATACCAAGAAGTTCTTAGTGTCCTGGCCCCACTGATGGACCTCCTGATGGCACCTGGTATATTTCGGCCGCTGTGTGACAGAGTGTTGGACTAGATGGGCCATTGGCCTGATTCAACATTGGCTTCTCTTATGTTCTTATGTAATGTAATTCTTTTATATGCCATTATTTCAATTCACCAGTTTCAATTGACACAACAAGTAGCTGAGCAAGTCAAATATGAGGTAATTGGATTAATTTCTGTGGCTGACAAATTAACAAGTCAGGAGGGCCAGAATGGACGTACCCCTAAATCCTCAAGGAGTTCAAAGGCATAATTGTTGATCTTCTGTGGAACTTGTCACTAAAACCAGTGTATTTACCAGAGAACAGGAAGACGATTAATGACTTATAAAACGTTATTGGGGCACCAGGGCACTATATCTCCCTCATGGATCACTGCCTTGTCATGGCGAGGGGGCTTGCGTGGTTCGATGAGGCTGTGGGCTATGCCGTGGAGGGCCACCCAGGACTGACAGGCCACAGCAGAGAACTCAGACCAAGCGTGATCCCCTGGAGAAGGAAATGGCAACCCACTCCAGTATCTTTGCCAAGAAAACCCCATGGACAGTAACAAAAGGCTAAAAGATATGACGCCGGAAGATGAGCCCCTCAGGTCGGAAGGTGTCCAATATGCTACTGAGGAAGAGCAGAGGGCAAGTACGAGTAACCCCAGAAAGAGTGAAGCGGCTGGGCCAAAGCCGAAAGGACGCTCAGTTGTGGATGTGTCTGACGGTGAAAGGAAAGTTCGATGCTGCAAAGAACAATACTGCATAGGAACCTGGAATGTAAGATCTATGAATCAAGGTAAGCTTGACGTGGTCAAAAATGAGATGGCAAGAATGAACATCGACATCTTGGGAATCAGTGAACTAAAGTGGACAGGAATGGGCGAATTTAACTCAGAAGACCATTATATCTACTACTGTGGCCAGGAATCCCGTAGAAAAAATGGTGTGGCCTTTATAGTCAACAAGAGAGTGAGAAAGGCAGTATTGGGATACAATCTCAAAAATGACAGAATGATCTCGGTCCGAATCCAAGGCAAACCATTCAACATCACAGTAATCCAAGTCTATGCCCCAACCACTGCTGCAGAAGAGGCTGAAGTGGACCAGTTCTACGAAGACCTACAACAGCTCGTAGAACTAACACCAAAAAATGATGTCCTCATCATCATAGGGGACTGGAATGCTAAAGTAGGAAATCAAAAGGTAACCGGAATAACAGACAAGTTTGGCCTTGGAGAACAAAATGAAGCAGGGCAAAGGCTAACAGAGTTTTGTCAAGAGAACACGCTGGTCATAGCAAACACCCTTTTCCAACAACCTAAGAGGCGTCTCTACACATGGACATCACCAGATGGGCAACACCGAAATCAGATTGACTATATAATTTGCAGTCAAAGATGGAGAAGCTCTATCCAGTCAGTAAAAACAAGACCTGGAGCTGACTGTGGCTCAGATCATGAGCTACTCATTGCAAAATTCAGACTTAAATTGAAGAAAGTTGGGAAAACCACAAGGCCATTCAGATTTGACCTAGATCGCATCCCCGATGAATATACAGTAGAGGTGAAGAATAGGTTTAAGGGACTAGATTTGATAGACAGAGTGCCTGAAGAACTATGGACAGAGGTCCGTGACATTGTAAAGGAGGCAGCACTCACCGCCATCCCAAAGAAAAAGAAATGCAAAAAAGCAAAGTGGCTGTCTGATGAGGCTTTACACATAGCAGAGGAAAGAAGGAAAGCTAAAGGCAATGGGGAAAAGGAAAGATTTGCCCAACTGAATGCAGATTTCCAGAGAACAGCAAGGAGAGATAAGGAGGCTTTCCTGAATGAACAATGCAAAGTAATAGAGGAAAACAATAGATTGGGAAGGACTAGAGATCTCTTCAAGAAAATTGGAGAAATCAAGGGAACGTTCCATGCAAAGCTGGCCATGATAAAGGACAAAAACGGTAGGGACTTAACAGAAGCAGAAGAGATTAGGAAAAGATGGCAAGAATACACAGAAGAACTATACAAGAAGGACCTCGATGTCCTTGACAACCACGATGGTATACTCACTGACCTCGAGCCAGACATCCTGGAAAGCGAAGTTAAATGGGCCTTAGAAAGCATTACTAACAACAAAGCTAGTGGAGGTGATGGTATCCCAGCTGAGTTATTCAAAGTCTTAAAAGAAGATGCTGTTAAAGTGCTGCACTCAATTTGCCAACAAATTTGGAAAACACAACAGTGGCCACAGGATTGGAAAAGGTCAGTTTACATTCCAATCCCAAAGAAGGGCAACGTCAAGGAATGTTCAAACTATCGCACAATTGCACTCATTTCACACGCTAGCAAGGTCATGCTCAAAATCCTACAAGCTAGGCTCCAACAGTACGTGGATAGAGAACTGCCAGAAGTACAAGCTGGGTTTCGAAGAGGTAGAGGAACTAGAGATCAAATTGCCAACATTCGCTGGATTATGGAGAAAGCAAGAGAATACCAGAAAAACATCTACTTCTGCTTCATTGACTATGCTAAAGCCTTTGATTGTGTGGATCACAATAAATTATGGCAGGTTCTTAAAGAGGTGGGAGTACCAGACCACCTCATATGTCTCCTGAGAAACCTGTATAAGGGTCAAGAAGCAACAGTTAGAACCGTATATGGAACAACTGATTGGTTTAGCATAGGAAAAGGAGTACGACAAGGATGTATATTGTCACCTTGCTTATTTAATTTATATGCAGAGTACATCATGCGAAATGCTGGCCTGGATGAATCACAAGCTGGAGTTAAGATTGCTGGGGAAAAGATCAATAACCTCAGATATGCAGATGATACCACTCTGATGGCAGAAAGTGAAGATGATCTAAAGAGCCTCTTGCTCAGGGTGAAAGAGGAGAGTGCAAAAGTGGGCTTGAAGCTCAACATCAAAAAAACTAAGATCATGGCATCTGGCCCCATCACTCCTTGGCAAATAGAAGGGGAAGTCGTAGAAGTAGTGACAGACTTCACGTTCCTAGGATCCCAGATCACTGCAGATGGTGACTGCAGCCATGAAATTAAAAGACGCCTGCTCCTTGGGAGGAAAGCGATGGCAAACCTAAACAGCATGATAAAAAGCAGAGACATCACCTTGCCAACAAAAGTCCGCATGGTCAAAGCAATGGTATTCCCCGTAGTAATGTATGGCTGTGAGAGTTGGACTATAAGGAAGGCCGAGCGCCGAAGAATAGATTCTTTTGAACTATGGTGCTGGAGAAGACTCTTGAGAGTCCCTTGGACTGCAAGGAGATCAAATCAGTCAATCCTAAAAGAAATCAACCCTGACTGTTCCCTGGAAGGCCAGATCCTGAAGCTGAAGCTCAAATACTTTGGCCACCAAATGAGAAGGGAGCATTCACTGGAGAAGACCCTGATGCTGGGAAAGATTGAAGGTCAAAGAAGAAGGGGCCGGCAAAGAATGAGATGGTTAGACAGTGTCATCGATGCAACGAACATGAAATTGAGCAAACTTCAGCGGACAGTGGAAGACAGGAGGGCCTGGCGTAATCTGGTCCATGGGGTCGCGAAGAGTCGGACTCGACTGTGCGACTGAACAACAACAACAGGGCACTATATGCCAAATATCTTATAGTCTCTCTTTGGTAGATTGTTGTCTCCTAGGTAAATCACACGAAAGCCAAAATTAAAAATGTAATGAAAACAGGCCTTGCAGAGGACAGATTAACATTGACTTCTGCAAAGGGAAGTCCTTTTTCACTGATCTTTTAGAATGTTTTGAGAGAGTCAACATTCATGTAGTAATGAGAGAGAGAGACTTGTACTTGCCAAAACTTTTGACATGCTCCATTACCAAATGCTTCTGCTTGTCTCTGTACTGGAAATGGATTAAAGCACATAAAACAAAGGCAAAAATAAATGGACAGTGTGGTGTCCTCACTTATTGGAGAGGCGGTTTTACCTTTAAAACATTCTCTGTGTACATGAACTTAGTAGATTTCTGCTGCCACCAGGAATTAAAAATTCCAAATCTCTCTCTCTTGGTAGAATGACCCAGGGTCTGGGCACTTCAGAGGACTATGTGGCCCTGAGAAAGGACTATTCTGATTGCTGGGATAACTTTAAACAAGTAATGATTTATTTATTAAAGAACAAATTGGTTTCTGGGTATTTTTGAACTGTTGCTGAAGAAAGGAACTTGTAAATATAACTGGCAAAGCTTGGTATCACAAACAAATCTCTCAAACTCCAGTACTCCACTCTGACAGGCTTAGACACTCAGTCTAATACCTCTCTCTCATATATATAGCCTATATATAGCACACAGGCTAAACTCTTTGTCTTCTTCACACAGAATAAACTCAAACTCTCATAGTCACACAGACTAAACTGTTTGTCTTATTCACACAGAATAGATTCAAACTCCCATAGTCACATAGACTATGCTCTCTTCAGACTTCACACACAGACACCTCTCCTCCCACTCTCTCGTCATCAGCCAATCACATCACACTTGTCTCCCTCTATCACTGTCCTTACAGTACTGCAGTCACACTAAACATTTAAAGAAACACACACACCAAAACATGAAATCATTACAGACAGTTTCATAGCAATGAGAAGTAAGCAGTGGAATTGGCCAAGGGTCTGTGTTGGGACTCAGTCTATTAATGTATGCTTAAATGAATTAGTGGCAGTGGTGAGCAGTGAGAGAAGCACATTTTCAGATGTCACCACATTATTGAGGATGGTGAGATCCTAAGCAAACTGTAAAGAGCTCCAAAAGGACCTCATCTAGCGGCGTGAACAACAAAATGTTAAATGAGCTTAAGCATAAGAAAAAGTGAAATAGTGTTTATGAGGTAAAGTAGCCTATGTGTACACCCATGGGAACTGAATTGGCTTTGACTCCCCTAGAGAAATATCTTGGGTTTGTATTGGATAGCTCTGTGAAAATATCCGCTCTCTGTCTGATGGCAGCGAAAAGGGCAAATTCCATGTTAAGGATTGTTAGGAGTAAAGATAATAAAAGTCATTGTCATATCTCTATATAAATCTGTGGTGCAGCATTTGAAATAGTTTGCACAGTGTCATCATCTCAAAAAGGATATTGTAGGTTAGAGAAGATGCAGAAAAGAGCAAGTAAATGATCAAATGGCTGCAGCACCTTCTCCAAGAAAGGCTAGAGGAGTTTGGGGATTTTTTGTGTACAAAGAAGGTCAACCAAGGGAAGACAGTTGAGATTTATGAAATCATCCGTGGTGTGGGAAAAGGAGATGATG
This sequence comes from Gekko gecko, assembly GCA_029375565.1. Taxonomy (NCBI): domain Eukaryota; kingdom Metazoa; phylum Chordata; class Lepidosauria; order Squamata; family Gekkonidae; genus Gekko; species Gekko gecko. The sequence goes on along the minus strand of JAPDNY010000007.1, from coordinate 41,292,687 downwards.
AAAATACTCACTCCCCTCTCATAAAACTAAATTGTAAGCTCATCAAACCAAATTGATGAATAGATCCAGAAGACAACAGGTAAATAGAAAGCATAATTAATTTGTGGAATTAGCAGGCACAAGATAAGGTGAGGATCGAATCCAAATCAAGATGGCCTAATTAGATACTAGAGAAATTCAGAGGATAGATGTGTGATCACCTGTCAGCCACAAAAGCTAAGCTGAACTTCCAGGTTAAAAGGCAATGTATCTCTGGATCTCAGAATATCAGTAGTTCCTCTTTTGAACAGGCCTGTAGCTATAGTGGGGCATTTGGGGGCCCTGCCTCCCTAATTAAAAGCCCTGCCCCCAAAATAGCCATACCAAAATAGGAGAGACACCCCCCCCCCCGCTGCCTGACAGTCACAGCTTGCCCTCAAGCTTCCTTCTCTGTCCCACTGTGGAATTAAAAGCACTCTGAGCTGCCTTTTTTTAAGGAACTGACAGGCTGGCTGCCCTGTCCCTTGGAAGGAAGGACTAGAAACAGGCTCGGAGTTTCCCCCTTTAAAGGCAGGCATTCAGATTAATTTAACTAACATTTAACTGCCCCCTTAAAAAATTTAAATGCCCCACCAGCCCCCCCCCCAAAAAAAATCTGGCTATGGGCCTGTTTTTGAAGTTGGCATTTTGAAAATGAAGCAAGCAGTGAAATCTTCTGGAACATGGTTTTTAATTTTGGAGATTCCTAGCTTTGAAGGCTACTCCCCCTGGTGGTTTATAAAAATAATCAGCCTCTAGAGAACAAAGCAAAATGATTATCAAGCTTTTTCTTCTTTTTTTGTTGATTTCCAATACCAATTTTTTTCAGTAGACAAAGATACAAGAGAATCTGATTTGTATGTTGTAAAAAAAATTCATTGTGGTGTTGCACTATCATGTCTGAATGCAGAAAACCCTTTAAGATGCAACCTGCGTGCCTGGAAGAGAGTCTCAGTGGAACTTCATTGTATGTAAGCATGCTTAGATCACAGCTGGGTGTTTTAGCTCGACTGGGAGTGACAAGTGCAGCATGTTGTATTGCATTAGCTGGCAGATGCTCACCAGTTGCTTCACAAGTGCACAGGGAATGCTTTGTGTCCATTTTTTTTTAAAAAAAATCTTGGGCATGCAACCCTTTGGTACCCAGATAGATCATTTCTTGCTGAGTTGAAAGGTGTTTCTCTTATTATCACTCTTTCTTCAGTGTCTGGATCTACTAACCTCTCTAAGTCTTTGACAATGGCATTTTGCCACCGTGGGATGTGTATGTCAAAATACTTCGCTCGTCCTTGAGGAAAGCTGTTTCACAGTGATGGGGAAATTGTTCTGATTAATTTAAGAGAGACACTGTACAATGCGTAGGTGCCAGCAAATACTTTGGCTGCTCTTTAATTTTCTTTTACTTCAGTATTACTGTTGTTATTGTTAATTCTTTTTCTGGCATCAATTTTATCTGATTGGGAGAGGAGGGAAATATATACTATTTGGAAGACCTTAGAACTCTGAAGACAAACTATGAACTTTCTTGGCATAACGGTACCCACAGACTTGACAAAATAAATGTATGCAACTGACTATAACCTTCAGAGTTTTGCAAACATATATGCACAGAGTAATGAAGTTATAGGCTCTGCTGTTTACATAGTAGGATAGTGACAGAAGAGAGCCTCCTAAGATAATTAGATTTGTCCCTCAAATAAAATCTTGGATGTCTCATTCTTACACCAGCCAAATAACTATTGAAATGTGAAAATGAGCGCCATCAAAATGTAAGCCTTTGGTATAGGTCAAAATCTCGTTTATCTCCAATAAAGAGGGTCTTCTAGAAAAGGAAGAGTGATTTTGCCTGTTCTCCCCGGTCCTACTGAAACTTTTGCTTAATACCTAGCACTGTTACTGGGGGAGGAGACAGGGAGGTGTTTTGTGGGGTGCTGTGAGAGAAGGGGAAGAATGGTCTGTTCTGTGCTCTTGATACTGTGGAACCTGTGGTGGATTAATAATGTAAAAAAATACCTCACAAGCTATTTTACTGAGGCATTTGGTACAGGGCCTGTAGCTACTCTGTGCTTGGATGGCTACAGCTCAGTGGTAAAGCATCTGTTTTGCATGAGGAAGGTCCCAGGTTCAATCCCCAGCACCTCCAGTTTGAAAAAAAAGATCAGGTAGTAAGTGATATGAAAGACCTGTGCCTCAAACCATGGAAAGCCCACAGTGTAGACAACACTAACTTATGGTTAGAGAGTAACTTTTTCATGTGCCTCACAGAACCTGCTCCAGGATGCTCAGCTGACAAGAATATGTATAATTCCACAGTGCACTTCAAAAGGGGCCACCAGGCACCAACAGATTTGTATCTAAATAAAATTCCAAATCGAGCTCAACTGCCTTAGTAATCCAGTTTCTGCAGTGATCAAAGGCCATGGAATGGGAAGTGGTTATCCCCTTGAACAGAAACCCTAGGAAAATCTATCTGAACACTCATATCTTTCAGAAATGGTAATGCTGAAACACAGATTCAATAGCTCCGATGCAGCAAATGTCACTTAGATTTATCTGTTTTTAATTTTTACTTTTAAATAACTGGATTGCAAGGAAAAGCAGTTCATTACTTGAAAAGTGTGTGGTGTCGTGGTTAGTGTGTCAGGTTAGCATCTGTGAGACCCAGGTTCAAATACCCACTCTGCTGTGGGAGCTTGCTTAGGTGATTTAGGAACAGGCACACGCTTTTAGCCAAACCTACTTCACAAGGTGTTTGTGAGGATAAAAGGGACGAGAGGAGAACCATGTAAGCCGCTTTGGGTCCCCATTGCAGAGAAAGGCAGGATGTAAATGAGGTAAATAATAAATTATTCATTTGCTTCCTACTTGTTGGATGTAACAAGTTAAAACACTTCAGTATTTTCAGGGTTAATGTTGTTAGTGTTGGTAAACAGGAAGTCACAAGTTTGTTTGTAACCAGTGTGTTTACTCTGTAGAATGCCTGGGAACTTTGTAAGAACCCTAGCCATCTGATTAGAAATCAATGTATGAGGTATCTTTCCTTCTATATAATTGAGTTTTCGTCTGCCCTTATATGGCGAAAATGCGTGCCATAATCAGTTGGCCGAGGGACCTGCCGGTCAGAGAGGTGGTCCCTCGCCACTGGCTGCCTTGGCTGCCTGCCTGGGCGCAGGCCCGCCCGCGCAGGCAGCGCGCAGCCTGATGCCCCCAGTCTCATGCCAGGTGCCGAGAGGGATGGCTGCTCTGGCGGAGCCCACCTCAGGACCCAGCTCTCTTTCGCCTGCCCTGCCCATCCTCCCAGCTGTACGCCGCTGCACTTCCTGACTCGCACTCCAGGCTGGCGGGCCCGCATGGCTCCAGCCACGCCTGAGGATAAGCGGCGGCTGCTTCCTATGCTGCGCCCCGGGAATTGCCCACCAGCCCGGCGGGCCCACCCTCCTGCAGCCGTGCCTGCAAAGGAGTGGCCCCCGCGTCCTCCGGTGTCTGGCCCCAATCACGCTCCAGGATGATGGGACAGCCTGCCTCCGGCTGCCCATGGAAAGAGGTGCTGCCTGCTTCCTCCGCGGCCACACGCGCAGCAACCTCCCTCCAAAGCCGCAGCTCCCACACGCTGGTAGGCCTCCGGAAGCTTGATGCCGATGGCTGCTACTGCAGTCCACAACCCCCACAAGGCCTCCATCTAATGCCTCTTCAGCACTGGAGAGGCATGCCATGGACACCTCCTCCCCCCCCCCACAATGGGAGGATGGGAGGGTCTCCCCCCCACACCAGCTAGGGCCCGTTGCATTAAGCCACGCAATGGGCTTTGCGCCTAGTTTAGCATAATGGGATTCTCCTTCCTGCCTTTGTTCTTGTTGAAGAAGGAGAAGCCATTCCTGTCTTGTCTATCTAGCTATAAGGATGTAGCAATATAGCTCTTTGTTATTTTACTACCGAAGTACCCTTTTCCCATACTAGTGTTACAATAAACTTTTTATACTTTTTATATTCACATGGTCTCAGTCTCTCAATACTTACTCTGCTGACTAAATGATTTTTACTCTGCTTAATACAAACTTTCTTTAAGAATCAAAAACCCAACACTACTTAATAGTGCTACTGAAATATGAGGCATTATCATTCTGAAAAGTAGGATAGGAAGGTAGAAAATAATAGAATTTAGTGAATATTGCTAAACTGTACTATGATTAAGCATTTGTTTGATCAGTGCTTTTTTCCCTTTAAAATGTCTTGATCCTTGTCCAAGACTGCATAATACGTTGCTTAGCAGTCAGTAAATCAACCAATTATTAATTTTTGGAAAGCGCTGCCCTGTAGTCAGTAAATCAATTGGTCATTAATTTCCATGATCAAACAGAATTCATCCAATGCTACGGTAGTCTTCCTTTAGCCTAGGATTTACTTATGCCAAGCTATGTTGCCTCTCCAACATAAAAACAATCTCCCTATTCTTCTCCATGGCCATAGCTCTTGTTTTTGCTCTGGTCATCTCCTGTATTGGTGACTATAATCTTCTCTCTGGTATTCTTCAGTTATCTCACATTTAGCCATAGTTCTACAGCCTGCCAAAATAATTCACCTCAGGTCATAGGATGCCCCCACAGATCCCTTCACGGACTTCTGTCCCATCCCCCTGTATCCAGTATGAATTCATTATCCTTTTAAAGCTTGTCCCTTATTTCTCATGCCCCTTCCCATGACCTCCGCTTATCCAAGTCTTATTGCTTTCAGCTGCCTGAAGGTCTCTTGCTGTCTGTCATGATTTTGTCCATTTTCCTTCTGCCCCCTATACATGGAACTCCCTCCCCAAGCAGGTAAGCAAATGGCACCTCAAAAGCCCATCATTTCCAGAATGGTTTGGCATATACCTTTAATCCTCCCATAACAACAGCCAAGCTTTAAGTACATGTAACTAACTACATGGGCTGATATTCATCTCTGTGTTTGTCTGTGACTGTTTTCCATTGTCTCTTGTAGATTGTAAGTTCCTTGGGGCAGAGACCTACAAAACTCTTAACACAGCATATACTTGTAGTGCTATAGCAATGGGTCTTCTTCGTGGTCTCTGTGCATCACACCCATGGGAAACAGTGCGCCTGCGCTGACCTGGTTGGTGTTGTACAAAGCTCACAACAGGATTTTTGCACCCTCGCTCCGGGCCTGCGCGAGGACCCCTCAGCACGCATGCCCAGAGAGGCGGGGCACGAATATCCCGCCAGTTCTCTTCTGACCACCTCGCTGTTAACAGCCTGTGTCGGTTGCTCTGAGAGCGCTTTTTTCCCTCACAGCAGGGATATTTTTCTCTTCTACTTTTTCCTTTATTTTGTCTCTCTTTGTCTTTAATTCGTTTTCTGGGACGTTAGGGAAGTCCTCTTGCGAGGTTTCTCATGGTCTTCGGACCTTGTCCCTTCGATCCCCCCCCCTATTTTCCTAGAACTGTCTCTCCCGCATCAGTTTATGGAAAGCCGAAAGTGGGGGTGCTTCAAACGGTGCTCTTCTTGCGGCAGCAAGTTAGCCCTCAAGGACGAGCATTCGTTGTGTGTTTTTTATTTGGGTGAGAGCCATCGTCCTGAAGCCTGTACTTTGTGCACTCGTTTCTCCAACCAAACGAGAAAAAACAGAGCCGCGAGGCTAAAGGTGGCACTCTGGGAGTCGGCTCTTGCACCCTCTACTACCAGCATGGAGACCGAGCAGTCGGGATCGAAGTCTATGACAGCCTCGACATCGATACTGAAGGAACCTTCGACACCAAAGCCTCCCCGAGTAGGAAAGTCCTCCTCCGATACGGGACTGGCTCCTAAAAAGAAAGCGGGTTCGAAGACGACATCTTCAGTGTCAATTCCAGGAAAAAAGCCCAAAAAGGACAAATCCAAAGGGCACGCTAGCCAGTCATTAGGAGACACACGTAAGTCTCACGGTGTGAGCAGTGCTTTATCTTCAAGAGGCTCTGCTTTACATGCCGACGCATCACAGCAACCTCTTCAGACGCTACGCTCAACTCTGGAGCTGCCGAAGGTTATTGTGGAGCCTGCGCTGACCTGGTTGGTGTTGTACAAAGCTCACAACAGGATTTTTGCACCCTCGCTCCGGGCCTGCGCAAGGACCCCTCAGCACGCATGCCCAGAGAGGCGGAAATCTTGGACTCCCCACGGACCCCCCGGTGTTGAATGTCCGACACCAAGCTAGATCGCTCCCATTGTCGTCACCCCTTCCCACCAATGTTGACCTCATTTCTGATACTCAAGCCGTAGGTTCCCGCTCGCCATCTGCAGCCTCCTGGGCTAGTGACCATTCAGGATGCTCCCGACACCGTCCCAGAGGCCGCTCTCAGTCTCCTCATCGTCCAGATCGATATGGATGGGAAGACTACGATCCAAGGTATCGTCCAAGCTACCCGCAAGAACCCCAGGGGAGATATCCTTACGGCCCATCTAGATACCATGGCCAAGACATGCAGTATTGGTTTTCTTCTGGCCCGTGGCAGTATCCATGGGGACCGGGTCCTTGGGAATCCCACCACCGCAGATCGCGCTCCCCACACCGTCCTCTGCCCTCGGCGTCACTGTCGAAAGCACCACAGTCTCCTCCACTGCTTCCTGCTCAATCTCCTGTGCATCAGCCATCGAAACAGCCCCCAATGTCGATGCCAACGCAGGAAATTGAATCCAATTCTGAACCCTCTCATGATGATTCTGATGAAGAACGCATGGAGGATGATTTCTCTCCCGTTGACCCGCCTCTGAAGCAACCCATCTCTGGGGACAGTCCGATATCGCCATCGGAGGAGATGTCCTCATAGGGGGAACTGGTTAAGCGCATGGCCCATTCCCTTGGACTCACCATAGTGCAGCCACAACCATCTGCTGCTGATGAGGTGTACGACATCATTGAGATCGATGCATCAATGCCTATTGCTCTCCCAGTGTCGAAACATCTCCTTAAGGCAGTCAAAACTCCTTGGGCCAAGCCATCCTCGGCTCCAGTCTCCACTAAACGTCTTGATCACATGTACCTAGTTCAAGAAGAAGGGGCCTCTTTCCTTTATCTTCATCCTCGTCCTAATTCACTAGTTGTCTCTACCTCCTCAAAAAATAAAAGATCTAGCGCCATCCCCTCTGATAGGGAGAGCAAGAAAATTGATGCCTATGGCCATAGGATCTACTCTTCCACCGTCCTGGGCGTAAAATCCTCAAATTACCTAGCTTGTTTCGGGTGATATGAATACTCCCTTTGGCAAAGAATGTCTGCCTTATTCCCTTCCATACAAGAAGAAAAATTAGCCAAAGTCCGAACCATCCAGAAAGAAGGTCCTCTGGTTTCTAAACAAATATTAAATACCGCTAAGCACTCCTTGGATGCTTTTTCGACGTCAATGGCTTCATCGGTATCACTTTGACGCCATGCATGGCTCCGTACTACTTCCTTACCGTTGGATACTAGATCCTATATCGAAGACCTCCCCTTCGATGGAGAAGGCCTCTTCCACTCATCCACCGACGCTGCCTTGCAGGAGCTAGACAAAAATATCAAGGCTTTGAAGTTGCTAGGAGTATCCGCTCCACAATGATCCTACCAACAACGCTCGTGGTCCCGGTATGCTGCACGGCGTCCATATCCGTCCAAGCCTTCTCCAGATAACACCTGGAAACCACGCCAGTCTCCGATTCCACATCACCCCTCATATCAATCCAAGTCGAGGTCGGGAATGCAGCAACAGCAACAGAGGACTCTCTACCATCGATACCGTCAGAGACAACTCATCTCCATCCATTCCTCTCCATGTGGAGAACCATCACTTCAGATGCCTGGGTCCTTTCCATCGTGACCGAGGGCTATTACATCAAATTTATTGACCGTCCAACCCTCCCTGTCTTCTGTCCCACCTCTCCTTCCGCCATTCCTCTTCAGGAATTCGACTCCCTCCTCAGGAAGGAGGCGATAGAACCTGTACCGATTTCTTCCAGGCAGAGAGGTTTCTACTCCCAGTACTTTGCGGTGCCAAAGCATGATGGCGGGTTGCGGCCCATCTTGGATCTTCGGGATCTCAATGTTTACATTCGATACCGAAAATTCAAAATGACGACTCTGCAGATTATACTTCCCCTTCTTTCCCAAGGTGCCTGGATGGCCACTATCGACCTCCAGGACGCCTACTTCCACATCAACATCCACCCTTCTCACAGGAGATACCTCCACTTTGCCATAGGGGAGTGTCATTACCAATACAAATGCCTCCCCTTTGGTCTCTCTACCGCACCGAGAATCTTCACCAAAACCATGGTGGTGGTGGCGGCCCACCTTCGTCTCCAGGGAGTCACCATCTTCCCTTATATAGACAACTGGCTTCTGGTGGCGGACAACCCAGCACTCCTGAGAAGGGATATTGCCCTGACGCTGCACCTCCTGTCGTCTCTGGGACTTCAGGTAAACCACTCAAAATCTCACCTGGAACCGTCCCAGAAGGTGCACTTTATTGGAGCTCTACTGGACACTATCACCTGCAGAGCCTACCTTCCGGCAGACAGGGCTCAAACCCTGGCCTCTCTAGCGATGACAATTCGCTCTTCTCCATCCTCAACGGCGTACCAGATACAGCGCATCTTGGGACACATGTCAGCGACAACTTCTGTCCTCCCACTAGCCAAACTGCGGATGAGGCCATTCCAACTCTGGTTCTTAAGGAACTTTCATCCAACACTCATGCCGCAATCCAAACCCCTCACTCCACCTCAGGCCGTGCGCGACTGCCTTCTTTGGTGGACTGTCATCCCGAACATCGCAGAAGGTGCACCTTTCACCCTTCCTGTTCCTCGCTACACACTGACCACAGATGCCTCTCTATGGGGTTGGGGGCCCACCTCAATGGCATCAGTATCGGGTCCTGTTGGGATGCTTCCACCACTTCTCGCCATATCAATTTCCTGGAGCTGCTGTTGATCAGATTGGCCCTTCGAGCCTTCCAGCCTCTCCTCCGAGGCAATTCTGTGGCTATCCTCACGGACTATACAGCAGCCATGAGCTATGTGTACCGTCGGGGGGAACAGTGTCACAGAGCCTTTGTTGCCTTGCAATCGAAATGTGGGATTGGTGCATTGCCTCCCAGATCACTCCAATAGCCACACACATCCCTGGTATCCTCAACATAGAGGCGGACCTGCTCAGCAGGGGTGCCACTCATCACCACGAGTGGGAGCTGAACCTAACCTACCTCCAACCTCTCTTCCAATGGTGGGGAACTCCGGCGATCGATGTGTTCGCCTCCAGAGAAAACAAGAAATGCATGTACTTCTGCACCCAGGGAGGAAGAGATCCTCTTTCCTTAGGAGACGGCCTTCTATTTCCATGGGACGGAGCACTTCTTTATATGTTCCCTCCCTTGCCCCTACTCCTGAGAGTAGTGCACAAGCTGGCCAGTCTTCATCCGGATTGCATCCTAATAACTCTGTGGTGGCCCAGGCAACCCTGGTTCCCAGTTCTACTTCGGCTGGCACGAGGAAAGTACCACCACTTTCCCAGGGTTCCAGATCTTCTCATGGCACAAGGGGGCACGCTGTTCCACCCAGAAGTGAACAAGCTAAAACTGACGGCCTGGAGGATCCAACCTTAGTTTTCTCTGCGAGGGTTGCAGAAGTGCTTTCCAACGCAAGGAAAGAATCCACACGTTCATCATACAAGAGAAAATGGTGCAGGTTCCTTTCTTACCTCAACCCCCCTGTTGCATCACCTACTTTTGTTGGGCTTGACAGGGTTCTAGATTTTTTCATCTCCCTCAAAGATCACGGTCTTTCTCACTCGTCCATCCGAGTCTACCTGGCAGCTATATCTGCGTACCATGACCGTGTAGATGGCCATACCGTTTTTTCCCATCCGACCTCTAAACAGTTCCTGAAAGGTCTCCTCCGCTTGCATCCCCTTGTGGCTCCACCCACGGAACTTTGGGACCTACCTCTCGTACTCCATCATCTCACGAGACGCCTGTTTGAACCGATGGCAACGTGCGAAATTCAACACGCCACCTGGAAGACAGCCTTCCTGGTAGCCATTACCTTGGCTAGGAGGGTCAGTGAACTCTCAGCGTTACGACATGACCCTCCGTATCTGGTATTTTTCCCTGATGGAGTTTGTTTAGTGCCAGACATTACGTTTGTTCCGAAAGTTGTTTCTGAATTCCATGTTAATACAGAGATTTTTCTACCAGACTTTTTTCCGCATCCTGATGGGGATGAGCAGCGCCTACTGCACACCCTAGATGTCAAAAGGGCGCTTCTGTTCTATCTTAATAGGACTCAACCTACCAGACGGGACAGTAACCTGTTCGTCTCTTATAGCCAGGCTTCCTTGGGCTTACACATATCATCCCAGCGCCTGTCCAAGTGGATTGTTGGGACTATTAGACTATGTTATGCCCTAGCGAAGGAGTCGCATCCTCCCTCTCTACGGGCTCACTCCACAAGGTCCATGGCGACCTCTACGGCCTTTCTAAAGGGCGCATCCTTATCGTCCATCTGCAGAGCTGCTACGTGGTTCACACCAACCACGTTCATCAAACACTACGCTCTGGACGTTCGTGCGCAACAGAAGGGTGATCTGGGTCGTCTGATCCTTTCCACTGCGGCTCACTGAGTCTGACAGCACCCACCTCCAGGTGAGCCACTGCTTTTTAATCTCCCATGGGTGTGATGCACAGAGACCACGAAGAAGATAAACAGGTTGCTTACCTGTAACTGATGATCTTCGAGTGGTCATCTGTGCATTCACACCGCCCGCCCATCCTTCCCCACTGCTGTCATCCTCAGCTGTTCTCATACATGGCTAGGCTTGATAGCGGTCAGAAGGAACTGGCGGGATGTCCGTGCCCCCGCCCCTTGGGCATGCACGGTGGGGTTCCTGCGCATGCCCGGGGGCGAAGGGCGCGAAAATCCCGTTGTGAGCTTTGTACAGACACCGACCAGGTCAGCGCAGGCGCACTGAATCCCATGGGTGTGAATGCACAGATGACCACTCGAAGATCATCAGTTACAGGTAAGCAACCTGTTTTTCCTATCACAGTACAAACTGAGGAGGGTTTCAACTCTTCCTCCCAATCTCACATTTTTAAAAGGAATGTTTGGGCCAGTCTGCCCTAAACCTCAGTCCTTTATAGCACAGGGAGAGTAAGGTTTCTGGAAGGTGGGGAAAAGAAACAGTATGTTTTTTACCTCTTTCATCTGAAACATCCACTGCAAAACCAAAACAGGGATGAGAATTCTGCTGTTCTCTGTCTGGAGCATTCCTCTTAGGGGCTGGATTCCCCACTTCTGCATATTTTGGACAAAACTGCAGCTCTGATCTGATCCATCACCCTTGCCATAAACAGCTGAAATTCTCTATGCATGTCTTCAATTTTGAATTCAGAGAATTTCTTCTGGGAGGGAGGATTTATAGGGGAGAAAAGGGGTTTCGTTTCCTTTCTTGCTTGCCTTTTGTAGTAAAAATGACTTGTGGTAGAAAATTATAATGGGGGGGGGACATTATGCTGACTATCAACCCTAAACTCTGCTTGCTGTATTCAGAAATTGAGGCATGGATGATAGGACTACTGAACTTAAAGAAGAGTTCAAAGTGATAGTCTAGATCAGGGGTGTCAAACATGCAGCCTGGGGGCCAGATCAGGCCTCTGGAGGGGCTTCTATCAGGCCCGCAGTGGAACTGGCTGTCTTGTGCTTCTTCTTCCAGTTCTGCTGCTGCTGCGTTGTCATAGGTTTGCAGCTTACAGATACACACCTGAACAGCATACTCGAGATTGCAATAGCACAGACATTTTGATGCAATAATTCAGAGCAAGAGGTGTCAGTTATCAGATACTGTTAAATAAACAAAATATTGCAAGAGTGCTAATGTTTTAAGCATGCTTTTATTTTAAGTAAAAAAGAAACCCCTTTATGTTTGTGTCCTTTATAAAGTTTATATCTCCACTATCTGGCATTACATTTTACAACACACATGGCCCAGCCCAACAAGATCTCATTTGTGTCAGATCTGGCCCTCATAACAAATGAGTTTGACACCCCTGGTTTAGATAATTGTGTCGCTCTGAGGACATAAGCAAAACACTTTCCTCCCATATTACTTCCCTGATTAAAGCCACCTTGACTCTTTTAGCTTTGGTAGGAGAAAATGCACACACCCCGTCTTTTGCCTACCTACAGGGACTACAAGCACTCCTTTGGGAATACAGTTCTGATAGGAGAAAGTGAAAGATCAACACTTTCTGCTTCCACCTCTTCCCTAAAGCCATGGCCCCAATCCATATTGCAGGCCTTCTTGGCTGCTGTTTAAAGATAAACTGCGCGCGCGGGGGGGGGGTCTGATTATGGATCCCCAATGTCACATGTCGTTTCAGCCTCTCTCTGGAAAGCTGCCTATATGTACCTAGCTATGAATAGATTCCTGATCTCCTGCTTTCAGTAACCAAATGTAGTTCTTTTATACATGTAAACAGTTGTCACAAACCTGGTGATCTTCTGGGACAAGACTAGCCACCACCTTGCCCTCCCTTTTACTATCACTGCCACCACCTCAGGGAAAATCCAGCCCCTCTTTCTCTTGTGCGTTGCCAAAGGCTGACACCACAGGGGTATATTACTGAAGTAGCCAAGGCAGGCGGATGAGGACGTGTGCAGACTCTCTCTACTTAACTTTATTTCTACAAGGCACAGACTCAGGGTACTACAAGAACAGATTTAGATGCACTAAGCAAAATAATCAAAAGGAAAGCTACTAACTAGGTACTTACAATCCATAGTATATTTGGTCTTTGTTAGTTGCATGATGCTCCCCCCAGTGAATCTGCAACCATCTTTAGCATTATTCCACTCTGTCATCCTTCATGGCAGAATACACAGGAGGGAGAGCTCCCCTCATGAATGCCAAAACACAAACACAAATGTACCCCCAGGCAAAGGAACAGCTCTCCCTTTCAGCCCCCACCTCATGGGTACTCCAGGACCTTTAGCCAATCTAGGTGCCAAGTCATGGGCTCAAACCCACAAGAACCTGGACCCTCCGATCAAGAGGTGTTAACATATCAAAGGCTAGCATGTTTTTCCCTGTCAGCTGGAAAAGATGCTCTCTATCCAGTGGAGAGCACTTTTCCATATCCTCCCAGTCACAGAGACACCAGCGTCCTCTTCCATCACCATAACTGTCACAGCATCTCCACCCCCCTGCCTCTCATCCATCACAACAGTATAGTGAATGTGGAAGTATTTATGAGATAATCCAATATGGTAGCCAGCAAGAGGTGAGTGGTGAGAGAAAAAAAGAGAGACTGTCAAAATACCGACAGGTACTTGAGAGCTTCAAAATTGCCAGTGAAGTACGAAATCAGTTATGTTTGCCATTATTAGTAAACAAACCCTCAGATACTCCTACTAGTGTAGATTTCTGTCCTTGATTTGTCAATGACAACCTCTAAAGATGCAGACGCACCTGTGAAGCTGGGAACAAATACTGTGAGAACTGCCTTGAAAACTGATTTCTCAATGTTAGCACTCATTCTTCATGTAAATGTACCTACCCAGCTATGTGCAGAAAATTACAGCTTTGACTCCTTGTGCTGGTTACTTAAGAGTTGTACCTTAAGGCTGTCGTTGGTAGAGTTTGTACTGCACCTGTCAGACTTGTTTGCAAATACCATTAAAAAGCAAGCTGTAGCAGATTTCAGGATGCTTTCCTCGAGCAATAGTAAACGGCAATTCATAGTGTGAATATACCATTGTTCCTAATGTGGTCAGATTCAAATACATTTTACTCCTCCCCTCTTCCAAATCTGCCTTTCAGTTTTTTTGCTGCTGTTCTAATTTGTCAGCACATTGGCGGTATAAAAGCCTTGTTCCGACCCAGTGATTTATTTCCCCACATTTGTTTTCACATAGATATGGGAGTGGCTTGCAGGAATGAGCTTTCTTGAGTCATTGAATCAGACCATGGGAATCAACCTTACACTTCAGTGATTAATCCATGAAGGCCACATAAAGATTACAGAGATAGTTAACTTGAACCCTAACACTTATTCCTGAAGTGTTTGTAAATGTATTGAAGTCAGCAAATGGAGTTAGAGTTTAGAACTGTCCTTCTAGGCAGAGTTACACTCTTCTAAGCCCACTGACTTCAGTGGATTTAGAAGGATGTAGCTGCGCTTAGGATGTCACTGTGGGTAATGATCTCTAGTGTTACTACTACAAATCTTTGTACAAATCTCAAGTCTGCATGGAAATACACCCTCTGTCAATTAGGAAGTGAGGAATGTCCCTGTCATGCACTCTCTGAGATCTCATGTTATCCTGTTCTGAAAGTGCATAGCAGTACTTTCTGTTATGTATTGAGTACACCCAATTTGCCCCCATCTTAATGTCTTGAATCTTGCCATGCTGATCCATGCTACTGTGACCTCAAGGCTAAATTATTGGAATGAGTTATGTGTGAGGCTGCTACCTGATAAGGTCCCAGCTCCTTATTTTGCTTATCAGGTGGTAGAGAATAGGAACAGCTGACTTATGGCTATCCCATGGGGTTTTCAAGGCAAGAGATGTTCATAGGTGGTTTGCCATTGCCTGCCTCTGCGTAGTGACCCTGGTGTTCTTTGGAGGTCTTCCATCCAAATACTAGCCATGGCTGACCTTGCTTGGGTTCCCAGATCTGATGAGATCGGGCTAGCCTGGGCTATCCAGGTAACGGCAGAGTTCCACTAGCTCTGGCATATCCAGGTCTCTGTCTCTTCCTTTCTTCAAGCTGGTTCCAAGCTGATAAAAGAACGTACCCTGCATAGTACACATTCGGAGGAAACAAGTCTTTTTTCATGTTTTCATCAAGTTACAATAAATGGTTTGGAGCTAGCCAGCTTTTCTGTTGGTGAAAAAGGAAAGAGAGCTTGACCACCAAGAAAGGTTATGCTGAGGGTCACTGGACCTCACAAGCAGAAAAGCCATGTGGAATGAGGGATGCTGTAGTAAGGAGGAAAACTCTACATGAAAAAGCTGGCTAGCTGCAATCCATTATCTTGTATTTTGAATTGCTTTTTAATCAAAATACTTTTTCTTTTTTAAAGCTTCAGATGAACCCATGGCTGGGTAACACAGACAAGGATGTCAAAAGATGCCATGTGGTACTGTTTTGCTAAGTGAGACATTGATTTTGAACGCCATATGTGCTAATGCTTTCATTTGCTTGCCATATGATTTTTTGAGATAGTGGCTTTGTGTAACCCAAAAACAATATTCTAGAATATTTATCAGCAATGTACTAAGTGTCCCACAATGAAGCTCCTGGCGTGACTCCTAAACGCACAGGCTGTGGCTGTCAAAATTGTCAAATGAATCTAGGACCCAGATCTGTGTGCCTATTCAGGTGCTTGAAATGTTTAGCTCTGGGTTTAGACAGTTACTTTTTGTCAGAGCTGTCAAAACAGTTAGAAATAAATATATATTATCTCCTGGAAAGAACACATTTCAGCTGACTATGGTATATTAATGAATGCATTGCTATTGACCTATAATATTTTGGGAGCCTCATAATTCTGCCACTTTATATCATTTTGTTAGGTCTGTGCATATCTGAAGAATAAGCTTACTTCTATACACTTTTAGTAAACAACTACATTATATGACTGCGTTAAATCCAAGAGTTGATCTGGATATAAAGTTGACACACCTTCACTGCTTTTTAAAATAGATTTTGCATGCTTGTTAGCTTGCAGCTACATAGCATATAAGAAACCTCCATCTTGACAGGCAAGCTAGTGGGTATGTACACCTTTGCAGAATCTCAGCTGCATATCTAACTCTGCCAAACCTAATTGAGAGGAGTGTTAATTATTCCGTAGTCTTGAGTGCAGGGGAGTAAGACCTGGGAGGTAGAAGAATGGGTTGTCAGCAATATAGCTGGAGGGAATTGGAATACATATTACCTAAGGGAGAGGTATCCTCAGTCTTCATCTACTTTAATTCCCTCACCAGACACATCAAACAATAATGCTGTAGGGCTTGAAAAAATTGGGGCAAGACAGCAGGGGCAGTGGGTGGCAGATGATGACAGCCTGTCTATAGAGCTGAGTGGCAGACTACTGGAGGGAAACCAGGTTGCTGCATGGCTAGTGCAAGGGAAGGTATGTCTGGTAATTTAATTTGGATAGGGGGTTAATGGGAGGAAAATTTTTGATACTGGGACAAGGTTGTTGGGCACTGGGGGAGTGACATATTTGGCACAAGGGTTTAATGAGGTTGAAATGTGATTGTTCACCTCTGCTGATTAGCATGGTATATAAAATACTGTGGACCAATTCACACCAAAGGGTGATTATCAGCATACCAGGGCTGGACAATTTCAGAGCTAATGAATAGGACCCATTGGGTATGCAGAGTGGATTCCTTCAGAAACCTGCACAGGATTATGATTGTTTTGCCAAATGCTCAGTCTTCCTCTTAGGATATAGTTAGAGATTATAAAGGCTCAGAGAAGAATGTCTTCCTCCTGTAATCTATAAAGAAATCCTTTAAAATAATCTTCAGAGTGTGAGAACAGTGTTAATGTCCTTCATAAAAAATCCTTCAGTTGCCCTGTACAGATGTTTTGCCTAGCAAATATACTAAAATTATTAGGTATGAGTAAAATCATGATATTGATCTGCATAAGGGTAGATTCCTTGCTGGCTAGAAGCTTCCTTTAACATTCTCTCACTTTTTGGAATTCTTTCACTCCCTCTGAAGTCCATCCTAGGTAAAGACCGTGGTATGTCTACAGCAGCTATCCTTTCCCCAGATATCCAAGTTAAATTGCATTGAAATAAAGGTGGGGGTCTAGCAATTGGTTTTGTTTTGTTTTATGCATGTTTTGCCATCCAAACACAGCTGATTTATGACAATCTCATAGGTTTTTCAAAGCAAGAGAGGTTCAGAGGTGGTTTGCCATTGCCTCCATAGCAACCCTGGACTTCCTTGGTAGTCTCCCATCCAAATACTAACCAGGGCTGACCCTGCTTAGCTTCTGAGGCCTGACAAGATCAGCTATCCAAGTCAGGGCAGCAGTTGTGGGAGTGGTCATGCAATCAGCAGCCAGCCTTTCTGGTCTTATCCCAAGAAACAACAGCTGTTAACACTGTAAAAGTATCCACCCTTTTGACTGTGGGAAGGTGTCTGGTGGGCTATGGACACAGCTGCTTTCCATTAGCTTACAGTTAGTGCAGGGAAGAAAACAGTCGCAGTGCCCTGTTGAAACCTTACCTGATGGCCTTTCTGTTTCTGCTGCACAGCTATGGCAGTTTTGGTTTCAGAATGAGAAGCAAGGTTGTACTGTTCAGTTTGTGGTTTCCTGCACCCAGCCTTAGCTGCTTGCTCTCACTAGGTATGAAAAGCTGTCCCAAAAGGCTGCTTTTCCTTCAGTGACTGTCATTTCCATTTCACATGTTGATGAAAGTGAGCTTTTGCTTAAGAAAACTCAGTCCAAAGGAAACCAGTTTTTCTCTCTCACACACCACTTCCAAAGTGTCTATTTGTAGAAATCCATTCTTCAGCGATCTTCTCATTAAAACACATAGATGTGTAGCCTCCTCCATCTTAAAAGCTCAGAGTAAAGCAGGGGCCATTTTTAGCCCGTGGGCATTTTGGGAATTCTGACGGGGCATGGTGGGCACAGTCACAAAAAATAGCTGTCATAAAATGGCTGCTGCAGGAAGTGGAGCCAGCTACAAAATGGTTGCCCCAGCTTACTTTTCAAGCACACAGTGAAGATGGGAGGTGCTTGCCCACTCCAGAACTGCTGATTTTGGGAGGGGAGTTGAAAGACCTAAGTTGGATTGAGGTGATGAGAGAGCTACAACTGATGGACAAATCACTAGGCCCAGATGGCATCCACCCAAGAGTTCTGTAAGAACTCAATGTGAACGTGTGGATCTCTTGACAAAAATATGCAATCTATAATTAAAATCTGCCTCCATTCCTGAAGACTGGAAGGTAGCTAATGTAACCCTCATCTTTAAAAAAGATTCCAGAGGAGATCCAGAAAATTACAGGCCGGTCAGTCTAATGTCAATACCAGGTAAGTTGGTGGAATCTGTTATTAAAGACAGAATTAGTAGGCACATTGATGAATAAAAGCTATTGGGGGAGAATCAGCATGAATTCTGTAAGGGAAGATCTTGTCTCACTAACTTGTTAAGAGTTTTTTGTGGGGGTGAACAAACTTGTGGACAAGGGTGACCCAATACATGTTGTTTACCTTGACTTCCAGAAAGCTTTTGATAGGTAAACTCAGTAGACATAGGATGAGAGGCTAAGTCCTCTCGTGGATTAACCGGAAACAGAGAGTGAGTATAAATGGACAGTTTTCACAGTGGAAAATGGTAAGTGGTGGGTTACTGCAGGGCTTGGTTCTAGGCCTGGTGCTTTTTAACTTGTTCATTCATGATAAGCAGTGAAGTGGCTAAGTTTGCAGGTGACACTAAGTTGTTCAGGGTGGTGAGAACCAGGGAGGATTGTGAAGTGCTCCAGAGTCATCTGTTGAGCCTGGGTGAGTGGGCGTCAATGTGGCAAATGAGGTTCAACATGGGCCAAGTGCATAGTAATGCACACTGGAGCCAAAAGTCCTAACTATAAATACACATTGATGGGGTTTGCACTGCAGAGACTGACCAGGAGAGAGATCTTGGAGTCGTGGTAGATAACTTCCTGAAAATGTTGACGCAGTGTGCAATGACAATAAAAAAGGCAAATACTGTGCTAGGGATTATTAGGAAGGGAATTGAAAACAAATCAGCCAGTATCATAATGCCCCTGTATAAATTGATGGTGTGGCCTCATTTGGAATACTGTGTACAGTTCTGGTCACTGCACCTCATAAAAGATATTATAGCATTGGGAAAAGTGTAGAAAGGGGCAACTAAAATGATCTGAGAGAGATCCGTCAGTCCTCAACCAGTGCTAGGACCTTTTTGACCCTGGCCTCTGCCTGGTAGAACTCTCTGCTGAAAAACATCCGTGCCCTGCAGGATTTCTTACCTTTCTGCAGGGCATGTAAGGCAGAGATGTTCCACCAGGCATTCGGTTGAGAACAGAGACAAGACGCTCGTAGTCCGGTACTTTCATACCCTCCATTCTCCACTCCACCCCCCAGGAGTCTTGTGGAAGCTGAAACTTTTCCCACTATCTTGAAATTGGATTGTTTTATTTGTTGGTATATGTCTTGTGTATTTCATTGTTGGTTTTAACAATTTATTTATTGTATATACTTTCACTGTAAACTGCCCTAAGCCCTGCTTGCAGGGGAGGGCAGCCTAAAAAAACAATTAATTAATCAGTCAAGGGGGTGGGACACTTTCCCCATGAAGGTTAAAGTGATTAGGGTTCTTTAGTTTGGAGAAATGACTGAGGTGTGTTATGACAGAGGTTTACAAAATTATGTGTGGGATAGAGAAAGTAGAGAAAGAAGTACTTTTCACTCTTTCTCACAATACAAGAACTTGTGGGCATTCAATTAAATTAATGAGCAGTAGGTTTAGAACAGATAAAAGGAGGCATTTCTTCATCCAAAGAGTAATTAACGTGTGGAATTCACTGCCACAGGAAGTGGTGCTGGCTACAAGCACACACAGCTTCAAGAGGGGACTGGATAAACATATGAAGCAGAAGTCCATCAATAGCTATTAGCCACAAAGTATGGATGGAGCACTATGTCTGGGGCAGTGAAGCTCTGTATTCTTGGTGCTTGGGGGGCAACAGTGGGAGGGCTTCTGGAATTCTGGCCCTGAAGGTGGTCCTCCTGCTGGCACCTGGTTTTTGGCCACTGTGTTACACAGAGTTGGACTGGATGGTCCATTGGCCTGATCCAACATGGCTTCTCTGCTGGTAGATGTGCCAAAGGAACATTCAAAAATCTGCATAGCCAATCAGATCTTCAGTGGCCAGTCATAAGTCTTGCTGGGCAAAAGCGCCACCTAAAAACACTTGGCATGCACCAGAAAAGATATTGGCGGGTGCTGTGGTGGCCATGGGCACCACGTTGGAGACCCCTGGTTTAAATCTTAGTTGAAATTACAGCTTTCCTCAGACTACCACTTTATTTCTTGGGAATGAGGATGGAATTACAGTAATACGGCAGCCTCCATGCATGTCCTACCTGGCCACAATAATACACTGCACAGATTGTATTATTATTATTATTTTGTTGTTGTTGTTGTTGTTGTTGTTGTTGTCAAAGGCTTTCACAGCTGGAGTTCATTAGTTGCTGTAGATTTTCCGGGTTATGTGGCCGTGGTCTTGGCATTGTAGGACCTGACGTTTTGCCAGTCACAGCTACTGGCGAAACGTCAGGTCCTACAATGCCAAGACCACGGCCATACAACCCAGAAAATCTACAGCAACTTATTGTTGTTGTTGTTGTTGTTATTATTATTATTATATTTTTTTTATTATTATTATTATTATTATTATTTAAAGGGCCTGCCTGTGCCAAACTATGAAAGGTATTGGAGCCAACATGTGTTATGATTCAGTAACTGTAATGTTGCTCACCTCTGATCTAAAACTGATTCCTCTTTCTTCATTAGATGTTTAGTAAAGGGATTAGGTCCCTGACCTGGGTAGCCCAAGCTAGCCCAACCTCATCAGCTCTCCAAAGCTAAGCAGGGTCAGCCCTGGTTAGTATTTGGATGGGAGACAACCAAGGAATAATAGGGTTGCTAAACAGAGGCAGGCAATTGCAAACCACCTCTGAATGTCCCTTGCCTTGAAAACCCTATGGGATTGCCATGAGTCAACTGTGACTTGATGACAGAAATGGGATAAAAGAATGTAGCTGCTAACCCTCGCCTAGCCACATAGCCATCAGAAGCATGAGAGATGATTTTCGAGAGGAATTGTCAGCTCTAAATGACTGCTTCCAGGTCACCCCTCTAAAAGCTAGGCTAATGTTTCCCAGAGTTGGGCATGCACCATTGTGCATCCTACCATTGTGGTGATCTGATGGGTGTAGATAAATTTGTGCTCAACTCAGAAACAGTCTCAAGCAGTTTCTCTAGCGAAATGCCATTTTGTTACAAAACTGTTGTGTATAATACATATAGAATACATTTATTAAGCCTTTCCAGAAGCATCTGCAATAACAGCTTAATAGCAATATGAAACCAAAGTATAATGAAATAACAATTGAATCGATGGTTGCCATCCTCCAGGTCGAACCTGGAGAACCCTCTGAATTACGACTGATCTCCAGGCTATGGAGATCAGTTCCCCTGGGGAAAATGGCTAATTTGAGGAGGAGAAGAAGAGATTGGATTTCTATCCCACCCTTCACTACCCAAAGGAGTCTGAGTGGCTTACAAACTCCTTTCACTTCCCCTCTGCACAGCAGACACCCTGTGAGGTAGGTGGGGCTGAGAGAGCTCTGACAGAAACTGCCCTTTTTCAAGAACAGCTGTGCCAGAACTATGGCTTGCCCATGGTCATCCAGCAGGTGCAAGTGGAGGAATCAAACACGGTTCACAGTCCGCGCACTTAACCACTGCACCAAACTGGCTAATTTGGAGGATGGACTCTGGCATTATACCCCACTGAGGTCTGCCCTCAAATTTCCAGGAATTTTCCAGCTTAGACTTGGTACACCTAATTGAATCACAAATCTATGATAGCCTGATAACATCTAGAGCAGTTATAATCCTCTTACTTTGAATGACATCATTATAGAATTTGAGTTATTTTGGTGCCGATCTCCAAGGCCCGTTCCCCTGAACCTTTTCCGCTATTCATCTACACAATGTATCTATCCATCTACACACTGTGCCTTCTCCTCTATCCATCTGCACAATAATTCATTCGGATAAATGTCAGTGTTTGGATATGTGATGCAATTCACCTTAACAAGAGCTGTGGTCAAAGAGGACTTGAAAGGAAGAAAACGGCACATTATCATTGTTGTGTATATTTTGTTTTAAAAATCCTTTAAACAAAGCAAACAGTAGCACAGCTGCACAAACAAGAACCAAATCAAATGATTAGCTCCCAAATATAGAAAATTTAATTTCACTAGAATGATATACCATTGCACAGATTCTTATATTCTTGCATTTGAACAAGGATGTTGAGGGACAACTGGTTATTATCATGCTAACCAAAAGGGCAAACACGTGCAGCCAATTTTTGTAACAAGCTCTTTCAAGCTTCATTAACAATCTACATCACTCTAGAGCTATGCAGTTTGAAATCTGTGCTGACTAGGAAAATAAATTATCTGTTTTGTCAACCTCTGAAAAGCTTTTGTGTCAATTATTTATATTTAATAACTGAAGTATTTTTACTTCTACTAGTAATAGGTTCAGTTAAAATATGCTTTTGGGTTTAGCAAAGTCTTTCTACATGGGACCAACCTTGCTTGCTTCTGTCACACTATCACAAATGTGGAATTTAATGTATTAAGGGGCTTTTCACAGGCAAGGATTTACTGGCAGTTTTCTACTGTGTCAGAAACCTCTTCCACCATGTCCAGCATCTGCAATGAACATGCAAAGAGATTGGTGTCTACCTCTGCCTTCACTGGAATGTCCATATAGAGCTGGTGTAGGTATGCTCTGCATCAATTGTGTAGAGAAAGTTGTACTTGTGTAGACATTCCACTCAATGTTCATAAACTGGAGCTGGTCATCCTGCTCCCCCTTTATACATGTTTCTCATGCGTGTTTGCTGTGAGAACAGCTCTAACTATACAGTAGCCCAGGGTTTAGGTACCTTTACTTCTTCTGTTAATTTATGAGAATGACATGTAACTTGCCGATGTGAAAGTAACAGGGTTTATGAAGCAGGGGCCTAACACTGAGTCATTCGAGGCAATTATAAACATGGAAGGATGTCTCAATATGAATATTTCTTTTATCATTGAGTACTCACACCCTACACTTGCACATCTAAGGCTGGAGAGAGAGCTGTTGGCCCCCTAGACAGAATTGAACTTCTCAGATCCTTTTGAAATTAAGAATATAGTTTTGGCATACATCAGAGTATGTATGGCAGTAATGTAACTCTAGATTTTAGGATCTGCATGGGGAAGGCACTGCTAACCCTATGTAACCCACCCTGAGCTACTGGATAGGGCGGGGTATAAATCTCAAAATAAAATAAATAAATAAATAAATAAAGCTAAAGGACCCATCCAGCACTTCTAAGGTGTCTTTTCCCTTGTATAAGAAGCTGGGAGTAGGGAAATTATTGAAGCCCTGAGTTCTAACTTTTCTTCTCCTGCAATCCAGTTTTCATGTTCCTTTGAGTACATGATCTCAAAGGTACATTCACAAAGTGACAATCAGCTTTCTCTAAGGAGAAGCCTAGCATTTTTACAATTCTCTTCGGGTATGAACTTCTCCTATTTCTTTTTACGTGGTCATGGTGTTTCCATTTGAATGTTGGCATTCAGAAAGTATCATAAGACTCATGGTCTCTCACACCTTCTCTCACAGAAGTGGCAGATGTCTGTGAAGCAATCTCAGGCTTTGGAATACTTGCTCTGTCTGCCTTTGTAATATTGGTGCAGTCCACAGGCTTCCAACATCTGCAGCACTGGCCTAACTGGATGCATTTCTACACACCATTTATCAATATAAAAAAGGATTTTTGCCCAGATTTATAAATGTTGAACTGGGCAGAGGACTGCAGTCCTTTGCAGAGAGCTCCAGATGGCTCAACTCTAATGCAGTGGTTTTCCACCTATGGGCTGGAACTTTCAGCTGGGTTGCAAGTCCCTGAACAGCCGCCTTTTTTTTTTTTTAAGTGCTCTTTGGAAGGACCTGTAGCTAGTATATGCATGGAGAACAAGGGTACCGTGCCTCATAGAATCAAAGAGTTGGAAGAGGCCATACAGGCCATCTAGTCCAACCCCCTGCTCAATGCAGGTTCAGCCTCTTGTCTCTTTGTATGCAAACTGGGAGGAGCGATGGGGTGACAAGGTGAAATCATGCAGCAGTGAAGAAGATTTCCCTATGACTTTAACTCTTGGCATGCTGCTCCTTATGGTATACCTCCTGGAGCTCAGATTGTTTGTCTTATCCATGGTTCTCTTGGTCTGCTGATCATTCTTCTAGCCTTGAAACTGGAGAGATCAAAACTCTGCCCCTCTGCTTTTCCTGTCATGAAGCTGGAATATCACTTGCTTGTCGCCTAGTGAGTTCCAAGCTGCCACTTAGGAGTTAAAGAGGGTCCTGAGTGTGGAAAGGTTGAAGGCTAATGTACATGAAATAATACTTGGTGCCTAAAACATTGTAGACAATGGGTTCAAAATCCTAAGGCTTCTGGATATAAACAGCAATCCAATTAATAAGCACATGATTTCTGATGTGCACATAGCATTCTTTCCCACAGGAACTTCCTTGTTAATTTCAGATGAAGGAGCAGCTCTGTGCATCCTTTTTCTTGAGTGTATGGAATTGATCCCTCTATTGAAATCAATGGAAAAGCCCTCTCTCATAGGATTATTTTATTATCAAAGCACAGTATTCATAGGTCAAATAACCTTGTCATTTTTGTTTTTTTAATTACTTCCTCAAGTTTGAGTATCACATTTTAAAAATAATCACAGTTGTAGCAACTGTCCAAAGACAAAGGAAAATCATTGCAAACTACATGCAGTGTAAATCCTGAGCGGTGCCTTCAGTTCAAGTACATCAAAATCAGTGGTTTTAGAATTGCACTGCAAGTCCTCTATGTCTGTCTACAGCACAAGCAAACTTGAATTTCAAGTGGGAGTTCTGCCTGCTGCACTGACATCAGAATTAGGAAATTAATCTGAAAAAGAATCTTGAAATGAGCCTTCTCCGGCCCTTCCATTAACTCAGAAATCGGATTCACCCTTCGGCTGCTTTACTTGTCTCCAATGCTAACCTCATTTTTGTGGCTGTTAAAAACAGATAAACAAGCCTAAAATCTACCTATTCATCCCCCCCTTTTTAAATAAAGTGTCCATATATTGATTTTTTTTTTACTTTTAGGCACCAAGCCTGAGGGGGCCCCCCCGCCTAGTGATTTATGAAGCTGTTTTTCCTGCTTAGTTCAATACTCTAAAATTATTCCCTACAATATAAAACAACAGACAAATGTTACTTTATACTTCACAGATGGGGGGGGAGTGTCCTTGATATATTGAGCAGTGTGGGCATCAAACATCACCATCTTCTCAGGCTTAGACAAAACCTAGCATTCTTATTAGGTTCAGGAGATCCAAAAGGAGGCGGGAACACCAAGCTGGCTGGAGGCTTTCATTGAAACCACTGATAGGCTGAAGGCAGTCAGTCAAAGCAGATGCTGAACATCCAAATATTGTCTCAGCTTTGGTTATAGGTGGGTTGTCTGTACTTTAGGAGGCCTGACTGCAGGAAATGGAGCCTGTGGGGAGAGTAATCCTTTCAGCAGTGTTGATGGGCAATAACAAGATTCTTGACTTAGACTCTAAATTTATTTCTTCTTTTGGGCAGGCTTTCCAGAGCATCTCTATCACAACCATTGCGGCAATCCAGAAGACCTCTCTTGAAGTCTCCATCCCTGTCCTAAGTTCAAACAGTGATGGCACACAGGTAAGCCTTCTCCAGAATGTCTATCTGTCCATCCACCCCAGCTTTTGGAATGCCTTCCCAACAAAAGTCTAACGGCAACAAAAGGCTGCTTTGTTTTATCAGAACATCATTGTTACTCTTTTGTGTTCAAAGAGTGACAGAGTATCGATGGCATATACACATTTTTTTTCAAACATCTTTCTGAATTACCATTTGCAAATGAACAGTTCTGTCCCTGAACTTAAGTTTTAGGTTGACTACCAAAGGTTGTAAAGAAGCATACTCCTCCTTTTGGTAACAAGGACAAAATATGTTGATCCTGGCTTAGCATAGTGAGGGACACATGGCTGAGTTGCAGTTCCAATATAAGTCCTGGCACAATTTTTTATTTAATTACAGCCTGCCTTTCTCACTAAGATTCAAAGCATATTACATTGTGTGAAACATGGCAATCAAATAGAATGAAAGTTCTAATAAGCAATGCGATAGGACTAGGATTACAAAAATCGGGGGCAATGCAAAGAAGCATAAGACATTATAAGTCAAGTGATACAGAAAATGGAACAAGTCCAGACTTATTGGTGGGATCATCTGCTGGAGTAGATCTGCTCAAATGCTTCAAGGAAATTAGTGCAGAGCAATTCCTACATGGCTGGTTTGTTAAATGTGCTTAAAAATCCATGTTCACCTTTTTTTTCCAGCAGACATGGTACATATGAAGGGGATGGGGGCAGAGAAGTAATTTCAGCCCAGAAATGGAAATAATAATTGCTTCACATCCTCAGCAGCTAGTTTAATTTAGAGATGTGGACTGTGTCATCATGCTGTTATCTGCATTAGCACTAATAAACTTTGTTTAAATGTGTAAAAAAAAAAGGGTGGAGTGCATAAACTGTTAGCAGGAGTTCACAGAACAGATCTCTTCCCCTGCAGCCTATTCCTGGAAAAGCTGCCAGAAGTTGGGGTAGCCTCAGCCACACAGCAGGATTCAGTGCAATGACTACAGCAAGAAGAGGAAATACAAATCACTCCCTTCCTTCTCTTGTGTAAGTTCTTGCTTCCTTTGCAAAAGGGCTTACACAAGAGGGATGGAAATGTCTACCAGTTTTTCTGCAAACTGCATCCCCTTGCACTGTACCCTACTCTGCTCCTTAGAATTCCTCCACAGGAGCAAGTTTTCAGGGGGCTGCAGGGAGGAGGAAAAATCCATTCTGTGAAAGACTTCATTTACAGTTAATTGGATCCAGTCCACTGCTGTGTGGGCACATTATGTTGTTCACAACATTTGCACAATGTTGATTTATAGCCTATGGCAAATCTGCATGCTGGGCTACCATGTGTCCAGATACTGTTTGCTAATGATGAGTAAGACATTACACTAGATGCCAGTTGTCACTTTACATAAAGAAATTGAATAAGGTTAAAAGGTGGTGGTTTGGGGTTATTAAGAAAGAAAAATACTTTTTCTGGCTTGGCTAAGAAGATCTGGTCCTGGATTAAGGGCATTAACAATACAAATGGATAATGATTAATAGGGTCAAGGCATGCTCTGGCAGATTTAAAAAATGCTGATTATAGAGGAAATGCATGTTTCATGATATATGTGGAAATAGGAAGAAACAAGACGTAGAGTTTACTAATCAATATATGGAAATGTACTTGGAGGTAGGAATAAACGTATATACAGTATGTTCTGCTGTATGCACCCCACTTCCTTGAGCAGTGGGAAGTTACAGTGGTAGTGCATTACCTGGATTGGTTTCCTTTAGAGGAGATAACACTGGAGACTCTAGGCAATCTTGTGAAATTTACTTGACAAACATACAGCATTGTTTTCCAGCTCTATAATCCAATCTTATTACAATGGTTGTCTTATACTGCTCATATTGCACTGCTAAATTTTGTAAACTGCTTTGAGTCTCAGCAAGAAAGAAGGACATAAATAAAGTAAATAAACCACACAGGGAGGTGATGATGGCCCCCTCTACAGAGCAGCAGATCTGCTATCCCATATCAGAGTCAGACAGAGAGTTACTATATCCCCAAGGTGCTTCAGCTATCGCTAGCAGTTTGCTTTCTTTTTCACACAGATACCAGTTTGCTTCTTCCCTTCAGGAACTTTTTTGGGGGAGGGGGCACCTACTCCAAGCCCTAATGTGTGCTCCAATAGAGCTATTTTCTGATACTTGAGGTCCATTAAGGGGATAACTACAGTTGTTAAGGCACATTACTATTCTTTTTGTCATGGAGAATAGATGGATCCACAGGAAAATGTGTTATAAAATGTTATCCCAATAGTATTTGACTCCTTATATGCTATGGTGATAATAGTGAAAATAGCAGTTAGAGGAGACTTTCTGTGTTATTGGTGGACTTCCACTAAAGCTAAACAACGTAGGACACAAAAATCTATACCGTCAAGTATAGTGCTACTTGTGGTCCAAAAGTTTCACATACCAGAAGAGAGAAGAAGAAGAGATTGGATTTATACCCCACCCTTCACTATCCAAAGGAGTCTCAGAGCAGTTTACAAACTCCTTTCCCTTCCCCTACCCACAACAGACACCTTGTGAGGTAGGTGTGGCTGAGAGAGCTCTGACAGAAACTGCTCTTTTTCACGAACAGCTGTGCCAGAACTATAGCTTGCCCAAGGTCATCCAGCAGGTGCAAGTGGAGGAGTGGGGAATGAAACCCGATTCTCCCAGATTAGAGTCCGCGCACTTAACCACTACACCAAACTGGCTCTCAGTGGATCCAACAGAAGAAATCCTAAGGAAACAAGAAATGTCAGTTGCAGCCAGGGGTCATTTCGTAGAAAAAGAGGTGCAGGAGCTCATTAGCATAACTAATTAGCATAACTTATTTGCATATGCCACACCCCCTGACATCACAGGAAGTGTGTCAGAAGGCAACACCGCTCAGGCTCTTCCCCCAAAATCTCCAGGTATTTCCCAACTCAGAGCTGGCGAACTCTTCAGGAGACCAAAGCTACTGTAACATAGTAGAAGATGCAGCCTCTCATGAAGGGCCTTGTACATGGCAATCAGTACCTTGTGGACCCAGCAACTGATGGAGTGACTGCAGGATAGGGTATTCTAGAATGAACACAAATGAAGCTGCCTTATAATGAATCCCCCGTGGTCAGTACTGCGAACTCAGACTAGCAGCAGCTCTCTAGAGTCTCAGGTTGAGGTCTTTCAGTGCATCACCTACTACTGCCTGGTCCTTTTAACTGGGGATGTCAGGGCTTGAACCTCAAGCAGAAGTTTTTTCAATGAGCCACATCCCTCTGCAGGTGTGACATCATGTATTTCCTGCCTTGCACCCACTAGTAATTAGGCTGCAGGTTTTGTATCAACTGAAGTATTAAATCAAGTCAATGCAGAATTTTCTGGAAAACATCATTTTTCATGCAACATCTGGAGGTGCCTGTGTCTCTTTCTCTCCCTGTTCTTACAAAGGCACCTTTGTACGCTCCTGTGGATCACCTTCAAGGCTACAACACCCAGCTGGTTTTTCTCACACCCCCTTGGTCTTAGGGTTGCCAAGTACTTACCATAATTCAGGAGGGGGACACAGTCTGCAGCTGGAACATTCCTCCTTGGAACACCCACGGCACACGATGCCATCACCAGGAAGTGATGCCAGAGCGTCGCCCGGCATCACTTCCTGGTGATGGCATCATGCGCCATGTCCCCCCCCCCAGGAATGGTCCTGCCAAGAAGTATGTGTCCCCCACCAAATTATGCTAAGTTCTTGGGAAGCCTGCTTGGTCTCATAGTTCAGATGTTCTCTTGTGCTGTCATCCACTCAGTCATGCTTTTCCATCCACTCCTCCTCCTTTGAAACCTCTCTTACTCCTTGCTCTGGGCCTGATCTTTTGTGTGGGACAGGGGAACAATGCTGGATTGTGGCATGCACCAATTAAAACACACAGGTTGCTGCTGAACACCTTCTTTCTCCAACAGCAAATGTCAAACAGTCTCTGGCTGAGAAGAGCAGGAAGGGCTTTATGTAGCCCCCTCGCAGGACCTGGGGCCAGTCACACAATCTCAGCCTAACCTACCTTGCAGGGTTGTTGTGAGGATGAAATGGAGGAGAGGTGAATTGTGCAAGCCAGCTTGAGCCCCCACTGGGGGGAAAAGGTGGGGCATAAACAAAATAAAGTTTAAAAAATAAGGCAACTACTCTTAAGCTCTACCCAGCAGTACCTTCCCAAGGAGCCAGCAAAGAACATTTAAATTAATAGTTGCATGAAAGGGAGACTTCCCAAGGAGGCTTGCTTCTTCATTTGGAGAGAGGCTGTCCTGTTGGACTGCTGTCTGCCTATTGTCTTAAAAGGCACCGGGCCAGGCACCAGCAACTCCTCCCAGCAGCCCAACAGGGTGGAGATGTTTGCCCTGCCCTCTGCTGGAAGATGGCACAGCTGTTGGGGCTGCTCTTCATCAAGCTGGCCCTGCACGCCACAGACTTCCTGTGCCTTCCTCTGCCCTCACGCACAATCCATCTGCTTGGCAGCCCCTCGAGCATCATCTTAAAGCTGCCGCCCCACCCCTCCCTCGCTGAAAGGACTGACGGCTTTAAAGGAGCCATGCGCACTTGGCTGCAGGCAGGCACCGCCAAGTGGTCCAGGAGCTCCTGGGCTGGCGGCGAGTTCAGCAGGGCTTTTTGCTTCCCCATTCGGCCTGCCAAGGCAGGCAGGGGGGGAAGCAAAGAGAGAAGGGGTTTAAAGTTTAAACCTCTCTGGAGTCGCGCCGTATTCTATAGCCCCATAGAATACAATGGAAAGATTGTGCTGCTGCTGCAGTGCAACTCTAGAGAGAAGGAGCTGGGGGCGGGGCTTGCCACCGCCACCATTTGTGCCTGCTCTTGGGCTGCCAGAGCACTGCTCCAGCTCGCTCTGGCCCCAAACGACCCCTGGTTGCGACTAGCTTTATTTTTTGCAAAATACTGGAAAATCTGTAGAACTTATGATTTTGCTATAATGCACAGAATTCCTTCTTACATTTGTTTAAAGGGAAAAATGGCATTTTCGATTTGTTATTTATTAACATTTATACCCTTCCTTTCTCCCTGCTGGGGACCCAAAGCAGCTTAAAATCATTCTCCTCTCCTCCATTTTATCCTCACAACAAGCCTGGTGAGGTAAGTTAGGCTGAGTGTGTGTGACTAGCTCAAGGTCACCCAGTGAGCTTCCAAGGCAGAGTGGGGATCTTAACCGGAGTAACTGGGATGGTTTTCTTTGTTCTCAAGATCACATGAGCTTTCGCCTTCTGTTCTCCCTGAGCTCACCTTAGGAGTTTATACTTCTGATAGGGTGAATTTTTGTATTTAGATTCGGTCCTCCTCCATTTTTAAACGATGTATGGAAAGTATAGTTGGTTAACTTTTTTTTTTTTTAACAAAATTTTATTGGATTATTTTCAACATTGTTAAACATCGTTACCAATACATTTTCACAAAATTTTACCCTATCCCCCCACCCCCCCTAATAGGCTTCCAACACTGCTATTAACAAAAAAAAGAAAATTAAAAGGTAATCAAGTTTAAACTTATAACAATCTACAAACCAGGTAACCTAATTTCAAATATATAAATGCCTGACTTTTACAGACATATTTTCCAACCAAGGTACAGAACAATCAAATATTCATTTCATTTCTCATTGATTCTCAATACAAATCAAGATTGTACATTTTCCCTTTCATTTTATATTCAGTTTCCATATACAATTTCAGGCCCTCCCAGTCTTTTAAATACAGTTCTGCCATTTGTCTGTTTAGTTTTTTTGTCATTTTGTCCATTTCGGCTAAAAACAGCAGTTTTCTTAACCAGTCATGTATATCTGGCACCTTCTCCGTTTTCCATTGTTGAGCAAAAGCCATTCTTGCCGATGTGATCATATACCATAATAGTGTCCCTTTTTCTTGTGGAATCTTTTCCATCGTCAAACCTAAGAGAAGAAGTTCCGGACTTTTCCTAATAGGAATTTTAACTATTTTCTGCATCTCGCAATGTACATTTGACCAGTATACCTTAGCTTTATCACATGACCACCACATATGGTAAAAAGAACCCTCTATTTTTTTACATTTCCAACACTTATTACTCAAGTTCTTATCCATGCTAATGTTAGCAGTCTTTTTTGGTGTCATATACCACCTGTACATCATCTTATAACAATTTTTTTTTACATTAACACAGGTTGACATTTTAAAGGCTTTTTTCCATAAAAATCCCCATGTTTCCATAGAAATTTCTTTGTTCATATTTATGGCCCATTTTATCATTTGTTCTTTAACAGTTTCATCCAACGTATAGATTGTCAACAAAGTTTTATACATCTTTGATATTATTTTTCGCTCTTTTTTCAACCATATATCTTCAATCTCATCATTTTTAGCTCTAAAACCAACCTCTTTACAATCTTTCTTGTAAATATCCCGTATTTGACAATATTGTAACCAACCATACTCAAACTCTAGTTCATTATTTGGTTTTAAAACATATTTTTTTCCTTCCTTTTGGAGCAACTCTTGGTATTTCAGCCAGTCATTACCTTTATATTCCGAAAAAGGATGAATAACTGCAACAGGAACAATCCACAAAGGCCTTTCATCAGGAATTGTGCTCTTATATCTGGTCCATGCCTCAAACAGTGTTTTTCTTACATAGTGATGCTTAAACATTGAGTCTACTTTATTTTTCCCATACCAAAGATAGGCGTGCCAGCCAAATCTGCAATCGTGGCCCTCTAGGGCCAAAAGCTTTCTATTTTCCAAATTAACCCAGTCAGTTAACCAAGACATACATATAGCTTCATGATACAAACGCAAATTCGGGACTTGGAAGCCTCCTCTGTCTTTAACATCATACATTATTTTCATTTTAATTCTCGGCTTCTTTCCTGCCCAGATAAATTTAAAAATTTCTCTTTGCCATTTTACCAACACTTTCACGTCTTTTACAATTGGTATTGTCTGAAACAAAAACATCAATCTGGGCAATATGTTCATTTTGACAATGGCAATTCTTCCAAGAAGAGATAATCTAAGTTTTCCCCATTTTTCTAAATCACTCTTTATCGAAACCCACAGTTTTTCATAATTATTCTTAAACAAGTCAATATTTTTCATTGTAATTTCAACTCCCAAATACTTAACCTTTTTAACCACTTCACATTCTGTCAAGTTTTGTAAAATTTGTTGCTTTGTAGCTGTCATATTTTTACACAATATTTTTGATTTACTCTTATTCACATAGAACCCTCCGAGGTCACCAAACTCTTTTACTTTTTCAAATACCAAAGACATATTATTAACAGGATCTTCAACAATAAACATGATATCATCAGCAAACGCTCTTAATTTATATGAAAACCCTCTAATACTCAAACCTTTTATATTATCATCATCTCTAATCATTTGCAGCAATATCTCCAAAATCCAGATGAATAGCAATGGCGACAAGGGACAACCCTGTCTAGTTCCTTTTCTGACCCGTAGTTGGTTAACTTTTAAAGGAAATAAAAATAATTTAAAAAGGAAAATAGTTTTTTGTCTAGATTGACCTCCAAAGTATCTTAGCTGCTCCTTTGTATTATATCTTATCAGTTAACAAAGCTATGATCTTGTTATTAAAAGGGTGGTTATCACCATAATCGCACCCACAAGAACTGTTGAGACACTTTTTGTAAACCGCACACACAAGAATGGTTTCATTTTGATAAATGAGACAATTTTATGGGAGAAGGAAAATGGATATTCTGCAGAAGGAAGATGAAGCTAGTCACTTAAAATGAGCAGCCTTTTCTGTTCAGCTGATATACTAACTTCCCCCCATAAATCACTCAGAATCAGAGTCCATCACATCTACTGAATTGTTTTTTACTTTGTAAGCTGCTTTGAGCAGATCTCTGGAGAAGCAGCATATAAATTTTCAAAATAAATAAAATATGGAATAAGCCAGAGGAGTCAAACTCGTTTGTTACGAGGGCTGGATCTGAAATAAATGTCCCTTTGTTGGGCTGGGCCATGTACGTCATAAAACAAAAGCAATAGATTTCTAGCAGTGAAAGCAATTGATTTACTGGGGAACCCATAAAAGCCGCAATAAATGTATTTAATCTAGCCCCCCCCCGGGATACTATAAAAGTGGGAGTACCATATATTTCCATATATAGCAGTAGCTTGCGGGCTGGGTAAGAGGCCTGGGCAGGCCGGTTCCGGCCCCTGGGCCTTATGTTTGACCCCTGGAATAAGCAGTGGTGAACAGACTTACCTTGTTTAATATAAAAACCTCTGAAGAGTTTGATTTTTAAACAGAATTTAGTAAGAGGAACCAAAGAAAATCTGACTGAACCTGGTCCTACAGGGGTTAATAATAGCACTTAGTAGAGTAGAAAGGAGTAACAAAAGCACTCTGCAAATGTGTTTGCTAGCACTGCAATCTGATATTTCCCCTAGCAGTTTTGCAGAACATGCATGCCATTCATTTTACAGCCTCCAAGCCTTGTGGAAAGCAACAGCCCAACCTATAAAGTTCTCTGCCAGTGGAAACCCAGTATCCGGTTGTGAATCCAAAAAAGATCTGCAGAAAGCAAATTGTTAATGTGCCCGAGAGAAGAGTCCAACATTAAATGAGAAGTAGCTGATCTTGCTATTTTCCAAAGCAGAATATTTTGTTGCTTCCAACAAACATCTGGACCTTTACTTATCGGTGCCAATATTCTGAATTAGAAGTTGTCATTCTTTACTGAAAGCATCACATCCGTTCAAATTGCTGTACATTTGAAATTCTCATCTGATAAACTTATGTGCATTATACAAACAGCTGTGCTTATACAATCCATTTTGAAACAAGTCCCTCCTCATTCCTTGATCTTTTACTGCAGCCTCACAGAAAGGCCTTCCATGCTATGAATTTTAAGATAATAGACTGCGCAATTTTTCAAGTGCCAGTTAGGACCAGCATGAGTTTATTAGTGGTTGTCTTTATGCTTGACATGGTCCTAGCTGTTCCTTTCCAGGATTTCTCTTGGCAGTCTGTCCTTGCAACCAGTCCAATATTCATTCTGCCATTCCTGGATCATTCTGTGCCCTGCATTTAAAGTTACTGCCCAGGCTAGATTGCATTACACATGCTGTGGGATGCTGAGAGAGATCAGAGACAGCAAGAGATAAGCTAAAGGAAAAGATAGTCTGCAAGCTACTTTGTATAACGAAGAAAATTAGCAAAAAGGGGCAGGAAGAGCAGTGCAACTGGCATCAGGGCAGTCAGATAATATTACCAAAATGCCAAGCAGGAGATACTACAACCTCTTAGACTATATCCTACAGGATGGGGGTGCCTATGCATGCCTAATGCATGTAGAAATAGCTGAAAACACCACAGAAATATACTGCACTGGTTCCTGTGGTCACTGGCAAAAGGCCATCCATAAACACTGCAGCCAAGAATTGAGCTTCCACTATCTTGGAGCCTCCTGCCACTGTGTGCAGCAAAATATTGGAAGGACTATTGCTTCTAGGAAAGATGCTGGTTATTTTTTATCCTACAGCCTGGCCTGTATGTGACATTTATGTAATGTCTAGTGCTAGTCCCCTCTACCCAAGACCCTTGAGTGACATGCCCATCACAGTTGATAATACTGCATTATAGGGATCAGTGGTCTCACTCAGTATAAAACAGCTTTGTATAGATCAATGGATGTGTGTGTGTGTGTGGAGGTGTTGCGTATCCCCCACACATACAAGTTCACCTCCCACTTCTGGCAGCCTTAGCTTCATAGACTTGACCATATGTTCAGTTTTTTTAAGCAAACCAGCCAAGTTGAATCCAACTAGTTTTCCCACTGGTGAAAAAGGGAGCAGAGGGTTGGTCCCCTTGGACCTCCAACAAGTCAATGCTGGGTATCACAGGTTTTACACGGACCAAAGCAGATGTGGAACAGGGGAACTGGGTAAGATGAAGAAATAAAGTTGGCTGGATCCAACACTTTGGTAGTAAGCCCTTGCCCGCTATCTTGCAACTTCTATTACCCAGCATAAAGCAGTTGCTTCTGAAGGTAGTTTTACCCCATCCATGTCCTGGGCTTGCTGTTCCTGTTCAAGCCACAGAGCCTTTTTGTCCATCAGCTTTGAAAGTGGCCATATTGACTACATTATCTGAATCCATTCTCAGACTTCTGACACAAAGAGAAGCTGATAGTGGGCTGTATAAAAGAATCAATGAAGTTCAAAACCTTTTGAGTAATGCAATCGATAATAAATCTGAAGTGATTTCAAGTCTGTCTTGTCTTGTTAGTCCAATACCAGTAACTAGTTTTCAGACTTGGAATTACATCTGCTTTAGCTATCACTCAGAAATCACTATAATACATCTAAACACAGTGGATTAGAATGCATCCCAATCCATTCAAGAACAGAAATGTGCAACAATAGCCTTCACAATTGAGCCATGGCAAAATAAACTCCAGTGTTCCACATTATGCTATTGTATTGACATAATAAATGCCCTTTTCATACTGGTGAGTTTTCACTATGGCTAAACCTCTATTCATAAATCAGTTTAAAATGATGTGAGGGAGGGAAGCGAATAAAACTTTCAAACCAAATCTGGTAATGTGGCAACTGCAATAAAATGCTACCAAATGTTGCTACACTTTATGCAGGCAACTTAGAACTGAAAAGTCTGGGGGAAAATGTAACATTAACTGCATGTAACATTAACTGTATGCCTGCCTATGCAACATCATGTAAAAATATGTAGTATTTAAGTCACAGGAAATGCAGGCAGTCAGAAGGCTGTGAATTGTTTCTGTTGAACTTTTCAGAATGCTTAAGGTTGGCATGGTAAACAACAATCTTGCTACATCAGAACACTACTTGATAGTTGAGTCCAGCAATTTAAGTGACTGAGAAGTTTAGAAGAGATTACTGAGTAGCTAAATTTGGTCATATGAAAATAAGCAGTTACTCAGAAGTGGCATACTTGGTTAGTATTCCATTAATGTAAACAGCTGACAGAAGTTTCCTGAGGGTAAGAACACTCTCCATTGTCTAAGGTGATCATGGTCGTTGCCCTCAACATAGACTTGGAATGCTTGCTGTCCAGTGAAACATCCACATTTTTATGGAGTATCTGTTCTTCAAGAGATGGGTTCCTCAGTCTTCTTCTCAGCTCATAATTCTCCATTAATAGTTTATCCAGCTTCCTTTTCAAAGTTTTGGGGCTATCTGTGATATGGTAATGGTGCTCGGTCTAAAAGAGATGTTGCACTGTAAAAACAACAGCAATATTAAACAAGATGTTTCCCTTCATCACAGTTAATACTTGCTTTTCTTCTTGACAGATCATGCGGTTCAAATTCATGGTGTAATTTGAACCTTTAAAGCCCTACACTTTCTGGATCTCAAATTTCTCTGGAAGCATTTTCACTCCAGTCATCTCCTTCCTGCCTCCAGTTCTATGATCAACAAATGAAGTGCTGCTCCAGTCACCATCTTTCTTAGATTGGCATCACCTAGAAGCAGTGCTTTTTTTGGTAGCCCCGGAGTTACAGAACATGTTTCCCTGGGAGGTCTGAGTCTCTACCTCAGTGGTATTCACTCTGTGGCCCACAGAGAGCCACATCACAGTTACCATCAGCCAAAAGAACCACATGACTACTGTAGGTCCTGCATACCACCTCATCAGACATGCATATACAATAATATAAGATATATTTAAAATATAATTATAACCTTCTTAATTACCAGATCACTTCTGAGCATGTAGGATTGTCCCTTCCCTACTGCTGAACTTTAGACAGCCCTTATGTATCTACAGTGAGAGTAATGGTTCCCCCTCTGCCTTCTCACTTCTCTCCTCAGCGTGAGACGCACCAACCCAGGTCGGAGAACGCCAATGCTCCTGGAGGCCATCTTGAACCATGAGGAAAGGCGGGGTATATGTTTTAATAAATAAAACCAATCAATAAAAGTGAGCTGTTTGCAGAGAAATGGGAGTAAAACCACTACCATCCCACTCTGGCCTGCTTTGTTCTTGTTTTGTTTGTTCTCCAGCTGCTCTTATCCTACTTTAGGTGCTGGGATGAGAATGAAGAGGCTGCAGAGAAGGGTGATGGGTTGCTGTAGAGGATGAGCCCTTTATCTCTACTGGCATGAGGCCTGTGGCTTACCGTCCTCCAGTCGTTAAAGCTGTAGCTGTTGCAAGGTGGAAGCTAGAAGATTAGACTACTGTCTTCAACTTTTTAGTGTTTATGGCTTGGAATATTTTGATATTTTTAATCACTGCTCTAAAACCACTGAGAACTTTTTAAAAATGATGGTATGCAAGAACTGTACATAAAATATATGAGCTGCCTTGAGAAACGAAGGACAGCCAAGACAGATTTAAAAAGGCCGTTCCATCCATTTCTATCTCAAATACAGACTTTAACTAATCAGTATAGCAAATAATATATGCAAAACTCTGCTACTGGCTACTGTATTTATTTAAAACACTTCTATGTCACTTTTCCACGCAAATAAGAGTCCCCATGGCAGCAAATTTCAAAATTTCAACATTAAAACATTTGAGACATTAAAACAGCATTTAAATTATAGTAGATATAAAATATTTAAACCAGTAGAAACAAATAAACATATTAACATA
Source organism: Gekko gecko (assembly GCA_029375565.1). Classification (NCBI taxonomy): domain Eukaryota; kingdom Metazoa; phylum Chordata; class Lepidosauria; order Squamata; family Gekkonidae; genus Gekko; species Gekko gecko. The sequence goes on along the minus strand of JAPDNY010000007.1, from coordinate 41,254,451 downwards.
TATAACACCACAAATTGGGAGGAGGGCCAATAACAGTTACCAAATAAAACAAAGAAGTCTTCAACCACTGGCAGAAGACAACAGTAGAGGGAAACAGATGACTGCCCCTGGGGAAGGAGTCTCAGAGTTTTGGAACCCAGAAGGCCCTTTCCCAGGTTGCCACTTGTCTTGCCTCAGATGGTGGGGGCACTGAAAGCAGGGCCTCTGAAAATAATCAGAGCAAATGGGTAGGTTCATATGAGAGAAGGCAGTCCTTAAGGTATGCTAGTCGCAAGATGTATAGGGCTTTAAAGGGCACTACCAGAACCTTTAACTGAACCTGAAAACAAATTGGAAGCCAGTTGTTGAAGGCATAAAACTAGAGTGATATGGTCCCTATGACCCACTCCAGTCAACTTTCTGGCCACAGCATTCTGTACCAGCTGTAGCTTCCAGATAGTTTTCAAAGGCAGCCCTACATAAAGTGCATTGCAGTAATCTAATCTAAATGTTACCAGGGCATGCGCCCAGTGGCAAGACCTTTCCCACCCAGGAAGGTCTACACTTGGCTCACCAGCCAAAGCTGGTGAAAGGCATCCCAGACTACCACTGCCAACTGTTTATCTAACAGGAGATATAATTCCAGCAGTACCCAAAAGCTACACACCCACTCCTTTAGGGGGTGGTACAATCCCATACAGAACAGGAGACAGCCAATTTCCTGGTCAAACCTTCCCCCACCACTAGCACCTCTGTTTCCTTGGGATTAATTCGATTCTAAAGCTGCCTCCAGAAACCTGTTCACAGTTTCCACAGCCTCCCTGGGATCTGCTGGAAGCACAAGATATAGCTTAGGGTCATCCACATACTGGTGGCAATTCATGCCTACACAGATGTTGAAATGCATGGGGGACAAGATAGAACTTTGCAGGACCCCATAGGACAAAGGTCAAGGGAAAGAACAGCAGTCCCCCAGCACCACACTCTGAAACCTACCTTTGAGGTAGGACCCAAACCACCACAAAACAATGCCTCCTAGTCCTAACCCTGAAAGGCAGTCCAGAAAAACACCATAGGTCAATTTCATCAAAAGCCACCTAGAGGTCTAGGATAAAAGCTTCCAGAAAGCTTTTGATAAAGTTCCTCATCAAAGGCTCCTAAGTAAGCTCAATAGTCACTGGATAAAAGGACAAGTCCTCTTGTGGATCAAAAACTGGCTAATAGGAAACAGAGAGTGAGTATAAATGGGAATTTTCTCAGAGGAGGGTGGTGAGCTGTGGGGTACCACAGGGATCAGTACTCGGTCCAATGCTTTTTAGCTTGTTTGTTAATGATTTGGAGTTGGGAGTAAGCAGTGAAGTCACTAAATTTGCAGATGACACGAAGCTGTTCAGAGTGGTGAGAACCAGGGAGGATTGTGAGGCACTCCAAAGGGATCTATTGAGGATGGGTGAGTGGGCGTCAACATGGCAAATGGGGTTGAATGTGGCCAAATGCAAAGTAATGCACATTGGAGCCAAAAATCCTAACTATAAATACACGTTGATGGGGTCTGAACTGGCAGAGACTGACCAAGAGAGAGATCTTGGAGTCATAATAGATAACTCAATGAAAATGTCTAGACAGTGTACAACTGCAATAAAAAAGGCCAACGCTTTGCTGGGGATTATTAGGAAGGGAACTGAAAACAAATCAGCCAGTATCATAATGCCCCTGTATAAATCAATGGTGAGACTTCATTTGGAGTACTGTGTACAGTTCTGGTCACCACACCTCAAAAAGGATATTATAGCATTGGAAAAAGTGCAGAAAAGGGCAACTAGAATGATAAAAGGGTTGGAGCACTTTCCCTATGAAGAAAGGTTAAAACACTTGGGGCTCTTTAGCTTGGAGAAACAACGACTGAGGGGTGACATGATCGAGATTTACAAGATTATGTATGGGATAGAGCAGGTAGAGAAAAAGGTACTTTTCTCCCTTTCTCACAATACAAGAACAATGAAATTGCTGAGCAGTCAGGTTAGAACAGATAAAAGGAAATACTTCTTCACCCAAAGAGTGATTAAAGCATGGAATTCACTGCCACAGGAGGTGGTGGCAGCTACAAGCGTGGACAGCTTCAAGAGGGAATTGGATAAGCATATGGAGCAAAAGTCCATCAGTGGCTATTAGCCACAAGGTATAGATAGGAACTCTCAGTATGGGGCAAGTAATGCTCTGCATTCTTGGTGCTTGGGGGAGTCAACAGTGGGAGGGCTTCTAGTGTCCTGGCCCCACTGCTGGACCTCCTGATGGCACCTGGTATTTTTGGCCACTATGTGACAGAGTGTTGGACTAGATGGGCCATTGGCCTGATCCAGCATTGACTTCTTTTATGTTCTTATAATTAACATGGTCACACTTAGTTTTCATGTGAAATGAAGATATAGCCCCACACAGCTTTTACAGTTTTGTTGGAGTACCGTCCTATGTATTGATCAAGATACTTTCTGGAGCTATTCTGCTGAGGAGCAGATTATAAAAAAGCAGGCACTGGGAACAGGACTAAAAGATTTTTATGTATGGCTTCTATTCAAAGTCATAACTTTGCGGTAACAGTTGAAGAAAATTATTGTTTTCCAAGCACAAGGAGATGCAGTAGATCCAGTCAGATGCTCCAGGCCTTATTGGCAGAGGTGTGCAGATAACTGAAAACACTTTTATATTTCCACAATTACAAATTGCTATGTTCAAATCAAATTAGCATTCAGATCTTAGCACTTCCATTCTGTCTAAACTCATATTCGATACCATGCTTCAGCACTCCAATATAATTGCACTTTCTTCAGCCTTCATGAAAGATTTAACCCTGCATGGTAGATTTTAGGACTGGACTATACTTTTTCCCTTTAAGCATCTGTTTACTTTCTGCATTCAGCTTTTAAAGATCAATTCTAAGCAAGTCTAGTTGGAATCGTACTCAGGTTTGTTTAATGGGGCTTAGTCCCAGGAAAGTGTTATTAAGACGTCATTGTTCTCAGAAGAGTCTATGCAAAGCTTTTTGACAGTTATTGTTTATATGCTTACCATAAGCCTGTCCCTTGCATTACATTCTGTGGTAGGGTTTATTTCTAGAGAAAAGCTACATTGCTCCACTTCACCCTCACTGATGTTCTCAAGTGAATCTTGTGATCTGTTACTCAAGATCTGGGGGAGGAAGGGAACACAAATTAAATCCTTCATGGAAAAAGGAACCCCATATGAATGCTGTGCTCTGCTGAGTTTTGGTGGATAAACATTCTTCCTACGTCCCCTGTCTTCAGTTACTCCAGCAAGTTGAAAATGTGGCTGCTTTTCACACAGCCAATACACAGTTGGAAAGTTGTATCTGATCTGAGAAATGGTGCAGCTATGATACACACACACACAAGCCCCTCAAAAAAGACATGCAGAGTGCATGAATCTTGTTCCTAGGACATTGCATTATTGCTCCAATATTATTATGCTTTCTGGCTTGGGTCTGACTCCCAAGAGCACACCCCTGTCTCTCAAACACAACATGAAAAACGACCACAGACTTGAATAGGCACTAAAATCATGGCCACAGCTCTTTTGAGACAGAGTGTGACAAACAGTAATTGGATGTCCTTTAGACAAGTAGTTAAAAAAAAATGAGGGACAGTCTTCATGCATGGAATTCGGCTTAAAATATTTCTACTCCAATGCTCTCTTCAGTATTCCTCTGTACACAACCATCAGCTTACTATAAATTCCGCAGAGGCACACACTGCTGCAGTCCACATCCATTAAAATCAGTGGGAATTTTGCATCCAATTGTCTTCCAAAAGGCTATTTTACATATAGACCCTTAGGATTATGTTCTTTCTTGTATTCAACACATATTAATGACCGCAATGAGAGCAGCTTGAAGGAGAGTTTACAGAGCAGTACAGTAATCCATTAAAATAACAGTTTAACAAATAGCTACAAAAGAGTGTAACTATATAAGTACAATAAACAGCTAGATTCAAGTCCTGTACCACCTCAGAGACCAACAAGAATTTGGTAGTATAAGCTTTCAAGGGTCAAAGCTCCCTCCATCAGCTTTGACTCCTAAAATCTTGTTGATCTGTAATGTGCTACAGGACTCAAATCCAGCTCTTCTCCTGCATGTCAGCATGGCTACCTTTTGAAACTATAAGTACACTGAGGCCTTCTCATCTCCAGCTCCAGCTCAGGTATTTTGCTTACCATTTGGTATTGTTTGCTCACTACCTGCCCCATTGTTACTGGACTCCGCCTGGAAAAGAAGGACATCAAATGCTGCCACACATTTGGAATTCTTTCTTGTTTTCTTTGGAGTATTTATCTGCTATAAAATAAAGGACAACAACTAAGAGGCAAACAGTAACTAACACCTACCAGCGATCAGACTTTGGTTAGCTCAGAGCAATAATTAAATCAATACTTCTGAAGCTTTTTCAAGCAACGGGGGAAAAGCTGCTCTAAATAACACATTTTGTGGCTTTACCAGGGGTCATTAAGAATGAAGCAGCATCACAGAACACTTTCCTGAACTTCTGCTGTTTGAATGGGATGCATAGAAAGTAAACATATTAACATGTAGGAGCAACAGAATTTGCAAGAGGCAGAGCCACCTCACACATTCACCCTTCTGTGTGGTGCTCCTACCAGGCTAAAAGCAGGACAGGCAGAGTAAACTGCCTAACATCTTATTTCCAGGCCCTCAAGCAGCATTTCCACTTCAGCCAAGAGTCCTGAACAAAGACCACCAACAGTAATAAAAAGGAAGGAGGGAATATATGGTGTTCTGTGGTGAACCAGATCTCCTGGATCTCATTCATCACCTTCATTACCTTATTTGGTACAGGGAAAGGAAAGGAAGTTTGTTTTTCAAATTAACAGGAGGCTAAAAAAAAACACTACAGATGGGCCCTGACGAATTACAGGACATGTCTGTAAGCATACAGCAAATAAATGTTTTGTTTTGCCATTAAGTCACAGCAAACTTGCAACTCCATAGTATAAATACACAGCGATGGGGTATGAACTGGTGGAAACTGACCAAGAGAGAAATCTTGGAGCTGAAGTAGATAATTCACTGAAAATGTTGAGTCAGTGTGCAACTGCAATTTTAAAAAAGGCCAACACTATGCTGGGGATTATTAGGAAGGGAATTGAAAACAAATCAGCCAGTATCATCATGCCCCTGTATAAATCAATGGTGCGATCTCATTTGGAGTACTGTGTACAGTTCTGGTCACCAAACCTCAGAAAGGATATTATAGCATTGGAAAAAGTACAGAAAAGGGCAACTAGAATGATAAAAGGGTTTGGACACTTTCCCTGTTTAGAAAGGTTAAAATGATTGGGGCTCTTTTGCTTGGAAGAAACGACGGCTGAGGGGTGACAAGGGGTAAGGTTTACAAGATTATGCACAGGATAGAGCAGGTAGAGAAAGAAGTACTTTTCTCCCTTTCTCACAATACAAGAACTCATGGGCACTCAATGAAATTGCTGAGCAGTCGGGTTAGAATGGATAAAAGGAAGTACTTCTTCACCCAAAGAGTGATTGACACATGGGATTCACTGCCACAGGAGGTGGTGGCAGCTACAAGCAAGGACGGCTTCAAGAGGGAATTAGATAAACATATGGAGCAGAGGTCCATCAGTGATATTAGCCACAAGGTATAGATAGGAACTCTCGGTCTGGGGCAAGTGATGCTCTGTATTCTTGGTGGTTGCGGAGGGCAACTATGTGACCTCCTGATGGCACCTGGTATTTTTGGCCGCTGTGTGACAGAGTGTTGGACTGGATGGGCCATTGGCCTGATCCAACATTGGCTTCTCTTATGTTCTTATGTGGTGTGCTATTACCTACCTTCTGAGATCTGATGAAATCAAGCTAGCCTGGGCTATCCAGGTTAGGGCATGATGTGCATACAGCAAATACCTATCACATTCATAAATACATGAATACCATCTTTTGATCTTTTAGACTACTGGATTATGATCTGGGAGACCCAGATTTCAATCCTCACTCTGCCTCAGAAGTTCACTGGGCGATCTTGGGCCTGTCTCACACTCTCAGCCTAACCTACTTCACAGGGTGGTTGTTGTAAGGATAAAATGGAGCATGAGTTCCCATTGGGAAGAAAAACAGGATCTAAATATCTAAAAAAATAAGTTGGACAGTGAAAAAAGTGACTGGGTAGGGGATGGGGGATCCAAAATGATTTTGGTTCAAAGCACATCGGATAAGAGATGGTACCAGGAAAAAGTCCCTAAATTAGGTGGTGGAACAAACTGTAAGGTGGTTATGGAATCTCTGCCTCTGCTGAAATAGAGGGAAGGGTCCATAGCTTGGTGGCAGAGCATCTTTTGCTTGCAAAAGGTCCCAGGTTGAGCCCTTGACAACTACAGGTAAATTATCTTAGGCAGCACATTCTCTACCCAGTAGTCTGCATAAATGGGGCTTAGTTTATAAACGTGCTATAGTTTATAATTGGCTGGCACTAGCCTTTGGCTGCTACAGTATCAAACTTACTCAAAAGCATTAGGCAGTTTGTAAAGGCATAAATATGGATGGTGTGTAGAAGGCGGCTTTACATCAACGCATGAAATTAAGGGAAAGGCTGCTTACACAGCATATACTTTATGCCTCTGCAACAGTTTTCAGTGCAATATGAAATGTGACTTTCTAAACTCCACGAAAGCTGAGCATAATAAGCTTTCTTAAAACAGATAAGAAGTCAGTTATGTATAGTGCAGCTAGGTTACTAGTCCATTTCATACCTTACAGTCATCAGAAAATGAAAAAACAGAAGGACAACTTCCTTCCTTAAGAAACTTCTTCCCATTGATTTCCCGAAAGCATTCAGGACTGAAGTGCTGGGAACATATCATGTCCCGTACAGATGGAGTCCAAAGATTGCCACTCACAGGGTCCACACGACATAGTGCCTGGGCCCATTCTTGCTTCCTTCTGTTATCCTTTGGAAACCTATGAGAAGAAAAAGTAAGATCACACAAAGAGGTTGCTGTACCAGATTGAAAACAGGCCCATGAGAGTTAATAAAGCTTATCATGTAGTTACTAATGTCAATTTCCAAGTGCTTACAAAATCTGGGTCAGTAACAATGCCATCGTAAGCAGTGTTCCAGCTTTCTAAATACAATGAAGTCAGTGGGCACTGCGAGAGACCAATGGATCCAAACCCCAGGTCACCAAACTGGAATTCAGAGCCCTTAATCATGCAGCAGCAACTTACTTTGCCATTTGTAAAGCGAATACAATTGTTTATTGAGTATGATGCACAAAATGCGCCTATCCACTTTGCATGTCAGATCCAAACATCTCTTCCTCATTTTAAACTTTTAGAGTCAGAAAACCTAATGATGCATTTCCAGGAATGCATCTAGGATTACAGAGTGGTAAGTGGAGAACTTTAATAAATAGTTAACAACCTAAAGTGCAATCCTAAGCAGAGTTTCACCCTTCTATGTCTATTGAAGTCAATGGGCTTAGTAGGGTATAATTCTGTTCAGGAGTACAATTGCAATAGTTTTTAATTATTTTACAGCTAGTCTCAATGTAAAGTTTGCCTCTATGGGATCACCTTGGAATAACATCCATGAACTTCCCTGCATAAAATGTAAAGTTTCAATTAAAGGTCTTTTGGATTTTTTCAAGAAAGAGCCACCAGAGGAATAGATAGGGGCCGATTTCCCACAAGTGCTGCTCCGCGCTCGCTCTTCCCTTTGCCTGATGGTACATGTCAATTTCACACTAAATGCTGTGTGTTCACATTTTGCCTGGCAGCTTCCCGTGATTTTCCCTGCATCTACTCAATCCTGTTTATTGAGGATTGTGTAGATGTGGGGAAAATCGTGCGAAGCTGCGGGGCAAAATGTGGAAAAGGGAAGAGCGAGTATGGAGCAGCGTTTGTGGGAAATTGGCCAGGGTATTCTGGGGGAATTTCTATCAGCTCCTTGTGGGTTTTTCATTCTAGCAGTTATGTTCTTCCCAGAAATCCTTCCACATTGTTCCTAGCGAACAGGGCCCTCCCCCATTCTTGGCTGCACAAAATCCATAGTCCAAAACAAAATTTCAAAATCAAATACCACATATTCTTGTTAATATAATTCCAGTACACATTCTTGCACAATTCGGAGCACATGAGCCATAGCAGTTTTCTTCCCCCTAATTTTGTTTAAAGCTGCGGGTGAGCAGAAAAACTGATCAAATACTATCATGAAGAAGACCGTCTTCAGCTGCCTTAAAAAGGCCAAGAGTGAGGGGGTGTTAAGGCACACCTCCCTGGGCGAGGTTGTTCCATAATCATGGGGCTGCTACTGAAAAGGCCCTCTCTCATGTACCCACCAATCAATGGGTCAGTGACGAGGCCTTTCTCTCTCTCTCTCTCTGATCTGAGGTCCCAAGCAGGAACATATGACAGAAGACAGTCCCAAGCCACGTAGGGTTTAAAAGTTCAAAACATGGAAGGTGGGGGGGAATAAGAACATTTGGGGTGAACTAAAGTTGAATTTTCAGACATTCTGTGCAGCATGCTACTCCAACACATTCATCTTCATGGTGAGGTACAAACATATGCCATGCAGATGCCCAGGAAGTTCACACTCACATATGAAAAGCTATTCCCTGTTTACGATTTAACGTTGTGTCTGAATTGCTGCAGTTATATGCTGCACAGTATTTTACCATGATAGCTCTACTCTAAGCCATTGCAGGAAGAGAAAAACTGACCCTGGTCAGCAGACTGTGATGCTCATGGCTGAACAGATTTAAGTGGACTGGATTCTGTAAGTCATCTCCAAATGAAAGCTGATAATAGAGAAGAAGAATATTTTGTTCAACAGTTAGGCTTCCTTCTTCAGCTTAGGTGCAACCTCTGAAATATGAATATTTGCAGAATAAATATGTAATTAAAATAACCCTGAATATTTTCTAATTCCCAACAGGAATAACCAGTTCACTCACCACATGGAGCCACATCACAAATATATTGTATTCTTAACTAAAACCAGTTTATTTATTTATTTATTTAGACTTATACCCTGCCCTCCCAGCCAAGTTTGTGCATTAGTTTTATTTAATATGCTTTTTGATCGTAGCACAGAAACAGTAAAAACTATACAGCTGATTTGCATGGCCTTTTAACCCACTGTTCATATTTTCCCCTTCTCCATATATACCTGCTGACTGAGAATTCACTTCATGGACCTGCTTTGAGTTCTAGACCACAAAAGCTTCTGTACAATAAATACATCAACGTGCCACAAGACTCTTTTTATATACTGATTTTGTACATACAATCCAAGTTATTATAGAATGGATCTTAAGGATCACAGCAAATACTCTGGTCACTGCACAAGACTTGTGAACCTTCTGATTCAGCTCCTGTCATTCCCCTCACCAGTTTGGTGTAGTAGTCAAGTGTGTGGACCAGGTTGGATTCCCCACTCCTCCACCTGCAGCTGATGGATGACCTCGGGCAAGCCATAGTTCTGTCAGAGCTGTTCTCTCAAGGAGAACTCTGGAAAGAACCCCACCTACCTCACAGGGTGTCTGTTGTGGAGAGGGGAAGGGAAAGAAGTTTGTAAGCCGCTCTGAGACTCCAAGTGAAGGGTGGGGTATAAAGCCAGTCTCTTGGAAGAGGAGCGGTGGTGCAGGGGATTTATCCCACTGCTTAATAAGCAACATCTGAACTGTTGTCAATTCGAGCCCCGCACTGGTGTGAGCTGCCAGCCTGTGTCCCTAGCTCGTCGTCTACCCAGCGATTCGAAAGCTTCAGCAAGTAGATAAAATGGGTACCACTCCTTAGAGAGGGTGGGCACACCAACTCCCCCATGGGGGAGGTGTTAGCTACTGCCGAATTGTCCTGCTACGAAGGCTGGAAGCCATAAAGAATCTCTTAGCATTAAAAAAGTCCTGCAGTGGGCTGATTCAGCCAGGCGGTGGCAGTATGGCGCTGCGACATGAAGAGTCCTGACTGCTTGAAGTCACCAAAAACTGGCCAACTAGAAAAAACGCCGATTGGAACATGACTAGTCTGGAGGCAGAGACGAATCCTCCATCAGCTGCAAGTGTGTGTGGAATTAAAAGAATTACATGTTGTCCTCCCTACCCCTTATAACATTGTTAGTCCTACATCTCATGAGTAACTGTACATTGCTCAGAGCCTGCAGGCATGCGGGGTGAGTGATTAATAAATCGAAAGATGATGATGATGATGATGATGATGATTTCTTGTTGTTGTTGTTGTTCTTCGCTCCAGAAAGAAAGCTAATTCTGAAAGTCAGAGAATGGTTGAAATGACATTGGATACTGCATGGGAATTGCGGGAAACAGAAGTCCTATACACACAACTCCTCCATGCATTGACTGGACATGCACAGAGGGAGAGCAGACATGAATGGGCTGTTCTTGCTCTGTGTGATCACCAGTTCATGAAAATGGTGCATGTGCATGGAGGCAGCATTCACATGTATGCTCCCTCCTCATGATCAGCAGTGCTACTTTCCAAATGTTGCTGATCACAGAGAAGGAACTTATGCAAGGATACTGCCACTGAGTGCAGGCTAAGTGTTCACAAGCCGGTAGTCACATAGAGGCAGGGCAAGCACACTTATGCCTGCTCTCATGTCTCCATATGTTCAGTCAGTGTACAGTGGGATCATGTGTGCAGGTCTAAGGACTCTCCCCTTTGCATGAATGGAACTGACTTTCACTCACATATAATATCTTTGGATCCAATCCTATATCTGTCCCCTGAAACTACTAAGAGCACTTACACATGTAAAACTAAAAACAATGCAACTTAAGTGCATAATTTCACACAATTCAAATTTAGTACAACTTAAAGTGCATAATTGAAAGTGCTGGATAAGATACCCATAGGTTTGACAGCACTGGTCAGGGGATCTACAGGTCCAGTTAATGTGTTCAGTTCCTACTGAAGTTAAGTTGCTAACATAAGTATGACACCACCAGTTGCATTTCCTGTGAATGACTATGGCATACTTGTTTTGCCTAGAGATGTCATAAACCAGGCCTGTTACTCAGTGGTTCACATTTCTCCCCTTTCCTCTGTTTCCTCTCACTGACTGAAGATGCACTTTACTACATTTGATGAAGTAGGGTGAAGCTCACACAAGCTTATGCTGGCTTATGATGAGAAGTCAGAACAGTGCCCACAGCAAGCAACTACAGAGCAGGAAGCGCTTCATCTTTTTTACTGCTAAGGTAAGATATCCTCCACCCCACAAGTTATAAACAAATGAGGTCAATGCTTATATGGGGGCCATTAAAATCCATTAATTATCATATGATATTGTGTGTAGAATAACCAGGATATCCTAAGATTGTCTGGCAGCCAGAAGTTCTAGCTTTTTAGCATTATGCACCACTAGCTGGCAAGCTAGACTTGTTTTTAGGGCAAGAGACATTTCATAGGTGGCTTGCCATTACCCGCCACTCACAACCTTGGTATTCCTTGGAGGTTGCCCTTCCAAATACTAGCCAAGGCCGATCCTGCTTAGTTTCTGAGATCTGACAGGATTGGGCTAGCCTGAGCTATCCAGGTCAGGGCTACAGTGGCCATATCTACGTTCAACCTAGCTTTACTGATTTATGTCTCTGGGCCACTGTAAACATTGCCTTTTCCCACCACTAGATGGCAGAATGTTGGAGGCCTCCATGGCTAACATTTCTTAAAGTAAAAACTTAAATAACACAAATAATAATACATCGTTTCCAATAATCAGAGGTCTGAATAACAACATTCTTGATAACAGGGACCTCCTATTTCGTAAAACAAGGAAATTAATAGAGAGGAAATCTGAAGAGAATTGTGTTTTCTCCTGCAACATGGAATCACCTCAGACAAGATGACATATTCTTAGGGAAGTTCCACATAGTTCCAACATAGTTTTCTAGGATAGTAGCAGCACAAGATGGTTTCAATTGGAGAAATGAGTTGGATCCAGACTAAAATCTTCCAGTTTCAGATTGGAACTTTCCTCCCGCCCTCCATGTAAACAGCACAGCTATCCATATAAACAGCACAGTTAAGACTGAAAGCTATATGGATGGGGAGGGGATCATGCATTGCTTCCATCACACTATTTCAGCACTATTTCAGAACATTAAATGCATTCAGCAAACAGCCATTCAAAGTAAATATTAACAGACTCTCATTGAAATGTGGCAGAAAATACTGCATCACATTGTTTAGAACTACTGGAATAACAAACCCACCAGTCAAAGAAAGCCACCCTGGGCCTGTTCACAGGGAGGGTGGGATATACATGTAATTAAATAAATAAATAAATTTTGCATGATAAGCTTCTGAATGCCTCCATCTTGTAATCCTTTCTTTCTTGTACACACTTTGAAGGCAACAGAAATGAGAGAAGTGGCATTTTCTCTATTCCTTATCTAAGCTTCAAGGGAAAAATGCATATGAAGTTTTGTTCAGCACCAGCAGGTCACACTTTTTGTTCTCAACAGATGCAACAACATCCACAAATTTAGTCAAGATGATGATGCTAGCCACCTCTACAGCAAATTTTGTGAATTGTGGGATGCTATCCCTGAAACATCCAAGTGAATGTATGAACAATGAAAACTATCTTTCAGAACATGTGCAACTCTGTGGCGATAAACTCCAGGATGACCTAGATGCTTTCTCTGGATGGGGGCAGGTAGGAAAGGCCCAGGCAGAGTCAACGTTGAGGGAGGATGCCTTCAGAGGGTCTCCCTTCTTAAAGACCCAGTGAAGCAACATTTCCTCACAGCAGGAGGAGTCCCACAAGCACCAAAGAATAAGAAATCCGCAGTACGGGTGTGCATTCAGTTTATCCAAGCCAAAAAACACCCCAAAAATACCTTACCAGTATTTTTTGGGTATTCTTTCAGACATGGTTTTTAGCCAGCTATTCAATATGGCTGAGCCTGAAAAATCCGGAAAACTTTTGGGGGGCTGCCAAATAGCTGGCATTAAAGGGTGTTTAAAGGGATTGCCGTCCCTTTAATCACCTTCCAGGGGGAGCCGTGGCTTGAAGAGGGCATTTAAAGGGACTGTGTTCCCTTTAAAGGACTTCCCCCCTCCATTGGAAACCATGGAGAATGGGATTGGACCTGCTGGCCCAATCTTTTTTAAACTTGAGGGTTTTTTTCAGGAGAAGCACCAGTAGCTGTGCTACAGATTTTGTGCCTCATCCTCAAAAAACAGCCCCCACAGAGCCCCAGATACCCCTGGATCGATTCTCCATTATACCCTATGGGGACCATTGACTATAACAGTCCCCATAGAGTAAAATGGAGCTGAAAAAATACGGTAATCCCGAATATTTACCAAATCTAAATATCATACCAGTATTGGGAATACCAGGAAATACCAATGTTTTTCAAGTTCAATATACCTGAACCCAAAAAATATCGGGGTGGGGGGGAGTGCACACCCTTAGTCCACACCAGAGGAGAGGATATTTTTCTGCCAGTCAGCTTTTCAACTGCTCCATAAGTCATCTTCTCCTCTGGAACAACTGTACTTCTTAAAGTTTCCCCAGCACTGCCAAAGAAAAGCACCTTGGCTCTCTCCCTTCACCCACCCCTCCTCTAAAGCTAACCAGCACCTTTCTGTTCTGTTGCCAGGCTAACTCTCACAGAGCACAAGCCACATTGTAACTTCTATTAGGACTAACCAAAGTAGCACAAAACAGGGTGCAAGCTTCGGAGCTCACCAGAATACTTTGTCAACTGGAAGAGAATGGAACTATGAGGAGACTGTACGTATGAGAACTTACCAACAACATGAGATTAGAACTACCCATTTTGGCTTCCACTGAATTTACAACTTGTGCATCAACTTAAATTTCTGCCCAATGTTGTTAATACAATTACCACAAAGTCATTCATTTGCTCTCAGCCTACTAGAGATCCGGGAATCTTCCTTGGGGTCAGAGAGATACAAGGAAAACTGCTGGCCTTGGTAATTTCAGTGGAGTGGTACCATTTGTCTTTTGTCACTCACAGAAACCAGGGTGCAGCCTTATCCCAACAGTTCAAATCTACATGCCTGCCCAGCATTAAGCATAGAAATGGTAGAAACAGGAGGTCACCAAATCATGGCCTGAAAACATCCTCCTACCCCCCTCCCACATCTTTTTGATTTTGTAATATCCAGCCTGATGAAGAGTTCCTGTGAACACCACACTTTGTTGTGTCATTTTGGTTGGTCACAGTAAAAGGTATTATATGGACTGTGTTCTGCCTTTGGATTTTGGATGAGCACAGCTTAAAACAACTTTTGTCTCCTTAGGACATTCCTCACAGAACTTCTCCCTAAAAAAATCACCCCATACTAGATGATGGAATTTTTAAACCAGGACCCAACTATGCAGGGAAAAGGAGACTATGAATATTTTAATAAAACATTTCCCAAAGGCATGCCTATATATCATTTTTCTTCCAAGGGTCTTAGAGGAATAAACAAAGGAATAAACTATCAGCTAGGGATGTTCAGGGAAGGCACCTTTCCCAAATATTTACCTGACTTTTGTCCCATTCAGTTGTTCAGGACATTTTAAACCTAATAGCTGAGTGATGTAGGCCTGCAGCTGACCTATTAGGTTTAAATGGCTGTGAGCCATTTCACTGGTCGGATTCACTTCCCCCCACTAAAGCAAAACGGACCAGTGAAATGGCTGCCAGCCATTTCAGCCTAACAGCTGATGGGCACACCCACCCCACTGTTAGGTTTAAATGGATGCAAGTCATTAAACCCATCAGTTTTGCTTCCCCTCCCCCCACTTCCCAGGCAATTCCCCCCCCCCCCTGGCTATAGCTCACCTCAGCCGAGAGGAAGGGGGAGCCGAACTTGCTGGCTCGGAGCTTTTTGGCTCAGTTCAGGGTTCAGTTGGGAGGCTGCTCCAAACTCTGAACCAATTTTTTTAGGTTTGGGCTCATCCCTACTATCAGCATCCTTATAATTCTACACAGACAGGTTAGGTAGAGGAGTAGCAAGGCTCAAGGCCATTTAGGGGACTTCTTGGAGGAGGAGAGATTGGAATGTGGATTTTTCACATGCAAACCCAATACCCTGGTGTGTGGGTGGGTGTGTGGGGGGGGACGACACAGACTTTGTGGTATCTACTCTGTTCTTTCACTAGAACCTCAAGGTCTGACAGGAGACACAATATGGTAACTTTAGGAGCAGAAGCAGAAAAAAGATGACAGCACAAGGCTGGAGCCAAATACCTACTTTGTCTCATAGGCTGGGACGGAATGACTTCTGTCATGAACCCCCAGGCTTAATTAGCTGTCATTTTAAACTGGTCAAGTTGTTCCATTTTGTCTAAAGGCCAAAGACTTTTCCACCCATCTGTTGTCAGAAAACCTTCTTACCAACTGCAGGTTTTTAATATTTTCAGTGGGAGGATTCCATTTTTCCAGAATGCCAGAGGCACAACCAACCAGAAGCCAGCACCATAAGTCTGCATAACTGCTCAGTACTTTACAGACAAGGTCATAAGATCATAACTCATCTATTTCCTTTTTAATTTTTATAACATCCACCCTATTGAAGAATTCTGGAGAACTCAAATCTTCGCATACTGTACTGTGTTACTTTGGTTGGTCCTAATGAAAAGTATGGCTTTTGTTTTTGCTATTTATGGATATGTGAGTGTGCAAACTTAAATGTATTTGTTGCTTAAGTGTTTTGCTAATTGCTTTAATGTCATTCTTTCCTTCCCCTGGTTGTGTGTGAAGAAAGAAGTAGTCTGTTTCCACCAGACTAACAGTTCTAGTCTTTCACTGGTGCTTGGTTCCAGATTTGCATTACTGCTTGTGATCGGTGGAATAATGCTTTTGCATTAGTTAAAAGGACTTGCTTGCCAGGGAGTCCTAAGAACAAGTTTTCAGCCCACCAGGAGACTTATACAAATCTGGGTCTTTTGTGTGCTTGTGAGAAGGTTAACAGCTGCTCTCTGAGCCCTCTAGAGCTCTTCAGGAGGTTCAGCCAACAGGGCTCAACTTCTTGTGTCATCTTTGTTCAAATGAAGCACCTTGCACCAGCCTCTGTTTTAAAAGATGCTTTGAACAAATTAAGTAAGTAACTGCAAAGCATGTAAGCCCCAAAAGCCTGCCCAGATTTATGCTGGGTACCAATTAGTGTAGAAAAGTTCACATTTCTTCCATTTTCTTACCTTTCGCAATTTTTTTCTTAACTGCAATGCAGATTTCTGGTTCTTCTGTTTAGTTTTGTTTTTTGAACTTTCAAATATCTTTTTGAATGTCCATTTATTGTTTTTTCCTAGCCACATTAAAATTGCTTTAGCTGTGCTATGAAGGAGGAAAAGTACATAGAACAGCCCTTAAACTGCCCCTCAGCAAAGAGTAAATGGATTCTTTTTCAATACTTTTATTTCAGACAGGTACCCAGAAACCTGATATCTGAGCAAGGCTGTTAACAACAGGGCATTTTGGCAGTCCTTAATTCATTGGGTCTCCATAAGTTGGACGCAACTTGATGGCACTTAACACACACACACACCACCCAGAAACCTAGCAGAGTCCAGATCCAGTCCAAGGTCAGGCAACAGGTTCTCCTGTCCTGGGCCACAGTCCCAAGGCAGGATCACCCACTAGCATGTGAACATGCTGACCCCACACTGCCCTTGGTCTCACAGCCAGCTTAAGTAGCCAGTTGCCCTTCCAGGTGCAGCTGGGTACTGTTCTTAGCTGAGTCAGCCTTCCTCCTCCTGAGGAGCAGCAGAGCCTGGAATCCCTCGATCCTGTAAGGACTCATCAGGGGAGTCTTGCCTCCGCTTCTGCAAAAGAAGAGCAACTGCAAGCTGCCATGCACATGCTCCTGTGTTTGCTCAGGGCCTCTGCTCTGGCTCTTGGCCTTATTCTTTCCCAAGGTTCTGGGGGAGACTGTGGTGGGTCTAGAAGGGGGGTCTGTCTACCTGTACTGATGCCTCCTGTCTTAAGGGCCATTCTAACTCAGGGCCAGTCATTGTAGAGGAAGAAGAGAGAAGAGATTGGATTTATACCTCACCCTTCACTACCTGAAGAAGTCTCAGAGCAGGTTATAATCTCCTTTCCCTTCCCCTCCCCACAACAGACACCCTGTGAGGTAGGTGGGGCTGAGAGTCCCTTCTGAGAGGAGGTTCTGATTTGCCAGGACCTACCTTGCAGGGAGTGTCTGCCAATGGGGGGTCTCAAGGACAGGTCATCTTCGGATGAAGATTCATCTTCCTACGCTGATCCAGGACTGCTCATGACAACACTGAACCCTGACGGATTCATAACACTTCCCAAGTTCGTCCTGTGTTCCGAGATAATTGTTGCCTGTGCCCGTAGCCTGGACCTCAATGGAGAGAGAAGGGACTTGTTCATGACTGCACTGAGCTTTCTGAGACATTCTGAATGCTTCCAAAACACAACACAGAGCATGTGCCAACTCCCTGCCCCCCACCCCCCAATCCTCGGTCTGTGCCCTTGACCCAGGGTTGGTGGTGACCACAAATAATGGCTAGCTACCAAGGACAGGGAAGATCTGTGGACCCCTGTAAAGAGTCACAAGAGCAGCAAGAGCGTGACACAGAAGAAAGTGAAGAGAGTTGGCAATGAACCGTCCAGAGAGCAAAATAGCAGAACAGAACAACTGGGATTGTGCCATTTATCTTCATCCCTTCATCCCATTTATCTTCATCCCTGCTCTTGCTTTTGGGTATGGCTGAGAGCTGAAACACTGGGCGGGTGGGGTGGGGGGATCATTAGCCTGCAGGCACATTACCACAAGCTGTGCTCTTACAGAAGTGGAAGGGAAAGAAAGGCAGGGTTGACACAGGGCTGGGTTTATTCCATGTGAGACAGTCGATCTATAAAGACAGAGTTCAAAACACCATGCAAGAATTCATTCCACTCTTAACAGAGGAAATTATGCCTTGCAGAAAACTGCCTGCAGCTCAAAGATTTTTGTTGCTCTTCTCTTTCATATAAATGTAGTGGGGGGGGGGTTGGAATCAAAGACTATCAGTGCAATTAACCCATACATGCTATACCCCAAACTTTTAATATATATTTTTTACTAAAACTGATGCAGCAGATTAATTTTAGTCCTTGTGTCTGAGAAAGGCAAAACACTTAGAGACCAGAAAGCCCAATGCTCCCATCGATTTACGTCAAGCTCACGAAACCAACCAAACAACAAACATAAAGCCCCTTGGCAGTTCTCTTCTGGTGGCATGGAGCAGGTCCCTGTGTCCTTCACCAAAGCCATGGGTCAGAGCAGACATTACTTCATGACTCAGGTGTGCAGAATAGTTACGAAATCAGTTTATGACCTAATCCCTGAAAGCAAACACCAACATTTTTTATGGAATCAGAGCTACCACAGGTTGCCCAGCCAGAAGTATTATGACTGCAATAGGGCTGCCAAAGCTATTTTGAGACAGCCCACCACCCTCCAAAGTGTGGGGAAGGATCCAGTGTGGTACATGATTTGAGTGTCAGACTAGGATCTGGCAGACCCAGGTTCAAATCCTCACTCTACCATGGAAGGTTGCTGGGTGACCTTGGGCCAGTCATATGCCCACTGGCTAATCTACCTCACAGAGATGTTGTGAGGATAAAACAGAGGAAAGGAGATCAATGTAACACCCCTTGATTCCCTGCTTGGGAGAAAGGTGGGGTATAAAAGAAGTGAATGAATGAATGAGAGTGTGTATTTGTGTGTGTGTAATGTCCGTGGCCAATGAACCACTGTTATGCAGCAGACAGATTCTACTCCCCCCTCCCCCCAGAAAGGGAGTTTGTCAGACCTAAGGGAAAATCACAGTAAGGCAGACTGGTCAATGCCTGGAAATGAGTCTGAGCAGACCAGGATAAAGAAAAACAGGGTTTTTTTTGGGGGGTGGGGGGGACAACCAGCCAAGATGAAGAAACAAAGCAAAGCAAGAAACAAGGCATAAACAGCAGAGTCTGTGAGCAACACACAGCAGAGGTTTTGTTGTACAGATAATCCCTGCCAGGGCCAAGATTGCAGAGTGTTGTACAAATAAATTTCCAGTCAAGAAATGGAGTCAAAAATGAGGAGGAAGATCTTAGTGTTTTAATTGCAATCAAAACATTTGAAAACAGTTAGGCCAGGCAGCCTATCCAAAATTCACTGCTTTCTGAGCCCAACCAGGAACTACATGGAATTTTATACTTCAAATGACATCATCACACCATCATGAAAATAATATTCAAAAAGCATCATTGGTTACAAAAAATTAATCATCATCTGAATAAAAATTCCCTTACTGGTCAAATATAAAGAAAGGCGTGTCTATGCAACAGTGTCAATCGCTTTCATAATCTAACAACACTATCAAGCAAGATTTCTATGCACCCAAACAAAGGTGTTTTTCTCTGATACGGAGCTAAAAATCCTTTTGATCCAGACACTGCGGAATTGTAACCTAAACAATTAAAACCCATGAACTTTATATCTAACTTTCTTGTCTGCTAGCATCAGCTAGAAAAATTAATCCAACCTAGAAGAGAAAGGCCTACTACTTAATAGACCTATATTACATCCTAAGAAAATCTTGCTTAGGAAGAAAACCCTATAAAACCAGAAGAAGATGAATAATCAAATCTATACTACAAGAGAGACAAGGAAGGGCAATGGCCAATCACACTGGGGAAGGGTCAAGCAAGTCAGAACATGGTAAAGCTGCCTGGGCCCAAGCAGCCATCAGTTTTCAACTCAGCAGCGGACACTCAAGGAGCAGCGGATAGCTCCTGGAAGGCCTGTGCTTCAAGCCCATCGGCGGCTGTGATTCTAAGAAACATCCCTAATAGTACCAGAGATTCTGGGTTCCGTCATAATTCCTGGGATGGCTATGTTAGGCATTTCCCCAAGAACCAGTGATTCTAATTCACAAAGACAATCATCTAAAAATCTAACTTCATTGTAGACTCTTCTATCAGCTGGGACTAGCAGGATGTGATTTACAAAATCATACCACATGCGGCATAGATATTATACCTTATTTGGATAGAGCATTTTCTTGAACCTATGGGAATCACACTGCTAGCCAGACTGTGGATGCAAACTATTAAATCTAAACTTGATATGCACCAGAGCACTACCGGCTGTACGCTCTAGTTTATGTAAGGTCCAGTGTTAGCTCTTTAGTATCTTGATACAGAAATGGTGCAGGTACCTAAATACCAAGTATGTGCCTTTTTTGACAAATTTCCAGCAGTGTAAAATTTGGTACATATTTAAAATGTGTAGGAGCAATGGCCCAGTTTTCCAATCAATATATCACTAATCAATATATGCCAACACTAAGATCCCAAAACTGTAGTAATAACCCTAATCATTCAAGCTAGGCCTGCATGACCCTGAAAGTTTAGAAATACCTTTCAGAAGATCAGAAGGCTTCTGTTCTACAGTCATTGATTCAAGCATGGAAATTACTCTCCCCCCAAATGATTTCAGCTTGTTCTTTCCATGACTAGGAAGTGGAAATTAACTCATTTTTTTCCTGTGGGAACCATCTGTCTTTCACCTTTCCATTCTCCCTTCCAGAGTGACTTTCCAGTGGAAATATCTATAAACAATCCACTAAAAATACCAAGGCATTACATGTTGAAATCTAGCACTAGACCAAAAAAAGGTATTTCTTCACCCCAAAATGTTTTGTTAATTATACCACCTAATCCTTTCTTCTGTCCTTTATTTTCTTGAAAATGGGCTGTTACTGATGTATACAGATATCTGTAACTGAAAAAGTGGAGAGGGGGACATATATTCATCACTGCTGCTATGATGTACCAGTCGCTTTTCCACAAACATATCAACACATCACTCTGGTTTGCACATATAACTGTGTTGCAGAAAAAACAATTACCTGTTTATTTACTATGTTTGTATGTCACTTTTCTCCTTCAAGGGATCCCATTTAAACAAATAATATAATTAAATAAACAAAAGAGACCTATCCTGTGCTGGTCCTGATCCACACGGCTGCCTAACACAGGTCTTGGGCTAAAAAGGACATGTAAACCTTCAGACAAATGTTGGAATTCAAAAAAGGTTAAAAATCTCAACTGTATTCAGGATGAAGGTACAGGATTAGCTGTAACTCCATCAATATGGGAACTGCAAGTGCAAAATGCACAAAGCAACAAATGTGTGGCAGAAATTGTATTTTTAATCAACATTTGGGCCAGCCATAACTGCCAAGGACTCATAGAGTGAAGTGTAGAAAATACCAAGTCCTAAAGAACAATTAAAAATATATCTCTCTGACATAGCGTAAGAACCAGTGGCTCAGGATGGGGATGCACATGCAGAAAGCTATTTCTGTACAATATTCTCCTCCACTGGATTGAGCCCCAAGGCAAGTGGGCCTGGCTCTACACACTGTGACCCAGAACTGCAATTCCACTTGGCCTATGGTCTTCTACTGCAAGGTCCAGAAACATTGAAGAACCACTTTCTGATAGTGGCTCATGAGACCCGACAAGCTTTTGATTGATACTTTAGACTATTTAGATTGGCTCAGCACCACGAGTATCAAGAGGAAGACATTACTATTAAATGCCGTTAAATTTTCTGAGCAGACTGATCCACTAGTTAAAACAGGATGCATAAGGTTGTTTCAGGAGGTCTCAAGCAGAAACCTTAACAAAACTTATTGGGGAATAAGGCTCATTGAACACAGTGGGCCTTACACTTCTGAGAAACACGAACTGCATATATTTAGTTTTGCTAGTTTAAGGATCAGTCTCAAGGCCCTCATGACTGTATAGACACCAAACAATAGTGAACAATGTTATGTATTCTGTGACTGCATGACAAACTGGTGTCTCATTGTGTTTTTAAAATACTTTCACCTCTGAAAGATAGAGCTCCCAATAGCACAAAAGGAGCCTTGGTTGGCTCAAAGACAATAATAAGAAATACTACCTATTGGCGTGCAAATGCTGCAGATAAGTCACACATGGCTGACAAAGTGCTGATAAAGCATTTGCACTGTACAAGCTGAAGAAGGGCATGAGAAAAAAATCCAGAAACTGGGGGGAGGAGGAGAGATATTCTTTTGCAGGTGGAATACACAGGATTCAAGAAATTATACAAGATAAATAGTAAGCCTTTAAAAATCACTACAGGGAAAGAATTTTTATAGAGGCAATGGCCTATGATTCAGAAATGATGCAACTCCACTAAAATCAGCTGTGCAAATGCTGTGATGAGAAAGACTGAGATGAGAAAACCCACACAACATATAGAACATTTCAGAAACAAGAAATTTATATGGTACACAAACCATTCACTAATTGCTCTTTCTGGAGCAACTGGAATTACAGACAATTGTTACATGTGAAGATTAAGAACCAGAGAATCTGGACCAATTTGTATTCAAAAATCATATCAAATCTTCCCCAGCCCCATCACGGACAAAATGAGATTTTTAGGGCATACAAATCTTTTTTTCATAGCTCCCTTACATCTTAGAACCATGCTACATCATTACTCTGTATTCTTTATACATTTCAGGTTTTGACCTGACACTCCTGCTCTCTTTTCCTAAAGCAGCATGAAATACAACATAGTAATACGGCATTTTGCTCAGAGGTTAATGCAAAATCTGAACCACCATGGAGAGCCTTAATGAATTTGTTGATGGAATTTTGCTGCATTATAATACGATGAGGCTATTGGTTCAATCCTTGCTTCCAGCACGGGTTTTTTGCAGGGGTTGTTTTCATTTTCCAGTGGTACCAACTGAAATACAGTATACTAACACTGTAGATCTAACTGAAGGCTATTTGGCTACTTAAAAACATAAGTCATTTTTTGTTCAATATCAGCCATGGTCAAATTTTTCATTCTAGAGAAAGGTGGTCAAACAGGTGGTGGATGGACAACTTTAAGCATTCCTGGATAAAGGAGAACATTTGGATCTTTTCCAATCTGTTTTAGCTCATTATAAAACTGAAAAAATCTCAGTCACCCTAGTGGATGACCTATGCCAGGAGACAACAGACTGTTGATTCTCCTGAACCTCTCAGTGGCTTTCAATACCATCACTTGTAGTATCCTTCTGGACCACCTTTCCAGACTGCGACTGGAAGGCACCATTTTATAGTGATTCCAGTACTACCTGGAGCGTTGGCTTCAGAAGGTGGTGCTGGGGGACTGCTGCTCAGCCCCTTGCCTTAGGCCTACAGGATCCCACAAGGCTACATCTTGTCCCCTATGCTTTTCAATATGTACAAGAAACTGCTGAGAGAGGTCATCTGAAAAGCCGGACTGGGCCAGCTCTATCTTGCACTTCCAGCCAATACCAGGGAGGCTGTTGAAACCCTGAACCGGTGTCTGGAGGCAGTTCTGGAGTGGATGTGGGCAAATAAACTGAAGCTTAACCCCAATGAGACAGCCATGGCACTGGTGAGCAGAAAGACTTACCTGAAACTTAAGGTGTTACCCATTCTGGATGGGCTTGCACTTCCCTTGAAGGAACAGGTTGATCTGAGGGTGCTTTTGGACCCAGCCTACTATTGGATATGCAGGTGGCAGCTGTGGCCAGGAGTGCCTTTTACCAGAAAAGATCTGGCCACTATGGTGTATGCCTTGGTTACATCCAGATTAGATTACTGCAGTGCATATTACATGGGGCTGCCAAAATGTTGACTGGAGTGGGTCATAAGGACTATATCACTGTAGTCTTGGTCCACCCACCCTGGTTCCCAATCTTGTTTCCAGGCACAATTCAAGATGCTGGTGTGTTGACCTTCATAGTTTGGATCTAGCATACCTGAACTACTGCCTACGACCTTGCAAACCTACCCAAGCACTACAGTCATCTGAGATCATGCTTCAGGTGCCCCTGCCTTTGAGATCAGAAGAGAAGAGATTGGATTTATACCCCGCCCTTCACTCAGAGTCTCAGAGTAGCTTACAAACTCCTTTCCCTTCCCACAACAAACATCCTGTGAGGTAGGTGGGGCTGAGAGAGCTCAGAAAGAACTGTCCTTGAGAGAAAAGCTGTGATAGAACTATGGCTTGCCCAAGGTCATCCAGCAGCTGCAAGTGGAGGAGTGGGGAATCAAACCTGGTTCTCTCAGATAAGAGTTTGCACACTTAACCACTACACCAAACTAGACAGTTGGCAACCTAGAAGGCCTTCTCAGTCATGGCACCCAAACCTTGGAACTCTCCTGATTCACACTGCCTGTCTCTTTCTGTCACCATTTTCCACCAGCAGGATCAGATGTTTTTGTTTCATCTGGTGTTCCCTCCTTCCTGCCCTCTGTTTGAGTTTTATGTATGTGTACAGAAAACTGCAGCTGCATGCTTTACTCAGTAAAAACCACTAATACCACAGGTTCAGATGGTCTGAAGCAACACCACAAAATTTGAGTCCAGTGGGACCTTTAAGGCCAACATAGTTTTATTCTGGCTGTAAGTTTCCACATTTCTTCAGATATTTTGTTCCAAGGATACCATAAGCTGAAAATTGCTGGAGAGTAGAGCCTCCCCAAATCCTTCCTCCAACACACCCCCAACTTGTGGTGTTATCAATCGACACAGGCAGGCTGGCCATCGAGCGTAGTGGGAGAAACCCTACTCGGCTGCTGGTGTGCATCGCAGCAACTTCTTTCCCTCCAGCCTGCTCTTCAGCCCCCAAGCGGGAGACCGGGGGGGGGGGTGCGCGGGAGGAGGAAAACGCCCTTTCCATGTCAGCAGGCGCCACGCCGCTGCTCGTCCCGCACCTCCAGGGCAGCACGGATGACAGGCAACTGCCCTCCCCGGGGGAGGGGGGCGTCAGTAAAGTGAATGGTCCGCCCGCCCCTCCGTGTCTTCCACGCCGACTCACCCCACCGGGCTACGGGGGAGGGGCAGGCTGATACCCGCGCTCCGCCCCTTCCCGACGGCGAAAACCCTGTGAGGGAGCGGCGCGTAGGGCTCTGCATTGAGAGCGTGCCGGCTGAGAGACGCTTCCGCGGAGAGCGCTCCTACCACCTTTCCGGAAGTTCGTCCTTCATGACACAGTTAATGTTACGGCCGGCTGGCGACTGTCGCCCCTCACAGGTGACACCCCCCCCCCCACAAAGCAATGGAGGCTCAGAAGACGCCCCTAACCACGTGACTGTCCCCACGCCCTGTGAAGTTTGCCTCTCTAGGCAGCGCAGTAGCCTCTATGGTCATCCCTTAGGCATAGAAGTGGAGCTGGGAGGGAGCCGGTTTCCCCTGTCCTCTTCCTCCGACTTCCGGTGGGCTGGTGAGTGGATCTTTTTTTGAAAGAAAGGCGGATGGGGGAGAGCGGAGGCCTACCTTGGGCTGGGAGGAGGCAAGGAGGGGCTGAAAAAGGGTTGCCCGAACAGTCCCCTCCCCTCCCGGGAGAGTGTCGAAGTGGATACTCTCCCCCCCCCCCCCCCGGTAGGGACGTTTTGCCTCCCCTGCCCCCGCTAGCTTCGCCTCCTTCCTTCGCCTGTGTTTCTTCCCCTTGTCTAAAAACCTGTGTTGCTGCCTTCTGGTTTGTTTCTCCGAAAACCAGGAAACCTCGCTTCTCTTTACGGAGGAAGGACGTTTCCCTCCTCTGGTGGAGAGCTTCTTGTCTTACTTTCATCTTCACTTTTTCTAAAAAGGCCAAGCTTCCGTCTCCTGCTTCTTTTCTGCTGCTTTTGGCATATGGAGCTCTTCCCGTTACATGGGCACTGTAGTGATGGGGTAGGAGTTCAACAGGTGCAAGTGTCTCATGTTTTAAAAAAACCCAGTTATAATATTGTTCTAGGATCTTGGTACAAATCCGTACTCAGCCACGAAAGCTCCCTAAGTGACCTTGGGCCAGTCATACTGTCTACTTTGTTTCACAAGGTTCTTGTGATGATAAAATGGAGTAGGAAATGATGTATGTTGCCATGAGGAAAGACAGGATAAAACACTAAAATCAGTTGCTTAAAGCTGCAGAGTTGGTGTGTGTGGAAATGAGAGCAATGCTGATTAACCCTGGCAGCCAAGGCCGCAAGCAAAGTCATAGTGCTAAGGAGATAACAGCTCCACCTCCCCCCAAGCTGCCCTGATCCTATTTATTATAACACCACTGAAAGAAGGGAAAATTCATTCCTTGCTCATTTCACCTGTATGACAAGTTGCTGAGGAGTAACATACTCATGTCCAAGGGACCTTAGGTATGCAAGGCTTGTTTCGCTTTTTCCTACCCGGTAATGGGAGTCAGATTCAGCCCTGGAAGGTTGTGCGGTAACTCTAAGCATTCTTGTGGTACAGTTTGCATTCCTACTATGCACACTTTTCTGGGAGTAAGCCCCATTGGTCAAATTGGGACTTTGGAATACACATGCAAAGGACTGCAGAGCGGTTGAGTTCACATCCTCCTAAACAGAAGTAAGATCTTTCAGATGCAGAGTTATCTATGCACAGCTACTGAATAGGGCTTAATCTCAAGCTTCAGTTTGAAGGGCAGACTGGATATCAAAGGCATGTGTCAAGAGTAGACCGTGTGATTGTTGCGGAGAAGTGGGTCCTCCTGTGTAGGGGCTGGGGTTCACTGTACTACACATTTTTCCATGCAGATATGCCCCAGGAATGAGCACATGGGAATCCTGTGATGCAGATATTGGCCTTAGGTGTAAAGATGCCATAGGCTTGTGAGTTACTATGGTTATGCAGAGGTGCATCCTTAATTAATCTTTTTTTTTTTTTGCTGAGCAGCTACCGTTTTTCCTGATATTTTGCCTGAACTGTTAGGGTTTAATGCTCACACTAGCCTCCCCAAATATTGTTCTTCTGACATCTGGGTCCCAGAGAATAGGTGTCCTAAAATTATGACTTTACATATAAACCTGATATCCTTAAGAACTGTTCCATAGGGAAGTGTCTAAGGTGTGGTGTTCATACTCCATTGTAATGTTATGTTTCCCACTTCTCCTGTTCTCTTCCAGTAGCTATTAGGATCACAGGGAACATTCCCATGCCAGTATTGCATTTTCCTGGAAGTCTCTTGCCGATGAAACACTGGCTTGTAGAAATACCTTGTTTTCACTCAAAATATTAAGTTGAGATGTTAATTTCTTGGAACTGCATCTTTAGCAAGTGTTGCTTGATATCCTTGTTAGAATTTATGTAATCAGAAATTACTGTATTTTTCCCTTTAGCTTTCCATTACAACTGTGTACAGTCTCGTAGTGTTAAACTGGAGCTTCTTAGTCTCCTAGGTAAGTGTGCAGCCATGTGATACAAATTATCATTATTAGTATGTTTTACAAGAAGGGACCCGCAAGAAACTTGTGGGAGCAGCTATCCCATTCCTCCCACCTCTGCTTCTTCCCCTACTTTTCTCACCTTCTTTCTCCTTCCTGATACCCCTTTTCTTTCTCCCTCTCTTTCCTCCATGCCTATCACTTCCTTTCAGCCCTCACCAAGTAACTCCCACCTACTTCCTCCCACAGCAGCACTGGTGATCAGTTCCTCTTAGGGTTGCCAACTCCATGTTGGGAAATTCCTGGATATTTGGGGGTGGAGCCTTGGGAGGATTTGGTTTGAGCTTGGAACTGACCTCAGCAGGATACAATACCATAAACTCCACCCTTCAAAGCAGCCATTTTCTCCAGGGGAATTGATCTCTGTTGTAATTCTAGGAGATCTCCAGCCCTTACCTGGAGGTTGGCAACAGTTCCCCTGGAAGAAATGACTGCTTTGGAGGATGGCATCTATGGCAACATATCTGTCTGAAGTCCTTCCCAGCCTCAATTCCCACCATCCCCAGACTCCACTCCTCAAATATCCAGGAATTTCCCAGCCTGGAGTTGGCATCCCTATCTCCTTCCCACCCAACTTACCTTTATCTGCCCTTCTGTCTTCAGCTTTCTGTCTCCTTTTCCCCTACAGTTTCTACTGAGGAAAACTGTTCTTTCTCCACAGTGAAGACTAAAATAGTTTACATTATTCTCTCCTCCTTTTTATTCGCACAACAACCCTATGAGGTAGGTTAGGGTGAATGTATATGACTGATCCAAAATCACCCAGTGAGCTTGGGGGTCTAAACCTGGGTCTTGCAAATCCTACTCTGAAGCTCTGACCATTATACTACACTAATTTTCACTGGGTGTTGAACAGTAGCAAGCAGCCAGGCGGAAATACATAGCTGCATACAGAGGGGATTGTTGACAATTAGATATATAATGTGAGTGAGACACATGAAGAGAATGGAAGCTGAGATGGAGGTTTCCTGCGATCTCAGTGGAAGGACTTGAGATGTGAGATGGTAGATAAGCTCGGCAGAAGTTTTCTGCATAATTAAGAGAAAATTCTGGCAAAGATATACCATATTCCTGAGACTATATGACCAAAAATCCTGATTCAGCTGTAGTCACATTTCAAACTGAGACAGGCTTCCCAAATGGCATCAAGAGGCGTCTAGCCAATTCAGTAGGACTTAGGTGAGCATCACTGTATGGATGGGAAATGCACCACTGACATAAGTAGTAAAGGACAAATACAGTGTTCAAAGGACTGCCATTCCTCTCCTTTAATCCCTGGGAAAATGTGTTCTGATGACAAGGGCTGTCATTGCTATTTATTCTGAAATGAAGACACTCTTTATATTGCAGTTTGTGCTTGAAAAGAGGTGTGGCGTCACAATATCTTCACTTATATAGCATGTACAGACTGTAAGCTTTGGTGTGACTAAAAGTATCCTTTCTTTTCTTTTTGGAGGGTTTTCCCCTACTCGGTGGCAGAAAAGATGCTTGACAACATCAAGTCCTGGGCTGAGTACATTGTGGAATGGGCCGCAAAGGATCCATACGGATTTCTAACCACAGTGATCCTGGCTCTCACCCCCTTGTTCTTAGCAAGTGCAGTACTGTCGTGGAAACTGGCAAAAATGATTGAAGCCAGGGAGCGAGAACAAAAGAAGAAACAAAAACGCCAGGAAAATATTGCTAAAGCTAAACGAACAAAGAAGGACTAAAGTGGTAACCTACTGGACAGAACCCTCTCCTTTTCTAAACAGAGCTAAACTGTTCTGACGTTTTGTACTTTTTTGTTGTAAATGTTAGAGATTATGTGCAGAAACCTAAGAAACCCAGAAATTTGTTTAATTTGTGTCAAAGTTTAATTTGATAGGTTTAAGTAGTTTTGTCCTGGGACATGTTTTCTAATCTGGGATCTATTTGCAAGGTACACTAAGTACATCCATATAGCATACTCAAATATATTAACTGATTGATGATTAAAGACCTAAGAACTTCAAATTTTATATGGAAAATAGGTACTGTCGTCTTTTTCTACAATGATTTGTAGTACCGCTTACTCCTGCATTCTGCAACCCATTGTACGTTGGCTGTAAATGTACTATGCTAGGAGCTTGTCTGTGGAGGATACCGTGGATAGGGAAGGTAAAACTTTACTGTAGTTGCTGAAGTTCAGGATTTACTGCCCCAATGCAGGATTTATTTTTCTTACATAGAAGGAGGGGCCATGGCTCCATGCTACAGGATCTGCTTGGTATCCGGAAGGCCCCAGGCTGCCCCCATCCCCAGTTAAAAGCATCTGGTCATAGAGCAGACCCTGGACAACCACTGTCAGTCACAGTAAACAGCACTGACCTTGACAGATCGGTGGCCTCATGGAGTATAAAGCAGCCTCTTGCATTTGTAGTTGTGTGGTTTTGTTAAGACTGTGAAGAGAAGGGTGGGTTGGCATTTGTCTGAAATAACCATGCCTGGGTAGGTGCAAGTCTGTTTTTAAACAAGGATACCAATATCTATACATAAACAGGATAGCAAAGTTTAGAACTAACACAATTACTTTGAATCTTTGTTGGTTTAGCCTGTGGCATCAAAGCTGCTTTTTTCATAGCTTTGAGTATGGAGCATGCACAGTAGCCTAAAAGCTGTTATACTTCTAGCAGAATTGTAACAGATTCTCCTAAGGGTGCAGGGAATGAGTTGCAAGCCTACTGTAGTGGATTACTATTGTACACGGAGGAAGTGAAATCACTTTCCTCTATTATTGAGAGGGGTCCCCCTGTGTGTAAGTCAGCAGCTGCCAGGTTCCTCCCACTCCTACTTGCATCCAGTGCTCCCTCTAAGCTGAGGAGTCCTGTAAGCAGAAATTCTACTCTGTGAGCTACCAGCATTAAAGTTGTGAGCGAGCGATTAGGCTACTGCATAAATTAGTTTGCTCTGGAGCCATCCTTCCTGAGCTCAGAGAAAAATGTGTGAGCTGGAGGCTAAAAAAACTGTGAACTAGCTCACACTAACTCAGCTTAGAGGGAACACTGCTTGCATATAAACGGAAAAGGCCTGGTAGCTTGAGTATTTTTCTAGTACAAGGATCTTTTCCAGCCCTCAAACAGTATTTGCCCTGGTGCACAGTATATCATTCAGCCAACTGTACTATCAGAACAAATTTCAGGACTCAGTTTAATCCTCGCATTAAATAGTAGAATCTAACAGCCTTGCCTTTTTTTTTTTTTACTCGAAATCATATTATTCAGTAAGCCAATGAGCTGCAGTGTATGAAACCTGAGCATATTTTCTAAACATGCCGCTTAACTTTCTTCATGCATAAATTCATATTTAGATACTTTATAGAGTGGATTGTTGCTTAAATGATTCGTACAATTCCTGACATTCTGTAATTGGCCCCTCATTTTTTACGTTCATGGTCCTGCGGGGGTTTCCAGGACCCGGGCTGAAAAGTATTCGCCGTGCTGACTGGGTCTTCTGAGGGTTCATGCCTTTCGTAATGCTGAGCAGCCGCGTGGCCTTTAATCTTGATTTGTGCTGGTTCTGCCACAAGTCCTTCTTCATACTCTTTGGCCTGTAGGAGTCTGTCCTTCTCATAACACTCGTCCACTTTGCTTTTTAATTCTTCTCGGTATTTCTCATTCTTAAGAATTTCCTGTGAATGCACAACAATGCCTTTAAGTGATTACAAGCAACAAAGACCTACCTAAACACAGTAAACACATTTAAGTCCAATTTAAAGCTATTCTGAAATAATTTTCTTTAGGAGAACTGATCTGTTTAATTATTTAAATGCCAACACAAGTTTCTGAACCATTTTTATTTACATTTATAGTCTGCCTTCCTCACTGAGACGCAAAGTAGATTACACTGTGTAAGTCAATGCTGTCAACAATGTGATACATCTAATATGCAATGAAAAAAGGACTAGGAATTGAACAGAGAATAAGTATTGAGCATGACATGTTCAACAACTAAAAAAAATAGTATTACGTCTGTAGAAATACAGTGCATTTTTCTGGATTTCTGTTACAATATAGCCCTGTTTCCTTTATAAGAATGCCCTCCTAAACAATTCTGTTTTAAGTGGTTTGTGAAACATCAGGAGCATGAGAACCTTCCTGACCTCAGGACATCCATTCCGGGTGGGGGTGGGGGGTGGGCACAACAGAGAAGGCCTGTGCATGGGCAGTTATTGATCTTGGCCCACTCACAGGTTGTCGCCTGTAGAAGGCCCTGGGGTCTTCCACTTCAGTAAATAAAGATCTTTTCCCTCAGATCTCATCCTGTGCTCAGATGTCTTGCCCAAACCCCCTCACTGCTTCTCCACGCTTATGCCAGAAACCCCCGATTGGGCTGAAGTCAGCAAGCAGGGGAGGAAAAGCAGGTGTCAAAGTGATTCCAAAACACTTTTCCTATACAATAATAATGTTAAAGTATATCAAACAAAACAGAAGTTCAAGTGCCTTGACATGGATAGCCCAGGCAAGCCCAATCTCGTCAGATCTCGGAAGCTAAGCAAGTACTTGGATGGGAGACCTCCCAGGAATACTAGGGCCTGGAGGCAGGGGCAGGCCGTCGAACCACTGCTCTCCACATCCTCCAGGAATACCGCCTAGGATTCATGAGCCTACAATCCTAGAAGCTGCACAAATTCTTTCGTGACACCCTCTACAATTGGATTTTTATGCTAGGCCAAATATGGAGGAAAGAATGCAACGGTTTTAATGATGGCAGTGGGGTTAGCAAGGGAGGTGGCCAAATTCCAGCCATTTGAAAATACTTTTCTACAATAACAGCGCCATGACTGAGAAAAAGGAAAAGACTAGGAGATGCCTGCCCGCCTCTACAGAACCAAAAAGCACAGCCAGTTTGTGGTGGCATCCATTTTCCTTCTTAAAAACTGAAAACTGCCCACAGGCACAACAAAGCTATAGATTTTTTTTGTTTCTGGGCCTTCACAACTCTACAGTGCACACACAATTCCTCAAGTTCCCCCCACATAACAACAAAGCCTAGAAAAAATTTCTTCACCTAGCACTTAATGCTCAGACAGCTTGGTGCAATGTAAACCAATGACGGGTTTTTGCAAACCATGCAAAACTGAATTATTCAAGAGGGCTTTCCCACGCAGCCAACAGAATTGCACTGTACGAATTGATTCACAAGGTTACTTGGAGGACTTATTGGGGACTGTGGTCTATACTACTGTGTTTAGCTTGCTGAAACTAGGGTCCTACTATGTAATTTTTGCATCATTTAATGTGTTATGTTAATGTTATAATTTGTTTCAGTTCTGTTTTTAGATTTTTGATTGATTCTACAACCCTAATCCTGTTGCAGTGTTTACTGAATATCCCATTTTCTCTACTGTACTGACCCACTCTGCCTTGAGCCCCAATGAGACAGGCCAACTATCAATTACATAAATTAAACAGTAAGACATAATAAGAGAGAAGAGATTGGATTTATACCCCACCCTTCACTACCCAAGGGAGTCTCAGAGTGGCTTACAAACTCTTTTCCCTTCCCCTCCCCACAACAGACACCCTTGTGAGGTAGGTGGGGCTGAGAGAGCGCTTGACAGAAACTGCTCTTTTTCAAGAACAGCTGTGCCAGAACTATGGCTTGCCCAAAGTCATCCAGCAGGTGCCCGGTTCTCCCAGATTAGAGTCCATGCACTAATAAATGAATAAAATAACCAAAACCACTCAACTACAAAGGTCCCATCTGTCATGCTCATCCCACCTCACTTCTGCCAGTACAGGAGCATACAGCTGGGTTTCTGGATGACCAAGATGCCTTATGTGGAAGAAGGCACATGCCCTTGGGTCCCACACGAGACATTATTCTGGAGGTATTCACAGAATCAGAGTTGGAAGGGGCCACACAGACCATCTAGTCCAACCCCCTGCCCAATGCAGGACCAGCCTAAAGCATCTCTGACAAATATTCATCCAGCCTCTTCTTGAAAGCTGCCAGTGAAGGGGACCTAACCACCTCCCTGGGCAGCTGATTCCACCTTTGAACAACTCTGACTATTAAAAATTTTTCCCTAATATCCAGCCGATACTTTTCTGCATGTAATTTAAACCTGTTGCTTTGGGTCCTGTCCTCTGCTGCAAACTGGAACAGCCCCTTGCCCTCCTCCAAATGACAGCCTTTCAAATATTTAAAGAGAGCAATCATGTTCCCCCTCAATCTCCTCCAAACATTCCCAAGGCCCTTAGCCTTTCCTCGTAGGACTCAGTCTCCAGACCCCTGATCATCCTTGTCGCTCTCTTTTGTACCCTCTCAATTTTGCCCACATCCTTTTTGAAATGAGGCCTCCAGAACTCCACACAGTATTCAAGGTGTGGCCTGACCAGGCAGTATACAGAGGGGCTATGACCTCCTGTGATTTTGATGCTATGGCCCTTTTAATACAACCCAAGACTGAATTTGCCATTTTTGCCACCGCACCACACTGACTGCTCAGATTTAGTTTACAGTCCACTCTTACCCCAAGATCTCTTTCGCATACACTACTCCCTAGAAACGTATCCCCCATCCAGTATTTGTGCTTGACATTTTTGTGGCCCGGGTGTAATACTGTACATTTATCCTTGTTGAATTGCATCCTGTTCACAACTGCCCACTTCTCCAGAGTATTCAGGTCTTGTTAAATTTTAACCCTATCTTCTTGGGTGTTTGCTACTCCTCCCAATTTGGTATCATCAGCAAATTTCATGAGTAACCTTTCTACCCCTTCATCCAGATCATTGATAAAAATAATGAAAAGTACTGGGCTCAAAACTGAGCCCTGTGGCAACCCACTGGACAGCTTCCTCCAATCTGATGAAACACCACTGACCACCACTCTTTGGGTGTGGTCCTCTAACCAGTTCCCTATCCACCAAACTGTCCTATAGTCCAGTCCACTGTCTTCCAGTTTTCCCAACAGAATGTCATGGGGAACCTTACCAAAAGCTTTACTGAGATCCAGGTAAATCACATTAACAGTTAACAGTATTAGTGACAGCACGCTGGAATCCTCAGCTGGTAAAGCCTCTTGTTAACAGCACCAATCCAAAATGACCCAAGAATACATATGCAGAAAGAATATAATATTTACTGCAATCGTTTACAAAAATTAAAGGACTTTCCACTATTTTAGTACATGACCCAGACACATGGGGGGGGGGAATGAAAAGGATCTTATAAAGAACACATCTTTCACAGAAGTAACAGTGAAGGAAGTGATACATTGACCGTGGATAATCAAGTGGCTATCTGCCAAATGTAAGCATAAAAAGGAAACCAAATTCCCATATCAAAACGAAATTGAGATTGCAGAGTAATGAATCTCCATTATCACAATGTAATAAACCTACTGAGCCTCTAATGCAAGGTGAAAACAATTCAATTGACTTCAATTAACTTTCTAATTTTTCTGGCATGCAAAGGTCAGGCCCGTAAGGAATATGGAGAGACGCAACAGAAGCCCCTCCTCTAAGGTTTGGACACCAGAGGGACACTGAGGGGAAGATGACATTGACCAGAGAGTTAATGGAGGAGGAACACATGCTGGCAAAAAGAAGCTCCTGGATAAGGTCTTACTGCATTTCATCTGGAAAGTTTAGTTCCTTGCTTGCTTACTTTCATAGGAAGGGGGGAGGGGGGAATACTCCTCAGCAGCTTATGGGAAAAGGTAGTTTGTGCAGGGCTTTCCCTGACAAGAGGCAAGTTTCTGACTATCAAGAGCTCCCCACCCACTGGCCTCATGGCTTTGATTTAGATCAGTGCAAAAATACCTCAACAGTCTCAATACACATTGTGTCAACAGGACCCTCCCCACACATACTATACCCATTGCAAGCATTGCTGAAGAAGACAGTTAGCAGTGCAGTTCTTCAGCAAGCCAAGATGCATATGGGAAATGGGACAGGAGGGAATAATCCCTGAGAAGTCTGGACATTAATCAGGGAGTCCATTAAACAGCATGGAAAGAAGAAGAGATTGGATTTATACCCCACCCTTCACTTGGAGTCTCAGAGCGGCTTACAAACGCCTTTCCCTTCCCCTCCCCACAACAGGCACCCTGTGAGGTAGGTGGGGCTGAGAGAACTCTAACACAAACTACTCTTTCAGGAACAGTTGTGCCAGAGCTTGTGACTGACCCAAGATCACATCAGCAGGTGCAAGTGGAGGAGTGATGAATCCAACCCGGTTCTCCCAGATTAGAGTCTGCACACTTAACCACTACACCACTACTGGTGCAACTAGATTGTTCAGGTCCAGTAAAGAGCACACTCCCGATCGGACTGTGGCTCTCTTCATGTGTTATGGAGCAGCACATGAAGTGCTTTAGTTTGGCTGTTTCCTATGCTGCTCCAGTAAAATGGCTAGCAGAACCACATGGTTACATAGTGGAGATCAACATAATTCCTTCGTACAGTAATTACTGGAAGCTATGTGAAAAACACTGCTGCAGTAATATATAGGTAAGGTTCCCTGTGACTTTGAAAGAAAAACAAAGCAAATTATCTTAATAATTCTTCCACTATAGACTCTGCTAGAGTGTAAACTTGCTCAGATTGAGGAACTAACGGCTTTGCATTCAGAAGCTCTGTTTTTCTTGGTGTTAACCAACTTAGACTGAGTACAAGGATGTGTTTACAACCCTGGCAATGATTCACAGGTGCAAGCCCCACCACATTCGCAGACATATCTGAGCCTTTTTTTCCTTTGATTCCCTATCAGCAGATGCTCCTGAAGATCACCCCAAAATGACAATTAAGCCCCCTCTGATTTTTAAAAGCAGTTTGGAGATTTTGGATTGAGAACAGAGAGTCAACAAATAACTTGGTTCTGGCAAGTAGATCAAGATGGGTAGTTGTGTTAGTCTGTCTGTAGCAGTAGAAAAGAGCAAGAGTCTAGTAGCACCTTCAAGACTAACAAAATTGGTGGCAGGGTCGGAGCGTTGATGAGTCACTGCTCACTTCCAGCAGGGGCATTTCCTTTTTATGCTGTCACACTGAACCCGCAGGCTGCTTACAAAATGTAAGAATGTTTTGGATACATACAGGTGGCAAGAGGGAAGGAAACATCTCTGTGTGCCCTTCTTGATCCCAGCCAATGACATCACCTTGACCCCTGGGCCAACAGCATCCTCACTGATGCAAAAGACAAGTTTAGACGCCTGTAAGAATACATCACTTTTTGGCTCCGTTACTGATGGTTTCTCATCATACCTTCATGCACCTGAAATAAACTCCAGCCCATGAACAGTAGCCTCTAAGACTCTGTTTTTATATTGTTGCATGGATTCTATCATGCCTGCTCCCCTTTCCCCTTTTAATACTTAGTTTCAGGAAACGTTTTATGACATTCAAAAGCTCATACACCACTTTGTGATTTTTAGTTGGCCCTAAGAAATGAATTAGGAGCTGTGGTGGCTCAAGTGGTTAAGATGCTGAACTGAAGGCTGTGGAAGGTCAGTAATTCAGCAGTTCGAGACCCGAGTGTGCCACATGACAGAGTGAGCTCCCATCTCTAGTTCCAGCTCCTGCCAACATAGCAGTTCGAAAGCAAGAAATTGCAAGTAGTTAAATAGGTACCACTTCGGTGGGAAGGTAACAGCGTTCTGTGCACCTTGGTGTTTAGTCATGCCAGCCACATGACCATGGAAACTTCTTCAGACAGCGCTGGCTCTTCGGCTTTGAAACAGAGATAAGCACCGCAACCCTAGAGTCGGATTCGACTGGCTTTCAAGCAAGGGAACCTTTACCTTTACTTTAAGAAATGAATTAGATTATCCTTCCAGTTAATATTTCACGTTCGATTTGGTATGTTTCTTAACGT
Source organism: Gekko gecko (assembly GCA_029375565.1). Classification (NCBI taxonomy): domain Eukaryota; kingdom Metazoa; phylum Chordata; class Lepidosauria; order Squamata; family Gekkonidae; genus Gekko; species Gekko gecko. The sequence continues at coordinate 41,217,317 of JAPDNY010000007.1, read as the reverse complement.
CTCCACAGTTTATCTGCTTTACATGAAACAACTGAATTAGCCAGAATTGTCTGAGCCAGGTGGAAATTTGTTGAGGATGGGCAAGATGACAAATCATTCAAAGAGATTGTAACCACTTTCTACAACAGCATTATCTTCTGCAAGGAAAAGAACCTTGTAGCTTTCTTGTACTACACTGAAATCTTAGGACATACATGTGTGGTTGGACTCAACACCACAGCAGAAACATATACAAGAACCAATTGTGTGTGTGTGGGGGGGGGTGCACATGCACATCCAGGTGCACACCTGGATATAGGAATTTGGGTTTTGGTCAATGCAAGGATAGCACATGGTTAGCATCAACTGGATGCAGAGTAGTAGCAGACTATTGCTTCATACCATGAAGGCCATTTATAATTAGCAACTCCCTCTTTCATACATTCTTATGTACACAACTTCCACTGAATCCTAACATTTACACATAAATATGGGGATGACTGCAGTGTTATACTACAAATGTGTTTGTATATGCTTCTTTTACATACACTTTAACAGCAATCACATTTTCACATCTTCCTAGAAACTGCCTGATTTATCCTAATCTACACATAAATTTTACACTGCATGAATAGATTGCAGATCATTATTAGACCTTCATAGCTAGAAAAGATCTGGAAACACCAATGTTCTTTCTCTCAATTACAAAAAGTTGCTAAAAATATATCGAGTATTTTAATTTTAGCATCTAACATGAAGTTAGCAGTGCACTTGAACCATGACCGCTTAAGAATGCATGAGCACATCTTTGCAGAGACAATTTTCTTTAATATTTGGTGAACTACGAAGGGCACACTGAAAGTATTTTAAAACATTAATGGAGTTTAGCATTAATTTCTCAGTGTCAATGCTGTTAACACAGGAAGGATAATTAAAAATGGAGTTTCGTGATAAAAGCTAAAACTGGTGGGCACGTTTTAATTGACCAATCTGGTCAAGCTTTCTGGCCCTCACAAGTAAGATATTCAAAATGGAATAATAAGACTTAAAGGTCATTCTGCTGCAGCTTTGGGAGAGCGGTGGCCTGGCCCCGTCACTTTCTGAATGTTCAAAGTCAAGACAGCTCCTGCAACCTCAGCAAATAAACACGAATACAGCCATGCTAAGGGGAAAGAAGAGCCAGAGGGATGGATGAAGGACAGTCTAAAGCATAAACAAAAGAGCAGCCCAATTCAGAAAGCTGGGCATGTTTAAAAGAAAAACATACAAAAAGACAAAACAGGGATTTTTAAAACCAACTGTCAGCCAACTAGTGCTTCTACACAAGATGTGCTTCCCGAGTTGTTCTTGCCAACAAAAAAATTTGGCAAATCAATGTCATAGTTAATTAATTCAGATCCTGCTGTATTGAAACAACCTTTAATCAAAATTACAGTAATTAAGATGTGGACTGTACCTTGTTACTTTGACTTCCTTTTTAAAGAAATATCTGAACAGCCCATAATAGGCGAATGACTTGTGACTTTTGCAGTCCAGAAATTGTTTTGCGGAGGAATCTGGCTCTCAGAAAACAACTCACATTCATTATTAATCCCACACCTCCAGCCACAACAGAAGACTTTATATTAGCTGGATTTTGAAATGTGGCCAGTAAACTAGACTGGCTCCATCCTGTTTCGAAAGCCAGGACTCTTCCCTTATAAATTCCATCTTTGCTATAATGTCCTTTGCAGGTTGGAGACAGACTAAATTTGCAACTTTCACCAGTTCCCCCTTTGTACTGGCAAACTGCCTCCCCCACGTCATCCCTCAGAGACCCCTATGCCTCCAGGACCAGCATTTCATTGAGAATGGTGGCTTAACGGGGGGGGAGACAGGAACGATCCATTTCTGCTGATGGAAAATGTAGTCTGCACTGCGATCACACACACTAAATAATCCACTTTCAATGCACTTTCGAATTGGATTTTGCCAGTTCACACAGTAAAATCCAGTTGTAAAGTGCATTGAAAGTGCATTGAAAGTGGATTATTTAATGTGTGTGACCGCAGCCTGGATCTAACCTTCAATCTGCCTCTCAGTGCAAAAGCTTCCATTTCAACCTGCTTCTTAGAGATGTGGGTTCTATAGGTAAAGTAATTCTTGCCTCACATTTCCATCAAGTGTCAAAACCCAATTTACAATATTGCTTGTGGATTACAATCTTTAACCCATTTTTAATCGGCTAAGGGACAAGCCGGTCAGCCACTCCAAACTGACTAGCTTTCAAACCTTGGGAAGACTGAAATGAGAAGTGGTTGTACTGCTAAGGTGTTCTGGGTGACTTAAAAAAATTTTTTTTGGTTCTATGCCATTTGTGTGGACCAAGCACTAGATGGAGCTTTTTTTTGCTTGCTAGCTCCTTTGTTCTGAGGGAACATGCAGCTAATGCCATTTTGAAACAGCCTGAACAGGAGTTTGGGAACATTCCAACTAAGCTTTGTACCCTGACTGATTTAGCAACCGTCACTTTAGTAGGTTTACATTATAAAAAAAAAATTAAATGCCATTTGCCATTTCTAGAAGTCTTCCAATTTTATTTGTCAAAAACACATAAAGCCTGATTTAATGTTAAAATGGTTTTTAACTTTTTAGTTTTAATCCAGTGTTTTGCCTTCTACCTACCCACCACATGCTTTGACCATCTTATCGGGTTTGCACCACAAATAACATTCTCTTTTTAAAGTAAGAAAACAAAGTCTTCTCCGTGGCCTCACAAACAGGGATGGGGCAGTGGAAAGCTGGGCTTCTGGGAGCCAATTTTTTAAAAGATTCCTTCCTACTGTTTCCACTCTCAATGTCACTTTTTAAAAGTTAGATCCTGACTAACAGATCTGGGTATCCAAGGGGGAACAATTTAAAGAATAGTAGTTAGTGGGATTGTTTAATCCAGGGTGTTGAACTCATTTGTTATGAGGGCCGGATCGGACATAAACAAGACCTTGTTGGGCCGGGCCACGTGTGTCATAAAATGTAACGCCAGTTAGCAGAGATATAAACTTCATAAAGGACACAAACACAAAGGGTTTTTTTTACTTAAAATAAAAAGCTGTTTAAAACATTAGCACTCTTGCAATATTTTGTTTATTTAACAGTGTCTGATAACTGACAGCTCTTGCTCTGAATTATTGCATCAAAATGTCTGTGCTGTTGCAATCGAGTATGCTGTTCAGGTGTGTATCTGTAAGCTGCAAACCTACGATGACGCAGCAGCAGCAGAACTGGAAGAGGCAGAAGAAAGCCAGTCCCATTGCCAGCCTGATAGAAGCCCTCCAGGGGCCTGATCTGGCCCCTGGGCTGCATGTTTGACACCCTGGGTTTAATTTGTCTGTATGCCCGTTGTATCAACTTGATTACATATTTTATATTATATGCTTCCTGTGTGTAATCTTGCCATATGATAAATGAATAAATATAACCTCCTCATGCTGGGAGGCAAGCAAGTTGCATTCCGCAGGCACAAATCCTACCACCCATGGCGAATTTCAAGGACACACAAACCCATGAGTTGAGGACGATGTTGTTCTGGAGACTTGCTTGAGTGCCACTGTGCAAGACAAGGTGCTAGTCTAGACGGACCACAGGTCCGATCCAGCAGGGCTGTCCTTATGTTCTTAACGATGTTATGAAACACTGGCAAAACAATTTCACCAATGTTCATCCTTTGACCTTCGGAGCTCCAACTTAACACGATGTGAATTCAAGACAGGCTAACCTCTTCCTTCTTTGGTATCTTCTTGCCTTACAACTTGTGCTGTTGTCTCACTAGATCCAGAAGTGGTGAATCCTCTAAGAGCCCACAAGCAATAGCCAATCACCTGGTACATGAACAAACTGATGGCTTCATGTGAAGAATAACTGGTGAACCCACCTCGATCCCCATCATGAAGTACTGTACCAGAAAACACACACAGGAGATGCCTAACTTAGTGAATCAGCCAGTTAAAGAAATCTTGGTCAACCATATAAGTTGTTTGCATAGGAACTAAAAAAAAATAGTTCTGAAAGGGGGGGGGGATATACTTGGCCTTTAGAAGAAGCAAGTGTGCATTGCAGTATACATCGTCTCTCATGCATGACCAAGAAGAGAGAATGTTTCTTTTGAGCTGATGTCTGCTATCTGAAGCTTTCACTTTGATCAATCAGGGGCCCAGCTGTACACCATTCAAAACATCATCTGGAAAGGCAGCATAGTGTTGTGGTTAGAATGCCTGACAAGGAACTGGGAGATCCTAGCATCTCGTCCAAATCCCCAGGATGCCACAGAAGCTCACAGGTTCTCCCACCATAACCTCCTTCACAAGGTTGTCATGGGGATGAAATACAGGACGGAAGATACAGTGCCTGCCACTTTGGGTCCCCATTGTGGAGAAAAGCAGGGTATAAATATCTAAATAAGTTCATCATTGTGATACCTGTGCAGTCCCCACACGAGTTCTGTGCATGCGCAGGCCCACTGTATTAATCTAACCTCTTAAAATTTGTTTGAATTTAAAAAGCAGCCAAGCAGCAACAACAAAAAAACAAATGTGTGCTCCACGTGTCAGCTAAATTACACCCCATTTGGGCAATAGGGGATTGGAGTTATATGAAAATGAACCCTCACAACTGAAGTTAGTTTCCATCACGCCACTTCTGAAATAAATAACCGTCTTACGATCAAATATGAAATGCTGCTCTGCACTGTAGTAACTAAACATAATGTAATTTTCAACATAATTATTCTCTTCTTGAGGGAAAAATAATAACTGAAACTTTATGCTTATTGCTACTCACTGAAGTACATTTTCCTCCCTTGACAAGGAGGCTGTCAAAACAGATAATTATTGAAATGCTAGAAATAGTTTGAAAGGAGACAGGAGCTGTCACAAAAAGTTTCTTCTTCTTAACATTTCACCTTGTATCCAACTGTGCAATTCAGAAGCCATTTAGTTTTTATTACTGCAGAGCAAACACACAATGCATTAGAAATGAAAAGTGGTTATTTACCGTATTTTCTATTCCAAGCCATTTTCAGGCTTCCCACACTAGCTAAAGGAACACATAAATGTATTCCATTTCACATTAAAATGCAAGGGTTTTTATTAAACTCCATCTCCAGCCTCACACACACACACCCACCATCAGGGTACAACTTGCTAGATGGCATTTGGCTTTCCACAGATGGAAACACAGGGTCCAATTAAACATTCCATACAAACAATGGAACAATCCACCTCCCCTTTAGCTTTATAAAGAGAAAAGCCACAATGGACAGGAGTAATTGGAGAAGAGAAATGAAAGTTGGGGGAGGGGGTCTTAATCACAGGCTCACCACTCCAAACTGTACCCTAAACTGCTTCCGTTCCACAGCAATTCAGACACATGCTGGTCAAGAGTAAATGGAAGCTGCAAACCAAAAGGAGAAAGCAGCTCCTGGCAGTGATAGTTCGGAGGAGAGAAACCACACACACCCTTTTCTTCTACTCCAAAGAGAACCCTTCCCCTCTTTCTTTAGATAGCATTACATATAGACATGCAAAGTTTAATAAGGCAGACAGACTGATGCAATAAAGCGAACCAAGAATATCTGATATTAATATCTGGAGAAGACTCAGAGGGGCCTGATAACTGTTCAAATCCATAAAGTACTGTTTTATGGAAAACACAGCAAGAAAAAAAAACAAGTTCTGAATGTCTGAAATTTTAAGGTGGGCTTCTAAAAGATGTGTGTATGTGTGTGTGAAGCAGGAATCTTGCAAGTAGGAAAGAGAATGCAGTACCCTCTTCCATTAATACCACTGCAACCAAAGATTGGTGAGCAAGAGGGGAGATGTCTCTCTATTGAACCTGTGGTTCAGAAAACAAATCTGAAGCTCACACTAAGTATGCACCAACACAGAAAAGCACCCTGATAGGTCTAATGAAAACTGAGGGGCAAGGCAATGGAAGAAAATTGTTAAGCAAGTCCAGTAGATGATAAGGGCAAGGGGATTTGGGGGGGGGCGGGGAGGGGAAACAACAGATGAAAAGCCATGGATAAAAGAAGTTCCACTGTATTATGTAACGCAGTGTCCATGATATACAAATGCCTTGCACCATGAGGGGAAAAGTGGGATATAAATATATAATAAATAAAATATTAAAACCTACATATATATATATATATATATATATATATATATATATACACAGTCCATTTTGATCCCCCCTTGCCCCCCCAGGGCAGGCACAGGGATTCTTGGCAACAGTCCTCTTTATGGATTCTGTCCATTTCCATGGTTGGTAATAACAGCCAGAGGCATTCCCAGAGGGAGAAAGAAAAGGAAGAGGAGGATACAGAGAAAAGCAATGCTTAAAAGGCAGCCATTAGGCCACTGGGTAGCCCCCCATGTTAGCAGTCAGACCCCTCCTCCACACAGAGGCACTTTAGTACACAGAGAGAGAAAGGAAGAACACCCCTCATACAAATGCCACCTCAAAAATCATAAATATATACACTCTCTGGCCCAAAGGGACACAAAATGGAGTTCAGCCAGAAACAAGCCAGGGAAAATATTTCTTTATTTTTGAAGGTGAGGCATTTCCACTGGCTGACTAATGACCCTCTGCCCACCTTAAGGAGATGCATAATTAAGGACAACAGGTTTCCTAAGAAGCTATGACCTCACCTTGGTCGAATCCCATCAACTCCAGCCTTGCTTCCCTCTTGACCCATTTACCCCAAATTAGCAACACTTAGCCCTATTCTTCAAACCTGGTAGTTTTCCCATCCCGCAATCTTCGGGTCATCAAGGAACATTTATACCTTGTTACACCTCAGGAAAAACCCATCAAGGCTCTTCTAAACCTTTGTCCATCGCCAAAAAAATCAATCAAGGTATTGTTTTGGGGGCAAACATGTCAGCATAGCCCTAAGGAATATTTCCCCTATAACTGTGAGCACTCTGCTCCACTGCAATGTATGTATGTATGTGTTCTGGAACTCTCCAAATACCCCACTTGCACGTGGGCCTCCTCTCTCTCTCTCTCTCTCTCTCTCTCTCTCTCTCTCTCTCTCTCTCTCTCTCTCTCATGTGTCTGTATGCCTTGAATTCTCCATACACCCCTAGCTGCATGTGTGGGCCTCCTCCTTCTCTCCATGAAATGCTAGTTGTTTCACCACCGTCACAGACCTCGCTCTTCAAGATCGGTAACTACCACCTTCCTTGAATTGCTTTCTCTTGCTCCTCCCCGTTTATCTTTTTCTTAGTTAGCTTGTGTGTTCCCCATATGTTTTGTATGTTTTGCTCTTTTATTTCTTTTTCAATAAACATCTTTCCAGTTGCACTCTGGACTGGTTTATTTTGAGAATTCTCTAAGAGAAAGAACCCTGGATATATTGGTGGAGATCCCAGCTACCCCATCTTGCTTCCCTCTGTTAAGCTAATTTTCCCCAACTAATTAGGAAACCACCTCTTTGGGTAACACCCATTCTCAACCCTCCCCCCAAAAGAGCATTTTTATGCATTTGGTGTGCTTTTTTAATAAAGCAGCATCACAGCAGGAAGGCAGCAGACTGAAGGTCCAGCAAGAAGCAAGACACATATTGGGGGGGGGGGGATCTGAATTTGCAATACCTTCCCCCTACCTCAAAAAAAGCACAGGTCTTCTACTCACACACCTTTCTCAGAGGAAACAGAGACACAGTGAGATTTGCTATACAACAACTGCAACAAGAAATATAGCTGAAAGTATTCCCCAGTTCAGTAGCTGTCAAAGAGCATTTACCACATCAACACTGTCGTCATAAACAGTATAATGCAGGATCCAAATCAATCTACCCAGGGAACGATTCGAGATAAAATACTATGCCCACAGAATAATATGGAGAAAAAGGGAAACACATACACAGAAGAAAGAAAAGAGACATTCATTTTGCATAGGTTTTCTGTTAAAGGATTAATAAAACATTACTTAATAATTGCTTGAGTATGCATACATGCACACACCCCCCACAGAGTACTTTCCCCAGCCAAAAAGGGGTCTCTGGGGCTATCCTGGCTATCTTTCCAAGCCCTACAAATATATCTGTGCAAGAAAAGAGCAGTTCTTTATCTTCACCAGGATGGAAGAAAATGGTACATGGCTATCCCAAGCTGCTTCTCTAAACTTTAAAGGACGAGAAAGTTCGGTTAATGTCTCAAAAGATCTTGCCCAGAATCCCAGGACTCCTATCTCTTGGTCCAGGAGGGCCTCAGGATAGTTCTAGTAGCCTAAGCATCCTCTTCTTTACTCCAAGAAAAACCACAGCAACAGCAGCAGCAGCAGAGTTGGTTTTTATATCCCGCTTTTCACTACATGAAGGAGTCCCAGAGTGACTCACAATCGCCTTCCCTTCCTCTCCCCACAACAGACACCCTGTGAGGTAGGTGGGGCTGAGAGAGCTCTGAGAGAACTGTGACTGACCCAAAGTCACCCAGCTGGCTTCATGTGGAGGAGCAGAGGATCAAACTCAGTTCTCCAGATTACAGTCTGCCACTCCAAACCACTGCACCACACTGGCTCCCTAGCAGGGACAGTTATGGAGGTAAGTGAGCTGGAAGGGGGAGAAAGGAAAAGGCCTGGGTGCTTCCGTTCATTTGCGTGTCCTGGAAATTTTTACCAACATACAATTTGTATTTGTCATGTACCTAAATGCAATTTTAGCTAGATTTGAGGATACAGATTCTGTGCTTTTACCCCCTCCCAATGCCCTGTTAAAGCTGTTCTTTTTGATGCATTTATTTCAGTTTTATTTCTATGGGTGAGCATACATTTACTGAGAGCATGTTAATGCTATGAAAAGTGCCATTTCAATAACTCTGTGAAATATTAATCTAATTTGTTTTACTGTCCTGGTAAATATGTTGGTAACTGGTTTAGAGGACTGCAACTTAATGACAGCTTCTAAGAGGTAAGGAAATTATTGCATCTTTAGTTCCAGAATATTCATTACAGCCATTTCAGGAATATCTGCTTCTTTCTAAATAGTTTTTAATAACAAGGAATTCATCACTTCTCCTATTACATAAGGCCATTTAAGTGCAACTAAATTTTCTCATCAGGCACCACCCAATAGTATGATTCCCACTTCTACCCATGAATTAAAGTAACCGATGTATTCAAGCCAGAATGATAAAATCTGTTCAAGACCACTTTCTGATTGAACTCATTAGTCAAATGAAATCCAGCTGAGGTTTATACAAAAAATATTTCATCTCTTACCTCAATGGTAGGTGGATCCTTTCTCCTTTTTCTAATCCAAGCTGCAAAAGATATTAAAGTATTTTAGATTGAGAGCAACCTCATAATTGCAATCACCATGTTTCTGAAAACCACTAGTTCAATTAGGGCACTGTTCCCCAACATGTGGGTCAGACTCAGGACCCAAAAGTGGGTTGCAAAGCCTTGGAAAGTGGGTTGCAGGCCAGCCCTCTTGCCTCAACCAGGGCCAGGGCTTTCCTTGTCCTGGCCCCAGCCTGGTGGAACATGCTCCCTATTGAGACCAGGACCCTGCGGGATCTCATTCAATTCTGCAGGGCCTTTGGTTGAGGCAGCGGGCGCCCATTTATAGCCTCCCTGAGGTTGTTGTCACCCGTCTGTCACCTGTCTACTGACCAACAACAACTGGCCTTTAACTTTGTACCATCGGGCCAGAACTTTATAGCCAAGTGACGCTGTTCCAAGCAGTAGCCATTGGTTTAATTGTTATAATGTTTTATCGTGTTTTAATGTTTTAAACTGAAATTGTATTTATTCTAATGATGTTACCCACCCTGAGCCCACCTGTGGGATGGGCGGGATATAAATACAAATAATAAACAAACAAACAAAGGCCATCCCTGCCCTTTTCACTGCTCTCTTTTGTATTTTGGAAACAAAGATTTGACCTTGGAAACAGTATCTTCTACATTATACATTAGTTGGTGTTTTTTCTTCGCTGCATAGACACGTTGATCAAGTAAAACGTGTCCTGATGATTCATAAAGTGAGTTGCTTAGACTCTTAGGGGGGATTAGAAGGAGTAATGGAGAAGGAGAGGGTGCTACTGGCTGGAATGTTACCTTTGTATGCAAAGGCTGTGTATGTTGGAATGCCACATGCTTGGGATTCATAGTAGGGGATGCGTGATGTTTGTGGGTTTCTCAAAAAAGCTTTTGGTTAGCCATCACAGAAAATGGAATGCTGAACTAGATGGATGCCAAGGTCATAGTTTGCCTGGTGGTGGTGGAAAGTGCCATCAAGCCACAGCCGACTTACGATGGCACCATAGGGTTTTCAGGGCAAGAGACGTTCAGAGGTGGTTTACCATTGCCTACCTCTGTGTGGTGACCCTGGATTTCCTTGGTGGTCTCCTATCCAAATACTAACCAGGGTCAACCCTGCTTAGCTTCTGAGATCTGATGAGATCAGGTTAACCTGGGCCATCCGTAGTTTACATAGGGCACCAAAAAAAAAAAAAAAAACACCTCGGGCCAACCTTGGATGGGTCAGCATACCAAGTAAGTTTGGACTTGTGTGTTACTACATCAAAATGGCTGGGAATTGCTGGCTTAAGGAATGGAAGGCTAGAAGACAAATGGACAAGTGAAAGACCTGTGGGATGGAATTAGATAGCTCTTCTACCCAAAGCAGCAGAAAACAGCACTCTTGGGACAAACAGAGGATTAGGCATGGCACAGAAGTCCAGCTCCTGCTTCTTGAAAAGCCTCTATCAAAACTTCCTGTAGTTTCTACTTTGGGCCTTCACTGCACACCACAAAATGCTTTCAAACAATTTCTACAGTCCCAGGACAGAACATTTGCTTCTGAGGTAGCAAAAGTGGTGTTTTCAGAATCCCAATTATCTGCCAAAAAGAAGCTTCCACATTGGCAATGAGCACGTACTGGCAGCTTGAATGATTAATTCTCCAAGCAATCCCTTGCAGTTGGCTCATCCTGTCTCCCTGGAGATGTAATTCCAGAGTGGATTCATTCTGCTCATGATGGAATTTTCACCTGGTGCAGAGAACCAGCTCTTGCCTTCAAGGGAAGGCTCCTCACACCAGGGCAGTGTGCCATTGTTGGCAAATGGATCCCGGGGATCTAGTCCTTCGTTCTTTTCCCCAACAGTTGGTTTTTCTTTCTGATATCGAACTGAAAACTACACCAACTTCAACACTTCTTCCTGACCCTGCCAGAAATGCATGCATATGTAGCCCCATCCCCAACCTTTTGCACAGACGCAAACTACCCCTGGGTGAGCTCAACAGAGCTATCTGTTATCATCTTGTCCAATATTGAGGAGGATTTTATCACATCAAGTGCAAATGTGTGGCAACATGGTCATGGATATGGTCTTAGTCTCTAGCTTTCAAGGAAGTTTTTCAGAGAACTTGGGGGGGGGGGTTGAATGTATCCATGGAGCTTGTACAAAAAGTGCAACCACATGGAATATAGAAAGTACAGCCACTGGCAGCTAAAGAGAGGAAAAATGTCTTAAAATTCTGTTGCCACACAAATGTGTTTTGTTCCCTAACAGTTTTCCTGGAACTTCACAGCTCCAGCCAAAACAGACCCAAGCCCTAGTTGTGGAAAAGGGCAGATCAAAAAGACATGTCAGTGTGTCTCCCTTATATATCATGATCTCGATGATGGTAATCCAAAGAAAAGGAAGGCTGCAATCACACGCGCCAAATAATCCATTTTCAATGCACTTTCCAACTGGATTTTGTCAGTTCACACAGTAAAATCCAGTTGGTAAGTGCATTGAAAGTGGGTTTTTTATTGTGTGTGATTGCGGCATTAAGGTAAAATGCTAGGTTGTATCAGCTGGGTAAAGTGTCCCTTCTGGCCTCTAGTGGGAAGCATGGACTCTTCTCACCTTTCAGGATTCTTTTGGACAGTCAGCCACCTCCATGCTGTGTGATGCAGGCAATCTCCACAGCGAAGAGGTTCCCAAGTTGAAAAGAAAGAAAAGCCCTTTTGTCTTCCCAGGATCTGGCATGCAACTGGCACACTTGACCCCTGTTGCCTGATCATAGTTATTACTAATGATGTAGCAACAGCGATAACCATGATCAGTGTGAACTCAACCAAGCAATACCAGTGATGTTCTCAGACAAATGTCACGAGAAAGAGTACGTAGGGTCTCTCTCATCTGGACGAGTATTATTGTCAGCCATTATACTCCCTCAAACACTTCCCCCTGCCTTCTGCTGTTGCTCTCCTGACTCTTCTGTTGGTTTATATTCATTTTAAAATGAACGGGACACAAAATGTTCGACACGGTGTGAGTAGCATACAAAAACAAAACAGCGACACATACACAGAATGGCTTTGAAAACAAAACGTAAGAGATAAATGTGAGAAATTATTTGTTGCTGGCCTCTCTCTCTCTCTCGCTCTCACACACACACACACACACACAACTAGCTTTGAACTACCATAAAAGATAGTAAAAACAATATCACTCTGACGTTTCTCATCCTTGTGGGGTTGGCTCTTTACGACAGAAAAGCATTATTTATTTTTCATTAGCAGATGTCTCTGCAGAGTTGGAAAAAAAAAAGACGTTTTTGCAAGAACAAGAGGTTTAATTCCAGTGCCTTCACAAATGTCTCTGCTTCAATTCTGGTAAAAAAACCCAAAACACAAGCCATGTGAATCCATCAAATCCTTCAGTTCTCCCTCAGTAATGCCTGATTCCACCACACGATTACACAAGTACTTTCTTCAAGTATCCACTGCGATCAGGACAATGAGACCAGTAAGATTATTTAAATAAAAAAAAAAAGACTGTTGAAGCAAAAGAGGTCAAAATCTTACTAATCATTAGTAAAAATGTTCTTTTGTCCTTTGGGCTTGAAAATACATTCTGTACAGCTCGCTTCGTGAAAAATCTTCACACTGCTCCATCACAATAATACAAAAACACTTTCATGCAACCTCAGCCAAAATAGTTTTTATTTGGCACAAGACAAAGGCAAAGAAAATGTACGTATACATGGATGGAATCCAATTTTGCAAGGTTCTTCTCAAAGCTTTTGAAAAATCCACGACGGCCTGCAATTCAAATCGTCTAATTACATAGCCGTCATTAATTATATAAATACTGCATGGTACTATCTGCAGTCTGTGCTCTTGATAACGCTACATTTGTCTGAGTAGAATTTAGCAAGATAAACTGGACATTTCATACCTTGAGACCCTGCCATTCTTTCATCAGCACTTATTTGCATTCTCATTAGTATGCATGAGATTTTCATTGAACTTTAAGACTCCTACTGGCACATAACGCATTGTAATGAGCGTAAAAGTGAGCATGCAAATTAAAACTCACATTAATCACTAAATGTTACCCATAAAAAAAAAAAGGACTAGAACAGGCAGGCAGTAAAATGCGGCATGAAGCACATAACCTCCTAAATCTCCACAGACGCTGAAAATGACGGATACCTTTTCATGGGGACCAATGACACATGCGGAGGAGGCAAATGACATATTCTGTCACGAGATACAGTTGACAGCCATTTAGAATTAAAATGGTAGAAAGGTTATCAGTTGTCTGCATCCATAAGATAATGCCCCTAGCAAAGCAAATTGCTTTCTTTCCTGAAAGTGAACCCTAGCAGAGTGAGTGAAGATGTTACCTACATGTGGTATTGATGCTTAACAGTGAACTCTTTCATGTATCCCTTTCAACATCTTCTCAACACATCGCTCTACTGTGTTGCATCTGGACAATGGAAGACACTGAAACCACTAATCTGCATGGAAGACCAGAGAGAAGGGACCTTGGGGAAGTCAAATAAACCAGAAGTCCAGTGGTACCTTAAAGACTAACAGCATTTATTAGTTTTCATGAGTCACAGCTCACTTCTTCAGATATGTGAGGAGATTTTGGGAACTCTTATAGGGAAAATTACAGAAGGGGGGAGGAGTTGGGGCAGGGAGAAGTCACACCTGTGGAGAAGTCACACGTTCTTAGCTTCATCTACCCTAACAGAGTGGTTGGGCATATCAGAAAGAACAAAAGATAAATTGTTACATGACCTATAGTCATTAAACAAAGCAGGGGGAACCCCTAAATAAGTCACTCCAGCTTATACTTGAGAGCAAATTAAATATATATATCAATAATAACTAGCATAAATCCCTTACTCCTGATCATCCTACACATAAAAGTTTTGGGCCACTTGACAGATACAATCCCCACCCTCAAGGGAGTCAGACAGGGGTGTATGCTGGCTCCAGCTCTTTTTAACTTTTACATTAATGATGTTATTGGGTATCTTAATGATACAGATTTTCATCCACCCAAATTGGCCCAGCGCTCCATTCCCATACTTTTATATGCTGATGACGCTGTTATTCTTTCCAGAACCCCAATTGGCCTGAAAAGGGCATTAAAGAGGTTTGCCAGTTATTGTAGTGAGCAGAAATTGATTATTAATTATCAGAAGACGAAGGTGATGGCCTTTGGCAGGAGACCTAAATTAAGAAAGTGGAGTGTAAATGGGCAAAATCTTGAACAGGTAACTAATTTTCGCTACCTTGGCATGATTATCCAAGCCTCGGGCTCTAAGCTTGCTCACAGTCAGGCAGCAGCATGCACGGGTGATAAATCTGCCCAAGGTATACTCAAGTTTTTTCGCTCTTCAGGGGGCCATTTTGTGCCAGCAGCTCTGAAACTTTTTAAGGCTAAAACATTAGCCCAGATGCTCCATGGGACGTTACTTGGAGCGCCACCCTCGTGTTATGCCCCATTAGAGTTGGTTCAATCGAAATTTTTGAGATCAGTGCTCCAAATTCCAAGGTGTGTTACCAACGCGATGGCACGGCTAGAGACTGGCATGTTGAAAGTTGAAGCCAAGATTACCTTGCACTCCATTTTTTTCTGGTTAAAGATAAATCTAAATCCATGTGGCCTAGTGCCTTTAATCCTGACTGACGACTATCAATCCGAATGGCTGACTTCCACTATTCGGAAAATTACGTTATTAGGGCTTTCCCCTCAAGAGCTTTTGGAAATGGGTGGCGATCAAGCCAAGCTAGCAGTTAGGCAGAGGATTGAAGACACCGAACGCCAATTGGACCTACAGGCGTCCCCCGCCTTTATAGCGCCACATAGTAGCAAATATATTGTTGCTCAAGCCTCATATCTATCTGTTCTGGAGTCTAATAAACTTAGGAGGGCATATACTTTGGCTAGATGCTCCACTTTACCGTCTGCAGTTCTTGAGGGTAAATTCAAGAAAATCCCCCGAAATGAGAGGCTATGCATGTGTGCGTCTGGGGAGATCGAATCTCAGGAACACGTGTTCCTGAGGTGTCCATTATATACTGAGGCTCGCACAAAGCTCATTGACCCTCTCTTGGTTGGCCTCTCAGATCAGGATAAGATAGAGAAACTGTTATCTAACTTTGACCATACAGTGCTGCATCAGATAGCGAAATTTTGTCTCCTGGTTGTAAAAGCCCATCAGCGTCCAGGCAGCCATTTGGGTTAGGATTACCCGATCCTAATTTTACTGGTTTTATTTTTTTTATCATCGTTATTTTATCCTTTTTAAGATCTAATTTTGTCCCACATTTTATCGAACCTTTGGTTTTACTGATCAAAATGCTTGTGCAATTTTATTCTTATTAACCTTGTCTTATCTTAACAGTAAAAGCTCATCAGCGTCCAGGCAGCCATTTGGGTTCGACTACCCGGTCCTAATTTTATTGGTTTTATTTTTTTATCATCGCTATTTTATCCTTTTTAAGATCTAATTTTGTCCTATACTTCACCGAACCTTGGTTTTACTGATCAAAACGTTTGTACAATTTTATTCTTATTAACCTTGTCCTATCTTAATAGTTTTACCATCTGGGTACTATTTGTTTTTGTAATTTATTGACATGGTAATTACTTGTAAGTAGGGTTGTATACCGCTGGCTGTATGCTGTGACAATAAAATTCATTCATTCATTCACATAAAAGTTTTATTCTGCCTCCAAGAAAATGCTCTGAGCTTGTTGAGTTCTATAAATGGGAGCAGTAGCAGTCAAGAATCTCTATCTCAGTTTATCTTTGGTTCAGAGATGCCACTCTTGGGCCAGTTTGGTGTAGTGGTTAAGTGTGCGGACTCTGATCTAGGAGAACCGGGTTTGATTCCCCACTCCTCCACTTGCACCTGCTGATGTGACCATGGGTCAGTCACAAGCTCTGGCACAGCTGTTCTTGAAAGAGCATTTGTGTTAGAGTTCTCTCAGCCCCACCTACCTCACAGGGTGTCTGTTGTGGGGAAGCGAAGGGAATGGAGTTTGTAAGGCACTCTGAGACTCCAAGTGAAGGGCGGGGTATAAATCCAATCTCTTCTTCTTCTTCATATGAACTGTTACGATGGAGGTAAATGGAAGCAACGGTATATCTTGTACACAGCTTCCACAGCTGAAGCCAGCATGCACAGCTTCCACAGCTGAAGCCAGCATGCTGAATTTTGTTAAAAAGGATATGGGGGGGGGGAGACTTGGGACCACAGTAGGGATAGCTGGTAGGTCACCCTGATGGTGTGGTAAGCCAGTGCGCTCTGCAACAGCTGTAGCATAAGCCCATAAGACTTCCACTAGGGCACATTTCGCCCTCCAGCAGTGACATCCTAAGCAGATGAAGGGAGTTTTTACTCTCAAAAGCTCATAGCCCGAAAATCATGTTGGGTCTCTAAAGGGCTACTGTACTTACGTCTAGCTGTTCTACTGCAGACCAACATGGCTACCCACTTAAATTATCCCAAGCAGAAGCACATTCTTCTAAGCCCACTGACTTCACTGGAATCAGAAGGGGTGTAATTCCGCTTAGGATGGCACTCTTGATCTCCGACCTTTCTCACCATGAGCAGAACTAGAACAAGATGAAATCCCACAGAGTCAAAACAGACAAGAAGAGGACCTGTCATGGATCTCCAAAACCTGGGGATTGTTGCCAACGTTCTTAATGTATGCAGGCGAAATGCTTTTAACATCAAGAAGTGTTACACAGATGCTAACAAAGCCCATTTGTCCTTTGTTACAGAAATGCCTTAGGGTTTGGGGTTTTTTTGTTTTTGAAGTGGAAGAAGGCCTTCATTTCCCCCACCATCACTTTTACTAAACTAAACATTTCAGCAGTACAAATGTTAACTAAAAAGAGGGAAAAAATCTTGTTAATGTTGTTCATAGCACTGAAGCACCTACATTTTTCGCTGCTCTATCTGTCATAAACAAGAATACACTGCACACCTCCTCTACCCAAATAATGGATGGCGAAACAAAGCAGTCTGAACATTTTCTTCCCCGTCCCTGAAAGGAACTTTGCTTAAAGAGAGAAAGCTGCTATTGACTATTCATAATGCTCTTTATTTCCCTGCTCTTCACAAATCCTTTCAATTCAATGCCACTATAATCACAAAGGGGGGGAAATGTTATGGTAATTATAAGCATGAGCAAGAGTTGTGTTAAAAATGCAAATGTAGCTAATAAAAGTGTGCTGCTGCACATGGTTTATTTTCTACACTGGAGAGCCAAATAAACAGCCTAGATTTTCAAAAGCATCCTTCCTCTTCAGGAAACCATCTGAAAAAAGTTTTAAGTAAATATAAACTGCCTTATTTTTCTAATCAGATGACTGGTCCAGTACCAACACTGGACACTATTATCTCCTCTAACTGGTAAAAGCTCTCCACAGTCTTGGGCAGAAAGAGGACTTTTCTTACATCTGGTATCTGAAATCCATTGATGGAAGATCTTATAGATAGAAACTGAGATCTTCATCTGCTCTGCAACAAAGGCGCAGCCCCTCCCTTCCGCTAGTGCCTTTGCTTCCGTGGTCACCGTACGTCA
The DNA here is from genome assembly GCA_029375565.1 of Gekko gecko. Taxonomy (NCBI): domain Eukaryota; kingdom Metazoa; phylum Chordata; class Lepidosauria; order Squamata; family Gekkonidae; genus Gekko; species Gekko gecko. The sequence continues at coordinate 41,199,455 of JAPDNY010000007.1, read as the reverse complement.
AGGTCAATCTCCAAAGTTTTCATAGATAATTAGCAAAGTCATGGATTTGGTTTAAAACTCCTGCTTTGTAAAGTCAAGTGATCTATTTGAATAATTTACTTTTATTCATTCATTTATTTAAAACATTTATTATCTGACTTTCTACTTTGTGGAACTCAAGGCAGCTTACAATGTAAATAAAACAACAATGATTAAAAAATAAAAGGCCACAATTTCATCTCTCAGTTAGGACTGCCCCTAAATAAAAACTGAATTAGTCAAATGCAGTCTTAAATAAAACATGTCTTCCTGCTTAACAGCCGGTATTACAAGAATTTAAAAGTAGATAAACTCAGTATGAAAACTCTTAATCTAGATTGCAAATAGTGAGTCAAGATTGACAAGATTGTTGCCAGAGCCTTTTTGTAGTTGCTGGATGAAAGGAATAATAATGTAAACAGGGCTTTTAAGAAAGTGATGTAGGCAAGTTAGAAAAATTCTACCATTTTAAGACACTGTTGGCTAAGTTAGACTTCTCTGTTCTTTTGCATCCATTCATTATTATATTTGGTATAACTATAAATCAATGTATTTAATGTTTAAACTGATTGGTTTAGCATAGGAAAAGGAGTACGACAAGGATGTATATTGTCACCTTGCTTATTTAATTTACATGCAGAGTACATCATGCGAAATGCTGGCCTGGATGAATCACAAGCTGGAGTTAAGATTGCTGGGGAAAAGATCAATAACCTCAGATATGCAGACGATACCACTCTGATGGCAGAAAGTGAAGAGGACCTAAAGAGCCTCTTGCCCAGGGTGAAAGAGGAGAGTGCAAAAGTGGGCTTGAAGCTCAACATCAAAAAAACTAAAATCATGGCATCTGGCCCCATCACTCCTTGGCAAATAGAAGGGGAAGTCGTAGAAGTAGTGACAGACTTCACGTTCCTAGGATCCCAGATCACTGCAGATGGTGACTGCAGCCATGAAATTAAAAGACGCCTGCTCCTTGGGAGGAAAGCGATGGCAAACCTAAACAGCATGATAAAAAGCAGAGACATCACCTTGCCAACAAAAGTCCGCATGGTCAAAGCAATGGTATTCCCCGTAGTAATGTATGGCTGCGAGAGTTGGACTATAAGGAAGGCTGAGCGCCGAAGAATAGATTCTTTTGAACTATGGTGCTGGAGAAGACTCTTGAGAGTCCCTTGGACTGCAAGGAGATCAAATCAGTCAATCCTAAAAGAAATCAACCCTGACTGTTCCCTTGAAGGCCAGATCCTGAAGCTGAAGCTCAAATACTTTGGCCACCAAATGAGAAGGGAGCATTCACTGGAGAAGACCCTGATGCTGGGAAAGATTGAAGGTCAAAGAAGACGGGGACGGCAAAGGATGAGATGGTTAGACAGTGTCATCGATGCAATGAACATGAAATTGAGCAGACTTCAGCGGACAGCGGAAGACAGGAGGGCCTGGCGTAATCTGGTCCATGGGGTCGCGAAGAGTCGGACTCGACTGTGCGACTGAACAACAACAACATAAATCAATGTATTTAATGTTTCCACAGCAGAACCAAGATTGTATTACCTTCCCATTCTGATGGAATATCCCCCACTTCATACTCATGTTCCTTTATATTTGCTTCCATAAATCTTCTTTCCTGAATTATATGTCCTGTTTTAAAGGAAAGACAGATGAGTAAGAATGATTCCACAGATTACTAATACACACGAGTTAAAGTTCGTCAGTGCTAGTATGGAAAAAAACTTTTGCTTACATGAAAGCCTTAGTAATAAACACCTCTGTGTTCCCCTCCACCTCCATATTGTGGGCTCAACTATATACAGTGGTGACACAGCTCATTCAGAGTCACCCTAAGAAAAGCATTTACCTTTCACAGGACCTGTACCAGTGTACCATATAAGGTTTTGTATCCCTGGTATTGTAGAAGCGAGGCACACCTCTTCATTGGATCATTACAGAAAATATCCATATCTAGCTTCATCACACCGATGTTTATTTTTATTTAAAATATTTATATACCTCTCTTTCTCCCAAACATCTTAGGATCCAGAACTCGGCATTATAGCAACATGATCAATAATCAAAATTTAATTTTCTTCCATGGATAACAAAAAAAAATTAAGAGTTGATGGTTACTCAATGTCAGAGTCCCAAAGCAATCAGTTCCCAACAACTTTCATTCAGAAGAGTATAGTTTATTGACTACAGTAAAGGCAGGTCTTCTGTGCATACATTCTATGTTAGAACTGCTTGCAAGCGCGCACAGGGGAGAGTTATACATAATTAAAGGGTCTCCCTGATGGATTTAGGCCAATCAGGGAACAAGCAAAGCCCGCCTAACCTAACGGGTCTATGTTCTCAGGGAAAACAGCAGCAAGGTACCAAGGTCACCGGCATAGGCTATAAGATAAAACAAGTTGGGAAAAACAAACCATCCTCCACCACCCCCCACCAGCCATGGCAGCTGCTTAGCTGACACCCAAACAATAGCTATTTTGTTCAAGATTTAGCCAAGTCTCAGTTAAACATTTGGATTATATCCCACATACTCAATTTTCACTGTAGTCTAACCAATGCTTTTAAATTTCCATGTCAAGCACAACAGCTTAGATATAAAACACCAAAAATTTTGCAGAGTTCACACAGGGGAACTCTGTCTACACTCCCCCCCCCCGAAAAGCCTCTCTTCATGATCCAGGGTGTTAACTGTGTGCACTCAGGAAGACATGTAGACGCTATATACTTGTCAGTACGAATGAGGCCCATTTCTTAATTGGATTCAAATTCACTCTAGGGAAATCAAGCATAAGCAAGAAACTTCTCTTCTGCCATCTCTCACTCCCATCTAAAGGATCTGCAGGTTTAGGTTTTAACATACAGCTCAGGGAAATGACACACACACACACACTTCTGAGGGATCTTTAAAACAAAGGTAGTACAATCTGAGACAGGTGTAGAAATGAAAGTAGAAGCTGGAATAAATCACAGATGGTTTTATTCTGTGAGGATGTGATAGAGAAAAGGAGAAAAGGGACAAGGATAGCAGACCTATCCTCTAATCTGTGGGGATGAAATCTAGGGACTAGAAGTGGACTTTGGACATACGTAGACCTGGAGGTCTGGAATTCCAGAATCAACCTCTTGGCGAGGGAACCAAGTGAGAATCTGGGCAGCAATTCAGGCAATGATCCAAAGGAGATTGTGAGAGGAAAGCACAAGATCAGGACTGGGTATGACCAGCAAGTCAGAATCCAGGGTATGTTCTCAAGATAGAAGCTGAGCACAATTCTGAATGATACCAGCTCTTTGATACAGTGGCCAGAGAATGAAAGAGACAGTTTTATTTTCACAGGCTGGAAGAAAGACAGAGGAAGTTCAGGAAAAGTTAGAAGCAAGCCTTCCAATTGGTAGAGGGAGGCTCACAGTGGAAGGAAGGTGTGCTTGATTGGGGGGTGGGGCTACAGTGAAAAGTATTCCAAGCAGAAATGAAGGGAAGGAGGAAAGAGATGGGGGTAGAGCCAGTCATCACCTGATGTCACTGGGGGTTCTTTGGTTAGGAAGGATGAAGGTAGGGCAAGGTATTGTGCCTGAAAGCACCATGAGTGGATCTTAACAGAACAGTCACAGAGACAGACCTCTGCTGTCTAGGCCAGTTTCTCTCCAGTCATCCATGGAAACAAGCTTCACTTTTCCTAGCTTGTACATATCAGGGTAATTTTAGCCAGTGTTCCTTCATGTTTCAAATCAGATGACATGAAGTGGTCTGCTACTGCTTTTCTTCTGTCCCCACCCACCCTCTGGAACTGCTCCCAGACCAAGACTGGTCAGAACTTCCTAATTTTGACAGGAGACATGGGCTGATCACACTCACAGGACAAGGGACAGAGACAAGTGCCAACAAAATGAAGATGAAAGGGAATCCTCAGGATTGGTGTCATAAAGGACAGTAAATGGTTAATGTTTTGTTCCGGCCTGAGAATCTTGAGTGACAGGGGATTCAAATGGAATTCTATAGTTGAGAGTGGCAGTTAGAACAGTGAAGGACCCTGAAATAGGAAAGTAGGAAAAGTAGTCCTTCCCTGAGAGAACTAGTTCCTGGTAAAATGGGGGTGATCCCTGTCAAGTGTTAAAGAAGAGAAACTGAAACCTGTGTGTCTCCTGCCTTCACAAATTTTTAGTAATTTTATTACAAAGAGACTTATGCCAGTTTATCTACAAAGTGAAAGACAAGTGATCTTTGTTCACACTTTTAAAGACCTGTTGTTCAGTCGCACAGTCGAGTACGACTCTTCATGACCCCATGGACCAGATCATGCCAGGCCCTCCTGTCTTCTGCTGTCTGCTGAAGTTTCCTCAATTTCATGTTCATTGCATCGATGACACTGTCTAACCATCTCATCCTTTGCCGTCCCCTTCTTCTTTGACCTTCAATCTTTCCCAGCATCAGGGTCTTCTCCAGTGAGTGCTCCCTTCTCATTTGGTGGCCAAAGTATTTGAGCTTCAACTTCAGGATCTGGCCTTCCAGGGAACAGTCAGGGTTGATTTCTTTTAGGATTGAATGATTTGATCTCCTTGCAGTCCAAGGGACTCTTAAGAGTCTTCTCCAGCACCATAGTTCAAAAGAATCTATTCTTCGGCGCTCGGCCTTCCTTATAGTCCAGTTCTCGCAACCATACATTACTACTGGGAATACCAATATCCACATACTGTTGAAGCCTAGCTTGTAGGATCTTGAGCATGACCTTGCTAGCGTGTGAAATGAGTGCAATTGTGCGATAGTTTGAACATTCCTTGGCATTGCCCTTCTTTGGGATTGGAATGTATACTGACCTTTTCCAATCCTGTGGCCACTGTTGTGTTTTCCAAATTTGTTGGCAAATTGAGTGCAGTACTTTAACAGCATCTTCTTTTAAAACTTTGAATAGCTCAGCTGGGATACCATCACCTCCACTAGCTTTGTTGTTAGTAATGTTTTCTAAGGCCCATTTAACTTCGCATTCCAGGATGTCTGGCTCGAGGTCAGTGATTATACCATCGTGGTTGTCAGGGACACTGAGGTCCTTCTTGTATAGTTCTTCTGTGTATTCTTGCCATCTTTTCCTAATCTCTTCTGCTTCTGTTAGGTCCCTACCGTTTTTGTCCTTTATCATGGCCAGCTTTGCATGGAACGTTCCCTTGATTTCTCCAATTTTTTTTGAAGAGATCTCTAGTCCTTCCCATTCTATTGTTTTCCTCTATTACTTTGCATTGTTCATTCAGGAAAGCCTCCTCATCTCTCCTTGCTGTTTTCTGGAAATCTGCATTCAGATGGGTAAATCTTTCCTTTTCACCTTTGCCTTTTGCTTTCCTTCTTTCCTCTGCTATTTGTAAAGCCTCATCAGACAGCCACTTTGCTTTCTTGCATTTCTTTTTCTTTGGGATGGCGGTGATTGCTGCCTCCTGTACAATGTCACGAACCTCTGTCCATAGTTCTTCAGGCACTCTGTCTATCAAATCTAGTCCCTTAAACCTATTCTTCACCTCTACTGTATATTCATCGGGGATGCGATCTAGATCAAATATGAATGGCCTTGTGGTTTCCCCAACTTTCTTCAGTTTAAGTCTGAATTTTGCAATGAGTAGCTCATGATCTGAGCCACAGTCAGCTCCAGGTCTTGTTTTTACTGACTGGATAGAGCTTCTCCATCTTTGACTGCAAATTATATAGTCAATCTGATTTCGGTGTTGCCCATCTGGTGATGTCCATGTGTACAATCGCCTCTTAGGTTGTTGGAAAAGGGTGTTTGCTATGACCAGCGTGTTCTCTTGACAAAACTCTGTTAGCCTTTGCCCTGCTTCATTTCCTACTTTAGCATTCCAGTCCCCTATGATGATGAGGACATCATTTTTGGGTGTTAGTTCTATGAGGTGCTGTAGGTCTTCATACAACCGGTCCACTTCAACCTCTTCTGCAGCAGTGGTTGGGGCATAGACTTGGATTACTGTGATGTTGAATGGTTTGCTTTGAATTCGGACCGAGATCATTCTATCATTTTTGAGATTGTATCCCAATACTGCCTTTCTCACTCTCTTGTTGACTATAAAGGCCACACCATTTTTTCTATGGGATTCCTGGCCACAGTAGTAGATATAATGGTCTTCTGAGTTAAATTCGTCCATTCCTGTCCACTTTAGTTCACTGACTCCCAAGATGTCAATGTTCATTCTTGCCATCTCTTTTTTGACCATGTCAAGCTTACCTTGATTCATAGATCTTACATTCCAGGTTCCTATGCAGTATTGTTCTTTGCAGCATTGGACTTTCCTTTCACCATCAGACACATCCACAACTGAGTGTCCTTTTGGCTTTGACCCAACCGCTTCACTCTTTCTGGTGTTACTTGTACTTGCCCTCTGCTCTTCCGCAGTAGCATATTGGACACCTTCCGACCTGAGGGGCTCATCTTCCAGCGTCATATCTTTTAGCCTTTTGTTACTGTCCATGGGGTTTTCTTGGCAAAGATACTGGAGTGGGTTGCCATTTCCTTCTCCAGTGGACCACATTTGGTTTGAGTTCTCTGCTGTGGCCTGTCCATCCTGGGTGGCCCTCCACAGCATAGCCCACAGCCTCATCGAACCACACAAGCCCCCTCGCCACGACAAGGCAGTGATCTAAGACCTGTCTATATAACAAAACAGTTACTTTATTGGGATAAACCATATATTGTTTATGGAAGGAGGAGGAAATTGGATTTATATCCCACCCTTCACTACTGGAAGGAGTCTCAGAGCAGCTTACAATCTCCTTTCCATTCCCCTCCACACAACAAACACCCTGTGAGGTAGTTGGGGCTGAGAGAGCTCTGAGAAAACTGTTCATGAGAGAACAGCTCTAAAAGAACTTGTGACTGACCCAAGGTCACACCAGCAGGTGCACATGGAGGAGTGGAGATTAGATTAGAGTCTGCGCTCCTAACCACTACTCCAAACTCGTTACCTCATTCCTGTTGCCTGTTCACCTGCCAAGTTCCAAACCTGATACCTATTTGACCATTTCCTCCACAGAAGTGGAATAGTTTGTTATGAATTAACATCAGCCTCTCGAGTGCCATTATCAGACATAAACAAATGAAGGATTTTTGTTGGTTCTTCAACTCTCTCGGCTCTGTCAGCTTGTATCTATATACACATTTAAACAATTGAGTGAGACAGACAGCAAAAGAAAAGGGACAGCTCAGTCAAGAGAAAGAAAAAGGGAAGTGGGGGTAATCATTATGGTGTGGGAGGTTGTAGTACTAAGCAGGAGTGGAGGGGGTACAAATCAGCCAGTTCCTTCTTTATGTTTCAGTCTCCCATGTTACACTGCCCCTTATGAGGTTTGGGGGGGGTGGCAGGGGGACAGTTTGAAAAAATAAGATTCCTTCAGCAAATTCTGTTCTGAACATTATAATCTAGCTTTCACCCAGACTGGTTTTATGCTATAATGTTATAGTATTCTTATTATGGCCCATGGCTAAATCAAACTTCGGGGGGGGGGGGATTACAGTCCTGCGAATATGGCAGGGAATAACAATATCACAGAAGAGGAGTAAAAAACTGGCTTGCATATTTATGAGAGATTAAAAATGAATCTCACACATACAAAAGGAATTACTTTTCTCATAGGACAGCTACAGCTGAGCCCCGTAGCACCTTAGAGGCACAACAGGTTTTTCAGGGTGTAACCTTTTAAGAGTCAAAGCTCCCTTCATCAGAGACACAACTCTCAAAAGCTCATACCCTGGAAATCTTATTGGTCCCTAAGGGTGCTCCTGACCTGAGATCTAGCTGTTCTAATGCAGACCAACAAAGCCACCCTCTGAAACTACTTTTATTGTGTTTACCATTAGCCCTCAGCAGCTGGTATTCCTCAAGGCAGCATTCTGAATTGCCCCAGTCACAGAATTCTGGGCCTCCATCTAGAGAAGAATGGAGCACAAAACTCTTTTGTCTCTCTAACCAAGTTCCCTTTTCAGAAAATACAGAACATTTCAATAGTCTAGACTGATGCAATTGAAAGACGGTAAATGAAGCCAATGAACAGGAAACAAAAAAAAGTTTATGATAACCAACTAAAAGAAAAAGTATACTAAAAGATAATCTTTGATGTCAATTGGCTAATCAGAACCGCAGACCCTTGGCACTTTTTTATTCAGTGCCCTCCAGTGCTGCTTCTCCAGAAGGAAATGCTTGAGGCAGCCAGTGCTGTGGGTGTTCTGGGAAATGTGAATTAAAATCACATTAACAGAAGAAGACAAATACACCATGCACAAACCTGGACCATGTACAGGCACTGGGGTTTGTCCATGCTTAGGGTTGTCAGTCTCCAGGTGGTGACTGGAGATCTCCTGGAATTACAACTGATATCCAGGTGACAGGGATCAGCTCACCTAGGGAAAATGGCTGCTTTGGAAGGTGGAATTTATGGAGTCCCTCCCCAAACCCCAGCCTCCCCAGGCTCCACACACACACCCCAATCTCCAGGTACTTCTTAACCCAGAGCTGGCAACTCTATTCATATCCCATCCATCCCATTTAGCCCTGACTGATTTGCAGGACATGATTGATTTGTAGGACAATGGCCCTGTGGAAACTATAGATAAATGGACAATGAACTGACAACATTTACATACATAGGGCAGAAAAATTTCCACAGAAAAATGTAGCATTGGGAAACTTTCCATTAAAAATTTTCCACCCCACATCACTGGAGGCAGCTTACTACATTAAAAACAAAGGCAGAAATAATCAACCAATAATCACAGTAGCATACCAATAATAACCCAACTCAATCAGCTGTAAAAACCATCCAAACCAGCGGTATGAATATAAAATAAAAGTAGTATAAGACTAAAATGATAGATTAACAACAGAAGACCCATTAAAATCACAGTGTAATCAAAATCAGAAGAGCAGCCAGCCAAAAACATATAAAATGATATGTGAAATAGATCATAAAATCTTAAAATGGCCAGATAAAATGACTAAGAACAGAAATACTTTTTTAAAAGCCTTAGCAGATAAAAGTGCCTTAATCGCTTGAACGTCCAAGGGCAGGACGTTCCTTCCAACTACAGGTCAGGAACAAGCAGCATCCCTACAGTACAAACCTGCTCTTTCATTGGGAGTTCAGTCCCATTCAAAACAGGCCCAGGAATTCACTGATTAGTCTCAGCATTCCACAAGTAATTGAGCTGTCCATCAATCTCCAATTTTGACCTATTTATTTGCTTTGCTATGTTTCCCCCTAGAATTAAACCCAAACAAATGGTCACCATATCAACTGTTATTCCTGTTTGGTCCTTCAGTCTGTTAAACACCTTCATTATGCTGTATGCTGATTTACTGCTCTCACTCTCTACCTATGTGTATAGACTGGTAATTTCCATTTCATTGTATCTGAAGAAGTGTGTGCGCAAACAAAAACGTACACCTTGAATAAAACTTTGTTGGGTCTTAAAGGTGCCACTGGACTCAAACGTGGTTCTGCTGCTTCAAACCAACACAGCTACCCACCTGAAGCCAAGTCACTGATGGTCAGTGTTGTGTAGTGGTCAGAGTGCTGGTCTAGGATATGGAAGACCAGGTTTGAATTCCCACTCTGCCACAGAAGCTTGCTGGGTGACCCTGAACTAGTTAACATAAGAACATAAGAAAAGTCAATGTTGAACCAGGCCAATGGCCCATCTAGTCCAACACTCTGTCACACAGCAGCCAAAATATACCAGGTGCCATCAGGAGGTCCAGCAGTGGGGCCAGGGCACCAGAAGCCCTCCCACTGCTGCCCCCTCCAGCACCAAGGATAGAGTGCATCACCTGCCCCAGACTGAGAGTTCCCATCTATACCCTGTGGCTAATAACCACTGATGGACTTCTGCTCCATATGTTTATCTAATTCCCTCTTGAAACTGTCCATGCTTGCAGCTGCCACCACCTCCTGTGGCAGTGAATTCCATATGTTAATCACTCTTTGGGTGAAGAAGTATTTCCTTTTATCTGTTCTAACCCGACTGCTCAGCAATTTCATGGAGTGCCCACAAGTTCTTGTATTGTGAGAAAGGGAGAAAAGTACTTCTTTCTCAACCTGCTCAATCCCATTCATAATCTTATAAACCTCGATCATGTCACCCCTCAGCCGTCGTTTCTCCAAGCTAAAGAGCCCCAAGCATTTTAACCTTTCTTCATAGGGAAGGTGTTCCAACCCTTTTATCATTCTAGTTGCCCTTCTCTGCACTTTTTCCAATGCTATAATATCCTTTTTGAGATGTGGTGACCAGAACTGTACACAGTATTCCAAATGAGGTTGCACCAATGATTTATACAGGGGCATGATGATACTGGCTGATTTGTTTTCAATTCCCTTCCTAATAATCCCCAGCATAGCGTTGGCCTTCTTTATTGCAGCTACACACTGTCTAGACATTTTCATCGAGTTATCCACTACGACTCCAAGATCTCGCTCTTGGTCCGTCTCTGCCAGTTCAGACCCCATCAACGTGTATTTATATTTAGGATTTTTGGCTCCAATGTGCATCACTTTGCACTTGGCCACATTGAACCCCATTTGCCACGTTGACGCCCACTCACCCATCCTCAACAGATCCCACTGGAGTGCCTCACACTCCTCCCTGGTTTTCACCACCCTGAACAACTTCGTGTCATCTGCAAATTTAGCCACTTCACTGCTTACTCCCAATTCCAAATCATTAATAAACGTTAAAAAGCATCGGACCGAGTACTGATCCCTGTGGTACCCCACTGCTTACCACCCTCCACTGAGAAAGTTTCCCATTTATACTCACTCTCTGTTTCCTATTTATAAGCCAGTTTTTGATCCACAAGAGGACTTGTCCTTTTATCCCATGACCATTGAGCTTACTTAGGAGCCTTTGATGAGGAACTGTATCAAAAGCTTTCCGGAAGTCAAGGTAAATAATATCTATTGGGTCCCCCTTGTCCACATGTTTGTTCACATTCTTAGTCTGTGTGACCTCAGAGGGTTGATGTAAACGATAAAACTGAGAAGAGGACAATGATATAGGACGCTTTGGATCCCCACCGAGGAGAAAGACTGTATAAATAGAGTAAGTACATAAATACACTTATCACCAAACTATAAATCTATGAAAATTTCCATGTCTGCTGGTCCACTTCTGTAATAATTATTGATTGATACAGGTCAGCCTAGGCTTCAACAGCAGCATCAGAACTTCCCACAGCTTTAACATTTCCAGAAATTCTATATCTTTATCTGTGGATCCTCAGCACCAAATCAGCTAGGAAGGAAGACAGCCAGGCAGCACAGTGAGTGATGGATCAATAGAATGTGTGCCCTGAACCCACAGCACCAGGTATACAGGGACCTGTTAGACAGCAACCACTCCCTATCCCCACCCATCAAGCCTAGGTTAATGTGCTGCCAAGAAACCTGGGGTACAGAAGCACAACTGAGATCTATCACTCTCTGTTCATACTGCTACAATCTCTGTGATGTGTGCTAGACTGTCTCCTTCCAGGATTAAAACCTGGGACATTCTTTTCCCACAATCGGCCTTGGCATCAAGCAATAAGCAAACATCCAGCTTAGGCTCTACAGGTGATCAGCAAGATTACTAGGGTCCCTTTGGCTGAGAGAGGGACGGGAAGAAAAGATGAGCTTTAAGCACTGGTCCCTTCTCCTCCTTACCCAGTCAGCCTTCCCCCCCCCGCTACGGCACCACATTTCCTTGTGTTTGCCAGTCAGTCCTCTGCTTTCATTCAGCTGATCTGACCATATGGATCCATGCCATAGTTACCCTGAGACTTAGACTACTGTAATGCAGTTTGGTGTAGTGGTTAAGTGTGTGGACTCTAATCTGGGAGAACTGGGTTTGATTCCCCACTCCTCCACTTGCACCTGGCTGGATGACCTTGGGCAAGCCATAGCTCTGGCACAGCTGTTCTTGAAAAAGAGCAGTTTCTGTCAAGAGCTCTCTCAGCCCCTGTGGGGAGGGGAAGGGAAAGGAGTTTGTAAGCCGCTCTGAGACTCCTTTGGGTAGTGAAGGGCAGGGTATAAATCCAATCTCCCTCTCTTCTTCTTCTTCTTCTTCTTCTTCTTCTTCTTCAAGGGTCTTTCTTTGAACTTAACTCAGAATCTCCAGTTGGTACAGAATATGGCAGCCCAATTACTAGTGGGTGTCAGGCACAACATGCATGTCACACCCATTCTGCAGTTGCTCCATTGACTACCAATCAGTTACCAAGCTCAATTCAAGGTACTGGTCATCACCTATAAGTCCCTACATGGCCTTGGACCCACATACCTGAAGAACCACCTGTCTTACTATGCTTCACCACAGCAGCCTTCAGTCATTTGAACAGAAGCTTTCCCCCCATGCAAATGAGTAAGATCAGCACCTGCTTGCTCCTGTTCATTTTCTGTGGTGGTTCCCACCTTGTGAAACAGCCTGCCTGAGGAGGTCAGGAAGGCTCCCACAGTACTAACATCTCAGAGACTGCAAAACAGACATGTTCAGGAAAGCATTCTTGTAATTAGATCTGTAGTCCTGATGAGCACCTTCTTATGGGAGTGGAGACTGGGTACTGCCTTGTACCTTTTTAATCCCACATTCTGCACTGCTCACACTATGTCCGCCGGGGCAGCTTGCTGCTTATATTGTCATTTAATTTTGTATTCCTAATTCTATCACATTGTTCATTTTATATCTTACTAGGAATAAGGTCCATTCTGGAAATAAATACAATGAGCTCAAGAACCTGTCTGGGAGAGTGCCAAGGCCTTGAGCACTCAGCGTCAATGTGCTGTGGTGACCTCAGTAGGGTATAATGACACACAGTCCACCATTTTCTCCAGAGGAACTGAGCTCTACTACCTGAAAAGCAGTTGTAATTTTCAGTGTTCTCCAGCCCTCACCTGGAAATTGGCAACAATTGTTACCCAGGAGGAAATGGCTGGTTTGGAGGGTGGAGTCTATGGCATTGTACCTGTCTGAGGTCCCAGTCCTCCTCAAACCTCACCCTCTCCAGGCTCCACCCCTCAAATCTCCATGATCTTCCCAATCTGGAGTTGGCAACCCTATCTCCTTCCCAGCCAAGCATCAACCTGCCATTATCTGCCCCTCTGATTTCAGCTTTGCATCTCCTCCCCCCTTCCTCCGGGACAGCAGTTGTAATTCTGAGTGATTTCCACCCATTTCCTGAGATTGGGAACAGTGGTTTCCCAGAAGGGAATGGCTGGTTGGGAGGGTGGAGTCTATGGCATTGTACCTGTCTGAGGTCCCAACCCTCGTCAAACCTCACCTTCTCCAGGGTCCACCCCTCAAATCTCCAGGAATTTTCCACCTGGAGTTGGCAACCTTATCTCCTTCTCAGCCAGTCATCAACCTACCTTTATTTCCCCCTCTCTCTTCAGCTTTCTATTTCCCACACACACACACCTGCAGCCTCTCCCGTGCTCTGAAGCCCTTACTGCCAGAGTCCACCATTTTCTGTGCTCTGAAGCCCTGACTGCCACAGAGTCAACCATTTTCTCCAGGGGAACCGATCTCTGCCATCTGGAGAGCAGTTGTAATTTCAAGTGATCTCCAGCCCTCACTTGGGGATTGGCAACAATGGTTTCCCAGGAGGAAAAGTCATCTTTCTCTGCAATGGGGACCAAAGCAGCTTACATCATTCTCCTCTCCCCCTTTTGACTTGCACAACAACCCTATGAGATAGGTTAGGCTGAAAGTCTGTGACCGGTCCAAAATCACCCACTCAGCTTCTACTGCAAGAACCTGGATCTAGCAGAACCTGCTTTGAAGCACTGACTGCTAAACCTAGGACAGCCAACCTCCAGAAACTATGTGGTCAGAGCACAACACAGATTATTAGCCCAAATAAAAGAATGTATCTAACTATTTACATAGTTATGGGGTGCACACACACTGTAGGAGTAAGCACACACTATGAACCAGCAGGGCATAAACCCACAGGGGTTAAACACCATCCTCTTTCCCTACATACCAGCCTCTGGCTCTCTGCTCTAGCCTCTCTCTCTCTGGCCCAAGAGGGCAGGGAAACTTCCATTCATTCCCCAGTCCAGCCAATTGCGGAGTGGCTGAATTTCTGCTGCCTCCAAGGGTTCACCTACTTCTCTGGCTTGTGGCCTGGACAGCCTGGTCAGCACAGGCAGCAGGAGCCTTTCCTAACCTCCTGTAGGACAAAGACGGCCTCCTCCCTGGATGAGCTTCAGTCTATAGTGATGCTGCCCTGCATGATGGGACAGTCCCTGTTTTCCCGCCCTTTTCTGCCTTGAGGCAGCTGGGAAAGGTAGTCCAGCAGATGAGGAAGGCCCATTCAACCCAGTGAGTGATACTCCTACAGGCCCCTTTCTGGAACTACAGCTCAATTAAACCTTATGGCGGAACATTTTAAACGAACAACCACAGACAGCAGCCCAGCAGCCATCTTACGAACACAGGTAACTGCCATTTCGTTACACCTACCAACAGCCACTGATGGAAAAGTTAAGTCCCACAAAGGAGGCAAGCAGGAGAAGCGTCTTCATCAAGAGACAAAGCCATTTGCTAGGAATTCTGACAGAGAAGGGGAAGTGGGCGGGGAAAAGGAGCAGACCCAGCACCTGGCCAATGGCATGCGAGTACTCTTGAGTGGTGGCTGGCAGGCCAATGGTTGAGGGAGGGCATTTTACAGCCAATGGGAGCCCATGGAATCTTGCCACCCCAAGTCAGCGTTATATATAAGGAGAGATACTGTACAATGACATCACTGCTTGCATTGCCATTCAGGTTTTTACTCCTTAGTCCTATTGCACTGCTCATTTGATGTCTTATACTGTATGATTACTTCCCCCCCCTTTTCTGTATTTTGTCATCTGCTTTGAGTCTCATTGAGAGAGGTGGCCTATAAATATGATAAATAAATAAAGGCTGCGGTCACACACACTTAGTGATCCACTTTCAATCCAATTTCAGTGCATTTTCCAAATGGATTTTTACTGTGTGAACTGGCAAGATCCAGTTGGAAAGTGTATTGAAAGTGGACTGAAAGTGGATTATTTAGTGTGTGTGACTGCAGCCAAAGTCTCTTGCTGAGATGAACCACTGTGGCTAATATAAACATTTCTGTCACTGAAAGAGCTTTAATTAAACATTTCTTGATTGGAAATTTGACTTTTCCAAAATTTTCATACAGTTTGGACACAGGGGGCCATAAGTGCCATATTCTTTGTATTTTTTTAATAAATCATTTTTATTTCTTTTGTAATCAGCATACAATATATCAAACAATACACAGTACATCCAAACTTTGAAACGTAATACAGAGTTTTATACCTGGAGACCCTTACACCTATGGCCTTAACCGAGAATTGTTGTCTCGGAGGTTTCTATAAAGATGTCTTCTTGGGTGTAAAACTACCATGGTGCAGTTAGAAACAGCTTATATTAAGTGTTATTTGGAGAAATGGCACTGACATGTCTAACTAAGAGAGAAATGATCCTAGAGGGTTAGCCATTTAAGGTACAGAGGATTCGAGGGAAGAATGAGACCACAGACAGCCACCCCACACCTCTCCAAATCTGTGCCAACTTGGTACCCAGTTGTGTCCTACTCTTTGTAATTTTAATGGGCATTCAGTACATTTTACAATTCTTATCTCAATTGTTATCTTTATCTACAATTCTTACATTTAATCTGACATGATAAATTTTGATAATGAAAGTTGGAGATAGGATGACCTTCCCAGGGACAAGGTGCAAGCAGGATGTGAACTCAAATTACCACCATATTAGCATGCCAAAAAAAAAATTCATATGCTATTGTCTAGTTGTTGAAAATCCAAGGGCATGCTAGCTGTCTGTTACGTCCTGCAATTTTTATTATAACCTTCCTCCTGAAAAATATAAAACGTGCATCTGATTGACAGATGAAATTTTGTTAGTACAGAAATTAGACATGAATATGACAGGTGCCTTTCAACATGCCTTAATTGTTCATGCAAGGCAGATTAACTATCTTGTTTAAATAAAACAGTTGAGATACACAAATGACTATATGGAAAGTTATCTTATTTTTTTAAAATTAATATGCTATACTTTATGGTAACGTTTTGAACACATACAGCTGCAGACAAGGATCAACTGGATGAGCTCATTTACACAAACACACGGCAGGATCAAAGGGGACGTACTGTGCCCAATCTCTTCCTCCAACCTCCCCCAACTTTTACCACAGCTAATCCTAACCAGCCAATTGTGCTCCAGAGCTCCTTGATAATCAGGACCTGTTAGCTAGACCATTAGAAAATTCTGGCTAAGAGGGAAACCTATTTAAGGTATATTGGGGGGGGGGAGACAGGAAGCCAATTCCCACAACATGCAGGAAAGAGGCAAGAGCATTACCACACCGCACTCCCATGGGTTTACCAACTATAAATCCTCTTAGCAACTTTCAGGTGAAAGTTAGCATATAAATAAACTCTAGTAAAGTTAAAGGTTTTCCTTGTGCGAAAGCTAGTCAAATCCGACTCTAGGGGGCGGTGCTCATCTCTGTTTCAAAGCCGAAGAGCCAGCACTGTCCGAAGACATTTCTGTGGTCATGTGGCCAGCATGACTAAACGCCAAAGCACACAGAACACTGTTACCTTCCCACCGAAGTGGTACCTATTTATCTACTTGCAATTTCTTGCTTTCGAACTGCTAGGTTGGCAGGACCTGGGGCCAGAGACGGGAGCTCGCTCCATCACGCGGCACTAGGGTCTCGAACTGCTGAACTACTGACCTTCCAGTCTGCAGCTTACCTCTGAGCCAACGCAATTTGTGATTAATTAGTAATTTTCTTAACAGATTTCAGTAGACACAACATCCAGCCACACATTTCCATTCAATACTCAAAGGTCA
Source organism: Gekko gecko (assembly GCA_029375565.1). Taxonomy (NCBI): domain Eukaryota; kingdom Metazoa; phylum Chordata; class Lepidosauria; order Squamata; family Gekkonidae; genus Gekko; species Gekko gecko. The sequence continues at coordinate 41,182,530 of JAPDNY010000007.1, read as the reverse complement.
TCTAACTTGACCCTATGCTATGACAAGCAAAGGCTTCGTAAGGCCACACGCAGGATCATCTGCGATTCAAGCCAAGGGTCAATGTGGGCAAAAATCGCCCAGGCAGGCAACAGGGACAGAGTAAAATACCAAGTACTCTGAGAGCCCAGAGAACAAGCAGCTTGATTTGTTTGTTTTTTAACAAAAAGAACAAAACCCACAGTGCTGGCAGAAAGAACAAAGGCACAGCCAAGATAGTTTGAATGGGAAAGGAAAGGGTGAGAAGGAAGGGCAAGTTATCACAGCAAGACAAAAGGCTTTGCAAGCTGCATCAAGGAGCAAAGGAGGAACAGGGCAAAAGGCTGGTAGGTAGATCCAAGAAGGCAGAAAGAAAGGTAAGAGGTAAGAAGCAGCGCTTGAGCAGCAGTAAAGTGACAATTATTAGACAGACAATTGATCCAGGCCTGACCCAGAAGCAAACAAAGTAAACTGTTAGGAGCAGGCAGGTGTGAGCAGTCAGGGAGCTGCGGTACAGTCAGTACCAGAATGGAGTTACACTGCTGAGTAGTTTCTTAGGTGGGCAACCATAACCCCTGAAAAACACCATTTCATTTGCACAGCGCGAAAACAACATTTAAGATCGGAATATTCTTTTATATTATTTGTGTTTTTATCTCTCACTCTTACACACAATAGTACTCTTCCCCATTTCTAGCAATGCTCTCTGTAGCAAAAATAGAAGGGGGGGAGCCACGAGAGGTAATAGTGTGGGATACTGAAAAGCACTCTAGAGAGATCCAGCAGAAAGCCCTCCTGGGATCAGTTCCTCTTTCAGCTCCCATCCATTACATATTTTAAAAAACTGTTCTCTGCTCAACATAGCATTGCAAGCCATGCAAATCACTGCACAACAGCACAACTGAACATATTCCCTAATTTACAGGGAGTGGTTCTTATAAATAATTACATCACACTGCTTCCTGCCATTCCATTTCTTCAAGACCGTCATTTCGCTTTTACAAACTAGCATTTGCTGTAATGTACAAGTATTTAAAATTGACAAAGGATTTCCCCTAGGCACATAAGCAGTTTGTTTAGCACTGGGGATGCATTCCGAAAAACCTTCAGGGCCGTTATACTGAGAGACATGGGCTAGAATGTGAAACTGTCAGAGAAACATTAGCATTTTAAAACTCGTGCATATAATGATGTATAGAGGAGTGCAAATTTTGGTTGGCCTTTGTAGCCAAACCATCATGCCCTTTTCTTAATGGGTTGTGTGTGCGAGTGAAGGGGTCTTGTCACAGATGTGCTCAAAAAGCACTTACAATGCCCTTGAAACTCAATGCTAGTGCAGGGACAATCGCCCACGCTCCACAGGTCAGAGCTGGGAATCAAGAGGGGGACTTATCCTCATTGTCACTGCTAGCACTTTGTGTATTGTTTTTAGACTTATTGTAATCTACTGCAATTTTATCTGAGGAACTGTTTATTTGTAGTAATGATGTGAGCCGCCCTGAGCCTGCTGCAGGATAGAAGCCAAATAAATAAATAAATAAATAAATAGTCACACTATCTATTCAGAGGGAAGCAAAATGACCCCTGTGGTGAACACATCTGTGAATTCCAGATTATGTGCACAGTAAATGCATGAAACGTGTCAACACCATCCCAGTGAGAACAAAAACCATGAAAAACAATGACACAAAACCCAGATTTGTAGTGTTTTCTTTAGAATAGCATTTATGAACGCTGATACAGACAGTTTCAAATAGCAGTGGTCTCATGCTACACATGAGAATGCCCTCTGTCAAACAGATTGTTAGCACCTAATCAACCTGTTGCGGGAGAACAGAGGTTGCCCCCAAAGAAGTGATCAGTATAGTCAATAAACTGTTGAGGATTATACACACAGCAGAGATGCATACTTCTCTACCCTCACAGACAGACACACACCATGGTTATGGATAGCTTAGTGTATACATGGGGGCAGTTAACTGTACCATTTTCTCACACAATCATGTAACCATATACATAATCACACCGGGGGGGGGGGAACCGCCTTGGGATTTACATACGTGAACCAGAACTGTGGCTGGAATTCCAAGCCAAGTTACAGTTTTAACCAAGTAGCCTGAATTGTACTAACATCTACTCCTTTCTAATTTCAGATCCACAAAATCAGCAACAGCTGATAGCTTCAGAAAGTGTATCTATAAAACAAAGATTTTTACATTCTTTAGACAAAGATGTCCTGTATGAAAAATGAGTGTCTTTTAAATATCAAGTTAGGATTCCCTTTCAAACAATTTAAATATTGAAAGTTATGAAAATCACTACCACCAATCTGTGATACATTTTAGTGCCATAATGCTCCTGTATAAATCAATGGTGTAATCTCATTTGGACTACTGTGTACAGTTTTGGACACGACACCTCAAAAACGATATTATAGAATCGGGAAAAGTGCAGAAAAAGACAACTAGAATGATAAAAGGGTTGGATCACTTTCCCTATGAAGAAAGGTTAAAGCGCTTGTGGCTCTTTAGCTAGGAGAAAGGACTGCTGGGGGTGATATGATTGAGCTTTACAAAATTATGCATGGGATAGAGCAAGTAGAGAAAGAAATACTTTTCTCCCTTTCTCACCATAAAAGAACTCATGGGCACTCCATGAAATTGCTGAGCAGTCGGGTTAGAACAGATAAAAGGAAGTACTTCTTCACCCAAAGAGCGATTAAAACATGGAATTCCTGGCCACAGGAGATGATGGAGCTACAAGCATGGATGACTTCAAGAGGGAATTGGATAAACATATGGAGCAGAAGTCCATCAGTGGCTATTAGCCACCAGGTATAGATAGGAACTCTCAGTTTGGGGCAAGGGATGCTCTGTGTTCTTGGTGCTTGAAGGGGGTGTCAACAGTGGGAGGGCTTCTAGTTTCCTGGCTCCACTGATGAACCTCCTGATGGCACCTAGTATTTTTGGCCACTGTGTGACAGAGTGTTGGACTGGATGGGCCACTGGCCTGATCCAACATTGGCTTCTCTTATGTTCTTATGTAGTTCTTTGAAATCCATTATTTGCTGACAGTAATTTTTGTTTGACCATCAGCAGCAGGAAACCACCCTCTAATATTTCATATTATTAAAGGTAAAGGTTCCCTTGCTCGAAAGCCAGTCGAATCCGACTCTAGGGTTGCGGTGCTCATCTCCGTTTCAAAGCCGAAGAGCCAGCACTGTCCGAAGACATTTCCGTGGTCATGTGGCCGGCATGACTAAACACCAAAGTGCACGGAACGCTGTTACCTTCCCACCAAAGTGGTACCTATTTATCTACTTGCAATTTCTTGCTTTCGAACTGCTAGGTTGGCAGGAGCTGGAACTAGAGATGGGAGCTCACCCCGTCATGCGGCACTCATGGGTCTCGAACTGCTGAACTACTGACCTTCCACAGCCTGCAGTTCAGCGTCTTAACCACTTGAGCCACCGCAGCTCCTGTTCATATTATTAGAGAAACACAAAATATTGAGCATTTCTGATGAATTTAGCATGCAGAAAGGAAATACTTCTACCAGAAAAGGAGTACAAATCAGTGCATATTTGCAAAACAAAAACAAAGCAATACAATTAGGAGAAAGTTTTAATAAAAGAACCTACAACTGTGAAGAGTTTCAGCTAAGCAATATAATGCCACAATGCAGTGTAATGGTCTCATTTGAATAATTAATTATATTCCACTTACAAATAAGGTTTTTAAAAACTTGCTAATAAGCATTCCACTCATCAGGACACCCTGTACTAATACAGCAATATTATAGAACACAAATGGAGGCCTGTGACAAATCACAGGCGGGGTTCCCCCCCCACCCCCGCTACTGGCTCTTCTGCCTTCCTCTTTTGCTCCTCATACCCAAGTCAGAGGAATCCAACATTTCTTTTTACTTCTTCCTCATCCCCCTTCTGCCATCTCCTTCCCACATGCTGTTATATCATCTACCCCTGCCTCCCAACCACATTCAGCAAACCTTAGAATTGCTGTGGCAACCTACAATGGTAGCTGCCCTGCCAATGCAAAAAAAAAAAAAAAAGTTGTTTCATGAAGACAGATTTTTCTGCTATCCTGGGGATCTCCCCAGGTATGAAACATCTGACACTACAGTCAATGGCTATTGGCAACTGGCACGAGGACCAATACTTTGCCATTACATACAGTGATGCTCAAGAATGGATAGGTTGGATCCAATGACTGCAAATGCAAGAGGACTTGGGAAAGTTCTGTTCCATATCCTTCCCTTCCTGCTGCAGCAGACCTTTAGGAACAGGGTGCAAGACCCAGGGGTCATTTCCTGCCAGAGCATGTCAGAGCAGTGCTCCAGCAGTAAGGAGTCCAGGGGCGAGGGCCCCCCACTACCTGGGGGGATTTAAATGTCTTTCTTTCCTGCCCGATCTTCTCCGTGGGGCACCTGGAGAAGATCGGGCAGGGAACCCAGGCATGTCTGCCTGCCCGCCCTTTCCTTTCCTTCTTCAGCCAGCCTGCCATGGCAGGTTGGCTGGGGAGAGGAAGGGGAGGTGGGCAGACATGCCCCCCTTTCCTCCTGAGCCTCTCCACTTTGGCGGAGAAACTCAGGGAAGTGGGGGGGGATTTAAATGCCTTTCTTCCCCTTCCCCAGATGGGGAAGGGAAAGGCATTTTAAACATGCCTGGGTTCCCCGCCCGATCTTGAGAAGGCAGGGAACTCAGGCATGCTTGCATGCCTGCCCTTTGTCAGGGGGTGTGGTATACGCAAATGAGCTCCTGCACCTCTTTTTCTACGAAATGACCCCTGGCAAGACCTGCAGGGTACCTGCAGAAGAAGGGAAAATCACAGACAGAGGAATGTAATAGAAGCTCCAAGAAGGGGCACAATCATGTGAAATGTAGAAGCTCTACCCACTGAATGCTGCAACAGTTTGTCAATAGTTCCTACATACAGGTTAGGATTTGAAGACAAGCATTAAAAAAACCCTTACTTTTCTGCTATTAATGACTACCCAATTGCCATTGTATTGCCAGCCAACTCATAATGTAGACAGTCTTTCGAAACCCTTGCATTTTACTATCCTGGATAATGCTGGCAAACTCTCTCCTGTCTGAGACTCACCTAATCTCTCTGTGCTGATCCATGCTTTGTAGCCTACTTTGTAATTTGTTGCATAAGCCATCCCTTAGTCTTCTGTTCTATTTATCATGTTATTTACAACTCTTCTTTTTGGGAAAATTTGGAAATTTTAGGTGAACACAGAGAAACTGGCTGGTTGGCTAGTACAGCTCTTAAGCACTGTTCCAACTGTGTAGCACTGCCATTGGAAAAGACAGTTGATAGTAGCCCTGTTCATATTACAGTGAACACATGTACAACCTGCATGTACATGCCATACATCTGTTTGTCAGAAAGAATCAACACATGTTCACTTTGTATCTTATAACAGGATCAATACCTGGATAAATGCAGGGTTTGTATCATGCATGCACCAATACATGCACTGAATATAGCATAAAAATTACTCAATACATGCATTAAAAAGAATCCAATTTAGAGCACTCCCGGACAAGGTCTACTGCCAGTTGAGATGCTTGGGTGGCAAACCTAGGTATAAATGAAGTAAACAAATACAATATTTTTTAACCTATGTGCACTCATATTAAGCTGAGTGTTCTCAATTCACGATTTGCATAAGTGGAATCAAGAAAAGCACAAAGCAAAGAATTCTAGCTGGCTTGCCCAAGAAACTAGAGAAAGTCAAACCTGTATCACACATCTTCCTGAGGCACTAAATTTCTCAGTTGGGTAGATGCTTGCTGGACAGAGTTGAACAAGTGGCTATAGGGACTGGTATCTTCAAGCACAATCTATAAGAGAAATCTGAATTTTACTAGGTTTTGATGGCATAATTAGTGGGTTGTTCTAGTGCTCTATTTAGGATTGAGTTCTGAATCTTCGTAAGCTGCCTCATGTTTCAAGGATGGGTGGAACAGAAACTTAAGTGTCCTGATGGAAGTACTGAGAGCATATCTTAATGAGCATATCCTTCTTATGATACACAAACATAAATGCAAATCCCTTAACAATGAAATGAAGCTGCTATAGCCCTAAAATATTTAACTTTCCAGTGGTCTTGAGCTATGCACACTTGGCGGGGGGAGGGGGGGAACTCGAATATTAAGGGAGTTTTATTCTCCCAAGGATAATAATGACAATATTATGGCCATAAACCCTGACAGCTAATAAAGCATTTAACTATTTCACTTTCCCTCTATGGAAACATAGCATTAAAATACCACATTTAATATTTTAACACAAGAATAAATCTGTTCAATAAGTGTATTAAATCTAACAGTTTCATTTGTACCTGAATGTCAACGCGGTTTACTTTTTTTTAGTTTATAGCTATGAGGTGTTCTGAGAAGCAAAACAATTCTAGAGCAGAAAGAGGACGCCGGGGGTGGGGGTGGGTGTCCCCACAACCTAATGAAGATGACCTACTTTTGTGTGTGCATAACATTCATCTTCCAGCATGGAAGGTTATTGCAAAAATAAGATTACCTGTATGATAAATCCTCTATAATTACCTGCAAGTGCCTTATTTTTCAGGGCAAAGAACGTTTCTGATTAGTGGTTGCATTTCACATACTCTGCAGATGACTAAACATATATTTAGATATCAACTTTGGACATTTTTAGTTCAAATCAATTAAGACTGGTGGGGGGGGAATCATTCCCTTCTTGGCTGCCTATATTTTTCGTTTAATCCTGGTCAGTGTAAGACCTTATTACAAGTAATTTGTCATTATAAGTCTGAAGAAAAATGCTAGCCTCACAATTTTTGTCATTTCCCCCCCTCACTTCCCTTCAGGCTGTAACTGTTGATGGGCTTTATGGAAATATAAATTCAATCAGCAGCTGCAAATTTCATGAGACGTCCATCTTCATGCTGAATTTGTTACTGAGTGTCAAAACAATCTGCGGATTCCTCCCTGATGAAACACACATTGAATTGTAAATTTCTGCAATTTTCTCATGTTTGAATTTTAGGTGCACAAAAACAGGACCAGTGCACATATCACATCTATCAGCCTGGGACAGGTGATTTCTCTTCATAGTATTCAAAGAGTTAAATTAAAGAAAAACCTATGAAAATGACGTTTTTTTTTAAATGCAAACGTTAAACTGCATTGTATTTTCTATTCCACCCAGAATAGTAGGGCGCTTCAATTTATTTTAAAAGCTATTCAAATAAGCTATGCACTGGGTCTACTGCTGTCATTGTTCATTTAATAGCATCTTGCAATGATTAAAATCCAGAAATTAGCTCTGGTTAAAAATTATTTTAAAAAAATACAGTAGTGTCAAAATAGTTTAATATTTGGGTAGAAAAGGTTGAGTTCTGAGGAATAATGGCTGCTGCCTCTTTCTCTTTGATATAAATCTTATTTTTAATTAAGTGTTGGTGGGAGAGAGAATAGGAAAATATAAAATTAATTTAAATAGCTAAAGAAGAGACTGCTAGCTCACAGTTCTAACTGTTCATTGTTCTCCTGGGTGCTTCTAAAAAGACTGCGATTTTCTATTCAAGTTGCTCCTTGCAATAGTTTAAAAAGAAAATGTGTAGTAGACAAGGTATATTATGTCAAGTGAAATATATTGTTTTAGAGCAGAATCTCTCTCTCAAAGGATATTAAATTCAAAATATGCAAAGTGTTGTTTTCTCTTCTTAGTTGTTATTACCACTTCCTGTAGCAGCTATGGGTTTAAACGACTTTTCAGCACTGACACCATCAACTGGAAAATGCTCCCTGTAAAGTTCTTTTCTCATGGCACACAGGACGCAATTGCTCAGACTGTACGGCATGCTGAGCATCTCACCATCTACTTCTTCAGGAAGTGCACAAGACTGCAGGATTCGTGCTCAGAAATGTGTGGATGCACCTTATGTATGAACCGGTACCTCTTATATAATTAAGCCACCCCAAGTCCTGGCAGTGAAACAGATCCAAGTGCCACTAGCATCACAGAAGTCAGGGCAGCTAAAAATGTACCACCCAGGTGGAAGCATCAACTCACAAAAACCTCCATGTTAGTCCAGCAGTTCTAATTTCCAATGAAACCAAGAAGGACCAGGAAGCAAAATAACCTGTGGAGCCTACTCCGATCTCACAGAAGTTTTTAATTTATTTAGTATATTTTAATCTTACCATTTCCTTAAGAAGGTCAGGGCAGTGATTCATCCTCTTTTTCAGTTTTATTCTCACAACAGCCTATATTATTATGGAATGGTTCGGGAAGCTGCTTTAATAAAAAGAACAAAAAATAGACTACTCCACTGTTCATGCTATATATTATCTGTTTGAATGCATTATCCTGCTCAAACCACATTGTTTTCTACTTCTGTAATACCATTTTCTGCATTGTTTTATATACCACGTCTATTACTTTTAGCTTTGTTTCAATTTTTTGAGATCCCAGTCCTATTGCAACACTTACAAGATGTCTCAATCTATTGACAGCATTGACTTACTCTGTGTAATCCACCTTGCGTTTGAAGAGGACAGCTGGGCTATAAAGTAAATAAATTTTTAAAAATAAACTCTGTAAATTAGAATGGCAGAGCGTCAGAAAGAATGACTGATCCAAGATCACCCGATAGTTTGTGATAAAACAGGCTCTGAACTGGGGTTTCCCCAGGTTGAATTCATCACTCTAACCAGTAAATTACTCTAAAAAGGATCAACTTTTTAAAATGTAAGAACATCCCATTCTGCCATCCTTATATATGCTTCACAGCTCACTATTGCAAGACTCAAACATCATCTATTCGAGAGCTCTGACAACTACAACAGAAGATTCAGTATTAGAACAATTTCTTAGGACTCTTCTCACAGTCAACAGCATGAATCACAGCAAATTCTTCATATTTACTTAATTCCATTTTGCTGCTTATAAAAGTTACTCAGGAAAAGCCCCCAGAGAGGCTATTCCACTTCCAGCTCAGCTATCGGTGGTATTTGACACCTCAGATCAGTTTCTTGGCTGTTATTTCCTTTTAGAAGGCAAAAAAGACCACCAAACTCACAAGATCATACAACAGCTACTGCCTGCAAGTTGCTTACTACCCACTTCCATACAGAAAGGCACCCTTTTGACCAAATACAAAATCTAAAATTTACTAGTGCTTTAAAAAAGGGGTTTAGAGCAGGTTGTTAGGACTGGGGTTACATGGCTATGCACAAACTGAGTAAATCCTTATTCTAGCTCAAGGCTCTCAAAAGTCCTGGCCTTGGAGTCATCTGCATTGTATGGGCAATGGACTGAGGTTGGCCACACTGGGCCACAAAAAGGGGAACTTATCAAATACCTGGCAAGCTGCAACATAGGGATGAAAAACTTGACAGGCATCCTCTACTCGCCTGCAGCAAAGCAGTCATTTGATTGCTTACTTATTTGCACAGGTTGACAACTGGTGTATTACATGGCAAGAAAACAAGATCTTTGACTCCCCACCCTCTACTTCCCTCAAGGCCAGATAATATGTAATTTGTTAAAGGTTGTAAATCATGCTAGCAACAAAGCTAATAATTAGGTATTTGCAGGTTGTACGATGAAGAAAGAAAAATCAATGGGATCACCACTTCATATAATATTGATTTATTTAATTATTTATATACTACTTTTCTCCACATTAGAGAAAAGTAGCTTACAAGGAAACACAAAGATAATTCTGGACAAACAGCCAACCAACAACAACACTGCAACAAACACAGTAGAACTCCAACTCCTGGGCTAGCCTGGAAGCCATTAGTCTGGCTCACTTGGGGCCATTAGCTGTAAGCCACAAGCTAAGGGACCTTTGGTCATGCCCAGGCTCACATACCTGTAACAGAATGGGGAATAAAAGATCACCCCAGATGTTGCGCTGCTCACAACCATGCCCCAAAGATTCTCCTTCCCTGTTAACAATAAACATTCTATGTATAAATATCCCATTCAGAGGGTGGCAAAATATCTAACATGCCCCAATGTCATAAGGCTGGGGGGAATGGGCAGGTTGCCCACTCCTAGGCAATGAAAGTTTGTGTTTCTTAACACCTTAATACCCTGCTACTTCAGCTCAGAGACTTCTGCAGCTGTCCAATGACTTCTACCATTATGCTTAAACATTGGAGGGGGGGGACAGGCTAGAGGGGTAAAGACAGACATCTACCTTTGATGCTTTTCAATCGGGCTTCATTACTGGGTTTGGGACAAAGATAGTTTTAATAGCGCTTGTAGATGTTCTCTTTCAGATGAACAAGGGAATGCACCAATATTGGTGGTGTTAGATCTGTCAGCAGCTTTTAATATGGTGGACTGTGTGATACAGCTGAGACACCTGTAAGGTGAGGATTTTTACATTTAGATGGGCTAGATTTTTAAAGAAATCTTTAAAATGTATTTTTTCTGTTTTATTCTGAAAAAAGGGAAATCTGAGAAGAAACTGTAATATATGCAATAGTTACTTGCCTATCATACCTTAACTTATTTTACTGATTTAAGAACACAAAATTTATCATTCGTAACTCACTCAGCAAATAAAATTGTACTATTTGAGTATTTATGGAATGTAAAATTATGAATATGTTCATTTTTAACAAAATTTGCCAAGGAAACCCAATAGTTGAGAAAGAATTGCAAACTGATGTACTCTATGCTATCATAGTACATGTATCTTTAATTTTTGCCAGCTAAGAGGCAGAAAAAGATGAATGTAGAAAATGAAAGCAAGTATGTTATTTGGACAGAAATTTTCTCACAGAGTCACAGTAGTAGGACGGACGGCATGTTTGAATATTAAGCAAAAGGAGAACACTGAAAAGACTAAACTCTAACAATATAATATCCTTACACACATTATAACTTCTTAATTATTGCCAAAAGTATTTACATTTAAACAAAAAATCTTGAAAATCGTGTATATGCCTATTACATATGCGCTTTTTTCAGCACACCCCTGAATTTCCCAGCTTTTCTGCTAGAAAAACTGAAAAAAAAACTCACAGAAAAAAACAGGGCCCCCCCTTTCCTCTTTTCTCCCAGGGCTTCAGGTCCCGACTTTGGGTAGAATAGTAGTTGGTTCCAGTCTTTCCTATCTGACCACTTAAAAATGGTTTCAGGGTGGATGTTGAATCATTCCCTTGGGAGCTGACATGGCAGGTGTCATAAGGCTCTGTGTTATCTCTCATGTTGTTTAATATCTATCGAGGCCCTTTAAAAGGGCTCAGCCACAGTTTTGGAGTAGGCTGTCATCAATAGGCTAAGGATGCCCAGCTATATATTAGGGGTGTGCATTTGGATCTACCCTGAGCAGAAGATATATCTGAGAAATACCTCATCAGTATTTTTCGGGTATATTTCGGCATCCCAAAGGTATCCAGGTTTTCTCGGGAAAACAAAAATATTCCTGAAAAGAACCTGGATATATTCAGGAATTATTGGGCACATCCAAAAACAGCAGATTAAATGAAGGTGATGCTGGCTAGAAAGGCTGCTGTGCTAAACATTACGACTCATCTCCAGCCAACATCCTGCCACGGTGACAGAAATGAATACTTGGTGCTGCTCAGGAAGGATCAAGCCACAAGCTTAAAATTGGGGTCTTGTCTAATGCATAGAATCATAGAATGTTAGAGTTCGAAGGAACCTTGCAGGTCATCTAGTCCAACCCCCGCACGCTGCAGGAGCATAGCCAAAAGACAGCCATACAACATACCCGAAAGATGATCGTCTAGCCTCCACTTGAAAACGTCCAGCGAAGGAGCATCCACCACCTCCCGAGGCAGTTGGTTCCACTGCTCAACCACTCTTACAGTTAGGAATTTTCTCCTGATATCTAGTCGGTAATGACTCCCTTGTAATTTCCACCCACTAGATCTAGGCTTGCAATCCAGAGCAAGAGAGAATAGTTCTGCTCCTACATGACAGCTCTTCAAATACTTGAAGACTGCAATCATGTCCCCTCTAAGCCTTCTCTTTCTCAGGCTAAACATACCCAACTCTTTCAGCCTTTCCTCGTAAGACTTGGATTCCAACCCTCTCACCATCCTGGCTGCCCTCTTCTGGACACGCTTGAGCTTGTCAACATCCTTCCTAAAGTGTGGTGCCCAAAACTGGACACAGTACTTCAGGTGACGCCTGACCATAGCAGAATAGAGTGGAACTACCACCTCCCGTGATCTGGGCACAACGCTTCTGTCAATGCATCCTAAGATTGCATTAGCTTTCTTTGCAGTCACATCACACTGTAGGCTCATGTTTAGCTTGTGATCAATCAGAACACCTAGATCCCTTTCACATGTGTTGCTGTCAAGCCAAGGCCCTCCCATTCTATATCTGTGCCTATGATTTTTGTACCAAAGTATAAAACTGTGTACTTATCTCTACTGAAATTCATTTTATTTGTCTCAGCCCACTGTTCCAGCCTATCTAGATCATTTTGAATCCTGACTCTGTCTTCTTCAGAATTAGCAATCCCACCCAGCTTTGTGTGATAAGTATCCCCTCTATATCTTCCTCCAAGTCATTTATAAAAACATTGAACAACACCGGGCCTAGGACCAAGCCCTGTGGCACTCCACTCGAGACTTCCCTCCACGTAGACACAAAGCCATTCACAAGGACTCGTTGGGTATGATTTTTCAACCAACCATGAATCCATCCAATGGTGGCACCATCCAGCCCACCATCCAGCTTATCCTCAAGGATATCATGACAAACTTTGTCAAATGCTTTACTGAAATCTAGATACAATATATATCCACAGCATTACCAGAGTCAACCATTTTAGTAACTCTGTCAAAAAAGGAGATAAGTTTGGTCTGGCATGACTTATTCTTGATAAACCCATGCTGGCTACTACTAATTAACTCATTCCGTTCAAGGTGCTTACAGACAGAGCGTTTGATAATCTGCACTAGAATTTTTCCAGGTATTGATGTCAAGCTGACAGGCCTGTAATTTCCCGGGTCCGTCTTTTTCCCCTTCTTGAAGATCGGGACAACATTCGCTCTTCTCCAGTCTTCCGGCACAACACCAGTACTCCAGGAAATCTCAAAGATTAGAGCCAGAGGCTCTGAAATAACATCTGCAATTTCTGTTAGCACCCTGGGACGCAAGCCATCCGGCCCTGGAGATTTGAAAGTATTTAAGGCAGCCAGATGCTCTCTAACCATTTCCTTACTTACTCTGGACTGGCAGTTCCTCCTTCCTTCATATGCCCTGCATTCTTCAGTTTGTATACAGCTCGCCTTATGGTTAAAGACCGACACAAAGTAAGAGTTGAGTAATTCCACTTAGTCTTCATCCCTTGTTAAGGCTTGACCGTCTTCCCCTAGCAATGAGCTTACCCCATCCCTGTTCTTCTTTTTGCTCTGAACATAGGCATAGAAACCTTTCTTGTTATCTTTAGCATCCCTCACAAGCCTCAGCTCCATCTGCACTTTAGCTTTTCTGACACCATCCCTACAGATTCGAGCCTGCTTCTTGTACTCACCCTCAGTAATCTGACTCTCCTTCCATTTCCTGTACATTTCCCTTTTCAGTCTCAGCCCTTCAGAGAGTTCCTTGTTCAGCCACATTGGCTTCATTACCCATCTCCCACCTTTCTTTCTTACTGGAACAGTTTGGGCTTGTGCCTTAAGGACTTCATTTTTCAGCATCTCCCATCCTTCCTGTGCAGATTTCCCCCTCAGCATTTCCAGCCACAGGATCCTACCTAATATTTCTCTGAGTTTTTTGAAATCAGCTTTCCTGAAGTCCAGGATACGAGCCCTACTAGGTCCTGGTTTCACATCGTTCTCTATATCAAATTCCAAGCTGACATGGTCATTATTCCCCAACGTTCACTTCATCAACCAGTTCTTCCCTGTTAGTCAGGATTAAATCTAGGAGAGCAGATTCTCTGGTTTCCACCTTCATCTTCTGAGAGATGAAGTTGTCCGCAAGACTGTTCAAGAATCTGCGGGATGCCCCATGTCTAGCAGAGTTAGATTTCCAGCAAATATCTGTAGTTGAAATCTCCCACAACCACAACATCCTGTCACTGTGAAAGTTTAGCAAGCTGTTGTACAAATGCATCATCCAGTTCCTCCAGCTGGTTCGGAGGTCTGTAGTATACCCCCACAATGATATCCCCTTCTTTTTTCCCTTGCTCTAACCTTACCCACACACTTTCAACAGGGCAACTCTCAAAATCCTGAATTTCAGTGCAAGTGTATTCATTCTTAACATATAGTGCCACCCGACCTCCTTTTTTGTTTATTCTGTTCCATTTTAACAAGGTATGTCCTTCAATCGCTGTGCTCCATATACAAGACTCATCCCACCAAGTCTCATTGATACCTACCAGATCATACTTACTTTCCAATATTTGAAGTTCAAGTTCCTCCTGTTTATTTTCCATACTCTGTGCATCAGTATAAAGACATCTCAAATTACAGACATCCTTTCCTACTAAAGGTCCCTTTGAATTTACCTGAAAATTACTGAACTCACCTCTTTCCTGCTCATTTATTCTCTGGTCACTCCCTTTCTTGAACTTAGTGTTGGAGATGCCACACAACATCAGGCTTTATCTTCCCAGCCCCAGTTTAAAGCCCTCCTGATCAGGTTCGCAAGTCTTCCAGCAAAGACATTCCTTCCATTCTTTGTAAGGTGCACCCCATCGATCGCCAACAGTCCTTCATGTTGGAGGTACATACCATGGTCCAGGAAGACAAATCCCTCTCAACGGCACCATCTACGTAACTAGCCATTCACCTCCAGTATCCTGTTCTCCCTTCCAGCTCCATGGCCCTCAACAGGTAAAGTGGAGGAGAACACCACCTGTGCCCCCAGATCTTTCACCTTCTTGCCCAGAGTCTCATAGTCTTTGGAGATGCTGCACATAGCAGAATACATTTGGGATCCCTATTTCACCTGGGTGTTACTTCACATAAATTCTGCTTTATGTCATGGAGAGGCTTCCAAACGTTAGTGATCTCTTGCAGCTGTCTGGGAACAAATCTGAGATCAATGTGACTCAGACACATAAGTCCCAGGGTGTGGTTGGAAGGTCCCTTCTTGGATGCACACCTTAATGTGATGTGAGGGGATTTGTGTTCATGTCAACAGAGGCAAGAGCAATACCAGAAGGAGTTTACACTCTGTCAAGAGGCTAAACTCCTAGCAGAGTCACTCATGGCAGAATGGTTACAGATGGAAGACACCGGGCTAAGATGCATCCACCCCCTTCAGGAATCAACGGCCATATCAGCAAAAGAGAAGAGAAAATTCCAATGATGATGGAGGCAGTGGAGTTCCTGAAGGGTACCTACTTAGTAGCAGCAGTAGAGCAGGTGACACTGTCGGAGGATCTGTCACGGACAGTGGCAGTGACACTTCAGCTAACTCTAGTTAGTTCCATGCAAGAGGAGGAGGAGGAGGAGAGGAAGAAGAGATTGGATTTATACCCTGCCCTTCACTACCCGAAGGAGTCTCAGAGCGGCTTACAATCTCCTTTCCCTTCCTCTCCCCACAACAGACACCCTGTGAGGTAGGTGGGGCTGAGAGAGCTCTAAGTATGTAGGGTTGCCAGCTCTAGGTTGGGAAATTCCAGCAGATTTTGCAGGTGGTTCTTCAAATATTCTTCTTTGAAGGGATCTGTCATCCTTTAATCTCTTCTGTATAGTTCTTCAGTGTATTATTCCCATCTTTTCTATATTCTGTCCTGTTCAGTTGATGTATTTCCATGTTGATTTTCCAGCATGCTCAACTGTGCTTTAAATTTCCCCTTGATTTCTTGGATCTTGTGGAACAGATCTCTTATTCATCCTTTCTTTTTTTCTTGTTCACTTCTATTTCTTTACACCAGTTATTATAATAGTTCTCTTTGTCTCTATGTGCCACTTGCTGACACACTGCATTTAGACTTCTGATTCTATTTCTGTCACCTTTTACTTGAATGATGGTTATGCTGATAAGCTTTCCATGAGGTCTGATTTATAGTATTTGGTCAGTCTTTGGATTATCGCCCCTGACTACCTGTGCTACATCTTGCCTCACTATTAGAGCTACTCCATTTCTTCTTTGTCTGTCAATTCCTGAGTAAAACACTTTGCAGTTTTCTGACTGAAAATGTCCTAATCGAGTCCACTTAAGTTCACTCCCAAGACTGCAATGTTTAAACGTTCCATTTCTCATTTTACTATTTTAAGCTTACCTTGATTCATAGTTCTCACGTTTCAAGTTCCTGTTATAGGTATTGAACAGCTTTGAAATTTCCTTTTGCATCCATTCATATTAACAACTGAATGTCCTTTTTGCTTTAATCCAGTTGCATCATTAAGCATAGTGTTACTAGTAGGGTTGCCAGTCTCCAGGTGGTGGCTGGAGAATTACAACTGGTCTCCAGGTTACAGAGATCAGTTCCCCTGAAGAAAACAGCTGCTTTGGAAGGTGGACTCTATGGCATTATACACCACTGAGGTATACCCCATCCCCAAACCTCTCCATCCCCAGGCTCCTCACCCAAAATCTCCAGGAATTTCCCAACCCAGAGCTGGCAACTCTACATATTTATTTCAGAAGAATACCAGCTTTTTCCTGTGAAATAACATGGAAAGTTATGGTCAGTTTTAAAAGAAATGGGTATACCACAAAATCTGATTGTTTTAATGAGCAACCAATTCTCTGGACCAGAAACCACTGTTAGGACAGAATATGGAGAAATAGGATGGCTTCCTTGTGACAAAGGTGTCAGACAAGGATGTCTTTTATCTTCCCGTCTCTCAAATATATATGCAGATCGTATAATAAGGAAAGCTGGATTAGATTTAGATGGAAATGGAGTGAAAATTGGTGGAAGGAACACTAACAATTTAAGCTATGCTGATGACACCACATTACTGGCAGAAAATAGTGAAGACTTGAAACAAGTACTGATGAAGGTTAAAGCAAAAAGTGCTAAAGGTGAACATCAAGAAGACAAAAGTAATGACTTCTGGGGAATTACACAACTGTCAGGGCTGACGATGAAGAAATTGAAATTGTTAAACATTGGTTCAATCTTCAACCAAAAGGGAGAATGCAACCAAGAAATCAGAAGGAGTCTGACACTTGGAAGGGGAGCTGTGAAGGAGCTAGAAAAGATCCTTAAATTTAAGGATGTGTCACTGTGACTAAGATCAAAATAACTCATTCTATAGTATTCCTCATTACTATGTATGGGTGTGAAAGTTAGACAATGAAGAAAGCTGACAGGAAGAAAGTTGATTCCTTTGAAATGTGGAGCTGGAGGAAAGTTTAAGGATACCATGGACCACAACAAAGACAAATAAGTGGGTTCTAAATCAAATCAAACCTGAACTCTCCCTAGAAGCTAAAATGACCAAACCGAGGCTCTCGGACTTCGATCACATTATGAGAAGACAAGAGTCCCTGGAAAAGATGATAATATTAGGAAAAGTGGAAGGAAGCAAGAAAAGAGGAAGAAACAACATGAGATGGAGTGATTCAATCAAGGAAGCCACAGTCCTCAATGTGCGAGACTGAGTTTGCGAGGCTCTTAATGACAGAACACTTTGGAGGTCATCAGTTCATAGGGTCACCATAAGTCAGAAGCGGCTTGACAGCACTCAACACACGCACATGGTTGGAAGGCATGTCACACAGAGATCTTGCTGAAACTGCAGGCCTGGAGCTGGTCAGTGCTTGAATGGGATACCTCCTGGGAACTCTCTGCACACTGTTCTGAATTCCGTGGAGGAAGATAGGATATAAATACAATGTCAATAGCAATAGTATGTTTATTGCAGTCAAAGACCATAATACAGCAAACAGAGTTAATGTAACAGCTATCAGAATAAAATAATATATCCTGTGGCAGTGTATGTTATAAAACACTAAAACAGGATATAAAAACAATAAATAAAACAGATACACACATTACACACATCATACTTGGTAAGATGGGGTGAGTTGTAGAAAGCACAATAGATTAATATTAACCATTTCACCCCAAGCCCATTCTAGAAATCACTTAAAATAAGCATACATGGATTTATCTTAACTCTACCTGTGTGTCTTTAGAGAACAGCATAACTACTTTTTTTTTGGGGGGGGGCGTGATAGTTGTGTGCTTACAGGTGTCCACAAAACAGGAGAGAGCAAATTACAACAAAATAAAGAGATGTGAAATAGAAAACAACCAGTGGCTAGCATGACCATTCATTTCCCCCCCCTGAATGTGAATCAATATTGATAACGTAAATCACTATTGATATTTCTACCAAAACTGCTCTGCACCCTCCTGACACATGGCTCATTATTTGATATTTAATATACTTTTCTGATGAAGGAAGCTTTGGCTCTTGAATGCTTATACCCTGGAAGTCTTGAAGGTCTTTAAGGTGTTACTGGACTTGAAATCTTGCTCTGCTACTGCATTCCAACATGGCTACTCTCCTGCAAATTTTCTAACCGATGTATTTCAATTCCCCCCTTTTTTTGAAGCCACTCTGAGCCTTTATGAAATGTATATTTTTCCAATATCTGGTTGAAGGTGAAATTATTCCTAAAAGTAAACACTATCAGGAGTTATTGTATTTTTAAACCACTAAGGTACTCTATAGCTTGATATTGAAATTATAACATAACAACTGTCAGTAATACAATTGACATAATCTTCGTTACTTAAATGATTTGTTGAGTTATCTAAATGAAGTTCACTGTTTAATTGTATTCTTTTTGTACATTACATCTCGGTTTTGCTCTTGTTTCTTGGGGGAAAATAACAATAAAAATTTAATTTTTTTAAAAAATGTATCTTTTCAAAATTAAGAAAAGGCACTTGGCTTGGCCTTCATACAGCCAGGCCTCAGGGTTACCCTGGTTCTCTTTTACTTCTAATCCAACATCAGGGATGGGAAGAATACTCCCCCACGTGGAGAATCTGAGCATATATGAGCTGCACCCTAAACTTGAGCCCCTGAAGCACTTGTCATCTCTTGCAGACTGATGAGCAATCATAGTCTCCTGATGCATCATTCAATTCTGGCTAAACACTGAAATAGGATATTGCAACAAGCAAGTCATATAGCCTTAGTATAAACAAATTTGGAAACATTACCGAGTCAGTGAGTTTCGGCACTGAAATCACAACCCTTTTCAATATGTGTGGAGTGGAGAGAGTGGTGAGAGAGAGCTTTTTCTTCCTGCCCCATAACAGTAGAAGGAGGAGTACCCAGTGAAGCTCATGGGCAACAGGCATAGGAGAGACAAAAATAAATATTACATAACTCAACAAGTAATTAAATTGTGGAATACGCTGGCTAGTGGAGGTAGCGATCGCAATGAATATAGATGGCTTTAAAACGGGGTTAGACAGACGCATGGAGGATAGGTCCATCAGTGGCTTGAGTGAGTGAGTAAAGAGAATCTCCATATGAGACAGTAAACCTCAGATCCTCCAGGCTCTTCCTGTGTTATGTTTCTATGCAGAGCAAAGTATACCCAGCACTGGGAAGCAAAACAAAAATATGAAAATATCCTGAACAACTATTGCATTAGCGCT
Source organism: Gekko gecko (assembly GCA_029375565.1). Taxonomy (NCBI): domain Eukaryota; kingdom Metazoa; phylum Chordata; class Lepidosauria; order Squamata; family Gekkonidae; genus Gekko; species Gekko gecko. The sequence continues at coordinate 41,162,931 of JAPDNY010000007.1, read as the reverse complement.
CTATTTTAGCACACTGATGGATGCAAATCCACATTGGCGGTTCACAGTTCCACAAAATCAACACATTACTCTTCTAAAACCCTTGCACCCCCAAATTCCACAACGAACTTTTTGGCTAAGAGTCCTGGCATTGGCATATCCTCCTGGGGAAATACATGTGAAACTTTCTTGTATTTCCATTTCGTCAACAAGCATTCATTTCTCCACTCTGCCAATAACAGTTCCACTACGCTATACAGAAACTTTCAGCTGCTGATTTGAATAGAAGAAAAATCAATGCAGAGACCAGATTGCTTTCTATTGCTCAGTTTTTGCAAAGACTGCATACAGTCTGGTGCTCTGGACTTCCCTCTACCGTTCACCTCTATATGATAGCCATCCTAATCTGGAATTTGTGGCACATTGAGGAACATGAACAAAATGCATCAAAGCAAGAACATTGCCAAAAGCATGTTGCTTTCAAAGTGCAGAGAACTCTGCTGTTGAAGAGAAGACTGGTGAACAGTTAAGATGTCTTCACTGCCTGCAAAATCACTTAAATAACACATGCTGTAGACTAGAGCAGTGTTTTTCAACCACTGTGCCGTGGCACACTAGTGTGCCGTGAGATATTGTCTGGTGTGCCGTGGGAAAAATTCCAATTTCATCCGTAACATATGAACAATTATAAAATAAAGTATTATTATTTCATAATAAAGTAATTATAAAATAATTTCTTTGTGTTTATTTGATTCCTATTAAAGAGAATTACTTTATATATAGTCAATATAGGCACAGAGTTAAATTTTTTAAACATTTTCTAATGGTGGTGTGCCTCGTGATTTTTTTCATGAAAAAAGTGTGCCTTTGCACAAAAAGGTTGAAAAACACTGGACTAGAGGACGAGAAACTGGAACATTAGAAACCCTCAGGAAACATGCATATTTGTACGCAAATATGAATCAGGCTACGTGTAATTTATCGCTCTAAGGTGAGAGAATAAAGATGTCACTCCAAACACCACCTGTGCTAGACTGCTTGGCACCCACTGAGTGTACCCAGGCACATCTGCAGTATTTGGGAACCACAGGATATTATTTTATCAAGCACGTAGAGGGCACATTCTTTATTGGCAGAGGGAAAAGCCTTACTCAACATCATTAGCTTAGTGGTTAATTTGGCCCTGACCTTTTATTACACAGATATTTCCCAAGTAATTGCTCCTTTCTTTCACTGGAATGCTTTTCTTCCCGTTTGCTCTCTTAAGAGCCCTCAAACATCTTTGAATGGTGTTGTTAACATTCCTCTCCCCAATACTCTGTTAAAAACTCTACAGAATTCTGTTTAGTAACTGCTCTACCCATTTGCTAGATTTTCCCCTACATTATTAAAAAAAACCCTTATCATTTAAGAATATGTAAATTGAATCTATTTAATACCGTCAACGAATATCTCTTCATGATGCCTCAGACTTCAAAGAGTGTGGCACATTTCATTATATTGTCATTTTCAAGATTTCTTTATAGCTTTCAGTCATTTCTAACAATGCATTACATATTTCTATTGAATGAGTCCAGGGCTCAACAATACATAGTTCCATTTCGCCCCAACATTTCTATAGCTTCACTTCCATTTCATTTTCCACCATAAGAATTCCAGAGACTAGTTTGCAAATTCATTTTATGACCAATTTTTCCCAAGTGCATTTTCCAGCATACACTAGCTGTGAGCATCAGAATTATATGAGCATGTTCCAAAGCCTGTGTCTGCTATGTTAAACAATTTTCCCCGTCAGAAACATACTGCACATTAGTTTCACTAGAGTGCCCTTCAATAGTTGCAAGCCATCCAATCAGAACTATTGCTTCAACTATTTAGATTAAAAGTTTTGCCTCTTATCACATACTATGAGTTCTATACCACAGATTCTGGTTCTGGATGCAATTCACAGTGCTTGATCTTACCTTTATGGCCCTAAAGAGCTTGGCACTAGGATACCTCCTCCCATATAGTCCAGCCATCAATTACTTTCTGTGCCCCTACCTGCAGAGCTGAGATGGATGGCAGCCAAAGGCACGGCTTTCTCAGGGATGGTACCTCACCTCTGAAATGCCTTCCTGCTTGAGACTCATTTGGAAACTACCTTAGTCACTTCTTTGCCATGCCAAAATATTTTTTTTTACCCTGAAGGTTCAAAAAAATTTCAGCTAGCTTAATGGTCTGTCTCCTGCCTGAAGATTGTTTTAAGAATATTGTTCTGGCTGCTGAAATTTTTTTCTGCTGCTGTTATGTGCCAGCTTGATTTAATTATTCTTTTTATGGTGCTGTTTTTATGATTTTGTAGTATTGATTTTACTTAATGAATCACCTTGTCCCCAGAAAGCTAGCATATACACACTTTTTGAATAAATAATTTTTGCCCCTTCAAGCCTTATATGTGTGTCCCCCTCCTCCAATGCAAAACTGGACTATGTGCAACTTGTATCATTTGCCTACAGACCTGATCCCTGCCAGTGCTGTGTTGTCACTGAAACACGCAATGACATGGACATGCTGGAGGGGGGAAGTATATTGGTGAAGATTAAAAAAAAAATCAAGAACGTACTAGCTTGGTTCTGGTTACAAAAATAAGAATGGAAACAATGTCTGGTTATCTAGCTCTCTGGGAACACAATGAAGTCTACAAAGATAAATTTTGAACACAGAAACATGGAAGGAACCAAAAGGGTCACTTAGCCTAACCCCTCCACAATGCAGGAAATTTACAACTCCCACCCCACCCCACCCCACTCCCCCAGTGACTCTTGCTCTATGTCCAGAGGAAGTAAAAAAAAACCTCCAGGATCCCTGGCCAATCAGATCTGGAGGAAAATTCCTTCCTGACCCCAAAGTAGCAATTGGGATTACCTTGGGCATATGAGAAAGAGCCACAAGAGCTGAGCACTGGCTCATCCCTTCCTGCTCTCCCTCTTATGATCTGCCTAAAATTCATAGTGAGTCACAGAATCAACACTGCTGTCAGATGGCCATCGAGCCTCTGCTTAAAAACCTCCAAAGGAGAACCCACCACCTCCTGAGCATTCTGCCCTTGTCAAACCGAATACCAAACTGAGCAGACAGAATCAAGGCATTCAAAGAAGGGAGATCATCTGCCTTTGAGCTAACAGTCTTACCAGCAGGTTAATAAGCGTTTTTGGCTGCTATAGTATTTTTAGAGAAAAGAAGAAGAAAGCATGTAGACCATCAGCAGAATATCGGTCAGCTATGCATACTCTGCTGGGCCACCGAGATGATGCAGAAAAAGAGGGGGAGAAATATGTCATTTTAGACAGTTTAAGGATTTTCCCCCCATCTGTTAATCAAAATTGTACCAACAAGGTGGTAGAGGGAGGGGTGAAAAGATAGATTAAGCTGTCAATTTAAGATATGATAATGCTCTTCAGAGCTAAAACATTCCTCTCTGTGACAGCTGAACAGATGGAATTTTTCGGAGGGTTTTTTTTTCCTTTTAAAAAAGCAGACCAGTACCTAAACAAAACTATCCCTAGTTCTAAAGAAGAAAATATATCATTTTAGAAACGAATGTTAACTTTTTAACTTAACAATGATTAAAATGAACAATTACTGCCCAAATGCAAAAGCGTTACACAAACCGTTGATAAATAATAGGTAGACTAGGCACTAAAGTAACAGAGGATGTATTTCATTTATTATTTATTACTGCATTGATACCCACTTGCCTTTCTTCCCAATGGGGTCCCAAAGCTGCCCCAAAGAAGCTTATGTCATTTTCCTCTCCTCTGGTTTATCTTTACAACTGCCCTGTGAAGTAGGCTAGGCTGAGAATGTGTGACTGGCCCAGGGTCATAGAATCACAGAGTTGGAAGGGGCCATACAGGCCATCTAAGCCAACCCCCTGCTCAATGCAGGATCAGTCTGGAACATCCCTGACAAGTGTTTGTCCAGACACTGCTTAAAGACCACCAGTGAGGAGGAGATCACCACCTCCCAGCTGATTCCACTCTTGCACAACTCTTACTGTAAAAACTTTTCCCTAATATCCAGCCAGTATCTTCCTGCCTTAATTTAAACGCATTATTGTGAGTCCTATCTCTGCTGCCAATAAGAACAGCTCCCTGCCCTCCTATAAGTGACAGCCCTTCAAATGCTTAAAGAGAGCAATCATGTCCCGCCTCATCCTCCTCTTTGACAGACTAAACATTCCCAAGTCCCTCAGCCTTTCCTCTCGGGGCTTGGTCTCCAGGCCCCCGATCATCCTTGTTGCTCTCCTCTGCACCTGCTCCATTCTGTCCACATCCTTTTTGAAGTCACGCCTCCAGAACTGCACACAACACTCCAGGTGCAGCCTGACCAAGGCAGTGTACAGCAGGATTATGACATCTTGTGATCTGGATGTCATGCCTCTGTTTGCCTTAGCCTTTTCTGTCACCACATCACACTGCCTGCTCATATGTAACTTTCAATCCACCCTTATCCCAAGGTCTTGTTCACACACAATGCTACTCAGAAGTTTATCTCCCCATCCAGTATGCGTGTTCCTCATTTTTGTTACCCAGGTGTAGAACTTGGCACTTATCCTTGTTAAATTGCATCTTGTTCACATCTGCCCACTTTTCCAGCGTGTTCAGATCTCGGTCTCCCAGAAATCTTCCATGGCAGAGCAAGGAGTCAAACGTGGGACTTCCAGCTCTTTAACCGCTACACTACACTCCAGTTAGACTGTCTCACCAGGTAATTCCTCAACACGACTCACAACAGTTTAACACAAAGGCAGCTCAAAAAAATGGTAAAACCTTGTTTCCTACAAAAAATAACAAAAACTTTGTTTCTACAAAAAATACAGAAGTCACAAAGCTGATTTAAAATCTGTGTCCTTTAAAGCCATGCAGTGTTTTTTTTTTAAAAAAACACCTTAATAGCTCCTATATAGCTCCAAAGGCCGGCTACTGTTCAGATAGGCAAATCTATACACAGGGATGAGCCGTGGCTACAATTTAGGGCTTTCCACATGCAGAAGAAGCATTAGTTTTGCAGAAAACGCTTATTTTAAAAACTAATTTGGGGATATCTATTCCCAAACTCCATTAATAAAATGACAGCAGTGAAGAAACGAGGAATCCCACCGTGCTGCTCAGTAGTGAGGGTGGGGTGTGGGTGGGTGGGGGTGTTAAGTGCCGTCAAGTCACAGCTGACTTATGATGCCCTAGTAGGGTTTTCAAGGCAAGAGACGTACAGAGGTGGTTTGCCACGGCCTGCCTCGTGCTGCCAACATGTGTCTCTGTCCAAGACAAAGAAAGGGTTACCATTTGTGTATGTTAGAGAAAAGCTTAGACTGACCAGAAAGAGTTGTAGATACTGGGAGGTACAAAACCTTTCTGGTGACAGAGTGACCTGAAGGATGGCAAGGGATACCCTTGCAGGGAGCACAGGATCCTCTCATGGAATGGTTAGGGACATTTTTAAAAACCCTAATGGATCAGAACAAGAGTCTTACAGTCTGAAGGACTGTTTTCAACAATAGCCAGAAAGATGATTCCAGGAAAAGTAAACACAGAACAAGGTCCCTCCTCTGATATTTAGAGGTATATTGTTGTTATGCTCCAGTTCAGCGACAACTAGCGTCCACAGTATATTGACCTGACCTGGATGGCCCAGACTACCCCAATCTCACCAGATCTCGGAAGCTAAGTAGGGTCAGCCCTGGTTAGTATTTGGATGGGAGACCAACAGAGTCCAGGGTTCATACGCTGAGGGAGGCAATCGCAAATGACTTCTAAATGTCTCTTACCTTGAAAACCCTACAGGGTTGCCCTAAGTCAGGTGCAACTTGATGGCACTTTCCACCACCACCACCACAGCAATAGATTGTATATGATATACAGTAGACGCACTATATACAGTTTATTGATTGGTCTCTGCTTGACTGAATCTGTCCATTTGTTGTATTTGAAGATTTTAGTTGCTGCCTGGCTTATTCCGAGATGTATTTTTAAAACACTGTAACCCAACCGAATCCTTTCAAGGAGCAAGGTGACCAAAAAATGCCTTAAATCGGGGATTCGCAGCATGGTGCCCATGAGCAACATGGCACCCACTGACACCTTTCCTGACATCTGCCAAGTGTTTTTAGAAAGTGGGCAGGGCCAGGAGGGGCTTTTGCCCAGCAGGGCTATTGGGGGCCTGAAAAATATGTTCAATAGAGTTTCCGCCAGAAGTGTTCAAGAGTTACTTAGAGCTATGCATAACCCCACTCCCTGACTTTTGAGCCAGTTTGGTGTAATGGTTAGGACCACAGACTCTAATCTTGGAGAACTGGGTTTGATTCCCCACACTTCCACGTGCAGCTGCTGGTGCAACCTTAGGTCAGCCACAAGTTCTCTCAGAGATGTTCTCTTAAGAGCAGTCCTCAAAAGAGATCTCTTAGCCCCACGTACTACAAGGTGTCTGTTGTGGGGAAGGGAAGGGAACGGAGATTGTAAACCAGTCTGAGACTCCAAGTGAAGGGCGGGGTATAAACCTAATCTCTTCTTCTTGTTCTTCTTCTCTTCCTTCAGGCTGGCTCCACTTCCTGAGGCATTTTGTGGTTGGTTCCTCCACCTGCAGCAGCCATTTTGTGGTTATACCACCCTTTGTGAGAATTTCAAAGTTGCCCACAGACTTTAAAAGGTTGGGGACCCCCTGCCTTAAATAAACAGAGGAACAAGGGAAGACATTATAAGCATGAACCCAAGGCTTCAATATACCATTCTTGATTTCATAACCTTTCACTCACATTTCTCAATCTTTTTTCTAAATAACAAGTCCTAACATTTGTTCATGAAAAAAATGCTGTTATTCATAGCTTCACTAGCTCTATTCTATTTTTTGCAGAAAGGCTGGCTAGAGTGGCAGAGTACTCTAAATATGGGTGGACGGGGGGCGGGGCTTCGGTTGGTCGATGGCGGATGCTGAGTAGGCTCTCTACCACTTTCGCTTTCCCTCAACCTGGCACAAATAATTACAAAGGCACCGATTTTCGGAAAAGACTATGGGGGGAAAGGGGGGAATAGCACACAACGAGGCGATACACCCCAAAAAATCTCTAAAAGAATATTTTATGCTAGGTCCTCTGACTCAAACAGCACAACAGCAACAGGTAACGGAACACACAATGGCAACGGGACCAACGGACTCCATGCGAGGAGAAGATGTACTAACAAAAAAGAATCTTGAAACTAACCTGAAAACCCTTTCTAACCTGAAAACAGAGCTACTAGAAACACTCAGCAAAATAATAAAACCTGTGGCAGAGCAGCTAAAAGAAATACAGACAACCATCCATGGAGTCTCTCAGACTGCAGATATGGCAATGGAAAACAGCCTCACGAATCAAGAAAACATATGCAACCTGCAGTCACATGAAAACTGGGCGAATGAGACAATTATAACATTAGAAAACTCTCTTCGGGAGAGGCTTTTAAAATTTCAAAGCTTCCAAGAAAAAATAGAGGGAAATACCGACCTCATGGCATTCATCAGTTTGTGGCTAGCAACGACTCTCCGCCTCAAAGACGGTGTAGCCCCCGCAATCGTTAAAATGCACAGACTGGGCTCACTAAACTCAAACAAGAGCCAGGGCCCCAGAGATATCCTGGCAGAGTTTCTAGACACCCGCTCCAAGCAACAGATTCTGAAAGAAGCGAGAATCAATTGTGGGCTCCCCTTCAAACCAGAAAAATAATCATACTCCCCAACCTTTCAGCAGAGACCCTCCAAATTAGGTGCATCTTAAAGCCAGTTTCTGCTAAGCTGACAGAAGCCAACATATGCTACAGATGGGCAAAATCGGGAGCACTTCAGGTATGGTACCAAGGATCTCTGAAACAAGCCACTGATGAGGAATCAGGGCAGATCCTACTACAAGCCTTAAACCTGCCACATAACCAAGAACCAATGCTGGAAAAACTTTACAAAGGAACGCGAAAGTCAATGTCACCTCCTCTGCAATGCAGCAAGATCCCAGTGAGGAAACTGACGCAATTGTCTTAAATATGTTAACTTGTTCCAAACAGTCAGTGTAGGTGCCAAAACTGAAGTAATTAAATAGGTAACTTTGTAAGATTCCTTTAGTTAGTCTTAGGCATGATACAAAGTAACCATTTATCTCTACAATATATTTTAGATTAGTTACATTAAAACTGGGGGGCAGGGGAGACTTGCTTAGCTCTCAATAGGGAAGGGACCTTTAAGGGTGAGGCTTACCAAGCCTGGCACGGAGCCAGCCCATGTATCCTGTGGCTCTTATATTTTTAATAGCTGTTTAGTATGGATGTCCACAGTATTTCTCTTTCCATTACACTTTAAGGGAGGGAAGAGGGAGGGAGAAGAGTGGGGGAGGGAATTGGGTTTGATCAGCTTGAAAAAATGGAGGATAAATCTCATGAGAGGGTAGGGGGTGGGATACAGGTAAATAAATTGAGGATGTTGATTAACTCACTGCATTTGATGTCACCTTATAATGAACTTAAGCATGGACTAGGCTCTATCCATAGGAAAAGAAGAAATGATTCACTTCTATATATCTTTCACTGCTATTTAGAAATGCTGTTCACAGTAATTTATTTTTTATTTCTCTTTAAAGGGGGAGGGAAGAGAGGGAGAAGCGAGGGGGAGGGAACTGGACCTAGTCAATTTGAAAATAAATTGAGAGGACTGAGGTTTTACTATAATGAACTTAAACATACTAGATTCTATCCACAGAAAGGGAAAAAATGATTTATTCCCAACTGGAAGCTATCTTAAGGCATATTGTCTACAGGAGATACATACACCTGTTATTTAAAATTCAATCCAAACCTGTGGTGTACCAGAAACTATTCAAGATGGGAACGACACAATTAATTGTCCATAATGAGGCTAGTTTATCAGCATTGATCTTTTGTCTGATGGCTAAGTGTTTGTTCTTAGATTATAATCCTCCACTTATGAACATCCATGATGAATCCGTCTGACACCAAATTTATATCCCTAAATTGTAGGGGCCTGAACAACACTGTCAAGAGAAAACGCTCTGCTAAAAGAAAAACCAAAGGTGGTGTTTCTTCAGGAAATCCATCTAACTAAAAAGCAATCTGTGATATTCAACTCCCCCAAATTTTCTCAGCAGTTCCAAGCGCATGGAAATACAAAAGCTAGGGGCATAGCTATACTGTTCAGTACTTCATTCCAATATAGTATAGATTTAATTAAAAAGGATCCGCAGGGTAGATTCTTATTTGTGAAAGGAAGCCACCAAGGAAAACCCCTAACTTTCGCCTCTATTTATGTGCCAAACTGTGGCCAGATTGCATTAATGAAGGAGACGTTAGATAAACTAAACCCTTTTAGTAAAGATCCACACATAATTGGAGGGGATTTCAACTTCATATCGGACACCTTCCTAGATAGGTCTCACCTCCACATAGCAGCCCCTAAGCAGGTTAACCTTAGCTCATCTAAACCCACTAAATTGCAAGCCCTAATTAAGCAATACTCATTGTGTGATATTTGGAGGGAAAGGCACCTCAATGAAAGAGACTACACACATTACTCCTCAAGATACAATTCCCACGCTAGAACAGAATATATCCTAGTCTCCTCCTCAATTAGCAACTCATTCCCTTCTGTGGAAATAGGCTCAAGGCTATGGTCGGACCATGCCTGGGTCGAATGTCGCATGAATAATAATAATAAGGGGACACACAACCACTGCTGGAAACTAGACAACAACCTTTTATTAACAGAATCAACTTCAAAAGACATAGAGAAACACATTGTGGAATACTTCAAATTCAATAAGCAGTGCAGAGTCCCCACCCCCATAGTTTGGGATGCACTCAAAGCGGTCCTTCCGGGGAAACTATTTTCTCTAGCTGCCTCCTATAAAAAAAGGAAAACCCAATTAATATCAGACCTAAAGGTGAAAAATCAAACAACTAGAAGACGAATACGTCAAGCAAAAGTATTGGCTTAGGGGCCCCACAATCCATCAAATTGTTGCCCTGGATGGCTAGGGAAAAACGAACTAGTACTATGGTCAGCCACATTAAAAACACACATGGGCAACCACTTTACAGCACCAAAGATATCATGGAATCCTTTTTGCACTACTAGAAAGAACTATACACCACAAATAATCCCAAACATTGTGATATCAAATGCTTCCTCACAAAACACCCACTATGAAATCAACTAACTCAACAACACAGAGAATTGCTTGAGGCCCCCATAACTCCCCTAGAACTACACAATACCATTAAAAACCTTAAGACCAACAAATGGCCAGGAATTGATGGTTTCACCACTGAGATTTACAAAAAATATCTGACACTCCTCACAGGCTTCCTTGCGGACACATGCAACCATATATTACAGGAAGGTGCAATGCTTGAAACATGGAGTAGAGCAAAGATCATAGTAATCCCTAAAAACCTTTAATCTATCTAGAGGCACAAGGCAAGGTTGCCCGCTGTCACCTCCACTGTTCGCCATTGCTATCAAGCCCTTAGCACAGCAATACGGACACATCCAAACATTAAAGGAATCCCAATAGGAACAAACCAGATCAAACTTAGTCTTTTTGCGGACGATATGGCAGTTTTAGCAACTGACCCTAACACTACACTACCAGAGCTAGAAAAGCTCCTTAACTCTTTTGGGGCTATCTCAGGATTACGCGCTAACCCTACTAACATCCAGCTCTACCCTATCTCTTTAACCCATCCCTCACAAGACTTCATAAGAAAGAATTATAAATTCAGAAGGGTAACCAAAACTTGGTGCTATTTGGGCATAGACATCCCACTTCAACTTAGGGACATTATCCTTCACGCGGGAACACCTCGAGGTCATCCTGGATGGAAAAATTCATATCATTAAGGCATTAATCTTTCCAAAATTCTTATTTTTTTCACACAATGCCCATTTCACTTCCTCACCTCCTTTTCAAACTGTGGCAAAAATCATTCACGAACTTTATTTGCAACAAAGCTCCCCCACGTGTTAGCTACAAAACTCTGATTAGACCACTCAAGTACGGAGGCCTTGCCCTCCCGAACCTTAAGGTGTATCGCGAGGCAAAAACACTTTTAGAGCTTATCAAGCATTACAACCGATCTTTTTGTACAGATTGGAAAATGATTGAGAATGCTTATCTTAATAACGTCCCTTTCCAGTCAGTATTATGAGAGATTCCCACTAACAGACCAAAGGGCATAAATAAAAATATATTTCTAGAGAATACATTTAAAATATGGAACATAAAGAAAAAATGCCTGGTCCCAAGAACCTCGCCCATCACTACATTTATCGGACAGTCATGATTCAAGCCAGGTTACCCCTATACAGCCTTTAGCGCATGGAAACAACAAAACATCATGCACCTGTTTATGGTATTGTGAGAAAATGAAATAGTCTCCAAAGCCAGCACTGAACAAAAACACAAATGCTCTATACCCTGGTATGAATACTACCAGGTGAAACACCTGGTAGACAATTTGTGGAAAAGCTCAAACCTCTCAAGACCACTAACTCTCTTTGAAAGAATCTTAAAAATAGACAGATCAGACTTTAAGAACCTTATTTCAGGCTTATATAACGATCTGATCATACAAAGCCCAAATTGTAAGTTAAGCTACCAGACTTTTTGGCAGTCAGACTGTGTCATCTCTCTTACTGACAAAGAATGGGATAAAATATGAACTTAACCATCTATTACCTCCAAGTCCCTACATGTCCAACTACAGAGTTACAGCAAACTACAGAGTTACAGCAAAAATACACATTACAAGAACCTACTTGCCCCTCTGTTGGAAGTCCTGTGGTGGTTACAGGTCATATATCCACTGCTGGTGGTACTGCCCAATAGTTAAGAAATTCTGGATAAAACTCTCAAAAGCCATCAGAAACATCACAGGTTACCACATCCCTCTCTCTCCAGAACTATACTTACTGGATCTATGGAGAGACTCAGAAATCCCCAAATCGCGGAGGGAGTTGATCTCGATATTCCTGACCGCAGCAAAGACAGTCATTGCCAACAACTGGAAGGATAAAAAAGTCCCATCTCTCACTCAATGGTCTGCTAAACCATGGGAATTTTATTCTATGGACAAGCTCTCAGACAAGGTCTCGTCCTTTAACAACAATACCGGTGGTAGTAATTTTCAATTAAAATAGTTTCCATTCTTGGAATATGCCTTTAGCCATGATATGCCTCCAAATTATAATGTACCCGGTAAATTCTTCAATGTTCTTCATTATATGTAATTCTGTTCAAGAACATACTGTTTAAAGGACAACTTGCTGTGTACCTCTTTTTCTGTCTATGTTTACTTTCTACCAGGGGTCTTTTTGGGGGGAGCGCACTGGAACGCAGCTCTGGGAGCTCAGGAGCCAAGCCCCGCCCCCAGCTGGCATCCCGGGGAGTCTTTCAGGCAGCCGAATGTCAATTTCAGCTCCATTATATCCTATGGGCCATTGAAGTCAGTGGTAAAAACATAGGGTATATTCTGGTGGCTGGAGGGGAGGGGGTTTGAGGGAAGGAAAAAGTAACCTTTTTTCCCACCACAGAGAACAATGGAGGGAATAGGGGCAACCTGTTTGGGGGCCCATAGAATTGGACCCTCTGGTCCAATGTTCTTGAAACTTGGTGGGTATCTTGAGGAGAGGTTCCATCAGCTACCCTGTGAGTTTGGAGCCTCTCCCTCAAACCCCCTCCCCTCCAGCCCCCAGAATATACCCTATGTTTTCACCATTGACTTCAATGGCCCATAGGATATAATGGGGCCGAATTGCCGCCGAATTTCTTTCATTCCCTCCTTTCTTTCTCTCTTTTTCCTCTTTCCCTCCTTCTTCTCTTCTCTCTTTTCTTTCCCACCTTCTTCTCTTCTCTTTTTTCCTCCTTTCCCTGTTTCCCTCCTTCTTCCCTCTCTTTCTTTCCCTCCCCTTTCCTTATCTCTACTCTCTCTCTTTCCTTCCCTCTTTCCTCCTTCTGTGGCCCAACTCTCATGAGAAGGAGTTTAAACTAAAACCCTTCTCTCTTAGCTTCCCCACCCAGACCAGCTGGGGAAGGGAAGGGGAGGCTTTTGAAGATGCCTCCCACCTTTTGCTTCCCCTTCTGACATCACTTCTGGTGATGTCAGGGGGCATGGCATATGCTAATAGCCTAATGGCTCATTAGCATACCATATGCTAATGAGCTCCTGCAGCTGTTTTTCTACCAAAAGACCCCTGCTTTCTACTGTATTATCGTAGCTGAGTTATAGTTCGCTCTGTATATATGAAATAAAATAAATTTATATATTTAAAAATATATTGCTGGACTGTAAATTAATATAATGGCATTATTTGTGGTTTTATTTCCTACCTCAGAAAGAAAACAAATAAATACAGCTGCAATCCAATGTATACTTTGCAAAAGCTTAGCAAGGAAAATAGTACACAGACATCCTGAAAAATACTGAATTTTCTGATGAAGGCAATATTCTTACACAAACGTAAGAATAAACCTGGCTGAAGCCTATGAGACTTCCAAGAAATTATACATAAGACTAGGCAGCAAACAAAAACAATTCCAGTTCGTCGGTCAACATAGATAAGCACCAATCATAGCAATACACAGAAGAAGCATGCAGCAATTCAGGATTGTAACTAATACATCGGGGATTCTCCAAAGACAGCAGCAAAGTGAGATGACCAGTTTAAGATATGTACTGAGTACAGTTTTATCTCATCACTGCGCTCTCAACCAATACAAGAAAACACGATAGAAACCAGTGCAAACAACAGCAGCGTTTACATCAAACTACAAACAGTAGCCAGAAAAAAAACTGTATTAAAAACCATTCACTGCAGCAATAAAGCAGACTCAAGAAGCTATAAAATACCCAAATGGAAAGATAAAGAAGGATGGACAAACATAGAGGTGAATCCAGTGGTAATTTTTTACAAACAGATGGCATTCCTGCCAGCAGAATGATACCTCCCCCCAGCTGCAGGCCACTGAGCCCCCCAAAATCCTGCTATTCAGGGACATGGTCAAACTGAGGTCTGCAGTCAGGTGAGGAAACTGATAAAAATCAATCCTCCCCCTTTTGCTTATAGAAAGTTATTACTGAATCCAACCCATAACATAACCAACTCTGGAAAACACAACACAGCAGCAATTTATAAATGCCCAGTCATAAACAAAAACTTTAGCTTGGCTCCAAAAATTAGTCAGTTTGGCAACAGGTGTCAAGTTACAGGGAGTGTTCATACTTTATTAGGTAGCTAATGACTTCCCTGACTTTCTGAAGGATACAATTTTTAATATTCGATTAAAACTGAACATGTTGCATGTCAACCTTCTTTCACCTCCTTACATTACAAAATACTTTAGGCCACTTCCCATTTTGGTAGTGTTCATTTTATAATGATTTTTTTTTAACAGAGCTTAAAGATTCCAAAATCATTTCTCACATTTTCCTCATTTCCTATCAATGACAGCTGAATTACAAAAAGTGCCATTTGGCAAGCACTTAAAGCTACTCTTGCGTTTTGAAATAGGTTATTTAAACCTCCAAATGGTAAACACAACTCATTTATACGGGCTGCATTGCCCTGACCTGGATAGCCCGATCTCATCAGATCTCATCAGATCTCGGAAGCTAAGCAGGGTCGACCCTGGCAAGTACTTGGATGGGAGACCTCCTTAAAATACCAGAGGTGGGAGGCGGAGGCAGGCTTTATTCCGCCACCTCTCTGAATATCCTCCAGGCCCTCCAGACCAGAGATCACCATGACTTCCAGGTGCATGCACACACACAAATATTAAAAAATACTTAAATAGATACTGGCTGCATTGTGCCATTTCTCCTACAGATTATGCATGTATTCCAAAAACAATTTGAAATGCTGTCATCACTAATAGGCCTTAGTAAGGTAAGATTTACATCCAGCATATCCTATCACACTTCAAGGCATTCATGGGGCATTGTTACTGTGTGCAGACTCCATGGCAAAAAAAAAGCCCTCTGTAATTGGATCTGGCACTAGCTGCAAGAGATGTCCACCCACCCAACTTGCATGGAGAGTCTACCAAGAACTGTATCACTCCATCAGGGACCTAGAGTTTTGTTTCCAAACAGTGCAACAGAAGGGTAATTGATTAAGGGAGGGGCCTTCCTCATACCTAGAATTAACCCACCCTTTTCCTGGCCTTTCATGAACTTTAAAATTGCTTAGGAGGATACAGGGAGATGATGTCATCACTTACTTCCTTGCCCACTCTTCCCCACTTTCAACCACATGGTACAAGCACATACCAGATTCCCACTTCTCAGTTCTGTTAGCTTCTTTGCTCCTTCACATAACATTAGCTGAACCAGGCATCCTTTGATGGTACTCCAAAGAACGTCCACACAGGGAACCACCAAAACATCAGAATTTTTTCCCCTGAAGTAATGTCATCCAACAATTAAATTACTAACTTTGAATCTTGATATCAACTTGATATTAATATTAACCAATAGTCACATTGCAAGAATGTTCCAGATTCCAGAATGAAAACCATTTTATTGCATTACACCACTATAATACAGTTCTGAAAGCTCGATCTAGAATATGCAGGAATACCCCCACCCTGTCCCGAACAGGCTGAAAACTAATCCCTCCACCTTTCTGGAAACACAGAACATTTCAAATGGTTTATCTATAAGGGACTATTAAAGATCATAAGGAGAACTTTATAAGCAAAATATTATCAGCTGAGGGAGCCTTGGATCTCAAAATCTAGCTGTTATCCAGCTGTGGAATGAATTTCTACCAGGCCGCACATTTGGAGGGCAGAATTCATAAAGACGTGGCTCTACAGCATTGTTCTTTTAGGACACTGACACCTGCACATCAGTACAGACACTTATCACTCACAGTTTTTCTTCTGTAATAAAAAAAATCTGGGGTACAAAAGAACCCCCAAAATTTACTAATATTGTTATCTGGAGTGCTTTTTATCTCAGTCCCACATAACACAATGGGGTACAAGAAATCCATTTTTTAACCTAAAATATTTATCCATGAAAGTATTTTTATGTGTTCTGGGAAGATACCTCTCCTCCTAATAACATTAACTTTCCCACAGAGAAATATACTCTTGGGATAGAAAAAATTCTTCAAAATACAAATAGCACTAGAAATTATTTTAGATGCTTTACTTTACAATTATGGGAGTGTATGCGTTATCTTATATCTTAGATTTAAAAATAGCTTTTGCTGATTCAAACTGAAAAAATGTATAGCTTTAAAAATAACAGAACTGGTATAAGGGGTCTACTTAATCTACTCAAAAGAAACATTCCACCTCCTGTGAAAGGACATTTTCAAGCTCTGGGCATTTGTGTGTTATGAGACACAATGACTTCTTCCACAGAAACACTTTTGGTTTTGGGGAACTTTTTAAAAAACCCAATATGCATTGCAGTTTGTGCACAGAGTATGTTAAATATTTTCACATATTTGCCAGGGGGCTAGAGGAAGATTTCAGGACAACACAAAAAAGCAGCTTCCCTAATTATTTTTCCCCAAAGAAATCTTGTATTAATTTGATTTAACCTAGCAGGAATCGTAATTGTTTTTCAAAATAAATTTCATCAGTATTTTGATAATATTTCTTGTTTTAAAGCTGCTTTCAGAGGCAACCCCAATTTTTCAGAATGCCTTCAGTGAGATACAACAAATAATTCCATCACAAACTAAGCTTATTTAGTCATTTTTCCACACTGCAGGTGAAACAGCTAATGTTTATTTGATTTTTAACCAAGAAACGCTGGAGGAATAAAAGCTGCCCAATGAAGGACTTTCAAGATGCCAAACTATTGCTTCAAATGAACTCCCCACCTATTAGCTCAGCATGTCCATTTCAGAAAATAAAGACAAAAGTACATCATAGAATATGATGAACAAGCAGGCAACTTAAAATAAAAAGGCCAAAACAAAACAGCAATCAAAAATACTAAAACTCCAAGAAGAAAACTATATCCATTAAACAGAATCCAACAAAACTGTCAGCTTGTTTTGACAGGAGCAGTTTACTCAAATTCATTCAGCATCAGAATAAGCAGATTATCAAAACAAACGGTAGCAGCCCATATTCCAAGAATTATTTCCAAAACTCTATGTGAATGAATGTGAGGCAGTTTTCTTCTCAAATTTGAATTTTAATAGCTGTCATAAATAGAGGTTTAATTTAATTTTTTTTTCAAGTAAAAGAAAATCAGACCAGGGGGAAGCCGCTTTGTTTCTAAGAGGTACGATTTCTCTATTCTTACCCCAACACACACACATACAGTGCATGACAAAGCAACAATATTAGTACTCTGTGCCATTACTAAGGAAATATTTTTAATCTAAGTGTCCCTAAACAAAAAAGGGAAACAACAATTCAAATGGACTGCATCAATCTATCATCAAATCACTTCAGAAGAAGGGGGAGGAAAGAACAGGAGCAATCTGGAAAACCAAAATGGTTGTTTGGCTGTTTGTTTATTTTATTCAATTTATACCCCGCCCTCCCCATCAAGGCAGGCTCAGGGCGGCTTCCATAAAATGCATATATAAATACAATTAAAATTTATTATAAAAACAACCAAAAACCACACTGACCTTCATCTACATTATCAATAATGTACCCATTATTTTACTGCTGTTTCTGTTCCTTGATCATATTCTATGGATTGCATACAAAGGTTTCCATTCCCCTAAGGGAATTCCACTGTGGTCATCATCGTAGCCCCTCGTTTAAGTACCCCTGCTGTCTGAGACTGTATGGGTGGCAACCTGAGAAAGGTCCTTCTTGGTCTTGCCACGAAAATTATGGAATTCCCTCCCCAGGGAGATCCATCTGTCTGCCTCTATCATCATCTTCTGCCAACAGGTGAAGACTTCTGTTTCATCTGGCATTCTCTCACTAACAACGCTTCTTGTGTATGTGGTTTAATGATACGTAGTCTGTGTAATTGCTGGTTTTATAGCATGTATTTTTAAAGCTTGTTTAAATGTTTTTGACTGTTTGCCACCTTGGGGACCCTAAACTGGGTAGGAAGGTGGCATAAAAATGCTTTAAGTAAAATAAATAAATAAGGATGAAAGCTTCCTCTTGTGTAAGATGAAACAAACTTCTCCTGATGGAAGAAGACATCACGGTTAGAGAAATCCAACCATGAATTTTTTTGTTATAGGCCGAGGGTTAGTGGCTTATGCCATTCATTTTACCTTTTTCAAACCCAAGACCACCTTTAAACCCACTGTACATGATGGGAGACACTTTTAATTTTTTAGAATCACAAAACAGTCCTCTTTAGTCTCTCTTCCTCCTTTTAACAAAAAGAAAAGAATGAACAAAAATGATGATAGCGTTGCTGGTTCAACCCATAAGCTGAAGACCAAGGGTAAAGTAAATTAATAATCAAGAAGAGAAATCCTAAACAGGTGTACTCATAACCCTACTCAAATCTGTTCAATAGGTTTTATTCGCCCGCCCCCCCAAGTGTTCTTAGGACAGCACCGTCCGAGGTGGACCGTTACTCCGTTTTGTAGAATGTGCCCAGCTTTTTAAGCACCTCTGCCAATCACGATGAGCACAAGGACTGGCTTTATGAAAAGAGTCATGGGTCCATTCTCTACTCTCTATATCCCACCCCCCCCACAAATCTCACATTAAACTGTGCAATCCTAAAAACACTCTCCTGGTATTAAGTCCTATCAAATAGACCTCAGTAGGATTCTAGCAGAACCATTAAGGGCTTGCTATCTTAAGCACTTGGATATTCAGCTGGAGACTGGATCAGATTGAACATTGTTCCAATGCAGAAATGTTTGAATCTGTATCATTACCCGCACAATAAAATACTCTGTAATATGTAAACCTGCAGGCAGAGTGTTTTTCTGAAAAGCACTGCTTCTTCAGTGTACAGAATTCTAGCATACATGAAATATACCTGAATTTCAAGACTTCCCCTCTTAAAATTAAGGGAACTTTTACTTCAGGACTGAGAGGTAAGAGAGAACATATAACCCACCAATCAATGCCTTTTGCGGGAGGAATCTGGATTGTACTAACAGACATCAAAAGCATATTCTGAAGCAATGCTGCCTCCTTCTGTTCTTTTAAGAATAAGATTTTTATCAGTGTCGCAGGAGTGGGTAGGCATAGTATTTGCTAAAAATATGTAAAAATGTTTCTCAGAAATAATACACCCTTACATTTTAAGAACAACAGACGTGTGTTGGACACATTTTACAGGCAGATATTGAGTCCTTCACCCAAATAAGTAGATGCAATACCATTTGACTTGACTCTGTGGAGACAGCTTCATATCGTCAGGGAAAAAGGAAGCCTGCTCCAACTTCCAGCTGCATCCCCACCTCACATTAATTGAACCAGCCACGTGCATGGTGTCAACATAGTGCTGATTGCTTTTAGCATGCTACCACAAGCTGTCAATCCCCAGTCTGCCATGGAAGCTTGCTGGGATGACCTTAGATTAGTTGCACAGTCTCAAGCTAACCTACCTCACAGGTTGTTATGACGATAAAACGGAGAAAGTGAATCCTGTAGGCCACTTTGGGTCCCCAGTTTGGGGGGAAATGAATTAAATGAGAATATGACTCAGGCTGAGCTCAGCTCTCAACAGCATCACGGATATGAAGACTCAACACAGGCTGATCTTTTCACCGTACAGGTTCTAGCACTCAGGATGGTCATGGGAATCGGATGAAATGAGTTTCTAATCTGCAGCTTATTTTAATCAAGCTTAAATGTTTATGTTTATACATATCTGTCTCTGAAAATAAACTAGTTTTATTCTGTATGTGTTTAACACCAATGTAACAGAATAACGATTAGCCCTGAGGAAATCAAGAGAAGTCCAGTCTCCTTGCCTAAAGAAAATGTTGAATGACCTGAGATCCTGGAGATTTATTTATTCATCGTATGTATAGCTTGCCCATCCCACAAGCGGGCTCAGGCATGTTATAGTGATCCAAGTGTCAGACTGGGATCTGTGAGTCTCAGGTTTGAATCCCCACTCTGCCATGGAAGCTTGCTGGATGACCTTGGGTTAGTCATCCACTCCCAGCCTAACCTACCTCACAGGTTTGTTTTCAGGATAAAATGGAAGAGAGAAGAATGTAAGCCACTTTGAGTTCCCATGGGGAAGGAAGGGTGGGTATAAATCAGGAAAATAAAGTGTTTAATTCAGTATATGGCAGATTCATGCAAACAACTCACACAACTGAAGATGCATGCAACTGTTATGCCCACCCCCACTAATATCTCTGTCCTGTTCCCCAGTCTGAGAAGTACTGCCCAAACTGGTTTCAGATAAACCTCTGTAACACTATTTCTTTCAAAGAGAAATTTTAAAAGGATACCACAAGCTATGAGGGATGGAGCAAACTCTGTTGTTTTAAGTGTCTAGTACTCCCCCTGCTGGTTTTACTACCAAACAGTTTTTTTCCCCCTCCAGCACAGGGTCAACAAAAACATGAAGCAACTATATGATGTTTCATTTTTGCTGTACGTTAAAAATAATAAAAAATAAGGTAGGGGAAAAAGTTACACTTCCTATCTTTCAAAATTCTCTGACACTGCAAAAGGTGCTACACACTTTGAAACACAGCCCTTAATCTTAAATATCCACCCTTCTTTTCATCCGGTTCCTTAGCTTACAATGGCAGGCTTAGGTCCTTCAAAAGCAACCCAACAAGCAGGCACAGAGTAACCCATACTTTTCAAACATTATGGATTTTCAACAAGAAAAGTGTGTGCACCATTATTTACTAATATTTTCACACTTTGCTTCCTGATACAGATGCAGTTTCCAGGTAGAAGATGCATTTTAAAAAAAAAAAGGTCCTAGCAGCTGGATCCTATAAAATCTAGTAAATGGTAAAACTATATTCCTGGCTCAAAGGTTGGAGATATATGCATTGCTTCTCAATAGGGAAAAACATCTACAGATGTTTTTTGGAAGCATTTTATTCAACTGAGGCTTTTAATGGTGCATAAGCAGCAGGCATTTTCTTGAGGGTTCAATGGGTTTATGATATTTTATATGTTTTTAGTTGTGAGTGATCTTGAGCCACAAGGGAAAACTGCCCCAGGCCATTCATGTTACATGATTTATGCTGATGACTAGTTCAACACTGAATTCTTTGAAGTAGCACAGTCCCCTCTTAACACTGTGCACCATACATATTCCACGTCATTACTATGAAAGCGTCCTCCTATCAAAATCGTTCCCAGCATCAAGCCTGTATATATGAGGATGCTCTTAAAAGAACTCTACCCCTACTGAGTGTGAAATATGTAGCAGACAAGTTACATGAAAAGATCATAGCTTGTTAGAAAATATACCCAAAAGCACTTGGGGATTTTCTGAAAGAGGAATCTAGCAACTATGACGAAGACCCTTAATAAACTTTTGTGACGGACTGCACTTTTAGAAACTTACAAGTGGTGTGTAAACAGATAAAGGACTGTAAAGGGTTAATTCTTCACAGAAACAGAGAGCCTTGAGTGACAGTCTGTTCCAAGAGATCTGATTGGTTAGCATCCGTTCAGCAGAGAAAGACTTCTGGACTGGATGCTGAGGAGAATTCAGTCAGGATAGCTATACCATATGGTGGACAGTAACACCTATGTGTATCACACTGGGGACCTGGATTTACACATTTCAATTATTTATTGGAACTGGAAAATGTTTTGATTCAAATTCTCCCAGAAAACCCACCTCATTGGTTGATCACTGGTCAGGGGCTACTATTTTCCGAAACTCTTTAATGGATGAGGAAGGTACAATAATATTGTTAGATCCCCTGACTAAACTAACACAAAACACGTAAGGACTGGAATATCAAAAAACCCCAAAAACTTTTAACCTATTATGTAATAAATATTCTCTTTCTTGCACCACTGTCTTTTTGCCCATGTTAGTATGGTTATGGGTGCAGCACTAGTTGCCTTTTTAAAAATAAAAACAAAACATACTCCTAATACGGAACTCACTTTAATTTGGGAAGCTTTTAAGTGTGTTGATCAAGAATGCTGTATCACACACACCAGAGATTCAAACAGGAAAGCCTTTCAAAATTTAAGATCTTTATCTCAAAGATGGGTATAAGCATGCTGGACCTAAAAAGAGTTCCAACAGAGTTTGACCAATTAGAAATGAGCTTGATCTATTGAGAAATCAAAGCAACTTTAAAAGCTCTTCTCTAAAAAAGATTGTGTATTAAGAATGCGAACACAGTCTGATCAGAGTATTTCACAAGGTAGACATGAGTTGGTTGTGACTGAACAATGCATTCTACTTACTTACTAAACAATAAATGCCCAGTTATTAATAGGTGCACTGAATTATATGAAGGAAGGTAGAAGAGTTTGATCCTGAAACACACAACACTTTTAAATAATATTTAAACAAAATATTTACTCCTCTTGGAAGGATGCCTGAACTGTGCTCCTCAAACCATATAAAGGCCTATCCTTAGCACTGACCCATCTCTCTAACACCACAGAGCATGAAGATTTTTACTGGTCTTTTGACTGCCTGAATAAGGTTCTACATCAAGATATACATCTGGATCAATTTCAATTTATATTAAATACCATATGGTGGACAGTAACAGCAAAATACTTCACTTTTATCCATATGGTCGGTGGTTCCAAGAATCTACCCACCACTATGTGACCCCTGGATACTGAGAAGGCCTTTGGCCATATAGCATGGGTATACCTTTCCCAAAACTCCTAACAGTCTTAACTTTTATAGTCTTCAGGGTTCTAAGCACATCACCTCCAGCTACTGTTTTGAAAAATGGCATTATGTTCCCATAGTTTCCTGTGCTACTCGGCAAGGCTATCTCATTTCCCCTGTTTTTTAAGTCTTTGCTTCTGAACAGCAAACTATAACCCTTAGAAAGAATGGCATAATCAGGGGGACTACTCTTTAGCTCTGCAGAAAGGGAATTAAGCACATTTACAAGAGACACGGCTATTTGTGTTACTAATCCTTACGAGAAGTTGCTTGTGATAAGAAAACACAAAACAGCAGCTTGCCTCAGGATATAAAGATAACTTGCAAGAATCAGATATTTTCTTTCTTTAAACAGCTCTCAAGCTCTGCTTTCATTTAGCTGGCCTGATAAGTCATGAAATCATGCAGAGGTGTTCTTACCACTGCTGACCTTTCCAAGCCATATTTATGTTCCCTTGAAAGAAGTAATCGAAGAGATTTGGAATGGACCAAGTGGAAATCTCTTAGAGTGCCATCCTAAGTACAATTACATCCTTCTAACCCCACGGACTTCAGTGGACTTAGAAGGGTGTCATTCTGCTTGAGATCGCACTGTCAGCCAGGACAGCCCCACAGCATATGAATGTGCTGTCTTGCACCATGTCTGTATCTGAGCCGAAAATTCTGGAAAAGTGGCAAGTCTTTATTCAGAATTTCATTTTCTCTCAGGACAAAAACCATCCATCATTTTATAGACCACTTAAAGGAGAGCTCACACTTCTTCAGTTTGCAGCACAGCTGCTCAGTTATGACCTACTAGTAACAATCAATAGGTTGACACTGAACACATGATAGAAGGTGGCCTGCCAAATTGCATGCAGAACTGGAAAAACTTACTGGAAATACATCGCTTAACTAGCACATAACCTCATGCTGGTCTCCACTGACTCCACTGGACTACCTCCCTGACATGGTAAATTATCCTAAGCCCTTTAATACCCGGATGACAGGAATTTCATTGCACGTAACACTGTGGAACCTTTTAACACAGTAAGTTCCAAAAATTCCCCTTCCTCATCACCTGTACCTCTTCATTCAGCTTTCTGTGTTCAAAGAACTATCCTTAAAAATGAAAGTCATTAGTTTCAGAGAGCAGCCATGCTGGTCGACTGTAGAAGAGCTAGATTCAAGACCAGTAGTACCTCAGAAACTAACAAGATTTTCAGGATATAAACTTTTGAGAGTCAAAGCTCCCTCCGTCAGATACAAGCAGGAATGGAAATCCCTCAGTCCTTCCTATTATCCTTTATGAAGTAGCCATAAGAAGTGTCTCAGTAAATAAGAAACATGAAGGGTCTTTTTACCATATGTGGTGGACATGTGATAAAGCAGTAAAGTATTGGACAGAGATCCACAATGAGATACAAAAAATTTTGAATTGTACTTTTAAGAAAGACCCACAGATGTTATTGTTAGGTCTTAAAATGGAAGAAATAAATGTAGCCAAGAGAACACTATTATGGTACTTGACTACAGCAGCAAGACTGACTTTTGCTCAATGTTGGAAACAAGATAAAGTACCTGAAACATGGGAATGGATTAAAAAAACGTTGTTTTTGGCGGAAATGGACAAGTTAACAAGAAAGTTAAACAACGAAGAAGATGAAACTTTTTTTAAAGATTGGAAAGACTTTCAAAAATATTTGTTGAAAAATTGGGACATTAAAAGTGGTTTGATTTGCTTTGACAGTTATTAAGAAGAAACGGAAAGAGAATTAGACTTTTGTATTGTTACCGTTAGTAAGAGAAAATAAGTTTAGAAGTAATTGTAATGGAATAAGAGAGATATTAATGGGGTTGGAGCAGTGCTGGAAGCCTGATGTGGGGGGAGAAAGGGAAAAAAGAAAAATGGGTATGTATTGGTATGTTTAAATTGTATGAACTTGTGATATATCCAATAATAAATTGTATTTACAAAAAAAAAAAAAGAAGTGTCTCAGTAAATGAAAACATTGACCAATATATGGACTGACCCTCGACTCTGCTTTTCAGACGTGCCTGAACCTTGCTGATCAACAACCTCAGACTGCCTTGACTGCTGCTAAACTGGTATTTGATCTCTGGACTGGACTCTTGACTGTGCTCTAGCTCTGTTGCCTTGCTCTGCCTGTATTCCAGGACAGTCACCAGCATAAAGCAGAACTGAAATATTGCAACTGGCCAAATGGTGTGGATGACAAAGCTTATTAAAGCAAGTTGAGAGATCATTCATATGTAAGTTGAACTTAAAAACACTTTTGCTATAGCACAAGAGACTATAAAGTGGTTGAGATCAGATCTTGCAGTAGCAATAATTAGAAAATATGGTCATTAAAACAGAAACCCCTGAAGGCTGAATAATGAGTTTAGCTCCTACATTTTGGACTGCTTCCTAAAGTTGTAAGCATAGAAATTATGGGGAAATCCTATGCAAACAATAAGCAACCAAAGGGTTTCAGAAGAAGAGGAGGAGGAGATTGGATTTAAACCCCACCCTTCACTACCCAAAGGTGTCTCAGAGCGGCTTACAAACTCCCTTCCCTTCCCCTCCCCACAACAGACACCCTGTGAGGTAGGTGAGGCTCAGAGAGCTCTTGACAGAAACTGCTCTTTTTCAAGACCAGCTCTTATCAGAACTACGGCTTGCCCTAGGTCATCCAGCCAGGTGCAAGTGGAGGAGTGGGGAATCAAACCCGGTTCTCCCAGATTAGAGTCCGCGCACTTAACCACTACACCAAACTGGCTCTTTTAAAGGTATGAGATGTTATTACTCAAGACTGACATTTCTAACAGTATCAGATAATGCTGTCTGGAAAATCAGTTTGATCTTGTGATGGAAAGTGTCCTCAAGTCACAGTGACTTATAGTGACCCAGTACAGTTTTCAAGGCAAGAGACATTCAGAGGTGGTTTGTCATAGCCTGTCTCGGCACCACCACCCTGGACTTTCTTGGTGGTCTCCCATTCAGGTACTAACCAGGGCCAACCCTGCTTAGCTTACAAGATCTGACAAGATCAGGCTAACCTGGGCAATCTTACTCAGCCTCATTAAGCTACAACTGCAAATAATTCTACTTCTACATACAAAGGATGGTTACAGTGGGAAGTATTTACCTGTAAGGATTTACTTTTCTTTTCCTTCTAGAAGCTAATGTAATTATTTTGTATAATGGAGGGGTGGGATTGCAAAACATTTTGAAAATGTACCATTTACTATACTCATTAGTAAGTATATACCAGATATTACACGTCTAGCATGTTTTACATTGCGGCATAATTTTTCATCATTACTTTTACTAACCATCTTTCTATTCATAATGCTTAATGGAAAGAGTTATTTAACAATGAACAAATGTTGTAATAAAATGAAAGAAATTTGCTTTGTAATTTCTGAAATATGAATGACTTGAAAACCAATACAGACTGGCTTGGCAAGGCCAATTCATCATGGAGCAAAACCATGGTGAAGCTCTGATAGTATGTTATACATTTGCAAAAAAATGCATCAAACAAACAGATCTGAACTTTTAGTGAAATACTTGACAGAGATAATAAAAATGATTCATCCATCATGGTTGGTTAAGTGTCCAATCCAACCCTCCAATCCATTCAGTTTCAAGAATGACAACTGAGAAGTCATCTCAGGGTAAGTGATTTAGCCTGGATGTTATTCTTGGGACAAACGTGATGGAATTGTACTATTTATTCACCATCAAGCTAATCTTCTAACAAGTTTAATTGGTTAAAAAAATCTAGGAATATGCAACAATGTAGTCATACTTGAGAAAAAGTTAATATCTGTATGAGTGACAAATCCCCATATTCACTACATTCTCTACTGCTCTATGTTCTTTAGAGCAGAGATTCTGTGCAGCACCAATCCCTTTCCTTGCTCCCAACTGAGGATGTCAGGATGCATCGGAATTTTTTGCCACAGCTAACAGGGATATCTCAGATGCCCTCCAAGGAAAGTATTGCTCCATCCCAGAGGAAACTGTGCTGGTGGCTTTAGTTGATAATCTCTATTTGAATGATGGCAAGGCCCATGCCTCTTTGCCACTCCTACTCGGTTTATCATTAGCCTTTGATATAGCGGACCATGCCATCATGTTGAGATGTTTGGAGGTAGAAGCAGATATCAAGGGATGTGTTTGCGATTTGTTTCAGTCATTCCTTGTGGATCAGACTCAGAATGTCCCTGCTGAAAACAAACTGTCATCAGTATAGGATTTGTCTTTTTAGCCAAAGGTGGAAGCTTCGAATTTTAATCCTGAAAAAACTATATCTCATAGATCGAAAATCTGAGAACACTGCACAAAAATGTAAATAAGTCTAGGGACCATAAGGCAGCTGTGAACCACACCTAAGTGACAAAGGGCTGCTGTGTGTGTGATATTACTGATGCATACTCACAAGAACACATGAAACTGCCTTATACTGAATTAGACCCTTTGTCCATCAAAGTCAGTACTGTCTACTCAGACTGGCAGTGGCTCTCCAGGGTCTCAGGCAAAGGTCTTTCACATCAGCTGCTATCTTGTCCTTTTAACTGGAGATGCTGGGGGTTAAACCTGGGACTTCTGCATGCCAGCAGAGGCTCTACCGCTGAGCCACAGCATAAGAACATAAGAACATAAGAGAACATAAGAGAAGCTAATGTTGAATCAGGCCAATGGCCCATCTAGTCCAACACTCTGTCACACAGCGGCCAAAATATACCAGGTGCCATCAGGAGGTCCAGCAGTGGGGCCAGGGCACCAGAAGCCCTCCCACTGCTGCCCCCTCCAGCAACAAGAATAGAGTGCATCACCTGCCCCAGACTGAGAGTTCCCATCTATACCCTGTGGCTAATAGCCACTGGTGGACTTCTGCTCCATATGTTTATCTAATTTCCTCTTGAAACTGACCATGCTTGCAGCTGCCACGACCTCCTGTGGCAGTGAATTCCATATGTTAATCACTCTTTGGGTGAAGAAGTATTTCCTTTTATCTGTTCTAACCCGACTGCTCAGCAATTTCATGGAGTGCCCACGAGTTCTTGTATTGTGAGAAAGGGAGAAAAGTACTTCTTTCTCAACCTGCTCAATCCCATTCATAATCTTATAAACCTCGATCATGTCACCTCTCAGCCGTCGTTTCTCCAAGCTAAAGAGCCCCAAGCATTTTAACCTTTCTTCATAGGGAAGGTGTTCCAACCCTTTTATCATTCTAGTTGCCCTTCTCTGCACTTTTTCCAATGCTATAATATCCTTTTTGAGATGTGGTGACCAGAACTGTACACAGTATTCCAAATGAGGTCGCACCAATGATTTATACAGGGGCATGATGATACTGGCTGATTTGTTATCAATTCCCTTCCTAATAATCCCCAGCATAGCGTTGGCCTTCTTTATTGCAGCTACACATTGTGTAGACATTTTCAGCGAGTTATCCACTACGACTCCAAGATCTCTCTCTTGGTCCGTCTCTGCCAGATCAGACCCCATCAACGTGTATTTATATTTAGGATTTTTGGCTCCAATGTGCATCACTTTGCACTTGGCCACATTGAACCCCATTTGCCACGTTGACGCCCACTCACCCATCCTCAACAGATCCCTTTGGAGTGCCTCACAATCCTCCCTGGTTTTCACCACCCTGAACAACTTTGTGTCATCTGCAAATTTAGCCACATCACTGCTTACTCCCAATTCCAAATCGTTAATAAACAAGTTAAAAAGCATCGGACCGAGTACTGATCCCTGTGGTACCCCACTGCTTACCACCCTCCACTGAGAAAGTTTCCCATTTATACTCATTCTCTGTTTCCTATTTATAAGCCAGTTTTTGATCCACAAGAGGACTTGTCCTTTTATCCCAGGACTATTGAGCTTACTTAGGAGCCTTTGATGAGGAACTGTATCAAAAGCTTTCCGGAAGTCAAGGTAAATAATATCTATTGGGTCCCCCTTGTCCACATGTTTGTTCACTCCCTCAAAAAACACTAACAGGTTAGTGAGACAAGATCTTCCCTTACAGAACCCATGCTGAGTCTGCCTCAATAGTTTTTGTTCATCAATGTGCCTACTAATTCTTTCCTTAATAACAGTTTCCACCAACTTACCCAGTATCGATGTCAGACTGACTGGCCTGTAATTTCCTGGATCTCCCCTGGAGCCCTTTTTAAAGATGGGAGTGACATTAGCTACCTTCCAGTCCTCAGGAATGGAGGCAGATTTTAAAGAAAGATTACATATTTTTGTCAGGAGATCCACAAGTTCACATTTGAGTTCTTTCAGAACTCTCGGATGAATGCCATCCGGGCCTGGTGATTTATTAGTTTTTAAATTGTCCATCAGTCGGAGGACTTCCTCTCTTGTTACCACAATCTGATTCAGGTCTTTCAAACCCCCTCCCGAAATCGGTGCTTCTGGAGTGGGCAAACACTTCTCCTCTTCCAGAGTGAAGACAGAGGCAAAAAATGCATTCAGCTTCTCAGCCATTTCCCTATCATCCTTCACTACTCCTTTTACCCCTTGGTCATCCAAGGGCCCCACTGCCTCCCTGGCTGGCTTCCTACCTCTAATGTATTTGAAGAAAGTTTTATTGTTGGTCTTTATGTTTTTTGCGATATGCTCCTCATATTCCCTTTTTGCTTGCCTGATCACAGACTTGCATTTTATTTGCCATAGTCTGTGTTCCCTTTTATCAACCTCACTAAGACTAGCTTTCCACCGCTTAAAGGAATCCTTCTTACCTTTTACAGCTTCCATTACTTTATCTGTTAACCATGCAGGCTTTTTTCTATGCCTATTTGTACCTTTCCTAACCTGCGGTATATATTTTTTCTGAGCTTCTAGGATTGTCTTTTTAAATAGTCTCCAAGCTTCCCCAATGGTTTTGACCTTCTCCACTCTTCCTTTCAATTTCTTCCTCACATGTCCCCTCATACCAGAGAAGTTACCCCTTTTAAAGTTAAAAGTGGTTGTGTCAGTCTTTTTGGGCAACTCCCTATCTGTACAAATGTTAAACTCAATGACATTATGGTCACTGTTCCCAAGTGGTGCAATCACTTTTACATCTCTCACCAGGTCTTGGGTGTTACTTAGGACCAAATCCAGGATCGCCTCTCCCCTAGTAGGATCTGTGACCATCCGTTCCACAGCACAGTGGAACAGCACAGGCTGTTCCACAGCCCCTCCTTTCACCTTAACTCCTTTGAATAACCTGGCCATCTTCTCAGTCAGTATGGATGAGGAGTAATTGAGGGACACGGTGAAGGCAGTGCTATCCATTTGACAATTCTGATTTTTTTTAAAAAAAAATTAACCCTTTATTCTTTTACTCTGATGTTATGAATTGGTTTTACCTTGTGACATCTCCTATTGTGTATTTCTTTATAAACCAAAGCAGTCCATAAAATTGCCAAATAAAACCTTCTTTTGCTTAAAATACTGTTGCTGCTTTTATCAATGTTGGCATCATTTTAAGTTAAGCAACACTAACATTAATAAAAGCAGCGACAACTCAGTTATTAGTTTCTACTTTGTTTTCAGTGGTCACCTACTTATATTCTTTCAAGAGCCTTATAGCTATGAGCCAGTACAGAAATTGTTAAAATAAATACTTAAGGCGAGGTGGCATTTTTGATGCACCTTTACAGTTTTGAATAAGATGTTGCGGAGGGGGACCTTTGTTTTTTTTAAAATTTATTATTTTGAAGGTATACTTTTAAAAATTAGGTTTGCTGGCTGTTTTAACGGTTTCAAGTGTGTTTTTAGCTGTATGCATTGAACATTTTCTTTTGGACTTTATAACTTCAGTCAACAAATGCGCTGAGAAATAATGACAATAAGCTAACACTAGCAAATCAAATAAAAAACAACAACAATGATGATTTCTAAATAAAATCTTGAGACGGCCCTCGGATGCAAACGCAGTGTGAACAGAACTGACGTTTCGGTCTGTCAGTCCATCCGTCTCCTGCACCTCACCTGCCCACGTTTCATGTTTCGGGATCCGATAATACTTGTTCCCGAAGTGGTCGACGCCCACCTGCAGCTTCTCTGGCCCAATAACCCGGAGCTTCAGGGAGCGCAAGAGCCTCCAGACACGGTTCATGCCGCCCGCACGAACAGAAAGCGCGCCGACACTTTAGGGGACGAATCTCCTTCACGCGCCCTCCCAAGACAAAAACAGCGCACTCTGCCCCTTCCGTTCCCACTGCACAAGCCACGCCCCCTTGATTACCATGCTCTCCCGCTCCCTTTCACGAGAGAAAAAGTGAAAGAAAGTGCGACTTCTGGACAAATGTGGAAGGCTTGGGAGTCGGTCTAGGACTCGCCACCTCTATGGTGAAAGACCTCTATAGTTTGCGCTGGAAGGCTGAGTGGAAAAGGTTAAAGCGGAAGTTGTCTTGCTTGGGCGCGTGCATGTTTTGTTATTTCGTCTCCAGGCTCTGTCAAATGACCGCGCGGGACGTCTAAGGAAAGGGCGTTCGTATTCGCTAAGACAGCCGCTCTCGGAGCCAATCGGCGTTGAGACGCTTGCGAACATGGCGGCTGCCTGGTCAAGTTTTTCGTTTTTGTCATCATGTTGGGCTATATTTTTGCCCGTCAAGCAGGTCTTGACGACCCGTTGAGGTTACGCCGGGCTGAGTCTACCAGGAGGTAAAGTGGATTTTTTCACTTGGTAGGGAAAGAGTAGAAGCTGGCTCAGATTGCTCTTCAACCTGCGCTGGGCTCGCGGGGTACTGGTTTTGTCTGGCGGTCCAACGTCTTGGTGCTGAGTCCGCTTGTATCTGTTGCTCCCGAGGTGAGAAGTGCTCTGGGTAGTACTCCCTGAGGTCCAGCGTGACGTCGAGTTTGGGAGTGAGAAGTTCTTTAAAGATCTGCTCACCTAGTTTTGGAACTTACGGTGTGGCATTTTTGGATCACTTTTTGCCTGTAATATCCCTCAGTGGGTTGTTATGAAAATAAAATAGTTGTTGTGTATATTTCATGGAGGAATGCCAGGACGTTAAAGTACTTTATGTGAAATACTGGTATATTGTTAACAAGAGCAAAACTGAAGGCAGCTGCTCTTTAGATACTTGTGTGCAAATACTGTAGCATAATGAGAAATGGACCAGTTACAGCTGTATCTTATTAATAGTAATAGGAAATTAGTGCCATTTTGGGGGGCTTACTGAGTGGGATTTTACTTCCAAGTAAGTATGCATAAACTTTGAGCCCTATTTTGAAGAAATTCTCAAGGGCTTAGCTCTTAAGATTCATAAGATTCATGAGGTCAGATTTTCTAATATAAACATGTAGAGAAAAATGTACATGGAAAGAACACATTGTTTCATTAAACTATGGCATGCTAACCTGAGGGTAGCATAGGAAAGAGAGCTAATAGTCTTTTAGCAAGACATCCTAATCCTACTCAGAAAGAGGTCCAATTTTATTTCGTATGGCTTACTTTTAGGAATATGTTGCTAATAAGTCTTAAGTGTCATTTTAAATGTCTTTCTAATCATATCTGTACTGAAGGTAAAGGCAGTGAAAGTGGGTAGTATGAAGAGCAAGTGGAAAAGCTCTTGAAATACTGATGCAGGTCATTTCTGAGAACAAAATAAAGCCACCCAATAGTTATCACAAATACAACTTTCAGAAGGAAGCAGCTGGAGTGGTGTAAGAGCTCTACACTGTCTAGAGGAGATAAGTCTGTTCTGGCTAAATTATATAATATATCACAATAAAAGTATTTGAAGGTCTGTCCAGTTAAAATGTAGAGCAAATGAAGATTGTAGTTTTGTTCGATAGTTTGAGAAAAATAGGAGAGAGAAAGCTAAATCATAAAAAGTTTAAAATATTGGAATAAATATTCAAGATATAATCATACTAAGCTGAGGGATCCATGTCAGGCTGGAAAAGGAGAGGGACCAGGAGAGTGTGGTGGGATTGAGGGCTTAGGCCCCAAAGGTGCCCCACACCTAAGAGGAGCACTTACCTGGGCAGTAGGTCATCCATGGGAGGAAAGCATACTGGTATAAGGAATCCAGGAACCAGCACAAGCAGAAAAGATGAAGTAGGCATAGAAGACTTTTGTGCACATGCCAAGGAGGAACAAACACAGCCTTCTTTGTTGTCAGAGGTGACCCCTTCCTTCTTTTTTTCACCTGTGGAAAAGCTGGTTAGATCCAACCCTTTGTTCTTCCACTAAGAGGTGCCATGATACAGTAATTGTAGAAAATACTAGGCACAACATTTATGACACCAATCTTATTGACAGGAAGTTTTGTAATCACTGAAGACTTTAACAAGCAGATCATATGAATATTCATTTAGAAGTAAGTTCACTGAATTCAGAAAGCTTAATCCTGAGTAAAAATGCACAGTATTGCAACTATTTATTTACCTTTCTTGATGAGACTCAAGGCACATTAAATAGTGTAAATCAAGTACAATCAACAGGATAGGGCATCCAATGAGCAATAAAATAGAGTTTGTACTTTGAGTTGGCAGCTGACTTATTTATTTTGTTAAAATTTCCTGTGATTAATATATAACTGAGATTTGTTCTTGTTTTAATTTTCTACTTCAAGTATTATGTGCTTATCAATATAGCTATTCTTTTTGGTTGCTTGACAGAGATATAAATGTCCTTTTGAGCAAACTGCAATAACATGTAGCGTGGCATTCCAGGTTTTGTAACTTCTCAGGCTGATTTTGGTATCTACTTTAGCCGGGGTCATGATAAATTTTCTTTGGTTCTAGGAGCTAGCCCAAAGGTTTGGGAGCCAGACTCACTTTTTAGTCTTAAGGCTTTATATTTCAATGACTAAATTTTCTAATTTTTTTCTTATCACAGTTAAAGCAATGACAAAAATGTCATGTGTAAAATTAAATATGGGGTAATTCTGTCAATACCACAGTAAAAAGGTAACTGATAACCCTAGTCTAATTTCTCCCCAGTTTCTCATAATTCCATTATTGCTTTAAAAAGCGCCATTTAATTGAATAGTGGAGCCAGTATAGAAAGCAACTGGTTAAGAAATAAATTCATCCATGACACTTTACTTATAAACAGGCAGTGACAAACTTTATATACATTTATGTTTATGTCCTATAACAAGACATTCTGGTGTGAAATGATAGGTAAACTGGGGGTTGAATCCACCTTGCCTGTTCATTCAGTCTCAACTAATTCCTCTCCTTATTATAGCTAGAATTCTGCATGGCTTTTGTCTTTGAAGGCCCCATGATCTCAAACACAGCCTTCTTTGTTATCAAAGGTGATCCTTTTTCACCTGTGGAAAAGCTGGTTAGATCCAATGCTTTGTTCTTCCACTAAGAGGTGCCATAATACAATAATTGGAGAGAATACTAGGCACGACACTGAAATTTGGAGGTGCCATGGCAAGTTGGCACCTATGATTGTCAAGCTCTGGCTTCAGCAGAGTGTAAGAACAATTAGTTCAATGGGTCCCTTTGGAGGGCCTGCTCACTTTTAACAGCTGGAGGTGCTGTGTAAAATATTTCAGTTGGTTGTTGTTCAAAATATGACTTTTTATTTTTAAGGGTATTGAGCTTGGAGTTAAACAAGGATAAAGATGTTGAAAGGATCCATGGAAGCGGTATTAGTACTCTGGATATTGAACCCGTTGAAGGACGGTAGTATGTACATTATTTTGTATTTTATGGCAAAAATTACTTTATAACTCATGTATATATATATGACTTATATAAACAAGCAGTATATATACTTCCTAACTAATTTTGAACTAACTTAAGTGGTTTGAAATTTCACTCTTTTTACAGTCTGATGCATCTAAGTCGGATTGTAATTTATTTCCTTACAGCATGTTATCAGGTGGTTCAGATGGCGTTATTGTTTTGTACGACCTTGAAAACTGTAGCGGAAAACCATGCTATACATGTAAGGCAGTTTGTTCAGTGGGCAGGTATGTATTCTTTAAAAATAAAATGGTTACAACTCTGTTTTTTAAATTCTGTATTAGTATAGTACCTTCAATTACTGTTTTGTTACAGCAGACCGTATATTCAGGTGGGCAGCTGTGTTGGTCTGAAGTCACTGGACAGCAATCCATATAGTATGACATAGCTCGAGGAGTCACTGACCAACAAGATTTAGTCAATAGCAGTATTTCTGAAATTAGGACATTGGTCCTCTGAGGATCAAGAGACTCCTGTAGGTGGCAAGGGTTGCAAATGTGCAACCCAGAGATCACGTCTGTCTCTTTAACAGCTTTGTAGTACTGAAACAGGATGAAGCCCTGGCTTCCCTTGCTGTGCTTCATCATTTCATTGCTTCTCTGTCTTCTGTGAAACAGCATGAGATTGATGGGCAATAGATTCAGGATAGACAAAAGAAACTACTTCATGCAAGACACACTTGTAGATTTGTAGAATGAATTGGTGATAGGGAACGATGGCCACTTGCTTCAGTTGTTTTGGAACAATGGTGTACCAAGATTCTTTTCTTGTTGGTGGTGGGTTTCCTGTAAGCCTCCAAATAGGATGCTAGAGTGGTCTAATCCAGCAAAATGCTTCTCATGCCCATCTTCAGCTGATGGAAAGGCAGAGGCAAAGAGATGGGGTGGGGAGGGATAAGGCTTCACATTCTTTGCTGCAGAGTTGTTAAAGAGAGAGCCACACTCTCCTGTTTACAACCTAGCAAACTTATCTCCATGGTGGATGCCAACAAGATTTTAATCCATCTTGATTTGCTACAATTATAGAACACCTGAGACTAGCACACAGAGAACAAGTTTTCATAACTGGATGAGTCATGACTTGGGGTTTCTGGAATTGTGGTTTTTGGCTGAACTGACACTCCAAAAGGGAGCAGTGAGTTCACAGTGGTACTTCTGCAGTTGCAGTTGTAATAACAGGAATCTTGTAACACCTTAAAGAGTAGCATGTTTTATTCTAGCACAGGCTTTCATGAATTGGAGCCCATCTTGTTAGATCATATGACAAAGCCGACTCCAGTCTGTTGGGGGAATCCAGGTCTTTGTTCAAGCCTGATAGGGGGAAGAGTGTTGGACAGTTCTTACACGGAAGAATAAATGGACACACACCTGACATTAAAAACTGGAATATTCAGAATCAGAAGCCAGTCGGAGATCATTTTTGTCTTCTAGGAAATACTGTCCCGGAACATAAATGATTCCAGCTGATGAAGAAAATGTTCTGTCTTTTTAATAGAGCTTAATGAGATGTAGTTTACTGGGTGATGTTATTTGTCTTCCTGCAATGAAACAGCCTCAAATAACACCCACCATAGGAAGACCATCA
Source organism: Gekko gecko (assembly GCA_029375565.1). NCBI lineage: Eukaryota > Metazoa > Chordata > Lepidosauria > Squamata > Gekkonidae > Gekko > Gekko gecko. Next base: position 41,126,817 of record JAPDNY010000007.1, on the reverse strand, counting down.
ACAATTCACAACTATATATGATCAAAACTGTTTATTACATTCATTAAAGTACAATGATAGGTTAGTGGTCATAACTCAATAGAATGTTTAAGCACATATTGCCCATAACAATTAAGCATTATTTACAAGAAGAACGTGTTCAAAACCAACAGTAGGCTCCTTTGTAATTCCATACATAAATAGTGTCCATAGACCTCCAAACAGATATGTCTCTCCCAGGTATAAATCAAGATGTTTCAATGATCTTCAACAGTGGCTGGTAAAACAGAATGCGATTTCCAAAATAACATAGGCACCACTCAATAACTTTAATGGGATCCTAGGGTTACTTGTACGCTAAGGGTTCCCTATTGTCTTAGGCATGAAACAGCCTCAGCTGTCCATTGTCACACATTAAGCTTCACTTCAAGGGGAGGGACAGTTGGCAACTCTAAGGGACAGTGGGTAATGGGGCAGCCAAGGAAGCTGTTACTAATGGGTACAGAGGGATCTGGCCTGTAGGGTTATGGGAAATAAAGAATGTTATTTCAAAGGAGGCTTGGTAAATAGGACAATGGGGCAAATAGTTTGAATTCTGCCCAAATATTGGGGATTCTGGTACTTTGGACAATTATGTGTCCATTGTTTAGGTGGTTCACAAGCACTGTGCTTTACAGCATGTGTACAGCAGATCATATACTACGGGTGCATATTAGGTACAGAAATGTACTAACATTAATGTAGTACATTGTGTATGATGGTATTATTATTAAGTAACGTACTTAAATTATAGCAGACTCTGTACTGTAGAATTCAGTAAGAGTGAGATTTTCATTGCAAAGATTTATGAGCTTGATGTCATGCACTTTCCCTATGAACAGTATTTTTGAAGACAGAGGAAAATGGGGTGTGGTTCTGTAGCCTCTTCTGGGCTTTTTGAAGACTGCTGAGCAGAATAGGTTCCCTGTCCAGTAGGTGGCAGTCATAGGCTGCATCCATGTGGCAAGGATTATCTACATGGCAAGAGCCAGTGTGGTACAGTGGTTAAGAGCAACAGGGCTGTAATCTGGAGAACAGGGTTCGATTCCGCACTCCTCTACACAAAGGCAGCTGGGTGACCTTGGGTCAGTCACAGCTCTTTCAGAGCTCTCTCAGCCCAAAAATCAGTCTAGGTCACCACTAAAAGAGCTAGAGCTTAAGGTTGCCAGACAATTTTAGGATATCCTGGCTATATTAAACACAATGCCGTACGATAATTAATTTCTCTACATAGCTTTCATCACCTTCACTGCAAATACAGAGACAGGTGCATTGATGATAGAGCTTCTACGTGTAGAGTTTTTTGCACACTTTCCTCCATCTTTTTTCCCCAGCGCTTCTGTTCCGTATGTGCTCAGCATTATCTCTCAGGGTGTGTCTTGACTGCCATGGTTACTCAGTCCTTCTCCCCCTTTTTGTTCACACGTACACTGCAGCTGTGTAATGGCTCTGTTAAGGTTTGGAACAGAAATAGATAGGTGGCAATAGGTCACTACAGCAATTAATGACTTTCTTCTTTTAAGCTCTCATAAGACTGTTTGGTGACACAGTAGGGAAAAAATGCCAGGAAAGGAGCTGATGGGAAGAAAATATCACCAGCATGGGCAAAACCTGTACAGGGGAGGGGAAATGCTGACCTTTTCTTCCAGGCAGTGTCCTCACATGCTTGAGCTGCATTCTTTCAAAAAAGATTGGTGTAAAGCTGGTTTAGCAAAGAGCATGTTGAGGCTGTTGAAAACATAAGAACATAAGAGAAGCCAATGTTGAATCAGGCCAATGGCCCATCTAGTCCAACACTCTGTCACTCAGTGGCCAAAATATACCAGGTGCCATCAGGAGGTCCAGCAGTGGGGCCAGGACACTAGAAGCCCTCCCACTGCTGCCCCCTCCAGCACCAAGAATAGAATGCATCACCTGCCCCAGTCTGAGAATTCCCATCTATACCCTGTGGCTAATAGCCACTGATGGACTTCTGCTCCATATGTTTATCTAATTCCCTCTTGAAACTGTCCATGCTTGTAGCTGCCACCACCTCCTGTGGCAGTGAATTCCATATGTTAATCACTCTTTGGGTGAAGAAGTATTTCCTTTTATCTGTTCTAACCCGACTGCTCAGCAATTTCATAGAGTGCCCACAAGTTCTTGTATTGTGAGAAAGGGAGAAAAGTACTTCTCTCTCAACCTGCTCTATCCCATTCATAATCTTATAAACCTCAATCATGTCACCCCTCAGCCGTCGTTTCTCCAAGCTAAAGAGCCCCAAGCATTTTAATCTTTCTTCATAGGGAAGGTGTTCCAACCCTTTTATCATTCTAGTTGCCCTTCTCTGCACTTTTTCCAATGCTATAGGTGGGGCGACCAGAACTGTACACAGTATTCCAAATGAGGTCACACCAATGATTTATACAGGGACATTATGATAATGGCTGATTTGTTTTCAATACCCTTCCTAATAATCCCCAGTATAGCGTTGGCCTTCTTTATTGCCGTTACACACTGTCTAGACATTTTCATTGAGTTATCTACTACGACTCCAAGATCTCTCTCTTGTTCAGTCTCTGCCAGTTCAAACTCCATCAACGTGTATTTATATTTAGGATACTTGGCTCCAATGTGTATCACTTTGCACTTGGCCACATTGAACCCCATTTGCCACGTTGACGCCCACTCACCCATCCTTGACAGATCCCTTTGGAGTGCCTCACAATCCTTCCTGGTTTTCACCACCCTGAACAACTTCATGTCATCTGCAAATTTAGCCACTTCACTGCTTACTCCCAATTCCAAACCGTTAATAAACAAGTTAAAAAGCATCGGACCGAGTACTTGAACCTTGAAGCAGGACTACTACAGCATCCTATTGTGTAAAAGCTCAAATTGCAAGTATACCTAATATTTGAAAGATGAAATAGTTGATCCTCATGCTGCCATAGCACCTGTATCTTTATTTTTGCCACTTGAGAGGCAAGAAAAAATATACATTGAAGGCAGAAACCATCTCTAGTTGTTGCTCCCACAAAACTCAATCCTAAACTCTCTACAGTTTCTATTATTTTATTAAAGGTATAACAAAAGTGCTGCATAGTATATGTGCTGCCAAAGTAAGCATACAAAAGTGCTCTATCTACTTGAATACTGAGTCATCCTGGTTATTGGCATCACAACAAAAAATTGACATCTAACTCTAACATAATTTCTCATAATGTCTGTATTCCAATTTTGTAAAAGCCTCCATTTAACTGAGTATTCACGTCAATATAGAACTAGCTAGGAAATGAATTCATCCATCGCCATTGAATGGTATAAAGCTAATATGGAAACAAGCAATGACAAGACCTTCACACACATGCATTGTTGTGTCATATAATGGAACATTCTGATGAGAAATTATAATCTTTGTACGGCTAGTGGGAGTGGCCAATAGAGTAAAATTATTGCTGGAAATGCTGGACCCAACAAAAAGGTGCCTCGTATTTGTCGAGCCCTCTCCCCCCTAGACTTTACCTCCTAGTTGTTGACCACTGGAGAAAGTCTTGTTCTCTCTTCCCCCCTCCCCACTTTTCCTGTACAGGTTTGCTTCTGAGGACTGTGGCCCTTAAAAGTGGTATACCCTTGCAGGTTGGTGTATAGTTGTGACAAAAAGCTGCCAGTCTAAACTTCATCTTTCTGTTATTGCGTTGTAGAAGCCATCCTGACGTGCATAAATTCAGTGTGGAGACAGTGCAGTGGTATCCTCATGACACTGGCATGTTTACCTCAAGTTCATTCGATAAAACACTGAAAATATGGGATACGAATACATTACAGGTAAGTAATTGGTTTAACTATGGAGTTCTCACCATGGGAATATGGAAAACAAAACATTTCTGTCAGTTTCAATGTTAATTATGTTAAGCATTTTGATTATCATTCATAATTATTTTAATAATATTATTATTGCTTTTATCCTGCCCCTCCTCCTAATTTATTTGTTATTTATTCAATTTATACCCCACCCTCCACCCCGAAGCATGCTCAGGGTGGCTAGATCCCCTCCTCATCCTTGCTTTTACCCAGATAACCAATCTTGTGAGGAAGATAGGCTGAGTGACTGGCCTGGGTTGCCCAATGAGCTTCATACAGTATGCCCAGGTTTAATAATTAAAGCAAAATTGATCGCATTCTAGTACACCCTTTCTGTTGCAGCTGTACGGTATGACCTGTCTGCTGCAGAGCTGCCTAGAGAGCAATCATACAAGTAGCAGGTTCCAGGAATGGATCCAGGACCAGGATATGACTAGAAGAGGTCTGGCCAAATAGGAAAAGCAACTAACAAATCGTATAAATAAATGAGTGCAAGCAGACAGTAGCCAAGAGTCCCTTCCCAGGCCACAGCTGAGAAAGGGGTGGTATGGAGAACAGCTTAAAATGAGATGGGTTTCAAAGGTATGATCTTACATCTCTACAAGCTAGTGCTGAAATAGACACATACGAGTGTACATGTGATCTTACTGTTCCTATGGTTTATCCCTCCAATAATTACTATATAGTGCTACAGAGCTGGAGATAGTTTACTGATATGCTGATCCACTTTGTGCCTCCCTAAGCAAATACAACTTTTCTCAATACTGGCCGCTTCCTTCTGGAGAAAGTTAAATTTGAATGTTTGTGTCTTTAGCCTAATCCATTAGTATCCCAAGGAGGCTCCATTTATTCTTCTGCTCACTATCCTGCTCACTATCTTTTTATGCTTGACAAATGTGAATCCTTTAACATCTACTCTCATGGAAAATTCTCTTTATGTCCCCTGCTATCTACCCCTTACTATTTTGTTTCTCTTTCTCTGCTAATAAGACTAGAATAATTGTTGCAGTACAACTGTGTGTTCAGGTTTCTACGTTGTAAAGACAAATGTTTTCCCATATACATTTTGATAGTATTTTCAGGATTGAGGTTTTACAATTGCTGTCATGCTAACTGTGGATACCATTTTTTAAATGGAGGCTCAATTGCAGAATAAAGCTTTAAATTCTTATGATTTGGATTGGGGTGGAAGCATAATAAATTGTCTTACTATTTACAGCCTGCAGATGAGTTTAATTTTGAGGGAACAGTATACAGTCATCACATGTCTCCTGTTGCTACAAAGCATTGCTTAATTGCAGGTTTGTATATATTTTTAAAGACACTTTTCAAGGTGGTAATTCTTCCAAATGAGTGTCTTCGTTGATATTTTTTTGTAAATGTATCAGCGGTTTATTTAGAAGTGAGATTGCATTATACTTTAATCCAGAGCTGATATCCTGCCTTGTGTATAATTAGTATGTTTTTAATATATTTGCATTCAATTTCCACTTTGTTTATTGCCCATAACCCTCTATCTTGGGGAAACAAAAGATATTTAACCAGAGAGGCTGAACACATGCCAAGATTGGGCTATTATTTTCGAATCTTCTAGAGCAAGCAAGAAGCAGTTCAGTTTTTGTTCACTGTGCCAGTGTGCCAGTGTATTCTTAAAGATAAATATTGACAGTGTCTCTGGCTGCTAGTTTCATTAATTTTTGGAAATGTCTTGATGTGTGGGGGAACGTGGTGAGGAAAGGAGACTGGATATCTTATTCATTCTAAGACCACTAGCACACAGCCAGCACACGACATACCCAGGCATTTCTAATAATCTTGTAAATTTAAGGTATGTCTCATTTGAGGGGCAGGTATCAGGTAGCCTTCCAGGGAGGGGGGGAAACAGTACCCAGGCTTGCCTGACTCCTCCTTTCTCTTTTCCTAGCATGCCTTAAAGATCTTTGAAAGTCAAAAGATACTCTTCACACAAGCTAATACTTAAAGACATAAAATTGTCTTAGCAGAAGTGATTCTGTCACTTAAAAGTATATTGACTGTATAACACTGACACAGAAAACATATCCTTTAAATATGCTTTAATACATCAATGTGTATTAACAAAGCATTGTTAGAAGATTCTTGGTTTTCTGTGTTAGGGATGTCTCAAAGTTGGCATTTAATTCTAGGAACTTTTAGTTTTGAGCATTGTGTAGTTTATTGGTTTGCAGGCAGTTTCTTTTGGCACCTCTGAATATGTTGTTTGGCAGGCACATCTTTGTGTTAATCGGTACAGAAGTAAAAAGAACATCTATTCACACTGGGAAGTATAGTGAATGGCAATGCAAATATTTTGAGGCACTGATTATTAGAGCAGTATGGAATGAAAAATCGATATGATGTGTCTGTTTGAAGGCACTCACAGTGTATAATACACTTTTCTTCTGTATGCTTCTAATTGTTTAGAATTTTAATGCACAAAGAGTCCTCTCTTTTGTCTAATGCTTTTTTGTCCTTTCTGTTACAGTTGGTACCAAAAGCCCTAAAGTACAGCTTTGTGACTTGAAGTCTGGATCTTGTTCTCACATTCTGCAGGGTACTTAATCTGAAACATAAAAGTTGGACAATAATGACTTTGAGTAAACCTCACAATGTAAAGAAGTGTTCTGAACAGTATATAAATAATGTGACTGATGTGTTTAGTGCCAGTTGTGAAAGTGTCAAAGTGAGAAAGGCTTCTTCTGTGTATTGTAATGGTGCGGTGGGCCTGAGAAACCAGAATTATTAATGGTACTTATAAATAACTGGATAGGTGTTTTATTTAACCTGGATTTGTTCAGTTTTCCAAAATTAAAATATTCAGTGGCTCAGTGTTCTAAGCAAACAGAGGAACAGGCTGTTTTACATTAGCCAAACCCTTCTGGGTTATTCTTGTTTCATGCACTGGGCCTCTGTGCAGTAAAACATGATTTAGGTGAGCCATGAAACCAGGTGTTTAAGCCCAGAAAACAAGTTATGATGAACAGTTAAAATGAATGCAGCCAAACTTGTACAGTTCAGTAAACAATTATTTCTATCCCTGGGTGGGCTCTCAAGTTTTCCTCTGTCCACCCCCCCCTCCCCCATGTGGGACACAAGAATTGCAGTTTCTATAATCCCATCTTTCTATAATGTTATGTCTATGCAACAGGGAAAGGGTCGTGTCCTATGCTGTGTAAGCAATACTTCTGCTTATGTACGAGGTTTCTGCCAGATCCTATGTAGGCCTCACAGTATTTTTGAGGGTGTATCTGTTCCCCCAAGCATGATTTTGGAGGGTAAAGCAGGCTGTGGCAGGAAAGGGGAAAGCGAGAAAATTCTGTCCTGCCAGTGCAGCTGTGCTCGTACTACATGGAATCCAACTGAAAGAAGCTAAAATAATGAAACAGGAATTATCCTCTGGACTGAAACCTATAGAAAGCAGTTGGCGAAACGTAGGGCAATGTAACATACATTCCCACGCAGCAGTTCCTACTGTTGCAGTTTTAAGAGGGTTTTTTAGTGCTCAGATTTCTCCTGCTGCTTGATTTCTTTTACAGTGAGGGAAAAGCTTGCTGTGATGACACAGGATCTATGAATAGCTTTTGGGGGTTTTGTAATTAAATAGGAGCTACAGGATGCCATGATTCAGACCAGGACTCAGCTATCAAAGGATTAATCCTTTCCCCCTGTGCCATTAGAATAAAGTTTGAGTCCGGTGGCACCTTTAAGACCACTAAAGTTTGCATGAAGAAGTGTGCATGCCCAGCATGGTCTTAAAGATGCCACTGGGCTGAAACTCTGTTCTGTTGCTTCAGACCAACATGGCTACCCACCTGAGTCTATCCCTATACCATTGTTATTGTAGTCTCCTCACCCTCACCTCGGCTGCTGTTTTCCACACAACATTCAGAGGTTTTGTGCCTCTGAATGTGGAGGTTCCCATCAGTCACCATGGCTAGCAGCCACTGATAGACCGGCCCTCCATGAATCTGTCTAATCTTTTGAAACTGTTTATTCCTGTGGCCATCACTACATCCTCTGGAAGTGAATTCCACATTTTAATCATTCTCTATGTAAAGAAGTATTTCGTTTTATCTGTACTGAATCTACTGCCCATTGGCTTTATCGGATGTGCTCGAGTTCCAGTATTTTGGGAGAGGGCGAAAAATTTCTCTTTGTCAACTCTCACCATTCCATGCATAAGTTTATAAACCTCTATCATTTCCCCCCCTTAGTCTTCTCTTTTCTAAACTGAAAAGTCCCAGATTCTTCAGCCTTTCCTCATAGAGAAGGTGCTCCAACCCCCTAATCATCTTGCTCGTCCTCCTCTGTACTTTTTCCAGCTCAGATAAGATGACCAGAACTATACACAATATTACAAATGAGGCTGCACCATAGATCTATACAGGAGCATTATGATATTGACCATTTTATTCTCAATCCCTTTCCTAATAATCCTTAAAGTAGAGTTTGCCTCTTTCACCACTGCAGCTGGATTGACACTTCAACTGAGCTATCCACTATGACCCCAAGATCTTTTTCCCTCTCAGTCTCAGCAAGTTCAGACCCCATTAGCCTGTACTTGAAGTTGGGATTTTTTTTGTCCCCGTGTGCATCGCCATCCAGTTACCAACATTGAATTTCATTTGCCACACTGTCACCCATTCACCCAGTTTGTGGAGATCCTCTTGAAGCTCTTCACAGTCAGCCTTGGTTTTCACCAACCTGAATAATTTGGTGTCATCTGCAAAGTTGGCCACTACACTACTCAGCCCTAGTTCCAGATCACTGATGAATACATTAAATCTTACTGGCTCCAATACCAATTCTTGTGGGACCCCACTGCTTACTCCCCTCCATTGTGAGAACTGTTCCTTTATTTCTACTCTTTGCTTCCTGTTATTTAACCAGTTTTAAATCCATGAGAACCTGCCCTCTTATCCTATGACTGCTAAATTTACTCAGGAGTCTTTGGCAAGGCACCTTGTCAAAAGCCTTTTGAAAGTCCAGGTATGTAATGTCTACTGTGTCATCATTGTCTATATGCTTGTTCACTTCCACAAAAAACTGCCAACAGATTGGTGAGGCTGGACTTCCCTTTGCAGAAGCCATGCTGATTTTCCCTCAGCAGGCTTTGTTCCTCAGGGCCGGCCCCAGGTGTCTGGGCGCCCTAGGCAGGACAGCCTGGGGTGCCCACCCCACCGGGGATGCCAACCTCCCAGTGGGGCCTGGAGCTGGCCCAGTGCTGTTGTCCTGGGCGCCTCGCAGCTGCGAGGCGCCCAGGAGAGCCGGGGCAGGGGTGGGGTTAGAACCCTCGCCCCTTCACTCCCAGTGGCGGCGGCTTTTCTGGGCGCCTCGCAACCACGAGGCGCCCAGGAAAGCCAGGGCTGCCGGCACTGGGCGGGAAGGGGGGCTTTTCACGGGGGGGCGGGGGGCTTTTTGGTGCCCCTGCAGGGCCGGCGCCCTAGGCGAGTGCCTAGCTCGCCTAGTGGGCGAGCTGGCCCTGCATGTGCCTCATAATTGTATCATTGATTACTGTTTCTACTAATTTGCCTGGGAGAGACCTTAGGCTGACTGGCCTGTAATTTCCTGTTTCCCTTCCAGATCTCTTTTTTAAAAATTGGTGTCACATTTGCTACTCTCCAGTCTTTTGGGACAGCAGCTGAATTTGGTTACATATATATATATAAGCTAGTAGATCAACTTTCTCCCATTTGAGTTCCCTAACTCTTCAGTGTATCCCATCATGACCTGGAGACTTATTGATTTTTAATTTCCCCAGTATGGCTAGAATTTCATTTCTGGTCACCTCAATTTGCCTCAGTTCTTCAGATTCCCTTCCTGAAAACAGGGGCTGTGGCATGGGTAGGAGCCCCACACTTTCCAAAGAAGCAAAAAAGTCGTTGAGCTTCTCTACCATCTCCCCATCTTCCTTTAGCAATCCCTTTATTCCTTTGTCATCCAAAGGCCCCAGTGCTTCTCTGGCTGGTTTCTTGCTTCAGATATGTTTTTAAAATGTTTACTGTTTGTCCTTATGCTTTTAGCAATCTGCTCCTCAAAATTGCTGTTTGCATGCATAATTATTGGCTTACATGTCTTTTGCCAAAGCCTGTGGTCCCTCCTGTTCAATTCATTGGGGCAGACCTTCCTCTTTTTAACAGGAGCCTCTTTACTTTTTATAGTTTCCTTGACTTGCGTTGTTAACCACGCATGCTTTTTAGACTTGATAGTGTCTGTCCTAACCTGTTGAATGCATTCTATCCAGGCTTCCTTTAGTGTGGTTTTAAATAGCTTCCAAGCATCCTCTAGGGATTTTACTCTCATGTTTCCCTTTTAGCTTCTTTTTAACTATTCTCATTTTTGTAAGGTTCTGTCTTTTGAAATCAAATGTTACAATTTTGGACTTTAGGGGTAACTTTCTATTGACCTGAATGCTGAACTTAATAGCACTGTGGTCACTATTCCCAACTGGTGCAACAACCTCTACATCACTCACCAGGTCTTGAAACCCACTCAGAACCAAGTCCAAGATCACTACCTCTTTAGTTGGCTCTGTGACCAACTGTTCCAGTGGACAGTCATTTATGATGACTAGGAATGTCATTTGTACAACATGACTTGAGCGCACGTTTACCCAGTCAATGTGAGAGTAGTTAAACTCCCCCAGCATAATAACATTATCTGCTTTAGTCACCTCCCTTATTTCCTTCTCCTTCTCAAGATCAGCCTCAGGTTTGATCAGGTGGACCCCCACTTTTAAGTAACCCTTAGGGCCCAGAATTTCCACCCATATCACTCATGTTGGGGAATTAATTCCCCTGATGTTTTCTCACTTACTTGATTACACATCCTTTTTGATGTACAACGCAACACCTCCACCAACCCATCCCTCCCTGTCCTACCTTTAGAGCTTATACCCAGGAATGACAATATCCCATAGATTTTCACCATTCCACCATGTCTGAGATACCTACTATATCTAAATTGTCATTAAGCACCAAGCACTCCAGCTCAAAGACTTCTAGGACTGGCATATAGACACCTATAAAGTGTTTTCCTCTTCAGTAACCCTCGCCTCCGTAGCCCCTTGGTTGCCACACATGGCCCTCAGTCTCCGTCTTACCCTCACTCTCAAGTCCTATTATGCTCCTATCAATATTACCTAGAGTGTTTACACTGTAATTCCTTTGGATTTGTCCCAGATTAGAGGCTTTCCAGCTCCTAGAACATAAGAACATAAGAACATAAGAGAAGCCAATGTTGAATCAGGCCAATGGCCCATCTAGTCCAACACTCTGTCACACAGCGGCCAAAATATACCAGGTGCCATCAGGAGGTCCAGCAGTGGGGCCAGGGCACCAGAAGCCCTCCCACTGCTGCCCCCTCCAGCACCAAGAATAGAGTGCATCACCTGCCCCAGATTGAGAGTTCCCATCTATACCCTGTGGCTAATAGCCACTGGTGGACTTCTGCTCCATATGTTTATCTAATTTCCTCTTGAAACTGTCCATGCTTGCAGCTGCCACGACCTCCTGTGGCAGTGAATTCCATATGTTAATCACTCTTTGGGTGAAGAAGTATTTCCTTTTATCTGTTCTAACCCGACTGCTCAGCAATTTCATAGAGTGCCCACGAGTTCTTGTATTGTGAGAAAGGGAGAAAAGTACTTCTTTCTCAACCTGCTCAATCCCATTCATAATCTTATAAACCTCGATCATGTCACCTCTCAGCCGTCGTTTCTCCAAGCTAAAGAGCCCCAAGCATTTTAACCTTTCTTCATAGGGAAGGTGTTCCAACCCTTTTATCATTCTAGTTGCCCTTCTCTGCACTTTTTCCAATGCTATAATATCCTTTTTGAGATGTGGTGACCAGAACTGTACACAGTATTCCAAATGAGGTCGCACCAATGATTTATACAGGGGCATGATGATACTGGCTGATTTGTTTTCAATTCCCTTCCTAATAATCCCCAGCATAGCGTTGGCCTTCTTTATTGCAGCTACACATTGTGTAGACATTTTCAGCGAGTTATCCACTACGACTCCAAGATCTCTCTCTTGGTCCGTCTCTGCCAGATCAGACCCCATCAACGTGTATTTATATTTAGGATTTTTGGCTCCAATGTGCATCACTTTGCACTTGGCCACATTGAACCTCATTTGCCACGTTGACGCCCACTCACCCATCCTCAACAGATCCCTTTGGAGTGCCTCACAATCCTCCCTGGTTTTCACCACCCTGAACAACTTTGTGTCATCTGCAAATTTAGCCACATCACTGCTTACTCCCAATTCCAAATCGTTAATAAACAAGTTAAAAAGCATTGGACCGAGTACTGATCCCTGTGGTACCCCACTGCTTACCACCCTCCACTGAGAACGTTTCCCATTTATACTCACTCTCTGTTTCCTATTTATAAGCCAATTTTTGATCCACAAGAGGACTTGTCCTTTTATCCCATGACTATTGAGCTTACTTAGGAGCCTTTGATGAGGAACTGTATCAAAAGCTTTCCGGAAGTCAAGGTAAATAATATCTATTGGGTCCCCCTTGTCCACATGTTTGTTCACTCCCTCAAAAAACACTAACAGGTTAGTGAGACAAGATCTTCCCTTACAGAACCCATGCTGAGTCTGCCTCAATAGTTTTTGTTCATCAATGTGCCTACTAATTCTTTCCTTAATAACAGTTTCCACCAACTTACCCGGTATCGATGTCAGACTGACTGGCCTGTAATTTCCTGGATCTCCCCTGGAGCCCTTTTTAAAGATGGGAGTGACATTAGCTACCTTCCAGTCCTCAGGAATGGAGGCAGATTTTAAAGAAAGATTACATATTTTTGTCAGGAGATCCACAAGTTCACATTTGAGTTCTTTCAGAACTCTCGGATGAATGCCATCCGGGCCTGGTGATTTATTAGTTTTTAAATTGTCCATCAGTTGGAGGACTTCCTCTCTTGTTACCGCAATCTGATTCAGGTCTTTCAAACCCCCTCCCGAAATCGGTGCTTCTGGAGTGGGCAAACACTTCTCCTCTTCCACAGTGAAGACAGAGGCAAAAAATGCATTCAGCTTCTCAGCCATTTCCCTATCATCCTTCACTACTCCTTTTACCCCTTGGTCATCCAAGGGCCCCACTGCCTCCCTGGCTGGCTTCCTACTTCTAATGTATTTGAAGAAAGTTTTATTGTTGGTCTTTATGTTTTTTGCGATATGCTCCTCATATTCCCTTTTTGCTTGCCTGATCACAGACTTGCATTTTATTTGCCATAGTCTGTGTTCCCTTTTATCAACCTCACTAAGACTAGCTTTCCACCGCTTAAAGGAATCCTTCTTACCTTTTACAGCTTCCATTACTTTATTTGTTAACCATGCAGGCTTTTTTCTATACCTATTTGTACCTTTCCTAACTTGCGGTATATATTTTTTCTGAGCTTCTAGGATTGTCTTTTTAAATAGTCTCCAAGCTTCCCCAATGGTTTTGACCTTCTCCACTCTTCCTTTCAATTTCTTCCTCACATGTCCCCTCATACCAGAGAAGTTACCCCTTTTAAAGTTAAAAGTGGTTGTGTCAGTCTTTTTGGGCAACTCCCTATCTGTACAAATGTTAAACTCAATGACATTATGGTCACTGTTCCCAAGTGGTGCAATCACTTTTACATCTCTCACCAGGTCTTGGGTGTTACTTAGGACCAAATCCAGGATCGCCTCTCCCCTGGTAGGATCTGTGACCATCTGTTCCACAGCACAGTCATTGAGAGTGTCTAAGAACGCAATCTCTTTTTCCCAACTAGAACTCATATTGGCCCAATCAATGTGTGGGTAGTTAAAGTCGCCTATTACAACACAGTTATTTCGTCTAGCCACTATCTTTAATTCATTCATCATTTTATAATCCTCCTCTATCTTTTGATCTGGTGGGCGATAACAAACTCCCACTGTTAAGCCTCCTTTTGGACCCACTATTTCAACCCATAGCATTTCCAGAAGCGAATCCAATTCTCTTACCCTCTCAATCTTACTGGACGGTATACCCTCTCTGACATACAGAGCCACCCCACCTCCAACCCTTTCCCCCTATCCTTCCGATATAATTTATAACCAGGAATCACCGTACCCCACTGATTTTCCTCATCCCACCAAGTTTCTGAAATACCCACAAAGTCTATTTCCCCCCCAACACCAAGCATTCCAACTCCCCAATTTTACTTCGGAGACTTCTAGCATTTGTGTATAAACACTTATAGTTTCCCACGTTTGTTAAGCCCACAGCCTTCCTCTTGCTGCCTCGAGACCTTGCCAGGCAGTTCCTATCATTAGCCACAGTCTCAGTGGACAATTGTAATCCATTTCCTTGTACAAAAGTAATAGCTACCCCTTCATCTCTTTGAGATGAGCCATCCCGAACCAGAGACTTTTCATCTCCTGTCGGCTTTCCCCCATTATTCAGTTTAAAAACTGCTCTGCCACCTTTTTGATTTTGAGCGCCAGCAGCCTGGTTCCTTCTCGGGACAAGTGGAGACCATCCCTTTTGTACAGCTCCCTCTTGTCCCAAAAAGCATCCCAGTGCCTAACAAACTTGAACCCTTCCCCCTACACCACCGTCTCATCCACGCATTGAGACTCCTGATCTGTGCCTGTCTCTCCGGCCCTGCGCGTGGAACAGGTAGCACTTCCGAGAAGGCTACCTTGGAGGTCCTGGCCTTGAGTTTCCTGCCCAGCAGCCTAAATTTCTCCTCCAGGACCTCACGACTGCATTTCCCCACATCGTTGGTGCCGACGTGCACCACGACCACTGGCTCCTCCCCAGCACTATCTACCAGCCTATCTAAAACACGCGTAATGTCCGCTACCTTCGCACCAGGCAGGCAAGTCACCATATGGTCAGTACGCGGGTTCGCCACCCAGCTGTCTACCTGCCTAAGGATCGAATCACCAACTACCAAGAGCCCCCTCCCACCCTTCCCAGGAACGGTTCCTTGGTACGAAAGGATACCCGTTCACCAGCTGAAGAAGAGGTCCCTTCTGAGGGCACATTCCCCTTATCCTCAGCATGGTGCCCCTTTTCCCCTTGGCCCTCATGCTCCCTGGCAGCAGCCGGGCTGCCAGATCCAGAGTGGGACATATCTAACAAGTCCCCGAGAGTCTTCCCCGTGCACCTAACTGACTGTCCCTGCTTCTCCAGGTCAGCCACCTTGGCCTCAAGGGAGCAAACTCGCTCCCTGAGAACCAGGAGCTCCTTGCACCGAGCACACACCCAAGACTTCTGACCAGTGGGCAGATAGTCATACATGTGACACTCCATGCAAAACACTGGATAGCCCCCAACCCCCTGCTGGCATTCTGGCTTCATAATTGTTTTTAAACAAATACTTTTCTATAACCCCCTTTTAAAACCCTTTGTATTTATATGGCTCCTGTTGTAGGAGTCTACTTACCTTACCAAGGAGCCAAGGTCCTGGCTTTTTGGCTCTTCCTGGGCTTCTTACAGAGCCCCTAGGCAAAGAGCCACAGGCAAAGAGCCTCGCCCTTTTGCTCTCGCCCTTTGGCTCGTGCCAGAGGCCCATGCCTCTTGCAAACTTCCTGCCTTAAATGGAATTGTCTCCCAGGAGAGGGCGTGGCCAGCAGCTACTCAAAATCACCCAAGGCACTTAATGACGGTCAAACAAAGCCCCTTTCACACCCCAACTCCAGCAGCCAGGATTCTGCTATTCAATTTCACCCAAGCACTTAATTACAGGCAAACAATGACCCTTTCACACCCTAACTCCAGCAGTCAGGAGTCCGTTACAACTCACCCACACACTCCCAAATACAGTCCCTGACACAGTACCTTCTCAGCTAAAGCACCCCAGCTGAAAGTAAATAAATAAAAATACCACTCACCCCTCTGGCAGCTCAAACACCTTGCTCCTTCTCAGAGCTCAGCTGGGTCAGCTCTGCTTCTGGCAAACTTCCTGCCTTAAATAGAATTGTCTCCCAGGAGAGGACGTGGCCAGCAGCTACTCAAAATCACCCAAGGCACTTAATCCTGTCAGCTTTCCTCCCGGGATTAGTTTAAAAGCTGCTCTGCCACCTTTTTGATATTAATCACCAGCAGTCTGGTTCCCTTTTGTTTCAAGCGAAGCCCATCTCTTTTGTACAGGTTTGGCTGGTTCCAGGAAGTTTATTTATTTAATTTATACCCTGCCCTACCCAGCCAAGGGCAGCTTACACAAACAGTATAAAACAATATGATATAACAATATAATATATAAAATCCATTAATACACAAAATTCTTAAAACCATAAATATAATAAAGTGCTAGTACTTAATCCTCATCATACAGTCAGCTCTTTGATCTTCGGATGACCAAGGCTATGGTTGGGGGACCCAGGAGGGTTAGGCTCTCTCTTCATAAGTTGTCATATGGCAGTGGTGGTGGCAGCTCCAAAGGCCTGGCGGAAGAGCTCTGTTTTACAGGGCCCTGATCTCCTCCAGGAGCTCATTCCACCACAGTGGAGCTGCCACCGAGAAAGCCCTAGCTCCAGTTGCCGCTAGCCTGACCTCCTTGATATTCGGGTGGACCAGCCGATTCTGGGTCCCCAATCGCAGCACTCTCTGGGGAACGTCTGGGGAAAGACAGTCCCTCAGGTATGCAGGTCCTTGGCCATTTTGTTGTTGTTCAGTTGCACAGTCGAGTCCAACTCTTCACGACCCCATGGACCAGATCACGCCAGGCCCTCCTGTCTTCCACTGTACTCTGAAGTTTGCTCAATTTCATGTTCATTGCATCAATGACCCTGTCTAATCATCTCATCCTTTGCCGTCCCCTTCTTCTTTGACCTTCAATCTTTCCCATCATCAGGGTCTTCTCCAGTGAGTGCTCCCTTCTCATTTGGTGGCAAAAGTATTTCAGCTTCAACTTCAGGATCTGGCCTTCCAGGGAACAATCAGGGTTGATTTCTTTTAGGATTGAATTATTTGATCTCCTTGCAGTCCAAGGGACTCTCAAGAGTCTTCTCCAGCACCATAGTTCAAAAGAATCTATTCTTCAGCGCTCAGCCTTCCATGTAATCCAACTCTCGCAGCCATACATTACTACTGGGAATACCATTGCTTTGACCATGTGGACTTTTGTTGGCAGGGTGATGTCTCTGCTTTTTATCACGCTGTTTAGGTTTGCCATTACTTTCCTCCCAAGGAGCAGGCGTCTTTTAATTTCATGGCTGCAGTCACCATCTGCAGTGATCTGGGATCCCAGGAACATGTGAGGGAGTCCCTGGCCATAAAGGGCTTTAAAGGTAATAACCAGCACCTTGAACCAAATGTGGTATGCTATAGGAAGCTAGTGCAATGTCTTGAGCACAGGTTGGATATGCTCCCATATAGGGAGTCTCATCGGCAACCTGGCTGCAGCATTTTGCACCGGCTGCAGCTTCTGGATTTGGGACAAGGGCAACCCCATGTAGAGGGCATTACAGTAATCCAATCTTGAGGTGACCATCATGTGGATCACTGCTGCCAAGTCGTTGCATTTGAGGAAAGGAACCAACTGCTTAATCAGCCTGAGATGATAAAAGGCTGACTTGCCAGTGGCTGCTACCTGGGCCTCCATTGTTAAGGAGACGTCTAGAGCACTCCCAAACTCCTAACCTCCATTGAAGGTCAGGAGTGGGATCCCTACTCCCCGACCGCTCCAACACAGGACTTCCGTCTTCATTGGATTCAATTTCAGCCGGCTCGGCCTAAGCCAACCAGCCACAGCTTGTAACGCCTGGTCTAGAACTTCTGGTTTGGAGTCAGATCGGCTGCCCAACAACAGATAGAGCTGGGTGTCAACCACATACTGGTGACAACCCAGCCCATGCCTCCAGGCAATCTGGGCAAGAGGGTGCATATAGATGTTGAAGAGCATCGGGGACAACACTGCCCCTTGGGGCACTCCACATTCCAATAGATGCCTTCGAGACAGCTGATCCTCTAGCACCACTCTTGGTCCCCGGCCATGGAGAAAGGAAGCAAGCCACTGCATGGCTAGTCCCTGGACTACAATGTCGGCAAGGTAGTGGATCAGTAGTTGATGGTCAACCGTGTTAAATGCGGCCAACGGGTCTAACAACAACAGCACTGCCAATCCACCTTGATCCAGATCCCTTTGGAGGTCGTCTTTGAGGGCAACCAGTGCCGTCCCCGTCCTGTGACCCGGGCGAAAACCAGACTGGAAGGAGTCTAATATCGAAGCGTTATCCAGAAAGCCCTTTAACTGAGTTGTCACTGCCTTCTCTATTGTGTTGCTTAGGTAGGGTAAGTTGGAAACCGGCCAGTAGTTGGTCAATTCGGTGAGTTCTAGTGATGGTTTTTTCAGAAGAGGGTGCACCACTGCTTCCTTAAGTGCCTCTGGGATTAGCCCCTGAATGAGGGACTTGTTGATTATCTCCTGCAAGGCACCTCGAAACCCCTCATGGCCGGCTTTAATTAGCCACGAGGGGCACGGGTCAAGGGAGCAGGTGGTAGGGCGTACAGTTAGGAGCAATCTGTTGACTTCTTCAAGACTGAGCGGGCTGAAATAATCCATAATATGACTAGAAGACATGCATGGAGCCTCAAGTTCATTCACTGTATCAACTGTAGCAGGAAGGTCACAGCAGAGCAACAAGACTTTATCTGCAAAATAGCTCGCAAAAGCCTCACAGCCAATATCCAATTCCCTATGGTTTAGTCTGTTTTGAGTCAGAGCACTAAGAGACTGAATCATTCTAAACAATTGGGCTGGGCGTGAGCTTCCATTAGTTCCCTAGTGCCTAATAAATCTCCCCACTCCTCCAACGTTTACATACATGGTAATGGAACATTAACCTGTTTTAGTAGTTATACATGTGGAACAGAAGTTAGAACTCCCAGTTCAGGCACTGGATTGCTAGCATTATCATTGTGTTTGTGGGAGATGGAATGGCTCTTTGTAAATGCTACTTAGCTGTATAACAAATGATGTAATCTATTTAATGTCTGCAAAATCAATCCCAATGGTCCCAGTATTTCTCATCCAGCACCATTATGTGCCCCAGTTTGTTCCTATTTTTGTGCTAGGTAAAGTTACAAGAGTAAACCTAAATAGATTTCTTACTGATTTACTTGCTAAAGAATTATTGTGACATGAAGATTTTGTGAGCTAGATACATATAAAACTGTAAATACAAAATTAGGTACATAACTATATTGAGAGGCACAAGCTGTGCGAATGGAGTAGGTATGGAGGGCATTTTTGGCAGGCACAGTTTGTCTAGAAAGAGGGAGAAAAACTGCTCCTTTTACATAATTATGATGGCTTGTATAGATACTAGGGGCCCTCCCCTGATTGCTGTGCTGACAACAGTTTGAATACTGAATGGTCAGTTCTTCTACTTGCTGGAAAAGTTGTAGCAATACATGATGAACCACTAGCAGTAGCTATCAGCTTTTGCGTGTGTGTGTGTGTGAAATATAGGCAAAACTAGATTCATAACAAATGTCATACCCAGTGTTTCTTCCCAGTCAAGACCCAAAGCTACATTGTCCTCATGCTCTCCATTTTATCCTCATAACAACCCCGTTAAGCCCTGACTGGACTAGCCCAGGCAAGTCTGATCTTGTCAGATCTTGGAAACTGAACAGGGCCAGCCCTGGCAAGTTCCTGGAAGGGTGATCTTCAAGGAATACCAGGGCTGGGATGCAGAAGCAGGTAATATAAGCCGTCTCTCTGAAATGACCTAGCCCTACTAGGTTTCTCCAGAAGTCATCATGACTTCCAGGTTCACAAGCACATATACACATGCAAAATATTCACCAACCAACCCCTCCCCCCTGAAGTAGGACTGGCTGAGAGTGTGTCACCCAGCAACCTTCCATGGCAGGTTGGGGATGAATGCTCCCTCTAAGCTATGGAGTCTTGTGAGCAAAAATTCGATTTTGTGAGCTACTGGCATTAAAACTGTGAGCAAGCGATTTGGCTACTGCGTAAATTAGTTTGCTCTGCAGCCATCCTTCCTAAGCTAAGATAAAAATGTGTGAGCTGGAGGCTAAAAACCTGTGAGCTAACTCACACTAACTCAGCTTAGAGGGAACACTGGATGTGAGTATTAGAGATGCGTGTGTGCAAAGTTCCACTGCAAATAACTTGGGGGGGGGGTTTGCCTTGAGATTAGCCTGGTCCGAGATAGTTCCATGTCTTTCATTTTTGGCCCTGGAGCACCCACAGCCAGGCTAGGATATTCCCATGCCTTTTATTTTTGGCCCTGAAATACCCACAAGTATCCTAAAGCCTTTGGCCAATTTTGAGTCTCCTAGCTTTCTTCTCTGATGAGTTACACCTGCCACAAATGGGCCAGTGGACGGACAGGCTGATTCTTTCATTACTGTAGATTACTGGTAACAGCAATCAAGGGATTTGTTTTGCTTTATGATATTTGGTTTGGATCAAGGCCATATTGGGGGGAGCAGGTACAATCTTTGGGGGTCCATAGTGGCTACCTGTCATTTCATACCATGATCACCTGTCACTTCCCCAGAAAGCAGTTTCCTGGGGTCACCTTCTTTGGGGGGCCATAACTTGGACCCCATAAATCCAGTCCCCACCAAACTTGGAGGATAGAGAAGAGTCAGTCAGAGATCCCCTGCAAGTTTGGTGGCTCTAGCTTGCTCAGGATCCATTACTGACAGGCGGTCATTTTGACAGTTGGAAGTTCAGGAGTGTACAAGCTAGAGACATTGAAGTCGCAGAGAACCTCCCCCAGATGGTCCTCCAAGTCCTGCCCCTCTTGTTGCTTTGAAGTTTGGCAGACATTTCGATTGAGCTGAGACAGGCTGTCTGGAAATGTATCTGTTCATGAACTGGCACAAACTGCCACGAACAGCTTGAAGATTCATGGAAAGTTCATGCCGGTTGACCTGCCATAAACGCCTTCACTTCACAAGCCATGAACTGGTCAAAATTCATCACGAACTTTCGTTCATGAGCTGGTTCATGCCCATCCTTATTCCTGAAGCTTCTTTTAAGCACATGGCTGAAGGTTTATTTGCGTAACCTTTGCTTCATTTTTCACATATGCTGCCTTTTGTAAGAAAATAGGTATTGGTTCTGAGTGGTGCAGGGATGGACAGGGTTCTGTTATGCCCTGTGATCAACCCTCATAGAGAAGGATTATGCCTATACCTTATTTACTGGAAAGGAAGATGACCTTGAATGTAAGATAACACCTTGGAAAAAAACTATACATAAAAATTATTCCTATACATGTTTGTAATTTATACGTGCATATAAAATGACCCCACTTCCCACTATTTTTCTTGATGGCACTCTGGGGGGGAACTAGTTTTCTTCCAGGTAAATAAGACATGTATTGTGCTGCATACCTCTAAGGATTCTCATGCTTTCATGTTTTTAGGACACAAACAGGAAGTACTGGCGGTATCTTGGTCACCACGTTACGAATACATCCTGGCAACTGCAAGGTACGAAGGGGGAACGGGTGAGAAAAAAGAGGGAGAGATAGTGAATGCTTGTTATGACACATGCTGATTCTGTGTACTGTAATTTCAACTGTTTAAAATACTGTCTCTTAATAAGTGTTGTGCATTGTGTTCTCTGGTAGTGTACAATGTGAGTTCTGTTCTGAGCTACCCTTTTCAGCATGCATGCCACTGTGCATTATGCATGTTTGTGAAGGAGAGGGGGGTGATGTGTGTACATAAGTCATGCAGGAAGTCAGATGTGAGGCTACTTGAACAAATATCCCATTAGTGTTCTCTAAGAGAGAGAAAAGGCACTGATTTCGATATTGATTTAATTTGTCTTAAACACAATACACTGTAGGTTCTTTGTGTTGCATTGAATGAAAAGCTAGTTTTGTTTTGTTTAGCTAGAGTGTTATTTAACAGATGCAGTCACAGAATGAGTCCAGTTGTGCTTAGGTTTTAATTTATGCTTTCTGTGGCTTTGCATCCAGTCTGGCCTCAGTTACAGAACGGAAACAAAGTTATCCAAGTCCCCAGCTAGCCCACTGCTGAAAATACAGCATCAGCTTACTCTCTTTTTCTAGCCTTTTCCTTTCAGGCTTAGAAAAACTATTTAAAAGCCTAAAGCTGGAGTCAACTAACTACTCCACCTTCCCTCCCTCACTTTACAACCCAACTTCTGTTTTCCCAAGGAGACACAAATGTTATTGTCTCCTCTAGTTACAAATAATTTATAACAATGATTGCACCACACTTTTTCTTCTTTTAGCGCTGATAGTAAAGTGAAATTATGGGATGTGAGGAGAGCATCTGCTTGTCTGATTACTCTTGATCAACATAATGGGGAGAAGTCAAAAGCATCTTCTGAAGCAGGTAGTATAGTTGCACAATATATTTCTACCAGCACAACAGGATTGCTGTCCTGGATTTGATTGCTTATTCAGAATATTTACATCCCTTTGTTGACTTCCTGAGGCAGGTATATTTCATGTCAAATGTATTCAAATTGATAATTTAGTCCGCATTAAAAACAGTGTAAGGAACTTTATTTTGCTTTTTAAAGTAATGAGGGTAGGAATTTTGCATAATCCAGACTGAGCTGAGCATTTCTTAATCTAATTTGAATACAACAAATAATAAGACAAATATTTATTCAATTTATACCCCACCCTGTCCCACATGTGAGCTCAGGGCAGCTTACAACATGTAGTAAAACAATAAAACAGTAAAAAGCAATAAAACAATCGATGGCACAGTAAAGAATATCATCAAACCCCATGCCTCATATTAGGTGAATATGGGTGTTCCAGTGTCCAATAAAATTATCTGGCAGCAGGCACTGGGAGAGGGGCCATAAACAGGGGAGGCCAGAATGGTTGAATGCCCGCCACCTCAATCAAAAGCCTGGTGGAACAGCTCCGTTTTACAGGCCCTGTGGAACATCAAGCAAATAATTCTCTCCCAACAAAATCAGTAGAAAAGGCTTAACTTGTCCTGAATTATTCCCTTCTGTAGCCCCTGTCCTGTCCCCCCACTCCAAAAGAAAACATGTATTCTGACAAAACTGGAGTTCTGGCACAAGCATATCTTGTTTGGTTGTTTATTTGTGCTGCAATATAATAGCACAGCAGCTCCATTGGAATTTCTGCCTCTTAGGGTGATTGTATGAACTGTTGGATAATGTATGTAAAAGCATTTTGAATATATGAGAGCACTATATGAATGCTAAGTATTACTATTAATACTTAAAAAATGACAGTCATTTGGTTCCATTCATAGCAATAAGCTTTGCTGGATTGTGGAATACATGGGGGGGGGATGCCAGTCCTTTTTAGACAGTATAGATACACAAAATATAACAGAGAAATGTGGCTGTACATTTATGCCTATTGATATATTGACCTGTACAGAACAGGAGTTATTTGTATTGTCTTTACAGCAAATACAGCCCATAATGGGCGAGTTAATGGCTTGTGCTTTACAAGCGATGGGCTTCACCTTCTGACAGTTGGCACAGACGATCGCATGAGACTTTGGAACAGTTCCAGTGGGGAGAATACACTGGTAAGAAGTTGTTATACACAATGTTTTATTTGTCAGACCAAAAAAAAGTGAATCTGTTCATCATTTTTACATTTTTACTTATTTCATTAATCAGAACATTTTATAAGCCCGTCTTCCTCCCAGCACATCTAAGCCAGTTCAGATCTTGTCCACGTGGGAATATTTGCAGTATCCATGTCACATTGTTGCTTTTCTTCTGTGTTAAGGCAATTACTATAATTATACTAATGTATCTCAGACTTAACACTAGGTAACCAAACAAAAGACAGCAAAGCTTGAATCATGTGTAGGAAGGACAGGTGTGAGGAAGGAAGACAAGGAAAACAATATGCTAATCTTGTAACTTGGTATTACAACGTTATAACTTGATATTAAAAGCTATAAAGAAATTTAATGTCATATTAAGATCTTAAGAGTTTTGTAGCACTGGGGACCCCTGGAGGTCAGCCTGCCAAGCCAAAAGCAGCATCTACTCCAAGGAGAGCATTTCCCATGCCAATCAGCTGCTGAGAACGAAAGCAGGAATTCTGCTACCATGAGACTTTGGCTAGGGAGGAGGCAGCAGTGCTGTCCAGCCAGCCTAGTGGTGGGGGGAGATCAAGGAAAAGAATGGATCAATAAAGGATCGGAGCTCAGCTTTGACAGAATCCCAGTTTTAAAAAGGTAGATGTCATGGGGGCAAGAGAATGGAAGGAGGAAGGAGCACAGGCTCTGGCAAAAGAAGTCCCAGAAGACTGGGGAGTAGCAAATGTGGCACCAATTTTTTAAAAGAGACTCATAGGAAAACCAGTAAATTACACGCTAGTCAGCCTTGCATCTCTCCCAGGCAAATTAGTAGAAACAGTAATCAAAGATACAATTTTTAGGCACATGGAGGAACAAAGCCTGCTGAGGGGAAATCAGCACGGCTTCTGCAAAGGGAAGTCCTGCCTCACCAGTCTGTTGGAGTTCCTTGAGAAAGTGAACAAGCATGTAGACAACAGTGGCCTGGTAGACATTACATACTGGGATCTTCAAAGGTTTTTTGACAAGGTGCCTCACCAAAGACTCCTGAGTATCATGAGATAAGAGGGCTAAAAACTAGTTAAATGACAGGAAGCAAAGAGTAGGAATCAATGGACAGTTCTCACAATGGAGGGAAGTAAGCAGTGGGGTCCCACAAGGATCAGTATTGAGGCTGGTACTATTTAATGCATTCATCAGTGATCTGGAACTAGGGCTGAGTAGTGTAGTGGCCAAGTTTGCAGATGACACCAGATTGTGAACCTCCACAAACTTGGTTAATCAGGTGACAATGTGGCTAATGAAGTTCATTGTTGATAAGTGTAAGGTGATGCACATTGGGACAAGAAATCTCCGCTTCAGGTATAGGCTAAATGGGTCTGAACTTGCTGAGACTGAGAGGAAAAAAGATCTTGGGGTCATAGTGGATAGCTCAATTAAAGTGTCAACCCATCATGCTGCAGCAGTGAAAAAGGCAAATTCTACCTTAAGGATTATTAGGAAAGGGATTGAGAATAATATGGTTGATATCATAATGCCTTGTATAGATCTATGGTGCGGTCTGAGTTGGAATACTGCATACAGTTCTTGTCCCCATATCACAAAAAGGACATTGCAGAGCTGTAAAAAGTACCCTGTGGCTAATAGCCACTGATGGACTTCTGCTCCATATGTTTATCTAATTCCCTCTTGAAACTGTCCATGCTTGTAGCTGCCACCACCTCCTGTGGCAGTGAATTCCAAATGTTAATCACTCTTTGGGTGAAGAAGTACTTCCTTTTATCTGTTCTAACCCACCTGCTCAGCAATTTCATGGAGTGTCCACGAGTTCTTGTATTGTGAGAAAGGGAGAAAAGTAGTTCTTTCTCAACCTGCTCTATCCCATTCATAATCTTATAAACCTCGATCATGTCACCCCTCAGCTGTCGTTTCTCCAAGCTAAAGAGCCCCAAGGAAATACTACTTTACACAGGGAGTGATTAATGTGGAATTTGCTGCCAGGGGGTGTAATGGTGTACACAGGAGTAAACAGTTTTAAAAGGAGATGAGACAAATTCATGGAGGATAAGTCTACAGGGGCTGCTAGCCATGGTGATTGAGGCCACATTCAGAGGCCATAAACCTCTGAATCCCAGACCTAGGAGGCAATATCAGGGGAAGGCCTCAGCCTCTATGCCCTGTTATTTGCCTTCCAGAGGAACTGGTTGGCCACTTTGTGAAACAGGATGCTAGACTAGATGGAGCATTATTCTGATACAGCAGGGCTCTTATGTTCTTATGAGCACAAACAGAGGGAGAGGAGGCAAAGTTGGCTTGAAGAAAAAGCCCGAACATGGGAGGCAGGGGAACCAAGAGGAGGAGGAGGAGCTGTGGCCATTGGTGGGGACAAGGAGATTGGATTCTTCATCCTACCTGCAGACCTACGAGATATGTTTGTAGGAGTTTGGGGGTGGCAGGGTTTCCCCTTTCTGTACAGTGTGAGTCCCGTATGTGGGAAACACTGTTACATTTTATTGAGTAATGGTAGGGTTGAATCTTGTGCATAACTTTCCCATAATGCTAGGGGAGGCCACTTGTGGCCATACATGCTTGAGAGCCAGATATGGATGTCATAGCAACAGATCATTCATAGATGTCCCACTGACACATCTAGTTTGGCCCTGAGTGCTTTTCACATCATGGGGTTAGTAATGGAAGTGTATGGGAGTCTACTTCAAGGGCTAGGTTCACCCCTCCATTGTTTGCTTGTCCTTGCAACTCCAGTTGCAGCTGTGGAGATAAGATATCTGATGAGTGTTAGTGTGTAGAGCCTTGAGTTGAAATTCTTGTAAGGGTTCAAGGAAGTGTGCCCTTCCCAATTCATGCCTTTCACCAGTGTGCTTAGGGACATGGGGGCAGAGTGATGTAGCCCCATGCCTTGATGTATGAGATCACTGTTGATACAAGAGATCAGGGCTCCGTGGATGTCATGCTTTATTGTCTGCGGGTAACTGGAATTCTCTGCAGCATCTGTGTGGTGGAGTGGAAAACCAGGGACAGTAACCTTGGGCTGCCAGAACTGAGGATGGGATCGTTCCATGTGTAAATTATGTAACACCCATAAGAAAGTTACAAAATAACTTCAGAATAAGTGGCTGTCTATCCAGTGTACAGTAAAAGCATCCATAGGGAATGTGGTTTGCCAGTTAACTAAATGTGCCAGATAACAAAAGCTTTTATGAAACAGCATTGAGTGGACAAGGCCTTGGCTGGGATCTGCAGCCCAGTCCAGTGCTGTCCGTCCAGCACTGCTGCCCTGTGACTGCTGCATCACCTGAGTGACTTGCATATTTGCTACCACACCAGCCCAGTGGCATGACAAGGGCAGCAGTGCCAAACAGGCAAGGCACGAGTAACTTGGATGAGCCCTTAGGGTCCTAAGTAAACCCATTAATAAACTGTCCGATTCACTATGTGCCAGCTACAAAACTCTTACTGTACCACCTATTGCTTTGGACTTGCCATTTCCCAGAAATAATACTGTAAAGCACTGTACAAACTGAAGTAGCCTCAGTACCGCTATCCTGTATCTTCCTGTCATGTTTAGTATATACACGACAGTCATGAGTGTTTAAGTAACTGCCTGTTGTTTGGAGGAGGAGAACCCTTTTACTTGATGACTTTTCTCTTCACAGAGACTACCTGAGTAAGCATAGGATTCCTTCAGATTCGAGGGAGTGGCGTGGAGGCGTGAGGGGAGAGTGTTTGAGCTCTTCATGATGTGTTTGTTGTGGGGGGAGGGGGCAGTCTGCAAATCTGCTTTGGCAATTTTCTACATCTGCTAGATCCCTCGATGAGCCTTTATCTCCTGGTGTCTGGTCAGCTTGAGTCAGTTCTCATGAACAATTTATGTTGCAAAAGCACTGATGTGTTTTAACTCCTCAGTTGTTCATATTAACACTGCTAGGATGAGGAGGAATATATGCACCTTTTTATTTTTTAAAAAAGACTGCCTGTTCTTAATCTTGCAGTAGTTCTTTAGAGCAGCTCCCATTTATGAACATTTCCTGGTATCTGACGTTACCTTGGAGGATGTTCCCTCTCTAGAGAGCAGCTCTGTTGCATAAGTTCCAGTGACAGTATGTGTGGATGTAGCTGGGGCTGGGGGTCAATCATTTTCAGCTGTGTTCCAAGCCTTACGCTGGACAAAGCACCTTGCAAAAACCAGCCATATGGCAGTGGTTCCTTCAAAGGGACAAAAATAGGAGTATGTACCATTGAAACTCCCTCTGCCAAAGGTGAAGGGGGGAAAGCCTGAACAAGAGTAATCTCTAATTACTTGGAATTGTAAATCCTTCATGTGATTGTTTTTCAGTGGTCATCAAAAGACCGTTTGCATAAGGCCATAGGTGTGTGTGTGTGTAAAGTGCCAATTCAGCAACCTCTTAGGGCTTTCAAGACAAGAGAGTAACAGAGGTGGTTTGCCATTGCCTTCCTCTGCATAGTGACCCTGGAATTCCTTGGTACTCTCCCATCCAAATACTAACCAGGGCTGACCATGCTTAGCTTCCGAGGAGCTTGGGCTAGTCTGGGCCTTCCAGGTCAGGGCGGGTCACAGGCAGTTATCTTCTATTACCTGGCATGTTCTAGGGCTGTACATTGTGGGTAATTATTAAAAAGTTTCTACCCTGCCATACCTTGTGGCTCAACACAATATGGAACAGTGAGAGTAGTTCACCATATCAGATAGATGCTGTAGTATTATTACCATTGCAGATGGTAACATATAATAAGCATGCCACAAAACAATAGGAGGTGAGGGATTGGCGGTGTCCACACCAACTACCCTTCAGGCTTCTGGAAATACACCAAGACCACTTTTTTACGGTTAAGGAAACAGCTGATGGCACAAGGCAAAGGAGGAACCAAAGGTTGTGTAGGTAGATTGGGAGAGGACATTGGTTACAGCATCAGATGGCCTCCAAGCTTTGAAGTGTCAACTTGAGAAATCTTAGCACTTTCATCACAATGAGAAATTAGATGGGGGTGTTCCCAGGCTTTTCTTATCACTGCTTGAATGCTATTAACACCCATATTTGAATGTCTATCAAATGTTTTAATCTTTAATTTTGAACCATATTTATACTGTGCTACTTATTTTCGACAGAATATTTCAAATCCCCAAATGTAAATGCACAGTGAATATACATTTTGCTTTTAGCAAGAGGTTAAATGATAGTGCTTTTTTAAGGCAATAAAAAGCAGTGCTGTGATTTTCCAGAAGAATTAGAATAAGAAAATCTTCCAGAAAATTATCTGGCTCTCTAAATAGAGCTTGGTTTAATTTAAAATGTTTATTTTGATTTATATTTAGTAAACAAAGTACCCCATGTTAATTTAATGACCCCGTAGCAACATATCCTTGAACTAAAATGTTTGATTGGCAGAAAAACACAAGTCAAGTGTGATTTAAACATTGTATTTCAACAAATTCAAAGGTTTATGTGGAGATTATATTTATTGAAATAATACATATGCAGGCTCATCCTGGAGCACCATTTGCCCTTTTGTCATGACCTCTCCTACTGCTAGAGGGCCTACTAGGGCTCAGTGAGAAGAGGGGAGGGGATTGCAATGCCAGGATCCTCCTCCTTTCCACTGACCTCTGCTCTCCCAGAGCACTGAAGAAGATCAGCTACAACATCCCTGGCCTGCTTCTCCGCCCTCTTTAAATACCCTATGGGATATCACACCCTCTTGACCATTTCCACCTCACCCATGTGACTACCAAGTCCTGGGCACAGGAGGAAAACTCCCATTAGCATGGGCAGGTTCCACCCACCGCCAGTGCCTGTCTACAGGTTTGCCTCTTACTTCAGAGGCCAGTCCTGCCCCCACCAGAGACCTGCTAGGTTGCTTCTTTCCTCAGGTGCCATCCCTGCAGCCTGCCTGCTGCTTCATCTCCCACCCAAGTTGCACTGTGGCTCAGGCTGGTAGTGCCAGGCCAGCCTGACTCCTGACCAAATGAGGACAGACTGCTGTCCTCTCAGTGGAGCATAGCCTGACGGGTGGTGCAAGAGGGTTGACCTGGCTCTCTGCTGTCATCATGGGCATGGTCCCTTCCTGGGGTCAGATGCTGAGGCAAGATCATCTCCTCAAAGATGCCAGATGTATAATCTTTGATCTGTCAGGCTGACATCACACATTGAACATGAAAGGCAGGGGAGAGAGGTACCATCTGAGTATTCAGGTGTTGTGGTCCTTCATTTATGCCATCTAGAGCAGAGAGGCATGGTCTGCAATTAGCATGAAAGAGTTATTGGTGAGGTAGTACTGGAGGGCCCCGCTGGTCCACTTGACTGCAAGAGTCTCCTTTTCCACAGTGGCATGTTTTTCCTGCAGGCTGAACACTTCAGGCTAAGGAAGAGCACTGGGTGTTCTCCTGCCAGGTTTTCTTGGGATAATATGGCTCTCAAGGCCTAGTCAGAGGCATCCGTATGGAGGATGAATGGATGATCAAAGTCAAGGTTGTTGGGGGGCGTGGCATCGGATCACTCAAAGATGGACGCCTAAACTCGGCGCTCCGTTGCTGAACTCCCTTCCTCCCCTTTCCTAGCCTTTTCAGCGGAGAAGCGCTTTATAAAGTAAGTGCAGAAGCACGGGGTTGGGGAAAAAAGCGACTTTGATTTATTGGAGAGTGGCATTCCAGTGAGTTAGATACGACTGACTATCCAAACAAAATGGCCGGCGAGGGTAAACATTGTAGACGCGCGACCAGCTAGAGGATTCAATTACTTTAAAAACACTACAAGACACTCTAAAAACTTCATTTCAAACATTTGAACTTTCTATGCTTGACAAAATAACAGCTAAAATAGATGGTACTTTACAGCCGGTTACAGAGCAGTTGAATCAGTTGGCATTGAATATGGAGGATATAAAGGCTATTGCTGAAACTGCAATCACACTGGGTCATACTCTTCAATCAGAGAACCAGCAGTTACAAAAAGAGCAACAGCAGCTGAAGGACAGAGTCTTGATATTGGAGGCAGAAGCCAGACAGCATCATTTAAAATTTAGAGGCTTTAAAGAAGCGGCTGAGCAAGATCCTGATCTTTTTAAAAATATTCAGCAATGGTTAGCATCTATTCTACAACTACAAGATGACTTACTTCCCTCTGCTCTGAAAATGCATAGACTTGGAACGCCAACTAAAGCTGTACGTCGTTATCCGAGGGACATCCTGATTGCATTTGCAGACATTAAAGAAAAAAACAGCAGTTTCAAATGCAGCAAGGGAACATCGCTTCCTAATATTCCAGGAGATAAAAATCACTGTTTTTCCTGATTTGTCACCAGAAGCACTAAAAATTAGGCAGCTGCTCAGAGAGACCGCCATGAGACTGAGAGTGAAGAATATAAGGTAAGGATGGATCACGCCAGGAAAAATTAGAGTGGCACATCAAAGGCATTTTTTCTATGCTCAAGATGAAGACAGCGGAAGGCAGCTTCTCAACACCCTGCAGTGGATACTCCCATGGACACTTCTAAACAAACAAGCAAGAGAAAGTTGGATTTTGAACTTTCACCTTTGAAGGCTACCAAGATTCCAATTTTCAATCCAACTTCTAAGTAACTATAGCAAGAGTAATGCGGTTATATATAAGTTTGCTGGATAAGCTATTGAAACTAGAATGTTTAATTATTCTTATTTTTAAAGTGTTGTTTTTTAAGTGTGGACATATATGATATTTAATAGAGAACAAGGAAATATACGGGGGGGATGGAACCCAGCTCAAGGAGAGCCAATTGAGAGTTGAAGCTCCAAAAAATAGTTGATTAATAGTTACAATAACTTGGTTGGAACTCCAATTGTGAGTTAAAATTGTTTTAGTTTTTTTTCAGATAGTTAACTTAGATTAAGTCATACACGAGAGCAAGCAGATCCGAGATCCAAGTCCAAAGCTGGTCTGAAGGTCACTGGGGCCAAGCAGTCAGGAGCTGTGGTCATATCGTTCACCGGGTGGTGACTTGTTGCTTCCACATTGAGCAGTTTCTCTTGACTGGCTTTTATAGGCATCTGCTGGAAGGTCAGTAAGCAGCTGGCACTGGGCCAGGAAACGTGTGCTTTGTCCTCTCTCCTGGAGCTCCATTCTAAGCCTTCATCTCTTGTGCTCAAAGGGTGTGGGTGAAACTGGAGGGCTGGTAATGACCAACTGGGTTTCATCTGTTGGAACTGGAAGGTGCTAGTGGATCTATATCAGCTGTCTCTAACAAGCCTGCAGTTCATCTTCTTGCTTGTTGGCTTCTGGTGATTCAAAGCTGGTTATACAGAATTCCTCCTGAGGAGTCCTCTTCTCCTGAGGAGTCCATCTCTCCTGAATGACTCACACAACACTTTTTGGAGTTCAAAATCAAATGGGGAGAGATTCATCTATGTTTTCCTGTAGAATGAGGTTTATTGTGGGATAAGGATTTATTATTCCAACTGCAAAAACAGTAAAGGAAACAAATAAATGAATAAATGGGGAGAGGTGAAAATCTGCTGTAGACTTCAGGACAGTAGTGAGAAATTCATTATTTCCTGACATCTCCTTGACTCTTCATCAGTTTTCGCTGTCTCCTCTTAGGTGACAGATCTGGTGTGAAGAAAGGAGGCTTCTGTTCTCAAAACCCTTCATGGCTTCTGCTTAATAATTAGGAGACTGTCCTTCCCTCATCCTTATTCCAACTCTTACATATCTTCTTTTTGATTCTCCTAATACTTTTCTCTTGTGTGAAAGGGATCACATACATTTTGGTCCAGGCTTTTTAGAATGCTGCTGTTTGGACCTCTGTGAGCTTTCAGAGTAATTTCTCTCTTCCCAATAGGGAAGTTGTGGAAGACACTGGCTGCCTCTTGCCCTCAGTGGTGGTTTTGTGTTCTGCAAGAGGTCTTAATGTGTCTTCCTTTTTAAAATGAAAAGACACAACCCACTGCTCCACACTGTACCACTACAAAATGCCACAATCAGATTTCAGGCTCCACAGAAATTATTTCTTGTTTCAGGCTCCACAGATTTCAGGCTCCACAGAAATGATAGCAAGTACAGGATATAAGTCCTCTATAAAACGAGAAGGTTGATTGGTAGCTTTTGCATGTAATAAGTTCTCTATAAAACGAGAAGGTTGATTGATAGCTTTTGCATGTAAAGTAGAGTAGACTGTAGGCAACTTGCTCTTTGCTTTTAAATGCACAATCCCCCCCCCCATGTTAATTCTTCTTTGGAAACACTTTCTGAGAGATTCTGGTTTGTTTATATCTACCCTTTGACACCTTCAAACATGTTATAATATTGAGGGTTTTTTAAAAAAAAATTAGGGTTAGGCTGCTGGCAACAGACTAGCAGTGCATAAATGTTAGCAGTTGTATTCATAGTTTCATAGGCAAGTTTCATAGGCAGGCATCAGTCCCACATCCTGATGCACACCAGAGCCATGGCGGCAGCCAGCTTGTTTCCCAGTGATCTCTTCCTTCTTTAGTCTTGGCAAGAACTTCCAAAGCCACTTCAGGCCAGGTACTTGCGGGAAAAAAGATTCCACTTTGAAGGTTGGATGGTGAACTTATATTCTGGGAATGTTCAGAATCTAAATTAAAACAGGTAGACAAAAGTCTGCAGAACAAGTTTTTTATTCAGATAGTTTTCAGATTCTGTAAGTAGTAAGACATCAGTGTTTATGTTGATGGAGTTAGCCAGGGGTGGGAGGGAAGGGCCTTGTCTGAAGCTTCATGAAGACAATGAAGGCTTCTGGAATCTTCTAGGGTGATGTAAAGGGGTCTTGAGGGGTATATCTGTCTTGAGACAACGAAAGGTTGGTAGTAAATATTGAATAGAGAGAATCTCTGTCCTTTTCTACATGCTCACTCAGAGTACATGGTGGGATGAAATGGAAGATGTGGGTATTCTTTTGAGGAAAGGCATTTCTCAAGGGAAGAAGGCAGCAACCAATCAGCCTGTTCATACAAGGGCCAATTTTGATTGTGTATTCCATGTGTTGAGTTCCAGGGTCAGGTTAGGGATACTGTTGAAACTAGCGCTGCCTCTGAGATCAGCTTAGCCAGTCTTTCTAGCTTGCCAGTAGTAGTCCTGACTGAACAGGCAACTTTGGTCTTAGAAGCAGGGCCAGCCTGTACACTAGGCAGCCCTAAATAATTGCCTAGGCCACCAGAGTAAGCAGCCACTGTGAGCCCATTCTTTTCTTGATCAGATAGATACTTGAAAATGAAAGCCCTTGTGATTAGGCCACCTTTACTTGTTTATGGGCCCTTATATGTTTTTAACTGTGTTTCTAATAAATACATGTATTTTCGCATATTATAAGTTTTAACTTTTTTTTAATATTGGCCCTTTATTTGACTTCTTTCTCACCCTTGTGGTGAAAGCTGCAGTGCCAAAGTCCACAAGGACAGGGGACAGTCTGACCCCTAAGGCTCATGAGCTTAGTTTCCAAATGGCTCTGAGGGCTTTTGAGAGCCAGGGTGGTGACTCTGTAGCAGCCCAGGTATCAGCCTGGAATGCTGATTTGCAGAATGCTATTGACAGAGTTGCTCCTTAGTGCCTTCCTTCCCCCCGCACCAGCCCAGGAGCTGGGATCTTTGGAGAAGCTGGGGAGGCGGCTAGAATGCCATTGGTGGAAAACTCATGCCAAATCAGATAGAATATCGTGTAAGTCTGTTTGAGGGCCTGTGAGCAGTGTCCCCTTTAAGCTGAGTTAGTATGAGCTAGCTCACGGGGGTTTTGCCTCCAGCTCACACATTTTTGTCTTAGCTCAGGAAGGATGGCTCCAGAGCAAACTAATTTATGGAGTAGCCAAATCGCTTACTCACAACTTTTATGTTAGCAGCTCACGAAGTAGAATTTTTGCTCACCAGACTCCACAGCTTAGAGGAAGCATTGCCTATGACGTGTGATGATGGTGGCAAAAGAAGGCTTTCTTTTTCACTATCGTTGTGTTAGCTGAATCTTGTCCAGAAAAATTATATTAGGTGATTCACTCTAATTTTGAGATTAGCTCTAATGATTTTGCCAGTGTTAAGAGGCTAATCTCTTTTTGTAGGTCAAGCAAAGAACTCAGTGGAGCTCCTGGACCCAACCTTGTTGACGTATAAACAGGTTGGCACTGTTGCTGGGAGCACCTTCATTCAGTTACATCTAGTAGGCTGGTCCCTTATTTAGATTCTGTGATCCCTCCTATCGTAACCTCCAGATTGGACTACCGTAATGTGTTATAAGTGGGACTGCCTCTGGAGGCATCTTGGAAGCTTCAACTGATACAATATGTGGCTGTGAATGTCTTGTTTAGCTTCAGCTGCTGGAAATGTACAACTCTAGTGCTGCGTTAATTTCTCTGGTTACCTGTATTCTTCTGGACCATTTCAAAGTGCTAGCTATTACCTGTAAAGCTATTCACATCCTAGAGACCTATTAATTAACTACTTCTGTTATGCTCCCAGGCACCATCTTATGCTCTTCAGACAGTTTTCTCCTTATGGTCCACACAGCAATAGCTGGGTCACAGGCTTTTTCCATAGTGGATCCAATCCTTTGGAATGACCTGTCCAGATGCGTGGGAAGGTGCATAAATCAGTCTTATTCCAGAGGGCGTTTGTTAGAGAGTAAACTATTTCAGCAGAGTTGGCTGTGTTCTTTTTAAACTTGTATGTTTTTATTGTGTGATTTTAATGATGTGCATTTTTTAATTCTGTCCACTTTTGAATCTGTGTGCAGTTTTTAATTCTGGGAATTTTTGCATATTCTGGACATTTTAAATCTTGTTAAATGAGTTAAGTTTTGTGTCCTTACAACCTGATGTTGTGTTATCCACCCTGAGTCTGAGGAGATAAAGCAAGATAAAAATGTTTTAAATAAATAAGATGGCTGAGAAAGGTAGAGACCTGAATATAGCCTGAAAAAGAAACGTTTATTCTGCTGACCTCTTAATTTAACATACTAGGGAATATGTTTCAGACCTAGGGTGAGAGGGCTTTTGTTTGTTTGTTTTTTGGGGGGTTGGGTTTTTTGGTTTCCTTTGCTCAAGTGTTTGTAGTCAATTGTTGCTCAGTGGTATACTTTTCCTTTTTATAACGAATAACTACTTATACAACTAAATTTTTTCCTTTTCTGTAAGTGGTGTTGTGGTTCTTTCTGCACCCACATATAAAGTATGATGTAACTCATGTTTACAAAAAGAAGGTAGGGAGACATCAACCTGGATTTGAGTAACTCTAATAAGTGAGATTGTCAAGGTTTTTCCCCACATCCATGGTAATTTGGAGTAAGAGGGTGAGTTATAATTTGGAGAAGAGTCTCTTAAGAAACAGAAATAGAAAGTCCTAGTTACAGGTTCCCATATAAATATAGCTGTAATTCCCAACATGATGGGGGCACTGAAAAAGAACTATAGATGTCCTTGTGCTTTGGAAGAAAACTGAAGAAGTGTACTCCTTGAGGACTAGCAGCTTGAGGTACAGACTGAGTAAACTGCACATCTCCCATGTTAGAGCAGGGTTCCTATGGGGCCAGTTTTTCCATACTCCCTACCTGTGAACACCTAGCAAAGCACAGAGGGAGATGTGTCATAGCCTCATCCTCATCCTATGGCCTCATAGGGAGCATCCCCCCTCTTGGAAAAGGAAACTAAGGAACATCTCATCCTCAGACTGATAAACCAACTGCGGCTTTCCTCTATCTTCTTGCATCAGGAAGTGCTTTAGAAGGACCTGAGAAGGTAGTATCTTTGCCTCCAACATAGGACAACAGTGGGCTTGGATCTCCACTCTTTGCGTCCATGCCCATGGTAGCCATTTTGTGGTCATCCCCATAACCCTTCCTTCAAATTTCAGAGATGTTCATGGGATCAACCAGAGCCTTCATAATTAGGTGAAAGAATTTGTGGAGGTTTGGGATCACTAATGTAACCTTTTTTCACCCCCTTTTTTGGTAGGTCTCTGCAAAACTTTTCATAGTTCTAATTGGTGTTGTTGCTGTTGCCTATGCTTAAAATGTTGACATATCCATCCAATTAATCCACTTAATTAAGTGTATTGTTTAGGGTTAGATCTTGCATAGTACTTGCATGATCTTCACTTCATCCTGATAAGGAGGCTTTTCTATGTGCATTGATAAAATCAAACATTGCCCAAGGACTGGGAGGTGCTCAGCTTGTCCCAAGAGTCACATTCTGTTTCTCCCACACCTTACTGCTTTTCACTTCAGAATTAGAAATTGTAACTTCTGTCATCCCTTTTTTAGGGCCTGGTGGAATGTTAATTAAATGTTTTTGGCAGTGAGAAGACAGAGGGAGAGAGCAAACATTCAGAAAGGTTTTTTTGAACAATTTATCGGTTGTTCTCATGAAACATACATAAGAGCATGTCAGTAATTCTGAAATTTTGCATCCTTTAAGTATCTCAGAAGTGTGAATCCCATGTTTTTACAAGAGACTGTTAAGCATCTGCACCCCACTCTGGGTTTGAGTCATGCCTTACATGTTACCACTCGCATCAGAATGAGGCATGTGCAGGGGTCTTTTCATAAAAAAAAAAAAGCTGCAGGAGCTCATTAGCATATGGTATGCTAATGAGCTATTAGGCTATTAGCATATGCCACTCCCCCTGACATCACCGGAAGTGATGTCAGAAGGGGAAGCAAAAGGGGGGGAGGCATCTTCAAAAGCCTCCCCTTCCCTTCCCCAGCTGGTCTAGGTGGGGGAGTTAAGAGAGAAGGGGTTTAAAGTTTAAACTCCTTCTCATGAGAGTTGGGCCACAGAAGGAGGAAAGAGGGAAGGAAAGAGGGAAAGAAAGAGAAGGAAAGGGGAGGGAAAGAAAGAGAGGGAAGAAGGAGGGAAGCAGGGAAAGGAGAAGAGAAGAAGGTGGGAAAGAAAGATAGAAGAAAAGAAGGAGGGAAAGAGGAAAAAGAGAGAAAGAAAGGAGGGAATGAAAGAAATTCGACAGCAATTCGGCCCCATTATATCCTATGGGCCATTGAGGTCAATGGTGAAAACATAAGGTATATTCTGGGGGCTGGAGGGAGGGGTTTGAGGGAGACGCTCCAAACTCACAGGATAGCTGATGGAGACTCTCCCCAAGATACCCACCAAGTTTCAAGAACTTTGGACCAGGGGGTCCAATTCTATGGGCCCCCAAATAGGTTGCCCCTATTCCCTCCATTGTTCTCTATGGTGAGAAAAAACTTACTTTTCCCCATCATAGAGAACAATGGAGGGAATAGGGGCAACCTGTTTCGGGGCCCATAGAATTGGACCCCCTAATTCAATGTTCTTGAAACTTGGTGGGTATCTTGGGGAAAAGCTCCATCAGCTACCCTGTGAGTTTGGAGCCTCTCTCTCAAACCCCTCTCAAACCCCTCCCCATTGAATGTTTTCACCATTGATTTCAATGGCCCATAGGATATAATGGAGCTGAAATTGACATTCGGCTGCCTGAAAGACTCCCCAGGAAGCCAGCTGGGGGCGGGGCTTGGCTCCTGAGTTCCCGGAGCTGTGCTCCGATGCGCTCCCCCCCAAAGAGACCCCTGGGCATGTGTATTTGAATGTGCATGCAAATGTAGTGATAGGTGGCAATCCGGTGCTAGGATTGCCTACTAGGCAGAAGACTGCTGGCTTAACAGACATTTCCTGCTCAGTGTTCTGGCCATTATCTCTAGCCAAATGTTTGTTTCTGTTGTGGATGTTTCTTTTATTATAAAATTTTGTGTTCCACCTCATCCGCTAAAAATTATCAAGATGGCATCCATACAAGGTTTTGAAAATCCAGTAGTTTGAAACACAATGGAATAAAATTTATGAATCTATGTTAAGAATTAAAAAATTAAAAGCAAGCAGTTTCAAAAAGAGCCACATTAAAACTGAAAACCCAGTACATCAGAAATATCTCAAAAGCAGGAGAACTTCCGGGTCACGGCACAGCGAGGGGCGGTTTTGACTCGCGCCAAGCCACTCAATTCCCTTCTCGCTTCTTTTGGAGCCTCCTGGTTGCCGAGAGAGCTCCGCCAGATCTACCTTCTCAGGAACCCAGCCCTGCCCCTGTAGGGGGATTAAATGCCTGGCCACGGGGCACCTGGAGAAGATGGGGCAGGGAAGCCAGGAAGGGTTGCCGGGCAGACATGCCCTCCTTTCCCCCTCTTTTTTGTGGAGAGACTCGGGGGGGGGAATTAAATGCCTGAGAGTTACAGTTTCTATACGTAATTCATCCCCCCACCACCACCACCACCACCACCAGAATGGTAAGCCCGGATTAAACCCTGGTTTAGGATCAGAGGGGTAATTCCAGTTAAACACTGACTCTAATTGCTCATTATGTACATGTACATGGGTTAACTACTGGTCTTGGCATGAGATGGGAGGAGGAAGGGCAAGGCAGATGAACAAATTTAGGAACAAGGTAAATTTGCCTACATTTCTCCTTAATCATAATTACATGTAACATTTATTTATTTCCTTGAATGCAGCCTGGGAGAATGTAACATTCCTAAGAATGTAAATCCAAGGACAGGGTTTAAAAAATTGTAAATGAACAAAGGAGACTTGTGGAGAAAAATTTCAAACCAGATAACCACAAAGGTTGAAATAACAAGACAAACCTTTTTTTAAAAAAATTGCACTAATACATATGGGGCTGTTGCATCCTTCCAAGCATCTTTCCTATGACCAAGTACGGTTATAAATAATATGAAATACATATAAACCAAACGCATTTCAGCCAGGAACACACCATACAGTGGTGGTGATGGTGGTGGGTTTTTTTAATTACGACACGCCTATCCAAAGCACTGTTGGTTTCTTGTATGTTGATACACTTATAGGTTTCCAACTTCTGCCTAGCAGAGTGTTACCAGCTACTTCGCTTCCCTCCAGCATCATTATTCTATTTACTTCCTCATATCTTTCTACCTGTCTATTTTTTAGATTCTTTTTTAGACAATAGTTTTGATTAGTCTCTTGCCCTTGGGTGTTTCTTTTGTTTTGGTCCAGCTGTTTTCAAGGTTTTTTGGATGGCTAAAAATCAGGGAGGGAGTGTGGAGAGAGACGCGAGTTGTTTTTTTTCTTAGTGGTGTTAAAGCTAATCCCTATTAGTAGTTCAAGCTTTACTCTACCCTCACGTTTCTCCCTTGATTGGAGAGTTTAACTGATCTTACTAGGCCTTATTTTGTAGTTGGTATAGTAGTTTATTAGTTTACACAACTCATCCTATTTCCCCTAATTTAGAAAGGAAATTTTAAAGGTATTCTTTGTAACTGCAATTCCTTACTTCCTTTGCACTTTTTTTTAGGATTTGTTTTGGGTATATCTTTCTTTTGCACCGGAGGTGGAGTGGATGGGTCTTTGAAATATTTATGATAGGTTTTTCAAAAGCTGGACTTGTAGTAGTAGCTGCCATGGGGGCGGGGCAAAGTTTCCATAGCTGTACTATACGTAGGAGAAGGTCTCACCCTTCCCCAGCTGCTGCAGCTCCAAAACTAAAGCAGGCTAAGATAGATGATTTTATAAATCCCCTTGAGTCGCTTGAATCTT
Source organism: Gekko gecko (assembly GCA_029375565.1). Classification (NCBI taxonomy): domain Eukaryota; kingdom Metazoa; phylum Chordata; class Lepidosauria; order Squamata; family Gekkonidae; genus Gekko; species Gekko gecko. The sequence continues at coordinate 41,086,869 of JAPDNY010000007.1, read as the reverse complement.
ACTGGCATCCAAATATTTTTAGTTTGCGTCAAGAGGAAGAACCACCAGTGACTTCTGCACAATATATAGAACCTTCTGAGAAGGAGACCGCAATGCAGACTGACACCCAAGACTTTTTTGTGTCGGCAGATTTAACTTCCCTTACAACACATTACAAAAGATATATAGTAACATTGCATATTTCACTGATAAGGTGCAGTCCTTTGAATCTACTAATTTCCGCCTGCTAAATAGGATAGAGGCCTAGACAGACAAGGGAGGAAAATATGAGCTGGTAGGTTTTAGTAGAATGCAACAGTTTTTGCAGCTAATTCCCTGCCAGGTGATGCACCTACAGGGGTAGGTTTCTCTTGTGGAATAACAGGCATTAAGCTAAACAAAGGCTTTGCGAACTTAAACAGATTGATCATGGCAAAATTGACCTACGAGCCTATGGGTTTTTGCCATGGAAATTGGTCTTTAGTATTTATTTATTTATTTATTTTGATTTTTCCCTCGCCCTCCCAGCCGAGACCGCCTCAGGGCGGCTTACATAAAACCATATAATATTTAAAAATAACATTCATTAATACTCAAGAGTTCTTAAAACCATAAATATAATAATATATCAAGATTGTTATTAACATTTCAAATGAGAAAATTGCCTGACATGTAATGGAATCGGTTTGCAATAAACGATAACATCTCCTAGTGGTACAGTACCTACAGTACAACTCAAGCCAACTCTTATATTGTACTATAGTCACTCACAAATAGGCAATGCAATAAATTACAAATAAGCAATGCAATAAATTATCTGCCTATCATTTTTCTTCTCACCTTAACAAAGAGAGTATTCCATCTTTCTGTGTTATACCTCTGAGGATGCCAGTCACAGCTACTGGCAAAACGTCAGGTCCTACAATGCTAAGACCATGGCCACACAACCCGGAAAATCTACAGCAACCAATAAAGAATAATATGCTCAGTTCATGCAATCTCCCTTAGGGAGAAAATAGGTTCTTACTAACAGTCCCACTACTGATATGGGTGTTGCTCCTGTGGTTTACTATCTCTTGTATTCTGTAAGTATGGTTTTGCTCCAATAAATCTTGAAAGAATGACTTAAACCACATTGAGTAGAAGCTGTGAAATGAATAATATTTTCCAACAGGTTTGCCGGCTAGTGATCTTTAACCCCGTTTCACAAAAATGCTTCATCAAGAGATAAATCTTGTTTTCCCAGTCCTAAATAATCACAATGAAGTAAGGGAGTCGACAGACCGCCACAGCATTTCTACATAAAACATTGTAAGCACAAACACATGTTCCAGTTAGCTTCAAATAACTTGTTACAATTTAAGCCATAGCATACTTAGAAAATAACATACCTTAACTTGATTTAATAAGGAACATGAATAACTTTTCCCACCATTTCCAAGAGTGGAAAGTTTGCTGTTGCTGAATTGCAAGTATCATTTCCTCCTCTTTATTTATTATTATTTATTTATTAGATTTCTCTTAAAGAGATACCAACAGGTGTATATAATTATATCATTAGAAACTGAGTACCACTGCACTGTAACAAACTTACTAATGAAGTTCCTGTATTTTAAATATAATTTGCTTAACTATCCTATATGTATTAATATTTCCCATGATGTATGCTATTCATCCACATTAGAAAGCCCTCAAAGCTAGTTTTATTGTTTAGTATGATTACCAAATTGTCAACGTACCTTTTGTAGAAAGAAATAAGGATTGCAAAATAAGGATTGACTGTTGCATTAAGAATATAGTTCTCTTCTAATTCAGCCATGACTAAACAAGCTATAGTGGGAGCTGCTGGCCTACCCACTGCCATACAGTGTTGTTGAATAGTCATATAATATAATATAATTATATATTATATAATATGACTGGTGGACAGAGAAAAAAGGTGTCACCTGGACTGATCAACTTGGAACAGACTGGCAGGTCAACTGGGAGGATATGGGATTTCCCTGATGAGAGTATTTAAGAATAACATTGTTACTCCCTTAATTAAAAGGATTGGGCCAAAAGCAATATCAAGATCTAATTATACCCATCAGAGTATTTATTATACAGGATGGTGCTACTCTACATTTAGATGCCAATCTGCTGATTCTGACTTTTTTAGAGAGGGAAACAATAATGCAAGGGGGCCAAATGTTTCACATGAGTTTGTAAATCTAGATTTCCAGATTATAGAGGATTTAAGAGCAACAGCTAATGTTGAAACAGACAATTTAACTGAACTCAAGACCAAGCCCCCTGGTGAGTTTGTTCTGGTAGGAGAAATTCTAAATAAGAAGAAAATCCCATCTAGAATGCCCGAGAAAAGCGGGTTTCAGTATTTTGATTAAGAAGAGGTAGAACAAGTAGAAGAGAGTCCACTGTCTGACACCAAATTACAAGAATATAACATTGAAGGGAAAAGAAGCATACCTTGGAGACCAATATAATAATACTGAATAAGTCAACTGATAGCAGACAGTAATTTATGAGATAGTGCCACGTTCCCAGCCTCATAGTTCAAAATTTTATCTTGGAACATCACAGGCTGGATTGGGAATGGAATAAATCACAGCATGGAGTCCTTAATTTTCTATCCTCAACCCATATATTATTTCTGCAAGAGACCTGGGCTAAGGGTTGGGTTTTTTTGAAGCTGAGGGCCTTCATTCATTCTGTCTTCTTGCTGTGGGCACTATGGGATGGGCTAGGGCTGGCTTAACCTACCTGGTCACTGAATCCCTGGACTTAAAAATAACTCAGAACTCATAGGGATTAATGCTATGACTTTATATTTGGAAGGTTTTCCCTCTAATATGGTAATTATAAATGCTTATTTTCCTCCCAGTTTAACTTCTAGTGATTTGGATGAAGTATGGTTCAGTTTTGATATTTATCTGGAATATGTGAGGAATAATTATCCTTTGGCCCCCATATTATTGGCTGGGAATTTTAATGCCCAATCAGGAGCTAGTGATAAGCAATTGTTTAAAATGAATAATACTTCTAGATTGTTAAATCAAGGTCAATGGTAATAATATAGTGGATGGCTCTGCAGATTTTACATTTGTTTTTGAAAATGGTTCTAGTGTGATAGTTATAGTGTTGGTTTAGTTGGATTTATTAAGGATCTCCCTCATGGATCACTGCCTTGTTGTGGCAAGGGGACTTGTGTGGGTTCGATGAGGCTGTGGCCTATGCCATGGAGGGCCACCCAGGATGGACAGGCCACAGCAGAGAACTCAGACCAAGCGTGATCCCCTGGAGAAGGAAATGGCAACCCATTCCAGTATCTTTGCCAAGAAAACCCCATGGACAGTAACAAAAGGCTAAAAGATATGACACCGGAAGATGAGCCCCTCAGGTCGGAAGGTGTCCAATATGCTACTGGGGAAGAGCAGAGGGCAAGTACGAGTAACCCCAGAAAGAATGAAGCGGCTGGGCCAAAGCCGAAAGGACGCTCAGTTGTGGATGTGTCTGACGGTGAAAGGAAAGTCCGATGCTGCAAAGAACAATACTGCATAGGAACATGGAATGTAAGATCTATGAATCAAGGTAAGCTTGACGTGGTCAAAATGTTGGTTGTTGGCCCCATCACTCCTTGGCAAACAGAAGGGGAAGTCATAGAAGTAGTGACAGATGGTGCAGATGGTGACTGCAGCCATGAAATTAAAAGACGCCTGCTCCTTGGGAGGAAAGCGATGGCAAACCTAAACAGCATGATAAAAAGCAGAGACATCACCTTGCCAACAAAAGTCCGCATGGTCAAAGCAATGGTATTCCCCGTAGTAATGTATGGCTGCGAGAGTTGGACTATAAGGAAGGCCGAGCGCCGAAGAATAGATTCTTTTGAACTATGGTGCTGGAGAAGACTCTTGAGAGTCCCTTGGACTGCAAGGAGATCAAATCAGTCAATCCTAAAAGAAATCAACCCTGATTGTTCCCTGGAAGGCCAGATCCTGAAGTTGAAGCTCAAATACTTTGGCCACCAAATGAGCAGGGAGCATTCACTGGAGAAAGACCCTGATGCTGGGAAAGATTGAAGGTCAAAGAAGAAGGGGACGGCAAAGGATGAGATGGATAGACAGTGTCATCGATGCAACAAACATGAAATTGAGCAAACTTCAGCGGACAGCGGAAGACAGGAGGGCCTGGCGTAATCTGGTCCATGGGGTCGTGAAGAGTCGGACTCGACTGTGCGACTGAACAACAACAATTAAGGATCACTGCAGAAAGAAGCCCCGGGGCCCGTACCTGTGAGGGGGGAAACAGAGGCTGGGAGTGGAGGTTGGGAGGCAGAGAGGAATGCACTAAAAGGCCAAGTAAGCTGGGTAGTTTGGCAGCCCCGCAGTGTAGTCCCTGCGCTCAGAGGCAGCTTAAGCTCAGAAGGATTGGAGGGGGGAGAGAACAGAGCCCCACTCACAGGCCAGACTAAAGCCCTGGGCAGGCTGGTTTTGGCCCGCAGGCATAGGTTTGACACCCCTGTTTTAAAGCATAGTAATCTTTTTTTAGTTACTATTTTCCTGTTATTTTGGCAGTTGGATATTAAAATAAACTCCTGGGGAGTTAAATCCTGATTTTGAGTTGCGACTTTCCCTGATCCCACAGTGATGGGATGATAAGGTCAGGGAAGAAGTGGCTCAGTTACTTTATTCTGAAGATATGCTCATAAATAAGAACAAGTTAATGGATTTTACCTCTGTCCAAGAGATTTTAAGGGAATTCCAGGGGATACTAGATCAAATTAAACTTTTATTGGTGAGGATGGGTGGTAATACATCCAAATGGAAAAACAAAAAGACTTGGTTTTATGTAGAGTGCAAAAATAGCAGGAGGCAAGTAAGGAAGGACTACTGTTATTTAAAGAAATCTAATAATTTTAAATATAAGGTGTAGAAATATACTTTTTACTTAGATGTATGGATAACTTAACAGATAATTCAGAGAGATGGATAGATTCTCCCACTGAATGTTTGTATGTTGTTTGTTTTTGTGTGTTTGACAAAATAAAATTGTTCTTAAAAAAAAATCTAATAATTTTGCCATGTGTACAATATATCTTAGTTCGAAGTGTAGACATAGGATCTTTCTTAGGCACAATAAGTATCATGGTATCTGACAATCTTGGGCTGATCTGATTGAGGCATCCACCAGTAAGGATACATAATCCTTTTTGAGGCTCATTAAAAGATCATTAGCTCAAAGGAAAAGGAATGTGGATAATTTTATCTCCTGCAATAAGTGGGTAGAATCCTTGACATCTTTATATATAGCTGATGCTTCTTCCCTATCACCAACTATTGAGGCAATGATGGATTATATGTTGGATTATAAAGACAGTATTACTTGGTTCCTGGCTATAGAAGCTCACATCTTGAACCTTATTATTGGTTTAAAGGCAGGCAAGGGAGCAGGGCCCGATTGGATACCACTTGACTTAATCAAGGATTTTGCCAATTCTGACATACTTGTTTCAGACCATTAATTAGGTACTTTCCTGAAATGGCATGATCTTTCCTGGCATAATCTTATGCTCAGTATATATTAAGATTTATTTATTTAGATTTCTATCCCGCCCTCCCCACAAATGGGCTCAGGGCGGCTAACAAATAGGGGCACCATGTGCCAATGCATAAAAACCAATTTAAACAGGATAAAATAGAGTAAATACCAGAAATTACATAAAGTGCTCAATGCTATTAATCTTAAATTAAGACAAGATGGTGTCCAGTAGATTTTGCCTCCATCCCCATACCGTGGTACCGATTCACCACTGAAGTATGGTCGTCATAGGGCTGCTCCGTTGGTGGTGGTGGTAGTGGCAGCTCCTAGTTGAAAGCCTGGCAGAAGAGCTCCATCTTGCAGGTCCTGCGGAACTGTACAAGGTCCCACAGGGCCCTGATCTCCTCCGGGAGCTCATTCCACCAGGTAGGAGCTGCCACTGAGTAGGCCGTAGCCCTGGTTGCAGCAAGCTGGTCCTCCCTGGGGCCTGGGATCACTAAGCGATGTTGTGCCCTGGACCGTAGTGCTCTTTGGGGTATATACGGGGAAAGGCGGCCCCTCAGGTATGTCGGATATAGATATATATGTGACTGAACAACAACGTATGTATGATTTTATGACTACGTAAGCATGGCTCTGATCTGTCTTTTTGGTATCTTTTATGTGGGTATTTGTAATTTTATTTCAAAGGCAGGTGTAGTTTAGGGAATTCTTGTTGTTTTCTTTTTTAACCAGTTTGATTTAAGGGTGTGTTTTCTTCTTTGTGACTCTGTCTTTCTGTTTTTCTGCTTTGTTTTGTTGCTGTTTTTCATTGTTTTTTAAAAGAGGCTTCTGTTCTTCTGCCTGGTTCTTGCATTTCACGCTGACATAAGAAAGCAACACCTATGGGATTCTGAGTCATTATGTGTAAAATTGAACCCAGGCAGAAAGCTATTGGGACCAAATTAAAAAAAAACACCACTATCTTGCAGAAGAATGTTATGAGCAACATAGTTGTAGGGAATTAATTTTTAAGTTTTAAAATATAACAAAGCATCAGCTAGTACCACCTTGAGGATTTCAGTTACTAATTTTGTAATCTTGCATCATTACAGGTAAACTATGGGAAGGTGTGCAATGACAGTAGAAAAGGACTCAAATTCACTGTCTCTCATGGCTGCAGTCCAGAATTTGTGTTTGTGCCATACAGTAGCACTATCGCCATTTATACCATTTACTCGGGAGACCTAATAACTATGCTTAAGGGCCATTATAATTCTGTCGACTGCTGTGTCTTTCAGCCTCATTTTCAGGTAAGTCGAACTCCTTGGGGTGATAGTAAACAATTCAGAGAGACTACTTGTGCCTAAAGGAATGGGCTATTGTATGTTTGTGTTTCATGAAAGGATGGTAAGAAACATAATTTAATGTACTGTGGGTAACTGAAGCTCTGCTGGATTAGAGATGCCATACATAGTGTTGACCTTATTTCACAGACTTTTCTAGTAGTTCTTAATCCAAGCAGAGCCTGCTGGAACAGACCAGTGATCCATCTAGTCGAGCGTACTGTTTCACATAGTGGCCAACCAGTTGAACTGGAGGGCCAACAGACAAGGCATAGAGGCCAAGTCCTTACCCATAAGCTATCTCCTAGCACTGGTGTTCAATGGTTAGGTGGACGAGCTTCTCTTTAGTCACCATGGCTAGTGGTCGCTGATCGACCTCTCATCCATGAATCTGTCTAACTCCCTTTTAAAACCACTTGTTGCATAGTCTAGCATTCTGTCTCCAACAGTGGCCAGCCCCTTAGAAGCTAACAAGCAGAGCATAACAGCACCTTTTGCTGTTGATTGGTCTAAGCATCTATTAATTGAAAGGTTTGCCGCTTCTGTTCATTCAGTTATCATTCTAGCAGCCCCTTGATGGCTTTTTCCTCCACAAAACTCTTCCATCCTTCTGAAAAGGATGGAACTTATATATGGGAGGGAGGTATTGTACACTGAATTGGACCACTGGTCCATCCAGTCCATGACGTCTGTTCAGGTAGTGGCAGCTCTCTTCAAGTTTTCAAGTTTTTCCAGCTTTTCTACTCTTGCTAACTGGAACAGTGTGTGCATGATGTTGAAATAAAAGAACAATATGTTTATTTGTATGCTGGGCTCTGAAGCTGTAAAGTGGTGATACTGTCAAGCTTGTTTCTTTGTAATATTGCTTGAGATTTAAAGCATGTTTAAATGTGCTGACTTTTTGTAACGGAGAGTCTTTCCTCTCCCACCCACCCCAGTTGCAGGGCTGGTTATTTTATTGTGTGAGGAGTTGTTTTATACACTTTAAGTTGCAGTGTAACATGCTTTGAGGGTCCTTTTTTTTGCTTGGAAAGAAAGGATAGAAATATTTGTGATACATAAAATGTAGAATGCCTGCAAAAGCTTTTATGCTGCCTTGCATGATTGTTTGGCAATCGCTACAGATTGTGGTTGTGAATTCTGACTTTGCTTGATTTGAAATTCAGTCTTTTGGAAGGGGTTTTATGTGGTTGGGGTTTCAGTATGTATGTGAAATATCTATTAGCTTCATTCTCCAAAAAAATGTCTGAAGCAGCTTCAGTGACAGAGGGAGACAGAGGAATCTCCCTGGTGTGGGAGTTCCCAAAGTTTTGGAGCTATGGCCAAGAAGGCCTTTTTTTGGGTTGCCACCTGTCCAGCCTCAGATGACAAGGCCACCCGAAGCAGGGCCTCTGAAGATTACCGGAGTTATTGCATAGGTTCTTACGAAAGTAGACAGTCCTTAATGTACACTTAAGGATCCTTGCAATATACAAGCCCCCCATCTCTTTTTATACACATGCATACAGAGTCCATTGTCATAATGGAGATTTTGCTAATTAACATAAAAAGCAATTACTCCCCAACCATCCCTCCAGATCCTTTCAGTGAAGACCACTGATTACACATAATAATTATGGAGGCTATCGGATACCATTCCAGAGGTACTCTGTCCCTATTAACAAGTTTGGCTCATCATCCAAGGCCACACTATTTCTTTGTTTTTTTTCTGGGTAACCGCTATCCATTTTTGTAACCATTTGAAGCCACCACCACCCCTGTTAGAAACAGCAGCATTAAAGAATTTTTTACATGCACTGAAAGAGAGGTTGTCCTCAAAGCTCCCTGTGAGGGAGATGGGTAGCATGGAGTATAACTGGAGAAGCATTTGGTCCAAACAATGGAATTTATGGAAGTGTTGGAATTGCATGATGTCACCAGATCAAAGTTTAATTTTCTGACTCTGAATTATCTTGTTCGTGAAACACAATTGGGCCATTTATAAAGAAAAAAAATACATTTTGCTTTTTCAGAGAACTGGCAGGTTAACAAGACCCTAAAAATCAGTGATGGCAAACTGTATATTTGTTACTTGTGTAGATGAGGAGCCTGGAGCAGGTGCAGTTTTTGTCACTCTTCCACTACTGTGACAGTGGTGACACTGGTGGTCACTGTGGTCACTGTGACAGTAACACAACACCTGCTAGGAAATACTATCCAGTCCAACAATTAAACACCTGAGGCCATAATATTGAACAGCTTCTGCTTTGTTCATGTGAGCTCTGACAAACTGTAGTATATAAAATAAGTTTTCCTTGTACTGACTTATTTGTCCAATTGAAAAGTCAGTGCATGCCATGTCTTGGTTTTATTTAGGCTGCACAGGAATTATTTTTAAATCAGGATGTGAAAAGGGGCAGTTTTGCTACAGCTGTAGTGCTCCATTTAGAACTGAAAACTGACTTGTTATGAAAATCCTTTTCTCGGAGGTGTCTTGTCCTAACACTTCTGTAACAGTGTGTTAACCTTAACAGATAGATATCTGAGTCTTTCAGATCTGCCATATCTGATGTAGTAAAACTGTGGTTTGACTATAGCCATTGATACAGGATCTTGTCTTGCCAAAAACCTCTGCCCCTTTTCATGAAAGACTCCTTACATTAAATTTCCATAAAACATTTGCATTGATTGTGTGTTGTGGGTCAGCCAGGACTCAGTGATAGCGAGGACTCCTCAGGAGAAGAGCCCTGTGTAGCCAGCTCTGAATCATCAGAAGCCAGCAACCAGGAAGATGAGCTGTGGGCTTCTCAGGGTTCCATGCTCTTGACGGCATGGTCCACACTATGCCTGGCACGGCTTCTGACACTGTGTTTGTTTCTGAACCATGCTAGTGTCCCTATTGGTTACACCAAGGTACAACCAGTGCCAAAGAACAGCTCAGCAAACAACAGCCCTTTCAGCAACTTTAAAAGGTAATTAGACAGATTCACAAACTATAGCCCCCACCCAGCACAATGTGGGTGGGTGTGAATTGGGTCAAAGACTACTCCTCTCATCCATTGGGGTGGGGGATGGCAGGCCAGGCCCTCGTCTTCCTTCCCCTCCCATTTTCCCTTCCCAGTCCATCCCAATTGGTAGTTATAGCAACTCAGTTTTGGCTTAAACTTCACTTTCATGCTAAAGCTAAAAGTATCATTACTCACTGAGTCCCATCTCTCTCCATGGCTTAGATATGTAGAGGAGAAACCCCCTACAATGGGAATATTTAGCCCCCTTTTCGGACAAACAAGCCTATGCTATTATCAAACAAAGATTTCTTGATATTGAAAGTCAAGAACTTAGGGAACACGCTGCTAGCAGATACTCCCCAAGTAGGTTGGGGACCTCTTATATGGGCTCTATTGTGAAATATCTGTTATATATTTGGTGTAGTGGTTAAGTTTCTTTTCATGTTCTGTTACTAACACAGCAGATCCAAAACAACTTTAAAAATAAGCAGTTCTGTCCTGAACTTTCAGCTCCACCAATTGATGAACAGTTTGATGTTGGTATTGGCTTGAATCCTGTGAACAAGTTCTATATACCCTTTGCCACAGAGTGTGTGTCCTCTTGCACTTACACTCGTTTCCACAAGGCTCACTGAAAACCATTGATCTTGTACAAATGGGAATGATAGTGCAAGAGGAATTGTGTGCCATAGCAGAAACCATCTAGCTCTCATGGAACTTGTTCATAGGATATAGGATCCAAGCCTATATCAGTTAAAAGTTGTAGACATTAAAATAGGATGTGGCAATGACTGAATTTAGTTGATACCAGTGTTGAAGGGGTTAAAACCCAGCACAGCATATCTTTAATTTTTGAATTACACATTGGTGCACATTCCATTGCAAGTTAGAAACTGAGGCCATAATTATAGATAACTTATATACAGGCACAAGGTTATTTCTTTGTATTCAGCTTCAGGGCAGGTAGGATGGTTTTATGTAGCAATGTTGCTGAAACTCGTATTTGTACAGTTCAGAATAGAATTTGGCTTGCTTATTGTTACATCCATCCTACGCATCTTTTTTCCTCTGATGGTTCTTCTGTGGTGTAGACAGTAATCCATGCCAGAGAAAATTCCTCCCACCCCCACACTCTTATTTGGTTGTTGGAGCTGCTCTTCTTCCACCCTGACACATTGAATGCTACTATGGTAGCATCCCAGGTATCAAACACCCTGGCAAAACAGAGTTACTCAGTCTGCAGTGCCCTGGTGTTACTATATTTACTGGCATGTGCAAAAGCAGGAGAGCTTCCCTTTTCCCTTGCCACAGCCACTGTTCCATTAAGTTTGGGGCTATGAGAGGAGGGTCAAGGATTCTGGGGGTGGAGCAGAGTATTAGGAACTCCATCATGCTCCCATTAGGAGCAGAAGGGGGCTTCCAAACTTTGGAACTGTATTTTTAAAAGTTCCAGTTTGGGTGTGGAAATATAGTTTGATGAGCCAAATCCTAAAACTTTACCCAGGGGTAGTTTGTCCATCAGTAGTTTGACGTAGTTTGTGAATCGAGCTGCTGAACTTTGGATCCCGTCTGACTTGCTAGCAGTTTAGTCCCCACTGAAGTTACTGGGCGCATGAGGCAGGAGCAAGAAGTGGGTAATGAACAGTTTATCTCCTTCTCCTAGGATGTTCTTATAGATATTTGTCATGAGCTTGCCTCCATCAGTATTCAATAACCATTCTGTGGCTTATTCTCGTTAATGGCAGGAACTTTACAGTAGTGGCAGAGATAGCAATATCCTTGTCTGGGTGCCATCTGTGAGAGAACCAGAGCCCGATGATGCCTCTGAAAAGGTAAAATAGTTTGTCACTGGCGTTGGAGCACATATTGACAGGAATAACTTTTGTTCAAGTGTAAAGATGCAGTGGCCATTGTATAGCCATTGTGGGAAAGTCTTCCTGGGACAGCAGGGGGAATAAAACAGTTTGTCACTGCATAAACAACCTGACCATGGCATGAAGACGGAGTCTGTGCTGCTCTGAGTGCAGGACTCATCATATTTCCCTATATCAGATGTGGCAGACCCACTTATGGGATCTCTTCATCCTTGGTAAGATTATAAATAATGTCTCTGTGCCCTGGTCAGACAAGCACCAAGAAAAATTCATAGCTATGTAGTTCCCATGTAGTACAATATCTAACGGAAAATGAGATCATTCCTAATAACCCCTGTTATAGAGATCTGATTTACTTTTAATAACAGTTGGATATTGACTTATGTACAACTTGTTGCTTCTTGAAAATGATATAGCCATAGATGCTCACTGATGTTAAGACGAAAGACTTTGTATTTCGTACCATTGTTTACTATTTTTGGTTAATTGATGCTATATTGTTAAAAAAACCCTAAAAAATAAATAATGAAAAAATACTTCGCTATATTATAAGACCATCAGGACCAGTTCAGGCAATCCTGATACTCACCACTTTGGGTTCAGGAAGATCCTGGAGGTTTTTTGTCATCTTCTGGGTGTGAAACAGTGGTCACTGGACGTGTGGAGGGGGAGGTATTTGTGAATTTCTTGCATTGTGCAGGGGGTTGGACTAGACGACCCTGGAGGTCCCTTCCAACTCTGTGATTCTATGTTGTAGTCCCAGGGATTGGGTTTGCATGCACTGTCTACCAGCCACCATATGCAGGTAGTCATGGGAGACCCTAAGTGTAGCCGAGCCTACTGTTGATGGTCTCCTTCCCTCTGTTCAGCTTTAACGTGTAAGGCCACGTAAAGAGTTTTGAAAGCTTACCTGCAGTGTTGAAAATACAGTAAAAGCTTTGTTATCTGGCATTCAGTGGGAAATGTGGGTTGCCAGTTAATCAGATGAGCCCAGATACTCATGCTTATTGGTCCATCTGTGTTGGCTCCCAATTTGTTTCTGTGCCAAATTGAAGGTGCTAGTGCTGACCTTCAAAGCCCTACATGGCTTGGGGCCAGCATACATTAAGGACTGCCTGTCCCCAACTGCTAGAGTCATCCTTTTGAGGCCCTGCTTTGGGTGCCCCAGTCTAAGGTTAGATGGGTGGCAACCCAAGACAGGACCTTCACAGTCATGGCACCAAAACTGTGGAACTCCTTTCCCTTCTTTTGCTGTCTTCTAACAGCTAATAAAAACTTTTTTTGTTTCATTTGGCATTCCCTCAGTGACCTTCCTGCCCTATGTTTTAATTGCTAGGTCTGTGTTTTTATATACGTATTTACTTTTGGTTTAAAAATGGTTTTATGGTTGTTTTGTAATGTTCTATTTTTATTTGCTTTGGTGGCCTTGATTGGGGAGAAAGGTGGAATAGAAATAACAAATATTACTCTGCCCCCAAGAAGAATCCATAGTAACCAACCCCACCACCACCCCTTTGAGAATGCTATGGCAACAGCCCCTACAACTGGCAGAACCTTTCCCTTGGAGCTATCTTATACAGCAGACAGATGAGACAGCAGGCTTCCTTGGGACCGCTCTGGCCGAGCTGGCATCTGACAGCTCAAGGCAGTTTGAGGGGGAAAGTGGCATCTGAGGATGATATCATCCAGCAGTGCTGGCTGTCAGAAGCCCAGCAGTGGATGGAGGCATTGAGCTGGTTGGCTGGCGAGAAGTAGGACATGCATGTTGCCCAGAGACACAGAGGCATGGTGGCTGAGGGAGAGGAGCTTACCTTCTGGAAAATGTCAGTTAAGTGAGCATTTTGGTTAATCAGGTGCCCAATAAAGCAGCTTTTACCATACTTCAGAAATCATACCGTTTTTAGCAGTGGGGGACAAGCCAATTGATGGAACGGAAATGGCCAGTTGAAGAGTTCTTGGGGTGGGGGTGGAGACAGGACCTGAATGGGTGGTCAGTTGCTGTGGAGATGAGCAAAGGCTAGGGAAGCAAATGACAACTGAGGGATGGTGAGGAGGAGGAGGAGGAGGAGAGAGAAGCGGACAGAGGAAAGCAGGCTGAGGAGGAGAAAAGGAGGTGTTTAGGGAAGTGGGAGGACCAGTTGTGGGGAGGACAGGAGCTCAGCCGCTGTGTGAAGGCTGGTGCTGGGGAAAGGTGTCTTGAGTTCAGGCTGTCATCCAAAAATGAGAAAAAATTAACAGCCAGGCATCCAGAGAGAAAGAAAGCCACCATGGTGCTAGTCAGAACCTGGACTCATCTCTGCTTGTGTAAAGAATGTGACAGAGGGCATATGGAAAGAGTGGGACAGATGTTAAGAGGCAGTTATATTGATTCTGTAGAGGGAGGGTCTGTTTACAGAGGTTAACTTAATTAACAGCAAGTTATAGAGGAAATAATAACGTGTGTAGTCTATGAGATAAACTCTTCTAACAAAATTCATCTTGGTTTACACAACCTTTGATCCTCTGTTGGGTACTAAAGTCTCACACGGTTAAGGTTTATATGTACACATGCACACAGAGGGAAATTCCAGAACCAGATCAGTACACCTGGCGAGAAGTTTTATAGAAGGCTTTGGTAAGGTGCATGCCAAGAAGATGCAAAGAATAAATTGTTTATACACATAAGCAGTCCATGGTCGTGAGCGTGTCTTTATATGTATGACGAGAGACATAAACAAAGAAGATACATTACCCACACTCTCAATTTAAAACACAACCAAAAAAATAAATAAAGCCATACTGTTATGATCTAGCAAGATAGCAGCCCCAGTATACAATGGTTACTCTGGCTACTGGTCAATGAAAAGGGCCTTGATCTTTCCTTTGCTTTTTCTGCAGAAGGGCAAGGCCCCTGCTGAAGTCTAAGAGGAGAGCAGGCTCATGGAAGGAGGCTTGCAGGGCAGGGCAGGATACAAATAGAATTAGATCAATAAACCGGCTCAACACCAACATGGCAGATAGCAATTTTCAACTGTTGCAATTGTGGGAGTTTTTGTAGACCACATCCATTCACAACTTCACTGTGATTTTTTAAAATCTTTTTCTCAGCAGTGTTTGAATCCAGCTTACGAAGATGCCTGGAGCAGCAGCAGTGATGATGAAGGATGAATTCCTGGTGATCTGTTGGCAGAAACCTGATATCCATGTGCTATGTTTTGGCTATCGTCTTGGCATTCCAAAACGAGTACCTACTACCAGCATAATGTAAAGACTGTACATTCCCCTGTACAGATAACTTTTCCTTTTCACTCCCATGCTTTGTGGTCCTCTGTGTTCCTTACTATTATGTCACTCTGGAACTGTTGCCAAAGTAGCACCTTCAGTACAAATGGGTTTGGAGAGTCTCCTTTTTTCTTCTCATCCATAAAAACACAACAAGCAGATCAACTCATATTTTGCAGTGTGGGAAAACTTTCATTTCCACTGCCATGTGTTCAGTTGCTACAATCTATATCCGGTTGGTTGTTCATATGTAAGATTTTTTTTCTTTCAAAAAACCAGCATGGTTGAGTTCAGAGGCTCATGAGTCTTAGGGCTTCAGAGCACACTCTGCTCATTTCCCCAACCCCCTTTCTTTCACATTATTGTGTCCTGGAATTTTTTGTTCCAGTTTCTAGTAACAGGTGCATAATAAAACAAAGTTTGAATCCAGTGGCACCTTTACGACCAACAAAGTTTTATTCAAGGTATAAGCTTTTGTGTGCACTGAAAAGGTGTGCATGCACACAAAAGCTTATACCTTGAATAAAACTTTGTTGATCTTAAAAGTGCTGCTGGACTCAGACTTTGTTCTGCTGCTTCAGACCAACACAGCTACCCACCTGACTCTAGGTACATAACAAATCACCAAATATTGTAAGGATTATAGTTGTTTACCATCACTATGGTTCCTTCAAACTGTGTTAATGGTTATCCTTCTTGGAAGCGTTAGAAATAAACAGCAATATTAATAGGAGGTCCTACTTTACTATCATTTGCCCAACATCTAAAGCACCTGAGGGTGGCCAAAGACAAAGCAGACTACTGTGGTGCCTCCTGGGATCTTAGGAAACCAAGCTGCTGCCTGCGGATCTCCTACGGATCAGAGGTAAAAGACCTGCCCCGTTCTGCTCCTGCGGCCTTGTTTGATCTCCTGAAGGACTGCCACGTACTGTGGGTTTACATCTGAGAGCCAGCATGGTGTAGTGTTGGACTAGGATCTGAGAAAGCCCCCGCTCTGCCGTGGAAGCTTGATGGGTGACCTTGGGCTTGTCACACATTCTCAGGGTTGTTGTGACCTACTTCTCAGGGTTGTTGTGAGGATAAGACACAGGAGAGAAGAACAAGGCACGCCACTTTGGGTCCCCACTGCCGAGAAAGGCAGGATGTAAATAAATCATAGTCCCAAAGTACAAGAATTTTAACCAGAAAACAGATAACAAACACATCACAGTTCTTCGGAAGCGGTTGCTCTTTTTTAAAATCTCTCTATTTTAATTCTTTCTCTTTTCTCCTTCTAGTCTCCCTGTTGTGCAATATGTACCGGCTGCTGGTATAACCCCTTCCATCTGTGGTATTGTCGTGTACCACCATCTCCTGCAGGCCAGGGCCTGAAATGTTGTCATTACAAGGGGCTCTGAATGTATGCCTCATCTGAACAAAAGATGTACTATAAACCACTGTATGGGGTCAGACAGAATTTTTTTTTTTTTTTAAGAGTGTGGGGTTACATTGAGCAGGAAAAAAATTAACCCTTTAGTAAACTATTTTGCTTTGGTAGTACTGGAATAAAATAGCAGCAGAAAATATAAATCTGCACTTAAATTTGGGTATTCAGTTTACTGTGGGTGCTTAACACAGTTCAGAGGAGTTCTCTTCCCACCTGTGTGTCAGCCATGACCCCGGGAAGAGCATTCCTCCACTGCCCATTCCTCCCACTGGCTCAGCAGTGCACAAGAAATTCAGTGCGATTGGTAATAGATCAAGATGGGTAGCCGTTTTAGTCTCTCTGTAGCTGCAGAAAAGAGCAAGTGTCCAGGAGCGCCTGAAAGACTAACAGAATATGTGGCCGGGAATGAGCGTTCATGAGCCACAGCTCACTTCCCTCACAAAAGCTCATCCCCTGCCACTTTTAAGGTGCTACCGGACTCTTGCTCTTTTCTAATGTGATTGGTGCATGGAACTAGCTTGGTGCTACGTGATGTGTTTATAGTTGCACAAAACACTGAACCTGCATTGTTCCAGAGGGTAGCCATGTTGGTCTGCCGCAGACGAGCCAAATTCTGACTAAAGGAGCTTTGATTCTCAAAAACATAAACCTTGAAAATCTTGTTGCTCTCCAACATGCATCCGGACTCGAATTTAACTGAAAAGGTGTGTTATAATTTGAAACAGTGCATTTTCAGCCAAGAGGCACGTTGATTTAGAAAGACGCTTACATTGTTCTCGTCTCCTCGTCCTCCAGGAGATAGGTGTTTAGGCTGAGCGCGTGTGACTGGCTCAGGCAAGGGGGATTTGAATCTAGGTCTCCCAGATCCTAGTCCAGTGTTTTAACCATTAGAACATACTGGCTCTGTGAAATAGATACGTGTAGTTTTAACAAGGATGCACATTAATAACATCTGAAGCAGTTCTTTGTTTCTGAAACCAAAGTGGCTTGCCTGAATTAAAATACTTTTCTTACTGTTCCTAATCAGCCTGGAGGTATTTTATTTTGTTTAATTCAGTATTCACTATGCAGGGGCTCTTAAGAGAGTACACTGTCAAAATGTTGAAGGATGTGAGCAACTGAAGTTGACTTAGATCAAGATATTACGTCTCTTCCAGATGTAATGAATCCTGGCATCTTAAAACACTGCTGCAGGAGATTCATGATTGTCAGTTACTTTCCATATAGATAATGCTATCACACTCTCCCCAAATCAAACCCGACATCTGAAATCCAGTAAAGGTATTTTATAGGGTTGGGCAGTATGCAGAGAGTCCCTACGCATAATGAACTACATTTTACACTGCTCTTATATAAATTCTGCATCCACATCAAACTGCTTTTAGGTGTGGTCTGCTGATAATTAGAAAATGAGCAGGTATCATTTGCCAACTGGTAAAAGAAATGAGACATATACCAAATTGTAATTACCTTTCAGACAAAAAATGTTGAAAGTAAAAAAAAGTTCAAGATATTAACTCTCTTTGCTGTCATGAAAATTGTACTGGAGCTGAATTTTTCAGTGGCATCAGATTATTGCATTTGTAATTATCACACCGTTGATTGGCAGACAATGCTTATGTTATCCATCCCTCTAATTTATTTGCATCCTATCCTGTTCTTTTATCTCCCTCTTCCACTTTATCCTCACTACAACCCCGTGTGACTGAGAAACAAAGCTTGGCTGAAGGTCAGCCAGGAAGTTCTTAGCAGAGCAGAAATTTGAACCCAGGTCTCCTTGGTCCAGCACACTAACCAGTGCATTAAACCAAGACTCTTGTCAACATACTCAGAGTGAATCCTGTATGGTTGTGATTTGGTACAGGAATCAAAGTTGTGCTCTTCTGTTACATTGTCTCAGCTCTCACCCAGCAGTGTTTTGCTGAGGAGATCAATCAAGAAGGGTTGGTCTGGGACTTTCGGTTTCGGCGGAGCGAATGGCGGCCACCTCTCGGGACGCTCCCGGAGATGGTTAGCCCACGCGCAGTTAGGGGGGGTCTTCGCATATGCGAAAGACCCTAGTGAGCCTAGTGAGTTAAAGGCTCCAAACCAGGGGCGCTTGGGGAGTAGCCTCTTTGCCGGCAAACAGCCGGGAAATTGAGGCTTTCTCCCCGCCCCAATCGGCCCCGCTGCGTTGTGCTCATAATGGGACTTAGCAACGCCACCGACTCCCAGGAGTGAATAAAGCAATTGAATGAAAGATAAACGGAAAGAACTGGCATCGAACCGTGAGTTGGAGATCTATTTTGAAGCGAAAATTCGAACCCCCCCGCAAGCATATAAGCGGATGGGAGGAGGGAGGAATCCCTACCCCCCCTTGAGGAACGGGACTTATAAAAGAAAAGCGGAGGGGGGTAAAGGGAAAAAAGAGTTGGTGAAAATACCTTTGGGGTGGCATTGAAGATTAAGAGTTTGTTGGTCTCCTGAGTGACGCGGCACGAACTTTGATAAAGTAAACAATTAAAAACATGTCGGCATTTAAAAAGGCCCCGCAGAAGCTGGAAAAGAAGGGGGGAGGTACTTCCGGTTTGAGCACCCCCCCAGCGGAGCTAGCTGTCAATCAACAGAAAAGCGAGTCACTGCGCCCTCTGCTGGATCAAATGCAGAAAATCAGCGAAACTTTGTGTAACATGGAAAGTGTTCTCAACAGTCAACAAAAACAGTTAACAGAAACAACAAAGAAGATGGAGGAGATTGCGCAAAAATGTTTGGTCTCAACGGAAGACACCAAGAAAATAAAGAAAAAGGTCAATAAATTAGAAAAACATCAGGATATACAAGAAAAAAGAATTTCAATGTTACAGATGGAAAAATCAAATCGGACTCTCCACTTTCAGGGCATTAAAGAAGAAGAAAAAGAGGATCTCAGAACTATATTGGCGAATGCCTTGGCACCCCTAACTGGCAGAGAAGCGTTGGAATTGAAAGAAGAGATGGATATGGCCTATAGAGCCTATTCAGCCTTTACAAAGAAAAATAATCTGCCAGCAGAAGTGGTTGTCAAGTTTACTAAGCAGCGTACTAGAGATCAAATTCTGCGTTCAGTTTCAGCGGTGCCCTTGAAAATTGGGGAGCAGACCATCAGAACTTTGAAAGATGTTCCCTATGAAATCCGTATGAAAAGAAAAGCATATAAAGGATTGACCACGTTCTTACAAAGACATCAGATAACCTACAGATGGTGCATTCCCGAAGGACTAATTTTTAAATATAATGATAAAAGAGAGAAGATAGACTCCGTCTTCAAAGCACAAGAATTTCTGAAGAGACACGCCAGCACAGAGGAAGATGCAGCACTCGCAATTTGGACTGATTCAAGCAGCGAAGAAGACAGCGATCCGGAGGAGGGAGGTGCTGGAGCGGGAGACAAGAAGCCTAAAGAGGGCCCATCTTATAACTTGAGAGACATAAAAGGAAGACATCCAAAGAAATAGTTCGTGGGACGTCAGAAAGGAGCTGATTAATAACTAACCCCAATGGACTTTACTAACTTTACTAACAGAGTTATCTTGGACTTTTGTAAGATGAAAAGAAGATCTTCCAACCGTGGTGGTTGCCAAAATTTGTAATTATACTAACTAAAACTAATTTTTTAACAGAAAAAACTCACTCCATCCTTTTCTTAACCCCACTATATACCTTCCCTTTTTCTTTTTATAAAAAGTAATAAAATTCTCTCCTCTTTAGGAGAGTTTATATCCGGAAAAAAAAAAAAGAAGGGTTGGTCTGTCTGTAGCAGTAGAAAAGAGCAAGAGTCCAGTAGCACCTTAAAGACTAACAAAATTTGTGGCGGGGGATGAGCTTTCCTGAGTCACTGCTCCCTTCTTCAGGTACAGGGAGAAAATCGAATTCTCTCTCAGCTTGAGTAGTTGATTTAGCAGCACTAAAGTGCCTTCCATTTTATTCACTGTGGTTGCTGTGAAATATTTCGACCTTGTAGGACAATTACACTTCTCTGCTCCATAACCAGGAAGAAGAGCTGTCGCTCTTGGCTGTGAAATCAGTGAAGGATGCAGGTTCTTGCAGGGATAATTAGCACAGCATAGACCAGGTGGAGGAGAACCTAATGCAATGTGTACTGGGGTTGGACAGTGAATCCTGAGCATGACAACAGATGCATGATGAAACATGTCCCCATTTGAGTAATGGAATGTGTGGTTCCAAAAATATCCATTGTTGTTCTCTGTGTGAGCAAAAGCACTTTGGGTACAATCCACACAACTTGTCTTGTGAAATAAACAGGATCTGAGTACAAAACA
The DNA here is from genome assembly GCA_029375565.1 of Gekko gecko. Lineage (NCBI taxonomy): Eukaryota > Metazoa > Chordata > Lepidosauria > Squamata > Gekkonidae > Gekko > Gekko gecko. The sequence goes on along the minus strand of JAPDNY010000007.1, from coordinate 41,066,181 downwards.
ACTGTTCTTTGGTACAGTGAGGTGCCTACCAGATACACATGAAGCTGCCTTTTACTGAATCAGACCATCGAGGTCAGTATTGTCTAGTCTGACAAGCAGTGGCTCTCCAGGCTCTCCAGTGGTCTTTCACATCAAGTTGTGGCCTGGTATTTTTTAACTAATGATGCCAGGAATTGAACTTGGGAGCTTCTACATGCCAAGCAGAGGTTCTTCCACTGAACTACAGCCCCTCCTTTTCCTGGTGAATTGTGCTCAGTGCTTTAACTGTTTGCTTTATCTCCAAACAGTCTATGTAGTAGTACAAGTTCCCACAGAAAAACATTATGCCTTCCTATAAATGCCAAGTGCTTATAATAAAGATAAATATCAGCAATTTCTCTTAACCTGTCTTACTAGTACTGTATGAAGAAAAAATTCTAAACACGCCCAGGCTTGAGCAAAGTAATTTTTTCCCCTAAAGGTGACAAAAGGTTGTGTATTTGGATTTCATAAGCCAGGAATTATTGCAATGAAATATCTAAATTGCATTTTTTTAAAAAAATCCCATTTTGCCTACTAGCTCTTAATGCTTCCAGGGAAATGTATAGTTAAGACTGCACTTACCTCAGGCATATGCACACTTACCCTATTGAATAAAGTGAGATGTATTTCTAAGTAAACATGCATAGAACTTTGCATTGTAATATTACTGAAAACTGAGCATCTCAACCGCATCCACGATAGGCAGTAGTTAAGTACCAGCAATGTTAGTTTTTATATGGTGCTACCTGACATTTAGGAGCTGCGGTGGCTCAAGTGGTTAAGACACTGAACTGCAGGCTGTGGAAGGTCAGTAGTTCAGCAGTTCAAGACCCGAGTGGCCACATGACGGAGTGAGCTCCCATTTCTAGTTCTAGCTCCTGCCAATGTAGCAGTTCGAAAGCAAGAAATTGCAAGTAGATAAATAGGTACCACTTCGGTGGGAAGGTAACAGCGTTCTGTGCACCTTGGTGTTTAGTCACGCCGGCCACATGACCATGGAAGTGTCTTCAGACAGCGCTGGCTCTTCGGCTTTGAGACGGAGATGAACACCGCAACCCTAGAGTTGGATTTGACAGGCTTTCGAGCAAGGGAACCTTTACCTTTACTTTACCTGACATTTATCTAGTAGAAACAAATTCAAATAATTGGCATTTTAACCAAAAGAAAAGAAAAGTTATCTCATCAGTAGCCAGTTTATTTGCATTCATAATTTTCTCTTTTGTCATTCTCTGAGTCCCATGAAGTTGAAGTCAACTTCTGGGAATGCAAATACCAACTGCATTTTTAATGTGATCCTGGAAATAACATGGTATGCTTCTTTCCCTCATTTTAGCACACGTCCAGTTAAAAAGTACTACACAACTGGGTGGTGTTTAATGAATCAGTCTAAACTACTGTAAAGTATAAATGGAGAGAAGTATATGATAGACTTTGGCACAAACCCTGTCCCTGGATGTGTCCTGCCACAACACTCAGTAATGTCTGAAGCCTTCCTCCAGCTTCAGGTGGCCATTTTCCTGGAGGAAGAGCCACTGAAGTTGAAAGAAGGGTCCTCAGATCAGTAAGGGGCTTTACTTTCTGGTGAGTAGAGTGGGCGGATAAATGCTGCCGGCTTCTAACAAGGCCTGTCATCATGCATGACTCTAGAAAAACAGGTTCTGGGGTGCAAAGGAGAGGTGAAAACCATTATTAGAGGGTGATTTTGCAGTGCTTTCATGAGCTTCCTTAAAATTCTGAAGTTGCCGATGACTGTTGGTTTGGCATGTCAAAACTGTATTTTCATTCACTGAGCTAGATATCTTCCGCCTGTTCTATTATCTTGAGCAATTTTATCCTAATTTTCCTCCCAAGTGGTTGTGGGTCCCCTACAATGTTCCCTCTAAGCTGTCGAGTCTTGTGAGCAAAAATCTTGCTTTGTGAGCTACCGGCATTAAAGTTGTGGGCAAGCGATTTGGCCACTGCATAAATTAGTTTGTTCTGAAGCCATCCTTCCTGAGCTAAGACAAAAATGTGTGAGTCAGAGGCTAAAAACTGTGAGCTAGCTTACACTAACTCAGCTTACAGGGAACACTGGTCCCCTATCCATTTTGTTCTCATGAGAGCAGTGTGCGACAGGTTAGTCTAAAAAGGCCATAGAGTTTAGGGTGTAGGACCAGGACCCAGGACGACCAGATTCAAATCCTTCACTAAAACCATGGAAGCCTTGCCAGGTGGCCCTAGGCCCATCACGGTCTCTCAGCCAAACTTACCCTCACAAGGTTGTGGTTGTGAGTGGGGTGGGGAGGGGGGACAATGAGAAAAGCTCCTTTGGAACCCTAGTCACGGACAAAAGCAGGACATAAGTTAGATAAATAAGAGTTTGCAGTAACATGCCATGCAGTGAGTTTCACAGCAGGACAGGGCTTTGAGCCTGAGTATCCCCTAGTCAGTATATCACACCGGCTCCCCCAGTGTGTTCTGCAATTAGGCCTAGTCTCCTCTCTGGTCCAGATCAGTTTGACAAGGGGTTAATGCCAGTTCAGACCTGAAAAACATCACTTATGACAAAATCTCTGTACAGATCTGACCATTACGTGGATGGACTGAGCTACGATTGTTATAAACTGATGAGCGGTGGTTGACCTCTTGAAAATGTGGCTATCCTTATTGTGAAGCATTTTCCATAGAATTTGACAAGATCGAGCTACACATGCTGAAGCAGCATCAAAGAGCAAAGACACATATGGAATCTAAATCCCAGCCAAATTCCTGGAACAAAGGTATTTGAAAAGAGCTCGCTTTCGCCCTAAAGCATCTTTCCATCTCAGACTGTAGCTGCTTATAGCACTGTCCTCAATTGTGGAATTAATTTGGAACATGGGGTGATACAGAGCTACTATTAAATGTGATTGCGTTGGGGCCTAAGAAGTGAGTCGTTCCTCAGTCCTTGCACGCAAGGAGATGCTAATGAGTGGTATTTCACAGTATCTAGTGCTGTGCGGTGTTTCTGCAGAAGGCTTGAATGAACTCACTGAAAAGAGGCGTATCAGATTTCTAGAGGAAAACAGATTGAGGCAATCGCAATCAATGGCTCCAAAAGCTCCACTCTTGATGACCACCCTCCCCACCTAGTGCCCTTCCTGCCCACTCTCTTAACTTCCTTCCAAGTAGGGGAATAACTCTCTCAGCTAAAGGCAGAGCCATGATAGCAGAAGTCAAGCACAGGACAAAGACACTGAAGGCAGAAACTCAGTGATTTGCTATAAAACACAGAATAGGTAAAATGTGAGGAATCCCAGCCCATGTGTACCACTCGGAGCAGCACTTTCTGACCCATGCAGACATTTTTTAAACTGTGTGTTATGTGAAATTTTCCACAGTAGATTTTTCCTCACCAGGTGCAAACCTGAAGTTTTCTCCTTCTCACCCTGCATTTTTGGAACTTGCTAAACCTGGAGATTCTGAAAACAGAGGGTAAGAAGGAGAAAACTTCGGGTTTGTGCCTGGTGAGGAAAAATCTACTGCAGAAAATTTCACATAATGTGCAGTTTTTAAAACATCAGTGCAGAGAATTTCACTACTGCAGAAATGGTCTGTTTCTCAAAGGAAACACAGATTGAACGATGAAATGATACACTCATCACACTTCTGGCTCGTGACATTTGCCTCAAGTGCTGGTTGGTGAAACGTTAATCTGCACTCTGTGGTGTTTAGAAATTCCCCAGAACTATAGTTGCCATCCAAACTACAGAGAGGAGAAACCATAGAGTATTTCTTTAGGCTTTCAGATGTTGCCTTGCCAGTTCAAATAACTCCTCAAGGCAATGGATTAGTTTAGGGTTTCGGCATGCTTCTCAATCTGGCCTAGTTATTTGAAAACAGGTTGCAGTGAGGGCGGGTGATGTCAACCAGGCAAGAAGGCATTGTATTCACAGAGCTCCTTGCCACAATGGGAGAAAGTAATGGAAAATAGCTAACTTTTGATGGCCACCTGAAAATACCTTAATGGGCTACTGTTAGTAATGCTCCTGGCATCTTAGCAGTCTGAAATCATATTTTGAAGTCTACTGCTCAAGAATAGACCAAGAATCAGCTGGAGCACAGGAAGGGCCAGTAATGGTGCCAAAAATGCAAAATGATACCAGAGTGGTCCTGCCTCCTTAGATCTGATCTCTGAGATAACCAGCTTGAAGTGCTAAAACAAGAATTAGCATCAGAATGGAAGATAAAGTCTCTAGAGCAGACATGTTAAACATATGACCCTGGGGGCTCTTATCAGGCCCACAAGCAACTGGAGGGAAACCAGTGTAAATGTGAAGGGCCTATATTAGGGTATTATGACCCCTGCTAAGGTCCCTCCCTTCCCTTAATATGGGCCTTTCCTAGGTCTTTCCCCAGATCTCCGGGGATTACCCAACCCAGAGTTGGCAATCATAAGGGGCAAGAAAGGCTGGTTTGGCTCTGAGCTTTGTGCAACCAGTTCCCTTGGGGCCTGTCAGCTGCCCTTTGGGGAGGATTAAATGAGAGGTGAAGTCAAAACACGCGCACACTCCCCAGGCTCCCTGCATGCTAGTGCTGCCTTATGTAACAATCTTTTTTTTAAAAAAAAACAACAAAATTTTATTGGGATGCGCTCAACATTTTCAACAACGTTACCAATACAATTTGAAAAAATTTCCATCCCATCCCCCCACCCCCCAATAGGCTTCCAACACTGCTAATAACAAAAAAGTATATATTAGACGGTAAACAAGTTTAGACTTATATGAATCGACAAACCAGGTAACACATTTCAAATATATAAAACACCTAACTAATTTCGACATATTTTCATATAACAGTATAATACAATTCAGAATTCATTTCACTTCTCATTCAGTATCCATACAAATCTAAATTGTAAATTTTCCCCTTCATTCTGTATTCAGTTTCCAAATACAATTTCAAACCTTCCCAATCTTTTATATACTGTTCTGCCATTTGTCCATTTAGTTTTTTTGTCATTTTGTCCATTTCCGCTAAAAACAGCAATTTTCTAAACCAGTCATGTATATCCGGCACCTTCTCTGCTTTCCATTGATGAGCGAAGGCCATTCTCGCCGACGTAATCATGTACCATAATAATGTCCTTTTTTCCTGTGGAATTCTTTCCATTGTCAAACCTAAGAGAAGAAGTTCCGGTCTTCTCCCAATTGGGATTTTTAATATTTTCTGCATCACACAGTGTATATTAGACCAGTATACCTTTGCTTTATCACACGACCACCACATATGGTAAAAAGAACCCTCTGTTTTTTTACATTTCCAACACTTATTACTCAGGTTCTTATCCATACTAATATTAGCAATCTTTTTTGGTGTCATATACCACCTATACATCATCTTGTAGCAATTTTCTTTTACATTAACACAGGTAGACATTTTAAAGGATCTTTTCCACAAAAACTCCCATGTTTGCCTTATGTAACAATCTGAACTGGAAGCTAGGGGCAGGAATGAGAGGAAAGCCAGAGACAGGAGCAGGCACTGAGAAAAGCAAACTGGGTTTGCACATGGCAGAGGCAGGCACTGGATGTGTGTATGTGTGCTTGCGCATGGGGAGTAGTATATCGGGTGGCTGAATAACACAGTGGAGCTGGCAGGAAATAAAAGTCTGCAAAAGACAAAGTGGAGCTGGTATCTTTGGAGAGTGGCAGCACTCGAAGATTGCTTGCGGTGTTGGGGAGCATCACAGTTCCTCTTGTGGCTCAAACCTGTTGAATTTGGGACTTTGACAGAAGGAGGTGTGTGATTGTGCAGCTGCCTCGCCCCCTCCCCTCCCCAAAGCCTGTTGACTGTAGCAGTTTCTTAAGGCAGGGCTTACTGGGTTCCCCTGGTTGATGCCACCTGGCCAGCTGTCTTTTGCTGCCACACCTGCAGCAAAAGAATGAAGCACTTCATGCTCCAACTCATCAAAAGCTTCTGAAATGTGTTAGCCTTCTCCCATACAAATCTACCCACTCACTCTGGTCATCCTTGGAGGCCCTGCTTCCATTGCATCTGCCATCTGAGGCTAGACAGGTGGCAACCCGAGAAAGGGCCTTCTCCATCCTGGCACCAAAATAGGGTTGCCAGGTCCTACCTTGTTGCCAGCAGGATCTGGGGGCATTCCTGGAGGGGGCAGGGACATCACATGATGTTCCCGATGTGATGGCATCACTTGGAAGTGATGTCATCACATTGGTGATGTCACACAGTGATGCTCTAGTCTGAGGGCAAAACTATGGTTTGAGGGCAAGTTTACCATAGAGTTTTGCCCTCAAACCAGAGTGTCCCCACAATGTCGTCAACATGATGACATCACTTCCTCTCTCTCTCTCTCTCTCTCTCTCTCTCTCTCTCTCTCTCTCTCTCTCTCTCTCTCTCTCTCGTGGTGTTGTACTGGCTGGCTGGGCAGGTGGTAACAAGTCTTTCTCCCTACTGTAGGGGGTAAGGGGGCAGGTTGGGGCACCTTTTCCCAGGCCATTTCTTCCTCCCAGTCTGCCCTTGCTGTAGAAGACATACTGAGAAATCTGATTACTTTACAGCCAGCTGCCCTCTGCAAGCATGGAGATGATCTGAAATCTGATTTGGGAGACAACAATACACACTGAATGGTAGGAATTTTTTAAAAATACCAGTTTATGACAGGTTTATATGATTTGCAACTGATCTAACTTTCTATGTCCACACTGGAGGGCTGTTTTTTAATATTATTGCTTTAATACAATATTATTGCTTTAATACAAATGTACTAACCATCTATTGCCATAATCTAATAGATTAGATTAAATCCCAGCTTCCATTTCTTAAAAAAAAGTTTGTATCCCTTTCTGCTGCAGAGATGTAAGGGGTTCTAAAGAGATGCTGCTCAAACACAGACTCCCCTGGCACGTACATGTCTGGCTGAGCCCAGGGCTTCCGGTGTGCCTGCCTTGCCTTATCTGCTCCGTCATTCTGTGTCCCAGCCAGGCTGAACAGGAGGAGCAGGAGGCAGGGGCAGTGGTGCTGGGCTGACCTGGACCTCACCGATGCCTCTATCTGGTGTACCCTGGGGGCACAGTATCCTGATGGGGTTTCCCTTTTTTTGTTCAGTTGCACAATTGGGTCTGACTCTTTGCAACCCCATGGACCACTTCACACCAGGCCCTCCTGTCTTCCGCCGTCTGCTTCCCCAATAATTCACTACCTGTGGCACTTTCTGAGCAGGAAGCCTGGAGCGCCCCTAGGCAGAGCAACTAAGATGGTAAAGCAACCCCCTCTATCTTATTTATTTATTTATTTGAAACATTGATTAGCTGCCTTTCTTCCTTGCAGAACTCAAGGCAGCTTACAATATCAATCATTATTAAAAAAAACAAAAAACAATAAAACCAATACGAATAAAAGGACAATGATAAAGACACAAAAGGTCACCATTTAAAAACTCCAATTGGGACTGTCAATAAAAAAAAAAAAATCAGTCAAATGCAGTCCTGAATAAAACTGTCTTCAACTGTCTCCTGAAGATTGACAGTGAGGGGGCTGGGCACACCTCCATGGGGTGGTTGTTCCATATTTGTGGAGCTACCACCAAAAAGGCCCTTTCTCATGTTCCCTGTGGCAGCTATGGGGTGAGAGAGAATAGTGAGGAGAGGGGAGTCTCTGAGGCAACTGCCTTCTGGACTGAAGAATATCCAGTTCCCCACTATAGGTTCTTTAAGACCCAACCATTCAAAATCAAATAAAAGAGGGAAACAGGCTTTGATAGAGGATTGGTAGCATGTGAACTATAAGCTCCCTATAGGTCTCTTTTTGGGAAACTGGCTAGACCAAGAATGTGCTTATTTGTGAAGTAAATAGAGACCACTTTTTAAAAGATTTCTGACTTGACAGACAAAACACAGATGGAGACGAACAACAAAGATTTATTTCACAGAAAATAAAGTATTTAATAAGGTAATAGATGGCTTCAGTATACAAACTAAAACTGGCTCTCAAGTAACATTAATAAATCCTGAAAAGCAGAGTTCTCTGGACAGTTTACCTCATCAGGTTCAAGGCTGCTCTTTTCCCAAACAGGGCACCTTTTCACTGAACCTAGCCACACCAATCAGGCCCGTAGCCAGGATTTCTTAAGTCAGAGGGCATTTAAATTTCTTAGGGAGCACTGGCTAATTGAATTAAAGGAATACCTGGCTCCTTCCCTGTATCTGCCACTGCTTCGGGGCCCTGGGCTGGATGGGAAGTCAGGGGGCCTTGCTAGTAAGTCAGGGGGCCTAGCCCCAAGATGCCCCACTGTAGCGATGGGCCTGACACCAGTTAGGAACGGTGGGCCCTTAACAGGATGCCTATACACAGGCCTTTTTTTGTAGAAAAAGCCCAGCAGGAACTCATTAGCATAATAGGCCACACCTATCAGCAGAAATTTATTAGCATATTAGGTCACACCCATGACATCACAGCCTATTAGCATATTAGGTCACACCCCACATGTTACCAGAAGTGTGGTCAGCCAGCCACATCCACCTTTTGCGTCTTATTCTGTTTACCTTGTTTGTTGTCGAAACCCAGGGCTTTTTTTGTAGCAGGAACTCCTTTGCATGTTAGGCCACACAGCCCTAATGGAGCCAATCCTAATGAGTTTCTGCTGTTGGATGTGGCCTGTTATGCTAATGAGTTCCTGCTGGGTGTGGCCAACTCAGGAGCCAGCCGGAACTCCGTTCCTGTGCATTCCTGCCCAAAAATAGCCTAGCCTATACGTCACACTAAAATAAGCTTTCTTCCCAAAGCCCACCCCCAAACCCTGAATAAAAGCTTGGCTAAGCTGACTGACGCTGCTTTTCAGAGCCACAAAATTCCTATCCAAAAGTAATATGTTTGGAGTTCCATAGGCTCTGATTGGCTGACAATCACTTGGATTTGCATGAGGCCTAAATCACAAGGATTGATTCAGAGCCCTGGAGGAGAGGCAGGACTTTTAAGAATGATTGCCACAGCCCATCAGATGAGCTTCTTTGATTTCTGAGACAGTCAAGAGCGCCTCTCCCTGAAATCTTAATTCCCAGGAATTAAGGGTTGCTTAATCCAGGTTTGGAAATCTGGAAGACGGGGGGGGTAGTTAAAAGGGATGTGATGCCATAAAGTCTGGTTTCCAAAGCTGCCATTTCTTCCAGGTCCATTGATCTTGTAGTCTGAAGATCAGTGATGGTTCCAGGAGATCTCCAGGCCCCACCTGGAGGTTAGCAACCCTAGTCCCCTATTCTATCCAGCCTGGACTTGCAAACTTCAGTTCACTGGATGGCAAAAGCTGCTGCAAGGGCCCAGTGAACAGCCATTCAAGTGTATCTTTTCAGACTTCTGTGGACTTCTGCTTACACAGCTATGACAGTAGTCTGCAGCTCCTCTAGCTATCAGAGATCTTGGACAGACAGAGAGATAGACAGACAGACAGACAGGCAGAAACACCAACCACCAGTGAACAAAACATAGGGGAAAAAATCCCATAAATCATTTATCATACAGCCAGTTCAGTTTAAAGAGAAAAAAAAGAAGGGGGAAAGATGTTCCTACAGTCTATTACATTTACTACTCATAATTACACACTCATGTATTTATACCTGCTGCTGTCTGGAATAAATCAGGTTTTTTCCTGATAGCCTTGTTCAGATATACCTCAAGAGATCCTCTTTTACCAGTGTCACGGTAAAGGTAAAGGTTTCCCTTGCTCAAAAGCCAGTTGAATCCGACTCTAGGGTGCAGTGCTTATCTCTGTTTCCAAGCCAAAGAGCCAGCGCTATCCGAAGACTTCTCTGTGGTCATGTGGCCAGCATGACTAAAAGCCAAGGTGCATGGAACGCTGTTACCTTCCACTATTTATTTACTTGCAATTTCTTGCTTTCAAACTGCTAGGTTGGCAGGAGCTGGGGCCAGAGACAGGAGCGCATTCCGCCACACGGCACTAGGGTCTCGAACTCCTGAGCTACAAACCTTCCAGTCTGCAACTCAGTGTCTTAACCTCAGTTGTTTTGGGCTCTAAACAGTTGAGCCGTGGGAGCAGGCTGCCCCTGCAGCTCAGCTGTTTCCTGGTCTTGCAGCTCAGCTGTTTAAAAGGGCTTTCTCGAGCAGCCAGCCCCAAAGGAGCCCAGCTGTTTTTCATGAAAAGCAGAAAGAAGAGGTTTAATCCTTTGTGTCACACTACCTCTCTTTTAATTTGTGTGGTTAGGTATGACATGGTTTTAAATTTCTTGATGTTTCTTTCTCTCACTCAAGATATGTGACGCCACCAGGAATTTAATTCCAGTCTTATTAATCAACCTTTCCCATAGTATTCCGGTCTTGTGCCCAAGCTCTAAGGCTCCTTCATTGCACTATGTGGTCCTGAGGATGAGACTCTTATATTTTAAATGGCAAATGGCTCTGGTTAACAATAAACAAGATAAAACTTTATTTGCACAAGAGGTGCATTGGTTACAAGATGTTTTGTTACTTGTCTCTTCAGTGAATATATCTTCTCCAGTCTTTATTATATATTGCTCAGTTAAATCTTCCCCTTTTTAACTCAGGTCTCTGTCAGCTTCTTTCCCTCACACTCTTATAATACTCTGACAATATCAATATTTTAACTAATATGCCCCATGAAGTATTTCACTTTCTCCTTTAGAATCTTAATGCCTTTCACAGTACTAATATAGGATTCTAATTAGAAGACTGCTTCTCAGACTCTGTAGACTGAGCACAACTGACAGTTCCTGACTGAACACACTGCCTTCTCTCTTTCCACACACACACACACTTGTTAGCTCTGCTCATACACTCTCAGTCACCAACCAGTCATCTCACTCATTCATCTCCCTCTTTCACCCTCCTTGTTCTTCTGAAACTTACCAACCATTTAAAGAAACACACACTTATAACTTGAAATCATTACAACAAGCATCTTAGGTTTGTTTCCGTTCCAGTACACAATAAACATGTACCATGTCTCCATGAGCATCTCCTGCACCTTACTTTCCCCTTCTTGGATATTCTTAGAAGCTGCAGTCTTATCCATCAATACTGTGTGATGAACTGCACTTTTTAAGAGGCTTAGAAGTACTGTATGAACAACTAAAGGACTATGAAGGGTTAATTCTTCACAGAGCCAAAGATCCTTGAGTGTTCACACTTTCCGGAAAAAAACCGGGAAGAAAAAACAGAGAAAGTCTTGAGAGAGCTGGATGCTGAGGAGAGTCAGTCATATTCCTGCCTTAACTGAGAAAAGACATGTACGGAGACTATCTGTGAATAGCTCTGACAGAAAAAGGGTTTAGTGCTGACAGAGTCAGATTTCAACTTTGACTGAACGCAGCCTGAATTCAGCAGTACCTGAGAACAGTTTGAACACAGAGAACTGCAGAAGAGTTTGGTAAGGAAGTCTGAGTAGTAGAGAAGACTCCCACTGAGGCTAAAGGAAAGGGGATAGATCTTCTAGAGACAGAAGATTCCCTACCCAGTCAAATGGGGAGAGTTATCTCTGAGGAATACAAAGATCCCTGGTCTGGTGTGATTAGAAACTGCCTAGAGACTTTAAAAGTCAGTGAACAACTCAAAAAGAGTACTGGTGTTCCAAGAGAAGGGGTTTGGATACTGGGTACTATGGTATATCTTCAGGCAGGCCATCTGAGCATCAAAAGAGTCAGCGATTACTCAAATAAAGTGAACTAGGCTGCGTTCAGACGGCCAGTCAATCGCGCCATGAGCCCTCCTAAAATTTTATCCCGATTTTTTTAATCCCGCCTAGCACGACCAGACGCCCCCCCATGAAATAGCCTCACCGCGCGTTGTTCCCACCGTGATTTGTCTACACGGCATCCACCGAGGATTTTTTTAAAAAAAGTTTTGTACATTCGCATAGGCAAGGCTGCGCCTCCTTGGAGAACTGAGGCGATCGCGGAGGGTTTTCAGCAAAGTCCCGGTCCTCCCCCTTGCCATCATGATCAATGGAGGGACTATTTTGCAAGTTAGAACAGTCCTTCCCCCCCTCCATCTCCCATCGCGGTAACATCTTGTCCCTAAAAGAAATAAGCATGAATATTACATTCCTCGTAGCGCTTATCGCTGAATGCGTTTCCTCGTTAAAGCGCACATGGGGTTTCAATTTTTTAAAAATCGTGCCCCCGTCAGCTTGGTCTGACGTCAGACCGAGCCGACGGGAGCATCGCGCGCTAATGGAGTGACCAGATGGAAGAAAGTCTGCAGTTGTTGCGCGGGTAAGCGAAAACCCTACATTGAAACTGCTACTTTTTAAATCAGGATTGGAGGCGCAGCAGAACGGGATGCCTATGGGACCGGAATATTTCGCAGATGTTTCTGTCTGGTCGTGCATTTTTGATCCGCAAGGGAGTCGTTCCTATGGCAGATCAAAAGATCCGTCTGAACTAGTATAGACAGATTTATGATTTATTTAAGACCGATAAAAGAGAATATGGTTTTAGAGAAAAGAATATTGAAATTGAAACTGTATGGCTTGAGAAAGATAAAAAAATGATTTCTAAATTGTATAAGGTGCTATTGAAATGGTATACTGAGGATGAAGTTGTAAAAGAGCAAATGATAAAATGGGCTGTAAATGTTAATAATGAGATATTAATGACATCTTGGGAATATTTGTGGAAAAAGTCGATGAAAATTTCAACTTGCGTAAATGTTAAAGAGAATTGTTATAAAATGATGTACAGATGGTATATGACGCCTAAAAAAATTGCTATTATAAATGAAAGTATGTCTAACAAATGCTGGAAATGTAAGAAACATGAAGGGTCTTTTTACCATATGTGGTGGACATGTGATAAAGCAGTAAAGTATTGGACAGAGATCCACAATGAGATACAAAAAATTTTGAATTGTACTTTTAAGAAAGACCCACAGATGTTATTGTTAGGTCTTAAAATGGAAGAAATAAATGTAGCCAAGAGAACATTACTATGGTACTTGACTACAGCAGCAAGACTGACTTTTGCTCAATGTTGGAAACAAGATAAAGTACCTGAAACATGGGAATGGATTAAAAAGACGTTGTTTTTGGCAGAAATGGACAAATTAACAAGAAAGTTAAACAACGAAGAAGATGAAACGTTCTTTGAAGATTGGAAAGACTTTCAAAAATACTTGTTGAAAAATTGGGACATTAAACGTGGTTTGATTTGCTTTGATAGTTATTAAGAGGAAAATGAAATAGAATTAGATTTTTGAATTGTTACCGTTAGTAAGAGAAAATAGGTTTAGAAGTAACTGTAACAGAACAAGAGAGATATTAATGGGGTTGGAGCAGTGCGGGAAGCCTTGTTTGGGGGGTAGAAGGGATATTAGAAAAATGGATATACAGGTTGGTTGAAAATGTATGAGTATGTGATATATCCAATAATAAATTGTATTTACCAAAAAAAAAAAAGATCCGTCTGAACACACCCCTAGAGTGTTTGGGGAAACACTGGAACAAAAGCCTCTCAATATAAAGATTTAAGTAACTGTGAATGAATTAAGTAACTCTCATTAGCCTGATATATAAGATCAATAGTTTGTGCTTGTATTAGTTTTACCACAGCAATTTCAACCCCTGATTTCACCTGACCTTTCTCCTTGAGGTTAAATAAAACCTTTTGTTATTTTTGAATTTAAAAGCGTCTAAAGTGCCATTTTCAAGGGTTTAAAGGGAAATCCTAATCCCTTCCCTCAGGTTCCTGGGCTGAGCAAACAGCCAAAATATATCTTTCTGATAGGGTGGGACAGCCAAAGTTTCCCTGGGGGAGAAGAAAACATGTTACCAGAGCTGCTCAGTTAATGAGGGAACAGAAAAACAGAGGGAAAGTCTAGCCTCTGAGGGAGGGAAGTGGAAGGGGTCCATCCTATGATGGCTATCCATAGACCATTCATCAAATGCTCAGCAGGCTATGCTGTTTCCATGTCTGGCCACAAACCAAAAGATTTTTAAGCATGTACTTTTTTTCTCTATGGTGTATCTTCAGGCAGAATGCTTAAGAAAGCTACCTTAGACTCACACACTAACTTACAGTATAGGATATTATTAATCTCTTTGAACATGTTGGTCCAATATGTTGGTCCAGAATCTATATGCAAGTGGGCAATACCACCAGACATGAAAAAGGGAGCCAGTACTTTTATTGCAATGCCAACATATCTTAGAGGTACCTGGTGATATTTTTGCAACTCTATCAAGCATGAGGTATCACCTATGCATGGTTTTATAAGGTTTTTCATTATTTCTATAGTAACTGATACCTCTGAAATATTCTTATGCAATTTTAGCCAAAGATCTTCTAAAATAGTTGTCTGCAGATATTTTTCTCATCTATTTTTATATATATTGTACTCCTGCTCTTCAGATCTGCAAGTAGGCCATAGATTGTTGCTATCAACTGCTTGTGAGTTTCAAGTTTGATGTAAGGTACACTCAAATTTGTTTAGAGGGCGAAAAATATTCATCTGGTTTAGTTTAGATTGGATGAAGCTTCTAATCTTTTAAGTGGTGAAAGAAAGAGAGTGGAGTTTCACCAGCTTCAAGTTGGAGCTCAGCAAACGATTTGATAACTTGATCTGTAAGAAAGTCAAGTATCCTTGTCAATTGTAAGTTTTCCCATACCTCAGGACTGCTTGTTCTAAGCATATCTGCAAAAACCTACAGTGAGAATATGCATTGTGCCCTTGTCTGCTCTTTACCTACTGTGTGTGTCCCCCCCCAAAAATCCAGTTGTCCAGTGAGTAAGTAAGGCTATGTTGTTCCAATTCCCAGACCACTTGCGTTTTGGCTGTCTTAAACCAATTAATTAATACTGAGAGGCTTGAGGAGAAATAATCTCTCTCAATACTGGGAGTCTTAAGGCCACCATTCCACCATGTCTGCTCTAGTACCTTGTTCTGAATTCTGGGTTTCTTATTTTCCCAGATAAATTTATTAAATATCAGCTGAATTTGCCTTCAGTTGGCAAGCCTACTAGTACAGAGGGAATCAGCACAAAAAAATGGAAACAAATTTTGGAGACTAAAGTTATGTTACTCCTTAATTCTGATATTGGAAATGCTGAGAGAACAGGTCAGCTATACAGCCATATTCAGAGCAGGAAGTAGGTTTAGATCAGGACTGATTGAAGCAGCAGGGGAACTTTCCATTCATTTATTAGCTAGCAATCAGCAATACTGCAAAAGAGATATTGCAGCAGCTGAGAACTGATAGCTACTGAAGGGCTTTGTAGCTGACTTGCAGCTGATATATGAGAGGCATTCATCCAGGCCATATTTATCTCCAGTGTACTTCCTCACAAATAGGACTATTTGGCAGGTGAGAACTCAGCTTTCTGATATTGGCTTTAGCTCTGACCCATCATTTTTTCTGTTCTGGAGGTGTATGGACTGATTGGTGGAGGTCCTGATCTGGGGAATGAGTCCCAGCATGCAGCAATGGATTGAGCAGAGTCTATTGGTGCTGTATTTGTTGGCGGCTTAGTGTTGGGGGCCACCCTCCTCATGACCATCAGTACCAGGGCCAGTAGGGGGTCCTTGCAGTGGGCCTAATGACTCTTCCTCAGAGGACAAAACTACTCAGTGAGGCTCTGGGAGGTCATGGTTCTAGGTCCATGATAACTAGATGGAATCTCCTTGATCAGAGACAGTATACAGTGGGGTAGGAGAGTTCTCTTCGTTCCCTCTTATTGACTTCTTGGAGGCATCTTGTTGAAGACCTCATCTGATCCAACATGATTCTTCTTATATGTTTGTGACACTAGAGTGTGTGTCAAGGTGAATTAAACTGGTTGTGAGTACGGCAAATAACAGGGTTAGATAAAATCATGTGTCTTGTTTGTTTGTTTACTCCTACATTTATGCTTCTTCATAAATGGCTTTCGAGCAAGGGAACCTTTACCTTTACCTTACATTTATGCACGAAAGCAATATAGGGCCTTGTAATGTGTCCAGCTATACATAGTTTCTTTCAAGTAAGTCTTACTGAATTCAGTGAGGCATACTCCCTAGTTACCATGCATAGGGTTGCGAGCTTCCACCTTGTTATTATTGCAGTGACCTGAAATAATTAATTGATTGATTTATGAAATGTATATGGCTCCTCTCCAGAGATATTCTTGAGGAGGCTCAAAAGTAGAAACAATACCATAAATCCATAAGAAGAACATAAGTAATCAATATTCAGAACAAGCCAAGGCTATTCTAGGGATCCAGAGGCCTTTATGGACAAAAAGCTGTGTGGAGGGAGACAGTAATAAGGAGGGGAATTGAGCAAGACTGATGGAGACAAGCCAGTCTGGATCCAACAATATACCATGCAAGATTTTCTGTCTCACCCTGACTTGAGCAAGACTTTGAACAGGTGACATAAAAAGTTAGAATCATAGAATGTTAGAGTTGGAAGGGACCTTGCAGGTCATCTAGTCCAACCCTCTGCACTCTGCAGGAGCGTAGCCAAAAGATAGCCTTACAACATGCCCAAAAGATGGTCGTCCAGGCTCCACTTGGAAACGTCCAGGGAAGGAGCATCCACCACCTCCCGAAGTACTCTGTCCCACTGTTCAACCACTCATACAGTTAGGAAGAACATAAGAGAAGCCAATGTTGAATCAGGCCAATGGTCCATCTAGTCCAACACTCTGTCACACAGTGGCCAAAATATACCAGGTGCCATCAGGAAGTCCAGCAGTGGGGCCAGGACACTAGAAGCCCTCCCACTGCTGCCCCCTCCAGCACCAAGAATAGAGTGCATCACCTGCCCCAGACATAGAATTCCCATCTGTACCCTGTGGCTAATAGCCACTGATGGACTTCTGTTCCATATGTTTAACTAATTCCCTCTTGAAACTGTCCATGCTTGTAGCTGCCACCACCTCCTGTGGCAGTGAATTCCATATGTTAATCACTCTTTGGGTGAAGAAGTATTTCCTTTTATCTGTTCTAACCTGACTGCTCAGCAATTTCATGGAGTGCCCACGAGTTCTTGTATTGTGAGAAAGGGAGAAAGGTACTTCTTTCTCAACCTGCTCAATCCCATTCATAATCTTATAAACCTCGATCATGTCACCCCTCAGCTGTCGTTTCTCCAAGCTGAAAAGCCCCAAGCGTTTTAACCTTTCTTCATAGGGAAGGTGTTCCACCCCTTTTATCATTCTAGTTACCCTCCTCTGCACTTTTTCCAATGCTATAACATCCTTTTTGAGATGTGGTGACCAGAACTGTACACAGTATTCCAAATGAGGTCGCACCAATGATTTATACAGGGGCATGATGATACTGGCTGATTTGTTTTCAATTCCCTTCCTAATAACCCCCAGCATAGCGTTGCCCTTCTTTATTGCAGCTACACACTGTCTAGACATTTTCATTGAGTTATCCACTACGACTCCAAGATCTCTCTCTTGGTCCGTCTCTGCCAGTTGAGACCCCATCAACGTGTATTTATATTTAGGATTTTTGGCTCCAATGTGCATCACTTTGCACTTGGCCACATTGAACCCCATTTGCCACGTTGACGCCCACTCACCCATCCTCGACAGATCCCTTTGGAGTGCCTCACAGTCCTCCCTGGTTTTCACCACCCTGAACAACTTCGTGTCATCTGCAAATTTAGCCACTTCACTGCTTACTCCCAATTCCAAATCATTAATAAACAAGTTAAAAAGCATCAGACCGAGTACTGATCCCTGTGGTACCCCACTGCTTACCACCCTCCACTGAGAAAGTTTCCCATTTATACTCACTCTGTTTTCTATTTATAAGCCAGTTTTTGATCCACAAGAGGACTTGTCCTTTTATCCCATGACTATCGAGCTTACTTAGGAGCCTTTGATGAGGAACTGTATCAAAAGCTTTCCGGAAGTCAAGGTAAATAATATCTACTGGGTCCCCCTTCTCCACATGTTTGTTCACTCCCTCAAAAAACACTAGCAGGTTAGTGAGACAAGATCTTCCCTTACAGAAACCATGCTGAGTCTGCCTCAATAGTTTTTGTTCATCAATGTGCCTACTAATTCTTTCCTTAGTAACAGTTTCCACCAACTTACACGGTATCGATGTCAGACTGACTGGCCTGTAATTTCCCGGATCTCCCCTGGAGCCCTTTTTAAAGATGGGAGTGACATTAGCTACCTTCCAGTCCTCAGGAATGGAGGCAGATTTTAAAGAAAGATTACATATTTTACATAAGATTACCATCTGCCTCATGGTCCCAAGAGAGCACAGCATGTTGTCTCTCTTGGTGCTTGCAGGCAGAGAGTACATCTTCCACTGAGAGCGAATGGAAGGAAGGGAAATTGTCCCTGAGAACACAATCTACATTTCAAAGGGGACAGTGGCAGAAGTGTAACCGCAGGAAGAAAGGTCAGTGTGTTTACCTAGGCTATCTGGTTTCTCTTGCCACAAAGTCTGGAGGTTTGAGACACAGGGACATCACACCTGGAACTTCCAACAGGTATACATCCTCATTGGCCATTTCCCAGCCATTTATGACATTTTGAGCTTCCTGCCTCTCAGACAGGAATTCTCTCCTCCAAGTGGGTGGAGGCAGTTGCTGCCGTGCCCCCTCACTGCCTCTGCACAGCTGAGCGGCTGTTGAGAAGGCCAGGGTGTTGTTGCTGCTTCTTGAAGAAAGCAGTGATGCTTCTCCCCTCCTGTAACTGCTCCTGTGTGAGGTGATGGGGGTCTTCACCCTGACAGTGTGCACCTGTACAGATATTGCTAGTTCAGTCCGGAGAGGACTTCGCTCTCCAATAGTTTAAATGGTTTTGGAACTTTCTGCGAATCTTGGGGTTTCTCCAGGTTTATGGAAAGCCTAATCTTAGTCCTAGATTTTCACAGTGGGACAATGTTTGGGAATTAGGTATAGCATAAAAACAGGTCACTGCAGTTTCAAGGACAGGACTGTAGTTTTAAACTCCAGGCTTCCTGAAGGGATTTGAGTTTGACCCTCCTTACCTTTCCTTTCAGTTTCTTCTTCACAAGCTTCCTCAGTTGAGAGAAGTTACCCCTTCTAAAGTTAAAAGTAGTAAATCTGCTTATGTTATCACTCCCCTTCATCTCTCTCTTGTGTTCTAAATCCTCTGGCTCAAATAATTAGCTATTTCCTTTTAGAATTCTCAGCAAACGCCAATATTTAAAGGTATACTGTCATCCCAACCTTCTCTGCCCGGTTGCTCTGATCAAGGATGAATGCTACGTAGTCCAAAAATGTATTGCTTGATGTTATATTTATATATGATTTGTCTAATGACTTTCTTTCCTTCCTTTCTAATCAGACTTAGCATTTTATATCTCATTCCGAACCTGGATCCCGTTCTACACAATGGTATAGATTGTGGAGATCAGGTTTGCAGAAAAATCTAAAACTGGAAAAGTTTAAACTAAAAGAAAAAGGCATATTAGATCTCCTCTTGTCTAATTCTTGTATTAACCCCAGCCAATCTGCCTTTCCATTCTGCTATGACGATTCTTACTTAGCTGACTGCCTATCAGTTAATGTTAAGTACCAACAGCTCAGAATTAGAGCACATAATTTATATATAATATTTTATATATATTCAGTCATATATTGAGGCCTGGGATGGTGTAGTGGTTAGAGTGTTGTACTAGGACCTGGAGAACCTAGGTTCGAATCCCCGCTCTGCCATGGAAGCTCGCTGGGTGACTTTGGGCCAGTTACATACTCTCAGCTGAACCTACCTCACAGGGTTGTTTTGGGGATGACAATGGAGGAGAGGAGATGGAAGCCACTTTGGGTCCTGTTGGGGAGAAAGGCAAGGTACATATGAAGCAAATAAGTAATAATAAATATTTTACATGTTGAAGCCTCCACTAGAAGGCCTTGACACCTCCTGCAACAAGGTTCTAGGGTAACTGTGCTTTTAAGCTATCCACCTGAGAACTTGAAGAGCCACAGCCAATGGAAGCAGATGAGATGAAATTATAGTTTGAGGAAAGATCATAAAGTCTTCCATCTAAAATGCAGGGTGTTTTTTCCCATCTGTTCATCTTTGGTCTTCTGTCTGTTGTCTCTGCTTTATATATACTCTTTGAAAAATTTAGTTGCTCAACTCTGATCCACTCCCTTTTTTAGGGGGTGGGGAGAAAGAAATGTTAAAAATCTTTGATCTTCTGTCTTCAATACTGTCAGATGTTCTTCTTGGGAATAAGATAGTTGCCAACAACCTATAATATATAGTTATACTACTTTCCCATTCCTATTTTCATTGTAACTTGTTCATTTTTACTGCTTTGGATTTAGCTGAAAGGGCATTTTCAAAAGTGTGACCATTTCTTTTAGGCATCTTTAGGTCATTCATTACAAGAATTACAATTTTAGGGCTTCTAATTATTTATTTTTCTGTAACAAATAAAATTTCAATAGAGATAAGTGCAAAGTCCTACACCTAGGCACAAAAAATCAAAGGCACAGATATAGAATGGGAGAGACTTGGCTTGACAGCAGCACATATGAAAGGGATCTAGGTGTTCTGGTTGATCACAAGCTAAACATAAGCCAGCAGTGTGATGTGGCAGTGAAGAAAGCTAATGCAGTCTTAGGATGCATTAACAGAAGCATTGTGTCCAGATCACAGGAGGTAGTAGTCCCACTCTGTTCTGCTATGGTCAGGCCTCACCTGGAGTACTGTGTCCAGTTTTGGGCACCACATTTTAGGAAGGATCGAGGGTGTCCAGAAGAGGGCAATCAGGATGAGGAAAGGCTGAAAGAGTTGGGTATGTTTAGCCTGGGAAGGAGAAGGCTTAGAGGGGACATGATTGCAGTCTTCAAATATTTGAAGGGCTGTCATGTAGAAGATGGAGCAGATCTATTCTCTCTTGCTCCAGATTGCAAGACTAGATCTAATGGGTGGAAATTACAAGGGGGTCATTACTGGCTAAATATTAGGAGAAACTTCTGGATCTCCTGACAAAAATATGTAATCTTTCTTTAAAAACTGCCTCCATTCCTGAGGACTGGAAGGTACCTAATGTCACTCCCATATTTAAAAAGGGCTCCAGGGGAGATCCGGGAAATTACAGGCCAGTCAGTCTGACATCGATACTGGGTAAGTTGGTGGAAACTGTTATTAAGGAAAGAATTAGTAGGCACATTGATGAACAAAAACTATTGAGGCAGACTCAGCCTCCATTCCTGAGGACTGGAAGGTACCTAATGTCACCCAAACCCATTGTCCTCAGTCTTCACCCCCAAAATCTCCAGGTATTCCCCAGCCTGGAGCTGGCAACCTTAGCTTAGGAGATGGAGGAGGAGTAAGAATAAGAGTAAAGGTTTATGTCTCCAAGACTGCGTGCATCACAAAGTGCATTGTGGCTGTAAAATAATCTGATTCTCATTCCATTGCTGGCTTCTTCCAGTGGCCTTCCATCCGCCTCAGTGCCCCCTCAAACTGTCCCCTTTTTTCAAACTTCTGGTTTTATTTAATTCTTTTATACCCTGCCTGTTCCCCCAAATTGGAACCTAAAGCAGTTTCTCTCCTCCATTTTATCCTCACAACAGCCCTGTGAAGTAGGTTAGGCTGAGAGACAGTGACTGGCCCATGGTCACCCAGCAAGTTTCCATGGCACAAATGGGGATTTGAACCTGGGTCTCCCAAGATCCTAGTCCGACCCTGTTATCCTGTTATTAGCCACAGGGTATAGATGGGAATTCTCAGTCTGGGGCAGGTGATGCACTCTATTCTTGGTGCTGGAGGGGGCAGCAGTGGGAGGGGTTCTAGTGTCCTGGCCCCACTGCTGGACCTCCTGATGGCACCTGGTATATTTTGGCCGCTGTGTGACAGAGTGTTGGACTAGATGGGCCGTTGGCCTGATTCAACATTGGCTTCTCTTATGTTCTCATGGTCCTTTTGCCATCTGCTTCCATCCTTTAGCTCGTAAGTTAGTCCCTACTCTTTCCTATCTAAAGTATTCTTCTCAAATAAAGGGAGAAGTATTTCTCTCCTAAATTTGCAACGTGGCTCTGTGTAGCCTTGTAAGCTGAGTAATCAAGCTTTATTTAAGTACTCTGCTAACTAGTGGTAACTGGACTAATCATACCAGTTCATCCCAATAGTATCAACTACTAGCTTCAAAGGCTTATACGATGAGAGTCATTGGATGAGAGGTGGGGGCCTCCCCCCCCAACTCATGTAGCGGTAAGACTTCTTTTTAATCGCAAAATGGCCATCCAAAGCACATTGCGATCATCTTGTTGGCAGGTGGCTGGAGGCTAAAAGCCCCATGTGCATTTTCCAGCCCAAGCCACTGATGATCTTCTGGCTGTCAAGGACCCTGCCTGCCAGATGACGCACAGTGAGCTGGGCTTGTGTGCGCTTTCAGTCCCAAGTCGTTGTTGCTCATCTGGTTGGAGAAGATCTTTGCTGCTGTGATGGGGATCAAAGTGCATGAAATGGCCTTTGAGCCCCAGCCTGCTGCTTATTGCCTGGCCAGTGGAGCTGCACAGTCGGGCTCCTGAGGCTGGCAGGATAGTGGGAAATGGGATTCCCCTCTTTCTATGCGAGTATCACAGGTCCACACAAGAATATATAGGTGCTGAAATGCTTTGTGTTTAAATAAAACCGTGTCTTACGAAAGATTACACAACTGTGATGCAAACTAGTAGAAGGAATTATACAGTTGATGGATACACAGAAACTGGTAAACTTCAATGTAAAAGAAAATTGTTATAAGATGATGTAAAGGTGGTATATGACACCAAAAAAGATTGGGGAGGGACTTCAATGGGGTATAATGCCATCCAAAATGGCCACCATCCAAAGTGGCCATTTTCTCCAGGAGAATTGATCTCTGTCACCTGGAGTTGTAATAGCAGGAGATCTCCAGCCACCACCTGGAGGTTGGCAACCATTTCCTGGGCACTGTGTTGTTCTTTAGAAACAGCTGGAACAAAGCAAAGCAGCTTGAAAATTGTGGTTTAATGAATAATTGTTTTTTTGTTGGATTAATGAATAGTATCAAGGGAGAGGAATTCTAGAAATGTGTTTGCCAGCTGCTGGAGATCTAGGCCAAGCTTCTTTTCCCCACTCGTTCAGGCCTGTAGCCAGGATTTTGTCATTCAGAGGACCTCTAAATAAGTCAGGGGGCACTGATTTCACAAAATAAAAAATTAAATAAAATAAAATTTTAAAAACTCACTTTTGTGGCGTTCGCACTCTGCCTGCCTACATGGGGAAGCAAGGCACGCTTGGGGAAGGGGTGGTGGTGGGGAGTCTTCCAGGTGGCCCAGAGAGCCTGGGGGGCTGGATGGAAGTCAGGGGGCCAGGCCCCAAAATGCCCCACTGTAGCTACAGGCCTGCACTTGTTGAAGATACTTAAGGTCTGGGTATGATCAGACATCATTCAGTTGGGGCTGTGTGTGGATTGTGGGACCATATTTTCTAGCTGCTGAAGATCTAGGCCGCTGATTCTCAACATGGTGCATATGGGTGCCATGACACCTGCTAATGTGTTTCCTGGCACCTACTTGCTTCTTCCTCAGAGGATCTCTTCCCTAAAGCAAAGAGCTAATGCTGGCATTCCTCCATCAGATTGGAGCAGGAAGTGCTTTTAAAAGTCCAGGATAGATTATGTTTGTGTTTGTGAGAGCAACTATTTGGAAATCGCTGCCTCCATCTTAGGAGGTTGCTTGGCTTGGGTCCTTCTAACATTCAGTGGAACCTTTCAATGTTTAGTGATTGTACCTGGTCCCCATAGCAGCCCTTTTGTGCCTGGTCTGCAACCCCACCCACCCCATCCCATGGCAGCCATTATGTTGTGCTATGCACAACAAATTCCTCATGTGTCCACAGGTTCAACAAAGTTGATGAGGACATGGATCCAGGATAAGCATCTTTTCCCTTCCTGCTGCAGGTTATTAAAGCATGGTGTGTCAGAGAGGCTGGCAGGGCCCAGGTGAGGTGGGATCTGAGGGGACACTGGCGGCAGCACCCAGGGGCTAACCTGACAGGGATCACCAGTGGAGGGCTGGAGTACTCAAACAGTGGCAAACCAGAGCAAGAGAAGTCCCTCAGTGGGCTCGGACTGGCCAGACATGTATTCTGTGGGCTGTGGTTGGATAGCGGCCTCGGTAGCAGCACTAGGCAGAGAGGGCATAACACAGAAATGAGGGGGCGGGAGTGGCTACAGGCAGCCTTGGAGTGGGCTGAGGGGCAGGGACCCATTTTGGGCCAGGGATTAAAAGTGGTGGTGCACTCCTTGATGGAAGGTGCCCAGTGGAGGAGTCAGGCTTTGCCATGCTGTAATGGGGCCAGGTGAAACTAACTGTGGACCTCAACAATAAAGACTGGATGCTTGGTAACATGACTGTTAGCATCCTCATTTCTAGACACAGAGCCTTGTCCTTTACATAGCCTGCTGCACCCACCCAGCCTCCACATGAGCTAAGAAACTTTGAGGCCTGTGACGTGAGGGCATAGCTGAAGGGATCTTGTCTCTTAGCCTCTGCCTTGAGTGATCAACACAGCTCAGGATATTCTGTAGTGTACCTTCTTCTGTTTATTTAAATTGTATTCTGTTGAGGAGGAGGAGATTGGATTCATAGCCCACCCTTCATTCGGCGTCTCAGAGCGGCTTACAAACTCCTTTCCCTTCCCCTTCCACAACAAACACTCTGTGAGGTAGGTGGGGCTGAGAGAAGTCTGAGAGAACTGTCTTTGAGAGAACAGCTCTGACAGAACTATGGCTTGCCCAAAGTCATCCAGCAAGTGCAAGTGGAGGAGTGGGGAATCAAACCCGGTTCTCCCAGATTAAAGTCCGCACACTTAACCACTACACCAAACTGGTTAGTTAATTTGTTTAAAACGTATTTCTATCTTTAGAGTTGTTCTGTAATCATTTCTCAAGCTATCAATACGAAAATAAACCAATAAAATGAAACCACAGTCACATAAACAGCATAAAACAACCATCCAGGAGATTCCATTTTGACCAACATATCTGAAGGACCACCTCTTCCCGTATATGCCCTGAAGAGCACTACGCTCTATGGGACAACACTTCCCGGTAGTTTCTGGCACAAAAGATGTCTGTCTTGCCTTGACTAGGGCCAGGACTTTTTCTGCTCTGGCCCCCACCTGGTGGAACATGCTCCCCATTGAGATCAGGGCCCTGTGGGATCGACTTCAATTCCACAGTGCCTGCAAGACAGAGCTGTTCCACCAGGCCTTTGGCTGAGGCAGCAGACATCGATATATGGCCCCCCTGAGGTGTTTGTCACTCTGTTAACAACTACTGGCTATGGCCAGGAACCTCCCACAACCAGAAAAAAAAATTGTTATTATCTGTGACCACAATTTTAATATTTATGATGATGTTTTAAATTTAAATTTTATTATATTAACTAATATATATCATATAAATGATATGTTGCCTGCCCTGAGCCTGCTTCTGGGAAGGGCAGCTATAAATGTGAATAAATAAATAAATGAATGTAATTTTTTAAATGTTTTTTTTATGCTCCATCTGGGTATTTAATGATGGGTTTGAATAAACAACTTCTATGATGTTCTATGCTTTTATTATGTTTATTTTGTAAACTGCCCTGGGAAGGTTCCTACAGAGATGGCAAAGAATTTTTCCAAATAAATATCAACAGAATAGAAACAGATGACAAAACTAGAAAGAGAAAAAAACCATTAAGAACTGGGTAAAAACACAGTAAATGGCAAATGAGCCTCAAAGGAGGAAGGAGGAAGATGTTCCGCAAACAAGGTGCCATCACTGAAAATGTCCTGTGTTTCCTTAACTGGAAGGCTGGGACAGTAGAGGAGGAGGCAACCTTTCATATACCCTAGCCCCAAACTGCTTAAAATTCAACCCAAAGCAGAGTTACACCATTGGGGTATAAATTGAAACAATAAAATAAATAAAAATAAATTGACCTGAACAGATTTAGAAGGGTGTACCTTTGCTTAAGATGGCAGTGATGGACTAGGGATGGACACAAAATAGCTCACAAACTAAGGTTTGTCACAAATTTTTGCCTGTTCATGGTTCATGAGACAATGTTTGTGGAAGAGTGACTGGCAGGGGTCTTTTGGGGCCAGAGCACTGCTCCGGCAGCTCAGGAGCCACCACAAATGGCAGTGGCAGCAAGCCCCGCCCCCAGCCGGCATCCCCGGCCCACGCCGAAGCGCTACAGCCTGGGAGACGCCTGAAGAGGCCCTGCCAGCGTCCCTGGGCCATGCAGAAGCGCTGTGGCCCGGGGGACATCCGAAGAGGCCCCCTGTTGGCGTCCCCAGACCCGCACAGAAGCGCTGCGGCCTGGGGGACTCCCAAAGAGGCCCCCCACCGGCATCTGTGGGCCTGTGCAGAAGCGCTGCGGCCCGGGGAACACCCAAAGAGGCTCCCCGCCAATCGCAGTAAGTGTTGGGGTGTCAGGGGGCTTGATGGAGGGTGGGAGAGCCCCCCCAGAGCCCCCCATCTCTTTGCCCTCTTTATTTTCCTCCTTTCCTCCTTTTCTTCCTTTCTTTTTCTTTCTCTTTTCCTCTTTTCCTTCTCTCTTTTCCTCTTTTCCTCCTTTCCTTCTCTCCTTTTCCTCTTTCCCTCCTTTCCTTCTCTCCTTTTCCTCTTTCCCTCCTTCTTCCCTTCTTTCTTTTCTTCCTTTCCTTCTCTTTCTTTCCCTCTTTCCTTCTACGCCCGGACTCTAGTGAGAAAGGGTTTAAACTTTAAAGCCCTTCTCTCTTTGCTCCCCCCCTCTGCACCTTGGCAGGCTGGCTGGGAAGGGAAAGGAAAGCTTTTGAAGATGCTTCCCCCCCCTTTTGCTTCCGCTTCTGACATCACTTTTGGTGATGTCAAGGGGTGTGGCATATGCTAATGAGCTAATATGCTAATAGCCTAATAGTTCATTAGCATACAGTATGCTAATGAGCTCCTGCAGCTCTTTTCCACAAAATGACCCCTGCTGGCATGAACATTTAACAAACATTGGTGCTGTTCATGGCAGTTCGTGAATGATTACATTTTCCAGACAGTCTCTGCCCAATTAAACTGTTTACAAAATTCCAAGGCAACCGGGGGTGGGGCGGTATTATCCAGCCTTGCAAACACCAATAGGAGCCCTCTGAAGCTTACAGGTAATACTGGCTGCTGACAACAGAGTTCCCATTCTGCTTTATGGGATCCGAAAGCTATATATACTCTCCCAGCTCTGCATCCTGTTTTCACTAGACTGTTTGCAGTTACAGAGAACTTCTTAAAAGTGAACTAGCAGAGCACATAAGAACAGAAGAGAAGCCAATGTTGGATCAGGCCAGTGGCCCATCCTGTCCAACACTCTGTCACACAGTGGCCATTCCTTTGTGATTTGGAACTCCTCTCCCCCGCTGGGGTCTTGGTATTAGGTCGATTCAGGTCTCTGAGTCACCCTGTCCCTCTGCTCACACTGAACAGAGGGGCTTAGCAAGTGGTTCCTCGGCTGAGAACCCACATTTTGATTGTTATTCCCCTGCTGGCATCTGTGGCTCTTGGTGGACTCAGGGGTCAGAGTTACCCATCTCTCTGCTCATGCCCAGTCGAGGGGCTTAACTAGTGGGTTACATGGCTGAGGACCTACATTTTGACTGTGGTTCCTCTCCCCTGCTGGGGTTTGAGGGTCTTGGACCCAGGCTCTGAGCCACCCACCTCTCTGCTCACAGAAGGGCTTAGCTAGCAGGTCCCTCAGCTGAGCACCCACATTTTATACCCTCCCACCCCTCCTGATACTGTACCAACCCTTCTGTGCCATGAGGGTAAAAGTGGGTACTGGGGGTGCTCATCACAGAAGGAAGAAGGTCCCGGTACCACAGGCCCCCCCGTCCCCAGGCACCAAACCCCACCAGCCCACAGGAACTTGCCCTAGCAGGGAATCACCAGGAGTTTCAGAGCCTCCTTTCCCTGATCAGTTCAGAGACCAAAAAAGAAGGGAAGCCAGTGTACAAAGACAGGAACAAAGTACAAAAACCACTGGCTGAAAATAAACAAGGTAGATATATAATGATATAGAATAACAATTCAGTAAACAGAAATATAACAATAATAACCAAGGTGTAACCGGAATACAGAAACAAGAATAAGGAATAAAGTCCCAAATATTTCACTGTGCCTCACTCCAGTTGTGTTGTAACCCAATTTCAGTAGAAGGCACATAAAGTAAAGGTTCCCTTGCTCGAAAGCCAGTTGAATCCGACTCTAGGGTTCCGGTGCTCATCTCCGTTTCAACGCCGAAGAGCCAGCGCTGTCCAAAGACGTTTCCATGGTCATGTGGCCGGCATGACTAAACACCAAGGTGCATGGAACACTGTTTCCTTCCCACTGAAGTGGTACCTATTTATCTACTTGCAATTTCTTGCTTTCGAACTGCTAGGTTGGCAGGAGCTGGAACTAGAGACAGGAGCTCACCCCGTCATGCGGCACTCATGGGTCTTGAACTGCTGAACTACTGACCTTCCACAGCCTGCAGTTCAGTGTCTTAACCACTTGAGCCACCGCAGCTCCTCTAGAAGGCACATACAAAGCCAGTATAATCAATCATGAAGGATCATGGGTCTATTGAGATTGGGTCCCACTATAGCCTATTGGTTTTGAATAAGAAATACTTGAAACGCGGCAGCTTGCATCTGGACTACGCATCAATGGCTTTCTATGGCTTATGGAATTCATGAATGTCCACTCCGTGATGAAATGCAGGTCAAATTGGACTATGATATTACAACACAACTGGAGTGAGACACAGTGAAATATCTGGGACTTTATCCCTTATTCTTGTTTTTTGTATTCTGGTTACACCTTGGCCATTATTGTTATATTTCCATTTACTGAATTGTTATTCTATATCACTATATATCTACCTTGTTTATTTTCAGCCTTGTTATTTTCAGTGGTTTTTGTGCTTTGTTCTTGCTCTCCGCAGAGTACAAAGAGTTGTTAGCACTGCCCAGAGACCAGCAGTTGATAACACTCTTTGGAGAAGTCTCTGCCAGTGATTCGGGGGGGGGAAGCAGTTTGGTGTAGTGGTTAAGTGTGCAGACTCTAATCTGGGAGAACCAGGCTTGATTCCCCACTCCTCCACTTGCAGCTGCTGGATGACTGTTAAATACTGGGTTTCATGGAAAGTCTGACTCCATGCTTAGTGATCAGCTCTCCTTTATAAGAAACTAGGAATAAGGCCCGTTGTGGAAATAAATACAACGGACTCTAGAAAGATGCTCTGGGAGAGTGCCCCGGCTTTGGGCACTCAGTGACAATTTGCTGTGGCAATCTCAGTAGGGTATAATGACAGAGCCCACCATTTTCTCCAGAGGAACTGATCTTTGCTACCTGAAGAGCAGTAGCAATTTTGAGTGATCTCCAGCCCACCCCCAAGATTGGTAACAGTGGTTCCCCAGGAGGGAGTGGCTGGTTTGGAGGGTGGAGTCTATGGCATTGTACCTGTCTGAGGTCCCACCCCTCCTCAACACTCACCCTTTCCAGGTTAGACCCCTCAAATCTCCAGGAATTTCCCAACCTGGAGTTGATAACCCTATCTCCCTCCCAGCCAACCATCAACCTACCTTTAGTTTTCCATCTCCTCCCCCCTCCCTCCTAGAGAGCAGTTGTAATTTTGAGTGATCTCCAGCCCCCACCTGGAGATTGATAACAATGGTTCCCCATCAGGAAATGGCTGGATTGGAGGGTGGAGTCTATGGCATCGTACCTGTCTGAGGTGCCACCCCTCTTCAAACCTCACCCTCTCCAGGCTCCATCCCTCAAATCTACAGGAATTGCCCACCTGGAGTTGGCAACCTGATCAGGACTGGGCCCAATGAGTTTTTCCCCAAAGGCCAATATAGGTGTGGAAAGGGCCTTTTACTGACAGAGGAGAAAGTACAGGTGCCAACTCTGATTAGGGAAATATCTGGAGATTTGGGGGGGTGGATCCTGTGGAGGGCAGCATTTGGGGTGTGTGTGGAAGGACTCAGCAGGGTATAATGCCATAGAGTCTACCCTCCACAGCAACCATTTTCTCCCGGGAAACTGATCTCTGTCATCTGGAGGTCAATTGTAACAGTGGGAGATCTCCAGGTCCCACCTGGAGATTGGCAACCCTAGGGGAAAGGCAGCTGCACAGCGGGGAGTTGAAGAAAATGGTCTGATGGTCGCTGGCCCACCTCGTTAGCCAGCCAGCCATGCTGAAGCTAAGCAGAAGAAAGAGCCTTTTTCCATTTATTCTGACAGGAAAGTGGCCGTTGGGGAGGGGGTTATGGACGGGGGAGGGGATTATGCTGAAAGTCCTTTGTTTTTTTACTCACAGAACCAAGCTTGGCTGCCACTGAGGGGACAGTCCCTCACAGGAGTCAAGAGAACTGTCTTCCTCAGGAGAGAGAGCTGGTCTGCCAGGGGGAGTGGGTGGGGAAGAGAAGCAGACCCAGCACCCAGCCAATGGCACGTGAGTACTCTTGAGTGGCGGCTGATGGGCCAATGGCTGAGGGAGAGCATTTTACAGCCAATGGGAGTGCATGGAATCTTACGAAACCGAAAGATAAATATTATAAGGAGAGATTCAGCAAAAGCAAAAAGCCAGGGCAATGGCCCTGTTTAAATAGCATGCAACTCCACCCACTTCCCCAAACAGCTGCTAATGACAGGCCATTGTCAGAGCCATTAATTCCTCATTGGCCACCTCCAGAGTCCTGGTGGGCTATTGTTCCAGAGCTCCAAGCTCAGCCAGTCTCTGGTAGAAACAGTCCTGGAATGTTCAAGTCCCAATACATAACACTGACCTTGGGCAAGCCATAGTTCTGACAAGAGCTGTCCTTGAAATGGCAGTTTTTGAAAGGCCTCTCTCAGCCCCACCTACCTCACAGGGTGTCTGTTGTGGGGAGGGGAAGGGAAAGGAGCTTGTAAGCCGCTCTGAGATTCTAAGTGAAGGGTGGGGTATAAATCCAGTCTCCTCCTCCTCCTCCTCCTCCTCCCTCCATACAACACCCTGTTGCTTCTCCTGCCTCCAGTATACCCCTCCATGCCCCTCCCAGCCCAGCCCAGTGTCCCTCCCCTTCACCTTTTCCAGTCCTGGAGCGTCATTTCCAGCCCACAGTTTGGAAATATTTCCTCACCCTCCCCTGTGACCCATGTGGCAGAGTGCCAGGTGAGCCACGCCCACGTCTGGAGGAGCACAAACCCCCAGCATTTGTCCTCCTCCATCCTCCATAGGCACCTGCAAAGGGTGCATCTCAGTATGTTGCTACCAGAGGAAAGAGTGGGAGGAAGAAGAGGCCCACTCCCTCTTAGCAGGGAGAAGCAGAGGGGGAGCAGGAGACCCATCCAACAAAGGTCAACTGCCTAGGGATGCCAATAGTGGCATTCAGAAGGGCTATGTAGAAGGCCCAGGAAGCGGTCACTCACCTTATTGGTGAGATGACTGCTGTGGAGGGCCAACCCTTCTTCCTCATGAAGGACGTAGTCTTTCGCCAGCTGCTGCATCACCTGGCTCCCTGGTACTCTGTCCCCTTGTGGAGGACCATGAGCTGACAAACCTTGACCACCATGCACTGCTCCACAGTGGCTATGGTCCATACTCCACAGTAGAACTCTGGAGCAGCCAGCAGCATGGCTACCTCTCCCTCACTTGTTCACTGCTGGCAACCAGATGACCTGTCTGTCCAGACTGTCAGGGCATGGCCCAAGCCCCAGGAGGGGACAGTCCTGCCACCAGGCTACAAAGTGGTTCTTCTCCATGCACAGGGTATGGATATACACCACTTGGCATAAAACAGCGCCATCGTAATACAGAGTAGCCAGAGGGAGTGAGTAGGTGGCAGCAATATTGTCTATGGCTACATGGTCACAGACGCTGGCGCCAACGTGCTGGCAGTAGTGAATGCTGTAGGCCTCAAGGGCACATGCTTCACCTGGTGGTGAAGGCTGCTCTGGAGCTGGGGAGCACTGTCAACCTTGAGATGTGGGCCTTGCTGGGGACCTACTGGCTCCTGGCCACCAACTTCTTACACAGCATCATGTCTGCCCATCTGCTGCGCAACAGGCAGGGGGAGGGGGATGAGCCTGAACACCAGCTCATCCTGAGAAGAGATTGGGTTTATAACCCACCCTTCACTACCCAAAGGAGTCTCAGAGCGGCTTACAAACTCCTTTCCCTTCCCCTCCCCACAACAAATACCCTGTGAGGTAAGTGGGGCTAAGAGAGCTCTGACACAAATGGCTCTTTTTCAAGAACAGCTCTGATAGAACTATGGCTTGCCCAAGGTCATCTAGCAGGTGCAAGTGGAAAAGTGGGGAACCAAACCTAGTTCTCCCAGATTAGAGTCTGTGCACTTACCCGCCTGCTGGAACTCCACCTACACCATGCTTGCGCATTTGGTGGAGCAGAACAGCATGGTGCATCTCCTCTGTGGCCATTGTGCATGGGGAAGAGGAGCTCAGCATCAGCTCCAATGACTGGCAGAGCCAGTTTAGTGTAGTAGTTAAGAACGCAGACTCTAATCTGGGAGAACCGGCTCTGATTACCCAGTCCTCCACATGCAGCTGCTGGTGTGACCTTGGGTCAGTCATAAGATCTCTGAGTTGTTCTCTCAAGTGCAGTTCTTTCTGAGCTCTCTCAGCCCCACCTACCTCACAGGGTATCTGTTGGGGGGAGGGAAAGGGAAATGAGATTGTAAGCTGCTCTGAGACTCTGAGTGAAAGGCAGGGTATGAATCCAATCTCTTCTTCTTTCCAAATGGGGCATGTCTCCATTCCCTTCCGGGACACCACCAAAGTGCTCTGTGCCCACACAGCCAGGCTGGAACAAGTCACCACCCTGATTCGAGGGCTGGACCAGGTGCTGGCCTCCGAACTGCAGCCAGGCCCTGAGGGGATGCCTGTTCTCCCACAGGTCAGGGCCTTGACAGAGAGGTTGTGGGTGGGCATCACCACCAGGTTGCATCCTCTCTGCAAGAAAAGGCAGCATTACTCTCCAGAATGCAGAGCTCATGCAATGGAAGCGTGAGCTCTGCAAAGTGTGGAGGCTGCAGGCCAGCAGACGTGGGCAAAGGGAACAGTGGGTGGAAGAGGTTGGGAAGGAGGAGGAGGAGGAGACTGGATTTATACCCTACCCTTCACTACCCAAGGGAGTCTCAGAGCAGCTTACAAACTCCTTTCCCTTCCCCTCCCCACCACAGACACCCTGTGAGGTAGGTGGGGCTGAGAGAGCTCTGACAGAAACTGCTTTTTCAAGAACAGCTGTGCCAGAGCCTGTGACCGACCCAAGGTCACAGCAGCAGGTGCAAGTGGAGGAGTGGGGAATCAAACCCGGTTCTCCCAGATTAGAGTCCGCGCACTTAACCACTACACCAAACAGGAGGAGCCACAGTCCAGCACTTCTGCCTCAAAGAGCCCAACCATGGAGAAGCCTCACAACTGGTTGTTGGTGGTAAACTGGGAGATCGGCAGTGGAGGGGATGCCAGGTGTGCAGTGGTGGAGGATTCAACTGAGGTGATGGTGAAGGAATACCTTGCCGGGTCTCCTGAGCCCACCTCTGCCAATCCCCTGGAGTCCTGGTCACACAAGGCTGCCATCTAGCCCAACCTCTCTTGCGTGGCCATGAGTCTCCTCTCTTGCCCTCCCACCAGTGTCCAGAGCAAGCGGGTGTTCTCTCACCTGGATGACATTCCCAGACACGCCCCCCCTGCTCCTGCCTGGACCTGGCTAGGGTGGATGAGTTGGCCTTCGTGAAGGTCAGCCTCCCCCTGCTGGGCTTCCCCTCTCTGGACCCCACAGGGAATCGTGGGCAGCAGCTAGAAAGATTTTCTAATGGCTGCCACCACTCTGGTATGCTTGGGAGGGCCCAGAGCACTCACCCTGCCCCTTTATATGCTCTTTTCCAACAGGTTTCCCCTTATAAGTGGCCAAATGAGGTGTGAGGACCCGGGCAGAGTAACAAACTAGTTTTCTTAGACAACTGTAGTTCAAAAACATGTAGGAAAAATGAGCACAGTAAAAGTAGGTAAAACAGCAAAATAAGAAATCCTAATGTGTCCGGCTATACTGTACTAGCCTCCTCTTAGGTACCAGGTCTCAGACTGACTCACCCCTTTTGGATGAAGGATCCCTCTTTCTGTAGCAGCCTCACTAGCCCCTGAAAGAGAACTCCCTCCCACTTTGAGCAAGGCCTTTTATTCCTTCTTCACAGGCACCACCCTCTACTCCTCTGCTAGTGTAAGTTTACCCTCCAAATCCCTTGTTAACCAGTCACAGGGTCCAGAGGGAACCTAGGAAATGTAGGCCCTGATAGCTACTCCAATACAGGCTTCCCTGGAGCCACTAGGCCTCCCTGGAGCCTGTAGGCTGCACCACTATACGCCCAGGATCATGACACAAGGTAAGATCCAGGCCCCCTGTGGTCCCCCTGCGTGTCCCCCATTTCTCCTCGTCTCTCGGTGATTCAGCATGTGGCCTGTGGGTTGCACCCTTGGCACTTGGGTGGGAGGATGGCCATCTCTGCTGTGTGAGAGTTATCCACATAACCATATAAACTCAGCTTGTTGTTCTTGTTTGGTCCTTGAATCTGTTAAACATCTTTGTTACGCTGTATGCTAATTTACTGCTCACCCTCCACCTATACATACAGACCAGTAATTTCCATTTCATTGTATCTGAGGAAGTGTGCATGCACACAAAAGTTTATGCCTTGCAAAAACTGGACTCAAAACTTTTTTCTGATTTCTTAGTGAATACCGTTAGAACAAGGTCCATCATGTGAAGGAGAAAGGCTACTGCACAAACCATCCAAATAGGGGTGCCAGGTCGCCCCG
Organism: Gekko gecko; assembly: GCA_029375565.1. NCBI lineage: Eukaryota > Metazoa > Chordata > Lepidosauria > Squamata > Gekkonidae > Gekko > Gekko gecko. Next base: position 41,031,381 of record JAPDNY010000007.1, on the reverse strand, counting down.
GCCACTGGCGGGGGTTAGGGGGTAGAGTTGCCAGTTTCAGGTTGGGAAACTTCTGGGGATTCGGGATAGAGAATGGGGAGAACAGGGACATCAGAGGGATACAATGCCATACATTCCAAAGCATCCATTTTCTCCAGAGGAACTGATATCTGTAGTCTGGACATGAGCTGTAATTCCACCTGCAGGCTGACATACCTACTGCCAAAGATCAAAACCAAGTATTCTTAGTGGAAGGAAGGACACTCCCATAACAGTGAAAGTGACAACAATCTGGGTAAGAAAGTCAGTAGTGTTCAGATTTTACCGTTTCTGTTGTGTACTGAAATGTGAATCATTGCTATACTTTACCATGTAAAGCTTGAGTCTGAATGTGGCTCTTCAGATGTTGTATTATTATTGGCTGGTTTCTGGGAAACCTATGTACAGAACGAATCATCTTGTAAATATGTATCTAAGAGGGAACAGTTGTGATTGGACCTTATCTCTGTATTTCTATTGGTCCTTAACTTATTATGGGTGTAGCTTTGGAAGCCTGGGAGAGTTTAAAAAGGAGCTGTGCTCCACTGTTTGTTGTTGGTGTTCTAAGTTGGAGTTTGCTGTTACTAATAAACTGAAATCACTTGCTGAAATCAAATCGTTGTTAAGTTGTCCATACTTAACAGTTTGCATGTGTTTATATTCTAATTAACGATGTCTTCATGTGCTTGATTGGATGTACAGTCATCCCTATTCAGGGGTCTTTTTGTAGAAAAACAGCTGCAGGAGCTCATCAGCATATGGTATGCTAATGAGCTATTAGGCTATTAGCATATGCCACGCCCCCTGACATCACCAGAAGTGATGTCAGAAGGGGAAGCAAAAGGGGGGGAGGCATCTTCAAAAGCCTCCCCTTCCCCTCCCCAGCTGGTCTGGGTGGGGGAGCTAAGAGAGAAGGGGTTTAAAGTTTAAACTCCTTCTCATGAGAGTTGGGCCACAGAAGGAGGAAAGAGGGAAGGAGAGAGAGAGAGTAGAGAGAAGGAAAGAAGGAAGAAAAGAAAGAGGGAAAGAAAGAGAAGGAAAAGGGAGGGAAAGAAAGAGAGGGAAGAAGGAGGGAAACAGGGAAAGGAGGAAAAAAGAGAAGAGAAAGAAAAAGAGAGAAAGACAGAAAGAGAGAGAGAAGGAAGGAAGGAAGGAAGGAAGGAAGCAAGCAAGAAAGCAAGCAAGCAAGAAAGCAAGCAAGCAAGAAAGCAAGCAAGAAAGCAAGCAAGAAAGCAAGAAAGCAAGCAAGAAAGAAAGCAAGCAAGAAAGAAAGCAAGAAAGAGGAAAAAGAGAGAAGGAAAGGAGGGAAGAAATTTGGCGGCAATTCGGCCCCATTATATCCTATGGGCCATTGAAGTCAATGGTGAAACCATAGGGTATATTCTGGGGGCTGGAAGGGAGGGGGTTTAAGGGAGAGGCTCCAAACTCACAGGATAGCTGGTGGAGCCTCTCCCCAAGATACCCACCAAGTTTCAAGAACATTGGACCAGGGGGTTCAATTCTATGGGCCCCCAAACAGGTTGCCCCTATTCCTTCCATTGTTCTCTATGGTGGGGGAAAGAACAATGGAGGGAATGAGGGCAACCTGTCAAATCTCCAATTATATCCTGGGTTACCTATTTCACTTGGGTATGATGATACGGGGGGGGGGGTCCTATGAATTGTGTATCATCCTGGTAAGTCTGGAGGGGAAGTGCATGTAAACACAATTAAGAAATGTGTCTTGCCTTTAGGAGGGTTGGAGATGGAATTCAAGGTACGTTTGTGTTGCTTGGATCCATCATTATACAGCAGCGGATTTCCTCCCCTACCAGTTCACACAGGCAGTGTGCTCTCACCCTTCTGCTGGCCTGCATAGCTCAAAAAGGGAATACCTGGCTTCCCACTATGCATGTGAGGATGTGCGAACTGAAATGAGAGCTACTTCCGTCAGGAATGTTTCCTGCACTTCTTCCAACTGTGGGCTGAAGCGCTGAGCAGGTGGTGACGGATTCCACTGTAAAGACACAGCTTATGTCTGTGCCCTGCCTGCAGATGTAAGGAGGGTGCTGACCACAGATGAGGCTTTTTTCATAGCGGCAGCTCTGCTGTCGAATGCCCTCCTCCCTGAGGCTCACCTGGCACCTGCTTTACTCTCCCATAGGTGCCATGTCAAAACATTTATCTTTAAACAGTCTTTTAATTAAGAGACAGAGAGAGAATTTTCCATCAAATTGCAACTGACCCATGTATCCACAAGGTGTTGAAGGCAAGAAATGGACATAGGTAGTTCGCCATTGCCTTCCTCTGCATAACAACTCCAATTTTCCTCAGTGGTCTCCCATCCAGCTACTGACCATGGTCAACCCTGCTTAGCTCTTGAGCTCTCCCAAGGTTGGGCCAAACTTAGCTGCTTTGTAGCAAATGGGTACCATCTTTTTAAGCTGTTTTATGGCCTACTCCTAGCCCCAAGACTATTTTATCAATATCATTTTTGACTACTCAGTCTGGTGTACTTTTATGTCTTGGCTTGCTTTTATAGGCTGCTCTAAAAATTGATTTAGATTGCTCTGTTGCTATGGTTTGTTTCTATTGTCTGCTCCTTGATTTTATTCTTTCGTTGCAACCTGATTTGAGCTAGTCTGAACAGGTGACATACAAATTTTCTAAATAAATAGATACAAGCACCAGTCACTGAAAAAGTATATATTCCACTCCTCCCACCAATAATAAAACCCAAGAAAATTTTTAAGAACATGAGAAGCCATGTTGGATCAAGCCAATGGCCCATCCAGTCCAACACTCTGTGTCACAGTGGTCAAAACCCAGGTTTTTCTTCTTTTTTCAACCTCTGGTTTGTTCTCAGCTGAAACTTTTCTCCACTTTTTTTTGTTTTTGAATCCCCACTCTGCCATGAAAGCTTGGTGGGTGACAGTTAGCCACTCACACATTCTCAGCCCAACCTACCTCACCAGGTTGTTGTGAGGATAAAATAGAAGAGAGGTGAATTATGACCCGGTGTCCTCAGGAGAATAGGAGGCCTATGTAGCCAACTCTGAGTCAGCAGAAGCCAGCAAGCATGAGATGCAGGCTTGTCAGGGTTCACAGCCAGGAGTCGTTTGGGACCAGAGCATGCTGTAGCACCATTCTGACAGCCCAGGAACGGGCACAAATGGCAGTGGCAGCAAGTCCTGCCCCCAAGCGCCTTCCCTCTAGAGTCACGCCCTTCTCTCCATTGTATTCTATGGCTCCATAGAAATATAATGGAAAGATCGTGCCGCCGCTGCATGCTCTCTTTGCTTCACCCCCCCAGCCCGCCTTGGCAGGCAGGCTTGGAAAGGGAAGGGGAGGCTTTTGAAGATGCCTCCCCCCCTTTTACTTCCCCTTCTGACATCACTTCTGGTGATGTCGGGGGTGGCGGCATATGCTAATGAGCTCTTGCAGCTCTTTTTCTACAAAATGACCCCTGTTCACAGCCAATAGCTGGTGCAGAGCCAGAGACACCCTCCAGCCCCAGTTCAACAGGTGAAACTTAATAACAGTTTCCACCAACTTACCCGGTATCGATGTCAGACTGACTGGCCTGTAATTTCCCGGATCTCCCCTGGAGCCCTTTTTAAAGATGGGAGTGACATTAGCTACCTTCCAGTTCTCAGGAATGGAGACAGATTTTAAAGAAAGATTACATATTTTTGTCAGGAGATCCACAAGTTCACATTTGAGTTCTTTCAGAACTCTCGGATGAATGCCATCCGGGCCTGGTGATTTATTAGTTTTTAAATTGTCCATCAGTCGGAGGACTTCCTCTCTTGTTACCGCAATCTGATTCAGGTCTTTCAAAACCCCTCCCGAAATCGGTGCTTCTGGAGTGGGCAAACACTTCTCCTCTTCCACAGTGAAGACAGAAGCAAAAAATGCATTCAGCTTCTCAGCCATTTCCCTATCATCCTTCACTACTCCTTTTACCCCTTGGTCATCCAAGGGCCCCACTGCCTCCCTGGCTGGCTTCCTACTTCTAATGTATTTGAAGAAAGTTTTATTGTTGGTCTTTATGTTTTTTGCGATATGCTCCTCATATTCCCTTTTTGCTTGCCTGATCACAGACTTGCATTTTATTTGCCATAGTCTGTGTTCCCTTTTATCAACCTCACTAAGACTAGCTTTCCACCGCTTAAAGGAATCCTTCTTACCTTTTACAGCTTCCATTACTTTATTTGTTAACCATGCAGGCTTTTTTCTATACCTATTTGTACCTTTCCTAACCTGCGGTATATATTTTTTCTGAGCTTCTAGGATTGTCTTTTTAAATAGTCTCCAAGCTTCCCCAATGGTTTTGACCTTCTCCACTCTTCCTTTCAATTTCTTCCTCACATGTCCCCTCATATCAGAGAAGTTACCCCTTTTAAAGTTAAAAGTGGTTGCGTCAGTCTTTTTGGGCAACTCCCTATCTGTACAAATGTTAGACTCAATGACATTATGGTCACTGTTCCCAAGTGGTGCAATCACTTTTACATCTCTCACCAGGTCTTGGGTGTTACTTAGGACCAAATCCAGGATCGCCTCTCCCCTGGTAGGATCTGTGACCATCTGTTCCACAGCACAGTCATTGAGAGTGTCTAAGAACGCAATCTCTTTTTCCCGACTAGAACTCATATTGACCCAATCAATGTGTGGGTAGTTAAAGTCGCCTATTACAACACAGTTATTTCGTCTAGCCGCTATCTTTAATTCATTCATCATTTTATAATCCTCCCCTATCTTTTGATCTGGTGGGCGATAACAAACTCCCACTGTTAAGCCTCCTTTTGGACCCACTATTTCAACCCATAGCATTTCCAGAAGTGAATCCAATTCTCTTACCCTCTCAATCTTACTGGACGGTATACCCTCTCTGACATACAGAGCCACCCCACCTCCAACCCTTTCCCCCTATCCTTCCGATATAATTTATAACCAGGAATCACCGTATCCCACTGATTTTCCTCATCCCACCAAGTTTCTGAAATACCCACAATGTCTATTCCCCCCCCAACACCAAGCATTCCAACTCCCCGATTTTACCTCAGAGACTTCTAGCATTTGTGTATAAACACTTATAGTTTCCCATGTTTGTTAAGCCCACAGCCTTCCTCTTGCTGCCTCGAGACCTTGCCAGGCAGTTCCTATCATTAGCCACAGTCTCAGTGGACAATTGTAATCCATTTCCTTGTACAAAAGTAATAGCTACCCCTTCATCTCTTTGAGATGAGCCATCCCGAACCAGAGACTTTTCATCTCCTGTCAGCTTTCCCCCATTATTCAGTTTAAAAACTGCTCTGCCACCTTTTTGATTTTGAGTGCCAGCAGCCTGGTTCCTTCTCGGGACAAGTGGAGACCGTCCCTTTTGTACAGCTCCCTCTTGTCCCAAAAAGCATCCCAGTGCCTAACAAACTTGAACCCTTCCCCCTACACCACCGTCTCATCCACGCGTTGAGACTCCTGATCTGTGCCTGTCTCTCCGGCCCTGCGCGTGGAACAGGTAGCACTTCCGAGAAGGCTACCTTGGAGGTCCTGGCCTTGAGTTTCCTGCCCAGCAGCCTAAATTTCTCCTCCAGGACCTCACGACTGCATTTCCCCACATCGTTGGTGCCGACGTGCACCACGACCACTGGCTCCTCCCCAGCACTATCTACCAGCCTATCTAAAACACGCGTAATGTCCGCTACCTTCGCACCAGGCAGGCAAGTCACCATACGGTCAGTACGCGGGTTCGCCACCCAGCTGTCTACCTGCCTAAGGATCGAATCACCAACTACCAAGAGCCCCCTCCCACCCTTCCCAGGGACGGTTCCTTGGTACGAAAGGATACCCGTTCACCAGCTGAAGAAGAGGTCCCTTCTGAGGGCACATTCCCCTTATCCTCAGCATGGTGCCCCTTTTCCCCTTGACCCTCATGCTCCCTGGCAGCAGCCGGGCTGCCAGATCCAGAGTGGGACATATCTAACAAGTCCCCGAGAGTCTTCCCCGTGCACCTAACTGACTGTCCCTGCTTCTCCAGGTCAGCCACCTTGGCCTCAAGGGAGCAAACTCGCTCCCTGAGAACCAGGAGCTCCTTGCACCGAGCACACACCCAAGACTTCTGACCAGTGGGCAGATAGTCATACATGTGACACTCCATGCAAAACACTGGATAGCCCCCAACCCCCTGCTGGCATTCTGGCTTCATAATTGTTTTTAAACAAATACTTTTCTATAACCCCCCTTTTAAACCCTTTGTATTTATATGGCTCCTGTTGTAGGAGTCTACTTACCTTACCAAGGAGCCAAGGTCCTGGCTTTCTGGCTCTTCCTGGGCTTCTTACAGAGCCCCTAGGCCAAGAGCCACAGGCAAAGAGCCTCGCCCTTTTGCTCTCGCCCTTTGGCTCGTGCCAGAGGCCCATGCCTCTTGCAAACTTCCTGCCTTAAATGGAATTGTCTCCCAGGAGAGGGCGTGGCCAGCAGCTACTCAAAATCACCCAAGGCACTTAATGACGGTCAAACAAAGCCCCTTTCACACCCCAACTCCAGCAGCCAGGAGTCTGCTATTCAATTTCACCCAAGCACTTAATTACAGGCAACAATGACCCTTTCACACCCTAACTCCAGCAGTCAGGAGTCTGTTACAACTTGCCTACCTCACAGGGTGTCTGTTGTGGGGAGGGGAAGAGAAAGGAGTTTCTAAGCCACTCTGAGTGAAGGGCAGGGTATAAATCCAATCTTTTATTATTATTATTATTATTATTATTAGGCTCCCAGCAGGGTGAATGGGGAAGTGAAGGGGAGACATGCTTCCCCAATTGGTCTTCCCTTTCCCAGCCAGTGTTCCTCTCCCTGGGTAGGCTCAAGGTGGGGCGAGGAGAGAAAGAAAGCAACTTGAAATGCATTCTCAAAGCACGCCCCTGGCTGGCTTGGAGAAGGCACTAGTATCTGGCCAAACCAGCCAGCATGGGGGCAGGGAGGGGCAGTCATTCGATTCGCTCCCAGGCAAACGGACACAGGATTGCAGCCTTAATGAGCTCTGGCACACACAAAAACAATAATAATCCAGGAGAAGACAGGAAAGTCAAGTGGCAACAGATCACTACAGCAGATCTTATCTCTAAAGATTATCTCAAATATCTGAGAAACAAGGCTCCAAGAGAAAGAAGGATTAGGGTAGCCTCTCCATTTGCGTTCCTTACTGCTTTCCTTATGTTTGCATCTCGTTCTAAAATTAGACATTTCCTCCAGACCACCACCACAACCTATTTTTTTCCTTCTGTTTTTTCGCCATGAAAGCATGGTACGTATATACTGTAAGTGTGTGTTGCTTCTGACTCAGTGTGACCCTATGAATTAATGTCCTCCGATATGTCCTGCCATTAACAGCCTTGCTCAGATCCTGCAAACTGAGGGCTGTGGCTTCCTTTAGTGAGTCAATCCATTTTATGTCAGGTCTTCCCAGGGCTATTTTGGGGCAGGAACGCACAGGAATGGAGTTCCGGCTGGCTCCTGAGTTGGCCACGCCCAGCAGGAACTCATTAGCATAATAAGCCACACCCAACAGCAGAAACTCTTTAGGACTGGCTACATTAGAGGTGTGTGGCCTAACATGCAAAGGAGTTCCTGCTACAAAAAGAGCCCTGGATTTTGACAACAAACAAGGTAAATAGAATAAGAAGCAAAAGGTGGGTGTGGCTGGATGACCATACTTCTGGTAACATGGGGTGTGGCTCAATATGCTAATGAGCTGTGCTGTCAGGGTGTGGCCCAATATGCTAATGAGTTTCTGCTGCTGGGTGTGGCCTATTATGCTAATGAGTTCCTGCTGGGCTTTTTCTACAAAAAAAGCCCTGGGCCTTCCTCTTTTCCTAGCATTATTGTCTTTTCCAGTGACTCTCATATCCTCATGATGTGGCCAAAGTATGATAGCCTCAGTTTAGTCATCTAGTCCAGCATTCTGTTCACAGTGACCAATCAGCTACCTCTAGGAAGTCCACAAACAGGAAGACTGCAACAGCATCCTCCCGCCTGTTCTCTACAGCAGAAGAGGCATATTGCCTCTGGTACTGGAGGCAGTAGGTATCCATCATGATCAGTAGCCACTGATAACCCAAGTCTTCCTTGAATTTTTCAACTCCCCTTTTCAAGCCTTCCAGGTTGGCAGTCATGACCACATCCTGGGACAGCATGTTCCCCAAATGAACTATGCTATAGTTAATTAACTGTACACCATGTGATGAAAGACTTCCTTTTGTCTGTCCTGAATCTCCCACCCTACAGCTTCAGCGGATGACCCTGGGTTCTACAAGTAGTAGTACGGGAGAGGGAGAAAACTTCTCCCTGTCCGCCCTCTCCATACCATGCATAATGTTATAAACTTCTATTATGTCTCTCCCTGCGTGTGTGAGTTAAGTGCCTTCAAGTCTCTTCTGACTTACAGCAGCCTTAGGAACTGATCCCCTCCAAAAATGTCCTATGGTTAATACCAGCCTCGCTCAGGGCTTGCAAACCGAGGTCCCTGGCTTCCTTGACTGAGTCAGTCCCCCTCACCTGCCTTTTACCCAGGTGAAACAGCCATAAGCGTTTTAGCCAATCCTCAAAGGGCAGCTCCCATGACCATTTTGGTGGCTGATTTCTGCACCTTTTCAAGCTCTACACTATCCGTTTTCAAGTGCTGTGGCCAGAACTGGGCACAAATCCCTCCACAGATTTGTATAACAGCAGCTTGATAGCAGCAGTTTTATTCCTCTCCTAATTAAAGCCAGCAGGGAAATTGCCCTTTTTACAGCAGCCACAGGCTTGGTCAACTTTACTTTTTCCAGTCGACCACTACCACTGCGAGAGGTCCCCTTCTTGGTCTGTGGCGGCAAGCTCAGATCCCATCAGGGTATACATGACGCTGGGATTATTTAGCCCAACAGGCGTCACTCTCCTCTTGCCCACAGTGAATCTCACATTTTAACGCTCATTCATTTTTCACATTTTAATTCCCATTCATTCTCCCAGTGTGAAGAGATTTCTACTCCTCCAGCATTCCGTTTAAAACTTTCAAGACAACTCTCCAGGTACATAACTCGGAAACATTAACACCAAACCATTAAAAGCCATGAAAACCACATCTATGAAAAACTGCAGAGGCAAACCTTTAATAATAGCAAATGACGGTCTGCTAATATTATTCACACCGGCCCCGACCGCAGCACCGTTCCACCTGCCGCAATCAGCTCCTCCAACCCCGCACGACCGACCCAGGAGGGGGCCATTCTTCTCCGCTTCTGCTGTCTCGGCAACGAGGCTGCGCAACCACCCCCCTCAGGTGAACTTTCTTTCGGCCAAGCCTGCGCCAGGGAAGCTCCACTCCCACCACCTGTTCTGCTTGCCGAGACGGAGCCGGGCGAGGAGCGGAGCCCGCGGCGTCACGTGTGCCAGGGGCAGAAGAGAAGTGACTCATCGGTGGCTCCGGCCAATCCCATGGGCGGATTCCGCCAGTGGCTGGCTGCGAGGGCGGGCGCAGCGCTGGGCTGCGCCACGCGGGGAGAGGGAGAGACCCGGAGACGCTTCCTTCTCCCTGGCGCATTCGCTCGCTGGCTGCTGGTGCGTGTGGAGCGCTGGAGGGGGCCCGGCTCGCTGGAGGTGAGTGACTGAGCGAGCGAGCGCCTTTTCTCTTGCGGTGGCTGCTGCGCCTCCCTCGCTCTTTCGGGCAGGGCTGCGTGGAGCGCGCGAAGGGAAGAGCAAAGGCGGGGGGGGTTGGGACTTGGGAGTGGCGTCAACTTCCCGGGAACTTTCCGCGCGGGAAGCGCCGGTGCAAAGGAACCGAGGAACCTGCTCGGCTGGGCGGGCGGCAGGCCGGGGAGCGGGGGGGGGGGGGGGGCGGGGCAGGGCGGGCTGTGGCTGAGGAGGGGATGGAGAGGAGAAGGGCGCGCGGCGCACCTGAGCGGGCAGCGCCCGGGACGGAGCCGCGAGGGGCTCGTTGGGCAGCAGGGCGGGATGGTGGCTCTCCTGCGTGGCGGGGAAGGGGCGCGGGCGCCCGGCGGCGGGGCAGTGCTCTGCTCCGCGGAGTTCGCTTCGGCGACCTTCCATCCAGAGAGCGGCGCCGCGTTTGGGGAGGCGCGTGGTGGCCTCGCCTGGAAGGGGGCGCGCTCTGGAGCTCGGCCAGCCGGCGTCCCCCCGTGGCACGCCCCAAGCGGCCAGGGGCTCTCTCCGCGCGGCCTCCTCGGGCACGGTTGGGTGTTGCTGGGACGCCTGCTTGGGAGTTATCGGATTAAGCAGGCAGCGAGCGGGTCGAGGCCCGAGGGAAGGGACACCAAGGTGTCCCCAGCCTGACCTACCAAACGGAAGCGGCTGCCGCCTCCTTCGTGGCTGGCGTGTCCCGGGCGGAGGCGCGGAAGGGAATCGGCGGCAGTCTCTTTCCGCGCCTTCATCTATCATCTGGTCCGCCGCCCCCCCCCTTCCCCGGTTCTCCTTGCTCTTGAACTCGTGAGATCTGCAGCCGCTGTCATCCCGAAACCGCGCAGCTAAAAAGCAAGCTGCTCCTGGGAGGCAATTGGAAAGGTGCTGAAATCGCCCTGTTCTGGTTTGGTGTGCCGATCCAGTTTTGCTTGTACTTGCAAAAACGAGCCAGCGGGGAAGAGGGGCGAGTGCTTTGTAGAACAGCTTGCCTGACGGTTGTGCAAGGAGTGAAAGATGTTATCTGCTAGGAAACTGTGCACCCCTAAGGAAGTCTGAAAGCTGGACTGATTGAGGGAGTTGCCTGGTTGGATTGTTTAACTTAGTTCTTGAGTAGGACGCAATTCATTCATAAGCCACCAGAGACTGTGATTAGGTGGGGAAAAGGTGGATAAAAACTATGTTGCAAGCCTGTTTGTATCCTAACATTTACTATTAACTGATATGCCCTGACTAGTCACATAGCTGGAGAGAGAACGTTTGTTGATGAAGCAAGCCTGGAAACATTCCACTGACTTTCTTGCTGACTACAAACTGACCAACTCAGGACCTAGTAGAAGCATCAATCAAACTACTTAACTATAACGACTGGAGTAACAGAATACTCTTTGGGATGACTGACCAGCCGGCTGCTGTGTTTCTTTTCACCTTTTTTCTGGTTCTCATGGCTTCCTTTCACCTCTCTTACATGATGATTCTGAGCTTGCCCACCTCCCTGCTGGGATTTCCTGTCCTCTTTTATAAGAAGTGACCCATTTTTTTGTTTAAATTCTAATTTTAGTTGACTGCATATATTTATTCCCAAAGACTTCGGCATCCAGTGTGGTCTAGGGAAATTAGAGATATTGGACTTGTAAAACCTGCTTTCAAATCTGGTTAGCTGCAAAATTATTATTTTTGCCCCTGAGCAGATCTGTTCCCTTATAAAGTAGGAATATCATCTGTTCCTGGCATAGAGGTGCTGTAAGGACTGCAAGGACCTAGTTGCGCAGCCCAGTAGGTGAAGAGGAGTTTCACATAGTACACCACAATGACCATGGCTTGCACAGATCATGGGAGTGAGAGCTGATAATGTGTTCTGAGTGGATGTCCTTTTACCTGTTATTTCATTCACACTTCAAGGTATTGACACCAAGACAATGAAGTTTATCTGGAACTAGGACTCCTCCTGGGGGCCGTGGTGGCTCAGAGGTTAAGACGCTGAGCTGCAGATCAGAAGGTCTGTAGTTCAGTTCAGGAGTTCGAGACCCTAGTGCTGTGTGATGGAGTGAGCTCCCATTTCTGGCCCCAGCTCTTGCCAACCTAGCAGTTTGAAAGCAAGGAATTGCAAGTAGATAAATAGGTACTGCTTCGGTGGGAAGGTAACAGTGTTCCGTGCGCCTTGGTATTTAGTCATGTCGGCCACTTGACCATGGAGAAGTCGGATTCAACTAGCTCTTGAGCAAGGGAAACGTTTACCTTTTAGGGCTCCTCCTCATGCAGTAGGGATGTCAGGTAGAAAAGGTGTCACAGGCATGCAGGTAGCTGAATAGGCCAGTTTAACCTGAGCTCATCAGAACCTGGAAGCTAAGCTGGGTCACCCATGGTTATTTCTGGGATGGGAGTCCTCCACTGGAGGAAAGCAATGGCAAATCTCCACTGCCTCAGCTCATCTTTTGCCTGGAACATCCCATGAATGGGGTCACTCTAAGTTGGATGCAACTCAGTAGCATGTTTTCCTTTTTTGGGGGGATCTGCCAAACTGCTGTGCTTGGAACTGAGTAGGCATCTCTCCCCTTCAGGGCAAATGGGATTGACAGCTCTTGAAGGTTGGAGGGAAAGCGTGGGTTGGGGTTACCTGGGGCTGTAGCATGTTGTTGACTTGCTTTATAGGCCTCTTCTGTAATTAATTTTCTACTCTGCATTGGGTTGGTTGATGGGAACAAGATGGGCTACGCTGTTGCTTTGGAAGAGGGCTGGGCTAGAAAGGCATCGGGTATCATCCAACACTTTGAACTGTTGCAGGTGAAGGAAGAGAAGCAACACAGACAAAACCTTGAGCATCGCTCATGAGTAGGGCTGGGAATGATGGGTTTCTTGCTCTGCTAATGTAATTAGCATTTTAGCTTGTTTGCAGCTGTCTGTGGATCAACTGCCCCCCATCCCAGCTTCAAAGTTTGTCATGTTTGTCAACACACCTGTTGAATATCTGTCAAAGACAGAGTCTCTGCTTTTTCTCGGCTGTATAGGCAGCCCTATATCAAGGAAGAGTGGCTAGTCTTTTTCCCTAAGCTTGTTTCCTATCTTCAGCTGTATAGAGGGTGTACATGCATGTGCAACATTTAAACATTTGACACGGTCGACCATCAGCAGCTAGTCCACCACCTTGCCGACGCGGGAATTCGGGGGCTTGCCTTGCAGTGGCTTGCCTCCTTTCTCCAAGGTCGGGGACAAAGGGTGGCGCTAGGGGATCAGCACTCCAGGAGGCACCCACTTGAGTGCGTTGTGCCTCAGGGGGCTGTGCTGTCCCCGATGTTGTTTAACATCTATATGCACCCCCTTGCCCAGATTGCCCGGCGGTATGGGCTGGGGTGTCACCAGTACGCTGATGACACCCAGCTCTATCTGATGTTGGGCGGCCGGTCGGACTCTGGACCAGAAGACCTTGACCGAGCATTGCAAGCCGTGGCTGGGTGGCTTAGACTGAGTCAGCTGAAGCTAAATCCAGTGAAGACGGCGGTCCTGTGCCTGGGTCAGGGCGGTTCAGGGGATCCCACTCCCAACCTTCGGCAGGGCTGTACTGGTCTCGGCGCCAGAGGTGCAGAGTTTGGGAGTCCTTCTGAATCCCTTCCTCTCCATGGAGGCCCTGCCTTCTATCATCTTATGCTGATTAGGCAGTTGGTTCCCTTCCTTGACCATGTCGACCTGGCTACAGTGATCCACGTGATGGTCACCTCAAGACTAGACTACTATAACACTCTCTACATGGGGCTGCCTTTTAATTGTTGGGTTTTTACTGTGTTATTTATTGTATTTTATGCTGATTGGAAGCCGCTCTGAGCCTACATTGCGGGAAGGAAGGGGTATAAGTCTGATAATGAATAAATAAAATAAATAAAGAACAACACCAAACTGCATGTGAGAATGAATCCCTTTTAGACCAGGATTGTACCACATTCACAGGGCTTTCCTTTTATGCCTGTCTGTTCAACTAGTGTAGATTTTATGGAATACTTATGCTGAATAATGTGTGAAAATACTTGGGATGGGATACCACTCTGAGATGGTAAGATGGAATAACTTTGACAAATTGCCCATGTTTAACTCGACACATGTTCCTTTTCTGTCATCTTCCTTTAGCTCCTGGTAAATAGTTTCCTGATACATGACTTGCTTTTGAAATCATAGTAAAATAGGTTCTGCCTACTTTGTAAATATTACCATTCCCAGTTAAGTAACTTCTCTAGACTTTGAGATTTGGTGCTTGAGTTCGGGGGGAGGTAAAGACAGAGGGCACCTTTAATGAATCTGTTCAATTCTAGGCCATCCCCTTGATCATCAGATACCACACTCACAGCTCTATTTCTACTGGAGATGTACAAATTACTCATATTCTGGAGTTGTTGAGAGCCAGGTTTATGAGGGCTTTTTGCAGAACAGTCAGAAAAATGCTTGGAAATCTTATTCTCTTTATCAGTTCAGACTGTTAAATTTAGCAGCTGCTGGAAAGGGCAATGCCTAGTGTGCAAAGAAGAAGAGAAGACCCTTCAGGTTGTGGTATGAAGAATATTAGATAGGATAGTGAGGTCAGCACCTTCTCTCCTATTACATGGTATTCCTTGTCTGTCTCCAGATTGCTGCTCTTAGAGCAATATACTCATTCTCAGAAGTTCCACACTTAGTCTCTCTCTCTCTTTCAACTAGTGGTATAGTTAGGACACTATCTCTGGCTCTCCTCTTTACTATGAAGTATATTACAGGGGTGTCAAACTCATTTGTTATGAGGGCTGGATCTGCTATAATTGAGACCTTGTTGGGCCGGGCCATGTGTGCCATAAAATGTAATGCCAGATAGCAGAGATATAAACTTTATAAAGGACAGAAACACAAAAGATTTTTTTACTTAAAATAAAGACATGCTTAAAACATTAGCACTCTTGCAATATTTTGTTTATTTAACAGCGTCTGATAACTGACACCTCTTGCTCTGACTTATTGCACCCAAATGTCTGTGCTGTTGCAATCTTGAGTATGCTGTTCAGGTGTGTATCTGTAAGCTGCGGGCCTACGATGACACAGCAGCAGCAGAACTGGAAGAAGCAGAAGACAGCCAGTTCCACTGCGGGCCTGACAGAAGCCCTCTGGGGGCCTGATTCGGCCCCCGGGCCACATGTTTGACACCCCTGGTATATTGGTTCCTAAATAAACCTTTATCTACACATTAGTCAGGTTGTGTTCCTTTGCTATGTTAATTACTCTGCCAACACCAACAACCTCTTTCTTTTTGGAGAACTAAGTCAATCCTCTAGTGAATGATACTTTCTTTTGTTCCTGTTACCAACAAGCAAAATGCAGAATCTGTAGTAAAAAACCTTCTTCCCTTTAGTAAGAACAGTGCTTCTGGCATCCAGAGGGGGAAATGCTGTGATGCTAGGCCTACCCAACAGTGTCTTCCCCTCACAAAAGGTCTATCGGCTGAGATGCCAGATGGCTGTAATGGGGCAGCGGTGGATAGTTTTGCTAGTCAAAACTCTGTTTGGCTAGTGAAATCTCTGGCCCAGTCCGTCTCTTCTCCACACTGTAATAAAATAAACATTTGCAGGCCTTGCCTAGTTCTGGGTTAAGGCTATTTTCCTGCCATTCCCTTAATTCCAGCCTGACTGGTTTTCAGGAAAGTGTTCATTGCCCATTCTGGGTTTTCATGAAACTGAGACCAGCTGGTCCTCATCATCTTTTTGTGTGTCAGAAGTTCTGGGCCCTTCATACCAGATAGAATTCTTTATGTGGCTTGATGCCCACTTGTGTTGGATTCCACACTTTTCACCCAACAATAATGGGTGCTGCTCACCCTTGGAGTTAGAATTCTCCTGGACTCTGTCACTGCACAGACAGAAAGCAAATTTCAAAGCAGTTAATAAGGCCACTTCATATCATAATCTCTGAGGCAACTGCAGTATGTGGGAGGGAGTCTGACAGCCAGCTGATCTAAAGAGAAGTTCTGTCTGGTGTCATAACATGACTGGACCTGTACTGAGTAAACAAACTAGTACAGAGCTGGAGCCTACAGAGAAACTTAGAGTTGGTGGATGTTGAGAGACATGGCCCCTGTGGCACCTTCTAAAACATTAGCTATGGTGTCCCATTAGAATAGTAAAGGGCCTGGCCCCGTCATTTTATTTCTGCTATGAGCCATCTTGGTCTACTTCTGTGGTATTATGATGTGCATTGGGAACATTCATGTGTAATCTAAATAGTGTCAGAGAGGCTTAAATATGCTATTTAATACCGCACGTGAAAACAGCTGGAAGATTTTGGAAGTGAGTATTTCAACAACATGCCCTTTAGCCTCGGGAATTGTTTGAAATGACCAGGTGTTACATCTTCCAGACAGTAATTGTATGCATGCAACTGGGAATAATGTCAGTTGAAGGCATATTAAAGCCTACATCTGAGTGGCTGTACTTAGACTAGGCAATTGGTTGGCAGAATCCAGAAATCAAAAAGTTGAGAAATACCTTTAAGACCCTAAAAAATATATGTGGCTTTTGTTTTGTAGATCATACAATAAAATTAAGTAGATTTGAGCCTAGCTAGTACCTGGATGGGAGACTATCTGCAAGCCACTCTCAAGAAGGTACTCGAAATCAAGCTGGCAATAGAGCAGTATTTTAAGGAAAGCAACAATGGTGAAGTAGAACAGCATATCGTATGGGATGCGTTCAAGGCTGTGCTGCGAGGGAAACTGATTGCTCTGGCGTCCCATCTAAAAAAGGAAAGAGAACAAAAAATTAAATTATTATTTAATTTTTATTATTTAATTATTATTATTGACAAACATACAAAACCTAGAGAATCTACATAAGAAGACAAGAGATGAAAAACTGTATAAACAACTCTTAGCTGAACGCAAAATACTGGAGGACATACAAATACTTGAAATCCGGAAAAAAATCTTATTCATAAAACAACAATACTGGCAATCAAATGCTAAAAGTCTTAAAATTCTATCCTGGCGCTACAAACAAAAAAGAATAAAACATAAGATACACTATTTAAAGGCTAAAAACAATACTAAAATAACAGACCCGGCTGAGATTGCAAATTGTTTTGCAAATTACTATGAAAACTTATACTCTTCCACTAACCCAAACAAAGAAGAAGTTGAAACATTTTTTAAAAAAATAAAATACAGGCAAAGTTATCAGAGGAGCACACTAGGCTTTTAGATGACCCGTTCACAGTAAAAGAAGTGCAGCAGGCAATACAACAGACAAAATCAAAATGCTCCAGGCAGTGACGGTTATGGCCCTGAATTCTATAAAGTCTTCCAACACACATTAAGAGATCATTTAACACGAACCTGTAATTACTTACTGGAGTCAGGGAAAATGCCACCCTCATGGCAGGAATCATACATAGTGCCAATTCCTAAAGAAAACAAAGAACAAGATGATCCAACTGCTTTCCGGCTCATAGCCTTATTAAACTGCGACGCAAAGATATTTTCCAAGGTCCTTGCAACCAGACTACAATCTATAATTTCAGATTATATTGAACACGATCAAACAGGATTTATTCCAAACCGGTTGATAACTGATAATATTCGTCGGGTCCTAAATTTAATTTCATATTGCAAAGAGCAAAAGCAAGAAACTCTTTTACTTACAATAGATCTAGAGAAAGCATTTGATAGTTTGGAAGCGAGTTATATGAAACAACTCTTAGAAACTATGAACTTCGGGGTAAAATTCAGATGGGCAATTGCATCTTTATACGCCGATCCTTATGCCAGAATTCGAACTAACAATGTATTAAGTCGACCTATCCTTTTGTCCAGAGGCACTAGACAGGGGTGTCCTCTGTCCCCACTTATGTTTGCTCTGGCTATCGAACCCCTTGCAGCAGCCATAAGAAACAATACCGCAATACAGGGAATTAAGGTTGGAGATACAGCTCATAAGCTTAGTTTGTATGCAGATGACTTAATAGTTTTTCTTTCAGATCCAGAAACATCAATTTTAGAATTACAACAGATCTTCAGTGACATGCAAAGAATTTCAGGACTAAAAGTAAATCAAAATAAGTCAAAACTAATTCCGCTCCAGATTACGCAAGATACTACCAACAACATTAAAGAATTTTCTTCCTTCCAATGGTGGTATTCTAAATGGAGATGCCTAGGTATTTGGATACCTCCACGATTAGAAACTTTGATAGAATGTAATTACAATAAGATTTTTCAGGAGTCTAAAAACATGATGCAACGATGGAATCGGATGGGTCCCTCATGGGCGGACAAAATCAGTCTATTAAAGAGTTTTATTCTGCCAAAATTTTTATTTTTATTCAGAGCGTTGCTAGTAACAATCCCCAAAAAGGACATCAGAAAATGGCAGTCTGAAATCAACAGATTTTTTTGGAGTTACAAAACATCTCGGGTCAAATGTGACATATTAAAACGCTCCTCTTCACAAGGCGGACTTGGCTTCCCTGACTTGGGAAATTATTACGAAGCAGCCAACTTAGCCACAATTGTACGAATATTAAACAACAACTCCCCACTAAACTGGCAGCAAATTGAGGAATGGAAAGCGGGTTCAATTCCTTTACAGGATATTTTTTGGAATTCTAGTCAACACAGACCTAAGATAACTCAAAGTAATCAATTCTTGCAAACCTCTCTATGCATATGGGACAAAAATAGGAAAAAAATGTTGCCGGACAGGTCAAGATTTTCCTCTTTTTTAGACCAACATTGGTTTCCCCCAGGGAAAGAAAAAATGGCCTTTAAGAAATGGAGGACAGCTGGTATCACACGCCTTGTGGACCTGACAAATAAAGGCCAAATTTGCACTAAAGCTGAATTAGAAAAAAAGGTGGGAGACAACATACAATGGTTTCAATAACTTCAGATCTCCCATGCTCTTCAAGAATCTCACAAAGCAAAAGTTTTTTCCAAACCATTGTCTCACTTTGAGGAAATATTAGCGAAACGCTCGGCTGAGATCAAAGGCTTGATTTCAAAAATTTACACGATTCTTTTATTTTCTGTTAAGTCTG
Source organism: Gekko gecko (assembly GCA_029375565.1). NCBI lineage: Eukaryota > Metazoa > Chordata > Lepidosauria > Squamata > Gekkonidae > Gekko > Gekko gecko. The sequence goes on along the minus strand of JAPDNY010000007.1, from coordinate 41,012,679 downwards.
AAAACGATCATTTGTTTTCGATATGGCAAAAAGATTGCCAAGGTCGTTTGGAAGAAAGAAATTGGGAAAACATGAAACGCTCATACAGTCTCAGGTCTAGGATCTTTACTATTAAGTTTAATTCTTTTAAGATTTTAAACACATGGTATATGCCCCCTAGCAGGTTACATAAAATCTATCTAACTGTCAATAATTTATGCTGGAAAAAATGTGGCCAGGTGGCAGACTATTTACATTGTTGGTGGCTATGTCCAGTAATTAACTCCTTTTGGAAATTAATACTGCAACAGATATATATTATCACAGGTTATAACTTACCTTTGTTGCCGGAAACTGTGTTTTTAGATATATGGCCAAAGATACCTGGAGAAACAACAAAAAATAAGTTAATTATGACTTTAATTGCGATCGCTAGAATAAGCATTGCACAAAAATGGTGAAATGATCTAGGCCCTTCTTTATATGACTGGCAGAACAAATTATGGGATTATTTTGTACTTGGTAAAACAACTGCATTTACGGGGGGAAAGATCCAAAAAGATTTTCAAGCAATTTGGTTTCCTGTTGTTGACTATCTTATAGAAAAAGATGTTCTTCCAAATAACAAATATTATCAAAGTTTATTACATTTTTGAATAGTTAGCTTATATCTTTGAGAATCACAATTATTTTATATTTATTTGTATATTCAAATCAATTTTGTGAATTACCTCTTAACTGTTTCTGTATTTCTCATGATGCCAGTTACTGTTTTGTTTATATAAAATAACAATAAAATTATAAATTGGAAAAAAAAAAAGGGTGAGGTACTCATAAGTTCCAGTTGAACTCTGTTAAGGGCAAATGCTCAAGGAAGGTCCATGGCACAGTGAGTCTCTGGCAATGTTGTTTAAAATGATTGTGGAAAGCAGTGTTTGTTAGACTTATGCTTGGGACCTTGGAGAGCGACTTCCAGTCTGATTGGGCAGTGCTAGACTCAATGGATGAGTGGGTGGGTTGGTAGAGGGCCACTTCATATGTTAGGGTGGAGTGGAATATATTGCTTCAGGAATGAGGAGAATGGCTAGCCTAGAACTTCCTAGTCGTTTCCAGCCTTAAAAAGATCAGTACATTTACTTTGGGTTGAGTCTGAACTACTACCCTCAGAAGGATTTTTGCCATATTCCTCTGTGTACTTGACTCCTGGAAAACAGATTTCCTAGATTCACCAGGCCCATGTTGGGCTGCTTCTGCACTATTGGGGAAGGTTTCTGCCACTTCCCACTTTCCAGTTGCAGCCCCATTATCCATGTAGCTAACAATCCGCATGTGCCTTACAGAGCATGTACTTCAGGATGTAAATTGCCTTCATTCATGCATGTTTAGTGTTGAGTCATTTGCTCGCTTGCTTACCTTTGGCACTTGTGTTCCTTTGGCAGAGTGGGAGCAGTGTGCCAACACTGTAAAGTGAGAAGCTGTGGACTACTCAGGAGCCAACATCTGAGCTATTCCTCATGCCAGCATTAACCCCACTTTTCAGAGCTGGTGTGCAGAGGCGTGGTGGGGTGGGCTTCTCCCGTGCCAAGTGGGGCTTCACGTGTTGCCACTGGTATAACCATCTTGTTACTAACATATTGTGATGACCAAGTTGTGTTTTGATAGTCTAGCTCATTCTCAGGTGTGTGTTCTATCACTATTAAAGTTTTTATTTTGTAAAAAGGGACCACTTCACAGGTGTGGTTGCCACAATGAAAGAGTAATATCATTTAACTTCATAGACTGTTATCATAAGACTGTGCTAACCTGTGTTTGTCCCATATGTATATGGTAGGAAGATGAATTTGACAACAGATTATAGTGTTTGGTGTAGTGGTTAAGTGCATGGACTCTTATCTGGGAGAACCGGGTTTGATTCCCCACTCCTCCACTTGCACCTGCTGATGTGACCTTGGGTCAGTCACAAGCTCTGGCACAGCTGTTCTCTCAAGGACAGTTCCTGTCAGAAGTTCTCTCAGCCCCACCTACCTCACAGGGTGTCTGTTGTGGGGAGGGGAAGGGAAAGGAGTTTGTAAGCCGCTCTGAGACGCCTTTGGGCAGTGAAGGGCGGGGTATAAATCCAATCTCCTCCTCCTTCTCCTCCAGTGTGCTGTTTCCACAGAGTGGACCATAGGCATCTGTTGTACACGCGTGTGTGCATGTCCTTCTAGAGTCCTGCCATACTATATTGTTATGCAAAATTATAAAAGAATGATTTTGTACTTACACTCATAGAGTTGGAAGGGGCCATACAGGCCATCTAGTTCAACCCCCTGCTCAGTGCAGAATCAGCCTAAAGTATCCCTGACAGTTGTTCGTCCAATCGCTGCTCAAAGACTGCCAGTGAGCGGGAGCGCACCACCTCCCTAGGCAGCCAATTTCGCTGCTGACCTACTCTAATTGAAAAAAAAATTCCTAGTGCCTGGATGGTACCTACCTGAAATTTAAATCCTTTACTGTAAGTCCTATCTCATGCTACCAACAGGAACCGCTCCCTGCCCTCCTCTAAGTGACAGCCTTTCCAATACTTAAAGAGATCATTAATGTCCCTTTCAACCTTCTGTGGTGCAGACTGAACATTCCCAAGGCCCTCAGCCACTCCATTCTGTCCACATCCTTTTTGAAGTGAGGCCTCTAGAATGGCACACAGTACTTCAGGTGCAGCCTGACAAGTACAGCGGGGCTATGACACCTTGTGATTTGGGTGTTATGTCTCTGTTGATGCACCCCAAGATCGCATTAGCCTTTTTGCCGTTGCATCACACTGACGGCTCATATTTAGCTTAGCTTACAGTCTGCCCATACTCCAAAATCTTGTTCATACATACTGCTACCCTGAAGTGTTTCCCCTGTCAAGTATGCATGCTTCTCATTTTTGTTACCCAGATATAGAACGCCACACTTATCCTTGTTGAATTGTATCTTGTACTTTTCCTTATTGAATTGCATCTTGTTCATATCTGCCCACTTTTCCAATGTGTTCAGATTTCTTTGAATACTATCTCTGTCTTATTTATTTGATGAATTCAATTTTTATCCCACCCTCCCCATGAATGGGCTCAGGGCAGGTTACAAAAATCACAAAACTCAATAACAGGAGTTAAAATAATTAAACACTAATTTAAAGCAGTAATAAGAATCACAGTCAAGGGTTCATGTCACTATGCTCAGTTTAAGCTGATCCTGAGTCAGCAATTTCAGTAGGAGAGGCCAAAGATGGATTTTGGATGTCTGCTGCCTCATCTGAAAGCCCAGTGGAACAGTTCTGTTTTACAGGCCCCATGGAATTGCAATGAATCCCACAGGCCCTGATCTCAAGTGGGAGCTGTACAGGATCTAGACTCTCCACCCACAGGTCCAGAGGGTCCAGACGCTGCCAACAAGCACTGGGTCCCTGTTTCTTGCACCCCCCTTCAGGAGTGAGAGAACGAGCCAACCCCTCATGCTTTGTAAGAGCACTGAAACACCAGTGTTCTGCCACCAGGACCTATTGTTAAGAACGTTCCCAACCAGCCAGGAGGATAGGTCCCCCCCTCCTTCCTGGTTCTTGGAACTTAGCAACTTATCAGCTCTGAGGTAGAGCTGCAAATGATTTAACACACACTAGTAGCTTTCAGACGAGCAGGTAAGGCTCTGGAATTTAGCCTTAGAGTTCAGGTACAATATTGATCCAAACCAGATCAGGTTACTCTATATAAGATCTTTATTCAATACAACAACTATAAGACATGACACTACTTAGGATACTAAATAATAAACAGTCCTAGAGCTTTATAGCGCTCTAACTAAAACATACAGAAGCATCATAGTTACCAATCCTTGGTGCAGATAACAGTTCAAGCGAAGTCCCTTCTCCAAGGGATTTTAAAGATGAAATCCATGCTTGGCAATGGGCAATCAAAGTCAGCGTGTTGCCCCCCCTTGCAAAATTCAGTCTTGCTAGAGTGTAATCCAAACAGAGACTAACTCTTAGAAAGGGGCCCTCTTTCCAAGAGAGTTCTGGGTGCCTTTTGATAGGCCAAAGACAACTCTCCTCCTCCTTTGTCATAATTAAGCATGGCCAGTACCCAATTATGCCAAAGCAGAAAGGCATGTCTACTTTGCAAGTCCCACCATAGCTAACGTGCGATAGGTCACGTAGGCTAGGCTTTGAAGTTTGGAACAGAGACTGAATGTGTACGCTGTCCCTGTAAGGTGTCAAAGTGTCCTTTGAAATGTAGAACCAGGCTTGCCATTTGTGCTTGCCATCTGGTCAGGTGTGAAAGTCATAGGGATCTGTTCCCAGCTCAACCATTTGAGTTTAATCAATGAATCAGAAATATTTTTTCTATACAGGAGCTTGTTCCACCAGACTGGGATCAGGGCAGAAAAGGTCCAGGCCCTGGTTGAGGCTAGTCGGAAATCCTTGGAGCCGGGGACAACCAGTAAATGTTGGTTGATTGAGCGCTGACTGATTCTGGGGTGTTTGCTACTCCTCCCAATTTGGAATTGTGTGCAGATTTAATTAGTAGACCCTCTATCCTCTATCCTCATCCAGATCATTTGCAAAAATATTGAAAAGTACCAAGCCCAGAACCAAGCACTTTGGCACCCCACTGGATACCTCCCTTCAATCAGATGAAATGCCATTGACAACTACTTTTTGGGTGTGCTGTCCAACCAGTTCCCTATCCATCTAACTGTCCTAGAGTCCAGTCTGCAGCCACCCAGTTTATCCATCAGAATGTCAAGGGGAACCCTGTCAGATGCTGAAATCCAGGTAAACAACATTGATGGCATTCCTACGAGCCAATAAACTTGTCATTCAAAGAAGGAAATGAAGACCTGTTGGGGACAAATCTGTGCTGACTTCCCTGGATCACCAAGATGTCCTTCAGATGCCAGCAGATTTACTCCTTTAAAATCTGCTTCAGTATCTTCTCGGGGACAAAGGTCAGACTGACTGGCCTGTAGTTTTCTGAGTCATCCTTCCTCCCTTTTTTTTTTTTGAAGATTGGGATGGCACATCTCTTGCCTCCAAGATGTCTCGAAAATGATGGACAAATGTTCTGCAAGCTCTCTGGAAAGTTCTTTGAGAACTCTTGGGTGCATGCCATCTGGCCTGGGGTATCTGTACTCATCCAGTGCAGCCAGGTGTCTCTGAACAACCTTTCTGTTCATTTCAACCAGCAGCCCGGATGCTGTACCTTACCTGCTACCATTTCTAGATGAGCCTGTTTTTTCATCAGGAAAGAATACTTGGAAGTATTATTGCAACTCTACAGGAAAATTGTTTTTAAATGCCCTTTTCCATGGTTCATGGGTACAAATATGGGTAGTGCAAGTGAACTGTGTTTTCCTGTACTTGCACAAATTATTAACATCTGCAGCAAGGGCTTTCCCCCAGTTGGTGGAGTCAGCATATACTCTCATTGTGGGGTGCATGCAGGTCCCCAGTTCAGATGTCAACAGTAGGCGAGCAAAAAAGAACAGAACTAATTCCTGCTGCTTATATTGCTGCAGTTTTTAAAAATCTGAAGAGCCTTACAGGTAACATGAGGCAGAAGTGAATGGATTTTTCAGGGCTTGCATGGTTCTGCTAGAATATTTCCCAGGTGTGCGGGGGAGAAGCTTGGTGCAGGGCTAGTCTTTTTTTTTTTACTAAACTTTTTTATTATTTCAGTACAATACAGTAACAAGAAATCACATAAAGATTACATAAAATAAGGTAGCATAACTCTGAAAATATTATTCTGACAGTTATGGTGGCTTATTTCCTATTATTTCTTAAATTTTAAGGAACTGTTGGTGCAACTCAAAAATAAAGTAACTTCTGGTATTGCTTGTTTTTAGGAATAATTCCTCCCTCTGTGAGGTAATTGACCACAGGAAACCAGATTGCTTGAAATGATTTCTGGTAATTACTAGTATTCCAGTTTGATTGTTTGCTTGTTATTTTTCCATTAATAAAGTGTTCCCAGATTTTATTTTGCCAACAAGACAAGGTGGGAATGGTTTTTTCCTTCCATTTCTGAGCAAGGGTTATTCTAACTATTGCAAGCAACATAGATTTATTGAAATGAATGTATTACTTTTACAGGGTTTTGTGTATGAGTCCAGCAAAACAGTCTCGGGTAAAGCAAGTAAATTGTATCCTGTTATGATGTAAATTTGTTGTAGAATTTGAGTCCAGAACTGTTGTATGAATGGGCAAGACCACCAGCGGTGTAGAAAATTGCCTGTGTGGCCACAATTTTTCCAACAAAGTTTGTTAATTTTGGGATTTACTTTGTTTAGACGTGCCAGAGTTAACTACCATTGGTTCAGGGCTAGTCTTTAGGAGCTAAGAATGACTCTTAAAGAATTACTTAAACAGTTTTCAGTAGCTTGCTCTCATTTAATTTGTGTTTTAGAAAGTGACTGTTCAGACTGTGGGGGGAAATTGCTTTGTGCTTGCCCCTCTCTCTTCCATGCTGGGAAGCTAGTCACTTAGAAGGGGGCTACTCCCCCTACCCTGGCATGTTACCAGATTTGTTCTGTCCTAGAAACAGAACATGGACAGGGAAGAGAGCCAGAAGTGAAGCCATTAGCTAATCTGTGAAGAGTAAAATCCTGTGAATTAACTTTTTCTAAAGAAGGCCAGAGTAGATCTTTTTGCTGTCTTTTCCTGGTTATTCTAGGAGATACATGAGCTATTCTGCAGCAATTGGCAAACAATTGATAACTCACAACTACCTACAATACACCTTTTAAATATTGAATATTGCATTAAACTCAATATCCAAATCTGCTGGTAGTCCTAAATGTTATAATTGTCAATGTTAACGGTGAATGATATTTTCAGTCCAAAGAATAAACTTTCTTTTGTGTTAAATTTGTAATCTGCTTTGAGTCTCAGTGAGACAAGTGAACTATAAATAAAGTGAAATAAATAACTATAAAAACTACTTCTATTGAACTTTTTCTCTCTACTTCAACAATATATGTGTTTACAGTGCAAGAGTCTCTTTCTAGTATTGGGTGTGTTTGCAATGTTTGAACAAAACTAATTTGTACTTTTCAATTTCAAAAATTTGGCAAAGAGTACAGTGTTATATTCTGACAAAGCTATAAATGATGCATTCTCTGTTCTTAAAGCAGTAAAATGAGCTTAGGTTTGATAAGAGGACAATATATTTCAGCCACCTCCTGATTTCTGTGTGTTTCTGAGGGGGGAGAAGGCTGCTTTTTTCCAAGTCTTCAAAACTTCTGTAAAATTTACAACTCTAGGAAACATGATATTTGTATTCCATCTTCATAAAGGAAAGAAACACTCTTGACTGCAGCATTAATAGCTCGTAGAGGAGTAAACAGGTGAACACTAGATCAGAGGTGTCAAACTCATTTGTTACAAGGGCTGGATCTGACAGAAACATCACTTTGTTGGGCTGGGCCATGTGTACTATAAAATATAACACGTGGTACCAGAGATATAAACTTTATAAAGGTGATTTCAGATGTTGAATGGCAATAGTGGGTGAATAACAATAGAAGGCTTGATTGGATTAGGTGTGATATTCAGAGGGATAGTAGGCATGGAGATATCAGCACTGATAATGAGACAAGAAACCTAGGCCTCAATTCAGTCCAGGAGGATGCCAAGAATAAATAGATATAAGTCTGAGATTAGAAACCACAATATTCAAAAACCATGTGGAGGGATATTTTAACCTTCCAGGACATTCAGTTGCTGACCTAAGAGTAGCAGTTCTCTTACAAAGGAATTTCAAAGGGAGATTAGAAAGGGAGACTGCTGAACTGGAACTGATAATAAAGCTCAAGACAATGAATCCTCCTAGACTGAACTGAGACCTAGGTTTCCTGTCTCATTGCCAACAGTATTGTCATTTTGCATCTGAAATCACTCTACTCTCCAAGATATAAGGACCAATGGATTCATGTTCTAGCTGTATTTGAAGAAGTGAGCAGTGACTTGCAGAAGCTCATACCATGCCACAAATTTTGTTAGTCCTTAAGGTGCTACTGGACTCTTGCTCCTTTCCACTAATAAAGACTTTAAGATGCACTGTTAAGTTTCTTCCTCCCCCCCCCTTCATCTGTTAGAGCTGGAGAGGGGGATCTCTCCAAGTGACATAATGTGTTGATTTCAAACTGGGCAAAATCCACTCAGTGATATTAATGATAATGAAACCATTGATATAAAGAAAGGCAGCCAGCGAGGTTGGAGTGGAGAGAGGGAGATGTGTTGAACTGGAACATAAGCCCAGAGAAATCTAATCCATTTATGCTCCTGTTAAACTACTGCTAACCAATCAATACTCCCTCTAAGCTGCAGAGTCTTGTGAGCAAAAATTCTACTTTGTGAGCTACTGGCATTAAAGTTATGAGTAAGCGATTTGGCTACTGAATAAATTAGTTTGCTGTGGAGCCATCCTTCCTGAGCTAAGACAAAAATGTATGAGCCAGAGGCTAAAAAACTGTGAGCTATCTCACACTAACTCAGCTTAGAGGGAACACTGCAACCAATATATTTATTATCGGTTTTTAACCCCAGTTTAATCTGTTTATCTATTTAATGTGGTATTTTGATTTTTTGCAGCTTGTTGATGCAAATTTATTTTCTCTTTAAATTGTTTGTAATTGTATAATAAAATAATTTTAAGAAAAAGGGAAAAAAATCTAATCCGTAAAAACTTTTCAGAATAAGCCCAAATAATTTCCTTTTCATTCTCCTTTCCCCTTATCCCAACGCATCTCTTTGCTGCACCTCTTCCTTTTAATGTGTGTGTGTGATCACATCTCAGAGTAAACAGCAGTAGGGCGATCTCAATGTAAATTGTGCTTCTCTGAAGAATCTCCTCTCCCTTCCTCTGAAGAAGTGTGCATGCACACGGAAGTTTATATGTGGAATAAAACTTTGTTGATCCTAAAAGGTGCCATGGGACTCCAGCTTCGTTTTCTCTCTCTTTCCCTCACCTTCCCTTCCTCCCTAAAGGAGGAGGAATGGGGAGGAGACCTTAGTGGGCAGAAGGGAGGTTTGGCTTTTGTCTCTTGTGTGATTGAAGGAGCTGGGCGAAAGTAAACTGCAACATAGCAGCAGCCCTGGAAGAAGAAGAAAAAGAGACTGGATTTATACCCTGCCCTTCACTACCTGAAGGAGTCTCAAAGTGGCTTACAATCTCCTTTCCCCTCCCCACAACAGACACCCTGTGAGGTAGGTGGGGCTGAGAGAGCTCTGAGAGAACAGCTCTGAAAGAACTTGTAACTGACCCAAGGTCACACCAGCAGCTAGATGTGGAAGAGTGGGGAATCAAACCCGGTTCTCCCAGATTAGAGTCCACGTTCCTAACCACTACACCAAACTGGCTCTGGAGAAGGAAGCAGGAGAGAGCTGGGCCAAAGCAAGCTATGATGCAGCAGCAGCCCTGGAGAAGGAAGCAAGAGAGAGTGATTGAGGGAGCCAGGTGAAAGAGAGCTGCAACACAGCAGCAGCTTCAGCAAAGAAAGCAGGAGAGAGCCAGTTGCTTGTGGGCCAGATATGAGCCTTGCTGGGGCCGGTTCCAGCCCACAGGCCATGTGTTTGGACACCCCTGCTTAGACGGTAATGAATGTAGATTACAAGGGCTTTTTCTACTTGGTACATTAAAAAAAGTACTGCCCTGCATAATCTGGCTGAGGGTTCAGACACCATGATGGGATGGTTAAAGAACAGTAGAGACTGAACCTGATAAAAACGGAGGTTTTGTGGAATACTGAGGCAAGTTCAAGGTTTTGGTATTGACTTTCAAGTCTTTGAGTGGTCTGTCACTTGCATATCTTCAGGACAGCCTCTTTTGGCATATCCCTCAGAGAGCGTTACATTCCACTGAGAACAATTTACTGGTGATCCCCGGCCCTAAAGGTATCCAGCTGTCCTTGATCAGAACCAGAGCTTTGTTGGCCCTGGCTCCAACCTGGTGGGACTCTCTGCCAAATACCACCAGGGCCCTGTGGGACTTAATGCAATTCCACAGGGCCTGTAAAGCAGAGATGTTCCTCCAGGCTTTCAGCTGAGGATAGCAACGGTTCATCATGGTTGGCACCCTCTTCTTCTTTTTCCATCTTTGTACTTCAGTCCCCTCCTCGCCCTGCCAACAAGATGGCAACACAGTCCGGACAAAGAAAATTATTGATGTCATCTGAGATTATGTAATTGACATAGATTGTATTAATTGTAAAACTGTTGCAATTATTGCGCATCACCCAGAGCCTTGTGTGTGCAGGGACTGGGCGATTCACAAATCTAAAGTAATCAATCAATTGTGCAGAGGGTGGGTTAATGAATGAAGTAGGTGATCAGCATCCTGACCTTTTATAGAGATAATGCTGAGCAACCTCTAGCTTCACAAATCATAGCCTGACACTTCAGTACCTATCTTTCCAGTCGTAAGGGCTAGAAATTTGGTATTGTTAAAGGCCGTAACTATCAAGATGCTCAGTCATCCGAGTGTGACCTTTTTGTTTGTGTGGACAAGCACAGTGGACATGTTTCAGATAGTATTAAGTTCAGTGATTTAAATAATACTCTGTTTGTATTCTGGAAGTCAGCTTTATGTTGCTGGTGTGCTGTATCTCTATTCTGCTCACTTTGACCAGCCTGCACACAGATCATGCCAGAACGTTCCCAACTAACTCTAAGCCTACACAGGTTTTTCAGAGTGTGACCATTTCTTCTGATTTTCAGTGTGGTCCTGGGTGCATTTACTTGAGAGTAAGATGTAATTTCAGCAACAGTAGTGTGCATGGAATGCAGCCTTTGTGGTTCTAGGCATTCAGCTTGGGGACTGCATAGATTGCATTCCTTGGAATCTGTTATTATAAGATAATTGCAAGTTCTCAGGAAGTCACTTCTGAAAGGTATTATTTGCTGTTTCCTGATGATAAATGACTTTACAAGAGAATTTTGTATGGCATCTATAACTTCATCCAAATGGGTTTATCAGAATTAGGAACCTCCATCTTCTTTTTCCAGGTCCAGTTCAGGGATCCAGCTTTGGAACAGAGATTTGGTTCAGTTTTCATGGAGACCCTGTATGCAATCCATTCTCAAAGAAGCATCATTTAAAGTTCTTTAAAGCATCATTCATCACTGCTTTGCTGAGCCACCGAATGCGCTGCCTAAATTTCTCCTCCCTATCACTTCTGTGCTGGATGTTATTCCCTTGCTGATGCTTCTCTTGACGCACTTCTTAATGCATTCTTTAATTGCCCTCTCTGAAGTTGGGAATGGAAATGATTGCAGCTTGTCCTCTGAAACGTGGTACTTGTACTTGGCATGGTGCTTTTTTTCAAGCACTTGCTTTTGCGTTATGTTGTTCTCGAATTGATCTTATCAAATGATGGAGCCAAACAGGTCTAGTCAGTCGTACTGTTAAGGCACTTAGCAAAAAAGACGAGTCTGAATTCTAACCACATCTTCAGAAGGATAATAGTGCTTAATGGAAAATGTTCAGCACTGTTCTGCAGAGTTCTTACAAGATGCCAGGAGTTCATTCATTTGTATGAATTACAAGACGGTATACAAAAAACTATACAAAGCTGGCTTTGCCAGTGGCCTGTAGAGTACTCATTTAAATTTAAAAATACTGAGTTTTAAAATCAAGTTGCTGGGGGAGGCAACTGGTCCATCCTGTCTTGGGACCCAGTCCAGTGATATACATGGAAATGTTGTGCATACTGTAGTTTTTACAAATACGACTTTGCTAAATATGGTCTGCATGTTGTATATATGAACCTATGAATTAGGGTGGATGGTTTTTAAAAACTTCAGATTGAAAGGATACATTTTGGCAGTCCTGCTTTTGAGCTTACAATTAAAAACCCATAGTATTAAAACACAGACCATTGGACATAAGCAGCATAAAAACCCACCCATAAAACAGAAGCTGATAAGATAAACCTCTTGATTAGTTGCCTGAGTAAAAAGAGGTGACTTAGCTTGGTGCTTAAAAGGAAGTAAAGTGGCAACAGATGAGCCAGAGAGTGAGGTGAGGTTCCACCATAGAAAATTTTCTGTCTCTAATTGCTATCTGCCTCCTCTCTGAAGGGCTGGGTTGTTTTTTTTTTTTACAGAGATCAGCACTTGAGAGGCAGCTCTTACTGGGCTGGATAGTATAGGAGGTGATGTTTCTTTGGGTATCCTGGCCACAATCTGTTTATGTCTTTAAAGATAAGAACCAGCACTTTGGATTATGCCTGGAAACAGATGAGTAGCAAGTACAGATCTTTCAGCAGAGGATGACACAGTCCCTTTAAATAACACCTGACGGTAGCCTGGCTGGCATGGCTGTTGGACTTTCTGAAGCATTTTCAAAGGCGTGCTGTGTAGGACGCATTACAGTGGTGTATGGGAAGCTGTTTTGGGAAGCAAGAGTAATTATTCGATGATTGAGCTTGTACCAGGCCTAGGCTAGCCTGATCTTCTCAGATCTCAGAAGCTAGGCAACGTTGTCCCTGCCTAGTAGTTGGTTGGATGGAAACCTCCAAGGAATACCAGGGTTGCGATGCAGGCAATGGCAAACCACCTCTGAATGTCTCCTGTCTTGAAAACCCTATGGGGTCACCATAAGTCAGCTGTGACTTGCTGGCAAAAACAGCAGCAGCAGCAAAAACAGGCCTAGTGCCATCTTCAGGACCGGTTCACGTGTTACAAAGCCCTTGTGTTTGGACAGCACAAGGACTTTGCATCAGGTATTTAGTGGGAGTTCGTGCCTCCTGATGTGCCCTTTTCTCCTCACGACTGTGGAGCACAAGCAGAAGGGGCTTCAGCCTCTCCCTTGTGCCGATTTGTCTTCGGCCTGATCTGAAAAAGAACAGATTGGATTTATACCCCGCCCTTCACTCGGCGTCTCAGAGCGACTTACAAGCTCCTTCCCCTCCCCACAACAGACACCCTGTGAGGTGGGCGGGGCTAAGAGAACTCTTGACACAAACTCCTATTTTTCAAGAACAGCTGTGCCAGAACTATGGCTTGGCCAAGGTCATCCAGCAGGTGCAAGTAGAGGAGTGGGGAATCAAACCCGGTTCTCCTAGACTAGAGTCCGCGCACTTAACCGCTACGTCAAACTGGCTCCGCATCTAGCATTTGCTCCGCTGTCTTACCAAACCCACACTGGAACAGAAATTCCCATCTACATTGCATGCCACTTTCACTTTGATTGAATGTCACATTTTATGGCAGTGTCCAGACTGCATGCTGCTTTCACTTTGCTTGATCTCTGGTTTAGTGGTGGTTGTCTGCATAGATTTATGGCCGTTTTATGGCCATTCGGGGGTAACTCTGCGGTCAGTAGAGTGTTGGCCCAGGGTAGTTGAATGTGGTTTTGAACTGCATCTTTTTCTGTTCCAGTGTGGGTTTGGTAAAACAACTGAGCAAATGCTAAATGCAGATTCCTCAAACGGCCCTGTGAAGCTGCTGTTGGCTCCATTATGAAATCTGAATGCAACCACTTAAGTAACAGCATTTTCACAACAGAGTCCAGAGCAACCCCGCCGGACAGTTTAAGGAAGCAAAAAATGGCATGGGTTTCTGTGAGAAAACTACAGGTAGCTAACAAAAACAGGTAAAAGCAGCAAAAGACAGCAGCTTCTGCTGTCTCTTTCAGTCTGTGGTTACGGCTGAACATTGGTGTAGTAGTCTGATACAGCAGTGCCGGGTAACAGTTGGGCAAGATGATGAAAGCTGGTTTCTTTTGTGGGACATCCTGCAAATTCATCCATTGGGATAGAAGAAGAGGAGATTGGATTTATACCCTGCCCTTCACTACCCAAAGGAGTTTCAGAGCGGCTTACAGTCTTCTTTCCTTTTCCCTCACAGACACTCTGTGAGGTAGGTGGGGCTGAGACAGATCTTTTGAGAACAGCTCTTGAGAGAACTTGTGACTGACCCAAGGTCCCACCAGCAACTGCATGTGAAGGAGTGGGGAATCAAACCCAGTTCTCCCAGATTAGAGTCTGTGCTCCTAACCACTACGCCAAACTGGATAGTATATTGGGATGCAGTACCTTGCTTCACATCTGGTCTCTGGTGATAGAGGTGCTAGTAAGAAGGGCCTCTATGTTAAGGGCACTCATCTGCTTTTGGGCACACCAGCCCTTGGAGGATTTATGCAGATGTGTCTCACAGTGAAATCCTACTGTTGCAGCAGTTTCTCTTTCACTGCGAGGAGGCAAAAAAGTCTTTTGGCCTTTCAATCTGGCTCTGAGAAGGACGAAAACCTTACTGTTCTTACTAGGGTCTTGAACATTGGCTTTTAGGAAAGGGGAGTGTGTTGCAGGATCCCTTTTTTGCATTACATATGCCTAATGATGTACACACATAGGAGAGGTCGCATTAGCCTGGAACCTTTATAGGGATGAGTTAAGTGTTAAGAAGCTGGACTGCAGTGCTTTTTTTTTTTTTGGTATCTTTGCAAGCGAAGAAGATGGGGACAAAACCAGAATTTGTTGGCTCTGCCTACTATTGACTGTCCTGTTGTCTGCCATACCAGCTGTGACTGATACGGTAAAACCCATTGTATTCATAATGTGTTCTGCTGGTTAACGCTATGACTCAGAGATTAGTGTGACATAATCCAGCAACCTACCTGGCGTGTGTGCTCTGAGCTCATGCATTCATGTAGGGAAGGGTCTGTTTCAGATGAAACATGAGTTGAGGATTCTCCATATGCCAAGTGAAACACACAGCTCCCTAAAAATGGCAAGAGAAAGGAAAACTGTCATCACAGTCACTTATTTTTACAGTGCTGGTGGAAAGTGCCAACAAGTCACAGCTGACTTACAGCGACCCCCGTAGAATTTTTGAGGCAAGAGATGAATGGAGGTGGCTTGACATTGCTTGCCTCTGTAGCAGTCCTGAACTTCCTTGGTGGGTCTCCCATCCAAGTACTACCCCAGGTCAGCCCCTGCTTAGTGTCTAAGATCAGATAACATTGAGCTAGGCTGGACCTTCCAGATCAGGGCAGTTTAATGACAGGGTAGTTTAGTGAGGTCAATGTAAGCCAAATTGTGGCAGTATTACCTAGTTGAAACTTGATTTGGGTGGGTAGCTGTGTTGGTCTGAAGCAGAAGAACAATGTTTGAGTCCGGTGGCACTTTTAAGATCAACAAAGTTTTATTCTAAGTATACTCAGAAGTTTATACCCAGAAAAGCTTATACCTAGAAAAAAACCTTTTGTTGGTCTTAAAGGTGCCACTGGACTAAGACTTTGTTCTAGTCGAAATGTGCAAATTCTCCTTGAACAAGGAATATACGCATCCCATCTTGTGGCTGTCTGATGTAAAATGCAATATAAATATATGAGGATAGGATTATAATCCAGATCTATACTCCTACATTACTGTAATGGCTTTATACAACCTACATCAGTATGTCGTAAGGTCTTCCCAGAGTCAGAAGGGATGTGCAGAACCTGTTGAAACTAGATGAGAAGGTTCTTCTCCTCAGGAAGGTGTTGTCAATGTTGCTATGTATATTAGTTTAACTATGATAATATCTTGGAGACAATAGCTCCGCTCTACATTCTTTTGCTTGATGGCTGGTAAATAGAAACTACAAAGAATAGGTAGAATTCCCAATGTTTGTCTTTGTTAGCAAATATGTACATTTCAGTAATTGGGGAAGCTAACAAGGAGGTTCTGTTGGACAACCATAGTGGAGCAATGCATGAATAGTTCCCCCCCCATAACTTCAGGATAATGGCTAAAATGTATGTGGGATCAATGAGACGAAGAAAAACTGTCTGAAGGGATAGTGCAAGGGCGCCTAAGCAGAAACTGATTTTTGAAAAGGCTTCTAAAGGCTGATTTTTGCAGGGAAGATGCTTAAACTGCTTACCTAATCTTGCCAGTATATAGATTACAACTGTGCTCCTCATATTATATGTGTGCATGCGCTCAGATGTAGTAGATGTTTCCACGTAGCATGAATATTTTAGCTATGCTGATGAGGCTGATAAGGTGGATTTTTCCAAACTATTTTCTGGGGATTGCATCTTTTTGAAGAAGAAGAAGAGGGAAACTTCTTTCCCTTTCCCTCCCCACAACAGACACTCTGTGAAGTAGGTGTGGCTGAGAGAGCTCTGACAGAAACTGCTCTTTTTCCAGAACAGCTGTGCCAGAACTATGGCTTGCCCAAGGTCATCCAGGAGCTGCAAGTGGAGGAGTGGGGAACCAAACCCGGTTCTCCCAGATTAGAGTCCGTGCACTTAACCACTACACCAAACTGGCTCTGTATGTTCATGAAGCAGAAGCCTACTTGGTGGTAGAATATGTTCCTTACTTTTTCTCTCCATGCCATTTTCTTCCTGAAAATCTTCTCTAAAACTGCTTTCATACAAACCATCCTGGGGAAAAGATGCAGGTACATGTAACCCAGCCTCTGACTATAGTATCTCTCTCGGACAAGAAAGCAAAAAAAAAAAAAATCTTTTTGCTATATTCATGGTTGCAATCTAGCACTGCAGTATGTACAAACTAAGCGCTTAATTAAGCTTGCCTCTTTAACTGCTTTTCAAAAAGGTTTACAGGGTGGTGGTGGTTCTAAAATGATATTTCTGAGAAATAACTTGGCACATAGAATTATCAGAACAATAAACTTCAAACCAACGTTTACAACAAATACAGATTTTGCCTGAATACAATTAATAACAATTAGGGATTGGCATGAAACAGGAAAATGCAATTCGTTTTGTGGTTCTTGGCTGAACCACGAACTGGGAGAACATAAGAACATAAGAGAAGCCAATGTTGAATCGGGCCAATGGCCCATCCAGTCCAACACTCTGTCACACAGTGGCCAAAAATATCAGGTCCACTAGAAGGCCTCCCACTGTTGCTTCCCCAAACATCACAAATACAGAGCATCACTTGCCCCAGACTGAGAGTTCTTATCTATACCTTGTAGCTAATAGCCACTGATGGACCTCTGCTCCATGAAACGAAGTGGTTTGTGCAGTTCGTGTCCCACAAACCATGTTGAAAGGGACTGCAGTTGCTTTAAACGGGGTTTGCAGGAAACCTAAAAAACAGCTTAGCTGTCTGTTTTGGTCTGTCTTGTGCAGTCCCTTTAAAGTTTAAAGGAACCACAAAATGGTGTGAAAAGCAGCTGCACAGCAGGGAGGCACTCCCTGTTGCACAGCTCTTTCAGACTGTCTCTAGCAGTCCCTTTAAACTTTAAAGGACTGCAGAATGCAGCCTGACAGAGCTGTGCAGCAGGAGCATGTCCCTGCCATGCAGCTATTTTTTGGGCTGTCTTGTGCAGTCTTTTTAATGATTAAAAGGACCGCACAAGACAGCCCAAGATAGCTGAGTGGTGGGGAGACTCCCCTTCACTCAGCTGTTTTTGTGGGGGAGAGAAAATGGGTTTAAAGTGACTTGGGGTCCCTTTAACCCCCTCCCTCCCGCTCTCTCCTCCATCCATGAACTGCTCTAAAAGTTTGTGGAAGTTCATGACAGTGAACCTGTCACAAACTTCTGTTCCCAAGCCCTGAAAAAGGCAAAATTCAACACAAATTTTCCTTTGTGGTTTGATTCATGTCCATCCCTGATAACAACCAACCAAACAGTCCTCAAATCATCAAAATGTTGGCCTTTCTGAAGGGATGTAATCTTTATCATTAGACAAATTTCATTTATTTTGTTCACCCAATCTTGGATTTTTGGAATTTCACCCTTTTTGTCTAAAATCAAGTGTAGAATGTTCCACAAACTCTTAAAAGCTGTTTTACTGTTTCTCTCAATGTTGAGTTGACTGTAAGATGGATTTGTCCTGGGGACTCCAGCGTGGAGTAATGTGGAAACAATGAGGGCTTATTTAAACACTTCTTTTGAAAAGTTAAAGGAATGAATAAGCATCACTGGTGGTATGTAAGTAACATATAGCCGTTCTTATCATTAAAACAAATTGTCCAAATCCCATCCCCAAGTCACTGTTCTAGCATTAAGGGTAAGAACAAATACTTTGCCTTGCTCAGGCAGTTCTATGGCTTGTTTTATGTTGCTAGGAGACATAATTGATTACAGCATTTGTTGGCAAGACAGAGTTAAGTAACTTCACAGAAGTGTTCCCTTGAACTAAAACTTGCTGACTGACCATCTGAAAAACTGGATAGAGCTTTGAAGTGGTACTTTGTGCCCACAAGCTGAGAATTCAAGTCCTCTGTTTGCAATAACTAATGGCTTTTGTTGCCGACTGAATTACAAAGGAACTTATTGTAGAATGTAGTGTCTAGCTACCATGTGTGAATATTTCAAATTAGCACCTGAGTGTTTTTTGTTTTATGTCTTTATATGCATGTGTTCCTTCCAATGCATAATCATATTGTTGTACACAGAGAAGGGAACAGATTCTTTCGTCTCCTGTGGGGGGGTACCAAGGCACTCACCGACACTTTTCCTGGTGCCTGCCTAGTGTTTTTAGAAGTGGGTAGGGCTTTTGCCCTGCAGGCTCTGGTTTGGCCATTACAGAGCTTATTGGCTATGCAGGTTCAAAAACTCATTGCTTTTGGTAGCAGTTGCCACCATGTCACAAGGACCTTCACAGTGTGACTGATTGTAAGCTTCACCATCCTGTGACTGGCTTCACCTTCTGAGGCAGCCATTTTGTGGCTGTGCTCACCACACTGTCAGAATCCTGAAGCCCACAGACTCAAAAAGCTTGAGGACTTCTGTACTACAGAATAATTGTTTTGCAGTTTGAAAAAACTCAAAAAATTACAAAAATGTTTTTACTTGTTTCCCAAAGGCTTCTTAGGAGGATCTTTAGAAATGCCACAAAAACTCTGAATATTATGGCCATCCAATCATACTACAAGTTGTGGGAGCGCTGATATGAGAACCTTCCTAGCTCTCAATATGCTAGGTGTTCTGCAGACCCAAGATATAAAGGACTATAAAGGTCAAACGTAGCACTTTAAACTGAACCAAGAAACAAGGAATCCGTTCAGGACTTGTTTTATGTGGTCTCAGCCTGCACCCATTAAACCTCTTTTGAACTTCTTATCAGTTTAATAGTTGGACACAGGAAGCTGGGTCTGTCAGTGTTAATACTGTGGCTCTCGGTGGTCTTAACTGAAGTCTTTGCCTTCAACTGTTCCTGCTGTTTTAACTGGAAATGCTGGGGGCTGAATCTGTGATCTTCTGCATGCATTTGGTGCTCTATTACTGAGCTACAGTCCCTCCCTAATTGAAGCATCTAAACACTCTTTAAAGGTAGCTTCATGTACAACATGTTATAGTGGTCAAAATGTCAGATGAGGATGAGGCAGATCCAGGCTTGAATCCCCACTCTTTTATGGCAGCTTGCTGGGTGTCTGTGAATTGGTGACACTCAGCATAGCTCGCTTCACAGGGTAGTGGTTGGTAGGATAAAATAAAGGAAAAGGAGTCTTTAAGCTCTGTTGGGTCCCCATCAGAGAGGAAAGCAGAGTATAACTAATAAAAAATTTAAAACAGTATATAGTAATCCAGTCTAGATGGGTGAATCCTTGTGCTCCACATTGCCACCTGCTGGCTAACTACCCCAGACAATGGTATTGATTCGTACAGTAACTTCCCTTTGTGATTTCAAGCCTAAGAAGCTCATAATATAAATAATGGCACCCAGAATAAGTTTTTTGTTGCCTTTGGAGAAGAGCACTTATAGATGATGAATGTACTGTTGGTTGCAGATTGTTGAGTTGCCCTTTCTGAAACTGCAGGACCTTTCCCACTGTTTCTCTGTTTTTCTCCCAAAGCCAATTTCTATCCCCAGATTAGGCCTAAATAGGTCCAGAAAATCCTTCTGATCCAAATTCTAGAGGGGCTATAACTCAGTGGTAGAGCTTTGGATGCAGACATGGTCATCATGAGTGAAAGAACATACCATAACAGGTATTAGGAAAGACCTGTCTTTGCCTGTGACATAGGAAGTAGCTGCTGCTAAAAGATAATATGGAACTCAATGGAAAAGTTGCAAAGGCCTAGGAAAAAGCAGAAAATTTGGGGTAGAAAGGGTCCCCTTGCCCCAAGAACATCTTCCCCTCCCAATGGAAAAATACATCATTTTGATGAATTCTGGGTGGGGGAGGGAATCCTATGAAATATTTTTTTCTTTTGAAATAAGTGAAATGTTTTTAAAGGCAAGATTTGTAGTCCCTTTGTGGGGTGTACAACTAATTTCTGTATAAGACAATCTATAGCATGTATGTCTGGTAGCCTTTCTTTCCCAAGCGCCCCTCCCCCAATCAGCTGGCTCATGGTGCAGGGTGAGGCTTGGAGGAGGAAGCCTTTGTGTTCTAAGCCTCTGCCGGCACCAGGCTGATGAGGCTTGGAGATGAAAATGACAATGCTGATCATACATGTCAGCATTGAGTAACAATTATCAGTAATGCTCCAGAGTATTTTGGAGGGGACTAGGAATGATCAGAGCTGCAGATTCCAAGGTCTGAATGTTCTGTGGAAGTCCTCCACCCTGTTAGCAAACATAGACTGCAGACATTGAATTTCACCTATCCATTGTGTTGGCATAATTTGATTGTTACAAGCAGTGGTGTAAGATCAGTTCAAGCTTATGATAGGCAGACCTGGAAGAGAAAAAAAGAGACAGCATTTCCCCCTTATGATCAACCTGTCACCAAGGTGTCAGTGCACTTGTGATGCACTCCCAGTCCTAGCCGGGAGCAGACAGAGCCAAGCCACTTGGCCCAGACTCATCAGTCATGGCAGTTTGTATTAGCTCACCAGCTGTCTCCACCTGCATTGCTTCCAGTTTGGAGGATGATGCAGTGGGTGAGGTAATGCTCACTGTCAGCCCCACTGAGCTGAGTGGGCCTGCAGTGCTGGCTTGTAGCACAGTAGGGGGGTCGCCCTGCTCAATTTGCTTCAGGGCTGTTTCCACGTCCCAGTCTGCTCCAGGGGGAAAGCCATGCAAAGGGGACTATTAGGAAGGGAATTGAAAACAAATCAGCCAGTATCATCATGCCCCTGTATAAATCATTGGTGCGACCTCATTTGGAATACTGTGTACAGTTCTGGTCACCACATCTCAAAAAGGATATTATAGCATTGGAAAAAGTGCAGAGAAGGGCAACTAGAATGATAAAAGGGTTGGAACACCTTCCCTATGAAGAAAGGTTAAAACGCTTGGGGCTCTTCAGCTTGGAGAAACGACGGCTGAGGGTGACATGATCGAGGTTTATAAGATTATGAATGGGATTGAGCAAGTTGAGAAAGAAGTACTTTTCTCCCTTTCTCACAATACAAGAACTCGTGGGCACTCAATGGAATTGCTGAGCAGTCAGGTTAGAACAGATAAAAGGAAATACTTCTTCACCCAAAGAGTGATTAACATATGGAATTCACTGCCACAGGAGGTGGTGGCACCTACAAGCATGGACAGTTTCAAGAGGGAATTAGATAAACATATGGAGCAGAAGTCCATCAGTGGCTATTAGCCACAGGGTATAGATGGGAATTCTCTGTCTGGGGCAGGTGATGCACTCTATTCTTGGTGCTGGAGGGGGCAGCAGTGGGAGGGCTTCTAGTGTCCTGGCCCCACTGCTGGACCTCCTGATAGCACGTGGTATTTTTGGCCACTGTGTGACAGAGTGTTGGACTAGATGGGCCATTGGCCTGATTCAACATTGGCTTCTCTTATGTTCTTATGTTCTTATGAGGATTCAGGCCTCACAATGAAATTTTGATACAGCGACAACTTCTCCCTATTGTGTATTTGTCTAATTGCTTTTGTTTGTTAAAGTTATGTAAACTTCCCCAGCACTATAGTAATACTTAAATATGGATGGGAAAAGGTTCTGATTCAAATTTCCCCAGAAAAACCCACTTCACTTGATCATCCTTTGGCCTTTTCTCTTAAAAACCAGGCTCCTCCTCCTTGTCCATATCTGTTCCTCTCCCAGCTATTTTCTATTCATTGAACTCTTTGTAACTTTCTGTTTCTAGAGAGAACATAAGAACATAAGAGAAGCCAATGTTGAATCAGGCCAATGGCCCATCTAGTCCAACACTCTGTCACACAGCGGCCAAAATATACCAGGTGCCATCAGGAGGTCCAGCAGTGGGGCCAGGGCACCAGAAGCCCTCCCACTGCTGCCCCCTCCAGCACCAAGAATAGAGTGCATCACCTGCCCCAGACTGAGAGTTCCCATCTATACCCTGTGGCTAATAGCCACTGCCAGATCCAGAGTGGGACATATCTAACAAGTCCCCGAGAGTCTTTTTCTTAAACCTTATGAATATATGGTCTTACACCTTATGAATATATGGTTTCATACTATAGAAATTACGAATTTATAATCCTTATTGCATTCAGAGCCTTCATTGAGCTATAATGTAACTTCATTTAAAACTTTTTAAAATAGTTTTTCTTTCCCTCAAAAAGCATTTTATTTTTAAAAAAATTGGTTTAAATTTTAAAAAATCCAACTTTTAAATTAAGCCATTGATTTTTATCTATCCTGCCTTTAGATATAAGCCAGTTACCCTTATTCTGATCTCTGTATGGAGTTAGTTACCCATTCATGGACTTCCAGAGGCCTTTTTGCTTTGTGCTAATTTATAACATGAAAAATGAGTTCTGAAAATCTGTAGTGTGCATATCCTTCTTTGTCTCAGAAACTTTGATATTCTGATTAGTGTGTTGAGTACTGAATTTTATTGAAGATGGGGCATGTGGCAGGATCCGTTTCCTGCACTGGGTATATCTGCTGTTTTTAAGATCATTGTACAAAACCAGAAAATAGGGTTGCACTTACCTGTAACCGCTGTTCATCATGTGGTCTTGTGTGCAGGCACACGTGGGTCTACATGATTGCAGGCCAGCCGTGGAGAGAAGCTTCCAAGCTTTTCTGAAAGCTTCTAGGCTCTAGGAATGCTTCCCATCTCTCTGTCTATAGAGATCCCTTTTCTAGCCCAAAAGGGTCATGTGACAGAGGCAGGGCCAGCACTCCTTCCCTCAGTTCCCTTTGCCGCAATGAGGAGGCCCCTGTATGGCAGCAGCCTGCAATGGGGAAATGAGGGAGGGAAGTGTGCCTGCACAGAAGACCACTCAATGAACAGCGTTTACAGGTAAGCGCAATCCTGTTTTCATCTTCATGGCTTCTGTGCAGTCTCATGTGGGAGAATAGCAAGCTCACGTGTCCTAGGAGGAGGGTGTGGGCTGATCAAGGGAAAACTGTAACACTGCTTTTCTCACTGCAGCTTCACTTCTGGAGTCACATTCATCAAGTAGTGTTTGATGAATGTAGAGGGAGTGGACCAAGTTGCAGATATCCTCCAGGGGAAGTCTGGCACAGAAAGCTGCCGAAGATGCCTGGTCCCTTGTTGGGTGAGCTTTCAGAAGTATAGGGCAAGGAACTTTGGCTTCGGTGTAAGCTGTTCTTATTGTAGTGACTACCCATCGAGAAAGTGACCGTGCTGATGCAGCTCTCCCTTTATTTGGTCCTTTAAAGCATATGAACAAGTTTCTATCCCTCCTGAATTCTTGTGTCCTTTTCAAATTAAAAAAGGAGCGCCCTTCTTACATCTAATGTGTGTTCTGATGGCGACCTCAGGGATAGAAAGAATACTGGGAGTGTAATGTCCTGATTGAGGTGGAATTGTGAGGCCACCTTAAGGAATCCTACACTAGGTCTGAGTACTACTTTGGATGGAATTTAATGAAGGGAGGGTCACAGTGTAGCACCTGTAGTTTACTCACTCTCCTAGTTGAAGTAATTGCTACCAGAAAGGTGGTTTTGTATGAGAAAAAAGACAAGTCAGCACTGGCCATGAGTTCAAAAAGTTTATACATCAACTTTGCAAGGACTAAGAACAAACTCCATTGTGGAGCTGGAGGTACAACAGGTGGAAACAAATTAAATAAACCTTTAAGAAACTTTTTGGACTCTGGAGCAGAGAGAATCAATTGACCCTTGACTGGGACATGAAAGGCTGAGATGGTAGCCAAATGAACCTTTATAGAAGAGTTCGCTAGACCCCCCCCTCCCCAACAAATAACCAAAGATTTTACTCAAACTACATGGTAGTGGGTCAAAGCCCTGCTCATTACTCCATTGTACAAATCTTTTCCATTTATAATTGCATGACATTTTTGTTGAGGATTTGCAGGAGTCAGTTATAATCTGTTTGACCTTCTCTGAAAACCCTTCTACTGTAAGATTAACCAGGCTTTCAGGTGTAATGACCCTACCCAAGGATGACACATAGGCCCTATGGAGGAGGTCTTGTTTGGGGGGCAATGACATATGCCTCCCTCGGACAAGTTTCTGTAGTGTAGGGAACCATGCCCTCCTGGGCCAGAAAGGGGCTAGGAGGATTCATGATGATCGGTCTGCCTTTATTTTGGGGAGGTTCCCAGTGGGGGAAACATAAAAAGGTGGACATGCCAATGCCCCTGGAAGGCATCCTTCAAGGAGACTATGCCCATGGCTGCTCTGGAGCAAAAGTGCCGGCATTTCTTGTTGTCTACTGATGTGATAGGTCTATCTTGGGTGTTCCCCATTTTATGAAAATTGGGGCCAAGTACTGGTCTGATACCAAGCACTCTCGATCTACGCTTGTGTCTCTGCTTAAAGTGTCCACTGCTGTGCTGCTTAGCCCTGTGATATGAACAGCTGTCAGCTGAACTCTGTGCCTTATTGTCCATTGCCATACACTTATGGCTTCTCTGCACAGTTGGAGAGATCCTGTGCCTCCCTGTTTGTTCAAGTAGAACTTTGCTGTGATGTCTATTTCTTGTCTGTTTCTATCAGAATGTGTCTTCCTCTGACGATCTCTGCAAAAGAAGTGAGAGCGAGTTTGAGACCTTTCAGTTCTAATAAGATAGTGAAAGGTAGATTTTTTTCTTAGTTCATGTTCCTTTTACTCTTGACCCCTGATAGTGAGCACCCTAACCTGTGAGTGACGCATCCATGAAGAGGTGGACATCATGGGATTAGGTCCCGAGTGCGATTCCCTTGAGGAGGTTCTTAGACCAGCAAAAAAGAGACCTTAACTATGGCTCTGGGACAGATTATTTCTTCCACTGCGGGTCATAGTAACTATTGAACCAATTCTGCAATGGCTTCATGTGAGTGAGTGTATGGGACCACTGCTGTGGTGGAAGCCATATAACCCAGTAATTTTTGTATATATTTGGCTGACTGGTATATGTTAGACATAAATTTCTTAACAAGTGCCACTGTAACTTTGACCTTATGCTTTTCCTTTGTGGGAGTCTAACAAAGCCCCAATGAAGTTGATTGAATGGGAGAGAAGCAGGATTTCTCCTGGTTTTTCAAAAACCCAAGTTATTGGGTCGTACGTAGGGCAAAATTCAAGCTCTCAATTTGCTTATCTGGAGAATAATCTATGAAGAGTCAAACATCCAGGTAGGGGTACACTGTACAACCCTGCAACCTCAAGTGAGTTATCATTTTTTTGCTACATATTTGGTAAATACGCTAGGTGCAGTTGCAAGCCCAAAGGGAGGCACTGTGTACTCATAGGTGGTACTCAAATAGTTAAATCTCAAGTATTTCTTACTTCTTTCATGTATCAAGATGTGGAAGTATACATCCTTTAAATCTAGTATGGCAAACCACACACTGGGCATTAACAAAGATATCACCCCTTGTATGGACAGCATCCTAATCGTCGGGAAGTTTAAATGCATGTTTAAGGACCTTAGGTCCAAGATGAGCCTCTTACCCCCTCCTTTTTTGTCAATGGATTATAGCCAGAGATTTTGCTGTCAACTTGTTCTTCCTAATCCTATCCAAAACCACATCGGTTCGGCTGAATAGGTCTTGACCTTCAAATGGGAGATCCTCTGTTTTCTCTCTTGTATCCAATGGAAGGGCTGAAGAGCATAACCATGAATACCTTTGAATGACAGTGCCAAAGGCCACAGCCCTGCTATTTCAGTCAGCTCCATGTCTTGCAATACTGAGCTATTGTTTTCGCAATTTTTGTTCCTCTGCAATGAGGACTCTTGCTACACTCTGTTTCTCAACTGGTAGCAATTCTAGAAATGGTAACATTTCCCCCCATAATAACTTTGATAATGGCCCAAGACCACAGTAAAATTAGCCACCCTTAGTCCCATAGCCCCTGAAAAGTAGATCTTCCTCCCCAGTAGGATAAGCTGTCTGTCCTCCTTATCAAGGGCGGGGGGATGAATGGCTTCCTGCTCTTCCCTTGTCTGGTAGTAGCTCTGAGACTATGGAATTTGCTTGAGGGTGTCGGAATAGGAAGTCACAGCCACACTAGATTTAGAGGATGTATATTTACACATCTTGATGCATGAAAGAAGTAAGAAATGCTTGGGATTTAACTATTTGAGTACCACCTATGAGTACTCTAGCTTCTTTGATGATGCTGGTGCTGATGCTGGTTTTACCCAGATGGTTAAAGCTATATCCTGAATCCCTTACAATAATGGGATTGCTACTGGACCAGAATCAGGACTATATAGGATTTTCATTATCGAGTTGGACAGTTGTGGTTCCAAAGCATTGAATTCTAGCCTAAGGGCTTTCGCCATTTGAATTAACTGCTCTGAACACATCTTCAGGTCCTCTGTTGGCCAGGGAGCTGATGGGCCAGCTACTATATCATCTGGCCATGGCATCAAAGCGCTCTCTGAGTTTGCCTCTGAAATCTAGTACAATGCCTCCTCTACATTGGAGCCATGATGGGGTGAACTACCTCCAGTGTGGTACTGGTACTCTTGATCCTTTCTGGAATTTGTGTGATATTTCACAGGTTGCCATGGGTATGGAGCCTGAAGAGATGCCCATTGTGCCCACTGATGGATGGAAACAGACCCCATGGATTTTGCTAAGCTGACCACTGATTTGGTGGCTGTAGGTCTAATTGCTCCCTCATGGATCACTGCCTTGTCATGGCGAGGGGGCTTGCGTGGTTCGATGAGGCTGTGGGCTATGCCGTGGAGGGCCACCCAGGACGGACAGGCCACAGCAGAGAACTCAGACCAAGCGTGATCCCCTGGAGAAGGAAATGGCAACCCACTCCAGTATCTTTGCCAAGAAAACCCCATGGACAGTAACAAAAGGCTAAAAGATATGACGCCGGAAGATGAGCCCCTCAGGTCGGAAGGTGTCCAATATGCTACTGAGGAAGAGCAGAGGGCAAGTACGAGTAACCCCAGAAAGAGTGAAGCGGCTGGGCCAAAGCCGAAAGGACGCTCAGTTGTGGATGTGTCTGATGGTGAAAGGAAAGTTCGATGCTGCAAAGAACAATACTGCATAGGAACCTGGAATGTAAGATCTATGAATCAAGGTAAGCTTGACGTGGTCAAAAATGAGATGGCAAGAATGAACATCGACATCTTGGGAATCAGTGAACTAAAGTGGACAGGAATGGGCGAATTTAACTCAGAAGACCATTATATCTACTACTGTGGCCAGGAATCCCGTAGAAAAAATGGTGTGGCCTTTATAGTCAACAAGAGAGTGAGAAAGGCAGTACTGGGATACAATCTCAAAAATGACAGAATGATCTCGGTCCGAATCCAAGGCAAACCATTCAATATCACAGTAATCCAAGTCTATGCCCCAACCACTGCTGCAGAAGAGGCTGAAGTGGACCAGTTCTATGAAGACCTACAACAGCTCGTAGAACTAACACCAAAAAATGATGTCCTCGTCATCATAGGGGACTGGAATGCTAAAGTAGGAAATCAAAAGGTAACCGGAATAACAGACAAGTTTGGCCTTGGAGAACAAAATGAAGCAGGGCAAAGGCTAACAGAGTTTTGTCAAGAGAACACGCTGGTCATAGCGAACACCCTTTTCCAACAACCTAAGAGGCGTCTCTACACATGGACTTCACCAGATGGGCAACACCGAAATCAGATTGACTATATAATTTGCAGTCAAAGATGGAGAAGCTCTATTCAGTCAGTAAAAACAAGACCTGGAGCTGACTGTGGCTCAGATCATGAGCTACTCATTGCAAAATTCAGACTTAAATTGAAGAAAGTTGGGAAAACCACAAGGCCATTCAGATTTGACCTAGATCGCATCCCCAATGAATATACAGTAGAGGCGAAGAATAGGTTTAAGGGACTAGATTTGATAGACAGAGTGCCTGAAGAACTATGGACAGAGGTCCGTGACATTGTAAAGGAGGCAGCACTCACTGCCATCCCAAAGAAAAAGAAATGCAAAAAAGCAAAGTGGCTGTCTGATGAGGCTTTACACATAGCAGAGGAAAGAAGGAAAGCTAAAGGCAATGGGGAAAAGGAAAGATTTGCCCAACTGAATGCAGATTTCCAGAGAACAGCAAGGAGAGATAAGGAGGCTTTCCTGAATGAACAATGCAGAGTAATAGAGGAAAACAATAGATTGGGAAGGACTAGAGATCTCTTCAAGAAAATTGGAGAAATCAAGGGAACGTTCCATGCAAAGATGGCCATGATAAAGGACAAAAACGGTAGGGACCTAACAGAAGCAGAAGAGATTAGGAAAAGATGGCAAGAATACACAGAAGAACTATACAAGAAGGACCTTGACGTCCTTGACAACCACGATGGTATAATCACTGACCTCGAGCCAGACATCCTGGAAAGCGAAGTTAAATGGGCCTTAGAAAGCATTACTAACAACAAAGCTAGTGGAGGTGATGGTATCCCAGCTGAGTTATTCAAAGTCTTAAAAGAAGATGCTGTTAAAGTGCTGCACTCAATTTGCCAACAAATTTGGAAAACACAACAGTGGCCACAGGATTGGAAAAGGTCAGTTTACATTCCAGTCCCAAAGAAGGGCAACGTCAAGGAATGTTCAAACTATCACACAATTGCACTCATTTCACACGCTAGCAAGGTCATGCTCAAAATCCTACAAGCTAGGCTCCAACAGTACGTGGATAGAGAACTGCCAGAAGTACAAGCTGGGTTTCGAAGAGGTAGAGGAACTAGAGATCAAATTGCCAACATTCGCTGGATTATGGAGAAAGCAAGAGAGTACCAGAAAAACATCTACTTCTGCTTCATTGACTATGCTAAAGCCTTTGATTGTGTGGATCACAATAAATTATGGCAGGTTCTTAAAGAGATGGGAGTACCAGACCACCTCACCTGTCTCCTGAGAAACCTGTATAAGGGTCAAGAAGCAACAGTTAGAACCGTATATGGAACAACTGATTGGCTTAGCATAGGAAAAGGAGTACGACAAGGATGTATATTGTCACCTTGCTTATTTAATTTATATGCAGAGTACATCATGCGAAATGCTGGCCTGGATGAATCACAAGCTGGAGTTAAGATTGCTGGGGAAAAGATCAATAACCTCAGATATGCAGACGATACCACTCTGATGGCAGAAAGTGAAGAGGACCTAAAGAGCCTCTGGCTCAGAGTGAAAGAGGAGAGCGCAAAAGTGGGCTTGAAGCTCAACATCAAAAAAACTAAGATCATGGCATCTGGGCCCATCACTCCTTGGCAAATAGAAGGGGAAGTCGTAGAAGTAGTGACAGACTTCACGTTCCTAGGATCCCAGATCACTGCAGATGGTGACTGCAGCCATGAAATTAAAAGACGCCTGCTCCTTGGGAGGAAAGCGATGGCAAACCTAAACAGCATGATAAAAAGCAGAGACATCACCTTGCCAATAAAAGTCCGCATGTTCAAAGCAATGGTATTCCCCGTAGTAATGTATGGCTGCGAGAGTTGGACTATAAGGAAGGTTGAGCGCCGAAGAATCGATTCTTTTGAACTATGGTGCTGGAGAAGACTCTTGAGAGTCCCTTGGACTGCAAGGAGATCAAATCAGTCAATCCTAAAAGAAATCAACCCTGACTGTTCCCTGGAAGGCCAGATCCTGAAGCTGAAGCTCAAATACTTTGGCCACCAAATGAGAAGGGAGCATTCACTGGAGAAGACCCTGATGCTGGGAAAGATTGAAGGTCAAAGAAGAAGGGGACGGCAAAGGATGAGATGGTTAGACAGTGTCATCGATGCAACGAACATGAAATTGAGCAAACTTCAGCGGACGGCGGAGGACAGGAGGGCCTGGCGTGGTCTGGTCCATGGGGTCGCGAAGAGTCGGACTCGACTGTGCGACTGAACAACAACAACAAGGTCTAATTGCCCTTTATCCTGTGTGTGGGTTGGTTCATAGGCGGTACCTTAAAGACTTCATCCTCTGAGGAACCTGGGGATTGTGACCCCCTTCTTGATGTTGAGGGAGTCTCTGGTCTCGGGAATGAGTTGACATCGATTCTTGATGGTGAGCTATGGTTCCAGGGAGATTTCAGTCTAAAGATTGTCAGTGTTGAAGCTCAGCTCTGAGGGGGAACTGACTGTCGAAGTCGGGGCAAGGATTGACGATCTTGAGTCAGGGAGCAGGGTTGTGTTGTCAAGGCTCATAGGTTCCTGGGAGTACCTGAATGATGTTGAGTTGATGGCAATTGCGTTGGGCTTTTGTGTTGTTGTGGATGTTTAGCCCTCTTTTTAGTTTTTTCAGTGGCAGCTCTAGCGCCATCCTTGAGGTGGAGGCATGAGTTAGCAGTTCCGATAGTCCTTTTCTGTCTGGGTCCGGTTTTCCCCACAGGGATCTGGGGCACCTAGGGCTTTCTCCCAAAGCGCGGCATTGAGTCTTGCAGCTCTGCCTTTGCATGCCTTCAGAGTTAGGCGTCTGCAAGCTGGACATGTGGTTGTATTGTGGCCCTCTCTGAGGCATAGGAGGTAGGGGGAATGATAGTCAATCTAAGCCAATTTAGCACTGCACTAAAGAGCCCCAAGCATTTTAACCTTTCTTCATAGGGAAGGTGTTCCAACCCTTTTAACATTCTAGTTGCCCTTCTCTGCACTTTTTTCAATGCTATAATATCCTTTCTGAGATGTGGTGACCAGAACTATGCACAGTATTCCAAATGAGGTCGCACCAATGATTTATACAGGGGCATTATGATACTGGCTGATTTGTTTTCAATTCCCTTCCTAATAATCCCCAGTTTAGCGTTGGCCTTCTTTATTGCAGCTACACACTGTCTAGACATTTTCATTGAGTTATCTACTATGACTCCAAGATCTCTCTCTTGGTCCATCTCTGCCAGTTCAGACCCCATCAATGTGTATTTATATTTAGGATTTTTGGCTCCAGTGTGCATCACTTTGCACTTGGCCACATTGAACCCCATTTGCCACGTTGACGCCCTCTCACCCATCCTCGACAGATCCCTTTAGAGTGCCTCACAGTCCTCCCTGGTTTTCACCACCCTGAACAACTTCGTGTCATCTGCAAATTTAGCCACTTCACTGCTTACTCCCAATTCCAAATCATTAATAAACAAGTTAAAAAGCATCGGACCGAGTACTGATCCCTGTGGTACCCCACTGCTTGCCACCCTCCACTGAGAAAGTTTCCCATTTATACTCACTCTCTGTTTCCTATTTATAAGCCAGTTTTTGATCCACAAGAGGACTTGTCCTTTTATCCCAGGACTATTGAGCTTACTTAGGAGCCTTTGATGAGGAACTGTATCAAAAGCTTTCCGGAAGTCAAGATAAATAATATCTACTGGGTCCCCCTTGTCCACATGTTTGTTCACTCCCTCAAAAAACACTAACAGGTTAGTGAGACAAGATCTTCCCTTACAGAACCCATGCTGAGTCTGCCTCAATAGTTTTTGTTCATCAATGTGCCTACTAATTCTTTCCTTAATAACAGTTTCCACCAACTTACCCGGTATCGATGTCAGACTGACTGGCCTGTAATTTCCCGGATCTCCCCTGGAGCCCTTTTTAAAGAAGGGAGTGACATTAGCTACCTTCCAGTCCTCAGGAATGGAGGCAGATTTTAAAGAAAGATTACATATTTTTGTCAGGAGATCCACAAGTTCACATTCGAGTTCTTTTGTTAGTTTTTAAATTGTCCATCAGTCGGAGGACTTCCTCTCTTGTTACCGCAATCTGATTCAGGTCTTTCAAACCCCCTCCCGAAATCGGTGCTTCTGGAGTGGGCAAACACTTCTCCTCTTCCACAGTGAAGACAGAGGCAAAAAATGCATTCAGC
Source organism: Gekko gecko (assembly GCA_029375565.1). NCBI lineage: Eukaryota > Metazoa > Chordata > Lepidosauria > Squamata > Gekkonidae > Gekko > Gekko gecko. Next base: position 40,980,631 of record JAPDNY010000007.1, on the reverse strand, counting down.
TTCTCAGCCATTTCCCTATCATCCTTCACTACTCCTTTTACCCCTTGGTCATCCAAGGGCCCCACTGCCTCCCTGGCTGGCTTCCTAGTTCTACTGTATTTGAAGAAAGTTTTATTGCCGGCCTTTATGTTTCTTGCAATATGCTCCTCATATTCCCTTTTTGCTTGCCTGAACACAGACTTGCTTTCTCCTGGGCAGGTGGTGGTGGGGGAAGTCCAGAGGCCGGCGCGGGGAGGCTCCGGCCACTTGGCCCTCCCTGGGTTTCCTCGGGAGGTCTGGCTCACTCATTCCGTTGATGGTCCTCTCTCGTCAGAGGTCCAGAGTAGAGTGAGCAGAAGACCCTGGCTGGGGCTGACTTGGGCGGAACTGCACAAAGCAGCCACCCAACCCGGCCAGAGTCTTCTGAGTGACAATTCATGCCGCCAACCTATTTTGGCACGCATCGAATGTTGTGGGGCGAAAACTCAAATATATATAAGGAAAGGATTTCTTTAATCAGGTACATAATGTGTATTCTTGTTCTTTGGCAGAGAGGCCAGCTAGTGCTTTCCCTTGTATCTGCATATTCAGACTTCAGATGCACCAAACACTCCCAAAATAAGCTGTGCTAGTTCATAGGCTGAAACTGACTGCCACATTTAACTAAAACCTCATCTGGTCACTTCTTATTTATTTTATTTATTTTTTCGCATTTATATCCTGCCCATCCCATAAATGGGCTCAGGGCGGGTTACGACATTTCCATAAATACAATAAATTTTTAAAACACATTATAAGCATATAAAATCAATAATCATAGCTTGCCGTAGGGAGAGTCAAGCCCATTGATGTAGGTAGGTATGGCCGGTTATCAATGGAACAGCAACCTCGGGGTTTATTGATTCCAGCCTTCGATTTTGGGCCCACGATGCTTTCTGTAGAGGTTGTCAACATTTAATAGGGGTTGCCAGTCTCCAGGCAGGGGCTGGAGATCTCCTGGAATTACAATTGTCTCCAGACTACATAAATCGCTTATTTATTTAAAACATTTATTCTGCTTCTGGAGAAAATGGCTGCTTTTGAAGCTGGACTGCATGGCATTATACTTTGCCCTCTCTAAACCCCTGGCAACCCTAGGACATTATGAAATTTTGTGGCAATTCCAGTTCAGTGCAAAAGTTCAGTTTCATTTATGGTTTATGTACAATTGGGATGAATCTATATTTATTCTTCCTAAGCTTATTAACTTTCAGTGGAAATATGACTAATAGATACCTCTCTTGGTTTTTTCATGCTGATGCAATATAAACAGCATAAGATACACCAGTGACAGTAGAAAATTAGCCAGAGGAGAAAGGTTGGAGGGGAATGGCCTACTGACTGTGTTCAAGAACTAAAACATATTTGTACACTCCCATTCAAAACCGTAATCCAGTTGCAGAGCCAGAATCTTGTATTGGAAGCTGTCTTTGGCAGTGCGGAGAGGGATAAGTGTGTAAGAGTCTCTGTTTAACTTCCAGCCCAATAAGGGCACAGATCCTGATTCCAGGAATTCTAGATGGGTAGCTGTGTTGATCTGTAATAGCAGGCCAGTATTAATTACTTTATAAATTTCCGAGACCCATGTTCACAGTTACCATCAACCAAAAGAGCCACATTTACTTCCATGTATAGCATGAGGCCTGAACCTCAGTGAGGCTTGTGGCTTACCCATTCTTCTGCCAGGAACAGTTTTCAAGGTGTGACCCAGCTAACAATCACACAGGTCCCACTGTGTAAGGACTTTGCCCACTTTCTGGAAACACAGGGCAAGTGCCATGGGGGGGGGAACAGTGCTGAGAAAAGCCACACGTGCCATATCAGAGACTCCCAAGAGAGCCAGTTTGGTGTAGTGGTTAAGTGTGCGGACTCTAATCTAGGAGAACCGGGTTTGATAACCCACTTCTCCACTTGCAGCTGCTGGATGACCTTGGGCAACCCATAGTTCTGTCAGAGCTGTTCTCTCAAAGAAAGAGCTCTCTCAGCCCTACCTACCTCACAGGGTGTCTGTTGTGGGGAGGGGAAGGGAAAGGAGTTTGTAAGCTACTCTGAGACTCCCGAGTGAAGGGCAGGGTATAAATCCAATCTCCTCCTCCTCCTCCTTCTCCCAAGCCACTAAGTATCAGTGAGCTATACTGAGTGTCTCACCTGTTCTGAGTGAACTGATTACTCCTTGAACTGGGTTTCCCTCTGAACAGCCTCCCCCTTTCTGTTATGTATATTAATTAGACAAACATAAAGAAACACCGTGTTAGAACAAAACACACTCTTCTAATATGCACTTGTGTCTTCATATATTGGTTTAAATACAATAGAGACCCTAGTATATCTAATTAATTATAGTACAAAAACCTAAAGAACATTATATATCTACTAATAGAAAAGTCCACAGCTACGAGACCTATTGTAATGCTGTAGACTATCTTGCTCTCGATAAGAGACTAATGAAGGTTGCAACAGTCATAAATGATGACAAATGCAGCAGGCTGTTGCACCACAAAAAGTGATTCAGCAAGCATCAAAGCAATAACATGCCTCCCAGGCAAAAATTTTATAGAATTGTTGACTTATGCACTGTAACATTGTGAGTTTTGGTTCCAGGAAAAATATGTCTGCCTGAAGAAGAATCTCCAGTACCAGAGAAGCCTTCTATAAAATTGTTGACTTATGCACTGTAACATTGTGAGCTTTGGTTCCAGGAAAAATACATCTGCCTGAAGAAGAATCTGTCAAAACATGCAACGATAATGAATATAAGATATACTAGGGTCCCTATTGTATTTAAATTAGTATATGAAGACACAAGTGCATACAAGTAGAGTGTGTTTTGTTCTAACACGATGTTTCTTTATGTTTGTCTAACTTTGCCATGTTCCCTGTGTGTTGCCATTCCTTTAAGGGGAAATTGTGTATATTAATTAGCCTGACGAATATGTGCTCCACTGTGCATGAATTGATCTCTAACTCACCAAAGGTTATGCTGAGACATTTGTTTTAGTCTTTAAGGTGCCAGTGGACTGCTTTTTATTGCCATCCTACTTCGTACTTCATCACACTGATGTAATGAACATGCTGAGACCCAGCCTCAAAGCCCCACTTGGTCATGAAGCTCACTGGCTGACACTCAGGCCAACCAACCAGTCTCCTCCTAACCTGCTTGCCAGGGTGGTTGTGAGGATCTAGTGGAGAAGGGAGAATGACTTGTGCTGCCCTGAGCTCCTTTGAGAAAGGATGGGATAAAAATATGGATGATTTTTTTAAAAATGACTGAGATAACTAAGTGCAACTCTGTGGCTAGGTTTCAGTGGGGCTTGCCATTGCTTCATCTTGCTCTAGTTCACAGTGTGTTTATAAAATGACTGAATTTGAAAATTAACACTGCTAGAGAGCTATTAATGCCTGTAAAAAATTTTTTTATATAGACACAGGCATGTTTTCCAGGCTAAGGGCATCTTCTAAATGGTCACACCCCCTCCCCGAACTAAATTCTTTCCTAGCTTGTGTGCATAGGCATCAAACCCTTATATATTGTGTCTATTATGTAAGGGATGTAAAGTAGGATAAAGAATGGCAGAAATTTCTTGTGTGGGCCACTCAAGAATGTTACTTTTTTAAACTTGTCTTGAACAATCACTGTCTTTTATACAGAGTAAAATATGTATGCACCTTCCTTCTGAACTATCACGACGTTTCCTTTTGACACACATCCCAGATGTTAGTTGGTTTGCATAATGTCCTTTTCCTGCGTGGTGTTCTGTGCTCCTGGTTGTATGTCATGTAAACAACTTTTGTTCCAAGATAACTACTTCTCTACCATGTCTTTTCTTCCATCATTTCAAAGTAATGCCTAGAGATTCTTTTACCTTAATTAGGAATAAGACATCCTGAATGTCTTGAAGTATGTGTAAATTTGCCTTTGGGACTGCAAACAATATAATGATTCTTAAATGCTACATATGAGTTGAGTTGGGTCGGACCTCTGCACAAGATTCATCTCGGCCAACATCCTTTCCCTAACCTTTTTTTAGATCCAGACATTTCAGGAAGTTATATCTCCACAGTTCCCATGATAATTTCAGTCAGCCTTGGACAATATTTCCCAGCAACAAGAATTTCAAACATATCCTTCAGGTCCACGTATCCTATATGACACTGTTAAGCTTATCTGCCAGGAGTTATAGTTCCCTTCTAAACTCTGTGCGTATTACTGTAGCTGGTAGCTGGGAATTCCTCAGTAAGGGAATTTGTTTTACTGCATGATAGCTTCATAAGTGGACCGTCCAATAAGATTATTATTTGAGAGGCTATGTTTGTACCAGCCGAGCTGACTTTTTACCTGAAAATGCCTCAAATATTTTGAGAAATCTACATCTCTTCCCATATGCAGTGATAAATTTTAGCATTATAGTAAGTACCTTGTTAGGCAGGTAAATAACATGACAGCTCTATTCTTCACTGTAACAAATGACCATGCATTGCCACTTGCTTTAGCTGTTTCCCCCAATTTCTTTCTAAATTGGATCCCTCTTTAAAATTTGTTGTGTGTGAAAGCCAGTTTGGTGTAGTGGTTAAGTGTGTGGACTCTAATCTGGGAGAACCAGGTTTGATTCCCCACTTCTCCACTTGCAGCTGCTGGATGACCTTGGGCAAGCCATAGTTCTGTCAGAGCTGTTCTCTCAAGGAAAAAGCTCTCTCAGCCCCACCTACCTCACAAGGTGTCTGTTGTGGGGAAGGGAAGGAAAAGGAGTTTGTAAGCTGCTCTGGGACAGAGTGAAGGGCGGGGTATAAATCCAATCTTCTTCTTCCTCTTCTGCTTCCTCTTCCTCCACCACCACCACCGCAAATACCAACATTCAGAGGCCCTATATAGGGCTCCCCACCACCGCTGGGCCTATTTATCTTCTTCATCTTTATGTGTCTGAAGCCCTCTGCCTTTTGATCTACCAAAGACTGTTGCTGCTCCCTCAGCTGTCCTTCCTCTTCCTGTCTCTTACCTCTTTTCTCAGACTATTCTTTCTGCTTGGGTTCTTAATCCTCAGTCATCCTTCCTACCAGGAGTGGGTCAAACTGACCTTTCCCCTCAGAGGATTTGCACCCTTTGCTTGATTATTGCTTTGGTAGATTATTTGCTTTGAGTACTTTAAGAGTTGGTTGGCCCCCTGTGACATGCCAGCCAGTCTCTGGGGAAGGAGTTCTAGGAATACTTGTGCAAGGCTGGCACACTAGTAAAATGGCCATTCGGATATTCCATGAGGCCTGAGGACTGGAAGGTAACTAATGTCACTCCCATCTTTAAAAAGGGCTCCAGGGGACTGCAAACATTGATGGGGTCTGAACTGGCAGAGACTGACCAAGAGAGAGATCTTGGAGTCGTCGTAGATAACTAAGTGAAAATGTCTAGACAGTGTGTAACTGCAATAAAAAAGGTCAACACTATGCTGGGGATTATTAGGAAGGGAATTGAAAACAAATCAGCCAGTATCATAATGCCCCTGTATAAATCATTGGTGCAACCTCATTTGGAATACTGTGTACAGTTCTGGTCGCCACACCTCAAAAAGGATATTATATCATTGGAAAAAGTGCAGAGAAGGGCAACTAGAATGATAAAAGGGTTGGAACACTTTCCCTATGAAGAAAGGTTAAAAAGCTTAGGGCTCTTCAGCTTGGAGAAATGATGGCTGAGGGTGACATGATTGAGGTTTATAAGATTATGAATGGGATTGAGCAGGTTGAGAAAGAAGTACTTTTCTCCCTTTCTCACAATACAAGAACTCGTGGGCACTCCATGAAATTACTGAGCAGTCAGGTTAGAACAGATAGGAAGCACTTCTTCACCCAAAGGGTGATTAACATATGGAATTCACTGCCACAGGAGGTGGTGGCAGCTACAAGCATGGACAGTTTCAAGAGGGAATTAGATAAACATATGGAGTAGAAGTCCATCAGTGGCTATTAGCCACAAGCTATAGATAGGAACTCTTAGTCTAGGGCAGGTGATGCTCTGTATTCTTGGTGCTGGAGAGGGCAGCAGTGGGAGGGCTTCTAGTGTCCTGGCCCCACTGTTGGACCTCCTGATGGCACCTCGTATTTTTGGCCACTGTGTGACAGGGTGTTGGACTAGATGGGCCATTGGCCTGATTCAGCATTGGCTTCTCTTATGTTCTTATGTTATGTTCTTACCGTCAATGTAAGCACCTAGGAATTCTCCTTTCTCTTAATGAGATTACTCAAATTGTCACTGCTCCTCAGCATTATTATTATGTGTAATCAACATCAGTGGTTCACTTCCTAAATATGGATCTCTAGCATTGTCCCTAAAGGCATTTTCAGACTAAATGAATGGATTTTCTGTTCCCCCCTTCCAACTGGATAGTAGGGCATAGCAATTACCTTGACTCCATTTTAGTGTCTTAAGTTTTTTAATTTAGTTGACATATTGTTGTGACTTTTAATTTGTTAGCTGCTTCCAGGCCCATTGAGTGGAAAGGTAGCCTATAAAATCTAAATGAATGCATAGATGAGTAAAAAGAGGACAGATGGATGATTGCATCTCTTGAAGCACTGTGTCAGCATCCACAGGTTTCAATAAATGGAACTCATTTAGGGTTAGTAGCAAGAAGGGCCTGTGTAAATATCTGGTAATTCTACTGTGTTCAAGGAGGCAACTAAGTCAGATGGACTTGTTTGCCAAATGATCTGTGGATAAGTCAGCAACTTGCTGGGTTCGGTTTAGTCTGGAAAGACAGTACTGACTTAATCACTAGGAAAACAGCCAATAATGATGGGAAATAAAATGTTTAACAAGTCCATCAATGGCTACCAGCCATAATGACTAAAAGAGAGCCAGTTAAAAGAGCCCAAAATAATACCAGTGCTAGGAGGCAGGGGGAGGCCTTGACCAGTATGCCCTTTTCGTTGGCCCTCCAAGACAACCAACTGGCTACTGTGAGAAACAGGATAGATTACTGTTGGATCTAGCAGGCTGTTCTTATTGGACTTCGTATTTATTTATTTTATATCCCACCCTCCCCACCAGGGCAGGCTCAGGGCGGCTTACATAATACTGTGAGAAAGATAAATCAAGTAATTGAATAAAATCACAATAAATATACTTCTGTGAAGCAAAACTCTTAGTGCTGTGCTGGGTGGCACTACAGAGAGGTAATGGTTGTGCTAGCAATTCCTCTTTATTGCCATTACCACCACAGCATAGGGCCAACATAGATTCTAGCCTCAATTTGGTTTGATTCGTCTTATGTTTTTGCTACTTTGTCCAGCAACTTTAAGCTTTGTCAACCCACATTCCCTGGTATACCTGAGAACTGGTTGCAATCTAGTCAGTAAGGGAAAACTCTATGGGCAGTGGTTTCTACTGCCCAAGCTATCGCCATGATCCAGCTATTGACTGGGGTTTCTGCATGTCTCCATTGATGTAGGCAGGAAACTATGAAACTAGGAGCTGAACATTGCCTTTTCTTACAAAGGTTAGGTCCTGTTTAGTATCTGTAGGGTTCAGACTTACCTCTCCATGACAACAGGACTGTTGACATAGTACACTTTAGGACCCCAGAGAATGGATTTTACCCAAAGGACTGTTCTTTGTGTTCGAAGATAAGATTCAGAATAACCTCAGTTTTTAAGGCAATGGATTTTTTGAAGACGTATGGGGAGGAGCTGTCAGAAGATCAAGAAGACCAGGAAGAAAGGGAAGAAGGCGAAGTGGGAAGAGACGTGGGTCATGAGCCCCAAGGGGCGATGGCATTACCTCCAAGACAGAAAACATACAGATTCAAGAGATCACCAATTAATACAAGACAAAGGGCAAAAGATAAATGGGAACAACAGAAGCGAAATCATGATGGATAGAAGAAAATTAAGGTTTCTTTCGGTGAACGACAATGGATTAAACAGACCTCAGAAAAGAAGGAGAATATTCCACCAACTCAAAAAGCAAAACGCAGATGTAACCTGTATACAAGAGACACACATAGGAAAAAGTGATGAAAAGTATTTAAATGCTAAAGGACTTGGGAAAATCTTTGCAGCCTCAGATGAGGGGGGGAAGAGGAGTAGCTACGTATGTTAAAGATCATTTGCAACCAGAATTAGTATTTGCCTCTTGTGATAAAAGAATCTTAATTGTAGCCATTCAGAGACAAGCAAAAAGAACAATGATAGTTAACATCTACACACCGAACCAAAATCAGGAAAAATTCTACCCGAATCTTCAAAAGCTCATTTTGAAACAGGAATTTCAAGAAATGTGTGTTATTGGAGACTACAACGCGGTTTTTGATTAAAAGGAAGATAGAAAAGCGAATGTCTATGGAAGGAAAATGAGAGGCAATGAATTTCCGGAAGCGCTTTGCCAGATAATAGAATGGCAACTAATAGATGCTTGGAGAGTAAGGAACCCAAAAAGGCAGCAATATACTTTTTTCTTAGCTAGACATGACTCTTGGTCAAGATTGGATATGTGCTGAATTTCGATTACAATGGTCAAAGATTTGTTGGAATTGGAAATTGAAGCAGGCATATACGCGGACCACAACCCAATCACTATGGAGCTACAAGGAACGAGACCCAGAAATAGATGGACCTTAAATCTTTCGATATCGAAGGACAGGAAAGTAATAAAATCTTTGCAGGAAGAATTCTCTCTTTTCTTTAAGGAAAATATTCAACCGGATATGCCTATGAGAATTGTGTGGGATACATTTAAGGCATATGCTAGAGGGCACCTAATAAAAGAAGCTGCACGAATAAATACAAGAGAAACAAAGAATATACGGATTTGAAAAAGGAAATCCAAGAACAAGAGAAGAGGATAATGGAAAAAGGAGTGGAGACAGGAAGACAGAACAAAATTAAATTGCTTTTACATAAAATGAATTGTCTACTATTGTGTGAACTAGCAAAGAAATTGACTTTTGCTAAACAGAACTTCTTTGAAAATGCTAATAAACTGACAAGATGGTTAGCTTATCAGGTCAGGCAACAAAAAGAAAAGACATATATAAAAACTCTAAGAAAGAAGAATGGAGAAGTAAATAGAATTCAAGACTTAAAGAATATAGTGGAGAATTTTTACAAGGATCTGTACAGAAAGAACGATACCAAGACTGAACAAATAATTCATTATTTGGAGGAACACCAAGTTCAAAAATTTACAGAGGAACAAAGAAAGATGCTTAATCAACCAGTTATAATGATGGAGATGGTGGAAGCATTGAAAAGGCAGAATAAGGTTAAGGCACTGGGTCCAGATGGTTTGCCAATAGAATTTTATGGGATATTTGAAGAAATAACCCTCCCGCAATTGAAAGAGATATGCAAGAGAATTACGAAGGGGGAAGAGATTCCAGACTTGTGGCAGGAAGCAACAATATCCCTAATACATAAACCAAACACGGATGGAAAAGAAGTTAAGAACTATAGGCCAATTTCATTATTAAATGCTGACTATAAGATGTTTGCTTCTATCATAGCGGAAAGGCTGAAGAGAATACTGGCAAAGACTATACATAGAGACCAAGCGGGTTTTTTGCCTAAAAGGCATTTTAGATGTAATAGAATACTATGAAGTACATCCCAAAAAGGTAATGGCTCTGATCTTCTTGGATGCAGAAAAAGCATTTGATAATCTGAGTTGGTGTTTTGTGATGGAATTATTAAGGAAGGCAGAGGCAGGAGAGGAATTTATTCAGGTGATTCAGGCGATATATACAAGTCAAACTGCATCGGTGATGATTAATGGTGAGCAAATGGAAAATTTTGAAATACAAAAAGGAACAAGGCAAGGTTGTCCACTGTCACCACTTCTATATATATTTGCGCTAGAGATATTAACTGAAGAGATAAGACAAAATGAAAATATTAGGGGATTGAAGGTGCAAGGGGAAGAATTTAAACTATTAGCCGTTGCTGATGATCTTGTATTTATACTGGAGGATCCCCTTTCCTCAATCACCGAGCTAAATAAAGTTCTATGGGAATATGGACAGGTGGCAGGGCTAAGAATTAACATTAATAAGATAAAAATCATGACTAAGAATATGAAGATGGAAGAGAAAGACATATTACCGATTGTGTGACAAGGTGAAATATTTAGGAGTTAGCCTAACAAATAAATGTAGTGCATTACAAGAAAATAACTATAAAGAACTATTGAAAGCAACAAAGCAGGACTTGGGAAGATGGAAAAACCTACAAATATTGCTGATGGGGCAAATAGCTCTGATTAAAATGAATATTCTACTGAGATGGATCTTTCTTTTTCAGATGATTCCTATACTACAAAATTTCATGATTTTTAAAGAGTTGGATCAGGTAATCACCAAGTTTATATAGCAGGGGAAAAGGCCAAGAATCAGATTGAAAGCTTTGCAAGGCCTAAAAGAAAGAGGTGGATTTGGTCAACCGCATTGGACCCTATATTATAGAGAGGCGGCACTGGCATGGATTAGAGAATGGATTATGTTGGAAGATAGGAGGATATTAAGCTTAGAAGGGCACGACCTATTGCTGGGCTGGCACACATTTCTTTGGTATGAAAAAGCTTCAGCGCATAAGTACTTTAAGCAGCATTGGATACGGGCTGCATTATTGAAAGTATGGGAGACTATTCAAAAGAGTTGGTTTACGAAGACTTCTAAATTAGTGGTACCGTTAGAGGCGTTTACGATACCTAGGTTATATGATGAAAATCCACCAAAAACGTATATGGACGTTTTGAACTCTAAAAATAAGCTTAAACTGGAAGAAGACTTAACATGGTGGCAGAGAGCACAAACTGAATCGAGGTACGCCAAGGATAAGAAGATTGGATTTAATAAGACTCTTACAGAGATTGAAAAATTATTGAGTGCATCAGAGGAGAAATTTATAAAGAAAATGTATGTGATGCTTTTAAAAAAAATGATGGCAGATGAAATGGTTAAAACGAATATGGTTCAATGGGCCCAGAATCTATGTTATACTATAGAACTGGAACAATGGGAACAAATATAGAATAAAAATGTTGAAATAACTAAAGCAGTTTCATATAGACAAAATATGTATAAAATGTTCTATAGATGGTATGTTACGCCAGAGAGAATAGCGAAATATGATGTTAAATGCTCTAATAAGTGCTGGAAATGTGAAAATAAGATGGGTACATTTTATCATGTGTGGTGGACGTGTGATGTTACTAAAAATTTTTGGATATGGGTGAATAGATTGATCTAGAAAATTGTAGGGAGAGCAATTCCTTTTAAACCGGAACTGTTACTTTTAGGTATTTTACCTAAAGAGATAAATAGAGATGATCGTTATTTGATAGTATATTTGACTACAGCGGCCAGGATTTTATATGCAAAATATTGGAGGACTACCCTGATGCCAACTAAGCAAGAATATATGGCGAAGATACTAGAGGCTGCGGAGGTGGACAAGTTGACTCTGACCTTGAAAGGTTATACAGACTCCACTTTTCAGAATACTTGGCTACGTTTCTACGAATGGTACAATTTAAACGGTTAGGAGGGATAAGATTGTACATTAGTTAATAAAAGAGAAAACTAGGGAAGATATAACAGATTTGATATAAGGGAAACTCACGTAAAAAGTTAATAGAATTTTTGAAAGGTAAGAGGCATGGAATATGATGTAAAAAACTAGGTGAATACCCCCATATGTGTTATATGTTGTGTGATTTAGTTTGTATGTAGTGTATTGTGTTTTGATGTGTTGTATTGTATTGTTGTAGTGTTGTTGTGAAAATAAATAAACTGCCCTTAGGGGCAGTTTCTCAAGAAAAGAAAAGAAAAAAGAGAATGTTTTGAGCCTGCCTGGTTAGAGAACACCAATTCAAGCGGGCATGGCTCAGAATGAAAGGGAATGTTGCTTTTTCCTATCCTTGATTAAATGAAATTGCAACTTGGTTCACTGTCCAGAGCAGATTATATAGAAACCAGCCAGAGGCAGACTTGATGTACATAAACACCTGCTACTACAATATGGCTGTTCAATGTAATTTTACAGTAATTTTGTTTAGGGTTACCATATTTTGAAAAACAAAAAAGACGACATATTTCCCAACTGACTGCTTCAAATGAGTGACCACTATGACAAATCTCATTGTAAATACCCCTACGGTTTAAACTGTGATAATTGCTACTAACTAGGAATATTCCTAACCTTCCAACCCAAAAAGAGGACATTTTCATCAGGTTTTTTTAAAAAAAAAAAAGAGCCCAAAAGAGGACCCACACAGAGAGACAAAAAGACATGTCCTCTAAAAAGAGGACATCTGGTAACCCTAATTTTGTTACACTCATGGGGTCTGATATGATCAGATGGAATTGCAGTCTCCTTGGAGCTTTTCAGAAGTTGAGCAATCACATCTCTAGTCTGGCGTTGCTCACCCTCCTACAATATTACCTAACAAAGTTAATCTGTGGTTTCCCCTGCCCACTTAATGGATGGTTTGCTTATGGGCTTCTCACAAAATAGTTTGAGAACCTCTCTGGATTATATTCATCTCCATCTGACCTCTGAGGGACATGTGGTGCTTGCATCTCCAGAATTTGGCAAATAAAAAGTAGAGGCTGCTTTGTGGATTGTCCTCCCCTAAGGCTTGAAAACCATATAGGATCACCATAAGTTGACTGCGACTTGAGGGCGCTTTCCACTACCACTAAGGATCCTGGCAGCAGTAAGTTAACCATACTGGAAGGGAGAGCACTTCAGCACTCCTGTGGCCAGTGAAAGCATAAGGGGGAAAGAGTGCGAAAGCACTGGGAGGGGGAATGTGTGTATTCTCTACACACTTACCTGTTTCACTGGATGCTCATGAGGATTAAGGACTGTAGGCTGAGGGATGAGCATGTGTATTTTTCGTGCTGCTTTTCTACCTGCCTCTTAATATTATATGTATTGATGCTTGTAACTTGTTCAGATGTTTGTATCTGATGATTGCTTGCTGTTCTAAAGTGCAAAGCTGTTCAGAAATTATTGCATACCAGTCAATATATCTGATATTGTATAGACCTTCTTAGACTAATCTAAGAGCTCTGCGTTGTGAGAACAGGAGGACAATTTAGCCCAGCATTCTGCTTCCAACAGTGACCAACCAGATGCTTCTGAGGAGCTTATATGCTGATCACAAAGACAACAGCCTTCCCCTATTGTGTATACCCAGCATCTGCCACTCCTCTGTGTTGGAACTAATGGGCACTGATAAACTATCCAGTTAAGAAGACAACATCATAGAAATGTATCCCATAGGTTTTGAAAAGCCATTCAAACCTAGAAAAAAATCAATAATGTACCTGACACTTATGAATGCATAGCAGCACTTTTCAGAGACTTCAGTTAGCAGTAGTGATGATCTGTACATCTTTGCATAATATAGCCATGTACAACTTGGGCATGGAACTTACTTTGCTTACCAGTTTGCTAAAGGGTTCCACTGCTGTGGTGACAACTGCTCCTGAAGTGCTCTTTTAAAGGAATGTTAGTGCTTGAGCTGTTACTTACTATTAAGATGTACTAATAGAGCCACTGCGATAATGTTGCTCTAAAACAAAGAGTGCAGAGTTAAGACCTGTGGATTTGCACGTTATGTGCATTACAACAAAACAGCTGAAACAGGAAAGGTATTGAATGGATGCAGATATGTACACAACAGTCATGTGTGGTTTTCAGTGGCTTCCTTTACCTTTTTCGTGGTACTATTCTATGTGTAAATCTCACATATGCAGAAACTGGTGATGAGAACCAGCTGTTATCCTAATCTTATCCTTATCCTGTAGTCTGATTTACAAGTGACTCTAGGTTTCATGTGATTACTTTGTTAGATTTCAAAGTTGTTCATCATATATATTCCATATATATTCATGCCAATCAAGGCTATGGAGATACCTGCTTTGTCCCTCTCCCAAGGGAGCTGAGCATGTTATACTTTTACCCAAATGGTTGGTCTGATTCTCAGTATGTGGGGGAAGCAACAAGTTGGCTGGCTTGCACAGCATATTTACTGTTCCAAAGAAGCAGCATGCCTTGAAGGTTTGCATATAGAAAGAGATCCTGAGATACTGATGGTAAAGGCTTACTTAGAATGTCATTGGCAACTTTTGCAGTAGAATACAGTTTTGGTTAAGAGAACCATTCACAATGCTCTTATATCTGCACTTCAGCGGGATTGGTCCTGTCACACTCTGTGGGAAAGAAAGCTGGCTGTGGTGCCAGGATGCTGGCTTGGTGACTTGAAGAGTTTCCCCTGAATCTGCATTTGAAACTAATCCAGTAGGTAGCTTTCCAAATGTAGGGAGGTTGTCACAGGTGTTCTTAAACAAGCAGTGTTCAATGTACAATCTAGGAGTGATGTACACCCAGGACTTGAACTATGTACGTGCTCACTGCATGCATTGAGTTGACTATTGTTCAGAAATGGAGGAGAAAGAGAGCTTTGCATTCACATACACACCACCTGGCAAAGTGAGGGGACATTCACTGAGAAGGAGCTTCAGCTGCAGTCAACAGGGCCCTGCTTTGACTGCAAAGTAGGCCCTGTTGATTACAGCGGATGCTGCTTCTCAGTGGATGTTTTCAGGATTGCAAGTGGTAATAATTAAATTGTATATGTGGAGGTGAAAGTGTAATGTAGTTGCATTGCACAATTGGGGTGCTAAAGGTAGCTTCCGACCCTGTCATCTTTCTAAGCACCTCCCTAAAAATATGTCCTTTTTCTGCACAGATACTAAATATTTATCCCATTCTTTTTCACCAGGAGAATCGGTAGCTCCAACTTATCTCAGTGAAAATGGCTTTGGGCAATCTTACATCGAAGGCTGTGTCACTTTATGATGAATGGATTAAAAATGCTGGTGAGTCTTGATTCCAATTTTTATGAATACTTTGTAAAACTGAAAAAAAAATTCATTTATTTTAGTACATTTTTATCCCTCCTTTCTTATATTGAAGGCAGTTTATAGGTTCTCAAATCCTCTGTTTAATTCACACAATAATCCTGTGAGGTAGGCTAAACAGAGAAGGACAGGCCCAAGCTCACCCAAGACATTTCATGGCAAGCAGGGATCTGAATCTGTCTCTCCAGGCCTTGACAAGCACTTCAACTTGTATACCACATTAAGCTGTATGTACGGTGTGACTTAGATGCGTTTAGTCTGATCAGGCAGAGATGGGGGAACAGTCTGAAAAGGATAGTTTTTCATTTGAGAAGGTGCTAACATTTCACAAGAAGGAACAAAAGTCAGATGCTAATAGAGGGCAGATGTGACATCAGATTAACAGATTGTGCTAGATATTCATATTACATACCTGAAAATGTATAACATTTAACATGAAATACTTACCAGAAACTCATATGACAAGTAGAGAATAGTGATGCCAGACCCCCTGGTGGGGGTGGTGCTCCACCACTTTCAGGCCCCAAATCTCCACCACTGGCTAGCTGGATGGATGGAGGGAATTACCCCCCTCCAAAAAGGGAAGTAGGGTGGAAATTAATGCAACATGCATATGTGACCCAGAAGTGATGCAGGCACATCAGGGACGTTGGGGTTGATGCTCTTGTTTTTGGTTAATGGTAGAAGCTAATTCTACCATAGAGTTTTTGCCCAAAAGCCAGAGTGTCACACACATAACACACACACAACCCGACGTGCCTACATCACTTCCAGGTCACATAGGCATATTGCGTTAATTTCCAGTGTTTCTCCCAGCACTTGGTAAGTGTACCCCTCCATCCTCCGGTGGCAGCTCAGAGAGGCCTGGTAACCCTAGTAGAGAAATATATGGAGCAAATGAAATTGGGTAACGTTTATGCCATCTCTAATATAGCTAAGTGTTGCTACCATTAGAATATTAGTGTCCTGGAAGTTTAGATTATCAGGGAAGATAAATAATGATGAAAGCCAAGGTGGCCAATAACCACCATGGTTGCTCATATTTATGGGCCTTATCAAATACAGACAAATCTTTATAGAGTACCTTCAGGACTCTTAAGAGTTTTGCATATGCCAGAACAGCTAGATAATCTGTGGATGTCTGTAGTATTAAGAAGAGCTAGGTTAGATCGCACCAAAGATACATCTAGTGACCAAAGCAACATCAACTGCAGCCAGCCCAAAGAGTGAAAGCTTTACTTTACCAGGTAATATATTTTCAGATATACACTGCCGCTGAACGTTGGTCAAGTTAGCCATCAGGCATGAATTCTGCATAGCATTTCTTCTAAGCTAAAGAGGCCATACGTACAATGAATGCCATATATTATTTAGGCATTATACTGGGGAGGTTCTTTTGCTTTATCTGAATCTCCTGCTGATCAGCAGCAGTGGGCAATCGAGCATTGATGTTATGCATGGAGTGGCAATCAGAGTAGATTGTAGGACTCAGTCTAAGATGAATGAAATTGTAGAGGCTGAAGAGGAGGGAACTTCAGCAGAAAATATGAACAAAATGCCTCTTGAGTGACACTACATTCTTCCAAAGCATTTAACTAAAACGGAAAAATTACTTTGGGTTCATTGTAAATGAACAGTCAACATAATGAGTACCTTATAGAAACAATTTGAAAATTGCCATGTTAAGCACCTGAAGGAAAGGGGGGGGAATAGTGTGTGTATGGCACACTTCTTATGCTTGAAAATGCTTCAGATGAAGGGGCTGGAAATCCTTATGAAGTGAGCTAGCTATTTAGAGGAATTATGGAACTTTCACCTATCCTGTGAAATACTTGGGTGTTCTTTCTAGACTAGATTTTGTTTGTGCTTTACACAGCTCACCATGTGAAACCACAAAGTACACCATCACACACTCAATAATTATCATTTGTTAAAACCCAAAGCCTGAAAAAATTGATGGTGTACTATGCTTACCAGAATGGCTGTTTGCATGCATACCCAATCACTTCCTCCTCCAACACTAGAGAAGTTATGTTGCTCTGCTCTTGATAACAGTGTAGAGCTGCCACAGTGACTGATGAGAGCCTGCGTTTCAGTACTCCTGATTTTCTACCCTTCCATTATAGAGGAAGGTAATGACCTATGATGTTCCTGCTCTTCAAAAGAAGCCTGACAGTGGATTTCTCTGGTATTCAAGGAGAAGGATTCTAGCCTAGCCTTGTGTCTGACATCCTAACTTTCTTCATGCAGGGAACTTTTTACATAAGAAAAGCAGCTGATCAAGTAGTATTCCTCATTTGTATTTTTAAGAGATGAGCTAGGCTGTATGTTTTTTATTTATTTATTTTTTGCATAGGTAGATTATCTCTAAGGCTGGTGAATCTGTTTGCACAAAAATGAATCTTGAAGCAAATAGCTTGATCAATTTGAAAAGGGGAGCCTTTTCAGCTATGGGTAATAGCTTGGCAAATGCTCTAGTAGGCAATGTTGGGGGAAGAAAAGGGAACTGATAGTAGACTAGCAAGAGAATGGAGTAAGATTGCAGAGGGGAAAGATACCATCAAAGTAGAGGTTGAAAGTCAATGCAAAAAGTAACCAGGAAAGTGCTGAAGCATAAGGGGAGACAAAGTGATTTATCAAGCATTCTAAAGATGGGTGCTATAATAGGTATGAAGGCCACAGTTCTTTCCTTACTTGCAGCTTTGAACTCCGGACTTCCGTTTCTCCTGTCTCATATTTCCTGGCTTTGAAAAGTCACTTTCTAGCCCAGTTGATAGGGGTTTCCTTGTAGTGCTGTGATGTTGACTCCTCCTAGTTAGCTTGCAGGGTGCCCTTCCTTTTCCCCACAAAGCTTGGAGTTGGATGTCACAATTTTGTTCCAGTAGCAAAAGCATATTCCTCTAGTAGAAGAAAAGAAACTTTCTTCCTATGATGCAAGAGGCTTTGAGCATAGGAAGAGGCTTTGCATCAGAGGAAGAAGGTTTCTTTTGCACGAGCCTCTGGCACGAGCTGAAGGGCGAGAGCAAAAGGGCGAGGCTCTTTGCCTGTGGCTCTGAGCCTAGGGGCTCTGTAAGAAGCCCAGGAAGAGCCAGAAAGCCAGGACCTTGGCTCCTTGGTAAGGTAAGGTAAGTAGACTCCTACAACAGGAGCCATATATATACAAAGTGTTTTAAAAGGGGGTTATAGAAAAGTATTTGTTTAAAAACAATTATGAAGCCAGAATGCCAGCAGGGGGTTGGGGGCTATCCAGTGTTTTGCATGGAGTGTCACATGTATGACTATCTGCCCACTGGTCAGAAGTCTTGGGTGTGTGCTCGGTGCAAGGAGCTCCTGGTTCTCAGGGAGCGAGTTTGCTCCCTTGAGGCCAAGGTGGCTGACCTGGAGAAGCAGGGACAGTCAGTTAGGTGCACGGGGAAGACTCTCGGGGACTTGTTAGATATGTCCCACTCTGGATCTGGCAGCCCGGCTGCTGCCAGGGAGCATGAGGGTCAAGGGGAAAAGGGGCACCATGCTGAGGATAAGGGGAATGTGCCCTCAGAAGGGACCTCTTCTTCAGCTGGTGAACGGGTATCCTTTCGTACCAAGGAACCGTCCCTGGGAAGGGTGGGAGGGGGCTCTTGGTAGTTGGTGATTCGATCCTTAGGCAGGTAGACAGCTGGGTGGCGAACCCGCGTACTGACCGTATGGTGACTTGCCTGCCTGGTGCGAAGGTAGCGGACATTACGCGTGTTTTAGATAGGCTGGTAGATAGTGCTGGGGAGGAGCCAGTGGTCGTGGTGCACGTCGGCACCAACGATGTGGGGAAATGCAGTCGTGAGGTCCTGGAGGAGAAATTTAGGCTGCTGGGCAGGAAACTCAAGGCCAGGACCTCCAAGGTAGCCTTCTCGGAAGTGCTACCTGTTCCACGCGCAGGGCCGGAGAGACAGGCACAGATCAGGAGTCTCAATGCGTGGATGAGACGGTGGTGTAGGGGGAAGGGTTCAAGTTTGTTAGGCACTGGGATGCTTTTTGGGACAAGAGGGAGCTGTACAAAAGGGACGGTCTCCACTTGTCCCGAGAAGGAACCAGGCTGCTGGCGCTCAAAATCAAAAAGGTGGCAGAGCAGTTTTTAAACTGAATAATGGGGGAAAGCCGACAGGAGATGAAAAGTCTCTGGTTCGGGATGGCTCATCTCAAAGAGATGAAGGGGTAGCTATTACTTTTGTACAAGGAAATGGATTACAATTGTCCACTGAGACTGTGGCTAATGATAGGAACTGCCTGGCAAGGTCTCGAGGCAGCAAGAGGAAGGCTGTGGGCTTAACAAACATGGGAAACTATAAGTGTTTATACACAAATGCTAGAAGTCTCCGAGGTAAAATCGGGGAGTTGGAATGCTTGGTGTTGGGGGGAAATAGACATTGTGGGTATTTCAGAAACTTGGTGGGATGAGGAAAATCAGTGGGATACAGTGATTCCTGGTTATAAATTATATCGGAGGGATAGGGGGAAAGGGTTGGAGGTGGGGTGGCTCTGTATGTCAGAGAGGGTGTACCGTCCAGTAAGATTGAGAGGGTAAGAGAATTGGATTCGCTTCTGGAAATGCTATGGGTTGAAATAGTGGGTCCAAAAGGAGGCTTAACAGTGGGAGTTTGTTATCGCCCACCAGATCAAAAGATAGAGGAGGATTATAAAATGATGAATGAATTAAAGATAGCGGCTAGACGAAATAACTGTGTTGTAATAGGCGACTTTAACTACCCACACATTGATTGGGTCAATATGAGTTCTAGTCGGGAAAAGAGATTGCGTTCTTAGACACTCTCAATGACTGTGCTGTGGAACAGATGGTCACAGATCCTACCAGGGGAGAGGCGATCCTGGATTTGGTCCTAAGTAACACCCAAGACCTGGTGAGAGATGTAAAAGTGATTGCACCACTTGGGAACAGTGACCATAATGTCATTGAGTTTAACATTTGTACAGATAGGGAGTTGCCCAAAAAGACTGATGCAACCACTTTTAACTTTAAAAGGGGTAACTTCTCTGGTATGAGGGGACATGTGAGGAAGAAATTGAAAGGAAGAGTGGAGAAGGTCAAAACCATTGGGGAAGCTTGGAGACTATTTAAAAAGACAATCCTAGAAGCTCAGAAAAAATATATACCGCAGGTTAGGAAAGGTACAAATAGGTATAGAAAAAAGCCTGCATGGTTAACAAATAAAGTAATGGAAGCTGTAAAAGGTAAGAAGGATTCCTTTAAGCGGTGGAAAGCTAGTCTTAGTGAGGTTGATAAAAGGGAACACAGACTATGGCAAATAAAATGCAAGTCTGTGATCAGGCAAGCAAAAAGGGAATATGAGGAGCATATCGCAAAAAACATAAAGACCAACAATAAAACTTTCTTCAAATACATTAGAAGTAGAAAGCCAGCCAGGGAGGCAGTGGGGCCCTTGGATGACCAAGGGGTAAAAGGAGTAGTGAAGGATGATAGGGAAATGGCTGAGAAGCTGAATGCATTTTTTGCCTCTGTCTTCACTGTGGAAGAGGAGAAGTGTTTGCCCACTCCAGAAGCACCGATTTTGGGAGGGGGTTTGAAAGACCTGAATCAGATTGCGGTAACAAGAGAGGAAGTCCTCCGACTGATGGACAATTTAAAAACTAATAAATCACCAGGCCCAGATGGCATTCATCCGAGAGTTCTGAAAGAACTCAAATGTGAACTTGTGGATCTCCTGACAAAAATATGTAATCTTTCTTTAAAATCTGCCTCCATTCCTGAGGACTGGAAGGTAGCTAATGTCACTCCAATCTTTAAAAAGGGCTCCAGGGGAGATCCAGGAAATTACAGGCCAGTCAATCTGACATCGATACCGGGTAAATTGGTGGAAACTGTTATTAAGGAAAGAATTAGTAGGCACATTGATGAACAAAAACTATTGAGGCAGACTCAGCATGGGTTCTGTAAAGGAAGATCTTGTCTCACTAACCTGTTAGTGTTTTTTGAGGGAGTGAACAAACATGTGGACAAGGGGGACCCAATAGATATTATTTACCTTGACTTCCGGAAAGCTTTTGATACAGTTCCTCATCAAAGGCTCCTAAGTAAGCTCAATAGTCATGGGATAAAAGGACAAGTCCTCTTGTGGATCAAAAACTGGCTTATAAATAGGAAACAGAGAGTGAGTATAAATGGGAAACTTTCTCAGTGGAGGGTGGTAAGCAGTGGGGTACCACAGGGATCAGTACTCGGTCCGATGCTTTTTAACTTGTTTATTAACGATTTGGAATTGGGAGTAAGCAGTGATGTGGCTAAATTTGCAGATGACACGAAGTTGTTCAGGGTGGTGAAAACCAGGGAGGATTGTGAGGCACTCCAAAGGGATCTGTTGAGGATGGGTGAGTGGGCGTCAGCGTGGCAAATGGGGTTCAATGTGGCCAAGTGCAAAGTGATGCACATTGGAGCCAAAAATCCTAAATATAAATACACATTGATGGGGTCTGATCTGGCAGAGACTGACCAAGAGAGAGATCTTGGAGTCGTAGTGGATAACTCGCTGAAAATGTCTACACAATGTGTAGCTGCAATAAAGAAGGCCAACGCTATGCTGGGGATTATTAGGAAGGGAATTGATAACAAATCAGCCAGTATCATCATGCCCCTGTATAAATCATTGGTGCGACCTCATTTGGAATACTGTGTACAGTTCTGGTCACCACATCTCAAAAAGGATATTATAGCATTGGAAAAAGTGCAGAGAAAGGCAACTAGAATGATAAAAGGGTTGGAACACCTTCCCTATGAAGAAAGGTTAAAATGCTTGGGGCTCTTTAGCTTGGAGAAACGACGGCTGAGGGGTGACATGATCGAGGTTTATAAGATTATGAATGGGATTGAGCAGGTTGAGAAAGAAGTACTTTTCTCCCTTTCTCACAATACAAGAACTCGTGGGCACTCTATGAAATTGCTGAGCAGTCGGGTTAGAACAGATAAAAGGAAATACTTCTTCACCCAAAGAGTGATTAACATATGGAATTCACTGCCACAGGAGGTCGTGGCAGCTGCAAGCATGGACAGTTTCAAGAGGAAATTAGATAAACATATGGAGCAGAAGTCCACCAGTGGCTATTAGCCACAGGGTATGGATGGGAACTCTCAGTCTGGGGCAGGTGATGCACTCTATTCTTGGTGCTGGAGGGGGCAGCAGTGGGAGGGCTTCTGGTGCCCTGGCCCCACTGCTGGACCTCCGGATGGCACCTGGTATATTTTGGCCGCTGTGTGACAGAGTGTTGGACTAGATGGGCCATTGGCCTGATTCAACATTGGCTTCTCTTATGTTCTTATGTTCTTATGTTCTACTGGAGGAAAGTGCTTCTGCTATTGGAGCAGAACTATGTGTGAGAGAAAGGTTCCTTCTGTTGGAGGAAAATACCTTCACTAGTGGAATGGATCCATGAGAACTAGCCCCCCCCCCATGTGTGTCTTCTGTAACCTTTTCCTATTTTTAATGATGCTCATTACCATTGCTACCACATTACTGTAAACAATTCCATCTTCTGTGTTAGGGATATAGGAAGAATTTTGACAGAGAGAGAAATGATTGGAACAACCATCATTGTTTCCAAAAGAGAAAGGTTTGGGGTTTTGCTTATATTGTGCACAATTGTGAAACCGAGTTCAAATAGTTGCTATGAATACAGATAAAAACAATCTAGAAAAATATGTGACAGTATCATAGTATATTCCATAAAGCACTTTCACCGTGTCACTGGGAAATCCACACGTTCATGTTTATCACTCAGACTGCAACAGTGCATAGTGAATTAGAAGTGTGACTTGGCCCTTGCAGGTCAGGTCTCAGAAGCAAAGCTTTCACCAGTGAGGAGAGAGGGGCCGTGGCTCAGGGGCAGAGCATCTGTTTGGCATGCAGAAAGTCCCAGGTTCAATCCTCAGCATCTCCAGTTGAAAGGATCAGGTAGGAGATGGCATGAAAGACCTCAACTTGAGACCCTGGACAGCTGCTGCCCGTCTGAGTAGACAATACTGACATTGATGGACCAAGAGTCTGATTCAGGATAAGGCAGCTTCATGTGTATTTACTGAGTTGCCTTGTGTTAGTAGAAACACCATGCTTTCAGATGGAGGAGTCTGTACAGTGATTAGCAAGGAACACTGGGATCAGGGTATACAAACACATCAACCTCCCACATGAACCTGAAATGTTTGTCAAAATCTCTTTCCCACTAGCCCCTATCCTATGCCAGGTGTGTTGCTGACAGATTTTCTGGTTGCCTCATACTCTGGCACACTTGCTAAGCATGTTTGTGAGTCTGCATTTATTTTGGGTGAACAAGCTTAAATCCCTCTAGTTTCTCAATCATTTAACTGCAGATGTTTTGATTTACTTGTTTCTAGGTATCTTTTGGTTTGTGTTAAATTGAGTCTGTAAGCTGCTTAGAAGGTGATCATGGTAGAAAAAATAAAAAATTAGAAGCAGAATACATTTAGCTGCAACCCAAGAGTGATGTAATAAACCTTGTATTCAGAGGAGTTGTACAAATGCTATTTGCAGTGTGACGCACAAAGCAAGTTCCATTGCTGTTTTGTGAATTGTGCAACCCTATACTTCTTACTGTATTTAATAGGGCATGGCATGATTAAAAGGGTGTGGTCTAGTGAGAAGGCTGAGAATACACTACAGATGCTGGCCAAATCCCACTTTGATGGATTAACCCATTTATGTATACAGAAGACACAAATCTTAATATACAAGAACACAGGGAATCTTGGGCAGCAAGATTAAAAAACCTCCCAAAGGCAAGTGAAGTAAATGTACCAAACTGAGACAGCTCCAAATCAATGTTATGAAACAAAAAAGAGGGTTCACTGCTGTAAGAAATAGGGGAAAGCTGGCTTGTAAGTGGTGTGTCAACATCCCAATTGCCCCCCCCCATTATTTGAAATTGGGGCCTCCTGATTGAATTGCAAGTTACTGTACACAGTCTTAACCTACAGTCCTGTGTCCAGTTACATACTTGGCCTTATTGGGCACAACTGCACAGTAGGTTTTCAAACTGTGTTCTAGGAAACTCTGCCATTCTTCTCTGCAAAGGCAGGTGATGGCATCTAACATCCAAGAAAGAGGAGATGATAGTTTATAGTATCTTGTCCTGTCTACTCTCTCCCCTCCCACTACCACCAGGAAGAGCCAGAAGCTGTAGGCACTCCCGTCTATCTGCCCGTGTGACTAAAAGTCTGTCCTCATCAGGTGCTGCCTGGTCCACAGTTCTGGAGTGCGGGCTACTTCCCTTATGGTCATAGTTTTTAAAGAACAACAGCTTGAGGAAGAAGAGTGGGGAGAGGAAATCTTGACATCATTGCCTCCGTGGTTACCTTCATAAGTGAACACTGCTTTCCCGCCTAGAGGCACTTATTTAAAGGTTCAGAGACCGAAATCTTTTTTTGTGTAGAAAGGGTTCCCTGAAGGTTAAGTAAGAGGGAAAGCTGCTCTTCTAATGTAAGGATTTTGAATGTGGACCCCACAGGAAAATACAGACCTGTTTTTTAGACTGTTCCCTGTGGATGTGACTCTTGCCTACATCACACCTTCAAGTAGATAGTAGGAACCTAATTATCAAGGCATTTCCATTTCTTTTTCTGGTTACCTTGTGAGAACAAGTCTCTTGAGGCAGTGGGGTTAGTCTTGGGGTGCTGAGACATAAGCCGTGTTAACATAAAGAGTGGGAGGAAAGGGTGGCAATATTTAGTTGGGCAAGAAAACCCTGCTTAGGGAGTTCTGTCTCAACTTGTTTTCACCTGCTACTGATGAATGACTTTGTTTTTCTCACCTTCAGTTCTGAAAGGCTCATGTGAAAATCTCTGCCTTCACATATTCATTTGTTGCCTCTCTTTCTTTTTGCTTTTCCTGTCTTGTTTTTGGAATCATCATCATCATCTCACCTTTCTCATTGAGACTCAGGGAGGTTTACAAAATGTGCAGCAAAATTAAATAAAAAAGCAAGGAGGGCTTCTAGTAAATAATGCTGGGGTAGGATTACAGAACTGGAAACCAATGCAGATGAAAAACTGTCTAAGGCAGAGGTGTCTAACATGCGGCCCAGGGGCCAGATGAGGCCTCCGGAGGGCTTCTGTCAGGCCCGCAGTGGAACTGGCTGTCTTCTGCTTCTTCTTCCAGTTCTGCCGCTGCTGCATCATTGTTGGTTTGCATCTTACAGATACACACCTGAACAGCATACTCAAGATTGCAACAGCACAGACATTTTGATGCAATAATTCAGAGCAAGAGGTGTCAGTTATCAGACGCTGTTAAATAAACAAAATATTGCAAGAGTGCTAATGTTTTAAGCATGTTTTTTTATTTTAAGTAAAAAAAAACCCTTTGTGTTTCTGTCCTTTATAAAGTTTATATCCCCACTACCTGGCATTACGTGTTATGGCACACATGGTCTGGCCCAACAAGGTCTCATTTACGTCAGATCCAGCCCTCATGACAAATGAGTTCAACACCCCGGTCTAAGGCATGCCATGCCATAATGAAGAAAGGAGGTTACAAAGGTAGCGGGCACTGCAGTAAAAAAGGGAAGTGATATGTGCAATAAACATTTCAATAGACTGTATGCCCTGTTGTTGGCCGTCCAGAGGAACTGGTTGCCCACTGGGTGAGACAGGATGCTGGACTAGATGGACCATAGGTCTGATCCAGCAGGGCTGTTCTCTTATGTTCCTAATAGAAACTATCTCCTGTTCCATTATACTATCACTCTAATTTCGCTGCCTCAAGTAGGTCTCTTGAGAAGTAACATAAATTCTCTGGAAAAAAAATATTTGTCTCTTCCTACGCATACTAATTATTATATAAACTTTATTTTTTTGCTTTTGCAGTCTCACTTAGGTAACTCATTGTTTTCATTTTTGTCTCATATCTTTTAGATTGTGAACTGGGTCTGGGTCACTTCTGTACAGCACCTAATGTATGTTCTGAGTGTCATCATCAATAACATTTTTTTGAAAAAGGATAAACAAACATAATACAGTTCTTATGAAGAGGGGGGGAAGGCTAAGATTGGTACTACCCACACGTAAAAAAAATAAAGGAGATTTAAGCTTTCTCGGTTATATTTTAGTTCTTCACAATCCATAGTTCTGTACTTAAATGTGGAGACTGAGGATCCAGTTACCATATTGACTCAGAAGGAAGACAACTTCTCATAGAACATTACTTTCAAAACTAACTTGTATGCAAATTTAAGACATTTTTGATGGCATACTGTTAGGGGGGGGGGATCTGGCCTTGGTGAAATAGAGGACATGTGGCACTGCGGGATCTATGAGTGGATTTTCAAACGTGGAATTGAGGCTCCAAACACAGTTGTTTAAAGGGGGTAATATGGATTGGGGACACAGTGATGGAGAGAATGCTAGCTGTTCTCTCCCATGACATTTCTCCAATCAGTACTGTCCCTGGGTTACCTTTTACCCTATTATAAACCTTTTTTATGTTGCCTTTCTGCCCATATAGGGTCTCCAAGGCAGCAAGGATCGAAACATTAAAACATATCGACATTGAAGCAGCAGTTAAAATAAAGTATATCTAAAATAAACAATTCAGTAAACACATATAAACACCTAATACAGTAAGGGAGGAGGGCCAATAACAATTACTGGGGAAGGGGTTCACCAAACAACATTTAAAGTCTTCACCCACTGGTGGAAGACTATTTATTTATTTGGTTTATATCCGCCCTATCCCAGAATGGGCTCAGGGTGGCTCACAACAATGAAAGATATAAATAAATAATATCATATGATAAAAACCAAGTTAAAACCATCAATAGAACAAGATGGCAGTAACCAGGTAAAACTCCAGGGTAGTCCTTAATATCTTCTGCAGGATGATTAATAATTCTGTGGGCAATTCTGTGGGCCAGGGAGGCCAAGATGAACTGAATGCCTACCACCTCAACCAAAGGCCTGGCAGAACAGCTCCGTTTTATAGGCCTTTAAGAACCGTAACAAGTCCTGCAGGGCCCAGATCTCACATGGGAGCGTGTGTCACCGGGGCCGGGGCTATATGCCCTGTTGCGGGCATAGGGGGAGACAGACTAATGATAGAGCGCAACGGACTAATCTCTCTGGAGAGATAGTTCCAAAGTTTTGGCACCACAACAAAGGCTTTTTCTCTGGTTGCTACCCATCTAGCCTCAGATGGCAAGGGGACCTGAAGCAGGGATTCCAAAGATGAGTAGAGTAGACAGGTAGATTCCTATGCAACGGTCCTTCAGGTATGCAGGCCATAATATAGGTCTTTAAAGGTCAATACCAACACGTTGAATTGGGCCCAGAAGCAAATTGGGAGCCAGTATAGATAGAACAAGACCAGGCCCGTAGCCAGGATTTTGTGGCTTGTGGGGCAAAAATTTTTCTGGTGGGTCTGCCATTATTTTTATGTCAGCTCCAATCCACACCCAAGCCTGACCACCAGCAGCCACCCCTCATCCTCCCCTTGTACAAGATTTAAGGGTCCCTTCAGCTGATCGGCAGGGAGCATGTGGCCCACCAGTCAGCTGGAGGGCCCTTTAGATCTTGCAGGAGTGGAGGGTGAGAGGCCCGCGCCATCCCCTGCTTCTTCTCAAAAGCATTTGAAGGATCCATTTAAATGCTTTTGAGAAGAAGCGAGGAAGCGTCTGCATGCCCCCATTCTTCGCAAAAAATATTTTCAAAAAAATCTTGTGGGGCTAGCCCTTTAAGTAATGGGGCAGAGCCTCCAGTAGCCCCATTGTAGCTACGGGCCAGAACAAGACTGGAGTGATATGGTCTCTACAACCCACTCCAGTCAACATTCTAATCAACATGTTAACTGTAGCTTCAGGACAGTCCTCAAGGGCAGCTCCACATAGAGCACTTTGCAGAAATATAATATAGATGTTACCAGGGCATGCAACCCTGAAGCCCATGTAGTTCTGCCTATATATTTTCCCCTGCTGGAGCTTAAAGTGGCCTTGGAGACTCAAGTTTCAATCGGGCATTCCACTCTATCTGCATGACTGTTCTCTGATGAAAAATTACACAACAGGGGATCAGCTAAATCCAGATAACCCACAGAATAACTTTATATGAGATTGCTAAATGTACTATCATGGTTTTGCAAATGCATGGAACTGAATACAACCCTTCTAGCAATTTTTTATGTCTAAGACAACTTTTTTTAAAAATTAAATCTAATTGTTAACATATTTTGCATATTCTTGTACAGTTACCAAAAGGTAGACAAATCCAGTTATGCTGTCAGACGATACAAGAATGCAATAAAGAAGGAAATCATTTGAGTCTCCTGGAAATAGTGCAAGAAATGGAAAATGAATACCTATAGTGGTTTCAGTATTCCATTTGAGAGATAGTATTGCAGTAGGTATAAGTGAGGCTTTAAAATAAGTATGACTTGATTTCCCAACAAGAAAATCTGAAAGGGTATGCTCTCCAAGACTGACAAGTCTTTGATATTGAGCACTACCCAAAGGTTTGTTACAAGAAGCAAAAATGAGTGGCATCACTTGGCACCAGGTAGGTTGGAGCAGGGCCTGTAGCTTCATGATAGTTGAGAAAAGGTTTATTTGGGTCCCAAGTGAAAAATCTAGTCACAGCGAACATTCAATACCTGGTTGGTTTTTTTAACCAATGTCCTTCAGATCCAAAGTCAGGGTGTTGGAACTACAAATCTTTGTCCCAGGGTATTTTCTCCCACATGTTCTTCCTTGAATCAGATAATATATTGGTAATATTTACTCATTACGGTCATAACTACAGGAGAGCATTCTTCATTTTGTATCCTGCACTTCCAGCTTCTAGCAACAATTTGTGGAACCTGTGAGCTAAGTGACTTTCAGACAGCCTAGAAAACCTGTCTATTTGTTACAGACCATTAGTAGTTTACAGGTCCATTCAGATTATAGATAACTATTATTGCTTTTAGTTTATTTTGACTATTTTTATTGGTTATGTCATTTGTACTTTATCAGATACTAGATTTTATTATTGCTGAAAAGTAGGCTATAAATTCCTTAAATGAATGCACCTGTACTTTTAGTGAATTATGACCTTGTTGAAACATGCAGTCCATTTTAGGGAGAAAATATATTTGGTAGTTGAGAATTGCTAAGCACTAAGATGAGCTTTTCCCTCCCTCTCTTCTAGATCCGCGAGTTGAAGGTTACCCGCTGATGGCCTCACCTTTTCCACAGACAATTATTATTGCAGCCTATATTTATTTTGTCACTAATTTGGGACCGAAGCTCATGGAGAACAGGAAACCTTTTGAATTGAGGCAACTCATGGTTGTCTACAACTTTGGTGTAGTGGCTCTTTCAGTTTATCTGACTTATGAAGTAAGTACTGTAAAGGAGTAGATAAGTGATTATTTATTTCACCTGTCTGGAAGAACTGATCTTTCTTACAGAGGTTGGAATTGGGGGCTGAGTGCTGAATGGCAGCACCTCATAGTTCAACTATGAGGAGAAAGGAGCCCATTCCAAGCTTGGGAAAGGAACTAGAAGGGCAAAAACTTTACCTTCCAGCTCCTTCATGCTCATGCTATGGCAGCAAACTCCTTTTGGGACTGCAGTGTTCTTATAACAATAAAATAACTAGCTTTTTTCATTAAAAAAAACAAACCCTTTGCAGCTGTACGATATATAGTCTATTTAAAGAGGGTTTAATTCTACTGATGATGCTTCCTGCCACCCTCCACTCTATGGGTCAGATCAGGATCACGACTAAATATTCTGCTAATGGAAGGGGAGGCGCTATTTCCCTCTTCCTGCTGCAGACCTCTGATTTGTCCCTCATGCCCTTTCTGAGGATCCCTGTCTCCCAGAGGCAGCATTTTGGGAGATCAGTGGCCTGCAGCAGGAGGGGGAAAGGCAGGGAAATTCTGTTCTTCTGATAAAAGTGCCTTCCATTTGCTGAAAACTTGGCCTGGATCCAACCCAATATGACTAATTGAGGTTGGAATACTCTCTCCCTTAAGCCTTTTTTTTCCCTGTGAAAACAAATGTAGATGTTAAAGAGGGTGAATCTCACTGATTTGTTCATTTCACTTCACCCTGTGTTGTTCAGAGCGGGGAGGGAACATTCAAGACATTCCTGAGAATTGCTCCTGGGAAAAATCCTGGCATGTGAAGTCAAGTTCTGATACACAGATGGAGGCATTCACCTATGGAGTTGGCACATGAGACCAACTTAGTTATCAGAACAAAATAAAATGATTGCTCAGCACCGCTTAAAGTTACATTCTGCAGTTTTGCTTACTAAAATGTTCTTAATGCTAATCATCCATTCAAAACTGAGAGACTTTGCTTTTGTTGGCTCACTGTTTCTGCCTTTCATTGTACTTTTGGGTATTTCTGCCAAATTGGCAGCTTATCTATTAAAGCAGGGGTGGCCAAACTGCAGCTTGGGAGCTGCATGCAGCTCTTTCACACATTCTAATTTAATGTTAATAAAAAGCAAATTTGCATATTTTTCAATTTAAAAATGTGTATAACATTTGTTCATGTCTTGCAGCTCTCAAACATCTGACTTTATTCTGTGTGGCTGTTATGTAATGCAAGTTTGGCCACCCCTGTCTTAAAGGAATTCACAAGACACCTCCATGAGCTAGACTGCAAATTTTGTAATCAAGCTATTACTGCTGGGCTTGTTTATATGCCTGTGAAAATGCTCAGAAATGAATGGCATGATTTCCACTTGTATTTTATAATACAATAAAATTTGATGAGAGTTTCATGAATATTTTTCAGAGGCGTTCTGTTGGGAAGTGTGTGTGCTTGAAGTGATGGTAACTTCACAGAGGCTTATATAGCATCACTTCTGTGATGTTATAATGTTGGTCTTGTTAAAGTACGTGTCTTCTGGTTTCTAGATAGCTGTGCGATTAAGTCTTCAAGTTTTATTAGCCCAAAAAACATTTAATTGATTGTGATTGCCTATACATACCTGTGCTAATAACTTTGTGCTATGGACAGCCTGAAGGAAGTAAGACCAATTCCACTTTTAGTGTACATGAGATTCCCTGTCTAATTGTATGGAGGCAATATCTGTTTGTCACTTGTGGGATAGCTCTTTGCTACCAGTCACTGCAGAAATGTGAATAAAACCTCATCCAGAAAAATCCCTCTTCTCAACATGTCCCCTCACTTATTATTAGTGGACTACCTCTTATGGGGAGATACCACATGTGCCAATCTGCACAGTGCTAATTCTAACATAATGCAAATTGAAATGTTTTCCTCTTCCTGCAGTTTCTCATGTCTGGCTGGGCCACAGGCTATTCATTTCGTTGTGACATTGTTGATTACTCTTGGTCACCTATGGCTTTAAGGGTGAGTAATGTAACAAAATTGTTGTGCTCCATTAAATTGCAATATTTTTTTCTTTTTTGGTCATTGAAGTTTACCACCTAAACAGCAAGGAGCTGCAAATGATGGATATGTGCCTGTAGTAAAAAAAGCATGACTCACCATGAGAGACATGAGCCCCAATCCAATCATACCCTTTACATATATACAGAAAGAACTTTTTTCTCTTTTATATCACCTTCCCCACATCATATACGGACTTTTAAACCCATTGAAGCTTTAAGAGTGGTTTGTGCCATAAGGTATGGTCTTTCAAAAATAAACAAAAAGCCTCAGTGGGCATGCAGATTTTCTTTTTTTGATGCTTCTCTGGCCTGTCTTCTCTCCAGTCTGAAAAATGGTGTAGATTGTAAAGGAGCTAAAATTACTAAATTCTTTACTTAAATTAGGCATTTTTAATGAAGCCTTTCAAGCTGTAACACAAAAAATCCTGGTTTTAAAAGTGCCGCATTTAGACTGGAATTGTTTCTGTTCTTTGCAGATGGTTCGAGTTTGTTGGCTGTATTACTTCTCTAAATTCATTGAATTGCTAGACACGGTAAGTTTGTGGCTTCAGAATTTATACACAGTGCTGTCTGAGATTGTGTTCTGTGTGTATATTTTAACATAAAGGAAAAAATAGTGTTGTGTAAACATCAGTAGGTAGATACAAACCGGTAACATGGTAATTAATCTGGGTGATAAGGGCTGGGAAAGTTCTGTGCTTTCCTGATCTCCTGCCCCTGATAGATTACTGTAGTTAAAATTTTTGTACCTGCTAATCAGGTTGCCCTGATTACTTAGCCCCATATTTGCTTGGTTTTCAGGCCTCTTTTAGATCTTGTCAAATAGTTTCTAAGAAACTAGTAAGTTGGGACAAGGGAATGGTTACATAAGAGTAATGGTACAAACAAATCCTCCCACTTCTCCAGAAAATTTCCCCAGTAATAGAGAGTAGTAGCCAGGAAAGGAAATGGTACAAGAACTATTCCCAAATCAATTTTGCAAAAACTTGTGCCTCTTTATTAAAAGTGTGTTGTGGGGGGGGGTGAGGTAATGCAAAAAAGTACCATATCACAGGTTGCCACATGAAGTATGTTGTCTTGCTCTGTGTTCCTGTATGTGAAGAATTTCTAAGCTGCATACACTCCTGGGGTTCTATGAACCTGGCAAACAGCCTAGAACATCTGCTTCATTAACATTGCAAAAGCATCTCTGGTCTTGAACAGTGGCCCCCCAAGCCATGCCAGATTTTCTAAAGAAAAAGGATATATGGGGTTGAATCCAGCCAGCCTTTTCACTTCCATCTCAGCCACTTAACCTGCTTACTTCAGCCCTTGTCCCAGATGGCTTTAGTACATGCAGGTCCCATGTCCCCCAGCCTAGGTTTTTTTGGTGGTGAAAGGGAATCCTCCCTCCATCTTCAGTAGCAGAAAGTTTGGTTGGTTCCAGCCCGAGATATTAAATGAGTTAGTTCACTTCTTGACACCAAACAGATCTGATGGTAGATTATATAGGTCCTCAGTAGTTCATAAATCTCTCTTGTTATGTCTGCATCTTCATTGGTGAAATGAGAGCTGAAAGACAATCACCTTTCAGTGCATTCGATCATACAGTCTATTCCAGTATGTGCATTTAACTTTAAATACAAGTTGCACTAAAATCTGTTTAAACTGTTTCAGGTTTTCTTTGTCCTGAGAAAGAAAAATGGACAAGTTACATTCCTGCATGTCTTTCATCACTCAATCATGCCTTGGACCTGGTGGTTTGGAGTCAAATTTGCTCCAGGTAGTTGAGAGTTCAAATAATAGGTTTAATTATAATGTGTGCTTTATAAACAATTCAGTACATTTAAGGGGATTTCTCACCTTCATTTTAAGGAAAGCAACTTTAATATACAGACCACTTTTCTGACAGCATTGGAGAACCAAATGATAATTATGGACTAAATTAGCCTTTTTCTATAAGTGAATATATCCTTGAATTTGTATCTTATATGTCTGCAGTATACACAGTTATCTAATGCTGCAGATTGTCTTGCGTAAAAATCTTTGCAATACTTCTCATTTCGAGTGAGAAAAACTTTATATTGAAAAGCATTTCACTCATTCAAAGAACCCCCACACAACTATTTCAGAGTAGAGTTCCCTCTTAATGTTTCCCCATATTAAGAAGTCTTGGGTGGGGGGGATCACAGACTGTTAATTTTTTCTGCTCCACTTCAAATCTCTGATTCCAATGTATGAAGTCATACGTAATGACTTTGGTTTGCTTTTTCCTGCAAGATACCTTTGGGCTGTAGCCATTGCCTTGACTAGGGTTTCAGATCTAGCAGGGGTTGACATCAAAGATGCTCAAAATTCCTACATGCTAGCATGGAAAAGTGTTTTGACAGGGCAAGGTAGATAATGAGCTCATTAAGAAATTCCCTAGTGAGTTGACCTGGATCACTTACTTAGCCCAGAGAAGCTGAGGTGGCAGTGCCTTAAGGTGAATCCATAACTGTGCAATGAGATTTATGGTTGCTTCCACGAAGGGGTAAATCCCTATTGTACTCTCATTGCCTCTGCTGTGTTTTGTGTGCTTGCTGGAAGTCATGGTGACTTCTGGCAACCCCTACTAGGGGTTTGGATGTTTTCCAGAGAGGTGGCTTGAATTGCCTGCCTCTGCATCCCACCTCTGGTCTTCCTTGGAGGTTGTCCTTCCAAGTACTTGCCAGAGTCGGCCCTGCTTAGCTTCTGAAATCTAAGGAGATCAGGCTTGCCTGGGCTATCCAAGTCAGGGGCCTCATTACCTCTGCTAATGTAATGGAAGGTTCCGTGTTACCATCTCCTTCTTGCCATTTGTCCCCCACCTCCTGCAACCTGTGGAAATTGTACCTGCATCTTTTTAATTGGTTGTAAGGGTTGTTACACTAAAGCAGTATACTTATTATTTTTAAAAGCAAGCAAAAACGGGAATGGGGAATGGCACCAAATGTGAGTAGGGAGATATGAAAATCTGCACCTTCCCATCTGTGTAGTGACCAAACCCACTTTGAATACAATCCTTCAGTAAAGCACATTTTAGAAAATGGGGCTGAAGCCAGGGAAAGCCAGGACTGCATGATCATGTTGAATGGAAGCCAGCCCCTCCCCTCAAAAAAGCTATAGAACTTCACTGTGGAAGAAACCTGTTGTGCAAAATGGTTGACATGTGTCTAGTACGTGTCACCTATTATGCTTTGGTTCTACCTCGTGGTGTTGGCCCACGAGGCTGTGGGAAAGATGCAGAACTAAGGCCAAGGGAGGCCCGTTAAAGGAGCGGGCCTCGGGCTAAGACACTCTTACTCACACAACAGAATTCTTAAACACTACTGCTTTTATTTTAGAGTTAGTGCAAAGTTAAAAATAGAGGGGCTCGGCCAGCCAGGCTCTTGCAAACCTAAAGCCCACAATGCAAAACCTTATTTTCTAAAAGCAGGCAAGTGCATATTAAGATAACAATGGAAACAAAGTATCAACACACACACACACACACACACAAAATGAAGACAGAGGCCTCTGGGCGACTCCAAGATACACGGAGAGTAAGGGTCCCTTCCCTGTCTCAAAGAGTGAGCCCTGAAAAGCTGAGAGGCTCTCTGTTTTATACAGATACAACAAAGAATTTTTCCCAAAAAAGTTTGAAGTCAGGCAACTGTTTCTTTCTCGTTGACCTGTGGAAAAACAAGTTTTTCACAGTACATATCCAGATAACAATTTATATCTTGATTTTTGAACATGGCTAGTAGGATGTGTTCTCTAATTTGTACTTTGCTGGGAGATAACACAGAGTCCTCGGTGTTATTTCTGATGAACAAGAGAGGGTGTGAAACCAAATACTCTTTCCCACCATTATACTGCTAATTGATGGACCCTGGGCAAAAAGGGTCTGTCTTTTCTGCTAAATGTGGATTATGACTTTGGGTTTTACCTTTATATAACACCGAGAGTAATTCATGAAGGTTCTTAGCTTGGGAAAAGAATGCTGGTTCTTGTCGCATACACAGACAAGAATAGAACAGGCATGAAGCTTTCGCAAAGCTTCATGAGAGTCAGGTTCTTTTTGGCACTCAAGCCTTAACTTTATAGGCAGACTACATAAAAATATATTGGTTGGATTCATTTATAAAGCCAAACACACCTATATCCCTCTTTTTGTATGTGGTCTCACAGTCATCATTCACATCAACCATCAGCCAGGCTAATGCCTGAATATTTCTCCCCTTTCAAGAGATGTGGCTGCCCTTGACACATGTGAACTGTGTTGTTGCACTGACATTAACGCCCACCGCAGCATTGCCTCTGATTCCTGTGATGGCATTGCTTTCCCACAAATCAAATTGTCCAAATCTTCTTCAAAGCAGTTGTGTCAGAATTTCAGCCCTTTTACTACTTGCCTTCTATTCTAGTGACTTCTAACATTCTAACTTGCCCTTCCTTATAGAGAAGATAGCTACTATACATCCTACTTGTTAATATCACTGTGAACTCTTGCGCAGGTTCCTTTGCAAGTGTTTGATTAAAAGCACTGGAAGGTGCTTTCCTTCCACTTTTTCCTCTGGGTTTATTGGATACAACCCACTGCATAGAGAGATCTGCCCATAAAAACAAACTCTTTGATAGGGAAGTCTATGTGTCAAAAGTTTCAGGGGAGTTTTTTGTATGATCTGTTAATCTTAAATGATTTTGGGAGGGTCTGTAGGGCTTCCTTCTCTTGAATTTCCCCTTTTAGGGAGTAAATATTTGTCCCCAAATATGATGGCAGTTAGCACAAACCCGTGTTATATTTTTCTGTAAAAGGCTTGAATAGGAAATTATGTTCATAGTCATAATTGAGACCAGAAAACTTATTTTTGAATCTCCCCAAAGCTGTGCAAAGCTTTCCTGCTTAAATAATTTAGATATCCTTGCTACATTAGTTCCATTCAAGCACCAGTCTGTCAGGAATTGTTGCTCAACACTGCCTTGTTGGGCTCAACTTCTGGCTTTCTGGAGATTGCTTTATTGGCTCTACTGGT
The DNA here is from genome assembly GCA_029375565.1 of Gekko gecko. NCBI lineage: Eukaryota > Metazoa > Chordata > Lepidosauria > Squamata > Gekkonidae > Gekko > Gekko gecko. Next base: position 40,944,265 of record JAPDNY010000007.1, on the reverse strand, counting down.
ATAATTTTATGGGACTGGTAGGGGGGTATTTGGCATTGCAATGTGGATGTGTGGGATATGCTTTGTAATGAACTAAGTCTAAATTACATCTTTCATCTAAAGTGAATCTTCAGACCTTATATTACAAATTTGCTAACACAATTGTTCTTAATGAGAACTGTGATGCAGAAGAGTGGGGGCTTAGGAGCTATTCTGCACAAACACTCGTTCCCTAAAATGAGGGGCCATTATCAGTCACAATGACACGTGGCTAACTTGACGCTAATAAATAATTAAGACAGGTCTTGGTTACCTAGTTCTGTATCTGGAAGCTGCTTGTGACTACACAAGCTCCAGGTGCAATGAATCAAGTCACTTTTCACTGAAGTGCTTCCTGTTGTGTTTTACTTATAGAGCTACCATTTGTGTAAAAACAAAACAAAACCCTGGAATAAATGTACAAACTATTAGGTATTTCACACTATCACTAGGACTATTTGCGTCTGCCATCTAGTTACTATTTCTCTGCTTTTATTATAAATCTATGGATATGTGAGCATTTCTAGGTGTGTCACACATAGAATCCTTCAGGGATTAATTGTGCCCATTCACCAAATGGGAGATGGGGAATAGGCTTTCATTTTAAAGTCAGTCTGGGAAATGCCTGAAAACTTGCAGCCAAAAATATTAACATATGGGAAATAAATGCATGAAAACCAGGATCTGTTCCAAGATGATATGTTAAAATATCAAACAAGTTGAGGTGTTCATCACTTGAGAAAGCAATTTAAGAACAGTATTATAACAGGCAAGGACCTGCTAAATGTAGTGTTGACATTTATAATGCCTCGGAAAGTTGCAGTTACATGTTTAACTATAGTCCATGATCCTGGGGCAGAGTTCCATGTAGCCTTGCTGACTCCTTTTCCCCCATCTCTCTATTGAATTTTGACAACTCCCTATGAAGAAAACTGTGTAAATTTTCCCACACATAGGTAAAGGTAAAGGTTCCCTTGCTCGAAAGCCAGTCGAATCCGACTCTAGGGTTGCGGTGCTCATCTCCGTTTCAAAGCCAAAGAGCCAGCGCTGTCCGAAGACGTTTCCGTGGTCATGTGGCCGGCATGACTAAACACCAAGGCGCACGGAACGCTGTTACCTTCCCACCGAAGTGGTACCTATTTATCTACTTGCAATTTCTTGCTTTCGAACTGCTAGGTTGGCAGGAGCTGGAACTAGAGACAGGAGCTCACCCCGTCATGCGGCACCCGGGTCTCGAACTGCTGAACTACTGACCTTCCACAGCCTGCAGTTCAGCGTCTTAACCACTTGAGCCACCGCAGCTCCCACACATAGGTGCTGGTTAATTAAAATATCAGATCAGGGCACTGCTATAAGTTTACTGCTTATAATATGCATAGTAGGCTTTCCAAAGGAATAGAGGCTATACGTGTGAAAACTTTATGTTCCACCTGAGCTGGCATGACAGTTTTAAAAGCAATAGTACTACTGTACATGATAAGCTTAGTGCATGTGTTGTGGAATTTCCACTTCATAAGCAGGTACATTTGACAGTAACTGCATCACTCTTGTATCACACTAAATGATCCTTATGTTCCCAGAGGTGAACTCGTCTTTTCTTACCCATCTGTCTGTATGATGATATATTTGTATATTTGGTAGGCACGCAACTGATAACAAGATTCTACCTTTCCCCCTACAGGTGGCTTAGGAACATTCCATGGTATGATAAATGCCATTGTACATGTCATAATGTATACCTACTATGCCCTCAGTTCACTGGGACCATCATTTCATAAGTACTTGTGGTGGAAAAAACATATGACATCTATACAACTTGTGAGTAACTTTCGAATTATGTAGAGTAGGTTTTTTTCAAGTATTGTCTATGTGTGGCTTGGGTCCAGTGGTAGCCTTCTGCTGATCTACTGCAGACTTTGCCCTTGTGCTGTCCCTTAGGGCCCCTTGTCTCACAAGAGCAACATTTGGGGCTGCAGTGGGATGGGGTGCCAAGAAAGCCAAGTTCTACTGACAGAAATCACCATTGTATCCCTCTCTGTCAGTGTTTTGTATACCTTGCTTGCATGCCATACAAGACCTGTATATCCATTGGCTTCTACCATTCAACCTGGCTCGTCCAGAAAGGAGGATTACATTTCATTAAACTATAGGTTATGACTATAAAAATAAAACCTAATTTTTAATGTAACCTAAATGTAATAATGTTGGCAAAAAGTAATATGCTATAGTATATTTAATGACAAACATTAAGTGTTCCGTATTTTCATAAACAAAATTTCTAAACATGCTGGCAGTCCTATCTTTTGACTCGGAGCTTCTGCCCACTACTTTTTATTTGCTACAAAATTTGCTTTCCTACTTTCATTTTTAATTTTGCCTACCTTTCTGATGGCAAACATTAAAGATATGCGTCCTGTGGTGGCATTAGGGTGAAGCATTTTGCAACCCGTTCTCAAGTATCAGCATACTTGCAGTTTTTCTTACCGAAAATGAAGATATTTATACTTCTAAATTCCATAAATATGGGAACTAGCAGAATTTTATATGCTGATAGATGATGCATTTTATATTCAACCAGTGAAAGTTTTTAGGTTTAATAGGAACTAAGTATTCCATATATTCAATTCCTCCAAAAATTTCCATCATGGGGGGGAGACAGTTGGAATCCCTCCCCCCTTGTGGCTACAAAATTTCTGGAAATGTTACATCTATATCCATATCAGACAGCAGTTTGTGCCAACTGAAGTTTCTGAACAGTTTTCAGGGGCAGCTCCATGTAGACAACATTGTAATAAGTTTATCTAGAGCAGGGGTGGCCAAACTGCAGCTCAGGAGCCACATGTGGCTCTTTCACAAGCAAAGAGGAGGCATACTTTTTCTCCCTCCCTCCCTCCCTTTCCCCTCCCTCCTATCTATTTGCTTTCTTGGTTTTCTCTCTGTGTCTCTTTCTTTCCACCACCTCTTTCATTCTTTCTTTCCACCTCTCTCCCTTTTTCTCTCAGACAAATATCATTGGACAAATGAATGTCATTATCAATATCTGTTTCTACCTCTTCTTTTTTTTAGTTTTGGATAAAACATTTAATATTAATAAAAAGCAAATTTGCATATTTTAAAATAAAAACATGTGTCATATTTGTTCGTGTCTTTCGGCTCTTAAACATCTGATGTTTACTCTATGTGGCTCTTCTGTTGAGCAAGTTAGGCCACCCCTGATCTAGAGGGTAATGCTGAAGCTTAGGGATAGAAGCCTGCTTAATCTACAAAGTCAACAATTGTGATCCACAAATTAAAATGTAAGAGCAAACAATGATAAATGTTTACTGAAGCTCTTAAGGAAACACACAATGGGAGTTTATCAAAAATGGCTCAAGCAGCAAACGGTGCTTCAACTTGGCTCTAGAAATTTTAACCGAAAACTATAAAAGAGCTCTAAAGAAAACTAGCCTAAGGTTATTCAGTGAGCTTCACAGCACAGTGGGGATTCAAACCTGGGTCTCCGCAATCCTTGTCTGATTCTCTGACCACTATACCATACTAGCCTTCATGGTCTACTGGTGTGATTCAGTGCAAGCCAAATAAGGGGACAACATAGTGTTCAGTATTTCTAATTAGATGTGTGGTCATTACACTTGACCTGCTTGCAGGCGATACAAGAATTAACAGGAAGTGTATAAATGGATTATAACAGGTAGTTATACAGAGTACAGAGGTGCAGGATTCCTCATCAGCTCTTAAATGGAAGTGTTTTCTATGCTAGAGCTTAGTACTGTATGAAACCAGCCTTACTTTCCACCTCCAGAACTCAATAAGCATGACGGAAATCTAATAAATGTTTAAAAGGGGCGGGGGGAGGGGGAGTGTCGGTGCACACTTGAATGCAATGTGTTCTTAAAAATATTTCTGATATTTAACGGTATGTTTCACTTTGCCCAGTGATTTGTTCCTAATGGCATCTCTACAAGTTTTAAAGTCTTGTTTAAGCATGAATGAATGTCTTGGTATGAGAGAAAAAGGGGAATCCTAGCATTTTAGAATACAAAGTAAAGTGAAATGATTTGTCCAACCTGCCCTACATTGCAAGAAATGTTTGAATTTCGTAGAATTGTTGTGCAATCTGATGTTTTGTGTGGAAACATGCTACTGGTGTTCTGTCCCCACTCCCCCCCGTGCTTGTGAGTCTGACTAAAACAAAAATATAACTTGATTTTGCACTTTTCTGTTCTAGATCCAGTTCATTATGGTCACCTTCCACATAGGACAAATCTACTACATGGATAACTGCCCATATCAATATCCCATCTTTATGTTCATCATTGGATTATATGGACTGGTGTTTTTAATCCTGTTTCTACACTTCTGGTACCATGCTTACACTAAAGGCAAGAGGCCCCCAAAGTGTATAAAAAATGGTATTAGCAAAAACAAAGCTGAATGAAGTGCTCTGCCTGCCACAAACTGAGTTTTTTTGACTTGTACTACTTGACAATCAAGATGTTTAGGTGCTCGGTACCCTGTATGTTTTGTACATGTTTTTCCGAAACAAAAAAAGCCTTGTATTTTTATTATAAATTATTTGGGATTTAATGTTGATGTGGGAGGGAGGGAAAGCCTACTGATTTGAAAACACTGGCCTGTCATTTTAGCAACTTTGCACATATGAGAAATATTTCCTAAGAATTAAAGAAATGAAATGAATGAAACAAACTGGTTGTTTATTGGAAAGCCTGGCATTTGTATTCATTATAGAAATGAAGTGTGTCTGACAAGTATATGGCAATACTTTGAACACTGATAAGATACATTGGTTTTAACTGGCCTCTCACGTTGCTAGGACTGTATAGGCTGTTTTTAATTGAAATGGGATAAAATTTAATGAACACTTATGGACCATATATATCACTGTTAATACATTGTCTGTAATTAATGTATTTTGTACAAACTGTACCATATTAAAGTCCATGATTCTTAAGTCTGCAAAATTCTTGTGTTAATAGGAAAATATCTTACTGTATGAGGGAGGGGTTGCCTAGTAAGCTGTATCAGGAGTGGGGTTTAGTACAATACAAACGGCCATTAATACACTGAGCAGTTTGAATAGCAGAGATCCAGTGCTGTGAATGGGAGAACAGCAGATTACTGCACCATCAAACTATTTTGTTTGTTCCCCAGAGAGCACTGCGATCAGGGTCTCAACACCAACTCACCCTCCCTGGACCTAAGGAAGCCAGGCTGGCATCAACTAGGGCTTTTTCGGTGGCCACTCCTCTCTGGTGGAAGGAGCTCCCAGTGGAGATTGGGGCCCTGCGGTACCTTATGCAGTTCTGCAGGGCCTCCAAGAGGCCAGGCGTTTGATGTCTTATTAATTAGTTTTATGATTTTACTATTTACTGCTATTTCTGTAGTTTTATTTTGCTGTCAGCTGCCCTGAGCCGGCCATGGCTGGGAGGCTGGGGTATAAATATAATAAATAAAAATAGAGATACTTTATTGTAGGCTTGCTGCATCAAAGCCCCCCCTCCCCAGTCAAGGGGCAGGGGACAGCAGAAGCCTGATGATTAATTCTTCTGCCTTCTCTCCTGCCGCCTTTCATGGTATGGCTCTAAATTCATGAGGGAATAAAATTTTAAGGTCCTGTAAGACTCCTCTCCTGGTAATTCTGCGGTCTGCTGATCCCTCCCAGAGATAACCAATCCTTTGCACCATTAAGTAGAATTAAACCCTTGTCTAACAAACCGGTGCTGCTGTTGATAACCACAGCTCCTCCCTCTGCGCTTCCTCTTGCCCGGTGCTATTCTATTGAACGGGAACCGCCAGGAGGAAACTCCCGACCCCGCTATACCTGTGAATTAAAGAGGCGTTTAAAACGGCGTGAGAGAGACGCGGAAGGGGGAGGGAGGAGAACGCCTTGGAAGGCGAGTCATTTTTAGCTGCTTACCTGCAAAGAAAAACCTTATCTACAAAGCCGAGCTCAGAGGGGCCCCCTATGAACGTCAGAAATTCCCCCAAAGTCAGATCCAGGTAGTCAGCCGTGTCGGTCCGGAGCAGTAGAAGAAATTCAGAGTCCAGCGGCATCCTTAAGACCGACAAAGTTTATTCAAGGTATGAGCTTTCGTGGGCACGCCCCCTTTTCCAAGTACCGCCCAAAGTCGGTTTCTCTCGTCGGTACAGGTTGGATCAATCAAAGGGCATCACAGGCAACAACTCTTCTGGGCAGACCCGTTTGTTTGTGGGGGAGGAGCGCGCTCGCGAGATACGGTTGAACGCTCCGTTCTAAGACACACATGGGCGGGGTTAAATGCGGCTCTGAAAGAGCGGTCTCCAATCGGAAGTTTCCTAGAGGCCCCGTGACCGCTATTGGGACCAATCCGAAGAAGGCTGCTCCTGATTCAAATTCTTGCCTGGGAAGTAGGTATATTGTTGTCGGGCTGGTCTCCGTGGAAACGGGCTGTGGAAAGAGTCCCATGGAGCCTCGACTGGTGGAGCCTGGGCCCTACCGAGCGACGCGGCTGGTGAGTGAGTTGACCGAAGGGTGCTGAAGAACGTGCTTTTTCAAAGAAGAGGCACCGGGGCCTCCAGTTCATTCAGGAGTCTCGTCTTTAGAGCCAGAGGCCCTTATTTCCGGGGAAGGGGGTGAGAGTAGGGATGCCAGTCCCCAGGTGCAGGCAGGGGTCCCTCCAATTTTTAGGGCTTCCCCCCACACTGGCCAGTGGGGCGAAAGCACTGCTCCCAACAGTCGTCTGCAGCCCCACTTGAAAGAGCGTGCGCCTGCCCTGCAGGCAGCAAATTCCCTGCTTGCAGGCCATGCGCCCGCTCTTTCCAAGCGGAGGCCGCCGGCTCCTGCTTTACAAGAGGCGAGTTTGGTCCCCCCCCATTTAAAGGGAATGTTCCCTTTAAGTAGTTGGAAAAAACCGGGGACCTGCGCGAGCTCTGTCTGGGAGGGGATCGCGTCGGGGATGACCACGCCCCCTCCTGGAACGCCCCCTAATTCTCCTGCCGGGGAAAAAGATTGTACCAGGCAACTCTAGTTGAGAGCAATGAGCTTTGCTGCACGGTGATGGATTTTGGTAGGATCACCAGCTTTGGGTTGGAAAATACCTGGAGATTTTTGGGGGGAGCCTGGGGATGGGGGGTACCTTAGCATGGCACAATGCCATTGAGTCCACCCTTCAAATCGGCCATTCTCTCTGGGGGAACTGATATCTGTAGGGTGGAGATGTAAAAACGGGAGATCTCTGGACAGGCCCCAGGAGGCTGCTGTAACCAAATACGTTAAACTCCGAAAATGGGCTGCATCCCAGAGACTCCCAAATCATATAAAAGTACCACTAGTAAGAATTAACAACTGAAACTCTATTGAAAACAATACAACACTCACAAAAATTGCAAGATTCCAGTTGCCAACTGACCAAAGGCTGAGACTATCAAACTAACCAGACTATCAAACTAATCAAACTAACCAAAGGCTGAGACATCCTATACATTTGGGAACAATAACATTCAGAATTACAATAACAATAGCAATGCAGAGTAATTACATTCAGAAACAACAGTAACAATGAGGAGTAATACATTCAGAGATAACAGTAACAGTGATACAAGGGCCCAGTATAGTTCCCTTGTTTCTGTAAGAGTTCTTCAGTCACTGTGAAACAAAAATGTGAAAACAAAACATACAGTAAAATACAGTGATGGTACTGGTGGTACTTTTGTATGATTTGGGAGTCTCTGGGATGCAGCCCATTTTTGGAGTTTAACATATTCGGTTACAGCAAGCTCTCTTACTCTATTGTCCTTTGTTGTTTTTGCCCACCTGGAGGCTGGCAACTCTAGGTTTTGGCCATTCAGTTAACCGAGGGAAATCGTTGGAAAGCTCTACCCACCACCCAAATGGAGCCTGCAAGGTAAAGTGTGGATGCCATGGGCATAAGATGAAGCTGTGGGCACCCTTCTGGCCCAGATCAGCAAAGATGAGCGGAGGCATGGCGATGCATGGCTTCAGCCTTTGAGAAAAAGCACGGGCATAGTGGTGCCTGACTTCAGCCTATGCTAGCAGCAACTGTACTCCTTCTGGTTCCCATGATGCCTAGCCCAGCGAGATGGCACAATAGTGCCTGACTTTGCCCTGTGCTGGCACAGATACCTGGTGACCAGGAGCTTGGGCACAGCAGTGCCTGGCTTCAGCCTGCAAGAAGGTACATGGGTCCATTGGCTCCTGGTTTGGCATTTGGGCTCTGCATTGGCCACACTGTGCTCAGGCGAGCAAGGAGGAGCACAGGCACAGCCACACCCAGCTTTGCCCTGTGCTATTCCAGGCATGGTGCACCTGGTGAAGAGAGTTCCAGTGAGGAGCAGTCACCAGAGAGGACCATGGCATTGCCTGTACTCCTCTGTGCCAAGCACAGCAGTGCCTAGCTTTCACCCAGTGCTGGCTGAAGCATGGCATGTTTGAAGTGGCAGTGGCAGTGTCTGCCTTTGCCCTGCTGGCTCTTAGAATGCTGCCCACCTTTGCCTACTGGACTGTGGGGCGCAGCCAGCAAGGAAGAATGAAGTGCTGCCTTTTTTCTCTACAGCTTGACTCTGTGTTGTGTCCCTTTATCAGGTGAAGGGGGCATGGTGGCAGGAGGGGCATGGCCAATACCAGTTTCATTTTGGCCTCCTAGTCCACCCCTGCTCTACACAAGCTCAGACTGGGTTCCAGCATTCAAAGGAAAAGAGCCAGAAAGGTGGAAGACCTGGAAAAAGTTCCCAATAGCTGGAAATTCTGCTGCCTGTCCAGGATTTCTTCTAACCTGCAGGATGGTTGTGTTTAATAATTCCTGGGGATTAGCAATTCAGCAACAAAGCAATGTGACACCTTTGATTTGATTCCAGCATGAGCTTTCATGAACCTGACTGTACTTTTCCCACATAGGGCTTATGACTGCATCTTTACTTTGCACTTATTTTATGGTGGAAGGGGGAGACAGGCAGAAACAGCATGGTTAAGGGATTGTGAAAGAGAAAGGACAAAGGGAAATATAATTATGTAAGCATCAAGTCTAATCAGGAAGAAATGTAAAGCATACTCACTAAACTGTGCTAAGCTAGTTAATGGCTATATGTATAGGGAGTCACAGGTTTTGTTAAGATAGCTGCAGCTATAGTGAGATTTTTCTGGTGGTCATTTGCTGTTTTTATCCATGCCTTCTTATTCCGTATTCTGCTCTCATCCATGAAACCTTCTTAAGACCCCCCCTTATGTTATGTCACTATCTGGATCAGTTCTGTTTATTGATTATATTTTAAATGCCTTTTACAATGGGTGTAAATCATCCAAAGCTTGCTTGCTGGGTGGGCAATTCATAAATTTAATGAAATAAATAAATAGGGTATCTCTGTTCTCCTTTTCCTATAACTGAGTGACTGTTTCGAAAGTACTTATTAACTGCTGGAATAGCCTGCAGGGAATTGTGCTCTCGATTTTATATAATTGGGAGCTTTTATTATTGCTGTTTAATGTTACTGGTTTTGTAATTTATATTGTTTTTGTCAGTGTGTTGTAATCTGCCTTGAATGCCTCTTTGGTTATTACATATACAAAATAAACACATCCATAAATAAATGCAGAGCTAAGATCTCTTAACTTGCTCCCCTCCCTCTAGTATAGACAGGTTTTATGTTGAAGTTTCAAAATAAAAATCTGAATTTCAAGACCAGCAAACAGTGTGTTTAGCGTACACATCACAATTCAGTGGAATTCTCTATATTTTGTTGCAATTCTTGGGCCACATAATTAAATATGATAAATACTGGTTTCTGAATATTTTATTTGAATATGGTGTTGACGAGATGACAGAGTACACTGGACATAATAGGTATAGGCAGTAAGGGGGGGCCTGTGTAGCTGATACAAATGTAGAAACATGCAAGTAGAAAGCCTTCCATACCAACTAAACAGAGCAGATATTACTTTATATACCCAGCTGTAGGCCAACTGAAGGCTCCCTCATCTAAGCAGATAGAATGAGAGTCTCCCAATTTAATAATAGCCTTAAATATCTTTCTTTTCAGATTAACAGTTTTAAACAAGGAAATGTCTGAATTCTGATTTTTGAATATAATAAGAAAGTTGTTTGCAAATATGAAGGATATTAAACAATCATTAGCCAACTTAAGTGCAGTGTCAGCTTCTGATTTCTTTAGCTGAACTGGGAATTTTAGCTGTTCACTCTGTGCACAGTAGTTAAATTACAGAGAGCAAGACTAATTTAGACTAATTTCTTTGGGGGGGAAATGCACTACATTCCAAAATTAGATCTCCCTTTAAGGAAGCTGAAATGTTGTAGGGTGTTAAGGGAAGGGATGTTAGAAGGAAGCTTTCAGAACAAGAAAACTACAATTAGGATCAAATGACCTCCCGCTCCAGTCTCCAGGATAGTCAATCAAATGAGACACCCACAAATTAGAATTATAGTCCCTTCTGTAGGAGAAGAGTTGTTGTTACCCCACCAGTAATCTTCTGGCAAGATTTTTAGACTACTTAGGTATCTGTAAAAATAGCCTTCATATGAAAGAAATTCATTTTTCTTATGTTGGGACAGTATTCTCCAGAATTTACATGAATAATATAATGCTTTTTGGAATAGCAGAAGTGCTCCAGTTAGCCAATAAAGATAAAAGACAGTGATGACAAGAGAGCTGGTTCCAGAGGCTTCCAAAACCTGCAAGCCTGAACCAAAAGGTACAAAGTTGACGAACTCTTTCTTCTAGAACTGATTGGCTAATAGTTGTTGGTGCTCTCTGTCCAATGGATTCATCAATTATATTGACTTGAGTTGGGGAGATGGATAGGCTGGACAGCCATCTTTTGGGTATGTTGTAGGGCTATATTTCGGCTATATTGGGGGTTGGACTAGATGACCTGCAAGGTCCCTTCCAACTCTAACATTCTATGATTCTATGACAGGGTACTACACCCACACAAACACATATTGCTAGACTAATGAATTTTATTTTATGATCCAAGTCAATATAATTGATGAATCCAGAGTGTTGAGCAGTTCCTGATCTGGTTAAACGAGAGGGTAAAGGCAGCTCTGGTTTCCACAGACTGTCGGGAAAAAGTGGTTCCCGGAATATGAGGTTGGTGACACCAAGTGTCATACCCCAGAATTGTCTGCTGTTGTAGACTGTAGTCCTTCAGGTTGTTAAGTATTTGCTCACAGGGTGTCTGTTGTGGGAAGGGGAAGGGAAAGAAATTTGTAAGCCGCTCTGAGACTCTGAGTGAAGGGTGGGGTATAAATCCAATCTCCTCTTCTTCAGAGCAGAATTTCATACGTGGTATCAGCCGCTGACATATGGCTGGTGCATACATATATATGCTGATTTCTTGCTATGATTTCTTGCTACTACTTACCATTGGATGACTTATAGCAGAATATGTGAACTCTCTAAACCAGAGTTGTCAAACTCATTTGTTATGAGGACTGGATCTGACATAAATGTCACTTTGTTCAACAAACAAGCAATATGTTAAAGTTGGTTGGCATGTAAGCCTTATTCCCCTTGACCATACAATGATTTAAGCTTTGGGGAGCACAGATGTACACTTTTTGGTTGGCTTAAACCAGGGGTCTGTAACCTTTAATAGTTAAACAGCCAAACAGTGTAAAAAATTCAGAGCAAGAGAACAACAAAGACCAGTATAAGACTGCCCGTTTGCATTACTTAAAATATGCAATTTAGCATCTATATATCTAATTCCCAAGTTGCCCCCTCTGTGCGGATATCTAAATCCGCACATCGGGGGCACCTGGGGGCAGGGAGATTTTCCTGCGCACGTGGGGCAGTCCCCACGTGTGCAGAAAAATCTAAAAAGTTTTTTAAAATGTAAGAGGAATATCTAAATCCTCAAAAAAGTAAGAGCGTTCCCTGCGCATCGCAGGGAACGCTCTACAAACTGGCCATTGCCGCCGCGCCGTCAAGGGATGGGAGGGCGGGAGAAGGCTTGGCGGGCCAGCCGGCCTTGCCTCTGCTGCTGCTGCTGGGGAGGGAGGAAGGGGGAGGCTTGGCGGGCAGCGGCCTTGCCGCTGGGGAGGGAGGGTGAAGCTTGGCGGGCCAGCCGGCCGGCCTCCCCCACCGCCACCGCCGCCCTGCTGCTTGAGAGGGAGGGGGAGGCTTGGCGGGCCAGCCGGCCGGCCTCCCCCCCTCGCCGCTGCCGCTCTGCTGCTTGAAAGGGAGGGTGAGGCTTGGCGGGCCAGCGGGCCGGCCGGCCTCCCCCCCCCGCCGCTGCCCTGTTGCTTGGGGGGAGGGGGAGGCTTGAGGGGCCGGCCAGCCTCGCCGCCCCTCCGCTGCTGCTGGGGAGGGGGAATCTCGGCGGGCTGGCTGGCCTCGCCGCTGCTGCCGCCGCCGCTACTGGGAGGGGGGAGGGAGGGGGAGGCTTGAGGGGCCAGCCAGCCTCGCCGCCCCTCCGCTGCTGCTGGGGAGGGGGAATCTCGGCGGGCCAGCTGGCCTCGCCGCTGCTGCCGCTGCCGCTGCTGGGAGGGAGGGGGAGGCTTGAGGGGCCGGCCAGCCTCGCCGCCCCTCTGCTGCTGCTGGGGAGGGGGAATCTCGGCGGGCGGAATACTCCCTCCCCCCCGCTAGTATCACGGGTCCCGCCTCTTGTTATTGATAATTGACATGTTGATTAATAGTTCGTAAAGTTTTTGCAGGTCAAACACTGGTTGTTGGAAGTCCTTTAGTAGGAAGTGGCACACACGAGTCTCTCAATAAGTTCTAAATATGTGCAGGAATACCCTTTAGCACACTGGCATAAATCTGTGCATGGTTCACACTTAGATTATTGGTAACTGTTCACTTCTATCATTTCCCTTTCTGTAAAGAATCTCTAAGAAGCCCTTTAGTCTCATAAAAATCATTTCCTGCAATTCCCTTCACCTACTGGTTTTTATGCCCTGACCTGGATAGCCCAGGATAGCCTGATCTTGTCAGATCTTGGAAGCTAAGTAGGGTTGGCCCTGGCTAGTATTTGGATGAGAGACCTCCAAGGACTAGCAGGGTTGTGATACAGAGGCAGTCAATGGCAATCCATCTCTGAACATCTCTTGCCTTTATAACCCTACAGGGTCATCATAAATCAGGTGTGAGTTGATGACACTTTCTACCACCACTGGTTATAATAGTCATAGGTTATCCCCCAACCCCTCCAATATACCTTAAAGATTTCATTTTCTGTTTTTGAGAGTCATATTTTGTTCCATACTGAGTTGCATTTGGCTCTAAAGGCACGTGTTGCTGACCCCTGTCTTAAGGTATAAGAACTGAGGCCTGGGAGAAGAGAAGTCCGTCCTCGCCCAGTGACTGCTGACATCCTTTGCTGAGATGGGGAGGAGCTATATCCATTGGGCTTGCTACAGTCCATGAGGTCAAGGGGGGAGGTATGGGGGGGCTACATGGTTTTCCTTTGTAATGCTTTAATTATCATTTAAAAGGCACCTTGAGCCAAAAGGAAAGGCAGGGTGTAAGTATTTTAATGAATAAATAAAGGATGTCATTTGCAGGGGGACCATCAGAGGGCTGTGACTGAAAACTTAGTCTTTGCAGTGCAGCAAGGAGGTAACTAAGGATCATTGCAGCCCCATTTTGTAAAAAAAAAAAATAATTCCTTCGGAATTGCTTTTACAGCTTTGCATGTGCCTTGTTTACCCATACTGATAGAAAAGCAGAATATAAAAGCTCTAAAATACATAATCTGTGGTTGCCACTGACCTCTGTTGTGTGTGATAAGAACATTGGAAATGGACTGGTGATTGATTTTTAATTTTATTTAAATCTATACATGTCAATTTCATACAAAAACACCAAACACTGTGCTAGCTCATCTGAGTACAGTTAAACCATCAAAGCATTTCAGCCTTCAACAAAGGAAAGAAATTTGGGAGGCCAGGGAGATACTAGAAAAAGCTCATATCTTTGTATATTGGATTATTTGGAATGATATCCTGTTCAGACAGAAATTGCATCAGTGGAAACCAAGTTGTAACAAAATTATTGTAAGCATTTCTCTGCCACATTCTTGGAGATTAAGAACCAATTAAAGTTCCTAATGCTGAATAATAAAAAGTGAAGAAGTAGAAGCTATTTAAAATGACATAAAATAGTACAATTGTAGCAGTAAAACAATTTAAATGACCAATGGCAAAATACAGAACAATATTAAAATCAGTAATGGAAACTGGGATTATCAGCCCCCCGCTTTCCTAGATCCACATAAGGCATGGGTGAGGGTAGGTGTCTTCACTTGGCCCCTATAACTTTACAGTCTCAGTGCCAAATAATAATGGGAAAGGAGGTCCACAGCTAAGAGTCCCTGATGGAAAAGGCCCCATTTCTTCTGGCTGCCCACTCTAGTTCTGTAGGTACATAGAACAGGGCAACTGAAGACAATGTGAACAAGTGAGCAGGTTCATATGTGCTCAGGTAGTCTTTTAACCATGCTTTTTGTAATCCTGGTTAAAAGTGAAGAACACCAGGCTGTTCTGGGACCAGCATATCTGAGGGACTGTCTCTTCCCATATGTGCCCTGAATAGAGCTGCCCTGAGCATGCCTTGGCGGGGAGGGTAGCCTAAAAATCAAATAAATAAATAAATAAGTTATGCTCTATGGATCAACATCTCCTGGTAGTCCCTGGCCCAAAGGATGTCTGTCTTGCCTCGACCAGAGCCAGGGCTTTCTCTGCCCTGGCCCCCGCCTGGTGGAACATGCTCCCCATTGAGATCAGGGCCCTGCAGGATCTCCTTCAGTTCCGCAGGGCCTGTAAGACAGAGCTGTTCCTCCAGGCTTTTGGCTGAAGCAGTGGGCGTCCACATATGGCCTCCTTGTGGTATCTGTCCCCTGTCTTCCATCCAATAATACCTGGCTACTCATCTGTACCAGCGAGCCAGGGAACCTCTCCCAATCACTCAATTTCTGGCACTGGGCTGTGACCACCATTTTTTTTTTTTTTTTTTGGCCCCCGAAGGGGATTTTTTTATTGCTTTTTCTAAGTCTACATACAGAAAAAAGAAAGAAACTACAACACACAGAAAAATATGGGTGGCGAAAAAACACTCCACGGGTGAAAGAAAAGAAAAACCTCTAAGACCCCAAGAATCGGTGATCATACAAAGCTTTTAAAATAATACCCTGCCTCTTGAATGCAAATTGACTTTTGCCAAAAATGATCATCTAGCTAATAAAACATTTCAATATTTCCCCAGCAATCCCAGTTTCTTAAAGAGCTGTGCCCTGCAATAAACACAATTAAGTACTCCAGAGAACAATAAAAGTCTACTTTTTCCCTCTTTCCCCTCTCAGATGATAGCTACTGCCCCCAACTTAGAGTCCAAGTCCTCATCAGAAGATCCAGTCTCTCCTTCTTCATCGCTCTCCTTGGTGCCATCAGTGGCTCCTTCTTCTCCTGATGGCCGACCCTGCTGATGCAGAAATTCACAAGCTTTTTCAACAGAGTCTATCCTTTCTTTGCCATTTATATATCTGAAGATTAATCCCTCGGGTACCAACCATCTGTAGGCGACTTTGGGGCTTTGTAAAAATAACACCAAGTCTCTGTATTTCCTTCTCTTCCTTCTTATCTCAAATGGAACGTCCTTCAATACTTTAATCTCCTTGTCTTTCAACTTCAAGGTAACTCCATTGGTCACTTTCAGTAGTTGATCTCTCATTTTTCTTTGGGAGAATCTTACTGTAACTTCCCCTGGCAGATTATTCTTTCTGATAAATTCAGAGTATAATCTAAAGACTGTACCTATTTCGCTTTGAAGTTGATCTGATGTCATCTCTGCCAAGGGAGCCAGCAAGTCACCCACAATCTGTCTCAGATTCTCCCCTCTCTCCTCCTTGATCCCTTGAAGTCTCAAGACATAGTTCACCCTTTCCATTTGCAGCTGTAATACACGAGACTCTTTGATTTGGCACTTCTTTTCAAACACCTGCAGTTTTTTTTTTCATCTTTTTCGAGCTGGAACCAATTTCTTTAAGCTCCTGCTCCGCTTTTTGATTTAACACCGTTTGCGCTTGTTGTGCGTCCAGCTTATTATTAATAGCTGTAATTTTCTCCAGCAGAGGGCGCAGAACCTCCGACAGCAACCTTTGGAGTTCCACGGTTGAGTCCTGTCTAGGCACAGAACTTGAAGGGCTGGAACTTCCTGAAGAAGGCTTAACTTTCGCTAGTTTGCCCTTAGAGTCTTTTGGCAGCGCCATGTTTGAGGATTGTTTATTTTTTGTAAAAGTTTGTCAAAGCCTCTGGAGATCCTTAATCAAAATGGTAAGCTCTCACAGTCTCTTTATGTCCATTCATCTGCTTTTTACTGCCAGCCCCCCCCCCTTTCCTTTTAGGGGAGCACAATATTTGCGGGTGGTTCTTGCTTATACTCCGACTCAAATTTTTGCGATTGTCTCTCTGCATTCATAATCGCTTGATCACCGTATGCTTGCTCTGGTGTGCTGATCTTGTTCCCATTCAGGACACTCTACGGCGGACCCGGTGGGGCTTGGAGGAGCCCCCCTTCTCTGGCTTGACTCGCCGGGGGGGTTCTCTAGTGCAGTGTTTTTCAACCTTTTTGTGCAAAGGCACACTTTTTTCATGAAAAAAATCACGAGGCACACCACCATTAGAAAATGTTTAAAAAATTTACTCTGTGCCTATATTGACTATATATAAAGTAATTCCCTTGAATAGGAATCAAATAAACACAAAGAAATTATTTTATAATTACTTTATTGTGAAATAATAATACTTTATTTTATAATTGTTCATATGTTACGGATGAAATTGGAATTTTTCCCACGGCACACCAGACAATATCTCACGGCACACTAGTGTGCCACGGCACAGTGGTTGAAAAACACTGCTTTAGTGCCCCTTGGCTAGGAGTCCAACCCAAGGACACCTGGGGTGGCGCGGACAATCGTGCCCCCACCCAGCCACAGGCACTGGCAGGCTTCTCCCAGAGCCCCGGGAGAAGACAACTGCCATGGCAATTGCCAAGACTGGAAACCTGTGACCACCAATTTTAATGTTGTATTACTGTGTTTAAAATTTTAATCATATTTATTGTATTACCAATATGTTGTTATCCGCCCTGAGTCTGCTTGCAGGAAGGGCAGGATACAAATATGAAATAAATAAGTAAATATTCAAAATAAATTAGCTGACCTGAAAGATCTTTTTGGCTTAGGCTGAGAAAAGCTGTATCAGAGTGTCAAAACATGGCCTACAGGTCAGAACTGGTCTGTCCATAGCTTTTATCCAGGCCTTAAGCAACTGGTCATTACCTTATATTGCCAGATGACACAGGCTGTGCGTTATGTCCCTGCATAATGTCCCAGTGCTGATAACTAATGGGCAGTAGAAATGGGAAAGAAGGCATCAGGGAGATACTGCAAGGGAATACTGTGAGTGTTAATGTTTAAAGCATGTTTGTATTGTGACTAAACATTAATGTTGTTAATTGGGTTTGCCTGTGTCCTTTATAAAGTTTGTATTTCCGGTACCTGGCTGAGGGGTGACGTGATTGAGGTTTATTAGATTATGCATGGGATAGAGCAGATAGAGAAAGAAGTACTTTTCTCCCTTTCTCACAATACAAGAATTCATGGGCACTCAATGAAATTGCTGAGCAGTCAGGTTAGAATGGATAAAAGGAAGTACTTCTTCTCCCAAAGAGTGATTAACACATGGAATTCACTGCCACAGGAGGTGTCGGCGGCTACAGGCATGGACAGCTTAAGAGGGAATTAGATAAACATATGGAGCAGAGATCCATCAGTGGCTATTAGCTACAAGGTATAGATAGGAACTCTCGATCTGGGGCAAGTAATACTCTGTATTCTTGGTGCTTGTGGGGGGGCAACAGTGTACTGGCCCCACTGCTGGACCTCCTGATGGCACCTGGTATTTTTGGCCACTGTGTAACAGAGTGTTGGACTAGATGGGCCATTGGCCTGATCCAACATGGGCTTCTCTTATGTTCTTATGTTCTTACATTTTATGGCAGACATGGCCCGGTGACAAAGTGATATTTATGTCAAATCAAATGAGTTCAAAACCTCTGAGCTATATGCTGCTAGGTCAAGGGGAGAAGAAGACAGACTCTGGACACATAGTCAAGAAGAAATATGTGAGAGAACCACAAGATGGCCTGCAAGACAATAAGAAACAGAGAGAAAATATAGGGTTTAAACAGGGTAAGATAGATAGGCATACAAAAGCTAAATTTCACATTGTTCAAAATGCCCATCCAGAATGTTGACCTGGCAGGTTTTTAGTTATGATAAGCACATTAGTGGTGACTGAGGTGCATCATTAATACTGTTAAGGGTTTGTTGCATTTGAAATTTTAAGCTAAGGAGAATAGTTTTCTAAGGTTTTGTGATCATTTGCTTTCTCTTCCCAGTGGAATGAGACTATCGAACTCTTTCGAGGTGGCATGCCGTTACGGAAGCATCGCTGTCATTTCAAAAACTACGAGCGTTGCTTCACAGCATCAGAGGCGATAGACTGGTTGCACAGACTGCTGAGGCACAACCAGAATTTTAGCCCAGAAGTAACTCGTGCTCAAACGGTTCAGCTCCTTAAAAAGTTCCTGAAGAATCATGTTATTGAAGATATCAAAGGAAGATGGGGCAAAGAGGATTTTGAAGACAACAATCATTTATACCGGTAAATAACTGACTAGTGGTGTTGTTTGGAGTAAAGTGTAATTTTTTTAAAAAAATGATTTTTTTATCCTGCCACTTCCCCAGCAATTGGGGCTTGGGGCAGTTAACAACATAAATACAAAGCATAAATAAAGATACAAATACTCTGTAAAACAGTTTAATACACACTGGCTCTCTGGCATGACAGTTAGGGAAGCTGATAGTATGCCCAGTAAAATTGCCTCAAAGGAATGCCAGGAGCAATAATTCCATCCTACAAGGCTTGTGAAACTTAGATCTCACAGAGTACAAGTTTCTTCAGACAGAGCATTCCACCAGGTTGGTGCCACGATCAAAGAAGCCTTTGTTCTGGTTGAAGAGCTAGCTGTATTAGATTCACTTATCACTATTCATGTGTTCTCGTAACTGTTACAGATGTAAACTGATAACTCAAAGGTGTTGTTACTGTTAAGTGTATGGATTGGATCTAACAGTCTAATCAGAGAGCCAGTTTGGCATAGTGGTTAGGAGCGTGGACTCTAATCTGGGAGAACTGGATTTGATTCCCCACTTCTCCACATGCAGCTTCTGACATGACTTTGGGTCAGTTACAAGTTCTTTCAGAGCTGTTCTCTCAGGAGCAGTTCTCAAAAGTGTTCTCTCAGCCCCACCTACCTCACAGGCATCTGTTGTGGGGAGGGGAAGGGAAAGAAGATTGTAAGTTGCTCCGAGTGAAGGGCAGGGTATAAAGCCAATCTCTTCTTCATCAAACTGAGCCTTCCTCTGGTGCGTGCATCTCTGAAGGTAGTGGAGAAAGGTTCCAGCACTAGCAGACTGGGTCTTTGGAACCAACCCAGTGCCATGAAATATTCTATATTATGCCTTCCATCTTCATTGAGTCTTCTCAATGTGTATTAATAAATTTCTTAATGCACTAGTTAGGGGACAGCACTGTTAAGTACCTTTGTTCATTTCAGCCTTTGGTGAGCCATTGATTTAACCTTTTAATTCCACAGTTCCTCTGTTCCAAACTTCTTTTTGTCTCAGTCATACTCCCAGAAGGCTTCAGAGTAAAGGCACTAGATATCTGTTTCAGTTCTATATTAACTTCAGAGAAGACAGGGAACTTGTGCATGGCTTGTTGATTACTCAGGGTATCTCTGGAAAATGTGACCTCTTTTGACACTGACTGCAGGGAACAAAGATGTAGTAAATGAAGTTAACAATTAATGTCTTTTCTGAGTTCTCCCACAATTTTTTTCTCCTTGTGAGGGTGCGCCACCTAAATATCCCTTGTATCTTAATCTTATTTATTGCACTATAAGGGTTCCCTCCAAGGGTTCTGTTTTTCCTTTAGGCTAAGCTTTAATTACTTGAGGCCAGGATTTAGCCTAAACTTTAATTACCTGAGGCCAGCCCAGACTTGTATAAAGTGTGAAATATGACAAATTGGCAGGGGAAGAAGGCAACTCTGTCTAGCCCTCATCTGACTAACTGGGGGCTGTGGCTCAGTGGTGGAGCACATGAAGGATCTAGTTTCAGTCCGGGCATCTTCTCCAGTTAAAAGATCTTTAAAGGATCTGGAGGAAGGGTGGAAGATGTGTGTGTTTGTAAGTGGGGGACCTGCAAGGACTTTTAAAAACACCCACTGCTGATACCTTCACAAGGAACTTGTTATTCCACTAGTTGGGAAAGGTTGCTGTTCTCCAATGTATACATTGCAAGAATGTAAACAGGACACAGAGTGTCTCTTGCTTGTCAGCTGAGGCCTTTCGATATTACAGCAAACAAAGCCAACCCAAACCTAAATGAGTATTGCTTGTTGTCTGATGGTACGTGGTGAGGTTTTGCTTTGCTTATTTTGTTTTAAAGATGGATGACTGGATTGCATCCTGTGAACTGTAAGTGGAAGGCACTTGTGGTGGCAGGTCTTTCCCAAGGCTCCAGAATAGCTAAAGCTGGGGAATTCAGGAAGTCCCATCAACAAAATGCCACAAGACTTGGTAGTGAGGAGGACAAAGTGGGTAAAATTATTGTTCCTCTTTCTTGTGCAAATGGAAAGCTTGCTCTGCTCCACTTCCTTTCTCAGCATGGGGAGGAGCAGGTGACAATTTTGCCCAAGTCCCTTTCATGGCAGCCCCCCATGTGCGTGGCATGTTGTCCATGAGGCTCTTTTGGATCCAGCATTGGTTTTTTTGGCATTTTAGGGGCTTGATGGAGGAAGCAAAAGCGGGGGGCGGGGGGAATTGTCTCTGTCAACCCATTGTTGTTTTGATTAGTAATATCTCATTGTGGCTTCATGCTGCTGATGAAAACTGTAAGTGGGGGACCTGCAAGGACTTTTAAAAACACCCAATGTATTATTTTGAGATTTCAGATTTTTCTGCAAGCCTGGAACATTTTTCAGGTTTGTTGAAAGATCCATTCATTGCTCCAGTCTCTGGATTTAAGTATCCTCAGGTTACTTATAAGAAGTGGGGGGACCCTCAAGGACTTGCAGGGTGCATTGCATTCTCCCCTCCCTCACTACATCCTCTTTCCCATTCCTAAAAGCCCCCATAGTCTCTCCCCTTTTCCTGCTCTCCTTTCCACCTACCAGCCAACCTACCTTTATCGGCCGCCATCTTCAGCTTTCCTTCCTTCCCTCCCCCTGGCAGTCTCTCCCTAGGAAAGTTATGGCCCAGTTTGCATGGTGCCAGCTGAGCTAGGTGCATTTGCTTTGGGGGGAGCCTGTACGGACTTATGGGGGACATCTCACGTTGTCTCGTGTTCCCACCTCACATTATTTCCTCTTCTCCTCATTCTAGCAACTACTGTATCCTCACACTTCTCTGATTCCTTCTTGCCTTTACACTCACACCAATCTACCTTTTACCTGTCCCCATCTTGGAGCTGCGGTGGCTCAAGTGGTTAAGATGCTGAACTGCAGGCTGTGGAAGGTCAGTAGTTCAGCAGTTCGAGACTCGAGAGTGCCGCATGACAGAGTGAGCGCCCGTCTCTAGTTCCAGCTCCTGCCAACCTAGCAGTTCAAAAGCAAGAAATTGCAAGTAGATAAATAGGCACCACTTAGGTGGGAAGGTAACAGCATTCCGTGCGCCTTGGTGTTTAGTCATGCCGGCCACATGTCCACGGAAACATCTTCGGACAGCGCTGGCTCTTCGGCTTTGAAATGGAGATGAGCACCGCATCCCTAGAGTCAGATTCGACTGGCTTTCGAGCAAGGGAACCTTTACCTTTATCTTGTTTATTTACTTCATTTCTATCCTGCTTTTTCTTCACAATGGAGGACCCAATGTAGTTTATGTTGTTCTCCATTTTCTCCTCACCCAGTGAGTTCCCACAGCAGAATGGGGATTTGAAGACCCAGTCTGAAACTCTAAGCATTACACTGCACTGGCTTTCCTGGGGTGGCTGCTGTTGAGCAGTAGCAAGCAGCCAGGAACCATGCCTGTTGTGGTTGCCTAGCAATGGCCACTGAGGGCATTTCTTTTTAAAGATACAAGCTCTCCTTTTATCATTTCAGGGTTTTATAACTGCCACGTTTTTTGGAGCTTTACAGGTTTGTTGAAAGATCCTTCTTGGCCCTTTGTGGTTCCCATCTCTGAATTTAAGTAACCTCTGATTTGGCCGACTTGACTAACAAAACATATAAGGGGGGACCATGAGACTTGAGGTGAGGAATCCTGTTTCACTCCAATCACTAAGCCCAGCACAGCTTGAGGTCTCATTATATAACTTGGAGCCGGGCTGCAATGTTTGTGGTGTCTGGGAGCTGCTTCAAGCCTGGAGCATCTCCTGGAGTCTGCTGTCATCAGCTTTCCAGATTCAAGTTAAGGGAGTTGTCTGCTGACAACTTTATTTAATCCCCTCAATGTATTTTTTTAAAAGATTTCAGATTTTTCTGCAAGCCTGCAAGTTTTCAGGAAAATCTGTTTAGTGTCAGAGTAGCCCCAATCCATGGACAGGGACCACACTTGAGAAACAGATAGTTAGATGATGATATGATACATAAATGTGGTGCTGGGGATATTAGGCGTCTGATAAGGTTGTCTCACACAGACAAGTAGGCTGTTAGTTCAAACTTGTTTGTAAGACTCTTTGAATACCTTTATAGTGAAAACCTGGGAAATAATTTAAAATAAGCCAGTGTTTTGGCTCCTGTTTGGCTCCAGTTACAGATCAGTAGCATAACCTAAGGTTTTCCCAAGCCAACACCAATTCTTTCTCCAGTTCTTGGCAGTAGAACTAGGTTTGCTGTTCCAGGGTATATGAAACTAGTAAAGAGAAGTGTTTATACATACTAAATGCAAAGAACAATTATTAATATATTTTTTTAGTTAGACTGGTGAGACGTGCTAGCATTCCTGCACATAATAACACAAGCAAAGAAAAACAATTGAAATGTGTCAGCTCATGCACAAATCTGTGCCTTGTGTGACCCTTTAGCCGAATTGGAATCACACAGTCGAAGTCCAGTGAGTTAGATGAATCTGTTTATTGCAATGGAAACAGGGAATACAGGGGCTGAGTACCTTAGCACTTCAGCAATTCCAAGCCGTATTCTGCCATAACCAGGAAGGACAGAGGGTCTTATACCTCAAATATACTTCACATATAATTTACACATTAAAAGATCTCTAATTGGTACCAAGCAGTTAACATCATGGAAGCATCATTTGACTCAGTGCATCTCTCATTGGTGTCAGTAATTACACTTGTTTATCTGGTCTTCAGAACAATGGTAAATATTAGAGAACACTGGGACCCTCTCTGGCCTCGCTTATGGAGAGCTACCTGATAAGGGCTGTGATTCACTGTCATGCCGTTTGGTGGCCCCAGGGAGTTGGCCTCCGGTTGCCATCCTGATGCGGGTGGGGTCAGCCACAGGCATCTCCTTGGGGTTTAGCTCAAGGTCTCTTCCACCCCATTCCTGGGCCAGGGGTGAGAGGGTCCTAGAAGGTGAGGAGGAGTAGGGGCCTCAGAATGACAGGATCTGCAAGGGGGTTGCCTCACCACCCGTTCCTGTCCTGGTCCTCTGGCTTCTCAGCTGTCCTTTGCAGTTTTGGGGCTCTCTCTCTCTCGCTCCACCAATTTCCTCAGCCAGGCCAGTCATCTTCCTCCTGGCCTTCTCCTCACTTGCCTTTCTCCCTCATCCCCCTCCTGCCTCTCCTCCCTTGGCCCCGCCCCCGTTAAAGCCGCAGATGCTGAGACCATTTCCACCTTCTCCACCCCACCCCCCTGTCTGCCAGAGGCTTCAGGCCAGCTCCTCTGCTCATCTCCTGTCGCCATGGATCTCTCCCGCTTGGGTCCCCGGCATACTCCCACTTCCAGGTAGCTTGGGTCACCTTGGTAGCTCCTGCTGTTGTCGGGGCCTGGCCTGGCCTGGCCCTCTGCTGCGGCTGGCCCTGCCCCTCGCCTGCTGTCTCCTCGTCACCACTGGGGCCCTGGAGGGCCAAGGCGCCCCCTGGCCCTCCCCGGGCCGTCCCTGATCTGTTGCCATCTGCCGCCTCCGTTATCCTGGTGAGTTGGGGCCCATGGGTTGACCATGGGGCCGTGGTTTTGCCAGTGGGGAGGCCTGGTCCTGGGAGCTCCCGGGAAGGACCAGGACATTCACATTACCCTTAGCTCTTGGCATCCTTGCAACTCCTAAATAGCATTCTAATTCCATCTACAGAGGCTTCTTATACAAAAAAATGCAATTATAATATATATATATATATATATATATATATATATTGCTAGAGGCTTCTCTAATCAGAATATTTTAGGTTACATACCAAGATCTGAATCTATTATGATTCAGCTTTTAAAGACACAGTGGACAGCTGTCAGCATCTCTCCTTATATATAATTCTGTTTTGGTCATGGACTCCCCTGAACATTCCAACACGCTCCGAAATCAGTTCGCTCCCTGATTTGTCATTCAGAGGGTCTCCCTAGCCACTGGCTGCTTTGCCTGAATCCTGCATCCAACATTCTAAACAGTTTGCTGTTCCTCTCCCTCCCATAGCCAGTCAGAACACAGAGGTCATTTGCATATGTGGCCTGATTGGCCTTTGCCTTGGAACACAGAGGTCGTTTGCATATGTGGCCTCACTGGCCTTTGCCTCTAACATTCTAAACAGTTTGCTGTTGCTATTCTCAGGTAAAATGTGTTCTGAGGTAAAACACATTTCCCCTTACGGCCTGTTGGGGAAAACCATTGTTACCAATCTCCAGGTGAGGGCTGAAGATCACTCAGAATTACAACTGCTTTCCAGATGGCAAAGATCAGTTCCCCTGGAGAAAATGGTGGACTCTGTGTCCTTATATCTTGCTGAGATGGCCCCTGTATGACAGCCAATGTGATGTAGAAGTCAGGGCTTCAGATCATGGTAGAGGCTGAAGAGTGAGGAGAAAATAAAGGTAGGTTGATGATTGGCTGGGAAGGAAATAGGGTTGCCAATTCCAGGTGGGACATTCCTGGCGATTTGAGGGAGGGAGCCTGGAGAGGGTGAGGTTTCAGGAGGGGTGAGACCTCAGACAGGTACAGTGCCATAAACATCACCCTCCAAACCAGCCAGTCCCTCCCAGGGAACCATTGTTGCCAATCTCCAGGTGGGGGCTGGAGACCACTCAGAATTACAACTGCTGTCTGGGAGGGAGGAGGAGATGGAAAGCTGAAGTCAGAAGGGCAGATCAAGGTAAGTTGATGGTTGGCTGTGAAGGAGATAAGGTTGCCAACTCCAGGTTGAAAAATTCCTGAAGATTTGAGGGGTGGAGCCTGGAGAGGGTGGGGTTTGAGGAGGGGCAGGACCTCAGACAGATACAATGCCATTGACTCCACTCTCCAAACCAGCCAGCCTGGGGAACCATTGCTGCCAATCTCCAGGAGAGGGCTGGAGATCACTCAAAATTTCAACTGTTCTTCAGGTAGCAGAGATCAGTTCCTCTGGAGAAAATGGTAGACTCTATGTCATTATACCCTGCTGAGGTCACCACAGCAAATTTACACTGAGTGCCCAGGACCGGGGCACCTGCCCAGAGCCTCTTTCTAGAGCTCATTGTATTTATTTCCACAATGGTCCTTATTCCTAGTTTATATATATATATAAGAGAATGTCAGAAATCACATTCAGAAATCACATTCATTTTTCCCTTGTCCTACAAGCTATATATATTTTTTCAAAGCAGTAACAAGGTTATTGACATTGGCAGATAGGAAAGCTTGCCAGCTGTAATTTGCACCGTTGATTTACATCACTCCTTTTGTTCCTTTTGGATTTTCGAGATGGCTTAGAAACATGTTTACACAAAATTGTTTTCAGTCCTGGGTTGGCTTTCACATTCCATCGTAGAAGAAAACCAGGAGACTTTATCAGACTACACTCTAGTCAGCACCCATTAGCATCAGATTGGTAATAGGGCAAAGAGCAAGCTCTTCGCAGAAGCATCCACTCCCAACTCATCCCTGGGAGTGGAATGCAAAACAGTGTCTGAGACAATGGGCGGGTTTGTCCCTGCCATGCAGTTCTTTCCATAAACAGCTGACCTGATGGGCAGTTAAGAGTCTTGCAAGAGGGAACTTGATTCCTCCTCCTTTTCTGACATTGGTGGCAGATCTGAGTATTAAATAAAACACAAGTATTGGCACCTTTCCAAAACATGCCCCATCTTCTACAACATCTTCCTCTAATTACTTGTTTAGAACAAGCTTATGCAAGGAGCGCTGCAGTAATCCACGCTTGATGATGGTTACAAAGGTTGGTAATTGGCTCAGAATATAAATCTGGGACTTCCTAGTGGGACAAAGAGAGTTAGCCAGACTGCCTTAATTTATTAATAATTGTGGGGAATTATGAGTATTAAATGGCAATAGGCATTAAATATAGGATCAGAACCTGTGTATACGAGAGTCTGATTTCTCAGTCCCAGAAGTAGACACAGAGGCTAGATTACTAAAGCAGTGATTACTTTACTGAAGGAAACATACAAACATAAAATCAAGCATTCACACACACAATACGGAACTAAGAAATCAGAGGTGATTGATAGTGAATAGAGGGGTTGGTTATAGGGTAATATTATTTATTTTATTTATTATATTACCTGTCCAGATGTGCAGAAGTCCTTGAAGAGAATAGCGCCAATGGCCAGCATTATGCTCTATGAGGGGGCAGAGAAAAAGAGAGCTTGGGGTGTGTGTGCATGGACTGATATAGACTTTGGAAAACAATGTTGACCAACGAGAGGTTTTGAGGGGCTTGTCTCAGGTGAGGACAAAAGATTACCTGGGCCAGTCTTGGGTCCCAGCGGGTGCAGCATCAGGAAGAGCCAGACCTGGATGCAACCAATGACATTGCAGAGGGGCAGGGGCAGGTTTAACAATGGCCTTGATTAAATCAGGCAGGTGCTGGGTGGCTACTTGAATGGGTTTCCTGACCACTAATGGTCCAGTCAAGACAGTTGAAAAGGTTCCCAAGTATAGACAAAAGATTAGAGATGGATCCCTGATTAGCATCAGGAAGGATCGTTAATAATTTGAATGTTTGATTGGTTTATCTCTGTATCCTGAGGGATGGAGCAAGGAAGGACAAAAAATTCACACATAGACATGAGACCACACAAAAGGGCTGGGTGAGGTACTGGAGACAGGAGGGCTGTTTGCCAAGTGGCTTCTGAATAGCCTTTAGAAATGTAGATGTCTTACCTGGTAGAACAGCCATTGTTTCATATGCATATCTTCCTGGGTGGGGGAGAAGACTAAAGGTTCACTGCCTGGTTGTCACCTGAAAATGGAGACCCTGTTTACAGAGCTATGGCTTTTACTTTTTAAGTGGCTGGGCTTTGCTACTTGTTTTTTAATGGTTGCTAATTATTTTATGTTTTATCTTTTATTTTGGAAATCACTTCAACCAGGTCTCTGAAGAGGTAGCATATAACTGTTTTAAATAAATAAATCAGAGCTACTCTCTAATCATTTTACAGTGTGCTTCTAGGCTGAGAATAAAGTTAAATAAAACAAAACACACTCTGTGTTTTGTTTTATTTAACTTTATTCTCAGCCTAGAATATGGTCTTTCCAAAACATGCTCAGTCTTTGATGTGCTGTAGCAGTTCAAGCTTTATGATGGTTCCAAAGGATAGTTAATTGGCTCAGAATATGAAAAAGTTCTCAGCTGGTCAATAGGTACACTGAGTGCAAGGCTGGTGACTGGAATTTATGGCATAGTGATAGTAGATCCCAAGACTGCATTGGAATGCTTATGAGAAACTGACTCCTATCAAATATCTCTAATTTTCCTAGTATACACATGTGAACCATTAGTCACTGAATTATCTTTCATTGTCTCACCTGTATCTAGTTCCTATCTGTAGTCAAAAAGCTAAAAGGGACAGCGTGCCAGCACCAGATAAACAGGAATGTTAAGAGTTGGGTATGCGTGTCCAGTCTCTCCAGTCATTATATGTATCAAGTCATTATATATACAATGTTGAGGCTGGGTGAAGGGGAATAAGAGAGCCGGACAGGGGCTATACCAATTTCATAGTTTGGCCCTCAAAAGCCTTTCCGCTATCAAAGCCCTCCACTTTCTGAGTAAACTGTTGATACCTATAACATATAGCCTTCTTCAAAATGTACCTTTAAGTAACATTGTAATGATCTTAGTTTACATTTACTGTGACCTGAAAGTCGAGCTGTAGTTCTTTGCATTTTCCCTCAGTTTAAAAAAAATGTTTATTGTTCAGTGCCAATAACCTTGTTTGCTATCAGCCAGGGCTTTTTTTTCTGGGCGAGCGTGCCAGAATGGAGTTCCGGAACTTCTTTTGACAACATTCTTTTTTATTTGTTTAAAAGTTCATGAGTTTTCAGTGTACAGATTGAAAAATTCATTTCCCTCCTGAGAGTTCCAGAACCTCTTTTTTAAAAAAAACAAAAACAAAAACAAACCCCCTGCTCAGCCATTCAACAGATTGATTTCAGTTTGGCAGGTTTTACAAGATTTTTTAATTCTTTGTATAACTGCCATATTGAATGAATGAATTTTTTGTAAGTACTTTCTGGTAACAAAAGTAAATTCATATTGTGGTGTGTGTTCTCTTCCACAACATTTTGTTTTAAAATAGTGAGTGTATTTGGAGCTCCCCCTGCTGGACTGTTGCATTATTGTACAAACTTTCTTTTTAATCTTTAAAACCATCAGTGATTTTTTTAAAAAACGGGCCCTTTTTGAGAGAGAGAGAGAGAGAGAGAAAGAGAGAGAGATGTGTAGATTTTGCCAGTACATTTTGGAAGTTTATTTACACAACAGTGATGCACAAAGTCTAATTGATTTTTCATTTATTTTCAAAATAATTGCATGAATTGAGCATTCATAATTTCATAAATAGAGAAAAAAGAACAAAAAGTGTTGACTTAATAAGAGACCATTCATTGGGGTTGTATTCAAACTTCATTCAAGGTCAGAACATAAAATTCTGTCGAAATTATGCTAAGAGCAGATTTGCAAATCTGTAAGCAACTTGAGTTGACTGAGAAGATAAATAGGGACTTATTCCTTGAAGAACATATCAGTTTCTGACTTTTCATTTCTTTCATTTCTCTGTATGGATCTTTGCTCATTTATCATTAAAATATATCTGTATTGGTTGACCCACTGCATAAATTGGCCTACTTCTGGGAAGAATCCTCATTAACAAATCAGCAGAAACACTATTTGCTACTTCGGCATCTTTTTTGAGGTCAGCATGGCCAATTATGTGTATGTGGTGAATTTATTTTTTAAAAAACTGGATTATAACAACTAAGTGTAGATGAGAGAGTTTTTCCCCATTGTTTTTACAGACCAGATTTCATGATAATTTTATAATGCTCTTTTATTGTAGATTTCCTCCTTTCTCACCGCTGAAACCATACCCGAAACGACCTCCATTCCGAAAGGAAATTATTAAATTTCCAAACTGGGATGATATTGAAAAAGATACTTTCCAAGAACACATACCAATGAAGCAAATCACATTGGTAAGATTCACATCAAATCAGTTTTTGTATGGTGGAATGACAGCTAACTCTTAAGAAATACACTGTAATAACGTAGTGTTATTTGGAACTGTGATGTGCAAAGGTATAGTCAACAATTCCCTGATTATACAGAACCTACAGCATTGATTTCAATGTAACATAATTGTGACTAAGTTTGTTTGGACTAGAATCAGGTTGCCATTGCTGTAGAAACAGTGTCTTCATTAAGTGAAAGTATCACAAACTAAGAAACCTCTTTTCTTCTGCTACAGAACTCTGAAATGTGGTTCAAACGTCACAGTATAGCAATTGGAGAAGTACCGACATGTAGACTTGTACACCGTCGACCGTTAACAGAGGCAAATATAGAAGAGATATGGAAATCCATGACACTATCTCAGTACGTTCCTTTTCATACTAAGGTGGTATAATAAGTATGAAGCAGTGCTTTACCAAAAAATAGTGGTTCCATGCTAAGGAAATCCAGGATCTGTAAATGGAATTGATTTCATGTCTTGATTTGCAATTCCAGTCCTTTTTAAAATCCTGTGACATTTTTATAACACCCACTGCTGATACCCTCACAAGGAACTTGTTATTCCACTAGTTGGAAAAGGTTGCTGTTCTCTAATGTATATATTGCAAGAATGTAAACAGGACACAGAGTGTCTCTTGCTTGTCAGCTGAGGCCTTTCGATATTACAGCAAACAAAGCCAACCCAAACCTAAATGAGTATTGCTTGTTGTCTGATGGTACATGGTGAGGTTTTGCTTTGCTTATTTTGTTTTAAAGATGGATGACTGGATTGCATCCTGTGAACTGTAAGTGGAAGGCACTTGTGGTGGCAGGTCTTTCCCAAGGCTCCAGAATAGCTAAAGCTGGGGAATTCAGGAAGTCCCATCAACAAAATGCCACAAGACTTGGTAGTGAGGAGGACAAAGTGGGTAAAATTATTGTTCCTCTTTCTTGTGCAAATGGAAAGCTTGCTCTGCTCCACTTCCTTTCTCAGCATGGGGAGGAGCAGGTGACAATTTTGCCCAAGTCCCTTTCATGGCAGCCCCCCATGTGCGTGGCATGTTGTCCATGAGGCTCTTTTGGATCCAGCATTGGTTTTTTTGGCATTTTAGGGGCTTGATGGAGGAAGCAAAAGCGGGGGGCGGGGGGAATTGTCTCTGTCAACCCATTGTTGTTTTGATTAGTAATATCTCATTTGTGGCTTCATGCTGCTGATGAAAACTGTGTAATCAGTTTTAAGTCTCTGTGGCAATGAGACTGTAAACTAGTGAGTTGCCTCCAAATAATCGCATGTTTAGTCTGATCTTTTCATTTTTTTTTTTTAACACAGCTTGCAAAAAATTTTAGGCTTGGATTCCCTAGAAGATGTGCTGGACACCAAACTTGTGAACCCAAAGCATATAATCCAGAATGTGTATCATATCAACAAGCAGGGAGTTGTCATTTTAGAAGATAAATCAAGTAAGAGGAGCCATCTGTTCTTGTTGTTTCTTTTCCAGATGTTGTGCTGACTTTTCTGATAATTCTTTAGAGATGGCTTTCTGTAGCAGAAGCCATCTAGAGTATTAGAGATTGAGTAAAAGATTGTTCACTGCCAAGAGACATTTTGGAAATAGTATTTAAATAGACCCAATGATAGTTCACAGAGGAACAAATTTAAAAGTCAGGTCCCTGTCCCAAATAAATTAAAATCTGAATGTTGACCCTGCAGGGATGAATGGCAGGCAAAGCATAAGAAGGAATAAATATATGTTAGTTATGCATACTTAGGTTTTCTTTGATTGAGGATGATGTTATTAAGCTGGCATCTTTATGGCAAACGTGCATTTTCTGGAAGGACTGGAGGGAAGACAGCGCCTGTTAAACCACTTCCTTTGTGCGTTTAGGAAAGGAATTTAAGACAATAAGGATCACTAAGAATGGGGAGGCAGGAAACCTTGAGGTGGAATACATTTTGCAATGACTCATTTTTGGCATATTAGTAACTCCCCAATAACCAACAGAGTATTCCTGTCAGTTGGGGGAATGAAGAGGTTGGAGCTGCTAACCTTAAAGGATTAGAGGTTGTATCAATAAACTTTTATTTTTTATGAGCGGTATGCAAGTAAAACAGTGTGTGTGTGTGTGTATACATATACACACACACACACACACACACACATATATATATATATATCTCCTTATAAATAATTATCTTTTGGTTTCGCAAGATTCCATGCGCTCCCATTGGCTATAAAATGCCCTCCCTCAGCCATTGGCCCATCAGCCGCCACTCAAGAGTACTCGCGTGCCATTGACCGGGTGCTGGGTCTCCTCCTCTTCCCCACCCACTCCCCCTGGCAGACAGCTCTCTCTCCTGAGGAAGACAGTTCTCTTGACTCCTGTGAGGGACTGTCCCCTCAGTGGCTGTTGGTAGGCAGCCAAGCTTGGTTCTGTGAGTAAAAAAACAAAGGACTTTCAGCATAACCCCTCCCCCGCCCATAACCCCTTCCCCAACGGCCACTTTCCTGTCAGAATAAATGGAAAAAGGCTCTTTCTCCTGCTTAGCTTCAGCATGGCTGGCTGGCTAACGAGGTGGGCCAGCGACCATCAAACCATTTTCTTCAACTCCCCACTGTGCGGCTGACTTTCCCTTAGGGCTGCCAATCTCCAGGTGGGACCTGGAGATCTCCCACTGTTACAATTGACCTCCAGATGACAGAGATCAGTTCCCCAGGAGAAAATGGTTGCTTTGGAGGGTAGACTCTATGGCATTATACCCTGCTGAGTCCTTCCACACACACCCCAAATGCTGCCCTCCACAGGATCCACCCCCCCAAATCTCCAGGTATTTCCCTAATCAGAGTTGGCACCTGTACTTTCTCCTCTGTCAGTAAAAGGCCCTTTCCACACCTATGTTGGCCTTTGGGAGAAAACTCATTGGGCCCAGTCCTGATCAGGTTGCCAACTCCAGGTGGGCAATTCCTGGAGATTTGAGGGATGGAGCCTGGAGAGGGTGAGGTTTGAAGAAGGGTGGCACCTCAGACAGGCACGATGCCATAGACTCCACCCTCCAATCCAGCCATTCCCTGATGGGGAACTATTGTTGCCAATCTCCAGGTGGGGGCTGGAGATCACTCAAAATTACAACTGCTCTCTAGGAGGGAGGGGGGAGGAGATGGAAAACTAAAGGTAGGTTGATGGTTGGCTGGGAGGGAGATATGATTGCCAACTCCAGGTTGGGAAATTCCTGGAGATTTGAGGGGTCGAACCTGGAGAGGGTGAGTGTTGAGGAGGGGTGGGACCTCAGACAGGTACAATGCCATAGACTCCACCCTCCAAACCAGCCACTCCCTCCTGGGGAACCAATCTTGGGGGTAGTTACCAATCTTGGGGGTGGGCTGGAGATCACTCAAAATTACTACTGCTCTTCAGGTAGCAAAGATCAGTTCCTCTGGAGAAAATGGTGGACTCTGTCATTATACCCTGCTGAGATTGCCACAGCAAATTGTCACTGAGTGCCCAAAGCCGGGGCACTCTCCCAGAGCCTCTTTCTAGAGTCTGTTGTATTTATTTCCACAACGGGCCTTATTCCTAGTATATATATATAAACACAGACCCAGAAATTAAAACATAGGGCAGGAAGGAGAGGTCCTGGGGGAAACACAAGTTTTAATAAAGA
This sequence comes from Gekko gecko, assembly GCA_029375565.1. Lineage (NCBI taxonomy): Eukaryota > Metazoa > Chordata > Lepidosauria > Squamata > Gekkonidae > Gekko > Gekko gecko. The sequence continues at coordinate 40,910,886 of JAPDNY010000007.1, read as the reverse complement.
AGTCTTCACCCACTGGCCAAAGACAGCAATAGAAGGAGGCAGGCAAATGTCCTGGTGAGGAAGTTCCATAACTGAGAAGGCTCTGTCTTGAGTTGCCACACGTTAACCTCAGAAAGCGGGGGGTGGGGGGCAGCTGAAGCAGGGCTCCAGAAGATGACCACAGCGGTCCTCCCACCCATCTTCCGTCATGAAACTCAGGATGGTTTATGCAGGATTCCAAGATGGTCTCTTACCCAGACATTTACAAAATTTAAAAAGAAAGATAGAGAGCAGATTTTTCAGGCCCTGATGTTAAAGGTCTGATCTTGTGTACATTGTCTGAGGGATGCAAGCAGGCAACCTTACTCCTGCCTTGGTGTTAAGTGTCTCCTGTGCCTGCAGCTTGTTTTATATGCTTTGCACGGTCCGTGTTGATACCTTTAAACAATTTTTTTTAATCCTTTTGAAATGCAGAGGAGCTACCTCATTGGGTGCTGTCGGCAATGAAGTGTCTGGCAAATTGTAAGTATTGGTTTCATTACAGTGAAGTGAGAAATGATTTTTCTTTTTCTATATAAAGAAAGATAAAATCTGTCATCCAATTATGTGAGGCTTCTTTTGGCATTGCAGCTGGAGAGCTGCTGCAGCTGTTTCCCACTCTGCTCTGTCAGGTGAGGCCTACCCCATCCTACCACTCCCCTGAGCAAAGTTTTTTTACTTATTCATTAACATATTTGTACCCCACCTTTCCTTTTGGCTCAAGTTTAAAGCCTTTCTCCATATCATGTGGCTCTTCTGTTGGCAGGCCACTAACGTTAGAGGAAGGCTTCTTAGGCTGGAGGAAGGCTACTTGGAGGATCCCAATATCACTGGATATTTGAGGTCACTGGGGATGAGCCAACACCAAGGCTTCTGTCAGCACTGCCTAAGTTTGTGTAAACTGAAGTACTGGTAGAGCATATCTTCTTCCCAGGGGATCTTGAACTTCTGATATTATTGGCTGCTGTCAGAAGGATACAGACTAAATTTCCTAGAGAATGTCTGCCTGTAGCGATTGCAAAAGTTTTTTCTCCACATCTGAGAGTTCATAGGAAAAGGTAATAACTTTCCCTTGGGATCTTCCTCTTCATATGTTATTTAAATACAGAAATGATACCCACTTAAGATCTTGTTTACATCTTCAGGCATATGAGAGCTTGACAGGATGGCTCAGCTTGTTTTGCTCACAAGACTGCTTCACTTCCTCCTGAGTGTTTAATATGGCGCAGAGATAAAATGATACTATAATCAAGGTGGAGCTGGCCCATCTGCTGACTCCATGTTTTCTTCTGCAGGGCTGTGCCCTTTAGCGTGGCTTCTTGCTGTTATATGTGGAGGTTATTTGCCAGTTTGAATGTTGCTAAATGAGGTGGCATTAAGTATCTTGGGTTCTTTGATTAAAAAGTCAGGAGTGATTGAGAATCAGCAAATTGAGAAAGAGCAAAAGAGAGAGCATGTGCAAATAAATTGCTGCTTATTTAGATATATTTCTGTTCAACAATTGATTGGCCTACCACTGGAAGTCATCTTGACTTCTCTTGCAGGCAGTGGCTAGAAAGGGGGCTCTAATGGCTGCCACCACTCTAGTATGGGTCTCCTTGGGAGTGCCCAAAGCACCCACCGTACCCCTTTATACATTCCTGTTCCAGTAGGTTCTTCCTTATAAGCGACCGAATGAGGCGTGAGGACCCAGGCAGAATAACAAACTATTTTTTATTAAAGAGATTTAACAGCAGCTGTAATTCAATACCTTATAGGAAAAATGGACATAGTAAAGGTAGGCAAACCAACACAGTAAGAAATCCTAATGCGTCTGTCCTAGCCTTTTCCTAGGTATTTGCCTCAAACGTAACTCTTTTGAATGAGGGATCCCTCCTTCTGCAGCAGCCTCACCAGCTGTGCTCCCTGGGAGTGAAACACCTTCCACTTTGGGCAAGGCCCTTTATTCCTTCTTCCCAGGAACTGCCCTCTACTGGTATAAGTTTTCCCTCCAAATCCCCTGTTAGCCAATCACAGGGTGCAGAGGGTACCTGGGAAATGTAAGCCCTGTAGTCACTCTAATACAGGCTTCCCTGGAGCCTGTAGGCCACATTACTATAGGCCTAGGATCATGACAACTCCTATATTGTACACTGCCTTATACTGTAATGTTTTGGATTACTCTGCAGTCTCCCAGAGTTGATCCAAGTGTTTCAGGTATTTGCTTGGACAAGTGACTTAGAATTTGCACAAAAATCAGGCCTGTGGGGAAACATCTGAGTTAATTCATTTGCTATAGTGAAACTTCTGTCAAAATCAGCATCTGTTCTGTGCCTCGTGATATGAGCACATGCAGCAACTTCACTTAGCACAGCAACGCCTATTGGTTATCACAAACCCTGTAAGGCTATGTATTGTAGCCACCCACACACTGTCCTTCTCTGTAGCCTTTCTGATCTTGTGGAATAGCCTTCCAGAAGAAATTAGGAAGGCTCCATCTCTTTTGCAATTATGTGAGAGCTGTAAGAAAGAATTTTCAAAGAAAGCCTTCGGATTCTCTTGATGAACTCTATACCCTGTTGGTTTTTAGGGGCTGCTAGTTGATGCTATTTTTAAGGGTGTTTTAATAGTTCAATGTTTCAAACTTGCTATGATTTAAACAGTTTTTGATTAGATAGCAACCTTAGCCCCGTGTTGCCTGAGAGAAAGCTGGGTTTATAAATGTTGAAAAGAAATAAACTTATTGCCAGGAAGAGTGCCATTCAGGCCCAATATGTGGTATCACCTAATCTTCAATGCCCCAAAGTCAGGGCGGAATGAGGAATTTACCAGCTCTCCCTCTGGGCTCTGGCCAGCAGTGCAACTCCCTCCTTGGTTATATAGGGTGGGAGGGAGGCCTGGAACTAGTGGCCTGTGGCCTCTGCAGAGGGGCTTGGCCAGGGGAGAGGGAGGATCAAAGTCCTCAAAGACACTGAGTGGGATCTTCCTTGGGCTCAGAAGCCAGAAGCGGCAGGAAAGCAGTTCAGCTGGAGCTTTCAGGATGCTGCATTGCCTCGTCCTGCCCTGGGGAAGAAGGGAAGCCAGGGTGTGTGTGTGTGCGTGCAGGAAAGCCAACTAAGGAGGATGGTGAGAGAAAAGAGAGAAGCCAGAGCACCAAAGGAAGGAGGGCCAGAGCAGGAGAAAGGCAATGGGGACAAACTGGGGAGGGGGTTCAGGCGGAAAGGCAGAAGAAATCCTTCCTGGGGTCCCAATCTCACACATCTCTCTTCACAGACGGCTTTCCTGAGATGAAGTCCTGTTTTCTCAATGCCCTGCTCTGTGGGCTTGGTTGAGACGCATCCCCCCTCCCCACAAGAAAAAAAGGTTTTAATTATTTATTCTAATTAGTGCCCCAGCGCCCCCTCCCCCAAAAATCCTGGCTACGGGGCTGGTGCCAACTCTCCCATTGTCAGTCAAAAGGGAAAACATGGGGGGAAAGTGGGATCTTAGCAGCTGGACTTGTTGGCTTGTAAAAGTTAAGTTGCTGACCCATTTGCTTCTCAAACTGACCTTCCAGAAAAATTAGTTGAGACAGAGGCTTACATATTTATTTATCTATTTATTAGATTTGGATCCCGCCCTTCCAACATGGGCTCAGGGCGGCGAACATGGAGGCAGATGCCATACATAAAACACTAAAACACTAAACAATAATTTCCTATAAACAGTTAAAAAGTCGGTGCTCAGCAAACCATCAATTCCATTAAAATGCCAATAACAATAACACACTCCAAGTAAACACAATTGTCTCTGCTCAACTGATGTTACACTACAACTGTAATCCCCATACCAGGGCCAGTGCGCCTTGTGATGTTAATACGATGGTGGTACAATGTCAGTGGCAGCCCCTACTCGAAAGCCTGGCGGAAGAGCTCTGTCTTATAGGCCCTGTGGAACTGCATAAGGTCCCACAGGGCCCTGATCTCCTCCTGGAGCTCATTCCACCAGGTAGGGGCCACCACCAAAAATGCCCTGGCCCTGGTTGCAGCATATTTAACTACCTTGGGAGCTGGGATAACCAGCAGATGAATGAGGGATAGACAAAGATTATGCTATAGGGGCATTTTCAAACATGTGACACCCTCCTCTTTCCCCATGTACATTTTGAGGCAGTACAAGTTGAATGAAAATACTGTCTCAGGACTCCTGTGCTTTTGAATTGTCTCTTAGTCCAGGGAATCCTAAAATGTCCTGCAATTAATGGAATGGTAAAATAGGGACTGAACAGTACAGGTAAGAAAATGCAATCTTTAGAATAGCATACGTTTAAAATTTCTTGTGTGTCCCAACTTGCATGAGTCGAAGGGTGAGAGCAAAAGGGTGAGGCTCTTGACCTGTGGCTCTTAGCCTAGGGACTCTCAGCCTAGGGGCTCTGTAAGAAGCCCAGGAAGAGCCAGAAAGCCAGGGACCTTGGCTCCTTGGGTTCCCAGTAAGGTAAGGTAAGTAGATTTCTACAACAGGAACCATATAAATACAAAGGGTTTTAAAAGGGGGTTATAGAAAAGTATTTGTTTAAAAACAATTATGAAGCCAGAATGCCAGCAGGGGTTGGGGGCTATCCGGTGTTTTGCATCGAGTGTCACATGTATGACCATCTGCCCACTGGTTAGAAGTCTTGGGAGTGTGCTTGGTGCAAGGAGCTCCTGGTTTGCTCCCTTGAGGCCAAGGTGGCTGACCTGGAGAAGCAGAGACAGTCAGTTAGGTACACGGAGAAGACTCTCGGGGACTTGTTAGATATGTCCCACTCTGGATCTGGCAGCCCGGCTGCTGCCAGGGAGCATGAGGGACAAGGGAAAACGGGGCACCACGCTGAGGATAAGGGGAATGTGCCCTCAGAAGGGACCTCTTCTTCAGCTGGTGAACGGGTATCCTTTCGTACCAAGGAACCGTCCCTGGGAAGGGTGGGAGGGGGCTCTTGGTAGTTGGAGGTTCGATCCTTAGGCAGGTAGACAGCTGGGTGGCGAACCCGCGTACTGACCATATGGTGACTTGCCTGCCTGGTGCGAAGGTAGCAGACATTACGCGTGTTTTAGATAGGCTGGTAGATAGTGCTGGGGAGGAGCCAGTGGTTGTGGTGCACGTCGGCACCAACGATGGGGGAAATGCAGTCGTGAGGTCCTGGAGGAGAAATTTAGGTTGCTGGGCAGGAAAATCAAGGCCAGGACCTCCAAGGTAGCCTTCTCAGAAGTGCTACCTGTTCCACGCGCAGGGCCAGAGAGACAGGCACAGATCAGGAGTCTCAATGCGTGGATGAAATGGTGGTGTAGGGGGGAAGGGTTCAAGTTTGTTAGGCACTGGGATGCTTTTTGGGACAAGAGGGAGCTGTACAAAAGGGACAGTCTCCAGTTGTTCCGAGAAGGAACCAGGCTGCTGGCGCTCAAAATCAAAAAGGTGGCAGAGCAGTTTTTAAACTGAATAATGGGGGAAAGCCGACAGGAGATGAAAAGTCTCTGGTTCGGGATGGCTCATCTCAAAGAGATGAAGGGGTAGCTATTACTTTTGTACAAGGAAATGGATTACAATTGTCCACTGAGACTGTGGCTAATGATAGGAACTGCCTGGCAAGGTCTCGAGGCAGCAAGAGGAAGGCTGTGGGCTTAAAAAATGGGGAAACTATAAGTGTTTATACACAAATGCTAGAAGTCTCTGAGGTAAAATCGGGGAGTTGGAATGCTTGGTGTTGGGGGGGGGGGGAAATAGACATTGTGGGTATTTCAGAAACTTGGTGGGATGAGGAAAATCAGTGGGATACGGTGATTCCTGGTTATAAATTATATCGGAAGGATAGGGGAGGAAGGTTGGAGGTGGGGTGGCTCTGTATGTCAGAGAGGGTATACCGTCCAGTAAGATTGAGAGGGTAAGAGAATTGGATTTGCTTCTGGAAATGCTATGGGTTGAAATATTGGGTCCAAAAGGAGGCTTAACAGTGGGAGTTTGTTATCGTCCACCAGATCAAAAGATAGAGGAGGATTATAAAATGAATGAATTAAAGATAGCGGCTAGACGAAATAACTGTGTCGCAATAGGCGACTTTAACTACCCACACATTGATTGGGTCAATATGAGTTCTAGTCGGGAAAAAGAGATTGCGTTTTTAGACACTCTCAATGACTGTGCTGTGGAACAGATGGTCACGGATCCTACCAGGGGAGAGGCGATCCTGGATTTGGTCCTAAGTAACACCCAAGACCTGGTGAGAGATGTAAAAGTGATTGCACCACTTGGGAACAGTGACCATAATGTCATTGAGTTTAATATTTGTACAGATAGGGAGTTGCCCAAAAAGACTGACACAACCACTTTTAACTTTAAAAGGAGTAACTTCTCTGGTATGAGGGGACATGTGAGGAAGAAATTGAAAGGAAGAGTGGAGAAGGTCAAAACCATTGGGGAAGCTTGGAGACTATTTAAAAATACAATCCTAGAAGCTCAGAAAAAATATATACCGCAGGTTAGGAAAGGTACAAATAGGTATAGAAAAAAGCCTGCATGGTTAACAAATAAAGTAATGGAAGCTGTACAAGGTGAGAAGGATTCCTTTAAGCGGTGGAAAGCTAGTCTTAGTGAGGTTGATAAAAGGGAACACAGACTATGGCAAATAAAATGCAAGTCTGTGATCAGGCAAGCAAAAAGGGAATATGAGGAGCATATCGCAAAAAACATAAAAGCCAACAATAAAACTTTCTTCAAATACATTAGAAGTAGGAAGCCAGCCAGGGAGGCAGTGGGGCCCTTGGATGACCAAGGGGTAAAAGGAGTAGTGAAGGATGATAGGGAAATGGCTGAGAAGCTGAATGCATTTTTTGCCTCTGTCTTCACTGTGGAAGAGGAGAAGTGTTTGCCCACTCCAGAAGCACCGTTTTGGGGAGGAGGTTTGAAAGACCTGAATCAGATTGCGGTGACAAGAGAGGAAGTCCTCTGACTGATGGACAATTTAAAAACTAATAAATCACCAGGCCTGGATGGCATTCATCCAAGAGTTCTGAAAGAACTCAAATGTGAACTTGTGGATCTCCTGACAAAAATATGTAATCTTTCTTTAAAATCTGCCTCCATTCCTGAGGACTGGAAGGTAGCTAATGTCACTCCCATCTTTAAAAAGGGCTCCAGGGGAGATCTGGGAAATTATAGGCCAGTCAGTCTGACATCGATACCGGGTAAGTTGGTGGAAAGTGTTATTAAGGAAAGAATTAGTAGGCACATTGATGAACAAAAACTATTGAGGCAGACTCAGCATGGGTTCTGTAAGGGAAGATCTTGTCTCACTAACCTGCTAGTGTTTTTTGAGGGAGTGAACAAACATGTGGACAAGGGGGACCCAATAGATATTATTTACCTTGACTTCCGGAAAGCTTTTGATACAGTTCCTCATCAAAGGCTCTTAAGTAAGCTCAATAGTCATGGGATAAAAGGACAAGTCCTCTTGTGGATCAAAAACTGGCTTATAAATAGAAAACAGAGAGTGAGTATAAATGGGAAACTTTCTCAGTGGAGGGTGGTAAGCAGTGGGGTACTACAGGGATCAGTATTTGGTCCGATGCTTTTTAACTTGTTTATTAATGATTTGGAATTGGGAGTAAGCAAAATTTGCAGACGACACGAAGTTGTTCAGGGTGGTGAAAACCAGGGAGGAGTGTGAGGCACGCCAAAGGGATCTGTTGAGGATGGGTGAGTGGGCGTCAACGTGGCAAATGGGGTTCAATGTGGCCAAGTGCAAAGTGATGCACATTGGAGCCAAAAATCTTAAATATAAATACACGTTGATGGGGTCTTGAACTGGCAGAGATGGACCAAGAGCAAGATCTTGGAGTCGTAGTGGATAACTCAATGAAAATGTCTAGACAGTGTGTAGCTGCAATAAAGAAGGCCAACGCTATGCTGGGGATTATTAGGAAGGGAACTGAAAACAAATCAGCCAGTATCATCATGCCCCTGTATAAATCATTGGTGCAACCTCATTTGGAATACTGTGTACAGTTCTGGTCACCACATCTCAAAAAGGATATTATAGCATTGGAAAAAGTGCAGAGAAGGGTAACTAGAATGATAAAAGGGTTGGAACACCTTCCCTATGAAGAAAGGTTAAAAGGCTTGGGGCTCTTTAGCTTGGAGAAACGATGGCTGAGGGGTGACATGATTGAGGTTTATAAGATTATGCATGGGATTGAGCAGGTAGAGAAAGAAGTACTTTTCTCCCTTTCTCACAATACAAGAACTCGTGGGCACTCCATGAAATTGCTGAGCAGTCGGGTTAGAACAGATAAAAGGAAATACTTCTTCACCCAAAGAGTGATTAACATATGGAATTCACTGCCACAGGAGGTGGTGGCAGCTACAAGCATGGACAGTTTCAAGAGGGAATTAGATACACATATGGAGCGGAAGTCTATCAGTGGCTATTAGCCACAGGGTATAGATGGGAACTCTCAGTCTGGGGCAGGTGATGCACTCTATTCTTGGTGCTGGAGGGGGCAGCAGTGGGAGGGCTTCTGGTATCCTGGCCCCACTGCTGGACCTCCTGATGGCATCTAGTATATTTTGGCCGCTGTGTGATAGTGTGTTGGACTAGATGGTCCATTTGGCCTGATTCAACATTGGCTTCTCTTATGTTCTTATGTTCTTATTATTTTTTTTGTACAGAGTGTCTTAAATCTTTTCCTGAAATTGATTCTGCTATTGGGTAGGAGTTTAATTGGTGATATTTGTACATCCAGTGCAAGCTGAATAAGAATATTCTCTCTTTCTTTAGGGCCCAGGTGTCCAGATCTGAAACAACCTACTTACTTGGGATTTGAAAGAGATGTCTTCAGGACTATAGCTGATTACTATGGCCACATGAAAGAGCCTCTTCTCACTTTCCAGTTTTTTGACATCTTTGTCAGTGTGTTAGGTAACCTATCACTTTGCTCAATATGGACCAATGTAGTGCATTCTAATCCACTGCAGAATGTATCACCTGTATTAAAAAAAAAAAAAATTAGTAACTACAAGAGGACCTGAATTCAGGTCAGGGCTGCAACATGGAGATAATTTAACCTGCACCATGTTTTCTTATTCAGTTCCACTTCACTTAAGTTCAACCAGTTGCCAGCAAGCTTCTATTTTTGTCGGTCTTTCTCTTCCCCTCTTTGTCTCAGCTCTGTGACCAGCTCATACCTGCCAGCCACGTGGGGTCCAGAAAACACAATTTTAAGCCACTTCTAGAACAAAGGCTGAGAATCAGTAGAGGGGGCAGGAGTGGGGTATATCCAATCTGATTCTGTCAGTACATGCTAAAATTACAGAGACAATCCAGAGTGATATGGACCTGCCTAAATAATAAGACATTTAGACTATTAATTAGGACATTTCAATCAAAGTTCATCTTGACACAAAGACTTTTTAACATAATTCTTTCGTTACATCAGCACTTTTCGCTAATAAGGATTTTTCTTGTGGCTGGAGTGCTTCATAGTGGCTTTCTCTCTCTTCTGAATATATCCAGTTTGCCTCTAAGACCATACTATACTCCTAAATTTGAACGCTTTTAGGGAAATCTCATTTCTAAATTTATTGAGCAACACATCGTAGCAGTTTGCTAGTGAGTTTTAGTCTTCAAAATAATCTTAATTATTACATCAGGTAGTTGAAAATGCATGCTTGCAATGATGCAATCATTTAATTGCAGATGACACAGTAATCAATGGTTCATGACAACTAATGCTTCTGTCATAGTGTTGATTGCAAGATCTTTGTAGCAGTGCTGATTTTGAACAATGAACCCTCCCTTAATTTGTCACAAGCGGCACTTTACCATTACTTTGCACTCTGCTGATACGGTCCTCCTTAATGCCAGTGGGAGTATCCAAATTCTGGCTGCGTGGGATTTGGATATTGCTTTGGCCATGAGCCATGTAACAACTGCCATTGCTACTTGAATATGGCTAGAGCAGTCACAACCACTGTTTGCTAAGAGCAGGGCACATGTGTGTCCTGACTGGAAACTTATTCATGCTTTTGACCAGTCACTGCTGTCTTGTCAGTTGTTGCATAGATTACAGATTCAGTCTTTGCAGTATCCTGACTGTAGTTGTGCTTGAAATTAATGACCACAATCACAGTACTGTAGTGGGCATAAAAGCATCTTGGAATTCATTGAAGATAGTAACTCAGTGTACAGCAGCAGTGGTGGTGAGGAAGCAAATTCAGTGTTGGGAATTATTAGGGAAAGGATTAAATTACACAGGCTAGTATTGCAATACCCTTATGTAAATCTATAGTATGGTTGTATTTGGAATATGGTGTACAGTTCTAGTCACCTCATCTCAAAAAAGACATTGTAGAGCTGGGAAAAGTGCAGAAAAGGACAACCAAAAAAATGTTGGACTACCTTCCTAGAGAAGGAAAATGTTTTGGGCTTAGTAGATATGGCAATTCAGGAAAGGCACAGTGCATATCTATAAAGTTATTCATTATGGTGACAAAAGTGGGTAGAGGGAAGTTTTCACCCTCTGCTATAATTCTTGAACTTGAGGTCATTCAGTGAAGCTGATGGGCAGGAGGTTCAGGACAGACAAAAAGAAGTTCTTCACATGGTGCATAATGAATGTATGTAATTTATTGCTGATGGTACAGGAATGTCCACTGGAAGAGATGGATTTAGAAGTAGATGATAATGGCCCTGACACATCAGTCAATGAAGCAAATCCTTAAGACTGTAATGCAAAAAGAGAAAAATGATTACTGGCAGAGTTCCCTCTAAGATGAGTTAGTGTGAGCTAGCTCACAGTTTTTTAGATTCTGGCTCACACATTTTTGTCTTAGCTCAGGAAGGATGGCTCCAGAGCAAATTAATTTATGCAGCAGCCGAATCACTCACTCACAACTTTAATGCTAGTAGCTCACAAAGTAGAAGTTTCGCTCGAAAGACTCCACAGTTTAGAGGGAGCATTGATTACTTGATTGTCTTCCACTCTGCATTCTTCTGATAAAGATACATTTTGAAATAATTTGATTGTCTTCCACTCTGCATTCTTCTGATAAAGATACATTTTGAAACAGGACAATAAGCCAGATTCCTGTCCTTTTGGTGGACATAATGGTTTTTCTGTGGAGATGCATTTAGCACATGTTAATTATTAGTCACGTAAGCTTCTTGAGAGAATCTTTTTGAGTTTGTATTTAGTATACATGAGTTTAATTTTGTCCCAATAATATTTTTTTTCTCATTTTGCAAAACTGTCTTAGGGGTTTCCATCACTGGCTTGATAGGGCTGCCAGCTCCTGGTTGGGAAATACTTGGAGATTTGGGGGGCAGAGCCTGAGGAGGGCAAATTTGTGGAGGGACTTTCAGTGGGGTAGAATGCCACAGAGTGGCCTTCCAAAGTGGCCATTTTATCCAGGTGAGCTAGTCTCTGTTCCCTGGAGATCAGTTGTGATCCCAGGAGATCTCAGACACTACCTGTCAACCCTACTGGCTGACAAGTCATGTCCACTGCAGTTACACAGTGTGGTGCTTTTTAGTGTTTTTTGTTTCTGTTTGTACACGCTGTGTTCCCTTTTGGTGTTGTTTAAAAATAAACTAGGCACAGTCTTGGAGGATAGGTCTAAACAGCTATTAGCTGTGATGGTTGAATGGAGTCTCTGTGTTCAGAGGCAATAAACCTCTAAATACAATTTACTGAGTGAGGGTGGCGTGAATATCAGCTATTGCCTTATTGCCTTCCCTGTTGGCTTGCCAAGTGTATCTGATTGGCTACTGTAGGAAATAGGATGCTTCACTAGAAGGACCTTTCATCTCATCCAGCAAGGTTCTTGTTTTCTTAACCACTAGGCTATTAGAGAAAAACCTCAGTCTATTTTTAGTGTGATATCAGAACATATATCCAACCCAATCCAGTTACCTTTATTGGCATGTACAGAGCATATATCCTTTCTGACACTATTATGTTGGCACCTAATAATGTTAGATTTTATTTCATATACAATTTAATTATAGTTTAGCTTTCACTTTCTATCTATTAGAACTTTTATGTGGCTCAATAAAAAACAAGTAATACAAAGAATGTGGTATAAAACCTACATAATTTTTAAAGATGTATACGTTAGTTACAGCAATTGCTTTTATGCTTGATTCACTGGGTTGCTGACAGCTCATTAGGGCTGAAATTAATTTTTCCCTTTAGGTTGTTGATTTAGGTTTATTGAGTGTAATGCAGGAAGCCTGCTAGAAAACAGCCTGACTGTAAAGCTAAATGATATTTGTAGAATGGAACGTTACATGTACTTATACTATATCTTGAAACTTCTTGCTTTGATAACAAAAAAGACCTCTGCTATGTTCTGTGGAGGCAACAAAAAAGACTTTCACATTTAAGAGTGATTTGATGTGCTCATTATTTTTACTTTGCTGGAATAAGTCTGCAGGAAATATCAAGATTGCAATAGTCTACTAGTATACTAGGACTTTGGCCTAGAATGCATATAACCATGCTGGTATTTTAACTGCATTTAAAACGTTGGGAGAGGGCTACATACTCAAGTGCTCTGTTCTCCAGGCAAAAATTATTTTCCTGTCTTAATTATTAATTGCTATGTGTGGGCCAGTACTAACCCCAGTTAATGGTAGTTAGGTTCATCTTCAAGGTTTCTGTGCAGGCACACATGCGGACTGCGCAGGCCAGCTGCTGGAAAAAATTCCAAGCTTTCTAGAGTACTAGGAGCACCCCTCCTCCCTCTGGTACTTTTCCTCCAAAACAATCTCATGACCAGGAGGAAGGGCACTGCTCCCTCTGTTCTCTGTTTTGTCTTCACCTCATACTTGGGGCTGAGGAGAATTTTTTCTCTCAAAAGTTTTATTTTTGATCATCGATACTCATTCTAGTGAAGAACAAACTACAGTTACAGAAGAAATGTTTCTGGATTACCTCAGGGTTGGGCCAGCTGTCATTCTCAAATGGTGCTATTAAACAGCCATTCTTAGTGCCTTAACTGCCTACAGATTCACACAGCAGAGCTGCCTGCTCTTCCTGTTACCATTTTCACTTGAAGGCACATATGGATAGAGTGGGACTCAGAGGAGCTTCTTCCAGAGGCTTTGGCTGTGCACCAGCCTGAATAAAGGCACAACCTCTCTCTCTGGTGAAGTGTAGTAAGACAGCCTCGGACTTACTGGCTCTTTTCAAAGGCTTTGGCTACGTGCCAGCCTGAATAAAGGCACATTCCTCCTCCTTCGCTTCATCTGCTCCAAGGGGAAGAACCTAGAGGTGTTGCTGGATGGAGACTCTGATGCCATAGCCCCATTAAAATGACTTGATGTCAAAACCACCTAATCGGGAACTGGTTCAATTCCATCGGTCCCTTCTTTTTGGAGTCATCAGCAATCTCCACTCCAACAGTCGTTGCCAGGATATTCACAATCCCCATGACATCAAAGCATTTTCTCTTCTCACTGTCGCTCTTCATCATTGACATGGAGTTGACCTTCAACATCTCTAAGGCATTCTCTATAGGGCTTACCCCAAGGCTGATGGTTTCAATCCCTTCAATAGCGAACTCTTATGGATTGACATCGAAGTCTTATGAATCAGCGTCACAGCCCTTCCTCCAGTGGCAGTAGAGCACACTTTTGAAAAGCGTTATGTGTGGCCTGTTAGGCCAAAGGGCAGGATATAAGTATTGCAAATAAGTTTAATAAGAGTACTAAGGAAAGGGTGGGAAATGGAATGTGTCACCACACAGCTTGCTACTGGTTTTTTTTAATTATGTCAGAAGAGCAATCCTTCTACTCCTAAACAGTTAGCTACAACTGGGGTGGATCCTACCACTCATTGAGCAAATATCATTTAGTTATCGTCTTTGCTGTTTTTGCAACCAGAGTCATAAACAGCAAACCTTCATCCTACAATAAACTTCATTCCACAGGAAAACATGGAACAATTTAAAGGTTGCTCTTGCAAAAGTTGCTGCAGCTGCAGCTGCTAGAAATTTTGCCACATGCAGGGTAATTTGTTTGTCTTCGTCTCTAAATAACCAGGATGATTTTGCTTCTGGAGAAAGGAAGTCCTGATTAAATAAAGGGGAGATCAGTTCATCTCTTAGAGCTGAATATTTGGGACTGTCGAGCAAAATATGATTCACAGAGTCAGTTTTACAGCTGCTACAATTACAGAGTCAACCATTTATATTTGAATTATTTAAATTAAACCTTTCCTTTTGGCTCAGATTTGTAGCCTTCCTCCAGTCTAAGAATGCCTCCAATTTAAGTGACTCTTCCTGCAACTGAAGACCCAGTTAAGTTGGAACAAGGCTACTTGGAGGATAGTTGGATCTACCCCAATGTGTGTGAAGTTGCCTTAAGTTCAGCATGAGGATTCTTCTTGGTAGATATTTCATGACCCGCATGTGGAGGGGTTTCACTTACAAAAGGTATTTCCTAATTGTTTCATGGCTGCAGCAGCTCAAAATCTGCTTCACCAGGAGCTTTGGTGAGGATAAGTATAAAATCCCCATGTACACTGCTCTCAGCTCCTTTGTGGAAGGAGAAGATAGGATTAAATGCATGGTTATAGTTTTTGGCTGCTGAGTCATTGGCCATAACACTTGAATATGAAGAAGATTACTAGCATGTGAACTCTGCTTTCATTTCTACACAGTGACATTGTATATATATGAAAAAGGAGAGGTAAGATAATCTCAAGACCCCATTGAAAATACAGAACTGGAGAAGGAGGAGCTTAACAGTGCAGTCCTCAGCAGAGTTACACCCTCAGAGGGGTGTAATTCTGTTTAGGATTGTGCTGCTTTCTTTCAGATGATAAAAAGTCATCATCTGTTCTATTTGCCAGTTCACACAAGCCAGTTTACACAAGTATTTTATTTATTCGATATGCTTACTATACTGGCACCAGCACTTACACAGCACTTTAAATAGAATGCCGCCATATCTTACTGTATTTGATTGTATTTTAATTCAAGTTAGTATTGATTGTATTTTATTGTATTGTTTTTAGACGGTGTAACATTGTGTTAAATTGTATATTGCTTTAATTGCTGTAAGCCGCCCTGAGCCGCCTTGGCAGGAGGGTGGGATAAAAGCCTAACAAATAAATAAATAAATAAAAATCCAGTTGGAAAAAGCACTCAACGTGGATTGAAAATGGATTATTTAGTGAGTGTGACTGCAGCCTTTCTTGACTTTAGTTCTAGGAAAGCCTGAGACTTTATCCCTTGGCTTCTGGCTGTCTGGATAGTACATATGCTACCCAAAGTGGTTGTGAGGGTCTCCTGAGTTTGTTGGGGAATTAGCCAGGAAATCCAAACAATGCAAGAGGGGGTAATCAAGCAGGATCTCCGCCTGTGTTTACGGGGATTTTTCCCTCAATAGAACTCTCAAATGAACCAGGCTGTGATTAATGAATTTTTAATTAAAGATAATTAATTAATTAAATCAAAACTTATTAATTGAAGTCGTAACTTAAAGAAACAAAGAAGGGAACTTATTCTATGGGACTATATTTACCTGTCCAAGGAACAAAGATCCAAGAAGGAGGACAAGCGAAACAAACCAGCGTCTCAACCCAGGCAGGGTACCTAACCTTTGCATTGGTTAGGTACCCAGATACACACACACACACATTACTGAACAAAGCGTGTCTGGTTATACCCCTTGGAGCATGACGTGATTGCTCCTAGAACAATGCTGTGATGGTGTGAATGAAACAATGTTGTCTGAGGAAGGAAGCATTATAACTTTCCCAGGAGTTGCAAGTGCAGTGTAACATTTATGTGAATCCTTATGATAACTCTGGAAGCTAAAGCTGAGTGGCACTTTATGGATTTTGGTTCTTGGATGTGAGACGTTCTTTGAACCTAGTGAGAGGAGTTCTTCCTACTTTAGCCTCTCTCCCATCCCAACCAAAGTCAGAACTATACAAAACTTACCTGTGGAGCAAACCTGGTAGTGTGAACAAAGCAAGACAAATGTGTGGGAGAGATCCCAAAGGCACAGTTAAAAGCATTATTTATTATGAAATAAAATCTTTATTTATTAAGAAATTTATATCCCCCTTTCCTCATGGTTCAAGGCAGCTTACAATAATAGTTTAAAACATCCTCATCTAAAACCAAAAACAAAATAGCAAACCAAAAGAGCTAAAATGAAAAATAAAATTGTAAAATGTATATGGCATTTGCAGGTAAGAAGCAGAAATCTTCTAAAAGGAAAAAGACAGATAGCAAATGCGGGATCGCAGGTATTTTCTTTCACTGGCTGACTAGGTTGTCTAGCCAGGTAAGGAACCTCAGAATTTACTTTTTGTTGCCAGTTCTTTGTGTAGATCATTTTCAGAATAAATTTCTGCATGTTCCTCAGAACAAAAATTAGCCTGTGAACAAATAAACCTGTGCCTGGGTAATCTTAACAGAAGCTCAGACCCAGCTCACTTGTCCAAGAGCTACAAAATCTGAAAACCGTAGGCTCCTTCTCTTGGATGGAATAAAAAAAGGCCTTTTCACCATTAGGAGAAAGAACGGAAGATGAGCCAACAGCCAGTATACAAATAAGGGGCTGAGTGCATCTGAAGCAAAAACAGGAGTCTTATGGCATCTAACAAAGTTTTGCTCCAATATGAGCTTTTATGGGCTAGAACCGACTTCCTCAGATGCTGTGGGTGGATTCTCATGATTCATAGAGTGAATGTGAATGGCCTTCATCTGAAACTAGTGGAAACACTAGAGAAACAGTTGAGCCATAATTAATGAGGCTACTTTACACCTTCTTTAGCAGGAAACATTTTCAGCACTGTGCTCTTTATGTAACATAGAAGAGAAGGAAATTCAAGCTTCTGCTATCCAGTGAGAGACAAAAGCATTTCATATCTACATATCAGTAACCAAGTTTCTAACAAATAAAGAAAGGGAAGGCTTTAGCCTGTAGATCAAAATGGAGCTGATGGGTTAACTGATCACCCTTTTAAAGTACAGCTAATAAAAACAGTCTTCTTTGACCCTTGTGTAACAGATGTTTTCCATTCAGTTGCACGTTTTGAGTTTGAAATATTACTAATTGAACTATTAATCATATATTGGGTAAAATTAAGTAGTTCTCTCTATACAGAGACATGCCTAACAATGAAATATCATCATTTTGAAATTATATTTTTACTCAGGTCTCCTCCAGAAAGAGACATTGGCCATTGAAGCATTGCAGGTTTGCTGTCTTCTTCTGCCACCAGAAAATCGTCGCAAAGTGCAGCTGTTAATAACTATGATGGCCAGGATCAGTATAAATAAGGATCTCCCCCCACTCTGTGATACAGTTGGGACAAGAACACTGGTATGTGCCTGTCTGGAATGGAAAGACCTAGTCTGGTCTTGCAAAGACAGTTTAGAATTGCTTTGCTGAAGGTTTTCTCTCGTTTGGAAATGTTCGGATTTCTTGTCTTCCTGGTGTAACATTTGCTGCTTTCCAGTCTTCTGGTATAGCGACTAAATTTAGTGAGAGGTTACATATACGGGTTAGTAGATTAACTGTCTCACATTTGAGTTCCCTAAGAACTCTCGGGTGTATGCCTTCAGGACCTGGAGTTTGATCATTTTTTAGTTTCCCAGTAGGTCTAGAACTTCATCTCTCATCATTTCAATTTGACTGAGTTCTTCAGACTCCCTTTCTGAAAATCTTGGCTGGGGCATGGTACATGCCTCACACATTATGCAATGAACACAGAGGCAGCAAATTCACTGAGATTTCTCTACCATCTCCTCATCTTCCTTTAGCAAGTCAGTTGCAACGTGACAGCACATGTGTATGAATGTACATATGTATTTAATTTGAGAGCAGAATCATGCTGTTACAAAGAAGAAATTCCTGAAAATATTTTGAGCTATGTATTTAACAGAGCTGTGTGGTGGTTTGGGTTTTTTTTTGGGTTTTCTTTAAACACTGGAAGTAAAAAATACAAATGAATAACCTTGATTCCTGCATTACAAGGCTATCAATATGAACAGTGCTAGCACACAAACAAGGAAATCTAGTAACTAGTGGGAGGGCAGGAGAAAGCCAGTCATTCCTCTGTTATGTGCCTGGGCCAAGCTCCGCTTGAGAGCCTTCTCACTCCTGCTTCCAATTACTTCTGATGGGGCATCACAGAGAGGCAAGAAGCAGCTGGCTGAGAATGCCCTCCCCAGGAAACACTTTTATTCAATTATCACACATACAGTACAATGCCATGTAAAGTGAGTGTTTTGGTCCATGGAGCCGCTTTGGGAGCTAATTTTGTCTGAACAGTGGGATAAAATATAATCACCATTTCCCCCCCCCCTTTTTTTTCTGTTTCAGATGGTTCAAACCTTTTCTCGTTCCATTCTCTGTTCCAAAGATGAAGTGGACTTGGATGAACTACTGGCAGCTAAACTAGTGTCATTCTTGATGGACAATTATCATAAAATCTTAAATATCCCTTGTGCCCTGAAAGCTGCAATAGAGGAACACGTAACACATCTTCGAAGGGTCCAGGTAGAGCTGTAAATTTTCTTCCTAAAGATGGTCATTTACCACACTATTACAAATTAAACACATTCTTCTTGTACAAGAAATAAACAGTCAAGTAGCTTTGGGTTGCCTTTAATTGCTGTACTTTTTGCTGTAGTTAGCCAAACACCTTCTGTTGCCACATTTTAATTATTATTATCTCAAGACTGAGCCTCTGGACAGTCATTTCTCCCCCTCCCCCCCCCTTTATTTTTTTTTGAGAAAGCTTCTTTGGGCCAACCAGGCTTCTACATAAGTTTCTCCTAAACATTGTAGGGTCAGGAAACAGTTATAGATCCCTTTTTACAATTTTTAGTTATGGGAACGCTTCCTTCAACTCATTCTCATGCATAAAAAATAACCTGAAAAAGATTTTTCATGGTCTTGGGAATCACAATGAGAGTAAATCCCACTCTTGTGTAATTTATCTTATATACTATCTCTAAATGTTTATCCCACTATTTGTAATGTTCCCAAGTTGGCTTACGATAACAAACTTTAAAAATGGAGCATTGACATATTGCAAAACAAGAAGTGATATCTAAAACAAGCTGAGCTTCCAGCATCTCAACTTAAAAGTCCTGCATTCTGAAATTATTACACACATCTGGTTTATCAGAAAATACTGCAGAGATTGGGAGCTACCACAAAAACATCCCATTTCTCTTGATGGGACTGCTTTGCTTAGGTTAGTGGTAGTACCTGAAGAAAGGCTTTGTCTCCTTAGCGCAATACAGAATATTAATTGTGTGTTAAGTGCCGTCAAGTCACTTCTGACTTATGGCGACCCTAAGAATTAATGACCTCCAGAACGTCCCATTGTTAACAGCCTCATTCAGGTCTTGCAAACTGAGGGCTGTGGCTCCTTTTATTGAGCTAACCCATCTCATGTTGGGCCTTCCTCTTATCCTGCTGCATTCAACTTTTCCTAGCATTATTGTCTCTTCCACTGAGTCTTGTCTTCTCATAATGTGGCCAAAGTACAAGAGCCTTGGTTTAGTCATTTTAGCTTCTAGGGAGAGTTCAGGCTTGGTTTGATTTAGAACCCACCTATTTGTCTTTTTGGCAGTCTATGGTATCTGTAAAACTCTCCTCTAACATCACATTTCAAATTAATCAACTTTCTTCCACTTTAAGCACCCATACATAGTAATGGGGAATATTATGGTATGAATGATTTTGACCTCGGTCACCAGTGACACATCCTTACTTTTAATGATCTTTTCTAGCTCCTTCAGGCTGCCCTTTCCAGTCTCAGTCTTCTTCTGATTTCTTGGTTGCAGTCTCCCTTTTGGTCGATGATTGAGCCAAGGAATAGAAAATCTTTAAGAATCTTCAGCTGTAATCTTGCTTTGGTACTTTCTGCTTTAATCTTCATCTGTAATTGTTTCAAGTATTCACTGTTTTCTGCCAGTAATGTGGTGTCATCTACATATCTCAGATTGTTAATGTTCCTTCTACCTATTTTACCCACAAGGAAGTATGCATATTAAACTTTTAATGCTGGAATGCAAAATCTGAGCTCTCTGTCTTTCCACCTAGATAAAATATTCGGGAGCAGATACTGATGCCACAATGCCTGCTCCATCATTTTGTCATCAGATTAGCACTGATGAATTTGAATACCAAAGAACAAATGGCTGTCAAGAGCCACTGGCAAATTTGCTGGAAGAAATCACAAAGGATACAGAAATGTCCATCAAAGAGAAGAAGAAAAAATTGAAGCGGGTAAAAGAAATCCTCATACTTCTTTTAAAATGTTTCTCTTCTTTGGTGCTTAGCATCTTTATGATGTTCAAAGAGCATTGTTCAAAGTGTTCAAAGAGCATTGCATATTATTGTCTTGCAATTGTTATAACAGCCTTGTAAGGTAGGTAGGTAGATCAGTATTGGTTCCCTTTTGCATATGGAGGGCTGTGGGCTACCAAGTGAACTCCTCTACACCAGAAAGAGAAGCTGGCTGGAAAATCAGCTTCTGGTTTCATTTTTATTTCTTGTTGGATAAAAGTTGGATCTTTTTGTTTTAAAGTATTGCAAGACTTAGTAAATATGTTTTTTCAACTTGGCTTAATCTTTTAATGGTTGAGATCAAGGTGAATATGAATTGATTGCAGCTTGGTGACCATGGATAAATATGTGGGATTCTTCAGAATGGTACAGTAGGGCTATCACATTCAGTGTGGGTTTTAAACATTGGCTGGCATGGCAAACATGAATCTCTTGTACTGCTGGAAATACAGAAATTAAGAACTTCAAAAACAGATTTGCTGAGAATTAAACTGTTTGTAGAAGTAATTTGGCAAGATAAATGGAATTATAAACACATTTTTCTTGTCATCCAAAACTAAAACCTTGCTGCTTTTAATAAATAAGCCCTACTTACTAATACTGCTGTATTCCTTTGTAGTTTCAGAAATCCTATCCTGATGTATACAAGGAGCGATTTCCTACCCGTGAAAGTGAGGCAGTTCTGTTTCCTGAAAAAAGTAAACGGAAACCAATGCTGTTGATGTGGGCCTTTAAGAAACCTTTCCAGCCATTTCAAAGAACAAGAAGCTTTCGGATGTAGGACTTGAGTTGCATCTTAGTAATGGATCAGTTTTAAGCATCTGGAACTGCTGAAAATACTTCTGACTACTGAAAACATTGTTGAAAGGGGAAAACACTGGAGCAGGAAACTGCTATTCTGAGCCATTACCAATGTTTTGTCATCGTTCTCATAAATCTCCTATTTCTTTCTAAAAAAGTAAAAGTTAGCTATTGGCAACTACTGCGTTGGTTGTAATTTTAGGATTTGAAATCTTAAAAGGGAAACTACTAGACATTGTTGGAAAATACTGTAAAATATATTGTATGTACTTGAATGAACCTGAAACACTGGATCTTGTTCTGCATGGCTGTCTGTAAATCAGGAAGCCAAACTTCATATTACTGATTTCACTAATGGGCAAAAAGCCTGTGCTCTTGGTTACATGACTAAAATGGAATGCTCAGTTTTAGAAGCATGGACTTTGAAGCACAAGCCTTCAGACATGCCATGTGAGAATCTGCTTAGGTATTGCTGTATCACCTATGGGAAAGTATTATGGCATGTGGAGTACTGTGACAGTTGGGGGGGTATGTTGAACAACCTCCTTCCATGTCGTTGGGCACAATCAATAGCAGTATTTATGTTGCTCTTGTTTACCAGCTCCTTATTATGGGCAGCTCACGGTTCCTGATTGCATATGTATATATGTACTGTTTGTCAAAAGTCTGTACTATTTCCTACAGTGGTTTTTGTTTCATGAAAAGATGTGTGTTGCTTCTCATGCTGTAGGGCTTGTACCAGTACCACTTTTGGGTGAATGAGAAAATGGCTACACGCTTGAAATGATTATGCTTGAAATGAAAGCACTATAGCCTATCTTGGGAACATATGAAGAGCCCTGGTGGTCCATCTAAGACACTAGCGGTCCATCTAATGCAGCATCCTGTTCCACACAACTGCAATAAACGATGTAGAGGCCGAGGTGCTCCTTGATATTGCCTCCTAGCACTGAGTTTCATTTGTTTACTGTCTGAATATGGAAATTCTCCTAGCTCATCATGGCTAGTAGCCATTGCCGGACCTGTCCTTCATGAATCTGCCTAATCTCCTTTTAAAGCTGTCTGTGATTGTGGCCATTACTACCTCCACTGGCAGTGAATTCCACGATTTAATCATTCAGTGAATAAAGAAGTATTTCCTTTTCTCCATCCTTAATCTATTGTCTTCCTTACAATTTATGTTTTGGCTGCAGAGAACCCAACATAGACTGCACTGGTGTTTATTAAATGTGCATCTCTCCTACTCCTCTCCCATTGTTACGGAGTTAGGTGTTTGTAAATGTAGTAATTAGTTGACATATTAAAAGAGATGCATTTATTCTTTGGTGCCTGTGCAAGGTTCTCTCCTACACACACAGACACACCAAAGATTTTTTTCATGAAAATATTCTGTAGGCACCTAGGCTGCGATCACACACACTAAATAATCCACTTTCCAACTGGATTTTACTGTGTGAACTGACAAAATCCAGTCGGAAAGTGCATTGAAAGTAGATTATTTAGTGTGTGTGTGATTGTAGCCCTAGTCTTCCAACTAGTTATTGAACATCTCATTGGCATCACTGTGTGGTAAAGTGGCAAATTGTCTCTCCTGCTGTCGCATATCTGTTCAGCTACAACAAAGCTGCCCCTCTATCTAGTACGATGTATTACTGTTCCAGGTTTGAGGCTGGCACTTGCACAGTATAAAGGCCAAAGCCCCTATACATAGATGGTCAACCTCATCTATCCTAAACAAGTTTATTCTGAAGTAGACCATTGGTTTCACTGAGACTTCCTTCCTGGCAAAGACTAGCTTACACAGTCTATTATCCATTTGACCTTCTGCCAGTTGTTGATACTGGTCGCAAAGTGGGAAGAGGTCCAACTAGCCAGAATAATGGAGAATTGCCAGAAGTCAGTGTTGGAAAGAGGAATGAATTTGCCCCCCTGTAAACTTTCATGCTTACTAGCAAACAAATTTACATTGTAAGCAGTGCTCCCTCTAAGCTGTGGAGTCCTGTGAGCAAAAATTCTACTTTATGAGCTACTGGCATTAAAGTTGTGAGCAAAACAATTTGGCTACTACATAAATTAGTTTGCTTTGGAGCCGTCCTTCCTGAGCTAAGAAAAATGTGTGAGCTGGAGACTAAAAAATTGTGAGCTAGCTCACACTAACTCAGCTTAGAGGGAACACTGATTGTTTGTTTAGACCAACCATAGGTCACAGTTCTGGCTCTCCCTCCACCCTGAGAACTGGAATTAGGATGAAATCTTGAAAGGCAAAAGAGTTTCATGTAATGTGATTACTGTACATAAGGAATTGTGCTGTAAATGTATATTCTGAATTTAGCCAGGCCTTCTGCTCTTGTAGAACTTATCAAGCATTAAATCGTTCATGGTTTTAACACCTTTGTTTTAGAATGTTTTTTATTTTAACTACCATGTGGGCAATGAATATCATTTTTGTGGCAAGAAAGGCCGTTCAGTTGGCTCTCCTTTGAAGGAGAAGAGATTGGATTTATACTCTGCCCTTCACTCAGCATCTCAGAGCACCTTACAATGGCCTTCCCTTCTCTTGGGAGAACAGCTTTGAGGGAACTGTGACTGATCCAAGGTTACCCAGCTGGCTGCATGTGGAGTGGGGAATCAAACCCAGTTCTCCAGATTAGAGTCTGCCACTCTTAGTGTATCTTTAGTTGGCCTGTCAATTAAAAGCATGAATATGGTGTTAACAGCAGTTGTTCTGTATTGCACTTGGGGTGTATACCTCAGGAAAGAAGTCCTATTGAAGTGAGTGCAACTAACTTCCATCCAGGTGGGGGGTGGAGACAAGTAGTTCTTTGGTTTCTTATTGTGTAGTGAATTTTGTTTAAGAGTATAATGGAAAACCAAGCTGGTCACCTGACAGTTTCTTAAAGCAGTTTGTTCAGCCATTTCCAGTGCTTTTTATTTCCAAACTACTGTCATGGTATCAAGTTTTTGCAGGTTTAAAACCAAACTGATTCCCTGTTAGAAGCATTAGGTCCATACCAAACACTCCTAGAGCTGGAACAAGGTGTTTCTGTAGACATGATTTACTACATGGAATAAGGGGCTTATTCAGTGTCTGCTGGTTGGTTTTGGTATGCATGGTTGCTAACCTTCCCCTCCCCACAACTGATTTACTGGCTTTTAAATAATCTCAGATCCTAGTTATGTTTTTTGTTGTTTGTTTGTCTGTTTTTGCAGATGGAACAAATTTTATCCTGCAGAAAACAGAAGTGATATTTGTTGATTTCCTTCTTCCTATGAAGACCCCTCTTTGCCCTCCTTGTTTCTGGGAATCTAGGATGCACGGGAGGCTGTAGTCAGAGTGGGAAGGTCGAGTAGTTCCCTTCCACAAATGTTACAGTTACATATATCAGAATAAAATAGGAAATTAGAAAATGGCAATTAAGGAATATAATTAAGGAATTATAATTTTCTGACAGTAAGTCCAGGAAAGAAATCAATGGAACTTTCTTCTGTGGCCTCTTTAGGATCTTATTCTGCAGAGATTTTACATATTATGTTCATCTCTCTTTTTTTTTTTTAAAGAAGAAATAGATACATGTTCTTGAAACATCAGGGAGAGGCCCTGTCACTGTATTCCGCACAATGATCCCAACCGCACAATGATCCCTTGTCAGTCAAACACTCAGAAGTTTATATCTTCCAACAGCTTGTCATTCTTTTCTGATTTGCACCATGTGGAACTAACCCTTTGTGAGGGGGAAAATGCCAATCAGCCTGCACAATATCTTTTTGGAGTTTCTTGGAGGGCTGATATATTTTTAAATGACTTGGGAAGCAGCAAGTTTTAAAATAAAACCCCCAGATTTCCTTGGTGACCTTCCATCCAAGTACTAACCAGGGCTGACCCTCTTAGCTTCCGCAATCTGACAAGACTGGGCTAGTGTGGGCCATCCAGGTCAAGGTACCCTGAAGGGTACTCATCAGTTTTGTAGTCTACATAGAGACAAGCTCAAATGATTGACTATCCTTTTATTTGGGAAGGGAAACATACCACAGTTCCCATGCTCCCGCCTCTTACTCTCACCTTCTCCACATACAACTAGGCCCAACCCAGTTGAATGATAAATAACCCTTCTGACATCTCTAAGACCACTAAAATCTCTGTGCCTAGGATGGCAGCTTTGGCATCCTTAAAGACAACTGTCAGTTCTTCCTCAACTGCTGGGCACTGGGGCAATGTTCTAGCTATGGTTGTACTGATCATAAGTTTTAGAGATCCACATTTATTTGTAATGGAGAATGACTTATATAAGAGAAAAATGAGTTTCTTGTAGTTCACATGCTCCCTTCTGGTACCTCTTGAACCAACTGTAGGAAAACTAGGCTAATTTTCCTCCCCGTGGCTGAACAAATGGTCCTTATTCCTTTTTAATATTTATCTCTTTTGTTGTTAATGGTTATATGGTTGGTAGATCATTTGTGTATGCAAATTTCATATGCAACTAATAGTTTGCGAATTCATACATGGTACACCATTTATATATGTAGCAAAATGCCATTGATGCACAAATAATATTGTAAACTGGATATGTTTTACTGGAACAATTCAGTGTGAAGAAGCAAAAAATGATACAAAAATAAAGATTTGCACAAGGGGCAGTGAAACTGAAACAGGATTTTCGGACAAAAAGAGCAGGGAAGAGAAATGTGAACTCATTCCTGTTCTAGAAGTACCTCGTATGGTGGGAAATTTGCCTTTCCTTTTTAGTGCGGCCAGTCTCTTTTATCTCCAGGTGTGCTAAGTGCTGTCCTGGCATTTTTGGAAACCTGGTCCTAAATGTAATCATGATCTATTACAAAGTTCCATTGGTTGGTTGGTTACAGTGCTGATG
Source organism: Gekko gecko (assembly GCA_029375565.1). Classification (NCBI taxonomy): domain Eukaryota; kingdom Metazoa; phylum Chordata; class Lepidosauria; order Squamata; family Gekkonidae; genus Gekko; species Gekko gecko. Next base: position 40,884,885 of record JAPDNY010000007.1, on the reverse strand, counting down.
CATAAAGAAAACAGTGCAAGGATCAGCAGTCACATGGTTCAACTCAATTAAAATTTGGAATAGTTGCTTACCAGCAACTCCCTTCTTTGATAACTTAGCATGTAACACCAACTTTCCTGTTCCAGAATAACCAGTGATTGTGGAGCTGCACGGTGGGTCTAGAAAGGCTGCTTTTAAATCTCCATCTTCTTGGTGAGTTCAGATTGTCTGTCTGTCTGTCTGTCTGTCTGTCTGTCTATCTATCTATCTATCTATTTCTTTAACTGGGAAGGTTCCGATGCATGGCAATCCATGAAGCAACACAAGCAATTGCCAGCAGAGGTCAGCCTTGGGACGGTCCACAGGACCAAGAGGGAAACACACTATCTGCCTGGAATGGCATGAAACCTGCACAGAGATGTATTGCTTTGCTTTTAGTACTATCTTAGGCTTACATGCCAGGCACTGAAAAATTAAAATTAAAAATAGGCATATTTGGCATTTTAATACAGATTTAATTATATCAGGTTCCTTTTAAATGCTGTATGTAATGTTGCATTGCAAAAATAGTGCTGCTTTGCACAAAGGATACTCATAAAATATATGTATACAAGTGGGAACCCACAAGGACTTCTGGAGGCATCTCATTTCCCTCTCCCCTCTGAAAGCCTCCACAGTCTCTCCCCCTTTCCTGCTTCCTTCTCTCATTCTCACCCAACAGCCAACCTACATTTGTTTGCCCCCTATCTTCAGCTTTCCCTAGCTCCCCTTCAGCAGCCTCTGCCTAGGAAAACTATATCCCAGTTGTGTGGTGCCGGCCACTGGACCAGGCCCATATGCATGATGGGGAATCTTAAAGAACTTATGGGTCAACACTGCACTTTCCCCGTATCTCCTCGCTGTACTATTTCCTCTTTCCCCTTTCCCTTCTCATGGCAACTGGCAGCCCCCGTATACTCTTCCCTTTCCCTCTTCATTCTCTCCTTCACCACCATTCACCAACCTACCTTTTATCTGCCTCCCATCTTTAGTTTTATTTATTTACTAGGAGTAAGGCTCATTGTGGGAAGAAATACAATGTGCTTTAGAAGAAAGCTCCATGTGAGTGTCCCAACTGTGGCTGGTGGGGCAGCAGAGGGAAGGGGAAAATAGAGGGAGGCAAGCCATGTTTATTTCCTTCTGCTTAGCTATAAGGCAGGGCTGTCTGAAGTCATTTTGCTGCCCCAAGTGGGTAGTATGGGAGGACAGCCTCATGGTAACAGGTATGGTTCCCTCCACCCCTGACTTATATTGATTTGGGGTTATGCAGTGACAGCTAAGGTAGAAAAGCACCTTCTCCTATGTCATGTCTTCTGGGTTCCAAGGGTCTGGAAAGCGGTTCCACAGCCAGTTACAGGGTTGCCAACTCTGGGTTGGGATATACCTGTAGATGTGAGGGGTAGAGCCTGGGGAGGGCAGGGTTTGGGGTGTGGTGGGACCTCAGCAGGGTATAATGCCATAGAGTCCACTGCCCAAAGCAGCCATTGTAATAGCTGGGAAATTTTCTGTAGGTGAAATGATGTGCTGTGGCTGGGGAACACGGTGATTTCTGGGAGATCTCCAGGCCCCACAGGGAGATTGCACACCAAAAAGAGAGATCACAGGATGGAAGTTGAGAAGAAGCAAACAACCGTGATGTATTATGCCAAAAAAGTCTCCAAGGACTTAAAATTTCTTTTTCCAATGTTCAGTTTACTGGAAGCAATTCAAATGCCATCAACACCAACAAACCATGTGTATAATATCTCGTTTCGTATAACTTTGTCAAAATGGGTGGCATTGAAATATCTATATAATCAGGACTTTTTTTTGTAGAAAAAGCCCAGCAGGAACTCATTAGCATATTAGGCCACACCCTGACAACACAGCTCATTAGCATATTAGGCCACACCCCTTGTTACCAGAAGTGTGGTCATCCAGCCACACCCACTTTTTGCTTCTTATTCTGTTTACCTTGTTTGTTGTCAAAACCCAGGGCTTTTTTTTGTTGCAGGAACTCCTTTGCATGTTAGGCCACACAGCCCTAACGTAGCCAATCCTAATGAGTTTCTGCTGTTGGGCGTGGCCTATTATGCTAATGAGTTCCTGCTGGGCGTGGCCAGCTCAGGAGCCAGCCAGAACTCCATTCCTGTGTGTTCCTGCCCAAAATTAATCCATTTGGCAAACATTCCATTCATATCCCATAGTAACACTCAGTGCGGTCCCTTTCAATGGGGTTTGCAGGGCCACAAACCAGGTTTCCCTCCCAAGTACTATATTACATATTAATACAGATTGGCATAGGATTTTTCCAACTTAGTTTCTGTTCAAAAACCAAAGGTGTTTTTTCCATTATCCCTTGTCTTGGAAGAAAATGATGCTTAGAACAAAACAACTGTTTTAATATTGGTTGGTGCAGTAGCTTGATCAGTTCTAGGCAGGCTGTCTTGTCATGAACATTCATCTCCAGAAAAGGTGAACATTGTTAGATTTTGTTCAGATGCTGGCTGCATAAATATTTCTTTTGCTTGTCTTATTAGTGGATATAGCCTCAGCCTTAATGTTCTTTCCTTACTCTATTCAGCTCATTAAGATGAGAAGCTTTTTTGAACAAGCACTTACATCAACAACTTCATTAGTGATGAAAATCTTGAACACCAGGGGCTCCTAGTACGTGTCTGTGTGTAGGATTACCTCTCTTCGAATCGTTTTGATGGAAGCCAGTGCAGATGAATACCACAGGAGGCAAGTTCAAGTACAAAGGGTCACATCTGAGATGTACAGTGAACCTGAGAGCTGATGATTAATGGTCAGGGTTGCCATGCTGCAAACTTCCTGTCTTCTAACAGACCCACAGTCATAAAGGGAAAGTGCACCTGCTGCACCCTTCTGGAGGATTCTTGTTCTTTCTTGCAGCAAAGAGGAACAGAGAGCAAAGTAACTATACATGCATCTGCTTCCAACTGCAAGGCAACATGTGAAGCTGACTACTGGTCAATCAAGGTCAGTATTGCCTGCTCTGATGGGCAGCAGCTCTCCAAGGCCTTGGGTGGAGGTCTTATCACATCACCTACTACATGATCCTTTTACTTGCCACAGATTGAACCTGGAACTTTCTGCAGACAAAGCAGACAAAGCCATGGTCCCTCCCTGGTGGTGGTGGATAGTGCCACCAAACTGCAGCTGACTTGTGGTGATCCTATCAAGGCAAGAGACAAACAGAAGTGGTATGCCATTGCCTGGGGAGGGGTCATGGCTCAATGGCAGAGTATCTGCTTAGCATGCAGAACCTTCCAGGTTCAATCTCCAGAATCTTCAGTTTAAAAGATGAGGTAGTATGTGATGTGAAAGACCTCTGCCACAAACTCTGGATAACCACTGCCAGTATGAGTAGACAATACTGACTTTGATGGACTGATGGTTTGATTCAGTATAAGGCAGCTTCATGTACATAACAACTTTGAACTTCCTTGGTGTTCCCCTATCCAAGTACTAACCGGGGCCAACCCTGCTTAGCTTCTAAGAGCTGACAAGATCTGGCCAGCCTGGGCCACCGAAGTCAGGCTAGTCCCTCCCTATGGAACCCATATTAGAGTGTGTGTTTGGGGGGTGGTTGTGCTCTGCTTTCTAAAAAAAATCTTGGTTGCCTAGATTGCTTCTAGGGGTATGCATTTAGCTATATCCAAGTAAAAAAAATTCTGAAAAATACCTTATCAGTATTTTCCAGATATAGATTTGGGTATGTTTTCAGCTATCCAAAATGGCCAAGCCCCCAAAATCCCAAAAATATTCGGAATTTCTTGGGACTGCTGGATAATTGAAGTTAAAGGGTGTTTAAAGGGATTTCAGTCCTTTTAAACACATTCTAGGTGAACTCACGGCTTGGGAAAGGTGTTTAAATGGACTGTAAGCCCTTTAAATGTCTTTAGAATTCACTCGAGGCTTGGAGAAGGCATTTAAAGGGACTGTGATCCCTTTAAACACCTTTTCCCCTCCCATTGAAACCAATGCAGAATGGGGGCACATTCTTTGAGGGCCCATGAAATTGGACCCCCTAGTTCAATCTTTTTGAAACTTGGGGGGAGTTTTTGAGGAGAGGCATCAGCAGCTATGCAGCAAATTTGGTGCCCCTATCTCAAAAAACATTCCTCCCAGAGCCCCAGATACCCCCGGATCAATTCTCCATTATACCGTATGGGGACCATTGACTATAATTGACCCCACAGGATATAATGGACCCAGAAAAATTTGGGATTTCTGAAAAATCCTTAATCCAAATATCATACCAGTATTGGGATTTGGAAATATCAGAAAATATTTATATTTTTCGGGTTCAGTATACTCAAACCTAAAAAATACCTATTTTTTCACACCCAAAATTGCTTCCTGCTTTTAATAAGATCAACAGCCACAGGTGTCATTGGAAGTTGGTTGTTATTTTAAATGTTTTTATAATGGCTGTAAATCACCCAGAGCCTGCTTGCAGGGTGGGCAATTTATAAATGTAATGAAATAAATAAAATACATAAACTAATGGAAATGACTGAGGGGCACAGCCACCCACAACTGTAGCTAATGTCATTTACTCATTAGTGACTGCATTTAGGATTATAGGCCAGTAGAGATAAGCATGAATCCCCAGCAAGGTGGTTAACAATTTTGACATTACTCTGCAGCAGAGAAATATAACAAGATCTAGGCAAGAGTTACTGCTAAGATGTTTTATGGTTTGTTAATTTATCTGATTACCAACTATCATATTTTGAGGGACTGAAGGCACTTAAACGATAACAAAAACATTGTTACTCTAATATGAAGGTCATGATCTTGCTAGAGTCAAGTCTTTCTTCCATTTAAATCAATGAATCAAGTTAATCAATAGGATTACATTCTGTGCTGTCAATGTCTGGTATTTATAGCCCAGTCCTATGAATTGTAATGCAGAAGCGACATTATTCAACAGTGCTTATCTCCAAGCAAATGCCAAAAGGATATCAGATAACTAGCTGGATTGTAACCATCACATTCCCAGTATTAAATTCATATTACCCATCTGCCAAAAGTAGCCCCCAAGCAAAGAGGCTTCACATAACTTCTGGAAAATACTAAGGCTTGGATTTAGGAGATGGGATCTCCATGTGCACGGGAGGGGCAACTACTGAGAACATCTCTCTGAAAGCCAGTTTGGAAGTTCACAGACTGTGCTTCTGTTCCACAGTAACAACAGAAAACAATCACTGTATTTATATCAATAGACCATCCGGTAGAAACTGAAACCAGGTCCTAGCCTCGCACTGCCTCATTTCAGAGTCCACTCTTTCTCCTTATCTACTCAAGTGACCTGATCACAGGACCCAAGCACATTAACCATGCCATTAAGGGCTCATTTATTCACCACAGCCCCTAATGTGGTATATGCTATCATGTGCAAACAACGTCCTTCTGCTAAATTAGATGCTAAACAAAGAAATGCTCAGAAACCAGGGTTGAGGAGCATTTCAATTTCCCTGGACATTCCATGACAGATCTTGAAGGTTGCGTGGCTTCAGCAGAAGAGGTTCTCACAGGGAAACTACAGCAAAAGGTTGCTGAGTTCAAATTCATATACGGATTAGATATTGATAGCCTTGGGCTCAACAGGTACTAGGGAAGGTTAACTCATAGTGTTAGGTTTGCCAGCTGCCCTAGGAGAAAGTGTAATGTGTGTAATGTGTGGAAGCCGGAAGATTTTCATGTCATGGAGAGAAATAACATTCCCAGGTAAATGGCATCCCATTTTGTGTGTGTGTGTGAAATGTTGTCAGGTCACTTCAGACTTATGGTGACCCTATGATTAGTGACCTCCAAAAGAGCCTTTAATCAGCAGCCTTGCTCAGACCTTGTAAACTGAGGGCCTTTGTGGCTCCCTTGACTGAGTCAATCCTTCTCAAGTTGGGCCTTCCTCTTTTCCTGCTGCCTTCAACTTTTCCTAGCGTTATTGTCTTTTCCAATGACTCTTGTCTTCTCATAATGTGACCAAAGTACAAGAGCCTCAGTTTACTTATTTTAGCTTCTAGGGAGAGTTCAGGCTTGATTTGATCTAGAATCTACTGATTTGTCTTTTTTGGCGGTCCACAGTATCCGTTAAACTCTCCTCCAACACTGCATTTCAAATGACATCACATTAAGCCTCTATCGAAAGGACTCCCCCCCCCTCCAAGCAGTTGGCAGCCCTACAGCTGTCCCTCTTTTCAGGTATATGTACACTATTTAGGTTCATGCTACTCTGAGCATCAGCTGTAAGTGATCACAGGGAGAGCCCAAAGAAGCTTGTTTGGTGGGTACAGGAGAGAGGAGGACCTTTTCAGTCGTAGCCCCATGCTTAAGGATAAGGTTCCCCAGGGAAGTACACTTGGCTCCCTTACTTTCATCTGTAGGAGGCAACTGAAGACAGCCTTATTTAGGACCACATTTGGTTAAGTTTATTAGCAGTCCTGAGTTGTGATGTTAAATTTTGGGTTTTACATTTTTAATGTATTTTATTTTGTGTGTTTTATCTATGTTGTAATATGATTTGAGCATAAGGAAGAAAGGCAGCTAATCAATGTTTTAAATAAATATATACTCTTGAGTAGGTCATTTGTACTTTTGCCTGGATTTATTTCACTCTATAGTATGTAGTGTAGGAAACTCGCCATTCTGCTATTTGTTGCTTTGGCCATACATCTCTCTGCCAACTGAATGAGATATACTTCATGCATCTAATAAAATTACCCTTTGTAAGAATTATAACACAATAAGTGTTTTGGTCCTTAACATGCCACAAGACTTGTTCTTTCGCTGAATCAGACTAACACAGTTACCACTCAGGAATAATAACTGCAGCAAGTCCTACATTTTCAGTGCTGTGATCACTACTGCAGAAAGGCTGCAGTCCAGAGGTAGCTGCCCTTAACCCCCTCCTGCTTTTAATAGAATATAAGCATGGCATTTTCTGGATTAGGGACAAAAACCCTTCTTTTGGATCTGTGTCTCCTTTATTTATTTATTTAATCAATTTATACCCCGCCCTCCCCACGCGCAGGCTCTCCTTCGCGTGGCATATAGGAAAGCAATAGCCATGCCAAGTTGTGGTTTCCATCTCAAGAATAGTTCCATGGACAATGTGCTCATTTTCTTCTGCATATTTTTAAAACAAAGAAAGCCACTGAACTCAATCATATATGTTATGGAAACAAAATATTATGCAAGAGATAATCTTGTTCCTGGTCTAGGATTATTATAATTAAACAAAAACACTCAAAGGTCAAATGGTTAGGAACTCCCCCTCCCCAAACATTTTAAAGGGAAAAAAGGACATTCTGTTCACCTGCAACACTGGCAATGGATGCAGTACCTGGCTGGTATCCAGAGACCCATATGCATACCCCAGCACTTCTGGGAACTTATCAAAATATGCCGCAATCCTACTTTAAGCTGTAACAAGGAAGTGTCCCCAGTCCTCTAAAGTGACTCTTAGACAAAGAGGCTGTGGCGAAAGGGTATATGCATAGAACGGTGTGAGCAGAAGTTCCTGTGCATGCATAAGAGTTTACTGTGCAGCTTGTTGTCTTGTCCAAAGTATGACCAAATGCAGTATTAAGAAGTTTCCCTGTCAAGGCAGAAGAAGGAGTCCTGGCCCTTTAAGAATGTCAGCACTTTGCTTTCTCTGAAACAAACCACAGTCTTATTTCACCTCCAAACATAAGCTTCAATAAATCTGTTCATCTTTAAGGTGCCACAGGATTCTGTTTTGCTGTTGCTACAACAGAGGAGGAGTGGTTCCACAGCAATCAATTGTCGTTCAATTAACAGCAATCATACATGTAGTTACCAAGGTGGTGCCAGAAGACAGCATTAACAAGCCATAGCCCTCCAATTCTTTCCCTGTTACCCTCCTGTTTTTTTTTTTTAAGGAGCCAATGTTTGGTTATCTTTTTCTGTTGTTGTGAGACGGAAGCACAGTATATGTGGGGTAGATCATGGCCTTTGCACTTTTATTCCAGATGATCCTTCCTGTTCCCTGCAACTTCCTGTCCTGCAACCATGCAGCAATGCTGCACTCACCTTTCTATTTAAAAAATAATAATCAGAATGAAGAATTAGCACCATTTCTCTGTATGCGGTTTTATAAAATTTTATATACTTTAATATTTAAAAATGCTGCCTACAAAAATATCCAGCACCCCCTGCAAGTAAGAAACAATATAACCCAGCTACAGAATCACCTAGCTGCCAGCTCCAGGTTGGGAAATTCCTGGAGATTTGGTGATAGAACCTGGAGAGGGCAGGCTATAATGACATAGAGTTCCCCCTCCAAAGAAGCTGCTTTCTCCAGGGGAACTGATCTGTGGAGTCTGGAGATCAGTTGTAATTCCAGGAGATCTCCAGGCCACACCTGGGAACTGGCAGTCCCAGAATCAGCAAACAGAAACCTATGGCACAACTCAGCCAACAAGCTAAGCATTTTGAGGCTCCCTCTCCCATTCTTCCACCGTGAAAGATAGCCACATGGTTAAGGTTGCAACTAAATGCCCCTTACCTCTGAGTCAAGATAGTTTCAGCTGGGTAGCTGTTTTGGTCTGAAGCAGCAGAACAAGGCTTGAGTTCAGTGGCACCTTTACGACCAACAAAGCTTTATTCTGAATATAAGCTTAAAGATGCCCCTGGACTAAAACTTTGTTCTTCTGCGCCAAGATGTTTCAGATCAAGCAGAGTATTTCTTTCTTTGAAACAGAACGTCAAGGTGGTTAACTTGGTCCAGATTGGTTTCTTAGTCTTTCAGAATTCACCCTTCCTTAGAAGGCAAGATTAATACAATCCACGGTCATAATAAACCAATTTCAAGAAATGCCTCCAGTCCAGCTTCCATCCCATGTGATTCTCCCAGACAATTATTCTGAAGAAGAAGAGGAGGAGGAGATTGAATTTGTACCCCACCCTTCCCTACCTGAAGGAGTCTCCACGTGGCTTACAATCTCCTTTCCCTTCCCCTCCCCACAACAGACACCCTGTGAGGTAGGTGGGGTTGAGAGAACTCTTTCAAGGACTGCCCTTGATAGAACTGCTCTGATAGAACTTGTAACTGACCCAAGGTCACACCAGCAGCTACATGTGGAGGAGCAGGGAATCAACCACAGTTCTCCCGGATTAGAGTTCATGCTCCTAACCTCTACAACACGCTGTCTCTCTGTAGCAGTATCCAAAAGCAACAAGACGCTTTCATACCCTAATCACATTCTGGCCCTGAAAGGGGGTTGGGGGAGGGACACCAGGTAAGCAATTATCTTGTCAAACACATATTTTTCCATGTGTAGTTTGCCTTACTGTTTTGATGGTTATGCAAAAATGACTGGTTAACAGTCATAAAATATGACATACTATGAATACTGTCGATCAAACCCTGTGCTGAACTTAAACAGAATCATTTTTCAAAAATGACTGCGTTATATTGTTGCAAGGTTCCGGCCTAGAGCTTTTTCTTTTGTGCCATAGAGGAATAAGGTGGAACAGGATGATCCATGATTGACAGTACAGTCCTAAGCAGAGTTTACATCCTATGTTCAAATAGGTTTGTATGGTATAACTGCACTTAGGACCACACTGTGAATCTCCTATGTCTCTTTTTTCAGTTGATAAAGAATATCCATAACCAGTGTGTCCACTTTCCCTATTTTTTTGCCCTTAGGTAGTCCCCTGGAACGTCTAATTGCCCTGCTAAGAGAAACGTACTGTAGGTTTACTCCAGTGGTACAAGAAAATAATGCAGGGGAAAGAGTTAACCCCCCTCCCACTCTTGTAGTCTGAACCAAGGCCAGCTTGATGTAGTGGTTAATCTGGAGAACCAGGTTGGATTCCTCACACCTCCACATGCAGCTGCTGGGTGACCTTGGGCAAGCCACAGTTCTCTCAGAGCTGTTCTCTTAAGAGCAGTTCTCTCAGGGTTCTCTCAGCCCCTCCTACCAGGGCACCTTCTATGGGGAGAGGAAGGAAAGGAAATTGTAAGCTGCTCTGAGACTCTGAGTGAAGGGTGTGGTATAAATCCTATCTCCTCCTCCTCCTCCTCTTCCTCTTCTTCTGAAGAAATTGCTTTTTATCAGTGAAAACCTCTGTGATCTCCCAGTATCTTAGCTAATGTTTAGCTTCAGGTGCTTTCTGTCTGTCAGGGATGCAACGGAATTTGCCACGACTGTATATAGCATGGTTGTCAGTTTACCAGTTGCTCTTCTTTCATGTGAGAAAAGAACTGAAAAAGCACAACTCCAGATCAATGGTGTAGGGTATATTCTGGAGTTCAGAGAATGACTTTGTGCTGACTGAGTGTGGGTTAGGGCAGGGGAAGAGTGGGTTAGGGCAGGGGCAGATTGAAAAGATAAACAATTCTGCTCCTTGATTGTTTGCCTGAATTCCCTTTCCCTGAAGTGTCATCTCAAATGCCCCACTTCCAAAATAACTTCTGTTGGTGAAGGTTGTTGTATTTGGCAGATCAGGCTGACTGAGATCTATACAACTGGTTTGCCTAGCTGTTTCTGCGTCACTGAATGTCCTTTCTTATATACACTTCAGGCTTGACTGTTTTCAGAGTGACACTGTCAACATGAGAAGTACCTAATAAATTAATACAGTTTGGATCAACATGACACTGAGAAGACAAATAAAGGATTTTCAAGGCAAAGAAAGAGAGAGGATCTTGTGTCCTGCAAGACACTCACAGTGGCTCCATTCAACTGCTAGTAACACAATGTACATATATAATTGGGGGGAGTATATCTTGCTGTACCTCCAAGCAATTCAGCAGTGTATGTGTACATTTTCCCCTTCACAACTTCCCCACCCAATAAACTTCTTGGTTGAGCCCTGAGTAGAGCTCTCTGGTTCACCACGATGGCCCCTGTGGAGTTCAGTAAGGGTGGCTTCTGGGATTGGCAACTTCAGGTGATTTCCAAGAACTGACTGTCCCAAGGGGTCATACTCTTCTTGACAACTCTTCCTGAAAGGGTAAATAATTAACTTTCTACAAGTTGCTACTGCCTGGCCATGGAACAGCCACCACTGCCCTGGGGGTAAGATTTTGGGATCTCCCCAGCTGCCCTCAATAATAAGAAGGTGGGTGTCAGATCAGCCTCTGCAGGCCACTCACCCTTCTGAGTGGTGGTGTGTAACTCTGAAGCAGCTGGTAGCTGGGACCAACAGCAACTGGGATGAGGGAGAGGAGCACTATTGCTGCCAATTGCTGACTCTAGCCAGGCCTGTCCTTTGGTTTGGAGAGAGTGTCCACTTGAACCGTTTTCCTGCCTCATCTGTTGCCAGCATCCAACTCTTATTCAGGGTGGATGTTGGCAGAAGCTGCTGTTCGCCTCTGCCAATGGCTGTCTCCTCAACTGTCCACCACTTGATGGCTGGCTTGACTGCAGAGAAGGCCGGGGAACCAATAGGGGGCCCAGGAGGCTGTTGCGGTTCCTCAGCACTTGGAACTGGCTTAGTACTTCAGCAGGAGTGCAGATTTTTGGGAAACCAGAATCTTCACAAAATGACAGGCAGGGCTAGTAACAGCCCTATCACCTGGCTGCATGCTTTGTGTAAACAGTCCCATGTGTGTTTTCAAGAGTTGGACTAGGGAAGCAAGAACGGTGGATAGTTGCCTGAGGGAAGGTTGCAAAAGGAAAGGTCTTTTCAGTAGATTCCCTGGAGGAGAAGTCAGAAGGTCAGGGAAGTTCATGAGGTTTTTGGAAGGGAGTCTGCTCAGCCTGGCTGGGAAGAACTGGTGTCCATTTGAACCAAGAAGGAAGAACATCTCTAACAGGTCAGTGAGTCTGACCATCTTTTACTTAATGCAAATGCACAAATATATTGGACAGAACAAAAGCCTTCTGTATGGGTGTGGCTTTTTTAAAAAAAGAACTCTGTACATACTTAGAAGCTCTTTATCTTAAAATTCACATCTTTGTGTTAGGATCTGGACACTTCAGTAGCCCAGTGCTGAGCTGTGGGTCAGTGGTATAGTACAAGCTTTGCATTTATAAGGTCCCAGGTTCAGTCCCTGCCATCTTCAGCTTGAGGCCAGAGACCCTGGAAAGGTACTTCCAAGTTCCAAGCAACCTTGAGAAGAACCGTAAGTGGGATTTGGTATAAGGCAGCTTGATATTTTGCATGTAGCTTACTCAGAATTAAGGCCTGCTCTCAAGTTAGTGTGCATGTTATCAAAGCCTTGAAACACCAGTGCTTGGTATTTTATTAGTCTTCTAAAATAAATTATCATGCTGATTGGTGCTGCATCTCAGGGCCACTTTTCACAACTGGCATAATTATTATAGTATGTATTTATTATTCATATAATAAACATCTATTTTAATATCACTCTGTTATGACCCCCTCTTTGTTTTTTATTGGATGTATTTATGTACCTTCTGCTTGACGCCCTGAATGGGCCAACTTAGCCTGAGCTTGTCAGAACTTGGCTGCTAATCAGTCTGACCATCTTGGATGGGAGACCACCAAGGAAGAATTTGGTTGCTACGTGGAGGAAGGCAATGGCAAGCCACCTCTGCTCCTCTCTTGCCTGGAGCACCCTGGGGATGGGGTCATTTGTCACTCAACAGCATGTTCTTTTGTTAGACACTAATATTTGAAAAAGACTCTACTTCTGTTAATGTTTGGAGGGCTTTATGGCTAAAACCAGTTTATCAAAGCGGGGGTACCCATGTATGGGCACCCCTTATGGGAAGAAATATGGGTGTTTGTAAATTTTCTCCTGCAAGGGTAAAAATAGATAGGGATAGTGAACAATGTTCCTGCAATTCCTCCCCCCCCACTGAGCAAAGCAGTTCACTCTGTGACATGGGGTTGCCAGCCCCTAGGTAGGAGCAGGAGATCCCCCGATTTCACAAGCTCCAGCCTGCCACTGGCCACCTCCAACAGCAGAAGAAAAGGACCTGGCAACCTCATGACATCGCTTCCAGTGTGAACTTGGAAGTGATATCATCATGTTGGGATGATGCTCTAGGAGTTTTAGTGGGATGCTACAGTGCCACCTTGATGTAATTACATCACTTCTGGGTTTTTGCTGGAAGTGGCATCATGGCATTGGATCAACACCAGTTTATATGTCTTCATCCCCAAAAGCTCCCACCAGTAATGGAGCAATGCCAATTTCACCCCACATTCCCCTCCCTGCCACCCTACTGAACAGTGACAGGGGACGTAGGCTGCTGGGCTGGAGGTGTCCTGCTGGAGCAGGAAATCTGGCAGCACTATGGTCTAGCACCATGGCCCTAATCCATACTGCCTTTAGCCTTTTGTGATTGAAGCCTGTTCCAGGATGAGGTAGTTGAATTTAGGTGCCAAAATGGGCTGTACATCAGACTATAAGTGAGGAAGTTGTATATATATTACTGCCCTCATGTTAAAAACTCCTTGAAAAAAATTAATTAACACATCAGTGAGGAAAGGTCCAGCCTAGCCCTTTGTTTCTGTACTAGTTTTTAATTACAAGGAATTAACTGAGGGGAACTTCAAAACTGTAATCCTGCCTACAATCTGGTACAGTCTGTTCTACTATCTCAGTCAGGGATGCCCAAACTGGTTGAGCCTGCAGGAACTTCTGAAGTTTTGAGAAAGAGTAACAAGTGCCACCACAAAACGGTTCCCACAGGAGTAAGGCTAATCATAAAATGGCTGCCATGTGGAATTTGTGTCTTTGGAAAAGGAATATTTTAAATATTAAGTTGTATTTTAAATGGTTTGAAAGTGTAATTTTTTTTTGTAAGTCACTTTGGGTTCCCATCAGGGAGAAGAGCTGGATAAAAAATACACCAAATAAATAACAAAAATAAGATGATACACCAGCCAATGATGAGTTCTGAGTTCAGCTAGTCAGTCACTTAGTAGGGAGTGACTTCAAGCTCCCTGTTTTGTTTTTTCCATTTAAGATCATTTGGATTCTAAATCTAAATTGTGACCTTTGATGTGTTTTTATAATTGCTATTTTATTTGTATTGTTTTTAATGTATTTCTATAATCCTTATGTTGTAAGATGCCTGGAGTTCTGCAAGGAAAAAGGCCACTAAAAATGTTTTAAATAAACAAATTAAATTGTATCCCAAAGAGTCAAGAAGTAAGCGGATGCCAGGAAACCCCCAGACATCGTGTTGAGGATGACTGATTCCAGCACTCTAGCATCTTGCTACCAGCGCATTGCTTTGCATATGCAGACAAGGCTTAGCACTAAACCAAGAGCAAGCAAAGCTCTATCAAATTCCTCTCTAAAATAATCAGGAACTGTGAGTGCAACCCCCATGCTTTTCTAGGTATTGACATGTAATCCAGGTCTGAAGCCCCAGCCGTTATCTGCATTAGGTTCTGCACCGAGCTGATAGTCACTTGGACCATGAGCTTGTCTGACTGAAGCTGTCTCTCTATCCACATTAGCAGTATATATTTCTACTATGGATTTTCCATTGTTCTCTTTAATATGAGGCAGAAAAGCAGCCAAAATTCTGTGTTCAATGTGACTCCCGCATACACAGATCCCATGTTCCGTTCCTTGCCTATTTTTTTGTGAAGAGAGAGGAGCTGCTACAATAATGTAACTATCCTCTGTGTCCTCTGTGTTGGAGACACTGCTGTATAAATGAAAGTGGGGCTCAAAGCATCTGGAGAAACAGCAGGCAGAAACGATTAAGCCTCTTTTACTGTAATTTAACAGCATCATTTTTCTGATGCTACTAGAGAACTGGTCATTTGGGAAACATTTCCAAGTATGTCATATATTGGATTATGCCTAGTACCTAAGACAATGGGGGGGAAATCAGTGGATCTTACCAGTGGCATATCAAGGGCGAGGCGGAGGGAGTGGTCCGCCCTGGGAGCAGGCAATAAGGGGTGCATAGCCCATAAAGAATTTTAAAACAACAACAATAAGAATATTTACCTTATTAGGGTCCCACCCTTGAAAGAACATGGCTAATTAGGCAAATTAGTGCTGGGTGTGTGGAAGGGTTGGAGGTGCTGGGGTTGCTGTCGTTGAGTGCCCTGAGCGAGCCGGGAGCCAGCACCGCCATCTTCGGGATCTTCAGCAGCAAGTCACTGGCGGGGAGCTGTGAGGAGCCACAGGGCACTGCCATATTGGACCTGCCAAGCTGAGCAGGCGGAAGTGATGGATGGAGCCTGAGCTGAGGGGGTTTCCACCAGAAGGCAACAAGCCAGGAGTGAATCAGGGGAACAGACAGGGAGGGGGGAGTGGCAGGAGGCTGGTGTGAAAAAATGATCCGCTCTGTGTGTCAAATACATTAGTTGCTCCACTGGATTTCACAGATTCACTTGCCTTCCCAGTTATGGGCTAATTAGCTTGCAATTTATCTTTGAGCGAGTTTGTGTAAACTCTTTAGCTTCCTTCTGTATCAAACAGAAAGAACATTCTCCTTTTCAACACTTTTGAGGTCTCCCACAACAAGACAGAGATATATGATTAACATCTGACGGGATCAGTTGTTACCCACAAAATCCACAGCAAAGTAGCATTTGGCATGCCAGTGCACTAAACATATGAAGCTGCCTTTTACTGAGCCTGTTTTGCTGCCAGTCCAGACAGCCGGTCCCTGCCCACTCAGACTGGGAGTGTACCCCCCTCCCTGGCCTAATAGTACCATCCAAGACGTTTCAAGATGGGTGGTAGTCTGTCCATAGCAGTAGAAAAGAGTCCAGTTGCACCTTAAACACTAACAAAATTTGTGGTAGGATACCTTAAGGTGCTACTGGACTCTAAGGCTGATTTCACACAAGGAGCTGCGCCACCATCATGCCTCCCTTTGCCCCGTTTCCATTTATCAATTTCCCACTCGAAGCTGCGCAGCCGCATTTTGGCCCGTGGCTTTGCCTGATTTTCCCTGCGGCGAAAACAGATCATCTGACCAGATGCTTTCATAAGTCTTCTGCATATGAGTAGGGACTGAGTAAGGAAATCCAGTGGTGTTAGGGCTGCCAAGCCCCCACTGGGGGATCCCTGGCCCCCAATTCCCGTTTCTCACTGCCACTCAAGCAGTGGTAGGAAAAAAATACAAAACAATGGTTGTTGGGCCTATGGTGTGATGTTACTTCTGGACCAGAGACATTATGGTCTTATGGAAGTGATGTCATGCCAGTGCCCCCAAGCCCCGTAGAATCTTCTGCTAGTTGCCAGGCAATGCCTGAAAGCATGGTGTAGTGGTTAAGAACAGTGGACTCTAATCTGGAAAACTGGGTTTAATTCCCCACCCCTCCACATGAAGCCTGCTGGGTGACCTTGGGCCAGTCACAGTTCTCAGAACTCTCTCACAGGGTGTCTGTTGTGGAAACTCTCTCACAGGGTGTCTGTTGTGGGAAGAGGAAGGCAAGCCAATTATAAGCTGCTTTGAGACTCTTTAAGATAGAGAAAAGCCGGGTATAAAACCCAACTTTTCTTTGTCTTAAGTGCAGTGTAGCAATTGTTAGAACTAGGTCTGTGCCAGCCAGCTTCAATTGCTAATATGCTGTGCAGTTCAGCTTGGGCCAGTCACACACTCCCAGCCTAACCTAATTCACAGGGCTGACGTAAGCACAAAAGGTTAGGGGGATGTCCATGGCCTCCAGTTTGATTTTCTTGGAGGAAGAGTGGGACAAAAATCTAACAGATGGTGAAGAATGGTGCTGGAACATTCCCTACCACCAACATGCCTCTGATTAATGTACCCTGTTCTCCCCAACTACCTGGACTGTTCTCATCTTTATGCCTTCTGAGTCCATTCTGGGGAAGTCTTATTCTGACATTAGGAATAAGGCCCATTGTGAAAATAAATACAATGAGCTCTAGAAAGAGGCTCTGGGAGGGTGCCAAGGCCTTGGGCACTCAGCCTCAATGTGCTGTGGTGAACTCAGCAGGGTATAAGGACACAGAGTCCACCATTTTCTCCAGGGGAGCTGATCTCTGCCAACTGAAGAGCAATTGTAATTCTGAGTGAGCTCCAGCCCTCACCTGGAGATTGGCAACAATAGTTCCCCAGGAGGAAATGGCTGTTTTGGAGGGTGGAGTCTATGGTATTGTACCTGTCTGAGGTCCCACCCCTCCTCAAACCCCACCCTCTCCAGGCTCCACCCCTCAAATCTCCAGGAATTTCCCAACCTGGAGGTGGCAAACCTAATTCCTTGCCAGCCAACCATCAATGTACCATTATCTGCCACTCTGACTTCAGCTTTCCATGTCCTCCCCCCTCCCTGCAAACTCTGCCTCCAAAAAGTACAGTCTTTCTTCACAGTGGGGACTAAACCAGCTCACACCATTCTCCTCTCCCCCTTTTGAGTTGCACAACAACTCTGTGAGATAGGTTAGGCTGAAAGTCTGTGAGTGGTCTGAAATCACCCAATCATCTTCCACAGGAAGAACCTGGGTCTGGCAGACCCTGCTCTGAAGCACTAACTGTTACGCCACACTGGCTGTCCTAGAGGGGCTGCTGCTGGTTAACAGGAGCAAGTAGCCATGCCTAGTTAAGTCATGCTAGTCAGCTGTCATCAAGTTATCCAGGCAGTGCTGCCAGGCCTAGGGTAGCCAAACTCCAGGTGGAGCCTGAAGATCACCTGGTATCACAACTGAGCTCCAGACCACAGATCTCTTTTCCCCTGGAGAAAATAACTTCTTTGGAGGGTGGACATTCTATTTGGAGGGTAGCATTCTATTCAGCTGAAGCCTCTCACCTCCTCAAACTCTGGCTTCTGTAGACTTCACCACAAAATTTCCAGGAATTTCCCAACCTGGAGCTGGCAACCCTAGTCAGGACAGGCCTCAATGAGTTTCCCACAAAGGCCAAAGTAGGTCTGGAAAGGGCCTCCTGCCCCTGCCTAGCAACAGCCACTGAGGGGAAAGTGAGCCCAAAAGCAGGAGGAGAAGAGAATGATTTGACAGCCAGTGGCTCATCTCCGTAGCCAGCCAGCCATGGAAGAGCCAAGCAGGAGAAGCGTCTTCATCAGGAGAGACAGCCATTTTGGCAGTTTATTCAGACAGGGAAGAGGGACCAAGCCAGCAGTGTGTGGGGGGGAAACCCAGCACCCAGCCAATGGCATGTGAGTACTCTTGAGTGGTGGTTGATGGGCCAATGGCTGATGGAGCGCACAGTACAGCCAATGGGAGAGCTGAAAAGTGCCAATACACTAGGGCTTTTATATATATAGAATAACTTCCTGACCTAGTCTCTGTCAATGCAACACAACAGAGGGCTGCTGGAAGCTTCTAAGTGTCTCTACCTGGTTCTTCCTCTGTTTCCCACTTCAGGTATGACCCTATCCCACAGAACTCATCTGTTTCCTGCGCTTCAGATAAACAAGGATAATCCAAAATTATTCTTATATTGGTCTTCCTTTGGGATTTAGTCAGGATGCTGAGAATATCTCATCTACATTGCTGGATTTCTTTGAATGCGTGTGCACCTATGTTGGACAGCAGACAAGGATATTTCCATTGTACGTTGTGTTTATTTTAGGTTTTTGCATTTTCAGTGTCCTACCTTTTGTACTGCTTCTTGCATATTATTGTCAAGGTATTTTTTTTCATAAAGATGTTGTGACTGGTAGTTACACTGGTAATTCCCTTGCTGTGGTGGCTGACCTTTGAACACCATACACCTCAGCAAGGATATTTGTTGAGAGGAGGAAATCCCACCCCACCCCCAGCTTAAAGCAAGAGGGAAAGTGAGCTGGTGACGGCCTGAGTGTGTGAAACTTGTTGATGTTCCAGCATTTGTGCGTTTCCATATTGGGGAAAGTGTGCGCTTTCCTTTCGGCTCTCGCTGGAGTGAATGTCTCTAGATGATATTGGTTCATACTTTCAAACGTATTATGCTGGTAAATTAATATCAGTTATGACACTGAGTTAGCAGACTATGCTAATGGGAAATTTTTCCCCTCTGGAATCATGCCTGTAATTGGGCTTGATTCATTAGTGAAGAAGCACCCAAAAAACATCTGGGACTATTTATCTCCAGTAGCACACTAGACGTAATCGATGGGCCCACATATCCTGCATTAACAAGTCAGAACAGCTTGCCAGCAAAGAGGGGCCAGTACAATAGCAACCGGGGCTTTTTTTTTTTTAAAGGGGTGCCAGAACTCTCAAGAGAGAAATGAAGTTTTCAATCTGTGTACTGAAAACTCATGAACTTTTAAACATTTTAAAAAGAATCTTGTCGAAGAGGTTCCAGAACTCCATTCTGGCGTGTTCCCTCAGAAAACAAACAAACAAACCGTGGTAGCAATCATTTTCCTAAGGCATGTTGAATACTTTAGGTTCAGCATCCTTTAGGGACTGTGCCCTTTAGGTGCTCCATACATTCTCTTGAGATCCAGCTGCAGTATCCTCTGCCTTGTATAGGGTTCACATAGAGTTCACACATAGACTCCTTTGTGGTGGCTGTCCATTCCCATTTACGAAACTCTGTATCCGCAGAGACCTGCCAAAAAACCAACCCTAGCATCTTTCAGAAGGGCTGTTAAGACCTATTTATGCAGGCTCGGGGTTGGATCCAGTGCTGCATTTCCACAGGAGCAAGGAGTTCTACCCACAGATTTCAAGTTACAGTTCCCTGCTCCTGTGGCAACCCAAAATGCCGCCTGAAATCCTGCTCCTGGGTGAGAAGGAACCACCAGAAATGGGATTTGGGAGTCTTCTGGGGGTGCTTCATAGGTGTACATCATTGCACCAGTGGAAATGCTGCACTGGATCTAATGCCTGGATTTAAGACCAGTGCATGCATTCAGCATATTTCCCTGTTGCTTTGTAAAGGAAAAAAGTGTATTAGTCAGGTACTTTGTGCTGGCATCTGATCATGCAGAAGACCCGCTTATGAGAATGTTGTGCCTCCATAGTCACCCACCGATCCCAGATGGGAGGGGAGAATTGTGTGCAATCTGACCTCTATGCAATCGGTGGGGATGGGGGTAGGGGGTCAGTGTGCAGCACTTGGAAGAAGTTTAAAAGTAGGAGCTGGGGCAGAGTTAACAATCAGTGGGAGATTTCAAATGCTATGTTAATTTTATTGTTAATTTTAATGTTACTCTTCTAATGGTGATTTCATGTTTTTTGTTATAGCCTTCGTATGCCTCCAGGGTTGTACCATATTTAGACGATTGGCTTCTAGTAGCTGACTTGAAAGATGCATTATCTAACAACATGGCCCTCACTGTTAAAACTTGTTACCATCTGGGCCCACGCATAAATTGGAAAAAAATCCAGACTGGAGCTGGTTTAGAATGCTCAGTTTATTGGGACAACTCTAGATTCTTTAATGGCTAAGGGGTATCAAATATCTAATCCATTGTTTCACACACTGTCAATTCCAGAAAGTGCATTCTGTTCAGAGATTATTAGGGTTAATGGCTTTAATGATAGCCATCCTGACTATGGCCAAACTTTCCATGCAGCCATGGCAGTTTTTGTTTATCTCAAAGTTTAAGCCAGACTCTTACTTTCCCCAGCAATACCTTGCCATACCCAGACAGGTTGCTTGGTCCCTTGCTTGGTGGTTGCAAGACACTAATATGTCCACAAATACCCCTTTTGGGCTGATGCAACATGAGATGATCCTCACCAGTGATGCTTCCCTTCAGAGATGGAGGGCATTGTGAGGGCCTTACTGTGTACAGGGAAAGTGGCTTTCTCAGGAAAGGAAGTTGCATATTAATGTCCTCCAACTGAGAGCTGCAAGATATGCTCTTAAATCCTTTTCAGATATTGTTCGAAGAAAGTCAGTTCTGATTTAAAAAGACAATTTGAACAGACAATTTGAACAGACAGGGAGGTACAGGATCCAGACTGCATGGCACTGGACCTTGAAGCGCAGCATCCATCTTTGAGCCATCCATATCACTGGGGAACACAATTCACAAGCCAACACTCTCAGCAGGGTTCACACATCGAACTACGAATGGGCCTTTGCAGACTAGTATATTCAATCCATCTTCAATTTGTGGGGCTTCCCAGCTGTGGATCTCTTTGTCACCCATCACAATATCAAGACCCTGTGTTTCTGCTCCCTGGTGGGCAGCAACCCTCTATCGATTTGGGATGCCTTCCAATTTGTTTGGAAGGGTGCTCTCTTTATTGTATTTCCCTCTTTCCCCTTACTATTATTTATTTATTATTTATTTATTTATTACATTTTTACCCCACCCTCCCCGCGAACGGGCTCAGGGCAGCTTACATAGGGGCAACCATGTGCCAGAGACAAAACAACTTAAAACCATATAAAAGAATTAAATAGATAACATTCTAAAAGTAACCGTCCTAAGGTGCTCAACAGTTATTCACAACTCAGTCCAATGGCGGTGGTGGCAAAGTTTCTCAAAGACAACTCGAAAGCTATTCTGATAACTCCTTTTTGGTCTCATCTGGTATGGTTTTCTCCCCTTCTCAAGAGATCCAGAGGGACCTACATATACCACCCCAATGCCTCTGACATACTGAGGATTGGGTGGCTCTTTCACCACAACATCTGGCACCTGTGCCTCGAAACATGGAAACTAATGAATAACTGTCCCACTGTATATTCAAGAGGTTTTGCAGAATTAATGAGGGGTGTCTATGAGATGTTCTTATGAAAATAAGTGGAAGCATTTTTCAACATGGGTCCTTTCCAAGGGTCTCTCCCCTGGATTGTGCCCAATCACTGTGATCTTAAAATGTGATAATACCTTAAAGTCTCAGATTTTAGCATATTATTTTGTCAAAGTTCATTTGGCAACCATGTCTGCTTTCCGTACTCCTATGAAAGGTACCACGATACTTTAACATAGGCCTGATGAATAAGTATCTTTCATGCTCCTCATTAATTCCACAGTGGTCCTTATTACTGGTACTCTCACAACTGTTAAAAGCCCCTGAGCTCATGGCCACTTGTCTGTTAGAGTTATTGTCTATTGAAGTTTGCTTCTTGGTAGTCATAAGTTCAGTGAGGAGACTGAGTGAATTAGCAGGACTCCAAAGAGACTCCTCATTTTTAAAGATTTTTGCTGAGTGGGTGGTGCTTAAACCTAGCCTAGAATTTTTACCTAAGCTGGTATAAAATTTCCATTGGGTACAAGTCATTGTGTTGCACCCCCCACCCAAATCCATCTTCCTCTGCAGAATGTGCTCTGTGCATCTTAGATGTTTGGCGAGCCTTGTTTATTTTATCTCAAAGGAATGCAACCATTCCATAAATGTGTTAACCTTTTTATTTCATACGGGGGTTTAACAAGGGGAAGCCAATGTCTTCACAGTCCCTGTCAAGATGGATTGGGACAGCAATAAAACTTTGCTATAAGCAAGTGGGTGTGCCGCCCCCTCTACACATGAATGCTCATTCCAACAGGGCACAAGGTTTTTCAGCTGCGCTCCTCAGAAGCAGTCAGCTCCTAGAGATCTGCAGATCTGCCACCTGGTCCTCCTTGGATACCTTTGCAAAGCATGCTGCTCTGAACCTGAAAACTAGAAGGGAGTCAGAGGTCAGCAAAGCTGTTCTATAATGCTTGTTTCAGTAACATAACAGGTGAGAACTTTACCCCATCACCTGGCTTGGTAAAATCCCATTGTGGGACTACACTGCACAGAAGACTAAAGATGAAAACAGGGTTGCACTTACTGGTAACTGTTGCTCATTGAGTTGTCTTCTGTGCAGGCACACATTCCCTCCCACCTGCCTTGCTGTGAGCTCTCTTCTTTTCCATATATCACTTATGGCAGCTGAGGCGGAACTGAGGGCACCCCCCTCAACCATGTGACCATTTTGGCGGGAAGAAATGGCTCACAGAGGTTCTGGAGGGAAGGGTGCCCTGTAGGTGAGTTTTTGAGCTTTAAATGAATCTCTCCATGGCAGGCCTGCCTATTTGCAGTCCCAATGTGTGTCTGCACAGAAGACAACTCGATGAACAATGGTTACAGGTAAGGGCAACCCTTTCCTTTGTTGAACATTATTCTCTCTCTTAGAGGAATGTGTCAAAATCTTTGAAGGAGGCAATAATTCCACCTTTGCCTTCAACCCATTCCAGTTTGACTTCAGGCCTTGTTTTGGGATGGCAACTGTGTTAGTTGCTCTGGTAGAAGACTTGTGTTCATAAATGGACTGAGGAAATGTGTCACTCTTAATCCTACATTATCTTTTTGCTGCATTTGACACTGTACACCACTGTATATTTTTTAGATGCCTTGAGACAAGAGAGGTTATTAAAAAGTTTCAATTATTTCTGTCTGGACAGATCCAAAGTCATCACTGGTGACTCTAAAAAATCAATAGTATCAGTTGTGTCCTGGGATGGATTTGATCCTCTGCAAGAGCTTTTTAATATGTGCCAGGCATATGTTAAGTGAGATCATGGATAGCTCTAGGTTAAATCACTAGAAGCAGCAGCCTCTGCTTTTGGTCAGTGCATAGATGCCATGGTCAAGTGTCTGAAGCACAATGAGCTAAAATTTAATCTGGGCAAGACACATTCACATGTTCAGTAGATAAGAAATTGTTGGGATGTGTAGACTTGGAATATGTTGTTCAAATCTCTTCAGTGCATCTGAATGTTTTGTCCTATGAGATATTAGTCTATGTAAACAGAAACTACACTTTGCGTAGAAGGCAGTGGCTTATTTATTATCAGGGGCCAGCCACAGTGAACATATTGCTCCCATCGTTGGTTGCCTTTATGTTTCTAGATCCAATTCAGTATGCTAACATACATTTAAAGCCCTTCGTGACCTGGGCCCCATATACTTAAAAGCAATGCTCCCTCTAAGCTGTGGAGTCTTGTGAGCAAAAATTCTACTTTGTGAGCTACTGGCATTAAAGTTGTGAGCCAGCAATTTGGATACTGCATAAATTAGTTTGCTCTGGAGCCATCCTTCTTGAGCTAAGACAAAAATGTGTGAGCTGGAGGCTAAAAAACTGTAAGCTAGCTCACACTAGCTCTGCTTAGAGGGAACACTGCTTAAAAGACTGTCTCTCCCAGCATGGGCCTGTGCAGCAACTCCACTCTACATGACAGCACATGTTGGTTGTTTCATCCCCTGTGCAGGTTTGTTCCATTGGTGGTCAATCACAGGCTTATTGGGAGGCCACTCCAGGCCTGTAGAACAGTCTCCCAGCTGAAGTAAGGCACACCCCATTGATGTTATGCTTTTGGAAAGACTGTAAAATAGAAATTCTAAAGTGACACCTTGTGGGAATAATGCAATTGCATTACAGTTGAGACAAGGAGACGTTGTAAATGGTTTTATTTTGTTAACCACCTTGGGTCTCACGTGTTTGGGAGAAAGGGGGCTTACAGATATTGGCTTGGGCCCAGATTAATATCTCCTTTCCTCTAGGAACGGGATTCGAAGGGGCACTTTGGGATGCTGTGGGAGTGGAGAAGCAGAAAAATCATGGTCCATAGTAGAAGAAGAGGAGGTTGGATCTATACCCTGCCCTTCACTTGGAGTCTCAGAGCGGCTTACAAACTCCTTTCCCTTCCCCTCTCTACAACAGACACCCTGTGAGGTAGGTGGGGCTGAGAGAGCTCTGACAGAAACTGCTCTTTCAGGAACAGCTGTGCCAGAGCTTGTGACTGACCCAAGGTCACATCAGCAGGTGCAAGTGGAGGAGTGGGGAATCAAACCCGGTTCTCCCAGATTAGAGTCCGCCCACTTAACCACTACACCAAACTGGCTTGCACCTGTGGAAATGTTAGTCTGGATCCATTTAACTATTACAGAGCTGATCTGCCTACAATCATTATAGATTATATGGCGAGGTGACTGAACCAGTGAAAAGATAAAAACCAAGACGATAGTGGTGGAAAGTGCCATCAAGTCATAGCTGACATTGAAACTCTGTAGGGTTTTGAAGGCAAGAGATGTTCAGAGGTGATTTGCCATTGCCTGCCTCCACATCACAACTCTGGTATTCCTCAGAGGTCTCCCATCCAAATACCAGCTAGGGCTGATCCTGCTTAGCTTCCAAGATCTGATGAGACTGGGCTAGCCTGGGCCATCCAGGTCAGGGTTAATAACCACTATGATACACCATGTACAAATTCCTGTAAGGCAGGCAATAACTGATTGATTCATTACATTTACACTCTACTTTTCTTCCTTCATGGAACTCAAGACTCTGGATATAGGGTTTGCCACCCAGGCTCTGGATTAATAGCTATTTAGCTTCATCTGCCTCCCATCCACATGTCCTAGTACTTATGTTCTTAACTCATAAAGCCTCACTGGCTCAGGTACTCAGCCACAAAAGTGAAGAGACTTTCAGAAGCATTTGAGGTAAAACATTTCCCTCCTGAGCAGGTACCTGAGCAGGCAGAGGGGAGGGGGGTTGATTTGATTATCAAACCTTTGTTTGCAAAGACCAAAATGTATTTTCAAAACCAAATAATGGGAGCTTAGCAAGGTAGTCCGACTGGCTCTCCCGTAGTTTTCACAGGTAGCAAACAAAGCTGTTGTCCACCAGTACTTCCTTGAAAGGTTATGATGACTCTAAGCTACTTGTGCCAGTATTAACACTCCCAATTTGGCATGGCTTTGGAACATTGCACTGATAGGGATGTTAATGTATTTCATGCGCTGGTTTGAATCTTTTGGAAGAATCCAGCATTCTTGTAAAGTTTCAATTCAGCCAACTTCCTTTTGAAAGCCCATTGCTGGGGGGGGAGGGAAAGACCCACTGTGATATTGTTTTTAGCAAGGGGAGTAATGCAGGGGAGACACGGGTTCAAATCCCATCTTACTCATGAAGTTGACCTTGACCACTCAGACTAACTTACTCCACAGGGTTACTGTGAGTTTAAGATGGATGAGCAGAGAACTACTTGTGCCTCCTTGAGCTCTTTGGAGAAAGGGCCGGGTAAAAGTTGATGGAACAGAAAAAGAGCAAAGCATAATAAACAACCCATTTTCTTTCTTCCTTTGTTTCTTTCCTCCTTACTTTATAACCAGCCAGGAAGCACCTGAGAGACTTCGGCGGCCGCTGCTTCCGTGAGTAACGGCACGGAACGGGGAGAATTGAATATCGCTGGGTGTGGGGAGCAATTCTGTGTTACGATCACGTCATGCCCATGATTCAAATTACATGAGGAGTTCGGACTTCGGTTATTTTGTTACGTCAAAGCCGGTCAGATGTTCATTCAGTCTGTGACTCTCTGCCCCAGAAGACGATCCCGACTGTATAAGCAGCTTAGCGCGGGGGATCTGTTTCCCTGCCTATTGTTCCGTCGCGGCGTTTTCTGCTCTTCCAAGCCCGTCGGACTTGTTATGGAGAGGCCGGCTGATTGGCTGATTAGCCCCGCTCCCTTTCATAAATTACCGTTCAGCGTGCGCTAGCATGAGCCGCCGGCTTGCCGGAATCCCAGGGGCCTGCCTGTTCCTGACTTCGCGCCTGTTCGCTCCGCATCGCGCATGATGCTGCGCTGGAATTTCCTGCTGTGACTCGCCGGGCTGTTTCCTCTTCTCGTGAGTACGGCTGACTTTTTCAACTCTGCTGGGTGCCCACGTTTTTACGCGGGGAATGCCGGGGAATTCGCGTTATTAGAGACGCCGTCTCTGAGCCAACTTTGCACCTATCAGCCTGAGCGGGTTAACAAATGTACTTGGCTGCGGAGCTGAGCTTTCTCGGATGAATTCGTTTCAGAAATGAGCTGCGCTCGATCCTCCTTGTCCCGGCCGTCTTACTATAAAAGGTACGAGGCTACTGGGTTCAAAGGCACACACAAGGAGTTATGTTACGTTTTCCATTCAGTTAGTAAGACAGGATGAGATGGGGGGGGGGGGATGTATACCTTTCCAAAAGATTCCCCCCCCTTTTTTTTAAAAAAAGAAGAAATCTTTTCGCAACTTGACTTCTGTTTCACAGAAAAACTACTTGGGATCTGTGCCCTTTGACTAAGCGGAATGCCTGCAGCGCTTCGGAATTTTGTCTAGAATCTTGTTTGAGCTTCCTTGGGATTAAGTCCCACTGAACATGGAGGGGTTTATTGTGGATTAAACATGCATAGATCCGGCTGTAAAAGCTTTTAGGTGAAACCTGCAAAAACGAAGCTATTATGATCCAATTGTAAGTCCGTGGCCAGGGCCCCGTCCTGAACTGTTGTAGGGCTTGGTGGAAGTGATAAATAACAGACAGAAGCCCATGGATTTGTAGCTGAATGAGAGGAAGTTGTCCAAGGGATTTGTGGATTTGTTTCTTAAGGTGGCCAGCTTCCATTATAGCGGAGGTCTAACCTGTTGCCCCAGCATCCTGTCCGGAGTGTTAGAATCCAGACCTGCTGTCCTTGGGGCAACCATAGGGGGATCTTGTTAACTTTTTCCTCACTGGTTTATATTCCAGGAGAAAAAGTTATTGGTAACGCTTTCTAGTAATTAAAAATAAAAAGACTTCTGTACTGCAAGTGTACGTCCCCCCCCTTTTAACACAGTTCTGTGTTGTACTGTTTTTTCCCGAGGCTCTTTCCCATTGTGAATCTGTCAGACAGAAAATATAGCTTTGAATCACCTGTGTCCCCCAGGTACCTGATGAATTGACTGTACCTAGGAAAGTTCATCTTAAGTGGGGGGTTTTTTTGGCCAGGACAAATGGAAACATCTTAAAAGCTATTTTTGTTTTCTCTTGTCTTTACTCCGCACAGTTTGTGTTGAGTGTTTAGGGATACTTTCCGAAAGATCAAATGCTCTAGTAGGATGAAGAAGGAACCCACTGTTGGCTGGCTACAGCTCTTCCTTGTCGAAATGTTACATTAGATCGTACACTTCTAAAGAGGGATTTGTTCTGAAAGCAGACCTAGGAGCCTAAGTAAAGGGGAGGGGGAGAGCTACACACGGAATCTAATTTTTATTAGACAAGTTGCAGCACATACAGAATATTCTGCATTCCTACCAGATAACGAATGTAGCAATTTATAACGCTCTGCTGAGGCTACTGCCATTAGATTGTTTGCTTCGCTGCTATTGCAAAGTGTGCACATAGATGCTATCAACATACACCATGTAACACTGCAGTGAATCAACCAAGCAGAGATCGTTAAAAAGTTGCTCTAGGAGCTTATCTGGACGATTGGTTCAAAATGTGCCGCTGCTGTGTTTTTAGCCTTTTGGGGAGAGTCCGGCAACTCCCCTTTCACAGTGCAATAACCAGCCCATTCATAAAGGATGGAGACTGCTGGGCTTCTGTCTTCTCAACTGCCCCTCCCCCCCCCGTCTTGTTACTCCTTATCAAAGGTTGGATGCAGTACAGATCATGAGTGGGGGTTGATCCAAGGACTTGCATGAGAACTGAAACTGATGAGAGGCCCTGCTTCCTGAATAACATGTCTTCTTATGGGGGAGAGCATGTGCCCCTCTCCTCTGCCATAGCGTTGTCAACTCTGGGTTGTGAAATTCCTGGAGATTTGGGGGTGGTGTCTGGGGATGGCAGGCCCCCACCTGGAGGCTGGCAACCCATAATGCACCATGTGACTTGGCTGTGTCATGTGATGGCCTTTGAATGTGGCCATGTCACATTACCTTTCCTTCTAAAAAGAAAAAAAGAGTACATGTTTTGGACCCTTGCATTCATTTGCAGAGCGGACAGTCATGCACCTGTTTTCCCCCTCTATGGAAAGACTGTTGCCATGTGGGCAAGGGTCTGGACCACACCACGGTCTACAGGGGAGCCTGCGTGGTGTAATAGTTAGAGTTTCAGATTAGGACCTGGGAAACCCAGGTTCAAATCCCCACTCTGCCATGGAAGTTCTCAAGGTGACCTTGGGTCCATTACTCTCACTTTCAGCCCACTCTATCTCCCAGGGTGACCGTTGTGAAGATAAAATGGAAAAGGGGAAGATAATGCTGTAAGCTGCTTTGGTGAGAAAATCTAGGTGCACATATCTAAATAAATAAGATAGATGCTCCTTGTCAGTGTAAACCAGCGGTTCCCAAAGTGGGCAGTACTACCCCCTGGGAGGCAGTGGGATTACTTAGGCAGACAGTCAGAGGCTAGGAGGGCAGTGAGGGGACTGTATGTGGGGGGTTCCTTCAATCATGTTGTTAACTTATTTACAACTGACCAGAATATGTATGGCATGGCACTTTAAGTTTCTGTCTCTGCATGGGGCTGAAATCTGGTGGAAGCTGCTGGAATTTTTGGGAACGATGCCACCAGAGCTCTGGTCAGACCAGTATGCTGCATTTTGAGAAATTGTTGTCACCATGTGTGTTTCTGGCTCTTTGTCATTTTCAAGTTTTGGCCGATAAATCCTTAACATAAATAGTACTCAGCGTGGTATTTATTTTCCTATATTCTCCGTTGATTATTTTTGATTATGAAGTGCGCTTTTTAGTTTTATAAGTCTTATTTTTGTTGCTGCCTGTCTAATATTAATATTTCTAGGATATATAAAGATTTAAAATCCCTCAATAACTGTTTTCAAAAATGAAAAAATTATGAAAAGTTTAGGGGCTAGAAGGAAAAATGTGGTTAATTGAGGGAATTTCCCACCCCTTACACTTGGCGTATCTCCCCCCGCCCCAGCCATCCCAGATTGCTGAGTTCTGGAGTTTTGAATTGTTGTGTCCCTGCAGGGCAGGGCTGCCAGCTGCAGAGATCCCTTTAGAGCCAGGCTTGGGGAAATGAGGTATTGTGTTTCTTTAAAATCTAAGTGCCTCTTGTGAACAGTTGGATGGAGAGAAACAGATAATACCACATGTTTAGGGCGAGGATCACAATGCTGATAAATTGGTAATGTGATTTAGTAATCACAGTGATCTCTTTTTGGCTATGGAAAGTATATCAAGACAGGGAGGTTGTTTGGCAAAGCTTCCATAGCAAACGATCCTGCCCACAGATAGCTAAATTCTGTTTTTGCGTGTTATGGTGCCATTGCTGGGTCTTACTTACCATATGCACTTTTTCATGGGCGGCCACTGTTAGCCTGTTGCTGAGAGCAGAAAGCAACTCCTGTGCTGTTCAAGCTGACATAGATCAGTGCTACCTGTTCATGTGTGTGGCCACTGGGAATTCTCTGGTTGTAGCTGCAATCCTGACTCCCCAGTGTTCCTGGGACATTGCTCTGGGTGAACAGGGAGCAGCAAAATGCATTTATTTAAAATATGAAGATTTACTATGTAACACGCCCCCCAAGCGATAATTAATTTCGTCCCCCAAAATTTTAAACTGCCTGTAGGGCAACTTTTTCCCCGTTATGTGGCAGCCATTATACTTATACACAGTCAGAGCTATTTTTGGGCAGGAACGCACAGGAACGGAATTCCAGCTGGCTTCCCAGTTGGCCATGCCCAACAGGAACTCATTAGCATAATAGGCCACACCCAACAGCAGAAACTCATTAGAATTGGCTACATTAGAGGTGTGTGGCCTAACATGCAAAGGAGTTCCTGCTACAAAAAAGCCTTGGGTTTTGACAACAAACAAGGTAAACAGAATAAGAAGCAAAAGGTGGGTGTGGCTGGATGACCACACTTTTGGTAATGTGGGGGTGCGGCCTGATATGCTAATGAGCTGTGCTGTCATGGATGTGGCCTATTATGCTAATGAGTTCCTGCTGGGCTTTTGCTACAAAAAAAGCCCTGTACACAGTACTTTTCCTGGTAGCTCTTTACTCAAACTCCACCCCACCCCACAATGAGTGTGACACTTTAGGTGCCTACCAGGGTCCAGGTGGTGGTGAGAAGGGGTCAGATGTGCTGCCAAACAAGCCAAATGAAGAGAACCACGGATTTTATTTGGAGTTTGCTGCAGTTCATTCACCGGTGTCCTACTCCTGGTCTGAGATGTCTTTTATCGATATATGTAGTGTATTCGGTGGTTGTTTTATGCTTTTAAAAAAAATTCTCTGGCTTATTTTGTTTTTATATTGATCATGTATTATGGTGTTGCTTTTACTTAGAACATAAGAACATAAGAGAAGCCAATGTTGAATCAGGCCAATGGCCCATCTAGTCCAACACTCTGTCACACAGCGGCCAAAATATACCAGGTGCCAATCAGGAGGTCCAGCAATGGGGCCAGGACACTAGAAGCCCTCCCACTGCTGCCCCCTCCAGCACCAAGAATAGAGTGCATCACCTGCCCCAGACTGAGAGTTCCTATCTATACCCTGTGGCTAATAGCCACTGATGGACTTCTGCTCCATATGTTTATCTAATTCCCTCTTGAAACTGTCCATGCTTGCAGCTGCCACGACCTCCTGTGGCAGTGAATTCCATATGTTAATCATTCTTTGGGTGAAGAAATACTTCCTTTTATCTGTTCTAAACCGACTGCTCAGCAATTTCATGGAGTGCCCACGAGTTCTTGTATTGTGAGAAAGGGAGAAAAGTACTTCTTTCTCAACCTGCTCAATCCCATTCATAATCTTATAAACCTCAATCATGTCACCCCTTGTAAGCTACCACAAGCAGGACTCTGGAGAGGCAGGCATATTTGTGTATGTGATGTGCAGTTAAGTTGCTTATGGCGAGCCAATGAGTTAGTGACCTCCAAATGTTTTTTTTTTTAAATACAATTTATTATTGGATATATCACATGTTCATACAATTTAAACAAACCAATACATATCCATTTTTCTTTCTCCCTCTCCCCCCAAACAAGACTTCCCGCACTGCTCCAACCCCCTTGATATTTCTCTTATGCAATTACATTTACTACTAAACATATTTCTTTTACTAATGGTAACAATTCAAAGATCTGAGTCTCTTTCCACTTCTCCTCAATAGTTGTCAAAACAAATCAAACCACGTTTTACATCCCAATTCTTCAACAAGTATTCTTGAAAGTCTTTCCAGTCTCCGAAAAAGGTTTCGTCTTCTTCATTGTTTAATTTTCTTGTTAATTTGTCCATTTCTGCCATAAACAACGTCTTTTAATCCATTCCCATGTTTCAGGTACTTTATCTTGTTTCCAACATTGAGCAAAAGTCAGTCTAGCTGCTGTAATCAAGTACCATAGTAGTGTTCTCTTGGCTACATTTATTTCTTCCATTTTAAGACCTAACAATAACATCTGTGGGTCTTTCTTAAAAGTACATTTCAAAAATTTTTGTATCTCATTGTGGATCTCAGTCCAATACTTTACTGCTTTCTCACATGTCCACCACATATGGTAAAAAGACCCTTCATGTTTCTTGCATTTCCAACATTTGTTGGACATACTTTCATTTATAATAGCAATTTTTTTAGGCGTCATATACCATCTGTACATCATTTTATAACAATTCTCTTTAACATTTACACAAGTTGAAATTTGTAAGATGTCATTAATATCTCATTATTAATATTTACCGCCCATTTTATCATTTGCTCTTTTACAATTTCATCCTCAGTATACCATTTCAATAAAACCTTGTACAGTTTAGAAATCATTTTTTTACCTTTCTCAAGCCATACAGTTTCAATTTCAGTGTTATTTTCTCTAAAACCATATTCTCTTTTATCGGTCTTAAATAAGTCATAAATCTGTCTATACTTCAACCAATCATATTCAAATTCCACATCAAATCTGTCTTTTAACACAAAGTTTTTCCCTTCTAATTTTAAAAGACTTTTATAAGGTAGCCAATCTAACCCTTGATTTCTTGAATATGGATTAATCACTTCTGCTGGTACTATCCAAAGTGGTCTTTCTTCTGAGAAGAATTTTCTATATCTCATCCAAGTCTCGAACAGTGATCGTCTTATGAAGTGGTGCTTGAAAAATTTATCTATTTTTACTTTTCCATACCATAAATATGCATGCCATCCAAACTTGTTATCATGCCCTTCTAGAGCCAATAACTTTTTATTTTCTAAATTAATCCACTGTTCCAGCCATGTTAAACAGACGGCATCATAATACAGTCTTAAATTTGGTAGTTGTAGACCTCCTCTTTCCTTTGCATCACATAAAGTTTTCATTTTAATCCTTGGCTTTCTTCCTGCCCATACAAATTTCGATATTTCTTTCTGCCACGTATCCAGTATTTTCCTTTGTTTTAATATTGGAATAGTCTGAAATAAAAACATCAAACGCGGCAAAACATTCATTTTTACAGTTGCAATTCTTCCCAATAACGATAGATTCAAGGTATCCCATTTCTTCATGTCTTGTTGAATCCTGTGCCAAACCTTTTCATAGTTATTTTTGAACAAATCAATGTTTTTCATGGTCAATTCAATTCCTAAATATTTAGTCTTTGTAACTACTTCACATTGAATTTTCTCTTGAAGTTCTGTTTGTCTTTGTTTCGTCATATTTTTGCACATCACTTTGGTTTTACTTTTATTAATGTAGAATCCCGCAACTGATCCAAATTCTTCAATTTTTTCCATCAATTGTGGTATTTTCTCGATTGGATCTTGGATCATAAACATTACATCGTCTGCAAATGCCCTGTATTTATATGCAAAACCTTTCACTGTGAGTCCTTCAATGCTGTTATCTTTTCTTATCGCTGTCAATAATATTTCCAATATCCAAATAAACAACAACGGGGATAACGGGCAACCTTGACGTGTTCCCTTTTGAACTTGGAAGAAATCTGTTCTTTCTTTATTTATATTCAAAGCTGCTCTCTGTTCTGAGTAAATTGCCACAATCATGTTTAGAAAAGACTGTCCTATATCCATTTTTTCAATAACTTGCAGCATAAACTCCCAATTTAAATTGTCAAAAGCTTTTTCCGCATCTAAAAAGAGGAATCCAACTTCTTTTTCTGGATGTTTGTCATAGTATTCGATTGCATCAATCACCACTCTTAAATTGTCTCTAATTTGTCTATTTGGTAAAAAACCAGCTTGTTCTTCCGCTATAGTATCTTTCAAATATTTTTTCAGTCTTTCCGAAATTATTTTCACAAATAATTTGTAATCATTATTTAATAGCGATATTGGTCTATAATTCTTTACTTCAGTTAAGTCCAAACCTTCTTTGGGTATCAATGAAATATTTGCTTCTTTCCATGAATCTGGGATCCGTTTAGTCTTTCTTATCTCGTTCGACAGAAGTACTAAGATAGGGGTTAGCTCCTCCTTAAATTTCTTATAAAACTTTGCTGTAAAGCCATCTGGACCTGGAGCTTTGCCCAACTTTGCGTCTTCTATTGCCATTGTCACCTCTTCCTTTGTTACTAGACCATTTAATAACTCTTTAATTTGTTTTCCCAGTTCTGGAACTTCAATAGTCTCCAAATATTTCTTAATTTTCTGTTGGTCAATTCCTTTCTTTTTGAACAGTTTGGCGTAGTATTTGAAGAAGACTCTTTTTATACCTTTCAAATTCATAACATCCTTTCCGTCTTCAGTAATTTTACTTATAAAATTCCTTTCTTTTCTATTTTTCAATTGCCACGCTAAAAATTTTCCTGGTTTATGCTTTTTGCTGTAATTTCTCAAATGCTTTTTGCTGTAATTTCTTCAGATTCTAATATAATTCTCTATTTAGTAGAACATTCAATTGATCCTGCAGAAAGTGGATCTCTTTAATAATCTTTTTCTTCCCTGGCCTTTTCTTTAATTCCTTTTCTTTTTGTCTAATTTTTTCATGAAGGTCGTTTTGTTGTTGCATCCTTTGTTTTTTATCTTTAGAATTCAAAGAGATAAGCAAACCTCTCATTACCGCTTTGTACGTGTCCCATACGACTTGTATATCAGTACCTTTATTTAAATTCAGTTCAAAAAAACTTTTCGTTTCTTTTTTTAAAGTTTCATTAATTAATTTTTGGTCCAATAAGTCCTCATTAATTCTCCAATATAATTGTTTAGGTTTTTCTTTAGATATCCAAAGTAAAGGGTTGTGATCTGAGTTGGTTTTCGGTAAAACTTCTATTTTATAGGGTTTTTGCGCCATCTCCTCTGACATCCAAATCATATCGATTCTAGAAAAGGAGTTATGTCTGTTAGAATAAAATGTATAATCCTTGGTCTTAGGGTTCCACTTCCTCCAAACGTCTTCTAGTTTCTCTTGCTTCATTAGCTGGAAAAATTTTTTGGCAACTTTCCAACCGTCTCTCCAGTTGCTTTGGATTTTCTGTCCAATTCATTATTCACTGTACCATTAAAGTCTCCTGCAAGAACTATTTGATCATAATTTAAACAGTCCAACTCTTTAGTCAAATCATTAAAAAAAGTCTCTTTTGCCCCATTGGGTGCATATATATTTACAAGCAATGTCTTTTTTCTATTCATCATTAATTCCACGCCAACATATCTTCCTTCTTTGTCTGAAAAGATTTGTTTAGGTTCCAATTCTTTGGTAATGTATATCACTGTTCCTTTTTTCTTATTAACTGCTGATGAATGAAATTCTTCTCCCAATTTTTTATTAACCAAATATTTATTATCTTGTTTTCTGATATGTGTTTCTTGCAAACAAATTATGTTACATTTTTGTTTCTCTAGCCAATGATTCACTAATCTTCTTTTGCTTGGTGAATTTAGTCCATTTACGTTCCAAGATAAAAATTTGTAATCCATAGTTGTTTTGAATTAAATATCTTTGAAATCATCAAAGTTGTTCTCTTTGAATCTGTAGATGTCTCCTTCCGTTTTAAGAGTAAATCTCACCGAATTGTATGTAAATGATAATCCATATGGAATCTCCCATCTAAACCTGATACTCATTTCTTTTAACCTATCTGTTAGTTTCTTGAATTTCTTTCTGTCTTGTAAGATCGATCTCGGAATTTCTCTCAAAATTATTATTTTTTTCCATTAATTTCCAACGGTTGTGTAAATTGCTTCTTGAAAACGTCTTCCTTCATTTTTGTAGTCACAAATTGGACAATCACATCTCTGGGTAATTGCTTTCTCTTGGCATACGCTGAATTTACTCTGTAAATCAGGTCAAAGTCTGGATCCAAGCCTCCAACATCTTCCCCTATGTAAGTTGTCAATGTGTTGATTACTAGGGCCCGTAAATCTTGATCTTCCAAATGTTAACAGCCTTGCTCAGGTTTTGCAAACTGAGGGCCATGTTTTCCTTCACTGAGTCAATCTGTCTCATGTCGGGTCTTCCTCTTTTCCTGCTGTCTTCAACTTTTCTTAGCATTATTGTCTTTCCCAGTGGTTCTTGCCTTCTCATAATGTGACCAAAGTACAATAGCCTCAGTTTGGTCATTTTAGCTACTAGGGAGAGTTCAGGCTTGATATGATTTGATCTAGAATCCACTTATTTGTCTTTTTGGCAGTCCATGGTATCTGTGAAACTCTCCTCCAACACCGCATTTCGAATGAGGCAGCATATGCATTTCCTAAATAAACAAACCTATCCCTTCTTACTACATGATACATAATAATAAAATAGTAAACATGTTGGCTATCAACATAATATCGCAGCAAGTTTTGCAAAATATGCAATCCATTTTTATCAGTGACTGAATTTTTCCGGTCAATTGTTCAAACTGTAGCACATCTTCCTGGGGACTAGAAAAACAAATCAGTCTGACATCCTTTCTCATCTCCAAACAAGAGAGTTTTTGTTATTTTTGTGTTGAGTTTCTTAGAACAGATGAAGGGAGACAGTCTCTGAGTGTATTAGCTTTCCCTAGAACCCAGGCTAGCTAGATCTTGTCAGATCTTGGAGGCTAAGTCGGGTTGACTCTGGCTAGTATTTGGATGGGAGATCTCCAAGGAATACCAGTGTTGTGACACAGAGGCAGGCAATGGCAAACCACCTCTGAACTACTCTTGCTTTGAAAACCCAATGACGTTGCCATAAGACAGCTGTGATTTGACAGCAAATAAAAATAAAAATCTGTACCATAATGAGGAATCCGGTGACACCAGCACTAGTAAAGGGTATAAATAAGCTAGAGTATGTTAGACAAAAAAAATTGCATTTCAGGATCTTCTCTGTTTAAGCAGCATGAGTTTTATGAATGACATATTTATTAGGTCAGGTAAGGCTTGAATTGAACACTGACTGAGCTGTACCCTCATGACCCAGAGCTTTGCGCTATACTGAAGATCAAGTTAGTGCTGAAGTACAGAGGAGGTGCCTCAAAGGTCAACAACCATGGACAAACTTCAGATGGTCAACTGGGTTATCCACAACATTACTTTCAGTTTTATGGTTCGTGGACAAATAGTTGCAGAAAGTTGTAGATCTGGTAGAATCTATGAATCTCTGTGGGTTGATCCAGTCTAAGATGTTTATCATGTCTTGTAGAAGGTCTGTTAGCCACTACCCAAATGGGGACTGGTCTGTTCACGGTGCACCTGGGAGTGCCAGATTGCCTCCTAGAGTGGGCAACCTCCAGCCCCCAAACTCTGGACCCGCCACTTCCCCATACATAAGTGGGGACAAAAGTGTGTGTGTGTGGGGAAAGGCATCATACAACATAAATGATGTTCAGATCACTGAAAACCACACAAGTGCAGATGTTCAAAGTGCATCCTGTGTCTGACTTGTATTGATGCTGCAGTCCTTATCTCACTTCCTAGGGAGTAAGCCAGAGGTTACTAGCTGTCTTATTCCAGACATCCTCCTGCACCATTGCTTAACAGATATACAACCAGCACAGTTTCCCTCTCATGGGCCTGTCCTTGACATGGATAGTTCTACCTATAGTCTTGGCAGAATGGCTTGCAAAGGCTCAGGGCTCTTGCTAGAATAAGAGTTGGCAATCCCAGGCAAGTGGATTGCACTGCACATGGGATAGCGCTATTCTGAAGTCCTCAGTCTCCCTGGTACTGGGTACATGCACTGAAAACTGAATGTGGTCTGCCCTAAATATTTACTAATCTGCCCTTTGTGGAGGGTCAA
The DNA here is from genome assembly GCA_029375565.1 of Gekko gecko. Lineage (NCBI taxonomy): Eukaryota > Metazoa > Chordata > Lepidosauria > Squamata > Gekkonidae > Gekko > Gekko gecko. Next base: position 40,847,134 of record JAPDNY010000007.1, on the reverse strand, counting down.
AGGCTTAGTAATGGAGTATCTGGTTTGTATTTTTTAAAAATGAAGGTTTGAACCCTGGTATTGCCAGTTTTTTAAAAGATCAGGCAGTAGGTGATACAAAAAACCTTCTCCTGAGACCCCAGCGGGCCTTTGCCAGTCTGCCTAGGAAATGCTAGCCTTGTTAGACCAATGCCCTGATTCACTATAAGGCAACTTCAAATGTATTGATTTCGTATCCTTGCAAGCAGTGTTTCTTGTCAGCCTTTGATTCACTGCACAAACCTTTCAGCAGTAAAACGATGATCTGTAAAGGCTTCACACCCTCTAATGGTTTTCCACTGTGGTTTTTGGATCTTCATGCAGGAATAAGTCATAGACAGTAGCTGGCTTACTTGCCACTGTCCTGACATTATTAAGCATAATTTTTTTAAAAGTCTTACTACGTCATTAAAAAAACCCTGTTATAACCTACTCAAACCAACATATTAATAGAAATAGAGACCTAAAAAATGAACTATTAAAAAAAGAAGCAAAATCAACAGAACCATAAACACCGCAGATTAAAATGAACAGGTACATCCTCTCCTAGACAAGAAGCCTAAAAATGTGGTAAAATAACTATATTTTATCCTCTATCTAAAATTGCCAGGGCTTTTTAACTGGTGAATTTCCCAGCAGACAGAGCTTTAAAGCTGCTATGCTACTGTAGGATTAAGCTGCAGATATCAAAAGGTTAGAGGTTCTTCAATGTTATCAGCATATGCTGGGCTGTGTAATATCTGTACATCCTTCACTTTGTTCTTCAAATGATCATTGCAGTTATTTTCTGTAAGTTAGGACAGATCCACACAAAAGCATTTCAGATGACTTTAAAAAAAAGACTTTTTAAAATATAACCAAATTTATGTTTTGTTTTTTAAGAGTATGAATATATGTTTGGGCTCATTTTAACATTTGTAGTGCTTCATCACCTTGAAAATTAACCTAGACTAGCAATCTCTTTGACTGAAATCTACTTTTGCCCTTCTATGTTGCTTTATTTTTCAGAATTATCAAGTAGGTTAGTTTTTTGTTGTTCTAATTCTCTTTCTGCATGGAAGCATCTTTTCATTGGACATCCTCAGCTCTGTGAGGAATATCGCTTACTTATATTCCCCTGGTTTGGTGTAAACAATTTATTGTACGAAGAAACTGTTTTGTCATGTTTTATGACAAAGTGCTGGAGAAGTTCCTTTTGTGCTTATTCTAAACCTTCTTTTTGCTAGCGTAAGAACTGCAGCCCTGAATCGTTCATGTTGGCTGTAATAAATATTTTACTTTTTTAAAAAGCCTAGCAACTGGTCCATTCAGTGGGGACCCAGATTGGCGTATCATGTTGTTCTCCCTTCCTCCACTTTATCCTGACAACACCAACCTTGTGTGGTAGGTCAGGCTGAGAGAATGTGATGGGCCGAAGGTCATCCAATAAGTTTTACATAGCAGGACGAGGATTTGAACTTGGGTCTCCCGGGCTGTAGTATTGACACTCTAACTACTATGCTATGCTGGATCTTTTAGCTATTGTAGGTATGTGGGGATGGTATGATTACTCAGTGATGTGGGAAATGTGCTTTATATAAACAAATGTAACGTAGCCTTTGTATTTCAGGGCTAAAACATGTACAGTGGGACACAATGTGATCACTGTCTTCCAACCAGGGCCTCCTCAAGTGAGTCATGTCAGTCCTGTCCTCCACCATGATGTCATACAGGAGGAAACCCTTTGTCTACTCTGAAGGCTCAGCCTTAACTGTGAATTAATTAAAATATGCCTTTCCTGACGTGAGAGCCCGGGAACAAAAGCGATCCGTTTGGAATCTTATGAAAATTAGCCAAGTTGCTACAGTTACTGACAGATGTCTCTGACAGAAAAGCACGGATAAACAGTTTCAAAATATATTCTGGGATGGGGGAATAACAGCAGGGTTTTGAAAGTTGACATTTCGAGCTTATTTGTCTTGACTGAAAGTTCTTCCATAGAAAAGAAAAGAATACAGCTACAATTTTCTATATAGTGCAGGATACGTTGTGAGACTAAAATGGAGGAGGGGCGAATGATGTGCACTACCCCACGTTCCTTGGAGGAAAGGCATGGGGAAAATATATTAAATAAATAGAGTAAAATACTTTTCACAATATTTCAAGGTGGTTTGAAGCCTGCAAAAATATCCAAACAAAACTAACAAAATACTTAAGCAACCTGGAAGATCTCAGCTTGGCTTCTGAAACGAAGATAACCATGCACCAGGTGCACAGCAGTGAAGAGAGTCTTCCAAAAGTGGGGCCTGCTACTGGGGATGGGGCCTATCCTGGGTGACTACCCCGACTTCTGTTAGTGGGGCCACCTAAAGCAATGCCTCTGACCAGGGCTATTTTGGGGCAGGAATGCACAGGAATGGAGTTCCAGCTGGCTTCTGAGTTGGCCACGCCTACAGCCTCTCCACCCCCGGGTTCCACAGGCACCTCGCAAGCTGTGGGGCGCCTGGGGAAGCCAATCCAATCCAGGGAGGGAAGGCGGCTGCGGGGCACCTGGGAAGCCAATCCTGGGAGGGAGCTGCACTGTCAGGGGTGTGACCTAATATGCTAATGAGTTTCTGCTGTTGGGTGTGGCCTGTTATGCTAATGAGTTCCTGCTGGGCTTTTTCTACAAAAAAAGCCTTGTCTCTGGCAATGTTTTTGGGCCTCAGGCAACATCCCAATTTTATTTCAATTCAATGTAACTCATTTATACTTCTGAATTTTGTTAGCTGCCTTGAACATTTTAATGGAGAAGCAGACTGTGAATTTAACAAATGAATATAACCTTTTTGCTAGTGTCCCTCCCTCCCGCACCCCAGGTTGCAACCATGGCATGGTGTGAACAGTAAGCAAGAGCACTGTGAGAAATGTTCTTGCGAAGGAAGTGTTTCTGTAACCCAAAATGTAATATTTGGGATTGCAAGACCTATTCCGCACACCCTAATTAATGTAGTAAGCAAAAACTTCACTCACTGATGAGAAAGGGAGCCCAAATTTTATGTATGAACCACCTCTAAACAAATAAGCAAAACAGAAATGCTTGGGAAATTTAATCCTTTCATCTTTTTCCATTCTGGAAAAAAACCCCCACGCTGTAAACTCAGGTCAGACTAAGCTTTGAACATCTGTGTCATTTTAACAGATGGCTCAGACTCTGATGTCCCAGACCAGAGCACAGGATGGTTGTTTAATACCAGTGCACAAATGTTAGCCTGACCTTGTATGCTGAAATTAGTAAATCAAAGGAAGACCTGGTCTAGCTTCGGCCAGTTGTTCAAAATCTGTAGCCATGGTCTGTCCTTTGACTGAAGAGGGCTACATCTTCTTCGGGTCTAATTAGGGCAAAGGGCTGTAATTCATTGCTTACATTTTGCGTAATGATGATAAGGCTGGTACTTACGATAGTAAGTGCAATGTATTGCAATAATGGCTAATTGGGAACACCATTCAAACAGGCAGGAGATAATGTACAACAATCTCTAATTGTGTTTGATGGTATTTAATCAGGTTTTCAGGTAGGGGAAATTATTCTAATTTGTTCATTGAGTAACTTTGTGGACACATACTGCTATACATAATAAAACAGTACCATGAGACAATTGAAACCTTAGGAATGATGACTTGACTTCCTAAAGACATCAAGAACAATAGAATGTAACAGTAAATGAAGACCTTCTGATTTTTAAATGCCCTGCATTTAAGAGGTGTTTGTGAGAATCTTCATTCATTCTAGAATTTCCAAGATGCCATCAACAAAGAAAGGAAGTAATTTGAAGAATGAAGGGACCTTGTTCCAAGATCCTCTTCTTTGCCTCTCTCCCCACATTCCTAATAATGAAAGAGATGTATAAAAGAGAATGATTCCTGAAGGGTTTGGAAAAAAAAAGACTTCTACCATCAAAACCTCTGATGCTTCTCTATTCTAAAGGGGGGGAAATGCCACCTGTTTTTGCTAGTTCTACCACTGTGCACTTAACTGTTGACTGCCAAACAGGAATTACACAAGCATGTGAGAGAAATCGTCACCTGCTTAATTTCTTTTTGTCCAGCTGTGGCTAAAAGTCCAGGAGCAGGGTCAGTACCAAAGCTGAAAGGAGCTGTGTCAGATACAGAGAGGCTTCTGGGCAGTCAGATTTGTGTTCTGCTGTTATAGGGCCATCATAACACAGCAAGAAATAAACTGATTGGGATTCTGAAGTCAGCAATTACATTGATATATGAAATAAACTCACTCATTGGATCTGATGAACTATATTAGCAGCTCATACGCAGAATCATGGATTGACCTTTTTCTTTGAATTTCCAGGAGAAACTGATTTGCTTACTAGACATTCAAAAACAGCAATAAATTGCTTTTTATGTTGCAAATGTGTGCATATATGTGTGTAATAAAACAGAACCTGGCAGGAGTTTATCCATAAGGCAGTGTTGCTTTAATGAGGGGGGAAAGAGGCCTTTCCTTGAAAGGTTTCTGAAAATATGATGGTTTTCACTCCTACTAGAGATCTTCAGAGGGGGAAAAAGAATTCTGGCCTCTTTAAACTTGGATTAGCAGGAGAATTTTTACAGGATTTATGCAGACTGTTCAAAGCGATGGGTAGTTCTGATTTCAGGCTTACGGTATTAGGGTCTCAGATCAATATCAGGAGAATTTTGAAGTGTTATAAGCAAAATGTTACATAGATGACACAACCTGGGCATGTTTCTGGCAAAATAATCTGTTGAGAAACAGTCAGAGACTCTATTGTGTGTAATGGTGCTCGTATGTTACCAATTATTTATTGTTCTGCCAACAGGGCTGCCAACTCAGAGTTTGGACGTTCTTGGACATTTGGGGGCAGAGCCTGAAGAGGGGCAGAATGTAGGGAGTGGAAGGAGTTCAGCAGAGGTGTGATGCCATAAGACTCCACTCCACCATCCAAAGCTGCTGTTTTCTCCTGGAAAGCTGATCTCCATAGTCTGGAGATCAGTAGTAATTCCAGGAGAAGTCCAGGCTCTACCTAGACATTGATAACCCTGCCTGCCAGTGAAGCCTTTGACTGTCAGAGGTTCTTGGATTCTTCGGCTGCTACAGTCAGACAAGTACAATTAAAATGATTTTGAGAGCACCTGATCTTAAAAAAGCATTTGCCAAGATCCAGCATAGTGGCCTATTTCTCGACTTGGGGGTATGATAGTCTTAACTACATTGCCTTGTTGACTGGCTTTTACTCTGAATCTGGTCATGCCAGTAGATGTCCATTTGGCCCAAGACTTGACCAAGAATCCCAGTGTTCATTTTACAGAGCCAATGTGTAGGCCTTCTAGAAGACAGAAGGGGAAATCTGTGGACAGGTTTTGGCTTGCTTTACTCAGTGGGAAGGTGCTTTTCTGATTTCCCTTTGCTCTTGCCAATGAAGGCATTTATTGACATTTATGGCAAAGCCAAGTGTCTTCTTTGTTCTCCTATTTCTTTTTTATATATGTTTTATAAACACAAAAAATAAATGCTAACATATTCCATAATAATACTAAACACAACTACAATCATACATAAAATATGGACAATCATCTTACATAGATATGAACCTAAACAATCATTGCTTCTACAACTACTTCGTCTACCATATCTAAATTACATCTACAATACTGCACAAACTGCATGCTACAATACTCTAGTTTATTACAATTATGAATCAGAGCCTTCTTGCATACGTAACCTATTTATTCCATCTTTCCCTCATCATTTCATATCTAAGAATTCAGTTTTACATAGATGTGTTGCTTGATTCTCACTCTCGATCATTTTCTGCTTTAGCAATTTGGTCCTAACTATCAGCTGAATATTTGAAAAATACATTCCATTTTTCTTGGAATTCTGAAATTGGTCTAACACACACACACACACACGCGCGCGATGTCAGTTTTCACATTGTCACATATTAGTTTATTTTGTTCTTCCTTTCCATCAGTTCTGGATATTTCTCCATCTTCCATTTTGTCTTAAATGTTACCCCTGCCGCTGCTACCAAGTGTTTAAATGGTTCACTATGTGTTCTCATGATGTTACTTGGTAAAATATTTAGTAATGTACTTTTAGGGTCTATTGCAAACTTAAGTTTTAATATATTTTGCATTTCTTCATGGATTTTTATCCAATATTGCCTTGCTTTCTTACATGTCCATCACATTTGATAGAATGTTGCCTCTGTGCTCTGACATTTCCAGCACTTCCTGTTATATCCATTATTGGTTTTTCTGATTTTTTTTTGGACATGATATACCATCTGAAAAACATTTTATACTGATTCTCCCTTAATATTTGAGATTTGGTAAATTTAATCTCTTTAGTCTATAAGTTTTCCCACTGGCTCATGAAAGTATTCTCTCCAAATTTTTTTCATCCATTTAATTATACAGTCTTTAACTTGCTCTGTTTCTGTTTCATATTGCAGTAGCATTTTATAAATTTTTCCTAATAAACGTTTTTGTTCTCCTGTAATTATTGTTCAAAGGTCATTATCTTTCTTAGGCATTTGTCCCTCCTGTTTCCAGGAATACCTGCACCAAGCCATTGGTAGCTCAGTCTGTATTTTCTTCTTAGTCTTCAATTAGATTCTAGAAGTAAGTAATTATATTTTCATGAAAGGTATCTCATCCTTTCCAAATTATCTCTTCTTGCAAGAAGTAATAAACTGGATCTCTGTTTAAAAAAATATCAAGCCCTCCCCAGCCTTACTTATAAGATCAAGAGCAGCAGAATAACAATATGACCTTTATTTTTTCAACACTGTATAATTTAGATGTTGTACCATGTGCATAGCTATGGTGGGGCATTTTGGGGCCATGCCCCCTCACCTGTTAGCCACGCCTCACTGTGCTTTCATCCACTGCTCCAGTGCCTCATAGCCTCCATCTTGCCCATCCTCTGTGTCATGAGTGGCTGCCTGCAGGGCTGGGCACCCCATCCAAAGGGTAGCTGATGGGCCGGAGACAGGGAGGGAGGAGAGGCACTGGCTGTGCACATCAGGGGTGCCAGGGGTGGTCTTTTTCCTGCTTTTCAGCCAACATTGGCTGTAGAAGCAGGAAGAAAGCCCAATGAGCCTGCACCTCTCTGACAATCAGAGGTGGGGGGAAGTCTGGTTCCTGCTTCTGCAGCTGACTGCAGAAGCAGGAAGAAAACGAACAAACCCACGCCTCTCTGACAGTCGGAGAGGTGCAAGGGGAGGTCCTCTTTTTCCCCTCTCTCTTTCCTACTCTCCCTACCCCCTGGATTTCCCAAAGCCGCACTACCAAAAATTTTCTGGCTTACCCCCTGGGGTGTGCTAAAGGAACCCCAAATGAGTGCCATCATCTAGTAGATGGAAGTCATGTAACTAGTCTGGTCTTTCAGGTGCCTTTGTGTTTGGAAGCTGTAGAGCTCTGACTGGCAGTGTGGAGCAAGGAGGTGATGATGGACAATGCACCAAGTCCATTGCTTTCTCCCATGGTGGCTCTGGGAGGTCGCAGTGGGTGCAACCCACATTCACTGAATCTTCCTACACCACTAAGAGTGGGGAACCAGGCAAGCAACAGTGACATGTAAGATCCCTAGCCAGATCGTCATACACCAAGTTCCTGCTTGGATGGTGGACTGGCCTGGAGTGTGATCCTATACGCATGTTCAAAATTTGGTGCCACTGAATTAATGAGACTTACTGTCAAATAAGTGTGCACAGGCTTTTAGGTATTTACAGGTTGCTCCATGAAAAGCAGCTCAAATATCCATGGGGTGCAGCACAGTATGGAGAAAGTTTTATGGCCTGGTCTTAGAATATTCCTGAATGCCAGTACTCTGTATTATTAAAGGACGGTCTCCATTTACATGTTTGTTCCCTAGGGCTGGACACCACCCTGAAGAATTTTTATCCATTTCCTGACTACCTCACCGCTCTGAGGTTTCCAACAAGAATTTAAAAACAGATAGAATCAGGGCTCGGGTATAAACTCAGCCAGGCTGGGTCAATAAATGAGAGATGAGGTACAAGATGCTTTACTTTTAAACAAGAATGAGGTTTATTAAATAGAAAAAAACCAACAGCCATAAATGGTGATAAACTTTAACTGACAGCAAGAAAATGAAGGATGTCAAGTTTTAAACAGTGCATGCCCAAGCAGGAAAAAAATCCCCTTCTGAGGCAGGCTTTTTATACTGTTACACCCTGGTCAAAACACTGCAATTAATCCACAGCAACCACGTATGATTTAGTAATTCTCTCAGTTCCAGGACAGTTACTCCTAAGCTGCCCTCAACCTACTCAGTTGTTAAAACTAATTCTTGGCCAGACTCTCTACTCCCTGTCAACCTTTCAAGTGTTAAAAGCCAAAGGCCAAATCTTAGCACTGTTTCCCAGTACACTGTTCCTGTTGGCTCGTTCAGAACACTCCTCTCTTGGGCTCCTGCTGTGTTTCTCACAGTGCCTATAAACAGAAAGCCTCCTAATTGGAAATAGTTGCTCACTGAGACCAATGGCAGTCTTAACAGAGACACGAGGCCAGAGACCTGACCCTGCAACAAGCCAGAAGCAGACTGGCCTTTTCTCTATCATGAAAAATCCCAGTGGGCCACCGCTATGAGCCTCGCCCAAACAAGAACTGCACACCTGGCTTTACCCTGCAATGAGGAGCACAGACATAGTGGAGCCCAGCTTGGCCCGTAAGGAAAGCAAAGATGCAGTGGCACCTGGCTTAGGCATGATGCAGCCAGTGAGGAGCATGGATGTCTTTGCAGTTCTCCATCAAGTGAGGGGGCGTGGCTCTTTTCCAGGGCTGCTTTAGCTTCACAGCCTACCCCTGCAACAAGCCCAAATGTCAGCTCTGTCCTCATATCCTCTCAAGCAACTATAGTTGCTAGGCATGGCCTGACTGGGTAGTAGGAACACGGGAAACACTGTGACTGTGTGATGTTACTTCCAGGCAAGACTCTTTTTGTAGCAGGAACTCCTTTGCATATTAGGTGACACACCCCTAATGCAGCCAGTCCTCCAAGAACTTACTGAGCTCTTCTTACAGGGGCTACTGTAAACTCTTGGAGGATTGGCTACATTAGGGGTGTGTCACCTAATATGCAAAGGAGTTCCTGCTACAAAAGAGCTCTGCTTCCAGGTAAACCTGGAAGTGATGTCATGCCTCTCTGGGAATTGCTGGAAATTCTATGGTAAAACCTAAGAGAACTGACATCACTTCCGGGTATACCAGTGCAGACCAAATCTTGAATGTTACTGTATTCACAGCTGGATGGTCATTTCTTTGTATTTTTTTTCCCTTCTGGTGCTGCTCAGAGTGGCAGCAGGAAACAGGAGCTGGGCATGGGGGAATCCCACCCCCAACAGGGTCTTGGAAGCCCTAAAAGCAGCACAGGTTTTAACAGTATCATATAGAATGTGCTGATCTTGTGCGTGTGTGTATGCCCATGCCTGTAAGTCATGGTGACCTCTGGTGACTCCTAATGGAGCATGGAAGATGTTCAGAGAAGTGGCTTGATAGCCTGCCTCTGTCTCCTGACTCCGGTGTTCTTTGGAGAACTCCCATCCCAATATTTGTCAGGGCTGGCCCTGCTTAATTTCTGAGATCTGATGAGACTGGGTTTGCCTGAGCTATCCAGGTCAGGGCAGCATGCTGATCTTTGACTGGAATCATTAATTATTTAATTCACTATCAGATATACCATCAGGATCTCAGTCTTCCGATCATCCTCCAATATAGTATATGCAGTCATCTGTCAACAATACCCTTCTCCAGTTTATACAGGACAAACAGCTATGCCTCCACGCAGAGTTATAAATGGAGACAAAATTGTCTCATGAAAACTACCAATATTCAGAAATCTGTGGATGAATGTTTCAGTCTCCCAGGAAGATGCAATTGTTCTGAAAGTCACGATTCTTAAACAAAGGAGATACCAAGGGAGATTCCAGCATGAAATTCTTTAATTTATAATTTGTCTGTAGGTGTGATTGTATTAACTTGAGCTCCGTGGCACTGACTACAGGTCACAAAATGGCGTCTCAGTGGGTGGAAAATTACAATGTTTCAGAGAAGGTCTGCAGTGCTCAAGTGGGGAAACCTTGCCTCTGCTGTTTTCCTAAAGTGAATCACCACTACCGCCCCCATTCTGTAACCTGTCCTGCAGAGGAAAAATATAGTTACTTCTGTTTTTCATGGAAGAGGCAAATAGCAGCTTTGATGCCAGAGGAAAGAGTCAATAGCCTACTCCTTTCCCATCCAGAACAATATGTGCAGAGGTAGATGGGAAGGGGTGTTGTTGCTTGCATTTCCCCATCCAGAGCAGAGATGCACACATCTGTGTGCTTCCTTCTCCTTCACATGAAATAGGAGAGAAGCTGCTCTGGTAGCTTTACAGTGAAGGATAAAGTACAGCTGCATCAAAGGAGGGGTACAGAGCAACTCTCAATTACTTGGAGTCTGTCTGATCACTACTGAGTGACCTTCTGCCCACCCCTCTTACAGTAGGTTTCCAATTAGCTTTCTCAGGTAAGGCCCTGCTGGAGAAAGTAGCTGTGTCCAAGGAGTCAGCTGTTAATACATCCAAGTGATTGTGATTCCAGGAGTAGCTGTACTGCCCCATGGGGTAAATCACTAAGAATAATTTTACTTATGTACAGAACTTAATAATAAATCATATACAAACTAATAAAATTCTCACAGTCATGTCCATATGATCACTGAGTATGTTTGTTCTGATAATTCACAGGTTCCGATTGTTTGAAACTCTAGTTCCTATGAAGAGACTGACAAAGTCATGTCCATTGTGAAGTATTCGGATGGTGTGCAAAACATTCACAAACTCCAAATTCTCACGAAATCCAGTTGTCAATTGTTCGCAAGAACTGGCTAATAGGTGGCCAGCTTGAGACCCATTTCAAAGCCACCCTTTCTCAAAGTCGGAACTGCTTCAGAATGCCACTTTTCTCATTTACATTATGTTTCGTCAAAGAATCATAATTTCAACCCCATGAAAACTGGCACAAGCCTTACTTCCTTATTGCAATCTACTATAATCTTTGAAAGATCTCTGAAAAAACACTACACTTGCATTGATTCTCCCCTGAAAGCATACTTGCTGTTGATTTAGGAGAAAAGGATTCTCTTTGCAAGAACAGACGAGAGCATTGTGCAGGTTATTGAAAATGCTGGCCAGATCTTGGATGTTATTGTATTCACAGATCCATCACAAGCCTCAAAATATGTGAACAGAATGATGTATATAAAATAAACAATGGAGCCCTGCAAATGAGCTTGGAAGAAAAATCTTGTTCTGAGCCAGGAAAATGTAGAGCAAACAAGAAATGAGAGTCCTTCACCCACTGGATATAGTTTCTTTTAATTAAGTGTAATGATGGAGTGTAGGTTCTTAAAGGTCATTTCCATCATCAGCAATATATGCTGTCTGTTGACAAATGAATGTTTTCTGCATTTTTTCCATTTCTTCAGCTTAGCAGCTCGCAGTCATCTTAAGAAAAATATTGCTACAAAACACTTAACAGCCATTGCTCCACCATAGGCAAACATCTGATATCGCCAATCTATGCTGTAGATGAATTCCTTTTTTGTCTCCTTAAATGTTTGCTCAATACATAAAGCTCTGTTTGAGTTCTTTTACTGTCAGATTTCTCTGCATAAGACAGAGTAAGTTCTGTTCATCTAGAAAGATGCAAATAGTATATGTATGGGTATGTTCTAAAACATCTGAATGTCTAACAAAATATAGTATGTGTTGTATATGTTGTGCCACTAAGTTGCCTCTGACTTATGGTGACCCTATGAGTTAACGATCTTCAAAACAGCCTTGCTCAGAACTTGCAAACTGAGAGCTGTGGCTTCCTTGATTGAGTCAGTCCATCTCCTGTTGGGTCTTCCTCTTTTCCTGCTGCCTTCAACTTTTCATAGCAGTATTGTCTTTTCTAGTGAGTCCTGTCTTCTCATAATGTGACCAAAGTACGATAACTTCAGTTTAGTCATTTTAACTTCTAGGGGAGTGTTCAGGCTTGAATTGGTCTAGAACCCATCTATTTGTCTTTTGGGCAGTCCACATTATCTGCAACACTCTTCTCCAACACCACATTTCAAATTAGTCAACTTTCTTCCCGTCAGTTTTCTTCATTGGCCAGCTTTCACACCCGATAAAATGGCATGAATTAACTTGATCTTGGTCGCCAGCAACACATTTGACTGCAGACCACACTCAATGGTTGTAATCATTCAAATGTTCCGAGATGTTAGAGAAGTGATTACTGTTTACACACTTTTATGTTAGCATGAGTTTACTCATGGAAGGTTGGTGAATTTGAAATTTTGAATCACTCAGATTTACCTCCTGGAGTTCTAACTGTATGTTGACTAATAAATAGTCATTATACAAAAAGCAAGTAGGAATTAAGAAAACAGAGCTGTTGTGACATAATACCCTCTTAGGCTTGCTTCAGTTGTTCATGGGAACCAAGCCAGCTTGAAAAACAGGAAATGTGCAGTATGATATGTTTCTGCAGACTTGTTTGCTTGAAGTTTTGGAAATTTCGTATGAGTGTCAAGGTTGTGCAAAGCTTACGGAGAAACTTAGTAAAAAATGGTCACGTTGACAGACTCAGGTCTTTGGAGAGGTTACCTTAACCATGGGATGAGAATAGTAGAACTTTTTGGCCCATGAGCCTGCGAGGCAGGGCTCTGTGAAGCAGACAGGTCAAGGGCCTCACTGGGGCCACCCACTTAAAAGGAAATGACAAACAGCTGTTTTAAGCCTGTGCAACCTCCTGGCCAAAGGCTCTGCTGTGGTTGCTGCTCATTGTATCACAGATAATGAAAAATAAGTCAACCATCACTGAAGCTTTGTAGAAATGTTTGGGTTTCCTTCAAAGCAACTTAGGTGTTTTTTTTTAAGTTCCTTGGACTTGTTTAGTGAGGTTGGACACTAAATAATTAGGCCTTGTCATCTGAGGTTGGTTAGGTCCTAGTAAGGGATGGTAGAAATAGTACAGTTTCCTATCACATTGGCAGAGGTGCTTGGAAAACATCCTGAGGCAGCTACCTCTTTTCCCTGAACCCCCACTAGCAATTAGATGGATTCATGAATGATATGTTCATCAATGACTACTAGCCATTATAGTTTAAGAGAATCTCCAATCCAGAGGCAGTAAATCTGGGAATACCAGAGCTAGGAGTCAACACTGGGGAAGTTCTTGGCTTCTAACTGGATGGCTGGAAGGTGAAATGGCATGATGGACTAGCTGGACTATTTGTTCAATCCAGCAGGAATAATCTTATGTTCTTAAGGATAAAGGGATAAATCTCATTGGCTGTGTGCTAGGCAGTGGGGTTTTAGGAGGGAGATCCCTTGGTACTGAGAAGCAATGGATCCCCTTTTATGCTAGTCCATATGTCACAGGATGAGGGGGTTCATCTATGACCCATTGGTAAGTAGGGGGTTTATGCAAATGTTTGTCTATAAGGATCTAGGCCAATGTAGTGTTTCCCCAGGATCATGTAGTTTTTTTACACCCAGAACTCTTTGGGTTTTATGCAAAGCTACAAGCAGGATGCAGAGGTATCTGAGCATGATTGATGCTGCATAGGATTAGACAGGAGAACACTTCCACTGTCTTCTCCTGGCAGCTTTGGCAGCTACCTGCTTGTCAAATCCTAGGTGTTTGTGTGACCTCCCCATTTCAAGGTTGGCCCTTTCTTAACAGCAAAAGGGTGTGTGTGTTCCTTCATCACATCATACAGCAGGTCATACGCTGAGTTTTGTATACTGTGTATATTAGGATAATGATGATCTGGGTGAGGGAGATCTGGGTGACTCCATTGTCATGGGCAGATTATGATCCGGCTGGGTTTAGATTGAAGGGTGCACAGAGCCAGAAGGACTGTCATAAGGTGTGTGCCAAGTTGATGTGGGTGAAGTGTTTTGAACACCTCACAGAAATGGTACATAAAGACCTGGACTATTATATTGTGTAATGCTTTCAGCATTACCAAAAGCAAGAATGATCAAATAACTCAGCAATCTGTTTCATAGTGCTGTTTTAGGGTTCCATTTTCTGTTCTGAAAATATGAAAAATATCTCTTCAATGTTCATTTGTATTCTCCAAGTATAAATTTCTGTCTGTAAGAATCTTTCTCTCTTGGCTGAGGCCCACAACTGTATATATGTAAATGTTTACTCAAAAGAATGTAACAGGATCTATTCTCTCTCCAGCAAGGAGAACCAGGATGTATTTGTGCATTCCACTTTTGATTGTCAGTGGCCTTAGGGCCTCTCTGTATGCTAAAATGATTTCACAAGAGTTGCACTTGGTTCTGTCTTTGTTGAAAATAATCCAAACGTGAGATACCTTGATTTTAGGATGTGTATGTTTACAAAGGTATCACAATTCCTTAGTGCTGAGATGATCATTGTGCCCTGTGTGAGGGGAAACAAAGGGAACATGATTACTGTACTGTCTTCCATGTGGTCAATATATCTAATTATCAATGTGGCCAGTTCTGTAGATACTTGAAACTAGAGACTGGAGCCATGAACAGATGACAGATCTTTCTATAAGCCTGAAAAAATGCCCCAGGTTTGCAGAAAAATCTGAAATCTAAAAAGGAAAATATCCTGGGGAGCTAACTCCCCTTCAATAATTGAAGCAGCACCTTTAGCTTTAAAAAAACGAATGCTTTCATTGGTTATTGTTAGGTAACTACAACAATATTGCCAAGCCTTCCAGCCTTGGTTTCTGTCAGTTAAAAGGTGGGGGGAAAGGCTGCTTTGGACTTTGAGAGAGGACTCATCAGGGCCAGGCCCACCAACAGCCATGGGCAACTTGCTACCATGCGACTTGATTGAATCACCCAGGCCTGATTGCTTGCTACTGTTCAACAGCAGACACCCCATGAAAGCCAGTGTGGGTCTTATATTAGAGTCTGAATTACCATACAGCTGTGGAAGCTCTCGGGGTGACCTTGAGCCAGTCACACATTCTCAGCTTAATTTACCTCACTGAGTGATTGTGTGGATAAAATGGAGAAGAGAATGATATAAGTTGCTTTGGGTCACCATTGTGGAGAAAGATAGGGTACAAATGAAGTAAATAAGTAACAAATGTAGGTGAAGATGAGTGGCAGATAAATAGTAAGTTTGTGGGCAGGAAGGAAAGAAAGAAGCAGGGGAAGGTGAGGATATGGGGTTGGCAGGAGGAAGTAAAGAGGAGACAATACGGGGAAGGTGATACAGAGTGTAAAGTACTGGGTTCGCTGCATGGATACTCGGACTACGATATGCGTTCAGACACCTTTATTGTACTTCACATAACACACACAACAACCCCAGCCCTGCAAGGGCCAACTTTATACACCCCACCCGGCACACCCATAGTCCCATTGGTGGGTTTGAAATTTCCTGCCAAGGTCTAATTGGTGGACTCGAGGTGGACTAGGATCTTAGGTCCTATTGTCTTTTTGTACCAAGCTTTTAGACTTAGGTGGCAGACCCCTAGTGGCGGTCCATGTACACAACACAGGGGGAAATAAGGTACCTACTAAGAGTCCTTGTGGGTTTCCCACCTGCACCTGGGCCTGTACCTGTGACCAGCAACCCTCAATTGGGCCATATATCAGTACAGATTTCTCCTCTTCCTCTCCTGTTAGATCAGAGGTTCCCAAACTTATTTGGCCCATCTCCCCCTTTTCAGAAAAAAAATTGCTCAGTGCCCCCCTGGAAATCTACCTTCAAGAAGTGGACAAAAAGATACAGTTTGTGGATCTGCACCTGGATTGTTCCAGCACCCCCCAGGGGGTGGTATTACCCACTTTGGGAACCAGTGAGTGCAGGTCCCCATCTGCTCACCTGCCCAGTGATGACCACTAGGAGGAGCAGTTTCCAACTGAAAGAGAGTGCAGGTGAGTGAGTGGAGGCTGCTGCTCCTAGTAGCAGCGGCTGCTTGATCACCTGGGCAGGTGAGGCAAAAGAGTGGCGAGCAGGTGTCCAGCTGCCATTGGCTTGCCTGCTTTCTCTCTGTGTCAGGGCTGTGTCTGGACAGCATCTTGCTGAGAGAACCCAAGACCTGAAATGAGACCTCATCTTAAGGAAATAGGTAAGAGGACCAACTTATGTTCTAAAACCATGGGAAGGAGCTCTTGATCTTCTTCGGCAATCTGGGCAGAATAAGTGATTGGCAACCTCTGTTTCCTTTGTGAAGAGAGATCATGAACAACCCAGTTCTTCTGGTTGTTGTGAGCAAAGATTACAGATTGTATAGTGCTTTGTACAGTGACTTAGTATAGTGGATGGTCCAGTCTGCATCCTAAACAGCAGATGACAGAGAGCTGGAACAGACTGATTTTTTTAAATGAAAGTTTGTAAAAGATTAGTATAGTGATGTGTGTGTGTTTGCACAATAGTGTGCCCTTTAAGAGACTGCAAGCAACACCATGAGATATGAACTTGTGCGCTCATTTTGTTTGATTTGTTGGAGCAGAAGAACACATCTTCCTAGAAATGTAAACTGTCTGACAAATAAGTTGTGGCCCTCTTGCTATGTGTTGATACCATGGTATCCTTCCTGAGGCCCACTCTTACAGAGACAGAGGAACACTTGTTGGGGCTGCTTACTTTCCACTTTGTTTGGAATACAATGGAATAGTAACACAGCCCCTTTTGCCGTCTGCACGTGGGTCTACTCTTGTTTTGTTATCTTTTGATAATGCTGAGGCCAGCTCTTAACCACATCCACTGACACTCCATTCTAAAGGAGATGCTGGCTTTGGTCCTAGATTTGCATCGCAATCGTAATGAATCTTCTAAGCACAATGAAGTAAAATGGGCTTAGAAGGATCGTTTAGCTCTGCTTGGGATGGCACTGTTACCCTCCTTTACCTCCTTCTAGCATGCAGCCGCTCATAGAAAGCACAGGCTTTTAAGTCTTTCCTTCATTGACATGTGCTATCTTTCATGTATTTGAATAGTTTATATTTGCCTGTTGGTGAACCAGCTCTTCCCAGCCTCAGAGTTTACAATGAAGATAAAGTTTCATAGGGGTGTGCATGCGCGCACACACACTTGTTTAGTTTCTGCTGAGTTGCTGACATATCTGACTTGTTTCTGAAAATGAATTTTTTAATTTATGGGCTCCTGAATGGAAAACGTGCCAAATGAAACTTAAACAACATATATCACATTTGGTGGTATAAACAACTTCACCGTGTCCTTTTTTGCAAATGGTACAGGCAAGAAAAACAGCATAAAATTCTGCTCCAAATTAGGAACATGGGGCTGGATTGAACAATTTCACAAATGAAATACCTTTGCAGAACATTTTGCTTCAGCTCCCTGAGCCTCTTGAAAAACCACTACTGAGGATCAAAAGTAGGGATGGGCACGAACCAGCTCACAAACTAAAGTGCTTTCTGGGGAAATGGCAGGCAGCAATTTCTCCAGAAAGCACTCTCCTGGGGTACCTTGTTTTTTGGGGGGTGCAACTCGGACCCCGTAAATCTAATCTTCACCAAACTTGGAGGGCAGGCTGAGGAGAGTCAACCAGAGATCCTCCTGCAAGCTTAGTGTCTCTAGCGTGTTGGTGTGCTGTTCTACTGTGCCACAAACCTCACAAACTGAACAGATTCGTTTGGCCCCTAAAAGTTTGATAGTTCGTGGTTCACAAACTGGGCACACCACAAACCAAACCACATTTTCCTGGTTTGTGCTCACCTCTAATCAGAAGACCATCCCGAACACTATGCACTGCAACAGGGACACCAAATGTACCTATAAGACCATAAACAAAGCCTGCTGGATCAGACCAGTGGTCCATCTAGTCCAACATTCTGTTTCACACAGCAGCTAACCAGTTGCCCTAGAGGGTCAAGCAAGACATAGAGCCTGAGGCCCTCATTTGCTGCTGCCTTCTAGCTAGCTTTGCCAACTCCAGGTGGTGAAAGTACTAGAGATTTGTGCATGGAACCTGGGGAGGATAGATTTGGGGAAGAGAAGGTATAATGCCATAGAGCCCATCCTCCAAAAGAGGATGAAGTGATCTCTGTAGTCTGGAGATCAGTTGTAATACTGTGAGATCCTTAAGTCCCACCTGTGGATTGACAACCCTCTCCCAGCACTGGTATTCAGAAGTTTGCTGCCTTTGTATATGTAGGCTACTATAGTCGCCACGACTAGTAGCAATTGATGGACCTCTCCAAGAATCTGTCTAACCACCTTCTAAAGATGTCCTTGCTTGCTGCTTAGTTTTTCAGATATGTCTTCTTCACTTCTTCAGGCAGTCTTCTTCAGCTTGTTCAGTCTGAGGATTCTTGGAAGTTTGAAACCTGTCACCTGCTTGTCCTTCCTGGCTGCTTAAATCTGCTAGGGGAGGGGGGTTGGCTGGTTCCAGGAGATAGTAAATGCCTTTCTGAGAGAGGGGTTGGTTGCCCTTGCTTTGAGGCAGACAGTGGTGCACCTGCCCCTAAAGCAGCCTACTCTGGACCCAGAAGAGTTGAGTAACTACTGTGAGCAAGGTGATTGAACAAGTGGTAGCTGGGCAACTTCAGGGGTTCCTGAATAAAGCAAATGGTTTGAATCCATTGCACTCTGGTTCCAGGCCTTCCACCCGCAAATTAAATCTTTTTTGTTTGGTTGGGTTTCCCTCACTAACTCTTATTAACCCTCCTCCCTGTTTGTGTGTGTTTTAATGTGTTTATATTTTTATGTTTTTATATAACATTTTAAATACTTATTTTAAATATTTAATATACTTTTGAGAGATTTTATCTTTTTAACATTTTAATGTTTACCACTTTAGGAACCCTGAATTGTTTGATGTTAAGGTAACTGGTCTGTAATTTCCTGGATCTCTGCTGGATTGCTAGGTCCCCCCAGCCACTAGCAGGGATGGGGAGGTAGAGTTGCTAGATCCAGGTTGGAAAACTTTTGGAGATTTGGGGGTGGAACCTGGAGAGAACAGGGACTTCAGTGGGGTACAATGCCATAGAGCCCACCATCCAAAGCATCCATTTTCTCCAGGGGAACTGATCTCTATAGTCTGAAGATGAGCTGTAATTCCAGGGGGTCCCCAGGTCCCACCTGGAGGCTAGCATCTTTAGGTGACATTTTCCATTTTCCAGACATCTAGCATGGAGGCTGATTTTAGCAGTGTTGCATATACATGTTAGTAGATCAGCAATTTCACATTTGAGTTCTTTAAGAATCCTTGGGTGTATGCTGTTTGGACTTGCAAACTTATTAGTATTCAATTTACCTTGTAGTCCTAGAACTTCATCTCTTCTCACTACAGTTTGGCTCAGATCTTCAAACACCCTTCCCCCAAACACTGGTTCTGGCATGTGTATGTGCCCCACATTATCCACAGGAAAAATAGAAAGAATTAATTCAGTTTCTGGGCCATCTGTCCGTCTTCCTTAAGCAAGCCCTTTATCTCTGTCATCCATAAGCCTGAAACTTAACTGATTTCCTGATAACATTTTTGTCTTGTTTGTCTTAATGTTTTTGGTCATCCATTCTTCAGATTCTCTGTTTTCCTCGTGTTGTTGTCAGCTTGTGCTTGTATTGCCAGAACTGTTCACTTTTTAAAAGAAGCCCTTTTACCTTTTATGGGTTCCTTGACTTGAGTTGGTAACCATGCATGCATCCTGTTAGACTTGGTGGTACCTTTCCTGATTTGAGGTATGCATTCTATCTCAGTCTTATTTAGAGGAGTTTTAAATAGTTTCCAGGCGTCTGGGAATGATATGACTGTCTTAATTCTCTCTCTTAGTTCCTTCTGACTAGACACATCATTTTAGTGGATCTTTTGAAATCAGAAGTGATTGTTTTGAACTTTGGGGGCAACTTCCTGTTGAACTGAATGCTGAACTTAATAGCGTTTTGATCACAGTTCCCAGTTGGTGCAACAACATTTACATCTTGCACCAGGTCTCAAGGCCCACTCAAAACTAAGTCCAGAGCTCCTGCACTTCTAGTGGGCTCTGTGAGCAGCTGCTTCCAAAGCAGAGTCATTTATGATTCCTAGAAAGCTTGTTTTGGTGGCATGACTTGAACACATATTTGACCAATCAATCTGAGGGCGGTTGAAGTCACCCAATATTACATCCCACCCACCTCTTTGGTCACCTACCTTATTTCTCCTCCATCTTGAAATCTGACTTCTGGGCTTGATCAGGAGGGTGACAGTACACCTCCACTTTTAAGTAACCCTTAGGGTCCAGTATTTCTACTTACAACAATTCTGTGAGGGAGTTTATTTCCTTAATGTTTCCTGGCTTAGCTTCCAGATGGAGAACTGACAAAAAACATGAACAGAGGAAGCTATATGAAGATGGAGGGGGACGTATACAAATTTGAATGGGTGATTTTTTAATGAGTCCTAATATCAGAAGGAATACGGGCCCCTCTGATGACCTGAAGTACATAATGAGTGTTACCCCACTAGCTTGCAATTAATCAAGGTGCCCCAAAATACTTGGCAATGAATCTGTTCTAAGCACTTCATGGAGCCGTTGTCATGCTCTGACACAAGAAAAAGTGTACATGCGCATAAAATTGGAAAAAGTGCAGAGAAGGGCAACTAGAATGATAAAAGGGTTGGAACACCTTCCCTATGAAGAAAGGTTAAAATGCTTGGGGCTCTTTAGCTTGGAGAAACGACGGCTGAGGGGTGACATGATCGAGGTTTATAAGATTATGAATGGGATTGAGCAGGTTGAGAAAGAAGTACTTTTCTCCCTTTCTCACAATACAAGAACTCGTGGGTACTCCATGAAATTGCTGAGCAGTCGGGTTAGAACAGATAAAAGGAAATACTTCTTCACCCAAAGAGTGATTAACATATGGAATTCACTGCCACAGGAGGTCGTGGCAGCTGCAAGCATGGACAGTTTCAAGAGGAAATTAGATAAACATATGGAGCAGAAGTCTACCAGTGGCTATTAGCCACAGGGTATAGAATGAGTACTCTCAGTCTGGGGCAGGTGATGCACTCTATTCTTGGTGCTGGAGGGGGCAGCAGTGGGAGGGCTTCTGGTGCCCTGGCCCCACTGCTGGACCTCCTGATGGCACCTGGTATATTTTGGCCACTGTGTGACAGAGTGTTGGACTAGATGGGCCATTGGCCTGATTCAACATTGGCTTCTCTTATGTTCTTATGTAAATATGGATATTGTGAGTAGACTCCTTTTCAATGTTTTTTTTCCATTAAGAAGAAAGAGGAGCAAGAGTGACCGAACCTTTCGCTCCTTTCTTCCCTATGTTGCCAAGGGGCCTGAAAGGAGACCGAGCTCTGCTTTATCTCACACACTGATGAAGAGCTCTTCTGTAAGATTGCAAGGAAGCGAGGCCCCTCGCCTTCAGGGAGTATTGCACTGAAATTTCTGTTCATAACGTGAACTGAATATTTCCAGATTGTTCTTAGATTATGTCCTGGATTTATTTCCGTGGCGCTTCCATTTAACTCAAGTCAAACCTATTCAAGGTTTAGACAGACTGGGAACAACAGAGCAGACGTCAGAGTTTGGTTTTCAAGTCTGATAAAAGACAGGAAGGATTTTACTTCCTTTTGGATACAGCACAGGATGTTCCTCATTTCAAATAATGTGTGGGCTTCTAGTAATTAAAACTGGGTTGTACTTTCCAACCTCAAGTTTTATTTTGTTAACAATATGAAAAGTCTGTTTGCTGGGGCGGGGGGCACATAATGTTATGTATGTTTTATACAGAAAGGCAGTGCTCTGCAGTGGTTAGACTGTTGGGCTATGATGTAGGAGGCCAGGTTTGTATACTCAGTCTTCTGTAAGAGCTCATTAGATGACTTTAGGTCAGTTACACTCTGTGAGCCAAGCTGACTATATAGTGTTGCTGTGAGGATGAAACAGAGGAAGGGAGATTCGTGTACACTACCATGAGCTCCTTGAAGAAAAGATGGATAAAAATGGATGCATACAAACATTTGATGATACCTAAGTGAATAGCCCAGGCTAGCTCAATTGTGCCAGTTCTCACTAGCTAAGCAGGGTCAGTCCTAGTCAGTATTTGGATGGGAGACCACCAAGGAATACCAGGGTCACTACACAGAAGGAGGCAATGGCAAAGTACCTCTGTTTGTCTCTTGCTTTGGAAACCCTGTGAGGTCACTGTAAGTCAACTGTGATGTGATAGTTTTTTTTTTTTTTTAAGTGAATCTTAATTTTTTTACCATTGCTGATTGGGTTGAATCTGCTGTTGTGCAGTAACTACTAGCTTTGAGCTATAGAAAAGCTGTGTATAAATGCTTTTTTTTGCTATTGAATGTACTTTACTTCATTTATGCTTCCCAGTGGGAACCCAGAGTTGTTTACATCTTTCAGCTGTCCTCCATTTTATCCTTGTGACAATCCTGTGAGGTAAGTTAGGCTGAGAGTGTGTGACTGACCCAAGGTCATCCAGCATGTGTTCATGGCAAAGTAGGGATTTGAACCTGGGTCTCCCACATCCTAGTTCAGCAGTCTAACTACTGCATGATACCTGGCTCTCTATGCCTTTACCCAGTAAATAGTTAGAAATTCTCACTTATGGAATCTGACTTCATATGTGCCTTTGTCTCTGAGTTCCTAGTATGATTACTAGACAGTAGCCATATGTGAGTAGAATGAATGGGTATGCAATTATAGAAGCAGGGTCTGCCTCCAGCTTGCAGATATTCATTGAAACTTAGGCATAGAGACTATGCAAAGTTGGATCCCTCCTCATGAGCAACTCTGCATACTTATGTTCCATATGTACATTTCAATAAATGTGTGTAGGCCAGGAGCAGAATTTAACGTCATGACCCTGTTCATCATTCCGTTTCTCTATGCCTTATTTCATTCCACTCACGGTGAACCTCTGAAAAGGTGTTGTCACCTTGGAGCAACCCACACTGAACCACTCAAGGATGTGCCCTTCTGTGGAATGCGGGCTTATGATGTCAAAGCTGGTTCTTTCAGCTGTCCATTCAGAGAAGGAAGACTTTCATGTTAAGTAGGACTGGAGTTATATTTTGTAAGGAGATCATTGTGTGCTTTTCAAATGAAATGCAGTGGACCTGCTTAATTCACGCTATTACTTTATTTCTTTTAGAGGACTGGTTTGTCTTGAGTTCTGTCCAAGTCCTTGTCATTTGAATGCATACATTTGTCTCGGTTGCTGTTTTCAAACTGACTTTCCAATGACTAGTTGCAGAATATTCCAGAACGTTCATAAGATTGTGATGTTTGCATAGCAGGATCAAGTAGGCTTGCCAACCTCCAGGTGGGACACGGAGATCTCCTGAAATTACAACTGATCTCCAGACTATAGAGATCAGTCCCCTGAAGACAGATGGCTGCTTTGGCGGGTAGACTCTTTGACATTATACCCCACTGAGGTCTCTCCCATCCCCAAGCCCTGCCGTCCCCAGATTTCTAGGAAGTTCCCAACCCAAACCCAGCAACTCTGCAGTCAAGTCACAACAGAACCCAAACTGAAGTGTCAAATATCTTATCAATGTCATAATACTCCTTGCAGAAATAGTTGGCAAAGGACATTTGAATTACAGATGTGAGGAGTTAAATTTCTAGAATCCACCAGAATTTATGTTGCTTTTGATTGTCAGTAGTGCTTGGGGGTTGACTTACATGTTATTAATGAACGGGCTCCTTTTAGTCAGATATGTACAGAGAGTTCCATGCCCAGAACTTATTTGCCAGGTGTGCATGGCCTGAGCATGCTGGAAGAGGCACTTCTTGTACCGTTTTCCTGAACTGGAATAGCTCCTGGGAGTTGCTGTTTGTCCACTGGGGAAATTTATGCGCATGTACATTTCACCATCTGGCCAAAAAGGGCCATTTCTCCCTATTTGCTGGGGTCCTGATCCGAATTGGGCCTGTGTATACATTAGAATTAAGTTTGAGAATCATTATATTGTACACTAGCTTATCTACATAGGTATTGCAATTGTTAGAGCAACAGGGCTGTCCCATATGCCATCTTATCAGACCTGTCTCATTAGGTAGTTTTTGAAAAAACTTTGGTCCTGTGCTTTTTACCTGCATCCAGGTAATCACCACTAAAGACCATATGGGCTGCAATGGGAAGGATGAGGTGGGATGGTGGCTGGTGAGATTTGCCCCAGCAGTGGATGAGTGATCTGGTGCTTTTTCTGATCCTGGGCTTCTAAGTGCTAGAGCATGAGAGAAGGAACCAACCTGCCTGGCAATAGAAAGAGCTGAAGTAAAACAAAGAAGTGCAGTAAATTCAAATCAGCAAGATTGTACTTGTATCCTAACAGGCAGTAAGCCTGACCTGTTGCAGATGTATTACAGGTATCATGAAACCAAAGTAAATATCCTGCAATTGTTAAGCACCTTCTCCCCTCTACTCAGCTCAGAGTGGTTTGCAAATATTGTTTCTTCACTGCTGTGATCACAAGGCATATGCCCTTTCACGAAACTGTATGAGGTGAGAAGATACCAAAAGAATAACAACACCATTCTATACATTCACAAGACCTCTAGGTCACAAGACCAGCTTAACTTGTGGTACAGATTTATTAGTATTAGTGCACATTTAACAGATGGGGCTATTAATTTCTTGCAGGGTTATAAAAGCGTAAAATGAGGAAGCAATGAATAATCCACTTATTTCTAATAAGTAATATGGACTTAATTTAACCGGTTTCTTTTCATTTTACACGGCTGATTCACCACAAGCATGTCTTTATTCTAAGTCCATCTGGCCATATCAACACATCAGCTGAGAACAAGAATGCATCATAAAAATAGAGGTCCTCACCTGTATCTATGTGAGGATTTCTGTTTACAAGTGGAAGCACGATGGGCTTTGCATTGAAAGTAGCTATGTGTATGCCACTATCCAAAAAAGCCATGTAAATGAGGAGGGGATGGTGGTTCAATGGTAGAGAATCTGCTTTGTGTGCAGAAGGTCCCACATTCAATCTCTGGTACCTCCAGTTAAAAGAATCAGGTAGCAGAGGATGTGAAAGTCTCTGCCTGGGACCCTGGAGAGACTATACCAATCAGAGTAGACAATACAGAATTAGATAGGCCAGTCATCTGATTTGTGTGTTATGTGGTTTGCAGTCTTTTGCTTAGGCCAGAAGGATTTAGTTTCTCTCCATGTAGGATTAGTCATCCATGAGACTGTCTTCATATGGCTCTGAGAGTCAGTAAAAGAAGGACTCTGGAGGCGACTTCTGGTTTTTGGTGGCTTGCTCTTGGACATGTCTGATTGACTTTCCGATGGAGATGCGCCAAGCCAAGGAGATCAGGAGGGGTCTTGGCTGGTTCCAGACCCCCCGAGAGTCTCTGTAGGAGGCTCTCAGCCTGGTGAGCCAGGATAAATCTCTCCTGAGGCAACAGCTGAGGGATCGAGGCTTGCCCGTCCCTGAGAGGTCCTGATGCCACAGAGCCAGTATGGTGACCAGAGCCAACCTCCAGATGAGCAGACAAGAAAACAAGCAAAAGTAACCCTGGCAACAATCGAACTCACCTAAACAGTGAGTCAATCAAACCTCTGTATAAGTGAAGAAGTCTTGGTTTGCTAGATCAATCCGAGAAGGAGCGGCAGGCGGGGAAGGGTTGGAGATCCACCTCCCCTCGAAACAGAGCGGTTCGTAAACATTATTGAAAAGAGAAAGAATGGAACTAACAGCACGAGACTCTTTTCGAGGAGCAAACGCTGGAGATCAAGCAGAATTGGGAGGATGTAAACGTGGTTGAATGGGACCAACAATGAATGTGAGTCAGATGTAAATAAACTTTGAAATAAGTGAAACCCCCCCCTACCCCCTCCTATCTTCAAGGCAAGAGAGAGGAGGGATGCCTCCGACTTGTGCAAATAGATAAGCGGAAAAGGGGGGCGGGGAAAAATAAGCGATTGGCTTGTTTTGAGAGACTTACCAGAGCGGATTTAGTCCGGAAGCAATTTTCAGAGGTGGTGAAATAGCGAGTGGCTTAAGTAAACAATACGCCATGTTGGCGGGCGCGGGGAAAAAAAGGAATGAAAGCAAAACCAATGGACGGCCAGAGTCCAAGGCTGGAAGAGGGAGTGGATGTCATGAAACTCCTAGCGGATACCATCAAGCCCATGATGGAACAACTCACTGGTATTAACCAGCAGTTGGTCACACTAAATCAAAACTTTGCAGTACAGCAACTTTGGGCAGAAACAGCCAAAAAGACGGAGCAAACGGTGGAAGTTGTGAAGGAGATGTAAGTCACAAATAAGAATATGAAGAAAAAGATGTAAGAGTTAGTGAATAAGCAGAACTACCAGGAAACTTGTTTGCTGCAATTACAAATGAAAGAAGAAGAAGAGATTGGATTTATACCCCACCCTTCACTTGGAGTCTCAGAGCGGCTTACAAACTCCTTTCCCTTCCCCTCCCCACAACAGACACCCTGTGAGGTAGGTGAGGCTGAGAGAACTCTAACACAAACTGCTCTTTCAGGAACAGCTGTGCCAGAGCTTGTGACTGACCCAAGGTCACATCAGCAGGTGCAAATGGAGGAGTGGGGAATCAAACCCGTTTCTCCCAGATTAGAGTCCGCAAACTTAACCACTACACCAAACTGGCTCTCACTAACATGGTGTAGCTAACATGGTCCTTAGATTCCAGGGAGTTCCTGAATCAGCTAAAGAGGACCTGAAGAAAATACTCAGTGAAATTATCACGCCAGCAACAGGCTTGAAAGTGGAAGAAATTATACATGATATGGAACAGTATACAGGGTGTATTCTAATTACACCAAAAAAAAATAGCGTGCCTGGGGAAATAATGGTCAGATTCTCAAGAAGACAGACCAGAGATGCAATCTTAAAAGCAACATCAGCAACACCACTGAAACTGAGAAATACAATTATCAAGACCTTAAAAGACATTCCATTTGAAATTCGTCAAAAAAGAAAGAACTATAAGGACTTAATTCTTTTTCTCCAAACCAATCAAATTCCATACAGGTGGGCGGTGCCTGAAGGTGTCATCTTTAAAATCAATGACAAGATAGAGAAGATTGACTCCATTTTTAAAACTCTAGGGGTGGTGCTGGGGGTACATTGGACTGTGGCAGGAGATGAAAAATGGAATTAAGAAGAGGAAGAAGAAGAGATTGGATTTATACCTCGCCCTTCACTACCCAAAGGCATCTCAGAGCAGCTTACAAACTCCCTTCCCTTCCCCTCCCCACAACAGACACCCTGTGAGGTAGGTGGGGCTGAGAGAACTTCTGACAGAAACTGTCCTTGAGAGAACAGCTGTGCCAGAGCTTGTGACTGACCCAAGGTCACATCAGCAGGTGCAAGTGGAGGAGTGGGGAATCAAACCCAGTTCTCCCAGATAAGAGTCCACGCACTTAACCACTACACCAAACTGGCTCCGCCATCAAATTGTCTTATGACTTTAGAGAAAGAAAGCCTAGATAAAGGCAGAAGGACTTTGGAAATTGCCTTTATGAAATGAGCTGGAGGGGGTGCTCTGGAATCTCCTCATAACAAGTAACAAATTAATAATTTAGTCGAGATAGACAGGAACTCACAACACGCATTGTCTATTAACACTAAAATACTAACATTTAGCTTAACACGGATATGATCTCCTTCTCTTGGGGTTTTAGTATAGTGTGGGTTTACTTTTCTTTATCCCTAGATGTAGTTCCCTTTCTCTTTTTTTCTTTGTAGTTTTAGTAGTATATACAAAAATCAATAAAACATCCCCTTTGGGGGGGGGGGGCATTTTTTTTTCTTCCTTGTAAACAAATGGCTGGGAGATGGAGGAGAATGGTGGCAGAAAAGAAACTTCCCCCAGGAAGTACTATATCAACAACTCGCACTCAGGTACAGGAAGTGGCTGCAGACTTTCCCAATATGCTCGCAGCAGCATTATGCTCTTTGCTGAAGCAGATGTCAACTATCAACACTAAGCTGGATTCGGTCCAAAATCAGCTTGCGCTTATGGAAAAAAGAGCCAACAAAACAGTCAAAAGAACAACAACTGAGTGCAGATAAAGACGGTGATTCAAGTTTGGAGGAAGGAGAGGAACCCAGTGTGGAAGAATCGGGCAACATTTCAAGTGACTCCAGCATTTTGACCTCAGAGTCTGAGAAAGGAGCAGCAGCACCCAAGACACCAAAAGTGAAGAAGAAGAAGTGCAAGAAATAAATGTTTATTCTGGATTACAAAAAAAATTGAATTTAGCATAACTAAACCCTATTTGACAGAGGTTTGAACTCTCTGTTTTCTTATCTTCTATTGCTACTGCAGGAGTGATTTATGTATCTGTAACCAAACACAAAGTTCTTGTCTTAAGTTAGTGGTAGTGTTTCCCCCTGTACCCTTACCCTTAGGTAGTGGGATGTAAATTATAAAAGCAATAAAAAAAGTTATAAAAAGAAAAAGAAGGACTCTGAACAGTAGGAGTATTTGTGAAGTTGTTATTCCTAGGCTTGCTTCACCCAGGGCCAAATATGGGCATTGGTACAGTTGGGCACCTACCAAGGCCCACAATTTGGCAGGGCCTGTCTTTGACCGAAGGCATAAGATCAGTATCCCTTCCGAGTATGCCAGAAAGTAGTGAAGGAAGAACTTAGAGGTTCCTGCAATTGCTCCAATTCTTTTTTTCTCCTTAAAGATCAGTTGGCACCTATCAGCTGGCACCTTTCCAGAGAGGAAAGAAGTGGCTGCAGTCATAAGAAAGGTGACATTATGGAGTGCCATGGAATACATGTGCCCAAGGGCCCATAAAAGCTCACAGCCGGCCCTGGCTTAGACTATAACTTTTTCCACTGATTCAAACTAATGGTTCCGGAGATCTAACCACAATAGTCTTGTCATGTATTTGCTAAACCAGCAATGCAAATAAGACTGAGGATTAAAGTTCAGGAGAAACAGGAAACACAAATGAAATTAGTTACTTTTTAGCTTAATTATGTACCTAGCTAGCTCCACCATCAATGCTGCATGTCTTCTCATTGCAGAGAACCAACATTTATTCACCTCCCCAGGAGGGGAACATGACACACATATTAAGAAGAAGAGGTTGGATTTATACCCAGCCCTTCACTACCCGAAGGGGTCTCAGAGTGGTTTACAATCTCCTTTCCCATCCCATCCCCACAACAGACACCCTGTGAGGTTGGTGGGGCTGAGAGAGCTCTTTTGAGAACTGCTCATGAGAGAACAGCTGTGAAAGAACTTGTAACTGACCCAAGGTCACACCAGCAGCTGCATGTGGAGGAGCCGGGGAATCAAATCTCCCAGATTAGAGTCCGTGCTCCTAACCACTACACTAAACTGGCTGGATAAATTTCAGAGACGCTGTTTAGAAAAGAAGAGGGAAGAGATTGGATTTATACCCCGCCCTTCACTACCCAAAGGTGTCTCAGAGCAGCTTAACTCCCTTCCCTTCTCCTCCCCACAACAGACACCCTGTGAGGTAGGTGGGGATGAGAGAGCTCTTGACAGAAACTGCTCTTTTTTTTAAGAACAGCTCTTATCAGAACTATGGCTTGCCCAAGGTCATCCAGCCAGGTGCAAGTGGAGGAGTGGGGAATCAAACCCAGTTCTCCCGGATTAGATTCCGCGCACTTAACCACTACACCAAATCGGTGGTTTCATATTCAACACAAATGGGTCCTGTAGAGACCTCAGCCCTTGATTTGCAGTGTTTAGTGTTCATGCCTCTTTGTTTTGCCATACGTCTGTGATTTGGCACCCTTTTGTTTCTCAAACAAACACAGGTTTCATATTCTGCTACATTATACTAGCCTGGAGATATCACTTTCCACATCTTTGATAATCACAGAATTCCTTTTGCCTTGTTCACAGTGAACACGTTGGAAAACAGTTTGTGCATTTGTGGAAACTTACTATTCTAGGATCTCTTCAGATCTTTCCATCTGCCTCTTATACATAGCACAGTTGGAGTCCCACTAATTACAGCAGGATTCTTCATGGGTAGAAGAAAGGAACAGAGAAGGAATCTGTGAGAGAAGCTTCAAATATGCATCCTGCATTTCCATTTCTGAATTAATTGTGTCTACATTTTATCTGCCTTCTTTTCTGGGACTCAAGGGGCCTTCTGTGGAACTTCCAGGAGGTCTCACATCCAATGCTCCTTCTAAGCTAGGGAGCCCTGTGAGCAAAAATTCTACTTTGTGATCTACTGGCATTAAAGTTGTGAGCGAGTGAGCTGGATACTGCATGAAGTAGTTTGCTCTGGAGCCATCTTTCCTGAGCTAAGACAAAAATGTGTGAGCTGGAAGCTAAAAAACTGTGAGCTAGTTCACACTAACTCAGCTTAGAGGAAACAATGCTCACATCTAAGCACTGACCAGATCCTGACCTGCTTAGCTTTCTGCACTCTTTCTGGTTTTGTGCAGTCCAGCTGTACCCTCAAGAACTTTTATGTGCCTTTTTCCAAGGCAAGGGGAGGACAAATGTATTTCCTGTCCCAGCCGATAAGCCACAGCACAGCTTCATCTCAGCCACGCCTATTCCTTGCTCATGTGCATGGTACCTGGGTGCAATGGTAGGATCATCAGAATTAGGACAAGTATAATGACAACGTAGAGGTGCTCCCACCAGCAGGTGCTACCTCTTAGCTAGTTGTCTGGCACAACAAATTTTTTCAGTGGAATATACTTGAATATATTACACATCAGTGTCAGCTTCAGCTATGCTCATTTTTAAGAGAGCTGTTTTCCGTTTATAGTTCGGCAGTTTGAGACCCTAGTGCTGCATGACGGAGTGCGCACCTGTCTCTGGCCCCAGCTCCTGCCAACCTAGCAGTTTGAAAGCAAGAAATTGCAAGTAGATAAATAGGTACCGCTTTCGTGGGAAGGTAACAGTGTGCCATGTGCCTCGGCGTTTAGTTGTGCCCGCCACATGACTATGGAGAAGTCTTAGGACAGTGCTGGCTCTTTGGCTTGGAAATGGAGATGAGCTCTGCCCCTTAGAGTTGGATTCAACTAGCTTTCAAGCAGGGGAAACCTTTACCTTTTACCTTTACCTTTCCTTTTATTCCAGGCAGACCACATTCTCTTTCTATCTCCATATAAATACTGTTTCTGCAGCTGAATGCTCATGAATGATGCCTTTCAGACCAAGACGGAGTAACAACGGATTGGATCCTGTGCTGTTAATACTGACATGCTCACTGATGTACATTCCCTAGCACAAGATTATCCCAATTCAGTGAAAGAGGCTCTTGTATTAGTGGAAGAGAATCTTTGCACCAAGGGAAAGTGTTGCTTTTGGCTGATCTGTGGGATCCATCTTAACACTACACTACTCAGTTATATTGGTAGGGAAAGCTTGGGAAAGCTGGGAGGCCAAAATGTTCCTAGAAAGGGGCAGCCCCCCCCCCCGATAAAGGGCTGCAGACAAAGCTGAAGAGAAAAGGACAGTCTTCTAGTAACTTTGCCAGAGCCTGGGGGGAGGGGGGGCACTCAGCTCAGACCTTCACTGGCAATGGTAACTGATGTCAGTGCACCAGTCGTTTGTTTGTCTGTTTTCCGACATTGCTGCCAGTTTTCAGGAGAGAATAATGGGTACACTCATACCTATTGCTGGTACTGCTGAGCTGAGTAGCCCCTGCAGCAAGCTTGGTAGCACCAGAGACCATTTAGCTTGACTACCTCTAGGGTCACTTTCACTTCCCAGAGCCAGAGCCAGTTTGGTGTAGGTGGTTAAGTGTGCAGACTCTAATCTGGGAGAACTGGGTTTGATTCCCCACTCTTCCACTTGCAGCTGCTGGATGACCTTGAGCAAGCCATAGTTCTGGCACAGCTGTTCTTGAAAAAGAGCAGTTTCTGTCAGAGCTCTCTCAGCCCCATCTACTTCACAGGGTGTCTGTTGTGGGGAGGGGAAGGGAAAGGAGTTTGTAAGCCGCTCTGAGACTCCTTTCGGTAGTGAAGGGTGGGGTATAAATCCAATCTCTTCTCTTCTTCTGCTTGCTGTGCCAGCTGTGACCAGAGCAACAGGGTGAAGCCAGGTGCTGTCATTCTTCTTCTTGCTAGTCACACCATAGGTGTGGATGGAGCTTAGAGCAGAGGGCCAGCAGGATTTTTCATGGTAAAGGGAAAGGCTGAGCCACGCTGAGTGAACATTTATAGGCCTGACATTTACCCATGTGTGGAGGGGAATTACCTGGCCCATACCCAATTTCCCACCCCAAGGAACTGAGAAGCAGAAGAAAATAACCTCCCCGTAGTGACACTCTTGGAATTTCCCTAGGGTCTGTGGTAAAGCCAAGTTAGCCTAGAGTGTCACCTTGAAGTGACATCATGTCATGCCAAACTCTACCCTCCCCAGCCACCAAACCT
This sequence comes from Gekko gecko, assembly GCA_029375565.1. Taxonomy (NCBI): domain Eukaryota; kingdom Metazoa; phylum Chordata; class Lepidosauria; order Squamata; family Gekkonidae; genus Gekko; species Gekko gecko. The sequence continues at coordinate 40,814,741 of JAPDNY010000007.1, read as the reverse complement.
CTGCTGAGGCAGTGCTGGGAAGCCTAAAGGTTTATAATATTAATGAAACAGTGGGATAGCTGTCCTTTGGAACGTTCCTGCTTCTGGTGGGTGCTTTCCTTCTGCAAGGTGAGCTCTTCTGCTAGTGCAAATATCCTTTGAGGCAAGTACCACTATTTGTGGGAAAGTTCCATGGCCTCTAAGTCACTGTCTTCAGTATTTCGGTAACCCAGTGCTTGAGCGTGATGTTATCTGCACAACATACAATGGCCTAATGTACCTTCAAACTTTCTGTGTATTCAAATTTGAGCTGGAACTCTTGAGATGGATCATTTGTTTAGCACATAGGGTGCTGCATTGTGCAAACTTCTTTGCAGCATTGGTAACACTTGCTGGTTCTAATTGTAACTATGGAGCCTTAACATGGCTTTTGTTCCTGTTTAAAGTCCTAATGGCAGTGGCTTTGATTAACAAATGAGTGGCTCGAACAAACATGATGAAAGATGGAACCACATGTAAAGGCAACAGATGGCAAGGTCCATATGGAAAAAAACGACGGTTTCTCCCAGTATATGTTCCTGTTAATATTTTAAGCTTGAAGGGAATTGCTTTTAAAAAAAATCCTTCACAAAAGGATCAAGACAGTGACCTGCATTCTCAGCCCTGGCTGTCTCCTGTTACATTTGGCCAGCATGGACTTCCTTGTCTTATTTTAGGCAAATTTCTATATTGTGGCTTTATAGTCCCAAGGTGCTCTTAGTACTGGAGTGACCAGATTAAAAACTCACTGCCATTCTAGAGGAACATTACGGAGAAGAAATTCTTGCTGTAGTGACTTTGTCCTGCAATTCATGATCTTAGTTTGCCATTGGTGTATCAGTGTTTTTAGGAGTGTGGAGATACTGATAGAGTCAGTGTTTGAAAGCTTGACACTCTTTATAAGGTCAGTTATTTTATTTTATGTTAAGGCCTCTTCAAGGCTCACAAATCCTTGGGCTCTGGGAAGCTCTCCCAGTCCCTAACTGCAAACAAGTTCTGGCTTTCTCATGAACCCCGTCAAACTGGATACTGTTTACATGACTCTAATCCAAAGATAAGATATGATTTAGTGTTGAGGGTTGGGATACCTGCCCATTTAATGCTCCATGCTATACTTGTATCAATATTATGTTGACACTTTACTCAGTGCCCAAAGAGTTGTGAAAGTCCATGTGTTTTGAAAGGAAGAGTTTCCAAGCACTGGATATGCATGAGAGAAGGCAGGGTAAGTCTTCTGTATGTCATGCCTTTACACGGGTGTCTGTTTCTGGGCTACATTTCTATAATATCAGTTGGTCAGAAGGATCGCTTGCTTTTAAACATGTCACAGGTTTTGGCCAGGAACTAGTCTCATACAGATTTATCGTTCTGGGAGGACTGATGCAATACCCACTGACAAAGCCTGTTCATATAATCTTTAAGCTTTTAATGTTTTATGCCTTCAAGGATTAAGGATCAGCTAAAACAAAACAGAAAATAGTACCATAAAAGTAAAAATTATTAAATTGCCCTGGGTTGTATCCAAGCTGTTTTGTTGTCAGTGAAGGATGTATGTGTGGTGTGTGTGACTTTTTGCCATTTCTCTATCCCACTGTAGATTAGGATTGCCAGCTCTGGTTTATGAAAATCCTGCAGATTTGAGGACATTGTCTGGGGGGGAAGGGAGGTTGGAGAAGGGAGAGAGCTCAGTGGGGATGTGGTCTCCCCCCCCCCCCATGTACTGCAGAATCAGCCCTCCAAAGCGGTGAGGAAACTGATCTCTGTAGTATGGAGACCAGTTGGAATAATGGGAGAACTCCAGGCCCCAGGCAGAGGTTGGCTACCCTACTGCAGATCCCCACATAATCCCCAACCTTTTTCCTTGGGTTTGTGTGTGTAAAACTCTAGGGGTGGTGCTGGGGGTACATTGGACTGCAGCAGGAGATGAAAAATGGGATTAAGAAGAGGAAGAAGAGATTGGATTTATACCCCACCCTTCACTACCCAAAGAGAGCCAGTTTGGTGTAGTGGTTAAGTGCGCGGACTCTTATCGGGGAGAACCGGGTTTGATTCCCCACTCCTCCACTTGCACCTGCTGATGTGACCTTGGGTCAGTCACAAGCTCTGGCACAGCTGTTCTCTCAAGGACAGTTTCTGTCAGAAGTTCTCTCAGCCCCACCTACCTCACAGGGTGTCTGTTGTGGGGAGGAAGGAAAAGGAGTTTGTAAGCCGCTCTGAGACGCCTTTGGGCAGTGAAGGGCGGGGTATAAATCCAATCTCTTCTCTTCTTCTTCAAAGGTGTCTCAGAGTGGCTTACAAACTCCTTTCCCTTCCCTTCCCCACAACAGACACCCTGTGAGGTAGGTGGGGCTGAGAGAGCTCTTGACAGAAACTGCTCTTTTTCAAGAACAGCTCTTATCAGAACTACGGCTTGCCCAAGGTCATCCAGCCAGGTGCAAGTGGAGGAGTGGGGAATCAAATCCGGTTCTCCCAGATTAGAGTCTGCGCACGTAACCACCACACCAAAGAACACACACACACGTAGACATGCATGCATATATGTATTTCAGCAATTGTTTGCATCATTTGTTTCAGCCACCAAGGAACACTTCAGAAATGTTTTCTGGTTGTTAAAATCTTTATTCTAAACATGTGGTAAGACTCTGTCACAACAGTTCTGGAAATGATGTGTAGCATACATAAACACCAGCAGCCTGAATAGTCCTCCTGACTTGCCCAATCCTGCCAGAGTTTAGAAGCTAAGCAGGGTCAGACCTGTTTAATACTTGAATGGCAGACCACCGGGGAAGGCTGGGGTTGCTATGGAGAGGGAGGCCATGGGAAGCCACCTCTGCTTGTTTCTTGCCTTGAAACCCCCATGGTCCTGGGGTTTCCATGAGTCGGTTGCCACTTGACGGCGCACCATTATTATTATAATAGATAAAACCAATTGCATATTGACTTGGACAAACTCTGCTGTAAGACATGCTACTTTGTAGGATGCAGCTATTAATATTTCAGGATTATCAAACATATCCCCCCCCCCAGTTTCTTCTTTTAATGAGCCCCTGGTGGTGCTTCTTGGCCTTTATTCTGCTTGTGAGAAAAAGTGACCATGAGTGTGGACTCCTCTTTAGATAGGAATGATGCCCTCTGTGAACATTATCAGAGTAGGTTCTATTAGATCCCTTCTGAGGTTGGCTCTGTCTGCTATGTCACCCTTTGAAAAATGGTGACATGTCTTAATGAAAATGCACTCTCTGTAGCAGGGTTGTCAGCATCTCCTGGAATTACCACTGATCTCCAGATGATGGGGTTTAGTTCCCCTGGAGAAAATGGCTGCTTTGGAGGTTGGACTCTATAGCATTATACTCTGCTATACTCTCTGCAGCATTATACTCTCAACCAAGAGTTGGCAACTGTAAAATGCACTTACTACTTTGCAACAAAATAACCCCACAGCTTAAATCAGCCACAAAGGTGTTGATCCTGCACAGGTTTTCTGCTAATGGTGGCTTGCTCTTCTCGTGGAAGAGTTGCTTCTGCAGGAAGAAGAAAAGATTGGATTTATACCCCACCCTTCACTTGGAGTCTCAGAGCAGCTTACAAACTCCTTTCCCTTCCCCTCCCCTCCTCACAACAGACACCCTGTGAGGTAGGTGGGGCTTAGAGAGCTCTCTTGAGAACTGCTCTTTCAAGAACACCCCTGACAGAACTATGGCTTGCCCAAGGTCATCCAGCAGCTGCAAGTGGAGGAGTGGGGGATCAAACCTGGTTCTCCCAGATTAGAGTCTGTGCACTTGACCACTTACACCAAACTGGCTCTGGGAAGTGAAAGTGACTCTAGAGGCAGTCAAGCTAAATGGCCTCTAGTGCTACCAAGCTTGCTGCAGGGGCTACTCAGCTCAGCAGTACCAGCAATAGGTATGAGTGTACCCATTATTCTCCCCTGAAAACTGGCAGCAGTGTAGGAAAACAGACAAACAAACGACTGGTGCACTGACATCAGTTACCATTGCCAGTGAAGGTCTGAGCTGAGTGCCCCCCCCCCCGGCTCTGGCAAAGTTACCAGAACTTGGTTACGCACCCTCCCGACCACTCAGACTTCCAGTGGTTCACCAGGAAATTTCCCTGTAAGTTACGTGGCCAGCCTATCCCTGTCCTTCTGCTGGCGCGAGTTTCCTGGCACCAGAAGAAAGTGTTGCTATTAGTGGAAAAGTTCTACAAGATACAACCCAAGGAAGTCTCATAACCTCTTAACAACAAATTTATTGTGGCAAGTCCCTCATTGTTTAGAGCTCATTTCATCTCATGCGTGAAAGATTATCTTTGGTTGGCAGATGTATAGATACATCAGATAAAGAAAATAAATTGTAAGCAGCAGGGTCAAAAGGCAATGAAATGCTATATGTATGATCTGTGATATTTCTATGCAAGTCTTAGTTGTGTGTAAGATAAGAACAATGACAATTTACAAGAACATTAATTAAAGCTAATCTTCCTTGATGGGGCACTTGTAGCTGGGCCAGGAATGCATTGGTTTTATTGAGGCCTCAAGCAGGAATGCCAGGCTTCCAATGCTTGCTAGAATCTCTCTTTGTAAGTTCTTTTCTTGAATGATAATGACTTTTAGGTGAGCAACATACAGTACGAAGTTAAACCTTTTTAAGCCTCTTGACTTCAATGGACTTAGAAGAGTGTAACTCTTCCTAGGATTTCATTAGCAAACTGAATATTCTCCCACTGCCTTTTTTGATAATGGGTTTGTACCCATTTATCCTTCTGTGGTTGTCCTGCAAGACAGCAGAAGAGCATTATTGACAAATGACGGTGTATATAATGCTGGAGAATAGTCAAGTACAGCTTTTATGGATGAGAGACAGACGGGTAAGATATGCTATGACAGTTACAGAATGGAAGACTGAGGTAGCATCCCAGAGATCTGCAGAGTATGGGAAAGATACTTTGCCAGATAGAGAGGATTGTTTACAACCTAAAGAGAAAACATGCTAGCTCTTTGATGGGTTAACCAGCATTCCCTCTAAGCTGAGTTAGTGTGAGCTAGCTCAGTTTTTTAGCCTCCAGCTCATAGATTTTTGTCTTAGCTCAGGAAGGATGGCTCCAGAGCAGCCAAATCGCTCACTCACAACTTCAATGCCAATAGCTCACAAAGTAGGATTTTTGCTCACAAGACTCCACAGCTTAGAGGGAGCATTGGTGTTAATTCCTCTTGATTGGAGGAAACATGTTCTGGAGAGCTTAAGCTCAGGAACTTGGCATCGAGATTGGCTAAAACCCTAGGAGCCCGCATGGGAGGGAGGTCTGAAAAGACGAACTGTTCTTTGCGGGGGGGGGGGTGGCGGCGATGACACGAGTGTGTGTGTGTGTGTGAGAGAGGGTGTGTGTGTGAGAGAGAGAGGGTGTGTGTGTGTGTGAGAGAGAGAGAGACTTTGAAGCAGGGCCTGATGTGAGCAATGAAGAAGGATACTGCTTGCAGGTGCGGTCCTGGGGGGAGGGGGATGCACCATGCAACCATCAACTAGCCAACCTCTGAGGCTGGACCAGATGTTCAAGCATTGTAAGCAATGGGCCCTCTAAGCTGTGGAGTCTTGTGAGCAAAAAATTCTACCTTGTGAGCTACCGGCTTTAAAGTTGTGAGCGAGTGATTTGGCTCCTGCATAAATTAGTTTGCTCTGGAGCCATCCTTCCTGCTCTAAGGCAAAAATGTGAGAGTTGGAGTCTAAAAAGCTGTGAACTCAGCTTAGAGGGAACACTGATTGTACATGAGCTAGCTTTTATGTTCCCTTATTTTGCGTCCTTGTATCTGTCTTGCAGTTGCCATGAGTTGTGCCTTGTAGTAATGCAGTTATTTAAGTAAAGAGCCTATACACATCCTTTCTTACAGCCTTGCTACTCGGCAACATTAACATAAGCTTCCCCTTTGCTGCCAATCTTCAGGTGCCACTAAGTGAGAGAGGCAGATCTATGAACCTCAAGGTGGTGGCACACTGCTGGAGGCAAGAGAGAGGGGCAAAACCCCTCAAACAGTTTTCTGCGCCAGCTTCCCAACAGGAGGGGAAGTCTGGGAAGAAAGTGCCCTTTCGTTTACAGGACAGTAAAGCCATTCTGCTACAACAGCTAATGTCATTAGGTCCTGTAATGCTTGCTTTTGTCCATTATGAACATGCACACTATAAACAACAAAAAATTATTGTGTAAACTGATCAGAGTGCCGGACTGAAAGTACAAGAGTGATCAGGAAGTGGCAGTGATCAGTTTGTGCCCATTTGATGTTGTAAGGACTTGCACCTGCATGTTGGGATGGATTCTGTGGAGCAGCATCGTGTTCAAGGCAATGATAAAATTTGGTATGTTTTCTGTGATTTTGGGGGACATGCAAAAATCACTTGATAGTATAGTCAAGTGATGAATTGCATGCATGCTTGAAGTGGACTGAAGCTTTTGTTGTGAGAGCAAAAGGGTGAGGCTCTTTGCCTGTGGCTCTTGGCCTAGGGGCTCTGTAAAAAGCCCAGGAAGAGCCAGAAAGCCAGGACCTTGGCTCCTTGGGTTCCCAGTAAGGTAAGTAGATTTCTACAACAGGAGCCATATAAATACAAAGTGTTTTAAAAGGGGGGTTATAGAAAACTATTTGTTTAAAAACAATTATGAAGCCAGAATGCCAGCAGGGGGTTGGGGGCTATCCAGTGTTTTGCATGGAGTGTCACATGTATGACTATCTGCCCACTGGTCAGAAGTCTTGGGTGTGTGCTCGGTGCAAGGAGATCCTGGTTCTCAGGGAGCGAGTTTGCTCCCTTGAGGCCAAGGTGGCTGACCTGGAGAAGCAGGGACAGTCAGTTAGGTGCACAGAGAAGACTCTTGGGGACTTGTTAGATATGTCCCACTCTGGATCTGGCAGCCCGGCTGCAGCCAGGGAGCATGAGGGTCAAGGGAAAATGGGGCACCATGCTGAGGATAAGGGGAATGTGCCCTCAGAAGGGACCTCTTCTTCAGCTGGTGAACGGGTATCCTTTCGTACCAAGGAACCGTCCCTGGGAAGGGTGGGAGGGGGCTCTTGGTAGTTGGAGATTTGATCCTTAGGCAGGTAGACAGCTGGGTGGCGAACCCGCGTACTGACCGTATGGTGACTTGCCTGCCTGCTGCGAAGGTAGCGGACATTACGCTTGTTTTAGATAGGCTGGTAGATAGTGCTGGGGAGGAGCCAGTGGTCGTGGTGCACGTCGGCACCAACGATGTGGGGAAATGCAGTCGTGAGGTCCTGGAGGAGAAATTTAGGCTGCTGGGCAGGAAACTGAAGGCCAGGACCTCCAAGGTAGCCTTCTCGGAAGTGCTACCTGTTCCACACGCAGGGCCGGAGAGACAGGCACAGATCAGGAGTCTCAATGCGTGGATGAGACGGTGGTGTAGGGGGGAAGGGTTTAAGTTTGTTAGGCACTGGGATGCTTTTTGGGACAAGAGGGAGCTGTACAAAAGGGACGGTCTCCACTTGTCCCAAGAAGGAACCAGGCTGCTGGCGCTCAAAATCAAAAAGGTGGCAGAGCAGTTTTTAAACTGAATAATGGGGGAAAGCCGACAGGAGATGAAAAGTCTCTGGTTTGGGATGGCTCATCTCAAAGAGATGAAGGAGTAGCTATTACTTTTGTACAAGGAAATGGATTACAATTGTCCACTGAGACTGTGGCTAATGATAGGAACTGCCTGGCAAGGTCTCGAGGCAGCAAGAGGAAGGCTGTGGGCTTAACAAATGGGGAAACTATAAGTGTTTATACACAAATGTTAGAAGTCTCCGAGGTAAAATCGGGGAGTTGGAATGCTTGGTGTTGGGGGGGGGAAATAGACATTGTGGGTATTTCAGAAACTTGGTGGGATGAGGAAAATCAGTGGGATACGGTGATTCCTGGTTATAAATTATATCGGAAGGATAGGAGGGGGAGGGTTGGAGGTGGGGTGGCTCTGTATGTCAGAGAGGGTATACCGTCCAGTAAGATTGAGAGGGTAAGAGAATTGGATTTGCTTCTGGAAATGCTATGGGTTGAAATAGTGGGTCCAAAAGGAGGCTTAACAGTGGGAGTTTATCGCCCACCAGATCAAAAGATAGAGGAGGATTATAAAATGATGAATGAATTAAAGATAGCGGCTAGACGAAATAACTGTGTCGTAGTAGGTGACTTTAACTACCCACACATTGATTGGGTGAATATGAGTTCTAGTCGGGAAAAAGAGATTGCGTTTTTAGACACTCTCAATGACTGTGCTGTGGAACAGATGGTCACAGATCCTACCAGGGGAGAGGCGATCCTGGATTTGGTCCTAAGTAACACCCAAGACCTGGTGAGAGATGTAAAAGTGATTGCACCACTTGGGAACAGTGACCATAATGTCATTGAGTTTAACATTTGTACAGATGGGGAGTTGCCCAAAAAGACTGACGCAACCACTTTTAACTTTAAAAGCGGTAACTTCTCTGGTATGAGGGGACATGTGAGGAAGAAATTGAAAGGAAGAGTGGAGAAGGTCAAAACCATTGGGGAAGCTTGGAGACTATTTAAAAAGACAATCCTAGAAGCTCAGAAAAAATATATACCGCAGGTTAGGAAAGGTACAAATAGGTATAGAAAAAAGCCTGCATGGTTAACAAATAAAGTAATGGAAGCTGTAAAAGGTAAGAAGGATTCCTTTAAGTGGTGGAAAGCTAGTCTTAGTGAGGCTGATAAAGGGAACACAGACTATGGCAAATAAAATGCAAGTCTGTGATCAGGCAAGCAAAAAGGGAAGATGAGGAGCATATCGCAAAAAACATAAAGACCAACAATAAAACTTTCTTCAAATACATTAGAAGTAGGAAGCCAGCCAAGGAGGCAGTGGGGCCCTTGGATGACCAAAGGGTAAAAGGAGTACTGAAGGATGATAGGGAAATGGCTGAGAAGCTGAATGCATTTTTTGCCTCTGTCTTCACTGTGGAAGAGGAGAAATGTTTGCCCACTCCAGAAGCACCGTTTTGGGGAGGGGGTTTGAAAGACCTGAATCAGATTGCGGTAACAAGAGAGGAAGTCCTCCGACTGATGGACAATTTAAAAACTAATAAATCACCAGGCCCGGATGGCATTCATCCGAGAGTTCTGAAAGAACTCAAATGTGAACTTGTGGATCTCCTGACAAAAATATGTAATCTTTCTTTAAAATCTGCCTCCATTCCTGAGGACTGGAAGGTAGCTAATGTCACTCCCATCTTTAAAAAGGGCTCCAGGGGAGATCCGGGAAATTACAGGCCAGTCAGTCTGACATCGATACCGGGTAAGTTGGTGGAAACTGTTATTAAGGAAAGAATTAGTAGGCACATTGATGAACAAAAACTATTGAGGCGGACTCAGCATGGGTTCTGTAAGGGAAGATCTTGTCTCACTAACCTGTTAGTGTTTTTTGAGGGAGTGAACAAACATGTGGACAAGGGGGACCCAATAGATATTATTTACCTTGACTTCCGGAAAGCTTTTGATACAGTTCCTCATCAAAGGCTCCTAAGTAAGCTCAATAGTCATGGGATAAAAGGACAAGTCCTCTTGTGGATCAAAAACTGGCTTATAAATAGGAAACAGAGAGTGAGTATAAATGGGAAACTTTCTCAGTGGAGGGTGGTAAGCAGTGGGGTACCACAGGGATGAGTACTCGGTCCGATGCTTTTTAACTTGTTTATTAACTATTTGGAATTGGGAGTAAGCAGTGATGTGGCTAAATTTGCAGATGACACGAAGGTGTTCAGGGTGGTGAAAACCAGGGAGGAGTGTGAGGCACTCCAAAGGGATCTGTGGAGGATGGGTGAGTGGGCGTCAACGTGGCAAATGGGGTTCAGTGTGGCCCAGTGCAAAGTGATGCACATTGGAGCCAAAAATCCTAAATATAAATACACGTTGATGGGGTCTGAACTGGCAGAGACGGACCAAGAGAGAGATCTTGGAGTCGTAGTGGATAACTCGCTGAAAATGTCTAGACAGTGTGTAGCTGCTATAAAGAAGGCCAATGCTATGCTGGGGATTATTAGGAAGGGAATTGATAACAAATCAGCCAGTATCATCATGCCCCTGTATAAATCATTGGTGCGACCTCATTTGGAATACTGTGTACAGTTCTGGTCGCCACATCTCAAAAAGGATATTATAGCATTGGAAAAAGTGCAGAGAAGGGCAACTAGAGTGATAAAAGGGTTGGAACACCTTCCCTATGAAGAAAGGTTAAAAGGCTTGGGGCTCTTTAGCTTGGAGAAACGACGGCTGAGAGGTGACATGATCGAGGTTTATAAGATTATGAATGGGATTGAGCAGGTTGAGAAAGAAGTACTTTTCTCCCTTTCTCACAATACAAGAACTCATGGGCACTCTATGAAATTGCTGAGCAGTCGGGTTAGAACAGATAAAAGGAAATACTTCTTCACCCAAAGAGTGATTAACATATGGAATTCACTGCCACAGGAGGTGGTGGCAGCTGCAAGCATGGACAGTTTCAAGAGGGAATTAGATAAACATATGGAGCAGAAGTCCATCAGTGGCTATTAGCCACAGGGTATAGATGAGAACTCTCAGTCTGGGGCAGGTGATGCACTCTATTCTTGGTGCTGGAGGGGGCAGCAGTGGGAGGGCTTCTGGTGCCCTGGCCCCACTGCTGGACCTCCTGATGGCAACTGGTATATTTTGGCCGCTGTGTGACAGTGTTGGACTAGATGGGCCATTGGCCTGATTCAACATTGGCTTCTCTTATGTTCTTGTGTTCTTATGACAACCATCACATCGTCTTTTCTTTCCTTTCAGAATGTATAGTTCAAGTAAGGCAACAAAGCTGTGTTCCTTTGCTCTTCCTTTCTCCCCAGAGAAATCTGTGCTTGCTGCTGTTGAGGAAGCACCTCTGCCTATTAATAGCTGTTTGTATCTGTGGCTTTAAATATGCTGTCTTGAGGCACAGCCTTCTCTGAAAGAACTCAAGCAGTTCTCTGGAGAGGTGGCATATAAATCCCCTAATACCCTAAATAATAAATAAGTATCTTGGCTATTGATCCAAGAGAGACAGTTTCCAGTTTTGGCTGTTTCTCCAAATGTGTGTCTGCCTGCCATTATATCTTTTAGCCACATGGTAGAGCTGTTGTGTAATCAATCCTAAACTTTTCAATGTAAACAAATGGTGAAAGCTCTTAGAATGAACTAGTAGAAACTAGTGGTGCTTCTGTCATTGGAAAGAACACATTCACAAATGGAACTACCTTACAAAGAGTGGCAAAGCTGAGGAGGAAGAGAAGAATTGGATTTATACCCTACTCTTCACTCAGAGTCTCAGCACAGCTTATAATCTCCTTCCCTTTGTCTCCCTACAATAGACACCCTGTGAGGTGGATGGGACTGAGAGAACTGCTCTTGGAGAGAACTGCTCTGAGAGAACTGTGACTGACCCGGGGTCACTCACCTTCATGTGGAGGAGTGGAGAGTCAAACCCGGTTTTCCAGATTAGAGGCTGTTGCTCTTAACCACTACACCAAACTGGCCCTTCTAATGCCTTGATGATTGCCTTGATGATGCATTCCCAATTTAAAGCAAGCAGTATTTCCATTGGTTATGCATTTCAGTGGCGGTTGGCTGGACAGCACCTGTCGGCACATGCTTACAGTCTACTGGCTTGATGGGGGTTTGGGCACTCCAGGGTCATCATGGGCAAGTCACGCATCATTTTAAAATCAGCTTCATCTTGAGACCATGTAGTGCTCCTGCTCTGTCCCATCTAGCAACATGTAGGCGCCTACTCAGAGCTTACTGGATCAAACTATAGATCCCAGACAACTGTGTGAAGGGTTGCAATCCAGTTTAGAGCAACTGAACTCAAACATACTCAGCTTTGGGAGACAGGCAGGCGAATGTTGTCCCGATCTTCAAGAAGGGAGAAAAGATGGACCCGGGAAATTACAGGCCTGTCAGCTTGACATCAATACCTGGGAAAATTCTAGAGCAGATTATCAAATGTTCTGTGAGCACCTTGAACGGAATGAATTAATTGGTAGTAGGCAGCATGGGTTTATCAAGAATAAGTCATGCCAGACCAACCTTAGCTCCTGGGGGCAGATTTCTACAGATGGAGGGGGCAAGGCTCTGTGAGTCCTATAAAAATAATTTCAGATTGCTTCTGATATCTCAGGGCTGTGCACGAGAGAGAAGAATAGGAGGAGGAGGAAGAGACTGAATTTATACCCAGCCCTTCACTACACAAAGGAGTTTCAGAGTGGCTTACAATCTCCTTTCCCTTCCCCTTCCCCTCCCCTCCCCGCAACAGATACCCTGTGAGGTAGGTGGGGCTGAGAGAGCTCTTTCAAGAACTGCTTGTGAGAAAACAGCTCTGGAAGAACTTGTGACTGACCCAAGGTCATGTTAGAAGCTGCATGTGGAGGAGTGGGGAATCAAACCCAGTTCTCCCAGATTAGAGTCCGCACTCCTAATCACTACACCAAACTGCCTGGAAAACACAGTGACAGGAAGTATCCTAAGGATTCAGAAGGGATGCCCCCTTTCTGTGTATTGCCAAACTTTCTGAGGGGAGTGGGTAGCCTTTGAATAGTTTAAGCAGTCTGATGACCTCTCTTTTCTTGAAATATTGGAACCTGTATTTCTTGACAGGCTTCCATGGGCTCCATCTCCTTTTGATCTCTGAGTTCTTCTCTGTCTCTCCTGTGTCTTCTTCCTGCTGTATCTAGTCACTCACATATGTTGTGGGCCTGGGTGGCTAGTGATGGTCTGTGTAGGCCGAGAGATGCTCTGAGGAACCTCCCTCTGCCAGGATTTGGTTTCGCTAATTTGAGCTGGGGGACAGCTTCCATTTTCCCCGTCCTGTTCTTTCAAAATGTGTGATTTTAGCTTTCTGCTCTGATTTTGGCCATGTGTATGGAAGTGTCCAGGTTTGATTCAATTGGGCTTGCTCATATGCTCTTTGTATTAAACGGAAGCTAAAGCTGCATGCCCCTGTTTGCCCTGAAGGGGGAGCCTTTAGCATTTTCTAAACTGTGGGCAGATGCACCCAAATCCTCAGTTTTCAGCCAAAGTATGCAATTTCATATGAGCTTAAAATAATTTTTGGTAAATCCTTTAAATCTCATTCTGGCAAGTTTGGAATTAAGGTATAGATTTATACCTGGAGCACTTAATTAATTATGAATTACAGAACGACAGAGATGATATTTTTCATAGCTCTTCTTATAGCTGTATTAAGTTTTTCAGATGCGTTTTAAAGCATGGAGAACAAGGGATATATTAGCGAGCTGGAGAGTGAGGGGGTAAAACTTTCTACAGGCCATCATAGATTGCAAAGCACAAATGCATCCTTTTCATAATGCAAACCCTCTTCAAAAATTTTATGGTAACATTTGAATACCTACAATGCAGGATCTTATTAAACTCAAAAGTATAGTGTGGAGAAACTGTAGGGTGGCTGGGGGGGCATCTCTAACTGAAGAACTAGGCGATTCTCTGTGCTTTCAGCACAGCACTTAGAAAAGTTGAGAATGTAACTCAAGAACATTGGAAGAAATATTAGCTCCCCATGGTGTCTTCAGAAGTTCACACTTAACACCTGAAGTGAAAGGTCATAAAAGGAGTGGAAGTAATGGAAGCATTCTGTGCTGATACATAATGGAAGCTGGCATAATGTATTCTGAGAAGCTGATTTGAAATTCATTTCATTCACGCCTTCTTCAGGCAGTGCATACGATGAAGACTCTATATCGCTTCTTGGTTCTTAAAAAGAGTTGCACCCTGCTTTCTACTGCATAGAGTGTCAGACGTTGAAGAATTGTAGCTCAGTGGCAGAGCACGTGCTTTGCATGCCAAAGTCCCAGGTTCAGTCTTGGGCATCTTCACTTACAGAGATTTTCTTCTGTCTGAGACCCTGCAAAGCAGATGCTAGTCAGGCTAGATGATACCGAGCCCAAGGACTGATGGGAATATGGCAGCATCATGTTTGGGTGGCCTGGGAGTTCCAATTCTGGATAAACTGTGAATCTCCCTGGCTGATCTTGCTCCTTTTGCTTCCTAAGTTTAACTTCCTTGCAGGGTTGTTCCGAGGTCAAAACAATGGGTTCAACCTCCCCAGTCCTGACTTGGATGGCCCAAGCTTGGCCAGGCTTGTCAGATCTCGGAAGCTAAGCAGGGACAGCTCTGGTCAGTACTTGAATGGGAGACCACCATCGAAGACCAGGGTTGCTACATGGAGCCAGGCAATGGCAAACCACCTCTGTTCACCTCTTGCCATGAAGAAGTGTCTGGTGCTAGAGAAATGCAGTGGAGGGCTACCTCAGCAATAGACAAGGTTAGGGAAAGAAGGCTTAGGATCCAAGCCATTAAAAACTAAATATTGGATCTCAAGAGGGGTTTTTAAACTTTATTATTTATTGAAATACTCATCCCTGTTTTTTCTTCTTGGCTCAAGGTGGCTTACAAGTAATAATTAAAACATTACAGATTGAAACCAGAAAAAACAACCTTTCCAATACCTCCCTCTTCCCCCTAAATGAGGCCTGTTGTTCATTATTTATTAAAAGCCATGGCGGCGGCAGCACCTGAAGATTTCCAACAAAAGGGCTCCCTTCACCTCTTCAGGGGTCCCATTCCACAGAGGGGGGCTGTGATGGAAAAGGCCCGGGCTTTGTTCAGTGCCAAGTGAGCCAGCCGAAGTGAGGGAGCAGGTGGCACCTTGAAGACTATAGCTGGCATGCAGGAGGAGATGGACCTTAAGATATCAGGGCCACAGGCCATGAAGGGCTTTAAAGGTGATGACCAGCACCTTCAAGTGGACTCAGAAACAAGCTGGCAGTCAATGCAGCTTTTTCAAAATTGACAAGATTTGTTCCTATTGGCTTGCCTTGCCAATAATCAAGCTGCAGCACTCTGGATCAGCTGCAGGTTTCCAGTTGTCCTCAAGGGCAGTCCAATATAGAGTATATTATAGTATTCCAGCCATAAGATTACAGAAGCATGGATTGGTGTGGCCAGATCAGCTAAGTCTAAGAAAGATGCAGCTGATATAATTCAAAAGTTTTTACTCTGCCTTTCCTTTGTGGACTAAGGCAGCTTACAATTCCACATTTAAAAACGAAATACTATAAAATCCCAATTTACTCACTTCCCCAAGAAAATGCTTCCAACTTACACCTTAATTAGAAGACCTAGCAAATAAAATGGCCTGGCATCACCTCCTAAAAGCTTTTCAAGGTAGTGTCCCACTCACCTCCTTAAGGACCCCATTAGAGCTACTGTAGAAACAACATGGGCTCTAATACATGCCAAGTGGGTGGCCAGCAACATTTAATCCTGTTTACACAGAAAGCATCCCAGGTAAGAGAGAAGAACGTATTTGAAAGATCTCTCATGAGAAAAAAAAATCCTTGACCATAAAAAAGCACACCGTGGAAAAGGCTGAGCTAGAACCCACCTTCTCACTATGCTTTTTTAGAACGTGCAAGAGGGATTTTATTTACGCCAGGATGTTATTTCTCCCCCTCTATATCTTGAAGTCCAGGAAAGGCTTTATTGATTTATTAAATGACTAGGAGTAAGGCCCGTGGTGGGAAGAAATACAATGAGCTCTAGAAGGAAGCCCCAGGTGAGTGTCTCAGCTGTGGCTGGTGGGGTGGCAGAGGGAAGGGGAAAATAGAGGGAGGTGAACCATGTTTATTTTCTTCAGCTTAGCTATAAGGTAGGGCTGTCTCAAGTCATTTTGCTGCTCCAAGTGAGTAGAATGGGAGGAGAGCCATATGCCATGTTTTCTGGGTTTCAAGGGTCTGGAAAGCAGTTCTGTAGCCAGTTACAGGGTTGCCAACTCTGGGTTGGGAAATACCTGTAGATTTGAGGGCTAGAGCCTGGGGAAGGCAAGGTTTGTGGTGGGGAGGGACCTCAGCAGGTATAATGCCATAGAGTCCACTGCCCAAAGCAGCCATTTTCTCCAGGAGAACAGACCTCCACCTGGAGGTTGACAGTACTAAGGGAAGGGCCGGGTTTGTTGAAGGACTTCAGTGACTTCAGGGTATAATGCCATAGAGCTCACCCTTCAAAGCAACCATTATCTCCATGGGGTCTGATCTCTGTAGTCTGGAGATCAATTGTAATTGAGAGATGTCCAGGCCTTCCCATTCTCTCCAACCCCTTTCAGTTCCAAAGCTGCTTCCCATTTAATACTTTAACACTTTAAATGATTAACAGTTTAACTGACTTCTTGCTAATACCCCATGGCCTCTTGGGACTCCCCAACTTGGGAGTTGTAGTGCTGGAAAAATTGGCAAAAATACTTAGATATCCAAAGATTGCATTGGATCTTTGCTTCACTGGAGAGGAGGCATTTCTTTCTGTGTAAAAATCTTTATTTGTAAGGGAAAGGTACACAGGAAAAGCTACAAAATAACAAAGACCTAAGGCTACATCTCTACTGCTAGAGGACAGACCGACCACACAGTCTCTCAGCAACAGCAATGGAGATTCTTCTTCTTCTTCTTGACCCCTAGAAGGAAATCACCTGAAAACATTAACCAATGATTGTGAGTAAACAGATTTCCCGTGCTTTCTTCCCATTGGCTCTGAGCTAGGTTTCCCTTCCAGGTCAGTCTAAACAATAGCACACAAGGTAATGACTGAATTAGACCTTGCAACGCACACATATTTCCAACAAATAGGACTCCAAGGCAGCTTCCCCAGTGGCCAATGGAAGAGTAGGTCAGTTGAGCCCATTCACAAGGAGGGCAGGGTATAAATGTCATAAATAAATAAATAAATAAATAAATTGCCGGCACAGCTTGCCTTTTATATCTATAAGATATGCCAGCACATAGCCAGATTCTCTGAGCAGTTTCCCAAATCATAATGTGCAAGCTAATCAGAATGAGGAATATGAGCCAGACTTCAGCTAAAAACCCAATTAAACCGCTCTTAGAAATTAAAGGGGGAGGGGAGGTTTTCCCCATTGACCGAAGGCTAGTAGAGTGTGCCAAGTAGCAAGAGCGCTGGGACTGACAAGGCTCTAGATTTGTGTTTCAGGTGGGTGGTGGCCAGTGTTCCCTCTAAGCTGAGTTAGTGTGAGCTAGCACAGGTTTTTAGCCTCCAGCTCACACATTTTTGTCTTAGCTCAGCAAGAATGGCTCCAGAACAAACTAATTTATGCAACAGCCAAATTGTTCGCTCACATCTTTAATGCCAGTAGCTCACAAAGTAGAATTTTTGCTCGCAAGACTCCACAGCTTAGAGGGAACATTGGTGGTGGCAGTAGCAAGACAATCCCAGAAGAGAAGCTGTGTTAGTTTATTGTGGCAAAGAGAATAGGAGTCCAGTGACACATTTATTGCAGCAGGAGCTTTTGTGAGTCAGAGTTCACTTCCTCAGATGTGATGCAACTGAGGAAGGAAGCTCTGACTCATGAAATCTCATGCTGGAATAAATTATGTGAGTCTTTAAGGTGCCACTGGAATTCTGCTTGGTTTCGGGGTGACAGCCTTCTAATATCAGCACACAGGGAATCTGTGGGAGGAGGTACAGCCTCAGGATCTAAGCCATGCATTCCTCAAATATCAAATCCCTGTGCTTTGAACTGAGCCTGGAAATAACTAACTAACCATTGTGTTGTATAATTCTTGGAATCCTGCACTAATTATCATAATTAGCACTGCATCTGCCGAATTTAAATGTCCAAAGCTACTAGTTCTTAAGAAGAGAAATATTATTATAAACATCAATCAGCAACTTAAGTTTCCAAAATTGTAGAAAGGGTTCCTGAACAATAGCAGACATTTGTAGATGTCCACAATAAGTCACTTTAGCCAATTTCAGTTTGCCCGACCTTTTTGATCCATTTTCTAATTGAAATATTTTTAAGCATGCACCAGTTTTTTGGCTGTTAAATCGGCAATCACTGGATGTCTCAGATTGGGACTAACATTTTGAATAAATCCTAGCAGCACTGTTTGGGGGTTTTAGGTACTGATATATCTGTCATACAGTCAGTTTCAGTTAAGACTCTGGTCCAAAATATGGAGACAGTTGGATGTGTCCACCACATGTGGAGTTAATCCACAGATTTCTTCCCATGTTGCCAACATTCATGCACTTTATCTGTAAAGAAGATTTTATTTTATTTGGTATTAAATGCCACATGTTCAAGACTTTATAGAAGTTACCTTTTAAGTTAGTATAAATTTCATTTGCAGGATATGAATCAAAGTCTGATTTTAATTCATTATCTAATAAGGTGTTTAAAATTTTATTCCATTTAGTAATAAAAGGCTGATTCTGTAATCTGTTTGTCTTTAAGATGCTTGGATAGATACTGGATAATAAGCCTTTAGTGTGTTAATATTATAAAATATTAATTTCTCAAAAGATGTTAAAAGACTTTACAGGATATAAAATCACATAATTGAAAATAGTGGAACCAACACATGTCTGGGAATAAAATTTTAAGAGAATTATATGAAAGATATTGAGCACTACTACTGATAATGTTGATGAATCTAATACCATTAACTCTACTCCAACCTGAATCAGTGCCAGCAATTTGAAAAGAACAATTATATAAAAATGATACTAGAGGTGATATAAGAAGGATTAAAGATTTTTGCAGTGAATTCAGTGTCTATAATACATGTTGATTAATAAGTTAGAATGTACTAAGATTTTGCTACTGCTTGTTATATACTGCAGAAGTTTTTTTTGTTTCAAAACCAGACCTGAAACCAAAATGAAATGAGACGAAAGAATCAGTCTCATCCAAAAGCTATCCTGCTGCAACATGTTCTATCATCTTGTCAAAGTAAAGTATATTTGAGACTAGCTAGCAATTTCCGGTATCCAAAGAGAACTTTAAGAGCGGCCTTTCTATGATCTTTATTATTTTCTTTGAGGAGGAGTTGAGTCAGTTTACATGCTTGGCAAATCCTGTCTCATTCAGTCCATTCAGTTAATCTCAGTAGGAAAGGGTAAGGATCTTGACCACAGGAGGTTCTTTGGGAACGCCCCCCCATCTTTGGATAGAATGAACAGAAATTCAGCCAAACAAAAGTGATGACATCTCAGGGACGGACTGGATTCAATGTTACATCGACATAGCAAATTGTCAGGAACAAATTTTCATTGGCATTCTCCCACCCACCCCCAAATGCCTCCTTTGTCCCTCCATTCCGCTGCAAATGACCAGAGGAATAGAACAGGATGGTATGCATCATGGTGGTGGTGGGGCTGCAGTAGATGGACTCAGCAGAAATCTCCTTTCTCTTCTGTTTAAAGGGAGCCTCCACCTTCAGAGGCGATAAACCTCTGAATCCCAGTGCCAGAAGATTCAGCCTCTCTGCCCTGTTATTGGCCCTCCAGGGTAAATGGTTGGCTGTTGTGTAAGACAAGATGTTGAACTAGATGGACCACTGCTCTGGTCCAGCTGGGCTTTTCTTATGTTCCATAAGTATGTAAACTCTAGTCACACAAGATCATGCTGTTTGTAGAAGGGAATTTTCTTCCCTCTCCTCACTGCAGCCCCCTACATGCTACATGGCGTTCTGTTCCAGACAGTGCCCATGAGAAGAACCATGGCTCAGTGACAGAACATCTGCTTGACATGCAGAATCATTGAATCAGAGAGTTGGAAGGGGGCATACAGATGATCTAGTCCAACCCCCTGCTCAATGCAGGATCAGGCTAGAGCATCCCTGACAAGTGTTTGTCCGGACACTGCTTAAACACTACCAGTGAAGGGGAGCTCACCACCTCCCTAGGTAGCGGATTCCACTATTGAACAATTCTTCCTGTAAAAAAGTTTTTCCTAATATCCATGCAGTATCTTCCCCGCCCTTAATTTAAACCCATTCTTTCTAGTCCTATCCTCTGCTGCCAACAGGAACAGCTCCCTGCCCTCCTCTAAGTGACAGCCCTTTGAATACTTAAAGAGAGCAAAGAAGAGAAGGTCCCAGGTCCAGCCCCCAGCATCTCACAAAGATCAGGGATAGCTGATAGGAGAACCTCCAGCTTGAGACCCTGTAGATCAGCTGCCAGTCAAATTTGACTATACTGGGTTTATAGACAGCATAAGATGGCTCAAGTGGGACCCTCAGCATGGCATTTGTGGTGGCAGAAGAGCCAGGTGTGTGGAGGGGTAGGCTGATGACAAATGTCCTCTGTCAGGTTGCTCCGTTGAGGAATTTGGCTTGTAATGTGTCTAGCAAACATGTCCCAGTGGGTTAGTGAGCCATCTGCCTCCTTGGATGAGGGCCCTGAATGAATCAGACCAGTTTTTTTTTTTACTTGGAACGACTCCATTGGGTGACAGTGAAGGGATACAGTGGTGATGGAGAAGCACGTAAGTTTTTCTGTCACCACTACCACCACCAAGTGGGTTCCCACCGGTGTCCCGTCTAATTCTTTCACCACCTCAGCCTCATTTCCTGCTTTTTCTGCTTGCATAAAGTAGCTCAAAATTTTCATGTGAAATAAAATAAATTCATTGCGCAGTAGTGTGGCTGTGCAGTTCTCTTCCAAGCGCCTTACACACATTACAAGACATGCAGCCGCTGAAAATGGTTCCTTCGTTCCAGAGCGAATGCCCCTGAGTTGCACAGACTGTGTTGGCCATAGCAGAACAAGGTAAGGTCCTGTTGTGTTTTGCGTTTGGTTCGTTGTGCTGCCCTTCTGCAAGGCGGGGGCGGGGGGGGGGAGGTGATCCATTCAGTTCTCTGCCTCAGAGTGAGCTTCCAAATTAAGCTTTGTTATTTCGTTTCTCTGTTAAAGCTTTTGAGCTTTGGGTGGCCTCTTCACGCTCTGCAGGGGCTTTTGCCGCTCCAGCTATTATGTTTAGGTAGCTTCTAGTATTGTGGATTATGAGGAAATGAACAAAAGCACACTTCATATCTTCCCAGGCATTTTATTAATGCTGGGCTGGGAAGCTGATTAGGTGGTGTTGGAAGAGAAATCTGGCGATACTCCTGTTCATTCTGTGTCTGAATTCAGTGGCCGCGATACAACAGAGGGAGAAAATTGGTTTTTGTAATAGAGGGGTGTGCTAAATAGAAACAGCCCAGTATCTTTATCCCAAAAGCTGGTGCCTCCAAAAGTGAATCTTCTGTATGGTGTCGGCTGTTATGTGAGATTTATATGGATCATTAGGGGGAAGAAAGGAGGGGCTGTCATTCTGCTTCCTCCTTTCTCCACTTCTCACATGTAGGGCTTTGAAAACACATGAAACTGTCATCCTGAGTCAGTCCATTACTTCTTCCAGCACAATGTTAGAGCCACTCTAATTGGCAGTGGTTTCCCAGGTTCTCTTTCCCACTACTTTTAGCATGAGACTCCATGAAATGAATGGGGGATCTTCTGCATGCAAAACATGCTCTCTACCACTAAGCCACAACCACTCTCTTGAATTCACATATAACAATCCAGGTGTGTGTTTAGTTTTGGTTGTTTGCCAGGAAGCGCATTCAGTTGTGTGCAGACAACAACGTATTTATTTTTTAGTCATTGTTTGTTCTTTTATTCAGTTATCCCTTTATCTGAAGTCAGACTTATCACTTCTTGGTGTGTTCAGTCCACGCACCCTAAATTTATAACATGTCCCCACCCTCCCCAAATTTACACAGTGCGTGCTAAGTGTTTCAGTCTGAAATTTACTGATTTATAAACCAAATTCATTATAATACCATGGAGGAAACAATGGTGATTAAAAAGTTGAAATTTTGTAAGCCTATCTGTAGTCAGAATGTGTCTCATGTTTCTTCACAGCCTCGGTATCCAGTTGTTGGCAATTCAGATCCTTCTGGACTAGACAGCTTCTTTCCTGTTGTAGGAGAATCTTGCCTTGCTTTCTTGTCTTCCACAATCCCTTCTTATATGCAGTCACGATTTCTTCATAAGCTGTGAAAGAAATTGCTGTCCCTCCCCTTGCATTCACCTGCTCCTTCTGATAACAGGTTCTCTTTTGAAGGCTGGCAGCAAGTATATCCATCTCCCAAACTGATGGAAGGGACTAAAAGGGTAATGTTGAAGAGGTACAACATACAGAGGGACCTATATATATTCATTATGAATGTATTCACCAGGGGTGTCATTCTGTGATTTAGGTGTGTGTGTGCACATGAGAGAGAGAGAGAGAGAGATATTTCAGTTAAATGCAGGGGGAATCACAAAAAGTTTCAAAACCCATCTTTGGATATGTTCAAGATACGGATTGCAAAACAGTAGTCCATAAAAAAGAGCAACAGTTACACTGACATTTTATACACCTTTTAAGAACATGAGGTAAAAGTATGCATGGAGAATAATTACACGTGGTCTTGTATCCAGAAACCAGTGGGAGAACACTTCAATCTATCAGGACATTCCATCAAGGACTTAAAGGTCACCATAGTTCAACAGGAACATTACAAAACCAAAATCCAAGGGAAAACTGCTGGATTGGAATTTATATGTAAATTTGACTCAATCAGACGTGGACTGAATAGAGACTTTGGATGGTTATCTCATTACCAGAAGTAACTGCCTTTCAGGTATTCCTTTCAGATTCATCAATAGAAGGAAGGGGTCATACCCAGCCTGGATTGCTCATTCTACCTTTTTCATGGCTTTTGCAAGTGCTTTGCATTTACATGGCACTTTCTGCATCCTCTCCCCCCTCCCCTTACCACCTATATATATATGGCCAGTTTCTTCATATCCTCCATGCATCTGATGAAGAGGGCTGTGTTTCTCAAAAGCTTATACTACAATAAAATTCGTTAGTCTTAAAGGTGCTACTGGGCTTTTTACTATTTTGCAGCAACAGACTAACACAGCTAACTCCTCTGGATTCATGCACATGTAGTCTGAAACACACATCCACCCTGCATATGGGGTTGTGCAGTCACAAATTTACTAACGCATATCTGATCCAAGCAGTTTCTATTTGGAGATATCATAAATGTATTGGATCTGAATAAAATTGTTTCTGCTATTAGGAAGCAGTCAAATCTGAGTTATTCTGGTGCCTCACTGTCTAGTTACAGTTATCTAGTTACAGTAGGAAAGGGTGGTATGGAGGGAGAGGGAACTCAGCAGTTATGTGGCTTATAAGGAATTTAAGAACATAAGAGAAGCCATGTTGTATCAGGCCAGTGGCCCATCCAGTCCAACACTCTGTGTCACACAGTAGCCAAAACCCAGGTGCCATCAGTAGGTCCACCAGTGGGGTCAGACTCCAGAAGCCCTTCCACTGTGGCCCCCCCAAGCACCAAGAATATAGAGCATCACTGCCCCAGACATAGTGTTCCATCTATACCTTGCAGCTACTAGCCACTGATGGACCTCTACATGTGTTTATGTAATCTCCTCTTGAAGCCGTCTATGCATGTACTTGCCACCAACTCCTGTGGCAGTGAATTCCACGTGTTAATTACTCTTTGGGTGAAGAAATACTTTCTTTTATCTGTTCTAAACCTATTGTTCATTAATTTAATTGAGTGCCCACGAGTTCTTGTATTATGAGTAGGGAGAAAAGTACTTCTTTCTCTACCCTCTCTATCCCATGCATAATTTTGTAAACCTCTATCATGTCACCCCACAGTTGTCATTTCTCCAAACTAAAGAGCCCTAACCTCTTTAACTTTTCTTCATAGAGAAAGTGTTGCACCCCCTTAATCATTTTAGTTGCCCTTTTCTTAACGTTTCCCAAGCTATAATATCTTTTTGAGGCACAGTGACCAGAACTGTACACAGTATTCCAAATGAGGCTGTACTATCTTTGGACTTTGTCCAACCAAACCAGTAACCTCATCTTCCTGCCAAACTGGATTGTCTTAATTGGTATGTCTGTACACTGAACTTCCACTTCTGTTAATCACTGCACCATCTTACTGTTCTTGTGATGTTTTTCTTGTGTTTTCCTGAGTTGTTTTATTCTCTGGGGCTGCCCTTCCTAGGCAGAGGAAAAGATGTTGATTTATATGGTCTAATGTGGGAGTTTGATGGGTGGATAGTGATAGAGCCAGAGGTCAGCTTCATGCAACATTTCTTTCTCTCCTCTCCCCAAATATGACTAGCTTCTGTACCAGTATTAAAGAACCTGACTCAAGTTTTTAATATTATGTGAATTACTCCTAAGTAGAGATGCTTGAGCACCTGTCAGTTCAGTGCATTCCCTGATTGCCTGTTGCAAGCAGGGAGTTGATTGGCCCAACCATCCATGACCCAGGAAGAAAATCACTTTCACCTAATGCACAGGTGCAAAAGCAGCAGCAAAGCAGAGGAAAATGAAGCATCCCTGTCACAGCTGCTGAGCAGCCGCAAAGCTGTTCTGCAGTCTACTTGAGGTGGACAGCTCAAGATGAGGCAATTCAGAGCTCAGGTCATGACTGATCACAGCTGTCAAAAACAGTATGTTTGTCTCCTGAATGTGTTTACCACAAACTTCTTCATATCTCTTGCCCTGTGTATAAGTTGGTACTTTCTGATACAGTCAGCCTGCAGGTGACCATATGTGTGCAATATACTGTGATCCTTTTCCATTTTAATATGCCATTTCTGTTCAATCACCACACTGTCTTCCACTAGTAGGTGAATTTTTTTGTTTTGTTTCGGCTGGTTTTCACTCAGCAATCCCTTCCTCCTACCTTATGTTTTAATTACTGTTTTTCTGTATTTTAAAGTAAGTATTTTAGTTTGTGTTGTAATTGTTTTTATTATTTGTTTTTATAATGCTTGTTTTAACTGTTAAATAACTAGAGGAATCACAGTCAGCAAACAGGTGTAGAAGAGTATGAGAAATAGACTCTGAAAAAGCGCAAAACCCAATAAATTTTCTTTAAAGATAAAGGTATAATTATTTCTAGAGGCTGCGGTGGCTCAGTGGTTAAGACTCTGAAATGCAAGCTGGAAGTTTGGTAGTTCAGCAGTTCGAGACCTGAGTGCCTCATGCTGGAGTGAGCTCCAGTTTCTGGCCCCAGCTCCTGCCAACCCAGCAGTTCGAAAGCAAGAAATTGCAAGTAGGTAAATAGATACCACTTCGGTGAGAAGGTAACAGTGTCCCATGCACCTCGGCTTCTAGTCATGCCAGCCACATGACCACGGAAACGTCTGTGGACAGTGCTGGCTCTTTGGCTTGGAAACAGAGATAAGCACTGCACCCCAGAGTCAGATTCGACTTTTGAGCAAGGGAAACCTTACCTTTACCTTTATAATCATTTCTAGCTTTTAAATCTAAATATAAGTGTAATTATTTCTTTAACAAAAATGACTATCCGATACAAAAAGTAATCACAGTTGAACATCCAAACCATAGGCTTGCAGGAAGTGATCCGTACCCATGCTATCAAACAACAGAGGCAGAGTGGGTAGCGAATGGCCTCGAGCACCTGCTGAGGCATGAATAGGAGTAAGTAGTGTAGAATAGAAGTTATATAGTTGGCTGGATTAGTTTTCCACCCTTTACTGTGTAGATTAGAATAGTTTAGTCTTGTGGGGGAGGGAGTTGCAAGAAGGGAGGTCAGGGTGGGTAGGATTTGTTACTACATTCCACTGTGAATTGCTAACTGTAATTGGAAATTTGGTTGTACTGAATGTTGAATCAGGCCAATGGCCCATCTAGTCCAACACTCTGTCACACAGCGGCCAAAATATACCAGGTGCCATCAGGAGGTCCAGCAGTGGGGCCAGGGCACCAGAAGCCCTCCCACTGCTGCCCCCTCCAGCACCAAGAATAGAGTGCATCACCTGCCCCAGACTGAGAGTTCCCATCCATACCCTGTGGCTAATAGCCACTGGTGGACTTCTGCTCCATATGTTTATCTAATTCCCTCTTGAAACTGTCCATGCTTGCAGCTGCCACCACCTCCTGTGGCAGTGAATTTCATGTGTTAATCACTCTTTGGGTGAAGAAGTATTTCCTTTTATCTGTTCTAACCCGACTGCTCAGCAATTTCATGGAGTGCCCACGAGTTCTTGTATTGTGAGAAAGGGAGAAAAGTACTTTTCTCAACCTGCTCTATCCCATTCATAATCTTATAAACCTCGATCATGTCACCTCTCAGCCGTCATTTCTCCAAGCTAAAGAGCCCCAAGCCTTTTAACCTTTCTTCATAGGGAAGGTGTTCCAACCCTTTTATCATTCTAGTTGCCCTTCTCTGCACTTTTTCCAATGCTATAATATCCTTTTTGAGATGTGGTGACCAGAACTGTACACAGTATTCCAAATGAGGTCGCACCAATGATTTATACAGGGGTATGATGATACTGGCTGATTTGTTATCAATTCCCTTCCTAATAATCCCCAGCATAGCGTTGGCCTTCTTTATAGCAGCTACACACTGTCTAGACATTTTCAGCGAGTTATCCACTACGACTCCAAGATCTCTCTCTTGGTCAGTCTCTGCCAGTTCAGACCCCATCAACGTGTATTTATATTTGGGATTTTGGGCTCCAATGTGCATCACTTTGCACTGGGCCACATTGAACCCCATTTGCCACGTTGACGCCCACTCACCCATCCTCCACAGATCCCTTTGGAGTGCCTCACACTCCTCCCTGGTTTTCACCACCCTGAACAACTTTGTGTCATCTGCAAATTTAGCCACTTCACTGCTTACTCCCAATTCCAAATCGTTAATAAACAAGTTAAAAAGCATCGGACCGAGTACTGATCCCTGTGGTACCCCACTGCTTACCACCCTCCACTGAGAAAGTTTCCCATTTATACTCACTCTCTGTTTCCTATTTATAAGCCAGTTTTTGATCCACAAGAGGACTTGTCCTTTTATCCCATGACTATTGAGCTTACTTAGGAGCCTTTGATGAGGAACTGTATCAAAAGCTTTCCGGAAGTCAAGGTAAATAATATCTATTGGGTCCCCCTTGTCCACATGTTTGTTCACTCCCTCAAAAAACACTAACAGGTTAGTGAGACAAGATCTTCCCTTACAGAACCCATGCTGAGTCTGCCTCAATAGTTTTTGTTCATCAATGTGGCTATTAATTCTTTCCCTAACACCAGTTTCCACCAACTTACCCGGTATCGATGTCAGACTGACTGGCCTGTAATTTCTCGGATCTCCCCTGTTAGTCTTGGGTGACTTTAATGTCCATGCCGATGACATGGCCTCAATGCAGGCAATGGACCTGGTGTCGTCCATGGTGGTGCTGGGACTCTCCCAATGTGTAAAGGCCCCCACCCACCAAGCAGGGCAGACACTTGATTTGATCTTCGCAGCAGGGGTTACAGTGGACCAGATTACAACTACTGCCATACCATGGTCAGACCACCATGCCCTGAAGGCCTGTGTGAACATGCTACTCCAACCCTGTTTGGGCGGCGAGCATATTTTAGCTCGCCTGCAGAGCCAAAAGGATCCCATGCAATTCCAGACGGCCCTGTGGGATCTGAGACCCCCTGGTGGCTCACTGGATGAGCTTGTCGAGGACTGGCAAAACCGGCTCTTGGCAGCCATTGACGAGATCGTTCCCCAGTGCCCTCTGCGCCTAAGACTCGCTCCATGGTATACACAGGAGTTGAGGGCAATGAAGCAGGAGCTTAAACGGCTAGAGAGACAGTGGCAATCGCGCTCATGATGAAGCAGCAAGAGCATCCTATAGGATGTTTATGAGATCCTTTGAGATGGCAGTCAAGGCTTTGAAAAAGAATTTTTACACAGCCACGATTGCGTCTGCGAGCTCCCACCCAGCCCAGTTATTTAGAACAATTCGGTCTTTGACTACTCTGCCACAGAGCAGACCAAATGATAAGGAATTGGATATTGGCTGTGAGCCTTTCGCGAGCTATTTCACAGATAAAATCTTGTCGCTTCGCCACGACCTCCCTGCCACAGTTGAGACAGTAACGGAACTTAAGGTTCCATACATGTCTTCTGGTCAAGTTCTGAATTATTTTGATCCACTCAGTCTAGAGGAGGTTGACAAATTGCTCTCATCAGTTCGCCCAACCACCTGTAGTTTGGATCCGTGCCCTTCATGGCTGGTTAAGGCTGGCCATGAAGGGTTACGAGGGGCATTAAGGGAGATTATCAACATATCCCTTATGGAGGGATTGTTCCCTAGTGCCTTGAAGGAGACAGTAGTACGCCCCCTGTTAAAAAAGACATCGCTTGATCCAGCTAAATTAGCCAACTATCGGCCGGTATCAAACCTATCCTACTTGGGTAAACTAATTGAGAAGGCGGTGGTGAATCGTTTGCAGGGCTTTTTGGATGACGCCTCCATATTAGACCCCTTCCAGTCCAGCTTCCGACCTGGCCATGGGACAGAGACGGTCCTGGTCGCCCTCACAGATGATCTCTGGAGGCATCTGGATTGAGGCAGTATGGCAGTGTTGATACTGTTAGACTTGTCGGCAGCATTTGACATGGTCAACCATTAACTACTGGTCCACCACCTTGTTGACACCAGGATTCAGGGGTTTGCCTTACAGTGGCTCTCCTCATTTCTTCA
This sequence comes from Gekko gecko, assembly GCA_029375565.1. NCBI lineage: Eukaryota > Metazoa > Chordata > Lepidosauria > Squamata > Gekkonidae > Gekko > Gekko gecko. The sequence continues at coordinate 40,786,272 of JAPDNY010000007.1, read as the reverse complement.
GGATCAGGGACAGAGGGTGGCAGTTGGGGAGCAACTGTCCAGAAGGCACCTGTTAGTGTGTGGAGTGCCCCAAGGTGCGGTGCTCTCCCCAATGCTGTTTAACATCTATATGCACCCCCTTGCCCAGATTGCCTGGAGACATGGGCTGGGCTGTCATCAATATGCTGATGATACCCAGCTCTATCTGTTGTTGGACGGCCAGTCAGACTCTAGTCTGGGAGATCTGGACCAGGCATTGAAAGCCATGGCTGGTTGTCTTAGACAGAGTCGACTGGAATTGAATCCGATGAAGACGGAGGTCCTGTGCTTGAGTCAGAGTGGTCCAAGGTTAGAAATCCCTTTTCCGGCCTTTGATGGGGCACTGCTGGTGCCAGCACCGGAGGTTAGGAGTTTGGGAGTGCTCCTGGATACCTCTCTAATGATGGAGGCCCAGGTAGCAGCCACTGCAAAGTCAGCCTTTTATCACCTACGGCTGATTAACCAGTTGGTTCCCTTCCATGAACGCAATGACCTAACAACAGTGATCCATGCACTGGTTACCTCAAGACTGGATTATTGCAATACTCTTTACATGGGGCTGCCCTTGTCCCAATGCAATGGCGTGGCTGTTGTTGTGTCTTCCTGTGTGGGAACACATCCTCTTAAAAACTCTGCACTGGCTGCCTATAACATACCGGATATGGTTCAAGGTGCTGGTTCTTACCTTTAAAACCCTATATGGTCAGGGACCTGCTTACCTGAGGGACCGCCTTTCCCCGCATGTATCCCAGTGAGAGCACTAAGATCGGGCTCCCAGAATCGCTTGGTTCTCTCAAGGCCTAAAGAGGCCAGGTTGGCTATGACAAGGGCCAGGGCTTTTTCTGTGGCAGCCCCTCACTGGTGGAACAAGCACCCAGAGGACATCAGGGCCCTGTGGGACCTTTTACAGTTCTGTAGGGCCTGCAAGACGGAGCTCTTTTGCTAGGCTTTTAAGTAGGGGTCACTTCGATTATACGGCCCTGGCCCAATTACCAACGACTACCAACAGTGCCAACAAGTGAACTATTATTGGTACTGCCAGTGTCAACGGCGCCACCAAACTGAGGCCCTATAGTTGGGGGCAAACCTGGGGATGCCATTCAGTTGACAGTGATTGGAAGAGTCACCATCTTTTAATATAAGTTATGTGCTGATGTATGATTTTATATTGGTTAATAGTTTTAATGGAATTTTAATGTATATGTATGTTGTTAGCCACCCTGAGCCTGACAGAAGGTAGGGAGGGTGGGATATAAATGTAAATATAAATAAAAAATAAATAAACAAGGTAACAATCAAAATATTCAAATTCTGCATGAGTTATAAGATACTCAAATTCATTTGCTCCCAGTCCAGAATATGAACTCCAAAGTCCAAAGTATGAAATTCAAGACAAAGTTTCCAGATTTAGTTTCACTCATTTCAAATAAACGAACTTCTTCAGTGCATTGCAAAAATGTAAGGCAATTAGGAGCAATGGGTGTAACCCAAAGGTGGAGCATCAACTCCGTGCACAGAAGGACACACTGTAATGAACAATAATAAAGGCACCAATCCAGTTTCTTACAGAGAAGTCTTTTGAACCATTGGTCTCTGTAAGAAATTGGATTGGTTTCTTATTATTGTGCATTACCATGTGTCCTTCTGTGCACGGAAGGTGGAGTATCGACCTTCTTTATTGTTTTTTGTGCTTTTTCACACTTCATTTCTCATATCCTTCTCTGCATGTTTTAACTGTTAGCCACCTTGTTGGCTTTGAAAGGCTGGTTACAAATTTTGTAAATAAAGAAAATGTACAGGAATTCTCATTCTATGCCAATTTTTCCCACTTTCTTCTCTTCCAGGTCATTACCCCACTGGGACTGGGATTTAAACTGTACATTAGGTTGTGCAACTCGTTTAAGGAATAGGCACACAAAGATGCTTGAAATTGTAGCACTGAAATCCTTTGATCCTCTTCTTGTTTGTTTAGTTTAACATGGTATTGGTTGAGGGAAAGAGAAGAGTTTTCAGACAACTAATACATATGGAAGGAATCAATAACATGTCTTTAAAGTATGACCATGATGAATTCCTGCTTAACTGCTTGCCCATAATGAGTTTCTGCTTGCTTTTTAATGAAAATGAATAAGAAGTACCTATGAGGGAAATATGCATTCATATATTCTGTGTTTGTGTATTAAAAGCAATTTGGGTATTTTCCCCCCTGAAAAGAGTGTTTGTCAAAGAAAAGCGCATCCACCTATGTGACATGCTTGTCTGAGCCTGTCTGATTTTAAATGTACATAATGAAACTGGCAGTTCAGTAGTTTGTTTCACAGGAAACGCAAGAGGCAAAGCTTCTGAATCTTGAAAGAAACCACTGTCTGTTAGTACCAGATGGCTGAAGGCTTGATACTGTGCCTGAGTCATGTTAGTGTGGTGTAATGGTTAGAGTGATAAAACAGGATCGAGGAGGCCTAAGTGTAAATCCCCACTCTACCATGGAAGGTTGCTGGGTGACCTTGGCCTAGTCATACACTGTCAGTGTAACCTTCATTAAAAGGTTGTTTTGAGGATAAATTGGAGGAACAGAGAAAGATGTAAGCTGCTTTGGGTCCCCACTGGGGAGAAAGGTAGGGTATTAATAAAACAAATAAAATTAATAAGTATATAAAATGGATGTGTGAAGAAAATATAAGTTGGTTATAACAACAATAGTAAGACTTAAGTTACTGAAGAATTTCCTGCTCTGTGATCATAACCATGTCCACATGGAAGCTGTTTCTGAGAAAAATTCAGTACATGGGAACCAGAACTCTGGCAAATCAGTAGGGTTGCCAGCTGTAGCTTGAGAATTACCCTGAGATTTTGGAGGTGGAGCCTGAGGAGGGTGGGGTTTGGGGAGGGGAGGGGAGGGACTTCAATGGGGCATAATGCCATAGAGTCCACTTCCAAAGTGACCATTTTCTCCAGGTGATCTCTGTCACCTGTAGGTTTATTGTAATAATGGGAGCTCTCCAGCTACCACCTTGGGGTTGGCAATCCTGTGAAATCAGGTTTCGTGTAGCTTGTAGTGAGGCAAAATCCATCCATGGCCCCTTTCACACAACTTGGTGACCATTTGTATCAAGAAGATCACAGGTTGTGCAGTTGGCACATGTGATTGTAATATGTGAAAAGGGCACATCTCAGGAGATACTTGATGCCAATCTGTCCTAGTGGTAATATACAACTTTTCCCACTTATTTATGGTTCATGTCAGCCGTTTTCTGGATTGAATAAAGGGCATGTTCTTATTGATCTTTGGCCAGCACACAGAAAACTTCTTTGCAGGTGAAACATGGCTCTGTGGTCATGGCCAATGCTCCCTCTAAACTGTGGAGTCTTGTGAGCAAAAAAATTCTACATTGTGAGCTACTGGCATTAAAGTTGTGAGCGAGCGATTTGGCTACTGCACAAATTAGTTTGCTCTGGAGCCACCCTTCCTGAGCTAAGACAAAAATGTATGAGCCGGAGGCTAAAAAACTGTAAGCTAACTCACACTAACTCAGCTTAGAGGTAACACTGAACATGGTATGATACAAGAAGTTCAGATAGGGGAATTACTCTGAAGTTGTTTGGTCTATCACTTTTCTATTGCCTGAATTGACCCTCCAAGGGTGTTGAAAATCCTCACTTGCTGTTTGCCATAAACACTTAACTTAACCAAGATGAGTGATGAAAAGCAACAGAAGCCAATAGAGTGGGAAGCTTAAAGTAAATGGAATCTATTTTTTTCTTAAGGTTGCACCAGTGGAGGTGTTAGGTTTTCATGCTGGCAATTATTATCTGCTGAATCTAAACGCTTCCAGAGAAACAGATAATGCTAGATTTCAGGAAGTACTCTATTAATTTCCCTTGTGGACAATATTCCTTAGGGTTAGCTGGGGGCAAGAAGTCCATTTGTCTCTTTTTTTCATCTTGTTCCAAATAATCTCGAATGCCCAAATTACCTGTCAGTCAGCAAAGAAATGCAACAATTGTCAATACATCATAAAAAGATGTCAAAAGTCCATGAAAATGGTATGCAGTATTTTGATTAGAGCTGAATCAACCAATTAAAGCATTTTAGAGTTATCTGATTCTCTTTTCTGAAATCAATAGAGCAATTAGAACAAATAGTGTAATGAATACAGGTAATATTTCATTTTCTGAGCTGAGATAGGTGAGCATGTTCCTCCCTCCCTCTTTAAATACATGCACCAAACCTTGGTTGCTTGATTTTGATGCATGACAGTTTTGAGGGGTGATGCCAAAGAAATCCTAAGTTGTGGCCTTTATATTTGACTGCCAGCCACCCAGCTTTGCAGAGAGCACAGTGTATACAGGTTTTTTATAGTCTCTGTTTTGATGGAAAATGTACAATGTCAAGTGTCCCTTTTGATTTTTACAGGCATTGCCTTTTGTTGCTGACTGATATCTGCCAGCCAGTTAATGTGACCTTGCACTTTATTTCTCTGGTGGAAATGGATGCTTTGCCGTATTTAAAAGGAGGGGTTGTTTAATATATGTCATAACCAAGGACTTCTTGTTTAAAAGAGCTGGGGACCATGGATAAGAAAAGTACATTTTCAGAGAAAGGAATCTAGAAATCATAGGAGAGAAACCTAGTATTCTGTAGCACTCTGCCTTTCTTGGCAAACCCCTCCCAGATAGTGTTTGTGTGTGTGTTGCTGTCAAGTTGCTTCCAATCTGTGGCAACCCTATGAATTAATGACCTCCAAAACATCCTATCCTTATCTGCCTTGCTCAGGTGTTGCAAACTTAAGGCCATGGCTTCCTTTATTGAGCCAACCCATCTCCTGTTGGGTCTTCCTCTTTTCCTGCTGCCTTCAACCTTTCCTAGCATGATTGTCTTTTCCAGTGACTCTTGTCTTCTCATAATGTGATCAAAGTATGATAGCCTTGGTTTATTCATTTTAGCTTCTAGGAAGAGTTCAGGCTTGATTTGATCTAGAACCCATTTATTTGTCATTTTGGAGGACCCCAGTGTCCATAAAACTCTCCTCCAACACCCCATTTCAAATGAATAAACTTTCCCTGTCATTTTAATTAACTGCAGTTAATGCAGTTATGTAAACCACTATGAATGATGACTTCTCTTTAAAAAATTTTTCACACCATATTCAGAGGAATCATAGGTAGGCTAGTATTTAACACTTTAAGTTCACATGTTAGCCTGTCAAGAGGGAGAAATGAGGCTCTTTCCCCCACATGCAATATTTGAAGGAATGTCCAGTAGAATCTGGCTGAGGCATGTCCTGCTTGGATCCTGGAGTCTGTAGCTGGCTTTGATGAAACTGGCTGTAATGATGAAAAATGTTTGGCTCCACTCTGTAGCATATTTTTTAAAAAGCCTCTGGTTGAATTCAGTTGCTTCCACTAAAAGGTTTTGCTCTAGTTTGGCATCCAAATGGGAGCTTTTGGGGGCTTTGTTTTTTTGAACATCCATGTGAAGTTGTCCCCCAATTGTCCACTTTTTGGGTTCCAGCAATGATCTTTCCTAAACCTGGCTTGAAACCAACTTTTTGTAAAGATCACAGTCAATGGGTTATTCTGCATCTAGCTCCACATTTTCTCAACACTGAGGAAAAGCTGCACCTCAAAACCACATTCGGATGCCCTAGGGCAATGCCGTACTGACTGCAAAGTCACCCCTGAATGGCCATAAATCTATGCAGAAGGTACCATAAAACCCAATGATCAAAGAAAGTGAAAGTGGCACGCAGTGTAGAGGGTCCCATAAAATCCAATGATCAAAGAAAGTGAAAGCAGCATGCAATGCAGAGGGGAATTTCTATTCCAAGGTGGGTTTGGTAAAACAATGGAGGGGAAAGCCAATGCAGAATTGTCCAAAGTGCCTTTGCATGCCACATGGATGGGAAGGTGCACATTTTTACAGGTTCTGCCCACATTGGTTACATTTTTCTTGCCTCAGCCTGCCTTGGCTGTTATTTCCCCTGTGCAACTGGAGGGCTTTTTTTAAAAAAAAATCAGCAAATGTTAGATTGTTACAGAGTAATAATGTCATAAAATTCTATGGCCGTGAATAGTTCCTCTGAATTCCTGTCTGTCTTCTTTTTAAAGGGAACTTCTAGTCCTTTCCCTTGCAGTGATTCCTTTCTCTCTGCAACAAAAAGAACTGGAGGTTTGTCTTTTTAATAAAATAAAAGTTGGTGATTCAGAGGAATGAATATATAGCAATATATAGTCATAATGTGATTCAGCACTTCTGGGGGTGCAGGGTGAGAAGTGGCTGTGGAGGAAACTGCCACATGGATGTTCTGTTGCCGCTCTGAATGCATCTACATTTGCTGTGCCAAGCGAGAGCTACATGGACAACTGTTGTTGTGCGGAAGCGCTCTTTATCAGGCAGCCAATGGGTAGTTTAAACCATTTGCTTGGTCCACATGTGAACAGCCCTCTTAGACTATGCGAGGTATGTCAAAATCAGTGAGTGGGAAAAACGGCTTTCCTCAAAGTCAACATAAGGCCAATGCATATTGAAAAAGTCTTGTCTGCATGCCATGCCCAGTCTTAGCTAGCCATATTTACATTAGGTGATAAATGTCATAATATTGGACTTGGATAAAGCTAGCCTTACGCACAAAAACACATGCTCAGAGGACACGTATTTTTCTCTTTAAATGCTAATAACAGCACTGGGAACCCAGGTTCAAGCTCTCAGATCTTCATCTCCTTTCTTCCTCTCTGATTCTTAGAAGATCTCATTGGTTCCTGACTTGTGTTTGTAAAAATGCTTGCATCCTCCTTTAACCGTCATGTCAGCACAGAGTAGTACCATGGCGAAAAAATGCGGTCTGAGCACTGAAATGCAAGGGATGTAGTGCTATAATAGTTGAAAGTATGCCAAGGAGAAGTTTATTCTGTGTTGGCAAAGCTCAGCTAGTTTATGCCGGATCCCGGCAAGTTGGGATATAAATTGAAAGTAATAAATAAATAAATAAAATTATGCTGCTGCTTTTTTGTCCATGTAGATGCGTGGGTACCTTATAACTGCCCTGGAGGGCCAACAAACTGCACTCAGCACTAATGTACAGAGGTTTGCTCTGAATGCCCCTTAGCTCTAGTATTATAATTGTCATGGCCCAATACATAATTTTATAGATCTCAATGTGCATCAACCTGTTTTCCCAAATGCAAAACATACTCCTCCTATTACATATTTGATGTGGTGGATAAAATGCTTGTCTTGGACCAGAGGTACCAAAATTCTGTTATGAAGCTTACTGACTGAGTTTGGGTCAAGCATTTGATGACCTTTTCTCTAATGACTTGGCACTCAAACCACCAAAATGTTTGAACTGATTCCATGGGAAAGTTTTTAAGAAGAGCAAGTTGTATCTGTGGTACTTGGTCTGTGATGACTCTGCCGTGCATTCAGATTACACTTGTCAATCAAGTGATGAGTTATGCTTATGCAAACCAACCCTAAAGCTCTAAGCACATAGGGATAAACTCAAAAGCATGCTTCAGCATCCAGCTGTTTCTCAGGTCTTCTTATGCAGTCTCTTTAAACTTTAAAGGGACTGTATGAGGCAGCCGAAACTGCTGACTGGTAAGGAGCTGGCACTCCATGCTGCTCAGCTATTTTTCAGGCTTACAGCAAATTCTTTTTAAAGGGACTGCAGTCCCTTTCATGGGGTTTGCGGGGCCATGTACCCATTCAGTTCATGAACAAACCTATTGGTTTGGTTTGTGGTTCAGCCATGAACTGCATTTTTCAGGTTCATGCCCATCCTTGGGTGTAAACTTATTATTGTAGGGGTAGTGCCATGCAGTATTCATGCTACATGTATATGTAAATTCTTTGAAATTTAACACAATCCTGTGTGCTGAATGGACATATGGACCTGCATTATACTGGCCATTGGTGTATCAAGGTCAGTATTGCCTACTCTGACTGGCAGTGGCTCTTCAGTGTCTTTCATATCACGTGCGACTTGAATCTTTGATCAGGAATGCCAAGGATTGGATTTGGGACCTTCTGCCACGCAAAGCAGATGCTCTACTACTGATGTTATGTCCCCTCCCCTGTGTGTCACAACAAATCCTTTCTCAAGAGAAACAAAAAATATTGAAGGGATCAACTGATCACAGTCATGCTTAATTTAGTATGCAGATGTCTCAAAATATCAATCAACTAGAAACTGTTTTTCACCCCAACAATGAAAATTAGGCAGACTTTCCATTCCAGGGAGATGGGAAATCATGTATGTTTGATGTCTGGCTTCAGCAGAAGCCTTTTTTGTTTTCCCTCCTTGGTCCCACCTGACTGCAGCTGCTTCTTTCTTTTACCACAACAGGTAGTTAATTGGATTACAGGACAGCTTGGCTCCCTGGAGCCCAGCAGCGGGGGTAGTCAATAGGTCTCTTCCTTTGACTTCCCTTTTTCTATGGCCTAATCTGACTTTTCCCCCTGGATGACTGGAGCTGAAAAGCACTCACCAGATGGCTTGTGATATTTCAAAGGAGTTGTCACAGTAGCTGACAAATGATTCTGTGACTTGCACAAGGCCATTAAAAAGAAGGAGGAGGAGGGAGCATGGAGATTTAATCTTGATGCAAACTCTTCATGTGAAAGCAACTGGGTTTATGTGCCAAAAAACGTTTTCCCATTAATTGACAGTGCTGTAAATATGAAAGTCCGGAGAGCAACAGGCTTGAATATTTAAATAGCAGAAGTCTGCTGAGTTAGGTCTGACTGTGGGTCTCCCTAGTCTTGCAAGACTGTGATAGACAGAAACAAAGGATCTTCCCTACTGCTGGCAGAAAAATGGAAGACACACATCCGCATCCAACCTTCCAGGCTGTGCCCCCTGCGGCTGCATTTTAAAAATATACTCTATGACCTCTCAGCGCTGCCAGCTCTTAAGTGAGGGAATAAGGTTTATCCCAAGTGTTCCCTTTCCCAGCTCAACATTGGTGGGACACAGGAGGCTCCACAATTTTAGGAATGGCCTTTCCAGATTATGCCATTCTTAGAAGAAGTCCAGGCCTTGGCTGCATCCACGCATCTTTGGCTATTGTGCTACAGCAATCATTCACAATTGGATTATAAGCCAATCTACTTGCACTGACTGCTATAACTCAGTGACAGTGCGGTAACCAATGATGAGTGGACGCAGCCCTGGTTAAACAATAATTTTTGTTTACAAATTAAATTCATTTTAAAAATCATGACAAAATGCCAAAAATGACTTTTTATTTAAAACCAAGCTGTAAGTTGGATCCTATGTACTGCAAACACAAGGTCTTGGGGAGGCAGATCTTCTGATTTTTTCCACCAGTATCCTTTTGAGACATCTGAAAAGATGATATTAAGTTAACAGAAACTTAAAGTGCCAGTGAGACTGATAAAAAGGAACACAGGCTGTGGCAAATAAAATGCAAGTCTGTGATCAGGCAAGCAGAAAGGGATTATGAGGAGCATATCGCAAAAAAGATAAAGGCCAACAATAAAACTTTCTTCAAATACATTAGAAGTAGGAAGCCAGCCAGGGAGGCAGGGGGGCCCTTGGATGACCAAGGGGTAAAAGGAGTAGTGAAGGATGATAGGGAAATGGCTGAGAAGCTGAATGCACTTTTTGCCTCTGTCTTCACTGCGGAAGATGAGAAGTGCTTGCCCACTCCAGAACCACTGATTTTGGGAGGGGGTTTGAAAGAACTGAATCAGATTGAGGTGACAAGAGAGAAAGTCCTATGACTGATGGACAATTTAAAAACTAATAAATCACCAGGCCCGGATGGCATTCATCCGAGAGTTCTGAAAGAACTCAAATGTGAACTTGTGGATCTCCTTACGTTAATATGTAATCTTTCTTTAAAATCTGCTTCCATTCCTGAGGACTGAAAGGTAGCTAATGTCACTCCCATCTTTAAAAAGGGCTCCAGGGGAGATCCAGGAAATTACAGGCCAGTCAGTCTGACGTCGATACTGGGTAAGTTGGTGGAAACTGTTATTAAGGAAAGAATTAGTAGGCATATTGATGAACAAAAACTATTGAGGCAGACTCAGCATGGGTTCTGTAAGGGAACATCTTGTCTCACTGACCTGTTAGTGTTTTTTGAGGGAGTGAACAAACATGTGGACAAGGGGGACCCAATAGATGTTGTTTACCTTGACTTCCAGAAAGCTTTTGATAGTTCCTCATCAAAGGCTCCTAAGTAAGCTCAATAGTCATGGGATAAAAGGACAAGTCCTCTTGTGGATCAAAAAGTGGCTTATAAATAGGAAACAGAGAGTGAATATAAATGGGAAACTTTCTCAGTGGAGGGTGGTAAGCAGTGGAGAACCACAGGGATCAGTACTCGGTCCGATGCTTTTTAACTTGTTTATTAATGATTTGGAATTGGGAGTAGGCAGTGAAGTGGCTAAATTTGCAGATGACACGAAGTTGTTCAGGGTGGTGAAAACCAGGGAGGATTGTGAGGCACTCCAAAGGGATCTGTTGAGGATGGGTGAGTGGGTGTCAATGTGGCAAATGGGGTTCAATGTGGCCCAGTGCAAAGTGATGCACATTGGAACCAAAAATCCTAAATATAAATACACATTGATGGGGTCTGAACTGGCAGAGACGGACCAAGAGAGAGATCTTGGAGTCATAGTAGATAACTCAATGAAAACGTCTAGACAGTGGGTAACTGCAATAAAGAAAGCCAATGCTATGCTGGGGATTATTAGGAAGGGAATTGAAAACAAATCAGCCAGTATCATTATGCCCCTGTAGAAATCGTTGGTGCGACCTCATTTGGAATACTGTGTACAGTTCTGTTCACCACACCTCAAAAAGGATATTACAGCATTGGAAAAAGTGCAGAGAAGGGCAACTAGAATGATAAAAGCATTGGAACACTTTCCCTATGAAGAAAGGTTAAAAGGCTTGGGGCTCTTTAGCTTGGAGAAACGACGGCTGAGGGGTGACATGATCGAGGTTTATATGATTATGCATGGGACAGAGCAGGTTGAGAAAGAAGTACTTTTCTCCCTTTCTCACAATACAAGAACTCGTGGGCACTCCATGAAATTGCTGAGCAGCCAGGTTAGAACAGATAAAAGGAAGTACTTCTTCACCCAAAGAGTGACTAACACATGGAATTCACTGCCACAGGAGGTAGTGGCAGCTACAAGCATGGACAGTTTCAAGAGGGAATTAGATAAACATATGGAGCAGAAGTCCATCAGTGGCTATTAGCCACAAGGTATAGATAGGAACTCTCAGTCTGGGGCAGGTGATGCACTCTATTCTTGGTGCTGGGGGGGGGCAGCAGTGGGAGGGCTTCTGGTATCCTGGCCCCACTGCTAGTCCTCCTGATGGCACCTGGTATTTTTTGCCACTGTGTGACAGAGTGTTGGACTAGATGGGCCATTGGCCTGATTCAACATTGGCTTCTCTTATGTTCTTATGCCATGGGGGGCTGAAATAAGAGGGAGGGGGAATCAGGTAAAATCACAGAAGAGCACGCTTGCTGTCCTCTCTAGAGGGAAGTGGGGTAATTTTGCTCCATTTACCTTCCTCAGTACAGTCTCTGTGGCCTTATGGCATTTTGTCCCAAAGAGAAACCAGATAATGATCCACTTCATGATCTGACCTCAAATTTTTAGTCCCACTTTTTCAACAGACTTTCATAACAGAACAGATAAAACTATGTGTTAAAATATATGTTGCCATAATTGATGGTCAAGCCAGATTTCTAGTGTGTTAGGCTGTATCCTGGAAAACTTGAAACTGCGCCAAGATATACAACCAGAGTCGAATGTGCATAGTTCTCTCTTCCTCTCTCCTCTCTAATATATGCTCATTTAATCCTTAATGTGGAAGTCAGCTGATTTTCTGGCTGCAATTTCTGTTCCTTCAAGAATAGTTTCTTTTTAAAATTATTTTTTCCTTTAGACTGCGTGCGTTTTTCCTATTTAGCACTAAAATAAACAATTGTCTCTTGTGGTGTGTGTGTTTGTGTGTTTTCAAGGAGCCAGCAAGGCCGTTAGACATGAAATTGGCTAGACTGGAAGCCTATTGTATTTGAGCCTAGTTGATGTCAGAATTTTATTGACCAGTCAGGAAAACTTGAGGCTACCTCTCTTCTTCCTCCTCCCTGTATGTTTAGTTGAAAAGCTACCAGCATAATATCATGGATGGCGCTATAAAGAAAAGAAGAAGAAGAGAAGAGATTGGAGTTATACCCCGCCCTTCACTTGGAGTCTCAGAGCGGTTTATAAACTCCTTTCCCTTCCCCTTCCCACGACAGACACCTGTGAGGGAGGTAGGGCTGAGAGAACTCTAACACAAACTGCTCTTTCAGGAACAGCTGTGCCAGAGCTTGTGAATGACCCAAGGTCACATCAGCAGGTGCAAGTGGAGGAGTGGGGAATCAAATCCGGTTCTCCCAGATTAGAGTCCACATGCTTACCACTGCACAAAAATTGCTGTCTCGATTGTCTCACTGTATCCATTTAGTTGTTAAATAGAGCAAGTAGTCCACAGAACTGCAGTATCCTAAACTAAGTTACACACTTATAAGCCCATTGATTTCAATGGATTTAGAAGAGAGTTTGAGATTGCACGGTTAATCACTTGAAGTATACAACATTTTGAACAGCCCTGTTTTAATCCAGATTCTTGCACTAAAACAGTTTCTACCTTTGCATGTGTCTCTTTTCTTAATACTGTGAAGTGATTTGCCCAAACTTCTTAATAATTCCATGAATGAAGAAAAATGACAATAAAGAGCTATATACGGTAATCTTTTTTGTCAGGAAAAAAAGCCATTATTATTTTTTCTGAGAGGTGGAAACAAATGAATAGTCTCCAAATTCTGAACCTCAAATTGTTCCCCTTCATAGTTGAAAGGAGAATATATTATAATAGTGCAGCATCTGTGACTTGAGATAAAATTCCCATTATAAGTGTCCTGTCCCCTCCACTGTTTCTAAACATTTCTGCATTTGTAGACTGGAGCAATATTGTAAAAAAAAAAACCCATGGGAATAATGAGCTTTCTTTTCTACCTCTCACTAACAAAATCCTCATTTTTCTCCCCTGTGCCAAATAATTATTATTGGATTATTGTAACTCTCTCTACAAGGGGCAGCCTTTGACCCTGCTCTGGAAACTGCAGCTGGTGCAGAATGTGGCAGCATGGGTATTGACTGCATCGGTTGTGCAGACACATATTCACCCAATGCTGTAGGAATTGCACTGGCTGCCTATTGTGTACTGGATCTGGTTCAAGGTGCTGGTGCTTACCTTTAAAGCCCTATACAGCCTGGGGCCAGCATACCTTCAGGACCATCTCTCCCCATATGAGCCCTGCAGGACATTACTATCTACTAATCAACATCTCCTGGTGGTTTCCGGCTCCAGGGGTGTCCAATTTACCTCAACAAGTACCAGGGCTTTTTTGGCCCTGGCCCCTATCTGGTGGAATGAGCTCCCATTAGAAATCAGGGCTCTGTGGGACCTACTACAGTTCTGCAGGGCCTGCAAGACAGAGCTCTTCCGCCAGGTTTTCAGTTGAGGCAGCGGGCACCCACCTGCTATTGGCCTCCCCTCCAGTGACCTCAGACCCAAATAGCTACCTGTGTTGAATTTATTATATGAATTATGGATGTTTAGTGTGTTGGGGGGAAATGTGCCATTGTGGTTGCTGGCAAGTTGTAGGTGCTGTTATTTGGGTGACTGCATGGAGAGAGTGGTATGGCAATGAATGCCTAATAATCATAGTGTTGGACACATGAGTACTCTTGCCTTAGTTTCTCCTAGGGTTGGTTGTTCCTCCTCTGCAACTACTAATTTATGCCAAGTCAATGAAAAAATGGCCGTCCACCAAAACCTGGCTGTGTAAGGGGCTGCTAATTCAGCTTTATTTACTGATACATGTATGAAGTTGGGCCACCTCTCTTGAGTCAGCTGATGTCAGCTATGTATTTGATAATACACCAATTTGGAGAAAGGGGCTGGGGAAAATGAGTTCCTATTATATGCAGTGATACTTTCTGCTATGCTCTGTATCCCCTGGGAAAAGATAAAAGGTTGTGTTTGTTCCTGGTACTAAATGCCAGCGAACAATTTGGGATTTTGGTAGTATGTAGCACTCTCTGATAAACCAGACTCTTCAGCTAAGTTCCTTAGTTGCTGGTGTTTGGAGACCATGATATTCACACTAACGTGGCTCTATTCAGGAATTTATGGTATCTGGACAATCATGGGGTATCAGTGAGCCTACTTGATATGGCAAAGTGTATTCTTGACTTGATCCTTTCTATCAGCCTGATTTCATCCACCAGTGGATTGGTAGTTTAAGCATGTGGGCAGTACTCTTGGCTAACATTGGAACATTCACATAAGACACTTTTTATCTTAATGAGCATGCCCATTGTTACCAAGGCACATTCCCATGTGATGGATAAAGATAAAAATTGGTATCTAATTGGTTTTTTTCCCTAGTAAATTCAGAAATTCAATTTATACAGGGGTCTCCTTGGGTTTACTGTAAAGAGCCAGGATTTGAATTGGTAAGAAATTCAGCTGAAGTACAGGCACCCATTTTATTTATTTAGGAGATTTCTGTGTAATCTCTCTTCCGTGGTATCTCTCAGAGAATCCTGCTCAAGGAGGCTTACAATTAAATTAGTAAGTTATTGATGTAAAACCACAAGCCATTAAAACAAGTCCAGGGTCATAAGAGCATAATACTATCCATAAAAGAGACCTCAGAACAGAAGCAGACAATTTAAAAAGTTGGATTAAAAGACGATGCAAATTCTGTGTTTTTGCCTGGTGCCTAAATGACAGTACAGTAGGCCCAAATGAGCTCTAAGGGGGAAGGCATTCCAAAGGCAAGTGGCCACCACAGAAAATCTGACTGAGAACATTTAGATTGTATTTTAAAGCCTATGTTGTGGTGGTGGTGAAGGAATTTTTCTCCATCATTGGCGTATCCATGTTGGGTTAGCCAGTGGAGTGTTTTCTTTTCACACAGACTAGGATTGCCAAATCCAAGTTGGGAAACTACTGGAGGTTTGGGGGTGAAGTTGGGCTGCCAAGCCATAGTGGGGGTAGGGGATCCCCTGGCCACAGGTCCTGTTGCCTGCTGTGGCTCCAAGCAACAGTGTGTGTCTGGGAATAAAGAAAAAAATACAGCCTCATGTACTCACCAGAAGTTGGTAGAGGAAGTGACAAGGGTAGCTCTAGGAGTCACCAGGATCTCTGTAGTAGGGCCATAGAGCTTCCAGTAATGCTTAAAACTAACTGCTGGGGTAGCTCTAGGAATTGCCAGAAACTATGGTGATTCTTGGAGCTACCCTTGTCACTTCCTTTATCAACTTTCCCTGAGTACACAAAACTGTACTTAAAAAAAAAAAATCTCAGGTGACGCTGAGCCTCCCCAACCCTCTTCCAGGTTGTCAGGCACTCTTTGGCAACCATAGGGTGGAATCTGGAGAAGGTATAGTTTGAGAAGGACAGAGAGCTCAGCAGGGGTGTGATGCCACAGAGTCTGCCCTCTGAAACTGCCGGTTTCTCTAGCAGAACTGATCTCTCTAGCCTGGAGCTCAGTTGCAATTCCAGGAGCATTTTAGGCTCCACTTAGAGGTTGTCAAACCCTAATACAGGCACATATCTGGCCATACCCTTCAGCTGGGGAGGGGGAGGTATTAGCTCCTCTGAGCCCTAATGGTCTGCATGAACAGCCAATTTCCTTACAATTTTGGACAACAGAGGAGAATATCCATGATCAAAACATATTAGCATTCATTTTGTCATGTAGGATAGACTGAGTCACAGTATTTACAGGCCAAATCCATTTTTCTGTTTAAAGAATAACTCTGTTTTGAAGTAATGTGTAAATAAGGAGGTGTAGAAAACCCCCACTTCAGTTATTCATAATACTACACATTTTGTAGGTGCGTGTGGTTTGTTTCTTCATATGCTGTGGCAATCAGTGTTTCCAGAGTTGACGTGAGTGGGCTAAAACATGGTAGGAAAATACACCACCAAGGAAAACAGAAAACAGATGAGTACAGAGACTACTATTGCATCTTTAAACAGTGTGTAGACTAAGACACCCTAGACCTTGTAGAGTTCTTCAGAAAAACCTTGCAGCTGTATTCCTAGGCAAGATGGTTGTTGTGGAAACCGGGGGGGGGAGTTATTTTATTTTATTGCATTCCTTCTTGCTTCATAATTACATGTGCTGTTGTGAGCCAGTTTTAAATGAACTTGAGGGTAGAATGTCCTGATCTCAATCCACAGCTACAAATAATTTAATCTGTGACCTTGCTCAGGAAATAGCAAAACAAACAAACAAAAAAAACCCAATTTCACCTTTTGAACAAAGGGTGTGTGTGTATAAATTAATGTGTGCATTCATTGTTACAAAATATATCAATTCATAAAGATTTCCATATTGTTAAGATTTTACCCAGTTGGTGACATTTGAAGGGAAAGGTTTGGGATTGCAATAAACATCTGTTCGGTTTCAAGTCGTGTCTCATTGCTCCTGGGTTAAGTGGGAGTAGTTACTTCATTCCTATTCCATGTGACATGCACCAAGGACAGGAAAGCAGAGGAAAATTCTGTCATTGAGACTCTGACTGTATAAGTTCAAAACCCAGAAAGAAACAGCATCACACATAGACTCTGAATGAACATACCCAAGTTTTTCAGTGGAATTAACATCAAAAGTTTATCAGCAGATTAAAAGCCAAGCAATGGGAGAAACTAGAATGAAGAAGGCACTTTCACTGAGTACATTTAGGAAGGTGTGTGAGACATTCAGTGGAGATTAAACTCAGCAGATGTGTCTGTGTTCTTTTTAATTCTATGAGCTGTAATCAATGCTTTTTTTTAAAAAAAAAAAGCATGCATTTTTAATCGATATATTCTTTTTAAAAATTGTGTAATGTACAGAGAGGGAGAATGGGCACAGGAGTGTTGGCATTGCCTCCGAATGGTTGCTGGCTCATGAGCATGCTGCCGACATGGGGACACAGTGGTCCCCGCCATGATTGGTGAAATTTGGAAAGCAGCATCCCCGATCATGGGGACAGAGTATACACGTGGACACTGCCTTCATGTGTAGGTACTAGGCTCATGAGCCATCAATCTCATGGAGATGGGACTGGGGTCAGTGCACTCATGCCCTCTCTCCCTCTCCACAGATTTCAGTCAATGTGTGGAGGAGTCTTGTGTAGAGAGCTGCTACCTGTCACCCCATGAGCTGTCACACATATAGTGCTTGGGTCGTCACTGTCCACACCTTCATGGGAGGTCTGAGGGAGGCACAGCTGAATAAACCATACCTGTTTTGATAAGGCTTAGGTGGGCACAGTCGAGTATTTCCTTGATTTAAGTTGCCTAGAAAGACTGAGCTAAAGAAGTATCCTTTCACCTTCTGAATGGTACTTTTAGAGTGTTTGCCAATGGTTTTATCCTTAGTCTGCAGTGACTCTCTCCACATTGTAACCAATTTAATTTACAAAAAGTAAAGCAACTGACCCAGCTTACCAAGGGATGCCTTCCAGTATTTCAGACTTAGAACACAAAAGAACGCATGAAGCTGCTGCCCCCCCATCCCCCAACAGTAGCCAGGGAAGATCTGGCAACCCTGTGCCTTAGGCTGGAGCAGACCAGTGGTCCATCAAGATCAGTATTGTCTTCTCAGACTAGCAAGAGCTCTCCAAAGTTTCAGGCAGGGGTCTTTCACATCACTTACTCCGTGATCACTTTAACTGGAGACGTTGGGGATTAAATTTGTGACCTTCTGCATATCAAGCAGATGCTCTGCCACTGAACCACAGCTGCTTCCCCCAAAAGAAAAGATGAGCAAATCTCATAGCCTCTGATCAAAAGGGTAAACAACAAATCTCATTTGGCTCCTAGAGTGGCTAGCTAATTGTACTCTGTAACACCAAGCAGCTGGTAATACCATGACATGGTTAAACATCTGTACTATAGCAGCAGATTAAAAGCAACTCATCTAACCTCAAAACAATAGCCAGACCCCTCCTCCAATCATACCTAGTGACTGGGATGAGGCTACCATTATGGGAGGAGAAGAGGTAGTCACAGCAGGAGGAAACAGTATAATGATTCAGTCTTTTTATTATGAAGATTTAAAAAGGGTTTTTCCACATAAGATAGTAAATATAACAAAAACTTCCTGTAAACCTACCCACCACCCTCCACCCACCCTCTTCCCCAACATAGCCCACCAACAGAAAAAGGAAGTATAAACTACATACACTCAGGCAGTTTAGAGTAGAGATTAGGAAAATGAGGGGAAAGAGAGCAAAAACAGGAGAGTGCTGAAGGGTTGGCAGGAAGTAGGAGGTGGTAATACGGATCCTCGTTGTTGCTGAGCCCTGGCTGACTCATGACAGAACGGGGATGTAGGAACATTGTGCTTTTTCTCTCCCTTCTCCTGGAGCCTCTTGCTGGCTTGTCGGCCAGACCTGGCAACCCTAGTAGCAATAGAGAAAGAGGCTTCTTTATTAGAATCAATATCAGGGACAGTTGAAATTGCAGCCTCTTGCTGTGATTGGCAGCCATTTTGGATTTGGCCTATACAGCCTGTAAGGTCTTCATGCTATTGTTTTTTTCTCCAGAAGAGAAAAACAACAAGAAGAGAAGAGATTGGATTTATACCCTGCCCTTCACTACCTGAAGGAGTCTCAGAGTGGTTTACAATCCCTTTCCCTTCCCCTCCCCACAACAGACATCCTGTGAAGTGGGTGGGGCTAAGAGTTCTTCCAAGAGCTACTCTTTCCAGAACAGCTCTGAGAGAACTGTGACTGACCCAAGCTCACACCAGCAGCTGCATGTGGAGGAGTGGGGAATCAAACCCAGTTTTCCCAGATTAGGGTCTGCGCCCCTAACCACTACATCCAACTGGCTTTCCAGCCACCTTGAAATAACTCTAGACAGTCTCAAAGTATGCCAAAGGTGGAAACACAGGGACGAGGCTACTGAATTTGGATCAATCCAGTAGAAATAAGGGTAGGATGATAATGGATTAGGCTAACCCCACTCATACACTCATGCTGCATATAAAAGCTTCTGTCTCATCACCATGATTCACAGTCTTGGAGACACAGGGTAATATCCATGCATTTTTGAGGAATCTGATGAGAAATAACAGCTGGTGAAATTGGGGTGGGGGAGGGGATCCAAGGCAAGGGTGGTGGGAGAAGGTGTACTGCAGTCCTGTGTAGAGACATTGTTGAGTTTTATCTTTGATGTTGAGATCCTAGACTCAGTAGAACGCTACTGCTATGGCACAGGGTTCATAGTTTGGTCCTGTATTTAGTAGTGTGGCTCAGGAACGAACTGAGCAGTAGACATGCATACTGGGCAAATTACCCTTGTGCTCAGCAGCTACAGTTTCTTACTGTTGTTGTGATCTTTGGTATCCTGCCCCTCCAGCATACATTTCATATTTTCAGATGAAATGAACTAACCAGAGCTGTATGTTTTTGATGGGATTACAACTCATTAGACTAATACCATAAAATCAGTAGGATCTAACTATTTACTACTGTGAATGCGGCAGGTGGCCTGTAGGGTACTCAATTTTTTTTCAATTACTCTTGATGTCTTGCAGATTTTAACTTCCTTGCGCATTTGAGAATTTTATGTGAAGTTACACAGTTTGTTTTTGCTGATGCCTCAGAATTGGCAAGTGTTCACCACAACCTTCTTGACACTTGTTCTTTTTCCTAGATCCATAGAACTACAGTGTTGGGCTTAAAGAGATCTGCCAGAAATTTTATCCATTTCTTTGATTTTTGGCTCACATTATACATGATATTCCAGTGTTAAAAAAGATTAAAATTTCCCCTATAAAAAACAACATTATATAAAGGGTAATGGGTTATAACTTTAATTCACTGGGTTGCAGGTATACCTACACCAATTGTGCCGAAAAACCTGAACTCTAAAACAACAACACAATAAAAAAAACCAGAGGTTAACCCATTCTCCCAAAACAGAAGCTGTGCCTGGAGCTTTAAGAAATGAATGGTCTCAGTAGCTGTTGCTAGGCAATCACATGGTATTGCCTACCTTGATGCCTTGGTCTTTTTCAGTAAAAGATAGGGGGAAGGGAGCAGAGCCCTTTTTAGGGCTGTTTTGGCCTTTGAACTCATCAGGGCCAAGCCCACCAGCAACCACCAGGCAACTTGCTAGCATGCTGCTTGAGTGATTCACTCAGGCCAGGCTGCTTGCTGCTGTTCTACAACAGCCACTGCATGAGACCTGGTGTGGTGGTTAAGGTTTCAGACTAGGTTCTGGGAGACACAGGTCTGAATCCTCACTTTTTCATGGAAGCTTACTGGGCCAGTAACACACTCTCAGCCTAACCTCCCTCACAGGGCTCTTGAAGGTGCTGATGGAGCATGTGCTTGTATCTGAAAGTAAAGTAAAATGACACGGTAACACTGATTTACAGACATGGAGTCTATCCATAAAGGAGGATGTGGTTGAGCATAGCAATCTGGCATATTTCTATGGGGAAATTGTATATTTTAACTGGAGTCTGTTACTTGGGTCTCCTTTTTTTACAAAAAAAAGGGGAAGGGAAAAAAGGCAGATTGCTCACAGCAAAAACTGAATTCTAAGACAACAGAATGCATGACTCAGACCTTTGGTGGATGTGCAGATGAAGGAATCTCTAATCTTCTGACAGATAACGTTCCTATATCAGCCATGTGCTGTTTGAACTGAAGCAAAATGTCTTTCTGCAATAAGGCTGTTAGGTAAATACCTTGTATATTAAAAAAAAAAGTTCCGATTTCTTTTGAATCAAATCTCCCCTCTCCCTTCCACATGCAACACCAACATTTTAAAATCAACACAAATAAATAAAATAAAAGATCTATATTTAAACTGAGTTGTACACATCCCTCCATATTGGTATCTTCCTACTGCTACCACTGTAATCTCACTAAATTATTTTAGCAACGTTCTTCTTAAAATAATTCCAAACATTTTGGAAACATAGTCTTAGTGACTCAATTCAGCCATCACAGCTTTGTATGCTGTTGCTTGTTTTATTTTTTTTTAAATTTATACATGGGTGTTGCATTAATTTATTTTGTTTCAGTGGCTGTAAAATCATGTCAGAGGTATAAGTGGAAAAGTGGGATAAAAATATTTTAAACAGAATGAATACAAATAAATTATACCAAATTAGGGCTAAGGGAGGAACAAGGGTTTTCCAAAATTCCAGGTGGGGCCTGGAAATCACCCAGATCTCCAAACCACAGAGATCTGTTCCCCTGAAAGAACTGGCAGCTTCAGAGGGCAGACTGCTTGGGGGGGGGCAACAATGGGAGGGTTTGTAGTGTCCTGGCCCCACTGCTGGACCTCCTGATGGCACCTGGTATTTTTGACCACTGTATGACAGAGTGTTGGGCTGGATGGGCCACTGGTCTGATCTGACATTGGCTTCTCTTATGTTCTCATGTTCTTACTTTAAGCCATCACATCCCTGCTGAGCTCTCTTCCCTCCCCAAACCGTACAGTCCACCCACAAATCTCTAGGAACTTCCCAACCTGGAACTGGCAACCCTAGAAGGAAATATTTTTTGGTGTGATATTCAAATTGACAAACTTTTGATTGGCTCCAAGTCTCCTCTCCCCTCAGTGGAAGGGCATGTCTGCTGGCAGACGATTTTCACCAAATCTGCCTCCCTGCACAATATCTTCAGTGGAGGCAAAGGACATCTGCAGTGTGCCTTGCTTTCCTATCCCTTTCTCTCTGGGGTCATCAACAGTTTCTCGGTACTGTTAGGTCTTGTCCCAAACCCTTCTTCCATGATCATTACCAGTGAAGGCTATAATTTTACTCATATAAAAAAGCATATGCCAGTTCTGAACATTCCATCATTGTGCCCGGAAGGAGTTATACGAGATACAGATTGATTGTCATTGGCTAGGCACAGCAGGAGCAGAGCACAAGTTTAGCTTCCATCTGAAGTATTGCTCTTCTCTCCCTGATGTCCACTCTGCAGTAACAGTAGTTCAGTAGGGGGACCCTCCTCCCTGCATACACAAGCTGAGAGTCACTCTTCAAACAACTAAAGACAGGAAAGAGGATGCAAACTTGCCTGCCTGGTGTGAAGGTAGCGGACATTACGCGTGTTTTAGATAGGCTGGTAGATAGTGCTGGGGAGGAGCCAGTGGTCGTGGTGCACGTCGGCACCAACGATGTGGGGAAATGCAGTCGTGAGGTCCTGGAGGAGAAATTTAGGCTGCTGGGCAGGAAACTCAAGGCCAGGACCTCCAAGGTAGCCTTCTCGGAAGTGCTACCTGTTCCACGCGCAGGGCCGGAGAGACAGGCACAGATCAGGAGTCTCAATGCGTGGATGAGACGGTGGTGTAGGGGGGAAGGGTTTAAGTTTGTTAGGCACTGGGATGCTTTTTGGGACAAGAGGGAGCTGTACAAAAGGGACGGTCTCCACTTGTCCCGAGAAGGAACCAGGCTGCTGGCGCTCAAAATCAAAAAGGTGGCAGAGCAGTTTTTAAACTGAATAATGGGGGAAAGCCGACAGGAGATGAAAAGTCTCTGGTTCGGGATGGCTCATCTCAAAGAGATGAAGGGATAGCTATTACTTTTGTACAAGGAAATGGATTACAATTGTCCACTGAGACTGTGGCTAATGATAGGAACTGCCTGGCAAGGTCTCGAGGCAGCAAGAGGAAGGCTGTGGGCTTAACAAACATGGAAAACTATAAGTGTTTATACACAAATGCTAGAAGTCTCCGAGGTAAAATCGGGGAGTTGGAATGCTTGGTGTTGGGGGGGAATAGACATTGTGGGTATTTCAGAAACTTGGTGGGATGAGGAAAATCAGTGGGATACGGTGATTCCTGGTTATAAATTATATCGGAGGGATAGGGGGGAAAGGGTTGGAGGTGGGGTGGCTCTGTATGTCAGAGAGGGTGTACCGTCCAGTAAGATTGAGAGGGTAAGAGAATTGGATTCGCTTCTGGAAATGCTATGGGTTGAAATAGTGGGTCCAAAAGGAGGCTTAACAGTGGGAGTTTGTTATCGCCCACCAGATCAAAAGATAGAGGAGGATTATAAAATGATGAATGAATTAAAGATAGCAGCTAGACGAAATAACTGTGTTGTAATAGGCGACTTTAACTACCCACACATTGATTGGGTCAATATGAGTTCTAGTCGGGAAAAAGAGATTGCGTTCTTAGACACTCTCAATGACTGTGCTGTGGAACAGATGGTCACAGATCCTACCAGGGGAGAGGCGATCCTGGATTTGGTCCTAAGTAACACCCAAGACCTGGTGAGAGATGTAAAAGTGATTGCACCACTTGGGAACAGTGACCATAATGTCATTGAGTTTAACATTTGTACAGATAGGGAGTTGCCCAAAAAGACTGACGCAACCACTTTTAACTTTAAAAGGGGTAACTTCTCTGGTATGAGGGGACATGTGAGGAAGAAATTGAAAGGAAGAGTGGAGAAGGTCAAAACCATTGGGGAAGCTTGGAGACTATTTAAAAAGACAATCCTAGAAGCTCAGAAAAAATATATACCGCAGGTTAGGAAAGGTACAAATAGGTATAGAAAAAAGCCTGCATGGTTAACAAATAAAGTAATGGAAGCTGTAAAAGGTAAGAAGGATTCCTTTAAGCGGTGGAAAGCTAGTCTTAGTGAGGTTGATAAAAGGGAACACAGACTATGGCAAATAAAATGCAAGTCTGTGATCAGACAAGCAAAAAGGGAATATGAGGAGCATATCGCAAAAAACATAAAGACCAACAATAAAACCTTCTTCAAATACATTAGAAGTAGGAAGCCAGCCAGGGAGGCAGTGGGGCCCTTGGATGACCAAGGGGTAAAAGGAGTAGTAAAGGATGATAGGAAAATGGCTGAGAAGCTGAATGCATTTTTTGCCTCTGTCTTCACTGTGGAAGAGGAGAAGTGTTTGCCCACTCCAGAAGCACCGATTTCGGGAGGGGGTTTGAAAGACCTGAATCAGATTGCGGTGACAAGAGAGGAAGTCCTCCGACTGATGGACAATTTAAAAACTAATAAATCACCAGGCCTGGATGGCATTCATCTGAGAGTTCTGAAAGAACTCAAATGTGAACTTGTGGATCTCCTGACAAAAATATGTAATCTTTCTTTAAAATCTGCCTCCATTCCTGAGGACTGGAAGGTAGCTAATGTCACTCCCATCTTTAAAAAGGGCTCCAGGGGAGATCCAGGAAATTACAGGCCAGTCAGTCTGACATCGATACCGGGTAAGTTGGTGGAAACTGTTATTAAGGAAAGAATTAGTAGGCACATTGATGAACAAAAACTATTGAGGCAGACTCAGCATGGGTTCTGTAAAGGAAGATCTTGTCTCACTAACCTGTTAGTGTTTTTTGAGGGAGTGAACAAACATGTGGACAAGGGGGACCCAATAGATATTATTTACCTTGACTTCCGGAAAGCTTTTGATACAGTTCCTCATCAAAGGCTCCTAAGTAAGCTCAATAGTCATGGGATAAAAGGACAAGTCCTCTTGTGGATCAAAAACTGGCTTATAAATAGGAAACAGAGAGTGAGTATAAATGGGAAACTTTCTCAGTGGAGGGTGGTAAGCAGTGGGGTACCACAGGGATCAGTACTCGGTCCGATGCTTTTTAACTTGTTTATTAACGATTTGGAATTGGGAGTAAGCAGTGATGTGGCTAAATTTGCAGATGACACGAAGTTGTTCAGGGTGGTGAAAACCAGGGAGGATTGTGAGGCACTCCAAAGGGATCTGTTGAGGATGGGTGAGTGGGCGTCAACGTGGCAAATGGGGTTCAATGTGGCCAAGTGCAAAGTGATGCACATTGGAGCCAAAAATCGTAAATATAAATACACATTGATGGGGTCTGATCTGGCAGAGACTGACCAAGAGAGAGATCTTGGAGTCGTAGTGGATAACTCGCTGAAAATGTCTACACAATGTGTAGCTGCAATAAAGAAGGCCAACGCTATGCTGGGGATTATTAGGAAGGGAATTGATAACAAATCAGCCAGTATCATCATGCCCCTGTATAAATCATTGGTGCGACCTCATTTGGAATACTGTGTACAGTTCTGGTCACCACATCTCAAAAAGGATATTATAGCATTGGAAAAAGTGCAGAGAAGGGCAACTAGAATGATAAAAGGGTTGGAACACCTTCCCTATGAAGAAAGGTTAAAATGCTTGGGGCTCTTTAGCTTGGAGAAACGACGGCTGAGGGGTGACATGATCGAGGTTTATAAGATTATGAATGGGATTGAGCAGGTTGAGAAAGAAGTACTTTTCTCCCTTTCTCACAATACAAGAACTCGTGGGCACTCTATGAAATTGCTGAGCAGTCGGGTTAAAACAGATAAAAGGAAATACTTCTTCACCCAAAGAGTGATTAACATATGGAATTCACTGCCACAGGAGGTCGTGGCAGCTGCAAGCATGGATAGTTTCAAGAGGAAATTAGATAAACATATGGAGCAGAAGTCCACCAGTGGCTATTAGCCACAGGGTATGGATGGGAACTCTCAGTCTGGGGCAGGTGATGCACTCTATTCTTGGTGCTGGAGGGGGCAGCAGTGGGAGGGCTTCTGGTGCCCTGGCCCCACTGCTGGACCTCCGGATGGCACCTGGTATATTTTGGCCGCTGTGTGACAGAGTGTTGGACTAGATGGGCCATTGGCCTGATTCAACATTGGCTTCTCTTATGTTCTTATGTTCTCATGAGAGTTTTAAGGTTCATCCTTGCCTGATTTATCTGGATCTGCTTCTTTGGGGAAAAGTGTAGCCCCATTTTATTCAGCTGGGCTTACTCACAGGAAAGTGTTCTTAGGATTGCAGCCACTGCAAACCTTTGAGCTTTGGCTGATGACTTGGGTTGGTGGGACCTTGTTCCTGTATCTTTGAAAGCTCTCTGGGCAGAGAGAGCAAACAGTCCGTGGGGTACCTCTTGTCCTACCAGCCCCACTGCCCCACTCATAATTTCCTGTTTGTTGGGGATGGGACTGGAAGCAAAACTAGAAACTTCCTTGCTGCAGCTTGCAAGAGGGACAGCAGGACAAAGGGAGGGGAAGAGCAGGAGTAGAAATTGCTGCATATTCTAGAGTACCATGGAGTTTTCAAAGTGTCATCTCCAGCTGGAGATGTGGCAGTTCTATGTGGTGATGGTCATTATATAAGTGTTGTTCTGTTTTCATGTTGTTGGTTGAATAGGCTTAGGTGGAATCTCTGTTCTTCAGGGGAAGACAAATCTTCCATGCCCAACACTAGAGTTGAAGGCTTTAACGCTTCATCAAAGCTCTGCACTTCACTGCGGGAGTTACTCTAATTTTTCTGCATAGTTAACACTCAACTTTATAGATGAAAGTCCTCCCCAAGGCTTATGCTTCCCATTATATTCTGGCTAGATCATTTCAATTATAAAAAAAATTTAGGGAAGCCAGTTCCCTAGCCGTTCAATGGGGAAAAAATTATTGCTTATGGGAGTGCAATTGAAACGCTTCATTTCATTATTGCTATCATGTATTTCTTTTCCCCTATGATAGTTCCAAACCCCATAGTACACACGGGAATAGAATTTGGCAGATAACAGAGGAAGGATAAAGAAGAGCTTTGTTTTACAACTGTTTTTAAACCTAATTGTTCCTATTTCATGGGCCCTTTATTTCAATCAGCCTATATATTGAAATAAGAACATAAAATGATTCCTGTTGAAACAAACTGAAAGTCCATCTAGTCCAGCATTTTGTTTCCTGTATAGGTCAACCATATGTTCTTGGAGGCTTACAGAGATAGCAAGTGCATCCGGTATTCAAAACTCTTAGCCTGAAGGTTCTGCCTAGGTCTATTAACAGTTATTGGTCCCATTCACACGCAGAAGTAGCCACGCGATATGCACGAATGATGGGCAGATTTTCTGGGCGTGATCACATGAGAACATCTGGCAAGCATCCCACACCCGTCGCCAACCTGTTTTGTACTGTTGAAGATACGGAGTAAAAAAGTACTGGGGAAAGGCAGTAGCTAATGGGTTTGTGACGGGCTGCAGACAGACTTCCCCATGTGATCACTCCGGCACGCTCCCATTGCTTCACTGATCCCTCATTGGAGTGCATCCTGAAACATGCAGCGGAGAAAAAAAGATTCACCTGCCGCTGCATCTGATCACGCTGTGGCGGGTCAAATTGATGTGGCACAAAAAGCTTTGCTCCCCCTCCCCCCACGTTATCCGGCATATGTGACCGCACCCATTCTTCATTATCATCTATGAATTTTTCATAGCCCTTTTCAAAAGCTACATTGGCCAATGACTATATCTTGTGTTAGAGCAGGGGTGTCAAACTCATTTGTTATGAGGGTTGGATCTGACATAAATGAGACTTTGTTTGGCCGGGCCATGTGTGCCATAAAATGTAATGCCAGGTAGTGGAGATATAAACTTTATAATCTGGATTTATATGAATTTTACTGCTGTATTGAATTTTTTATTGTATGTAATATTGTTATTGTTTTAGTTCTGAATCTCGGCTTGACCGCTTGTTAGCCGCCCTGAGCTATCGGATAGGGCGGGGTATAAATCCCAAAATAAATAAATAATAAATAATAAATAAAGGACACAAACACAAAGGGTGTTTTTTTTTACTTAAAATAAAAGCATGCTTAAAACATTAGCACTCCTGCAATATTTTGTTTATTTAACAGTGTCTTCTAACTGACACCTCTTGCTCTGAATTATTGCATCAAAATGTCTGCTGTTGCAATTCTGAGTAAGCTGTTCAAGTGTGTATCTGTAAGCTGCAAACCTACGATGATGCAGCAGCAGCAGAACTGGAAGAAGAAGCAGAAGACAGCCAGTTCCACTGTGGGCCTGATAGAAGCCCTCCGGGGGCCTGATCTGGCCCCTGGGCCCGCTTGTTTGACACCCCTGTGTTAGACGATTCAGCCAGTGACTTGGGGCAGCACAATGAGAAGGGTGCTCATGTACTGCAGCAGCTTTACTTGTTCCCAGCCATTGGGGCATGCGGGGTGACTAGTATTCCCTTCTGGACCATCAATGCTGTTGGTGGCTGGATCAAAGCCAAGCCTGGGACCTGGCCAGAAGTGATGCAGGCTTAGGAAGAAATGAGGGAGTGTTCCTTGCCTAAGGCAATGAAATACCTTGAAGCAGATCTGCTTTGTAGCCCCTGGGCCACCAAGTTGTTTTGGCAAGCCAGTATGGGTCACTAGCTCTCACCTGCTTTTTCACCAGTCCAGGGCTCTTTTTGTAGTAGGAACTCCTTTGCATATTAGGTGACACACCCCTAATGTAGCCGAGCCTCCAAGAGCTTACAGTAGCCCCTGTAAGAAGAGCTCTGTAAGCTCTTGAAGGATTGGCTACATTAAGGGTGTATCACCTTGTAGGCAAAGGAATTCCTGCTACAAAAAGAGCCCGTACCTTCAATTTTACTGATCAAAATGTTTGTACAATTTTATCTTTTATTAATCTTGTTTTACCTTTATCATCTGGATACTTATGACACTGTAGTTTATATGGTAAATACTTGTAGGTATGGTTTTATATTGCTGGCTATGTGCTGTAATAATAAATTCATTCATTCATACAAAAAGAGCCCTGAAACAATTTGAAAGGTTGGTGAGGCAAGATTTTCCTTTGCAGAAGCTACACTGTTACTGCTTGTTCACAATTTTATGGCCCTAATAATGCTTTCTGTCAGTTAACCTGGGACAGATGGTCTGCTGACAGTTATTAATGGGCAAAGAGAGAGGAGAATTCAGAAGACCTCTTCTGGATTTTGGGAATGAAATCACAGGCACATTAACTTTGGTACAGAGCAGGGGTCCCTAACCATTCTGAGCCTGTGGGCACCTTTGGAATTCTGACACTGGACGGTGGGCACAATCACAAAATGGCATCAGAAGAGGCAAAGCCAACTGCAATATCTCTGGGAGGGTGGTCATGCATAACTCTTTACTCTGTTAGTAACTCCTTAACATTTCAGGCAGAAGATCTGCTTAACAGGATTCCTTTGAAAATGAACATACTGTTTAAAATATTTTCTACCATACAAACTGCTTACTTCAGTCATACAGTGCAGAACCTTGTGCTGTGTTGGCAGTTGCTGGAAAAGCGACTTTTTAAAAATCTGCACAGCCAATCAGATCTCCAGTGGCCTGCCAAAACCCCTGCTGGGCAAAAGCCCCACCTGGCTCCGCCCACTTTCTAAAAACACTCAGCAGGCACCAAGAAATGTGCCCAAGGGCACCACGTTGAGGAACCCTGGTGTAGAGTCTTAAAGCAATTCTCCAGAAGAAACCATGAGATTGTTATACTGAGTTCTAAATATTGTCTCTCCACAGCTTATATTGTCCCACATGTTAGTGCTTCCCTGAAGAAGAGCAGAGCTTGAAATGTAACAAAAAATATATAAACTCAACCAAAAACAAGTATAATTAATTCTTAGTCTTCCTATTTCCCAGTATTCTTGCTCCCTCTTTTACTGTGTTGTGTGGGGCAATAACTTTTTTCTTCTTCACAAAAGTTCTGAAATACAATTGAGAGAGATCTTCAGTACATTGATAAGAGGCTGGTTTATGTACCTTTGGCTAGAGAACTGATCATTAAATAAACTAATACAAATAGATGAGATCACAGCTATAGTATTCTTCAGGAAGACATCCCTCAGGTGACAGTTAAGAATATTGTTCTTTAGAGTTTTTGTAAAAATGTAGTGCATTTATGCCCCACTTTT
Organism: Gekko gecko; assembly: GCA_029375565.1. Taxonomy (NCBI): domain Eukaryota; kingdom Metazoa; phylum Chordata; class Lepidosauria; order Squamata; family Gekkonidae; genus Gekko; species Gekko gecko. The sequence goes on along the minus strand of JAPDNY010000007.1, from coordinate 40,756,440 downwards.
CTACCTGTGAGGCAGGTTAGTTAGCCTGAGATAGAAAGACTGGCCCCAGGTCCTTCAGCAGACTTCCATGACGGAGTGAGTCTCCCAGAGCCTAGTCTAACACTCTAACCGCTACATCCTCATGGTGAGTTGGTGAGTAAACATTAAATTTGCATTGGTCTGTGATGTCAGGGGAGCAGAGAAGAGATGTAGCAGTAGGATGTACAAAGCAAAGATGAGTTTGGTATGAGAAGCAGAGATTATGGACAAATATATCCTATTTAACTTCTTTTTCTGCATTTTTTCAAATCAAGGTTTTGGTTTCCAGCTTTTCTTTTTCATGAACAGTTCTGTAGATTCATTTGTATTGTAGATGCATATTGTATATTTTTTAAAAAATCCAAAATGCCCAGTGGGTTTCATTGATGCATATAATGTACACATAATTTTATTACTGATTTACTGGGTTGCAAGTAATCTTACCCATTTTACAACGAAACATTTGGCAGGAGGAGACAGAAAATAAGAAATCATAACTTCCTTTCGCACAGATGAAAGAGAAATGTGGGAACCAGGGGCTGAAACAGCAAGGATGAGAAGTACGAGGAACAGAGGAGAGGAACAGAATGGAAAGGAATTTTGCATCAGGGTCAAGGAGGATGCCAAAATTCTGGGGTGGGTGTGTTGCACCTAAGAATTTGATGGCTTCAAGAGGAAATTAGATAAACATATGGAGCAGAGGTCTATCAACAGCTATTAGCTACAAGGTATAGGTAGAAACTCTTGGTCTAGGGTGAGTGATGGTCTGTATTCTTGGTGTGTGTGGGTGGGGGGACAACAATGGGAGGGCTTCTAGTGTCCTTGCCCCATTGCTAGACCTCCTGATGGCTCCTGGTATTTTTGGCCACTGCGTGACAGAGTGTTGGACTGGATGGGCCATTGGCCTGATCCAACATGGGCTTCTCTTATGTTCTTATATTCTTATGACACACACCAAAGGGGCGGATGTGCAGTGGCTGGAACATTTTGTAGTGTGTAATTGCAAGAGGAGCATGTAGGCTGTTTGATTTTGTTTCCCTGCTATCATTGTAAAACTTAGTATCCTACTTCCAGCTATTTAAATAATTGAGAGCCTTTGTGTTCTGAAGGCTAGAAAATATCCTCTTTCACTGAATGGTACTTGAATGGCAGCAAAGGAAGGGCTATTGATTTTTTTCCTTGCAGAAGTGTGTCATTTTCAAAAAAAAAAAGTAAAAAAAGTGCACTTATAACATTCAGCACCGAACTTTAAAAACATGTCTTCAAGTTGCCTGCCAAGTGAATACAAAAGCAGGACCTGAAGTTGATTGTTTGGAATCTCAGGGCCATTTCACAGGCTATGCAGAAGTGAGCCTGGACTCATTACTGAGTGTATGATGAACAGGAAGCTGCAGTCATTCTTAGCTTCTTAAACGAAGGCAATATCTGTGTTTGCAAATGCCATTTGTCTCATTTTCATGCATGCTTTATCATTTAGTTGGGTTGTCAACTTCCAGGTAGGTGTAGCAACCCGAGTTGCAGTGTTAGAAGAGTCAAGTAACGAATAAATATATCCACTGCAAAAAACTTTTTTAAATTAATGTGGTCTGTTTATACTTATCATTCTATAAAGTGCATTTTGTACTGTTATAACATCCTAGTCAGGTATATATATTCAGTACATTCAATATAACATATCATTCAGTTCATTCAATATTACAATTTAACAACTACCAGTCAAAGTCAAGCCCCGATGGGAGTTTCCAGAATTACACTCCCACTTCTACTTGCATGACGTCTTCCAGAAGGGGGAAGGCTTTCACTTATAGTTGTGTTGTGCTGGTCCTACAAAAGAAACATTGTGCAGCTAAAATTCATGGACGGAGTGCTCTTGTCATTCTCAAGGCTCTGTCCATGAATTTTAACTGGTAGTTGTTAAATTGTTATATTGAATGAACTGAATGATACGTTATATTGAATATACTGAATATATATACCTGACTAGGATGTTATAACAGCACACAATGTGCTTTACAGAATAAGTATAAACAGAACACATTAATTTAAAAAAGTTTTTTGCAGTGTATTTATTCGTTATTTGAACTTCCAGGTAGGGCCTGGAAATCTCCCAGAATTGCCTTGAGCAAATGGCAGTTGCCCTGGAGAAATGGCAGCTTAGGAGGGTCAAGTCTTTGGTATCACATCCCTGCTGAATTCTCTCTCCTCCCCAAACTCTGCCCTCTCCAGGCTCCAACCCCAAATATACAGGGATTTCCCAACCAAGAACTGGCAGCCCTATAATTTAGGCTTACATTCTAGATGGTATAATTGCATAATGGTTAAGAGCAGCGGTCTCTAATCTAGAGAACCCGGTTTGATTCCCCGATTTTTCCCATGAAGCCACCTGGGTGACCTTGGGCCAGCCCCAGTTCTCTCAGCTCTCTCTCAGCCCCACCTACCTTACAAGGTGAGTGTTGTGGGAAGAGGAGGAGAAGGGGATTGTAAGCCACTTTGAAACTCCTTAAGGTAGAGGGAAATGGGGGTATGAAAACCAACTTTTTTTCTTCATCGGGGTGGATTGGCCATTAAGGCCACTGGAAAAGTCCCACTGGACCAATAGCATGGTGGGCCTTGCCTACCCTGCCCCAAGCTGATGGCTGTCACTTTGTGCAAGGCAGGCAGCCTGTTATACCTCCCTCCCCCTCTGTCAGAGGGGTGGGGCAAGGACAGACCAGGGGAACAGGAGTCTTTTCTAGTGCCATTTTTGCCTCCTGATTGCCCTGGCTCTGATGTATACCTAAAAAGGTGTGAAATGGAAATAAAACTCTAGTTTGGACTGAAGCTACCTAGCTACCCACCTGAATCTGGCTTGGACTGTATAGAAAGATTTCCCATTATGTTTCGTGTCTGCAGATTAGCTGTTCTGCAGACATATGTTCCTCTGTTGCAGCATCCACTTAGTGTCAGGGTCCTTAGTCTTCATATCTGATGAATGGAGTTTTGACTCCTGAAAGCTCATACCTCAAAAGTCTTGTTCATCTTTAAGGTGCCACTGGACTAAAATCTAGCGTGGTCTTCCCATATCTCAGTGTTGGTGTAATAAATCTGCGTGCCCAGAGGGGAGATAAGGCAATGCTTGGATGACTTATCTGGAGTATTAAAAAAGTGACTCTGCACCTTTGTTAATGAGGCCTGTTTCATGCTTGAGCACAATCTTCTGTCTTTAGGGTGTTGACTTGCAGATGAATTTAAGCCTGGGTTTGAGAAGGTTCTCTGTCTCTGTTTTCTGGTAATCTGAAGTGACTGCTCATGAGCACCACTCATCTCTCCCAACAGATGGATAATTAGAGGTTGCATATTGATTTCAAACTGTAGAGTGTTCAGCTTAATTAAAACATTCAGGTCAGTTATGTGCAGATGGAGAATCTTCTTCCCTCTCTGCCTTTCTTTTTAGGGAAAAATGGGGGCAAGCATCGGGGGAAAACCCATTATGTCAGAGGCCTTTTAGTTCTTAGGGGGTTCCTCCACATACATATCTTTGTTTGTTTGTTAGAGCAGTTCTGGGTAGTGTATATAGCTTTCTGTTTGCCAAACTTTTGAACAGCCCTGTGAGAAAAGTCAGAGACAGTAACTGGTTCAAGATCATCCAGTGAGCTTGATGGCCCAGTGCTGATCTAATCTGATATCCTACCATACACTAGATGGACTGTCTTAGTTTTGCATGCCTTCTATCTGGTGCTTGGTTGCTTGAAAAGTGAAAGCTGTCTTAAAACACACAAGGATCTCACAAGAGATGGGCAACATTAGATATTAGATACGTTAGATATTGTTATAGGGGCTTAGACTTACAAGGATACCAAGACTCTGCAGGAGTGGGGGATCAATCCATCCCCATAGGCTGACAAATGAGACTGGGTTTCAGATGGCATTGGAGGATTTTCTTCTTGATATGGTGAGTGCTCCTGTCCATGCCTTGGTTGACCTTTGAAATGAGGAAATAACCTGTGCTATTGACAAAACAGTTCCTAAGCATCCTTTCTCATGTCTAACAGCCTGGGCAGCCCCTTGGAGCTGCTGTGGCTGATTAAAAGACAAGAGAGTCAGCTAGATCAACAGTGGAGAAAGACCCATGCTGAATCTAACAAGTTATGGGCTAGAGCTCATTTTAAACTCTTAATTCATGGTAGTCATGGTGATGAAGGAACACTATTTCTCAGTGACTATTACATCTGCATAGTGTAGATCCATGGAATTGTTCCTGGTGGTCAGGAGCCTCTTGCGTTCTGGCCTATATGAGGAGGTGGACTGCTCCTTCCTCCTGCTGCAGTTGTTTTGCTGAACACTTTGAGGATGAAATGCCTTGCATCCATTCCAACTTGGATTCTGCATTAGCAGTGACAGGATCAGATGATCCCAGGGTGTTGACTTATCCAGATACCTTTCAGCTTGTTCCATCTGAGGATGGGTACAGGATTCTTGGAAGTTTGAGGCCTACCACCTGCTTGTATGACCCTTGCCCCCTGCTGCTTAAATTGGGGGAGGGGGCTGACTGGATCCAGGAGTAGTATATGCCTCCCCAAAGAGGAGTTGCCCCTGCCTTGAAGTGGGCAATGGTGCATCCACTCCTCAAGAAGCCTATTCTGAATCCAACAGAGTTGAACAACTAACCGCCCAGTCTCAAATTCTTGAGCAAGGTGATTGAATGAGTGGTAGTTGGGCAACTTCAGGGATCCCTAAAGGAAACAGATTGTTTGAATCCATTCCAGTCTGATTTCAGGCCTGGTCATAGGACTGAAATGGCCTTGGCTGCCCTGTTGGATGACCTGAACTGGGAGATGGACAGGGTGAGTTCAATCCCACTTATTCTCCTGGACCTCTCAGTGGCTTTTGGTACCATTGATCATAGTATCCTTCTAGGGTGCCTTTTGGGGTTGGGACTGGGAGGCACCATTTTGTGGTGGTTTCAGTCTTACTTTGAAGATAGGTTTCAGAGTGTAGTACTGGGGGGATTACTGCTTGGGCCCTTGGTCTTTGATGTATGGGATCCTGCCAGGTTCCATCATGTCCCCCATCTTTTTAACATCCATGTGAAGTCACTGGGATAAGTCTGTAAAATTTTCCCTCTGTTTCTCTTTCCCTTTACTGACTGAGCCACTCTAGTAATGTGTTTTCTTCTTTGCTGAAGAACTCTGGCTGGCCCACCCACCCTGTCACAGTATGATATTTTGGCTGGTAGCTCAGCCCAGGAACCTGAGGGAAGGATCAGAAGCCCCCTTTGCCTTAAACAACTTAAATGGCACTCAAGGCATTTTGAAATTCAAAAATAACAAAATGTTTTATTTAACATAGAGGGGAAAGGTTAGGTGAAATCAGGGGTTGAAAATTTCTGAAGTAACTCAATATAGGTAACTCTGAGGTAAAATCAGTACATGCACAGACTTTAGTTCTTATGTTTCAGGCTAATTAGAGTTTCTTAAGCTATTCACAGTTCCTTAAATCTTTATGTTGAGAGGCTTTTGTTCCAGTGTTTTCCCACACTCTAGTATACTTTCTTTGAGTATTCTCTGACTCTTTTGGTTTCCAGGAGGTTGGTATACTCTTTCCAGTAACTAAACCCCTTCTCTTGAAACACCAGTACTTGTCTTGAGTTTTTAATGTCTCTTAAGGTCTCTAAAGGAAGTTTCTAACCACACCAGACCAGAGATCTCTGCACTCTTCAGAGACTGGGTAGGAAAATTCTCATTTCACTAGAAGATCTATCCACTTTCTTTGGCCCAAATGGGGGTCTCCATCTAACTACCCACTCATCCTTGCCAACTATCCCCAGTTCTCCTGTCTGTGTTAAACTGCTTTCAGCTAAGACTGAATTCTGAAACTGTCAGCACTGTCTTCTCAGCTAGTGCTGAAATCAGACTGAATTCTCCTAAGCATCCAGTTCAGAAGTCTTTCTGTGCTTGACTGATGCTGACCAATCAGATTGCTTGGAGCAGCCTGTCACTTAAAAGAGAGCCAGTTTGGTGTAGTGGTTAAGTGCGTGGACTCTTATCTGAGAGAACTGGGTTTGATTCCCCACTCCTCCACTTGTACCTGCTGATGTGACCTTGGGTCAGTGACAAGCTCTTGCACAACTGTTCTCTCAAGGACAGTTTGTGTTAGAGTTCTCTCAGCCCCATCTACCTCACAGGGTGTCTGTTGTGGGGAGGGGAAGGGAAAGGAGTTTGTAAGCCGCTCTGAGACGCCTTTGGGCAGTGAAGGGCGGGGTATAAATCCAAACTCTTCTTCTTCTTCTTCTTAAGGCCCTCTGGCTCTGTGAAGAATTAACCCATCACAGTTCTTTATTTGTTTACACAGTATTTCGAAGCTTTTAAAAGTGCAGTGCATCACAGTGCTTGTACATGAAGCTACTCTTGAAGACTGTTCAGAAGCTACAGTTGGTACAGAATGCTGTGACTGAATGGAGTGGGTCATAGGGACCATGCCTTGTTCCTGCCTTGTTCCATCTACACTGTCTTCCACTTTCTTCTGGGCCCAATTCAAGTTAAGTCAGTTGGCATATATCAGTAAATCAAAGTCATTATAAAAATATGCAAGTAGAGAGACACTGTATTACAAATACATTAAATAAAATCATAGGTTACAACTGTACTTTTTCTTGGTGCAGCAGCATGGTGGATTGAAGGAATTTAGTCACCTTCTCAGTTACTTCAACAGAGGAATAATCCAAAAGTATGTAAACTTTGTGGGAAACTGAAACACCTGTCATGTCGGCCAATATAGAGTTTAAATATTTAGAGTGTATATTTACATAAAAGTGACAGTACAACAAAACATAAAACATCGTCTCAACACAACTAGATTTACAGGAGTAATGTCTAGCTGCCTTATTGGATCTGCCATACAGAATGGCAGATTGCATGGCGTTGCATCTGGCTAAAGAGAAAACTCTGTGTAGTTGTGGCACTTGTAGGGAGGATAAATATGGCGCCATTCTACCTACAGTCTCAAAGCTCAGAGAAGAGCAGGTTTTGTTGGCCAGACTGTGTAACTTCTGACGCTCAATATGCAACATCCTCTGTTTAATCAGCTGAAATGCAGCTACTAATGGGAGCATAGTCAGCAAATCCAAAAATATACCCATGGCCTTAATTCTTTCCTCAATATATGTTAGCAAGTTTGACATGTTAGGCTCTGAAATCATTTGGTATATGAGGCTCCCTGGATCAGAATTATAATGTAGACATAGCCAATGTTTAAGCATCATAAGCCATGCTCTGGTTTCAACTAGATAAAGACCTGTTTATAAGCAAAGAACTGCATATGGAACACACTTTGGCAAACCCAGGACTTTGTGCAGGAATTTGGACTGGACACAATCAATGGCACTGTCAAGAGCTCTGATCCATATTGGGATGCCATACAATAGTTGTGAAGTCACTTTGACCTTAAAGCAGCTGATATGAATTGATTACCTCAGCTGCAGAAAAATCATGTTATGGCTGAAGCACCGATATTAGCAGTGTTTATTGCATTTTTGTGTTGGATAAACCAAGATGCATTGTATTGAAAATAGAGGCCAAGTTATCTGAAGTGCTTAACTTGTACTGTTTCCTTTCTGCCAGTTATCCATTTCAAAGACTAAGATTTTTGATTTCCCATGATTCAGCTGTAACTTATTAGTTATAAAGAACTCAAGACAATGGATCAGTAAGTGTTTTAAGCCAGGTCTGGAATGGGATAGTAGTACTGTATCATCAGCATATAAAAGTTGGGGTACGTGTATAGAGCCAAGTTTGGGGCTATGATAATCAGCTCCTGACAAGTGAGGAGCAAGATCACTGAGAAAAAGATTAAATAAAAAGGGAGCTAGAATGCAACCCTGACTCCCATGTCAGTAGGGATTTTCGGGGTTAATTTGCCTGCTAGTGAGCATTTAATTTGACAAGTGTTGGAGGTGTATAGCTTCTTGATAAGCATAAGAAGTCTTTTGTCCATATTAGTTGATTTAGTTTGACTGCAGAAGTTTCCTATCAATTGAATCAAATGCTCCCTTCAGATCTTTCAAAGCCACAAATAGTTTTGAGTTATTTCGAGTAACATACTTATTGATCAAATGAGATAGAATGGTACAGTGATCTAAGGTGGTTTTCCCTTTGCAAAAACCTAACTGTTCCAGGCCCAATTCAAAGTGCTGGTATTGACCGTTAAAACCATATACAACTTGGAGCCAGAATACCTGAAGGACTGCCTACTCTCATATGAACCTACCTGACTACTCTGGTCATCTTCAGGGCTAGGTGGGTGGCAACCTGAGAAAGGGCCTTCTCAGTCATGGCACTGAAACTTTGGAACTCCCTCTCCAGGGACATTTGTTCGTCTTCCTCTATCATTGTTTTCTGCTAGCGGGTGAAGCCTTTTTTTGTTTATTTTTGGTGCTTCCTCACTTTCTCTTATTAGCTTTCCTCCTTTCTGTGTGTTTTATGTGATTGTATTTTTATGTGATTGTATTTATATGTGTCTTACATATTTTGTATTTTTGTATCTTAAATGCTTTTTAATGGCTGAATGTTTTAATGTTTGCTCTCTTGGGGACCCTGAATTGGATGAAAAGGTGGCTTAGAAATGTCTTAAATAAATAATAAAAAATATTGATTAACATTGCCCAGATTGCTAAAAATTCATGAACTTATACAGAGCTGGTTCTCCTATTCTCTCATTGATCAACATAGCTGTTCTGGTGAAAGTTCCTCAAAGCATGACTATATCACACCTCAGCATAACATCTGGCTTTACTCATGTACAAGGTGTCTTTCTCTCCTAAGAAAAATAAATGCTTTGTCTGTTTGTAAATTTAATTAATTTGATTAATTGTATGCAAAATTTAAAAAATGACCAGTGTTGAAACTAGATCAATTGAAAAATGGCTTTCTGTTTTTCCATCTATTCACCCATCACAATCAAATGGAAGTCCCAGTAATATCTCAGGTATTGATGTTCCTGAATTTGGAGTTGGAAATCCCAGTTCCTCTCCTCTGTTGCTGTCTTCGTCTTTCCACAAACTGCCCATTTAGAAGATTCCTTCCCATCATCTTTGGATGCTAAAATGTCCAAGGTACAAGCTGGGTGGGTTTTTTGGCAATTCACTGTAAGAGCAGATGTTGGTAGCTATTTGTGGAAGTGGCAAGGATTACCCCCCCAACTTTCTATATTCTTGTGCAAACATTGGTTTTACCCACAGTTTGTAGAAAGATTCTTCCCTGTGGATATTTTGCTCCTTATAGTTGAGCCACCCATTACTACAAGACATCTCTCTATATAATAATTCTGTTTTGGTCGTGGACTCCCCTGAACATTCCACATGCTCCCAAATCAGTTGGCTCCCTGATCTGTCACTCAGAAGCTGTCCCTATCCACTGGCTGCGTTGCCTGAGTCTCGCCTCCAATATTCTAAACATTCCTCTCCCCCCAATAGCCAGTCAGAACACAGAAGTAATTTGTATATCTGGCCTGAATGGCCTTTGGCGCTAACATTTTAAACAGATTGTTGTTGCTGTTGGGAGTCATTGAATGTGTCCTGAGGTAAAATACATATCCCAATTTACCTTTGAACAGTCACTGGAGTTGCCAATCTCCCTGTGGAGCCTGGAGATCTCCCAGAAATCACCATGTTCCCCAGCCACAGCACATCATTTCCCCTACAGAAAATTTCCCAGCTATTACAATGGCTGCTTTAGACAGTGGACTCCATGGCATTATACCCTGCTGAGGTCCCTCCTCACCACAAACCCTGCCCTCCCCAAGCTCTACCCCTCAAATCTACAGGTCTGGCCCTCCCCTTAGTATTGCCAGCCTCTAGGCAGCACCTGGAGATCTCCAAGATCAATTCTCCTGGAGAGAATGGTTGCTTTGGGCAATGGACTCTATGGCATTATACCCTGCTGAGGTCCCTCTGCACCCTGCTCCCAAACCCTGCTCTGCCCCTCAAATCTACAGGTATTTCACAACCCAGAGTTGGCAATCCTGTAACTGGCTATGGAACTGCTTTTCAGACCCTTGGAACCCAGAAGATGTGGCACAGGAGGAGGTGCTTTTCTACCTTAGCTGCCATTGCATAACCCCAAATCAACATAAGTCAGGGGTGGAGGGAACTGTACCTGTTACCATGAGGCTGTCCTCCCATACTACCCACTTGAGGCAGCAAAATGACTTGAGACAGCCCTGCCTTATAGCTAAGCAGAAGGAAATAAGCATGGCTTGCCTCCCTCTATTTTCCCCTTCCCTCTGCCGCCCCACCAGCCACAGCTGGGACACTCACCTGGAGCTTCCTTCTAGAGCTCATTGTATTTCTTCCCACAACGGGCCTTACTCCTAGTATATATATAATTATATTTTATTCTGATTTCCAGACACAAATGGTCTCTGTAAATGGCTTGCAGCAATTAAAAACTCATTATATAATGCTAGCGGATGAAAGTGTACATAAATTAGAATAAATGATAAGCTTTGTCTTCAGGCTTACGAGCTGAAGGGTAAAGATGCACAAACATGGAGGGAAAAGGTAGAGGACTGAGATCATTTTGGCTATAATTGGAACAAAGAGGGGAGCTGTTAACAATCGTTTATGTCCAGTTGAACCTTGTCAATCTCCTCTTCTCCACTCTTCCAGGGAGCGTAGTTGTGCAACTCTTTGGTCCCTCCGATCAGAGACAGGGCAAAACTTATCTTCTCCTTGCTACTTGCTACTTGCAGTGTCAGGATTATTTTACCTTGGGCAACAAGTGTTTACCACTGTAACATCTAATTTTGCCTGAAGATTGTGGATTATGTTGCATTAGCATTTTACATGACATGCAATCCATTTTGTAATCTAAAACAAATGTCACAACTCATTTGACTGATGAGAAAATGCATTTACATTTTCTGCATAGTGTGGGCAGGATTCTGAAGACAGTTAATTTAAAGTTTCAGCCCTTAAGTGAGAAGAGGGATACTATGGCAATGATGCTCTATGAGTGGAAAGTCTAATAATAATATAATAAAATGTATTGCACAATAAGAATAAAATACATCAGAATTAACTATCAGAATAAAATATAATTATCTCTCTCTTTCTCTCTTAGTAGTAGGTGTCTCCAAGATATGGAACAAAATATCCACAGAGGAGAATCTTTCTGCAAACTGGGGGCAAATCTCATGTTTGCACAATAAAAAGTATAATAAAGTATGGCTCATTTAGTTGTTTTGTATATTAAAATGTTATGGTAATACTAACAGTTCAGACATGTTTGTTTTGCTGGGCATGCAGGCTTTCAAGTTATAATATTGTAATTTCAATCTCCACTCCTAAATTGTAATTTTTAAAGGCATTTAGAACACCAGTTCTCTAAGAAAGAGGCCTAAAAAAAGACTGAGATAATGCAGAAGATGTTAGGTTGCATGTCCAAGATGGTGGAGGTCTATGTAGTACAGAGAACGACTACCAGCATCAAAAGTTATAAAATATTTATTAAAAAGAAAATGTTCACAGGCATACTTTTAGCACAGCACCAGACTATGGAAGGGATTAAAAGGAAATGGGTAAACCACAAATCCTCTCTCTCTCTCTCTCTCTCTATACACGCCTTATCAGATGTTAAAATATAGGACAAGCTCCCTAGCTGTAGGAAGTTACAGATCTCTACCAAATTTCATTACCTTGAAGCTTTCTGTAGCTCTCCAGGCCAGCACATGTTCAATGACCACCTCCTCCAGACTTCAGCTAAGAGTTCTGTCTGCTCTAATGGAGACAGCACAAAAGAGACCTCCCTCCTTGCTCCCAGGAGTTTTATATTCTCTTTTCCCCCTCCCACTGACCTGGTCAGGCCAGGTCAAGGGAGCTTTTCCTGATGTCTTCAGAAATCTCCTTCCTGAAGTCTCTTTAGTATTTAGTTCCTCCAAATCTCTGTTCCTTGATCAGAAGGGGGGGGGACTTGACTATCCCATTGTCTAGACCTGTGAGCATTTGTATGTAGATGGGCTATAAGTGTGAAAAACAATTGAACTGACTTTCCTCCTTCCCGCCTGTTCTCTGCCCAGAGAGAGGAAAAAAAATAAAACTCAGAGTGAAGGAAAAAAAGGAAAAAAATGCATTTCTTCATACCTCCCCCTCCCAAGATTCCACATGGAAGAGCATCCTTTTACAGAAGCGAATCCAAACAAATCAGTTATAAGACACGTATAAAATAACATATTTCCCATTAGAGAATATACATGCAAATCATCCAGCATATAATCCCACATCAGAATCAATCCACTTTAGGAGTCTATGTCCTTCCTGGAAAGGAAATCTGCAACCAAGTTGTTGCCTCCAGCAATATGTTCAATATGTTGATCTCCTCAGTCTTCCAAGGCCACCTCTGAAATTTGGTGTTTGGGTTCTTCACAATTTGCTGCCATTGTAGGGATGTTTGATTGCAACTCAGAAAAGCACCAACCTGCCTCTTAGTTTATAGGGGTTCTCAGTTCTGGATGGCCTCTACCTTGTTCCTCATTGGTGGGATGTTCCCTCTACCCACTCTGTATCTCAAGAAGACCACCTCTGGCATTCCCAATTGCCATTTCCCCAGCTTGATGCTGAGATCTGCCCCCTGGACGGCACTTAACACTCTTTGCTAGATGCTTCAGGTGAAAACCCAAGTCCTTGCAAAAAGCTGTGATGTAATCAATATGAGCCCTTGCAAATTTTGACATGTCATTCCACAGCACACCCATTTCTTTTAAAACCAGTCATAACTTTTCATGAGCCACACAGTCAAAAACTACGCTGTACTCTATGAAACACAGGCTGATTTTCTTTTGAAATTCTCTTTTATGCTCCAGTAACCAATGTAAATGTGCAGTAAAGTCTCTAGTGCCTCTTGCTTTTCTGAATCTGGCTTGAACATCTGGCAATTCTTGTTCCATATATGGTGACAGGCTTTTTTGTAAGTTTGTGAGCATCACTTTACTCGCATAAGAAATTAACATGGTGTTCCAGTTGCCAGAAGAGTTCACTGTTATTTATTTATTAAATTCAAGCTCTGTTTTCATTTGTTAATATGCTGATACTCTTCAGGAGGCTGCTTTTTTTTCTCCACTGTAAACTCAGTTTATCTTCTAGATGTGTATAAAAGCAACAAATGACGCTGAGCAGTACATGAAGCTTAAGAATGAAAATGAGTGCAACTTTTTCATGCTTTAAGGGTTCTTGTGCAGCTGCCTCAGCTTTAAAAGATCATCTGTGATTTTGTGGCCACATCACTGGGTCTTAAAAGCATTCCTTAAATAGTGTTTCCAAGATTAGTCTGTGCACATAAGGGTGCCACAGAACACATAATTGCAGTGATTATATGCAACAGTGTTCTCCCATTAAAGCCACAGCCTCCAAGGTAATCACGTATAAATAACTGCCCTACTTCATTTTGGTGTTTGTAGACCATTTCTTGGAGAAAATATGACTGTGAATGACTTTATAATCGCATGTCAGCATAGTGTAGTGGTTGAGAGTGGTGGGTTCTAATCTGGATTTAAGGCAGGAAGTTTGCCAGAAGCAGAGCTGACCCAGCTGAGCTCTGAGAAGGAGCAAGGTGTTTGAGCTGCCAGAGGGGTGAGTGGTATTTTTATTTATTTACTTTCAGCTGAGGTGCTTTAGCTGAAAAGGTACTGTGTCAGGGACTGTATTTGGGAGTGTGTGGGTGAGTTGTAACAGACTCCTGACTGCTGGAGTTAGGGTGTGAAAGGGTCATTGTTTGCCTGTAATTAAGTGCTTGGGTGAGATTGAATAGCAGACTCCTGGCTGCTGGAGTTGGAGTGTGAAAGGGGCTTTGTTTGACCGTCATTAAGTGCCTTGGGTGATTTTGAGTAGCTGCTGGCCACACCCTCTCCTGGGAGACAATTCCATTTAAGGCAGGAAGTTTGCGAGAGCAAAAGGGCGAGGCTCTTTGCCTGTGGCTCTTGGCCTAGGGGCTCTGTAAGAAGCCCAGGAAGAGCCAGGAAGCCAGGACCTTGGCTCCTTGGTAAGGTAAGGTAAGTAGACTCCTACAACAGGAGCCATATAAATACAAAGGGTTTTAAAAGGGGGTTATAGAAAAGTATTTGTTTAAAAACAATTATGAAGCCAGAATGCCAGCAGGGGGTTGGGGGCTATCCAGTGTTTTGCATGGAGTGTCACATGTATGACTATCTGCCCACTGGTCAGAAGTCTTGGGTGTGTGCTCGGTGCAAGGAGCTCCTGGTTCTCAGGGAGCGAGTTTGCTCCCTTGAGGCCAAGGTGGCTGACCTGGAGAAGCAGGGACAGTCAGTTAGGTGCACGGGGAAGACTCTCGGGGACTTGTTAGATATGTCCCACTCTGGATCTGGCAGCCTGGCTGCTGCCAGGGAGCATGAGGGTCAAGGGGAAAAGGGGCACCATGCTGAGGATAAGGGGAATGTGCCCTCAGAAGGGACCTCTTCTTCAGCTGGTGAACGGGTATCCTTTCGTACCAAGGAACCGTCCCTGGGAAGGGTGGGAGGGGGCTCTTGGTAGTTGGTGATTCGATCCTTAGGCAGGTAGACAGCTGGGTGGCGAACCCGCGTACTGACCGTATGGTGACTTGCCTGCCTGGTGCGAAGGTAGCGGACATTACGCGTGTTTTAGATAGGCTGGTAGATAGTGCTGGGGAGGAGCCAGTGGTCGTGGTGCACGTCGGCACCAACGATGTGGGGAAATGCAGTCGTGAGGTCCTGGAGGAGAAATTTAGGCTGCTGGGCAGGAAACTCAAGGCCAGGACCTCCAAGGTAGCCTTCTCGGAAGTGCTACCTGTTCCACGCGCAGGGCCGGAGAGACAGGCACAGATCAGGAGTCTCAATGCGTGGATGAGACGGTGGTGTAGGGGGAAGGGTTCAAGTTTGTTAGGCACTGGGATGCTTTTTGGGACGAGAGGGAGCTGTACAAAAGGGACGGTCTCCACTTGTCCCGAGAAGGAACCAGGCTGCTGGCGCTCAAAATCAAAAAGGTGGCAGAGCAGTTTTTAAACTGAATAATGGGGGAAAGCCGACAGGAGATGAAAAGTCTCTGGTTCGGGATGGCTCATCTCAAAGAGATGAAGGGGTAGCTATAACTTTTGTACAAGGAAATAGATTACAATTGTCCACTGAGACTGTGGCTAATGATAGGAACTGCCTGGCAAGGTCTCGAGGCAGCAAGAGGAAGGCTGTGGGCTTAACAAACGTGGGAAACTATAAGTGTTTATACACAAATGCTAGAAGTCTCCGAGGTAAAATCGGGGAGTTGGAATGCTTGGTGTTGGGGGGAAATAGACATTGTGGGTATTTCAGAAACTTGGTGGGATGAGGAAAATCAGTGGGATACGGTGATTCCTGGTTATAAATTATATCGGAAGGATAGGGGGAAAGGGTTGGAGGTGGGGTGGCTCTGTATGTCAGAGAGGGTATACCATCCAGTAAGATTGAGAGGGTAAGAGAATTGGATTCCCTTCTGGAAATGCTATGGGTTGAAATAGTGGGTCCAAAAGGAGGCTTAACAGTGGGAGTTTGTTATCGCCCACCAGATCAAAAGATAGAGGAGGATTATAAAATGATGAATGAATTAAAGATAGCGGCTAGAGGAAATAACTGTGTTGTAATAGGCGACTTTAACTACCCACACATTGATTGGGTCAATATGAGTTCTAGTCGGGAAAAAGAGATTGCGTTCTTAGACACTCTCAATGACTGTGCTGTGGAACAGATGGTCACAGATCCTACCAGGGGAGAGGCGATCCTGGATTTGGTCCTAAGTAACACCCAAGACCTGGTGAGAGATGTAAAAGTGATTGCACCACTTGGAAACAGTGACCATAATGTCATTGAGTTTAACATTTGTACAGATAGGGAGTTGCCCAAAAAGACTGACGCAACCACTTTTAACTTTAAAAGGGGTAACTTCTCTGGTATGAGGGGACATGTGAGGAAGAAATTGAAAGGAAGAGTGGAGAAGGTCAAAACCATTGGGGAAGCTTGGAGACTATTTAAAAAGACAATCCTAGAAGCTCAGAAAAAATATATACCGCAGGTTAGGAAAGGTACAAATAGGTATAGAAAAAAGCCTGCATGGTTAACAAATAAAGTAATGGAAGCTGTAAAAGGTAAGAAGGATTCCTTTAAGCGGTGGAAAGCTAGTCTTAGTGAGGTTGATAAAGGGAACACAGACTATGGCAAATAAAATGCAAGTCTGTGATCAGGCAAGCAAAAAGGGAATATGAGGAGCATATCGCAAAAAACATAAAGACCAACAATAAAACTTTCTTCAAATACATTAGAAGTAGGAAGCCAGCCAGGGAGGCAGTGGGGCCCTTGGATGACCAAGGGGTAAAAGGAGTAGTGAAGGATGATAGGGAAATGGCTGAGAAGCTGAATGCATTTTTTGCCTCTGTCTTCACTGTGGAAGAGGAGAAGTGTTTGCCCACTCCAGAAGCACTGATTTCGGGAGGGGGTTTGAAAGACCTGAATCAGATTGCGGTGACAAGAGAGGAAGTCCTCCGACTGATGGACAATTTAAAAACTAATAAATCACCAGGCCCGGATGGCATTCATCCGAGAGTTCTGAAAGAACTCAAATGTGAACTTGTGGATCTCCTGACAAAAATATGTAATCTTTCTTTAAAATCTGCCTCCATTCCTGATGACTAGAAGGTAGCTAATGTCACTCCCATCTTTAAAAAGGGCTCCAGGGGAGATCCAGGAAATTACAGGCCAGTCAGTCTGACATCGATACCGGGTAAGTTGGTGGAAACTGTTATTAAGGAAAGAATTAGTAGGCACATTGATGAACAAAAACTATTGAGGCAGACTCAGCATGGGTTCTGTAAGGGAAGATCTTGTCTCACTAACCTGTTAGTGTTTTTTGAGGGAGTGAACAAACATGTGGACAAGGGGGACCCAATAGATATTATTTACCTTGACTTCCGGAAAGCTTTTGATACAGTTCCTCATCAAAGGCTCCTAAGTAAGCTCAATAGTCATGGGATAAAAGAACAAGTCCTCTTGTGGATCAAAAACTGGCTTATAAATAGGAAACAGAGAGTGAGTATAAATGGGAAACTTTCTCAGTGGAGGGTGGTAAGCAGTGGGGTACCACAGGGATCAGTACTCGGTCCGATGCTTTTTAACTTGTTTATTAACGATTTGGAATTGGGAGTAAGCAGTGATGTGGCTAAATTTGCAGATGACACGAAGTTGTTCAGGGTGGTGAAAACCAGGGAGGATTGTGAGGCACTCCAAAGGGATCTGTTGAGGATGGGTGAGTGGGCGTCAACGTGGCAAATGGGGTTCAATGTGGCCAAGTGCAAAGTGATGCACATTGGAGCCAAAAATCCTAAATATAAATACACGTTGATGGGGTCTGATCTGGCAGAGACTGACCAAGAGAGAGATCTTGGAGTCGTAGTGGATAACTCGCTGAAAATGTCTATACAATGTGTAGCTGCAATAAAGAAGGCCAACGCTATGCTGGGGATTATTAGGAAGGGAATTGATAACAAATCAGCCAGTATCATCATGCCCCTGTATAAATCATTGGTGCGACCTCATTTGGAATACTGTGTACAGTTCTGGTCACCACATCTCAAAAAGGATATTATAGCATTGGAAAAAGTGCAGAGAAGGGCAACTAGAATGATAAAAGGGTTGGAACACCTTCCCTATGAAGAAAGGTTAAAATGCTTGGGGCTCTTTAGCTTGGAGAAACGACGGCTGAGGGGTGACATGATCGAGGTTTATAAGATTATGAATGGGATTGAGCAGGTTGAGAAAGAAGTACTTTTCTCCCTTTCTCACAATACAAGAACTCGTGGGCACTCTATGAAATTGCTGAGCAGTCGGGTTAGAACAGATAAAAGGAAATACTTCTTCACCCAAAGAGTGATTAACATATGGAATTCACTGCCACAGGAGGTCGTGGCAGCTGCAAGCATGGACAGTTTCAAGAGGAAATTAGATAAACATATGGAGCAGAAGTCCACCAGTGGCTATTAGCCACGGGGTATAGAATGAGAACTCTCAGTCTGGGGCAGGTGATGCACTCTATTCTTGGTGCTGGAGGGGGCAGCAGTGGGAGGGCTTCTGGTGCCCTGGCCCCACTGCTGGACCTCCTGATGGCACCTGGTATATTTTGGCCGCTGTGTGACAGAGTGTTGGACTAGATGGGCCATTGGCCTGATTCAACATTGGCTTCTCTTATGTTCTTATGTTCTTATGGAGAACTAGATTTGATTCCCCACTCCTCCATATGAAGCCTGCTGGGTGACCTTGGGCTAGTCACAGTTATCTCAGAATTCTCTCAGCCCCACCTACCTCACAAGATGACTGTTGTGTGGAGAGGAAGGGAAGGTGGTTGTAAACCGCTTTGAGACTCCTTTTTGGTAGAGAAAAGCAGGGTAGTTACAGCTAATAGATTCCACTTCAGCTGTCATATATTGCAGGAACTGAACAATGTTTGCAAGAGGCAGGTAAGTGCTGTACAAAGCAGAGTTACAACCCCACTAAGTCCACTGAAGTCAATGGGCTTGGATGAGGATAAGTCTGTTATGGATGGCATTGTAAGAGGCTGAAGTGCTTTCGCATTTCTATGTGTATGAATGTATGAATGCGTATGAATGTATAATGAAATGGTAAATAAGTAACTTAGCAGTCAAACTAGAATTTTTAAATTTAATTACAGTTGTGTTGGGACCTGATTCACTTTAAAACATAAGAACATAAGAAGAGTCCTGCTGGATCAGACTAGTAGTCCATCTAGTCCGGCATCCTGTCTCACACAGTGGCCAACCAGTTCCTCTGAATGGCCAACAGCAAGGCATAGAGGCTGAAGCCTTCTCCTGATGTTGCCTCCTGGGTCTGGGATTCAGAGGCTTTGTGTCTCTGAATGTTGAGGTTCCCCTCAGCTACCACAGCCAGCCAGTAGCCATTGACAGGCTTATCCTCCATGAATCTATCTAATCCCCTTTTAAAGCTGTTTATTCCTGTGGCCACTACACTACATCCTCTGGCGGTGAATCCCACATTTTAATCACTCTTTGTGTAAAGCAGTATTTCCTTTTGTCTGCCCTTGAGTTCTAGTATTTTAGGAGAGGGAGAAAAGTTTATCTTTGTCAACTCTCTCTACCCCATGCATAATTTTATTAACCTCCTTAGTCTTCTCTTTTTAAAACTGAAAAGTCCCAGACTTTTCAGACTTTCCTCATAGGAAAAAGTGCTCCAAAGCCCTAATCATCTTGGTTGCCCTTCTCTGTACTTTTTCCAGTGCTGCAATATCCTTTTGGAGATACAGTGACCAGAACTGTATACAATATTCCCAATACATGGGGAAAGTACAGGGATTTTACCCTTTCCATGTAGTTTTGTTAATTAAAACAAGACTCCTGTCCACTGTTGTTAGCCTTTCTGAAAAGGAAAAAGACAGGTATTCATAATTTGCCAGTCTTTTTTCTTAATGGCTTATAATGGAGCGGGATGCATGTTTGTGCTACAAAACTGTGTAGATGAAAGGTTGAAACCTGTTCTCCCATCTTTGCATGGCTCTTAGTCAAATTGGGCCCCTGCACAGCTGAATTTGCTTTAAACGTTTCTGGGAAGATCCAATCATAGATCTCCCAGTGTTTTCTTTATTTTGAGTAGGCCTGCCAGCTTCAGGATGGAAAATTTCTAGAGGTTTTGGGACAGAGTTTGGAGAGGGTGGAATCTAGGGAGGGAAGAGAACTTGGCAATAATGTGATGCTATAGAGTCCAGCCTCCAAAGCTGTCCTTTTCTCCGTAGTCTGGAGATCAGTTATAATTCTGGGAGAACTCCGGGCCCCTCCTGGAGGTTGGAACCCTTGTTTTGAACCGAAGAGGTTGTATTGTACATATCAGACTGTGAAAGACCATGTCTGTTTCATACGTTCCCCAGGGTCAGCTCTAAAATAACACAGAAAAAGAGCATTCACCACATCGATAAATGCCAGTATGACTCAACTGTCTGTGTGCAGTGAGCATTATGATGCCTCACTGAGGCTGCTTTCCTCCTTCTCTAAGGTAAGGGGGAATAAATCACACAACCGTAACTTCAGCATGGTCGTGCCTTCCCTTTCACAGGAAATGTGTCTGTGGTTAAAGAGGAAAGCTCGTCTGTTATGGATTGAGCCTGAACTGTACTGGCAAAAGGACTTTGTTTGGGACACATGACAATAGATTGCTAGGATCCTGGAATGGGCCAGCAGGGAGACAGGGATCCTGGAGTAAACCAACTGGGAAACCATAGAGTGTAAATAGCCTGTCATTGGGAGTGGAGTGTGTTTTGGGTGTAACCTTTTTCAGGCATAAATACCCAGCTTTGGCCTGGGGTTTTCAGTCTTTTTTCTCTTGCTGAATCACTAATAAAATATGAGCTGATCACTTGAACGCGTCTGAACCCAGTATATTTCATCTTCCTACTGCTCCAAAGTATAGCACTGGCCTCAAGTCAAAACAAGGTACCAGGCCTCTGTGTCAACAACTTTGTAACCCTTATTTGAAATATGCTTTAATGGCATACTTATTAAAATACAACTAGTGAGGCTCTAGTTTGTACAACCTTTGACACTTACGTATGGCTTATGTCCTGATAGCCTTCAGCTGTTCTATTAAAACAGAGCAAAACTTGCCTTGAGAAGGGTGTGTGCCTCCTGTTCTTAATCTGCACTTATTTTTTATGCTGATTCGAAGCATGCATCTGTTAAGCCTTTATTTACCTTTACTAATCTAGTAAGTGCTATTCTTCCTGAAACATGTTGGAAGGCTTGAAAAAAATCTTGAAAATGGATGCTTAAAACAGATTATGAATGGACTTGATCTCTGCTTTTATTACATAAGAAACAACCTCTCTCTTTCTTTCTCGGTGTTACCTTCTTCTCTCACAACAGTCTGTTTTCATCTATGGATAATCATGTGGGGTGGGCAGAGTGCACACGTGGTCTTCCAGTTGGGAAGTATGTACATTTTATTTTCAATTTTTCTTCTTCCAAAATATATAAGATTGAAGACTGGTGCTTCTTATTTATTGATTTACTACTTTCCCATGTATCACATCTTCTGAGTGCAAAGTGTGGAAGGAAGAGCAGGGGGCAGCCTTTATAACCTCTTCTCTTGAAGCTCTACTAGTGTATGCACCATGTTGGACTTGAAAAATATTCATTCATTTGGGTAAGAAGGACTGGATTATACTGTAGTTGAGTCCCAAGGAATAGCTGGAAGATGTGTACAGTGCAATGTTATGCAAAGTTACTCTAGTTTAAATCTTGAAACCAATGTGCTTATGCTGAAGTAACTGCATAGGATTGCAGTGATAGTATAACAAGGTTGCTGAAGTGCCTGAATGGGAGACCTCATGTAACTCCGCTGAGTTTATACCGCCTTGACTTTCATGATGAAGGGCAGGTTAAACTGCTATCTAATATTAAAGTCTACTACTAAATCCTCTGTGACAGTTGCTGTTGTCATTCACTGTTCTTTTTAGGGTATATAAAAAATGTCCTATTCCAGATAGCCTTCACTGGAGACTGATAGAGTTGGTAGACCTTTAGCAGATAGCTTATAGTGGGTTTGTTTTGTAGTTAGGCTGCTTAGGCTTTCTGTGTATGTTGTTAAGACTATTGGTGTTTACTGTTTTGTAGCAACCTAATGTTATTTGTAAGCCATCTAAAGTCTTTGGAGAAAGGCAAGGTCTAAATATTTAAGTAAATAGTTAAACTAAGGAAAGCAGCAACATCCGACTACCCACTGAGAAAACAAAGAGTCTCTGCATAGTAGGGAGATTCTCACAGGTATGTGTGGAATATCACTTAGCCAATTAAACTAAAGAAAAAGACTCCCCCCCCAGTGATCTGATGAAGCCCGAGCTTGCTCCAGAAGAACAACAGGAAGCCATTTAAGGGAGATAGAAGAACTGGCCTGCTTAAGCTCTTGAGAACTTATGGAATTCTTGTTGGGAAGGTATAATAATAAATAAATATAATAATAAAAATAAATAAATAGATGTAATAAATAGCCATGTAATGGTCAGCAGGAAAAAAGATAGACTCAGGACAATGAATGAGAGGAGTGGATCGCTACAATGAGTGGATAGCTAATGTTTGGTTAAACCCACAGCAGATCCAGAACCTGAGCTATAGCCTGTAGAAATTTAGTCTATGGTCTATCAGATTCTGGCTTCAAAAGGGAACCACCGGTCATGCATGGTAAACATTCTCCCAAGGATAGAAACCACTTGTTCATTGGCAGCTGGGATGTCATTGGAATGACCTGACCACATGGACAGGGCCTAATCACATGACACAGTCCTGGGGCTCCTGATTCCATTGGTGTGACCAGAGCAGTTGGGGCCCAAACACATTGTCAGGCTGTTCTAATGTTCTTCAAGTCGTGCTGCGTGAATGGGAACTGCTGACAGATAAGGGGCTCCCAGCAGGCTGGAAAAATGTGGTGGAGCTCCAGGTTAACCAGTCTTGCCAGCAGAGACAACAGGTCATGTGATAAGCCTGAAACTGGTATAAATGGATAGGCTGTCCTTAGAGGAATACTCAACTTGAAGTTCCCTGCCTCACCATAACATGCTTCACCTTGCATGTATAGATCTTGTTCCCCTGACTGGCAGAAGCTAAATCAGACAACCTTATTTTAGCCACTGAGGAATGTAACCAAGTAGCAGCCGGTCAATATGTCCCATAGTTTCATGTGTGGAAATATGATGCTGTCTCTTTCAGAATACTTACCGCTCTGGATAGCTAATAGATCTGTGACAAATCAATTTGCAGCATATGTCTTGGAGACGGCTGTCTTGCTAAGGGAGGTTTACAAGGGGCAGTGATGAAGTCTGCTTTGGAGGGCAGCCACATGAACCTAGATATTCTACATATTGTTGCAGAACACCTTCCTCCCCTTAATTGCACTGGAGTTTTGTTTTTTTAAATGAAGAAATTATTATTATTATTTTTGTCAGTTACTTCTCCCTTAATATAGAAGAGAACCCTTATGAACCTGTGGCCTAAGGTACCAGGTCGGGTCAATGGGATGTTACTCTTCAGCTGGTGATGTTGTCAACTGAATTCTTTACGTTACTTTAATGGCACTGCTCATTTAGCCTACAGGCCTTGAGCAGTGTCACACTAGCTACAAAAAATCCACTGTAATTTAAATAACATCGTCCGAATCTGAAGCAAGCAATCACAGTTGCACTAAGGAATGGCAGGGCCAGAGAAGCCATTTTTGGCACAGGGGAGGGAATGATGTTGAATACTTGTATTTTCAAAGGCTTTCTTACTTAATCCAGAGATGAAATCCAGGGGAGATTTAACTGCTTCCTCTGAGGGTTTCACAAATTGAACTGACCTCCTGCGGTGTTGTTAGCCTGCAAGGGGTGGTGGTGGTGGTGGAGAATATGAGCAAATCTTGAGCATCTTCTATTACAATTTTAAAATGCTGGGGCTATCCAGTCTCATAGCTCCCCGTCTCTCCTCCAGTTTTCACTCTAAAATGCAGAGAGGGAAGTTGAATTTGTGTCACCGGTTTGCGAATAAAAAAGGAATGCAAAATGCTGTAACATTATCGTAGTAATCAGTATCTCCTTCCAAGTGTCTCTGTTCCCATTCGGTAAAATTTGGCTGCTTCCATATGGGTTTTTCCTCTTGAATGGAGAACAGCATGCTTTTGCATCTAAAAGGAGTTTCCACATAATGCCATGGTCATTCTGAACATGGCTCATGAGTCTGCCAGAATTTTCCTCTTTGACCTGTATCAAAAGAAAACCACATTTGATCCGCCTGAAGGGGGTGGCTATGGGCAGAATGTCCATGTAAATGCTCTGCCCACAGCCAATGTGGGGAGAGGGGGAAGAGCTGAAATTAAGTGCTGCATCTTCCCCTTTTTAGTCTTTTAAAGGGCTTTCCCCCCCTTTCCCCAGATGAGTTGCAGTGTAGCTTTACATTGGGGAAAGGGAGGTTGCTGGTCTATGGAGAGGGCCAGCATGGTTCTTGTTGCATTGGCACATCTGATATTTATTCTATATGGCTCTTATGTTAAGTAAGTTTGACCACCCCTGGCCTAGGGTTTGACCTGTTTGTCCTGTGTAGAGAACTGCTATTTACATGCCCTACCCAGGGCTATTTTTGGGCAGGAACGCACAGGAACGGAGTTCCGGCTGGCTCCCAAGTTGGCCATGCCCGTCAGGAACTTATTAGCATAATAGACCACACCCAACAGCAGAAACTCATTAAGATTGGCTACACTAGGGGTGTGTGGCCTAACATGCAAAGGAGTTCCTGCTCCAAAAGAAGCCCTGGGTTTTGACAACAAACAAGGTTAACACAATAAGAAGCATAAGGTGGGTGTGGCTGGATGACCACACTTCTGGTAACATGGGGGTGTGGCCTAATATGCTAATGAGCTGTGCTGTCAGGGATGTGGCCTAATATGCTAATGAGTTCCTGCTGGGATTTTTCTACAAATAAAGCCCTGGTCCTACCATATTGTCATTTCAATCTTGCTGTAATTATTGCTCAGTTACTTATGAATCTTGACTTTAATAATCTCTTCCAGAGAACTAACTCCCTCCACCTGTGTGTAGTATTTGAGGAAATCTGTTTCAGTGTATATGAAGAAGTGTACACATGCTGAGTCTCTGTTCTTGCATGTACTCAGGGGTTGAGGGGGTTAGGGTTAGGTTGCTTTCTACCTTTGTAATAACATTTTCTGCATTGTTTGACATACTGAATGTAATTATTTTTGCTCTGTTTCAAATTGCAGTAATCCTAGTGTTATTACATTGTTTATTAGATGTCTCATTTGAATTATTGCATTGACTCACACTGTGTAACCCCTTTTGAGTCTCGGTGATAAATGTAAACCATATAGAAAGTAAATAAAATACACAAAGTGCCTTAGATCAGGCTGTGAGTAAGATTCTTTTCTAAGTGAACAAACATAGGTTCAAGCAACAGTAGCATGATCCCTGAGGTGGGATCCTGTCCCAGCAACTTTCAATCTTCAGAGCAAACATGAAACATCACAACCTTCCCCCTCTGTGAATAAGATTCCCGTGGGTTAGCATATATTAGCCAAAGAAGATTTGTGCTCCCCAATCTCTGGACCAAAATTCCTTATCATGTGTCTTCTGTTCTGTCAAAAATAATTTCCTCAGCAATAAGAATTCCACAGGACTATTGTGGAGCACTGCCCTATTCTTTTCTCTGTTTTTTCCCTTACTTCTGAGCCTGCTGCAACACCTATTTTATTCCTTCATTCTTTAATCTCACTTTCTGTTTACTCCAACATGATTTCACTCCCCCCTCTTCTGCTAATTGCATAGAGAATTAACCCTTGGAAGATTTATGACAGGATTCCCTCCATTTACCTCAACTTCCTCCTTTTTTACAAGAAAATTTACACCTGACAGATTTCACACCCTAATGCTGATTGTCAGCTCTGCACTTCTATGAGATCTGCACTCTAGGCAGTCACCTAGTTGGCCTAATGGCACCACTGGCCCTGAATGTAGTGCAGTTATAGGAAATGTAGACATATTTCCTGCTTACTGCTGTGCTGCCAGCTTCTGCAAGGGGACACATTTTTGTACTTCCTTGTGGAAACAGCTTTAATGGCCAGCTCTGGATGACATTAAAAAGGCTGTCATTAACTGGACCCATAGAATTTTTTTTAATTTCACCATCTGGATTATAATGGCAGAAAAAAAGTTATCATTTGACCTCTGATCAGAGCTTGAAAATAAATGACACATTTCAACCAAAATCGAACACATTTAATTCCCATGGCTTTCAATCAGAAAGTTAGGCAAGTTTTCAAGTGTCTAAGTAAACCCCCCCCCCCAAGTCTGTGAAGTAATGGTTGTATGTGCTCAGGTCCTTAAGGCTCTTAGGAAGTTAGAAAACCATTTGGTGATCCCACCCCTTTCCTTTACTCGTAAGGGTGTCAAAACCGAACTGGGTAGTAACGATTGCCAGCACCATATCAGGTTTGCACATCCAGCACCCTGTACCTGGATTGCTGTTTACAGGCTCCACCTAGTGACCAAGTCTCCCTCTTTGCTCCTACAAGACAGTGTGGGGATGATCTGTTACACTTTTGAGCTATTCCATTCAAGGAATGCAAGCTTACCTGCTCCTCCTCCCCTTTCCCACTCTTAAGACAGCAAGGCTGAATAGGCATAGTGTTTTATGGAGATCAGGCTCTGAGCATTTAAAATATGAGAAAGTGTAAGAAATTAAAATAAACAGAGTGCACGTGATCTGTTCAAGCATCAGGTTGAGCGAGATGCAAAGAAAAGGTGAAAACATGCACCCACTCACTTTGCACTCCATTGTGCTGCTGTTGCTAGGATAGGCTAGTAACATTTGAGTTGCATCATTTAACAGTCTATTGTTACCATAGTTTTCAAAGCTGGGACTTCTTCCCATTGTCCCCCCCACAACATGTGGGCAAGATGGAGCCCTCAAGTAAAGACTTAATTCTTCATGGTTTGTTGCTCCCTGGTTAAAAGTTGACAGACAAGAGAGATTCTTTTCCCTTGTCAAGATAATTTCTAATCTCCCCTTGGGACTCGATCCCTCCCTGGGGTCTTTCAGATCTTTAAGAGGAAGGTAAAACTGTCTAGCCATTTGGCTGTCCATGTCTCTGTCTCTTGGATGTGACATTTAAGCCAGATGTGAGATGGTAAACCTATTGTCCTATTTGGGCCAGAGCCATTAGCATCTGTAAGTATTCTATCATCCAGTGCTTGGGGCTTGATGGCTCACCCACTGTTCCCCTCCTTTCTACAAGCTACAAGTTTGCTATAGGGCCCCAACTCATGAATAGAGTGTAGTCCCAATGGGTGAATCTACAGTAGAGGGCATATTTCCACAGTTACATAGCAGATCAGTACCAGGTGAGTTGTGTCACAAGCAAAGAGTTATGCAGTCTTCAGCTGAGTTACAGTGCCAGTCAGCATGCCCCCCAGCTGCTTTTAGCTGCTAAAAAAAAAAAGACCCACAGAGATCCTAATCGCAGATCTCTAGGATCACATTTAGTTTGGGACTAATTCTGTCAAATCAAAGCCAATGGGATGTAGAAGGGCTTAACTTTGGCTTGCAGCATGTCTGACATCTGTAGTGCTTACTCATGATTCCCTCTTTTCTCATTGCTGTTCTGTGTTGCCTTGAATACTAATTTGAATGGAAAGGCAATTATATGTCTAGCTGTCTTTCACATTTACTGAAGTGTGTTTAGCTTTGGGACCAAGAGATATGTTTTCTCGACTCTAAATAAGGGGAATAGATTTGGTTTCCAAGAGAGAGTAAGGTCCAAGAGAGAGAGAAGTCACAAATTATTTTTCAGGAGGGCAGTTTTGATCTCCTTTTCTCCACCCCCATTTTAAAACATCATTACCTTCATACTCATACCAAAAGCTCCAAAGAGGAGATGTTTCTCATTACAGTCTCCCTAGATTCCAATAACATATGCAGTAAAACAGCATGAAATTAAATTTCTTGCTAATTTTACCAAACTTCTAGTACAGAATAGGGGTAATCTGTAATAAAAATTATGTAAATGTGGAATTGGTCTTTAGCACAAACAGCATGCCTGAGCTTGAGGTCTATTCCCCCCACCCCTTTACTGCAGTGTGTTCTTTTCCTTGTAAGTCACATAGTTTGCTAACTTGAGGAAGATGTGGCAGACCGTACAGGTACTCAGATGGTATCCTTCAGATTACCCCTGACTTGGCCACCCGAAACATATGCTTTTTACAGTTTTATTAAAAATATTTAATGTTGACTGAATCATACTAAACACTGATCAACTCTGACAACCTTTGACTATATCTCTACAAAATATACCCCCCCATGATATGAGGCTGAGGTTGGTTCTTTATTCCCAGTTCTTTATTCATTCCTTATTTGCATCTTATTCATGAATTCATCCAAAAACACTGATGAGAGTTTGAAAGCTCTGAACCCCAAAATAAGATTTGAACCCCCAAATTTCATATACCTCCAAGTTCAGCGGACTCTCCCCTTTGAGGGGACACGTGCTGTGTCCTGGTCCAAAGCACGGTTCTTGTGCCAGCTGCTCCAAAGTAAGGCGCCCCCCAGTACAGTCACACAGACAGACACTGGGGCCAAGCTGTACCCCAAAACAATCTTTGGAACACCCCAAAGGACTCATCCCCATGCTCTGGAGACTGTCCCCTGCAAGATGACATACAGTGATGCCTGGTCCAAACACTGCTTCCAGAGCCACAAGCTTCCATTTCAGGTGCACACAAGAAACCTGAATTTTTAAAAAAAGATTTTAATAAGGAACTGGTTTGACTGTTTGCCCACTACATCCCAGAATGAGGTTTGGACCACCACAAGACATACATCTCCATGACATACCCCTTCAAGGAGACATATGCTGTGTCCTGGTCCTAAGGACAGTTCTTGTGCCAGCTGCTTCAAAGTGAGGTGTCCCCAGGGAAGTCACACAGGCAGACAATGGGGCCTGGCTGCACCCCAAAACAATCTTTGGACCACGCCAACTGAAACATGCTCTGGAGACTGTCTAAGGCACAGAGGCCATGTTTTTACTCTCAATGTAACCGGTCTTCAAGTGCAGTGCTTTACTTCTACCCATAGGTGTAAATAACTAGCATTCACTTGTATGGGAGAAAGTAAAGGTATATACTATCTTTTCCCTTGTCTTGGGGGACTCTGTTGTGTGGGATGAGGGAAGGTTTAGTTGCCTCCCAGATGCCACAGACTTCAGAGGGTTTGTTTCAAAGCTTAGTGGTTCTGTGAAAATCTGCAATGGAAGCAAGACTGACGACATACATGCCTCATCTTGCTAAATTCCCAAACACTCACCAGAGAGCTCTCTATCAGCCTCTTTTTCTCATGGGGTTAGAAGTGAACTAGGCTTGTTAAGAGACCCTGTTCTATTAATTCTTTTTTACCCAGTTTCTCCTTCAAAACCAGCAATGCATTTGTTTTCCTCTTTTTAGTAATGTTTAGGAAATTGGGAGTCTGTTTCAAATCAATTCCATTTTGATTAAAAAAAAAAAGAATTTCAAAGAGAGGAAGAGCAGGAAGGGAGGTTCTGCAAAAATTTCAAGATTTCATTTCATTTGCAGGCAATGTCTTCCCAGGTTTCCTATATTCCTGCTAGAGCGCCACCTTGCGAGGCCTGAAGTTAGAATTTAGAGGTGTTGCTGAAAACTGCAAAGAGAAATGAAAGGTTCTCTTTTGAAAGAGAGAATAAAAGGAATCTGTGGCTGTAACTTAAAAAAAAGGTGAATTTTGGAAAAAGAAATTCTACTCCCCATAACAACACTAGTTGGATCCCACAGATGAAGGATCACAGAAACTTTCCTCCATAGCTGTGTTGATGGAAGAGGTACAAAGGGGAATTTTACCCACTTCCCACTGCAGTCTCTTGATTTGTATGGCTCTTAATTCATGCAGGTCTCCTGACCCTGGGAATAAACTGTCCTGGAGTCAGAAAGGACTGCTGGGGTTATGACAATTAAGGAAACATACACAATCGTTGATGCCTTTTGCTGACTGATTATGAGATCCAGTGCCTGGATCACATAAGATACAAGTCTTTATGCTTAAATGACCTTGGTGGCAGTGGTAGTGGTGGAATCTTCTTTTAAGTATTATGGTTGGTGCTTCAAGAGGATCTGGGAGTTCCAATGGCACTTTTAAGAACAACAAAATTTTATTCAAGGTATGAGGTTTCATGTGCGTGCACACTTCATCAGACAACGCAATGGAATTACATATCATAGTTGTATATATAGGAGTGGTTTATTAAATTAGCATGCAAATAATGAGGACACGTTTCTTAACAGATCAAAAGAATGACAAGTACAACATTATGTCAGAAAAATTACAATCACTATTATAATATACTATCTCAAAAAAAGAAAATAAAAGAAAAACATCAAAATAAAGGGGATGTATTGGTGAGAATACATACATGAGGATTGAATGAGTTAGCATGTGTGATGGGATAAGAAACTGATATCCCTGTTAAGTCCTGGCGGGAAGTTTGTCAAGTGTTGTAATAACTTGTAATTCAGCTATTTCCCTTTCCATTCTGCTCCTGAAGTTCCTTTGCAATAAAACAGCAACTTTGAGGTCAGCCACTGAATGTCCTGGAAGGCTGAAGTGTTCCCCTACAGGTTTCTCATTCCTGAGATTTCTGATGTCTGATTTGTGTCCATTTATTCTCTGGTGTAGGATTTGTCCAGTTTGTCCTATGTAGAGCAATGCTGCCATTTAATGGCATGTACAGTGTTAGAAGATGAGCAAGTGAATGCGCCTGAGATGGTGTAGTTGGTGTTGTTGGGTCCAGTGACTGTGTTGGCAGGTTATAAATGGCAGCAAAGTTAGCATCTGGGTTTATTGCAAGCTCTGGTACCAGTGTTTGTGCTCAAATTGGATGTTGAATTATTGTGGGTGAGGAGTTGTTTGAGATTAGGGGGTTGTCTGTGAGCAAGAAAAGGTTTACCTTCCAGTATTTGTGAAAGAGAACTGTCATTGTCCAGTAGAGGTTGTAAGTCATTGATGATGTGTTGAACTGTTTTGAGCTGAGAGTTATGTGACCACAAGGGGTGTTCTGTTATTGTCATTTTTGGGTTTGTCTTGTAACAGGTTTTCTCTGGGTACCATACTGGCTTTGTTAATCTCTTTCCTGACTTCATCAGGTGGATACTTTAGTTTCAAAAAGGTCTGTTGTAGATCCCTCTGGTGGGAATCTCTGTCTGTAGGGCTGGAATATGTGTGGCTGCAGCGTAGAGTCTGCATTTTTTATGCATTTAATGCATTTTTTAGTGTATATAGGGTGGTAGCTGGAGGCTACTCTTTTACGTTTCTGATGCTAATAACTCATACCCACTAAAATTCACACAGATCTTTGAATTTGGTGAGAGGATCACAGAAGTAGCAGTTACTTGATAGGAAACAATGGTTTCTTTCCATTCATCCCTTTCTGAAGCCTCACTTAGAAATGTGGCCACCCTTCTTAACAAGGAAGGCAACCTGGAATGCATAGGAATCTGTCTGGTCTAATGTGTTTAAGAATGGGCTGGGAATCTCTTCACATTTTTCCACTATTTATTTCTTTGTAGCAATGGAAACATTTATCTGGCAGCGGTCAGACTGGCAGATTGGTGCAATTTTGCCTTGCCACTAATTACTCCATTGCATTTTGTGATGGAGATTTTTGATCAGTCTGATCTGGCCTCACTGCATATACTTCCGTGGTTGACCATTTAGATTAGTGCTGAGTGTTAACCACAGAGTGTATGGTCAGATCTTTTTTTTTTTAAAGAAAATAATGACTTTGACCTTTTTTGAGAACTTTCTTGGGTGTGCATGTGCATACATGCACATATGCGCTACCATTTTAAAACAAAATATGGCAAAACTGGAACTAAAGGCTCACACTTCTGAACTGGTTTGAGCACGCATTGGGGGTGTTCAGACATCTGGAAATGCAATATTAATGTGCGGAGATCCGTAAGCACCTGGTTGTCTCCGGTGGCTATTTACTTCATATCCAACTCATCATACGATGGGGTGAATATGACTGGGGAACAGCTGCCAGATGTGGATGTGTGAAAGAGCCCATTTAATCCATTAGGGTAACGCAACTATATCAGGCCAAACTGCCTGTCTGACCGCAGCCTCTGGTTCACATATATTTTTGATTCTGTCCTCCTTCAGGGTGGTTCTCTGTTCCCATTTGTACGTTCATAAATACCCAGGTAGATACCTTATACTGAGAGTGACTGGTGCAAAGTCACCCTGCAAGCTTTATGGCAGTGAGAAGATTTGAACTCTGGTCTGCCATGTCCTAACCCAAAACTGTAACCACTGCACTGCAGTGGGTCTTGTCTTTTTCTATTGTTAGAGGCCTCGTGCTCTAGTCTACTGTACAGGCTTAATTAATGTATGCACAGGTAGAAAAGGGAATAGAGATGTGCAACATCTGCCTCTGGAATTAGCCAATAATTATCAAGCCTCTGGACCGATCAGTCCTACTATAAACATTAGCAATCCTGTCCTTTTACCTTTACCTGTTTGGAGTGGAATGTGTCTTCTGCTTGCTGTGATTCAGGCCCTAGATCCTAGCCTACTGGTGTAGACCTAATTATAGCTCTTAATTTACCAATTAATTTTACATCTTGTTTTACTAAGCTATTCTATTGTGGATATTTTTATTGTTCTTTCATTTTTTAATTTTAAGATTTTAGCAGCAGCTAGCAATCAGGTACCTATTAAACTTCTATGTCTGATCTAAACGCAGCATACTAAATCATATTATTAAAATGATAAAATGACTATTTTATTTATTCATTGCAATTTGTATCCTGCCCTACCCCACACGTAGGTGTACGTTTGCATTTCTTTAAATAATTCTGTGATGGTGTCATTCTTACTCATGGTAGAAATATTTGCCCTCAACTGTGTGCCATTATGCAAAGATAGATATTAGGCTTCTTTTATATTTTGTGCAACTACTTTATTTATTATGGTTACTCTAGGATTCCAAACTTCTCTACTTGTGGTGAACAGAACACATTTCTTTAGTATGCAAGTGAAAGTACAGAGTACCAAGTGATTGCTGAACTTTCTTTTCCCAGCTGAGCAGGTTTAATCATTTAATATTACCCCTCTATTTGTCAGAACTGTTGTTGTTCAGTCGCACGGTCGAGTCCGACTCTTCGCGACCCCATGGACCAGATTACGCCAGGCCCTCCTGTCTTCCGCTGTCCGCTGAAGTCTGCTC
This sequence comes from Gekko gecko, assembly GCA_029375565.1. Taxonomy (NCBI): domain Eukaryota; kingdom Metazoa; phylum Chordata; class Lepidosauria; order Squamata; family Gekkonidae; genus Gekko; species Gekko gecko. The sequence goes on along the minus strand of JAPDNY010000007.1, from coordinate 40,723,608 downwards.
AATTTCATGTTCGTTGCATCGATGACACTGTCTAACCATCTCATCCTTTGCCGTCCCCTTCTTCTTTGACCTTCAGTCTTTCCCAGCATCAGGGTCTTCTCCAGTGAATGCTCCCTTCTCATTTGGTGGCCAAAGTATTTGAGCTTCAGCTTCAGGATCTGGCCTTCAAGGGAACAGTCAGGGTTGATTTCTTTTAGGATTGACTGATTTGATCTCCTTGCAGTCCAAGGGACTCTCAAGAGTCTTCTCCAGCACCATAGTTCAAAAGAATCTATTCTTCGGCGCTCAGCCTTCCTTATAGTCCAACTCTCGCAGCCATACATTACTACGGGGAATACCATTGCTTTGACCATGCGGACTTTTGTTGGCAAGGTGATGTCTCTGCTTTTTATCATGCTGTTTAGGTTTGCCATCGCTTTCCTCCCAAGGAGCAGGCGGCTTTTAATTTCATGGCTGCAGTCACCATCTGCAGTGATCTGGGATCCTAGGAACGTGAAGTCTGTCACTACTTCTACGACTTCCCCTTCTATTTGCCAAGGAGTGATGGGGCCAGATGCCATGATCTTAGTTTTTTTGATGTTGAGCTTCAAGCCCACTTTTGCACTCTCCTCTTTCACCCTGAGCAAGAGGCTCTTTAGGTCCTCTTCACTTTCTGCCACCAGAGTGGTATCGCCTGCATATCTGAGGTTATTGATCTTTTTCCCAGCAATCTTAACTCCAGCTTGTGATTCATCCAGGCCAGCATTTCGCATGATGTACTCTGCATATAAATTAAATAAGCAAGGTGACAATATACATCCTTGTCGTACTCCTTTTCCTATGCTAAACCAATCAGTTGTTCCATATCCGGTTCTAACTGTTGCTTCTTGACCCTTATACAGGTTTCTCAGGAGACAGGTGAGGTGGTCTGATACTCCCATCTCTTTAAGAACCTGCCATAATTTATTGTGATCCACACAATCAAAGGCTTTAGCATAGTCAATGAAGCAGAAGTAGATGTTTTTCTGGTACTCTCTTGCTTTCTCCATAATCCAGCGAATGTTGGCAATTTGATCTCTAGTTCCTCTACCTCTTCGAAACCCAGCTTGTACTTCTGGCAGTTCTCTATCCACGTACTGTTGGAGCCTAGCTTGTAGGATTTTGAGCATGACCTTGCTAGCGTGTGAAATGAGTGCAATTGTGCGATAGTTTGAACATTCCTTGACGTTGCCCTTCTTTGGGATTGGAATGTAAACTGACCTTTTCCAATCCTGTGGCCACTGTTGTGTTTTCCAAATTTGTTGGCAAATTGAGTGCAGCACTTTAACAGCATCTTCTTTTAAGACTTTGAATAACTCAGCTGGGATACCATCACCTCCACTAGCTTTGTTGTTAGTAATGCTTTCTAAGGCCCATTTAACTTCGCTTTCCAGGATGTCTGGCTCGAGGTCAGTGATTATACCATCGTGGTTGTCAAGGACATCGAGGTCCTTCTTGTATAGTTCTTCTGTGTATTCTTGCCATCTTTTCCTAATCTCTTCTGCTTCTGTTAGGTCCCTACCGTTTTTGTCCTTTATCATGGCCAGCTTTGCATGGAACGTTCCCTTGATTTCTCCAATTTTCTTGAAGAGATCTCTAGTCCTTCCCAATCTATTGTTTTCCTCTATTACTCTGCATTGTTCATTCAGGAAAGCCTCCTTATCTCTCCTTGCTGTTCTCTGGAAATCTGCATTAAATTGGGCAAATTTTTCCTTATCCCCATTGCCTTTAGCTTTCCTTCTTTCCTCTGCTATGTGTAAAGCCTCATCAGACAGCCACTTTGCTTTTTTGCATTTCTTTTTCTTTGGGATGGCGGTGAGTGCTGCCTCCTTTACAATGTCATGGACCTCTGTCCATAGTTCTTCAGGCACTCTGTCTATCAAATCTAGTCCCTTTAACCTATTCTTCACCTCTACTGTATATTCATCGGGGATGCGATCTAGGTCAAATCTGAATGGCCTTGTGGTCTTCCCAACTTTCTTCAATTTAAGTCTGAATTTTGCAATGAGTAGCTCATGATCTGAGCCACAGTCAGCTCCAGGTCTTGTTTTTACTGACTGGATAGAGCTTCTCCATCTTTGACGGCAAATTATATAGTCAATCTGATTTCGGTGTTGCCCATCTGGTGATGTCCATGTGTAGAGACGCCTCTTAGGTTGTTGGAAAAGGGTGTTTGCTATGACCAGCGTGTTCTCTTGACAAAACTCTGTTAGCCTTTGCCCTGCTTCATTTTGTTCTCCAAGGCCAAATTTGTCTGTTATTCCGGTTACCTTTTGATTTCCTACTTTAGCATTCCAGTCCCCTATGATGATGAGGACATCATTTTTGGTGTTAGTTCTACGAGCTGTTGTAGGTCTTCGTAGAACTGGTCCACTTCAGCCTCTTCTGCAGCAGTGGTTGGGGCATAGACTTGGATTACTGTGATATTGAATGGTTTGCCTTGGATTCGGACCGAGATCATTCTGTCATTTTTGAGATTGTATCCCAATACTGCCTTTCTCACTCTCTTGTTGACTATAAAGGCCACACCATTTTTTCTACGAGATTCCTGGCCACAGTAGTAGATATAATGGTCTTCTGAGTTAAATTCGCCCATTCCTGTCCACTTTAGTTCACTGATTCCCAAGATGTCGATGTTCATTCTTGCCATCTCATTTTTGACCACGTCAAGCTTACCTTGATTCATAGATCTTACATTCCAGGTTCCTATGCAGTATTGTTCTTTGCAGCATCGAACTTTCCTTTCACCGTCAGACACATCCACAACTGAGCGTCCTTTCGGCTTTGGCCCAGCCGCTTCACTCTTTCTGGGGTTACTCGTACTTGCCCTCTGCTCTTCCTCAGTAGCATATTGGACACCTTCCGACCTGAGGGGCTCATCTTCCGGTGTCATATCTTTTAGCCTTTTGTTACTGTCCATGGGGTTTTCTTGGCAAAGATACTGGAGTGGGTTGCCATTTCCTTCTCCAGGGGATCACGCTTGGTCTGAGTTCTCTGCTGTGGCCTGTCCGTCCTGGGTGGCCCTCCACGGCATAGCCCACAGCCTCATCGAACCACGCAAGCCCCCTCGCCACGACAAGGCAGTGATCCATGAGGGAGTGTCAGAACTGACAGGTATGTAAAAGTTACTAATGATATCAACATGGGTAATGAACTCCTTTGTCTAAATATATTTACAGCTGACAGTGGTCAAATAATGCTTCAACTGTGAGCTTTTCTGTGCATAGGGTTAAAAATTAACTCTAATATGTTTCCCCTAATGCAAAGTGATATATCATTGCTTACAATCCTTGTGTGTCATACATCATCATCCACCACAATGACTGTATACATCTTGACATTCTGTATTTTGTACATGAAATCATGGATTCTGTTATGACTTTTCCAGACAACCAGATTATATCTGATCTGATTGTCTGAAAGTCACTCATTGAGAGGAGCTTAAACAACTGTGATGGGGTGGCAGGACCTTTACTAGAACCCTCAGCACTTTACTATTGCCCACAGATCCAGGGCCTGAGTAGGGTTGCCAAGTATCCTGCCATAGCGGAATGCTTCCTGCCCTGGTGGAAAGCCTACCACTGGCATTGCTTGTTGCCCAGAGCTGCTCGGAGTAGCAGCATGAGAATTTTAAAATTTAAAGTTGTGTGCTCTGTGATGTCATTTTCAGGAAAACTACAGAACTGGCATTGGGCAGCTCAAGAAAGTCTATGGTAAAACCATAGTTTTTGGCATTTCCTAGAGCTACCTGTCATCTCTTCTAGGTTTTCTCTGGAAGTGATGTCACAGCACATGCACCATTGCATGTCTCCCCGGGTCCCTATCCCCAAGCTCCTCCTGGTTGCCCTAGGCCCAAGGCATTTTGGTCTCTAAGGTAGAGAGCCCTAATGTAACTTCCCTTCTGTTAATTTAGCATTGGCCACAATCCAGCAAGAAGTAGTATGTGGACATTCTCATGCACAGTCCCACTGAATGAAGCAGCAACTATAGCACATTTTACTCAGTGTGAATGGGGCAATGCATGTATTTTCAGTTTCAGTACACATGAACCAGATCCCGTTCTGGTACATATGTACTGAAGCTGAAAATACACACATTACCCCTTTCAGACAAAATGGCATTTATGTTTATTGGAAGGGTCCTATGTAGCATGTTCTTCCCATGTGTGTGGTAAAATGTAATGATTGAAAAGAGCTCATTGATGACCCAGGCTAGCCAGAGCTTGTTAGATCTTGGAAAACTAAGCAGGATCAGGATTATTATGTGGATGGAAATCATGGAATCATAGAATGTTAGAGTTGGAAGGGACCTTGCAGGTCATGTAGTCCAACCCACTACACTCTGCAGGAGCATAGCCAAAAGATAGCCCTACATACCTACAACATACTCAAAAGATGGTCGTCCAGCCTCCACTTGAAAACGTCCAGGGAAGGAGCATCTACCACCTCCCAAGGCAGACGGTTCCACTGCTCAACCACTCCTACAGTTAGGAAGTTTCTCCTGATATCTAGCCAGTAATGACTCCCTTGTAATTTCCACCCATTAGATCTAGTCTTGCAATCCGGAGCAAGAGAGAATAGATCTGCTCCATCTTTTACATGACAGCCCTTCAAATACTTGAAGACTGCAATCATGTCCCCTCTAAGTCTTCTCTTTCCCAGGCTAAACATACCCAACTCTTTCAGCCTTTCCTCATAAGACTTGGATTCAAACCCTCTCACCATCCTGGTTGCACTCTTCTGGACACACTCCAGCTTGTAAACATCCTTCCTAAAGTGTGGTGCCCAAAACTGGACACAGTACTCCAGGTGAGGCCTGACCATAGCAGAATAGAGCGGAACTACCACCTCCCATGATCTGGACACAATGCTTCTTTTAATGCATCCTAAGATTGCATTAGCTTTCTTCACAGCCACATCACACTGCAGGCTCATATTGAGCTTGTGATCAACCAGAACACCTAGATCCCTTTTGCATGTGCTGCTGTCAAGCCAAGTCCCTCCCATTCTATATCTGTGCCTTTGATTTTTTGTGCCTAGGTGTAGGACTTTGCACTTATCTCTACTGAATTTCATTTTATTTGCCTCAGCCCACTGTTCCAGCCTATCTAGATCATTTTGAATCCCGACTCTGTCTTCTTCAGAATTAGCAATCCCACCCAGCTTTGTGTCATCTGCAGATGTGATAAGCATCCCCTCTATGTCTTCCTCCAGGTCATTTATAAAAACATTGAACAACACCAGGCCCAGGACCAAGCCCTGTGGCACTCCACTTGAAACTTCCCTCCACGTAGACGCAGAGGCATTTACGAGCACTTGTTGGGTACGATTTTTCAACCAACCATGGATCCATCCAACGGTTGCACCATCCAGCCCACGCTTAACCAGCTTATCCTCAAGGATATCATGAGAAACTTTGTCAAATGCTTTACTGAAATCTAGATACACTATATCCACCGCATTGCCAGAGTCAACCATTTTAGTAACTCTGTCAAAAAAAGGAGATAAGGTTGGTCTGGCATGACTTATTCTTGATAAACCCATGCTGGCTACTAACAATTAACTCATTCCGTTCAAGTTGCTCACAGACAGAGCATTTGATAATCTGCTCTAGAATTTTTCCAGGTGTTGATGTCAAGCTGACAGGCCTGTAATTTCCCGGGTCCGTCTTTTTTCCCTTCTTGAAGATCGGGACAACATTAGCTCTTCTCCAGTCTTCCGGCACAACACCAGTACTCCAGGACAGCTCAAAGATTAGAGCCAGAAGCTCTGAAATAACATCTGCAATTTCTGTTAGCCTGGGATGCAAGCCATCCGGCCCTGGAGATTTGAAAGTATTTAAGGCAGCTAGATGTTCTCTAACCATTTCCTTACTTACTCTGGACTGGCAGTTCCTCCTTCCTTCATATGCCCTGCATTCTTCAGTTTGTATACAGCTCACCTTACGGTTAAAGACTGACACGAAGTGAGAGTTGAGTAATTCTGCTTTATCTTCATCCCTTGTTAAGACTTGACCGTCTTCCCCTAGCAATGAGCTTACCCCATCCCTGTTCTTCTTTTTGCTCTGAACGTAGGCATAGAAGTTTTTCTTGTTATGTTTAGCATCCCTCGCAAGCCTCAGCTCCATCTGCGCTTTAGCCTTTCTGACACCATCCTTACAGATTCGAGCCTGCTTCTTGTACTTATCCTCAGTAATTTGGCTCTTCTTCCATTTCCTGTCCATTTCCCTTTTTAGTCTCAGCTCTTCAGAGAGTTCCTTGTTCAGCCACCTCGGCTTCATTACCCATCTCCCACCTTTCTTTCTTACTGGAACACTTTGTGATTGTGCCTTAAGCACTTCATTTTTCAGCATCTCCCATACTTCCTGTGCAGATTTCTCCCTCAGCATTTCCAGCCATGGGATCGTACCTAATATTTCTCTGAGTTTTTTGAAATCAGCCTTCCTGAAGTCCAGGATACGAGTCCTACTGTGTCCTGGTTTCACATCCCTCACTATGTCAAATTTCAAGCTGACATGGTCACTATTCCCCAAGGATCCTACAACATTCACTTCATCAACCAGTTCTTCCCTGTTAGTCAGAATTAAATCTAGGATAGCAGATCCTCTGGTCCCCACCTCCACCTTCTGAGAGATGAAGTTGTCCGCAAGACTATTCAAGAATCTGCAGGATGCCCCATGTCTAGCAGAGTTAGATTTCCAGCAAATATCTGGATAGTTGAAATCTCCCATAACCACCACATCCTGTCTCTGTGAAAGTTTAGCAAGTTGTTGTACAAATGCATCATCCCGTTTCGCCGGTTGGTTCGGAGGTCTGTAGTATACCCCTACAACAATATCCCCTTCTTCCCCCCCCTGCTCTATCCTTACCCACACACTTTCCACAGGGCAACTCTCAAAATCCTGAATTTCAGTGCAAATGTATTCATTCTTGACATATAGTGCCACCCCGCCGCCTTTTTTGTTTATCCTGTTCCATTTGAACAAGGTATATCCTTCAATTGCTGTGCTCCATATATGAGACTCTCCCCCCAAGTCTCAGTGATACCTGTCAGATCATAACTACTTTCAAATATTTGAAGTTCAAGTTCCTCCTGTTTATTTTCCATACTCTGTGCATTAGTATAAAGACATTTCAGATTACAGACATCCTTTCCTACCATAGGTCCCTTCGATTTTATCTGAAAATTACTGAACTCACCTCTCTCCTGTTCATTTATTCTCTGGTCACTCCCCTTCTTAAACTTAGTGTTGGGGATGCTGCACAACATCAGGCTTTTTCTTCCTACCACCGATGTCTTCAGTTTAAAGCCCTCCTGATCAGGTTTGCAAGTCTTGCAGCAGACATTCCTCCCATTCTTTGTAAGGTGCACCCCATCTGTTGCCAACAGTCCTTCATCTTAGAGGTGATCCAGGAAGCCAAATCCCTCTCAACAGCACCATCTACATAACCAGCCATTCACCTCCAGTATCCTGTTCTCCCTTCCAGCTCCATGTAAAATGGAGGAGAACACCACCTGTGCCCCCAGATCTTTCACCTGCTTCCTCAGAGCCTCATAGTCTTTGGAGATCCATTCAAGGTTTCTTTGGGCCGTATCATTTGTTCCCACATGGATCAGCAGGAGCGGGTAGCTATCAGAGGTCTTGACTAGTATTGGAATTCTCTCAGTCACATCTCGGATACACGCTCCAGGAAGACGACAAACTTCTCGAGATTTCTTGTCTAGTCTGCATACACCTTCTTCCGTCCCTCTCAGTAGGGAGTCACTAACCACCACTACTCATCTCTTCCTCCGTAGGATAGCTTGGTTCCTTTTCTGCTTATGTGCTTGTGTGTCAGTCACATCCTTTTGATCTCATTGTGTGCTATTCCAGCATCAGAAGCGGCTGGTATCGATTTTGCAGCTCCACTGGCTGTGAGTGTTTCCTGATTATCTTACTCCTCAAGGTCACATTCTTCCACTCACCCACCTGTTCCTTGTTACGTCCTTCCTCTTGCATAGGATTTGCTAGCTCTTGCCATTCTCTCAGGAGCCCCTCTTCCTTCACGTCTAAAATGCTTTCTGCCTCCCTGCCTCAGTGTACAGATTTGTGCCTCGAGTTCTCCCACCTTCTACTCAAGCATTCTTATAAGCTTGCATTTGCAGGGAGACCACTGAGGAAGTCCTGAGTTCCAACACAGAGGTAGGCAGTGGTAAACCACCTCTGAATGTCTCTTGCCTTGAAAACTCTACAGGGCTGCCATAAGTCAGCTACAACTTGACACTACTTTCCACCACCAAAAGATCTTACTCCTGCATTCTTCAGTAGGGCTTGTGTGGGCAGATTCCAGAACTGTCTCTTACTCTGCTGTCTTAATAGTACCCCAAATCCACTGCCTGAGGCAGTTCAGCTTCCCTTATGGTAGAAGTCCTTAGAACAGTCTCAGAACAGACAAAATTAACCAATGCAGCTTTCTTGCACATGTTCATCATGTTCAGTTTGGAAAGGAAGCTTTATTTATTGCAAGCTGCTTTGAGTCTGTCTGAGAAGAGCAGTGTAAAGTAAGAGCAATGTATTTTTTAAGGGAGGCAATGTCCTCTAGAATGATGTTTGCAAATCTTACTCTAATTTGACTGGAACATCTTTGTTGCAAACACTAACCATATCAGGCAGTGCCTTCTGACCGATGGTTATGTCATAACACCGAAAGCCTTCTATTCAGAATGTGGTTGTCTTATTTTATTTGTTTTATTACTGAGGTATTCCTTGGAGCCTGGAACCATAAGCATTGGTATCATCTGAAGCAGACTTTCTGCTACTGTAAATGAAGACTTGGTATGTCAGTGAGGCAAAAACCAGAAGCATAAGACTGGCTGCCCATCTCATTAGAAAGGCAACATCCTTTGTGCCTGATTTTATTGATTTGCAAAGGGGATATCTTGCAAAGCTGGTCACTGACGCAGCGGAAATTGCAGCACAAATACGGCTATTTTTCTTTCTAATGTTAAATCTCTAAGGGAGTAGCTGCTAAGCATTTTTTCTGCTGAAGCTAAAAGCAAGGAGGGAAGATGTGGCTTAAAAGCAAAGATGTGCATAGGACAGCTTTCTGACAAAAATATTTTATCATATTCCATTTGACTTAATTAGCCTTACATGAAATCCAAGCACTCTGTTACACCAGACCTTGGGACTGGGCTGCTCACTCACAAAGAATTAGGGCACCTGGTTAGAAGTATCAGAAGCTCAGTAGCTGTGCAACTTGAAGTCTGTGGTAGAATGAGTAAAGCTTGGCTTGCATATAGCACAAACAAAGCATACAAGTAATTAAACACACAGTAATTGTAATTGTAGAAGTGTTCAGCTGTTGCCATGTCCATTGCTATGCTGGGATGGCAATTCTTCTGCCTGTGCGGTAAGGCCCTTCTGGAGTTCCTTTAATATTTTTAGAATGGTCAGTAGTAGCCTGCACTTAGACAAACAAAAGAATCCAAAGTTAATCTTTGTGGTGGTGCTTAGTGCTTCAGACTTCTTCCACTGTTTCTCCTAGCTGTTGTAGAGCTTGAGTTACCTCACTCTTAACCCTCCCTTAAGACACCCAGAAGTTACATCACTGCTAACGGCCAGCACAATCTGCCTTGTTCCGCCAGTGCAAACAAAAGAATTAGGAATTTGTGGTGGAAGCTTTCCATCATGCTCTGGACCAGCAACTTTTCTGTCTTCTCTCCAGCATCCATTTTTTTGTTACTTGTTTAGCTTGTGGAAGAGCTCTGTAGAAACAGGCCTGTAGCTAGGATATTGTGGCTTGTGGGGCAAAAATTTTTTGGGTGGGTTTGCCATTAATTGGCATAATGAAGGGAGGGTGGTGTGCGCCCCTCTCCCTCCCCTCCTGCAAGATTTCAAGGACCCTTCAGCTGATCAGCTGGAGGGCCCTTTAAATCTTGCAGAAGGAGAAGGAGAGGGGTGCACGCCATCCCCCTGCTTCTTCTCAAAAGCAATCTGAGTAGGATCCCTTTAAATGTTTTTGGAAAGAAGTCGGGGGGGGGGGCTTTAAGGAAGGGGGCTGAGCCCCCAGTAGCCCCACTGTAGCTATGGGCCAGTGTAGAAAGGAAAAGCTAACTTTCTTTTTTGTGACTTCACTCTTTGACATGCAAAATGAGGCTCTACCCAACATGTTATGGTCAACAAAGCATTCTCAATCCCTTAAAGTTCATTTTCAGTACCTGGGGAAACCTGAAAAGTGAACACTTTAAGTGACCACTGAATTAACAGCATTCATCCACTCAGGGTCAGTGCCAGGCTTTTTTGTGCCCTAGGCAAGGCTAACTACTTGTGTCCCCCCTGCTAACCAGTTTTCAAAATCAGATGAACTGTAGGAAACATGAAAAGCACAAAACTTGAAATTGCTATTTTTTTTTTTTAACGCGAGAATAAGTAATACAACAATCTTTGATTTTCTTTCTCAACAGAAAACAGTTCTGGCACACAAATCATTTTGAATAATCCTGTGAATTGTGAAATTAAAATTTAAGTCTCTTGAATGTTTCCATTTCAGGCACATCAAAATCTCATTTTGCCTGCCTTTTCTTTTGCAAATCTTGTCACCAGTTCCTTCAGGCGAAGTGCTGCTGCTTTGGCGTGTTCAGTTGACATAGTTGCCTAACCAAGTAGTCTCTTTTGCAACAGTAGTTCTCCTACAGTTTTCTCAGTTTTGTGATTCTTGCTGTCAGATTTGTGTCCATTTATCCTTTGGCGTAGTGTTTGACCGGTTTGTCCTATTAGAGAACTGCTATTTACATGTCCTACCGTATTGTTATTCCATCTTGCTGTATTTATTGCTCAGTTACTTATGCATCTTGACTCTAATCATCTCTTCCTGACAACTAATTCCCCCAACTGCATGTAATATTTGAGGAAATCTGTTTCAATGTATGTGAAGAAGTGTGCACATGCTGAGTCTCTGTTCTTGCATGCACCCAGGGTTGAACTTGGTTTGTCGGGGGGGTTAGGTTGCTTTCTACCTTTGCCATATCATTTGCTGTATTGTCTGACATAACAAGTGTAATTATTTTTGCTCTGCTTCAAATTGCTGTAATCCTAGTCTTATTGCATTATTAGATGTCTCATGTGAACTATTGCGTTGACTTACATTGTGTAACCCATTCTGAGTCTCAGTGAAAAAGGTAGGCCATACAAAAAGTAAATAAAATAAATAAAGTGCATAGAATCAGGCTGTGAGTAGGATTCTTTTCTAAGTGAACAAACATAGGTTCAAGCAACAGTGGTCCTAGCAACTTTCAATCTTCAGAGCAAACACGAAACACCACAACCATCCTCTTTGTGAATAAAACCCCTGTGGGTTAGCATATATTAGCCAAAGAAGATTTGTGCTCACTTACTTCTGGACCTAAATTCCTCATTATGTGTCTCCTGTTCTGTCAAAAATAATTTCTCCATCAATAAGAGTTCTACAGGAGTACTGTGAAACACTGTCCTGTTCTTCTCTTTGTATTTTTCTTTACTTCTGAACCCGCTACAACACCTTTCTTGTCCATTCATTCCTTAATTTCACTCTCTGTTTACTCCAACATGATTTCACTCCCCCCTCTCCTGCTAACTGCTAATTCTGTTCTAGCCAATTGCATAGAGAATTCACCCATGGAAGATTTATGACAGGATTACCACTGTTCACCTCAACTTCCTTCTTGTTTACTAGACAATTTACACCTGATAGACATGTGGCAGATTTCACACCCTAATGCTGATTGTCAGTTGTGCGCTTCTCTGAGGTCTGCGCTCTAGGCGGTTGCCTAGTTGGCCTAATGGTAGCATCGGCCCTGCATCCACTCATCACTGCAGCTTCTGTTGACAAAAATTGTAAACGATATACAAGACTGCTAGGATGCATCCACTTTTATCCCATGTGACTAACTGGTTGCCTGTGCTTTTGGGCAGAGCTTCCACATGAGAGTGTCATAGTAAACTCCCTGTTTTGAAGACAATGGAATAGTCTGTAAAGCATTTCAGCGGGTAAAAGAAATTAACCAATTGCTAAAGATTTGTGCTGTAGTCATATGCATTTTAGAAAAAAAATACGTGAATCAACAAACAAAAGAATTTTTATTTTTACTAAGTGGAAGAAAAGCCTACTGCACACTATACTTTTGATTGTCATGTTTTGGTACAAATTTGTCTTCTGAAATCTAAAAGCAAATTCAAGGGAAAAGAAAATACCCCAGCCTTAATATGCAAAGGATATCCCACCCCCATAACAAAGCACATAGCTAGAAAATATTCCATTCGAGGCATGTTCTTTAAAATGTATGCTCCAGAGAAATTTCCTGCTTTGTATTCTTGTCACACTCTGATGATAGTCAAGGTCAAATTGTTAATCCTAGCTCCAAGACTATAACAGCAAAACACTTCTATGCCAAAAATGTGGTGTGTTTTTTTCAAAAAAGAAAATAAATAGTGTACATTATGCATTTAAATTATGCTTCTTTCAGTAGGAAATAGAAGTTCATGGTCTTAAAATAACACAGCTGTTGTAACAATTGAAAATGGTCATGAAGGAAAACAGCTGTTTGCATGCTTCGGAAGCTAAGCATGAAATTGGTTGCCTTTTATGATGAGAAACTAGGCAGAAGATGGTTTAAGCAGGGGAAGGGGGCAAAGCTTTTGTCTTGTTCTTGTACCAAAAAGGGGTGGGGGAATAGGCCTCATCTCTGTGTATTATTGCTGATGCTAGCTCAATTAAGCACTTTGATTGTACAGGAGAGGTAATTCAGATTTAACAGAGTGTCAGACTAGGATCAGGGAGATCCAGGTTCAAATCTCCATACTGCCATGGAAACTTGTTGGGTAGGGTTGCCAACCTCCAGGTGGTAGCTGGAGATATTGCACTATTACCACTGATCTCCAGGTGACAGAGATCAGTTCGCCTGGAGACAATGACCTCTATGGAAGGTAGACTCTATCGGCATTGAAGTCCCTCCCCTCCCCAAACCCCATCTCCCTCAGGCTCCATCCCCCAAATCTCCAGGTATTTCCCAGTTCGGAGCTGGCAACCCTATTGCTGGGTGACCTTTGTCCCAGGCCTCTCTCATTTTAATCCATGCACTCTCATTTTAATCCATGTTCACCGTGGTGTCCTCCAAGCAATTCTGCACTGAAATTGAATTCAACCTTCTCTTTAATCCAGGTCAGCCCAGTTTCAGCCTGCTGTTGCCCCGGGTTATTTGGATGCTGTTTTGTCATGGATTTAAATTGCCCTGACTCGAGCACAGAGAAAATCTGGAGTGGCAGGCAAATGCAGAAAGGACCCCAGTTACACTCTCTGTCCCTAACTGCCTGATAAAACAGTGGTTGTGAGGATAAAATGAGCAGGGGAAAATGATGTTATAAGCTGCTTTAGGTTCCACTGAGGAGAAAAACGAAATATAAATATATCTTTCCTTATATATAATTGAGTAGTGGGCTGGCACTTTCTGAACATTCCACACATGTCTAAATCAGTTGGCTCCATGATGTGTCACTCAGAAGCTGTCCCTATCCACTGGCTGCATTGCCTGAGTCCCAGCCACAGAAGCGGCACCTGCCAAAACTTTCCTCAGAAGACAGTTGCTTCGCTCCGGTGAACATAGCTACTGTCTTTGGTCTCCTCACCAAATGACAATTGATTCCCTCAGGGGAAAACCCCCACCATATTTAGCCTCCAAGCGTAGCAGTCAGCGCTTCAGAGCAGGGTCTGCCAGACCCAGGTTCTTGCTGTGGAAGTTGACTGGGTGATTTTAGATTTTGCTGTCAGAATAAACTGTGAAAATGGCTCTCTCCTGCTTCGTTCCACCATGGCTAGCTGCCTAATTAAAGCATTCTTTTAAACCCCTGCTGTGCAGCTGACTTTCCCATAGGGTTGCCAATCTCCAGGTGAGACCTGGAGATCTCCCGCTGTGACAATTGATCTCCAGATGACAGAGATCAATTCCCCTGGAGAAAATGGCTGCTTTGGAGGGTAGACCATATGGTATTATACCCTGCTGAGTCCTTCCGCCCCCCCCAAATGCTACCCTCCACAGGATCCACCCCCCCAAATCTCCAGGTATTTCCTTGCTCAGAGCTGACAACCCTACTTTCCCCTTAGTGCTTGTTGCTAGGTAACTAAGCTTGGTTCTGTCAGTAAAAGGCCCCTTCCACACCTATTTTGGCCTTTGGGAGAAAACTCATTGGGGCTAGTCCTGATAGGGTTGCCAACTCTAGGTGGGAAATTCCTGGAGATTTGAGGGATGGAGTCTGGAGAGGGTGAGGTTTGAGGAGGGGTGGGACCTCAGACAGGTACAGTGCCATAGACTCCACCCTCCAAACCAGATATTCCCTCTTGGGGAACCATTGTTGCCAATCTCCAGGTGAGGGCTGGAGATCACTCAGAATTACAACTGCTCTCTAGGAGGAAGGGCAGAAGGCAGCTGAAGTAAGAGGGGCAGATAATGGTAGGTTGATGGGGAAGGAGATGGGGTTGCCAACTCCAGGATGGGAAATTCCTGAGGATTTGAGGGGTGGAGCCTGGAGATGGTGGGGTTTGAGGAGGGGTTGGACCTCAGACAGGTACAATGCCATAGACTCCACCTTCCAAACCAGCTATTTCATCCTGGGTAACAATTGTTGCTAATCTCCAGGTGAGGGCTAGAGATCAGTTACAACTGCCCTTCAGGAAGCAGAGATCAGTTCCTCTGGAGCAAATGGTGGACTCTGTGTCATTATACCCTGCTGAGGTCACCACAGCAAATTGACACTGAGTGCCCAAGCCCAGGGCACTCTCCCAGAGTCTCTTTCTAGAGCTCGTTGTATTTATTTCCACAACGGGCCTTATTCCTAGTATTATATAAGTAAGTAAATAACAGTGGTAAAGTTGCCAGCTCTGGGTTGGGAAATACTTGGAGATTTTGGGGGTGGAGTCTGAGAATGGTGGGTTTGGGGAGGGGAGGGGCTTCAATGGAGAATAATGCCACAGAGTCTACTTTCCAAAGCAGCTATTTTCTCCAGGTGAACTGATCTCTGTTGTCTGGAGATCAGTTATAATCCCAGGAGATCTCTGGCCACCACCTGGAGGTTAGCAACCCTGGGTAATTTTTCTCAACGAAAGTTAAGGAAAGCTCAGAAAAGTATCTAATGTTGAACTGCACATGGATCAATAGACATAATGAATGGCTAGCTAGGGGACGCTTCAGGCCTTATTTGGCAATTATGGTTTTTCAGTGCAAAGACAGAGGATTTTGTAGATGACAGAACAGATTTTCAGATTAGAATGCTGGGCTAAGAAGCAGCCTGATAGGGTCGAAGATGCCCTTTTAAGTCTGAAATTGTGAATCCAATTCTGAGCAATACTGAGATCTGTGTAGTTCAGTATTTGAGGCGAGACTTTTTTTTGTGCCATAGCCCTGCCACCGTTTAGAATTGTTGGCTCATTCAAGGTGCAGCACCTCAGGTAAGGCCTTGAAGTTTACTAATGCATCGGGCCTTCACAATTACATGAGAGTATAAAGTAAGGGGTGTCAGTGTTTGAGGAGGGTTGCATCAGAATGGCTTGTTACCCAATAATAGTTTGAGGCTATTTATTCAACATCGTGTATTATATACTGTGCTGGCCAGGCTAGCAGTTAGGATTATGGTACACTGTCCTCTATGATTTGAACAGCACTTTCAGTAGCTGGGTTAGGTTTTGCATCAAGAAGGAGGGGACGTGGTGATCTCAGGTTTACAAGAAGCATTCACAGCAGCATGGGATCTACCCTCATGACAGAAAAATATGATCTTTATGATACCATCGATAATTTTTTCTGACAACAGACCAATTGAGGTTCTTTATTTTCATTTATACTCTACCTTTCTAACTGGGACTCAAGGTGGATTGCAAGTTCAGTAGAACTATTCAGTCAATCAATAAGCTTTATAACAAACTATTCAGTCAATCAGCAAGCAGATTCCAAAATATGATAACAGCAAAAATTCCTTGTAAAATAACATAAGGTAATGGGGTTGGCATTGAAGAATTGGAAGAAGAAACATATTACCCTTAATCAATGCTCTCTCTAAACTGTTGAGTCTTGTAAGCAAAAATTCTACTGGTATTAAAGTTGTGCATAAATTAGTTTGCTCTGGAGTCATCCTTCTTGTGTGAACCGGAGGCTACAAAACTGTGAGCTAGCTCACACTAACTCATCTTAGAGGGAACACTGTCCCTAATGGAGGTCATGTCCTATCTGATCCATTACATCACTGTTCTGGATAGATTCATTTAGGATAGGTCCATCAGTGGCAGCTAGCCATGGTGACTGAGGGGAACCTCCATGTTCAGAGACAGTCAACATCAGCAGAAGGCCTCAGACTATGCCCTGTTGATGGCCCTCCGGACAGGATGCTGGACTAGATGGACCACTGGTCTGATCCAGCAGGGCTCTTCTTATGTTCTTAAGAATGCTGCCCTGAACAATTCAGTTTTGCAGTTTGCAAAAAGATAGATGTGTGTGGGCCTTCCAGATAGTCCTAGGCATCATTATGGAATGATGTGGGATCCACCACAGAGAATGTCCATTGCCTACATGCTGATTTTAAGACATACTTTAACTGTATGGCCACGAGTCAGCATTCCTCATACAATCTCTTTGCTTGTGAATCAAATGTCGTTATACAGACAATTAACTTCTGGGTGACATCATCATGTCGGGGATGTTGCCCAGTGACATCACTGTCTGGTGCCAGTGGGCAGAAGCCCCCAAAACTGGGGGAGCCCCACCTGGACCTGGGGAATGGCAACCCTAATTCCAGGAGTAATTCTTTTTGAAGAAGCCAGGTCTAATTGATTGAAGCTGCCATTGAACATCCAGGTATTGGGCAAAACCA
Source organism: Gekko gecko (assembly GCA_029375565.1). Lineage (NCBI taxonomy): Eukaryota > Metazoa > Chordata > Lepidosauria > Squamata > Gekkonidae > Gekko > Gekko gecko. The sequence goes on along the minus strand of JAPDNY010000007.1, from coordinate 40,706,718 downwards.
GTTTTGTCCATGGACCACTGAAGAAGCAGGCCTGTGCTGTTTGGTGTAGTGGTTAAGTGCGTGGACGCTAATTTGGGAGAACTGGTTTTGGTTCCCCACTCCTCTACTTGCACCTGCTGGATGACCTTGGGCAAGCCATAGTTCTGGCACAGCTGTTCTTGAAAAAGAGCAGTTTCTGTCAGAGCTCTCTCAGCCCCACCTACCTCACAGGGTGTCTGCTGTGGGGAGGGGAAGAGAAAGGAATTTGTAAGCTTCTCTGAGACTCCTTCAGGTAGTGAAGGGCGGGGTATAAATCCAATCTCCTCTTCTCTTCTTCCATTGAACCGATCTAAAACAATATGTAATATGAGTATGTGTACAGCTGTGACGACTAACTGAACTGGTTGTGTACAAAGTGCTGTCTTCTTATAGCTGGGTTGTGAATGAAATGCTCTGACCCAGGAGTCCCCAACCTTTTTGACCCTGTAGGCACCTTTGGACTCCTGACACAGAATGGCTGCCGCAGGAAGTGGAACCAGCCACAAAATGGCTGCCACAGCTTACCTTCAGTCACACAGTGAAGATCCTTGTACTATGGTGGCAGCTGCGGCCAAAGCCAGTATGCTGTAGTGGTTAAGAGTGGCAGACTCAAATCCAGAGAACCAAGTTTGCTCTGCATGAAGCCTGCTGGGACTTTGAGCCAGTCACGGCTCTCACAGAACTTTCTCAGCCCCACCTACCTCACAAGGTAACTGTTCTGGGGAGAGGAAGGAAGGCAATTGTAAGCTGCTTTGAAACTCCTTAGAGTAGAGAAAAACTGGGTATATTTTTTTTCAAAGCAACATTTTAAAAAATCTGCACAGCTAGTCAAATCACCACAGTGGCCAGTTAGAGCCCTTGCTGGGCAAAAGCCCCATCTGGCCACACCCACTTTCTAAAAACACTTGGCATGCCCCAGAACAGATGTTGCCAGTGCCGTGGTGCTCTGCTCTGACCTGTAAATTAATGTGAATGTCCAAACCATTTGTGTGGCCTTTTTGCTCAGAGGTAGGTGAAGTTGACAATGGAGAACCTGTAGGAACATGCAAGAATCCCAAGCAAGTCTGCTGTTATTCCATGGGATTTGCTCCCAGGAAAGTGTCTTCAGGATTGCAGCCATCCTCTGCTACTTCATTTAAGGCTCTGTGGATTGTTAATCTGTAAGAGGTCTTGATTGCTAAACTAGTTCAGGGCTGCAGTCAGTTGTGTGAAATAACAGCAGAATGTTTTCTTTCCACTGTTCTGCAGGCATCTGAATGGGCAAGGGTTGCATCGTCTACATTTAAAACCAGTATAAAATCAGCAACTGCAGCATCATGAACAAGAACAGTTTATATGTTAGGAGCAAAAGTGTAAGTACCTGGTTTCTTTATAACTTTTCAATGAGTGATTGCAAAGAAGTGATCAGAGGTTCCCTTGCGTATTTTTATGTTTCCATGGGTATTGCTGTTCTGAGCAAAGAAGAAATACTTGTGAAAGTCATGTGTCATTTCATATCTGATTTTAATCAGAATGTATGTGAGTTAACATTCTTGTTCATTTTATTTTGTGATAATATCTCAAAAAAATTAGTAACTTATGGCACTGAATTCATGGGCTTTGTTGTTTGTTTGTATCAAATCCTGTAAGAGGCCTTATTGATAGATTATTTACAAAAGGTATACCTTGCCTTTCGGCCCTGATTGGGGATCCCAAGACTGTTAACAGATTAAAATGTACGTAATGACAATCTTAAAACCCAAACAAAAACACATCATTAAAACACTTGAAACCAAGTTAAAATATACCTATAGTACAGTAAAACATACAGTACAATTAAATACACATACATAAAAACAACAATTAAAATACAGGGCAGGAAGGAGGGGTTCTAATAAGTCCTCACCCACTGGCAGAATATAGCAACAGATGGGGACAGGAGAGTCTCTTTGGGGAGACGGTTCCAGAGTTTTAGTGCAACAACCAAAAAGGCCCGCTCTTGGGTTACCACACACCTGGTCACTGAAGGCAGGGGCACCTGAAGCAGGGTTTTGGAAAGGGACTTTAGGGGTTGAGTAGGTTTGTAAGGGAACAGGTGGTCCTTCAGACATACTGGTCCCAAGCTATAGAGGGCTTTAAAGGTCAGACATACTGGTCCCAAGCTATAGAGGGCTTTAAAGCCCAGCACCTTGAATTGGGCTTGGAGGACCCTGAAACTACAAACCTGTTTCTCCAAGGGGAGCACAGGTGACACCTTAGGTCCTGGTGCAAATCTTCTGCTTACCAATATCTAGGGTTGCCAACCTCCAGGTGGCACCTGTAGATTTCCAGCTGTTACAGTTGATCTCCAGACAAACAAGGTCATTTTCCATGGAGAAAATGGCTTACGGCATTGTGTCCTGCTGAGGTCCTGCCCTGACCAAACTCTACGTCCAAAATCTCCAGGTATTTCCCAACCCAGAGCTGGCAGCCCTACCAACATCTCTCAAAATGGGATCTATGTGTATGCATGCTAAAAAGCAAAGAAAATGAGTTTGACCACAATAGTAACATGGTTAATGATTTAAGGTAAGTGTTGATAAGATTACACACTGTCCACGTGAGACAGAAGATAAATTAGGAACAAGAGTCCTCTGCAGCCCCTACCAAAAGTCAATGATTTTCTTTTCTGAATTTGTCCTAGCCAGTGGCTAAATTATTGATAAAATATACAACTTTTAAAAACAAAGATTCGAAGCTCATTAGGAGTACATTGTTAACTTGAATTACTTAAATATTGCCAGTGGAAAAAGAATTATTTCATCAGGCTAACATTTGGGAAAATATTGAATTACACCTCTTGGGCATTGCCAAAGAGATTATCCTTCTTTTTTTTAGATGCAACCCACAGAAGGTCCTAAACTCTTAATGTGTTTGTAGTGGGTTAACATCCGATTCCGACTGTCAATATAATAACAATTATTTTACTGTGGGAACAGGGCCTGTAAATGCAAAGCAAATTAATGCCTCGAGTTAATTAAGGGAGATTAAGGTGAGGATTATTTCCTTCGTGAGAGGAGAACATTATTAAACTTTTTTGTATATTGTATATTCATGATCTTGACTACAGTGATTCTAGGATTTCAGCTTCATCTGCAGCCCTTCTCTGGTTTCATGGGCCCCACAGAATGTCACAGCACATGCATTATTCCCTCCACAAGAGACCTCTGCAGGTGCACGTTCTGTCCCTATCCAATAGTGAGGGTTACTCACATGAAAGGCAACCTCTGCTTATCAGTTCTATCTTTCCTGTTGCTTTGTTTGAGTCTCTTACTCAAAGGCAGTCATGAAAGGCCCTTTAGAACAGTACTTCTGTTTTTTTCCTGCTGATGAAATATGCAGGAAAGATCCTGGGGAAAGTGAGTGTCTGCAAATGTACCTTGCAGATGTGAGTTCAAGTCTCAACATAGCAAGGGTAGCTTATGGTGAAAAGAACTGGATACGCAAAGTAAATGAGGCACATCAACAGCTCGCTGGGTGCAATATCCTCCTTTATTTGACAAGCTGAGTTTTTATTCTTTCAGCCAAAAAATGATGCCCAAAGCAGATGAGATCCAGTACGAATACCGATTAAATGAATCACTTGGCTCATCTGACTTATTTACTTCCTCTGTACCCTCCCTTTCTCCTTAATGGGGACCCAAAGTGCCCCCCTTGTTCTCCTCTCCTCCATTTTATCCTCCCATCAACCCTGTGTGGGAGGTTAACCTGTTTGACTGGCCCATGTCTTCCATGGCAGGGTGGGGATTCGAACCTGGGTCCCCCAGATCTTAGTGTGACACTCTAACCAGTACACCAAGCTGGCTCTCAGCAACACACATTGGTACGTGGAGTAGGTAGGGGTTTTTTTTGGACAGGAGTTGGATTCAGACACAACAAAGGGGTGATTGGCTTCCTCTCCCTCCCAGGGCCTCATGTTGCTGTCTCTCCCAGCATCTCAGTGTTTTGACTCAAAAATTCTCATTTCATGCTTCCCTTGTGAGAATTAAACCTGTGAGCAATATTCCCTCTAAGCTCTGAAGCTCTGTGTGCAAAAATTTTTCTTTGTGAGCTGAACTATAAAAATTGTGAGCAGGTCAAGATTGTAATTTTTTAACTTCAGTTTACAAACACAAAACATACAAATATAAAATATGAACATGACCATAACCTTGTAAGAATCTCAGAATGAACTTTTAAACTATATTTTAAGAATGATTTAAACATTATAACTGAAAACAGTATCAAGTCTTATTACAGAAAAAGTTTTAATTTAACTTTTCTCCTCTTCCTTTCTCTTTCCTCCAGTATTGAAAACACTGTCAATATTAATATTATTCCCAGTAGACACATGCAGTAATTCTCATTAAGTTCTCCAGGTGATCTGTATCTAGCCGATTTCTAATATTTTGGTAGCATTCATCAAGCTAAAACCTCTCTCTTAGACTCCAATAATTCTGTGGGTCTCTGAACTGCTAATGAACCTGAATCTAGCTGTTCTTCTGCAGACCGACACACACTGAAAATATCAGCAAAGTCACTTTTGTTGGTGCCACTGGACTCAAAATTTGTTTTGTTAATACTGATATTGTGAGTTAAAATTTGGCTTTTATATAGCTCATTTAAGTCCTTCACTTACATTTTCAAAGTGACCCCTACAGTAGACCTGTAAGGATAGCCAGTGTCATTTTTATTCAGTGGTGTGGATTGCCTGATTGACTTTAAAACTATTTTCAAGGAATAGCCAAGCTTGTTTGCAGTAGGATTTGAGTCCAGTAACACCTGGACAAGATTTCCAAGGTATAAGCTTACAAGAGTCAGAAAAGCTTATGCCCTAAAAGTCTTGTTAGTCTTTAAACTAGGGGAGAAACAAGAGAGGGGGCTTTCTGTAGTTCTGGCACCACTGGTGGAACTCTGATGGCAACTGGGTTTTGGCCACTGTGTGTGACATAGACTATTGGACTGGATGGGCAAGTGGCCCATCTCATGTCCTTAAACTGCTACACAACACAGAGTCACTTTGCAAAGAAGCAGAAGCCACCGGATCATCTCCAGCACACTGCTGAGGCCGGCTCCTCCCTCTCCCTCCACTCCAACTAACCTTGCTGGCTCAGAGAGAACACAGAATCCCTTTGCAAAGCAGCAGAAGCCACCCGATCACCACCAGCACGCTGCTGAGGATGGCTCCCCCTCCCTCCACTCCAGCTATCCTCGCTAGCTCAGAGACAACACAGAGGGTGATTTCCCACTAAAGCTTGCCGCGGGGTTGTGCCGCCGTTTGCCCCGAGATTTTTAGTCAATTTCACACCGAAGCCGCGGGGCTGCATTTTGACCCGCGGCTCGCCCGATTTCCCCCGCAGTTTCGTAATCCTCAAAAAACAGGATTACGAAACTGCGGGGAAATCGGGCGAGCCGCGGGTCAAAATGCAGCCCCGCGGCTTCGGTGTGAAATTGACTAAAAATCTCGGGGCAAACGGCGGCGCAACCCCGCAGCAGCTTTAGTGGGAAATCACCCAGAGTCCCTTTGCAAAGCAGCAGAAGCCACTCGACTGTCTCCAGCATGCTGCTGAAGATGGCCCCTCCCCCTTCTCCCAACGCCAACTAACCTTGCTAGTTCTCTCCCCACCACCAAAAGGGAAGAGAAACAGCACAAGGCTGAAAGGAAGGGTGGACTCCCAGCCTGGGTGCTCTAGCTGACTTCCCCCCACCCCAAAACAAAACAAAAAAACTAGTCGATTCACCTCAGGAAGGGCAGAAGCTGGGCAACAGATCAATCCTCCTTCTGGGCCAGGTATCTCCAGCAGCATGAGGCAGAGGACTGCCGGGCAGGGCAGCAGTGTCCCCTTTCATAGGGGAAGCAAACTCCTGCTGAGGGGAGGTGGGGCCATCCCAGATTAGGAAACACAAATCATACCTCCGTGTTTCTTTGCTGCCTGATCAAACAGATCCATGCAGCATGACTATTGGAAAGGGAACCTCCCGCTTCTGCGCTACAGTAAAAATTGCTGTGCTGGGTGGGGTAAATCGGTGTGCCAGCGCAGCCTGGCGCAGCTTAAAGGGAACCTAGCCTGTGAGTCTTATTTTTCAGCTAATTTATGTTTCCTCACACCAGATTTTTTTTGCTGTTCACTTTACAAAATGGAAAACATTTATCTTTTTCTGTCAATTGCATACGAGTAATAGAAAAGAAACTAACAAACTGGGGACAACAGCAATGAAAACAGGCCAAAAGTCACAATGGAAATGTGTGTTCTATCAAGCAACTGAGTACAATTTAAATTGCAAATATTAAACAGGCACAAGAACTGCTGCTTCATGCATTTAACTTGAGAAATGCTTTGAGTATGGCAACGTGAGAATATCGAGTGTTGTGAAGGCATAGCCCACTTTGAAAATGCTTTTTTGAATTGAATACACTGAGACCACTTTTCAGTGATATTGGTTCCAACTTGATAAAGCCATATTGGTGAAACGTGGAGCATATTGAGGAAGCTGGCAATCCTGTAGTTCTTCTTTTGGAACCATTCAAGTGCTCCTCTTTTGGAACTGTTGGTTTAGATATCTTCTGGAAGCTCGTTTCCCCCCTTTGTGAAGCATATTGCTCATTAGAAGGGACTGAGCACTTTGAAGTGTTTTGGACTTTGTGAGCCATATACAGAACTTATGTTAAATAATTTATGCCCTGATTATGAATCGTGTATTGTATGAATAATTTTGCTTAGGATTTTTTGTCTATAAATGAATTATTTGTTTATTATTTATTGATTTTTGAAACTGGTATTGATGCCACACAGTTAATTTCTTTGCTCTCATACATATATACTGTGTGTTTCACTATTGGGCTTCGGTCATTAAGGCAGCCTAAGCTAGCATTGCCAACCTCCAGGTGGGGGCTGGAGATCTCCTGAGATTACAACTAATCTCCAGATGTCAGAGATCAGTTGCCCTGGAAAAAAATGGCTGCTTTAGAGGATGGCCTCTGTGGCATTATACCCATCTGAGGCCCCTCCCCTCCCCAAAACCTGTCCTCCTCAGGCTCCACCACCAAAATCTCCAGGTATTTCCCAACCCAGAGCTGGCAACCCTAGCCTAGTCCCACGCCAGAACTCCACCCTTCTACTGTCCCCTCTCTACTTCCTGTTTCCTCTCCTACAATAAATACTGTATTTCCTGACAGCTTTAAGAAAAAATAACTTATGAGAGCTAGTGTTTCAAGCTTTGTATTTATGGTTAGATGTCAAAAGATAGAGTAAGAATGGACTGAGCCAAGAAACGTGGTACTAAGGAGTGAATTTTCCTTATTTCATTGCTTTTTTAAAATTTACATGCATTCTAGTCAACAGTTCTCTGCTTTTCACTGTTGGTTTTGTAGGCTTTTTCGTGTTGTATCTATATCTTGTGGAAATTTTGTGTGCCATTTTATGTGTATATGAATAAATACAGTGTACAATATTAATCTGTATAACATACCTATAATATTGATTTATTGATGCACACATGATATTGAGAAATGCATTCATTTGGTGATGAGGAAACTGAAAATCCTGTGAAATTGAAGAAGAGGAGGAGATTGGATTTATACCCTGCCGTTCACTTGGAGTTTCAGAGCAGCTTACAAACTCCTTTCCCTTCCCCTCCCCACAACAGACACCCTGTGAGGTAGGTGCGGCTGAGAGAGCTCTTTCCGGAACTATTCTTGAGAGAACACCTCTGACAGAACTATGGCTTGCCCAAGGTCATCCAGCAGGTGCAAGTGGAGGAGTGGGGATTCAAACCCAGTTCTCCCAGATTAGAGTCCACACACTTAACCACTACATCAAACTTGCAGGTTCAGCATGTGAAAGGAGAAGTGAGAATCAAAATGGCAATTTTTAATGTTGAAACAGCATGGATGGGCATTTTGGAATCACCTCTATTTACTGTCTTATTGTGGAATGAAATAAACCCTCTGTGAGGATGCCATCTTCTAAGGTCTACAGCATGAAAGCTGTCACATGCCAATAGAAAAAGAAGAGAAAGTTTTTATACCTTGCTTTTTTTCTACCTTAAAGAGACTCAGAGTGGCTTACAGCCACATTCCCTTCCTCTCTCCACAGCGGGCCCTTGTGAGGTAGCTGGGGCTGAGAGACTTGTGAGAGGGGTTACCCAGCAGGCTTCATGTGGAGGAGTGGGGAATTAAACCCAGTTCTCCAAATTAGAGTCCACTGCTCTTAACCACTATAGCATGCTGATACCATTCAGCATACAGGAAGACTCGTGCTTCTGCCTCTTTCACCATGTCATTGTCACTTTTCTTACAGCTAGGGTTGTCCTAGCGGGGACAGAAATCCCACGAGAGTTCCTGAGTGTTCATTACATCACCTCAGAAGAGCTACATCATAATGGCTCTCATGCCATGAAGGCAAAGTAAAAAGGGGGGATGGTCTTCATGTTGGTCCTAACTGTGCTCAGGCTGTCTGTTTCATTGGTTACAGAATCATGTGGGGAAAATAAAACTCTAGCTCACTTCTGTAAATCAGTTCTAAGACTTTTGACATATTGGAAACAACAAGCCAATAACAAGAGAGGAAGAGAAGAATGGAAAAGAATGAGCTAAACACTAAATGTCATTATACCACAAACACAGCAATTGAAGTAAAAGCTGCTGCTAAGCCAGAAAGTCACAGACTGTTTTTGTCAACAGCCAGGCAATTAATGACAAAAGTAGGAAATGGACAAATCAGGAATGGAAAAAATGCTTCCAAGAGGAAGCCGAGCAGCAAAAGAGATGTGTCCAGAATTTTCGAACAATATCAAATGGACCCAAGAAGCACCTGAATTCTCTTTTCCTCAGCTTCTTCTCATTTTGTCACAATCAATATTCTTTTTCCATATTGTCTGGGTGTCTGGATTTATGTGTTTGGTGTTCCACAGTTTGCCCCATTCCATCTGATGGCTCTAAAGTTTCCAAGCTTTTTATTATTTCCATCCTCCAGTCATTCAAAGCCTCCTTTAGGTTTTTGGCAACCCTTGCCAGAAGCAGATGTCGGTTGTCAGTCTCCACCAAAGGCTTTGACCTCTCCAACTTGGCTACAGGATGATCAGGGTAGACTGAGATGCAAAAGCTCCTAATTTAGATGATTCTTAATGAGGAACAGTGTTTGGATTTAGGCTACATTCTTTCCACAATACCCCTTCCATCCACTCTTGATGGCTCATACTAGTCTAGTTTTGAAGAAACAGAATCTGGCTTCTTTTAGTCTATGAACACAGGAATTCCATCTCATCACCCAGGAGAGACTGGTGTCCTTTCCCCTCAGAGTCACAAGGAGACTTAAGGAGAAACACTATAAAGACACTGTGTTATAGGCTACCCGTGCTGTGACTCTTCAAGACCTGGGAAGTGTGATAGAGCTCTATCTGCCTTGTGGCACAGAGCCTCAGTGGTGGCCAGACCAATACTGAAGCCACAGTTTACTCACTAGTAGGGTTGCCATCTCTGGATTGGGAAATACCTGGAGAGTTGGGGTGGTAGAGCCTGGGGGGCAGGGTTTGGGGAGGGGATGGATCTTGGCAGGGTATAATGCCATACAGTCCACCCTCCAAAGCAGCCATATTCTCCATCTCCATTTGTTCATCTGGAGATCAGCTGTAATAACAGGAGATTTCCAGCTGCCACCTGGAGATTGGCAACCATACTCACTAAACTCCCTGTGCTACTGCCTTGCTTTGAAGTGTTGAGCTTGAGAGCTACCTTTAAGAATAATATTTGTTAGCATTTACATATAATTGCCCAAGCCCACTTCTGCCTGCCTCCTTACTATCTCAGCAGACAGTGCAAAGAGTAGCAGACTGTCACCTATGTAGACAGTGAGTCTGGCTTGCCTTTATCTTAGGGTGGCCAGGTCCCATTGATTCACTGTCAGGGGGATGGGGGGGATGCTCTGGGAGCCGGAAGTGTTGCCCCCGACATGCTGATGTCACTTCCATGTTGTGATGCTCTGGTTTTGGGGCAAAACTCTATGGTAAAACTGACTTGAAACCATAGAGTTTTGCCCAAAAACTAGAGTGTCACCCCCTGATGTCACCAACATGACTAAACCACTTCCGAGTGATGTAGGCATGTTGCTCCACATGCTTTTCATGGGGAGGATTTCCTCCTGCCAGTCAGCTGGCCGGTGGCAGGGAGAAGCCTGCAGAATTGGAGGATTCCCTACTGCCAGCTGAGGACTGGCAACCCAACTTAATTAAATTCTGCAGGTAAAGAAGTTTCTCTTGGCAGAGAGCTTTTCTTCCCCTTTAAACCAGGCCCATCCTCACTAGTCCACCAGATCCCAGGCAGGTAGCTGTCCTCATGGCTTCCTTTGAGGCCAAGGGATCCTTTTTTCAGAGAGGAAATTGTGGAAGAAAAAATTGACCGATGAAGGACTCTCTCAGATAGAGAACTTTGATGCCAGCCATGCCCAAATGATGTAGTACTGTCTCTTTAAGATCTCCCAGTTTTTATCGTTTTTGGAACCAGACTGATGCAATTAATCCAGGACATTTTACTCAGGAAATTTAGCCACACCCTCTTAACTTCAGCCAACCTTTTTATGTTAGTAAGAGGGAAAAGTCAGAACAAAAATGTCAAATGTATGTCTCTGACAAACACACTGTTGTGTACTGACCGACCATGTGCGCGATCCGGCTTCAGCCAGTCCATGCGTGGTCAATGCAAAGAGCAGGAGCTTCGCTCCACCAGAACAATAGACGGTCGGATCCTAGTTCTCCTTCCAATTGGGAGACTAGGATCCTAGAGTTAATCTAATCACTGTAAACAGACCTATCACGAGTGTTGGGGTGTGTTTGGGTGTGGTTTGGTTTTGGGATATAAGCCAGCCTGCAAGCTGGCTTCTGTGTCTTGTTCTTCACCAAATAAAAGTATTAGAGCTGAAATCACTAGTGAGTCTCAGTACTTTTCACTGGCAATGAAGGTGGGATTCAACCTCCCATGAACGACGACCTGCAAGAAGATTCGAGCATTGCATCGAGTGCCGGCCCCGAGGCCACAGCACGCCAGTCAGCATCGCCCCCCCCGCTTTGCCGGTTCCTGCTCACCGCACCGCTGACTCTGAGTGCAGCATCACACCGCTCCACGCTTCCGCAACTGCCGCCACTGCTCCTGAGCTACACCCTCCATGTGTAGTCGCTATGATGGCTGTCCCCCAGGACAGCATCGCTGCTTTCGATATCTCCCACCCCATACAGTGGGAAATGTGGCTCGAGATTTTGGAAAGCTACTTCTCCTGCCATGACATCGTGGACCTGGGTAAGAAGGCCCACCTCCTCCAGGCTTGTGGGATGGACACGGTTTGCTGCTCAAGGACTTAATTATTCCTAAGCAGACCAAGGACGAGTCCTATGGGGATCTGGTGAAGGCACTATCCAACCACTTCTCCCCAAAGCCCACCAAGTTTGCTGAGCACATGGACTTCTTTGCACGAGTCCATAGTCTGGACGAAACAGCTTCTGACTTCCTGGCCAGACTCTGGCGGGCGGCCACAAAGTGCTCCTTCCCCAACCTGGTGGATGCCCTGATCAACCAGTTCCTCGTGGGTCTCTGGGAGCCCAAACTTCAGAGGAAACTGGTTAGTCAGGATGAACTGGACCTGGATAAGGCGATCTGGGAGGCCACAGCCTATGAAAAAGTGCATCAAGACCGCCATGGAAAGGCGATCCATTGCACCCAAGCTACCATCACATTGGATGACTCAGAAGCCAAAGAGGTGCTACAGGTACGCCACCGCATGTCCCAGCAGCAGCTTTGCTCTGTGACCCATCCTTGGGACAAGACGCCACCATTGACATCAGCCTGCGCCAGCTGTGGGGAAGCACACGAACGTGCTGCTTCAGGAATGCTGTCTGCTGGATGTGTAACAAGGTGGGCCACATCACCAAGGTCTGCCGCTCCGGAGGCCTGTGCCTGAAGACATCGACCCACCAGACGGATCTCCACTCTGACCTCCACACCTTCTCCACCCACCACCAGCAGCACCAGGTATTTAACTTGCCCCCGGATGGCCCGAACAAAGTGCATGTCACGGTACAGATTGAGGGGTCCCCTCGCAGAATGGAAGTAGACATGGGCTCATCTTTTTCCATTATCTTTGCAGGCACACTCCGCGCTTTCTGCCCACAGGGGGGATCCCTCCTAACTAAACCCAGCGGGTTAATGTTGCAGGACTTTAATAAGAACCCCATGGCAGTTTGGAGTTGGGGCAAGTTCAGGGTGAGCTACAAGGATTTTGACAGCCTACTGGACTTGCTGGTGGTGGAAGGCTGGCTAACCAGTCTGCTGGGACTCTCATGGTTTGGGCCCCTGGGCTTCACGATAGGGGGCATCAACCAGATGCAGCACCAGATTCAGCCGCAGGACTTTGAAAATGTGTGCAGGGAATTCCTTAAGGTTTTCGATGGGACTCTCAGCAAATTCAGCGGATCTCTGGTGTCGCTGGATCTTGATCCCGCGGTACAGCCCATCCGTATCAAGGCCCGGCACCCCCCCATTGTGCTTCAGTCGAAAATCGAGCTGGAGCACTTAGTCAACCAGGGAGTGTTGGAGCCAGTCGTCCACACTAGGTGGGAGACGCCAATTGTGACCCTGGTTAAGACAAGCGGGGAAGTCAGGATTTGTGTGGACTATAAATCCACGATTAACAAAGTGCTGCAGGCCCATGTGTACCCGGTGCCCGTGGTCAGCCATGTTTTGGCTGCTCTGGTGGCCAGGCATACCAAGAACTGCCTGTTGACGCTGCCATGGCCGAGGTGCAGACAATAGTGACCCACAAGGGGGGCTTTCAGGTTACACCGTCTGCAGTTTGGGGTGAGCGTGGCACCCAGTATCTTTCAATCCTTTATGGACTCTCTTTTCAAAGGGATCCTGGAAGTCCAGCCCTTTTTAGATGATGTGCTCATCACGGCCCTAGACTCCACCACCTTCACTGAGAGGCTTCGGGTGGTGCTCTGATGCTTTGATGCGGCCGGCTTGAAAGTGAAGCGCGAAAAGTGCCTCTTAGGGGTCCCCAAGGTGGAGTTCTTGGGTTTCACAGTGGACACTTACAGAATCCACCCCACCAATGACAAGGTCTGTGCCATCATGCAGGGTGAGCTAAACCCACCCACAAGACAGAGTTGTAGGCCTTCCTCGGTCTGCTGAACTTTTACCACTCCTTCCTTCCCCTTAAGGCAGCGGTGGTGGAACCTCTGCACTGCCTACTGGACAAAAACACCCCTTGGGTCTGGGCCCCCGAACATGATGCCACTTTCTGGGCGGTCAAGGAACTTTTAATCTCAAGTGCGGTCTTGTCCCACTTTGACAAGACGTTGCCTGTGGTGCTTGCATGCGCTGTGTCTCCCTATGAGGTGGGGGCAGTCTTGGGCGATCACCTGGTGGACGGCCATGAGGTCCCCGTTGCATACTACTCCAGAACCTTGTCGGCTGTGGAGCGCAATTACGTGCAGATTGACAAGGAGGCCCTGGCAATGGTAGCGGGGGTGAAAAAAATTTCATCATTATCTCTACGGCAGGCCATTCTCCATTGTGATAGACCACAAGCCTCTCCTGGGCCTCCTTGCCCCTGACTGCCCATCCCCACAGTTGGTCTCACCCCAGGTGCTTCGCTGGTCACTCTTTCTGGCTGGTTATTCCTATGCGCTTGTCCACCAGCCAGGCAAGGCCATGGGGCATGTGGATACTTTGAGCTGCCTTCCCCTCCCGGTCACAGACCTCAACCCTGCCCCAGAGCATCTGGTCGCTGCCCTGGAATCCCTGCCAGAGCTGCTGGTTCATGTGCGGGAGGTGGTGTGGCACACAGCCTGGGATAAGGTTCTCTGCCGTGTGCTAGATTGGGTGGGGAGGGGGTGGCCTGCGGCCCAAGAGGGGGCGGAATTCACAGCTTTTTCCTCCTGCAAGGACGAACTGTTGTCTCATAAGGGCTCCTTGATTTGGGGTGGTCGGGTGGTAATACCAGGCCCCCTGCAGAGTCGGGTCCTCACAGTGCTCCACGACAACCACCTGGGGGTCATCAGAATGAACACGTTGGCTGGGGCTGGACCAGGACATCGAGGACACAGTAAAGCACTGCATGAAATGCCAGGAAACATGGCCAGCACCCCCCAGTGCGCCTGTCCGACCCTGGGAATCATTGCAGCAGCCCTGGTCCAGGTTGCACCTGGATTTTGCTGGGCCGTTCCAAGGACAGCTGTTCTTTATTCTCATAGACTCTTATAGTAAATGGCTGGAAGTGGCTCCAGTCCCATCAACCTCCTCCCGGTCTGCCATCCGAGCCATGTGGGGGATCTTCAGTGCCCAAGGCATCCCGGACTCCCTGGTCACCGACAATGGGATGGCATTTACATCAGAGGAATTTCAGGTGTTCACCAAGTACTACAGCATCAGCCACATCAGATCAGCCCCCTTTCACCCGGCTACCAATGGGCAAGCTGAAAGAATGGTTCGCACCACCAAAGAGGCGCTCAGATGGATGGATGCCGGGAATGGGACTACAAATTGGCGGCGTTCCTTTTCGGGCAGAGGACAATGCCACACACCACTACAGGATGCAGCCCAGCTGAACTTCTCCTGGGTCGATGCCTGACGAGCCGCCTGGATCGCCTCCATCCAGATTGGGCACCGGAAGCCGAACCCCTCTCTGAGACACAGGAGGCTTCCTGCGGCTCTTTCTGGAGGACCCAGTCTACACACGCAACTACGCGTGGGGCCCACCCTGGATCCCAGCTAGGGTTGTAAGAGTTACAGGGTCCCGGTCCTACGAGGTTGCCTGTGAAGACGGCCAAATCCTTCAGAGGCACATTGATCAGCTGCATCAGCGAGGTTTGCCCCTGGACCCAGAGAATGGGGAGTACGAGGTACCAGGCAGCACAGAGGCCGTCGCGTCAGCCCCATTGCAAGAATCACCAGCCCCACCAGATGATCAGACTAGACCAGGCACCAGTGAGCTGACAGTCACCAGGGTTCTCAAGCTAAGGGCCCCTCCACAACCTGCAGTGCCTCCACCAGCTCCAACCGCTACACACCCGGGCCAGCCTGAGCCAGCCTCCAGGGTAGCCCCTGAGATTTGCCGCTCAATATGGGAGTGGAAAGCACCCGCTTATCTTAAAGACTACGTTTGCCGGAAGGGTTTCGGACCTTGGGGGGAGGTGCGTTGTGTACTGACCGACCATGTGCGCGATTCGGCTGCAGCCGATCTGCGCATGGTCATGCGAAGAGCAGGAGCTTCGCTCCACCAGAACAATAGACGATCGGATCCTAGTTCCTCTTCCAATCAGGAGACTAGGATCCTAGAGTTAACCTAATCACTGTAAATAGACCTATCATGAGTGTTGGGGTGTGTTTGGGTATGGTTTGGTTTTGGGATATAAGCTGGCCTGCGAGCCGGCTTCTGTGTCTTGTTCTTCACCAAATAAAAGTATGAGAACTGAAATCACTAGTAAGTCTCAGTACTTTTCACACACATTCACGCTTTTTATGGGGGAGAATATTGTTCTCTATCCTTCCCCCACCCCCCGGCTCTGAGAAGGGAGATGAAAGGTAATTCCTTCAGTGCATCAGTTATTGGACAGAAAAGCTGCCCCCCCAGCAACTAAACGTCCTTATCCAAACAATACAAAACCTGCTTGAGTCTGCAGTCCTATCCACTCTTCCTTGAGAGTAAATCCTGCTGAATGTAGAAAGACTTGCTTGCTTCTGATTGAAGATGCCTAGGATTGCACTTTTAGTGGTAAATTAAAGGTGCTCTGCACATGCTGTCAATCATTTTGTTTCCAGATTTATTGAAAGTGTTGCCTCACAAAAGGAATGGGCTACAGCTAGTGAGAGTCTCATTTTGGAAACCAGCAACCCTCAATCTGACTTGGGCTGGTTGTCTATGGGTCATTACCCAGTGGTAGGAGAATGCCTTTTTTGACTTCTAAGATGTTCTTGCTTTGTGTTAGTATTACAGCATGTAAAATGAGCTTTCAAGAGGTTTGGTGGGTTCTGGATCACATTGAGGCCTGCAATACTCGTAGCTGTCTTTGTTGTACAGACCTTACTGTACTGTTTAGTTTGTTCAGTAGAGGTTTTTGGGAGAGGGGTGGGGTACATGCAGTAGGAGTTCTTCCCTGATTTGGCCATTCCTACTGTTGTCGTAAATACAGTAGCAAAAGGTGTTGTATTAGGATGGTACCTGTATAGGGATCTGTCAGTGCTTATGTTTTCTAGTATCTCTACCTGGGAGGTAGATAAGGACAAAACCAATATTAGTTGGCTCTAACTATTGCTGGCTCTGCTACTATTGGGTTGCCAGCCTCCAGGTGGTGGCTGGAGATCTCCTGCTATTACAACTGATCTCCAGGCAACAGAGGTCAGATCACCTGGAGAAAAATGGCTGCTCTGGAAGGTGAACTCCATGACATTATACCACATTGAAGCCCTTCTAGAAACCCTGCTCTCAACCTGGACCTGGCAGCCCTAATTGGCTACCCTGCCCGCTCCCCGCTAACCTCAGTGGGTATCAGCCATCAGCCAATGCTGGCTGAGTACCAGTTGACACAGATGTTTCTCCACATGATTGTCTGCGTTAGCACGGTTGCCGATGAGCTACTGTTATTTATGTGTAAGGAAATGGTCTATGCAAATTGGTAAAAAGGTGGCCAAGCTACCTGAAAGAGGCATTCCTAAGGCAAACACAAATATTTTTCAGGCTGAACTGAATGTTTAGGGTTAATATTTTTTCCTTAGAAAATGCCAGTGTTTTCTTATTCAAGACAGGTCACTGTTGTTCACTGCTCTTATTAGGTAGGTACCATTTTAATTTAAAAATGAGACATATAATCACAGTTCGGTCTTTCTGCACTTTGCAGTACAAATGGTATTGTGGTATTAATTTTGGGATTAACATACACCTGTGACAACTTGACATCTATATACAGAAGGAAGGAAGGATCAGGCTATTGGATTTGTGACTAAGTGCTCCAGAAAGTTGTCAGCTACAGAGCGTGAATGCCTTGGGTATATCTGGGGTCATGTGCTCCGGATGCCAGTGAGCATATTCCCACAGGAAACTATTCAGGAGGAACCAACTGGTGTGAAAAGATGAGGGCGTACAAGAAAGGAGCTCTTCCTCAGAGATGTCCTCAGAACAATCAGTCTTGGCACTGTGGAGCAGATGGCAACGGCAGCAGCAAATGTCAGGCAAGAATCAAGAGGCTAGTTTCTGCTTGCGTGCTTATGTTGGCATGGAAAAAGAAAGAATGGAGTAGAATCATGAACTCTGATTAATTCCAGAGGGGGTGCTGTGTTCTGTCTGTCTGTTGCGAAAAAACCCAGAGAATCAAGACCTTAAAGGCTAAAAATCTGGCTTTTGTGTTAGACCCCGCTTTCTTAGATCATCCATGAAGTAGTTACCTAAATGAACAGGAATATTCTGTATCTGGGCAAGGTGATGGATTTCCACATCATACAGCTACATTAGCTGTTTCTCATAATGACAGACAAATTCCAGAGGAGTAACCATGTTGGTCTGTTGTCATGTTGCTCCTTCTGTTACTTGAGAACCAGGTTGGCATGGTTGCTAGAAGCACCTTCTAACAATTATATCTGGTTCATCAGCTTTCCCCCCATTAGACTCAGCCCATCTGGCCGTGTTGTTCCATGCTCTATAACCTTGCAGTTGGACTACTGTATCATGCTTTATATAAATTTTCTCTTAAAAACAATTTGGAAACTCATTTGGTGCAAAATGCACCAGCCTGCCTGTTTTCAGGAGCTAGTCATAATGGAGATGCCACAGTTCTTCTGTAAAAAAACATTGGCTGCCTTTTTTTCTGAGCTCTGTTTAAGAAGCTGGTTCTTATCATAAACTGCTTCAAAACCTTGGATATTTTTTTTTTGCCCTCTTCTGGGCATGGTACAGGGGTCACTGGGGGTGGGGGGAGGTGTTTGTGAATTTCCTGCATTGTGCAGGGGGTTGGACTAGATGACCCTGGAGGTCCCTTCCAACTCTATGATTCTATGACCCACATAGCTGAAGGACATAAGAACCCATGCACCAGTTGTGCTAGTCAGCTCAGCTTTTCCTCACTATTCCTTCACCCAGGACTGTACATTTTTCCTCTCCAGAGCTTTCACTTTTTTTTGTTGTTGTGGTGGTAATCTTTTGGAATGGGCTGCCAGGGTTCGGTTTAGGAAGAGAAGTGAGTCTGTGTTGTTTTTGAGGACATTCAGTGGAGTTTGAGTTTTCTCTTGAGTGATGTTACTGGGCAGATTCTTTCTTTTGGTATTTTAATTTTTTTATTATTGTTTTTATGTTTATGACTGAAAAGTGCCTTGAGCCTATTTTGGGAGGATGGGTGAGAGAAAAATATTTTAAACACAGAGTCTGCTGGTGGGGGGGACTGACTTTATGGAAGTCCTTGTGGAATGTTAATTTTGATTTGGACCAGTTGTGTAAAACACCATCTGTAGTGTTTCTGTCCTGATGACCCTTTCAAAGAGCAGGCATGGACCAGTAGATGTTACAACTGCACGCAGTTGTGACTGTGAGGACTGCCTTCTCCCGTATGTTCCTGCCCTGGAATTAAGATCACATGGAAAGGCCCTCCTGACTGTCCCACCAATCAAAGAAGCTTGTTCGGTGAGTACAGGAAAGATGGCCTCTTCAGTGGCAGCTCCATTGATGATGGAACAACCTACCCAGGGAGGTGTGTCTAGCCTCCTCACTTCCAGTTTTTAGGAAACAGTTGATGATGGTTTTATTTAGGATTGCATTTGATTAAGTGCATTAGCAGTCCTGAATTGTGATTTTTGGTTTTTTGGGGTGTTTTTAGTGCATTTTATTTTCTGTGTTATTTCTATGTTGTAAGCCACCTTGAGCTCTGTAAGGAAGAGAGGGGGCTAATATATGTTTTAAATAAATAAATAAAATAAAATAATACAGAGCATAGCCTAGTCTATAGAAATTAGACAAACACTGTATTTATTGAAATGTTGTGACCTGCCCTTAGCCCGTTTATGCAAAAATAAAATAAACATGATCCCTAAGCAATGAGGATTCCATACCCAGAACTGCAAGCAGAAACTAGTGCATTTGTTGGAGCACCTTGCATTTGCTCATGCCTTCTACATCCATCGGGAGACGATCTGTAGCCTTTTACGCCAGCTGAAGCTTTTTTTCCCCCTACTGATGGGACTCCTTAGTCACCAAAATATCATGCAAAACTCTGACAGAAGGCTGAGTATGTTTCACCTTCTGGTGGATCATCCTTGGGCATAAGAGCCCACGAACTACCCGGAAGACCTCTTCTGGTCACAGCTTGGCTGACAGAATGATGGCAGCAAATAAATTATTCTTCTCTGCTACCCCAAAGGCCTCCAAATGGCGGAAGAGTCACGCCTGGTTAGATTTAGCATGGGTCATCTGTCACTGGCATTCATGTCATCGCCAGCCACCTCTCTGTCTCCCAGCTCCTCATTAAAGTATCTAGTTGGAGACCTATGAAGTCGATGCCAAGGGCAAAGTGACTCTTTTGACTTTCCTGATCACATGCTTTGATAAAGTCATGATCTGAAAATGACAATGGCTATCAATACTACCTAGCACTCGAAATTGGCCTAGTAGAGACTAGCAAGCCCAAATGGCTAAGATGAATGCATATTGAAATCTGGAGTCCATTAATGTATTTGTGTGTATATGTTCCATCAAAATCACAGTTCTGCAGAGGTTCACAGCATGGACTTGTATTCAAGCATTTTAGGTTTTCAAACAGAGAACCCATCAGAAGCCTTCTGTGCCTTATGTCATTACCTGTTCCAAATACACCAATTGCTGTTTGGTTCTCTGAGAACTCCAGACTTTTGAATTATTTAATCAATACATGCAGACATCATGTAGTAGATAAAATAAATCAGGTAGGCTGGTGCATAGTTGCTTTTTGCACAGTATACTTGACGAGTTGACACATACAGTTTGTGTTTGTACTGCAAAATAAAGTAAAAGTAGGTTGAGGAGAACAGCTTTTACAACTCGCTCACTCATATGTACAGTTGCATACCTAAGCTGATTCATTTCAGTGGATTTAGGCATTGCTAGCTCTCTATAGAATTACCTTTAAAAAATATGGTGGTATTGAACTGAAAATGTAGATTGAGCATGCTTACTGAGAAGAGGAAAAATGGAAAATAATTTTCTAGGCAGATTCACTATTGTTTTGGAACACTGGAAGCTACAAAAGAGCTTCATGGAGCTGATAAAAAAAAGATCTCTCATTCTTTTTGATCCTCTAGCCCAGGGGTGTCAAACATGTGGCCCGTGGACCAGATCAGCCCCACAGAGAGCTTCCATCAGGCCTGCAGTGGAACTGGCTTTCTCCTGCTTCCTCTTCTAGTTCTGCTGCTGCTGCGTCACAGCTTGGTTTGCCAGACTCTCTCAATTGCTCAGGAAAGAGCTTATGTTCCCTGCACTGGCTGAGGCTCCTCCCCATCCTGGGGGGAGAGAGGGAATGATCCAGGAGCTTGCTTCCTGGCCAGACTGCCTCAATTGCACAGGAGACAAAGTTAAGCCTTTCTTTCCTTCCATTGGCTGAAGGCTCCTCCCCGAAGGGAGAGAGGGAAGGAGGGAGAGCTTGCTGCCTCAATCGCATGGGGGAAATACAAAGAACCTTCAAGACCAACTAAGTTTTATCCAAAGTATAAGCTTTATTGTGCCTTGCTACAATGTATGTGTTTTGTTGGGCTCGTTATGCTGTGACTCTCCTGGGTGCAGGGCCGGCTCGCCCACTAGGCGCTCGTCTAGGGTGCCGGCCCTGCAGGGGCACCAAAATGCCCCCCCCGTGAAAAGCCCCCGGTCCGCCCAACGCCGGCAGTCCCGGCTTTCCTGGGTGCCTCACAGCTGCGAGGCACCCGGGAGAGCCGCGCCGCCGCCCCTGGGAGGGAAGGGGGGTGTTCTAAGCCCGCCCCTTCCCCGGCTCTCCCGGGTGCCTCGCAGCCGCACCGCAGCCGCTGTGAGGGAAGGGGCAGGCTTCTAAGCCCGCCCCTTCCTTGGGTGCTGGGCCATCTCCAGGGCCCACCAGGAGGTTGGCATCCCCGGTGGGGTGGGCGCCCCAGGCTGTCCTGCCTATGGCACCCAGACACCTGGGGCAGGCCCTGCCTGGGTGCAACTGGATTCCGTTTCCCTTTTCACTGTATTCGCACCCTCATGATCCAGACTTTCTCAGTAGGAAAGCTATGTGAACAATTTAGATAAGAAATAGCAACAAGCCAGTGAGGTGGATTAGGTTGAGAGAGTGTGTTTCCAGACCAAGTTCACCCAGCAATTTTCCTTTGGGGATTTTGAACTTAGACTTTCCAGATAGTAGGCTAATACTGACCACTGAGGAAGACTATAGTTTTGTAGACAAACACATAGTCTGTGTCATGGTGCCTTCTCATGTTGTTGACCAGCACACGAAGCAATTTATGTACAAAAATTCGCAATGCCCAGCCATTTCATGTTTTTCCCTGGGTCCTAGGCTCAGAATTCTGCGCATGAGATTTCTGTAGTGAATGTCAATAAATCAAAAGTAGGTTTGCAGCTTACAGATACACACTTGAACGGCATACTCAAGATTGCAACAGTGCAGACTCTATAATTCAGAGCAGTAATTCAGAGCAAGACGTGTCAGTTATCAGACACTGTTAAATAAACAAAACATTGCAAGAGTGCTAATGTTTTAAGTATGTTTTTATTTTAAGTTAAAAAAAACCCTTTGTGTTTGTGTCCTTTATAAAGTATATATCTCCGCTACCTGGCATTACATTTTTTGACATGCATGGCCTGGCCCAACAAGGTCTCATTTATGTCAGATCCAGCCCTCATAACAAATGAGTTCGACACCCCTGGTCTAGCCCATTCTCTGGTTGTTCTTATGTCAAACAACCTTTTTGCCACATTCCTTTAATGGGGGAAGGGAGTGGTTAGAACATAGTGTGTTCATGCCTATCAAGTGAGCTGTAATAGCAAGAGGCAAGGCGGAATAAATGTGCAGTTTAATGTATTTTTCAATTTTCATATACAACTGTAACAAATCTTTGCAAATAGTAGGTGTGAATACTAAATGTCTGTTTTCCTGGAGGCAGGAGGGGTCTAATGCATAGTTACCAAAAATACATAGTTCAGAAAAGTAAAAGGACATCTGTTGCTAGGACTGGCCTGTGGGTGCTCTTTTCCTTTGCAATTCCTTTCAGTGTGTAAATGTTACTTGATAGGGTATGACATTTCCCTTCCCTGTCCATGGCCACTTGTCTGGCCGAGCCCCTCGAGCAGGGCTGCTGAGAGCTCCCACAGGTCCCAGACAAAGGTTCCACCTGGCCTCCCATGACTGTTGCTGCTGGCTGTTACCATCTATAGTAATGAAAGAATTAGCGTGGCTGTCCATCTGTCCTTCTGTGGCAGACAGCACTCATCAGAAAATAAAGCTAGGAATCTCAGCATTGGTTGCCAGCTTCAGAATGATCATGGTAGTTCCAGGACCAAAAATGAAAGGAACTGGAATATCTGGGCCCAGGTTATCTCCAGACCAACACCCCCCATCCCGTGGTATTTGCAGTGGAAGTTAAGTGTCAGCTAGGCCTTTCTCAAGCCCTGGCTGCCATGGGAGTAGGGGTGACTCTGGAATGTTTAGTTTCATTTCTGCTGGGTCTTCTATGTTTCTATTATCTCTGTATGACCTTCAGTGCCTGGTGTAGTCTTTCTCTTGGGAAAAGTAGCCCGTTACTTTGGCGGGCTTCTACCTGATCCGTGATTGGCCCTGGGCCATCAAGGGGCCTCCTTGAATAATGTATATCTGCTTGCTGCACGCGTTTTTCTTCAGTTCTAACACAAAATGGTTAAGATATCTGCATACTCTCAATATCTCAATAAATGTTACTTCTTTGAATGAAAGCTGTTGAGAACTGATTGCTGCAGGAGTCTGACATTAAGGGTCTTTGTGGCAGGCATAACTCATCAGAAAATAATGTTACATGTTTGAAAATGGTCTGTAAACCTCAGGATGATGCCAGAAATGAACAAAATAAGAACATCTTGGACCAGGATATTTTTATGATCAGGATGATGCCAGAAATGAAGGAAATAAGAACATCTTGGACCAGGTTATTTTTATGATAGGCAAGTTCTAATAACAGAGTTTTAAGCAACATATGTGTTTCTAGTACTCAAATCCCCCATATGCCTTGGAAAGTTGCTGGGTGACCTTTGACCAGTCACATACGCTCAATTAGACCTACCTCACGGGGTTGTTGTGAGGGCAAAATGGAGGCCAGGAGAGCAATGGAAGCTCCTTTCGGGCCCCAGTAAGGAGAAAGGCAGTTTATGATATTTGTTATAAATCTAATTTTGCCTACAGTTCACCAAAAGAGGATGATTACTGTTATTTTCTCAGGTACTGCTGTAACTGTTTTGGCAGGACGAAGAACTGCTTATTCAGTATTCAGACTACTCTTAAATATTGCAAGCACAATGATCTTGGCAGGCCTCTAGTATCTATAGAAGCCTTCATGAATGTGTAAAAAAAGCAGGGGGAGCTTTCCTTGCCTCTTTCCAGCTAAGCTATTCCTGCCAAAAATGCCCTCCTCATCTACTGTGCCTCCCAGTTGTACACTGTATCGTCACCACGTCGTTTTATATTTACACATACATGTGTGTCTTATGATATAGGATACATTTCTTACATCTGATAACGTGGGCTAAAGTTCACAAAAACTTCATATCTTTAATAAGTAAGTAAATTAGCAGGAAATCTGTTTCAGTTTACCCTTGTACCTGCCTTTTACCACAAAAGCAGTAGCAAAATAGGTTATACAATAGTGCTGGGTAAGAAGTATTGGGGTTGATTTGGCTGACATATTTTTGAACATATTACATCATTTGTTATTTAACATGAAGCTTAATACCCGCAGTAGCAAAGTAGCATTTGCAAAGGGATATTAGATGTTGCACCAGTATGACAGTAATGTAACCCACTGCCTAAATGTGTGTATGTCAAGTTGCTTCCGACTTCTGGGAACCCTATAAATTAATGTCCTCCCAAATGTCCTATTTTTAAGCAGCCTTGCTCAGGTCTTGCACTCTGAGGGCTGTGGCTTGCTTTAATGAGTCAATCCACCTCATGTTGGGTCTTCCTCTTTTCCAGCTGGCTTCAACTTTTCCCAGTGTCCTTGTTTTTTTCCAGTGATTCTTGTCTTTTCATAATGTGACCAAAGTACAATACCCCCAGTGTAGTCATTTTGACTTCTAGGGAGAGTTCAGGCTTGATTTGCTCTCGATCCCGCTTATATGTCTTTTTGGCATTCCACGGTATTTGTAAAACTCTCCCCCAACACCACATTTCAAAGGAATCTACTTTCTTCCAGTCAGCTTTATTCAGGTCTAACTTTCACACCCATACATAGTAATGGGGAATACTATGGCATGAATTAACTTGATCTTGGTCAAAAGTGACACATCCTTGCTTTTAATGATCTTTTCTAGCTGCCCTTGCCAGCCTCCTTCTGATTTCTTGGTTGATGATGGAGCCAAGGAACAGAAAATCTTGAACATCAGTTTCTTCATTGTGAACCTTAAAGTTGCATAATCTCCCATTAGTCATTGCTTTTAACTTCTTGATGTTCAGCTGTAATCCTGCTTTGACATTTCAACTTTAACCTCCATTGGGAGTAATTTCAATCTGTATATCTCAACTTGTTAATGTGTGTGGGGTTCTAACTTCTGTTCCACATGCATAACCACTAAAACATTCCTTTACCCTACATGTAAAGGTGGAGAAGGGGGGAATATCATTTTACTACTTAACTACCTCCCCCCTGATTCATAATAGTAACAAAGGTTTGCCACTGCACTTCTATTAAGTATAAGTTGCCAACCAGGATAGATGTGACAAGGAATTTAGATGAAGATTGAAATTTAAGGAGGGGAGTGGAAAAATAGAAGGGAGGAGAGAGAAATGAAGGCAGATGATGAAAGGAAGAGAACAAAATGAAAGAGAAAAAAAAGCATGGAAAAGAGGAAGATACATTAAGGAGAAGAAAAAATTGTTTTATTTAGCTACAACACACTAACAGCTTTGTAGAGTCTGGCTGGGCAGACTAAACTGTGGAGCTGGGTAGAACGAAGGAAGAAGGGAAGGATAGACTTCTGAAGACAATGACCATATGAGCAGCCTGCATTCTGGCAGCAATGACTATAACAGCCATCCCCTATGCTTCATGGTCTTGCCTTGTGCTCCAGTGCTGGCACGGTTGAGGGACTGAGCAGCCTCAGTGTAGTAAACTTTGCAGAAAGGCCCGCCCGCCGGATCAGAGCTACTGCTTTTTACTCTGCTTTGCCTTCCATATACCCTAGTGGCTGCAGTGTGGAACTGCACTAAAAGTGAAATATATTGAAATGCATTAGCTGAGTGCAGCATGATACCAGCTTCAAGACCCTTGAGCTAACTTGGGCTAACTTGTCCCCCCCCTCATTCCCCCTTTCAGTGGCTCTGCATGGGGTGGCAGAATATGGCAGGCATTAAGTGCATGTGTATCACCTCCTGGAGTCCATGTATGTGCCTTGCTTGAGTCAACAAAATACCTTGAACTGATCCTTCTTATGGCTTTTTGCTATATAGATAGATGGAAATGGGCTTCAACTTGCTTCTGTGTATAAAAGAGTAGAAAGCCATGCTTCCAGAACCAAGATCTGCTTTTTAACAAAATTTTAAAGAACAGCGGCCATTTGCACTGTCTCACAGAGATGCTTTTCAAAGTCCCGTAACTCTTGCATTACAGAGCAGAAGAGCTCCTGCTTCAGAAAAAAAGATAACTAATGCCACCCCTTGCATGTGCTTGAGTGGTTCTGCCTCTTACAGAAGCATTCACTTACTAATTTAAATGGTGCTCATTTTACCACAGTGATGTTGTGATATAGTCAAATCTGGTTAGTTGTGTCAACACACATTATTTCAGTTACTGTTATCTGGTGACCATAGCCTTCTTATGTGAAGAAAGAGGGGGCCATTAAAAATGTCCTTGATCATTATTGATCACTGTAGAACCAATTGCAGTTTTTGGGGGCCCTGAGCAGAGGGTGTTCCAAGGTCCCCCTTCTGTCCTCAGCCTAACATCATGCTTCCTTCTCATGCTGCTCTTCCCACCTGCTGATCCACATCCCTGTCCATCCTTCCCCCCACCCCTCATAAGCCATCTCACCACCTCCACTCACAGATGCCTGCACTAACCACATGCCCATTCCCTGACAATGCTGCACAGCAAGGAGCATGGGTGGCAGAGAGCTTGCAAGCCAGTGGGTGCGGGAAGGGTGGGTGAACAGCAGAGGGGGCATGGCGTCAGTGGCAGGAGGCACTACCAGAAGTCCTGGGCCCCAGCAGCTGCCCCATCTCATGGAATCTGATGCTGGATCCAATCCACTGAATGTACACAGACAAGTACCTACACTTTTGTACTAAAGGGAAAGCAATGTACAAAAATATGGATAAGATCCAATCAATAATAAAGAGAAAGATCGAGCTAGAGACAAAAAACTTGCACACTTTGTAAGATAACACAGCAAAACTGAATTACAGCTACAAATCAGATAGGTAAGGCTGAACTTTAACTCTCACTTCTAAAAGTAGTTCTAAAAGATCTCTTCAAAAAGATCTCAGACTCTGACTTTAAAAGCTGAATCTCAGCAAAAATGACACTGAATGGTCTGTACAATGACATTCTCTCATGGCACCTAACTAAACTATTTCAAACTTACCATATTTCCTGAGAGTCAAGAGCTCCTTCCTCTTTGAGCCACTAACATAAAGTGGTGATTTCAGTCAAAACAGCTGTTTAAATAACTATAAGTGTCTTTTCTTTTACATGTGGTCTAATGCTATGAAATCTTAATACTGCACATGGCTGCTACCCGAGGGAAATGACACCCCTGGGGCCTGTTTCAGGTCAGGAAGGGGGGGGAGGCTGGAGTCCAGTCTCCCAATGATGTGGTCTTAATCTGATTTGAGTACCTGTGGCTATTAGTTCCCCACAGCTGCTATCTGTCTGGTCTGCGTTCTCCTCATCTGACTTGTTAAAAAAGTACAGTCTGATACATAATTGAACAAAGTAACTACTACTGTGTAGTAAGAAAACAACAACAATCATGTCCTTCAAGAATCTGATCCTGTTAAAACTTTCATTCTCTTGAGTCAAATCAGCTATGCCAAACTTGAAATCTCATTAAAAAAAAAAGATGGCTGTGGTATAAAATGAAATCTGAAATTACAATACAAAACTCTAGTTTTTCATTTATAAACCTTTAGGTGTCACTGTTTCTAATGAGTATATCTAGTAGGATTCACATTGAACATGTAACAACAGATCCAAACCTATTAAAATTCTATGGAACTGTCTATTACAAAAAAAGAAAATAATTTTCTGTGCTTATATTTTGAGAAACAATTTACTAACAGGGCTTCCTTCCAGTATTCTGTTCCTCATCTTCTATTATTCATACCTGAAGAGATCTGTTGCTTTTCTCTATGCACAGTGAGTTGCATCTTTTATAGAGAGTATTACAGATGGCGAAGGATCATTATAAGCCATGATGAAATATTCTCCATAAGCGTTTTAAAAAGCTACAAAATGCTGACCTGATTTTTCTTCACGGTGTGAGATTTGCAAATATTATTATTTAATGCCCATTTCTTCCTGTTGTAGGGCAGAATGGTTCATATCATTGCTCTGCCAGCAGGTGGCTATTCCAACGTTACAGAAGCATGCTGAGATCCAGACATTGCATAGGGAAAGCAGTCTTTTGGCAAGGTGGGCGAAAATAAGGAAATGTTTATATCTTGGAGATGGAGGAGGAGGAGGATTTCCCAGCTACGAGAAGTGCAAATCTTCAATGTATTTGTTTTCTCACTCACCCACCAAAAAATGCTTGTGAGAAAAGAAAGGAAAAAAGTAACCACTGTCTTAGAGAGTGAAAAGGGTTTCTCTCCAGAAGGGTGAAAATTGCTGAGTGTAGCTGCCAAGTCAGTCCCTTAAGAAATCAAAGCTGGAGGAGAGATTGACATCTTTAATTGGAACAATTTCTGTTGCTGTAAGCATGCAAGATTTTAAACAAACCAGCAAAAGCAACAGACTGCTCTCTTGCAGCCCCTTTAAGCTTTACCTCTCCATCCTCTTTCCCCACTGAAGCACGGCCTGAGTCAAAGGGAAGGACTTAATTGCAGGCAATGTCTGGTGGTCCATCAATAGCTGTTAACAATTGGAACGTCCGTGTGCAGAGAAGACTTTTATGTAAGGGAACACTGAAAAGTGTGATCTCCCCACCTTGGGTCTGAAATGGTTTGATTCATTTTACCACCTCACTTCTGCTGTGTGTGTCTGCATTCGAACCTCATTGGACAATGCACTGTAGCAATTGTTTGCAACTGGAATGGACTGTCAACAAAGGAAAATCCAGTTGTGAATATGTTGTGTCCGCTGAGCACTACAGGCCGTCAGCGAAAGAGCCTGAGCTTGAGTCCCCGAGAACAATGGGACTGGGGCTCCTGGCTCCAGCTTAGGTGAACCAATGGGACCGGCGGCGGGAATTCAAACCCCCCCAATGGCACCAGGGGGTGTTCCCCTTCGCTTGTATATAGTTGGCCACCTGGCCAGGTAACGATGTCTTGTTGTTGTATAATAGTGAACCATGCTGATCACTACATCATTGTCTATGGTTTCATTATGCGTCTAACCCACTATACAACAGAATAATTTCTGTAGCCCAATATTCACTGTTGCACACATGCAACCCAAGGCTATGGTTGTTTTTCAGTGTTATGCCATTTATAAATACACAAGTGGAGACCCACTCCCTACTCCCATCGCTGCTAACCCCCCACATGGCTCAGTGGGGTGAGAGGCTCTGAAGGAGGAATCCCATATTCCCCCAGCACCAAGCCTGGCGGGGCTACTAATGAGCCTGGGGTCTCCTGCTGCTGGCTGCTGGCATCCTCCCCCACCACTGCCAAGCCCAGCATGGCTGCTGATGTCTTCTACAGCTGCGACCAAACCCGAGGCGGCTGCTGGTGTCCTCCATGGCCACTGCTGGGGCCGGTGTGGCTGCTGGTGTCCTCTGTAGCCAGGCGTGGCTGCTGGCATCTTCCACTGCTGCGGCTGAGCCTAACACAGCTGCTGGCATCCTCCATGGCTGAGCCCAGCTTGGTTGCTGGCATCCTCCTCCACCACCAGGCATGCGCAGACAACACAAATGTATTTGGTAAGATTTAAATCCCCTTTTATTATTTTTTTATTTCACATTTTTCTGCAAAACTGGGGAATGCCCCAGGTTTGAAGAAAACTTTGTTTAGTCGCCATGTGGCCCCAATGTGTGGACTTAGCTATCTGCAAATGGGGGCCATGGGTGCCTGTTATAATATAAGATGGAGCTGTCTTACTGAATTAAGATCACCATGTAGCAATTGTTGATATCTAGTCCAGTTCCAAACAATTGCTACATTGCAGTGTCCAGTGATGTGCGAATGCACGCATGCAGCAGAATGAGGCAGTAAAAATGACTAACAGCAGTTCTTAAGCAAGAGTTTCTCCTACCACTGACACGTGGGATTATTCTATTGGAGATGGCAGGGACTGAATCTGGCGGTTTCTGCATGCAGAGCATGTGTTCTAGCACTGGACCCTGGCCCTCTCCAAACTTTTGTGTACACTGTGAAAAATGGAATGGATGTCCCTTATGAATGCAGAAAGCTATTTATTCAAAACCATTCTCCTGCTTCTCTGTTAGAAAGCTGCTTTCAAATTAAACATGACTACTTTAATTCAATTATGTGCCAGTTTGGTGCAATTAATATTGGCCTTGAAAATTTTAATGCCTAGTTCTCTGGTTTTTTTTAAAAAATCTGTGCTCTGTGCTCTTACTTGTCATTAGCTTCCAAAACCAGAGTTCCAGCATGTGTGTCCTCATTTACACATTCAGAATCTGCTTTGTGCATATATTTACAGTGGGGAAAACTTTCTTCTGGATTTTGGACATGTCTCACAGCAGCCACTGGCATTAGGAATTAATTTCCTGGGAACCAGTGAAAAATGTCAGACATTTCTGAAAACTATTGGTGACTCCGATTGCAAAGTAAACAGTCTGTATGTATCCTGCAGTTGAAAAGTAGTCTGATGATAATTTCTATTTTATAAATGATCTTTTACAAATGATCTTTTAAAAAGGGAGCATATTCAGTTTCTACAATGAGAGTTATAAGTGTATGACTAGATTTAGCTATTTCATTTACAAGCATGACTTAAAAACAAATTAGTCTCTCCAAGAGCTAATACTGATGTTTCTTTCCTGTTCTTCATGTTAGCATTTCAGGTATATGTACAAATAACAAAAAAGAGTAAAATAATATCTCTCTTTCAATTAGGTGGTGAGGTGCTCCCATTAAGTAAGTGCAGTTCTTGTAACCATTATGGCACCAGAGCCGCAATTTGTGCATTTATTGGTTAACCACACATATTAATCAATGTGTTATGTCTTTTATACACTCATCGATAAATGGTAGAACATGAAGTGTGTGCGTTTTGTGAGCCTGCATCTGAAATACTCTTCTCTACATGCAGCTTGGAGCACTTTGATGCATGTCCCAGAATTTCCCTCAATATATTGCTCCCATCCCAGTTCCTTATACTGCACAGAAGGGCATTCATACAAATGCTGCAGATTCAAGGAATAGCTTCTTGACAGCCTATAGCTTGTGAGGGGTGTGATTGCTCTGAAGGTGGAAACTGATATGGACCTTTGGATACCACCCATAGTGCATCTATTTAGATGGAGGTGAAAAATACTAATGTTTTCTCTGTTGTATCTATGTAATTCGTGGAATACTGAGCTGAACCTCCTGTAGCAGCCAAGTCTCCAGGTATAGTCATTTTTCTAGGTTGGTTTGCGTTTACTGAAAGCCAGGCAAAGCTAGCGTGAAGGACAGCTTACAAGAGTAGGCTCATCTCTTTATCTCACTTAATTCTCCCAGTTTCAAATCTGAGAGAAGGTAACATTTTATCCTTAAAAGTGATGTGAAGCGAATGCCATTAGATGTGGGGGGAAAAAGATTTACTAATGAGCTGGTTTCCAAGATTTTCATCTTGTTAATAACTGTCTTTTGCTTGGTGCATCTGGCATCTTCTCATCATTTCTCTGCAGTGTGCTATGGGTTGCCTTCCATCTGCAGGTCTTCTCTACCCATAATTAGCTTGTCTGCTCAGGCCAGAACTGGGGAGCCAGTCTGCTTCAGCTGGGTTTTTTTTAATTATTTTAAAGAACTTCCTCTTTCCCTTTGCCACTCCAGGGACTTTGGCAGTATAGCAATGGCTTCCTCTCTTCAGAGTTAGGTGGGGTGAGGCTTTCCCCTATTGATCTTCTTTCCATATTATGGTAGCTTTTTTCAGCCCTCACCTATAAGTTTGGCTTTTGTTTAAACTAGTAGTTTGTGTAGCTCATTTATTTACCAAATTGTCCTTTCATGATACAGACTTTAAGTCATTTCAAAGACTTGGTTGTTGTGTCCCTGTGGGGACTGGGTGAGGGGCAGGGGAGATCTCCTGGGTGGAGGGGGCCCTCACGATGTACTGACATTTCTGGTGATGTGCTGATGTCACTTCCTGTGTGCACTGGAAATGATGTCATGACACCAGGGATGCTCAGGTATTTAGACAAAATCTGTGTTTTAATCATAGAGTTTTGTCTGAATATTAGAGCATCCTGTAATGATGTTCTGATGTCACTTCCAGGCACATGGTGGGTGACGTCAGTGTGTTGGTATGCTGCTGATATCTCCCCCTTTTGGTGTCATTCGGCCCCCAAAAAGTGGCAGTGGAAGCATCCATTTGTTGGGGTGCAGGCCTGGGAACCCTATTTATTTGGGGTATTTATATGCCACATCTTCAGAGTTCTGCTTGAGGTGGCTTATAAATAAAAACAATACTATAAAAGCATCATGAATCCTGTCCTTATATATGTTTGAATTCTGGTTCCACCGCATTCTATGCTTGCCATAATTGATTCGGCTCAAGAACTGGCAGTCAGAAGACACAGGCCAGGGCTGACTGGCTGCTTCGCAAAGTCCCGCCCACGTCAGCCCCGATCAGTGTTTTCAGCTCAGTCTGCTCCAGTCCTCCGACAGGAGAAGGACCGTCTGGAGTGTGAGCGCAGGGACAGGCCCTCAAGGCTGAGGCAAGTGAGAGAAGCCCCTCTTCTCCGCCCCCCCCCACACCATCCCTTGGGCCTTCTATGACGGGACTAGGCCCAGAGAAGGCCTTTTCCGTCCCCCACGCGCCATCCCCTGGGCCTTCTATGAGGGGACTAGGCCCAGAGAGCCTTTTCCCCCCACCTCATCCTGGGCCCTTGGGGCTCTGTCCGCCCCCACACGCCATCCCCTGGGCCTTCTATGGGGCACTAGGCCCAGAGAAGCCCTTTTACGCCCCCCACACGCCATCCCCTGAGCCTGCTGTGGGGCACTAGGCCCATAGAAGGCCTTTTCCGCCCCCCACATGCCATCCCCTGGGCCTGCTATGGGGCACTAGGCCCAGAGAAGCCCTTTTCCACCCCCCCACACGCCGATCCCCTGAGCCTTCTATGGGGCACTAGGCCCAGAGAAGGCCTTTTCCGCAGCCCCCACACGCCATCCCCTGGGCCTGCTATGGGGCACTAGGCCCAGAGAAGCCCTTTTCCGCCCCCACACGCCATCCCCTGAGCCTTCTGTGGGGCACTAGGCCCAGAGAGGGCCTTTTCCGCCCCCCGCACGCCATCCCCTGAGTCTTCTATGGGGCACTAGGCCCAGAGAAGCCCTTTTCCGCCCCCACACGCCATCCCCTGAGCCTTCTATGGGGCACTAGGCCCAGAGAAGGCCTTTTCCGCCCCCCACGGCATCCCCTGGACCTTCTATGGGGGCACTAGGCCCAGAGAAGCCCCTTGCCGCCCCCACACGCCATCCCCTGAGCCTTCTTTGGGGCACTAGGCCCAGAGAAGCCCTTTTCCGCCCCCCCACGCCATCCCCTGAGCCTTCTATGGGGCACTAGGCCCAGAGAAGGCCTTTTCCGTCCCCCACGCGCCATCCCCTGGGCCTTCTATGAGGGGCACTAGGCCCAGAGAAGCCCTTTTCCGTCCCCCACGCGCCATCCCCTGGGCCTTCTATGGGGCACTAGGCCCAGAGAAGGCCTTTTCCGTCCCCCACACCCCATCCCCTGGGCCTTCTATGGGGCACTAGGCCCAGAGAAGCCCTTGTCCGCCCCCACACGCCATCCCCTGGGCCTTCTATGGGGGCACTAGGCCCAGAGAAGCCCTTTTCCGCCCCCACACGCCATCCCCTGAGCCTGCTGTGGGGCACTAGGCCCAGAGAAGCCCTTTTCCGCCCCCACATGCCATCCCCTGGGCCTGCTATGGGGCACTAGGCCCAGAGAAGCCCTTTTCCACACCCCCACACGCGATCCCCTGAGCCTTCTATGGGGCACTAGGCCCAGAGAAGGCCTTTTCCGCAGCCCCCACCCCATCCCCCGGGCCTGCTATGGGGCACTAGGCCCAGAGAAGCCCTTTTCCACCCCCCACATGCCATCCCCTGAGCCTTCTGTGGGGCACTAGGGCCAGAGAGGCCCTTTTCCGCCCCCCGCACGCCATCCCCTGAGTCTTCTATGGGGCACTAGGCCCAGAGAAGGCCTTTTCCGCCCCCACACGGCATCCCCTGGACCTTCTATGGGGGCACTAGGCCCAGAGAAGCCCTTTTCCGCCCCCACACGCCATCCCCTGAGCCTTCTATGGGGCACTAGGCCCAGAGAAGCCCCTTTCCGCCCCCACACGCCATCCCCTGAGCCTTCTATGGGGCACTAGGCCCAGAGAAGCCCTTTTCCGCCCCCACACGCCATCCCCTGAGCCTTCTATGGGGCACTAGGCCCAGAGAAGCCCTTTTCCGCCCCCGCACGCCATCCCCTGAGTCTTCTATGGGGCACTAGGCCCAGAGAAGCCCTTTTCCGCCCCCACACGCCATCCCCTGAGCCTTCTATGGGGCACTAGGCCCAGAGAAGGCCTTTTCCGCCCCCCACGGCATCCCCTGGACCTTCTATGGGGGCACTAGGCCCAGAGAAGCCCTTTTCCGCCCCCACACGCCATCCCCTGAGCCTTCTATGGGGCACTAGGCCCAGAGAAGCCCCTTGCCGCCCCCCACACGCCATCCCCTGAGCCTTCTTTGGGGCACTAGGCCCAGAGAAGCCCTTTTCCGCCCCCCCACGCCATCCCCTGAGCCTTCTATGGGGCACTAGGCCCAGAGAAGGCCTTTTCCGTCCCCCACGCGCCATCCCCTGGGCCTTCTATGAGGGGACTAGGCCCAGAGAAGGCCTTTTCCGTCCCCCACGCGCCATCCCCTGGGCCTTCTATGAGGGGACTAGGCCCAGAGAAGGCCTTTTCCGTCCCCCACACCCCATCCCCTGGGCCTTCTATGGGGCACTTGGCCCAGAGAAGCCCTTGTCTGTCCCCCACACGCCATCCCCTGGGCCTTCTATGGGGCACTAGGCCCAGAGAAGCCCTTTTACGCCCCCCACACGCCATCCCCTGAGCCTGCTGTGGGGCACTAGGCCCATAGAAGGCCTTTTCCGCCCCCACATGCCATCCCCTGGGCCTGCTATGGGGCACTAGGCCCAGAGAAGCCCTTTTCCACCCCCCCACACGCGATCCCCTGAGCCTTCTATGGGGCACTAGGCCCAGAGAAGGCCTTTTCCGCAGCCCCCACCCCATCCCCCGGGCCTGCTATGGGGCACTAGGCCCAGAGAAGCCCTTTTCCACCCCCACATGCCATCCCCTGAGCCTTCTGTGGGGCACTAGGGCCAGAGAGGGCCTTTTCCGCCCCCCGCACGCCATCCCCTGAGTCTTCTATGGGGCACTAGGCCCAGAGAAGGCCTTTTCCCGCCCCCCCACGGCATCCCCTGGACCTTCTATGGGGGCACTAGGCCCAGAGAAGCCCTTTTCCGCCCCCACACGCCATCCCCTGAGCCTTCTATGGGGCACTAGGCCCAGAGAAGCCCCTTGCCGCCCCCCACACGCCATCCCCTGAGCCTTCTATGGGGCACTAGGCCCAGAGAAGCCCTTTTCCGCCCCCCACGCCATCCCCTGAGCCTTCTATGGGGCACTAGGCCCAGGGAAGCCCTTCTCCGCCCCCCACACCAGCCCCTGAGCCTTCTATGGGGCACTAGGCCCAGTGAGGGCCTTTTCCGCCCAGGCCCGTAGCTAACAACTTTTTGCTCAGGGGGCCCATGTGTTTCTCAGGGGGCCCATGTTTTTCTCAGGGGCCCACCACCAATGTTCCCTCTAAGCTGGGGAGTTTTGTGAGCAAAACTTCTACTTTGTGAGCTACTGCCATTAAAGTTGTGAGAGAGCAATTTGGCTGCCGCATAAATTAGTTTGCTCTGGAGCCATCCTTCCTGAGCTAAGACAAAAATCTTTCTTTCCCAAGCTGTGCTCACCTTGGTTTTCCCTCAGCAGAAGGGGAACATATTTGTACAGAGAAATCAGCCCAGCACCCAGGCATCAGGTCACTGCTACTGAATCATCCAGACACCACTTTCCACTCAGCTACCATCCAACTGGGAGGTGCCAAGTAAGTTCAGCCAAGCATTTTGGTTCCACAGGAACTTTGATGGGAAAGATCTGCACAGAAAACTTGCATGGGCTTTCACCACCAATCTTTCTCTCTGAATGCATATGCACATTAAAAATAACTTCTATAGATAATCTTTACCTCCCCAGAGTTCCTGAGCTCTTGAGACCAACCGGGCCATTACCTGCAGCCCATTCCTCTCTCTCTGTATTAGAGTATTTAGTGCGGCTGCCTTTGGCAGGAAGCGAAGTCACTATTATCTATCCCGCTTCTTCCACTTCCTTAACTCTCTTTATCCTCTACTTTGCCTCTTCCTACCTGAACATACAGGGCAGCATCTTCACAAGAGGTAATCCACCAGGAGAGCTGCTGTTCCCATCTTCATCCTCAAACTTACTCCACAGAGGTTGAGACTGCACGTGTAAAATATACTTCAAAATTTCTGCAGCATCACAGAACCCGTGTGTGGACCAGCGTTCAGAAATCATGCGCCACCAGAACGGCTTTCACATCCTCCAAAATACAATGCTCCACAGTGGAGGCAATTCACACATGCAGTTGCTAACTATGGTCAAGCAAGCAAGGAGAAAGCATGCAGCTTTTCAAAAGCACTTGGGGATCACAAAGTCCTGCAACACTTCAGGGACATCTGCAGCTATAAACTTTCTGCCACTCCTAGTAGGATAGATATCATCCCGTCCCCCCCAGCCACCACCAACAGGCACAGTCTTCCCCAAGCAGCTATACAGCAAAGCACAGTTACTCTTCTGAAGTTTAAATATCACAGACAGTTCTAGAGACCATCCCTTGAAGCCTCCAACAGCATACTCAGCGCAGAAGTTAGGGCTCCCCACCACGCGGCGCACGTGTTCATCACATTCACTCCTCTTGTGCTGGCTGAGTGCACAATTCAGGGGTAACATGTGAAAGTCTCCCCTGCAGATCCCCTCCCCTATCCCTTCCCTAGCTAGGCTTACCTCGTCGCAGCAGGAAGCGTTTCTCTCAAAGGTGCTGCATAGTCCGGGCTTCACTTCACATCACCGCTTTTGTGTTACAACAAAGCCTCCGGGGCTCATTTAAAACATTTCCTCTCCGCCAAGTGGTCTCCACCCCTTGAGTTTCCTATTCTTTTCTCTCACCCGCCCGCCCCCCTCCCCAAGTGGGGTCTGCTCAGGCGTCTCTCTGTCTAAACTCTTGAGGAGCCTGGCACAGCAGGGCTGGTCCGGGAGGCGGCAAGGCCAGAGAAGGCGCGCGTGGCGAGGCGTTTGGTGGCCCATCTGGCTGAGGAGGCGCCTTGTTTGGGTGACTCCTGGGCGGGAATTCTTCACCGGGCGTGGCTGGCAGCGCAGGGTTAATCGCACCTATTTCCTGCTCTTTGTTCTGGAGGTGCGCAAAAACTTCTGTGCGGGTCACTTGCTCCCTGCCGGGGTTTATAAGCGGGGCGGACATGCGTGGAAGGAGGGGGAGAGGAAGGGGGGTTGAGCGGCTTCGAAGCCGCCGGGCAGAATGGAGAGCGGCTGCTGCCTGAGGACGGTCGCCCAGCTGCTCGGCCTGCCCTCTCCATAGATCTCACAGCAGGGCTCGGCGGCACGGATCCTATTCCTCCGGCGGGCGCACCGTGGGAGCGGGCAGGTGGTGCGAGCGGCTCCCCAGCAAGGGCTGAGGGGAGGGGGCCAGAGGGAGGAGGGGAGCAGAGGATCGGGGAGGGGGCCCACAAAACCCACGGGGGGGCTGGGCCCCCAGGGCCCCACGCAGGCTACGGGCCTGTTTCCGCCCCCCACGCCATCCCCTGAGCCTTCTATGGGGCACTAGGCCCAGTGAGAGCCTTTTCCGCCCCCCCATGCCATCCCCTGGGCCTTCTATGGGGCACTAGGCCCAGGGAAGGCCTTTTCCATCCCCCACACTCCCTTCCTTTCCCCCTTTCCTTTTTTCCTCTCTACTTTTTCCTCTTCCCCCTCTTCCTTCCTTCCTTCCTTCCTTCCTTCCTTCCTTCCTTCCTTCCTTCCTTCCTTCCTTCCTTCCTTCCTTTCTCCAACCCTCTCTCCCTTCCACCTCCCTCTCTTCCTTTCTAGGGCCCGTTGTCTTCCACCACAACGGGCTTTGCTCCCTAGTTGTCTAAATTTTAAAAAGCCAGAGCATAAAATCAACATTGAACATCCTAAAAAATACCCATAAAATAGACCTAAGACTAGAGGAAGATAATAAAATGGTGAAAAAGACAAAAACACCTTAGTTAAAAGCCTGGGGAAAATGCATGTTTTGTCCTGGCAACAAACAGCCAAAGCATATGTTATGTTTTTTCCACTTGTTTACACTTGTACCATCCACATTGGAATCTCAAGGTACAAGACCTAGGGTTCACTCTCCCTCAAAGGTATATTGCTAAATAGGAACAACAGAAGACGAACATTATACACAGTTTATGCACAAAGAGACAACTGGGACTGGCGGAGATTTTAACTGATATTTAAAGAATTCATCAGATCTTGAGGTGGAAGATCTTAATTAGATGTATTGGC
Organism: Gekko gecko; assembly: GCA_029375565.1. Classification (NCBI taxonomy): domain Eukaryota; kingdom Metazoa; phylum Chordata; class Lepidosauria; order Squamata; family Gekkonidae; genus Gekko; species Gekko gecko. Next base: position 40,668,520 of record JAPDNY010000007.1, on the reverse strand, counting down.
CTTCCCTTTATAATATAACTGCTACCTAATTGTGACACTTTCCCCCTTGAAAGTAACTCCAGGGAATTAAAATTGAGCAAAGACTCAATTTTGATCCCTGACATCTTCAGTTAAAGGTTTTTCACGTAGCAAGTGTTAAGAAAGGCCTTTCTCTGCCTGATAAACTAGAGAACTGTTGCCAGTCACAATAGATAATACTAAACTAGATAGACTACTGGTTTACTCATTATAAGGTAGTTTCATTGCTCATCCAGGGAAAACACATTTAAGAAGCTTTGTACTTTACTTTGAGCTTAAGTAAAAGAGTAGTAATTATATAGGGAAAAGGAGGCTATTCTGCCCTGTTCTGTGTTTCTTGGATTGTAACTTAAGCAGAGTTACACCCTTCTTAGTCCACTGATGCCTTAAAAAGGGCAGTGGCACAGTGGAAGAACCTCTGCTTCAACCCCCAGCATCTCCAGTTAAAAGAACCAAGCAGTAGGTGATGTGGAACCTGACTCAGACCCTGGAGAGCCACAGCCAGTCTAAATAAACAATACTGACCTTGATGGTCTGATTCAGTATAAGACAGCTTCATATACAACTGCACTGCTAGTGGCTGAAGAATTCTGTCAGTATGTTAGTTGCACAGCAAATTCACCACAGCTATGAGTATTTTGGGGAAGATATTCGCAAGAAGGCTTTTATTTACACATGTAGTTTCAATGTCCTAAAATACATGGTTAACAAACAAAGTAATGGAAGCTGTAAAAGGTAAGAAGGATTCCTTTAAGCGGTGGAAAGCTAGTCTCAGTGAGGTTGATAAAAGGGAACACAGGCTGCGGCAAATAAAACGCAAGTCTGTGATCATGCAGGCAAAAAGGGAATATGGAGAGCATTTCACAAAAAACATAAAGACCAACAATAAGGCTTTCTTAGAAGCAGGAAACCAGCCAGGGAGGCAGTGGGGCCCTTGGATGACCAAGGGGTAGAAGGAGTACTGAAGGATGTTGAGGAAATGGCTGAGAAGCTGAATTCAATTTTTGCCTCTGTCTTCAAGTGCTTGCCCACTCCAGAAGCTCTGATTTTGGGAGGGGTGTTGAAAGACCTGAGCCAGATTGAAGTGATGAGAGAGGAGGTCCTATGACTGATAGACAACTTATTTATTTCATTTCTTAGATTTCTACCCCGCCCTCCCAGCCAAGGCTGACTTAAAAACGGATAAATCACCAGGCCCAGATGGCATACATCCAAGAGTTCTGAAGGAACTCAAATGTGAACTTGTGGATATCCTGACAAAAATATGTAATCTTTCATTAAAATCTGCCTCCATTCCTGAGGACTGGAAGGTAGCTAATGTCACCCTCATCTTTAAAAAGGGTTCAAGAGTAGATCTGGGAAATTACAGGCCAGTCAGTCTGACATCAGTACCGGATAAGTTGGTGGAAACTGTTATTAAGGAAAGAATTAGTAGGCACATTGATGAACAAAAGCTATTGAGGCAGACTTAGCATGGGTTCTGTAAGAGAAGATTTTGTATCACTAACCTGTTAGTGTTCTTTGAGGGGGTGAACAAACATGTGGACAAGGGGGACCTAATAGATGTTGTTTACCTTGAGTTCCAAAAAGCTTTTGATACAGTTCCTCATCAAAGGCTCCTAAGTAAGCTCAATAGTCATGGGATAAAAGGACAAGTCCTCTTGTGGATCAAAAACTGGGTAATTAATAGGAAACAGAGAGTGAATATAAATGGGCAATTTTCTCAGTGGAGGTTAGTAAGCAGTGGGATACTGCAGGGATCAGTACTGGGTCTGGTGCTTTTTAACTTGTTCATTAATGATTTGGAGTTGGGAGTAAGCAGTGAAGTGGCTAAATTTGCAGATGACATGAAAGTTGTTCAGGGTGGTGAAAAGCAGGGAGGATTGTGAGGTGCTCCAAAGGGATTTGTTGAGGATGGATGAGTGAACGTCAATGTGGCAAATGGGGTTCAGTGTGGCTAAGTGCAAAGTGATGCACATTGGAGCCAAAAATCCTAACTATAAATACATGATAATGGAGTTCGAACTGGCAGAGACGGACCAAGAGAGAGATGGAGTCATCATAGATAACTCACTGAAAATGTCAAGACAGTGGCGACTGCAATAAAAAAGGCCAATGCTATGCTGGGGATAATTAGGAAGGGAATTGAAAACAAATCAGCCAGTGTCACAATGCCCCTGTATAAATCAATGGTGCAACCTCATTTGGAATACTGTGTGCAACTGTGGTCACCACACCTCAAAAAGGATATTAAAGCATTGGAAAAAGTTCAGAAAGGAGCAACTAGAATGATAAAAGGGTTGGAACACTTTCCCTATGAAGAAAGGTTAAAGTGCTTGGGGTCATTTAGCTTGGAGAAATGACAAGTGAGGGGTGACATGATTGAGGTTCACAAGATTATGCATGGGATAGAGCAGGTAGAGAAAGAAGTACTTTCCTCCCTTTCTCACAATACAAGAACTCATGGCCGCTCAATGAAATTGGTGAGCAGTCGGGTTAGAACAGATAAAAGAACGTAGTTCTTCACCCAAAGAGTGATTAGCACATGGAATTCACGGCTACAGGAGGTGGTGGCAGCTTCAAGAATGGACGGTTTCAAGGAGGAATTAGATAAACATATGGAGCAGAGATCCATCAGTGGCTATTAGCCATAAGGTATAGATAGGAACTCTCAGTCTGGGGCAAGTGATGCACTGTATTCTTGGTGCTTGGCGGGGGATGATAACAGTGGGAGGGCTTCTAGTGTCCTGGCCCCACTCCTGATGGCACATGGTATTTTTGGCCACTGTGTAACAGAGTGCTGGACTAGATGGGCTATTGGCCTGATCCAACATTGGCTTCTCTTATGTTCTTATGTACATCATTTCTGGTCTGAAATTTTGCCAGTAAAACAAAAATATTACAGGATTTCATAGGAGACTCTCCCGCACCATTGTTTGCTTTGTTTATGGATGAAGAGCAACCCTGCTTGTACAAGCAACTGATTGTTTGTATGCTAACTGCGGCACACATTGTATTAGGCAGCCTGTGGAGGCAAGATGCTGTTCCATCTAAAGCTCAGCAGGAAGCAAAACTATGGGACATTTCTCTAACGTGCAAAATTGCCCACCAGATAAGTAGTCTGCAAGGTAGGCAAGCTACAGTATTTATTTATATAAATATTTATATCCTGCTTTTTCTCCCCAAACACAAGATAAATAAATAAAACAATATATCTTGGATGAAACAGCAATTGAATCAGTCCAAGGTGATATCTGTGAGCCACAAGTTAGGAGCCCTTTAACCTGTGACTCCAGCACAGTTCAAGTAACTGCAGGAAGAGTACAACAGACTTAGAACTGAAGGAACTCAGCTGCTGCTGGGTTGCTGCTAACAAGGTCTTCCTTATTCTCCACCCCCATAATAACTGAGCTGTGATGTAATAAACTTCCCAGATGTTGAAGGACATGATCTATTGTTCTAGTAGAGAAGATGGAATGCAACTGACATTTAAGGATTAAAACTAGTTAATCAAGTCACTTAGCAATATAATTATTAGCATTCTAGCCAGATGTCTTAATGAAATAATGAGGCTGGTTGCCTAGATATGGATCTTCTTTCATGTGGATCATCTATCAAGAGTCAGTGATAGAACTGTTTACTATCTCAGGTTCTGATAAGCCCAACATAACTCTAGTCATCAAGGGCTTATTATGAGATGGAATGGTAGACAGTCACCCTAAGACAGTCTTGTTGCCACTTTACAATTAAAAGGTGGTATAGTTCACTGAGCATCATTATAAAATTTGCCAGGATTCATGTAGCTGGGGTTTATGCAAGAACAGCCTGCGTTATTTACTGTTTTGGGCCTCATTCTAGAAGAGCAGAGTTCATGGTACATTTGTTGTATTAGACATTGGTAAATAAATATTTGAGAACTAATACGTCATGGGTCACACTGTGCCCTGCATGCATTTCACTACAAGGAGTTTTGCCTGCAATTGAACAACCGGCAGCTCTATAGCTCCCAGGGCAAACAAAATTTGACCCTTGCACAACACTACCAAGTGCATAGAAGGAAAAATTGCTGAACTGAAGTAAAAACATTGCTGGAAAAAGCTGGGTCCACTAGGACAGATGTGGGGGGAGAAACCCAATGGTAAGTGGCATGTTTCTCTTATTTCTAAGGCAAATCATTCAGTTTGACGGTGTTGAGTTGGTTTTGCAGAGTGTCATCTTGAAGCATAAAGGGCATGGAGGCTACCTTTGCTCCACCAGCTGCCCCAGCGACAGGAGTAGCTGTTGACACACTTGCAACACTAGCCAAGAGCAATGTGACAACAAGGCTCCCATTTGGCCATTGGCAATGGCTGACACCAACCTCAGACTTGCAGCTATGGATTCAGCTGCAGTTCCAGCTCCAGTAAAACCTGGTACTCTAACTACTGCTGGGAGAGAATCTATGGCTGTAGCATCAGGCGCATCAACAGTATCATCCATTGTGAGCTTTTGACTTCTTCCTTCCTTCAGTTTGTGTAGAGAATACTCCAACGATTCCTCAGTCTTATTGTGAACGTGTGACAGCATGCTAAAAAAATACAAATTACCATTATGTTCCATACTGAACTGCAATAGGTGACCTTATGTCATCATTAATTTTCATTAATTATCTGCCGTTACCTTAAATTCTGTTTTCCAAGAACCTACTATGGATATGTTTTACATTAGATCATTTGAGGTACTTGAAATAGTGTGACCGTGGGGCAGAGGAGGTGGGGCAGAGGCCAGGGTTCTGGGAACCCCAGAAGTCTCATGACATGCATAATACCATCTGCAGACTAGCTTTTACTCTCATATCTGCAGGCAGTGTGATTACAAAGCTGTGCACTTTACTAGGCAAGGCGAGTAAACTCTTAATTCCCTGGGTGAAGGGTTGACCCTGGGGTTCTGCTGGGCTATCCCATAAAAAGTTGAAACAAACAAACAAAAATGGTACTTTTACAAATTGATCCTTATAACCTATGAAGCAATCATATAAGTAGTGTAGAGGCGGGGCATAAAATGCTGTGTGTAATTGCTGAGGGACCTACGGATAAATGGTTTTGGATCCCTTTGGTTTTCTTATTCTGTCTCCCTGTCAGGGGAGGACTGGGAGGAATGGCCCTGGAAAAGGGCTGTGCCCCTACCCCCAAAAGAGGGAGGGGGAACAAGCCTGTCCAGTCAGTCCTGCATGGCTTGGCTTGGGTGCCTCTTGTGCAAGGCTGGGCTGTTCCTGTCGTCTGTGCCAGATGAGTGAGCCCAGGCTGGGTGTACCCCTTCCTGTGCCAGGTGAGGTAAGCCTCCTCTGCATAGGGTGGGGTGAAGCTGAGATAGGTACCTCTTTTCTTTTTTTCTTTTTAGTTTTAATTTTTATTATAATGGATATAGAAAAAAATAAGGAATAGGGAAAAACAGAGAAAATAATCACCCCAAAACCTAATGTTGGGTCAATTTTACAGAAATTAAGGACCTTCCTTTTTACAATTGCTTAACAAATGTTTAACAACATATATATGGTGTAATGGCTTAAGAATTGGTACCTCTTTTCTTGCTCTTTTCTGGGAAAGGGCTGCTGGCTTGAACCCATCCCTCAATTTGGGGCAAGGGTGGCCCTGGCAGGGCCCTAGGCCATTGGTCCACCAGAAGTTTTCCCAGTGGTCTTAATGGTCAATCTTCCATTTCCTCTTCCATTGGCAGAATAAAAGGCATCTCTGTGTAATAATTTGGCTTCCTTATTGTTTACACTTATCTCACAGATTTCATATTTTTGCCAAGGGTTTATGAACTTAGTTGCTGTAGATTTCCTGGGTTGTGTGGCCATAGTCTTGGCATTGTAGGACCTGATGTTTCGCCAGTAACTGTGACTGTCATCCTCAGAGGTATAACACAGAAAGAGAGAGTACTCTCTGTATCAAGGTGAGAAGAAAAATGGTAGGCAGGTAATTTATATCTACTCCAGAAGGTGGGGTAGGGCTGAGTCATTATCTTGTAGGAGTTCCCTAGGCTATGAACATGTTAGTGGAGGAGCTTCTTTTGTATGTGGATTGTTTCCTGAGGAGGTTTCCTGTTTCCTGAGGAGGTTCTTTTGTATGTGGATTGGCTGTTGAAATTCTAATCTTATCTGTAGTGCTATTGTCAGATGTAGAGCCTTTTGTGCTTTTCAGGACAGGTTTATGAAGTCTTGTTTAAATAGAATGTTTAAATGGAAATGAAGAAAAAAATTGCTCTGTGATGTGTCTTTGGGCTTCTGATGTTGGTTCTTTGGATGTTTTGACTTTATTTTCCTGATCAGATGTCTGTTTGTTGCTGGCAGTTCTTTTAGTCTCTTGTTATAGAGTCATGTTGAGTTTGGAGTATGGCCTTTTAAGATGTTTAATTGGTGTATGAACTGTCTCAGCTACAGATTTGTTGAGAAGCTGAATATTAATTCTTTAAAAGTAATATTAAGTTAGAGTCTTCTTGCATAGGTAAGTCACTTGCATCCCAGTCAAGGAAGCTGTTGCAAATGGAGGGGGCATGACAGACCCCATTCACTTCCCTCCCTAAGAGGCAAGATTCTCCCTCCTTTTCTATTTGCCTTCACTGACTAAGCAGCCCTCGTAACATGTTTATTTTTCCCTTGAAGAAACCTTGTCTGTCCCACTGTCAGTAAGGTATATTTTGGCTATTTGCTCAGCCCAGGAACTTGAGGGAAGGGATAGAATCGCCCTTAAACTTAAACCCTTGCAAATGGCACTTGAGATGCTTTTAAAGTTAAAAAAAAATAAGAAAAGATTTTATTTTAACATCAAAATGAAAGGTCAGGTGAAATCAGGGTTGAAATTACTAACAATTGTAATTGTAAAACAATTACAAGCTCAGACTTTTGTTCTTATATATCAGGCTAATGAGAAGTTCTTAAATTATTCATAGCTCCTTAGATCTTTATATTGAGAGGCTTTTGTTCCATTGTTTTCCCAAACACTCTAATACACTTTATTTGTATAATCACTGACTCTTTTTGGTGCCCAGAAGGCTGGTACCCTCTTCCCAGTACCCAACCCCCTTCTCTTTGGAACACCAGTACTCTTCTTGAGTATTTGGCTGACTTTTAAGGTCTCTATAGGGAGTTCCTAATCACACCAGACCAGGGATCTCTCTACTTCTCAGAGATAATGCTCCCTATACGACTGCGTAGGGAATCTTCTCCTCTCTCTAGAAGATCTATTTCCATTCCTTTGGCCTGAATGGAAGTCTTCTCTACTACCCACTTCCTTGCCAACCTCCCCCCCCCCAGTACTCCTGTCTCTGTTCAAACTGCTTTCAGCTAATGCTGAATTCAGACTGCATCCAATCGAGATAGAAATCTGACTGTCAGCACTAAACCCTTTTTTGACAAGGCTGTTCATAGATAGTCTCCTTACACAACTCTTCATAGTAAAGGCAGGAATCTGACTGACTTTTCCTAAGCATTCAGCTCTTTCAAGACTTTTTTTTTGCTCAGCTGATGCCAACCAATCAGGTGGCACCGCCTGTCACTCAAGGCTTTCTGGCACTGTGAAGAATTAACTCTTCATAATCCTTTAGTTGGTACAGCACTTCTAAGCCTCTTAGAAAGTGCAGTCCATCACAAGGGGCAATCCTTTTCATGGCTTTTACTTCTGCATCCATCAGTATGGGTAATTCTGTCCTATTTGCTTGCCTCTGTTCCACTTCTCAGTGCAGATCTATTACATCACCTACTACATTTTTATTCTGTCTGATAATCCAGTTGCTCATAGTGGCATACATGGTTCTCTTTTTTTCTGTTTTATTCTCACAACAACCTCATGAGGTAGCTTAAGCTGCTAAAGAGTCACTGCCCCAAGTTCATTTGGTGAGCTTCATAGCAGAGTTGGGATTCTAGTCTGGGTCTCCCTAGCTCTAGTCCGAGAGCTAAACTAGATGCAATGGTGTCCTCACTGCAACCATGAAGACGTGGCTGCCATTTTAAAGATTTTAAGAAACCTTGCAAAGGCCTGATCCTGCTTGAGTCCACAGTGTAGAGCTTGTGTCTCCCCCCACACCTTTTCAAGTGCTGAAACAGCAACCAGGGGTATGGCTGTTTCAACACGTGATCAGGAGTGGTGGTGGGGACATACAAAAGCACCTCAGCCCATCGCGCTGTGGCCTCAGTCAGGATCAACATAGAAAAGCCTTCCAGCTTTATTACAAATCAGATTTAGTTATCAGAATGGACGTTTACTTGCAGCACGGCCGACTGAAGAGACATTTTCTTTATTGTCAGTTTTGAGGCCATGAAATCACATACAATGAGAGTAAGACATATGAATCAGAAGAAGGAACAATAACTTTTAGACAGATTTTATGCAGTTCCAGCTTATTATTATAATTATTGTAAGCACATAAGTAACTTAATACAAAGGAAGGGGTGAAGAGAAGAAGGGTGTTTACAAGAAGTTATAAAAGTCTAAAGTATATGTTTTATATGTTTTATCTGTAACTTTTGCTGAGCCTATATATAACCTAATGCAGGGTTATTTTGGGGCAGGAACGCACAGGAACGGAGTTCCGGTTGGCTCCTGAGTTGGCCACACCCAGCAGGAACTCATTAGCATAATAGTCCACACCCAACAGCAGAAGCTCATTAGGATTGGCTACATTAGGGGTGTGTGACCTAACATGCAAAGGAGTTCGTGCTCCAAAAAAGCCCTGGGTTTTGACAACAAACAAGGTAAAGAGAATAAGAAGCAAAAGGTGGGTGTGGCTGGATGACCACACTTCTGGTAACATGGGGGTGTGGCCTAATGTGCTAATGAGGTGTGCTGTTAGGGGTGTGGCTAATGAGTTCCTGCTGGGCTTTTTCTACAAAAAAAGCCCTGACCTAAAGTCTTAAATGTTGTGCATGAAATACAAGGAATTGTCCTGTGCCAGCCCCACTGAAATGAATGTGAGCACCTCAAGAGCACTATAGCAGAGGAAAACTTATCCTCACCATTTTTACTTCCCACTGACTTTAGTAGGGCTTATTTCCAAGTAAGGGCAAAAATAAAATGACAAAAACCACTGATTTCCCTTTGATTGTAAAAGGCAGATTGTTAAGCATATGACCACACAGGAAGAGGACAGGGGACCAGATTCTGAGAAATTCAGCACAAATATGATCACCAGGCAAACTTAGCTGGTGTGGGTTTGGCTCAGGGCCTGACTATACATTGCTTTTTGAACAAGTCAGGTTTGGGTTCCCTGGACCTAGTTCATTTTCCTCACAGTCACATAGTGGTTATTAGAAACTGCTTTTTAACGTTCCATTGGGGCCCACATGTGGTGTGAGGGAGAGGGAGAGGAGGTCTTCTGTTCCCTATGCTATTTTCCCAAGCCAAATCAATTGTGTGTGTGTCTGCGTGTGGGGGAGGGAGGTGTTACTTGTCCCATTTTGGAGCTGCAAATGTGATATTCCTACGGTAACATGAGAATACACAAGGATTCCTCTAGTAAATATTTAACTGCTATTCTAGTTACAAACTGCCCAGTCCCATATTTACTTAGAAAAGAGCCCCAGTGAGCTGAATGGGGCTTACTCCCAAATAAGTATGCATAAGATTGCAACTAAGCAGTCCATAACATCTCAAAAAAAACCCTGATACTTAAAAGCAAAGATACATCAATAAGCATATACCATACCATGATTTAATTTTTATTCACTACAGACTGGGTCAAAATACTGAATTCCACAGTATGTTATTAATTTGGAATATCTTCTGTAACGTATAATTCTTCGGAAGAAGGTGGGGGGACTGTAGGCAGTAATGTTGGTTAAAGGAAGGTGTGCCTATTTTTAATCTCTGAACTGTTATATGGTATGGTATTCAATCTAAATGATGGGGGGGTTCAGAGGAAATCTTTTTCTGGGGTCACATAGTAGCTTTCAGCAGCCCTGCATCTAAAGACTATGGCCCCTAACACCATTATATCTAGAATCTAAAAGTACTTAACTTGACTGCTTGGATGGAATAAAACTATGATAAGATAAAAAATCATTTAAAATCCCATGAAGATGAAAACAAAACACAACATTTATAGTGTTCTATTGCTTTACATCATTCTCAGTTTTCATGCATGTCTATCGTTATGCAGGATTCCCATTTTTCTGGGTATTTCAGGACGATTATAAGGCATAGCTTTGCCAAGGCTGTCTGGCACATGCTATATCTTCGATATTAGTCTCAGCAAAAGGGCAGTAAATATAGCTGCCAGAGGCATCAATAGGATAAGGAGGGGAGGTAAACAGGAGATCTCAGTGAGGAAAAGAGGCTGCCTGTTAATGCAGGGGATTTTTTTCTTAATTTTTAATAAAGTCTCTGTTCTACATATCATTAGGTAATAGTTACTGAAGGTCTTCCTTTAGCTTTTGCTGGTAAGACTTATTGTTCACTGTGTGTCTTCCTACACTGTAAACCAAATAATATTGAATGTCTTTAAACCTTTTCCCAGTATTGACCATAGTAGAATGAATTTCATACAACAAACATCTGGAGTAAGAGATTTCCATTTAGTATTAGTGATAGACAATAAGTTCACAAAGAATATGAAAATTAAGCAGCTTGAAACAAACATCAACATTGCTTCACTGCGAAATGAATCTTTAGAATTGTAAGTCCTAGGGGAATGGGAGGACCCATCGTTCAGTGGCACAGCACATGGTTTATATGCTGAAGGTCCCTGCTTAAGTTCCTCTTGGCAACTTCACTTGGATTTCAAGCTGCTGTGTAAGAAATGGACAGCCACCTTTTGTCAGGAAAGACATCACTTTGATATTGTAGGCCCCAGCTGTCATGCACCAGGACCCAATTTGGCCGAATTATCTTCCTTGGACTCAGGCAGAGAGGAGTGGGGGCTGGGTACCACTTTATTCCACCTTCTTTCCTCTGTCTCCAATCCCTTCTGAGCTGGGAGCCAGAGCTGGTATCCTCCCTCAAGACTTTTGAAAGCCCTAGGTAGTTCTGGGGCATTCCCAGTGGCCAGAAGTCTTATGGAGGTGTGGCCAAGCCTGTGAGGGACCAGTAGTGCCTCCTGAAAAATTTCTGCCTTGTTACTCCCCTTTCTTGTTATTCCTGAGAAGACCCTGATGCTGGGAAAGATTGGAGGTCAAAGAAGAAGGGGACGGCAAAGGATGAGATTGTTAGACAGTGTCATCAATGCAATGAACATGAAATTTAGCAAACTTCTGAGGACAGCGGAAGACAGGAGGGCCTGGCATGATCTGGTCCATGGGGTCGTGAAGAGTTGGACTCGACTGTGCGACTGAACAACAACAACTCCCCTTTCTCATCCCACTGGTGGATCTTCCCAACAGCTGATTGTCAAACAGCTCGCCTCTCAAAGGGCCAGTTGTTAGTGGCTTCCTGACGCTTAAAAGGCCAGCCACCACTGATCAGCTGGCTGGTGTGAAGATCTTTACAAGGTGAATCTGTAACCCCACTGGGCTTGATCAGAGGCGTCTGAGAAGGAGGAGGCATGGTGCTGCCACTCCCCTGACACTCCATTTCATTACTTTATTGTACTGAACTCTCCTGAGAGACTAAAATGACAAAACTGAGGATATCATACTTTGATAACATTATGAAAAGACAAGAACCACTGGAAGACTGTCTAAGGGACTGTCTAAGGCAGCAGAAAAAGAGGAAGACTCAACGTGAGATGGATTTACTCAATCAAGACCTGAGCAAGGCTGTTAATAATAGGATGTTTTGGAGGTCATTCATTCATATGGTCATCATAAATTGGAGGGGACTTGACTTTCAGTTTCGGCGGAGCGAATGGCGGCCACCTCTTGGGACGCTCCCGGAGATGGTTAGCCCACGCGCAGTTTGGGGGGTCTTCACTTATGCGAAAGACCCTAGTGAGCCTTAGGCAAAGGCTCCGAACCGGGGGCGCTTGGGGAGTAGCCTCTTTGCCAGCAAACAGCCGGGAAATTGAGGCTTTCTCCCCGCCCCAATCGGCCCCGCTGCGTCGTGCCCGTAATGGGACTTAACAATGCCACCGACTTCCAGGAGTGAACAAAGCGATCGAGTTAAAGTCAAATGGAAAGACTTGGCATCGAACCGTGAGTTGGAGATCTATTTTGAAGCGAAAATCCAAAACCCCCGCAAGCGTATAAGCGGATGGGAGGAGGGAGGAATCCCCACCCCCCTTGAGAAACGGGACTTATTAAAGAAAAGCGGAGTTGGGGTAAAGGGGAAAAAAGAGTTGGTGAAGATACCTTTGGGGAAATACTGAAGATTAAGAGTTTGTTAGTCTCCTGTGTGACGCGGCACGAACTTTGATAAAGTAAACAATTAAAAAGATGTCCGCATTGAAAAAGGTCCCGCAGAAGACGGAAAAGAAGGGGGGAGGGACTTCCGGTCTGAGCACCCCCCCACCGGAGTTAGCTGTCAATCAACAGAAAAGCGAGTCACTGCGCCCTCTGCTGGATCAAATGCAGAAAATCAGCGAAACTCTGTGTAACATGGAAAGTGTTCTCAACAGTCAACAAAAACAATTAACAGAAACATCAAAGAAGATGGAGGAGATTGCGCAAAAATGTTTGGTCTCAACGGAAGACACCAAGAAAATAAAGAGAAAGGTCAATAAATTAGAAAAACATCAGGATATGCAAGAAAAAAGAATTTTAATGTTACAGATGGAAAAATCAAATCGGACTCTCCGCTTTCAGGGCATCAAAGAAGAGGAAAAAGAGGATCTCAGAACTACATTGGCGAATGCCTTGGCACCTCTAACTGGCAGAGAAGCGTTGGAATTGAAAGAAGAGATGGATATGGCCTACAGAGCCTATTCAACTTTTACAAAGAAAAATAATCTGCCAGCAGAAGTGGTTGTCAAGTTCACAAAGCAGCGTACCAGAGATCAAATTTTGCGTTCAGTTTCAGCTGGTGCCCTTAAAAATTGGGGAGCAGACCATTAGAACTTTGAAAGATGTTCCCTATGAAATCCGTATGAAAAGAAAAGCATATAAAGGATTGACCACGTTCTTACAAAGACATCAGACAATTTACAGATGGTGCATTCCCGAAGGACTAATTTTAAAATATAACGACAAAAGAGAGAAGATAGACTCCGTCTTCAAAGCACAAGAATTTCTGAAGAGACACGCCAGTACAGAGGAAGATGCAGCACTTGCAATTTGGACCGATTCAAGCAGCGAGGAAGACAGCGATCCGGAAGAGGGAGGAGCTGGAGTGGGAGACAAGAAGCCTAAAGAGGGCCCATCGTACAACTTGAGAGATGTAAAAGGAAGATATCCAAAGAAGTAGTTCGTGGGACGTCAGAAAGGAGCTGATTAATAACTAACCCCAAGGGACTCTACTAACTTTACTAACAGAATTATTTTGGACCTTTGTAAGATGAAAAGAAGATCTTCCAACTGTGGTGGTTGCCAAAATTTGTAATTATACTAACTAAAACTAATTTTTTTTAACAGGAAAAATTTACTCCACTCTTTTTCTTAATCCTTCTATGTACCTTTCCCTTTTCTTTTTATAAAAAGTAATAAAATTCTCTCCTTTTTAGGAGAGTTTATTCAAAAAAATAAAAAAATTGGAGGGGACTTGATGGCACTTAACACACCCACTGATATGAATTGTTAATATTTGATTTTTTAAAAAATAGGGTATTACAGCTGACATGCTATATTTAATATTTCAGAGGCATTTCATTTACATCATTTATACCAGGGGTATCAAACATAAGGCCTGAGGGCCGGAACCAGCCCATCCAGCGCTCTTATATGGCCCATGAGCAACTAATGCAAGGGAGGGAACAGGAAATCGCTCAGAGCAGGGAGTGGGTGGAGCCACTCCGATGTGGCTTCATTATGGCAGAACAACCTTGTCTGCAGCATTCAAGCAGTGTGCCCAATGCTGCACCACTGGCTCTCCAGTCCACCCATGTGGCTTTTCCTCTGCACCCCCCTCCTTGCCCATGGAGCCTTGCAGTGAGGATACAACAACCTGGAGCTTAAGAGCTACTGTCATTTATACAGTTTATATCTCTGGTACCTGGCATTACGTTTTATGGCACACATGGCCCGGCCCAACAAAGTGACATTTATGTCAGATCTGGCCCTCATAACAAATGAGTTCGACACCTCTGATTTATACCCTTCCTTTCTCCCCAGTGGAAACCCAGAGCATCGTACGCCATAGTTGACAGTTGTCAACTTTGTCATTTCATCACTGACCTCTGAAGAAATAAAAATAAATCCAGAAGTGCTGACACATTTAAAACATTTGCATTTCAGATTCTGAGGCCAGTTTTCCATTCTACTCAGAATTTAATTTTTGACACTCTGGTGGCAGAATGGGAGAGTCTTCCAAATTTGATTTCAATAGAAATTTCATTTGAGTTCTACAGAGAAAAAAAATCTAGATAGTCCACTCATAGTCTTCCATTCAAAGAAGACCTCAACACAGCAGTAAGTGGGGGGAGGAAATTAGCTCATCACCAGCTGATAAAACTTTATACCTAAACATCATGGCTGTCTCCAACTCATTGCAACAAAGTTAGTCCAATGGCACCTTTATTCAAGACTAGGAATAAGGCCCGTTGTGGAAATAAATACAACGGGCTCTAGAAAGAGGCTCTGGGAGAGTGCCCCGGCTTTGGGCACTCAGTGACAATTTGCTGTGGCAATCTCAGCAGGGTATAATGACAGAGTCCACCATTTTCTCCAGAGGAACTGATCTTTGCTACCTGAAGAGCAGTAGTAATTTTGAGTGATCTCCAGCCCACCCCCAAGATAGGTAACAGTGGTTCCCCAGGAGGGAGTGGCTGGTTTGGAGGGTGGAGTCTATGGCATTGTACCTGTCTGAGGTCCCACCCCTCCTCAACACTCACCCTCTCTAGGTTCGACCCCTCAAATCTCCAGGAATTTCCCAACCTGGAGTTGACAACCCTATCTCCCTCCCAGCCAACCATCAACCTACCTTTAGTTTTCCATCTCCTCCCCCATCCCTCCTAGAGAGCAGTTGTAATTTTTTTTCCAAAAAAAATTATTATCAGGATATAATGACATGTTCCATAAATGGTAACCAATTCTTTTTTTTTTTAGTAAATACAATTTATTATTGGATATATCACACGTTCAAACATTTTCAATCAACCTACATACCCATTTCTCTAATTTTCCTCCCCCCCCCAAACAAGACTTCCCGCACCGCTCCAACCCCATTAATATCTCTCTTATTCTATTACAATTATTTCTAAACTTATTTTCTCTATCAAACGGTAACAATTCAAAAATCTAATTCTATTTCATTTTCCACTTAATAACTATCAAAACAAACCAAACCACGCTTAATGTCCCAATTTTTCAACAAGTATTTTTGAAAGTCTTTCCAGTCTTCAAAAAAAGTTTCATCTTCTTCGTTGTTTAATTTTCTTGTTAATTTATCCATTTCTGCTAAGAACAACGTCTTTTAATCCATTCCCATGTTTCAGGTACTTTATCTTGTTTCCAACATTGAGCAAAAGTCAGTCTTGCTGCTGTAGTCAAGTACCATAGTAATGTTCTCTTGGCTACATTTATTTCTTCCATTTTAAGACCTAACAATAACATCTGTGGGTCTTTCTTAAAAGTACAATTCAAAATTTTTTGTATCTCATTGTGGATCTCTGTCCAATACTTTACTGCTTTATCACATGTCCACCACATATGGTAAAAAGACCCCTCATGTTTTTTACATTTCCAACATTTGTTGGACATACTTTCATTTATAATAGCAATTTTTTTAGGCGTCATATACCATCTATACATCATTTTATAACAATTCTCTTTAACATTTACACACGTTGAAATTTTCATTGATTTTTTCCACAAGTATTCCCAAGATGTCATTAATATCTCATTATTAACATTTACTGCCCATTTTATCATTTGCTCCTTTACAACTTCATCCTCAGTATACCATTTCAATAACACCTTGTACAGTTTAGAAATCATTTTTTTATCTTTCTCAAGCCATATAGTTTCAATTTCAATATTCTTTTCTCTAAAACCATGTTCTCTTTTATCGGTCTTAAATAAATCATAAATCTGTCTATACTTCAACCAATCATATTCGAATTCAACATCAAATCTGTCTTTTAACACAAAATTTTTCCCTTCAGATTTTAAAAGATTTTTATAAGGTAGCCAGTCTAGTCCTTGGTTTCTTGAATATGGATTAATCACTTCAGCTGGTACAATCCAAAGTGGTCTTTCTTCTGAGAAGAATTTTCTATATCTCGTCCATGTCTCGAACAGTGATTGTCTTACAAAGTGGTGTTTAAAAAATTTATCCATTTTTACTTTTCCATACCATAAATATGCATGCCATCCGAATTTATTATCATGTCCTTCAAGAGCCAATAACTTCTTATTCTCCAAATTAATCCACTGTTGCAACCATGTTAAACAGACGGCATCATAATACAGTCTTAAATTTGGTAGTTGTAAGCCTCCTCTCTCTCTTGCATCACATAAAATTTTCATTTTAATCCTTGGCTTTCTTCCTGCCCATACAAATTTGGATAATTCTTTCTGCCACGAATCCAGTATTTTCCTTTGTTTTAGTATTGGAATAGTCTGAAACAAAAACATCAAACGCGGCAAGATATTCATTTTTACAGTCGCGATTCTTCCCATCAATGATAAATTCAAAGTATCCCATTTCTTCATATCTTGCTGAATCTTATGCCACACCTTTTCATAATTGTTTTTAAACAAGTCAATATTTTTCATAGTTAAATCAATTCCAAGATATTTAGTCTTTGTGACTACTTCACATTGTATTTTCTCTTGAAGTTCTGTCTGTCTTTGTTTCGTCATATTTTTGCACATCACTTTAGTTTTATTTTTATTAACATAAAATCCCGCAACTGAACCAAATTCTTCAATTTTTTCCATCAATTGTGGTATTTTCTCAATTGGGTCTTGAATCATAAACATTACATCATCTGCAAATGCCCTATACTTATAGGCGAAACCTTTCACTGTAAGTCCTTCAATACTGTCATCTTTTCTTATCGCTGTCAGTAATATTTCCAATATCCAAATAAACAACAACGGGGATAACGGGCAGCCTTGACGTGTTCCCTTTTGGACTCGGAAGAAGTCCGTCTTTTCTTTGTTTATATTCAAAGCCGCTTTTTGTTCTGAATATATTGCCACAATCATGTTTAAAAAGACTGTCCAATATTCATTTTCTCAATAACTTGCAGCATAAACTCCCAATTTAAATTATCAAAAGCTTTTTCCGCATCTAAGAAGAGGAATCCAACTTCTTTTCAGGATGCTTGTCATAATATTCAATTGCGTCTATCACCACTCTTAGATTATCTCTAATTTGTCTATTTGGTAAAAATCCCGCTTGTTCTTCCGCTATCGTATCTTTCAAATATTTTTTCAGTCTCTCTGAAATTATTTTTGCAAATAATTTGTAGTCATTATTTAATAGCGATATTGGTCTATAGTTCTTTACTTGAGTCAAATCCAAACCTTCTTTAGGTATCAATGAAATATTTGCTTCCTTCCATGAATCTGGGATCCGCTTGGTCTGTCTTATCTCATTTGACAGAAGTACTAAAATAGGGGTTAGCTCCTCTTTAAATTTCTTATAAAATTTTGCTGTAAAGCCATCTGGTCCTGGAGCTTTGCCCAACTTTGCATCTTCTATCGCCATTGTCACTTCTTCTTTCGTTACTAAACCATTTAATAGTTCTTTAATTTGTTTTCCCAGCTCTGGAACTTCAATCGTCTCCAAGTATTTCTTGATTCTCTGTTGGTCAATTCCTTTCTTTTGAAATAGTTTGGCGTAGTATTTAAAAAAAGCTCTTTTTATACCATTCAGGCTCATCACCTCCTTTCCATCTTCAACAATCTTGGATATAAAGTTCCTATCTTTTCTATTTTTCAATTGCCATGCCAAAAACTTTCCTGGTTTATTTGCACCCTCAAATGCTTTTTGCTGTAATTTTTTTAAGTTCCAATATAATTCTCTGTTTAAAAGAACATTCAACTGATCTTGCAGGAAGTGGATCTCTTTAACAATTTTCTTCTTCCCTGGTCTTTTTTTTAATTCCTTTTCTTTTTGTCGAATTTTTTCATGAAGATCTTTCTGTTGCTGAATCTTTTGCTTTTTATCTTTGGAGTTCAGAGAGATAAGCATGCCTCTGATTACTGCTTTGTATGTATCCCATACAACTTGTATGTCCGTGCCTTTATTCAAATTCAGTTCAAAAAAACTTTTCGTTTCCTTTTTTAAGATTTCATTAATTTGTTTTTGATCCAGTAAATCTTCATTAATTCTCCAGAATAGCTGTTTGGGTTTTGCTTTAGATATCCAAAGTAGGGGATTATGATCAGAGTTAGTTTTCGGTAGAATTTGTATTTTATAAGTTTTTTGCGCCATCTCCTCTGACATCCAAATCATGTCAATTCGAGAAAAAGAATTATGTCTATTCGAATAAAACGTGTAATCCTTAGTCTTAGGATTCCACTTCCTCCAAACATCTTCTAATTTTTCTTGCTTCATCAATTGAAAGAAATTTTTTGGTAACTTTCCAACTGTCTCTCCACTTGCTTTGGACTTTCTATCCAATGTGTTGTTCACTGTACCATTAAAGTCTCCCGCAAGAACAATTTGGTCATAATTTAAACATTCCAACTCTTTAGTCAAATCATTGAAAAAGGTCTCTTTTGCACCATTGGGTGCATATATATTAACAAGCAATGTCTTTTTTCTATCCATACAGATTTCCACGCCAACATACCTTCCTTCTTTGTCGGAAAAAATTTGCTTAGGATCCAAATCTTTTGAAATATAAATCACTGTTCCTTTTTTCTTGTTAACTGCTGAAGAATGAAATTCTTCTCCCAATTTTTATTAGTCAGATATTTGTCGTCTTGTTTTCTTATGTGTGTTTCTTGTAAACAAATTATATTACATTTTTGTTTTTCCAGCCAATGATTCACCAGTCTTCTTTTACCTGGTGAATTTAATCCATTTACGTTCCAAGATAAAAATTTGTAATCCATAATGGTGTTAAATTAAATATCTTTAAAATCGTCCAGATTGTTCGCTTTGAATCTATATAAATCTCCTTCAGTTTTAAGAGTTGATCTCACCGAGTTGTACATGAATGTAAGTCCATATGGAATCTCCCATCTGAACCTAATATTCATTTCTTTTAGCCTGTCTGTCAATTTCTTGAATTTCTTTCTATCTTGTAGAATTGATCTCGGAATTTCTCTCAAGATTATTATTTTCTTTCCATTAATTTCCAACGGTTGTGAAAATTGTTTCTTGAAAACGTCTTCCTTCATCTTTGTTGTCACAAATTGAACAATTACATCTCTGGGTAATTGCTTTCTTTTGGCATAAGCCGAATTTACTCTGTAAATCAAGTCAAAGTCTGCATCCAAATCTCCTTCATCTTCCCCTATGTAAGTTGTCAATGTCTTAATTACTAGGGCCCGTAGATCTTGATCTTCCTCCTCTTCTATCCCTCTCAATCTCAAGTGATTCTGAGTAGCCCTGTAATCCATCATGGTCTCCAACCTTGCATTCTCTGACAAGGTTTTTTAACCTTTTGTTCCATATCTTCAGATTTTGTCACCAGACTTTTGACTTCCTTTTTAAGTTCTTCTGTATCTTTTTTAATCCCTGACACTTCTGCAAGTACCAGTTCTTTCAATTCTTCCATATTTTTTTCTGTACTTGGATTTGCACTTGCTCTATTTGCTCCAATTGTTGTTGCAACTGTGATTCTATTTGTTTCCCAAGATTCTCCGTCATCCGTTTCTCCATCGCTTCTATAGCTGCTTGCCACTCTTTTTTTCCTTTGCAGTCATTCTTGGACTGGGTGATGAAGCAGCTCTAGGTCTTGTTCTCAAATCCGTCTTGGAGGCCACTTCAATGTTAATCAGACTTTATATTAACAATCTTCAAGCCAAATCGCCACCTTTAGAACTTGTTTAAGCACTTTTTCGGCTTGAAAATAACATTTTAAATTTTAGTCCTCCCCAAAATGTCGGGCGCAATTTCTCTATGGTTTTTTTGGCTAGAGTAGGCTCCTTTCAAACTTCCTGCTCACCTGTTGCTTGTAGTCTCGGGGTTTCGCGGTGCTTCTTCTGTAAACGATGTTAATCAGATGATAAAGAGATCGGTAGATGGCGAATTTATGCTGAATTCTCAGCCCGGCTGGCATCTGTAGAGTTGATTTGCAACTGCCCTCTTCACGGAGGGAGATCAAAGTGTAAACAAGCTTCCTCCGAAGCTTATCCACACCGATCTCAACCCCCCTCAGGCTTCGCTGCTTGCTTGCCACTCCCCCGCCTGGAGAGTGCTGCGCTGGGCCAATTCTTAACATACCCTTTTCTACAATTCCCTCCCCTCCCCTGGCTCCCAACAATGCTCCACCCCCATTGCAATTCCAATCAATATTCTCTTACATTCACCTCATATTCAATAATAAAATCTTCTATTAAAACATTTTCCTTTTCTGTTTCTCTCTCTTAGGTAACATTTTAAATACAATCCATTTCTTACTATACTTCTAATCTTAATAGTTATCAAAGCAAAGTAACTTATTTTTAACATCCCAGTTCAGTTCTAAGTAGCAGTTGTAATTTTGAGTGATCTCCAGCCCCCACCTGGAGATTGGCAACAATGGTTCCCAATCAGGGAATGGCTGGATTGGAGGGTGGAGTCTATGGCATTCTACCTGTCTGAGGTGCCACCCCTCCTCAATCCTCACCCTCTCCAGGCTCCATCCCTCAAATCTCCAGGAATTGCCCACCTGGAGTTGGCAACCTGATCAGGACTGGGCCCAATGAGTTTTCTCCCAAAGGCCAACATAGGTTTGGAAAGGTCCTTTTACTGACAGAGGAGAAAGTACAGGTACCAACTCTGATTAGGGAAATACCTGGAGATTTGGGGGGGGTCCTGTGGAGGGCAGCATTTGGGGTGTGTGTGGAAGGACTCAGCAGGGTATAATGCCATAGAGTCTACCCTCCAAAGCAACCATTTTCTCCCGGGGAACTGATCTCTGTCATCTGGAGATCAATTGTAACAGTGGGAGATCTCCAGGTCCCACCTGGAGATTGGCAGCCCTAGGGGAAAGTCAGCCACCCAGTGGGGAGTTGAAGAAAATGGTCTGATGGTCGCTGGGCCACCTTGTTAGCCAGCCAGCGAGCCATGCTGAAGCTAAGCAGGAGAAAGAGCCTTTTTCCATTTATTCTAACAGGAAAGTGGCTATTGGGGAGGGGGTTATGGGCGGGGAGGGGGTTATGCTGGAAGTCCTTTGTTTTTTTACTCACAGAACCAAGCTTGGCTGCCTTCCAACAGCCACTGAGGGGACAGTCCTTCGCAGGAGTCAAGAGAACTGTCTTCCTTAGGAGAGAGAGCTGTCTGCCAGGGGGAGTGGGTGGGGAAGAGGAGCAGACCCAGCACCTGGCCAATGGCACGCGAGTACTCTTGAGTGGCGGCTGATGGGCCAATGGCTGAGGGAGGGCATTTTACAGCCAATGGGAGCGCATGGAATCTTGCGAAACCAAAAGATAATTATTTATAAGGAGAGATGTGAGCTTTTTTGTACACGCACTCTTCATCAGATGATGAAATGGAATTTCATAGCATAGTTGTATATATAGGGGTGGCTTGTTAAATTAGCATGCAAAATAGTGAAAATATTTTTTTAAACAGATCAAAAGAAGGACACGCTCGGTTTCTGGTTATCATCTGTTTCGATTCAACTGTGGGGGGACAATATAGGTAATAAATATGTTAGAACTCATTATATTCTTTGAGGCAATTAGACAGTGAAGTCCAGGCATCTTTCTCTGGTTGCTGACTTTGAACATGAAAGAATACTATGGGAGAGTAAATAGCAAGGACTTTTCTTGTTGCATGTTGCAACTTCTCAGTTAGTGGGAGAGCGAATGCCTTGCATATTAAACCCCAGACTCATAATATACACTGCTGGGGTACAGTGTGTGTGCGTGTGTGGGGAATATAAACTAAGGAGATATAGAAATTATTAAAAGAAAATAAAAGAGTAACCTGATGGCGACATTTCCAGCCATCACTTTCAGAGAAGAACTGAACTTGGCGATGTATCTTCTTTTAATGAATCCGACTGAGCCAAAAGCACACAAGAGCATTCCCAGTGTGGATGATGCTTGCAAGGCTTCCTGGGGAAGTGTAGAGTCAAATTAGGCATTGCCGTTCCAAAAGTGGCTCCTCCAGGTAAGCTTTTTAAAAAATATTTTGTTTTCATTCAGTGATTTTTTTTTGCTTCATTTGTCATCTTGGATGATCACTTTGGTGATTAATTAGACAAAATGACACAAAGCGGCCATGGGGTTTTAACAAACATTGGGTTTTTTTCTTTGTTTGCTTTAAGTAAAGTATCTGTTTGACATGCAGAGACTGGAACAATCATTCATCTTTTGAATTGCTTGGAGGAAATATTAAACTGGTGATTTTTTTTTAAAGCTCCAAGGTTAACTTTTAGAATGCTGTTAAGCTATTGGAATTTCAGTCAGAAATAATGAATAGCTGCTCTTTTGAGATGAGCAACTGCATGTTTTAAGTGACAGGGAGGGTGGCTCTAGCGATGTCGGCAAAGACCTTAGAGTCATTTTCTCATTGCAAAACAAATATGACATTCAGATCCATTTCATCACTAAAATAAAACAGCCCTGCCCAACTTTACTCAGAAAGAAATTAATAACTTATATTGTCTGTGATTGAAGTGTGATTGGAACTTATGCCGTGCCAGGGCTACACAAATCCCAAGCATCGGGTTGCCATGGTACCTAAAGCTTCATTGTGGCATCTAGTATTTGCAGAAATTATTTTATTGGTAGTGTTGCTCAGCAATTCTTAGTTGAAATACCAAGGGATAGATTCAACCACTTTTTCCATATTTCTGGAAAAGCATGCTGCATGGGTGAAAGCCATGTGCAATGGGGCTGTAAATTGGGGGATTTACAGTTTATGTATAATTTTAGCCCAAAGCATATGTATCATTCTGCATCAGAATATTTTGTTATATGACATAAAACTAAATGGGCATGAAGTTCCTGTCATTGGTTGTTTATACATAAACTTAATTTTGCACCATTCAGTGGTGAACGAGTTCATTCCTTAACCAGTTGTTTTCTGTACTGGCTCCAAAATACAATTAAACTGAGTTTTTAAAGGCAAGGAATTACAAGAAATTGGGTAGAATTCCTTGGCCTCAGACAGAGAGGGGTTAAGGGTTAAGGGTATTATTATAATTTTTTTTTATGGTGATGCTGACAGCCAGGGTTACTCCTATATTTATTTACTAGGAGTAAGACCCGTTGTGGAAATAAATACAATGGGCTCTAGAAAGAGGCTCTGGGAGAGTGCCCTGACTTTGGGCACACAGCGTGAATTTGCTGTGGTGACCTCAGCAGGGTATAATGACAGAGACCACCATTTTCTCCAGAGGAACTGATCTCTGCTACCTGAAGAGCAGTTGTAGTTTTGAGTGATCTCCAGCCCTCACCTGGAGATCGGCAACAATTGTTACCCAGGAGGAAATGGCTGGTTTGGAGGGTGGAGTCTATGGCATTCTACCTGCCTGAGGTCCAATCCCTCCTCAAACACCACTCTCCCCAGGTTCCACCCCTCAAATCCCCAGGAATTTGCCAACCTGGAGTTGGCAACCCCATCTCCTTCCAAGCTAACCATCAACCCACTGTTATCTTCCCCTCTGACTTCAGGTGACTTCTGCCCTCTCTCCTGCAGAGCAGTTGTAATTCTGAGTGCTCTCCAGCCCTCACCTGGAGATTGGCAACAATGGTTCCCCATGAGGGACTGGCTGGTTTGGAGGGTGGAGTCTATGGCATTGTACCTGTCTGAGACCCCACCCCTCCTCAAACCTCACCATCTCCAGGCTCTACCCCTCAAATCTCCAGAAATTTCCCAACCTGGAGTTGGCAACCATATCTCCCTCCCAGCCAATTGTCAACCTACCGTTATCTGCCCCCTGACTTCAGCTTTCCATCTCCTCCCCCTCCCTCCTGGAGAGCAGTTGTAATTCTGATTGATCTCCAGCCCCCACCTGGAGATTGGCAACAATGGTTCACCAGGATGGAATGGCTGCAGTCTATGGCATTGTACCTGTCTGAGGTCCCACCCCTCCTGAAACCTCACCCGCTTCAGGCTCCATCCCTCAAATCTCCAGGAATTTCCCATCTGGAGTTGGCAACCCTATCAAGACTGGCCCCAATGAGTTTTCTCCCAAAGGCCAAAACAGGTGACAGGACCAAGCTTGGTTGCATACCAACAGGCACTGAGGGGAAAGTAGGGTTACCAGCTCTAAGTAGGGAAATACCTGGAGATTTGGGGGGTGGATCCTGTGGAGGGCAGCATTGAGGGGGGCGGAAGGACTCAGCAGGGTATAATGCCATAGGGTCTACCCTCCAAAGCAGCCATTTTCTCCAGGGGAACTGATCTTGGTCATCTGGAGATCAATTGTAACAGCAGGAGATCTCCAGGTCCCACCTGGAGATTGGCAACCCTAGGGGAAAGAGCTGCACAGCAGGGGGTGGAAGAGAATGGTTTGATGGCCACTGGGCCAAGATTGGCAACAATAGTTACCCAGGAGAAAATGGCTGGTTTGGAGGGTGGAGTCTATGGCACTGTACCTGTCTGAGGTCCCACCCCTCCTCAAACCTCACCCTCTCTGGGCTCCACCCCTCAAATTTCCAGGAATTTCCATACCTATAGTTGGCAACTTTATCTCATCCCCTCTCAGCAGCCTAGGCAAAATTCTGTCTTTCTCATTAGCGGGGAGCAAAACAGTTTACTTCATTCTTTTCGGCTTTGTGAGCTGTACAGCAACCCTGTAAGGCAGGTTAGACAGAAAGTCTCCGGCTGGTCCAGAATCACCCAGGCAGTTTCCATAGGGATGCTCCTGCTGAACAGGAGCAAGCAGCCAGGCCTAGGGTTGCCATTGCCAACAAAGACGAATTGATGCAAAGCAGGATGGAAAAGTCTCCATATCTCTATTTTGCCTTCAATTGGTTTGATGCCAGCAGAGTGAGAAAATGCCAGAGGCTCTGGGTGGGTGCCCCATGGTAAATGCACCAAACAATTCCTAAAGATTTTCCACTGTGTCGATAAATCATTTTCTACACTCACAGCGTCCCCTGCCAGAATTAGTACCAGAGCTTTTTTTGCCTTCTGGTATTCTGCTTGTGGTGTGACCTGTCTTTTTTGTGGTGTGGCATGGTTGTGTTATTGGGTTTGTTTCTTTTGAAGGGGAAGTGTTGTGAGTGAGGACATATTTCTCCTCAGAATACAACAGGTTGCATAAACAATGGACAATTCCAACTGTCTTATGGGGGGGGGAGTTTGAGGTGCGAAATGGAGTGAAGTCCAATCAGCTTCCGTATGCAAATGAGCTTGAAATGCTGGCCCAATCAGAGAAGAGTGGCCTAGGCTGCAGTGGGTGGGAGAGAACTCAGGCAACACAGCTAGTGGATAGGGACAGATTCTGAGCGACATACCAGGGAGCGAATTGATTTTGCCAAGCATAGAACCTTGCCAGACCACTACCCTTTTATTTAGTAGGACAGGATATACTACAACACTTTTGTCATAGCTTTAATAAAATTACAGGGATGTATGAAGAGGTTAGGATCAGGTTTTGTGGTAGCAATAATTATTGTTGTTCAGCTGCATAATCGAGTCCAACTCTTTGCGACACTATGGAGCACATCACACCAGGTCCTCCTGTCTTCTGTCATGCTCCGAAGTTCGTTTAATTTCATGTTCATTGCCTTGATAACACTGTCTAACCATCTCATCCTTTGCTGTTCCCTTCTTCTTTGATCTTCAATCTTTCCCAGCATCAGGGTCTTCTCCAGTGAGTGCTCCCTTCTCATTTGGTGGCCAAAGTATGGGAGAGTAAATAGCAAGGACTTTGCTTGTTGCAAAGCTTCAGCTTCAGCTTCAGTATCTGGCCTTCCAGGGGACAGTCAGGGTTGATTTCTTTTAGGATTGACTGATTTGATCTCCTTGCAGTTCAGGGACTGACTGAGAGAGAGATCTTGGAGTTGTAGTAGATAACTCAATGAAAATGTCTAGACAGTGTGTAAGTCCAATGAAGAAGGCCAACGCTATGCTGGGGTTTATTAGAAAGGGAATTGAAAACAAATCAGCCAGTATCATAATGCCCCTGTATAAATCATTGGTGCGACCTGATTTGGAATACTGTGTACAGTTCTGGTCGCCACACCTCAAAAAGGATATTATAGTATTGGAAAAAGTGCAGAGAAGGGCAACTAGACTGATAAAAGGGTTGGAACACTTTCCCTATGAAGAAAGGTTAAAACGCTTGGGGCTCTTTAGCTTGGAGAAACGACGGCTGAGGGGGTGACATGATCGAGGTTTATAAGATTATGCATGGGATAGAGCAGGTTGAGAAAGAAGTACTTTTCTCCCTTTCTCATAATACAAGAACTCGTGGGCACTCAATGAAATTGAGCAGATTAGAGCAGATAAATGGGTTAGAGCAGATAAACGGAAGTACTTCTTCACCCAAAGAGTGATTAACACATGGAATTCACTGCCATAGGAGATGGCAGCTACAAGCATGGACAGTTTCAAGAGGGAATTAGATAAACATATGGAGCAGAAGTCCATCAGTGGCTATTAGCCACAAGGTATAGATAGGAACTCTCAGTCTGGGGCAGGTGATGCACTCTATTCTTGGTGCTGGGGGGGGCAGCAGTGGGAGGGCTTATAGTGTCCTGACCCCACTGCTGGACTTCCTGATGGCGCCTGGTATTTTTGGCCACTGTGTGACAGAGTGTTGGACTAGATGGGCCATTGGCCTGATTAAACATTGGCTTCTCTTATGTTCTTATGTGATCCACACAATCAAAGGCTTTACCATAGTCAATGAAGCAGAAGTAGATCATTTTCTGGTACTCTCTTGCTTTCTCCATAATCCAGCAAATGTTGGCAATTTGATCTTTAGTTCCTCTTCAAAACCCGGCTTGTACTTCTGGCAGTTGTCTATCCACATACTGCTGAAGCCTAGCTTGTAGGATCTTTAGCATGACCTTGCTAGCGTGTGAAATGAGTGCAATTGTGTGATAGTTTGAACATTCCTTGGCATTGCCTTTCTTTGGGATTGGAATGTAAACTGACCTTTTCCAATTCTGTGGCCACTGTTATGTTTTCCAAATTTGCTGGCAAATTGAATGCAGCACTTTAACAGCATCGTCTTTTAAGACTTTGAATAGCTCAGCTGGGATACCATCACCTCGACTAGCTTTGTTGTTAGTAATGCTTTCTAAGGCCCATTTGACTTTGCATTCCAGGATGTCTGACTCAGCATCAATGATTACACCGTTGTGGTTGTCAAGGACATTGAGGTCCTTCTTGTATAGCTCTTCTGTGTATTCTTATCATCTCTTCCTAATCTCTTCTGCTTCTGTTAGATTCCTACCATTTTTGTCCTTTATTATGGCCAGCTTCGCATGGAATGATCCCTTGATTTCTCCAATTTTCTTGAAGAGATCTCTAGTCCTTCCCAATCTATTGTTTTCCTCTTTTACTTTGCATTGTTCATTCAGGATAGCCTCCTCATCTCTCTTTGCTGTTCTCTGGAAATCTGCATTGAGTTGGGTAAATCTTTCCTTTTGACCTTTGCCTTTCACTTTCCTTCTTTCCTCTACTATTTGTAAAGCCTCATCAGACAGTCACTTTGCTTTCTTGCATGTCTTTTTCTTTGGGATGGTGGTGATTACTGCCTCCTGTACAATGTCACGAACCTCTGTCCATAGTTCTTCAGGCACTCTATCAAATCTAGCCCATTAAACCTATTCTTCACCTCCACTGTATATTCATAAGGGATGTGATCTAGGTCAAATCTGAATGGCCTAGTGGTTTCCCCAACTTTCTTCAGTTTAAGTCCGAATTTTGCAATGAGTAGCTCATGATCTGATCTACAGTCAGCTCCATGTCTTGTTTTTACTGACTGGACAGAGCTTCTCCATCTTTGACTGTAAATGATAGAATCAATCTGATTTCGGTGTTGACCATCTGGTGATGTCCATGTGTGTAGTCGCCTCTTAGGTTGTTGGAAGAGACTGTTCGCTATGACCAGCATGTTCTCTTGACAAAACTCTGTTAGGCTTTGCCCTGCTTCATTTTGTTCTCCAAGGCCAAACTTGTCTGTTATTCCAGTTACCTTTTGACTTCTTACTTTAGCATTCCAGTCCCCTATGATGAGGAGGACATCTTTTTTTGGTGTTAGTTCTAGGAGGTGTTGTAGGTCTTCATAGAACTGGTCCACTTCAGCCTCTTCTGCATCAGTGGTTGGGGCATAGACTTGAATTACTGTGATGTTGAATAGTTTGCCTTTTAAAACCTTCAACCGATGGTACTTAACTCCAGCATGTCTAAACAAAATAAATCCCAAAATTAACAAACTGTGTTGGAAAAATTGCAGTCACACAGGCGATTTTCTATACTGCTGGTGGTCTTGCCCATTTATACAACAATTCTGAACTCAAATTCTACAACACATTTACATTATAACAGGATACAACTTACCTGCTTTAACTGAGACTGTTTTGCTGGACTCATATCCAAAATCCTGTAAAGGGAATACTTCAATTTCTTTAATATCTATGCTGCTTGCAATAGCTAAAATAACTCTTGCTCAGAAATGGAAGGAAAAAACCATTCCCACCTTGTCTTGTTGGCAAAATAAACTCTGGGAACACTTTATTTATGGAAAAATAACAAGCAAACAATCAAACTGAAATACTAACAATTACCAGAAATTGTTTCAAGCAATCTGGTTTCCTGTGGTCAATTACCTTGCAGAGGGAGGAATTATCCCTAAAAACAAGCAATACCAAAAGTTACTTTATTTTTGAGTTGCAACAACAGTTCTTTAAAATTTAAGAAATAATAGGAAATAAGCCACCGTATCTGTCAGAATAATTTTTTCAGAGTTATGCTACCTTATTTTATGTAATCTTTATGTGTTTTCTTGTTACTGTATTGTACTGAAATAATAATTTTTTAAAAATTGAATGGTTTACCTTGGATTCAGACTGAGATCATTCTGTCATTTTTGAGATTCTGTCCCATTACTGCCTTTCGCACTCTCTTGTTGACTGTAAAGGCCTCACCAAAATCTATGGGATTTTTGGCCACAGTAGTAGATACAATGGTCTTCTGAGTTAAATTTGCCCATTACTGTCCACTGTAGTTCACTGATTCCCAAGATGTCGATGTTCATTCTTGCCATCTCATTTTTGACCACGTCAAGCTTACCTTGATTCATAGATCTTACATTCCAGGTTCCTATGCAGTATTGTTCTTTGCAGTATTCGACTTCCCTTTCTCCATCAGATGCATCCACATCTGAGCATCCTTTCGGCTTTGGCCCAGCTGCTTCACTCTTTCTGGGGTTACTTGTACTTGCCCTCTGCTCTTCCCCAGTTGTATATTGGACACCTTCTGACCTGAGGGGCTCATCTTCCAGCATCATATCTTTTAGCCTTTTGTTACTGTCCATGGGGTTTTCTTGGCAAAGATACTGGAGTGGGTTGCCATTTCCTTCTCCAGTGGATCACACTTGGTCTGAGTTCTCTGCTATGGTCTGTCCATCTTCTGTGGCCCTCCACGGCATAGCCCACAGCCTCATTGAACCATGCAAGCCCTTTCGCCACATCAAGGCAGTGATCCATGAGGGAGCCATAATTAGGTAATATTAAAATACAAAACTCTGAAGGCTGAAAAATGAGTCTGGCTCCAATTTTTTTGGGCTGGGTGCTGGGGCCAAAAACTCTGTCAAGATCAGTGGTTTATATATATATATAAAAAATCTCCTTATAAATAATTATCTTTTGGTTTCGCAAGATTCCATGCACTCCCATTGGCTGTAAAATGCCCTCCCTCAGCCATTGGCCCATCAGTCGCCACTCAAGAGTACTCGCGTGCCATTGGCCGGGTGCTGGGTCTGCTCCTCATCCCCACCCACTCCCCCTGGCAGACAGCTCTCTCTTCTGAGGAAGACAGTTCTCTTGACTCCTGTGAGGGACTGTTCCCTCAGTGGCTGTTGGAAGGCAGTCAAGCTTGGTTCTGTGAGTAAAAAAACAAAGGACTTCCAGCATAACCCCCTCCCCCGCCCATAACCCCCTCCCCAACGGCCACTTTCCTGTCAGAATAAACGGAAAAGGGCTCTTTCTCCTGCTTAGCTTCAGCATGGCTGGCTGGCTAACGAGGTGGGCCAGCGACCATCAGACCATTTTCTTCAACTCCCCGCTGTGCAGCTGACTTTCCCCTAGGGCTGCCAATCTCCAGGTGGGACCTGGAGACCACCCACTGTTACAGTTGACCTCCAGATGACAGAGATCAGTTCCCCGGGAGAAAATGGTTGCTTTGGAGGGTAGACTCTATGGCATTATACCCTGCTGAGTCCTTCCACCCCCCCCCAAATGCTGCCCTCCACAGGATCCACCCCCCAAATCTCCAGGTATTTTCCAATCAAAGTTGGCACCTGTACTTTCTCCTCTGTCAGTAAAAGGCCCTTTCCGCACCTATGTTGGCCTTTGGGAGAAAACTCATTGGGCCCAGTCCTGATCAGGTTGCCAACTCCAGGTGGGCAATTCCTGGAGATTTGAGGGATGGAGCCTGGAGAGGGTGAGGTTTGAGGAGGGGTGGCACCTCAGACAGGTATGATGCCATAGACTCCACCCTCCAATCCAGCCATTCCCTGATTGGGAACCATTGTTTCCAATCTCCAGGTGGGGGCTGGAGATCACTCAAAATTACAACTGCTCTCTAGGAGGGATGGGGGAGGAGATGGAAAACTAAAGGTAGGTTGATGGTTGGCTGGGAGGGTTGTCAACTCCAGGTTGGGAAATTCCTGGAGATTGGAGGGGTCAAATCTGGAGATGGTGAGTGTTGAGGAGGGGTGGGACCTCAGACAGGTACAATGCCATAGACTCCACCCTCCAAACCAGCCACTCCCTCCTGGGGAACCACTGTTACCAATCTTGGGGGTGGGCTGGAGATCACTCAAAATTACTACTGCTCTTCAGGTAGCAAAGATCAGTTCCTCTGGAGAAAATGGTGGACTCTGTCATTATACCCTGCTGAGATTGCCACAGCAAATTGTCACTGAGTGCCCAAAGCCGGGGCACTCTCTCAGAGCCTCTTTCTAGAGCCCGTTGTATTTATTTCCACAACGGGCCTTATTCCTAGTATATATATAACACAAAACACTTCTTCAGACAGTTTATTATGGGATTCCCTGTTGATGGCCACAACAGGGTTTTAGACACATTCATGGAGGATATTAGTCAGGTTGACTAACTGGAACCTCCAGAGGCAATATGCCTCTGAATATCAGATACAGTGACCATCCAGTAGAGGAGGGCTATTAGTTCTATGCTGTGCTGAGAGAGGATGTGTGTGCCTGCCTGTCTAAGGAGAGACTATTGTTTCATTAATGGCACAGTTGTTTCAATATGCTCTGCTCCTCTCCTCCATCTCCTGGGAATATAAAGGAAGCTGCCTTCTAGAAGGACAGAAGGAAGTGAGTACTTGTCTGAGGAAAGACTGTTTCATCAAGGGCACAGAGTAGTTATGCTACCTGCTCTGCCAGTTTGTTAAGGGCGAGCAGTAATTATGAAATTTGATCATCTTTTTGTGTGTTTTGTACATTGTAAGCTGTTTGGGTCCACACTGCATGGAGGGAAGTGGATTAAAAGTG
The DNA here is from genome assembly GCA_029375565.1 of Gekko gecko. Classification (NCBI taxonomy): domain Eukaryota; kingdom Metazoa; phylum Chordata; class Lepidosauria; order Squamata; family Gekkonidae; genus Gekko; species Gekko gecko. The sequence goes on along the minus strand of JAPDNY010000007.1, from coordinate 40,636,684 downwards.
TCCTAAATAAATATTTTTTTTTTCTTGGAGACATAGAGTTCATCTATGTTGGAACAGGATTCTGCACTAGATGGTTCTCAAGTCTAATGCGATAAGCTTGCTGTTGCATTCTTAAAAATTACTTCAAGTTGCATCTTCAAAATAAGCAATAAAAAGACTTTAAGAAAATCCCAGAAAGTTTATAAGTGCTCTGACCTGGATAGCCTGATCTCGTCAGATCTCGGAAACTAAGCAGGGTTGACCATGGCTAGTATTTGGGTGGATGACCTTCAAGGAATGCTAGGGTCATGCCGTGGAAGCAGGCAGTGGCAAACCACCTCTGAATATCTCTTGGCTTGAAAACCCTATGGAGTCATCATAAGTTAGCTGCAACTTAACAGTACTTTCCACCACCATTTTTGTTTGGGTAAATTTAGATTTATTAAGTAGCCCATCCTCATAGCTACCATCCATTGAACAAAAATAGTTTTGCAACCCATGTTCAAAAGGAGCTGTGTGAAAGACACCTCACCACAGTTCAAACTTTCTAGTTCTTTTTTACATCTGAATGCTGTTGTTACCATTGATTCTTCTCTGAAAGGTTTTCAGCAATAATTTTGAAAGAATAGAGAGCTTGTTGTTTACAGAGGAATACATACATTTGTCAAAAACTCTTCCAAAGACCCACCCATTCCTGAAACTGTGCTGGAATATAAGTCATTTAAATCCTCTTATTATTCTACTTTTGAGATAGCCCAGAACGATACCTGGTCAGTGATATTTAATTATTAAAAGGTCTCAAACAATACTGATTTCTCAGATACAAATAAGAACATAAGAAGAGTCCTCCTGGATCAGACCAATGGTCCATCTAGTCCAGAATCCTATCTCACACAGTGGCCAATCAGTTCCTCTGGATGGCCAACAACAGGGCATAGAAGCTGAGGCCTTCCCCTGATGTTCTCTCCTGGCTCTGGAATTCAGAGGCTTAGCGAGGAGGTTCCCCGCAGTCACCATGTCTGATAGCCATTGATAGACTTAACATCCATGAATCTATCTAATCCCCTTTTAAAGCTGTTTATTCCTGTGGCCATTACTACTACTTCTGGCAGCAAATTCCTCATTTTAATCACTCTCTGTGTAAAGTATATTTCCTTTTGTCTCAGCAAGTTCAGACCCCATTAATCTATATTTGAAGTTGCATTTTTTTGTCCCAGTGTGCATCACCTTACACTTACCCACACTAAACTTCATTAGCCACATTATCACCCACTTACCCAGTTTGTGGATGTCCTCTTGGAGCTCTTAACAGTCAGCCTTGGATTTCACCATCCTGAATAATTTGGTGTCTTCTGCAAACTTGGCCACTACGCTGTTCACCCCTACCGATCCTTATGGGACCCCACTGCTTAATTCCCTTCATTGTGAGAACTATCCATTGATTCCTACTCTTTGCTTCCTGTCATTTAACCAATTATTAATCCAGAAGAGAATCAGTCCTCTTATCCCATGTTGACTGCTAAATTTACTCAGGAGTCTTTGGTGAGGCACCTTGTTAAAAGCCTTTTGAAAGTCCAGGTATGTAACGTCTTCCGGGTCACCATTGTTTGTTAGTGGAACAGACTGCCTCGGGAGGTGGTGAATGCTTCTTCACTGGACGTTTTCAAGCGGAGGCTGAACGGCCATCTTTTGGGTATGTTGTAGGGCTATCTTTCGGCTATGCAGGGGGTTGGACTAGATGACCTACAAGGTCCCTTCCAACTCTAATTTTCTATGATTCTATTATTCTACTTCCCTTTGCAGAAGCCATGCTGATTTCCCCATAGCAGGTTTTGTCCCTCTATGTGCCTAACAATTTTATCTTTGATTACAGTTTCTACTAATTTGCCTGGGACACACATTAGGCTGACTGACCTATAATTTCCTGGTTCCCCTCTGGATCCTTTTTTTAAAATTGGTGTCACATTGGCTACTCTCCAGTCTTCTAGTACAGTGGCTGTGTTTAGTGATAGGTTACATAAACAGGTTAGTAGATCAACAATCTCACATCTGAGTTCTTTAGGAACTCTCGGGTGTATGTCGTCAGAACCTGGAGACTTATCATTTTTAAATTTCTCCAGTAGGTCTAGAATTTCATTTCTGGTCACTGCAATTTGCCTCAATTCTTCAGACTCCCTTACTGAAAATAGGGGTTGTGGCATGGATAGGTGCCCCAGACTTTCCTCAATGAACACAGAATTTAAAAAGTCATTGAGCTTCTCTCCCCATCTTTCTTTTGCAATTCCTTTATTCCTTTGTCATCCAAAGGCCCCTCTGTTTCTCCAGCTGGTTTCCTGTTCCAGATATATATTTTTTAAAAAGTTTATAGTTTGTCTTGATGCTTTTAGTAGCCTGCTCCTCAGAAATTCTTTTTGCATGCCTAATTATTACTTACATTCCTTTTGCCAGAGCCTGTGGTCCTTACTGTTCCATTCATTGTGGCAGAACATGCACTTTTAAAAAGAAATCTCTTTACATTTTATAACTTCCTAGACTTGCATTGTTAACCACGCAGGCCTTCTTTTGGACTTGGCAGTGCCTTTCCTAACCTGTGGCCTGCATTCTATTTGGGCTTCCATTAGTGTGGTTCCAAATAGCTTCCAAGCATCCTCTAGGGATTTTACTCTCTTGTGTTTCTCCTTCAACTTCCTTTTTACTATCCCCCTCATTTTTGTAAAGTTTCCTCTTTTGAAATGAAATATGACAGTTTGAGACTTTAGGGGTAAATTTCCATTGACCTGAATGCCAAACTTTACAGCATTGTGGTCAATGTCCCCAATTGTTGTAACAACCTCTACATCTCTCACCAGGTCTTGAGACCTGCTCAGAACCAAGTCCAAGAACATTACCCCTCTGGTTGGCTCTCTGACCAACTGTTACAGTGCGCAGTCTTGTATGATGTTTAGGAAGCCAGACGAGATTACGACTTAAGAAAGAAAAAACTTAGATAAACTTTAACTGTTTCTCTTACATTTTACATACTTGGACACTTCTCTCTTAGCTAGAAGTAATTCTTGTTTTTTGTTCTTTTGAAGAAATTAACTAATTACTTCTTTTCAATGTAACCAAACGATTTTAAGTAAAAAGAGTTTCTTATAAGCATTTGTATAAACTATTGACCATTGCCACTTGGGTTTTTAGTGGTTTTCTTTTCTTTCTCCCTTAGATCCCCTCCCTTATGATTTTCATGTAGTTTTTAAAATAAAAGCAATTTTTTAAAAAAGGAATCTCATATCTACAGCATGACTTCAGCACAAGTTTACCCAGTGAATGTGAGGGTAGTTAAAGTCTCCCAGTATAATAACATTATCTGCTTTAGTCACCTCCCCTATTTCCTTCTCCATCTCAAGATCAGTCTCAAGGGTTTGATCAGGTGGGCAATAGCACCCCCCCACACACTTTTAAGTAATCCTTAGGGCCCAGAATTTCCACCCATATCGCTCATGTTGGGAAGTTAATTCCCCTGATGTTTTCTAACTTATTTGATTCTATGCCCTTTTTGATGTACAACACATCACCCCCACTAACTCATCCCTCCCTGTCCTGCCTATAGAGCTTATACCCAGGAATGACGGTATCCCATAGATTTTCTCCATTCCACCAAGTTTCTGAGATACCTACCATATCTAAATTGTCATTGAACACCATGCATTCCAGCTTCCTCATCTTGGCTCAGAGACTTCTAGGATTGGCAAATAGACAGCTGTAATGTGTTTCCCTCTTTAGTAACCCTCGCCTCCCTCAGCCCCTTAGTCGCCATACATGCCCCCCCAGTGACCATCGTGCTCTCACTCCCAAGTTCTATTATGCTACTCTCAATATTACCCTGCTTACACAATCATCCCTTTGACTGATTTGTCCTGAACTGAAGGCTCCCCAGCTCCTGTCAGCTTTCCCCGATTTTACCATTTTTGATAGAATGGTTTGAATTGATTGTTGTTATTCCTAGCCTGCCTGAAGGGTTCTGGAGAACTTGAAAGCTTGCACACAGTTTTGTGTTGTTTTGGCTGTTCCTACTAAAAGGTATTGCATGCTTTTGTTTTTGCACTGAGAAGCATGTTGTCTTGGAGAAGGGTCAGCATCTTCCTGCTCTCAGCAAAGCAAGAGTCTTTGCAGGGGTGGGCTCTTGTTGAATCAGCTGGGAGGGCAGGTAATAAAACATGGATTGATGTAAGACAACCAGACCAGGCTACCTGACTGATGGATAATTTTAGCTGCTCTGTAGTTTATTTTCTGAAGGCGTTTTGGACAGGTAGGTGGGATGGAGAGATACAGGTAACCAAGTTAGACAGACCAATGAATGGGTAGCAGTCTTGCAGTGTATGCTTGAGTGAAGCAGGAACAAGGAGTATTGTGATCAGGAGAACACAAGAGACCCTTTGTTATATAGATAAGCTGCGCTGGAAGAAATGGAAATGCTTTATCAAAGGATACGGTACAGGGAAGCGGCATCCATGCAGGTTGTGTACTGAACCTTAGTCTTTATGTCATGCTTGCACAGTTGGCTCTTATATATTCATCATGTCATATTTGGAGCATTTATTTTAAATTTTCCTTGATAAGGACTATAGCAAAGAGATACAGCTCTTTTCTTTGTAATTGTAGGCAACTGTCATTGATCACAGTATGTGTAATGCCATGATTTATTTAGAGACCCTACAGGTAGCTTGTGGGTGGGGGAACAATAGATGAAGCAGCTTGTGGCAACTCTGCTTTGCTAGTTCCCTGTACATTTATTTGTTTCCCTCTGAGAAAGTTTGTAAGCAAAGTGTCTTTAGCAAAAAATACACAAAGCTTTACAATGGTGTCTGTAATATGACTCACTTCCTTTCTATTCATGGCACGCTTCCCTTCACCCCCACCCCCCTGCCCGTCCCCAGTATGCCAGGGATTTTACAGAGCAAATAACATGTGAGATCTGGCAACAAATCTTTTTTAAAATTTCATTCTGAGTATCATATTGCAGAATTAAAAATAGTTTTATGGCTTTCTACAAAAGGCAAAGAGGATTAACTACTGAGTTGTGATACCTTATGGAATCCATGCTGTTCAATCAGTGTAAGGAGCCAAGGAATTGAATCAGGGTGTCTCAGCCAGTTTGGTGTAGTGGCTAAGAGTGGTGGACTCTAATCTGGAGAACGGGGTTTGATTCTCCACTCCACCACATGCAGCCAGCTGGGTGTCCTTGGGTCAGTCACAGTTCTCTCAGAGCTGTTCTCTCAAGAGCAGTTCTCTTAGAGCCCTCTCAGCCCCACCTACCTCACAGGGTGTGTGTTGTGGGGAGGGGAAGGGAAAGGAGATTTTAAGCTGCTCTGAGACTCCAAGTGAATATGGTTCCCAAGTGGGTGGGGTATAAATCCAACTCTCTTTCTCCTCCTCCTGTATGAATCTGTCCACAGTTTTGGAAACTAGACTTGGACAGAATACCCACTGGTGGGGGCATATTGATGTTTTAGACTGGTCGTTGATGTTATAAAACATCTGTTTTAATTCTTTGCTATATTATGTTCTTTTTATATTATTGTTCCCAGGCTTAGGTTATGAGTTGCTCATGAGAAAGGTGGGTATAAAAATATTTTAATTAAATAGTTATAATAGCAGAGTTTATCCAATGATCCACAGATCTTGCAGAACAGTCTCTCCTACTTCCTTCTCCCATTTACTGAGCCCCCTGAAACCTTGTTCCTGACCTTAACGGACCTTCATGATCAGCATAACTGGCAGAATGGGAGTCTGCTGTGGAAGGAAGCGTCATCGTAAGTGTCCCCCTCTTCCAAAGACTTACATTCCCTTAGTCTCTGGAACTGCATGGTTGGACACATGGCACTATTTGCAAAACTGTGTGAGCTGGAAGAGTTAAATTTCCTCTGTCCTCCCAGTGCTGCTTTGATCTGAATCAGGGCCCTGCATGGTTGCAATTGATCTTCAAAACCTACTGGGAAGATACAGTCATGTCTCTTCCAGCATCTTGCCTGTTTTGACCTTCAGCTACAACTTTAGAAAGTGTTGCTTGTGAGGAACAGTCTGCTGCAAATGGATCACTGTGGCTTTATGTTGTTCCCAATGTTAGCAGCCAGCTTCTGACAGCAATAGGCAAAACCCCTTCCGTAGGCATTGACTGGGTCTAAAGCAAAGCTCGTTCTGCCCATACCTTGATCAGTGTAAGTAAAAGAGAGGTGTGAACTAGCATGGAGGGAGGGGTACAGCTACCACTAGTGCTAAAATAGCTTTCATACCTTACCATATAATATTTCACAGAGAATTTTGATCTTATTACTTGTGACTAACCAATATGCTTGAAAGAAGTTGGAAAGAGTATACTTGAAGTAGCAAGGTGCTATAGTTAATCAAATACCAAGTTATCGTGTTTCACAAAAGATCACTCCTTGCTAACAGATTGACATTTTATGCCTGTTCTGTCACTTAAACAAATGTTTCAATTATCTTGAATGGATTATTTGCACTGCCCTTTTATGTAAGATAGTTTTATTGGAAAGGTATCATAGGTAGATGGCAACTCAGGGGAGAACCTTCCCAGTCATGGGATAGAAACTCTGGAACTGTCTCCCCAGAGAGACTCTCCTGTCCCCTTCTGTTGCTATATTCCACCAGTGGGTAAAGACTTTTTAAAAATCTGGCATTCCCTCAGTGATCCCCCTTTCCTGCCGTTTTTAATGGTTGTTTTTATGTATGTGCATTTTATTGTATTGCATGCATATTTTAACAGTTGTAATTGTTTTAGTGATGTCTTCTAGTTTGCTTTTAATGGTTTTAAGTGTGTGTTTTATTATGTATGTTTTTAATCTGATGTAAAGTTCAAAGAAGGGAAGATTGAGATCTCTGGGCAAGTTACAACATATTGAATAACCTCTTCACAGAGTTCTCAATTCAGCTTAAAATTCCTTTCCAAAACATAGAAATGTAGTCTAATCCATTATGTAGGATCCTAAACAACTGGAAATTTCTCAATTGCATTATATCTAAAAGTATATATATACACACACACGCATGCACACACACAGAATTTAGGCATGCAAATTACTTGGGGAGTATACATAGATACCTAGGTTTTCAGTACATTAAAAAATGTTTCTGGATACTTCTTAATCCACCAAGTCAATAGTCTAAAGTATCCAAACTTGTCAAGTAGCAGTTTCTTTATGCTTGCCCAAGCCTAAAATCTCTAGGATTTTCCTCAGCACAGCTTTCAAACAGCAACATTAATATCAAAAGCAAAGAAAGTTACTGAGGGAATTAATGTTCTTTCTTGCTTTCTTTTACTGCCTGTAAAGCAACAGTATAAAAAATTTCATGGCCTTGTTCCAGAGATTCTTGTGTTTACCTCTGGGATGTGCGTATATGCAGCTGAATAAGAGAACATTTCCTGTGGACTCACTTGTCCAGTGCAGTGCAGAATTGCCAGGGATTTGGGGGGAGGGATCAGATTCAGTTCTTATCACTTCTTAAAAACTTGATTTAGATTCTTCAAAATTGGCATTAAAGGTAGTTTTATTCTGAAACTAACACAATAGTTGTTTCAATGGAAAGAAACCTGTACGAGACAGCATGGAAATCTCATAAGAAGTAAGTTACCATACAGGGTGGCAGGCCTGTAGCCAGGATTTCTTTTATCGGGGGGTCTTTAAATAATTCAGGGGGCACTGAAATTAAAATAAAAAGGATTCAAATCAGGGCCTTCCAAAAAGTTGACTTCCAGCCCCGACTGAGTCCTGATGTGCTGCGGGAGGATGGAATGAATTTTGAAGATCCCTTCCCCCCACCTCCCCCTTCCCTTGCCCCCACCACTCATGTTGTTGTTGTTCAGTCGCACAGTCGAGTCCGACTCTTCGCGACCCCATGGACCAGATTACGCCAGGCCCTCCTGTCTTCCGCTGTCCGCTGAAGTTTGCTCAATTTCATGTTCGTTGCATCGATGACACTGTCTAACCATCTCATTCTTTGCCGTCCCCTTCTTCTTTGACCTTCAATCTTTCCCAGCATCAGGGTCTTCTCCAGTGAATGCTCCCTTCTCATTTGGTGGCCAAAGTATTTGAGCTTCAGCTTCAGGATCTGGCCTTCCAGGGAACAGTCAGGGTTGATTTCTTTTAGGATTGACTGATTTGATCTCCTTGCAGTCCAAGGGACTCTCAAGAGTCTTCTCCAGCACCATAGTTCAAAAGAATCTATTCTTCGGCGCTCGGCCTTCCTTATAGTCCAACTCTCACAGCCATACATTACTACGGGGAATACCATTGCTTTGACCATGCGGACTTTTGTTGGCAAGGTGATGTCTCTGCTTTTTATCATGCTGTTTAGGTTTGCCATCGCTTTCCTCCCAAGGAGCAGGCGTCTTTTAATTTCATGGCTGCAGTCACCATCTGCAGTGATCTGGGATCCTAGGAACGTGAAGTCTGTCACTACTTCTACGACTTCCCCTTCTATTTGCCAAGGAGTGATGGGGCCAGATGCCATGATCTTAGTTTTTTTGATGTTGAGCTTCAAGCCCACTTTTGCACTCTCCTCTTTCATCCTGAGCAAGAGGCTCTTTAGATCCTCTTCACTTTCTGCCATCAGAGTGGTATCGTCTGCATATCTGAGGTTATTGATCTTTTCCCCAGCAATCTTAACTCCAGCTTGTGATTCATCCAGGCCAGCATTTCGCATGATGTACTCTGCATATAAATTAAATAAGCAAGGTGACAATATACATCCTTGTCATACTCCTTTTCCTATGCTAAACCAATCAGTTGTTCCATATCCGGTTCTAACTGTTGCTTCTTGACCCTTATACAGGTTTCTCAGGAGACATATGAGGTGGTCTGGTACTCCCATCTCTTTAAGAACCTGCCATAATTTATTGTGATCCACACAATCAAAGGCTTTAGCATAGTCAATGAAGCAGAAGTAGATGTTTTTCTGGTATTCTCTTGCTTTCTCCATAATCCAGCGAATGTTGGCAATTTGATCTCTAGTTCCTCTACCTCTTCGAAACCCAGCTTGTACTTCTGGCAGTTCTCTATCCACGTACTGTTGGAGCCTAGCTTGTAGGATTTTGAGCATGACCTTGCTAGCTTGCTTCCACCACTCATACCCAGGCCCAAAGCATGACTTGTCATCCTGGAGGCCTGAGACAAAGGAGTGCACCTGCCTGGTCTGCAGGCCCCACCACGCCCACTTACCATCCCTTCCTGACCATCAGCACCCAGGTAGATAGGCAGGCAGGGGTGCTTGCTCTGCCCGGCATGGGAAGGACCAGTTGGGGCTGGAGATGGTGAGGCAGCCACCAGGAATGGCCCAGCTGGGGGTAGAGCCAGCTCACCTCCTAGGCAAACTAGGCATTCGCCTAGAGCGTGGGCCCTGGATTGGGGCGGCAAACTGCCACCCTCACTCCTGCAGGGGCGGAGGAGCGGGTCCCGCCACAGGCTTGGCGGGTCCCAGCCGAAGGGACTTGGCACCAGCAGGCACAGCAGTAGCAGCGAGACACACGGCCCGTGGTGCTCACCCGCCCGGCCCGGCCATCAGTGCTGCTCCTGCCACCGCTGCTTTGGGGGGGCACCGAGGAGAGGTGGTGGTCACTGGGGAGGGGAGGGTCTTCCTGGCCTCATGCTCCTCCCGGCCTCATGCTCCTCCCAGCCTCATGCTCCTCCTCGCTCTTCTCCAGCTACTCATGGGCAGGGGGCGGCCGAGACGGGGCGGGCGGCGGCGGAGCAGGATCAGCGGCAGCGGCAGCACCAACAGTGGGGCCAGCCCACTGGGCAGGAGCCACACAGCCACCTGCCCACCACCCAGCAGCACCACCACCACCAGCACCAGCACCACCACCACCACCACCACCACCTTGATGGCATCACTTCCTCGGCTGGGAGGGGGGCAGGAAGCAGCAGCAGCAGGAGGATGAAGAGAGGCCGGCCCTGATGGCAGAGACGACCCGCACCCACCTGCCCCGGTGAGCCACTCACCATGCCCCTTCCGGCCCCCAGCCGAAGGGACTCGGCACTGCCGCTGCCAGCAGGAGCCGTCGGAGGAGGCTGCATGGTGGTGCCAGCAGTGGTGGTGCCAGTGTCAGGGTCATGCGGCGTGGAGGTGGAGCTGTGGCTCTGGGTGCACCTTCCTTCCCCCCTTTGGTGGTGGCGGCGGCGGCGGCAGTGGGGAGAGGAGGCGGTGGCAGTGGTGGTCTCCAGGTGTGCAGGCCCCACTGGGAGGTTGGCATCTGCGCCTTGCCTAGGGCACAGAAACACCTGGAACCAGCCCTGGCTGGGGGTGGAGCAGAGCGCCACGGAGTGAGGCAAGGCAAGGGAGTAGGGCCACCCTGGGCTGCTGGGCACTCTGCCCACTGGCCAGCCAGCCAGCACATCTCATCCAGGGCCCACCTGGTTGCCTGCTTGCCTGTCCAGGGTAGTAAGTTGGGGGGCCCTGATGGAAAGACGGGGTGGGCCCTGAAATGATCTAATGTAGCTAACGGGCCTGGAGGGTGGGGAGGTTGCCTTCACTTGCTGCATTCAGGATTGTGTGCAAGGTGGTTTTATTTCACAGGGCATTCAGTTTTTGGCAGATCTGGCTGTTTTTAAACCTGTGTAGTTTTTTGTCTTGTTGATGGACTGTTAAGTCATTTTTGTGGCTTCATTGGGTTTTTTAGCCACCTCATGGGGATAGATGGAATATAAATATTTTAAATAAATCTGCTTGTGATTTAAATGTGGGAAGCAAAATGAACATGTAAAACAGATTTCAGTTCTCATGCTGCTTCTCCCCCAGTCACATACTTGAAGTGGGTGTTACTTTCTTCAGCTAGGTCACATGGCCTTCACCTCAGCTAGGGAAGAGCCACCAAATGACAGCTATTTTTCCCTATTTCTGCCCCCTCCCAGAATCTCTGAAAAAGCTGTCTTGAAATGTCTCTCTTGTTCTTGGTGGGTTTGGGAGGAGAACTGTGGGGGGTGTTAGTTCAGGATCTGGCCCTACCACGCAGAGTACTGGATTCCAGCATGTTGGCAACATTGCCTGGAGCTAAACCTTCCGGGGTAGGTCCTTTGTCCTTCTGGAGTGAGATATCCCATGAGCCTCCTGGTTTTCCCTCAGAATGGCCTCTGGCTCCTCCTGGTCATCGTCTGAGGAATATGCCCCTGAGTCCGGCCCAGGTCATGCTACATGATAATGATAGATTTTATGCAAATTGCATGTGGAGTAAGGTTTTGTGTCACCTCAGGATGGGGGTGACATTTTTTTGTATGTACAAAAATGAAAAGTATGGGAAGAAGGACCTAATGAGTGCAAGAGGGAGGGCTGAAACAATATATGGTCTCATAGTTAATAACTGTGAAAGGGTGCTTGACTTTTTGGCTAAGCAGAACTGGTTCTGCCAGTGGGCAATCACAGAAGACAATGTGTGAAAGGAAGGAAAGGACTTGCTTAGGGATGACATGAATTTGCATCTACAAGCTCTTCTTTGCAAACACTGATGTGAAGTATTCTACAGATAGTCTCAGAAGTCTTTTGGCAGGGACTTGCAAAACCATCAACTAACTAGCTGAATAACTTTTTAAATACAACTTTTGTGCTTTGTTCAGAGTTGACACATTAAAATACCAAAGGCCTGCAGCTGTATGGCCTTCATCCTTCAGCTTTCTCTGCCTGCAATAATGCCAAGTTATTTTTAACATGCGTTATGCAAATGCTGGTAGCTTGGACTTTAATTTACAAATGGGGAAAAAATCCCTTTGGTAAATACCACAATAGCTGTTCAATTGTACATTTTCATGATGCGGTTCTGACAAGCACATCAATTGCATTGTTTAGCTCTACCAGTCATGAAGAAGGCTGTGTCTGAAAGATTAATAAGCTGCTTATTTGTATTTTTTTTTTACAAAAAGCAGTGAACTGTGAACATTAAAAAAGTACTTCTAAGATCATTTGGGTATAATAATGTCAATTCCTGCAGGGGTTGTACTGCCGCCTATGAGCCTGTTTGTTGCTTTCCTTCAGGAATTGGGTCTGTCTGTCTAGTGAGATTTAAATGCTTCACTTCATGTGTGTCAGTGCTCCAACTTTTATTTCTCTGTAATAAACTGAATCCAATATTGGAGATTTATTTTACTCATCGTGACTGATTCCTGTCTGCCCCCTGTAGTTACTGTTTCTGTATATCTGAATCTAAATGAGGGTGGAATGGTGTAAAAATAAAATGGGTGGAAATAATATTTGTTTTGTCCCTTGGGTTGTTTTGCTGATATTTATAAGCATAGCTTTTCTCTTGATCTAAGGACTAAATTAGGTATGATGCTGTATTTTTTTTTAATTGGAATGTGAGATGCATTATTTGGCCTTAAGTAGTAGTAGCTTTGATCTGGATGGCCCAGGCTAGCCCCATCAAATCAGATCTTGGAAGCTAAGCAGGGACGACCTTGGTTAGTATTTGGATGGGAAACCACCAATGAAGTCCAGGGTCGCTATGCAGAGGCAGGCAATGGAAAACCACCTCTGAATGTCTCTTGCCACATGGGGTCACCAAAAGTTGACTGCAACTCCACCGCACCTTCCACTACCAGTAGTCGTGGAAGGCTTTAATATGGATAAGTGGCTCTGGCTCCAGGAAAGGTGAATTACCTCCCTCTGCCTCTGTACAGTTTCCTCAATCAAAGTGCCCCTTGGTTGCTTTAAGCCTTGATAGGGAGCAAAACCAGGAACAATAGGTATACCTTTCTTTTTTTGCTTGGCAGGAGTTGAAGTGGCCTATGGAGACATGGCACAGGGCAAAGAAGAGTTAATGTCTTCCTCTCTTGAACCACCTCTCTCTCACCACCACCACCCCACACTGCTTTTCTAGGACCAAATTTTTACTCTCAGGCCTCAGTCACAAAACTCAGCGTCAGTTTGGCTGTCAAGGTGCTAACTTTGACACACCTCTCTATTGTTTGTGTTCTACACTGTTTTGTTGTGGGTTTTTTTTAAAGCAGGAACAACTGTTACATATGCCTGCACTGAAGAGCCTTCCCAAAGAATGACTTTTTTTGCACAATAAATTCAAAGTCATTTACTGCACCTATGCTTGCATATCTTTGTTCTTGGTCTGAGGGACATTGCAGTTTGCCAGTATTCAAAATGCCACATTGTGCACCTGAGAAAATGTCAACCCCTGCCACATTCAGATTAATGTTTTGTAGTGATTGCTGCACCTATGGTTGCACAAATGACCTGAATTCCTGAATACTATGTAGGTTAAGTGGCAACACATAATACAACTTCTCATTATACCTATACCATTTTATGACTTTTTGCATGCCTAGATCAGCACTTTTTCCACACTTTGTTTTACTTTTATCTCTTAGAACACATTTCCTGTATGCATAAGCTTCATCCTCCAAAGTGCAATCTTAGTGGACACTCAATATATGCAATTGCACTCCGTCCCCACAGCTCCCGCCCCACAATGTACCAAAGATCAAGAGAAAGTGGGTGGGGTGATTGTGCCATAGCTCTGAGGTAGAGCAAGTGCTTGCCATGCGAAAGGTCCCCACAGCAGCCTCTCACATCTCATAAGGATTCCAGGTAGTTTGGTTTGCCTGAGACCTGGGGGAGCTGCTGTCAATCAGAGTAGACTGCACCTTTCTGCATGGACTAAGGATCTCATCCTGTACAATATCCCAAGCTCTGGGACTGCTGAATTTTCAGCTTCTGCTGCCAGATGAAATTAGCAAGGCATCCAGAAAACAGAGTGCACGAATGCAGCAGTTTAAATCAAATCTATCCAAAATGTGAGTTCAAAAAAACCGGAAGGAAATTTGCTCTCCCACTGAAAGAGATGGGGTGGAAAGACACCAAATTCCAGACCCATTGCCAGACCCATTGTGCGAAAACATGCAATCATGTGGCAAAGTACAAGATTTTGTGGGAGGCACAGATGAAGTAGAATGTCAAACTGATGGATTGTGGGGTTGTGACAGGGTGTGACAGGAGTATCCTCTTGCACGAGTAGCAGCAGCAGCAAAGCTGTTGCCGGTCTGCCTGCAATTGTTTTGAAAGTAATACTTTTGATGCTTTACATTCCCAAGCCATACAACTCCATCATCTACCCATACATTTATATATGTTTGTTTTATGGTATTGAACAGTTGGAGGGCTGCAGCTTTTTCTTCCTCCCACCCTCTCCAGCAATGCATTCCGTGAAAGTTTTGTTGAATTATTAAACAAATCATTTGCTGGAGTCAGAGGTATACTCTACTAGACTACTTATCTAGCCAGTTTCTAAAAGAAAAACCTATGGTAAGCTAGTCCCTCTCTTGCCTTCACAAGAAGGCAATTTACCCTCTGTTCAGTACAAATGAATGTTGCATTATTACCTTTGAAAAAGACTAATGGATGTATCAGGTAAGGTGAACACACAGTTGGAGGATTGACTGGTGCTGTAAAAGCCCAAAGTAAATCATCAACAGCAAATACCTTCTGCTTAAAGAAATGAAAGCAGAGCTCTGATTCCTAAGTAGAAGCATATTCCATTTAAACAAATGGGGTGCCTGACCAAGTGTAAAATTTAATGAATTTGTTGTATATAGTGTGTTTGCTGAGAGGTCAGGTTGGTTTTATGAAACCCACAGATTTTTCACATTTTTGCACCAAAGATAAGGTTCACATACAGTTTCCTTTATAGAAAATGAGTTCCTTGCAAGAATGTTTGTCCTGGTGAAGAATGTCTCTTACTTGCAAGGGTTTAGGTCAGACTATAACTTTGTGGTATTGCCAGAAATGAGAAAGAATATATATTTTTAATGCTGCAGCAATAAAGAGGCAGAGGAGATGTATGCCAGGCTTTGGAACTTTGGAGAGAAGTTCTCAGAACAAAAATGGTTTAGTAGCACCATTTCAACTACAGCACAGGCAACAAAGCTTAAAGCACGAAAATAGAGAACTGTAAAAAAAAAATCTAGCAGTGTGAAAAACCTCGCAGAACTTATCTGGTACTGAAAACAGTATGCAGGCATCCAACATGAGTTCCCTATGAATTTGCACATATTGGGGCACTGTTCTCTGGCAATTTCTCCTCTGCAGTCCTCATTGAAATGACTGAGATGTGGAGCTTGCATAGGAGAATTTGCCAATGGATTGTACCTTTAGGGCCAAACTACACATTACAAGGAATGTGGAGCTGCTAGAGAAAATGATAGCCTTGTCTGTTTCCGGTCATGGCAATTCACTGATCGGACGTGTCCCATCTAGCACAGATGAAAACACGGCAAGACACGGTATGCGGGAGGGTTCCTGGCTGGATCTGGACCTCCCCATAGTCCCTGTAGGAGACTCCCAGCTTGGGGAGCTGAAGAAAGCCTCTTCCAAGGCGACGGCCAAGGAATTAAGGCTCCCTTTCTTTCCCTAAAGGTCCTGCTACCGCGGAGCAGTAATGGCGCTTAGAATCAGCTACCGGAGGAAGCGGACACGATCGGGCATAAAAGAGCTTCCAAAGTAACTCAAAGAGTGGAAAATCGTGAGTCAAGCATCTACTTCTATAAACTTTAAACCCCTTGAGTGAAAAGAAGCAGCCTACAGATAAGCGCTGGGAGGGGGGAAGACTTGGGAATCCCCCCCCCACTGATTTAAAGTGGTCCCTGATCGATAAAGAAGAAAAAGCGAAACTAAGCACATGAGTTTATAAACGAAACTTGAAGGTGCAAAATAGTCTAAAGTGGCTGAAAATTGATGAACTTTTATTTTAAGATGGATAACTAACTTATTGTATAAACGATGGCAGGCAGAGGGAGGAGAGCACAGCTAGACAAAACAGGAAACAAACAACCGAAGACTCCCCCCCCAACCACAAGAAGCAACCATAGACTTCTCTAACATATTGGCAACAGCATTGCACCCTCTGCTGGAGCAGATGGATAAAAGAGCTGGTGATACTGAGAAAGCAATTTTAAAAATTGATAAAAAAGCTGAAAATATTAAATAGAAATTTGATAAAGCTGAAAAGGAAAGAACCTCAGATAAAACTCAAATACTGCAGCTACAAATGGAAAGATCTATATATGTTCTACACTTCCAGGGCATTCCTGAGCAGAAGGATGAAAATTTAAAAGAACTTTTAAGTGAAGTTTTAACACCCTTGACAGAATATAAGCAAGAAGAACTACAAAAAGACATGGACCTGGTGTATTGTACTTACTCAGATTTTATAAAGAAAAATAATTTGCCTGGTGAGATTTATGTGAAATTTGCAAAAAGATCTACAAGAGATACTGTTCAGAAGGCTACATCAGGAATGACTTTGAAAGTTAAGAATCAGGATGTAAAAATCTTAAAAGATATTCCATTCAAAATACGGAAGTGAAGGCGACAGTATAAAGACTTAACAAAGTTCCTACAAAACAACTGAACTACATATAGATGGATAGTCCCAGAAGGACTGGTTTTTAACTACAAGGATAAAAAGTTTAAGATTGACTCTGTTCCAAAAGCTGAAAAATTCCTGAACCAACATTTAAATTCAAAGAAAGATGGCAAAATATTGAGGATGAGAATGAAGAAGAGGAAGAGAGTGATCTCCAATGGGAAGACATGTCAAGCAGTGGGGTCAGTACTTCAGAGACTTTGGATTCAGAAAGAGGAGCGGCTGCTCCCAAACTACTTAACATTAAACTGAAATACAAGAAGAAAAAGCAAGCAAAATAAAAATCTGGAGAAATTAAAGACTATAATGCATCTTTGAATTAGCCTTATTTTTAAAATCTCAGTTTTTTAATGCTTCTGCCAATGAGTTTAATATTATAGTAGATATTATAGTAGGCTTGATATATGAATTTACTATTGTATTTTGATCATAGTCTTATTCTGTTTTCTTTTTTTCAATAGGTTTTCCACTTCCCCTCTCCTTTAGGTTTGTAGTTTAGAAAATCAATAAAAGTATTTTTTGAAGAGAGAAAATGATAGCCTCATGCCAAATCCAAACCTCCATACTAATGTAGTATAAAATACCTTGTGCCCTTACATTATGCCCTTATATTATGATGCAATGTGTCTTCCCATCCAAATCACTGTCTAATGCTTATGGATAACTGCTGGAATCTGCAAAGAGTAGGCACATGGGGCAACCATTGGCATGATGGCCATTACATCACTTATGGGGAAAGCTTGGAAATGACATCACTGTGCTCTAGGAATCACCAGAAATTCTATGGTAAAACCATAAAGTTACCAGTGATTCCTACAGAAGAGCAGAACACTTCCTGGTTTCCCCCAAAGGTGATGTAACACTGTTGCTCCAATGGTGAATTTTATTTTATTTTTCTCCTGCCAGCTGCTGAAGTAGCAGCAGGCAACAGGTGCTAGGGGCAGGAGATCTCCCGCCCCCAGCAAGTAAACGGCATCACTGCTTGTGGAACAAGAAAAATCGTGTCAAATGCTGCCAGTGCACCCATCATGAAAAAAACCACTTTGTTTTAATTTTATTTTGATTTTGTAAGTAATGTTTTTTAGGCTGCGTATTCTCACAATCTACATAATGTCAGGCTAAGGATAAATCATGCATTACAAAAATGAAAGGAGGACATCCCTCCAGCCTTGCTCCACCTCCCCTGGTACCCAGTTTGCTACCAGGCCCCACTGTTGTGCTCACCATGCTAGAGGCAACGCCCGGGCAACCACAGAGCGCCTCAGTAGCAGTACCTGGCCGGCCAAGTTCAGCAGTCAAGTTCAGTGGGCTCAAGCAACTGTTAGGTCCATCAGCAAGATTGCAAACAAGTCAATCCCACACTAGTTGCAGCCTTGCTGCAGGTTTGTACAGGGAATTTCCCAGCAGGTGATGCTGGGTCCAGAGTTGGGCTCATATTGCAAGCCAGGTCAGCTCCTCTCCTCTGCTCCTCTGCTTTACTGCTCCTCTACTCATTAAACTTTAAATACCTTCAGTTTGCTCACCAAGTTGCACCATTTAAATGCCTTCGGTTCGCTTGCTGAGTTGGCCCGCTGCGGTGGCGTGACTTGGCGAATGAACAGAAGACCATGTTCTCTTTAAATGCCTTCTAGCCATGCCCAGATAAAAGCAGAATAACATTGGCTGAATAATACATAATATATAAGCTGAATAATATCCAATATGTTCAACAGCATCGGCACTACGAAAGCCAGTGTGATGTAGCAATTAGAGCTTCAGAGTAGGGTCTGGGAAACCCAGGTTTAAATCCCCACCTTGCTGTGGAAGCTCACTGAGTGATTTTGGACCAGTCAAATACTTTCAGCCAGTTTGGTGTAGTGGTGAGGAGCATGGACTCTAATCTGGGAAAACTAGGTTTGATTCCCCACTCTTCCACATGCAGCTGCTAGAGTGACCTTGGGTCAGTCATAAGTTCTTTGACGCTTGGTGAGCCTAGTCCTCCTGGAGAAAAAGGCTGCTTTGGAGGGTGAATTTTATGACATTATACTCCTCTGAGGTCCCTCCCCTCCCCAAACCCCACCCTCCCCAGGCTTCAGTCTGTCCGTCCCCGTCTATAGGAATACCCTAACCTGGAATTGGCAACTTTATCTCCTTCCCACCCAACAGCCAATCTACATTTATCTGATTTCAGAGAAATCAGGTCCCCTGGAGAAAATGGCTGGTTTGGAGCCGGAGGGTGGACTCAGTGGCATAATACCCTGCTGAGGTTGCTTTCCTCCCCAAACCTCGCCCTGAGAGGGAACTGTTCTCTGTAGTTAGGAGAACAACAACACCTTTGTTGTGATTCCAGGAGATTTCTAGTCCCTACCTGGATGTTGGCAACCCTAGAAAGAGAAGGAAGCAGAAACGGGAGGAACTATGAGAGCTTCCAGGAAAGGGAAAGAAGAAATAGTGGGGAAGATGGAAATGAGATGCCTTCTGCAATTCCGTGGTTGTTTCTACTTTAGATAAATATTTTCTCAAGTCATGGTTTGTTTTCAGAATAATGGTTTTTCTCTAGGATATTATTTTTATTTGAAAACGCCAGGGAAATAACAGAACAAGAGGGCCAGTGACAAGTTATCAGTTGAGAATTAGAACCAGTTCAGGCAATACTGCCTTTCAGTTGGTTCATATTCACAAATAATTCCTTCTGAAAATGTTATACTTGCATATGCTGTATAATGCTGGGGATTTGGATTTCAGCACCTGTAAAAAGTGTTGCTGTGTTTTCCACTGGGATCCTTTCCCGGCATTGTATTGCTTATGTGACTAGGCTGCTTATGAGTTCTTTGCTCATGGGAGTTGGCAGAATGATCAACTAGCTATAAGTTTATGTGTGTGTATGTCAATGCTCCCTCTAAGCTGTGGAGTCTTGTGAGCAAAAATTCTACTCTGTGAGCTACTGGCATTAAAGTTGCGAGCGAGCGATTTGGCTACTGCATAGATTAGCTTGCTCTGGAGCCATCCTTCCTGAGCTAAGACAAAAATGTGTGAGCCAGAGGCTAAAAAACTTTGAGCTAGCTCACACTGACTCAGCTTAGAGGGAACACTGGCCAGGAGTCCCCAACCTTTTCAAGCCAGCGGGCACCTTTGGCATTCTGACACAGTGTGATCAGCACAGCCATGAAATGGCTGCCACAGGAGGTAGAGCCAGCCACAAAACGGCAGCTGTACCTTACTTCAGTCGCACAGTGAAAATCCTTGTGCTCTAGTGGCAGCTGCTGCCCAAGCAATGTTTTTAAACTCTGCACAGCCATCAAAAGCCTTGCCAGGCAACAGTCCCACCTGGCCCCACCCACCTCCTAAAAACACTTCATGGGCACCAGGAAAGGTGTTGGTGGGTGCCATGTTGGGGACCCCTGGTGTGTGTCATTTGAGTCATGTACACTTCCTATGTACAGGCAATTGAATTTTATCAACTTGCTGCATTGAAAATCACAGCCTTCAGCGGGTGCTTCAACACGTCTCTCTTGTAGCATTCTGTCTTGGACAGCTACTTTACACCATGTTGCATTTAAGTGATGAATACGCCTGCATAAAAAGACTCTGGAGAGCAAGTGCAGTGGCAACAAGCACTAGACAGAGCTGGTCTTCTGAGGAATTGACTGAAGAGTAATAGAAGGAAACACAGCAAAGTTTTTAATTGTAGTCAAGAAGGGCTGTTAGATTATAACTGATTGGTAAAGCTGTAAAGGCTGCAGTTAAATGATGGATGAGAGATGAGTTACATTATCCTTGGCACTAAAAAATGGATGTCTGATGTCAAGAATACAAATAAGACTTCTCACTGGAATTTGCCGCTTGAGAAACTAACATTATGATCTGCTAGATGGGTTTTTACTTATTAAATTGATACTCTGTCTACCAGGAGAGGATGGAACTGTTTTCTTGGAGTGCCCAGATAGTTGGCTTCAGCAGCCTTCTGGCTACCTCAGTCTGCCAGATAGAGCTATCGTCTGTCCCAAGGATCTGGCATATGTACCCAAACACATATGAGATACTACCATGAAGTTTGAAAGGAGGCTTATGCATTCAGTGGGAACTGCTGCAGCTTAGGCATCACTAAGACATCAGTCATATTGATTAAACATCAAATGGTTGCCAACAGTCTCAGTGTGGAGATGGGGTGAGGAAGCAAAAGGTTTCTAGTTAATTGCTCATCATGTGTAATAAGTAGATTCTGCTGTCCATTTTGGACTGTAGCTGTGTGTATATGCTGGGGGGAGTTGAATAGTAGAATGCTTCCTCCTATTTGAAAAAAATGTAGATACATGTAAACATAGATACCAGCGGTGTGTTAGTTTTGTATGTGCAAGATTTTTTTGTGTTGGAGAAATGGTACAGTTCCTCATTTACAGATTCAGGAGGTATAATCTAGAACCATGTGATGAATGGTTTGGCTGGAGATCCACTGAGTTTTCCTCCCATATTTGTTTAGACTAGTTAGATGCTGACTTGAGTCTGCACATGGGCAGTACTCCTTGCCACTGGAGCATCTCCTCCCTGCTGGAGGAGATGCACAGACTCAGCTTTGGCTGCTCTAAGTAAGTGGGCGTATCTAGGTATGGATGTGCACATTTTGTGAGCATCCCATTGAGTGTTCCCCAAGTGCTTTTAGAATGTTTGCACTCCCACCCCAAAATGAAGAACCAGACAAAATGTGTGGGTTAAGCTATGGTTTATTAATTACATTCTGAATGGCCCAGCTAATTAAATCCATTTCCCCCAACACCATTGTGCTGGTTCCCTAAGAGGCTGCCCCATTAGATTTACCAACATCTGGGTAACCCACCCTGGCTCAACAAGGTTACAGGCTACATATTTGCTTTTCCTCCTTTGCACCAAACTTGTGCAGAGAAGTGTTGCCTATCAACTCTGTCCCCCAGACCATGCATGCAAAGTTCAACTGCTGATGCACAGCACTGAGAGAGTGACTTCTCCCAGCCCTCTGGGATCGTGCAGCTGTCAGTGGCTGGTTTGTGTGCCTCCTTCTATCCGTGGATGTCTCAGAGTGCTAGCCATCTAATTAAAAGGCAAACATTTAAATCACACAAATTCTGCCAACCCCAATAAAGACCTCACCAACCCATCAGGATCAGGGTATAACCCAGCCCCACAATGATGGATGTGAAGTCAGTGAAAAAGCTCCATTTAACATGTCTGTGCCTCCTTTCCAGCCTGCTTAGTGTCTCCCAACGTGGCAAACATATTAAAAAGAGGGGACAAAACACAATTACAGAGTTGTGACACACCTTTTTCACTACCACCGTCTATAACCTCTCTCCCACAGGTTCAGGGTTACAGGTAGGTCAGGCAGTCACATGTCTATCCAGCCCGTCCCTCAAACACTGCACAGAGCTGTTGGGATCACACTGTTCTATTCACATTGTGCCACCATTTATTCATATCCTAAAATATCCTGAGAGCCAGTTTGGTGTAGTGGTTAAGTGCGCAGACTCTAATCTGGGAGAACTGGGTTTGATTCCCCACTCCTCCACTTGCAGCTGCTGGGTGACCTTGGGCAAGCCATAGTTCTGTCAGAGCTGTTCTCTCAAGGGCAGTTCTGGAAAGAGCTCTCGCAGCCCCACCTACCTCACAGAGTGTCTGTTGTGCGGAGGGGGAGGGAAAGGAGTTTGTAAGCCAGTCTGAGACTCTGAGTGAATGGCAGGGTATAAATCCAGTCTCCTCTTCTTCTTCCTCTTCATCACACAATGTCCCTGACACAATGACATCACCCAGAAGTGATGTCATCGCACCAGGGGCACTCTGGTATCTGGGAAAACACTATGGTTTTTTTCGGCCTCAAAACCATAGAATTTGCCCAAATACCAGAGCTTCCCATGAGTGACATCCCCAGTGCAATGACGTCACTTTTGGGTGTCATCATCGCATCAGGGATTTAGCACAGTGATGTCCCTGTTTGGTGGTGGGACTTCTCCCAGCGGCCAGCTGGCTGGTGGCGGACTGAAGCCCCAAAAATCGTGGATTTCCCCAGCACTGCCAGGGGAATGGCAACCCTACTTGTGTGTGTGTGGGTTTCTTTCCCTGAGACAACCGGGGTTAAACAAACATAGAGTTAACTTTTATTTATAGCTTGACCATAACACTGAAGAAAGGTTGCATAGTTGCTTTTCAATTGAACTTCTGACTTGTTTCCCTATTCCAGCATTTGGGATACTTTGTAACAAACTGACTCTTTTCATTCAGCTTTAAGCAGCTCTTCTCCACAGTTTCATTCAGCCAGACAGTCTGTCTAACAGCTCTCTTCAACTCCCTGAACAGCTCTTTTCAACATGCCAGACCAAACTGTCCTTCTCACTGACATTCCGTCAGCTGTTAGGAAGAGGTGGAACCTAACCTGTCTGTCACAACAGTTAAAACACATGTAAAGGAAGGATGTCCAGTGAGGGGACATAGAACAAAACAGCTAAGTCAGTCCTGCTGGTGGCTGGGGGGCCACCTGGCAATCCTATTTCCAGCCAAACAGGTAGGGATAAAAAAAACCCTTGCTTAGCCCCAAAGCAATTTATTAATCCCACATTGCTGCCCAAAGAGAAAGAAGGGTAGGGAGGTCTGCAGAAAATATAGAAGATTTCTTTTGGCCATCAAGTCACAGCTGATAGGATTTTCAAGGCAAGAAACTTTTAAAGGTGATATGCCAGTGCCTGCCTCCGTGTAGCAGCTCTGGACTTCCTTGGTGGTCTCCCAACCAGGGCCTCTACTTCTCTGAAACAGATGAGGGCCAAACCACCCCTGTCAATATTCGGGCAGAAAAATGCTCCCAAGTGTTCTACAGGGATTCTTGCAAAAGTGTGAGTAGTTCTGTACCGAGCATGGGGGTGTCCCCCTGTCATCAATTCCCAATCACGTGCAGTCCAATAATGAAGTAACTGTTTTTCCTCTCATACAGCATTTTACTTGATTACTTTTCATATTAGTTTGAACAATATTAGTTTATTCATTATTAGAATTATGCAAATGATAGAAAGCTTGCCTTTCTCATCACCCTTTGCCATTAATCTTGTGATATTGCTGATGTGTGCAGCATACTGTTCTTCCAAAAGCATTCCTTTCAAGGGCGTTCTGCAGAGCAAAAAAAAAATAAATCTATTTGTCTGTAGAGTCAGCAAATCCAAAGCAGTTAATAAGCAAAATTTCAGACATTTCCACTCAAAATCAATGTTAAAATGAAACATGTTGTGAAGGGCAGCAGTGTTTATTGAGTATCAATGCCATCAGGTTGCTGGATGGAGGGGTGTGCCTACTGTTGTTCTATTCTAATCTCCTTGGAATCCCAAGGGTGCAGGTGAAGGTTTGGGGATATAAGGAAATAAATGTATTGTTCTAACGTTTGGGATTGTAGCCAATTATTCATTGGCCACATTGCACTTACCTGCCAGCTGTCCACTGGAGAGTTATATCATCCCTCTGCAATTAATTAGGGCTACACATTTTCAGTGTGTTTCCCGAGCCCATTGATTTCATGATACATAATAGCGGCCTGAAATGATCTATGAACATTTGGAGAGCTATCTGTCGGATTTCAGTGGGACTTAATTTCAAATGTAATCAATTTAGGATTGCAGTCTTTATCTTTCTGAAAGCAAAGGTTGATAACTGAAAACAGAAACTTGTCTAGATGCCCCAACACTCTTCTGGAATCTCTCTCATTGTAGCTCTCATGGGGGTAAATGTGCACAGATCCAAAGCTATTGCATATTTATGTTACAGAGGATGTGTCACCTGTTTGAAAGTGGCAGCAAAGCATAACTGAGGCTGATTCTCACATGACAGAGTACATGTGGCTGGTACACATGTGTCGTCTGGGAGCTTCCTGTTTAGAACTCCTGACTGGGGGTGATTCTGCATCTGGCATTTGCTCCACATTTTCTCAACACTGAGAAAAAGGTGCCGCTCAAAACCACATTCAAATACCCTGGGGCAATGCTATACTGACTGCAAAGTCACCCCTGAATGGCCATAAATCTATGCAGACGGTACCATAAAACCTGATGATCAAAGAAAGTGAAAGCAGTATGCAATGCAGAGGGGGATTTCTGTTCCAAGATGGATTTGGTAAAACAACAGGGAAAAGCCAGTGCAGAATTGCCCTGAGATTGGGAGCATGGCCTGCAGGGAAAGGGTGCTTTAAGCCTTTCTTTTACACTGTTTGTCCAACTGAAATGCCTTGGGGAGCCACTGTTTGCTGCAATGTGTAGCTAGGGGGTACGCATAAGTTTCCCCAAATAGTGGCTTCTTAGGGTTGTTTCAGTTAGGGAAGTGAGACTCATGCCTTCTCTAGTCAGTCCGAGACAAGGTTTTTTCAGGCAGACCACTGATACTTGGAAATATTCGGTCAGCCTCTGTTACTTGCCTTAGTGAAAAGTCAGACTCCATCTTTTTTAGTTACATCATGTGTTAGCACTTGCACTGGTAATTCCTCTTTTTTCTTAAAATATCTAATTTACAATAAAACATACGTGTCTGGGCACACTTGTAAAAAATCATACCCTTGCTCTGAGATGACAATGCAGGAAAAAGTCAGCCTATATATCCAGACTCTTACTTGTGTGTACCTCATCATCTTTGTGGGTCTTGCATTTAATCTGTAAATCACATTATTCTAGTTCTGTTTATTAGTTTCCAAACATGTAGGCTCAGTAAGATCTGCTAGTAAGCAGAAGCAGGGCAACCGGCAGGCAAAGAGGTCAGTGCTAGTTTCTGGATTCAAGGTACTAGTTCATGCAGGCCTCAATATTCTTACTAGTCTGCCTCTGTAGTTACACATATGTCAGACTTTCCGAAGCCAATTATTGTAAGAGACCTGGAGATGCTGGGCCAGTGAGGCTGCACTTTGTCATCCTGTCCTTATATATATTTGAGTTTTCATCCGGGAACGTTCGATGCGCGCCAAAATAGGTTGGCGGCATGAATTATCACTCAGAAGACTCTGGCCGGGTTGGGTGGCTGCTTTGTGCGCCCAGGTCAGCCCCAGCCAGGGTCTTCCGCTCACTCTGCTCTGGACCTCTGAGGAGAGAGGACCATCAACAGAGTGAGTGAGCCAGACCTTCCGAGGAAGCCCAGGGAGGGCCAAGTGGTGGAGCCTCCCCGCGCCGGCCTCTGGACTCCCCCCCCCACCCGCCCAGGAGATAGCCGCTGGTGGCAGACAGGCAGCCGCACGCCACTGGCAGGCCCTTCCCACCCACCCATCCATGAGAAAGCCGGCGCTGGTGGCGCAGCCACCGCACGCTGGCTGAAGGCCCTGCCCGCCCGCCCCCACACGAGAAAGGCGACGGCGGCACAGCCACCGCCCGCCGGCTGCAGACCCCTCCCCACCTGCCCGCCCACCCAACCAGGAGAAAGCCGGCGGCTGCGGCCTCACAGCCACCGCACGCCGGCTGAAGCCCCTTCCCGCCCACCCCCGACCCAGGAGAAAGCCGGCGGCGGTGGTGGCACAGCCACCGCACACCGGCTGCAGGCCCAGCCCCCCACTTTCTCCCACCCCGCGCCTCCCCCCACCACCCTTTTTTCTTCCTTTCTCTCTCTCTCCCTTCCACACTTTATCTCTCTCTCTCACTCTGTTCCCCCCTCTTTCTTTTCTCCTGTTTTCCCCTCCCTCCCTTCTTTCATTCCTTCCACTCTCTCTCTCTCAGACTCTCTCTTTCTACCCTTCTTTCTTCCTTCCTGACTTTCATTCTTTCTCCCTTCCTACCTCCCTCCCTCCCTTCCTTCCTTTCTTTCTTTCTTTCTTTCAAACTTACTCTCATCACACACCCTGTCTCTGACTGCCCCCTCTTTCCCTCTCTCACCCCCCCTTTCCTCCCTCCCCCCTCACTCTAACTCTCTCTCTCTCTCTCCCTCTCTCTCTCTGTACCTCCACTTCTCCCTTGCTCCCTTCCACCCACCCTTCCTTCCTATCTAGGGCCCGTTGTCTCCTGCCACAACGGGCTTTGCTCACTAGTAAGAACATAAGAACATAAGGGAAGCCAATGTTGAATCAGGCCAACGGCCCATCTAGTCCAACACTCTGTCACACAGCGGCCAAAAATACCATGTGCTATCAGGAGGTCCAGCAGTGGGGCCGGGAGACTAGAAGCCCTCCCACTGCTGCCCCCTCCAGCACCAAGAATAGAGTGCATCACCTGCCCCAGACTGAGAATTCCCATCTATACCCTGTGGCTAATAGCCACTGATGGACTTCTGCTCCATGTGTTTATCTAATTCCCTCTTGATACTGTCCTTGCTTGTAGCTGCCACCACCTGCCACCACTTTCTTAGCAGCCTATATTGAAGATGCTGGAGATTGCTGGGAGCGGCAAATGCCATGCTAGGGAATAGGGATCATCAAGAAAGGACTGAGAATAAAACTGCTGGTATAGAAATGCAAGTCTCTTGTGCAGCCTCATTTGGAATGCTGGTCTCAAAAACAGGTATTGAAGAAGTGGGGGGAAATGTAGGAAAGTCAGCCAAAATTATCATGGGGTTGGAGTGCTTGCCCTATGAAGTGAGGCCTCTGGGGCTTTTAAATTTAGAAAAAGAGGACTGAGTGGTAACATGACAGAGATCTAGAACGTTATGCACAGTGTAGAGGAATGGATATAGAGAAGATTTCTCATCTTTTCCCATATTACTAGGGGTCACCCTGTGAAACTGGCAGTTCAGTCAAGAAAGAAGTAAATACTAGTGTAATTGACTTGCAGAATGCTCTGCCGTAAGATGATGTGGTGGCCACCGGCTTAGAGGGATTTATGGAGATGTTACCTGTGATGACAACCCATCTTGAATAGAGACTTAAATTTCAAACCCTACAAACGTCTTTTCTTTTCTTTCTTTCTTTCTTTCTTTCTCTTTCTTTCTTTCTTTCTTTCTTTCTTTCTCTTTCTTTCTTTCTTTCTTTCTTTCTTTCTCTTTCTTTCTTTCTTTCTTTCTTTCTTTCTTTCTTTCTTTCTTTCTTTCTTTCTTTCTTTCTTTCTTTCTTTCTTTCTTTCTTTCTTTCTTTCTTTCTTTCTTTCTTTCTTTCTTTCTTTCTGAAAAGTACTGAGACTTACTAGTGATTTCAGCTCTCACATACTTTATTAGATGAAGAACAAGACAACTGAGCTGGCTCGCAGGCCGGCTTTTATTCCCAAGTGACCCACACCCCAAACACACACACACACGGTGATTCGCTATTTACATTGATTGGATTAACTCCTGCTCCTCCATTGGAGGGGAGTCAGGATCCACTAGTCCATTGTCCTTCGGGGCGAAGCTCAGGCCCTTCGCCTGGCCACATGGTGGACCGGTTTGAACCAGTCCAAGCACATGGCTGTCCAGAGCCCATGTTCTCCAGTGGATACATTACACCCCTCCCCCCTTGGTCCGATAAACACCCGCACACATAGTCTTTCAAATAGCTGGGGGGCCGCCGCTCTCGCGTGGAGCGACGGGGCTCTGGCATGGGGGCACTGACAGCCTCCCGGGCGGCTGTGGGGACTGGTGGCCGCTCTGGTGTTGGCGGGGCTGGGCTCACCATCTCGGCCGGTGTGTCTTTTGCGGTGGCTGTCAGTCCGGAGTTGAAGTCCCCCGGGATTTCTTCTGGTGCGTCCGCCCCCGCGTCTGGTTGAGCTGGCTCGTCCCACTCCTCCCCCTCATCTGGCTCCAGGGGTAGCACCCGGCGACGTAGCTGATCGATGTGGCGATGCAGGATCTGGCCGTCTTCCACCGAGACTTCGTAGGACCGGGGGCCACGGACCCGGACTACTCGGGCGGGAATCCACGGGGGCCCTCTCGCGTAGTTCTGTGCGTACACCGGGTCCTCTGGGAAGAACCCTCGCGCCGCCGCTGGCGTTTCCGTGCAGGGCTCCCGCTCGGGCGCTCGATCGGGATGTAACCGGTCCAGCCTGGTGGTGAGGCGTCGGCCCATCAATAGTTCCGCCGGGCTCCGGCCGGTTGTCGCATGGGGCGTCGTTCTCTGGCCGAACAGGAAGTGCGCCAGCCTGAAGTCCCAGTCCGTTCCTTCGGTCCGACGGAGCGCCTCTTTGGCCGTCCGCACCATGCGTTCGGCTTGGCCATTGGTGGCGGGGTGGAACGGGGCCGACCTGATGTGGCGAATCCCGTGCTGGCGGGTGAACTCCTGGAACTCCCCGGACGTGAAGGCCGTTCCGTTGTCGGTGACCAGGGTGTCGGGGAGTCCGTGCGAGCTGAAAATCCGCCACATCGCTCGGATGGCCGCCCGGGAGGAGGTGGATGGTACCGGCTCTACTTCTAGCCACTTACTGTAGGCGTCTACAAGTATAAAAAACAGCTGCCCCTGGAACGGGCCCGCAAAGTCGAGGTGCAGGCGCGACCAGGGGCGGTGAGAGGATTCCCAGGCCCTGTCTGGAGCCGTCGGGGGTGCGGGTCGGGAGGCCTGGCAGGGTTGACACCTTTTTACAATGTCCTCAATATCCCGGTCTAACCCTGGCCACCAGACATACCCCCGCGCCAGAGCCTTCATCCTGACTACCCCAGGGTGGTGCTCATGAAGATCCCTCAGTACCCGTTCCTGTAGTGGTTTTGGAATGACCACCCTGCCTCCCCACATTAGGCACCCCTTATAGGTCGACAGCTCATCACGCCTTGTGACAAAAGGCGCAAACTCCGGGTCTTGTCTAGCTGTCGGCCATCCCCTCCCCACCCAGTTCAAAACTCGACAGAGAACCCTGTCACGGCCCGTGAGGCGGGCCACCTCCTTGACATGTACTGGGCGATCGGGCAGCGATTCTAGGAGTGCGATGACGTGGGTGGGGGCCGGGTCTGGGTCCGTTGCGGGCAGTGGGAGGCGGCTGAGCGCGTCCGCGTGACCCATGGCCTTTCCCGGGCGGTGGGTGAGGGTGTAAGAGTACCCCGCCAGGAATATGGACCAGCGGAGAACCCTGGGCGAGACCATCTGCGGCGTCTGTCGATCGGGCGCAAGGAGGCCCAGGAGAGGCTTGTGGTCTGTAAGGATCTCGAACGGGCGGCCATAGAGATAATGGTGGAATTTTTTAACCCCCGCCACTATCGCTAGTGCCTCCTTGTCTATCTGCGCGTAATTACGCTCCGCAGAAGACAGGGTCCGAGAATAGTAGGCAACCGGGACCTCCCGGCCATCCGGCAACCGATGCCCCAACACCGCCCCCACCCCGTAGGGCGACGCATCACACGCCAGAACCACAGGTAAAGCCTCGCAGAAGTGGTGCAGCACCCCGTTGGAGACCAACAAGTCTTTTACCGCCTGGAAAGCTGCCGCATGCTCCAGCTTCCAGGCCCACGGCGCCTCCTTGTCCAGCAGCCGGTGGAGGGGTTCAGCCACCGTTGCCTTTTGGGGCAGAAACGCGTGGTAAAAGTTCAAGAGGCCCAGGAAGGCCTGGAGTTCCGGCTTGGACGTGGGGACCGGGGCTTGTGTGATTGCTCTAATTTTCTCGTCTGTGGGGTGGATGCCTTGTGCATCGACTGCGAACCCCAGGAATTCGATGCGGGGCACCCCCAGGAGGCATTTCTCCTTCTTCACCTTGAGGCCAGCCTCGTCGAACCTCTGCAGGACCTGACGCAGCCGTTCGGTGAAGGCGGTGGAGTCCGGTGCCGCGATGATGACATCATCTAAAAAGGGCTGGACCCCTGGAATTCCTTTCAGGAGGGAATCCATGAAAGATTGAAAAATCCCTGGCGCCACTGAAACCCCAAACTGCAGTCTATTGACCCGGAAAGCCCCCTTGTGGGTGGTGATGGTTTGCGCTTCCGCAGCGGCCGTGTCCACTGGCAGCTGCTGGTAAGCCTGTGCCAGGTCCAATTTGCCGAAAACTTTGGCCCCCGTCAGGGAGGCCAGGACATGGCTCACTACCGGGACCGGATAGGCGTGGTCCTGCAGAGCCTTATTTATGGTGCATTTGTAATCTGCACAAATGCGTATAGCCCCATTCGGTTTAATTGGCGTTACAATGGGGGTTTCCCAGCGCGCTGACGCGACCAGTTCCAGCACGCCTTGGGCAACCAGGCGGTCGAGCTCGGCCTCTATTTTTTCCCGCATGGCTAGGGGAGGGGGCCGTGCCTTTATGCGGATGGGTCGTACGTTAGGGTCCAGATCTAGCGAAATCGGTGTCCCATTGTACCTCCCCAGGGTCCCATCGAATACTTTGGGGAACTCCCGGCAAACTGCCTCCCAGTCAGCGGTCCCGAGGTGGTTTACTCCTGCTATTTGGAGTCCCAAAGGCCCAAACCACGACAGTCCCAGGAGGCTTGAGAGGCGCCCCTCCACAACCAGCAGGTCCAGCAAGCCCGAGAACCCTTTAAATCGGACTTGAAACTTGCCCCAGCCACGGACTGCCACTGGGTTTTTGTTAAAGTCTGTCAGTTTCAACCCCCGTGGCTTGTGCAGTCGGGGTCCCCCCTTGGGGCATAGCGTTTTAAGGGTCTCCGCGGAAATTATAGAGAACGAGGACCCTGAGTCTATTTCCATTTGGCAGGGGGACCCCTCTATTTGGACAGTCACATGCACCTTGTCCGGGCTTTCAGGGGGCAAGTTACATACCGTCTGCCGGCGCTGTGTCGTCACGGTGTGCAGGCTTGCGGCGTCCAGCTGGGCAGTGGATCCCAGGCGCTTGCCCTTGGAGCGGCAGACTCGGGCGAGGTGTCCGGCCTTGTTGCAGGTCCTGCAGACGGCATCCCGGAAACGGCAGGTCCGGCGCTCGTGAGCGTCGCCACAGCTGGCACAGGCAGATGCGTTGGGCTGGTTTGGTGGTGCGGGGAATCCCCTGTTGCGTTGGGTGTGTGGCTGTGATCGGCGGTTCACCTGTAGGATCTCCTCAACGTTCGAGTCATCCGAGGGGCCGGAGTCCTGGAGGCGATGGACCGTCTTAGGCCGGCGATCTGCGTGGGACTTCTCGTAGGCGGCCGCTTCTTGGATGGCGGCCTCCAGGGTGAGGTCGTCCCGGCTGATGAGCCTGCGGCGCAGCTTCGCCTCCTTCAGCCCCACCAAGAACTGGTTTAGGAGGGTATCTGCGAGGTTGGGGAAGGCACACCTTGTGGCTGCGCGGCGTAGTCCGGCCAGGAATTCCGGAGATGTTTCGTCGGGGCCCTGCGTTCTCGCGAAGAACTCCATTCGTTCCGCGAACTTGGTGGGCTTTGGTGCCAAGTGGTCAGTAAACGCCTTGACCAGCATGTCGTAGGTGGCGGCCGCGTCTTTTGGCAGGAGGGGGTTCACCAGATCCTTCAGGAGGAGGTGTGCCTCGATGCCGCAGTAGCGCAGGAGATAGGCCTTCTTCGTACCCGCATCCGTGATGCCATGGATCTCGAAGTGACGATCCAGGTCTCCCAGTGTGCGGGACGAGAGATGTCGAAGGCGGGGAAGCTCTCGTTGCTAGCGGCCATGGTGCTCACCCGTGGAGGTCGCGGTTCAGGCGTAGAGTTGGCGGCGTTGGAAGCGAGGCTGCTCTCGGGGTCAGCGGTGCTAGGGAGCGGTGCGGTGCCCAGGAACCGAAGAGGCGGACACGAAGCTCGGCGGCGGCGTTCGGTGCTTTCGGCGTTGGGGCGGTCAGCGGTGCTCGTCTCGTGGTCGTTGTTCATGGAGGGAGTTGGCATCCCACCTTCGTCGCCAGTGAAAAGTACTGAGACTTACTAGTGATTTCAGCTCTCACATACTTTATTAGATGAAGAACAAGACAACTGAGCCGGCTCGCAGGCCGGCTTTTATTCTCAAGTGACCCACACCCCAAACACACACACACACAGTGATTCGCTATTTACATTGATTGGATTAACTCCTGCTCCTCCATTGGAGGGGAGTCAGGATCCACTAGTCCATTGTCCTTCGGGGCGAAGCTCAGGCCCTTCGCCTGGCCACATGGTGGACCGGTTTGAACCAGTCCAAGCACATGGCTGTCCAGAGCCCATGTTCTCCAGTGGATACATTACACTTTCTTTCTTTCTTTCTTTCTTTCTTTCTTTCTTTCTTTCTTTCTTTCTTTCTTTCTTTCTTTCTTTCTTCCTTCCTTCCTTCCTTCCTTCCTTCCTTCCTTCCTTCCTTCCTTCCTTCCTTCCTTCCTTCCTTCCTTCCTTCCTTCCTTCCTTCCTTTTTATAATTGAAGCTTTGGTGCCTACTAGTCCTCAATAGGGCAGCGCTTAAACTCAGGGCATTACCTGGCTTTGTCTATTTGTCATATTATTTTAGCTTTGCCTATTATGGGAGGGTTATAAACGTGAAAGAACCACATGGCTTGATGAAAACAATTTAGAAACAAATTTATTTCAATAATGCATTGCTTGGTTGTTTCTTTATAGTTCCTTATCACTTGATTTAAGTTAGAACAGAATCTCTGCAGCAAGCCATTGGTCTCTGGCTGCAACACTGACATGATTAAATGGTAATGAGGGGGATTTCTTGGGCAATGATACATCTTTTCCATGAGTGTGTCCATCTTCTCATCACTGAAAAAAGCTCACAGTAGACTCATGGCCTCCCTATTTTTGGAAGATGTATTTTTGTCTTAACTTCGTATCTGAATTTGATCCTTTCAGGTTACACAAAAGGAAGCAGGTTCATTTTCTTCACATTTATAAGCACAGCAAATGGTTATTTAACATTGATCAGGAGTTATTACGGGTATTACAGGGGGTTCTTATTGGCTTCTTTTAATCTTATATACCTTATGAGTTCATACTCTAGGCTCTAAAGGTGAACGGAACCCAGTTTGAGATCTGAAGGTTCCGAAGAAAGATAAAAACAATTGAAACAGATGTGACTATAAAGACACTACTTGGTTGTTTTGTCCAATACATAGCACATCTGATTTTTATTTTAAAACTCCATGGGCAATCTTTGACTTGCTAAGATAAGATAGTTCTATTCATCTGTTTCATTCTTTGAGACTACAGTTCAAACACAGCAGATAATAGATAAGGTAGCCATCTCCTGCCGAGGTATTATAAAGTAATACATTGTCCTATCCTATTATTTTATCCTATTGTAAGAAAAATCTGAAGTAATAAAAATGGAGAGCACTTTAGGTATTAGATTTTGCTACTTCTGTTATTAATTATCAAAATAGGTTTACCCTATAGCTGGAAGTAGTGTTATGTTTATAGAAGCTGGGTGGGAATCAAAGACTTACTTAAGCTTATGGAAGAGACACATTTTTTTACTTTAATCAGTTGACTCCCAAACCAAACTGTCTCAAACTGTTCTTGATATTCCCCTCAGCTTTAAAAGCTATTTTCTTGGTGGCCAAGAGCTGTTATGTAAGAACAACAAATTCAGACCTTTCTCAACCTCCCAAAAAGCCTCACAGTTTCTAAGATTTTGGTTTAATGTAACCAAGCTTTAGTGATCATTAGACTCTGCTCACCTTAAAGTAGTGTGACCAGGCAATTGTAGGGGTGATGAAGGCATGCACTGGGAACAAAAATGATAGGTCAAAAGGGGTCATTTGCCCATGGCTTTTATAGCTTGAGCCCATGTAAGAAGACTACATGCAAAGCAAATTACTATCCAATACCCGAGTG
The DNA here is from genome assembly GCA_029375565.1 of Gekko gecko. NCBI lineage: Eukaryota > Metazoa > Chordata > Lepidosauria > Squamata > Gekkonidae > Gekko > Gekko gecko. The sequence continues at coordinate 40,602,768 of JAPDNY010000007.1, read as the reverse complement.
CCGCATGACATAGTGAACTCCCGTCTCTGGTCCCAGTTCCTGCCAACCAAGCAGTTCGAAAACAAGAAATTGCAAGTAGATAAACAGGTACCACTTCGGTGGGAAGGTAACAGCGTTCCGTGTACCTTGGCGTCTAGTCATGCCGGCCACATGATCATAGAAATGTCTTTGGACTGTGCTGGCTCTTCGGCTTGGAAACGGAGACGAGCACCGCACCCTAGAGTCGGATTCGACTTGGTTTTGAGCAAGAGAGAAAGTATATTGCAGTCCCTGACCTGGATGGCCCAGAAGCTAAACAGAGTTGTTCCTAATTAGTGCTTGGATGGGAAACAACTAAGGAAGTCCTGGGTTGCTGTGAACAGGTGGCCAATGGCAAAACACCTCTGTTCATCTCCTGCTTTGAAAACCCGGTCGCCATAAGTTAGCTGTGAGTGGACGGTGCTTTCCACCACCACAGCATATTACAGTGTAAAGATTGGTTTTGCTTGTTAGACTTGATGTCAATTTTAAGAGCTAGCATTGGATATGACACTGTCTATGCAACCCACAGAAACTGTAGGCATGCATTTTGAAGCTTCCGTGAACAACAATGAAAACAATCCCTTAGCAGAAAAATATAGATGCAATAGTCATGAGCAACTCCCCAGTTTAAAATAACCTCCTTCTCCACATGTACGGTGGTCTCTGTCTGAATCATGTTGTGTGCCTGGAAAGCATGTGCCCAGTGCATTTGGGACCCCAAGTCCTGGTGGAGGTCATCAGGACTTTGTTAGGTGTGACTTGGCCCTTCTAGGCTTACATTGAAAAGAAGCAGTTATTGCCTCCTTTAAACATTCATCATTTCTACTGAATGCATCTTTTTTTGCATTCTGTACTCTAATATTTTCAGCAATAGGTGGACCCATACATACAGCTTATAGAAAGAAGAAGCGTCAGGACCCTGCAGCGTGGCTACAGCAGTGACTATATCCTTCACTAATGAATGTATTAAAGGAAGCCTGAAGCTACAATCCCAACAATTTCCAGAGTTAAAGCAGATGTACTAAGGGATTTCCTAGAGTATCAGCATTCCCTATAGCTGACAATAAACCATGTAGCACACCCAGCAAGGAGCATCTTTGCTTCTGACTATGACAGGCATCCCTGGCTGAAGCCCAGCAATTCCCAAACCCTGCAGTTGCCTGATTTCACTTGCTCCTGTAGAGACAGGTCAGCCCTGTCTCTAGAGCAGCGGTACAGTAGCGAAAAGGGTTATTGGGAAAGAAACAAGACTAGGTAGGCTTCTGAAGGAACATACAGCAATATGGGGGAAATTCTCCCACCAGGATTGGGAGAGAGATAACAGCATATAGTCTGAGACCAATGAGAGGGAAGTAATCATGTTTTCTTTTCCCTAAGAGAAGATCTGACAGCTGACTGAATAGCCCACCAGCCCCAGAAAGGGATGACGGAATGTGTAGATAAAACAAACAAACAGAAAACTAACAGGTTTAATATGGCATAAGGGTTCCTTACATGCGTGGAATATGCCCTCATTTGGCAGGTGCATATAAATGGATCTAGTGAAAAGACTGTAAATAGCCCGGTTGAAAGGCAATTAAATACAGGAGCAACAGTGTGTGATTTTTCTATGGAAAGGTCAAATGTGTGAAAGATAATCACACTGACTATTCTCAGCAGCAGAAACAGGTGGTAAGATAATCTTCCTAGGCTTGCTGAGCTAATCTTCTACCTGTAGTCTGAATAGAAACCATTCTAGTATTTTTAACTAAATCCAGCAATTTTCTGATTTTTTTTTTTAAAGTAATGGTCACTTTCGGGTCAGTGATTTCTGAATGCCATTTTTGATATCAGCTTGATGGTCATTCATTCTGTTGTGCAGGAATTGATCAGTACAAATGGGGGGACCTGTTAGACTCACCATCCTCTCCTCCTCAGCTCACTCACCCTCCGACTTTGGAATTCCATTCCTCCCCCAAGAGGGACCTCTGAGAAACTTGTGGAGGAGGGACCATGTTGCATCCCCCCTCCCGGTTTTCCTGCCCCTTCCCTGCTGCTCTACCTTCCCGCTCACCTGCCTCCCACTTCTCTCCTCTCCCACCTGTCCTCTGCTTGCCTCTCTGCCTGCCCATCCCATGCTGCCCCACCACCGCACTAGCCTCTGACATCCTCCCTCATCCCTGTTGTTCTGCCTAACCTGCTGCCTGCTCCCCTGCTGCTCTGCCCTCCCATCCCTCTCCCCGCTCCTCCACTCTGTCCTTCTGCATAATATCACACACTCTGTGGGGAGTGGCGGGGCTGTCATTGGGTGCTTCCATGGCAGAAGAGAGCAGGAGTGGCTCTCATTCCTTCCCCACCTACATTGCGACTGCCTCTGTTGGGGGGTGGGTGGGTTGCAGTGGTGGCTACCACCATTCCCTTTCCCACCTGCAGCACTGCTGCCTCTGCCCCTCTGGTAGCAGTGGCTCCTCTCTACCTGCCCTACAAGTCCCTTCCATGGATCCCTTTTTTGGGGGTGGGGGAATTCACCCTCCCCATAACTTTTTTAGCTATTCAGATTTCTCTACAAACCCCGGATGTAGTCCTTCAAATTCACTGAAATATATGTTTTCTGTCTGCATGGCCTCGATCCACAGGAGGGGTTATTGTTGGATATTTAGCAGAGTGCATAAAGCGCAGTGGAACAATTCATAACAGACACATCGTGTGTGTTTAGCTAAGAAAAAAGTTTATTGCAAAAACAAAGGAAAGGGATTTCATGGAAAGGGAAAACATCTTGGGGTGTTTTTTTGGTCTCTCTCAATGTAAGCCTAAGAAAAAAGGAGTGGAAGTTTCCCCCCAAAGGCTCCACCCCTTGCATACATGCAGAATAGCATGTACTATCTCCAATATATTGATTAGCTAATAGTCAATCTTAAGGTCACCTCATTAAGAATAAGACTTCCCCCATTAAAAACTGCTGGCACAGACGTTTGCAGAGTATAATCACTGTGGTGGTAGAGTTTTGTTTCCTTGTTGTGCTGGGTTTTCATTTTCTTGCCTTGCAGAGACTTTTGCATCTGTGCTTAAACAACTTGAATTTAGGCAGGGACATAGTTGTTTAGGTCAGATTATGAAATGATGTGACTGGGAGGGGGACTATGGCACCCCTAACTTCCTTCTCCATCCCCTCCTTTTGCCTATGAATTGGCTTTAGAGTGCAAAGAACCAGACCCACTCTGCTAGCAGTGGTGTTTTCCTCCAGTGCAAAGAGCCTCCCTATGATGCAAGAGAATCTTCTGGAGAGCTTTTTGTGTCAAAGGGCTTTCCCACAAGTGTTATTTCATTGCTTGTGTGCCCCTACTACTACTACGATGTTGTGTTGTTTTTCTTTTCTGCACCTGTTTGGCTCCCTCTAGTGGTCACTTCAGTATTACATAGCGGTATCTCCAGTATATTTACGACCACTTTAAAAGTGCACATAAATAAACTGGAGATATAGCAATGTAATATCAAAGCAACACTAGAGGGAGCAAAACACATGTAGAAAAAGGAAAAAAAGCCCTCACACAGTATGGACACACAACCGATGAAAATAAGAAGTGAGAAAAAGCCTGAAGAAAGTATCATCCCCGGCAGAACAGATCTGTGGAACTTAATACCTTCCTTTATAGTAAAATGTATTCTTTATCTGATGAAGGAAGCCTTGGCTCTTGAAAGCTTATACTCTGGAAATTTTGTTGGTCTTTAACATGGCACTGGTCTCAAAACTTGCTCTTCTACTGCAGGCTAACATGGCTACCCACTTGAAACGTTCTTTATCCTTATTCCTTATATTTATATCCCTCTCTTCTTCAAGGAGCTTATGGCAATTAACTTACAATTCACAAATGGTTCCATTTCAATCAAGGCAACAACCCCTTAAGCATCAGTACTTGCACCTTGTCATGTGTTCTTGGACTATTGTCTGGATTGTTGCTGTTTAAACGTTGGAGGATGTTTTGTAGAGGAAAGGTTTTGGTCGGTACAGAAGGAAGAATTATGGTGATGTTTATGAGCTAATGGCCCAGAAGCTTGTAATTAAACACCGTAAAAGCAACCAATTCCATATTTTTCCATGGAAACCTTAACATTGCTTGAGTCATTAGTGTCTGAGTGTTTCAACATCATCTAGCATATTTCTGGTCTCATTAAAATCTCTTTTTGTCTAACTCTAAACAGCTTGAAATTTCCTTTTAAAGATTCACATGTACATCATTACAACTGGCCAGTGAATGACGATCGATATAAAACCTGAAAGGAAATAGAATATGAAATTGCCTTGTTCTCCCCATGTGCTCTTATAGTATTTCAGCCATGCTGTGCTATTGCAAGACAGTTCTTTCAGAAAGCTTGGTGTGACTTTGTACTAGACAGTGAGCCCTAATTAAAGAACAAGCAGGGCAGCGGTTCACCTCATGTTGTTTCTGACATAAGCTACCTGGGAATGTTTCTCATTGTACCTGGGGGCGTATGGTGGATGTGAAACTAGTGGGGGAGTGGGATTGCAATGCACCAGGGACCCCCAGCTGGGGACTCTTGCTACTTCGTGGCAAGAACCTGCTGATGTTCTGTCAGTGATGGCTGCCTTGCCAAACCCAATCCACTAACCAGATATAGGAACCTACCAGGTACTAAATGCATGCTCATACTGGCCACAACTGGATATTTACAGTGCAATCCTAAGCAGTCATGTACCCTTCTAAGTCCATTAATTTGAAGTCAGTGGGCTTAGAAGGGTGCAAACTGTGCTTAGGATTGCACTCATTTGACCACTGCTGAAATTGGTTGGTGAGTTCTGTTCACCGTAGAGAGTCACAAGTTTTGCAGGCCTGATCTAATTTAATTTGAGCAAGTGCGGAGGATGTGTTTTTAATACAATTGGTACTGTGGTTTTGTTTCAAGCTGTTTTGATTGATTAATGAAATCCAGTATCAGCTATTCATCTAATGTGTTCCTTTCAAAATGCCAGCCTCTAAGTTAGGTGATGTGATCATTCACTCACAGCACTTTAATGGCAAAATAGTATATGCTGTGACAACCAGGGGAAAGAAAATCTGTGCTAGTTAATCGAGGCACACATGTCTGTATCTAAAACCTGGCTTTCAAGCACTATTGCCATAACATAAAAGATGACCTTGGCTTTCTAAAGAAGCAAACGTTATGACAGTAGACTTCTCAAGGGTGGCATACATGTTTCTCCCCACCTACACCTTCGTACACTTTGGAATGAGAATTATATCCTATGTTTCCCCTTTAGTATAAAGATCACGTGTAAGGCCAATGTCTACCACCATAGGCATCTCTAACCTCATAGTCTACTCCCAGTATACCTGTGTGCCTTTTCACACGGCCCAACATATTTACATATTTTAGCTCAGATCAGCTAAAATATACTCAGTGTGTAGAACTCTAGCTCTTTTCAGATAAGTTGTGAAAGGGATAAGACTTGTATACACGATATATTTCTCACTCCCTATTCAAACATTGGAGTTTGTTTTTCTGATTTAATCAGTTCAGGGTCTCAAGCAAGCCATACCAGTGAACGTATTTAGGTATGCTAGAATTATAGGTAAACAAGTGACAATTAGACAATATGTAATGAAAAAGAAATGTAAAAAAGAACCTTTGACTGCTTTAATTAATGGAAGGGTAGGCAGAGAGAACTTCAGGCAATTATGGAAAAAATAATTTTATTTGCAATTAATAAACAGATTCAAACCACTGAAATACCACTAATTTGGTAATCATGTTTAATGTCTCAGTAATCATAGGTGTGTGGAGACGCTGAGTATTTTTTTAGAGTTTAGTCTACCATGTGGAATTATCCCTTGATGTAGGAACTAGTAGGAACTGTTTGCTGCAAAACCCACTTGACTTTTTAATATTAATATTTTATTTTATTTCAAACAACAATAACACAACAAAACACAGTATACATAACAACATTAATGAACAGTAAAGAGAGGGAACATAAAGTATTATATAAAGTTAACAAAACTCAGTAACAATAAGTACGTTATTTAACAAAGGAGATCATCTATAGTATGTTTAGAAGGAAACAAACCTGGATTACAAGAGATAAAATTTAAAACTGGGTACCAAAAGGCAAAAAATTTAGAGGGAGCTGGAGTCAGTGGTTGTTGAGAGACTTGGTCAAGAATTTTATCCAGTGTAATATACTCCCAGATTGTTTTATACCAGCTTTTTAGAGAGGGAGGAACAGGTTTATTCCAAAAAGAAGCTATTACAGAATGTGCAGCTGCACATAACACCATAATTAAATATCTTTGTATTGAAATCATGTTAGTTATTAGAATTTGATCTCTAATTGTACTCCAAAAATTGTAAACAGAAGGACAATGCTACCAGCAGTGTAAATACGAAACCCACTTGGCTTTCATGCTGCCGGCAGAAGAGTGAGTTTACATTTGTATGAATAAAGGCAAGCAATTTTGGGTACTCCTATTGGAATATTCAGGAAGACATGCTTTGCTTTTGTACTAATGATACGTTCCTCAGATTGGATCCAGACTAAATTGGCTGCCAGTTCTGCCTTCCTGCTGCAGATTCTCCACGTGACATTCCTCAGGGTCTCCTGTCCCTCCAGAAGCAATATTTGGTAGAGATCACTGAGCTGCAGTGGGAGGAGGGAGGTCAGGAAGAACAATTGTGCCACTGGAAAATTTAGTCTAGATACAGCCCATCTTGGTCCATAGTACATTCCCCTTCCCACCTCCCAGGAGAACCATGGAAGTATGAAAATATCCCAGAATTCTCATTTTCTGCTGGATTATATGAGGTAAGTGATTTAGATCTTCCTGTGGATGATGTGTGCCTCGGGTCCTTGTGCCAAAGCAGGGGCCCACAAGTACAGAGTCAAAGCAGCAAAGCAAAAAACATAATGTGTGTTTCACTCAGAGATCTCTGAACGTAAGTACATAAGAACATAAGAGAAGCCAATGTTGGATCAGGCCAGTGGCCCATCAGTCCAACACTCTGTCACACAGTGGCCAAAAATACCAGGTGCCTTCAGGAGGTCCACCAGTGGGGCCAGACACTAGAAGCCCTCTGTGTTTTGCATGCTGCGTTGTCGGGGGATTTAAAATAATATATAAAATCCCACTTTATGACTGCCCTGTTGTCTAACCCAGCCATGTGCCTCTTGGTCCTGTTCTCTCTTGACTTCTGGTTGCTATCCCCTTCACCATTGTCTATATTCTTATGATGACCTAGCTCTGTTCCCTCACTCAGATGCAGGATTTCCCCTCTGTTTTTTTCTTCCTTTCTGGCTGAGCAGCCCCTTTATCTATTTTCTTCTTTTCTGAGATATATGGCTTTCCCATCTTTTCACTTTATGGTATTTTGCTACTGGCTCAGCACAGGAACTTGAGGGAAGAGTCAAGATCACCTCTTTAATTTAAACTTTTGAAAATGGCACATGAGAAGCTTTAGAACATTAGAAAATAAACAAGATATTTTATTCAACGTAGAGGACAAAAACTCAGGTGAAATCAGGGGTAAAATGTCTGAGGTAAAGCAGTAATGAACTCTGAGGCAACTTAGTAATTTCACATTCATATGTTGCCAGTGTGAGAGTTCTTAAGCTTTTCACAAAGTCTTGGAATTTCTGAGATGAGAGGCTTTTGCTTCAGTGTTTCCTAAACACTCCAGTTCACTTTCTTGAGTTTAACTGACTCTTCCAGGTTTCAGAAGGCAGAGATACACTAACAAGTACCAAAGTCCCTTCTAAAATAGACCAGGGATCACTCCATCCTTTGAGCTATCTATTTTTCCAACTGGGTAGGAAATAACTTCTCTAACTACATCTATCCCTTTTTCCAACCTGAATGGGGGTGTTCACTGATCTTCCCACTCTTCCTTGCCAATCTTCCCAGTACTCAGTCAGTGTTAAACTTTTCTCAGTCAGTGCTAAACTCTGCTCAGTCAGGGCTGAACTGTTCCAGGTTTTACTCAGAGCTAAACTGAGTTCTCTTCAGCAGTCAGTTCCCAAGCCTTTCTTGCTCAACTGATACTAACCAATCATATCCCTTTGAGCAGTCTGTCACTCAAGGCTCTCTGGCTCTGTGAGGCATTAACCCTTCACAGTCCTTCATGTGTTTACACAGCACTTATGAACTTTTACAGCACAGTCTGTCACAACTGTCCACTCCACTGTCCCCCTCCTCATTGTATTCAAATGTGCCACTTCTCCTTTCACTCTCAAAGAGCCATCCTTTGACTCATCCTCTCTCTTCAGGTACAACCCAAATTTCTAGAGCTCAATCTTGCTGTCTCCAACACTACTTTTGACTCCTGTAGTTTGATTTCAGTCCTCTCTGATCTTCTGAAACTGCGCTCATCAAACAACTGCTAGATCCAAAAGTCTCTTTTCTGTTCTCGTCTCTCTCTTGCCTTTGATACAATCAGTCATTTTCTCTTTCTTGATTCCCTTCACATCTAGGTTTCCATGACTTATCAACTGCTTCTGTTTCTGCCTTGTTATTCATTTAACATTTTCCCAGAGGGAAGAGCTTCCTTTGCTTCCCCTTCATCTCTTGGGGCCTCCAGGAGAACTGTTTTTGACCCTTTCCCCTTCTGTGTCTACATACTGTCTTCAAGTGACCTCATAAAATGTTGTGAACTTGAGTACCACATACGTACTGATGTCAACCAACTCTACTTTTCTGATCATGAATTCTCTCTTTCCATGCAGTCACACATCTCCAGTTTCCTATTTGATATCTCTGCTTTGATGCCTGATCACCATTTCAAATTCAGTGTCTAAAACTGAATTTCTCATCTTTTCATGCCCTCTTCTTCTTATATACTCTCCATATTCATGAATAATGTTGCCATACAGCCAGTAGGACAGGCACAAAGTGTTGGCTCTATCCATGGCACCTCTCTCTCTTTTGTCACAAATAGTCAATGTATTGCTAAGCCACATTGCTTTGTCCTTTACAAAACTGGGTTGAGACAGCAGTATTTATTGTCTTATTGAAATTCTTTAAACTATATGAAATGTTTTCCCTTTCTGCATTAGAAACAACAACAACAACCACAGTTCATCATCTGTCAAAGTATGAAAACAGCCTGGAATAATACATCCTTGGGTAAATTAATACCACCTTTCTTCTCATTCCCCATTTGCTTCTAAGTTTTAAAATATTCTTATTTTCAGAATTTGCTATGAAACCATGCATTCCATTCTGGACAGATGAATGGGGCTATAGTTTCCCAGGTAACTTTTATATCCTTTCTCATATGTAGGAGATTATCAGCTATTCTCTAGTCACAAGGTCTTGTTCTCCAAGTCATTACAATCCTCACTGGCTTGCAGTTTTTAATGTGTGTCACAATGGCTTCAGTACTCTCAAATGGAAATTATCTAGACCTCTTCACTTCAGTATATTACATGCCTCAGATGTGGCTCTTTGCATTGCCAGGCACTCATTCCTCAGCCATCCTGACTTTATGCTCTTTCAATATCACTGTTTTTATTAAAAATAGAGATGAAGGTTGAGGTCCTTTTTTTTTTTTTACTTGTCTATGCTGAATTTTATTCATTTAGTCCCACTTTTTCTGCTCCCCCCCATTTTTTAACTAGATGAGAGGCAGTGTCATCCCGAGTCAGTATGATGGATAGACTGGGACTACTGAGGCCTGGGTTCAGATTCCCCACGTAGCCATGAAGCTCACCTTGGGCCAGTCTTCCTTCTGCCTGACCTGTCTCATAGGGAAGCCATGTACTCAAGGAAAACATTGAACTCCTTGGATGAAAAAAAATGTAGTGGATAAATCGGTCTTAAACTTTTGGATTGTGAAATACAGGGTGGCTATGCCAGTGCAGTCACAAACATATTTTGGAGAAAGAATGAGAATAAAAGGAAGCACTGGGTAGGATAGGCCTAGGCAAGTGTTTTTAGACAGATATACATTAAAAAACCCCAAACACCTTAAGTAGAAACTAGTTCCCAAGTTCCATGTTGCCCGTGTTGATGGAAAGAGAAGTCCAGGGCAGGAGTAGGCAACTGTTTTTGACCTTGCGAAGATATTGTTTGCCAGCAAACAAAAGGGGGATACATGACGGTTGTACTTTGCCAAACACATTGGAGCAAGCTGAGCCCCAGTGGTGCTGGAGGCTCCTCAAGGCCTCACCTCAGTCTCCCAAGCAGAACAGTGACACGGAATGCCAAGAAAGTGGTCTAGCAGGCCACAGTTTGGCACGTATGCCAGGGTTTGCCTAACCCTGGTCCCAGGATCTAGAAAGGCCAGCAAGGCATGGTGCTGGGCTTGAACTTTGCAGTTCTGAGCAAATGACTGTTGGCTTCATTTTACATGTAGTGTTGTTCCCCCTCACTGGAGGTAGCTGAAGATAGTTTTATACAGGATTGAATTTGACTAATTTAGTTTTTATTTATTCACAGTTCTAATTGAGTTTTAAACTGTGGGCCTTTAAAAAAATAATTGTTTTATTTACATTATAACCTGCCTTCAGTTCCACAGGATAGAAAGGCAGCTAATAAATGTTTTAAATAAAGAAATAAATATTGGTGGGCTGCAAGAACATAGCCATAAAGGGACCATATCACTGTAGTCTTGTTCTGTGTACACTGGCTTCCTAGTTTGCTTCTGTGCTCAATTTGAAGTGCAGGTATTGACCTTTAAAGCCCTGTATGGCCTGAGACCAACATACTTTAAAAAGCGCCTTCTCTTGTACAAACCTACCCCTTCAATCTGATCATCCTGAGAGGCCCCACTTTGGTTGCCCCTGCCATTTGAGGCTAGTTGGGTGGCAATCCGAGAAAGTGTTTCCTTGGTCCTGTTACCAAAACGTTGGAACCCCCTTCCCAGTGAGATTGTCTGACTCCCACTATTGGTGTGTGACAGAGTGTTGGATTGGATGGGCCACTGGCCTGATCCAACATTGGCTTCTCTTATGTTCTTATGTGTCTTCCACCCAGTGGGTGAAGAATTTTTTGTTTTGTTTGGCATACTCCCAATAACTGTTACTGGCCCACATCCCTGGTTCTGATATTGTTTGTGTTTTTGTTGAAATATTTTATAATTAGGAATAAGGCCCGTTGTGGGAATAAATACAACGAGCTCTAGAAAGAGGTACCGGGTGAGTGCCCCAGCCTTCCCTACCCACCCCTGACTCTTGCTGTCTTCCCACCCACCCCCAACCCTTGGCATTCACTCCCCCCACCTTTGCTGTCTTCCCACCCACTCCCCAATGCTTGGCATTCACTTTCCTTGCTGTCTTCCCCCACCCCAGCCTTTGGCATTCACTCCCTCCCACCCTTGCTGTCTTCCCCCCAACCCTTGGCATTCAATCTCCCCCATCCTTGATGTCTTCTCACCCACCCCACCCTTGCTGTCTCCCCCCCCAACAGAGACTCTTTCTAGAACTCGTTGTATTTATTCACTGATGGGTGTTGTAGTGACTCTCTCTCTTCCTTAATCCTGAGTAAACAGGCTATGCACACACGCACTTATTAGGGCTAAGGTTGGGGTCAGCTCACCTATTTTCATTTTGTACCGCACCACAAAGGGGCTTGCAGGGGGTGGATTTCCCCCCTTTTTAATTTTGAATGCAAATAAATGCTTCCTCCTGTGCTTGGTTCCACTGTCTGCAGCTCTTCTCCCTTCTCCCAATGCTGCAGAAATCCCCAGAGGTTGCTGCCAAAGTTCTGGAGCCAGGGGCTTGCTACAAGCAAGCGGTTAACTGATTTCCAGAACAAAGTTTGAATCCAGCAGAACCTTTATGACTAACAAAGTATAATTCTAGGTATAAGCTTTTGTGGGCATGCACACTTCTCTGCTGGAGATACATTTGGGATTTTTTTCTTCCATTTCACCCAACCCATTTCAATTCCAAAGCAGCTTCCTCTCTAACAACAGCTGATTACTTACCTGCTAATGTCCCATGGCCTCTTGGGACTCCCAAACTGGGAGTTGTAGTTCTAATTCCCTTTGCTATGGTTGTAGTAAGGCCAGCTGAGAACTACAACTCCCAAAGTGCAGTGAGTCAGAAGTGAGTCATCAGCAGCACGGTTTACCTTTTATATATATATATAGAATTTTTAATGTTGTTTTTAGTTGTTCAGTGTTTTAGTGTTTGTATGTGCACTGCCTTGGGGACCCTGACTGGGTGGAAGGCAGCATAAGAATCTTTTAAATAAATAAATAAATAAATAACGTATTGAATCTATTAAAAGTAGTGTATATACAGCAATGTTTAAAATTATGTACCCTGTGATTTAGTTTATGTTTTTAGTACTCCATTTTTGCTTGGAATTGGGGAATTATCAGTTTTGCCTATGTAGTTTGCTCGACATCCATTTCCCCCCCTTTTGTTAGCAAACAGCTCTGCCTTTTTGGTTCTCTGTTTGCTCTATAACATCTTCACAATAACACATTTGCTAAGCTAAAAGTAAATGAAAGGACTCTTACATTCAGATTCTTGGAAATGCAAAGTTCACCTAATCCTAACGTTAACAGACACCTGTAGGAAAACACAGGACTCCATTTTAACCATCAGTGGACTGACTGTCTGGCTGCTGCTATACCTGTTCAACCACCAAGACTCTCCTGTTTCTGCTGCTTTCCATTTTTTCCTTGTCTGTATGTGTTGCATGTTCTTTTGTTTGTATGCTTTTATTAAAAAAAAAAAAGTTCCGGGATTGAGTTCAAAATGTGAGAAGCAATAGCAGAAGAACCTTGTATGGCAGCCACTCAGTACATTTTGATGTGGGGTATACAGAGCAGGTCCTCTGATGAAGGTTCATCTGGGCCTTACAATGTGTTACATTCCCCTTGCATCCTCCCTAGATCTGCAATAAAGATCAGACTTGCACTGAGTGTTCTGTGCTCAGAACTCAGTACCTAGGAGCATGAGAGCCTGATTCAGATTGGGACAACAGTGACTGGTAAGAGGTGACTTAAGATTCTCTACCTGTTGTTTTCCCAACCTGAAATGGCCCCAGGGAGCTGCTTATTTGCACCAGCAGAGAAACATATATGTAGCCTTCCAATATATATAAGTTCCCCGCTGGGGCAAATAGCAGCTCCCAGGGGCCATGTCAGGTTGGGAAAAAGGAAAGGGAAGGTTTAAAGCCCTCTTCCTGCATGCTGTCCATGCTTGGGAGTTGAGTTCTGAGCACAGAACTTCATAGTGTTTGACTGACTGAAAGCCCTTGTGGTGGACCTGCAGAGAAGACAACGAACGCACTTGAAGTTGGGCTTTAAAGGAGGAACCAACTCTTTGAAAGAGGCCGAAAAACAAATTGATTCTGGGCCAAATGAGACTCTCACATTCATTTCATGGAGACCAAAGTAACGTATAAATCTTTCAGCTGAAGTGAGTGGGGGTAGTCCTGGAGTGCAAGAGATCTGCTTGCATATCCGCAGATGCACAGATTTCTAAATGTTCCACATAGCTTAGCATCTTGCAAACTTTTGGTCTGCAACAGATATTATGTCATGTTTAAACTATAAAGTACATATGTATTGCATTCTGAATTTCAAGGTCTTGGTGTTTCCCATTATTCTGCATCCAGCAAGTCACAGATCATGTCATAGCCAAGGAAGGGGCAGTTTCAAGGCTGAGAAATGGACAGCCTGAAAAAAACAAAATACCTGTTACTTAATAAATTAAAATAGGCCTGCCAGGTCCCCTGGAGGGCAGGGGTTTGCCCACTCAAAGGGCCCCGACCTGCTGGCCTAGATCCAGCTGGCAGGGGGAACCTGCCCCCGAAGTGCCCATATCAGCCTGATGTGCCCAGTGCAATGATGTCACCCAGGGGGATGCTCTAGCATGCAGCCTGAAAACTCTATGGTACCATAGAGTTTTCAAGCTGAATTGCTAGAGTGTCCACTGGCGGTGTGTCTAGTGTGATGACATCACTTCCTTGTGACATCATCATGGTGTGCACATGTCCTGGACTGGCACCAACCCCCCCCCGCCAAAAAAGGTAAGGGACCTGGCAACCCTAAATTAAAATCAGGAGTTAGAGATGCCTTCTGGTACTCCTCTAGCACAAGGCTTTCTTTATCTGTCCTAATTACAAGAGAGGGATAGTAGTTGTTTTTGTACACTTGTGTGCCAGTGCAGTTTATGCAGTGGATGGTGGATTCTGCTTTATGAAACCATTTTTCTATTACTGGTGATAAATTGCTGTTTAGCTGCAGAGATGTGCATTAAACAAATTGGCAGGTTAATATTTCAGTATATTTCCTTAGCTTTGTAGTGCTGCAGACATTTGAAATACCTTCAGAACTTTTTAATTTGGTACACATAAAGGCTGGTAGCTCCCCCCCCCCAGTGTATTTAGCACTGCCAGAGGTACACACTGTTTCAAACAATGACCTTTGTATTAAAAAGGCTTCCTTTACTTTAGAATGTTATAGAACAATTTGTACAATCATCAGAACCAAGTGGTAAACTTTTCCCTGGACAGGGTGAACAAAATAGACTGGAGGTTTGGAGGAGATGCATAAACTCCCCCCCCCCAACGCATTGCAAACTGTCATGTAAAGCTTTTAGGGATTTAAATAAAGGATTTGCCATGCTGTTCCTGACATCTAAAATAGTAGTGCCAGACGGTCCAGAGCAACTGTGGCTGCTTGATTTTGATGCTTGTATAAATTGGACGAGGTAATGCGGAATGAGATAGAAAATAATGGAAGTTCCTTACAGTGGACCTTGCACCTCCAAATTGCCCCTTATTTTTCAGTGTCTGATCTGGCACCTTTTGCTCTATCTCATAGAGAAATCTGGCTGTCTGCTCCATGATAAATATCTGCAATTGCTGCTCCCTGCATGACTCATGGAATGACAAACATGAGCAATTGCATAAACCAATGAAGGAGGGATGAGTGCTGCCTGCTTAGATTGTGGGGACTGAAAGCGTACCTCAGGTGATCGGCTCAGTGCAGAATGCACTATTTCATTTTGAATTGAAGAAGGCGACATGATGAAATCATACTAGAATTAGATACTGAATGATAAAAGGCACCTTGCCGGAATAAGACAGCCAAACAACTTTTGTTTTGAACAGGCCACATATCTGCAATAGAAAGCTCAGGAGAAGCAGGGGGGCAGATGCATTGACTGAAAGGACCATTTTTAAGAATACATTTGATTATAACTTAGAGCTCTTATTTTTGGCCTGGTCAGTTTTCCTTTGTTATGAGAAATTAAATGGGGGCTATGGCACTTGTTATACATACCAAGATCAAATATTCATCCCCCCGCCCCCGAAAGTTGGCTGTTACCAACCCTCTCGATAACATTGGTATAATTATTGTGGGGTATGAAGAGCAGCCACAACAAATGCTCTTATGGTGCCTTTAATAATTCAATCTTGAATATATCCAAGAGATGGCTTTTAATCATTACCCAGAAACTTTCTCCTCCCTCCTCTGAAATATGTCCCTCCCGCTACAGAAATCAGAAATGGCTCCCCTGGCAAAGGGAATGGGAAGCGTGGTTCTTAAAAGGATCCGTTTGCTTCCACAGGAACAAGCCTTGAAAGAACTAGATCCTGTTACCCTCTCTCTCTTCCAATCACGAGAACTAAGCTGATTATTTCCACTTATCAAACTGCCTTATACTGAGTCAAACCAGATCAGTATTGTCTACTCTGACTGGCAGTGGCTACCTGATCCTTTTAACTGGAGGTACCCGGAATTGAACCTGAAGCCTTGTGCATGTGAAGCAGTTTCTCTACCACTGACAGCCCCTGCGGTCTGTTTTATTCTCTCCTGCCAACCATGCTCAAACCCACCCTTTGGAATCCTGGATGTGACAATCATAGTTCACTAGTTTAGAAGTAATAGCAAACTGTGGTTTTCTGTCAACAGAGGAATAACTAATGACTTCACCATGCTTGAGGGGAAGAGAGATTGAAGAAGTTTTGAACTCACTTGCGTAAGGCTTGTTATGTAGCATCTAAACATCATTTGCCAGTACCTCAGAACCCTAAACCTCTGTATATGTCTCTGCTACCTAGTACAGCATATTTGTTCCCAACATTCCAATGTGTTCTTTCTTCATGGATGGTTCTTTGTTGAATGGGAAGCATTATAGTTGGAACTCTTCTTTGTAAACCAATTCATTTGTTATTTACTGACCCCCCCGCAATTTAAGGAATATTTGTTTTGAAAAACAAAACAAAAAAAACCCACCCTCTAAACAGAGCCAGTTTGGTGTAGTGGTTAGGAGTGCGGACTCTAATCTGGGAGAACCAGGTTTGATTCCCCACTCCTTCACATGCAGCTGCTGGTGTGACCTTGAGTCAGTCATGTCTGTCTCAGAGCTGTTCTCTCAAGGAGCTCTCTCAGCCGGGGCCGGCTCGCCCACTAGGCGAGCTAAGCACTCGCCAAGCCGCCGGCCCTGCAGGGGCACCAAAATGCCCCCCGCACCCCTGTGAAAAGCCCCCCTTCCCGCCCAGCGCCAGCAGCCCCAGCTTTCCTGGGCGCCTCGCAGCTGCGAGGCGCCCAGAAAAGCCGGCGCCACCACTGGGAGGGAAGGGGCGGGCATTCTAAGCCCACCCCTTCCCCGGCTCTCCTGGGTGCCTCAAAGCTGCGAGGCGCCCAGGAGAGCTGGCGCCGCCGCTGGGAGGGAAGGGGCAGGTGTTCTAAGCCCGCCCCTTCCCCGGCTCTCCTGGGCGCCTCGCTGCTGTGGGGCACCCAGGACAACGGCACTGGGCCATCTCCAGGCCCCACCAGGAGGTTGGCATCCCCGGTGGGGTGGGCGCCCCAGTCTGTCCTGCCTAGGGCGCCCAGACACCTGGGGCCAGCCCTGCTCTCAGCCCTACCTACCTCACAGGGTGTCTGTTGTGGGGAGGGGAGAGGAAAGGAGATTATAAACTGCTCTGAGACTCCTTCGGGTAGTGAAGGGTGGGATATAAAGCCAATCCCCTCCTCCTCCTCCTCCTCCTCCTCCTCCTCTTCTTCTAAAGTACCTCTCCAGCTTCATTCTCGAATACTTAGAAACAAAGGTATGCAAGGAGATTCCCATAGCAGCAATTTCTTTCTTTGCACTCTCAGTTGGGGTAGACATATGCACACACTGCTGCACTTGAGAGAGAGTGGGTGGTCTTCTCAGTCTGAAACAGAATCCATAGATATCTGAAGACATGTTCTCTAATCTTCTTTGTTACACAGACTGTTCTCATCCTATCTTATATCAGTGTTTTGCTGTAGACTGGTGATTCAGATTTGACCAGTATTGTGGGGATCTTTGAAGGCTGCTCTAATATGCAAAGATGTAGTTTGTGAAGAAAAAGCAGCTGTAATTGCATCCATTTGAGACTGGAATCTAAGAAGCCTAGAATGCAAATGGCAAATGATGTAGTGAATCTGTTCCTGGACTGTACTAATTTACACGACAAGTGAAGGAAGAATTTTGAATTCCCATTTTACAAAGCTAGCAAGGAACAACTTTGGTTACAACTGACATCTAATTTTATACGTTCAGGTTACTTTGTACATAGAACACCATCCTGTTGTGCAGTTCCCCTGTTTGCAGGCCTGCAGACCAGACCTATTATCAGTCTAATGTGTAACCATTGACTAAACACTGGCCACTCATCTTGAGTCATTTGCATAAGAAAAGAATGTTCAGAAAAATGTGGGTGTGGGAGGTTAGCTGTTAGAAATATTCATTTAAAATATTTCTATGCTGTCTTTCCACCCAATTCAGGGTCCCTGAGGTAGCAAACATTTTTAAAAAGTTACTTAATCCCGACTTTAGCAACAGGTATCAGTACTGAGGTCTAAAGTAGCCAACAAAGTGAACTTTGACTCAACACAATCTTATACCTTGGAATATTTTACTGGTCTTTAAGGTCTTTAAGGTGCTACTAGACTTTAATTTTGTGCACAGACAGGCTAACTATCTGAAAGTATTGAGGTCTGTTTCATCTCAAGTTCACCTGTAGGTCAAACTTGATCAGCAGCTGCAGTTCTCTTTGAGGCAAACCAAGAACCTGCAAATACGAACATAAATATGCAATAGAGACCACCTATGATTTGGCTCAGGATATTCTTTCTATAATCTTGATTTTTTTTAAAAAAAGGGAATTCATGACCTAGACTTTTTATAGGCTTATTAAGAAGAAGAGCCCTGCTGGATCAGACCAGTTGTCCATCTAGTCCAGCATCCTTTCTCACACAGTGGCCAACCAGTGGCCAACCAGTTCAACTGGAGAGCCAACAATAAGACATAGAGGCTGATTACCAGTAAGATTCACACAGTTGATTGGTACTCAGTTATCTCTGCTATAGCTTCTGTCCTCAGTTGAGAAACACCACCATAGTATAATTTTGACAGACTTGTTATCATTTTGTATGATTTCCTTTGCTAACACCATAGGAATTTATATATTTGTGTTCAGCCAGTAGGCTGGCACTGTTTTACAAGGGTATTGCAAACTAGTTAATGTTGGTGTTATTACTGAAGGCCACACAGCTTTTCTTGTAGAGTGTTCTGTAAATTTCTGTGTACTTGCTGCTACCACAAAGCCTCCCTTACTGAAACCCTCATAATAATTGTCGTTTAACTCATTTGAGGTGATAGCTGAAAGTATTTATGGCATAAGACTACTCATACATCAGCTGAGTTCAGACTGGCAATTTGCCCCGGTAGGGACCCGGGCCAGCAACGATTCAATTCCGGAGTAAATTGGGCGTTCACACAGGCACATCTGCCTGGCGTCCCCCACCCGTAGCCAACCCGTGCTGTTGTGCTTCACCGCCGAATTAAAAAGATATCTCATAAAACTCGTAGCAAATCCGAAAGCCCGCGCGTGTCACGCATTTCTCCGCTTTCGGGAAGTCTGAACGCGCAGCCAAAAAGCCGGGAGCAACCCGCGTTGGGCAGAAGGCAGCAGTGATATGATTGGCCGTGTTCCGCTCTACTGCCCAATGCGGTGCCGGTGCTGCGGGGTCCTCCCCCAATTGGCAAAATGCGCTTATGCGCATGAGCGCATGAGCACTCATATGCACATACACCCATAGTCGAATTAATGGGGAAACACCGATAACAGCGTGCCCCCAGTGCGGCAGTCTGAACGCTCCCGCCCAGCTCCGCCCCATATTTTCTGGCAGCGGCCTGGGCTGTGTGAACAGGAAAACCCGGAACAGTTTATTCTGGGGCTTTTTTGCCACGACTGGCTACCGGAGCAAACTGCCAGTCTGAACTCAGCCATCATATGGGCTTTAAAATGCAAAAGGAAGAATAAGAAGTATAGCAATGTGCTGTTGACAGTAAAACATGAGACTTGTTTTATCTGATACTTCAGGCCAGCTTGAGCTGATTAAAATACTCATACACCAAAGATGTGAAGTATTCATTTGTGAAGTCTGAAAGTGAAAGTTGCCACCTGCATAAAATCTTACCACCTCAGGGAAAGGTTAGTTTTCTTGTGGGGACATTGTTAAGTAGCCTGTTCCTTTGAAGTGGAGTGGAATAGACACTGGATGAATTAAATAAGCAGTTCCTCTTGTGAATACTGAGACATTTCAGTCTTGTGCAAGTCAATCTGAAGCCCTACCTTAGCTTTGTCAAATTTAAGAGCTCTCATAGCATTACCACCCCCCAATGCTGGAATTTAGTAGGGTTTGTGTCTGAAGCTCTAAGCCTTAATTTACTTAGGCTGCAATCCTAAAAACAGTTTCCTGTGAGTAAAGCTCTTTTGAATAAAATGGGACTTACAGAAGAGTAGACCTGCTTAGCTTTGCTCCCTTTTTGTGTTTAAATATGGCCTTTTGCACTATGGCTATGCATATTTGAATGAGGCCTTCCTGTTGTTCAGCTGATGAATAGGGGTTGTCATTTCTGTCATTGTTCCTCCTTTGCTTCTGTGAGGTTAGTAAGACAAGTCTTCATTAGACAGCCATAATATAGCTCTGGGGAAAGCTGAGGTCAAATTTGATGGGCGGTAGGACTCTGTGGGAACCACTGCACTACTTATTAACAGACGATGCATTAGGCAGTTGTTAGATAATGAGGTATGTTGAAGAGGCTGATAGAAAAAGATGAAGGGAAACCTACTGAAACAGCAAGGAGTGAGGTCAGGAAGAAGTTGAGCTCCTCTTCTGGAAAGGGACGGGATTGCAAAAAAGGCATTGGAGGGTGCTGTGGACTAGCAAGTTGTACTTCAACTGTGGTTAAACACCCTGGCAGGTGAATCTGAGAAAACCATTGTACACATATGTAAGTCAGGAATAGCAAGAGGGGCTCGTTCCTAAGATTTGTTGACTCCCCATGTTTTTATTATATTCTAAAGAAAGGTACTACAAAGTAGGGTAGCCAATGCTTAACACGCACAATTAGCCGTGCGAGAGGCACGAATGCTGGGTGGATTTAAGGGGTGCGATCAGACATGAACATCTGGCCAGCGTCCTGCACCTGTTGGCAACCCATTTCACTCCACTGCAAGAGCGGAGTTAAAAGACACTGGGGAAAGTCCACTATCAAACAGGTTGCTACGGGCCACAGACGGACTTCCCCTGTGTGATCGCAGACAGCCTAGCTGCCCAAATGGCAGTGCGGCACAATTTTTTTTTAAAAAAAATTATTTGCACATGTGCATCGGTGCATTGGTGCATATGTGCATAGATGCATATCTTCATATGCATGCGCACAGTGGTGAAAGTCGCAAAAACAAACCAACCAGAAGAAGGACTTCCAGATCACCTGATTGCAATCATTGTGAGAGATGGCTGTCCAGATAGGCAAAATCGTAGATTCAGAGCACAAATACCTGGAAAGTACTTGATTTTCCCGGTGTCGGAAAACTTACTAGGGAACCGGGATTGTGTGATCACACAAATGTGGGTCAAATTGCTGTGGAGCAAATAGCCTCGCTTCCCCCCCACTGCATTATCTGGAATGTGTGACCGCAGCCATAATATAAAATAGCCAAGACTTATGGCTTATTTATATTCTTCATATCAGCTCTCTATATGGTAGGAAATGGAGTCTTGAGGAAACCTCTTCCTGCCGTCACACCTAGAAGGCAGGTATTTCAACTATGTCCATCTGCACATCTTTGTTAGTCATTTGTCCAACATCTTTGACCCTTCCACTTCTAGAAGGAATGAAAAAAAGCAGACAAACGGCCTGGCTATTTATTAAACAATGTTTATATCCGACTAAAACAGGTACCCCAATATGACATACAAACAAAGACAATGACATTCCAAAAGCATGTACAAACCGGTACAAGTAATAACAACCAGAAAATAGTTCTGCAGTCTAACGACTACTTACCAAACAATAAGGGGAAAATAACCATACATAGCAGCTGTCCATCAACAATTCAACATGAATTCATCAACTGTTCAACAGCAGTTCAGCGGAAAGCCCTGTGAAATTAATTGTTTTACAATACCTCCTAAAAGTTAGCAAGGAACGTGCTTTTCTCACTTCTTCCAAAAAGGTATTTCAGAGAGTCAGGGCTATGAAATGCATACAGTTGTGTGGATGAAAATTTCACAATCCTATGGAATGGCACTACAGATAGCAACTGTTGAGAGTAATGTAGCTGGTGCAAGGGCTCCTGACAAGGGAAATGGGGATCCCAGGCCACAAAGGGCTGTGTTACTTCCTCCTTGTGGTTTATTTATTTACTTCATTTATAGTCTGACTTTCCCACTGAGACTCAAGGGGGGGGAATCACTAAATTTAAAACAATAAAAAACCCCAGTATAATGCATATAGTGTAAAGAGCTGCAATGGAGAATCCTCAGGTCAAGGCAACTGTTGATGAGACCTTTGTTCAGATGAATGAAGCTGTCACAGCAGACCGTCTCAGAAGAAGTGGCCTTACAGATACGGGGGTTCTATGCAGTAAAGAATTTCATAGGTAATAAACAGTACCTTGAATTGATTTCAGAAGCTAATTGGTTAACCAATGGACAGAATTGGTGTAATATGCATGTAGGCTACATTCTAGACAATCAACTATTCAAACTGTTCTTCAAATATGTACATTATTAAAAGTATTTGAGCAATATACCTTCTTGTTTATTGTAGGGAGGGACCCATCGTACATATCTGGGGTGTTTTGCACGTATTTAATTGTTGCAGGGTTTTTTCCCCCATCCTCTTTGATTGGAATATCATACAAAACTCCTTTTGGGAACAATAGTTAAAGAGGTGTATTGGATTTCGTACCACATTCTCCAGATTTTGACAGCTACACAAAAGATGTTGGGTAGGCAGCTTTTTAAAAGGGTTTTGTTGTAATTGGAAAGGTTTTTTTTGTTGTAATTTGGCATAGGCCCTGGAAACAAATTGTTGCTAGCTGCCAAAATAATGCAACTGGAAAACCAAAATGCTACTATACTGTAATTGAAATATCTGAGTTGTTTCTATGAATAAAGCTACAATCAAGTTAATTTAGGACAAGCTATTTTAAAAAAATCCCACACACACATATAGTCTTTGCACTTTCCTTTGGCTGAACCAGTGTGGACCATGCTAGTATAATATATTTGTGATCTGCAGTCATCTGAAATACTTTTAAATATTCATCTCATCTTGTGAGAAAAGCTATTAAAAGATCAGAGGAAGTTTGTTGCAAGGCACTTCAGAGACATGATAGTAGTCATAGAAAAGTCCACATGGTTTAGCTTGTTAACAAGACTAATTGAATCGACATATCAAAGTACATAAAACAGAGCATGATCCAAAGGCAGTCAAACAGCTAGAGCTTTTAATTTGTTTAAGAGAATATTAAAGAAAATTGGGGTAAACTCAAAATGAATGTGAAGTAAGCCCAGCACATAATTTGGCTTTTGAACCTTGAATATAATTGGATGTAAAATGCACAGCCTCCTTACCAGTTCCTGTTCTGCAAACATGGAAGTAATTCAATCTTTTCCTCCACCTGGATTAACTATTTTAAAACTCTTCATCAATTTGAGCCTTACTTATCTGCCCTGTCTGCCATTCACCTTTGAGTACTTTACATCTTGGAGAGTTCAGTCAATGCCATCCCAAAACTGAGTACTGTAAAATCAGTTAAGAAAGAATTGCATATAAGTATCTGTGAACTGATAGATAGTGGAGGTTCTTTCCCATTATTTATGCAGCTGTCATTTTATATTCAGAGTCTGGACTGCAATCTCTGGAGCCTTTAAAAAAACACACAACAAACACTGCTGGTATGTAACTCCTTCCCCCTAAATTATATTCTGTTCAATGAGCATGCTAGCCAGGCATCTTCTTGTTGCTTCTTGTAACTGCAAGAGACTTATAGTTAAATGATTTCCAAGATCAAAACTAATGACAACTGAATTTCTGCCCATCAGTGGAACACGCTTAGAGCTTGAGTATCCCGGCACGTACAGCCTAGAAAAAGAGTGAGGCTACTGGATATATGTGTGAGACATATCTCCCATTTAGGTTTGCCAACCTCTAGGTGGGGCCTGCAGTTCTCCTAGAATTGCAACTGATTTCCAGTCTACAGAGATCGGTTCCCCTGGGAAAAAAACTGGCAGCCTTGGTGGGTGGATTCTACAGTATATACCACAGATTCTAGGTAAAAATCCCTCTCCAAACTACCCCCCCCAGCACTGCCCCCAGCTCTTCAAGAATTTCCCAGGCTGGAGTTGGCAATCCTATTCCCACCTAGAGGTATGCAAACCTAAATGGGAGATATGTCTCATGCATGTATCCAGTACCCTCACTCTTTTTCAAGGCTGTACGTGCACAGATACACGAGTTCTAAGCTATTCATGTTCCACTGATGAGCAATCATATTCCCATTTTTTAAAAATAGTGGGAGTGCTACATTATGACTTGCACTGTGCATGGCCAATGCAGGGGGAGGATGTAAAGGGTTCTTGTGGTCCCTAGGTGGGAATCTTCTTCCATTTGCAAAGTTCTGTTACCATGTGCTGAAGGTGACAGATTGTTCCTTTGGTTTCAATTTATTTTACGAATTTGTCAGGACTGATAAATGTAAAGGTCATGTTGAGCCAATTATGCTGTTCTCCTTGATTTGTGTGTAGAATATTTATTTGAGAGTTGAAGGATTGTTTTAATGAAAAAAAACCCTTAATTGCATTATCAGTCATGTAAGTATTCTTCATTGGAGTCAAGATTTACTTTTTATCTAGCAGATATTGGCCAGCCAGATTGGCTTTAAATTATTAGTTATAAGAGAATTTACCTTTCAGAAAGCACTATTTCAGCTAAGGCTCTATGACCTACATTTAACTCGGTGTCTTAGAGTTAACTTATCCCAGTGCCTTAACCTTATTACTTTATTGGGGAAGTGACTTTTATGAAGACTCTGTGGCCAAATAGATCCACAGAGCAGCTTACATGGATAAATAATAATTTAGAACACATAAAAATATCAAAAATTAACCTTAAAAGACCAGTAAACAAGTATAAAACTCTACCCAGAAGCATATAACCGAAGCAATTTGGCAATATTAAAGCACAGTAATGCATTTAAGCATCTGTTAAATCTATTAAAGAAGGTTCTGTCCTTGTTGTATATAACTGCCTGTGATTTGGGGGATGAGGGTGATAGAACAGAGTCTTTCCAGATTTTTTTCTTTCATATGCCACTTGTCTCCCTAGTAGGACCCAAAGTGGCTTACAACATTTTCCCCTCCTCCATTTAATCACAACATTTTATCCTGTAAAGTAGGTTAGTCTGAGAGTGTATGACTAGCCCAAGGTCTCCCAGCAAGCTACCATGGCAGAGAGGGGATATGAACCTGGTCTTCCAGATCCTGTTCTGACATACTAACCACATACTAACCACAGGGCCGGCTCCAGGAATTTCTGTGCCCTAGGCGGGCGCAGATCCCAACCTCCTGGTTGGGACTGGAGACCCAGCCATGCCGCCCCCCCCTCCTTCCCCCCTAGGGAGGAGGGGGAGGGCGGGCAAGCTGTGCCCCGGCTGGGCGGTGGCGGCGGCGGGGAGTCCCCGCTGGCCGCCGCCGCCTCCCCCCTCCTGGGAGGAGGGGGAGGGCAACTTGCACCCTAGCCGGGCGCTTTTCGGCAGTGGCGGCGGTGGGCGCCCGGTTAGGGCGGCGGTGGGGCGCTTTTGGGGGGGAGCGGAGCCCATTTGGCGCCCCTGAGGCCGGCGCCCTAGGCAAGCGCCTGGTTCGCCCAATGGGTGATCCGGCTGTGACTAACCACTATGTATAGGTTTATGTATGAGAAGGTAGTCCTTGAGGTGCACACTCAGTCCCTTTGGTGGCTTTAAAGGTCAAAACTAGCGAGTGTGTGTGTGTGCGTGTATGTGCTTGCGAGCCTGGAAGTCATGGTGACTTCTGGTGACCCTAGTGGGGCTAGGACGTTTCAGAAAGGTGGTTTTGATATTACCTGCCTTTGCACCCTGGCCCTGGTATTTCTTGATGGTCATCCTTCCAAGTACTTGCCAGGGTCGGCCCTGCTTAGCTTTCATGATCTGACAAGATTGGGCTTGCCTGGGCTACCCAGGTCAGGACTAAAACTAGCATTTTTACATTGTGCCTGTAATCAAGCTGCAAACCAGTGAACTGTACCAAGGCTGGTCTTCTGTGTGTAAATTACATGACTGATTCTAGATAATTGGGGGTTATTTTAACAAACAGTCTTACAGCTTTTCATAACAACCCCCCTACTCACTACTAAAAAGCTGTGGCCCTATTTCAACGCCAATGGAGATTTTTTGCAAAATTTCCCCCTTCCATTTCAGCTTAGCACTAATTACTGGAAAATATGCAGATTGTTCATTCTCCTTGCTACTTCAAAACAATTGGTCCCTTTTGGATGTTGTTGAATGAAAATGGATTATGGTGATGGTTTGTTTTATGCTATTACATTATTTATTAACTGTGTAATCTGCCTCCAGTTCCAGTGAGAAAGGGATGTAAAACAAAGATAACAATAATCTCTTTTGGGGTACTTATTTAAAATTTCAGCCCAGTTCTTTCTTTTAAAGAGAGAAAAGAGATGAATCCATTAGGGGCTGGTATGCAAAGATGACTATGGTAAAAGCTTTGTTAACTGCCATGTGGTTAACTGGACAGCTCAGTTAACTGACACAACCAGGACCCATGGTGGGATTGCCAGCTCTGGATTTTGAAGTTCCTGGGTGGGGCCTGGGGAGAGCCCCCAGTGGAGTTTAAAGCCATAGACTCCACCTTCTGCAGCAACCATTTTCTCCATGGTATCTGAACTCTGTAGGCCTGGAGATCAATTGTAATTCTAGGGGATCTCCAGGTACCACCTGGAGGTTGGCAAATGTGGTCCAGGTACCCACTCAAGTCACTTGCATACCACCTGCTTGGCATTGCCACCCTCTTGCTGCTGCTGGGCTGGGGCTGCAGAGGCAGAGTGACTTGGGTGGAGCACCGACTGATTGACTTGAGTGGGGTGGTAGCAGGAGGGCAGCAGTGTTGAGCCGATGGCCAAGTCCTGGGCATGGCTCTTGCCCTCTTGATGCTGCTGCCTTCTTGCTGCTAGGTAAAAACTTTATTAACTGACATATTCGGTTAACAAGCAACTCTGGTTTTCCGTGGATGCCAGTTAGCAAAGTTTTTACTGTAAGTGCCACGGGATAGGCACTGATACGGATTTTTGTGATTCAGGTTTTTGCTCACACTAAAGAATGGTTCTGTTGGCAGTCTATAAGTGGGCAGAAAGAGGGAAACACCCCTTTTATCACACTGATTCAATCCATATGTACTGCAATAGACATCGTTTACCTCAATTAGGGGGGAGACAACTGGACTTAAGTTCCAGCAACTGGCCCAAGCCCAGAATTAGCAAAACCAAACTGCTGTACCATGGATAACATTTCTAAAGGTACTCCTGTTGAATTTGCTGTTGGGACAGTGAAAGCAGTGTCCCAACAGCAAATGCAACAGAAGTACCTTTAGAAATGACATCTTCTATAGGCCTGAGTTTCTAGTAATTGAAGACTGCTTTGATATGCCACTGCCTGGGTAAAAAGCAATGCATGTGATGGATTTCAATTTATAATTTCAGAATATCAGCAGCATGTATCATCTGAGCATAAAGTTCATGTAGCATAGCAAGCTTGTTTATGGTTACCGTCCAGCAGAGGCCTGGGATGGGAGTGAGAAGAATAAAAATTGTGTGTTTGTACTTAAAGGAAGAAATGCACAGTTTATGAAGTATTTATGAAAAGAGTTGTTTGATAAAAGACCTTGATTTGATTCAGCAATGGAGTGTTAATAAAAGTATCAGCCAGAGAAAAGTCAGTAAAATTTAGCCATTAAAATTCTCTGGAGTGGTTGCAGACTGCTGAAAATGGAGCAATGCTAGTAGAACGGACTTTCCCGCCTCACTTTTTCTACTGCATTTCATTGAACCTTTAAAAGTTTGCTCCTGGGGATCAGGAGCGTGCATAAAAAGCATAAGGCAAGAATCTGTAGTGGGAGGGGGAGTCAGCGAGTTAATAACCCCTTTCCTTTGCCAGTGTAAATGCCATTCCTCTAGCATAAGAGCCCTTCTGCTGGTGGAACAACATATTTAAATCCAAGCCTCTATGAATCCCAGACGGGTTTGCTGTGATTTCTCATTTGGAACCTGGTGAACTAAACAATTGCCTACATTGATAGCTTCCAAACTTTCTACCTTTAGGCAACTTTTCCATTAGACTCATCTGTCAATAAGCCCTATATGACTCCTAGAGAACCCCAGTGCATTGCAGAAAATCCTGTAGCATTTTGTAGTGTGTGCATTCAGCTCATAGATACTGACGGCCAGACCTGTTGGTCCTGTCCAATACATCGGTGCAATATCAAACATGCCTAATGCTCTCTTTCATCTGCACGTTGCAGTGGACAAGTAAGCTGTCTTTCAAGTAAGCTTGCCTGCCATTGATGGCCTTCTCAACAAGGACTTCCTGGTAAGTTTCTGAAGAACCCCGTATTTAGAAAATCTGTGAAAATGGTCTTAATATTTCAGGGCTGGTTCATTCCAGACCTAAGGCTGGTGTGGCTTTCAGGCTCTTCCCCATTTCACTAGTCTATCAGGATGTTGCAATTTATTTCTTACCAGATTTCAAAGGAGACCGAAACATGAGTTTACTTTAAAATACACTATATTAGTCCATTTGCCAGGGTCTCTGAGAATAAATAATTCTCAAGGGAGCAGTGGCGCAGGCAGTAAGAACACCTGCTGTAACATCAATGAACAGCCATTACGGCTGTTCGAGACCCACCGTGGCCGGGTGAGCTCCCGGCTCTAGTCCCAGTTCCCGCCCACCCAATGATTCGAAAGCATTAAAAAAAAATAGCAAGTAGATGAATGGGTACCTGCCCTTAGGTGGCGGGGGACACCCTCCTCCCTGTGGGGAGTGCAGCGGAGGCATTGGCAGTGGCGGCGGAGGCATCGGTAGCAATGGCAGCGTCGAAGCGGCGGTGGAGAATCAGTAGAGCGAGGGGATGGCTGGCGAGTGTCCCTGGGAATGTGACGTTGAGTGGCTGAGCCCGGTGGAGGTGGAGTCATGGAGGTGCGATGGCATGTCGGCGCGGTGGAGCCAGACGAAGGAGGTTGACTGGAGCTGCCGCTGACACGAGGCTGCGCGCAGGGATGGGCCTACTGGGAGGAAGCTGCTGGACTAGAAAGACCTGCCTCAGGGCACTGAAGGTGGAGCACCGACATCCGAGGCGGGAAAAGAAGCCGGATAGCAAAAAAACGCTACAAGCCCTGCTGCCTGGGTGTTGGTAGGCAGTCACCCCCCTCTATACTTGTGGCCCTAGATAGGAATTGAATTCTGTGTAAACCACTCAAAGACCCCTCGGGGTTAGAGCAGTATATAAATCGAAAGTATAAATAAGTAAATAATATCAGTTCCTATTTGGAAGGTCTTGGGAGATCAACAGCTTGTGTTAAGTGCCATTAAGTCACTTCCGACTTATGGCAACCCTTTCAATTAAAATGTCCTATTGTTAAGAGCCTTGCTTCAGTTTTGCAAACTGAGGGCAGTGGCTTCCTTGATTCAGTCTCTCCATCTCATTTTGGTCTTCCTCTTTTCCTGCTGCCTTCAACTTTTCCTAGCATGATTGTCTTTTCCAATGACTCTTGTTTTCTCATAATGTGACCAATGTATGATAGCCTCTGTTTAGTCATTATAGCTTCTAGAGAGAATTCAGGCTTGATTTGATCTAGAACCCACTTATTTGTCTTTTTGGTGGTCCATGGTATCTGTAAAACTCTCCTCCAGTGCCACATTTCAAGTGAATCAACTTTCTTTCTGTCAGTCTGTTTCATTGGCCAGCTTTCACACCCATACATGGTAAACGGGGAATACTATGGCATGAATTATCTTGATATTTGTTGCCAGCAGCTCATCCCCACCCTTGAGAATCTTTTCTAGATCCTTCATGGCTGCCCTTCCCAGTTGCAGTCTCACTTTTAGTTGAAGATGAAGCCAAGAAACAGAATATCTTGAACAGTTTCAGTTTCTTCGATCAACAGAACAGTGGACAAAAATCTCTTTCCCGTGGTCCTTTTTCTTTCTGTAAGGTTATTTTAAATTTTGTATATTTTGTATGATTTTATGTTGCTGTTCCCCAAGGCCCGAACAGTGAAGTAATCCTACTTACTGGTAGTGCCTGAAATGTCTAGAATTGTTTCTGCATACTTTCTTGTTTGAGAAACAGGACTGAGCTCTGGACGGTGTGGAGTAGCGTTGTTTACTCTTCACTGCAGTGGAGAATGCATGATTGCTTAGCCAGTTAATGTACTGTGTGATTTAAGGAAATGACCCTGAAGAAAATACAGCACTTCAGGTGCTTTTAAGAAGCATTCGCTGGGGCCTGATTAATATATACCATCAACTCCATGGCTGCTGCTTCAAATGCAGCTTTGTGGGTACAGCTCTAAGTGGCAAGCCATTTGTGTGAAAGAGCCCCTTACATAGCCGCTTGCAACTTCAACTGTGCCAAAGCAATTCAAGTGAGGTTTTCATTTCGTGGTGGAGGGGGACAGAGCCGTGGATGTAATCACTGTTAAGTGCTCA
Source organism: Gekko gecko (assembly GCA_029375565.1). NCBI lineage: Eukaryota > Metazoa > Chordata > Lepidosauria > Squamata > Gekkonidae > Gekko > Gekko gecko. Next base: position 40,572,730 of record JAPDNY010000007.1, on the reverse strand, counting down.
GGGATTTGCTTTGTGTAGATGGTATGCTACTCACAGCTGCACCTACGTGGCTGTGTTCCAAGCAACAAACTCACGTGCTGATTTACAAATGTATATTCATCGTTCATTGACATCAGCATCCCCAAATGAGTCGCATGTCTGAATGAACCATCAGAAATGAATTACAATGGAGAGCTGTCATATTGTCATTTGTTCTCGTGCATAAAATACTGCAAATTAGAAACTCCATGAGAAAGAGGAAATTGCAATGATCTCCAACCCAGTGAGGCATTTAAAAATAAACTAGAGGCAATGCATCTTTTCTGCTAGTGAAACAAGATGAGACAAATACCGCAAAGAAGCAGAGTTTTTGATCTGAGCAACTTGTACTAGAAATGCAGGGGAAGTTGATTGTTACCACGTTTATGGGCCCTGTGAAGCTCTGTCCTGCTAATTTCCTCAGCTATGTTTTCTAAAAGTATGGAATTTTTTAAGTTACACTTTGTGCACCAGATTGTGCATTGCATTCAGGCCCGTAGCTACAGTGGGGCATCTTGGGGCTAGGCCCCCTGACTTACTGGCAAGGCCCCCTGACCTCCCATCCAACCCAGGGCCCCGAGTGATGGCAGGTGTGGGGAAGGAGCCGGGTTTTCCTTTAATTCAATTAGCCAGGGCCCCCTAAGAAATTTAAATGCCCCCTGACTTAAAAAATCCTGGCTACGGGCCAGGTTGCGTTGTTTTATTTATCAGCTGCCCACCCAGTACGTCTTGCTGAGATGTGGGTTATTTTTTAGGCGTTGGCATTCACATCTTATCTGGAGAAATGGTATCTATTTATTGTACTGTGGCTGAGGGACAAATGTATCTGCATTCAAGATATTTCCTTCATTTTGAGTGTATGTGTGTTTCTTAGTTTGGTTGTCTGCCTTTTCTGTTACCAGTATTTAAACAGGACATTATGTTTTCTGGATATAAATACATTGCGTGTTTTTCAGATAACTGCTTATAACTCTGCACTGGGCAAAAAAATTATATGATTTCTTACCCTTTATACTGCTACAGTCTTGAATGTATAGCTGTCATCTCATCATAGTATTATTTTTAAATAAAACTGCACTTTAGGGCTGATTCACCCATTACAAAGTCCATGTGTCTCCCACATGGAGCTTTTCCAGATGTGTTGCTGGTGTGCATGGGCGTAGTTTAGATTTGCACAGTGCCACTCAAGGAGACTAGGCTTAAGCCTTGCCCTGTGCCATTTTCCCCAGACAGCTGCTGTTAGCTTCTTGTTGAAAGTTACAAGACTGATGATTGCTATTTGTAAATTGCCCCAACAGGGCAAAAAATAGATCCCCAAGTCTCTGTTTGGGAAAATGGTACAGAGGGGAAGGCTTAAGCCTCTTCTCTTCCTGTGCTATGCATTTAATCTGAATTGGGCCACTTGCAGCTGGGAATTAAATTTCCATTACAGAACTCCAGCTGCACTTCCTATCCAAAGTTCACATGTTCATTACATGAACTTTGTAATGTGTGACTCAGCCCTTGACTAAATTGTGAATTTTATTTACTGCTTTTCTTTCTTGGGAAATACTGTTATTTCATTTTTATCACAAAGACTAACAAAAATGTCTTGATAGACTGGGAGGCAATAATGTTTTGGCTTTTGTACATTGCTTTGATTCTTGGTACATTGTACCCCCAAATTATGGGAGAAACACTACATTGTTTTCACTGATGTCCCACTGAAAGCAGCTGGTGTAGCCAGAAGGCTTCAGCAGAACTAATCTAAAGTCATTCAGCAGTGGGTAGCAATACCAGTAGATCCACAAAGGTGAGTTCTGCATAACAGGGAGAGCTCCAAGGCAAGACCATCTTTGCTAGTGTAATTAAATGGTCAGAACCCAACTGAGTTTCCAAATAGTGAAGCAAATCTGCTGAGCATTAAAGCTCTGCTCCTTAGCTAACAGCTAGTGAGAACACTGAGTGGAAAATCCTTGGTTTGATGACATATATGCTGGCATTGTTGGTTGGCTGCACTCTTAAGTGTTTCTCTGTAGTTTTACAGGAGAGTGAAGTAGCTGAGTAGGAGAGCCCAGATTAAGATTACTCCCTTGAGGAATAAGAGCTCTTAGCCTCAGCAGCAGAATCAGGCATTAAGACTTCTTCAGCGTGAACCTCAGAAAGCTTCATGTCAGATGGGGCTTTGGGTAGGTTTGGGGACTCATGAGATACTCATGCTGACCCACAGCTGTAAAGACTTCAAAAGAAGTCACTGCCTGAGGATTGAGACGTGCATCAGGAGTAGAAAAGCCTGGTAACATCTCTTTAGCAAACCCTGGTAGTGAATGTTTTTTTTTTTTAAATAATCATACACCAACAGCTTTATTTAGTTTCAGAAACCTTTCACGAGATGGTAAAAAACTTTTACAACTGCATCTAATTTCATCTTCCATGGTTCTCCCCATCGATTCTAACCCACAGTGTGCAAAGCCCATTTACTTACCATGCCTCTAAAGTGATAGTTACAGGCTGTGAAGTTTTCTTTAGTCTGCTTGTAGTAGTGAGTGCTTTTAAAGTTTCACTGCAGTGTGCTGCTGTAATGAGAAAATCAATCATGGACCTGCTTGTGCAGCCTGGGTGGGAGGCAAGGGTGGAAAGTGGTATTAGCAACCTCTATGCCAACCTTGGGGAGTTCAAGCAATCACACTGACGCAGGAACCATACAGTATGGTGTTGGAGAGCCAACTTATGGGGGGAGCCCTTTGGGTTTTCAAGGTAAGGACTTCCGTGGTGGTCTCCCATCCGAGTACTAACCATGGCCAACCCTGCTTAACTTCCAACATCTGATAAGATAAGGCTAGCCTTATAAAGTACAAAGTGGTCATAAAGTACAGGAGCAGATAAAACAGGGAATCCTGCAGCAATCTAAAGGTTATAAATGAGTCTAAAATGCAAAAAAATCAAGTACTTGACCAGGATTCTATAGTTTGTGTGCCTTAATTCAGTGGTTCCCAGTATTTTTGGTAAGGTGACCCATAAGTCCAAATTTACTTAGTATGGTGACCCACTTAAAAAAAGACCGGGGCATGCATAAATCAATAAAACTACAACAGTCTGGGACCCACTTTCACAGGTTTTGTTACCCATTTTTGGGATCCACAGGTTGGGAAAGACTACTTTAAATCATTCAAGAATCAACATGGAGTACTACAGCTGTCAAATTTGGGTACAGAAGAAACGTAACAATAAATCAGGAATAAACAACATTAAAACATCAGCAGTTAAATAAATCAAAAGCAACCCAACAAAAAAACTTAAGCATAAATTTAAATTGAACAAAGATCAAACTGAAGCAGTAAAGCAAAGAAGCAGAATCTATAAAACTGAGACGCAGAACTGACCATACGCATAATAATAATAAAAATGAATCTTTGAAAGCTCAGGAGAATCAGATTCTGTCTGCCTAAATTCAAACAGTGAAGACACTGGGCATATAGTGAGAGTGGTGCAGAGGGGTTTCTACCAGTTTAGCAGTGCGTTGCGCAGTCTATCAGGCCTTTTCTTTCTAACATTATCAGCTTGTATAACAGTCTCACAGTTACCTTTTCAGTTTCAAACTGCTAATAGAGATTTTCCACTCCAGCTCTCACAGGTGCCTCCCCAACCTGCTCCAAAGATGCAGCTATTTCTCAGCCTCTCTGGGGGTTCCCTCCTGTTCCCTTGCTGTTCTCTTCCCTTTTCTCTCCTTCCAGATGAATAGCTATGTTTGTTTTCCAGGTCTCAGAATGCAGGCTGAGGCTAGTAGGAAATCTAGTCCTTGCACCAAGTAGGGTTGCCAATCCCTAGCTGGGGACAGGGGATCCCCTGGTTTGAAGCCTATCCCCCCACTTCGGGCTATCAGAAAATGTGGAGGGGATAGCTGCTGGGTGCTCCATTATACCATATGGAGACCAGTCGCCATAGTGTATAATGGAGAATTGACCTGTGGGTATCTGGGGCTCTCGGGGCCTGTTTTTTTGTTTTTTTTTTGAGTTAGAGGCACCAAATTCTTAGCATAACTGCTGGTGCCTCTCTTCACCCCCCCCAGTTTCAAAAAGACCAGGGGGTCAAATTCTGTGGTCCCCAAAAGAAGGTGCCACCATCCTCCATTATTTCCAATGGAGGGAAAGGATTTAAAAGGAATGTGGTCCCTTTAAATGCGACAGCACCCAGCACTCACTTTGGAGTTCTCTCTTCCAGAGTCTCTCAGTCCTGAGTGAAGGGAGATGGTTAGACAGCAGATTCCTTCTCAACATTGTCCAGGCTGTTTTTTCAGAATAGGAATAGATTCCTCCATGGTCTTGTTTGTTTGTTTGTTCTAGCTGCCATTTTTATTTGTCTGTCACCACATTACACAAAGCTACCTCCATGATCTCCAATAGGACATTGTAGGCTCCATGACCATGCTGCCCATTCTTGTGTTTACTGGTTCCCACTTCCTTCTTCCCCTAAGTAAAGAGCCAGTCCTGTCTTCTTCCACCTCATTGGAACAGGATGTGTTTCGTAAGAGCCCAGGCTCCACATTTGCATCTTTGGTGAGCACTCATTCAAAACCAGTTGCCTCCATCATTTAAGGAGGAAACTCCACAGACATTTTGTGATTGGCCCTACCCCTCATGAGCCATTTTGTAGAAGGCTGCACCTCCTGTGGCCGATGCTCCCTCTCAGCTGTGGAGTCTTGTGAGCAAAAATTCAACTTTGTGAGCCATTGGCATTAAAGCTGTGAGCGAGTGTTTTGGCTACTGCATAAATTAGTCTGTTCTGGAGCCCTCCTTCCTGAGCTAAGACAAAAAATGTGTGAGCTGGAGGCTGAAAAACTGTGAGCTCGCTCACACCAACTCAGCTTAGAGGGAACACTGCCTGTGGCTCTCCAGGATCTCAGGCAGAGAAGGTGGATAAGAGCAGCTGTCAAGGATCTCAGGCAGGATCTTTCCAGACACTTCCTGAGATCCTTTGAATGGAGATTCTAGGGCCGGAACCCACAACTGTACATAGATAATCATGGCTCCTTCCTTCCCCGTGTATCTTGGGGAATGCCGCCCTATATGCACGTGAACCAAGGTCATGAGAGTGCAATTGAGTGCCATGGCCTGAGTAGTGAAACTGAAAATTGCATATTTACATAATGTAGCTTAAACAAGCAGGTGTCAGTTTTTCTGGTTAACTGGAAGGAATGATTTGTACTGGGAAATTATTCTCTTTATAATTAACGAATTACTGTCATATCCCCCTTTTTAATGCTTGGGTAAGATTAACTTCCATGGAGCATGACAGTAGTGTGAGAAGAAGAAAGGGATGCACAGTGGGAAGTTTATATAAGCAAACACCACTTCTCGCCTGTGAACTTCTGTGAATTGGTTTGCAGGCAACGCCAGCTGTGTCATTCAAACCAATGAAGTGTGATTTTGTTGCCCTTCAAACTATGGCGATTTAAATCCATCACTTTTCTCGCATAAATCTCAAGGACTTGGAGCAGGAATGCGCTAAGTTCTGTTATGCTCACTGGGGCTGCCAGCAAGATTGATGGGGCCCAGTACAGAGTTGGAACCATGGGAGGGCTATAGCACATAGAACTAGGTGTGGGGTGTCAGTTTGCAGGAAGCATGCTGGCGATGTGGAAATGGCATATTAATCTCTCTTACAAGGTTTCCAGCCCACCCACATGCCCTGCCCTGCTGCCAACGTGAAAAAGACAAATTCAGTGCTGGGAAACATTAGGTGAAGATTTAAATCAGTAAGTGTTTACATCTACAGTATGCTCACATGGGAGTGTGTTGAACTGCATCATAATAGATGTTGTAGACCTGTAGAAGGTTCAGAAAAGGGGAATGAAGAGCCAGACGAATGGAGACGTGCAGTTGCACATCGTTTCCCTTGACAAAATGCAGTCATGGAGACTGCAAACAAAAGCAGAATGGTAGGGGAGGGATCTTAAACTGTTCTCATTCTGTTTTTCCACTTTAAGAAGTTACCCTCATTTAGCTTCTTTTCTGCCTAAGCAAAAAAGATGCAGGTACTTGAAGGGTGGTCCAATCTCCAGGGGAGTGTCAGTGTTTTTCAGCACTATTTTTCAGCCCATAGTTTAAGCATCCAAAACACCATATGCTGCCACCATCTTTAATGTTAAGTATCTAGGATATCCTTCTCTAACTCAGGGATGCCCAACCTTTTTTGAGCCTGCTGGCACTTTTGAGATTCTGACACAGGGCGGTGGGCACAATCACAACATGGCTGCCACAGGAGGTGAAGCCAATGACAAAATGGTTGCCACGGGAGGTGGGGCCAGCCTCAAAATGTCAGAGAGAGAGATTATATGTAACTCTAACTCTAAAACATTTCAGGGAGCACCTCTGTTTAACAGGATGCCTTTTAATCTGCACAGAATTATAAAAAACAAAGTTTAAAGGGGGGGGCAGAAAAGGTCTACTGGGCAAAAATCCCACCTAGTCCCATACATTTTCTAGAAGCACTTGTAGGTGGCAGGAAAGGTGTCAGTGGGTGCCATGGCATCCACGGGCACCATGTTGGGAACCCCCACTCTAGTTGTTATGGTGACTGGAACAAATTTTATAATCTCCCTCTGTTCATAACCAAAGGATGGGCACAGGAACACAGAAGGTAAGGGTGCCCGTTTATGTTCAGGATGTAATATGGAATTAATGGAACAAGGGTTAAGGTCTTCAGCCTGGCACTTGTATAGTGTCACTTTCTACTGCTGCCTGAAGCTACATGCCTCATATTTGCTTTTCACAACTGTCCCAAGTACCTTTTTTAAATCTTTAAAACTAAAATTGGTGGTTGGGTTAGTACAGGCACTCTTCACCATCATGTTAAACCAGAACTCAGGAGTTTCTCCCAACCTGGAAGTTCCACGTTTTATTTAGTTCTCTCTGAATCACTCTAGGAACTGTGAAGATGTCTATGATCACTCTGCATCTCCTTTTGTTTATAAGTTGGCCAAACAGCTAACACTCCAACAGAATATGAACTGTCTATATTAAAGTCTTCTGATGAATTCTGTGGTCTTTGTAAAGATTTCTTATACTGTTATCTGCCATTGATGGAACTTCTTTTTGTGCCTTTTTGTGCCATCAAGTCACAGCCAGGGCCGGCTCGCCCACTAGGCGAGCTAGGCACTCGCCTAGGGCGCCGACCCTGCAGGGGCACCAAAATGCCCCCCCCCGTGAAAAGCCCCCTTACAACTGTGAGGCGCCCAGGAGAGCTGCCGCCGCCGCTGAGAGGGAAGGGGCAAGGGTTCTAACCCCGCCCCTTCCCCGGCTCTCTGCGAGGCGCCCAGGAAAACGACGCTTGGCCATCTCCAGGCCCCACCGGGAGGTTGGCATCCCCGGTGGGGTGGGCGCCCCAGGCTGTTCTGCCTAGGGCGCCCAGACACCTGGGGCCAGCCCTGGTCACAGCTGACTTATGGCAACACTGTGGGGTTTTCAAGGCAAGAGACATTCATCTTCTGTTTTCTCGTGCAGCTCCACATTGGTACTGTGCCTACACAGGCCAACTGCAGACATTTTCTTTCTAGCTTAAAGACTCCCCTTTTGGAGCCAGTGCATGCACAGAATTCCTATCCATTGTGTCATGTGCTCTGATGCTGGGCACCCCCGTCCCTCAGTTCCATTTTCACCACCACAAGGATAGGAAGCTTTCTAGCATGCTCGATTAATATTTGTAATTTTAATCGATAAATCAGACACCTTTTCTCCTTCAGAGAACTGTTTTTTCAGGTACTTGAAGGTCCATCATAAACCGGGCTCTCCCTGCTTGTTGTGCTTGTGGTCCCTCATCACGGCATCGAAGGCACTGTTCCAGAAATGTTCCAAATGTGGAACAAAAATGATGAACAGTAACGAGCATGAGCTATGCCTTCTGTGCTTAGGAGAGGCCCATAATGTAGGAGCTGGTCCAATTTGCCAGCACTTTACTCTGAAGGTTTGGTTGGATAGGACCTCTAGATTGAAGGCTGCACTGTGGCTTTGTCCTGTTTGGCTCCACCCAGAGTGGTTCTGAGTTCAGGATCAACTGTCTCAGGTCTGCTTCTCCTGGCCCCAACTACTGAGCCCCATTCTGGGCCCCCATCAGTCCGTTCAGTTCCAGCGGGTCTTACTAGCAGGATGACTCCGATCCTTCCAAAAAGGGCTGCTTCAGTTGCCCCAGAGGCAGAATCTAGATGTTTGTGTTCGCCTTCTCCAGGACCTTCGACTAAGGTCTGATCTCATTCGGAACCTCCTGTGAAGAAGCATAAGAAATCAAAGCACAAGGGGAAGACCGTGTCTGTGCCCAAGTTAGCAGGCACGTGCCATCCAATCTAAGGGTCCAGAGCCTGACCCAAACCTAGTTTCCCTGCATACCTTGTCACCTCACCTCACCTCCTTTGCTGGTTCCTTTTTGGAAGCAAATGACACTCAGCTGAGCATCCCTGCAGGACCACTTGTATCATTGGAATCGGGACCTCCTTGTCTTGGCAGCTGGTGTCGACACTTCAGAAAACAATCCGAAAGATAGAATTTTGAGGCAGCTCTACTCTGATACCCCAAGGATAGTGGCTTTTCTGATCATGGAGGGCTTATCAAAATCTCACGGTTCCAGTCTGGCAGAAACCAGCCTCCAACCAAGCCACACCCTGTAGGATTGAGAATTTATATGGACTAAAGCAGGACTCCATGAGTTTCTGTCCAGGTACTGGCCACTATTTTTATTGATCGTGGAGGACATATTGGTGACCCAGCCAGCATTCATCATCAGCCGACAAGGAGAGTCATCTCCTGGACACTTTGGGGAGGAAGTTTTATGCTTCATCCACTCTTAATTTCTGAATAGCAAATTATCAAGTAATTATGGGAGGTGATGAACTTTTCCTCTGGGAGAGTCTACCCAGTAGTTAGACAAACTACCCAAGGAATCCAAGTCCCTGGCTAAACTTATTCAATCTGAGCCAATTAAGCTCTCAAAACAAGAGATTAACTTGGGAAGGCATAACACAGATGTACTCGCTAGATCTATGGCCTCTGCCATAGTTCTTTGGGGATACTCATGATTATGCGATACTGCTCTCCCTCTAGAGACTTGCTATAAGATTGAGAATCTCCCCTTTGAGGGGCCAACTCTTTTTTCACAGTCCACTTAGGATTTCTTTCCACTATGAAAAGGAACCATCAGAGAGCCAGAACCTTAAGTGTGTTCTTTTCACCTCTGACTCACAGACAATGATTCTCTCAAAGGCAGCATGGCTTTGCTGCCCCCTTCTATAGGATCAGAGGCAGCACCAGCAGTCATTGTTTCTGTATCTTCAATGCCTGTTCCAGTTGTCCCCTTTTCAAAATAAAAGGGTACCTCATAGCAGAACCCCCAGAGGGACCAAGGCCAACAGCCAGCAAAGTTGCTACATCTGACAGGCAGGGCTGGCCCCAGCTTATTTTGCACCCTAGGCGAGGATCCCTTCTGCCCCCCTGTGCGCTGCCCCCCCCCCAATGCCAGTAGCCCAGAAAGTAGTATTTTTGCTCACTGGACTCCACAGCTTAGAGGGAACATTGCACAGGAGTGTAACCATTTATCCAGCCAAGTTTATTAAAAGCATTTTGTGCAGTGCAGGCGAGACCAGCTGTTCCCTGACACACACTCTCTAGCAAGATGACTCCTGGCCTGCACACACACTTCACACACACACCTGAAATCCCCCTTCCCCTGTCAAGTGTCATCCCTTTGGATGGATACTTCGGTGCCCCCCTGATCCTGGCATTGCAAGGGGAGATTTTGTAGCAGGAGGAGGCCGAAGGAGGGACACTCTCCGAAGTGTCGTTGCCCACATGCACTGGGTGAAGACGGGCCTCCCCAGCTTCCTGGGACCTGGAAGCCCCAGACAGTCCAGCCAGGCTGGGCCAACAGGAAACGCTGGGCCCTTCTCTTCCCAGCCCCGTGGCCAGCTCTGTCTGGGTGGGGAGCACGTCCCGAGGGGGACATCTCGGTGGGGTGCCAAAGTTCCGCGGAGATGGCCAGCAGGTGCCTTGGCCGGGTGCTTTTGCGGAAGGGGGAAACCCACGCTGGAAGGCGAAAGCTTCAAATTGTAAACAGCTTGTTCGGCCAGGGTTTCATTCGCCACTCCCCCCCAGGCCTCTTTCATGTCCACGGGCCCACTCCCCCGCCCCTCCCATTTGAGGAGGCCCTTCTCACAGGGGGCACCATTCCAGATCTCAGGGAGAGGAGAAATGGGGGGGTTGGCGCAGAGGATGCTGCGCTTGCAGTCAGTGCTTCTGGGCGCACTTGCCGGACTCAGGGAGAAAGAGGTGGCGGCAGCGGTCACCTGGTCAGGGCTTTTGGTGGGGGGGGGCTTTTGAGGGGGCTGGGTGCAGTTTGGCAACTTAAGGGCCGGCCTGCTCTAGGCAAACGCCTAGTTCACCTAGTGAGTGAGCTGGCCCTGCTGACAGGCAATGCTCCCTCTAAGCTGTGGGGTCTTGTGAGCAAAAATTCTACTTTGTGAGCTACTGGCATTAGAATTGTGAGTGGGCAATTTGGCTGCTGCAAAAATTAGTTTGCTCTGGAGCCATCTTTCCTAAGCTGTGTGAGCTGGAGGCTAAAAACTGTGGGCTAGCTCACAGTAACTCAGCTTAGAGGGAAAACTGCTGACAGGCCAGGACTACATACTATTTCCCACTGCCTCAGATCTGCTAATGCATGTTCCATTGCTGCATCATGATGTAACATGGCTACATTTAACGGCGTGGAGGATCCGACCTCAGGGCGCTCCGTTTCCCAAGGGGTTCTAGATATTTTGCTACAAGTCCATAAACCTTCAGCTAGGTATTCTTATGGTGGGAAATGGGCTCGATTTGAGTCCTGGAATCTGCTAAAGTGGAATGCCCTTTTACCCGCCTGTTGTCATCGGTTTTGGAATACCTGCTGTCCTCATTACAGGCAGTGAAGACCCATCTGGCAGCTATCATGAAGAAGTGCAGTGGACTACTGTTTTTGCTCACAAGTTGGCTCAGTGCTTTTAAAAATGGCTGTCCATTGTCTTCCCCCCTATACCCCATATTGTTCCACAGTGGTAATTACCCTTAGTTTTAGCTAGCCTGATGAAACCTGCCTCTGAGCCTCTAGCTCCCTGTTGCTTAGCTTTACTCTCTAGGAAGGTAGCATTTTTAGTGGTTATTACCTCAGCCAGGTGGGTCAGCGAACTGGCAGCATTTAGAATCAATCCACCTTTCCTCAAGGTATTCAGTGAATGGGTTGTATTACACCCGAGACTAGACTTCCTGCCTAAGGTAGTTTTCAAGTTCCACCTAGCACAGGAAATTGTCCTACTGGTATTCTTCCCTACTCCAAGTTCAGAGGCAGAGAAAGCCCTATACACCCTTGATGTTAGGACAGCTCTCCTCTATTATTTAGAAAGAACCAAACCATTTCATAAGGACTGAGCACTATTTATTTGTTACTGGGGCCCCAAGAAGGGCAAAGCCACCTCAGCCCAGTCTGTGTCCAGATGGATGGTGGTGGCTATCTGTTCCTGCTACAGGGCATTTGGAGAGTCATGTCCTCTTGATGTGAAAGCACACTCCACCTGAGCACAGGGGTTGTCTGCTGCTTTTCATTGATGAGTTCATCTTCTGGACATCTGGAAGGCAGAAACCTGGTCAACAAAGGACACATTTGTGAAACATTATGCTCTAGATCTTCAGGCAAGGAAGGAGGCAGATGTGGGCGGGGCTATTCTGCAGGCTCTGTTCCAGTGAGAGACTCACCCCACCTCCTCTAGTGAGTAGCTCACTAATGGTCCTAAAGTGGGGCTGCACAAACAGACAGAAGATGAAAACAGAGTTGTGCTTACCTGTAGTGGTTGTTCATCGACATCTTCTGTGCAGACACATGTTCCCTCCCTTCTGCCCTGCTGTGAGGTCTCACGGGGCCTATTGTGCCATGAAAAGGGGCTCATGGCAGCTTAGTGGGAACTGACGGAGCACCCGCTGTTGGAGTATGTGATGCATTGGGTGGGAATCCTACTCATGCACTGGCTCCAAAAGGGACAGAGCACCCCCTCTTTGGGGTTTTTAAGCTAGAAAGAAAATGTCTGCAGTCGGCTTGTGCAGGAGCAGTTGCAATATGCATCTGCACAGAAGATGTCAATGAACAACAGTTACAGGTAAGTGCAATTCTGTTTTCAGAGGTGGTTTGCCATTGCCTGCCTCTGCATCATGACCATGGTATTCCGTGGTGATCTTCCTTCCAAATACTAGCCCTGTTTAGCTTCCAAGGTCTGAAGAGATCAGACTAACCTGGGGCTATCCAGGTCAGGGCCTAAGGGGCTGGTGTAATCCTATTGAAGTTGCTGAAGAAAACATTTCAGACCAAATACGTTGCTGATATCATCATCAACATCATCATCATCCACAGCTCTTGAACTCCATGCTCCTATGGTGTTGCTCAGATTTCAGTTAATGGCTGAAAAGGAACAAGTATGCCACCAGTCCTGAGAATCTTGCATAGGCTATAGTTCACAGTCCATTTACTGATCAGATTGCTGCTAAAATAAACAGCACGTAGTGGACCTCTGATGATTGTTGCCAAACTAATCTCTGGAGCCGTTGTGAATGGCTCATTACATTTAGCTCCTTCTGTTGGTTATTAAAGAATGTATGGGGAGATTAGTTGATAAATACTAAAAAGGGATTTCCCTTGCACATTTTGTTTGCTTGTGGTTCAATAACTTTTCCCTTCAGTGAAATCAATGTTTTAGACTTTGTTTCCACCATGCTCTTTTGGGGTACAGATAATGCAATTTACATGAACTTAGGTGCAGTGTGCTAAAAATGCAACAGGAGGCTGTGAACCTCTCTTTGAATGGCCTATAAATAGGATTTTCCATGGCATTTTTACAGCCATTCATATCTCCTATTTACTGTGCAGTTTATCTAGTATAACTACAATTCTTATTATTTTTACATTTCCTTAAGGCTAGGCTAGTGAGTTGTCATGAATATAGAATTTGGATTTTCTGAGGTTTTTTGTTTTGTTTTGTTTTTTTAGAAATGTAATTATTAGGAAGCAGGTCTTATTATTCTGAACTCTAGAATTTAGGGGCCCAAGAATTCCCATCGCAGAACCAAGTTAGATTTTGGCTGAAGACCTTATCTGATCTTTTTCAAAAAATATCCCCTATGTAGCAAATTTATCCCAAAGGCAGCTCATAGTTGACTTAGTCTGATGTATTTGTTCTACTTCTGTTTCCTTAACTTCTGTCTTAGGGCTCTTACAAGGCTCTCACAGGGTCAAAGTGGCATCAGTTCCTTTCCATCTCCTTTGACTGATACCATATTGGCAGGGTTTTTTAAAAAAACCACACCGGCATGGCACAGAATCCGGGTTTAGCCATTGCTACTCAAGTGCATGAATAGAATCGGGCTTGTAGTTGCCCCTGCCTTATCATACTTTGCTAACAAAACACAAACCGTGTGTCAAGAATTAATGGATGCAGCCCATGACAGAAACTGCATATTTCTTTGTTGTTACAGGTATCTGAAGAAACTCTGTTCCCCCATAATGAAGAGGAAGGGGCTCTCCAAGGACTGGAGCAGTACCGTGTCAGGAGACTTTCTTGTCGTAACCTCCAGCTTCCTCCTTTGGCATTCAGGCAGCTGGAGCAAGCAGACTGGGATAGGAAGGGGGATGCAGAGACCATGGCACGACCCACCAGCCTTCCACTGCGGACTCTTCCACTAATTGCTATCACGGCTGCAGACTCTGTCAGGTAAGCGTTGATTGGAAGTCTTACTCTTGCATCTCTCTGACAGCTGAGTGACATGAATTCCGGTAGCCAATGTCCTGGGTGGTAGTGATGAAAATATGTGACTGTTATTCATTGAGTCAATGAAGGCAGTTTTAATGGGAAGCATAAGAATATCTTTAAAATAGTCACTGGTTGTTTTAAATCATTTTGATAGGCACTGGCAGATGGCATTAGTAAGAGAGGCAGAGCTTTTTTAAAAAGGTTGTACAGTTTATCCATTAGCTCAAGGAGCATCCTACTTACCCGGGATTACATACCTTAAGGGCTGCCTTCTCCCGTATGAACGTACTTGCTCGTTCTGGTCATCTTTGGAGGCCTTCCTTCGGTTACCCCTGCCATCTGAGGCCAGACAGGTGGTGACCTGAGAAAGAGCCTTCTCCACTGTGGCACCAAAACTTTGGAACTCCCTCTCCAGGGAGATTTGTCTCTCTCCCGCCGTCAGTGTCTTAAGCGAAGACTTCTTTGTTTCATCGGGCATACCCCCTGTAACGGTGTTGGCCCTCCTTCTAGTGTTGCTTATGTGTTTTAAGTTGAACTTTATAATTTTGACTCTATTTTAATTGTTTAAATGTTTTTATGTTAGCCATCTTGCGGACCCTGATTCATTGGGAAAATGGCATAAAAATGTTTTAAATAAATAAAGCAGTCAATCACAACTGGACTGTCTTGTCCACACAGGGAAATCCAGTAGCCAGTGATTGCTATACCCTGATGATAGTGTAATATCCAAAGATGTATGAATGCAGAAGGCTGTCAAGTCTGAAACGAGGCTGGGAATGGTGCCTTTGTCCCTGGCATACTTGTTTCACAATTGTAGGCCATCTTTCACATGGGGCCAGAGATGGTGTGAAAACCTTTTGTGACATTTTAGATCAGAAGTGTCAAATTCATTTGCCACGAGGGCTGGATCTGACATAAACGTCACTTTGTTGGGCCAGGCCATGTGTGCCTTAAAATGTACTACCAGGTACCAGAGATAAAAATGGTATGAAGCTGGTAAGCTCCAAATTGGTGTATCCTCACTGTAAGGCCCCATGAGCTGGGGGGGTGCAGAGGAAAACCCACATGGGTGGACTGGAGAGGCAGCAGTGCAGCCCTGGGCAGACGCTCCCACACTGCTTGACTGCTGCAGATGAGGTTGTTCTGCCATGCTGAAGCCACAATGGAGTGACTCTGCCCACTCCCTCCAGCACTCCCTCCCTTGCACCAGCTGCTCGCAGGCTGCATAAGAGCCCTGGATGGGCTGGTTCTGGCCCTCAGGCCTTACGTTTGACACCCCTGTTTTAGATGAAGCTCCTCTGTTAGCTGCTGTGAAATGCCAAAGTTTCCACTGAAATTTTGTTGAGATCCTCCTGATATTATTTAAGTTAGATATAGCTTGACTCTTTAAGACATATGTGATATGCCCCACATCCGTATTAATTGTGGCATTCTACCACAAAATACTGTGCATTACAGGAAACAAAATTATGCGGAGAGGACAGACGCCCACATGCATGCTCGTCAACCGGGAAGTGAACCCAAACAGAATTTGCTGTAAAGCAGATGCCATTCAACGGCTGATGAAGTGACTGTGTCTGTTGTCTCTCTAAACATTCATAAACACATTTTTTAAAAAGTCAGCTGTAAAAGGATGCAGAGTTAATAAAGCTAAGAATAGTTGTATGCTTTTGTAGCAGCCAAAAAAGATACTGTTTTGAGGGAAGATGCAGAAATACATAAACAAAGCAGGAGTACATAGTAGCAGAATAAAAACTGCAAGAAGTTCAGGGTGACTGCATAGCCAATGAAGGGAACATTCTCCTTTCTTTTGGTGCTTTACTCATGCAGTTCAGAGAACTCTGTAGCAAAAGATTCATAAACCAAAGTCAACCCCTCTTCCCAAAGCAGGCAATCAAATTTGGTCATTGATGGTAGACAAACATTTAATAACTCCTGAAGCATGTGTAGATTTTCTGCTGCTCCTTTTTTAAAACTTAGAAGCTTCCCCATGGCTAAACAATTAAATTCCATTGGACCAATGTTAGGAGGAGAGGAAGTTTGTCACACCACTGCACCTATGTCTTCAGGCCTTTTTGAGCCACTTCTTAGCAGGGATTTTGACACTTGATACTGTAGCCAAACCTAACTGGCACTACACAGCAATGTCATACAGCCAATCATGCGATGCCTACATGATCTTTGATTGTCTAGTATCACCTCAAGAAAAGAAATGATTCAGGATGAGGTCTGTGGTAGGCTGGAGGGAGCCAGCCTCCTGCCAGCATTAGTGCAAGTAGTCATACCCCAGGGGGAACCTAGGATGTAACTGGGAAGTGGAACAATATACGGCCAAGGAGTTGTTTTTGGTTGGAAATAGCTCATGTGTTTGGTTGGAAATAGCTGTGAATTGCATATCCATAGCAGCCCATTCTTAATGCACTTGGATATAAACTTGGCTAGGAATTTAGAGGAATTACTGCTGTTTTGCTGGTTTTTGCAGATCTACAGAAATGTGTAGCATCCAGGCTTCCATACTCTCCCCCCCTCCCCCGGTAGTCTGCTGATTTATTTGCTTAGAAAATGCATATGCCACTTCTCCAGAGACCTGCTCAAGGAAGCTTGCAAAGTAAAACAAGTACAATAAAATCATAAAACCATAGCATGAAAACAAGCCATCAAAATCACAGCATAAAAACAAGCCAGGGCATACAACAACATAAAATAATGTTCAGCGGCTTAAAATTATAGCCATAAATAGTCCTCAAGCTAGAGGCAGTCATAAAAAAGATGGAACCCATCAATGATAACCCTGGGTAAAAAGAAATGTTTTGGTCTTGTGCCGTAAAGAGAAAAACTGGGCACCAGGAGAACCCCAAGGGGGGAAAAGGCGCCACCATTGAAAAAGCCCTGTCTCTGCTTACCAACTGCTTCACCTGTGCCAGCAGAGCCACAGAGGGCAAGTCTTGAGAAGATTATAACTTGCAGACTTGGCTGTTTTTGTAGGTATTAGGAGGGGTAGGAGGTAGCACAGATAACATAGTAAATTCATCCATAATACTCAAAGATTCCTGAAATGTTGAATTGCTTAAATTTGGAAAATACTATTCCAAGAGACTTGATTTCATGGATTGCATATGAGACAGTTGCATCGTGGAACTGATCAATTTAGCATGGTCATATCTTGGGACACGTGGCGGGGGGGAGGATCCCTGGCAAATTGGCATTACATGCAGAGGAGGAAATGTAGAAGGGAGCTGAAAATGAAAACATTTCTTCAAACAGCTAAAAAGGGAGTGTTGTGTGAGTGAATATGCCGGTGTGTGCTGCTTTTATTTAGTGGGCACCCTTATATTTCTTTCCCAAACATTGAAAAAGAATGCTGTCGTTCTGTGTAACAAAAATAAATCCTGAATGTAAGCTATTGGGATAATGATGCTATCCTGTTTTAAAAATGCACACACCAACACAATCAATTATTGCCATGACTGGGTTTTTTTTGTTTTTTGAAATCTTTAACTTTTATGTCTGTATTTTATGCGGAGTGGAAGAACATCTGCTTGGCATGCAGAAGGTCCCGGGTTCAGTCTCTAGCATCTCCAGGTAAAAAACGATCAGGCAGTAGGTGATGTGAAAGACCACTACGTGAGACCCTGGAGAGCTACTGCCAGTCTGAGTAGACAGCACTGACCTCTCAAGGAGAGGATTCGTATCACCATGTGGTCCTTACAGGTTGTTTGGCATTTCCACTAGCTCATCAAAATTCCCATTTTTAATTCACTAAAGCAGCAACCACTGATGAAAGAGGGGTTTGATAATATCACTGCTCGGATGGGATTCCACCGCGTGCGTGAATCCACATTTAGATCAACATTTAGATAATCTCCTGAGGGCAGTTTCAGAAGGTCGTTTTTCTGTGCATTATGTATACAGTAATTTTTCTTTTATTGCAGACGTTTGCTCAAGGCTATGCCATTTTTTTCTCCAGGCTGACACAATCAGTGAAAATCTTGTATAGGTTAGGAATCCACAATTTGGAGGTATCGGGGTCCAGTTCTGGTCCCTAAGGAGAATACAAGTGGAATCCTCCCAGAAAGAGAGATGGAAACTGAACTTGCTGGTGGTCCATTTTATCAACTTAGATATTATTTCTACCCCACTTTTTTCCTCAATGGGGACCCAGAGCAGTGTACAACATTGTTCTCTCCTCCTTCACTTTATCTTCACAACAAGCCTGTGAGGTGGGTTAGGCCAAAAGAGTGACTTGTCAGAGGTCATCCAGCAAGCTTCCATGGCACAGCAGGGATTCAAAACTGGGTCTCCCAGATCCTCATTCAGTGCTTTAACCACTACGCCACCCTGGGTCTCCCTTTGTGGGAAAGCTTGCCCATCCCGTCTTTGTTGTAATCTTCCCTTAAGTCCTGCTCCTAAATTACAGGCTATTGAAAGTGGTATACATTGTTCACTGGCACCTCTGGGATTGTTCTCCTGAACAGGCAGCCCTGCTAGTTTGTGGCAGCAAATTTTTTTTGCTGCTACAAACTAGCAGGGCTGCCTGTTCAGGAGCGGGGATTTGAACCTGGGTTTCCCAGTCCTAGTCCAACACTTGAACCACAAGTTTAGCTTCCATTTTAAATAGCATGTGGAGGGGGGAGGTCTGGAGATAACCTGTGCCAAGATATTCCAGTTTCTTTCATTTTTGGTACTGGAACTCCCATGATCATCTTGAAGCTGGTGGCCAATTTTGCGATTCATAGTTTTACTTTCTGTTGAGTTATGCCTGCTACAAATAGGCAAACAGATGGACAACTACTACTACTATTACTACTACTATTATTATTATGTGATAACAATCAGCCAAGTGGTTTGTTTTGTTATATTTGGTTTGGATCAGGGTCATATGGGGGGCCCAGATGGAATCTTTGTCTGGGGGCCCACGTGGCTCTTGGTAGTCTGAGTGCTGTTATTTCGGAACCTGATTTTTTTTCTTTAAGGAGGAACAACATCTTCAGGAGTGTGATTTTGGCTGGGGAAAATGTGTTTAGAAGGAATGGGTTCAACACACCCTCCCATACAACCACTTCTTTGATCAACAAAGCTGCCTTATATGTCTCCTTTGAGTTAAAGAAGAGAATTCATGGATATTCATGTCTCCTTTAACTGAACCCTAACTCCCTTTTTCACTTGCTGTATCTATAAGCTGTAGATGTGGGATTGCCAACTCCAAGCTAGAAAATTCCTGGAGATTTGAGGACAGAGCCTATAGAAGATGGAATTTGGGGAGGGCTTTCACCTAGAATCTATGGTATGTCATACAGTTTGCCCTCTGAAGCTGCAATTTTCTCCAGGGGGACTAATTTCTATAGTCTGGAGATCAGTTGTGTTTCCAGGAGGATTGCATGGACTTTACTACTCTAGATACACTGGATCTAAGCATTTGAGGGCTTTAAAAACCAAACACAATTTTGTTTGGGAACTAACTGGCAAGTCGTGCAGTCTCTTGAACATTTTGGCACCATACATTTATTATCTGTGGCTTAACCTTGCCAATAGCTAGATGGTTGCATTCCCCCCCCCTTAATGCAGCTTCTAAGCAATTCCCTTCAGGAGTCCCACACAACACAAATATCCAGCAGTTAGTTCCCAAGTCATGTGTGACCCATTCAATAAGAAACTATACTGATCTCATTTAAACATGATACTATTTCCCAGTGTTGTTTAGACATGCTATTAACTGTGCTGTTTCATGTAACTAGCTTCATATTTAAACTGGGCCTCCAGTTATTACTTATGTGCTTGGAATCATATTTAAATTAGGGCCCTCCTACAGTGAAGCATTGATTTGGTTTGAAATATGCACAATCTTGTCAAAAGTAGTGGGGGAGGGAGTCTGGTGCTTGAAATTAAGCATATGTGGAAATGCTTCACTGAATCACCCCATTTTTTTGGTGTGGATCTAGAGATAATTTCATTTGCCCTTGAAAGCACGTTGACATTTATGTATAATGTGTGTGCCTGGTGATGTCACCATATTGTAAATTCATCCCACATTTTGAGTCCTGCTTTTTTCAGTGTTTATGGATACATTCGTGAATCACTGTTGAATACCTCTCAAAAGCCTCTACAGCCATGCAGTAAAATATCCCCATGAATTAAGAATGGGACTAGAGCAATGCAATGAATAGGTTTGCCAGCTCTGGGTTGGGGAATACCTCAAGATTTTACGGGTGGAGCCTGGAGAAGGAGGGGTTTGGGGAGGGAGAGACCTCAGCATGGTACAGTACCATAGAGGCCACCCTCCAAAGCAGCCATTTTCTCCAGGGGAACTGATCTCTGTTGCCTGGAGATCAGCTCCAGGTCCCACTGGCGGTTGGCAACCCTAGCAAATGAAGGGGTCTCATTCGTCTGCCTGGCTTCACCTTGCAAGTAGAAACATGAGCATGATGTTGGCTCTCATTTTGGCCTGCAAGCCTGGGTGTGGTGTGGACAGCAAGGAGGAGCAGAGGAGCATCTCCTTTCTTTTCAGCTGGCCACACAGCCCTCCATCAGGTGAGGGGGCACGTTGGTGGGAGAGGGTATGGCTCTCTTCTAGGGCCATTTTGGCCTCCCGATCTTCTCTTGGCGGGAGCCACAACATAGTTTAAGAGAAAACAATCTCCAGTTTGCCCAGGCACCTGCATTTGGACATCTTGGCAAACTGAAGTTTGAAGGTTTCCCAAACCTGGATGCTTTCAAATAATACTCTATACAAGAGGAGGAAATGTTACCTCTACCAGCTTCGATTTAAAAAGCTGAAATAGCTGACTTTAGTTTCTGGGGGAAATTAGTCAAATGATAGGCCTCAGCAAGAGGTGTGATAAAACAAGGATCTTCCTATTTATTTTTATGGGGATCTTTCCCTTTATGAGAGTTCTTAATAACCAGACAGTTGCTTAACCAAAAAGGGTTGGTCTTATTAAACAGAAGAAAATCCTAATAAAATGCACACATACAGAAATAAAACACATGTTAAATCATACACACAAGAAATGGAAATGCAGAGGTAAGCATGAATAATAGGAGGGTGTTGGGAAAATCCATTTTACCTCTTCAGGAAATCAAGAATCTATGGAGCAGAGATGGGAAAGATGGGAAATGGCCCAAATGAATTTGGGGGTGACCTGCCAGCAGAGCACCCGCGGCAGGCACACAGAGATGGGGTCTACACTGGTCTAGTTATACCCAAAAACATATCCCGAGGGCTTACAAGTGTGAGGGATCCCTCAAAACAAAGAATTGATGAGATTACTCAGGGCTATGATGGGATTACTCAGGGGTAAGACAATGTAGCTTTGGAACTGTGATAATAAGTTCCCAAGTCTGGACAAAGGGGCCCAGAGGTTTCTTCTGTATGGAAAATAGGGTTTGGCTTGTGTTCCTGATTTCAGAGGACTAATGGATTGCTAATGTAAACTAATCAAAATGGAAACAATAGTGCTTGATGAACCATCTGGTCTTGGAGTGGGAAAAGGGGTAAGAGGCATTATCAAGGAAATGCGGGAAGGAAAGATGGGATCAGATTGATGGGATTGAAGTTTGAAATCAAAAGACGTTACTCTGGGGCAAGGCATGTTCATTGTCCTGAGTATGCAAACAAGCTGTGTTGGGGCCCATTACGAACACAGAGAAGTTTGTTGTGTTAGTATTCCACTAACAACTCCAGACTGTAGGTGAAGATTTGTAGTGGTGGGCAAGCAGTTGTTGTCAAGGAAGCCTTTCTGACACTATTGATCTTCTCACTGAAAAGAATCTTGGTAGGGTTCCAAGAAATTACAAGGCTGCCTGAAATACAGCTTGAACCCCGCTGTTTTAGAGGGTAATGTGATTTGTTGCTAAACCTTTTATGGATTTTGCTAACTGCATGATCCATTAAACATGGAGAGGATTGGGTTTTGTGGTTTCTCCTCCAAAGGTGAAACAAGGACCATTAACTTTTGTCTGTCCAATGGTTATAATACACTCCTGTCTGCCTTGTTTTGATTCTAATTTGAAGTATTGATCTTGAAGGATGAGATATTCTCATTAACTCTATTCTACAAGTTGACTCTTTGGGTCCCCTCCCCATTCCTAGCATTTCTGTTTTCTTGGTTCCATATTTATTCAGTATGCAGTTTTTGCTCCCTTTCCCCAAAATAAAAATACCCTCAATCATTTATGACTTTTTTCAGTTCATCCAAGGTTTCTGAGTCTGTTTATAGTTCCTCAGAATACACCAGATAGCTAACCTGCAGCTAAACTGTGGCATTTGTGTGAAAGATTTTGGATTCGAACAAAAGTAACCACCAGGGGTCATTTTGTAGAAAAAGAGGTACAGGAGCTCATTAGCATAACTCATCAGCATAACTTATTTGCATATGCCACACCTTCTGACATCACCGGAAATGTGTCAGAAGACAACACCCACCGCTCAGGCTCCACTGGACTGTTTTGGATTGCTAGCTGTTTTAGAGGGAGTGCTTATACCTGGATAAACCTTGGTCTTAAAGGTGCCACTGGACTCTTTTGGATGGCCAGCAAGTGCAGGAGAGTGTGTGGCTGCTTGTGGGTCGAGGAGGGCGGCACGGAAGACGTGCATGGCCTCGAGCAGGTAGGGGGCCAGGGCGGTGGTGGGGCAGAGGTGCAGGAGGAGGCCAAGTAGGCACAGGAAGCCAGGGTGGAGTTCCTTGCAGGCCTCACAGGAGTCACCGGGGCCTGCCTTGCAGAGGTGCCACACCAGGGCTGGCATGAGGACAGGCAGAGCCTGGGTGGGGTGGGTACCACGGCCCACACAGTGGTGAAGCAGCTCAAGGGCCAATTCATGGCAGTGCTCTGCTAGGTCAGCCAGTGGGAAAAGCAGGGGGGGGCTGCTGGGAGCAGGGGGCGGGGCTTGCTGCATGTGCCCACCCCCTGGGCTTCTTACTGCCAGAGCTTCGCTCCTGTGCGCTCCTACAGGAAATGAGCCCTGGTAACCACCACATCAAATAGATTTTGTTTTCGTAACTGAGCATATAACACCTGGTTTTGGAATAGAGTTTTTAAGACATTAAAGATAAATATTTTGCTAAGAGTTCAACTTACAAAACCATTAACTATTCATGTGGAAGTTGCAAAGCAACTCTAAATCGAAGCTACTGTTAAGACCAGGGGAGAAATGTCTTGGGAGTTTGTTTCCAAATCTGTGGCCTACCTTCTAAATGAGAGGCAGAAGTATTGGTAATTAACTAGACGATTTTACTGGAGCAAAATCCTCTCAATCAGTTTTGATTGCCAGTTCTCTGGAATGCAGCCATTTGCAATGACAGGGCAAGGATGAATGAAAACATCAGCTTGGTTTGGGTCTTAAGTTGTTGAAAGAGACTGGAAGGAACAGCAGTTTGACTTTGCTGGAAGCTGGCTTGGTTGGGTTGTGGGAGCATCTCTGCTTCTTCAGGCAGTCATGTTATTTCTTCCTCATGTTAGCATTTCTAAATAAGTGGATGATTCCAAAGACAGAAGTCTCCAAAGCTCTCTTCTGACAAGTAATTGACTATCCAAAGGCTGCCTTGAACTCTCGGCTGCTTGGAGAACAGCAGGAGGGCTGCAACATTATTTTGTGTTTTAAAATAGGCACATTGCTCACAATGCATTCTTGTGGTGAGTTATGAGTCTGCTACCTGGCTGGCAGCTATTTTTTTTTACAGGGAGTTAGTTTGAATTGACCATGGCTGGAATGTTTTGAATTTGAACATGTCCATTGACTCATTCTGCTTCCCTCCCCCCAAGACATCAGCAAAGAACTTTTGAACACCTGAACACCGGCACCTTTATGACCACCAGCACCTTCCGCACCTTAGCTGTCCACTCCTATCTGTTTGTATCTTCCAAATTAGGGAAGAAGGAGGAAGAAAGGCCGAGGCTCCTTTGTCTGTCTCTAGCTGCTGAAATGTGCAGGAAGAGTCCTGCCATTTCTCATCCCTGCTGTTTCACTCTCAAAGTTCCCTCTTTCTTTTGCTTCCACCTTGTATTAATGAAATTCATGACTCTTTATTTTAAAATATTTCCTTACTTCAGGTATAGCCTGCAAAACATAGGCGGCTTTCAGCATGATACATTTATATGTATAAACAATATACAATGTATAGCTAGAAACTGTATGTAAGTGCACAATGGGTACAGATCTATAAAACCAGCAGTGAACAGCAGAAGACAAAAACCACTGACAAACTGTAAATAAGCAAAGACGACTTGCAAGGGAGAGAAATCTTAATTTTTTTCTCCTTGTGTCCCTTTCTTCCTTGTCCTCATTGATGCGTTCTTCTCTGTCTCCTTGTCCTGGTTGTCTCTGCCTCTGAGGCCCAGTTCTAAAAGTCTAGGTGGATGATTGGTCATGCACCATGGTTGCTGTGAATGGTAGCTGTGGCTGCCCCTATTGTACATGTGTCACTATCTACATGGGGGCCAGCTCTTGACTATTAAATACAGTGATTTTTAAAAAGGAAACAAGGGAACATTTGATCATCCCTAATAACAGCCTAACCTCTAACATTTCACAGAAGGAGACATTCTTGTGACCTTATAACAGCCATATTTTCACACCAAGGGGTCAGTGTCTCCCCTCTTCGTCCTCATACGAACTTCACATTGCCACAAGATCTTCTCCATCTGCTTTTATTGTTGCATCAACTTAGTCTGCATTAGCCTATCCTGAATGGATTTCTGAAACAGGGTTCTTATGTTCAGTAAATCAATCCTAACTTTTTTTTTTAATAGTCCTTCTAATATTTAATTTAGGAATGTCACCTCATGGCGGGCAGATTTGGCTGGTGGACATGCTGGGCTCAGTTGTCACAACCACCTGTGGGCTCAGCCTCGGACTTCCCTGCCTAGCCATGGTTGTCCTTGGGCAGCTGCCAAACAAGGAGTGGCAATGGTAGATCTGCCAGTGAGGTGTAGGGACAGGCTGCTGACCAGTGGGGGTGGATTGAGAGGTGATGCTTGAGTCTGTTGAGCAGTGGTGATAGGTCTGTGGGGGAGTGGGAAGTTCACTGTGCTGTACATGCTACAGTCAAGTAGTGGCCCAGGGAATAATCAGTAGAAGAGCCCTTTGAGGAGGCAGCTCCCTGCTTGCAAGTGGCTTGCAAGTGGCAAGCAGGGTTTCAGCTAAGCCGGTGGGTCTTTGAGCATCACTTCTTTAACCCCATAATACATCTAACTGTGCTTATTACAGTGTAGGTGCATACACTATTGGGACATGTGGTTATGAGGGGGGTGGAATGAAAGCAGTGCATTGGTATTTTGGATCAAGTCAAAATGCACCTGCTTCCCCAGTCTTCTAGCGATGGATGAAAGGGGAGAAATGTTAAGCACTATAGCACAACACTGTCAGCCTTGTGAGAAGCACTCCTGAATCACTCTCAGTGGCTGACATTGGAGCAATGTTTTAATAAGAACATGCATTAGAAAATGAGGCCAATCATAAACAGCTGGAAATCGGTTTGGAAATAAATTCCAAATTAAATAAGTCAATTATAATTCTGGGTTTTAAAAAGGTTTCCATACAGTTTCCACTGGAGCAAATGTAGGGAATGAGCATTTTGGTAAACGTAAGCAAATGACAAATTTAGCAAGGTTATTTTCTTTAACTGCCGCACAACTTTCTCTTTTGCATCACACTGTGCTTGCTTTTGTAATTTCCTGTCCCTAATTCCAGCATTGTGGCATTCAGACACTGCTCATGAGTAAACTGCATGGCAAATGGTTTGTCTGAAATAATAAAAACCAAATAGGCACAACTTTTAACAGCTAGGTTTATTCGTTTGTGTTATTCATTTGAAGAAGGATAAAAAAGTGTGGGGTGGAATCATGGTGGGTCTGGGAATGAGTCTCCACAGGGGTCTGCAACCTTTTATAATTAAAAAACCGAATGACATCAAAATTCAGAGCAAGAGCTCAAGCAAAGCACCAGTATAAGAAACCCCATTTGCATACCAGAATATATAGTTTAAAATGACTGATAATTGACAAGATGATTAATAATCCATAGAATTTCTACAGCCCAAACACTGTTGTTGCAAGCCCTTTATTAGGAAGTGGCACACACATGGTCTGACAGTAAGTATACACAAAAGGGCTCTGAATAGTTGTTTTTATGCAGTGGCAGAAATCCACACATGGTTCCCACTTGGATAATCATTTCTCCATCTCCAAGAAGCCCTTTAGTTCCATTAAAAATCTCTGCCTACCATGCCCTTTACATACTGGTTATTCTCGCATCCTACCTACCCATCAAATATATCTTAAAAATTTAAGTTTCCTTTTTGAAAAAGATCCCTATTTGGTTCTGTACCGAGCCAAACTGGGCACGAGAGCCATAGGCTGCAGATCTGTACTATATACAGTCCAAAGGATCTTAGCCCCCTTGAACGTTAATGTTACTCAGTGAAACTGATTAGTAGATCTGTCTCTCATATGTAACACAAAGCATAAGTAGCCTATGGAATTCAGTGCCGCAAGAGGTGTTGGTGTGTTGCAGAGGGAGGCAGTCGAATGGGCTGTACCACTTCAGAACACGGATGCAGAAGTCGCATTTTTAATGCTTCCCCATGTAAAGCGTCCCTATTACATGATTTTAAAAACCACATTAGGGAGTAAGGTTCTGCTCCAGCCTTCCACACGCTGTGCTGGTTTGTCTTTTTCAAGTAATTATTGGTGCAGAGGAGCTTTGAAAAGCCAGCTTGAGCCAAGGGTAAATATTTAAATAGGTAAATAATGGTAATATTCCACCTGCAGTCTGTAGTGGTAAAGTCCGTTTGACTGCCTTTGCAAAAGGGTTGGGGACCCCTGGCCTAAACCTTTGCAAAATCAATCAAAGACCTAGTCTAGGCATCTAGCAGAAAGTGATAATAAAGCAAATAAATGGAGGCTAGGTGTAGCAGAAACCATAGTAACTGGATGGCTCTTCCATATCCAGATGTAGTCTATTCTTGAATACTGTGTGATGGAGGCCTATAATAAGGGAGGTCTACTGCCTTCATGGCCTGCTTCTATGTTTCCTGAAGGCATCTGGAGGGCAGCTTTTAGAATGCTGGTTGAAGAAACTTCTGGTCTAATCCAGCCGGTATACATGCCTTTAACAGCAAAGCTTTAAAATGCTGCAAATAAGGTCAAAAGAACATAAGAGAAGCCCATGTTGGATCAGGCCAATGGCCTATCCAGTCCAACACCTTGTCACACAGTGGCCAAAAATACCAAGTGCCAACAGGAGGTCCAGGAGTGGGGCCAGGACAGTAGAAGCCCTCCCACTCTTGCACCAAGAATACAGAGCATCACTTGCCCCAGGCTGAGAGTTCCTACCTATACCTTGTGGCTAATAGCCACTGATGGACCTCTGCTCCATATGTTTATCTAATTCCCTCTTGAAGCTGTCCATGCTTGTCTAATTCCCTCTTGAAGCTGTCCACTGTCTCCTTGTGGCAGTGAATTCCATGTGTCAATCACTCTTTGGGTGAAGAAGTACTTCCTTTTATCTGTTCTAACTTGACTGCTCAGCAATTTCATTGAGTACACACGAGTTCTTGTATTATGAGAAAGGGGAAAAAGTACTTCTTTCTCTACCTGCTCTATCCCATGCATAATCTTATAAACCTTGATCATGTCACCCCTCAGCTGTCATTTCTCCAAGCTGAAGAGCCCCAAGCATTTTAACCTTTCTTCATAGGGAAAGTGTTCCAACCCTTTTATCATTCTAGTTGCCCTTTTCTGTGCTTTTTCCAATGCTATAATATCCTTTTTGAGGTGTGGTTACCAGAACTATACACAGTGCTCCAAATGAGGTTACACCATTGATTTATACAGGGGCATTATGATACTGGCTGCTTTGTTTTCAGTTCCCTTCCTAATAATCCCCAGCATAGCATTGGCCTTTTTTATTGCAGTCGCACACTGTCTTGACATTTTCAGTGAGTTATTTACTACGACTCCAAGATCTCTCTCTTGGTCAGTCTCTGCCAGTTCGGACCCCATCAATGTGTATTTATATTTAGGATTTTTGGTTCCAATGTGCATCACTTTGCGCTTGGCCATATTGAACCCCATTTGCCACATTGACACCCACTCGCCCATCCTCGACAGATCCCTTTGGAGTGCCTCACAATCCTCCCTGGTTTTCACCACCCTGAACAACTTTGTGTCATCTGCAAATTTAGCCACTTCACTGCTTACTCCTAATTCCAAATCATTAATAAACAAGTTAAAAAGCATCGGACCGAGTACTGATCCCTGTGGTACCCCACTGCTTACCACCCCCCACTGAGAAAATTGCCCATTTATACTCACTCTCTAGTTCCTATTAAATAGCCAGTTTTTGATCCACAGAAAGACTTATCCATTTATCCCATGACTATTGAGCTTACGTAGGAGCCTTTGATGAGGAACTTTATCAAAAGCTTTCTGGAAGTCAAGGTAAACAACATCTATTGGGTCCCCCTTGTCTACATGTTTGTTCACTCCCTCAAAGAACACTAACAGGTTAGTGAGAAAAAATCTTCCCTTATAGAACCCATGCTGAGTCTTCCTCAATAGGTTTAGTTCATCAATGTGCCTACTAATTCTTTCCTTAGTAACAATTTCCACCAACTTACCTGGTATCGACGTCAGACTGACTGGCCTATAATTTCCTGGATCTCCTCTGGAACCCTTTTTAAAGATGGGAGTGACATTAGCTATCTTCCAGTCCTCAGGTATGGAGGCAGATTTTAATGAAAGGTTACATATTTTTGTCAGGAGATCCACAAGTTCACATTTGAGTTCTTTCAGAATTCTTGGATGAATGCCATCCGGGCCTGGTGATTTATTAGTTTTTAAGTTGTCTATCGGTTATAGGAACTTCTCTCTCATCACTTCAGTCTGACTCAGGTCTTTCAACACCTCTCCCGAAATCAGCGGTTCTGGAGTGAGCAAGCACTTCTCATCTTCCACAGTGAATACAGAGGCAAAAAATGCATTCAGCTTCTCGGCCATTTCCCTATCATCCTTCAGTATTCCTTTTACCCCTTGGTCATCCAAGGGCCTGACTGTCTCCCTGGCTGGTTTCCTGCTTCTAATGTATATGAAGAAAGTTTTATTGTTGGTCTTTATGTTTTTTGCTATATGCTCCTCATATTCCCTTTTTGCTTGCCTGATCACAGACTTGCATTTTATTTGCCACAGCCTGTGTTCCCTTTTATCAACCTCACTGAGACTAGCTTTCCACCGCTGAAAGGAATCCTTCTTACCTTTTACAGCTTCCATTACTTTGTTTGTTAACCATACAGGCTTTTTTCTATACTTATTTGTGCCTTTCCTCACCTGCAGTATATATTTTTTCTGAGCTTCTAGGATTGTAGTTTTAAATAGTCTCCAAGCTTCTCCAATGGTTTTGACCCTTTCTACTTTTCCTTTCAGTTTCTTCCTCACATGTCCCTTCATATCAGAGAAGTTACCTGGTTTAAAGTTAAAAGTGGTTGTGTCAGTTTTTTGGGCAACTCCCTATTTATACAAATGTTGAACTCAATAACTCATATTGACCCAATCAATGTGTGGGTAGTTAAAATCACCTATTACGACACAGTTATTTCATCTAGCTGCTATCTTTAATTCATTCATTATTTTATAATCCTCCTCTATCTTTTGATCTGGTGGGCGATAACAAACTCCCAGTGTTAAGCTTCCTTTTGGGCCCACTATTTAAACCCATAGCATTTCAAGAAACAAATCCAATTCTCTTACCCTCTCAGTCTTACTGGACGGTATACCCCCTCTGACATACAGAGCCAACCCACCTCCAACCGTTTCCCCCCATCTTTCCAATATAACGAGGAATCACCATATCCCACTGATTTTCCTCATCCCACCAAGTTTCTGAAATACCCACAGTGTCTATTCTCCCCCCCCAAACACCAAGCATTCCATCTCCCCAATGTTACCGTGGATACTTCTAGCATTTGTATGTAAACAGCTATAGTTTCCCATGTTTGTTAAGCTCGCAACCTTCCTCTTGCTGCCTCGAGACCTTGCCAGGCAGTCGATATCATTAGTCACAGTCTCAGTGGACAATTCTAATCCATTTCATTGTGGAAAAGTAACAGCTACCCCTTCATCTCTTTGAGATGAGCCATCCCGAACCAGAGACTTTTCATCTTCTGTCGGCTTTCCCCCAATATTCAGTTTAAAAACTGCTCTGCCACCTTTTTGATTTTAAGCACCAGCAGCCTGGTTCCTTCTTAGGACAAGTGGAGACTGTCACTTTTGTACCACCCCCTCTTGTTCCAAAAAGCATCCCAGTGCCTAACAAACTTTAGAACTACAGTACATAACTGTATGATCGAGCAGCTGCCTTGAGTGCCGATGAGCAGACTTACACCTGGAACATCTAGTGCTCGTTATCAAGTAGCTGCCATCTGAGTAGGCAAGCAGAAGAACACCTAGCTTCTTTGGATACCTTCTGAAGCACCCGATTCAATGGTTTTTAATCGCTGCCAGTATCCTGTAATTTGTATTTTGTATTCTGTATTTTGTGCTGTATTATTTTAATTGTTGTGTTTAAACTGTGTGTTTTTATTGTATTTTATGCCGATTGGAAGCTGTCCTGAGCCGCTTTACGTGGAGGGCGGGGTATAAGTCTGAAAAATAAATAAATAAATAATAAACTCGAACCCTTCCCCCCTACACCATCGTCTCATCCACACATCTGTGCTTGTCTCTCCGGCCCTGTGCGTGTTATAAAAATTTGTTCTGTCCCATTGTGTACTTCTGTCTGTCATGTACTGTGTGTTGCTATTTCATTGTGTGTACATGAGGATTTCTAGGAGAAGTAGAAATCCAGAAATCCAGAATACACTTGGACCCTAACAGAGTGTCATTCGCTGAAAATGAATTTGGAGCACAAGCGTGCTGGTTTCCTTGCAACTCAGCAGGGCAGTGTATGCACTGAAAATAAGCGGGAACCAAGAAAAAATGTAGTGTTGAAAGTTAAGGCTCAGGAAGAGTTGTGGTTTGATTTATTTCAGACTCTGAGGGCCTTTCCTGGGACTGCAAGCCTCACCTGTCTCTAGCAGCTTTGTATGGATTTGGGGTATTTTATTTTGGCAGCAGCTGTACACGATGACTCACCTAACAGTAAGGAAGAAAGAACAGAGCAATGTGGTCATGATCTAGGATGTTTGGATGCCGATTCTTGTTCATGTCAGTGACACACAAGCTAATTCCCACCATCATCCCATAAGTTAAAATGACACAAGTGATTGCTTTCATTTTGTAATGGGGGAAGGGGGAGAAGGGGGGGAAGGGGGCGTAATCACCAGTAAATTTGCTACATAGCAAGGACAGGAGTAAACTCCAGAGATTCTCTTCTCTTCTTTTTCTTTCCAAGTGACTCTAAGGCTGATTTCCCACTACAGCTGCCTCGGGGTTGCGCCGCCGTTTGCCCCGATACTATTTGTCAATTTCACACTCGAAGCCGCGGGGCTGCATTTTGACCCGCGGCTTCACCCGATTTCCCCGCAGTTTCGTAATCCTCAAAAAACAGGATCAGGAAACTGCGGGGGAAATCGGGTGAAGCCACGGGTCAAAATGCAGCCCCGCGGCTTCAGGTGTGAAATTGACGAATAGTATCGGGGCAAACGGCGGTGCAACCCTGAGGCAGCTGTAGTGGGAAATCAGCCCATGTCATCTGTGTCGAAGAACTGCCATTGACATTGGTGAGGATGGAAGGATGGATCAGGAGGAGCCTTGATTCTTGTCCTAGGTGTTTCATGCTCCACTCTTGGATTGCTCCACTGAGTGGATGCTTCCTTGAAGAACTTGATCTCTGCTCCACCACTGAGTTGGAGGATATTATTGTCTCTCTGCCACGGCCTCCAGTCCGGCCATCAGATATACGGTGAAAGAATTGATTAGTTTGTTTTAGGGTGGAGGGCCAATGTGCAGAAGCTATCCATCCCTCCCAGCAGTTTTGTTCAAATGTATTTCAAAGCTGCCTTGAAGACGTACATGGTGGGATAACACTTCCAAACCAAATGCCAGGAAAATCTGTGTCTAGACATCACATAGCATTCTTATGTAGCTTGCATGCAAAGGCTTGGATCCTGCAATAAACCTTCATGAATGGAAGGGACCTTCTCAGTATAAGGGGAATCCCTGCCTCTTCCCGCTTTCTGTAGTCCTTAATGGTCTCCAAAATGTTATTCCTGGGAGATAGGGAACCTCTATGAACAGTATGGGGGGGGCTGCAGCAAGAGGAGGGACATCCTGAAAATCCCATCCCCCATTCCATTAGTGGAAATTTCTATGGGATCCAACCCAAAAGAAAGAAAATACCTCCTAAAGCATTCCACCCAGTCATCATAATTCTAAGGCTTGCAAATTTCTAAGAAATTATTTATTCCATTTCTCTTTTTGTGGCACTATAATCTAATGGCCAATCCCAGACAAAATGCTGAAAGATCTGTGAGTACATTTCTAGCATTTTTTTCAAAATGACGAGCATTTCCACCACATAGAAGAGAAGAAGTTTAACCCCACCCCCACCCCTGGTTGTTTTCCCAAACTCAAGAAGGCCCCTGAAACTCCCATTTGCCATGCCGGGGGAACATATAAGCAATCACAGATCAAGGTGGTTTGAATTTATTTATTTCATTTGTCAGCTCCCTTTCTCGATGAGAATCCAGGAGAATTATAGAGTTATAAAACAATGCAATAAAGACAGTATTATACATACAGTGAATAATACAGTAAAACTCTATTACATAGTTAAAGAACCATTAAGTAGAAAGAGTATTACAAACTGCATAAGCTGGATCTCACAATTAGTCAACAATGAAGTAAGGACAGTATAATACCTCCAGTGAACAATGCAGTATAAAGGGGGAAGAAAAGAAAGCTTCCTAAATGTTTTATGGGAAGTTAAAATTAGAACCTTGTTACCTGTACATAAAGTGGCCTTCCTGCACATCTCTATTTCCTTTATACAAATGTCCTGAATAGTGTTGTTTCTTGCCTTCTGCAAAACAGTGTTAAGTGTGGGTTCCTGTCTCACCTCATCAGGCAGGCAGTTCCAATAGGTAGGGGGGCACAGCAGAGGAAGCTTGAGTATGGGTTGCTGATGTTTTTACCCCTTTGCAGGGTGGCACTTTCAGAAGGTTTTGCAGAGATTGGCAAAGGGATCTCAGTGGAACAGATCAAGAGAGGAGGTCCTCTAGATAAGTGGGTCCTGGGCAATGAAGGACTTTGTAGGTAATAACTAGCACCTTAAATCAAATTCTGTCACTGACTGGTAACCAGTGGAGTGACTGCAGAAGACATGTGCACACCATGTATCCCACCATGTATCAGCTGGAGTTTCCTGGTTGGCTTCAAGGGCAGACCCATGTAGAGTGTGTTACAGTAGTCTAGCCCTTGAGGTTGCCATGTCATTGATCCACTTAACCAGATTCTCTGGGTTGAGTGAGTGAGCCATCCTCTGGGCTAAGTGGAAGAAAGCATTTTTTGCAGAAGAATTAATTTGCTTCTCCAGCAATAATACTGGGTCCAGTGTAACCACTTGAGTGATGTCAGCAAGTATCATCTGAACCCCACAGCAACCAAGCACTAGCTCAGGACCTCTATAACATCATTGGGCAATTTTAATAAAGAAATATAGAGCAGGGTGTCATCTGCATATTGATGATTCCCATGGAGTTTACATAGAGGTTAAACAACAGCTGGTCCTGTCCATAAGTAATGATTAAGCCATTCCAGAAGGGCCTCAAGTGAAGAAGAGTTGGTTTTATACCCCGCCCTTCACTATCTCAGAGTGGCTTACAATTGCCTTCCCTTCCTCTACCCACAACAGATACCCTGTGAGGTAGGTGGGGCTGAAAGAGCTCTGAGAGAACTGTGACTGACCCAAAGTCACCCAGCTGGCTTCATGTGGAGGAGTGGGGAATGAAACCTAGTCCTCCAGATTAGACTCTGGACTGAGGAGAACGGAATCCCAATTCCCCTCTCTACATTGATGTTTTCTGGGAGACTTGGGGCCAGTTGCTGTGTTTTAGCCTAATCTACCTCACAGCATTGCTGAAATGGTAGAAGAACCCATTTTTTCCTTCAGCAACTTGGAGAAAGGAATGGATATAAACAAGGCTGTGTATGAATGTGACATTTTCAGGGTGCCAGAAACCACCTCTATCCCCAATACATAGGTTGCTTGCTTGTTTTTGTTTTGTCTTGCACAACTTATATTGCAATTTGCTTGGAGCAAAACCTGTGAAAACTCAATGCTCCCTCCCAGAAGCATAAGAAAAGCTGATTCCACTAAAATATGACCTTTCCAGGGATCTGGATGATGGCCTCATGGCAGGCAACATATAGGGTTGCCAGGTCCCCCCTGGCCACTGGTGGGGGATAGGATTGCCAGATCCAAGTTGGGAAACTCCTGGAGATTTGGAGATGGGGCCTGATCCTCCCAGAGAAGAACAGAAGCTTCATTTCTTTTTCTGGGGAGAAGGGACAGGCCCTGTAGTGATTTTTTGGATTTTTTGATTTGATTGCATGTTCCCACCCCCAACAGAAAGGGTGAAGAAAACAACTCATAGAAGTGATTTTTGTACTTAGCACAAAGTATGTCCAAGACAGAATGCCCAAGAAAGGAGAAGAATGGGCTTTCCCTCCCTTCTAAGGAGCCCAGGGCCAACTGAAAACATCAAAATCACTGTCCTCTGCTTATCTGGTGGTGCATAATTCTTTCAGCCTGTGGAGTTACTTGGGAAGTGTTATGTCCTCGGCCCGACATCGACTGACCCAGCTTGGGAACCCAGAACCATAGACTGCTAGGTTCCTGGTAGGAACCTATTGACCAGGAGTACCTCTGTAAATAGCCCATTACAGGTAGTGGGTATGTGTGGGGTGGGGTGTTGACATGGATTTAAGCAGGGCTTCGGTCCTGCTAGAGTTGTCTTTAGTTTGAGCTAATTCACAATAAAGCATGAGCTGATCACTAATCGCGTGTCGAACCCAGTACATTTCAGGAAGAGAATAGGAAATACTGCTGCTTTAGTTGCAGTGACCGTTCCTATGCAAAGCAAAAAGACTCCTGTCTCCTCCTCTTCTTTCTCCCATGTGACATACAGCAGTTGGGGTCATGATCTTGATCCTTTTACTTCCTGGGGCTCCCAGGAAGTGAGGAAATGATACAGATAACTCTTTTGTTAGACACCTTATGCAGAATAAAATTACGTCGACTAGTCACTTTAAAAAAAAAAAAAAACCTCTGTGGCAAGCTGGATAAAAAAGGAGGAGTTAAGTGGGCAGGGTGGCAGATGATCTTTTCACCTCAGCTGGGGAAACGGCTTGAGGTTGCCCTGTGTAAAGCTGTCGCAGGAGCCTATTAGCAAATGCCTGCAACATCACTGGTGGCAAGCAATGCAGACAGACCAAACCCTTGGTCAGTTTTCTGTCTGTATTTAAAGGCTTGCCTATCTCCAGAAGGCTAGAAAATGGGACCGATCATTGTGTTATCTACAGCGTGTCTGGACAAGAATTTTAAGGAGCCTTTGCCACAGGCTTTACTTCTATTTCGCAATTCTGAATTATATATTTTACCTAGAACTTGTTATTCCAGGAGGTGACATTTTCCTCTGCAATTAAGACTGTTGGAAGAAAGGTACACACACCAAACAGATACACCTTTGCAAATTTAACATTTTAAAAAAACTTTCTTTGTAACATAATTTGGCATTCACTTCAGTTTTTAGCCTTGAGCAACAAGCAGTAGGTAGAATGTTCTGTACAAGTTCTACATCTGATTTTAGTCTGCTGTGAATATATTTAGAGCCTTGATGTGAAGGAATGGTACCTTGCAAAGTGCTCATCCTGAAAATTATCTCTTAAAATTTTATTGTTCATGCTTAGGACCACGAATAATGTTATTGCTATTCGTTTTCTGATTATTGCTGGCTAGTACTGAATGTGAAATGCATGTTAGAAATCATTGGGGGTTCAGTATGTGTGGTTGGGAGGAAGAAAAAGTTCGTGAAGCTATTCTCACTCAGTCTCACCTGTTTCATGACTGCCGTTTGTTCAGTGTGTTCCCTGAGGTAGCAGCAGAGAGGCTCCCTAATGCTGATATAGCATCTTCTTCCTTCCTGTGCTCCTTTGAATTTGGTTTCAGATATCATCATCCTGCTAGATCTCATTGATCATATGGTGTTTTCACAAAGCCATGGCTGCGTTCACACGGGCAGTTTAATCCACTGTTGCCCCACATCAAATTAAGCCAGGTTATTTTGTGGCAGAGAATCCTGACCAGACTCACCCATTTTAGCACGCTTCAATGCTGTTTGACCCCTCCTTGCATGACCAGACGGCAGAAACCAGGGAGTCAGCCCATCAGCCATTTTTTTAGAAGTTTGCCCTTAGGAGCATGCCCAGAAGCACTCGGCATGCTGGGTTCATGGGGCTGTCGGCCATTTTCTTTTAAAATTAAGTCCACAGAGCAATCACACAAGTGGTGAAGAGACTGCTGAGAAATGGAAACCACTGCCGTCCTCTCTCTAATCTTTTGCATTTACCCCTTTCCCAAACAATATTAAAAAGCTGCAGAAAAAAGGGTGTCTTTCTTTAATAGTTTTTCAAAAGAAAATGAGGTTTTGAGCAGCCCCCTGGTGGGGAGATGCATAGATACAGTCATGCGATCCCTAACTGAGGGGTGGTGGTGGCTGGAAAACAAGAGCTCAGTGAGACCTGCCTGACTGCTTGGCTGCGCAACAGAGTGACTAGACGACAGAAAATCCATTTTTGAAGTGGCTCAGACCAACAGGACCGGACTTTATCCGGTATCAAAAAAACAGGAGCAAGGGGAGGGGGGAATGGAACTCAGATGACTCAGGCACGACAGACAGATGTTGCTGTCTGATCGTGCACTTTATATCCATAAGGGAACAGCAAGGGGAACGGATCAAATTGCCTGTGTGAATGCAGCCCATGTCAGTCAGAATGCTTCTGCCCATCACTCTGGTGCCCGGTGCCCAACAACTATGGAAACTGAACACTGTTGTGCTAATTGGGACAAACACCTTTGTAACATAACTGATTGCTGAGATGCCTCCCTGAACGCAAAGTTGAGAGAAGCATTTAGGCATTGTGTTATTGCTGATGCTTCTGTGTGGAGGATTTCTGAGCTTTCCCAATATCCACGTGGGGACTGCGTCACTATCTGTGTGTGTGGACTTGGGGTAGATAAGGAGCAAGCACAGAAGGCACAGTCCAACACAGGGACTGTTAACAGTCTCCCTCAATCTCCACATACAAGGAACAAGCATAGAAGGCACAATCCAACAAAAGTACTGTTAACAGTCTCCTTCAATCTCCACATACAAGTTGCTGCCCACTTTGCAGTACCTTTCCTTTTGTCCTGGTTTAATTCCATTCCAGGCAGCAAATGTGGCAACCTGTGTGTGTTTCACCCCACCCTACTATCTGAAGAAGTGAGCCGTGACTCACGAAAGCTCATACCCCGACACAAACGTTGTTAGTCTTCAAGGTGCTACTGGACTCTTACTCTTTTCTGCTGCTACAGACAAACAAACATGGCTACTCACCTTGATCTACCTTCCCCCACCATCGTAAATAGCAGCTTTGGGGGGAGGGGGGGAGGAGGGGAAAATAATTGCCCCTTCCCTGATTACTATTTAACTATAAAAGATATTTGGAGGATCTGATCATGGGTCTCCAAGTGTCTTGTCCAGTTGGACCATTTGGTTTATGTCTTAGGTGTGCTGTTAGGGTGCCAGGACCCCAGCTCTGCTTGACAAAAACCATCTTATGCCCTCTCCTATCCAGTGCCATTTTCAAGAGCAGGCTTCCTGCTTTCAATGCAGGCCTGTCTGAGGGCGGCAGTTTTCAGACTGTGTTCCAGGGAAACCTAGAGTTCCCTCAGAAGCATATCATGGGTTCCACTACAGGAAGATTTATTTATGGGAAGACTTATTTATTTAAAAGGTGAGCATCCCACACAGTACAAGAATAAAACCATGCTATTAAGGCTCAGGAAAGATAGCAGCAGTCCACAACTGCTGTACTGGCTGCTGCTCAGTGAAAGGGTTTTTCTGTCTCTCTGTCCTGCTGCATGAAGACTGACCCTGATGAAGTCTGCGCGAGGCAGGTTGGAGGCTGCAGCCTGACAGGATGATAGAATTTCATTCTCTCTCTCCCTCCTCCTTTTGCAAGATGTTTATGCCTGATAGGGAGGGTGGGGGATGCTCTCTCTGAAATACAGCTTGTCCTCCATTTCTTCCCCTGAGCTGTTTTCCCCAGCATATGTCCCTAGAAAAATTATTTTATTTTTTTACATCGTTTATAGCCTACCTTTCTAACTGAGACTCAAGACTCATTACAGGGTGTTTTTTTTAAAGGAAAGTCCAGTCAGACAGCGATAGGTCTGCTCTAGGACTATGGTTACAGAATTGGAGGACAGTGCGAACAATAACAGCAGTAGTGAAAGGGAGGGGGAGTTTACACATGAAGGGCTGTAACTCAGTGGTAGAGCATCTGCTTGACATGCAGAAAGTCCCAGGTCCCATCCCCAGCATCTCCAATTAAAAGGATTAGGTAGTAGGTGATGTGAAAGACCTCTACCAGAGACCCTGGAGACTTGCTGCTTGTCTCAGTAGATAATACTGACTTTGATGGACCGTCCTGATTTGGTGTAAAGCAGCTTCATTTGTTAATGTGTTCAATGCAAAAAAGCGAGTTATAGTGATAAAATACAATACAGTCCATTCCTCAAGGGGGGGGGAGCCACCCACAGAGAATGTGTGAATGAACAGACAGTTGCTGACCTCACTCACTGGCAGGGTAGCACCTTCAGAAGACTTAGCTAAGATGACTGGAACTGTCATGGTGGGGCATGGCATGAGAATATAGCATGGCCTGAATCTGTCCCTGTAATTAGTAATGGAAGAACTCCAAAACAATTGTTCAAAACTGGGGGAGTGGATGACAGTGTAGCGAATTAGGTTCAATGTAAATGTAAAGCAATGGGACCAAAAAGCTTAGGGTTGGATCCAGGGTTGGTGAGTACAAGGATTACTACCCATGGAACATGATTTTCCTGCCTCCTTGCTTTGTGGCAGCCCAAAATGCCCCTGAAATCCTGTCCCTGGTAGTCCAGGGCTGCCATGGGGTGGGGAACACAGGAAAATCACACTGCTTGGGTGGACATCCTGGCACCCACAGAAATGTCTAATCTGGATCCAAGCCCTAACTTTAAATATAAACTCCCCATTGGCTCTGAGCTGACAGAGCCATGGGATCTTGTGATGACCTGAAGTCTTCAGCTGCAGACTTCAGAATGGAAATTGACACATTCCTAGAGGTCTGGATCATCAGTAGCAACTTGTCACGAATCTGATAATTAAATGGAACCTACGTGCAGTAACCTCTAAATGCTAATGCTGAGCCCTATCAACAGGGGCAGGTTTTGCCTCTTTGCCCTGCTCTTGGGCCTTCTAGGTGCACCCACTTGGCCACTGAGTCCAGAGTACTGGCTGGATCCAGCACAGCTGCTCTAGATACACCTTTCGCTCTTTTTAAATGTTAATGTCCATTTAATGATGCTTAAGGGAATTCGAGCTTCCTTCTCTAAGATTACAGGCTGTCGCTTTTTTTCTTACAGGTTTCTTATGCTTGTTAAAAAAATCCCTGTTCTGATTAGTGGTGCTCTAAAATGGAGAGTAACATCTCTGTGTTCTCTCTTTTTAATTTGGATTTAAATCATTCATATTATTGGCATTTCGTTGTATAAACAAGAAGCCTGTGAGTGACATTGTCCTCTGAAACTACCAGAGAGAGAGAGAGAGAGAGAGAGAGAGAGAGAGAGAGAGAGAGAGAGAGAGAGAGAGAATATTTCTTACAATATTAAAAGCTATGGGGTTTTATCGGAGAACAGTTCCTAAGCACCCAAGATTACTTCTGAAATTCATCACCATTATTCAAAACCACTCTATGTTGTGTTTGAACCAATTAATATTCTTGCAGCATTCAGGTAGAAAGACTTTATATCTTTGAAACATGCACTTTCCTAACATTCATATAAGATATTGGCCCTTCATGGTAACTGGATGCTTTATCTTGTGGATTTCATTTTCAGTTCTAGAGTAATAATGTATTGAATCCCCACAAGGCACCAGATTTTAGGGAGCTGGAAGAGGAGCATTGTAACAACTGTAGATGTTCCTTGACATAAAAAATCCTCCATGCACACAGGGAAACTGGTCTGGCAATTATTCTTTTCTGCTTGCTGGTGTTCGTTCTCTGTTTGCTGGGAGTTTTTAACAAAGGGGAGCCATTCTAAATGTGGTCTTCCATGACTGCATTTGTAGCCTAAGGTGGTACAGCTCTTTCCTCCACCTCAGCCTTCTGCTACCTCATTTCTATCTTAGTCTACTGTGTGTACGAACCAGTTCATGTTCTTTATTTGAATACTTCAGATTTGAATACTTCATTTATTCCCTCCCTTTCCCCCCAGTGGGAACCCAAAGCAGCTTGAATCATTCTTCTTGCCTGCATGTTATCCTAACAGTTGGTTTGTGAGGAGGGTTAGACTGAGAGTATGCAACGGGCAAGCTTCCATGGCAGAATGGAGATTCAAACCTGTGGCCCTGTTCACACTGAGCATTTGCCCCGCTGAAGGCACGGGAGCCCTGCGGACTTTCCGTGCACGTTCATACGAGCACATCTGGGAGGCGTAGTGCTCCCGTGGCCAACCCGCGGCTTCCCTCCAAAAACGCGGAGTAAAAAACTAGTAGGTCCGAGGTACTAGTTTCTGGAAACCCCGGGGCAGAGGCTGGCGTCTGAGCGCGGGAGCGCCGGTATCCCGCGGCTTCCGACGCCCGCCCATGTCCCTGGGGTTTCCGGATGTTGTAAGTTTCCCTGGGATGCGCACCAACGCTGGGAAGCGCATGCGCACACACAAGTCACCGACAACTGCCCGCCCCCCCCAACGGCACATACACACTTCGCACTTGCGTGGTCTGCTGTGCTGCTGTTTTGCCGTGCTACAGCGGCGCGGTGTGATCGCGGCGCAGAGCTGGAGCGTGGCAACCCAGTGGTCCGTGAGATCGGGCTACCACGCCTTATTTAGCTCCGGGGCAAACTGCCACGCCTCTCCCCCGCGTTTTCTGGCCCGTATGACCGGGGCCTGTGTCTCCCAAATCCTAGACTGACACTCTAACCATTACACCACAATAGCTGTCTTGTGTGCACTCAGACTACTTTAGCAATGTCTTCCTGGCTCCCCATTGGCTTGGCACCCTCCAACTTAACCTTTTGTGGGTCTCCAGACATGCCACTGGGATTCTGAAATGATTCTCAAGGAAAGATAGATGTTAACACCTGGAGAATCTAGTAATGGGAGAAACCTAATGGGAATAGTGCTTTTAGAAACCTTGCCAAGAACACATTCAATTTGCCCCACAGGCTTATCTCCTGAGACCTAAGGTTACAGGCTTGGTCACTCAGCTGTGATGCAAAGGCTCAGAGTGCATGTTTATGAGCACCTCTTCTTTCACATGCTCCTGGGTTCTTCCCTGATACTGTAAATCAGTTCTAGTAATGAGATTTATGATCTTTGGCATAACTTACATCTTGATTGGAAGGCTGGGGTTCTCATAAAGCAGCTGGACAAGCACTGGGGTAATAGCACTTGTATCCTCATTTGATTGCACACTGCAAGATGCTCTCTCAAATACTAAGAAGCCCTCACGTTGTATTGAGAGCTTTACGTTGGATCACAATTATTTCATACAAAGCCTAGACCTGTGCAATGCTAGGAGCGTACAAGAAAAAACACCCTTTTCCTCAGATTTGTGTATATTGGGCCTGGAAAATATTGGTATGGTATTCAGAATCAGTAAATATTTGGGATTCCTGAATTTTCTTGGGTCCATTATTCCCTATGGGGACCATTACAGTCAATGGCAAACCTATCCTGGGGTATATTCAGTGGTCTGGTGAAGGTAGAAGCACCAAATTTGCACTGTAGTTTCTGGAGCCTCTCCTCAAAAGAACACCCATGTTTCAAAAAGATTGGACCAGGATCCAATTCTATGGGCTCCCAAAGAGGGTGCCCTCACCCTCCATTGTTTCCAATGGGGGGGGCATAGCGAGGCAATACAAGCCCAGTAGAACATTCCAGAGTATCTCTGCAGTAGAAAGTGAAGTGTGTGTGTGTGTGGGGGGACTACTGGAAGAAAAGGTGGGGTGAAAGGACTTAAGATAGACGAGAAAGCAAGAAGGACCTAAACCAAAAGCCCCACTCACACACATACCCCAGACCAAAAAAAGAAAGGGGGGGAAGCAGAGGAAACAAGCAGCAAAGACTCACCCCCCCCGATTCCAAAAAAGAGAAAAAGAAGAAAAACAGAGTAAAGGATGTTGAAGGAGAAAGGAGGGGGGAGAGAAAATTCAAGTAAATTATAGATTTTTTTAAAAAACAAGCAGAACCCCCCAACAAGCCCCCCCCAAAGAACCAAAAATGAATAAGTGAACCAAGTTTTAAAGCAACTCCAAAGAACAAACTCCAAGAACCAAAGCAGAAGGAAGGAACCCTTGACCTCCCCACCTACTACCAGGCCCAAACAACAACAAAACTCCACAAAAATAGCTGCAAGCCACAAAACCAGAAGAAACTAGAACCTAAGAATAAAACCAAAGGGAACAACAAAAAAAGGCCTGAGCGCCCCCTCCCCAGGTCCAGACAAGTAACAACAACAATCCAAACTGCAAGCCATAAAACTAGAAGGAACTAAAATCTAAACAAATGGAACAACAACAACAAAACAAGGCCTGAGGCCCTTGGCCTCACCCTCCTACAACCTACTATCCACCAAGCCCAAAGAACAACTAACAGTAAAGTAAGAAAACTTTTTTTAAAATGTTGTTCAGTCAAACCAGTCACTGTCTTCACTCTTCTTCAGGCAGGCAGGCAGGCAGGATGTGATCTGAAGTCTTCAGCAGAGTCTCTCAGGCAGCAGGAGTCAGGCTTAGAGCAGCAGCTGAAGCCAAAGCCAGCACACAGTCTCCAAACCTCTCAGCAATGGAGTCTTGCTCAGACAGACCCTTGGTTTTTTTTACCCTTTGCCCATGCACAGAAGATTTTTTTAAAAAAGAACAAACTTATGTGACTGGCTAAAGAGCAGTATTCCCCCTAACCTGAAATCTTACCTGCCGGATTGCCACTGCTCCTTCCCCTCTCCCTTCCCTCCTCCTTCCTGTTCCCTGGGAAATGGATGGGGAAATCAAGGTGGTTACTTAGTTGGACTTCACATTTGAAGCCAACAACCTTGCAAATTGCGAACCTGCGATTCAGTGCCTTTTGCAAAAGCATTGAAATGATTGGCTCTAAGACACTACAGTTCCCGCTAAGGTGCTTTTGCCATTGGGCTGCAGAGATGCCTCTCCCCCCTCCCTCCTGTTGACCTGGAAACCAAAGCAAAAGGTATGAAAGAACCCTAGGGGAAAGTTAACTTTGTAGCCCTTTAAACCTCTCCACCACCAGCTATTCAGTATAGCCAAATATAGCCAGAAAAGCCAAAAAAAATCAGCAATACCAGTCGCTGGCCAGATTCTCTGATCTGTGTTCATCTTAAAAGTACCTGGAAAATATCAATAAGGTATTTTTTAGATGTTTTTCCTGCTTGGATACCCCTGAATGCAGACCCCTAATCACCATATTTTAGCCAGGGGCTCGAACATGTTCTAATATTCATCATCATGTGCTCTTATAATTGTTATTATTGGTGTTCTTATTCCTGTTATTTTTTTTTCTTCATGCATGTTTTTAGATGATGTTTAAATGATACATGCAGTGCTCCTCATGAGGGATGAGTTGATGCGGCCATTTCTGTTTCTTACTGATTCAATATGTTGTTTACATCGGTTTGGGATTGCAACACTGTGTAGTTATTGTTTATTCTTTTGTTTCTTGTGCACCATTCTCATGCCCTATATATGCAGTGCATATATGGAAATGATGCACAACTAATATTGAAAATATGCACATTTTTACAGGAAAAATTGGAGCAAGGAGACACACTGGCGCTAAAATAAAATTCCGTGCATTCATTTCTCACAAAGGAGAAATTAAGTTGCAATGAGGACCTGCAAGCTTGCAAAATTTGATCTCATCCCTATCCTTACCTTGAGGCATACCTGACTTTGCCAATAATCCAATATCTTCCGCACTGTGGCTACCAGCTGGTTTCATAGCAGGGTAATAAAAGCTGCTGACTGCATAGATTCAAAAGGGCATAAAATTGAAACATTTTAAATTGTGACTGTTATCAGTAATTGGGCAATATGGGAAATCAATTTGAGAGAAAAATGGAGATTACAAGCAAAGGAAGCTAATTTTTTTGAGCACCTAATTCACAAAGTTCACAGGGCCACTAAGGGAGACTGATTCACAGTTTGTCTCCAACATCCACTCTTTCCCATAATCAGAGAAAGAACCTTTTCAATATAGGCCTGCTTG
Source organism: Gekko gecko (assembly GCA_029375565.1). NCBI lineage: Eukaryota > Metazoa > Chordata > Lepidosauria > Squamata > Gekkonidae > Gekko > Gekko gecko. Next base: position 40,528,403 of record JAPDNY010000007.1, on the reverse strand, counting down.
TATTGGCTTCTGATTTATAGTTAATTTAAGCAAATACAGAATTGTAGACCAGCAGATGATCTGGAAACCACCTAATCCAAGGGCCAAACTACATGTTACATCTACCACATGATCACCATGCAGACTTGCAGCTATTCAACTGCCACAAGTTCCCATGTGGGGACTCAGTTCAGAATGGGGGAATGTCTAATCCCCCCCTCCCAGTGTCATTTCAGATCAACAAACTAGCACAGGAGGAAGGCAGGAGCCCCTCCTCTTCCCATACCATGGTCCCAATCTGTGTAGTTTGGACCCGTTTGCCTCTTCCAGAAGTCTGTTGTTTTTAGCTCACTGAAATTCTGCCTCCATTGAGTCTAATTAAGGGTTTCAAAGTAGTGCTTCTGTTTTCAGGATTAAGGGATTTTCTACCTTTGTCAGTATTCACTGGTGCCCATATAAAAGGTCAACCATTCTACTTAAAGTGTGCATCAATGTAACATGTGAAATGGTGTGCCTCTCCACCACAAATGTAAGTTAGTGTTTTAGCAGGATCTCATGCTAAGAACTGATAACAGACGGCTTCAGCAGAAGGCAGCCTTCAATAAATCTTGCAGATGACCTTGTTGCACCATTTCAGAGCGTGCAATAGCCTTTTGGGACTCCATAAATATTAATTTTATCAGATGTACAAGAAAACATTAGTTAAACTTGGATATAACAAAATTCCATTTCCTTGTTCTTTTTTTAATGGGTAAAATAAAAGAGATTAAATAATGATAGAGATGTTTGTTTAAACTTCCTGAATGATATAATTGCAGAGCCCCAACCTTATTAAATAATGCATAAAGAAACGAAGAAGAAGTGTTAATAGGGGTGACCATCTTTTGTTAAGCATTATTACCAGTGTTATTATTCTGGTTGCTTGCCATTAGGATGATTGGTTTGATATTTTCTCAGCAGCAATTTATGGTGAGGGTTTTTTTTTTTTTTTTGCAGGATGGGATCTCAAACAGGGCTTGTTAAAAATCAGATTTTGATTGCCATTTTAAAAATGTTGATAAAGAATTAAAATCACTCTTTTGAAATCAATCCAGTAGACATTTCCATTGTTTTTAATGAGGAAAAAATGTTGGGTATAACATGCCCAGACCAACTGGGATGAAACTGGAATCTTTCTTGCTGAATCTTAGGCTTGTGGAAGAAAATGTCTTCATTATTATTTTTAGGCAATTAAAATTCCTATAAGAGCATAAGAAAAGCTATGCTGCCTCAGACCAGGGGCTCACTAGTTCGCAGTTTCCAGTTGGCCAGGAAAACCCCCAAGCAGAGCCAAAAAAATTAAAAGCTCTCATCTGCTGACTGGTCCCTGGCATAAGACAATCAGAAGCATTCTGCCTGAGTCAGAACTTGGAGTTTTCATTTGGCTATGATAGCTAATGATGTCTGAGCTCAGTAGAGAATAGACCTGCAGGTCTTCACTCTTTAGTGCTTCAGTCATAGCAGCTAAGCAGCCCATTAGGATTCAGGAGATGCAAATGGCCAATAGAATACAGTCTGGTCCTATAAAGCTGTGGGCTTCATTCTGGATCCTCTGTCTGAACAAATTATTGAACTACGCTTCTCATACCTGATGTTTGCCTGTCTGCCCATCTGGTCTCTTCTGCAAGCTCTGATAGGAAGTAGGGCTTCCATTGGCCTTTTGCTCCTGTCCTATATAAGATGACTGCTGTAGCCAAAATTGAAGGTGAGGATGGATACCTGTGGCAAAGGAATGGTGCCTCACATATGATGTCATTGTTCATAGTAGTTTTGGTACAAGGGCATGCTTTTTCCATAAGAATTGCAAGGAACAGATCTTCTAAGTACCAGTGTTGAAAAAGACTGGCCAAAAATCCAGATTCTAGATGTACTTAAGCCCATTTATGTCCATAAAGGTATGTTTAGCTCATCACTTCATTGTAGTGATTTGTATATGTAATGTAAATAGGTTTCAGAGATATTTTTCCCTCTGCTGTTCTCCTTGGAATCCATTTGCTGTACTTAAAAAAAGATCTGTTAAGTGTATCTGTACTTCTGAGCATGCTGATATCCCAGCTAGCAGTGTGTTGAAAAACAAGAAATGTCCATCTGTACAGCAATTGTTGGGCACAGTATAGGATCAACTAACAACAGTAAAGTGTAGTTATTTGTTTACCAAGTTCATATCCTGCCTGTGTGCCCAATCAAAGGTGCCAAGTTGGGTAATAATTAAAGACAGAATACTATAAATGTACATAATCAGATATAAACTAAAATGGTGATGGAAAGTGCCATCAAGTTGAGCCAATTTAGGTTTTCCAAGACAAGAGACGTTCAGAGGTATTTTGCCATTGCCTGCTTCCAGGGCTCTTTTTGTAGAAAAAGCCCAGCAGGAACTCATTAGCATAACAGGCCACACCCACCAGCAGAAACTCATTGGCCTATTAGGCCACACCCCAACAGCACAGCTTATTAGCATATTAGGCCACATACCACCGTGTTACCAGAAGTGTGGTCATCCAGCCACACCCACCTTTTGCTTCTTATTCTGTTTACCTTGTTTGTTGTCAAAACGCAGGGCTTTTTTTGTAGCAGGAACTCCTTTGCATGTTAGGCCACACACCCCTAATGTAGCTAGTCCTAATGAGCTTCTGCTGTTGGATGTGGTCTGTTATGCTAATAAGTTCCTGCTGGGTGTGGCCAACTCAGGAGCCAGCCGGAACTCCGTTCCTGTGCGTTCCTGCCCCAAAATAGCCCTGTCTGCCTCTGTGTAGTGACTCTGGGCTTCCTTGCTGGTCTCCCATCCAAATGCTAGCCAAGCTGCTTATCTTCTGGGATATGATGAGATTGGGCTAGCTTGGTCCACCCAGGTCAGGGCTAAAACTAAGATACATGTATAAAAACATAGAAGTATGGAGCCTAACTGATGGTCAGTGAAAATGGGTCCTCTCTGTCCTTACTACAGCTAAAAGACTCATATTATAGCATTGGAAAGATAAAAGCTGACCTACAGTAAATCAGTGGATTGGGGACCTTAGAATTCTATCAGTATCTGAATGCATGGCGTAGAGACACAACAATTGTGCATGGACTTATTTTCAGATAACTGGAAACTGTTTATAGAAACTTATGTGTAGATCCACCACTATTATTACATTTTTGTCTTTATTTTATGTATATATATTTTTTAAATCTTATTTAGTTGCTGGATTTTAAATCTTATTTAGTTGCTGGATTTTTTCCTTGTTCTTTTTTCTATTTTTTTTTTAAAGAAATAGATATTTTAAAAAAATAAAAGCATCAATAAGAACATAGGTAAGGAAGGACAGATTATTAAAGGAACCCCAGATGATGCAAAGAAGTCTTTATCCACTGGTGGAAGACAGTCATGGTGGGGGACAGATGAGTATACCTGAGGAAAGAGTTCAATAATTTTGATCCCATAAAATAAAATAGCATCTCAAACTTGGCAGGAGGGAAACATGCAAAACAATTAATGAAGAGATAATTTTCAGTTATAACACCTATGAAATACAAGGTTGAGCAATTGTCTCCGTGTTGGACAATGACCATAGAGACCTCAGATCCCCACTCAGCTGTGAAGCTTAATGGGACAGTTGCAGCCCCTCAGCCGAACCTCTAGTCACAGGCATGTTGTGCGAATAAAACAGGGGGGATGTCATATGTACACCATGCTGAGCTCCTTGGATGGAAGGCAGGATAAAAATGTGACTGATGGAGAGTATGATGGAGGATGAATCAAATTTTCAGGAGAAACCAACACAGTTCTCATTTATTCCCATCTACTAATTATGTTCTCCTAATTGACAGCTTTGTACCTTTTGTTTTGTTTTGTTTTAGCAGTTAAGTGACATGTCTCCTTTCTTTCATCGGATTGAACAAATTCCCCTGTATATACCCGGGTTTTTTTTCTCCAGAGCTCTTATGTTGGTATGTTTTGCTGCAACAAATATATTTTTTAGAAGTACATAAAGAATATGCCAGTCAAAGGAAACAAAATGAGAACGTTCACCCTCATCAGGTGTTCATTTTTTTCTGACTCTTATTTTATGTGGCTTTGTCTGCTTTGCTACATAGGAAAGAAATTTCCTTCCCCTTCTGTCATGTTCAGTCTCAAACTCCCCCCCCCCGAATATAATCCTTGCTGCGCAGGGACTGTTTTATCTTCCTTATTAGAGATTATCAGGGCAAGGAGAAGATCCACTTCCTTATGTCTGAGTTCATGATCTGAGCAAGACAGGAGATACCAAGTGTTCACCAAATTGGGTTTGAAACTGCATGGGAAGAAATAAAGAGAAGAAGAGATTGGATTTATACCCCGCCCTTCACTTTTGAGTCTCAGAGCGGCTTACAAACTCCTTTCCCTTCCCCTCCCCACAACAGACACCCTGTGAGGTAGGTGGGGCTGAGAGAACTCTGACACAAACTGCTCTTTCAGGAACAGCTGTGCCAGAGCTTGTGACTGACCCAAGGTCACATCAGCAGGTGCAAGTGGAGGAGTGGGGAATCAAACCCGGTTCTCCCAGATTAGAGTCTGTGCACTTAACCACTACACCAAATTGGCTCTAAGGGCAGCAGATGTCCCTTTCCTGGCAGACTCAAGCGCAGCACTTCCCCAATTGCTTCCAAGTTCTTTCCCTCGGCCCTTCTTTCCCTTCTTATGAATACTAATCTGTGTTGTGTGACTGTTCGTTTGTTACCAGCAGGTGATAGATCATGCCTTCACTCTGGTTGCATTGCGGTTAGTGACTTCCCCAATATACAAAACAAAAATAATTCATCAAAATAAATTGGCTTTTATCTCATATTCTGTTGCTTATTAAAAAAAAAAAAATTAATAGCCGTGCTAGTGCTTAGTCCTTGCACCTGGCTGGAAATTGCTGGCTGAGTCATTCCCTTCTTTCGGCTACAAGAAGAGACATTATTGACACCTCTCCTTAAGTCGTGCATATCCATTATCAGGTTGTTCTTCTGATATTGGCAGGGCTGAGTGGTGGGGAAGAATTTTTGTCTGACTGTGAACCTCCAAGGAAACTGAACCGAAATATAAAATCCTTGTTTTTGTCCTTGCCCTGTGGTTGCCTCTGCAAAAGCATCCCCTCTCCACTTCTGTGATATGACTCACAGGCAAAGCAGCTCTGTGCTGATCTGTAGTCGAAAGTGCAACAGAAAGGAGTTGCTTAACCCTTCCTGGCTGCTTTTCACTGCAACTGACCTCTGCAAAGCACTTGTAGCTTTTGTATTTGGAATCCTGTTGGAGGGGGTATGAAGCATGCCATGTACTGCAAATTACATTACAGATATTGACATGCAACATGAAATTTGGCCTAATACTCCTTACTCTTGGGTAACAATTTCAAAATGACGGCTATAATCCAAAGCAAAATTTGTGGTGTGAATGTTTAGGATTGCAGCCTTACAATGCAATGAGTGAATTTAGAAGGGTGTAGTTCAGGGGTGGCCAAACTGCAGTTTGGGAGCTGCATGCAGCTCTTTCACAGAGTCTAATTTAATGTTAATAAAAAGCAAATTTGCATATTTTTCAATAAAAATGTGTGTGTGATATTTGTTCATGTCTTGCAGCTCTCTAACATCTGATGTTTATTCTGTGTGGCTCTTATTTTAACCAAGTTTGGCCACCCCTGGTGTAATTTTGGTTAATTTAGGAACAGTTACTTCCTGGTATGTATAATTTACCACTGCACTCAGTAGGACTTATTTCTGAATTAAATCACTCAAGGTGTGACTAAGCAGCTTTACATTCGCAGGTTCGTGACTAACACTATGTGACGAGGTAGTCCAGTAAAGACAGCATGCCTCATCTTCTGTGGTCCTTCTCTCCATACACATGCCCAGCAATATGAAGGAGCTGATTCCCAGTGAACCATTCTCATACTACTGGAGAGCATGGGTAAACCTAACCACATGGGCCATGCTAATTGCAGGGGTCTTTCCCTTACCAATGTCATCTATTATTCAATATTCTTGAGACCAAATCAGGGTGACTTGCACACAAGCAAGGGAGAACAAGAGATATTAGAGAGGACAAGTGGGGGACTCGCAAGAACATGTCATTTCCCCCTCCCCCACTATCTCCTCTTTTCTTCCCCTGAAAACCCTCCCTTTTCCTGTTCCCTTCTTTCCTTTCCCACCCACCAGCCAATTTACTTATATCTGCCCCCCATCTTCAGATTTTCCTCCTTCTTTTCCCCTCGCAATATCTCTTTGAGAAAACTCTGTGATGCTGGGTGTGGAACAGCGGTCACTGCGGGTGTGGAAGGGGGAGGTATTTGTGAATTTCCTGCATTGCGCTGGGGGTTGGAGTAGATGACCCTGGAGGTCCCTTCCAACTCTATGATGCTATGCTAGGCCAGGCCCAGATGCACAGTGGGGAACCTGGAAGGACATGCAGGACCTCAGTTTGCTTTATATTCCCTCACCGCACCATTTCCTCTTTCCCTCCTCCTGGCAGCTCCCATATCCTCACCTTTCCTTGCTTCCCTGTCTCCTTCCCACCCACTAAGCAGCCTACCTTTTGTCTGCCCCCCCATGTTCAGTTGTATTTATTGTTTATTTACTTAATTTATCAAGAGATGTGAGTGGCCTCTTCCAGAGATCCTGCAGAGCCACTACCAACTGGATTAAATAGTATAAAGAAGCTTCATGTGCTCATGTATCTCTTAGGAGAACTGCAAGACAGGAGTTTTCTTTGGTCCTCTTCTCATGGCAGCGGGAATTTAGAGGAAGGCCTCCAACAATAGTTTCTACTGATGGACGTTCCTATTTATTTATTTATTTCATTGTATTTCTTGACCGCCCTTCCCCGCTTGTGTGCGGCTCAGGGTGGTTTACAACAGACTCATTCAATACAATAAAACCTGTTAAGACCATAAACATTCAATAATAAAATATTCAGCATTTCACTATTAGAAAGCATTTTAAAAACAAGATGGCATATCTAGCTTTCAGTCATGAGGGAGGAGGGGGTGCTGGGAAATTGTGAGGAACCATCGCTGGCCTCAACCAAAGGCCTGGCAGAACATCTCTGCCTTACATGCCCTGCAAAACTTTAACAAGTCAGGCAGGGCACAGATGTCATTCAGCAGAGAGTTCTACCAGGCTGGAGCCAGGGCCAAAAAGGGAACATATCGGGAGAGGCGGTCCCAAATGTACATTAAGGGTTTTAAAGGTAACCTACAGGAACAGGTTCCCTTCACGTACCCCCCCTTTATTTAAACCACTCATCATTAGCAGTAATACAACGATTTGTTTGCCTGTGGTGTCTGATCATATGCCACATTATAAAGTGTTCTACTATGGAAGAATATGTATCATCTTAGTCGTAAACCAGAAACCTGCTTTAGGCACAGGAACACCCAAATGCTTCTTGGTATCTCAATAGATGTTTGACTTTCCCCCCAGAATAGCTGACTCCTTTTCAAACTACAGACAGCTTTCAAAACTATTATACATTTCAAATGTGGTTTGTCGTGCTGTATTAGATGTCTGCTGTTCAAGAAATACTATTCCAGATTCCTGCTGGATGTGCAGAGATAATTATGTGGGTTTTTTCAGATCAGAAGATCATTGCCAAAAATAACATCATAATCAAGTTATAATTGTTCAGATTTACTTTGATCATTTCAGTACAATTTTAATGGATTTGTATTTCTTTCTGTTGTTTTTCTAAGAATAACAACACTGAGTGGGATCAAAGTTCATCTGCTCCATTCTTCTGTCTAGAGGCAGATTTGTCCACCTGCCAGCTACTTTGCCCTCTCCACCCAAACCAATCCGAGTAATACGAACCATTGAGAGCCAGCAAAGAAGGTGCACTGTGGAGAGGTGTCTGCAGAGAAAATAGCTGTGGATTACTCATACATGTCTGTCCTTGTACAGCAAGACCTGAACAATCAGGAGTGTTTGTGTTTGTGTGCGCGCGTGTGTGCGTGTGTGTACACCTGTGCATTGATCAGTACCTCCTGTGATGGGATTAACATATTTGGTCTTTCACACCCTAAAATATATTGTTTAATCCCATAGTCACTTTCTTAATCTACTTGCTTTCTTCATTCCATTCTGAAACAAAATTTGAAATCCCCATAATTGTTTAGTTCACATGTATTTTTATTTGTATTAAAATATTTATTTCCCACCTTTACATAAATGTCAAGGCAGTTTGAATCATAGAATCACAGAATTGGAAGGGGCCATACAGGCCGTCTAGTTCAACCCCATGCTCAATGGAGAATCAGCCTAGAGCATTCCTGGCAAGTGTTTGTCCAGCCGCTGCTTAAAGACTGCTAGTGAGGGAGGAGGAGGAGATTGGATTTATACCCTGCCCTTCACTTGGAGTCTCAGAGTGGCTTACAAATTCTTTTCCCTTCCCCTCCTCACAACAGACACCCTGTGAAGTAGGTGGGGCTGAGAGAGCTCTTTCAAGAATTGTCCTTTCAAGAACAGCTCTGACCGAACTATGGCTTGCCCAAGGTCAACCGGCAGTGGAGGAGTGGGGAATCAAACCCAGTTCTCCCAGATTAGAGTCCACACATTTAACCACTACACCAAACTGGCTCTCACCACCTCCCTAAGCAGCTGGTTCTCTTACTGTCAAACTCTTACTGTCAAAAAGTTTTCCCTAATATCCAGCTGGTACCTTCCCACTCTTAATATAAACCCATTATTGTGAGTCCTATCCTCTGCTGCCAACAGGAACAGCTCCTTGCCCTCCTCTAAGTGACAGCCCTTCAGATACTTAAAGAGAGCAATTATGTCCCCCCTCAACCTTCTCTTCTCCAGACTAGACATTCCCAAGTCCTTCAGCCTTTCCTCATAGGGCTTGGTCTCCAGGCCCTCGATCTTGTAATGTTGGAATAATCATGGAATCTTATAAACATTTAGGATCTTATTTAATCTTGGTATTTTATAAACCTTTAGAAAGTGCATTAAAATACTGAAATATCAAATGATTCGCTGTGTTATCACAAGCAGAAATTGCTATAAAATAGCAAAGAGATTTCAGAAAGTCAGCTAACAAACCCAACCATCCTCTGTTTCCTGTTTTAACTTTCTCCCCCCCTCTTTGCAGTGTTTTCTAATGTCATTGTGTAAACTGTATGTTCATTGGGGCAGTTCATAAAGAAGCATATACAGGGGTGGTATTGTATGAATAAGAAAAATTAGAATGAAAACTGTTGAAACTATATCACAGTCTCTGTTTCTACAGATTGTGGGGTGCAGCTAACTCCCAAATGGCTGGTTTTAATTTTTGTGTGTGTGTGATTGTTTCCATTGTTGGCTCTTTTAGCCTGAATTTCAATATTCAGTCTGTGCTCCATCTGTTCTCAGCAGACACTCTTGCAGTACAAGAAGTTCCTGCGGAGCCCAAGTCCATGACTGCTGTGGCAACACAAACTATTTTACTTACCTTCAGTAGCTCTCCTGCTATGAGCTGGGACTTTGTTTTTCACCTTGATTTATTAGCTCTCTCTTGACTATATCCAGTTTAGGTGTGCAGGAAAATGATGAACAGCTGTACGTGTCAGGGGATGGTTGAACTTGAAGAGCAATAATAAAAGCTCGTGTCAGAATTTTGAAATTTAGTGCCACCTTACAGAGTTACACCCTTCTATGCCCCTTAACTTCAGTGCATTTAGAAGGAGGTAACTCTGCTTTGGATGGCACTGCTAAAGTTTGAAAAGTTGGGAGTGAGTGTTTAAGTTGCATGGAAGTGCTCTCTCAGTGGGCTGATGGCAAATATGCATTAGGTTGCTAAGCATATTTTGCAACAAAGAACCAGAAAGGATAAGAAGGGCGATGAATGCAGCTGCTGGTGTGACCTTGGGTCAGTCAAAAGTTCTATCAGAGGTGTTCTCTCAAGATCAGTTCTTGAAAGAGCTCTCTCATTCCCACCTTCCTCACAGGATGTCTATTGTGGAGAGGGGCAGGGAAAGAAGATTGTAAACTGCTCTGAGACTCCAATCTCTTCTCTTCTCTTCTCTTCTCTTCTCTTCTCTTCTCTTCTCTTCTCTTCTCTTCTCTTCTCTTCTCTTCTCTTCTCTTCTCTTCTCTCTCTCTTCTCTTCTCTTCTCTTCTCTTCTCTTCTCTTCTCTTCTTCCCAGATTGTTAAGTATGTTTAAATACATAAATTGGGGAACTCAACTGCAAAAATTGTTGCAGAATCAATGTCAGCACTGGGCATTCTCAGCCAGTGTGGCAGTTTATATCCCCGTTCTCCAACCAGGGTCCTCAGGCTCCCACGTACAGGATCTTCCCTCCAACGCTTAAGATGCCCACCAGAGGTCAACCAGAACCTGTGCCTCCCCTTCTGCAGATCCCAGTTTGTGGACTGGGCTTTCTGAGGAGGTAAGGGGGCCCCCCTGTCTTTCAAAATACTTAGGGGATGCTGAAAGGCCATTTTATTTGCCAGGGCTTTTAGTGGGGTGTATATTTCAGGTATTTGGGGGGCAGTATGGGGGTGCAATTGGGGATTTTATTCTATTGGTTTCAAGTTGTGATCTCTTAATTGTGTTTTGTAAGATGCTTTGAGCCATGAAGCAAAATGGGATATAAATATTTTAATTAATTAATAGTAAGAGGTGGGGAAGTCAAGCTTTATAAGGTGAGGGATGGGACTCCAAGGAAGGCTGGCTACATGGAGGTGAAGAGAAGTGTGGGAAAGAGTCCTGGAAGAAATCTGTTATGAGCCTCCCAAATCTCTATAAAGAGCTGGTGTCAGGGGTCTCCATGGTTGGACAGCTGCAGGGACATTGGGGCCCCAAAAGGGCCTGCTGTCTCTAATACAGATGTAGTTTGAAATATCCCAGAAATTTTGAAGTCACAGGCAGAAAAAAAGTTATTTTTCCAGGATTTTTTTTAGAAGAAAGAAGAAGAAGAGAAGAGATTGGATTTATACCCCGCCCTTCACTGCCCAAAGGCGTCTCAGAGCGGCTTACAAACTCCTTCCCTTCCCTTCCCCACAACAGTCACCCTGTGAGGTAGGTGGGGCTGAGAGAGCTCTTGACAGAAACTGCTCTTTTTCAAGAACAGCTCTTATCAGAACTATGGCTTGCCCAAGGTCATCCAGCCAAGTGCAAGTGGAGGAGTGGGGAATCAAACCCGGTTCTCCCAGATAAGAGTCCGTGCACTTAACCACTACACCAAACTGGCTCCCCCCACACACACAAAATTTGGGGGAAATTAGAAATATGTGCAGTACTTACTATCCTATCAAACCTAAACTAATTTTACTGCTTTGACAACATGAAATGCATAATTTATAGCTTACTTAGTGTATAAAATTGCAATACTTGATATATTTCTGAAATCTAAATTTATGTGCCCTAGTTTTCTACAAGCAAAATTGCAAATATACTCAGTACTGAAGAGAAACTTGCAAGCTGATCTATGCTATGCGACTTTAGCACATGTACTTTGTTCTGGCTAGATGCTGACTTCTTCCTCCTGTGGCAACTGATCAGAGAGCGCTTAGTTCTTAATCAGACATTCAGACTTTTCCTGTTTGGTGCAGTTTCTGGTGAGAAGTTATACCAAAGATGCTTTGGTGCAGTTTCTGCTCTCCAGCAGGCTAGGGCAATAAGCTATTTGTTACCCTTTTTGTGGGTATATGTGTCTCAGTGGTTGAAGGGAGAAGTGAAAAGGTCAACCACTAGGGAACAGTCAAGTCAAAAGGATGAGGAAAGGCATGCATCAGTTGAGAAGCAATTAAAGTCCTGCATGCTCCCCTTCTAGGTGCAGAAATGCATCTTTGATTTAAGAGCTGTGGACGTCTGCAGCATGCTCATCTTATCTTTAAATGCATTTCACTCATTTTTAAAAAATATTTCTTAGATTTTTTTTTCAGTACTCCCCAGAATTTCTAATTTTTCCAGCAGAAAAAAATGGGGGGAGGCCTTTTAAAAGGTGGAAATCCCCCCCCTCAAATTTTCCCATTTCCCAGCAGGCCTTTGCATGTCTACTGTCAAATCCTGATCTCCAGCCCCCAGGGTCCCCAGTGCTGACCCCTCCCCTCCCAACAATGGGAGGAACTTAAAGAAGTGCAGGCTTTGTAGTTTTCCTCTCATTCTGGGACAACGTTCCATTTCTGGCTGGGAGGGACATCCAGAGGGAAGGAGCAGAGTATAATTCTTACACTTGTTCAAACCCCAACTTGCACTTACAAAGCATAGTTCCATGAGAAGTAAACAGACATCCCCCAAGGAGCTCATGTTTAAGGTTTCACAGCCTTGGGGAAACGAAAGGGCGATATGCAAGCTTGTTTGTTCCCCATGCCAAAAGCTAAAGGCTTTTCATCTCCCTTCCCTCACCCTTGTTTTCCTTAGCATATTCCCAGTTGCATTAATGGAAGCCTGCCAGGACCAAGAAATCTCACTGATTCAGAACTGATCCATTAAAAACATGGCTATAGTGGATGTCCTCTTAATTAATCCATTTTTCACTGATTTATTCCAGATCAGATGCTAAGAAGTCCACCTGTTGTTAGAAATAATCCTTCTAGAGGGCAGGGATGCTTGAAAATAGATATGCTGACATAGCCTACAAACAGACTCTGACCTTCTGTTCACAGAAGCAAATGACATGGGACTGTTGGGTGAGAAAAAAACAACAACTAGCAAAGCATGACAACCGAGAACAGTAGATAAGCACTTGGATGGCTGCAAAATGGAGAGATAAGAAATATCAAGAACTCATTGCAGTTTATGACAAATGTAATCTGTGGCTACAGATACATTAACTTAATTTGGCTGTGCTTAGTTTGAATATGTTAAAGGACAGAGACTGTACAGCGCTTAAGGCCAATGACTGTGACTTAATAAGGCTAATCATTCTGTTTAAGGAAGGCACCTACAGATGGCTTAGCGGTGCCTTGTGTTCTTTTTCTTCATGGGGTGTGGAGGAAGACTACAAGATTTTGGGGTTTTCAGCAGGAGTGAGCAATTTCTTCATGCTGTCCATTTCTGCCTGGTTTTAATTGTGGCAGGCGTGCCATGTGCCACTGTTGGAAGCTTCTTTTATCAGCAGGAGGAAGATGGTGGCCGAGAATAGAATCTTGTCCTAGAACAGAGGTCACTCACTGATATCTGTAGCCTGTGGGCTAACTTTCCAACATGGTGAGCTCTGCTGTTGACCATTGATATCACTTCTGAAAATGTAGTCTATAAGGGTTATTTGTTTTATTTATTCAGAAAATATGTATGCCACCTCTCCAGTGACCTGCTTGGGGGGACACACAAAGTCAAAACAAAACAAAATTTAAAAATGACCACCATGAAAATTGCCAGTATTGAAACAAGCTGTAGTCCTGTCATTTCAGCATCTTTTTTTCAGCATCTCCTAGTAACATCTGTATTTTACGTTACTGTTTTTGGAATTCTTTAAATAGGTTTTTTTTAAAAAAAAATTCTGAAAGTCATGTTTTGGTGCCAGAGCTACAAAAAAGGGGAATTAAAAACCTATAATTGCTGTCTAGAATTCTTGAAGGGCATTTGTAATATGTACAAAATGTTGAATTGCTATTGAAATCTGTATGATTTAGGCAAAAAGGCTGTACAACACTGCACAATATTTTGTGATGGTGGAGGGGGACAGAGATGGAATTGCAACCAGTCCTACCTACCACAAAGCACATGCACACACCCATTGTGCACCTGTATGCTCTGAAATATGTTGATACATATGGGATAAGACATGCCTTGCATATCTGTATGTGCTGTGCACTTATGCACAAAATATGGTTGGTTAATGGGATGGGTCAAATGGAGGGAGTTCTGTTGTCCTCCCACTCCCTCTTCAAGTGTGCACACCTATACACAGTGAAGGGATGGGATGGAAAAAGGGGAACCTCTCCTTTGGACTCCCTTTCAATTCATATATGCACAGTCATGCACACAGGGAAATCCACCCCACTGTCTACTTCTACCTCTTTTCTCTTTTCCCCTTTCTCTTCCACAAATCTCATTATCCTTATTTCTCTACACTTTTATAACAGATAAAGTGTCAGCAAGGAAGACAGAGGGAATAAACCTCCACATCTATGTGCCTGAGCCCCAAACGCTGGTGACATTTCTGTTATGTCAAAAAGGATGTAGGGCTCATTTTTACACGAAATGGAGTATGCATGTTGAGTCATAGTACTCACTTCTTCAACAAAATTGCATTTTCTGGGAAAGAACTGTAAAAAATAAGTATTAAATCCTTTTCAGCCACAGGAGCAATCATCAAACTTTTCAGGCTCAAAAACACAGAAAAATGGAGTTGGTTCCTTGAGAAAGTATCCTGACAAGTGCCCAAGCCAAGTGGAGCGGCTACATGTGCCAAGTCCAAACTGAAGCCAACCTCCTAAATATCTGTGTCTGACTACTGGTGGTACTCAGACATTGGTTGGGGTTTGAGAATTGTTTTGGTCTCTCATTGTTGGTATATAATTGTCGCTAAAACAGTGAACTTCTTTTTGAGGGGAGACTCTTCCTGATTTTCTGCCCTCGATTAATGTGGATTCGACAGAGTTTAGGAGGATATAGGCAGGCATGTACTGTGACAATTCATGGTCATGTGGAGGTGGAGAGGGATGAACTCTGAATTTGGTGGTGCTGGTTAGTGAGAGTTGCCAACTCCAACCTAGGAAATTCCTGGAGATTTGAAGACAGATCCTGTAGAAAGGGGGATTTTGCGGAGGGCTTTCATCTAGAGTCTATGGTATGCTGTAGAGTTTGCCCTCTGAAGCTGCCATTTTCTCCAGAGGAACTGACATCTGTAGTTTGGAGAACAGTTGTAATTCCAGGAAAACTCCAGGCCACACCTGGGAACTGACAACCCTATGATTAGTTAATCTGTTGGTTTCGAGGAAGAATGTTTAAAATAGTGTGTTTGAGTATGTAGCTTTAAGTATTGATTTCCTAATGTCATCTACCCCAAACTTGGGGACCTGGGTAGATTTATAGTACAGAACCTTTATTAGGCAATTATTACACATTTGGGGACTTGGATGGGTTGAAAAATATAAGTAAATCTGTGTATCTGTATAACAGAAACTGGTCAGGATGAAAATGAGGTACTGTCCATGTTTTATTTACTCCTTTATTCCTTTCTTCTTTTTTGAACAAGTGAATAAATCAGCCTGCTTTAAAAATTGACTCCATTTGTTGGTAAGACATCAGATAGTATATTTCACTAACTCATGTGGTTTTGATTGCTTTTTGTTTATGCACTCATAGACATTAGAGCAGAGAGGGAGAAAGCTGTAATCCTTTATTCGGTTAACTCTTTTGATAGTCACTGAAATTATGACAAAACCTTTAAATTTTTTGTAGTTTTACATTTCTTAGTCAGTGCAGGCTTCTTGAGATCTGTTTACATTTTTGTTTTATATTCTCCCTTTTGTGTAGTGTTTCTAATGTTATTCTTTCCCCCTCTTGATTCCGTTCCTTAATCTAACCCTTCTTGATCTAACCTTACCTGTTATTTGTTTACAGGCAGTTGCCCATGTTGGGAACATGCCTGTACATGGAACTGCCAAGAAAACCATTCTGAAATTTTCCTCCCTTATGCTGTAGCCAGATTATTAACAGGAGCACATTATACCCAATCTGCTGGTTTCCGTTTAGTTTCTGGACCTAGTTCAAAGTGCTGACTTTGACCTTTGAAGCCCTTAAATACCCTGGGTTAAGAATTCCTGCAGGAATGCCTCATCCCTCTCAGGAACTGACATTTTCAGAGGAGGCCCCATTCTGTGTGTCACTACAGTCTGAGGCAAGATGGATGGTGATCAAGCACAAGGTGTTCTTTGTGGTTCCCTAGAACCACCATCTAATTAGCTCACTGTGGAGTTTCAGAAAAAAAATTAGACTGCTGCTTTATTTTACTTTTGAAGGTTTTTGTGTATCTAAACTTGCATTTTTATATTTGATATTTCTGCTTGCTGTTTCTTCTCCTTGCATTGCAGGCAGGAGAGGGGAGCTCTGTGGAATCAGGAATGGGGCATTAAAGGAAGTGGGGTTTGGCCTTTATAGTGACCTCTTCCTTGAGCAAACCAGTCAGTATGCAGCAGGTATGATCCCACTTTTAAGAGCAGAAGGACTCTCTCCCCTCCCCACTGTACTTGCTGATCAGCACAGTCCTCATCCACCCACCCTACAGGTCTAGCCAAGAAACTTTTGTGGGCCTGAGCAGGACTTTTGGGGGGGTTTTTTTGCTTGCTTTGAACCAAATAAACTATAGAAAATGGATGAAATGCCTGGTGTGCTTGGGATTGTGCCAGTGTTTTGATATTAGATAGATCATAACTGATAGGGGCGGTGCATGTTATGAGTCAGAAAGATCAGAACTTACCCTGGTGAGCATCCTGAGGCATCACTTGGAGGATGATCATTCCCAGACTAGCTTCTCACAGTTTGGGACCACATGGCTCATGCTTTGCATGCAGAAGGTCTCAGGTTCAACATCCAGCACCTCCAGTTGAAAGGTAGTTAGGTGATGTGAAATACCTCAGCCTGGGACCATGGAGAGCTGCTGCCAGTCTGAGTAGACAGTACAGACCTTGATGGCCCAATGGTTTGCTTCAGTATTAGGCAGCTTCATATGTCCAACTTGGCTCAAAAGGACCAGGAGCATTTGGGGCCTGACAGGTTCATCTAAGCAGATCTTAATGACTGAAATGGTGGAGCACATTTTTGGATGGATGGAATGTAATGAGCCAAGAGCCTCATGGGCTCCATGCCAGGGTGGGACCACCCAGATCGTAGAATGACATGGAAGGAGGCCGATCACCTCCAAATCATTGCAAGTTGAGAATTTACCTGCAGCCTGGGATAACATTTAGATAACAATAGAGTCTTGGATAACAATAAAGAGTCAGTGTGGTGTGGGGTTAAGAGTGCCGTACTATTATCTGGAAGACCCCAATCTGCCATGGAAACTTGCTAATTGACCTTGGGCCAGTCACACACACTCAGCCTAGCTTACCTTATGGGGTTGTTGTGAGGATAAAATGGGGGGAGAGGAGAACAATGTAAAACTGCTTTGGGTCCCAGCCAGTTCATTTTCAGAATAACACATTATGGGGGACCAACATGTTACCCTATGCTGCTGAACAGCAGTAAGTGTTTTTAAAAATCTCATCAGTAGCCATTTAATTATTCCACTGCAGATTCTATGTTAATCAAGTAATTTTTGCTATACGGAATTGGTTGAGAACCTGGGTAGTTACAATATTGACCTATGATTGGGGATATGTCCATTCCAGTCTCCACTCAGCTATGGGCATCACTTGGCAACCTTGAACCAGTCAGTTTCTCTTAACCTACTTCATAGGGTGTTGTGGGCCTAAAATGGAGGTGGGGAGAGAAGCATTTATGTTGCCCAGAGTTCCTTGGGGGGAGGGTAGGATAAAGATAGAATTGAAACGTGACTTGCCTTTTCATTCCACTGTCAGCTTGCAGTGATGCATTGGTAGCTGTTACATGAGCAGTCTTTTGGCTGTTTGGCAGGATATACATTTTAGAATAAACAGGCAGGCCATCTGTAGTTCATCAGCAGGCTTGCCAGAACTATGTTCCTACCGTCTTTACCTGCTCCTTGCCGTAAGAAGGCTACTGGAGAACACACCATGCATGTTATTTGTCAAGTATTGGTGGCCAACATGATGGCTTCCTATGGTAGACTGCAAGGTTTACGGTTGGTAAATAAGCCAAAGTTTCAACTTCTTTACATTCCCAGTAGATTTTGATTCAATTTCTTTGCCAAACTGCTTGTTACCATCTGCACCCGAATGCAGTAAGTGGACAGCTGATCAATTCAAGCCATGATGATGTCTGTGCAGAAAAAAAAATAAGGCAGCCGTTTAACTGATGTGAAGTGCTGTTGGGTAGAGGCCTTGATTAGGCTTCCATTGTGTGGGATGGTGTGATGACAAACATTTTAAGGTTCTTTTTATTTTTTTTAATCACAACATATTTTTATCTGTAAATTGCTTTTCAAATGTGAGTCTTTTTAAAGAGCATTTCCAGGAAGATATTTCAAGGCCCATGCAAACGTTGCAGAGTACCACGCATGTAAAATACAAGGAAGTAGCAGGATTCTCTAGGAACAGCATTAGACCATTAGTGGATAATACTGTAATAGGTTTTAATGAGTATTTTGAGTAAATGTGTAAGGCATTAGCACAGGCGTTCTATTAGAAGAAAGCAGTAATTATGAGGTCTCCATTTCAAATCCAGAGCAAATGCGTTTAGGGTTGTCTAAAACTTTTGGCTGTAATGTGGTTCTGAGTGGGGGGGGAATATATTGCAGAAATGGAAAGGAAGGCTTTTGTTGATGTCAGTGTCTGATGCTGTGTTCTAAGGCGCCTCAAGACTGAATACCCATTTCTGAATACCCATTCTTCAATTCACTGCCTTTTCAATAAGATACAACTATATATACTATTAGCAAAACTTATGTCCATATATACTAACATTACAGCAGACTATTTGGTGTGTATAAAGACCCACACATATATCTACTAAGATTATATTGTCAGTGTTACAATATCCTTCGTAGGAAAATTGGTTTGTGTGACACCATGGGGATATCTCTTTTCTAGATTTAAAATACTCTCCTCTGGAGAATCTTCTGATCCCACAACACCTCTCCCCTCTAACCTCAAAGTAAAGGATGAAAGCTATGCAAATTAAAGTACTTTGATTTAATGTCAAACTTCATATTATGCTTGAGATCCATAATTGGATCTCTTAACTTAAAAAAAAAAAACACTAAAGGGAAGGGAGAGAGAAAGATTGGGACTGTGGTGCTAGAAATCTTTCTCTCACCCCAGATCTGCTCTTAGCCATGATGATAGCAGCTTTGGCAGGACAACAGTTTCTAACAGTGAAGGAGCATAGGGATTAATGCCCCCTCCCCCAGTACTAAGACAGCAGTCTAATTTGTCCCACCCACCCATCCTCTGCTGCTGCTTTTTAATCTGAAACAAGACATTGGGAGACCAGATCATGGATCCCCTGTGTGACAGGTAGCCCATGAACTGTCATGCTAATCACAGTCATTATAAAGTAATCCCATTCAATTTACCAGAGACTATACACAGGCATGGGATTGGATTGTTGTTGTAAATACTCTAGTTTAATAGGGATTTGGGCAGAATTTGAAAGCTTGTGATAATGACTAGGCTTTGGGTTATAATGGACAGGGAGCTGATAATGCTGATAATGAAAGTGCAATAACTTAGACCTCTGGAAAACTTAGTTTCATATACAACTAAAACCATTTCAGAGCTGAACAGATGTGCATTCCTTATTCAGCATCCATGTTTTACCTCAAGAGTCACCCCAGGGAAAGCTGATGCTACAAGAACCTGGCAAAAGACAAAATTGAGAACCGTAGCATAATAACTCCTCCCAGCAAAATGGGGTTATTCCCATACACAGGATTAGTCTTTCTCTTAAAGCATCAGATATAGAGTATGGAGATGGTGGGGGAATAGCTAGCTTTGCTAAATTTAGAAATGTCAACAGAATCTCAGTTTTCATGATTTTTTGTCTGTTGCCTTGCAAAGGCAGCTTTGAAAGTGTAAATTAATCCAAGACAATTTTACATCCTGACTACAATTAAGAAGGACAGCCATCTGGGACTCTAATTATTCATCAAGGAAACTTAGATACCCCTTCCCCTCAGCTATTTTTATGACCCATAAGAGAGTGTGAAATTTGGAAACATTCTGGGAAAAGCAAATCTCCTGTGTGTTTTCTGACAACAGCTAGTTGTGCGTGGTTTTTTTTTTTTGCAGTGATCAGTTTTTCACAGCTATTTGACCTTCATTTTGCTTACACAAACATATGCCTCCCCCTCCCCCTTTCGTTCTTGTGAAACAATTCTCAGCCTATATTTGTTGTTGTTGTTCAGTCGCACAGTCAAGTCCGACTCTTTGTGACCCCATGGACCAGATCACGCCAGGCTCTCCTGTCTTCCGCTGTCCTCTGAAGTTTACTCAATTTCATGTTCATTGCATCGATGACACTGTCTAACCATCTCATCCTTTGCTGTCCCCTTCTTCTTTGACCTTCAATCTTTCCCAGCATCAGGGCCTTCTCCAGTGAGTGCTCCCTTCTCATTTGGTGGCCAAAGTATTTGAGCTTCAACTTCAGGATCTGGCCTTCCAGGGAACAGTCAGGGTTGATTTCTTTTAGGATTGACTGATTTGATCTCCTTGCAGTCCAGGGGACTCTCAAGAGTCTTCTCCAGCACCATAGTTCAAAAGAATCTATTCTTCGGTGCTCGGCCTTCCTTATAGTCCAACTCTTGCAGCCATACATTACTACTGGGAATACCATTGCTTTGACCATGCGGACTTTTGTTGGCAGGGTGACGTCTCTGCTTTTTATCATACTGTTTAGGTTTGCCATTTCTTTCCTCCCAAGGAGCAGGCATCTTTTAATTTCATGGCTGCAGTCACCAGCTGCAGTGATCTGGGATCCCAGGAACGTGAAGTCTGTCATTACTTCTACGACTTCCCCCTCTATTTGCCAAGGAGTGATGGGGCCGGATGCCATGATCTTAGTTTTTTTGATGTTGAGCTTCAAGCCCACTTTTGCACTCTCCTCTTTCACCCTGAGCAAGAGGCTCTTTAGGTCCTCTACACTTTCTGCCATCAGAGTGGTATCGTCTGCATATCTGAGGTTATTGATCTTTTGTTTTGTATGCAAAGTTATAGCTATTACATCTTCATATCAGCTTCATGTAGTAATTCAGACAATAAATGGGATGCATAATTTATGTTCAGAACATATTACTGACATTTGTATAGATATTGCACCTGAAGCTGCCTTCTATTTCGTGATATTATCAAGGTCAGTCTCATCTACTCTGATAGGCAACAGCTCAAGCAGACATCTTTCACCCCACAACCTGATTCTTTGAACTGGAGATGCTGGGATTTGAACCAATGTCTTTGTGCAAAGCAGATGCCCTACCAATAAGTCACAGCCCCTCCCCAAGTATGAGACACATGTCAACTTTAGACATATAATTTTTTTAGAGATGCACTGAATTTCAGAGCTCCACTGAAAGTCCCCATTTTGATTGTATTGTATTGTATTTTTGCTTCTACCTGTGTAAATTGCAGTGGTTCTTCTATGCTCACCTATTGTTGTGCATATGCTGTCTATTCCCTGTGCAGAGTGAGGGCCAAACTATATGTTATTGTTTTTAATGAGTTGGGTCCAGGTTCCCAAACAGGAAGCTTCTCCAGGCATACTTGGCCCTGGCTGTATTCAGTTTAGTGGATCATAAACTGTGTGGAATAGCATAAAGCTCAAAATATACAAACCAGCAGAAGACATCCAATGCATTATTTTTCTGTCCTTTCCTCATATCTGAAGTTGTCAGAAGTTGTCTTTATGAACTTTTAGATCAGGTTAGAAAATACCTTACCTGGAAGGGATGTGTGAGTTTTGATATAGGCATTCTCTGGCTGGCTGGAAATTGTTGGAAGAAACATTTCACTTAAAATATGCAATAATGGTGCAGATATTTAATGTGAGAATTTTATGGTCTTAATACAGCTCCTGGGAAAGAATTGAATCTGTTAAAATTGATTGATTTCTCCTCCTGGCAGAATTATACTGCACTCCTAAACACACTTACACCCTTCTAATCCCCTTGATTGAAATGACCCTAAAAAGGATGCAACTTTGTTTGGGATTGTTGTGTTAGTCCACTAGCCTCTTTCTAGCAAAACAGTGTGAAAATAATATTACAAGGTGTTGGTGGGACTAACTGACTTGAGTCTATTTTAAGGCATCATGTATTTTTTTCCCTTCCAGCTAGTTTCTGCGGAGAGTTTTAAAAATAGTTCAGGTTGATTCTATTAAGGTTTGTCTAACACATTATTGTGATTGACTGCTTAAAGTTGGCCATTCTCAGCTGAACTCTTATTGATAAAACTAAACAATAGGAGAGATTTCAAAGTGCAGCCGGGCTCTATCAGGAATGGAAATTTGCCTGTATCCCTCTAAGTGCATAGGATGATTAGAAGCTGTAGCTGATTTACATGGAAAACATGTCCTTGGGCAATCTGATGGGTAAGTACCAACAGTTTTTGAAAGAAGCATACCTTTGTCATGTGCTTCTAGGCCATCTTCTGGGCATAATGCAGCCTCCATCTATTGCACCACAATTGCTACAATCCATGACCCAGGGAGCCTCTTTTTACATGTTGCCCAATGATGTATTTACTTAGGCCTGTGGCTTGTGCAGAAACTGTGTTTGAGTAAAATCAAATTGCATCCCAAATAATCAGTTCAGCAAGTGATTTCGTGCAGCTAAGGGTGCCATTTGTGGTTCTACAGTTGTTTGTACAAGGGACAGTGAATCCACACTTGGCAAAGAAGCACAGTCTTATTCACTGGGATGTTTTGTTGCAGCCACAGTCTTCCCAATGACACATAGATGGACATTCTTGGTAATTGTTTCTCTGGTGCTCTGGACTTCTTTCTCCCTGAAGTCTGCAAAGTCCAAAAATGAATATTTCTTTACCATCCAGTGTGTCAAATCTATTTCAGTATATGCCTGAGAGTGCAACCCCACTATGTTCCTGAACTGCAATTTCTTTGTCTACCAGGAATGTACATTTGACTATGTTACGTGACAGCCACACATGATTGTGTACCACTGGCAACACTAATACATGGAACCATTACCTCATAATGCCGCTGGTATCTCATAGGTTGCTACTGAAAGCAGCTGGATTGCCAGTCATTTCCTCACAATCTGAATAATATGTCTTCTTTTTGTGCAATGTCACTCTCTTCCATTTGGATACAGAAAATGATTGCAAAATATCAACCTGTCTCTTTAAATTACCCTAAAATGCCAATACGACTAGGACTCAAAGAATTGCAGAACCAATTCTATACACCTAAGGGTGGTTTGGTCATGTGTTTCTCAAACTGCATGGCAGGCCACTTGAGAGGGCTTTCAGAAGCAATTTGTAATGTACTACTAGAGGTTTTTTTAAAAGTCAAAATCCCACTAGGGCTCTTCTATACATTCCTGCCTATGAGGCCGGATTCTATTGCTGAATGGAGTGGTTGACTTGAAATAAAGCAAATGAGGCTGAAATCCTATGCATTCTACACTTAAGGAGTAAGTGCCAGTATCAATAAGGACTCAGTGGGATTTAGAATGAAGCTAGGTATGAATGGATCTTTTGCATGGTTTTGTAATGAATAAAAAGCAGCTGTGGAGGCTCCCAGCTTGTAATGGAGCTACAGCACTGGGAGAGGAACTTAAACCTTTTCTCCCATGCCATTTTCCTGATTTCAGTTTCCCCTGAAGCTGCCCTATGTATGACAAATAGCTTATTGGGGGAGTGATTGAGGTCAGGAAAATGGCATAGAGACCAATGTAAAAACCTCTTTCCCTCCTCACAGTGGAACCAGTCTGAATTGAGGGAGGCCTCAGCGGCAGCCCCACAAATATGGAACAGCCTCCCCAGGGTGGTGTGCCTGTTACAGACAGTTTTACGTAGGACTGCACTTGGTTAAGTTCAGTAGCATTTCTGAGTAGTGATTTTAAATTTTGGCTTTATGTCTTTAGTGTATTTTATCCTATGTGTTTTCATCCACATTTGTAAGTTGCTTTGTGCTCCCTAAGGAAGAAAGGTGGCAACAAAATGTTTTGAATATATAAATAAAATAAATATGCAGCTACTATTTACCATCAAAGCCTCTGTTTTTAATGCTCCTTTTTAACAGGAATACTCAGTCATCCCTCTGTTGCAAAGCAAATTGCACAGAGCAACACACAATTGAAAAGGTGTTCATTTTGCCCAAATGTTTGCAAATGAATTGAACATCCTGCTTGGACAGGAAGCTCAACGACTTATCTCCCTTGCCCATTTTGCTTGTCTAATTCAGTGTTCATCAGGTCTGGACTGCTAATACATAGGTATGGCTGCCCCCTTCCTCCCCTAATTTACCCAACGTTCACAGTGCGGGGGGACCCCTCATTTTACTAACATTCTGGTTTCCTTGCTTGACTCAATCCTACTAGTATAGAGGAGGGATAATCTGCATGGCTTGTCTGTAGCAGTCCAGTGTTGACCATTTTCTCTCCCTGCATTACTCCAAAAGTTGAGTGTATTCATGTTCATCTGTATTCCTTGGACTGCACTGCCATTTGGAAACTGTCATTCATTCCAGTCTGTTCTGAGCATACATGATAAACACAGTCAGCTGACAAATGCCACTAACTGCACAGGTACAAATGCAGCACATACCCTCTAGTGTAGCTGATTTTTAATGGTGCAGAGGTCTGCTCAGGATGATCCTGTAATCCGAGCAAGTTAGCAGCAGATGTTAATGTGCCTCAGCAATGGCTGTCTGTGTGCTGCTGAATACTGCCACTGCACAGAGATACATAGCTACTCAAAATGCTGTTTCTGAGCAAGTCATCGAGGCAATCAAATGAGGTGTTTGATTCAGTATAAAATGGGCATTGCAAGCAAGGTAAATTCAAGTATCAGTTGCCCTTTTCTGAAAATCACAGCATCTCTGAGTATTTACCATTAGGGAGAAAAACTGCCAGAATGACCTTTACTTTCAAAATACATGTGGGCAAAATTGTTCTCTGCACCAAAAGCACCAAAATACGGTTCAGCATGAAAGTGTTTACTACTGGAATACAGGAAACATGTTGAAATGGACAAACAGCTGTTAATCTAATCCAGATTCCCAATATGACATACATGGGTACCACGGAAGCCACTGACACCTTTCGTGGTGCCTCCCAAGTGTTTTTTAGAAAGTAGTTGGGGCCAAGTGAGGTTTTTTGAGTTTGTGATGTTCATGCTGTAATGTTGACAGCGGCTTTATGTAAAGCACTTTACCTGTGCAAATAGCAGAGTGGTATTCTGAAAACACAGTGGGACTTGATTCTGACTAAACGTGATTGGGCTGTGCAACTGAAATTCTTAATGCACCCAACTGTTTCCTGTTAAAAAACTGTTTCCTGTTAAAAAAATTAGTTTTAGTTAGTATAATTACAAATTTTGGCAACCACCACGGTTGGAAGATCTT
The DNA here is from genome assembly GCA_029375565.1 of Gekko gecko. Taxonomy (NCBI): domain Eukaryota; kingdom Metazoa; phylum Chordata; class Lepidosauria; order Squamata; family Gekkonidae; genus Gekko; species Gekko gecko. The sequence goes on along the minus strand of JAPDNY010000007.1, from coordinate 40,503,297 downwards.
CTTTTCATCTTACAAAAGTCCAAAATAACTCTGTTAGTAAAGTTAGTAAAGTCCATTGGGGTTAGTTATTAATCAGCTCCTTTCTGACGTTCCACGAACTACTTCTTTGGATATCTTCCTTTTACATCTCTCAAGTTGTACGATGGGCCCTCTTTAGGCTTCTTGTCTCCCACTCCAGCTCCTCCCTCTTCCGGATCGCTGTCTTCCTCGCTGCTTGAATCGGTCCAAATTGCGAGTGCTGCATCTTCCTCTGTACTGGCGTGTCTCTTCAAAAATGTTTGTGCTTTGAAGACGGAGTCTATCTTCTCTCTTTTGTCGTTATATTTAAAAATTAGTCCTTTGGGAATGCACCATCTGTAAATTGTCTGATGTCTTTGTAAGAATGTGGTCAATCCTTTATATGCTTTTCTTTTCATACGGATTTCATAGGGAACATCTTTCAAAGTTCTAATGCTCTGCTCCCCAATTTTCAAGGGCACCGCTGAAACTGAACACAGAATTTGATCTCTGGTACGCTGCTTTGTGAACTTGACGACCACTTCTGCTGGCAGATTATTTTTCTTTGTAAAGATTGAATAGGCTCTGTAGGCCATATCCATCTCTTCTTTCAATTCCAACGCTTCTCTGCCAGTTAGAGGTGCCAAGGCATTCGCCAATGTAGTTCTGAGATCCTCTTTTTCCTCTTCTTTGATGCCTTGAAAGTGGAGAGTCCGATTTGATTTTTCCATCTGTAACATTAAAATTCTTTTTTCTTGCATATCCTGATGTTTTTCTATTTTATTGACCTTTTTCTTTATTTTCTTGGTGTCTTCCGTTGAGACCAAACATTTTCGCGCAATCTCCTCCATCTTCTTTGATGTTTCTGTTAATTGTTTTTGTTGACTGTTGAGAACACTTTCCATGTTACACAGAGTTTCGCTGATTTTCTGCATTTGATCCAGCAGAGGGTGCAGTGACTCGCTTTTCTGTTGATTGACAGCTAACTCCGGTGGGGGGGTGCTCAGACCGGAAGTCCCTCCCCCCTTCTTTTCCGGCTTCTGCAGGACCTTTTTCAATGCGGACATCTTTTTAATTGTTTACTTTATCAAAGTTCGTGCCGCGCCACTCAGGAGACTAACAAACTCTTAATCTTCAGTGTTTCCCCAAAGGTATCTTCACCAACTCTTTTTCCCCTTTACCCCCCTCCGCTTTTCTTTTATAAGTCCCGTTTCTCAAGGGGGGTGGGGATTCCTCCCTCCTCCCATCCGCTTATACGCTTGCGGGGGGTTTCGGATTTTCGCTTCAAAATAGATCTCCAACTCACGGTTCGATGCCAAGTCTTTCCATTTGACTTTAACTCGATCGCTTTGTTCACTCCTGGAAGTCGGTGGCGTTGCTAAGTCCCATTACGGGGCCGATTGGGGCGGGGAGAAAGCCTCAATTTCCCGGCTATTTGCCGGCAAAGAGGCTACTCCCCAAGCGCCCCTGGTTCGGAGCCTTTGCCTAAGGCTCACTAGGGTCTTTCGCATAAGCGAAGACCCCCCCAAACTGCGTGTGGGCTAACCACCTCCGGGAGTGTCCCGAGAGGTGGTCGCCATTCGCTCTGCCGAAACCGAAAGTCGGAGTTTGCTTAATTTCATGTTTGTTGCACCAGTAACACTGTCTAACCATCTCATCCTTTCCCATCCCCTTCTTCTTTTACCTTCAGTCTTTCCCAGCATCAGGGTCTTCTCCAGTGAGTGCTCCCTTCTCATTTGGTGGCTGAAGTATTTGAGCTTCAGCTTCAGTATCTGTCCTTCCAGGGAACAGTCAGGTTTGATTTCCTTTAGGACTGACTGATTTGATCTCCTTGTGGTCCAAGGCAATCCGAGGGAGAAGAAGCATTTCCCCCCCCCTTCTCTTTTTGCATAAGTTTGTTAGATGCTTGCAAAATGTATACAGATACTGCCAGTATCTTAGCTATCTCTCTATGTATACTTATTTTGTGTGTATGCAAGAAAGTATTTTTAAACATTGTCAATTTTAAGAGACATCCTGTTAAACAGAGCTTCTGCCTGCAGTGTTGAAAACGTACTATCAAAGTCACATATAACCTCACTCCTTGATATTCTGTGGTTGCCTCTCCCTCCCATTGCCACCATTCTGTGGCTGACTCTGCCTCCCATGGCCACCATTCTATGGTTAGCTCACCACCATCCATCAAATTCCATAGGTGACTGTAGGCTAGAAAAGGTTGGGGGACCCCTGGTCTAATCTTACACTGTTCCTTTGAAATTTAGAAGAATGTTCAGTTTGATCCTATGGGCTTTCTGTTTGTGAAAGATGGAAGTGGGTAAGTTCATTCAGTTTCTCCATCTGACTTTAGCCCCCCTCCCCCACCATGGCTACTTCTCTACAAGATTTGCCAGCCATCAGCAGATGATGGGGAGTGGGGAGAAAAAGGGAAAGTGTGGAAAGATTCGGACTTTGTAGGATGGCATCCTTTGTTTTTATTTAAATCTATCTTGCCGTATTGGTGAACGTCAGTAATGCTATGAGATGTGGTTTCCATGTGCCTCTGCATTTTTTATTTTCAATCAGCCTTCAAGTGATTTAAAGCCTCTACTTTACTCTGTTTACTAATTCATGTTTTCAGCTGATTTATGTAGCGATTGTCTACTGAATTCATTTTCCATTATCAGTTGTTGCTGCAGCAGGTCAGATGTGGCTTGAAATCTGAATGGTTCCGTTCCACAGAATCAAAGCTAGTTTGCCTTGAAGTTGTCTATAAATATTCAGTGGACTTCAGAGAATTCCTGCTCTATGAAGGAACCATGCAGTAGGCCCAGTTCCTTTATTACAGAAAGCAATACAGCTGCCACTTTCCTGTGGCTGCTTCCCCACTCCAACCTCACAAGAATGGGGCAAGCCATTTGGGAGGAGCAGGATCACATGGGAAAACAGCCACTGGGCAGTGACAACCATACCATTGGGTAAGACCTGCACTGGGTCTTGGTTGAGATCTTTCAGTACTATGTTTAATTTTAAAAGTCCAGTGAATATCTTTCAAATATTCATGGCTTTAAAATGGCTGTGGTGGTGGAGTTGACACCTTCATGGAAGAGAGGCCCATCAATGGCTATTAGACGTGGTGAGTAAAGGCAGTATACAGTATACAAAGGCATACAGAGGCAGTAAATCTCTCAAACCCAGTGCTAGGAGGCATCATCAGGGGAAGGCCTTGGCCTTTTTACTCTGTTTGTTGGCCCTTCATGAGAGGTGCTTCGGTACTGTGCAAAATAAGATACTGGCGTAGATGGACTACTGGTATGATCTGCTATAGCTCTTATGTTGCTGTCTTTTAAACACCAGTTTTTCTAGTTTAGTAACTCTTCTAACAGTTGTACTGGTCAGGTCAGGGAGGGGACAGCACTGATACACTGTTCCCCACTATCTTGTCCTTCCTGTTTGGTCCCTCCATCCCTATGTCATATGAGTGGTCTGGGAACAGGCACCATGTTAATGCATGAACCTGGCAAAAAGCAGCAACCCAGAGAACAGTATGAGTAGTGCTATTTTCCCAGCAGGGCTTTGGAACCTCTGCCAGCAGTAAATCTCTCCCCCACATTTGCAAGGGAGGTTTCAAAAGCAATTTGGGGAAAAGGTTTTGTTGTTCTAGGAAGGGGAAGGAAGACAGAAGTCTCTCCCAAGAGTTTGCAGAGGTCCTTGAAATTACATAAATGGCTCATTTAGCTTTGATGTGATGGGAACAGTATGAAACAATTATAACATGATCTCCTTTGACCTATGGGATAGCAGGCATTATCCCCAAGATTAAATTACTCAATATATTTCCTGTTCAAACCATTTATGAATTATCTATTATTTATAATACATATCTTCTGTGCTGAGTGATTTCAATATGTAAAGCCTTAATCCTAAATATAACCCCCTGGGTAACACATGGGCTCTTCTAGGGGTTTCCCTCCCTCCAGATTGTGAGGCAGTGAGAACCTTATCCAAAAGGAGTCTATGCCCTTGTTGGGATTTCAACCCAGATCTCCACCTCTAGGGTAATGAGACTGGGGTGGGATTTCCTTCAAATTTTGAATGAAAATCCATTTTACAAAACTTGATGTGGAATCCAGGCTTGGCTCTTCAGCATTTTTCAAATGGGCGAAGGAAAGGGGGGGTGTTATCCTGGACTGGAATCCCAGTCTTAACTTGGGCTCTAATAGTTCAGCAGAAGCAATGGTAACTTTTTCAGGCAGGAAAATTCACATCTCCCTCCTTTCCATGCTCAGTAGGAAGCAGCACTGAAGACTGGTTCAGTTCTGTCAAAGCTGAAGGCACTGACCATTTGTGTAAAAGCGGTCCACATAAATGTGATCCAGCATGGATCATCCTGTATGAAAACCCAACTGCCAGTTGTTTTGGACCGTAACTTCTGAGGGGCACAGAGACCCCTACTGTAACGATCTGGGTCCTGGAGCCAACTTCCATGCATGGCTCACCCCTGCTAGATCCACACGTGCAGAAGAATACTGGAGCATGGCATTCCATCTTAAACAACTCCCCCGTGTCTATTTGCCTTGAGTCATCTGCTTGCAGTCCTTGTGCGAATGTTCTGTTCTGCATTGGGTCTGAACAGTTTGGAAGCAGGAGCACCAGCTGAGGATTCAGGGGGGAAGAGGCTGGATTCAGGGGAAGAGTAAAAATAAAATTCTTGAATATATTGAAACTTAAATTGCTCCCATCAACCCTGTGCCTCTTTAAGTGTGTTTGTTGTGGTTACCTCTCAGTTACACAAGTGCCTGAAACACAGCAGGGGAAGCAAGTCTTCTCCCTCCCCCAATGACAACTCTAATTAACTTTATAAATTAGTTTAAGGGCAGCAGCGTTTTATTGCTTAAAATAGAATCGGTTTGGTTGTCTGGAATTCTCTCCCCTCCCCCCATGCTGAAGCCTTTTAAAAAATAGCTGGGAGTTATTTCCTTCAAAGTGGTGCTTTATAATGGGGGAAGGGGGAAAGCTCGCCCCAACCTTCATTCTTTACAGCCGGGGCAGAATCGCTATAATTAAACCTTCCGATGTTGATTCACAGCCAGGATTATTGGACGGGGGGGGGGGAGGCAGGAAGGCGAGAGAAGCCCTTAATCATCGCTGGGCAGGTTTCGAAGCGGGCGCAAAGCGCTTTTAAGCCCGCTGGATGGCGAATCGTCGCTTTCATTCTCTCCCAATGGCAGAAGCCAAAACAGTGGAAAGGGCTTTTTTTTTTTTTTTTTTAAAACCCAGCTTGGAAGAGGAGGAGCCGCGAGTTTCCTATTCTGTTTTCTCCTCCCCACGTTCCCCGGGCCGGCTTCAGTTCAGCAGCGCCGTCTACTTCGTGCAACTTTGCAACCTGCAGGCACTTCCCGCCGTCGGTCCTTCAGGGGGTGGAGGGAAGCAGGGAGGGCGGGCGGGAGGGAGGATGTGCCTCAAAGCCCCGACGAGCCAGCGGCGGCGCGCCAGTCTCATGAAGGCGAGCGGAGCCAGCGAACCAGTCGCCGTTCGGCGGGGAGGCGGCGGAGAGCCGCGAGGCGCTACCGGCCAAGTGCTCTGAGGTCGCCGGCGCTGCTCAGCCGGAGGCGTCCCTCCCGCCGGGTGCTTCGCCAGCAGCTGCTTCTCTTCCGCCGCCTGGGCTGCCGGGCGGGGGGCTTGGCCGGGCGACGTCGTCTCCTAGCGGCCGGGGACTAGAGGAGCTGCGGCGGGCAGAGGCGAGCGGCAAGGGAGCAGGCGCCGGGGAGCTGTCCAACTTTTCAGCAGCGCGCTGGCCGCTTTCGCCTCGGGCCAGCAGCTCCGCGCGGCAGGCAGGCAGGCAAGCAGCGGCCGCCCGGGCAGTGAGCGCGCCACAGCCTCCGCTTCGCCCGGCTCGCCCCGCGGCTCCTCTCGCCTTCACGTTCGCCCTCGCCCTGCCCCGGCATGGAGGCTGAGGAGAGCCTGCCCGGCGTGACCGAGGGCACGGCGGGCAGCGCGGGGAGCCTCCCGGCGCCCAAGCACCTCTGGCGCCACGAGCACCACTGCCGCTACCAGCTCCGCCAGCAGCACCACTTCCTCGTGCACCAGCCGCAAGCGCTCCAGTGCCCGCCGCTGCCGCCACAGCCGCCGCCTCTCCCCCCGCCGCCGCCGCCGCCGCCCCTCCTCCTCTCTCGCCAGCCTCCCGGGGTCGCGTCGCCGGGGGCAGCGGCTGCGGCGGCAGGGTGAGGCACCGCGGCTACTCGGACACCGAGCGCTACCTCTACTGCCGAGCCATGGACCGCGCGTCCTTCGCCCTGGAGACCGGCCACCGGCCCGGCTTGAAGAAATCCAGGATGTCCTGGCCCTCATCCTTCCAAGGCTACAGACGGTACGAGGGAGGGGCTCGGGGCGCCGCCCAGGGTCATTTCAAGCCCCCTCATCCCATCCTCTCCCCTCCCGCAGGTGAGGGGAGGGTCCTTTAGAGTGGCGGCCAGGACGTTTCGGGGTGGGGGCTATGTGGGGTGGGGAGTGCTGGGGGGTAAGGGGCAAGGGAAGAGTGGAGGCAGTGGGGGCGAGGGCACCTATGGAAAGGTGGGGGGGTGGCTGCACAGGAGGAGAAAGTGTCTGGGGACTGGCAACAAGGAAAGAAGAGAACTGTGGCTGAGAGGGGTTTAGGGTTGAAGGAAAAGGTTGGTCATCAGGACCAGGAGGCTCTGGGAGGCAGAGATCAGTCTTGGGGGCTAGACTGAAACAATGGCAGGGGTCATATAGATCAGGGCATTACCTCTAAATTGTCAACTGGTCCTTGGTCCTTTTTTGGGGGCGGGGGGAATATAGGCCCAGGTTAATGGAAGGGGACAAATTGTTCTCTGTTTGCTGTACAAGTGGAAAGAGTGTATTTTTTTATAAGGAGGCTGAGCACAAGCACGTGGCTGATGGAGAGAGTTTGAGAATGAAATTCTGTAGTAATCCTCAGCTGTGAGTTTTTCTAATGGGTTAGCAGCACATCACCTCCAGTCTAGCAAGGGATCCTTCTCTCGTTCTCCATCTTCCCTCCTCTCTCATCGCTTCCCCCTGCCTCACCTACACCCTTCCCATAACATTTTCAGTGTTAATCTGTTTTTTTTTTAATTACAGTGAATGCTGGGGATTTAAAAGCTCAAAGGGCAAAACTGTGCAATATCCAGATGTGGCAGCAAATTAATGCTGGTTAACTTGGTGGCATTAGCTGGCTAGAAAACAGATGCAATTAGCTGATTAAAGGGAAAGCAGGCATTTAAGCTGGGAGGAGGAAAACATTGCTGATGGTTCTGTTGTACCCTATTAAATGAGCGACTGGTTTTGTTGCAGTCTGCCTGCTACCGAGCGACTGCTGGATCACAGGGTGACATCACTCTGGAGGGAGAACTTCCTTTTCCAATCACCGGGGAGTTGCTAGTGAAAGGCCGTAATAGCTCTGCTGATGATTCTGATTTTGCTTGCAGTAAGCTGGGCTAGGCCATTTTCAAGGGGCTGCATCAGGAAGTAGTGGAATGTGGGGGGGAGTTCTATTAATTTTTCATTTACTAGCTGCAGGGATTTATTTATACTCTCCCTTGACGTGGTTGGTAGAGCATTCTGTACATTGCAAATAAATGCCAGACTTCAAAGTTAGAAACTGTGTGCTGTGTCTAAAGCGCATGACCTTGTCCATGATCGTGTCATTGTGCCCCTCTGGTAAGGAGTGAAGCATAGCACGGAAGCAAGCTACTGTGCACCGATTGTGTTTTTTTTAAAAAAGAACATGGCCTTGTAAACCATTTTGAAGATGAAAAAGAAATAATCCAGGCTTCGCTTTGTATATGTGCATTAGTTACAACTGTCATAATCTTATACTACTTTCATTCCCTCCGACAGTCCTAGTGTAGTCATGTGCTTGTCTGGAGGTATGCTGTGAGTCTTAAGAACAGTAGGTGTGGAAAGAGAACTACAACGTGAGACTTAGAAACAGCACATTTGCTTTGAATTAAGTCATCCTGGCTTCCAAGTAAATGTATAGGATCAGGCGGAATGAAGCCTTTGTGTTAGAATACTTTATATGGAATTGAGTATCTTCTGTGGACAAAGAAAGATGTGCTATGAAACTTAGACACATTGCTTAAAAGAATAAAACATATGGACTCTTTACATGGCCAGTGTTCTCAGCAGGTGTTAAGTGTCAATCAATGAAAAAGATAAGTTTTTTTTAATGCTGTGGTTGTTTCATTTTACTTCTCATGCTATAGCTTCACTAATCAATTTCTTTTTCTGATAGGGTTGCATACCTTATTGAAAAAACAAAGGAAGAAAAAAAAGGGGGGAAATTGGATTAAAAAAACTACCTGTAAATTTATTAAATTAGATTTTTAAAGTGCCCTCCCTTGTGGAACAGGGCTCAGGGTGGTGTACATCAATTTTAAAAAAGATACTTTGCACTGATATTTAGGCAATAAATTATTCAAAAGTGACTTTTCTAACTGTGTTCAAGACATTTTTTAAAATGCACAACTTTAAAGACTAAGTCAGACACTGAACATTTAAGTTCTCATTCACATTTCAACTAGCACTTTAAAATATTACTTAACAAATATGCTTACCTTCTTATTATATTTCCCCTCTTTTCATAGAATAATTTATATTTAGTAAGATAATTTCAGAGAATTTCTCAGAGTATGGCCCTTATTCATTTTTTAAATGAGTGACTTAACATCAGTGGGTGTTTCTGGTATGCAACTAGCTCAGGAAACTGCAACATCAAAATCTACTTTGTGATCTCCAGAAATGATGAGTATATAACAACAAAGGAATATTATGACCTGTAAGAATTTTCCCAGCATTCATTGCATTTTATATACCCTTACTGGAAAACCATTTAAAGCCAATCCATGCATTTTAAGGACTGTACCATTCATTTAAATGTATGCCTAAAAAGTAAAGCATTTGAAAGCCCCATGCATCACTTGTCACAGAGCCAGGATTGGGCGTGCTTTGTGTTGAATGTAAATTGGGAGTGTTGTCCTCTGTGATGGAAAATTTCCTCCAGTGTTTTATTTGCAGAAAGTTCACTTTGGTACCAAAAACCTTTACAAAGATGGAAACTGAAACATAAAGGTGTTGGAATTGAGAGCAAATGAATTTAACTATAAGCAAAATGTAAATCCTACATGTATTGAAACTATATCACATATCTGAATTGTGTTCTGAAATGTATATCACTTCATTCACTCCTTAGGGGCGGTTCATAATGAAGATTTCTTAGCTGCAAAATTATTCCTGGCATTTGAAAGGTCATTAGGAATCCAACCACAGTGAAATACCAACAGTTGAAGTATATTTAGTTGGATAGAGCTGACAGGGATGGAGAAAAATGGCTGTATACCATAAATCTGTTCTTGACTCTGTTTTGAACTAGTACATAAAACTTTTTTACACCAGTTATCAAAAGAAACATCATGTGTTGTGCTTTGCCAATTCCCTGGGAGTTGGGAATGGTCCACACCTGCTCTGACTGACTCTTGATTTCATTGGTGCTTCACAATACAGTATAGCACAGCTGTTTGCAAAATTATTCTTGGGTAGAACTAGTGATAAACAGGGCTCAGCCTACATATATATTATTTCAGTCAGCTGTTTGAAGGTGTTGTGAAATATATCTATGGCAATATGTCAAACTCTATATATGGTGATTGGCAGTGTAGTCCTAAGCAGAGTTACAACCTTATTGATTTCAAAGGACTTCAAATGGTGTAACTGTCTTTAGGATTGATCCAGGTGGTCAGCCATGTTGGTCTGAAGCAGGAGAATGAATTTAGAGTCCAATGGCACCTTTAAGACCAACAGGTTTATTCAAGGTATGAGCGTTCGTGTGCAAGGCACACTTTTTCAAATACATTGGAATGGTAGGTAAGGTTCAAACTTATAGACAGGGACTTAACAGCAAATTAACATGTAACATGATGATGTTTAAGATATGCAAAGTTAGCGCTAAATAACAAGCTAAGGTCAACAGCTGTAAAGTAATAAATATCAGAATAGCAGATAAATGTCTAAAGGTGACTTTTCTAATTGTAGGAAGGAAACTGAGAATCTCCGTTCTCTCCTCCTCGGCATACGGACCACTTAACAGCACTTTTTGAGGTGGATGCAGTGTCATGTCAGCAAAACATCCCAATATTCCTTGCATTACAGTCAATATTCTAATATACTATTCTGAAAAAGAAATACACTAAAATGCAAAGGATTTATAGTCCTTCTTGTTGAGAATACATATGTGAGGATTGAATGAGTTAGCATATGTAATGAGATAAGAAACCAATATCCCTGTTGAGTCCCAGGGAGGATTTTGTTTCAGGTATTATAATAAATTGTAATTCAGCAATTTCCCTTTCCATTCTGTTCCTGAAGTTCCTTTGTAATAAAACAGCTACTTTGAGGTCACCTTTTGAATGTCCTGGAAGATTAAAATGTTCTCCTACAAGTTTCTCAATCTTGTGATTCCTGATGTCAGATTTGTGTCCATTTTATCCTCTGGTGCAGGGTTTGTCCTGTTACAAATTGTTGGTCTTAAAGGTGCCACTGGACTCTAAATTTGTCTTTAGGATTGTACTGTTAAAGAGCTAATGCAATCCCTTTACTGTTTATTGGGATGTATAAAAAGAAATGCTGGTTTTTCAGTCCTGGCAGATTTGGGAATTTGTCACAATGTGGAATGTGTAAAATAGCTCAGGCCCTTTTAATGTTTAAATTCACAGTTTATTTAAGCAAGAACACTTGGGTGTTACAAGATTAGTCTTCACTCAGCTACTACAGTCTACCCTGCAAACAATGTTCCTCTGTCCAGCCTCTCCTTCCCCCATCTTTGATGTTTGCGTCATGTAAAGAAGTAGCATGTTTAACCTTTAAGAGTCAAGCAGCCAGATATATAGTTAGCCTAGGTGGCTTTATCAAGGCTGCACTGTTATTCTAAACTTCTCCTCTTCCTATGATTCCAATTCTCATTGGCTAGTGTAGAGCTTCTAATGCTCTGGGCTGGGTAGGAAGAGCAGAGAAGTGAGACAAATGGGACCCCAGAGGTTAGAAGTAGGCACAGGGGAGCATATATAGCAGGGAGACAGAAGGCGCCAAAAATGCATCTGGTGGCTTCACGTTTCCTCCCTGCCAGCCAGTTATGTTGGATTGGCTTACCTATCTTTTACGACCCATTTCTCCCTCTGACTGACTTGTGTTTGTTTGCCAGAAGCAAACTGTGCCACTTCAACCAAGGTACAGAAGAGTTTTCTTGGCATTTCTAAAGCAAACAGAGTAGAAATGCCGATAACTTTAGTTTTTACCTCTTGCTAAAATTCTCACGGCATGAAAGTGGCGTGTGCAGTTCAGGTCAGCATGCATCTCTTTGCTCATGCAAATTCTTTGCTGGTAGCAGTGTGGAGGACACTGCTATAATCTACTATGCCAACAGAGAATCCTGTTGACTCTGTTCATGGACTAGATAGCCATGTCTCCCAATGCTGGACATGCTTATTCAGAAGTAAATCCCAATGAGTTCAACAGAGGGAATCCCAATTTAAGCATACAGTCTGTGTTTAGTTTTCTGGTGGATTCATACAAGAAAGCTGAATTGTTTCTGAAAACCCCAGACAGATTTCCAGACTATGTCTCCTGTGTCCATTGTCTTTTTAATGTTCATAGTCTTAGGGGAGTAGCTAGTCATAAATAACCCAATTGTCTTTTTTTGCCTTATGGTTGCTACACAAAACCTATTGTTACTAGCTCAGCATAGAATGTTGTATAGTCACATATGTCATAGTGTAAATATATATGTCTCAGACCAGCCATCCCAACGAGAAGGTCTATCTTCATGCTTCCTGTTCCACCAAGGTTGTTGATCAGAAGAAGGAACTGCAACTGTCTCAAATCAGCTGTGGTGCAACCAAAGCAGCTACTTGGAAGGGGGAAATGTAGACCCCCGCACACACTAGCCAGCAAGAACCTTGTCCAGTTCTTCCTCAGCATTAAGTTACTGACAGTCCCCTCAGTTATTTAGCCATCTGCCATGTGACCCTTGGAACCCATGATGCAGTACTTTGCATTATACATCTTCAGAGTCTACTGTGTACTTTAGTCTGAACAATATTTCTCTTTAGCATCTTGACACAATCTGCCCATTACTTACTGAAGTATCTACCTGCCTTGCTTGCTTTTCAGCCTTACTTTACCTCGCTCTCTCAGAGTGTTTACCCAGCATTGATCTGCTGTAAGCTTTCTTAATTGTGCTTTTGACCACACACCTTCAGCTTAACTGTTTTCTGGGAGTGCTGCATTTCCTCCTCAGTGGCCTGGATTCCATTGCAACTACTTGCTTTTAATCTTATCTGATGCATCCATAGGGGCAGCCTCATTTTCCATTAATATAGATCAAGAGCTTTGGAGAAGGGGCCAAACACTTTACAGATCATATTAATTTAGTAAAATTATTATAGGAAAATCACCTGAGTTTTAATCTAATACTCAAAGCAAAAAAAACCCAAACAAACCCTAGTTACAGTATTTTTTACTGATTAATTTGAACTGCGGTGGACAGGATCCGTGCCATGTATGTATGGAGGGAGGTGTGCAGCAAATTGGTGGGAGCTGGCTGGTCCATGACAGTTCCCACAAACTTTGTGAACAGGTGGTCGGCAAACACCTTTTATTCGGCATCTGGTTACAAGTGCAGTGTTTGCCTGATGTGGTTCTCGGGGAGTTACTTCACTTTGCCCTACATGCCTATAAGTTCCTTGCATCTCCTTCCTCCTTATTCTGACTACCTCAGCCACCTCTGGACTACCACTTTTAGGGTTCTGCTCAATATCTGGACCTGCCCCCTTGGCCCAGTTCCATCCCATCCCTGGCTTTCCCAAGCCCTCTGCAACCATAAGGGAATGCCATGCCCACCTATGTTATCAGGAACGGCCAACCAGTCTCTGCCTATGGAGTTAGCCCCTGGCCACACCAAGCCCACATGTTTGCTCTGGGGTGCTGGTTCTTCAGCCTCAGCTTGCAGGTGGGTGTTTATCAGTCCTCCATTCTAGTCCTTCTGGATTGTCGGCTGGCTGGGAGGGCAGGAACTGTGCCCCCCCCAACACCGCCACTTGAACATTCTCAGAAATGGATACTTGCAAATACTGATATGGATTCCTTCACACTTACAGTGCCTCCCACTACAGATTCAGAACATAACTCAGGCAAATTTGTCACTGCTACAGGAGGTGGTGGTGGCTACAAGCAGAGGGCATTAGATAAGCATATGGAGCAGAGGTCCATCAGTGGCTATTAGCCACAAGGTATAGATGGGGACTCTCAGGCTGGGGCAAGTGATGCTCTGTATTCTTGGTGCCTGGGGGGGCAACAGTGGGAGGGCTTCTAGTGTCCTGGCCCCGCTGCTGGACCTCCTGATGGCACCTGGTATTTTTGGCCACTGTTTGACAGAGTGTTGGACAAGATGGGCCGTTGACCTGATCCAGCATTGGCTTCTCATAAGTTCTTATGTTCAAATGTGCCCTGTTTGGTAATCTCGGAAGGATAATGAGTCTGAATGAATTTAGCTCTGACATTTGTAAGTGTCCTCAATGTTTGGTGTAGTGTTAAGCATGCCAGTTTGGTGTAGTGGTTAAGTACGTGGACTCTAATCTGGGATGACCAGGTTTGATTCCCCACTCCTCCACTTGCAGCTGCTCGATGACCTTGGGCAAGTCATAGTTCTGTCAGAGCTGTTCTCTCAAGGACAGTTCTGGAAAGAGCTGCCTCAGCCCCGCCTACCTCACAGGGTGTCTGTTGTGGGGAGGGGAAGGGAAAGGAGTTTGTAAGCCGTTCTGAGACTCCGAGTGAAGGGCAGGATATAAATCCAATCTCTTCTTCTTCTTTAATGCCTCATTCATGGATCCTGTTTCTCTTCAACTGAGGCAGGGCAAAGCAGTGTGCAGTGGGAAAGGGGGGAGGGGAGAATGAGTCAGAAGAGATGTATCTGACAGACACACTATGCAATCCAACCAGAAGAGTTGCCTGCAGGACAGTGTTGTCCCTGATTGGCATTTATGTGCACAGCATTTCCTTTGTAGGAGCCTGATCACACACAAGTTTGCTTCACATGGTAAAACAGGCAGGAATGGAGGTTGGTGAAAAGCAGTCAAGCTCGTGCCTTCCCGTGCTATGTCTTACTATGCAGAAAGATTCAGGCGGGGTAGCTGTGTTGGTCTGAATCAGCAGAACAAAGTTTGAGTTCAGCGGCACCTTTAGGACCAGCAACGTTTTATTCAAAGTATAAGGTTTTGTGTGCAAAACACACTTTGTCAGACACGTCATCTGACGAAGTGTGCTTGCACACAAAGCTTATACGTTGAATAAAACTTGGTTGGTCTTAAAGGTGCCGCTGAATCAAATTTTGTCCTTATCTTACTATGCTTTGCTGTTTGAAGGATTTATTTTTTTCTAAGCATGCCCAGTGACTCCTTAATGGACCAGCAATTGAATTAAGCTGTCGGCTACAAGGCCGAAAAATGCTGGAAAGAAGGAACCCGACTCAAGTTTTGTATGTGCAGTTTAGCACTTTCACTGTTCCTGTTTAAAATAGGCTCACATCCCTGCCTTCCAACTACATCAGGGGCTCTGCAGTGGAAAGGACAATTAGCAACTCACCACCATACCTCCATATGCCCACTCTACAAGGGAGATGTAAGGGCCTGTAAAATGGGGACAAGAGGGAAGGCAGCATGGTATAGTCAGATCTCGGAAGCAGGGTCTCGGTACATGGATGGGAGACCACAAAGGAAGACTCTGCAGAGGAAGGCAGTGACAAACTGCCTCCGCTTCTCACTTGCCTTGAAAGCCTCTTGCTGGGATCACTGTGAGTCAATTACGACTTGCCTTGCCTTAGCTATGTAAAAAGGGGGGACCCTTTCTTCTCTCTAGCCATAATTTGGGAGGGCGGGTATTTGCAGTAAGGGCAAGACTCTGAATTTCATCTGGGGTGAATTTCATGGGGGAAGGGTGGTGGTTAAATCCAAGCTTTTTATACCTGGGAGTGGGAAAATATCCTCCTGTCTGCTTGAAATAGGGGAATCAGGATGCCTTGGCTGTGAGTTCCAGTCCCAAAGGATTTTATTTCCATTCATGGGGAGTTACAAACTGAAATATATCTCCCATGGATATGACTCCAAAACTGATTAATCAGAATGTGTGCTATTATGATATTGAAAAATGTGGATGAAATTATTAACAATCAAGGCAACTCAGTTCAGAACCTGAATAAATTTTCTGTGCATATTCCAACATGCAGCAGGTATGGAGTGCCTGACCACAAGAGCCAGTTTAGTGTAGTAGTTGGAGTACTGGAACAAGGTCTGCAAGATCCAGGTTCGAATCCTCACTCTGCCATGGAAGTTTCCTGGGTGACTTTGGACCATTCACTCTTAGCCTGATCTACCTCATTGTGTTGTTGCCATAAGAATAAAATGGAGGAGACAAGAACAATGGTGTGCATTGCTTTGGGTCCCCAGCAGAGAGAAAAGCAAGGCATAAACATTCCTTCATGTTCTCTATTGCTGTGGTTGCTGTTTCATATCCTGATGCAACCTCTACCTGAGAAGTGCATTTGGGGAGTGTGAGGAGTTATATCTTTTATAGAAGGGACCATTGTTCCATGATAGAGCGCATGTGTTGCAAACAGAAGGATCCCAGTGTAATTCCTGGTGTGTCCATTTAAAGTATCTAAGGCAGCTGGCACTGGTGAAAACTTTTTTCTGAGACAATACTGCACCTGATGGACCAGTAACCTGGCTCAGTATAAAGCCATTTCATGCATTACTGATTGACTTTTAACACCACACTGTGATAGTGGCTCAGTTTAAAAGAATTTATGCTGTCAGTAGGGGGCTATATATATGATTTCCTAAATGTTTAAAATTGTTGCCTGTCTTTTGTGGGCTGTCATGGTTACATAACTCACTGATGCCATGTGTATGTCTTCACATGAAGTCATCATTCTCAAATACCATTTTGTGAGGAGGCCACCCCACAGGTGAAATGGCTCCCAAAATAATTATTTTGGCTTGTATGCATCCAGGCACCCAAAGACCCAAAGACACTTAAGTTTCCAATGGTGATTTCCACCAGTCCCTCCCACAGGCTTGTGGCAGATTTTTTTTGGGGGGAGGGAGGGATTAATGGAACCTCTGGAGCAGCATAGGGGACCGAAGTGCGGCTCAGCAGTGGGGGTGGGAAAGTAGCAGAGATAATTTCCCCTTAAGAAAACAATTTGGAACAATTGGGTTGGATATACACTAGAATCAAATCCCATTATTCATCTGGCAGCTGTTTTATTGTTCAAATACTGGGGCCATTCATATATTGGAGTGAGTGGCATACTCCACATAAGTAGCCTGTAAATGCTTTTTGACGTTCACCAGTTTGTTGGACTAAATTATAGAAACCCAATTGTCTGTAGTAAGTCTATAAGAATTCAAACAACCCATGTAACTTATTTCAGAACACTTACATACTCTTACATTTAATTTAAATTTCTATTCAAATGACTGCTTCCATGCTGTAATACTTCAGTTGCTTTTAACGTTCTCTATAAATATTATGCATCATTTAACTACAAGCTTATGAGAATTAATGTTGTTAATAGACGGAAGATATTTAATAGTAAGTACATTACTTTAATGATAATGTTGTTGCTCTATTTAATTGCTCTCTTACTTCCTTTTATTCATTATAGCCATTGGCTTAAGCACTCCTGAATTGTACAGTGGCCTAAAAAAAAGCTATTGGAGGAAACAAACTGCAATGCAAATTTTTCTGTAGTAATAAAATACCCTCATTGTGCTTGAGGACTACACAGGTACCTGTTTATGTGCTACAAAAGCCTTGTGTTTGTTGACCAACAATGCAAGGACATTGAATCAGAGGTTCAGCTAGAGTTGTGTTCCTCCCTGTCCCACAGTGGCATCACTCCTCCTGACCAAAGTTTGTGGCCAGAAGTGGCAACTGCCTTACCCTCTGCACTGTTTTCTCCGCCTCAACCCACCCCCCATGGATCAGCTTATTAGGTATGTTTGCAAAAACTACTTACATGGTTGCACATTAAGTTTTGAAGTGGAACCAACAGCTGCTCCATGGGAGCACTTCAAGTAGGAGAAAATGACATGGAGGGTGAGGCCGCCACTGATTCTGTCTGCAGGCCCTCTGGTCACAAGGAGAAAAGGGCATGCGTGAGTTTGGGAGATGGTAAAGTCCAGAGGAATGTCTGCTGCAGAGTCCTCATGTTATTGCTTAACAAATGTGAGCCCCTAGCTGGATCCAAAGGTTCCTGTGTGTATACCAGTGCAGGTCTACTGTACTTGTGATAGAATTTCCAAGGAGCTTCAGCTTTTTGTGTTGCATTGCATACTACCCCAGATGGCCTCTGATTTTCAAGAGGCACTGCATTGTGTTCAAGGGTACAGAAGGAAGTATTCCAGAGTGCACACAGAACAGCTCTTTCTCCATATTCAGCCATGGCTTTCTAGGCTTTACCTTGCAAAACATTAAGCATTTGATGATGCATTTTCCCAGCGTTAGAATGTTAAACTTGTACTTAAAAGTTTCCATTTAAGGACCACACTGAATGACATAACAGAGACACATTATAGGATGCCCTGTCCCTTTAAATTGTAGAACTAACAGAGCAGAGCTTCCAGTCTGGATTAGGATGGCAGGTCCTGGGGATGGGTTGTTGTTGTTTTTTACCCTGCCCCTTAGCAAGTTGGGCTGCTATTTTGCAAGGGGAGGATTCACATTAGCCACCCTGGGAGGGCGGGGTATAAATCTGTTAAATAAATAAATAAATGAAGGGTACAAGGGAAAGGGTTAAATCCCCCAGCTGATTCAAATCAAATCACGCTGCTGCTGCTAATTCATAGAAACTTAAAGAGACAGGAGATCCAATTGCAAATCTCCAATGTCTTGTCTAGTTTGGTCTTGCATCAACAGAACTTAAATGTGATTCATTTATTTCTTTAACAAGATTCTCTTTATCTTATAATGTTGAAAATAGATCACAAATGATTAAATAAGAGTTTCTACACTTAAACAAGAAGCACACTTTAAAAACAAAACAAGAACTTATGATAGAAGTCTAAGGTGAGTGATGTAAGCATCTCTATGACACTATTGATCTCTGAGAGCAATGTATGTAGTGCTTAGACTACTGGACTAGGATGCTGGAGAGCCAGGTGTAACTCTCCACTCTGCCATGGAAGCTTGCTGGGTGGCCTTGGGCCAGTCACACTCTGGATAAAGGAGAGGAGAGGAGAACAATGGGAGCTGCTTTGAATCCTTACTAGGGAGAAAGGTGAGATATGAAGTAATTAAAATTTAAAATATAAAAAATTAAAGTCATGTCATTACTTGGAATAAAGGTTAGTACAATAGTTGAATTCATTTTGGCAGAGAGCTTTTCCTTTTTAGCATTTAATGCATTTTTGAGGAACAAACGCTACAGCCTTATCTCCATCCAATGTCTGTTATGTGGAATATTAACAGAGGTATCTTTTTAAAGAGGTAAGCTTTAATAAGACATGGACCATGCTTTTCAGTTAGGAAAGGCCTTCCCAGCATGCCACTTTTTTAATTTAAAAAAAATATATGAGGAATGTTTTTACCTTTGCAATTCAGTGATCACTAAGATAAGGATTAGAAAGCATTTGAGCATATCCCATGTTTTGCTTAGAAGTAATATGAAAATGGATAGAAGGTGCAGCCACCAAAACTGTGCATTTTATTATTCAAAACACTGAGCAAATACAAGTAGAATACACAATATCTTTCCACTTTGGGGAACAAGCTTTGACTTGTAGAAGTATTCCTATGAATGCAAATTCTTGTGTTGAATTCAAGATATTTGACATAAGGATGAACACATGTGGCTTTCTCTTTCCTTTTCTTTTTTTGCCTTTTTGTTCTATCCATTTTTGCTGCTGGTTTTCCATTTTGTTTCTTTTGCACCAGTTGTATAAAATAACAATTTAGAATATATTAATTTTAATAGGAAAAAGTTGGTATAGGGAGACAGAAAATATCACAAAAATATTCGTGGATTCAGCTTGAACAAGAGATAAACAAAATTGGCATTTTTGAGATGAACCAGCAGGGATGAGAAATCAATAGCATCTTCAATTTTACACTGTTTAGTTGATATCCTGAATGGACCTTCCTAAGATGAAGGTGAACATTCCACTAGAAACCCATCAGCTTTCATCCAGAAGGAACCAACCGGGGTTAGTCATATAAATATATGAAGCTGCCTTATACGAACATAGACCACTGGTCTACCTATTGGAATGGATTGAGCAAAGCTCTGGCATGAGGCCTGGGGATCTTTGTGGTAGGCCTGCAGTTTCCCCTGTTTTCCTTTTCTTTTCTGCAGCCACTGCTGACTCTGGGAAAAGTTGATTCCTGGAGTCATGGAACTCATATGGAGTAACAGGGTCTCATTATATGACATGTGAAATGTGAGCCCCGACCCAGCTCACATTTCATGCCTGACCTGGACTCACTTTCAAAATACTTGGAGGGTGGGAGCACAACACATTGGCAGGAGAGGCTTCAGCCTTTCATCCTGCACTGTGTCCGACAGCAAAAAAAAAATCAGTGTGGGAAGTGGCAGTGAGACAAATAGCCCTTCTTCTGCCATTTTTTGCTGTCAAAAAGTGGCCCTCCTGCCACTGTGCCATGCTCCTCAGCTGGTTCCCCTCCTCTTTGTTGAGGGTGAGTCCAGGTCAGATGTGAAATGCAGGTCAAGGCTGCCAAAAGCCTCGACCCCACTGGCATTTCACTCTTGTGTATAGTTCAAGACCCATAATTGCACAGGTCTCTGGGCTGCAGTGAGGAGGGAAAGGGAGCAGAAATCCCTCCCTTCTGCCTCTTTCATCAGAGTGTTCTTCAGGTGAAAGATGCAGTAAAGGCCATTTCACCTCCTTCTCCTCTTCCCTGCAGCCCACTAACCTGCAGAGCTCTTACTGCATGTGGTTCCGGCAATCGTTGCACACACTCGGGGAACAGAATCAATCATGCTTGGAATGAGCACAGTCTCCTTTAATATGTGGGCTTCCTGCTTTTCATATGGGATCAAAATTTATCGGCAGAGATTATAAAATATCTGTGCAAGTATTATGGATAAAGCACCTTATAATCATGCCTGACTATTCCCTGAGCAAGGGACTGGTGGAGAGATTAAATGGCACTTTAAAAGAGTGCCGTTCACACTGCAATTATTAGGATTATTAGTACCTCAGGAGCCCATGGAGTTTCATCATTTAAATTTATTTTTGTGAGGCAGATGAGAGGACCATTAGATCTGGTAGACGAAAAGATGGGAACTTCCTGATATAGTGCTGTATGTTTTAAATTTTAGGATGAAAACATGATTAACACTGTTAAGGAAAACATGATGAGAGCTCAAAACAAATAGTGTTTGGTATGACAGAACAACTTGTGTTAGGGGAGTTGGAGCCAAGAGTGATGCTGTTTCAGTCTGTAAAAGCAAATTTGAAGCAGCATAGGGTGGATTTAATGTTGTGTTACAAAAAGTGGGTGCCATCATGTACTTAATATTTATGAGAAGAAACGGACAAGAAAAACAAATAAAGTTGTACATGTCAGGTTTGAGGCTGTGGATCAGTGGTGGAGTATCTGCTTTGCATGCAGAAGATCCCAGGCTTAGTCTCCAACATCTCCATTTAAAAAGACCCATTTGTATGTGATGTGAAAGACCTCTGCTGTGACTCTGGAGAGCCACTGCCAGTCAAAGTAAGCAGTACTGGTCTTGATCAACCAATAGTTTGATTCAGTATTCAGCAACTTCATAAACATGTGTACAGATTACTATGTTCCGTTTATGAGAAGATAGAATATTTGAGCTGAATGAATTAACAGAAGATGATTCTTCTGCAAGTTCTTTGGAGTTATAGTGAGCTTGGTCAGATTGGGACAATATATATAATTTGCTGCCCCTAATACATCCAATAATATCCTTTCTGGACACTGGATATGCATCTAGTGCTGTGATAGCATTGAAAGCATGTAATTTTCTATAATTCATGAAAACTCTGAATGTGTTATCTGATTTAGGAACCAAGTACCAGTAATGAATATAGATTCAGGTGGGTAGCCATGTTGGTCTGAAGCAGAAGAACAAAGTTTGAGTCCAGTGGCACCCTTAAGACCATAAAAGGTATAAGCTTTCATGAGCATGAGCACTTCCTTGGATACAGTGAAACGACATCCTCAACCATTACATATAGGTAGAGAGAGGGTAGGGGAGTTAGACTCAAAATGCATAAGTAACTGGCAGTTGGTAAGATCTGTGAATAGCAGTAAATTACCATACAAATATAAGAGTTAACAAACAGATGTGAGAACTGAGTTTGAGTCCAATGGCACCTCCATTTACCAACAAAATTCAGTTCTGGGTATAAGTGAGATCTGAGAGACTTAGCGTGTATAGATGCATATTTCTTAGACACATTGAAACAGATTTCCTCAAACATTACATGGGGGGGGGTGTCATGACCCCAGCGGGTTGCCGCCTTCTGCTGCCACCACCCTGGACTTATGGTCCCTTGAGAAGGCCCAGGGTACCCTCTCAAGCCCATCCAAAATGTCCCCTTTCAATCCGAGAACCTTAGGTGTGATGACCAGGCAGAGAACTCTTAAACAAATGGTTTATTAACACTAATGGGGCATGGAAATACAGCAAGGTGCTTTAAAAAGGTATAACAGTGTTTAAATGGCAAAATAGCAGAATCCTAACACGACTACCTAGTCACCTAACTATTTACTACTTAAGGCCTACAGCCTTCTTACTAGGCCTCTTGCCTGTATTCACACTGAGCCAAGGGAAGGGGCTTTCTCCTCAGACCAGACTGTCCCCTCTATGAGACAAGTCTGCAGAAGAGCCAAAGAACTATTTCCTCACAGCCCTCTATAGACCAGGCCTAACTTACTCACTCTCCCAAGGGAGGGAACTTTGTCCCAGACCAGTCTCCTCAGACTGCAGAGAAAAAGAAAGTCAGTTAAACTGAAACCAAGTATAAGAACACATCACCTCAGAGACTTCTAGTATCCCCATTGGTTGCAGCTGGCTCTAGGCATTTTGGGAATTGTAGGCAGCTTGTTTTCTACTACCACACAGGCCTCTCCTGGGCCCTAGGCCTCAGGCTTTTCTCCCAGTCATGTACAGATCTCCAGAGGTCTACACAGAATCTCTGCACTCTGATTGGCTATAACCCTCTCTAAGCATTATGGGGATTGTAGGCTGTCTGCTTTCCACTGTCAGACAGGCCTCTCCTAGAGCTAAGGCCTCTAGGTCCTGCCTCCATCCTGCACAGATCATGACAGGGGGTTAGTTGCCAT
Organism: Gekko gecko; assembly: GCA_029375565.1. Lineage (NCBI taxonomy): Eukaryota > Metazoa > Chordata > Lepidosauria > Squamata > Gekkonidae > Gekko > Gekko gecko. Next base: position 40,480,893 of record JAPDNY010000007.1, on the reverse strand, counting down.
GAAGGGCTTATTGATGTCAAGACAACTGAGCAATAAATACAGTTAAGATTGGAAAGCATTTGGTAAGACCTGTGTATAGCAGCAAATTGGCATACAGATAATAAAAGAATTAACAACAGATATGAATCCAGTGGAAGGCCAACAAAGTTTAATTCTAGGTATAAGCAAGAACTGAGTGACTTAGCATGAGTAATGATGAATATGTACTTTAAGAAAGACTAATGACATTCATCTTTTTCTTATTTATACATACAACACAATCATCTTTAACATATCCACTATTTCCTTTCCAATATTTCCATTACTTTCCTAATTACACAATAAGTTGGTGAACAAATCTGAGTATGAGAACTTGCTTTCAATATCATGTTTGAGTAAATCTGTCCAGTCAGATATATTTACACAAACAAAAAACCCCTCCAAGAACTTCCTCCAAACCTTTATTCTACTGTAGATCTGTGTAAAGGATTTCCTCAAATGGCCTTAGAGATTACTGTTAAAATGAAAACCACATTTGCTATCTCCAGATCAATTATGTGAATAGAATTAGTTGGATCCAGCCAGCTTTTCTGTTGGTCAAAAATGAAGGATGGATTCCCTTTCACTGCCAAAAAAAGGCTGTGCTGGAAATATGGAATGTCCTGTCCATACAGAAGGCAGATCATTGCGTCTGGCCATTTGTTCATGTCTGACAGTCTCTGGTATGGGTTTGCACATACAGTGCTGTTAACCTTTTTTAGGCAACTCTCAGAGTATGTGGATAAACTCGTTGCTTTGCTGGAGAATGGGATTTTAATAATATAATAACTGTGCCATTAAGTCACAATTGACTTATGGCAACCTCTCATGGGATTTTCAAGGCAAGAAATGAGAAGAGATGGATTGCCATTCTTTTCCTTTGCATAGCAGCCCCAGTCTTCCTTGGTGATCTTCCATCCAAGTACAAACCATGGCCAGCCCTGCTTAGCTTCCAAGCTTTGATGAGCTCAGGCTAGTCTGGCCTACTTAGATGGCTACAGCATGATTTTAGCAATAGGAATTTTGAGAAGTTTGTGAGACCAGCCCTCCCATGAAATAATGGAAAGGGTTTATATCAAAGAGAATACTTATGGAGTGTTCCAGCATGGCTTCTTTGAGAACTTTGAGTGGAGTGCAGTCCTTGTATCTGCTCACTGCAAACAGGAATTGTGGTGAAGTGTGCAGGAGTGTATGAAGAGGCAGCATTTCTCTAAAATACTGACATTTTATTTTCTCATTTGGGAACACCTCACCATGCAGAAACAGGGAGCAAACTTAATTACGTATGCTCAGAAATAAATCTCATGTTACTCAGTAGGGCATACTCTTAGGAGAGTGCCTTTAAGATTGCAGTCACAATCTGGTAAAAGTTGTAGTGTGAGGAAGATGTCACAAATAATTCTTGGCATCAGCCCAAAAGGACAGATGCTTAAATTAAGAAGATAAAAACATTTGAAGAGTCCTGCTGGATCAAACCAGTTGTCCAGCTAATCCAGTATCTTTTCTCACACTGTGGCCAACCAGTTCCTCTGGAGGACCAACAACAGGAAATAGAGGCTGAGGCCTTCCCCTAAAGTTGCCTCCAGGCACTGGTATTCAGAAGGTGACCGCCTCTGAACATGGAGGTTCTCTTTAGCCACCATGGCTAGTAGCCACTGATAGACCTATCCTCTATAATCTGTCTAATCTGATTTTAAAGCTGTCTATGCCTGTGGCCATCGTTGCATGCTCTGGCAGCAAATTCCACATTTTAATCACTTATATAAAGAAGTCTTTCCTTTTGCCCATCCTGAAATTCTATACTCAGTATTGATTTCAGCAGGAGTAAAGCAGAATTAACTTCCTCTGTACTGTATATTTCAAGTGCCTTGTTGGTTCATCCAATAATATATTATTTGACATAATTGCGATCTGTGTTGAGACATCTCTTGCCCATTGCTCCCATGTAAATAATTCCCTTGGTGAATTTTTTTTTAGTGAAAACTGGTTTTTTGTTGCTTATGATGCTGCCCAAGGCTTGAGCATCATACATCATTTCCACTAAATGATGACTTTAATGTAAATGCACTAAGTGAATCACAAGTGGAAATCATAAATCTATGTCTAGTTTGTTTAATGAGATTTCCATCACACATGCTAGTACAATGGAAAACTGGAATCAATGAAAAAGCATGTTGAAAAGAGCTTTCAGTTTTTGCTATTTTTCAGAAACATATAATTCATTCAAGGTTATTTGAGCCCTGTTTGGTGATCAGGGGTTAGACAGTCTTGTGTGGCTGGTTCTGAGTCTCAGCTTCTGTGGAAGGCACTGGAAGTTGTGGGGTATAAAGGAGCAGCCCTTTATTCCCCCCTTCATCTGTCTCCATAGTAAGTAAAATTTTTCAGTCCATCTGTATCCCACAGCATTCCCTGCCAATCTACATAGTTGAAGGGAGAGCAGCTCTTTTGGCTTGTGAGTGGGTATCTCCTACCAGCAGATCTTTTTATCACATGGAAAAACAGATTGGCAGATTGTAAGAACTTTCTTATGCATACTTAACTGGATAGATGTGCATATTTTTGAAGTATCATGGATACTGGGGGAAGGGTTGCTAGAAGAGTTGCTTGTTCTTTTCATAAATAATTTTTCTTACAAAATAATGCAAGGCTGCATCCCTTTGCCCTTTATCTGTAAGTCATTGAGAAGAAGAGGAGGAGATTGGATTTATACCCCACCCTTCACTTGGAGTCTCAGAGCGGCTTACAAACTCCTTTCCTTTCCCCTCCCCACAACAGACACCCTGTGAGGTAGGTGGGGCTGAGAGAACTCTGACACAAACTGCTCTTTCAGGAACAGCTGTGCCAGAGCTTGTGACTGACCCAGGGTCACATCAGCAGGTGCAAGTGGAGGAGTGGGGAATCAAACGCAGTTCACCCAGATTAGAGTCCACACACTTAACCACTACACCAAACTGGCTCTCATTTTGAGATTCTGCACTCATCTTTTCCCCTGCAGTTTTACCATACCCACATCGGAATAGAAATAATCTCTCTGCACTGCATGCCGCTTCCACTCTCCTTGTGCATTGGTTTACTTGGGACCTTCTGCATTGTTTTATGGCCATTCAGGCCTGACTCCGCAGTCACCGTGGTATTGCCCTGGGTTATCTGGATGTAGTTTTGTGCTGGACCTTTTGCTCTCTCTGCTACCGATTCACAGTGAACAATAAGCAGACTGCCTGACACAGCTTCACTGATCTCCATCCGTTCTCCCCACCCCTATTTCAATTTTGTTTTCTTTTCCTTCTTCTCCAAAGACAAAAGAGGATGTGTCCTCCCATTCAGGCAAACTTTTAAAAAGCCAGAAAGAGCATAAGAATGAATCAGTAATTATAAAGGACTAGGGGATTCTCTGATCCCAAATGTCTGTTTGGGCTTGGACTTTCCCCTCCCTTTCCTTTCTTTTTGCAGAATCAGGGAGGGTGGGAGGGCGGGAGGGAAGTGTTGGGTCTGCCTTTCTCTCCATCTCATACAAAGCAGCTAGTTAGCTCAGTGAATTAAGAATTGTGCTTATTGTACAAGGGTTGTGAGTTCAAGCCCTGTGATGAGCAGGTATGTTTTGCAAAAAAAAAGTCTTAACTCAAGGATGAGTTTAACAATGTTTTAACTCAGGGATGAGTTTATCATTAAACTTTGATCTGGTGAAACTTTTCATTAAACTTTTCTGGCGAAAAAAATTACTGAACTGCAAGGTGTGTTAGTGTGTGTTCTTCGGGCATCAGCCTGACTTCCTCCTTTCCTTCTCTCTTAAAGGTACAGTGTCCTATTCTCTGTATTCTTACACCCTGTCAGAGGAAAACACCATCAACATTCAACTAGGATCCTCTTCCGTTCTCCCCTCCCTCATCAATAGTTTTATTGATTTTTTTAATGGTCTGCATGCAGGGCAGGGCTGACTGCTTCCAAGCTGACTGGCCCCGTACTTGTCGCCATCCCCCTGCTACCTCCTGAAGCCATGGGTGGGTTGGAGGGGGGTGTCCTATTGAGATCTCCTGTGCAGCCAGGGGACTGTGTACTGGTGACACTCCAGTAACTGAAGCATTGGGGCAGGTGATTTTCTCTTGCTTCTCATTCTTCGTCCTCATGGTCTCAGCTTTCTGGCAGCAGCCTTCCCAACTCCTTGTAGATGCAAAATGCACAAATAAATAAACTGAAGGAGGAACAAAACAGTGCAGGGGGAATGAGTGTGACTGTGAAGTCAACCCTTAAGGTGTATCTCCTTGGATTCTCTGGAGCAAGCTGTCAGTGCAGTGCTGCCAGTGCAGAAAGGCCATTGAGCAAGTTTAGCACTTGTAGGAACTTAAAGACCAGCAAGGTCACCAAGGTATAAGCTTTCAAGAGTCCCTCTGTCAGATACTGCAAGTCATTGAAATCAGTAAGGCTTACTTCTTAGTAACAGTGGGATCCTAAGCAGAGTCCCCTCTTACTAAACCCATTAAGTTTCATGGGCTTGAAGGATATCACTCTCTTAGGATTGAGCTGTGTGTTCTGGATCATGTCATAATTTCAGAAGCTTTCTGGGATATCTTCAGGACTTGTCTATAACATTTTCTTTTTCCCTTTGTCTGTTGAATCTAATTTACTTGCATTGTCCAAGAAGCTAGTAACTTGCACCAGTGTTATACTGATTAATTCTGGTAACTCTTGCGGAAATTCCTTTAAAATAAATGCTTTGGTGATGTTTACTGTTTTTAGTACAAAACTTTATATCAGGCTTTGAAAAACGACAAATAGGAAAGCTGTTTATTTCAACTGATGTGGCTTAAATGCCAAATACAAAGTTAACTCAGAGATACTGAGATGACTGACTTTCATATACCTTTGTGCATTTCTGTAAGACCGTGGGTACAATTCACTCCCATACACGTACCGTCTCAATGAATGGAAGGTGCACAAGATGACTGTTGACCACCTTTCATTCATTTCAGTGTGCTAACCCAGGAGACCAACCCAATTAATCGGGCCCATACCCAGCAACAGTAAAAGTGGGAAACAGGCTCTAGATTCTGTCTGCAAAATGTTAGACTTTCTTTGCCCATAATGACATTCATATTTTGAAATAACCAGACAAGTTCCTTGGCTGCACTGTGTTCTTTCTCTTAGCTGGATTATCAGGGAACAGTAATGGTGTGAATTTCCAAAGAAATATGTATGAGACAATCCAGACATAGCCCATACTTGGACATCCAACAAGATATTATCCTTTTCATTACTTAAGCTATTATGAGCTAGGACAGGATGTCTGCCTTTTCTTCCACTTAATTAGAACAGGGCTTTGTTGTTGAAAAGATCTCTTATTCAAGATAGGAACATACATTTTCACCTTAAAAAAAATCTGTTGGAAATAATGGCCCCATCATTGCCTTTATTATTATTATTATTTGGCAAGCCGGCGTTCCTCCCCCCTCAGATCTTAAAAGGATATTTCAGTGCAGTAAACAAAAAGGAGAAGCCAGTGTTTTCTGCTGAGTTGTGTAGATTGCTCAGGTCAGGGTAATAATTTGCTAATGCATGCTGAACAGAAAAGAAACTTGCTATTATGGAAATATGGGAAACAGAAGTCCTGGGGAATCCTTTAGAAAACTATTACTATGTTTTCTTCGGTTACATTATTATGATTATCCCTGTTATTTAGTTCACTGATACATTTCTTTTCTGCTCTCAAGGCAGCCCACAACTTAAAACACTTTAAAAAGCACAAACACAAAAGCTACCATAAAAACACAGTAAAAGAGGGGCACTGTGCTGTCACCTGTCATCAGTTAATCAGTCCAGTATATGCCCTATGGGAGGAAAAGAATGATGGAAAATTCACTGCAGTGTGTCATCAGGAAGAATTGAGACTTCAGCGTAGTGTTTGGCAAACCGTTCTTTTCTGGATTAAATTTAGGGGCACATTTTAGCTTGCATTGGAGATGGGACAAACCAGCCAGATTTTGTTCATGGGGAGCTCTGACTTGTCTTATTCTTGAGCTTTTGCATTTCTGGCTTTGAACATTAGAATATCAGAGGTGCTCTGGAGGATCAGAGCAGTAGTCCATCTAGTCCAGCATTGTGTGGTAAAACTGGTCTGGGATCTGCTGTACTGGTCCATTAGGGCTATTAGGCTGTGAGCCATAGCCTAGGGCCCTTTCTCTCTTGCCCTTTGGCCCCTAGAATCATAGAGTTGGAAGGGACCTCCAGGGTCATCTAGTCCAACCACCTGCACAATGCAGGAAATTCACAAATACCTACCCCCAACACACCTCTAGCGATCCCTGTTCCATGCCCAGAAGATGACAAAAAATCTCCAGGATCCTCAGTCAAACTGGCCTGGAGAAAAATTGCTTCCTGACCCCAAAGTGGCAATCAGCATTTCCCTGGGTGTGTAAGAAAGGGCCACAAGAACTAAGCACTGAGGCTTCCTGCCCTCCCTCTCATGATCTGGCTAAGTTCACAGAATCAGCATTGCTGTCAGATGGCCATCTAGCCTCTTCAAATGCTTGCACCTCTAGCCATGCCCAGTCTTAAAAACCTGTAACAGAAAGGGAAACAGAGACTCAGCTCAGATCTTATGAAGCCAGACAAGATATCAACATTAGTCTTTTCCAGGAACTCATTAGCATATTAGGCCACACCCCCGTGTTACCAGAAGTGTGGTCATCCAGCCACACCTACCTTTTGCTTCTTATTCTGTTTACCTTGTTTGTTGTCAAAACCCAGGGCTTTTTTTGTAGCAGGAACTCCTTTGCATGTTAGGCCACACACCCCTAATGTGGCCAATCCTAATGAGTTTCTGCTGTTGGATGTGGCCTATTATGCTAATAAGTTCCTGCTGGATGTGGCCAACTTGGGAGCCAGCCAGAACTCCGTTCCTGTACGTTCCTGCCCAAAAATAGCCCTGGTCTTTTCTATGGTTTATAATTTATTTAGAGAACTTCTGTGCTTCCTCTTCCAAAACTGCTTGCTACTGAGTTACTTACAGCAAAATCCTGAACAGAGTTACATCCTTCTAAGCCCATTGATGGATTTAGAAGGGGGAAGATCTGCAATGTCAGCAGGGCTGGCATCAGCATACCCTCAGGTGGGGCAGCTGCTGGGGCCCAGGGCTAATGGGAGAGGCCAGTACAGCCGGCCCTTTCCATGTCTGTCCAGTTGTGAGTGCTCCACCACTCATGCTCCCAGCAGCATACATAACCCAGTGCCATCAGGCTGTGAGCATAGGCAGTGGGAAGGCTTGTAAGTAGGGCAGGCAAGGATGCACAGGCAGGTAGTGAGACAAATGGGTGAGTGGGCGGGAAGAGAAATCTTTGCCCAGGGCCCCCAAAAATCTGGAACCAGCCCTGACTGTTAGCTACAGAGAAAGAAACTAAGTCCAGTTTGTTGATGAGGCCATGTTTGTCTATCATAACGCACTGGAGTTAGATTGAAGACCTCCTAAACAAGAAAGTCCTCAATCACAATTCCATTTGCAAGGGAAGGAGATGGGGCCTGAGAATAAACCAGGCTCAAGCTCATCAGAAATGAACTGTTTTTGGCTTTCGGTTTCGGTGCTGTGAATGGCGGCCGCTTCTCGGGACGCTCCCGGAGGCGGTTAGCCCACACGCGGAATGGGGGGGTCTTCGCGTTTGCGAAAGACCCTAGTGAGCCTTAGTCAAAGGCTCCGAACCGGGGGCGCATAGGGGAGTAGCCTCTTTGCCGGCAAACTGCCGGGAAATTGAGGCTTTCTCCCTGCCCCAATCGGCCCCGCCGCGTAGTGCGTCCCGAATGGGACTTAGCAGCCCTGCTGACTTCCAGGAGTGAGGAAAAGCGGATGAATTACCATGAAAAGAAGATATGGCATCTAATCGTGAGTTGAAGATCTATTTTGAAGCGAAAATTAAAAACCCCCCATAAGCGGATAAGCATATGGGAGGAGGGAGGAGCTTCCACCCTCTTCGAAGAAGCGAATTTTTAAAGGAAACGCGAAGGGGGGTAACAAGAAAAAATGTTGGTGAAAGTACCGTTGGGGTTTTACAGAAGATTGCGGCTTTAGTTGCTTTCTGGGGGATGTGGCACGAACTTTGAAAAAGTAAATAAAAAACAAAATGTCGATGCTGGGGAAAATCCTGCTTAGAACAGAAGAGAAGAGAGGAGGGACTTCCGCTCCAGTCAACCCCCCCCCAGAACTAGCTGTCAATCAACAAGAGACTGAGATACTGCGCCACCTGCTGGAGTAAATCTAAAACATCAATGAAACGCCTTTAAAATGGAAATTGTTCTCATCAGACTACAAAAATAAATATTTGGAATTAACAAGGTTGATGGCAGAAAATGTATAGAAAATTAATTTGATGCTAAAGTTCCAAGCTATGGATGAAGAAGGGAAAGAAGATCTCAGAGTTATTTTGACGAAAGTCTTGACACCTCTATCTGGCAGTGGAGCGAATAAATAAAAAGAAGAGGCGGACAAGGCTCCCAAAGCCTACTCCGCCTTTAAAAAAAGGATATACTCTGCCAGTAGAAAGGGGTGTTGAGCTTAGCAAGTAATGGAGATCTAATTTCAACTCGAGTGTTAATGGAGCCAACGAGAAATGACTGCCAGAAACAACAAGAAAAAAGAAGCAAAAGAAGATGGATTAAAAAATCTCTGAAGAGACATGCCAGCACAGAGGAGGAAGCAGTACTCAAAATTTGGATTTTTGAAGAAGACGGCGGCCCGGGGGAAGGAAGTGACGGAACGGGAGGCATTAAAGTTCAAAGGACTTAATGATAATTGGAGAGACTTAAAAAAGAACTCGTTCGTGTAACATCTGAAAAGATTTGATTTAACCCCAGTGGACTTTACTAACTTTACTAACAGAATTGATTTGGACTTTGTAAAGCTGAAAAGAAGATCTTTCAACCGTGATGGATGCCGACAACTGGAAGAAATAAAACTAACCTTTACTAACAGAAAAAAACTCACTCCGCTCTTTTTTCTCTTCCCATCTGTCTACCTTACCCTTTTCTTATAAAAAATAAAATTCTCTCCTTTTTAGGAGAGTTATTTAAAAAAAAAAAGAAATGAACTGTTTTGTTTGTGATACCTGAATACAAGCTTACTCTCAAAGCTGCATGTCTGTTTTCTCAGTCAGCTTCCAGAACAATGGGCATGCATCAACTGAAAGGCAGCCTGCTAATGTTGCTTCCTGGTTTCCTGATACCTGTTTTGTCCAGTCAGTTAGGGATCAGGGATGGCACCGTGCTGTGTGGGTAACTGTCATGACTCTGGGATTCCCCTACACCTATCGGCTATAGGACATACTATCTCAGGGAATAGGCGTATGTCATTATTCCCTTTGTCAGAATAATGTCAATGTCCATTTATTGGCAGAGACATGGAGATCAGCATTTCATAGATCACAGCAAGGGGCATTGAGTGACAGAAGCAGTGGACGTGACTTAATTTGACAAGGCGTACTTCAGTCTCTCTTGGGGGAACAGTCAAGTACTGCAACAAGCCGTTAGGGAATCATTCTTTTAATAACATCATGAATACATCCAAAGCAAGCCACTCCACCCACGGTCAAAACCAAGGAGCGTTTTGCATTGAAATTATTGATTCGCTGTCAAGGAATAAGGTACAGAGTTATGGCTTATGTGACAATTAAAGTTCATAGCTGTAGTTTTTACAGACAAGTCACATGAGGTATACCAAAGCTGTTGTACGGTATGAATCACCAATTATATCCTTCAAAGCAACTGCTGTATACTCTATGCACCATTTATTAAGTGATATATGTTGTACTTTCTGTTGATTCTCAGCAGGGAACTCAGGCCCGTAGAGCTTGCAAAATAAAATAGAACCTAAATAAAATGGGGGGAGGGGGAGATTAGCTACCTATAGCCTTTAAAAATAACTGGAATTTCCAAAACAATTCCACTGGAATCCTTACAAGAGTTACTCCCTTCTAAATCCATGGAAGTCAACAGATTTAGATGGGTGCAACTGTGTTCAGGATTGCACTATTAGCAGCAGTGATAAGGCTGAACTGTCATGCATGGTCTGCAGTCACTGCTATCAATACAATTCCCTTTCTACCAATTATAATTCTTAGCCTGCAGTCATATCACATGGGGCTCTGATGTAGACAGATTTAATAAGAGTAAAGCATTAACTACAAGCTTGGTTTTGTGTTGGTTCAAGAGACCACCAGCAAAGGCATATTGTAAGGAATATGTATTTAAAAAATGTTGCCGAAAAGGGAGATTTGAAATCTGTTTGTTAATGTAGGCCTTAAGCATGTTCCTAATGGCATGTGATCATTTTAAATTGAAATGACCTTGCCAAAATAAAAGTATGAATCAGAGCTGTGCATATGTTATCACAGTGAGGCTGATGAGAGTTCACAAACAATGGGCTTGAATATGAATTTTCACTGTAACACTCATTTTTATTATGAATTGGACAACTGTATCCTGCAACTCTGGGTATATTTTGAACTGATGTCTCACTGTTACACCTGTGCCGTCACTTTCGTATGATAGATAGCTGCTATAGGCATGTGCTCAGAATTTGATTAACCCCTTCCTTCCAGACTTAATGAGAAGTTGTCCCGTTCCTCCTAATAGTTGAAATCGACATAAGGCTTTGGTACGGAAATGTAGTACAGAGACCGAGTTCACTCTGTAGTCCAGCAATGTAATTGTTTTTATGGAAGAATTGTGCATAAATGTAAGCACACACACACATTTAGGCAATGAGCTGCTGTCTCAGTGTCCCAGCCTAACATTTGCAAATGGCACTCTGTGTTTGACATAGGTCAAACCATTAAGAGCCACTTTATAATTTTCAGGGAGCATTCCCCTCATAACAGGTATATATTTTCATCATTATTTGTGCATCACTAAATGACATTATACATTTTTCATGTGTTATACCTTATACATTATACATAAAATTGTATATAAAATATACAAGGTATGTACACTATACTGGTCTATGAAGCCAACAGCAAATGTAGAAAATGAAGCTATTGACAAATATATGAAAAAATGGAATGAGGAACATTTGTTCATGTCTAAATAAAGCCCAGTGATTTCCCCTGCAACATATATAATAAAGGAAGACATCTTTCTACAGCTGAGAATCCAGTCATCCTTACTTGTTGTATGACTCGATTTTCTGGTATTAACCAGTTGGGAAAGTATTTATGTCTTGCTTGTTGGATTAAATTTTAACTATTATCTTTGAACCAGAAAGGTTTCCAAAATATTATATGCCTTCCCAAAGGAATATTTTAGATTGCTGTTATTCTGAGATAGCACAGCGCTCATATACTACCACTTTGCTCAGTGGACTTTGAAGATTTACTCCAGCCTGAGGGGCCTTCCTCCAAGCAGAAGAACCATTTCTTTTGGAGGACAGTTCCCTAGGCTGGAGGGAAGACTTCAGATTTTGCTGAGAGGAGAGGTAGGATACAAGCCACTACAGCCTTCATTCTCTAAGTGCTTTTATTTATTGTTATAGTTTATTTTAAGACACCGGTATGCCTCCCTTTATGTCCAGTAAAGGGGTTGTACCTTAGTGGGATAGCACTGCATGTGGGGGAAAAAAACCCTGCAAGAGTAATTAGGAGGACTGGTATTTCTTCATTTGGAGCTGTGATTTTTAAAAATGTTTAAAGTCACGCTATGCATCTGTCCCATCCAATGGCATCTCTGCCAAAGTGAAAGTCTTTGGTCCATTGCCATGAATGGTTATGATATTGTACCTCCTTGTGTGTGTGTGGCTTTTACCAGCACTGGCAAGGATCAAATGTGGTGGGTCTCCCTCCACATGATCTCCCATTCACATTTGCCCGTGCAAGTATTTGAGGGTGGTGGGATGGGAAATCATGGGTACATGTAGTTCAGTAGAGTGGGATTGGTCTTTCCTCCTCCTTTGAAACTGGAAACACACTGTTTCTCTCCCCCCCATCAGTAAGAATGGACTGTTGTGATGGTTACTGTTGAAGTGGCAAAGCCAAGAAATATAATATGTTTGTCCTGCAGGAAAGAACTACACCTTTGGACAAATGTGTGTTTGTTTTCTCTAGCATCCCATATTTTATCAAGCCTCCTCTGTACATTAGTTTCCTTAGGATTTTGGTCCGCCTTTTCTCCCCACTGGGGACCAAAGTAGCTTACAAAGAAAGTGAGAAATATAATTTAGACAGAGAGAGAGTGAGAGAGTGAGAGAGCCTTGTCCTTCAGCTCAAACTTCTGGCTATATCCAAACTAAACACCTGCAAAACAGAGGAGGAACAGAAGCTCAGCCCAGATCCAGAAGGAAGTACTTCATCACCCAAAGAGTGATTAACACATGGAATTCACTGCCACAGGAGGTGGTGGCGGCTACAAGCATGGACAGCTTCAAGAGGGAATTGGATAAATATATGGAGCAGAGGACCATCAGTGGCTATTAGCCACAAGGTATAGGTGGGAACTCTCGGCCTGGGGCAAATGATGCTCTGTATTCTTGGTGCTTGGGGGGGGGGGCTTGTAGTGTCCTGGCCCCACTGCTGGACCTCCTGATGGCACCTGATATTTTTGGCCACTGTTTGACAGAGTGTTGGACTGGAGGGGCCATTGGCCTGATCCAACAATGGCTTATTTTATGTTCATATGTTCTTATCCCATCCAGCTGGCACAAAGATGTTCCCAAATCCCAACCTTTGTCCCTTGTCTAGAGCTAAAATAAATTGTGCACGCTTTTGAAATCCAGTCCATTTTGCAGTTCATATTGTGGTGTTCAAATCTGACTTCATAATCAGTTGTTCACATTTCAGACTCCAAATTTAACAGCACTGTTTGAAAAATGACTGGATTTTTCACCAAATGTTTTGCAGGGCTTCCCCCTTACCCAGTTCAATGATGAATACATTTTATCATACATATCCACCAGTCTGTGTCGGTGCTAGCACTAAGAATGACTAGGATCAACACCTTTGCTCTTCAAAACTTGCTGCTTTCGTTTGGCCCCTAAAATGGTTTTCGATTTGCCTGTCCCCTTCTTCCTCTCAAGCCACACCTCTCCTCGTGTTCATTTGAATGAAAGCCAGTGGCCTCTGGTGGTTTCTCCAGCAGGCATGTTCATCAATTTTCCCTTCCCGCTGCATGCAGCTATTGCTTCCACTGTCAAATACTATCAAGGGCTGCACATTAGATAGTATTCTGACTGACCGCTGCGGCATGTCAGATACTGACTGCTACTGCAAATGCCAAGGCTGGATAATCAATTATTTGCATAGTCATGAAATATTCTGAGAGAATTCGTTCTCAAAATATGCTGGAAGAATTCTTCTTCTTCTTCTTTTTTTTAACAGGGGCTTTTGTTTGAGCTCTCTTCTCCCTGTTTCTTACACCATGCTCCTACCTGGTCACCATTTGCCTTCTCACTGATTCTTTCCGATGCTTTAAGCTAATGGTTTTAGGGTTGCTCAGGCAGGAAAGGCCCATCAATTAATCCCAAAGAGCTGCCTCCCTGTTTATTACTAAGAATAATCATTAACTTTCACAGTAGGAGAACCACATATGATAGGCCAGGCCCCAGAGAGCATCCGTCAGTACCCTACTTTCAACTCACATATATTCGACAATTTCTGTGGATTAAAAATGCTTTTATTTATTGGAAAAAAATCAGAATCGTGCCTTACTGCATTCAGTACTGGTCATGCCCTGTCTGTTTTGATAATTTTGCTCTTGGTTGGTCACCCTTCTTAGCCAAAAATGCAACTGGATTTATTTTTTGCCGTCCTTATGGAAATGAAGGATTAAGACATGTTGGCTTGAGGTAGGCCCCTGTGTTCTGAGCAGATGGAGTCATGCAATTATGAACAGACTCAGCACTGAATCTCAAACATTCTGTGGAATCTCGACATTCCTGTGCATGTTGGTTAGGAGGTCTCCCCACACAGATGCATTTCACCACTTTATGTGAAATCTGCTCTTGTTATTTCATTAAAATGGCCTCTTTATCACCTCTGCTTGACTCTGCTTTTACTGCTTGACTAGCAGTAAAAGTTTTCCTATCAGAATGCATCAGCAAACTGGATGTTTTCAAGGATACTGGAGACTGCAGGGGATTCAAAACAAAAACAGTCTTGTTTTTTGCCTCCTTCCCTTTCTGCGACATAATCAACAAAAACAATTGAAAAGCTTAACAATTCTGCTGGATTTCATTGTTAATAGAAAGCAGTTACCTCATACCTGGTATATAAAACTGATAGCTTTTAAAGGCAGGCTAGGCTGTTGGTTTCCTGAACAATAGAGTCAATTCAGTGTAAGAAAAGAATACCAGAGAGCTGTAGTACAAATTGTGGCTGGTGGGTTGAAATCAATATGCCAAATCTAGCATCACCGTGCGGATATTCAGTAGTATGAATAAGCTGAAAGGTATGCTTTTGAGTAAATAACCATGAGGTCAATGAAGAAACAAACAGGTACAGTCATAGTGCAATCCTAAGCAGAGTTTCATGCTTCTAAGCAGTTTGTAGTCAATAGACTTAGAGAGGTCTAACTCTGTTTAGGATTGCACTGTCAGGTACAGAGTCTCAGCAGAAATGAGGGCACCACCCTAAGCTCTTCTCTTCCATTTTCAAAAATTAGGACGTAAGAGGAGTCTTGCCGATTCTGTCTCGTCCAACATTTTGTCTTCTAACGGCAAGCCTTGTGCTTTCAGGAAGCCTACAAGTCAATAGCTGTCCTTTGTTCTTTCACCCTCAGCAAATGGGATCCAGAGTTATACTGCCTCTGGATCTGGAGGAGGTTCCTGGAGGTTCCCTTAGCTATTGTGGTGAATAGCCATTGATAGACCACAAAATCTCAGCCTGCAACCATCACCACACTTTGGGGCAAATCAGAATCCTGTCAAAAGAAAGACCGTCTGTGCCTGATTTCTAAGGAGGACAGGGACGGGGCTCATTCATACCTGTATGGGAGTCCTACCATCTTCCCTGTGCTTTAATTTTAAATGTAGGGGGTGAAGGAGATGTGCCATATTACATATTACTACATATCTGTTTCCTTATTGATGTGGCCAGAAATGGGAAGGAGATCATACTGGTATGATCAATCAGCCTACTTAGAAGGGTGAAACTGAACCCAGGACCACACTGTGGGTGTACCTGCTCACTTTCTTCACTGACTTCATGAGTCAGTCAATAACATTCTATTCAACCTATTCATAGTAATGAATATCCATGGCGTGGGATGAGGCCAGTAGGTTGAATGGACTCACAAGCCCTGCTCCCTTGAGTCCCAGGAGGCTGGAAACCCCTGCAGCCATCCCATGTCGTTGTTCGGTGTCACTGCCCTTTTCCCATTCTTGGAGAGGGGGAGTACCAAAATCGCTGCCAGCGGCATATCTTTGAGTATTTCCTACTGGATGGACTTGCACATCCATTAGCATCTGTAATCACTAAAGTGCTCCAGGCTTGGGGCTTAATGGCTCATTCCCCACCCCCTCCTTTCTGCCAGCTACAAGTTTGCAATGAGCAGAGAAGTGCTGGGTGAATTCTAGGGTTGAGGACATTTCTGTGCTCTGCTGTTTAACGGAAATGGAGGGGGGAGGGATGCAATACAAGGCCACTGAGCAGAGATACACTTTAAGTAGTTCTTTGGATTTTTTTTTCTTTTTTAAATTTAACCTTGAATGCTAATAGAAACATTAATGCATTTTATACTATTGAATGCAATAAGGTGATATGGTGCAAAGAAGGGTAGAAGCACTTATTTCATTAAAACTTTTGTACCTAGCTGCTTTGACCACCTGAGTCCAGCTTATAACATTAAAACATATAATTTAAAAGAAAGATCTGAAACATTATAAAAAATAGACTAGCTAGAGATGGATGAGCAGATGTTCCTTGTTTTGGTTTCTTTTATAGCTGTTTACATAACTTGTATCCACTGTTTTGGATCTGTGCTTCATTACTATTGGTTTTGTAGATTTGTTTATATGGTATATGACAGTTGTATGGTTTTTCTGTGCTTTTTGTATAGTATTGATGCATATATGTGCATCATTGATGTCTATAGTAGACATATAATTATACTGCTGATTTGTTGATGCACAAATGGTATTGAACGATGCATACACATTGCAGGAAAAGTTCTCTGGTTACCATCCTAAGAACATTTGTCTGGGAATAAGCACCACTAAATACAATTACTTCTCAGTAAACATGTATAGAATTGTACTGTGTATGAAGAAACAGGAACTGGCACCAAAATAAAATAACTGTGGGGAGAACTGGATAAAGAATTGAAGGGAGAACTAAAATGGGGACATGGATTTTTCCAGGTCAAATAATCAGGGATGCAAAATTGGAAATGATCCCTAAAACCAGCTAAGTTAGCAAATACCACAATCCACACAGCAGCACCACAATACTCTATTTTGTTCAGCCACAATCCTGTTTCACTAACCTCTTGAACCCAACAAAAGTACTGTCAAGGTGTATTTGTGTGGAAGGGATGCCCAAAGCCAACAAGTGGACTCCTTCAAGGCCTCATTGGAGAGAAGCTACTCCTTCTAAAGTTAGATGGGGTTGTGCTGGTCCTTTTGGGGAACTCCTCGTTTACATAAATTTTAAACTTAATAGCATTATGGTCACTGTTCCCAACTGGCGCTATCACGTTTATATCTCTCACCAGGTCCTGAGCATTACTTACTTACCAAGTCCAGGATCGCGTTCCCCCCGGTAGGTTCAGTGACCATCTGCTCCATGGCACAGTCATTGAGAGTATCTAGAAACCCAATCTCTTTCTCCTGACTTGAACACATATTGACCCATTATTATGACATAATTATTTTGTCGAGCTGCTTTCCTTAATTCTTTTGCTGTTTTTAAATTATCCTCTAACCTTTGATCTGGTGGGCGATAACGGATTTAGCTTCCTTTTGGGCATGCTATTTCCGCCCATAATGTTTCTGTAAGGGAATCAGTTTCTCTCACATTCTCAATATTACTGGACTGTATGCCCTCTCTGGCATACAGAGCCACTCCGCCTCTGACCCTTCCCTCCCTATCCTTCCAATACAATTATATCCAAGAATCACCGCATCCCTCTGATTATCCTCATCCCACTGTTTCTGAAATGCCCACAATGTCTACGTTTTCTTCTGATACTAAGCATTCCAGCTCCCCCATTTTACCTCAGACACTTCTAGCATTTACATATAAAGGTAAAAGTAAAGGTTCCCTTGCTCGAAAGCCAGTCGAATCCAACTCTAGGGTTGCGGTGCTCATCTCCGTTTCAAAGCCGAAGAGCCAGCGCTGTTTCTGTGGTCATGTGGCCAGCATGACTAAACACCAAGGCGCACAGAACGCTGTTACCTTCCCACCGAAGTGGTACCTATTTATCTACTTGCAATTTCTTGCTTTTGAACTGCTAGGTTGGCAGGAGCTGGAACTAGAGACGGGAGCTCACGCCGTCATGCGACCACTTGGGTCTCGAACTGCTGAACTACTGACCTTCCACAGCCTGCAGTTCAGCATCTTAACCACTTGAGTATTTGCATATAAACATCTATAATTTCCCAGGCATGTTAGGCCTGCAACCTTCCTCCTGTGGCATCTAGAGCTTGTCAGGCAGCTCCACGTGGAGGAGTGGGGATTGGAGAATCAAACCCAGTTTTCCAGATTAGAGTCCGCTGCTCTTAATCGGTATACCACATTGGCTGGTGGTTTACAGCACCCAGCTCCTGCTCCTTCTGTTAACTCCCATTCCATACTGCTGCCCAGAGCAGGCAGTCCAATGTCCTCATCATCCAGCCCTTTTGAAGAGCATGAAGTGCTTTGCGCAGGCCTCTTGTAAGAGTCTCTTTCCTCACAAGAGGTTGGACTCTTCTTCCCATGTAGACTTAGCTGCCCCACCTCCCCCACAGCCTTCACTCAATTAAGGAGGCCGTACCACTTTCAAAGCCTCCACTGTTACAGTGGTTCCCCACCCCCCATCCAAAGCACCTCCCAATCTCATTCCTGGACAGCTCCATGGTTTCTGAATACCAACACTGGAAGCCTTGGCCATTGGCCACTGAAAACACCCTGTTTTCCGCATTGTTATCCATTGCATTTTAGGCACGAAGGAAGGTCTCACTGTCTATAGACATATCCATATACATAGCCTAGCACAGGCACAAGCATTTGTAACATCTATGGAAAATTGATTGCTGACTCCATCTTATATCAAGAGCTGCTGGTTTCCCTTTTTTAAAAGTATGTTGAGGATTTGATGTAGTGGTTAAGAGCAATGGACTCTAATCTGGAGAACTGGGTTTGATTCCCCACGCCTCCATATGCAGTCAGCTGGGTGACCTTGGGTCAGTCACAGTTCTCTCAGAGCTATTCTCTCAAGAGCAGTTCTCTCAGAGCACTCTAAGCCCCACCTACCTCACAGGGTGTCTGTTGTGGGGAGGGGAAGGGAAAGGAGATTGGAGATTGCAAGCCACTCTGAAGCTTCAAGTGAAGGGCAGGAGACAAATCCAACTCCTCCTCCTCTGAAAGTAATGGGGGTAATTTTGGTTGTTGTGTAAGCTCAACTATTCTAACTGTTGATTTTGGGAGGCGTGTTTCTTCACCGACTTCCAGCCTGCTCAATGTCTTCATAGTATAGTTTCATAGCACTCCTAGTCCCTTGTGTTTTCTACAGCTTGGAGATCTGGTCTCTTTTGTTTTCCTGTTACTCTTTTATTTTAGAATATAGTCTCAATGAAAATGTCTAGGCAGTGTGTAACTGCAATAAAGAAGGTCAACGCTATGCTGGGGATTATTAGGAAGGGAACTGAAAACAAATCAGTCAGTATCATAATGCCCCTATATAAATCATTCGTGCGACCTCATTTGGAATACTGTGTACAGTTCTGGTCGCCACATCTCAAAAAGGATATTATAGCATTGGAAAAAGTGCAGAGAAGGGCAACTAGAATGATAAAAGGGATGGAACATCTTCCCTATGAAGAAAGGTTAAAATGCTTGGGGCTCTTTAGCTTGGAGAAATGACGGCTGAGGGGTGAAATGATCGAGGTTTATAAGATTATGCATGGGATTGAGCAGGTTGAGAAAGAAGTACTTTTCTCCCTTTCTCACAATACAAGAACTTGTGGGCGCTCCATGAAATTGCTGAACAGTTGGGTTAGAACAGATAAAAGGAAGTCCTTCTTCACCCAAAGAGTGATTAACATATGGAATTCACTGCCACAGGAGGTGGTGGCAGCAGCTACAAGCATGGACAGCTTCAAGAGGGAATTAGATAAACATATGGAACAGAAGTCCATCAGTGGCTATTAGCCACAAGGTATAGATTGGAACTCTCAGTCTGGGGCAGATGATGCACTCTATTCTTGGTGCTGGAGGGGGCAGCAGTGGGAGGGCTTCTAGTGTCCTGGCCCCACTACTGGACCTCCTGATGGCACATGGTATATTTTGGGCGCTGTGTGACAGAGTGTTGGACTGGATAGGCCATTGGCCTGATTCAACATTGGTTTCTCTTATGTTCTTATGTTCTTATCCACATAGTTCTACTTTGAAAACCAAACTTCTGCACACAAGGAGGGGGGGAAGAGCAGTTGTCTGTTAGTCATCCTTTAGTTTCTAGATGAGTAATGCAGCATTGTACATGTCACCAGAATGTGCTATATTCTCAATGTATGTTTCTATTTTTGAAAATAGATGGTTGAATTTTAGAATGCCGGACTAGATAAAAAAAAAAGCCCTGCCTTCTACTCTTTTGCAGATTTTATTATGCTTGTTCACAACCATTGTTCCCCTGATACGTTGGTGGTATAGTGTGGGGAGAGAGAGAATTTGTCCTTTTGCCACAGATATCAGCTCAATACTCCCTGACCATTTAGAAATGCATATCCAAATGCACCAGAGTTACAGTGTGGTGGCCAGAGCATGGGCTTGCATTGGGGAGATCTGGGTATAAATCCCCATTCAGCTATGAGACTCAATGGATGACTCTGGTCACTCATTCTTAACTTGGCCTACTTCACAGGATTGTTGTAAGGGTAGGTAAACTGCTTCTTGCAGGAAGAGCAGGCTAAAAGATGTAGTAGATATGAATTCCATTGAAAGTAGAGCAGGGCAGAGGAATGACATCTGAGAATGCACATACTGCCACTGCCCTATATTGCTTTCAAAGGGATACACATCCACAATTTGAGGGAGTGTAGGGCCAATGGTTTCAGCAACAGGGTTGTGTGCTTCTCCATGCCAACCATCCTTGCATACAGTCTCACCTCTTCACAAATCAGTGGGGAAAATCTGCCAAACAAAAAGCTTGTTTTAGCTCATCACTATCAGAATAGCTGCCCATGTTACGCAGCCCCGGCTGAAGAACATAAACGTGCTCTTATGCGTGAATCA
Source organism: Gekko gecko (assembly GCA_029375565.1). Taxonomy (NCBI): domain Eukaryota; kingdom Metazoa; phylum Chordata; class Lepidosauria; order Squamata; family Gekkonidae; genus Gekko; species Gekko gecko. The sequence continues at coordinate 40,460,482 of JAPDNY010000007.1, read as the reverse complement.
ATTTTCTTCTCTCTCAGTAACCTCAATGTATTTTCAACAAGCAGTATTATGGTTCAAATTCAGGCACCAGGAAAAGATTTTAAAAAGTTCTTTATGGAGAAGTAGACAAAAGAAACTGTTGTTCTGCTTTCTTTTTGAGGAACAGCCTATTCTAGTTATACCCTAGTGACCTAGTTCCATGGTCCTGATTTATGGTAATGCTACACAGAAATAACCAATGAGAAGAATGAGGGGGATAATGGAAGCAGCTCACCTTTCCTCCCCGGCATTCTTCTGCATTCAGCTTTCATTGTTTTCTGCCAACCAGCCATGTAATCTGCCACTCTGCATTCTTTCCAGCTGTGTTCTCCTATGACTATGGGAAGCTTCTGATGTTCTGATTTCTGACATCCAGGCTCTGAGAAAGAGTTAGTTCAGAGGAGTAGTGTCCCCCCATCTCCAAATGCACAATGTGCAAAAGAAGGGTCTGAAAAGGGCCCGTCTGCCCTGTAGAACGGTTCAGAGGGTAAGAGCTGGCTCTTTAACAGAGCAGCATTATTGACAGCACTTAGGCAGACAGAGTGGGTAGTCTGAGGCTGTGCAGTGCGCATCACAGATATGTTCAGCTCATGTGTTGTGCCCTTCTGCTGAGAAGAAAAATCACCACCATGACACTTCAGCTAAATAGGGCTTTCCAGCTGGCTTTTACCGAAGTCTTTTGCAGTGACGGGCATTAACTGACAAATACTAGCTTTGTTGATTCTAAAGAGCAGTTTATCCATTTGGCACAATCAAGGGGTAAGAGTGGTCAAGAGTAGCGGGCTCTAAACTGGAGAACAGTGTTTGATTCCCCACTCCTCCACATGAAGCCCTGCTGGGTGACCTTGGGCCAGTCACAGTTCTCTCAGAACTCTCTCAGCCCCACCAACCTCACAAGGTGCCTGTTGTGGGGAGAGGAAGGGAACATGATTGTAAGTCACTATGAGACTCCTTAGGGTGGAGGAAAGTGGGGTGGGAAAATGGTCCAGCTTCAGTCTGTAGGTGGGAGTTGCATGTTTCAGTTATTCCTTTCAGAATAAAGCCCCTCCTTGTATGCAGACAAATAACATTTCAGGGAAAAGGAAAATAGCACATCAGGGAGGAGAGAGGCAGTCCGGGTCTGATTAGATGACATGTTAAATGTGAATTGGGGCTTCTTCCAAGCCAATTTACCCTTAATGTATTGTCTCCTGGTGCCCATTGAGCTTTTCAGAGAGTGGGTTGGGCCACTGAAAGGCAGGGGTTACTATTGGCTTCCCTCGTTCAAATGAAAAAGTTTTCCATGGCTGTGATAGCAGCTGCTGCAACTAGAGGGTCAGAAGAACTGGTTTCCTTAGTGTGTGGTTTCATTCCACCCTCGGGATTTCCTTTGTTTCTCTCTAATCCCAATTTCTTTTTAATCCTCCACCTTCCAGCTTTCCGTCCTTTCTTTCCATATCCCTTCTGGGATTCTTTTGCAAAGCAAGGAGGGAGGTATTGCATTTGGCTTCACCCCCTGCAGTAGCTATTCTGAAATGGGCTGGTTGGGTTCTAATCAGACCTTCTAACAAGACCCTCAGACTAGGATGTGGGAGACCTAAACTCGAATCCCCATTCTGCCATGAAACTTGTTGGTTGACCTTGGGCCAGCCTAACTTCCTCACAAGGTTGTTGTGAAAATAATGTGGATGAGGGAGGGAAGAACCAGAGGAGAGGAGAGGAAAGGAGAGGAGGGATAAAAATATACTAAATGTGTATATAAGGGTAGGCTGAACACTAGTTTTTTTAAAAAATACAGGATAGTTTCCTTATGGGGATGCACTCTAAAATACAACATACCTGTACATGGTACATTCCAGGAAAAAAATATTAACCCTTAACTCTGCTGAATTCACCCATGTGCCTAAAGACTGAATCACAAAACCATTTTTTTCCTGAGGAGTTTCTCTATCAACCCATATGAAGCATGCACCAGTTTGGGATCAGTGACTCTCTTTAGTTTTACTGCCAGGCCTGGGAAGATACCCTCCGTGCCCGTTCTCCCAGAGCAGGTACATCATTCAGTTGCTGCCTGCTGGCTCTCCTTCAGGGCAACTCCACAAAACTGTCCAGCAATGCTCCCTCTAAGCTGTGGAGTCTTGTGAGCAAAAATCGTACTTTGAGAGCTACTGGCATTAAAGTTGTGGGTGAGTGATTTGGCTGCTGCATAAATTAGTTTGCTCTGCAGCCATCCTTCCCGAGTGAAGACAAAAATCTGTAAGCTGGAGGCTAAAAAACTGTGAGCTAGCTCACACTAACTCAGCTGAGAGGGAACACTGCCATCCAGCAGGAGAGTAAAGGAGCCGTTCTATTTCTTGCTCCTTTCGCTTCTCACCAGACGCAGACAGCAATGAGGAAAGGCATCGGGGCTGGAGGGCTCCAGGGGCTGGCAATGGGCCTTGTTCTGTATATATTTCAGACTCTCAAATTGTCATTCAGACCTTTTTTTAAAAATCCCAGTTTTGTGAAGGGAAAAGAGGGAGATCATTATTTGGAATAAATTAGTCAGGCTGAATATGAACATGTTTTGATTGCCAAGGATTAGTTCTCTTTAATTAACAAGGGCCACTGTTGATTCTTAGCATGCCAATGAGACTCCTTCAAAATCTACTCTTTGAAAGATTAAGAGAGCTAATATGCACTGGTAGCCCTATTGAGCGAGATTCTGTAAGAGATGCTTTAAAAAAAATGTCTAATGCTCGGGCTGACTACACATTCTGTGATGCTCTTTATAATGATAGCCAAGAGCCAAATAATTGGTCTGATTCACAGAAAATGAAGGGAAAGACATGACTACCAACAAGCTGAACAGATGATGTGAGTGGCGCTGGCCTTCCTCCGGCACGTGCCTTCATAGACTGCCCTTTTCTTCCAAGCATTCCTGGGGAGCTGAGACTGCTTGTGCCATGGATCTTATGCAAACAGGCTCTAAGAGAGGCTTACAGGTCTCTTGCCTCAGAGGAAGGTTCCTAGGGCAGCCAGGGAGAAGGGTATGGAGTCTGATGCCACATGTTCCAGCTGGATCAAGCTCCAATTCACCATGACGTCATACAGGCATCTCAGGGAACTGGAGTGTATTTACTTGACCCGAACCAGGATTCTGTATTTTCTTTGAAGCCTGGTAAACAAACTTAAGTTTGTGGAGGTGCCTTCACTCAGACGTCATGATGCATTTGGGATTTGACAAAATGGAGAGTTTTGCAGCCACCTTTCCTCGCAAAGGGAGGAGGGAGCTGGCAGGAGTGAGGGGTGCACATGAACGCCACATCAATCTGTGTTTGTGCCTGATTGGAGTTTAATTGCAGCTTGTCATGACATCTGAATGCAGCCTGAGAGAGTCCTTCGAGTGAACGTGCTGTCTTATTTCAACTCTTTCACCTGGGATGGGAAAAAAAACCCAAACCCTCTAGTGCTAAATTTGCAAATAAGCCTGGAAGTAATTGGTCATGATTTTCTGCAAGCTGCAGGAGATGGGCTTTTTAAGCATATAATTAATTTTGGGTCCATTATTTGGAAAGACACTTTTAAAGGAGGGGGCATTTGAACATTTGTGTTAATAAGGTACAATTTTTATTCCTTTATTCTGACCCCCCTTTGTTTTTTGTTTTTTTGTAAAAACCTCTCCTAAAAAGGAGAGGATTTTATTGCTTTTTTGATAAGAAAAGGGTAGGTTATATAGATGGACTAAGAAAAAGATTGGAGTGAATTTTCTGTTAGAGTATTAGTTTTAGTTAGTACAAATACAGTTTTTGGCATCCACCGTGGTTGGAAGATCTTCTTTTCATTTACCGAAAGTCCAAAATAACTCTGTTAGTTAAATTAGTAAAGTCCTTTGGGGTTAGTTGTTGATCAGCTCCCTTCTGACGCCTCACGAACAATTGCTATATCTTGGGATGTCTTCTTTTTAAGTCTCTCAGATTGTATGATGGGCCCTCTTTTGCCTTCTCATCTCCCGCTCCAGCACCTCCCTCCTCTGGGCCGCTGTCCTCTTCGCTGCTTAACTCTGTCCAATTGGTGAGTTCTGCATCTTCCTCTGAGCTGGCATGTCTCTTCAGAAATTCTTGAGCTTTGAAGACGGAGTCAATCTTCTCTCTTTTATCCTTGAATTTGAACGTCAGTCCTTCGGTAAAGCACCATCTGTAAATGGTTTGATGTCTTTGTAAAAACGTGGTCAATCCTTTGTATGCTTTCCTTTTCATACGAATTTCATATGGAACATCTTTTAAAGTTCTGATAGTCTGCTCTCCAATCTTCAAGGGCACCGCTGAAACTGCACGCAAAATTTGATCTCTAGTACACTGCTTGATAAACTTGACAACCACTTCTGTTGGCAGATTATTTTTCTTTGTAAAGCTGGAATAGGCTCTATAGGCCATATCCATCTCATCCTTTAATTCTTGCGCTTCTCTGCCAGTTAGGGGTGCCAAGGCATTCACCAGTATAGCTCTGAGATCTTCTTTCTCTTCTTCCTTTATGCCCTGAAAGCGGAGAGTCAGGTTTGATTTCTCCATCTGAAGTATTAAAATTCTTTTTTCTTGCGTATCTTGATGTTTTTCTAATTTGTTGACCCTTTTCTTAATTTTCTTGGTGTCTTCCGTTGAGACCAGACACTTCTGTGCGATCTCCTCCATCTTCTTTGCTGTTTCTGTTAGTTGTTTTTGTTGAGTGTTGAGAACACTTTCCATGTTGCAAAGGGTTTCGCTGATTTTCTGCATTTGATCCAGCAGAGGGCGCAGTGGCTCGCTTTTCTGTTGATTGACAGCTAGCTCTAGGGGGAGGCTGCCAGGACTGGAAGTCCCTCCCCCCTTCTTTACCGGCTTCTCAGGGACCCTTTTCTGCCCCAACATTTTTTTTGTTTGTTTACTTTAACAAAGTTCGTGCCGCGTCACCCAGGAGACAAGCTAGCTTCTTAATCTTCAGTAAAACCCCAAAGGTACTTTCACCAAGCTGCCTTTTTGCTTCACCCCCCTTCACTCTTCCTTTTACAGTCCTGTTTTTCAAAGGGGGTGGGGATTCCTCCCTCCTCCCATGCGCTTATATGTTTATGGGGAGGAGCACATTTATGCCGCTTCAAAAATAGATCTCCAACTCACGATTCGCTGCCGATTCTTCTTTTTATTTTAATTCATTCCGCTGCTTCTCCACTCCTGGAAGTCGGTGGCGTTGCTACTTCCCATACGGGCACAACGCAGCGGGGCCGACTGGGGCGGGGAGAAAGCCTCAATTTCCCAGCTGTTTGCTGGCAAAGAGGCTTCTCCCCAAGCGCCCCCAGTTCGGAGCCTTTGCCTAAGGCTCACTAGGGTCTTTCGCATATGCGAAGACCCCTCCAACCGCGTGTGGGCTAACCACCTCCGAGAGCGTCCCGAGAGGTGGGCGCCATTCGCTCCACCGAAACCGAAAGTCCCTGACCCCCCTTTGTTTTAGAGATCTTTGAGAAATGTGTGATTCTTCTTCTTCTTCTTCTGCTTCTTCTTCTGCTTCTGCTGCTGCTGCTGCTGCTGGTGCTTTGATGCTGCACGCAAAAAAAACTTCTAAGAAACCTAGACCATCTGCACTTCTGCCCATTCTGAACCCTTTTTGCTTCACACTCCACAGAGCACTTGACTCAAAATGATGTCAGTTACTGTGTCTCCAATGATCTAAGGATTATCTTATATTTCCCCCTCTCACGCCCAACAAATTAGATTTTATAAGTAGTTCTCAGCAAGTGTTAATTCCACTAGTTAATGACTCCTAAAACTTCAGGAACTCATGTACTAATGCTTACAAATTAAACTGCAAATAGTTACCAAAACTGTCTTCAGAGAGCCAATTTGGTGTAGTGGTTAGGAGCGCAGACTCTAATCTGGGACCCTTCTACTGAGAAGAAAAATCTTGGTAAATTATAAAGTCATTGGTTTTTCTCTCATACTTATCATAAAATGCATAAAATCAGTGACATTATTGGTGAAGTCATTGGCCTAATCCTCCTCCTCCTTCTCCCCCCATATAATCTTTCCCCTATATAATCTTCTATATAATCTTCTTTCACCTATATAATCTTTTAAAGTAACACAGGATATCTCTCAGTGGAATTCTGGCAGTTCTGTCACAACCACACAATTTTAAACAGAGTTACAGAGCTGTTAGTGTTTTCTGTGATTTCATTTTTTGAGGATTGAGGAATGCCATTTGATCCTGCTTAGAGTCTATTTTGGTTTCATATATGGAGCTAGAAAGGTATCCCCACTCTGATCAAAACCAATTATACTATTGTGGGGTAAGAGAAATAGACTTTTAGGTGCTTTTACTAGAAATTGTTTACCTAAAAAAGGGAAGAACCAAGGTTCATTCTTAGAATTAATCAGGGCTCATTTCCTGCAGGAGCGCACAGGAGCGAAGCTCCAGCAGTAAGGAGCCCAGGGAGTGGGCACATGCAGCAAGCCCCGCCCCCTGCTCCCAGCAGCCCTCCCTCACCTTTCCCAACCTGCTGTCTGACCCAGCAGAGCACTGTTGTGAGCTGGCCCTTGAGCTGCTCCGCCACTGCCTGGGCTGTGGCACCCAGCCGCCCAGGCTCTTCCCGTCCTCATGCTGGCTCTGGCATGATGCCTCTGCAAGGCAGGCCCTGGCGACTCCTGTAAGGCCTGCGAGGAGCTCCGCCCTGGCCTCCTGTGCCTACTCGGCCTCCTCCTGTGCCTCTGCCCCACCACTGACCTGGCCCCCTACATGCTCGAGGCCATGCGTGTCCTCTGCGCTGTCCTCTTTGACTCACAAGCAGCCACACACTTTCCTGCACTTGCTGGCCATCCAAAAGAGTCCAGTGGCACCTTTAAGACCAAGGTTTATTCGGATATAAGCTCTCCCTCCTCTGTGAGGGCAGATCTGTGTGCTCCCCCCCATAGCTAGCAATCCAAAACAGTCCAGTGGAGTCTGAGCAGTGGGTGTTGCCTTCTGACACACTTCTGGTGATGTCAGGGGATGTGGCATATGCAAATAAGTTATGCTAATGAGTTATGCTAATGAGCTCCTGCACCTCTTTTTCTACAAAATGACCCCTGGAATGAACGAAGCCACTTTATCTATTTCCAACTTTGTCTTGTGGTCTAGTTTACTGCTGAGTCTTTGATATGAGACAGCAACTGACTACTGACTGAAAAAATGTATGTCTTGTTAAACTGTGTTGCAAAACCGTGTAAAGCTGTCATAAAGCATGCTGTGGGAAATGTCAAAAGACACCAGAAATGCCCAGTATGATTTTCAGTACGGTTCCCTTTAGACAGTTTCTCAATTTACTTCAATTGAAGCTCTGAACTCTTTGCTATTTACCTCATTATGATACTGTTTGTTTGTGGGAAATTCTGGTTCGGGACATTTGATCATCCCCTCTGTTCAGAACAATTTAATTGGAAATTGTTAACAGGACTCTCACAAACCTTTTTTAAATTAAAAAAAAAAATTGAAATGATCAGAATTGAAAATGTGGGGAATATGCTCTTTCTTGTGCTGTTTTCCTCGTCCCCCATCACTTCTAAGTTAATAAATTAAATAAATTTTCAAAAGAGGTGTTTCAAGTCTTTCTGGAAGAATGGGAGCTGTGTGACTTGTCTGTCTGGTCTCGCCTTGCCCCTTCTCTTTGGGCCCATGAGGTCCAGATTGCAAATAACTGTGCCATGGCTAGCTCCACCCCCATATGTTCTGCAGTGTATCCAACAGGAAAAAAATCCCAAATTTTAAAAGGTGTGTGTGTGTGTGTGTGTGTGTCTTACCTCTCTCGTGTTTCAGCAGTGATCATATTTTGCCTTGTTACCTGACTCTGAGCTTCTTTGTGTCTCTTTTTATTAACTGTTTTCATGCATTCTTGCAATGACTGCCTAGAAACTGTAGTTCAATCCACTCAGTTCTGACCACGCACCACCATGATGAATGACCACGGAATGATGAATAGCAGCTGACTGTCAAGTACAAAGGCAGCACATAACACTCAAGCATAGCTGATTTTATAGGGGGCTTGACTTGCCTGTGATGACTCTGGGATATGCATGATCCAAGTGGACCAGTAAACTATGCGCACATGTCAGGAGCAGCTACTCAGCCAGTGTCCCCGCTAAATGCCAGCACTGCATAAACAATTCAAACTGCAGTTCATTTTGAACACGTCGTATGAGTGGTTAGATGCAACACAAGATGAGCATTGCAGGTTAGTTAATTTGAAGGTGGATTACACTATTGGTGAAGTTCTCTGCCTCCCTGGTTTTATAACAACATTATTTATTAAGCACCTATGGAATAATTGCTGTTCAATAGAAATATATTCGCACTTACATAGGCACTGAGATAAATGGTATTTAAGATCCTTTACTAATTTTTATCCTTCTGCTGCTTCTATCTCTAATGCAGTGGGCTTTTCAAATGGTTTTTTCTCCTTTTAATCAGTTCTATTTTATTGTTTTTTTGGAATAGATTATTCTTTTCCTGCAAGGTGCCTTTGAGGACTTTTGATTGAAGGTTTCCCAAACCATGCTGTGTCCATGAAGGGAAGAGGGACGGAGAGGCGAAGGCATGCAGGCACTGCAAATAAGCACTGCCAATAAGCTGTGTTGATGTGTTCCCCATCATGAGCATGTGGAGGTTTGTTGCGATGACATCTGAGCATGGCCTGTGATTTACGCAGGGGCCTCCTTGCTCCTGAATCTGTCTTGCTGCTTGCTTGCGTTGGCTGGTTCCTGGCTGCAGCCATTCTGCAACACAGTTGCTGCTGCCAGGATTCACCCCCGGGTTCTTTTGATTTCCACATCTAACCATTTGCTTTTCATCCAGGCAATTTGGGAGTGGGGAAAGGGAGGGAGAGGGAATCTCTCTTGCTGTGTTAGCGTAGGGAACATTCTATCCTGTGTCTGAAACCTGCCTGTAATCTTGCACAGCTTGCTTCAGAATGACATATGGATTGAGAACTTTCCCCCAAAAAAGTAGATTTGCCAGATTTGTGGTTTTAAAGTGGACAGTTCAGTGTTGGTTGCTCTTTCACTTTGGAAGTCTGGGTCTGAGATTTCTTCTGAGTTTTGGAATGAAGTGACAGCAACAGGATTGCAGATGCTGACAGAGGCTAATGTGACGCTTTTGCAGTAACACTATTCTTATTCAGTTACCTTGATGGATTTCAGGTCATGTAGTGTTTCATCACATCAGGAGGATTTACAGTCATCTGTAAAGGCAATGTGAACGACAGCTTCCTCTCAAAATACTTAGAACAGAATGTTGCATTGTACTTGCTATAGGGCAAGTACAACTTCCACAACAAGGCAGCTTTAAAAGGGTGTAGTGCAGTCAAGCTTCCGCTTACGGGGAAACACCATTGATCCCCCTTGGGATTGTGAGGATGGCTGCATCCCTTTCCCTATTACCAGAGCTTAGATTTTCATCATGCCCCTTCTCCAAGGTTCTGTGAATTTCTTGAGGAAGAAATTTCCAGGGCAACTATGGAGAAAGCCCTTCATCTCAGGGAGACCAACCTGGGCCCCTTTTGAAATGGAACCTTATAGCAGAGTGTCTCCAGATCATCCAATAAATGGATGGGATTGTGTATGAGGAAAGAAGCTCATTGATGTAGATTGGGCCCAGGCTGCCTAGGGCTTTTAAAGCTAAAGCCAGTATCTTAAACCCAGACTGGAAACAAATGGGAAGCCAGGGCAGTTTCTTCAGTATCCAAGTATTCTTGCCTGCTCACATCAAACAAAAGCATGGCTGCAGCAATCTATCCTAGGCAGACATTTCTGAGTCACATTTAAAGTCAGCTGCACACAGATTGCGTTATAGAAGTCTGATCTAGAGGTCATCAAGGTGTAACAGTGGGGAGGTCCTTTTCTTCCATTTGCAGGGTGCAGCTGGTGAATCAGACGAAGTTGGAAAAGTTGCTCTGCACTATAGCTACTACTTGCAAATCCATGAGCTCCCCCATACTGGGAACCTGGTCTTGTAAGAGTGTGATTCCCCTGATGGGAACAGCTCAGAACTTCATGGCCACCATGATGATTGGGGCTGTTCCAGAACATTCTAGCCCCCATGTATATAGCAGTGCATGCACTTGATTTTGTTTTCTCTGGGGACAAAATGCATGTCTTGGTAATGGGAGGATTTTCCACACAGTCCTTGTCATGGGCCAACCACTCATGGTAATTTGGAACCTCTGCAACAGTGGGAGCCAGTTAGAGTGTTGATAGTTCCAGATGATTTCCTGACACCTCTAGGGTATTTTTTTGGTCAGCAAGGTTGGTGCTTCTGTCATAGCTCTAGTTGATATGTGGACACAGTCACTCCAGAGCACCATCTTCCCTCCTGAAAAACCCAGAACACTCCTTGATGTACTGAGGAACCACCTCTGCCACCACTACATCCAGTGCCACTCACTGGAGCTTTTTTGGGTTGTGAAAGGGCAGTTATCCCAAGCTCTTGAAAATATAGCCCTGGAAAACATACAGGCCCACTGGGATGCTTTTGCAGTTCATTTTGCAGATAAACCCCCTTGCATCTGCTGCGACTTAGACTACACAGTTGGTGGAGTTCAATCTCAGGATGCCACTGAAGTGCAGTCTGGTTGACCTTCAGTTGGGGAGGCCCGGTGAAGTAGACAAGCTGTTTAGAAGTGTGCAGCCTACCATATATAGATTCAGACCTTGTCCTTCATGGTTGGTGTCAAGTGAGGATGGGTTGATTGAGGGGGTTCAGGAGGTAATAAATGCCTCTATGTGGGAGGGTGCAGTTTCAACCACCTTGAAAAGGCAGTCATGTAGCCTCTCCTGAAGAAGGCATCTAAAGAACCGCTGACTGGTAGCTAACATTCCAGTTTGGGGCACAAGGTGATTGGCCAGGTGGTGGCTGTGCAGCTTCAAGTAGTCTTGGAGGAGATGGGTTATCTAGACCCATTTCCATCTCAATTTAGGCCTTGATTTGCAATAGAAACTGCCTTGGTGGCCCTTACTGATGATCTTGGGTAGGAGATTGACTGGTAGAGTATGTCCCTGTTGATTCTTCTAGACCTCTCTGTGGCATCTGTTACCATCAACCACAGGATCCTGGAGAGACTGGCTGATCTGGGAATAGGGAGTACAATGCTTCAATGGTTTCCCTCTTGATTGATTGGCCAATTCCAGAAAGTGATGGTGGAGAACTGCTGCTCAGTCCCATAGCAGTTATGCTGTGGGATCATGCAGATTTCCATCTTGTCCACCCACACTGTTTATCATCTATATGAAACAGCTGGGAGATATCATTAGGAGATCTGGAGTAAGGTGCCACCAATATGTGGATGACACCCAGCTCTGTTTCTTCTGAACAACTGAGTCAGGTGGATCTGTGGAAATCCTTAGCAGGTGCCTGGAAATAATAATGGAAAAGAAGAGGGCCAGTAAACTGAAACTCAGTCTCAATGGTACCAAAGTGCTGTTTGTCAATGACAAAGCTGCTTGAGGACTGAGGAGTCAGCCTGTCCTATGAAAGAACAGGTTCATAGCTGGATCCTGGCCTACAGTTGGAAGTACAGCTCTCTTCTAGTGTCTTTGATTAGCTTTGGCTGATATACCAGCTATGACCATTCCTTGAAAGGTGTGACCTGGCCATGATGATCCATGATCTGATTACATCTGGGCTAGATTACTGTAATGGCTCTGAAAACTGTCTGAAAGATTCAGCTCATCCAAAATGCAGTGGCCAGGCTACTGCCAGAGGTGCGATACAGGTATTGTATCATCTCAGTGCTGAAAGATTTGCACTGACTACATGTGTTTCCAGGTACAATTCAAAGTGTTGGTTCTTACTGAGGCCAGGGTACATGAAGGACTGTCTCCTCCCATATGGTCCAGTCTGCCAGTTAAGATCTACCTCACAAGCCCTGCTGTGTGTGCCCCCACCTTTAGAGGTGAGATGGGTGTCAACCAAAGACAGGGTTTTTTTTCAGTAGTGGGTCCACATTTCTGGAATGTCTTTCCCCTTGAGGCTTGCCTAGCACCTACACTGCTCTCTTTTAAGCACCAGATCAATGTTCAGCCAAGCTTTTTTTTTTAGTTTGAAACCATTATTTTAAGCCAGTCACTGTTCTACCCTTTTATGTTGTGCTGGGTTTGTAATCTTGGATTTTAATTCTGGATTTTAATAAATAACTTTTAATGTTTTGTTTTTCTCATGTTTTATTTTGTAAGCTGCTTCTAGCAGCTTCTCTGGAGAGGTGGTATATATATTTGCTAAATAAATTGTGGGGGGATTCTGGGGGTCCCAGTACCCCTAGGGTCCAAAAGAGTTGGTGTGAGACTAACCCAGGGATTGAATTCACTCCAGAGAGAAAAACTGTCCGGTCAGCTTCATGTTAACATACTATTTTATTGAAATAACCAAAGTAGAATATGAACAAAGAATAGAACCAGTAGTGTATAGGAAACTCCCCCCCATAAAAGGAACGTTCCTTGTCTGCTCATCAAGCCCTACAAAAGGGGTATTTGAAGAAGCAGCCCCAAACATCCAAATTCACACTATTTTGTACCTAAAGGATTCAATCCATAATGGGGTGGTCCATGATGGAAACCAGACTCCACCTTCTTAAAATGTCAAGAACAGCAATGAACTTTTACCTAAATACATAATTATTGTCTATTCTCTTCAGGTAGTATTGAGCCCTCAGTGCTAATCTCGGCGGGGAGGGCGAGGTAAAAATCAATCAATCAAATAAACAAGTAAATAATACAGGCATTCCTTCTTTCTGTTGGCCAATTGTGCCACCAGCTAGCAGCATCCAAATTGTCAGTGATTCTAGGGACTAGGATCACCTCATCTAGGCAAGCTGAAACACAGACCTAGAGTTAAATGTCATCCACATATTGTTTATGCCAAAATCCATGCTTCCTGATTACTTCATCTAGCAGTTTCCTGCAGATGTTGAAAAGATAGAATGGAATCCTTTAGGACTCTACAGATCAATTCTCATGAAGCCAAGCAATAATCACCCAGCACTACTTTCTGAAACCTTCCTCCTATAAAGGAGCAGAACCAACACTTAATTCAGAGAGGCATTGCAGAAAGACACCAGAGTTGATGATACCCCTGAGAAATCAATGAGAATGAGCAAGGTCACATTCCTGCTGTCATTTTCTTGCAGTAAGTCATCAGCCTGGGTGACCCAGGCAGACTTCTTATGTGGTATGTCCAAATTTCCAGTAGGGCAAATCAGTGTTCCATGTGAGTCTATGTACCCACTATCCCCTGGCTATGGCTCTGAGGAAGGGGGGGCACAAGCTAGAGCAATCTCAGAAGGGGGGTTGATTTCAGAGAAATGGAATCCAAGACACCTCTGAAATATCCAGCCTGATAAAGAGTTCTCCAAAGCCTGCGCACAAATTTAGAGTCCAGTGGCACCTTTAAGACCAACAAAGGTTTATTCAAGGTATGAAGTTTCGTGTGCATGAATAAACCTTTGTTAGTCTTGAAGGTGCCACTGAACCCTAAATTTGTTCTACTGCTTCAGACCAACATGGCTGACCACCTGGAACACTCTATTAGGTTAATCTGAATAAAAGGACCAGTGTAATTGTAGCAAAACGATATGGCTTTAAGACTAAGCAAGATCTTTGATATCTGTTGTGGATCTTTCCACTGAAATTTCCCCTAGTCTACAAAATATGACTCAAATACTTTGGCCACCAAATGAGAAGGGAGCATTCACTGGAGAAGACCCTGATGCTGGGAAAGATTGAAGGTCAAAGAAGAAGGGGACGGCAAAGGATGAGATGGTTAGACAGTGTCATCGATGCAACGAACATGAAATTGAGCAGACTTCAGCGGACAGCGGAAGACAGGAGGGCCTGGCGTAATCTGGTCCATGGGGTCGCGAAGAGTCGGACTCGACTGTGCGACTGAACAACAACAAAACAAAATATGACACACATGTTCTGCTCTTGCTGTATATTCTCATACCTGTAGTGTCAAGGCCCCTTTCACTGAAGAACCCATTTACCCCTTTCCTCTCTTCTAAGCTAGGCTATTGTTATTTATCCCCTTCCCCATCATGCAGATTTACAATCCCTTTGACCTACACGCTAAGGAATTATTCCCTTCCCCACACTTCTGTTTGAATTGTGTTTCTTGAACTTTCCTGCAATCACAATTGCACTGCCTGAGAACCTGTTTTCTTTTACAAGGAAGGCTTGTAAACTGTGCTATTAATTTAAAGACAAAGCCCCAAGTTACAGCATCACTATGTCTCAGTGGTAGAGCATCTGCTTTGCATGCAGAAGGTACCAGGTATGATCCTTAGCATCTCCTGCAAAAGGATCATGCAGTGGGTGATGTGAAAAACCTCTGCCTGAGACCCTGGACAACTGCTGCCCGTCAGAGTTGACAATGCTGACCTTGTTAGACCAGTGTCTGACTCAGTGTAAGGCAGCTTTTCATGAGTTGCCAACGACAAACTCTTCAAATGAGGGCAAGAACTAAAAACGCAAACATGAATGGGTAGAAGATTTAGTTACCCTGACAGCTGCTTTCCAAACTATATAGCTCTTAGGGGGAAAAATGTAGTGCTTTCTGAAAATTGATGTGACCTTTCCAGAGAAAGATTTCCCTTAATTATCTCTCAGTGCTAAACAGGGCAGATCTGAGGCTGCTGGTGTAATAGACATACCTTATTCTTTTTTGCACATTCATATACAAGTCATTAAAATCGCATCAAGGAGTATAACTTTTGTCAAAAAGACCACTGTGCTATGAAGAAACAGACACTTAATCACTGTGGCATAATTTCCCCCCCTCTTTTTTTTTTAAAGCAACAGACTTCTTTTTTAAAGATGCACCTTATGTTGGACCAGGGTTTTGGGCCTAGAACTAGCTGCTCTGAATAGCACCAGCTTTTCAAACTCTCAAGCCTGGGCAATTCCAAGGCCATCTACCAGAGACAATATATATGTATTTTTTTTCCTGGCAAAGGATACCAAGGCTTGAATTTGGGACCTTCTGCATGCAAAGCATATTCCCTACCACTCCTTGCCATGAGAGGGAAAGTGCCAGAGACAATAGGGAACACTTAGCGTACAAGTATAGCCACAAATAACACCCACCAAGGGAAGACTATCAACAATTCATAGTTATATATGATCAGAATTGTATATTACATTCATTAAAGTACAAGGATGGGTTAGTGGTCATAATCCAGTAGAATGTATAAATGCATATCTGACAGATTGCTTATAACAATTAGGCATTATTTACAAAAAGAACCTGTTAAAAAACCAACAGTAGTCTCCTCTGTAATTCCATACATGAATAGTGTCCATAGACCTCAAAACAGAAAATAACTGTGGCAGAAAACACCCAGAGCAATTCTGCATTGGCTTTTCCCTCCGTTGTTTTATGAAACCCACGTTGGAATAGAAATTCCCCTCTGCATTGCATGCCGTTTTCATTTCTTTGATCACTGGATTTTGTGGTATCCTCCACACTGCATGCTGCTTTCACTTTCCTTGAACAACGGATTTTATGGTACCTTCTGCATAGATTTATGGCCATTCAGGGGTGATTTTGTAGTCAGTACTGTATTGCCCTGAGGTATTTGAATGTGGGTTTGAGCTGCACTTTTTCCTCCCAGTTGAGAAAATATGGAGTGGATGCTAGATGCAGAATCACTCCCATTGTGGGAAGAAAAACAGCCATACGTCTCTTCAAAAGCAACTGGTAAAATGGAACCCCATTTCCAAAATAACAGGCACAGCTCAGTAACTTCAGTGAAATCCTAGGGTTCTCTACCCTTTTATGTCTCTCCCAGATACAAATCAAGATTTTTCAATGATCTTCAAAAGCGGCTGATAAAATGGAACTGTGAAGCAATCAAAAATATACTTAGAAAGACAAGGTCCATTAAATTATTGTAAATAATGCCTAATTGTTATGAGCAATTGGATATATGTTTATACATTCTATTGGGTTATGATTACTAACCCATCTTTGTACTTTAATGAATGTAATATACAATTTTGATCATAAATAGTTGTGGGTTTTAAAATATTTTTGGGGGTTGTTGTGTGTGCGTGTGTGCATGTGTGCGTGTGTCTGCACATGGAAGTTATGTTGACCTCTGGTGACTGACCCCTACTGGGGGCCTGGAGGATATTCAGCGAGGTGGCTGAATAAAGCCTGCCTCTGTCCTCCCAACTTGTTATTCCAAGGAAGTTATCTCATCCAAGTACTAACCACAGTCAACCCTGCTTAGCTGTCGAGATCTGATGAGGCTGGGCTTGCCTGGGCTATCTAGATCAGGGCTACTGCTGTGAATTGTTGATGGTTTTCCCTTGGTGGGTGTTATTGGTGGCTATGAGAGGGAAAGTAGCATGGTACTGCCTGATCTCCTCAGATCTTGGAAGCTAAGCAGGGCCCGTACTTGGATGGCAGACCACTACCAAGGAAGACTCTGGAGAGGAAGCATCTTCTGCAAAGGAAGTGCTTCTCACTTGCTTTGAAAGCCCCTTCGTGGGGTCATCAAAGGTCAGTTGTGAATTGACGGCACTTGAATACATAAGCTTCTTGCCATTTGTCACATATTCTCCCATCTGCTGAAGTTCTCTTTGTAGAGAGTACCAAGCTGGACCTAGAGACATATTCTTGGGTCCACCAGTCACAGCAGCCTAAATGACAGATTGGATGGCAGAGAAGCGGAGGTGGACAGTCTTTTCTTAGCATCCTATTCATCATTCAGGCACTGTTGTTACCACAGGCTGAGTCTAGAGACACTTGTTCACACCTGCTGTGGCCTTTGCTTGTCCTGCAGTCGTCCTTTTGCTCCCAGCAGATGGAAACAGAAAATGGAAAAGGTCATAATCCAGAATAACTGCTACCTTCAATGTCATACTGACAGGATTAGATTAGGGGCAAGAACTGCTATGTGGATGGAGTGTCACATTACATGGCTTCATGTCTCACTTTGGTCCACTAACACCCCTGTGTGGGCTGACCCAACTGTACCACAACCAGGGTCCAGGGCTGCTGAGAACTTTGCAAAAATTGCAGTGAACGTGTATGTTTCCCTTGATGTTTTTGGTTGACTCCAGCTTCTCTTGATCTCCTCAAAGATTTGTGTGAGAGCAGTACTGCAAGCACAGTGGGAGTGTTTTGCATGATGGCCGGGTCACCGCTGAACATGAATACTTGATTACTATGCTGCTGGCCATCACTGTCTTTAAAAGTAGCTAAATCAGGTTGTCTGTGCTGCTTTTGTGCCTGCACAGCTGTCAGCATTCCTCCTCTTCCTTTGCTCTTCACAGGCAGGGCCTTTCACTTCCCTACTATGTATTCCAAATGTGCATGCCGTCTTTGCTCCTCCAAAGCAGTATGTTAGGAATGTTCATCAGCGCATGGAAGATGAAATTGACTAAGGCTTCACTGTCATCTTCAGGTTCCTAGGCTTGGAGGAGCTGCTCCCCTTTAAACCAATACACTAAAGGACTGCTCATAACACTTAGCCACTGAAAACCTTGGTCAATTTCATCTTCTGTGCACTGGGTGAAATATAGATGGCTGACCTACTTAAAACAATGTGGTGAAGAGCAGGTGGGCAGGGGAAGTAGCAGCAGCAGAAACTGTGCATGCACTGTCAGGGTTTTGTGTTTATTTGTTTTGCTTTATTTGCACAATCGAGAGCGTATCTGAATATGAACAGTCAGTCCATCATTGACCTGTGCTGATTGCATGTCATCTGTTATAACAGCAAAGGGATGGGTGGAGTGGGTCTAAAGTGGGAGCAGAATTAGGGATTTGATTGCAATTTGGGACTGAAAGTGATTTGCAGCATAGGATGATGATTTATGTTGTATGCCTCGATCTGAGCAGAACTACTGAAGGGGAGTAGGGGCCAGAGGTAAAACATTCCAGAGGGTAGTTGCTAGGGGGCATCTGGAACTAGGTAACATGTTGCTGGTGTACAGTACTAGCAGCATCTGTGTTCCAATAAAGGCTCTTGTGTGCATCTTTCTTAATATGAGGGATACTCAAAGAAGGAATTTTGTCTGGGGGCTTGTGGGTGGCTTGCAGCTACCCTGCTATGTGATCACTACACTCTAAAAATGAGGGTTGTGATTCAGCTTGGCAGCACTGAATTTTCAATCTGCCTAATCAGTTTCAGTAATCGCATAGGTGTGCAGGTGGCATCCACATACGTAAACATATTCTTAATGAAGCACAGATTTTATCTACCCAACAAGATTTTTCTTGAGTACTAGGCAATGTACTGTGCATAGAACTCTTAGCAAAGAATCCAAGCAGTCGGTTTATCTTTCGACAGTTTTTAAGAAGCGAGCCCCCTCTGCTGTTAGTTAGGAGTAATGGTTATAATATCACAAATTATTTGATCTTTCCACGCCTTCAGTCCTTGGGTAATAGAAAACATGTAATTGCAAGATTGTTTGCCAGTAGTGTGTCATAGTCATCCTAGCAATTACTGTAGGATTTAAAACTGTCTCTGCTTCTCACTTACAAAGCCTTCTGACAGCCAACACAAGAGAGTTGGTTTATAGCGCTCACCCTACCCAGTAAATGAAGTCCCAGATCCTAGATTCCCCCCCATCCCAGACCCTCAAAAACTGGCACAGAGCTAGTAAGCATCAAACCTTCAGCCTAAAAAAACAGGGCCTGTTGTCTGTGTATCATATGAATATACCCTGGGAATCTTGTTGGTCTCCAAAGAGCTACTGCACTTGAATCTAATTGTTCTACTGCAGACCAACATGATTGTCCTCTGACACTGCCTTGTCTGGAATTCTGTTTTAGGTCCTAATATTCCGACTTATTTACTGGTGATGGGTTTATTGCCACCTTGGACTTTCCCAGGGCCTTGTCCTGGTTTGCCCTCCCTTCCACTGTCCATTGAACCTCAGCATGGACCTGTTCCTTTTTTGGAGGGGGTTAGGATTATAAAATTCTTTCCCCATTGAGGTGCAGAGGGCCCCAATGATGCCTGACTTTCAGATGAGGTATAAGGATATTCTTTTTGTGGGCATTTCCCAGTTAATTTCATAAGGAGCATATTATTTTGAACAGTGATTGTCTTGTCTTTTTAAAAACTGTCTGTTAGCCATGGATCAGGTTCTTTCCCCCGCACCCCGGTATGCTGCTGTGAGCTTCCATGGTTAGTGGGAAAGGTGACATAAATATTTTACTGCATAAATTGGGGAAGTCAATGATAATGTTTTCTACTTGGGAGTCAGTTGTAGGTTGAGGGCTAAAAATGATGGGATTTGGCATGTTGGATGATGACGGTGTCTTCTCCAGCAGCATAGTTCAAAAGAATCTATTCTTCGGCGCTCAGCCTTCCTTATAGTCCAACTCTCACATCCATACATTACTACTGGGAATACCATTGCTTTGACCATGCAGACTTTTGTTGGCAGGGTGATGTCTCTACTTTTTATCATGCTGTTTAGGTTTGCCATCGCTTCCCTCCCAAGGAGCAGGTGTCTTTTAATTTCATGACTGCAGTCACTGTCTGCAGTGTTCTTGAATCCCAGGTACGTGAAGTCTGTCACTACTTCCACGACTTCCCCTTCTATTTGCCAAGGAGTGATGGGGCCAGATGCTATGATCTTCGTTTTTTTGATGTTGAGTTTCAAGCCAACTTTTGCACTCTCCTCTTTGATCTTCAGCAAGAGGCTCTTTAGGTCCTCTTCACTTTCTGCCATTAGAGTGGTATTGTCTGCATATCTGAGGTTGTTGATCTTTTGCCCAGCAATTTTAATTCCAGTTTGCATGATGTACTCTGCATATAAATTAAATAAGCAAGATGACAATATACATATTTGTTGTACTCTTTTCCCTTTACTAAACTAATCAGGTGTTCCATATCCGGTTCTAACTGTAACTTCTTGACCCTTATACAGGTTCCTCAAGAGACATGTGAGGTGGTCTGGTACTTTCATCTCTTTAAGGACCTGCCGTAGTTTGTTGTGATCCACCCAATCAAAGGCTTTAGCATAATCAATGAAGCAGAAGTAGATGTTTTTCTGGTACTCTCTTGCTTTCTCCATAATCCAGCGAATGTCGGCAATTTGTTCTCTAGTTTCTCTACCTTTTTGAAACCCACCTTGTACTTCTGGCAGTTCTCTATCCACATACCGTAGCTTGTAGGATCTTGATTATGACCTTGCTAGCATGTGAAATGAGTGCAATTGTGCAATAGTTTGAACATTCCTTGGCATTGCCCTTCTTTGGGATTGGAACGTATACTGACCTTTTCCAATCCTGTGGCCACTGTTGCGTTTCCCATATTTGCTGGCAAATTGAGTGCAGCACTTTAACAGCATCATCTTTTAAGACTTTGAATAGCTCAGCTGGGATACCATCACCTCCACTAGCTTTGTTGTTAGTAATGCTTTCTAAGGCCCATTTAACTTCACTTTCCAGGATGTCTGGCTCAAGGTCAGTGATGGTTGTCAAGGACATTGAGGTCCTTCTTGTATAGTTCTTCTGTGTATTCTTGCCATCTTTACCTAATCTCTTCTGTTTCTGTTAGGTTCCTACCATTTTTGTCCTTTATCATGGCCAGCTTCTCATGGAATGATCCCTTGATTTCTCCAATTTTCTTGAAGAGATCTCTAGTCCTTCCCATTCTATTGTTTTCCTCTATTACTTTGCATTATTCATTCAGGAAAGCCTCCTTTATCTCTCCTTGCTGTTCTCTGGAAATCTGCATTGAGTTGGGTAAATCTTTCCTTTTCACCTTTGCCTTTCGCTTTCCTTCTTTCCTCTGCTATTTATAAAACCTCATCAGACAGCCACTTTGCTTTCTTGCATTTCAAATACTTTGGCCACCAAATGAGAAGGGAGCACTCACTGGAGAAGACCCTGATGCTGGGAAAGATTGAAGGTCAAAGAAGAAGGGGACGGCAAAGGATGAGGTGGTTAGACAGTGTCACTGATGCAATGAATATGAAATTGAGCAAACTTCAGAGGACGGCAGAAGACAGGAGGGCCTGGCATGATCTGGTCCATGGGGTTGCGAACTGAACTGTGTGACTGAACAACAGCAACAAATGATGACTGTGAAGACCGGGGTTCAGATCCACACTCTTCCATGAAGCTCACTAGAATGCTAGCGTCAGTCCAGTCGCTTTCTCTTAGGGTTGTTGTTGTATTTATAACCTGGAGAAGAATATGATTTAGACCACCCTGAGCCCCTTGGAGAAAGAGCAGGGTAAATAGGTGGTAGGTAGATGAAAACAACAGTTGTATTCTTTCCTTGTTCCATGGAGGTTGGGTACATCCTGTTGTATCCCAGCAAAAATCTTCTGAGAGAGGCTGAGCTGAGAGGTGATGAATGACAGGGCACAGAATAGGGTATCAGGAGGTGGAAGTTAAGATTTATTTATGAGTAGTGGCTTTGGAGTCTAATTATTTAACCACCACTTACCAAAACTGGAAGATGCTTCCAAGTTCACACTTGTCAGAATCCATCTGGTCTTGGAAGCTTTACACTCATATTGCTTCTGTACTGTGGATTTACGTATACGTTGATGGTTTTACTTTAGTATTGTTGTGGGGATTTATGGTATGGGAAGCTGCCTGTGCTGGCTCACCGCAATCCTAATTATAAAGATACATCCTTCTAAGTCCAACTCTGTGTAGGATTGAACTTCCAATTACCATCCTCACCCAGTCCCAGGTTTCTGGCACGATAGCATTCAACAAAGCTTTTCTGCACTCCCTGGAATTCAGTGAGAGCTGCTCCCTTAGTGGTAAATACCTGGGCCTTCCATGCTGCTCTTTCATTGGCTGATGAGGAACAAACCAAGGGTGCAATTGGGCAATGCAAGAGATGCTTTGAGATGGCTTTTAAAGACTCTTTTGATACCTTTCAGTGGTCTTATAAATGCTTTCAAAGCATTTGAATTCCTCCTTCCTTTCCTCCTGCCGTGTACTGCTCTTGTATTGCAATTAATGGAGGAACCTTTCAAAACATTTTAGTTTCAAATTATGTTCTTAAAAATAATACAGAACAATCACAGGAAAGCTTTCAGGTATTCATTGTTGTCCCTCCTCCAGAAAAAATTCTATGATGGTTTTCCTCAAGCACAGACGCCATTTTTCTATACTTCTTTGGACATAATTATTTTCGATGTTTCTTTTGATCATACATATCAACTATTAGTGTTTGTTTTTGAAAAGTATTGTCGACTACAGAGAAACTGGAGTTTTCACAAAAACTTCTTTTTTCTTGTATATTTATTGATTCTTCCTCAATCTGAATTGGCATAAAAATCTCATTCAGCATTTACTCTTTGAACCAAACTAGATGATACCACATCTCCAAGTCTGCCATGGAGACACGATGCATGATTTTTTACTTTCCAAATGTCATGGGGACCCAGTGCTCCTGGGGAACCTCAGAGTGGGGGGGGAGATAAGGAGATCCTGTCTCCCCTTGCAACATTTTCAAGAGCTGAACTGGCATGGCCCAGGGGCACAGACAGGAGCCCCTCATCTCCCTCTCCAGGGCCATGACACCAGAAGGATTGGGACCCCATAGTATTTTGAAATGTAAAAAGCTCTGAAATTGTGCCACATTCCTGTGGCAGACTCAGGATTGTAGTATTGCCTAGTCCCCCCCCCCTTCTGTCTTGAATTATCGCTATGAGGGAATGTCCCAGTATCCTTTCAAATGTCTTTTTTCCTCCTTGTCACATTCTTGATTTGGCCTCTAATAGAAATCAGAATCTGCTGCTGCCTTTGCAGGGTGAGTCATGTTTGGCCTTAGGCATTTTCCTCAGTTGTGAAACAGAACACTGCCAGTTTGCTGACCTCTGTTCCTTTTTTTGTTGCCTCCATCCGGTTGCTGATCTTTTGACAGAAACAGAACAATGTGTTATTCTATAGAGTAATATCTTCATACATGTTAAAATAATCTCACGATTATAAGGCAGTGCAACATTTGCCTGCAAATCTGTGTGGTAGAGAACAAGGGCCTTTTTCTTCGTGTCCTGGCCTCAGCTGGGGAACCAGACACATAGTCAGAGAAGACCTTGAGTAGTGACCCAGATGCTAACCTAGAGAACAAACTACATGTGACAGGGCAGCCACATTTGTTACTCTGGATATATGTAATGCTCTTGCGTGTGTGTGTGTGTTGCCTGTCCCTTGTGATATCTCCTCTGGGATGGGATATATGACAAGCACTGGATTCACATTCGGTCTGTTCCTTTCCTTTCCTTTCCTTTCCTTTCCTTTCCTTTCCTTTCCTTTCCTTTCCTTTCCTTCCTTTCCTTTCCTTTCCTTTCCTTTCCTTTCCTTTCCTTTCCTTTCCTTATTGTTGTTGTTGTTACCTAGTGTGATTTCTATTTGATCATGGGATTCTGATCTCTAGACAAAATGTTCTGCAAATAGATTATCTTGCTAGGGCAGCCCTCTCTTTTGGGACTGAAACTCTGTGAATAAAAAAGTGGTGAAACAGTAAAAGGTAACTGCTGAGCAGAGCAATTGCAGATGCACCTGCCTTTCTGGCAGTAAAGCCTCAGCAGGAGCTAACAGTCTTTGGAACCATTAAGATCTCCCAACAAAGTAGAAGTGGAACGGTCGAGAATTAACAGGAGTAGAGGAGGGAGTAATGCAGTGCAACCCATGAGGAAGCAATACCAGAATGCAACATGGTGGTAGAAAGTGCCATTAAGTCACAGACAACTTATGGTGACCCCAGAGGGTTTTCAAGGCAAGCTACGAACTGAGGTGATTTTCCATTGCTTGCTTCTATGCAATGCTCCCTCTAAGCTGTGGAGTCTTGTGAGCAAAAATTCTACTTTGTGAGCTACTGACATTAAAGTTGTGAGTGAGCAATTTGGCTGCTGCATAAATTAGTTTGCTCTGGAGCCATTCTTCCTGAGCTGAGACAAAAATGTGTGAGCCGGAGGCTAAAAACCTGTGAGCTAGCTCACACCAACTCAGCTTAGAAGGAACACCGCTTCTAAGTAGTGACCCTGGGCTTCTTTGGTGGTCTCTCATCCAAGTACTAACTAAAACCAACCCTGCTTGATTTCCAAAATCTGACGTGGGGCCAGATGGGGCCAGCCTGAGCCAGCCAGGTCAGGGCAGAATGAGACATACAAACAACTATATTGTAATAAGACCACACATCCTCCCTCCTGCTATGGACACAAAGAGAACTGACACATGGATAAATTAGTATGTCTACCCCATCATGTCTCATTTGTTCTATAGTCTCAAGTGAGTTTATGTCCCCAGGAGATCTAAAGCCTAGTTTGGCCTTGAACAGATGATGGGCTTCAGTGCAGGGTTTATTCTAACAGGCAGCTGGACACATTTTTTTTCAGCTGCACAAACAGTGTAGTGTGGTTTTTTTGTATTGTCAGGTACATTGAGAAAAAGGAAGTACATTGTTTCATAAGAGCAGATGTAAGAAAATAAGATTAAAATAAATTGAAACTGAATATGACGATGTTTGTTCTTGTGTCTCCCCCTCACATCCTTCCAGACAAAAACACTGCACTGTTTCCTTATGCAGTGAGGAAGAAAACAGAATATCTGTTAGAGTTTTATCCCACCCACCCCTTTCCCCAAGGAGGTATATGTGCATTGCTCTCATCTCCTCTCAGGCAGGTTAAGCTGAGAAAGAGTGACTACCCTAAAGTCACATAGTAAGCTTTGCAAATTAATGCAGGATTTGAACCTTCCGACTGGCTTTCAAGCAAGGGAACCTTTACCTTTAATGACACTTTAACCCCTGCACCACACTGGTAAAACTCCCTGTCAGATGTGTACCCAGAACCATGCAAGCAAAACCACTTAACTGTTCTCCGGAGAAACTCTTTGTCCATTGACCTGTTTTCATCCATTTTCTCTGTTCTGAGTTGCCAGTGCTCCTGGCCAGGCAGTAAAGTGGCCAACTCTGGCTTGAGAAAATCTTGGAGATTTGAGGGGCAGTGCCTGGGAAGGTCAGAGTTTGAGGAGAAGAGAGAGCTCAATGGGAAGGTGATGATGTACTATGGTGAAATGGTACTTTATCACCCAATTGAAAAATGTTTTTTAAATAAGGTACTGGGCTGCATTTCATTGTACATGGATAAGTACCTTGTTCACACTCTCTGTTCTCTGTATATCAGTTCTGGGTTACTTAGGAAACTCAGTATTTTGAGTCAATCCAATATGTCTTCTGGGATTTGAGACATGATTGAGCAATGTAACACTGAAACCAGTGGGATGTAAGAGAGCACAACTTTGCCTGCACTGCACCTTCTGTCATCAACTCAATGCATTGCTGATCAGCCTCCCATCACCATAGGGTGGTGGCACCTCTCTTAACCATCCAGCATTTTTGCATACCTTGATATATGCAACAGCAACTTCCTGTATGATGCATGGACCAATTCTGTCCTTTGTCTTTATTCAGCACTTACATTCAATACTATCTCTTCTAATAGCATACAACAAAATGTCAAAAGGGGCCTGTTATAGAGCTGTCTTTCAACTGGTGCATTGTCTTCAGACTTGTTCTTGCTCACAGAGGCTTAGGGAAAGCATATGCTGAGAAGACATACAGATAAGCACCTTAAAATCATATAGATGCACAGAACCAATTTTAACACAGATTAAAAGCAGGCCCACCACTCCAGACTCCCAACACTTAGTTGCAACCCCTTTTAAATAGTACTGCCTTATAACACTTCCAAAAGGCCTGTGAAATTCAGTTTTCATGGCTATGTGAGACGAAAGGGCCAATAAGAGATGTTAAGAGAAAGAGAGTTTGTATAGGGTGACACTTTCTTGTACTGGTGCCACAATATGCATGGCCATGGTTGATGCTGCAGCAGCTCTGACCCTCCACTCAATTGTGCGCACCCAGCATATTAGAATTACATTGCCACCTCTTAAGCAAAGGCTCTTGAGATGGGCATCAAGAGAAGTAATTGAACAATTAAAACAAATGATTTACAATGAAAAATCCAATAAAACATCATTAGAAGCACTTAAGGTAATGAAAAAGGTAAACAGAAGCAATTTTTAAAGTTTGTTAAACATTTTGGAAACTCAGCAGCAGTAAAATAATTGTCAGGTAGTCCTGCCATGATGGATGGAGTAGGGTGGGAGGATGGGCCTTGTGTTGCATTGTGGTGTGTAGGGCGGGAGGTTGGGATCGTGGGGTGTTGATTTATGCACCTGGAGTGTTCGAATGGAATGCGGAGGGCGAGCTCTGCAGGCTCTATCTCTGGTAGACTTAACACCCTGACCTTGGTGGAGACAGGCTGTGAGCTTCCTATCGCTTTCAAAGCTACAGCTTGGCTGGGAACAATGGGGGCGGTGGGAACTTCATCAGTATAGTAACTTTCAGTTCTCATTCGCATACTAGGCACTCATTGGTGGAAGGGGGGGTCCCCATTCACCCCCTTTCTGGTATAACTGCTTGCTTTTTGTAACCACGTCATTCTGAACAATGTATCTGCTCCAGTAACCTACTATTGCAGCTCTATAATAAAATGCTATTCTTGCTTCAATGAACAAGACCTGGTGTTTGGCTGACTAAGTTAGGGTCTCTGACAGTTTGTTCAGAATCCTTCATTTTTTGGGACTGGTCGGAAACCCGCGGCTCCAACATGAGTGGCGGTGAAGAAGACACTCTCCCGATCGAAGACGAAAAGAAGGAGGACAAGAAACCTCCTGTGACAACCGTACCCACGGAAGCCTCTGGCACGTATGTGCCGGTGACACGGGGCCAGGAGTACGACTTTGGAGGGCCCTACGGAGATCCGTATGGAGCAGCCTACGGAGGGGTGACCACCCGAATCAAGCAGAAACGAGATTGGGTGAAGCCCCTGGCAGAAACCCATGAGACGTGGTTTACGACTCCGAGAGCTTCGGTGCGAGCGAGCCACACCGAGAGGTCGGTCCGCAGACTGACTACGGCTGAGGGGCTGGAAGACACCGGCTGAGACTCCGGGGACCTGGAAAGCGCCGTGGTGAGACGGAGGTGGAGTGGTGAACCGAGCCAAGATCGCCTGGCTCGCCTCCTAGATGAATCCCTCGCCCGCATCCCCGAGATGATCGCAGAGGGCATCCGAGAGGAGCGAGAGCGGCAACGGCGGGAGGAACCACCCGACCAACCCCCTCAAGACCAGCGGCAGGCGCCGGTTCCGGACCAACAGAATGTGCCGGCCCAACCCCCTGCTCAACCCGCGGGGCCGGGACCGCAGGGACCGCCGGGGCAGCCACCCCCCCGACCATGGGGGTTCCTGCCACCGAAACCAGCGGAACTCCTTGATGCGGATTTTGATGGGAACCCCGAGAAGTTTCCTTTCTTCCTGGTGAGGGCCGAAAGATTCATCGAAACCTGGGGCCACCTGTTTCAACGCGAAGACCGAATGGTGGATGTCATAGCCTCGCACCTGAAAGATGCAGCGGCTGACTGGTATGTGGGACTCCACCAGGCTGACGGGCGTGAGCTGAGGGAAATCGATACTTTCATGTGGGCCATGAAGGAACAATTCGAAGATGTGAACGCCAATAAGACGGCCAGAGCGGCCATACATACCCTCAAGCAAGGCGCCAAATCAGTGAGAGACTACACGGCTGAATTTCGCAGGTGTGTGGCCAAAACTCGCGGGTGGCAAGACGGGGTCCTAGCAGACCACTACAAATTGGGACTCAATGCAGAGATTCGCCGTTCAGTCACCAAGACCCAAGATCCAGACACGTTAACAGGCTGGATACAAGCTGCCATCACCATGGAAAACCGCTTGAGAACCATCAAACTGGATGATGCAGCAGCGATGAATAAAGGGGGTCAGTCGGGCCCTACGCTGGCTCCGCGAGGGAAGAACCCACCACCGAACCCGAAACCCAAGGACGGCACGAGAGAGCTTAGGATGAAGCAAGGTCTCTGCCTGAAATGCGGGGAAGGGGGCCACTTCGCGGCGAGCTGCCCAGGCTCCCCGCATCGACCGGGGCTGCCAAGGGAATCAAGAAGAAGTTTGACACTTCCACCCCAAAGCCGGTGGCGAAACCGAGAGGGGCGAGGGCCTTGCAAGCCAAGCCGCTGAGTGAGGCATCGGATTCGTCGGATGGCGAGACCATGCAGCCGGGAAACGAGACGGACCTGCTGTAAAAGCGCAGATCCCGGTGAGCAGACCTCCCTCCCTTTTCTTCCTCACAGTGACTTTGATGGACCCGGGTCTACTGACCCATGTGAGGGTGCGAGCTCTCATTGACTCTGGGTGTGGGAGAGACCTCATCAACCCCACACTGGTAACGGGACTGGGGGCGAAGGTAGTTAAATTGACCGATCCCCTGATTTTCACGCAAATGGATGGCTCTACAATGAAAGAGCCTTGCAAATATGAGACTGTTCCCTTGCGTGTGGGGATTGGGCACCACTGGGAGGAGAGGCCCTTCGTCGTTACCCCTTCTGCCCGGTTTCCCCTAGTACTCGGAAGCGCGTGGTTCTTCGATCATGATCCACATGTCTTATGGGGGAGGGGAAAGTGAATTTCATTGCCAAGAAATGCCAGTCCCACCTGTGGAAACAAGAGTGGGGTGTCCCGATGGGAGGGAGTCCTTGGTGACGGCGGGGGTGGCGGAAGCAGAACTAGAGATGATTCCATCAGAGTACCGCGATTTGGCTTCCGTCTTTGGGGAAGAGGAAGCCGATGAACTACCCCCCCATAGGAACTCTGACTGTGCTATTGAACTTTTGCCGAATCAAAAGTTGCCTAAAGGGAAGTTATATTCCATGAGCCCTTCGGAAAAGGTAGAATTGAGGAAATTTATCGACAAGAACTTAAGCAGGGGGTTTATAAGACCTGCCTCCTCCCCGTTCGCAGCTCCCGTTCTTTTCCGGAAAAAGAAGGACGGGGGGTTGCGGTTGTGCACTGACTATCGAGGCTTGAATGCAGTCTCCAACACGAACGCTTATCCCATGCCCCTGATCAAAGACTTGTTGGCTGCGGTGGCTGGGGGGAAAGTATTCTCAAAGCTAGATCTCAGAGATGCCTACTTCAGGGTGCGAATAAGGGAGGGGGATGAATTCAAAACGGCGTTTAATACCCCCCTGGGTCAATTTGAATACTTAGTCATGCCGTTCGGTCTTCAGGGAGCGCCGGGGGTCTTCATGAACTTAATCAATGAGGTGCTTCACAAGTATTTATTCAAGGGGGTCCTTGTTTACCTTGATGATATACTTCTGTATTCCCCTGACCTAAAATCCCATGTGAAACTGGTGCGAGAGGTTTTACAAACGTTGCACAAGCATAAGCTCTTTGCTAAGCTGTCTAAATGTGAATTTCACAAGTCAGAGATCCCTTTCCTGGGCTACCGCATATCGCAAAGGGGGATTGAGATGGACCCTGACAAAATAAAAGATGTGGTGGGATGGGAGCCACCCAAGACTCGGAGGCAACTCCAAGGGTTCCTCGGATTCGCGAACTTTTACAGATCATTTATCTCGAACTTTGCTCAAGTGGCTCTCCCCTTAACTGATCTGCTTAAAACGAAAGGGAAGTCACCAGACTGCACTCGACCCGGAGCCAAGTTAGACTGGTCTCCGGAATGCCAACGTGCGTTTGACCAGTTAAAAGCCCTTTTTACGTCGGAGCCTGTGTTGGCTCATCCAAATGAACTTAAGAAATTCATTGTGCAAGTAGACGCTTCTGACGTTGCTATGGGAGGGGCGATCCTCCAAGAGGGGGATGATGGTAAACTGCACCCCCTTGCCTATGTTTCCAGAAAGTTTAATGATACTGAACGGAATTGGTCGGTGTGGGAGAAAGAAGCGGGATCGATCCGCTTAGCGTTGGCGACCTGGCGCCATTGGCTTGAGGGGGCGCGGGTTCCCTTCGAGGTGTGGACTGATCATAAAAACCTCGAGCTTCTCCGCTCCCCTCGTTCCTTGAACGCGAAACAGCTGCGTTGGGCTGATTTCTTCTCCAAGTTCAATTTTACTCTACACCACTTCCCTGGGAAATCGAACTCGCTTGCTGACGCACTGTCACGCCTCCCACAGCATGACAGTAAGAGGGAGGAGATTCGTGACTCTGTTTTTACGCCTTCCCAGTTGGGAGGAGCAGTAACCACTCGGAAACAAGCCAAACATTCCCCTCCGCCCCCGACCCCTCCCTCTAATGACTGGGTAACGAAATTCTCTACAGCTATGTCTGACGCTGATAGGGAGGAGGTGAGGGGGGAGGAAGGAGTCACTCAAGATGCGCATGGCTGCTGGAAGAAGAATGGGAAACTGTTTGTTCCCAGCTCCCTTCGGGGGGAGGTGATGGGCTGGGCGCACGGCTCGAAACTGGTGGGGCACACGGGGTTTGTAAAATCACTCCAGCTCTTGCAGAGACAATTCTGGTGGCCTGGGCTACGGAAGGACATTTCGTTATTCACTTCGGCTTGCCAAACGTGCTTGATGAGCAAGCCCAGACCCGGTAAACCCCCAGGAGCTCTACAACCCCTCCCCACGCCGGCTCGTCCATGGGAAGTGATCTCAATGGACTTTATTACTGACTTGCCCCCCAGTGGGGGGAATACTGTCATATGGGTTATAGTGGATCTGTTTACTAAGCAAGCCCATTTCGTTCCGTTTACCTCAATCCCCTCAGCCAAGAAACTAGCCTCGGCGTTCTTGCAACACGTAGTGAGACTCCACACTTTACCTGCTAAAGTGATCTCGGATAGGGGAGTACAATTTGTTTCTCATTTCTGGGGTGAGCTGATGTCACTGCTTGGGGTGGAGCGGGCGGTTAGCAGTGCGTACCACCCAGAAACTGATGGGCAGACTGAACGTGTGAACCAAACCCTTGAGCAGTACTTAAGGTGTTTTACAAACTTTCAACAGGACAATTGGCACTCCCTTTTGCCTTTGGCTGAGTTCTGTTACAATAATACTCAGCACTCTTCTACTGGTATGTCTCCCTTTAAGGCGGTCCATGGATATGACGCCCCGCCTTTGCCGTTTTTAAATTCTCCCGACCTCCCGGCGGGAGATGCTGGTGACTGGTGCAAACAATTGCAAGCGGCATGGTCGTCTTTAGCCAAGACCCTGGAGGATGCAAAGGAGGCCTATAAGACCCAGGCTGACAAGAAACGTAACCTGTCCTGGGTTCCTAAGTGTGGGGAGTTTGCTTATTTGTCCACACAGAATTTACGTGGTATTCAACCGAGTCGCAAACTCGGGTGGAAATTTGTTGGACCTTTTGAGATTGTGAGAGTAATTAACAATGTGACTGTGGAACTTGCCTTGCCTAAATCTCTAAAGTCTGTTCATCCTGTCTTTCATGTAAGGCTTCTACGCCGAGCGCCTGAGGAGAACAAATGGAGACCGCGACAGCCCGCCCCGCCTCCGCTGATGGTGGGGGGGGAACCTCACTATGAAGTTTCACAGATACTGGACTCTAAAATTTCTCGTAATCGCTTGTTTTATCTGGTTGAATGGATTGATTTCGGGCCTGAACAGAGGGAATGGGTGCGGGCGGAAAATGTTCTGGCCCCCAGGATGGTCCGGGCTTTTCATAAGCTGTACCCCCACAAACCGAAGGGGTAGATTTATTTTCGAGAGGGCTGCATGTCAGGTAGTCCTGCCATGATGGATGGAGTAGGGTGGGAGGATGGGCCTTGTGTTGCATTGTGGTGTGTAGGGCGGGAGGTTGGGATCGTGGGGTGTTGATTTATGCACCTGGAGTGTTCGAATGGAATGCGGAGGGCGAGCTCTGCAGGCTCTATCTCTGGTAGACTTAACACCCTGACCTTGGTGGAGACAGGCTGTGAGCTTCCTATCGCTTTCAAAGCTACAGCTTGGCTGGGAACAATGGGGGCGGTGGGAACTTCATCAGTATAGTAACTTTCAGTTCTCATTCACATACTAGGCACTCATTGGTGGAAGGGGGGGTCCCCATTCACCCCCTTTCTGGTATAACTGCTTGCTTTTTGTAACCACGTCATTCTGAACAATGTATCTGCTCCAGTAACCTACTATTGCAGCTCTATAATAAAATGCTATTCTTGCTTCAATGAACAAGACCTGGTGTTTGGCTGACTAAGTTAGGGTCTCTGACAATAATGTAGCCATGCCAGCTCTTAAAATTATAGAAAAAAATGCAGTTTGATCTGGTGTGGCCCTGCTTCTAATTGATCTAGGGTTTTTTTGTAACTGAGGGTTTTGATCCGACCTCCCACTTTAACCTGCTTCAATGCACATTCACCCCATGGCAGCAGCCAGAGAGTGGGGAGGTTTTTAAACCATTTGTCTTTTGAGCATGCCATAAGTGCTTATGGAAAGCAGTGCTTCAAACAAAATGGTGGCATCTAGTGGCCAATGGGATTGCTGGAGGAGGCTGCTGGGATATGTAGTTCAGTGTGAAGGAAGTGTTTATGAAACTGTGCTTTTGATAAATTCTACATTTCAAAGCTGGGGGGGGGAGAATAGAGAAGCCTCATCTCATGTCCTGCGTGCTGCTAGCATTTTGATTTAAAAGCTTGGAGTGAAGCTGGAGTCATAGGCATCATTCTCAGCAGGGGTCATTTCATAGAAAAAGAGATGCAGGAGCTCATTGGCATAACTCATCAGCATATGCCACATCCCCTGACATCACCAGAAGTATGGTGAGCTGGCAAGAAAGAAAGAGAGAGAGAGAGAGAGAAGAGAGAGACACAGAGAGAGAGATATGAGGAGGAAGGAAGAGAAAGAGGGAGGGAGGGAAAGAGGTCAAAGAACTTCGGGAAAGAAGGAGGGAGGGAGGGAGGAAGGAAGGAAGGAAGGGGGGAAAAGAGGGAAAAAGAGGGGGAGGAAGGGAAAGAGGGCAAAGAATGGGAAAGAGAGAGAGATGGGGAAAAGGAAGGAAGAAAAGAAAGAAAGGGGGGAAAGAAGGAAATAGTTGGGGAGGGAGGGAAAGAGGGCAAAGAATGA
The DNA here is from genome assembly GCA_029375565.1 of Gekko gecko. NCBI lineage: Eukaryota > Metazoa > Chordata > Lepidosauria > Squamata > Gekkonidae > Gekko > Gekko gecko. Next base: position 40,427,553 of record JAPDNY010000007.1, on the reverse strand, counting down.
GAAAGAATGAAAGAGAGAGAGAGAGATGGAGAGGAAGGAAGGAAGAGAAAGAGGGAGGGAGGGAAAGAGGGCAAAGAACTTTGGGAAAGAAGGAAAGAAAGGAAAGGAAAGGAAAGGAAAGGAAAGGAAAGGAAAGGAAAGGAAAGGAAAGGAAGGAAGGAAGGAAGGAAGGAAGGAAGGAAGGAAGGAAGGAAGGAAGGAAGAAAGAAAGAAAGAAAGAAAGAAAGAAAGAAAGAAAGAAAGAAAGAAAGAAAGAAAGAAAGAAAGAAAGAAAGAAAGAAAGAGATGGGGAGGAATAGAGGGAGGGAAAGAGGGCAAAGAATGGGAAGAAAGAAAGAAAGAAAGAAAGAAAGATGGGGAGGAAGGAAGAGAAAGAGAGAGAGAGGGAGGAAAAGAGGGCAAAGTAAGTGAACAAGCAGAGAAAGGCGGGCGGGGGGCACTCCAGAGGGCTTTCTCTGCATGCCTGCCTCAGCGGACGGGCAGAGAAAGCGGGGAGGGGGCGTTCTGGAGAAAGCCAGGGATGGGGCGGGAGGCCTTGGCAGATGGGCGGGGGGGGTGCTCTGGAGGACTTTTTCTGCACGCCTGCCTCAGCGGATGGGCAGAGAAAGTGGGGGGCACTCCGGAGGGCTTTCTCTGCACACCTGCCTCAGTGGACGGGCAGACAAAGTGGGGGGGCGCTCCAGAGGGCTTTCTCTGCACACCCATCTTGGCAGATGGGCAGAGAAAGGGGGCATTCCAGAGGGCTTTCTCTGTGCACCTGCCTCGGTGGATGGGCAGAGAAAGCGGGGGGACGCTCTGGAGGAAGCTGGGGATGGGGCGGGAGGCCTTCCCAGGGTCACCACGCCTCCGCATGGCCCGAGCAACCGGGGATGGGGCAGGAGACAGGCAACTTATCTTTCTTCTTCTGCCTCCTCATGGCCTGAGTGCTGCTGGGAGCAAGGGGCGGGGCTTGGTTATGTGCCCATCTCCTGGGCACCTCACTCCTGGAGCGCTGCTCCTGTGCGCTCTGGTCCCAACCGAGGCCTGGTTCTCAGACTGCCCCCTCCCTCCTTTTTCTCTTTTCAAGTAACCTAATCTCTTTTCAAGTAACCCCTTCCCCACAGAAGAAAGTACACAGGCATCTTTCTTTGGAAGTTTTAAAAAAGAATACACAATTCTCCTTCAGTGGGGGGAAATCATCCAGGAACTGGTTAGGTCACGCCTCTGCTTGCTCGGGTAGGCTATGCAAATTTCTTTTGTTGCATGGCTCCTGTTTGGAATGGCCTAGGCTGACCTCTCCAGTTCCTGCATAGCCTACTGCATAGCAAAGCTCCTGAGAGGGGGAGGTATAATGTGCAGTTACGCACAACTTACTAAAAAAAAAGCCCCAAACTGGAAGGGAACATTCAGACTTCCCAAGCGGCTTGAGAGCACGATGGATTGATCAGACATCCAGAAATGTGGGTTGACACTGCATGCAGCAGGAAGGACTGGACTTTCCGTGGTGCCAAAAAACTCCAGCTCAAAGACAGGTCAGAATGGGGTGCCCGTGAATGGGGAACAGAAGACAGATGAACATGCATTTTAAACTGTATGGCAGCAGCAAGGACACCAGATCAAACAGCATGTCTGATCGCAGCCATAATCTCAATAGTTATAAAACTATAAGCATAAAATAATAATAATAACAGCAACTGATCAAACTGATTAAAAGAATAACAATAAAGTAACTACTCAAAGGCAGGGAGAACATTCTTTCCCCCATGTGAATTTTATCAAAGAATGCTCCGGTAGGTGTAGTAGGAGGGAGGACATTCCATAGAGAGGAAAGTCCCTTCGTACACACACACACACACACACACACACACACACATTTTCTCCCTCATGGGAACCCAAAGCAGCTTAGCCCATTGTTTTTCCCTCCTTCTCCACTCTACCTCACAACAGCAGCCCTGTGTGGTAGATTGGATCCAGAAATTCTGACAGGCCCAAGATCGCCTGGCCAGTCTACATGACAGAGTAGGGATTTGAACCCTGTTGCCCCAGGTCCTACTCTAACACTCTATTCACAACACCACACTGGTTCTCCGTGCCCCTCCTGGCTATCCACCTCAGTGGATGCTCAGCAGGGCCTCAGAGGGTTTAGTGTTTGGACCCATTCCTTTGGGACTTGATCCTCAAGGCCCTTAGGTCTCAGTAGGGCAGTTGCCCAATGCATCAGATCATGGTATTGCACAAACACAGTTTTCTGTGCTTTCCTATCTCACAGCATTTCAGAAGAGCAGGCCTTTAGCTGTTTGACTGGAAGAAAGCCAAGTAACACATTAATGTGCTTCACAGCTGTTTTGTTTAATTACCCTAAAACATATACACAGTGATGGCTGATTTCCAGCTACTGAGGGAAATCCCATTTTGAATACTAGTTGTAACGTATTTTAACATCTGTTGTTACTATGAGTAAATCCTGGATTTTTCAAAAACGTAGTTGGAGTGGGAAGTAACATAATACACAGTAAATATGCTTAAACCTTTTGTATTCATTTAATAGGATGAGATTTATCAGTTTGCATTTTAAAATATAATCCATTTGCCAGAGGCTTAAAGACAGTATAAGTGTGGAGTTTTAAAAGGTTGGTATTTGGATAAAGATTACATTTTCTTTTGAGCATATTTTGTTTTACTACTTCTGTTAATTCTGGAAAGTACTCAGTTTGGCTGTGGGGCGGGTGGCCAAACTCCTCTGTGTGGGCTTCTCCCTTGGGACAGAAGAAGAAATTATCCCCAAGTGATGTTGTATGGAGGAGGAGGAATTAAGAGCTTGACTAGATGAAACATTTGGAAATCCATGAACAGCTCTCCCACAGTAAAAGCAGCCACAAAGGAAGCCCTATTCAGATCAGGACCCTGGGGTACAGGAAGGGAGTTAACCCATTTTCCCAGCCTTAGTCCTTGGAGCTGCTATTGGCTCTACTTACAGGGAAAAGTACTTGACCTGCTGCTTGCTATTAAAAAACAATCAACCATGGGAGACCCATTCATGGATCTCCCATTGCTTGTTGAATTTGAACCTCTAAATTTCAGAACAATAGGCCATTCTCCTACCTTGATAAAAGAAACCTTAGTATTCACATCTTATTTGGTGCTGAAGTTTTGCCTAATTGGCATTCTGTTTGGGTGTGCTTTTATGTGGGACTGCCCTTAAAGATGATTTGGAAATGACTGAGTGAGAAATGCCTCTGCCTTCTTGTTGTCAGGAGCTGGCCGCAGGAGTCAGATCTTGCCTATTTTACACTCATTACATTGGCTGCCTGTTCAGCTCACAGTGCTGATGCATTACCTGAGGCTACATACCAGAAGAGCTGTCTTTCCTGGAATGGGTCCATGTGGCAGTTCCACTTAACACAGCAATGCCTGTAAGTGGTCCCAAGTTACCCCTACTAGAATATGGTTGCAGTCACATGCGCCAGAAAAAAGGGTTTGGGGAAGTGAGGCTATTTCCTCCAGAGGAATTTGACCTGCAGTTGCATGATCACACCTTCCTTTGAAACTGCGGGCGCAGTCTGTCAGTGCATGGTGAGATGCAACTATGGGTGAGTCGTGGGGTTTTTGTGCCATTCCCCCCCCATGCGCTTAACCGAGGGATTGATTAATCACTCCTCCACACCGAGGGCTCCCTATGGAGTTTGTGATGATGCCCATACTGCAGGGGGGGACAATGGCATGGAGTCGGGATGGCCTCATCAGACCATCCCAACAGCATGAGAGCACGCTGGAGCAATCAGACACAGGAAAGTCCATCCATGGCCCATTGCAACCTGTTAACTACTGGATTTTCCCCGGTGTCTTAACTCTGCTTCTGCGGTGGAGCAGAATGGGTTGCTGACGGCTGCGGGGGCTTCCCAGATGTTGTTGTCTGATTGCACCCTTTAAATCTGCCCGGCATTTGCACCGATGTCGGGTCTAATTGTGTGTATGATCGCAGCCTATGACTGCCTATTTGTACGCTTTTCTGATGGCCTCTTGGTTGCTATGATGTCCCAGAGGACATCAGAAGATCCACATCCTTTCTGCAGTTCCATAGGAAATGTAAGAGTGAAATTTTGCCATTGGAGGAGGCCTTATTAAGATCCAAAGGCGCGTCCATTTCTTTGAGGTGCTTCCATTGAGGCGCTTCCATTTCTCGCTCTCGTACTTTTGAGCGCCTCTCCAGAAACACCCAGAACACAAGGTTATACTTGACAAAATGCCAGACTGCCACCAAAGTGAGCCAGTTTAGAGCAATTCCTGAGAAACAAAAATGATAATTTTCACGTCCTGCTGAATACTCTCTCAACTGAGATACAGCATGGTTCAGTTTGTCCTTGTCAAACTTTTCAGACCTTTTCAGTCTAACCTTTCCAGTGCCATTTCATGTAAGCCTGGGAAAGAAGGCAGTTTGGGTTTCATACAAAGGATTGTTGTGCAGGCGTTGACTTGGATGGCGACTCCTCCATTAAACACAGTTATAAAGATTAACCCTCTGCCTCATCCATGCTTGTTCTTTCTGCTTCTCAGCAGCTTCTCAGCTGCTTGCCTGGTGACATTTTTTTGGCCTTTTAATGAGGATAACATATTAAATTAAACCTGGATTACAAGCATGAAATAAAAGCAATAGCGACTGTATCAAAAGAAGAAGAAGAAGAAGAAGAGATTGGATTTATACCCCACCCTTCACTGCCCAAAGGCATCTCAGAGCGGCTTACAAACTCCTTTCCCTTCCCCTCCCCACAACAGACATCCTGTGAGGTAGGTGGGGCTGAGAGAACTTCTGACAGAAACTGTCCTTGAGAGAACAGCTGTGCCAGAGCTTGTGACTGACCCAAGGTCACATCAGCAGGTGCAAGTGGATGAATGGGGAATCAAACCCGGTTCTCCCAGATTAGAGTACACACACTTAACCACTACACCAAAAGAACATAAGAACATAAGAACATAAGAGAAGCCAATGTTGAATCAGGCCAACGGCCCATCTAGTCCAACACTCTGTCACACAGCAGCCAAAATATACCAGGTGCCATCAGGAGGTCCAGCAGTGGGGCCAGGACACTAGAAGCCCTCCCACTGCTGCCCCCCCCAGCACCAAGAATAGAGTGCATCACCTGCCCCAGACTGAGAATTCCCATCTATACCCTGTGGCTAATAGCCACTGATGGACTTCTGCTCCATATGTTTATCTAATTCCCTCTTGAAACTGTCCATGCTTGTAGCTGCCACCACCTCCTGTGGCAGTGAATTCCATATGTTAATCACTCTTTGGGTGAAGAAGTATTTCCTTTTATCTGTTCTAACTCGACTGCTCAGCAATTTCATGGAGTGCCCACGAGTTCTTGTATTGTGAGAAAGGGAGAAAAGTACTTCTTTCTCAACCTGCTCAATCCCATTCATAATCTTATAAACCTCGATCATTTCACCCCTCAGCCGTCGTTTCTCCAAGCTAAAGAGCCCCAAGCATTTTAACCTTTCTTCATAGGGAAGGTGTTCCACCCCATTTATCATTCTAGTTGCCCTTCTCTGCACTTTTTCCAATGCTATAATATCCTTTTTGAGATGTGGTGACCAGAACTGTACACAGTATTCCAAATGAGGTTGCATCAATGATTTATACAGGGGCGTGATGATACTGGCTGATTTGTTTTCAATTCCCTTCCTAATAACCCCCAGCATAGCGTTGGCCTTCTTTATTGCAGCTACACACTGTCTAGACATTTTCAGCGAGTTATCCACTACGACTCCAAGATCTCTCTCTTGGTCCGTCTCTGCCAGTTCAGACCCCATCAACGTGTATTTATATTTAGGATTTTTGGCTCCAATGTGCATCACTTTGCACTTGGCCACATTGAACCCCATTTGCCACGTTGATGCCCACTCACCCATCCTCGACAGATCCCTTTGGAGTGCCTCACACTCCTCCCTGGTTTTCACCACCCTGAACAACTTCGTGTTATCTGCAAATTTAGCCACTTCACTGCTTACTCCCAATTCCAAATAATTAATAAACAAGTTAAAAAGCATCAGACCGAGTACTGATCCCTGTGGTACCCCACTGCTTACACCCTCCACTGAGAAAGTTTCCCATTTATACTCACTCTCTGTTTCCTATTTATAAGCCAGTTTTTGATCCACAAGAGGACTTGTCCTTTTATCCTATGACCATTGAGCTTACTTAGGAGTCTTTGATGAGGAACTGTATCAAAAGCTTTCCGGAAGTCAAGGTAAATAATATCTATTGGATCCCCCTTGTCCACATTTTTGTTCACTCCTTCAAAAAACAATAACAGGTTAGTGAGACAAGATCTTCCCTTACAGAACCCATGCTGAGTCTGCCTCAATAGTTTTTGTTCATCAATGTGCCTACTAATTCTTTCCTTAATAACAGTTTCCACCTACTTACCCGGTATCGATGTCAGACTGACTGGCCTGTAATTTCCCGGATCTCCCCTGGAGCCCTTTTTAAAGATGGGAGTGACATTAGCTACCTTCCAGTCCTCAGGAATGGAGGCAGATTTTAAAGAAAGATTACATATTTTTGTCAGGAGATCCACAAGTTCACATTTGAGTTCTTTCAGAACTCTCGGATGAATGCCATCCAGGCCTGGTGATTTATTAGTTTTTAAATTGTCCATCAGTCGGAGGACTTCCTCTCTTGTCACCGCAATCTGATTCAGGTCTTTCAAACCCTCTCCCAAAATCGGTGCTTCTGGAGTGGGCAAGCACTTCTCCTCTTCCATAGTGAAGACAGAGGCAAAAAATGCATTCAGCTTCTCAGCCATTTCCCTATCATCCTTCACTACTCCTTTTACCCCTTGGTCATCCAAGGGCCCCACTGCCTCCCTGGCTGGCTTCCTACTTCTAATGTATTTGAAGAAAGTTTTATTGTTGGCCTTTATGTTTTTTGCGATATGCTCCTCATATTCCCTTTTTGTTTGCCTGATCACAGATTTGCATTTTATTTGCCATAGTCTGTGTTCCCTTTTATCAACCTCACTAAGACTAGCTTTCCACCGCTTAAAGGAATCCTTCTTACCTTTTACAGCTTCCATTACTTTATTTGTTAACCATGCAGGCTTTTTTCTATAGCTATTTGTGCCTTTCCTAACCTGCGGTATATATTTTTTCTGAGCTTCTAGGACTGTATTTTTGAATAGTCTCCAAGCTTCCCCAATGGTTTTGACCTTCTCCACTCTTCCTTTCAATTTCTTCCTCACATGTCCCCTCATACCAGAGAAGTTACCCCTTTTAAAGTTAAAAGTGGTTGCATCAGTCTTTTTGGGCAACTCCCTATCTGTACAAATGTTAAACTCAGTGACATTATGGTCACTGTTCCCAAGTGGTACAATCACTTTTACATCTCTCACCAGGTCTTGGGTGTTACTTAGGACCAAATCCAGGATCGCCTCTCCCCTGGTAGGATCTGTGACCATCTGTTCCATAGCACAGTCATTGAGAGTGTCTAAAAACTCAATCTCTTTTTCCCGACTAGAACTCAGATTGACCCAATCAATGTGTGGGTAGTTAAAGTCGCCTACTACGACACAGTTATTTCGTCTAGCCGCTATCTTTAATTCATTCATCATTTTATAATCCTCCTCTATCTTTTGATCTGGTGGGCGATAACAAACTCCCACTGTTAAGCTTCCTTTTGGACCCACTATTTCAACCCATAGGATTTCCAGAACCGAATCCAGTTCTCTTACCCTCTCAATCTTACTGGACGGTATACCCTCTCTGACATACAGAGCCACCCCACCTCCAACCCTTTCCCCCCATCCTTCCGATATAATTCATAACCAGGAATCACCGTATCCCACTGATTTTCCTCATCCCACCAAGTTTCTGAAATACCCACAATGTCTATTCCCCCCCCAACACCAAGCATTCCAACTCCCCGATTTTACCTCGGAGACTTCTAGCATTTGTGTATAAACACTTATAGTTTCCCACGTTTGTTAAGCCCACAGCCTTCCTCTTGCTGCCTCGAGACCTTGCCAGACAGTTCCTATCATTAGCCATCCAAAAGGGCATCTGCAGTCACCAAGAGGATGTCCTGAAGCTCCAAACATGTCTCATTCAGAGATGCAGATTTGAGTCTCACAACCACAGAGTTGGACTTATGGCAAGAAATGAGAAAACGAGTAGGTCTAAAGAAAAAGAAGAGTGCTTAAAAGAGGTGATACACACAACATGTTGCAGTAGACTTAGTATGATACAGAAGATTTCACCTCAGAAGAGGCATTCTCCCTTCTTATCTTCCAGGGAGGAATGCCTCTTTTAGGACGGCACTTGCCATCTGCAGTTTTCAAATGTACTGTATTAAAAATGACACTTTTGTAGAGGCAGTTTTTTTGTTTAGTTGAGCAGAACCACCTACACTCTGCACTACAGGGAAAATGACATCTCATGATATATGACGTGGGCATTTGATGTTCAAAGTTAAAACACAAAAACTAGGATTGGCCATCCCAGTGGAGAGTCGGAACGACCCTTAGGATGCCACTGAAATTGGGAAGGCCCAGACTCTGGGCCCATTCATCTGTGAAGCTTACTGGATGACTTCTGGCCAGTTGGTCTCTCAGCTCAACTTATCTCCCAGGGATATTTTGAAGATAAAATGGAGGAAGGGAGAATAATATCTACAGAACTCCCTGAGGAAATGGTACGACAAAAATGGATCAATGCATTGGAATGGATTAATCTGATTTACTGATTAAAACGTTTAAAATTATTTTTATTTATTTATGTTATTTACAGTCCTCACAGGGACTCAAGGCAGATTACACAGGTTGAATCAGTGTAGTCAACAAAATGGGGCATTCAGTAACCAATGTGTTAGGATTTTAGGAGTCTGGAACCACCAGAAAGAACTGAAGCGTTGCACAATTCTTAACATGACACATGAAACGGTACAAAAATTGCATAATAGGATTGTCCTTAAAATAAGCTGTACCCAGCAGTACAGACCACAGCCCCTCTCACTTATACAAGTAAGTTTGTGAACCATTTGCCCTCTTGAATAGAATGACGTGCTTGTGCCGTCATTTTGTGCAGTCAGCTTTGAGGGACAGTTTCTTCATCTCTAAACTAATTCCTTTTCGTGCCTGAACGGAACACAATAGAGTAGATGAAAAATTTCCACTTTCCTAGTTAACCACGAGAGGGAGTACTCTCGCTTGCATTTCCTCAAATCCTTGTCACTTCATCATTTGCCAGTTGTTGCAGCTGGCTTTGTGACATGCGGAACAGTTTTGCGCTTCGATTTCGTCTGTCCATGCGTGAAATTTCTAGATTTGCATTTGTTGTGCTGTCATTCCACAGGATATTCAGAACAGTAATACCCAGGAAAGGATTTTTATGAAAGGATTAGAACTGTAGCAGAATAGAACGGGCCTGGAGGGCACCTTTGTAATGGAACAGGATTGTAGTCTACTGCAATGATTCGTCTAGGTATTATTCTGCTCTCCCTGAATGGTCTTCCACCCTTGCAATTCTACTTACTATATTGTTTATAGTGTAGCTTGCCTTAGGCAGTTTGTTGTATGGTTCTGTGTGATTGCATTGATCATTGGATGTCTTATCCTTTATCACTACATTATTTTTATTCTTGTTATCCACCTTGAGTCTTGGAGAGAAAGGCAGGCTATGAACAAAGTAACTAACTAAACTAACTAAATAAATATAATAGAGGTGATGCATTCCCCCTGCCAACTTAACCGTTGCACTGATTGTGTTGTAAGGTGTTTCCTTAATCTTTGGGAGCAGGGGTCTTGTTAACATTGGCAGCCTGATCTCCATACACTTAAAGATGTCTTTCAGTGAGTGTTGCCTATGGCATTGCTGTAACTGGGAACCTCACAAGCAGGACACCAGAAGCATACAGGTAGTTAAATTGTGTTGAGGTTGCTGAGTCTCTTGTCTCCTGTTTCCCATACCTATCATTGCCTCACACAATCAGTTTCTGGACACCTACATCAGGTGAGGAAAGGATGACATTACAGTGATATCCAGTAAGAAATAAAATCCTCAGAGTCTTACAGATCTAAGCCCATTGAAGCCAGTGGGCTGAGGAGGCTGTAACTGTGCACTGTAAGTGGGATGGAACACAGAGCACTAAGTTAAGTGGGGAGGAGAACCAGATTTTTAAATGACGAATGATTCAGTGGGGGATGTGGAATGGTGTAGTATAGCCTGATCTTGTCAGATCTTGGAAACTAAGCTGGGACAGTACTTGGACAGGAGACCACCAAGGAAGGCTTTGCAGACAAAGGCAATGGCTGGAACCTCTGCTGAAACCCCATATGTTGGCTACAACATAACGGCACTTTACGCACAATGATTCAATGAAAAGCTCAATCCCACTAAATATGCACATTTCTGTATGAAAACAGAACACCATGAGATTTCAGCAGAGGCCTAATTTTCCATGCTGTACAAGAGTTGTGTTCCTTCTGCTGGTGTCCTCTTTGTAAAATCTTCCTCTTTTTCCTGTGACTCTCCCTTAATGCTTCAGTCTTTGGGACATACGTGTTTAACAGGAGCCCGAGCCTGTTTTTTTAAAAAAGAGGGAGGGAGGGAGAAAGGAAGGAAGGCAACTTCAGAATAATGGGATTTGGTGTAGGAAGAGGTTGCTTGACCTTTCCCCACCCTGCTTGCTGTTCCAAATTGCAAGTTCTTCAGGCACCTTTAATATAATGGAAAATCCACAGGGAGGGTTGAATGGGAGTGGACTAATGGCAGGTGGGGAAAGCTCCAGCTGCAAGCCTCTGACTTTCTGCTGCTGGGCTCAGAGGACCTCTCTGCTCCATAAACAGCGCATATCAAGAGTGGATCTGCAATGGGATGGGGGACATAATAATCCCTCCCCCTCCACCAACCAAAGTGCTTTTTAAAGTAGAGATGCTCAAATACTCACTGGTTAGCCAATCTTTCATCATACAATTTGACTGCTTGTAAATAGTTTGAACGAATTCACTGGGTCAGTTTGTGTGTATTCAAATGGTACAGTAATTGTTGCTGTGAAACATGGTATGTTTGCCTATTGGAAATATTTGCTGGAACCTTGACCTGGATAGCCAGGCAAGCCTGATCTCGGAAGCTAAGCAGCGCCAATTTTGGTAAGTATTTGGATGGGAGACCTCAAAAGAATACCAGGGCCGGTAGGCAGAGGCAGGCTGTCAAGCCACTTCTCTGAACATCCTCCATGCCCCAGTAGGAGTTGCCAGAGATCGCTATGACTTCTGGGCATGGGTGTGTACACACAGACACACATGAATGTAAAAATACCCAAAAGAGAGAGAAATATTTGCTGCATAGTTCATGGCATCCCTAATCGTAAGTGCCATTATTCCAGCAGAAGAGTATGTTTGGCTCCAACTCAATATTCCAAATGCAGCTGTACCTTCCCCCTGCCCTTTGTGCTGTTCTCCACTCAAAATCATATTCTACCGAAGCAGCTTTCCCCCCTGCAATAATGTTGTTTGCCAATAAAAGATGCAGAGCAAGTATCTTGATCGATGTGCATATACTTCTTTTCTGTTTTAGATCCTTCTTATTTTGGATTAGACGCCTGTTATCCCAACTCAGTGAATCATCTCATTTCATTTTGTGGTAGAAGTTCAGCTGATTATGTTTCCCATCCATCTTGGATCAAGATTTATTCTGAAAAATGCTAGTTTCCCTTGTTATTCTTCATGTAATTATTCATGGGGTTGGGGAAGAGAGAAATTGCAGAAAGACTTCATTGTGCGACTGAAGGGGAAAGTCACAAAATGATGGCAGTAAAAAAATGGGATTTCCTCTTTTGCCTTGATGCTGTTGTAATTACGGTCACACCATCAGCGGCTCGTGCCTTTTTGTTTCTGAGAGTTAACTCTCTCTATAGGATGGACTGAGGAGAACTGATGTGATGTAGGAAAGATAAGATATGAGATGGGTGAATGTCAGGAAATGCCAATCCTGAGATACTTCAGAGGATGAGCCTGCAACTGATCAAGTTTCCATGTTGATCCACAGCATGCTTGTGATCCAAAGAAGTTAGAGTCCAGGGCAGGGTCAAGTTTCAGAAGGAGAAACCTGAAGAGCCAGAGGCAGATAGCATAAGGTCAAGCTGGCAGCCTTGTGGTATGGCTGGCAGTTTCCTTTTACAGCAAAACCAATTGCTCAGACTGGCAGTCCCTAGCCTCAGGTCTTGCCCAATAGAACCTAATGGAACAGGTTCTTTTGAGGGTCAGCAGATGGAGTGTTGCATCAGGCTTGCCTTGGAGCCTTGGGAAACACAGCTCAAGTCTTGTGGCAGAAACACATATCCAGTGGTGCCAGTGGGTAAGGAGGGACCCCAAACTGAGATGCTCACCCCCAGCTGAACACCTAAAGCTGAAACTTTGCTGGATTTACATCTCAGACTTGGCATCTGACCAGTCTCCACTTGCCAAGAAATGATTAGTTCCTCTCCATGCACAGGATGGTATGATGCCCATCTTCAATCTTGATACCCTCCAAAGTGCTCCCTTGCAATTATTTTTAATTCCTTTTACATATTTTAGTCTGTTTTTGCTAGTTATGGGAAGATGCAAGGACTTATGGAAGGTAGTGACAGCTGTACTCCCACCTACTGAAAATCTTATTCAGCAACTCCCCCAGTTTCTGAGATTTCAGCAGATGTTGCCTGTAATATTTCTGTTCACAGATAAAGGCTAACTGGATGAGGAATGGCTAAAAACAGCTTTAATATAAACAGCTAAAATACCTTGTACAGCAGTTTTGCTCTGAGCCAGACTAAGGCCACATAATCTTAGGGCGAGTCCATAAATTACCAATTCCTTAATACTATTAAAGATAGGGGAATGTGTCTAAATCATGTCACTACATTGCCTTCACTTTTTAAAGTCATATTTACTTTTTAAAGCCATATTCACTTTTTTAAAGCCATTTTAAAGCCATATTTTAGCAAGACTCCAGGTCTAGAAACTTGCTTTAAAACTGAATGTTAAGTTTCTTATAAAGCAGATTTCCAGGAACAGGACCACATTCTGTGTTTCATCAGCATTCCCAAGGAATCATGTCACTGCCAGCTCATCAGCTCCAGTCCCATGGGCCTTTTCTGGTGTCCTGTGTGATCTTTTCTGTCTTCCCTTCAAAAAGCCACAGAGGTGTGCAAATGACCCTCCCAGAAAGTAGGGTTGTCCGGTCCCCCTGGCCACTGGTGAGGGATGAAGGGGTAGGGTTGCCAGATCCAGACTGGGAAACTCCTGGAGATTTGGCGATTGAGCCTGGGGAGGATAGGGACGTCAGTGGGGTACAATGCCATAATGTCCACTTTCCAAAGCATCCATTTTCTCCAGAGGAACTGATCTTTGTAGTCTAGGGATGAGCTGTAATTTTTTGGGATATCCAGGTCCCACCTGGCAGCTGGCATCCCTAAGAGAACAGCCCTAACTTTTCTTTGACCACCGAGTTGGTCAGGATTTTCTTTCCATCTGGAAACCATGCTTTCTGTAGACCTATGTGTGGAGTTGTCCATTTTCATGGCACAGAGCCACCTCGAGAAAGCCAGGCAGCTGCTGGTTTCTTTTTCACTATATGAAGAAATACTTTATTTCCATGATTGTTCTGTTTTGTCTGTTTAGGAATGTGGAGATGGTCCTTTTGCTTATTTTTATTTATTTATATTCCAGTTTATATCCTGCCATACCCCGCCAAAGCAGGCTCAGGGCGGCTCACACAGATAAAACAGAGATTAACAATCCAATCATTAAAAGCCAGTAAAACAATTCATTAAAACAATACAATATTACATACTAAGTGCTAGTGATGTTATCCAATATCGCAATGTTGGCAGTGCTGCGTGAGTGCATACCATATGATGTTCGTTTCCAGCATTGATCTTACTCGACATGCACAGGCTGTTTTATTTGTTCATTTTGTTTTATTTGGCTTGTGAGAAATGCCTATCAGGAACATTTTTCTTTACTCCCTTCCTCCTGAAATAGAATCATGTTGCTGAACATGGGTTGGGTCACTGTGTGATCCCAGCCTCAATGTGTAGAGGTTGAGATTTGCAGTTGTGCCTTCCATTATAATCTGCTCTTTTGCCTCTCTGTGGTTCAATACAAAGCCCAGTCTCTAGATAGCTTTGTTTTTGTGCTTTTTCAATATCTGAGTTGTTTGTTGCTTGACAACTTGCTTCTGAGCAAAATGTTTATGAGGTAAAGGTGTTTCACAGTCTTCTCCAAATAGGAATCAAAACTCAGGGTTCAAGTACAATGTGTCATTACTTTTGTTGAAGAAAATGAAGGTCTGTGTGCTGTCTCCTGCCTCAGACTTCAAGAGATCACCACAGATTTAGTCAGATAGACAGGGTCAGGACACAGAGCATCCTTTAAGAACATAAGAGCATATTGGATCAGGCCAATGGTCCATCCAGTCCAACACTCTGTGTCACACAGTGGCCAAAAATACCAGGTGCCATCAGGAGGTCCAGCAGTGGGGCCAGGACACTAGAAGCCCTCTCACTGTTGACCCCCCCCCCAAGAACCAAGAATACAGAGCATCACTTGCCCCAGAGTCCCTATCTATACCTTGTGGCTAATAACCACCGATGGACCTCTGCTCCATATGTTTATCTAATTCCCTCTTGAAGCCGTCCATGCTTGTAGCCGCCACCACCTCCTGTGGCAGTGGGTAAATATTTTCTTCCTGTTATCTGATCCTATCCCTTTGAAGTAGAATGCTATTCTTAGGGACATGTTTCCTCCCACCTGGCTTGACAGCTCTCTCTCATGCACACACACGCTTCTCTACCCAAAGAAGGAAAAATGGTTGCAGGGCACATTTCCCTTGCATCCATGTTCATCCTAGTTAGTTAGCTTATAATCAGTTGCTATCTCTAATCTATACTGTCTATAATAGAGTTCCATATAATAAATGACTCTTATTAGTTTTATAAATATGACTACGGGTACTGTGTAACTTTGTAAGCTTGCTAGCACTCTCAGCACCTAAGCTTTGCTGCATGGTAGCCTGGTGTACTCCGCTACATTGATCGTGATTCCCAGTTGTATCAAAACCAGAGAATCCAACAACTTTCACATTTAACAATTAGACTTAAATATCTTGGAACACAATTGCAACTGCTGATGTTGTGGAGCTGTTTTGTTTGTACTCCTGAGACTTTGTGTGTTGTAGAGTTCTGCAGTGGGGAGCATTCAAAATTTTATGATGCTCTGATGGATGGGAAAAAAATGCATGGCTTACAATGACTGTGACTGGTGAATTCTACTAATGCACTGAGGGCTGCCTTGATGCATATGAAGCCTCCGGCAATGATTGGTTGAATTGCTATTATGTCACCGACAGGTAGAGAAAGCAGCACAGTTCCAAGTTCCCAATGGTGTTATAATAAGGGGATTTCAGAAAAACAGTGCTGCTTGGTTAACGAGGGTTTTTGTCTCTCGTGAGCTGGCCTTTAGACTGTTATACTTTACAAAACTCCTTCCTTTTTCTGATGCAGCATACTTTTAAAATGTTAGCTATACTATGATTATCAATGATGGATTTGAATGGGAGCCACTTTGAGCCACCTTTCATTATTGTTGTTGTTAATTCTGAATTTTGTATGCATGTCCAGGAAGTTGTACTTTGGCTGAAAATAACATATCAGAGTTCTTTAGCTGAATCTAACTGATGCCTATTTAGGACCAGTCCATGCTAATGACACTCTGGAGTCTTTTTATCATGAAAGAAAGAGAGAAGAGAGGCAGTGTCGTATGTGTGTGGTGTAAAGGTTAGAGTGCCAGACTAGGATCTGTGAGCTCCAGGTCTTAATCCCTACTTGGCCATGTAGGCTTGCTGGATGACCTTGGGCCAGTCATACACTCTCAGCCTAACCTACCTCACAGGGCCATTGTGATGATAAAATGAAAGAGAGGAGGACAATGTAAGCCATCTTGGGAATGTAGGTGAGGTAAGAAGAAGCAAATTAAAAAAAAAAATTAAAAACGTGTGCCTTTAAAAGTGGACTTTCATGCTAATTCCTTTGAAAGAACAGTTTAGCAATGTTAAATTTAAAAACGTATACATTTGCCTGTTAAAATGTCAGTTAAACATCAGGGTAGCCCTAGGAAGCTGGTATAATGAATTCGCTACGAGACTGAACTGCAAATCAGGAGCACACCCCGATTTCAATTTTGACTCTGCCATGGTTCTAATAGGAGGCTGTAGGGTGGAACTTTATGTGATGCAGTTTCCATGATCGGTTTTCCTGAGGGCTTTCTTTTCTAACGCAAAGCAATCTGTGGGTGGCTTTGAAACTGTATATGGCATATATTTTTCCTGTGGGTGTAATTATCCCTGTGCCATGTGGCCCAAATAGTCAAGTTAGTTTAGATTCTGGGTATGCCACTCAGTACCCATTTGGGACATTTGAAAAGGTTCATCTGTAGCCCTTACAATTGCCAGGATTTTGGAAATGTGGAAAACTGTGCTCTGCCCAGTAGTCAAAAAGTGGTCTCAGCATTCTAGCCAGTGTGTGGATGACCCTGTAATGCAGTGTTTTCCTTCCCTTATATGCACAGGCTAATGGAGAAGGACAAACATAATTTGTACAACACTCCTTTATAATGCAGCTTTTGCTAAAATATTAAACATCAACTTGTCCAGAATAGATTCAACATGAGGCGTGGGTGTGGAAAACCTCTGCAAGTGGGGCAGCTGCTATGGGATCTGTTTTGAATGATAAAGGAAAGGGTTATGTCACGCCCTTTGTGAAGCCAATCACAGGTGCTTTGTACTAAAAAGAAAGGGAGGAGGGGCACAAGGTGTAGGTCTGTCCTTGGATAAGTGCTTCACTCAGGCTCAGTCCCCCCCCCCGCAATATGGAGATAGATGATGCTGTCCTACTTTACAAGGCTGTTGTAATGACAACAAAAGTTCAGTGACATCTTAAAAATTAACATTTATTTCAATATGAGCTTCTGTGAGTCACACCTTGCTACAGCAATGTAAGTGAAAGTGACTGAAATACTTGAAATTGTTACATAAATACCAAGTATTATTATATTTGATTTGGCTTAATGAGCACACTACAGACATTTGAATTTGGGGCAGTTTACAGTTCTGATGATAAGTGGAGTGCTTTAAGAACAACAGATCCACAGACAGGCTTTCTTGACCTTTTCAGTAGCACATCTGCCTGGGATACTTATTTATTTGTTGTTTTTTCTGTTTATTTACTGATGGCCTGTCCAAATTCCCTGACGCCAGGCTGGCTCACAGGATGACACAAATGTGAAAGACAGCAGTATAGCAAGAAGCTTAATGCTTCTGCACTATCATGCTGGCATGTTTGGGTTGTGGGGTCCTATCCTAAACAGTTAGGCAAATGTAAAAAGCTGCAAACTATTTTTTAAAAAACAACAAACAACAAAGCGTTGATGAACACTTGGACCAGAAAAGCTTCTTTTTCATTGTATTTAAACTTTGTTGAAGGTTTGTATTCATCCTCAGTGTACTGAAATTATTTTTCCAGCCTTACTTTTGCACTGCTTATAACTTTGTACATCTGGGTAACTGGTTCTTTTTTTTCTTTTTTAAAGGTTATAGAAATGTCCTGATTATGGGAAAGTTTGAACATAATATTCTGTATGACAGGCATGGTGAAGTAGAAACATTGCTTAATGTGTCTTATCTATGATCTTTCAGTAAAGTCACCAAAAATATTTTCAGTTCTGGGTTGCAGTAACAAAAGCTGGAGGAAACAGCATCAAGTGTCTACTGAGCTGAAGGGCATGCTGGCTTTAAATTCCAATCAGAATGTTTGAGGCTGGCAAGGAATGCCTGTGGTCTGATCAGTCAGAGGAAGGACTATGGGAGTTGCATGTCTGAATGCGCCTGGACCTGTGTAAACCTCGCTGTATTTGCAAAGTTAATTACTGTATCAGGCTAGGTGTCTCTGATTGGCTGGCTTTACAAATGCTGGATTGTGTCTAATAGATGGAGTTTCCCTACAACTAACACCAGTACTTGGAATCTTTTTGCACGATACACACTGGTGAAATAAATGGCATTTCGAAAGAGTGGCTTTCTTTCTGTTGTCTTCAGAGTAGGCTGGCAGCTGTGCCTAGCAAAGTGTATAGGGGAAGAACTTCCAGATTAAAGCTGTGTGGAACTGAAATCCAGCCAAATTTATGAAGCATTAGTCTTCGCCGGTGGCCGTATGTGTAATTTAATGTGTATGCATGGATTCAATTTTATGATGCATTAAAATTATGCTGCGATGTGGCCAAGGTGCAGCTGACCTGCAGGAACATTCGGTGTCTCTGATAAGTGGTCTGCTAACTTACAGGAGCAATCCAAGGCTTTGGATGTGATCAGAGGCGGTAGAACGAGATATAAGATGATAAAGTAGAAACTCCTCTCTGGAACTTGTGGGTTGAGGGAGCAGTTCCATCCCTGGTGGCCAGGTTTTCTGTGAGGTTAGAAGGAAGACATGCATTCCATGGACATCATTCCTGAGTCCCTGGGCTCCACTCCACTCCAGGTCACAGCTGCCAAGTCAAGAAGTGACTTTTTCATGCCACTCAACATATCACAGAACACATGTATAAGGTCCTTATTTTCCTGTTTATCACACAGTCTGGAAGGCTGTGGTCCGCTTTCTGTATACTGTATTAATTTACTCTGCAGTAGTTAGCCCTTCATTGATATCATTGCCAAGACAGTGTGTGTGCTTTTGGTTACAGGATGAGTAGAAACACATAATTGTCCTACAGAATATTAGCATCAGTTCAAAATGTAGTTTAGCAGTGGAAGGGCAGGCTGTGCAGTGCACGGTGCCTTAGTACATTTTGATGTCCGGCCAATAGAGGCAAGATACATGCACCCTTTGTTCAGAATTATCTTCTGGGAAGGGAGGTGAACCTTGTAGGACAACTGTAGCATCTCACATGAAGAACATTTTAAAAAGCCATTCACCTCTAAATGCAAAAAAATAGGGGAAACAATAGGGGCAGATATCCCACATTAGTGAGAATTGGTATATGTGAGGCAGGTAGATTTCATAAGGCCCCGACCTGAATGGTGCAGGCTGGCCTGATCTTGTCAGATAGCAGAAACTAAGCAGGGTCAGCCCTATTTAGTGTTTGGATGGGAAACCACCAAGGAAGTCCAGGGTGGCTACATGGCAGCAGGCAATGGAAAACTACCTTTGTTCATCTCTTGCCTGACGGCACTTTCCACCACCACAGTTCATGGGTAAAGGTTGCTTGTCTATCAGTCAGTACATTTACATGCCACCCTTTCTCCAAGGAACTCAGGGTAGCATGTAGAGATCTGGGTCCAAATGCTCCCTCAGCCATGAAGCTCACTGGTTGACTTAACCTACCTTGCAGGGTTGTTGTGAGGCTGAGAGAGGGCAGGAGAACCATATATGTCACCCTCAGCAGGATAAAAAGTGAAAGTACCATGCATGGATAATTGTGCAGCACTTTCTCTAATCAACACCATACCTCATAATCTCAAAGAATGTTTGCAAATTTGTATTCTGTGCGCTTGCATTTCATAGAGAACTTTAAGAACATAAGAAGAGCCCTGCTGGATCAGACCAGTGGTCCATCTAGTCCAGCATCCTGTCTCACACAGTAACCAAGTTCTTCTGGTTGGCTGCTGTTGGACTCTCTGCACTGCACATGCTCCTTCACATGCAGCCAACACATGTGGGAAAGTGATCTCTATAGATAGAGGGGTGGGGGAGCACTCCTAGAGCCTAGAAACTTCTTTAAAAGCTTGGGAGCTCTTCTTCACTGCAGGCCTGCAATCTTGCAGTCTCCCTGCTGTGGCAACCAAACAGAGCTGCTTGTGGTGACTTCCTGAGCCCTGTTTGACTTCATAGGAAGACAGCAGTAATTTGCACCTTTCTCGTTATGCTCGTGTGGGGGGGACTACGCAAAGCAATGAATGAATAATATTTTCATTGCCTGGTATGTTTGGCTAGTAAAGGGTATACAACACCAGGATAAGAAAGTTGCCTACGCAGATCGCATTGCAAGGATTTTTTTCAGCGCCTAAGGTAAACATTCTTTGTTTAAATTGCTGTGTGCTCATTGTGCAATGGTAGAACTACTTGAAATTCAAGTTAAACCTTCACTTCCTCTTAGGGTGGACACAGGGTAAACCATTTGTCAGGCACAAACGTGTTCGTTTCATGATCCTCCAAGGGAATTTAATTTGAGAGTTTTCATTGTATATTAGGAAAATATTCAGCACAGGCACAAGTAAGCCTGTTGTGAGCAACAGGAGTCTTCATTTCCTCCAATTTCAGATGCTAAACTAATAGTGATGAATGGTGCTAGACCTTGAAATGCCAAAGGTACCCAACCACACAAATGTAGCAAAAACTGCAGATGTAAATAGTGAAATACAAGCACTTTAAATGACTGTGTTAAATCACTGTCAGATTTTTAAACAAAAGCCACTAAGAATAGTTTTTGATAAATATGAAGAATTTGTTTATTCTTTCTTCAACTTTGCTTTGTAATGACAAGTAGATTAAGGGCTGATGAAGAAACATGGACAAAGCTGGCCAAGAGTGCATCTTCCAGTGTTCAAAATGTTTGTAAACCACATGTGGAAAAATATTTCATTGTATACAGGAACCTCCTGGTGTATAATGATTATAATTTTATTGCTGAACTTGAAGCAAACTTAGCGTGCTACTAATGCCCTGTCTTTTTTTATGCAGGCATCTCTTTAAATATGCCCTTATGGCCCCATAAATTATATAAAAGGCACCAATTTCTAGTTTGGGGAATAGCCATAGCTTGGTGGTAGAACATATGCTTTGCATACAAGCTCCCAATTTCAATGTATTGTTAAAGGTTGGACCTGTCGGGAAGGGCTCTTCTTTGCCTTGAAATCCTGGAGAGCCTCTGACAGCCAGAAATAAACTATACAGCTAGATGGACCAATGGTCTAAGTATCAGGCCAGTTCTTGCCTACATCGTACATATATAACGGGGAGGCATATTAAATTCCTGTTCTCTTGTGATAGATGGTAGTGGTAGTACTTCTGATTATGCCAGCCATTATATCCACCAGGTCAAACAGCTTCACAGTTTCATATGTGCCTATTAAAGCAGTGGACTGAAAGTAAAGGGGCTTCAAGCATGTTGTGTACTAGCTGAACCGCACACGCAGTCGGGCTGCCGCATGGCCTGACAAACTAGTGAAGCTTCACTACCGGGGACAATAGAGTCCTAGGATCCTAAAACCCACCAACCGGTGAGTAGGGATTCTAAAGAGTAACTTATAAGATTGTCACATATGTAAATAACCTGTCACGGGTGTGGGTGTGTGTAATGGGTGTGGTTGTAAACTGGCATATATGCAGCCTTTGGTCTAGCTACTGTATCTCTCAATCTCTTGAAATCACTAAGTAAAGTATGAGCTGAAATCACTCAGCGATGCGTCAGTCTCAGTACTTTATACTGGCGATGAGGATGGGATTCTGATGAGCGAGCCAGACTCTGAATCCAGCCCGGCAGCAAGCCCCTGTCTCCAAGAGGACACCGTGCTCCACATCGCTCCTCCACAGCACTGCGACTCGCCCCGTTCCCTTGATCATTGCTCACTACCATGCTCCAGAGTCATGGCTGCCACTCCAGGACAGATCTCCAATTTTGACCCATCCCATCCCGAGCTCTGGGACTCCTGGGTTGAACAACTGAAACATTTTTTCAAGTTCCTATAGTAGATTTCCTGGGATTCATAGTAGATGCTCAAGGTATACACCCCACATCTGAAAAGATCCAGACCGGCATGGACGTCATGATCCAAAATGGAACTACAGGACTTTTTGGGCCTTTTACATTTTTATCACTCATTTTTTATCACAAAGTGGCTGTGGCGGAGCCCCTGCACCAATTGCTCGACAAAGGTGTGCCATGGTCTTGGGGCCCCAAACACGCCTCTGCTTTCACTGCTGTGAAGGAACTGCTGTCCTCTAATGCTGTCGCACATTTTAATGAGGACCTTCCAGTGATTCTGGCATGCGATGCATCTCCGTATGGGGTGGGGGCGGTGTTGGGCCACAGGCTGGCTGATGGCTGGGAGGTACCAGTCACGTATTACTCCTGCACACTCACGACTGTGGAGCGCAACTACATGCAGATTGACAAAGAGGCCTTAGCAATAGTGGCGGGGGTGAGGAAGTTTCACCACTACCTTTACGGTTGGCCCTTCACAGTAGTCACAGACCACAAACCCCTGCTGGGCCTCCTAGTGCTGGATCACCAAACCCCACATATGCTGTCCCCAAGGGTGCTCCGGTGGTCCATTTTCTTGGCAGGCTTCCAATATGACCTTGTCCACAGGTCTGGCAAAGCAATGGGCCATGCGGACGCTTTGAGCTGCCTCCCACTTTCGTCCAGCAATCCGGACCCTGCTCCTGCCCACCACATTGCTCTCCTAGAGGACCTCCCAGACTGCCCAGTATAGGTCTCCAAAGTTGCTCACCACACGGGCTGCGATTGACTCCTCTCCCGGGTCCTCGCCTGGGTGGTGAGGGGGTGGCCCACCAGCCTGATGAGTCCAGAGTTCACAGTGTTCTCTTCCAGAAGGGATGAATTGTTGGCACACAAAGGGTGTCTGCTCTGGGGCAGCAGAGTGGTGATACTCGCCCCCCTACATAAGCGGGTGATCACAGCATTACATGAAAACCACCCAGGGATTGTCAGAATGAAAGCCCTAGCTAGAAGCTGTGTGTGGTGGCCGGGGTTAGATGGCAAAATAGAGGACAAGGCACTGGAACCAGCTCCAAGCAAACCAAACAGCCCTGCCAAGACACCTGAGGTCCGGCATTCAACGCGAGAACGGCGAAGACCTACTTACTTAAGAACATAAGAGAAGCCAATGTTGGATCAGGCCAATGGCCCATCTAGTCCAACACTCTGTCACACAGTGGCCAAAAATACCAGGTGCCATCAGGAGGTCCAGCAGTGGGGACTATGTCAGACATGTTCTGAACCATGTGGGGGAGGGGTGTTGTGTACTAGCTGAACCGCACACGCGGTCGGGCTGCCATATGGCCCAACAAACTAGCGAAGCTTTGCTACCAGGGACAATAGAGTCCTAGGATCCTAAAATTCACCAACCGGCAAATAGGGATTCTAAAGAGTAACCTATAAGATTTAAGCAGTAAGCAGTATATTTGCATGGGCAGAAGCTGGGGAAGGGGGTGTAGTTTGTTTGTTTGCATCTGTGCCTCTTCCTATAGCAAAGCTCTGCCAGAGCATGTAGCTCTTGCCCTCTGTGTGTGCAGTATAGATAGCATCTTAAGGATAATGGCTCTGACCACAGTGTTGGTAAAGGCCACTAATTTAGATGATGTTCAAGATACTTAGGCAAATTCATGGAGCTTAGCTCTAAAAGCCTTAGCCACTGAGTAATGGTTGCTGAAGGGGAAATAGTGGCAGAAGGCCTTTGAGCAGGGTTGCCAGTTTCCAGTTAGGAAGTTCCTGGAGATTTGGGGGTGGAGCCTTGGGAGGGCAGAGTTTGGGAAGGGACCTCTGAAGGGATGTGATGCCATAGTGTCTTCCTTCCAAAAGTGCTATTTTCTCCAGGGGACTGATCTCTGTAGTCTGGAGATCACTTGTAATTCCAGAAGTCTGGCCCGTACCTGGAGGTTGGCAAGCTTAACTTCCATGCACAGAGTCCACCTGTGTGTCCAACAATTGTCCTATGGGAGATACTCTTCTATATTTTATAGACTCGGCTTGTAAGCCTCTTAGGCTGCCTTCCACATGGCTGCTGCCAACTATTAAAGAAGAAGAGAAGGAGGAGGAGGAGGAGGAGGAGGAGATTGGATTTATACCCCACCTTTCACTACCCAAAGAAGTCTCAGAGCAGCTTACAAGCTCCTTTCCCTTCCCTTCCCCACAACAGACACCCTGTGAGGGAGGTGGGGCTGAGGGAGCTCTCCCGAGAACTGCCTTGAGAGAACAGCTCTGAAAGAACTTATGACTGATCCAAGGTCACACCAGCAGCTGCATGTGGAAGAGTGGGGAAACAAACCTGGTTCTCCCAGATTAGAGTCTGCACTCCTAACTACTACACAACACTGGCTCTCATGACCCCCCACACAATATTTACTAGTGAGTTGGTTCCCAGCCAACTCATGGATACAAGAAACCAAATGGCAACTAGAGCCTGTCCCTTAATATAGGTATGACTAAGGTGATTACGATGTTCAATAAGCCTAACTGTGAAAACCAGGGGTGGTGGTGGCTAGAGTGACAGTGTAGGATCTGAATCCCCTCTGTGTCATAGAAGCTCACTGAGTGATCCTGAGCCAATCATTCTCCACCTGACCTACCACACAAGGCTGTTTGCTGTGTAGAAGTGAAGAGATGGATGGATAATAAGAAAGGGTACATTCAGTCAAAGCTAAATATTTTTAAGTACTGTTGTTTTCAACTGGAGAGCGTTATGGACAAGCATTACACTTTTCAGCTGGTTTCAGAAAGGTAGCCATGTTGGTCTGCAACAGAAGAGCTAGATTTGAGCCCAGTAGCACCTTAGAGATTAAGAGGATTTTGGGGTCATAAGGGAGATTTGACTCTTGAAAACTTATGCCCTAAGAATCCTGTTGGTCTCTAAGGTGCTACTTGACTTAACCCTAACTGTTTTGGATTGAAATCAGTTGGATAAGAACATAAGAGAAGCCAATGCTGGATCAGGCCGATGGCCCATCTAATCCAACACTCTGTCACACAGTGGTGGCCAAAAATACCAGGTGACCTCAGGAGGTCCAGCAGTGGGGCCAGGACACTAGAAACCCTCTCACTGTTGCTCCCCCCAAGCACCAAAAATATGGAGCATCACTTGCCCCAGACTGAGAGTTCCTATCTATACCCTGTGGCTAATAGCCACTGATGGACATCTGCTCCATATATTTATTCAATTCCCTCTTGAAGCCATCCATGCTTGTAGCCACTACCACCACCTCCTGTGGCAGTGAGTTCCATGTTTTAATCACTCTTTGGGTGAAAAAGTACTTCCTTTTATCCATTCTGCCCCGACCACTCAGCAATTTCATTGGGTGCCCACGAAATACTTCTATTTTGATCAAATTTGGCCAGTAATAATAAACTTTTTAAACCACTGAACAGCAAGTAAATGCCATTGTTGCTGTTGACTTTAATAATAATGAATAATAGTAATAAATAGGAGCCTTAGTTGGTTTAAGTACAAAATTCATGTGCTGAAGTTCACACAGTAAGAGTTGTGAGCTCAAGACAGTCTTTTCCTTTCTGCCCACCATGCCAAGTTGGAGAAAACTGATGATGTTTAGAAATGCTTTCCCCCTTCCTTTGCAGCTAAGCAGCACTGGGTGTAGTTCTGGGGGAAAAAATCATTTGGGGTATTTGAAAGACAATAAATTAGTCTACAAGAAAAATGCAACTGTACGTCTTTGTTCGGAGCAGCTATGAATCCCTTGTTCAGAAGGAGATCTAATAATCAGAAAGAGCAGGAGTCATGGTGCTTACATTAACTTAATTACTGTGATACATTTTAAAACAATAATTGTAACATTTAAGAAATAGTTAATGCTTACAGGAAGCTAACGGCTTGGGAATTAGCATGATCTAATTAGATGGCTGTACTCAGCATCATCATGGCTTTTAAGTTGGTTGGTGCACAGCAGCAATTAGATATACTGATTTGTTTTGTATTGCTCTTGGGACCAGCCTCAGATATTTTGATGGCTGAGGTGGAAATTCTGTTCTGCATTTGTATAACCACCACCACCCAATTTTGGCAGGAGTTGCATTTGAGCAAGGTTTGTCTATTCCCAAGTTCCAGCTACTCGGAGGGCATTTGCCTCATAGCACTTTGTGCTTCTGAGGAGGAGAAAATAAGGCTTTCTTTCTGTCGGTGAGATCAATTATCCTGGTGGGGCATGTTGGTGAAAAGAGAAAAAAATGTTGTTGGGCCAGTGTCTGAATTTTTATGTTTCTCTGACAAGCTCTAACTTGCTGACGAAATAATGTATGACAGGGCAGAGGTTGGAGGGAAATGGAGAAACAAACAGGCACTAAAAAAAAAAGAAGCTCTTGTCCAACATTTCCATTCCCTCCCTTCAGACTGAGAAATAATCAGAGGGGGGAAGAATAGCCAAACAAAATGAACAAGCTGACGGCCTAAGACCTCCTCCCACCCAGCACTTGTGTAACCTTGTGTGTGTGTGTGTGTACATAATCGGGAGTCACTCTGGCAGCTGCAGTGCATTAGTTCCAATACTTTGACAGGCAGCCTGGTTGCTCGGGCACAGAAGCTCTTTCGTAGCACACCGTTCCTTCCCTCTGCACTCACTCGCAAGTAGAGTCAGCCGGAGTGACTGGTCTTTGGCTAGAAGAGGAGTGGCGATGTCTAACAGGCTCACTGGAGGAGTTTGCTTTATTATTTTTCCCCCCACTGCTGTTCATTATCTGTGCACTCTGAGGGGAGGGAAAACCATGCAGAAAGCAGAACAGGCTGAATCAAAGTCGAAGCTCTGCACAGTGGCTCAGGACTGATAAGCTAAAGAACTCTCTCTATATATATTTTAAAGCTGCAAAAGGAAATATCATATTGCGTTATAGAAACTTCCCTAATATAGTTGCTTTGGGAACATGGCTCAGCAAACAACAAGCCCAGACACTTTGACTGTACCTGAAGTGGATAATCCGCATTGTCAGAACCCGTGGCTCAACGAGGATCTTGTGAAGACACTGCGGGAGAACCTGTTGCAGCATGAAAAGCTCAGGACATCCAGGAAGTCTTCTTCCATCTCTCCTAAACTGTCACCGGTCATTTCTCCCAGGAATTCTCCAAGGCTTTTGCGCAGGATGCTTTTGAACAGCAACATACCGAAACAGCGGCGGTTCACTGTGGCGCACACCTGGTAAGGACGGCATCCTTCCCCACCCCTGCCGCCCGTCTTGGTTTTTTTTAGCTCGGCGTGGCATTTTTTTAAAGTTATTTTTCATGCCAGATTCCAAAGAATTAAACAAAACTTCCAGCCAATAAGGGCAAGAGAAGCTGTAAACGTTTATGAAGGAATCCAGTTCCTCCCAAGTCATTTCTCTTTTTAAAAATTCCAGATAACAAAAAAGGGGAAGTCAGCTGTGCTGCGAAAACTGCATTTCCTTTCTGATTTATTTTAAAGGTTGCCTTTTCCTCCTTCCCCTTCTTTCTGGCCAGTTTTATGTGAGGAGCACGGAAAGAACATGTTTGTTGGACTGGCTGCTAAAGTTAGAATGATGTTGAGGGGTTCCCCCTGTACTGTTTGTAGGAGAGCAGTGACTCAAATTGTTAAATCTTGAGGTATATTTCTATATGAAAGCTAAATGGAAGCTGAGGTGGCAAGCTCACAGTAAACCTCTAAGTCCATGGATTCAAATAATGGTTACAGGAAAGGGGAATGAAATAATTTACTTTACTTACTTTATATATAAGTGGGAATGGAACAACTTACTTTATAAAATTACATATAAAATTATAGATAATGTATGCCAATAAAGGTACTGAAATTATAGGTAACCTGCCCTGAGCCTGCTTGTGGGGGAGGGAGGGGTAGAAGCCAAATAAATAAATAAATAAATAAATAAATAAATAAATAAATAAATAAATAAATAAATAAGTCTTTTGCAGTGGCAGCTGGTCCTGTTTGTGTATGTCTTTCTTTTCAGTAAAATCTGTTACTTAGGTCTGTCTCTTAGGTATTTCCATTGGCTTTTGTTTGGATGGTCTTGATGGATTTGACATCTGTTGATGTGCTCTGCTGCTTTAAAATGCTGGCTGGCTTTTTAGTCCAATTTTTTTTCTCTTGTAAAAAATAGCAATGTGATACTGAAAATGATGGTGTAATGGAAAGGGGAGAGGAATCATGTGTGTCGATCAGAGAGCAGGTCTTGCTGTCATGTTGGTTTCATTTTTTTCCCCAATTTGTTGAAGAAGCATAGACATATCCTAATTAGTGTGTGTGTGTCACTGGGTGCATATTTATTTTATACATTTATTACTTGCTTGTCAGCTAAAAAGCCTCTCAATAACAACATGCATTCTTTTCCTGTTCATTAGCATTGATGGGCTTTAGCAGGCTCTGGTGGAATGCTAGTTGCCTAGGGACTGCAGATATAGAGAAAGACATTGGCTTCAGCCACTGGCCAGTGGTCCAAGTGATGTTGAGCAGAGGGATTTTATTTTGGCATATCTCCACACACGTTCCTGTGTGCCAACTATAGCCTTCGGGCTGCCACACACTGGCTGTTCCCCTGCTTAAGGTAGCTCACCTGGCACTTACCAGAGCCTATGTTTGTTTTTTTCTGTTATACTTCCTACCCTTTCGAGTGGGCTCCCTGAGGAGGTGAGAAGGCACCATCTTTAGATGCTTTTAGGGGGCACTGCAAGGGTTTTTAAAAATTTGCCAAGGTTTTTCTAGGGATGTGGGCTAAAGGCAATTTGGGAGAGAGGGGGGGGTTATCTGGGATTTTATTGTACTTTGTATGTCTTAAAATATGGAATTGTAAGCCACAATGAGCCACAAAGGAAATCTTTATTTATATTTTAATAAACATCTAAGCTACTGTTTGTAATATCTCACCCGGAGAATCCTTTGATTTAAAGGTGGAATGTAAAACCTTAAATAACATATTAAATAGGGAGACTGTACCCTTCTGGCTCTTCTGGAAGGTGGTAGAATTTAAAGAATTGCCTGCACTCTTGTCAGCAGGTGGGATAGGTTTTTGTGTGGTGACTGTACGGTACCTAGGATATATACACAACACACACAAGGACAGATCAAAATGCCTAGAATGTGAGCGGAAGTGAGCATGCCGGCAATGCTCCTGATCACAGCTGAGCATGTTGGCCCCATTCTCGCCCATCCACATTCTTCTGAATGTGAGCCGAGTGCCTATGCATGCAAGCTGTGTCCTTGTTGAACACATACGTGACCACGTGAAGCTACCTTATTCTGAGTTAGAGCATTGTTCTATCAAGGCCAATACTGTCTTGTCCAATAGGCAGCAGCTCTCCAGGGTCTCAGGTAGAGGTCTTTCACCTCATCTGTCACCTGTTCCTTAACTGGAGATGTCAGAAATTAAACCTGGAACCTTCTGCCAGCCAAGCAGATATTCAGTCACTGAGCTGGGGCAAGGATGAGGTGAGCACACTTAGTCACAAGCAGGAGATGATGCTGGTCTGTTCGTTTCCACTTGTCCTCTGCATACATTGGCTTGTACCTCAATATGTCATACATACAAGGCTACTGGGGGTCCAGAAAGTAAATCAGACTGGAGAAGAATTGTAGACGGTAAGGCCACAAAGCTATTTAAATAAAACAAGGATACTGCAGCATACTGTCTGGGAATTTTTCAGGTTAGCCAAGTCTGCAGTGTCTTTCATGTTCTTTTATTTTTGTCTGAATGCTATGCTATGTGGTCCCGATGTAAACTTGTCCACAACTGCATGGTACGCTGAAAAATCAGCAGTGGCTGAACATAGCCTAACCCAAACAGGACACAGCATTTGGTTCCAAAACACTGAAAGACTGGACAACACTTCAAATTACCATGTCAGATTACATAGGGAAGCCATTGAAATTCATAAACATAAATACAATTTCAACAGGAAAGAAGAGAGTTAAAAAATAAATAGGGCATGGTTTCCTGTCCTGAAAAACACAAAATGTTCTATGTCTGACAATAGCACTATAGATAAGTTTTAATAGCCATTCCGCACACAAAAGAACCTCCTCAGGAAACAGGAAACCTCCTCAGGTAACAATCCATAGACAAAAGAACCTCCTCAGGAAAGCTCCTCCGTTAAAAAGTTCATAGCCTGGAGAACTACTACAAGATAATGACTCAGCCCTACCCCACCTTCCAGGGTAGATATAAATTACCTGCCTACCATTTTTCTGCTCACCTTGACACAGAGAGTACTACATCTTTCTGTGTTATACCTCTAAGGATGCCAGTCATAGCTACTGGCAAAACGTCAGGTTCTACAATGCCAAGACCATGGCCACACAACCTGGAAAATCTACAGCAACTAATGATCTCCGCTCGTGAAAGCCTTCGACAAAATATATGAATGTGTTGGAATAGATAAAATGAGACTCAGGAATTTGTTCCCCTCCTTTGAGAACTCCTAATTACTGTAAATATATTAATCAATTTCTGACGGCTGAATGATATGTCCTGAACAGATTTCCTTCGTGCTACACTTCTCACATTTGCAGTGCATGTTCTTTGATTTCTTCTGGGATTATCTTCTTGTGATTATTCTGTGTGGGGTTTTTTTTGTTACAAATAATGTTGACAGACAGCTGTACAATTCAACACAACCATTACTTGGACATGGCATGCAAAAATAAGGGCTCTCTCCAGAGAGATTATTTAGGGAGATGAGTGGAATTGCTTCTTTTTAAACAGTAACATCCTGCTTCTGTGGCACTTTTACTGCTGAATGAATTGATGCCAATTACAAAAAAATGTTGAATACGTTGCTGATGAGGCTTAAACTATGTATGGCAATTATTTGTTCTGTCTTTTGTGTTTAATAAAGACGGTACTTCTATATCAATCACTTTGGGGCCATCTGCCTGGCATACTACTGGCACAAGCTCTGTGCAAACAAATGAGATTTGTACTACAGAGTTATAAGGACATATGGTGCCCAGCTGGATCAGACCAGTGGTCCATCTTGTCCACCTTCCTGTTTCACACAGTGACCAACTAGGTTGGCCTTCGAGGGGATAGAGGCTAAGGCTTTCCCCTAAGTTGCCTCCTAGCTCTGAGATTCAGAGATTTGTTGCCTCTGACTGTGGAGTTTTGTTTTAATCATCATGGGTAGCTGCTAATGGACCTATTCTCCATCGATCCTTCTAATTCTCACTTTAAAGCCTACTGTGTTCCTAGCCCTACATCCACTGGCAGTGACTCACAGAACTTTATTGCTCATTCACTGAAGTACTTCCTTTGGGCCAGGGCTATTTTTGGGCAGGAACGCACAGGAACAGAGTTCCAGCTGGCTCCCGAGTTGGCCACGCCCAGCAGGGACTTATTAGCATAATAGGCCACACCCAACAGCAGAAACTCATTAGGATTGGCTACATGAGGGGTGTGTGGCCTAATAAGCTGTGCTGTCAGGGGTGTTGCCTAATATGCTAATGAATTTCTGCTGTTGGGTGTGGCCTACTATGCTAATGAGTTCCTGCTGGGCTTTTTGTACAAAAAGAGCCCTGCTTTGGGCAGTTCTGAACCTATTGCCCATTGCACGTAGCCACATTCTATTATTATGAGAGAGGGAGAAAAGTCCTGTCAATCTACTTTCTCCACCCCATGCATAATTTTATAAATCTCTGTCATGTTCATCCTTAGTTGTCTTTTTTTCTGAACTGCAAATCCCCAGACTTTTTAGGCTTTCCTCATTGGAATTGTGCTCCAGCCCCTTAATTCAGTCAGAGACGCTGTTTGTTTGGTGTGTGTTTTTTTAACCAGTAAGAGCTCCCCCTCACTGGCACTCTTTAAGCAGGGGCTGGACAAACACTTGTCAGGGATGCTGTAGGCCAGGGGTGGCCAAACTTGTTTAACGTAACAGCCACATAGAATAAACGTCAGGATTTTGAGAGCCACGAGACATGAACAAATATTACACACATGTTTTTTATTGAAAAATATGCAAATTTGCTTTTCATTAACATTAAATTAGGCTGTGTGAAAGAGCCACATGCAGCTCCCGAGCTGCAGTTTGGCCACCCCTGCTCTAGGCTGATCCTGCACTGAGCAGGGAGTCGGACTAGATGGCCTGGCTGGCCCCTTCCAGCTCTGTGGTTCTATGAGTCTGTGCTGTCTGATTGAAGATTGAAAAAAAATGTTTTGTAATCTGCCTTGAGTGTCAGTGAAAGAGGTGAGTTATAAATAATGGAAACAAATAAATAGTTGGTGCCCCTTAGTAGTAACTGAAGGCCTGTTTACACAAACCATCTGGGTATCTGTGGGAAAGGTTTGCAGGTAGCTACTCCCACTCTATGGTGAATTGGTTGTCCACCATCATATATGCATCCAGCATACACTGATAAGCCTGATTTAATTTATATTACATATTTTATGCCTCACTACAAAAGTTTTTGAGGTGGGTCTTTTGAGGAGGGGAACTTTTCAAGATATATAGAAAATTAAATCTAATACATAGCTCCCAGTACAGAGAATAAATTCAACATGAGCCTCCATGTGAAAGATTTCAAGGACACTCCCCCCACGTCTACAACACACCCCACAGTCATTTAAGCAATTCTTGAGTTTATAATATTGAGCTGATGATTTTGGCTTGGTAAGCACATATGGACTTTGTAGTGAACCAAGTTATTTATCTGTTTGTCTTATCCTGTGTTATACCACTTTAAGTTGTCACGTTGTTTACTTTATATCTGAAGAAACTTCCCCATTGGATAAAATCCTGTTCGTTGCTGGAGCCAGTCACAGATGCTTGAAGAAATTTATAGCAGGAAATGCATCTACTAGCAATCATCCTCTGGCAATTCCAAATGTATGAACACCCTAAAAAAAAGTAATTGGACACCCTGCAAATGTCCCCTTACACTGATGTTTAGTTCTGTTGTTACCTCATTTATGTGGCTGAACATCAGTGTCTTGACAGCAGGCAGTTCTTACAGGTCAACTTTATCATTAGTAACAGAACTTTTCCCAGCTTCTTAATATTCTGTTTGAGACAGGGCCTCCAGGATTGCACTCAGTATTTAAAATACCAGCTCCACATCGATTTGTGTAGGTGCAACAAATATTATGTACACTGATTTCTATCCCTACCCTAATAACTCTTTCTAAAAGTTGAAGAAGATTAAGCTCAGTGTGGGAGCTGTCAACTATAACTTCTATAGTAGTAGTAGTGGTGGGAGTAGTAATGATGAATTAACTGCCATCAATTTTTATTTACTGGCAATAAATGTCATGTGGCTTTTTATTGTGCACTCTCTTAAAGCTCTTTGAGCCTTTTTGTGATTTTATCATCTTGGCCAGAGTCATCTACGAGGAGCTGCTATCTCCATTGGAATGAATAGAGTCAGATGCCATCGAAAAACTACATCTCCCAGTCTCCTTGGAGTCAGGGATGCCAATGTCCCAGTTATAGGGAGCAAGGCAAGACACTGACCTTTCAGTCCTCTCTCTCAGTTGCCCCAACCTCCATTTCTACAACCATTGCCAAGCCCAGGAGTTGAAGTCGGAAGGAAGCAGTTTGGCTGGAATCCTTCTCTGGCTCTAATCATTATCCAGGCTGGAGGACAACTGGGGGGAGGGGAGTGTAGTGCTCCATTTGGAATGTGGCCATGCACTGTGAATTGGAGAAATTCATACCCTGAACTAAAACTATTATCCCAAATTTCATTGACTGCTGTCCTCATCTATCTGTTAGCCAAATTGCCACAAGCTATTAATGACATTTGGGAATTAGGATATTATAAAAGGCAATAGGCAAATATGGGAGCAATCACCTATGTATACAGGGGTCCCGCCTCTTCCAGAATCACCAGAAACGGATGCAGAGGCCAACTTTAGAATAAAATGGTTTCTTTTATTGAAGGTATTTCACAAGCATACAATAATTCAAACACACTTACAATTACACAGATCTAGGAAAATTAGATAGAAAAGGATAGTGACCTTCACATGAGCAAGATGTTTTGTTGAGGGGTAATACATTACCTGTCCTAAGTGTAATGGAGCGATCCTTAGGAAAAACAAGGGAGACTACGGGGTACTAGGGTCATGTCCTGAGCCAGCAGAAACACGTGGAGACTCTGGCAGCGCTAACCAAGAGTTGTGGCGGTAGGGTGGGTTTAGAGGTCAGGAGAGAGAGAGAGAGCACATGGCTGGAAGCCCTCTTTTATGAGGGGGCCTGGGGGCAGGCTAGGCTGGCCACATCCCCTGGCACACCTCCTTCTGGTCCATCCCCAAAACATGCTAACTGGAACTGGGTACAGGGTAAGGGGGCTAAGGAATTGGGCAATATTGAGGTCTAGTAACTCTGGGCAGGGTAGTGGCACCTGGAAGGATGGTGCCTCATGCGGCCAGAGTCATTGTCATTGATATTCCATGTGGTTCCTTGATTAACTTATGGTTACAAAGCTTCATCTAGGTGAGGCTGGGTGGGGTGGGTTGGGGGAAGGTTGCCTGCATGATCAAGGAAGGTACTCCTCAAGGAGTTTGGATTCCATGTCTCTGGTCTCCTGTCTTGATATGGCGTTTGTCTGACTTGGTGTTGCTTCATGTGGCTAGGGAGCTGGTCCATCTTACTGCAGGTAAGAGGGAGGTAACCTCAAGAACATTTGCACATCATCCCACAGGAAGGCTTCTTCAGCTGAAACAACTTCAAGGTTACCCCACAGTTCAGTCCCTTTTGCACACAACTTGCACAGTCCAATTTTAACATTTATGACCTGCGAGTCCATAATAGCGCATGGAGCGCCTTGCAGGGCAACATATCAGCTGGGATCTATGAGCTGCCACACCAGCAATTCCATAATTTTGGTGCCATGACCAAGAAGGCCCTATCTCAGGTTGTCATCCATCTAGCCTCAGATCGCAGGGCACCCAGACAACCACAGCGGTTGGGTAGGTTCATATATAGCATGCAAAGCTGTATCTCTTTACAGCATCAAGATATTAATTCAAAACTTTATGTATTTAGCAATATACTGCTAGAATTAAGTTATCAATGCTATTCCACACTTCATCTTCTAACAAAGATATCCCCTGCACACTTCCTGAATGTTCTCATTGATCATATATCTTATTCTTTCTTTGTCCCTCTCAAATTCGCTGGGATGCTCCAGGTGGCTTAAAAAATTAACACCACATAAAGCAATTATACTAAAGCAATTCAAAAAGATAACAATAAAGTTAAGAAGCCTGTGATGGTGAGTCATAATAATACAGGCCCTTACACACATACACACACATGCACACACACAAACACATATAGGGGTGGGTTTGCTAGTTCTGTTTTGTTTTGCCCGTTGGTGGTTTAAAGAAGCAAGACTCTTCTGCCCATATAGAAGGAGAAGAAGAAGAAGAGATTGGATTTATACCCTGCCCTTCACTTGGAGTCTCAGAACGGCTTACAAACTCCTTTCCCTTCCCCTCCCCACAACAGACACCCTGTGAGGTAGGTGGGGCTGAGAGAGCTGTTTCCAGAACTGTCCTTGAGAGAACAGCTCTGAGAGAACTATGGCTTGCCCAAGGTCTCCCAGCAGCTGCAACTGGAGGAGTGGGGAATCAAACCCTGGTTCTCCCAGATTCGAGTCCACGCACTTAACCACTACACCAAACTGGCTCCAATATGTATTGACATAAACAGCCCCAGCAAGACTCTGATAAGTATTGACATAAACAGCCCCAGCAAGCAACGTACATAATGGCAGTATTTGGAAGAAAGGAAAGGGGGGGGGAAGAATCTGTAAAAAGACCCCTCAAGACACATTATTATGTGCTCCCTTGAGCTTTTGATAAGATGTATGTCAATAGGAAGAAAACGTGTTTGGTGGTGTGTGTGTGTTTTTTTTTTTAATAGAGCTGTTTGAGACCCACCACCTCTCAGAGTTGAGCAGTGGAGTGGTGGGGAATGTTGCAGCCTGTGGAAAGGGAGAGCCATCCAATCTGACAGGGCAGCCCTTAGCATGGAGCATTGGGG
The DNA here is from genome assembly GCA_029375565.1 of Gekko gecko. Classification (NCBI taxonomy): domain Eukaryota; kingdom Metazoa; phylum Chordata; class Lepidosauria; order Squamata; family Gekkonidae; genus Gekko; species Gekko gecko. Next base: position 40,391,793 of record JAPDNY010000007.1, on the reverse strand, counting down.
GTAGGGCAGAGGAAGCACGCTGGTGGCTGCAGTGTCCAGCTCCACTCCCCTCTTGGTGCAGCAGATGGAAGTGGGGAGGACAGGGAGCAGCCCACAGACTTCTTGGATTCAGGCAGCTTTTTAGGAAGGATAAGAATTGGGTAGGTGGGGATTTCACAAAGGATGCCTGGCCCTTCATTGAAGCAGCTGAGCCAATGCCCACAAAAGACATTATTCCTCAAGGCATAGACAGAATGAGTTAGAAGGGTTTTTGTATCTTACAAGTAGGCTCAGACAAGAAGAGAGAAGAAGAGATTGGATTTATACCCCGCCCTTCACTGCTCGAAGGAATCTCAGAGCAGTTTATATGTATTTATTGTTTCTATTTGTATCCAGCCTTACCGGACACGCTGTAGACATCTCCTTTCCCTTCCCCTCCCCACAACAGACATCCTATGAGGTAGGTGGGGCTGAGAGAGCTCTCTTGAGAACTGCCCTTGAGAGAACAGCTCTGAAAGAACTTGTGACTGACCCAAGGTCACACCAGCAGCTGCATGTGGAGGAGTAGGGAATCAATATGTTCTTCCTGTTTGTAGTGCTTGTGTGTTCCTGGGACAGGTTTATTCTACCAGGTGATATCATACGGAACCTTTTAAACTAAAAGAAACTTTTGCCTCATGTAGCACAACTGTCAAATTGGATGTACTTGGCTGCAAAATAAATTGGCTGATTTTTTTTTTTTTGGGTGGGGAGAAGAAACAGGCTCTTAGCCCTGTCAAGAGATTCTCCCATCTCATTTAAATATTGATAACCGAAAATAGCTTTGCCAGAGCTGCAATTAAAGAACTATATGCATGGAGCCATTTATAAACAAGAGAAAAGGTGGGATATGTTTTAATGAATTTAATAAATAAAATGTGGATTTTGTTTTTTTTTAATAGAGATAAGCAATTTCTTAAAAATAAATCAAGTCTAAAGAAGTGCCGCACCATGAAGCATAAGGGTAGCCAGGCCCATCTGGTCCAGTGATCTGTTTCCTTACTTCATTGACCCCACCTTTCTCCCCAGTGGGGACCCAAAGCAACATTCTCCTCTCCCATTTTACCCTCATAGTGACTGCATGAGGTAGGTTAGGCTGAGAGTGTGTGACTGGCCCAGGGCCGCTCAACAAGATTCTGCGGCAGTGCAGGGCTTCAGCTCTATTCTTCCAGATCTTAGTCCAACACTATAACCACTTCACCACACGGGCCGCTGCTAGGATTACCTGTTACTAACACAGACAAGTTAGATGTTTCTGGAAGCTCAAAATTAAAAAATAAATTGTGAAGAAGGAGGCAGGGCAAGGTCTTTCCTCCTCAAGCTCATCTTCCTATGCTTTTATTTGCAGTTCCCCAGCTACTCCCGCTACTTGCTTTCTGTTCTAGTTTCCCTTCAGCTCTTCCCTTTGAAGGCCTTTATTGCTGCCACCAGCTGGAAGTCTATTTCTCTCTCAGCTACTTCTATCCAGCAACTTCTTATAGGACTCAACCCACTATTAGATAGGATGAGATTGTATTATTCATAGGGTGTAAAACAAGCTTCAGACATGAGGAGCAATCCTAAGCAAGTATAATCAAAATCCCATTCAGGTCTATTTGGTTGGGGCTAGATATGAGTTCAGTAGTATCTTAGAGACCAAAATTTTTTTTGGAGAGTGACCTTGATTGGGGCTTGCTCCCATTAAAGTTTTCTTAGGATTACACTATAAGGTGCTTACAGAAAGATGTTAAGTTTCTAATAAATATTTTTAGAAGCATCATTATGTGTAGAAGTGCTGCCAAGTTGCAACTTATATATGGTGACCTCAGCAAGGGGCTTTCATGGCAAGTGAGAAGCAGAGGTGGTTTGCCATTGCCTTCCTCTGCAGAGCCTTCCTTGATGGTCTTCCAGCCAAGTGCCGGCCCTGCTTAGCTTCTGAGCTCTGAGGAGACTGGGCTACACTATACCACCTCCACAAAAGCATCATTAACATGCACTAAAAATAGTTGGTTTGTTTTAGCTGCATGGACAAAAACCATAAGATCATTCTAGGTGAGAAAATAACAAATGGAAACATGGCCAGCTAAACCTAACTCGACTGTTTTTCTGACAGATTTATAAGACAAAACGATTTCTTTGAGCTCTGTTTCCTTGCCCTTTTGCGGCTGCCAAGTTGTCCAGCAAAGATTTCCCTTCAGTTCTCTTTGATGGTGCTCTGACATCCTTTTTTCCATCTCTCTCTCCTCGTTTCTTGGCTTCTGGTTCCTCTTTAGTTATGATCTGGTGTTCCCTCCCAGATCTTGACCAGCCAGTAAGGGCATCCTTCACATTCAGTTCTCAAAAACTGCCCTTTTACATTTCTTTTATCCAGACCCTCGAGGAACCCTTTTCCCATTTCCTAGGCTAGAACAGAGTTTGAGTCCAGTGGCATCTTTAAAAGCAACAAAGTTTTATTCATGGTATAAGCTTTCGTGTGCAAAAACACTTCTTCAGGTCTTTATTCAAGAAGTGTTTATTTTTTATTTATTTTATTCCACTTTTATCCCACCCTCCTCCACGTAGCAGGCTCAGGGCGGGTTACATCAAATTTAATAAAATACAATATAGACAATTAATACAATTAAAACACTAATAAAATACCACCATGGCCTTCATCCAGTGCTGTTGTCATTAACATTAAAACCCCACAGATGCCAACTCTAATATGTAGTTCTGATCCATTGAGTAGAGGCCCAGTAAAAAGAAAGGGATGACTAGCAGAAGACTAGCAGAAGAGCTCTGTCTTGCAGGCCCTGCAGAACTGTAATTAGAAGACTAGCAGAAGAGCTCTGTCTTGCAGGCCCTGTAGAACTGTAAAAGGTCCCACAGGGCCCTGATCTTGTATGGGAGCTCATTTCACCAGGTAGGGGCCATGGCTGAAAAGGCCCTGGCCCTATTCAAAGTGAGGCGGACCTCCCTGGGGCTGGGGACCACGAGAAGATGTTGATTGGCAGATCGTAAAGCCCTTTGGGGCTCATAGAGGGAGAGGCGGTCTCGCAGATATGCAGGCCCCTGGCCGTACAGGGCTTTAGAGATAAGCACCAACACCTTGAAATGGATCTGGTACTCAATAGGCAGCTAATGCAGTTCACGCAGCACCAGGCAGATGTATGCCTGCACTGGCAGTGACATCACTACCCACGCTGCTGCATTCTGCACCAGCTGCAGTTTCCGGAGCAGAATCAAGGGCAGCCCCATGTAGAGAGAATTACAATAATCTAATCTGGAAGTGACCATTGTATGGGTCACTGTAGCCAGATCCTGGGGAGTGAGGTATGGGGCCAACTGCCTGATCTGTCTCAGATGGAAGAAGGCAGACCTGGCAGTGGCGGCAACCTGGGCCTCCATAGTTAGTGAGGCATCCAGGAATACCCCCAGGCTCTTCACCTTTGGCACTGGAACCTATAAGGTCCTGTCAAAGGTTGGAAGCCCGATCCCCTATCCCAGTCCCCTGTGACCCAGGTACAGGACCTCCGTCTTTGATGGATTCAATTTCAGTCCGCTCTGTTGTAACCAACCAGCCACATCTTGTAATGCAGAGTCCAGGTGGTCATCCATCAGTAGATAGAGCTGGGTGTCATCCACGTATTGGTGACAACCCAGCCCATACCTCCAGATAATCTGGACAAGGGGGCACATGTAGATATTAAACAGCATTGGGGAGAGAATCGACCCCTGCAGCACACCACATTCTAGCAGGTGTCGCTGAGATAATTCCCCCCCAAGTGTCACCCTCTGTTCCCAACCTTTGAGAAAGGGGGTCAGCCACTGTGAGGCAAGCCCCCTTATCCCCACATCGGCTAGGTGGTGGGTCAACAGATCATAGTCAACCGATCAAGAAGTATCAGCAGCACCAATCCACCTCAATCCAGGTGTCTCTGAAGGCTTATACCTTGATGAATAAAACTTTGTTGGGCATAAAGGTGCCACTGGACTCAAACTTTGTTCTGCTTCTTCAGACCAACATGGCTACCCACCTGAGTCTGTTTCCTAGGCTGTTAATGATGGACTTTCTTCTTGAAACTGGTCAAAAAGATTTCCCCCCCAAAGGCAGCCATTTTGAACGCAACAAGAACCACACATAAAACTGGGGGAGCTTTTCCATTCCTTTAGAGACCTGTCATTCAAGAACTTTGTATTTTTGTAAAGGCATGGCATCATACATTTAGTGTTATGTGGAGAAGTACCCCCTTTTGCGTATCTTGGACCCAGAGCAGTATTGCTATGTGAGCCTGCATTCTTACATCACGTGACAGAAATTTCTCTTTATCCATCCCTTTTAAAATGTATAAATCTCTATTATGTCACCAATGGAGCCCACATTGTTTCTTGTCGGAAATATCATCTTCTCCCTTTTCCAGTGGAATCCTAATCAGAGTTACACCCCTCTAAGCCCACTGACGTTTGTGTAGTTCTGCATAAGACTGCAATGTTAGATCCCCTTTTGATGTTTCTTTCCTGCTTTGCTTTGTTTATATTATTTGTTTAGTTAAAATTTGTATCCTGCATCCCTAGCACATGGGACGTTCAGTTTCAGAATGTTATGTTTGTTATATCTGGAGTTAGAAGGGTGTAACTCTGCTTAGGATTGTACTGTGAGTGATGCAGTATTTTGGATTTTAAGACACTTTGTGTACTTCACTTGTGGAGGCTGAGAAGGTATCCCTTCCCTAGCCATACATGACCATAGCCAAAGATGAGAAATTAGCCTGGTTTGGTGTGAAAGTGGCAGATGTATTATTAATGCTGTTCACTTAGTAAATGGGTTCTTATTCCCATGCCCAGCATCTCGCTGATTTGTGTTTTCTTAGTGTTGTTGAGCACAACTTCTGTACTGCAAGGTTAGTTTCTCAGATGATGTAAAATATTCATTTATGTCTGCAGTACTAATCTGAAGTTTTCTATAAGATTCTAGACTTCTGTTTAATTCTTTTGTGTGATAAATACAGTTCAGAAGCAATGAAAATGAATCTATGAGAACAGGATAGTTTGATGATAAAGAGGCCAGAAATCACAGACCTGCGTCACTTTTTAATAAATGAATACCACAACCACACTAGCAAAATGCCTTAATAATGATGGAAGGGTGTGCATGAGGCAGGGGTAGTCTGTTTCTTTTCTTTTTTTTTTTTTTGTAAAACTCTCTTAAAAAAGAGAGAATTTTATTCTTTTTATAAGAAACGGGAAGGGTAGACAGATGGAGAAAGAAAAAGATGGAGTGAAATTTTTCCTGTTAGTGAGGGTTAGTTTAGGTTAATAACCAATACCAATTTTGGCATCTATCATGGTTAGAAGATCTTCTTTTTAACTATTGCAAAGTCCAAAGTCACTCTGTTAATGCAGTTAGTAAAGTCCATTGGGGTTAGTAATTAAACAGCTCCTTCCAGATGTTACACGAACAGTCCTCAAAGTATCTTCTTTTTAAATCTCTTCCAGTTATGAATTGAGTCCATTTTTACTTTGAAGTCTTCCGTTCCATCACCACATTCCCCTGGGCTGCTGTCTTCTTCACTTGTCCCAATTTTGAATACTGCATCTTCCTCCCTGCTGGCGTGTCTCTTCAGAAGTTTCTGTATTTTGAAGATGAAATCCTTCTTCTTTCTTTTCTCTTTTTCCTTAAACTTCTGGCCTTCAAGCCTCCAGGGCTCCATAAACTCTTCAGATGAAATTAGATCTCCAGTTTGTCGCTTGCTATGCTCAACATCCCCTTCTACTGGCAGAATATTCTCTTTTATAAAAGCGGAATAGGCTTTGGGAGCCTTATCCACCTCTTCTTTTAATTTTATCGCTTCACTGCCAGTTAGGGGTGCCAAGACATTTGTCAAGGTAAATCCGAGATCTTCTTTCTCTTCTTCTTTAACGCCCTGGAAACCAAGAATCAGATTCGATTTCTGTTCGATCTCCATCATCTTTCTAGTTGTTTCCGATATCTGTTTCTGTCGACTGATGAGAACACTATCCATTTTAAACAGAGTTTCGTTGATTTTCTGCAATTGTTCCAGCAGGGGCACAGCATCTCCGTTTCCTGTTGATTGACAGCAAGCTCTTGGGGGGGCTGTCTGGACCGGAAGTCCCTCCTCTCTTCTCTTCCGGTGTCTGCAGGACTTTTTCCATTATCGACATATTATTTTTTTGTTTACTTTTAAAAAGTTCGTGCCGCATCCCCCAGGAAGCTAAGATGATCGCAGTCTTCCATGCAACCCCAACGGTACTTTCACCAACACTTTTTTTCTCTCAGCCCCCTTCGCGCTCCCTTTGTAGATCTTGCTTCTCAAAGGGGGTGGGAACTCCTCCCTCCTCCCAACGCTTATACGCATACAGGGGGCTCCGATTTACGCTTCAAAATAGATCTTCAACTCACGATTCGATGCTACTTCTTCTTTTTATTTTAAACCATAGCGCTGTCTTCACTCCTGGAAATCGGTGGTGCCGCTAAGTCCCATTACGGGCACGCCGCAGCGGGGCCGATTGGGGCGGGGAGAAAGCCTCAATTTCCCGGCTGTCTGCCGGCAAAGAGGCTACTCCCCAAGCGCCCCCGGTTCGGAGCCTTTGCCTAAGGCTCACTAGGGTCTTTCGCACATGCGAAGACCCCCTAACTGCGCGTGGGCTAACCGCCTCCGGGAGCGTCCCGAGAAGCGGCCGCCATTCGCGACGCCGAAACCGAAAACCGGGGTAGTCTGTTTCAAGGACTTTTGAGGGATGCAGTCTGCCTCTGCTTGCTCTGCTCACATAGGCAAATTGCACTGGCCTGCAGGCCCCCTTTCAGGAAGAATGGAACAACTCAGTGTTGACAGCAAGTTTCCCAAGTACTATACTTCTTGGTATTTGTCAGTGCAGTCCTAAATGAAGTGATATCATTCTAAAGAGTTAACTCTGCTTAGGACTACACTATGATTAATTTAAGGGTCAAACTAGACTTGAATGGATGGTCCATTGTACTCACATACCTGGGTCCACCTGTTCACATCTAAAGCAATGTGTGGGAGCCTTTTTGGAGCACAGGGGCAAACAAAGCTGAACCCTGCCCCTTCCAATGTGCTACCTTGTTGGTGTCTGTAGCATTTAATGCTTGTCTTCCAGCCCAGCTGTGATATTGGGAGTGGGCCTGGCTGGAAGAAAAGTGCCTGGGTAAGGTAGCAGAGGGGCAGGATTTAGGTCCTTTTGAGAGCCAGTTCGGTGTAGTGGTTAAGAACACAGACTCTAATCTGGGAGAACCAGGTTTGATTCCCCATTCCTCCACATGCAGCTGCTGGTGTGACCATGGGTCAGCCATAAGTTCTTTCAGAGCTTTTGTCTCAAAGACAGTTCTTGGGAGAGTTCTCTCAGCCCCACCTACTTCACAGGGTGTCTGTTGTTAGGAGGGAAAGGGGATTGTAAACTGCTCTGAGACTCCTCCAAACTCCTTCTCCTTCTCCTCCTCTTCTTCTTTTGTTCCTCCTCCTCCTGTTTGTTTTTTTCAATATAGAGACCCAAGGAAACAGGTTTAAAGATCACTCAATCACTTTTAGCTTCATGCTTTGATTTCTTAGGTGTAGGGTTGCCAGCTCCAGGTTGGAAAATTCCTGGATTTTGTGGGGGTAGAGCCTGGGGAGGGGATGGACCTTAGCAGTGTATAATATCATGGAGTCCACCTTCCAAACACAGCCATTTGCTCCAGGGGAACTGATCTCTGTAGCCTGGAGATCAGCTGTAATTCCAGGAGATCTCCAGCCACCTCCTAGAGGTTAGCAAACCGTTGCCCATAAGAACACTGCTATGGTGAGCGCAAAACTGCCCCCTCTACCACTGAGTGGCCTCCCACCCTCTCTCCTGCAATGGGTTTTTGCGAGCCAAGTACACAGAGATGCCCTGCACCCCACATCTGTCCTTGCCACATATGAATCCTTCCTCTGCCCAATTTGAATTTCTGTCCTAGGGACACATGACGCACGTACCCTTTTTATAAGTCAAATGTAATGGAAATGTTTCAAGTCTGCTGTGATCTGAGAAACAATCATGAAAGAAAATTGAGTGGAAGTGTACGTAGGCACTCACGTTCACAGTGTCTCTGCCTCTGTTCTGCCTCTCTCACAGACTAATATGTTAAAAAACAAAGGTATTTTACTTCTTGGCTTTTCTATCACGCATTACAAATAATAAGTTCAGTACACACAAAAAGGGGCATTGAACAGATGTGCCGTTTCAGTTAGTGTTCTGATGTCAGCCCACATCCCTGCCCTTTGCTAATATTGTTTCATTTACTTTTAACACTGAGATGCCAAGGTGATAAGTGCATGCTGAAGAAAGACCTGCAGGCAGGGTGGGCTGTGAAGTGCACACCAACTTAATGATACTGAGAAAGTAAGCTATGGCCTAAAGGGTTTTAGTTATTACTTAATAAGCTTTCTTCATGGACTTCACACATAAGCGATCATTTAAAAATGGAGACCTTAGTGCTTGTGGCCAAACAAGATGGATTGCTGTGGAATCTGCTTTTCAAAATGTCTCTGTTTTCCTTCAGTAGAACTGGATTTCTCTCTCCCCACACCCACCCCGGATTTAGAGTTGCCAGCCTCCAGGTGGGGCCTGAAGAACTCCCACTTTTACAACTGATCTCCAGCTGATGGAGATCAGCTCCCCTGGAGAAAATGGCTGCTTTGGAAGGTAGACTGTATTGGGCCATGCTGAGGCCCCTCCCCTCCCCTCCCCAAACCCCTCCCTCTCCTGGATCCACCCCCAAAGTCTCCAGGTGTCTTCTAACCCAGGGCTGGCAACCCCACCCGAATTTCTTCAAAGCTTCTAGGTTGATTTCTGGAAGCTAGCAAATATTGAGCTCTAAAACTGACGATCTGTTTAATTAGCCTTACTGCAAGTAAATGAATACAGTGCAATTTATGTCATTGAAATATATGAGAAACAGTGAGCATATAATCTATTCCTGCAGAAGTACAGCTATGAACATGCGGAGGGGGAATCAGAATACGGCTCACTGGAGAACTGCATTCTCCCTGATGGGTTCTTGATATGCATGTGTTGCAATGCATTGGCCTTTGCACAAAATGGTCCCACGCTCTTCTCCCCAAGGCCCATTCACAAGTCACTCGAATCCTGAAGGCTGGACCAAATGGATAGGAGGAAAAAGTGCACTCATATGGAAAATGGATTATGTCTGACAATAAATAACCAGTCCCAGGTTCATGCCGCACTCACCTGTTGCATAAGGTCTTTATTTCAGCACATCTTGTAGAATTCAAAATGAAATTGAGGACAAAAGAGGGCTTAGTAAAAATGCAAAGGTGGATAATAATATGAGGTAGATAATATGAAGTTCTAAGTCTCCAGTTTTCTTTGTTCCTGATGCTTGAGGGCTTTCTTGAGCTTCATGCATAAGTCCAGGTATTCATTTGTAAATGAGGAAAAGAGTTCTAGTAATTTATTTTCTCTTAATCAGATCCTAGAATCACAAAAGGGAGAGAATATAAAGGAAAGAAATACTAAACTAATCTGCTTCTTTCCTTTCTTCATTAGCAAGGCAAAATTCATCTTTTTACATTTTTAATGAATGAAAATGAATTGTTTCATTTTGTGTGTGTGTGTCAGTACATTCAGAATGAGTTTTCTCCTTTCACCAATGAGAATATTTATTATAATGAATAAAATAGATAACTAAATTTGAGATATTTTTAGTGATTCATATTTTGCTCTTTATGTTCATTGAAGCTTCTTTATGCCCATTGTCAAGTTATAAAGGAATCCTGTTATATCCTGTAGTTTATCTTGACTGTATTTTTTCCTCATTCACACAAACTTAATTGCCGTTTAAGGGGTATCTTTTAAATTTGGAGTAGCCTTCTTACAAATCCATTCCACACCTGATAACAGGAAACATTACTTGGATATCCCAAATAGAAGAAGAGGAGGAGGAGGAGAAGGAGATTGGATTCATAGCCTGCCCTTCAATCGGATCTCAGAGTGGCTCACAAACTTTTTTCCCTTCCCCTGCCCACAAGAGAGAGCTCTTTCAAGAATTGCCCTTTCAAGAACAGCTCTGACAGAACTATGGCTTGCCCAGGGTCATCCAGCAGCTGCAAGTGGAGGAGTGGGGAATCAAACCTAGTTCTCTCAGATTAGAGTCCACGCACTTAATCACTACACCAAACAGAGATGTATATCCCCCTTTCATTCAATCCAATATGTGGTTGAAGAATCCCTTGACGTTCAAATAGGAGCCTACACATATATAGCCTAAGACAGATAGACCCTAATGGCATGATCTCTACAGCTCTTTTCTGACCTTATGTCTGTGTGCACTGGGAGGCTGGCAACTGCACATATCAGTAGGATGCTGCCTCTGATGTGTGCATTCACCAATGTTGACTGATCGGAGCACCAATGTGATGTGGTGATTGCTGGTGTCAGAAGGAATACGCTCCGGATATGCACAGCTGCCAGTCTCCTAGTATGTGTGGAATAATACTAATTGTTGTTGTTCAGTCGCACAGTCTAGTCCAACTCTTCATGACCCCATGGACCAGATTACGCCAGGCTGTCCTGTCTTCCACTGTCCACTGAAGTTTGCTCAATTTCATGTGCGTCTAACCATCTCATCTTTTGCCGTCCCCTTCTTCTTTGACCTTCAATCTTTCCCAGCATCAGGGTCTTCTCCAGTGAATGCTCCCTTCTCATTTGGTGGCCAAAGTATTTGAGCTTCAACTTCAGGATCTGGCCTTCCAGGGAACAGTCAGGGTTGAATTCTTTTAGGATTGAATGATTTGATCTCCTTGCAGTCCAAGGGACTCTCAAGAGTCTTCTCCAGCACCATAGTTCAAAAGAATCTATTCTTCGTCACTCGGCCTTCCTTATAGTCCAACTCTCACAGCCATACATTACTATGGGGAATACCATTGCTTTGACCATGCGGACTTTGGTTGGCAGGGTGATGTCTCTGCTTTTTATCATGCTGTTTAGGTTTGCCATCGCAAATAATACTAATAGTAATGTCTAAAGAGGACCTACACTAGGGATGCCAGCCTCCAGGTGGGAGGGACCTGGGGACCCCCTGGAATTACAGCTCATCTCCAGACTGCATAGGTAATTTCTTCTGGAGAAAATGAATGCTTTGGAGGGTGGACTTTATGGCATTTTGTCCCACTGAGGTCCATGCCATCCCCAGGTTCAATCATCAAATCCCCAGGAGTTTCCCAACCTGGATCTGGTAACCCTACTGCCACCACCCATCCTCTGCCAGTGGCCAGGAGAACCTGGCAACCTTAGCCTGCACTATAAAACAGAGTGCAGTCGAAGACTACATACGTTACACTCTTGTACACAGGCTCCTATGCAGAGGCAGTATCCATCACATAAACTATAGAAAGTGGGTGCACTGGAGGGAGTAGGGTAAGCAACAACAATTCTCTCTTTACAAATTGGACTAAATGTGTAGATAATTATACTGCTGAACTGTTCTGGATTCACATTCTTGCATTTTGCAGGGCAGTACACACGGGTACAACCACTTCCTAGGCAATGATTTCAGCCCTGCAGGAGTGATCTCTGGAAAAACTTCTATCATTTAGGATTGTTTTACTCATATTTTGAACTCTAGGGCAGAAAATTGCAAATGCATATTTGTAAGACCACATCTGTTCATAGCGTTTGAATGAGATAGACGTCTTTCTAGGAGCTTCAGTTCAAATTAAGAATAGTTTGTTCACATGCAGAAATAATAACCATAACAGAGGCCAAAAAATATTCTTGCTGTCCCTTCTGAAAACAGTTTTAGAAGTGTAACATGGGTAATGGCTCTAATTTGGGCATAGTCTACCATTTCTGTGGCTATTCTTCCAGAGAAGTAGCTCTGACTCATGAAAGCTCATACTGGCATAAATATTGCTAGACTTTAGGGTGCCATTGAACTTTTTTTTTTTTGCCTCTTATGCCTAAAATCCCTTGCTGGGATACTGTCCCAAGATTTCATCTTTTACTTCTTAAACTATTCTCACTAACCTTAAAGACCTTAGTCTTTAAGAAAAAGAGCTGCAGGAGCTCATTAGCATATGGTATGCTAATGAGCTACTAGACTATTAGCATATGCCATGACCCCTGACATCACCAGAAGTGATGTCAGAAGGGGAAGCAAAAGGGGGGGAGGCATCTTCAAAAGCCTCCCCTTCCCCAGCTGGCCTGGGGGGAGAGCAAAGAGAGAAGGGGTTTAAAGTTTAAACCCCTTCTCAGTAGAGTTGGGTCACAGAGGGAAGGAAAGAGAGAGTAGAGAGAAGGAAAGAAGGAAGGAAAGAGGGAAAGAAAGAGAAGGAAAGAAGGAGGGAAAGAAAGAGAGAAGGAAAGGAGGAAAAGAGAGGAAGGAAAGAAGAGAAGGGAAAGAGAGAAAGAAAGGAAGAAAAGAGAGGAAGGAAGAGAAGGGACAGAGAGAAAGAAAAGGAGGGAAAGAAAAGGAAAGGAGGGAATGATGGCAAAGAGAGGGAGGAAGGGGGAGAGGCTCTCCCACCACCACCACCCATCAAGCCCCCGCCACCCCCGCGGATCCCTTACTTACTGCTTCGGCGGGGGCTGGGGAAGCTGGCGGTGTGGCTCTCCTAGTGTCCCCTGAGCTGCAGCGGTCCTGCGCAGGCCAGGGGGATGTGGCGGCGGGGCTCTTTTGCCTCCCCCAAGCCACAGCGCTTTCGCTGCAGGGATGCTAGGGGCGGGGCTTGCCACCGCCATTACGGTGGGCTCCTGGGCTGCCTGAGCGGCGCTCCGGCGTGCTCTGGCCCCAAAAGACCCCTGGACTAAGCTTATAGGGATCCACTCTGTATGCTGTCAACCATTGACAGAATTTACACTCTAAACCTATTGGGTCAGAGGCTTGGTTGGGGGGCTATGTTACCCTTCCAGGTACAGTAATATTGGAGTAGAACTTTGACATTATATAATAAGGTCACTCTGATCTGGATGGCCCAGCCTGGTTTCATTAGGTATCAGAAGCTAAGAAGAGTTGGCCCTGGTTAATATTTGGATGGGAGACCACTGAGGAATTCCAGTGTTGCTACGAAGAGGCAGGCAATGGCAAACCACCTCTGTTAGTCTCTTGCCTTGAAAACTACAAGGTCACTATATGTCGGCAGTGACTTAGTAGCTGTGACTTTACACACATGTGACGAGGGGAATTGTGACTCTTGAAAGGTTATACTCTGAGGTTTCTTGTTGGTCTCTGAAGCGCTACTAGACTCAAATCTAGCCCTCCTACTGCAGACCAACACAGCTACCTCCTGAGACTATCATCATGGAGTGTATAATAAGTGCCACTTGTTCAGAAATATAAGCCTGGCTGCAACCCCAGCTGATGGGTACATTTAGTAAGCTGATACTTTGGTATATTTTCAGGACCCAACCACACATTATGCTTAGGCCTGTGCTTGTTTTGTGTTGTTTCTTTTCCAAGTGCAGATGCTGGGGCTTCTTTTTTTGAAGAGAAGAGTAGCAGAGGGATGAGGAAGAGGTTAATTTTAATCCTACTGTAAAGAGAGGTGGCTTTTAATGCTACTGTAAAAAGAGATACATGTCCCATATTTTTCTGAGCACTGTAGAAGCAGGTATCGACGCTATTTTCCCCTAGTGGACTAAAAGCAGCTGGGGAGGATTTTTCAGCAAGAAAATGGCAGTGAGAGAAAAGATTAAGGAGTAAGGAGCCCTCTTACCTTGGGTTGCCAACCTCCAGGGGGTGTCTGGAGATCTCCTGCTAATGAATCTCCAGCTGATAAAGATCAGCCTTCCTGGAGAAAATGGCTGCTTTAGGGGCTGGACTCTATGGCATTTTATCTTGTTGAGGTCCCTGCCGTTTCCAAACTCCTGCGCTCCCCAGACTCCACCCCAAAGTCTCCAGGTCTGAGTTCCCTCTAAGCTGAGCTAGTGTGAGCTAGCTTACAATTTTTTAGCCTCTGGCTCATAGATTTCTGTCTTAGCTCAGGAAGGATGGCTCCAGAGCAAACTAATTTATGAAGCAGCCAAATTGCTCGCTCACAACTTTAATGCCAGTAGCTCAGTACAATTTTTGCTCACAAAATTCCACTGCTTAGAGGGAGCATTGCTCCAGGTATTTCCCAACCCAGAACTGGCAACCCTACTCTTATCCTTCCTCATGCACTAATTCCTCTTGAAAAAGCAGCCCCAGCTATTGTACTTGGGAAAGAAAGGAAAGGTCTTTTAAAGCCATTCTGGAACTCAGAAGAAGAAGAAGGGATTGGATTTATACCTTACCCTTCATTACCTGAAGGAGTCTCAGAGTGACTTACAATCTCTTTCCCTTCCCCTTCCCACAACAGACACCCTGTGAGGTAGGTGGGGCTGAGAGAGCTCTGAGAGAACTGCTCTTGAGAGAACAGCTCTGAGAGAACTTGTGACCTACCCAAGGTCACACCAGCAGCTGCATATGGAGGTGTGGAGAATCACACCCAGTTCTCCCAGATCAGAGTCCGCACTCCTAACCACTACACCAAACTCAGTGTATTTAGTCCCTCTGTCAGCCTGTAACAAAGGAGGACTGGCCATTTCCCTTGCAGGGAATGTTCCTGGTGGCCTGCTGCTTGAATGGTCACTGTCACCTTCTTATTCTGCCAGTATTGCAGATGCTGCTTGGGTTGAACTCTTAAGATGGCAACCACCACCAGAGATATTGACTGAGCTAAGATACATTGTTGGTACTGGCCTGATCTGAGTTGAGGGGCACCTGATGTACAGACTTGTACCACTGCAGGGGCTGCTTACCTTAATTTTTCCAGGGCCATTTTAGTTTCCTGGTCTGTTCCTGGACTGTAAGCGGCTTGATCAGCACCCATCTTTCTTGCATATTCTGCTATGCCTATAGTAGAATGCAAATAAATTATTGCTGCTATCCTTTATCATTTAGACAATTATACTAGTTAGGAGTCCCCAGTGGATTGGAGCACTGTTCTAGCAGGTTCTATGTAAACAGTCCTTGCCCTGATAATGTCATTGGTTTATTTGTACTAGGCAAATTCTCAATTTCCCAGCTGAGCAAATATTTTTTCATTCAGATTCTTACATATGTCATGGACAATAGACATCCTCGTAAGCACTGGTTACACTGAAGTATCTTGTTACTGGTGCTAGAGGCATCACTACCAAAAACATGATGATGTGGATGGTCAATTGAAAAACTGAAGGAAAAGGAGGCATTTGTTCAGAGGAGCATATGCTAAAAGGATTAATCCCACCCTGCTGTTGGTGCCTTTCTACATTGGTATTTGCTTTCAGGAGCATAGTTCGCCAGTTGTGTAGAAAGTCTACACAATAAAGCAAGTAACCTTTTGGGTGCAAAAGAGCCTTCCACATGACTCTCCTTTATCTTTTGACATGCAGATAAGTAGTTTTCCCATTCTCAGCCTTGTAAAGAACAAGATAATTAGGTATTATTTGGGAGCAGCTGGCTAGCATTCAGAGCACATGCTTTGCAGGCAGAATGTCTCCAGTTCAATCTCTGGGCTCTGCCGTTAAGAAAACCTGGAATTGGGAAAGGCCCCTTTTTTGCCCAAGTCCTTGGTGAATTGATGTGAATCAGAGCAGACATCACTGAGTTAGATGAACCAGTGGCTTGAGTGGAGGGATCATCTGGCCCTTGCCAGGCAGCAGCCTCCTTCCCTGTTGGGAATATGGATGTTCACAGGCTGCCCCAAGTCACTGCTTGGTGACTCACCTACTTCCCTTTACTCCCAGCTTGTCCCTTTCTTTGGTCACTGCCTCTGCTGACTCAGTTTGTACAGTATAACTGGCTGTGGGAGTGGGACCCCAGCCCAGTAAGCCTCCAGAGCCCTTTCTGGCCCCTTACAGTGTTTACTGACTTGTTTGGCCAAGCTCCAGAGGGAATGAGCAGACACCCTTTCACACCTTCAGGGAAGAAGGAGTCAACTTGTCCCCTTTTCTTACTTTACCTTTGATAATATGGTTGAGAGTAGGACGTGGTATTGGTGGGATACAGAAATTAAACTTCCACTGTAGTTGTAAAAGTTTAAAAAAAGAATCATGCACACAGTCTGGATTAGTTAGAGATAGCAGGACTGAGCAAAATGTGGAAAATAAAATGGCAAGCCAGAGTCCATCTTGCCTTGACTAGGCTTGTCCCGAATAGATATATTTAAAGGAACAGGCCCTTAATCCTTGGAGCTACAAGCTGTCAGATCCATTACCTTGAGCTTGAAGTCTGTGCTGCTTCTTGTCATGTGGCTTCACATGGTCAAAATGGAGTCCAAGGGAGCCCTTCATGCCAGCTTCCCATTGGTGTCCAGAGAATTTATAACCTGCAACAGTCCTTAGTTGGGAAGACCTTCCTTGTCTTCCTGTCTGATAGGTTGAGGGGAAAACCAAAGGAGCACAAGGTCCCCTTACCCTATCTGTTTGTTGGACTGACTGACCTTGGCTGGGTAGCAGTTTGTTTTTATTTATTTTTTTGCTTTTTCCTTTCTCACTTGGATTTAAGGTGGATTACATAGAGTAAGTCAATACAATCAATAGAATATGTCATGAAATATACAATGCAATAGGATTTGGATTGCAGAAATCAAGTCTGAAAACAGAGCTGGAACAAAGCATAGGTATTAACATGATGCATTAAATGATGCAAAAATTACAAAGTAGGATCGTATTTATAACAACAGACAGTATGAACTGTACACAATGATATAGTCCACAGTCCCTAATCCTCTACCCAAGCATCTTTCTGAACCATTTTGTTACTGTTCAGCACTATTACCTAGGTTAAAAAAAGCCCTCTTGAATAGTTCAATTCTGCATAGTTTGTGGGAAGCCAGGAGGGTGGAAGCCTTCCTGACTTCATCAGGTAGACCATTCCCTAAGAGCGGAGGCCATAACAGAAAATGTACATGTACTGGCACTTGCTAATTTTGCCCATTTGCAGGGTGGCACCTACAGAAGGGCCTACTCCAATGAGTGAAACTGTCAGGGCGGGGCATAGGGGGAGAGGTGGTCCTGCTGATAAGACAGACCAGGGCTATGAAGGGCTTTGTATGTGTTAGCCGATACCTTAAATTAAGCCTGGTAACTGATGGGCAGCCAAGGAATGGGAATAATATTCATGCTTTGTTTAACTGTTGATAATAGCAAAGCTGTGGTGTTCTGAACCACCTGGATTCTCCAAGTTGACTTCAAGGGGAGACCTGTGTGGAGTGTATTACAGTACTCTAGTCACAGTGTTACTGTGACACGGACATAGGTAGTCAGATCAGCCATATCAAGATAGAGGGCCATCTTCAGGTCTTACAGCCTGCTGTTTGTTCCTGGTGACTTATTAGCCCTAAGAGAAGGACATTGTTTAGCCCTGGACAGCATGTGCAATGCTGTGAACTTTGAGAGAAAACTGTGGGGTGAAGGGCCATTCTTCATAGTATGACTCACTATAAAGCAGGTTCATATATTTGTACAGTTGGGTAACAAGACCTGTCACTTCTGTCTGCTGCTGTGAAGCTTCTATAGCAGGGATTTTTACGTACATAATTGGCACAAGTGATGGTTATGTAGCCTAACAGTAACAGTATGTATTCAAGGTTTCATTGTGAAATGAAAGAATGACAGAAATAAAACAGCATGTGCTGCCAGCTATTATTTAGGTGATTAGCTGGAAGAGAACACAGCCCATATATTGTCATCTGGAAGGCATCACAGTATGGTGGACAGAGATTGTGCTGGAGGATTGAGGACCCATGCTTTGAGCCATGTATTTGGCTTTTACTTGCAAGTTTTAACCATTCTCTTCTCCCTTGATGAAAGCACTGTAATTTTCTTAGGGAACATAAGAACATAAGAGAAGCCAATGTTGGATCAGGCCAATGGCCCATCCAGTCCAACACTCTGTCACATTGTGGCCAAAAATACCAGGTGCCATCAGGAGGTCCACCAGTGGGGCCAGGACACTAGAAACCCTCCCACTGATTGACCCTCCCAAGCACCAAGAATAAAGAGCATCACCTGCCCCAGAGTCCCTATCTATACCTTGTGGCTAATAGCCATTGATGGACCTCTGCTCCACATGCTTATCTAATTCTCTCTTGAAGCCGTCCATGCTTGTAGCTGCCACCACCTCCTGTGGCAGTGAATTCCATGTGTTAATTACTCTTTGGGTGAAGAAGTAGAGCCAGACTACAATAAAGCAAGCTTCTTGCCTTGACTTAGATCTTGCAGCTTACCGACAGAGACAGACACAATCTACCATACCCAGCATATGCCTGGCAAACAAAAAGTGGCCTCACAAAAGCTTGCAGTGCAATAAATCCATCTTCTGTATTCCAGTGCTGTTTATGATTTTTACAACAACAACAAATTAACATAGTGGTAACTCTACTTTATAATAATAATAATAATAATAATAATAATAATAATAATAATAATAATAATAATAATAATAATAATAATAATATGTTAATATACTGCCCTCCACCTAGGGGCTCAGGGTGGTAAACAACAGCTCATAATACATAATGCATATATTACAGGGCTCTTTTTGTAGCAGGAACTGTGGAGGGGGGAGAAATCAGGGACCAGAGGCCGATCCTCCTGCTGCCACACCCGTCGTCACCACCAGAGGCCCAATCCACCTCATTGCCCAGCCTGCGGCTGCATGGGAGCTGGCGCCCCACTGGCCTGCAAAGCGCTCAAGATGTCCCCAACGCTGCCAGCACCCGACCACCCAGGGTGACAGTGCTGGCCCATTCCTTCACCCCTCGAGCCAGCCCTCATTCGCCTCACAGGTGACGTGCAGCCCAACCACCACACTGGGTGGAGGGCCCTCACACTGATGCCACTCCTCCCACTGCACCAGCCATCGGCAGCCCAGAGCCTATGCACATGGCCACGCTGCGACCCTGTGGGCACTGCCATGCCACCCGGTCGGCCAGTGGTGGAGCCAGCCTGGATGACACCCGTGCCTGCGCCCACGCAGGGGCACTGTGGCAGCCTGTGCCGCCACCTCGGGATCTCAATGGCACATCCAGGGTGGGGGCACACAGAGGTTTCATGTCCTTTTAGGGCTCATTGTATTGGTTGTACAACGGGCCTTGCTCCTAGTTTAGAATAATGCCCAAGACTCCTGCCAGATAGAACCATACAAATTGGCCAGATTATCATTACTTATCACATTTTTATCTCCCCACTTCCCCTAAAGGTCATTAGGGATAACATATACAACAGTTTATTCAATTTTATACAATGTTGAAGAATAGGCTAAAGGGCAGTGAGTTGTCCAAAGTGCATCAGCAAACCATGGCTGAGAGCCAGACTAGCATGAGCTGATGTGAAGCAGTTTTGGGGGAGGAAACTGTAGGCAGTGGGATAATGCAAGTCCCACTCCCAATTGCTTTATATGCATCCCCTCAACATATGGTGCTGGTGAGTCAATTAATAGCTCCTTCAATGTTTAACTATTTAATATTTAGCAGACCGGTGTGGTTGATCTGTATCAGAACAAAGCTCTGGGAAAACAGGCCATTGTATGGCTTGCTTCTTTTATCCCATGCACACCATTTGTCCTACAGAAATTGCTTCCCTGGGCTGCTTGAACCACACTGGAGAGGGGAGGGGGAGGCCGGTACCCATGTTCTGGATATCTTTTTTTTGGAACTTAAAGCAGCCTGGAGGGTAAATTTGATTGGGTAAACTGTGCAAAGACCAAAGACCCCTACCAGCTTCCTTTGGTTATGTTTCAGCTAAAGTATGCATCAGGAAGTCTGATCACAAATGGATGCAAGCCATTTCAGCAATCCCTCTCTCTCCCCCCTGCTTGGAAGTGGGGGGAACAAAAGGAATTGTTGAAATGCTGAAATGGCTTGTAAAGGCTACTTAAATTGAACATTCCCTTTAAATGGCTTTTGTAAGCCATTTCAGTGATCCCTTTCGCTCCCCCCCCCCACTTCTAAGCAGGGGGAATGAGAGGAATTGCCGAATTGCTGAAATTTAAAGGGAACCTTTAAATGCCTTCCCAGTTGACTCACTGAGAAGA
Source organism: Gekko gecko (assembly GCA_029375565.1). Taxonomy (NCBI): domain Eukaryota; kingdom Metazoa; phylum Chordata; class Lepidosauria; order Squamata; family Gekkonidae; genus Gekko; species Gekko gecko. The sequence continues at coordinate 40,371,758 of JAPDNY010000007.1, read as the reverse complement.
AAAGACGGGGGAAGATCCACAAACTTCATGAACCCAAACTGGTTTGCAAAGTGGGGGAGGTTCGTCCCAGTTAGTGGGACTTCATGGACCATGAACTGGGTCTAACCGTGAACTGGGTCTAACCTCCATTTTCCCAGTTCATACCCATCCCTAGTTACCATCTACCCTGGTCATGACCAATGCTGCCTCTAAGCAGTCTTGTGAGCAAAAATTCTACATTGTGAGCTACTGGCATTAAAGTTGTGCCTGAGTGATTTGGCTGCTGCATAAATTAGTTTGCTCTGGAGCCATCCTTCCTGAGCTAAGATAAAAATGTGTGAGCCGGAGGCTAAAAACCTGTGGGCTAGCTCACACTAACTTAGCTTAGAGGGAACACTGATGATGACTATGGATTTGATCCCAGGGTTTCTGAGCCCATGTTCAGCACTTCACTCGCCGTATGACTCTCCAGTGGATGCAGAAGGTTCCAAGCTCAAACCCAATACTGAATAAAACAGGGCTTACTTCTGAGTAAACCTGCTTAAGTTTGCTCCCTCTGTCCATTTCCCAGTAAGGGCTCTCATTTGTTTGAAGAACAGAATCAGATTTGGAGCTCTGAGGGAACCAAGAAGCAAAGTTTTTCTCCTGCAATTAATTGTGCATATGCAAAAAAATATATATGACAAATGCTCCAACATAGAGGAGTGGAATATAATCTTGTTTGTTCAAGTTTTAAATATCTTGATTACTACAGAATCTTGTTGCACAGGAGCTCATTAATAGTTCAGCATGCTTCTCTTGAAAGTTTAATGGATGTTCTTTTTTTAATAGCGATCTTTTTTTCCTGAGCAGTCAAAGAATAATTGACTTCACATGAATAGGCTTTTTGATGAGTGTAATACCAAATTATTTAGCATATGGAGTAGAGTGACTCATGAGTCCATGCAAAAATGGATGTTAACATGGTTATCGTTTGAGATTTACACATTCTAGTCTTTCTAGTAGAAAATGTGAATTACACATGGTGAAGAGAAAAATATAGGCAACAGGATAATATACACGGCAAAGAGGGGGGGGAAATTACATGGTAAGCATTTGCAAAAAAGCTGACTATATACAAAACTGGAATGTGATTTGTTTGTGTGCTTAACTGTAGGGTCCCTTAAGTTAGAGAAACAAGTTCCCTCACAGCTGATGCGTGGCTGTTGGAGTCAGTCAGCTCGGGGGTGCCCATAACACGTTAAAAATTGTCACATGTAGTTTGACCCACTAGACACAAGTCTGAACATATGTGATACACCTGAACAGAGTGGGATATAAAGTGAGGAATGGCACCTGTAGTGAACTGTTCCATAAATCACTCACTTCCTCTTGTTCCATGCCTGTTAATGTTAAAATCACCTTGTCTGTTAATGGACCTAGCCGGGGTGGGTGGGGTGTATTCTGCCAGTTCCCCCTTCTGTTTTCCCATTTAGGTGTTCTAAGGAGTTCAGTCACTGTTAAACTTTTTACCCATAGAGCTAACTCTGCTGACATTTAGACCTTACTTTTAATAGCTAGAGAAGTGTAATTAGCTCTTTTCTTCCATCACTGCAATACAGGAGTGATGGTCTTCTCCGCCTTTGCAGTTGTTTAATTTTTGTATTACTGTGGCCTTTTTAATCTCTGGAAAAGAAGGTTTTGTCTGAAGTAAAATATGGGAACATGTTGTAATTCTGCTCCAGCCAAATTAAGCTCTGGATACACACACAGCTAAATTTTAAAGACAGATGAAATAGTTTGTGTGCTTCTTTTAAGCTACAGTATTTAGAATAATTTAAAATTTCATCAGCGTATGGCAGACTTTTCGTTAGAGTCACCTATTCATGTGTTAAATAGGCTCTTTGAGATGAAAAGTGTTAATTGGAATCGTAATGTGGTCTGCACTGTGTAAGCAAATCGGAAGGGGAATGGAGCAGCTTACGTAACTGCGCCTGGCATGGGAGACAGGTTAGAACGTATAATTAAACCTGGAAATCAAATATGCCTGTGGAAAATGTCATATTTCTTTTTTTGCCATTAATTGAAAAGGAAATGACTGAAAAAAGAAAGTTCAAGCTGGGCTCGATCAGCCGTTCCAGAATTCTTTATTTCTTCTTTTATGGAGAGAGAGCTAGCGAAAGTTCAGAAATACATACAGTTTCTCCTCTCACATATTCTGTTGACTTTCATGTTGTTAAAATGTGTGGTAAGTCAGGAGCAACCTGAGCTACACACTGCGGTTGCTAAGTACTTTAGGGCTACCAGAATCAACTGTGAGTATATGATCAGGTATTATATAAGGAGAGCTAGCCCCAAGGCTGCAGAGTTTGATATTTTTCTTTTTGTAATTCTCCCCCTCCCCCCGATAATTGTGTAAAAATGTGTTATCAAAGAGAGTTTCATTTTTATGGGCTTTTTCTGCCTGAAACACCTGCCTGTAGCTGTTCAAGTTAGCACAGCTGTGTCCGTGGCAGCACTGAGAAAGTGGACATTAATCAGGCAAGGCCTGCAGAGATGTAGAATTTGACAGCATCCTACAACATGCTGGATTTGGAACATACAACAAAAATAAATTACTGTAATACCCATCAACCCACCTACATGACTGTAATATAATGGTCAACCCTTTCTCTTGAAGCGTATGAATATTTAGATTTTCACAAGAGGCGTGAGGAAAACACACACACACAAACAAAAGCATCCTCTTTGCTTTTTCCTATTGTCATTTAAAAATTGTTGGAGCAAAGACTTTGGTCTGGACTCTGGAGCTCATTCCATATAGCGCTAGTTGTCTGAGCTTTATAGATTATGTGAAATGTCTACTCCCCCCACCTCCCTGCTTCTTCAGAAAGCATTTTGTATTGAGAACAGATAATTTTAGGCATACTCTGGACAGCTGCTACTGAAGCACATGTGAAAACAACGTCTTAGTCTCACTGTTGCTATGAACAACCATATTGTTTATTTGGCTGCTAAAATGGAAAAATGCTTGCAGGCGAAGTGTTGAATTGCGACAAGCAGCTGATCTCACAATGGCTAAAGTTCATAGGAATACATTCATAAGGTGGCACAAAGGGTGCCTAGGAGCTTGCTGGTGATACTCAGCAGAGAATCCATATTCGTTCCGTATTTAATTGAATTTAAAATCTAACCTTTCACACTAGCTCATACTAGGAACAGGCGGACTTCCCTCAGCTCAATTCTGAATAGAGCCAACTTTTTAGAAAAGTGCTTATCTTTTTCACAGAGCTCTCACTCGGCTCATAATGTTGGCATACAAGGATTGTTTTCAGTTGTCCTGGACATACTCAAAGGCTGGTTTTTATGGCTGTACTCTAGCATTATGACCAAAACAAATTTGTGTTCAAAAGTAGGTAATTACAAACTTTGGCAAGATCACTGGCTGATACATAGGCCGAGGACACTGGCAATTTGCCGCGGGATGGGACCCGGGCTGACAGCGACTCAATATCGGAGTAAATGGAACGTTCACACAGGCACATCTGCCTGGCGTCCCCCACCCGGAGCTTACCGGAGCCCTCGCGCTTCAGAGCCGGTTTAAAAAAACACCTGACACCTGATAAAAGCCGTCGCAAATCGTGAAAGCCTGCGTTCGTCGCGCGTTTCCCTGCTTCCGGGGAGTCTGAACGCGCAGGTGAAAAGCCGGGAGCAACCCGCATTGGGCATGAGGCAGCAGCGGCGTGATTGGCTGAGCTCCGCTCCACTGCCCAATGCAGTGCCGGCGTTGCAGGGCAAAAAAAAAAAAATCGCCGAAATGCGCTTATGCGCATGACCGCATGAGCGCTCATGCGCTCATGCGCACATACGCCCACAGCCGAAATAATGGGGGAACAGCGAATATAGCGCGCCTCCAGCGCAGCAGACTGAACAGTCCCGCGCGCCTCCGTCCCGTTTCTTCCGGCAGAGGCCCCCGCTGTGTGGACGGGAAAACCCGGTATCGTTTACTCCGGGTTTTTTTGCCGCGACTCGATACCGGGGCAAATTGCCAGTCTGTCCTGGGCCATAAAAAATGTTTTCATAGTCTTTTCAGGCTCATTGAGATGCATTTCCAAAAAGTATTTTTCAAAAATATTTGACTTAATTTGAGAAACGTGTCATATATTGTCATACAGAATGGATATAGTGTATACCAGATAAAGGTTGGAGATCCTGCTATTTTATATAGTGACAGGCTAAAGAAAAGCCTCATGCTCTTTAAAATCTATTGGACACAAGCCAGAGAAAGCAAGGAGTGCCTTAGTTCCACTGGGGCATCATCTATTCTGGGAATAGTGCTCAAGTATTCTCATGAAAATGCAAAAAGCAAAGCTTTGATTATAATAAACCCATCAAGTAAAGAGACTGTTGGATCTAAGCCTTGCGGCCAGCCCCAACAGTGCCCTTCCTCTCACAGAAGAAATCTTTCCATGAACGGAAGACTCCTTTCATGAATGGAACGTCATTTTCTGTGAATGGAAGGTATTCTTCTGTGATTAAAGTGGTACCTGTGGATCTAGTCCCACAGTTTGGACTTCGTTCACTTTATCTATAAATAAGAATGAGAATGCACTTTTAATAGTGGTCGTCTTCTCACAGAAGGAACCGTTCCACAAACAGAAAACTTCTTTCATGAAAGGAAGGCAGGGCCAGCCCCAGGTGTCTGGGTGCCCTAGGCAGGACAGCCTGGGGCGCCCCCACCCAGGATGCCAACCTCCCAGTGGGGCCTGGAGATGGGGGGGCAGCGGAGCACTGGCTTTCCTGGAGGCTCTGCAGCTGTGGGGCCCCCAGGAAAGCCAGGGAGGGGCGGCAGCAGTGGCAGAGGGGCTTTCCATGGGGGTGGGGGGCATTCTATTCTATTCTTGGTGCTGGAGGGGGCAGCAGTGGGAGGGCTTCTGGTGCCCTGGCCCCACTGCTGGACCTCCTGATGGCACCTGGTATATTTTAGCCGCTGTGTGACAGAGTGTTGGACTAGATGGGCCATTGGCCTGATTCAACATTGGCTTCTCTTATGTTCTTATGTTCTTATGTTCATTTGGCGCCCCTGCGGGCCCGGCGCCCTAGGTGAGCACCTAGCTCACCTAGTGGGCGAGCCGGCCCTGAAGGAAGGCCATCTTCCATTAATTGAAGGAGTTCTTCTGTTTGTGAAGTGGTGCCTATGGATCTAGTCTCACCGTTTGGATCTAACTCACTTTTTAGATAACATAAAAATGAAAATGCACTTTTAATACAATTACTTCCACTACCCCTAAAAGGCTGATTCATTACAGGTAAGGGCTGAAATATTGACAGGATAAAAGTAAAATGAAGCACCAAAAAGTTCACAGAATCTCAGCAAACCGTATTGTACTGCATATATACATACTTCTGTAACCATCCTGCAACATTCAAATGGATTTCAGCAAAGATGCTGTTGAACAAAAAAAAAAATTGAAATCACATTTCAGTACCCAATAAATTAATCATGCATAATTAATGCATTTCATCCTATCCTGGAAAATCACTCAGTTTCTAAATGTAGAAAACAACTCATGTTATTTTCAAGATGCTCCTTCTCAGGTGGACCCTGGGGAGATTTAAAGTCCTTCATGTAAGAAAAGAGACGACATGAATTTTGTGTGAGCCTTGAGAGAGCACAATACAAATGAAAGGGTCCAACAGAAGAAGACCTTAAAAGCACTTCTGCCCATTGAAAAGTAGAAGAAATGGGGTGAAATGTGGAAGCTTAAGCCAAGAGGGCAAACACTGAATGTGAAATACATTATCGCCCATAACAAAGAACTTTTGACACCTTTACACAGCAGCAACCCATTTTGGCAGTACAAAGCTCGGCTTAATGTTAGCAATTCAGTGAGAACAATTTGTAGTTATTTGATATATGTTCAAGTTGGATAAAAGCCTCTTGTGTGTATTTACTCCTTCCACCTGTGGTTACGAGGTAAGAGCATGTGGGAGGCAGCAAGATTTAGCTGGGGTTGACGGGAGCAGCAGACTTAAGGAGAGGAAGGATGTTTCTTCATTGGACTGGTGCACAGCCCCTCCCCAGCTTGCGTGCATGTCAGCATAGCAACGGCTGGCAGACATCTCGATATCTGAAGCAGAAAATCCACAATGTTAAAAATGCTGTAATAGATGAAATGATTGACCATTGCCTGCCTCAGGATTTCCCACCTCATCTTGCTGTCTTTAGAGAGCCAGCGTGGTGTAATGGTAAAGAGCAGCGGACTCTAATCCGGAGAACTGGGTTTGATTCCCCACTCCTCCACATGAAGCCAGCTGGGTGACCTTGGGTCAGTCACAACTCTCGCAGAGCTGTTCTCTCAAGAGCAGTTCTCGAAAGAGCTCTCTCAGCCCCACATACCTCACAGGGTGTCTGTTGTGGGGAGAGGAAGGAGATTGCAAGCCACTTTGAAACTCCTTAAGATAGAGAAAAGTGGAGGTATAAAAAGCAACTCTCCTTCTTCTTTGGCTTGACCCCATGTGAGAGATGAGATGGCAGGCCTCTCGTACCACAAGGCCTATGTGCTCAGGGTGGCTTTTAAAATTTTGGATTACTTTGCAGAGTCAAAGCATCTTTGATTAGAATCCTGTCAAAGAGTCTTCATTAGCGGAATCGAAGAACCTTTTATTCTGCTCCTGTGGCTTCTTTGACAGGATTGTAATATTTTTTTGTTCCTATAAGATTTTGAATGCTTTTAAAAATCATTACTTTCCTCTGTCCTTCACGGTTGGAATGGTGCATAAACTAATTTCAGGTTGAATCTTTGTTTCAGCATCTCTGTCTGCAACATTGTTTTAAAGTCACCACAACATCAGGACAGACAATAGAGCACCATAAGAGTGGGGAAGAGCTGTGGCAGTTGTTCATTAGAATGCTAAATGGAATTGTTCATTAGAATGCATTTTTATTTTATTCCATTTATATTCTGTCCCTAATTTCACATGAGGTGGTTTACAATAATGTGAGAGTAGCCATTATAGTATAGCAACAATAAATAAACCTGCAGTAGATAACTCAGCCTTGTAAAAATCTACTATGAAGGTCAGAGACTCAAAAGGATCTCTGCAAAAGCCTTGCAAGAGTAAAACAGCCTTGCAGGGTCTGCCATGCCTCATCAAGGATGGTGTCTTTTGGCTCGCTTCTGGAAGGCTATTCCAGCGGGTTGGAGACACCACTGAAAACACTAGCGCTCTTATGGAGGCCAGATCTACCTCCCTAAATGTAGGTATCTCTAAAAGGATGTGCTAAGCTGACTTATGGGTCTGCACAGAGAAGGGTGGTCCTTCAAGTAGGTGATCCCAACTATTTAATGGCTTTGAAGTTAAAACTAGCATTTAGCATTGCACCCCGAAACATATTAACAGCTGTTGTAGAATTGGGGTTGCATGTACTGTGTAATGTCAGCCTGTCCTGAATAGGGAGTGTGGCCACTGAAGATTTCCATTGGTACTGAGCAGTGATGTCAGCTGGAAAAAACATTTGGGTGTGTGTTTCATTGGTTGCTGGAGGCTGGCTTGGAGAAGCCAGGGTTGGTTTCGATCCCTTACCCACTTCAAGAAGAGGGAAGAAAGATCTCAGACTAGTGATAAATTAAAGACAATAGTGTTTATATTATGCTATGTCCTTTCTGTTACTTCCCTACCTTTCATTAAGGGCCTTCTTGGTTGTGTCACTAACACTGTGAAGTTCCCCAGGGAGATTTGTTCCCTGCTGTTGTTATCTTCCGCCTGCTGGTAAACTTTTTTTGCTTTGTGTGGCAGTCCCTTATGGATCATAGAATCATAGAATCCTAGAATGTTAGAGTTGGAAGGGACCTTGCAGGCCATCTAGTCCAACCCCCTGCACTCTGCAGGAACACAGCCGAAACCCCTGCATACCTACAACATGCCCAAAAGATGGTTGTCCAGTCTCCTCTTGAAAACGTCCAGCGAAGGAGCATCCACCACCTCCCGAGGCAGTCTGTTCCACTGCTCAACCACTCTTACAGTCAGGAAGTTTCTCCTGATATTAAGCCGGTAACGACTCCCTTGTAATTTCCACCCATTAGATCTAGTCTTGCAATCCGGAGCAAGAGAGAATAGATCCACTCCATCTTCTACATGACAGCCCTTCAAATACTTGAAGACTGCAATCATGTCCCCTCTAAACCTAATCTTTCCCAGGCTAAACATACCCAACTCCCTCAGCCTTTCCTCATAAGACTTGGACTCCAAACCTCTCACCATCCTGGTCGCCCTCCTCTAGACCCGCTCAAGTTTGTCAACATCTTTCCGAAAATGTGGTGCCCAAAACTGGACACAGTACTCCAGGTGGGGCCTGACCATAGCAGAATACAGCGGAACTACCACCTCCCGTGATCTGGACACAATGCTTCTGCTAATGCATCCTAAGATTGCATTAGCTTTCTTCACAGCCGCATCACACTGCAGGCTCATGTTTAGCTTGTGATCAACCATAACACCTAGATCCCTTTCACATGTGCTGCTGTCAAGCCAAGTCCCTCCCATTCTATATCTGTGCCTTTGATTTTTTTGTACCTAAGTGTAGGACTTTGCACTTCTCCCAATTTATATTTTTAATTGCTTTTAATTGTTTCCATGTTGGTGAGGGCACAACATCTATATTTAGAGAGGGACAGACCCTACAGAAGCTGGGATTCTTTTGGTAGAGATCACAGGGTGTGAGGAAATCCAAGTTGTCCCCCTTCCTATAAGTAAAAAAACTTTGGAGGTGGCAGATAGATTTCTCATTTTAGGAGATTGATGGGCTCTAAGGTTGGCCTTCCATCGTGGGCTCTACTCTTCTCCAGTGGCAATCCATCTGAGGGATAGTTCTGTGCACCAGGCTAAGCCCTCACCCACCCAGACAGTGAACTGTTATATTTCCAAGTTATTTTCAGGGCAGCCCCATGTAAAATGCTTTACAGTAGTCCATCCTGAAGGTTAAAGAATTGTGAATCAGTTTTAGTGCTGACCCAGCTGAGCTCTGAGAAGGAGCAAGGTGTTTGAGCTGCCAGAGGGGTAAGTGGTATTTTTATTTATTTACTTTCAGCTGAGGTGCTTTAGCTGAGAAGGTACTGTGTCAGGGACTGTATTTGGGAGTGTGTGGGTGAGTTGTAACAGACTCCTGACTGCTGGAGTTAGGGTGTGAAAGGGTCATTGTTTGCCTGTAATTAAGTGCTTGGGTGAAATTGAATAGCAGACTCCTGGCTGCTGGAGTTGGGGTGTGAAAGGGTCATTGTTTGACTGTCATTAAGTGCCTTGGGTGATTTTGAGTAGCTGCTGGCCACACCCTCTCCTGGGAGACAATTCTATTTAAGGCAGGAAGTTGCAAGAGGCACGAGCCTCTGGCAGGAGCCGAAGGGTGAGAGCAAAAGGGTGAGGCTCTTTGCCTGTGGCTCTTGTAAGAAGCCCAGGAAGAGCCAGAAAGCCAGGACCTTGGCTCCTTGGTAAGGTAAGGTAAGTAGACTCCTACAACAGGAGCCATATAAATACAAAGTGTTTTAAAAGGGGGTTATAGAAAAGTATTTGTTTAAAAACAATTATGAAGCCAGAATGCCAGCGGGGTTGGGGGCTATCCAGTGTTTTGTATGGAGTGTCACATGTATGACTATCTGCCCACTGGTCAGAAGTCTTGGGTGTGTGCTCGGTGCAAGGAGCTCCTGGTTCTCAGGGAGCGAGTTTGCTCCCTTGAGGCCAAGGTGGCTGACCTGGAGAAGCAGGGACAGTCAGGTGCACGGGGAAGACTCTCGGGGACTTGTTAGATATGTCCCACTCTGGATCTGGCAGCCCGGCTGCTGCCAGGGAGCATGAGGGTCAAGGGGAAAAGGGGCACCATGCTGAGGATAAGGGGAATGTGCCCTCAGAAGGGACCTCTTCTTCACCTGGTGAACGGGTATCCTTTCGTACCACGGAACCGTCCCTGGGATGGGTGGGTGGGGGGCTCTTGGTAGTTGGTGATTCGATCCTTAGGCAGGTAGACAGCTGGGTGGCAAACCCGCGTACTGACCGTATGGTGACTTGCCTGCCTGGTGCGAAGGTAGCGGACATTACGCGTGTTTTAGATAGGCTGGTAGATAGTGCTGGGGAGGAGCCAGTGGTCGTGGTGCACGTCGGCACCAACGATGTGGGGAAATGCAGTCGTGAGGTCCTGGAGGAGAAATTTAGGCTGCTGGGCAGGAAACTCAAGGCCGGGACCTCCAAGGTAGCCTTCTCGGAAGTGCTACCTGTTCCACGTGCAGGGCCGGAGAGACAGGCACAGATCAGGAGTCTCAATGCGTGGATGAGACGGTGGTGTAGGGGGAAGGGTTCAAGTTTGTTAGGCACTGGGATGCTTTTTGGGACAAGAGGGAGCTGTACAAACGGGACGGTCTCCACTTGTCCCGAGAAGGAACCAGGCTGCTGGCGCTCAAAATCAAAAAGGTGGCAGAGCAGTTTTTAAACTGAATAATGGGGGAAAGCCGACAGGAGATGAAAAGTCTCTGGTTTGGGATGGCTCATCTCAAAGAGATGAAGGGGTAGCTATTACTTTTGTACAAGGAAATGGATTACAATTGTCCACTGAGACTGTGGCTAATGATAGGAATTGCCTGGCAAGGTCTCGAGGCAGCAAGAGGAAGGCTGTGGGCTTAACAAACATGGGAAACTATAAGTGTTTATACACAAATGCTAGAAGTCTCCGAGGTAAAATCGGGGAGTTGGAATGCTTGGTGTTGGGGGGGAAATAGACATTGTGGATATTTCAGAAACTTGGTGGGATGAGGAAAATCAGTGGGATACGGTGATTCCTGGTTATAAATTATATCGGAAGGATAGGGGGGAAGGGTTGGAGGTGGGGTGGCTCTGTATGTCAGAGAGGGTATACCGTCCAGTAAGATTGAGAGGGTAAGAGAATTGGATTCACTTCTGGAAATGCTATGGGTTGAAATATTGGGTCCAAAAGGAGGCTTAACAGTGGGAGTTTGTTATCGCCCACCAGATCAAAAGATAGAGGAGGATTATAAAATGATGAATGAATTAAAGATAGCGGCTAGACAAAATAACTGTGTTGTAATAGGCGACTTTAACTACCCACACATTGATTGGGTGAATATGAGTTCTAGTCAGGAAAAAGAGATTGCGTTCTTAGACACTCTCAATGACTGTGCTGTGGAACAGATGGTCACAGATCCTACCAGGGGAGAGGCGATCCTGGATTTGGTCCTAAGTAACACCCAAGACCTGGTGAGAGATGTAAAAGTGATTGCACCACTTGGGAACAGTGACCATAATGTCATTGAGTTTAACATTTGTACAGATAGGGAGTTGCCCAAAAAGACTGACACAACCACTTTTAACTTTAAAAGGGGTAACTTCTCTGGTATGAGGGGACATGTGAGGAAGAAACTGAAAGGAAGAGTGGAGAAGGTCAAAACCATTGGGGAAGCTTGGAGACTATTTAAAAAGACAATCCTACAAGCTCAGAAAAAATATATACCACAGGTTAGGAAAGGTACACATAGGTATAGAAAAAAGCCTGCATGGTTAACAAATAAAGTAATGGAAGCTGTAAAAGGTAAGAAGGATTCCTTTAAGCGGTGGAAAGCTAGTCTTAGTGAGGTTGATAAAAGGGAACACAGACTATGGCAAATAAAATGCAAGTCTGTGATCAGGCAAGCAAAAAGGGAATATGAGGAGCATATCGCAAAAAACATAAAGGCCAACAATAAAACTTTCTTCAAATACATTAGAAGTAGGAAGCCAGCCAGGGAGGCAGTGGGGCTCTTGGATGACCAAGGAGTAAAAGGAATAGTGAAGGATGACAGGGAAATGGCTGAGAAGCTGAATGCATTTTTTGCCTCTGTCTTCACTGTGGAAGAGGAGAAGTGTTTGCCCACTCCAGAAGCACCGATTTCGGGAGGGGGTTTGAAAGACCTGAATCAGATTGCGGTAACAAGAGAGGAAGTCCTCCAACTGATGGACAATTTAAAAACTAATAAATCACCAGGCCCGGATGGCATTCATCCGAGAGTTCTGAAAGAACTCAAATGTGAACTTGTGGATCTCCTGACAAAAATATGTAATCTTTCTTTAAAATCTGCCTCCATTCCTGAGGACTGGAAGGTAGCTAATGTCACTCCCATCTTTAAAAAGGGCTCCAGGGGAGATCCGGGAAATTACAGGCCAGTCAGTCTGACATCGATACCGGGTAAGTTGGTGGAAACTGTTATTAAGGAAAGAATTAGTAGGCACATTGATGAACAAAAACTATTGAGGCAGACTCAGCATGGGTTCTGTAAGGGAAGATCTTGTCTCACTAACCTGTTAGTGTTTTTTGAGGGAGTGAACAAACATGTGGACAAGGGGGACCCAATAGATATTATTTACCTTGACTTCCGGAAAGCTTTTGATACAGTTCCTCATCAAAGGCTCCTAAGTAAGCTCAATAGTCATGGGATAAAAGGACAAGTCCTCTTGTGGATCAAAAACTGGCTTATAAATAGGAAACAGAGAGTGAGTATAAATGGGAAACTTTCTCAGTGGAGGGTGGTAAGCAGTGGGGTACCACAGGGATCAGTACTCGGTCCGATGCTTTTTAACTTGTTTATTAACGATTTGGAATTGGGAGTAAGCAGTGATGTGGCTAAATTTGCAGATGACACAAAGTTGTTCAGGGTGGGAGTGTGAGGCACTCCAAAGGGATCTGTTGAGGATGGGTGAGTGGGTGTCAACGTGGCAAATGGGGTTCAATGTGGCCAAGTGCAAAGTGATGCACATTGGAGCCAAAAATCCTAAATATAAATACACGTTGATGGGGTCTGAACTGGCAGAGACTGACCAAGAGAGGGATCTTGAAGTCGTAGTGGATAACTCGCTGAAAATGTCTAGACAATGTGTAGCTGCAATAAAGAAGGCCAACGCTATGCTGGGGATTATTAGGAAGGGAATTGAAAACAAATCAGCCAGTATCATCATGCCCCTGTATAAATCATTGGTGCGACCTCATTTGGAATACTGTGTACAGTTCTGGTCACCACATCTCAAAAAGGATATTATAGCATTGGAAAAAGTGCAGAGAAGGGCAACTAGAATGATAAAAGGGTTGGAACACCTTCCCTATGAAGAAAGGTTAAGATGCTTGGGGCTCTTTAACTTGGAGAAACGATGGCTGAGAGGTGACATGATCGAGGTTTATAAGATTATGAATGGGATTGAGCAGGTTGAGAAAGAAGTACTTTTCTCCCTTTCTCACAATACAAGAACTCGTGGGCACTCTATGAAATTGCTGAGCAGTCGGGTTAGAACAGATAAAAGGAAATACTTCTTCACCCAAAGAGTGATTAACATATGGAATTCACTGCCACAGGAGGTGGTGGCAGCTGCAAGCATGGACAGTTTCAAGAGGAAATTAGATAAACATATGGAGCAGAAGTCCACCAGTGGCTATTAGCCACAGGGTTTAGATGGGAACTCTCAGTCTGGGGCAGGTGATGCACTCTATTCTTGGTGCTGGAGGGGGCAGCAGTGGGAGGGCTTCTGGTGCCCTGGCCCCACTGCTGGACCTCCTGATGGCACCTGGTATATTTTGGCCGCTGTGTGACAGTGTTGGACTAGATGGGCCATTGGCCTGATTCAACATTGACTTCTCTTATGTTCTTAGTGGACTGGCAGAATCCAAGAAGGAAGAAAGTCTTTAAATTAAAAGTTTTCTTTGCACTTCTTTCATGAAAGACAAATTGACTACGTCCAGTTCTAGCTAGCAAACCCTCCATCTTGTTTGGATTCAATTTAAGCTTCCTCATCCATTTGACTGCAGCTTTCAAACATGACTCCAGACAGAGACAGCAGCATCCGGGGGTTTAGACAGTTTTATTTCAATCTTCAGAGGTTAAAATCCTTTCTGCTACAAATTAAAACAAGCACTGTACTTATTTCAAGTGTAAAACCATAGATGGAATTAGATTTGAAAAATCAAGACTGGTTATTTTGGAAGTCTGGCTTTGTGATTCCATCTGCTTCTCTCTCTCTCTCTCTCTCTCTCTCTCTCTCTCTCTCTCTCTCTCTCTCTCTCTCTCTCACACACACACACACACACACACACACACACACACACACACACACACACAAGTCCCCTCTGCCTGTGTGTACTTATTTCTGCAAATGGAAGAGAGAAGAAGAAAAGATTGGATTTATACCCCACCCTTCACTACCTGAAGGAGTCTCAAAGCAGCTTACAATCCCTTTCCCTCCCCACAACAGACACCCTGTGAGGTAGGTGGGGCTGAGAGAGCTCTTGAGAGAACAGCTCCGAAAGAACTTATGACGATCCAAGGTTACACCAGCAGAAGCATATGGAGGAGTGGGAATCAAACTCGGTTCTCCCAGATTAGAGTCTGCACTCCTAACCACTACACCAGAGGGCACACTCTTCCTCAACAGGTTTTTCTACAGACTCAGAGGACTCTATGGATTTGCAGAAAAATCTGAAAAGTAAAAAGGGGGGTTAAATTCCCTCTCCCAAATAAAAAACATTATCCATGCATGCACAGATAGACATACAACTTACATTTGAGGGCCCGGCTGATGCTTCTGCTCCTGTGGAGGCGGAGCCACCCCACACTGGACCATGAGGCAGGAAATGCCAGGAACTACTCTGAGCCCGACCACAGTAGTGGGGGATGCTGGGAGCAGCTCCAGGCCCAGCTGCAGTGGCACAGAACTCAGGGAGAGGCTCTGGGCCCAGCTGTGATGGTGACAGGGGGCAGAAGCTGCTCTGGGCCTGATTGTCACCAGGAGCTGCTCCAGGCTTGAAGCAGCTCCCAGGCAGTACCGCAGCAGCTGCCAAGCTCAAAGGTAGGCAAAAAGAAGGGGGAAGAGAAAGAATGGAGGATTGGCTGAGGAGGGGGAGAGAAATGGAAATATGGAGGTCTTGGCTTGGGGGGAGAGAGAAAGAAGGGGGATTGACTGGGGAAGAGAAAGGGAAATGTGAGGGCATTGGTCTGGGGGAGAGAGAAAGAAGAGGGGATTGGCTCGGGGGAGAGAAAGGGAAATATGGGAGTATTGGCTGCGGGGAGAGGAAGAAGGGGGATTAGCTTGGGGGAGAAATGGAAATATGGGGGTATGTAAAGTACTGAGCAGGATGCATCGGTAGTGATATCAGCTCATACTTTATTGGAAGTGAAGAACAAGAGAGAGAATGCCAGCTCGTAGGCCGGCTTATATCCCTAAGGCAAACCACACCCAAACACACACCCCACACCCGTGACAGGATTATTTACGGTGGCAAGAGTTCCATAGGTCCTTTCTCAGATCCTAGCCCTCTGATAGGAGCGGGCTAGTATCTGCTCTGGCTATTGTCTATTGAAGCGAAGCTAGGGCTCTTCGCCTGACTGCATGTGGACCTGACCTCGCATGTGGTCGAACTCAGTACACAACAGGGTATTTGCTTGGGGGAAAGAAAGAAGGGGATTGGCTGGAGGGAGAGAAAGGGAAATATGGGAGTATTGGCTGGGGGGATAGAGAAAGAAGGGGGATTGGCTTGGGGGAGAAAGGGATATATTGGGTGACTGGTTTGGGGTGATAGAAAGGGGGATTGGCTTGGGGGGAACAGAGAGAAAGAGAAAGGAGGAGAGATTGGCTTGGGGAGAGAAAAATAAGGGGGATTGGCTGGGGGAGAGAAGGGGAAATATGGGGTGTTGGCTGAGGGAGAAAGCAGGGGAATAGGCTTGGGGGAAAGAAAGAAAGGAGATATTGGCTTGGAAGAGAGAAGGGGAAATATGGGGTGGCTGGGGGAGAAAGCAGGGGAATAGGCTTGGGAGAGAGAAAGAAAGGAGGAGATATTGGCTTGGGGAGAGAAGGAGAGATTGGCTGGGGGGAGGAAAAGGGAAATATGGGAGAATTAGTTTGGGGAAGAAGGGGGATTGGCTGGGGCAGACAGAGAAAGGAGGAGAGATTGGCTTGGGTGGAGAGAAAAAAGGGGGGATTGGCTTCGGAAAGAGAAAGACAAAGAAGGGAAATTAGCATGGGGGAGACAGAAAAGAAGGGGTATTGGCTTGTTGGGGAGAGGAGAAGAGAAAGGGAGATTGGCTTGGCGGAAGAGAGAAAGATGAGGTATTAGGTTGGGGAGAGAACAAAAGAGAAAGAAGGGGAGGGGGAAAGAAGCAAAGGTGGGGGAATGCCCCCTCCCTGCAAGTTTCTTGTGGGTCCCCACTTGTGTATGTGTATTAGCTACAATAATTTTTTACTTTCCTCAGCTATGAAAATGTTATCTAAATTGGAAGTGTTATCGTTATTTAAAGAATACAGTTAGCAATTAAAGGAGCAGGATTATGAAGAATATTCCCTGGCTAAATGTCCCTCTGAGGTTTGCAGTGATTGAAACTTTTCTCAGTTTTCGCAAGCCCTACTTAGGCCAGATCCTTTCAGAATGTTGGTGCTGTCTTCTTAGGTATGGAGCTTCATGTATTTCTTTCTCTCTCTCTCTCTTCATATCTGCTCAATGCAAAATCATTTCTTGTGTAACACAAAGGCATCTGTTGAGACCTCATGCAAAGCCATCCTTTATTTTTACTACAGTTAATTTGCAAACCCAGGATTTGATTCACTGATCATTATTCCAAATCCCGTTTTTCTTCAACAAATGGTTTCATTGGTTTTCTCTCTGAGAAGGTGTCACTGGGAAACAAGCCAGGAATAAACCTGTTTTAAGCAAGGCTGTTTGTGTATGCACATCACATATCATACAAAGCTAATCTAACTGTGGCTAATAAACCAACTTCAGGTGGACATTCAGTGGACCCTAACTAGCTATAGTTGATGGAGTGCCCTGCATTTGGGCAGTCATTTCTGTTAAACCACAGATTTGTACAATGTCTGAATGAAGTCAAAGAGGCAGAAGCATATAGAACTGTAGAAAGTTTTTTTGGAAAATGTTATGGCCAGTAAGAAATAATAAAGTGGGTTAGAAAATGTGTTAAAAGTATGTTGGAGTTTCCAGTTGGCAAAAGGTTTGAGTACCTTGGCCGATGAAAACATTTTTCTTGCTCAGCTGCCATTCTACATGTGTCTACTGGCAAGTGAAAAGGTACGTCATAGTCAGATGTCAGGTAAATCAATTACATCTAGTAACAGCCTCTGATTCACTCATATCCAAGTTGACTCCGTCATGGCTGTTGTGCTTTTCCAAGTAACATTGTACTGTGATCATTCTATAACTCCAGCTGATAAAGAAAGATTAATGATGGATTTTAATGCAATTTGCTGCACATTTGGCTAGTGTCAAATTAATCTCTCTCTCTCTCATATACATTTGCTGTTGTTTATCTCAGAGGCAAGTTGTCCTTTCACATTTCACGGGGCAATTTTTGTCCCAAGGGGAACTATGGCTTGGAAAATTGTGGATACTTTTTGCAGAGTA
This sequence comes from Gekko gecko, assembly GCA_029375565.1. Classification (NCBI taxonomy): domain Eukaryota; kingdom Metazoa; phylum Chordata; class Lepidosauria; order Squamata; family Gekkonidae; genus Gekko; species Gekko gecko. Next base: position 40,354,366 of record JAPDNY010000007.1, on the reverse strand, counting down.
CCATAGTCATGGTTTTGTACCAGTTCTATCAGTTTTGTATCAGTTTAGTTATCAAGAGTTTCTGTATCCTGAGAGTTCTGTATTAGTGATCCTTATATAATTCTGGGGTAAAGTTATGACAGTAAGCTCAGTTTTAAATCCATAAAGTAGGAACAACCATATTTCTCTAGAAGAATGCATTATGATAATCTATATGCTTCTAGAAAAATCGATTACTTGCATGCAGTTCTCATTGTGATTATAAGCATAGCTAAAACTTTCTGTGAGAAGATGAGGCCTTCATTTCACTTTAATGGAAATGATAAATACCAACTTGTCAGGAACTCTGAAGCTTGAACCAGAAAGTTCATGGCCCAAGGCTGAGCTTTAGGACCCATGCAAGTGTCCCAGCCTTGGGATTGTTTGTGTTTGGACCTCATAGACTCCCTCAGGAATAGAAACCCTCAGAATTAGCCAGAAATTTGGTCTTCTGCTCTTGTGCAATCAGCATTAAATACTTTCTGTCTACTGGGCTTCAGCAGGATGAGCATCAAGGGCTGTCATGGCACGGTATCTGCTGAGGCCTATAGCCTAACAGGGGGTACACTATCAACCGTAGATGCTTGGCTCACCCATGTCCATCATCAACGGAGTATTACCTGAGAGGTCCTCTGAAGGAATCTCACATTTCATGGTGGGAGAGAAACACGGAGGGAGCAGAGCATAATCCTTTCATAGGCCCTTTTGTTTTTCACCCCAACAGGGCTTTGAGCAATGTGAATTATTCTCCCTTCCCTGTTCCAGGATGTGCATGTGTGTGCATGTGTGCATGCCCAAGGAGGCAGCGTGTGTTGTGGGGCCACTGGAGAGGCCACCCCAAATCTGGGGCCCTCGCCCAGATTGCCTGGAGTAATGGGCTTGGGTGTCACCAATATGCAGATGACACCCAGCTCTATCTGATGCTGGGTGGCCAATCGGACTCTAGCCCTGATGACCTGCATAGGGCATTGCAGGCCGTGGCTGGTTGGCTCAGGCGGAGCCGACTGAAGCTAAACCCGGTGAAGACAGAGGTCCTGGGCCTGAGCCAGACCGGTCTGGGGTTGGGGCTCCCTCTCCCAATCTTCGTCGGGGCACCTCTGATGCTGTCACCGGAGGTTAGGAGTTTGGGGGTGCTCCTGGATTCCTCCTTAATGATGGAGGCCCAGGTGGCAGCCACTGTCAAGTCAGCATTTTACCATCTTCAGCTGGTGCGACAGTTGGTTCCCTACCTCGACCGTGATGACCTGGCCACTGTGATCCATGCAACGGTCACCTCGAGGCTAGACTACTGCAAGGTTCTCTACATGGGGCTGCCTTTGTCGCAGATCCGGAGGCTGCAGCTGGTGCAGAACGCGGCAGCCAGGCTGGTGATGGGGCTCACAAGGTGGGATCACATCCAGCTGGTGCTTAAGGCTCTGCACTGGCTGCCAATAGCGTACCGAATCCGCTTCAAAGTGCTGGTGCTTACCTTTAAAGCCCTATATGGCCAGGGTCCGGCTTACCTGAGGGACTGCCTTTCCCCATATGTTCCCCCAAGAGCGCTACGGTCTGGGGGACAACACCTGCTGGTTATTGCAGCCCCCAAGACGGTCAAATATGCTGTTACCAGGACCAGGGCTTTCTCAGTGGCAGCCCCTACCTGGTGGAATGAGCTCCCAGAGGAGATCAGGGTCCTGTGGGACCTTGTGCAGTTCCGCATGGCCTGCAAGATGGAGCTCTTCTGCCAGGCTTTTGAGTAGGGGCTGCCACCATGATTGGACCATCACCGTGGGATACTACAAGGCATCCTGGCCCTGGGATGAGATTATAACTTGGTGGGACTTTCTTGGGGCAGGGGTAACATGCCGCCAGAGTGTTGAGTTGACTGGTTTTAATTGAGTTTACTTGTTCTGTTTGCCACTGTTCTAATGGTTTTATTGTTGTTTATTCTAGTGTTTTTATGTATTTTATATGTCATTGCCCTATGTGTTGTCGGCAATGTATGGCTTGTGGCCTCTTGTTCGCCTCCCTGAGCCCTTGTGGAAGGGCGGGGTATAAATTTAATAATAAATAAAAATAAATAAAAATATTTCAGATTTTAGCTTTGCCAGATCCTAGCTCCAAAAGTGGCCTCAGGGCTCCTGAGCTGGAAGATCCTGTCAGCCTAGACTCAGTTACCACCCCCACCCAGCCTTGACCTGCCCTGACACTGATCTGGATAGTAGTACTACTGAGAATGTGATCGACATCTAATACCTTCCTACCAGCAACTCTTTTTTGTTGTTGCAACTCCATTTTGTTGTTGCCTTCTTGGGTGCAGTTTTTAACATCCTGCTGTTTAATTCCATGGGATTGCCTCTGGAAATAATTCATTAACAATATGCATTAGGGAATATGCATTGTCTGTGGTATCCCTGACTCATCAAAACTGAAGTGCCTCATTAATTCCTGAAGTTCACGCAAGGTGACTCCATGCAACTGACAGTTCTACTTGTCTGGAGGCAGCTTTAAAAAGGTTGGCAGACAGTATCTCTTTCAAAACCCAGGAATGTTATCTGGGTAATCAGACTTTCAGTGGTCTGTGTAGAGATGCCCAATTCACTAGTCATTGTAGCAAATTCATACTTTAGTAAGGCACAATGATCAATCGAGGTCTTAGTAATAGGAAATCATCTGAATAATGGCCCGTAGAGCAAAATCTCATATAGCTGCTCGGTGACAACTCAAACATAGTGCTCACTCTCTTAAAGTCTGCAGAAGGATATATAGAACAGCCAACAGGCAGTGCCCTGTTCCTACAGAGAGCACCATCCATTAGGTTTGCTATCTTCCAGGTGGGGGCTGGAGATATGCTGCAATTACAACTAATCTCTGCAATACAGAGATGAGTTCCCACAGAAAAACTGGCTGTTTTGGAAGATGGACTCTATGGCATTATGCCCTATTGAGGCCTCTCCCCTTCCCAAACCCTGCCTTCCCGTCTAATGTACCGTCTAATGTCCAGGTATTTCTCAAGAGTGAGTTGGCACCGTCTAACGAGTTGGTACCATCTAATGTCCAGGTATTTCTCAAGAGTGAGTTGGCAACCCTGTATCCAATATGGCCTACATGAATGAGTCTTGCTAAATGGGTTTTTTTTTTGTTTCCACTTGGTATTTATTTATTATTTAAAACATTTTTGTGCAGCCTTTCCACCTGGTGGAGACCACAAAAAACATTAAAAATTTTAAATAATTAAAATACAGTCAAAATATAAAATTCAATTAAAAACACATAAACAAACAAAGCTAGAAAGAGGGCCAATTACCATTACTGGGAATATGCCAGACAAAACAAGTCTTCACCTCCTGGTGAAAGACATCTATAGAGGGAGGCAGATAAATCTCCCTGGGAAGGGAGTTCCAAAGTTTTAATGCCATGACAGAGAAGCCCCTTTCTCAGGTGGCCACCCATCTAGTCTCAGATGGCAGGGGGCAACCAAAGCAAGGCCTGTGAGGATGACCAGAGTTAACAGGTTGGTTTCTATGGTAGAAGGCAGTCCTTAAGGTATGTTAGTCCCAGGTCATACAGGGCTTTGAAGATCAATACCAGTACCTTGAACTGATACTGGAAGCAAATTGGAAGTCAGTGTTGGTGGAACAAGACTGGAGTGATAATGGTCTCTACGACCCACTCTAGTCAACACTCTGATAGCATCATTCTGTACCAACTGTAGCTTCCAGACAGTCTTCAAGGGCAGTACCACATAGAGCACATTGCACTAATGTAATCTAGGCATTACCATGGCATGCATCACAGTGGCAAGATGTCTTCTGTCCAGGAAGGACTGCAGCTGGCTCACCAGCCAAAGCTATTGAAAGGCACTCTGGTCACTGCTGCTGCCTGTTTATCCAGCAGGAGGCCCAGGTCTAAGAGCACTCCCAAGTTTTGATCCTGCTCCCTTAGGGGGAGTGCAGCCCCACCCATAACATGGGATAAACCATTTCCCAGTTCAGACCTTCCTCCCCTTCAGACCTGCACCTCCATTTCATCAGGATTAAGCTTCATTTTGTAAGCCCTCATCTATTCCAAAACTGCCTCCAGGCACCTGTTCACCATTTCCACAGCCTCCCTGGGATCTGCTGGTAGCACAAGATAGAGCTAAGTGTTAACTGTATATTAGTGGCAACTCAGCTCATGTCTCCAGAGGACCTCTCCCAGCAGCTTTACATAGATGTTAAAAAGCATGGGGGACAACAAGATGGAACCTGGGGGAACTGCAAAGGCCAAGGAGAAGAACAGCAGTCCCCTAGCACCATACCCTGAAACCTACACTCGAGAACAGAACAGTGCCTTCTTCCAGTCCCAGTCCCGAAAGGCAATCTAGGATACCAATATCAGTGCTGTTGTATGTTGTTTTCCTGCTTCTCTGGATCCATTTTGCTACTCTGGATCCCCCAGAGCAGTCTTCTGTAAATTAATTTATGTGATCCAAAGGCTTTCCCCCTCAGTCTAAAGAATGACATGAGGCATCAGTTCACTGGACAATTATCACATGGAGAAGTTTAAAGCCGGCTTATCTTCCCTCCATTTTCTTAGATATAAGTTCGACATTATTTGTAGGTAACAAGCCATGTTAAACTTCTGGGCAGAAAATATAACTCTACACCAAAACCATCATTATCTTTGCTTTATATCCAAGGAACTGATGTAGACATACTTGGACATTTTTTGTAGAATTGTAGATTTTTTTCTTTGAACAGGAGGCTTCCATGCCATTTCACAAATGGCTTTTGACATTCCACTCAGTTTCAAGAGCAGCTTATCAGATAGCAAGGAAAGTTGTTCAAGGAGTACAAGTTCAATCCCACCTTTGAGCATGCAGAAGCATGTAAGTGAAGTTTCTAAGGACTTTATAAAATCTTCTAATTTTCCTCCAGTCCAGACAGCAGCACTGAATGGTTTTTAAAGTGGGTGGGTGGGTCCTGGTGGGTCCCAAGCTTTTATTATAATTGTAAGACTGCATTCTCAGTTGCTCCTTGAGAATCCCAGGTGTTTGGCAGTATGTTTAGATTAGGGACATATGTTAGAGAAAGCAGAAATGTGATTTTTATTTTATTTTTTACAGTGCCTATTTAGATTTGGAAACTGAACAGTTGTTGCATTTCATCCTCTTTAAAAATTTCTGTTGAAACTTCGAAATCAAAACCATCCCCATATCTCTGTACCGTTTGATTGGTATGTGTTCAGTATACTTGTTTTTCCCCATAAGACTTTTTTCTGCTTTTTCTTGTGATGTGTTAACTGCACATCCTTAATTGTAATTGCAAAGATTACCACCTTTTTGTGGGTCCTCCAGTCAGCAGGCAGAAATTCAAGAGGAGATGCTTGCCCATAGTGCTTTTAAAATGGGGGAGTAAAAACGCTTAAACTTTGCCATTTGTCCTGCAGAGGTAATTAAGATGTCAGCAGTTACATTTTTCTTAGAATGTGAACTGCTCCACTCAGTAGAGGGGGAAAAAATAGACAGAACATTGCTCACCCCTACCCCCATTGTGGCAAGTAGAAGACAAGCCCCAGCCATTGGAAAGAGAATGAGCAGTGGCAAACTGCTTGCTTCCTTCTCTCCCACCCAGAAAGTAAAGTTGGAGGGAGGAGAACATGCTGGCATTTGTCACTAGCCAGAGATCCAAGAGCTGAAACTGAATCACCTCTACCTTAGCAAGAGAAGACCAGCCTTTCCCCTCTGCCACTTTCCTTGCACGCTCGTCTCAAATCAGTCTGTTATGTTGAACTGCTGAGCCCTTTGCACTTTTTCTGGTGGCCGGTGTATAGCCTGGAGCTATTGGGAGACCCTGTGGGTGTAGTGGTCAGATGTTTAGGCTAGGATCTGGGAGAGACAGTTTCAAATACCTGACTGTGCTATGAAGATTGTTAGGTGATAGTGGGCAAGCTACTCTCTCAGCCTAGTCTACCTCTGAGGGCCATTGTGAGGACCAAATGGAGGAGGGGAGACCAATGTACACCCCCTGAACTTGACTATTTTCTTTGTGCTGAAGCAGTTTTTCTCCAAGTAGGCTCCTCAGCTCTGAGTTGGGAAATACCTGGAGATTTTTGGGGTGGAGCCTGAGCAGTGGGTGTTGCCTTCTGACACACTTCCAGTGATGTCAGGTTGTGTGGCATATGCAAATAAGTTATGCTAAATGAGTTATGCTAATGAGCTCCTGCACCTCTTTTTCTACGAAATGACCCCTGGTAGTCAGCCAAAATTTTGAGCTCCCTCATCAGTATTTCCTCAGTGCTTTCAATTGATTTATGCTTTATTGCAATCACCATGTCGTCGGCATAAGCAGACTTATGACTTGGGAACATCAGAGATGTATAGATTGAAAAGAACTGGAGCGAGGACCGAGCCCTGGGGTAGGCCATTATTCAGTTTCTTCTACTTGCTAATTGACTAACCGATAATTTCTTGGAAAGTTTTATCGCTCGGCATGTTATTTTGGAGTTATTTAGGAGCTGAAATAATGTTCTTGTAAAAACTTGTACAACAGACCATCCCTCTAGACTGTCATAAGCAGCAGTCAGATCAACAAAAACTGCTGATGTCTTAAGACACTTCTGATACCCTTCCTCAGTGAAAGCTGGTATTTACAGCTATGATGGGGTCTAAATCCTGCTTGCTCTATAGGGACATGTTCATTAATTCTGTCACTGCTACTGTTCAGGATTGGTCTCTCGAGGAGTTTATAACAGGAGCTCAGAAGGGAAATAGGTCTGTAACTTTCCACCAGATGTTTTGGTTTTCCAGTTTTCAGAATAGCAACTATCTTTGCTTTCTTGAATTTGCCTGGGAGTCCTCCTGTTTTTATGATGTCAGTGAGAAACTCTGCGAGCCACTTCTTAGTGAATGTGCTGCTGTTGAACAGGAACTCATTACGGATGCAGTCAAAACCTGATGCCTTTCTGTTCTTGATTTCCTTCAGTGCCTTTGAAATCTCATAAGCACTGACATCTCTGATGACTCACAGTCTTCCGGGCAGGTGCATTTCAAAATCTGGAGTTCTTTTTTTAAAATCCTGATTGTAAAATCTTGATCCTTTGGAGCTCTGGATAGGGATACCAGTTAAGCAGCTACCTAGATAGATGTTACCTCAGGATTTCCGCGGAGCACAGGTGGGCTTGCATCTAGTTTCTTAAGTAGTCTCCAGGCATTCCTACTGTAATGCCTGAAATCCAAATTCACTGTTGCATCCTTGTGAGCAATAGTGGAATAAAGAATAAGAACCATTTTATTAACTGATTTGTGGTCTCTGCTTTCTGTTTGATCACTGGTCATGAGTAGGGATGGGCATGTACTGGGAAAATGGAGGTTTGTGGAGGTTCATGGTTTGTGGAGTCTTGAATGAGGTACAGGGATATCTTCAGTAAATATGAGTGAGAAGTGTACCCCAACTGCCATGCTTCCTTTGTTCCTGTTGCCGAAGAATGTTTATCATCCAGTGACATACATCCAAACCTCCACATTCAGTGGGGCTTTCCTTTTCCTGTTTACTACTGAGAGCCAGTGTGGTGTAGTGGTTAAGACTGTCAGGCTAGTATCTGGGAGACTCAGGTTTGAATTCCTATTTCTGCCATGGAAGCACACTGGGTGACCTTGGCCCAATCATACCCTCTCAGTCTAACCTATCTCACAGGGATATTCTGAAGATAAAATGGAGGCGAGGAGAATGATGCAGTGAGTTCAGGTTCCCATTGGGGAGAAATGTGGGGTATAAATGAATTAAATGAACAAATAAGTTTCAGTTTCAGTTTATTAGGTTTAGAAGCCTATAGGCCATACACAATAAAAGTTAATTTTAAACTCTTAAAAAGGTCTTAGACATTTAAAAAGACAGTATAACAGAAATGTGCCACATCTGTTATACAATTATTGCACAGAGTACTCAGCAGAAGCCTCAACCTTGTAGATTTGGAAAAGGAAGAAAATTTTAATAGCCACTTCCTCATGAACTTTTCTCTCGCAATTGCATGTTTTGGGCAACAAAAAATATATATGGGCAAGTGAATCTATAGTTGCTAATGGGCAATCACAATAGTGTTGACTTGCTGGGAAGCCCTAAAAACGACCCTTCATCTGTGCAGATGGGAATGCATTGCAGCATGCCACCATATATGCTCTTCTCAATTTAGGGACGGATAGCACATACAAATTGTGTGGTACGCCAAATTTGATGGAGTATTTAATCCCCACATAAAGTGGTGAGCAAATAAACAAATAAATTAGCTGCTGTAGGTTTTCCGGGTTGTGTGGCCGTGGTCTTGGCAACCCAGGAAATCTACAGCAACTAATGAACTCCGGCCGTGAAAGCCTTCAAAAACAAATAAATATTCACTTGTTCCCAGCAAAGAATCAGTTCTGCAATAGGGAAAGCGGTGGAATTTTGGGACCCCCACAGTGCAAGCAGACATGCTTTCTTCTCATGCTAGGGACATTTCCCCCCGGAAAAAAAAAAATAAAGAAAACAACTTGCCCTTGCAATGCTCCCTTTAAACTGTGGAGTCTTGTGAGCAAAAATTCTACTTTGTGAGCTACTGGCATTAAAGTTGTGAGTGAGCAATTTGGCTGCTGCATAAATTAGTTTGCTCTGGAGCCATCCTGCCTGAGCTAAGACAGAAATCTGTGAGCTGGAGGCTAAAAAACTGTGAGCTAGCTCACACTAGCTCAGCTTAGAGGGAACACTGGCCATGAGCCTTGTGCCACTGTTTCCTGAAAAGCAGTCTTGAAAGGGGGAAGTCTTAATGTCACTATATGGATCTCTTCTGTATTCACATTTAGGATGCTGTACAAAGCCCCCATCTTAAAAAGGAATACAGTAGATATGAAAGAGGGTAAGTGGAATGAGGAGGAAAGATGGTGACTTTGGGGTGTTTTTGCTTAGGATTGAGATAAACAATAAAAACAGTACTTCCTCATTCAATGAACTGGATGTCATTATTATGAGAGCCACTACAGCAGATCGTTTCTGGGCTTTTCCCACTCTTCCCGCTAAAACCGGCCTTACTTCCTGAGATCTAGCTCCGGGAACGCTGAATGTGATGGTGGGCAGAGAAAGATGTAGCCATGGAGGGAACTGGTGAACCCTCCCCCACATACATATGGAAATTCTTTCTATTGGTGCACAGGATTATCTGGATCCTGGCTAATTGGTGTTGTGCTAGATCCTGTTCCAGCAAAATGATGGTAACTCCATTTGTGTTTGCGCTTGTGCAATTGCTAGATCCAAGCACTTTTCTCATTCTGAATAGCACAATGTATAGTTTTAGTAGCCTGACCTGGACATTTTTATTTGCATATTTATTTACGTATTTTTGTTTGTTTCTTTTACAGGTAAGTACCATTATGAACCATATATCTTGGGGTAAGTGTTTTGAATTGAACAGATCTTACTATTGGACAACTTTTCTAGCTTGACATAGTAAAGCTGCAGTAAAAATGACAGGACAGGGATGGCTACACAGTGGCCCTTGAACATGAGCAGGTCAGATTCTATATCTTATGGCTACAGTTCAAAAGAAATGAGTTGCTGCCAAACTGATGGAAAGCAGAGATTTGATTTCATAGGAAGTGGGGAGGTGATGTGAGCTGGAGAGGATGCTGTATGCTGTCCCCACCTCTGTTGCCTCCCTGCTCCCCACCCAAGGTGCTTATCTAGCAAGCATGCTTTGAGGTAAGCTCTGCCACGACAATAGTGACTCTTGGCCAGGGTGGGAAATGCTGGTAGGGAGGGGCAGCATTCTTTCCCAGCACAACACACCTCAGCAATCATCTTCTGATACATTACTGGGCACCAGTCTGGCACAGTCTGTGTTCTAACAGACCGGTCATCTCACTGTCAGATCTAGTGAGGCCTTTGTGTAGAGTGGAATCCCCTTTCCGCACAACATTCTACTGAAAGAGCTGGGGAAATCCTCCTGTTGCCAGTATTTTATTGTGCCCATGGTGTTTTGTGTTGTCCAGGTGAGTTCAAATAAGTGTGCCCTAGTGATACAAGCAGCCCATTTGTGTAATACAAATTTGCGATCTGATGAATATTCCTTTGAGCCAAAGCCTCAAACATGCTGGGATTTCCCATTATCAATTATGAGTGGAAATACTCCCAATTCACTGTGATTTCAGAACCCCTGTCACAGAAAGTATCTGTGAATATGAGACTTAAGACTCAGAATTCCTGCATTACATTTTTATGGCAGTGATTTAAGGGCAATGCTGTTGTTCATTTTGAGACAGTTTTGTTTCTTGTGGGAGGCTGAACTGAAAAGCTTTTTCTCTCTCTTTTTTTTTTTTTGGTCTTTGTGTGTGCTATTATTGAAAGAGCTTGAAAACCCTTTTGTGCAATCAAGACTTTTTGAAAACCATCTGCGCAATTGCTATTTATCTGAATGATGCTTTTGAATACCCAGAGATCAGAAAGGCCTGGAATTGGCAGTACTGGATAAGTAGGTCTCTAATTATATGTATTAGATTAAGCTATAGTTAGTAACCTCATTAATTTTTTAAAAAAAGAAACAGCACTTTTAAAATTCTCAGACTTCTTGCAAGTTGCCTCACTTGCTTATGTGTTTTATGGACAGAAAGGAGAGGGCCCTTTAAATCTTGCAGGAGAGAAGGAGAGGGGTGCACCCCTCTCCCCGTCTTCTCAAAAGCATTTAAAGGATCTCTTGAAATGCTTTTGGGAAGAAGCGAGGGGGGGGGCCTTGAAGAAGTAGGGTTCCTTCAAGGAAGGGGGCGGAGCCCCAATAGCCCCGCTGTAGCCACGGGCCAGTGTTTGGTTAGTAATCTTTTGTGATTGGCTTTAGTACCACATGGCAGCCATTTTCTGGGGACACATGCTCCCTGTTCCCAAAATTACTCATGCCAAGGAAGGAATTAGAAGGGTTTCTCTTTGAAAAAGGGGAAATCACAAGCCCATTCTAATGTGTCAAGCAGTTAGTGAGATGGTTTGGCTGAAAGCCAGGTTTGAAGACAATAGTTACTGAACTGTTAAATAAAACATTGTATCTTCTCAACTTGTGCTGTACAGTTCTGAGCCTAGTACTGGTGAACTGCTATGCTTTTTTACCCTCTCTGAGTGAATCGAAATAAAACTTGAGTGAATTGAAATAAGTGAATTGAAATAAGCTGCATCTCAACCTATGTTTAACCCACTAAGTGCAATGTGCCAAGTTCAAGAAGCCCTCAGATGCACTCAACTGGTCTTTTTTTAAAAATACCACCGAAAACAACCTACTCGTTTCTTGCACTACCACTTTTCCTACAAATACAGCACCTTAATAAAATAGAAATGGGCCCAGAAATTATTCTGGCATTTCAGCCTTTACCCCATTCCCATCCTCAGAGAAAGAACATAACAGAGACCCACCAGTTTTGTCCTTTGCCTTATAGCCCAGATGCACCTGGATGGGTAAATGGATCCAGCCATAGAAAGGAAACCCTGAAGAGAATACTCAAGTGACTGTCCTTTTTTCACAGTACATGCATCATATGTGCAGAAGCCCCTTGTACAGATATTCGTGCTCAGTGGGGAGGATTCACTAACCTAAGGCTTGGTCCCATCTCCGATTGTCCTTACATCCTTCACAAGGGGGCTGTGTATGATGAACCAGTCTGAAGCGCTTTCCAGATGAAAACCTGCACAAAGGCACTGCTGTGGTTTCCTGTCTGATCACTAGAGGTCATCTTTCCTCTCTGCATCATGATCCACCGTAAAGTACTATGCAACAACAACAGCTATAGCTGTTGCAATTTGACTGATGTGCATGAGGTAAATCATGCTAGCCATCAGCTACAAATGCAGGTTCAGATCTCCCCTCAGCCAAAAGGTAGTAGGGGAGGCACAATCACAGTTTCAGTCCTTCAGAGCTTGCTAGAGGAAGGGTAAGATATAAATACAACAAAAACCAAGTGATGAGTTTGTGGGGTGGGGGATAATTTGACCGCTTCTAAAAAGATACACTGTGCCATGATATATTTATTTATTATGTATATTTCTAGAATACTTTCCTGCTGAGCCCAATTTCTAGGTGGCCTTTCTGGTGTTTATTTATTCTCAAAATGTTATATGCTGCCTCCCTAGAGACCAATTCAAACAATACAACCATAAAAAAGAATGATTAATACTAAAACCTGCCATTAAAACATTCAACCATTTAAAAAGTTCTCAGGCAAGAAGCAAACCATAAAAACAGTTTAAAAAAAAAAGATTGAACTCCTTAGATACAACTCTGGGCAAAAAGAAATTGTTTGGCCTGTCAACAAAGAGACAATAAAGTAGGTGCCAGGTGAGCTTCAAAGAGGATTGAATTATAAAGGCAAGGAGCCACCTCTGAAAAAGCCCCATCTCTGGTCTGTGTGGGCGGAAGCACAAAAAACGTAGAGAGAAGACCTTACAGGGAACTATGGAGGAGGTGGTCCTTTAAGTGCCCCAGTCCTAAGCATTTTATGGCCTTCAAGATATGACTGGTATCATTTAAGGCAAGAGTGTTGAACTCATTTGTTATGAGGGCCGGATCTGACATAAATGAGACCTTGCTGGGCTGGGCCATATGTGTCAAAAAATGTAATGCCAGGTAGCGGAGATATAAACTTTATAAAGGACACAGACAAACACAATTAAAGATTTTTTAAAACTTTTTAAAAAAATGCTTAAAACTCTAGCACTCTTGCAATATTCTGTCTATTTAACTATCTGTGATAATTTACACCTCTTGGTCTGAACTATTGCATCAAAATGTCTGTGCTGTAGCAATCTTGAGTATGCTGTTCAGGTGTTTATCTGTAAGCTGCAAGCCTACTTTTGATTTATTGACATTCATTACAGAAATCTTGTGATCAGTGTTCTGAGCCTAGGACTCAGGGGAAAACATGAAATGGCTGGGCATTGTAACCTTTTGTACATAAGTTGCTTCATGTGCTGGTCAAGAACATGAGAAGGCATCCTGACACAGACTGAGGGCTGTTTGTCTTCAAAACTATAGTCTTCCCCACAAAAATAACTACAACTTCCTACAAAAGAAATGTGCTGGGTGAACTTGGTCTGGACACACACACTCAGCCTAATCTACCTCACTGGCTTGTTGTTATTGCACCTCTAAAATAGTTCACATGACTTTCTTACTGAGAAAGACTGGATCATGAGGGCATGAATACAGTGAAAATGGGGAGGGAACCCAGTTGCACCCAGGAGAGCCCTGGCATAAAGAGCCCAACAAAACACACACACTGTAGCAAGGGACACAAAAGCTCATACCTTGAACAAAACTTTGTTGGTCTTAAAGGTGCCTGGTATTTCTCCTGTGCGATTTAGGCAGCCCAGCAAAGCAAGCTCTCCCTAATTCCCTCCCTCACTTCAGGGAGGAGCCTCAGCCAGTGGAAGGAAAGAAAGGCTTCTCTTTGTCTCCTGAAGCCTGGTCAGAAACAAGCTCTGGCTGTTGCCTCCCTTCCCCGGGAGGAGGGAGAGGAGCCTCAGTCAGTTCTTTACCAGACTCTCTCAATCGCACAGGAGAGGCTTGCCTATCTATCTCTCCTGTGCAAATGAGAGAGACTGATAAAGCAAGCTGTGACATGGCAGCAGCAGCAGCAAAATTGGAGAACGAAGCAGGAAACAGCTAGGTCTTTGCGGGCTTGATTGGGGCCCTCCAAGGGCCTGATCCAACCAACAGGCTGCATGTTTGACACCCCTGATTTAAGGTCTTCTCAATCTTCTCAAAACAATCTTCTCAAAAGGCACTGGAAGGTTTGCATTGAGAGTACCAGTTGCCAGTTCCATCAGCTCTTGTCTATGTACCTCTGAAAGTGCAGTTTCCCTCAGCAAGCTACTCCTCCCTCTGAGATGACCTCAGTGCATTGACAGATTTGTATGGGTGAACATATTCCTTCAGGTACTTTGGGCCCAGGTGATTAAGTACTACAGAAGTCAAGAACTGTACTTTGAATTGGACCTGAAAATAAACCTGAAGTCAGTGCAGTTGCTATAGTGCTGGTTTTATATGCTCATTTGTGACTACCCCATTGATGTTCAGGCCACTGCATTTTGTACCAGTTGAAGGTGTCAAATTATCTTCAAAGGAAGCCCCACATAGGTATCACATCTCCATAGGTAAATCAACACTGATGTAAGTGCCAGCCAGCTACAGCCCATCTTTATGGCCTCGTTTCCATAAACACCCCTCTCCCATTTGATAGCTGTTACTAAACAGTTGATTTGGGCAATTTAGCTGTAGGTGCAAGAAGATGGACTTACAGGGAACTAATTCACCATGGAAAATGCTTAGATGACACTGTTTGGAACATGTGATAAATAATATCATGTTCAGTTAAATTTACGTTGTCATTTGTTTTGTACAACTTTTGATGTGGCAAATGAACACCTAATTAGATTTTGAGAAGATGCAAAGGACTGAAAACTGAAATATATATTACTGTTTTGCAATCCAAAACCCAATGCCATGGATTTTAGATTTTGCTTTGGATCAGTGTGGCTACTTGCACTTATTGAGGTTAACTGGTGTGGTTAGTCCACTCACCATTAGTTAGCAGAATGCTTAAATAAAGCTACAAATGCAGGAGCATCATTTTACCAGGTTACTCAGCTTCCAAAGCAACACAGAGCCACATTGCAAATTTAGCAGAGAAATACTTCTCTCTTTATTTGAGAAGCACACTTTGGGTAGGAAAGAGCAGAGATTGATAATTTACTAGCTAAAGGATGGAAGCAGATGGTGAGAGGCCCATCTGTCTCATGGTGCCAAGAGAGGACCGCATGTCCTTCTCTTGGTGCATGCAGGTAGAGAGCACGTCTTCATCCACACACACACACACACACACACACACGAGAGAGAGAGAGAGAGAGAGGAGGAGGAGGAGGAGGAGGAAGGGGAAATTGATCCCTGAGAACACAATCTGCATTTCAAAGAGAATAGTGGCAGAAGGGTAGATACAGGAACAAAGGTCAGTGAGCCTGTCTAGCTATCTAGTCTCTCTTACCACTCAGTCTGGAGGTCTGAGACAGGGGACATCGCACCTGGAACTTCCAACAGCACTCTCTTATTGGTTCAAGAGATTATCATTTTGAGACTCTTTGTCTTTTCTTTCTGGCATTCATAGTGTAGCATGGGATACAGCAAAGGCTGAAAGAAAACAGGGGTGCTGTAGTGCTATCTGCAGTAGATGATATACAGAAGATGTGCTAGTAAGGTTGTCAGCTCCTGATTGGGAAATACCTGGAGATTTTGGGTATGGAGCCTGAGGAGAAGGGGTTGGGGAGGGGAGGGACTTCAGCAAGATGTAATGGCATGAAGTCCATCTTGCAAAGCAGCCATTTTCTCCGTAGGAACTGATCTCTGTCACTTGGAGATCAGTTGTACTCCCAAGAGATCACCAGCCACCACCTGGAGGTTGGCAATCCTTGGTGCCAGGGGTGAATAGTTGGAGTAATACTCACGTGTGCACTGCCTCAAATGGGTAGCGGCCGGGACATGGCTGCTGAGAGTTGTGTGTTCTAAGACACTTAGAGAGGAATTTGCCTCATTGCTTTGCATTATGAGAGTTAAATTGTGTGCTCACATCTTCTTGCAAGCACGTTTAAGAGAGGAGAGGGAAGTTAAGATTTTTCATTATTATTATTATTATACCTCTTGGTTGTTAGGCAGATTTTGCTTCAACCCAGCAAGAGAAATACAGATATGAATACACTGGGGAACAGTGGGAATTACTCATTTTGCCTTCAATGAATGCTTTTCTGAAATGCATGCAACTAATATGCAATATGTGAATACCCATTTATTTATTTATTTACTTACTTTATTTATGCCCTGCCTTTCTGACCAATGGGGACCCAGAGTGGCTTACATCGTTCTCCTCTCCTCTGTTTGATCCTCACAGCAACCCTGTGAGGTAGGTTAGGCTGTGAGTCTGTGATTGACCAATAGTCACCCAGCAACCTTCCATGGCAGAGTGGGGATTTGAAGCTGGGTTTCCCAGATCCTAGTTCGACACTTTAACCACTACACCAACACACTTGAGGCTGTCTTATACTGAATCAGGCTACTGATCCATCAAGTTCAATATGGTCAACTCAGAGTAGCAGCAGCTGTCTAGGGTCTCTGGTAGAGTCTTCAAGATCTTTCATATCACGGACTTTCGGTTTTGGTGGAGCGAATGGCGGCGACCTCTCGGGACGCTCCCGGAGATGGTTAGCCCACGCGCGGTTGGGGGGGTCTTCGCACATGCGAAAGACCCTAGTGAGCCTTAGGCAAAGGCTCCAAACCGGGGGCACTTGGGGAGTAGCCTCTTTGCCGGCAGACAGCCGGGAAATTGAGGCTTTCTCCCCACCCCAATCGGCCCCGCTGCGTTGTGCCCGTATGGGACTTAGCAATGCCACCGACTTCCAGGAGTGAAGATAAGCGATATGAATTAAAATAAAAAGAAGAACTGGCATCGAATTGTGAGTTGGAGGTCTATTTTGAAGCTAAAATGCGAACCCCCGGTAAGCGCATAAGCGAATGGGAGGAGGGAGGAATCCCCACCCCCTTTGAGAAACGGGACTTATAAAGGAAAAGCGAAGGGGGGCAAAGGGAAAGAAGTGTTGGTGAAAGTACCTTTGGGGTCTCATTGAAGATTAAGAGTTAGCTGGTCTCCTGAGGGACGCGGCATGAACTTTGATAAAGTAAACAAACAAAGAAAATGTCGGCGTTGAAAAAGGTCCCACAGAAGCCGGAAAAGAAGGGAGGAGGGACTTCCGGTCCGGGCAACCCCCCCCAGAGCCTGCTGTCAATCAACAGAAAAGTGAGCTACTGCACCCTCTGCTGGATCAAATGCAGAAAATTAGTGAAACTTTGAGTAATATGGAAGGTGTTCTCAACAGTCAACAAAAACAACTAATAGAAACAGCAAAGAAGATGGAGGAGATCGCACAGAAGTGTCTGGTCTCGACGGAAGACACCAGGAAAATAAAGAAAAGGGTCAACAAATTAGAAAAGCATCAGGATATGCAAGAAAAAAGAATTTTAATGTTGCAGATGGAGAAATCCAACCTGACTCTCCGCTTTCAGGGCATTAAAGAAGAAGAGAAAGAGGATCTCAGGTCGATATTGGCGAATGCCTTGGCACCCTTAACTGGCAGAGAAGCGCAAGAATTAAAAGAAGAGATGGATATGGCCTATAGAGCCTACTCCGCCTTTACAAAGAAAAATAATCTGCCAGCAGAAGTGGTTGTCAAGTTTACTAAGCAGCGTACCCGAGATCAAATTTTATGTGCAGTCTCAGCGGTGCCCTTGAAGATTGGGGAGCAGACTATCAGAACCTTGAAAGATGTTCCTTATGAAATCCGCATGAAAAGGAAAGCATATAAAGGATTGACCACATTCTTACAAAGACATCAGACTATTTATAGATGGAGTTTCCCCGAAGGACTGGTGTTTAAATATAAGGATAAAAGAGAGAAGATTGACTCCGTCTTCAAAGCACAAGAATTTCTGAAGAGACACGCCAGTACAGAGGAAGATGCAGTACTCGCAATTTGGACAGAATCAAGCAGCGAAGAGGACAGCGGCCCAGAGGAGGGAGGCGCTGGAGCGGGAGACGTGAAGGCTAAAGAGGGCCCATCTTACAATTTGAGAGATACAAAAAGAAGACAACCTAAGAAATAACTGTTCGTGAAATGTCTGAAAGGAGCTGATTAACGACTAACCCCAAGGGACTTCACTAACTTGACTAACAGAGTTATTTTGGACTCTTGAAAGGTGAAAAGAAGATCTCCCAACCACGGTGGTTGCCAAAATCTGTATTTTTACTAACTAAAACTAACCTTTTAACAGAAAAATTCACTCCACCCTTTTCTTAGTCCATCTATATACCCTACCTCTTTCTTATTATAAAAAGCAATAAAATTCTCTCCTTTTTTAGGAGGGTTTATTACAAAAAAAAAAAGATCTTTCATATCACCGCCTTCCTGGCCCTTTAAAAACAACAACAACTGGACATGCCCAGGATTGAACCTGGGACCTTCTGCATTCCAGGTGCAAAGCAGAGGCTCTTCCCCTGGGCCACAGTGCCCTCCATTTGTCACTGGGGCGCTGTCAGTGTGTGCAGTTTTCACATAACTGAAGCATAAAGAAATCATTTGTTGGACATGAGCTGTATATTTTTCGCTGGTGCTTCTCTGCTATCCTGAAGCTGTTGAAGTTCCAGCTAAGCAGGAACAAAGGATCAAAAGCGCAGGAAGGAGAGCTGTAAATATTTAAAACATTTGACTTGCAATCCGGAAAAGACCGGCTGTGTGATTTTAGAAGCAGACGTGAAGCTTTGTGCGAAGCCACAAAACTGGAAGATTGATCTTGGTCTGATATTTTTAGGTTTACATAACATGAGGCCTGAAAGAGGCTGTATCTGTGGAACCCTTCTGAAATTTAGCGCTATGGGATGTCATGTCAGTATGATTTGGGGGAGGAAAGGAAGGGAACAGGAATGCTGCATGGCCTTGCTGCTGTTGCTTCTAAATTGCTCTGGAAGGATGTAACAAAGAGCTTGCTCAGACATTTGTAAAGAAAATGCTTTCCCCCACAGCCCTATTGCTTGTTAAAGTTCCTCCCGATTAGGGATGAGACATTACATCTTGGGAAGAAAGTTAAGCCTGACTTCAATTGTCAGGAAATATTAGGAACAACTGAGCATAAGCTGACAACCCATCATAACAGAGACAAGAAGGGCTGTTTTGGGTGGATTAAAAGAAGCAACGTTTCTAGCATACAGGACCTGTGGAATGTGCAGTTCTGCAGTATCTGCATTTAAAAGTACCATTTCATTTATTTTATATAAAAATCCAGTCAATGAAAGATACTGCCAGAACTCTGTAGAAGCTTCTTCTTGGGAAGTTTTCGAGAAAAGCTGAACAGAGATCTAGGGTTATGAGCTTTTAAACTGGTCCCTCCAGCTGTCCCTCTAATATCAGTTTAGATCTGCAAGCAATTATCAGGTGATGTTATTTAACTTCATGCAATGAAAAGCTTCAAATGCCCATTTCCCCTTATTAAAAGGAACCTGTATTAAAAGGAACAGGCTTTTTTTTTTTTTGCCTGGGCAGTTGGTGAACTTTGGGATCTGCAGTGATACTTCAGCAGTGCAATCCTGAACAGATATGCTCAGAAATTTACTCAGGTCTATTTAGTGGTGCTTCCTCCCAGGAAATAAAACTTAAGGAATAAGCTGTGTCTCAACCTACGTTTAACCCACTAATGTGCCAAGTTCAAGAAGTTCTCAGATGCACTGACTGTTTAAAAAAGAAAAACCACTGAAAACAACCCACTCTTTTCTTGCACTACCACTTTGTCTAGAAATATAGCACCTTAATAAAATAGAAAGTATCCTTAGGATGTAGGTTATTCTTATGCATTTTGGGACATAATAAAGTAATAACATATGATGTTTTCCAGAACATAATCACTATTAGAATATACTGTCAGTGTCGTACAGTAAACTGGAGCTGCTTTTTGCACTTTCACTGAATCTCTTCTTTTTAATGAGTTACTAAATATTAATACTAATTAACTCTCAATCAGGAACTTCCTTGTAATAAATAAGAGGTAAGCAAGGCTATACACAAAGTGATTGAAGCCCTGCTGATTAAAAAGCTGATGAATGTTGAATTTTACATACAACAACTTGTGCTTAACTTGTTGTGGATCAAACTCTCTAAACTACATTGAGCCCCAATATATTAGAAAGAAAATTTGCACAGCATTTTCTCAAGCAGAAGCTTCCTCAAGGAGTCATTTAATCAGTGTCAGCATAATGTGGAATCTAGCTCCACCGTGAGTTCATAAAGCAAAGGACAGACTGAGTATTTTCTAAAAGAAAGTTAGAATCATAGAATCGCAAAGTTGGAACCCCACTGGACATCTCCCTCCATTCAGATGAAATGCCATTGACAACTACTCTTTGAATGCAGTTCTCCAACCAGTTCCCTATCCACCTAACTATTCTAAAGTCCAGTCCACAGTCCTCTAGTTTACCCATCAGAACATCATGTAGAACCCCGTGAAAAGCTTTAATGAAATCCGATAGGATTTGTATCCATTTTGCAATAAAGCCTTGTATGTCATCTTTTCTATACATGGATTCATACTAGTAGTAAAGTTCTACTGACAGATGTTTAACCAATCTAAATTGTGTAACCTTCTGCATTTCAAAATGATTAGCTTTCAAGATGAATGTATGACGACCCCATCTACTTCCCTCTCTCAGAGGCAAGATTTTCACTCTGATTTTCTTTCCCTTTACTGACTGACCTGCCCTAGTAATGTGTTTTCTTCTTTCCTGAAGAACTCTGGCTGTCCCACCCTGTGTCACTATGATACTTTACTACTGGCTCAGCCCAGGAACTTGAGGGAAAGATCAGGACCACCCTTTAACTTTAACCACTGAAAATAGCACTTGAGACGTTTTTAAAATTCAAAAATTTCAAGTGAAATCAGGGGTTCAAATTTCGGAGGTAAAACCAGTACATGCACAAACTTTAGTTTTTACGAATCAGGCTAATGAGAAGTTCTGAAGTTATTCACAGTTACTTAGCTCTTTATGTTGAGAGGCTTTTGTCCCAGTGTTTTCCCCAAACACTCTAGTACACTTTCTTTAAGTAATCTCTTACACTTTTTGGCTCCCAGAAGGCTGATACCCTTGTTCCAGTACCCAAACCCCTTCACTTGAAACACCAGTTCTCATCTTGAGTTTTTAACTGAGTCTTAAGGTCTCTAAAGGCAGTTTCTACCTACACCAGACCAGGGATCTCTGCACTCTTCTAAGATAACTCCCTGTTTGACTGGGTAGGGAATTTTCTTCTCTCTCTAGATCTATCCCCTTTCCTTGGCCCGAATGGGAGTCTCTGACTACTTCCCGAACTTCCTTGCAAAATTAGTTGTTGTAGATTTTCTGGGCTGTATGGGCATGGTCATGACCACGGCCATACAGCCCAGAAAATCTACAACTAATGAACTCCAGCTGTGAAAGCCTTTGACAACATATTCCTTGCCAAATTTTCTCCCAGTTCTCTGTCTTTGTTCAACTGCTGTCAGCTAAGGCTGAAATCGGACTGCATTCAGTCAAGGCAGAAATCTGACTCTGTCAGGATGAAACCCTTTTTCTGTCAGGGCTAGACTCAGACTGTCTTAGTACATGACTCTTCTCAGCTAAGGCAGAAATCTGACTGACTTTCTCCTCAGCATCCAGCTCTCTCCAGACTGTCTCTGCTCAGCTGAAGCTAACCAATCAGATTGCTTGGAGCAGCCTGTCACTGAAGACTCTCTGTTTCTGTGAAGAATTAATCATTCACAGTCCTTTAGTTGTTTGTACAGCACTTCTAAGCTTCTTAAAAGTGCAGTCCGTCACATCATGCATTTGCATTTATTTATATGTATCCTGCTTTTCTCCCCAGCTGGGACTTAAAGCAGCTTAGAACATTGTTCTCCCCTCTTCCATTTTCTAACAATAACAACCCCATGAGATAGTCCAGACTGAGAGGCTGTGACGGGCCCAAGGTCACCCAGCGAGCTTCCATAGTAGAAGTGGGGATTCAAACCTGGGTTATCCAGGGTCATAGTCAGCCACTTTCTCTCCACTACACCACACAGTAGCCATTTTTCCTACTTTTGTGTACAAATGTTCAGGGAATGGGAATGCTCTTGTGTGCTCTGATTGGTTTCATTCCATACTAGCCCTGACTAAAGTTTTTTTAACTAAATCACAACCCCTCCCCAGGCTTCTTTATTACATTCGTTGTATTTGGTGCTTTTATCCTGTTTTACCTTGTTCAAAACCATCTGCATCTATACTAGTGATGTTACTGAAGCTCAGAAAACTCACCTGGTACACTATACAAAATTCCACGCTCATAATACTTGCCTGTACTATATTAAACAAATACCATGAGGAGGGTTGCCATTGGTGGGTGATGGGGTAGGGTTGGGAAATGGTGGTCTCCTGGCCACTGGTGGGTGATGGGGTAGGGTTGGGAAATGCCTGGAGATTTGGGGATGGATCCTGGGGAGGGAAATGACCTCAAAAGGGTTTAATGCCATAGAGTCCACCCTCCAAAGCTTCTCCAAGGGAGCTGATCTCTGTAGTCTGGAGATGAGCTGTAATTCCAGGGGATCTCCAGGTCCCACCTTGAGGCTGGCATCCATAACCATGAGCTTTGGGTGCCTGATTTGCTGGCTTTGGGTGCCTGGATTGCTGAACAGAACATGAAATGCATGTTCTGTTCAGCAAAGCAGGCACCCAAAGCCAAGTATCTAAGAACAGGGCTATTTTGGGGCAGGAATGCACAGGAACGGAGTTCTGGCTGACTCCCAAGTTGGCCACACCCAGCAGGAACTCATTAGCATAATAGGCCACACCCAACAGCAGAAACTCATTAGGATTGGCTACATTAGGGCTGTGTGTCCTAACATGCAAAGGAGTTCCTGCTACAAAAAAAAAGCCCCGGGTTTTGACAACAAACAAGGTAAACAGAATAAGAAACAAAGGTGGGTGTGGCTGGATGACCACAATTCTGGTAGCATGGGGGTGTGGCCTAATATGCTAATGAGTCTCTGCTGTTGGGTGTGGGCTATTATGCTAATGTGTTTCTGCTGGGCTTTTCCTACAAAAAAAGCCCTGCCTAAGAACATGTGAAAAGCCCTGCTGGATCACTGTAAAGACTAGAAGCAGTTGGGGATGAGGGTTGTGTGAAATGGTATCTGCTAGGGGAAGCCATACAGCAGTCCAGTGCATGTAATGTAGGCTTAGTAATCTGTCAGTTTACAAAGAGAACGGATTTTTGGAAGATGACTTTTGTTGGAGTGATGTCAAAGAAGCTGTGACCTGGATGGCCCAGGCTAGTCCAGTCTCAGAAGCTAAGCAGGGCGGGCCCTGATTAGTACTTGGATGGGAGACTGCCAAGGAAGTCCAGGGTTGCTATGCAGAGGCAGGCAATGGCAAACCACTTCTGAACTTCTCTTGCCTTGAAAACATTATGCGGTCATCAGAAGTTGGTTGTGGCTTGATGACACTTTACACATACACAATAGCAAAGGGGGGTGGGGTTCCTTATCAGCACAAAGTATTTGAAGAATGAGGATGCTAGAGCCTTGCTGTAGATATAATGGGATATAGAGCTATCTATGATCCAGTTGTGATCCTTGTTGTCACAGATGTGTTTGTTTTTACTTTTAAGGAGTCATAGGCAAAGTTACCTCCAGAAGAATTTTTGGTGGTTGTTTACACAACCATGGATTTTGTTGCTCCTTGGAACTCATATGCTTTCTCATTTGGAAGGCTCCCCGCCCCCCAATCCCATAATTGGGATAATACATGCATGGTTGTGGTATGCTGTACACATAGTAAGCGAGGTATTTCAGTGGCGATGAAAAAGGCATACAGGGCTTCTCCATGGCTACTTGCCAAAACTGAAGCTTCTCTCTTTTCTAGACGTAACTGGTGACCTTCTCATTCATTCTCTTAGTCAGTTATTCATTCTTTAAAATACTTCTTTCTTGTGCTCACAGTTCAGTGAACTTTTGAGGCAGATCAACAACAGTGATCATAATACAACAATAAATAGGAAGTAGTTTGTTTCTGAGGACTTGTGAGTAGCATGAAACTTGTGGAGTGGGACTTCCATGCCTCCCCACTCAAGTTGCCCTCCACCAAGCCTCAGCCCTCAAAATCTTGTTCCTAAGTTGGGTCAGAAAATTCTCATGAGCAAACTGTTTAAATTTATTTGCTTTGTTATACCCCATTGGATACCCAAAGTAGGGTTGCCATCCCCCCAATGGGGATGGGTTTTCCCTGCTTTTGGAGTCCCAATCCATCACTGGCCAGCTGGCCAGCAGAGGGAGCTCCACCCCCGAAGAGCCCTGATGTGCCTGGCGCAATGATGTCACCCAGAGGTAACATCATCGTGTCAGGTGCATTTCGCAGGGGATGCTCTAACATTTGGCTAAAAAAACTCTATGATGACCAAAGAGTTTTTGGTCACATGTTAGGGCACCAGAAGATCCAAGAACCTGGGCCGGAGCCCCCCACCAGCAGCCAGGTAAGATCTGGCAACCCTAACCCAAAGTGGCTTACATCATTCTCCTTTTTATCCTCACAACAGCCCTGTGGGATAAATTAGGTTGAGAGTCTGTGACTGAGCCAAGGCCACCAAACAAGTTTCCATGACAGAATGGGGATTCAGATCAGATACTAGTCCAGTGCTCTTAACTACTGCACCACACTAGCTCTCTAGAAACTGAACTAAGATAGGACAAAGTGGAAGTTTATGAGTGGGGTGGAGGAAATCAGCACAAATTAACACCTGTTTTTTGGCAGTGGAAAGGCACTTCCATCAGCAGAAGACATGAGTAGGACACAAGGAAAGTTAGAATGATTAAAAATATTATAATGAACAGAAAACATCTAAATAGCCACAGTTCCCTTAAAAAGGAGCAGTATAATAATTTAAATGGATTTTAATTGCCTAAAATAGAATTGTTTTGGGGAGTGGGGATATATACGGGTTTGGTTGAGTTTTCTCTTGCTTTTCACATGGTATGTGCACAAATATGACTGTACTGTACACAGTAAGTACTATTCATTCCAATTTAGGAGGGCCAGCTTTATGGACTAGCTGAATGGGATGACACCAGGAATTTGCATGTGCGAGAGAGAATCTCCCTTACATTTCTTTTCTCAGCTGGAGAAGATCTGTTGTGAGCTCAGAAGAACCTAAGAAGAGCCCTGCTGGATCAGACCAGTGGTGCACTTACTGCATCATCCTGACCAACCAGTTGACCTGGAGGTCCAACAAACAGGGTATAGAGGCCAAGGCCTTCCTCTGATGTAGCCCTCCTGGCACTGGGATTCGGATGATTATTGCCTCTGAATGTGGAGGTTCCATTTAGTCACTATGGCTAGTAGCCACTGATAGATCTGTGCTACATGAATCAGTTAAGGTATCATTGTTTTTTAAAAAATGGTTTTCTTGGCAATAGAAAAAAGTTCACATTAAACAAGGATTTAGTGACCCGGTCTGACTGTGTTTTTTACTGCATCTGTGGGCTGGAGTAATTTTGAAGCACCAAGAATCAAACTTTGCTTTCTACAGGGGTTGCGTTTGTGTAAGGCAATTTGATTTTAATGTGGGAAAGGTGGAGCAAAACCATTTTTCAAGTAAATAAATTGACTAAAATAAAATTAGAGTGATGATGAAACTCTTCCCAGGCAGCCTAAGGTAGAAGCTGTCAGAACAGGTCAGCCAGTGGAAGCATCACAGTACGATGCTTGAGTGCGCTTGAATTCACGCCAGCTTTTACTGTGGATGGAACCTGTTATCTATTAATAAATTAAAGTGAAAGTCTAAGGGACCTTGCTTTGCTTTTCAGCAAGGTGGCTGTGCCTGGACGGCTGTGAATTAAAATTTAAAATGCGGTGAATCAGTTGAGGCTATTTGTGCGTCATCCTTACTGATTTGAAAATCGAGGCCCATGGGGGAAGGGGGAGGGGGAAGTGATTGTTATTTTGGCTTCTGTTTTTGTTTCATGATAATTAAGCACTATTTGATTGAGGCATACTTCCTTCTGCTATGCTTGGTGCTCATCAATGTGCCAGGCCAAAAAGTCCCAGGCCCTGTTGGGGATGTGTATTATCCGTGTCAGGAACAGGACTAACACCACTCTTTGTGTGGCTTGTACTGGTCAGTGCCTCAAGAAGAGAGAGGCAGAGGCCAGGATACTGAATGAGAGAAAGGAGGAGGAGCCAGATTCAGCCATCTTATGCCTCTTTCCTACCTATTCCTTCCCTTACCCGTCCATACAGTGACTTAGGGCTTCTTTGTCACAGTGGGGCAGGGCTGGCAGATCACCCACTATGGCAGGAGACCTCCTGTTGGTTAAGTCCTGCTTGCCTGCAGCTACTCTAAGCACTGGAAAAATTAAACAGCCACATTGATGGCTCTGCTCTGTCACTTCGGGGGGAGTGACATAGGGTAATTCTAGGAATCACCAGAAACTCTATGGTAAAACTGCTATGCCACTTCTTGGTTTTTCCAGAAATTGATGTAGTGATGATGCCAACATCATACACAGCTATGTCCCTCCCCAACCCTATAGTGGGGTAGCCCTCACCAACTGACCAGAGCTGTTGTGTTGAGTATCAGGCAAAAGGATGTTCTCCCTCACTTACATTTGGAACTTCTGTGCTCTGCCCCTAGAATTGTATCCTTATCTTGCTATCTCCTCTGAAGTTATGTTCATAGGGAAACCAATTTGTGTCATACAAGATGCATAAAATAATAAATGAATAGCCATAAAGTTTGATAAACATAATTGTTGTATATTTGAATGTGTTTAATTTTATCCACGGATATGGTTCACTTAATAGTTATTCTCAATTTATACTCAATTTGGTTATACTCAATCTGCTGTTCTGTTGAATCTATTAGTTTTACTTAGTATGTTGTTCCTGAATAGAAGATGCTTAGTTATGAACCTAATCTTGTGTGCTAATCTTATTAAATTAGTTATTTGAATAAGCAAATAGTTTACAGTTAGTAGGAGTTTGCTGTCACCAGACCCCTGCCAAATCTTGGAAACATAATTTATCCAAAGAATTTTGAATGTTTCAGTCATATCTGTAGTGGCGGGCCAAATAAAAGTGGAGAACATAGGAAATATCCTTGACTTAAAGTGTTCCATACACAGTGCATTCCTAAGAGGAGTTATACCCTTGGGCTTAGATGGGTGTAGCTCTGTTTAAGATTGCACTGACAGATTTGTAATCATTACATGAACCCTGTAGAAAAGCAGGTATTGGGGTCAAACTAGACTTGATGTGGGAGATCTGTGATCAGGATCTTCTACATTTTTTTTAATTAATGAGGAACTCAACACAGCTACTTGGGCAACTGGAAAAGGCTCGAGGAAGGAAGTTTATTTGCCCATTCCTTCTTTGGCTTTTCGTTGATTTAAATTGCCCTCAAGCCAAGATGCAGTTAACTCCCATGTGGGTGGGGAGTAGGTAAATCTAATTACAGTTTAGAGGAGTTTAAATTTGGGGGAAAGCCTGAGTGGAAAAGGTTAAACCCTTCCTGCCAAGGTGACCCTTTCCTGATCTGCAGAATAGACTCAAGGGGCTACTATTATTTTAAATTAAAAACTTCAGGAGGCCCTAACCCTGAATCACCTAAGTCAGGCCTACATTCATCTGTATCAGAAGAACATAAGAACAAGAACAGCTGTGTTGGACCTAGCTCTCAAACCACGACCACCTGCAGTTCTCCTTGGTGCTTGGTGGAAACACTGCTCTGGGAAGATCCCAGGCCCTTGGAAATACTCAGGGGAAATGACATGCCAAAAGGATTCTGGCACATGAGAAACTGCTTTAGCAGCACTTCAGATACTGGGAGCGGGAACTGTAAAAGAGACTTCACTTACCCAAGCTGGGCAGGTAGAAGTGAGAGCCAAGGAAGAACTTTTTACCAACTCTCATTAAAATCTGAGCTAAAGAAGAACTCATAATGTTCAAATTACACAGCAAATCACTGAAGTTTCTGGTCCAGACCAAGGAATGCCAACCTTCAGAAACAATACAAGCCAAGAACAGCATTTTTCACGCTTGTGTTTCAGAAAACTCTGAAGTTCCTCAGAAGCATATTAGTGGTTACTCAGTGAGGAGATCCATGACCATGGGCAAGTTTTCCAGAAAGACATTCTTATTCTGAAATGTGTATGTAGCCTTAAGTGTGTGCTACAGCACAAGTTCAGTTCAGCATTAGGCCCCTGAATTAACTGAGTGTGCACCGTCAAAGATGTCTCACAACTCTCTGCGATGGGTTCTGGGCAATGTTCCCTCTAAGCTGTGGAGTCTTGTGAGCAAAAATTCTACTTTGTGAGCTACTGGCATTAAAGTTGTGAGCGAGTGATTTGGCTACTGCATAAATTAATGTGCTCTGGAGCCATCCTTCCTGAGCTAAGACAAAAATGTGTGAGCCAGAGGCTAAAAAACTGTGAGCTAGCTCACACTAACTCAGTTTAGAAGGAACACTGGTTCTGGGTGGCAGAGTTTTGGCTGACATGCAGAGATTCTTTGGCAAACACAGTCATGTAGAAAAAGACACAGAAGACTAGAGTGTTCATGGCTAAAATAAAATCTAAGATTGAGATTGCACAAATTAAACTCTTAGCTCTCAGGGATTAATTAATGTATGTGTGTATGTGAGGGGATGATAATGCTCCAGGAAAAGAAATAGAGACGTTAGTCTACCTGCTTCCTGCCATCGTCTGCCTATTTCCAGTTTTTCTGTCTTTCATGAGAGTCTGCTCAGGTTTGAGTCTGCTTTTCTCTCTCCGTCTGAAGACACTTTTATTCCACCCTTCCTCCAAGTAGCTCAGGACAATGTGGTTCTCCATTTTATCCTTGCAGCACAGCTCTGTGACATAAACTACAGAGAATGACTGTCCCAAGCATCATGGCAAAGCAGGGATTTGAACCTGGGTCATTTGAGTCCTTGTCCCACAGTGACACTACACCACTCAGGCTCTTGTGTATTCCCTAAATCCATGAGATTTCTTGGTTTCCAAATTTTATGCCCATGATTTATATAAGCCTTCTCTGTTTGGAGATCCAACACTCCACTCCATGATAGCTTGTCCTATTGCAAATTATTAACTGCTGCTAACTTTTTAATGTTCCCAACAATAGTAGCTGGCAAGAGTTGGTAATCTGCCGCTTAGCTAGGTTAATAGGCATATCCAAGAGTGAGGTTAAACAAAGGAAACTTCCTATTAACATAAATTATAGCAGTTCCATGAAAAGTTAAGTGTGGTGTCTGGGAACAGAGCTGCTGAGTAATAAAGGCAACAGGTTCTGTTCCCAATGAGCCCAGTAATTAACTAGTCCATTCATTAACCATTCCTGAAGATTTTCATTGAAGAATGGCACCGCTGCTGAAGGGCAGAGTTTCAATGACTGGAGAAACCGTTCATGAGCTTTGCATACCTCCTTTAAGAGGCAAATTCCAAATGTTCATTATCTCAGATTGTAGAGTCTTCTCATGGAGCTATACCACTGTATTTTTAGGCAGAGACTATTTGCTCTGAAAACATTCCTTTGTGAAATTTGCATCTGGACATCCATTTCTCTAGGGAGTTTTATATGCTTGTCAGTTTTAGAACTGCTCTACAAAGGTAGAGGAGGAAGGCTTTATGTATTTTTTTTAAAAAATATTGCATTCACATTCTGTTTTGCCAACCAAAGCAATTTACAGTAAAGCTAAAACCTTCATTAAAACAATAAAACTGAACCATAAAACCAGAATAGCATGGTATAAACCAACATAACAATGAGGAGCTTCCCTACAATGTCCAGGAATAACTGTACTAGTAGGAAAAAGGCTCATCTAAAAATGCTGGTCAGCTGGCCAGGAAGACCTTTCTGGGCAAGGGATTCCATTACCAGGGTGCCACTACTAGAAGGTCAGGATTCTGGGGAGAAAGAAGTAAGTGCTGAATTTGGCACAAAGTTATTGACTATTATTAGCATGTAATGGATATTCCTTATTTCATGCCACTAGGGCTAGGCCAGGGTTATGGGTGGCTCTATCCTATTAGGCCTGAGCCTTGAGCAAGAAAATGGTTGCCTGGCACATTGCAAGCAGTGAGTAGTGCCTTGTTGGTGAAGCAGTGGTGAAAGGCGAGTGTTGATACTATCAGGTCTGGTCAATGTGGAGGCTGGATTGTGCCTGACAATTTCAGTGATCATTGTCGTATACTTCTGTTTCCTTGAGCAGTAGAACATGGCTATAGAACAGCAGTAGATCAGCAGTAGAGCCACCCTGAGCCCACCTTCATGGGGAGGGTGGGATATAAATTGAATAAATAAATAAATAGAAGGAGGATGGCAAGAGAGAGAAACAGCTCCCTCCCCCCCTCCCACGGCAGATCCTGAAAATCCATTGGGTCAGAACATCTGTGTCCATTGCAGGCAGGTACTCCCTTGCAAAGATGGCACTTTGTGCTGTATGCATGCTACACAGGAAATGTGTTGGGAAGGTCCTTTGTCCTAAGATTTTAAAGGAGTAGACACATACCCCCACCTGGAATCGGGGCTCACCTGTATGGGGAGCTGGCATTTTCCACTTGTGGAGGAATGGCAAACTATGTCTTCTCTGCTTTTTAGGTAAGGAACTTCCATTACTCAAATGGCTGTTTCTGAGTTAGGCATTTCAAGGGAATGTACTCAATGAATGGAAATCTATACAAAGTGAGGAAACCACGGGAAAGATTGGAAAAAATTACAACTATTATAAGAGAATTATCACTACAAGGACTCTGAAGTCTCATGGAAGATCACTTGGTCCCAGTTCAGACTCAGAAGTCCTCAATTCAAGCCCCAGAATTCTTGTCAACAATGTCTATTGGCTATCAAGTTGTCCCTTCATCCATTCTCTAAAGCTGTTCTTTTGAGACTCTCTCTATTGGCTGTTTATTTGAAATGTTTATTGAGCAATGCCATTTGGTCTCATCCCCATAATGTTGACAAAATGGGGCTTGGGAAGTGGGTGGATCATTTGTCAAAAGATGATAGCTACGCTGGAAGGGGAAAGTATACAGATCACAAATTATCGAGCTGAGAAGAGCTGGACTGCAGATGAGTAGGAGTCACTTACATGTGATGTCCAGTGTATGTAGACTGGTGCAAAGCAGATACCTTTGATCTTGCTGCCACACCACATGCATTGATGTGTGTGAGAAAAATCAATTTGTTTTCTCACAGGTATGCTTGGATTTTTAACTTTGAATAATTCATAGATGAGATTACATAGCTAACACTTATCAGAGAACTGGTACATGGTACCTAAGTACTTTGAACTCTGTTCAACCCCAGTGTTACACTAATGACCTGCAGAAATATGTAATCCTTAACGTTTCCTTTCTCAACTGGCACTGCAAATCTCTGTGCAAGGAAGAATGTTCCTGAGTTTCTTAGAATTAACAAAATCTCCCTTTGATAGTTTGTTTGGTTATGTAATGAATATTATGCTTAAGTGCATTTTTGTGTTTGTCAAATTAAAGAATAGCAGGAATTTCATTTAATGATGGGCATCTTGGGTTAGGTGACGCCTGGAAGGTAAAAGTTACTGAACACCACTACCCTGATCCAGAGATCTTTGCATATGCTGCAGAGGTCTCACCCTCACTTCCCCAATATTATCCTCTATGACAGCACTGAGTGCTCATAAGGAGGATGGGGGTGTCTGGATTCAGTCCCTCAAATAATTGATCAGCACTGTTGGAGGGGACAGCGCCAATACTGTAGCAGCAGTAGCTTGCTAACCCTGACCTGAATGACCTAGGACCTCATCAGATCTCATAAATTAAGCAAGGTCAGCCCTGGTTAGTACTTGGATGGGAGACCACCAAGGAAGTCCAGGGTTGCTACACAAAATCAGGTAATGGAAGACCACTTCTGAACGTCCCTTACCTTGAAAACCCTACACGGTCACCAAAACTCAGCTGTGACTTGAAACACTTTTCCACCACCAGCATAAGTTTACAGCATGTTCTTGTATCCAACACTCTCTGGAAAGGGGCCAAATCCTTTTCTAAGCACTTTTCTAAATCTAACCATAAGTCACCCTTGCTGAGTACAAGCAAGGGTAGGAGCAATAGAAATTTTAAAACATCATGATTTGAAATGATTATGGCAGTAAAATTCCTCCTTGAGGAGAGTTTGTAAAGCTGATTGAACTATTTGTCACAGAACAATCCATATATAAACGCTATTTATAGTGTTTCCATTACGTGATATGCTGTGATGCATCTAAATCCCAGACCTCTGAAAAGACACAGTGGCACAGACAGGTAATTCATCTACAGGTAACTGGAGGGGAAAACCCAAACCCTCAGAATTCTGAAGGGCTCAGACCCCTGTTGCCAGTGCTGTACACATCCCAGGAGAACTCAGAATGAAATGCAGTGGGGGACCTTTAAGGAAGTAAGCAGGGAAGTCAGGAAGTGCAGGTGCTTGAAAAGCCATACAGGCCAGGCTGACACCCAGTTATCAACCACACAAAGACCTTCTGGACCAGGATAAATTTATAGCTAGGTCGGGAGAATCAGTGGTAGCAGGATAACCTTGAAAGATAATAAGTTTTCCAAGGCTCTTCTGTGAACATTATGGCTAATCCAGGGGTCCCCCCCCTGCAGACACAAAACTCCATTCACTGTTGTACATCACCACTGTTCAGATAAGTGCTCAGGTTAACTGTGAATTAGATAGTGACCCCGCCCACACACCCATTAAGGTTGTTCAGAACGCTTCAAACCAGGGGTCTTTTGGGGGGGGAGCGCACCCGAGCGCAGCTCTGGGAGCTCAGGAACCAAGCCCCATGCCCAGCATCCGGGGGAGTCTTTCAGGCAGCCGAATGTCAATTTCAGCTCCATTATATCCTATGGGCCATTGAAGTCAATGGTGAAAACATAGGGTATATTCTGGGGGCTGGAGGGGAGGGGTTGAGGGAGAGGCTCCAAATTCACAGGGTAGCTGATGGAGCCTCTCCCCAAGATATCCACGAAGTTTCAAGAATATTGGACCAGGGGGTCCAATTCTATGGACCCCCAAACAGGTTGCCCCCATTCCCTCCATTGGTCTTTTCCCCCACCATTGACTTCAATGGCCCATAGGATATAATGAGGCCGAATTGCCACCGAATTTCTTTCATTCCCTCCTTTCCTTCTCTCCTTTTCCTCTTTCCCTCCTTCTTCTCTTCTCTCTTTCTTTTTTCCCCACCTTCTTCTCTTCTCTTTTTTCCTCCTTTCCCTGTTTCCCTCCTTCTTCCCTCTCTTTCTTTCCCTCCTCCTTTCCTTCTCTTTCTTTCCCTCTTTCCTTCTCTCTACTCTCTCTCTCTTTCCTTCTCTCTTTCCTCCTTCTGTGGCCCAACTCTAGTGAGAAGGAGTTTACACTTCAAACCCTTTCTCTCTTAGCTCCCCCACCCAGGCCAGCTGGGGAAGGGAAGGGGAGGCTTTTGAAGATGCCTCCCCCCCTTTTGCTTCCCCTTCTGACATCACTTCTGGTGATGTCAGGGGGCATGGCATATGCTAATAGCCTAATAGCTCATTAGCATGCCATATGCTAATGAGCTCCTGCAGCTGTTTTTCTACAAAAAGACCCCTGCTTCAAACCATGTCCAGAATTATATAAAATGGACCTTAATCCAAGCTGGGGGGGGGGAGGGCTCTTTCTTTCAATGTTTTCTTCCGACTCAGTTTAGCCCAGAAGATGGAACCCTGCCTTGACTCAGCCGATCAGGCCACCTGCACCCATGCGAAGGTAACTTCAAAACTAGACTGATGTAATGCACTCTACATATGTCTCCTCTTGAAGTCAACTCAGAGACTTCAGTTGGTACAGAATGCTGCAGCTTGATTTACCAGGAGACAGGCGGAACATGCATATTACTCCCATTCTGCAGTTGCTTCATTGGCTGCTTCTCAGTTCAAGGTATTGTCGATCGTATACAGATGACAGATTCAGGTGTGTAGCTGTGTTGGTCTGAAGCAATAGCACAAAGTTTGAGTCCAGTGGTATCTTTAAGACCAATAAAGTTTATTTCTGGGTATAAGCTTTCATGTGCATTCACAGGAAAGCTTATGCCCAGAACTGAACTTTGTTGGTCTTAAAAGTGCCACTGGACTCAAACTTTGCTCTAGAGCCCTTCATGGCCTTGGACCCTCATATCTGCAGGACTGTCTCTCCTCCTGTGCTCCACTATGAGAATTTCTCTCATCTGTGCAAAACTGAATTATTCAGGAGGGCATTTTTGCACAGGCAATAGGGCTATATTATAATAGAACAGTTCAGAAAGGTGCTTTAATGAAGGGAAAGTGATTGTGGTCTACACTATTGTGCATGGAACATACTATCTGCTGGTGTGTGTATTTTCCTGCTGTGTGATTTCTGCATCATTTAACATGTCCTGTTAATACTTCTGGTTTGTTTCAGCTTTGTGTCAAATTTCTACTTTGGTTCAGCTTTCAGCAATCCAAGCCCTGTTGCATTATTGGATGTCCCTTCCTGTTGACTGTATTGACTTATACTGTGTAGTCCATCTTGCGTCTCAGTGAGAAAGACAGATTATAAATAACATAAACAACATAAACTGCCCTGAGCCTGCTCTGGTGGGGAGGGCAGGGTACAAATCAAATTATTATTATTACTAATAATAATAATAATAGCACCCAGAATGCAACCAGCCTCTTCTTACCAGATTCAGGAGAATAGGATTCCTTATACCAAGCACTTGGCCTGGGACAAACAGCCTGGTAGGGTAGTTTTCCCATTTCTCTAGGACATTGGGAACTTATTATCCACAGAGGTGTAAATTCTATGGGAAGGCCTAGAAACATGAATAACAGTATCAGCTATTGTTTCAAGAAACATTGGTGCCACATTTAAGCCCAGCCTTAGACTGACCTGGTTATTCAGGGGATTAGCTTTGAAAGGTAAACCCTAGGTCTGCCAAGAACGCTAATCCCTGGGATTCTGCCAAGCATCAACTTCATGACGTTGTTGTAGCCTCTGCTCTTGAGAATGTTAATAGCACTGAACACTGGCTTATTTCTATAGGTGAGAATCAAGCACCATGGGTAGTTTTCCAATAAACTCTTCCTTTCAAATGGACATGATCTCATTTGAATTTTCTGGCTTTCTTTTCCTACTGAATGTACGTATCCGTGAATTGGGTGAGAAGATCAGTGACAGAAGTATATCTCTTCTAATAATGTTTCCTGTATGAATCTGCTGACACTGGCCAAAAGACACTTTGGGTCCTTGGACACCCTTCATGGCTTGGGATCTATATACCTCAGAGGCTGCCTGTCTCAATGACATCCTTGAATCTTTACTGAGTGGAATGCTAGGATTCAGGAATGGCCAAGCCCACCTTTGTCTCCATTAATAAGAAGAAGACTTCTTTATGGATGGGACTCTGAATAGAGCCTCTCCCACACCACTGCAACAAGATCTGGTAGCACAGAGTGCCACAACATGCAGGCCAAACTGCCCTGTCTCTCTCACCCAAACGATCTCTAAATCTTCATTGGGAATTTTGACCCCCCTCTTCCCCCCCCCAAGCTAAGCATCTAGACTTTTTGCTTACAGAGAGGTGTTTGAAAATGGCACAAATGTAACACAATTCAAGACAATGACTGGGGTCTTGAGGTACACTCAACAACTTGAGGTGCACCCCCCCTCCAAATAAAACTGCTGCATGACAAATTGTTTTTGGAAACCCCCTCAGTTTCCAGGCTGAGAAATACAAGGTTGAAACTGGCTTGGGTAATGAGGAAAAATAGTTATGTGCTTATCTGTGTCCTGGCCAAAAAGCAAATATTCACAAGGGAAGATTTGTGAAGGTGAAAGCATTATGCTGCTAAGAAGTCAATTCCTGACCACATGTGTTCATCAACACTCCAATGAGGTGTCTGAAAGCAGAATGGTCTGCTCTTATCTATGAGATACTCATTATAAAAAATCCATCTTGCAAATGTGACCTTTAGCCAAGGTTTCTGAGCACAATGGTCACATGTTCACACCTCGTTGGGCTGGCTGAGATTAAAATGGAAAGCAATAATGGCTTGTAGGTTGGAAATATTTGACTCACGTTCATTTAATAAATCTCATTAGGGATTTAACAATTCAGTTGCAGTGAAGAGTGTGTAAAGGCATATTAGTCAGCTTCTCCACATGACCAGATGTACTCAGTAACCTGAGAGCCCTTAGGCAGGGATGCTGGGCTCATCATGCTTTATGCTTACGCTTCTTAATTACTGCACATGTGCCTTTCTGTGCATGTGCTGTCTTTATCTTAAGTGTTCACCCAAATATCCCTAAATAGCTCCTTCTGCCTATACTTTCTTTGATTCCCCCCCCACCATTCTTCCATAAAGCTCAAGACACTATGGATGGTCTTTTCATTGCATATCTTCACAACAATTGCGTGAGATGGGTTAGGCGGAGAGAGTATAACTTGCCCAAGGTCACCCAGTGAGCTTCATGGCAAAGTTGGTTTTGAGCCTGCATCTCCCCTGCTGATATTTGACTTTTGTTTATTTTAAAACACACTAAATAGGAGGCTGCCCTGACCTGGATTGTCTGGGCTAGCCTGATCTCGTCAGATCTTGGAAGCTAAGAGGGGTTGGCCCTGGTTAGTACTTGGATGGGAGACCCCCAAGGAAGCCCAGGATTATTACAAAGAGGCAGACGATAGCAAGCCACCTCTGTTAATCTCTTGTCTTGAAAACTGTACAAGATTGCCGTAAATTGGCTGCAACTTGACGGCAGTTTCCACACACAACTATACAGGCTTCCCCCCCCAACAACATAAATAGAAAAAGAGAAGAGATTGGATATATACCCTGTCCTTCACTTCCCAAAGGAGTCTCAGAGTGGCTTACAATCCCTTTCCCTTCCCATCCCCACAACAGACACTCTGTGAGGTAGGTAGGGCTGAGTGAGAGAACTGCTGGTGAGAGAACAGCTCTGAGAGAACTGTGCCTGACTCAAGGTCATGCCAGCAGCTGCATGCGGAAGAGTGGGGAATCAAACCCGGTTCTCCCAGGTTACAGTCCATGCTCTTAACCACTACACCAAACTGAAATTTAACATGACAAAATTAAATTAATTTTACTAATCAGTTCACTGTTTTCATTACTGTATAAGATCAGCTGCTATGATGTTCATGCTTCCTCTTTGGGCCAACAGATTGATCAATTTGAGTTTTTTAAACTACAAAATATAAACAGTAAATCATATTGTATATTCTGTCACAGATGGCTAAGATTAGTTTCAGATTTATGGTTGGGCCACTACAGTCTGTGATGAATGATCCCCCCCATCACATTCGCTCCTCCAGTCAAAATGCTTTAAAAAAGGCCCTGTAGTCAAAGGTACTAACCACTGCCTTTAGATTGTGCTAAATGCTGCATGTAATCCTACCTGGAGATATGCATTATTACAGAACATTTTTAATAGGTGAAAACAGAACTAAGAACATAAGAGAAGCCAATGTTGAATCAGGCCAATGGCCCATCTAGTCCAACACTCTGTCACACAGCGGCCAAAATATACCAGGTGCCATCAGGAGGTCCAGCAGTGGGGCCAGGACACTAGAAGCCCTCCCACTGCTGCCCCCCCCCAGCACCAAGAATAAAGTGCATCACCTGCCCCAGACTTAGAATTCCCATCTATACCCTGTGGCTAATAGCCACTGATGGACTTCTGCTCCATATGTTTATCTAATTCCCTCTAGAAACTGTCCATGCTTGTAGCTGCCACCACCTCCTGTGTCAATGAATTCCATGTGTTAATCACTCTTTGGGTGAAGAAATACTTCCTTTTTTCTGTTCTAACCGGACTGCTCAGCAATTTCATGGAGTGTCCACGAGTTCTTGTATTGTGAGAAAGGGAGAAAAGTACTTCTTTCTCCACCTGCTCAATCCCATGCATAATCTTATAAACCTCGATCATGTCACCCTTCAGTCGTCGTCAGGGCCGGATCGCCCATTGGGCGAACTAGGCGCTCGCCTAGGGCGCCCCCGGCCTCAGGGGCGCCAAATGGCACCCCACTCCCCCCAAAAGCGCCCCCTGCCGCCCTAACCGGGCGCCCGCTGTCGCCGCCGCCGCTAGACCCCTGCCCCCTTCCCAGCTTTCCCGGGGGCCCTGCAGCCGCGGAGGCCCTGGGAAAGCCAGCTCTGGGAGGGAGGGGTGGTGGTGGCGGCCAGACCCCCCTGCCCCTTCCTGCTTTCCCGGGGACCCCGCAGCCGCGGAGGCCCTGGGAAAGCCAGCTCTGGGAGGGAGGGGGCGGCGGCTAGACCCCCTGCCCCTTCCTGCTTTCCCAGGGACCCCGCAGTCACGGAGGCCCCAGGAAAGCCGGCTCTGGGAGGGAGGGGGCGGAGGCTAGACCCCCCCGCCCCTTCCCGCTTTCCCGGGGACCCCGCAGCCACAGAGGCCCCGGGAAAGCCGGCTCTGGGAGGGAGGGGGTGGTGGCGGCTAGACCCCCCGCCCCCTTCCCGCTTTCCAGGGGACCCCGCAGCCGCGGAGGCCCTGGGAAAGCCAGCGCTCCGCCTCCAGGTCCCACCGGGAGGTTGGCATCCCCAGTGGGGGACGCCCCAGGCTGTCCTGCCTAGGGCGCCCAGACACCTGGAGCCGGCCCTGGTCGTCATTTCTCCAAGCTAAAGAGCCCCAAGCGTTTTAACCTTTCTTCATAGGGAAAGTGTTCCAACCCTTTTATCATTTTAGTTGCCCTTCTCTGCACTTTTTTCCAATGCTATAATATCCTTTTTGAGATGTGGCAAACAGACCTGTAAACAGTATTCCAAATGAGGTTGCACCAATGATTTATACAGGGGCATTATGATACTGGCTGATTTGTTTTCAATTCCCTTCCTAATAATCCCCAGCATAGCGTTGGCCTTCTTTATTGCAGTTATACACTGTCTAGACATTTTCATTGAGTTATCTACTATGACTCCAAGATCTCTCTCTTGGTCAGTCTTTGCCAGTTCAGACCCCATCAATGTGTATTTATATTTAGGATTTTTGGCTCCAATGTGCATCACTTTGCACTTGGCCACATTGAACCCCATTTGCCATGTTGATGCCCACTCACCCATCCTCGACAGATCCTTTTAGAGTGCCTCACAATCCTCCCTGGTTTTAACCACCCTGAACAACTTTGTGTCATCTGCAAATTTAGCCACTTCACTGCTTACTCCCAATTCCAAATGGTTAATAAACAAGTTAAAAAGCATCGGACCAAGTACTGATCCCTGTGGTACCCCACTGCTTACCACCCTCCACTGAGAAAGTTTCCCATTTATATTCACTCTCTTTTTCCTATTTATAAGCCAGTTTTTGATCCACAAGAGGACTCCAAATCAGCCATTTGGAGAATCAGCAAGGAAGGGGCTCAAGATGACAATGGTAGACAGGGGAGGATTTGTTGTGCTGTTTGACATGGCATCCAAAAAGTACAAATCACAGTAGGTTCACCACAGACTTCAGACTAAAACTTATATTAGTTAGACATTGGAATCACTGGTTGTTAGAAACCCTGGCTAGAGAGCTCATGACAGGTCATCTGCGATTTCCCTTCAACAGCACATGTTTGGCGCCAAGACAAGAAGAACAAGATTGTCTGGAAAGATGGTACTTGCCAGTTCATATAATTCTTGATATATGCAGAGATGTATGTTGGTACATACATGTCACAGGCACAGAGCAACCCCCCCCCCATAAGTTTTGGAAGTGTATGTCCAGAGCTACCCAAAGTGATGGAAGAGACACTGGTTTTGTCTTTATTCTTTTCCTGTGTAATTTAAATGCTAAATGCTTTTGCTTATTTTTCTTGCCACTTAACCCCCTTAAAACTTGATGGACTCCTTGTGCCAGACAAAATTACCATCATTACTGAAATGGATTTGTGGGCTCCAACATGATGATAGGAAATAGGGGCTGTTGGTCTAAATATCTAACTGGCTAAAAACCCTATCTCTAATTTTTCATCATATTGCTAGATCTATATATTTATTGCATTCATTTGTTTACCAGCTATTTAGCATTGTAGAAACTAATTTTGTTGTGTTGTGTTGTGTTGCTTACTGTTGATGCTGCTGATAATAATTATGTATTTTATCTTAGTTTCTCTATTTATACATTGAGAGGGGAGGTGGTATGGTATGTTGTCAGATCTCAAAAACTAAGCAGGGTCGATTCTTAGAAGGGAGACCACCAGGGACAACTCTGTAGAGGAAGGCAATGGCAAAGCACCTCTGCTTCTTACTTGCCTTAAAACCCCCTTGCTAGGGTTTCCATAAGTCATCTATGACTTGACAGCACTTCACACACATTTACACATTTTGGTGTTTGTTCATGCAAACTTTTTTTGGTAGACCTGTTCTCTGGAGGCGTGGTCTACCTCCATAGAGGACAAGATTTTCTGTAATGAAATTCGGCTTGATTCTGTTTTCTCTTAAATGTTTAAATTATTCTTAAAATATAGTTTAAATATAGCTTAAAAGACTTCATTCTGAGATTTTTATAAGGTTATGGAAATAATCTAAAAAAATTTTATGCAATAGTCAAATGTAGACTCACAACTTTAATGCCACTAGCTTTTTTTGTGCACAAGGCAGAATTTTTGCTCACAACACTATGGAGCTTAGAGGGAACTGTGAGCCAGTGTGGTGCAGTTACCTAATCCAACTTCTGCCCACGACCTCTTCAGTAAATAGCATTTTGGGCATCATGCAGAAGATTTACAGCCCATGGTTTGAAACAATCCTGCATCATTTTAGAAT
Source organism: Gekko gecko (assembly GCA_029375565.1). Taxonomy (NCBI): domain Eukaryota; kingdom Metazoa; phylum Chordata; class Lepidosauria; order Squamata; family Gekkonidae; genus Gekko; species Gekko gecko. Next base: position 40,313,959 of record JAPDNY010000007.1, on the reverse strand, counting down.
TCCAGAAAAAGTCACCTAAGTAAAACTTACCACTAGCCCATCCAAGTGAGACATCTGAAAGCTGTATATATTGTAGCACACAATGATTTGCAAGTCTGATTTCTCTAAAGGGGTGTTGATTGCTGCCTTTTACCTATAGTAAGACTTACAGTACTTACATTTCATTGTGAAAAAAGAAAGGAAATAAAATCTGACCTTGCTGTTGACAGTTTGTCTAACCTCAAGCAAACCGGCAATGGTTTTAAGAAAAATGCTTCAGTTCTGTAGTAGCCAAAGACAATGGGTTTGCAGTGTAAGAGGGGAAATGATACCTTTCATGTGGGTTTCTACATAAATAATTAAAGCGTAAGTGCAAATGGTGAGTTAGGCAGCCAGTTTCTATTAAACATTAATGTTCATGCATTTTATAGTCCTGCTTTTGCGTCATTGTCTCCTATCTAAGCCACGTAATTGCAGAAAAGAGAGAGAGTAATATAGATTACAAATTTGACAGGATTGAAAAGGAACATAAATATCACCATGCCCAGCCTATTACTACAAGAACCATCTATATAGCTTGACTCCTAAGATCACCTCACACAATCCAGACTAAATATCGTGGCTCAAGTGACAGCCATCAGTCCATTCAGCCTTCTTTAACCTGAGTAGCTCTTCCGCTTTGACTGTGCTGCACCAAAATTATAATCAGTAGAATGTATTAGACTCTGTGACTTCCCATTCCCAAAGCAAAAGGGACCATTCTCTTTCAATCCATACTCATAAAATAGGTTTTACACTCTCACAGCTATCCATTTCTCTTCTTTGCACCTCTGCACTTAAAACTCTTAATTCTATGTACAAGGATTCCTTTAACTAACAGACCCATATTAGCATTTTCTATAACTATATTTCACTGTTGGCTCAAAATAATCTGGTAATTGACCACAGTTCCCTGATCTTTTTCTTTCTTTATTCCTAGCTGGTACCCAAGATATTTGCTGTGTGCCTCCTGATTAATCCTGATATATTATTCTATTTAATTTATTTTTTCAGTCAGTTGATAGGATCGTTTAGATCATTCTATGTAACTTCCTGATCCTTGACTTGTAGAATCTATAATCTCATCAATAAATGCCTAGGACTGAAAGGGATGACTATAATAAGCCCTACAGTTGATCCCTAAGAAATTTTTCTGCTACTTTGTCTTGTTTGTTATCTTTTCTTTTTGTGGGTACATCACATACTTCTAGTTCCAAGACCAGAAAGCTTTGAGATCATAGCTGTGATTTTCTACCTGCAGTTCTTCTATTTTCTCCATTAAAATGTATTATTATATATTAATAGCTTATGCAAAAGGCTGGTTTTCCATCAAGCAGGGAAGAAACTTAATGTATTGCTTGGGACAGGACAAGGAATGGAATCTGAGAACTGATCCCAGACTCTGAAGCTTAGTGAAATATTTTCAGATAATCTTTGTTTGCCTTTAGACTTTCATAAGCATTTTTATGGGTAAGGTGGAAAGAACCAGTAAAAGTTGTTTTATAAGCTAGACAAAATACCCTCTTCCATATGAATCACTCCAAGTATATTAAAAGTCTATTTGTTACCATCTATTAGATTATATATTAACAACATGCATAAGGTTTTGCGTTAACTCCCTAAGGGAGAATTTAAAACTATCCTGAATAAATCATGAGTAAATGTACTAAAAAACACAATGATTCATTGGCAAGGGATGGGGCTACACGCCCCTTGTAAGTCTTCTGTTTCACTGTGTTCTTTGCAACCAAAAGCACAAGTGTCCCAATCTCTGGTGCCAATTATGAAAGAGACTTGGTGCAGACATAACATCATGACTGGTTTTCCTTAACCATGTTCAGTTGTTGTCTCTGACTACCTAAATCTGGGGTAGGCAGCCTTTGGGATCAAGTGCCAACAACCCACAGCATCCATGTGTGAACAAGAAAAGAGGTGAGGGTTGTACTTGGCTGGACAATGCTGCCACTGCCTCAAGAGCTTGCCTGAGTCTCCTGGGTGAAGAACTGGTCCTTTATGCTAAGCACAGTTCATAACTGTGGTTTAGGTAATTCCTAGTTTGTGCTGCTGTATACTCCTGACATGAACCACATTTAAGAAGTGCCTGTAAACCAAACTGGGAAACCATACCTTGAAGTCAGTTTGCTAATCATGGCTAAAGATGACACTGAGATCAGTGTGGTGTAGTGGTTGGACTAGGACTGGGGAGACCTGGATTCAAATCCTTGCCGAATGACAAAGGTCACTGGGTGGCCTTGGCTGGAGCATTCTTTCTCAGCATAACCAACTACCCTTGGATAAAATGGAGGAAACAGCTGTCTATGCCGCCCTTGGGGAAAGGTAGAATAAAATGTGATAGATAAACCAAGGAAAGGCTGCTGTCCTAAACATCTTTACAAAGGATTAAGATGCATTCCTCTCAGCAAAGATTGCTTCTAAATAAACATTTTAAAGATTACTGTAGGGCAGTATTCTCAACTCTCCAACCTCTCTTCATGTAAAGAGAGAAGGCTTATTGATAAAGAGCTATTATTTATAACCAATAGGGGCAGTGTTCAGTCTGGTAAGCTTAGCTACCCTTTCAGTGCATATTTGGGAGGGGGGGTGTTAACCAGGGTTATGGCACCAAGTCATGGCTAATTGTAAGGTTTGCACAATGCCTTCAGAAAGGCAGTCGGAGCAATAGCTTCTGTTTAATTCAACAACCGCTTTGTGTGTGCTCCTGAATCACAATTCTCTTCGAGGCTACTTTAGCAAACTTGCTTGAGTGGGTGATGGCTGTGAATGTTGTTAAGCGGAGAGCTTGTACTGATGAACCCATAAGTTTGTTCCTCTTGAGGTGGTTATGAGGAGAGACCAGGTTCTAACAATGCTGTCACTGGTCGTCATCACTGTACCTGCCCCCATCCCTTCCTACTTAACTCACATAAGTGCTCTCTATGATGTCTTCATTCTTCTATGCATTCTTTCCAGTGCTACAATGGAAGCATCCCAGATACCTGGGATTCTGGGAAATGTTGTTTTTAGGGCAACTTAGTGTGGCTTTTAGGTGCCATGCAGTTTCCAGTTTCCTTAGTGCATGGATGTTTCTGTTGCAGCGTCTAAGACACCAGGGAGGGAGGTATGCAGGCATCCAGTTCCCCTGCCATTCTCATTTGGGTGGGAGGGAATAGTTGGAAGGGTATGGGTGGATGAATTCAGTTTTGAACTTAAAATCACTGTTGCTCAAGAACTATGCAGCTAGTGTTGGATTTATGGTTCTTGACCACCAGTCATCCCCTCTGCTTCAGGATGCTGAGAGCCAGCATGGTGTAGTAGTTAAAGTGTTGGACTAGGAACTGGGAAGTCCAGGTTCAAATCTCCAATCTGCCATGGAAGCTTGCTGGGTGACCTTGGGCCAGTCACAAATTCTCAGCCTGACCTACCTCTACAGGGTTGTGAGGATAAGAACGGGGGAGCAACTCTGGGTCCCCATTGGGGAGAAAGGCAGGCTATAAATAAAGTAAATGAATAAATAAATAAATGCCAAGCCACCTTTAAAACAAAGCAAATTATGATGTATGTGATGTTGTTAAATGAAAAAAAAAATATCCCCATGGGAATATTACCTTCTCCCATACAAATACACCAGGTCTTTGAGATCTGCTCCTCTTCAAGCCTCCTCCCCATTTGAGATTTGGAGGGGAGAAGGTATTTTCAGTTATGCAACACGTTGCTTTAATCTCAGATGCCTAGCTGTGGATGAGCCTGTGCTTTGCACGGTTGCTTTGACGTTAAGATTTTTCTCTGCTTTGACTTCCAGATTGGAACACTTTTTTAAAAAGTATCCACAAACTACCATGCTCTAGTCATGCTCTAATTCTCCTTCCCCTGTCCTCAGTATGCGCTTTCCACACTTTCTTCATCCCAATCTTTTTGAGAAGAACATAGTCACACTCTCCGGATGGGAAGTAGTGCATTTTTAAAAGTCTTGCCCACATCAGCACCATTTTCCAGCCGTCGGCCTCTTGTGGCTGCCAAAATACAAGGAAAATGGTAACCACAAGGGGCTGATGGAGGAAAGTGTGCAGAAATCTTTGGTGTGAAAGATCTGTTGCCAGTATGCATTCCCCTGCATTCGCAGGTCTGATGAAAGAAACAATGAGAATTCTGGCGGTGTGGAAGCAGCCCAGCTTATGATTATGGGCTATCTTGATTGTTTTATTGGCTTTTTGCAGTTTCATTGAGTACTATTATCTTTTTTTTAATGAATTTGATTATAAGCAGTGTTGCAGATTTTTAATGGGAAAGTGGCCTAACTTTTTCCTAAATAAATAAATATACAAGCCCTTTGGGTCCACTGATGTAATATTTTGGACTCTGGCCCGTAGAAGAAAGTTGCTTGCTTTATAATAATTCATAGCAGCAAATGTAATACAAGTCAGCTTTGTTATATGAGCGTCACTCCAATTTTTCTGTGTTCATGTAATCAGCATCTGGAAGTCCCATTGACACGTAATGGTTCTGCATGTGCTTTGTGCCTGTGGAATTCTTTGCTTTCATATGAACGACTGCATCGTGGTTTTAATTAATTGCTTTTGGAAAGGATTTGCGTATTTCAGTTTCCATCTGCAGCAAGGATAACATGATGTTGTGCTAAAGCATTTGCTGACACCTCGCTGTGCAGAAATAAATTGGTTTGACTCTGTTTCTTTTATTATAGGTATAAATATATCATGCAGGATTGAATGGCATGAAATATTAATTTGGTTTGAAATTCATTCAAAATGGAAAAGAAAAGAGCAGCATAAAATTACCAAAAGTCAGTTCACGTGTTTGAAAATATGATCTATTGGTCTTGGCCATCTGCTGGAGATGTGTCTGACTGAATTCTAGATATTTATACTGATTAAATAATAGCCATTAATAACTATGGCTGTTAAATTGCAGTGTCTGTAGGAAAGGTTAGTTTTATGTTTTGCTGGACTTGTCAGTTGGGCTGTCTTGTCTTCCATTGCCCCCCCCCCCATGAGGACACCATTTCGGAAGGCGGGGGGGATGGCTGCCCACTGCTGTGATTCAAATAATATATTATAAGGTGATTATACCTTAGCAATGCTCTGATATCTGATTTTAATTCAGCTTTTTTTTAAAAAAATACATAGTTGGTTATCTATAACATACAACCACAGCATTGGTTTTGTCATTCATTCATTCATTCATTCATTCATTCATTCATTCATTCATTCATAAATTGGCCCCTTACTCTATGATTCTTCACATATTCAAAAGGAGATCTTGTCATCTTGCTGTAAATTTTCCCCTTTCCCCCAGTCTTTTGCCCACTCTCTCCTGGAAATGGTGCCCCTAGCAAGGGCTGGTTCAAGATCCTGTTGTCACTCCATACAAGCTATATCCATTATGTCTCTGGCACAGACATTGGTCCAGATTGAGCCCCTGCAGTGATGCTGGAAGAGCTTGGCAAGACCTGGCTGGTGGCACACTGCGGTCCAGGAGGCAATGCCTTTCCATTCCTAGACTAGTGCCAAGAGCCAGGAGCAATTGTGCCCCTGTGATTTAATGGCACCGATGTTACTGTGCTGCTCTAAACTGCTCTAGACACTACTCTAAACTGTCACTTGAGTAACTGAGCCAGAAAACCAACTCTTCTCCTGACACCCTTCAAAAGTTGCAAGCATGTTATTAAAGAACAACAACACCCACTTAGCCAGCCTACAATACAAGAACCTCTTACAAACAGCAGGCAAGAGTATCCACTAGCTGGTGCAGTGTGTCTGTCTCACTAACTAGTTATTGTACCAACTACTGTCAAGCATTACTGAGTGTGTGGAGTGTGTTTCTAATAATAACAAGGGAAAATGGGACATGAGAGGCTATTAATCTCTCTCTTGGAATGGTTCCTGAAGTCAATCCCTTTTTTGAAGTAGCATAGAAAGGACAATCCACTAAACCACCACAAAGTGTAAGTTGATAGGTGCAGTGAAACACTTTATATATTGTTCTGCACCAAAACTATAAAGTGCGGCCCCATGCTAAGTGTGTTTACTCAGAAGTTCTACTGAGGTCAATGAGAGTTACTCCTGTATTACTCTCCATAGGATTGCAGCCTTTGTCAAACAACTATTAAAAATATGAGAGCCAAGCAAAGACGTATCTTTTAGAAGGGCCTCTCACTTTATGAAAAGGCTCTTGAAGGCTTTCAAAGCCCATCGGAATGATCCTGTTCATGCATGGATATTGCATGTCAAAGAGATAGTAAACTTCTGAATACCAGTGGCAGGAGGACACATCAGGGGAAGTCCTTGGCTTCTGTGCCCTGCTGTTGGCCCTCCAGTGGTTGGTCACTGTATGAGACAGGATCCAGGACTAAATGGGCCACTGGTCTCATCTAGCAGAACTCTTCTTGACTGAATATAGCCTGGGGAGATCCCATTTCCACTCCGGGCTGGACGTCTACTCCTTGGAGTATCAGCTTGCAAAGTCAAAGTCCTAAAGTTTTAGAAGGCAATGTATGGATTCTTGTTCTGATTTATGGAATTTGCAAAAATATCTCTGGATCTGAGTCCAAGGCAAATGCCTTGGAAATATTTATAGGTTTGCAAGCAGGCTGGTCTCGTGAGTCTCGTGCCAACATTTCCCACCCACCCCAACAGGAAAAGTAAGTTGTCCAGGGTTCACTTTTCATTTGGTATCTTACCTTTCTTCTACCAGTGAATTCAAGATGGTGTACATGGGATTCCTAGGAGGTCACCTTTCTAGACATTGACTGGATCCAGATCTGCTTAGCTTCAGTCAGGTGACTATACCATGTGCTCTTCAACAAACTTAGTAGCACAAAAATGAAAATCCATGGCCTACTAGCTCAGGCAGAAAAAATGTTCACCTTCCTTGAAGGTGTCATATAGAAGATGGCACAGAGTTGTTTTCTGATGCCCCAGAAGGATGGGCCAGAACCAACAGGTTGAAATTAAATCAGAAGAGTTTTTGGCTAAACAATAGGAAGAACTCAGTGGAACAGGCTCCCTAGGGAGGTGGTGGGCTCTCCTTCTTTGGAGGTTTTCAAACAGAGGCTAGATGGCCATCTGACAGCAATGCTGATTCTGTGAACTTAGGCAGATCATGAGAGGGGGGGCACGAAAGGTTGCATCAGTGCTTAGTTCTTGTGGCTCTTTCTTCCATGCCCAGGGAAATGCTAATCACCACTTTGGGGTTAGGAGGCAATTTTTCTCCAGGCCAGTTTGGCTGGCGATCCGGAGGGTTGGTTTTTTTTGTCATCTTCTGGGCATGGAACAGTGGTCACTGGAGGTGTGTGTGTGTGGGGGAGATATTTGTGAAGTTCCTGCATTGTGCAGGGGGTTAGACTAGATGACCCTGGAGATCCCTTCCAACTCTGTGATTCTATGATTCCATATTTGCTAAACAGAAAGGAAATGGAACCTACTTTCTAGCCTGGATTGGACGGAAGGAGATGCCTACAAAATGAGTTAAGAAAACACAGCTGCTTATGCACAACTACAAAGCATATTTTGCATAATTTGTACAGCACAGTTTCCACTTTTGTCCATAGGTTTGCTTGGGATGGTGAAACAAGTTTTAATGCACATTTAGCAGCATTGTCAAAATAATAACACTCTTCTGTTCAGCTTGACTGAAATACAGACTTGCTGGAATTATTTGAAGGTGAGAAGTTGGTATGGGATGAGGATGCTCTTCTGGAATGGTGTCTGCATATTATAGAAGGGTTAGAACAGGACAAGCAGAGGCCCCAAGGGGAAAAGAACATTGGGAAACTGTTGGAGGAGGCCAGTAAAAGGTGAGAAGAGTGACATCCTGGCCAGGAGGGCGGGATAAAAGTTTAATAAATAAATAAATAAAATGTTGAGTATGTTGATTCAAGAAGAGGGTAAGAGGTCAAAAAGGATGTAGGAAGCATAGAAGGATGGATGGTAGAGGCAGGCACAGTCTCTGGGGAACAGGGCCACCATGAAGAATGTGTTGACTAGCATCATAAAGAAAAGAGAGAGATTTATTTTGAGACAGGGTGCTTTTTGCTTTTGCATTTTTTTTGTGAAGTAGGCCAGGATGAGAGGTTGTGAGGAGCTCAAGGTCACCCAGTGAGCTTCACTGGTAGAAGTGGGGGTCTGAACCCAGTTCTCCCAGGATCCGAGTTTATTGCTCTATCTGCTACACCACACTGACTCTCATGACATTTGACAAGCATGTGCCACAAGATAATTCAGTAGGCAAGGGTGTCCATTTTACATTAAGTTTGTACTAAACATTACAAACTGAGGTCATGCAGCTGTCTAGGTGTATAATCTAAGAATACAAGAGGAGAACTTCCAGATCAAGGGTCCCTCTTGTCCAGCATCCTGTTTCCAGCTGTGCTCAGCCAGAAGATCTTGGGAAATCCACAGCCATGGGATGACTAGTCTCAGTATTTAGGTGCATTCTCACATGCCCAAAAAAGAGAACACAAGATGGGACAAAGCAATCAAGAGGCATGTCTATACAGATTGGCATAAAGCTGATTCTAAATGCCTGGGGTCACCTGGCACAGGGAACTGGGATAGTCTGTCAGAATGTGAAGCTTTGCTTTCTTCCACATAAGCAAATGGTTGTCATTCATGATTTATTCCTATCAGGGCCGGCTCGCTCACTAGGCGAACTAGGCATTCGCCTAGAGTGGCCAGACCTTAGGGGTACCAAACTGCACCCCCCCAAAAAAGTCCAACATGCATCTAGTCCCTGATCAGGGGACTGCCGCCACCTATTTCACCCCGAGTCTGGCACCCAGTGCACCCAGAAGCGGGCAGGGAAGGAATTGAGGAGGGAGGAAACGCCCCCCCCCCCGTGCTCGGGGCCTGTCCTGAGGCACAGGTGACCTGCAGGGCTGGGAGGAGGTGGATGGCACCACCTGAAGGGCCCAGCAGCAGGGTGGCTTAGGTAGGCATGTGTGGTGCATAGAGGGGGCTGGAGCAGACCCGCTGCTGCTTCCTCCTCTGAGACAGGCCTGCTCGGACTGGACGACTCCTCCATGCTGCCCTCGGTGAGTCTTCTTGGCGCCACCCCCGCGGGGAGCAAGGGGATGGGGTGCACACGGCTGGGGTTCCTTTGTGGTGTGTATGTGTGTGTAGCATAACCTCAGGAACAATATACAGGAGGAAGGAGGCTTCAGCAGGAGGGGGAATTGGGGTAATAGCTACCTTTTCTTAATGTATTTGGAAACAGGCCCCTGGGTGGCCCATCCCTCACTGCCTGGCACCCTGCAGCAAAGGGCTATGTATACGCAAACTCTTTGCTGAGTACAAGGCCACTTTCCATCATAATGGCAGTCATTTGTTAGTTACTATAATACTGCAGAGCCCATTATTACACCCAAAAACCTGTTGCCCAGTGCCAGAATGCCTCTAGAGCCCTGGAAGTGGAGGACCGTCCCCAGTATGTATGTCCTGCCCACTCTATCTGGAGCCTTAGATAGGGTTGCCAGCCCTCAGGGCCCAGCGGAAGATCCTCCTGTTTGGGAACTTCTCTCCACTGTGGACCAGCTGGCCAGTGGGGGAAACCCTGACCCTAAACAGGGACATCACTGTGCAAAATCCCTGACACAAAGACATCACCCAGAAGTGACGTCATCGCTCAGGGGACACTCTGGTTTTGGGGCAAACTCTATGGTTTAAGCCCAATTTTACCATAGTGTTTGCCCAAAAAACAGCATTCCTTGCGCAACGTCCCCGACATAATGACGTCATGTGTCCCACCCGACCATGGAATGCCCCCCCAAATCCCCCTCCTGGAGCTGTGAGGGGACCTGGCAACCCTAAGCCTAGATCAACATTTCTTGTGGCAATCTTAGCCAGCCTTGACCCAGGTCCAGCCACTGATAAAAGTATTATTCTTCTAGCTGATGTAGACTTGCTTGTAGGGTTGCCAGCCTCAAGGTGGTGCCTGAAGTTCTTTCAGAAGTACAACTAGCTTCATGGATCAGCTGTTCTGGAGAAAATGGCACCTTCAGAGGGTGGATTGTATGGCATCACATCCCTGCCGAGCCCCCTCTCCTCCACAGGCTCTGCCCCCAAACTTCCAGGAATTTCCCAACTGGGAGTTGGCAGCTCTACTCACATGGCTTCATTGTTTGCATTGGCTCCTTTGAAAATTCAAGCTAAAGTCATGCTGTTGGCCTAATCTGTTGTAACCTGATCAGTGGTTTGGGGCCAGGACATCTTCATTTTGCTCCTTATTAATATCCATCTGGAGCTGCGGTGGCTCAAGTGGTTAAGACACTGAACTGCAGGCTGTGGAAGGTCAGTCGTTCAGCAGTTCGAGACCCGGGTGCCGCATGACAGGGTGAGCTCCTGTCTCTAGTTCCAGCTCCTGCCAACCTAGCAGTTCGAAAGCAAGAAATTGCAAGTAGATAAATAGGGACCACTTCGGTGGGAAGGTAACAGCGTTCCGTGCACCTTGGTGTTTAGTCATGCCGGCCACATGACCACGGAAACGTCTTTGGACAGCGCTGGCTCTTCGGCTTTGAAACGGAGATGAGCACCGCAACCCTAGAGTCGGATTCGACTGGCTTTCGAGCAAGGGAACCTTTACCTTTACCTTTAATATCCATCTAATCTGTTTTTATTGTTGTTCTCTCATTATCCCTTGCATTTTATGTACTTTTAATTTAACTTAAGTCCGTAACAGCCTTGGCCACATGCAGTAAATTTTATTGCTACTACAACCCCAGAGCTCAATGAGCAGTCGTTGGAGTTCTGGCTGTCTTGGAGAGAGACAGAGAATGAGTGAACAAGTGAGCAATCTTAATATTTATTTTATTTTGTTTATACACCACCTTTCTCCTCAATGGGAAACCAAAGCAGCTGACAACATTCTCCCCTCCTCCATCTTATCCTCACCACAGCCCTGTGAATAGGGTCGCCAGCTCCTGGTTGGGAAATACCTGGAGATTTTGGAGGTGGAGCCTGAGGAAAGCAGGGTTTGGGAAAGGCAGAGACTTCAATGGGGCATAATGCCATAGAGTCTACCTTTCAAAGTGGCCATTTTCTCCAGGCGAACTCTGTTGCCTGGAGATCAGTTGTAACCCCAGGAGATCTCTAGCCACTACCTGGAGGTTGGCAACCCTATTTTTGAGGTAGGTTAGGCTGAGAGAGCATGACTGGCTCCAGGCCACCCAGCAAGCTTCCATGGCAGAGTAAGGATTCACAAATGGGTCTCCCAGATCACATGAACACATGAAAGTGCTGTATACTGAATCAGACCCTTGGTCCCTCAACATCAGTATTGTCTACTTAGACTGGCAGTGGCTCTCCAGGGTCTCAGGCAGAGGTTTTTCACATCACCTACTGCCAAATCTTTTAACTGGAGATACCAGGGATTGAACCTGGGACCTTCTGCACGCCAAGATGATCTACCACTGGGCCATGGCCCCCCTAGTCCAACCACCGCACCACACTGGCTCACAGTTTAGCAGATGGCTCTGTTCTTCCTTTAAAGTTACACAACCTTTGCTTTGGGACTAAACATTAAAGTATTTTGGACATGTTTTCTTTGATGATTGAGATTACGGTTTTGTGACATTCTTGAAACATTTATTAACAGCATGTGCATGCAGGCCAACTTTCCTCCTTCTGCAGCAGCCTTGTGGTTTTTATATGGTTCCTGTTTTGCTGTATGAAGCAGTGGCCCAAACTTGGACGGAAATATGCTGGTGTGTCTCCAACCATCCCCAGACTCCGTGGAGTGGAGCTTTCCCACTTCCTTCTCTTGCTTCAGCCCACTGAATTTCATTCCTGGGGCTCAATAGACCTTCAGGAGTACTTCAGGTGGCAAAGTGGGGGTCTATAGTATGTATCACTGTCTCTTTGTCTTCAAATGGAAACACCATTCCATTGGAGGAACTGGACACATCCCAGTATGCACTCAAAGCAGGCAAGCATTTGACATCCCTTCTGCAAGATTTAATGTAAACTGCATCTGCTCAAACATTTTCCACTGAGAGAGAAAAGAGGGTGGATTGGAATGCAGCCGTTAATATGATTTCATTTATTAAAAATACTGGAGTAAAAACTTGGAACAGTTTGTTTCTAGGTTTTTACAATCACGTTTTGCTAGTATGTTATTTTAATTCTTCCAGATCTGCTTTGCCTGTTTTATATATCCTTTGTAACTAAACTTTCCTTCATATTTTATTTTTTATAAGATGTTTTAAGATGTTTCTTTAGAAGATGTTTCTGCCATAGCACTCAAGGTGAGTCAGAACAATAAAAATACAGGACAGCCACGATAAATCGGACAATGAAACACATTCCTGAGCAACCATGGAGGAGGACAGGGGACAAAAAAATAGTACCAGGGGCCACTCCATCCCATTCCTGCCCAAGTCATGAGAGGCCAGGCACCGCTGCTGTCAGAAGGCCTTTACTCTAATGGAAGAAGTTGTATTTGTTAGAGAGCCTAGCAACCTGACTACAGAAAAAAAATGCTTATAGTTTTGGCAGTGGTTGTTCCTGTTCTCTCCAATATCCAGGCCTGGTCTCCGGTTTGGCTGTAGCTGAGGGTCTCTTGCAGATTCTCTCAGTTGCTCCTTTTTGCCATTGGGTCACGCCCCATTAGGATTTGCCTCCCCTGTGGTGCAGCCAATGACTGTCTCTTCCATGAGGCCCAGAAGGCACTCACCCTTGCCCCTGGAAATTTGTCAGGCCTCCAAGCTCTGCCCTGCTGCCTTCCTTCCAGGCTTCTTGCCAGGCTGGCCTTCTTGCCAAGTGGCCTTTGCCTCACCTTCCCCCTTTGCTCCTCTGCCTTTCACTGCAGCTTCCCAGCCAAGCCCTTGATGCCTGAGAAGACTGGTGCTCATGAGGAGGTCTTTCCCCTGCTCCCTGGTAACCAATCTCTTCTGACTGCCATCTCTGCAGCTGAGCTGCTGCTCTACCTCTGGATCATTTTAAAAAAACCTGTCACTCCCCTTAGGCTTGGAGCATGGGGGTGGGGGTGATGGGACACAGTTCTATTGTTTCCTGTACTTCTCGTTTAGGAGTAAATCCTGCCGGCAGAAAGAGTACCTGGGTGGAAAAAAAAGATGTATACAGCAACAAGTGAAGTTGCTTGCTTGTGCAGTGCCGTGTGTCCTGGCCCTGCTAACCTCTTGGTTTGCTGTTGAATTAATGCCAGGATCTGCACAATCTCCCTGGGGCTAGTAGTGGTGGAGAAAACTTGAGTCAGCCAAAAACATCCTCCATCTGGGAACACCCTGAGAAATTACACTGGTTGCAGTGAAGAATCAGGTGAATACAAGTCAACAATGTGTTGCTGTGGCACGGAAGACTAACAAACACATGCCCTTCCCATTGAGGGAATCAGCTGTACTGCCCTGATGAGGACTTCTGAGACCTCATTTGGAGTAGAAGGTTTCATTTAGAGCACCGCAATTCAAGGAGGATGTTGACAAACAGCAAAGGATGATGAAGAGGGCTGCATAGATTTTATTCCATTCTATTTATTTAAGCATTTCTCTGCTACTTTTCAACCCAAACAGGGTCCCCAAGGTGGCAAACATCAAGGCATTAAAATATTTAAAGGATTAAAATTGCATTTAAAATATACATGTAAAATATTTAATGATTCAATAAAAACATAGTAGGCGTACAAACACAACCAGGGAGGGCAGCCAATGATACTTTACTAGGGGTATACCAAACAATTTGAAACAAAACAAAAAGGCTTCATCTACTGGTGGAAGAAAATGACAGAGGGACACAGGCAAATTTCCCTGGGGAGGGAGTTCTAAAGTTTTGGCACTACGACTGAGAAGTCTCTTTCTCGAGTTGTCACCCATTTAGTCTCAGCCTTCCAAAGAGGACTGGAATGAATGGGTAGGTTCATATGGGAGAGAAGATCTAGGACATTTAGAAGATCCAGAAGGTGAGTCATAGGGGAAAAGTCTGAAGGGAATTAATCTGATTAGTTTTTCTTGGAGGGGGGGGCAAGAAATCAAGATTACAATGGAGGGAATATGCTGAAAATTTTCAAATATTCATAAGTTCCCAACAAAACAAAGGGTGAAACACGGTTTGCAGATCCACCAAGGACAAGACAAGAAGCACTTGCTTTGTACAGATAAGCTGTAAGAGCCAGAGTGGTGTGGTGGTCTGACTGGGATCTGGGAGAACCAAGTTCAAATCCCCACTCCACCACAGAAGCTTGCTGGGTGACCTTGGGCCAGTCTCTCTCTCTCTCTCAACCTAACCTACCTGTTGTGAGGTGGAAATAGGAGGGGAGAACAGTGGGGAAAGCAGTGTTGGGCTCCTGTTGCAGAGAAATAAATGTTAATAAACAAATACGGGGGGACTGAATAACAAAAACTATATTGGGGGAAGCTTCCTGACTATAAGGGTAGTTCAGCAAATGAACAAACTATTCATGAAGGTTGAGGAATATCCTTCCAAGTGAGATGGAATAAAGGAAAGCATTGTATGGTAATGTCACAGGTGTTGAGTTAGAATAAGTTATTTCCAGCTGTGAGGAAGCTGATGGGAGACCTGGTGTAGTGGATTGAATGGACTTTGGCTGTGGAGACATAGGTTCAAATCCCTGTTCATTCATGATATACGTTAGGTGGCGTTGGGTGAATTGCTGTCTCTTACCTACCCTACCTCACAAGGCTATTGTAGAGACACATGTAGATATTCCATTGTAAGCCACCAAGAGGTCCTTCGAGGTGGAAGAAGCATATGAATGTGATCACACAAATCCATTCGATACTCCTTTCATTGCTGTTCAGCCCCAACCCCCCACACCAATGGCAAGAGAACAACAGGTATGGTCGTACTCATTTTCCTTGCTAGAGTTCCGTGGAGGATTCTTTTGCCAGCTTCAATTGTGCACATTACATAGGTCTCCACCCTGTGTCCTGTGTAATAGATGTGAGTTGTTGGTTGTCCTCAGTTCCCACATGTGGTGCCCAATTCAGACTGCAACTTAAGTGCTCTTGAAGGAGCGTCATCCTTCCTGAATCTGTCTGCACTGCGAGTCTCCCCAGTAGGCCAAATAGTGCTGCTCTCAGCCATTTCTAATTGGAAAAATAGCCTAGGAGGGAAGAGTACTGAATCAGGCACCCATGCACATTGGGAATGCCACATCTGAGAACCAAAGTAGATTGCTACACAGAATTGCAGACACTGGACCCAACCTGTATATTCCATAATGTGTAAAATTTAAGCTTTACTCTGTAATATGTTAGATTCTAGTCAGTAGCACCTTAGACACCAACAAGATTTTGAAGGTATAAACTTTTGAGAGTAAAAGCTCACTTTGTCACAAATAGAAATGGAGGTCACTGAGTCTTTATATCCCAGTCAGAAGGTGGGAGGGATGCTGTAAAGACTGCTTGTAAAGGAAGCAAAGGTACAACCAATATTGCAATCAGCTTGATAAGAACCAAGAGGACTGGGATGTAAAGACTCAGAGAACGCCATTCCTACTTGTGTCTGACGAAATGAACTTTGGTTCTCGAAATCCTGAAAATCTTGTTGGTCTCTTAGGTGCTACTGAACTCCAGTCTAGCTGTTCTTCTGCAGACCAACACGACTACCCTCTGAAACCATCCATAACATGTACAGATGTGGTTTAAAACCAGGTAGTCCTGTCACATTAAAAGGGGATGTACCTTTGACTTCCAGTGTTGACAAGGTTCTGCACTTCAGGTGGTTCCAGGTTTGTTGTATGAGGATGTCAGTTCTTTATTTTGTCTTGATGAAAGTCAGTCCCACCACCATCTAATTAAGACCAGAACCGCACGAAAGAGAGAGGATCGTTCTTTATCCTCAATTTCTGCTCTGCAGCTCCACACTGCCTGCCCCTCCAGCTTCCTTCCCCTCCTTTGCAGTCTTTCCACTTTCAGAAATGTGTCAGGAGGGTGGTGGGCAGCTGGGGTAGGTCACTCCCCTATAAATTGTGTATTCCTGACACCGCTTTGCAGCAGAAGTCAGTGGACAGAGTTTGTAAATGTGTTTTTGGCTGTATAATGTCTCTTTACTGCCAGAACATCTGCTCTCTTTGTGTGTTATATGTCTAGAGCAAGCTGGATTTAACGGTATGCAGGGAAGGGTTGCTTCATAAGACCAGTTTGAAATAACTGTTGACGTGATGAAGTTAACCCAGCTTTGCTTCTCCACATGGGTATTGTTAAGGAATTACATTAGGGGAGAGAGTAAAGGCTTGGGGGAGAGAAGGACGGTGTCCACTGGTCCTGGCCTGACTCCCTGTGCACATTCAGCATAACCGGGGAACAGAACTGTACATGCAGTCAAGAGCCCTGATATATGCATGGTCCCAGATCCCGCATATACAGCATATACATGTCTGTTCTGTTCACATGTTATGCTTGCAAGCACACCAGTGGGGATTATCAAGCTCCCCGCCCCCTGTGAACAGTCATATTCAAGCAGACTATTACTTTAAAGTGCTTCCAAACCATGAGCACAGAATATCTGTAGTCAGACAACTTTTAGAAGACATATTGACTGTGACATGCCTCATAACTTGGCGCTTTGTCAGCCCTTTTCAGATTTCTAAGGCAGGGATATTAAGCGTCAGGCATCCCAGTGACAAGCTGTGCCACTGGCACCTGTACGTTCATTAGAAAGCCTGTGTATATAGCTTATGTGCATACAGATTTCCAAGAACCTTTGGAAACATGCTTCCCCCTTGCCTGCCTTGGGCACACATACTCTCTGGAGCATTGTATCAAAGGTACAGTTGGGGTCAGAGCTTGTTTCTGCAATCCTTCCCTGCCGCCACACCCACATTAATTTCCCACCCCCCATCCCACCACTTGAAAATGGCTACTAAAGTAATGGGTCACAGAGTAGGTTCACTATGTCAAAAAGTGAATAAGCCTCAAGGACACTCACCCTTCTCTCCCTCCCTCTCTCTCATTCCAGCAGTTCCAGATTGTAGAGATCTTTTTTCCTTCATGTGACGTCAGTATTATAGTAGATGCTATTCTATTCCTGCTGCCAGTGGATGAAAGAGAGTGTATAAATAACTTTTCCTTCACTTTCCCTCTTCCTTTCAGAGACTGTACCACATTTCTTTTGTGTGTCAGAGAAGAGGTAGACACTGCTGTTATACTGCCGAGGCAGACACCTGACTTTGAAGATGAAAAGCGAACTGATTTGGCAAATGATAAGCTTTTTGTCTTTGATTTCTATGTGTCCTCACATCAGTACATGATGTTTTTGTACAGTATGAGAAACATTCTATCCCAGATCACAACCAACAAAACATTCTGTGTTTGGAACTGCACCGTCCACAAAAATCTGCCCCAAAATCTTAAACGATGACAAAAATTTCAAGATGTAATGTAGGGCTGAAAACACCTTTGAACTTTTCTTATGCTATGCATGTGAATGAGTGATTCGTGCTAGTCTAGAAGGGGAAGAAATGTTTGTTATCTGAATCAGTGTTCTTCTGACCGATGTAAGCTTTCCATTGAGTTATAGAACTGATTGAACCAAGAGCCAGATTTAGTCCTGATATGTTGTCTTTTCTACATGTTAACCTACATGATAAGCAGGGAGCATAATGTGGACAATTCATGGCATCCATTTTAATATTTAGCATCTATATAGGGTTTCACCTTATCTTGTGGTAATCTTTACAACAACTCTGTAATGTAACCCAGTATTTGAGGCTGAGAATAGTGGCTTGTGAAGTGTATAGCAGAGCAAGACTTGAATTGTGGACCTCCTGGTTTTTAGCTCAGCCACTGTGTCACATCAGCTCCCCACTCAAACAGAGAAGTATAAATGAACCCAGAGATTTATGGACAAACTAGATGTGAAGTGAGAAGTGCATCATTAGCATCTCTCCATTTTTCTAAAAGCTAATTAGCAATTCCACAGGCTGCTTTGAAGACCCATGGAAGAATCCTCTTCCTCACTCTTCTGTAATTTCAATTCTTTGCACAAAAAAAAGGCAGGGTGTGGGGAGAGTCTGGCAGTAGTACCTGTCTTCCCTCTTCCTTTCCATTGGAAAAAAACCCTGAAACTTCGGAAGGACAATTGAAATTGTGGATGATTCTCAAAGCAGCAACATGGGGTTACTAATTAGCTTTTTAAAATGTGGGAGATCACAGTCATGGATTTCTTTCATAGCATACAGTTTGGTTCTTAGTTCTTGCCGGAGTGGCAAACTTGTACCTGGGTTATTCCATTTTAGACTGTAGGAGGAGGCTGAGCTGGTGGGGCTTTCATCAGACTGAATGTTCCTACATGCAAAAAAACCCACACACCTCAGTTCTGAATGTAGAAAACTAGATGTCAGGAAGAGTCAGAGTGGTGTAGTGGTTAAGAGTGTTGAACTAGTAGATGGGAGATCAGGGTTTCAATCCCCATTCTGCCATGGAAGCTCACTGGGTGACTTTAGACCAGTCACACACACTCAGCCTAACTTATCTCACAGGGTTGTTCTGAGGATAAATTGGAAGGGAGGAGAATGCTGTAAGCTGCTTTGGATCCCTGTTGGGGAGAAAGGTAAAGGTAAAGGTTTCCCTTGCTCAAAAGCCAGTTGAATCCAACTCTAGGGCGCAGTGCTCATCTCCGTTTCCAAGCCAAAGAGCCAGTGCTGTCCAAAGACGTTTCTGTGGTCATGTGGCCAGCATGACTAGACGCTGAGGCACACAGAATGCCGTTACCTTACCACTGAAGCGGTACCTATTTATCTACTCACAGTTTCTTGCTTTCGAACTGCAAGGTTGGCAGGAGCTGGGACCAGAGATGGGAGCTCACTCCATCCTGCAGCACTCAGGTCTCGAACTGCCGAACTACCGACCTTCCAGTCTGCAGTTCAGCATCTTAACCACTGAGCCACCACAGCCCCTGTTGGGGAGAAAAGTGGGGTACAAATCAATTAAATAACTAAATAAAACAAACAGTTCTAACATGGCCTTCTTCCAAACATTCCAGCTTTCTAGTTAAAGGGATTATTTCATCATATGAGCCTGCACCTGCTGTTTGAAGTGGTGTATATGTAGATAGGCATGGTTTTTAAAAATTGTCTAACAGAAAGTACCTGAACTGAAGCAGATGCAAAAGAACCAGACTCACCACTGTTGCTTAGACTGAAGCAAGGATTATTTCATTTGTTTATGCTGCACTAGTAAGAACACTTTCCTAGGAATCAAATGGGACTTACTTCCAAATAGACCAGTTTAGGATTGCTCTCTTAGTTGAGTATTTTATTTAATGCATTATACTTGGTTGTATTATTTAGCTGATGAAAGAATGTGGCATCTGCTTAAGCAGGAATGATGGATCTATTCTGTGCTGAGCGTTAACCATGGCACTGCCACCAGGGCCCCCTTGGCACATA
This sequence comes from Gekko gecko, assembly GCA_029375565.1. NCBI lineage: Eukaryota > Metazoa > Chordata > Lepidosauria > Squamata > Gekkonidae > Gekko > Gekko gecko. Next base: position 40,294,567 of record JAPDNY010000007.1, on the reverse strand, counting down.
GCTGCAGCAGCATAGAAGTTGCAATTCCATATGGCTGTGTATGAATTATGCAACCACATGGGTGGAGCTCATTGCAAGGGCTACCCACACAACTGGCCACTGTGATGCCCCCATCCTCTTCCCTCCCTCAGAGGCATGATTTTCCCTCTGTTTTTATTTCTCCTTTGTGGCTGAGCTGCCCTAATAATGTGTTTTCTTCTTTGCTGAAGAAATCTGGCTGTCCTGCCTTGTCACAGTATGATATTTTGGCTGTTGGCTCAGCCCAAGAACCTGAGGGAAGGGTCAAGATTGCCCTTTAACTTAAACCACTTAAATGGTACTCAGGGCATTTTGAAATTAAAAAATAACAAAATATTTTATTTAACATAGAGGGGAAATGTTAGGTGAAATCAGGGGTAAAATTCTTGAGGTAATTTAGTATAGATGACTCCAAAGTAAAATCAGTACATGCACAGACTTTAGTTCTTATATGTCAGGCTAACAGGGTTTTGTAAGCTATTCACAATTACTTAAAATCTTTATGTTGAGAGGTTTTTGTTGCAGTGTTTCGCCAAATGCTCTAGTATGCTTTCTTTGAGTATTCTTTGACTCCTTCAGTTTCCAGAATGCTAGTACACTCTTTCCAGTGCTCAAAACCCTTGTCTTGAAACAACAGTTCTTGTCTTGAGTTTTTAACTGACTCTTAAGGTCTCTAAAGGCAATTTCTGACCACACTAAACCAAGGATCTCTGCACTCTTCAGAGCTAATTCCCTGTTTGACTAGGTAGGGAATTTTCTTCTCTCTCTAGAAGATCTATCCTTTTTCCTTGGCCCAAATGGGAGTCTTTGTCTACTTTCCAAACTTCCTTGCCAACCTTCCCCAGTTCTCCTGTCTGTGTTCAACTGCTCTCAGTCAGGGCTGAATTCTGAAACTGTCAGTACTTGATTCTTCTCAGCTAGGGCTGGAATCAGACTGAATTTGGTTTAAGGCAGAATCTGACTGAATCTCTCCTCAGTATGAAACTCTCTCCAGACTTTTTCTGCTCAGCTGATACTAACCAATCAGATTGCTTGGAGTAGCCTCTCTGTTTGTGTGAAAAAAATTAAGCCTTCACAGTCCTTCAGCTGTTTGCATAACACTTCTAAGATTCTGATATGTGCAGTCTGTCACAGTCACATGGTTACATTATTCACACAGATCCTGCAGTCATGTGGGACCACACCATGGAGAAGTGTCCCCCATGCCACTGCCACTATATGTGAAGGAAACTCAATTGACTTCTGTCTGACCTCTAAAAGAATCTGATCTCTGAGGGAAAATAGACATGACCTCAGATGGTATGAACATCATAATTGCTATTTGTGGAAATATGCATAATTAACTAATAAATGCCATGCTGTTCAACAGCAGCAATTGTATGATCTCAGGCTATGTCCCACCTTTCCCATGATGATGAATTGGTTGTCACAAATGATCATGCTTTTCCATTGCGCTTCAGATGCATTCCCGCCCCCCCAATGTATTGTGTGTGGAGAATTGATCATGCTGGAATATTATCATTATATGGGAGAATTTCTAGTAAAATTGCAAGAACTGCCAGGCTACGCAACCATGTCTGGGTGACCTTTTAAAGGGAATGCCCAGAGTCATGATCCTTTTTGCAAAAAAAAAGTAGAGCTGGAAGGTGGGGTGTAAGGAAGATGTTCACTGCAGACTGAGAAGGAAGTTGTGGACTAAGTGCTTGAAGTTAATGCACTGGATCCAAAGTGGTGGTGGAATGCTATCAAGTTGCACAATTTCTGGTGATCCTGTAGGATTTTCAAAGCAAGAGATGAACAGATGTGGTTTGTCATTGCCTGCCTCTTCCTTGGTCGTCTCCCGTCCAAGCATTAATCAAGGAGGCTGCTTATCTTCCAAGATCTGATGAGACTGGGCTAGCCTGGGCCATACAGGTCAGGACAGACCCAAAGTACCCCTCACAAAAGCAGAAGATGGTCCTGCTCTTACCATGGCTCACCTTGTATTTCTGTGCTGCATCCAACACAGTTACTGAGAGTTTCTTAGCACTTGAGCCTGGAGAAGGTCTTGAACTGGTATCCTGAAGGATGTCAGTTCTACATTTAGGGAATTAAGGAATTACAGGATGACCAGCCAAGAAAATCTCCTTAGTAGGCCAGAGAGCTTCCTTGAACCAGCGGGACAGGTGCTCCTTTCAGATATTTATAATAGTTCCAGGTCAGGCTTGCTGAGTGGTTTGAGCAACTAAGATCCTTGCTTCAAGTGCAATTCTAGCTTCAAAGTTCAGGGTCTCTCTGTTTAGGATTCCTTTGGTCTTCCCTTTAATTTTTGCCCTGTTCTAGATCTGATTATTACAAGGGGCAAACCCTTCCTTCTTTGTTCAGCTCCTGGTACATGTGGCTACTTTTTTGTTTCAGCATTCAATTTCAGCATTTCAATTAAAAAAAAAAAAAGATGATTTGTGTCACATCTGTGGTGTGGAAGACACTCTACAGCAAGATGAGTCATAGCCTTTAGGAACAGTATGGGGAGAGAATGCAGATGGCAAAGGCCAGGCTTTTCTATTCTGATATATATACCGAAGGCTTTACAATTCTGCAGGTTTGTTTTGTTTTGTTTTGCCTTTGGTGCCTTCTCAGGGGTGGCTTTTTCCAGCCCCTTGAAGGCATCTTTTTTTTTGTGTTGGTGTGTATGTGTGTGGTATTTTGCTGTTTGAGCAGAAGCAGTGAAACAATGTGCTTGAGTAATGTTGGTGCTCTGTCCTGGATAATAAACATAAAGGCTCCTTCATTCTGTTTCCCAATGCTCATAAATGATCAATCCCGCATACTGTTTTATCTGTGACGTACGGAGGAGAAGGTTGAGGGGTGGGGGGAGAAGGGAACTTTGAGCAGTGTGCCTTGCATGAAATCAGCACCTTGCCACGCCCCCCTTCCACCTTTCAGATGCACAAAGCACTGGATCGACGGCGAGGCGGGGGGGGGGGCGGCGGCGTGTGCGCGGGGGGGGACGGGGGACGGACGCGAGTTTGCCGGCGAACAGGCAGCGGCTGCTTTGTTCACCAGCTCGTAACAAAGGCGAGTTTGATCTCCCCAATATCCTATTAGCCTCCAAAGAGTTTACTATCCGATTCTCCCTCCAGAATACAGTGCTGGCCTGGGGCTCATTTGAGGGGTTGCGGGAGGCGACTCCAGACCCAGCGGCCGGGGAGGGAAATAGCCTCGCCGGGATTGAAATTGCCGATTGAGATCTCTTACCTCGGACACGCCTTAGTCAAGAATCTTATCGAGCCAGCAGTTTATGGGATTGTTATTTCTGGGGTGTGTGTGTGTGACTTTCACGGCCCAGGGTTTCCTGCCCCAGACGCCTCGAGTGTTCCCTGGAAGGCCGGCGCTTCCAGCAGTGCAAAAACCCACGCTTTCTCTGTGTGTGTGTAAAAAGCCAGAAGGCTGACATTTCGGTTAAGGCGCGTCTCAGCCTGGCAAGCAATAAATGCCACCGGGAATTATTTCGCGTTTTATGCATGTGTGTCATGTGCATGTCTGCCTCAGCGGCTTTGCCCTCGTCCTCGAAGCCCCTCCCGCCCCGCCCCCTTGAACCGAGAGCCGGTCTTCCTTCTGTCTGGCCGCTCTGCTGGAAACGCACCAGAGAATGACGCTCGCTGGCCCGGCGAACCCACCTAGAGGGGCCCCCTCGACGCTAGGCCGGCCTCTTTCGGGCAGCCGTCACTGCAGCCTGGAGCGGAGCTCTGCTGCAGGATTAGAGTGCCGCTGAGTCGCCGGCAAGTGGCCCGAGCCTACTGTAAGCAGGGGGGGCCGCAGAGGTTTGCCAGGGGGGCGCGGGCGATCGGCGCCCTCGGCGGAAGCCAGCGAAGAGCCGGCTGCCCTCTGCATTGGCGTCGTCGGGCGGGCAGGCAAGGGCTCTTCCTCTCGCTCTCCGCCGCAAAACTTCCCAGGGACCCGGCCGGACAGTCGGGAGTCGGAACCGGTCTGGAGGAAGCCGCTGGCTGTCGGGGACGCGACAAAACAAAGGAAGGAGAGCCGGGAGGCTTCGGGGAAGGGATTCTTCGATTAAGCAGGACCGGGGGAGAAGTCGGCTTCCCTGCGGGGCAGGCACATGGCTTGCATGCCTAATGTCACTGTCGCAAAGCCGGGCTCCCGCGCGCTCTTCGGCTTGCCTACTCCGAAGTAAGCGCCCGTGACTTGAATGGGACCCCCTCTCTCCCCGAGGAAGCGCGCGCGGTTGGCAGCCTCGGTCGTTTCCTGACGGGAGGGGGGCCGCTTTGTTATGGGGGCCGGACGGCGGCGGTGAATGGGATCATGGGAGCCCCTCACCATGGCAGGTCGCGGGGGTCCGCTCTGAGGAAGCAGCCGGGGAAAGCAGCATCCTTTCTTAAGGGTCTCTTCCAGACAGGAGCGAAACAGGAGGAGACATTTTCAGACCGAAAGTTTGCTCGGTTTGTGACGGATTAACCTTCTTTCTTTCTTTCTTTCTTTCTTTCTTTCTTTCTTTCTTTCTTTCTTTCTTTCTTTCTTTCTTTCTTTCTTTCTTTCTTTCTTTCTTTCTTTCAAGAAGAAGGAAACTGTACCAGAGCCGCCCCTGATGAATATGTGTTTGAGAAGGAAGAAAAAGCAATACTTGTTTCTAAAGGACAGCATGGCAAAACCGCTGGAAGTTTTGCATTTCCTCTTAAAAACTGATCTAGTCCAGCTGACCACAAACTCTCTTTTGACTAAGCTTTTCCTACTTTCTAAAATGCTGCAAAAGAAGAGGCTTTAATTTATACTGGGGGGGATTTCTCAAAGGGGGAACCGTTGCCTTCATTTTAAGATAAATTGTTTAATGTAGCTGATTAGTTTGGTAATTGAAAACAAGCAAGTTGCATGAATGAGTGGACGCCTGGCTAGAAAACCTTCTGGAAATTCTGCCCTTGGCGCCGGGAGATCCTCACAGATGTGGAATACAATACTTTTTTTGCAATAGCCCTTGATGTTCTCTGATGCTGCAGTTGTGGTGGAATGTATCTATGAATACCGGAACAGATAAAGCTTTCAGACAAGGGAAAGACTGAGGCTTGAAAGAACTGTGAACATGATGCATGTGAATAATTTTCCATTCAGGAGGCATTCATGGATATGGTGAGTAAGTCCTGTAGACTTCAGGATGGAAGAAGTACTTATTGTTTGCAATGCATGATGACAACTGTGAGGTGACTGGCAGTGTAACACAAAGTGATAAGGGTGCCACCAAGCCATGTGTAACAGAAATCCCATGTTGGGGTCACCATGCAACCAGACACCAAAGAAGAACCGGACAGGGAAACTATATATTTTATCATGTCATGTAAAACAAAAAAGAAATCCATGAAAATATAATGTTCTTTCTTTGTTGTGTTGTTGAATTTGGTCTACTTCAGAGAATATATAACTTTTTTGCTTTTTACTCTTTCAAGTTTACTGTGAAGTCCAGTGTTTTTCCAGCCAAGTCTATTCCCACTTCAGCTGGGGGGGGGGAGGTATTTGTTCACAAGAGCTGTTTTTCCTGGTCCTCCTAGTAAACCGTTGGCTGTCTCTCCTCCTTCCCTCCTCCTTCCTTCTGCCCCACCCCCTTCTGCTGGGATCTGCACCAGAATAAGAACCATTCCTTCTCTAAGACCTGCACAGCAAGGATGCCTTTTCTTTTGTCTGCGATGCCACTGAAATATTATCAAAGTAGTAGACATTATTGGCTTTCAAATACACACACACACACACACACACACACGCACACACGAGAGAGAGAGAGAGAGAGAGAGAGAGAGAGAGAGAGAGAGAGAGAGAGAGAGAGCGAGCGCTTTGTTATACAATCCTGGCAATTAATATTAATAAAGCCTCTCTTATATTGTTATATAATAAATTGCTTTGCTTTGTATGGTTGTTAAAACAGTACGCTCTAGATAACTGAGCAAATTAGCTTGTTCATAATATGGTTTTGTGGAGGCAGGTCTCCGAAATTTCTAGTCATTCTTTAAAAAAAACAACCCAGTAAGTGAATCTTGGCATACCTATGCACTGTCATGGATGGCAACATTCCACGTTATATCTTTTGAAATTGGTGCAGCAAGACAGCTCTGGCTTGCTTTGACACATCCATTACGAAGATTATAATGGAGTAAGAGAAGGTTTTTCATATGACCCAATTAATGTAGTGCTTTGGTTAAAAGCTTTATGAATTGATGCTTCTGGCCTCGCTCCGCTCTGAAGCAACACATTAAAAGGCATCTTGGGGGCAGCAGCATTGGGCTGAAACCTCGTATCTTAATTCCAAAAACCCAACTCCAAAATGTCCTTTCTTCTGCAAATACTTCCACCTTCATTCTAATGCCATTTTTCTTACAGATTCCAGTTTTCATCTAAAAGAGAGAACGTCATAGGAATAACCACATTTTTAAGTTAATCCCCCCCCTGATTTGAGACTCGCCCTTTTCTCCCCCACCCCCCTTTGCCAGTATTCTGTCTAACTTTTTACTTGTGATGATAAAGTTTGGGGATTAATGGGCCACTGAAATGGGGTGTGTGCTTGCTATCACTATCAGCTCCAGGGTGAACTTGGCAATTGTTGCTGTCTTATTCGACATTTATACATCATGCAGAAGACCACTCCCTCTCCCCACCCCATTGACCTAGTCTGGGACAAAGCCCCCCCACCGCGAGGTTTTGTGATGGCTGCGGTGGCTCGACAGGAGCACAGATCGCCAGCATTCCTCCCAGGAGCTGAGTGACCACAGCTGGCCTGACCCTGAATGAATGCAAAGCAGCTGCTTCAGGCAACTGAATCCAGAAGGACCAACATTTTTCTTCTTCCCATTCTCATCTCTTTGTGTCCTTAAAAAAAAACAAAAAAGGAGCTCCAGGGCAGAGCTGGGTGGGGAGGGCCTGTTAACCGTTCTCTGTAGATGCGAGAATGGCTGTGGTGTGCATTGTTTACAGCATGCGCATTCTGTTCTCACTTGGGTGGACTCAAAATAAAGCTCCCTCCCCCAACTGGTTGTGTGAAGTAGCCCCAGGACCTGGCCTACTGAGAAAACCAGGACTGTTCCCAAAAGCCCCCTTCAGGCACTGAAATGCATAACAGCAACTCTTCCGAGGCCTCTGAATTAGCCCAGCTGGGCATAGATGGGATGATTCTGGGGTTGTGCCCACCGTGTTTGACCAGCAGAACACAAACTCCTGCCTGCCACACTGTAACATATGCTCTTCCTTATTCTTGGATACTGGTCCTGGGTAAAACACTGTCCCCCACTTGTTCCTGTGTGCCATTTGTGTGTGTGTTGGGGATGATTCCGTAACCAAATTCTAATACCAATACAGCAAGATTTTGTGTCAAAAATGTATACTGTGATCAGGGAGAAATCCACTTCCCCTCCACCAAGCATCTGAGTATGTCAAACACAGACAGAAATTCATCAGGTTTCAGAGTTCTTCCCCTCCGCCCAGGTCTCTAGAACTAAAGTATCAGAGACCAAAAACTAATTATCAGAAGCAACTGAATATCAGAGTCATGGGTCACAGAACCTGTGCAGATGACAGCCATCCTATGCAAAATGTCAGGAAGGTGTCTTAACATCTACTGGATTTGTGCAGAAGAGAGACGTAAAACTATTCAAATATTGCACATTGTTATTGTAAGGTAAAACAGCACCAGAAGCAAGCAATTTGCAACTGAGGAAGAGTAGCAGGGAAGCAGTGCTTAACCCTTTCCCCACCACAATCCCCTTCTAAATCTGCCTCAGTTGCTTCCTGTTCCCTATGGAGTTCCAGGTGTGTAACTGGGAGGGGGGGCATATAACATTTATTGACATGTAACTTATTCAGGCTTGGTTGGAGGGGATGGCAGATGCAGCTCAATACAGGTGCATCACACAAACATGAAATAGGTCTGACCAATGCACAAACATCTCTGTTTTCATTTGTGAAATGCTAGAATGTGTGCTCTAGGTTCAACCTTTGGATTGCAGATACAGACCACACACATTAGGCCTGGCCCAATTTTGAAACAATGGTCAGAATGGTTTTAAAATGTCCCTCTTTTGCTTTCTGTCCTGTGACACCAGATTTCTCAAGATAGAGCCATGACGGGTTCAAAAGCACACATGACCCTGCCTTGTGTTGAGTCAGACCATTGGCCTGTCAAGGTCAGTACTATTTACTCTGACTAGCTGCAGCTCTCCAGGGTCTTTCATGTGATGGACTACCCGAACCTTTAAACTGAAGGTACCGGGGATTCAACTTGGGACCACCTTCTCCCTCAAAAAAGTGTCACGTGTTAAATCCCCCAAGAAGACAGTAAAGATATTTTATGAATTAAGACTTAAATGCAATAGAACAGAATGGTTTCAGTAACTATTCCATTGAAGGAACAAGAGAGGTAAAGAGACCATAAAGATGCCCTTTGCCAAGAAGTTAGCATTATCTAGTTGCAACTGGTTTTACTGTCATAAAATCCCTAAGCATGGAATGTGTATGAATGTGTGAAAAAATATTTATTTTATATATCCGACAACATCTTTTAAAAAATCTTATCTAGCAGATTTCATTATGCAATTTTCTTTTCCATTACACATGCTAACTTCTAAGGCCAAGTCAAATAAAGATAAGCATGCTGTTTAATTATATGTTCTACCTTTAGACAAACAAGTACAACTCTTTCTCCAGTTTTTAACAGAAGGCCGGCTGAAAGTGTTTGGTGCAGTTAGTCTTCAAACAGAGCAATGAAACAGAACATTCCACATTCCTTAAGCATCTTTTAAGGAAAACAATATTGTAAGAATCCCCTGGGTATAGCATTGAACTAGTATGTTAGGAGTTCCAGGGCTTGAACCAGGAGCTTCATAGCCTGAGATCTGAGATGTAGCCTGGAATTGTGGGGCTGAGGTCTTACAGCACTCAAGGGAACAGGGACACAAAACAGTTGGTGGGCAGTATGCTGCCTCTGGATTGACCAAGGCTGGTATGAATGCTAGAACCATCCCATCCTTCCTTGAGCAGTATCTTCTGTCTGCTGAAAGTACGTCTCTCTTCAGACTGCTGTGGTCACTGGAAAGAGAGACTTGTACTTTCAAGGACTATTAGGTCACTATTCAACTGGTACAGATGTCATTTATGCATGGTGGCAAAACCATTTGTTATGTGTACCATTTATGGTTGTAAGTAGAACTGTATAAGAAGACAGCAGTCTGAAGTGTGATTTGTACAGCGTGACAGAGTATTCTGGAATCTTAGCTTTGGCTTCAGCAGCCAAAGTTGGAGATTTAGGGTGGGGGAGTATACATGCATTCCAGATTGGATGTGGGTATGGCTTTCAACAGACTAAGCCTAGGCCTGACTAAGAGTTAGAATGCACAGACTAATGAAATCAGCAGTGGAACGGATGAGGGATGAAGTCAGCAGTGGAATGGATATTGAAACTGTATGTAGACAATATGGAGGTACTATTGGTTTGCCAAATCTCAGAGGTGGTGTTCAACTGATATGGGACTGGATTGTTCTTTGCATGTAGAAGGTCACAGGCTAAGTCTTTGCCATCTCCAATTAGAGGATCTCTGGTAGCAGGTGTTGGAAAAGACCTTTTAGTGCCTGAGGAACCCGCCCTAGATTTAGTGTTGCCCTGCATGTTTATTCCTAACTGGGACCTAGAAACAGAAAGTTTGTATATCAGATCACAAATGTTTGCGATGACATGGAGATAAAATCTGTAAGCATTATAAAGCTCAGCAGTGATCAGTGCCACTTGCAGCACATAGCTGGAGAAGACAAATGAGTAAAAATACCAGATGGGGGGTGTTACATCTAGACTAAGGGGGCAGGATATGAGGGTAATTTACAGTGGATGGTAAACTGATTAGAACATGAGTCAGCAATGAGTCAGACCAGGGGAGAAATCCTTTAATTCACAAACATATAGTATCTATGACATTGGACTTGAAAGGCATTGTCTACTGTATTTTTAGAAGAATGCAAGGAAGTTTGAGTGAATCGCCTAGACAATAGGAAAGAGACTCCGGGTTCAATACTTCTGTTTACTTGTTTCATTATATCGGTGTTTTACTGAACAAATCAGCATCGACTTCTTCTAGAATCTTTGGCTGCCACCTGTGTGAAAGATGTCCATAGTACAGGACTCCTATATCATTAGCAGTTGCATGTAATGGAGGTATAGATTTTTCTTAGATTAGCTTGGCAAAGATGAATAACAAAGTGAGTACTTGCCCAAGTCCCTCCTCCTCCATACCTATACAGTATACAAACCCAGTGCTTCTTTGCATTTAGTCATCTCACTTGTGTCACAGTTGTAGATTGTGTGGTTCATCACAGGCCAGTTGTGCTTTCTTTGTAATATCAGAAGTCAGATTTTACCTTGGATGCTGTTGTGACCATCCTAGGTGCCCACATTGGGCAACTGTAGGTACAGAGGCAAAGGAACAGAATTTGGACATGTTTGGACTTGTGCCAAATGGCTGGATCTCATTTCATAATAAGAACGGTGAGGAGGTGTTGCTCAAACCGACAGAATCATAACCCAGATACAGAGTTGATAGGAGGAATTGGTATGTGTGATTAGTTCGTCCTGATTGCCCGGCTAACTGACGACATCCGCCCTATTGAGCAACTTGGTTGGGGGGAGCGCATATGCCAAAATCTGGAAAAAATATTAAAGGTGGAACCTGAATGTACAATAGAAAATGTATAGTCAGATTTGGAGTAGCATGTATCCAGTTGTAGTAGGGTTGCCAGCTCTGTGCTGGGAACAGTGTTCCCTCTAAGCTGAGTTAGTGTGAGCTGGCTCACAGTTTTTTAGCCTCCAGCTCACACATTTTTGCCTTAGCTCAGGAAGGATGGCTCCAGAGCACACTAATTGATGCAGTAGCCAAATTGCTTGCTCACAACTTTAATGCCAGTGGCTCACAAATTAGAATTTTTGCTCACAAGACTCCACAGCTTAGAGGGAACATTGGTTGGGAAGTACCCAGAGATTTTGGGAGTGGAGCGTGAGGAGGGCAGGGACTTCGATGAGGTATAATGCCATAGATTCCGCCTTCCAAAGCGTCCATTTTTCTCCAGGTGAACTGATCTCTGCCATAGGATTGCCAGCTCCATGTTGGGAAGTACCTGGAGATTTTGGGGGTGGAGCGTGAGGAGGGCAGGGCTTTGGGAGGAGAGGGACTTCAATGGGTTATAATGCCATAGTGTCCACCTTCTAAAGCAGCCATTTTCTCTAGGTGAACTGATCGGTCATAGAATTGCCATCTCCGGGTTGGGAAATACCTGGAGATTTGTCTGTGTGTGTGTGGAGCCTGAGGATGGCAGGGTTTGGCGGGTGGGGGAGGGATTTAAATGGAGTATAATGCCATAGAGTCCACCTTCCAAAGCGGCCATTTTCTCGTGGTGAACTGATATCAATTGTATCTGATAGCTCTGGCCATTACCTGGAAGTTGGCAACCCTAATCTGTCGCCTGGAGCTCAGTTGTAATCCCAGAAGATTTCCAGCCACCACCCGGAGGCTGGCAACTCTCTTAGGTTTGATGTGGTTAAGGCAACAGATCTATGCCTGGCCAACTGCCAGCCTGGTACTGAAGGATCACCTTAGTCTGCTGCTGGGAGAATGGCAACTTGTGCTACAGAAACACCATCCCTAAAGAGGGGTGATGCTTCACAAAAGTATGGCAGATGATCCTTCCTTGATCACAACAGAGGAATTGTAGATGCTCCTTTGAAATTCTTGGGGCTTAGAAGTGTAGCTGTTGACAGTGGGACGTGGTCCTCGTGATGGTGTGTGGCACGAGTTGTCTCTGCAGCCTTTACTTATTAGAACAGCGAGTAGTAGTTGGTAGTAATAAACAAGCCCCTTAAACTAGAATACATAGAATTAAGCCAGCAGGAGAGCCAGTTTGGTATAGTGGTTAAGAGTGATGGACTCTGATCTGGGAGAACTGGGTTTGATTCCCCACTCCTCCACATGCAGCTGCTGGTGTGATCTTGGGTCAGTCACAAGTTCTCTCAGAGCTGTTCTCTCAAAGGGCAGTTCTCAGGAAAGACCTCTCAGCCCCACCTACCTCACAGGCAGTGTTCCCTCTAAGCTGAGGGTGAGTTAGCTCAGTTTTTTAGCCTCCAGCTCACAGATTTTTGTCTTAGCTCAGGAAAGGATGGCTCCAGAGCCAATTGCTTGCTGACAACTTTAATGCCAGTAGCTCACAAAGTAGAATTTTTGCTCACAATACTCCACAGCTTAGAGGGAGCATTGCTTACAGGGTGTCTGTTGCGGGGAGGGGAAGGGAAAGCCACTGAGACTCCTTTGGGTAGTGAATGGTGAGGTATAAATCCAATCTCTTCTTCTGCAAATGGCTTTAATGTGATTATTCCATCTTCATTGATTTTTTTTCAAAGTGCTGCATAAAGTCTTCCAGGTACACTGAAGTGAAGAGGGCATGAATTTGTAAGAATTACTTTGCCTACCAGTAGCAAATTTAACATAACCTTGTCCGAGAGAACAAATAGAATAGTTATGCAGAGGGATGGCTTACCAGGAACGATCCTTGAGGCAAAAATTTCAGGACGCTAAAAAAAAGTCCATCGAATGAAAACAGAAGCACAACTCTGTTCTTGCAAGAAGTTGCAAGATAAAAATTTTTGAGTCCAGTGGCACCTTTAAAACCAACAAAGTTTTATTCTGGCTATAAGCTTTCCTGTGCACGCACGCTTCTTTAGAAACACTGAAACAGAAGTCACCAACCATTACATAGAGGGTCGGGAGGGTGTTGCCAGGAAGGGCTAATTAGACTCAAAATACATAAGTAACTGAGCAATACATATAGCTAAGAATAAAACTTTGTTAATCTTAGAGGTGCCACTGACTGGACTCAAACTTTGTTATGCAGATTCAGACCAACACGGCTCCCCACCTGAATCTATGTTGCAAAATAGTTCATGGTGTTAATACTACCTTTAGTATCATGCTTGGGATGTCTTTCTCCTGTAATGGTGATACTCCTACAAACTTGCCCTTCTTGAGGACCTAAGGAAAAGGAAAAGAGTGTCCCAGCAATCAATTCACTTTCAAGCTTTTGCATCTGATTGATCATGTTGCAGTCCTTGGCTGTTTGAATTCTGGCTATATTGATAGATTGATTGATTGATGTCTAAAATTATTTTACAAGACACTTCCTCCCCTCCCCAGAAATGTATCTAAGGAGCAAACCTAAGCAGGGTTACTTGAAAGTTGGTCCAGTTTTAATCAATGAGGCTTACTCCCAATAAAGAATTGCACTTCTAGAGACCCAACACCCAACTGCTGCAGCAGAATTTACTTTAGAATTATTTTTTTTTTTGGGGGGGGGATGAGTTGGTCAGTCTTGTTGTTGAACCTGAGGCACAGTCCTGAAACACTTCAACTCTTTTCTCCTTAAATCAGAAATGTGTGCCCAAATAGAAGCCAGCTCCACTTGTGTTGCAGTCTTTATTTACAAGTTATCTCATAAAAATTTCACATGTGGACTTTGAAAATATCAAAACATTAAGAGAAACTTGTGAGTTCTTAACTGAATCTCCAGAGGCTGGTCTGCCCTCAATATGTCTATTGGAGTTTCCTTTGGTCGGTTGCAGGGCCAGAGGCTGAATACAAAAGGGCATTTTCTTTTGATGCTCTTGCTGAATGCAGAATCTAAACTTAAAGGACATTTTACTATCAGACTGTTTCCAGGGAGTAATTAACAAGAGGTCTTTGTACACAGTCTTAAAGGTAAAAGAACCCCCAAATTATAAACTGCACTAGGAAACAACTGTGGAGTCTCACAGATCCGTGTACTGAATCTCCTTCAAACCAACAATCTGGTCATAAGAAAAAAGGTGATTTTTGTTTTGCAAGTTGCATTTCTCCTTGAGAATGGAATTCTCCATCTTCCAGAGGGAAAGCAATGTCACCGAATGAGAACTGTAACATTGCAATCTATACCTCTTCCAGCAAGGCCTTGGAGAGTACGAATTGGTGGCTTGTATTGGTGTGTGACTCACCTGCCATTCTCTGATGACAAATGTGTATCTTAACCCTCAGACAGTTATTGTGGGAGAAAGGAGTGTATCCTGGTAGATACACAAACTTCAGGTCCAGTTCTGCTGCCATAATATTGCAATTTCTAGTCCCTCGCTAAAGTTAGGTCTGCATGAGTTTATTGTTGTGGGTACCTGTGTCATCTCTGCTCAAGTGTGCCAGTTTTTACCGAAATGTCAAATTTATTTAAGCAGTAAGATAATCCAGTGTCCAGCTAGTTTCTGTTCTGCTCAGGAGCTCGCCCACTTCTCTGGAGTGGCCCTTGAAGAAGGGAAGTCCATTTGAGGCAAAATTAAACATTACTGCTGACAATGTACTATTCATACAGTGTCTGCCCTGGATCTTGATGTGAATCAGAAATAATTAATTGAATTCCACACAAAATCTCACATCATGCTTCCAGCGTGGCTCAATAGCCAACAGATTTTGGGTTGATAACAAGTTTGTGATTTCTCAACAGATATAAACATTAAGATGGTGGCTGGTTTAGTAGGAACAGTTGTTTGTAAATATGTTTGGCAATCTTTTCATTCCAGCTTTTCCTGTGCCTAACATTTTAGATCTCAGTAGCTTTGCCCCCTCCATTGTAAAAACATTTAATCTGGCAAGAGTATTTATTTCTACTTATTACCATTTTGTTCCCTTCTACCTTATGATCCCTCAGAGGTTTCTATTACCTCTTGCCCATTTAGTTTTAAATGGGGATAGTCCAGCAGATTTATCCCAGCTGTGTGTATTTCTGATTAAGGGCAGATGGCAGTTTGCCAGCTGTGGGTTGGGAAATACCTGGAGATTTTGGAGGTAAAACTTTTGGGAGGGTGGGGTTTGGGGAGGGGAGGGACCTCAGTCAGGTACAATGCCATAGAGTCCGCCCCCTTCCAAAGCAGCCTTTCCCTCCAGGGAAACTGATCTCTATTGTCTGGAGGTCAGTTGTAATAGTGGGAGATCTCCAAGTCCCATCTGGAGGTTGGCAACCCTAGTTTCAAAGCCATCAACAGTGTTGATGATCATCATTGGCTCGCTTATTGCCTCTGGCAGCAGTGGAGTGGGAAAAGGCAGCTGCTGAGCTGACACCAGTCATTGCTGCTGCTGAAGGACCTGGGCCAAGCAACTCCTGCAGGGCCGGTGGATCTGCTGGGGCTCAGTTCTGTTTGTTTGGGCCAGCAGCCCATCAGGAATTTTCCCAGTAATTTAAGCAGCCAGTCCTCCCCTGCATCTGGTGAAAGTTCTCTTTTCACAATAGCTTGCAAAAGCCACTGCACTCACTGGCTTGCAGCAACAGGTGACAAGTTACACAGCCACTCTCGCAATAGCATGCAAGAGGAAAACCAGTCCACAGAGTTTTGTATGTCAAGCTTCACATTTATCTACTCCAATTTACTTTGCCTTTCTCTCCAATGGGGACCCAAAATGGCTTACGTTATTCTCTTCTCCTGCATTTTATTCTCACACGTACCTACAGCTGGAAGTCGTTGAGCTTTGTCCGTAAATAATATCCTATCTCATTTTGAATCCCTACCTCCAAGGAGTTTATCTTCTGTTCCATTTTATTTTCACAACAAACCTGTGTAGAAGGTTTGACTGAAAGGGTGTGGGGTGGCCATAGATCCTCCACAGAGCTTCATGGCTGACTGCGGAACTGAACCCAGGTTGTGGGATTCTGACACTCTAATCTCCGCGGCCCCTGGCTATCCCATATAGCCCACCAGTGGGCAAATTTTTTACATTGTAACCATGAGTTAATAAAGCCGTGACTCCCTTCCCCTTTTGCAAAGTAATGCTGTAGATCAGGTGGAAGGCAAGGGAATACCTTTATCCTCTTATAGGGCTCCATACCTATATTTGTGGAGTAAGCATGAGTCCAAAACACTGGTGGGGAGAAAAACAGTGTGCGGGGGGGCGGGGTAGACAGCTCTGAGGGGAGTGGCTGGCAGGCAAAAAGTTTAGCATTCCCTCCTATCTCTTCTGTGGTGCAAATTGCCTACTTGTCAAAAGAGAAGAGTTTTTGGAACTATGTTACATACTTCTCTAGTATAACAGGGAGTTTACCTTCAATAAGAGAAGGAAATGGTTTTTGGACAGGGATTGTATAAAGGAGTAAAGGTACAAAATGAAACAATCAGAAGTTGTGGTGGAGCTCTGCTACAGATCTGTCATAACAGTGATAGAGTCCTTCATCAAAGTACTAGAGAGAGAAGGGAGAGGATTCTCTTTGATTTTTGAGTGTGGGCCCATGGGAGGGGGGGAGATATAGAGTTGCAGTGCTTGCGTTGTTCTTCTTTAGGGCTAAGTACGCTGAGAACACTGATCATTCAAGATGAATTGAGTGCACAGTCTTTACTTTCCTGTTGCTCACATGTTGAGCTCAGCAGTGCTTTTGTCATTATAATTTGCATTACTGACACTGATATTTATTGTTCAAGAGCCTCTCTTGATGCCGAAAGAGACTTTGATTATGTTACTAGGCCTAATTCCATGACACATTTGAGTCATCATCTGTCATTGGAGAAGGACATCATTGTCCTTCCCACTTCAAAGATAACAAGTTGGAAAATTTTGCATGTGATATTCCATTTCCCGAATAGAGAACTGAGTAGCAAAAATGCGTATCTTGTATTGTAATGGATTTCTATGCAATTTCCAAAGCTTACTCCAAGCAATAGAGTAACACAAGCAGGGGACCAGCAAAGACTTGAAAGGGGGATCTCATTTAACCCTCTTGCACTATTTCCTCTTTCTCTTACCTGGCAGCCCCTATAGCCTGTCCACTTCCTGCTTCCTTCTCTCCTTCCCTCCTACCAACTAACTTTCCTTGATCTGTTCCCATGTCTTCTGCTTTCCTTCCTTTCCTCCCCCTTGCAGGCTCTACCCAGTTGTGCAGCCTTTCCTCTCCCTTGCAGCCTCTGCCCATTTGTGCAATGGCAGCCACCAAGTTTTACAATGGAGAATTGGCATGGAATTGTGGAGGGGAGCCTGACTTTCCCCTCTGTCCATCTCCTCACACCATTTCCTCTAACCCTCATCCTGGCAACCACCATATTTTCACCTTTCCCTGCTTTTTTCTCCCTTCCCACTCACTAGCCAAGTTACCTTTATTGGCCTTCCATCTCCAGCTTTTCCTCCTTCCCTCTGCCTGGGAGCCTCAACAAAGAAGAGCTGTGGCTGAATTGTGTGGTCCTGGGCTGGGGCCAGTTGTATGGTGGAGAACCTGCGAGGACTTGGGGGGGGGGAACATCACTTTCTCCTGTGTTCCCACTATTTCCTCCTGACAGCTCCCATATCCTCAGTTTTCTTTGCTACTTTCTCTCCTTTCCAGCCAGCCAGCCAGCCACCTTTTATCTGCCCCCTCATCTTCTGCTATGTTTATTATTTGTTGATATCATTTTTACCCCAACTTTCTTCACAATGGGAACCCAAATCAGTTTACAGCATTTTCCTCTCCTCCATTTTATCCTTACAACAATCCTGTGAAGTAGGTTATTCTGAGAATGTGTAACTGGCCCACGGTTATCCAGTGAGCTTCCATGAAAGAGTGGGGATTCAAACCTAGGTTTCCCTGATCCTGAGACTCTAACTACTACACCACACTGGCTTTCATAGGGTGGCTGCTGTTGAACAGTAGCAAGCAGCCATGCCTGGGTGAGTCATGGGAACTCCATGGAAGCAAGTCTCCTGGTGATTGCTGCCAGGCCTGGTCCCAGTGAGTCTGTCCTCAAGGGAAGGGTTGCCAACCTCCAGGTAGCACCTAGAGATCTCCTGCTATTACAGTTGATCACCAGACAACTAAGATCAGTTCCCCTAGAGAAAATGGCTGCTTTGCAGGGTGGATGCTGTGGCATTATACTGTATCGAGGTCCCTCCCCTTCCCAAACCCCACCCTCCCCACACTCAAAATCTCCAGGTATTCCTCAATGCTGGCAACCCCACTCAAAGGCCAAAACAGCCCTGGAAAGGGCCCTCCCCCACCTTTTACTGACAGAAACCAAGGCTTGATCACTGACAATACTTTTGTGGTTTTCTAGCAACAATCACTGCAGGCATTTGTTTCTTAAAGTTGCAGGCACTCCTACCAGTTTGGATGGTTGACTCCCCAATGTTTTTGTTTTTTTTTTTCCTGTTAAGCTGGGGCTGTTTGCAGATTTGTAGAAAGATCTGTCTTGTCTATCCATGGTTCTAGTCTCCAGACTTAAGTATCAACAGATGGGGCCACACTGAGAATTAGATATATTGACAGGGAAGATTATTATTAGGACTGGGACTGTGAGATTTGCTTAGTGATCTTGTGCATATTCGTGGTGAATTTTTTTTTAGTGTCTGTATTTTTGCAGGTTATGTTGACATTAGTAGATAACGTCACAGTCCACATTTTGCTTGCTTAGCCTTAGACGTGAATGGAAATTTAACTAGCAGTAGCAAGTAAATGAACACTAATGTAGTTAATTGAAGACTCACTTGAAGACTCATAGAATCCACTGTTTCATGTTTATAATAGCATATGAGGTATGAGTTGCTTCCTCTGTTGAAAGCAAAATAATACCTCTGCTCCTCATCAAGAAGGTTATCAGTCCAGAGCTCCTATAAGCATCAAGGTTTATTTAGGCTATGTTCAGACGGGCAGCTTCATCCATTGCTCCTACTGTTCCCTTATGGATTTAAACTGCACGATCAGACAGCAACATCTGTCTGTCATGCCCCAGTTATCTAAGTCCCATTCACCCCACCCTTTGCTGTGTGTTTCTTTGATACCTGAGAAAGTGTGGTCCTGTTGGTCTGAGCTGGTTCCAAAACAGATTTCCTATTGTCTGATTGCTCTGTTGCGCATGCGTCTCTTGTTTTCTAGCCTCCATTTGCTTTTACTAGTTAGTGAGGTGGACATAACTGCATATACGCACCTCCCTCCCCACCCCGGAGCTGCTGAAAACTTTGTTTTCTTTTTAAAAACACTCAAAGAAAGACAGGTTTTTTTTCTGTCCTTTGGGGAAGGGGTGAATTGAAAATATTAGAGGGAGGATGGCAGTGGACTCCATATCCTAGCAGTCTCAGCAAGCACTTGTGCAGTTGCTCAAAGGGCAAACCTTGTAAAAAAAATGGCTGACAGCCCCATAAACTACATATCCCAGCAGGCTGATCTGTGCTTGTGGGCATGCTCCGAGGACAAACTATTTTTAAAAATGGCTGATGGGCTGACTCCCTGCCTGATGCCATCTGATCACGTAAAAGCACTTTGAAGAGTGCTAAAAGGGTGAGTCTGATCAGGAAAAAATAAGCTGGCTCAATTAGAGGCAGGGCAACAGTGGATTGAACTGACTGGCAACCTCAGAGGTATCGTACAGAAAGATGTAGTACTTTCTGTGTTAAGGAGACACAGAGAGTACTACATCTTTCTGTGTTATACCTCTGAGGATGTCAGTCACAGCTACTGATGAAACGTCAGGTCCTACAGTGCCAAGACCACAGCCACACAACCCGGAAAATCTACAGCAACTAATTTTTGTTTGTTTACAAGCCCCTCGTTATCTGAGGGCATATGCAGTAGCTACCTTAGCTTGTGCATCAATTCAGCTCTGTCTCAAGACCAATAAAAATAGATGCCAGGTGACCTGCAAGAGGAGGGGCATTCCGAAGCAAGAAAGCCCTGCTGCAAAAGCCCTGAATCAGGTCTCACCACCCACCTCAGCTTTGCAGGTAGGGGTAGAGAGAGCAGGGCTTGGGAAGAGGTCCTTGACTGGCAGGCTGGACAGTAAGGTAGAAGGCAGACTGTTAAGTAACTTGGCACAAAGCCTTAGGGCCTTAGAGACACTCGTTGGTTCTTGGTGCTATACTTCATTCTCTAGTGTGTTGCTCTAATTCCGTAGTTCTGAATTCTGATGTTTATTTGAAGCTCCTGTATTTGTGGAGCTTTCCCATTGCCTTCAACAAATGAGACAGCTTTGTACATGCATCCCCAGTGTTCTGACATTTGAGGAGATGGGAGTTGCCCTCCCCACCAGCAATATGGGGATAATAACACTGGCCTCCCCTACCAGGGTATTGTAAGGAATACAACAAAGTTGCTCTTTGTGAATAGCGATCCCTGCCACTAGTCAGCTGGCCAATGTTATTGGAGGGAAATGACACCAAAAGGGGGGGGGGGAATCAGAAACATCCTGACACACTGATATCATTCCCTATGTACCCAGAAGTAATGTAAGCACATTGCTGGATGGTGCTGGTATTTGGGCAAAACTATGGTTAAACCACAGAGTTTTGCCCAAATGCCATAGCATCACTGGCTTTCGCTGTGCACAGGAAGTGAGATCAGCATGTCACCAGGGAAAGCCTTGTGCCACCCAGTAAGCCCCCCTGCCCCTCATATGTAAAGCACTTTGAACACTGAAGACACTGTATATTATTACAATAGTTAATGTTACCGGTAGATGAACTATAAATATGCCAGTTTTTGTTTTCCTAGCTCAGTAGAGGAGGGCCAGACTATGTCTGTCTTTTCATTATCCTCTTGTGTAAGTAAGAAGCAGCTACACACACATATACATGGGTGATTGTTAGGTTACAATCTATGAATTGAGGAAACTTGTATTAGTGTCTCTTAGTTGTCTCCTCCTGTGTCATCAAACAAATTTATTGGGATTGTATGACATCCTAATGATAGACATTTCCCCTTTTTCATGTTAGGTAATGCAGACAGCTAACTTGTGCTCTGTGTGACAAACATTATGTTACATTTCTCATGTTGCAGCTATACACGTATATTGTACCAATTCTGTTTGCACAGGATACTTTATGGCACCTCTGGGAGGGAGGGGCCCCCTACTTAGAGGAGGGGCTGTGGCTCAGTGGTAGAACATATCATTTGCATGCCACAGGTCACAGGTTCAATCGCTGCCATCTCCAGTTAAAAGGCTCAGGCCTTAGGTGATGAGAAAGACCCCTGCCTGAGACCCTGGAGAGCCGTTACCAGTCAGAGAAGACAAAACTGACCCTGGTAGACCAAGAGGCTGGTTCTGTATAAGGCGGCTTCATGCGTTCATATGTACTGCTTCAGATATGGTTAATATTACATTCACTATTTGCCAGAATTTGCTCTGAACCCTTGTATTAAAGCCATATTTTGCACTTATCACACAAGGCATAGCATTGGACTACCATCTACCCAACAAAAGGCATTTTCTTTTGTCGCTAAATCAAAGGAAGGCATTGGATCCAACCCATAATCTGCAACATAAAGCTGTTATGTATTAATAACTTAATCTATTTAATTTGCTTCTCCTGCCAATTCTGCTAATTCCTCTGGAATCTGAAGCAGCTGCATCTCTTTTCTGCATGTGCTCTTGAGATCATTGCCAGGTCTCTGTGTGATGGCCTTTCTTTTCCTCTTTCCAGTCCTACAGGGATAATCGAATTAGCATCTGTTAGGCACCTGTTGCCACATGACCTTACGGCTCATGCCTTTATTGACCTTCACGTTTTATATACATTTCTGAAAGACTTACAAAAACCTTGAGAACTCTTTTTGAAGCACAAACATTTGAAACAGACAAATAAGGAATTGACCAAGACAATTTAATTTAGCATCATGGGCCATATTGCTGTTTGAATAGTTGAGAACACTATAGTGGTCTGAATGACAGTTCAGTGGGCTGACAATGGTGTGATTTCTTCCTAAAAAGATGCCTGGGAATTGTACTTCAAAAGGTCAGGTGGACAATCTCTAAATCCTCCCAGACCACTTATCTGTTTGGCAAATGATAAAGGTTCATGAGCATCTTTCTTAGAGCATAGTGGTTTAGAAAACATATAGATTCTTCATTCAGATCTCAGCTCATTGTGAGTGACTTTTTGGACAAGCCAGTCTCTCTCGACCTCAATCTGTAACAAGGGGAGAACAATACTGGTCTACTTTAGCATTTTTTGCTACAAACATTTGGAAAAGGAATTACAGAGTCTCTGTACCATGAGGCTTGCTCCCCCATATGAAATTTCTTGAGCTGCTTGCTCTGCAAGCAACTTTGGATAGTGTACCTGCTCTCAGCATACTGTGATTTAGTTTCAGGAAAATCAGCCAAGTGGCAAGGAAGCGTCTTCATGACCATAAGCCTGGAGTGGGGCTATGGCTCAGTGGTAGAGCATCTGTTCAGTATGCAGAAGGTATCAGGCTTAGTTCCTGGCATCTCCAGTTGAAAGGATCAGGTAGCAGGTGATGTGAAACCTCTAATTTGAGAACCTGGAGAGCTGCTGCCAGTCTGAGTAGACAGTACTGGCCTTGATGGACTGATGTTCATGTGTTCATCATGTGGTACACCCTCTCCCACATTCAAAAAAACTTCTATGTGATATCTGAGCAATTAAGGGATTTTGCTTTTCTTCTATGTTGCCTGTAAGAGATGGCTTTTGCCTTGCACTAATTTCTTCCTGCCCCCCCCCCAACTGCTCTGCCCTTACAGAACCAGAGTCTGACAAGTAGACATTTTCGAGGAGCATCTTTTAATTCCAGGCCAATATGAAGGGGTCAGAGTGGTTTGAAGCAATTAAAGCTTATGATTGCTTTTTCCCCTGTGCCTTTTCTCCTTGAGGTTTATCAGCAATACAGATTTCTTATGAACTTGCACTGGAAATATACTTTAGCCTTTCCAAAGCATCTAGAAAAGCTGGACAAATAATATGTGGGCCCAATAAGCAACTGAAATTTCCTGTGGCCATTTCAGGTTGGGAAAACGGGATGGGGGGAGAGGTTTAAACCCCTTCTCCCCAGATATGGTGGGCCTGATTAGAATTGGTCTTCCATGCTCCTGGTTTTTAAAGAAAGAGAAAAACACTGGGAATGCTGTTCCAAGGATCATCCAGCATCTTCAGTAGTTGAACCATCTTTCAGAGAACATGGCTAGTATTAGTCTTCCTTAAATTGTTGTGTTAGATTAATTTTGTTATTACCAAAATACCAAATTTCCTTTGCTCATTTAGTTTGTGAATGGCTGCAGAACACCACTGTTGAGGTTATCTGGTATAAAGATTGCATTCTCACATCTCTATTCTTGTGGTACAACTGTTTGTTTAGAATGGTTGTTGTGTGTGGGAGGGGAATGTGAGCAGCTGTTGTGACTATCAAAACACTCATATCTCTCGAGGGCTTGTTAATGCGTAGATAGGAGAGTCTGCAGGTGATAGTGGCAAGAGCTAAACTGTGGCATTAAGTCAAAAGGCAGTATAAGGATGGCCTATTTAAGAAGCATCTAAGGTGCTTTTATGAGGCCTGATCTAAGCAGGCAGCAGGATGAGGTGATAGAATTCGGAGGGGGATAGATGGGTTATACCATTTCAGGCTGAAGGTGGAGAATAATTCACATAATCTTAATGTTTTCCCATGTGATAATTCACTGCAAATAAAAATTGAGGACATTGAAGTGCAAGGTTCCAGGATAATCCTTCATATACTGTAATAGTTTCTTACCTGCAGACAATTATTAATGTAGGGGTGTCACGGCTCAGGTAGGGTGTCACCTGACGCTGCCACCACTCTGGTTCCAGGCTCCTCTGAGAACGCCCGGAGCATCCTTTAGACCTCCCTTGTAGCCGAAATGAGTGTGAAGACCAGGTAGAGTGAACAATGAAAATAGTTTATTTTATAGGAGGCCAAACAAACAAGGTGCAGAATAATAACAGTAAGTGAGTGAAAAGAAAAGAAACCAAATGCCCTAACATATTGTCCCTAGCTCATTATCTCAAGTGGCCTTAGACTACTCACCCTTCCCTCAGGATGAGGGTTTCTTTCCCACAGCAGCCTCCCTTCTGGCCCTGTTCCCTGGGAAGAAGAACAGCTTTTCCTCTTGCACCAGTTCTTTTATTCCCCAGCCCTCTTCTTCCCTATTGGCCAAAATCAGCACCAAAACCTCTCAGGGCTTCTGGGAGTTGTAGGTCTAGCCTCTTCCCAGTGCTACACAGGCTCCCTGGGCCTGCTAGGCCTCGCTTGCACAGCCCAGATCATGACAAGGGGAAATCAGAAAATGTAATCTCACTACTGTAGTGGAACAATCCATTCTGTCACCTCAGCACTCTTTCTTCTCATTGCCACCTCATTCTTCTGTAAGTCTAGATCAGGCTTGAATCAGAACAAGGGTCTGTCTAACCCAGTTCTTTCCAACCTGACTAGCAGTTAGCTCTTCTGTGCCATAGAGGTGGCTCCCACACCATCACCTGAGAACTTCTAATTGGATGGGTCAGCGATTGAATTTAGAATACCATGCCACCTCTTAAGAAAGAGTTGCTTGTACTTAACTTCATAGCAGCTGAGTGTATCTGTTTCCTTCCACTGTTGCTTGGGGGTGGGATGAAGGTGATGACTTCTTAACCAGAGGTCAGGTCTTGAAAACATGCTTGACTTTGGGGAGATAGATCATGGGGTGAGTCGACAGCCAAAAATCCAAGATTGGCTGCAGTTTGCTTTATTTCTGTGTGAAAATGACAGTATGGAGGATGGTGACTTCTGTAGTTGGTGCGGAAGGTTTACATATGTATATACAGATACATTTAAAATATTTATAAGATGCTTTTCCATATGCTTAATAGTTTGCGACTTAATTACAACCATAATAACACTGAGATTTAAAAAGTAACAATGATTGTACTTGGTAGCCAATGTTTTGCATTACCTAACTACACAAGCTTAAAAAACTTTTGATGGAAAATTTTCAAGACGTGCAACTTCAGCCAAGTGCTCATGATTCTGATTTAATTGGAAGGTATTGCAGTAACACGCTAGTCTTGTGGAGATTTTTCCAATAACAAGTGATTTGCCAAGTCATGCCAGGAGTTCTCTTTGTAAAATCTGTGGCACATGCATTCATAATTCTAGCCTTAGATGCCCACTCTCTCTCCTTAAACCATGAGTTTCTGAGAGAGTGTTTTGATAGCTAGCTGAAGTTCCTTTATCCATATATGTTCTGCACCTTCCATTTTATTATAGAGAAATCTTAAGCCCATTTACTAAGAAATAAATCTCATTGAACTCAGTTGGATTTACTTCTCAGTAAGCATGTATAGGATTACACTGTAAAATGCTCATCTTATATTTTGCTCAGCTTTATCATCCCACATTTTGAGAATTCTTGGGGGGGGGGTCACAGTATACAAGACTTGATATCATGCTGTGCCCAGAAACTTTATGATTATATCATGTCATGCTATAGGAAGTTTGAACAGCTATTCATCCTTGCTCTTTCAGACAGTATGCATTTTTAACTCATTTTAAGACCTTGACATAGTTCAGGTTTTAATTTTGCCCCTAGAGTAGCACCTTGGAGGAAAGCTGCTTTGAGTATGTGGCAAATAATATTTAATGTGTATATTTCTTAGTTGATTTTGACTGTATGTTATAGGTAACCTGTAATGGTTTTTTAGTATTTGATAGCAAGTGCAGTGGTGTTTAGTTTTTGATAGCTGATAGCTCAGGAGCCTTGATGCTGGCCAAAACAACCACGTCTGGCAATGCAATCATAAGAAAACATTTGTGAAGAAATGCGTTTTTTCTTTGGAGGCTTGAAATGAGCAAAACCTTCACTCTGAGTTTTAAAAGTTTTTCCCCCCCACGTCTGGGCAGAGAACAGGCAAGAGAGGGGGAAGTCCATTCAGTTGCTTTCCAAATTTACCTCAGCCTACCTTCATACAAATGCTAATAGGTCTGACAATGGGATGGTCAAGCTCCCCCCCTTCAAGCAGGGAATGGAGATTTAGAGGAATTAAATACTAGAGAGACTTCAGGACAAGCTCCTCTGACTGGCCTGACCTGGTCAGTGGGTAGGGAACAGAGAGGTGATGAAACTCAGGGGAGCAAGGAAGAAGCTTTCTTTGGTACAGAGTCCGTTAGAACAGGCAGAACACTTAACTGAGGTCTGGAGGAGGTAGCCATTAACCATGTGCTGGCCTGAGGAGCTGAAGGAAACTTCAAAGTAATAGAAATCTGTAGAGATCTGTAACTTCCTAAGCAAAAGGAGCCCGTCCTATATTTTAACATTTGATAGGGCCAATGCTCCCTCTAAGCTGTGGAGTCTTGTGAGCAAAAATTCTACTTTGTGAGCTACTGGCATTAAAGTTGTGAGCAAGCGATTGGGCTACTGCATACATTAGTTTGCTCTGGAGCCATCTTTCTTAAGACAAAAATGTGTTAGCCAGAGGCTAAAAAACTATCAGCTAGCTCACACTAATTCAGCTTAGAGGGAACAATGGATAGGGCACGTATAGAGAGAGGGACAGAGGAATTGTTTTTACCCATTTCTTTTGAATCCTTTGCTCAATCTGGTGCTGTGCTAAAAGAATGCTTATGAACATTTTCTTTTTAATAAATATTTTATAACTTGTGATGCTGGAAGTGGTTCTCTGTACCACATAGACCTCCACCATCTTGGTCATGCTATTTGAAAAGGAGTACCAGGGGGAAGGCAGTCAGTGGGCAAGTGGCTGTTCTTCCAGGGGTGCACATGGCAGTAAATGGTCCCCATGGTGACCAGGTGCTGAGCAGTGGGACACACCGAGGGAAGGCCACAAAACTCAGAAGAGAAGCTGAGAGTCCTGACCCTCCCAGTGGGCAATTCCTACAAAGGTCAGGTCATGGTAGCAGGTTACTGGAGAGAAAAGACTCTCTGGGTGTTGGGAAAACCTTGGAGGGCAGGGGGGAACAGGGCCTGCAAGATAAAGCAGGCCCATTCCACCACAACATTCCTGGAAGTAAGCATTCTTGACTAGACCTGAGTGGGATTCTGAGTAGTCAGGCTTGGGAATGCTCTCTAAAACACTCAAATGCAGTGATTTTAAAAAAAACCATTCAAAAACTGAGTGGTACAATTAGGTATTTTTGCAAATTTGAACGCTTTGTGAATATTTTTGCTCTGTTGCCCACTATGCCTCGACTTGGATAGCCCAGGCTAGCTTACCTTGATATTTTTTTTTGCTTGAATGCAAAGACAAGCTACTGATTGGATCATCATCTAGATAATTTTGTGACATTGACCTCATGTACTGTGCCAAGCAGCTTTGTGCCTGTACAGCAGCCACTTCTGATACATGGTAAAGTCATGCCTTGGTAATAAGTAACCAATATTGTACATCTTGCAGCCCCTGTTGTACTTGCCCAGTCCATGAATTAAACTTCCTTGAGTGCTAGAGAAGAGGTGCATATTCCCCAGGGCCACGGTGGGTTCATTAAAGCAACCTACTTGCCAAGCATAGAATCACACTTTGTACCCTTTTTGCTCCTGTCAAGTTGGGTGCATCCTTTAAATGACGAACATAGTATTCATTAGTTGCTTATTTGCACTTGCACAGGCAATGATATATACTTGTGAATTCTTCATAAGATTAGATAGTTTCATGGTTGGGCACCTAAGACACACAGCAACATCAATGCAGTAAGTCATAACTGAAAATTCTTTTTAACCATGTGCCATTCAACGTTTGGAGGTGGTAGCAGCAGCGGACAGGATGGTGGGGCAGCAGCTGTGAGAAGGTGATGTAGATGTGAATGGATACATCCAGACAGCTCAGCAAACAAGCTGGACATGAGCTGAACCCACTGGGTGATTGAGCATCCCCAGTTGAGCTTTTGAAAGTCTGACTAATCTTTTGATTGGGAGAAAGGGGTATGTACATGGGCAATCAGGTAAAAATGAATCTAGAAAGAAGAAAAATATGTGTCTGCGTTGTATGTCTTATTGTTTTGGAAGCAAAAGGCAACACTTTTCAAGGCAATTTTGCTACTTTGGTTACTTGAACCTTAAAGCCAGCTTGGTTTATGAATGAGTATAGTTTGGCAAATTAAGCATATTAAGCTTTGTCCTTTCCTTTTGTAGATGAATATTTGTGCAACAGTGTTTGAACATTAAATCCACAGAGGGATTTGGTAGTGGTGGTGGTGATGGTAAGGTGTTTGGGAACCATTTGCTAATTTGATGCAGTGCTATGGAATATTCATAAGTATTGCATCTGGGAAATATGTAAACAGTATGATATGACAAACAGGCTTTGAGAAAAGTGAAATGTCATTTTGCTTAGGAATACATCTTACCAGAGGTCTTTTTTTTTTTTTGAAAAAGAAGTGCCAAAACTCTCAAGAGGGAAATGAAGTTTTCAATCTCTGTACTCAAAACTCACTAACTTTTAAACATTTTTAAAAGAATTCTGTCGAAGAGGTTCCGTAACTCTGTTCTGGCACATCCCCCCAGAAAAAAAGCCCCGCATCTTACTAGAGTAAGCTGTATGTGCAAGTTCCTGAAAACTAGACAGAAAAAGGTTCCAGCAGCAAGGAGAAAGTGTACAAACTGCCAGCGGCAGAAAAAGAGGAAAGTGTGAAATGAGAGATGGGCCTGAGAATATGAAAGGCAGAGAAGACAGGGACTGAGGGAAGGAGAGGCTAGTGAGAAAGGTGGCTTTATGAAAAGCAGCACAGGAACTAAGGAGAAGAGAGATTATATGTAGCTGAGAGGAACAAAATGCTGGCAAGGCAAGAAGAAACACTACAGAAAATAAGCTGAGTAAAAAGTGGACTAAAAAGAAACTGGAGGTCTGAAGCTGAAGAAAGGGCTGAACAAAGAGAAAGTGGGTTGGGGTAGTCTTCTCATAGGGGATGCCGCTTGTTTTAGGTTTTGTTTCTGATTTTACACCTGCAGTGCTCACCCTTGTCTGCAAGCAGAAAAGGAAAAAATATCCCTTTTAACTGATGAGTCATACCTTGTAATTTACCTGCAGTAACACCGTCAGTAAGATTTTATTATCTGTAAGCTGCTCTTTGCTTTTTAAATCAAAATGCTGAATGAAAAAAATGGTCTGCCAAATGAAACATTCTTGTTTCTTAACATCATAGAAAATAGGAGAAACTGTAGCTCTACAGAGACGAGACTCAGGACCCAAACCTAAGAACATAAGAGAAGCCAATGTTGGATCAGGCCAATGGCCCATCTAGTCCAACACTCTGTCATACAGTGGCCAAAAATACCAGGTGCCATCAGGAGATCCAGCAGTGGGGCCAGGACACTAGAAGCCCTCCCACTGTCGTCCCCCCCAAGCACCAAGAATATAGAGCATCCCTTGCCCCAGCCTGAGAGTTCCTATCTATACCTTATGGCTAATAGCCACTGATGGACTTCTGCTCCATATGCTTATCTAATTCTCTCTTGAAGCTGTCTATGCTTGTAGCCACCACCACCTCCTGTGGTAGTGAATTCCATATGTTAATCACTCTTTGGGTGAAGAAGTACTTCCTTTTATCTGCTCAGCAATTTCATGGGGTGCCCACAAGTTCTTATATTGTGAGAAAGGGAGAAAAGTACTTCTTTCTCTACCTGCTCTATCCCATGCATAATTGTATAAACTTCAATCATGTCACCACTCAGCTTAGAAAAGGTAGAACAGGGTGGAACAGGGCCTCTTTACCTAGAACAGGTAGAACTCCAAAAGAGAGGGCATCAATATATACAAATTGGACCTAGAAACAGTAACAGGACATGTCTCTTTTTGTTAGATCCAAGAAGCCCAAAAGTCATAAAAAGGAGAGTCAATGTTGAGGAATATGGAATTTGATCTCCAGCATGCCTTTTATATTTTCATTTCTGCCTCATTCTGTTCATTGGATCTGCCTCAGTTTTGTCTGTTGCAACCTTTCTAGGGAAACCCCATTGGATTTTACTGTGTTTTAAAATACAAAGTACTTATTTCTTTCCAATTATTTTCTGTATCAGTAAATGAAACTTGCATTTCGTAAGTATAGATATGACATTA
Source organism: Gekko gecko (assembly GCA_029375565.1). Taxonomy (NCBI): domain Eukaryota; kingdom Metazoa; phylum Chordata; class Lepidosauria; order Squamata; family Gekkonidae; genus Gekko; species Gekko gecko. Next base: position 40,264,727 of record JAPDNY010000007.1, on the reverse strand, counting down.
CTGTCTCTTCTTGGTAATTTGCCTTGCCTGTTTCCTGAGTGTTGAAGGTCAATGCAGTGTCTACACCCCAATGTTCCATCTCAGAGACTTTTTTTCCTGCTCTACGTTGTGTTGCTGCCTTTTGTTGTGAGGTCAGCATCACATTCTGAGTGTGAGTACTAGATTTATAAATTACTTCTTTCCAGAGTTGGGTGATGTACACCAGATGTCAGCATTCTAGCAAGATAATAGGGATAATTTATCATTTGAACTCTACCTACTCCCTGTTTTGAGGGACAAATGCACAAGTGTCCCAGTGTTCAGATTTCAGATCTCTGACTCATGGAGTGCCCTAACATCTTCAGTATCCATGTGAGTCAGTTAAGGAGTGAGGCCCAAGAATCTCTCTCTCTCTCTCTCTCTCTCTCTCTCTCTCTCTCTCTCTCTCTCTCTCTCTCATGACTCAGCCAGATGTAGTGTCTGGAGGACTGTGAATAGAGTGTCCCGTCCCCCCATGTAGAATTAGCTGTCAGGGAAGGAACATGGGACAATTTGGATCACAACCTTAATGTAGAGCAAGTGGGGTTAGACCCTTTCCCAGCTGCACCATTTTCCTAACTTCTGTTGATTCCTCAGAGCTGCACTTTGCCATGTGGGAGGCAGGAGCATGAAATGCATGAAATGGTGCAAGGGAAGAGGGTTAAGCTGTCCCATACCACAGCCTGGATCCAAATTGGGGGCCCATGCCTACTCTTTTCAGTTTTAATAAGCGCTGGAGATCTATTTGCATAACTCCCAAGGTTATGCCCAGCTTATTTAGTTTTTGTTTCTTTGTTTAACTACTTGACCAGATTTAGTTCAGCTTTAAGTTAGCAGTAATGATAAGGATCTGCAGCTTATCCGATAACAAGCAGTGCCATCCTATATATGGTTGGGAGTAAACCCACTGAACACAGTGTAACAACTACTGAGTAAATTTTCTAGATGAAAGTGAATTTATTAGGATTATTTATCAGTGATTTTATTAGCAGCTGATAAAATACTTTCTGCTAAAGCGGTGTTTACTTGCATATAGGTCAGTAGAGGTGTTCTTCCCTCTGCCCCCTCAAAAAAAGTATGAATGGCTACTATTAATGTTTATATTGAAATTGTCAAATGTGTCTGCAAACAAACCTTGATTCTTAGGATTGCAGAAAAAGCTATAGTTGCTTCAATAGTTGTCAATAACTTATTTAATAGTTTTGGACACATATGGTTCTGAGCTTATTAGTGTTGCATGAGGAAACTGGCATACCAGTTGGTTAAGTTGGTTGTGTACACTCTCTGTGTCGTCTCCTTCATTATATTACCATCAGATATCAAGAAGTTCAATCTTGACTAACTTGACTGCCTCCAGATCAGGTTTCTTGGCTCTGAGGCATTGTGATGGCATCACTAGGAAAAGGTTGTAGGATAGTTGCTCCTCTACCCATGCAAGAGTACCTGTGAGGAAGTAGTCTTTCCCGACTCAGACTGGCAACATGTAAGACTGAGGTGGGGGTGGAGCAAGGGGGGGACACACAGTCAACAACAATGTGATATCATATCCAGGAGAATCATGCCTCTCTAGGAATCCCCGGAAGCTCTGTGGTGAAACCATAGAGTCATTGGCCATTCCTCGAGATGACTGATGTCAATTCTGGATCTCCCTTGGAAGTTCCTAGAGAGTAGCGACATCAGTTCCAGGTTTTCCTAGAAGCAACATCATGCTGCTGGTGCTGGTGCTATTTTCCCCTTTGTCCTGCTGGGGGTGAGAGATTTCCTGCCCTCAACAGGCACATGGCAACCCTAAAAAGAAAATGGGAATGGCCCTTGCTGCAGCTGGATATAAATTCTAGCTTTTCCCAGATTCCTGGATGAAATGCGGGCATGCTGCATCCAGGGCTTAGTGATCTGCTGCAGCCTCCTGCCATCTGTTCTCTCTCTGGTGAGTAGTAGCACAAAGTTGGAAAGCCTCCTCCTTGGCCTGAAGAAGGTCACAGAGCTCTGGCCTGTAGATCTTGGTGCTCTTGTGACTGTTGCATGGGTCCTGGTCTGGATCAGTTTTATAGGCTGAAGTGTGTGTGTGTGTGTGTGTGTGTGTGTGTGTGTGTGTGTGTGTGTGTGTGTGAGAGAGAGAGAGAGAGAGAGGGAGAGAGAGAGGGAGAGAGAGAGACTCTTTTTGCCCTGGCCTTAGTTTGTGTCCATATGGGTAGATTGGGTGCAAATTTTCTTTGGAGACGAGCAATGTGAGTAGGAAATTGGAAACACACAGCTGTTAAGAGCTGTAATTAACCAAATGGCAGCTCATCTGATGTTTTGCGCATATTCATATGATATTTTTATAACAGGATACAGTGGGATATCCATATCTAAAGATCATATGAGAGCTCCTGAGAATCTTAGGACAGTATTTTGGCTTTGGTTCAACATCAGGCTCGGAGCCTGTAATAATTAAAATAGAGGCACGGGATATAGCAGGGAGTCCATGGAAGCTGCAGGGAGCCACTCTGATTGATTCCCCTTTCCCCCACCTCCAGAAAGTTATTTTGTGCCATGACAGAACAAAGTGTTTGCAGCCAGTTGTTTTCTAGATTTAGATGAAGAGTGGGAAGTTCACTGTTGGCTTGAATGTTATCTAAAAGGCAGGGGAGAGGTATATTAAAGTAATGTAAGGCAGGTGAAGGATGGAGATTGATAGGTGGATTTTGCCTAGGACAAAGGTTGCCATATCAATATTAGATTGAAGCTCATGATTTTGGGAACCCGTTCATTTCATTCACTTCATTACCTTGAATATATCACAAGTGCGTGGCATATCACAAAGACGATGAGAGCCTTATCTGGCATTAATTAAAAATGTGCCACTGAATATTAATTGCTCAGGAGCTTGCTCATATTCAGAGATTCACTCAGGATCTGATTTATTTCTATATTGCTATTATGCAGAACGCGTGGAAGATGGAACATAAATCACTTTTAGTCAGTATGATTGTTATGGATTAGGCGAACAGAGTAATTCAGTTTCAGGTAGACAGAAGGGTGTACGTTGAGATTCTGTATTCTTCCTATTGATCTTAAACTTCCACAGTTCTCTGTTCCACATGTCTGCATTCATAGGTCCTGTGGTAAGCTTCCTTCTTGGGGACAACTTACAGAAGAACCCTACAGGTGTTGCCCTCAGTACCAGTTCATTCATTCATTCTGGGCACCATAATCTCTTCCATTATCCTTCTTCAGGAGTGAGCTGGGAAGGGAACTTGTAGATAAGACTAGCTTGGTCTCCTCAGTGATATCTATGGGCTGAGGGGTGTAAAACCTTTGGGGTTTACATGATAGTGTGTTTCCATTTAAGATGTTAAGATGTTAGTGTGTTTACACTTAAGGAAAAATTGATTAGCAGTCCTGTGTTTTTAATAGCTACCTGATGGATTTTTTAAAGTGTTTCTTTTATGCATGTCTACAGTTTCAGAATCGAATTCATATGCAATGTAGGCAAATCAGGATTGCCTACAAAATGAGAGAATACTTGTAAAAAGCAGTCTGCATGTTTTGGAAACTGTTGTTGGATCATTTTTTGGGGGGGAATGGTCCTTTAATTGACTTGAAAAAATGGGGAAAACAGAATTTACTATTTAAATGCCAAAAAAAAATAAATATTTTGAGATGGCAGGCAATTATATTTTGAAGTTAATATTTCATATAAGTGGGGAAGGGGGGCTGATCTTAACTAACCCTGGAAGTGCTTGTTTGTATTGAACAGTGCTCTAAAAATATAACCATTTTCATTTTTTGAAGTCTACAAACATGCCCATAGCTCTGGTGACCTTATCAGGTGTAGTAACAAGGGAACAAGCATGTGCTTGCTAGTCCTAATTTCTTGCCTACCAGCTGTTCACACATCAGTGACTCAGTCCATGTACAGCAAGTACATATGGAAAATCCAAACTATGTGATTAGTATCCGGGATAAAATCTCGAAATTTGACCACGTGATCTGAGCATACTCACCTTGAACATTACAAACTTTTATGAACATATGAAGCATCTGTGCTAATCAAACCATTGGTCCATCTAGTCCAGTATTGTCAGCTCTGATTGCAATTCTCCAGGGTGTCTCAAGCATGGAAAGTAATTTCTTCCCCAGGTCATTTAGCTGGAGATGCTCACTGCTGCATACAGAGCATGAGCATGGGGCCACAGTCCTCCTCCTCCTCCTCCTTCTCTTCTTCATCTGTACATAAGCCCTGTGCTAATAATGGAACAGGCACTTGCAGATGGGTACAATAATCAACTACGTTTTTACTCCTCCACCCACAGGCTATAAATTCATCAGACCCAGGCCTTCATTCTTAACTTTTGGGGGGTGGGATGGACAGGCTTTTCATGCTTGCAGGTACTGTACAGACAGAAACACAGTTTGCTCTGTCATACCAGTTATGCTCTTGGCATGTTATTATTGCTCTTTTGTCCCACAGTACCAAAACAGTCTTATAATCAGTGTTAGGGTCAATGCATATGTCATATGGTCCTCTGTGCTACTTTGAGGACTTTTTACCAGACATGCACCTGGAGTCCTCTAATGGGAGCTTAATTCCAAGGGACACATGGGCTCAGTCTGGATCAGGAACATGCTGTAGGAACATGGGGAGAAGTGGCTTAAACTCTCCTCACCCATGCTGTTTTTCTGACCTGAAATGGCTCTAGGAAGCAGCTGTTTGCCCAGCTGGGGGAAATTAATGTGTGCTGATTGCTACGTGTAAGTTTCCCCAACAGGGAAATGGCAGTGGGGCAAATAACAGCTCATCAGGGCCATTTCAGATCAGAATAACAGCATGGGGGAGGGAGAAGGATAAGAAAGGAATAAAATGGGCTCAGCCAATATTCTCTACTACCTCCTTATTATGTATGGTTATGGAGACTGCACCTTCCCCACCCTTTTGGCAAACCATCTCCCCCTCAACATCCCTGGATATCCACACAAGGATTTATAATTTGACAAGGATATATATATATAATAATTCAATTCAGTATGTACATGCTCAAATTGCACAGTTGTTTCTATTCCCCCTCCCCTCAATTTATCATGCAGTATTAGTCTGTATGGACACCCAGGAGTGTCAAAGGTGGGAAAGTGTTCCCCAGTAATGGGAAGGTGTGTATAGGGAGAAGCCAAGGGAGTATCATCGAAATTGGGCCATTCTCAATATTACATTGTAACATGCCCGAACATCATGTACATTACAAAATGGGTAATATTATTGGCCTGATTTGTTAAAAGATCATTAGAATTAGAAATAATGTATTGTACCATCATCAAAGTAAGTGGATTACACTTTCTAAAACGCTGAGTAAGAAAAGAATTTTTTATAAAAAACAGGATCTTGGCATTTACAGGCATAGCATAATAATGTTAAAAGGATCAATAGCTAGTACGGTTTGTATTTGCTGGTGCCAGCAGTAAAGTTATTTGGTCATGTCCCTTGTAGCTCATATTTGTGCTGCAGAAAAGGGCCTTTCAGCAGACTGCAGTGAAAACACAAGTGAAATGTCATGTGAAATGTTTATCTCTCCACAATCTACTGCCCAAGTCCTTTTACTGTGTACCATAATGTGGGCAATGGTATAACTGACAAAAGGATGAACAGTCATGCTGAACTATACAGAAGAATGCAGACTAATCAGGAACAGAGAACCAAAAAATGTGGAAATTGAATCAGAACCATCCATCCCCATATAAACAGAGGATTCTGATAGTTAGAAGTCAGGTTTCCTGTAACTCTTACCCTCCATTCTAGTGAACTTCAGGCAAGGGCCAGAACTATTTGCTTCCTAGTATGAGAGTGGAATCCAGAAAATAAAAATTAAAACTGAGAAAATAACATAATTAATATTAAAATTAAAGGAAAGACCAGACCACTGTGGAAGCTCTTCCAGAAAATTGTGTTGTCTAATTTTAGGGATCACTTGGCCAGGAAAGAGGACTTTGGTTGGTCACGAAGGAAATCCGGCAGAACTCTTGTGATAACTTATCAAGTTTAGCCCCAATGACATGTAGCATTATTCCAGCACTGCAAGGAGATCCAAAATGTTGTGGCAGCAGATGCAAGGTAGGATTATGGAGCAAATCTCTTGCACATCCCAGAAACGAGTAGTGGAAAGGAGGAAAGATGCAGGGAACTAGCCCTGACCTGGAAAGCCCAGGCAAGTCCAATCTCGTCAGATCTTGGAAGCTAGGCAGAGTTGACTCTGGCAAGTACTTGGATGGGAGACCTCCTTGGAATACCAGCAGTCTGGAGGCGGGGGCAGGCTTTATTCTGCCACTTCTCTGAATATCTTCTAGGTCCCTAGCAGCAGTCAGTCACTAGAGGTCACTATGACTTCCAGGTGCACACACATGCACACACATGCATATACACACATGATTTTTTTTAAAAAAACAAGAAAAGTAAGATTCAGGGAAGGAGCACTGATTATGACCATGCATTTTTTGCCCACCCCCATTAGCTATTTGAAAGTCTTGGACCATATCACCAATAGAGAATATAATCCCCTAGTGAGACACAAATTGTTTTGGCAATAGGGATGCATTGTTGATATTGATTGGATACATGGGGTCAGATTGCTAGATGATTCTTAAGGCTATGGAAATAAGAGCTAAACCTATGCTGCTGTCCAGTTTGAGAACATGGTTACATGACAGAGATGGAATATCACTAGTTATTTTGGGCCCCGGTCATACGGGCCAGAATACGCAGGGGGGAGGCGTGGCAGTTTGCCCCGGAGCAAAATAAGGTGCGGTAGCCTGATCATACGGGCCACCGGGTTGCCGCGCTCCAGCTCCAAGTGCTGATCACACCGCGCTGCTGCAGCGCGGCAAAAAAGCGGTGCAGCAGACCACACAAGCCGCACTGTTGCGAGGTGTGCGTGTGCCGTTGGGGGTGGGTGGGCCACTGCCAGTGTCTTGCATATATGCATGCCTCATTCAGCGTTGGTGCGCATCCAATGGAAACTTACAACATCCGGAAACCCTGGGACATGGGCTGGTGTCGGAAGCCGCGGGATACTGGCACTCCCGCGATCAGACACTGGCCTTTGCCCTGGGGTTTCCGGAAACTAGTACTTCGAACCTAGTAGTTTTTTACTCCGCGTTTTCAGAGGGAAGCCGTGGGTTGGCCACGGGAGCGCTACGTCTCCCAGATGTGCTCGTATGATCGCGCATGGAAAGTCCGCGGGGCTCCCGTGCCTTCAGCGGGGCAAATGCTCCGTGTGAACGGGGCCTTTATTTATTTACTTACTTCATTTATATTTCACTTTTCTCCCCTGTGGGGATGCAAAGCAGCTTACATTGTTCTCTTCTTTCCCATTTTATCCTCACAACAACCCTGTCAGGTAGGTTAGGTTGAGTGTGTGTAACTGGCCCAAGGTTACCCAGGAAGCTTCCAAGGCAGAGAGGAGATCTGAACCTAGGTCCAAGTTTGAATTATATCTCACTTGCTGTTTGATAACTTTTTTGTGGATTTTGTTATATCTATTTATTTAATTCATTTATACCCCACCTTTCTCCCTAAGGGCGATCCAAAGCAGCTTACATCATTCTCCTCCTCTCCATTTTGTCTTTACAACAACACTGTGAAATAAATTAGTCTGAGAGCGTGTGACTGGCCCAAGGTCACCGAGTGAGCTTCCGTGGTATGCGTGGGGATTCAAACCTGGATTTTCCAGATACTAGTCCCAACTTTCTTCACCACTATACCATACTGGCTCTAGGACTGTAAAAGGTATATCTGATTGTATCTAGGACTGTAGGACTGGAATGACTATTTTATATAGATATACATACAAATATGGTTCTCTGAAGTCCCCATTGGGTATTCAAGGCAAGAGACATTCAGGGGTGGTTTGCCACTGCCTGCCTCTGTGCAGCAACCCTGGTCTTCCTTGGAGGTCTCCCACCCAAGTCCTGACTAGGGCCAACCCTGCTTACCTTATGAGATCCAATGAGATGGCCCTGGGAGTAGCTATTTACCCTATTGAGGAATACTTCATGTACTAATGGGCTAAATGTATATTTCACCAACAGGGTAGAGAGTGACACCTGGGGCTCTTTCAAATCAGGGAAATCATGAAGGGATGAGGCTAAAACTCTTCTCCCTATATTTCACAGTCCTGATGTGAACTGGGTCCATGTGCACTTGGGAATTAAGTTCACAGCACTGAACTACCAGACCACATATGCTCACCTGACACGTGTTGGTAATGAGGACTTTGTAATACATGAATTGGCCCTCAGCTTTCCACATGGAATACTAAGGTGATAATACACGCTTTACATGGCTTACAGCAAGTTAATTTATGAAAAGCACTTTGAACACTTTGAACGCAAATACATAGTATAATTGTTAATATTTCTGTTCTTTTAAAAATGTTTCAGTAATTTGGTTTATTTACCTGTATGTTGAGACAGCTACCTTCTCTATTCCTACAGCATTAGGCAGGTTACCCCACACTGAGAACGAAAATATAAAGCCAACCTTTTAAATATATAAAGGTAAGGCCATAACAATTGTCCTTTTGAAACCCAGCCCTTACCCCAATATCAGCTACTGAAATCTAACCTACACATGAAGATCTAACAAGAGTTTCTAAACTACATGGACATTTCAAAGAAGTGGTGGTCGAGGATGGGTGTAGGCCAAAAAGGCTTGTCTCAGGATTGTAGAGGGCTGGACTCCCTTAAGATTTGTCCTCACCTTAGCTAGTTCTCAAGGAAGCAATAATTGGTAGGATTTTTTTGTACAATTTCTGGCATTTTGGTTTGCACCACCTACAGAGTGTTGTCATCTAGGACAGGCAGCTATCCTAGTGTTGCCAGGAGCTTTGGGGGCAGGGCTTGATATCACATGACACATAATATCATAGAGTTTGGGGGACATTCTATAGGGAGACATGACCACACAGCACATAATACCATAGAGTTTGGGGGAAATCCCAGAGGATCACCTGATATGTATAATGTCAGTGCATTGTACAATGTCATGTCTGCCCCCCATGGTTCTCCCACTGGCCTGGACACGAGGGTAGATGGGGGGATGGACCCCTGGGACATGGCCAGCCTGAAGCCTAAGTTATCCCTCTATTTTAGCATGTTTTCCATAGCATAATTTGCCCCTGCAAGCTGCTTTCTTACCCTGTGTGGGAAAAATGTTTGTATGTCTGCCTCCCCCCCCCGCCAATGGTGCAAGACATAGTTCAGGGGAGAGGATTTTGATCAGAAAAACAGCCTACAGGAAAAGAGATGAGCCTCTCCCCCTCCAACAGACTTTCCCTCTAGATAGCAGCTTCCTGTAGCTGCTATGATGGAAACAAACAAGGCTTATGAGAAAACATTCACACAACTGAGTTTGACCTTCCCGAGTTTCCCCCCTCTCAGGAGCACCGTATCTCTGGCCAGATCACTGGGCCTAACATCCTGAGTCACACTTGTATTGACTGACATGTTGTGGCCTTGCACGTCAGTGCAATATTGATATAGCTCTGGGATGATAGGTTCCAAGCAGCTGCCCCCTGAATCTCACCGCTGTTTGATTTGGGAGGAACATTTGATTTGGAAGTGGCAGGTGTGCTGAATCAGTGTGCCCGCCTCTTGAAAAAAAACCAACCCTTCATCTGGAAGTGTCCTTAGCTGAAAAAAGCCTCACTAAACTGTTATTATGAGAATATGAATGGTTAGAGAAACCAAAGCATCCATTCTGACCTTTTATGCTTCCCTTTCATTATGTTTTCAGTCATTAGTAAAACCCAGAGAACGTAGGCACTACTTCACCTCTAGATATCAATTGCTTGCTGATTGCTCAAGGAAGCTGGAAATATGGAGAGTGGGCGATTTTTAGGGAGTGGGGAGGAGGTTTCAAATTAATGGCTATAATTTAATGTCTCAAGGAAATATATATATATGGGGAGAGAGAGAGAGAGTTCTAGAATGAGGAATGTGTTGGTTTGCTCTGTGTTTTAGCCTGAGGGCTGAACTACTGGTTTCCAGGAAAAGACTGGGTTCTGTGTCTGCCTTGCAAAGCTAACATGGGGAGGCATTTGCAGAAGGAATAGGAAGGTGCTGTGGGAGAGGCGCTGAATCTTTCCTCTGCCCACCCTGCAAATGTCCTCAGGCTGTTTTAAATCAGTTTTTCTTCCCAGTTGGAGCCAGAAAGCTGAAATAAACTTGGGGGGGGTGGAGGCTGGAGGAGGCATTTGCAGGGGAGAATGTGCAGAGATGGTAAAGGGTGCACAGACACATCCCTCCTGCTTGCAAGCTCTCCACCTCCCAAAGGCCCTGTGTGCTACGTTAGCAAATGCTGGCCAGCGTAGCATGTAATTCTTCCTTCTGCATCATGCTAATGGAAACAGAGCCCTGATCATAGAACAAAGGAGTAAAAATGTGTTTCCTTAATGGGATCTGACACCTTAATGAGCATAAATGTATAGGGACATGCTTGATCCTTGCCAGAGATTGCTGTTAAAAAAGTAAAGGTGATTTTCTTCTGTGGAGTTCTGAAATAAGGAAGGACCCAAAGGAAATACTGAATCACATAGGTTAAAATTATTGGGTATGGTATACTAGACAAACCAATTACAAGTCTGAAGAACAAAGTCTGAGTCCAGTGGCACCTTTGTGACCAACAAAGTTTTATTCTGGGTATAAGCTTTTGTGTGCACGTACAATTATTCAGATACAATTGCAAGTCTGCAAGGGTAACCTGTGAGGCTGAGAATGGGTAACTAATACAATAACGATGGAAAAACTGGTTTTCACTGCAAAATGGAAGGAATCTTACCCTGCTTTCTTGAATGAGTAAGTGATTAAGACACTTGTTCAACATGGGATTCTTTAAGGTTAGCTAAAATGTACAACTACCAGAGGGTTTGCTTAGTAAGAAACAGTAAATAACACTGTCCTCAGTTGTTTGAGGGCGTTTCCTCCCCTCATTAATTTCTGCTGGAGTCTGCCAAAGGAATCGTAACTGAAACATTACAGTAGTTTAAAGCAGGTTTTTAAAAATGCCTGCCTTTAGATTCTGAATGTTAATGCAGAACTATTCAGGGTAACCCAGGCAGCCAGGTGGGGCTTGGGCCTGGACAACCCTCCAAGGCCTTCCTGAAGTTATAAGTTTTAGGCTTGCCAGATCTCAGGCTTTGGCCCTGAGAACCAAATTAACCTGATGGCCTTCTCATGGACACCACGAGAGTGCCATCAAGTTTAGTTTGGTCCCAAAGCTGAGGTTTTGGCCGAGTTCAGACTGACAGTTTGGCCCGATATAGGCACGTTTCACAAACGGTTTAAAGGGGCCAGTTCACACAGGCATGGCTGTCAGGCATTCCCCAGCCATACTCAACCTGTCTTATAACTCTTCCCTCCCGAGTTCAAAATGTACCAGGTGAAAGTGGCAGCAAACCCTGGAGAGCACGTTGATCCCGCTTCCCGGATGTGCGCACACTAAACGCTAAAAGCTGGGAACAACCCGCATTGATAATGTGCACCAGCTGTTCCTGCAGGGATGCACATAAGCACCCATGCACAGTATGTGCTGGAGCTCACAACAGTGCCCATGGGATGCTTCCGCCTCACAGTTAAAGCTCTGGCCAGGCAGCCTCCTGGGAGACAGACTGGCAAAATGGCAGGCGTGTGAGGAGCATCCTGGAAAGGGGCCTATTTGCTGCTGCAGCCATGCGCCCATGCGCATAGGCACCTGCCGCAGAGCGAGGAAAAAGCCGCTTACAGCTGCACCTCCGCCAGGCACAGGCCAACAGTGCAAACACTCCCTTGTGCCTCCTCCCCGGTATGCTCCCGCATCAGTCGGTGCAGTGTGACCGGGAATACCTGGAACACGTTGTTCTGGGTCTTTTTGCCACAACTCCCTCGTGCTTCATACTGCCAGTCAGCCTTTGGTTCTCATTCTCAAGGCCTGAGGGTGACAGGTTGAAATCTCAGGGCTGTCAGCTAGCACATTTGCAGGATGGCTTCTTTTAGGACTTCTATGCATGCTTGCTTGTGGAAAGTGTTAATTCTCATTGTGTGATGACTACACACATTCAAAGGTACTAGAGGGTACAATTATCAGTGGTATGTGGAAGTACCACTATTAGTACTGCTGTTCATGGTGATGTCTGCAGGACCCTTGGGTTGCTTGGGGACCTGGCAACCTTAGCTGGAACCACAGGCAGAATTCCATTGTGGTCTTTTCTATGGAAATGTGAAGAAATTAAAATGCCTGAGGATCTTGTAAAATAAAGGGGGTCATAGCTGGACAACTGGACTGAAGGACACTTCTGGGAGTTGCTGCCATTCAGTCCTGGCATCCCTGATTCAAAATGTCTAATTTGTCTTCTCTCCGTAATTTTATATTTAAGTACACAGCAGACTTCTTCTTTGTGATACACTTACATTTTATTTGGGTCATGATAGTGCTTGCAGCTTCTATTGACATTCGTTGCAGTTTCTAGAGCACATCCGAGGACAGAATGGGCAACTCTGACAATTGTAAATCACAGAAGAAATGCAGGCCTTCGATAAAGTACTGACAGACAGTAAACAAGTGATGCCTCAGTTTATTGTTACAAATATTGGCTGCTGTCCTAAACACATTTACTTGGGAACAGGCCCCATTGATTCCATCAGGACTTATTCGCAAGTTAAGTGTGTTTAGGATTATAGCCACTGTTTCCTTATTAAACATTAAACATTTATTTTGTAATAGGGCCAGATCTGCTGCGCAGAAACTGATCCTCTAGTTGACAAGGAGGGGAAGGATCCATTTCTATTTGTTTTTTTGCGTCTAGACACCTAGATGCAAACAAACATTATGAAGTTGAGGAGATCATGCCAATTCTCAGTGCTTGAATTAAGGGGCTCAGATCTTTCGTGGTAGCCTTCTTGAAGACAAAAGGCTGTGTTATATTGAGGCAGACTGTTGGTCTGTCAGTGGTCTCCAGGATGTGGAGTGGATCTTTCACATCCCATTCTTCTTTATCATTTTAAGTGCAGATGCTGGGGTCTGAACCTGGGATCTTCTGCATGCAGAGTAAATGTTCTGCCATTCAGCCTATTTTCAGAAGGCTGTGGGAGAGACCTGATATAGATTCACTAGCTGTATTTTGGGGTGGAGTCAAAGGGTGGGGCATGTGTATTTCATTAAGGGCACGCCCCTCCCCTGCAGAGATGCAGTTGGTATCCCAGTCTGCATTGCAGCAAGGGCAGTGTTGGGGAACAAGCCAAGATTAAGCAAGGATGTCTCTGTTCATACATCACAAAAAACATGGTTAGCTGTGGTTAATAATCTAGTTTTGAACCATCATTTTCAGTTTTGGGCTTGACATACCCTACCTAAAAACAGAACAAAGTTTGAGTCCAGTGACACCTTTAAGACCAGCAAAGTTTAATTTTGGGTATAAGCTTTTATGTGCATGCACAGTGAAACAGACTTCCTCAAACTTTACATATAGGTAGAGAGAGGGTGGGGGGTTAGTTGCCAGGAAGGGCTACTTAGTGTCAATATGCATAAGTAACTGAGTGATAAGTATAAACTAAGATTGGATTAAAGCAGTTAGTAAGACCTGTGAATAGCAGCAAATTAATTTACAGATAAAAGAGTTAATAAACAGATGTGAGAATTAAGTTTGTGTCCAGTGGCACCTTTAAGACCAACAAAGTTTAATTCTGGGTATAAGCGAGAACTGAGTAACTTAACATGTGTAGTGAGATAAGAACCTGATATCTCTGTTAAGCCCTGGGGGTTCTGTTGTCCTAAGTGTTGTAATAACTTCTAATTAAGTGATCTCCTGTTCCAGTCTGTTTCTAAAATTCCTTTGCAATAAAACAGCTACTTTGAAGCCCCCATTACATGCCTTGGGAGAATGAAATGTTCTACATGTTTCTCAATGTTGTGTTTTTTTATGTCAGATTTGTATCCATTTATCTTTTGGTATAGGGTTTAACCTGTTTGCCCTATGTAGAGAACTGAAGGGCATTGTTGGCATTTAATGGCATATACAATGTTAGAAGATGAGCAAGTGAATGAGCATGAGATGGTGTAGTTGATGTTGTTAAATCCAGTAATTGTGTTCTCTGAGTGTATTTGACAGCAAAGTTGGCATCTGGGTTTATTGCAAGCATTGGTACCAGTGCCCATGTTCAAATTAGAGGTTATATTATTGTGGGTGGGGAGTTGTTAAAGATTGGGGGGACTGTTTGTGCACAAGAAAAGGTTTGCCCCCCCAATACTTGTGAAATAGAACTGTCATTATCCAGTAGAGGTTGTAAGTTGCTGATGATGCATTGAACTGTTTTGAGTTGAGAGCTGTATGTGACCACTAGTGGTGTTCTGTTATTGTCTCTTTTGGGCCTGTCTTGTAACAGGTCTGTTTAAATGTCTCTGAAGAAGTTTGCATGCACACAGAAGTTTATACCCAGAATTAAACTTTGTTGGCCTTAAAGGTGCCACTGGACACTGAACTTTGTTCAATTGCTTCAGACCAACATGGCTACCCACCTGAAACTACCTAAAAACAGTTAGTGGAATGGCCAGCATTCAGACAACTACAATAGCTAATCAGTGCTATCCTAGAAGTAAGCCACATTAAACAGACGTGAGTAGGATTTTGTGTAGACCTGCTTACAGTTGTCCTCATAGCTTAATTAAGTCATGGCTTCTGCGTGTGGTATCAGAACTGAGCCAGCTCTCCCTTTGAAATGTACAGTTAACTAGATGTTAAGCAGAATGCAATTCAGAATTTTCTCTTTTGGTCTATTTTTTCAGTCCTCTGTGCATGTTTGCTTCCAGTTCGCAGGCTACTTCAGTTTGCATTTGAATACAGGCCAGCACAAGCCTGAAGACATTTGCATGAAGGAAAGTTGGCAGCGTCACTGTGTGTTATGAGCAGCCCTTAGAGTCATTCCCCCATCTGTCAAATGGCTGATAACTATTTGCATCACACAAGGGTGTTGAGAAATTTTATGAAATAAAGGCCCTCAGGAACTTTGCACTGCAGGGTTATTTATACACTACGTGGGTCTTTTTATTGGCACCATTATATTAATAAATGGTAATAATAATATTCTTAATAATTGCGCATTATTCCAGAGTTGCATTTTGCTTTGCCTGAACTCACTTCACGTTGTCTTGCCTATCAGAGTGACCTTCGGCCTTCATTTTTACTCTGTGCTTCCTTTTACTGATGTGTGTTTTCCTATTTGTGATATTATTTTCTCTTCCTAAACTAGTGCAGCACTAGGCCAGCCTAGGAGAGGGAATGGGCTGGTGGGTTGTTGACAGGCATTGGGGAGGAGCTGAAAAGCAAGGACTGCTTCAAAAGTAAATTAATTGAGGATTGTGGCATAAATGCAGTTAGCACAGATGGGCCAGTTCATATCCCTCCTCTCCCCTAAAATCAGGAACATGTTTCTTTTGGCTCCCCCGCCACTCTTCCCCCTTCCTTGAAACCCAGCAGGTTAGGAATCTCTCTGGGTGTATCGGGAACCCAGGAAGACTTAAATTGTCCTCCAGGAGGTGAAAGCTCCACCTACAATCTCTGTCACTCTTTCCATCAGACTTTGAGACCTAGAAACACAGCAAATCAAAACCAGGATTACCCCCCCCGAATCCGATTGTTGAATTGCCACACAGCATCCCTTGTACGTACCGATTATATGCAACCTAATTTTAAGATGTGCTCAGCCAGCAAATAGACGCTTAGGAAGGGGCACACTGATAGCTACATCGGAACTGTATTACAAAGCTTGATGTTACACAGACATGACGGGGACCTTATGCTTGCAATAGGGATGTACAGACCCACTGTATGGCTGGTTATCTATGCTTCAAGGTCCGGGCTGTCTGCATCCCTGTTTACCTACTTCTGGTTTCCCTCTCCCTTTTAGGGCTTCTCCTTCTGCTCTTTTCTTCTCCTTCTAAAATGCTCCTGGTTCCAATACCAGCACTTCCCATGTCTTCCTCCCTTGCCATGCCCTAGCCCTTCTTTCTTCCCCAGGTCCCTTTTCCCTCTGCCTCCTGCCCTTCAAAACCACCATTAGCAAAGGCTTCTTCACATCATTGGAAAATCCCTTCGTGTATCACGGTGTGGGTTGCAGGCAGATACCCCAACACACTGATTTTAAGATTCAGATACCAGGCTGAAAACCTAAAGATGCTGAAATTGCTTCCTTTGAAGTAGTCCATCTGAAGTAAATGAGACTGTTTTGGAAGTAAATGACTGGAGGATTGCAACAAGAAATGCAATTAGTAGGACTAGTCTGCCCTCAAATCATGAGCATTTTTTAATTTTTATTGGAATCAGTTGATTAGAAATGTCTTGAAGCAAGCTGCCACCCCTTCTTCTAAAGGCTGATTGCTGCTAGGAACATTTGCTATTTCATTCTCAGTGGGAGAAAATAGCCACCCAATCCCAGCTGTCAGTATTCATGATTTTCAAATGGTACAAGATTTTTTCCAAAGATTTTAGTGTTAAACTGTATACAGAAGCTAACTGATGATGTATAGAGAGTCTTAAATAGTTAATATTGGCCTGATTTTGTTGTTGCTGTTGTACAAATTCATACTACACTGTTGTTGTGAAATGAGATTGTGTTTCCTTATTTGCAGAAGATCTCTAAAGAGAAAAAATCCTGGATAAGATGAAAGATTGCTCTCTGGATAGATGTTCTTTAAGTAGATGGCAGGAGCTGGCTGGATAAGCAGAAATGTTATTTCTGTGTTTTTGGCTGCATCATTAGCTGTGCTGATTCTCCAGTAAGATCTAATCTTACAGAAGTGAAAATAACGTGCTGTTGGGACTGGCTGCCCCATATGGCACTGCAGTCATGGACGTTTGAAGAAGGTGACATTCATTGTCCTGCTGCCTGCACGGAAATAGTCTCTAATAATTGTCTTAGGACAGTTACCAACAGTAAACATGGAATGAATTGGATTGTGCCTCAGGAATCTTGATGCCATCATCTTTGGCTCTGTTGGGAATTTCTCTAACTGGTTTCCTTTAGTTTCCTTCTCTGCTTACTATCTTGATGCTTCCTTCTTTGTGTGGAACACTGTCCCTTTCTTGTTTCATACATATATGAAATTTTCCTAAGAATGTATGAAGGATTCTACTGAATCAGATCAAATCCAATTGCCTTTGAAGGAACTATCCTTCTGTAATCCCATTTCGAAGCCATCTAAATTAGCAGTCCTTACCACATCCCATCACAGTGAATTCTGTGTGTCTTTGGGAACAAGGATTTTTCTCTGTCTGTCATGAATCAATGGCCCATCTTGCCTGTACAGAGAATACTGCTGGGGAAAGGGGGTGACAAGAATTTGAGGAACCTTCTGTACACACAATGTGAACCTGCTGTTGAGCTGCTGCGAGTCTTCCAACAAGCTGTATTCTTCTCCATCTTCTTTAAGCTTTTCTCTCAGGATCCATTTATTTAGCAAAGCATTTCCTGAACCATCTTAACCTCATCTGATCTGCACCCCCATATTTGATTTTCTGCAGGAGCAACCATTCAGGGCAGGGATTATGCCCATTCTCAGTTCTGTACAACACTTTGCTAGAACTAAGTGTTCAATAATAATAGCAATATGCTTTATTGCTGTATTGCAACTGATGTTTTGTACACCTGTCTGGGCTGGTGTCAGCATACTGTAAGGTAGGCAGCTGTCAGGACCCAGGGCATTTGGTGGGGCCCACTGGCACCCCTCCATCCACACACCCTGCCTACTGCCTACTGCTTCACTACCTGTGCTCCCAGCTAAACATGTTCCCCAACATTGCTGGGGGAAAGCATGCAGGTGATGCACAGCAAGAGTGCTCCTGGCAGCTGTGGTGGCAGCTCCTCCAAGGACGTGCAGTGCCTAGTGCCATCAGGCAGAGGGCATGCAGGCAGTGCGGGCAGCAGTGAGGGCAGGTGGTGGGAAGGCTCATAAGCAGGGGAAGGACACAGAGGGAGGGGGGCACAGTTGGTAGTGAAAAGGGAGGTGTGACGAGTGGGGTCTGGTGTTAGGCAGAAAGGGGACCCCGGGAAACTCTCTGCCTGGCTCCCCCTCAAACCTGGAACCAGCCCTGGTCCCTATTATACCTATATGATACCTAGCCTCTGACTCCTTTGTACAGGAACAGCTCTATGCTGTTGTTTCCTCCCTTGCCTAGCTACGACACTGATAATCTTCAGCTGTTAGACTTTTTCAAGTATCATTGTGGGGCATCCTGGGGGGGGAATTTTGTATGGTCCACAGTGGAAGAGAGGACAGCTATTTTGCCAGACACAGGCTCCCACCTTATGCAACAAACGCTGATCCCCTGGGATTTATTTGATGCCTAGGATTGGGCAGTGCACTGCTTCCCAAGCTTTTAACTAAGTAAATGCAATATCCGCTCTTCAGTACAGAATACCTCCCCCCTCTTATGACATGTCCTTTAAAAAGGGAGGGGCAGAGTTAAGGACTGAGAGTGCGTAGATCGAGGCTGTGCGCATGTGAAAGTTAAGCAGGCAAGAACTGTTATGTTAGTTCTGCAATTCCTTCTGACCTTTAGGAGAGATTTTTGTAAAAAAAAAACCAAGATGATTTATTAGTATATGTTGTACTGACACGTTTGCAGACGGCAGCAGTGCTTTTACAGACTTAGTGGGTGATCTAGCACTCCCCGCGATTGCAGTACGAAGAGTCCTCAAGCTGGCTGGTCTAAAAATCCAGCTTGCATCTGCGATGCAGGGGCATTATGTTCAGAGTGGTGTTAATTTCTAGCTTCCTTGCCTGTACAGGGGAAAGGGGGTGACTAGAATTTGAGGCCTCCTTCTTTTACTGCATTTTTCTTAAAGGCACAGGTGGGGGAAAGCATGACCCTAGATGAAAGAAACTTGCCTTCCAGCTATCATGAGACAACCACCGTTTTCAGAAAGACATTTTGGGCAAAGCCTCATCCTCTGATCACCTTAGTTTTAAAGAAGCAGCTACATTTCTTTTTGTTTATATGTATTTGTACATGCTTGTCGTGGCCAAAGTTGAAGCCCAGGGAATAAGACACACAAAAACACTATCTGTCAGTACTATATGTCAACATCTGAATTCTTTATATGCTTTACATTACAGCGGTGCCAAAAACTATAACCGTTGATCTCATAACTAAATTTGCACTGAAGCAAGCAAAGAAACTGGCATAAAACGCTATTTGAAATACGGTTGCTAATACTTTTCCCCTCTGAACTTTCCCCCCCAAAGCCTCAGTGGGAAATACAAAACCCAATAGCTAGTTCTTGCTGCTTTCCTGCAACTGGGGGAAAAGGCACTTGAAACTGAAGTCTACAGGCACAAGGAATGGAAGGCAGGAGAAGTTTAGAAAGGGAAAGCTCCCCAACCCCTAGTTTCCTCAGTTTATTGATAAGCTTATCAAAGGCAAACATTAAAAAGTGCCCTTTTCCACTTTCCCGGAAAAATGCTTTCTAAAGGCAGTTTGTTGTTTAGTTAATTGGACTGCCTAACCCATGGAAGTTGATGTAAGGAGAGGAAGGCATGAGTAGCTTGTTTTAGGGAGAGGTCCTTATTCTGAAAACTATCGCCAAACTGTGTGCTGAGAAATTATCTTCTCCTAAATTCTAAGTGGTGGTAGGAAACATCAGTTGTATGGTGATGAGGGAAAAGACACTCTGCATATGTTCAGCAGCACTTTTCTATAATCTAGAGGTAATGAACACCTCCTGGGGTGAACACTGATGCATCAAGAATAAGTTGAAGTCCAGAGGGCAGATGGTAATTTTTAGCTGCAAAGAAGGCTGTAAGTTTTGTATTGTGGAAACAGTGTGAATCATTGAGTTCTTAGGACGGGTTAATCAACAGCTGCTGGACCAGTACAAGGTCATAAAATGTATGTCAGGATGGAGGGGCCAAAGCATGTTAACTACTTTACAAATAGGTTCTATAACCTTAGAGTTGTTTTTACCTTTCTCCCTCAGCCCCTGTGTCTGATCTCCATAAGGTTTAGATCCTAACCTGGATGGCCGAAGCCAGCCTGATCTCTTCAGCTCCTGGAAGCTAAGCAGGGTCAGCCATGGCTAGTATTTGGATGGGAGACCCTCAAGGAAGTCCATGGATAAGAACTATCAGAATAACCAACTCATACCTCCTTGTCTGTTGAGTGTTCCGGACTTCTCTTACCCAAAGAATCCAGTAGTGCTTTGCCTAAGCTCAGCATTTCCCCATCAATACAACTATATTTTTAGGTGGATGGAGAGTTGCAAAAAACAAACAAACATACAGTATACGTTCAGCTAGCAAAGCAACTCTTCAGCCCTTAGTATCGAGGTATTTAACATTTTATGATTTCCTTCAAAGGCATTTTGTGGGGAAGTTCTATGAAGTTCCCTAGATCTTTAACTTCAGAATTATTTTGTGAGATTTATTGTTTCTAGTTCATGTTTAAAAGCTCCTCTCTTGTGTCTTCTGTACATTATTGTCTTTGGCAAAACCATCACAGATTCTTGCTCCTTCTGGCTTTAGCTTGACTTTCATTCTCTTGGCTATTATTGTTGTCCATGTTCACATGGTGTCAGACTTTCCACTCTCACCTTGGTTGCATTTTGAGCTTCTTTATTGTTTTCAATAAACTTCCCTGTTGTTTCCAATTAGTTTTCCCGATTTCCTTTGCCCTTCCTTGTCTGTCAGCTGTGTTACTGAAGGTCAACCGTTTCTCATGGTCTCCAATGCACCATGAGGCCAGCTTGTCTTTTAGCTCCCCCTGCTGTTAAATGTGTAAAGTAAGAGGTAATTTTGCAGATTTAAGAATCGATCAGTCTCTGAAAATGCTCTAGAACTGTGGCCTTTTGTCCATGGACTGTGACCCTCGGGTAGGTTGCAGAGCCTCACCTACTGGGATGCAGAATGCTACAGAGTAGCAATTTTTTGCTTTTTTTTGGAAGGACATGCTGCTAGTTCACATGCATAGAGGGCAAGTGTGCCAAAACTTTGCCTTGCTGCACACATAACTGTGAAGAGCAGTGAGACAAGAAGGAGAGCAGTAGAAAGGACTTCTCTTTAGCACAGGCAGATTCAGAGACTCCTCGTCTCCGCAAAAAAAATCCTCCTTGCTTTCTGTCTCTTCTCCCCACCCAGCACAGCCTGGCCCAGCTGCCTGCACCAGTCAGTCCTCCAGTGCTCTGTACACACTTGTGGCCTGGAGCCCCCCCTCTGTTAAGGTCATAACTCAAGCCCCTCCTCTTCCTCCTTTATGTAACTGTAATGTCACATGATAATTTCCCATCACATGCTTGCATCTCAGTGGGTCCCATACTCACCACCTTGGGGATGAAGATGAACCCCAGGTTGGGAAACATTGAAGACGTCTGCCATAGAAGAAGCAGTCATAGCAACGGGAAAGAAAGATGAGAATGAGAAGATATGACAGGAAGGAAAGCCAGAATGGAAAAAGTTATAGGTGTTTAGGCAGGAGGTAAGCAGGCTGTAGACAAGGATTTTATCAGCGACTACAGCAGAAAGGACTACCAGCAGCTGTGTGGGAGCAGCCTCCTAATGATGTGATCCCACACAGCTCAGGTATTTCGCAGTTATGTGGGCAGAAGTGTCACTTGGGTCTTCTCTATGTAATTGTCATCCCATCCAGAGGGAGGACAATGATTGGTTCCATCCACTTGTTTGTAGGATACACATATACTGTAGCTGCTCATGGGAAAACAAGTCCTACATAGTCGCAATGTGTGTAGGAAGGAGACCAAAACTGAGACTGTGTGCCTCAGAAAGAGCAATCCATGCTACCTCTATGAATGTCAGGATAGTATTGGTGGGATAATACAGGTGGATTTGTGCTCTGTGGCAGGCTTGGAGAAGAACCCAGAGAGAGGAAAGGAAGTCAGAGACAAAGGACTGACATTTGTGGACCATGCTTAGAAGGCAGAGAGAGATGTGGGGAGAGAACTGAATGAACCAAATTGTGTAGATCCATTCCAATCTGGGTGTGAGACTAAGATGGCCTTGGTTGTCCTGATGGATGACATGTGCCAGGAGATGGACAGGTGAAGTGTGACCCTGTTAATCTTCTTGGATTTCTCAGTGGCTTTTGATATCATCAGTCATGGTACCCTTCTGGATCACCTTTCAGGACAGGGACTAGAACTGGGAGGCACCGTTCTGTGGTGGTACCAGTCCTACCTCAAGGGTAGGTTTCAGAGAATGGAGCTGGTTGCCTGCTGCTCTGCCCCTTGCCCTTTGGCCTATGGAGGTCCCCAAGGTTCCATCTTGGCCCCCATGCTTTCCCACATCTATGTAAAGCTGCAGGCTGAGATCTTCCGGAGGTTTGGGCTGAGCTGCCACCGATATAAAGATGATACTCAGCCCTATCTCACACTAGCAGAACCCAGGGAGGCTGTGGAAAGTGTGAACAGGTGCCTGGAGGCAGTTTTGGAATGGATGAGGGCTAACAAGCTGAATCCCAACAGACTGGAGATGCTACTGATAGGGGGGAAGGTCTAACCCAGGAATCGGGTTTTCCCCTGTTTTAGATGGGCTTGCGCTCCCCTTAAAGGAGCAGATTCAAAGCTTGGGGTGCTTCTGGACCTCCTATTAGATCAACAGGTGGCAGCGGTACCCAGGAGTGTCCAGGGAAGCTATGGTCCCTCCTAGACAGAAACGATCTTGCCAGTGTTGCGCGAGCCCTGATAACGTTTAGATTAGATTACTACAATTCACTCCATGTAGGGTTGCCCTGGAAGACTGTCCAGGAGCTACAGTTGGTACAGACTGCTGCCCCCAGAATGTTGACTGGAGTGGGTTGTAGGGACCATATCATTCCAGCCTTGTTCCACCTACATTGGCTTCCAGTTTGCCTCCAGTATCAATTCAAAGTAGTGGTATTGACCTTCAAATCCCTGTACAGCTGGGAACCAATATACCTTAAGGATTGCCTTCTTCCATACAAACCTGCCCATTCATTACGGTCACCCTTGGAGGCCTTGCTTTGGTTGCCCCCAACATCCAAGGCTAGATGGGTGCAACCCTAGAAAGGGCTTTCTCCACTGTGGTACCAAAACTCTGAACCTTCCCCCTCAGGGAGATTCATCTGCCTCCCTCTGTTGGTATCTTTTGCTGGCAGGTGAAGACTTTTTTGTTTCATCTGGCATACCCCCAGTAATGGTTTTTGGCCCACCTTCTAGTGTTGTTTATGTGTTTTTAATTGAATTTTATATTTTTAACTGTATTTTAATTGTTTAAATGTTCTTATGCTTGCTACCTTGTGAACCCTGATTGGGTGGAAAGGTGCCATAAAAATGTTTTAAGTTAATAATTAATTCAATGAGACATGAAAAGAATGATGGGGGAAATATCGGGAGAGTATAGTGTGTCTCAGAAGACCAATGGGAATGAGAAGGTGCACAGTCAAGAGAGCTCTATAGAGATCATGAAGGATTAGGATAAGAGATCCCTAAGTTTAGTCAGAAGTTGACTGTTGAAAACTGTGAACGATTTTACTGTAGTGGGATGTAAGAGAGTCTAGAGTTGGAAAACAAAGAAGTAAAGGCAGAAGCTTTGGATCACTCACTCCAGAAACCTGAATGTAGAAGCCAAGAAAGAATATGAGAGAGTAGATTTATTTTTCCCCTTAAGTATTAGATTTCTCCGTGCCAGATGATTTGGAACTGGGGGCACTTGGAAAGCAGCATTCACCTATGCGCGATCTAAATTAGCACCGTTTGGATCAGCCCTTTGCAGTGCCATTAGTAGGGCAGCATTCATTCTGGACAGCATGACGCAGCATTTAGGAGGCTCCACTTACAGCTTGCATTTTCTTGATTGAAAGGCTTTTTTTTAAAAAAATGCAGATGAAAATCATAATCCAGAACTCATATTTTGTGAAATCACCTCTCCCATTTTCTTTATTTTCAAAACCTTCTTGCTGTTGATGTTGAAATATTTGTAGGCTTTTTTTTTACATTCTCCTAATAGCTTTTTTTTTTTTTGCTACAGACATTATTAGTATCCTGTGCACGCCTACATAAAGCACGCTGAAAGCGGCTAGTCAGGCAGGGGTAGGCGTAAGAAAAGCAATTTCCTGTGCCTCTCTCAGCAACTAGTGCTAATAATGCTCTTTGAGCATATGCCAGGAAGAATGTTGTCACCAAACCAAATTCAAGGTAAAGCAGGTAGACATTTTCTACACATCCCCTCCCCTTTTACTATAATGTCACTTTTGAACTCTGGAAAGGCTGTCTTCCAGCTTTGCAAGCCTTGTTTCCCTTGACGTTCAGTTAATCTAAACGTTATACAAGCCCTTTCCAAACTATGAGAGGGCTGGCAGGAAGCCAAGAGTAAAACAAAAGACGCAAAAGCTGAGCTGCAGCTAAGATAATGTGCAATTGGCAATTGCAGTGGGCTGATGTGGGGTACCTGTGCTGCGATCTAGTGTCTGTTGTTCTAAGGAATGCTTTGAGCTTCTGCATATGACATACTCTTTCCCCCTTTTCTGGTACTAGTTAGAATGCTTGAAGGAGAGGAGGACAAAGTTGGTTCTGGAAGGAAAAGTGGGTAAAGGTTTGAGGAAATCCATGAATGGTTGAAGTGCAGAGTTGAAAAAAAGAGGACTCGCTGAAAAGATGGTCTGGAATAACAACTTAATTAATGACCCGACAAATGTTGGGGCTGTGTGGTAATGGCAGGAAGGGAGTGGAATGGTAAATATTCCTTTGAAACTGGAGTATCGTAGGCCGGAGAGATGAGGGAGTGTAGGTTGGCACATCAAGTTCCTGTGGCAGCTCTGCTAAACTATAATGGCCAAAGTCATACTTTATCAATTGCCTTGTATTCAAGTCTTAAAAGTAAAGGAGTCTTCTCAGATGGGACCTAACTACGTAATGACACTATTCACCAGTCCATCCTCAGTGCTGCCCTGGTCCTTCAAGAAAATGTGTGCTGGAAGTTGTTGACTGAAACATAGCACATGGGGCCCAACTGGGATTGGGCCTATAGTACGCATGGAAGCGGGAGTTAAGCTTCCCCTGTGTGCCATTTTTCTGGCCTTAAATAACCCTTGGTAGCTGGTATTTGCCCCACTGGAGAAATATATGAACCTTGATGAACTACACATAAGGTTTCCTAGTAGGCAAAATATTAATTCCCTGAGATCATTTCAGGGCAGGAGAATGGCAGGACCCAGGGATGGACCCAAGAAGTAGGGTTCCCATCCTCCAGGCTGTATCCTGGAGTTCTCCCAGAAATGCAACTGATCCCCATACTACAGTGATCAGTTCCACTGGCAGCTCCGAAGGGCAGACTGTGTGGCATCACATCTCTGCTGAGCCCTATCCCCTCCAGAAATGTTTCAAGCCAGAGTTGTCATCTCCACTCAGAACAGGGTGTCTGGGTCTGAGCCTGGAAATCGTGAGGCAGAGAAGATAAGAGATGGGATGGTGGAGTCTACAAACTGATTGCTATGACTAAATTACTTTGTATGAGGCGAAGAGCAATCACGCACGGCAGTGCCCTTGAACTACCTCATTTACAGCTTGCATCACCACTAATGACTGCCACCACCTGCCATAAAGAGCCTTTTTTTCACTGCTTCTGGGAGCAGTCTAGCCCTGCCCAGCAGGCAGACCAGACAGAAATCAATGCATTTCTGTCAATCAAATTGGAAACCAAGCCTAGTACGTTACTCTTATACTGCTATCTCTATGCTTATTCCTATGCTGTGCATGCAGATCCCTCCCAGAACGTCAAAGCTATCAGTCACTGGGGATAGTTAAGTCAGTAGGCACGGACACTAGGCACATCCCCCTGAGGAACTTCTTATCGTTGCTGTAGATTTTCCGGGTTGTGTGGCCATGGTCTTGGCATTGTAGGACCTGACGTTTCAACAGTAGCTGTGACTGGCATCCTCAGAGGTATAACACAGAGAGATGTAGTACTCTCTGTGTCAAGGTGAGCAGAAAAATGGTAGGCAGGTAATTTATTTCTACCCTGGAAGGTGGGGTAGGGCTGAGTCATTATCTTGTAGTAGTTCTCCAGGCTATGAACATGCTAATAGAGGAGCTTTCCTGAGGAGGTTCTCTTGTCTATGGATTGTCTATGGAAACCTCCTCAGGAAAGCTCCTCCATTAGTATGTTCATAGCCTAGAGAACTACTACAAGATAATGACTCAGCCCTACCCCACCTTCCAGGGTAGATATAAATTACCTGCCTACCATTTTTCTGCTCACCTTGACACAGAGAGTACTATATTTATTGTGTTATACCTCTGAGGATGTCAGTCACAGCCTACTGGGGAAACGTCAGGTCCTACAATGCCAGGACCATGGCCACATAACCTGGAAAATCGACAGCAACTAATGAACTCCGGCCATGAAAGCCTTCGACAACATATTGAACTTCATATCCTTTTCATTCTTTTCCTTTTTTAAAAAGTCACAATGCAGACTTTCTGGCAAATGACCAAGTTAAGCAGTCACCCTACCCCCGTGATACTATGGAGGAAATAAAGTGAAGCAAACCCTGGGCCAGGCTGGACTTGGGTTTTTCCAAGCAGGTTTCCTCCGTAGTGCAGCTGAATAGGCTGCACAGGTTAAGCAGAACCCAGGCCCTGCTCAGCCCAGGTTCATTTTTCTTTGTTTCTCTGGGCTGCGTCCACAAATGGGCCACAGTGCTGACTGTGGACTTCTAGTCATGACTTCTTCTAAATTATAATTTAAAAAAAAACCTGTAGCACAATTGAATTACCACTTTGTAGGCTTAATATATGGCGAGCTATATTTCATCTTTTGCTTCATATTGCGTGGAATATAATTTTACCAGCCTAACAACGGCTATTGATGAAAAAAAAAATCTTTTAAAGTCCTCATTTAGTTTAAATGTTGCTTGATTTGGAAAATATTTTTCTATTGTTTCCTCGCGTTTGTGTCTTTTTCCTGTGTCCTTTCACATGTGGAGCAGCTTCCTTCCCCCCGTTTTCCAGCCAATTGTCTTTTCTCAAAATAAATAAATTATTTCTTGCTGTAGACAATCGTTTGGCAGCTGTTTTATTCACCTTTGCTGTTATAACTCAACACACGTTTGACATTGCTCTTTGAACGATGATAAAAGACTTTAAGAGCATTTTCTGTGATTATTTCCCCGTTACTTTATGAAACATTCCTTGTTTGCTTCAGTATATCTTTTTTTTATATAATTTGAGGATGACAACCTTACTGTTGCAGAGGAAGCCCAGATTTGTTCACCAGGAGATGGTGAAAAAATACTGTGGTCGTGGAAGAACAGCTTAGATCTCTCCTGTCACCCATGCAGGTCACTGCCCTTGCGAGTTGAGGCCTCCCAACTTTTTTTTTTAAGGGGGCCTCCCTTCTTCTTTTTTTAAGGGGGTAAACCACATGATTTGCACATCCGTGAGGTCTGCTGGTCATGTGGAGGCCTCAGCTCACTAAGATTTTATGCCAGAAACCTGTAGCTGAATATGTAATATCTCTTTGCCAGTTTGGTCTAGTGGTTAAGTGCGCAGACTCTAATCTGGGAGAACCAGGTTTGATTCCCCACTCCTCCACTTGCACCTGGCTGGATGACCTTGGGCAAGCTGTAGTTCTGATAAGAGCTGTTCTGGAAAAAGAGCAGTTTCTGTCAAGAGCTCTCTCAGCCCCACCTACCTCACAGGGTGTCTGTTGTGGGGAGGGGAAGGGAAGGGAGTTTGTAAGCCGCTCTGAGACACCTTTGGGTAGTGAAGAGCGGGGTATAAATCCCATCTCTTCTTCTTCTTTGGCCCTGGATGAGTTCTAGATGTACCTTACACTTAGTAGCATTAGATGGGTCTGTGCCTAAGCATGTAAGTCTTCATCCAGCCCATTCATTAGAAATTCAGTGAACACTGATGTGACTGGACATCCAGTTGAGTGGTAGATCGCGCATACAGCAGCCTGTTTCCACACTTGGATTTCCTTTGCTGGATTGGACTGGTTATTTTAGGGAAGTTTATATATGTCTATTGTGCTCTGGAAACTGACCAGCAACGCTTATGAAGGTATAAATATTAGCTCAGATCCTGCTTTGATCCCCCCCCTAAACAAATAAGTCTGTAGGTGCAGTACTTAATCTTTTCAAGACGCTGCTACCTCCAGATGGTTTCCTTTCTTGTTTAAAAATGGAAATTCTATTCTGACGAGGCACTTTTACTTAATGAAATCAAACCCCAAGTTAATAAAATAAACATAGATTTCCCCTGATGTTCAAACCACACTTGATTGCTAAAGTAAGTTAACAGAATATATAGACCATTGTTTTAATCTGAAGGGTCTGTTTGATTCTCAGTTTGTGTAAGCTGCTCACACAAAGGCATATCAGGTGTGAGTGTCTAAGTGTGGGAAGTGTTAGTGGGACTCTTCCCTGTCCTATGAGGTTGCGTGTTTTCTGCAAGCACTGTCTAGAATCAACGTCACTTCCCATTTGATGCATTTTTTCTGCTGCTCTGGGACCATGGGGTGGTAGAAAAGCAATAGCAGAGAGCCAGCCAGAACTCGCGTGGTGTTGTGGTCATGCAGCTGAAGTGGGATTGTGGAGTCCCAGCTTCAAATCCCCATTCAGCCGACAAGTTCACTGGGTGACTTTGGGCCAGTCGCTTTTTCTTGGCCTAACATACACGACAAGAGACGTCGCGTGGATTAAAATGGCGAGGGGTTCCGTATGCTGCCATGAGCTCCTTGGAGGAGAGGCATGATGAAAATATGACAGTCGGATGGAAGGTCTGATTGGTGGGCCAGCCGTGTAGGTGTGGGCAGTTGGAGCCAATGTGGTCCAGCACTCCAGTTGCTTTTAAACTGGGAGATCCACAGTGAACTCATTTTGGGGACCTTTGACAAGCCACTATCATTCAGGCTCAGTAAATAAGAAAAATTCTGACCTGTGTGTGTGGGGGAGAAGTGGCATGGTATAACCCAATATCATCAGGTCTTGGAAGCTAAGCAGGGTCAGTGTAGTGGTGGAGCCAGTTTGGTGTAGTGGTTAAGTGTGCGGACTCTAATCTGGGAGAACTGGGTTTGATTCCCCACTCCTCCGCATGCAACTGCTGGTGTGACCTTGGGTCAGTCATAAGATCTAGCACAGCTGCTCTTGAAAAAAGAGCAGTTTCTGTCAAGAGCTCTCTCAGCCCCACCTACCTCACAGGGTGTCTGTTGTGCAGAGGGGAATGGAAAGGAGTTTGTAAGCCGCTCTGAGACTCCCTTGGGTAGTGAAGGGTGGGGTATAAATCCAATCCCTTCTTCTTCTTCTTCTTCTTGGGTGGGAGATCACCGAGAAAGACTCTGCAGATGAAGGCACTGGCAGACCACTTCTGCTTAATCACTTGCCTTGAAAACCCCTTGCTGGGTAGCTGTAAGTCCACTGCTGCTTGAGTCACTTTACACACACACACACACACACACCCTCCCCTTGTGTCAGCAGATGAAATCTGTAGCACCGTACCTAGAAATAATAGGGAATGTTGGTACTGCATACAAATGGCGCCCTTATTTAAGTCTGATTTTCATCTCTCCTGCTGTCGAAGGCAGTTTGTGCTGAAGCTAGAAGGATATTTATGGGTTTATTTTTCTTATACTTTTTTTTAAAAAAAGTTTTCCTTTAGCAACCATATGTAATCCATTACATAACGGGGCACTCCAGTATCTCATCCTGAAGCTTAGTGGGCTGCCTTTCATCAATCGCGTTGGGATATTTTGCTGCCCGGGTGTGTGTAAACAAAAGGCTGAGAAGGCCTGCTGCCTAATCAGCGAGCTTTGCGATGACGCAGGAAGGTGACGTCTGTTCATTGTGGGGTGTGTGTGTGTGTGTGTGTGCATGCGCGTGCGTGCTTTCTTGTTAACTGTTTTAGAATGAGACTTAGCTGCCAGTGCAATTGGCAAAGGCTGGAATAGAATGGAAATTAAAGCCACCTAAATTTTCAAGACAAGTATTTCCTGAGGAAAACCTTGTTCCCATCCCGTGTTTATTTTCACTTCAGGACACAGCTGTAAGTGACAACTGTGGAGCCACTGTAGCAAATTGGGGAATCGTGTATGTGAAATCTGGGGTTTTTTTAAAAAAGAAAATGAAATGTATTCTTCCCTGAGCACAGAGGGAAAATGAGACTGATAGGCGTGATTTTACTTTGCTATGCAAGTATAACATATACTATAAATGCGGACACTTCAGATGCTGTTGCAATGCAGTGGGAAAGCTTTTCAACCCACAAGTAAAAATATGGTGCATAAAATGTTTTATGTATAAACTAGGAATAAGGCCCGTTGTGGAAATAAATACAACGGGCTCTAGAAAGAGGCTCTGGGAGAGTGCCCCGGCTTTGGGCACTCAGTGACAATTTGCTGTGGCAATCTCAGCAGGGTATAATGACAGAGTCCACCATTTTCTCCAGAGGAACTGATCTTTGCTACCTGAAGAGCAGTAGTAATTTTGAATGATCTCCAGCCCACCCCCAAGATTGGTAACAGTGGTTCCCCAGGAGGGAGTGGCTGCTTTGGAGGGTGGAGTCTATGGCATTGTACCTGTCTGAGGTCCCACCCCCCCTCAACACTCACGCTCTACAGGTTCGACCCCTCAAATCTCCAGGAATTTCCCAACCTGGAGTTGACAACCCTATCTCCCTCCCAGCCAACCATCAACCTACCTTTAGTTTTCCATCTCCTCCCCCATCCCTCCTAGAGAGCAGTTGTAATTTTGAGTGATCTCCAGCCCCCACCTGGAGATTGGCAACAATGGTTCCCCATTAGGGAATGGCTGGATTGGAGGGTGGAGTCTATGGCATCGTACCTGTCTGAGGTGCCACCCCTTCTCAAACCTCACCCTCTCCAGGCTCCATCCCTCAAATCTCCAGGAATTGCCCACCTGGAGCTGGCAACCTGATCACGACTGGGCCCAATGAGTTTTCTCCTAAAGGCCAACATAGGTGTGGAAAGGGCCTTTTACTGACAGAGGAGAAAGTACAGGTGCCAACTTTGATTAGGGAAATACCTGGAGATTTGGGGGGTGGATCCTGTGGAGGGCAGCATTTGGGGGGGGCGTGGAAGGACTCAGCAGAGTATAATGCCATAGAGTCTACCCTCCAAAGCAACCATTTTCTCCTGGGGAACTGATCTCTGTCATCTGGAGGTCAATTGTAACAGTGGGAGATCTCCAGGTCCCACCTGGAGATTGGCAGCCCTAGGGGAAAGTCAGCCGCACAGCGGGGAGTTGAAGAAAATGGTTTGATGGTTGCTGGCCCACCTCGTTAGCCAGCCAGCCATGCTGAAGCTAAGCAGGAGAAAGAGCCTTTTCCCATTTATTCTGACAGAAAAGTGTCCCTTGGGGAGAGGGTTATGCTAAAAGTCCTTTGTTTTTTTTACTCACAGAACCAAGCTTGGCTGTCTACCAACAGTCACTGAGGGGACAGTCCCTCACAGGAGTCAAGAGAACTGTCTTCCTCAGGAGAGAGAGCTGTCTGCCAGGGGGAGTGGGTGGGGAAGAGGAGCAGACCCAGCACCTGGCCAATGGCATGCGAGTACTCTTGAGTGGCGGCTGATGGGCCAATGGCTGAGGGAGGGCATTTTACAGCCAATGGGAGCACATGGAATCTTGCGAAACCAAAAGATAATTATTTATAAGGAGAGATGCATACGTTATAAATGGGATGGCAACTGTCATGATTTAACAATGTTAGGTTGCTTTACCTATTGCCTGACGTAATGTCACCTGGTGGAAAAGATACAAGTTCTGTCCACTTTTAAAACATTTTCTTTTGTGGAAAGGGGGATAATTCCGTCCTGTATAAGACCCTTTCTGTCTCTGAACACTAGCTCAGAATATCTGAAATTTACACAGATGTGTATTTGTCTACAAGAGGCATGCATATGTATTGTATCTCTGACCACACCATATTAGTTTGTGAATATTCACAACTGAATACCCCTCCACTCACAATCATTTCAATAAAAGTTTCCCCATATTTGTACTTATGAAAACAAGCCAGAAAGTGCAATAGCTGTGATGCCATCAGCCATATTGGATAATGCACTCTCAGTGCACTATAGTGATCATTTGTAACTCGATTTTCCTGTTTCACTTGATTGCTAGAGTGCATTGAGAGTACATTATCCAATGATGTGCAAAAGCAGCCAAAGTTATCTGTAGGTAACAGTTGGCATGATCCATGCATATGAAATTTGTGCATATACATCTCTGTTTGCTACTTTTAAGGAAACAGGGCCATGACCTTAGAATTCACAAATGCCACAAGGCACTTCTCAGCCTTCCTGCTGCTGTTTGTTAAGCCTGTGTTACGTTGCCCTTTCTTTCCAGTATTTTTGCCTGTTTGTTGATAAGCTCAGTTGCTGAGTCTTTTGTGGAATCAGGCTGTGTATTCCTTGAAACGGAAGCCCTTTGAAAAATGAAGGCATGTTGTTTTCAGTCCATCAGTGTTCTTCCATTGGAACCCATATTACTTTATTTTATTTTGCCATCAACATCACAACACCATGTCTGATTGAATGATGTTGTGGATACATAAACAAATTCACAAAGGTTGCTGTAGCCAATTGGATTAAATGGCAGCAAGAACAACGCAGGCAGAGCAACAAGGGGAAACGAGGCAGAATGTGTTTGCAATGATCGTGGAAGATCGTGGAAAAAAACGGAAGAGTTTTCAGTGCTCTGAAACTGAAGGAAGTAGATTCAGTTCAGACCTACAGTGCAATTCTGTGTGGCGTTATACTAGTCCAAACACACTGAAAGCAATGGGCTTACCCTGGAGTAACTCCATATATGATTGCATTGCCAGTCAAAACCATTCTTCTCACTGAAAGGGCTGTTCTTTCATTCACTCAGCTACTGAGCAGTGGTTCACAGAGCCATTTCAGCGGCCTTTTATTTCTCTTTGGGCACTTGTGGAGCACAGTGTGGTGTGTAGAAGAATAGTGCTAAGAAGCAGAAGCAGCCCCCAGGGCAACCAGAAAAACCCCAAACAAAACTCTTTCGAACAATGGATATGTTTAAAGCCCGTTCCCCCCCCCCCAGCAGTTTTCTTTGATTGTGTCAAATGTGCAACTTTTCAATACAGGGCTGCATTTGTTTTGAATGAAACTGTTGTTCTATCCAGGACAGGAAGGCAGAAGCTTTCTACCTTTTCCTGTGGGTATAATGGCTGGGATTCAAAGCACTATCCAATTAAGTCATGCTTACTCAAGAGGCTTTTGGGTTACACACTAAGCAACAACCATCCATGCCTCAAGGCACACCGAAGGAGAGTTTCAACAGCAACAGCAACAAATCCCAGTAGAAATGAGCACGTACAATGTAGACACACCTACAGTAGCTCTTTGGATCTTGGCCTATGTCTGCAATGAGTGTAAAGTGCCATCAAGTCGCAGCTGACTTATGGTGACCCCATATGGTTTTTCAAGGCAAGAGAGGAGCAGAGGGTTTTTTTTCCCAGTGCCTGCCTCTGCATGGTGACCCTGGACTTCCTTGATGGTCTCCCATCCAAGTAATAACCGGGGCCGACCCTGCTTAGCTTCTGAGATCTGATGAGACTGGGTTGCCCTGAACCATCCAGGTCAGGGTATGTCTGCAATAGACATATGAAAAATCAGTTACAGTAACAATACTGTTGTGCATACCAGGAGATGGAATCTGTTGAAATGTCCCATCCCCCACCAAAAAAAAAAAAAAAGAGTTTACAAAGATAAGCGTTTGCTCTGATTGGAATTTGGCTACTGTATAGCGATGCTGAAATTTAATCACTCATAAATCTGACAGTTTTGCAAAGAAATCCACTTGTGTGATAGCGCCAACATTCCTGAAATGCAGTATGCTCAGCAAAAAAAATAAAAATGAAAACAATAGGAAGAAAGGTATTAGGCTGCCCTTGAATTGCTTTGTCCCACCTATGCCACTGTGATTAATGATAAGCATTAGTAAAGGTTGGCTTGCAAATGAATGCTCCATATTAACCAATCCATCACCACTAGAGGTGCATGAAAACATGTTCTGGGGATATTGATGAACACGAATACACATAGGTGTATTAGGTTAACACTTATAATAGGGTTGCCAAATCTGGGTTTGGAAATTCCTGGAGATTTGGGGTGTGTGGGGAGCCTGAGAATGAAGGGGGTTAGGGGAGGGGAGGGACCTCAGTGGGATATAATGCTGTACAGTTTTCACCAAGGGAACTGTTCTGGGTAGTCTGGGGATCAGTTGTAATTCCGGGAGATTCAGGCCTGACCTGGAGATTGGCAACTGTGACTTGTAATGATATCAGTAAATTGCCGTTGAATTTATTTTCATTAATAGCTGAGTGATCTGAAACAGTCAAAAAGGGATGCTTCTTCTGCTATGTGTTGCATGGTAGGAGCGGCATATCACTGAAATTTAATAATTGGGCTTAGCTGCACTTGCCTATTGTTTTTATGAAGGGAGGGGTGGGTAAGCTGAGTGCACATCATAAGCAATACCTCAGGCGTGCCCCTGGTTCCTGTTCTCGTAAAAGAATGCAGAGATCCAAAGATGCCACAGATTCTTGTAGTTGGCATTCAAGTGCAGAGGTGCTTAGAGTCCACAGTCCCGTGCAACAGGAATTTTCCCAGTTTGTTTGTAAAACTTTGTGTAGACAGGGCCTGGCCACTTTTTCATTAGAACTGGGTTACTGATTTCACTGTCTCCAAAAGAGTTTTGATGCTCAGGCTCACTTTGGGAACATTAGTATTTGCCCAGGAGTGAGACGGCCGGGTTCCAGTTCCTGACCATAACCTTCCAAACTGTGTTCCTCATTATCATTATTTTTTGGAAAAGTGGGACAGACACATGTCTTCTGTTGGTTAATCAATGCAACATATTATTCCTTTTTTATTGTTTAATGTCTGTGTCACTCTGAGAACTAGAAAAACGGATTAATAAAATTCTTATATTATTCAACTGAGGGCCAAACTACAAATTACGTTTCCTGAGGAGTTTGACAGTCAGGCTCCAGAGGACTTCAAAAACGCTTTTCCCTGCAGCTGCACTGTAACCACATGGAAAGCAAGCCTGGGGTCTCAAACTGGGTAAAAACCTAATGTACAAATGGTAACCCACAAGAAACTTGTGGGGAAGAGGCATCCCCCCCTTTGTTTCCTCCCCTCTACCCTACTTCTTTGCATCTTTCTCCATCCTGCCACCCCTTCTCTTACTCTCTCCCCCATGCCTGTCACTCTCTCTGCCCCCTGTCCCACCACTCTCTCTTCCTCTGTCCTTCTGCCCCCACCTCATCATTCTTACTTTCTGTCCCCACCATCTCATCACTACCTCTTGGGAGCCAGTTTGGTGTAGTGGCTAGGAGCATAAGAACATAAGAGAAGCCAATGCTGAATCAGGCCAATGGCCCATCTAGTCCAACACTCTGTCACACAGCGGCCAAAATATACCAGGTGCCATCAGGAGGTCCAGCAGTGGGGCCAGGACACTAGAAGCCCTCCCACTGCTGCCCCCTCCAGCACCAAGAATAGAGTGCATCACCTGCCCCAGACTGAGAGTTCCCATCTATACCCTGTGGCTAATAGCCACTGATGGACTTCTGCTCCATATGTTTATCTAATTCCCTCTTGAAACTGTCCATGCTTGCAGCTGCCACCACCTCCTGCGGCAGTGAATTCCATATGTTAATCACTCTTTGGATGAAGAAGTTTTTCCTTTTATCTGTTCTAACCCGACTCTAACCTGGGAGAACCAGGTTTGATTCCCCACTCCTCCACATGCAGCTGCTGGATGACCTTGGGCAAGCCATAGTTCTGTCAGAGCTGTTTACTCAAGGACAGTTCTTGAGAATACTCTCTCAGCCCCACCTACCTCACAGGGTGTCTGTTGTGGGGAGGGGAGGGGAAAGGAGATTATAAGCCGCTCTGAGATTCCTTTGGGTAATGAAGGGTGGGGTATAAATCTTCTTCTCCTTCTCCTCCTCTTTCTGTCCCTTTCTGCCCCATCAATCTCTTTCTCATTCTTTCTTCTCCCCATTCCAGCACTCTCTCTTTCTCTCTGTCTGTCCCCACCATCCCCGACAAGGCATCCCTCCCCCATCCCCTCCATCACTGGCTTGCCTAGAGCTACTCCAGGCAGGCCAGCTGACCTTTTCTCCCTCTTGCCGGCTCACCTGGAGCTGCTCCAGGTGCATCCGGTGAGGCTTCCCTTCGCCCGCCACTCTTGGTGGCTCACCCAGTGCTGCTCCAGCCAGACCAGCTAAGCTTCCCTTCCCCCCCCATTGCTCTCAGAGGCTCTCCCAGAGCTGCTCCAGGTGGGTCCACTGAGGCATCCCTACCCCAACCACTGTCTCATCCACAGCTACTCCAGGTGGGCCAGCCAACCCCCCCCGCCCCATCTTAGTGGCTCCTTTGGAGCTGCTCCAGGCAAGCCCACCAAAACCTTTTGTTCCTGCTTTCCCCACTTGCTTTGTATTATTGTATGTATGTTAAATACTTTCTTTTCTATGCAGGATAGCACACTTGCATTTGTCAGATCACATCGTCATTAATCAACATCACGATTGTCTACCCTTCCTCCAAGGAACTCAGAGTAACACACATGGCTTCCTTATCTCCAGTTTTATTCTTACAACATCCCTGTGACGTAGGTTAGGCTGGCCCAGGGTCATCTAGAAGTAACCTGTGTCACCCTACTCCAACAGACGAACCTCAGTGTTCTTTTATTTTAATTAATTATTTCGGCCAGAACAATCCTGCTTCCCTGCCTTTTAGTAGTCCAATGGCCTCTAGAGACTATATGGTACCCAATAATGCATATTTTCTAATAATCTAAGCATCAGAAATAGACAGCCCAAGGCATCCAGAAATTGGAGTAGCTGCAGAATGTCTGCAATGAATACCAAAGTGCAATATGAATATTGGTAATACTACTTTTTCCCTTTTGCAGTGTGACAAGGAGCTGCAGGGAATCATGCTGATCTTTACCCAAGATATAAGTCTGTTTGGAGCTAATGAAACTTCAGAAGTCTCTCTTGCACAGGCCCTTCTAACACATGGAATTCACTGCCACAGGAGGTGGTAGCAGCTACAAGCATGGACAGCTTCAAGAGAGAATTAGATAAGCATATGGAACAGAGGTCCATCAGGGGCTATTAGCCTCAAGGTATAGATAGGAACTCTCAGGCTGGGGCAAGTGATGCTCTGTATTCTTGGTGGTTGGGGGGGGCAACAGTGGGAGGGCTTCTAGTGTCCTGGCCCCACTGCTGGACCTCCTGATGGCACCTGGTATTTTTTGCCACTGTGTGACAGCATGTTGGACTAGATGGGACTTTGGCCTGCTCCAACATTGGCTTCTCTTATGTTCTTATGAAGGCAGAATAGGTGATTCCCTTTCCTGCTTAAGAATGCTGAGCCGGCATCTTTTAAGTTCTTGCTATTCAAATAAATAACAGCGAACATATGCAAATGCTACACTGCCATTTCTAAAAGCTTGCTGTGAGTACGCCCATCAATTGCTTTTCATTATCAAGTTATCATTGTGTCAAAATAAACTGAGTGTCTGTTCAGATTTTGTCAAGGTGCTGTTTGCTGAGACTATAGACAGCTGGGAAACCAGTGCAGCTATTAGAAATGTAACAGTCAGCATGCAAAAGATGGCAGAAGGTATGTTTGCAGTGAGAAGCCTGAATTTTCATTCATATAGTCTGTGGTCTTTCCCTTGCAGATCAAATGCACACCCCTACATATTTTAACTAGAGAACAGAACTAGGTGCGAAATGCATAAGGAAAGCAAACCAAGCATATCAAAGATGCTGTTTTGAGCTATTATCTGGCTGAAATTTGAATTTTAATCTTCTGGCCTTGTAAATCTTCTTTTCGATTCTGGGTTAGGCAAGGCATGTGATTTCCTTTCACATGATGTTTGCGCCTTAGTAGTATGGGTGGAGGAAGAAGGAGTCCTGGCTGGGGCTTGTGGCTCTTAGCAGTCGTGTTCAAATGATTTGTGAAGGGTGAATAGATAATAATTCAGCTCTTGCAAAATGGGTGTGTGTAGTTATCATGAATGCATCACTGATTTTCAACTCCGTTTTGCCTTTAATTCTGCCTCTGCTTGTCTTCTCCCTTTGGATGCAAGGCAAAGACAGATTGCCTAGCAGTCATTTGCCTACATGATCTTTTTTCCTTAGGCCAAGTATTCGGTTAAAACCAAACCAAGTTTTTGTTAGGTGGCTGGGGTAGATCTGCTCCATGACCCACCAAAAATCCTTTACTGACTCCCCTCCTGACTGATTTAAGTCCCATCCCTCCTGGTCCAGCCTGACCTACACACTGATTCACTCTTGGCTCTTCCCACTAACCAAATATTTGTACAATTACAACTTGGCTACTCTTCAAAGCTGAGTGTCACCACTGCTCTTTGGATTCTCATTCCATATTGTTGCAAGATGTCTTCTACGATATATCCTGATTTCACAACTCAGAATTTGCCTATCTAGGTATTTTCAACTCCCTGTGATACATGAACAGCTGAAACATACTATATTCCATCTGCCTGAAATTCCTAAGCTGACCCCTGTGTCTAGAAATAGATGCTTCTTCATCCAGCAGTGGTTTGTCCCTATTCCTCCAGGCATTAACTCATCATCCTGAAATCTATTTGTTGAGATATTAAGTTGCAATATGGCATTTCCTGGGATCATTTTGGATTCAAACTCTGCTTTCTTTCTTGTTTTAAAAAAGCACTAAAAATAGGTTTTCATTAGCTTGCCTCAGTCTAAATCAGTAAGAACTAAATCTCAGTTTAGTGTCCTTTGTGCTTTGTTCCGCTGGACAGCCAGTGTGGTGTAGTAGTTAGAGTGTCATACTAGGATCTGAGACCTTCAGGTTTGAATCCCCACTCTGCCATGGAAACTTGCTGAATTACCTTTGGATCAGTCACACACTCTCAGCCTGGCCTTCTTCTCAGGGTTGTTGTAAGGATAAAATGGAGGAGAGGAGGATAACGTAAGCCACTTTGGGTCCTCATTGGGGAGGGTGATGGGGGTATAAATGAAGTAAATCAATAAGTAGATAGAAGGTCTGTAGATTAGAATACTGCGGTGGGATAAAGGTAGAACAAGACAAAATGATTGGGCAATACTGTTTGTCAAATTTAAACTTTAGCTTGGTTATATTATATGAATTCAAATATTACTAGCCCGCTTTTATTTTCCCTTGGGTATTGACATGGCTGACTTAGTTTATATGCTATATTTGCAGTAAAGTAAGGTCCTCAGCCAAATTGCAGCCCTGGGTGTATTGAGATTATCTGAAATGATCTTGTGTATCCTGCTGTGCGTCACTACAGTTGAGAAATGTGATGGCTCTTAGTTTGACTTGTTGATAGGGAAACAGCAGTAGCTGGCTTTACCATTATCTGTTTCAAATAGTGAAATGAATATATTAGTAGAATGTGTGTTTTTGAAAGCATCTGTTTGGATGTTTGACTGGAACAGTGAATGAGTGACAGGAGAATGTTAACAGGGCAGCACCGCATAGAGATGCTGGATCCTGAATTCTAGTGCTGGCTGATTCATTTCACTGCCAGTTTATGGCCCTCTTTAGGGCACTCAAGGTAGTTTACAAAAGAAATGTAAAACTACTTAACACTAAAATAATATCACAAAATTATGTATATGAGATACAATAAAGGAGAAAACATCATGGTCACCACTCAGATTCAGAGGCTTCTTGTGATAAAAATGATTTCAGTTTCTTCCAGATGCTCTGTGAAGATGATCTCAACCTCGCCTCCTAAGGCAGAGAGTTGCATGGCTTGGGAAGGGCAGCCCCATAGGCTCTCCTTTCTATCCCCATGAATTTTACTTCAGACAAAGTAGATTCCTACTGAAATGCCTCATTCCAAGCTCTTAAAGCTCAGACAAATTGACATAGGAGAAGTTGACCCATTAGATACTGTGAAGCCAAGCCATTTAGGGCACCTTGTATTGACCCTGGAAACAAACTGGGAGCCAAAACAAGCACAGCAATAGAGGATTTGAGCTCAGTGGCAGGTTCTGGTTGGGATGGGACATGCTGTCTTTTTGATACCAACTGGAGATTCCAAACCGTCTTCAAGGGTTGCCCCACATAGAGCATGTTACAGTAGTATAGTCTTCATGTTATCAAGGTAAGTGTGACTGTGGCCAGATCAGCATTCTGCAAAATTAAACATTCTGCCACAGGGTCTTTCATGTAGTGTGTATGGCTGAGTTCAGACTGGCAATTTGCCCCGCTATAGCCACATTTCAGCGCGTCGTTTTAAAAGCGGATTAAAGGGGGGTTCACACAGGCACATCTGCCTGGCGTTCCCCACCCGTAGGCAACCCGTGCTGTTCTGCTTCGCTCCCGCGTTTAATAGATACCTCATAAAAGTGGTAGCAAATCCCCGAAGAGTGCCTTTCTGCCACGTTTGTCCACTTCCCGGCAGTGTGAACGCTACGCGGAAAAGCCGGGAGCAACCCGCGTTGCGCATAAGGGAGCAGCAATATGATTGGCTGTGCTCCGCTCTACCACCCAATGTGGTGCCGGTGCAGCGGGATCCTCCCCAAATCGGCTGGATGCCTATGTGTGTATGGATACATGGGCGCATGAGTGCTCATGCACTCACACACACATAGGCATCCAGCCGATTTACCAGAAAAAAGCCGTTTACAACCGCGCCTCCAGGCCAGCAGTCTGAACGCTCCCATGCGCCTCCTCCCGGTATGCTCCCACATCAGTCTGAGCTGTGTGACTGGGAAACCAGACTTTTTTGCTATGACTGGCTCCCGCTGCAAATTGCCAGTCTGTCCTCAGCTTCTGTGTGTGTTTGTGTGTGTGTATCTCCACCCTTCAAAAGACAATCAAACAACAACAAAAGTAGATCAATAGCACAAAAACTACATTAAAACGTAATGAAACAGGCAGAGGAGCACTTGGAAAGAAACTTGGAACACTAGCTGTGCAAGCCAAAGCATGCATTCCCAGAAGTAAATCCACTGAGTTTAATGGGACTTACTCCCTAGTAAGTGTCCTTAGGTTTGTAGCCTAGAAGCATTACAGACAACCAAATACACAGGAGAATAAAGAAGTCCTAACTTAAAAGTAAATCAAGTTGGAGCCACACCTGTGCCTCTGGAGAGTGTTTTGACCAATGAGGCCCTACCAGGGAATAAGCCTTCTTGTCAGTGATGACCCACCTGACATGAAAAGGTGGGTGTTATGTACTGAAGCTGAATCAGTCCTATCTCTGTACATGTTAAGCTTCAGACATAAAGTAGGATTGTAATCTGTCGCATTCCTATTGGTTGGTTTCTATGAAACTGTGTAAATAGCCAATCAGAACTGTACATAGCTTTCTGGAGGGAACAGACCTCATTGGTCTTGTTTCCTTATTGGTTGTTAACTTATTTATGGGTGTGGCTTTGACAGCCCGGATCATTTGAAAAGGGAGCTGCGCTCCACTATTCTGTGTGTGTGTTGTTGAGTTGAGGTTGCTGTTACAAAATCACTTTTGCTGAAATCAATCGTGTTGAGTTGCATACTTAACAGTGGGGTACTAGGAGCTGAGCGTCATAAGATGGCCATAAGGGATATGCGGTTTCACGTGGCAGCAGATGATCTTTCAGGCACTTGTGTAATTAAATTAATTAAATTAACATAAGTCTACTGAAGCCCTGACCTGGATGTCCCAGGCTAGTCTGATCTCACTAGATCTTGGAAGTTAAATGAGATTAGTATTTGGATTGGGAGACCACCAAGGAAGTTCAGGGTTGCTACCCAGAAGCAGGCAATAGTAAACCACCTCTGTTCATCTCTTGCCTTGAAAACCCTACAGGGTTGCCATAAGTTGGCACAATTTGACGGTACTTCCCACCATCACCACCACCACTGAAAGAAGCTGTGCTTCCCAGTATGACAATCCAAACATCCATCCTTGTCTTAAGGAAATACTGCATTATCCAGCCCATCCAATTACTAGCAACTGATGACAGTTGTCATACAAATGTCCTTTTTTTCTTTTCTTTTTAATGCCTCTTTGTTTTCATTTAGATGTAATCAATAATCTGTGTGCTGAAAACATTAGTGATCACTCAGTGCTTATCAGCCATCCATTCTCGCTCTTTGAGGTTTCAATGGGCCTTATTGATGGCAGAATACATTCTTAATGAGGAAGGAGAAGGAAATGATGGTTGGCAGGCTTCGAAACAGTGACAAGAAGACATCATAATTTGCCATATTATTGGAATGCTGTGGTATGTAGCACACCATTTGAAGGCATAAATTTTTATTGTCTGTCAGCAGCTATGGAAACATCTCTCCCCACCCCCCCAAAGCTGGAAAGGGTTGCTGAGACAGTGAAAAGAATATTGGGAGGGCTGAGGAAAAGAACAGGAGAATATGGTTTCCTTGGCAACAGTTGCTGTGAGACAGTCAGAGGTGGCATCTGTCTCATCATTTGTTAAACCAAAACAGTGTTCTGACATGAGACGAATCTCACAAAGGGTGCACAACTACTGTGCCCCTCCCCCCAAGTTAGGTAGTATTTTTATGAATGGTTTCCCATTTCTCCCTTAAAACAAAAAAGAAAACTTTTGTTTTTATTTTTGAAAACCAAAAAAATAATACTGTAATACGCTTGATGACACAAAGATATTTGTTTGTGTGAATGGAGAATAATATAACCAAAGATAACCTTTAACATTAATAGGGCTTAATTGCCCCACTGCTAGTTAATAAAAGATAAATATGCCTTTAAAAACAAAATTTAAATTCTGCAAACTGAGTGCAAATTGCTCAATAGAATCCCTTTTGATAATTTTAAAAAAATTATACAGTCTCTGTCAAACTTCATGCTTTCCGATTTTTATTATTATTATTATTTTAAAGGAAACCATTTCAATATAAAGTTTTCTGACCCACCTTGACCTTTGGAAAGTCCCAACTGATGTGTCCGTTTTCCCCTCCATTGCTAGTCATATATGAAATGGTTAAAAATAAGCTGATGTGAAGGAATTTCATACTGCAAGACAGAATGTTTTTTTGATTAATAATATTGCTTCTTGTCAGTGTTTTAAATTTATTCTTGTGGTATTTAGGTTAGAGCTAGTCGTAAAAGAAAGAATCATTCCAGAGCTGCAGAGAATCAAGCAGCTGACAGCCCATATTATCAACATTTGATATAAATTGACGTCAGAGCTCTGGGAATGCCTGAGGCAGGTCTGAAGCCGGCTTCCTCACCCTTGTTCTTCTGACAATGACTGCATCTATGCTTTTAATTGGTTAATGCCAGGGCAGGCCCCAGAGTTAGAGCATCGTGAAAGGGTTGCCTCTGTTTTAAAGAAATGGGACATTTTTTGAGTTGTCAAATTCAGTTAATAATTTTGAGATGATGTGGTTTTATGAGAAGAAACATTGTGATTTTTCAGGAAACCATGTTTAATCAGCAGTAACACAACGAGTTCAGCCATTTGGAGCATTATGGCATTTTTCTTTGTTTTCTGAGGGGTACATGGGATGATGTCATTGCTAGGTGTCCAGTCATGTGTTCTCCTTCTGTGTCTGTCCAATCCTATGCATCACGTCCTGAGATGGATTGCTTGGAGGGGTGTTGTTTACATTTTCCCCTCCACCAAAACATTACATCATATTACAGAAACTCAAATGAAGCTATATATCATGATACTCAAAATCCATTTTTCCCCCCTGTAGCACACTCTCACTAAATATATGTTAAATACCAGTCATGGTCAAGAAATGAAGTATTTCAGAGAAGACTGAGAGGCAGAGGCAAGACCATATGGGCCTGTTTACAGTAACAATAGTTCCTGAATAACTTATGGTAATTCCGTACACAACAGGATGAAATCTGTGCAGAGCCGGCATTAGAGGCTGGCAGAAGGAGATTTTACCCTCTCCCCCTTCCCTCAGCTGCAGCCTGTGTGAATTAAGAGCCACAAATGGCTGCACTTACAAAGGGAATGCTGGAATTGCCCCCAGTCTTTTCTCCTGGCAGTGGAGTTCAGGCAGAAGCAACAGTTTTACCTCAGAGTAGAAGGAAGTTGGTGGTCAGTAGGTTCAGGAAAGACAAAAGGAAATACTACTGTACTGGATGAATGTTAAATTGTGAAATTCATAGCTAGTGAATGTTGTGATGGCCATGAGAGAGTAGTTCCATTAAAGGCCACTAGCCATGATGAGTAAAGGAGCATCCATATTCAGAGGCAGCTAAATAACGAATACCAATGATAACATTAGTGGGAATGTCTTGACCTCTCTGCCCTGTTTCTTCTTGGCCCTCTGGGGCAGCTGGTTGGTTGTTGTGTGAAACAGGATGTTGGATTAGATGGACTGTTGGTCTGATCCAAAAGGGCTCTTGTTATGTTCTTACATTTTTAAGGTACTTTCATAGTAAGTTGAATGTTCCTTTCCTACCTGATTATTCCCTCTTTTTGACTTGGACTGTCACTTCCTTTACATTTCACTGTCAACATTACGGTCATCATCCATTCCGTCTTCACACACTTTTCTCATATTATCCTGGCAATTTGAACACTTTGGTGCACTCTATTTTAACTTGAGCACTTCTAGTTTCTAG
The DNA here is from genome assembly GCA_029375565.1 of Gekko gecko. Classification (NCBI taxonomy): domain Eukaryota; kingdom Metazoa; phylum Chordata; class Lepidosauria; order Squamata; family Gekkonidae; genus Gekko; species Gekko gecko. Next base: position 40,220,106 of record JAPDNY010000007.1, on the reverse strand, counting down.
GGATTCCATTTATTGTGAGATCCTGTCATTCCTTTCTGCCAGGTTTTCCACCAATGGAGAAAGTCTTCCTCGATCAGAGGAAGAGTGGGAGTCCACATTTTTTACCAAATTTTAGCCTCTGATCTTAGTCACATTGCAATCATTGGGGACCCATTTCTTCATATTGGAGAGTCATATATAAGTGATCAGTAGTCAAAGGCTCAGAGCTGTCTTTTGATAACTAGGGGTAGCAGTAATAAGAATAAAATACTTTAAAAAATAAGTCTCCCAACCCTGAGAAGTATCTTTTCAGGAGATGGTACAGAAAGAAAAGGAAGACAGAAAAGATCCTTTCCATAAGCTGTACTCTGCTTTTGAAAGTTTGGATCCAACCCAATATTGAATAAACTATCTGCAGGAAGACTATTAAATAGTAAGGGCATTTAAATAAATAAGGACAAAAGGAAGATTAAATTAGACAGTAAGGACATTTTCTTACAGTGAGAAGCAAAAGCCCTTTTCTTGTTCCAGAAAAGTAAGTGGTCATCACCCAAGATTCAGAAACATGTAATCTTACTTGCACTACATTTTATCAAAACTGTCTTTTCCTCGTTGCCTAGCTATCTGTGTTTATGGAAAACCCATGCTGTGTTAAAGATAGTTTAACAGTGGTTTGAGCTTGGTTTGCAATCCTGGTTTCCAAGAAAAGCACAAACCATAACGCACTGGTTTAAATGTACAGTGACTGCAAAAGAAGAAATGAGTAACTAGCTGGCAGCCTGAGAAGATGAGCCCCTGAGCTGAGAATCCCCCAGGCTCATTTGCATAATGGCAAATCATGGTTTACCATTATGTCTTCCTAAGCTATGCCATTGTGTCTGTGCAATTTCAGTTACAGAGCTTCACTTTTTGGATGCTTATTAAGCGGTGCATGTTGAGCCAAATGTTGAAAGGGCCAAAGTTTATTTCCAGTGTTTCCAGGGACGGATGCAAACGTTCTTGATGGGTGTGCAGAGAATGGGAGAGCAGCCCTATGATAGGCAGTGCCTGCCCCTCCTCCTGGAGCTTCTCTTGTGGAACATCCCTCAACATGTGACTTTTTTAGCTCTTTAGCTCATGATGGCTAAGCAGAAAGAGACTGAGACAAAAAGCAGTGGATGGCTTTGGCAGGCTGATCTAGCAGCCCCCTGGATTTCTGGACAAAGTTCCTGAAAGCAGCACTTGCATTTCTGCGCATTTTAGTGTCTTTGATGTTGAAGGAATAAATATAGGGCAAATGCTACCAGAGTAGATTACTTTATCCACTGCATCTGGTAGTTATTTTAGTCACAATTGGTAATTTCCTTGATATGCCAGGCTTTGGGATGATGACTCTCGTCTGAATTGGATTAGCAGTGTTTGAATCTGTTTGGATTTTAAAGCATCTGAAATGTGGTCAATATCCCTGCTTGAAGTTCTCTCTCAGGGTTCCCTGGTGTGCTCTGTGTTGTGAAAGCCTTTAGAATTCTAATCTAGGTTGTACAGAAAAGTCTGACAGTGTTTGAAACAAATTATTAAGCATTACCATTTTGGCTGGGGAGTGGGAGTCAGCAAAAGAGTAAAAAAGAACTATTGTTCACAAAACACCTTTTAGTTTTTAAAAAAGAAATAGCCTGACTGTTTTCACTGCCAGTGCTGCAGAGTGAAGATAAAGAAAAATATTGTACAGTACACTTACAAAGCTAATGTTTCAAGTAGTTTCCAGACTACAAGCAATTTCCTAGGCTACAATTAATCTTTCCTTCAAGAGGTTTCTTTAATACCTGGTGCATAACTGGAGCTTATTAGGAAATGATGTTAATTTCAGAGTCTCGCTATTATACTGATTTGTGCCAAAAGAGAAACAGACTGCCAGCTGAATCCTGAATGACCAGCTAGAGACATAAAGTAATTTTACAATAGTAATATTCCCTCGGAACATTTGATTTTTCTTCTGCAATACTTTTTCATAATACACTGTCTCCCTCTCTGTGTTGCAGTCATTAGCTTGGTCTTCCTCAATATGCTGCTACTTCTGTTTCATGCAAGCCTTTTCAGGTCTGCATATGCCTCCATCTCCTTTTTCATTTGCTCTGTGTAATCATATCTGGGTCCTCTTCTTGGTCTTTCCCCTCTCTTTATTTCCCTTCCATTGCATCTTAGATTAATCCTGTAATTCTTGGGAGTGCACCTTCAAGCTTGTTCTCTTCTTATTCTAATTTTCTGTCTGCTTGTTGTACCTCTAAGATCCTGTGCAGGATGTCTGCCTTAAAAATTCCTTTCTATTGACTTACTTTATGAATTCTTCTTCTAAATAATATGATGTGGTTTCCCATAAAATGGAAAGCTAATCTGAGTGATGCTAAAAAGAGATAAGAACTGTAAAATACTTTGTACTCTGGGAAGTACAATGTCATCCTTATAATCACTGTTGAAAAGGATATATTTTGGGGTGTGTGGGCAAAGGGACTGCTCCTTCCTGCAGCTGTTCTTCCCCCCATGCCAGGATAGAATTTTTAGCAGGGTGCTCTGCTAAAAATCAGCAGGGAGGGTGTTAGGGTGCAGGTGTAGATATGCTAGACTGTGAGACAAAAGGTTATCTGCTTTATCCAGCTAAAACAGAGTTTGCAAACTTAAGCTCCTGACCACTGGGAAGTCTTTGGGAGAAACTGGAACTTCCTGGTCATCCTGCAATACTGAAACCTGTTGAAAGTGTATGAGTGGCGTAGGTGGTAACCGGATACTTTATACTATAAACATGTTGAGTTGAGGGCCTATCTCATTTTTTTGTAAAGCACCATATTCATTGGTGCTGCAATGATGATAATACTCTGCTCATGAATATGTAATATATTCTGTGTAATATATCATCATGTAGAACAAAATTTGAGTCCAGTGGCAAGTTTAAGACCAACAAAGTTTTATTCAAGGTATAAGCTTTCATGTGCACGCATACTTCTTCAGATACAACGAAATGGACATTACCAGCCCATACATATAGGTAGAGGTTAAGAGCAGTAAATTAACATACAACATAATGAAGATGTTTAACGGAAGTAAGGACCAAACAGCAGCAGGAGGAGCTGGATTTATACACCACCCTTCATTTGGAGTCTCAGAGCAGCTTACAATCTCCTTCCCTTCCTTTCCCCACAAGATACCCTGTGAAGTAGGTGGGGCTGAGAGAGCGCTGAGAGAACTGCTTTTGAGAGAATAGCTCTGAGAGAACTGTGACTGACCTAAGGTCGCCCAGTTGGCTGCACATGGAGGAGTGGGGACTCAAACCCATTTCTCCAGATTAGAGTCTGCCACTGTTAACCACTACACCAAACCGGCTTAGTTTATATGGTTACCATTTGTTTGGGTTTAATTGGGGGGTGGGAAACATAGTGAAGCAAATAAATATGTCAAAATTGGAGACTGATGAGCAGATGTATCCTTAACTGTGGAATGCTGAGAGTAATTAACTGAGACCGTGCCATTACGTTCCATCTGTCTCTTCTCAAGCATGGAGGCTTTACCTGATAATTATTTTATTTTTTATTTTATTTATTTAATTTGTACCCTGCTCTCCCTGCACACAGGCCTTACCTGACAATTCCATAACCCGAATAGGAATAGCATGCATGGCTTAACTTAAGGAGTAAAAGGTATATTGGATGTACACCTCCTCCCCCAAACCGTGTCTGTGTAAAGATATAATATAGTTATTCTAGGCCTCTTCAAAAAAGGACTGTTATTGAAAGTATAAATGAAGACTGGTTGCAGTTATGGCCTGTGTCCCATGACTCCCTTCACTCAATGACAATTGTTGCTCTAATAAGGAAAGGCTCTTCAGAAGAAGGGCATAATTAGATCCAACCCTGTGAGTTTCAGCTCTGTTTAAAAGCTTTCCAGCCATTACAAGTATGCTTCTTACTCACATTGTTGATGTTTCTATTCTGGAAAGGAGAAGTTCTGTTGGTAAGGGTTTCTTCCTACAGTGGAAACTCTCTGTCCTTCACAAAAATACCAAGGGTTAGACCAACCTTTTCCCAAACTGCCATGAACAAGAGTCAGCTATGTGTGATTCCCTCTTGTTGTTGTAGGATAAAGCTGGCATCAGAGCCCCATGTGCAGGCCAAAGCCCTGGGGCCAGCACTGGAGAGGGAACTGGCCTCAGAGGATGCATGTCCGGTTCAGAGTTCAATATCTCCCTTCTCACAAATAAGGACCTTTTGCCAAAAAAGAAGCCTGAGGGAACAGGAATTGGGCTTAGAAGATAAGCTTCCTCTAAGTCACTTTCCTTGTCCAGTTTTCTCCACAGATTTTCCACAAATCTCCAGTTGTAATAAAAAATCCTTTGTGTGTCCCACAGATATTAAATAATAATCTCAGTCTTTGAACGTGCGGTGATGCACAACTGTTGAGAACTGGAGTTCTTCATCTGGATGCTTGTTGTACCATACCATGTCACTGCCATTCCATGTTGAATTCTTTTGGATGGGGAGTGTGCTGTGGCATCCATGAGTGAATTGGGCCCAGGGGTGATATACTTTCAGGAATATAGAGGGGGTAGGGAGAGCGATGGCAATTTTAAGCTGAACCACAATTGATCCTTGTTGAACATAAACAGAGGGAAGAGCAAGAGAAAAAGAAAGCAAGGTAATGCGATCAAATACTCCAAGGCTGAGGAATATATCTGAAGATAAAGATCAAGGAATGCAAATACCCCAAACAGGGAAATAAGCACTCAACAAATAATGAACACTTCCAAGTGCAAGCCAACCCACTAAGATAGATGCACCCAACCACCTTTAGTCCAAATGGAGTCCATATGTGTCTGGTGTCCCTGACAGAGAAAGGCAGAGTAGAAAGGAGGGAAAGGGAGGAGGGGGGATACTGTAGAAGAAGGAAGGAGATATGGATCCGAGGTTCTTCTGAGCAGGGGGAGGGAGAGTGTGTTGCCAGAGTGGGGGATGTGGGAAACCAGGCTTAAGACTGGGGAGAGAAAGGAAAGACAGAGAAGATGAGCAGGGAGATGTTAGAGAAATGGGGGAAAGACTGATACACTGCTTGATTCCTCTTGTGTGAATGGTCTTGGAGTTCTGGAATGTCTTGATAACTTCTTTGACAGCTTTATCCCTGTCAAAATGGTGGAGGGAAAAACCTTGGGGTGTGACTGGACCTCAGCCATGGATCCTTAATGTGTTCTTGAACTGTTTCCTTGAAAGAAGAGGCCTGGTGCAGAACTGAGCCTAAAACAGCAGCCTATGTTGGGTCCATATATAGTAAATGTTTGTGGCCTTTTCTGTCTGGGACGGGAACCAGATTTCTGGTTATTTCTGCCTGGTGGTAATAGGGCAGTGGATGAGGTTATCCTGCTGATGGATGGCTTGATTCAGCCAGGTCTGTATTGTGAGGGATGCTTTTATGTGGAAGGAATGTAAGGGCCATTGCCTCGCAAACCTTGGTTATTCATTTTGGCCTGGGTGTAAGGGAGAAGAAAACCTCAAGCACTGACTGGGGTGTTTGACAGCTTTTCCATGGAATTTCCCATGAACCAAACCTGTCTGTCTCATCAGGAAATACATGTAATTGCATGGAGCCCTGGTTCCATGATTCACTGGTTTGATATCAAATGAATCCTTCCAGCATCCCTGGCTACTTAGGTACCTGGCATTGAAGTGAACTTTGGGTAAAACATTTCTCATGGTGGTGGTAGTGGAAAGTCTTGGAATAACCAGAGGGCCACCATGTGCTTCAGAAGGGCCACAAACCATAGCATGGCCAAGGCTCCTCCCTTTGTCACCTCACAGCAACTAGCATTCAGAGGTAAAGGCTTCATTTAGTCATTGGGGGTAATAGTCACAGATGGACCTATACTCCAAGAATCTTTCTAGTCCCCTTTTGAAGCCACCTGTACTAGTGCCTGTCACTACATCTCACTGTAGCAGTTAATTCTACAAGTGAAATAAGCTCCACCCTATTTACGAATAAACCAGTTACTGCAAAAATGCCCTTGGTCTCCCACGCTCGCTCATCCAAAGGTACTTAAACCGGATGACTCTGCTCCTGGAATTCTTACAGTGCCATCCTAAACAGATTAAAAACCCTTCTGAAACCATTAACTTCAATGAACTTAGAAGGATGTCATGTGGTTTAGGATAGCACCGCTAATTGCTTGGGGAAATGGGGAGTAAGTAAAACATACATATCGTATTCAACTAAAAGGCTGCAGTGTTGCGCTCCTCTTATTACATGATGCCTTGCTCAGATACCAGACTAGGAAGAAACTAGAGGTGGCTATTCTGATCATTAGTAGATATCCAGAACAAGTCTCGTGACAGAATAATATTTGGCATTGCTTATTAAGGACAGCTGTATTAGCACCCATATTACTACAAGTGATTGGAATGTTAGATAGGATCTGGGAGATCCCAGGTTCAAATCCCCACTGTTTTGTGGAAACTTGCTGCGTGACCTTGGGCCAGTCATAGGCTCTCAGCCTAACCTACCTGAAGCTGCTGTAAGAATAAAATGGAAGAGAGTAACGTAAGCCGCTTTGAGTCCCCACTGGGGAGAAAGGCAGGGTTTAAATGAAATATGTAACTAAGAATGCAAAAATATTACTGCACTTTAAGATGTCTCATCTTGCTTTTTTAAAAAACAAAACACCCTATCCATTCAGATTGCCCAATGTCCGTCTTGGGGCTTTTCATCAGCTTCAGGGGATGTCCTTCGGAACACTATCAACGATATCTGTGCAGAGTGTCTCCTGTTGTTGTGTGCTGATCCAGGATCCAGGCAGTAGACTTGCAAGAGCAGCTAGGGGAGGGGAAAAACGCACTAGTAGGGCCCATTCTGCATCTAGTATTCACTTCACATTGGAACAGAAAAAGATCCAGCTCAAAACCACATTCAAATACCTCAGGCCAACGCCATACTGACTGCAGAGTCACCACTGAATGGCCATAAAATGGCCATAAATCTATGCGGACAGAATCATAAAACCAAGAGATCAAATGAAGTGAAAGTGGCATGCAGTCTGGACACTGCCATAAAATCTGACAATCAATCCAAGTGAAAGTGGCATCCAATGTAGAGGGGTGTTTCTGTTCCTACATGGTCTTGGTGAAACAGCAGTGCCAATGCTAGATGCAGAATGGGTCTAGAAAGCACCTCTGAGCTCTCCGTCCTCCAAAAGGAACTGCACAAATGAGCCTAAGCAGGCATTCCTGTCTCACAGCAGGGGGCAGTAAACCCCTGATTGTCTCTTGATGCCTGTTTTCCGGAGGAGGCTTTTGGAAGCAGCATTGATACAATCCAGAGCTGTCCAGCCTGCGACTGAATGAGAGCTTGTGAAACAAGCCCACGTCAATCTGTACAAATGTTGCTGCAACCCTGTGGAAAGGGGCACATTTAAAATGCAAATTAAAAATAAATAAATAAGGCAAATAAAGATCTGGCCTTAAATATTTAATGGGTATGACTGAAGAGCTGGCAGCCAGGAGAGCTCCCTCAATACCCTGGTTGTAAAGCCATTTTATTATCATGTAAGTACAGTTGCCAATCATAGTTTTAAAAGGGAGCCGGGAGCCGAAGAGCCTACAGGAGCAAAGACAGTAAGGGGAGCTGAGCGAGGAGATTAAAGTCGAAGACAAACAATGGATAAACAGAAGTTTTTATTGACTAGTCATCAGGGCCTTTGCAGTTTCCAGAATTTATCATAGCAAAATGAATTCTGCACATTATTAGTTAAAAACAAAAAGAATAACTTTGTTAAATTAATTGATCGTATGCACAGAATAAAAATATAGTTTACATAGCCTTGGAGCTGACTACGGTAAATGCTCTATTAAGATAGTTGTACCTGTCTTTTGAGCTGCGGTGGCTCAAGTGGTTAAGACGCTGAACTGCAGGCTGTGGAAGGTCAGTAGTTCAGCAGTTCGAGACCCAGGTGCCGCATGACAGGGTGAGCTCCTGTCTCTAGTTCCAGCTCCTGCCAACCTAGCAGTTCAAAAGCAAGAAATTGCAAGTAGATAAATAGGTACCACTTCGGTGGGAAGGTAACAACGTTCCACGCACCTTGGTGTTTAGTCATGCCGGCCACATGACCACGGAAACGTCTTTGGACAGCGCTGGCTCTTCGGCTTTGAAACGGAGATGAGCACCGCAACCCTAGAGTCGGATTCGACTGGCTTTCGAGCAAGGGAACCTTTACCTTACCTTTACCTGTCTTTTAATAAATAAGTTCTGTGATAAACCATTATGTTTCTCCTGAGCCTATTGCAGTTGTTCATACCAAATTCCCTTCTGTGTTGCATATAGTTTGAAAAAAACAAACAGGTAAATGAGCTGACTCTTCTACTCCCCCCTCTCAAATGCACACACATAAATGATCCTCATAACAAATTTGATTTCATTTCAGCCGGAGGATGATGGTGTTCATAGCCTGAGATCTCAAGGAGGTAAAAGGATATTAGACCATCTGTCCTCCATAAGGTTGACAACCCCCAGGTGGGTGCTAGAGTTCTCCTGGAATTACAATTAATCTCTGGACTATGGATCAGTTCCCCTGGAGAAAATGACATCTTTGAGCAGACTGTATGGCCAACACATCCCTGCTGCACTCCCTTCCCTTCCCTAGTCAAACTTCACCCTCCCAAGCCTCCATCCCCAAATCTCCAGGAACTACCCACCTTGAAATCCCTTGGACTCCACCATGCCTCAATGAAAGTCACAAAGCATTTGGTCACTTTTATATTATTTACTGCAATTAAATGCTTTTATTTATCCACCTCGCAAAATCTCTGGTTAGGTTTGTCAGATCACCAGAAAATAGTTCCATAGGCTATGACCTGAAACAACCTGTTTTATCTAAATGACTATAAGAAGGTCCATATTCCACTTCCTTATCATACACCTTCACTAAATAATACTAAAAAAAGTCATTTTAAACAACCGCATTATTCTTTATTTAAGTTCTTTATTGAAGTTCCCATAAAAATTCTGATTGCTCACTGAGATGGATGTAGTACTGTTAACAGAGCCGTCAGAACCTGATTTTGTATTGATCCCTCATATGACTTAGGAAAGGGCTCCATGCTTATGCACCGTAACAAATGAGTGCCACACTTTTAACTTCAAAACCTTTTACAGTTGGCCAAAATGATTTGCTCTCTTAGAATCTAATAATTGCTCTGGCAGTGTTTGCTGCAGACATCTGGATCTGTTGGTACTGATTTTTCGAATCTCCTATAGCTGAAAAATGGAGACCTAAACTCTTCCAAGATTTGACTTGTTCTGATATATTTCACTTCAAATACCAGCTGAAAGATAAACTGCAGTCACACACACTAAATAATCCACCTTCAATCTACTTTCAATGCACTTTCCAATTGGATTTTGCCAGTTCGCATTGGAAAGTGCACTGAAAGTGGATTATTTAGTGCAGCCTTATAGTGCGGCCTTACAGTGTTTTCCAAGTAGAATGGTTTAGAATTGCACTGTTATAGCGCAATCCTAAACAGAGTTATACAAGTCTAAATTTAAAATCAATATGCTGTGAAATGGATTAGCAAAAACCGTATTTTTAGTTGTCATAATTTATTTTAACTCATCCTGTTAACAAATAGAAACATATTTCTTAAGCCACCTATGTAAACCCACTTGCATTTGGGAACTATGAAGCATATTGTCAGCACACGCTATCATAGACAGGGTTTTTTTTAATCAAGTTGAGGGGACATAAATCTATTATCCGATAACCTATCTGTAAAATGGTTTATATAAAGATTGGACAATGAAAGAGCCAGCAGACGTCCCTGGAGGATGCCTCTCCTAGAAGGAATGTTATCAGTAATGAATGACAGATAATAGGAGGGGTGGTTTTTTTTAGCATGTTGAAGGTGACATTGTTGTCTGTGGGACACACATTTTTATGCTATCACCTTTGGTCCAAAACCTAATCTGATGAGGTCTGTAGAGCTTCAAACCGAGGCAAAATGGTCCATCAGGAATTAAGGTAGGACAAAAGAATTAAGAGTTGTACGCCTTGGCATAAATCCTACTGCCTTCAGCTTTCTCATAAACAGATGTCTGTTTCCAGCTGCCAGCAAGACAGAGAAGAAGCAGTTCAGGAGAAATGGAATTTACACAATATGCAGTGCAAATCCTATGCAGAGTTATTAGTTACCCCAGGGTAAGCGAATTGAGTTCAGTGGGCCTAGACTGGAGTACCTCTGCATAGGATTGCACTGCTAGAAAGTAAAAAGGAGCCAGTGTTAAGATTAAAAAGAAGGTTGTTTTCTATACCCCGCTTTTTACTACCTTAAGGAGTCTCAGAGCAGCTAATGATCACTCTCCCTTCCTCTCTCCACAATAGACATCCTGTGAAGAAGGTGGTGCTGAGAGAACTCTGAGAAAGCTGTGACTGGCCCAAGGTCACCCAGCCGGCTTTGTGTGGAGGCGTGGGGAATCAAACCTGCTCTTAACCTCTACACCACAACTGGCTTTGTGAATTCATAGAATAGGGTTGCCAGCTGCAAGCTGGAAATTCTTGGAGATTTTGGGGCTGGGTTTTAGGGAGGGAAGGAACTTCAGTGGAGTATGTTGCTATAGAGTCCATCTTCCAAAGTGGCCATTTTCTCTAAGGGAACTGATCTCTATTGTCTGGAGATCAATTGTCACCCTAGGAGATATCCAGCCACCACCTGGATGCTGGAAACCTTAGTGGAGAATAATGTTCATCTCTTTGCTGAGGAAAGATATGTACCTGGGTCCATACTGTTGGCAGAGAAATGGATACAAGAAACAGATACTGTTTGCTCAGATGAGGGTACTTTAGTTTTAGGGAATCCATTTCTGGGGCTGAAAGTGCACAAGCCTTTGGGGCCCAGCTGGTTGAGTTTACCATTCTTGTTGTTTCATTTCTGTGCTTTGCATCTGGGCACTTTAGTGTAACTGAACAGCTGTCCAGAGGAAAGCCAGAATAACTTCAGAGCTACCCTGTGAATCTCAGGAAAACAGTGTGACTGTAAACATATTTTAAAACTTGGCAATGTCATGCATGGCATTTACTGTACAACAGTTAGACAGATTGGTCGGGGTGATGTTACTTTTCTTTACTAGGCCTAACTTTGGGCAAGAGTTATGGGCTGAATTAAAGATTACCTTGTTATGCCGAAACTCTTCAGAAATACAAAAGTCATCTTTCAAATATTGCACCGTCTTTCTTGTTTGGGCAGCACAGCAGGAAGGATGATGCACATAACATTACTTCAAGCCAGAATAGGAATGGATTTTACAGATGACTTAAATGCTTCTTGTATACTTACACTGCACTCTGAAATTAGATAAACACTGAAATTAGATAAACATATGGAGCAGAAGTCCACCAGTGGCTATTAGCCACAGGGTATAGATGAGAACTCTCAGTCTGGGGCAGGTGATGCACTCTATTCTTGGTGCTGGAGGGGGCAGCAGTGGGAAGGCTTCTGGTGCCCTGGCCCCACTGCTGGACCTCCTGATGGCACCTGGTATATTTTGGCCGCTGTGTGACAGAGTGTTGGACTAGATGGGCCATTGGCCTGATTCAACATTGGCTTCTCTTATGTTCTTATGTTCTTATGTTCACTCTGCACCAGTTAAACATTTTTTCTGTACATCTGGTACTTTAAAATAACATTAACTGAGAACTGATCTATGGTTAATAGTTCCTTAGCTAGAGTAGAAATGTTGTAAAGGCAGAGTACGACGTATAGAAGAGCATTCATTCTGTATGATTCTGTGTTGTGACTGAGCTGGCTCCAGACTGTGACTCAGAGGTAGAGTAGCCAGGTCCTCCCCGGCCACTGTCAAGGGATGGGGGGGTAGGGTTGCCAGATCCAGGTTGGGAGACCCCTGGAGATCTGGGGATGGAGTCTGGGGGAGGATAGGGACCTCAGTGGGGTACAATGCAATAGACTCTGCCCTCCAGAGTATCCATTTTCTCCAGGTGAGCTGCTACTGCTACTACTACTACTACTATTATTGTTGTTGTTGTTATTGTTGCTGTTATTGTTGTTGTTGTTGTTGTTGTTATTGTTGTTATTGTTGTTGTTGTTGATTATTATTATTATTATTATTATTATTATTATTATTATTATTATTATTATTATTATTTGGATTTCTGAATCTCCCCATCCTGGAGTACACAGGGCTCTGGGCAATTTACAGCAGGTTAAAAAATACAAAAATACAGATTAAAAAATCAACAGTCAGTTTATCTTAATTACATAATCTCCAGACGAAGTCTATAATTTGACTTAAAACTGATGTCTTTATTCTGGAAATGAGCTGTAATTCCAGAGGAACCCCAGGTCCCACCTGGAGGCTGGTATCCCTACTCAGAAGCCTCAAAGGAGCTGGAAACATGGCCTGGGGAAGGATGGGAAACCCCTGCATGGTAAAACACTCTTTCCTCTCTGTTCCAGAGGCTGCCCTGAGAAGTATGCATTTGAGACTCCTCCACCAGAACTTCACTTTGTCCTCCCCAGATCCTGGGGCAACTCAGTGCCAGCCCAGGACCCAACCCATGAGCCCCCCAGGATCTGGCTCCCCCCAGAAGGAGCAGCACAGGCAGGGGACTCATGCTGAGGCAGTTGAGGGATACACAGAATCATAGAGTTGGAAGGGACCTCCAGGGTCATCTAGACCTAACTAAGATCTCATCAGGAGAGTTCCAGAAATTCTCCAGAATAGCTGGGGCTGCTTTCCTTCAGTCTGTTTGAGGGCAAGGAAGAAAGTGCTGCTGCATCAACTGGTTCACAAAGTCAGAATCCTTGTATGCCAGACCCAGCTCTGGACTGTTGCTGCTCCTGTGCACCAGACCCTGCCAAGTGGTCGTCTACAGGGTACATCCTGACTCTCAAGGAGACAGGTAGCCCTGGAAGCCTGAAGTCAAAACATTGTGGCTGCCTTTATTCTATATGCTTCCCTTTTCTCCCATTCCTTCGCACAGTTCTATGCATATGAGATCCATTGACATGAGGACTAGATTTGAGCTGTTGCTTATACCAGTGTCCATGGAAACAATTAACTGTAATCTACCCGGCTTTCTAAAATGGTCCAGATAGCACATATCATCATAAAGCTATGAATTCTCTCTGTTTTAATTATAAACCAGCTCATTGTAAAAACATCAGATCATGTGTCTATATAACGATGAATGTGTAAGGTTGCCAACATCCAGATAGGGCCTGGATATCTCCTGGAATTAGAGTTGATTTCCAGGGTACAGAGATGACTTCCCTGTTGAAAATGGCTGCTTTGGAGGATGGACTCCATGACATTGAACCCTACTGAAGTCCCTCCCGTCCCTAAACCCCACCCTGCCCAGGCTCTACCCCCACAATTGCTAGGTATTTCCCAACCCAGAGTAGGCAGATCTGGTGTAACAGATCTCATACCCAGTTGTAGCTTAGAGTTAGCAAAATGCCTGCACAAGATAGAGTTGTGAGGAAATTTGCTGTGTTTTGAATGATCTCACATATTCTCCTCATGAATAGCACAGTGTCATATATAAATACAGAGAGACTTAACTTTCTACTTGTCTATTCTGTAGAATTCCACCAGATTTCCCAAAGAATAGTATATTTTATAGTCCCCATTTCATTAGGGTCATTGAGCATCCCTCTAAAGTAGCAGATGTATGTATGCATACATTTTTCATTATGCACTCAGAAATGTTTCTGAAGCTGTGGATTATGTCATACTCTGCATGGATGGCATCATGTGGCAACTCATGCTGTCTGCTGATCTCAGCCTGATCATAAGCATTATGCTGACCTGAAAACCAAATAAACTTGAATGTGAAAATGCCAAACTAGAGTTTATAAGCAAATGCAATTATGTTCAATTAGGCCTTAATCAGAACCAAGGATTTCTCTCCCACTACAGGTGTTAAATTACCATAGTATGATTTTTCTCTTCCTTTACTGTTGTGAGCAGTCGCTCTTCTCATCTTGTACACATTTGAGCTTTACACAGAAATATCAGAAGAGAAGGTTTTTATATCCCACTTTTCTTTACCTTGAGAAGTCTCAAAGTGGCTTTCAATCACTTCCCCTTCCGCTCCCCACAACAGTCACCTTGTGAAGTAAGTAGGGCTGAGAGAGTTCTGAGGGAACTGTGACTGGCCAAGGTCACCCAGAAGGCTTCATGTGGAGGAGTGGGGAACCACACCCAGTTCTCCATATTAGAGTCCGCTGCTCTTAACCTTTATACCACGCTGGCTCTCTGTCATACACTGGCTCTCTATCACAGGTTCATGTGGTTTATGGCCTTTTGACCCTGCCATTTACATTTTTTCCCTCCACACTTATGCTTGTGCGTGTATACATACATATATAAAATGTGTGCATATTGTATGTCAACAAGACACTTGAGGAGGGGACTTTGGTAATTATCATCTTCCAAAGCTTCTTTTATACTGTCAGAAAGAAGAAAGCCAAAGCTGCAGGTCTACAGCTTGTCTTGGTTAAGAAGACCCTTGTGTCAATGTCTTGAGGAGAGTAAAACGAATAGTAGCAATAGTTGTAGCAGCTGAGTCAGCAGCAGGCTCAGGGAGAGGACTAGAAACTAGCATTCTGATGGTAAAATGTAGGTGAAGGCACTATTATTTAACTGTCTGTTCTCCATTTCATCAGCCACTGAAGCATGCAGTCTCTCTGCATAAGCAAGAGTTCGTTCTCTACAGTTTATCTTTGCCAGGTTGCCCAGTATGGTAGACAGCCTCCTGGCCTCTGGGTTCCTGCTGCTGTTCCATGGTGCAGCAGGAGGAAAATTGAAGCAAAAACTGGTGTTGGATGTCACTTTTGGTCAGGTACCCAGAAGTGATGTCACGACATCGCACAGTACTCTAGGAATTTCCCAAATCTCTATGGAAGAATTTCAAGAGCCGTGACATCACTTCCAGGTACTTGACTTGAAGTGGCATTGTATGACACTGTTTTCCTGAGTCTCTGCCTTCCTGAAGCTTTAGCTACTTCAGTAGCAAAACTACTATTCCATCAGCCAGATAAAATTCTACAATTTGATTCATTGTCAACTGTGATTAGTAAGAGTTTGAATTGTAAGTCTCCTTGTGAGCCAATCCAGTTAAGCTCCATGACAAACCTCCATGAAAGTTTACACCACATTAAAGCTGTCAGTTGTTAAAGTTGTTGTTTTTATGGCAACAGATGAGCATGGATACTTTACTGAAATCTGTTACAGATCCAATTTTGAAAGTAAGTTGAGTTTCTTCTTGGAAGAAAGGCTGTATATTAATTGAACCAGTGAATAAATAAAAAACTTTAAAGGAATGTAAATGATGCTGCTCAATCCTAGTGTTTCATTAATATTTCTTTCTCTTTTTTTATAGGTAAGTACTGCATTCTTCTTCTTCTTGCTAACAGAAAATATATTATGTGCCTGAAACATAACAAGAGTACAAAAGCAAACTTTGAAGAGGACGGTGGCACTTTCTGCATGGGTAAAGACTTCAAAGCAACTTCAAGATGCTCTTCACTTGTTTTTGAAGACCACTAATAGAAAGTGGGTGCTATTTTGTCTGGTTTTTATTTGTAAGATATAAGTGTGTGCCTGTTGGCTGCTGTCAGGCATTGCTGGCTTCCTCTGCAAACAGACCAGCCTGAGAAGTCATCAGAGAAACACTGGTTCCTTCTTTGTTGAAGGGGGAGAAGGGAGACAAACGGATTTTGAGTGAAGCGTATTGCATAGTGAAGGAGCCACTGGCCTGGGAGGTGTCAGGAAGATCTGTGATCATAGTCCTAATTCTCTTGCTCTGTGTCGGTGGTCTGTGAACATTCAGCCATCACACCAACTTGTCTGCAGCCATGTCTACTGCCATCCAGTTTCATTCAGGCTTATGAGAGTGGGAGGGGAGGAATACATTAGCCCCCTCCCCACATTTCTGGCTTTCATTTTTGTTTTAAAAGTCTCTCTCTCTTTTCCTCTGGGAGGTATGTGGGAAAATGCGCAAGCACCACAGGATGTTATCCACAAAGAACAGGGGGTGCGACTGAACTCATTGTAATTTATCTTGTTACACACCCTGTCCTCCTCCTCCCCATTTCCTTTTTTTCTTGCTTGCCCTTATTAATAGCAGCAACCAGAAAGAGCATTCTGCAGAAACTCTGAGTGAGTTTCCTCAGTTGCTGTGGGTACATTGCTCCAGGAGTCCATTGGGCCATGGAGAGGGGCAAAGGAGGGTGGGGTAGAAATGCAACAAATAAATAAAAAATATATTAAAAAACGAGTGCCAAGACTCACTTAGCCTGGGATCTTGTTTTAATAATTAATCGCTTGCTGCCTGTAACTTGCCTGTGCGTATGATGCGTGCTTCTGAGTAAGTGTAAAATTCTTTGTTCCTCTCCAGTGAACAGCTTTAGTCAACCCACTATACATACCATCCTCAAAATCTGAAGTACTAAACAGGGCACAGTGCTTAGAGAGGCTTAAACCCCAGAACCTCTCACTCCAGAAAACTGTTACTGTATTCTACATGGCCAAAAGACTGAGTGAGGACACAGATGGAGATCCCACATCTAATTCTCTCTATAAAATGTAAATTGCAGTCTCATACAGCCTCGATTTGCCTCTGGGTCATGCAGAGAAGGGAGAAAGAGTTTAATCCTTTAACCCCCATTTGTTTTTGATATTCAAAACCCTCTATGCTCTTGGCATTATTAAGGGAAAGAGACCATGTAGCTGGAAGATTATTATTGAAGTTAAAGAAGCTGAGGCTTTCTGTCAGTGAAATACAAAAATGGTTTCGTCAAATAATACCACAGATATGAGCTCTTTGTTTTGCATGAAGTATCAGTCAGAGTTCACTGTAGAATCTAATGTGTTCTGGCTTCTGGCAATTAAAATTCAATTCCATTTAAATTAATAAATGAAATAACTGTAAGTATGTTGAAGGTATGTTCAGGTTTATGCTGTACCAGATGTATACATTTCTCAATTTCTTGGGGGAGGAGAAACTTAGAGAAGGGGTGGGGGCAAATAAAGTGGGTAGTAGTGCCAAAGGCCAAGATCCAAAAGGACAGTTCAAAAACAAATTATGCAAAACAGATCTTTGTTACATAAATTAACCCAGTATTGACCCAGCTGAGCTCTGAAAAGGAGCAAGGTGTTTGAGCTGCCAGAGGGGTGAGTGGTATTTTTATTTATTTACTTTCAGCTGAGGTGCTTTAGCTGAGAAGGTACTGTGTCAGGGACTGTATTTGGGAGTGTGTGGGTGAGTTGTAACAGACTCCTGACTGCTGGAGTTAGGGTGTGAAAGGGTCATTGTTTGCCTGTAATTAAGTGCTTGGGTGAGATTGAATAGCAGACTCCTGGCTGCTGGAGTTGGGGTGTGAAAGGGGCTTTGTTTGACCGTCATTAAGTGCCTTGGGTGATTTTGAGTAGCTGCTGGCCACGCCCTCTCCTGGGAGACAATTCCATTTAAGGCAGGAAGTTTGCAAGAGGCACGAGCGGAAGGGCGAGAGCAAAAGAGCGAGGCTCTTTGCCTGTGGCTCTTGGCCTAGGGGCTCTGTAAGAAGCCCAGGAAGAGACAGAAAGCCAGGACCTTGGCTCCTTGGTAAGGTAAGTAGACTCCTACAACAGGAGCCATATAAATACAAAGGGTTTTAAAAGGGGGATTATAGAAAAGTATTTGTTTAAAAACAATTATGAAGCCAGAATGCCAGCAGGGGGTTGGGGGCTATCCAGTGTTTTGCATGGAGTGTCACATGTATGACTATCTGCCCACTGGTCAGAAGTCTTGGGTGTGTGCTCGGTGCAAGGAGCTCCTGTTTCTCAGGGAGCGAGTTTGCTCCCTTGAGGCCAAGGTGGCTGACCTGGAGAAGCAGGGACAGACAGTTAGGTGCACGGGGAAGACTCTCGGGGACTTGTTAGATATGTCCCACTCTGGATCTGGCAGCCCGGCTGCTGCCAGGGAGCATGAGGGTCAAGGGGAAAAGGGGCACCATGCTGAGGATAAGGGGAATGTGCCCTCAGAAGGGACCTCTTCTTCAGCTGGTGAACGGGTATCCTTTCGTACCAAGGAACCGTCCCTGGGAAGGGTGGGAGGGGGCTCTTGGTAGTTGGTGATTCGATCCTTAGGCAGGTAGACAGCTGGGTGGCGAACCCGCGTACTGACCGTATGGTGACTTGCCTGCCTGGTGCGAAGGTAGCAGACATTACGCGGACATTTACTCTCCGAGGTAAAATCGGGGAGTTGGAATGCTTGGTGTTGGAGGGGGAAATAGACATTGTGGGTATTTCAGAAACTTGGTGGGATGAGGAAAATCAGTGGGATACGGTGATTCCTGGTTATAAATTATATCGGAAGGATAGGGGGGAAAGGGTTGGAGGTGGGGTGGCTCTGTATGTCAGGGAGGGTATACTGTCCAGTAAGATTGAGAGGGTAAGAGAATTGGATTCCCTTCTGGAAATGCTATGGGTTGAAATAGTGGGTCCAAAAGGAGGCTTAACAGTGGGAGTTTGTTATCGCCCACCAGATCAAAAGATAGAGGAGGATTATAAAATGATGAATGAATTAAAGATAGCGGCTAGACGAAATAACTGTGTTGTAATAGGCGACTTACTACCCACACATTGATTGGGTCAATATGAGTTCTAGTCGGGAAAAAGAGATTGCGTTCTTAGACACTCTCAATGACTGTGCTGTGGAACAGATGGTCACAGATCCTACCAAGGGAGAGGCGATCCTGGATTTGGTCCTAAGTAACACCCAAGACCTGGTGAGAGATGTAAAAGTGATTGTACCACTTGGGAACAGTGACCATAATGTCATTGAGTTTAACATTTATACAGATAGGGAGTTGCCCAAAAAGACTGACGCAACCACTTTTAACTTTAAAAGGGGTAACTTCTCTGGTATGAGGGGACATGTGAGGAAGAAATTGAAAGGAAGAGTGGAGAAGGTCAAAACCATTGGGGAAGCTTGGAGACTATTTAAAAAGACAATCCTAGAAGCTCAGAAAAAATATATACCGCAGGTTAGGAAAGGTACAAATAGGTATAGAAAAAAGCCTGCATGGTTAACAAATAAAGTAATGGAAGCTGTAAAAGGTAAGAAGGATTCCTTTAAGCGGTGGAAAGCTAGTCTTAGTGAGGTTGATAAAAGGGAACACAGACTATGGCAAATAAAATGCAAGTCTGTGATCAGGCAAGCAAAAAGGGAATATGAGGAGCATATCGCAAAAAACATAAAGACCAACAATAAAACTTTCTTCAAATACATTAGAAGTAGGAAGCCAGCCAGGGAGGCAGTGGGGCCCTTGGATGACCAAGGGGTAAAAGGAGTAGTGAAGGATGATAGGGAAATGGCTGAGAAGCTGAATGCATTTTTTGCCTCTGTCTTCACTGTGGAAGAGGAGAAGTGTTTGCCCACTCCAGAAGCACCGATTTCGGGAGGGGGTTTGAAAGACCTGAATCAGATTGCGGTGACAAGAGAGGAAGTCCTCCGACTGATGGACAATTTAAAAACTAATAAATCACCAGGCCCAGATGGCATTCATCCGAGAGTTCTGAAAGAACTCAAATGTGAACTTGTGGATCTCCTGACAAAAATATGTAATCTTTCTTTAAAATCTGCCTCCATTCCTGAGGACTGGAAGGTAGCTAATGTCACTCCCATCTTTAAAAAGGGCTCCAGGGGAGATCCAGGAAATTACAGGCCAGTCAGTCTGACATCGATACCGGGTAAGTTGGTGGAAACTGTTATTAAGGAAAGAATTAGTAGGCACATTGATGAACAAAAACTATTGAGGCAGACTCAGCATGGGTTCTGTAAGGGAAGATCTTGTCTCACTAACCTGTTAGTGTTTTTTGAGGGAGTGAACAAACATGTGGACAAGGGGGACCCAATAGATATTATTTACCTTGACTTCCGGAAAGCTTTTGATACAGTTCCTCATCAAAGGCTCCTAAGTAAGCTCAATAGTCCTGGGATAAAAGGACAAGTCCTCTTGTGGATCAAAAACTGGCTTATAAATAGGAAACAGAGAGTGAGTATAAATGGGAAACTTTCTCAGTGGAGGGTGGTAAGCAGTGGGGTACCACAGGGATCAGTACTTGGTCCCATGCTTTTTAACTTGTTTATTAACGATTTGGAATTGGGAGTAAGCAGTGATGTGGCTAAATTTGCAGATGACACGAAGTTGTTCAGGGTGGTGAAAACCAGGGAGGATTGTGAGGCAATCCAAAGGGATCTGTTGAGGATGGGTGAGTGGGCGTCAACGTGGCAAATGGGGTTCAATGTGGCCAAGTGCAAAGTGATGCACATTGGAGCCAAAAATCCTAAATATAAATACACGTTGATGGGGTCTGATCTGGCAGAGACTGACCAAGAGAGAGATCTTGGAGTTGTAGTGGATAACTCGCTGAAAATGTCTACACAATGTGTAGCTGCAATAAAGAAGGCCAACGCTATGCTGGGGATTATTAGGAAGGGAATTGATAACAAATCAGCCAGTATCATCATGCCCCTGTATAAATCATTGGTGCGACCTCATTTGGAATACTGTGTACAGTTCTGGTCACCACATCTCAAAAAGGATATTATAGCATTGGAAAAAGTGCAGAGAAGGGCAACTAGAATGATAAAAGGGTTGGAACACCTTCCCTATGAAGAAAGGTTAAGATGCTTGGGGCTCTTTAGCTTGGAGAAACGACGGCTGAGGGGTGACATGATCGAGGTTTATAAGATTATGAATGGGATTGAGCAGGTAGAGAAAGAAGTACTTTTCTCCCTTTCTCACAATACAAGAACTCGTGGGCACTCTATGAAATTGCTGAACAGTCGGGTTAGAACAGATAAAAGGAAATACTTCTTCACCCAAAGAGTGATTAACATATGGAATTCACTGCCACAGGAGGTCGTGGCAGCTGCAAGCATGGAGAGTTTCAAGAGGAAATTAGATAAACATATGGAGCAGAAGTCCACCAGTGGCTATTAGCCACAGGGTATAGAATGAGAACTCTCAGTCTGGGGCAGGTGATGCACTCTATTCTTGGTGCTGGAGGGGGCAGCAGTGGGAGGGCTTCTGGTGCCCTGGCCCCACTGCTGGACCTCCTGATGGCACCTGGTATATTTTGGCCGCTGTGTGACAGAGTGTTGGACTAGATGGGCCATTGGCCTGATTCAACATTGGTTTCTCTTATGTTCTTATGTTCTTATGTAACAATAAATGTATCACAACTAACTAAGCTATTAATTAGAACAAATGCAGACTGTATATATAGTGCAAGAATTATTGAACACTGAATGTATTTCTTCTCATCTGTGTTGTCTTCATGAACTTATAAGCTATGATAAGATCCATCTTTAGCTACTTTTGTTAAAGTTAGAGAGACTGGGATCCTGCAGGGACTGCATGTGCAACTGGACTTAAACTACCCCCAGCACCATAAAACTGGTTGCACTGAATGACCATAGTATTAATTAATTTATCTGTATTGTATTAGTTGCCTTTCAAAGAACTGAAAGGTCTCAAATGCTTTAACATTGCTTGACATTGCTACTCTTTCGTGTTAAACACTGAGAGAGCCCCTCCCTCCTGGCTCCTGTGTGAAATGGGGTGGACTCAGTCAAGCCGTTCCAGTCTCCCAACCAGCTTTCAGATAAAATAGCTGGTTGTTACACTGTTATGGAAGACACACACTCTTGATACCTCTAGAAAATGTTAAAGTCATTATAAGGTAGATTTCTGTTTGTCTGCTTTCATCATGCCGCTCATATTTAACAACAACAGAGAGAAACCCTCATGTCATGTTCCTCAAGTTTTCTAATAGGAAAAATTCTCCAGCTCTTTGACTGTTCTAGTTGCCTATTTTTGGTAACATTTTCCAGCTCCGTAGTACCCATTTTGAGATGTTGGTGAGCAAAATTGTACGCAATATTAGAAGTGTGGCCACACATTGATATGTTAACATGTATTCATATAATGGATATATTATTTTCCTGATAATCCATTGCATTGAATTGTGCCTATTTCCCTGCCACGGAGCTGAGTTTCTCCAGCAGTTTACAGATCTTTCTCCTGGGGTAGCCAGGTTTGGTTTTGTGGTCAATTAATAAATTTTTATTGAAAGTCCAGTGATGTTGTGAGTTGCGATTATTGTCTAGTTTCAAATTGCAATGAATCGGGGCATGGTCCGACCATCTAATATTTCCAATTTCTGAAGAGTAAACAAAAGGGAGAGTAGCGTCAGATGCCAATATAAGATCAATTCTGGAATAAGATTTGTTTTTGGCCGAGAAATAAGAATAGTCTTTTTCATTCCCATGCTGGGTTCGCCAGATATCTTTTAGATGTAGACTGTCCAAAATCGCCTGTAGAGGGGTATCTTGATTAAGCTTAGAAGTATTTTTATTGGAAGATTTATCTAACTTGAGATTTAGCAAGTAATTAAAATCCCCACCTACTATTAGATGACCTTTTCGAAATTGTAGTAGTTTTGTTAGTGTGGATTTTAGAAATTCGACTTGACCTACATTAGGTGCATATAATGTTGCCAGGGTGATAGTGTGGTTTTGTAAAGATCCTCTTAAAAACAAGTATCTTCCTTCCGAATCTTGTTCCAGTGCCTCAAGCGTAAATTGTGTATTTTTAGCGAAAAGTATGGCGACACCTCTGGATTTATTCGTGCCATATGCCAAGTATTGTATAGGAAACCAGTTGGAGTGCAAAGCAGTAGGACCTTTTTAAATATAGGTTTCTTGAAGGAAAGCTATGTTTGTTTTCTGGTTTTTTAGTTCAGTTGCGAGACGTTTTGCCTTGATTTTATTATTAAGACCTCTGCAATTAAGAGAGGTAATTTTATAATCTCTTAAAGCCATAATTAAAGTATAAATTTTGATTTATCATTTGTTGCGATCGAATACCAATAAAATGGTGAAGAGATGGACTCTAGTTCGAACATACAGTAGATTTGAGATATGGTAAAAAATCTCAAGGTGTAATTAACTTCGTAGGATCTTACAATGATAATCATTGTCAATAAAAGGCAGATATTGATGTACCAATAAAGAATTGGTTCAAATATTAGTTGATAAAGTATAAAAGTACATTTTAACTTTTTTTGAATACAATTCAAAATTTTTCCTAAGTTGCACTGTACAGAGAAAACAACAATCAACAATATAAAGCTAAACTTAACATTTAATAGATCACATTTAACACCCCACTCCCCCCTTCCACCCCAACCACCCCCCGATCCCCTATAACGAACCTCTGGGTGTGAAAATCAACCACACGGAGCAATATGTGCCCCATCTGTAGGTCCATACTTAAAAGGAAAAGAAAGACAAACCAGGCCACCTGGCCTAATGATCCCATTTGAGGCTTGACTAAGTAACCCCTCCCCCCTTCCCCTGCCGTTGTTTATTGAAACATTTAACTTTAATGAAACGAAATTAAAATATGTTGAGTTCACCATGTTGAAAATAACCATTGAAGATATAGTTTGATATGAGTTTATGGAGACTTCCTGGGTCTTGTAGGGATTCTACTCCATTTTTTTGGTGTTTCTGTTATATCGCGTTTTCTTTTCCTTGATTGGGCTGACTCCATTTCAACATTATTTTCTAAGCCGATTGCTTTTAACAGAGCAATTCCGGAATCAGAGTCATCAGCAGAGTGAGTTTCACCTTTATAACGCACTTGTAAATAACCTGTTGTAAGCCACCTGTATTTAATTTTCGCATCTGTAAGGCATTTAGTAACAGGCTTGAGTTGTCTGCGAATTTGCAGGGCTTCAGGGGCAACATCAGGGAAGATATATATCTCATTTTGGTTGTATTGAAATTTGCCCGCTTTTTTTGTCTCATATAGAATTTGGTTTTTAATTCTAATATCAAGAAATTCAGCTAGTATATCACGTGGGCCTCGTCTTGGATCTGAGGATAATGGCCCCATTCTGAAGGCTCTGATTATCATCGGGGCAACATCGTCATCAAATTTAATTATAGTAGCTAGCCATGAAGAGATGAAAGATGTTAGATCTGTATTACCTTCAGTTTTTTCTTCGAAGCCCCGAAATTTAAGATAGCGTTCTCTGGAGCGATGTTCCAGTGCCAAAATCCGGTCTCGCGCCCATGTCTCGTTCCTTTGGATGTCTTGAATGTGTTCCTGATTTGTAATAGCTGTTTCTAAAGCTGATTCAGCCGTCTGTGAAATTTCTTGAAGTGAGTCATTCATAGTATCCAGTCGATTCATTATTTCGTTCATGTTAGCTAGCAATTCCGTCTTGAAGGATTTTAGCGTTTCTGTAAAATCTTGTTTTGTCAGAGCTGCACTTTGTGTATCGCTTGGGGTCGTTCCGGCAGCCATATTAATGTCAGAGGCCTGGTTTGAGTTTGAAGCGGGTTGCGACGCGTCAGCGGTAAAAAAAGTGCTTAATTTTCTTGGAGTTGGACCTCCGCTTTTGTTACGGACTCCGCCGGTCTTGCCCATGTCAAATTATTCAATTTCGTTTCAGTGAGTGTTGTCGTTTCGGCAGAAAAGGGGAGAAAGAGTCGGAGCTTAGTCAAATGGCGTCCTTCACCATGACGGTCGACGCCCCGCCCCCCGGGTAGCCAGGTCAGACCCCATCTTAAACCTTAAGATGAAAGACCTAGCCGTATGTGTACATGCAAATATTGATGTCTATCACTGTATATTTCACAGTCAAAAGCTCTTTTGTTTCTTGGCTCATTATAAGACTTGATTGGCAAGTTATGAGACTAAGAACTGGGTGCCTGCTGAGCGAAATTGAAGAAGCTGCTCAAGGCTGATCAAAACAAAGCAAATGAAGCTGATGAGAAGAAGTGTGAGGAAATGCTGTGAAGAAGGAAAAGAAAAGGGATGTTAAAGACAAGGCACTTTTCCGGCACAAAAGGGAATTTCAGACAAGTTTCAGACAAGCAGGGCCGGCTCCAGGTGTCTGGGCACCCTAGGCAGGACAGCCTGGGGCGCCCCCCACTGGGGATGCCAACCTCCCGGTGGGACCTGGAGACTGGGGGCGGAGCGCTGGCTTTCCCGGGGCCTCCGCGGCTGCGGGGTCCCCAGGAAAGCGGGAAGGGGGGGTCTAGCCGCTGCCACTGCCCCTCCCTCCCAGAGCCGGCTTTCCCAGGGCCTCCGCGGCTGCGGGGTCCCCTGGAAAGCGGGAAGGGGGCGGGGGGGTCTAGCCGCCACCGCCCCCTCCCTCCCAGAGCCGGCTTTCCCGGGGCCTCCGTGGCTGAGGGGTCCCCGGGAAAGCGGGAAGAGGCGGGGGAGGTCTAGCCGCCGCCTCCGCCCCCTCCCTCCCAGAGCCGGCTTTCCTGGGGCCTCCATGGCTGCGGGGTCCCCGGGAAAGCAGGAAGGGGCAGGGGGGTCTAGCCACCGCCGCCGCCCCCTCCCTCCCAGAGCTGGCTTTCCCTGGGCCTCCGCGGCTGCAGGGCCCCCGGGAAAGCCGGGAAGGGGGCGGGGGTCTAGCGGCGGCGGCGACAGCGGGCACCCGGTTAGGGCGGCAGGGGGGCGCTTTTGGGGGGGAGTGGGGTGCCATTTGGCGCCCCTGAGGCCGGGGGCGCCCTAGGCGAGCGCCTAGTTCGCCCAATGGGCGATCCGGCCCTGCAGACAAGTGCAAGAGAGGCTGCAGGTCCATTCAGATGCAACATAAAATCATGGCTTACTATATTTTAATTACAGTTAGATTGTGAAAATAGGATTCAACTCCCAGGGGAACACTCAGCGCCAAATGATACAATAGGTTTTTTAATTACTCATGTCCAGGTTCACTGGACCATACTCACTTTCTCCACAGCCATACAACAGCTTCAGGGAACATCTGTCTTAAAGTCCATGGAAGCCTGATTCATCTTGGGACCGAGCATGGGGGGAAGTAGAGGCTCCTGCCTCCCCCCCATGCCTTTTTCTGGGCCAAACTGACCCCCATGTGGAGTAATTTGCATAAGTCTGATGTTTGTCCTCATAATCCCTGTTTCTTCAAGAAATGCTAGTTTCATTTCTCTCACTGTGGCTAGGCATCTGCACAGCTGGGGACTGAGTGAGAGCCAGTTTGGTGTAGTGGTTAATTGTGCGGACTCTAATCTGGGAGAACCAGGTTTGATTCCCCACTCCTCCACTTGCACCGGCTGATGTGACCTTGGGTCAGTCACAAGCTCTGGCACAGCTGTTCTTGAAAAAGAGCAGTTTCTGTCAGAGCTTTCTCAGCCCCACCTACTTCACAGGGTGTCTGTTGTGGGGAGGGGAAGCGAAAAGAGTTTGTAAGCCGCTCTGAGACTCCAAGTGAAGGGTGAGGTATAAATCCAATCTCCTCCTCCTCCTCCTCCTCCTCCTCCTCCTCCTCCTCCTCCTCCTCCTCCTCCTCCTCCTCCTCTTCTTCTTCTTCTTCTTCTTCTTCTTCTTCTTCTTCTTCTTCTTCTTTTCTGTCAGGGAACAAGCCAGGGTTAAGGTAGGGTGTCTACATTCATATGTCATGCAAAACTATAGTTTAATAAACCAGTCACATGAAAGGAAGGACCCTATCCTCACTGGGAGTGATGTGGAGCTAAGAAATTCTGTATTCCCTGTTATTGACATCCTTAGAAGTACTAGTGTGCTCAGAGGCATCCCCAATTCACTTTTGCCTCCCTTTAAAAACAAATTAATTTTGGGCATTCTATGGATATCTTTACATTGGAAAACACATCTCAAACTGGATGGGGGGGGGCCCTTTGGCACCCAAGGAAATGTCACTTAGCAGAAGAAGGTAGAGACCCACCTTCCTATCTGACTAGTTTTCCACTCACTGCCCCCTTCAGGAGCTTCTTCTTACTTGAACATTACATATTCTGACGGAGTCTGCTATTAAATATGTGTGATGTTGTTATGTTTTAAATTTCCCTACCTATAGGTCAAAGGTAAAAGGCTGGATAGGCATAACCTTGTTTATTCATTAACCTGAGGCTGTATGAATCAGTAGACTAGGGGCTCTCAGAACATTTTGCCACCACACTCTCCCTGTGTTGTGTATTGTATACAGAGGTATACAATGAAAATTTAGGGATATGATCATTCCTCTTATCTTGTCTTCTGAGAACTTTGCACTGATTGGCACTTTAACATTAAAACAAGTTGGGTAGTTTCTTATTTATTGTTTAAATTATTATTTAATTTAATATAATTTAATCATTATTAAATTATTGTTTAAATTATTACTTGAGAGCAAAGATTGTAATTCAGGGTTTTCCACTGATAAATCAAGACTCTAGTTTGAAATTATTGCATTTTTGCAGAGACGTGAAAAGAATGCTTGTGACACATGGGGTCAGCTGACAGAGGGCAATGTAATGCCTCCCCCCAAATAGCATTCTGCAGAGACAAGGAATATAACTCAAGCAAATTGACAGAATTTTCTAAAA
Source organism: Gekko gecko (assembly GCA_029375565.1). Lineage (NCBI taxonomy): Eukaryota > Metazoa > Chordata > Lepidosauria > Squamata > Gekkonidae > Gekko > Gekko gecko. The sequence goes on along the minus strand of JAPDNY010000007.1, from coordinate 40,192,691 downwards.
AAGATGTGCTTCATAGAATAACTCATCTGGCTGCAACCTGCTGATATGCATAAACAAGTTCATATTATGTGCCATTGACGCAGCTGAGAATTGGCTCATTCATATGAAGAAAAAAAGCAATGCAGATCTGAATCTTAACTCACTTCTGTAGGGAACAAAAAGAGTCTTTAGAAGTTGAAAGAACAACCCATGACCAAAACCAGCAAAAAAACATTCTTAGTCCAGCAGCACACTTGGAAGACTAGGGGCACAACGAGGTGAGACAGAGGGAAAATCATGTTGCTGTTGTTTTGTTTTATCTCAAGTGCAATCCTGACCTGGATAGCCCAGGGTAGATTGATCTCATCAGATCTCAGAAGCTAGGCAGGGTCAGCCCTCATTACCCCTGGCTAGCCCTGGCAATCTCCAAGGAATACCAGGGTTGGGATGCAGAGGCAGGCAATGCAAACCACCTCTGAAACATCTCTTGCCTTAAAACAAGTCTAGCTCACCACCTAGTAGTGCATAATACTAAAAGAGCTAGAACTTTTGGCTGCTAGACAATCTTAGGATCTCCTGGCTATAACACACAAGGCCTTACGATAATTAAAATTATTATCTCAAGTGCACCTGCGGGCAGGCTAAATCAATTCAAGACCATGGCTACAGAGGAGGGCAAAGGTCAAACTTTCTTTATACTGTTTTTCTGTTTGAATCCCACCCCACAGTTGACAGTTGCCACAGAGGGGAAAAAATATATAATGTCTGTAGGGTTGCCAATTTCCGGATGGGGTCTGAAGATCTCTTAGAATTACAACGCATCTCTATGTCTGTGGTTTTGCCTTAAATTTCCTTGTGATTCCTAGAACAACATTGGGTCACTATAGATTTGTCCCAAAAGTTACAACATGGCATACATAGTGCCACATGTCCCCATATCCCAGCCCCCCAAGTCTCACTGGTTTCCTGGCAACCCTAACCATGAGTTAGTAATGAGTGAGCACAAAACATTTCTCAACATTTAGATGTATGTGCTAGAATAGGAGCTTTCTACACTGCTGTCAAACAGAACTGAGAAGCGGAGGGGAAGGTTGCTAAAAGTTACTCCCATCATCATTTTTGCTCCTGCTGTCTTCCCCACTAACTGCAGTTCTCCTGGCCCATCTTTGGAACATTGCCACTTCCTCCACCCTTCACATCACCAAAACTAAGATTAGCTTTTTCCCAGGCGTGTTTTAATGTTCTCCCTTCAGAGCTTTTAAAAGGAAGATACCAAAAACCCTGTATCCTGAATGATTGTCCTTGTAGATACCAAGTGGGTCAATCAATATGGTATGTTCTTTTATACTATCCTTTTTATAAAGACATGCATGATGAACTTGTATCTCCATTATTACGAAAGTTACCAGGAAAAGAGGAAAAAAATCTGTTTTGCTGATTTCCTTATAGATAAATCACACCATAAGAACATAAGAGAACCAATGTTGGATCAGGCCAATGGCCCATCTAGTCCAATACTCTGTCACACAGTGGCAAAAAATACCAGGTGCCATCAGGAGGTCCAACAATGGGGCCAGGACACTAGAAGCCCTCCCACTGTTGCCCCTCCCAAGCACCAAGAATACAGAGCATCACTTGCCCAAGCCTGAGAGTCCACTGATGGACTTCTGCTCCATATGCTTATCTAATTCCCTCTTGAAGCTGTCCATGCTTGTAGCTGCCACCACCTCCTGTGGCAGTGAATTCCATGTGTTAATCACTCTTTGGGTGAAGAAGTACTTCCTTTTATCTGTTCTAATCCAACTGCTCAGCAAATTCATTGAGTGCCCGCGAGTTCTTGTATTGTGAGAAAGGCAGAAAAGTACCTTTTTCTCTACCTGCTCTATCCCATGCATATTCTTATAAACCTCGATCATGTCACCCCTCAGCCGTCATTTCTCCAAGCTAAAGAGCCCCAAGCGTTTTAACCTTTCTTCATAGGAAAAGTGTTCCAACCCTTTTATCATTCTAGTTACCCTTTTCTGCACTTTTTCCAATGCTATAACATCCTTTTTGAGGTGTGGTGACCAAGAAGAAGAAGATGATGATGATGAAGAAGAGATTGGATTTATACCCCGTTCTTCACTTGGAGTCTCAGAGTGGCTTACAAACTCCTTTCTCTTCCCCTCCTCACAACAGACACCCTGTGAGGTAGGTGGGGCTGAAAGAACTCTAACACAAACTGCTCTTTCAGGAACAGCTGTGCCAGAGCTTGTGACCCAAGGTCACATCAGCAGGTGCAGGTGGAGGAGTGGGGAATCAAACCCCGGTTCTTCGAGATTAGAGTTCGCACACTTAACCACTACACCAAACTGGCCCATATAGAACTGTATGGGAAAAGTTGCAAAGTATTGTACTAAAGCAGGATCTTTTTGAGCTTTATTGGAGAAACAGAATGTACATTGTACTTTTAAATGCTAACTGTGTAACTAGGAGTCTTATTATATAGAAGTGTAGTATTGCATTTTCAATCCTCCTCCACTTGCACCTGCTGGATCACCTTGGGCAAGCCATAGTTCTGGCATGGCTGTTCTTGTAAAAGAGCAGTTTCTGTCAGAGCTCTCTCAGCCCCACCTACCTCACAGGGTGTCTGTTGTGGGGTGGGGAAGGGAAAGGAGTTTGTAAGCTGCTCTGAGACTCCTTTGGGTAGTGAAGGTTGGGGTATAAATCCAATCTCCTCCTCCTCCTTTTCTTAATTTTTATTGCAGACACAAGTGAAGTACTTTTACTATTATATAAACTAGTACCATTTGAAAATGTAAGTGCAAATCCCGGATCATTTGGTCTACAGATCATACTGACAGTTTCTCTGCTTAGAATTACAAAAGACCCTTTTGATTGTTTTCCTTGCATTCTCAAATATTTGTATGGTCAGCTGACACACAAACGCTTGTATAACATTAGGCAATTGCTAGGTAATAATTACCCTCTTTATCACCTACTTCGCTGGACAATAAATTACTGATAGACAAACATCAGTTGGTTCCATACATACAGTCATCTCTGTAACATTCAAATGTGTACTTACATCTTATGAAAATAATTTTCTTGGGCTAAGAAAGCATTTCTTTCTGGTAGATGGAACAGAGCATGTAGTAACTGAGAAGGAGACAAGATGCCGGCCATGTCAGTATGTTGGGTCTTCAGGTAAAATTAGAAGGAATCACAGATGACTTGTTAATGAAATGGAGGAACTAATACAGGATGAAAACCTGAATACTACAGAGCTGTCAGAAACCTAGTTAACTTGTAATTATGATTGGAATGCATATTGTTGATGGGTATGTTGTGCTGTCTGATATAGATAGAACCTAGAGATAGAATATAAAATCAAAATGATCACAAAGATGGAGAAAAATTGCCAATACATTAACGTGTGTAACACTGCCATCCTAAACAGAGCTACACTCTTCTAAGCCTATTGATGTCAATGAAGGTATAATTCTGCTTAGGATGGCACTGCAAATAAAGGTAATTTCCACTGGAAGGGGATCACTGCAAGTGGGCCCTGACACCAGGGCTCCCTTTAAGGCCTTAGACAAGTGAGGGAATGGTTTTGCCTTTACCCTGGTCCTCCTCCTCCCTCCAGGCTGCTCCTCATATTCCTCTCTCAGCCATGCGCTGGAGAGAGATGCTAACCTTCTATCTCCTTGTCCTCAAGTTGCTGGGTTTTGAATAGCCCTGAGCAGTTTTGACAGGCCTCTGGATTCCAGGTCTGCGAGACAGAGGAGTCTCGTGAGAACATCCTTCTGGAGGTGCTGTATCCCACAGTTCCTAGTTTCTTGGCTCTTGCTCTGCTTGGAAGTGACATCATTGTGTGAGGACCACGATCACTAGCCTCCCATTTGGCCGGCCTATTTCCACCCTCTGACCAACTGAGCATTTCTGTAAAATAAAACATTTTTACCAGGTGGAAATATTTTTCACAGATTTAGGTTGTAATCTTCAAGACAGTTTTCTGGGACTAAGTCCCATTGGGACTTACTTCTGAGTAGACTTGAGTAGACCTTAGAACTTTGCTGTCTCTGATTCTTGCTCTGAAATTACCTGTTTTTTTCCCCTCAGGGTTGGTATTACCCCCCCTGGATTGTGTTCAAAATTATAGACAGAAATGTAAAGATAGAAATTCTTCTCTCCTAGTCTTCCTGGTAACAGGGTCATGGAGGGAGGATTAGTAATTGGAGAGAAGGCTTTCTACCTATAAATTGTTAATACTGAACACAGCCGAGGTGAATAATGTGTAAATACATGCATACATATTTTGTTTCAATCCATATCCATATTCTTCTAAATTAGGAATTATATCCATGGAAGGTGATATTGCATGAAAAAAGGGCAGCATGTATACTTAAAAATGAGACAGCCAGTCTCAACATAGAATGCAGATTTAATTTTCATCACTCGATACACCATGTGCTGCAAAACTAATACACATTAACAATAGGAGCTGACCTAACATTTCTAAAATGTCTTTATTTTGCCTATTCAGTGAGCAACATTTGTGCTATCATCCAGACATCCTAAACATAGCAACAACAGTTGATATTCACACATGATATTCACCTAGGAAGATGAATAAACATGATTGTTCTGCTATGGAGCTGTGGCAATATGGCTACGCATGCATTTTAATGGGTAACCTCATACATAATAGGAGCAGTGGGTTGAACATGAACTTCTTGATTGATTTTAACACTTTGTCTGAAGCAACTGCCTTGTACAAGTCTGGTAGTTGTGACACACGATATATGCTCAAAAACTTATTGGGACAGAATGTGGCTGCTTGTGTTCTGTCAGGGGCTCACCACTGGGAGCATATCGGTTCCATTTTGTGGGCTCTTCATGCCCCTTTAGGGTTGCTAGCCTCCAGGTGGGGCCTGGAGATGTCCCAGAGCTACAACTGCTCTCCAGACTACAGAGATCAGTTCCCCTGGAGGAAATGGCTGCTTTGGGAGGTGGACTATATGCTGAGGAGGTTCTTCTCTTCCCCAGACTCTCCCCTCCCCAAGTTCTACCCCTCAAATCTCCAGGAACTTCCCACGTTGGAGTTGGCAACCCTACACCAGTTGCATGTTTCAGCATCTGATTTAAGTGGCTGGTGCTTACCTTTAAAGCCCTTCATGTCCTGGGGCCCCATATCCGAAAGACTGACTCTCCCAATATGAAGAAGTGTGTTTGTGCACATGAAAGTTTATACCTTGAATAAAACTTTGTTAGTCTTAAAGGTGCCACTGGGCTCAAATTTTGTACTCCCAATACATGCGCATGTGGCAGCTTCACTTGGTACAGCAACACCTGCTGGCTCTGCCTCCCCCCACTAAGGTGTGACTAGCCTGCCTGTTTGTGAGCTTTCTTGGTGGCTGCCTTTGTTTTATGGAACAGCCTCCCTGAGGAAGTGAGGTTGGCTTCCACCCTATAAAACTGAACTCTTCAAGAGGGCTTTAGAGGCTTTTAAAATGTTGGAGAATGTAGTTTGTTTTAACTGTTATCATCCGTTTCAATTTTGTAACCCACCTTGGATCCCAGTTGTTGGAAGAAAGGGTGTTCATAAAAACTTGTAAATAAAACAAATGAATAATAGAGCATTTTTAACATTTTAAAGAAGAATCAAAGATGGGTGCTAGACAGTTGAGATTGTTTTTATCCAAAATTCTGAAGGAAGTAATCAGTGGCATCAAATATCACATAGGCACTAAAAAAAAATCCTAGAGAGACTCCAGGTGACATATATATAATATATCATATTTCTTGTGATTAACTATAGTGGGTAGGATCCTACAGAACTTTTCAGATATTGTTATTTTCTCTGGCTCAAGGAGCCTTGCTCAAGTTGAAATCTCCTTCCATTAGAGGAAAATACTGTAATTACTGGAAATATTCATAGGATCCAACCCAAGATATTTCTTTTTATAGTACAGCTATTGCCTTGTCTTGATGAAGAATGTTGTTGATCCGTTATTCAATTATATTAGTCACAACTGAATGGCTAAAATGGCTATTATAAGGAACTGACCAGGCCTAGCCTGACACTTTGGTCTATTAAGGGTGTGCTGAACATGACGTATAAGTGCTTTGTATTACATCGCTTATGCCTATTTTGGCACAATCAGGCAAGCTTTAACAGCTGTGCCCATTTCTGAGGAAAGCACACATCCAAGACAGATCTTCTGGGTTGTGCAGTGAATACACCTCATGAGGTCCCCCAAGTTCTTTGCCTATCATTTTGCTAAAGCACCATAGACATCCATTATTTTTCAACCAGTTATATTTAAACCTGATGATATTTTGGAATCTGAGGACATAAAAAGAGCCCTGCTGGATCAGACCAAAAGTCCATCTAGTCCAGTATTCTGCCCCATACACTGGCCAGCCAGTTACTCTGGAGGGCCAACAACAGGGCAAGGAGGCTGAGGCCTTCCCCTGAGGTTGCCTCCTCATACTGGTATTCAGAGTTTTACTGCCTCTGAATGCAGAGGTTCTCATTAGTCACCAAAAGGTCATGTGTAGTCATCTAGAAACCAGTTGATTGAAAATATAGGACCGTTCTGGGAGAAGGATCACTTGTTTATCACTCAGATGTTCTATAGTCAAACAGCAGGATATATTCCTATGGATTTTTTTTGCAGACATCTTTCACTTATTGTTGTCACTAAACAAAAAGTCAGCTCTCTTTAATACAGCATTTCATTCAGCGAAGTCTACATTTAAATACATTTGAATCTTACTTTAAATAATACATATTCTGTCTTTACACGGTTCCTCATAGTGACAGGACTGGCTAGGTACTGTTGTCCCCCTGCTCCACATTTTTGTGAATGAGCCCTAAGGTCACCTGTTTGCCAAAGCACGTGACCATAATGAGTTTGATGCAGCATTAGAATAATGCAAATGCTTAAGAAGGTTCAGGAATTCAGGAAACAAGCTCCCTTGCCCATTATTCTCATTTGATCAACAGTGTTACACATTTTGGCTCAAATAGTGGTCTGTGTGGTAATATGCCTCCCACTCCAGGATTAGTGCCAAAGTTTGCTGAATTATCCCAAAGGATAATTCTTGGGTTTCTACTCTGTGCAGAGTCAAGGGCTCTTTGCTGGTCAGCAGGAGTAAAGGGGAAAAGAAGCACATGGGTATGTATCACTTCCCTCTGGCAGAGTCATTCAGTGCACAGAAATGCAGATGGCCCTGGCCAGAGGTGGAGGATGGCCAGCATGAGTCACGCCGAAGTCATTGAGCCCTGGAGGGCAAGTTAACAGACAAAAAGGGAAAGAAAGTCTGCTGGAAGTGGGGAGGGTGAAGGAAAGGCAGGTAATAAAACTTTACAGTTTGTTGAAGAAGGGGTCATAATTCCAAACTTTGGCCCAGGTGGTGGCCCAGTTATGGGGGGGGGGACCATTAGCAGGAGGGGGTAGGAGCATTTAAGGAATCACCAGCAATGTCCAGGGAGGAAGTTGAGGGGAGGAGGGGCCTGAGTGAAAGGACCACATTTGCGAGGAGAAGAGGGTAAGCTTGGAGTGCTACAACCCTCGCTCTTGCTCTTTCCCTCCAGTTCTGAGGCCCATGGAGCCCCAAGAGAGCAGGATGTGATGATGGACGGGAAAGGGGTCGGGTTGTTTCATGAAGACCCTTGCAATGCATTTAAACTACCTTTACTTTCCTTTGCTCTGTCTGTTGGGGTCTTTTTGTAGAATGAGCTACTAGCAAGGAAGGAAGGGGGAAGGGAAAGAGAGAAAGAAAAGGAGGGAAAGAAAAGGAAAGGAGGGAAAGGTGGTGAAGAGATGGAGGGAGAGAAGCTCTCCCACCCCCCCCCCATCAAGCCCCCGCCACCCCCACCCCCACGGATCCCTTACTTACCACTTCGGCAGAGGCCAGGGAAGCCGGTGGCGGGGCTCTCCTGGCGTTGCCCGAGCCGCAGTGCTGCTGCGCGGGCCCAGGGGACGCTCTTCCCGCATCCCCCGGGCCCAGTGCTCTCGTGCGGCCCGGGAATGCTGTGGGGGTGGCTCTTCCCACATCTCCCAGGCCCAGCGCTCCTGCACAGCCCCGGGATGCTGCAGGGATGCTCTTCCCATGTCCCCCAGGCCCAGAGCTCCTGCGCGGCCCAGGGACACTGCAGGAGGGCTGTTCGCATGTTCCCCGGGCCCAGCGCTCCTGTGCGGCCCGGGGATGCCGACGTGTGGCGGGGCTTGCCGCCACCACCATTGTTGTCCTTGTTGAGCTCCTGGAGTGGCGCTTCAGTGTGCTCCCCCCAAAAAAGACCCCTGTGTTTACCCATGCAGTGCGTGTGTTTAATTACTTAGTAAACTTCTTTTCATTTTACATGTGGTCAGTCTGATCTTTGAAAACCACATTTGGCTCCGTTTGGTCCACACTTACCAGAAGAAGAAAAGTACAGCAACTAAGGTTGCCACTGGTAGGAGACTGGGAGTGGGGGCAAAGTCATGGAGCTGTCATTAACCGTGTGATGTCATTTCTGGGGAAACCCAGAAGTAACATCATGCCACTCTAGGTAAAAGTTTCTGAGAGTTCCTAGAGACAACTGACATCACTTCCAGGTTTTCCTGGATATGATGTCATGTCATTGCTGGTGATGATGTTTTTAATGTTTTTCTTCCTCTGTCCAGCTGCTAAAGTGCCAGTCGGCACATGGAAGCCCTAAGAGAGTGGGACCCTAAATCAGACTTCATGCCTTTCGTGATAAAACTGTAGAGTCTCCAGTGATTCCTAGAGAGGACTGATGTCACTTCCAAGTTTTCCTGGAAGTGGTATCATGCCATCACTGACAGCATTTTTTTTTCCTTACATTTTTCTTCCTCCTTCCAACTGCTGAAGCGCCAGAGGGCACATGGCAACCCTGAGAGACAGAGACCCTTAATCAGTGCTTTGGTCTTTCAATGTCCCTAAAGGGAGAGGAGCCCAAGTGCAAACCCGTGGACTAATTCAAGCCTCTTAGAACCGGGTTCCTGGTGGTAGCATTACCCTGAGAGAGAAGTGGGGGAATCAAGGAAGAGGAGCCTTGTTGAGGTCTTGAGGCAAGAGCCTCCGGGTTGGCTAAGTAAACATCCTCATTCCTGTGGTACAGAGACAGGTGCCTGCAAGGCTTACCTCACCACAGTCTGTTTCGGGGACCTGAGCTTACAATTTCTGTTCAGATTTTCCGTCACAAGCAGTCCCATATCCTATTGCTATTAGGCTTAACAGTTCCTTGCTAACCAAATAGGAACATCAGTGCACGAGCCTGCTCAGTTACGCATCCCGTATTGACATTGCTAAGCATTAACCAATCTCAGTTCACCCACTTTGGGTGGAAGTGATTTGGAGCATTTGCAGCATCCTTTGAACTAACCTGAAATTCTGTACTGGGGGGTGTGAGGGGCAACAAGAAGCATTTGCCATTTATATAATCTTTGGGGAACAATGTGAGAAGTCCAGACATACTACATATAGTGAAGAAAGTATATTAAGGATGAAAATAAGCTGTGGGTCTTCTCTCCCCCCCCCCCCATTTTAAATGTAAATTTGAGACTGATTTTCATTTCTTTTTTGCACTAGCTTCAACTCAGAATGTTTTTCTTTCATCACTGTGATTAGCTTCTCAAAATTAAAGACTAGGCAGCTTTATTCTCTGGCTCATTGGTTTCCAGCATGACCAATAATGGTATCATGGCAGTGACACTCTAGTGTTCAGTCAAAACTCTATGGTTAAACCAGAATGGGTTGCACTGGAAGTGATGCCATCATGTCACTGGTATCATCATTATGTCACTGGTCAGCCCCTCCATTAGGTAAGTCTCCCACTGTTTGCCAGGCCTAGGTATAGTGGCTTTCAGTGAAAGGACAAGGAAATGAGGGGGTTGAGCTCTCCCCCAAGGCCTTGAAGGTCCCCTGTTTGTGCTAAACTGAACATTTGCTAGTTTTTGAGGTGCTGCAAGACTCCTGTTTATTTTGGCATCAGCCTTTAGGCAATACATGGGGTGCCATTTTCACACTCGTCGGGTTCATTCTTAACCACTAAGAGGTCAAATTGTGTTTGTCTAACAAATCTTTCACCAAAAGAACACATGCTTTCTTAGTTTCCAACAGCACAGTCTGTTGTAGAATATAGGAATACAGCCTTGAGCAACAGCCCATGGAGAGGCTCAGGAAGTGGTTTTTGGCCAGAAAATAGGGTTGCAATAAATCTGCTCCTGTTGTGAAATGCTAGAGGATAAGCATCCTTGGTGACTATAGCGCTGGACTTCAGTTGAGGAGACTTCATATTTCTAAGTTTACTTTGGCCCAGACATTAGCATCAACCCTAAACCTAACTCTCAAGGATGTGGTGCCAAATAAGGGGGCCTTGAAGGGCTGGATAAAAAAGTATGATCATTCAACCAGAAAAAGAAACCCCACTACCTAAATCTTCAAAGCCACAGACAAATGGCAAAGCAGAGAGTAACAGCTCTCCCCACCATACTGCTTAAGAACAGATTCCTCCCCTTTTACCTATGCAGACTTACTGAGAAACAAGCCCCGTTGTAATCAATGGGACTCCTCCCCATTAAGCATGCTCACCACAGTAACAGAAAAACAGGAGCTTTGGGGCACATGAAGTAGAGTTTTCATGGAATAGAGGCCTTTCTGTAGCTTAAGAAAAGTATTTAGTAGCTCTGAGAAAAGTATTCAGAATAACAACACTTAACCCTTTCCAAAGCCCACAAGACTCCTGCTTTATGTTCCCTACAGCAGACTAACATGGCTCCCCTTACATCCTTAATGCAGGCACAGATAAAACACCCCTCCCCCCCAATACACTGTGCTGACATGCTCCACCAGTCCCACTGTGATCTGGCTTGGTCTGCACCATGCCAAGCAAAGCAGGGCTTAAGTAACTATAAAAATGGCTCTAGCCTGCTACTCTAAGCAGGGTGGTACTTGGATGGGAGACCACCGTCAAGGACTTTGCAGAGGAAGGCAATGGCAAACCACCTCTCCTTAACTATTTGCCTTGAAAGCCCTATGGGGTTACTATAAGACAGCTGTGACTGACAGCATTTTACCCACCCACACTCTAAGTGGTCTGGCCTCTCCAGTGGCTGTAAGTTGTCCTTCCTGCGTGCATGTCCTGTTCCTGTTGATCCTGGCAGTGCTTCCATCTGGTGAATCACAGCAAAACCCATGGTTGGAGCTCAGTTCAGACTAGTCTTGAGCCCTGAATCAGTGGGTGCAAGTGAGCTGCTGCCACTGTGAGTGAGTGGCCTGTGGCCTGCTAGTCTTCCTGTCCCCCCTCCATTGAGGGGAGGGGCTATTGATGGGCCAGGGAGCAAGGCCCGTTCCAGGACCTCTTTTTTGCCTCCTGTGTGCCCTGATCATCCTGGGTGTGGGCTGGGGTGGCTTCAGGACAGCAGACAGTGGCTATCAGCTCCAGGGAAGGCAGAGGTGGGTGCAGCAACAGGTGGGCAGTTGGATGCCTGCTGGCACAGGGCCCAGGGCAGCTGCTCTGGATGCCCTGTGACTATGACTGCACCTGGAGCTTGTACGTAGTCTGCCCTAGATTGTCTTGCTTACCAGGCCCTTGTAAAGACAGACAGTTGTCACAGGGCCCTGCAACTTGATTGCTTGGGGGCAGATCCCCATATGGCACGCAGCAGCACAGAGGTGAATTCTCAAGTTGGCATGGTCTTGCTCCTTAAGGCTCATCAGTGGTCCCACCCCCAGTGACATCCATGGACTGAATGCTCTTTGCAAGCTGACTATGTTGCTGATAAGAACTCCAGGCCACAACTGGTGTTTCACCTGGGAAGGAAGCTGAGCTGGGGACTGGGCTTTCATTAGCAGAAGTAATGTAGCGGAGCATATCTCTCCAGTTCCTTGTTAGCTATAAATACTATTATTGAATGCTTTAGTTGGCAAATTCTCAAAAATAGTGATCCATGGATAATATTTTCAGAATTATACCTGGGAGGAAGAATGTTCTGTTTATCAGTACAAAGGTCCTTACGGTAAATATGAGCTGGGGAAATGCAGTAGATCTGCATGCCTACTTAATTAAACATGGTGCTAATTTTTGAGAGTCCAGAAGAGAGAACTTTTAAGTTGGTGTTCTTGACTTTTGAGTCACCCCACCTTTTCCCCAGTCCAGTTGAAAGTAAATCTAAGAAGATCAGGTTTTTATAAATGTTTGCAGTCATCTAGAGCTCATTGCCAAATATGGCAAAAACCTTAAACTGCTTTGCTTTAAGAATGGTTGTAGATATGGCTTTGGCCGGGTTCAAAAAGAGCCTATGAACAAAGGCCCCATGTGGCGATCAGGCTACTGTCAGGAGCTGGATACAGGGATCATATGAATCCTGAAAGATTTGTAATGGCTGCCTATCTGTTTCTGGGCAAAATTCAAAGTGCTGGTTCTTATGTTTAAGGTCCTAAATGGCTTGAGGTCACGGTACTTGAAGGACTGCCTCCTCCATTACTCCACGTAAAATTCTTGCACAAGCTATGCTCTCTGCCTCCACCTGCACAGGCACAGCCTTTTCAGTGGTGGTACTTTGTAAGGATGTCAGCCGCTTGGAGAAAAAAAAATGACCTGTCCCTTCAATAGAGAATTAATGGCATGTTGTTCCCAGGTGATGTTATTTATTTACCTTCATGCCAGGAATGCTTCAGTTGACCATTTCCACACATTATGAAGAAGAGAAGATTGGATTTATTCCCCACCCATCACTACCTGAAGAAGTCTCAGAGTGGCTTACAATCTCTTTCCCTTCCCCTCTTCACAAAAAACCCCTGTGAGGTAGGTGGGGCTGAGAGAGCTCTTTGAGAACTGCTTGTGAGAGAACAGCTCTGAAAAAATTTGTGATTGACCCAAGGTCACACCAGCAGCTGCATGTGGAGGAGTGGGGAATCAAACACTGTTCTCCCAGATTAAAGTCCATGCTCTTAACCACTACACCAAACTGGCTCTCTGGCTACATCAAACGTTAAACCTCTGTTAAAAGGACAGGCTTTCTTTTTGTCTAGGCTACAGGAAACCCTTCTGTTCTATGGAATGTCCTTCCCTTAGGGTTGCCAAGTACTTACCATAATTGGGCGGGGGACACACAGTCCCCAGCCAGAACATTCCTCTGTGGAACACCCACGCCGCATGATGCCGTTGCCAGGAAGTGACCCCAGGCTTGAGCTTCCAGCCCCATTGCCAGAGCGTCACCCGGCGTCACTTCCTGGCAACGGCATTGTGCGCCGCATCTCCCCCCCCCCGGAATGGTTCTGCCAAGACCCCTGCCGAATTGCGGTAAGTTCTTGGGAAGCCTGTCTTCCCTCTTAGGCTCACCTCATGCCTGCCTAAACTATTTAGGCACTGAGACCAAGACATTTCATTCAATTAAGTGGCTGGGTCTTTTAAAATATTTTTGCAGTTTGCTTTTAGCCTGAGAACTGTTTGGGAAATTCATTTTCAAGCTGTTAAATCTTTTGTCCTTTTTTGATGCTCTGACTGGGCTTTTAATGTTGGGTTTTTAATAGTCTTCCTGATTTTTAATGATTTTTTGATGTTAAGTTTTACCATGTTTTACTTTGTAAGCTGCCTCAAGCTGGTTATCTGGAGTGCCAGCAAAGAAATGTTTAAAATACATAACTAAAATAACGAATTGAAAACTGTAAGTGAATGTAGGAGGTTCTCAGAGTTCTCAGAGTTCTCAGAGTTTATGTAGCTTCTTGCCATCCCTTGGTCAGCGCTACATGCTTGCTCACAGCTAAAGAGGATGGAAAGGAGGTTTTATGCAGGTGGGCATGGCAGCAGTTGAAACCACTAGCACAGTAACTTTGAAACTTCTTGCCCTCTGGAGCTTCCTTCAGAAGTTCTTGCACGTAGTACAGCTTTTTAAAATCTGTAGTCTACTCACCAGCCCTGATGGCAAACAAGCTAAGACCTTGCAAACTTTAGCCATTTTTGTAACTAAGAATGAGACCATTTATGCTAAGGTTCTTAGGCCTGCTTTACATCTTACAACAGAAGCAGATCCACATGCACATACGGAGAAAGTAGGGTTGCCAGGTCCCTCAGGCCATCAGTGGGGAAGGGGGTTTAGAATTGCCAGATCCAGCTTGGAAAAGTCCTGGAGATCTGGGGGTGGAGCCTGGGGAGGACAGGCCCTCAGTGGAATGCAGTGCCACAGAGTCCACCCTCCAAAGCATCCATTTTCTCCAGGGGAACTGATCTCTGTAGTTGGGAGATGAGCTGTAATTCCAGGGGGTCCCCAGGTCCCACCTGGAGGCTGTCATACCTAGGAGAAAGTATAAATCCATCTTTAGATGTTCCATTTCTAGCCTCATCCAAGTCCAATAGCACTTTAGAGACCCACATTTTTGGGGTATAAGTTTTCAAAAGTCGAAGCCACATTTATCAGAGAGTCAAAGCTTTAAAGATCCCTAAGGTGCTACTGAACTCAAATCTAGCTTTTCTACTACAGACCAACATGGCTAGCCTTTAGACCACTTACAGCCTGTATCTTGTGAGGTAGTTACATACCTTATTTTTGCCATGAGTACATGGTAGAAACCTGTTGCTTGGTGACACAATTAATCCTGGCTCCCTTTAAAAAAAAATTCAAGGATATGATGAATAAAAGTTATCCAGCCCTTCACATATTACACGTGTACATTTTTAAAAAATACATACCTGCTTTTGTAGAAATATTTAAAGCAGATCTTGTATTTCATAGAATCACAGAGCTGGAAGGGACCTCCAGGCTTATCTAGTCCAACCCCATGCACAATGCAGAAAATTCATAAGTACTCCCCCACGCACCCCCAGTGACCCCTGCTCCATGCCCAAAAGATGGCAAAAAAACCCCTCCAGGATCACTGGCCAAACTGCCCGGAGAAAAATTGCTGCTGGACCCCAAAGTGGCAATCAACATTTCCCTGGGTGTGTAAGAAAGGGCCAGGAGAACTATTATTTCATATTAAAGATCTTTTCCCATAGTTTTCACAAATGTGTTGCCCATGCTGAGTTTGCAAAACACATTGTGGGGGGAGTGGATTTGCAAGAAAAGGCACTGATGAATTTGAATAAGTAATTCCTCTTTCACCAGGGGAGAGCGTCATCTGAGTATAAATAGTCCATCTCAGCCACCTATTGCTGCACAGTAGTTGCTGGGGGTTAGTTTTTAGAGGCCGAATTTGCAGCCGATCAAGCTGTGCTCTGTGTGTCTCAGAGTCAGGGAATCAGCTTCTGCCAGACTGCAAGCTTTCAATTTTATCTACTCCATCCCTCTGTGATTGCAAGACTGACTTCGAATGGATGTAAGCAGCTGCCAGTCCATCAGGGCGAATGTACCAGCGGAAGAGACCGGGACCCTTGGCAGAGGAGCAAAAACCTGCACCTGAGCGACACATTTGAGCAGAATTCATTCCCCCCTCCCCTCCCCCCCAGCTGCTTGTTTCCAGCTTTCCTAGGAATGTGTCCTTTTTGCTATTAGCTTTTTTTACAGCTTGTACCTGGATAAAATGAGTTTGCCCTCCAGCTGTGAGCATCTGACTTTGGAGAAGGTGGCTCGATTTCGAAGTGCCTTCATTCACGGATCGCCCTATGCTATTAACAAGCCCATTGATATTAAGCAGCAAAGGAGACGGTAATTTGTTTTTGTTTTGTTTTTGGTAAGGGGTCTGCAAACAATTCCCCCCCCCTCCATTCCTCTCATTTCAGTTTACTGCTTTATGGCTTTTAATGCCATGAGAAGGAAGTGCGGGAGGGGGTTGCACCTGCCTTATTCATGGATCCTACTTTTGCTTTATGCTGGATTTGAAATATTACCTTTTTTGAAGAGGATGAAATGTGTGATATGATTGCAGAACATTTGGCTTTCAGCAAACAATAACTGTAATTCCGTTTAAACTCAGGGCACAAAACGTGTAGTATAATATATTTACGCCCCACCTTTCTGTTTTTTTAAAAAGCAGAGGGGTGCAGCCCTGCCTTTATGGATCAGTAGCTAAGGAATCTATAACCAGGGGAAGGACTGAAGCCAAGAAAAGTGCTTGGACACTGTCCTCTCCCATTGTACCGGAGAGTGACAAGAAGCCAAACTAACCTGTTGTTTTAAAGTAAAAAGGCCATGGCTAGAATCCAAAGAACTCTACTGTTCACCCAAGTCTAAGGGGGATTTTCTATTTGTGTTTCTTGTCTAACCTGGTTTTTTTTTTAAACTTGACTTTCCAAAGCAAATGATGATTTTTGCTGGTGTTCAAAAGGGGGAAAGGCAGATATCCTCCTGAGCATGCCCGAAGTTATACTCCCCTAAAGCAGCTCTTTGGACTTTAGCATATAATTATGTAAGCTAGATTTAGTAATATATATCATGCTGCCAAACACAATAACGAGGAACAAGTTTAAAAACCACACCCCATTATATTCTATGGTGGAAGTCCGGTGCTCAACATTATCTAGAATGTTCTCATGTAAGGAGTTTTGCTGCCTGAACTGCCAGAGATTCTTATAAGTACATTTCTTTGGCATCTTTGCTGCTAGCATGATGTCCCATTTAAAGGCTTGCTTTGTGAGCTCTGCACTACCAAAGATGATTCCCCGCCCCCGCCCCCGCCCCCAACATACATGTCGTCATAAAATTTGAAGATCTGTGACTCAGTAGTTCAAGATGTATGTTTTGCTCAGTACTAAATTCATTTTTGGCAAAAGGGGCCATTGCTTTTAAATGTAGACTTTGTTTTTAAACATGCTTTTCAATGTACAATAGCAAAGCCTTATAAACTTTTAAATTTTTATTTTCAAAATAAAGGACCTGTGTTTCAGATTGCACAATGCTATATAGTCTGTCTGGGGGAAAGGCAAGTGCTTGTGGAACCAGATTTCTGTGCATGGTAAAGACAGCTTCTACACTTTCACTTACATCACCACAACTCCATTGCAAGCCATCATGCTTCATTTCCTAATGTTGTGAATTTACACTGGAAGTTGTCTAGAAGACATGCATACTTCCTCCAGTCATCTTTACCGAGTTCATTTTATTGTGAAAGGGGAGGGTTAGTAGACTTAGGGTCAGTTTCATTCTTTAAGATCTCTCACTTTGGGATGTGCAAACTCTCTCACAAGACAATTATAAGTGGAGAAGCAACTTTTAAAATATGTCTCTGCAAGAGTTCCCCCCCCCTTTTTTTGTATTTTTGTATTTTTATGTGCACGTGTGTGTGTACACCTGGAAGTCATGGCAACTTCTGGTGACTGACCCCTACTGGGGGCATAGAGAATATTCAGAGAGGTGGCTGAATAAAGCTGTCCCTGCCTCCTGGCTGTGGTATTCCAAGGAAGTCTCCCATACAAGTACTTGCCAGAGTTGGCCCTGCTTAACTTCCAAGATCTGACAAGATCGGGCTATCCAGGTCAGGGCCCTGCAAGAGTTTTTTGTTAATGGATTGTACAGAATTGAAAGGAGGAAAAAAATTAAGAATATCAGAAGAGCCTGCTTGATCAGATTAAAAGGTAGTCTAATCTGGTGCCTGTTTCCAGCACTGGCTATCCAGAAGCTGAGTTTGTGAACATGGCATGAAGACGGCAGTCTTTCCATTTTGTTTATCCAGAGCTTCTGGCATTCAGAGACACACTGTCTCTGCATGGGGCTATTCCATTAAGCTTTTATGGATAGGAGCCATTACAGACTTTACTGTCCATGATTTGTGTAACCTCTTGATTAGTATCTCAGCTTCTTAGCACCTGTGATACATGAGCTCTCTATAACATTCTGAGGTTAAGCAGATAGTAGCCTGGGAGAGGGCCTTCTCAGTTTTGACACCAAAACTCTGGAACTCTCTCCCCAGGGAGAGACTTGTGAGTCCTCATCTGTTGCTGCCTTCCATCAGTGGGTGATCCCTCCTTTCTTCTCTGTGTTTTAATGGTGGTTTTTATGTTTTTGTATGTGCATTTCAACTCTACTTTTTGTAATGCCCCCCTTTGGCTGTGGGTTCTCAGATTAGAGCACTCGCTCAGATTAGAGCACTCACTCAGATTAGAGCACTCACTCAGGTTCTGAAGTCCATTCAGCAGAAACAAGCTGGCTCAAAACATCAACCATTTATTTGCAAGGGGACAACTCTCGCAACCAACAATTATAACTGACTCACAACACTGGAAATCAAAACAAGAGCTCCACCCAATAGGACCAACTACATCACACAGATATCCGGGGGGGGGCAGGCTGTTCCATTACATATATGCATATGTACAATAAATATACCAAAGTTTTAGTTGTTTTAATGATGTGCTTTTGTTGTTTTTAACTGTTTCTAAGGTGTGATTTTATTATGTATGTTTGTTAGCCACATCGATCGCTCTTACAAGGGTATAAATTTTGTAGAATAAAGGTGGGTATAAATCTTGTAAAAGAAATCAATTAGATAAATAAAAGACCAGCTGGAATGTAGCCAATTGTTCTTGGAAAAGATATTCCAAAATGTGGGCATCAAAATGGAGTGTGGATAACTCTGGGCTGTGTTCATACAATTTTGTAAAAGGCAAATTGTGTATTAGTGTGACTGTGGCCTGCCACTCAGTGAAGAGTAAATCCTTCCTCTGGTCTTCTTCCTTGGGAAGTGGCTCTTTCACCAAGGATAAGCCACTTCTGGTGGAGGAATTCTCCTTAGGCTGGAGGAAAGCTTCACACTTTGCTGAGGAGAGTAGTAAGATACCAGTCCCTGTGCCCTAGAATTTATATGAAAGGGAGAAAAATCTCTCTCTTCATACCATTTGTATTTCAATAAACTACTATCATGCAGTAACCTTAGATGACCTATCTCTTTCTAAACTGAAAAACCACAAATGCTTTAGTCTTTCTTTGCTTATAGGGAAGATGAGTCAGCTCCTTGACCATAGTGGTTGTTCTTTTTGGGGTGATTGTTCTACTGTTGGTATAGCCTTTGAGACAGGGCAATCAGAACAGTACACAGTATTGCAAATGTGGCCGCACCATCAATTTATATTAAGGGCTTCATGTAATTCTGGCCACTTCATTTTTCAGTCCATTTCCTAATAATTTCAGAGAGTGCCTTTTCATTCCTGCGGCACAGTGAGTTAACATTTTCAGTGAGCAATCCACTGTGACCTCAAGACCTCTTTCCTGGGGAATCATAGCTAAGGCAGACCCCCTCCGCAATATATTATGAATAAGTCCCTTTTATGTAGCTTAGGAAAACAAGTATGTGCATAATCAGAGATTTGGGAGGAATTTTTACAAAAAATAATAAAATCCCTTATGATGTCTGAGAGGGAGTGGCAACTGTCTGAGATGAAAAGAGGGGCCCAAATGCATCCTTGTTAGCATTAAGAAAATGACAGCTGGGATGTAAGAAGGCAGCAGGAAAGAATGGTAGCAACAGTGTAGGCAAAAGAGTGAGAGAGCTGAAATCAGAAGCAAGGTAATGTTTCTCGAAAGCAGCAGAGATGGCATGTTTACCTGGTGGCTTGGCTTCCCTCTGGCATTCTTCTAGACACCAACCTCTTTGGCTATCAAGAAACAGTAATAAGTGCTCTGCCTCACATATTTGACATTTGGGAATATAATGTGGTGATAGCTAACTTGAGCTCTGTTGAAGTGCAAGTGAAAACGCTTTGGCCTTAAGGATTCTCTTGGATACCATTTTGCTAAGCTCACCCACATTGCCAGGAACCCCTTTCTGCTTTCAAAGTGTTTTTCACATTGTGAATTATCTTAAAATAGAAATTCTTGCTGATAGGGAGGCAGTTCTATGGGTTCTAGTGAGAAAAGTAGTAAGCAGACAGAATCTGGACAGAAGCTTCAGCTTCTTCCAAATCAAGATCCTTAGAGAGCTTGTGGGGTGCATTGTTTAGAGTGTTGGACTACAAGCTGGGAGACGCCAGGTTTGAATCCCCAGTTTGCCATGGAAGTTTACTGGGTGTCCTTGAGCCAGTTATTCTCAGCCTAATTTAGTTTATAAGGTGTTGTGAGGATAAAATTGAGAGAGGAAAGTGATGTGAGCTGTTTTGGGTCCCCATTGAGGTGAAAGGCATAAATGAAATAAATAAATAAAAAATAGTTCCCAAAATTACTCCTGTTCTTGCTTAAAATGTCCAGATTTTATTATTTTGAGTTTTTAGAGTGTATTCTGGTATTAGACTTTCAGTCTTGAAAGCAGTATGGTTCTTTCAAATGACAATGAAATGAAAATGAAATTTCACTTCTAATGACTAGTGCCTACATGATGGGCATGATTACTCCCAGCATCATCTGCATCCCTCCTCCCATTATGGCTGAAACACCAACAAGCATCAATCTTGAAAGACGGTGTTTGTGGTTGAGGTGCTGTGTGTGCATCAGTGCAAAGAGTGGACAGGTCTGTGGAGTGCTTGGGATGTTTGTGCACAGCCAGATTTGAGATAGAGGCAACATGGAAATCCTTAAATTTATAGCATTTAATTTTTGTAATTAGGAAGCATTTGCTAAGTGACATCAGGCCTTCAGAGAAAAGACCTTGGCTACAGTTATTTTATACCATCAGTCTGCTCATTGTCTTCTTAGGATGGTATCTATGGAAATGAATTAACAGTAATAATCGAGCAGAGGGAGCTGGGACGCAAACTCAGTTGTAGTTATTAGCTGTGCCTTAGTGCTTCTAAAAATAGGAAGAGATAATCAATGGGTACCAGCATCCTTCAGGCCTGCACTAGGATGAGCTTGGTGCAAGAGTACATCATGTTCTGAGAAATATATATATATATATTTTAAAAATGTAAACTCTAAACTGCATCGATACAGTTGATTGGAAACTGGTTGTGGAGGAGAGAATGGTTCTTTCTTCTTTGGGCAGAAACAACCTGTTTTAGCTACCTAGCCCCCTTCTGTTTCATTAGAGGCAGAGGAAACTTTCTGTGTTTCTTGTTACATCACTAAGGATGCCAAGATGAGAGTAAATCCAGTAACCTAGAAGCATCTTCTTGTCCTGTTCTTATGGATGGATTTCGATTGCTCTGTCCTATCAATGCTGACAAGGTCCTTGGAAGTGTGAGAACCATCACTTGTGTTCTTGATCTATGCTGATCCTGCCTTTTAAAACGATGCTAGGAGAGATCTGTTGGAGCCACTGGTGAAAAATTATTAACATGTTGCCTTGTTTACTAAGGGGGCTCTCCTTGGACCTTTGAAAGAGGCGGCTATTAGACCTTTGCTTAGAAGCCTTCATTGGCTAGGGATGAGGTGGCCAATTATAGGCCAGTCTCCAATTTAACTTTTCTGGGGAAAGTGAGAGTGTGTGTGGTGGCAGAATCACTCCAGGGCTTTCTGGGTGACATATCTGCCCTTGACCTATTTCAAGCCAGTTTAAGGCTTGTGTTTGAAACTAAGAAAAGGAGCTGCGGTGGCTCAAGTGGTTAAGACGCTGAACTGCAGGCTGTGGAAGGTCAATAGTTCAGCAGTTTGAGACCCGAGAGTGCCGTATGACAGAGTGAGCTCCCGTCTCTAGTTCCAGTTCCTGCCAACCTAGCAGTTCGAAAGCAAGAAATTGCAAGTAGATAAATAGGTACCACTTCAGTGGGAAGGTAACAGCGTTCCGTGTGCCTTGGAGTTTAGTCATGCTGGCCACATGACCACGGAAACGTCTTCGGACAGCACTGGCTCTTCGGCTTTGAAATGGAGATGAGCACCGCAGCCCTAGAGTCGGATTCAACTGGCTTTCGAGCAAGGGAACCTTTACCTTTACCTTTACTTGGAACTAAGAGCAGCCAGTGACAATGGATGGAATGCTGAGAGTGGGGTTTGGAAAAAGAGCAATTGAAAGTAACAGTTAGGAGTTAGTAGCAGACGAGTTGACAGCTTAAGAACTGAGGGAGAATGAAAGGAGAATTTCTGACTGAGTGGAACTGTGCAGAAGAGCAGGTTGAAAATAGTAAATTTGTCACTAAAGGATCCCAGTTATAGGAATAGGACCTCAGTTCAAAAGTTCAGTGGAAGGGAAATGTTGTTACTTATACTTTACTTTCCTCAGTATTTTGCTCATATCCTAAATAAAAGTTTCTTGTTTTGATTAACCCTGTGGACTGCGTGTCCAAGGGAAAGAAAAATGCACACACAATATTAATATCTCTGTCTATATACATATAGTATATGAATAAGTGGTGGCAGCGAGTAATTGGAACAGTACTTGAGCCTCAACTCCAATAGCTCTGTGTGAGTTAGGTAAAGGTAAAAGTAAAGGTTTTCCTTGCTTGAAAGCCAGTCGAATCCAACTCTAGGAGGCGGTCCTTATCTCTGTTTCCAAGCCAAAGAGCCAGCACTGTCCGTAGACTTTTCTGTGGTCACGTGGCTGGCATGACTGAACACTGAGGCGCATGGAACACTGTTACCTTCCCATTGAAGCAGTACTTATTTATTTACTTGCAATTTCTTGCTTTCAAACTGCTAGGTTGGCAGGAGCTGGGGCCAGAGATGGAAGCTCACTCTGTCACACGGCACTAGGGTCTCAAACTGCTGAGCTACCGACCTTCTGGTCCGCAGCTTAGTGTCTTATCCTCTGAGCCACTGTGGCCCTGTGTTCTGTGTGAGTTAGGGCTTATTATTAAAGGGGCTGGCTGGGCTACCCTGTCTCTGGATGTATCTGAGAGTGAACAAGAGGACCTGAGGTGTGAAATGATCATGGCTTTGTCTATATTTTAAAAGAGACAGAAGGGTAAATAGTGACGTCCTGACCTACTTGTAACCCAGACCCTGAGAGAGAGGTTTAAGAGAGTAGTAGGCACTCTGTGAGTGAAAAGGTGTGTCACAGTTGCCTTATAATAATTTCTTTATTTGTATTGCATTGAGTAGTTCATTATATTTCGGAAGTAACAGAAACAAATGACTTTACCAGTGTCTTTCTATTACACCACAAAGCTAGGCCCTGGTGTGGTTGCCATTACCTCTGTGTTTGCTCCAAGTAACAGGCACCTCTTCTGCTCGCATGGAAACCCATAGCCACAAGGAAGGAGCTTGTCTATGAGCAGATGCCATATGGTGGAAGTAATGTCTGAGCTATCCTACCACATGGGTAGGGGGTAATCATGTGAGCCTTTCCAACAGAGGCAGTCTTAGTGGGTCTGTGGCACTCAGCAGAAATTCAGAACAGTGGCTCTGAGGGAGTGGCCCTTGCCCCACGTGAGGTGGGCGGGAGCCACCACTGCCTCTGGAATATAGTTGCCGGAGCCCCAGACGGTATATCTGTAATTTATACAAAAGCATGCACAATAATGATAAAGGACAAAAACGGTAGGGACCTAACAGAAACAGAAGAGATTAGGAAAAGATGGCAAGAATACACAGAAGAACTATACAAGAAGGACCTCGATGTCTTTGACAACCACGACGGTATAATCACTGACCTCGAGCCAGACATCCTGGAAAGCGAAGTTAAATGGGCCTTAGAAAGCATTACTAACAACAAAGCTAGTGGAGGTGATGGTATCCCAGCTGAGTTATTCAAAGTCTTAAAAGAAGATGCTGTTAAAGTGCTGCACTCAATTTGCCAACAAATTTGGAAAACACAACAGTGGCCACAGGATTGGAAAAGGTCAGTGTACATTCCAATCCCAAAGAAGGGCAATGTCAAGGAATGTTCAAACTGTCGCACAATTGCACTCATTTCACACGCTAGCAAGGTCATGCTCAAGATCGTACAAGCTAGGCTCCAACAGTACATGGATAGAGAACTGCCAGAAGTACAAGCTGGGTTTCGAAGAGGTAGAGGAACTAGAGATCAAATTGCCAACATTCGCTGGATTATGGAGAAAGCAAGAGAGTACCAGAAAAACATCTACTTCTGCTTCATTGACTATGCTAAAGCCTTTGATTGTGTGGATCACAATAAATTATGGCAGGTTCTTAAAGAGATGGGAGTACCGGACCACCTCACATGTCTCCTGAGAAACCTGTATAAGGGTCAAGAAGCAACAGTTAGAACCGGATATGGAACAACTGATTGGTTTAGCATAGGAAAAGGAGTACGACAAGGATGTATATTGTCACCTTGCTTATTTAATTTATATGCAGAGTACATCATGCGAAATGCTAGCCTGGATGAATCACAAGCTGGAGTTAAGATTGCTGGGGAAAAGATCAATAACCTCAGATATGCAGACGATACCACTCTGATGGCAGAAAGTGAAGAGGACCTAAAGAGCGTCTTGCTCAGAATGAAAGAGGAGAGCGCAAAAGTGGGCTTGAAGCTCAACATCAAAAAAAACTAAGATCATGGCATCTGGCCCCATCACTCCTTGGCAAATAGAAGGGGAAGTCGTAGAAGTAGTGACAGACTTCACGTTCCTGGGATCCCAGATCACGGCAGATGGTGACTGCAGCCATGAAATTAAAAGACGCCTGCTTCTTGGGAGGAAAGCGATGGCAAACCTAAACAGCATGATAAAAAGCAGAGACATCACCTTGCCAACAAAAGTCCACGTGGTCAAAGCAATGGTATTCCCCGTAGTAATGTATGGCTGCGGGAGTTGGACTATAAGGAAGGCCGAGCGCCGAAGAATAGATTCTTTTGAACTATGGTGCTGGAGAAGACTCTTGAGAGTCCCTTGGACTGCAAGGAGATCAAATCATTCAGTCCTAAAAGAAATCAACCCTGACTGTTCCCTGGAAGGCCAGATCCTGAAGTTGAAGCTCAAATACTTTGGCCACCAAATGAGCAGGGAGCATTCACTGGAGAAGACCCTGATGCTGGGAAAGATTGAAGGTCAAAGAAGAAGGGGACGACGAAGGATGAGATGGTTAGACAGTGTCATCGATGTGACGAACATGAAATTGAGCAAACTTCAGCGGACAGCGGAAGACAGGAGGGCCTGGCGTAATCTGGTCCATGGGGTTGCGAAGGGTCGGACTCGACTGTGCGACTGAACAACAACAATGTACAGTAAAGGTCCAGAGTCAAATGAAGTCTTCTGAGGGGTCAGGGTTTTCGCACAGCCATGAGTGCCAGCTATCCCGAGGGAAACATCGTAGGGAACCAGCTACTAGAAGACTTCATTTGACTTTGGACCTTTACTGTATATGCTTTTGTATAAATTACAGGGTTTTTTTCTATTAATATTGTTATCAGAATATACAGATATTTTCCACTTCTGTCCCCGTTTTATTTAGCGCCTTGTGCACAGCCTTTCTGCTTCTTCTACAGTCTTGGTGGCGATGGTTCTGGTTTTTTTGAGCCCCAGACAAGGCAGGTGCAAGCAGCAGCAGGAGCCTGTTTGTCTTCTTTCCCCCACTACTTCAGGGGAGATGGCTGTAGGCAGTTGTCCCCGCTAACCATTGGCTAATAAGCGACTGCTTTCCAGTGTACAAAGCCACATTGCTTATGTCAAACATTAAGATGAAATTCCATAGTCCGGGGTCCCCAGCCTTTTTGAGCCTGTGGACACCTTTGGAATCTTGAGCCAGGGTGGTGCTCGCCACTACAAAATGAGTGCTACAGGAGACAGAGCCAAACATGCATACCCTCATAAGAGGAAGGAGGGTGGGGAATATAAACACGCATGGTGGTGGGAAAGTACCATCAAGTCACAGCTGACTTCTGGTGACCCCATAGGGTTTTCAAGGCAAGAGACATTCAGAGGTAGTTTACCACCGCTTTCCTTTGGACTTCCTTGGTGGTCTCCTATCCAATTATTAATTAGGGCCAACCCTGCTTAGCTTCTGAAATCTGATGAGATTTGGCTAGCCTGGGAAATCCAGGACAGGGCCAAGCATACATACTCAGAAGCTTAAGGGGGAGTACATGGGGATAGAAGAAGCTGACCAACAAGGGAAAGGGAGGATAAAATACAATTGGGGGGGGGAAGGTGTCCTCCAGTGCTCTGGTACTCTCTAGCACCCTCCACCTCCCAACTGATCTATGGGCCGTGTTTACAGCATCTTGCTCTTTCTCCAATGAGTGGTAGGGAAGATCCAAGCAAAAAAAATTGTAGGAAAACAGCCAGTCACTGGTTCTGCCTTCAAAATGGCTCCATTTACTTTCATGAAGCATATAGTGGATGCCTTGGGAAGTGCCTGTGGGTGCTGTGTCACCCATGGGTTTTGTTAAGTATGAGACTTAACTAAGAGAGTGATTTCAACAGTGATTCAGCTTTATTTAAGAGCAACCAGATGATCAGATGACACACACACAAACAGTAGAGCACAGCTCCTTTTTAAATAGTCCGTGCTAACAAAACCACGCCCCTACTATAGTTAACAACCAATAACATTTGAGGGATAAAGACCATGGAGTTCCCTCCATAACTATTCAGTCAGTTCTGATTGGTTACAAACAGTGCAGAATTCAAACAACCAATAGGATTGTCGAGGCATACAATCCTTGTCCTGACATCAAACTTAACATTGGAAAGTATACAGTCAGTTCACCAGTCAGGACATAACAGGTTTTATGTTGGGAACCCTGCCCTAGTCAGAGCTCCTAGAGAATGCCAGATTGTGTCAGCCTAAGGTCCTGTGACCACACTCCATGAGCCTTGGATTAAGCTATCTATGGTACCAGCAGTAGCTTCAACCAGAAGAAAACCCTCTTCCACATGTTTTGCCAATGGAAACTAGTCTCATCAGAAATTGTGTACTCTGTTCCTCTGTTTCCCTAGAACCAACAGAGGGGGGGAAATCTATTGCCAGTTTAGCATTTCTCGTACTATAATTTCTTACTGTACCCTTGTGTTTAAAGTAATCATTTTCCTTCAGTTGCTAGCATTTAGAAGAACAATGGGATTGTTTCCTTTAGTTTAAAGAGCAAATAGCATTGAGGTATTTTTATTGCACATTCAACAACTTAATATGTGGCCTGGGAGCTCTTCAGGTATAAATGATTGTGTTGTTGACAAAAGAGTTGTTAGTTATTGCTGCATGAAGCTCCTTCGTTTTCTGAGTTCCCTTGTAAGGAGAACATCAGTACATCACCCCTCTATTCCCATTTCTATAGTATCAGAACTTTTTTTATATACAGAAAATGATACAGTTAAAAATGTTAAGATGATCGGTGGAGGGGACAAAACTACATGACATCCATCTTTCACTGGATTCCGTATTTTATCTTTGAAAACAACCAAATGGGAATGTTATTTGGTGATTGTGCTGGGAGAAGAGGAGCTCACCCCCACCCACTTCCCCAAATCAAAACTCACCTCTTTTCCTGGGTACCTGTCTTCACACATACACTCACTCACTAAGGCTAATAGCAGTCTTAAGAGGCAATTTCAGTTGGACAGCCCATGCAGGAAGGTGGAAGAGTTAACTCCTTCTTCCACAGAATTACTATCCTGACCCAATTCCCCCCTTTGCAGCTGCTTCTTAAGACTAAGCTTTATGCTTAGAAGATTCTTTCATAGATTTCTAGCATAACATGGAGTTTGGCCCTTGGGCTGAGATGTAGTAGTAGAGTTCGCTGACCAGTTGACTCCAACGGGAAATAAAGGTTTATAAAAGCCTATATAATAATATTTAGGATCCCAGTTTGCAACTGACTTGCCCAGGATATGGAATGCTCCCTAGATTGCCAGAGAGCTGATTTGGTGTAGTGGTTAAGTGTGTGAACTATAATATGGGAGAACCAGGTTTGATTCCCCACTCCTCCATTTGCAGCTGCTGGATGACCTTGGGCAGACCATAATTCTGTCAGAGCTGTTCTCTCAAGGACAGTTCTGGAAAGAGCTCTCTCAGCCCCACCTACCTCACAGAGTGTCTGTTGTGGGGAGGGGAATGGAAAGGAGATTGTAAGCCACTCTGAGACTCCAAGTGAATGGCGGGGTGTAAATCCAGTCTCTTCTTCTTTTAAACATCCTCTTGGGGACAAATGGACTTTGGGGCTTTCCTTGGTATTTAAACTAAAGTTCTAATCTATTTACTGTACAGTATACTGGATATGAAGTCCAATTAATCAAAATTATTATCATAATTATCAAAAATCTTTGGGGAGGGGTACTATACTCACTGTATGGGAATGTAGGTCTTTCCACTTTGTCCTTTGGAAAGATGGTGTTTCAAATTATAGCAGTCTTATCTGAAGGGGAAGATCCGCAATTTTAGAATACTAAAATCTTCTTGGAGGGTTGCATTCAGTTTTATTGAGACACAAGTACCTTGTGGGACTGAGGAAAAATCTTTTCCAAATGATGTTTGCTCCAAATTCGTGAGGGTCTGTATTTTCATTTTTAAGCCAGAATGTGTCTTTTCTTCTGTGGTAATGTATGAAAGGAAACTTGCATACATATAGTAAAAGACCTGAGCCCCATTGATAGCCAGAGCATGTGAAACTCATGGTGGATAAGGATTATGAGTCACTCTTTGCCTCATCACACAGGCAAAACATGAAAACAGAGAAGAGTACAACATAGTCACATTTTTTTCCTGCTTTCATTTAGTTTTGCTGTGTGTTTTCAGTGACTGTGGTGAATGTGGGTTTTAAGAACCTATGAAGGTTTTCTTTAAACCTAAGTGCATTATAAAAACATACAGTCCTCCCAGGAAATATCTAAGTGACTTATTGCCAACACTTTTAGCTCACTCTTCAATAAGTTCAGAATGGCAACAAATGTAGAATTAAAAGAAATTACATAATGAATAACATTCAGTAAACAGTTTGTTCAGTCAAGAATATTAAAACAGCAACATCACATCTACACTAATCACATGGAACACAGGTTTTGCCATTCATATGCAACAGTGTCCAGAGAAGCACCAGCAGATGGCCTAATGAAAGCTAGAAGGATTGGGATATGTCAAATATCCACAGGGAGCAGGCCCATAGCCACGGGGGCATTTGGTGGCAATGCCCCCCACAGAGGAGTGCTGCCCCCACAGGAAAAATTCAATTTAGAAAACCTCAAAAATATTTTTTAAATGTAAGATGCACATGGGGTTTCCAGAATTTCCCCAGACATAGTCAGGGAAGCTTCAGTCTCATTTTCTTTCTTCTGGGCCAAAAAATAAATAGGTTTTTAAAAATGCAAAACAAAATAGCAAAAAATACAATAAAATTGCAATATGCAAAAGAGAGTTGGAGATTCCCCTCTCCTGGCTCATGTAGATGAAAAAGAGGACTCTCCCTTTTAAACATGGAAGAGGACTCCACTCCCCCTTTTCAATGCCACTCACGCCATGAGCAGTGAGCCCGCCTGCAGCAGAAGTAGAGGACTCAGCTTGGTGGCAGTGACCTCACTTTGCCTTCATCAGCTGAGCCAGTCTGGGTTACATGATGGTGGGTCACATGGCTGGAATGGCACAGGCGCAGTGAAGCCACCACCGCCAAGCTGAGTCCTCTTCCTCTGCTGCAGGTAGGCTCACTGCTCTCTCTCTTTCCCCCAGCTCCCCTGCCCCACAGGATTTCCCACGCCCCACCACCCAAAATGTTCTGGCTACACCCCAGACAGGGAGGCTCTTCCACAGGTGGGAGCTGCCACACAGAACACTCTCTTTTCAATAGTAGGTATGCAGCCTGATGTGAAAAGGGAACAACTAACAAAACTATTGGGCAGATTTAAGTGCATGTCTAGGTCTATATCACGAGAAGCAGTCCTTCTCCAATACCAGGAATCTCCTGAGATTCTCCATTCAGTGCAGACCAAAAGAGTGACTAACACATGGAATTTGCTACAAGCATGGACAGCTTCAAGAGGGAATTAGATAAGTATATGGAGCAGAAGTCCATCAGTCACTATTTGCCACAAGGTATAGATAGGAACTCTCAGACTGGGACTAGTGATGCACTGTATTCTTGGTGCTGGGGGGGCAACAGTGGGAGGGCTTCTAGTGTCCTGGCCCCACTGCTGGACCTCCTGATGGCACCTGGTATTTTTGGCCACTGTGTGACAGAGGGTTGGACTAGATGGGCCATTGACCTGATCCAACATTGGCTTCCCTTATGCTCTTAAAGATGATATTGTATACAATTCTGCAATACAGCGCTATGTTTATTTGACTGTAGATGTAGAGCTGAAGGTAAAATAAAGTTTGTATGAATTCTGAAGGAAGGCATCTATACTTTTACAGCTTCTGGCAATAGCTTCACCTGTTTATTTGTGGTGGGTGTGAACATGGTCTAAATGAGGTCTAAATGTGGGTGATTGGGCAGACTTGGATTTTGAACTAGACATGGTTCAGGATTCCTGCTTGTGGGATCTCTGGAGCCCCCATTCAAATATTAGGTGAATTGGAGTTGGAAGGCTTCTGAAACCAGGATGCTTTCTGTTACACTCTGTGCATGATGGGAGGAAGGATCGGTAGAGAAGGAAGAAGAAGGAAGAGGAGGAGGTTGGATTTATACTCTGCCCTTCATTCAGAGTCTCAGAGTGGCTTACAATCTCCTTTCCCTTCCCCTCCCCACAATAGACACCCTGTGAGGTAGGTGGGGCTGAGAGAGCTCTTTCCTTGAGAGAACAGCTCTGAAAGAACTGTGGCTTGCCCAAGGTCATCCAGCAGGCACAAGTGGAGGAGTGGGGAATCAAACCTGGTTCTTCCATATTAGAGTTCATGCAGTTTGGTGTAGTGGTTAAGTGCATGGACTCTAATCTGGGAGAACCGGGTTTGATTCTCCACTTCTCCACATGCAACTGCTGGGTGACCTTGGGCAAGCCACAGTTCTGTCAGAGCTGTTCTCTCAAAAGCAGTCCTCAAAAGAGCTCTATGAGCCCCACCTACCTCACAGGGCGTCTGTTGTAGGGAGAGGAAGGGAAGGAGTTTGTAAGCCTCTCTGAGGCTACGAGTGAAGAGCAGGGTATAAATCCAATCTCTTCCTCCTCTTCCACCTCTTCCTTTGTTCATAAGCATCACAAACAGAGGTTAAGAAGACCCCTGCTGGATCAGACCAGCAGTCCATCTTCTTTAGCAACCTGTTTCACACAGTGGCCAATTAGTTATCCTGAAGTGCCAACAAACTGTACAGGTCAAGGCCTTCCTTGATGCTTCCTTCAAGCCCTGGGTTGCAGATGTTTATTGCTTCTGAATATGGAGGTTTCCCTTATTCACTATGGGTAGGAACCATTGGTGGACTTCTCATTCATAAATCTGCCTAACTCCCTTTTCCCTGTGGGGATTTGGGGCCTTGTCTTGCAATGGCTCATCTCCTTTCTCCAAGGTCAGGGACAAAGGGTGGCGCCTGGGGAGAAGCTGTCCCAAAGGCACCCACTGGTTTGTGGAGTGCCCCAAGGGGCAGTTCTCTCCCCAAAGCTATTCAACATCTATATGCGCCCCCTTGCCCAGATTGCCCGGAGGCATGGGCTAGGGTGTCACCAGTACACGGATGACACCCAGCTCTATCTGTTGTTGGGTGGTCAGTCTGGCTCTAACCCGGAAGATCTGGATCAAGCACTGCAGGACGTAGTGGGTTGGTTTAGGCTGAGTCGGCTGAAATTGAATCCGATGAAGATGGAGGTCCTGTGCCTGAATTGGAGTGGTATGGGGTTAGGGGTCCCTCTCCCAGCCTTCGGTGGGGCGCCATTGGTGCCAGCGCCGAGGGTCAGGAGCTTGGGAGTGCTCCTGGATGCTTCCCTGTCAATGGAGGCCCAAGTAGCAGCCACTGCCAAAGCAGCCTTTTACCATCTTCGGCTGATTAGGCAGTTGGTCCCCTTCCTCAATTGCAATGATCTGGCATCACTAATCCATGCAATGGTCACCTTGAGGCTGGATTATTGCAATGCTCTCTACATGGGGCTGCCCTGGGGGCAACTTCAGAAGCTGCAGCTGGTGCAGAATGCAGCGGCCAGGTTGTTGATGGGACTTCTCATGCGGAAGCACATCCAACCTGTGCTAAAGCTGTTGCACTGGCTGCCAATAGCGTTCTGGATACGCTTCAAGGCGCTGGTTTTGACCTTTAAAGCCCTAAATGGTCTGGGGCCTGTCTACCTGAGGGACCGCCTTTCCCTGCATGTTCCCCTGAGGGCACTACGTTCAGGGACTCAAAATCGTCTGGTTCCCCCTGGCCTAAGAGATGCCAAGTTAACAACAAGAAGAACTAGGGCGTTCTCTCTAGCTGCACCGAAGCTATGGAATGAGCTCCCAGCTGAAATTCGAGCTCTATGGGATTTGCAAGAATTCCGTAGAGCAGTAAAGACCGAGCTCTTCCGCCAAGCATTTTAATATGCTTGCCATACCGGCAGTACCGCAACAGCACCAGCATGTTATACAGCACTTTATACAGAATCCCGCCATATTTTAATGTAACTCAGTATTTATTGTATTGTTTTAGATGTAGTAATATTGTGTTTTAAATTGTATACTGGTTTTAATTGTTTGTAAGCCACCCTGAGCCGTCTCGGTGGGAAGGCGGGATAAAAGTCAAATAAATAAATAAAATAAAAATCTTGTGGCCATTACTACCTCCACTGGCAGTGAATTCTGCATAATCTTACCCATTGAGTAAAGAATTTCCTTTTGTCTGTTCTGTATCTATTGCCCATCAACTTTGTTGCATGGTCCCAAGTTGCAGTACTATGGAAGAGGGAGAAAAGGCTCCCTCTTTCTACTTTCTCTGGCCATGAAAAATTTTATAAGCCTCAATCATGCCCCCCCCCATCTTAGCCATTTTTTTTTAAGGAAGAAGAAGAGATTGGATTTATACCCCGCCCTTCAGTACCTGTGAGCTGCGGTGGCTCAAGTGGTTAAGACGCTGAACTGCAGGCTGTGGAAGGTCGATAGTTCAGCAGTTCAAGACCCGAGAGTGCCGCATGACGGAGTGAGCTCCCGTCTCTAGTTCCAGCTCCTGCCAACCTAGCAGTTCGAAAGCAAGAAATTGCAAGTAGATAAATAGGTACCACTTCAGTGGGAAGGTAACAGCGTTCCGTGCGCCTTGGTGTTTAGTCATGCCAGCCACATGACCACGGAAACATCTTCGGACAGCGCTGGCTCTTCGGCTTTGAAACGGAGATGAGCACCGCAACCCTAGAGTCGGATTTGACTGGCTTTCGAGCAAGGGAACCTTTACCTTTTTACCTTCAGTACCTGAAGGAGTCACAGAGCAGTTTACAATCTCCTTTCCCTTCCTCTCCCCACAACAGACACCCTGAGAGTTAGGTAGGGCTGAGAGAGCTCTTTGAGAACTGCTCAAGAGAGAACAGCTCTAAAACAACATGTAACTGACTCAAGGTCACACCAGCAGCTGCACATAGAGGAGTCAGGAATCAAACCCGGTTCTCCCAGATTAGAGTCCATGCTCCTAACCACTATACCAAACTGAAAAGTCCCAGACTCTTCAGCCTTTCCTCATAGGAATGGTACTGCAACCCCTTAATCAAATTGGTTGACCTCGTCTGTACATATGTTGATCTGTGATATCTAAATGTAGCCTGTGTCTTCACAACTGGGGCATTAGCGAATGTAAAAAAAAATGCCCATGGTTTAGCTCCAAAGAGTACATAAGACTAGAAGCATGAGTATCCATGATAAATAATATGAAAATAAACTCAGGGAAAGCTTACTTACTAACCAGATAATTTATCTAGCTGCTGAGCATATCTTTATTATTTTTCACACAATATAAGGAAATTTATATGAGGACATTGTTTGTAGTTCTAAGCATGCAAGAGCCTAATCCATTCAGGCATTAAAGATGACACAAATACATTCCCTCCAAATTAGCATGCAAATGTTACTGGGTTTACAACTTTGTTTATGAATTTTCTACTTCACTTATAGTCCATCTTCCTCACAAAGGTTCAGATGTCCCTTTCCTGAAACCAATGGCCTGGAATTGAGGACAGAGATATTTGAACTCATGCATATAACACCATTCAATAATAACCTGCAAGACATAGGGGTTTTGCTAGAACTAATCTGGAAGGAAAGCAAAAATGTGTATATACGTAAGAAGTCCTGGAGGAAAAAGTTAAATGATGCTATTGCAGTCTTCTCTCTCATTGTTTCGTATATTTAGCAAATGCAATAGAAACTATCCACCTCCCCCACACATTAAGATTAACCTTCATGCTGCACAAACCTTTGAACCTTTGTGATTTTTGAAATCCATGATGTCTTTAAAAACTATACCAAGAAAATAATTATTTCAGCAGTGCAGCATGATGGCATGAATCCAAGCATTGTGATCTTTTTTCCCATGTAAAGATAATATCCCATAATAAACTACTGAGAGGATGGTCCTTCCTAGAGAGACTGCTCATAGGGAGATCCCATAGGATGCAGTGGAAGCGGGGCTATTTTTGTAGGAAAAGCCCAGCAGGAACTCATTAGCATATTAGGCCACACCCAAGAGCAGAAACTCATTGGCATATTAGGCCACACACCCTGACTGTGCAGCTAATTAGCATATTAGGCCACACGCCCATGTTACCAGAAGTGTGGTCCTCCAACCACACCCACCTTTTGCTTCTTATTCTGTTTACCTTGTTTGTTGTCAAAACCCAGGGCTTTTTTTGGAGCAGGAACTCCTTTGCATGTTAGGCCACACACCCCTAATGTAGCCAGTCCTAAAGAGTTTCTGCTGTTGGGTGTGGCCTATTATGCTAATGAGTTCCTGCTGGGCGTGGCCAACTCGGGAGCCAGACAGAACTCTGTTCCCGTGGGTTCCTGCCCAAAAGTAGCCCTAAGTGGAACCATTCCCTTCCCTTCCCTGTTATATGGGTGCATGTATAGGAATAACACTGGGACATGAAAGGAAACAGGAAATTTATATTATGTCAAGGGAAATTGGAGGTTTCCATATCTCTTGTGTGGCCATCCCTGTCTTAATGATGCAACTTATTTATGATCATGCACATGTGCTGGGGAGGATGAGGAGAAGCAGATCTCTCTTAAGTCTTGTGGGAATACCTCCATGTGCAAGCATCATACTCACACTAAGAAGGTTTGTCCCCTGAGTGTGTTGGCATTAATTCTTTATATGGCATTAAAAGTTCTTTTCTTCCCCATACATTTTTTGCACCTCAGGATGGCAGGCCATTGCCTCCATACATCCTTCAAAGTAGCCCTTGGTTGTGGGAATATGACACATTCCAAGAACTGCAATATAATTAATTGTGATCCGTTTCCTCAGTGCATTGTTTGCTATGATTATTGATATTTTTAATATAGCTGCTTGATTGCCTCAAACATCTGTTGAATACTGTTTGTGTGCAGAAAGAAGGGATACCCAATCATTCAATTTCATGAATATTTCTTGTCAGTTTTGAGGAATGTAGATCTCATCAATATTGAGTGGCAAACAGCGGCATGCCTGTTACTCCACAGCAAAGCTACTGCCATCCTTAATTATATAAAGATGGACTTACCATGCTGTTGTTGTTGGGAATCCAACACACATGAGGCTAGTGAACAATGCCTAAAAGGTGCCTGTAGGAAGCAGGCTTCTGGCAATTGTGCAAAATTCTACTAATAAATTGAAGCTTCATGCTGTTATCCTGAATGTTCTCTTAGCATCCGAAAGAGAATGAATTGTACTGACAACTTAATACAGCTCAAGGTGAAAAGAAATGATTAATAAACTAGAATTTGCAAAGAAAACAAACCATAGGAGGGTCTTAAGCTCCATCAAGGGATGTTTAAAAAAAGATTCTAAAAATGCCTTTTTAGCTGCTTCCCTGAAAGAGTCCTTTCCTGGCTCTCATTTGAGCTTAAAACATGTTGAATTTCCTTCACATTTTAGACCTCTTTCTACTTTTTGTTGATCCTGTGAATGCTGATAATATCAGCTTTGTCTAAGCCAAAATATCTGTGCTCACCAGGTTGCTTTTGTGGGGTTCTCTGTGTGTGAGACCAAACCACAGCAACTGTATGAAAGAGTCGTTTTAGAAAAGATACAGAACTCATCTTCAGTAAAAAGGGTTACACTGTTGGATCTGAGAATCCTGGAGTTAGGCATTCAAAGAAAGGAAAAAGGTGATTGTTCCTCATTTGTAGCAGGTTTTTAACTTGTCTTCTGATGCCAAACCTAGTCTACAGATATTCACAACACTCTAAATTCACCTAACCTTCAGGTATGAATTGAAGGCAGTGTTAATGTATTACTAGAATGGAACCTACAGTTTTTCTCCAGCCTCACCCCCTGACTATCTGCAATTGACCAGGGCCTTGATAAATTACAAGATACATGGATCACAAGCAGGGAATGGGGTTGTACATTTCCTTAACATCTCATTAATTCTCAATAGAATCTAAGACAAACAGCCATTAGCAAAGGTTATTGGATCTTAAGTCTTAACCAACAAATGTCTTGCAAAAAGTAAATATTAAGAAACAGCCACAGAGCAACAGATGTTAGTCACAAGATAAGCATTGCAATTGTGTGCTTTTTACATTGCCACCATTAAATACAAAACCTCCAGTATTTAAACTACATTACAGTTATGAGACAAATCAATAAAAGCCAGGAAATTCAAGCCTGAGAATGATATTTTGGGGACATACCCTTTGCTTAGCAATAATGAATTATGAATGTAACTCTGTTTGCACACCTGCAGGAGATTGTGGAAGAAACACACATGACCTCAGAGTAAACTTAATATTGAATTGTGCTTGAAAATATGGCAAATTTTAATTTGTCTGTCATATTTTGAATATTCATATGTATTTAGATAAAAACCTGGATTGGCTGCTCTGGTTGTAACTTCTTAGTATTCATAGATTAAAGATGCTCAGTGGTATGGGGGAGGGCACTGGATCCTGTGAGCAGAAGGTGCTTATAGACGATGGCCTTTGCCACCGGCTCCTTTCTTCCCTTTCACATTTTGGCCAGGCACAGAGCTTCAGGTTCCCCCTATCCTGCTAGAGCCAAACTAAACTCATCAGAGGCAACCGGCTCATCCTGGGGCTGTGACACCATTGTAGAAGGAGTTGTAGTTTTTTAAAAATTGCTGTGAGGCCCAATCCAAATTGGGTGCACAGCATGGTGAGCTCTAGTTCCTTCCCATGCTTTTTCAAGTGCTGATGTTCCTGTACCTGAAAAGATGCAGGGGAGGGGAACAAGAGCTCCTGGGGCCACAGCACTGTGTGCCTAATCCAGATCAGACCTCGTGGCAATTAAAACACCTAAAACTGCTTCTAAGATGGTGTGGGCGGACATGGGAAGGACCTGTGGCCATTGTGATTTATAATTTGGCTCCCAAGTGCATCTAACCTTTTATGTAAAACATTTCTAACTTCTAGCTTCTGGTGACAGACCTGACAACAAGATTTTACCATGTACCTGGGCCAGTAACTTCATAAAGAGAAGGTGGTACTTATCCCCCCCCCCCCATTCCTACTGAAACTGGACCTAAATATGTATAACTGAAGTGAACACTTTGTCTTTCCCAGAATATCCGCACTTCCAATTGTCTCTTTTTCATTTGCTGTCTTCCTAAAGTCAAATTACAGATTTTTATGCAGGGACCCATCTTCTTATACTCTGTTAAGCACCAGGTAGTGCTATATAAATACTAAATCATTGTCATCAGCATAAAATTTATTAAGGAGTGTGCTACAATAATTGTGCAACACCAAGCTCCTTATTTAAACCTGTATGCATGTTTATGTGTTAGTAGTGTTTATCTGAAGTGCTGTTCTACATGAACCCTAATATTCCCTGCTAGCTGGATGGGTCTAAATATTTGCACTGAAATAGCTTTCTGCAACAACAGGCAATTGTCTTTGCTGTATTGGTGGAATGTCACATTCTGGGATGATAGCATTCATGCCAGTTCAGTATTTTTAAGTGTTTGTAGGCAGATGCAGCAAGGATTTAGATCAATCTTTGAATTATGCTTCACTGCAGGTGGATTTGAGCTGCTTGGTGGATTTTTGTCGGATGTGAATGGGGAAGGCTGTCAGGACTAGGCTAGGATTTATTTTATTGATTTATTTCGGTGGCTTATTTGCTTTTCCATCATATAACCTCCAAGGTAGTTTACAACAGTTTAAATCCAAAGAATTATAAAATGCAAAGAAAGTACCCCTCTGAGTACACGGCCAGGGAGCACTGCATGGAAGCGTCTCTAGGGGGTGGACCCAGATGCAAAGTGGTTCCGCCTCATTTCTTCTTGGTTGGCAAAGATGGATGCTGGTGTGTGGGGGATATTCTTAAAGCCTCTCCCCAGCCATCTGGCGTTCTGGCTGCCACTGTACTCGGAAGTGGCCATATTTGGAAGCAAACATTTGTTTGCCCTCGCTTGGATGTTGTTGGGAAGTGAGTTTTTCCCCACTTCCCCCACAGCATCATGGTACTTCTACCTACTCCTTAGGCTTTCTCCATCCTTCCTGAGCTCTTTCCAAAACCTGTTCTGCTGTGATGTTTTTGGAAAAATTACAGCAAAGCCAGGGTGGCACTGGTATGATTGGGAAAGTCCAGATCTTCTCAGTCCAATACACACTGGTGCCATTTTCTCTGCCACAGCGGCCATTTTCCCCTACCACCACGGAAGGTTTTTTTATTACCAATTGAAATACCATCATAGCATTATAGGAATTTATCTATAACATTCTCTGAATGTCCAACTTTCATTTTTTTAAGTGTTTTTTTTAAAAACTTGTTGCAGAGACATGCCATCCCCTATATATCTCAGTGAAAGGAGCTGAACATTTTTTTTAAAAAAGCAAGCTGGAAACTCAGAGACCCTGATAGATTGCGATCATTTGCTAGAGCTAGAGGAAGGAACTTAGAACTTTTTCATTATTCTTTTGCATTGTTCTGTCATGGCAAACTAGAGTAACCAGGTCTCAGAGTCTGTCCTCATGTTTCAAGGTTTCACACTTCTTCTTGGGTATCTTTTCTTTCTGTAAGAGAGACTGACGGGGCACAATAAATCTGCTTTGAAAACAGTAATTTTACACTGGAGGTCAGCTAGAAGGGGAGGTTTGATATCTCCTTTTTAACATCACCAAGAATGTCCAGCTGCCATGCCCTTCTTTCTGCGCTCCCAAGCTCCACCTCCTCCATAGCAGGAGGCTTAGTGACCGTACAGAAAACCTATGCTTGAGCCTGCAACCATGTTTCAACAGAGCATTTTTAAAAAAATTGCTTTGCAGTAATTCCTCATTAGACAATTGTTGTAAGACACTCTCAGAAGCACTGAAGAAGCAATTACAATATCACACTAATAAGTGAATATTAAAAGACAAGATCAAATAAGGCAGATATTTGGAGAATGGAGTGCAGTTTCTATTTAAATGAATTCTGATTATCTAAGTCCCTTGAGTTTGGCACACCAACCATGTCTATAGCTACTATTGATCCTTCTGTTATGCATAGTTGCCATTTCATATTAACAGGGCAATGCATGTATTTTCTAGCTTCATGCATGTATTTTCCAGCAGCGTTTTTGAGGGTACTTGCTTACATGTACTGAAGCTGAATGCACATGGAAAAATGACAACTCTGTGTGTTGGAAGGCTCATGGTAACTCGCTTGTGAAAAACAAAGTGCCAATTGGGAGTGGAGAAGTCGTTGTCAAGAAAAAAAAGCCTCTTCCCCCATTCTGATTACTGCCTTTCATATGCTGTTTTCTTTTAAAGAAACTTTTGGTCACTTACATCATTTCAGGGGGGACCCTGGAAGTGACTTCACACCTTTCTACGAATCACCAGAAACTCTGTGGTTTAGTTTCCAATGATTCCTAGAAAGGCATGATGTCATTTCTAGGTTGCCCCCTGCAGGTCACATGATGCTGTCATGCCAACTTGCTATTATTCATATTACCTTCCTCCCTATGGCCACTGGAGCAGTGGTGAGCAATAGGAGCTGGGGTCAGGAAATCTCCCACCCAGATTTAGTGTAGTGCAGCACTGTGCATCTTACTGTTGGGCTTGGTGTGTCCCTTATCACTCCATTTTGTTGTGGTTACTCATTTAAAGGCCAGGAATCAGGCCACAGAAGGCTATACCTTGTTAGGAAGCTCAATGGCACAGTAATATAGATGCATGATGGATGAAGTCTTAAGATGCTTAACCCTTTAAAGTTGATAGGAAAACCAGGCTTTGCTTGAGAATTTGGAGCACTACTGCTAATCATAAGAACATAAGAAGAGCCCTGCTGAATCAGGCCATGTAGTCCAGCATCCTGTCTCACACAGTAGCCGACCAGTTCCTCTGGATGGCCAACAACAGGGCATAGAGGCCAAGGCCTTTCCCTGATGTTGCCTCCTGGCTCTGGGATTCCCCTCAATCACAAGGTTCCCCTCAGTCACCATGGCTAGTAGCCATTGATAAACTTCTCTTCCATGAATTTATTTAATCCCCTTTAAAAGTTGTTTATTCCTGTAACCATCAGTACATCCTCTGGTAGCAAATTCCACATTTTAATCACTTTCTGTGTAAAATAGTATTTCCTTTTGTCTATCCTGAACCTACTACCCATCAGCTTCATTGGATGCCCTCCAGTTCTAGTATTTTGGGAGAGGAAGAAAAAGTTTTCTTTGTCAACTTTCACCATCCCATGCATAATTTTAGCTATCATGTCCCCCTTAGTCATCTCTTTTCTAAACTGAAAAGTCCCAAACTCTTCAGCCTTTCCTTATAGATAAGGTGCTTCATCCCCCTAATCATCTTGGTTGTCCTCTTTTTCCAGCTCTGCAATGTCCTTTTTGAGGTACATTGATAAGAACTGTACACTGTATTCCAAAATGAGGCCTCACTATAAAGCTGTACGTGGGCATTACAATATCAGCCATTTTATTCTTAGGCCCTTTCCTAATATTGAGTTTGTCTTTTTCAGTGATGTAGCACACTGGGTTGACACTTTAATTGAGTTATCCTTTACGACCCCAAGATCTTTTTCCTTCTCAGTCTTAGCAAGTTCAGACCCCATCAGCCTATACTTCAAGTTGGGATTTTTTTGTCCCAGTGTGCATCATCTTACACTTACCAACACTGAACTTCATTAGCCTCATTGTCGCCCACTCACCCAGTTTGTGGAGATCCTCTTGGAGCTCTTCACAGTCAGCCTTTGTTTTCACCATCCTGAATATTTTGGTGTCATCTGCAAACTTGGCCACTACACTACTCACCCCTAGTTCCAGGTCATTTATGAATAAATAGTACCAGCCTCAATACTGATCCTTGTGGGACCCCACTGCTTACTTCCCTATATTGTGAGAACTGTCCATTGATTCCTACTCTTTGCTTCCTGTCATTTAACCAGTTTTTAATCTATAAGAATACCTCTTATGCCATGACTGCTTTGGTAAGGTTCCTTGTCAAAAAACTTTTCAAAGTCCCGTTTGTACACGCTTGTTCACTTTCTCAAAGAACTCCAAAAGAATCATGAGGCAGGAATTCCTTTTGCAGAAGCCATGCTGATTTTCCCTCACCAGGCATTGTCCCTCTATGAGCCTGACCATTCTAGTCAGATGGTTAAAAGAACCCATTGAGATGGCTGAACCAACCCATCAGTATTGCAAAAATCTGTCGTGTTGTTATCTATGGTCCTTATGGATGAGTTTTAACTCCTTTTCTCTAAATAATATGTGTCCACCACAATTTGTATGGATGTCTGAACCTTTTAAATATATAAGGCATCTACTGCAGCATATCATTCAATACCTTTCTATCATTTTGCTTTCACAAGAGTTAATCATTAATGTATTTATGGGCTGAGAACACAGTAATGCAAGCTATGTGATTATTATATGTAAGTGTATGATGGTAGTTAGGCATGATGTAATAATTTCAGATGCAAACCAACGCAAGGAAAACTCAAGCTGCTTTTCAAAATTATATTCTCTTTATTCTGGTTTTATTTTATGTGTATTAAAAAAAGAGGACCGGCTTTTTTAAAAAAATGATTCATATTTAGGAGTGGCTTTGTGTTGCAGACTGAACCAGTTAGTGGTTAGAGTACTGGACTACAAATGGCATTACCTGGGTTGAAAACCCTGCTCCCCCAGGATGCTGATTAGGCGACTTTAAGCTAGCCACCACTCTCTTTCTCTCAGCCTAAGCTAACAGGGTTGTTGTGAGGAGATAATGGATAAAGGAACCATATGAGTTCCTTGGGAAAGGGGGTTAAATATAAAATCAATAAACATGGCAGCACTGTGTTTGAGGTTAGATCGCTGTAATATGAGGCTGCTTTTCAAAAATTCAGCAGCCAGGCCTCTAATTTGAACCTCCAAAATGAAACAAATGGATCCTTTAGAAAACTGTTGTTGAGTAGATCGAAGTGCTGGTTGTGACCTTCACCCTTAGTGGGATGGCTGGAGAAACGGAGGGCATGGAGGCAGACATGCCTGCCTCCCCCCCCCCGAGCCTCTCTGCTTTTGCGGTGAGACTGGGGGGGATTTAAACTTGTTTGTATAACTGATTGCATAACTTTGTCAGGGGGTGTGGCATATGCAAATGAGTTATGCAAATGAGCTCCTGCGCCTCTTTTTATAGGAAATGACCCCTGTGGAGTGGTATGTATGTAAGTTTCACAGAACAAAGAGAGAGTGAACAACAAATTTCTTTTCTCTCTTTTTGCTAATGTTAAGCAGACCTTTCTTTGCTCATTTGGAAGAAAAAAACCTGTGCTTCTGGTTGGCTATAATCACTCATGCTACAGTCTGAGAAGTATTGACCTCACTGTAACTGTGGTTTATTTGTCCTCAGTGAGATCATCACACCTGCTACATGATGCACTATTGGCTGAGATTCAGACAGATTGAAAGCACAACATTTCTCCATGAGATGTGTGCAGGAGAACATATGGTACAGCATTAGTGCCCTCACTATCTAGTGAGGCAAGATGGTTTCTCAGGGGTGATGCCTTGAACAGTCTTCCTAAGTAAGCATGTCTAGGAAGCTGCCTTTTGACTTCAGAATACCTATACCGATCTTTTTGTTTTGGAAGAGAGGTTTTTTGCTGCTAAATTAGGGTTGGTATGTCTTAAATTAGGGTTGGCAAGTTAAATTTTGGAACCCAGAAGGTAATAATAATAATTTATAAAACGACCTTGACAATCTAGGTGGAACCTGAGAATCCCCCAGAATTACAGCTCATCTCCAAACTACAGAGATCAGTTTCCCTGGAGAAAATGGATGCTTTGAAGAGGGGTCTCTGTGGCCTTGTACCCATTGAGGTCCCTGTTCTATCCAAGTCTCACCCCCAAATCTCCAGGAATTTCCCAACCTGGATCTGGCAACCCTTTGCCCCACTCCCCGCTTGTGGTCAGGGGGGACCTGGCAGCCCTGCCTTGAAATGTAGTTTAAGGCTTACTGATGACAGACTGTGTTTGGTTAGGTGGATCCCAAGTTATACAGGTCTGTTAAAAGAAAGAAAAAACTAGCAGTTTGCTTAGTTATAATGAATCTTCATTCATGTTTTATACTGAGACATACAGAGAGAGAGAGACTGAGACATCTAGTGGATAAATTGGTTTCAGCCATATCAGTCTGAAGGTAAAAGCCAAAAACCTAAGAACCGGAGTCTATCCAGTACTTTATATTAGGAGCAACCCAGTGATCCATATCAGTGCACAAACTTTCAGGCTCAACAGAACACATCATCTGGTCAGATATGACAAAATAAAGGAGAGGTAAAAGCAGATTTTTTCAGGTCATCATTTTAAAACCTTGTAATGACAGTATACGATCGATCTTGTGGCAAACAATCAGTTTCCAAGTTGCGGGGGGGGAGAGACTGGATTTATACCCTGCCCTTCACTATCCAAAGGAGTCTCAGAATAGTTTACAATCCATTTCCCTTCCCCTCCCCACAGCAGATACCCTGTGAGGTTGGTGGGGCTGAGAGAACTCTGAGAACTGCCCTTGAGAGAACAGCTCTGAAAGAACTTATATCTGACCCAAGGTCACACCAGCAGCTGCATGTGGAAGAATGAGGAATCAAACCTGGTTCTCCC
Source organism: Gekko gecko (assembly GCA_029375565.1). Lineage (NCBI taxonomy): Eukaryota > Metazoa > Chordata > Lepidosauria > Squamata > Gekkonidae > Gekko > Gekko gecko. Next base: position 40,148,911 of record JAPDNY010000007.1, on the reverse strand, counting down.
AGATTAGAGTCCGCACACCTAACCACTACACCAAACTAATAGGCCATGGGCCATACAAGCATGAGGAAATAAATCCTTTAAACTCCATACGACCAATCCCTCCGATGTCCATAATTTGCCTCTTAACCAGTGAGAATCCATATCATTTTCTGGATAAGTTAGTCCTGGGACAACTGTATTGCACACATTTATTTATAGTTTTCATTCAAATAATGAGATTACTTAAAATCATGTATGTTAGAAAACTGCAAATGCCCAGTTCAGATACAGGCAATGTTTAAGAGGGCCTAATATATAATAAAATCTATTAGTGCTATAGTTTAAATCATAAGTAGGTAAGGTTTCTTATAATAGGGCTTCTAGTCCAAAGAAGATTCCTTGCATGCAAATACATTTCCCATAATCACAAAGGTTGTGATTAGCACCTGCTATAACAAACTCACCGTGGTTTCCTGATCAACTCCCCATTCCAATATTTCCTTTTCTGACTTTCCCATAGTCTCTGTCCTCTCCAAAAGTTGTTTCATTCTTCATACACATACCAATATATGCAGGAGCTTTTCAGCCCCTAGGCATTTGGAAGCACCTTAGTTTGTCCTAGGCGATTACTTGGCATTCTTCTATCTGTTTACAAGAGTATACCACAACAGACTGTTAGTGAGCATGTAGGCACAAATACCACAGGCAAATTAATAAAAATAGGTTTATTTTTAGGAAATTAGGAAATCACTTGGAATTCAGAACGTACAAAAAAATGAAGATATTCCCAAATTCATTCTAGCCCATGAGGAAAGACCTGTACTTGCATTAGTTACAAGGTTCTAAGAGAAAGTTTATTTACAAACCATATCTAGAGCCTAATAAACAAATTTTAAGTGGTGAGACTGACAGACACTGAAGTACAGTGGTTAGAGGGTCAGACTAGAATCTAAATTCAGGTGGGTAGCCATGTTGGTCTGAAGCAACAGAACGAAGTTTGAGTCCAGTATGACCTTTAAGACCAACAAAGTTTAATTCTGGGTATAAGCTTTTGTGTGCATGTATCTGATGAAGTGTGTATGCTCACAAAAGCTTATACCCAGAGTTAAACTTCGTTGGTCTTAAAAGTGCCACTGGACTCAAACTTTAGACTAGAATCTGGTAGACCTAGGTTCTGATCCCCCTCTGCCAGGAAACTCGCTGGATGACCCTGAACCAGCATGGTTTTTCAACCTAACCCACCTCACAGGGATGTTGAGAATATAAATTGTGTAGAGGAATGACTTGTGTCATCCTGAATGCCTTGGAAGAAGGATGAGGTAGACATGTAATAACATAAATTGAAAATATGTTACAGTCATGGAACTGTAAGACACAGGGCTTTTACCAATCAGGGAACTTATTGTAAAATAACGTTTCTATTCTCCATGGTAATGAAGGTTGATTTGAATTAAGTATTCTGTTTCTGCAGTCCAAAACAGTTTTACCATTCTCTAAATCCATTGAAGTGAATGAGCTTAGTGGAGTATTACTCCACTTAGTATGTTGAATCATTGCATAGTGCAGAAAGAAGCACAACATTTCTAACTTAATGGTTTTTAGTGGACAAACAGTACTTGAATCTTCTAGATACCTGAATAGATCGCACTGGGCTGTGGTTATATATTCCTCTTGGATTTAACACAATGCACTGTTAGCCAGCCAGTCAGATCTAGTTCCACAATATGATGATTAAATCATATCAGCAAAGTTTACTGTTATACATTTTTGATTTATTTAGAATAATTTTACATTGTAGAACAACTTTTCTTCTTTTGATAAATACTTCTTTTGATAAATACTTCTTTTTCTTTCTAGGTAAGTTGAAAAACATTTACTTCATTTTGAACACGACAGGTAGGATGGTATATTCCACCCATTTGCTGCTTGATTTTTTCATCTGCAAGTCACAAGTATATAATAATGTACTACTATGTGTTAATATATTATACAATGATAAGTGTACATTGCTGAACAAGTATTAAGGAGCAATTACTGTGCCCATTGACTTACCCTTGGCATTCAATTTGGCGTGGGATCCAAGTTTTTTTCTCCATAAAATTTCCACTTCCCCTCTGTACCATCGTGTTCATGTTGATAATATGTGTGCTAGATGTTCTTGGAACATTCCCAGTGTGAAAACTCTCTGTGCCATCGCTCACATGATGATGGCTTCAGTAGAAGATTTGATGAATTCAAGGAGGATAGCTCCATCAGTGGCTAAATGGGACTTTTATGTTCAGAGGCGGTACGTGTCTGAATTCCAGTTGCAGTTGCTTATGAGCTCTACTGTGGGCGTTCTGTAGGAAACAGGTTTACAGCCTTGATGAATGGTGTCACCCAGCATGGCTCTTCTCAGGTCCATCTTTATGTTCTGGGCTCTTCATATGTTCTTGTGATAAACTAGTGGGCAATACAGTGGGGAGGTGGAATGTCATCATGTAGTTACTGCATGGATAAGGTAACATGAAGCCGCACAGGACTGCTTTTGAGTTCATTAAATAAATGGTAAGGGCATGCTTTAATTGGGAATATCTTGCAATTTTATATTGGCATTTTAACAACGCACCAAAATTTCCATGAAAAAGCTTTGTTTGTTTTTCCTACCATGAATGCGTGGATGGCTTGCAAACAAGTTGGGGGACCATCATAGTTCAGCTCAGGTTGTATATAGCTTAGAGAGATTTGAATAATTGAAAGAGTACAATTGATCTAGCCCCACATGTACATGATCATGGTATTTAGGGCTATTAGTAACTCTTGTTTGATGTATTGTATTAACTATATCCTCACAGAAGTTTTGCAAGATATTTTGTCCATCCTCATATAACATGTCACTTTCAAGAAAATTATTCCCAGCATGTCTTTGTCAGGAGCTAGAAATGTATTTGACATATTGGAACAATCAATACATAATTTTTAAAGGTATAAATAGAAAGCTTACACCATTTTCCTGGGTGTGGTGATGGTTGTGAAATCTACCTCTCATTTGCCAATAGAGATACTGTTTCTTGGCTGCTGCATATTTCAGATCTAAGCTCTCCAAACTGCACTTGGAAAGTTTTATATCTACTGAGTGCTCATGTGCTCTAACAAACCATTGCACTAATATAGATTCTAATTAGCTACATTATTAACAAGCTTAAACAAGAGATCCCTAGCAGAGGCTTTGCAGAACAGAGTTGAATGTTTTCAAGTTTGATACCTTTTAAATTTTAGCATTTAGGGGACTGTCTTTTAAAATATGATCCAAGTGAATGCAGACAGTAAACTAGCTACTGTGATGTTCTTGCCTCCCCTTTATTATGCATGAGCACAATGGGGAGAAAAAAATGGGTGGGGCTAGATATTGTAACAATGTCAGGTATGATGTCACACGTTAAACAGAAAGAAACTTTAAGCTGGAAAAATAATATTCAGCATTTCACTAGTGCTTTAAAATGGTTCAAAGAATTTAATATACATGATCTCATTAAGCCTTGCAACAAATCTGTAAGGTGGGCCACTGTTATTATTCCCATATTACAAAAGGTATGGCTAGCCTAGGGGTGCCTGTTTGCTTTGTGGCAGAAGGAGCTTGGGTTTTCCTGTTCCAATCTTGGGCACCGTTCCTCAGTCTTGTCCTACTGAGTACAACCAAGTAATTCCCTAGCAAGCATGGATACATGTTCAGTGTAGCCTGTCTTTTTACCATTCATCGGGGAGCTTTTACAAATGCAACTCAGAAACTGATCTGTTCTCTGAGGACGCAGGTAGTGACTTGTGCTGTTTCTTCAGAAGCAGGATGCCTGCTGCAGTGAGGTGATTTTTGGGAACAGTCTTTCCCACTTTGAACACTAGAGGGCATGGCAGCATATGCTTCAGTCAAGAGATCTCAATTCTCTTGTGAATGAATTCTAGAAAAGAAGCTAAGGGTGAATTAGGTTGTTAAAGTAAAAAAAAATTGTATGGCTTCTTAAACACTAAGGATATTGATACTTGATAATTTATGTTAATAATTGGTTTAGATATTGTATCTAGCTATCATTTATTTTATAGCTTTTCAAATGAGATTGTGGAAGTGCCCGCAATGGCTTCCAACAAAATAATCTTTGTATCTTCTCTGTCTCTCTCTGTTTTGTTTGTATACTAACTAAACAAAGCCATGCTCTGAGAGAGAGAGAGAGAGAGAGAGAGAGAGAGAGAGAGAGAGAGAGAGAGAGAGAGAGAGAGAGAGAGAGAGAGAGAGAGAGAGAGAGAGAGAGAGAGTGTGTCCTGTGACTAGGCACAAAGATGAAACATGCATTTGTAAAGGCTTCCTTATTGCTTCAGATGGAAACACATTTATTTATTAGACTTATACCCTGCCCTTCCCGCATAGCAGGCTTAGGGTGGCATGGAAGGTATCCAAGTATCCTCATCATAAATTTCAGCACCATGTCCTGCAAAGACTACGGTGGGCAAGAGCAGGACAGCATTTCAGCGGAAGATTGTGATGTAGCAGCTCAGAGACCCTAGAAAGCAAGTGAGTGTTTATGCCCCAGTTGGCCTGGCAAGAATTCTGAGAGGGATCAAAGTTTGAGGGTTTCTTTCTTGTGTATATGGAGCCCATAGTATGAGAATTATGGCTATGTATCCCATGATTTATGTGTGTTACACATTGTGGAATGAAAACTAAGGACACTTTTGTGAACTCTGTCACCTGTGAAAGAATAAGAGTAGTACCTTGATTTAGGCCCCATCGTAGTTGGGAAGACCAGGTTCTCAGCTTAACAACTTTCATTGAGGCAGGGTATCAGCAGTGTCTTAAGACATCAGCAGTTTTTGTCGACCTGACTGCTGTTTATGACACAGTTTGGAGGGATGGTCTGCTGCACACATTTTTATAAGTTTTCCCCTGCAAAACATTATTTTTTTCTTTTTTTTATTTGTAGTTTTTATTTCAAAATGAGAAAAGATAAGGTTACAGAACAGTAATACAATTGTGAACAGTAATATACAAAAGTACAATTTGTGTAAAGTTTTGTGACATTATGTGATTATTACGCTAATACAAAGATATCTATAGTAATACCATGAATCTAACAACAGTGCTTTACATTGATCAATTTAACTTAGTCCAGTATAAGTGCTGAAAATAGAAAGAAATATAAGTACCTTGTAAGACTAGGCCATTAAGTTGTGTTCAGAGGGTACTTTGAGTGTTTGGAGGTTCAAAGCCATCTCTGCAACTGTGACCATTCCGGAGATATAAATTCATTCTGTGACAGGAAGTCCAATATTGGGAGCCATTTACTATCAAAGGTGGACTTAACAGGTTTCAATTAGGACCTGTTTATTTTGTCTGTAATATTGTCCATGAGATATTGATCCCATAATTTTTTGAACCATAAGTTTAGATTTGGGGGATTAGCCTCCCACCAACAAGAAGCAATAGCATTTTTTGCTGTGAAAAGCATGACATCTATGGTTCGTTTGGAATGTTTTGGAACCTGATCTTTCGGCCAATAGTCTAAGAATATAATTTCAGGATTGAACGGGACAGTAATACCTGTTATAGTATTGATGTGTTGTAATATTAGTTCCCCAAATGCCTGTACCTTTCCTCACTGTCACCAGCAGTGGGCGAAGGTACCTCGTTGCTGACATTATTTTGATTCCTAAATAACATGCTGAGTGATAGAACTTTTCATGTAATTATGGGTCAGTCAATTAGCAAGCAGAAGAAACTGAATGATCTACCCCAGGGCTTGGTCCTCTCTCCAGTTCTTTTCAGTCTATAGATCTCATATGGTCCCAAGACAATATCCAGGAAGTCTGCTTATTCCAATGACATGACAGTTGCAATAAGGCACAAATCATTTGAAAGCACTGAGGAAACACTGACGAGGGACCATGAAATTTTGGCTGAGTGCTACTATAAATGGTGGCTTATCCCAAGTCCAGGAAAAAACAGAATGCTCCTGTTCCATCTCAATAACAATCTTGCCAACCGTGAACTGAATGTCTTGTATGGTTTTTAGATGGAATAATACTGTGTTTTAAACTGTATACCGGTTTTAACTGTTGTAAGCCACCCTCAACCACCTTGGCGGGAGGGCGGGATAAAAGCTTAATAAATAAAAAATAATAAAATAAATAAAATGTCTACCTTAATGGCACCCAACTTGCATACAACCATACACCTAAGTACCTTCGCATTACCCTCTACAGGATCTTGAGCTATAAACACCATCTTACCAATGTAGTAGTGAAAATATGCACGCGAAACAACATTCTCCAAAAATTATGTGGTATAACTTGGGGTGCATCAGCTACAACACTTGGGTGCTCAGCTTTGGGTTTGGTGTATAGTACTGCGGAATATGTTAACAGGTCCCATGTCCACAAACTTGATGTCCAACTCAATACAATAATGAGAAACATCAATGGATGTATTAAACCCACTCTGACCTATTGGATACCCACTTTGTTCTACATCACTCCCGCGCATCTCCGAAGACAAGATGTTCTTCTTCATGAATATAGAAAGATCATTGAAAACAGAGAGCTACTCATTGACAAATATGGCTGATGCAGGCCTACCCAGACTAAGATCCTGATACCCAGCAATAAGATCTGCAAAAATCCTGCAATGACAAAATTTCAATCTAGGGAATGAATGGTTGTGAACATGGAAGCAATCTGTTCCACCCAATATCCATAACCTGATAAATACCAACGAGAGGCCAACAGGATTTGACTTGCCACATAAAGTATGGAAGACGGCTAATAGAATATGAACAGGCTTTGGCAGTTGTGTGGACCTGCTGTTTAAATGGGGCAAAATACCAGGACCCAAATGCAATTGCGGTGCAGCCTGCCAAACTATTTTCCATCTGTCACAGGAATGTGAGTGTCGTGCTTTCCAGGAAGATGTGACAGAGCTCTTTGACCTCTCCTCAGCTGTGATTGAGTGGACTGAAAATTTAGATATTAGTATTTAGGGGGATTGCCCAATCGGTCTGCATACCTGTTGGTTATGTATTGTATATTATTATATGCTTCCTGTGTGTAACTCTGCCATGTGATAAATAATAATAGTAGTACTTTGAATACAGTTTCAGAGGGTAGCCCATGTCGGTCTGCAGTAGAACAGTTAGATTTGAGTCCAGTAGCACCTTAGAGACCAAGGAGATTTGGGGGAGGGGGGTATAAGCTTTCAAGAGTCAAAGCTCTCTTCATTAGATATTTGACCTCCAAAATCTAAAACTCTGAATGCAGTTTTTCTTCTTCTAGAGAATGCTGAATTTGTGTTTGAAATCTCCAAAAAGTAATTGAAAAATATCTTTTGCTGCCCTATAACTTTCCTTCGGGGATCAAATTCTGCTTTGAAAATTTGATCCTGACCCCTGCCAAGGTGTCTCTTAATCCTCTGCACAAACTCTTTAGTTCCATCTAAAATTAGGCTTTCTCTGTGATTTCTGAGATGCTGCTTGTCCTTGGAGCAAGATCAAGAGCTGGTGCAGCACAGTGGCTAAGAGACAGAGCTACCAATCAGGAAACCATCCATTTGAATCTCATTTCAAGCCATCGTCTCTATCTGTCTCTCTCTCACAAACACACTCTTTCCCTCAGCCTTTCCCTCATCTGCAACACTGGGCTAGTTGTATTCATCTGCCTTACAGGGTATCGGGAATACGTGAAAGTGTATTTGAATGCTAAGTATTATTGTGGGGGTTGTGGCCCAGTGGTAGACCAGGTATGTGGTACAGGAGTGTACTCATTTCAGTCCTTGACATCTCCAGTTAAAATTGCCTTAAGTAGTGGGTGTTGGGAAAGGCCTTTCTCTGCCTCAGATTCCTTGCCTACTTCTTCCCCACAACAGCCTTGGTAGGTTAGCTAGGCAGAGAGAGAGAGAGAGAGAGAGAGAGAGAGAGAGAGAGAGAGAAACTGGCTCAGGCACACCGACAGAACTTCACTGTAGAACAGAGATTTTAACATGAATCTCCATGGTTGTAGTCCATCACACTAACTACTGCTCCACAGTTGGATCAACACATCCAGTTCCTACAAACTATGTTTGCTTGTTCAGTGCGTTTTTTCTGCCGCCACCCTTTCTGCAAAGAGCTCAGGCGGGCCACTTTGTTCTCTTCGCTGCCATTCTATCCTGAGTCTCCCAGGTCCAAGTCTATCATATCAGGGGTTTTCAGAGGGACCACATAGTGAGAGGAAAAGGTACTATTTAGGGATACCCAAAACTTCTGACTGGATACAATTCATCTTCAGAAACTGCTGTTATCACTTGCCAGCTCACTGTTTGAGAGACCGTTGTTGGAAGTAATTAAATGGGCTTGTACATTTTGCATGCGTGGAAAAAGTAGAAATGCTTTTGCTTAATGAAAGGGAATCCCTTTGCTGGTTGAGCAGTGTTGACCTTACACTGCTAAAGTTATCAAGAGGTATTAGAAAATTTACTGAAATGCTCTCAGATGTCACTTTTGTGTGTCTGAAATGTAATTCCAACAAACCTTTAAACCTTGCTGAGAATTTTACCCTTCACTGAAATCTGAAACAGCACTTCTCATGCACAATTGTTCTTTTTATTCTTGGCACTGCTGCTTGGTTCCCTGGGAATACACTAGGGCTTTTCATTGGGTACTCCCATCCCATAGCAGCCATTCCCTAGTTTGTCGTAGGGCTTGGATGAAGGCAGACTACACACCTTGCCGTGCAGTCTAAGCCCAATGAAGTCAAATCTGTTTAGGATTGCAGTGTTCGATATATGCATTTTTTTTCTTTGCTGAAACAATCACAATTATAGATCTACAGAGATTTAGGTATACATTTGTGATTGTTTCCATAGACCCAGGTATTCTCTAGTGGTGAACTGAATGATAACAATGGAACAACTAAATGTGCATCTGTAAGTGACTCTGGGCTGGACAAGGATGATCAGAAACTGAAAGTTAAAGTTGTCATCTGGTGTGAGTTGTACACCTTTAAGATTCTGGTGAGAATATAATAACATAAGACCATAAGAGAAGCCAATGTTGGATCAGGCCATTGGCCCATCCAGCCCAACACTCTGTCACACAGTGGCCAAAAATACCACGTGCCATCAGGAGGTCCACCGGTGGAGCCAGGACACTAGAAGCCCTCCCACTGTTGACCCTCCCAAGCACCAAGAATACAGATCATCAGTTACCCCAGAGTCCCTATCTATACTTTGTGGCTAATAGCCACTGATGGTTCTCTGCTCCATATGTTTATCTAATTCCCTCTTGAAGCCATCCATGCTTGTAGCCGCCACCACCTCCTGTGGCAGTGAATTCCATGTGTTAATCACTCTTTGGGTGAAGTAGTACTTCCTTTTATCCATTCTAACCCGACCACTCAGCAATTTCATTGAGTGCCCACGAGTTCTTGTATTGTGAGAAAGGAAGAAAAGTACCTCTTTCTCTACTTGCTCTATCCCATGCATAATCTTATAAACCTTGATCATGTCACCACTCAGCCGTCATTTCTCCAAGCTATGGATCACATATAGGAAGAACGTCTGTTTTGCTTCAAACTCATAGTTGACCACCAGGCCAGCACTGAACATACATCTTTTTAATACAGTGGTCATTATTAATAGTAATTTTATAACACTGTCAGATGTTCAAAGCAGTCCACATATATTATTGCAGTGTAAGGCCTGCAGTAACCCTGTAATGTAGCCCAGTATTGTTATCATACCCATACAGGAGATGGGGGAGCTGAGTCTGAGAGGCAGCCGCTTGTCTAAGTGGGGAGAGACACCTTGATTTATAGCCCAGTCTCTTACAGTGAAATCCTATGTAGAATTGCTCCAGTCTATGCCCATTAAAAACAGTGGAATAACTCAATTTAAGATTGGACTGATAACCGTTATGCTATATGGCAACTTAATTGTCTAGTGGGGGCTTTTATTGTTTCAGGCAAAAGACTTGCTCTCTCTTGAGAGTAGACTGGGCCTCTCTGATTCAGAAAGTCTTTCACTATCTAGACAATGGTAATGTCTGTGTATCCCAATGGGCTTGCCAGGGCTTTTGTGACCCAGCCCATGGATCTGAGATGTCTTCAGAACTTTTCTGGGCTGAGGTCCAGTTAGAACCCACGTGGATATATAACAGTCTCATTTAGTCCATTTTTTTCTTAACTCAGCCAACACTTAGTTTTCAGTGTTGCAATATGAGAACTATGAATCCATTACTCTTCATTCCAAAAGCCATTTACTTGATGGTAAACCTGATTAATACCCACAGGGTTTATATTTCAATAGATGTTCTTAGGAATACTGCCTAACTAGAAGGAAAGTGGTTGGTATTTTTTAGTTTGAAATATTTTTATCTTGTGTTTTGGTCAAATAGACCCGTAGAAGAAGTTTACAACAAAAATAATAAAACAACCATAAAAAGAACAAAATCCATGGAATAATATAAACCCAGGAGTGAAATGAAACCTATAGTGCCATGACCAATCCATATACCAGTTTCAGTTCGGCCAAAAGAAACAAATTTGACTTAGCAAACTCTCTGAAATTGTCAGCCAGCAACTGGCATCCAGTGGAAGATTGAGGTGTGGGTGTGACATGGGGCACTGTGGGCATGATGGCATCATGTCACTTTCATGGAAAACCCAGAACCAATGTCACATTGCTGTAGGAATTGACAGAAATGTGAGTTTCCACCAGTTCCTAGAATGATGTGATGTTACATCTGGGTTTCCCCTTGAAGTGACATAACACCTCTGCACTGATGGTGATTTTTTTCATCATTCCTCCCTCTACCACCAGCCTACAGATAAGTGGCAGGAGTTGGGGGCTGAAAGCAGGGTATTCCCCACTGGAAGCAGGGACGTGGCAACCCTACTCTGAAGGTCAAATGAGCCTCATTTGGAAATGAGTTCCAGAGTTTTGGTGCCACAGCCAAAAAGACCCTGTGTATAAGCACACCTTGCCCCCCAGATGGCGGGAGAACATAGGATGCCTCCAGATAACCCAAGTGTATGGGTAAGTTGATATGACAGAAGATGGTCCTTAAGATATGATGGTTCCAGGCTACTAAATTTGCTTTAAAAATTTAAGTTTGTATTTAATTTGTTTTAAAGGTAATAAATACTTCATTTATACTCCACTTTTCTCACCAGTGGGGATCCAAAACAGCTTACATCATTCTCCTCTACTCTATTTTATTCTCACAACAATCCTGTGAGGTAAAATGTGTGTATTAAGTGCCATCAAGTTGCTTCCGACCCATGGTGACCCTCTGAATTAATGTTCTCCTAAAGGTCCTGTTGTTGACAGCCTCCTTGCTCAAGTCTTACAAACTGAGGGCCTTTGGGGCTTCCTTGATTGAGTCCATCCATCTCATGTTGGGTCTTCCCCTTTTCTTGCTGCCTTCAGCTTTTCCTAGCGTTATTGTCTTTTCTAGTGAGTCTTGTCTTCTCATAATGCGACCAAAGTACAATAACCTCAGTTTAGTCATTTTAGCTTCTAGGGAGAGTTCAGGCTTTGGTCTAGAACCCACTTATTTGTCTTTTTGGCAGTTCACAGCATCTGAAAACTCTCCTCCAGTACCACATTTCAAATTAATCAACTTTCTTCCTGTCAGCTTTCATCATTGTCCAGCTGTCACACCCATACATAGGCCGAGGACAGACTGGCAATTTGCCGCGGGATGGGACCCGGGCTGACAACGACTCAATATCGGATTAAATGGAATGTTCACACAGGCACATCTGCCTGGCGTCCCCCACCCGTAGCCTACCGGTGCTCTCGCGCTTCACTGCCGGATTAAAAAAACACCTGATAAAAGCCGGCGCAAATCTTGAAAGCCTGCGTTCGTCGTGCGTTTCTCCGCTTCCGGGGAGTCTGAACGCACAGCTGAAAAGCCGGGAGCAACCCGCGTTGGGCATGAGGCAGCAGCATTGTGATTGGCCGCGCTCCACTCCACCGCCCAATGCGATGCTGGCGTTGCAGGGCAAAAAAAAAAATATTGGCAAAATGCGCTTATGCGCATGAGCGCATGAGCGCTCATGCGCACATACACCCACAGCCGAATTAATGGGGAAACGGTGAATATAGCACGCCTCTGGTGCGGCAGTCTGAACGCTCCCGCGCGCCTCCGTCCCGTATCTTCCGGCATAGGCCCCCGCTGTGTGGACGGGAAAACCCGGTATCGTTTACTCCGGGTTTTTTTTGCCGCGACTGGCTACCAGGGCAAATTGCCAGTCTGTCCTCGGCCCTAGTAATGCAGAATACCATGGCAAAAATTAACTTGATCTTGGTCGCCGGCAACACATTCCTAGAATCTTTTCTAGCTCCTTCAAGGCTGTCCTTCCCAGACTCAGTGTCCTTCTGATTTCTTGGTTGCAGTCTCCCTTTTGGTTGATGATGAAACCAAGGAATAGAAAATCTTGAATAATTTCAATTTCATCATTGTCATCCTTGAAGTTATGTAGTTCCCCAATCTTCTTGATATTCAGCTGTAATCCTGCTTCGGCACTTTCTGCTTTAACCTTCAACGGGAGTAATTTCATGTCTTCACTGTTTTCTGCCAGTAACGTGATGTCATCTGCATATCTCAAATAATTAATGTTCTTTCCCCCAATTTTCACTTTACCTTCATCTAAATCTAATCCAGTTTTCCTTATGATATGTTCTGCATATAGATTGAATAGACAGAGAGACAAAGTACATCCTTGTCTGACACATTTGCAACTGGAAACCATTCTGCTTCTTCATATTCTGTCCTAACAGTAGCCTCTTGTCTGGAGTACAGGTTGCACTTGTTTTGTACAGATTTGATTGGAAACTTTTGCTACAACTTTGTTTTGTTATAATGTTGATTGCTAATGTTTATTATTTGAAATAAAAAATTATTTAAAAAATCAGATGCTGTGGCACATCTATTTCTTTTATAACCAACTCTAGCTTTCCACAATCCACACAATCAGAAGCTTTGCTGTAACCTATAAAACACAAGCTGATGTTCTTCTGAAGTTTTGTTGTATGCTCCAGTAACCTACATAAATTTCCAGTATGATCTCTAGTGCCTCTTCCTTTTCTGAATGCAGCTTGAACATATGGTATTTCTTGTTCCACATATGGTAACAAGTCTTTGTTGTAAGATTTTGGACAGCACTTTACTTGCATGAGAAATTAATGTGATGGTCGAATAGTTACTGCAGGCTTTGATGTCCCCTTTTTAAAAAATTGTAATGTAAATTGAACATTTCCAGTATGTGGGCCACTGTCCCCCCCCATATTTGTTGGGACAACCTTCTTAAGATTTTGATGGATTTCATTTTCTGTGGCTTGGAAAAGTTTTGTTGGTATCCCATCTACTCCCAGTGATTTTTTTCCCTTCCAGTTGCTCTCAATGCAGCTTTTACTTCACTTTCTAAAACTGTAGGTTCTTCTTCAAAAGGTTCTTCTTGGAAGGAATCTGTCATCTTTTCATTTCTTTTGTGTATTTCTTCAGTGTATTGTTCCCATCTTTTCTTTACTTTGTCTGGTTTGTTTAATGTTTTCCTGTGTTGTTCTTTCTGCTTGCCCAACAATGCTTTATATTCCCATATGATCTCTTGAATCTTGTGGAACAGACCTCTTGTTCTTCCCTTTTTGTTGTTCCCATGTATTTCTTTACACCGGTTATTATAACTGTTCTCTTTGTCTCTATGTGTCTCCCTGGAATGCTGCATTAGGCTTTTGATTTTATTTCTGTCACCTTTTACTCTTACTTCTTGTCTGTCTTAAGCAATTTTAATCATTTTGTCAGTCATCCATCAAGGCTTTTCATTTCTTTTGACTACAGGAATAGTATTTATGCATAGTATCTCTGGTTTTAGCCCATAGTTCACTTGAACTTAACAATGCAAATCTGTTCTTTACATAGTATTTAAATGTCTTCAAAAATATAAATCGGGATGTAAATCCAATTGATGATGATGGTGGTGGTGGTGGTGATGATGATGATGATGTAACATTAATAGTTTATTGCATATGCATGTTTGTTGGGTGGTGTACAGGGCACACCATAAGTCATGTGTCATCTTTGGTTGGTGGCAAAAATCTGGCTGTTTGTGAGTTCCACTGCCCTAACCACTGCATGTACTTCTTCCCAGAAGTATAGACTAATATAAATTTAAGGTTGGCTGTAGTGATATTTGGTAATGCAGCTGAATGGAACAAAATCAGTTGTTGTGAGGCCAGAGTCCTATTTATAAGCACAAAATGAAGTGCTTTTTAAAGGATAAAATGGATATGTATTTCTTAACTTTTTACTTTTAAAAAATCCCATGGGTTTTAGTCGCTTTTTGCCACTAACAAAACATAATTGCATTGCCGCATACATACAGAAGAAATTTGCCACAATTACATACACAGATATTTCCTCCTGTTTCTCCAAACTTGAGCTATTGGATAATCTACCTATATTTTTTATAGACTGTAACTTGCATATGTGTGGCAATTAACTCTGTTCACAATTACTTGAGACTGCACTGCACCCAATGGGACTTTCTTCTGAGTAAACACAGAACCAGGATGCAAAACGTAAGAAACTCTGGGAAATAAAAATATCCATTTCATAAACTGCTAAAGGCAGGTTTTGCCTTACACAAACTACATGCCTACCTCACTAGAATGCATTTTCATGCTGTCACTTCTCTCTAGGAACCCTCTGTAGGAATTGCCAAAAACTTTGGTTTTATCATAGAGTTTTTAGTGGTTTTTAGAGAGGTTTCTCCAGAAGTGATGTCATCCCATCACTGACAGCTGCCCGTGTTCCCCCTCTCCCCAGTGTTGCCTGGCAACCCTAATTCTTTCAGTTCTTTGAAATGTGATGAGTGTTCTGTAGTTTAGTCTTGATGCGTCAATCTTAAACAAGCTTATTTAGAAGTCCCATCGATTTCATTGGGAATTACCACCAGGTAGGCCTTCTTATGATAGCGGCTGAAAGCTTTATTTTGTTTCACAAGAATCTTAATGGTAATAAGCTTATTTCTCTGACATCACTGAGGCTGATAATGCTAATTGGTTTAAATGCAAATCGGAGAGGGACCTGAAACAGTCTTCTGCAATTCCATAGTACGAAAAAATGAAATCAGCTTTCCTTAAAAGGCTATTAAACTTATAATTGGGTTACAGCCAAAGTAGCCCTTGCATGAGTTGTGGATTTCCAATAATGAAAAGGCATTGTAGATTATTCCTAATCTGCAGCCCCTCCCCTCTGCATATACTGAATCTGCGCTCCCAAATAGAGTCACACCCATCTAGACACTTTATCGGATTTAAAAGGGTTTGACCCTGTTTAGGATTGCACTGCGTAACCTTGAGGGTCTCCTAATCCCCAGAGTAGCTTTTCAGGTGGTACAGGGGGCTTCAGAAGACAGAGGGAGGTGGACACTTGTGGTTCTTTGGAACCAATCTACTGTTTAGACAAGCTTTTCCCAGTACTTATATCTATGTACATTGCCAATTGGTACATTGATAGTTGGAGTAGCAATTACATAGCATCTGTGGTTTGAAGAGAGGTTCTTTCATCCTTGTTGATTTGTAGTTCCTTTGCTCTGTTTTATAATATGTAAATCAGTGAAATTAATATTATGATGCTGGGTAGTAAATAGTATCTCAGAACAAACAGATTGCTCTGCAATTAGACAGACTATTGTTTAGTGTTTGATAGCAATGAAATACTGCATAATAATGGCAATTGGCTTTTATTACAAAAATAACCTTTTCCCACCTGTAGAAACCAGGTGCACAATTCTCATTTAGGGCAATTAATTGTTCCTGGGTAAGATGTATAGCCTTGACCTGGGGGGGGGGGCAGGCTAGCCTGATCTGTCAGAACTTGGCTGCTAAGTGGGGTCACCCCTGGACAGTACTTGGATGGGAGACCACTAAGGAAGTCCAGGGTTACCGTGCGGCTGCAGGCAATGGCAAACCACTTCTGCTTGTCTCTCGCCTTAGGAAATCCCTCCTACAGAGTTGCTACAAGTTGGCTGCTTGATGGCACTTTAAACACACAAAAAATGTATGGATGCACTTTAAAAAATTGTGCTGTCATAGTGAGCCTTTTTTGTCTTGCCATTTTTGTCACTGATGTTCCTGATTTTGTTTGTTTGTTTGTTTTATTCCATTTTAGGCCCTTTCTATGCAACCAATGCCAATAACAGGCATCCATTGCCATGATAATATTTCTATCAAATTTGGTTAGTACATTTGAGGGGAAAAGATGGCTGTTAATATAGTCATGAGCAGGGAGAACCTATGTCAGAAACTGGAATTTTAAGATTTGAACATTATGAGTGGTACTTTTTTCACTGCTGAATAAAAACCAGGAATATTGGCTGGATAGAGAGTATTTTATCTTAAGCTAGAGGAACTTCCTCCAAAGTACGGGATGGGCGCGAACCAAGAAAATAGAGATTCAGGTCTTACAAACCTTCGCGTTTACCAAACTAGTTTGTTTCGTGAGGTTCGTTGTGCGGTAGAACAGCCCCTTTGTGGCCTAGAGATGCCAAATTCACCGCAAGTCTCCAGCTGACTCTCCTATGCCTGCCCTCCAAGTTTGGTGAGGATTGGATTTAGGCGGGGCTGAGTTATGCCCCCCCCCCAAAGAAGGTGCCTCCAGGAAAGTGCTCTCTGGGGAAATCACACCTGCAGGTTCAGGAGTGTGTCGAACAAATCCCCTGGAAGCCAGTGGCATCAAACTCACAGAGGACCTCCCTGGGATGCCCCTCTATCTGTCTTCCAAGTTTTGTGAAGATTGGCTGTGTGGGGGCAAGTAGCAGGGCCCCCCCCCAAAAGCAGGTGCCCCCAGGAAAGTGCTTTCTGGGGAAATCACAGCCACAGGTTCAGGAAGAGTGTGTCAAACGCCCCCCCTAAAAGCTAGAGGCATCTAACTCAGACCTCCCCAGGATGCCTTTCTACCTGTCCTCCAAGTTTGCTGAGGATTGTCTTGGACTGCATATCCTGCCAAAACTTTGTACATGCAGTAGTGTATAGTAAATATACTATGATTTCTGGCTTGCACAAAGCTGGAGTTGGGGCATGCTGTGCTATAGCCAGGGCTCTGTCCTTCTCAGCCTGGATTACTGCTATGTCCTTGAGTGTTTCAAATGGTAATTGAGATCATAATCCAATATGGAGATGGGAAGCTCACTAACACCAAGCTTACTGTGCCTAGTACAGTTGCTAATTTTTGATTGAAACAAACAGGAACAAAACTTCCAAGTTTAGTCATTTTTTACTGATTTTTACCTTGGGAATGCTTTTAAAGTAAAAAAGGGGTAACCATAATATCAGATCTTATTTATTAATTAATTTATTCAACTTATATCCCACTCTCCCCGCATAGCAGGCTCAGGGCAAGTTACATCAGATTTGACAAAAATACAATATACAAAAATTAACACAATTAAAACAACAATAAAATACAGCCCTATCCTTTATCCGGTGCACTTGTCATTAAGATTAAGGCCTTTATCTTTATTTTACTCTGTGTCTTCTTGGTCTCCCCGTTCACTATTGTCCCATACTTCAAATGGTGTTGCTTATATACAGCACCACATCTACTTCCCATCTTGATAATCTTTGAAAGTATACTGTGGATCTTATAAAAAGTAGTACTTCAGCATACCAAAGACCAGCCACCTGCAAACTGAGAGTCTTCCTTGTGTCTAGTTTTGCAGTAAGCCGAGTTGAGTTGTCAAAGTCATTCACTGTAATAGGAGAAAGGCACAAAGCCTTCTGGATGGAAAAGCTGCCAAAAGGTCTGAAAATAATCTACCCGTCTGATACTGTCTCTCCTGGAGTGGCTGATGCCTCATAAACTATTATGTCCTAGTGTGTGTGTGTGGGGGGGACTGCTTAGTTAAATAAATGCATGCCTCTACAACACTGGGGGAGACAAGCAAAACTATGTTGGCTAGAGAAATGAACTCTGCAGAGTTGGTTCAGATGAAAACTAGCAGGAGATCCTTTACATATGTTGTGGCATCAAGCCTATATCGGACTTCATCACACATATACTATAAGCTCATTATGCATGTTATAACAGCACAACAAACATGTATTAATGTATCAGTTAGAAAGTGCATGAAGCTGGTTGCACTTGTACATCTCTGTGTCTCTCTCCACGCATCACTGAAAAAAACTAGGACTCCGATTGTGAGAAGAGAGTTCTATTTGTGTTCCCTTGTATCCCTTTTTGGCGATTAACTACTGTGAACCACACAGATCTCCTGCATCACATGCCATGCACTGGGAAAGGAAGTTTTGGTAGGCCAATTGGTGCCACCCGTATATAGAGGATTTCTGGCTGGTGACTGCAGGTAGCACAGCTCTTAGATATATCTTTAGTATTTACCTTTTACCACCCTGTGCTAGCTGGACGCGAACTGGGAATCTCCCCTTTTGTTTGATTTCAGCCTGTATCTGTGTCAGTAAACAAAAACACATCTATGTGCTTACCTAAGCCAGCAAAGGCTAAGCAGGCTGTTAACCACCTCGGCACCTCACTCCTCTCCTGTGGGCAGTTTCCAACAGCTCATGCTGCTGCTCGCCTTTAATCAGTGCTATATTTATAAACAGTTTCCCTTGCATAATGAGATAAGACCCTGAATGCTGGCAGTTGTTCTTACTTAGGGCAAGTGTCATGCCGCAGGAAATCCTAGTTACACTTCCTATCTTGTGCTTTCGGCCAGCTTCGGCACTGCTGATGCACAGCGTTGTCTGAGGGACATTCCTCAAGGGAGCTACAAGTGCTTTTATGAGTAGAGCGGGGCACCTCCAGCTGCGGTCGCAGTGCCTCTCCACAGAAGCGAGGGTTGTTTCCAGTCTGGTTTGACACTGTCCTGATAAATGGCCTTTGTTTGGGACGCCCCTCGTTCATCCCCGAGGAACAAGAAGAGGCTTCACTTTTTGAAGTCATACAGGTACCTGAGCCATTCCTAGACTGAGTGAACGTGCATAGTCCAGTTGATCTGTAGTTTCTGTCTAAGATTTGTAGTATGGGGGGAAGGGGAATTTCTTATTCAAATATAGTTACTCTAGTAAGAATGCAGTTTTTTTAAGCATTATCTTCTAATGGTAGTTTTCTAAGTAAGCAGTTTCACATTAATGTCAATAGATTAGTTTGATTTAAGAACATCAAATGTGAATTGACATTGTAAAATAGAAAACTGAATTAACATTTTGAAACAGAAATTACCTTATTTAAAAGGAACTTTAGCGAATGGCTGAATCTAGAAATTTGGTGCAAGAAAAGTATTTGTATTATTGAATATACGGTCTAAATCCATTGAAATCAGTGGGCTTAGTAACTCTACATAAATGTTTGTAAATATCCTTAGGAGTAGGTTAAAAGTTACGAGAAAATAGCTCTTTAAAAAGTCAGTGTCCTACAAGGGAAACAAAATAAGACTGCATTCCAGACATTTCTCCCATTGGGGAAAAGTGGATGAAATAGCTAATGAATGATAATGAATGAGAAACTTGCTGACAAGGGTAATGCCCTGAGCCATTCTTAAATTTCATTGACATTTTAAGCTTTTACCGTTCTTTTATACCCTTATTCAAGACCTGTATATTCAACTGTAAGTTTCTTCCGTATGGGCAGGATAGATATACTGAAGAAACTACTAGAATGTACAGGGTCTTGTATTTGTTATTGCTGGACAAGTGTTTCACTTCCATGAAAATGATTTGTATCCAGATTGTATGCCAGTTTGAGGTGTGTGCTGATGCAGAAAAGTGTCCCAGTCCAGCCAGAACAACCTGCACTAAGAAATTGCTTTTATGCAGGAATACCCTTCCAGACTGAGCCTATACATGCAAAACTGTGATGTGTCATTAAAAATAAAACAAAGCACAAAACAAAACCAGACATTGCCCCTGCTAGATAGGAGCTACCTATATCACAATAGATGCATTGTTTCCAGCTCTGGCAGCATTCATAATTTGTTTGGGCAGTACAAGCTTGGCTGACTGTAAGGCTAGGTGACCCTAATGTGCAGGATTATGCCTGTTGCTGCATGCCGGCCTCCCCCCCCCCAGACCAAGGTCAGCATATATATTTATTAATGCAAACTTTAATCCAGTTCCTTCTCATTTCTGGACATAGCCTCTGATCTGCATTTAGATTGTAAGAACAATTTTATCCCTGGTTGTTAGATAATTCTGTCGAGTGTATTAAATCTTTTATGTGATACATTTAAAAACAAAACAAAACTGGAAATGTAGCTTCTTGGGGTAAATCACCTTTTATCAACCTTTAATCATCATTCAGATTCACAAATGAGATGCTGAAATAGGAACTGTGGTGTAATGTTGCGTACTGCCAGTTCAGCACTTTGATTTCATTCACACTTTTAGGTTATCATTTGAAGGCTACTATAAGATGGTGCTGGACTTTGTTTCACTGTAACTTAAGAATGTTGCCTTCGTCAATAGACGGTCATCCCTACGTCACTGAAATATCTGATGTCAGTGTCCATGTCCATAATCTTCTAAAAATGATCGCGGCACAATAGTAGCTTCCAAGTTCTGGGACCCGCTCTACTTTCCGGTGCTTGGTCCAGGATATTCTGTTACTTGGAAGTAGATGCGAGAGTAAGTGGGAGAGCATAAACTTGGAAACTAGCTGACAAGTGATTCTAGGGTTGCTGGTTCTGTGCAGCATATTCTTTCTGCATTTTATTTTCTGGAGGACTTGGCCACCTGAGTACTGTAACTTTTTTAGACACAGTGTTGTTCATTTTGTGTGATGTTGCAGAATAGAGGAGAGACATAAGTCATTGCCAGACTTAGAACAAAAGCTGTGGCCCAACTGATTTTTGCTTTTGGACTATCAAAAGTTAGTTCCCATCATACCTCAGTTTCACTGGTACCTTAAAGAATGGGTAGGGGGAAAACTGAATTAATAATAAAATTTGGGCACTTCACTGCATATCAACATTTAGAAGGACGTACTACATTTTTATCAGCTTTGCATCTGAAAGGAAATGCTGCCACTTAACATTTATAGTATTGCATGGGTTTCAGTACAAACCCTTGGGTGTCCCACTGTTTATTTCCTTTAATTGTGAAAACAAATGGCAATTTAGGACGGTGGAGCCAGTTTCAATGAGTTTTAAAAATAGGTTGGAGAAGTTCATGGGGTGATTCAGAAGCCTGGACAGACTGTAGGCCTTGCAATACTGGAAAATCCATTCGTTGTTTTATTAAGGTTGTATAAAAGGCTGCATTTTTAGGAAATGTGGGGACATGACTGCCAGTTTATTGAAAGCAGCAAAAAACTCTCAACGAAGCACTGATACTACTCGTCTTCTCTGACTGTATGCAACTGGGTAAATACATTTGAGATAGTCAGGGGTCTTTTCATAGAAAAACAGCTGCAGGAGCTCATTAGCATATGGTATGCTAATGAGCTATTAGGCTATTAGCATATGCCACGCCCCCTGGCATCACCAGAAGTGATGTCAGAAGGGGAAGCAAAAGGGGGAGAGGCATCTTCAAAAGCCTCCCCTTCCCTTTCCCAGCTGGCCTGTGTGGGAGAGCTAAGAGAGAAGGGGTTTAAAGTTTAAACTCCTTCTCATGAGAGTTGGGCCACAGAAGGAGGAAAGAGGGAAGGAAAGAGAGAGAGTAGAGAGAAGGAAAGAAGGAAGGAAAGAGGGAAAGAAAGAGAAAGAAAGGGGAGGGAAAGAAAGAGAGGGAAGAAGGAGGGAAACAGGGAAAGGAGGAAAAAGAGAAGAGAAGAAGGTGGGAAAGAAAGAAAGAAAGAAAGAAAGAAAGAAAGAAAGAAAGAAAGAAAGAAAGAAAGAAAGAAAGAAAGAGAGAAAGAGAGAGAGAGAGAGAGAGAGAGAAGAGAGAAGAGGAAAGAGAGAGAGAAGAAAAGGAGGGAATGAAAGAAATTTGGCGGCAATTCAGACCCATTATATCCTATGGGCCATTGAAGTCAATGGTGAAAACATAGGGTATATTCTGGGGGCTGGAGGAGAGGGTGTTTGAGGGAGAGGCTCCAAACTCACAGGGTAGCTGATGGAGCCTCTCCCCAAGATACCCACCAAGTTTCAAGAACATTGGACCAGGAGGTCCAATTCTATGGGCCCCCAACAGGTTGCCCCTATTCCCTCCATTGTTCTCTATGGTGGGAAAAAGTTACTTTTTTTTTCAAGATTCAATCCCTGTTGACAATAGAATTGGGGCAACCCAAGACGCAACTCATGACGTTAGCCAAACTGCTGGGCATGTTAGTGTCCTGCCAAGAGATCGTGCAATGGGTGTGGTTCCACACCAGGCCTCTACAGAGATTCCTGTTGCCTTTTCAGAATGCAATAGCACACAAGAGATTCAAATTGGTTCAACTGCCAGAGAAAGTGTGCTTACAGCTGAGTTGGTGGCTGAATCCTCATTTGTTCAGGCAAGGGTCACCCCTAAGGGAGCCCTCCAGGATCCTGATGACCATGGATGCCAGCCTGTCGGGGGGGGGCACACTCAGGAGGTCATATGGGTCAGGGAAAATGGTCCCAGGAAAAATCTTTGAGGAGTATCAATTTCTTAGAGCTGAGAGTGATAAAGTTGGGCCTCCAGAGGTTTGCCACCGTACTGTCAGGTCAGCACATACTAGTCCAGACGGACAATACGTCAGCAAAGGCCTATGTGAACTGTCAAGGTGGAACCAGAGTGTGGATCTTACACCAGGAAGCAGCCGAGTTGATGTCTTGGGCGGAGAAACATCTTTCATCCCTGAAGGCGATGCACGTGGCAGGGAAAGACAATGTGTTGGCCGACTGGTTAAGCCGGAGGAGGCTGGACCAGTCAGAGTGGCAACTGAACAATGAAGTGTTTATGACAATTTGCGACAGGTTTGGAGTAATGAAAATGGATCTTTTTGAGTTGAACCGTCAAGTTCCAGAATTTTTCTCCAGGATGAAAAACAACCAAGCCAGAGGAACGGATGCCCTAAATTGCGAATGGCCACAAGGGCTTCTTTATGCGTTCCCACCCATTCAGATACTACTCAGGGTGATCCAGAAAATATGTCAGCAGAAGGTGGAAGTGGTCCTGATAGCACCCTTTTGGCCACAAAGACTGTGGTTCCCAGAACTAAAAAACCTATTGATTTGAGAGACCTGGAAACTTCCCAACTGGGAAGACCTGTTAGTAAAAGGCATCACAAGGCATCCATGTCTGGACATGTTCAGACTCAGAGTGTGCAGGTTGAGCGGGAAGTGCTAGTGGGAGTAGGATATTCAGACAAGGTTATCTCCACCATTCTAGCTTCCAGAAAGATTTCCACTAATAGGGTATATAATGCCACCTGGCAAGTTTTCCACTCTTGGTGTGTGGAGAATAAGATAGATCCTCTTAAGGCTTCTGTGGGTCCCGTTCTGCATTTCTTACAGGACAGTCTAGACAAGGGGCTCAGCACTAGCACCCTTAGGAGACAGGCTTCGGCCATTTCAGCTGTTCAGGTGGTTAGACATGGGAGCTGACTCCTTCACTACCCCCATGTGAAGAGGTTTTTGAGAGGTGCCTCACTACTCAATCCTCCGCAGATTCATCGTTTCCCTACCTGGAATCTCAATACAGTATTGAGGGCATTGTGTAAGGCACCCTTTGAACCTATGGCCTTATGTTCCCTTAAGGAACTGACCTTCAAAACCTTATTTTTAGTAAGCATCACCTTGGCACATAGGGTGTCAGAGATCAGAGCTCTTTCAGTCAATAGGGATCTCCATGTTTTCCACAAAGATAAAGTGGTACTTCGTTTAGATCCTGCCTTTATGCCAAAGGTGAATTCAATTTTTCATAGGTCAGAGGAAATAATTCTGCCTAACTTCTGCCCAAATCCTACTCATTGCTTGGATGTGAGAAGGGCACTTAGCTTCTATATTGATAGGACTAAGGGGTGGAGGAAGTCAGAAACTCTCTTCATGTCTTTCAGAAAGTCTTCTATGGGAAATCAGGTGTCTGTGCCTACCTTAAGTAGTTGGATTAAGGGGTGCATCATTCTGGCTTACAAAGCCAAGGGCTTGAAACCACCTGAGGGGATCGTAGCTCATTCCCTAAGGGGGGCTGCAACTTCAGTGGCATATAGTTTCTTTCCTTCATTGGAGGCAGTTTGTAAAGCAGCCATGTGGAATTCCATCCATTCCTTTACCCGGCATTATAGAGTGGACAAACTGGCCTCAGTGGAAGCGGCTTTTGGCCATAGGGTTTTGCAGCACGCCCTGTAAACGGGGAAGCTCTTCTCCCTCCCTTGGGGCAAGTTGCTTTTACATGTCCCATCTGCAGGGGTCTTTTCATAGAAAAAGAGCTGCAGGAGCTCATTAGCATATGGTATGCTAATGAGCTATTAGGCTATTAGCATATGCCACGCCCCCTGACATCGTCGGAAGTGATGTCAGAAGGGGAAGCAAAAGGGGGGGAGGCATCTTCGAAAGCTGGCCTGGGTGGGGGAGTTAAGAGAGAAGGGGTTTAAAGTTTAAACTCCTTCTCACTACTAGAGTTGGGCCACAGAAGGAGGAAAGAGGGAAGGAAAGAGAGAGAGAGTAAAGAGAAGGAAAGAGAGAGTAGGGAGAAGGAAAGAGGGAAAGAAAGAGAAGGAAAGAAGGAGAAGAAAAGAAGGAGGGAAAGAAAGAGAGAGAAGGGAAGGAGGGAAACAGGGAAAGGAGGAAAAAGAGAAGAGAAGAAGGCGGGAAAGAGGAAAAGGAGAGAAGGAAAGGAGGGAGTGAAAGAAATTCAGCGGCCATTCGGCCCCATTATATCCTATGGGCCATTGAAGTAAATGGCGAAAACATAGGGTATATTCTGGGGGCTGGAGAGAGTAGGGGGTTTGAGGAAGAGGCTCTAAACTCACAGGGTAGCTGCTGGAACCTCTCCCCAAGATACCCACTAAGTTTCAAGAACATTGGACCAGGGGGTCCAATTCTATGGGCCCCCAAACAGGTTGCCCCCATTCCCTCCATTGTTCTCTATGGTGGGGAAAAAGTTATTTTATTGAGTTAGTCTCTCTGGTTTGGAGAGGTGTTTTCCTTCTGGTGGTTTCCAGATGGGGTGCAATGGGCTAATGGGAGAACCTCCAGGGGATAAGCCCCTCCCCACCTGGATCAAAGCTCGAAGTCGACCCTGCAAATGGAGGAGGAGCTTATCCTATCTGTACAGACTGTCCCACTCCTGAACTACCGAGAAAGGAAGCTTCACAGTAAATGAAAAAAACCTTCCATTTTATCATTCTTTTCTTTACAAAAGATCTGATGTTTCATGCGTCCTTTAAAAATCTTAATCAGTTAAGGAGACTGTCTTTGGAACATCTTTTGACCCATGCAGTTGTTTTCTTGGGTGTGAAAAATAAGTCAGAGTTGGAGTTGGATCATTTGTTGTTGTTGTTCAAATGTCAGCCAAACTCTTTAATGTAAGAATTAAAACTATTTATATTAGGAAATCACTCTGATAGTCATTTCAATGGGGAATGGATTTCTGGCTGTAACATTCTCAGCTCCACCTCAAACAGGGATAACATTATTGAGGATTATATCCCTTACTGAAGGAGCCACCTCCCTTTCAGGCATTTCTGTTCAATGTGGGCACAGTGCAGGTGTAAACTGTGGGTGAGTGAGCTTTTCCCTCCTTTCCTGAGAGCATCAAGTGGCAGGTAGGTCATGCTTCAGTTCATCTACAAACATTGAACAAAGTGAGCCTTCTCTTCCTTCTATACTGGGCTGAAAGCAAGCATTTAAGGTTTGTCTTTAAGGCATGAAGCTTTGCAAGGCATTCCCAAGTCCTGGAAGATAATGGCAATGTCTTTCTTTCTTTCTTTCTTTCTTTCTTTCTTTCTTTCTTTCTTTCTTTCTTTCTTTCTTTCTTTCTTTCTTTCTTTCTTTCTTTCTTTCTTTCTTTCTTTCTTTCTTTCTTTCTTTCTTTCTTTCTTTCTTTCTTTCTTCATCCTTGGTGTTATTTTCCTTCTTTGGTTTCCATCTAGAATGTTTTCCTTCAGGCCAAGGGGCCCTGTGTCATGTGCTTGTGAATAGCTGCCAACAGCTAACATCCTCAGACAAATGTTTGGTTGGTTTGTCAAAATGAAATAAATGGAGTCCAATCATTCAATGATTTCCCAAGTGTTGCTAATTGGTTCTGAAGCCTTGACTGTCATACATGTGTTCAGACTGGGGGAACACAGTTCAGTAGGCACTTAAAAAGTCTGAGGTTATTCACGGACAGTCCCTCATGTCTTTCTTATTGGGGGTAAAAGGTGAAACATGGGGCAGAAATGTTGAGCTGCTTCATGGGAGGAGCAGTGGTTGGAACTTTGGATCTTAATTGCTGAAGGATCAAGCACATCAGGCAGGTGACTGCTGCATGAAGAATTAAGGGTAGGGGGTCCATGATATATCATCCTTGCTGAAGGTCTGGGTCTGGTCAGTGCTTGAATGGGAGACCTACTGAGGATTTTACACACCTTGTAGTGCCATAAAGGAAGAAAGGTAGGATGTAAATGCAATACGAAATAAATAACGACAACACTGGTCTTTCCTAGGACATTTTAGTATCTTTCAGAGTTGATAGATACTGTATAGAGTTCCTTTTTTTAAAAAAAGAAAAAAACATATTGATAGCTTAGAATGGCCCCCAAGTGGCTCAAGTTGCAGCCAACATGGCAGCCCCATAGGGTTTTCAAAGTAGCAACCCTGGACTTCCTTAGTGGTTTCACATCCAGCGTGGTGCTAGCATGGTGTAGTGACTAAGAGTGGCGGACTCTAATCTGGAGAACCAGGTCTGATTTCCCACTCCTCGACATCAAGCCTGCTGGATGACCTTGAGCCAGTCACTCAGAATTCTTTCAGCCTCACCTACCTCACAAGGTGTCTGTTATGGGGAGAGGAAGGGAATGTGATTGGAAGTCACTTTGAAACTCCTTAAGGTAGCGAAAATGGGGTATAAAAACCTACTCTTCTTTTTCCAAGTACTAATCAGGGCCGAACCTGCGTAGCTTCCAAACTCTCAGGAGACTGGGCTAGCCTGGTCAACATCCAGGTCAAGGCACATCTCCTGCTTCCTGATCCTTGTAATTGGAGATGCCAGGGGTTGAACCTGGGATCTTCTGCATGCAGAGCAGATACTCTACCGGGCATGATGGAAAAGTACTTGGCTACTTCCTTCCATTATGGCATCTTACTGGATTGCTGATACTTGGATGAGGGGATCTCTGAGCTGCAGTTGGACCCAAGCAGAATGGAAGGGTGCCTGGTGGCTGCTTCCCTTCCCTCTGATAGCCTCTTTTTGTTTTAGAGGAATGTGATTGTGGCTTTAATTTTTCTCTTTCTGCCATCAAGAATTTTATTTTTAAAGATATGACCTGCATTGCAGTGACGTTTAAGAAATCCTAAGAGTGCTATAAATAGAATGAGCCTCAGATCTGACACTCAGTGTATCAGGTAAACATGATGACACAAGTTCAGCATGTACTGTGCCAGAATAAACTAACAATTTCTACAACAGAGTACAACCTTTATACTAAGGCAATTGCTTTTTTGCTTGGTTAATGCTTAGTTTTTATTTCCTTAATGCTAGTGATTTACTTAATGCCAGTAATTATTTACTTAATGCTAGTAATTTGTAACAGAAATCTTATATATCACCTATCAAAAGCTCTCCTCCTGGAGTCTACGCTAGCTTAGGCTGCTCTGAACTAGATTTTCTCTCTTCTCTTCACATTGTTTCCACCAAGTCTGGGCTTGGGACTTCAACTTTTCCTTCTGCTGATGAGTTTGTGGACTTGTGGGTACTTCACGGCTAGGAAAGTCCATGGCTCATGCATTCATTCATGGCTTCACCAATAGGAGGGGTGAAAGGACTAGTATGGTGCTGACACCTTTTCATCACAGATCAAAGCAAAAGCTTACTAGTCTGGGAGAGCCACCAGCTAATGCCCACTCTGAAATAAAGGGAGGGAGGGTGGGTGTCTCCCTTGTTGGTGGTCAGAAAGAGGAAGGGGCAGGGCACATACCATTCCTTATATGGCCTTCATTCCCCCCCACCACCCCCAATGCATCACAAAGAGACAGTGTCAGATACCCACCTCTCCCCTCTACCTGCTGATACAAATCAGCTCCTTCCCAACTCTTCCTTGCATCAAGGATTCAGGAACTCTTTTCTTGAAAACACATATTCAGCATCATTCAAAACATTTTTTGGGGGAAGAACTGAGCTCAGAGGTTGGATTACCTACATATGTCAGATCAAACTAAGGGAAAATATTGCTAATTGTTGATGTGCTGGTGCATTATTTAATATGACACAGATGGTACATTTACTGACTCTGCTATATTAGCCAAATGGAGCATGCTATTATTGGAGTTCTGTTTCAAAACACATCCACCCATAAAGGCTGCTAGGCACCTACTGCTGTGTGAACTGCCAGGGAGGCAAGGTTCAAGTTTCACTGGAAAAGGTTGGTTGCTGATGAAGCAGGCAGGCTAGGCAGATGTGTTAGAATGGGGGACACCAGCACCACCTGTTGAAGGATCAATGCTGGAAATAAGTTTAGTGGATTGAATACTAAACTAGATGTAATGAGGAGATCTGTGTGTCTGCCCTTTCATGTGAAAACTGGGTTTTTGTTTTTTTTTTAAACAAAATTAAGTGTGGCGGTGAAGTAAACTGAATCTCATCCCCATCTCCATATCACTTCATTCCATCATTTGAAGCATCTTCTCCCATCCCGTGTGCATTGCTCAGCTACTGCCATTCAGGAAAAGTTAGGGAAATAAGAAGAGCCTGGATATTTCACGCAAGAGTTCTATCTAGTCCAGGGTCATGTTTCTCACAGTGGCCAACCATTTGCCCTGAAGGGCTAACAAATGGCCCAGTAGTGCTGGCAGTGCAGCTCCCCTTGACTCCCAGGACTTTGGGAGGAGGTGGGTGGGAGGAAGAGGCTAGAATGTATACTGCCCAGCAAATGCCACCTCAGAGGGAGATAATAGATTGGGAACTGGATGGCCGGGAAATGTGGGGGACTTCAGATTTTATTTTAAAATGTCAGCTGCTTGGAGGACCTAACAGTTGAAACTCAGGATGTAAATCAAATAAATGCCTAAATAATAGAAAAACCTTTAAAGCAATCAAGCACGGCATGGTGAGGTGAAGAAAGGGCAGGGTTTTTAACTCTTCTTGCATGTATGCTCAGTTTTCTAAGCCTTCCCCCTTTGCATGTGAATGGCCTATGATGTGGATTTTAAAAATGTGTATTCCCTCAATTGTTTGCCCTCGTTGGGAGTACATCTTGTGAATGCCACATCCTGCTTGTTGCCAGTTCCTCAAGGACTTGGGATGATCAGGTTTTAGGAGGTATTATACTCCAGGGCTCACCTCTTTCTCTGGACAATTATCTGGTTTTTATGTTAGTGTAGCTTTGGCAGCTTGTCATTGAGCTTGTTGGATTCCGTAGGCTCCAGGCAGGTAGCCATGTGCACACAAAATGCCTAGACAAAAGGTTAACAATTTCAGAAAAAGCTACCCACCTAACCCTGGAGACCTATGTAAATTATACTGATTTCCTAAATTTATGGGGTCTATTACAGCTCATCTCTTGTGTCTGTTAAGAAAGTATTTTCCCTTTGACATGCCACCAACTAGAAAAGACATTGTGCATGTTCTGTGTTCCCCGTATTTTGTAATAACGTTGCAAATTATTAGTCAAATGGACTAGGAACTAGCTATTTATATTTCAGGGGTCAAATGAAATATAAAAATGACCCTGTCAAATGGAAAACTTAAGTTCTGGTTTTGAAAAAAAAATTCTGAAGAACACTGGAGTCCTGCTACTTGTACCTTAGTCTGAGCTCCTCAGAGAAACTTGTAGGAGACAAATGACCTAAATGTTCCTCCCCAATTCTAAAGACATATGCAATTTCTCTAATTCACAACCTGATTGCCAGACAGAATACAACTAGGAGCTAATGGGATCCTGCTTTCTGCACTATTGTAACAAGTTGTTGGAAGATAGCACTACTATTCAGTTCTCTGCTGTGCCGCAGTGTCACCGCTAATGTAGCCAAAGATTGGTATTGCAGCTACCAACTCACCAGGATTCACCTGATACACAAAGCCAGTAGAATTTGACCTACAGACTTGCTGACTCTGGCCTGCCTCTTCATTCTGAGTAGTTTATCTTTCAGGCACGGATTGATTTGCTCTTGGTCTGCTCGTCTCCACTTCCTTTCTTGACAATCAGCATACTGATGCTGGCAACCCTGCTTTCACAGAGCTCTGGTTGCTTGAGACACAACTTTGCAAGAGCTTATAAGCAGCTAGATCCTGACAGTCACTTTATTCTGAACTGCAAAGTATATGGCTCCAGGAGCAATTGCTATGTTGCTGTCTGTTCTATATCTGCTTTGTGGAAGTGGCATTTGGGGTGGTATTGTCAACTCTAGGATTGCCCCAAGTTGTATATATCTTACAGAACGGGTTTGTTCTGGCATGGAGCTGTTAATTCTGCAGCCAGCATACTCCAGAACAGGTGCAGATGTTTCCCGAGCGTGGGTACTAACAGAAAAGAAATGAAGCAACAATATTTACTTTCATTTGGGGTTGCCTATGACTGAGGCTGAGCTTTGGTCTGTCTTAATAGGGCCAAGTCTGGCAACCAGCAGGAGGGTTAGGGCGTGAGAACTTGGGGGGCATGTGACGATGCTGACATCACTACATTAACGGCTAAGTAAAACCATAGCGTTTCCGGAGGTTCCTAGACCTTCCATGGTCACTTCCAGGCTGTGACATACTGGCACCAAGGCTGGTGGCATTTTTTTATTCTCCTTACACTTCTCGGAGCCGTGGTGGGTAATGGAGACCATTGGCAGGAGGCCTGGCAACCTTAGCCCGGTATTATCTACTGCTGGCTGCATCTCCCTGTGCTCTTAATCAGCTGACATTTAGCTTTGCCACTACAGATCCTTTTTTGCTGAAGATGCTGCAGACTGAACTTTGGATCTTATACCTGCCAAGCACATGTTCTGCCACTGAGCTGAGGCTCCCTCCCCAAACATTCTCCAAGCAAAACAAGAATTGATTACAGATTTGCACTTACAAAAAAAGATCTCCCTTTTTTCAGTTTTCCCAATGGGAAATCTGGGGGAAACCACAATGATTTTTTTTCTTTTGGGATGAGTGTGGTGTGTGTTAAGACACAGGTTCACTCCCTGAGAACGTGTAGTATAAAGTAGGGTTGCCAACCTCCAGGTGGAGCCTGGAGATCTCCCAGTATTACATCTGATCTCCGGATGACAGGGCTCAGTTCCCCTGGAGAAAATGGCTGTTTTGGAGGGCGGACTCTGTGGCCTTGCATGCTGCTGAGGTCCCTCCCCTCCCCAAACTCCACCCTCCTCAGCCTCCACCCCCCAAAATGTGTAGGTATTTTCCAACCCAGAACTGCCAACCTTTGTTTTTAGATGGTTTTAGCTATGTGACCACTGTTTTTATGTTATGTTTGTAAACTGCTCTGAGCCTGCTTCAGCAGGGAGGGCGGGGTATAATTCAAATAAATAAACAGTGTGAAGACTTTTTGTAAGTCAGTCCACAACATTAGGGAATGACAATTGCTGTAGGTATATATAACGCATTTTCGAAGATATGTTTATTATAAGGATGAGATGGTTAGACAGTGTTATTGATGCAACGAACATGAAATTAAGCAAACTCTGGAGCATAATGGAAGACAGGAGGGCCCGGCATGGGGTTGCGAAGAGTCGGACTCAACTGTGCGACTGAACAACAATGACAGTGTTGTCCACAAGAAAGATGTGATAATGTATACAAAGCAAGATTCAAGTCCGGCAGCCCCTTAGGGACCAACCAGATTTCCAGGGGTCTAAGCTTTTAAGAATCAAAGCTCCCTTTGCCAGGTATCTGAGAAAGGGAGCTTTGACTCTCCAAACCTTCTTAGGGTGCTCCATGCAAATTGAAAAGGGCATCTCCTATCAGGCAGTGAGCTGTTTGTTGTTTGTGGGACACTGGCATGTGCCCTGCTTACCACCCTGCAGAACTAGCCCTGAAGCTCTGCTGCCTACCTCACAGGGTGTCTGTTGTGGGGAGGGGAAGGGAAAGGAGTTTGTAAGCTGCTCTGAGACGCCTTTGGGCAGTGAAGGGTGGGGTGGCTGGTAGTCTCACCTCAGCACAGAAATCTCAGTATTCTTTTCTGAGGTTTTAAAACTGTAAAGAAGCACTCTGGAGGAGATACCTGTTGTACCTTTTACATTTCAGAGATGTGCGTGGCATGTTGCTTAGCTACAAGTGTGGGTACAGGCTGGCATTCCTTCTTTCTGGCTCACTAGAGTGGCCTGCTGTTGGCTGCCCTCTCTGTCTGGCTTTATACCCTACCCAGGGTCATGTCTCACGGTCTCAAGCCATATTTGCCTTTGCTTCAGTAAGACTTTCCTTTTGGCAAAGTGCTGAGGATTAGAATAAGGTCTGAATCAATTCCCTAGACATGCTAGTTGTGGTGGGAACCAACATCATTCTTCCTGTCGAGATTGATTAGCATATTGCAGTCCTTGTTGTATACATTGCCCCTTTTTCAAAGGAATGTCGATTTAGCCTTGAAATCCACATGTGCTACCATTAGTTTGGTGGTAATTGCCTCCTCAGGGATAGTCATCATCCTTGCCTCAATAACTCTGAGGGAGGTGCTCTGTAGTGTTGCCAATCTGCAGGTGGGGCCTGGTGATCTCCCAGAGTTAAAACTGATCTCCTGAGGGCAATGGCTTCTTCAGCAGCTTTCCTAGATGGAGATTTTCAGAGCTGCCACCTAGTTGTCGGCAGACACATTGGTGTGTCATTATGCTTTGGGTCTGCAGGCAAGATGAGAGGCTCAAATGAGCAGGGCAGTACTTCATTCACTGTTCAAGTAAGGAGAGCATGCCCCACCTCCTGGTGAGTAGCTTGCTAGAATCCCGATGTGGGACAGCTCAGAAGATCGATGTTGCACTGACCTGTAACTACTGCTCATCAAGTATCTTCTTTGCAGGCACATATACCCTCCTTCCTGCCCCGCTGCATACTCTTTCTTTGGCAGTGCTAGGAGTACTGGGGGTGGGGGTGGTTCTGCACAGGAGTGTCACACTCTCCTTGCACCGACAAAGGTCGTCCCCCTGAAACCGTTGCTTCTGCTGCTGCTGGGGTGATTGGAGAAGGTGCCCAGGGATGAGGGAGTGGTTAGAGGTCAGAGCCATAGCTAGAGGGGTCTCAGAATGACAGGCTGTTGAGAGGGTTCCCTCACTGCTCTCTCCATCTCCACTTAATGGCTTGCGACTGCACCTGCGACCCTCGGGCTTCCCCTTTGCTTTCTCTCTGCAGTGTCTGCCCAGCCAACATCAGCGGCATCTCTCCGCCTCAACCTGCTCTCAGCTCCTGCCTTTTATCACTCTCTTGTTCCCTTTCCGCCCCTCCTTCCTGGGCTCCACCTCCCTTCAAAACCCAGGACACCCACCCTGGCTACTCCCTCTTCTACTGGGGATGTTCGGCTGCCTCTGTCACTGGGCTGCCACCGACCTGACTCCTCCAGGGCCTCTGGGCTCGGCTTACTCTGCCCAGCCATGCTCCGCAGTGTCGGGTGTTGGCGGGGCTGCACCCAGCCGATTGCGTCATTTCGTGGCTGCTCGGAGCTCCCTGTCAATGCGTCTGCTGTCTGCCATGGTGCTGCCCCGTTGGCATCATTTGCCTCCCCACCTCCTCTGGTGAGTTGGGGTGCCGGGGTTGTTTGCGGGGTGGTTCAGCTAGCGGTGGGGAGACCCTTGGGACGGCCTGGGATGCCCCGACCCGGGACAGGAGCATGTGGTCCTTGGCTGGGAACAAGCTTCTGGCTCCGGTGTGCAGCACCCCCTGGAGGCTTTTAGCTATAAAGACCTATCTGAAGGCAGGCCTGCTCATGTGCAGTCCCCATGAGCGCCTGCACAGAAAATACTCAATGAACAATAGTTTCAGGTAAGTGCAACTTTGTTTTAATTGTGCAGTACAACTTTTCCTGGATTATAATGCTTCAGGGTAAAGGTGAGAGAAAAAATTCTTCTGCATAGAAACATAATATGTCCAGAAGAAAGTTAAACTTATTTATTTTATTTATGTTATTTTTAATCTACCTTTCTCACTTGGACTCAAGACAGATTACACAGAGCGAGTCAATACAGTCAGCAGGATGGGATATT
This sequence comes from Gekko gecko, assembly GCA_029375565.1. Lineage (NCBI taxonomy): Eukaryota > Metazoa > Chordata > Lepidosauria > Squamata > Gekkonidae > Gekko > Gekko gecko. Next base: position 40,114,699 of record JAPDNY010000007.1, on the reverse strand, counting down.
CAAGAAACAATGCTATAGGTTTAGGGTGGTAGAACCCACCGGAAGTCTAAAAGCAGAAGTGAATCAAAGCATAAATATTAACTTGACACATTAAATGATGCAATAATTACATAGCAGAATCCTAGTTTCAGCAAGCTATACCCAGTGGTAAGAACCACAGTCCCTAATCGTTTATCCAAATAACTTTCTGAAACATTTAGTACAGAGCAACCCTGTGTAGAAAAGCCCTCCTGAATAGTTCAGTTTTGCATAGTTTGCGGAAGGGCAGGAGAGTGGGAGCCTTCTAACCTGACCTCATGGGGCCGGCCATTCCATAAGGTGGGGCAGAGAAGGCACATGTACGGGCAGTTGTTGATTTTGCCCATTTGCAGGTTGGCACCTGCAGAAGACCCTACTAGCTGACCTCTTGGATTTGCACATGAGAAGGGATTTCTTTCTTTTTTTTATATAGAAGGGATTTCCATGAGGAAGCATTCATTTATCCAGCCCACCTACCTACAGTCTATAGAAGAACATCTTGGATTGAGAAAACAGCATAACCATGGACACTCTCATGTTTAAAGTCTACAACACCCTGGCAAGACTTCAAATGTATGCGTGTGGGGGAAACTAACCCAAACCACAACACTACAATCGAGGAAAAACTTTGCCACTTGATTTAGAATGCTGATTATATAGCTGTTGCCCATGATGTGAGAAGGGAGGGGAAAGTTTTGAAGACTAAATATGCCATTCATCGTTGCTCTGAAAATTGTTTTCTGCGGTTCTCTAGTATAGGAGCCTTACTTTCTTCAAACCTGGAAGCTATTCTTTAAGGGAAAGAAAAACACACAAACAGGATTTTCAGGAATCTCTAGACTGAATACCAAGCAGAATGCTGCAGTTTCATGGTTGGTAGCATGATAATGGCTGTAGAGCAACTAAACCACTGCTGATTGAATGTGTAGGGCATATGCTTCTGTTCTGTCCTCGGGTGAGGGCCTAGCCTCACAGGTTGAGAGGTGCCCTCACCATAGGCTTGCCAGACCCCCCCCCAGTTTGGTGGGGGTTGCCAGCTGGCAGGCGGGGGAAGCCCTGCCTCCAAGAGCAACCACCCAGCATCCCCACCACCACCTCTCCCCAGCAGGATTCAAAAAGACCCTTTAGACACTGCTGGGAAGAGGCGGGGGCCACGTACTTGCACTCCAAGCCCCAAATTCAGGGCTCAGCATGCGGGGCTTCTCTCTCACCTCTCCCCAGCAGGGTTTAAAAGGACCCTTAGATGCTGCTGGGGAGAGGCGGGAGCCTCCACTCCTCAATGTGATGATGTCACTTCTGAGTGATGTCATCATGCTGGGGACTCCCCACCACCTCCAGTCATGCCTCCCAAAGTCCCGTGCTGGGAACTTTGAGGGACCTGACAACCCGACCTCACAAGAGGTAGGCTGCCAAAGACATTGTGTGGTGAAAGAAAGGGAAAGATATTTGTGGTGAAAAAAAGACAGCTGGTCCATCTCTGGTTTCAAAGGGTGGCCCTGTTGGTGTGCAGTAGAACAGATAGATTCAAGTCCAGTTGCACCTTGGAGACCAACAAGATTTTTTGGGGGAGGGGGTACAAACTTTTGAGAGTCAAAGCTCCCTTCGTCAGATGTTGACAAAGGAATCTTTGGCTCTGGAAAGCTTATACCTAAGTTCTCCCAAATATATGTCTTATTATTACATACCAAAACATTACATCAAATTCAAAACTTTCTTCGGGAGAGGCTCCATAGGAAAATTCTTATTCCAGAAATCAGTAAACATAAACCAATGAGTGGAAATCATCCTGTTTCAGCATTGTGATTTTATCCGTGGTCATAACAAGCTAATTTTTTTGAAGGGTCTCTTGCTTCACTTCTAGGATGACCACCTTTTGTGTATTTATAATCATATTAATATCTGTCAGTCTTGGTGTTGTTTGGTGAGCCAGTTTGGTATAGTGGTTAGGAGTGTGGACTCTAATCTGAGAGAACCAGGTTTGATTCCTCACTCTTCCACATGCAACTGCTGGTGTGACCTTGAGTCAGTCATAAGCTCTTTCAGACCTTTCCTCTCAAGGGCAGTTTTCTCAGTGCTCTCTCAGCCCCATCTACCTCACAGGGTGTCTGTTGTGGGAAGGGAAAGGGATCGTAAGCCGCTCTGAGACTCCTTCGGGTAGTGAAGGGTGGGGTATAAATCCAATCTCTCCTCCTCCTCCTCCTCTTCCTCCTCCTCCTCCTTCTTTGGATTGTTTTCATTGCTCTGCTAGATTCTTGCAAAAACAAGGAATCACAACAATATCTATTCCTCTGTCTCCCTCTGGGGAGTTATTGTCAGTGTTTTGGCATCATAATTTGCCTGTCTAAGTGGGCAAAAATAGACCGTCCTAATTCAGTGAAGTTAGAACTAAATGTTATGGAGTAATTAAAACTGGCAGTTTAACTGTGTACTGGCAACTCAAAGGCTTGCATACCTGGCGGCCTGTTGCAGAAAAAGGTGTATGTCAAATCACATTAATTGCATTTCTTTTGAACTGTGAACATCCCGACAAGCTGGGGGACTGGAAACCCACAGATTCCAGTAAAATATGCAAATGGATTTTTAACAGCACAATAATCCTTTAGAAAGAATCTCCAAATGGAAGAGATGGAATGAGTCCCCGTTTCCCCCCCAAGCTATGTTGCTCTGCAGCCTCCACTGAATTTTCTTTTCCTGGGGCTACACATTAATACATGCTTAAATATCTTTCTTCCTTTGCTGTGTCTATTTTTAATTCACCAAAGAATAAAAATAATGCCTTTTTAAAATGGATCTTGGCACTCCTAGACAAAAAAAAAATACAGGTAGCTCCATTATTCCTTTTTGAAAGAAGCATTATCCCTTCATTTTGATCAAGTAAGAATGAGCTACACCATGAGTTTCACAGCAGTCCTGCAACTGATAAAAATGCAAAAATGAGAAAAGCGGATGGTTGATTCAAGAGGGGAGACAGAACTGCCAGTCAGAAAAAGACCCACGCATAATGAAAAGCCCCGCAGTTTTTTTTGACTTCACAGTCAAACTGCGCTGTCAGTTTCCTCAAGTATGTCAGGGAGTATCTGAGGCTAAAATTTGTTTGAGTCATCTGTCTTGGTCCTCTCTGTAAACATAGAGGCCTTAAAGTGAGATTGGCGTGCCTCAAAAGTTCTTTGAGCATCTCTCATAGGTTATCCAAGTTGTAAAACAGCAAAACAAAAGTTTAAATAAGGACAAGCACCAGAGACAGCTGTCACCCCAAATATTATTGTTTCCGCATTTGCTGACTCTGCACAAAAGAGACTTCAATAGAATTACATCACAGTATCAGACTTTTACACTGACCTGGGTGGTCCAGGCTAGCCTGATCTCATCATATCTCCAAAGCTAAGCAGGTCATCCCTGCTGGATGAGAGACCACCAAGGAAATCCAGGGTCGCTACTTAGAGGCAACCAATGGCAAACCACCTCTGTTTGTCTCTTGTCTTGAAAACCATACAGGGTCACTAGAAGTTGATTGCAACTTGGCGACACTTTCCACCACCATATTACTTTCATCCTGGCAATCCTATGTACATTTTCTTGAGCAGAAATCCCACTGACCTCAGTTGGCTTCAATCCAATGTAGAGCTGAAATCAACAGGGATTAAGCACATGTATCCATTGTTGTCCCACCATTTATCAAGGAGCTCAGAATTTTTCTTCCCTGATTTTATCCACCCAACAACCTTGTAATGTGCGCTAAGATAGAGTGACTGGCTGAATTTCACCCAAGGAGTGACCCGTGGCAGAGTAGAAATCTGAATCCAGGTCTTCCAGATTCTAGCTGGATATTTTAACAGCTATAACCACATTGTTTCTTCGCTAAATCACAGTCACTGGGACCAGTTTCTGAGTAAATGGGCCCAGGATTCCACCGTATGAAAGTTGCAATTTAATTATTTTATCATTTTCATCCTGACTCTTAGTCCCCCATTCCCCCCCATGGACTAAAACGATATCCTATATTTTAATGAAACAGATTTTTAATAGGAAACTAGAATCTGGAGCTCTTGTGTACAATCCAGCAACATTATAAAGACTATTTAAGACTCACTGCAGCTCTTTAGATTGAAGTGTTGGTCCTATTGATTTTCATGAGATTTAATCATGTTCCATTTTTGCAGAATTGTGCCTCTTGGCCTTCAAAACCTTGGTGTTTCTTTGACTGTATGACTTTGAAGTTTCAGATAAGCTGTATCTGCATTTGAATTATTTATACGTAACTGTTTTTCCTAGATATATCAGAGTCCCAGAAAGTTACTCTCTTGTTCCAGCTAATCATCCTGGCATAGATTTCTCAAGGGCCTCGAGTGAATAATCTTCAGCTACTTATTCATATAATTCACAAGGGGGAAGGTCCCCCAACATTAAATGAGTTCCTTGAAGTCCCATTTTCTGCAGAGAAAGCCTTTGCATGCATCAAGCCTCTGCTTTGCAGAGATGCTGTCAGACATGGAGAGTGCCTCACCTAGGCTTCCAGGTCTGTTGAATGGAAGCCCCTTGCTTAAAAACCAGAGATGGGAATTACAGTGTAAGGCTTCAAACCTTAAAGTATCTATTTAAAATATTTCCATCCTCTCAATAAAGAATTACTAAAGGAGACACAGGTTCAGCTAGGTTGCTGCTGATATGGTGGTGTCCCAAGAATCCATTCTGTTCTCAGTGCTCTTCAAACTCTATATTAAACCTTTGGTTGTGATCTTTAAGAGCTTGAGGGTGAGTGGTTATCAATATGTGTATGATGCCCAGCTTTATTAGGGTTGCCTTGGCTAGCAACCAGTGAGAAGCTTGGATGGTCCAGGAAAGGTGGGAATGGTGTTGCACAATGCTTTGATGTCATTTCTGGCCAGAAAAAAAAAGAAATGATGCCATCACATCAAGCAGCACTCTAGGAATCCCCCAAATCATAGGTTTTTACCATAGAGATCAGAGAATTCGTAGAGTGTTACATGATACATGATGTCTCCTTTGTTTTTTCAGCCAAAACTAATGATACGGTGTCACGTCCTTGTTTGTTCCCATCCTTGTTTGCTCCCATTGCTCATGAGAGCAGTGGCAAGGGCTGGGGTGTGTGTGTGAGGCTTTCTGCCAAAGCAAGCACTTAACTTTATATATTATTATGTAAACCTTTGGAAGAATCTGTAAAAGTCTCAGGCCAGGGTCTGCTTAAGTGGCTGAAGCTGGACAAACTGAAGCTTAATCTAGACAAGACGGGACTGATACTGGCTAGGAAGGCAGAATGTTTGGCTGGTGTTGATCTACCAGACTTAGATGGGGTTAAGCTAGGATTGCCAGCTCTGGGTTGGGAAATACCTGGAGATTTTGGGGGTGAAACCTGGAGGGGGAGGAGTTTGAGGAGGGGAGGGACCTAATTATGGTACAATGCAATACAGTCCACCCTTCAAAGCAGCCATTTTCTCAAGAGGAACTTATCGCTGTAGTCTGGAGATCAGATGTAAAAGAAGATCTCCAGGCCCATACATGCAAAAGGGTGGTATGTGTTTAAAAACAAAACAATGCACAAAACAAAACAGAACATTGCCCCTTCTAGATAGGAACTACCAGTATCCCAATAAATACATTGTTGATGTTTCCAACTCTAGCACCATTGATGATTTGTTTGGGGCAGTACAGCTTGGTTGACTGTAAGGCTAGGAGACCCTAGTGCAAGGTTCCCTCTAAGCTGTGGAGTCTTGTGAGCAAAAATTCTACTTTGTGAGCTCCTGGCATTAAAGTTGTGAGCAAGCAATTTGGCTACTGCATAAATCAGTTTGCTCTGGAGCTGTCCCGGCTGGGGCCGGGACGAGGGACCTCGCGGCGACGCGGCCGCCCAAACCACCCCCCCAACCCGAGAAACGTACCAGACGCCCCACTCCGGGATCTCAGGAGAGGGGCGGAGGAGCGGGCCGGCCGGGAGACAGCAGCAGAAGACGGCGGGGAGCCGGGGGAGAGCCAGAGACGAGCCGGGCGAGCGCGGCCCGGCCCACGCAGTGCACGGACGCCCAGGGCGGCGTCCTCGGTCCAGGGGTGTGGCCCAGGAGGGAGGCTGTGCACGCCCATGGGGAGGATCTCGGAGAGGCAGTCGGAGGAGGCGGCAGTCGGCCCGGCATCTCCACTTTTAGATGGAGGCGGGGCCAAAGCCAGGGAGGAGCCCAGGGGATGGCGGGGGTAATAAAAGGAGGAGACGGCTGGGAGCCGAGGAGGATGGTAACTGGGCTGGCTGGGTTTTGTCAAGGTGAGAGAGAGACAGAGCCCCGAGAGCAAGGTGAATACTGAGCCAGAGGCCAGACCCAGGGCAGGAGGGGGGGGGGTGAAGAAACCTCCCCCTGCATCCCTGCCATCTGAGGACTCCCAGATAGCCCCTCCAGGACCCGGACCAGCACCCCCGGGCTCCTAAACCCCCCCCGCGCAAGACGTGCATCTAAGGAACCTCAACCCTGCGGAGACGGCCACTGGCGGCGGGGCACCCGCGGGGCAGGGGAGGCGCCAAAGGAGCCATCCTTCCTGAGCTAAGACAAAAATGTGTGAGCTGGGGGCTAAAAACCTGTGAGCTAGCTCACGCTAACTCGGCTTAGAGGGAACACTGCCCTAGTGTGCAAGATTATGCCTGCTGCAGCATGCTAGTCTTTCTCTGGGTCAAGGTCAGAGTATATATTTATTAATGTAAACGTTAATCCAGTTCCTCCACCTGGAGGTTGGCAACCCTGGGTTAAGATCCCTTTAACAGTTCAGGTTAAGAGCTCGAGGCTACTCCTAGCCCTGACCTTGTTGATGGAAAAACAAGTTGGTGCTGTTGCTAGGGGTGCCTTCTTTCAATTACATCTGGCTCCTAATCTAGACTCTGATTACCTAGCTAAACTGATCTATGCTACTATAATTTCCACACTAGTTACAAAACACAACTCCTGGTATACCCCCCATGCATCAGGTATATTCTTCCAACAGCATTTTCCTAATGGTGCCCTAAAGCTAGGTCACAGGTGCTGTCCCAAGTATGTACAGTCCCTTGGAAATGGCTACCACACTGGATGTGGAGGGAGCTTTCACTCACTGGATTCAGGAAGGCATATTAGGAAGTTTTATTCCAGAGGGCATTTGATGGAAAAATAAACTATTTTGACAGATTTGATTATGTTTTTAATTCTGATAATTGTACAGGTACATTTGAGTCCTTGCAACTTGCTGTTGCATTCTTAGCTACTTTTAGTCTGAAGAGATAAGGTGAAACATCAGTGTTTTAAATTAATGCATAAAATCCTTCCTATGAATCGATGGGGCTGTCTTGATAGATAACTCAGGCTGGTAACTCCACCAGCAAGAAGGGTGGTCTTATGCATAAGTTGTCTCCTGTCCTCTTTTCTCCCACCTTACAAGTACAAACCAGCAGAATATAGACTGTCCTTCACTGGGTTGTTGATAAGAATGTACAATGTGTATTTTTTCTATTTTTGTGCAAGGTAAGGATGACTATTTTTATCCCATCTATTTTCTTTGTCAAATGTCCAGTTTTTCACTTGTTTGTTTTAAATGAAGTGCCATTTTTGCATGGGTTTTACACAGTTAACATAGATTAATGGTAATATTTGTGTTTTGTTTACTATGATCACAAGTCTTCAGAAACCTTAAGGAAATGGTTTTGAACTTTTAATCAGATCAGAGTTGTCACAACATCTGGTAACATCCCTAGTTTTAAGCAGTGAGAAGTCCCTTATGCAAAATCATCTTTTAGAGAAGGGTTCAATACATATACTGTATTTTTGCAACTTGCCTTCAGTCTGTGTAAAAAAGGAATTGTGAAGCACTCAGCAGGCCACAATACATGTCCAGTGAACTGCCTGCATTTTAGCAGGTTAACAGCCCAGTACACGATTCAGGCACCACAGAGCCATGAATTCCCTTTAAGTCTCATGCCTGTTCTTTGAAGCAGATTAGTCCAGGGGATCATGACCCAAAGTCAGCCAGTGAGTTCCATGGTGGGCAGGGAGCTGGAACTGGGCGTCCCTAATACTAGACTGGTACTGTAACTACATTACATCACATTGGCTCTTAATCTGGCTTCATTCATTTTTGATGAGCCTTCAAGGGTAACATGCTTTCAGTCTGTAAAACTGGAATATATTCGATGAATTCATAGACAACAAACCTCTGGAGTGCTCTGTGAATATATATATATATATATAACATTTTGAAACATATTACATTAAACATTGGATAAGGAATGGAAAATATGTTTGCCCAGTATTTGATCTGGAAAATGGGAGGGGACCTGTTCAAGAATGTACATTAGTATCTTGAATGAAACGTACCTCCAATTTTAATTAAAACAAAACAACAACAAAACTTTCATTGTTTCCCATGTCTAGAAAGTTTTGGGAAACTTTTTTTCCACATGCAGATACTGATTCCCCATCATCCTGATTCCTAAATCTTTACATTCATTGCCTAAGCAGTGTAGGGAGGTATGGGTGGCAGCTCAGTGGAAGAACATCTTCTCAGTGTTTTCGGTTAAAAAGTGCCCGACAGTAGGTGATATGAAAGACCTCTACCTGAGATCCTGAATAGCTGCTTCTAGTCTGAGTAGACAATGGCTGAGTACAGACTTGCAGTTTGCCCCGGTAGCCAGTCGTAGCAAAAAAAACCCGGATTAAACTATACCGGGTTTTCCCATCCACACAGTGGGGGCTGTTGCTGGAAGATACGGGACGGAGGCACGCGGGAGCGTTCAGACTGCCATGCTGGAGGCGTGCTATATTCGCCGTTTCCCCATTAATTCGGCTGTGGGTGTATGGGTGTGTGTGCGCATGAGCGCTCATGCGCTCATGTGCATAAGCGCATTTTGCCGATATTTTGTAAGCCACTCTGAGACTCTGAGTGAAGGGTGGGGTATAAATCCAATCTCCTCCTCCACCTCCTCCTCTTCTTCTTCTTCTTCTGTCTGATTCAATGAGGCATCTTCATGTATATTAATATATATTCTGTGAGCAGTAACCAGTAAGGAAAATAGAATCAATCTAAAAGTAATTCACATTGCTTTTGAGTTTTTGAAAACATTTCTAAACTTTTAACTTACTCGGCTCCCTCTTAAGACTAGAAAGTGAATTTAATTCCCATGGATTCTTTAGAACTGTTTCTCATTGTAGTAGACAAAAAAGTAAGTGGAAAATAGCTAAAAGGGTAATGAGTTCTCAGCTAGTGACCTACATGTTTGTACGTGCTCTTTTGGCTGCAAAATGGCATGGAATCCTTCTCTAGGATTGAGGTCATTGCAGAGAAAGTACAATAATGGCCATACACTGGTGGAGATCTTTATCAGAGGAAAGAAATAACTGAGTGAAGAAATTTTCCAGTGCAAGTGGTGAAGGACATAGCTGGCTTGCCTGTTAGCTTGTATGCTTGATTTGTAGTATTCTTAACATGAAGGTTTATTTTTTTTTAAGCTAAAATGATGTAGAGGATACGAAGGTTGGTGGCTTGCTTCCCTTTGCAAAAAATAAACAAATAGAGTAAAGTGTGATAGAAAGCTGAAAACAGTGCCAGGAAATCTGGAAGAATTAACTTAAAAAGGAAAGAAAGAATTTTATATAGGGCAGCAGCCTGCAACTGTTCCAGGTCCATTTTTAATTCCACAGAACCTAGATGTAGTTGGTACTGTATCCATTTTTACCTCTCCCTCTCTTTTATGTTCTCTTTCCCTTTAAAGATATTCTCTTTTTCCTGTTAAAAATGGTGATGACACTCCTGGTTCAATCCACTTAGGTCAGATGATAACTTATATATGGCCTTGGGCCCCTGGCCCACCAGTCAAAGACTGATGTTAACAGTTACTGCCTGTAGAGCTTGAGCTTTATATATAAGGAGTTTTTGTAATTACACTTTACATGAAACAAGAGGCTGCTGCTGAAAATGGCAGCCCCATAACTGGACTGATGAGTGTACAATTTACCTCATGCCCTGACATTGTTATGTTGTGAGTTTCTCTGCCTCTTCCCACCTCATTGGCTGCCACAGTGTATACTGTAAACAATGTCATAACATAAGGATATGGGTTAAGGTCTATTAACATGGAACACAGTAGGAGTACTCAAGGTTGACATTTCAGGCAGTAGCCCATGTTTCATATAACATGCAGTGTGTCTTCCAGCTGTATGGTGAAGATTAAAAATAAAAGATAATAGCCCGCATTATCATGTCTTGATTATATCCATTTTCCGTCCATGGAACAGATCACATGTTTCTCATTTGCTCCTCTGTCTTTGTAATCCACCGTAAATCCTTTTCTTTTTTTTAAATTTGTCCTTTGGATTGTCTGGTCATTTTTGGATGTTCCTCAGGCCATTAAAGTGATAAAAGTTCCTAGTGTGCTTAAAAGAATGAAAAGAATGCTAGAGGATGAAAGAAGAATCTCAGGATACCAAGATTTGTTTTCTAGCAGAAAATGCATCATCTGTTATTTAAAGCAGACAACATATTAGGCTGACTGGTACTCAATGGAGCTGAGGCGGGCCATAAAGTTTTTTCCTTTCTTGTTTTATCCTCAAAGCTATCTTCTGAGGTAGCTTAGGCTATGTGAGAGGAACTGGCCTAAGGTCACCCAGTGAGCTTCATGACAAAGTGAAGATTTGAACACAGATTTTGACAGCTATAGCCTGCATCCTAACCACAACACCACACTGGTTCTCATATATGAAACAGAAATATCCCATCACTGCCTTGTTTTCCTTTTATCTGTACCTCATAAAATAATGTTATTTGTTTACAGAATTTATACCCCACCATTCTGTACTCCTAAGGGCTACCCTTTTTCCCCCTTTCCTGGGATTTAACAGCCTAAGGGCCATGCATCCTAAAAATAAACTCAGTTTGTCAGATGTACAGAAATTGTATCGCAAAACAGAGCAAAGTCCACCATGCAATTTTTTAGTTTGCAGGAAAATAATAATTACATTCTGAATATTGTGAATGCTTGCCAGGTGTCTAATCCAGACAGTAATATATTTATCACAGGACTTTTAAAAATAGCAACAATATTAAAAAGTATGAAATATGAAATCCTGTAGGTGAAAACTAAAAACACACCTGCAGTTTTCTGAAGGAATATTTTTGAATCATTCCATCATTTCTGCTCAGTTAAAAGCATTACATCACCCTAACGTATACGCTTGTCTAAATTTAGGAATTGTCAAATAATATTTACGTTTAGCATATACCAAGGCAGCTAACAAATTAAAACATCACATCTCAAAAAGCATTAAATCCAACAAAAACACATCATTAAAACCATTAAAATCAGAGCTAAAATATACATTCAAAAACATTAAAACCAACAATTAAAACATTGGACAGGAAGGGGGGGATCACTGAGGGAATGCCAAATAAAAGAAAAAAGTATTTACTTGCTGAGGGAAGACAGGGACAATGAGTCTTCCTAGGGAGAGACTTCACAGAGTTTTGGTGCTACAATCAAGAAGTCTCTCTCCTAGGTAGCTGCCAACCTAATCTCAGAAGGCTTGGGCACCTGAAGCAATGCCTTGGAAGATGCCCATTGTGGCTGAGTAAGTTCTGAAGTTTGAAGTTTCTGAACACATTTTGAGGGCAGACCCACACTGAGTGCATTGCAGTATTCTAATCTAGATGTAACCAGGGTATGCAGTTTTCTTTTTTCCTGTCCAAGAAAGGCTGCATCTGGCTAACCAGTCAAAGCTGCTAAAAGGCACTCCTGGCCACAGCTGCCACCTGCTTATCCAACAGTAGGCCTCAGACTATGGACTTGTTCCTTCAAAGGGAGTGCAACCCCATCCAGAACAGGGGACACCTTAATCCTGGGTCAGACCTTCTGCTCATCAGTAGCACTTCCATTTTGTAGGGATTAAGCTTTAGAAGAAGAAGAAGAGATTGGATTTATACCCTGCCCTTCACTTGGAGTCTCAGAGCGGCTTACAAACTCCTTTCCCTTCCCCTCCCCACAACAGACACCCTGTGAGGTAGGTGGGGCTGAGAGAGCTCTGACAGAAACTGCTCTTTTTCAAGGACAGCTCTTATCAGAACTATGGCTTGCCCAAAGTCATCCAGCAGCTGCAAGTGGAGGAGTGGGGAATCAAACACGGTTCTCCCAGATTAGAGTCCGTACACTTAACCACTACATCAAACTGCAGGCTAGTTTATTAGCCTGCAGCACCCACTCCAAAATTGCCTCCAGGCACCAGTTCACAGTTTCAGCATCTTCCCTGGGATCTTATTCTTCTCCCTCTGCTAATGGCAGTTAGAAATTTTTGAATTATGGTGCCATATTGGTTTTGTAACATCACATGGCTTCTGTATATTAGGAGATTATATTTTAATATATTCTCTTGTTTTAAACTATTGCACACTGCCCTGAGCCTGCACTGCAGGGAGGGCAGTATAAAATCATCATCATCATCATCATCATCATCATCATCATCATCTGGATGCATGAGACAGAGCTAAGTGTCATCCAGTTATTGGTGACAACCCAGCTCAGATCTCTGGATGACCTCACCCAGCAGTTTCATATAGATGTTAAAAAAGCATAGGGTACAGGATGGAGCCTTGAGGGCCCTCACAAGCCAAATGCTATGGTGTTGAGCAACAGTTCCCTAGTACCACCTTTTGAAATCCATTCTCCAAGCAGGACCAGAACCACCACAAAACAATGTCTCCCAGTTCCACCCAGGAAGGTGTTCTGAAAGGATACCATGATCAATGGCATTGAAAGCCACTAAGATATTGAGGAGAACCAACAGAGTTGCACTTCCTCAGCCCATCTCCTGTGTATGTCATCCCTTAGGGCAACAAAGGCTGTTTCAATTCCATAACCAGGCCTGAAACCAGATTGGAAAGAATCCGAAAAATCTGCTTCATCTGGGAAAGCCTGAAGTTGTCTAGCCACCACGCATTCAATTGTGTTGCTCAAGAATAGCACATTTCAGATTGGTCAATAGTTATTGAGATATCCTGAGTCCAGGGCAAGCTTCTTTAGAAGTCACTACATAATAGCCTGTTTCAAAGGTGACCACCTCCTCTAGCAAGGAAGCAGTGACTACCTCTTGTACTCAGTCAGCCCCCCCCCCCCCGCCCCCAGATTTAGGTAGCCAGTAGATACTTACTTGTCCTTTATTTGTGTATATTGAGGGAATGTCTGCTGTGTTTCAAATCTTGCATGTTGTTTAGCATTTTGCTGTTAATGCTGTGAGAAGCCTTCAATGTGGCATATGCAAACAGTATCTAAAAACAGGATTTTTTTTCTCAGAACAATTATTTTAGTCATATGCAAATATACAGAGATTTAATCAATTAATTGACTAAAACAAGTACAGTTAATTGCCAAAAATTATGCAGTCAAGTGACAATCCTACTAAATGTCAACTATTTATCCATTACATAGCACTTCTAACTGACAAACTTTCATGGTCTTTATTGTGTTTGTTCTTATCATCACCTTTTGAGGAATGGCACTATATTATTAGTCTCGTAAAGATGGAGAACTGATAAACAGCCTCCTGGTAGTGACTAGTATCTCAATGTCCCAGATGCAGTTTCAACTTTATAATCACTAAATTGCAGTGAAATCATTCTTGTGCAAGTCTGTGAAAGTTTACACATATTTTAGTTAAGATCTCTCAGTTTATAACTGGTGTTCCTTTTTAAAATACATCTCGCAATCTGTTCATAGTGCTGTAAGCATTTTACATTGTTTTTTAGTTTCTATCCATGGTTTAAATGGTGGTATATAAAATGATGATAAAAAATTACATTTGGATTCTCATAGATTGATGCAGTCCTGTGGGACTATGAGCTGGCAAAGATTATTATTTATTTAATAATACTTATAATATTTTAATGCCACCTCATAACTTAGTTCGCAGGGTGACAACTCCACATGCAGTGAGCTGCAGTAATAAAGATTGGATGTGGTCAAAACATGGATAACTGTGACTGTAAGATCCATGTGTACAATGGACTTAGAAGGGTATAAATCTGTTCAGGACTGCTCTGATGATCTTGTGTAGATCTTGTGTTTCCTAGAACTACTGTAGCCAGCCAACCAATCCAAACTGGTTTAACGTGCTCTGAGCCATAGATAGGGATGGGCATTAACCAGCCTACAAACTAAAGTTTGTGACAAATTTTGGCTGGTTCGTGGTTCACAAACTGAATTTCATGGCAGGCCAACCAGCACAAGCTTTCAAGTGTTTTGTGGTAGTTCATGAATGGATACATTTCCAAAATGTTTACCAAAATTCAAAGGCAGAATGAGGTTACCTGTGCATTTGGTGTGTATGGCTTGCAGCGGGTCCATTCTATATGCTTTTGAACCTGTGCCTGACATTTTCCCCAAAAGTACTATCCTTAATCTCCTGAATCTGCACCTGTTATTTCCCCAGAAAACACTTTCCTGGGAGCACCTTGGGGGGGCATAACTTGGCCCCCATAAATCTAATCTTCACCAAACTTGGAAGGCAGGTAGAGGAGAGTCAGACGGAGATCCCATGCAAGTTTGTTGTTCCTAGCATGCTCGGGGAGATGGTGTTCTACTGCATCATGAACTGCAATACTTAAAGTTTGTGATAGTTCGTGGCTCACAAACCAAAGCGAATTGCATTTTCTTGGTTTATGCCCATCCCTAGCCATGGCCTTTCAGTCTTTAGTGTGTTTGGTCTTATCATCACCCTCTAAGAAATGACATAATATTATAAGCCTTGTAAAGAAGAAACCTGAACATTCATCCACAGACATCAGTCTAGCAACATCCCGCAGACTGCAAACCTGATTTTTTAGGAAGAGGGTAACCCCATAACACTGCAATCCCTGGCTAGTCACTCAAAAGCAGTTTGGTCTTGCCCGCATTTAGTTTCAGTTATTCAACCCTCCTCTTCTTCCAAGCATCTGTTTAGAATATCAGTCACTTCAATTAGATCAGTAGGAAATAGTGTCGAGTATCTTCTACACAGCTTTAAATCTTTATACAGCATTTTATAAAGATATTAAGCATCCTAGGAGATGAGGTGGTACCTCATGGGACACCTCGAGACAAAAGCCGAGGGACTGAGCTGCAACCCCCCACTGCCTGGCGACCTAAGGATAGAACCACCAGAGTGCAGTGTTCTCAGTACTCATAGTGGCAGTATGCAACCTTTATTCATTTTACTGCTAATGAAATAGCATGATATCTTCCCAGTGGATAGTGTATTGGTGTTTGTATGTTTTTCTGTGCATGGGAACTTTTGAAAATAAGGATTTATTTTTATTTTTTTACAAAATCCAAAAGAATTGTCTTTACTCAAATTACTCTTCTAATTAGAGGAACATTTTTAAAAGCCCTTCATGGTTGACAGAATAATAATATGAAACAGTCTGCTTTGCTGATTGTTGTGACTTCTGAACAACAAGGTCAAAAGTGATTCAGAGCCAGAAAGCAAAAGTATGATTTTCGTACAGATTTTTTTTTTTCCAAGTAGACATGGGGAAGCATTCAAACATGCATTTCCACAGCTTCAATACAAAGCTGTATGGTTATGAAGCTATTTCTACACGCTTGAAACCATTCTGTTAGTTCCTGCCAAAGAAATTAACTTATCTTAGGTAGCCTTGGAAATACTGAGGCTTCACTGTTGTCAGTGACAAGCATCTTCTTGTCAGCCCATCCAAGTGTCAGCAGCAGTTTAGTAGCAGCTGAGAACACCTTGGATCATGGCCATTGCTGCCCTAATTGGTCCACTAGTAGCAGGGACAGTGATATACCAATTTTTGTATTCCTCCTTCTACGGAAAGGACTATCCCCATATCTGTGTTTGGATGGGGGCAAGGCAGGGAGGTCCTGCACATCAGGACTATGAGCATCAGTTTGTTCAACTTTTATTTACTTGATAAATGTGGAAATGTATGGTTTTCACTCTGTTTGTTTTAAAGGGTTGCTTGATCATAAGTGTTTTCATTATCATGTTTGTGTATGATTAAAGCAGTAAAATTGAAGAAAATATCAGATTTTCTTTGTTTTTAGATGATAAGCACACATTTCACAGCAGGCAGTAGGGACAGAACCGGCATTCCTTTATACATGAGGAACATGAAATACTTCTATCCCCTGCATAATCTTATGAACCTCGATCTTGGCTGAGGGGTGACATGTTCGAGGTTTATAAGAATATTCATGGGACAGAGCAGGTAGAGAAAGAAGTACTTTTCTCCTTTTCTTACAATACAAGAACTTGTGGGCACTCAGTGAAATTGAGCAGTCGGGTTAGAACAGATAAAAGGAAGTACTTCTTCACCCAAAGAACGATTAACACATGGAATTAACTGCCACAGGAAGTGGTGGCAGCTACAAGCATGGACAGCTTCAAGAAGGAATTAGATAAACATATGGAGCCAAGGTCCATCAGTGGCTATTAGCCACAAAGTATAGATAGGACCTCTCGGTCTAGGGCAAGTGATGCTCTGTATTCTTGGTGCTGGGGGGGGGGGCAACAGTGGGAGGGCTTCTGGTGCCCTGGCCCCACTGCTGGACCTCCTGATGGCTCCTGGTATTTTTGGCCACTGTGTGACAGAGTGTTGGACTAGATGGGCCATTGGCCTGATCCAACATTGGCTTCTCTTATGTTCTTATGTTGTTATGTTCTTCTGCTAAGATAGTGCCTGCCATTTAAGGTTTTTAAAATGTATTTCAAACATCAGTTGCACTGTTTAATCCCTCTAATATTTTAATAGATTAATCGGACTGATTCATTGACCGGACCTTGCAGCCATATGCTTCAACTGGTGGTTCCATGTTAAAAATCCTAATTTCAGTGTCCCAGTTTTCTAAACAATGATTTATTAAAGGAGGGACCATTAGACTATTGCAAATCATCTGAAAATTAAACATTTGCTTTTTTCCTAATCTCTCATGCTCTTTTAAAAAAAACAACACCAGCCACCTGCGTGTCCCCCCCCAATAGCTGCTAAAATGAAACAGCTACTAACACGTTCCATGACCTTGAGTAGGGAAAAAATATCAGAGTCTTTGTTGGAAATAGTGATGTGCCTCTCAGGCTCCAGGCCTCCTTATAGCAATGATTACCGCACAGTGTCAACACGAGGATGTAACACCAGCAAGAAAACGGATCTGTTTCTTCTATTGCAGGCCCTATTTTTAATGCACACTATTCTGTCATTTTCCATGTTTATTTTAGACACTATGGATTTTGGAAAGTTTTCTGAAACAAACCAGGTTTTTCAAGTAAGTGTCCAAAGAACTGTCTTACTCTTTGGGACTGTTTTAAAATTGTTTAAAAATAGCTTTCACCAGCTCCAGTAGAAGATGCTGCAAAGCACTGAAGGAGGGGAGGGATGGTGGGGAAAACAGGCCTTGAAAAACTGTGGCTGTGCTGTGAAAGGTCAGCACCGGCATCACTGTAAATAACAGAGAGCAGCTCATTATCCATAATGAACATGGCAGCTTTCTAAATTCTTTGGGTAAATTGTTTAAATTAATTTTTTTCAACACAAACACAAGTGTTCCAAAATTGCACTTTAGATCTAGATTGGGTCTCTCTCTCTCTTTATCTCTTCATTCTCCCTCCTTGAAAGGACTCAGATGTTTAGTTCTCTGAGACCTCACACATATTTACTTGCAGCTGTCACTGGTGGTGTTGAGGTCCTGATCCTGTACAAAGGAAAGTCCCATCCACATGGTTCTTTGGAAATGCAAACCTAGAGCTATTGTAACAGGATGCCCAAGGGCATGACCTATGAACTAAGGAATGCTCTGGTTCAAGTCTTACCTCTGCTAAGGTGACCTTATGCAAGCTTTTGGGGCCAGAGCTAATGGGCAGCATGCTTGTGTAGCTGCCAACATCCACAGCCTGGTAGAGATCGCACACCAAAACAAGACATTGTTGGTTTCTAATTTCTTAGTGGGAAGAGATCCTGGAGGCAGTGGAGGAAGCAGAGTGTAACAAAATCGTGCCCTGCTGCCTCCCTTCCAAATGACCTCTCTATGGTTGCAGTGATACTTTCTTAAAATCCCCGGACCCTCCAATATTGATGGGGTTAAAAGGAGAACAAGAAGACCCAAGCCCCTCTCTCTTGAGCCTCTCTGCAGTTGGAAAGGAAGAAGAAAGCTGCAATGAGGGGTTTGGATGAGAATTTTTGGGAGAATAGAAGTATGGTAGAGGGGGTCCATAAAAGCCTTTTTCAGTTGTATAGGGTTGCCAGGTCCCCTCACTGACATGGCGGGGGGATTTGAGGGTGGGCAGGACATCATCAGCTGATGTTCCAATATGATGACATCACCTGGAAGTGACGGCATCATGTTGGTGACATCATGTGCGACAATCTGGTTTGGGGGCAAAACTCTGTGATTTTTTTGCTTCAAAACCATAGAGTATGCCCCAAAACTAGAGCACTGTGTGTGACATTGCCAGCACAATGACATCACTTCCTGGTGACATCATCACGTCAAAGATATTGTCCGACAACATCTGTATTTGGGGGTGGAGTTTCCCCTGTAGGCCAGCTGGCTGGTGGGAGATTGCAGCCCCCCAAAACGGGGAAACCCCTGCTGGGACCTGGGGACTGGCAACCCCACAGTTTTAGTAATTCTACCTTAACCTCCCTTCATGGAGACAATATTGTCCCACCTCATAGGGGTATCACAAAGATTATTTGGGTATTTAACATGAAGGGTTGAGAATACACCAAAAACACCACACAAATGTTAAACATTATTATTAATTGGGACTAACAGGAATTGCACAAAGATACTTCTAGTATGGTCTTCATAAAGTGTCATATCAGTCAAGGTGCTCCTCACTACTGAGAACCAGTGTGCTATAGTAGTTTAAGTGACTAGGATCTGGGTAACTCAAGTTCAGATCTCTGCTCTGCTGTGGATGATCTTGCCAGTCTCTCTCCCTCTTTTTCTCAGCCTAGCCAGCCTCACACAGGGTTGTTGTGAGAAAAATTTGAAAACGCGGGGGGGGGCAGTACACCCCAGAGCAAAATAAGGTATGGTAGCCCGATCACACGGGCCACCGGGTTGCCACCAGGTTGCAACGTTCCGGCGCTGAGCGCCGATCACACAGCGCTGCTACAGCGCGGCAAAAAAGCAGCGCAGCAGAGCAGCAAGCCGCGCTGTAGCAAAGGACGCATGTGCCGTGGGGGGGGGGCTGCTGTTGGTGTCTTGCATATGTGCATGCCTCATTCAGCGTTAGTGCGCATCCCATGGAAACTTACAACATCCGGAAACCCCAGGACATGGGCCGGTGTCAGAAGCTGCGGGATACTGGCACTCCCGCGATCAGACGCCAGCCTTTGCCCCGGGGTTTCCGGAAACTAGTACTTTGATCCTAGTAGTTTTTTACTCCATGTTTTCCATGGGAAGCTGCAGGTTGGCCACAGGAGTGCTACGCCTCCCAGATGTGCTGGTATGATCGTGAACAGAAAGTCCGCAGGGCTACCGTGCCTTCAGCGGGGCAAATGCTCCGTGTGAACAGGGCCCAAAATAGTTGTTTCTTCAACAACTGTTCTAGAGATCCCACAACTGTAGAGTCACTGGTGTGCCTGTACATTGGTAGTCTTTATGCGCTCATTGAACAGTGGCCAGTTTGAACCATGTGTTCATGGTTCAGTGGCCAGTTTGAACCATGTGTGCTCTAAGCATCAATCTGATTTAAAGAAGGTTGGGAAACCCATGGAAAAAATATTAAAGGGGGGGTGAAGAGGGAAAAAATTGGGCTGAGGCCATTCACCCCTTCCCCACTGTCCTTAAACAACAAGGGGTAATTCCTCTTAAATCTAAAGGAGGGGTGGGAGAAGGGCTTCCGTGATGGCCTCTGGTCCAGATTTTCTACAAAACTGGGTCAAACCATTGTTTTAATTTTATTATAACCCCCCTGATAAATGCAGTATTAAATGTAGTATTAAAAATTAAAAGAGAAGGACTGGGTTATGGAGAAAAAACTAAACTTCTCACATACCGACAAGGAGATCTTTTAAGCTACAAATGAGCCTGTCCTTTCAGAGTGGCTTCAGCTTTGGTAAGACATATGTCAGAGCTGGGATGGCCAGCCAGTTTCTAATAGGCCATAACCTTCTTAGTAGTCCATCCTATGGGGGAAGCATTAGTATGGTTAGAGTGCTAGACTAGGATCTTGGAGCCCTGGGTTCAAATTCCCACTCTGCCATGGAAGCTTGCTGGATGATTTTTGGACAGTCACACGCTCCCATTCTAACCTACCTCACAGGTTTGGTGTGAGGATAAAATGGAGAAGGGGAGAATGTTGTGAGCCACTTTGGGCACGCATTGGGGGGAAAGTGGGGTATAAATGATGTAAACATAAATAAATTGATTATGCTACTCCAGTCAAATTTGCATCCTCCCAAAGCTGCATTTGAGTTAAAAATATCTCCTAATGGTCATGTCTTTAAATCTAGCTATTGACGGGGCCTGTTGGCTAGCCCATGTTTAATATACCGTTATTGGTCTTGCTGTATTGGTGACTCTTTCAACTAAGAAGATAGGATCCCTTTTAAAATCTTGAAGTGTTTGCCATGAAATGATACTGGAGAAAACCTTAAGGGCTTGAAAGCACAAGGGAATGAGTTGCATGATGCCTCATTAAAATTCTTTCTGCTGTTATGGAACAATTTGCATACACATGATTGGCATAAGCCTGCAGGGCAGACAGGATCATTCCTGTCAAAGAATAGTATGTACAGACCACAGTGCATGTTTTCTAGATCTTAAAATAACAATAAGCGACTTCTGTGTGATGTCCTCAGAGATTAACAGGCATACATCCAGGTATGGATGAAAACCTTATTGTTGAAATTTTGTTTCAGATGTTAACATATTGTAGAAAAAATGTACCACTGAGTTTGACTCTCAAAACTGTTGTTTCCCAAAGGGTTACTGAATCCTTTGCCCTACGTCATCTGCTGGTTTTGAGCCATTGTGTCAAGGAGAACGGATCTTCTGCATGTCATCACTTGTTAATGTTGTCTTAATTTTTGAAGGAACCTCCAAAACAGATTCATAAAAATGCATTTTAGAATCTGTCTCTTGAAGTTACATAGATATGCCCCCTCCTCTTTATATAGCTACAAACATTTGTATTTAATGCATTCCACAAAATGGACATGTCAGCTGAAATCAAAGAATTTCAGAAGGGTTATTATCAGGCAGAGAGTTCTATAAAAATGATAAATCATTGGTTAGGTGGACAGGCTATTCAAAAGGAGTGCATGCTCTGGCCTTCTTGAATACCTCAGTATATGTACAGCCAGGGGTCTTTTTGTAGAAAAACAGCTGCAGGAGCTCATTAGCATATAGTATGCTAATGAGCTACTAGGCTATTAGCATATGCCACGCCCCCTGACATCACCGGAAGTGATGTCAGAAGGGGAAGCAAAAGGTGGGGAGACATCTTCAAAAGCCTCCCCTTCCCTTCCCCAGCTGGTCTGGGTGGGGGAGCTAAGAGAGAAGGGATTTAAAGTTTAAACTCCTTCTCATGAGAGTTGGGCCACAGAAGAAGGAAAGAGAGAAGGAAAGAGAGAGAGAGAGAGAAGGAAAGAAGGAAGGAAAGAGGAAAGAAAGAGAAAGAAAGGGAGGGAAAGAAAGAGAGGGAAGAAGGAGGGAAACGGGGGAGGAGGGAAAAAAGAGTAGAGAAGAAGGTGGGAAAGAAAGGAAGGAAGGAAGGGAAGAAGGGAAGAAGGAAGGAAAGGAGGGAATGAAAGAAATTTGGCAGCAATTCAGCCCCATTATATCCTATGGGCCATTGAAGTCAATGGTGAAAACATAGGGTATATTCTGGGGGCTGGAGGGGAGGGGGTTTGAGAGAGAGGTTCCAAACTCACAGGGTAGCCATAGAGAACAATGGAGGGAATAGGGGCAACCTGTTTGGGAGCTCATAGAATTGGACCCCCTGGTCCAATGTTCTTGAAACTTGGTGGGTATCTTGGGGAGAGGCTCCATTAGCTACCCTGTGAGTTTGGAGCCTCTCCCTCAAACCCCTCCCCTCCAGCCCCCAGAATATACCCTATGTTTTCACCATTGACTTCAATGGCCCATAGGATATAATGGAGCTGAAATTGACATTCGGCTGCCTGAAAGACTCCCGGGGATGCCGGCTGGGGGTGGAGCTTGGCTCCTGAGCTCCCGGAGCTGTGCTCCGGTGCGCTCCCCCCCAAAAAGACCCCTGTGTACAGCTCCTTCCATGTATGAAACAGGACTTGGATTGCAGCTGTAAGCAGTTAATAGGAAGTAAGTTAAACTGAGCTCAATAGGTCCCATGTCCAAATAAATGTACACAGAGTTGTTCATAGGAATGCCAGGCCTCCTGCTATAGCAAGAGACCTCCCAGCATCCCCATGCTAGAAAAAATGGGGGGGGACGGAGCACACACTGGCACACTGATGTCACGTCCAGTAAAACAGCAGCTGTAACATGGGGGTACTCTAGAATTTACAAAAAAAATCTATGTAAAGCCATATAAATTTTTGTAAATTCTAGAATGACTGATGCTGTCACTTCTGATTTTTAATGGAAGTGATGCTGGCACACCAAGCCCCAGTGCCCAGTTTCTCCTAGATGTTGCCAGCTGTTGCCTGGCACCTCTAGCTTGTGCAGTAGGTAATACAAAAATCTATACTATATGATCTGTTAACTCTGTCTCTGTATGTGAAACAGTAAGTGATTCTCTCGTATGTGTGTTTGTGTGTGTGTGACAGAGCGAGCGAGAGAGAGCTGAGGTATAGTGGTTGGTGCTGGACTACAATCTAAAAGACCCAGGTTCAAATCTTTATTCTGCCATGAAGCTCACTGTGTAACTTTGGGTCAGTCACTGTTGGCAGAACCTACCGTACAGAATTATAGTGAGGATAAAAACTGGAGGAGATGAGAACAAAGTACTCTGCCCTGAGCTCCTTGGAGTAAGGGTAAGATAAAAATGCACTAACTAAATATATCAAATAATTGCATATACTGCTATACTGAAACTCCTCTGCAGGGCTATTTTTGAGCAGGAACGCACAGGAATGGAGTTCTGGCTGGCTTCAGAGTTGGCCATGCCCACTACAGCCAAAACCTCTGTGTGCTACAGAGGGAAGGCCTGGAGAGCGACCCCCCCCGGCGACTCCAACGCGGGCGGGCCGGGGGGGGGGCTGGAAGGATCAGGGAGGCATTTAAATGCCTTCCCATGCCTTCCCCGGCCTGTCTGAGGGCCAGCTTGCC
This sequence comes from Gekko gecko, assembly GCA_029375565.1. Taxonomy (NCBI): domain Eukaryota; kingdom Metazoa; phylum Chordata; class Lepidosauria; order Squamata; family Gekkonidae; genus Gekko; species Gekko gecko. The sequence continues at coordinate 40,091,415 of JAPDNY010000007.1, read as the reverse complement.
CAGGTGCCCTGCAGCTGTGGGGCGCCTGGGCAAGCCAAGGGAAGGCAGTTTAAACTGTACGGTATAATTCTGTACGGTAGGTTCTGCCAACAGTGTCTGACCCAATGTTACACAGTGAGCTTCATGGCAGAATAAAGATTTGAACCTGGGTCTTTTAGATTGTAGTCCAGCACCAACCACTACAACTCAGCTCTCTCTCCCCTTCCCTTCCCTTCCCTTCCCTTCAAGGGGGGCTTGCTCGGGTGCCCCGCAGCTACGGGGCGCCCTGGCAAGCCAAGGGAAGGCATGGGGTGTGGCCTAATATACTAATGAGCTGAGCTGCCAGGGGTGTGGCCTAATATGCTAATGAGTTTCTGCTGTTGGATGTGGCCTATTATGCTAATGAGATCCTGCTGAGCTTTTTCTACCAAAAAAGCCCTGCTCCTCTGTGGTGTCAAAGTGTTTAAGAAAGTGGTCGCTTAGCCTTGTGGCAGTGTTTTGGGCTTTGTGGGACTGAATGGCTGTGCTTCCTTTAAGTAGGAAAAAGTTGTGAACAGCCACAGTGGTCCATGCAATACACAAACAACAGCATTGTGGCCTGAAAAATGTGCTTCCCACCCTACTGTCCTTTAAAATTTTGTAACATTCAGCCTGATGAAATTCTAGTGAGCTCAAAAGTTTGCACAATCTTTTGTTGTCAATTTGGTTGGTCCTAGTAAAAGGTATTACAGAGATGTTGTGCTTGTTCTTCCTTTGGCAGCGATGTGGGGAGGGGGTGTGTTAAGAAAGAGAGCACAGAGTTGCATTTTAAGGTTTGCTTTGAAACAGAGGAGCGCATTTACCTCCATGCATCTGAAAATGAAGCTTCCCTGGATACCTACTGGTGCCCCATTGCCTCATCTTCCCGTTTTCATTTTACTGCCCCATCAACCGTTTTAGAATGTGGCTGACCTTTAAACCTGTTATTATAGGATTGCGAGAGCAAAAATGATCAAGAGGCTCTTTCAGCTGCCTTGATTCCCATGTGACCTACATGAAGAATAGATTCAAAATAGGGTTCCTCCCCCTGGCAATGTGAGAGGCAGAAGAGAACAGCACTGTCACTTCCAAACAGTGCTGGTGAAGAGGCAGCAAGCAGGGAGCAAAAGGCGCTCCGGTGGTTTTAGGATTCATCTGGCAGAGCCGGGTTGTGGCTGGGAGTATGCTGCAGAGAAAGCTTGGATCTTTAAAACAAGTCTCTTTCCCAAATGGAATATGTGGTGGGGGAGCTGTGTAAAGACAACTGAAGTTTCCCTGCTGAAATACTTGGGATTGTACTTTCAAGATGAGTATTATTATGAAGCCAAGATCTCGATCTACCAGCTCTTTAAGAACTGCAGACACGACTGGGTAATGTGTTTCTTCCCGCCCAGAACTGCTTGTTCCCCAAACGCTTTGATTTTTTTTTAACTGTATGTTAATAAATTTTGCATGCTGTTTACAAAGATTTTTTGAGTTGCAAGGGTTAGCCGGAGGGTCACCTTTCTTCCTTTTATACCTATTATTGCTGGTGGTGGGGAAGCAAATTACTATTTAGCTTTCTTGAGCTAATATTTGATACCACATGAAAAACTTTCAAGCTTGTCATTTTGTAGGGAGACTGATGGTAGTAGTGTCCAATGGCATTTTAAAAATCTTGCTCTCGTTTTTTTCCTGTGCTTAATAGACCAAATAATGACAGATGTTCTAAATGGTGAGAGAAATTAGGCCACAGTAAATCAATAGAAAGAGAAATTCTGTTTCATGAATTTTCCTTTAAAAACTGTGAAAGGGTGGGGCGGAGGAATCAGTGTTTTTTTATTCTTTTTTTCATGAAAGAGGCCTGTACTAGAAAGAACAAGAAAGTTATTCTTTAATTTTCCTAAACAGTTGTCAACATGGGTATATTATTGTTCTCTTTTAAAAATGAGGCTTTTCAGGACTTCTGGTCAGGAAGGGTGACTTCTCTGCTACTTATGCACATCTTAATTTGTTCCTAAATGCTCCACTCTTCTGTCACATTTACTTAAGGCATTCTTTTAAAGATGCATACTCCAGAGGCACAGTGAGAGAAACCTTTCAGTGGCATTTTATTAAGCTGTATGATCTGTTCAAATTACAAAATTTTCTGATCTTTTTCTTTTCTTTTTTTGCACACTCCAGTTGTGTAGTCATTGCAGAAATATCTGTATCTTAGATCGTCAGACTTTTCAGTGTAGGTCTCCCTATTAAATCCTGGGATGGATAGTAAAGTAGTCACAATGGCTACAGTAACGTCACTAAAAGTAGAAAAAACAGGACATCAAGGTAAGTCACTGATCCTTTCTGTATACAAGTGTCATGCTTCTGGCATGACATCGCAAAGAAGCGTTTGGATTTGGAGTCGAATTACGTCAGGCACACGATACAGGCACGGCTGGTAATCTAGTAGTAAACTGTTGCCAGCTCTTCAGTGGAAGTGCACAAAGGGGGCAACCCTCAGAGAACCACAGACCAAACGTCAGCCCTTATTCAGGCAAAACCCCAACTGACGTCACACAGATACTTTCACTCAGTTACAGAGACCGGTTATCGTCTGTTCCAAAAACCTAAACAAAAGAAACAAAAAAAAATACCTTACATTCCCTTCCTCTTTTTAATTTAGCCTTCTGTAAAAGGCAAAGCTTGCTAGCTGTCTCTTTTTTCATTAGCAGACTCACACAGTTCATTGTTTCACTATGTTACAGGATTTTATAACAACCGATGAGCTTGCAGCTGTATTAAGAGACAATTTTAAGTGCAGGTTCAGGTAGTTCTAGTTTTTCTGCTGTTGAGTTGTGGATAGGAGTAAGTGTGGCTGTTGTCATTTGTGGTAAACAGTTGTTGTCTCCCCTCTAGTCTAATTCTTTCTTGTAAGGTGCAACTTGTGCACAACTTAATGCTGCGATTTCCATTGTCAGTGAGAATGTAGGTAAGGTTATCTTTTCCATAATATTCTAGCAAATTGCTCATCAAATGATCATTGACATTGCCTTTGAGACTGAATCCTACCTGTCTGTTATGTTTTTGTCTCACTCTCCAAGGAGCTTGGAAGGGTTGTCGTGAGTCTAAAATAGAGGAGAGCAGAATCATGTACTCGAGTACATGATTCCGCTCTCCTCTATTTTAGACTCACGACAACCCTCTGAAGTAGATTTGGCTGTGTGTGTGTGGGAGTGTGTGGGGGGGGAGAGGGGGGGAACTACCCTAAGGTGAAGTTAATGGCTGAAGCAGGGATTCAGACTTGTGTCTTCTCAGTTCTAGTCCGGCATCTAACCACTACGTCATAATGTTTATGTAGCCAGTGTGGAATTCCCGACATGGCAGTCCAATTTCTGTCCTGTTCTTCCTCTACCTGTCCATCAGTTTATCAGTTCAACAGCATTGTGGTTGCACAACGCGGTGATCTTTTACATTAGAATTTTGGAATAAATAATCTACATTGTTGTCTCACAGCATCTGCTTTGGAAAACTGGTTGGATCCAACCACCTTTTGCACTGGTGGAAAAGGGAGAAGGGGACCCCTTTGGCAACCCAAATTGGCTACGCCAGAGATCAATGGCTACGCCAGAGATCAATGGCTTGGATAAAAGTGACATGGAACAAGGAATGTAATAACTGGGGAAGAGTAAGCAAAAAAGCTGGCTGCATCCAGCCTTATATGATGATGGTTATGGTGAGAAGGCCTGTGATCCAGCCATCTTACTGAAGCTAAGTAGATATGAATTTAGTCAGCGCCTGAATAGTAGACCTCCTGGGAACCCAATTTATGACTCCTTGAGTTTTGTGGTGGAGGAACTGCTGGATATAAATGTAATTAAATTAATAAAGCCATTTGGAAATGCCTTTGTAATGTGCACTCAGATGCAAAATGCATGGTCAGCAGCACAGGATGTGTGTGCTAGACCACACTGCTTTAGACTGCAGATGGTAGAGTCACTTGCTTGAATGCTGTTGTATGTTAACAAGAAAACTGCTCCTTGCACATTCAGTGCTTGTGTATTTGGAATGAGGTTAGATGAGAATCTTCTCAGAATCAATCCAGTTTTCTACATGCACAGTTTTCTTGTTGGGGGTGGGGAGGGAAAATTCAGCCATTAGATTACTCACCTTTAGCTCAGAAACCTTGTGAGGGGCTGTTGGCCGATATAGCAGCTCTTAGATCCCATTGATTATTTGTAATCTGAAAGTGCCCCATTCATAAAAAAAGTGGGTGGTATGAAAGTACAGTAGTCAGTAGACTAATGGTAGACAACAACACTTGGAGTGATCAGGATATTACGTCAGCTGACAATATAGTCTTAGAGATAATTTGTGATACCTTTGCCTTCATCCCAGTGTAATTCTAGTAAGTCCCAAAGGACAGATAAGATACAACTAGAGTCAATGCCTTTAAATCCAATTGATTTTAATGGAAGAGATTTTAAGCACATACTTAACTCTCCCATTGAAATCAATGGAATTAGCTGGACTGTGTCCTGAATGTATGGGGATTACTGTTTTAATAAGCCCTTGCTGACTCAAAAGGAATTTGCATTACCTATGACTGATACATCTGCCAGGATGGCCCTTGCAATGATAAAAATGACCCGACAGCTTCATTTCTTGCCAGCAGAGGAGCAGTGTTCCCTGTTATAATTTGATGGTGTCAATGTGTAATTGTTCCTTTGGTAGTCAGTTTGCAATGGCATCTGATTTTTTTTTTTGCATTATTATTAATGTTTTATAACATATGCACATAGCTAAAACATTTGAGTACCTAGGTGCCTGGGAAAGGATAAGAAAGAAGTAACTATAACCATCTATTAATAACTATCTATTAATGCCACTTCTAACCTGTTAGAGGTGATTGACAGTTGGGCTTGGATCAGAGTTACTTCTGTTCATGTCCTGTGTGCGCATAGGACTCTTGTATGGCCTTGGGCACAACTATCAGTCTCTCTGGTCTCCATCTTGCAAAGAGGAGTAACAGCCAGTGTGGTATAGTGGTTAGAGTGCTCAACTAGGATCTGGGAGACCCGGGTTTGAGTCCCCACTCTGCCACTGCAGTTTGCTGGGTGACCTTGGGCCAGTCACAGGGTGGTTGTTGAGGGGTGAAATGGAGGAGGGGAGAACGATGTTCTATGCTGCTTTGGTTCCCCATTGGTGAGCAAAGTGGGATGTAAATAAATAAATAAATAAAATAATGTCCTTCAGGACAGTATGCAATGGGAAGTGCCATCAAGTTGCAGCCAATTTATTGAAACCCTGTAGGGTTTGCAAGGCAAAAGATGAAACAGAGATGGTTTACCATTGCCTGCCTCTGCATAGCAACCCTTGACATAGGGTTGCCAGGTCACTCTGGCTGCCAGCGGGGAAGGGGGCATAGGGTTGCCAAATTGAGGTTCGGGAACTCCTGGAGAATTGGAGATGGAGCCTGGGAAGGACAGGAACTTCAGGGGGGTACTATACCATAAAGCCCATGCGCCAAAGCATCTATTTTCTCCAGGAGAACTGATCTTTGTAGTCTGAAGATGAGCTGTAATTCTAAGAGATCTCCAGGTCCCACCTGGAGGCTGACATCCCTACCTGTACTCCTCCCACCCGAGTACTAACCAGAGCTGTCCCTGCTTAGCTTCTGAGATCAGACAAGATCAGGCTAGCGTGGGCCATGCAGGTCAGGGTACAGAATGTATAATACACAATAAAGAATGAAAACCAAGTTACAGTCTAAATGAGATGTATTAATATATATGCAAACATTGGAGGACTGTATTATAAATTTCACATTTATAACTGGTATTTGAACTGCAAACTTAATTCAATTGATCGATCATCATTATCATCATCATTAGCATTATCATCATCATCATATGTTATCATCAATATGCATAGCGCTTTGCAAAATACAAGACAACAAGTCCTTACCCCGATGAGCTTACAGTTTAACAACAGACAGCAACTTGAATGGAGGGACATGGAACTGGGGTCCCACTCTGCCACGGAAGAGGAAAAGAAATGTGTGTTCATTTCAGTTCCACATGCTTGGGGTTAATTTCAATAGGGAAATGGAGCTAAGGAGTTGTCCCAAAGCTTTCATGGAAAGGGGAGGGGGGGTTGAGGAAGGATTTAAAGGAAGTCAGAGAAAAGGTGTAGACAAGCAAAGAGATGGACAAAATGAAAATCAGATGATTTTGCTGAGGGGGTGGAGAGAAAGAGCACTATTTTTGCAGTACTGTAAAGGCAGAAGAAACATGTTTTGGAAGCAGATTGCATATGGAAGCAAAATAATGAGAAGAGTCAAAGACAAAGAGGAGATTTTGTTCCTGTTCTAGAGGGTGGATCTTTGTCAATGGATATAGAGAGTGTGCAAGGAGAGGAGGAGGGAAAGTGGCAAAGTATAGCTCGATCTTGTCAGATCTTGGAAGCTAAGCAGGGTTGGTAGTTGGATGGGAGACTATCATGGAAAGACCTGTGAAGGAAGGCAATGGCAAACCACTTCTGCTTCTCACTTGCCTTGAAAGCCCCTTACTGGGGCTGCCATAAGTTGGTTGCATATACGTGTGTATGTACAAGGAGAGGAGGACAAGAAGTTCCATCTTGGATACATTGAGGTTGATGCAGCTGTGCCATCCAAGCTGAATTACTGGGCAAGCAGTTGGAGATGCAGGCATTAACATGTAGGGGAAGACAAGGGTGAAAGAATGTAGGATTACCAGCATGTAGTTATAGGATCTGTGGAGGCCCTCCAGTGATAGAGAATAATTCAGGGCAAGGGCTTCTTGAAAGAAAAATTGGTGAATTGGCCTACCCTTTACATGACAGAGCTCAGGACACCATGATCAGCAATTCAATCAGAAGAAATCAAGAATTAGGTGAACATGACTTAAGTGTGCACATGGCTCCTGGTAAATTTTTACTTCCCAGTTTTTTCTTTCTCCTTTTCCATGGCTAGTTTCCAGTGTCAGCAACTCCTCCCTCAATTACTTATCCACACTGACCCCCTCACCCCTCTGCAGTGGCTCAGTGATTCTCACAGGACACATAAGAGATCGCGTAATGTAAGAGATAGTACCATAACAGGATAGTTGCCTGAGAATCATGCCTGAGGATGCTCCTGGAATCCATCCCCTCTAACAAACACAGATGTTATTTGCCACTTGACTCTCAGTAAATATGGGATTAATTTACTCATTTGCATATAGTTCTCTGCTTTGTAGTATATACCATAACCAATGCTCCCTCTAAGCTGTGGAGTCTTGTGAGCAAAAATTCTGCTTTGTGAGCTGCTGGCATTAAAGCTATGAGCGAGCCATTTGACTGCTGCATAAATTAGTTTGTTCTGGAGCCATCCTTCCTGAGCTAAGGCAAAAATATGTGAGCCGGGGCTAAAAAACTGTGAGCTAGATCACACTAACTCAGCTTAGAGGGAACACTGACCATAACTGACTAACCAGTTTACTTTTTTTAAAGAAAAACCCTGCTTAGAAGAGGCATCATTTCAGATTCTACTTGAAGCAAAAATTGTGCTGAACTCCCATTTTGACTTTGCAGTGCACATCAAGTACCTGCCTCATGAGCAGCTTTAGATCCAAGACCGAATCTGCAGGGTTTTGAACTGATTTGGATGACATCCAAAGTGACAAATACAATCCTAGCTGAAACTTCTGCTTCCAGACTCTTGGAAATAAATGGCCTTATTATTGGAGCCTAGAATAGCATTCGCATCACAACAGAGAGGGGTGAAACAACCACTTCCCCGTCATCACAGCTTGTGGTGCTTTTGCTTTACTGTTTGGAGCTCTTCATTGCACATACAGTTCTCATTTTAGTTTACGTAGTTGTTATCTGGATTTTTTTTTGTTTGGGATCATTGTTGAACTTTTAGCCTATATCTGAAATATTTGCTGTCCTTCCCAGTTGATATTATTCATGCTTTGTTCAAGATTTGGAATGGTTTTCAATGCCCTGATTTTGTTTCACTGCACGTGTTTTCTTTTTCTTATAATTGGCAGAATGTTTGCTCTTCTCCAGTCATTGGTAACATCAGATTAACTTGAGTTGTAATAGCTAGCATTTCTCAGACATCCCTAGCTGACTCCAGTTTGGTGTAATGGTTAAGAATGGCAGACTCTAGTCTGCAGAACTGGGTTTGATTCCCCAACTCCTCCACATGAAGGCAGCTGGGTGACTTTGGGCCAGTCACAGTTCTCTCAGAACTCTCTAAGCCCCACCTACATCACAGGGTTTCTATTGTGGGGAAGGGAAGGGAAGACAATTGTAAGCTGCTCTGAGATTCCTTCAGGTAGTGAAAAGCCAGGTATAAAAACCAACTTTTTCCTTCTTCCTCCAAGATCTGTCACTAATTCATTGGGCTTGCTGACTCAAGTTTGCCCAGATTATCCCTTATTCTTTGGCATGCTTTTTTCCTTTTTTTTAAAAAAAAGAATTTTATTGGTTTTGCATTACTACGGGATATGGGGAAAGGTTACTAAATCCCTACCTCTAAAAATTGTATAGGATATGGGTAGGGGAAACTAATACATAAAACTCTACCAGGATAGGGGAAGGAAACTAAACCCTACCTCTATACACCCTACTGGATATGGGGAAGAGAAGACTAACATGGTGACACAATCTGGTTACATCTGTGTCATTATCACCTGATGTTACAAAGATTTGTATAAAAAAAGTTAACAAAAATAATAAAGAGAAAAAATTGCAAAAACTGGTTAATTAATAAAAACTGCATTTTCAACGATTATCTTGGTCTTAGGTTCTCTTCTTCTTGCATTTCTTCTTTCCTCGGGGTTTGGGAGCAGCTGCTCCTTTCTCTGATTCCAATGTATCTGAAGAACTAAAGAGTATTGGATTACTGCTTTCTGAATCCTGTGAGTAGGATTCTTCTTCTTCCTCTTCTTCCTCCTCATCTTTTTTAGGTTTCTTATCTTTGTTGTACTGCTTTGCATTGAAGTGTTGGTCCACAAACTTTTTAGCCTTAGGAACAGAATCAATATTATACTTTCTGTCTTCATATTTTAAACTCAGTCTTTCAGGAAATAACCATCTGTATGGGACCCCTTTCTTCTGTAGAGAGAGAGTAAGTTCCTTGTAGAGTCTCCTCCGTTTTCTGACTTCAAAGGGGATATCCTTTAGGATTTTTATCTCCTCATTCATGATTTTTAAGGGGTTCCCCTGTGTGGATTTCAGCACCCGATCTCTGGTAGACCTTCTCATAAATTTCAAGCATATTTCTCCATGGAGTTTATTCTTTTTAATAAAATCTGGATAAGCCCTGTAGGCTCAGTCCATCTCCTTCAGTAGGTCTTCCTGTTTGTAATCCATTATTGGAGCCAAAGTCTCTGATAAAATAGCCTTTAAATCTTCGTTCTTTTCTTCTGGAATCCCTTGGAAACGTAGGATGTACATGGATCTTTCCAGCTGTTGTAGGTCTTCATAGAACTGGTCCACTTCAGCCTCTTCTGCAGCAGTGGTTGGGGCATAGACTTGGATTACTGTGATATTGAATGGTTTGCCTTGGATTCGGACCGAGATCATTCTGTCATTTTTGAGATTGTATTCCAATACTGCCTTTCTTACTCTCTTGTTGACTTTAAAGGCCACACCATTTTTTCTACGGGATTCCTGGCCACAGTAGTATTAATTGATTTTTATTAGAGAGTCTCTCTTTTTCTGCTTCATCCACTCTTTTATTAATACTCTCAGTCTGTTTTTCCATTTTTTTTAGAGTCTTTTCAGTTGTTGAGGTCCTTCTGTCCATTTGAGTTATCTGCTTTTGCAAATTATCCATTTTTGCGTTGAGATTAGTCATCTGCTCCATTAGAGGGCGCAGTGCATTTGCCAGCAGTGTGGACATCTCCGTAGCTACTTCCTGGTTGTGGGAGGGAGTCGTTGGTAGGCTGTTTCCAGTTAACGTTTTTTTCTCCAGACCTGGCTTCCGCCCTCTCCCAGCCATAATATCAACAAGAAGTAAGTTTCCCAAAACAAAGTAAAAGTTAGCAGAACTTAACCTGCTTTTCGTTATTATGCAGCTTTTATTTTCGCTAATCCTCTTATGTGCATAGCTTGTTTCAAAGTTGTTTTTAAACTTTGCTTTAAAACCGCGTTGTTTTAAATGGGTGTGTGTGTGAACTCTTGAGCGTCTCCCTCCCCCCTGCCGCTTTGCCCTTAGATGCTTCTAATTACTACCAAGGCTCTTGTTCGCTTAAATCACCTGAGCAGTGCTTAACTCACGCTTTGCAGCCTTGGAGATCTTTTAGAAGCTTTTCAGCAGCTGTTGATCGTGTCCACTGGTCCGGTAGTCGTCTCTCAGCGCCATACTGTCTCTTCGGCGACAGGACCTTTTGAAGATAAAGGTGAGCCTCAATTCCTTGGCCGTCGCCTTGGAAGAGACTCGCCTCAGCTCTCCAGGCTGAGGGTCTCCTACAGAGACCCAGGGAGGGTCCGGGACGTACTCGGACCCTTCCCGTCAGCTGAGTCTCGGCGCAACCCCATCACAGTGAGATGGGGATGCGACCGAGCAGCGAAACGCTTAAACCGGAAGTCGCATGCTTTTTTCCTCATCTTGCCCCATGACCTTTCCCTCCTCACAGTGTGGGCAAATCTCACAGATTTCCTTCTGCCTAATCTACACAAATTCCTCTGTTTTCCTCCACATAACTTTGATAAATTGTCTAGAAATCACTATGTTATAACTGTCATTGAGTAATAAAGCTGTTTCTCACTTACATGAGAACACATGTGATATACAGTATATATTCTACCATCACGTGAATGCTAGCCCGTCAATCACTGCTTGTACCTAACTTCCACTGATCCCATGGGGGGGGGGTTTTGAGTCCCATTAGAATTAACAATAGTTATGGACCAACCATACTTTGGAAGACTATGCTTTAAAAAGAAAAGAAAAGAGGAGAGATTGGGACATTAGAACAGTCTGGGAGCAAGCTTTACTGAAGTGGCCCAAGCAGTTCTGGCAACCCCATAGGACTGCTAGATTTGGACCCCAAACTGCTACAGTGATGACAAAGATGTGCATACATTTGCCCATTGTCTCCCTCCCTGCTGCTGCTGCCTAGGGCTAAGCCAAGCTTATTTTCCCCATTGCCAATCCCGTGGCCAGGTCTGAGCCCAGCAGTCTCTCTGCTGCTGCCTGCATTGCTGAGATGCAGTTCATCCTCCTGACTGCCAGTGGCCTTCTAGAGCAGCAGCTCACCAGGAATATTAAAGTGCCAATCTACCACTGCTTAAAAATAAATGCAGTACAAACACTCTTTCATGCTGGGGGGGGTGTCAATGATTGGCAACTCCTGGGCCAAATCTGACGTCCTTGGTGATGTTATCTGGTCTTCCAGAAAAGGGTGTGGGAGGGAAGATGACATAGTGTAGTCCAATCTCATTGGATCTCAGAAGCTAAGCAGGGGTCAGTACTTGGAAGGGAGATCACCAAGGAAGACTTTGTAGAGGAAAGCAATGGCAAACCACCTCTGCCTCTCAGTGCCTTGAAAGCCCCTTGATGGTGTCATTGTCAGTCAGATGTGACTTGAGGGCACTTATGTATGGCTATGAGCTGTGGAGCTTTGACACATTAACCTCATACTGTCTTATTAAAATGACTGCCTAGCAAGCCAAGTTGCTGAATCAGGGCTGTATTTCTTTAACTTTTTTCCCTGGTGTTGATTGCACCCAATGATATTGGAATATCTCTATGTGTGAATGTGGGGGAAGTCCAAATTTGCATATTTCCAAATCTCAATTTACATTAGCATGTCAAAGGAGGGGTGAGAATATAAACAAAGCAACCACAGGAGGAAAAGGCTATTTTTAATACTTTCTTTTTTATTCCATTTTATTCTCTATCTTCAAAGCCATTTTTTTCAAAAAAGATGGAGTGGTTAAAATTTGCCAATACCAGTCATTCAGCTAAGAAAATGCTTTACTTGATCTTATCATACTTGAGTAGATCTAGCGTTTTCATAATCAGGTTGCAAAAAGGAAATCGAATCTCACAAGCTTAGCATTCCTTGATTTTACTGAAGATTAAGATGGAACTCTTCAAGAGTATAGGGTCAAATGTTCATGCATGAGTGGTTTCTAAATAGACTGAAGCCAAAAAAGATTCTTTCCATCATGAAGTTGTGACAGTATATGCCCCCCAGCATACACACTCCACAGTCTGAAACAACGGGCCAAACTAGACAAGATGCTGGCAGATCTATGACTGGATCTTGCAAATATTTTAATAGTAAAAAGCAACAGTTCCCAAATTCAGATTGGGTGAGGGTTTAGCGCTTTTGCCCTGTGCCATCTTCCCAATTTCAAATGTTTCCATTCTCCCCTTCCCCCACACTCACACAATTTGCTCCATTGGTTATATCATTCAAGTGACATACTAGGGGTGGAAAAAATCCCTCATCCCCTGAACAGGACAAATAGCAAATAGCTATTCCAGGAAGTTGTATAAAATCAGGAAAATATCACTTGCGGGGTGGGGGGGGGAGAGTGAACCTTCCATCGCCCCATACAATGTCCGTGATCCAGGTTGCTCCCCCCACATGCCATTTACCACTAAAAAATACTGTCTCATCTAGTTTGGCCCTTATTTTTATATTTAGAATGTGTGCAGCTATGGGTTCCAAGGATGTGTTGTCAGTCTTTCATTATGAAAATCTTTTTTAGGCTTATTTCTTAATAAAAATTTGACCTCATTTCTTTCTGTCATTTGGTTTTGCCTGAAGAATGTCTAGCTCACCATCTGTTTCATTACATGGCTAAGGATTTAACGGCAATGTATAACTTGTAGAAATATAATGCATACAGTAGAAGTACTACTGTGTTTATCTGGGCAAAGGTGGTTAAGAACACAGCTGCATATGTGTTAACAGCAGGAAAGTTACAGAGAAAAATAGGTATTTACCTTATGTGGCCATTTACAGAATGTTCCATGAATGATTTTATATCCTTAAAATTTGTGATGGTTGCCTGCTACCTGGAGGGGGGGAAAGTGTCTGTATAATAGAGGGTTAATGGACAGTTATGGACCAAGTGATGCTATTAACTTTTATGCCAGGAAAAGATTGAACTGCCCATTTCCACACATTTTATCTGTTTTAATGGGACAGGCTTGTTGGCAACCCTGGTGTAGTCATGTAGTATGCAGAGCGTCAGAGTAGGGTCCAGATCAAGATGGGTAGCCATGCTAGTCGGTCTGTAGCAGTAGAAAAGAGCAAGAGTCCAATAGCACTTTAAAGAATAACAAAATTTGTGCCAGGGTATGAGCTTTCATGAGTCATATCACTTCTTTAGATACAGCTAGAATGTGAGTCCATCTGTCCTTGTAATTGGAGCATAGAGTGTTTTCATTAGCCAAATGACAATAGCAAGTGAATGACAATAGCAGTTGTGATTGGATTAGATGGATTAGATGTGATGTGCAAAGCGGTAGTAGGCATGGAGAAATCAGCATTGGTAATAACACAGGAAACCTAGGTCTTGATTCAGTCCAGAAGAATGCATTGTCTTGAGCTTCATTATCAGTTGCAATTCAGCAGTCTCTGAATTGGGTCTGGGTCTGGCAGATCCAGGTTCGACTTCCCACTCTGCCACAGAAACTTGCTGGATGACCTTGAGTCTATCACATGATCTCACCCTAACCTTCCTCACAGGGTAGTTGATGTGAAGATAATATGGAGCATGAGAGAACGATCTTGTAAGCCACTTTGGGGTCCTGTTGAGAGGAAAAAGGAGAGTATAAACATCTAAATTAAATTAAAAAAATTTCGTAGCTGTGTTATATTTCCTAGCACTCAGTCCTGTGACTGTCTGGTAGAGGGAACAGCCCTTATTTCAATGATATATGGTGCTCTGGTACACTTCAGCAAGGCACTTCTATTTCAGCAAATAGAAATTTGCAGGAGATTGTGCCCCATGGATCAGAACCCTTTCTGCCAATAATAACTGGTCACCTGAAGCAGCTGCCTTCTTTTGTCCCATGATGTCAGTGGTCTTTTTCTTTTTTCCTCTTTCTTTATTTAAGATTAAGTAATACTGGAATTTTATGATCTCCTTTTGTTGGACAATACTTTTTGTACAGGCTCAGAACATGAACTATGGATGGCCTCAAAGGCCAGAAAGGTGCCCATGTAATTTTGAAAAGCACTTCACTCTCAGCTGTGAGCACCTTGTCTCTTGTGTGTCCATAGATTTTATTGAACTTGACACTGGGATGTCTGTCACTTTCTGAATTATTTGTGAGAAGGAGCAGTGGTATTTTACAGACAATGACCTTCTGAATTAAATATGAACATTAAAAAGTCAAAAGGGTTGCAACTGCGGTAACAGCATAAAATAGCTATTTACTTTGTTGTTCAAAGATGGGGGTAGTTCTGAAATCAAATATCTATTTATTCAGATACTCTAACCATTCAGTTTTTGTTTGTTTGTTTGTTGATTTGAGTGGTGCTGTAAGTTCAGGGGCTGGTTTAGCTGTAACTGAAATTGTTTTACTTTGGTTCTGGATCAGGCCCAGCGAAGTTCAGGAACTAGCTGTCTATGTCTTTACCATTGTCCCTTGATGGGGCAGCACAATTAAACGATCTCATTTGTTACAACCATTAGTCATAACCCCTCGGTATTATGTTGTATATAGGAATAACTTTAATACTTCAATAGTCAAAGTATAACATTTTTATTTGGTAGTATCACGGTATCAGAACAAACACTTCCCAGTCTTCTAAAATGACAAAGTACAGAACCCAAGACAAACAAAATTAAATCAAAATCCTCCCAGATGATAGTTTTACGTAGTTGTGATTCATTCTGTTTGCCGCCAATAATGCGCTAAATTTGGTTTATATTTCTGTTCTAGCTCAGAAAGAAAAAAATTAAGGTTTGGATCAGGTTGGGTTTGACTGTCTCTCTCTATATATACTATGTCTTTCTGTAACAAGAGCATAGAGTTACCAACATGCGTTAAAATGTGTGCTTCCTGTGTCCCTGACTTTAATTGTTAAGTATGGAACTTTTGCGCTGTGCATTTTGCAGAAGTGGAAGCCTATGTTAGTCACTCTTCTTTTGCTCGTGTGTTCATTTTTGAAATACCAAAAGTGAAGCAGGATAAAATATGACCCAAGAAGGTCACTCTGTGAAGGAAAGGAGGGGAAAAATGCATTCTTTCCCAACAGTAAATGGAATTAAGGCCCTTAAGGGATCACTGCCTTGTATAATGGAGTGGCTTCTCCCTGCCTTTCTGCATTATATTCAGGCATGCTTTTCTTGATGGACACATTCGTGATTTTTTTTTAAAAAAAATACATTACAGGGAATGCAAAAGAACACTCCTCATTGAACTGGCAGTGCGAGAAACCCAGAAATGAGAAAAGCCATTCAGAACTTTCTCTGAGTTCTAAGATGACAGCATTTAATAAGTTTGTGCTGGCAGTTTCTAAACTAATATTCAGTCGTGAATATTTACTCCACACAAAGACAAAATCGATGTGACTGCTGAATTATTAATCTGAAACAATATCATTCAAAGGCAATCTATTTCATGTACACACACATTACAGTAACAAGGTGGAAGATCCAGCCCCTAGGTTAGGGTTGCCAGGACTGGGTTGGGAAATTCCTGAAGATTTGGGGGATGGAGTCTGGGTACAGTGGTATTTGGGGGAGAGAAGGGACTTCAGCAGCTTTTAATGCCATAGAATCCACCTTTCAAAGCAGCCATTTTTCTCCAGGGGAACTGATCTCTGTTGCCTGGAAATCAGTTGAAATACCAGGAGATCTCCAGCCATCGCCTGGAGATTGGCAACCCTGCCCTAGTTACACTGATTGGAAACCTACGTTGTTATGGCTTATGGGCAATATCCCATTTCAGGTGTCTGTGAGAGAAGATAACCTGTAGCATTTGTTGGGGATCTTAGATTTATCATGCCGAACCCCATCACTTTGAGGGAGCAGGAAATGACCGGGTATGTCTGTTGCACAGTGGTCTGGAAGAGAAGAGAATGATTTGCAAGAACATAAGAACATAAGAGAGGCCAATGTTGGATTAGGCCAATGGCCTCTCCATTCCAACACTCTGTCACACAGTGGCCAGAAATATCAGGTGCCATCAGGAGCTGCTTTCATTCCTCATTAAAAAAGAAAAACAGGGTAAAATATCTGTTTAGCTATCTATCCATCCATCTTCCTATTTGTGTGTTTATAGTGTGATGATCACAGGGTGGCACCTTTTTAACTAGGCCTGAATTTCTAATCCTTTCCCCAAGATTTCTGCACTACCGCTGCTGCTGTTTTCCTATGTCATCATTGGTGGTCCTGAAGAAAAAATACCTACTCCTTCCAGAATGCAGATAGTTAATAACTGGAACTGGGCTTCAACTAGGATGAGCGGCTAAGTGGTGATAGCAGCTCTTTCCTTCAGTTTGGTGTAGTAGTTAGGAGCATGGACTCTAATTTGGGAGAACTGGGTTTGATTCCCCACTCCTCCACTGGCAGCTGCTGGTGTGACTTTGGTCAGTTACAAGATCTTTCAGAGCTGTCCTCTCAAGGGCAGTTCTTGAAAGAGCTCTCTCAGCCCCACCTATCTCACCAGTTATCTGTTGTGGGGAGGGGAAGGGAAAGGGATTGTAAGCCGCTCTAAGACTCCTTCAGGTAGTTGAAGGGTGGAGTATACATTCAATCTCTCCTTCTCTCCTTCTCCCCAAAGTCAGCAGAACTTTTAAGACTGATGTTGCTGTTTATACCAGACTGTTGTAGTTTGTCAGGAGTCTCCTAGCATTTTACGGTCTTATATCTATATTCTGTAATTAAAGTCAAGCATGAACAATCAGAACATTTGGGACATCATGGTCCAAGAAAGTTGCTTGTTTATTTTTATAAAAATTTTATTTGTCTTACTTATTGATGAAGGTTTTAATAGTTTGAGGTCTCAAATATGGTAAGGCATTTCTTGGCATCTTTATTTCTCTCCAGTGATTTTACACAAATGTTTATGGGAAAAGACTTCCCAGAATGTCAGAGAAGACATAGTTTCAGCATTGTTGATCCTTCCATTTTAGGGCAAGACTGTGTCTAGTGGGTTGTTACATAGCTGATCTAATCATAGCTACCTGCTGTCAACTTCCTGGATCCATCTTAGTATATGATGATGTGGATGTGGAACTCAGACAAGCTGACCCATAACTATGCTTATTGGCATGAAATTCATACCACATCAATCCTTTTTTTCTTTTTAAAGTAAGGATATGTATTTGGAACACAACTAAAAATCCAATTCAAACCCAACCTTTTTTGTTGTTTGTGTGCTTTTTTTGTTTTTTAACTTTGTAAGGATAGCTGATCTGAATGCAATTTCCTTTGACTTGGATCTGAACTTACTAAAGCAGATCCGGTCATTTTTCAGGCATTCACTATGATACCTGCACCTGCTTTCAGTTTCCATTTGCTCATTCTGTCTTTTAAGTGTCCATTGCCTGACAGTGGTAAGGGGTAGTGGAGAGGCATCCCTGGGACAGAGTGACTCAGCAGATTTATTTATACATTTAAGATATGTTTAGCCCACTGATGTGTCTGAGAGGCAACCCACCCAATCAGAATACTTAGCTCATGTTTGCACTCCACAGCTTCATCCTGTGCACAGCGTTCCCCCAGTTGTGTTGCTGGTTCACTGGCTTGGAGAGGGCTACCATTCTAGGGTAGCAGAGCTGCTCATTTATACAGCCATTCTATATAATGGGTGTTAGCCTGATTATAAGGGTGGGCAGATTTGCTTATACCTGTTGGAAGAAGGCAAAGCTTTCAGCCTTGTTCAGTTTCCTCTCCCCCAACCATCTCATCTTTGGGAAACAAGCAATGTCTTTTCTTGCACCATCTCTGAAGTGGAAGGGCTGCCATGCTGTGGGTGGAGGGCAGGTGGAAGCTGAGGTTTCCACTCTTGAGAATGAAAGGACAAAAGACAGGACCAAACAGGAGGCAAAAGATCTATGATGCAGGAAAACCAATTATGCATGAGTCATCCTAGTCCCAAGTAAGGCTGGAGAGGATGGCCCTGTTTTTTAAATTGCAAAAGTGGACTGTTCTGGTGAAGGAAAACAAATTCTGCTTCTCCGCCTTCCTGTCCTTCTCGCTAATACTGAGCACTTGACTGTTTTAAGCGTTTTGTTCTCTCTGCCCAGACAGCATGTGAGAATTTTAATTGCCTCTGGGATGGGGACATTTCTGCCACCTACCTGGGATTTGGGTCAGATGATTCCTTGGGTGAGGGGTATAGTCTCTGAGAATTTTATCTCTGTTAATTGGGAGATAAACAAGTTACAGTTGGAATGTGTTTCCCCTTTGAAATCGATGTAAATGTCATGGTACTACCAATAACAATTCCAAACATGTCCCTTTCATATGTCTTGTAAGAATGAAAACAAAAAATATCAACAAAACGTGCTGAATTCCTACTGAATTCCTTCTTCCAGATGAAATCAGCCAAAACTGACCTTGTTCCTCCAAGCCATGGGAATCTATCTCTTCTGTCTGCCTACTCCCCTGTGAGTCAAATCTTCCCTTCCTGACGTGGTAGCAAGTACCATCAAGTCACAAGCAACTTATGGCGACTCCCATGGGGTTTTCAAGGCAAAAGACATTCAGAGGTGGTTTGACACTTCTGCAATGTCGCTTTTGACACTCGTTTTTCCCTATTGCTTTGCCCCCTCCCTTTCCACATGTATTTTGCTCCCTTTGGGACTACTAGAGAAAGCAAAACACTCTGGAGGAAAAAAACCCTGAAGCAATAGGGACAAACGAGTGACAAAATAACAGTGCAGAAGTGGCCACAGGTTACTACTCTGGACTTCCTTGGTCCTCCATCCAAATACTAACCAGGGCTGACCCTGCTTAGCTTTCAAGATCTGATGAGATCAGGCTAGCCTGGGCTATCGGGATCTAGTCAAGATACAACCTAGCCTCTGATATCCTGTATCAACTTCTAAGTGTCAGATTCTAGGTGTGAACTGGTCATTTCATTGTCCACTGGGAGAACCATTTGCATTTATAAAGTTTAGATGGCAGGGTAATGGACAGAGCTGCTGACAGCATGGGTGAAATTTGGGAGCGATCAACTTCCCCCTTGCTGCCTGTTTTCTGCTAACAGGAAGAAAAACTTTTAAAACCAAATGTGAAGATTTTGCAAGCCCCAAAACTTGAAATATTGGGATGTATCCCTGAAGCAAACAGCATTTCTCTACAGAAGGCTTCTTAGAAAGAGTCAGAAGAGACACAGGGACATGAATGAGTCTACAGTAGCAACATTCTCTGTGTGAGTTTCTGCATATGGTTTGAACTACAGATTAGAGAGAGTGATTCCTACACTTCCCCCTCCCCTTTGGGGTTTCCAAACCAAGATCCACCTGGTGGGGGAGACAGCATAATCATGAGGCCAGTGCTTACCTATCTCCAGTAGGTAATAGTTACACTGGAACTTTTCTACACTTTCTTCTAAGGCTCTGTGGGCTCTGATCCTACAAGACAAAAGACGTCACAAGATGGCCAGCAGTAGCAGTGATCGAGGGTTACTGGTAGTTGCCCAAAAATGTGGTTGTTTCCCTGTCCCTCCAATTGCATACAAAATTACACTGATATGACATAATGCCTGCATCAGTGATGTTCTCCCCATACATCTTGTTTCTGTACTGTGCAAAGGAGTATGAGATTTAGGCTGGAGTTTGGTTCTTTAGGTGGATTACCTCTAAGAGTTCTGCGTACAGTAGAGCTGAGACAGAAGAACTCTAGTTGCCACATAAAATGGCTTCTCTTTTCTCTCTACATTCTTCACTGGTAAAGGATGTTTACATGACAGTGGCAAAATAAAGCTTAGAAATTCAATGCTGATCAGCTCCAGTGTCATAGGAAAAGCTACATTAGGCTTTGCCTTTCTTGTTCTCATTGCTTCTCTATTGCGTCTCTCACAGAAGTCTGTGGAATAGAGTTGCCAGTCTTCAGGTGGGGCCTAGAGATCTTCCAGAATTACAACTGCTCTCCAAACTACAGAGCTCTGTCCCCCTGGAGAAAATAGCTGCTTTGGAGGGCGGGCTCTATCCATTATATCCTGTTGAGGTCCCTCCCATCCCCAGCCTCTGCCCTCCCCAGGCTCCACCCCCAAAGTCTCCAGGAATTTCTTAAACTGGATTTGGCAACCATACCGTGGAAGCTCTTGATCCAAGGATATGAGTGAACCCCTTTGAGAATTTCCTTAGTCTTAACTCTTAATGTGCTTCAACATTTCTTATCATGCTTCCACTGAATTTTTGGAGGATGATCATCTAATCATGAACCTCCAGATTTTCCTTGAAATTTGCTTTGGACAAGATTTGGTGGGAAGTCTGCTTTTACAGGAGAATGGAATCTGTACCAGAAGGTGGGATAAGAACCCTAAGCAGCAATTCTCTTTCCTCTGGCACTGCAGAGCCTGAGGGTTTCAGCAAAATGGGAGAGGTAAAAAAAAAATGGGCCTGTCTCCACATACTCTGTATATCATGATTCTTTACCAAATCCTTGTGATGGTTGGCTTCTATTGTGTGTGTGCAAGAGAAGAGTGCACTGCACCAGAAGCCCAGTGTTGAGACACCAATAAAATGGTGCATATATATAACATGTCCAACAGGTTTGACCAGCCTAGGCTGAGTGGGCAACAACTCTGAGCTGGCGAGTTCTGGCTACCCATGTCACCCTTCCATTTCTCTTCAGGCATTGCTGCCAGAAGTTAGGTGATGATCAATTGTGGACCGGCAATACAAATGGAAAGTTCACTGTGGCCAGTGGAAACACCCCACTGCCTTATGTTTATAATTACATATTGAGAAATTACAGCTTGTATCCTACAAGTATGGATTCATTTTTTGGCTGCCTCTACAAATCCCCCTCTCCCTCATTTTGATGCTAGTTCAAGTTTGTGGAAGTGGAAGTGAACTCCAGCGACCTTGCATTCCCATCCCATCTGTGCCTGCAGGATCTAATTAGACAAGACACTGGCCAGATCTTCTCAGCCTTTTAAAAAGTAAATTGAAGCCATGCAGGGTTTTACCTAGTGAACCTGATCCCCTTCCCTGTACACTCTTACCATGGAATTGGGGATGGGTGGGACTCATCATTTTATTTTCTTTTCTCTTGAAGGCTAAAACTGTGCAGAGATGGAAGGCATTATTCCTCCCTCCCATCGCCCCAATCTGCTATGCAGGTGCTCTGCCACTGAGCCATGCTTCCACCCCATTGCAAAAGTAGCTGCAAGAGACAACACTTTCCGTGTTGTTGCTGTCAAGGAAACCAACTCCTATACATCTGTAAATTATTATTAATGTTTATGTAGCACTTTCAAAATGTTCACCATATTGTGAAGTTAATTTGTTTCCTCAATTGTATTCCCAGGACTACTGTAATGTGTCTTGCAACCCTTATTTTATTTTTTTATTTTTTATTTTGCTATGGAACTGAAGTTGTGATAGCGTAACTTGTCCAAGACCAGCCAATTAAGTCGCAGCTGAGCGAGGATTTGACCGCTATCCTAGCCTAGCACTCATTAAATCAGTCAATTTTATTGTTTTTGCGATAGGATAAAAAAGAAAACACAGTCATCCTCAAAGCATATACAAACGTCAGTACAAAGAAGAAAATGATTATTCCAAAATTTATTACTCAACAGACAACGTCCAAAAGAAGTTACTTGTAAAACATCACCATAACAACATAGAACAGCTGACAAAAAAAGTCTTGTTGCTCTAGACAGCACTGGCTCAGTTTGCAAGACAGGACATGCATCTGGGTATGATAGATAACAGTCCCAGATTAGACTGGCAGGCACCTTAATCCTAAATATATTTAATCTTAAAGATTAAGTGTAGCTACAACAACGCACACAGCAGCTCAAGATGACGCAGCTACACTGGCACCCTGTATGGGGCAAATCTGATGGATAAGTGTATGGGGAGGGGGCAGCTAAAATCCCATTGTAACAGGGTATGATCTGAAGACATATGGTGGAGCCAAGCAAGGTTCTGATCAATGTCTGAATGGGAGATGATGGGGTAACCCTATGGATGCCATTTTGTGATCTGTGGAAGCAACGTCAGATATGAGTCAGATATGAGTATGATAAATCATAGTCCACTACTGTCTGTAAACTGGTTTTTTTATAACAGAGAGAGCTCTCCGTAACTAATTCTGGCCTTTTGTGAGCGCTAACGAATCTTGCATCAATAATCTGGTGCCGAGCATGTGCAGTGTCTCTTACAAGGTTCAGCAAATTGCCTTCTCCACAGCTGCCGCCATCCTCTGAAGAGAATGGTGAAGTCCAAGGTTGGGCAGCAGCTGTCATTGGAGGCTCCAGCAACTGCCTGGGTTGGATGCTGGGACGAAGATGTGGATTGGTTCAGTGGTTGTCTGTCATGCCCTGAGCCCTGTCTTCAGCTGTTGCTCTGCCTGTAATACCTTTTTAGTAGTGCTGCATCATTAATGTCAACCTGCATCAAAACACAACACTGTAGGACATGACATTGCTCTACCTTCACATTGACTGGGAATAAAACATAAGCAGCTTATTTGCTGGCGCAAGGCTCCCAGTCATCTGACTGCTTAAGTTCATTCTCAAAGCTCTCTGCTGGCACAAGACTTGTGTTTGTAAGTGGGGCTTGAACGAGCAGCACTGAGGGCTGAAATCGTGATAATGTGGCTTGCAGAAGTTTTCTCAGAATGTTTTGCATGCGAATGCGCGTGAAGCTGCCATATAACCGAAACAGTCCGTCAATTCATCACTTTCGGTATTGTCTACTCAGACTGACAAGCAGCTCTCCAGGGTCTCAGGTGAAGGTCCTTCACTTCACCTGCTACCTGATCGTTTCAACTAGAGATGTCAGGGGTTGAACATGGGACCTTCTGCAAACAAAGCAGACGCTTTTGTACTGACCAACAGTTCCTTCGCTAATCACTGATGACTGTGTTAAATACTGTCAGGTCTCTTCCAACTTTGGGAGACCCTATGAATTAATGACCTCTAAAACATCCTGTAATTAACAGTCTTGCCAAGGTCTTGGAAACTGAGGGCCCTTGTGGCTCCCTTGACTGAGACCATCCACCTAATGTGGGGTCTTCCTCTTTTCCTGCTGCCTTCCACTTTTCCCAGCGTTGTCATTGTTTCCAGTGATTTTTGTCTTCTCATAAATGTGAAGGAAGGGAGGTCCAGAAAAGTGCAGGTTGACAAAGTTTTCCGGAATACAAGTTCGTGAAATATTTCACTGCCACTGTGGAATATAGCACTAAAGCATATAAGATGAGAGTTTTATGAAGTGATATGATCTTCTTTATCATACTCTATGATGAAGGACTCCCTCATGGATCACTGCCTTGTCGTGGCAAGGGGGCTTGCGTGGTTCGATGAGGCTGTGGGCTATGCCGTGGAGGGCCACCCAGGACGGACAGGCCACAGCAGAGAACTCAGACCAAGCGTGATCCCCTGGAGAAGGAAATGGCAACCCACTCCAGTATCTTTGCCAAGAAAACCCCATGGACAGTGACAAAAGGCTAAAAGATATGACGCCGGAAGATGAGCCCCTCAGGTCGGAAGGTGTCCAATATGCTACTGGGGAAGAGCAGAGGGCAAGTACGAGTAACCCCAGAAAGAGTGAAGCGGCTGGGCCAAAGCCGAAAGGACGCTCAGTTGTGGATGTGTCTGACGGTGAAAGGAAAGTCCGATGCTGCAAAGAACAATACTGCATAGGAACCTGGAATGTAAGATCTATGAATCAAGGTAAGCTTGACGTGGTCAAAAATGAGATGGCAAGAATGAACATCGACATCTTGGGAATCAGTGAACTAAAGTGGACAGGAATGGGCGAATTTAACTCAGAAGACCATTATATCTACTACTGTGGCCAGGAATCCCGTAGAAAAAATGGTGTGGCCTTTATAGTCAACAAGAGAGTGAGAAAGGCAGTATTGGGATACAATCTCAAAAATGACAGAATGATCTCGGTCCGAATCCAAGGCAAACCATTCAATATCACAGTAATCCAAGTCTATGCCCCAACCACTGCTGCAGAAGAGGCTGAAGTGGGCCAGTTCTATGAAGACCTACAACAGCTCATAGAACTAACACCAAAAAATGATGTCCTAATCATCATAGGGGACTGGAATGCTAAAGTAGGAAATCAAAAGGTAACCGGAATAACAGACAAGTTTGGCCTTGGAGAACAAAATGAAGCAGGGCAAAGGCTAACAGAGTTTTGTCAAGAGAACACGCTGGTCATAGCGAACACCCTTTTCCAACAACCTAAGAGGCGTCTCTACACATGGACATCACCAGATGGGCAACACCGAAATCAGATTGACTATATAATTTGCAGTCAAAGATGGAGAAGCTCTATCCAGTCAGTAAAAACAAGACCTGGAGCTGACTGTGGCTCAGATCATGAGCTACTCATTGCAAAATTCAGACTTAAATTGTAGAAAGTTGGGAAAAACACAAGGCCATTCAGATTTGACCTAGATCGCATCCCCAGTGAATATACAGTAGAGGTGAAGAATAGGTTTAAGGGACTAGATTTGATAGACAGAGTGCCTGAAGAACTATGGACAGAGGTCCGTGACATTGTAAAGGAGGCAGCAATCACCGCCATCCCAAAGAAAAAGAAATGCAAGAAAGTAAAGTGGCTGTCTGATGAGGCTTTGCACATAGCAGAGGAAAGAAGGAAAGCTAAAGGCAACGGTGAAAAGGAAAGATTTGCCCAACTGAATGCAGATTTCCAGAGAACAGCAAGGAGAGATAAGGAGGCTTTCCTGAATGAACAATGCAAAGTAATAGAGGAAAACAATAGATTGGGAAGGACTAGAGATCTGTTCAAGAAAATTGGAGAAATCAAGGGAACGTTCCATGCAAAGCTGGCCATGATAAAGGACAAAAACGGTAGGGACCTAACAGAAGCAGAAGAGATTAGGAAAAGATGGCAAGAATACACAGAAGAACTATACAAGAAGGACCTCAATGTCCTTGACAACCACGATGGTATAATCACTGACCTCGAGCCAGACATCCTAGAAAGCGAAGTTAAATGGGCCTTAGAAAACATTACTAACAACAAAGCTAGTGGAGGTGATGGCATCCCAGCTGAGTTATTCAAAGTCTTAAAAGAAGATGCTGTTAAAGTGCTGCACTCAATTTGCCAACAAATTTGGAAAACACAACAGTGGCCACAGGATTGGAAAAGGTCAGTGTACATTCCAATCCCAAAGAAGGGCAATGTCAAGGAATGTTCAAACTATCGCACAATTGCACTCATTTCACATGCTAGCAAGGTCATGCTCAAAATCCTACAAGCTAGGCTCCAACAGTATGTGGATAGAGAACTGCCAGAAGTACAAGCTGGGTTTAGAAGAGGTAGAGGAACTAGAGATCAAATTGCCAACATTCGCTGGATTATGGAGAAAGCAAGAGAGTACCAGAAAAACATCTACTTCTGCTTCATTGACTATGCTAAAGCCTTTGATTGTGTGGATCACAATAAATTATGGCAGGTTCTTAAAGAGATGGGAGTACCGGACCACCTCACATGTCTCCTGAGAAACCTGTATAAGGGTCAAGAAGCAACAGTTAGAACTGGATATGGAACAACTGACTGGTTTAGCATAGGAAAAGGAGTACGACAAGGATGTATATTGTCACCTTGCTTATTTAACTTATATGCAGAGTACATCATGCGAAATGCTGGCCTGGATGAATCACAAGCTGGAGTTAAGATTGCTGGGGAAAAGATCAATAACCTCAGATATGCAGACGATACCACTCTGATGGCAGAAAGTGAAGAGGACCTAAAGAGCCTCTTGCTCAAGGTGAAAGAGGAGAGCACAAAAGTGGGCTTGAAGCTCAACATCAAAAAAACTAAGATCATGGCATCTGGCCCCATCACTCCTTGGCAAATAGAAGGGGAAGTCGTAGAAGTAGTGACAGACTTCACATTCCTAGGATCCCAGATCACTGCAGATGGTGACTGCAGCCATGAAATTAAAAGACGCCTGCTCCTTGGGAGGAAAGTGATGGCAAACCTAAACAGCATGATAAAAAGCAGAGACATCACCTTGCCAACAAAAGTCCGCATGGTCAAAGCAATGGTATTCCCCGTAGTAATGTATGGCTGCGAGAGTTGGACTATAAGGAAGGCCGAGCGCCGAAGAATAGATTCTTTTGAACTATGGTGCTGGAGAAGACTCTTGAGAGTCCCTTGGACTGCCAGGAGATCAAATCAGTCAATCCTAAAAGAAATCAACCCTGATTGTTCCCTGGAAGGCCAGATCCTGAAGCTGAAGCTCAAATACTTTGGCCACCAAATGAGAAGGGAGCGTTCACTGGAGAAGACCCTGATGCTGGGAAAGATTGAAGGTCAAAGAAGAAGGGGACGGCAAAGGATGAGATGGTTAGACAGTGTCATCGATGCAACGAACATGAAATTGAGCAAACTTCAGCGGACAGCGGAAGACAGGAGGGCCTGGCGTGATCTGGTCCATGGGGTCGCAAAGAGTCGGACTCGACTGTGCGACTGAACAACAAATGATGAAGGAAACTTAGAAGACATCTTACTGTTCCGTGAGGTCCTGTTCAGATGAAGCCAGTCAAAATGAACTTGTATTCCAGAAAACTTCATCAACCTGCACTTTTCTGGACCTCCCTTCCTTCTTCTTTGTATTGTTGTCATTTATACATGGTTTGATATCAGCACTATAAAGCTTTTTTCCATGTTTTTTGAGCATTGATTCTGTACAGCGCTTGCATACAGCTTGCTTTTTCTTTTGCATTTGGATCTTTGGAGCTGTGATTCTCTTATCGCATATTCTCATAAATGTGACCAAAGTACGATAGCCTCAGTTTAGTCATTTTAGTTTCCAGGGAGAGTTCAAGCTTGTTTGATCTAGAACTGATGATTGGCAACATATAAAAATTGAGGTGAACGTAAAAGTTATTGTTGTTCAGTAGCATCCTCAATATAATTTGTATTGTTTGGCTTATATCCTAAGGACTTGGAGCTCCCATAAGAACCTGCCTATTGTTTATAGCATGGATCTGAGGCCCTGTTCAGGGTGCCTTGATTTAAGTGGTTAGGAGCTGTTGACCAAAGCTGTTGGAGTACCCTTCCCAAATATGCTTGAACAGCTCCTTCTTTATTGTCCCTTAGGCGGTAGGTTTTTAGGGTGTTTTATTTATTTATTTGTTAGTTCGTTCGTTGCTATGGTTTCACCTATTTTAAAACATGTGTTTATTATTATTATTACTATTTTGTTGAATGTTAGTGGTTTTTAATTGATTATATATATATATATATATATATATATATATATATATATATATATATACATCAATAATAAATACAACACTTACACATCCACAACAATACAATTGCATGTAAATAAGTACAATCTTATTTATAGTAGGAATTATGCGAATTATAAAAAAAAGAGCCAATTAATAAAATACGAAATTTTGGTATTGTATAGGACATGAATATATCTCTGAATCTGGTTGTGTAGCTACAAAATAAAAAAATGGACACCAGTGTTCTAAGAAGTAGTTCTTTAGGTTGGAGGAGTAGGCCGCTGAGATTTGAGATGCGAGTTTGTCTGCAATTAGTAAGTCCCAGCATTTGGAAAACCATTGTTGCACTGTAGGTATAGTAGGTTGGTTCCATTTTTGTGCAAGTAAAGACTTAGCTGCTGAAAATAAAATGGTTAATAATTCCAGTAACCGTTTTGTCAAGGATAATTTAGACCACATATTTAACAGAATTACTTCTGGTAACAAAGGAATTTCAACACCCACTATTCTTGAGACCCTAAACACAATAGCTTTCCAAAACGAATTAACAGGGGGGCAACTCCACCAACAATGAAAGAATGTTCCTTTCAGGCCACACCCTTTCCAACAAGCAGGTGTGGTTTTAAGTTTACACAAAATCAATCTTTGCGGGGTCCAATACCACCTGGAGTATATTTTAAAAGACTGTTGTTTCACTAGAATGTTGTTGGTTTTAAAGGGATAGGAGTCCCAAAGTTTAAACCAAATCTGCTCAGGATCTAATATCGAACACTCCTTTTCCCACAAATTCTGAGTTGCAGTCTTAGAGAACCATCTACTGCTATTTAACATCTTGTAAATAATCGAAATGGTCCCGTTGTGTTAGGATCAACATTTAATATCATTTTTTCAAAATCTGATATAGGTGCATTGAAGTCATTACAACTACTTAACTTTTCAAATGCATGGTTCAATTGTATGTATTGAAACCAAGGTAACGTTATCTTGAATTTCCTTTCTAACTGTTCCTGGGACCCAAGTTTACCTTTTATCAACAGATCTCTTATTCCGACCACTTGTTTTTCACACAAATTTGCATACTCCAACAACGACCTACCCGGTGGAAACCAAGTCTGGCCCAAAAATGAAATGATTGGGGAAACACCAGGAACTAGAGAAGATCTATATTTATCCCAGATTTTCATAGTGAGATTTATATATGGATTTATCGGCTTAGGTCTATATGATGAAAGATTCCAAATAATTTCACATAATCTATTGGAGGGGAATATTAGGTTTTAAGTTGCTATTATGTTGTCTTTATATTTATTGTACGTAGGTTGCTTTGGAATTGTTAAAAGAAATGTAAACTATAAATAAATAAATTGCTACAAAATTCCTTTAAACTTAATGGCTGTTTGACAGTTCGCTTCACAGTATTCCTTCCAGTGTAGCTCAATCTGCTTTTCACGCATGTGTGCCCTCACATTACCCAGCTAAATTTTATTTCTTCTTTGCTTGCTGAGGCACCGCTCCTCTTAGCAAGAGATTCTTTCAATGGGCAGTCAGATCAGTCACAAATGATACAAAATCAGTAATAAACCAAATGCTGTGTTTTGTTTGTATGTTTTTAGAATCCTGCTCTTTCATATTCATCAAAGTAGTCCTTAGCAGCATTAATGGCTGCTATTCTGTTTGGATTGGCAGCATTTTTGCACGTGTGCAATTTTTTTTGGGGGGGGAAACAATGCAAACCCGTTTGTCAGGCATTCAAGTTGCTTGGTTCTAAAATGAGCAGACCGGGTGATTGGCTTGTGACTGCTTGTCACAGTTGAACACGTCAAAGCTTATTTTCTAATTTGTTTCCAGTTATCACAAACGTCTCTTAATTCACTTATAATTAATGTTAAATTACAATTATCTTTTGTCAAGGCAGATCTCATAAAAAAAACCTTTTGGTGAACAAAACCAGAAGTTGTTGCTACTGCTTAGCTTAACTAGCTTAACTATTGGGGTTTTTTGCTTATATTTGAGGGCAGTTCTTGGTCAGAAGGAAGTCTACTTATGTTTTAAACACAATGTTCTTTTATCTTTGCTCTTGATCAAACCAAAGTGAATCCTGCAAAGGAACATTCAGTGCTGTTCCCCCCCCCCACATGAACAAACGTCATATTGGAGCACTGTGTTTTAAGGTTTTCTCAAAAAGTCCTGATCTAATTTGTTGATTGACATTCAATGAATACACAGATTTAGGAAAATGAAGTATGAATGAATAATCCTTTTCAGTTTGAAGTGCTGCCTGGAAGAATTTTAATGAACTTTCCCAGGATAAATCTACAGGGCTGCGAGTATTCTGGCCATTTTTGTCAGTTGTGCAACTGCATGAAGATGGAGCAATCTCTGCATTCATCCCTTTTGACTGCGTAACAGAAACGTCTTGTGCCACTGCAGCCTTTTCACCTCCTCATGTTTTCTCATTAAAACTTCTTTGAAATGTCCCATTCATTTTTTTCCCTGCTTGAACACCAGCAATGTAAAGTGAGGCTGGAGGTAAATAAGAAGTCCCAGATACCATAGAATCAGAACAAATTCAAGGTTGTTTAAAAAAAAAAAAAAAGTCTCAGGGTTGGTTGTTTTGTCCATACCATACAATGGAACTATTCATTTCTCAAAATGTTGATTTCACATGGTGTGGTTTTGTTATTGTTGGGCATTTTGATCAAGCTTTCATTAAGTATTGTGGTAGTAATATAAATGTTTTGCTTTTTAAATAACACTTATGAAATATGCAATTTTTCAACAACGTATAGTTACAAAGATTCATAACCCTTAGAAAATGGCCATCATTGAGGTATTGAGTTAAATGAAAAATAATATAATTTGCCTTGGAAGCAAAGAAGCTTTTTTCCCAGGATCCCCAGTCCTCCATGTTTCCCAATTAAGGGGAAAATTCTGTTCAAACACTTTACAAAGATGATCTGACTCCATTGGTAACAAGAGAAAGACATTTTGCATACAAAAATAGAAGCATATTTTACACGACATATTCATGTAAAGTACATTGAACTTATTGTGAACAGATTTAACTTCAGAAAGGTTAACTTGCTACAGCTCTAAGCCCAGGTAAGAAAGAGAGAGAAGAGAGGTCCTATATAAGATAAAACAGAAGGCAAGGAATGGCCAAAGAGGCTTAACATCTAACCTATGAGAGGGTGAGGCCAGCTGCCAAGTGTACATGAGAGAGGGAATTCTCTTAACCCTTTCCCTTCCTGACCCTCTTGCATGCAGAATTAGGATAGGGATGGGCACGAACCAGAACATTTCAGTTTGGTGTTTGGGGTGTACCTGAACACTGAATTGAGCAAAAAACTTTCTCCCAGCCATGGCAAGCCGCAACCAGAAGAAAAGGGGGATCACCCAGGAAGCAGGGGAGAGCAAAACAGAGGGGTTTAATATCTTGTAGCCATTTGAACCTAACAGCTGACAGGCGAACCCACCCACCTGTTAAGTTTAAATGGCTGTGAGCCATTAAACCCCTCCATTTTGCTCCCCCCCACTTTCCCCCACAAGCCGCATGAACCTCCTGCTAACCACATGGAGGGTCATGGGAGGGTTGTTGAGGCAAGATGGCAAGAACCTTTGTTTGCAAATCACAACTCAGGCAATTTTCATCATGAAATTAGGTTCTTGATGAGGTTCATGCCCATCCCTAAATTACAATATCCAACATAAGGAAGGATCTGTAAACCATGCCAAGGTACTGAAGCACTTTCTTGGGGTGCCACAATGAGCAGGGTGTCGACACAGTGCAAGGACAAGCTCAGACCTAGTTGTCAGAAACATGGGGCAGGGAAGTTGACAGCAGATGTGGGTGACTGCCATGGCCTCCTCAGCTTCTACCAGCCAAGAGATCCAAGACCCTGTGCTGTATCAGTGTCCACCTCAAGTAGTTGCTTGGGTGGCTTGGGCAGAGGACTAGCTCCATCAAGAATAAACAGCTTATGTACACTATATTTTTTCATGCATTACCGCAAGAAAATTAAGTCTGGTCATACCATTAAGGAAGATTGCTGTTCCTCCAGAACAGGTCAGCTGGAAGTAGCAGAGGCAGAAGGAGACCTGGCTGGCTTGGTTAAAACACACAACATCTGAGTCACAAATCAGATGATACCACCAAATGATCAGTTTATAGCATGCCCCATTGTAGTAGTAAACAACTGAGACATTGTGGAAATCATTGTGTAAGGCCTCAGGACAGTATAGAAGGTTTGAGGTCCCACAGTGAACAGTACTGTGCTCAACAACTGCTGTTCATTTTGCTGGTCCAGAAAGATAACACCAAATCCAGATCACTCGGTCTGCATTGCTAAGCAGTCATTAATAAAATGAACTGCTTCAGAATAAATCCTGCTCAAAATTTCATTTTTAACCGGAGTTTTTGCTTTTTAAACCTTGGCCAAGAGTAGTTATGTTAATTGTTCTATCTCCTTCATCTTACAAAACTATGGGTTACATTAAAAGATTGCTTTTGGAAGCTTTGTGCCAATATTCCCTCGGGAGTATTTTTTTAAGGAATATGAAATCATAATTCTGCATCTAGAGTGCTCAGTGACCATTTATTTGCCATTTATTTTGGCAAGACACAGGCCAAAAAGAAGAGAACTGCAGCCCTAAACTTTATTTTATCTGATCTTCATTAATTGGTGACTAACTCTTGAAATACTGCAGCCTTTGCTACTAAAATATAGCTCAGCAAATTAAGTTATTGGATGCTCATAGTCCATTTGCTTTGGCAAGGAGCCTTTTTCTTTTGTTCAACATTTATCTACATTTTTGGCATTTTACTCCTTGTAGCTGGCAGCATTATTAGCAATAAAACATAAGTTGCACAGGTAAACTATAACCCTTTAGTTAAAAGTGTTTTTTTTTAAATAAGTTTCATGGAAACAAGTTTTAAATTAAAATATTTTAACTGAATGGTTGCCACCAAGCTTTCTGAAATGCCACAATCAAGATTTTCTGCATGGATAGCAAATCAAGTTTATTTGGAAAACATAATATGATGTAATTATTAAATGCTGGTTTTAAGCCATCCAAAACATGTTTCCAGTTGTTCTTAAGTTTGTAACATTCTTAAACTCATGTCAATACAAATTTACTGTAAGCATGTTTATAAAAAAATTTAAAATAAATTTTTGCTAATTAAAAAGACCTCTGTCATTTAGGATTGCCAGATCCCCCGGTCCCACGGGGGTTTCCCGATTTGGGAGGTTCTTTCCCACTGCCAGCCACCTGGCCAGTGGGGGAGAAGCCCTGCCCGAAGAGCAACCACCCAGCAACCCCTACTACAAGATTTAAAGGGCCCTCCAGCTGGCCCTTTAAATCTTGCAGGAGGAAGGGAGGGAGTAAGGGGGTGGCTGCGTGTGCCTGCCATCCAAGCTGGCAAATATACTGAACCTTTTCTGAGTCTTTTTGTGGGATGCCTGAGTGGTTCTGCATCAACCACCTTCATCAAAAGTTCTTTGATAATTGAAGTATGTTATCAGTGCCATCCTAAGCATTAGCCAATGAGTTATTGGTAACTCATGAGCTATCTGTTGGCGATAGCATTACCAAGCAGTTCCTGGTGACTGGTAAGAGGGTTGGGGGTGGGGCCATGGGGGGATCCACAACACCAGCTCCAGAGCTGCCAGTGTTTTACATTCTTTTCCCACTTCCATTCAGAGCAGTGGCAGGAAACAGGAACTGGGGGAAGGGGATCCCCCATTCCCACTGGGGGTGTGGCAGTCCTAGTTGGAGACACCTTTACTAGTGCATGCAGATTGCAAATTAAAATATATAATACTAGGGAGCAAAGCCCATTGTGGTGGAAGACAACGGGCCCTAGAAAAGAAGGGTGGAAGGGAGAGAGGGTTGGAGAAAGGAAGGAAGGAAGGAAGAGGGGGAAGAGTGAAAGGAGAGAGGAAGAAAGGAAAGGGGGGAAAGGAAGGGAAGAGGGGCGGAAAAGGGCTTCTCTGGGCCTACTGCCCCCATAGAAGGCCCAGGGGATGGTGTGGGGGGTGACAGAAAAGGCCTTCTCTGGGCCTACTGCCCCCATAGAAGGCCCAGGGGATGGTGTGGGGGGACAGAAAAGGCCTTCTCTGGGCCTACTGCCCCCATAGAAGGTCATGGGGATGGTGGTGGGGGACAGAAAAGGCCTTCTCTGGGCCTACTGCCCCCATAGAAGGCCCAGGGGATGGTGTGGGGGGTGGAAAAGGCCTTCTCTGGGCCTACTGCCCCCATAGAAGGCCCAGGAGATGGTGTGGGGAGTGGAAAAGGCCTTCTCTGGGCCTACTGCCCCCATAGAAGGCCCAGGGGATGGTGTGGGGGGACAGAAAAGGCCTTCTCTGGGCCTACTGCCCCCATAGAAGGCCCAGGGGATGGTTTGTGGGGGACAGAAAAGGCCTTCTCTGGGCCTACTGTCCCCATAGAAGGCCCAGGGGATGGTGTGGGGGGACAGAAAAGGCCTTCTCTGGGCCTACTGCCCCCATAGAAGGCCCAGGGGATGGTGTGGGGGTGTTGGAAAAGGGCTTCTCTCACCTGCCTCGGCCTTGAGGGCCTGTCCCTGCGCTCACACTCCAGATGGTCCTCTCCTGTCGGAGGACTGGAGCAGACTGAGGCAAAAACACTGACCGGGACTGACGTGGGCGGGACTTCGCCAAGCAGCCAGTCAGCCCTGGCCAGTGTCTTCTGACTGTCAGTTCTTGAGCCGAATCAATTATGGCAAGCATAGAATGCTGTGGAACCAAAATTCAAATATTAATAAGGACAGGATTTCTCAAGCTATAAATAGTTTCAATCATTGTTACAAGAGTTTGTGATGTTAATCTATCTAAACTGTATCTAAATTGATTCAGAACAACTGAACTATTTTTTAAAAAATCAGTGACAGAAGTGAATTGGACAATTAAAGAATACTGGTGAAGCTAAACTAGAATTGAACCAAAAGGTTTAATAGTTTGACCTCAAAGCCTCAATCAACCAATTTTAGCAGCTTTTTTGTAGAAAAAGCCCAGCAGGAACTCATTAGCATAATAGGCCACACCCCTGGCAGCACAGCTCATTAGCATATTGGGCCACACCTCCATGCTACCAGAAGTGTGGTCATCCAACCACACCCACCTTTTCCTTCTTATTCTGTTTACCTTGTTTATTGTTACAACCCAGGGTTGTTTTTTTTTGTAGCAGGAGCTCCTTTGCAAATTAGGCCACACACCCCAAATGTAGCCAATCCTAATGAGTTTCTGCTGTTGGGTGTGGCCTAGTATGCTAATGAGTTCCTGCTGGGTGTGGCCAACTCAGGAGCCAGCCGGAACTCCGTTCCTGTGCGTTCCTGCCCCAAAATAGCCCTGGCTACCACACAGAGCATAAGGAAGGGCAAGCCCTTCATCAATGGCATTCTTCAAAATGGCCTATCAACTCTTTGTTTTTGAGGTTGCTGCTCACTCATAAGGCTGTAATCAAGATTTCCGCTTTCAAGGATGAAGCACTTTTGAAGCTTTCCTCACATGCCCCAATAAATAGGATGTCTAATGTACATTTAGGAAGGAAAAGTTTGTGCATTCTAGAAGCCACCAGGAGATAAGCCCAAGAGGGTATGCATCATCATCGTCCAGTGATCTATCTAGATTGTTAACGGAGATGCACGTTTTAATAAATTAATTCTTGAAGCTAATCTGAAATAACTGCAAAGTGATTGACAATCCTCCTTGCCCCAATTAAACAGTGTGAGAATACAGGCATAACTCTGCCATTGGAGAAGATGTGCCAGCTTGCTTGGTTGATAGCTTTTGCTTTTGAGAACTAGAAATCATATTCAGTTCAACCCAGTGAATTATGAACAGAACAAGTTTGTGCCACTGTTCTCTCCCCCTTCCCACTGCGCCTTCCTGCATTCCTTGAAAAGTTGCTCCTGAGGGTTGGGAGACTTTCATGTAACAAGAGGAGGAATCACAGAATGCATACTTCCCTCTCCTGAGTGTTTGCTTCATTCCTGGAAGAGCTTGAGCAACACATGAGATGACAAATTAATTTCCTTGCAACTGGCAGCCCCAGGCCCTGTATCCCTCTCTGTTTGTAAGAGTACCCCAAACCTTGGAGTCAGATTTGGGGCTGGAGTCAGGGAATTGTAAGGCAAGTGATCCATTCCATGAACATGTTCCATGTATGTGTTGGTTGGACCAAGCCGTCATATCAAGAACAGGCTTCTTACTAAGTTGTCAGGTGCTGTGTAGCCAGACAATGTTTTTTGTGTTGTTCCTGTTGCTGTAAAGAAAAGGAGATAAAAAATAAGGCTGATGGTGCAAAATCAGGTAAAATATATTTTATTACTCAGCTAAAACTTCCAAAAAATGCCCTATGCATTTCACCAACAGGTTTCATCAGGGAAATCTGTCCATCACTGGAAGAAACTTGATGATATTCCATAATATAGTAAAGCTTCTTCCAGTGACAGTTTGCTATTGATCTTGTACTCCATTTGAAAAATTACTGCAAGACGAACAGATACTTCTGACAAAACCTGTTGGCAAAACATGTAAGGATTTTTTGGGGAAATTTTAGCTGTATAATAAAATACATTTTTACCTGATTTTGTACCATCGGCCTTGGCTTTATTTTTTTATCTCCTCTGACTGGTGCGGCCCTTTATTTTCTTCTTACTATAAAGAAAAGGTATTTAGAGGGACTGAAGAGCTATGCTAGCTGCTTTCAAATAGTTTCCCTTGTTTCATTAGGTAAATTCTGTATCAGTGATTCCCAGCTTTTCCAGTTTAGGGATGCTTATCATTAACATGGGTAATGTGAATCAGGGTCCCGCTCTGTTTCTCTCCCCATATGCTGGTAGCTGCCATGACAGGGCAAACCTGTTTGTAAAGGCATGATTGATTAGGGGTGGTTTAGCAGGAAAAGCTGAGCTAGTTTTAATCTTCCTTCCATTGCTTTTTTAAAAATCCTTTTAAAAAATAAAAACTTGTACTGTTTTGCAGACCATGTCACTTACGTGGCAGTGATGCCTTTTGGATCTATACCTGTCTTTAGTTAGTTTATGCCCAGTTGTTTGTGCTCTCACATGGAAATGACAGCTGTCTCATATATTATGAATATATTAATACCTTAATCCTTGGTCTGTTAAAAGTAGATCAGAATTTTGACAGCATATTCAGAGAGACTGAAAATTTCTGTAAGAATGATCATTAATCTGTGGTCACCTCTCAACATCTTTCTTACTGGAAGCTCAACTTTTTCACTGTTTTGTAGGCATGTTGCACAAGCCATCATTTTCCATACGGAAACATCTATGTGATGTAGATATGAGTCTAAGTTCTGTATCAGTATTAAATTCAGACACTGAAATGCCAGTTCCCTGTTTTCAGTTTTAGACCCCCATCTAGTGGCTAAACTGTTATATTGAAATAAACATCTAAATACATCTGGCAAATTACAGATCTTCTCAGATGTAGTTTTGGCGGTGTTGCTAAAACACATCCTAGCGCAGCCCTTTCGCTGCTGTTGCTGATGCTGATAGATAGATAGGCAGACAGACAGACAGACATTCTAAAAGAAAACGAAAGTAGTTTGGATTTTAATAAGTGGTTAGAAGTCTTTCAGTCCTTATTTTGGGATGTTCAAAATATAACAAAGCCTCTTAAAAAATCTGATCCTCAAATGCTGCAGAAGTGTTCTCCTCAAAGATGTTTTGCAAATTAATCAAATAACCCCTTCATTCTTTAATTATAATTTAGCCATGTATAACATCATAATTGCACTTTACAACAAAGATAATAACAAGCTTGGGGGCACGTGAGGAACAGCAGCAGGTGAACAATTGGGAAATTCTACCCGACTTCCCTAAGCTCTTCCTCCAGAATTCTCTAAGCTCTCAGGCACTTGGGCAGGCTGATTTCACTTCCTTGCCCCCACTCCTCATCTCCCCCTTTACCTGACACACACCTTCTCTCAACAGTTCATCACTCCTGTACCATATTTAATCCTAATCAGGACAAGGTTTTCTAGGTTTGGTTTCTTTGTCTTTTGATTTTAACAAAGTTGTTTCCCCACCCCCAAATATGAGGGGAGTCCCCCAAGCAGCTGGTGACCCCTACATAGAGTGGGTGGCCGGGTGCTGTGGCCTTTATGAGCATAGCATCCTGCCTATTTACTACTTGATATAATAATAGGCTCTAGAGTGGGAATGAATAATTTGGAAATCTATACCTCAGCCCGTAAAACATTCTCCGCCCACCTACCCTTTCATCTCTTAAACTGAGTCTCATATACATTCATATACATTAAGTTGCCTTATACTGAATCAGACCATTGGTCTATCAAGGTCAGTATTGCCTACTCAGACTAGCAGTGGCTCTCCAGGATCTCAGGCTTGAGATCTTTCACTTCACCTACTACTTGATCCCTACTGGAGATGCTGGGAATTGACCCTGGGACCTTCTGCATGTAGAACAGATACCATTTATACACTGCCCCTCCCTCAAGCCACTGTTTAACTTCTCACCATTCAGAGTGCATGTAACTTAGTGCTTGTCAAGATGGGTTCGGTGGTGCTGGTGGACCCCTGAGTGAGTAACTATAGACTCCTGCCTTGTCCATATTCATCATCCACATGGTGGAGAGACAGTTTGCTGTTAGATAGAGTGATAACATGATAATATTCATAATTTCATACTTTTAACACACAAGCCAAAATATGTCACACATCCATAGTACAAACCCAGTATCATTAACAATTATAATGCAATAAAGCTATCAGATATGAATAAAACAATTTAAAAACACCATACATTTCTCACTATATTGGTATACCGAATAACTGTACACTGCAATATATTCTAAAAGCACTTTTTAATGGAAGA
Organism: Gekko gecko; assembly: GCA_029375565.1. Classification (NCBI taxonomy): domain Eukaryota; kingdom Metazoa; phylum Chordata; class Lepidosauria; order Squamata; family Gekkonidae; genus Gekko; species Gekko gecko. The sequence continues at coordinate 40,053,174 of JAPDNY010000007.1, read as the reverse complement.
TTCTAATTAAACAAACATTTTCTTGCTTGTTTCAAGTCCCTTCATGTTCCCAGTTGCATCAATACTGTAGAAAACCTTGCATTGCCCATGTAACCACCACATTTTGCATTTGGCATTTTGCACAGTATATAAATGTAGCTGTTTGAGCCTTTATGCTGCCATGGCAAAAGCCAGATCTTGTGCAAATTTGGCTTGTAGTGTTGGATGAACCATAAGCTGAAGCAGTCAGGAGTCAGCATAGGAAAACCTGTACCTGTGGCTGCCGTATGATGAAATTATTATGTGCAACTTTCCCCGGCCATTTCAAGTTTTGTTTTTATTTGTGCCTCTTAATCTGCTCTGGCTCTGAGAGCCAACATGGTGTAGTGGTGAGCATGCCAGACTAGGATCTAGGAGACCCAGACCCATGTCTGCCTTTTGCTGTGGAAACTTGCTGGGTGACCTTGGCCAATTATACTCTTCCAGTCTAACCTACTCCATAGGGTTGCTGTGGGGATGAAATAGAGAAGAGAATGATGTTGTAAGTCTTTCTGGATCCCTGTTGGGGAGAATAGCAAATAGTAAAGGCATTTTAACAATATTAATGTTTTATTGGTTGTATTATATATTTATTGGTAGGAATCTAAAAGTGTTCTTTTGTGGCCAGAATACACTTTCATTCATGCAAAGAGAGGGATCTGTGATTTCCATCACACAGAGACGACCTTGAAGCAAACTCTGTGCTAGCCTCGCTGTCTTAGATAACATGACTGGGAATTTATGGGTCGGTATAGATGTGAACCGAAGGGGAGGGGACCTATATTTGAACTGTCTATATCTGTAGAGGTTACCACCAAAAAACCTCAGTTCTGATATGATACTGCTCTAATCTGGATCATACTGATATCTCAATAAACAAATCACTGCCAAAGAGAGTGTTATTAGGAGTCTCTTGACCAGGAATCTGGCACAGTGTCAGGTACAGTCCCACACTGTTCCTGAGTGTCTCCTGATTCTCAGGAGGATCTTCTTAAGTGACATGAGGGGCTGCAGAAAACAGAGGGAGAAAAGAAAGATCTGTTTCACAAATAGAATTTCATTTGAATTTCTTTGGAATCCAGTCTATTGATTTTTAAAGTTATCTTTGTCTTTTGTCATTTTTTTTCATTCTAGGTCGGTTGTTTAGCAGTTGTAGGGAAGGTAAAAAAAATATCAAAGCAAGTTAGAGATCTTTGCCATTTCTGTGGCTCTATCCATATTGGAGTTTAACCCCTGATATCCATTTCACTTATGTTTTTATTCCTTCTCATTTCGGTTGGAGATCACATTGTTCTTTTTTGTTTCCTGTTCCTTTCAATGGGCTCTAACTTTCCCAGTATGGATGAGATTTTCAAAGACTGTGCCTTCCAGTGCTCCCTCTAAGTTGTGGAGTCTTGTGAGCAAAAATTCTACTTTGCAGGCTACTGGCATTAAAGTTGTGAGCGAGCAACTTGGCTACTGCGTAAATTATTTTGCTCTGGAGCCATCCTTCCTGTGCTAAGATGTGTGAGCCAGAGGCTAAAGAACTCAGCTTAGAGGGAACATTTGTGCCTTTACTCAAGGAATCCTACCAAATTTCACTCAGATAGAAGAAAGTGCCCTGGTCAGTTTTGGTGGTAGTGGAAAGTGCCATCAAGACACAGCATACTTATGATGACTCCTTGTGGTTTTCAAGGCAAGAGACGTTCAGAGGTGGTTTGCTATTGCCTGCTTCCACATCATGACTATGGTATTCTTTGATGGTCTCCCATCCAAATACTGGCCATGGCCTACCCTGCTTAGCTTCTGAGATCTGACGAGATGAGGCTAGCCTGGGATATCCAGGTCAGAGCCGGTTTACAGGTCATTAAAATTTGCACTTTCAGAGCAGGCAGAAGGCATTACTAGAAGACAGGCCAAGTTACACAGAAGGATCAAATTGAATTTGGCAACCATGGAAACAGGTGGAATTACTGGGTAACTGGGGTATTTTGCACCCAAAGATGGGCATCATAGTAGAATAGGCATGACGGCTTTCATTGTATAGACAGCAGGTTAGATCCTGATGAAATTCACAGTTTCTTCCAGTTCCTCCTTCCTGCCACAGACTCCTTTCATGTCATTCTTCAGGGTTCCCTAACCCCCATGAGCAGCATTTCATTGAGATCAGTAGGCTACATTGGGAGTGGGAGGAGAAAATTTCCATTCTACTGATGGAAAATTTAGCCTGGATCGAACCCAGTTAGTATGAGTTCTTGGTGGAAAACAGACTTTATAACAATAGTAGTGGAAATCACTTTACATGTGTGCGTTGCAGTGACTGAGTTACACTGATTATTGACATGGGTTCTTTCAGTACAAACAACATGCAAGAATTGAGCGTTGCATCCATTGTAAATCATCACAGCACCATTCAAGGTATTGATATTAATGTGCTTATAGGGAGAATACATAACTAACAGACAGACTAAAATTAGCACTAATGGGAAGGGGAGAAAACTTAACAACTGTTAAATAGCAACACACTCACACACACTTGGAAAAATAGTAACCACACTTTCTTGTACACAGGTGAACCATGTTGTAAGTATGAAATTTTGTATAACACCAGAAAGAATATACTCAGTATCAAAGATAATAGAAATAGTCCAGGCAAAGAAGTACTTTCAGGGGTTGGGGTTGGGTGAGATGCTGTTTATAAAGTATCAAGAAAGCCCTGCTAAGACAGCAATCAGTAGTTAGAAACATTGGGGAAGTTTCTGTTAGTTTCTGCATTTTGAACTTTCTAAACCAGACAGCCGGGCACCAAAAAAACAAATATTAATACAATAATAGAATTGAAATTTCCTTATTTGTTTTTGTTATGATAATGATGACAATGAATAGAGTGTTTTTATTTAATGATGTTTACCAGTTAATGAACAAATTCATATCTTTACTGAAAAAACCTATATATACAGGAGCTCCATGCATTTATTAAAAGACGCAAGATTCTATATCTGTACTACTAACTCTGCAGATCAAACTAGACAATATACAAGGAAGTTATTATTGCCTTATGAAGTCAAGTAACATTTCTCAGTGTTTGTGCATGCATGATTTAAATCAGGGAAAGGGCGCAAAGAAAAGGGTTGATTTACCTTCATCCAGCACCATAGTCTAGATTCCTCTATGCCTAAATATATGGGTGCTCTCATTACAGATCTCCAGTATCTTATCTAGTTTAGCTCTAGTTCTCACAAACAGCAGAGGGCATTGTAACCCTGTATCTGAACTGTAGTACTTCAGATTGCTGAGATGGGGTTCTTAATCCTTATAAAATAATTTTGTGCACAGGGAAAACAGGAGAAGGATTTAGCCTAGCTCTCTTCCTGATGTCCTGATTTTCTGAATGTAGAAATATATGTGCATGGGAAACTGAGGCCTAAAGATCTGTAATCCAAACATTGGTTTATCCAGTCACCGATGTATTGTGAGAAATTGGCCTTTAGTTTCCAAGGTGTTGTGAGATTAATTGTCTGTAGGAAGTGTGATTGTAGATTGTAAGGAGGTTACAGATAATTTCCTATGACATATTAATGAGTTTATGTAAATTATCTTTTCCACTTAAGAATGGAATAGAAGGAAATGGTTCTCATAGTGCATCTTCCGCCAGCTCCTCCTTGTGTCTTGCTCTTGAACTAATGTCAGCTTTTCTCGTATATATTAATTAGCACCCACCATTAATTTGATTTCCACCTTTAGATTTTCCCAGCAAAAACATATCTTAATTGACAAAAGATTAGTTTGATAATACCTCTCTTTGTATCCCTAAAATCTGTTGGATGTGAAGCACTAAACTTTTCTTCTTTCTTACAGTTTTGACGTAGACAATGGCACCTCATCGGGACGGAGTCCCTTGGATCCCATGACAAGCCCAGGCTCAGGGCTGATTCTCCAGGCTAACTTTGTTCACAGTCAACGTAGAGAATCCTTTCTCTACCGGTCAGACAGCGATTATGACCTCTCTCCAAAGTCCATGTCCAGGAACTCCTCCATTGCCAGTGATATGTAAGTATTTTGATTGAGATTGAAACTTGTGTCCTTTGATAACAACAGGCCGTGATTGTAATCTATACCCTGTACAGTGTAGTTGCGCCAGCTACACTAGCTCCCAGTGGAGTACCGAGTCAAGTTCAAGGTTTTGGTATTGACTTATAAAGCCTTGAGTGGTCAGGGACCGACATATCTATGGGACTGTCTCCTCCGTTATATCCCCAGGAGAGCTTTGTGCTCCTTAGACAGCAATCTACTGGTGATCCCCGGCCCTAAAGACATCCAGCTATCGTCGACTAGGGCCAGGGCCTTTTCGGTCCTGGCCCCAACCTGGTGGAACTCTTTGCCAAATTCCATCGGGGCCCTGTGGGATCTGATGAAATTCCACAGGGCCTGCAAGGCAGACGTGTTCCGCCAGGCTTTTGGTTGAGGACAGCGACGGTTCCATCTTGGCTGGCACCTTTACCATTCCCTGTTGTCTACATCTATTTTGCCCTCCTCCCCCCTGTCCACGAAGTAGCCGGCAGTAGAAGTTGGAAGGAGGATTGGTTATTCACCATCTGTTTGTTTTTATATCGTATTAAGGTTTTAATTGTTTTCACACCTGTGAAAGATGGAGGGCTGCAGCCAGCCTTCATCACTAGACGTGGTCCCTGTATTTCCATATGAGGCTTCCAGGAAATTAAAGGAAACTCAGCAGTTTCAAGATAGTCGACAGCAACTTCTGTGCTCTTATTCTGAAGCCTAGCAATCTATTACAAATCACAAAGAATTGAGGGGAGTGTAGTTTATCTATTTATTTATTTAATTTATATCCCGCCCTCCCCGCCTCGGCAGGCTCAGGGCAGCTCACAGAAAAAAAATATATACACATTTATTTAAAACAATGAAATAGTTGAAACAAAATATTTAAATAGGTAAAATCGCAACATATAAAATGGAAACATCCTATCATGGCCACTGGGTTCTTATTGCCACCAGCACTTTATTTTTATTTTATTTTATTTTGAGCTATGACTTGGTGTTTTTGTAAGTTATGACGCGGTACTGTATAAGTACTTGTGTTTTAATATTTTTAATCCTTAATGTAAGCTGTCCTGAGCCTGCCGAGGCAGGGAGGATGGGATAAAAAACTGAAGTAATGAATAACTAATAAATAAATAAATATAAGTGCTGGTCAACATAGATGTCAATAAATACTGTTAAGTATTAATAAGTGATGGTGGTATACTCTCAGCTTCCAAACGATCATTTCTACCACAGTCTGGACTCCCACCAGGCAGTTGATTATTGAGTTGGTGCTGATGTTGGGGCCAGGGCCAGGGCCATAATGTTAAGGAGCAGCACCCTAGTTGAAAGCCTGGTGGAAGAGCTCCGTTTTACAGGCCCTGCTGAACTGTAACAGGTCCCACAGGGCCCTGATGTCCTCCAGGAGCTCATTCCACCAGTACAGGGCTGCCACAGAGAAGGCCCTGGTCCTCGTCACCACTAGCCTGGCTTCTTTAGGGCCTGGGAGAGCCAGATGGTTTTGGGAGCCTGATATTAGTGCTCTCTGGGGGACATGTGGGGAAAGGCAGTCCCTTAAGTAGATAGGTCCCTGACCATATAGGGCTTTAAAGGTAAGAACCTGCACCTTGAACCGAATCCAGTATGCTATAGACAGCCAGTGCAGTGCTTTTAGGGCAGACTGGATGTGCTCCCACATGGGGAGACACAGCACTAGCTGCAGCTTCCGGATTTGGGACAAGGGCAACCCCATGTAGAGAGCATTACAGCAATCCATTCTCAAGGTGACCATTGAGTGGATCACTGTTGCCGAGTCATTGCGTTCAAGGAAGGGAATCAGCTGCTTAATCAGCTGCAGATGATAAAAGGCAGACTTCGCAGTGGCTGCTACCTGGCATCCAGGAGCACTCCCAGGCTCCTAACCTCCAATGCTGGCACCAATGGCACCCCATCGAAGGTTGGGAGTGGGATCCCTAACCTTGGCCTGCTCCGACTCAGGCACAGGACCTCCATCTTCGTTGGATTCAATTTCAGCCACAGCTTTCAATGCCAGGTCCAGATCTCCCAGACTAGAGTCTGACTGGCTGTCCAACAACAGATAGAGCTGGGTGTCATCCACATATTGGTGACAACTCAGTCCATGACTCTGGGCAATGGGGTGCATATAGATGTTGAATAACATTGGGGAAAGCACTGCACCTTGGGGCATTCCATAAACTAGTGGGTGCCTTCTGGATAGCCGCTCCCCAACAACCATCCTTTGTCCCCAACCCTGAAGGAATGAGAAGAGCCACTGCAAGGCAAACCCCTGAATTCTGGTGTCAGCGAAGTGGTGGATCAGTAGTTGATGGTCAACTGTCAAACACCGCCGATAGGAATAACAACAACAACAACACTGCTGTATTGCTTCAATCCAGATGCCTCCAGAGATCATCTGTGAGGGTGACCAGGACTGTTTCTGTCCCATGGCCTGGTCGGATACCACACTGAAAGAGATCTAATGTGGAGGTGTCATCCAAAACCCCTGCAGCTGAATCGCCACCGTCCTCTTGATTAATTTGCCCAAATAGGGCAAATTGGATACCGGCTGGTAGTTAGCCAATTCACCCGGACCTAAGGATGGTTTTTTTAGGGAGGGCAGACCACTGCTTCCTTTAGAGGGACTTGTTAATAATCTCCCTTAGTGCACCTTGTAACCTGTCATGGCCAGGTTTAATTAACCATGATGGGCAAGAATTAAGGCTGCAGGTGGTTGGGAGAACAGATGAGAGTAATTTGTCAACCTCTTCTAGGCTGAGTGGACTGAAATAATCCAGAACTTGACAAGAAGACGTGCATGGGGCCTCGAGTTCCATCACTGTCTCAACTGTAGCGGGGGGGTTCGTGGCGGAGCGACAAGACTTTATCTGTGAAATAGCTCACAAAAGTCTCACAGCCAGTCTCCAATTCCTTATCATTTAGTCTGCCCTGTGGCAGAGTAGTAATAGACCAAATTGTTCTAAATAATTGGGCCGGGTGAGAGCTCGCAGATGCAAATGTGGCTGCATAATATTCCCTTTTCGCGGCCTTGACTGCCATCTCATAGGATCTCATAAACGTCCTATAAGATGCTCTTGTCGCTTCATCCCAAGCACGTCACCACTGTCTCTCTAGCTGTCTAAACTCCTGCTTCAACAACCTCAGCTCCTGTGTGTATCATGGAGCAAGTTTAGAGCGAGGGCGCAGAGGATGTCGGGGAGCGATCTCATTGATGGCTGCCGAGAGTTGGTTTTGCCAGTCCTCAACAAGCCCATCCAATGAGTCGCCAGGGGACATTGGATCCGGCAGACCCATTTGGAACTGCATAGGGTCCATTTGGATCCACGGGCGAGCTGAAATACACTCGCTGCCCAAACAGGGCTGGTGTGGCACATTCACGCAGGCCTTCAGAGCATGGTGGTCCACTGTAACTCCTGCTGCGAAGATCAAATTGAGCGTTTGCCCTGCGCAGTGAGTGGGGGCTGTAACACATTGAGAGAGTCCTAGCACCGCCATGGATGACACCAGGTGGGATGACTCAGTCTTCTAGATGAGGCAGTGTACCCATTGATCCCTCCATGGCAAGGACCCTGACACAATGGAGCCTGAGGGTTAGATCAAATAACTCCTTTCCACTGAGTGAGGCTCTTTCCTCCTATAAAAGGATATTTGCTTGGGTGAAAGATTACTCCCAGTGCAGGAAAAAAGGTAGCAGAAGGAAGAAGGAGGATCCAACCCTCACTGTTGAATCTGTAAATTCATTGATTTTGAAGCAGATATAGTGGCTCACATCTGCAGTCAATCAACTGTGCGATGGGCAACATTTTTGAACTGATCAAGGTTGTTGTGACTTGTGGAATGGCCTTCCTGAGGAGGTCAGGAGGGGTCCCATGCTCCTGTCATTCCACAAACTATGTAAACCTAAAAAAAGTAGCATAATCTGAGAGCCAGTGTGGTATAATACTTAAAGTGCTGGACTAGATTCTCAGAGAACCAGATTCAAATCCCTATAGCACCATGGACACTTGTTGGATGATCTAGGGCAAGTCACACCCACTCAGCCTAACCTAATGGCTTGGGCTTGTTATGATGATAAAGTGGGGGAGGGGAAGTGATGTTGTGAGCTCTTTTGGCTCCCTATTGGGGAGAAAAGTGGACTGTAATGAAATAAATATAAAGTAAATAAACTACCAGCATTAAAAGTTAACCTATATTAAAATCAGGAGCAGAAGGTTCAATTAAGGGAAACTCTGAAAAGGCTAAAACTATGATCTTAAAACAGCATGGGAAGACCAACCCCCAAATTAGAAGTTTACAAAAGGCTGAGCAAATGAGCTTTGGGTAAATGAACTTTGGCCTGCACTGAAAAGTTCAGGTTTGGCACAGAGTGATGAACTGGGGCATTCTGCAAGCAATGTACTGCAACATACAAGCTTTCTCCTACATTAATGATCTGAAGAGGAACTAATAAATAATTTCATCCTTCTAATGACATTATATGTAACTTTGTGGTAAAAGACATAGCTCAGGAGTACATACACATTTCCCATGTCAAAGTCCTAGGTTCAGTTCCTGGCATCTCTGATCAATGGGTCTTAGGTTTCAGGTGTTGACAGAACTTAAATCTAGTTGAGAACCTCTCAGATCACTCCCTGTCAAAGTTAACAATGTTGACTTAGTTGTATTTGGTATAAGGTAGCTTTATATGATCACAGTATGTTTGTTATGCATCTCTGGATTGAGAAAAGCAAAGGAGGGCTGGGAAAAGCCTGAGACATTGGAGAGTCACTGCCAGTCACAGTAGACAGTACTGGGCTAGATGGACCAATGATATGTCTCAGTTTAATGCAGTTTCATATATTCATGTGACAGACACCATGAATAGACACGAATAGATCCAGCTCTTTAGAAAGCATCTGAGGGACTTTGATTATGAGAGTACAAGGCTTGGCAGAGTGTGTTCATCTTTCTCAGTAGGCATTCTCCCTCCAACAAAAATGCCAAACTATCTTTCTGAGCTAACTCTTCCAAAGTATAGATGGGCATTCATGCTTGCACCTGAATGCCCTACCATCAGCAGTGATGTTAGGAAGATTCAGTGGAACTCCATATTCAGATAGACTTTACAGTTGCGGCAACAACAGAATCAGTTCTGTGAATCATATTCTTTTTGACTGCCCCAAATTTCCAGATCAAAGAGATAACTTGATGTCTCCATTAGTTAAACAGGGTTGTATCTCTTCAGAAAATAAATCACCTTGGCTACTCAAAGATGAAGATAAACAAACCACTTTGTGTGTGGTGAAATTTCTGGCAGCTGTTGTTAAGTTACATTATAACTTTTGTAGTAATTTTTAGGCTTTCCTTTTGTGGGGCGAGGGTCTGCTGTTTATGACTCTGGTTGTGAAAACAGTGATCAAGAGGTCAGTTAGTAAATATTTATATGTATTCAATCAGGGGGCCCGCATGACTTGCAAGGAGCATTTCATTTTCTCCTTCCCCACTATTTCTTCTTTTCATTTCCCAAAAGCCTCCATAGACACTCCCTTTTTCCTGCTTCCTTCCTGCATACCAGCCAATCTAACTTTTCCTGCCTCCTCTTCATGTTTCTTTCCTTCCCTCCTCCTGGCAGCTTCTCCCTGGGAAAAATCTGACCCAGTGGAAAGGTGGCAGTCGTTAGGCTGGACCCATTGTAATGATGCCAATCACTGGCTAGGCCAAGTGATGTGGTGCAGGCCAGGCTGAGGCAGGCCCAGTGGTATGGTGAGAAACCTGCAAAAAATTGCAGGGAGCACCTCATTTTCCCCTATATCCCTTCCCATACTATATCCATTATCATACTATTTCCTCCTTGTAGACTTGCCATTCCCCTGCTGGGGCTGGGGGTTTGCCTGCTTTCAGGATCCCCAATCCACCAGCCCAGATCTGGCTGGCAGGGGGAACCCCGCCCCCAAAGTGCCATGTTCACGCCAACGTGCCCAGCATGATGACGTCACCCAGAGGTGATGACATCATGCTGGACACGTTGCAGGGGGATGCTCTATTGTTTGCGGAAAAACTCTATGGTTTTTCCTTGAATGGAGGCCTCGCCCACAACGTGCCCTGCATGATGACATCACTTCCAGGTGACGTCATCATGGTGCTGAAGAGCTCCCATAGCAGAAGAAGGACTCCCCCCCCCGCTGGCAACCAGGTAAGACCTAGCAACCTGGCAGCCCCCCATAGCCTCACGCTTCCCTGCTTCCTTTTCTCCTTCTTACCTACCATCTTCAGTTATCTTTATCATTTATTTACTTCATTTGTATCCTGCCTTTATCTTCAGTAGGGACACAAAGCAGTTTACATCATTCTGCTCTCTTTCATTTTATCTTCACAACAACCCTGTGAAGTAACTGAGGCTGAAATTTTGTGATGGGTCCAAAGTCACCCAGTGAACTTCCTTAGCAAAGTAGGGATTCTCTCAGATTCTACTCTGAAACTCCAACTGCTACACTGCACTGGCTATTATGAGGTCATGGGGTGGCTGCTGCTAAACAGTAGCAAGCAGCTGGGCCTGGGTGAGTCATGCATCTCATGGAGTAGCAAGTCAACCAGTGGTTGCTTTCTGGCCTGGTCCCAATGAGCCCTCCCTCAAAGGCCAGAACAGCCCTAGAAAGGGCTGTGCTCCCTCCCTTCTACGTTTTGTTGACAGAATGCAAGGCTTGGTGGCTGGCAATACTGTTGTGGTTCTCTAGCAATGGCCATGAAGGGCATTCATTTTTCAAAACTACAGGCACTGCTTCTATCATTTGGGGAGGTTTTAGCCCACCAATGTATGTGTTTATGTGTGCACGTGTTTGTGCTTAGATTTCAGATTTTTCTGCAAATCTGGTGCTTTTTCAGATTTGTTGAAAGATCTAACTTGTCCGTTCATGGCTCCAGTCCATAGATTTTAGTATCCACAGATTTTACTGTGTTGAGTATCCTCCAGTATATATAAGTCTGTTTTGGTCATGGACTCCCCTGAACATTCCAACATGCTCCGAAATCAGTTCGTTCCTGATCTGTCATTCAGAGGGTCTTCCTATCCACTGGCTGCTTTGCCTGAATCCTGCCTCCAACATTCTAAACAGTTTGCTATTCCCCCCCCCCACAGCCAGTCAGAACACAGAGGTCATTTGCATATGTGGCCTGACTGGCTTTTGCCTCAGAACACAGAGGTCGTTTGCATATGTGGCCTCACTGGCCTTTGCCTCTAACATTCTAAACAGTTTGCTGTTGCTGTTCTCAGGTAAAATACATTTCCTTTTCGTGCCAGTTGGGGGAAACCATTGTTGCCAATCTCCAGGTGAGGGCTGAAGATCACTCAGAATTACAACTGCTTTCCAGATGGCAGAGATCAGTTCCCCTGGATCAGTTCCCCTGGAGAAAATGGTGGACTCTGTGTCCTTATATCCTGCTGTGATGCCCCCTGTATGACAGCCAACGTGACGTAGCAGTCAGGGCTTCAGAGTACAGTAGAGGCTGCAGGTAGTGGTGGGGTGGAAAGCTGATGAGTGAGGAGAAAATAAAGGTAGGTTGATGATTGGTGGGGAAGGAGATAGGGTTGCCAACTCCAGGTGGGAAAGTCCTGGAAATTTGAGGGATGGAGCCTGGAGATGGTGGGGTTTGAGGAGGGGTGGGACCTCAGACAGGTACAGTGCCATAGACTCCACCCTCCAAGCCAGCCATTCCCTCTTGGGGAACCATTGTTGCCAATCTCCAGGTGAGGGCTGGAGATCACTTAGAATTACAACTGTTCTTCAGGTAGCAGAGATCAGTTCCTCTGGAGAAAATGGTGGACTCTTCGTAATTATACCCTGCTGAGGTCACCACAGCAAATTGACACTGAGTGTCCAGGACCAGGGCACCTGCCCAGAGCCTCTTTCTAGAGCTTGTTGTATTTATTTCCACAACGGGCCTCCTTCCTAGTTAGTTATATTGACAAGAGAGGACTCGCAAGACTCATGAGGGGATCTCATCTATTTTTACTACCCTGCCCTACCTTTTCTTTCTTGTCCTGACCTCTGGATACTGTACTCACCCCCCCCCCGTTTCTGTTTCGTTCCCTTCTCCTGACCCCTCCCACTTCCTGGACTCTGTTGACTGCCTCAACTTCTAGGCCACTCGATAGCTTTGGCTGGCTGGCTACTTGCCTGTCTATGGTGCTGCTGGCTACTTGCCTATCTATGGTGCTGCTTCCTCTGCAAGAATGACTGATGCAGCAGCAGGGGGTGAATGTGGAGCTTCTTTCTCAGTTTTATCCTGCCACTCAGACTATCATCTGTACTCCTCTCCACTGCTCTGAGTACAGTGACAATGGCAGTGGGTGGCGCCTGCCCCCCCCTCCCCTGCTTGCCTCTCTAAACTTGGGGGGGGGGTTTGACTGACGTACCTTTTGACCAACCTACCTTTATTTTCTCCAAGTTTGCAGAAAAACATCCCTTCTCTCTAAACTTCTCTCTAAACTTGGTGGGGGGGGGGTGTCCCCCAAGTTTGCAGAAAAACATCCCTTCTCTCTAAATGTTCCCAGTCAGTGGACTTAAGTATCCATAGATGGGGCCATATTAAGAATTACATATATTGATATTAGAGATAGTAGTATTAAGCTGTTTTTCATATTTGCAACACTCCAAGAGACTCACAGTCAGTAAAACCGGAGCTTAAAAGCCTATCAATCAACTAAATGATAGCAAATAAACCTTTCCTAGCCCTTTTTAAATGTTAGCATCAAAGGGTACATAATTTGATATGTCTGTTTCCAAGTCTGTAATTATTAGAAAGGAAGGTATTCATAGTTACATTAGTGGGAAAACACCGGTTCACTTGGTTTCCTGTTAACAAGGATTCAGTGAAGCTGGGGGTGGAGAATGAGATGTTCAGCCCCAGCCTTTTCAAGGTCTTCTCTGTGTTAGAAATGTCTATTTGACATGTGTTCCTGCTGCTGTCTGGTTATAAATGTGTGATATTATATTGTCCAGCTTTCTGAAATCTTCATCTGCAACTGCTTGGGAAAGGAGTGAGTATGATGCTTACTGGTTGTGAATAGATAGTACTTCCCCAATAAAACAATAAGCAATCTCATTAAAACATACAGGAAAAAGCTCTCTGACACTTTCCCCCCAGGTTTGCTCACATAAGAGGAGACTTAAATTCAACCCACCATGTTGCACCATTTATTTTTTTTATTTATTTTTTGCTCCGGGGAGTAGAGCTAATGGGACACATGGATGTCCCAGATCAAACCAGAACCTTAAGGAGCAATATTGCTCTAGTGTCTCTGTCTCAAGAGCTTGTTCAAACATTTGCATCTAAATGCCACCCCAAGCCTCTGGTGGCCAAGGCAGAAGACATGAGCACCAGCACCTGCTCCTAAGGAATTATGCACCTGAAAACAATGGGCAGCCAGAAGATCTTGCTTGGTAATAGGGTTATATGTTCCCTTCCGTGGGTGGCCGTTAGGATCTCGTCCAGAGCATTTTGAACAATTTGTTAGAGTCAATCCCACATTGTTAGGGGCAATCCTACACTGTGTTACAGTAGCCCGGAGCTCTTCCTGAGGTGCTCTTAATCCCTAGAATCAATTAAAATCTGTGCTAAAAGCTCTGAGTTGATCTGTCAAGTGCTAGTAATCAGTTTTAAAATGTTGCCAGATTTCCTCCAGGAAGATTTGTGGTGGATTTATAATGTTAGGTCAAATTTTGTAAATGTGTGTATATTTGCTTAATGCACAAGGAAGGGGGGTCTACCAATCGATCTCTGTTCTTGATTTAAAGGCTTTGATTTTATTTTGATGGGTCTGAGTGGAAAAGGGTATGTGTTTTTTAATCCAGGCCATTTCACCTACTGTTACTGCCTTTTTATTGTTTCATCAGATTCCTCAGTAGTAGCTTTAGGGTTGCCAGCTCCTTGGATAAATTAATGCCCTGTCTGTTTTCAGTATTAGGCTGTGGTCACACAGACTAAATAATCCACTTTCAATCCACTTTCCAACTGGATTTTTACTGTCAGGGAAAATCCAGTTGGAAAGTGCATTGAAAGTGGATTATTTAGTCTGTGTGACTGCAGCCTTAGAGGGACAGAATAGGTTTTTCTCCAGGCTGTTGGCAACCCTTGTCTGTTTAGGTTATGTTCTGTTAGAGCACTGTTTCCCAAAGTGGATAGTACCACCCCCTGAGGACAGTAGGATTAACTTGGGGGTGGTAAGAGGCAAGGGGGTAGTGGGAGGCGGCGGCACTGGAGGCTTTGTTGAATATATTTTGTTGAACAAATTAAACTAAAAAAATTTAATTGGATTTTGAATAAATGTGCAATTAATTGTTACTGTTTTGAATGTTATTGTTATTATCTTCCTTAACGGATCATACAAACGTGTTGTTCTGAATAATGCCTTTAGAGGGGGAGGGGAGGGGCGCTGGGGATGAGTTTATGGAACCAAGGGGCATTGGCCCAAAAAAGTTTGGGAAAGACTGTGTGACAGAGCCCTGTCATACCCAACACCACCCAGTGTTTGGTGATAACTCATTTCTTATTAATTCTGGCCGATCACTTCAGAAGCTACTTCTTCAGATCATCTCAGACACAAAGATAAATTTAAATAAAAGAGCTGGGCAAAACACTGTTGCCTAGACCTGTGTGGTTTTTTGGAATCCCTACATTACCTGTTACTCAGCCTGTAGTTGAATCTTGAGAAACTCACTTTCTTACCTCAGCACGTACTCAGAAAACAGCCAGTGAGGACAAGAGAGTTTTATTTGTATAATATGTGTTCACAATATGAGTTCCCTTGACTGTGAACCCATTCTGTAACTCTCAGGTCCCGGTGAGTAAACTGGAGAAAATGTTGACACATTTCATGGGCTTGCTGTGAGAAGGCACAACACAAAAGTGGACAGGAACTCATTAAAACAGAACAAGCTACTTAAATGTCTGCCTTGTTCTTGTAATATAACCAGAGTTTCTTGCCTTTAGCCACTCCCATGGCTATGAATCTTTTGGTGCGTGCCTGCAAAGGCAGGAAACACAAATAACTGAACATAAAGGCATCCTCAAGCCTTGCAGTGGGCGACACCCAGTTTTGCCTTTAAGATTTCATTTTATAACCCATTACCTTGGAATTGCCATAGTTACAAACCTCATTGTTAACTTCAGAGCTGGTTTGGTGTAGTGGTTAAGTGCAGACTCTAATCTGGGAGAACCGGGTTTGATTCCCCAATCCTCCACTTGCACCTGCTGATGTGACCTTGGGTCATTCGCAAGCTCGGGCACAGCTGTTCTTGAAAAAGAGCAGTTTCTGTCAGAGTTCTCTCAGCCCCACCTACCTCACAGGATGTCTGTTGTGGGGAGGGGAAGGGAAAGGAGTTTGTAAACCACTTTGAGACTCCAAGTGAAGGGCGGGGTATAAATCCAATCTCTTCTTCTTCTTCTAAGTGAGTTATTGCAGAATCATGCCTTTCATTCTAAATGAATACAACCAGTAACTCAGACTGTGTTTATCTATCAGGATTTCCTCCCAATAAGATGGAGATACTGGCTGCAATTCTGCAGCCTCTTTCGTGCATTTAAAGGGATCAACTTAGCACAGTACCACAACCTTGATCTTGGCTTGGAATTCACCCAGGGCATATTTTGTTTTCAATTAAGAATGGACAGATTTTGTGAGAATGTGTTAGAAAGGTTTCACTGACTGTTTGCTTTCACGCCTTGTGAAAACTTCAATTAAACTTGACTGACTCTCTGCGTTACATCATCTCCTCAGTCTTTTCCTTCCTTGGATTAGTCAGTAGTCCCTGGTAACTTTGTGCAAAATATCACACATCACCCAGGTCTACATGTGTCAACTTTTGCATGACTTTGAAATTTTATTTCTGTGGGAGTGAGAAATACTTTGGACTCAGCCAACTATGTTTTTGCCTTGTGGTAATGGTGATTTTGTCGCTCTTTCCCCTCAGTCATTGAGACACATCACCCTGAGACTTCACTCCGACGTCAAAGGGTGATGTGGGTTTGGTCGCTCCAGCAACAGCACACACTTGGTAACACTGTGGACATCTGAGTCAGTTGAAAAGTTTTACCAAGTTTTTTTTATTAGCTTCTGAAACACTTCATTCTCATCTACAGTTACGAGCTTGTCCAATTCTTACAAATGATTATCCGTTAGTAATGCTTAATGAACATCACTTGCAATATTTAAGAGGGCTGGCTGCTCTAATTAAAAAAAGGTAATTGTAGGTGCTACCTACTTCTGGGGCATACCTGACTAATTCTAAGACTGTGGGATTCCCCTGGATTTAAAAGATGAGGAAGCAGGACTCCAAGGACTAAATCTTTTGTTCATTTGCCTTATGGACATCTGTGTCCCTCTCTGAGTAAGTGGAGTGGAGCCATGGAATCTTTGCCCATCTACAGGTGACTAGAGTAATGCTATTGTATATCTTAGCTTTCATCTAGCCAACTTGGAATGAATACAGGGTGAGAAAGAGACTGATTGGCACAGTTAATGAAAATCATCTAGAGAGCTCAACTTTGAGAACATATTTTTTTGCTTTTGGATTTGCTGTTGCTGTTGTTGCATCCGTGGTGGGAAAAGCCGTCTGTCATGCCTAATAAAGACTTTTATTGTTTTACTTTTCAGACATGGAGATGACTTGATTGTGACACCATTTGCTCAGGTAAGCACAGAGTGCTATGTGGGGTTGCCAGGTGTCCCCCCCCGACCACTGGTGGGTTGCCAGTTCCAAGCTGAGAAACTCCTGGAGATTTGGGGATGGAGCCTGGGGAGGACAGGGACCTCAGTGGGTAACACTGCCATAGAGTCCACCCTCCGAAACATCCATTTGCTCCAAGGGAACTGATCTCTGTAGTCTGGAGATAAGCACTAATTCCAGGGAATCCCCAGGTACCACCTGGAGGCTGGCATCCTATGTAGCCATATGAAAATATCAGTCTCTGCTTTTAGTTGGTGCTGGACTATATATTTCAGGTGGGTGCTGCTGTTCTTTTCATTATTTTGCATATATTCCAAGCAATGCTTGCTGTAAACTGTGGAGTCTTATGAGCAAAAATTCTACTTTGTGAGCAAGTGATTTGGCTACTGCATAAATTAGTTTGCTCTGGAGCCATCCTTCCTGAGCTAAGGCAAAAATGTGTGAGCTGGAAGCTAAAAAACTGTGAGGTAGCTCACACTAATTCAGCTTAGAACACTGATGTCAAGCAAAATAGACACAATCTAAAACAGAATAGTCTCCATTGTTACCTCTGTTGCTTAGAGATGCTGTGAACTGACATCCTGCATCCATTGGCTGGGGTCCAAAGAGCTCCATCACACATACATTTTAAACTTTTTTCCCATTTGCCCCTCAGAGTATTATGCTGTGTCACAAACTGCTTTTGAAGCATAATAAGCTATCTCTAGTGGAGACCTGAAACTAGTACCTTCCCCATATATGTCAAAGTTGACCTTTCCAGTTTAGTCTGGTTAGGGTATATGTGCAGAGCCCTGTTGGATGTTATTCAGTGGCCTTAGAAGGATTTGAACCTCAAGACTATTTCAGCATATTTACCTTAATGTGTTCCGCCAGGATTTTCTGCACAGATAAATCTATGTTAAGCTAAACATACCTGGCTATTAAACATGACAGTGGTTCTATTTACTTTACTTTGTGCTGCTTTTAAAGGTGATTTTATATTTTAATCCACTGCTTTTAAGCTTTTACTATTTTTATTTCAGCTTTTACCATTTTCTTTTTCTTTGGTTTTAGCTGCCTTTATTAAAAAAGTTTGTGGCATTTGAACTAGTTTGTTGTAAGCCGCCTCAGCTACTCTCTGAGCAGAAAGGCAGAGCGCAAATGGTCTAAACAAATACATAGATAATGGGATCACTTGAATTAATGCACAGATGGCTTTGTGTCGATTGGGTGTTGAATATGAAAAGTTCTTATTGTGCTGATGTTTCATTGCTGTAACAATTCTAGTGCAAATGGCACTGTATGGCAATGGCCCATTCTTTTCCAAGCTCACTCATTTCTGACAGACAAAGAGGGTTCTGTGGGAGATCTTCCTCCTCTTTGAACAAGGCTGCTTTAAAACAAATAATGGTTTCTTTAGTGAGAGTGAAAGCGACAAAACTCTTGCCTTCTATTACAAAAGCTTCTTTGTGGAATGACGGTCAAAGGCATCAAACACCAAAACAATCTTGGGAAGTTTATTAGCTTATTTAGAAAGTCTTTTGCTTTCTGTCCAATGGAGAGAAGTTGTGAGTACACCTGAAGAAAACGAGAATGAAATTCCACATTCATCCCCTACAGGTGCTGGCCAGCTTACGTACTGTACGGAATAATTTTGCTGCATTAACCAACTTACAGGATCGAGCACCCAGCAAGTGAGTATTGTGCTTTTTCTCCTTTCGAACCTGCTGAATTAGTTGCCCTTCTCTCTGTGTAATCCTTCCGTATGATTGTGTATGCAGGTCAACAGCATAACAGGGACAGATTACCGCAAACCAGGTCCTACAAATGGTGAGCAGGTAGCCATTTCTACACCTGCAGCTTCTGAGAAAGGCTGCCACATTCACAGAGATGACTGAACATATGCTTGCCAACATACTGCATAGACAGCCCAGTTCACATGAGCCTTTAGGGAAGATCTGTGGCTCAGTGGCAGAGCACATGCTTTTCATACAGAAAGTCCCAAGTTTGTTTCTCGGCCTTTCTGGTTAAAAGATCTCAGGTAGCCAGTGCTAAAACAGACCTTTCTCTACCTGAGACCATGGAAAGCTGCTGCCAGTTAGAGTCAAAGATGCTGATCTCGGTGGACTAGTAGTCCAAGTTGGTATAAGGCAGCTTCATATGTTCAGATGAACTTTTCTCTCTCTCTTTGTTTTCATTCAGGCCAAAATCACGAGTTTACATTAAGTTGCCAGTGCTGAAAACACTTCTGAAAGTGACAAGTTTCCCCACCATAATGACTAAGACTCCTGCCCTGACACCATGATGCATATTTCTCTAGCCAGTTTGGTGTAGTGGTTAAATGTGTGGACTCTAATCTGGGTGAACCGGATTTGATTCCCCACTCCTCCACTTGCAGCTGCTGGATGGCCTTGGGCAAGCCATAGTTCTGTCAGAGCTATGGCACCTGGTATTTTTGGCTACTGTGTGACAGAGTGTTGGACTAGATGGGCCATTGGCTTGATTCAACATTGGCTTCTCTTATGTTTTTATGTTGTTAGCTGTTCTCTCAAGGATAGCTCTTGAAAGAGCTCTCTCAGTTCCGCCTACCTCACAGGGTGTCTGTTGTGGGGAGGGGAAGGGAAAGGAGTTTATAAGCCGCTCTGAGACTCTGAGTGGAAAGCAGGGTATAAATCCAATCTCTTCTTCCTCTTCTTCTTCCTCCTCCTCCCCTCTCCACTGGGGGTAACAAAATATGCAATGCTGATGTTGCCACACATTTAACATAGCGTGTCATTTTGGCCTTTTTCAGGTGTACCCATACAAAGGACCACTTTTAGGAATTTAGCAGAGTGTGTGGTTGTTTCCATGTACCAGTGTCCATGCCAATCTTATGATGCCTTAGAGGGTGTGTTCCCTTCACATGAGCTTCTCTCGCTTTGAAAGAATCACTCTTGAAAGTGCTTATTTTAAAAATTATGTGCTACATTTCACCCCCCTTCCTCCACTGAGTATATGGAATTATCTCAGTTATCATTACAAGATCTCTGTGATGTAGGGATCAATCTTAAACATGTCTACTCAAAAGTAAATCCAGCTGAGTTCAGTAGCATTTATGCTTGGGTAAGCGTGCTGAAGATTGCAGGCACAGTTTAATACGAGAGAGTGAGACTTGTCCAAGGGGGCTTAGCAGTTTCACAACTATGTGGGGATGTGAACTGGGTTTCCTACTTCTCGAGTCAGTACACCTGCTTATTTGGGTACATCTTACATAGAATTCTAGTACAGGTAGACCTTCTTTTAGTTTTACCAAGGCATTCTCCTTAACAGTGTCATCCTAGGCAGAGTTACACCCTTCTCAGCCCGTTGTCTTCAGTGGATTTAGAAGGGTATAACTTTGCTTTGAATTGCACAGTAATTCTCTTGTTTATCCATCAAATAATTAATATGTTTCCTAATGAAATGATTTCTAAGAATGTAGTACTATAAACAGAGTCATACTAATGACTTACATTTTCTCTGTTTCTTTCAGACGGTCACCCATGTGTAACCAACCATCCATCAACAAAGCAACCATAACAGGTAAGACATATTAATCTAATCATACCTCTTGGATATTATTTGGGTTAAACATTTTCTTGTTCATGGTCAAAGCAGTAAAATCCACCAAAGTCCAGACAACATATTATCTCTCCTTATATATAAGTCTGTTTTGGTCATGGACTCCCCTGAACATTCCAACACGCTCCGAAATCAGTTCACTCCTGATCCGTCATTCAGAGGGTCTCCCTATCCACTGGCTGCTTTGCCTGAGTCCTGCCTCCAACATTCTAAACAGTTTGCTGTTCCTCTCCCCCCCCATAGCCCGTCAGAACACAGAGGTCATTTGCATATGTCACCTGATTGTGTTCCCGGTAATTTGCATATGCGGCCTCATTGGCCTTTGCCTCTAACATTCTAAACAGTTTGCTGTTCTCAGGTAAAATGTATTCTGAGGTAAAATACATTTTCCCTTAGTGCCTGTTGGGGGAAACCATTGTTGCCAATCTCCAGGTGAGGGCAGAAGATCACTCAGAATTACAACTGCTTTCCTGGTGGTATTTTCCCCTGAAGAAAATGGTGGACTCTGTCCTTATACCCTGCTGAGATGGTGCCTGTATGACAGCCAATATGATGTAGAAGTCAGGGCGTCAGAGCATGGTAGAGGCTGCAGGTGGTGGTGGGGTGGAAAGCTAAAGAGTGAGGAGAAAATAAAGGTAGGTTGATGATTGGCTGGGAAGGAGATAGGGTTGCCAACTCCAGGTGGGAAATTCCTGGAGATTTGAGGGATGGAGCCTGGAGAAGGTGAGGTTTGAGGACAGGTACAATGCCATAGACTCCACCCTCCAAGCCAGTCATTCCTTCCTGTGGAACCATTGTTGCCAATCTCCAGGTGAGGGCTGGAGATCACTCAGAATTAAAACTGCTCTCCAGGAGGGAGAGGGGAGGAGATGGAAAGCTGAAGTCAGAGGGGCAGATCAAGGTAGGTTGATGGCTGGCAGGGAAGGAGATAGGGTTGCCAACTCCAGGTTGGAAAATTCCTGGAGATTTGTGGGTGAAGCCTGGAGAGGGTGGGGTTTGAGGAGGGGTAGGACCTCAGACAGGCACAATGCCATAGACTCCATCCTCCTAGCCAGCCATTCCCTCCTGGGGAACCATTGTTGCCAATCTCCAGGTGAGGACTGGAGAACACTCAAAATTACAACTGTTCTTCAGGTAGCAGAGATCAGTTCCACTGGAGAAAATGGTGGACTCTGTGTGCCCAGGACCGGGGCACCTGCCCAGAGCCTCTTTCTAGAGCTCATTATATTTATTTCCAGAACGGGCCTTATTCCAAGTTAATTTATAAAACTATTTTATGCATATGAAATGCTTTTCCATACTTCAAAAGCTGCATACGTTTTTTTCTTTTAGCACCTTACATTTCCACTCCCATAATGTTCAAGATGTGCTACAGCATGCTTTAACCCACAGTGCCTGCAGCACAAGTAGTTTACTTGTTTTTAGTTCAACAACTGCGGTTTGGTTTTCAAAATAACTTGCCTTACTAGATGTGGGATCTTTATCAGTGAAAACTGCAATAAAAGCTCCAGTTTTGTATGCAGATCACTTACATGAGTTTAGCTCTTCTCTTTGGGTCATAACCATTGGCAGGATACCTCATAGACACTGGACCTCACATACAACATCTCTATGTCATCATAGAGCTTCCTCCTGAACCGAAAACCCTATATGGTGTAAGGAGCCCCATACGTGCAGCAATATTATTTGGTATTCTGGGAGGAATGGCTAGATTAGACCACTCGTGTGATGATGAAGCAAGCACTTATTTTTAGAACTTAAACATGGTTATCTCCTGTTGGATCATTAAATATGAATTGCATTTGAAAACCACATATGACTTTTTTTGCAATAATAATAATGATTTTGTGTGTGTGTGTGCGTTTACATTATGGGAAACAATCCCCCTCATCCCAAGTTTGCTTTTCCAGTTTATGCACATATTTTTGTAGATTAACCTTGCTTCATTTCAGATTGTTTGCATTATGATAGCAATGTAATGAGATGGGTTTTTCCCATTTGAGAACAGATAAAGTAACAGGCAACTTCTGTGGCTTGAAAATGCAAGTGTGCCACAGCTGCTAAATCAGTGCTACAAATGTCTTGGTATTCAGTGCAAGAATCCTCACTTGTGATTAATTTTGAAGGGGAGGGCAGAATATAAATCAAATGATATAAATAAATAAATTATCCATACAACAAAAATAATGGTGGCAGCAGTGGAAAACTTATCAGTTTTCAGGTTCTAAAATTAGATAAATGAGGCCTTCCATTGAGGCACACAACCATTTGCTTACACCAAGACCTTACAGTCCTGGGAAGAATCATGATAAGATGCTACTGCTAGGGTTGTCAGCTCTGGGTGGGGAAATACCTGGAGATTTGGGGGGTGGAGCCTGGGAAAGGCAGGATTTGGGGAGTGGAGGGACCTCAGTATAATGCCATAGATTCCACCCTCCAAAAAAGTCATTTTCTCCACAGGAACTGATCTTGGTTGTCTGGAGATCAATTGTAATAGAAGGAGATCTCCAGGTACCACCTGGAGGTAGGCAGCCCTATCAGATGTACATATGCAAAGTGCTTCTTTTCCACAATTGGGTAAATCTAGTGTGACTAGGGTTGCCAGGTCTCTACCTGGCACCCAGCAGGGTGGGGGTGGGGGTGGTGGTAGAGGTTGTGTGTCTAGGAGCCTCTCATGCATGTCACAATGACATCACCCAGAAGTACCATAGAGTTTTATGTCTGAACGCTAGAGCATCCCCCAACAATGTGCCCAGCATGATGATGTCACCTCCAGGTGACATCATCGTGCTGGGCATGTCAGCCCAGTTCAGGCACTTTGGGGGTAGAGTCCCCCCCTTGTGGCCGGATCCAGGCCGGCAGGTCAGGGACCCTTAGAGTGGGCAAATCCCCACTCCCCTGGGGGACCTGGCAGCCCTGAGTGTGACCCATACCTGGCAGCAAAAGGCAAAAAATTTTAACACAGAAAGTAGACAGGAAATTTCTTTTGGATGCAACCTTAAGCTTATACTGGGGAGTAGGAGATTGTAAGATGGTTCGAAATACCTAAATAAAAGGCATATAAAATCCTGTTAATTTTGGCAATGCACATTATAAAAATAGGCCAAGCAGGGAAAGAATAACAGAGGCCTCTCCATCACGTCTCTTGCTTACACCAGAAATAAGAACATAAGAGAAGCCAATGTTGAATCAGGCCAATGGCCCATCTAGTCCAACACTCTGTCACACAGCGGCCAAAATATACCAGGTGCCATCCGGAGGTCCAGCAGTGGGGCCAGGGCACCAGAAGCCCTCCCACTGCTGCCCCCTCCAGCACCAAGAATAGAGTGCATCACCTGCCCCAGACTGAGAGTTCCCATCCATACCTTGTGGCTAATAGCCACTGGTGGACTTCTGCTCCATATGTTTATCTAATTTCCTCTTGAAACTGTCCATGCTTGCAGCTGCCACGACCTCCTGTGGCAGTGAATTCCATATGTTAATCACTCTTTGGGTGAAGAAGTATTTCCTTTTATCTGTTTTAACCCGACTGCTCAACAATTTCATAGAGTGCCCACGAGTTCTTGTATTGTGAGAAAGGGAGAAAAGTACTTCTTTCTCAATTTGTGATTAGTTTAAATTATGTCATTGATTGATTGAAACAGAATAGGATTTTCAGTGCCTGGTACCTAAATGCTCATGCTGAGCAGAGATCTTCCTCTGGAAGTAGGAAGGAGAGCCTACAGGATGTTGCGCATTTTCCACTAGAAATCCCAGCTAATTTTGCAAAACCTTGACTTCAAATGAAAGGGTGCGCTTGACACCTGAATGGTTTAGCTCCATTAGCTGAAGAATACTTCACCAGCTGAAAGACTTCAGAAGCACCAGAGCTTTGACTAGATGGTACTTTGCCTGAACTGGTCTGCCCATCCCTAGTCATAATACTGTATTTGATGTTATAGGAGTTACCATAACAACAGACTTTGTGGCACAAATCTCTCCCCCAGGGCATGTAAAACCCTGCTAATTGTGGTGATGCACATTATACAAATGCATAAGGTCAAAGGGGGGGGATAATAGAAGCTGCTTCTTCACCCCTCTTTTTAAGACCAATTTAGAAATTTGGCGCCAGTTTTCCACCTCAGAGATTCTTGCCAGAAGTGTTTGAAGTGCTGTCTCTATCTTCGTGCCTTCTAGAAAGTTCCTTGTTTATTGCTGTACACGCTTTTGAGACAGCTATATGGGTGGGATTTCCATTCATGTTAATCCAAATGAGAATTAAGAGAACCATCTGCCAAGCACAGAAGAAACCCATAGGTGAAGCTCCAGTTTCCTCCCTCAGTGGAGAGCAATGAAGCACTTCAGGAAACCTGGGTCTTCAGTTAGTTTCTGCCTCTAAATTTGCCTTGCTGGTAGCCATTCTCCTTCATCACTCTTAAAAACTGAAGTCCCTGGGTAGGGTTGCCAGATCCCCCCAGACCACTGGCAGAGGGGGTAGAGTTGCCAGATCCAGGTTAGGAGACTCCTGGAGATTTGGGGATGGAGCCTGGGGAGGAGAAGAACTTCAGTGGGGTACAATGTCATAGAGTCCACCCTCCAAAGCATCCATTTTCTTAATGGGAACTGATCTCTGTAGTCTGGAGAGGAGCTGTAATTCCAGGGGAGACCCAGGTGCCCTTTTTGGGTTGCCATTGTAGATCTTATTAAAGAACTCTAGACAGACTTTCAAATAATGTTAATGTCTTCTGGGAACTGAGACTGAGAACTGTTTTTCTAGTGAAAATCATAGCACAGTGCAGGAAGGAATTTTGACATCTAGTTTCCCAGTTCTGCCATGTGCCCCTCCCCATATATACGTAAAGCGTCTCATGGTATGAGCCCGCATCCTTCAAATTCATTGTCTTGAACTTCTCTCTTCCCCTGCTGCACAATGTCAAACTAGTTGGCAGCAGGAATGGCATGTGCTTACTGTGCTTATTGTATATCTTCTTTGAAATCATACCACTTTCTCTTTGTTCTGCTGCCAGAAAGGTATTTCCCCTTAGAGTGAGTCATGGCTGAGTGCATGCTTATTAAATAAAGTCTTTGGTAAATAATAAACACTGGGTGCAATCCAGCCAATATTAAACACTTGTAAGCCTCGTTGATTTCAAGGGAGAGATTTAAGCAGTGATTTAATACTTCCATCAAGCAAATGGGATTCCAAATTGCTTAACAATGGCTTGGAATGTGCCAGATATTTGCACTGTGGTAGCAAAAAAGGCTAAGACTTTGCACAGTTCAAGTGAAATTTCATTTCCACTTTTCTTAATACCGTCCCCAAATACAATAATCATTAAACAGAATGGCTTCAACAATTTTCATGTTATGACAAATGTATGTCATTCTGTCTACGTCACCCACTAATATTTCCAATACTTTTTAAAATTTATTCATGTCGATTTCTCTGCTGTTTGGATAGTACAACCTAATTAACATAAATGAATCTTCAGCATAATCTAAAACATAAACAGAATAACAATATATGTTTTTCAAGCCAGTGTTAAACCAGTGTCAAAGCAATATGCAGCTTAACTAAAAACATCGGCAAAAAAAAAAATCACAGTCACATGAAAAAACAGCTTTGTCAGCCATTAGCCAGCATGATGCACTTTCTGAAAAAGCCAAATTTTCACTTAAGGGCCGAAAAGTCACAACAGAAGTAGTTAGCTGTAAGACAGAGTGTGTGTGTGTGTTTTCACAGAGCATTCCACAGAGTGGACACCACCGATGCCCCCTATAAGCTGTGGAGTCTCGTGAGCAAAAATTCTACTTTGTGAGCTGCTGGCATTAAAGTTGTGACTGAGCGATTTGGCTGCTGCATAAATTAGTTTGCTCTGGAGCTAAGACAGAAAGGTGTGAGCCGGAGGCTAAGAAACTGTGAGCCAGCTCACACTAACTCAGCTTAGAGGGAACACGGGACACCACTGTAGAGAAGGAGTCGTTCTGTTCCTGATGAAGAGAGCTTTGACTCTCAAAAGTTTATCCCCTGAAAATCTCATTGATCTCTAAGATTCTACTGGGCTTGAATCTAATTGTCCTGTTCCTTTATAGTTCTCCCTCCTGTAAATATAGGATCGTTAAGCAGGGCCTCACCTGCAGATCTGAAGGAATGGGGAGGAAATGCTCTTTATAATAAGTTGGCCCAAGATCCTGTAGGGTTTTTAGATGTCATTATAAGCATTTTGAACTGGGCCTGGAAGCCAGTAGGAAGGTGGAGCAGAGTAGGAGTAATACCCTTGCAGCTTGCATTAGTTGAAGCTTCCATGCCATCTTCAAAGGCAAAGGTGCATCCGTTTTGAATTGCTTGCATGTAAGTGGTATAAGCAAGGTGTATGTTGTACAAATGGAACAAAACAACATGGGATATTTGCAAAAGAAAACAGTTGGGATGAAAACGGTCGTCCTAATTATAGACTGCAATTAAAATAAATAAAAACATACATTCCTACACCCTGCAGCCAATGTTCCCCCTAATTTTCGCCCCCTACTGAGCACAGTATAACTGCTGTAATCTTAAAATGGGCAAAGGGCAGTGCAAGGCCCTGCACGGCTCCAGATTGCTGCTGAGCAGGGCTGCCTGTGTTAATGGGCGGCCACTTCCAGGCACAGCCTTAGAGGGAACACTGAATTAAAGTACCATGTACATAAATAATTACAGTTAACACTGAGTTAACTATTAGTTAGGAGTTTTTGGGTGAAGAGATAAAGTGGAATCAGCTATCTTGACCATAGAAAACCAGGGCTATTTTTGGGCAGGAACGCACAGGAACAGAGTTCCAGCTGGCTCCCGAGTTGGCTACGCCCAGCAGGAACTCATTAGGATTGGCTACATTAGGGGTGTGTGGCCTAACATGCAAAGGAGTTCCTGCTACCCAAAAAGCCCTGGAGTTTTGACAACAAACAAGGTAAAGGGAATGTGGCTGGATGACCACACTTCTGGTAACATGGGGGTGTGGCCTAATATGCTAGTGAGCTGTGCTATCAGGGGTGTGGCCTGGTATGCTAATGAGTTCCTGCTATTGGGTGTGGCCTGTTACACTAATGAGTTCCTGCTGGACTTTTTCTACAAAAAGAGCCCTGTAGGAAACAATATGCTATGCTATGAGGGGAAAAAATTTCCCTTTTGTATTGAAGGTGAGTATTATGAACACCTAATGATATTTCCAGTCACAGAAGGTTTAGCTAGCATCTTTAGTGGACAACGGTCATGATCACACAAACACACACACCATATATTGATTGACCCTGGATTGAATGTTATCTGCCAAGGCAGTATTAATAGATTTTTATTTGTTTATTTGCCATCAGATAAATGACTTAAGGCGACCCCATAGGGTTTTTCAAGACAAGAGACATTCAGAGGTCATTTGCCATCCCCTGCCTCTGTGTCGCAACCCTGGACTTCCTTGGTGGTCTCCCATCCAAATACTTCTCAGGGCCGACCCATCTCAGCTTCCGAGATCTGATGACGTCAGGCTAGCCGGGGCCACCCAAGTCAGGACAGTAATAGATGGTGGTTGAAAAGGACGACACCTAAAGTACCTAAAGTAAAGTTCAGACACATGAGAGGGCAGTAAAGAGCAGGCAGTGCTCTTCTGGTAGCCATTATATCTCTTTCAGTTCAGTCTAAAAACTGGAAGAGATTTAGCGGCCCTGGATAGTTTTGAACCAAGTAATATCTGTCAGTGGCGTTGCTGCTTGGATACAGAAAATAAAAACAGCTTTTGGAGGATGCCTGTGAGCTTCCTTCAGTTTGCAAATAAACTGCAACAGAAAGTGTTACCAAATAATAACAGAGATTTAAGAGTTCGTGCTGCTTTCAGGCACATATTGGCTGTTATGCTTTCTTTTCCTCATTGGAGACAAGAAACCATTTGTTTGCCTGGAACCCACAGGGATTTTGCAGTCCCCAACAGCTGGGATCGTGATGCACTTCTCCAGGCAGCACCCCGTCCAGGAGCTGCAGCGACATCAGTCATGTTTGGAAGGAGAAAAGGAGGAACAGAAGGGCAGCCTTGGTGTCCTTCTCCCTCCACACAGAGGATCTCACATGTCTCCACCTATTTGTGAGTCCATGAGTACCTTCGAGACCAGCAAGGTTTTTGAGGAATAAGCTTTCGAGAATCAAAGCTGCTTCAGCAGATACTTGTATCTTGTTGATCTGTAAGGTGCTTACTGACTCGAATCTGGCTGTAGACCGACAAGGCTGCTTTCTGAACCGGTCTCCACCTGTTGGATCAGTAGAGTATTCTTTTGGTTTCTCCATTTCATTGCATTATTATTCTGACTTAAAATCAAGACAGCTTTGCTGTGAGGAAGCAGAATATTCAAGTTTTAACAGAAGTGCATTAGCAACAAAGAGAACTGGATAAAATGGAAGGCAGATTCAGAAAACCATGGTCTCCACTCCCCCCCCCAACAGTAAAAGCTGTGACTGGGTTCAGATGTAATTCTAAACTCTAGTTTGGAAGAAGCTTTGAAGGTAAGTTTGCCAGCCTCCAGGTGGTGACTGAAGAGTTCCTGGGATTACAACTAATTTCCAGGTGACAGAGATCAGTTCACCTACAGAAAATGGCCACTTTGGAAGGTGGATTCTATGGCATTAAAATCCCCTCCCCAAACCCCACCCTCTTCAGGCTCCCCCCCAAAAAATCTCCAGGTATTTCCCAACCTACAGCTGGCAAACCTACTTGAAAGGGTCTCAGGTTAATTTATACAGTTGGTCCTCTCCTTATGTATCACTAGCTAATTAGTAATTTCCACATTTGCAGGAAGGCCTGGTTTACTGTTTCATTTGAAACTGGCAGAATATAATTTGCATTTCTTCTGTAAACTAAGATTGTAAACTGTAGTTTCCCCCCTCAATTTGCAATCCTAATTTGCAGGGGTCAATGCAAGCCATAGTTTGTCAGCTCAGTTGTAGGATTTCCAGACCCCTGGTCCAGGTGGGAGATCCCCGATTTTCGGGGCTTCTGCCTGCCGCCAGCCAGCTGGCCAGTGGGGGAAGCTCCACCCCCAAACAGCAACACAATGACATCATGTGGAAGTGACGTCATTGCGATGTTGCATGGTGACACTCTGCTTGTTGGGCAAAACTCTGTGTTTGAGCCCAGTTTTAACCATAGAGTCTGCCCAAAAAGCAAAGCATTGCCCTTGACATTGCTGATGTGATGACATCACTTCCACATGACATCATTGCATCAGGGACATTGCTGCCCACTCCCAGACCACCCTCCAAAACTGCCCTCCGGTGCAACGGTTGCATCTGGCAACCCTACTTAGATGTAATGGCATGCTACACTTTGCTGCAAATCCTGGAATAACTAATTTTCTCACCATATGAGTGGGAAGGAAAGGAGGTAAGAACATGCCTGAAATTAGAAAACTCATTCACATAGTGGCAAAGCACACTTTGGCATTGTGTCTTAATAATCCTATGATTTTTGAGAATCTGTTTTTAAGCTGTAGAGACACTGATGGAAGGAAGGGGGAGTCTCAGACACATTTGGGGAAGTGGTGTTGAATTTCAGCATCCTGGAACACCTGTTGAGCATACATGGTGTCATAGATCCTCATTTCTACATTCATCTCTCCCACCTCAGATAGGATAGGGCAGGGCAGGAAAATACCCTCAGAAGAAGAAGATTCATTAGAGACATTTTATTAGGAATTAATGGAAAGTTTGGAGACAGACACTTTTGACTCAAAACAGGGAGTGGATGGAGAAGTTTCACAAAAGTGTTTAGCCTTTTATCCCTTTTGTTAGTAGAAGCCACTGCACTGACTTGCCAGTGCACTGACTTGCCACTGCCATTCCCCCCCTCCCATTCTTTTAACCAAAAATGGCAGAGTGAGGGCAGAAAGCATTGCCGTTGCCTTGACCGGGCTTCAGGCATCATCGCTTGGCTAAATCTCTTTCATTACATGGTGGCGTATGAGTCTCAGACAGAATAAAGGCAGGAAGGGCTGCCCCTCAATCTGTTTTAGCCTTATGACAATACATTTGACAAGCAGCTGAAGCCAAAACAGAGGCCGTGAGGGTAGTATTTCCTGTTCCTACTAAAGCAGTTTTAATTAAAGAATAGAGAGGGAAAATGATGCCTGGCAGAGCTAAAAAGTGTATTTACTATCGGCAGTTAACTAGGCAAACATTTAGCCCTTTTCGTAGTCCACTACAATTTAAAAAATCACAGAAGGGGTGGTTGTCTGCAGGCTGTATAGGGAAAGGGACAAATGGGGGCGGATTTTGATTCAGGTTCATATGCGTGGTCAGATACACACATGACATTCCAGTATTTCAGAAAAGGCAAAGTTCTCTATTGGTGGAAGAATGGACCACTACTCCAGTTTGGTGTAGTGGTTAGGAGTGTGGACTCTAATCTGGGAGAACCAGGTTTGATTCCCTACTCCTTCATATGCAACTGCTGGTGTGACCAGGTCAGTCATAAGTTCTTTCAGAGCTGTTCTTGAGAGCCAGTTGGGTGTAGTGGTTAAATGCGCGGACTCTTATCTGGGAGAACCGGGTTTGATTCCCCACTCCTCCACTTGCACCTGCTGATGTGACCTTGGGTCAGTCACAAGCTCTGGCACAGCTGTTCTGTCAAGGACAGTTTCTGTCAGAAGTTCTCTCAGCCCCACCTACCTCACAGGGTGTCTGTCGTGGGGAGGGGAAAGGAAAGGAGTTTGTAAGCCGCTCTGAGACGTCTTTGGGCAGTGAAGAGCGGGGTATAAATCCAATCTCTTCCTCTTCTTCTTCTTCTTCTAGTCTCTTCTGTTTGATTCTCCACCCCTCCATGTGCAGCTGCTGCTGTGACCTTGGGTCAGTCATAAGTTCTCTCAGAGCTGTTCTCTCAAGGGAGTTCTTGAGAGAGCTCCCTCAGCCCCATCTACCTCACAGGGTGTCTATTGTGAAGAGGGGAAAGAAAGTAATTGTAAGCTGCTCTGAGACTCCTTTGGATAGTGAAGGGTGGGGTATAAATCCAATTTCCTCCTCCTTGTCCTCCTCCACTATTGCTCTTTACTGGAAATAATTGAAGATGAGTAAACTGGTTTATCTTGCAATGAGTGTCTGTAAATCCTAGCTGTCTGTATCAGATGCATGAAGTGTACTGAATAGGGTTTGTGTGTGATTGCCAACTTCCAAGTGGGGCTGGAGTTGTCCCAGAATTATGCCCGATCTCCAGACAAGAGATCAGTTCCCCTGGAGAACATAGCAGCTTTTGATGGTGAGCTATGGCATCATATCCCTGCTAAGCTTCCTCCCCAGGATCTACCCCCAGGTCTCCAAGAATTTCCCAACCAGAGTTGGCAACCCTAGGTGTATATAAGCATAAATACACACACACAAAAAGGGATGGCATGGAGCACAACCTCCTGCCTCTGCATTTCAAGCTTTTGCTACCACTTGATGGTGCAGTGGGAGCAAAAATAAGGGTGGGAACAAGCATTGCGCAACACTCAAGGAATTTCCTAAATCTCTATAATAAAAACTGTAGAGATTTGGGAAGTTCCTAGAGTATCATTCTACACACACACATAAGCATGCTGCAGCATATAATCAGTTAATTGATTATGTTATTTTAATCAACTTGAAAGGTGCTTCTGATTTTTTAATGTAATATAAAAGTTTATAAAAACTGCAGATGTATACAATGAATCAGCCTTTACAAACACTTGGCAACGCTTTTATGACTGGTACGATCGGAGAGAGAAGGATGGAAAGAAATAAGGAGGAATGGATATTATTAACTTTATGCTAATTAGAATTGAATAAGTTAGAAAGTTAGAATTTAGTGGATACAGAAGCAATGGTATAATACTTAGATCGGTAAGGTGGGAGGGGTAAAACTGGATGCGATGTGATGAGAATTGTACCCCCCCGTGAATGTTTAATGTTGTGGTTGTCTTTGGTGTGTAGCGTGTATTGTTATGTAGTTGGTGTGTTGTCTACTATGTTGTGTAATGTGGTAGTTATGTCTTTGTGGAAAAATAATAAAAATGCCTCTTTTGGGGGCGCTTTAAAAAAAAAAAACTGCTGATGTCAAGCATATCCCTTCTTGCGTGGAACACAAATGGAAACGCCTCTTCTTAGATGTTGTGAGATATATGTGCATCACTTTTAAAAGGAAAGATTTTTTTCCCCTTTAAAATATTTTATTCTCATATGTAAATTTCAGCACGTGACAGATAGCTAGCTATCCCCACTGTGTATTCACGTGGACTAAAGTTGGCTGCAGCCTGCAGATCCTCAGGCCTGGAGGGAGAGCCTGCCCTTACAAAATTTGTTTCCGGAGAGGAGCAGCTGAAGTTCTTTGAAATTATGGGAAGGGAATGAGGACAGATGCTCATGTCATGACCTTTGCTGTGCGTAGCAGTCACAATTGTTAGCACATGATGCCTTCTCGCCATGTGCCAAGCCAGTCAAGTGAATGCTGACGACACCACATGCACCAGTCAGTGCAGATCAGCTTTTTGCACACCATTATAGCTACAGCAGTTAAAATTCTTAGTGACCAGGTTGTGCATCATTACAGAATCAAGTTCTGGAGAGCTTTTTTTGTATTCCAGAGCAATCTGTCCTGCAATCTCTTTTTCTCTATGCACAAACGTTGTTAAGTAGGAAGACAGTTATATGCTACTGAATTTCACAGTCGGCATTTTGATAAGAAAAAAAATCTCATTTTGTTTTTGTTTCTGCCTTATACAAGTTGAACTTGTGAAGCTGTATTTCATCTCCTTCTCTGTTTCCTTGAAGATAGATTCAGATGGGTACTCATGTTGATCTGAAGCAACAGAACAAAGTTGGTCTTAAAGGTACCACTGAATTCAAACTTTGCTCTGTCTCCTTGTGTTTTCTCCATAAAAATTAATGCCCCTTTCAGCACTATTCTAGAATCCCCACATATAAATGGCACACAATAACATGAAAAAGGTGTGAAAACATGAAAATGCCATAAGATGACCTAAAAGAAACAGCAAATTGGAAATACCCATAAAAGGGAGGAACCTAAAAGGCTCAGAACATACACAGAATTTCAAAGAGCCTATAGGTACATTCTTAATATTTCAAATTATTGGCATTTACTTGATGGATCATCTGTTAAGAAATAAAAGCTGTGTGAAAGATAAGTTTTCTTTTCAGGCTCATAACTAGGAGAACAAGAGGAGGGGATTACAAGTTAACGTTAGGAACGAATGCTATGAGATAACATCAGTGTGATTTTTATTGCTGAGTGAAGAACGATCTTATTAGCATATTTCGGAAACAGCTCCCACATCAAGTCCTGCTAGTGATTTCTGGATTAGGAAAGCTTGTTAGAATTCCCATTCTAGAAAACGTTTTACTGGCGACCTGATAGCTTCACAGTAAGAGCTACTGAACAGGGTTTTTCTTCACCTGAAGGATTGCTCAGATGAGAGGCAGGGGGAGGGGGGAGTCCAGCAAGTACCGAGTGCCAAAATAAATGATGGGGGGAAATCTCCTGAAAATAGTTTGACATAACCAAGTTACCCAGCCTGACCAAACATTATTCATGGGGTGTGGAAAGGTCTGACACATGAGAAGAGTGATCCAACTGGGAAGGAATCCAGTGGCAGAGCCGGGAAGCCGTGGAAATACTTTTAAAGGAAGATTGCTGAACCCCAAGAAGGGGAATGAAGAAAAGGGAAATGGGATGGGTGTATGTGTGAGGGAGGGAGGGAGAGAGAGAGAGAGAGAGAGAGAGAGAATATGTGTGTGTTTATGTGACAGAGAAAGAAAGAAATATGTCATGACTTTTCTGTTCATCATGTATGGTGGTGATTCAGAGAGAAGGTTGTATGAGGACACAACAGAATGGGTTGTCCCCCATTGGCCAGACTCTGAATTGTATCTCTCAAATTACCAAGCAGGGCTTTTGATGGTAGAACTGTGCGTAATATTCCGGCCTTTCACTTTGATGGGTAAAAGATTCCAGATGTTGATGCTCAGCGGCTGCAATGGCATTAATGATTCTATTTTTTTGGAGTGTTCTTTCCTCTGCCGCAATTGATTTGGATTTGTGCTTGCATGCAAGAAATTATCGTTATTAACTTAGACTTCATAATTCCCTCTCTTCTCACTACTATTGCTGAATAGTAGTCGTAAACACAGTCTGTAGCTTGTGTACAGAGATGATTCTGGTTGCCACCTCTTGCTTGCTTTCCCAATCTGAGGTTTGTTAAAGCACATGAAAGCAAAATTGTCTCTGTTTGATGGCCTGTTTCATGTTAAGGTTTGGGGAGAAGGGATCTGCCCGACAGCCAGGAATATACCAGATAGGCAATTCAGTTCTTTTTCTCAGCCAGGAAGGATCAGCACAGGACAGGAAAAGAAGTAAATTATCACAGTGCCCCAGTATCTAAAAGTGTGGCTCCCACTCAAGGTTTGGGTGTGCTTATAGAAACAATGTTGATATTTAATAAATGGTGACTGAGTGTACAAGTGAGTGTACAACCATTTGGGGAACAAGCTGTTAGTATCACCTTCAAATGGTAAGGATTTTCTTTTTTGCACAGAAATCTAGGGGAGCACTTTTCTTGTCTACCATATGTGTATATAGGTACCAAAATGTGCAATAAAAATATATATACAACCTTTCCTGTTGAATTGAAGAAATATGGATACTACAGCAAAACACAACTGACTGTTGTAGCTTTAAGTTCTGCTGCTGAAATCGGCTGAGTTTTATTGTTGAAGCATTTTCAAACTGACATCTACTTCAAATGTGTCTTAAAAGGCTATATTAAGAAAACAAACAGCACTGAGGTCTTTCTGCTGGAATTTGGGAGTGCAAATCGATTCCATTGCACGTGGAAAAAGTTTTTTCTTTATCTAAACTAGATGTTTATCAAAGTGAAAAGTACACTGACTAGCAATTAACCCTCTTCAATGGATAATGTAGAGCTGTGCTCCTCAGGGCCTTTCCCAGAACTTTGATGCTACTTTCTTGCATTGTCTCCAGCCTTTGTCAGGGCTGTGCCATCCCTGCCCTGCCCTGACCCTGGGGAGGCTGAAACATATAATGAGATTGTAGCCTCGAGTTGATTGGCTGCAGTACACTAGAAGGAGCACTTCAAGGCTGTTCAACCACAATAGTTTTATTGGGCTGATATAAATATTCCATGTGACCTCTTGAATGCACTCTCTGCTGTTCAAGTTCATCACAGAGCTGAGAAGGTTACTGTTCTAAATTGGGTTTTTCAGTGATTCAACAGAAATCATGTGCCCCCTTTACAAGATGATCATTTATCATGTGGTAATGGGATGGGGGTAGCATGGTATAGCCCAGTCTCATCAGATCTCAGAAGCTAAGCAGGACCAGTACTTGAAAGGGAGACCACCAGGGAAGACTCTCCAAAGGAAAGCAATGGCAAACCATGTCTACTTCTCACTTGCTTTGGAAACCATATATGATTGCCATAAGTTGACTATGACTTGACAGCACTTCACACACACACTATTGACCACAGTTGGTATGCAGTTCTAGGTAAGGTTGCCAACTCTGGGTTGGGAAATTCCTGGAGATTTTGGGGGTGGAGCCTGAGGAGGGAGCTCATCAAGGTATGATGCCATCCTCCAAAGCAGCCATTTTCTCTAGGGGAACTGATCTCTGTTGTCTTGGGATCAGTTGTAAATCTGGGAGATCTCTAGGCCCTACCTGGAGATTGGGTTGATTATAGGAGGAGTCAGCCATTGTTTTTATTTCCCAAGGGAAGCAGGGATTTTTACCAATTGCATTAGGTTGTTTCCCCTGGAAAGGGGATGAGATACTTTTGACTGTGAAGTTCTGACAAGAAGTTCTCGTTATTTTTTAACCTTACCATTTGGAATGTGATGCCACCCCTGCATTTGGCATTGCAGGATTTTGTGCTGAGTTCACTGGGGACCTTCTGGTCTTTCTGATGAGAGAGTTCAGCTAAATTAGCTCAGTTTTGCAGACTTTTGATGCAACATGATGAACATAGTGTGGTCTGTCCGGTGGCTCTTTCCCCTACTAATTTTGGACAGTCCTGGGCAGGCAGCAAGACAGAAGATTTACTGAGTCTCTAGTGTGCCACGTACATAGCTGGTGAGGTGCATCTGACTCGCCGAGTTGCAAATTGTAAAGGCCTGACCTAGCATGAGCCTCTCCGGTTAACAGATCTCTTGAGCTGTTCCATTCTCACTGATGCCATGTCATTAGAGCAGTATCAGGAGTTTGGGTTCAGGTGTGTCCAGCCTGTGAGTCACTGGACCAAATGCAGCCTCTGGCCATGTTGGCCTGCTCACAAAGGACTTGGTAAATCTCCTTTTTTTACAGTCTGTTTAGGGTTACAGTAAATAGAGGGAGATGACTTGTGGGGAGGGGGTCACACATTATACAAAGCTGTTTTAGTTGTAGTGTGGGGTCTTTTATACTGAAAGCTACTGTTTTGCTTTCTCACTCATTTAGGGTTACCAGGTCCCCAAAAATAAACATGACATGCCTATGTGACCAAGAAGTGACATAGGGATGTCGGGGGGCAATGCTCTGATCTTTGGGCAAAAATTCTATGGTAGAATTAGCTTCTACTATAGAGTTTTGTCCCAAAACCAGAGCATCGCCCGCCTCCCAGCATCCCTGACATGTCTACCTCACT
Organism: Gekko gecko; assembly: GCA_029375565.1. Lineage (NCBI taxonomy): Eukaryota > Metazoa > Chordata > Lepidosauria > Squamata > Gekkonidae > Gekko > Gekko gecko. Next base: position 40,016,155 of record JAPDNY010000007.1, on the reverse strand, counting down.
TCCGGGTCACATAGGCATGTCACATTAATTTCCGGTGTTCTTCCCTGTTGGAGGGTTAATTCCTCCCACCTGCCAGCTAGCCGGTGATACAGAGATGGGGCCCAAAAGCGGGAGAACCCCTGCCCCCACTAGGGGGTCTGGTATCCCTAAACTTACTGCATATCTGATTGTCCTTGAATGGAAAGAAGATAGTAAACATGGTCACTTGCAATCTGTCACATGCAGATTCTCCGTTCCAGCTGGGGAAATGTGTACAGGATCTGTCTCATTTGGCTTTGTTTTAATGCTTTTATATTTTTAGTACAGTGGTGAACACTATAAACATCTTCTTTCTGCATCTGAAAACAAGCTGGGTCTTTCTGAAGTTCCTCTTCCACCAGCTCCTCTGCAGCTAAGTGCCAAATACTGGTTGCAATAGAATGTTTCAGAAGACATGAAAGCAGAATTGATTGGAAATTAAAAGAGCGCTCACGCATGCGCACATGAAGTGTGAGGTCCTGGTCAGGATGACGGGCAGAAAGGTGGGATGGCAGTGGCAACAGCATCTCTTCCTGCCCCACTGCCTGCTGGAAGCAAACTAAGCCAGCGGCACTTTGCAGGAGCTGCTCAGTTCAGGCTGGGCTGGTGATGATGAGGGACACAGGTAGGCTCCCCTCCCTAGCCCACCTGTGTCCTGTGCTGCTAGAGGCTGGGGCTGGGGCTGGAAGCAAGCTGAGCCCAGCGCATCATGCAGCTTATCTCGTCTTAGCAGCTAAAGTTGTGCAAAGCTGCATTCCTTCTTCTAGAAAGATCGTAAAGGTTAGTGTTTCATTCAGCCCCCTCCCCTTCTTAGGGCATGCTTGTCTTGACACTGCCTCAGTCACAGTGCAGTCCTAAACCTGTGTGTACACCCTTCTAAGCCCATTGCCTTCAAGGCAAGTAGAAGGCTGTAACTCTGCTTAGACTCGCACCGTCATTCTCCTTAATGGCTGCTGTGGCTTTTCTTCAGGCTCCTTAGCCCTTAGGAATCCATTTGCCAGGAGACAGGCTTCTGGAGCTTTCCCTCTCCTTAGTGATGCTAATATCTCTGAGTGTTTATTGTGTGCGTGCGCCTGGGCCTGTGATCCATTGAGCATTCCTGTAGCATCATTCATATTCCTGTTCTCTGAGACATGGTGACACTTTGCACCACACCTCCCTTGTCCTGGATTGGTTTTGATATCTTGCGCACTCAGCGAGAAGTGATTCACGGCCAGGAAGTAGGTAACTACTTGTCTAGAGTTTATTAAACAGGCCTCGTCCTTGCTTTTTCTCCACAATGAACAAGGCAGGGACAATCAAGAGATGAAAAATCAGTGCAAGTAGTGGGCCTGTGTCTAACTAACTGTTTCTGGAGCTCTTGTCTGGTTTAGCCACTGGACGTCTTTGGTCCCCTTTGGTCCAGCCCCATGGAATAATGAGCTGCCTGCCGTGAGTCAGCAAAACCAAGATTTTTCCAGATGGAGCATCGTTTTGCAAACATGTGGTGTTTTCCGGCAAATCCTGACAACCTGCCATAATTTGTTGAGCTCTTCTTATTTTCCCTCTTTTATGAACTTCTAAATTCAGGGCCAACTAATTGCAAATATTAGGCAATAGCAGAATGTTGCTAAAAGAATCAGCCAGCTTTCTGAACAAAACTGTCTGACGTGGACTGTACAGAGCAAAAGAACCAAATGTGACCTGGGGTCCCATTGCCATTCTAATGGACCTTTTGTTATCATAAATTCCACTCAATTGCTCTTACTAACTTGATGATATTCAGAATGCTATTTATTGCATTTATTTCCTGTCCTCCTCCTAAGGAGCTCAGAGTGGCATGCACTTTATCCTTAAAAAGTTAGGCAGGGAGCTAGTGATTGGCCCAAAATCACTCAGGGAGTTTTACGGCTAAGCAAAAAATATGAACCTTCCAAGGTTGCCACCTCCTGCTTGGCAAATGCCTGGAGATTTGAAGGTGGAGCCTGTGGAGGGTGGAATTTGGGGAGAAGAAATGCAGTGGGGATGTGATGCCGTAGAGTCCACCTTCCAAAGTAGCCATTTTCTCCAGGAAAACTGTCTGTCATCTGGAGAGCAGATGTAATTCCAGGAGATCTTCAGCCACCACCCGGAGGTTGGCAACCCCTCCTCCAGTCCGCAAGCACAATATTCCACCTTATTGCACCACATTGGTTCCAGTTGCTACAGACATGGTATAAAAAAGTGACCAATCTGTTTTTAACTTAACATTTTCCATTTGGGTTTTTTTCTTTTCGGGGGGCACTTTCTCAGACATATCATGCTGTTTTGATGTTCACAATGCTTTGGAAAATCACTATGGAAAATAAACATCACCTTCCCAGCTGGAATAATGCTGCTGGGATCTTTGCAGTGCCTGTGTTTGGAGTCCACCCTCCAAAGCAGCCATTTTCTCCAGGGTAGCTGATCTCTGTCAGCTAGAGATCAGTTGTAAAAGTGAGAGATCTCCAGGGCCCACCTGGAGGCTGGCAACCCTACTACAGCAGAGAGGAAAGCATAATATGGCTCTAGGATAGCATCTCCAGTGAGAAGGGAAATTAGCTCATTACACTTCAGAACTACCTTTAGGATTCTAAACAATAATTTATGACAATTATACCCAGGGTATTAGTTAGTGGATGTCTTTAATGAAATATCAGCCACTGGAAGGACATTTAACTGTGTTTAATTCTTAGTGCATTTTTCTAATAGTATTCAGCTTTGACTTTCTCCTGTACTGGAATGCTCTAAAGCTTTGCAGTATGCTAGGAGTGACAGCAGAAAGTTGCTCTATCCTGAATCTAACAGCCAGTTCACACAACTGGCTTGATGTGGTGAACAACAGCTATAAAGAGTTGCCAGAGTATTCCCAGTTCCAGTCAACCACAGGAAAAAAAAAACAGAAAAATAAAGGGAGAGTTCCATATGGTGACTTTCCATGTCCTCTGAAATTGTGAGTTGGCCCCCACTTTTACTGTCTTTGACTCTCCTGTTACCCTCAAAGCACAATAGGACTAAACCATCAGAAGTTACACATGGGATCAAAGCAGGGCAGCTGTATTCAATCAGCTCCCAGCCATTTCCAGAGAAAGGCAAAACGGTTTTACTGAGTTATCTGGCTTATTATGTAATATTTTATAGACAAACCATATGGGAAAAGAACATAGGAAATATATTAGAAGTCAGTGGGGGCTGTGGTTCAGTTGTGCTTGCTTGCTGTCCAAGTAGACTGCCAATAGACCTATGGGCTTGAACAGACGAGATAAAGCTAAATTGCAGGCACGTGTAGCCTCAATTTGACTTGGGGCCTGTGCAGGGTGGGGGAGGCAGTTTAACCCTTCAGCCTCTGCTCTGTTTTGCTGTTTGAGGACGGCATTATCCTTAGAGTTTTAAAGGTAACGAAGTGATTGCTTTTGAAAGGGCAGGCATTTTCTCTTTTTAATAAATGCGATAGAGTGGGAGAGCTGGCTTCAAATAGTGAAATGGATTGGATGCTGAATGAATAATAAGCCTCCTCTTTCTTTCCCACATGGTTGAGGCAACTTGTAGCTGTAGGAGTCTGCCATGCACAGGACAAGCAGCATGGACTTTTCTCTTTGAGCCCTGACTCAATACGGCAGCTTCACAACTGACACATTTGCTATATAGTCTCACAAGGAGGCAAACCAGTGGCTCATATCAGAAACAGATACTAGTGGAAGGCAAGAGGAGAGAATATCAATGGCTTGTGCTTGGGTGTCCAAATATCTGAAGACAACCACAAACAGGAAAAACCTTAAGTGTGCTTGCAAGTTCCTGTGTATCCAATTCAAAGAAATACTGTGGGTAGCAAGAGTAGTATTTCCTGTTTTGGTTGGTTCTTCCACTACTCCAGATCACTTTTGCACTTATTGTCCAGTAAATAGCCCTTGTGTGTATGCATACATTTACACAGTGGCCACACTCTAGTGTACAGTTTGCATATTTAAATGCCACTGAAATGACTGACACTTGCGTGCTGCCAGTGTGTTGCATCATACTCTGTATCTATTTCTCTGTCTATCTTTACATGTATCTATTACTTTGCCAAACAAACTACTGTATATAATTATTTTCTTTAATGTATAAGCTGGTTTTCCTCCCAGGTAGCTGGGACTCCAGCGGGCAACAATAAAAAGCAGTACAAAAACGTAATTCTCAAAATAACAAAATTAAAATAATCTTCAGGAAAGGAAAGCTTTAAAATTCAAGCAGGAATATCAAAAATATTTTTGAAGTGAAGGGTCTGTCTGGGAGAAATGAAAGAGCTGATTGTATCAGAACTCACACAAATGAAAATGAGTACATTTTGTGCATGTGTGTGTGTGTCCTGTGAAAACTGACCTTTCCAGATCTGTTCAGCCTTCAGTTCTGCTTTTTTGAATTCATCACTTTGCAGTCCTAAATGGAGTTGTACCCTTCTAAAGCCATTGCAGTCAGTGGGCTAAGAAGGGAAAAAATCTGTTTAGGATGGCATTGTTGGTTGCTTTCCCTTCCTAGCTGATGCTACAGAGGAATTTCATTCTTTGTCTTCTGCGCTGGCAAACACTGCAGTTCTACGTCATATCTCCAGTGATGTGTATAAATGGCCCTGACTGCTCTTACTGCTGCGCTATGTCTGTGCTTTCTTTTTTGCACGGTTGTTCCCCACCCCATCCCACCCCACAAAGCAATTAGCTGTGTTAGGCAGCATGCACAACGAAGTTTCAAAAAGCAGTCTCCCTCCTCACAGCTGACAATCAATGAGAAGGTAGGCTTTTAGGCATCAATTAGAAGGCAGGTATTTATGGAAGCCGCCCTGAGCCTGCCATGGTGGGGAGGGTGGCGTATAAATTGAATAAAATAAAAATATATAAATAAATAGAACCCAGTCCTAATCTTCCATACAAAGCAGGTCATCATAGGGTGAACCCCTGGACTAAATCTTAAACCCTGCATATCTGTGTGAAGGCAATCTGCCCATAATTTCAAAGGAAGTTGCCCTATTCCTACAACCTGGGCAAAATTACTTGGTTTTGTCTGAGAGTGAGGATTATTGGTACAGTTTGCCACACATGCCGATGCCTGTGTTCAAAGGATGTTAAGGTACAAGGCTAGATAGGGTGTATATGTGTGAGTAGGCATCCATTGGTAAATGTGAGAGAAAAATAAGATCCTTGAGAGTCTCACATAGTGGTATGAACTATATGCCATTGTATACATCCTAAGTAATCCCATTTCTCAAGATATTATATGAATTTACATGTAAATTGGATACAGAGATTCTCCATGAACCCAGATTTTAAACTAAAGCCCTCTTTTGATAACTGCTTTTTTAAAATACATGGTATGCTTTAAAAGACCATCAGAATATGTACCTGTGAAGTCCTAAACCAGTGGTTGGTTGTTAATATTGAAAAAGAAAAAAAGAAAAACAGCAAAGAAGAGATAATATGACATACACCAGGGAACAGAGATCAGAGCTTAACTGCTTGGAACTTTGTCTTAAAGCCTGGCCATAATTCCTCCATATGAGAATTAACCTCATTTCATTCATTTGGGAAATCTGAAAAGGAAGCAGCCTTGACTGAGCTGTAAAAACAGTTCTAGCCGGTCCTGGCAAAGCAGAGGATGGGCATGCCTATGCGGGTGGGGGGGGGTGGGTGAAGGAGAAGGGAGAAGGGGAGGCTGTTACATAATAGAGGGAGGGTAATCCCTTGACAAAATCACATCTTCATTTAGGCATGTTCTTGCATATATCCAGATCCCCAACCGGGGCACCCTGGAAGTCTAATCTGACCTTAAGGGAGAAGTGTCATATCTGCTGACACTTAGTGAACTAGCAGGGCAGTCTTTTGCAGAGCAACTCCAGTCTAAGCCCAGTAATTTTAATGGAGTAACTCTGAATAGGATTGCTTTCTTAGTAGTACACTTGCTGTGCCTTAAATGGACAGGCATTGTTGCAATCACACCACTTTGATGGGGTCTGCTGGAATAATTGGTCAAGTAATTTATTGGGGGTGGTGGTCATATTTTCCTACACTCCATGGAATGCAGCCACTTTGTCAAGTGTGCTTCTGGTAGCATATGTTGCTTCAGAGCCCCAAAACATACAGATCTTCAGAACTTCAAAAGACACCCTAGCATAGTTGTCAGAACCTGTTTTCAAGAAAGGCAAGTGAGCCACCCTGAGCCGGCCATGGCTGGCAGGGCAGGGTAGAGATTCAATAAATAAATAATAAAATGTGCCAGCCACATAGGTACCCTCGGCAGGCGAGTTCCCGATTTAGATACTGTCTGTGCCAGGGGAATCTGTACATGATGCATTAGAAGGAAAGAGAGAAGAAAAAGCACTGGTATTGTAAATAGCTTATTTTGTTTTCATTTTTAGCCAGGCATAAACAGCAGTAGTGTTGCTAATTGCAATCATTTCGACACTTCTTACACACAGAACAAACTTGAAATCCGTAACCCTTTTTAAAACGTTCGCTTCGTTTACAGTCGCATGCTTTCTTAGCATACTATGGCTCTAGTGGAGAAATCCCGTCCGGCTAGGCAGCTCCAGGCCGGAGATTACCAGAAGCAGAAGCGCTGTGAACAAGAGTAGCCTCTGAGGGTTGGTTTCTGATGTCGCACTAAGCATGATAAGAATGCCTATTGACGTCAGCAGAGTCATCAGCAGGGAGGATGGCAACCCTGCGCTTGAAACCACACCAAGCAATTGCAGCGCGTTTGAAAATTAAAAGCCGCTGCTCGCGGGAGGGGAGGAGGAGGCGGGGAAGCTGCGGCTCTAGCTGAGCTCTCCGGTTGCTTCTGCATTTCCTGTAAAAAAAAAGGGGGGGGGTTGAGAGCTGCAGCGTTCGCGACGAAGGGACTTGAAATTCACCCGTGCAAAAAAAATAAAAAATCCCCAGGTTTCTCTGAGACGTTATTGTTTTCTAGGAAAACAAGCTCTGCCACCCATGTGGGCTGTTGGTCGAAGCCCTTTGGCCACGGCACAAAACACGTTTCAAATAGCCACCGAGGTGTACATTTTCTGGCTTGAATCGGGAAGAGTTCAAAAGCGAGCCTGTGCTTACTGAAAGCTTTCCAAAAACGGTCACCCTCTCGCTCCATGCAGTATTGCAGGAGATTTCGAAGGGAGGGGGGCCCCTGTCCCCTGTTTTTCAAGGACCCTTTTTTTTGGGGGGGGGGTTGTGGTTGTTGTGAAAGAAAATGTCTGGGATTTGGGACCTTTGAGTATCAGTGGACTGTCAGCTCCCAGGATGCCAAGCTGTAGGCTGATCAGCTAATGTGCCCTTGAGATACTCCTGTGGGATCCCAGAGAGAACGGGAGCCATAGAGTGAGGAATCCTCCTTTGCGGAGGCCAGCCTGCTCCAGCTGACACTGAAGAGATTTGCAGTGTGTGGGTGGGCTGCGGGGGGTGGGGATAAGAGGAGTCTGCAGCCCGGCTACTGACCATCCAGTTGCTGCTAGCTGTTAGTGGAATTACGCAGGATGAAAGGGCAGGGGAACAACCAGGGGGTGGGCAATTTGCCACTCCGGAGAGTTGCTTTTTATTTGAGCATTTTAAGATTACTACCAGTTTACCCAAAAAGTTCCATTAAAAAAACATGTGGGCTATTCCCTATGCGGCAGACTGATTTTCCACAGGTCCCAGCCTGGGAACCATGGGCCCTTTGGCATATGGTCAAGGGCTGAGGCTTCTGGCCCACTTCTCTCATCTACTTCACAGGGTTGATGTGAGAATCAAAGGGAGGAGAACTATGTACACTGCCTGAGCTGTTTGGAGGAGGAATGGGACAAGCCAGTGTGGTATAGTGGTTAGAGCTCTGGACCCAGATCCAGGAGACCCAGGTGCAAATCCCCGCTCTACCATGAGGCATGCTGGGAGACCTTGGGCTACATGGTCAGCCAAACCTACTTTAGCGAGTCATTGTGAGGAGAAAATGGAGGAAAGGAGAACTATGTAAGCCACTTTGAGTCTCCTTTGGTGAGAAAGCCAGGGTATAAATGAAAGTAAATTAACAACAACAACAAAAATAGAAGGAGCCCAAATGGGAAGTATCACTGTTTGGATATCAGGCTTCCAACTCTGAGCTGGGAAATTCCTGGAGATTTGGAGATCAAACCTAGGGAGGGTGAGATTTGAGGAAGGGAAGGACCTTAGTGTTGTATAATGCCATAGAGACCATGCTAGCTGACCAATACAAAGGGTTACAGGTCACTTCATTAGGGTAAACAATTCCCACAAACTTTCCAGCTTTGCCTAAATTAGACAAGGTAACATCCTGCTAACTAACAACGTTCTACAAACAAGATTCTAGCTGACCAATACAAAGGGTTACAGGTCACTTCATTAGGGTAAACAACTCCCACAAACTTTCCGAGGTTGACTAGATAGACAAGGTAGCATCCTGCTAACTAACAACAACATTTAACTCCATAATGACTGAAATATAAGCAACTTGTATTCCAACAGTCCACCCCCCAAGCATCAATGTTCTCCAGTGGAACTGATGTTTGTAGTCTGGAGATCAGTCGTAATTTTGGAAGAACTCTAGGCCCTCCCCCCCACACACACACACACCTGGAGACTGGCAACCCTATGACAAGAAGGCCTTCAGCCAGTATTTTTCTTCCTTTCTCCCTCTGTCTAACCTGTCTCACAAATATTTATTGTGGGATAACTCAACGTATGTCACTCAGGTCTCCATGAAAAAAGACTGCTATATGGATAAAGGTAAAGGTTCCCTTGCTCGAAAGCCAGTCGAATCCGACTCTAGGGTTGCGGTGCTCATCTCCGTTTCAAAGCCGAAGAGCCAGCGCTGTCCGAAGACATTTCCGTGGTCATGTGGCCGGCATGACTAAACACCAAGGCGCACGGAACGCTGTTACCTTCCCACCAAAGTGGTACCTATTTATCTACTTGCAATTTCTTGCTTTCGAACTGCTAGGTTGGCAGGAGCTGGAACTAGAGACAGGAGCTCACCCTGTCATGCGGCACCCGGGTCTCGAACTGCTGAACTACTGACCTTCCAGAGCCTGCAGTTCAGCGTCTTAACCACTTGAGCCACCGCAGCTCAAGAACCCTCCCCAAATGTTTTCTTTCCTTTCTCCCTCCCTTGCTTTGCCTTCACCACTGTTAATGTCACTCAGGTCTCCATGAAAAAAGACTGCTATATGGATAAGATAAAATAAAACCACGTTTCCAAAAGATAGACAAAAGCTTCACTGAAGTTTTGTTCTGTTACAGAGATGAGGCCTACTAGTCCATTCGCATTCTTTTAAATCCAGATTTCCCAAAGCTGTTGCCATGTGACCTCATCTGTCTTCTGGCTGTGTCATTTCCTGTTTAGTTCATTTCTTCTGTCTTGTCATCCTGACCTCATACCTTCATCTCTGCCCCATCTGCCCACTTTCTCCTTTTCTCAGCATCGCTTCCTTTTCCTTGTTGTCTGATATCTCCATTAAGCAGAATCCTTCTACCATGTCGTACGTGCTGGATATCATCCTTCCTAAACCCTAACTCATTTTCAAGTGACGTCTCATAAACACTCCTTTTGTGTCTTAACAATGGGACAGTTGTTGGTTATTTTATTACATGCCCTCTTACTGCAAAGAAGGAGGAAAACGCCAAATATTTTTCTTTACAGAGATGTTCTTTTTGTGTATACAGGTTTGCACATGTTCACTGTAGGAGGCAGTTCTTATTTTACGGAGTTGTCAGTTCCACTGTGAATTGCAGTGATTCTGAAAAACTAGTACTAGGCATTTTAGGGGGCATAATGGTTCTAAAGACATCTCAGTGTATGTCACGGTTAATGCAAGTGTGGGCTTGCAAACAAAATAGTGTGGATTGATTTCTTCTTGCTCATCACTTACCCCTTAAATTCAGTCCTGCCTGTAAACTGCAGTAGGGGGTGTGAATTATGTAGCTGATAAGTCTTTTCCAACATGCTTTAGATCTCCACTTCCCCACAGAACCCTCCCCAAATGTTTTCTTTCCTTTCTCCCTCCCTTGCTTTGCCTTCACCACTGTTAATGTTGCCATCTTCTTCCACATGCTCAGTTCATCATTCTCAATGGATCTCCCTATGTTCCCCACATCCTACCCAATATCCCATTCCCCAGACATGACAAATCCCTCCACACATGTTTCGTGGTTCACTTCTCCTCTCAATTCCTACCTGCTTGTTTCCCCTTCTTGTTCGTCCATTGTCCTTTCCCCCACCACATTCCCTTTCTTTCCTTCTCCCAGAGCTTTCCTCGCCTTCAACTTTTTCATCTCCCCATACATACTCCTTTTAAATATTTCACACTTCACAACCCCTGCCTATCACCCCCTTCTGTTTCCTGCTCCCACAACAACAACTCTCCCATCCTAGTTCCCACCCACTCAGATTTTCTGTGATCCTGTGGTGTCTCTTGATGCGCTGGAATCTGAGGGGTGATTGTTGTGGCAACCAAAACGGTACCCAAACACTTGCAAAACATCAGGAGGCAAGTTGGATATTTCTACCTACCAGAGTGTCTCCCAGGTATGCAGAACTCTCTCCCCACTTTTGTGCTTGGCCATTAGATATATAGCCAAAACAAAACTGCAGAACTACCATCTCCAACAAGTCAAGGAACGGGAAAGAAAAATAATGAATTTCCATTCCATCCCTGCTCTGTTGTTCTATAGTTGACATGCAAGCAGTACTTTGGTGCAGTGTTCCCTCTAAGCTGAGTTAGTGTGAGTTAGCTCACAGTTTTTTAGCCTCCGGCTCACCCATTTTTGTCTTAGCTCAGGAAGGATGGCTCCAGAGCAAACTAATTTATGCAGCAGCCAAATGGCTCACTCACAACTCTCATGCCAGTAGCTCACCAAGTAGGATTTTTGCTCACAAGACTCCACAGCTTAGAGGGAGCCTTGCTTTGGTGCCATATATACTGAGTTGTCCTGGGACTAAAACAGGTTATGTCTTTAGCACACTAAAACTTGGTAGGCAGTTTTGAAATATTGCACCGTTTCATGGCAGAATTCCCCTTGTAAATCTCATTGAAACCCAGAATGTTTAGACTTTAAATGATGAAAAAAAGCACCAGCTAGCACATAATGTGTTTTAAACAAAAGCACACCCCAGAAGCATTTGTACATTCAGAACATCTTTCCAGTAACAGTAAATGGGATATGCCTGGAATTGTTATGGGATTCAGTAAGGAAAGAAATGACAGCAATCGTTCTGTGATGAGAAACAGTTGTTGCTCAGATCCTGGATAGTGTTTACAGTATGGAGTTTATGTTTCATCCAGATTAATTTTTTTTTTAAATTTACTTGGCTTTATATTAAACAGCATTTCTGCTTACACTTTTATAGATAGAAAGTGGACTTCCTTTATAAAAAGAGACATATAAAATTGGTTGCTTGTTGATCATAAAAATTACATTTACTATAAAGCCCCATGTTCTAATTTTCAAGAAGTGGACGTAGGCACCCTGTGGTGATGGGACACAATTACATCATCATGCCACGTTGGTGCAGCAGGTGTTTGCATGACTGAAACTTACAGTATTAATCCAACCCCCAGATCCTTGGTAGCAACCCTACCAGGCTCTTTTAATTACAGTAAAAGCTTTGGTATCCAGCAGCTGAATATTTAGAACATGCAGTTAACTAGCATCACAGAGAAGGCAAGCTCCTGGTCCCTAGCCACCGTTGTCTTCAGGTGTACACTTGCCCTGCTTCCCCCTCTCCAGCCAGCCAACATGAGCCTTCCAGCCATTGCTGGGCTTTTGCAACCTCATCATCCTCTGCAGCATCTTTCCCATTAGTCTGCCTTCAGTTGTCGCGGGCCAGTTCTTCCGGTGGGTTCCTGGGAAGCTGCCCATATCTTCTGGCTTCTGTGTAGGACAGCTCTGTCTTGGGATTGAGGGGAAGGATCCCACCAGGCATGGGGGGGTTGTTGCCATGACGTTCTAGGGTGGTGTTCGGTCACCACAATTTCTTCCTCAAAAAGCTTGAGAATCTAGCCCATTTGATTAACCCCAATTCCCCATAAATGCAAGCTAATGAAGCTTTGACTGTACCTTCTCCCCCATGCTGGATTACAATGGTTTTTCTGTTGATGAAACAAAAAAAATATCTACCCCTGGATTCTGTTTATTTTATCAATATGGTAGCATGTCTAACCACACTGTTATTATTGGATCAAGGAAACTATTGCTGTATTAGCACAACACCAAAAGGTGGGAACAGATTTTGAAATGTAGCTGTAATGATGGACTGCAACTGAGTAGGACTTGTTGTTGCTCACCTCTGTCTGTCCATGTTCCTTCATCTTTGCATCTAAGCCTACTTAATATAGCAGCCTTTGCACATTGGTTGCTGGTCTGTGGTGAGGACTGTGGGGTTATTGTAGTGGCTGCAAAGGCACTGATGATGACTGTCTATTCTAAATCATTATATTTCCTCATTTAATTTGACCAAAAGGGCATTTGGGGAAGGGATGTCTACCAGGTGAAAGGGTCAAAGAGAGCTATCCTAAACATGTCTACTAAGAAGTCACTCCCACTTCAATGGAGTTTACTCCCAGGCAATGCTCCCTCTAAGCTGTGGAGTCTACTGAGCAAAAATTCTACTTTGTGAGCTACTGGCATTAAGGCTATGACCAAGCGCTTAGGCTACTGCATAAATCAGTTTGCTCTGGAGCCATTCTTCCTGAGCTAAGACAAAAATGTGTGAGCCAGAGGCTAAAAACTGTGAGCTAGCTCACACTAACTCAGCTTAGAGGGAACACTGCTCCCAGGAAAGTGTTTTTAGGATTGCAGGCTAAGTTGCCCAAGCACAGGCTATTGTCTTTCCTGTCCTTTCAGCTTTCTGATGTTACTTCTGCCACATATGTTAGCAGAGCTGTTTAGAAAGAGAAGGTACATAGGTACAGATGAGACAAGTGGGAGAACAAAAGAACAGCTAGTCTGGATTAGAACAACGGTCCATCTAGTCTAGGCCAGTTAGATGCCACAAGCAGGACCTACTACCTATAAGTCAACTGCTGACTGCTCCCCAGCAACTAACAATCCACCTCTGAACTCAAAGGTCCCATTCAACTATCACGGCTCCACACATTTGTCAACCCCTTTTAAATCCATCTAAACCAATGGCCATCACTGCATCTGATGGCAGGGATGACTACAGAGTCTAATATTATGTAGAAGATGGAGAAAAGTTTTATCTCTGCTCCTTTTCTCTACACCATGCATAATTTTGTAGACCTCTATCACATCACACCTCAGTCAACTTTTCGTAAACTAAAAAGCCCCCAATGCTTTAGCATTTCCTCATAGGAAAAGCACTCTAGCTCTGTGATCATTATGGTTGTCCTTTTCTTTCCTTTTCTCCACATTTCCCAGCTTCTCATTATCCTTTTTAAGGTGCCGTAACCAGAACTATATGCAGTATTCCAACTATAGCCCCTCCAAGAACTTACATATAAGGACTATATTGCCATTTTTAATTTCAGTCCCTTGTAGAAACGTTACTATAGAAGACAAGGTTCAGGTGGGGTAGCCGTGTTGGCCTGAAGTAGCAGAACAAAGTCTGAGTTCCAGTGGGGGCACCTTTAAGATCAACAAATTTTTATTCATGGTATAAGCTTTTGTGTGCAAGCACACTTCTTCAGATACAGAAGTGTGCATGCTCATGAAAGCTTATACTGTGAAGAAAACTTTGTTGGTCTTAAAGGTGCCACTGGACTCAAACTTTATAAAAGACAATCATATTGTGCATTTGCTTTGGCAGGGAGGGACCATGCCTAAAGAATCTAACCTAGAATCACTTTCTTGCTTGCAAAGATATATATATATACCAGGAGTCCGCAACATGGTGCCTGTGGGCACCCTGATGCCCACCTTCACCTTACCCGATACCCACCAAGTGTTTTCAGAATGTGGGTGGTGCCGGCATGGCTTCTTGCCTGGAATGGCTTCTGATTGGCCACTGGCGATCTGATTCACTGTGCAAAGTAAAATAATGTTGCTTTGGCAGCAGCTGCTACTATATTATCGGTTTTGTTTTATTTATTTATTTCGATTTATGCCCCGCCTTGCCAGCACAGCAGGCTCAAGGCGGCGAACAGCAAATTAAATCCAATAAAACACAGATGCACCATACAGGGTTTATTCCTTCGCTATCTTCTCCCCTGAATTTAAACTTCCTCTGGGTGTGGTTGATTCTGTCTCCTGCAACAGCCATTTTCATGGTTGCACCCACCACCAGTGCTCCCTCTAAGCTGTGGAGTCTTGTGAGCAAAAATTCTACTTTGTGAGCTACTGGCATTAAAGTTGTGAGTGAGCAATTTGACTGCTGCATAAATTAGTTTGCTCTGGAGCCATCTCTCCTGAGCTAAGACAAAAATGTGTGAGCTGGAGGCTAAAAAACTGTGAGCCAGCTCACACTAACTCAACTTAGAGGAAACCCTGCCCACCAAGCTATATCAGAAGGCTAAGAAAGCTTGGAGACCCCAAAGTATACTAACAACCTCTTGGCCCTGCTGCATCCACTTTCAGATCTGAATGTGTGACCCTTGAGCACAAGCAGGACAGTGTAATACTGTTTACATCATGATGATATACTCTTATCCAACTAAAATGTGTGCAAATGCAAATTGGGAGCATTGTCTAAAAGAGGTTCCAGAACAAGATCTGATGGATTAGCATAGATGTGCTTCTGAACAGCTCTCATTAATTTCTGTAGCGCTATTTCCAGGAGACATCCCAGTAGTTTTTACCTTGCATGTCTGATGTCTCTTGTCTACAAATGCTGCAGATTAGTCATTGTACAGAATTCATTTTAACTTGCCGAAGACATCATTATCAGGAAACTGTGAAGCTTCACTGTGTTTGTTAGACATATTATGTGGAATTCTCCCACAGAATTACAGGAAATGAACACTGGTCCCAAGAAGTCTTCTAGTTACTTTTCTCAGTAACACGAATCACATTTTACTGGCAAAATATGAATACTTTTAGTGCCTTTGGAGTCTACTAATCACTTGTGGGGTAGAATGTGTGATTAAAAAATGATGATTTGTATGCATTCTCTATCCATTTAACTTTTCAGAGAAAGAGCTGATTGGCTAGTTCTACAACTTTGGTTAAGGCCAGCTTAGCCAATTAGAGGTTTGTTTGTTTTTTAAGTAACAGAAGTAAGATGATCACAGTTCCAAAATCTATAATTTTTTAAAAGTGTTTTAAGTGATAGAAGACTTTTGGGGACCAGCGTTCATTTCCTGTAGCCGATGAACCAAAGACTTTAGGACATGGCCTAAAAGTGATTCCATGTTGTTTCCTCCATCGCCTCCTGTTTAAATTGTAAGTATCAAGCAATTCTTTATCTCTGTTTTATCATACTTTCGAATGCATGAACACATGAAGCTGCCCTATAGGGACTCAAACCACTGGTCCATCAAGGCCAGCATTCAGTACTCAGACTGGCAGCAGCTCCCCAGAGCCTCAGGAGATTTTTCATATCACTTCCTACCTGATCCTTTGGCAAAAAGTGAGTACTTCCAGAGAAATAGCTATGTTAGTCAGGTGCAGTAAAATTGTTCCGATAAAAGTTTTCATTAGTCAGAGCTCACTTCATCAGATGCACAATGAAGTATCAATCCATAGCAGTCGCTTAAAGCTACAAGCAACAGAAGGGCAGGAGTGATGTTGGGAAGAGATGCCACTCTGAAACAATAATCAAAGAGAAATCACTTCATCCAGAGTGGCTGAGAACCACTCCTAATTGCTGGTCAGAGTATGTACATAAGTGCTGTTGAGCTGCAACTGACCTGTGATGACACCATCATTGAGGTTTTGAAGGCAAGTGAGAAGCAGAGGTGGTTTGCCATTGCTTTCCTTTGCGGAGCCTTTTTTGGTGGTTTCCCATCCAAGTTTGGTGTAGTGGTTAGGAGTGTAGACTCTAATCTGGGAGAACCAGGTTTGATTCCCCTCTCCTCCACATGCAGATGCTGTTGTGACCTTGGGTCAATCACAAATTCTCTCAGAGCTGTTATCTCATGAGCAGTTCTCAGGAGAGCTCTCTCAGCCTCACCTATCTCACATGGTGTCTGTTGTGGGGAGGGGAAAGGAAAGGGATTGTAAGCTACACTGAGACTCCTTTGAGTAGTGAAGGGCAGGGTATAAATCCAATCTCTTCTTCTTCTTCAAGTACCAAACCTGCTTTGCTTTCGAGCTCTGACAAGATCAGGCTATACTGTGCCAGCTTTCCTCTCCTTGGTTAGAGCAGGATTAACATAAATCTAACCAAGGAAGGTACAGTATGAAACGTGATAAGCGGAACTAATTAACATCTGTAAAGTGTGGGTCATGCTGAGCTCTCAGCACCTACAGTGAATGTGGAAATCCAAGTCCTTGTTCAAGGCTAGGGGAGAAAAAGTCTTGAATCTTTTGATGACTCCCAGCTCAGCACTTCTGCCTTGGATTCTCCCCTTGAAGTTCTTTTGTAGAAGCACAGTAACCTTTTGATGAGCAACAGCAGTGTGCCCTCGGAGATTAAAATGGGAAATCCTCATCTAGATTCTAGGCCCATGCACAGGTCTGAATCTGGATTGGGCCTGGGCCAGGGCATTCCTTAGATCAAGGAATCTCTACGTAATTGCATCTCTACGTAACAGCAAGCCATGAGTGAGGAAACTGGGCAAAAGGCAGTATTCAAGGACAGGTACAAAGTGGAAGCAACAGTGGCAGAGCTAAGCAAATCAGGCAGCAGGAACAGTCTAGGGTGTCCTGGTGCTGTGGAATTCAGGCTGTGTCAAGAAGGCCTCAGAATGGAGCCTGGGACTGCCCTGAACCAGGAAGTTTATTTGGCCAACTGAAGGACTAAGGCAGGAAGTGAATCAAAGGAAATGGCTTTGCATTATAAAGATCACCTACTGACGCAAAGTATGCGAAGTGCTTTCAACTCGCTAAATACCCCAATTTTACGGCTTAGCATTATCATTAATATCTACATAATTGCATTGTGATGGGGAAGAGGAACTAGGTTCCTGGGTATACCTCTGAGCTGGAAAGAGCTCTGTTAGATCATGTGTTGTCTTATGTGCAGAAGCCACCTCAATGCAGAAGCAGGAACCCTCCCCCCCCCCACTCAGCCTAACTCTTTCAGGAGAACTAGTTTATCCTCTAATGGCAGGACTTCATTGGGCTAATGCAGTAACCCATATACTCCCTTACTCTTGATGACTGCCCAAAGTAATCAGGAGCAACTGTGTATTACAAGGACTGCCAATTCCTTGTTGAAAAAATATGTCCCATCCCAGGTGTTGTTATTTACTGCCATGCCATGAAAACCTTCAACTCCTCATTTCTACACATTAAGTCTCTATTAAAGGGACAGGACATATTTATCCGGGCTTGTTGGCAACCCTAGGCATTACATTTGGCCTGTCTTTGATGCCTGCATGACATTTCCTTAGCCCCTTAGGATGGGTTATAGGATAGAGGTTTCTGTCCAGGGACTCAGCTACCCCTCTGGATGCCAGGATTTCTGGTGGTAAACCTGAAACAATAAAATCCCAGGAGAAAACAATACTTGAGATGCCTCGGAAACCCATGAAAAAGTTAGATTATAAATCCTCTTTTTCTGTGTAAGATGTATTTCCTATTGCCACGTTATTTCTTTGCAATGGCCCTGGCCTTATTCAAACCCCGTATTAAACATTTTTTTGTTGGTCACGGTCAGCAGCCAGTCCAGGTCTGGTTGTTTAGCCATCACTCTTTCCTGTTGCAGCGATAACACCTCTGAGCAGATGAATGACGGCCTGTTTGTTCTAAATGTTATGTGCACCACAAGCCCTTTTCCCCCCACATACTTGACTTTCATCTGCAAGGGATTTATGGAATTTATGACTTGGTTCGTTTGATGTGGCACAGTTCCACATGTGAGTGATGGCGAGTTGGAAAGCATGCCGGGAGTTCTTGCCAAGAATAATTGGCTTCTGCATTGTGGAACAGCTCAAATATTGTGAACATCACAGTATGTAATTTGGGTGTGCGCATTGCCTGTAGTTCAAAGCATTTTACTAGCCCGCAGTGGCACACTAAGTTTCCTGTTGGTTTGCTTTGTGTGTGTTTATAAAGCAGGCTGAATGCTGGGCTAGAGAGGCCAATAGTCATGGCTTGCAGTTATTCAGACGAGGAGAAAGCTAAAACGAGTCCATTCACCTCCATGTGCAAATCCCCTAACTGATACAGCCTCCTAGTAATTCTGTTAGTTTTCTGTTGTTAAATAGGAAAAAGAAAGAAAAGAAAAGAAACTACCACCAACACACCGGGATTAATGAAAGGGTTTAGGGATTAAGCAATGAATATTATTAGGAAAACACTATTTATGTTACGCAAAAGGAAGTTCACTCTTGATGTAAACAAGATGTTCATTGGGGATGTGTGCACGTGTCTCAAAATTAGCAGTGCAATCCCCAACAGAGTTACATCCCTCTAAGACAGTTGACGTCAGTGGATTTAGGAAGGTGTAACTCTGTTGAGGATTGCACTGTAGGTGTTGGAGGATCAGCATCTGGCTCATGAACAGGCACATGTATAAAACACACTCACCGCTGTGACTGCATCCCATGCTCTCCCAATCCTCAAATACAGATAGCAGAGGAAGTGGGACAGACATTTACTGGATTTACCATAACTCTTGGTTACTACCAGACATTGCAGATTACTAACTTCTTACAGGCATAGGATATACTCTGTTTCCTTCAGGGATCCCATTTACCCACATAAACCCCCATTACCCCACCCCACACACCATCCAAGCAAAGAACAAGCTAGCATAGCAGTTGAGGCACTCCCTTTCAAAGTTATGGGTACCCTGAACAGACTCACAGAATCATAGTCCCAAATGTTGGTATCTGAGGGTCAAAGTAGGCATTAAGATTTCCAGAGCTGCCACCACTCTCTTTTACCTCTCTTCATAACATCTAACCCAAGCAATGCATCACTTATCACACTAGATGTGTCTTCCTGGCTCCTGACAGCTAATGATGTTTGCCAAAGGCAAGGAGATGTAGAATGTGATATTGGAATGGCACGTGTGGTTTGGTTTAGACAAGAACAGAACAGCGTAGGAAGTGGTCCATTTAGCCCAGCATCTCATATCACACAGTGGCCAACCACTTCCTCTGGAAGGCCAACAACAGAGCATAGAGGCCGACTTTTTTGTTTTGCATATCCCCAATAATGATTTTTTTTGGCCCTCCTAGTGTTATGTGTTTTTAATTGAATTTTAATTTTAAGTGTATTTTTATTGTTTATGTTTTTTATGTTCACTGCCTTGTGGACCCTGATTTGATGGAAAAGCAGAATAAAAATGTTTTAAATAGTAATAATAATAATTACTGGGGAGGGGAAGGCTTGATATGGCAACAGCTCCATTTATGGCCCTTCAACAGAAAGATTTTGGCTAACGGCTGGGGATGTGTGTTATCCTAAGATGATGGAGAAAATGGTTTCTGTTCAGTTTAGTTCCCAAACTTGAGCCATTTTCCTTCAGTTGAGCAAATTACTTTTTTCTCTTGACTGTCTCTCCTTTTCTGAAAATTACACTGGCTGCACTTTCTGTCTTGTTATCCCCTTCCCTTCCCTTCCTGTAGAGTTACCCTTTGCCACAAGCCTCCCTCTCTGGTTCTCACATATAGGCTGTACTAGTTCTTTTGGCTACCAGGCCAATTGCTCACCCTCAGCTCAGCATTTACCTGTAGTGCAAGTTAGGGTTACATGAGGGGCTCTTCTCTTCTCTGTAACGTCTTTCTTTTGAAACTGATGTTGGCCTCCACATGAGTGATAGATTGTTTCTTCAAGAATCTGAGAGGTCCTATAGCTCTGCACACTTGGCCTTGTCAGCAGTCAACTTTATTCAAGTGAGATCGTTTGAGGAACGTGAGGGGTCTAGTAAGTGTGTTGCACCATCACAATATGTATTAGAGAGACATATAGTCCAGAGGGCCAGTTTTGATGAGAATGACTTAGTGGTGGTGGAAAGTGTTGTCAAGTTGCAGCCAACTAATGGCAACATAGAGGGTTTTGAAGGCAAGAGACAAACAGAGGATTTTTTTGGTAGTCTCTCATGCAAATGCTAACCAGGGCCAAACCTGGTTAGCTTCCGAGATCTGACAAGATCAGGGTAGCGTGGGTCATCCAGATTAGGGATCTGACAGCACTTAATTAATTATTATTTGAGGAGTGAGTGGTAACCTTACTGCCATGCAAAGAACCTATGGGAGGCATGGTGGTCTGCTTTGTCTGTCTGTCTGGCTGGCTGGCTGTTTCTCTCTCTCTGAAATCCTTTGCCCTGAAAAATAAGAGTGAAAAGCTACTCATTTTTATACTGGAGGTAACAATAATGACTGCATTAAGACTCTACTTCTTTGGGGTCATTCAGTCAATTAGAGTTCCTTCTTTAGGGTCATTCAGTCAATGAAAGTTAGATCTTAGGAAACAATCATCATGTGGTTGTTTTGGTTGTTGTTGTTGTTTACCATCACTCTGGGATGATCTGGAAGCTAGGGAACTGTGAGGTGTAGGAAGATCTGTGAACTCCTGCCCTTCAACAGAGATGGAAGCCGATTCCATCCCTGACACCATTCCCAGAAAACCGAGAGGGCGCCATTTACACATTAAAGTATGCTCTTGCATCACAGCTGACTCATAGTGATCCCATGAAGTTCCATCCTATAAGGGTTTCAAGGCAAGAAATAAGGAGAGGTGGTTTGCCATTGTCTTCTTCTGCACAGCAGCCCCAGTCCTCCCTGCTTGGCTTCTGAGCTCTGATGAGATTTTAGCTGGGTGAAATAAGAAGAGGCCATTCCCCTGTCCTCAGAAAGCACTTGTCCTCCTGGAGTGTCTTCGTGCATACCCCTAGGGGGCCCTGGACCCCAGTTTAAGAAGTGCTGACCTTGTCCAAAATCGGCACATTGTTTGGCTGCTTCTGAAAGAGTAGGTGGTAGAGCCCCTTTTTGCACAAAATTAGAGCACACTATCCTTGGAAGAGGACCTTGAGAAAGCAGTACATGGAAGGCTGATAATATAAACTCTGTCCACCTTTTCTCTTTTGGAATGTCCACTTTTTATATATATATTTGGAAAAGGCGAGACAAGAAAACATAAGCATTTGAGTCATATTGCGTAATATCCTACACACAGAAGGTTTTTTCCATATTACTGGAAGGTGGAGAATGAGATAAAATAAATGTTTTTCTGTTTGTAGCCAAGGCTACCGCCACATGGGAATGCTAGATAGAGAGTGGCTTGAAATGATATCAGACAAGATATTTCACCAAAGTTGAATCATTGCTAATCAGTTGCTGCCAGTGGTAATGAGAAAGCAGATGGCTGTTGAAGGAAACCACAGTGACATGCTAGCCCCTCACTTGTAAAAGGCGCTGGGACGTTTTCCCTTTGAGCATCTGCTGTTTAGCGTTTAGCAGATATATCTGTCAAAATAAAAATAAGTGGATGGGGAAACAAGGACATTTACACCCCAGATCTAAACATCTTTCGTTTGAGACAAGTCTCGCTGATTTCAAATGGTTACTGATTTCCAGATAAACAAGTTCAGGACTGCAGTAATGTTCAAATTGTGAAAATGATCTCTGAGAAGCTACAGTTTTTTAAAAATGGAAACTTGTGATAACCTATCGACAATGCCAGTAGGACACAAGGTTCGTGTTAGGGCAGATTTATATGCTATGATCAAGAAGGGCTCTCTCCAAAAATGTAATCCCTGCGCTGATTTCCCCTCCCTCTCTGTTTGGGTTGGCAGCCACAGAAGGTGGGGGTGGGGGTGGAGTCCAGACATCACATCAATGCTGCAATGTTACTTCTAGCATGAATTTTAAAGTGATGTCATTGTGACAGGGTGATGCTCCAAGAATCACCCCAAACTGGTTTTACCATAGAATTTCAGGTGAATGCTACAGCATTGCCCTGATATGGTGACATCTCTTCCGGGTTTGTGGCAAAATTGATGTGGCATTGGCAAGATGCCAGTCCCCCCCCCCCGTTTTTCTCCATACAGCAGCAGCAGGAGCCCGAGGGCCCAAAGCAGGAGACCTGGTATCGGTATCAATACTCTCTGTAAATTGTAGTAGGTTCATCCCGTGTCCTGACATCACCATGCAGTACATTTCCTCACTGCCTCCTCCACACCATGGGCTGCGGTGGGTGGGTAGATTTTACTACATCTTAGAACAAGGAGAACTGCCTTGAGGATACAGTTTCCTGTAACAAGTGCCCCCCCCTCGTGTTCAGGTCTATAGCTATAGAATGTGTAGGGGGCAATGCCCCCCTTAGAAATGTGGTTATGCCCCCTCTTTGAATACCCACATTTTATATATTATGATTGTGGCACATGAAAATTGGAGCTGGGAGGCAATAATCTGGCATAAGCAAATAATTTTACATTTAGTACATAGTTAATTTCAATTTTATTTTTTATTCTTTTAAACAACCCATATCTTCAAAGCAATGTGACTGAGACCACAAAGTCACAGATCCCTACATAAAATGAATTGTTTCCTGGTCTTACATATAATGTACAAAGCTACTGTAGTTTAATTCTGGCACAAAAAAGAGAGCAAGAGAGAGAGAGAGAAAAGCTCTTAAGCATAGACTCGCAAACAATTGTATTTACCTTTACAAACACTTAAAAATATTCTACAGGAAATAAATTGTCTAGGATTATTTCTTATATGGGTAGCACAGATCATTTCCATGAATTCATGGTATCTTAATATATTAGGGTAAAGGATATCATTTACTAAGTTTTCATTCTGTGTAATGTGGGAAAGAATGATCTCAAAGTGGAAAGAGGGTGTGATCCTATATTTAACAATTGATCAAACAGAGCAATATATTTAACTGCTGTCAAACAGGAGTCCATTTAAATCAACTTCCAGTGACCTTGCTTTGGTTCTTGTGGCTCTTCTACATAACTATAGCCATTTAACTCTTAGATGCACATGCTTCAAGAAGCCCGACCATAATGGCGATATCCTCTGGCTATGAACATTGGTCATAGGCAGTCACAACCAATCTGGATGGAGTACCAGACAGGATCGTTGACCAATGTTGGCATTACTAGGGACCTAAAGGAGCACTTTGACTGAAGATCCAAAAGCTGCATGATACGCTCAAAACAGAATTCTCTAGTTGAGGTGCCTTCCGAGGTTACTGGAAGCTGTACAGAGACACCTCATTTGGAGAGGCCATACCCTCATTAAGTGGTAAAGCACATGGGTTGCTTGCAGAAGGTCCCAAGTTTAAATAATCTCAATTAGCCGTCATGGAGGGCCACTCCAGGGTTACACGCCTCCAGGCGGGGTCTGAAGTTCTCCTGGGATTACAGCTGATTTCCAGGCTACAGAGACCAGTTTGCCAGGAGGAAAGGACAGCTTTGAAGGGTGGACTCTATGGCATCATAGACCTACCTCCACATTCCCCAGCCCCCACTCCCAAATCGCCAGGAATCTTCCAAGCTGAAGTTGGCAGCCCTACCACTAGCAGTGGTGGGCAGTACTGAGGCAGACCGACCAATGATCTGACACAGTATAAGGTAGCTTCATATTAGGGATGAAGTGAGGCAGATGAGTAAACTGCAGGCATTTAAGGAAGCAGATAGACGGGGGGGGTGCTGTCTGTTGCCCAAGCAAAGAGCAGGCCCTTAGCAAGAAATATACATAGCCAGGTAAATTAAGGAGAACTATTGAATTTAGCAGAACCATTGTTTGGGGGTGAGAAAATGTTCAAGTGTTTTTCTGATGTCACAAATCAACTGAAGTATGTTCATGATGAGCATGAACCTGATTTAGTCTCAAGTTCATGTGCTCCCTCCATCCTCCCCTCTCTCTTTGCATGCAGAACTTTTGATTTAGGAAGCCTTTGTTCTAAAGTGTAGTTTGTGGTGGCAGGCAGTTTAGTAATCATTAGGGAATCTTTCCCCACTTCAGTTAGTATGCATTACTATCATTCATGGACTATGCTTTTCCTGATTTGAATGCCTTGACGACTGCTCAGCCAGTCATTCCAGTACTGGTCTACTCCAGATGCTGGCCTTGACGCTAGATACAAATGCAGTCCCGTCAGGACACAGCCAGTGATAATCGGATTGTATAAAAACTCTCGCTTTCTACATTACTGGCACACCAACCCTGCCCCACTCCTGTTTTCTTCAGCTGTCTTCCTAGGTAAGTATTTGAAAAAGTGTGCATACACACGAAAGCTCATACCTTCAATAAACCTTTGTTGGTCTTAAGGGAGCCACTGGACTCTAAATTTGTTCTAATCCTTTCTGCTGAAACTGATGATTTCCAGGAAAGTCTCATGGAATGCACCAACAATTCCTTCATCCTTTTCTCCCTTCTCCTCTGCTGACACTGATGAGGTTAAGTGATAATCTTTTTGACAGTGCTCCTTCTCTGGTATCTGGTGAATCCGAGGAGATAAGGGAAAGCCCTGTAAGTTTTACAAATGACACTCCCTTTTTAATTTGAAGTATTACCATGTACACCAATATTGGTATGCATAAGTGCCCTTTGTGAAGAAAGGTAAACTGGCTCATGAAACTGACAATATTTTCAGACCCTTTCCCCCATCCTGGTCAGTTTTTCTTGGAGATGATAAAGGAAGTGGCCATAAATTGGTCATAGTTATGGAAAAGGGGCAGGAACTGGGGAAAACAATGTACCTATTGTTAGTGACCAAAGAGAGGTAGTAGTAGTAGTAGTAGTAGTAGTAGTAGTAGTAATAATAATAATAATAATAATAATAATTTAGATTTATACCCTGCCCTTCACTACCCAAAGGAGTCTTAGAGCGACTTACCCTTTCCCTTCCCCTCTCCACAACAGACACCCTGTGAGGTAGGTGGGGCTGAAAGAGCTCTTTCGAGAACTGCCCTTGAGAAAACAGTTCTGAGACAACTTATGGCTGACCCAAGGTCACACCAGCAGCTGCATATGGAGAAGTGGGGAATCAAACCTGGTTTTCCCAGATTAGAGTCTGTGCTCTTAACCACTGCACCAAAAGCAAGTCCAAAATATGCATGACTTTGTGACTTTTTAAAAAAAAGGTGGGTGAAGGACTGAAAAATCCCCCTTAGCTGTTCACAAACAATGAAGGAAGGTTGGCTTGTAACTGTAAATCCATCTTCTTGCATAATCAGTGTAAAACTTGTCACAAGTGCATTTAAAACTACATTTCTGTCCCAAGCCCCTTTCTGGGGGAGGGGTGGGATTAAAATCTAATAAAATAAATAATAATAAAAATCACATAATACACCGACAGTCTGACTCAGAGGCTCCTGAAGTAGCCCTTGTGGAATATCTCTACACACCTCTTTCGAGTGAAGATTCACACATTTTGCATGCTTCTCCACCCTTTTCTCTCCCACTTGCATCTTATAAGACCAAGGAGAACAGGCTAAGGGCTGTACAATCCCCTCTATAAATAAGATCTCTCCCGTTGCACTAGGTGACATGGATGCTAAGGCTACTCCTGTTTTGATCCCTAGAATAGCTTTGAACAGCTTAAGAGATCTGGCCCAAATAATTTTTCATGCTCCTTTTAGTACCGATGTGGACAGCTTGTGATCTGGTTTAGGCTACCTGGTTTCCTTTAGATGGTAGTTTATGATGACTAGATCTGATTGGGTTACAGATTGGTCTTCTGGCATTTTCCTGATCTGGCCCTTTCTTTCCAGTATTGAGTTGACCCACCCCCATTGATTAGGGTCTGATCGTCCTGGACTGCTCCCCACCCTCTCCTTAGGCCTAATGGTATGCCCTCACCACAGACCACTGACACAATAACCAACCATCCCTGTCCCGTCATTGGTGTACCCAGCCACATTCATTCCAGAGGTTTGGCTCCCACAGGTTGGGTGTTTCCCTTGTCCCCCTGCATTGCTCTTTCCGCTCAGGTGTGGGCCCCTGCCCACCAGTGGGGGTAACGCCTATGTTCCCCAAGTGTCGTGCTGGGACTGTAGCACAGGCATCATGTTCCTGTTATGATCTCAGGGAACCAGAATTTGACCCACTGGGAAAACGTGCACATAGCCATCACCAGTGGGCTAATAGCAGCTGCCCAGGACCTTCTCTGACAATGAAGCAGAGAGGAATAGTTAGGCCTCTTCTACTCTTACGCTGTGGTCCTGCTCTGAATCAGGCCTGTGCACATCTGAGAAGTAGGGAACTCCCAAAACATAGCTGCCATGCATTGGGGGGGCGTCATGTGGGCTTTATAACACCTGAAATGATCTATAATTCCCAGGTGTGTGGGGGCCTTATTTGGATTGGGACCATAGTTCATAGGGAAAGGGCCCTTAAGCATTCTCCCCTGCGCCATTAACCCCCAGGTCCAATTCAGGTTGGGAAAATGGCGTGGGGGACAATGCTTGAAGGCTTCCTCAGGGCCACCTTAGATTGAGAAAAGATATAGTGGGAGGCTCAAGCCCTTTCCTCCTGTGCACCATCATCCCAATCTGAATTGGGCTTGTGCACTCCTGGGAATTAGTCCACGCTCAGAACTCCCGGAACACATCCGGTTGACAAGGCAGGAGTAGACACATGAGATTGGATCTCACTGAGAGGGCATGACTGGTCCCTGTAAGCTTCATGGTACAGTGAGATTTGAACCCAGGCCTCTGTGGTTGTAGCCAATCCAACCACTACACCACCTGGCTCTCAAGAATCTAGGACTAATGGAAGAGATTTTTTTTTTCTGAGGCAAGTATGCATGCTTGTTGTGGGGGGCTTGGGTGCCAGCTCCACTGATTTGTAGAAACTGAGTACTGGTTTTGTCCTTTTTTAGATATCCGTAACTCACGATTGTTGCTCCCTCTGTACTGTGTTTTCTCCAGTTCTCATAACATCCCCACGTGGAGCCTTAATGTAGTCATTCCCCTCCTCTCATTTTTCTCCAGTAGTTTGATTTTTCTGGGAATAGTGGACAATCATAGTTGTGAGTAAACCAGAACTCTTGCCTAAAGCAATGCCCTTGTGTGACATTTAGCTGAAAGCACTGACTGATCCGAGCGGATTCAAAGGCTGAGCAAGGGTAACTGATCTATGACTCCTGTGGAAAAATGACGGGCACAAGACTTTCTTCAGAATGCTTTGTATCTTACACATGCTTATCTGTCTCTTTCTTAGAAACACAGACGGGCTCCAGCAGGGAGACACTTGTTCAGAGAAGCGTTACTACTACTACTACCACTACTACTACAGGCTACTGTTGCAAAAGAATCAAAATCTGACTTCCAGGGAGGCCAAGGCATGATTGCTCAAGTTTTATCCCTGACTCATGGAAGAGCAGGTTAATTTCTGTTGTGGTTTTGTTTTATGACGCGTGTCAGAGGCCTCCCTGTCATGCCAGACAAACCATTCCCAATTGGCCCTTCCTCAACACTTTACAGGGTGGTTGTGAACTGAAATTTGCAGTGCCATCTCTCAGGTTTCCTAGCCTCAAGGCTGGCCTCCTGAAGCAAAACAACAAGGAAATGGATTAAAACCAACAGGTTGACTCAGAAAGATGCAATCTTTCAGCACAGATGAAATGCCTGACTAATAAACTGATGGAGTCCTTAAAGTACCAGATTCTTTTTTGTTCTCTTTCCTGTGCATGAAATGGTAGTCTTTGAGTCCGGGCAAGCAGCATTACCACAAGAACAGTCACATTGCTGCTACCAAAAAAAAAAAAAAAAAGCACTCTAGGGTCCTGTTCACACGCAGAGGTAGCCACGCAATACGCACGAATGATGGGCGGATTTTCCGGGCATGATCACATGAGAACATCTGGCAAGCATCCCGCACCTGTCGCCAACCCGTTTCGCTCTGTCGAAGACGCTAAGTAGAAAAGGGCAGTAGCAAACGGGTTTGTGATGGGCCGCAGACGGACTTCCCCATGTGATTGCTCCATGCACTCCCATTGCGTCACTGATCCCTCGTTAGAACACATCTGGAAACACGCAGCGGAGGAAAAAAACTGATTCACCCACCGCTGCATCTGATCACACTGTGGTGGGTCAAATTTATATGGCGCAAAAAGCCTCGCTTCCCCCCCCCCCTCGGATTATTTTGCTTGTGTGACCACGGCCCAAGATCAGCTAGACTTCTCTTTCTCCAAGAGTGAAGCAAACTTGTACAACCAAGCCAGCACACTGATAGCTGCTACAGTAGTTGCCAGCCTGTAGGTCATTCTCTCCAATAGTCTGGCCTTTCTCTCTTTCCTTACATCCAGCTCAGCCAGTAATTAAGGTGTTGCAGCAAGATACAACAACCTTTTATCTCAATTTATCTCCCTCTTTCCCACATGTTTCTCATTCATGTCTGTCTCCCTTCACCTAATTTTTGTTTCTCTCCGACCCCCTTTATTTTTACTTCTTCATCTCAAGACCTTCTCATCCCTATCCAATTTGGTGACAGAATGTATTTAAGAGTAGTACAGTAGCAAACCTTTGTTAATATTATGAACAGAAGGCACTGGGTTTGCTGGGCACTGTGCATTGCACTGGTTCTGCTGGGCTTCCAGCACCCCCCCCCCGTTTGGACTGTGATTCTCTGCTTGGCATCAGCTGGCATTGCTACAATGGCCTTGGGTTTGTTGGGCAATGTACATTGCACTGGTTCTGCTGGGCTTGCAACCCCATCCCCCCTTCAGTTTCTACTGGAGAGATTCTCTGGTTTGACTTTAGTCCTTTGGAAACAATGGAGGATGGGGGCACTTTTGGGGTGGGGGAGTAGTGTGTTTCTTACCATTCAGTCTGGTGAAGCTTACGATCACTATTTTGTGATGCTTTGGCTAGTGTTAGTTAGTAAAAGTTAGTACAAAGGCAGACTCCTAGCTCTCAAAAATGCCTTGTAGAGGTTCCGGCTCTTGGGCTTCAAAATAGAGAACAAGAGCCCTCCCAAGTGCCTGTTCAGAACGCAAGGGATGTGATAGATTTTTTTATTTTATTTTTTTTGTTATCAAGTCACAGCTATCTTATGGCAACCCTGTAGGGTTTTCAAGGCAAGAGACATTTGGAGGTGGTTTGCCATCGCCTGCCTCCATATTGGCCCTGCATAGCTTCTGAGATCTCAATAGATCAGGCTCTCCTGAAACTATCCAGGTCAGGGCTAGGCTGAGAGTAACGTGACCGGCCCAAGGTCACCCAACAAGCTTCCATGGCATGAGTGGGGATTCAAACCTGGATTTCCTAGATCCTAGTCCGACGCTTTAAGCACTACATCACCCTGGCTCTCATGATGGAATAGCATGTTGGGGTGACCTTGGGTTAGTCACAAGTTCTCTCAGAGCTCTCTCAGTCCCTCCTGCCTCGCAGGGTGTGGAGAGAGGAAAGGAAAGGAGATTGTAAGCTGCTCTGAAACTCTGGATGAAGGGCAGGGTTTAAATCTCCTCCTCCTTCTAGACCAAACTTTGTCCTGCTGCTTCAGACCAAAATAGCTGTCCTCCTGAGTCTTTTTTCTGGCCATTATTATTATTATTGTCATGATGATTACTGAAAATAATGTTGTTGTATAGAGGAGGGGCCCTGACCTGGGTAGCCCCAGCCTAGCCTGATCTCATCAGATCACAGAAGCTAAGCAAGGCAGATGCGGAGGCTGGCAATGGCAAACCACCTCCAAAGGTCTCTTGTCTCGAAAACTCTATGGGGTCGCCGTGAGTCAGCTGTGACCTGATGGCAAAACATAAATAAATAGAGGAGGTGGTGTTAAAAATTATCTGCCCTATTACTATATGGACACTGAAGACCCCCCCAACTTGTATGTGTGTTTTTTGTATGTTTTGTGTGTCTGTCTTTGATAAAATAAAAATTTTACTTAAAAAAAAAGTATCTGCCCTGGACACCAAATAGGCTAGGTACACCACTGCCTTGCAATCTATAAGTCATTCACAAAGCCCATGTTTTGTTCCATATCTGTCTGTGTCAAAATATGGCCTTCAGCTGTAAAAAATAATAGGCCCAGGGAGTGTGGTGAGTATTGCATAAGGGAGCAGTCTTCAGCAGTCAGCTGCTCCTGTTGTCCTTGAGGCGATTACATTTTCTTCTGAACCAGAGGAGGCTGTTTTGACACGCTCTGCTGAGGCCAGAACTTAAGGTGATGTGTCAAGGGAGTCACCCCATGCCAAATTCAGCCCGCTTGTGGTCCACAGAAGATAGCACTGTCTGGGCTCAGATGTGCTTGCATGGAATGAAGGAGAGGATGTTTGACAGAAGTCCAAAAAAACAGAACAGCAGACTGTGTGGACATCAGAAATCTCAGCCCTGTTGACACAGATGTGAATTGCAAGCTGGGCTTTCAAATTATCTGAAATCAAGCCCCGGCAAAGACATAGTCCCGTCTTTTCCACACCTATTGCCCTTTATTTCCTATCTCATTTGTCAGCTATCCCTGGATCCCCTCTGTCTCCTCCTCATCTGGAAAGCATGGAGTTTTTCTTTTCTGTCCCTTAGCATTCTGGGACCCAAGGCACACAGCTAAAGTATTGCCGAACTGTTTGTAACTGCTTTGTCCCTATAGGGAAGGTTTTCCCTGCCGTATCCGTTCTCCTGCATTTGTCTATATTAAATAAACCTGGCATTAACAATAATTCCCTCTGCAGTTCTTTTGGGGGGAGGGGATTAGGATCAATCAGGAACTTCTTTGTATCCTCACTAAACTACAGTTTTCCACAGTTCTTTGGGGAAAAGTCATGATAGTTCAAGAATTTTATCTGTATCTCTGTTATAAAAAGTATACACTCAAACACAGGGAGTGAGGAACACAGTTTAAGCTCTTCCTCTTCTTTTCAGAACTATTGTTGTTTCTGTACATTTTGGTGAAATGATATAGAAACCTTTTGCAGCCAATAGAAATGGCAGCCAGACCTAAGATGGCTAGAAAGATAGCAAAGTGTATATTTCTCTTGCCTGCAGAATGGAATTCTTGATCTGCGTGACTTGTCAGTACAAATAACAGAATGACTGGCTGTCTCTCCAGAGCTTTTGCAGATCAAAGTGCAAATGCTGTTCTCCTGTTGTGTTCTTGCAAACTCCAAAACAAATCCAGCTTGCCCGCCTACCTAAACATTATAGTTGCAATACCATCTCTATCCCACATAAAGTGGCTCATACCGGAAGAGATTTCCAATACACAGGAGGTGATTTTCTGTTTTACTAGCCCACAGCAGGTGTTCACAAAACAAAGATTTTCTTAACCACACCTCATGATAAATCCTGCACTTCCTCTGGACTGGGTTCAGTCATTTGAAAGCAATTGCCACTTGATTCGTCCTAGTTAGGGAATAGGCATTTGTCCTGCCTTAACCCACCAATAACTTATAGGTTTGATATGGCACTCTGGTTTTTCTTTTGCTTTGTTGCAGAGAGCAAAGTAGGGTTGCCAGCTCCAGGTTGAGAAATTCCTGGAGATTTGGGGGTAGAGCTTGGGGAGTGTGGGGTTTGGAAAATGAGGGTTTATCTCATTAGGTACTGTATAATGCTGTAGAATTTACCCTCCAAAGCAGCCATTTTCTCCTGGGGAACTGGTCTCTGTAGTCTGGATATCAGTTTCCATTCCAGGACATCGCTAGACCCCACCAGAGGTTGGCAGCTCTAATGCAGAGAGAAGTGGGCTTTTTATAACTTTTTCCTCTTAGGACATTATCTCCTGTAGAGTAGTACAGAGTATTCTTATCACTTATCACTTACAATTTTATTTCTGTAAAAACAAAAAAGTTCCTGTGGTAGAAACACAACCTCAGAAATTGAATAATTTTGACACAGCAGTTATTTAGCCCTAGCTGTGTAATGTATTGGGATAAAAAAAAGAGAAAACACCATGACATATTTGCAGTGAAGCAAACTGTCATGATTGTTAGTAGAACAAATTTAGAGTCCAGTGGGGGCACCTTTAAGACACACGAAGGTTTATTCAAGGTATGAGCTTTTGTATGCAAGGCACACTTTTTCACATATATTAGAATGGTGGATGAGGTTCTAAACTTATTGACAGGGACTTAACATGTAACATGATGATGGAGGAGGAGAGGAGATTGGATGCCCTTCACTTGGAGTCTCAGAGCAGCTTACAAACTCCTATCCCTTTTCCTCCCCACAACAGACACCTTCTGAGGTAGGCAGGGCTGAGAGAACTCTTTCCAGAACTATCCTTGAGAGAGAGAACAGCTCTGACAGAACTATGGCTTGCCCAAAGTCATTAAGCAGCTGCATGTGGAGGAGTGGGGAATCAAATCCAGTTCTCCCAAATTAGAATCCGTGCACTTAACCATTACACCAAACTGATGTTTAAGTTATGCAAAGTGAAAAACTAAATAACAAGTTAAGGTTATAAGGTTAACAGTTGTAAAGCAATAAATATGTCAAAATAGCAGATAAATGTTTAAAGGGTTTTTTTTTCTAATTGTGGGAAGTAACAGAATCTTAATTATCTCCTCTCAGGCGTGGAGGGCACTTAACAGCATATTTTGAGCTGGATGTAATGTAGTCTTTGCATTCAGTATTCTAATATACTATTCTGAAAAAGAAATACACTGAAATACAGAGGATTTATAGTCCTTCTTGTTGAGAATACATATGTGAGGACTGAATGAGTCAGCATATGTAATGGGATAAAAATCCAATATCCCTGTTGAGTCCTGGCAAAGTTTTTGTTCCAGGTGTTATAAGAATTTGTAATTCAGCAATTTCCCCTTCCATTCTTTTCCTGAAGTTCCTTTGTAATAAAACAGCTACTCTGAGGTCATCCATTGAATGTCCTGGAAAGTTAAAGTGTTCTCCTACAGCTTATAGACAGAAATGAGCAGGAATTGCACTTTTGTGGTTCGGGTTGGTTCGTGGTTCATGGCCGAAACACGAACCAAACCACAAACCCATACAAGCTGAGAGGCTGGTTCATGAACTGACCTGGTTCGTATGGTCTCATAAGCCATTTGAAGCTTAAACCCGTGCTTTCTGCTCCCCACAGTTTTTTGCGGGGAGCAGAAAACAGGGGTTTCCAGACAGCTGAGTGCTGGAGAGCTCCCCAACAATCAGGTGCTTTTTGTGAGGAGCAGAACGCTGCAGTAAACCCCTGTTTTCTGCTTTTCATGAACCACAATGAATTGCACCAAAATTTGTGGAATTTCACAGTGATTCTTCAGTTTGTGAACATCGCTTCACAAACCAAAAGTTGGCCAGAATTTTTAAAATAGTTTTTACTATTTTAGGATAAGCAACATATATCTAACTATAACATAACATTTTACATAATAAACATAAAATGAATCCGAACAACCTTATTATCACAGCATTCGGCAATGTTACAATTTCCACATTGTATGTAGGCTACATTATATGTACATCTTGCATGGTACTTTTACGTCTCAGTCAGAGAAACAATTAGAAGATTTCATAGCTGTATGGTACCCTGTGACAGAATATCTGAAAGAACATAAGGTTATTCCTAAAAACAAGTATTACAAAGACTTAACTTTTCTTCTGAATTTGTATAAAGAGTTAAACTTTTATGTGACTATCCTCTGTGTTAATAAGCTGGCCAAAATGTATGACAATCTTTAGTTTGTCAGCCAGTTTGTGCCCATCCCTACTTATATCACTCTCACCAAGGAAGAATATGGATATGTTTTAAAGGTAGAAATATAATGCCATATGAAAATAACATCACTTATCACTAATATGGTTTTGTTTAAAATTTAGGACAGCTTGTGTTAGTTTTCTAAAATCTTAGGTCAAAATGTATGTTATGTTTGTTTAAAATTAAAATGAAAGTCGTAGCTTTATAAAGGGGCAGAATCAGTGAGTTATTTCATATGCCAACGGGGAGCAGCATATCTACTCAAAATAAAAATTCTCTCTCGTGTTTTCAGGGTCGGCATGTTTTGGTATTGTCAGACTATGATTTCTGCCACCACAAATATTTGTGTTTTTGTGGGATCTTTTCTACCACACCACAATGCAATGGAATTTTGTCGTGAAGTAAAAATATAACACCAATGGCAACATGTGTAAAATTTTTAGGTGGTTTGAGAGTTAAGCGTTTCATATTTTATTAAGTAATTAACTTACTTACTTCATTTGTAGTCTGCCTTTCTCACTGAAACACAAGTTGAATTGCAGATTGGTGTAGTGGTTAAGAATGGCGGACTCTAATCTGGAGAACCAGATTTGATTTTCCATTCCTCCACATGCAGCTGCTAGGTGACCTTGAGTCAGTCACAGTTCTCTCAGAGCTCTCTCAGCCCCACCTACCTCAGGGTGTCTGTTGTGGGGAGAGGAAGGGAAGGAGATTGTAAACCATCCTGAGACTCCAAGTGAAAGGCAAGGTATAAATCCTCCTCCTCCTCCTCTTCCTCTGACAGCATAATGTATAGAAACAACAGAATTAAACAACAGTGGACAATGTAATAAAACATTATACTACATGCAACCAGGACTATTTTTGGGCAGGAACGCACAGGAACGGAGTTCTGGCTGGCTTCAGAGCTGGCCATGCCCACTACAGCCAAAACCTCTGCGTCCGTGGCTACAGAGGGAAGGCCTGGAGAGTGACCCCCCCCCTCGGTGACTCTGAGGTGGATGGGCTGGGGGGCCCCTGGAAGGATCGGGGAGGCATTTAAATGTCTCCCCATGCCTTCCCCGGCCTGTCCAAGGATCGGCTTGCCCTGGGCAAGCTACGGGAAGACATGGGGTGTGACCTAATGTGCTAATGAGCTGTGTTGCCAGGGTGTGGCCTAATATGCTAATGAGTTTCTGCTATTGGCTGTCGCCTGTTATTCTAATGAGTTCCTCCTGGGCTTTTTCTACAAAAAAAGGCCTGCATGCAACAAACAAAGTAATACAGCTGGATTACAAAATTTAAGGGCAGTGTTAAACAGCATAACATACACAATGAAGACTACCTTAAATTCCAGAGGCATCAGTTTATTCATTTTAGCAACAAACAAAGTAATACAGCTGGATTACAAAATTTAAGGGCAGTGTTAAACAACATAACATACACAATGAAGACTACCTTAAATTCCAGAGACATCAGTGGAAGAGTTCTCTTCAATACGAGCAGCTGCTCAAGTCACCCGCCTCAGGACAATCAAACCGCAGTTGTTTTTATAGATCCCAAATAGGTACAACAAGGCCTTGATTTTATTTTACGATGGGATTAAAAGTCATGCCAAAGTGGATAACATGTAACTGAAGTTCTAGTCTTTTAACAATTTCCTGTTGCTGTCAAAGGCAGGGGGAGAAAAAGACATGTTTGCTGGCAACCTTTGTGTTTGTGCAGAGGAGGGGTTGAACATTCGCAATTGAGAACTGTCAGGCAAGAAGGGCAGGCTAAGGCCTTCCCTTGCCAATATTGTTTTTCTGTTCTATCCTTCATCTCTCCCTCACCTTTTCCCTGGTTGCATTTGCCTACAACGTGTGTGGGATGTTTCCTGGGGCAAATCCCTTGGATAAACTTCATCACACCTCACTATTCCCAAGCAGGGATAGTGTTCCAGGATAGAATTCTGGCTTAACTATAACCCCCACCAAGCCTGTGGCCCATGACTGAGGGATGAGGAAAAGTGGACTGAGGCAAGGTAGTTTTTTTCTTTTTTACATTAAGAAGAATGAAGTCTATTTCATATAACACAAATGGAGGTAAATTAACAGGTAAAATAGTGTCATAGTATTTTATTCAATGAGTCATTAAAATTTGGAATTTGCTGCAGATAGCTTTAAAAAGGGATTAGACAGATTCATGGAGAGTAGATTCACCAGTGGCTGCGAGCCATGGTGACTGAAGAGAACCAACACATTTAGGGGCACAAACCTCTGAATTCCTGTGCTAGGAGGCAACATTGCAGAAAGACTTCAGCCTCTATGCCCTGTTGTTGATCCTCCAGAGTAACGGGTTGGCTACTGTGATGGACAGATCACTGTGTGGTCTGATCTATGTTCTTATGTTTTCACTTTTAACTTGTACATGCCAGGAGGGGGGGACCCTTTATAGGCAGACTTGTCATAAATGTTGGTATATTTGCTTTAAGCTTAGTAACACCTTTGTATACTTGCAGATGTTTCCCACAAACATCCTTGCAGATGTTTTCCACAAAGGGAGAAGCTCATGTAGTTTCTCAGTTACTACAGCAGTAATGGGGTTTCCACATGGCATGTTTCTCCAGTGTTTCCCTGCAGTTCCCCTAGGGTTGCCAACCCCCAGGTGAAGCCTGGAGTCCTCCTGAAATTACTACTGATCTCCAGACTATACCAATCAGTTCCCCTGGAGAAAGTGGCAGTTTCAGAGGTCAAACACTATGGTTTACCACAGATTCTCCAAATTCTCTCCTTCACAGGTATCATCCCCAAATCTCCAGGAATTTCCCCAGGCTGGAGTTGGTAACCCTAAGTCCCTCAGCAGTGCCCATCTTCCCTCACCTCATGCACCACTAGGGCATATTGTTTGTTTGTTTGTTTTAACCGGCAGTTGGGTATATCATTATCATGATATAGCAATCTTTGTATCAGTTTTTCTGAATGCGTGGCTTTTGTTTTTAAAAAGTAAGTCTCTATCTCCTTTCATTGTGGAAATATCTCCACAACAAAAGGATCTAGGGACTTACTTTTTAAAAATGAAAAATGGAAATTCAGAGAACTTGGTGAACATACTGTTATAACATTATAACAACATAATGATATTCAATTGCTGATTTAAAAAGAAATGATTAAAATGCCTCAATGGTGTGTGTGTATGTGTATTCATGACCTGTGCCAGGAGACCAGGGCAGGGAAATGCAGGGAAACTTGCCACCCAGAAGCCCTGTTGCAGCAACACCAGAAATGGGGAAGGTACAGAAGCCTGCTGCTGTGTGGAAAAACCCCTCAACCTGAGACCCAGCCAGAGAAGACAGTGCTGACCCAGATAGACTAATGGTGTGATTTAGTATAAGGCACCATCATTTGTGTGTGTTCAGAGTGTTTCACCCTTTCTGCCCAAAACTTTGAGAGGTGAACAAATACACCACAATGCTATGGGGAAGCTGGAAAAACAACTTCCAAACAGCATCGACCTTAGCCATATTACTCGTATGGAAAGGTTGAGCTCCTTCATGTCACCTTCTGCCTTATCCTTTGAACTGGGGATGCCAGGGATTGTACTTAGGACCCTCTGCGTGCAAAGCAGGTGCTCTATACCCTGAGCTCCAGCCCCACCTTCCTCAGTCCACAGGGCTGCTATATATTCTGTTTTCTAGAAGATGCAGGGGATCTGCTCTTTATTTTCCATAGCAGGTCTAAAGGCCAAAGAAGATGCACATTTCCACAACTTCCTTTGTTTCTTTCTAACTTAATCGTCAACCCTGAAGGAGCCTAGCTTTGATCAGGACTGTAGTTTGTATTAAGCCCCCCCCCAATATAAAATGGCTCCAGGAAGCCACTATTTGTCCCTTTCAGGGACATGTACATTTATCCCATTGGAACATGCAAGTTTCCCGAGCACAGCAAATTGTATCCCCGGGGCCTTCGAGTTGGGAAAACAGTCCTGGAGGCTGGAGGAAAGATGTAAAACTCCCTCCTCTTGTGCCATGGTCCCAGTCCCATTTACTTGATCATTAAGTTATAAAAGGTGCTGGAGCTATGTGCACACGCACTTCTTATTTAGCCCCCAAGTTTACCCTGTTAAGACTGAAGGCATGGCATCATGTTAATTGTTATTTTACTGGAAATATTTAGAAATTCAAGCTTTCACGAATACTCAACTACTATTGAAGATGAAGATTTTGTCCTTTGGAAACATAGTAAGCCTACTCCTCTCCATCCTGTGCCAGCAGAAACTGAGCAATGGAGAAAAAAGAGGTCTCAGGCCCAAATTAGACATAACTCAGGGAGATCTGTGAATGTAGTTTCCACTTCTTAATTTTTTTTAAAATGCAGCCACCTGGGTCTGCAGTATGGAGAGGCAAGGGAACTTAGTTCTTTCCCCTGCACTCGCTTTCACAGCCAGAGTCATACACACCCTGGGCTGCTATTTGACGGGGGGGGGGGATTTTCCCCTCCAGCTAAATAGCAAGAAGAGATGGAGCAATTCAGATTGTGAAAATAGCCCAGTAGGAAAGTTGAATTCCGTTTTGGAGCCCCAAACGGATGCAGTGTAGAGTTTTAGAAACACTGGGATATCCTAGGCAAAAGTAGCCCTAATTTTCAATCTGCCCTGTGAACTGAAAGAGAGAGAGAGAGAGATATTCTGGAGGGCACTTGCAGTCATGTCAGGGAGAAATGGAGCTTAATCATACTGGGAACATTTGCATCAATCTCCGTAAGCAGGAGAAGATAGGAATTATCACTTTGGCCACTTTATTACTGGTACTCCATACTGACCCGTACTGGTTAACTTTCACTCCAGAAGAGAGAAGGCAGGAGTGAGGGGTGTGCATGAGCACAGCAACAAGTTGAGTTGTGACCAACTGGAATTTAATTGTATTCTGTTGTATTCTGTTCTGGCCAACCACCTCTGAATGTCTCTTGCCTTGAAAACCCTACAGGGTTGCCATAAATCAGCCATGGCTTCTCCAACCACCACTGTGTTGTGATGATGCATGTTGTGATATCTGGATGATGCCTAAGTCCGGTTCATTAGAGCATCAGTTCCCAGATTTTTTTGCCACACCAGCAGTAGTACATTATTTATTATTATTATTTATTAATTTAACTTCTACCCTGCCTTCCCGCCGAGGCGGCTCAGGGCGGCTTACATAAAACCAATAAAACAGTGTACAATCTAAAATACATGATTTCATTTCCCTATATATACAATTTAAAACCATTTATATATCGTTGGTGGCTCCGTATAATAAAGTGCATCCAAGACACCTTCCATGGTGAACCACTTTAAATAACTTCAACTGGCAGACTGGCACAGGCTCTGCCAATGAGGTTTCACTCCTACTGGAATGACTGCCAGAGAAGCTCCATTTTCACAGCCCTGCAGAATTGCTGGAGGTCCCGCAGGGCCCTGATCTCACCAGGGAGCTCATTCCAGTAAGTCAGTGCCTCCAGGGAGAACGCCCTCGTCCTGGTCGATGTCAACCTGGCATCCTTAGGACCAGGAGGGCCAGGCGGTTCCAAGAATCCAGCATGTTCCAAGAATCCAACTAAATTCCTATTGAAGTAACTGAAATTAAAATTAATTTGGTCACCGAATTCTTAAAGTCAACTGGGTTGATCATTTCTGATGAGTGATCTACAGGCCTGTCTTTTACAACACCTGCCTACATAATGAGCTGTGGAACTATTTATAAGCTGCCATAATGCAGTCCTCTGTACTACTTTAGTGAGAGCACAGTAATGACAACTGAAGTGCTCTGAGATCCTTAGAATGTTCTTATGCTCCCTTAGGAAGTCATTTTATATGAATGTAAAACTGTTTCAGTAATGAATTTTCATATCATTGAGGAAGTGGGATATGGGGGCATAATTCAGTAGCAGAGCACCTGCTTTGCATGCAGAAAAGTCCCGTGTTTTGTTCCCAACATCTCTAGATAAAAGAATCTCAAATGCAGGTGGGAGGGACACAACAGCTTCTTGTGTCCACATGGATTTTCAGTAGATACATGACACTATGACACAGATTATCATAAACATAAACCAGTTTGGTGTAGTGGTTAAGAGTGGCAGACTCTAATCTGGGAGAACTGGGTTTGATTCCCCATTTCTATACATGCAGCTGCTGGTGCGACCTTGGGTCAGTCACAGGTTCTCTCAGAGCTGTTCTCAAGAGCAGTCCTTCAAAGAGCTCTCTCAGCCCCACCTACCTCACAGGGTGTCTGTTGTGGGGAGAGGAAGGGAAGGAGATTGTAAGCCGCTCTGAGATTCCAAGTGAAGGGCGGGGTATAAATCCAATCTCCTCCTCCTCTTCTTCCACTACTCAGAAAGTTTCATCTGGCCAAAATGGATTGACACTTGTTAGGGAGAAGTCTGTGTTTCCCAACATCTTAACTTTGAGGAATGTTGAAAGGCAGGCTGAAGTTTATCAAGGAGCCACATAGATCACTGTCTAGTATGCACTCCCAGAACTTCTTCAGTGTATGCTTTATCCATATTGAAATCACCACACTCCGAGTAACTGTATTGGCCCCAGCAGTACCTTTTCTTTTTGTTCATATTTATTGAAAAATATATACTAATATGAGAGTCAGTTCTTTAGTTTTAGTTCCTGGTGGGACCTTGAAAACTCTCTGCTCCAAGGATAAATCTCACAGGCACTTCAATCCCAAAACCATTTTCTTGAGAATATGGGGGCTAATACGTTATCACATTTATCCTCTGGTTTTCACACA
The DNA here is from genome assembly GCA_029375565.1 of Gekko gecko. Taxonomy (NCBI): domain Eukaryota; kingdom Metazoa; phylum Chordata; class Lepidosauria; order Squamata; family Gekkonidae; genus Gekko; species Gekko gecko. Next base: position 39,975,773 of record JAPDNY010000007.1, on the reverse strand, counting down.
ATTGTCTGTCAAAGATGCTCTTATCAGTCAAGAGACACAAGGGAACAAGTCTAAGAAGGTCTTCTAGGAAGTGTTCCATATTATCTAGTGGGGCTTACTCCAAGCCTGAATAGCCCAGTTTGATCTGAGCTTGTCAGGGCTTGGGAGCGAAGCAGAGCTGGCCATAGTCAATACCTGGATGGGAAACTACCAAGGAAGACCAGGGATGCTACACTAAAGGCGGCAAGGGCAAAACACCCCTGCTCATCTCTTGCCTAGAACACTCTGTGGTTTGGGGTTGCAATGACTTGCTAGCAATTTGATGGCACATTCTTCTTCTTACTCCCACAAAAGTGCCCTTATGATTGCAGCCACAGCCACTTACTTACAGGCTTACAAACTAAGATGATGCACCAGGGAAAAAGAACAAGGGAAAAGGGAGAGGGACATCAGTCTGACAGCATCAGAACAAAACCAGCATTTCAGCTGGAGCCAATCAAATCTTTCCTCCCTGGTGTTCTTGATGAGATGGAGGTGGTGCCACTATCCTGCACCCCTTGGTCCACAGACCGGTGACAGGGGCCAGCGTTTTCTTTTCTTCACTTTTACCACCCCTGCATGTATTTAGGCCACTTATATCTCACCATTGTCCTTTTGTATAAAACACTTAAGGCAGCTTGCAGACATGGCAACTAGGAAAATAACAAATCTCAAACTTCTGTTAAGCGGCCTTGCAGTAGCCATCAGAGGGGCTATCACAGCAGGAATCCCTCTGGCAAGGAATGGGAAGCGAAGTCCCTGCAGCTTCTTATTTGTCTGGCTGATTCAAAATTCATTATCTCATGACACACACTTTAATGTGTGAATTGACTCAACCAGAAAACAGTTTGGTTTCAGATGACATGGAATGATATGAAACTCAGTGTTTAATCTGTGGATGGCTCATTCACACATGCCAGACACTCCTTGCTGCTGCTACAAAGGATATCATACCTTGTGGATTGGCTTTCAGTCTCCCTGAGTTTGGTGGAACTTACTTCTAAATAAATAAGTTCTCTTTTTCAACTAAAGCTTTCTTACTTATTATTCAGAGTGAAATTGACACCTACTGATCTGTGACAGGCATTCAGTTACAAACATCAGAGGTTCCCTTTAGTTTCATTAAAAAAAACTTAGGAAAGTCCCCTTTGTACAGCCACAGGACCTTTTTTTTTCTCTTTGCATTGGCTAGAGCACAGGTGGGCAAGGAGCTTGGGGGCCACATCCGGCCCATGGGTATCAACCACTGTAAACAAGAAGGCCTGATGTCCAGAGCCCTCAAATGCATGCAGAGACTCAGATGTACCCCTCAAACTAAAAAAATCTGCCTGTGCATCAAGTTCAACTAGCATCTGTATATCTGAGGGGTAATTTTCTAATCCTGGAGAGGTGAGTGCCTTGGAGTTTTGTTAGATTCAGGTGGGGTAGCCATGTTGGTCTGAAGAAACAGAACAAGGTCCAGTGGCACTTTTAAGACCACCAAACTTTAATTTAAGGTATAAGCTTTCGTGTGCAAGCACACTTCTTTAGATTGGAGTTTTGTTAACGCTGTAATGAAATGAGGCTGGGGACACAGTGAAGCGGGCAGAGCCTGGCAATTCACACTATGTGATTCCGTTGATGCATTTCTGTCCAAGCACCAAGTTGTTCCAGAGGAGAAAAATTCTGCAACATTTGGCAGTCCCTTTGTGATGTGGACAAGCATTTATTGTTCATATGTACTGAGGCATTCCCTTGGTTATTTATGTGTGGATTGTTTTGCTGAGGCATGTCTAAAACCCAGCAAAATGTACATGAATATGCAGCAGCTGTTAGCCAGTGCTGAACATTCCTTAAAAGTGGCCTAATGTTTTGGTGATTGCACTAAATGTCATCTAGGAAAATTTAGAAGGGGTGTTTTAAAGTATTAAGGGCTTCTCGTTTTCTTCCACGGCTTTGTTTCTATTGCCCTTCATTCCCCCGTGCCAAGTTCTAAAAAGTCCACAGATATGACCATCTATAAACTATACTGCTGTCAACTTTGACTGTTCCGGGGTTCCCCAAAGCAATGAGTAGTAGCACAATCTGTAGTCAACATGTTAGAAATACTTTTAATATCCTCTATTATCATTTTTTCCCCTAATTGGCTTTCAGGTTTTTAAAAAAGGAGGAGAGTTTAGACTGCTGTGGCATTCTGAGTGTTGTTTGCTATGACATTTCTCCCCTAGCAATGGTTAAGTTCTAAAAATGGCCTCTGGTTGAGGAGCCCCATTCCTGCCCTTCAGTGCCTCAGCTTTAACTTCAGTGACTTAATACTGATTTAGGGAGTGTTATCAAGTCTCAGCTGACTTATGGCAACCCCGTAGGACTTCCAAGGCAAGAGAGGAACAGAAGTGGTTTGCCATAGCCTGCTTCTCTGTAGCAACCCTGGACAGCCTTGGTGGCCTTCCATCCGAGGACTAACCATGGCTGACCCTGCTTAGCTTCTGAGATCTGACAAGATCAGGCTTGCTTGAGCTGTCCAGGTTAGGGCAAGAGAGAAAGTACAGAGGTATTTTTTAATTATCTTTTTCCAGGGCCGAGCCTTGGCATTCAAAGTACGTTGAGGTTCAGCCTTTGTGAACCCTGGCTAAGGTTTACTCCTATCCTCCAGGTTATTCTCCTTTAATTGACAATTGACAATCTCTTTTTGGAAGCGGGGTGGAGTTGCTGAGGTAAATCTCTGAAAGATAATTTTCCCTTCTTCCAAAACAAACTCTGTTTGATGCATGTATAACGCACACACCTTCCACCAGGGATTTGGTTTAAAGTAAATATACTGAAATATTTGAAAATGCCTTTCCTACTGAATCTTTGCTAGACTAACATATATACATTACATTAAAACTGACTTGTGCAAATATTAACTGTAATTCTCAGGATGTATGAGAGTTACCTAAAGAAACTAGGGAATAAACTGTAAACAGATTTCGTGTGGTCTGGTGGACAGTGTGATACAGTCCTGAGAAACCTACGCCTAAACCTCACCTCAACTGTTGGGTGACCTCAGTTCCCTCTCTGAAATGTGAGAATATAGCCTCCCCTCCCAGGATTGTACAGAGGCCAAAAGAGATTATAGGCACGATCCAGTCAAAGTTAAGCACAAGTCAGTGGTATTGATTTCAGAGGGAGATTTAATGGCATGCTTTAAAGTCAGTGCAGGCTTTAAAAGTGCTTAACATTGGCTGGATTGTGCCCAAAGATTGTAAAATATTTTGCATATTAAAGGTGTGGTTTACATGATTAGTAACTGGAGCATGGAACACTTAAGAAATCAACATACTGTGATCTGATAATTGAAGAAAAGCCTTACAGTTTATGGTTTGTGGAGGGGTAAGCAAATAGGGGGACAGGTCAGTGCTTTGAAACATTCTTAGCTGTTATGACCTTTCATTCTTAAATGTCTCATGGCAGAGCCATGTTGAGCAGATGTTTCTGAAATTTTATGAACTGGACAGTATACCTCTTGACTTTTAGAAATGACAATAATCAGTCCTCTTGGTGCAAATTACATGACCCTTAGGGTTGCCAAGTCCCCCATGGCCACCAGCAGGAGATGGGGAAGTAGGGCCGCCAGATCCAGGTTGCGAAACTCCTGGAGATTTGGGGATGGAGCCTGGGGAGGACAGAGACCTCAGTGGAGTACAATGCCATAGAGTCCACCCTCCAAAGCTTGCATTTTCTTTAGGGAAACTGATCTCTGTAGTCTAGAGATGAGCTGTAATTCCAGGGGATCTCCAGGTCCCAGATGGAGGCTGGCATCCCTATCCCTTGGGGCATGTCTTGGCTAATTATTTGGGCCTACACAAATGGTTTTTGGTGTGTGGTAGTGGTGGGACAAGGTGCTAGAAAAAGTTGATTCCCAGTGTGTGGCAACACAGGCCTGCACATCTGCAGGATCTGGCACACTCCTGCAAATGCTAGAAAATGAGAGTTTGCAGCAGCATGCTGAAACACGAAGTCTGTGCATAGTGGCAGATGCCTGCAACTGCCTTTTTTTGCAGGCTGAGAGTCGGTTGCGTAAAAGCCCGACCCCCTTTCTGGAGAGTTTAGCTGGGACCCTGCTTTGCCGTGGCTAAGCCCCCACGAAGGCTAAGAGGCCTTAATCCTGTTTATCTTTTTCCTCCTCCTCCGGGCGGTCCACAGCCCCACTCAGGCAGGCCCCTGCGGTTATATAAGGCGGGCGGGCGGCGAGGAGAAAGGGGATTTCACGGCCACGTCATGCGCGCCCTTCTCCCGCCCGGCGCAGGTGGCCGCAGCCTGGGCAAAGGGCGCTGTGGCTGGTTCCACGTCTGAGGCGAAGAAGCCGCAGCCCCCTGCCAAAAGCGACGCGGCGGGGGGGGGAGTCCTCCGCTCCGCATTTTCTTTCTCCCCCCCCCCCGCCCGCCCGACCTTTCCTTCTCCCCTCAACTCACCACACACACCCTCCCTCCCGCTGTCAAAACAAAAAACCCTCCGGCGGCGCCTGTTCAAAGGCGGGAACGGCGAGGCGCTGGTCTCTCCCTCGCCGGAGACTCTGGAACAATAAATGAAAACAAAACGCGCGCACAGAAAGAGCGCGGGGGGGGGGGCGGAGAGGAGGTCGGGGCCCGCCGGGCTGGAAAGCGCAGATTCCTGTGCGGGGAAGGGAGGCAGGAAGGCGGGAGGACGAGGCAGGCTTCCCCTCGCGGCGGCGGCAACTCCTCCAGGGGCTGCTGCTCCTCCACTTGCTTGCGCGGCTTCTGCTGCACAACTTGAGCAAACAGGAAACGCGGCGGCCGCACACACGGCAGCCGCCGCTCTGATTCATTGGGCTTGAAGCTTCCCCAAAAGGGGGAGGAGGAGGAGGAGGCGGAGGAAGTGCCGCTGCTTGCCTCGCCTCGCCTCGCCTCCAGCCCGGGGGGAGGAAAGCGCTTCGCTGCGTGTCGCCCAGAGTCTCTTGCTTGCCAGAGAGCAGCAGCCCCAGTCCGCCGAGGAGACGCGGCCGCTTGTGCCAGCCCGGGGCGCGCGACCAGCCGAGGGAGGGACTCCACGCAGGGAGCAGCGGCGCGCCTCCGTCCTGCTTGCCTCACCTGCTCCCCTCCGCTCCGAAAGTTTCTTCTTCACCCAGACCGGATACCGGGAGGCTGGAGGCGACTTCGCGGTTCCCGCCGGAGACCCAAGCCCGCCTTCCCCCCTTGCCTGGCTTTAGCAATATGAAGGAGCAGCACTCATGTGTGGGCACTGGGCATCCCCCCATGGCTGGGTACGGCAGGATGGACCCGCTGGAGCTTGCTGTTAGCCCCGTGAAACGCTTGCGAACTGAGTACTCCTTTCCCTATCTCTTCGCAGAGGAGGCCTACCAAAAACTGGCCAGCGAGACCCTGGAGGAGCTGGACTGGTGCCTGGACCAGCTGGAAACCTTGCAAACCAGGCACTCCGTCAGTGAAATGGCCTCGAACAAGGTAGGAAACCGACGATCCCTCCCCCCCCCTTCCCCAGGCACCTCTTTGCCTCGCTTTAACTTTGTTTTCTCCTCCCCAGCCAGACTTGGCTACTTCTTAGCTCATGTGCCACGCACGGCTGCAGTGTCTGTTGGGCTGCGGTTTAGGCAGGCAGAGTGGAACTTGGCCCTCCGGAGCTAGAAGTTTTGTTCACAGTGATGATGCTCTGCAGATTAAAACATGCCTGCCTGGACAGTGTTGGCATAGGGCACAGTTTCACACCTTCTGTTGCTGGGATGCTTGGGACCTAACTGTTGAGCTCCTGAAGGCTGCCCTGGGATTCTCGGGAGTCAGTCCACCAAACTCAGTGGGACTTGCTTCCCAGTAAAGAGGAGCAGGAGCAGGTTGAGTGGACTACTTGCACTCTGTAAATGTGTCTGACCACCTGCACCTCATGCTTGTTTGCTCCTAAGTGTTCCACTTAAATCACTAAGACTTTGGTCCCGGAGAAGTGAACATCAGGGCTGCAAAACTTAGCTATAATCTAGACATTATAAAAGTCTGTCAAAGAATGCTATGGTTGAATCAGAAGGCCAAGGTGACAAGCAGTTTGGGCACCAAAAAAAAAAAAAAGATCAGTCACTTTTGCCCATTGCAGGGTTGCCATTTATAAATGGAAAGGAGAGGGATGCTGGATCTGTCCAGAAGTATCCAAGGAGACACTACAGTATGGGACCCGGACCTTATGAGTAATCACTTATCAGAATGCTGCAGGATGGGGAAAACGCATTTCCTTCATCATTTAGATAAGGCGACTTATCCACATGGGGTTTTGTTTTTGCTGAAAGTGTCGATAGCACAAGGTGGTTGCAGATCTGGGCACAGCCTGTTGCATACAGTAGAGAAAAGCAAGAAAGGCCTCATGTATTGCGGGAACAGATTGAGGAACTCACTTATGTATGTCATGTACAAGTGCTTCATATGCAAAGGTCTTGACAGGATAGGAGTTGCTAGACCTCATACTTACCAACAATGAGCATGTTGACCTGGAAGTGAGTCTCATTGATGTCACTTCGAAGAAAATGTGATTAGGTTTGAGCAACAAGTTTAATCACATTTTCCCTAAGAAAACTGACACGAACTCACACACAACAATCCTTTTAAGGCTTTTTTGAAAACTCTAGTAAAATTTCACATATTTGAGTGCAGTTTTCTTCATAGGATTAATGCCTTCGTACCTCTGTTGTCCTTTGGTCACCTTTAGTTAGCTGCAGAAGTGATAAGCCTTCTGAGCATCTGCACAAGAATCAAGCCATTGACACCACTGAGTTTTCCCCCTGGGCTTTCTTGAGGCTGCTCTGAGAACCTGGAATTAATCCGTTGAATGCAGTGGGACTTGATTTCGAGTAAAGGCACACAGAATTGGAAAATTTAGGATTATTTGTGTGGTTGCTTTTGGTGTGAGGAAGCGAATGTAAGAAACTACACTGCTCATGATGATGATATGTTCCTCAGACCTGTTTATGTTGCTCTGAACATTAAGCTAAGCACACTCAAAAGGACTCTTTCACACACTGTGCCGTAGTGAACTTTGTTTTGCCACAGAGTGTACGGTCGGTAGGAAGCGACATCTGGTCAGGATTCCGTGACACGTGTACTGTGTGTGTTCACACCAGATATTTTTTGCATTCACTGTTTTGCATTTTTAAGCTAAAAAAGCTTACATGTACATATGAAATATGAAGCGAGCAAAGAGGCTGTTAGTTTAGTCAGGAAGGTGACTGTGCATTCTAATTTGCAGTTATAAGCAGCCTCGTTTGCAAGTCGTGGACGACTTTTTCCTAATACATTTATTTAATTAATCGCTTATTAGATTAAATACCAGTATATGAGTGTTTTTCATATTCTAAACTCACCATTAACAGCAATTAGTTGAAAGTAGTAATAATATTGTGAACGTGGCATTTTTAGGATTGCTGGGATTGTGGTTTTTAGTAAAAGAGCACGATTCGAGTCCGGCAGCACCTTAAAGACCAACAAGATTTCCAGGGTACGGAGCTTCAGCAAAGCTCCCTTCATCAGACCTGATGAATCTTGCTCTTCTACTGCAGACCAACATGACTACCCACCTGGAACTATCTTCATGGTTTTTAGTAAGCTATTGTTTTACACATTAAATATTTTTAATGCCTGTTTTAAATATTGTTTTAACAGTTCATTTACTTGATTTTTTTTTAAAAAGGATCTGTACTTATTGCCTAGATAGGACACTCTGTTGCTAGTTGAAGAGGTGTTTTACATAAAACATTTGCATTTTTTAATGTATTGTGGATGTATTCAATGTTTAAGAGTCTTTAGTGATGCTAGGGGGGAAAGCTGTGTTCTCACCCAGGGTGCTGCTCTTCACTTTGCTTCAGAAACGGGATCATAGAGCCAAGGTTTCCTGCTATGAGATATAGAATGAGCTGAGTTGCCATAGCCACTCTGAAGGTCATCCTGAATGATGCCATTCGTTACATCAGCACTGAAAATTTATACCGCAGCCTCACAACGAGTGGTTTTATTTTGTCCGTAACATGGGAATACGATTGTTTAAAATGTCTTTGCTGATAACTAAATGCAATATACCAAATTCCTGATTGACACTCCCCTAATTCAAGACTCCCCTAATGCTAGGGCTTGCTCTGTTGGGCTTGGCATTGCACAGATTCCAGTTTTGAAGACATTAGTTTTGCTCCTGTCTGCTTTCTGAGCACTTGAACAACCAGGTGCCTGGGTTTTTTTAAATCTCTGTACATAAGACATGGGTGTTTATTAAAATAAATCTCCTTGCACAAGTCTTTTCCCTGTTGGAGGACAGTGTTGCCACAGTATCTTGTACAGCATCATTGGGGAGTGAAGGTGCCTCTCATTCAGAATAATCTGAAGTGGGTTTTAGGTCTTGATAGGAGGTGAGGGCTGTGCAAAGCTTATTCACCCTGTGTGCTTCAGTTCATGGACAGATATGTGCACCAAATTTTCATGCTTCAAAAATGCATGAGTTCATGTGACTTGAAAACAAAACCGCATCAATATGGTTTAGATTTTGGAATCGATGACTGTGTTAAGGAGTCAGTGGTCTTCATTCATAACCCATTCATAAAGAATATTAGTTTTCCTCCCCACTTGCCAAACCACTTACAACTATCTCAGAGTGCGTGTAGGATCCAGCCTGGTTCTGGGTCTTCTTCCACTTTTCTTCCTTCCCAGGTCCTGCTCAGTTGTTTCATATGGTTTTCATAATAAGTCCTTGGGGAGAGGTCTCATATATTTAACAGTTTGCATGTGTGATATCCAGACAAATTTCAGAATCACAGGGAATGGTAGAGGCAAAAGAATAATGAATACAGAGCATGTTAGTAGAATGCATGCACACGCATATTGCACACCAGTACATGCACATTTAGAGAAATGCACTGTGGTTTGGAAAGAAGACATGGTATTTATTGCTGGAAACACAGAGTAGAATGTTTCTTGTGCCTTGGCACAAGTAATTGATAAAGCTGAACAAGGCATCCTGGGTATGCTTGATTTGACATACTTGAACAATAGCAAGATCCAACAAGACCATACTGTTTTTGACAGCATACAGAAAGATAGGTATGATAAACAACATGCTTGCTGTCTGAAGGGATAATTAATGCAGAAGTGAAAAGGCATTTCTTGCAAATTAGTCTTTTTATAGGCTTACTTCCGAATTCACCTTTTTTGCAAAAAAGTACAGTCTGTTGATTTCCCCCCCTTGGTTTTAGTGGTCTTTATTATTTGTATTTTATTCCTTCAATTTATACCCCACCCTCCCTGCTGAAGCAGGATCAAAGTCATGTTCAAATACTGAGGTTGTAATACTGTACTAATACCGGCATCCGTTCCCATCCTCAGCCTCCATGTGGTTGCAGTGTTAGGATTATAAAGTTAAGTCACACCATTGGCTTCAAGGAATGAAACTTTGCATATGTATAAGAAGAGATGGGGGGTCAGGTACAGGGGATGGCAAGGGGTGCACCAAGGAAGAGAGGAAAAGGGAAGCCCAGCATCTCTCTCCTCAGCTGACACCAGCAGCAGCTTGGGGCTGGAACCAGAGGAAGTATAGATATGAGGATATGACTTGTTCTCTGGGACTTGATCTCTTATGTTCCCTTTCAGATGTAGCTCCTGCTGCTGCTCTTTGCATGTAAAAGCTGTAATGACTAAAGGACAGACATACCTCCTAGCTTAGAAAGGGAAGAAAGAAGAGATCCTGACACAGCCCCCCATAGACATATTAAACAGGGACACGGTTTCAGGCTGTGGGCACTGTTTCTGTACCACAGACAGAGTTTTAATTGAGGCATGCAAATCATATCAGGGAGGGCCAGGTGCTCTATCAGAAAAGTACTCAAATTGGGGGTGCCAGGAAGAAATTACAAATATGAGTGTATTATAAATCATACCAAAACACAAGCTCTAGAGTCAATGGAGTATTGAGTGAGGCAAAAGGATTTCCTCTTCCCAGTACTGTAAAAGTTGTTTATGTCATAAGTTTATGGATACATCTGAGGACAGTTTCTCTTTCACGAGAGCATGACAAGATGAGCTTCCATGCTGCCATCAGCTGCCGTTAGGGATGTAGCGCAGACACTCTCCATGTAATGGGCACTGTCCATGTGATGAACCACTTGATGCATTGCAGTTGCTAATTATCTTGTGTGCAACACTGAGGTTGTTTCAGGCGACCTTACTATAGCACCTGTCACGTGCATACTAGATATGTGTATAAGCCTCAGCACTGCGGTACATTTTTAGCAATATTGTAAATTCCCATCACAGTTGTAGATCAGAGCAGCCTCATTCTAATTACAGGGGAAGGATAATGCTGTCGTATCCCATTTAGTAGTGTTTACTTATCCACCTATCTTTTGCATTTTGACAGTGGCATACAATTATATAGTGCGGAAATAATTTATTGGTGTAGTAAATGCCAGTTTAGTCACAAAGCAGGCACGTGCTCTGTTTATCATTTAAGATCAAGAAAGTGGATAAAAGGTCTCAAAACTTTTACATGTGACAGTACTTTTATAAAAAACTTGACAATGGTATCACTCTTGGCTAACTGACTATATGATTTACTTAGGTCTTGGTTTTTCTAGAAAAAGCCAAAGATAAGAAGAGCACTGCTTTTAGATATATTTGCCAATTAAAATGTTTTTTCTGATGCATTATTGAACTATTACTTTACTATATATATATCTCCTGTGTTGTGAGTTCTAGAATCTCTCCAAGAATACAGGTAACATTAGAACCATACTCAGATACTGGCAATAAGCCATTATTTATAAATTGTGGTTTGATCAGATCCCAGATAGTTCTATGGAGTTTGTTAGTTGGCACCAACCTGGGATTTCGGCTACAGTTTATTGTTTTGTTAACCACAGTTTGTAATACTTGTGGCTTGTTGTGACATCTGAATGCATAGTTTGAATTCACAAAGCACAAGTTGTCTGGCCACAGAGATGGCAGTATGGGGAGAATATCTTCCATCCTAGGGAGATGAAGAGGGGCCAAGAAGCAGATGAACTGGAATTTATGTGCGCAAACTAGGATTTGTTTCAGGTGGGTAACTGTCTTAGTTTGCAGTAGAAAAGCTAGATTTGGATCCATTAGCTCCCTAAAGACCAGCAAGATTTCCATGGTGTTTGAGAGTCAAAGCTCCCTTCATCAGATGTATTTAAGTTGCTACTGGACTCGAATCAAACTAGGTTTTGTTACTGAAGTTTGATAGATGAACCAAAATTTGTTGCACAAAGTGCCGTGGATTATGGTGTCTGAACATAGCCAAAGTTGTCACTTAAGGCACTTGTGCTTTGAAAAAAAATGTTACCAGTTGGATGGTTCTTGCCAAATTCATGCACAAGGTATTCCAAGCACAAATGCAAAGCAGAAAACAGTGCATAGGTTTGAAAATGACTCCCCCCCCCCTTGTTTCTTAATTGGAATCTGGTAGACTTTAGAAAAGTCTTCCCTGTGTGCAGTGTTTTCTTCCCAATTTTCCTGAGGTGTCTGAGGTAGTAATTGTGATAATAATTGTATTGCAGGCTTGTGTTGGGACTGTGGTCAGTAGAACTCTGGCAGTAGATCTCAAAGGTGTCAGTTTCCTCCCACTCCCCTTTGGGATGTCTGTGAAACCAATGAGTTAAGGTGGAGATAAGAGGATTAATTTGACGTTTTAAATCTGGGTGCATGAATATCTAAATCCAGCAGTTCTTTGGGAAAGTGTTGGTGAATGGCTCCTGCTTTATAATTTGAATCTAACTGGATTGCACGATTTGGGTCAGGAAGGGAAATTTTTAATAAAGAAGTTGGGTTGTTGTGACCTAGGAGAAATTTCTGGCCCCTTCTGTAGGATATGATTTAGCTTCTTCACTTAGAAAGTTAGACAGTTTTACTAAACAGGTTTTTGTAATGGTCCTGGTGCAGAAAGCATCATGTTTGTTCTCTGTCTCTCTTTTTTTGTTTGGTACATAAACTGGACAATGTAGGTTGATCTCTTTTGCGCGGGACCTGATGTGGATGATTAGAACAGATCATGGTTTGGTTTCTGCCTCCTCTGTGATTGCCTGGATGTTGCCTTTAGGACAATAAAATACCCATGGCTGGAGGGAGGGATAAAACAATGCAGTGTAGCTAAATATTTCTTCACATGTGTTCAGGGGATTATACTTAACGTATTAATTAAGTAGTGCCTTTCCCCTCCCACGCACCGCCTTCTTTTCATGCTGCTGGCATGAGATACAAGAGTCTCCAGTCTTTGTTCTACACTATACTTGCTCTAGGTAGTGCTGGAGCACAACAGACTTCCACTCAGGTAACCATGGAGATGAGTGTGGGTGGGATGGGTAGACACCGTTCTCCTCTGTAGAAAGGCAGAAGCAAGGACAGGAGTGCACAAGGCAACTCACTTGCGCAAATCCCTGCTCGCTATTTAAGTTGTGTTCGTGCAGCAGAGGTGCTCAAAGGGAAGCTTCACACTTTCCCAAGAGAGGCTGGCATAGGAGGGCAAAATGGTTACTTCTGACAGACTGTTGTCAAGGAAGCAGTTTACAGAGTGGAGTTGGGACAAGCAAACTTGTTCATAGCAGTTCAGATGGAGAAGCCTCTCTGTGTTGAACTGAGACTCAGCGAGTAAGTGGAAGTCTTTGTATCACAGATTAGTTTACGCTAACAATTCACTCTTGTAAGTAAAATGAGAAGGAATTACACATTTGCATGCATCTTAAGCCATTCCTAGATTCTTTGTAGGAGAGTGATGGTTCAGCGGTTAAGACACTGAGCTGCAGACCGGAAGGTCTGTAGTTTAGCAGTTCGAGACTCTAGTGCCATGGAACGGAGTGAGCTCCTGTCTCTGGCCCCAGCTCCTGCCAACCTAGCATTTCAAAAGCAAGAAATTGCAAGTAGAATGCAAAATGGAGATGAGCACCGTCCCCTCAAGTCAGATTCGACTGGCTTTCGAGCAAGGAAAACCTTTACCTTTACCTTAGATACTTGGTATACTGATAGACACATGTAGACATCCTTTTGGTTCCATGGTTTTGTCCTTGGGAGCAACTTAGAGAGTCCCATGAATGAAAACCCATAATCTGTGACACAGCACATAGGAACTCACAGGGTTAGGCATTTCCTTATGCAGAATAGATAAGCACATTTTTTTTAACCTAAGCTAATATGGAAGCATTTCCCAGCAGATGTCTTTCTTTTCTTCTTCCTAAGACCTGAAGTTCTGCAAGTAGCACATGTGCAGCTCCTTGGCTATAAGTAGGCCTAGCATATTGTAATTCAGTCCCTCTGCCTTTGGGAGCTGCTCAAAAACTATCCATGAGAAAAATGGTAGTCTTCCACCTGAAAGTTCCTCTCGCTTTATTGTTTACGCCTCATTTTCCCCTCTGTGCTCTCATGAGTTTAATAGGTTGGTGGTCCCTTTTAATCTCAAAAAATCTGTAGAACAATTAAAGACTTAAATGTAAGATCAGGGGCATGATCCTTTCCCTGCCAAAACTCAAACTGCTCCTGTATCGAATTAGTGTTTCAGGAAGATGTCCCAAATGGCCGGATTCTTTTTGAGTTCTTTAGCTGACATAGTAGCGAGGACTCATTTGTACAGTCTCGTTCTATGGAATAATAAGATCTCTCCTGGATAGACATGGGAAGGTTTTTCTTTTCGTAGTTTAGTCTGGACTTGATTAACAACTGAACAATTCAAATTAATTTTTTAATTGTCATAATGGAGTTTCCAAGTGTTACCTATCCTGTGATCAGTGGACAAGTCCAGAGTGTAAAACCCTGTGGTTTCAGAGATTTATTTTAAAAGGCTAGTTATATAGGCATGAAGTTCTTTTACCAGGACACAGAAATTCTGTATATACTTTCCATATCAATCCATAGTTCTCTTTTTTAATTTTAAAAAACAAAAAACACAACAGAAGCATGAGCCTTGATTTTGTCAGAAACTCCACTAGATGTGGCTTTCACCAGCATTGTCTCCCAATAATTGGAAAAGCTGCAACTGGAGAATTTTTCACTTTTGTTGCAGCTTTAAAAGGTATAAAAAGACTTCTCAGATCTCCAGGCCTGGTAACCTTATTGCTTAGCCAGACCATTATGGTTAGCTGGTTGCCCCGTGTCTGGAAGATGGAAGAACTGAGTTGGAGCAGACATTTAATTTAGTGACAAATGGGGCATGCTGTTGAGGCTTCAAATTACACAGGCCTTGTGGGGAGAATATTATTTTCCCTTGGGAAGGCAGACCTTCTAATCTTCCCACACAAACCCTCCCACTCCTTCTCTGCCATAACTGGAAACAGTCTAATCTCCCATGTCTGAGACCCATTCCATATGTTGCATTTTCAGCACGTACCTATAAACAGCTTAACGTTTTAAAACTTGTATGTTAAGTTTAATACATATGCTATAAGCGTATGTGCCATATGGAGCACCAATAGGTTGTACTTTCCTGGTATAATGTGTGAAACAGCCATCAAAAACAAACAACTTCAGGGTCATCTTCCTTTCAGTGCAACATCTTTGGTTTGTTTTCATATTTTGACCACCAGGATCTGCTCTTTCTTACTCAGCCTCCACAGTTGCATGGCCTGGTCATTTTTCTCATGTTGACTAGAGGTAATCTATCTAGTTCTGGCACAGCTGTTCTTGAAAAAGAGCAGCTTCTGGCAGAGCTCTCTCAGCCCCACCTACCTCACAGGGTGTCTGTTGTGGGGAGGGGAAGGGAAGGGAGTTTGTAAGCTGCTCTGAGACTTCTTTGAGTAGTGAAGGGCAGGGTATAAATCCAATCTCCTCCTCTTCTTCTAGTTATCCCTACACACACACACACACACACACCCCTGAATCATGTTTATTTTCCAGAATGTGCAGTCTCAAGTCTGGCTGGAAGTCTTCCTTTTTATTGTTATTAAGAACATAAGAACATAAGAGAAGCCAATGTTGAATCAGGCCAATGGCCCATCCAGTCCAACACTCTGTCACACAGCGGCCAAAATATACCAGGTGCCATCAGGAGGTCCAGCAGTGGGGCCAGGACACCAGAAGCTCTCCCACTGCTGCCCCCTCCAGCACCAAGAATAGAGTGCATCACCTGCCCCAGACTGAGAATTCCCATCTATACCCTGTGACTAATAGCCACTGATGGACTTCTGCTCCATATGTTTATCTAATTCCCTCTTGAAACTGTCCATGCTTGTATTATTGACAATATTATTATTTACTTCATTTATACCTTACCTTTCTCCCCAAAAGGGACCCAAGGCAGCTTATATCATTTTCCTCTCCTCCATTTTATCCTCATTAACAACCCTGTGGGTGGGTTAGGCTGAGAGTGTGTGACTGGCTCAAAGTCACCCAGTGAGCTCCCATGGCAGTATGGAGATTTGAACCTGGGCCTCCCAGATCCTATTCCAGCACTCTTAACCGCTATACCATGCTGGCTCTAGCCAATGTAAGTAGAGATCCATGTGTTAAGTATTATCTGGATGGCCGTTAAATGGTTCGTTTGGAAGCTAAATGGGATTGGCTCTTGTTAATATCTGGATGGGAGACCACCAAGAAAGTCCAGGGGTTGGTATACAGAGGCAGACAATGGCAAACCATCTCTGTTTGTCTCTTCCCTTCAAAAACCCTGTGGGGTGCCATAAATCAGCTGCAACTTGATAGCAGTTTCCACCACAGCACCTTAGAGACCAACAAACATTTTCAGGGTATAAGCTTTCGTGAGTCAAAGCTCAGTTCTTCAGGAACTAGTGAGAACGAAGATCCATCAGTCTTTATATCCAGTCCAGAAGATGGGAGAGATGTGACCAAGAAAGGCCAAATTGGGTTAGGTTAAATGCTTTTGCAGACTATTGTATGGTTACTCCAAGAGCACCCCAGTGATCTCGTGCTGTTGCCCAATGGAGCTGTATAAGGAAAAACTTTCCTTTGAGCAGCTGTCTTCATTGGCAAAGTGAGAACTCACATTTGGAAGGATGGAAGGGAGGGAAAGATTCAGTGCACTCTTTTCTGGAACTGCATCTCTCTAGTTAGCCGGAGTTTACAGTTTAAGAGGTATGCTTCTCCTAGGAATACACAGGCACACACAATTCTGCTTTAATCACATGTTCATGTACAGATGCTGGAAACTGAGGCCACGGCCCAGCACAGAATCTAGGCCATAGATTTCATTTGATTTAAGTACACAGAATTCTTTGTGGGGTTGTGTGTGAGTGTGTGTGTGTACATACATACCACTGCTTTTTTAAAGCAAGATTATGAAGGTTCAGATTTTTTTCTCCTTATGTCATAAGACAAAATAATGATATTCTGTTTTTGTATACTAGAAATCCTAATTTGCTTTAATATGTGAGCTTTGCCACCAAACCTAAAATTTCCTTGATGTCAACCTCAGATATAATGCAGAGTACACTAAAATAATAACAGAAACTTTCTGCTGTCCAGTTAGCAGACTGGTTTGTATTCAGTTAGAAGCACAAATCAAACTCTTAAAAAAAAATCAATGTGAGAAAGAGGGCTCTCCTTTTGAACTGTGCTGCTCTAATAGTTCTTTTATCAAGGTGCTGACAGATCTGTAGATGTCTGCTGATTCTGTAGTTGCTCAAGAATTGCAAGCATTGGGCATTCTCATAGATTTCAACATGGTCGGTTATGCAACAGCCTCTGCTTCTGCTAAGGATTTACATAGCTGGAGCTGTCTGGAAACTGGAAAGGCCATTAGTTGTGTTATCTCTAAATTTATAGTGAATGGGCCCAGATGTACAAGCATGAGCTAAGCCTTGTCTCATCTGAGCAAGTGAGGTCATTTGGCAAGGTGACTTGACTAAGTGGATGTTGTGCTAGTTGGACTGTCAGAGTTGGCAGATGGGAGTCTGAGAGCAGTCATGTCTTCCTTCTGGGTTCTGTCTCCCTTGTCCCAAAGGGCAGCCTCCCTCCCTATTAAGCCCACAGGACAAGCAAAACAGAGTAGCTTCTGCAGCTAGAGGAAAGGCAGTATATTTCTAAAGCGAGAGCCACTAGAGGATGAGCGATGATATTGTGAAGCGTACAGCAGTCCTGGGGGCCTAGGGACCTCGCTGCTGTCGTCAATGCAATCTTCCACAACAGCTTTTTCCAGGAGCTGGGGCGGCAGTGAACTCTTTGTCAATGTCTAGAGGTTGACTTTTGTCGCTTTTGCTTTTAAGTGCCCTCTTCCAGGGTTTGATTTTTCTTTACAACTTGCGTGTATGTAAACTTTCCCCATCGGAAACGCCAGGCCAGATCAGTCTCGGTGATTTGTATGCTGCTTAACCATTCTTGAAATTGCCGTTCTATGCAGAGTTGCAGAGAGCATGCTCAGATTCCTCAGCATCTCTGTCCTCTGCTGCATGCTGATCACCTCAGTGGCTGCCGCGGGCTCTCATTACTGGCAAATGGCATGCTGTGCTGATGCAGGCACCATAATAGGAAGCACCTAGGCCTGTCATAAACAAACAGGTCTGAGGGAAAAAAGTGCAGGTCTGACGTATGGCGTGTCCATAGCAACAAGGAGAGATGAGGTTGCCATTTTGGAGTATATGCAGGCTAGTATAGCTCTCTACAAGAAGCCAGAAAGTATCTGACAGGATTCAAAAGCTCTCTCTGTGTGCACGTCAGATGCTTTGTGAGAGAGACGCTGTTTGCAGGGGACAGCATTTTTTAAATACAAACTTTTGGGACGTTGAAGTGGTTTATTGGAATTGATTTTCTTTTCCCTTGCAAGTGCAATAGAAAGTTTTGTTGGAGAATGATAGTGCACTTACTCCTAAGAAATATTTACCTGACTACTCAGAGTCTGCACCTTTGGATGCTTAGTCATTAAATCTGAGAGGATATAAATTTTTATGAGTAAGATGACTGTGAGTTCCTTACATTATGAAGTATGGCCAAAGTTTTGTGCTCCTGAATTTTGGATCCAGGTAAGATTGCATTTAATCTTTAATAAACGACCTGTTGTTTTCTTTACTCCCAACCCCCCTGCCAGCAAAATCAGTAAATACCTTCTTTAGCTTGGGGAAAGAGGATATCTGCAGCAGTTTTGGTATGGTGTCGGGGGCTAGGATTTAAATGGCTGTTTATCGGAGCGCTTTGAAAGCTCGCTGGTATGAAGATGCTGTTGCAGCCTGTAAAACGATCCTGTTGGATGCAAGTGCTGGAAATTTGTGTGACTGGCTTTAGCAAATCCTTGTTGACAATATCTCATCTTTTCACTGAAATTACTGCATTGGAAAGTGTTTCAGGTCCAGAGAACTGGGAATGTTCAGGGAACTGTACCCAGGACTGAGTAATTTTGAGACAAGATGATGAAGAAAACTACGTAATATTTTCCCCCTTTCCCTCCTCCTTCCTTGTCTGCGTAACTGCAGCTGTTTTCAGATATTCCTATTTACCAGCCTTGCACACACACACAAAAAAGAGTTAATAAGAGAGATGGCATAATAATGAAACTGCCATGTGTATGCTAGCTGCTAGCTAGAACGGTACAAAGAAGCTGTCTCTAGTCCTGTTTTGTTTGAACTTCTAGAGGATTTTTTTAAAGGAAGAGGAAAGAAACTGGTGGCTACAGTACTAATATTGAGTGAAGCAACTCTGTGTATGTGTGTATACATCTGTGAGTGAGAGGGAAATATTTTATTGAATTGTCGAGTCCTGAACCATTTAATGATGCATGGAGAATTAAGCTACACGTCAGTGGGATAGGCACGAGTCGGATCTCTACTGTCACTCCCCAATGAATGGTTTTTGCTTTCTGCTCACTCCGTCACTAGCTCTAATCTCTGCCACAAGGGTTGCTTCTTTTCAAAAAGAATATTAAGGATATTTTGTTTCTACACTGTTTCAACAGAACAGTGTTTTTCAGCACCCCCCCCTTTTTAATGTCGGCTGAATAAATCCACCATTTGCATTTGTGGGTGTGTCGTGCCTGTCGGAACATTTACAATTAAGAGTATTCCTCACTCACTGTTCCTTTGCTATTTAAGCACTTCTGAATGGCAGTGGCTTTGCTGCACCTCGCTAGTGTAGAGTCGATGGAATGTTCTCTTGTAGATATCCAAGAATTGTACCACTTCACTGATAGTTTCAAGAGTAACTTCATGCCTCTGACATTTTTATTTAAATTGGAACCAAACCTGGAGGGCTCAGAAGAGTACTGCAAAAGCAGAATGGCCTGCAGCAAAGCAGGTGGGTTGAGATGGCGGCAAACTGGGTAAGAATGGAAATTCCCATCTAGAGGAGAAATGGAGAGGAATGCCTGGGATTCCCGCCCTATACTGACTTTGGGGCTTAGACATTGCTGCAGAGGAGAGATGCGCGAAAAAGGGGAATCATGATTCCAGGGGAGATAGGGAAGGATTGCTCTTGCCCCTCTGAGGGCCTTTCTGGATGAAAATCCTTTTCTTGTGAGAATAATGCTACTATTTTTTTTAATCACCATACTAATGTTATCTTAATCCAGTGAGATCCTCGGGAAATGGGATCTCTCCTTGCAGCCAGAGGTGACCATGCTGCAAGATAGCAGAGCAGATTTCATCAAATGTAGGAGGTGTGTGGTCGAGCAGTTGGGCTGCCTTAAGGACAGAGTTAAAAACAATGTAATTGGTGGGGAATTCAGAATGTTACAGATAGGTGGGGAAGGGAGATGTGCGAATGTTATGTAATCCGGTAGCTTGCGGTGGTACTACCACAAGGGCCACCTGCACAGGAAAACACCCCTGGTAGTTGCATTTGTGATAGTGTGATTTGCAATTTTACAAGCTGTTGGGAGTTAGCAGTTCGAGCTTTCTGCATTTATGTCATCTCTGATGACACAACTGAGATACAGCTGCACAGTCTCCATTCTTCCCAGGAAACCATAACATTTGGAAGAGTCTTAAGCAGTCCTCCTTCCCCTGAGATTTGGGGTGGGTCCCTTCCACCTTTCGTTGGTGGCCCATCCAAAAACACACATTGAAGAAGGAGTAAAGGCCCAAACTGTATCCCTCGAATTCAAGGTGCACAGGAGATGCCTGCCACAATGCTCCAGCTGTGGGGATGGAAAAGGAAGAAACTCACTGGTCTTGAAAAAATTTGCCATCCTCTTCAAATTTTGATCTGCTCTGGAAGCACTGAAGCGGTCCAAACAATCATCAATAGATCTATGAAAAGAATGGCATTTTGTGAGTGAAATACCTGCCCATTTTTGTGGTTTATATTCAGTTCAAGAATGAGATTGTATTGCCCGCATCTGTTCGTCTGTCTGTCTATCTAAAATTTTGCAACTCTTACCAGCTGTCTCATTTTTTGAAACCAATGCCTATTTTATCTTATTTTTTGTTAAATCCATAGGATGCTAACACCTGCTCTTATCTTTTGCCCATGATGCTTGTGCAAATTGCTGTTGTCCATATTATCCAGTATTGTTGTCAATACTATCCAGTCAATATTATCCAGCTCTTTTCTTGATGTTTTACAGGAATTTGATGTAGACAAAAGGTCTGCTGTTCATTAAATGGTATTATGTTTGCTTCATCAAATATCTCTTTAGTTCTGTCCTTTTATTTTGAATTATGTAAAGTTCTTCCAGTGAAGGAACCTCTGCTTATGTTTGATTCCCCCTTCTGACTCATTTTAATATGACTCATTGTTTGGATTCAATTATGACTTGGTTCTTGCCAATGAGGACCCTTTTCTTAGTCATTAAAATGGGTTTGGATTGAGTGTTCGTCTGCTCTCCTCACGTCTTTATCAAGCTGGTTTCAGTATCCCTGTAAGCTATGGCGAGTTTGACAAAAAATGTGAGGCAATTTCACCCCTCTTCCCCCCCCACACACACACACCAAAAGCTGTGAGTCACAACAGTTGGAGACCATGAGGTTTTTCATTGGAAGGATCCAAAGGAGGAAGTGGAAGTAGTGCACGTCCTTCATGATTCCTCCATATATTTGGCAGAAAACCAGGATGAAGTTTTTGGGCCAGGAGGTTACCTCACAGAATGAGGCCATTTTATTTTCCCCTGGCTCACAGTCTTAAGGCTTAACTGGCTTACACCCAGATGCATGTAACTAAGCCACAGTGCTTTTTCAAAAGCGAACAGTTTGGGGAGAAGAGGGCAGTTTAGAAGGGCCACAGTTGCCTCCTATCATAGCAGGGAGTATAGTTGGAGAAGGGAAGTGGCCAAAACAGGCAGCAACAACAGCAAAAAACAAAACAAAACAAAAAACTGGCTCTTATTGTTATCCGTATTTCATATTAGTTAGGCTCCTAGTTTTCTAGGTAGAAAATGCTGAACCATTTGCAAGCAGTGTCTTTTTCATTAAAACTTTGGATTCTTGCACTTCTACTAGGAGAACTAGGACTCATTGAATAGTGGGATTTCTGATTAAGCTTGTTCAGGATTGTATTACCTGGATGCTGTGCCCCTCTGTTCTTCTTGGTATTTTATTGCTGCTAATTTCAACAGTTTTTAAAAAAGCATATATAAATTAATTGTCATGAGGGGACCTTTCAGAGTTTTAGGATTAACTTCTGTTTTATGTTTAAATCATTCTTTGACATAGGATCATAGGACAGCTACATTTAAAAAAAAGATGTTGGTTCAGTTTTCTAGGCCAGTTTTTAATTATATTTGTGTTGAATTCAGTATACTTGAAGCATAGCACAGTTAGAATTAAGAACAACAAAGAATATTATGGCACTTAAAAAAAACATTAACTGTGACAGTACTTTTATGGACTAGATTCTACCTGGGCAGATTGATGAAGCATTATTCTCAGTCTGGAAATGCAAAAGGTATATGTAGTAGGTCCATCATACTTCTATGTAAAGCTGTAAAATAGACAAGATGAGTACATTGACCATTCACAGCAGTGATGGCACAGCTTTTCTTACTCTGCTATGTTCTTACTCTGCTATAAGAGGAAATTAGATAAACATATGGAGCAGAAGTCCACCAGTGGCTATTAGCCACAGGGTATAGAATGAGAACTCTCAGTCTGGGGCAGGTGATGCACTCTATTCTTGGTGCTGGAAGGGGCAGCAGTGGGAGGGCTTCTGGTGCCCTGGCCCCACTGCTGGACCTCCTGATGGCACCTGGTATATTTTGGCCGCTGTGTGACAGAGTGTTGGACTAGATGGGCCATTGGCCTGATTCAACATTGGCTTCTCTTATGTTCTTATGTTCTTATGTTATGTTAAGTTGCCCTGTGGTGATCCTGGTTAAGACCTAAATGAATACAATCAATTTTGATTGATAAATTTTAGTTCAGAAATTTCAGTCTGGAGTCGTCCTTTGAAGTTGTTGTTCTTATTGCTGAAGAACAGCTAATTTCAGACCAGCATCATTGTCCCCTGGGAAACTGAACTGTTTCTGTGCTTTTTCTGAAGAAGTTTATTTTTATTTATTTATTTTTCAAATTTTTAGTCCGCTCTCCCTGCAAATGGGCTCAGAGTGGATCACAGCAATAATTAGGACATTCGGCAACACAAAACATAATAAATGGTTAATTAAAACATTAAACTAGCATTTAAAAAACAATTTGCATTGCTGGACTCTTTAGTTTGTTCAATCTGGGCTGCATGGAGATGCTGTCTTCAGCAGAGGAGACTAAGATTTATAATTTATTATCATTCTTTTGCATAGAGTGATCTTTGAAGGATGAGCTCCAGATGTATGGCTGATGTTATCAGGTATTGAAATTTGCCCAGGGATGCTAATTTTCCCTGTTAGGGAAACCTGCTCGTACCTCATCAGTGTACGTGGAACCCTCAGTGGGGCAATTAGCAGCTCCCCAGTGGTCAGTGATGATTATTTGGATTGTTTTTAGCTAGGAACTATGGTGATATTCTGTCACTTTCTTTTCAGCCACTGTACCATGCTTCTTAGATGGACATAGATGCTTGCATGCCTGTTAGCTACTGTTCCCCCCCCCCATAGAACTTTTTAAACATACAGATGCTCATGGGAAGTATAATTATTAAATAGCAATTTCCACCTTGCCCTGACTTGAATAGCCCAGGCTAGCCTGATCTCATCAGATCTCGGAAGCTAAGCAGGGTTAGCCCTGGTCGGTATTTGGATGGGAGACCACCAAAGAACATCAGGGTCGCGATGCAATGACAGGCAATGGCAGGCACCCTCTGTTTGTCTCTTGACTTGAAAACCGTACAGGATTGCCATACGTCAGCCGCAACTTGGCAAAAATAATAATAATTTGTTTTTCACCATATTTGTTAGTACTGGTGGTTCTCATTTTGTGGAGTTTTGGAAGGCTTTTTCTGATTTACCATATACACACGCACATTTTTCATTAATGGGTGCTAGTTTTTACCTAAAATCCAAGATTACATCATGGATTACATTACTCACATTGAAATGACATAATTCTTTGCTAGAGGCTAGCACATATTTATTAATTTACTTCATTTATACCCAACTTTTGTCCCCAGTGAGCACATACACAACATTCTTCACCATTTCATCCTCACAAAACAGCCTTGTGAGGTACATAGGCTGAGAGAGAGTGTGTGACTGGCCCAAGGTCATTCAGCAAACTTCCATGACAGAGCGGGGATTGAACCTGGGTCTCCCAGATCCTAGTCTAGCACTATAACCACTGCACCATGCTAGCTCTAGCTGATATAAGCTGAGATCCATGGGTTAAATATAACTTTTGGGTGGCTATTAAATTGCTCACCAATGAATGCGAGCTGTCATTGAGAAGAATTTCCATTGTATTCCAGCCTGATAGAAAAGGGGGGGAAAATCTTTCAAATCCTGCCCCAGGTCCATTCACCTGGCCCTCTTACATACACTTTTGGCTGCTTGTATCAGTCATGGACATGAGTTCCCAAAGTTAGCCCTGCACGTCAGCATCCAAGTAGTTGTCACCACGGGAGGCCTGTGCAGTAATGTCCAGGTCTGCCCAGTATGGATGAACAGCTGTATAAGCACCGAGGGTTACGAGTTCCATTCCTTCTAACATCACCAGCTTCCTGGCACAAAGTCTTCATTATTTAGCATAGGGGTGAACTGCACAAACCACATATTAGTAACAAGAAAAAATGTATCCCAAATATTACATTTTGGGTTTATTGTGTGCCTTAAATTTTTAAACCTGGTTTTGCTAATAAACCCAGAAAATTTATTCTGGGGGCAAGTAGAAATGGAGCTTTTATTTTCCTGTTTCATATATAAAAGAAAGGAGTTGCATCTGGGTCACTCTTTGTGGAATCATAGATGGTACACATCAGACTGGGAAAGCGATACTGCAAGACTTTAAAATGTTTATATTAAGTAAACATTTAGCAGATGGACTTAAAAGAACAAATCAAGTATATATATTCAGCATATAAAACAGAATAAATCTTTTTTGGCTAACTGAACACTGAATTTGTTCTTTGAAGGAACAGTAATACCATCCAGTTACCCTTTTCGGAAAGAGAGATGATAGTCACGCTTTAATAGCAACTGGAGCTTGAATCAACAAGTCTATGTGAAACAGCTTGCAATGTGCCTTTGAAATCCTGATATCTAGTCAGGGTGATTTATAGGCTCTTGCACTGGCATGTACGTGTTGGGGCCCTACTCAGTGTGTTTGTTTTGGTGTTAGCTGCGTTACCTAGCACTCCATGAAGTGGCGGCTAAAAAAAAAAGTGACACACAAAGAATTCAGCTGGAATACTCCTTTAAAAGTAGAGGGGTAATCAGGGTGGGTGAATGGGAATCCTGCAGATAAATTGCAAGCTTGGTTTTAAATTCCCCCTCCATAAAGAAACATTTGGTGTCGGGAGTGAAAAAAATTAACAGTTTCGTATTTCAGGGCTTCATTTATGGCACATTATAATCATAGGCCTCTTCAGATCTCATGTTAGTGTTCCTACTCAGAAGACCCCCAGATTATTTCTTAGCATTCATTCTCGTATCATTTTAACAATTACTGCCAAAAGGTTGTTGATTTTGGCTTGCTTCTTCATGCGGTTCCCCCAGTGAAGAGTAGCACTCACATCCCCTTTTAAAAGGAGCACCCATGGGACTTGTGGGTTTCCAGGGCATCCCCCTTAGAACCGGATCAAAGGAAAGCATCCTTTGGCCTAGCCCAGACAAAGAACTGCAAGATGCTCTGCCCACAGACAGTACAGGGCTGGAGCAAAACTAAGTTCTGCCTTTGAAATGGCAGAGTTCAGCCCTGCACCCCACCTTTCAATCATTAGAGGGTTTAAAAACAAACAAAACCCCTTTCCTAGCTGAAGCATGGTGCACCTTTACACCATGGCTAAGCTGGGGTGGGAAATGGGGGTTCCCAGGCAAGGGAGGGGGTTGGTGTGGAGACAGTAGCAACCAGCACAGGGACTGGGCATGTGGGGCTTTGTTCCACCTGATTCTGTGGCATGTGCTGGTGCAGCACCAGTGGGTTTTCATGTGTGGAAGTAGCCTTTTCACTGTCCGGTTGGTTATAAAGGGCCTAATCCAGTAAGAGGCCCTCGGGTCTTAATGAAATGAATGGAGGCTACACGGGAGTTCTTACACCACTATGATTTGTTGCAGCGAAGTTTGTTTAAGAATCCTGGTGGACTGAGCCTGAGGCACCAAGATTTGGGCTTTCTGACCTTTTGTCCCTTCTGTTCTGCAGATCCCCGAAACCTTGTTTCTTCCTGTCTTAAGTGGCAAATATTAAAAATAAGTGGGAGTAGAAAGAAAAAGTGCCCACCTATCTGTATTCTGTATGCGGATAGGGTGGGGAAGTAGGGTAATTTAGAAATTAATAATTTCCCACACTCCACATGCATCTTGAGCATGTGCTAGAAATCAGAACCAGTCCATGCAAAATCCTGTAATTTTGCTCTTGGTGTTAGGCTTCATCCAAATATTGCCACTGAAATGGCACTGTTTGTGTGCCCTCTGTGTGATGGCTTAAAACAAACACAGGCCAGGTTCTTTCCCGAAGAGCTGAGCTCAGAAGACAGGCATATTCCTCTGCTCCTGCATAATGTGCTGAACAGCACGTTTGTCTTTACGCAAGAGAACTGTATTCAGTGTGCCTGAGTTGAAAGTATGAGAACCAGCATGGTGTAGTAGTTAGAGTGTTGGACTAGGAGCTGGGAGACCCAGTTTGAATCCCCACTCTGCCAGGAAACCTTGCTGGGTGACCTTGGGCCAGTCATGTGCTCTGATCTACCTCGTAGGGTTGATATGATGATTAAATGGAGGAGAGGAGAAAGACATAAACCGCTTTGGGTCTTCATTGGGGAGAAAACTGGGTATAAATAAATATTCAGTTTTTGCCATATTTTTTCCAAGTTCTAGACACAAACTGTGCCAGTCACAGAACTGGGGTATCAAGTGGGTTAATAAGATGTATAAAGGGAAGTTATCTAACCTTCTGCTCAGTTGCGTGAGCTTTTCTGAACTTGCTGCTTATGGACTTGGTTTGAGGACTTCATTGTTCCCTTGTTCCCAGGTTCAGGAGCTTCCCCAAATTTGGATATTGCAAGTTAGTCCAGCAATTGCACAATCCTGGGAGCTTTAAGTAGCCATTTGTAGCTTAAGAACATAAGAGAAGCCAATGTTGGATCAGGCCAATGGCCCATCCAGTCCTACGCTCTGTCACACAGTGACCAAAAATACTGCATTATTCCTTGTATGCCAGGACTTCAGTGGGGAAAACAAAACAATTATATTTGCATAATGTCTCTCCCATTTGATGAAATATTCCCCTTATTGAAAATGCAAATCTGCAAAAAAAACAAAAACAGAACAGTTTACGCTTAGTTATGTAGCCACTGTGTTGCAGCTAACTTCTTCATTGCCTTTTATCACAGCATTGCACTTGCTGGAAAATTATCTTTAGCAAAGCTAAATTCTCAAACACACCCTTTCCAATACTTTGTTTGCTTCTCTTTCCTTCCTGTCTCTTCTTTTTCTCACCTGTACTACTTTCTCAGCAGTAATACAACACGTCTCATCCTTCAGGTTTCTCCCCCCCTCCCCCCAAATGGGGGAAAGGTTTTTTACGGTTCTGAATCTCTCCATTATTTGGATAATTGATTGTTTGTCGAAAATACTGAGATATGTTTGTTTGATTTCTTCAAATCCTGTTTCTAAAAAGTTAAATGTATTTTCTGTATGGGAAATATAATTGCTCAGCTTTTCCACTGCCTGAGTCCTCTAATTTCCACTTGCAAATGCCAAATTCCTATCCAGAGGCTTGCCTGCAATAAGTTTTGTTTCGGGTGTTTTCCCCCCCCTTCATGAGAATCATTTGCATCGTCTTCTTTTCATCACAGGCAATTTATGGCAACCATATAGGGTTTTCAAGGCAAGAGATGAACAGAGGTGGTTTGCACATTGCTTGCCTCTGTGTGGCACAGCAGAGAGCCAGTTTGGCGTAGTAGTTAAGTGTGTGGAATCTAATCTGGGAGAACCAGGTTTGATTTCCCACTCCTCCACTTGCAGCTGCTGGATGATCTTGGGCAAGCCATAGGTCTGTGAGAGCTGTTCTCTCCAGAGCAGTTCTCTGAGAGCTCTCTCAGCCCCGCCTACCTCACAGGGTGTCTGTTGTAGGGAGGGGAAGGGAAAGGAGTTTGTAAGCTGCTCTGAGACTCGGTGAGTGATGGGCGGGTTATAAATCTAATCTCCTCTTCTTCTCTCCTTCTGAGATAGAAACAGACAAATGTATGAATGGGAATAGTTTTTTTCTTTGGCATATAACTAACCAATGGAATTCACTGCTTCAGCAAGGTACTGAAAGATAGTTTAATAAAACCTGTGAGCAAGCCAAAAGAAGAGACAACCATAGAACAAGCCGGGACTATAACTATAGTAATTGTCCTCTGAATAGAGAAAGGGCATATCAGAGCATAGTTTTTGGTGTCGGCTTTTGCTTTGGTAGTCTTACTGCACAATTAGCTGCTGTATTAATTAAAAGTGCTATCAAGTTCTGAATGTGTAATCTAAGACCCTGTGAAATCTATTCCAGACTAGGCAATATGTGTCAAGGGGAAAAATGGAAAGCTGTTTTAATGTGGATTGAAATCAAAATAGCATTTTATTTATTTAAAAATCTAAACTCTGTCTTTTCAAAGTTACTCATGGCAGCTCCCAACATCAGTGAAAGCAATTTATAAATGGTATGCTCTATGGTATATATTTCATTACAAGAAGTTGTGGCTGATGTATTAGTTGGACTGATTCCTTGAACATATCCCTGAAAGCCAAGATAACTGAATTCAGACTACTAATTTAGTTTTCCATTCTCACTGAGAGTTAATGCTCCATTGATAAAGAAAACTATGAATTGTTGCCTGAAAGATGGCTTTCAGCCACAGACAATTATGTTCGGTTTGAGGGTGTTAAAATTATGAACCTTCGTTTTGAGAGCTACAGTTTAATCCTTGTGAATGCAGAGGAACATTACTAACATTTCTGCAATGTATGCCATGAGAGATCATCTTAAAGACAGAAATGGCGGGAGGTCTATACATATGTGGAGGGGGCTGTGTCAGTTTTTAAAGAGACATTTAGATTTGGTAGTACAACAGCTCCTAGCTAAGTCAGACATTAGGAATGTGAGTGTTGCAGTCTACCAAAAACAAAATCTCATTGATTGCACATACTTAAATCTTTCCCACTGAAATTTAGCATGGCTGGATCCTGGCAGTATCTGAGATCCTACTTTTTGTTGAATCACATTGCGCACAGATCTGTGAATTAGATAATTTTCTTACTCCTCAGAGCAGGGGTGAAAAAAGACTTCCAGTTTCTACTTCTGTCTTGATGAGATTGTCGGTTGTTGGTCTGAACGAACATGAAATTGAGCAAACTTCAGAGGACAGTGGAAGACAGGAGGGCCTGGCGTGATCTGGTCCATGGGGTTGCGAAGAGTGCGACTGAACAACAACAACAAGTCTGAACCAATGTTCCCTCTAAGCTGTGGAGTCTTGTGAGCAAAAATTCTGCCTTGTAGCTACTGGCATTAAAGTTGTGAGGGAGTTACTTGGCTACTGCATAAATCAGTTTGCTCCGAAGCCATCCTTCCTGAGCTAAGATAGAAATGTGTGAGCTGGAGGCTAAAAAACCGAGCTAGCTCACACTGACTCAGCTTAGAGGGAACACTGGTCTGAACATGTTTCTTCCGTTTAGAAGAGTGTGTTTCCTCGCTCTTTTAAGTGTTGGCTAAAGAACTGCACTTTGGTATTTACTTTGCAACTCCTCCCTGCCTTTACCTTTGGAGTAATATTATTGTTTGTCAGTCTGCATATTTTATAAATTGCTTTTGAGGCTGCTGGTGTTCTTCCTTCAAGGTCTGATGTCACTACTTCCACCTATGCTTCTTCATCATCTGTTTCTATTCACATGTTTCTCCATAGATCTTCAGGACAAATGCCATCAGCTAGTCAGTCTCTTGACCCAAAATGCACTCACCCAAGGAAGTTGCTCCTTCCATTTCTAGTTTCCTGTGTTTTTAACTTGCTGACCTTATCCTATCTTTCAACTTTGCTTATGTTCATTTTACTTCCTCTGATAAAAGTATGATTGCATGGGCTTGTCTTGCTTTCTTGACTTTGTTTTGCCCAGCTGTATCCTTCCCTAGCAGAAGTGACGCATCCATTCATTGATAAAGGTAACATATATAAAACACAGCAAGCAGCTCCGAGAGAGGGTGGGTTTGAATGTCTTCCTTTTGGGAGAAAATAACTCATCTTTTTCTGTTTTTATATATAATGGCTTGAATCCACTGGAGCATTGTGTGGATGGAAGACAATGTCTGAGATAATTGGGGCAGAGAGCCAGTTTAATCTCTATTGTTCGAGTGCATCCATTTATTTATTATTAATTTTAATATAAAATACTTCTATACGTGCCATTCCCGAGGCATCCCAGGACCCAAGTCTGGTAACAACAGTTTGAAAGCAATTTGAAAAAACAGCATACATTAAAACAACACATTAAAAGCAAAACTAAAAACAACCGAAGAAGTGTGCATGCATACAAAAGCTTATATACACAGATTTAAACTTCATTGGTCAAAAAGGTGCCACTGGATTCAAACTTTGTCCTGATGCCACAACTAACAGGGCATTCCCCCTTTGCCTAGGCAGCTCCAAACGATCTCTGGAGTAGCTCCTGCTTGCAGCCATGCTGGAAAACCAGGAGGCTTA
Source organism: Gekko gecko (assembly GCA_029375565.1). NCBI lineage: Eukaryota > Metazoa > Chordata > Lepidosauria > Squamata > Gekkonidae > Gekko > Gekko gecko. The sequence continues at coordinate 39,945,606 of JAPDNY010000007.1, read as the reverse complement.
AGACACCTCCCCCCCAATGCTCTCTCTAAGCATTGTGAGCAAAATTCTACTTTGTGAACTACCGGCATTAAAGTTGTGAGCAAGCGATTTGGCTGCTGCGTAAATTAGTTTGCTCTGGAGACATCCTTCCTGAGCAAAGACAAAAATGTGTGATCCAGAGGCTAAAAATCCGTGAGCTAGCTCACACTAACTCATCTTAGAGGGAACACTGCCCCCACCCCAAACTAAAAGGCTGTTACATAAAAAAAAAAACATCAGAACATAAGAGAAGCCAATGTTGAATCAGGCCAATGGCCCATCTAGTCCAACACTCTGTCACACAGCGGCCAAAATATACCAGGTGCCATCAGGAGGTCCAGCAGTGGGGCCAGGGCACCAGAAGCCCTCCCACTGCTGCCCCCTCCAGCACCAAGAATAGAGTGCATCACCTGCCCCAGACTGAGAGTTCTCATTCTATACCCTGTGGCTAATAGCCACTGGTGGACTTCTGCTCCATATGTTTATCTAATTTCCTCTTGAAACTGTCCATGCTTGCAGCTGCCACGACCTCCTGTGGCAGTGAATTCCATATGTTAATCACTCTTTGGGTGAAGAAGTATTTCCTTTTATCTGTTCTAACCCGACTGCTCAGCAATTTCATAGAGTGCCCACGAGTTCTTGTATTGTGAGAAAGGGAGAAAAGTACTTCTTTCTCAACCTGCTCAATCCCATTCATAATCTTATAAACCTCGATCATGTCACCCCTCAGCCGTCGTTTCTCCAAGCTAAAGAGCCCCAAGCATTTTAACCTTTCTTCATAGGGAAGGTGTTCCAACCCTTTTATCATTCTAGTTGCCCTTCTCTGCACTTTTTCCAATGCTATAATATCCTTTTTGAGATGTGGTGACCAGAACTGTACACAGTATTCCAAATGAGGTCGCACCAATGATTTATACAGGGGCATGATGATACTGGCTGATTTGTTATCAATTCCCTTCCTAATAATCCCCAGCATGTTCCAGAGGCATGAGACAGCCACTGAAAAAGCATGAGGCCAGACCATGGCAGAACATGCCTTAGACAACGGGGGTACTGATAACAGACCTTGTTGCAAAGATCAGAGCTGCCATGTGCAAACATGCAGGAAGAGGTTGTCCTCCAAGTGTGTGGGCCCTAGGTCATCTCGGGCAGGGGTGGCCAAACTGCGGCTCGGGAGCCACACATGGCTCTTTCACACATATTGTGTGGCTTCCAGCAGGGTGGCTGGGGAAGTGAAGGGGAGGCATGTCCCCCCAACTGGTCTTCCCTTCCTTAGCCAGTGTTCCCCTCCCTAGATAGGCTTGAGGGGGGGGGGAGAAGAGAAAGAAAGCAACTTTAAATGTGTTCACAAAGCACACACACACCTGGTCGGCTTGGAGAAAAAGCATTTGTCTCTTTAAATATCATTATCAATATCTGTCTTTACTCCTTTTGTTTTTATTTCTGGCAGTCTTAATTTAATGTTAATAAAAGCAAATTTGCATATTTCCCAGTGAAAATGTGTGTGTGATATTGGTTCATGTCTTGTGGCTCTCAGACATCTAATGTTTCTTCCGTGTGGCTCATACGCTAAGCAAGTTTGGCCACCCCCGATCTCGGGCTTTAAACGCGAGCACCAGTACCTTGAACCGGACCTGGTAACTAATCAGCAGCCGACGAAAGGATTTCAGAGTCGAAATGACCTGGTCCCATCAGCTTATCCTCAGATAATTTGACTTAGTTAATTCATACCCTGCCTTTTTCTCTAATGGGGACCCAAAGCAGCTCACATGGTTCTCATATCCTCCACTTTACCCTCACAGCACCCTGTAAAGTAGATTAGGCTGAGAATGTGTGACTGGCCCAATGTCGCCCAGCAAGCTTTCGTGGCAGTTCAGACCCGAGTCTCCCACATCTTAGTCTGACTCTAACCACTGTGCCTCCCCACCTCTCAGAGAACAGACAAGGTGCCGTATTTTGTAGCAGCTGTGGCTTCCTGATCATCAAGGGCGGTCCCTTGTACAGTGTTTTACCGTAATGGAGCTTCAAGGTTACTGAAGCATGAATCAGTGTGGCTAGGCACCTGTGAACAGGGAGTCAGCTTCCTAACGAGATGTAACTCCAGGAAAACCATGTTTTGCTGTCATGGAACCTGTTTCTCCAAGAGGAGATTCAGCATGACTCTGAAACTCTTAACAGAGTATTTCAGCAAAAGCTGCACCCCCATCAGTGGTAGGAAGAACGATTCAATTAAAAGTAGTTATTTTATCTGATACAAGTGAGTGGCTGCCTACCGCTCTGCTGTTGCAATTAAGAGGGAAAGCTGCGATGTGGGATGACCTAGTCCTCTATGGCGGAGATGCGACATGTGACGCAATGAAATTCTTTGTGTATTTGTGTAATACGCAAACTGTCTCTCCACACACCTTCTTCCTGTCAATAACCAAGTTGCTTACTGATAAGTAAGTAAATAAATAATACTTTTTTAAAAAAGCCTCAATGTTTTGAACAGGCTTTTTGGTCCACAAACCATCAATTTTTATCCAAATAATAGGCCTTCTTTACACATTATAAGCAAGGTCTAATGCAGGGTTGGCCAAACTTGCTTAACATAAGAGCCACATAGAATAAATGACAGATGTTTGAGAGCCGCAAGACATGAAGAAATATTACCCACATGTTTTTATTGGAAAATATGCAAATTTTGCTTTTTATTAACATTAAATGAGACTGCCAAAAATAAAAACAAAAGGGGTAAAACCAGGTATTGATAATGATATTTATTTGCCCAATGGTATTTGTAGGCTTGAGTGGGGGGCTGTGAGAACGCATTTAAAGTTAAAGTTGCTTTCTTTCTCTGCCCCACCCCCCACCCCGCCTCAAGCCTATGGGGACCACTGGCTGGGGAAGGGAAGACCAGTCGGGGAGGCATGCCTCCCCTTCATTTCCCCAGCCGCCCTGCTGGGAGCCGCACAAGAGGTGTGGAAGAGCGGCATGTGGCTCCCGAGCCGCAGTTTGGCCACGCTTGGTCTAGTGTCTCTGTCTTCTCTCAGGATGGAGCAGTCTGTTAGATTTTGGATCTGGCCATTATGTGAGAACCTCTGCACACTGCAGAGTATTTTCAGTTTCAGATTGTCCGTGCATTTAAGTAAGCAGCCATTGAACTATAGTCAACATTATGTCAACACCATTTTGAAACTGCAGAGGGCTAGCGCTACCCATACAGTTTATAAGAGAGGAAGAAAAATGTGTATATTAAGATTACAAACTTTTATTTAGTCAACAAGCCATTGCATTTCTTCCATGCTTTTAGAGAAATGCTGAGCTCACTGGAGACTCAGTGTTTTTATTGCAACTGATATTACCTAAAGGAACTGAACTGCCAGCAAGCTCTTTGCTAGAAGCTGACCATATTTAAGTTAAAGTTTGTTAGTGGGACATTTATAGGCAGCAAACTTACTTTGGGAATAAGATACCCTGGGTAACAGAATAAAGCTTCCAGCTCTAATCACTGCTTGGGGTGTTTTTACTTGTGACCATAAATTCAGTGGGGTTTGTCATAATTTTCTTAAAAGTTTCTACCATTACCATTTGGCAGCTGCCTCCTGTTTGTCTGAGCAGATAGAAATGGCTTAGTAATCGTCTACATGCCCTGCAGACTTTGTTCTAATATCAGAAGGCAGACAGAACTAATACTGTGAGGTGTGGCCCTCTTGTGGCGTCATTTGGGTTTGCGTTTCTTCTAGTGTCATTTTGAAAACTGTTCACTGCACTTCACAATGTTCTTGTGTCCGGTGGATTGAAAGTACTTGTTTTTTTTAGGGATCCAGAAATATTTAATCTGCACGATAGTCAGACCATATCACAACAGGGCTGCTCGGCAACCTTCATAAGAGTACATTCTTCATTTTGCAGCCAGGAGAAAACAAAAGTCTTTAACAGGAAAGATGAAAGGGAGGCTTTTGTGGCCTTTGGGGGCATCAAGCTCCTGCCGGGCCTCTTCTCTCTCCTTTTCAACTAGAACTGCCTGCTGCTGTTCCCATTTCTTCAGTGTCTGCTCATATTTTGCACAGTCTTCCTCTTCAAATCTTGGCTACTTTTCCTCATCAAGCTGGGTGGTCAATGTCAACAAGCTGGCAGAGTCCATCTTGCCCAGAGACTGCAGTTTAGTGTGCAGATCCTTGAATTGCTCATGGTACTTATGGAAGTACCTTTGAACAAATATGCTAAATCCATGTACGGAAGGGAAGTTGAATCCAACGTAGGGAAGTATAAAGAAAAGTTTGGGTATGTGCAGATTACCAGGAATGTAAAATGAATATATTAGGTAAAACTTGCTGCACCCAAGAATTACATTTTAACTACTAAGCCCTTCAAGTAGTCTCTTGTGTGGCTTCTGTAACACATGAACATGAGATGGCTTCAAAGAACAGCCAAACTTTTCAGTGTGTGATGTGGCAAAAGGTGGGTGTTCTCTTAAATAGTTGTTTTAAGCTACTGGTGTTGTTATCACTAGAGGGCAGTAAGTGCAAATGAAATGGAATGGAACATACTGTGATCTCCAGCACATTCTAAGTTCCTGTCCATAAAACTAATAAGCATCATCACTGTGACGACGATGATAATAATAAGCACCATCTGTCCCTTCACTAAAAGACCCCAATACTTCAGTGTCTTTGAACACAAATGGAAGATGTCCTCAAGCAGTGATTCTGAAATTTTCTACCCTTGGGGAACAGTTTTGATAACAAGTAGTCCACTGAATGCCCCCTTTGCAAAGGATTTTAAGGGTGGGTAGGTTCCTCCATGTACAGTCACTTTGTTCAGCATCCTAGCCCACCCTGTGGGCACCACTGTAATTGTGCATTAGGAGTGCCTTTGCAGAAGTTTGTTTCAGGAGAAGATCTCCTAAAGGTGGGCCACTAGTTTTTCTGGGAAGCTTATCTACCATTAGTGTTCTTGTTATTGAGGAATCTCTGCTAAGTTTCCAAGAACCCCCAGAGTTCCCTGAGCGCATAGCTTGAAAACCACATGCCTGAAAGAGTCTCTGAAACTAAACCACAAGGCAGCTAGCAGTGCCTCACTTTCACTTATTATTTTGCCTCTGAACCTTGATGGTAGTGTGAGTTGCTGATGAGTTCTGTTGTTATTGAGGAGTTCAAGTCTGAAAAGCTGTGCTTTTTTTGGTGAAACACTGGGTTGTCGTTGTTTTTAATTCTGTAATCTTTGGGATAGCATTAATTGTGAGGTAGTAAAAAAAATAAAGCCATCCTGTTAATTTACTCTTTAATTAGCAGTTACATGTAAAGGGTCACTGATGACTAAATAAAAACACTGTTTATTTTAATCAGACATTTTTCTCAAAAAAAACCCCCCCCCCAATTCCTGTCATATTTCTACAACTCTGTAATCTAGTTCATATCATGTTCTAGGCGGTATACATTGTACAGGGCAGAGGCATGATGCTTCGTTTACATATATTGGCCTGTCTTCCACGGAAGTTATAAAGATTACTGATAAATATGTTCAGTGCTTTGAGCAACTGGGAAAAACAGTCTGTGCTGTTGACATTATTACTGTTGCTTCTTTCACAAAGTCTAGTTTATTTATTTTATGTATTTATTTAAAATATTTCTATGCCACCTTTCCACTCAAAATAGGGTCTCCAAGGCGGCAGACATCAAAGATGAAAATATTTCAGTATTGACACATCAAGACATTAAAACAGTGTATAAAATATAAATCTACATAAACTATTTAAACAGCTCAGTAAAACTTATAAACACACAAATAAACATAATAACAGCAGCCAGGGAGGAGGGCCAGTAACAGTGACAACAGTGACAAACAGGTCTTCATGTGCTAGTGGAAGCCCATGACAGAGAGAGCCAGATGAGTTTCCATGGGGAGAGAGTTCCAAAGTTTTGGCACCATTGACTGAGAAGGCCCTTCCTTGGCTTGCCACCTGCCTGGCCTCAGATGGCAGGGTCACCTGAAGCAGGGCCTCTGAAGATGACTGGAGTGATCAGACAGGTTCATACGTGAGCAGGCAGTCCTTAGGGTTGAAACCAGCACTTGTGTGGTTGACCTTTCTGCAATCTCCAGAACAGGTAATGGCCTGATCTAAAAAGTGTTTGAAACATGGAATTTTGGAATTCAATAAATGACATAAAGCTTCATAGCTGGACTGACGTACATGTATAATTTGAAGCCATAAGAGTGCTGCATATTTGCCAAACCAGGGCGCTTTAAAAAACAAACAAAAAACAGGTGCCAGAACTCTCAAGAATCTTGGGATTATTTGCTGGGGTTTCCCTTATAGTACCCCCCCCCCGCTGTCAGTTTTAGTACAGCATGTTTCCCCACTGGGCAAATGCTACCTTCAGGAAGCAGTTTAAGGTAAAGAAAACACTCCTGGGGTAAAATGTGGGATATGGGTGTACGGTGATATTTAGCAATGAAAATGTTCAGGTGATCCATTCATAGATCCCTCAGTATCTCATCTGCTTTGACCTTTAATGTACTGGGTTGTGAGTAGGCATGAAAAAGATGCAAATGTCAGAGCATCTTGCAAAAAAGGCTTTGTAGGAGGCTTGTGGCATGGAATATACTGGCAGCTAAGTAATGAAAAAAGCCCAGCTTTGCTGAACCGACGCTATTCACCATGTTCACGCTTGCTTTAGAGTGTGCTGCATGAGTCATTCCATGTACAATTTCTAGGTTGCCTGGGGAAGATTTCTAGTCTGCAGTAGCAATGGTGGAAAGTACCTTCAAGTCGCAGCTGACTCAAGGCGACCCCATAAGGTTTTCAAGGCAAGAGACATTCGGAGGTGGCTTTCCACTGCCTGCCTCTGCGTTGCAACCCTGGACTTCCTTGGTGGTCTCCCATCCAAGTACTGATCAGGGCCCATCTTGTTTAGCTTCCAAGATCTGACAAGATCAGGCTAGCCGGGGCTGTCTGGGTCAGAGCCATAGAAACCGTACCTAATATTTAAGAAATTGAAAACTCATATTTTAAAAAACCCAGAACTCAATGTCGTTATTGCATAGTCAGAGCGAACGAATCTGATTTTTATTGTCATTGGTGTCACTATCAAACCTATTGGTGATTAAAGTATCTCTTTTGTTGTACTGATAAAGTTAATGCTTTTAAAATAATTGGCAGTACTGGACCAATCAATTGCCCTGAACATTTTTGACCAGTCAAAAGCCCAAACGTAATTGAATCACAGAGAGTAGACACGTGTCAGTTTCTGCTCCCCCTTGTTAATGCAGAGGAGGGAGTTCTTCATTCACATTTAGACAGATGGTGTTAAAAAAAAAAAAGTTCAAGTGAAGGTGATTTTCCCCTTCCATTTCATATACTGTCAGTACCTTTCAGTATATTTAAAGAACCAGCCCATCCATTCCAGAAATTTGTTTCACAATAGAGGTGGCTGTACATGATTTGTATATGTCCTTTCTAAATCACTGAGGAATAGAATATGAATGAAATGAATTTGTTTATGCTATTCCACCTTCTGAGAAAGAGTATCTTGGATCCAGCAGCAGTTTCTGTTGTTGGAAGGGCTTCCCATCAGCAAAGCATGCCTTTCTTGCCGCCATCTGCCTGTTGTGGCCAAAAATGTTCCCAGACAAGGACTCCAGGAACCAGTGTGAGAGCGGAGCCAGAGGTCTGCAAAGGAACAGGGGAATTGGTGAAAACCGTCCTCCCTTCCATACACACAAATCCTCTTCTGGATTCATCCCAGTAAAGGATAAATCACTGGTATATTTCGAGCACATGACCTTTGTGGAGGAATGGAGATGGTTGGTGGTACACATAACTGGGTGAGGGCTGATGCGACACGTCGAGGAAAGGGGTGGACAAAGTTGCAGCTGCTCGACCTTGTTTTGGTGCTGCTGTATGGTTGAAAGAAGAGGGTTGAGGCCAGTTTTATTTTGCATATCAGGACAATTAGAAAGCTAGATGGTCTGATACCTGTATAACCAGCAGTACAGTCCTAAGAATTTATACTCTGAAGTAAATTCCACTGAGTTCAATAGGACTTACTCCTTGGTAAGTGTGCTTAGGATTGCAGCTAGAATATCCCTTTTCACATATCCAATGTACACATGTTCAGGTTGCCGCCACTGTGCACATACAGAGTTAATTTCAGAATATTCATTCATGCATGTGTACATCAGGACCTGTGATCTGTACTCTGGGTTTTGTACACTATTGATCCCTAGGTGCTGCTGCTGTGCATCATGCACTTGGATTCACTTTGTCTTAGATACTGCTGTTTAAGCCCCATAGAAATGAATGAAGAATGAAAGTACAAAAACAGCATTCTCCAAATTGTTCCCATTATTTCAGAACAAATCAGCAAGCAGTAGGTTGAGTGGCAAGGCCCAGTCATTTGGCTTGGAGGCATTTCCCCATTATATTAACAGAAAGCTTTCCTGTTTTATGGGTCAATGTAGACAGTGACATTTGTCATAGCAGTCTTCAATTCAATGACTTATTCCATCCTTCAGATGACCTTGCTGTTTTGAATATAGGGGTGTACAGTTTTTTTAAAAAAATCTGGTATTTTCAGGTTCGGTTCTATTGGACCCATAAAAAATTTGAAAAATCTCGGATCCCAATACCAGTACAGTATAAGAACCCATGATTGTGTAGAAATCCCGGATTTTTTTCTTCCAGGCCTTCCAGTTCTCCTGTGCTTGCAGTGTAGAAACCCCCTACCCCATAATGTAATAACTCTACATTCTACTTTTCCTATATTATGATGGATGTCACATGACTTCTTGACTGGGGTTACAACTCAGCAGGTCCCATGCTGCTACCTGGTTGTTAGAGGTGGGTCTGGAAAGGTTGATAACAGTTGCATTACCCACCCTGCCTCTAATTAGTCACAACGGCTTCTTCACTGACATTCTTTTAAAAACCCAGTGTGTTGCATCGTGGTTAATGGCACAGCTGGAAGTTCCTGGTTTCAGATTTTCACTCAGCTATTGTAAGTCAGTCTGCGCTGAGTAATGGTTTTGATGAATATTTCTCCAGTGAAGAAATACCTGGTAGCCCTTAGCCGGTAATTGAACAGCAGCTCTGAGCCAGAAGGAAAACAACAAGGGATCAAGTTGATCGGGAGTTACAGCCTACAACTGAAATTGAGCCAATCCCTTGTAGCTCTGAAGTAGTAAGCAAGTCTTCAGAAGTCACTCCCAGTCCACCTAGTTCACCCACACCCTTGCAGCGCCAACACTGTCAGAGATGCTTAGAGTTGCAAGAAAGGAGAAGAAATGCAAGACTCATGGCCCATCATCAGCTGTCAAGTGAAGAGATGAATGAGTGGTTTCAGGATGACTGCCAAAGAATTGGCTAGGAGTTTAGCTTGTTAAGACTTGGCTATAAATTCAGCTGGGAGAAGCAGCAGTTTGTGGAAACAATGAGTATACTTTGCTTCTGAGCTGCCAACCTTGCTGCTACTGGACCTCTGCAACCTTGACCCTCATACTGGACCTGACAGCTGGCTTTTCTGGAACCCCTGACCTTGGACTAGACTTGCTGCCTGGAACTCCTTTACCCTAGACTGGACTTTGGTAAACCTGCTCTCTGGAACCCCTGACTTTTGGACAGGACTTTGGTTAGTCTCTGCAACCTTGCCTGTGATATGCCCTGCTGGACTCCAGCCTGTGCCTCCTGGGGAAGCTACATCAGTGCTGCAATAGACTTGGGGAAGGGCTCAGTGGTAGAATATCAGCTTAGTGTGCAGGAGGTCCAATCTCTTGATATTTTTAGATGGGGATCTCAAGTGACAGGTGTTGGGAAAGGCTTCTCTTCTGCCTGAGACTGTAGAGAGCAGCTATGGATCAGAGTAGACAGAAAACTAGATGGACCAATGGACCAGCTTGGAGTACTTTCGGGGGGGGGGAGTGTCTTATATTACAATGCATACATATTAGATTTTTCTTCTATTGCTGAAAGTTTGTAACAAATATGTCATAAATTGATGATGCTAATGATAAGGGTGCATGCATCTGATGAAAGCAGGCTCTGATTACTGTAAAGCCTGTGATACAATAAAGCTGTTTGCAGGGCTTGTTGCTTTTTTGCTGTGACTAGCAATGCAATTCTAACCAAAGTTTTACCTTATTATGTCCATTAAGATGTCTGGGTTTGAAAGGGCATAACTCTTTTCAGGATTGTACTGCAAAACAGCCACCCCTTGTAGATTGGTTCTGTTCATTGTGATTTAAAGGTGGAAACCCATGCAGCCACCTTTTCATTTCCTTTGTTCATATCACTACATTAAATATATAATCCTGGTCTGAAATAATGCAAGTTGGCCCCCAGATGTTCCCCTGTCTTCCAAAATTGCTATGACATATTGTGTGCTGTATTTTAAATTATCAGGTTGTCTAAGGGTTAGCTATACATGACTTCAGTACTGATGCTGCCTGAATGTTGTTGCAAGTGCATTTGAAGATTTGCTGAAAATCGGGGGGAAGGGACTTTTTATTATATGCTTTAGAAAATATGCCTTTAAAAAAACAGACATTAAGCCCATGACATTTAGCCTGAATAGAACAGCCACTTCTGCCTCGTTGAATGGGTTCAGTGAGTGCCTTGCATTTAGCAAGTAAATGCTATTGACAGACACAAAAAGTTAAGCTAATTAATCATGTCTGCATAGAAGTAGTGCTGCAGGGAAGCCATTATTAAATGGCATTTAGCTCAAAAGATAAGAACTACCCCCATTCCCAGAAGATTCATCCCTGCCGACCAATCGGAAAACAGCACACACATGTCAGGGCTTTATCTTCTGCTCTTATATATTTTTGGCTAGAACATGATTGGCTTTCATCTGAGGTTCATGGGAGGGATTACTTCACACTGGTTGTAGCATCCCCGCAGATCCTTATTTGGTAGGCTGTTGATAGAACAAGTCTTTTCCAGCAGCTGAGCATCTTGGCATACATAATTCATTAAGTCCTGGTGTTCAGAAAATATGCAGATCTCTTGCCGCTCTTCAGATTTCTCTTCAGCTTCTGCAATATGTCTTTCCAAACTGGTCCTTGAATTTTATAGCACTTTGGAATTTTGCAAATGGCTCTTATATAACCAGAAGATCCCACAACTGGAATGCCTGTTTGCGTTCTCTTGTGTACCAGCTGCAGGGAATCTATAGATCAACAGAATTAAAACACTGAGGGGGGGGAAAGAAACTGATTAAGAAAATCCAGCAATTTTTTTGTCCGTATCTCAAGAGCTTGCAGAGGACTGAGCATTTCTGTTTAAATTGGAAACTCTTAATAAATCAAAAATGCCCGAAGCAAATTATCTACTCTCAGTGTCTTGGGGCTACATAAAGGTAGGATTTTTTTTACCTTTTTAACTGTTGAGTGTCTGTATAAAAATACATTTTGAACAAATATAATCATGGAGACAAGTTCAGAAAAGGGAGTAACGATTTAAGCATAGATCTTCTGTTTTGTGAACTGAGGCTGTTTTAACCTAGCTTGTACTATGTAAGGGGAAAGAGGTGCCCTCTGGTTTGGGGCTCTGTCAGTCATATATAATTGTGTCTATAATGAAGGAAAATTCTACAAAAAGTTCACCAGTGTATCATTCAGGGAGAAAAAGATTTTTGGAGCAAATCTAGGCTAGGCTATTTGTACCACATTCTAAGGTGTGCTTGTCTAACTAAGCAAAAGGATAATGGCTGAATATGTGAATTCATATTGCTTTCCAATCATGTGAAAATCTCCCCAGTTACCAAGGCTGTGCTTTAACAACATTTTTTTGATTTTCTGTGTGTGACACCCAGCTTGTATTGATTAATGCCTTTTCAGGTTGAAAACCGTCTTTTCCCCTCAGTGGTGTGCCCTATGATGTAAAGCTGCCGAGAATGAGCCTCAGATCTTAGTGCTACTGTTGTAGAAAATCAGATTGACTTATCTTTTCTATATAAAACTGTGCACCAATTAATCTGATACAGGTGTTCCCTAGCATACAGTAGTCATGCGGAATCATGCAACTTTTCTTCATTTGTTTCTCAGTTACATATACTTCATTTAAATAATCTCTGTTGCCTTCCCTTGCCAATTCAGAATCACATACTTAGTTCATTGTTGTTTCTTCTCAACTGAAGAGTCCAATTTTATCTTCTGTCACATGGACTTAAATTTAAATTTGTTACTGTCTTGTGAACATTGGCACTACGTAGATAGCAGTGTTTCATTTTAGAATGTAAGGTTGGAAATCATACGTTATTTAGGTCATCAGAATTTTCCTTACTAAAGCAGACTCTTTCAATATTCTCATAAGAATTTCCTCCAGTTATACATTGAGAACTAATTTTATATGTCAGTTAGCTTGATTTCATTTATCATTTGGCATATAAATAACTGCGCCTGTGATATGCTTATATTCTTTTTTCCCCTGGGGCTTAACATTCATTCAGAATGCTTCCTTCAGATACCTGTCATCAGTTTATCCAATACATATTAATATGGGATGTTTGCACGTAATAGTGGCTTTCCATGTATCAGTTGCCCTTCTGCCTGTGGTTTTTGTATGCAGAGGGATTCTCTATAGAAAAAATCCCCTCCAGCTAGCATGAGGGGACCAGCACTGCTTTTGTACTCTGTATATATCAAAAGATGTCTACCCTTGAGTGTTTCGACAGTATCAAAAACATGCATGAGTGGACAGTGCAGTATAGGAGCTGGAATTAGACTATGGAAGCCTGGGTTCAAATCCATGGTTTGCTGTGGTTACATGCAGAAACCACAAAGAGAAAGGTAATTAATGTGTGGAAGCTACCCTTCCTCCCCTTTTTGCTTGCCAGTGTCATGCAGTCCCTCTGAATCAGCATAGTAAGTCTACACTTGGCCAAATGGTGGTAACGGTATTCATTGGGTGGCCTTGGTCAAGCAACTAAAAAGGGATTGCCCTTGTACGTTACCATGATCAACCACCCACCAATGAAGAAAAAACAAAACAAAAATCTTACAGGGGTTGTTGGGTGAATGGTGACCGAAGCCAGGCTGTCCCTTCCCCCTCCTCATCCCACGGGTGATCCAGCATTGCCAGAGGACCAGCTGTCTTCTCAGTGGTGCAGCCCCCCCATGAAGAATTGCTGCTAAACTCGAGGCTCTTAAAGAGTTGCTATAACGAGTCCAGTGGCACCTTTAAGACCAACAAACACGTCCTCAGATTTATTATGACATTACTAATTTAATTTTATCAAGAGTGGTCTGAAGAGGTCGTGGAGGAGAGTGCCACCGAGTTGCAGCTGACAAATGGCAGCCCAGTAGGGTTTTCAAGGCAAGGGATGAACAGTGGTACTTTGCTGCCTGCCTCTGTGTAGCAATCCTGGACTTCCTTGGTGGTCTCCTATCCAAGTACTAACGAGGGCTGACCCTATTCACCTTTCAGGATTTGATGAGATGGGACTAGCCTGGGCCATCCATATCACGGCAGCATAATACTAGATGTCTTCAGTAATGTACCAGAGTGGGAGGGCGTTCTTCAAGAATCATTTCTAGAAGCTGTTAATATTTCTGCTTTATTATCCTCTGTGCACAGGGTGTGAATAATGAAGAACTTACATATATGATTCACTGGAACATAATTAGAAGAAAACAACCAGTATTCCCTTAGAATGCCTCTTTATAGATTAGTTTTAGAGTGAAGCCGTATTCTTGTACAGTAGAACAGCTAGATTCGAGTCCAGTGGCATCTTAGAGACCAAAAATATCTTTGGGGTGTTAATTTTTGAGAGCTGAAGCTATCTGACCAAGGGAGCTTTGACTCTTGAAAGCTTATACCCTGAAAGTAGCGTTGGTCTCTAAGGGTGCAACTGGACTTGAATCTAGCTGTTCTTATAGATTAGTTAATGCACCTTTAACACACACACACACACATCCATCGGAAATTTCCACTTCAAGGTAACAGAATAACATTCCAGTCTGAATTTGCAGTTAATGGACCCCTTTCTACCAGTTTTGCAGCTGAGACATTTATATTCTGTTTTTGGATCTGATGCGGGTTGTCATTCAAAAATTTTGGGGGATATAAACTATTATAAAAATGCTTCAGAATCCTTTGAAGAGTGGCTGTGGCTCCGTGGGGAAGCCCACACTTTTCATGCAGAAGGCTCCAGGTTCAATCTATGGAATTTCCAGTTTAAAGAATCTGAAGGAGCAGGTAATGGGAAAGACCATGAATTGCCTGGGACTTTTGGGAGGCACTGCCAATCAGTGTAGACAGTACTGAGCTCGATGAGCTGATGAGCTGACTCAGTCTAAGAGAATTCTTAATATTCCTCTTGTTCTGAGGTACCCAATTGTTATTGCCATCATGTGCCTTCTCTACATATATGTGTTAGCAAATGCCGTAGGGACAGTACAATTGAAGAAGAAGAAGAGAAGAGATTGGATTTATACCCCGCTCTTCACTACCCGAAGGAGTCTCAGAGCAGCTTACAAACTCCTTTCCCTTCTCCTCCCCACAACAGACACCCTGTGAGGTAGGTGGGACTGAGAGAGCTCTTCCGAGAACTGCACTTGAGAGGACAGCTGTGAAAGAATTTATGACTGACCCAAGGTCAACATCAGCAGCTACATGTGGAGGACTAGGCAATTAAACCTGGTTCTCCCAGATTGAGTCCGCGCTGTTAACCACTACACCAAACTGGTACCAAACTACTTGTAGGCCTGTGGAGAATCTGCCAAAAGTGATGAGTGTAAACAATATTTAGGAAGGTTTCAACCCTCTTGAAGTAAATGGGAATTATAAACATTGATGTCTTCCTTGATAAAGGGGCATAAATTATCCTTTGTAGTTATACTGCTCCCTCATTAGGCTTACCAGTAGGGTTGCTGCCAGCTCTGTGTTGGGAAGTTTGGAGGATATTTCGGGGATGGAGCTGAACTTGATTGTCTGGAGTTCCATTGTAATAGCTGGAGAGCTCCAGGTAGCACCTGGAGGTTGGCAACCCTAATTCCCAATCTCCTGTTGGTGGCTGGAAATTTCCTGCTCTTACAAGTAACCTTTTTTTTGCTACATTTTTTAATTTTTTAAAAAAGTGGGATACAAAAGGGGAAAAGGATAAGGGAAAGTGGTAAATTCACCAAAAGTTATCAGATATCATGAATAGTTACATACAACTAGTAGAATCAATTGTATTAATAAAAATACATTCTTCAAATATAGAAGCAGCGAATAAAACATCATTATTACAGTATTCAGGAATAAGTTCTCTCTTTGAAATAAGAAACAAAATATTTCCAAATATTCAGCGATAGTCTGATAAAAATAAATGATATTACATCTTTAACAATTAAACAGATTTCTACACCAAGTTTAAGCCATCCTTAAAACGTAGATATTATCTTAATCATTTATCACAATATAAATCTTATTTTTACTAAATATCTTAAATACTTAATGGAGTATTAAATAAAGAGATCTAAACTGCAATCAATATCATTGTCACTTTTTATGTAATATTCAGATAAATTTTTCAAAAAATTTAACCACTCTCATAATATGAGTAATAGGCTTGCCATTTCTGCTGAAATTCTTTCAGCAGTCTTTAATTTATGTAGTTAGATTTGCCCTTGTCACGTACTTACAATGGATCCTGAGGTGACAGAGATCAGTTCACTTGTTAAAAAATGATAGCTTTGGAAGGTGGAGTCTCTGGCATTTGGGTGCAATGGTTAGGAGTGTGGAATCTAATCTGGGAGATTCGGATTTTATTCCCCTCCTCCACATGCAGCTGCTGGTGTGATCTTGGGTCAGTTACTAGTTCTTTCAGAGCTGTTCTCTCACAAGCAGTTCTTGAAAGAGCTCTCTCAGCCCCACCTACCTCACAGGGTATCTGTTGTGGGGAGAGGAAGGAAAAGGAGTTTGTAAGCCGCTCTGAGACTCCTTCGGGTAGTGAAGGGTGGGGTATTAATCCAATCTCCTCTTCTTCTTTATTATACCCCACTGAAGTCCTAAATCTCCAGGTATTTCCCAACCCGGAGCTGGCAACCCTATCCCTTATTGAGGCCTAGAGGGGTATTGGCTCAATAAATAAGGCCATCGAGGCTACAGCTTCTACCCCTTTCGAGATGCGGCAGAGAATTTCCTTACCTTACCTTTGCATACTGTACTTCATTGAAGCCAAGCATATCACATACTCCTCCTTTTTCCTTCTCTAGATTGTTGAAGTACAGATTAAATTAGGCTAGTAGGAATGGAGGAAGACTGAGAGAGCAACAACAAACCTGATCTTGCCAATAAGGGGCATGAGCTCACTTCAGTGATGTGCTTTCACTGTTTGTATCCTAGTTAGGGTTGCCAGTTCTGAGTTGGAAAATTCCTGGAGATTTGTGGTGTCGGTGGAGCCTGGGGAGAGACCTCAGGAAGATCTAATGCCAGAGAGTCTACCCTCCAAAGCAGCCATGTTCTCCAGAGAAGCTTATCTCTGGAGAACACTTGTAATTCCAGGAGATCCCCAGGCCCCACCTGGAGGCTGGTAACCATAACTGAGGCCCTTCTGTGTTCTCTACCTGTCCCTTTTTGCCATCTGAGTAGGCCACCAAGAGTCCTCAAATAGGCTTGAGACTAGCAGGTCTTGGTAACTTAGTGGCAAGCATGAGGTCATAGAGCTGTTTCTTCTCTGTCTTTGACCTAATATCATCTCAGCAGCAGCAGCAGCAGTTGCCTCCTAGGCCCTGACATCAGTAAACAAGGATGTATCCCATGTCTTAAATTAAGGCCAGCGTGGGGATTAAGAATCTTGTTGTGCTGAGTACTTCCCCAAAGGAGGACACCATAGGGTACTTACCTCTGTGGGTTTGGGGTAAAATTAAAAGGGAGTTTATTAGCTTCAATTATGTGTTTACGTGTGGCAGGGAGGCGCGTGTTAAGCAACATATTAAGCAACTGTGCGGAGCCTGTTAAATTTGCAGGATGCACCAGTGTGGTATAGTGGTTAGAGTGTTGGTCTAGGATCTTGAAGACCCAGGTTCGAATCCCCATTCTGCCATGAAGCTCACTGGATGGCCTTGGGCTGGCCACTCTGTTAGTCTAGCCTACCTCATGGGGTTGTTGTGAAGATAAAATGGAGGCAAGGAGAATGATCCATGCCACTATGAGCTCCTTGGAGGAAGGGGAGGATAAAAATGTGCCAAGTAGATAAATATATTTTCCTCTGCTTACCAGTTTGAAGGGAAAGGTGGCCTTTCTTCACCCTGAAGCAATGCACACGGGCAGAGGTTTTTGGCTCCGTTATATGTCAGATAAGGGACCCGAGTGGTGCTTGATTCCTCAGCCAACTCAATGAGCTCCTTCCTCTGCCCCCTTCCCCAGGGCAGTGTTAGCACACAGCTTTACTGCAGGTTTAGTGTCACTGTTCCCCATACAGTGGGGCATACAGATGTGCTGTTTCAGTTCAGGGGCTTGGGGAAGGTGAAAGGTTGTTTCTTCCTTGCTTTCCCTAAACTGTCCCAGAGAAAGTAGGATTGCCTGTGCTGGAAAATCCAGTGGCAGTCTCTTGTCGTCGTCGTCGTCCCCCCCCGGCTCCCAGTTTGGGCTCTTAGTACATCACCATGTTGGGGACACACTTCAGCCAAGACTTGTATATAAGCACACATAAATATGTGTGAATGTGATACATGCTAAATAACTGCAGCAGCTAAAACAAGTAGACTTTACTCCCTGCCCAAAGGCTTGTTGTTTTCTGAAACAGACACAAGGTATGAAGGAAGCAGACTGAAGGACACTGAAAGCAGCAGATGTGAGCTGAGTTGTGAATGGGCACATATTTCACAGCCCTGTTCTCCATGTGAGTCTTCTGCTTTAGATGCAGCCTCAGTGGCTGAACTGTGCAAAGGGAAGAGTCAGGAAATTTAAAAGAAAACAAAAACCTATGCACACTGTTCAGCAGACTGTTTTACAAGTGAGGCTTAAACTTCCTTTGAGTTTCTCTCATGCTATGTTATCTATTGCTAATTGTTCTTAGGACAGAAGAGCAAGTGCAGGAGGGGCATTTGGAATGCCCTTGGAGCACTTTGGTCAAGGCAGGTTTTTACATTCCTGTCATAAACCTGATTGACACAAGAGGTGCTTTCAGCCTTGAGCTTGAAAATACTCAGGAGAGAGATGCTGTCTTTACAATAAGATGGAAAGCAAGTTGTGTGAAGCATGGTGGCTGACTGGCTTGTTCTAGTAAACTGTCACTTTAAAACATACCCTTTTTACCACCTGTTAAGCATGTCTGCCCTTGTAGAAACTGCAATACTAAATGCTTTTCAATGAGAGCCTAATTCTACGCGCTTTCGACATGCCCTGCAGAACTCAGCATTGGACTCCAGTCCCCCTGTTCCTTTGCTGAGTTGCTGGGGATTGTCCTCACCAATGCTCCCTCTAAGCTGTGGAGTCTTGTGAGCAAAAAATCTACTTTGTGAGGCACTGGCATTAAGGTTGTGAGCGGGCGATTTGGCTACTGCAATACATTAATTTGCTCTGGAGCCATCCACCCTCAGCTAAGACAAAAATGTGTGAGCTGGAGGCTAAAAAACTGAGATAGTTCACACCAACTCCGCTTAGAAGGAACACTGGTCCTCCCCTTCCCAGTGTAAAACCAGAAGCATTGGTGCAGCTGCCTCAGACCAGGAGAGACTGCAAAAGAGACATCCTTGGGTGAGATGGCCACTGGACCCTTGCAACACTCCATGTTGAGTTTCTTGCAGCTTGCAATTTTCAATGCAAACACTGTATTTGTTTTAGCTAGGAGTGATAACAAAGAGGTTTCCCCTCCACCTGCAATAAGGGCCATTGTTGCCACATAAGCCACTGTATAAATCTCACTCCCAAAAGATTATTATTTTCAAATAAATGCATGCTCTCATGAAGATTCTTGCCAGTGCAAAAAATCTGGTGGTCTGCCACAAAAGGGGCACATAGGATGATAAATATTCGGTACAAGTTAAGTAGGCGCAACAGCGTACCCGTATTAATTGGAAACACAGGATTGGATCCAGTAGTAGAATGGAACTTTCCAGCTTTATCCCTCCCACTGCAGCCCACTCATCTCCAAGAAATGCAGTTCCAGGGAAGGGGTGGGTGGGGGACCCATAGGAATGACATGAGGGGTTCAGCCATGGGCAGGGGGAATAGACAAAAATGGTCAATTTGGTCTGGATCCAACCCACTTGACTATTAGAAAGGCCTACTTCATCTCTGACTTCACGGTGCTGTTAAAAATGTGTTGTTGCTGTTCTCCAGGTGCATTTTAAAAGGTCTATCCATAAACAAAATTATAGCACTCAGGCTCCCATGACGGTTGGATCAAATTTTAGTAAATTGGGTACCCCCACCCCCACCCCACAATTAGAGAAACAGATGTGCTTTCAGAGAGCGAGGAAATGCTTTTGACCTTTCTTTAATCCTGCCTACAAGGATGCTGAAAATTGTTCAAGAGAGCTGAACATTTTCAGATTTGATGACAGCGTGCTGCAATGAATTTATATATCATTTGAAAAAAAGAAACAAAAGTGGGATGTGGTATGCGTATTGTGACTTAAATAAGTCAGTTTCCCCTCTGCATATGCATTTGAAGAACCAGAGTAGTTGAATTGATCTGTATTCAGGGCCACAATTAGTTTTCTATATATATTTATATCATGTCATTTAGAATAATCTATTTGATGATGCCTATTTTTAAGATTTTTCTTCCCCTGGAAATGGGACTTTTTTATTATTCTATTGAGGCAAACCAATTTTCAGAATGAAATCTCTATAAAAGGAATCTTGAACTTTCTCATGCCCAAGTACATGTTTCTTGATCACTGACATGTCCTATTTTTTTTTCCTTTGCAGTTTAAAAGAATGCTCAATCGGGAGCTAACCCACTTATCTGAAATGAGCCGGTCGGGCAATCAGGTCTCTGAATATATATCCAACACATTTTTGGGTAAGCAGATGGCTTTGGAAACTGGTACAGCTTGTGCTTTTTCCTTGTGTTTTCTCTTCCAACACCCACCCGCAACATCCAGATGGAAAGGTTCTAGTCGTGCATATCTTTCTGTGCTGTATAATAATGGTTATATTCCTATAAATCATCGTTGGTTTAAACGTACTGCTTGCCTTTTGTTTTACAACATAGATTTTTCCTTTACATTGAATGTGGCCCATTTGTGTTCCAAGGGACAGACCGCCTACACAGTTTTTTAGCCTCCAGCTCACACATTTTTGTCTCCGCTCAGGAAGGATGGTTCCAGAGCCAACTAATTTATGCAGTAGCCAAATGGCTTGCTCACAACTTTAATGCCAGTAGCTCACAAAGTAGAATTTTTGCTCATAAGACTCCACAGCTTAGAGGGAACATTGCCGCCTACCACCTTCCCCCCAATTATCTCTGCTTTTTACTGCACAAACATGTTGTGTGGTTATGCACAAGCATATAGGGCAGTTCCATAATCAACACACCATCCTGGTTCACATAGACATTTGTTTCTTCTGGAGGGCCAAATGTGTTTTAGTCTTTAATACATGTCAGTACAGTGTAGTGGTTAGAGTGTTGGACTCGGAGTGATACCCTTCTCAGCCACGAAGTTCCCTTAGCAACCTTGGGCCTGCCATGCACTCAGCCTAACCTCACAGAGACATTGGGGCGGGGGCACAACCAGGGAGAATAATATAACAGAAGAGCTTATGAAGAGTCCTGCTGGATCAGACCAGTGGTCCCTGTAGCCCAGCAGCCAATGAATTGCCTCAGAGGGCAAACAAACAGTGCATAGAAGTCAAGGCTTTCCCCTGATGTTGCCTCCTAGCACTGGTATTCAAAGGAATGAACTATTGTGATCTATAACCTGTTTCCATAGCTTATCATTGCTGTCAGTGCCCAGTCTGATCACTGTAACCCACCTTGAGACTTTAGTAGGAGAAAGGCAAGGTAAAAGGTTTTCTGAATAAACGAAAGAAATATAGAGTTGGTCACTGAGTAGTTCCTAGGTTAATATAGGTATGCTGTTAAGATAATCAAAGTGACGATCCAAATGGTAGAACTACACCTGCATCTGGAACTTGGTAGCTTTGACTGGTGTACACATTTTGCTGCAGTTCTTTCTGCCATACGGACAAGCTGCTATTCAGTTTTTAAAGGTACTCATCCCTTGCAGTGGAGGAATGCTCAGCTGTGTTGGTCTGGAGCAGCAGAACAAAGTTTGAGTTCAGTGGCACCTTTAAGACCCACAAAGTTTTATTCAAAGTGTAAGCTTTCGTGTGCAAAACACACTTCTTCAAACAAAATGGAGGGATGTGACAGCCTCAATCAGGTCTTTGGCTGAGTACAATATTCAGCTCCAAGCCAACATGTAGCTTCTTTGGATTGAAGCCTACATCCTCTGGCACGCCATGGTGGCCCATTATCATTTGGTGCTGACACAAAGACTGATAAACTGATTAGGTTGCTATCTGGAAAATACTCTCAGCCTCAAAACACATAATGAGGGATTTAGAAAAATCTGACGACGGTGTTAACAAATGTAAAATATAATCTCGGAACTGTCCTATGAAGTATTATGTGGGTGGATGGATCAATAAAGAAGCACAGACTAGTGTACATCATACACTGATACTGCAACATGCAATAATATGTAGGGCATCACTGATTTATGCCACGGTAATTAATTCAGCATTCAGTGCTTGGCAAAGACAGAACAGCCATCCACCATATGCACACAGCTTGGATCACATGGATGTACACTTGCATGCATGTATACACATGCACAAGTTGTATTTGCTCAAAGAATATCTTTTTTTTTAATATTTTTATTTATAAGTTTTTCTTGACCTATATACATATATACACGACAAAAGTCCAGGTCAACAACTTCACCGACAAAATTACATAGATATACATTAAACCCCCAATTTCTGTTAACCTGTACAAATACAGTTGGAGTGGTTTTGGATTCTTTTTCATCTCTTCTTTTCAATCCATTCGTAATTTTTTTCCCATCTATTTACATGTATTAAATCATCTCTTCCGGAGAGTATAAGATTTAACCTATCTAATTCAGCTATTTCCAATATAGTATTTATTATTTCTTCTATATTGGGGAGGATTTATTTTTTCCAACATTTGGCAACCATAATTCTCGCTGCAGTCAATATATAAAGAATAATTCTCTGGTCTACCTTTTTAATTTCCTCCGGTAGCATGTTCAATAGGAAAGATTCTGGTTTTAATTCTAACTTCAGTTTGGTTAATACTTCAATTATTTTTTTAATCATTTTCCAAAACTTTGTTATTTTTTCACAATTCCACCAGATATGTAAGTACGTTCCCACCTTTTTTTTTACATCTCCAGCATACATCTGATGCCCCTTTATAGCATTTTGCTACCCTGTCCGGCGTCCAGTGCCACCTGAAAAACATCTTATAGATATTTTCTCTGTAGTTTGTGGCTCTGAGCAGCTTGAGAGAGCTCCAAGTTCTGGACCACTGTTCCAAAGTAATGTTATGCCCTATAGCCCTCATCCAGAGGATCATATTTGGTTTTACCGTTTCATCCACTAATTCTTCAGTTATAAGAAAGTTATACAGTTTTTGTATTAATTTGTCCGCTCAAAGAATATCTTGATGACTTGGAACTTGAGTATTGAATCAGGTGCTTTGCTTCCAGTGGAGCTGCCTCACATACTATTGTGACATCATTATACCAGGCCAGAACAAACAGGAATACAGGGCCATTTTGTGCTGGGCAAAGCCCTTAGCAGTTATACAAGCTGTACTCTAGAGCCAGTATGGACACAATGCTCAAGTGTTATGACCTGCTGCTCACAGAATCAGGCTGTTAGCAATTTTTCAGCTAATTCAGAGTATTAATTAGCTATTCACTATAGTCAGATCCCAGGCTGTCATGCTTTTCTGTATAAAAACTTGCTAAAATACAGTGTGCTCTATTGATTCCAAACTCATAAAGCAAAATTTCTTTTCCTAGTTATATATCCAGCTGAAATTAATCTCTCAAAATCCCAGTACTCTATTTACTTGCTCATCCATTGGAAAACTGAATTTTATTAATCCTGTCAGGAAAGTTATCACCCTAGTTTAAGAAACTTTGAAAAAAGCTGGAATAGAATTGCCTGTGGAGATGACCTACTTAGAAGAATCTTCTCCTTCCCACTCACTGAAGAAACTGAGATTTCTCTATCAGTGTTTCCATACATGGGGGTGGGTGGGAAAGAGAAGGAAACACATTGGGTTCTTGTCCTACAATATGTTCTCCTCTGCAAGCAGAAAGACAAAGGCTTCAAGCTGGTGTCAAGTAACATATCTCTCTGTTGAAGAATCAAGTCGTTTTAATAGGACTTCGAAGCTCATAAATAGGTGAAATCTAAACCAAATGGTCACACAAGACTCTAGCCCCCCCAATGCAAATTGAAGAACAACTTAAAGGCATTTGTTTCCTGCACCCACTCAACTTAATTACTGAGGCAGCTAACAACACCATAAATAACATATTCATAAAACAAATATCTGTTTCAAAAAAAGCAATTCAGACACCAGTACTACAGTAAATAAGACTGGCTAATGATGCAGCAGGGGAAACAACATATTCAAAACCTATTAGCACTGCAGCAAAGAGGTAGGTGCGAATAAAAAACCCAAACAACTACAAAGTGAGGAAGCAAAATTGTGTCAATATAAAAGTCAGAAGACCTTGGCGAAAAAAGTATGCATTGCATTTACCTGATGGCAAACATTTGACCGGCTCACAGGAAATAGATACTCATTGGCAGGACATTTGAAAACCAAGGTGTTAACAACCAAGATGGCCCTGCCACTCATAGCCACCCTTATGAAAGGCAGCAAGGCCTTGAAAGAAGACCTCATTATGGGCAGGTCTATTTGGAAGTAGGCATCCTTCAGGTACTCATGTCCTGGCTTTCCCCATTGTCTGATAAAACATTTTCCATGTACCTCATAGAGCATCTCTTTCTCAGTTTATTAATACATCCCTAAAGAGTTGCTGGTTATTTCCTTACCAGAGGAAGCCAGCAATTCTAGGTCATCTTTCATTCATTTCCTGATTTTCAGTAGAGTAGTCTGTTTCCTCTAGGAAAGGAATTCCATAGGATCAAGGAAAGAGATGTATAATCCTCACTAAAACACTAATATTTGTTTAAGTGGGGGAGGATAATTTTCAGCTTGCAGTAATGCACTCAGCATTGATAATGTTAACTGTTCATTTGGAACAGAACCTTAGGGAATCCCATGGAATTCCCTGGCATATCTAAAATCTTCTGGACAGACACTTCCTTTCACTTGAGTTCATCTGACAACTTGGTTTATAATCTTCCCCTTTGATGGTCCTAAACTTTGTGCATATGACTGAAGCCATAAACATCAAGGCATGCACATGAGTCCTTATTCTTCTGCCTCTACTGGTTTGCTGCGAGTCAAGTGCTCTTCCTTTCTCCTAGTTGTATTTAATTGGTGAACAGAGGGAAGGGGGTAGAAAGGGGGCCGAATGCCTCAGGCTGATGCTTGGTGACATTTTCTCTTGTTTGCAGTGATCTGATCAGAATTCACTGCTGTTTCCAGTAAGTACTAGCCCCTCCTAAAGGTTTTTAAAAACAACAACCCAGGAAACAGAAGAAGCAAAATAAAGCTATGGTCTAGTTACGGTTCCATTCTTTTTCACTAAAGAGGGCCACTAATGGGAACATATAAATGTTTAGTTTTCTCAGATATTGTAGAAATTCCTGGTTTTGGTTTTGTTTGTATGGGGGGAGGGGGTTGAGGCAAACACAAGGTTTTGAGGGGGAGTTATCTCCTAAAATCACTTGCTTTTGCATCTTTGAAAGACACATAAACATGCATCACTGCATCTACAGTGCCAAACTTGAAAGCCTGAGGTGAATTGTTATTCCCATCATTTGTCCATGTAAAATTAATAGGTAAAAGCCTGGTCATATCATGTGCCAGATTTTCAGCCATAAGTCAATGCTATAAAGATCCTAAGGCAGCTTCCTCTGCCAGGATCCTGTTCAGACATTACTTTGCCCTGTCACTTCTGTTTATGGTGAGACCAGGAATGGGCCTTAGATTCATGTATTTCCTTTTAGCCGCCCTTTCGTTTCTTTCACTATATCTAAACACTAGTTCTGTATCATGGTGTCCTAGTGGTCCTTTATTAAAGTAAGCATGAGATTCCCCAGATGATGAGGGCAAGAGTGTAGAAAAGTAAGCTCATCTGAACTTCTGGCATGGGAGGAGAGTCATAGCCAAGCAAACCCCTGGTTAATCCAACATGTCTCTTTAAAGCATGAAAAACACATCTTGCTAGCCTGAGTAGAGCTCTCTTCTTGTTTTACATAAGAATGAGAAAGATTTGTTTAAGGCCATAGTGAATCTGCACTTGGATTGGAGCACAGTTTTTCCCCGGTAGGACTCTGCTGAAAGATGAAGCCAGGTGTCAGTCCCTACCATCCCCAGTTAAAAGGATCTCTAGTAGTAGGTATTGGGAAAGACCCCTGAGACCATGGAGAGCAGCTGCCAGTCAAAATAGAACAATTATCCATCTAGCTGAAACAGTGGTCTGATTTTGATACAAGCCAGCTTCATATTTTATGCAGTATGTTGGTTTTTGGTTGTCTGTTGGGTTTTTTCCCCCTTTAATCAATACTTTGTAAATGGATAAATTTTATGAAACTGAAAAGTCTATGGTTAGATTTGGTGCTGGATTTATTTTGTTTCATTTTGCAAGACAGTTCTTGTATACACACAGGTTTTCTTTTCTCCCTTTTAAAGACAAACAGCATGAAGTGGAAATCCCATCCCCAACACAGAAAGAGAAAGAAAAGAAGAAACGGCCTATGTCTCAGATCAGTGGCGTGAAAAAACTCATGCACAGCTCCAGTTTAACCAATTCCAGCATCCCCAAATTTGGAGTTAAAACTGACCAAGAAGAGAATTTAGCCAAGGTAAGAGCAGTGCTGATGACTAACTGGCTGTGCACCTTAACACTATGGAGCCACGCCAGTGCAGAGGTAAAATTAAAGGGTATGCACTCCGGCTGTGTGTGGCTGTGTTCTGCACCAGATGGATTTCAACAGCTTAGATTATATGTTCGTTCACCAAAAGAAAAGCTTGGTTAGAGTTTTCTCTCCTTTGATTTTCCCTCAGTGCTGGGAACAAACATAAAAAGTGAAAAGATTGCAGAATCTCTGAAGGTTCTCATTTATCTCTGCTATTATTGATAATAACAATAGCTTCATCCAATTCATGCAAAATACACTGAGCAGTTCTGTTCTCATGCAAGACACTGCCTCCCTTTTTGAAGTCTAGAAAATTGTTTCTGAGAAGTTAAACATTTGATTTGTAGCAGTGATCCAGTGTTGCTGTTTTCATGCAATCACCAATGGAAGATCAAGTTCTAGATTTCATGTTCTTATGTTTGATTCCCTATTAGGAACTAGAAGATGTAAACAAATGGGGCCTCCAGGTGTTCAAAGTAGCAGAATTATCTGGGAACCGACCTTTGACAGTCATCATGTACACCATTTTTCAGGTAAGTTCAACATCGGGCAGCTTTCCATTTTGCCTTCTCTTTTGGCCCTTCCATGTCTTGTAACAGCAGCTTTCTTACCTTGTTTAACTGCAGGAACGGGAATTGTTAAAAACATTCAAAATTCCACCAGACATGTTAATAACATACTTGATGACATTGGAGGATCATTACCATGCAGATGTGGCGTATCATAACAACATACATGCTGCAGATGTTGTGCAGTCCACACACGTGCTGTTGTCAACCCCAGCTTTGGAGGTAAATCTACAACAGAGTAAGGGAAAAAGAGACACAGACTTATAACAGACAAGCATGAAATTTCGCACTTCCAAGGACTTAAGCATTCGTGCTTGTTTTATACTATTCTGAAAAGTTCCTGTGATATTGTACATGTATTTCAACAAACCTGTTACCTTCAGCATCATTCTCTACAGTATACTGGCTGTTTGAAGGATGTATCTTCTCTTTTTTAAGTGCAATGCAGCCAAACAAAATTCTATCCATAAATTCTTCTCTATAAACTCTTCTCTACCTGACCCTACTGTATTTGCTTGCTTGTCTGCTAAGTAAGCATCTGAGAGTCAGGTTTTATGTCAACCATCAAATATTCAAGTAAGGGTTCTGCCCTGGCTTGTTCTTGGATTCAGTGACTTGAACTTTTTTTATATATATGGTTGATCCATGAACAGAAGCAAAATCACATGCCTCCATTTTGATGGAATTCACAGTGCGATTCTATGCCAAGTTACTCCAGTGTACGTTTATTTGAACTGAAGAGGTTAAGCTTGAGTAACTCAGTATTGGACTGCACAGATAAGTACCTGACTGTACCTTTAGAAGAAGTTAAATTAAGTGGGACTTGTCTTCATCACTTAGGAAGGGGAGCTGCTGCTTAGTAAAAGCTCAGTTGATGCCATGTAGCATTGCACTGTCCATTATGAATACATTTATCAATTAGGCTTAAAGAACAAACAGGAGAGCAGCCGTGCCAGGAGATAAATGCTTTGGATGAGGTTAATTACTAGCGTTCCAGAGCAGTGTGACATTTTCCTGTACTGTAGGCATACCTTTCTAATTTCAGTGTTTTGAATTTGGCTCCAGGTAGACCAAAATTTTCAAAACAGCTAATTCGTAGGTGGGGAGACGTATTCATTTCGAGACTTAAATTTCAGCACTGTGGTTTCAAACTGCGTACCATGCTGGCTTCTCAGTAATTTGAACATTTTAAAATGAAATTAGTGGATCTGAGAGACAGAAATTCTGAAAAAATTCCAAATATCTGGCAAGTCGCTATCCAAAACGTTTTATAAGCTTAGGTTTAAATTGGTTCTTGTAAAATTGGGTGACTGTAGACAGACTCTGTATTGTGTTTTGAGACTTCTACCAGAGCAGAACTCAAAGGGGGAAGATAAGTGCACTTCTAACTAAAAAATGTTTTCTCTGTTTAGTAATGTCATTCATTCTTCCTTCCCCAGGCGGTTTTCACAGACCTAGAGATTCTGGCTGCCATTTTTGCCAGTGCAATACATGATGTTGACCACCCTGGGGTTTCAAACCAATTTCTTATCAACACAAGTAAGTGTGATTTATTTTTGGTAACACTTGACAACCTTTTTAATTGGTGTTTTGCATGAAGGAAACAGACATAGATTTCTTTCTCCAGTCCCATGCTCTTAGAAAAGGGAGACTCAAGGAAGTGGAAGGAATGAGTTTCCTGTTGAGCTTCAGTTGTTCCAGGTCTTTAAATTCTCACACCTACACACATATTATGAGCAGTAGGCCACTCTGTGGGTACAGCAGCCTTGCAGAGAAGTCTTTCCTGTGTTTCAGTATCCTGTTTTCCTCCCTGTCCTTTCCTCATAATTTTATTTATATCCCGCCTTTCTGCCCTTAAAAGGGTCGCCAAGGCAGCTAGCATTTTAAAACATACACAATAAAATTACATTATAGAACCTCATTAAAGCTTTAGAAAGAGATATAAAAGGGGTAAAGTACATATAAAACAATTAAAATACATACAAAACATACAAGTACATACAAAAGGAGGGATCATTGAGGGAAATGCCAAATGAAACAGAAAAGGCCTTCGCCCACTAGTGGAAGATGGCAACAGACGGGAATAGAAGAATCTCCTCAGGGAGAGAGTTCCAGAGCTTTGGGGCCATGACCGAGAAGGCCCTCTGCCGGGTTGCTTCCTGCCTAATCTGAGGAGGCAGGGACACCTGAAGGTGACTGTAATGGTCAGGCAGGTTCATAAGGCAGTCCTTCAGGTATGTTGGACCCAAATCACACAGGGCTTTGAAGGTCAAGACCAGCTCCTTGAATTGTGCCCCAAAACAAATTGGAGACCAGTGTAGATGGGCCAAGACTGGAGTGATATGGTCCCTACCCACTGCAGTCAGACTATGGGCTTGTTCCTTCGAGGTGAGCGCAGTCCCATCCAGAACAGGTGACATCTTAAATCCTGGGTCAGACATTCTGCCCACCAGTAGCACTTTTGTCAGGATTAAGCTTCAGTTAGTCTGCATCCTCTCCAAAACTGCCTCCAGACACTGGTTCAGGGTTTCTACAGCCTCCCTGGGCTCAGCTGAAAGTGTGATAATGCCTGTAACAGCTAAACTGCACAATATAATGGAGGAGCCATGATGTCGGTAGGATCTCACCTCCTTGAGTTTCCGTTTTGTTGTTCTTGCCTACATGAATTATTGGAACAGCAGATTCCCACCCAAACTCATCTAGCTCTTCTTGCACTGTCATTTTTCCTTGCTACAGCAGTCTGTGGCAGCTGTTCTTAACATTTAGCAACCTGGGGGTTCCCGTTTTGAGTTAAAATATTCAAAGACTGGCAGGCCCCACCTCCACCACACACATACACACACACACACCTGTGCCCCATGGAGATAAAGCTTCCATCCTTTAGTTTCCTTTAGACAACAGAGTTAGAGGAACCTTATCAGGTACACCACAGGAACAAGCTTAAGTAAAATGTTTGTATTGTCTGTAAATGGATCACAAGATCAGGCCTCAGAGTTTAGATGATTCTGTGGAACCACCGCTCCAAAGGCCCA
The DNA here is from genome assembly GCA_029375565.1 of Gekko gecko. Taxonomy (NCBI): domain Eukaryota; kingdom Metazoa; phylum Chordata; class Lepidosauria; order Squamata; family Gekkonidae; genus Gekko; species Gekko gecko. The sequence continues at coordinate 39,915,970 of JAPDNY010000007.1, read as the reverse complement.
GGTTCTATTCAGTCTCACCCCTTGACTGAAGGGATATACTGGAGCCAACAAGAAATGTCCTTAATGGTTAACTACTTCTAGCTAGAGATTGGCTGAACAGGGGTGAGAAGGCACCTGGGGGGAAACTTTCAGAACTGCTTGTGGAAATAAAAACATACCAGCATTACACATATCCTGAGCTTCCAGTGTTCAGTTGAAAACCTCCATTAGCTGTTTTCTGTGGATGCAGATCAGCCTGCCCCTTCTGTTCCTCTGTGATGAAATCTTTTACACTGGAAAACAGGGTGAAAACCAGTTCAACTTCATACCTGAAGTAACCATGATCTGTCTTATGACATGTCCCTTCTTGGTGCCACTCAGCCAGTTAGAGTTTCTGAGTCTGAGCTGTTGGATCCACACATCTAATCAAAATGTTTTCTGGCTAGTGCTTGGAGGTGATCTAGAAGCTTAGGTGACTGTGAGTGGTGTTGGCTATACAAGTTCCTGCCCTTCAAAAGAGGGGGAAGCCAATTCTGCCCCTGACTCCCCTCCCCGCTATTCCCAGAAACCTGATACGGCTCTATTTTCACATTAACCAGATGGATGTGAGTGGAACTCACCATAGTCCTTATAAAGGACACATAGATCTCCAGAGGTCCCCAGACCTCAGTTGGAGAAACACTGCTCCAGGTAACACACTGTGAAAAACAAAGTGGACTCTGTTTTCATTTCAAAGAACTCTGCAAGATTTTGAGTCAGATAATGCCCTCATTTGTGGAGTTTGGCAGCTCTCTTGAAACAAAATTGATTTGGTGAAAAACCAAATAAGAGATTAAAGGGGGAGAAGAAGGGTAGGAAGAGAATGGTGTAAGCAAGATGACCACCATGATACACTGTTCACCTACAATGCATTCTACTCAGCCCCCAATATATATTTTAATATCTGCCATGCATATCATGGGAGCCCCTATTTGCCATCTAAATGGTATACCCCATTTCCAGGATGTCCACCCCAGTAAAGACTAGGTTGTGTATATTCACCACTTCTGGTGAACGTGAACACTCCTTGCTCCTTCAGAACTGCAGTACAGTGCCAGATCTCAGCACAACAGCCTCGCTTAAAGAAGAAATTCCAGATTTGAGGCTGGGTTCCCCCCCCCCCCATGCTGTTTGATTCATCTCAGCCTGACCCTTATCTGAATCTATTTTTGTGCACTTTAATAGCCCTTGGGCTACCTTCTAGTGAAATGTAATTTGATGATTCATCTGGAAGGAGGAGGGGTGGGAATGTCAGAGTTTTCCAAGCTGTGCTGTGCTACCAAAGGCACCCCTGCAGGCCCCACAGGGACAAAAGCTGAACACAGAATGTCATGAAATATGTTAAACTGCTGAAAATGAGGGTGATGTAACCAGCCTCTTCCTTGTAACACTTCACAGTTATCATTGCTTTATGATAGAATCGTGATAGCACATAATGTACAAAATGCCAGGACAGTTTAGTTACGAATCTTGGAAATCCTCTTTGTTCTCATCTGGAGTACTGTTTGTTTTTTAATCATCTTATATGTTGATGAATTCAAAGCAACTGGTATATACAAACCCTTGATATTTTCAGTTACTAGTTCAAATCTTGTCTGGCTGAGAATAGCAGCTGGCTGCAGCTGTTTCTCAAATTTTATTATAAACCTTAAGGCAGGTGTTGGTTAATGTTGGTTTCCATGCAGAAACACATCTGGCTAGAGCTGAAAAGCATTCTGTGGCTACACAAGCAAACATACGGCTCCCAAACTTGTGTTACTTAACTTACTTAACCTTTTCCCCACCTGCTGCTTCTGCCTGGCAGGTTGTTTTTACCTGTTTCTACTTCTCTCCCAGTGAGGAAGAACTGTGGAGGGGAGGTAGAAATGCATGTGCACACACACACACACACACACACACACACACACACACAAACCCTCACTTTGATTGTCTGCAGCAAATGCCACTCACACACTTATCCCTATATTCATTCTGCCTTGGCACAGACATGTTTGGGAACCCATGATTGCCAACATAATTGTAGTTCTGCCCCTAAATAGCTGTTAGAGGGCTGTGGGATGCACGGTGATGGAATCTGAATGAGTCCTGCTTTCCCCTGAGGTTTGAACAGCCTGTAGGGATGTTGTCAGGATGGTGTGCAGCAAATGGGTAATGCTGCACTAGAAGCTGATGGTGGTTCAGCGAAGGCAGCAGCCTGGGTCACTGTTTGTACAGCTGAATGGCTGAAGCACACTGGGTAGAATTGGGCTGTCAGAAATGAGAGCAAATAAGGGTGAGAATTGCATCTCTCTTGTCATAGTGGTAAAAGTGGGAGTTGTGCATCCTGCAGCATGACCCCTAAGTCTTGCTGACTTGTCAGACTTTTTTAAATATATATATATATATTTCTTTCAAAAAACAGAAAAAGGAAGAGCGGGGGTGGGGGGGAGAGTCCAGCAACTAAGTAAGATTTTTTAAAAGAGAGAAGGGGGGGGGGCAATGGTCAGAGGCTTAGAATGAGGAACACAAACATCTGGCCCTTCATGGCAAAAGTTACGTGGTATTATTCTAGCAGGAGGTGCTGCTTAGAGTGATGGGTATATCAGTAGGGGGTGATGAGGATCTTGGCCTCGCTCAGGTTGGTTTTTAAAAATATTTACTTGAACAAATGTAAATATCAGATTTGGACAGTCCAAAACAGTTCCCTGCAGTTTTCCATTGTAAAACGGGTGCTTGTTTTACAATATACAGATGTTAACAGTTAAATCTTGAAGTTGCTTGGCCTAAAGACTAGACTCTCAAAACGCAGGTCCCAAGGCACCTTCCAGGGGTGGGTGGAGCGATTGGATTGTGATGGTGGGCAGAGTCCACCTTTCTTCTTTGACTCCCTTTCATGCTCCAAGTGGTGATGAGTGGGTCTAGAGCTGGGAGGATATGGCTGGAGAACTGGAAGTTGTTCCTGCTAAAAACAACCTCTTAACTTATTTAATCCATACCTGCTGGTCTTTGCATGCAGCTGCTCCCAGTGATTTCCATTGGACTCACTCATAGAACAGATGGCTTGTGCTCAGTTGGGTGGGTATGTAGAATCATAGAATCACAGAGTTGGAAGGGGCCATTCAGGCCATCTAGTCCAACTTCCTGCTCAGTGCAGGATCAACCTATAGTACCCCTGACAAGTGTTTGTCCAGCCACTGCTTAAAGACTGCCAGTGAGGGGGAGCTCACCACCTCCCTAGGCAGCTGATTCCACTGTTGCACAACTCTTACTGTAAAAATGTTTTTCCTAATATCTAGCTGGTACCTTCCCGCCCTTACCTTAAACCCATTATTGCGAGTCCTATCTTCGGCTGCCAACAGGAACAGCTGCCTGCCCTCCTCTAATAAGTGACAGCCCTCTTCAAATACTTAAAGAGAGCAATCATGTCCCCCCATCCTTCTCTAGACTAAACATTCCCAAATCCCTGAGCCTTTTTTCATAGGGCTTAGCCTCCAGGCTCCCGATCATCCGCACTGTTCTCCTCTGCACCCCTCCATTCTGTCCACATCCTTTTTGAAGTGAAAGCTCATAGGCAGGGGGGTGGGTTTTGATCTCAAAATGTTTGACAACTGGCAGAGAAGTTATATCTAACTCAGTTTTCCAGTAATCTACATGCGCTCTCTCTCTCCCTCCCTCCCTCCCCCCCCCTTGTTGCAAAGGAGCTATTACCAGCCTCGGGAAGCCTCTTTTTATAAATCAGTATGCACAGCTCACTTAATTGGTATACAAATTATCTTACATGTTCTTGGCTAAGTGTGATAGGCAGCTTGCCACATCACGACAACTGGATAATGATTAGAAGCAGAAAAATCTCTCATGTTCCCATCATCTAGAATAATTCTTAAAACTACAGAAGTCTGAAAGCTTTTTGTGAATTAGTCATTCATTGTGGGAGGCTTCTTTTTTTAAAAGAAAAAGACAATTTTTTTTGTTTGTGGGATGCCCAAGCCTATCCAATGCTATCATGATATTTTTGATAAACACAGTCTTTTTCTTCCCTGTGCTGCGTCTCCCGTATGCCTTGGGAGGGAAAGAGCAAGAGGCAGGAATTTTTGGCTCATGTGTTTGGTACAGGAGAGCGAGACACAGGAGAATACACAATAAGGTTTCTGTAATCTAAATACAAGAGCTTCTGCCTGCAGATCTTTTTGAGCCACAGGGATTTTTATGGGTGAACTAAAAGAAATAAGATACAACACAAGAACAGGCAGTAGAGCAGAGTGAGGAACAGCTAGCTCTAGGATATGGGATTTTTATGGCTGAACTAAAAGAAATAAGATACAACACAAGAACAGCCAGTAGAGAAGCGTGAGGAACAGCTAGCTCTAGGATATGGAAACTGTAATAAGCAGAAATTAATGTCAGCAAATGACAAGTACCATTACATGTAAACTGTTTCATTTCTCATAAAAAAGACACTTTGCATGTCTTACATCCAAAGGCATCCAGGAAGATTTGGAAGAAGGAAATCTAGTTGTGTGTTTGCCTACATGCAGCTGATAGCCTCATTAGGCAGCTGTCTTGGGTTCCCTACCAAGGTTATTCCACGATGATGTACAGATTTCTTCATCATATATAGACTGATTGGAACACGCACTTCCCTTTATAGAGATTGCATATGCATAGCAAAAAACTTCTCTCTGTAGTACTTCCTGGGCAGTGGTAAGCTAGGTGCATTCTTTGGGACAAGCTCTCTAAGAAAAGACCCTCTCAGAAGGATGCATGAGTACCCTCTTGTCCAGTCTGCAATGGGCAGTCAGTTGGAGTAACTGTGTGTGGGGGGGAAGCTCACAAGGCAGTGGAAGGGAGAAACACTAGGAAAGGAACTGCTCAGCGTAGGTTAACAAAGAATTAGTTACAGTGCTGTTGCTAGCCCTTCAAAGCTCCCTGTTCCTGGATTTGTCACTGAACTGTATCAATAACAGAATTAGAGAGAGGGGAACCTTTGCCCCTATCTGACATGATGTACTCACAAGAAAGTATGCTTGGGAAAGGTTTTGTAATGCATTTTGCAGATTTACGTGCAGTATGCAGAGACAGCCTTGTCTGCAAATCATTTGACACTGATTAGCTTTAATTTGCTAATTTTTGTTCTTCTTGCTCTTGGAAGCCTTTTTTTCTGGAAAGAGGAGCAGGCATTTGTAGTTGAAGGAAGGTTTGTTGGGAAATGGTTCCATGCTGCATAGCCCAATCCTGTTTTGTTTTGCCATTTGACACATACCGCCTGTCGTGCCTCAGGAGACTCTATCCTTTATTTACACTGTGCTGTTCTAAAAACTGGAACTATAGATTTTGCTTTCTGGATATCTGACAAATGCAGTGAGTTGGAAATAACTTGCAGGGGAAGGGCCATAAGTTTCCTTCACGTTTTGTCTTGTAACTGTCTTGCAGACTCTGAACTCGCATTGATGTACAATGATTCCTCGGTCCTGGAAAACCATCATTTAGCTGTGGGATTCAAGTTATTGCAGGAGGAGAACTGTGACATTTTCCAGAATTTAACAAAAAAGCAGAGGCAGTCTTTGAGGAAAATGGTTATTGACATTGTGAGTTGCCATTTTAAACCTATTTTCTTATTTTTTAACTCCATGAAGCCCAACTTTGCAAATACAAACTGTAGGTATTTTTTTTTAAAGGGAACTTGGTATAGTGTTTGAAACCCAAAATAGAACATGAACAGAGAGGGCTATTTCAGAAACATTATTTTTTACTCACTTTTAACAAGGCAACTATAGATTTCTGGAGGTGGATCTTGGAGTGATCGTGATCCCTTTGCATCTTGAGTTGGGAGCATGTGCAGTCTGGTCAACTCAGGTTGGCCATTATAAAGTATGGGTTCTTAGGCTGTGTGTCTCTCTCAGAGATCTTCTGTCCTGTCCTCACAAAGCTTTGTACAGTGGGCATCTCTGTAGATTCTAGATATTTTAGCATGTCTGCTGCTTCTGTCTGCATCAGATTTTAGCTCCACACCATCCCATGTTTGACAGTTAGTAACCCACTCCCTTTGCTTTCCTCCTCCAAGGTGCTGGCAACAGATATGTCTAAACATATGAACCTGTTAGCTGACCTGAAAACGATGGTTGAAACGAAGAAAGTAACTAGCTCTGGAGTTCTGCTTCTTGATAACTATTCAGACAGGATCCAGGTAAGATGCCACAAACTGGAGTCCCTCCATTCTTCTCGTCATATCTCTTCCAACAGCATGTGTGTATAAACTATACACATTTCCTGTGATGGGTAACTGTCTCTTCTGAGTAGCATTTATGTACAGTCACTGTGTCTTCCGTAAACAATTTGCCAGTCACTGGGTTTTTCCTCTAAACTCGAGCTCAGCAAGTTGATGTTAACCTTGATTAATTTTGCTAGGGCCTAACATCTGCATTTCTTTGAAACTGATCAGTCTTGCACTTACAACATTTTTGACCTTTTAATAAAGGCAGAAGCTAAAGATGTGAGATAATGGGGAGGCTATTAATGTCAGTGTGAAGAACACCACCACACATCATCCCTTTGCTGTTCAGAATAAACCTTGCGCTACATGTATTTTCAAGATTCTGTTTTCACACCTGCCAAACGTGCAAATGGAAAAAAGGGGGCTTTGTCTCCAGTGGAATAACACCAATGGCTCTCTAGAGAGAAATATACGTATATAAATATATATATGTATATATATATATATATATTGTCTATTTTAGGTGCTACAAAATATGGTACACTGTGCAGATCTAAGCAATCCAACAAAGCCACTCCAGCTGTATCGCCAATGGACAGATAGAATAATGGAAGAGTTCTTTCGTCAGGGAGATCGAGAAAGAGAGAGGGGCATGGAGATAAGCCCCATGTGTGATAAGCACAATGCATCGGTAGAAAAATCACAGGTAATCTATTTGCTATATAGAGGAATGAGATAATTTTGTTTATTTATTTGATTCATTTATAGCTTGCCTTTATACTTGACACTCAAGGCACGGAATAATGGTATGGAACATGGCTCATAGATGAAATTTTAGCTCCCTGTTATGCTCCCATTTTTTAACACTAATGGTTTACAGAAAGTTACTAAGAAGAATCTGAGAAATAAACTTTTTTGGTGGGAATTGGTGGTTTCCATTTGCAGTGACATTCTGTTGCATAGAGTTTAGTAGAAGGGATGGTTAGATTATGGTTCTGTTAAGTTTGTTTTCCAGTCAGTTAATTTCCTTAGATAAACTGATAATGCTAAGCCCTTCGGCCTTTGGGATAATAGTTTTTCCTTATTTTGCGTTCCAACAGGTGGGGTTTATAGACTACATTGTTCATCCTCTCTGGGAGACCTGGGCAGACCTTGTACATCCAGATGCCCAGGACATCTTAGACACCTTGGAGGACAATCGCGAATGGTACCAGAGCACAATCCCTCAGAGTCCTTCTCCGGCCCCAGATGACCAAGAGGAGGGTAGGCAGGGCCAAACAGACAAATTCCAGTTTGAACTAACACTGGAGGAAGATGGTGAATCGGACACAGAAAAAGACAGTGGCAGTCAAGTGGAAGAAGATACCAGCTGTAGTGACTCCAAAACGCTTTGCACCCAGGATTCAGAATCCACAGAAATTCCACTGGATGAACAAGTCGGGGAGGAAGTAGTAGAGGAGGAAGAGAGTCAGACAGAACCTTGTGTGCTAGAAGAAGAACGCTCTCCTGATACGTAACAGTGCGGCAGCTTCGTAGCTCTCTTTGTCTGTCCTCCTCTCTTCTCTTTTTAAAAAATAGAAAATGGTTTCCAAAGTGCATGTCACACGGCACAACCATGGTCACGCCTCACTGTCATCTGCCAGAGATGTTTGTTGATCAAAAACTGACCTTGATTACTCAGTTTGGCACTCAGGAATATTGTAACCAGAATTGTTCATCTCCATGGCATCAGAGAGCAAAGGAGAACACCTGCAAAGAACAGTTTTAATGAGAGTTCCACTTGGCAGATAACAATTAGAGAGAGTGTCTACTCCAAGCTGTTTTCAAGAAGAGTAAAGGCTGGCCCAAAGCTAGTGTTTGGTTTTCTTTTTGGGTTTGCTTTTAATTTCATGAGAGAGGCAATTAGTAGCAATCACCACCAGAATTTAAAGAAAGCAGCCAGCGAGTGAATCAAGGTTTCTAGTGGAAAATAAATGCACTCGGATAATGGGACACAACATGAACCTGTTATTACCAGTAGGAAGATAAAGCTGTGGAAATGGCATACTTTTCTAATTTCAAGTCTTCCTGACACATGACTGAAAAAAAAGTGTAGCTCAGTGGGTTGCACTGACGCCTGCGTTTTGTATAATATGTAAAATGGAAATCTTTTTGTAGAGTTTACTTTTATTATTAAATGTATTGAGGTATTATATTTAAAAAGAATGCCACACCCTCAGAACTTCATCTGCCACTGATTCTTTTTTCCCTCCCCAAAGAGTAACTTGCAAGTTTTCAGTACAAATACGTGCTACACTGGATTAATCAAGTTCTATATTTGTTTGCACTTAGATTTTTCATAGCAGTCCTTTCACCTCTTCTAGAATAACCCATTGCTGTCTAGACCAACGACAACATCCCTTTATAAATCATTCGTTTTCATTTTCTTTTTTTCCCCTCCCATCTGAATTGCAGAAGATCCCTTTCACTTTGTTGGTATTATTTTTCGGCTTTTTTTAATTGTAATTTTCCAAGAGCAGCAATACGAAATCTGCAATGAGTTCTTTCTCCACCTGTGGTGGCTTAGACCTGTAGGCCCTGCCTTTACTGTTGTGGGCTTTCTCTGCTCAACCAAAAATATGCTTTCCAAAATCTAGTCGACCACTATAACAGCAGCTCCCCCAACTTTGGGTTGTGACCCCCTGGTGGGTGGGTGGCTGGCTGGCTGGAGCCCTGGGGATTCAGTACTTGGTTCCTTACAGTAGGTGCAATAGAGTCCACATTCTGGAAGGTGAGGACCGTAGTGGCAGTAGATGGGATCTTGAAGCGGCTTCCAAAGACTAAACTTCTTTCACAAGCTCTTCATAATGAAAATTTGGGGAACTCTATGAATTCGAATCAGGATTTGCAAGACTGTGGCCAGTATGAATGTGAGTCTGTCTTGCTAAAAATGCAAATCTGTTGCTAATGAAATTATTCCCATTTGGCCATAACTAACTGTGCATGAGACATCATTAATAGTCTTCTTGTGCGACTAAATAAATTCTTTTATGGGGGTGTTCTGAGTGCTGTGACAACACGACATTACAGGCTATACTTATAATTAGGGCAGGTGTATGTGGAGTTACTGATGTGTCTGTCTCAGGCTGTTTTCCAGCAGTCCCAGACCCCCATTTTGTCCCCTTAAATGTGTTTTGGCCAGCAGACGTTACATAAATGATATTCAGGTGAGGTCTTTTAAAGTCCAGCTTCATAGCTTTTGACCTTGATTGCCCCAATATCTTTAGTTTTTTAAATTTTATTTTACTAATATCAACCATAGTATTATGGGAAAGATCCCATAAGTGATTTTTGGAAAGAAAAAATATAGGGCAAATTATTGTTGCGTGTCTAGGAACAATCAACAGATATACTGAGGGTGAAAAGTGCATTGTCCAACAAAACTGACAGATCCAGAGAAACATATGCCAAATAAGGCACAAGCCCCAATCTGATACAGAGTTAACTGCAGGTAAAGCTATTGATGTCATTAGGTTTGAGCGCACTTAGCTCTGCTTTGGGTTGTCGCTTTATTGTGCAACTACTACTAGAGGTGGAGCTGCTTACTGGTACGGCCTCAGATGCTGGTCCATATATGTGCTGAGAGACATGGAGTATCCTCACCCAACAGTGCCGTGGTTACAAAGTACAGCTAGCACTGCCATGCACATGACCACGTGTCATACATCCCATTGGACCTGCAACTTTGTCAATGGGGAGCATTTGCTTGCCCATGCACACATAGCGCAGTGACCTACGTACATACAGAACAGCTCATCTGCATACACAAGTGTTGATAGTGTGAACCAGCACTATCACACTGGGGTTAAATGGTGAGGCCACATGGATGTTTTGACACTACAGAGCAGGAATAGAATTTAGTTTTGCTGAATCAGGGAATCTTATGGCCTTGCTAAGTTATCAGCGTTTTAATGAAAGAACTGACTGATCATTTGGGATTTTTTTAAACACGCATTTTAATGTGTCTGCTCTACCATTTAATGACTTTTATGGGGGGGAGACTAGCTGGAGAAGTGAATCAAAGAATTTCACTGTGTCGCTGTCCACATAGACTCATGTCCTCTCTTTGCTATTTTAACATTGTTCAGTCCCCAAGAGTGCCTGGAATCTTAATGAAAAAAGCAATATCAATTCCAAAAAACCAATATGGATCTGGAAGGGTATTTTATCTGCACTAGAGGCTTAATCCTATGAAGTGGGGAGCACCTTCGCTTGAGCCAACAGGTAGCACATGGAGCTCTGGTCCCGTGCACTAACGTAAGCATGGGGATCCCTTTGATATAATGGGATTTTCCATATGCTTAAATTTTAATGATTGGTGGATCTGGTTAAGTGTGCTTACCATATCATAAGGTTGAACTTTCATAACAGCAAATGGAGATGTAAAGAAAATACAACCGTATTGTGTAAAATACACCCATACACATGGACAATCAAGTAGTAGAAAACACAATAAGTTTTAGAGCCAGGGATCGAATGCACTGTACAATCTTTTGTTTTTGTTTTGCCAAAGTGTGCTTTAGCATTGCACACTGCTTTAAAACAACAATACTGTCAAAAAGTGACTTTACATGTTTTCTATGTTTGTTTTTTTGCCATAAGAAAAATGCAATGAGTTGGGTACTGTATGGGGGGGGGGACAGGAAAGAGTGGAATCTGAATTTGTGTCTGACAGTACACTTTAGCTTGCAAGTTACTGTACTCAGTTATGCTGTGTTTGTTTCCTTTTAATTTCTGGTTTTGTCATTTTTTAAAAAAAATTGTGATCAGACAATATAGGTAGAACAAATCACATTCAAAAGGTTTTTTTAAAAAAGAACCAACTTGAATGAAATGAACTTTACAGAAAGCTTTTGACATTTCTTTTAAAATGCATTTATTTATTTTTTTTATTTGTGCCATGCATATTTTTCTCACCAAATGACCTTACTTGTAATAAGTCTTGTTTGTCTCTGTTTACAACCATGTATTTATTGTAATGTATATACTGTAATGTTAATTGTAAATTATAAGTTCTTATTATAACATCATCCTTGCTCGGGTGGTGTTGCTATATTTGGAAACTCTTGGTGAGAGAATTAATATTGTGTATACATTAATCCCCTTGTACATTCTTCCCCCACCCCACCCTGTAATATATCCTCTGTCACCTTAGAGCTTGTTTATGGAAGAGTTGAGAAAAAATATTAAAAAATAGATATATAAATTAAAAGCTGCAGGTCTTTGGTCCCAGGGCTGTGCCTTAACTTTAAATGATATTTTCTTCTGTTTTGCTGCATTTGAAAGAGAGGTCATTATGGAACATGGGCTGGGCAGATCTCCACCATCCTCCTTGGCTCTTTTGAGGGACTTAGGTGGGGTATGGCCCCAATCTAGGACACCCCTCTTCTCCCCACCCCCGCCCCGTTCCAGTGGGCTTTTACCAAAGCTCCCTTTGGAAGTTCAAATGTGTACATACTTGGGCATCAGCACCCCCTGGGGGTACTTTCCCATTTCAAAATGTCTCCGGAGGGATCACTGTCCATCCTCCTCCTTTCTTAAGAGAAACAGAATCACCATTTAATCCAACAAAAGTGAGTATAATTAATCAAGGGGGAACTTGTGCTCCAGCAGGTGAATTCACATTCATGTCACTGCTGGAAATGTTTTGTGTCCGTTATCCTTAATACTGGAATTGTCCTTGTTAGAGTTCCTTTATTCTCTATGGGAAATATGTATGCCAAACCTTTTCCCTCTCCAACACTAATTAGAGGTTCAAGCAGCTAAAAGCTTGCTTCTGTACAACTGTATCTATGGATGGGTGTGTGTGTGTGTGTGTGTGTAGCATAGGTGCAGAGAATGACTGTAACTCTTTAGATCTTGGAACACTATTGTTCTTCTTTCTTCTTTCAGTATCCTAAATAGTGTCTTGCAGCTGTTCTCGATCACGTAATTTTGTGGTGACAGATTCCTCGCTACCATTCCATTCCCGCCCAGCCCTTGTAACCATGTGACTTGTTCAGTGAAAGGAGAGATTCTTTTTCAAGGAAAACCAGAGCCTCCTTCGTTCGACACAAACTGTAGATTATAGCAGCCCTGGCCCAAAGGAATATTATTGCTTTTGTTTTAAACAGTATAAAAGGGACACTATAACAACAGGATTACTGAACAATATTTTTGTTGTTGTTTTCAGTTTGGTTTTGTTTCCTTTGGGTATGTCTTTAGAGTGGCAAATTGTGTGAACATTGCAAATAATTCAACGGTTTCTTAGCCTCTCTTTCAGCCTATGGGATAGTACTGTACGTCAATACCTTCATATGAAATTTTTATATGCAATGGAAAAAGCATGGGTTGATTCTGCCTAGATACTGTACTTGACCATCTTTTTGCAAATAAATTTATCTTACACTACAATCGCTTCTCTGTAATAAGAGTTTATGTTTTGTTTCAAGGTTTGGTGTAGGAAAACACACTTTGAGTTTAATGATGGATTCATGTTGGTCTTAAAGGTGCCGCTGGACTCGAACTTTGTTCTACTGAGTTTAATACTTTTGTCTAAAAAGCTATTGTGTGATTAACTCATTTGAAGTTGGACCCACTTCCTTATTTTATAAATTCTATTTATATATCTTCTTTCTTCCTTTATGGAACTTAAGATGGTTTGCCATAGGTTTCCTGGGAAGTCTCCGTCCTAGGTACCTACTAGGGTTGCTTCCACACAAGGGTGATTCCCCATTGTCACATGCCTTCTGAGCATACTTGAAGAAGAAATCTAATCCAATTTTTTTAAAACCCTTCTTGTAGCAAGGATAGGGACAACTGAGCCATTTCTACCCAGAATAGGCAAAACGATAGACTTTAATGCTGCACTATGGTAAAGAATAGAAACCAGTCACATAAGACTGGTTTTATGTCATAGGGCAATAGGGCATGGTTTCCTGTCCTGAAAAACACAAAATGCTCAACAGCTGGCAACAGCACTACAGATAAGATTAGAGTTTCAATAGCCATTCCACACACAAAAGAACCTCAGGAAAGCTCCATTAGCATGTTAATAGCCTGGAGAACTACACTAGATAATTGACTCAGACCTACCCCACCTTCCAGGGTAGAAATAAATTACTTGCCTATCAGTTTTCTGCTCACCTTTACACAGAGAGTACTCCATCTTTCTGTATTATACCTCTCAGGATGCCAGTCACCTCTGAGGGTGCCAGCTACTGGCGAAACGCAGGTCCTACAATGCCAAGACCACGGCCACACAACCCGGAGAATCTACAGCAACAGTCACATAAGACATTCGTTAATAAGAGAACATTACAGGCTCACAGGTGGTTGCATAAAACTATATTTTATCCATTTCATAACACATCCCCACTGCCTTCCCAAGGTACAATTTGCTGAATGTGCATGTTTCCATTTCACAATGTGCACATGCATGAAGCCCACAAAAAAGCCAATTCCGAGAAACTCTGTTTTGTACATGTCTGGCTTTCCGCTATGGTGGTTTTCAAGCCATGCATCCAGGAACCTGGGGTGGGGTGGGGGTCGCTGAAATTTATCCTGAGGGGCCGCTTGTATGCTGCTACTACAGGGCAGCTCCAGAGAATGTTGAGTGTGTTGTGAGAGGAACACACAGGGCAACTGCAAGGGCCCAGGATGACTGCATAGCAGTCCTGTGTGAATGGATTCCTCTGTAACATGTAGAGGTTGCTCGGTAGCCCAATTAATTTGGAGAGGATTCCCAGAGGGAAAAGCCCACTACTCGCTTGTCATGCCAACTTGAAACTGGCAATTGGCAGCGTGATGCTTCTTCACAGGGGGAACCCCCACACAAAAAATTAGAATGCCAAAAACACAGTTAATTCCTGTTTAGGATGTTGCTTTATATGTAAAACATTAGTAACATTGAATATTTCAGAATTCTTGTTCAGTGTTCTGCCTTTAACTAACTCTGTAGCTGCTGTAAACTCCTTCTCATGAGAGTTGGGCCACAGAAGGAGGAAAGAGGGAAGGAAAGAGAGAGAGTAGAGAGAAGGAAAGAGGGAAAGAAAGAGAAGGAAAGGGGAGGGAAAGAAAGAGAGGGAAGAAGGAGGGAAACAGGGAAAGGAGGAAAAAAGAGAAGGAAAGGAGGGAATGAAAGAAATTTGGCCCCATTATATCCTATGGGCCATTGAAGTCAATGGTGAAAACATAGGGTATATTCTGGGGACTGAAGGGGAGGGGGTTCAAGGGAGAGGCTCCAAACTCACAGGGTAGCTGATGGAGCCTCTCTCCAAGATACCCACCAAGTTTCAAGAACATTGGACCAGGGGGTCCAATTCTGTGGGCCCCCAAACAAGTTGCCCCTATTCCTTCCATTGTTCTCTATGGTGGAAAAAAAGTAACAAGGGTATAATGCCATAGACGCCACCCTCCAAAGCAGCCATTTCCTCCAGTGGAATTAAACTCTAGGTGGGGGCTGGAGATCGCCGGGAATTACAGCTGATCTGCAGATGACTGAGAGTCTCCTGCAGGAGATGGCTGCTTTGGAAGGTGGACTCTATGGCATTATACTTTGTTGAGGTCACTTCTCTCCCCAAACCTTGCCCCCACCCCAACACTCCAGCCACAGATCTCCAGGAATTTCCCAACCTGGAGTTGGCAACCCTAAAGGAAAACTGATCTCTGTTATTGGGAGATCTGTTGCAATTTCAGGAGATCTCCATGCCCTATGTGGAGGTTGGCAATCCTAGAAGGAGAGAAGAAAGCAGGAAAAGGGGAAAGGCTATAAGGGCTTTCAGGAAAGAGAAATAGGAAATAGTGGGGAAGGGGGAAATGAGATACTACAAGTCCTGCACGTTCCACTGATATATATATATATGCACGTATACACATACATATATGTATATATATATATATATATATATATATATTACAAGTGAGAACGTGCAAGGACTTATATATCAAAAGCCAGGAATTAATGAGATCATAATCCTCAAGACCAAACAAGATATACTTTGAAACAAGCTTGCATGTTAACCAGCTATAAAGGTAAGTACTGGCCCACAAATATGCACACTAGGCCATGGTGTTTTCCACACAGGAACAGGCTTGGTGGTTTTCCCATTGCTGCAGCAGCTGCTGATATAGTGTAGCAGCAATAGGGCTTCCATGTCAGATCCCTGGAAATGGCTGGTCTCCCCTCCAGGGGTCACTTGGGCTTTTTCAAGTCTTTGGCCCCTTTATTTGCAGGAAACCAGTTATATCTCACAACAAAAGTGGCTGGAGACCTACATTAATAAAGCAAACCTGATACACATATTGCTATAACATTATATTGATATAACAATATTCAAGTGCTAATTAAAAAAACAACCCAGTGTTGGGAGGTGGCCACCACAGGACAGTCAGAAAAACAGCTGACATGGATAGGGAAATATGATTTTTCCCCCCACCCACACATCAGCACTCCATGCTTTACTACGCTGGTTCCCAAAACTTCACAGTGGAGCTGGTTTGAGAAAGACTGGAGGAAAGCCAGGGAACCCCCAGGAAGTGCTCAAAGCCAGGCACCATGATGCTGTGGGGAAGCAGGGAAACCCCACCTTCCAATAGCACTGAACTCAAGGCCAAAAATGGTGGAAATGGCCCAGGTGGCCTATGTTAGATACTGAAAGCTAAAGCTGAAAAGAAAAACAAAGTGGGGGAAATCATTTACACTTTTCCATCAGGTCACCTGGAGGCCTACTTCCTTGAAGATGTGCCTACATTTTTTTTATCGGTTGGCTAAGCCCCAAGGCATGTTACTAGACTACAGCCCTCCTACCTTTGGGTATGTGGGTAAAGCTCACCATAATTTGTCTTTGTTTCATTCTGATTATTGTTGAGAGAAACGGTAATGCTTTTGCTAGTTCACTGAGGCCCATGCAGTTAAAGGTTAGTTTTCATTCTTCCTCATTCAAAAAGTCAAGTGGGGGAGGGGGGAAAGGTTTATTTGAGCAACTGCACTGCATTTTCTAATGAGAGGGCTCAAAGGTCTTTATTTTCCATGAATGGAACCATTTTGAGGCAAAGTTCAAGCGCAGCGCATTTCCTATTACTTCCACACGTGCTAGCACGGAGCAAAGTACATTTGCCAGGTTAGCACTACACCTTGTCCAGCACGTGCTGGGGCCAGCCTCTTTTGTAATGCAATCCTGTTCATTTCTCCCCCCCACCCCCAGAAGGGACTCAGAAGCCATTTAACACAAAAACAAGAAATCAGTGCAGATTTGCGCATCTCGTTGTGATGTGCTGCACCGCTAACTCTGTGTCATTCTGCATCAGCATCACATTAGCTGTTTGCATCCTCCGCTCAAACAAGAGTGGACAAAAGCATACTTTACCCACATGCCCTTGCTGTGTATGAATGAAGTATCATTCAGCCGTTCCTGAAAGCAGGACGATCTGATGCTCAAACTGAATGGGTCCAGGAATCCTGCTTCCGCCTGCTTTCCCGACCCGGCGCCTTGCCATTAAAAGTGACTGACGTACATCTCAGCGCGTTAGGAAGACTTCAGTTGCATTTCACAAAAGATTAAAAACATGCACTCGAGTTTATGAAAGAATGGCTCTGCATTCATGGATATTTTCTGAATGAATGTGCAGGATGGCCTCAGCCAGCGACTTGCATGTCTTTGTCTTTGGATTCTGAACATTATGAATAGTCAGAAGGATTTCCATCATGTTTTCTGCTGTGCCGATTGACTGAGCTGGATGGATTTTAGACCATCACTGACATTTACTTGAAGATCTGCCAGAGCTGATTGTTGGGGCTGCTAAAACCTGATCCAAAACAGACAGCTTGGGGGGAGAGGGGGGGAGTTCCAAACAAGTCACATCCTACGGTGGCAGCAGCCCTTTGTGGTAATATTTGAAAGAGGCCACATTGCATCCATAGTTGCTCTGCTGCAGAGGAGTTAGCTATGTTAGTCTGTTGCTGCAAAATAGTAAAAAGCCCAGTAGCACCTTTCGGACTACGAAGCTTTATTGTAGCATAAGCTTTTGATGAAGCTTATGCATCTGCCGAAGAGGGCTGTATTTCTCGAAAGCTTACACTACAATAAAGTTTGTTAGTCTTAAAGGTGCTACTGGGCTTTTTACTACAGTTGCACTGATTCTTCTCACTGAGCTTGTTCAAAAACATAGTCAAAATATGAATGTATCCCAAGGTGGTGGTGGTGGTGGTGGGGAAACTACCAGGGACCATCACAAGGCATACCACCTAGCCTGCAAATACATCTGCGCCTCAGTCAGAGGACATCCCCTACTAAGAGGCCAGTAAGAAACCGCTGGAGGAGGCACTGAAAGACTAATTCTGTGACAAATGAAGCAGGTGTCATGAGAAGACAGAAAAAAGGCTCACCTGCAACGCTTCAGGTTACTATGGATGGCCGTCCTTAGCTGGTGGGTTATTCAGCGTTGTCCTACCACTGCACATCCTACTGAAGGTTCCACCTCACCATTGGGCTTCCAGATAATTTTTTTCCCACCTGTAAAGTGGGGCAGGGGGGAGATTGGGTGTCAATAGTACTTGATGTTCTTGTTTGTAGCTCTGGCTTTCTCCGACTCACCTCAGCACTGGGGTTCCTGTGAGGCTTCTGTTCTTTCACTCACATTCCCTCATTCAGTTTAAATGTCCACAGACTCCCCTCCCCTCCCCAGTCAAAACCCTACAGAACAGCAGGGATGGTTCACGTTTCTTCCATGACATTTCTCACTGCATCCCCTCTCAACATAGACACGGACAGAACACCTAACTCTCATCTAGCTGCAATTCTACATTCATATTTGCATTAATTATTTAGATACTTTCCCCAATGTAAACCCAAAAGTGGTTCATGACAGTCTTCTCCTCTTTCTTGTTTTACCCTCACAGCAACAACTCCACGAGGTGGGTTAGAGTAAGAAAGTGCCTGGCCCAAGGTTACTCAGAGAGCATCCATGGGAGAGCAGAGATTCGAACCTGGGTCTCCCAGATCCTTCCTACTGCTGCAATACATCCAATGTGGCCCCATAAGCACTCTTCCCACGCAGCTGTCCAGCATCCAGGAGCTCCTCTGCCGCCCACCAGCTGAATCCTTTCAGCTGCTGACCCTCCCTTTCCAGGCTGCCAGATACTATCACAGGTTTGGCTTTAGTCTGCAGGTCCCTTTTTTTGAGATGTTCCACTAGCCACTTCTGTCCTGAGATGTCCTACCCTACATCTTCTTTAAAATGCCTGGGGCACTCTCAGAGCCAAGCTGACCTGGAAGAGAGAGTCAGCCAGCCAGCCAGCCAGCCAGCCAGTCTCTCTTTCTCTCTCACATACACACACCGTCACCATCATCAGCCGAGCTCCCATGTGGATCCTGAAATGACCGCCTTGCCCAGCCTGCACCTGACAAATATATTTAACTAGGAATAAGGCCCGTTGTGGAAATAAATACAACGGGCTCTAGAAAGAGGCTCTGGGAGAGTGCCCCGGCTTTGGGCACTCAGTGACAATTTGCTGTGGCAATCTCAGCAGGGTACAATGACAGAGCCCACCATTTTCTCCAGAAGAACTGATCTTTGCTACCTGAAGAGCTGTAGTAATTTTGAGTGATCTCCAGCCCACCCCCAAGATCGATAACAGTGGTTCCCCAGGAGGGAGTGGCTAGTTTGGAGGGTGGAGTCTATGGCATTGTACCTGTCTGAGGTCCCACCCCTCCTCAACACTCACCCTTTCCAGGTTCGACCCCTCAAATCTCCAGGAATTTCCCAACCTGGAGTTGATAACCCTATCTCCCTCCCAGCCAACGATCAACCTACCTTTAGTTTTCCATCTCCTCCCCCTCCCTCCTAGAGAGCAGTTGTAATTTTGAGTGATCTCCAGCCCCCACCTGGAGATAGGCAACAATGGTTCCCCATCAGGAAATGGCTGGATTGGAGGGTGGAGTCTATGGCATCATACCTGTCTGAGGTGCCACCCCTCCTCAAACCTCACCCTCTCCAGGCTCCATCCCTCAAATCTCCAGGAATTGCCCACCTGGAGCTGGCAACCTGATCAGGACTGGGCCCAATGAGTTTTCTCCCAAAGGCCAACATAGGTGTGGAAAGGTCCTTTTACTGACAGAGGAGAAAGTACAGGTGCCAACTCTGATTAGGGAAATACCTGGAGATTTGGGGGGGATCCTGTGGAGGGCAGCATTTGGGGGGGGGGGTGGAAGGACTCAGCAGGGTATAATGCCATAGAGTCTACCCTCCAAAGCAACCATTTTCTCCCAGGGAACTGATCTCTGTCATCTGGAGGTCAATTGTAACAGTGGGAGGTCTCCAGGTCCCACCTGGAGATTGGCAACCCTAGGGGAAAGTCAGCCGCACAGCTGGGAATTGAAGAAAATGGTTTGATGGTCGCTGGCCCACCTCGTTAGCCAGCCAGCCATGCTGAAGCTAAGCAGGAGAAAGGGCCTTTTTCCATTTATTCTGACAGGAAAGTGGCCATTGGGGAGGGGGTTATGGGTGGGGGAAGGGGTTATGCTGAAAGTCCTTTGTTTTTTTACTCACAGAACCAAGCTTGGCTGCCTACCAACAGCCACTGAGGGGACACTGAGGGGCCCCACTGCTGGACCTCCTGATGGCACCTGGTATATTTTGGCCGCTGTGTGACAGAGTGTTGGACTAGATGGGCCATTGGCCTGATTCAACATTGGCTTCTCTTATGTTCTTATGTTCTTATGACAGTCCCTCACAGGAGTCAACAGAACTGTCTTCCTCAGGAGAGAGAGCTGTCTGCCAGTAAATCTGGCATGCAAATCTGTCTGAAGGGGGAGTGGGTGGGGAAGAGGAGCAGACCCAGCACCTGGCCAATGGCACACAAGTACTCTTGAGTGGTGGCTGATGGGCCAATGGCTGAGGGAGGGCATTTTACAGCCAATGGGAGCGCATGGAATCTTATGAAACCAAAAGATAATTATTATAAGGAGAGATTTCACCAACTTTTACTGGCATGAGCCAAACATCTGATTTGCCTGGTAAAGCACGCATGTTTTGTCTAAAGGCAGCTGGAGTTGAGACACAGCTTTTTTCATCCCCGTCCAGATCCCAGGGAGCTTCACGGTCACCCCCATCTTTGAGAAAAGGATGGAAAGGAAACTTTGTTGGCTTCCGCAGCTGTAGCAAATGGAGTAGGATGTTCATTGCATGGTTGGCATACATCACATTGTCAAGGAAGCCAGATTAGAACTGTCTGCTTGAACCATCCTATAAAGAGGGAGGCATGGACGAAGCCATTTTCTTTTCTCGCTCAGCGCTCTGCAGTGAAGGAAGAAACCAGACCCTGGGGCTGTGCTGATCAGACAGAAACAGCACAGGAACCGGTGATTCACTGCTAACCTCTAGTTTCAGATATTCCGATAATGAACAGGTTGGGGCTTTTGTGAATGTCTTTTAATTCATACATAAACATGAAACTGAAAGAGATCTAATAATAGCAGGGAAGCTATGCAACAGCAGGAGTTCGCATGGAGCAATTACCCCACTGGCAGAGTTAAAGGTGACATTCCCAGCTCCATAAATGCTGAACGGAACTGCCATCACCCAGAACTGTGCTTAGCCATTAAAAATCGAACAGAAAATGTGCAGGTAACAACCTCTTTAGAATTTAGTCTATATTATGCATTGTATGGAAGAACTGGTTTCCCATCGGTGTGACATACACATGTACACTAGAAGTGCTAACAGTAAGATTTAGAGAAGCATTTGAGAAAGATGGCACTGCTTTGAAGCTCCTTGATGTGACAGTGACCTCACAGACACCAAAATTGCCAGTCTTCCTGGGCTCTTGGCAAAATCACAAAAGGCGACAGGATTAGCAACATTTCAGGTGGGCAGCCATGTTGGTCTGAAGCAACAGGACAAGGTTTGAGTCCTGTGTCACCTTTAAGACCAACAAAATTTTATTCAAAGTGTAAGCTTTCATGTGCAAAGCACATTTCTTCAGACAAATGGAATAAGATCTCCTCAAGGGTTACTTACAGGAGGGGGGGAGAGGACGGGGGCAGTCATTAGGAGGGGCCACTCAGAGCCAAGATGCAGATGCGGAGCTGAAATTGGATCAGGTGGCCAGTAATGGATGGCAGCAAATTAGCACATAAATGCAAGAGTTAAGAAAGAGATGTGAGAATGAAACTAGAGTCCAGCAGTACCCCCAAGAAACATCAAGGAGCTTCAAAGCAGTGCCACCAAGCTTAGCCCTGTGTACATGGGAGAATAGCAGCAGTTAGGGTGCTACCTTTTCCTATTTGAGTATACGCCCAGAGAAATGGCAAGGACTAGCCTGGGCACAGCAGCATGCAACATGGCAGAAGCTGTGTTGGGGGAGCATAACTCTTGGATGGTCTGCACATCTGTGCACATCTGAGAATCATGATCTCTGTAGCTTTCTGGCGGATCCTGGGTCACACCTCTCAGAGCTAAACTGTGCACACAGTGGGACATCCTCATTCACAACTCTTCCTTTGATATTGAAAAGTAGCTGTTGGGGGGAATGTCTTGGATCAGGGCCATGACACTGGTGGGAAGGAGTCTTTGACTCTTTTCCCTCTACTGCTACTTTCCTACTACTGCAAAACTTGAGGTTTATATAATGATACATTGGACCTTACCTGAAGGTTCTTTCTCTTCAGTGGGGACAAAGTCACCCACATCCCTCTCCAAAGTAATGATCACAGTTGTTAGAGGAAGGACCAAGGTCCAAGGAGAAGGACATGGGGTTCTGGAGTGGTACTACAAGACACCCCCCCCAAAAAAAAGTTAAGGGACTAGATGCAGGGCAGGGCTTGGACACAACTGTAGAGGTCAGCCTGAGTCTCTCCAACAGGAGCCACACAACAAAAGAATTTGCATAGCCCTATCTGAGCAAGCAGAGGCATGACCTAAGCCCTATCCAAGTGAGCAGAGGCGTGACCTAACCACTTCCTGGATGACTTCCCGCCAGTGAAGGAGAATGTTGGCTTCCTCTGGTCTGTGTCTGAGACATACATAGCCCTTGATTGGAAACATTTGTTAGATCGCAACTATTCTGGCATGACTCATGTTTTGCAGTATTTTCTCCCTGTCTTGCTTCCATTCATAGAAGCTGGGAAATGTACTGTTAGACCAGTGCCTGGAACTTTGGAACTTCTCCCTGCTTGGGGGCAGTGGGCTGCATGTAACAATATGAACTTGTTAACACAGGCCTTTTTCATTTGGTCGCATTCACTTTTCTTAAGTACTAAATACATGTATAAGAAAATACTTATTTGGTATCTAATGCATGGAATTCATACAGAAGGTAGTTAGAAAACTTGGAGGAATCTGATCATTCACAAACACAGGGATATGACCTCACACACGCCTTATCACAACCGTAAGACAGATGTTGGATAAAATCCATTGTAAATAAAATATTTTCACTCACCCATTTTGAACTTATTTGTAGAAGTCCAAAACATAGAATCTAATATGAAAATTAGACAAACTCAAGAATGATAAATTCAGGTGGGGTAGCCATGTTGGTCTGAAGCAGCAGAACAAAGTTTGAGTCCAGGGGTACCTTTAAGAACAACAAAGTTTTATTCGGGGTATAAGCTTTCGTGGGCATGCACATGGTGTACATACACACAAAAGCTTATACCTTGAATAAAATTTTGTTGGTCTTAAAAGGTGCCACTGAACTCAAACTTTGTTCTCAAGAATGATAAGTCTGTCAGATGCTGCTAGCCACACCAGTTAATAATGGAACTTCTATGTTCAGAGGGAATTAATCCCTAGAAGAAACAATGAGGAATGTTTACCGTCTCTATAGCCTGCTCCAGACTTTCCTAGAGGTATCTGGCTGGCTACTGCTGGAAAAGGGATGCTGCACTAATGGACTTTGGTCTGATCTGGCACAGGCTGTTCACATGTTCTTTTGAGCCAATCAATCGCCTTTAGTATCCAACACTGCCTAAAGAACTTCATGATCTCAGAGCAGCCATAAGAACTTTGCCCCACAGGCAAGTCAAACACCGCCATCCACTCTCTGTTCAACTGAGATGATCCTGCATTGGGACATTTGCCGTGCTGTAGATACTGCGTGAAAAGACATTTCAGCACAGAAATCACACGTACTATTGGGCCATGTAAAGCAGAACCAGTAACATGTTGCAGGGCAATGTCAACTCGGAAGGCTGATTTCTTTCCCCTTTTCTAGATGACTGGCCAATATATTTCGTTTGACCAGATTCTTTGAATAAGTAACTGGGTAGTGCATAAATCCCTCCCTCCCACCCCTTCATAATACAATCTGTGCTACAAGCCTGACTTTGAAAGGGTCATTTTGATTTAAAAAAAAAAAGAGAGAGAACTACGGCAGGTGTTGGTACACAAGTGCCAGGAGTGATTACTGCAATTTCCAAGATATTAGAACGCTGTTTTTTGCCATTTGCAGCCGGTTTCATTAAATTACTGGCTTTTGGTATCTTGTCTCAGGTGGCCTTAAACCCAGAGAGTTCTGCTCAGTCAATTTTTCCACTTCTGCTACTGGGTCTCTGCCAGCTTCGCAAATGCAGAAGGGTCACTGCACAGTTTCCCCGTGGGACAGCTGCTGGTAGAATTCCCAATCATAATTTCCTCCAGATGGACTACAGACACATCTGTTCTCCCCCCCCACACACACTGCCCCAGCAGGTCTGGAAGCCTGCATTTCCCCCAGGTGCTGATTGACAATGGGGTGGAGAGTACCACCACCATTAAGATGATGACTTTACCTCCATAGCTTCCTTAAACCTTTAAAAAATTACACTGGGAGATCACATCACACACCTCCCATGTTTCATCTACTAGCACTCTTAGGGCCAGACTAGACTTTACAGCATCCATGGGTCTGACTGTGGAAACTGACACTATTTCAGAGTTGAATTGGGCCATAAAAAATGCTACAAGGGCCCCCAGTATGGCAGAATGAAGCTATCTTGTTTCCCCCATGGTGGCTTTGGCATTTGAAAAGGCATGAGGTGGGGGACAAGATTGCCTGATCGGCCCTTGTGGCAATGTTTTAAATGGCCAAATTCAGCTCTAAAATGGCATCAGTGTCCACAGGTTGGACCTGTAGATGCTGTAACGTCTGGTTTGGCTTTTAATCTTACCAAGTTCAACAAGTCTTTTTCTCAACTAAATGTCCATAGGATTGCAGTCTTAGGAAGCTCCTCCTCCCCCATCTTAATTTTTAAAAATTAGGCTCTGATGGGAGAGGTCTGTAATAGTATTGACTAGTATGCACCTGGAGAAAAGGATCCTGTATCTTTAATTATTGCACAGAGGAACTGCAAACACACACACACCCACAGAGCTTTTCTCATTCTGGTCTGACAAGCTGGACCTACCAAAATTCCAAACATTAAAAAGTAGAAGGTGAACAAATTCCAAATGTGCTGAGATGTAGAATCCTTTTTGTGGTCCTATATTAATAGCATTAACTCATGCATTTCCACTCAAAGATGTATTTTCTTGGAGCAAAGAATACCTTCAAGGTGACCTTCTCTCCTTTATACCATTACAATCAGCCACTGTGTGTCAAGTAACAGTGAGGGTGTTCTCATCTGTTGCCCCATAAACATGGAACTCTGTTCCCCTAGAAGTCTATTGAAGCCTACACTTGTATAGTATAAAATAAAGGTAAAAGTTTCCCTTGTTTGAAAGCCAGTCGAATCCAACTCTTCCAAGTTGAAGAACCAGCGCTGTCCAAAGACTTTTCCGTGGTCATGTGGCCAGCATGACTAAATGGCAAGGTGCACGGAATGCTGTTACCTTCCTACCGAAGCAGTACCTCTTTATCTACTTGCAATTTCTTGCTTTCTTGTATAGTATACTCTCTCAAAATACCCATAACTTTTGCCTCTTTGGGAATTCAAGAACGCAGATTAAGCAGAGAACTTAAATTGAGCATTTCATTTGTACTCATGTGTTTTGTTTAAAATACATTTTGCTTTAAATATGTTGCCCATTGCTGGCCTTCTGGTAGGAGGCAAGTTAACAACTGAGCTGACTGAAGGAGGAAAAGGAAAAACTGAAATTGATCCAAATCTGACAGGGAGCCCATATGGTAGACTGCGTTGCCATGTGTTCCCTGCCCAGATGGGCCTGTTATGATTGCCCTTCAGATTCTCACTAGGCATTCCACATGCAATCGTTATGCTTAAATCCCTCTGAGCCAAGGCTACTACCTTGTGCCTGCTAAAAACAAATAACTTGGTTTAAATTGCAGGCCATTGTAAATATAGACAATCAATTTGAAAGCATTAACAGCCTGCCGGAGTTGGGTGTGCAAGCCCGGCCGTGAATCATTCGCCCATCTTTTGTGTTCTCTTCCAGCTGAATGGGACTTCCGGCTTCATTAATAATTAATCCGCTGAGGGGGAAACTGTGTGATCTTTTAGCATTGTCTCTGGTGACAAAAGAAGGCAAAGAATGTTTTTAGAACTCCACAGCCTACACTGTCTTTGGATTCCTGAGAGGGAGAATAGGTCTTTGGGAAGACAGAAAAACAAGTGTCGTCCCCCCCCTCCATTTTCTTAGATGATCACTGGAAAAATGCAGAGCATGCTAATAGTCAAGGTGAAAAGAAGGTTTCCAAACAAGCACTAAAATCTGAGGCTTAAGAGGCATAGTTTTATTTTATGGTGAGGATGGGGAGAGAGATCCAAGCAATGCTCCCTCTAAGCTGTGGTGTCTTGGGAGCAAAAATTCTACTTTATGAACTACTGGCATTGAAGTTGTGAGTGAGCCATTTGGCTACTGCATAAATTCGTTTGCTCTGGAGGAGCCATCCTTCCTGAGCTAAGACAAAAATGTGTGAGCAGGAGGCTAAAAAACTGTGAGTTAGCTCACACTAACTCAGCTTAGAGGGAACACTGGATCCAAGATGCCTGAGCTGCCCTGGTGGCTGGGCCATGCCATGCACCTGTCATGTGCTTTTGGGGGTGTGGTGGAACAGGCCTGGTCTAGCCCACAGACTCTGTTCCATCCTGCCCTCCAAGGGTCTCCCAACACCTGGAGAGGCTTTACTCTCTCTTCGGTAACCCTTCTGGCAAGGCAACTGTGAAGCTTAGAAGTGCTGTACTAACAGCTGAAGGACTGTGAAGGGTTAATTCTTCACAGAATCAGAGAGCCTTGAGTGATAAGCTGCTAATCAATCTTATTGCTTGGAGCAGCCTGTCACTCAAGGCTCTCTGTTTCTGTGAAAAAGTTAACCCTCCCCAATCCTTCAGCAGTTTACACAGCACTTCTAGGCATCTTAAAAGTGCAGTCTATCTGCCCAGTGAGAGCAGAGAGACAGGTGGCTCAGAGCCCTGAGAAAGCACCAAACACCACCATCCCCACTGTTCACAGGAGGAATGACTTCCAGTTCCCTTCCCTCTCTGTCTCTGCCTCTAAGTAACACGTGGCGTGCCTGCTGCTGATGGAAAACAATGACTGCATGTGAGCTGGAGGTATATCATTCTGCTCCCATAGGGCAGAATGGGAGCTCTCTTATTGGTAGCCAGTGCTGCCTGTTAAGCTTTGGAGTGCCAGTATTAGTGTTTCCAGGGCTGCAGAAGTCCACTCCCTGTCCCTTCCCTCTCTGTCTCTAACTAACATGCAGCACATGTTTCCAGGGCAGGAGCCCCCCCTTTGACTATTGTAATTAATCAGCACCAGCATGTGTGCCATGGATGCTGCTGACATGCCCCATCACAAGGCGCCAAAATTTCTGAAAACCACATGGAGGATCATGGGAGGGTTATTGAGGTGAGATTGCACAGACCTCAGTCCATGAACCATGACTCAGGTGATTTTTGTTGTGAATGGTCATGGACAGGTTAGTACCCTTCCCTAGTCTGGACTCCCAGCTTCCCTTCCAAGTTCTGAGGCCTTGCCTCTGTGTCTCCCACTGCCCAGCACCTGGTCACCATGGGGTCAGTTTACTGCCTTGTGCACCCCTGGAGGAATAGCCACTTGCCAACTGCCCACATTCCCCCTGGTGCTCCTTTTAAAATACTATGTCCAAGATGGTGGAGGTCTATGTGGTACAGAGAACCACTACCAGCATCAAAAGTTATAAAGTATTAATTAAAAATAAAATATTCACAAGAATACTTTTAGCAAAGCACCAGATTGAGCAAGGGATTCAAAAAGAAATGGATAAAATGCAAATCTTCTGTCCCTCTCTCTCTATATGCCTTATCAGATGTTACAATATAGAACAGGCTCCTTAGCTTAGGAAGTTACAGATCTCAGCAGAGTTTCTATTACCTTGCAGCTGTTTCCAGCTCTTTAGGCCAGCACATGGTCAAAATGGCTGCATCCTCAGATAAAAGTTCTGTCTACTTTCAACCAAAGAGGGCTTCCTCCTTGCTTCCCTGAGTTTTATCACATCTCTTTTCCCCATCCACTGACCAGGTCAGCTCCAGGTCAGAGAAGCATTTCCTGCAGCTTTTTCCTAGAGATTATTCCTGGAGCTGTTTTAATCTAAACTTCTTCAAATCTTTGTTCCCTGCTTGGAGAAGGGGGAACGCTTGATCCACCTGTTATCTCTCCTGCTAGATAATTTAGCATTTCTATGAAGGTGGGCTAAGGTACGTCTGGAAAGCAATTGAACTGACTTCCTCCCCTTCCTGCCTATTTTCTTCCCAGAGGAAGAAAAGCTTAAAACTCAAGAGTGGAGGTTTAGCTTATTTCAAACCTCCAAAGAAAAAAACCATTTCTTCACAGGGAGGGTTGCCAAATCTGGGTTGGGAAATTTCTGGGGCTTTGGTGGTAGAGCCTGGGGAGAATGGGGCTGGGGACAGGAGGGACCTCAGTGAGATATAATGCCATAGAGTCCACCCTCCGGTCAGCCATCTTCTGCAAGAGAACTAATCTCTGTAGTCTGGAGATCAGTTGTAATTCTGGAAGATCTCCAGGACCCACCTGGATGCTGGCAACCCTAGTTTTGGCATGCCAGGTTACTTAACTTAGATGTCAACTACTTTCAGTTCCACTCTTTCCCAGGAGAGGATCTTCATAACTGCATGATGTGTGTGAGCCACAATGTGTCTTTCAGGACAGATGAAACCACTGAAAAGTCAACAGAGGCATCAACTGCTCTGAGCTACTGTTCTTACTGAATTGAGCCCCCAATTTAAAGAGACAATTTTCCCCCCATGCTTCCATAAGCAGCACAGAATTATCTCCAACTTGGAAACAATGAGTGACACAGCTTATGGTGGCAACTGACAAGCCATTTCTTCTAAAGCATCCCTGGACTACTTCTATCATGTGAAGACGACATGGAGCCAGGGTTTTCTTTATATGTGTTAATGTCATAGTTGGTATAATCCCAGTGACATGTTATTATTTTTGCTAAGGTTTCTACCCTGCACCCCTTTCCACAGTGGGGCTTATGGCAAATAACATAAACAAGGACTTGGTGGGATGGAGTGGAGCAAACACAGATATGGATCGGAACCCTAGTAGAGGGATTCTAGGGACCCACCTGACTCGTATGGCCCCTGGAGAAATATACAGGCTCCATTTGGGTATGTGGCCAAATAACAGTCCCATGTGAGCTTAGGTAAGTGAAAAAAGCAGCAGTCCAGCTCTAAATTGTCCACACACACATTGTTTCTTCTAAGCTTAAAATAACCTCATTGGATATTTGATCTTGTTCTGCTCCAGGTTATGTCCCTCCTAAGAAGCCTGGCCCAGGTGTGGACACCAGGGCTACCCAAATTTATGTTCATATATCAGCCCTGTGAGGCAGGAGAGGCTAAAGGTCAACACAAACCATTACACAAAACTCAACACAAACCATTTCACCCTGCTTAGGAAAAGTGCTACGGAGCTCAGAAGCAATTACCTCCTGGCAAAGAAACAGAGGATTACACTGCCAGGAGTTGTGTGTGGTGAAGAACATCTGGCTTCTCCTTTGGAGAGAGGATTTGGGAACTGCTCCTTCTCTCTCTCTCTCTCTCTCTCTCTCTCTCTCTCTCTCTCTCTCTCTCTCTCTCTCTTTGAACCACATCTACAGACTTGCACAAGAATAACCCTGCTGGATCTGAACAAAGTTTTTTTTCAGCCACCATCCCAGATCCACAATGGCCAACTAGGTATGCCTGAGGAAACTTCTTGTGTCATAAGAACATAAGAACATAAGAGAAGCCAATGTTGAATCAGGCCAACGGCCCATCTAGTCCAACACTCTGTCACACAGCGGCCAAAATATACCAGGTGCCATCAGGAGGTCCAGCAGTGGGGCCAGGGCACCAGAAGCCCTCCCACTGCTGCCCCCTCCAGCACCAAGAATAGAGTGCATCACCTGCCCCAGACTGAGAGTTCTCATTCTATACCCTGTGGCTAATAGCCACTGGTGGACTTCTGCTCCATATGTTTATCTAATTCCCTCTTGAAACTGTCCATGCTTGCAGCTGCCACGACCTCCTGTGGCAGTGAATTCCATATGTTAATCACTCTTTGGGTGAAGAAGTATTTCCTTTTATCTGTTCTAACCCGACTGCTCAGCAATTTCATAGAGTGCCCACGAGTTCTTGTATTGTGAGAAAGGGAGAAAAGTACTTCTTTCTCAACCTGCTCAATCCCATTCATAATCTTATAAACCTCGATCATGTCACCCCTCAGCCGTCGTTTCTCCAAGCTAAAGAGCCCCAAGCATTTTAACCTTTCTTCATAGGGAAGGTGTTCCAACCCTTTTATCATTCTAGTTGCCCTTCTCTGCACTTTTTCCAATGCTATAATATCCTTTTTGAGATGTGGTGACCAGAACTGTACACAGTATTCCAAATGAGGTCGCACCAATGATTTATACAGGGGCATGATGATACTGGCTGATTTGTTATCAATTCCCTTCCTAATAATCCCCAGCATAGCGTTGGCCTTCTTTATTGCAGCTACACATTGTGTAGACATTTTCAGCGAGTTATCCACTACGACTCCAAGATCTCTCTCTTGGTCAGTCTCTGCCAGATCAGACCCCATCAACGTGTATTTATATTTAGGATTTTTGGCTCCAATGTGCATCACTTTGCACTTGGCCACATTGAACCCCATTTGCCACGTTGACGCCCACTCACCCATCCTCAACAGATCCCTTTGGAGTGCCTCACAATCCTCCCTGGTTTTCACCACCCTGAACAACTTCGTGTCATCTGCAAATTTAGCCACATCACAGCTTACTCCCAATTCCAAATCGTTAATAAACAAGTTAAAAAGCATGGGACCGAGTACTGATCCCTGTGGTACCCCACTGCTTACCACCCTCCACTGAGAGAGTTTCCCATTTATACTCACTCTCTGTTTCCTATTTATAAGCCAGTTTTTGATCCACAAGAGGACTTGTCCTTTTATCCCATGACTATTGAGCTTACTTAGGAGCCTTTGATGAGGAACTGTATCAAAAGCTTTCCGGAAGTCAAGGTAAATAATATCTATTGGGTCCCCCTTGTCCACATGTTTGTTCACTCCTCAAAAAACACTAACAGGTTAGTGAGACAAGATCTTCCCTTACAGAACCCATGCTGAGTCTGCCTCAATAGTTTTTGTTCATCAATGTGCCTACTAATTCTTTCCTTAATAACAGTTTCCACCAACTTACCCGGTATTGATGTCAGACTGACTGGCCTGTAATTTCCTGGATCTCCCCTGGAGCCCTTTTTAAAGATGGGAGTGACATTAGCTACCTTCCAGTCCTCAGGAATGGAGGCAGATTTTAAAGAAAGATTACATATTTTTGTCAGGAGATCCACAAGTTCACATTTGAGTTCTTTCAGAACTCTCGGATGAATGCCATCCGGGCCTGGTGATTTATTAGTTTTTAAATTGTCCATCAGTCGGAGGACTTCCTCTCTTGTCACCGCAATCTGATTCAGGTCTTTCAAACCCCCTCCCGAAATCAGTGCTTCTGGAGTGGGCAAACACTTCTCCTCTTCCACAGTGAAGACAGAGGCAAAAAATGCATTCAGCTTCTCAGCCATTTCCCTATCATCCTTCACTACTCCTTTTACCCCTTGGTCATCCAAGGGCCCCACTGCCTCCCTGGCTGGCTTCCTACTTCTAATGTATTTGAAGAAAGTTTTATTGTTGGTCTTTATGTTTTTTGCGATATGCTCCTCATATTCCCTTTTTGCTTGCCTGATCACAGACTTGCATTTTATTTGCCATAGTCTGTGTTCCCTTTTATCAACCTCACTAAGACTAGCTTTCCACCGCTTAAAGGAATCCTTCTTACCTTTTACAGCTTCCATTACTTTATTTGTTAACCATGCAGGCTTTTTTCTATACCTATTTGTACCTTTCCTAACCTGCGGTATATATTTTTTCTGAGCTTCTAGGATTGTCTTTTTAAATAGTCTCCAAGCTTCCCCAATGGTTTTGACCTTCTCCACTCTTCCTTTCAATTTCTTCCTCACATGTCCCCTCATACCAGAGAAGTTACCCCTTTTAAAGTTAAAAGTGGTTGCGTCAGTCTTTTTGGGCAACTCCCAAAAAAATACCAACTGGTATTTGGAAGTATATTTTGGAGGTATATTGCCACTGAACACAGAGGTTTCCTTTAGTCATCGCGATTTCATGAATTTATACACTGTCAAGCCCACCAATCTATTAGCAGATTTTATGCCTCAGAAAAGAATGGCAAAGGAGACAGCCCTAGATTGGCCTTCATATGCTTGTTGTCACCTGGGCCTACACTACCGCCTGTGTCCTCACAACCTCTACCATGCCATTAGAATTAATCACACCATTTCAGCAATAATTCAACCCAGAATTAATATTTAAACATTAGCAAGTATGGAGGCTGATTATCAACTAAGAGCCAGTTTGGTGTAGTGGTTAAGACCAGTGGATGCTAATCTGGAGAACCAGGTTTGATTCCCCACTCCTCCACATGCAGCCAGCCGGGTGACCTTGGGTCAGTTACAGTTCTCTCAGAGCTCTCTCAGCCCCACGTAGGTAGCCCACAGGAAGGAGACTGTAAGCCATTCTGAGATTCCAATTGAAGAGCGGGATATAAAACCAACTCCTCCTCCTCTTCCTCCTCCTCCTTCCTTTTCTTCAGACCAGATGGATTTAATTTTTTATTTAATATGATATTTTTATACTGCTATTGCCGAATGCTGGAGGAAGGATTGTTCTGAGCTCGGACAGCAGACTTCATATTCATGTTCTTCTTTGGTGGCCTGTGAATAACTATATTTGGCTTGTTTGTCAACTTGGTTGTCTCAGGGCAGGTGTTCACAATAACGCTGATGTACATCTGGAGCCGCCAGAACCCTCTTGTCCACATGAATTCCTTTGGGCTTCTCATCTTCCAGGCCCTGTTTCTTCCTTGGATTCTCATGGGGTTTTCATCAGGCAACTCTATTATCGTGGATCTCCTGGTTATTGCTGTAGGCCATATATATTTCTTCTTAGAAGATGTTTTTCCCAATCTGCCTGGTAGAGAAAGGCTGCTCCAAACACCACCTGTTCTGAAAATAATATATGATTCACCAGAAGACAACCCCAATTACAACCCTCTGCCTGAAGAACGGCCATGAGGCTTTGACTGGGGCGAACATCAGCCCCTTGGAGGCTAAACAGAAAAAGCGTTGTCAATAGCTAGATTCCTCTGGGAGGCATTAAGCGAGAGAACCATGCTGGGGACCCTTATGAAAGGAACAGAAGTTTTCTGAAGGCTTTTCTGATCTGAGCATATGAAGCACTTTTTAAATTTGAACAAAAAATGTTCTTATTGGAAGAAGAAGGAGGGAGGAAGGAGGAGGAGGAGGAGGAGGAGAAGGAGAAGAAGGAGAAGAAGAAGGAGGAGGAGGAGGAGGAGGAGGAGGAGGAGATTGGATTTATACCCCGCCCTTCACTTGGAGTCTCAGAGTGGCTTACAAACTCCCTTCCCTTCCCCACAACAGACACCCTGTGAGGTAGGTGGGGCTGAGAGAACTCTGACAGAAACTGCTCTTTTTCAAGAACAGCTGTGCCAGAGCTTGTAACTGACCCAAGGTCACATCAGCAGGTGCAAGTGGAGGAGTGGGGAATCAAATCTGGTTCTCCCAGATTAGAGTCCGCGCACTTAACCACTACACCAAACAATCATCTTCACACCCTCATACTTCTGGGGCTTTTGCTGCCAGTTCCAAACTGAATTACCTAAGCAGAGCCAAGACTCACTGCAAATGCACCTTCGTGTCAGCCCCCAAGTGAATGAGCTCATCAGTACTTTGTGTAAAAATGATGTTCCCCACCCCCCAAAAAATGTATTTGATAGAACAGACTGAATGGGAAAATTCAAAAGAGGAATAACATTTTTGATAGATTCATACTCTGAAAGAAAAAAAGAAGAAGGGCAAAGGAGACTGAGGTTTTATGGCAATGTAATTTTCCCCCCTAGCTAGCACAGATTCACCTACATTCAGAGATGTCCTTATATATCACCAGGCATTTTGAATTAAACATATTAATTCACTGCCAGGATAAGGTTGGCAATAAACTGGAAATCCATCACACCAGTCAGAGCTGTGAACATTATGTACACGCATTGAGTGACTAATTCTAGATGCATTCAGGAAGTAACTTGTGCAAAAAAGGTAAAGTGAGGGTGTTTGAAAACTGTCTGTGAGCACATAACACATGAGCACTGCAAGATAAACTTAGCATGCTCTAGGGATCCTGAATATACTTCCTCTTGAATATACTTCCTCTAGGGGTCTTTTTTGGGGGGAAGCGCACCGGAGCACAGCTCCGGGAGTTCAGGAGCCAAGCCCCGCCCCCAGCCTGCCTCCTGAGGAGTCTTTCAGGCAGCCGGATGTCAATTTCAGGCTCCATTATATCCTATGGGCCATTGAAGTCAATGGTGAGAACATAGGGTATATTCTGGGGGCTGGAGGGGAGAGGGTTTGAGGGAGAGGCTCCAAATGCACCGGGTAGCTGTTGGAGCCTCTCCCCAAGATACCCACAAAGTTTCAAGAACATTGTACCAGGGGGTCCAATTCTATGGGCCCCAAAACAGGTTGCCCCTATTCCCTCCATTGTTCTCTAAGTAACTTTTCCCCCAACCATAGAGAACAATGGAGGAAATAGGGGCAACCTGTTTTGGGGCCCATAGAATTGGACCCCCTGGTCCAATGTTCTTGAAACTTGGTGGGTATCTTGGGGAGAGGCTCCACCAGCTATCCTGTGAGTTTGGAGCCTCTCCCTCAAACCCCCTCCCCTCCATCACCCAGAATATACCCTATGTTTTCACCATTGACTTCAATGGCCCATAGGATATAATGGGACCAAATTGCCGCCAAATTTCTTTCATTCCCTCCTTTCCTTCTCTCTTTTTCCTCTTTCCCTCCTTCTCCTCTTCTCTCTTTCTTTCTTTCTTTCTTTCTTTCCCACCTTCTTCTCTTCTCTTTTTTTCTCCTTTCCCTGTTTCCCTCCTTCTTCCCTCTCTTTCTTTCCCTCCCCTTTCCTTCTCTTTCTTTCCCTCTTTCCTCCCTTCTTTCCTTCTCTCTACTCTCTCTCTTTCCTTCCCTCTTTCCTCCTTCTATGGCCCAACTCTCATGAGAAGGAGTTTAAACTTTAAACCCCTTCTCTCTTAGCTCCCCCACCCAGACCAGCTGGGGAAGGGAAGGAGAGGCTGTTGAAGATGCCTCTCCCCTTTTGCTTCCCCTTCTGACATCACTTCCGGTGATGTCAGGGGGCGTGGCATATGCTAATAGCCTAATAGCTCATTAGCATACCATATGCTAATGAGCTCCTGCAGCTGTTTTTCTACGAAAAGACCCCTGCTTCCTCTTTAAATACTGTTTCGGTTTACTGCTAGCAGTACTGTTCATATTCCAGCTCGATTTTAAATGATGTCAACCCATGCACTCTACAAACAGCATCCTTGAGAAACCACTCAAATCTACTGGGCAGCCCTCTCCCCCACTGTTTCTATGTAAAAATAAAATGTGTAGGGAAATTTAATCATGGCTCTCTTGCATAAGACATAATAGTTTGGCCCCCAGAACCAAGCTGGTTTCTTAAGGGATCTGTTTGTACCAGATAGCACTGAATCTTTGGCCAGCATTTCTACATAAATTTTGCAAAGAGAAAGTAAAATGTGTAAAATTTCAGCCAGCTGAGCTCTGAGAAGGAGCAAGGTGTTTGAGCTGCCAGAGGGGTGAGTGGTATTTTTATTTATTTACTTTCAGCTGAGGTGCTTTAGCTGAAAAGGTACTGTGTCAGGGACTGTATTTGGGAGTGTGTGGGTGAGTTGTAACAGACTCCTGACTGCTGGAGTTAGGGTGTGAAAGGGTCATTGTTTGCCTGTAATTAAGTGCTTGGGTGAAATTGAATAGCAGACTCCTAGCTGCTGGAGTTGGAGTGTGAAAGGGGCTTTGTTTGACCGTCATTAAGTGCCTTGGGTGATTTTGAGTAGCTGCTGGCCACACCCTCTCCTGGGAGACAATTCCATTTAAGGCAGGAAGTTTGCCAGAAGCAGAGCTGACCCAGCTGAGCTCTGAGAAGGAGCAAGGTGTTTGAGCTGCCAGAGGGGTGAGTGGTATTTTTATTTATAACTTTCAGCTGAGGTGCTTTAGCTGAAAAGGTACTGTGTCAGGGACTGTATTTGGGAGTGTGTGGGTGAGTTGTAACAGACTCCTGACTGCTGGAGTTAGGGTGTGAAAGGGTCATTGTTTGCCTGTAATTAAGTGCTTGGGTGAGATTGAATAGCAGACTCCTGGCTGCTGGAGTTGGAGTGTGAAAGGGGCTTTGTTTGACCGTCATTAAGTGCCTTGGGTGATTTTGAGTAGCTGCTGGCCACACCCTCTCCTGGGAGACAATTCCATTTAAGGCAGGAAGTTTGCAAGAGGCAAAGAGCCTCTGGCACGAGCCGAAGGGCGAGAGCAAAAGGGCGAGGCTCTTTGCCTGTGGCTCTTGGCCTAGGGGCTCTGTAAGAAGCCCAGGAAGAGCCAGGAAGCCAGGACCTTGGCTCCTTGGTAAGGTAAGGTAAGTAGACTCCTACAACAGGAGCCATATAAATACAAAGGGTTTTAAAAGGGGGGTTATAGAAAAGTATTTGTTTAAAAACAATTATGAAGCCAGAATGCCAGCAGGGGGTTGGGGGCTATCCAGTGTTTTGCATGGAGTGTCACATGTATGACTATCTGCCCACTGGTCAGAAGTCTTGGGTGTGTGCTCGGTGCAAGGAGCTCCTGGTTCTCAGGGAGCGAGTTTGCTCCCTTGAGGCCAAGGTGGCTGACCTGGAGAAGCAGGGACAGTCAGTTAGGTGCACGGGGAAGACTCTCGGGGACTTGTTAGATATGTCCCACTCTGGATCTGGCAGCCCGGCTGCTGCCAGGGAGCATGAGGGTCAAGGGGAAAAGGGGCACCATGCTGAGGATAAGGGGAATGTGCCCTCAGAAGAGACCTCTTCTTCAGCTGGTGAACGGGTATCCTTTCGTACCAAGGAACCGTCCCTGGGAAGGGTGGGAGGGGGCTCTTGGTAGTTGGTGATTCGATCCTTAGGCAGGTAGACAGCTGGGTGGCGAACCCGCGTACTGACCGTATGGTGACTTGCCTGCCTGGTGCGAAGGTAGCGGACATTACGCGTGTTTTAGATAGGCTGGTAGATAGTGCTGGGGAGGAGCCAGTGGTCGTGGTGCACGTCGGCACCAACGATGTGGGGAAATGCAGTCGTGAGGTCCTGGAGGAGAAATTTAGGCTGCTGGGCAGGAAACTCAAGGCCAGGACCTCCAAGGTAGCCTTCTCGGAAGTGCTACCTGTTCCACGCGCAGGGCCGGAGAGACAGGCACAGATCAGGAGTCTCAATGCGTGGATGAGACGGTGGTGTAGGGGGGAAGGGTTCAAGTTTGTTAGGCACTGGGATGCTTTTTGGGACAAGAGGGAGCTGTACAAAAGGGACGGTCTCCACTTGTCCCGAGAAGGAACCAGGCTGCTGGCGCTCAAAATCAAAAAGGTGGCAGAGCAGTTTTTAAACTGAATAATGGGGGAAAGCCGACAGGAGATGAAAAGTCTCTGGTTCGGGACGGCTCATCTCAAAGAGATGAAGGGGTAGCTATTACTTTTGTACAAGGAAATGGATTACAATTGTCCACTGAGACTGTGGCTAATGATAGGAACTGCCTGGCAAGGTCTCGAGGCAGCAAGAGGAAGGCTGTGGGCTTAACAAACGTGGGAAACTATAAGTGTTTATACACAAATGCTAGAAGTCTCCGAGGTAAAATCGGGGAGTTGGAATGCTTGGTGTTGGGGGGGAAATAGACATTGTGGGTATTTCAGAAACTTGGTGGGATGAGGAAAATCAGTGGGATACGGTGATTCCTGGTTATAAATTATATCGGAAGGATAGGGGGAAAGGGTTGGAGGTGGGGTGG
The DNA here is from genome assembly GCA_029375565.1 of Gekko gecko. NCBI lineage: Eukaryota > Metazoa > Chordata > Lepidosauria > Squamata > Gekkonidae > Gekko > Gekko gecko. The sequence goes on along the minus strand of JAPDNY010000007.1, from coordinate 39,878,350 downwards.
CTCTGTATGTCAGAGAGGGTATACCATCCAGTAAGATTGAGAGGGTAAGAGAATTGGATTCCCTTCTGGAAATGCTATGGGTTGAAATAGTGGGTCCAAAAGGAGGCTTAACAGTGGGAGTTTGTTATCGCCCACCAGATCAAAAGATAGAGGAGGATTATAAAATGATGAATGAATTAAAGATAGCGGCTAGACGAAATAACTGTGTTGTAATAGGCGACTTTAACTACCCACACATTGATTGGGTCAATATGAGTTCTAGTCGGGAAAAAGAGATTGCGTTCTTAGACACTCTCAATGACTGTGCTGTGGAACAGATGGTCACAGATCCTACCAGGGGAGAGGCGATCCTGGATTTGGTCCTAAGTAACACCCAAGACCTGGTGAGAGATGTAAAAGTGACTGCACCACTTGGAAACAGTGACCATAATGTCATTGAGTTTAACATTTGTACAGATAGGGAGTTGCCCAAAAAGACTGACGCAACCACTTTTAACTTTAAAAGGGGTAACTTCTCTGGTATGAGGGGACATGTGAGGAAGAAATTGAAAGGAAGAGTGGAGAAGGTCAAAACCATTGGGGAAGCTTGGAGACTATTTAAAAAGACAATCCTAGAAGCTCAGAAAAAATATATACCGCAGGTTAGGAAAGGTACAAATAGGTATAGAAAAAAGCCTGCATGGTTAACAAATAAAGTAATGGAAGCTGTAAAAGGTAAGAAGGATTCCTTTAAGCGGTGGAAAGCTAGTCTTAGTGAGGTTGATAAAAGGGAACACAGACTATGGCAAATAAAATGCAAGTCTGTGATCAGGCAAGCAAAAAGGGAATATGAGGAGCATATCGCAAAAAACATAAAGACCAACAATAAAACTTTCTTCAAATACATTAGAAGTAGGAAGCCAGCCAGGGAGGCAGTGGGGCCCTTGGATGACCAAGGGGTAAAAGGAGTAGTGAAGGATGATAGGGAAATGGCTGAGAAGCTGAATGCATTTTTTGCCTCTGTCTTCACTGTGGAAGAGGAGAAGTGTTTGCCCACTCCAGAAGCACTGATTTCGGGAGGGGGTTTGAAAGACCTGAATCAGATTGCGGTGACAAGAGAGGAAGTCCTCCGACTGATGGACAATTTAAAAACTAATAAATCACCAGGCCTGGATGGCATTCATCCGAGAGTTCTGAAAGAACTCAAATGTGAACTTGTGGATCTCCTGACAAAAATATGTAATCTTTCTTTAAAATCTGCCTCCATTCCTGATGACTGGAAGGTAGCTAATGTCACTCCCATCTTTAAAAAGGGCTCCAGGGGAGATCCAGGAAATTACAGGCCAGTCAGTCTGACATCGATACCGGGTAAGTTGGTGGAAACTGTTATTAAGGAAAGAATTAGTAGGCACATTGATGAACAAAAACTATTGAGGCAGACTCAGCATGGGTTCTGTAAGGGAAGATCTTGTCTCACTAACCTGTTAGTGTTTTTTGAGGGAGTGAACAAACATGTGGACAAGGGGGACCCAATAGATATTATTTACCTTGACTTCCGGAAAGCTTTTGATACAGTTCCTCATCAAAGGCTCCTAAGTAAGCTCAATAGTCATGGGATAAAAGGACAAGTCCTCTTGTGGATCAAAAACTGGCTTATAAATAGGAAACAGAGAGTGAGTATAAATGGGAAACTCTCTCAGTGGAGGGTGGTAAGCAGTGGGGTACCACAGGGATCAGTACTCGGTCCCATGCTTTTTAACTTGTTTATTAACGATTTGGAATTGGGAGTAAGCTGTGATGTGGCTAAATTTGCAGATGACACGAAGTTGTTCAGGGTGGTGAAAACCAGGGAGGATTGTGAGGCACTCCAAAGGGATCTGTTGAGGATGGGTGAGTGGGCGTCAACGTGGCAAATGGGGTTCAATGTGGCCAAGTGCAAAGTGATGCACATTGGAGCCAAAAATCCTAAATATAAATACACGTTGATGGGGTCTGATCTGGCAGAGACTGACCAAGAGAGAGATCTTGGAGTCGTAGTGGATAACTCGCTGAAAATGTCTACACAATGTGTAGCTGCAATAAAGAAGGCCAACGCTATGCTGGGGATTATTAGGAAGGGAATTGATAACAAATCAGCCAGTATCATCATGCCCCTGTATAAATCATTGGTGCGACCTCATTTGGAATACTGTGTACAGTTCTGGTCACCACATCTCAAAAAGGATATTATAGCATTGGAAAAAGTGCAGAGAAGGGCAACTAGAATGATAAAAGGGTTGGAACACCTTCCCTATGAAGAAAGGTTAAAATGCTTGGGGCTCTTTAGCTTGGAGAAACGACGGCTGAGGGGTGACATGATCGAGGTTTATAAGATTATGAATGGGATTGAGCAGGTTGAGAAAGAAGTACTTTTCTCCCTTTCTCACAATACAAGAACTCGTGGGCACTCTATGAAATTGCTGAGCAGTCGGGTTAGAACAGATAAAAGGAAATACTTCTTCACCCAAAGAGTGATTAACATATGGAATTCACTGCCACAGGAGGTCGTGGCAGCTGCAAGCATGGACAGTTTCAAGAGGAAATTAGATAAACATATGGAGCAGAAGTCCACCAGTGGCTATTAGCCACAGGGTATAGAATGAGAGCTCTCAGTCTGGGGCAGGTGATGCACTCTATTCTTGGTGCTGGAGGGGGCAGCAGTGGGAGGGCTTCTGGTGCCCTGGCCCCACTGCTGGACCTCCTGATGGCACCTGGTATATTTTGGCCGCTGTGTGACGGAGTGTTGGACTGGATGGGCCATTGGCCTGATTCAACATTGGCTTCTCTTATGTTCTTATGTTCTTATGTTCTTATTCGTGCTCTCTTCTGTTTGTAGTGCCTGCAGATGCTAAGCATCTTCCACTTTTAAGAAAGAATAAATAAATAGAAATATATGAGAGGCAAAGGCACCCCTGACAGTTCAAGTGTGAAGAATCTTCTGCATTCATTGATTAGCACCACTTTCTCCACTGCCTTTCTACTAACTAAAACATCTTCAAGGTGCAAGGAAGATACCTGTTTGCCTCACTCTAGCTAAAAACCAGCAGTATCTTGTCAGGCTCCTTAGTCAGGTCACACAACTCAGGGCTTCATCAGAAGGAAACTGTTTATTGGTGAATCAGAACTAAAGACACGTGTACTAGTTGTGTCAGGAATGCGCGGGAACAGTAGGGCCTCCTAAGTTATACTACAATCAAACACCCCCTTAACAAGCTGAAGCCAATGAGTATAGTTTGCATGCACAGGCAAAGCAAACGGGCAAAGTAGGCAAATATCTAAAAGCCATTGGTTCCCAGTTTAGGAGTTCTGCAACTGGAGCTTCTACAAGGTCACATAGATGATAACATACAGACAGTGAAAACAGTAATGTTCAGAGACTGATGGACTAAGAGTACTCCCTCCACATTCCATCCCCATGACAGGGCTACCTGACAATCTAAGGCTGCAGTCCTGTCCGCATGTATCCAGGAGCAAGCATCGCTGAACAAAGTGAATAAATATACAGAGGACTGAGTTATATGTCCCAATAAAACCACTGGAACATGATTAACTTAATTTAAAACCTAACTAAATAAATACCTAAATCATACTGCTGTCATTACTAATTGTGCCAAAGGAGATTAAACTGTGATAGCCTTACTACTCAACAGTACTTGCAAATACATTTTATATTTATATATATATTTAAATGAACAGTGTGGTACATATAACATATGAAAAATATAAATAATTTCGTAGAAAAATACAATCTTTGTTTCCAAAGCCTTAGGAAAATTCATCAGCAGGAACAAAGCCCTTGTACTAAAAGTTCATCAAATGGGAAGAGTCTTCTTAAGGAGAAGATGCATTATACACTTCATCAGGGTATCCTAATTTAGAAGAACATCAGGTCCTGCTGAATGACAAGTCCTGCTGACACAGTGGCCAGGATAAACCTGTGTTTCAAAGATTTTTTTCAAAGCGGGAAAAGTTCAGGATATAAGCAATCAGGATACATGAGAACTTTCACTGACACAGCACTCTTCCCTAGAGCTTCATGTTTAATTTGCTGCTATTAATTTACAGAATATGTTCCTCGTATCCTGAACTTTTCCCATTTTCTTCAGGGGGACAGATCTCTGTTGTCTGGAATTCAGTTGTAATTTGAGGGATCTCCAGGTCCCACCTGGAGGATGGCAAACCTAATGCTGAGCAGCACTCTCTGCATGACTTGATACCAACTGACTTGTATGATTCAACTAGGCCTGGCTACTTGCTACTGTTCAACAGCAGCCACCCTATGAAAGTCAGTGTACTGTAATGGTCAGAGCTTCAGAGCAGGGTTTGCAAGACCCAGGTTTAGATCCCCATCTTGCTGTGGACTTTGAGCTAGTCACATACTTTCAGCCTAACCTACCTAATAGGGTTGTTGTGTGGATAAAAGGAGAAGAGAATAATGTAAACTGCTTTAATCCCCACTGTGGAGAAAGACCATAGGTTTCCTCAGTAGAAGCTGCAGGGGGGAAGGAAACAGAAAGAAAGGGGCAGATAAAGGTAGTTTGGCTGTTGGGTGGGAAGGAAATAGGGATGACAACTCCAGATTGGGAAATTCCTGAATATTTGAGGGGTGGAGCCTGGGAATGATGAGGATTGAGGCGGGGAGGGTCTTCAGACAGCTATAATGCCATAGACTCCATCGTCCAAAGCAGTAATTTCCTCCAGGGGAACCAATCTTGCCAACCTTCAGGTGAGGGCTGGAGATCTCCTGGAATGGCAACTGATCTCCAGATGACAGAGACCAGTTCCCCTGGAGAAAATGGCTGCTTTGAAGGGTGGAGTTTATGGTATTATACCCTGCTGAGGCCACTTCCAAGCTCAAATCTCATTCTCCCAAGGCTCCACACCCAAATCTCCAGGAATTTCCCAGCATGGAGCTGGCAACCCAAGAGGAACTGATCTCTGTATTTGGGCAATCCATTGTGATTCCTGGAGAGTGGCTGCTGCCACTGCTGCTGTGTGTGTGGGGGAGGAAGTATTTATTATTATTATTTATTTATTACTTTCAATTTATATCCCGCCTTGCAGGGCAAGCTGGCTCAAGTAGGTGGGAGGCCGGGAGAGTGACAGGAGCAGAAAGAGTGATGGGGTGGGGGCAGAAAGGAAGTGACAAGCATGGAGGGGAAAGAGAGAGAGAGAATAAGAAAAGGAAGGAGGGGGAGAGGGGAAGAAGGAGAGGTGAGAGGAATGGGATAGCTGCTCCCACAATTTTCTTGCAGGTTCCCACTTGTTTACTATAATACTTCTCTATATGTAGGCATAGACTTGGATCCTGTAACATTGTCCCCCTTGTGTTTCTCTCCAGTCTCTGCTGAAGCTTTCTTCCACTGTGGTGCTCTCTTCCTCTGCCACTAGAAGTTCCATGTGCACAAGAGCCATTACTTAAGGAGGCTTTACTTATGCAGAAGCATTAGTGCCAGATGGCAAGAGTTCACTGTGGAGGAAAGTACCCATACTGACCAGAGAGAAGCATGAAGGAAAGGATGTTATGGGATCCAAACCTCAATATTTACAAAATATACAATGGTAAATACCTAGTAGGGGTGTGCCTAATGAAATTCCCGAACTGAATACATACACAGAAATTGCTGGTTTAGACCATTATCATGATTTTCTAGAATGGTAACATAAATCTGAAATTCTTAGGCAATGAAAAATTTCTCTCAAACCAATCCATGTTGTTTTTCATCTTCAGGCCCTGCTATCTGGCTACAGCTTGTGCTCATATTTTTCTCTGATTCTACTGATTCCCCAAGCAATGACATTTCTCCCTTATAATCAGATCCTTGCAAGGGAGGAGCACAGAGAGTTTCCATCCAGTCTCCTTTGGGGACAATCACAGAGAGCTGCAGTTCTTTTTCCCTCCATCCTTTGTGGGAGTGGAGCCTTTTTTTCTTTGCAAGTCCTATGACTGGGAAAATAAAGAGTTGGGGGCACCTTGTTCAGGGGTTCATAGAATTTGTCCCCTTGTCCCAATTTGCTTGAAACGTGGAGATTCTTTACAGGACAGGCAGCACTCACTCTACAGCAATTTTGGTATCTTTTTTCATAAACAGGGACTGCAGCCCACCCAAAATTTCTCCCATAGAAAATTGTGGCAGACCAACAGAGATGGAGAGCTTGCAAAGGAAGCCAAGAATTTTTTTATTGTCAATCAGTCACTGTAAGAGTAGGAAAATAAAGATAGGGTATTTTTCCCAATGCCACGGCCAGCCAGAGCTCTCCTTCTAGTTTGTCACTTGACCACCATTCTAGGTATCAGTACAGAGAAGTGTGACTGCACAGATAGTAATCTACTTTGGGGGCCTGTAAAATCAACCCTCCTTTGCTCAATCTGCTTGAAAATTAGCAGGTCTTTAGATTACAAGGAGGACTGCGTCCTGTGCACCCCAAACCGATAATGTCCTACCTGAAAATAAGCAATCATAAGCCCCCCAATGCCCAGATTTGACATTAAAATGAAAATTTTCTGGGAGCACACCCCTAAAAGGGAGGTCTGAATGGCTCTCTCCTCTCCTCCATTTTATCCTCCCAACAGCAGCCCTGTGAGGTAGGTTAGGCTGAGAGAGAATGAGTGGCACAGGGTCGCCTGGTGAGTTTAATGGTAGAGAGGGGATTTTAACCTGGACCTCCCACAGGAGGGCAGCAAAGATGCAAAGGTTCTGGAAACCAAGTCCTTGGAGGAAAGGTTGAAGGAGCTGGCTATGTTTAGCCTGGAGAGAAGATGACTGAGAAGTGACATAACAGCCATCTTCAAGTATTTGAATGGCTGTCATATCAAGGACGGAGCAGAGTTGTTTTCTGTTGCCCCAGAAGGTCAGCCCAGAACTAGTGGATTGCAATTAAATCAAAAGAGTTTTGGCTAAACATTAGGAAGAACTTCCTGACAGTTAGAACATTTCCGTAGGGGAATACGCTTCCTTGGGAGGTGGTGGGCTTTCCTTCTTTGGAGGTGTTTAAGAGGCTAGATGGTCATCTGACAACAATGCTGATTCTGTGAACTTAGGCAGATCATGAGAGGGAGGGCAGGAGGGGATGAGCCTATGCTTGGCTCTTGTGGCCCTTTCTTACACGCCCAGGGAAATGCCAATAGCCACTTGGGGTCGGGAAGGAATCTTGCTCCAGGCCAGGTTGCCCAGGTATCCAAGAGTGTTTTTACTTTCCCATAGGCATAGAGCAAGGGTCGCTGGGGTTGTGGGGGGGATGTAAGTGTGAATTTCCTACACTGTGCAGGGGGTTGGACTAGATGACCCTTGAGGTCCCTTCCAGATCGATGTTTCTATGTTTTCCCCAGGTTCTAGTCCAACACACTTATCACTACAGAACACTGGCCTGGTTTTGTTTACCGCTGGCCAATGCAGGATGCTGCCAAAGACGTGTAAACTGCAAGCAGTATGTCTACACCACGCCTTGGCTTCCAAGGGCTCTAATAATATCCTTCAATTTCTAGGTATTGGAGTAAACATTTGATTAATTGGGACTATTTAAAAAAAATGGGGTTCAGTTTGCTTATCACTGTTGTGGCCCTGACATTACTAAAATTAAAACACCAGCATTTAAATACCTCTCTGCATTACACAAAAATCTTTATGTGAGCTGAAAAACACCCTAACCCTAACCCACATTTTGTCCATGTGACTTTTTCCCTTCAACTCCAGCAACAAGAGGAACACATGTTCAAATAAAAATCTGTAAGCAGAAAGGGACCACGTTCATATCAATCATTATCCATTTGTGAAATGGTGGTCTGAATTTTCATTCAAAAAACCACATTAGTAAAAATATTTTGATTGCCAGTTCTGACCTGGGAAATTCCTGGAGATTTAGGGGTGAAGACAGGAGAGGGAGCTCAGCAGGAATATGATTCCATAGAAACCACCCTCCGAAGGTACCATTCCCTCCAGGGGAACTGACCTCTGTAGTCTGGGGACCAGCTGTCACTCTGGGAGATCTCCAGGCCTCCACCTGGAGGATGGCAACCCTGTTCACAGTTTGGGGTTCTAAGAATCCACAGCAATAACAACACTCTTGAAAAAGGGCAGGATGCAGGAAAATGATTCAGAGGGTTTTGCTGGGGCCTTGTTTTGTGTGCAGAAGAAAATACTTTGCTGAGCACCAGGTGAATCATGCATGCCTGTTTTAAATGTAAGTTTTAACAAATGTGTCACATCAAAATGAGGTAGTGTGAATCCAGAGGTGAGAGAAAGGGAAGTGTGTGTGGGAGGGGAAAGGTCTGGAACTCTTTGAAAAACAAGACACTTGAAGCAGACAGAGCAGTTAGAACGAATGCCTTTAGAGCAGGGGTCTCTGACCTTTCTGAGCCTGTGGGCGCATTTGGAATTCTGACTAAGCATGGTGGGCGCAGAAACAAAATGGCTGCCGCGGGAGGCGGATCCAGCCACAAAACGATTGCCACAGCATAACTTCAGTAATGTAGTGTAAATCCCTGTCCTGCAGGGGCAGCTGCTGACAAAGCAACCTTTAAGAAAATCTGCACAGCCAGCCAAACCTCCGGGAGCCAATCAGAAGCCTTGTTGGTCAGAGACCCTCACTGGCTCCACCCACTTCTGAGAAACACTGGGTGGGTGCCAGAAAAGGTGTTGACAGGCACCATGGCGCCCATGGGAGACCCCTGTTTTAGAGAAATGCCCCTAAAATCCAAAGACTGGTCCTTCTTGGAAGAGGGAATGGCCTGATGTCAGGAAGAGGAAAGCCTGGGAGAGGCCCATGGCTCAGTGGCAGCAGAGCATCTGCTTTGCACATAGAAAGTCCCTGATTCAATCCCCAGCACCAGCAGCTAAAAGGCTCAAGTAGCAGGTGGTGGGCAAGATTTCTGCTTGAGACCCTGGAAAACATAAGAATATAAGAGAAGCCCATGTTGGATCAGGCCAGTGGCCCATCCAGTCCAACACTCTGTCACACAGTGGCCAAAAATACCAGGTGCCATCAGGAGGTCCAGCAGTGAGGCCAGGACACTAGAAGCCCTCCCACTGCTGCCCCCCCAAGCACCAAGAATACAGAGCATCCCTTGCCCCAGCCTGAGAGCTGCTGTGAGTCAGAGCACACAACTCTGACTTCGATAGGCCAAGGGACTGACTCAGTATAAGGTAGCTCGTGTATTCACGGCTGTCACTACAAAGAGAAATGAGGTTTCTACTAAGTTTAGACTTTCTGAATCAGACTTTTAAAGGAAGTCAGGGTGTCTCAGCGCGCACGAGTCTTAGTGCAGCCACTGCCTTTCGCTAAACGGTAGTTAATGACTAGTGCCACCACAGGCCACTCTGATTCTGTCAAGGCTGCAATTTGGAACAGGCGACTAGTATGGATGTGTGGGGGGAGGGGACACATCTTAACACTTTCTCTTTAGATTGATTTTCTGCTGAGAATCACCACCAGGGGCTGAGAATTACCAGTATCCATTCATTACAAATAATTCCCCCAAGAAGTAGTAGCTGAAAATGGGTAAATTCGGAAGGAACAAATGGATCTCCAATGGCCATTCTCTGCTGTTCCTTTTAGCATCTCCAGCTGAAAACAGAGCTAGCTAGATGCATAATAGCTACAATCAAGCACAGAGCTGGGAGAAAGTGCTTAAGACCAATGACTTAAAAAGGAACTAGATGAATGATTCAGGATGTCAGTCTTAAGAAACATATATATGATCCCTGCTTGAGTAATATGAAAAAACACTGCTGAATAATGGGGGATGGTTTGCATATATTTATACTACACATCACTTAATTATTCCAGTGACTAGCAGCTGACTGGGTGAATCAGCTCCACTGAAAACCATGGACTTTCAGGTGATGCAAAGTAAGATGAAAATTCTACCTAAGGGGTCTGGTCCAAAATGTCTTATTCACACACGTAAATCATTACGGATGGTTCAGTGATCAGTCATGTGTATCAGTTCATTAGTTCATTGGCAAAAAGTAATAAAGTGGGAGTAACACTGACTGTGTCACATGGTTATTAGGACTGTAGGTGTAACTTGCTATTAAAAATTGTGTGACGTAAATATGATTATTTTTCAGTTCACTTGTTCTCATTATCCCATTTGTTTGGTTTAGGCATGGACCATACAGAAGGCAGTAAAACTGCATCCAATTTGCAATCTACTACATATATATCTGAAAATGCCCCTGGTGATATTTTCCAGATGCTGTAGTAAGTTAACTACTTTCAGAGTAGGCTCCTTATCACTATCAAGCACGTAGTCATATTTTTTTTGTGAATCTGGCAAGTGGACTCTCTCCTGCAGTAATCAGGAAAGGCATTTTGCAGACTGCAGCCACCGTTCACATTTTCAGACGTGTTGTGCTGCTTCTGATGATCGTGCTATCAGTGGGATCAGCTCAGACTTTCCTTCATTGGTTCCCTCTGTTCCAGGTTGTGGGTTTTTTGCAGGTTATTTTTTTTGCATACGCATTGAAGAGTTTGAGCACTTCAGCAGGCTTGTTTACATGAGAGTAGCTGCATTTACTCTTGTATAAAGTGCAATAGCTGAAGTAGAAAAGATAATTTATTTGCACCATTGGCTTCAGTACTGAAGAGGGGGGACATGATCCTGGCTCAGGCTGGAGAGACAGGCAGAGAAAAGAGACCAGATCAGATGGGGGGGGGAGCGCTAGGGGTATACAAAAAACAAACCAACCAAATTGGGCAGAATCAATTCCGGCTGGCAGAAAGATTCCCGAATGTCAATTTCAGCAATACAAGTCAATAGGGAGTCTTTCGGGCAGCCGCATGCCAATTTCGGCCCCATTATACCCTATGGGCCATTGAAGTCAATGGCGAAAACATAGGGTATATTCTGGGGGCTGGAGAGGAGGGGGTTTGAGGAAGAGGCTCCAAACTCACAGGGTAGCTGTTGGAGCCTCTCCCCAAGATACCCACCAGGTTTCATGAACATTGGACCAGGGGGTCCAATTCTACGGACCCCCAAACAGGTTGCCCCATCCCTTCCATTGTTCCCTATGGTGGGAAAAAAGTTACTTTTTCCCCACGGTGCTGTTAGTGGCTCTGGGGGGAAGGGGTTTGAGGAAGAAGTTCCAAATGTTCAGGGTAGCTTCGGGAGCCTCTCTCCATATAAACCCCCATGTTCCAAAGAAATTGGACTAGTGGGTCCAATTCTATCGGCACCCAAACAGGTTACCCCATTACCTCCATTGTTTCCAATGGGGAAACCCAGCCAGCAGCACAAGGCAGGCAAGTAGGCAGCCACCCAGCAGTCAGACTCTCCCAGAGAATCTTAGGGAAAGTGAACTGTCTTGGGAGGTGCTTGTTTGCCATGAGAACAAGTGGCACACTCCAGAACAAGTGGCACTGTGGCAGTGCAAGCATGCCATGGTGCCACACAGAAAGGAGGAGGAGGAAGAGGAGGAGATTGGATTTATACCCCACCCTTCACTACCCAAAGGTGTCTCAGAGCGTCTTACAAACTCCTTTCCCTTCCCCTCCCCACAACAGACACCCTGTGAGATAGGTGGAGCTGAGAGAGCTCTCGACAGAAACTGCTCTTTTTCAAGAACAGCTCTTATCAGAACTGTGGCTTGCCCAAGGTCATCCAGCCAGGTGCAAGTGGAGGAGTGGGGAATCAAACCCAGTTCTCCCAGAAAAGAGTCCATGCACTTAACCCCACACCAAACTGGCTCTCACAGAAAGCACAAAAGACCAACAGGAACAACATTTATATAGGCCCTGCCCTGTATAAATGGATAGTGCAACCTTCATTGGACCACTCACACCACACACCCCTCAAAAAGGATATTCATAGCACTGGGAAAAGTGCATAAAAGGGCAACTGCAATGATAAGAGGAGGACACTTTCCCTATGAAGAAAGGTTAAGGTGCTTGAGGCTCTTAGCTTTGAGAAACAATGACTGAGGGGTGACACGATAAGAGGTTTACAAGACTATGCATGGGATAGGGCAGGTAGAGAAAGAAGTACTTTTCTCCCTTCTCACAAGACAAGAACTCGTGGGCACTCAATGAAACTGCTGAGCAGTCAGGTTAGAAGTTAAAACAGATGAAAGGAAGCGCTTCTTCACCCAAACAGTGATTAACACATGGAACTCACTGCCACAGGAGGTGGTGGTGGTGGCTGGCATGAACAGCTTCCAGACGGATTTTGACAAATATATGGAGGCTGGAGTAGAGCAGTGGTCCATCAGCGGCTGGTGGCTAGTAGCTATAGATAAGAAGGAACTCTTGGTCTCTGGAGCAAGTGATGCTCTGGTGCTGGGGGGGCAACAGTGGGAGGGCTTCTAGTGTCCTGGCCCCACTGCTGGACCTCCTGATGGGACCTGGTATTTCTGACCACTATGTGACAGAGTGTTGGACTGGATGGGCCATTGGTCTGATCCAACATGGGCTTCTCTTATGTTCTTATATAACATCAGAGAATCTCTGTCAACAGGGGCCTTTCTGAAAGGGCAGCAGAATCAGTGCATTGAATGCAGTACAGCCAGCTTGGTGACAGAATCCTGTGCCTGCCACTGCCTGCCTGCCAACCTGTACAGCATTACTGCATTCAGAGGCTTCAAGACAGGCTCCCTCCCAGACCCGGGGAAACTGGGAAAGGAAGGATAGGTGGGAGTGGATTCCACATAATCTTAGCTAACCCCTCTCCTCCCTGACACCCCCCTAGCTTGTCACCTCACCTCACCTGTAAGATCAGATGGATTGCAGAATGGACTGCTTGGGAGGGCAGCATGTGGCACATGCTCGCCTCGAAGTCAAGAAGGTGCTTTCCCTGGGTCAACCTCCTCCAGACTTCGCAGCAAGAGACAGATAGCTGGATAGCCTTTCCCACACTGACTTTCCTGTTTTTTCTCTCCTGTACCTTCACTGTCCCTTTGATTTGTAAAATAGAGATCTCAGGGGGAAAAACTTCCTTTCTTCCTTTCACCCATCCCACACCTGCCTCCTCCCTTATCTAGTACTCCTTTAGCCTATATCTCATCTTTCCTATCCACATTGACTAGTATTAGTCTGTTAAACTTAAAACATGGCTCTGTGTAACTTTTTGGCCTTGGCCTACCTACCCGGGTTGGATCCCCCCCCTCAACTACTTCCTCCCTTCCAAGCAGCTGAACCCACTGCTATTGTGGGACATGTCAGATGAGCTCTACAAGACTGAGTATCCCCTTTACCCCTTGTCAAGTAGTCCCGAGAAGGACTGCTTGTCTTGTCAATAGTCCACTGGGCAGTATGGAGGGGGGGGATCTGGGATTGCCTGCCTGAGGGATGTTCTAGCTCTTTAGCATGACCCGGGGTGCACCACGGGGAGGCGAGCTAGAGTTGCACCCCCCCAAAAAAAGACTCAAAATCTGGGCAGTGGTATTTTGTCAGATTGCTGCCCCGTCAGTCCACAAGCATACCCTTACCCATTGAGTCAAGCCAGGGAAGGAAGGCCTCAGAAAAAGAGAGAGGGAGGGGGTATTGCTGTTTGTCCACCCTGATCCACCTCTCTCTGCAGCAACGCACCAGCTGTCATTGTCCCATCTGAGGAACCTTAGCCTAGGTGCGGTTGCCCCTCTCATCATGGGCCCTCCCTCACCCACCACCAGTGTTCCCTCTAAGCTTAGCTGAGTTAGTGTGAGCTAGCTCACAGTTTTTTAGCCTCTGGCTCACACATTTTTGTCTTAGCTCAGGAATGATGGTTCCAGAGCAAACCAATTCATGCGGTAGAACAAGGTTTGCACGTCCTGTGCCTGGCTCCAACAATGAGGCCAGTCCCTCACATGCCATGTGGAACATGGGGATGCCCAGAGCCAGACTCACCATGTCAGGTGAGAGCATGTCTGTGTGGCTCTTGAAGGGTGCAAGAACCTCCACAGTCTGAGAAATGATCATCCACTCATAGTGGGTGAGTTAGTTCTCTTCCTGAATGACCCCGCTCTCTGAGATCAGGGCAGTCAGGGCTCCCTTCTGCTCCACCAAGCACTCCAGCATGGCACAGGTGGAATTCCAGTGGTTGCTAACATCACCGAATAGGCTGTGCTCTAGCACGCCCATCAGTATCTGTTTCTCATGCAGCCAATAAGTGTCTCGGCAGGCATGAAATGGCATGGGTCCTCCCCACGGTTGATCCAGGCCCTACGCAGCTGGCACTGTGCAAACCATGGGTCCTCCGACAGCTGGAAGCACTTCCAAATATCAGAAGTGAAGTGGGAAGCTCACCACTTGAGCTTCCTCCTGTGAGGAGCTCGGGGCAGACACACTGTGACTTGTGGGGGCATGAGGAGATCGCTGACTGGGAGGAGGGGGTTGAGATGGGGCACCCTGGGGTGCGTCTCCTCCATCTCTTCCTCCTCCGGCATCCCCTCTAGTCCCCCACCAGGAGGCCTGCTGGAGCCTGGAGGTCTGGCCAGCCAGCTCCTCCTCCAGTGCCTCTACAGCCCTCTTAGTCTGTGGAGTGAGCTCTGCAAACAGAGAACTACTGTCCCCAAAGCTCAACCCCAAAGACAGCTCTTGCTGCCCCTCCTCGTGCCGCTGAGCCTCAGCAGCAATGGCTTGAGGAGGGACTGCCTGAGCAGCAGACCCTTACCCAGTGCCAGCACCTGCAAGCACCTCAGCTGGGGCTACCCCAGGAGCATCCTTCTTTGGGAAGAGAGCCAGGCATGGCCTCTTCACAGCACCACCTTGGCCAGAGGTTGGAGTGGTGCCAGGATGCTCTGCTGTGGTCCTGTGCTGAGGTGGGGGGAAACCGCAGTCCTCCCCCTAACCCTCCCCTCTGCCTCTCTGGTCTTCTGCTTTGCTTTGCCTTGCCCCCAGGGCCCCTCTGTGTTTCTTTCCTGCCACTCATGTCACCCTGGGCCAAACTCTCTGACTACTCTGACTGTAGGTAGTGGGGTGTTTATGCACCTAACTAACTAACTGCACTGACACCTGAACCTGACAGAGCCTGACACCTTTTTAAGAACCCTCCCACCAAATATCTACTTTGATTTTTAAAGGACCCTCAGCTATCCTTTCTTAAGGTTCCCCCCACCCTTTTGGAACTGGACTGGTTTAAAACTTGGTGATTCTGCTCCTCCCTAGCTGAAGGTTTTATAAAACTAGCCTAGAGATGGAAACAAACTTTTTTAGAAGTGCTTGTGTCTCATTATTAAAGTTCTCCTGGCTAATGTACTAGGGCAAACATTATTTCCTAGGAAGGAAATGCAGGTTTCTGTGTGATGGCCTAAAAAGCTGGGATTGACCGTAGGCAGTGTGCATGCACCGGCCTTCAATGGAGGTCAGGTGTGCACAGAACACTGTTTTCTGTAAGCAGTAGTACTTAAGGCTACTTAAGCCCTGCTTTTAATGAAACCCTTCCTCACCTCTTTTAATGGTATCCTATTCTGGCCTAGTTAGGTATATAAACTAGAGCCCTACACTGGATTACTTATAGTTTTTTTAAAAAACAACTCCTGAACAGACCCTTATTACACTGACCTGGTTAAATCAATAGCTCTAACAAACCAGAAACACCCCCCCACCCACAAGACTGACCTGACCTCACCAACACGAGCAGCACCCCCACCCCCAGCAACCAGAAGAAAATCCTTGCTCTGTCAAATAAACAAACAGGAATCTATCTATAAAACCAGAAAGCAATCAAACATACACTACCCTTATCTAAGGCAAAAACCCAAAGAACAGTACAACCAGGTTCTTCAAAACCAGACAAAAAACCCCAGACAGTGCAACCTATAAAGTTTAAAGCAACACAGACACAACCCCACCAAACAGGGGGGGAAAACCAAGGCAAGCAAGACCCCCCACAAACAACAACAACAACCAGGACAACTTTTTAAACTTATAAACTGTAAAATATTACAGAAAAAACTTTAAACTGGTTTCCACCAAACCGGGGGTGGGTGGGGACCAAGGCAAGCAAGACCCCACCCCCACCCAAGCAACTACAACAACAACAACCAGGAACAAAACATAAGGCAAGCAAGCCCCACCCAAGCAACAACAACAACCAAGCAACAACAATGTAACTTTTAAAAATAAACAACAATATAACTTTTAAACCATTAAAAATAAACTTAATAAACTCTTACAAAGAAAAGGCCTAGCCCCCCAACACCCACCCAGAAGAACTCACCCACCCAGAGAATCCACCCCCAACCGAAAGGAATTTAAAAACAGATATGGGAAAGAGAAAAGCCCATTAAAAATTAAAGAGAAATCAACCAAACCAAAAAAACTAAAAAATAGAGGGGGGGGGAAATAAAAGCCCTTTGAAAATTAAAGAGATCTCACTTTAATTCTTACCTTTTGATGTCTTCTGGTGTCCAGTCCACTCAGGATGAAGTCCAGCAGTCCAGGGAGGCAGCAGGCAGGCACAGAGAGAGCAGCCAGCAGCTGAAGCCAAAGGCTAGCGCAGCACAGTCTCTCTCAGGTAGCCAGGTAAGTACCAACAAAATGGAGTCCAACCAGCTTAGATTTTAAATCTATTGGGTAGAGTTGAGTCTCTCTCCCCCCTCCCAAGCAAGGAAGGTGGTATAACCTTGCAGGCTGCACATGCATTTGGAACTTGCAAATGCATGGCAGCAATTGGCTGAAACTGGCCTCCCCCCCTTCCCTGGAATCAGGGAAGAGGCGGGAAAAGGCCAGTTTAGGCAGGAAAGGCAGCAAGAAGCTCTTGCTGCCTTTCTCTGCTGCTTTACTTGACTGGGGCAGCCACCATTCGAGCCACTGCCAATCAGAGAATATGATTTGGCCCACAGCTGTCCGAAGGGGGCCGAAGCGGCTTCTTTCGGGGGTGCATTTGGTTTGGATAAACCGAATGCACATCCCTAAGAGAGACGCATGCCCTCACAAGGCAGAGCAGAGGAAGCTGCCCCAGTGTAGGCACCTTCAATTGCTGAAATGTTTTGTCATTGAGATGCAAATTTAAAAAGAACACCCACACCAGCATGCCCTTTCTGGGCAGGTTTTGGCGGGCTGATTGGCAACTTCTGGCACAACCAATGTGAAAAACTTAGTTCAGATTACAGAACAGAGACTTCGTTGCAAATACATTTTGCTTCCCCCCTCAAAAGTAGTTCTATTAGGAATGGGGGGGAAACTGGGAAGATACGAAAGAGTGCTGGGATGTTTATGGAGTCGTGTGAACATGAGAAAAAAAAACCACACACGTTTACATCAGGTAATGCAAGTGGATTTTTGAGGTAATGTGAGAGCCCAAAGACATTTGTGTCTAGGGTTCTCAGAAATAAACAAAATACAATGGTTTGGTTCAGATTTAACATGGAAAATGGGGTTGCACTTAGCCATAACCATTGTTTGTCGAGTGGCCCTTCTGTGCAGGCCTGCCATGGAGAAGAACTTCCAAGCTTTTAAAGAAGTTTCAGGGTTCTAGGAGTGCTCCCCCTCCCTTCTGTCTGCAGAGATCCCTTTTCCCACCCAAAGGGTCATGTGACAGAGGTGGGGCAAGCACTCCAATCTTGATTCCCTTTGCTGCTGTGATGAGACTTTTGCTCAATCGGGAGCCCACAGTGGGGAAAGGAGGGAGGGGAGTCTGCCTGCACAGAAGGCCACTCCAAGAACAACAGTCCCAGGTAAGTGCAACCCCATTTTCATCATCGTAGCTTCTGTGCAGTCCCACATGGGAGAATAGTGAGCTCACTTACCAGAGGAGGAGGGTATGGGCTGATCAATGAAACATCACCTGTAACACTGCCTTTCCCACTGCAGCTTTGTTTCTGGAGTCCACATCCATCGAATAGTGCTTGACGAATGTCAAAGGAGTGGACCGTGTTGCTGCTTTGCAAATGTCCTCCAGAGCAAGTCTGGCTTGGAATGCTGCTGAAGGAGCTGCTGAAGAAGCTTGGAGAAGAGTTTTGCTGTGGGAAACAATTGAGACACAGAGTTTGCTATATGGCTCCTCCCAGAACCTATTGTCTCAGTGTAATGGATGTACAGTGCTTGTGTACACCACACTTAACGATAGTCAGTGTACCACTGGTGTTCCTTTTTTTTTTTTTTACCTTACAGGTGCTTGCCATAGGGTTGCTAGCTCTGGATTGGGAAGTACCTGGAGAGTTTGGGGGAGGACCCTGGGGAAGGCAGGGTTTGGGGAGGGGAGGGACATTAGCAGGGTATGATGCCATGTAGTCCACCTTCCAAAGCAGCCATTTTCTCCAGGCCCCACCTGGAGGCTGGCAACCCTAGCTTGCCATGCTTCTCTATCTTTAGAGGCTGAGAGAGGAGGTGGACTCTGAGCCTGAGGCAAAGAATAGGTGTTTCTGTAACCAAAGCAGGCACTCTGTCACTGAGCCAGTGGGCCTCCCTCCCTGCAGATTAGATTTTTGATGGCAGTAAAAAGGGCAGAGAGTCAGCAGTGTAGGGCAGGGCTATTTTTGGGCAGGAACACACAGGAATGGAGTTCTGGCTGGCTCCTGAGTTGGCCATGCCCAGCAGGAACTCATTAGCATAACAGGCCACACCCAACAGCAGAAACTTATTAGGATTGGCTACATGAGGGGTGTGTGGCCTAACATGCAAAGGAGTTCCTGCTACAAAAAAAGCCCTGGGTTTTGACAACAAACAAGGTAAACAGAATAAGAAGCAAAAGGTGGGTGTGGCTGGATGACCACACTTCTGGTAACATGGGGGTGTGGCCTAATATGCGAATGAATTTCTGCTGTTGGGTGTAGCCTATTGTGCTAATGAGTTTCTGCTGGTGTAGGGTACCTACTTGTGGGAAAACAGGGAGAGCCAAGGCAGGGTATGTTGGTCGAATGGAGGACAGGAGAACAACGTAAGCCACTTGGGTTCCCCATTGGGGAGAAAGGTGGGGTATAAATGAAGTAAATACACAAATGAAATACACAATTAGAACGAGGGCCAGGGCACACGCTAATTCCGGAGACTGGGATCAAGCCCTTTATTTCTTGAATGAGCTCATCGGCTCCTCATATAGCACTAAACATCTCCCAGCACCTTCTGTTCCACACCTCTATTTATACATATTATCATTTCTCTCTTTTTAAACTTTCCATTGAATCCTAAATCCTTTGCTTATCTGCCCAAGATCATCTAGGAGATAATTATATTTTGCCTTTTCCCCCAGTTCATGTGTTTTCTTAAAAGCAAAGACAAAAAAAATAAGCAAAATTAAAATAAAACAGTGCAAATCGTGTTGGCGTTCCATGAGCTCCCCCCCCCCACCTCCATGAATGATTTCAACAGCAGTGTTAAACAGAAAATTTAACTCTGGACCTTTAGACTCTGATGCTTCAAAGTTTGAAATGTTGGAAAAGCTTAAATGTTCTTGATAAGATGACAGGCAGAGGTCATATGTTTCCTAGAGAGTTCAACAAAGCAGAATGTCAGGTCAGGCAGCTGAGCTATCCTATGTTCAGATCTCTGAGAAGATGGTCATAGGCGATAGACCTCATGCATGGGACTAGGGAGGCACAATGGAAGAGGCATCAGAAGGCAAGTAGAGAGTCAAAAAGCTATGTGTAGCAGTGGCTGAGGCAAGGATGGGATCACATTCTCTGGCCGTTTCCAGCTGTGGCTCTTACCAAAAGAAGTCATGGAAGCCTTCATGCTCTTCTCCTTCCATTGACTTCGTAACACAGAACATTTTAGAAGGGGATTTTCATAATTGGGGTGCGTTTTAGTTATTGTTTATTCATTTCAAATATTTTGACTGACTTACACCTTGATTCTTTTTGAGAAAGGCAGGCTATAAAATACTCTAAAACCAGCAAGCGGGACAACATGGGTGAGTGGAGGCAAGGCAAGCACATGTACGGGAAGCTGGCCAAGCAGCACCTTGGGCCTCCTGACTGAAGACAAAGGTCTCCAACCGAGCCAGCTTAAACATCGGGTTAGCAGTGCATCAGCCGGGACAACCCAGACATGGTATCCAGTCAACAGCCCCAGGGTGGATAGCTGGTGTGATATTCCTACAGCTCCATCTTTGGGGCGGCTGTCCTGATGGTATACAGTAAGGGACCAGAATTCAGCTGTCAAGGTACCAGATCTTTAAAAAGTAATCACACTGGCACCCAAGCTGCTGTGGCCGGGTTGTATCATCCTTATGAATACATGGGCTGAGCACTTCAAGAGAGCAATCCTAAATAGGTCAACTTGGAAATAAGTTTCATTTTATTCAATGAGCCTTTACTACCAAGATTGCAGCCAAAGGCTCCTTTAGGCCCAGGAAGGCATTCCTAAATATCAGCTCCTTTGACAGGGTGACATTAAGAGACCTCTAAACGGGCCAAGTCATGTATTACTATCAGGAGGAATATTCCCAGATACCCAGAACCCAGGCTTTAGCTTGCTTTTGCTTATCTTGTCCCAGCCTTTTTCTGCATTCTAGCTCCTTTAGCCTTATCAGCCTAATACCAGTCTCTCCAAAATTCCAGATTGCCGTCTTGCAAACAAACAAATGATGTGAAATCTTCCAAGACGTCTTATCTGAATTCTTTTACTTTCTCTCAAAATGACTCTTGAAAGCTTACACCCTGGAAATCTTGTTGGTCTTTAAGCTGCTACTGGACTTCGCTCTTCTACTGTAGACCAACATGGCTATCCACCTGAAATTGTAGCAAACCGGTTTTCCAAGCACCACGTCACAATTTCAGAAATGATACCTCTACTAGAAACAAAAGGTCTCTCTCGATGGTCCCAAGAGAATAATGTTTCTCTAGTCTCTCAGTCACAGTTTCTCAATTGGCACTTTATTGCCTTCCTGTATGTCACGTAATCTTGCCAAGTAGTATCTAGCATGGTCAGGCTCAAAGAAGTATAAATGTGAATGGCACTGAAAAAAAGGTTTACACTATCCTTTTCAGCTCTTTCTGTTTTTTAACACTTCAACCTTGGTGCCTGCAAACTTTCACATCCTCCTCTGTACCTGACATTTTTGGCTTCTCACATGCCTCTCCCTTCCCAGTACTGTCTGCTGACTGTTCCTTTGGGTACTTCTACAAAGATCGGAGTTTGGTATGAGCATTCGGCCAGAGCCTTTCTGGCAAGGCCTCCTGCAGAGCGTGTCCTTTCTCCCACATCCCAAAGCACATTGTAAAGTCACAAGAATTTGTGATAAGAGCAGCTCAATGCTCTGTGCATTTTGCTCAGACAGCCAAAGTGCGGATGCCTCACTGGAAAGCACGACAGGAGGAGGCTGCTGCCCACGGAGTGCCGCGGGGCCTCTCAGAAGACTAGTCAACCAGGTAAGCAGCCTGAATGCAACAACAGGGATAAAAGCAACATCCTTCTGTTGATTTATCTGCATCTGGCACAACTGAGAAGAGTTAATATGGCTTCACCCAGCCCGGTCATCCCTTCTGGCTCCGGGCATGGAGATCTATGGATATGCCCCTTTTCTTTCACAGAAGCGCCCTCCCACCCTGGCCCCTTACAGCAGGGCTTCTTCGTGCTGCCACTGCCTTGAATTGCGGGCCTTCTGAGGACAAGCCTCTGTTAAATTGGTTCAAATGATCTCACAGTCCTTGCTCACAGGAATAAATCATTCTGCACAACGTTTGCTCGAAGCTTGCCTTCTCTCTTGTGCATTTCCTGCAGTGCTTTTACCCTTCTTTCATTCTAACTGTAATCACCAGCCACTTTCAGGGAAATATGATGTTTGCTCATTCCCCTCCCGTATCCTCCCTGGCCATTTGCCTTTACAGTGAGAAAGCGGCTGGCTATTGCTAAAGGAGCCATTTCCCCTTCCCCAAGGCTCCCTCCCCGCTGCTTGGTCATCTCATAGCTGGGCGGTGCCTTATGGCTGCCAACTCCAGGTTGGGAAATTCCTGGAGATTTGGAGGTGAAGACTGGGAAGGGTGGGGTTTGGAGAGGGAAGGGACCTCAACAGGCTATAAATGCAAAGCAGCCATTTTCTTCAGGGGAAGTGACCTCTGTAGTCTGGAGATCAGTTGTAATTCTGGGAGATCTCCAGGCCCAACCTGGAGGCTGACAAGCTTACAGTGCCTAAAATTTCCAGGAACTGTGGCTAAGCCACATGGGGCTCTCAAGGTGCAGAGAAGGAACCCATTTCCCTGAGACACAGGGGCTGCAGTCACACACACTAAATAGTCCACTTTCAATGCACTTTCCAACTGGATTTTATCGTGTGAATTGACGAAATCCGTCTGGAAAGTGCACGGAAAGTGGATTATTTAGTGGGTGTGAGGCTGCAGCTAAGGTGTCACAAAAGCAAAGATTTACATAGCATCTAAATGGAAAGTTACTAAAACTAATCTGCAGTAGAAGTTCACACAGAACTGCAGTTTGAGAAAGTCCTAAATTTATGTATATCTTAAGTCTCAATTGGGGTTTCTCCATAGGTAGATAGTATCACCTGCACTGTTTTGATTTGGCCAGCAGCAAACAAGTGCAGTGCTGTGAGAACAGAACCTATATGTTACCTTGCCAAAGACAATGCTACTTATTTATTAGGATATTTCAGTGCTGCCTCTTCAGAGTCCTGCTTGAGGTGACTTACAATTAAAACCATGCCACAATATTTTAAAAACACAAGCCATAGCGTTGCCAACAGGGCTGGAGAACAATATCTTGCCCCTTCGATAGAGGCTCAATGTATGGAAATGAGCAGCTGAAGGTTTTGGTGGCATGGAGGTAAATAACATCAACTGGTAAATAATCCATTAAGCCTCTGTTAAAACAGACAGGACATTTAGGGTTGTGCACACCACTTCTGAATAAACAGAAGTTCCAGAGGTAGCACTTGCGTGGTTTGATTCCCTTTGGAGAAGAGAGCCCTGGAGATGAAGGGAGTTTGTCTCTTGGAAGTTTTTACCCTGAAAATCTTGTTGGTCTTTAAGTTGCTACTGGACTTGAATATAACTGGAGACTTTAAGGCATTACAGTAGTATTTGCTGCTTTACAAATGTATAGATAGAGGCCAGGTGAAGGCAAAGAGGGCATTCCTATCCCACATCTGACCCCTGTGAGAGAGTGGAGGCCCTGCATCCCAAGGGACTTCAAGAAACTCTCTTCATCTCTTCCTGTGTCTAGACTTCTGTTTATTAGCACAGAGACATACATCAACCACATCCCCTCAGCTCTAATAGATGCTTGGACAGAGCTGTTTCTCAACAGTTATGACCAATGGAGGCAATGTCCACAGTTGTTTTAAAAGGTTGCCATTTTTTGATCATATGCAGTGGTTCCACCAAGGCCTGCTGTTTTAGGCTATGCTTATAGGACAGAACATCTGCAAAATCCCAAGCTCATAGCACCATGTTTTCAAAATACTTGCCAGTTAATGGTAACAGAGGGAACCTGAAAGGAAAAAATCAATAAGTAAGAGGGAGAGTGCTTAAGCTTCCCCTGCCCCCACCCCCAAATGATTCTTTCCTGCAACCTTCAGCAAGGTTTATTTCAGGTCTGAAAACCAACGGGGGGGGGGGGGAGGGATGGACGGACAGGAAAAGCCACAGGGAGAGGACTGTGCAATGGTACCTATTCATTTAACAGCTTCTTTAGATTGGTTTTCAGTAGCATTCTGTTCACAAGGCAGTTTAGAACAATGTAAAAAGCCATTCAAACAAAACTATTAAATAAAATTTAAAAGTGCATAAAAGGGAAAATAATCTCTACCAATTTGTCAAATACCAGTTGGAATAAAAATGTCTTCATATGGAGAGGAGAACAGAGGAGACAAACAGACATACTTCCTGAGGGGAACCCCCACAACAATTACCTCAGCGTTTAACCGCTGCAAATGTTCCCCTGAAAATATCCTCTCACCACCATTCACAGGCACCATTCACATTTCAAAAACACTCCCCACCAAAGCAGTTGCCATAGCTCCGAGTCCTGCATACTCTTCACAGGAATACTCTAGACACAAGTCCTAGAGAAGTCTATGTATAATCCTACTCAAAACTATTCAATAGAGCTTACTCCCAGGAAAGTGTTCTTAGGACTGTACAGCTAGTCTTCTTATTTAGGACGGTCATCCTTTTAGCGTCAGCATTGTTCATGAGCACAGCAGCTAATGCTGGCCCTCATTCCAGTTTAAATGTTTAATCAATTAATCAGTTTAGCCTGTGGCAACTTAAAGTAGGAAGAAATCCCCAAATGACTCACACAAATGATGCTCATGTAACACCCCTGGGGAAAATAAAGCACTCCTTTAATCAGCCCTAACTTGCCTCATTTCAGACAAAGGCAGTTAACACCTGAAATAGATCTTTCTGATATTTATTTTTTCCAGAGAAGTTACAGAGAAGAGGCTAGCTGGCCATTTTAGTTTTTGTACAGCCCACAAAGGCAGAAGAGGTATGAGGCGGGTGATAACTGCAGACCTCAGAAAAAAACAGAGGGGGTGGGGGAATGGAAGTGTTGGACAAGATAGTCACTGATGAGCCTGGGCAGACCTGGAATGTCATTGGAAAGCAAGAACCCATGAAGCTGGCTACTACTAAATCAAACCATTGGTCCATCACAGTCAGTACTGTCTACCCAGAGTGCTGGCAGCTATCTGGGGTCTCAGGTAGAGGTCTTTTACATCACCTGCTAAATGATCCTTTTATCTGGAGATGCCAGGGAATGAACCTGGGACTTTCTACATGCCAGGCAGATGCTCTGACACTGAGCCACAGCTGTGTCACATGGAGGAGAAGGATGTCGTGAATCAGACAAAGGAAATGGGAAGCTGGAGAGAAGGGAAACAAAAAGAGAAAATGTAAGAAAAGAAGGCCTATGTCTAGGTAGAAAGCTTGTCAGAGTGATTTGCCCTGCACCTCCTGGTCCCTTCCTGTGGCAAGAAGAAAACTGAAAGATTAAGACAGGAATGTGGTGAATTGTCCCACATCCTAAATCCTCCTGCTGGGTCAGGAGGCTCTCCTCCAATTGAAAATATGAATCTGTTATGCAAGTTAACGAAATATGCAGCCTTCAAAAGTTATATATATGGTGTGAGAGCCACTGCAGGGATGTGTGTTTGGATATTTCTGGTCTGAATATATATATTGTTATGTACTGAATGTGAATTGCTGCTATCTATTCACATGTTAAGCTTGAGTCAGAATGTGGCTCTTCAGATGTCGCATTGCTATTGGTCGGTTTCTGCGAAATCTTTGTAAATACCCAATCACTATGTGAGAATGTATCAGAGAGGGAACGGTCCTGATTGGCCTTTATCCCTGCATTGTTATTGGTTCTTATTTGACAATGGGTGTCATGGGCTTATTTGACAGCCCGGGAGAGTTTAAGAGAAGGAACTGTGCTCCACTGTTTTGTGGGTGTTTGTTGGTGTGTTCTGAGTTGGAGTTGCTGTTACCAATAAAGCTGAATCACTTGCTGAAATCACTTCATTGTTAAGTTGTCCATACTTACACACACACACACACACACACACACACACACACACGAAAAATACATTATCAGCATTTTTGGGATATATTCAGGTGTCTGCCTCCTATTCAGGATATCAGTAACTGGATCCCCAAAAATTCCAGAAGTAGTCGGGAATATACAAGAATTTTAGTGGCATTTCAGCCCCCCCTTCTCCATAAGCAACAATGGACTTTTTAAAAACTCAGAATTTGGGGGGGCCCTGAGTAACCATGACTACCAGTATCTGTGCACTTCCAAAATCTGAATCCAAAAAATACTGTTTTTTCATGTGCCCATACACTAACTAAACTTTCTCCCTCCCACTGCATAAGCAGCAAATGTAACAGCCACTTTATCTGTGACATCATACTTTTTAAAGCAAAAGGGGGGGGAGAAGGAAGGAAAGGACAATGACTAAGAAAATGAAGTATTTATTTTGTCTTCTATTTTTAAAATCTTTTTTTCTTTCATCTGCTTTATTGTAAAAAAAAAAAATCCCACCCCAAATGTTCAGCTGTGCAAAACCATAATCCCCACTGCAGAAAATGTATCAATGCCCAAGTAAGAATTAACTCTTGCTCCCCTGCTGCGAATGCAGGCCAAGAAACAGAAATAGCTGATGTATTTCTCTTGTTCTGCCATAAAATGCTTTTCTTCTGGCCATTATGCTCAAGAGAGGCATGAACTGAACAATATGGGGAACGGAACGAAGTCCTGCTGGGCTAGGATAATAAAGAGCTATAACCATTAGGCAGAGTGTCCTGCTATCCCACGTGGTGTTTAATAATTACATCAAACAGTGGGTTGAATCCAATGAACTGTGAACAGAAAAACCTTCTCAGAATGGATCTGTCTCTCTTCCACCTGTAGTTTCCTGCACCTCCCTGAGCCGCTGGTGAGTGTCAGGGAATCTTGAGGAAAGACTGCAATATGTGCGCAGGTCGGGGGGGGGGGATACACCCACACGGGGAAAGGGGAAATGACAGAAATTGTCCTCTAGGTACCCTGTCCTGTTCTCAGAAGGGATCCCACGTGAGTGAGGTGTGGGGTGTTTGTGTGATAGTTTGACAAGTTTCCTTCTTTCTGCAACACCCTGGTGTCCCTCTGTTCCCAGGGGCTGCCTTCTGGGGAGTGGCTTTCAAGGAGGAGGGGGAACTTACTGTTTCTAGCTCTCACTGCATGTTTATTTCCCCCCATTCCTTTTATCTTGGAGACCACAAGCTTTTCTTTCCTGAGCACTTGTCATTGTGGTGCTCGTTTATTTACAATAAACCATTCAGTTCTAAGTGAGGGTATCAATAATTTATTAGCTGTTTTCTTCTTTTTTACTGTAATCAAGTTTTTGAAGGCTGTTTCTAATCATTGTTAATTATGCTTAATGTTCTATCACTGAGGTTTTAATTACGAGCATCATTTTGTTTATTTTTCATCTTCTCTTCATGTCTTTAAAATGTGTTGTTACAATTCTAATGTTTTCTAAGAGTAGCTATTATAGATTATATTGTATGTCTTTTTACTTTCACATTTGTTTTTTTCCGCCGTCTTGCAATATTTCTAAATTTGTACCTGTTGGATTCTCAATAAAACATGCAAAATGTTAATAGATTTCTATTATTATACTTCCTTGTCTTTTATTTGTTATGACCTAATGATGCATTGTATTCCAATAATTTATCAGAATAAAAAAGTGTTCATTTTAAGACCACAATAAGTTCATCTTATTTATTATTTATTTCATTAGCTTTGTACCCCGCCCTTTCAGCAAAGCCGGCTCAGGGCTTCCCTACAATACCTCAAAATGCTGATATTGCCACAAGTTCCCCCAGCCTTCTAGACCTATCCCCCCAGCTCTCAGTTACATCAACACACCAACATAACTCTTAGCTCTTCCAATTTCTTCCTAAGTTTTCAGTTGTGCCCTGTTTGTAAAAAGCACTTATAAAATCTGATATTACTGTCAAATAGCCATCAATCAAAATATACACGAACACAGTGAGATTTGAAAATGAAGCCCATCTAATGCAAACAAAAAACTGACAAGCAGTAGTAGGGATTTTTGGAGATTTGGAGGTGGAACCGGGGAAGGCAGAGTTTGGGGATGAGGGGGAGAGGAGACACTCAGCAGGGACACTCTGAAGCTGCTATTTCCTCCTAGGGAACTCATCTCTATAGCCTGGAGATTCCAGGAGAAGTCCAGGCCCATGTGGAGGATGGTAACCCTACTTAGCTCCCACCTAAAATATTTGACAGCCAGTGTGATGCAATGTTGCTGGGCCAGGAGCTGAGCGATGTCTGAAGCTTGCTTCAAGACCTTTCGCCAGTTGCTCTCTTTTCCTCAGCCTAATGCAGCTCACAAGATTGTCATGAGGAAGGTAAGAACTATGCGTGCCGCCCTGAGCACCTTGGAGATTAGAGACCCAACTGTGGATGTTGCCCAGGAGAAGATGAAACCCTCTCCCCCTGCCCTGTTTCCTGGTGTTTAGTTCTGTGCTCTTTGACCTACTAGGCTCCGCCCTTGAACCAGACCAAAAACATGCAAGGGGGACACATTGAAGCTTTTTCTCCATGGCGGTTTTTGCTTGCCAATCTACCCCTGCAGAGAGAAACCCCTTTATTACATGAAGTGACATAGGTTATGGGAGAAAATCTGACAGAATTTTATACCTCTTTAAAGTAAGCTGTGATCCTGTCTGCCACAGGAGGGTTAAAACAAGTATTCCTGAGAGTTTCTGTATTTTAATGAAGGCCTTGAAGCTGAGAGACTCACTTCTATATCCAGTTTTGGTACAGAGCTCTGAGCATTGACTTTCTGTCTATCACATATTTATCCCACCCTTCCTCCAAGTAACTCCAGGTTCCCTCCACTTCGTTTTTATCCTCATAAGAATCTAGTGTGGCAAGCTAGGCTGAGACACAGAGGCTGGCTCTAGTTCATCTACGTGGGAATTCAAACCCAGGTCTTCCCAATTTTGACAACTGACACTCCAGTTGCTACATGACATGTAAAGAAATGGTACAGAACAATGGAGTGATAATGGCATGAAACCATGCAGCGAATGGCTTGAGAACATACATCTCCCTCTGGTTTCATGGAGAATATTGCTAGTAACTTGTATGTCTTGACATCCGGGAGATAAATACAGTATAAATATTTCCCACTGAACCGACATTCACTGCAATCTTAGGAATCTTTTGGGGGGCAGGAGGGGAGGAAGTAACACATTGTTCCCACCAACCAGAGAACAAAGGGAATGGCATAAAAGGAAGTATTTTGCAATACATGAGTCTTTCAAAATAAGATTCTTGAATTTAAGCCACAGTGAGCATTCAGTTGAATGAATCCAAGAAATACCTCTATGCTTTCAGAAGTGTGTGTGGGGGGAGATCAATCAGGGACAAAACAAACAAACAAACAAACAAACAAACAAAAAACCTCCCATGTCAAGAGGGAAAACTACTATATATTCCAGATTAGTTTTTCAGGGAGACATCTGCTGGTAACTCTTGGCCAATGCTAGTTGTTTTTTTTTTAAATACTCCCCAAAACTTCAAAAGCATGGCATTTCTACACACAAACACACAATATTATTCATAACAGATGTATTTATATACTTATAAGCTGTGCAGTCTATAAAGGATAATGTCCCGTGCAAGATACAAAATAAGCCTGTTCTGCACTGATGCATGACAGTTGTGAGCCATGGCCCGCAGAATACATTCTTCCGATACTAAAGCAAGGAAAGGATTTATTTTAGTTGCTGCTGTCGCTGGCTCCGTTATTCACATCCCGCTGTGATCAGACCCGGGGCCTCTCTGTGGTTTGCTTTAACGGACATACAGTGTCCTCCTGTGGATACAGTACAAGGTCATCTGCAAAAATAGGGGTCCTATGATGAAGAGTAACCCGGGAGCAATAACTTGATTTTCATGGGAGTAGTGCTTTTGGGAATGAAGCAAAAAACTAATTTTTTAAGGGTTTGGATAGGAATAGCCCTTTGGTGCCACTGATCTATTATTTTATTTGTATCCTGCTTTTATCCACAGTGGGGACTCAAAGCAGATAACGTTGTGGTGGAAAGTGCCACCAAGTCACAGCCAACCTGACGCTGCAGGGTTTTCAAGGGAAGAGACTTCAGAGGTGGTTGGCCATTGCCTGCCTCTGTGTAGCAACCCTGGACTTTCTTGGTGGTCTCCTATCCAAATACTAAGCCAAGGTCTGACGAGATCGGGCTAGCCTGGGCCATCCAGTTCAGGTCAGATAAGGATGTGGGAAACTCACACACGCACACACAAACCTGAAACAAACAGGGAAAAGGAAGGGAAGGCTTGTGAGTGCCAAACAGGTCTTTTCTCCCTGCTTGCTGACCTTCTCCCCATCTCAGGGGTGTGGTTTTCAGGCTATGAGCACACTGGCTTTTGACCTTTGGATTGCTCCCCAGGGTTGTCTCTGGGTTAGGCCTTAAGCACCAGGTGTGCAGAAAGCAGAACAAACTCAAGGAGATGTTACTCAGTCTCCTCTAGCTAGCAGGATCTTCCCCCAATTTGTCACCTTCCCCAGTCAACGTAACCTAAGGTTCCATCTGCTGAGAGTTGCATTTAATCAAATAAAGCCTAAAATGTATTACGTATTGGGTAACTGGAGGGAAAATGTTCTGGACAAGTGTAAGATGCAGAGCGGGGTGTGTGCGTGCGCAGTCTCTAATCTGGGAGAACTGGGTTTGATTCCCCACTCCTCCACTTGTAGCTGCTGGATGACCTTGGGCAAGCCATAGTTCTGTCAGAGCTGTCTTTGAAAGGGCAGTTCTCTCCGAGCTCTCTCAGCCCCACCTACCTCACAGGGTGTCTGTTGTGGGGAGGGGAAGGGAAAGGTGTTGTAAGCCGTTCTGAGACTCCGAGTGAAGGGCAGAGTATAAATCCAGTCTCCTCCTCCTCCTCTTCCTCTTCTTCTTTTTCCATTCTGCAAATTAATCAATGCGGGTAAAAAAAGGGAGCTAGGATTTTTATAATCCCAGCAACAGTCCTGTGAGGTATTCAGTATTACTGCTGAAAGAAGAGACTGAGAGGAGTTTGCCTAAGATCATGAAAATTGAAGTCAAGAGCAAGACTCACACAGGGGGAGGAGCTGATTCATAGTTACTGCATAGGAGGATAGTTACTGCAGCATACAAACTCTTTATCTCAGAGTAGACTGAACAGTAAAGAGGGCTGCCAATCTCCAGGTGGAGCCTGGAGATCTCTGGAATTAGAACTGATCTCCAGATGACAAAAGTCAGTTCTCCTGGAGAACATGGGTTCTTTGGAGAGTGGACTCCATGGCACGATACCCTACTGAAGCCCCTCCCCAGGCTCCGCCCCAAATCCCCCAGGTATTTCCCAACCCAGAGTTGCCAGTCCTATAAAGATGAAAGACTCTGTTACTTTTTGAAAGATGCTGTTTTGTATCTGTATACTTCAAACTACAAAAAAAAATGTACGGGTTTTTTTTTTAAAAAAAGACAAGAAACATGGCATGTGTGAAGGATAGATCCAGAAAATGAAACCCAAGGCCTTAAGAGGAGAACAGACGCAATGTACGAGATAAGGGGCTAGCCCAGCAAGGTAACGATAGCCCTGAGCTAGTAAATACCAGTTTTTAGATGAACAATTAGAAAGAGTTTGGGTGGCAAAAGAGAGGTCAAAGATAAGCTGGAATAGTTCTCGGAACAAAAGAAGAAGGGAGATAGAATAAAGAGAACATGAACTTCGAATGTCACGATCACCATATATGTATGATCAGATGTTTACTGAAATGCTCTACTGATGAGGGGGCAGTGACATTTTATAAGGCCTAACCAGGGCAGCCTAACTGGCCAGACAGTTACTATGATATGGTCTGTTCATATCATTCCAGAAATAAAATAGATTTTTTAATTACTAATGAAACTGTGAGCGTGCGATGGGATCATGTGTACACTGGGGACAAGCATGTTATAAGTTTCCAGCAAGCCTACAGAAACGATTGTTGGACCTCATACATGTTGGAAGTTCCAGGTGCAAGGTCCCTGTGTCTCAGACCTCCAGAAGAAAGTGACCACAGAGTATGCAGGCAGATAGGCAAATACTAAGCATCTTCCTTTTTACTCTCTACTGTCACAGGTTGCCTTTGAAGTGCAGATGAACACTCCTTAGAGAAAAGCAAATCCCTTCTGTCTTCTCTCTCTCTCTCTCCCTCTCTCTCTCTCTCTCTTCTCCCTTCCACACACACAAGATGGGGTGCAGGATACCTCTTGGGTAGATAGCATAGGAACTGTCTCTACTTCTCTACTCTGGACTATCAAGCATGTATTTCTAGAATAAAGTAGTTATTACTTTGTTTCACCTGGAAACTGTGGCTCTGTGTAACTTTGGAAGCACATGGTCAGGTCTAAGACAAGCACTGCTGCGTTAAAGCCTTGTGCACTCTGCTAACTAAAGAAGGCTCTGCACTACCAGAACCAGTACCCTTTACAACAATACACAGTCCATCGACTGCTAGATCTGGGACTGCTAAGCCTGTTCTTGCAAACAGGACCCCCAGAATTGCCTAAGACAGGCCTGTATTTTTAGCCTTTGCTCTTGAAAACATTCAAACTGCAGATCTGGTTCTTAGATTCCCAAGGATCCTCTCTCCCACAGCCCAATATTTCCCCCCTTGGATTTCTCTTATTTACTTTTGCAGAGACCATTAACTATATGAAAACTTCCACAATCTAAACTGGAGAAAACCCGAACGTTTAGAGCTGATGTGGCATAGTGGGTGTTGGACCCAGACCTGGGCAACTGAGTTTGGACCCCAACTCTGCTCTGGAACCTCCCTGGGTGACCCGGGGCCCATCAGAATCTCTCAGCCTAACCTCTCCAGATTTTGGTGAGGATAAAGTAGAGAGAGAGTGTGTGTGCAAACGTGATAAGCAGGGTTCCCTCTAAGCTGAGTTAGTGTGAGCTAGCTCAGTTTTTTAGCCTCCAGCTCACACATTTTTATCTCAGGAAGGATGGCTCCAGAGCAAACTGATTTATGCAGGAGCCAAATTGTTCACTCTTAACTTTATTACCAGTTGCTCACAAAGTAGAATTTTTGTTCACAAGACTCCACAGCTTAGAGGGAGCAGCTCTAAATCCCAGTTTTGTGCAGATCACACCAAGGCTGCTTCCACATACATTGAATAACGCACTGTCAGTACATTTTAGTTACCATTTGCAAGTGGATCGCACTGGAAAATCCAGTAGAAAACGGTCAGTAAAGTGCATTGAAAGTGCATTATCCCATTGTGTGTGAAAGCAGAAAGGCTGTCGGAGAATTTTATCTATGGACCTCTGTCGTGCAGAGAAAGGGAAAGTCACAAAGTGACAAAATGGGCAGGTTCAGGCCCCCCTCCATCAACTCACAGCTGACTTATGGTGACGCCGTAGGGTTTTCAAGGCAAGGGACATTCAGAGGTGGTTTGCCACTGCCTGCCTCTGCGTCACGCCCCTGGTATTCCTTGGAGGTCTCCCTTCCAAATACTAGACAGAGCCGACCCTGCTTAGCTTCTAAGATCTGATGAGACTGGGCTATCCAGGTCAGTGCAGATTCAATACTGAGCACAAAATACATAAATGAGAGCCAGAGGATTCCTAGTGCAACGGTTCCATTACAGAACCCTCTAAGGTAACTTCGAACATCAAAACCCAGCGACAAACCTGAAAAGAACTTCAGAAGCCTCCCTAATTAGCAGCAACGGGAGCCAACTTTTATGTCTCATCTTCAGTGAAAGGGTAAATCTATTCCTGACAAGTCTTTGTGCAATTCATGAAGGCTAAATTTGTGCCTTCCCCAGAAAACAAGCCACCAGCCACATTTTTACACTACAGATGTTCATTAACAAAGATGTTAAAATAAACCCAAAGAAGTAAAAAAAAGAAAGAAACATTGCATCCTGCGTCATCAACCTCCAGAAATCACTTGGGCTCCATCTGGCATCCCGGATTAAACCTGAAGAACTGGCTGCACAAATCAGAGATTAAACACTTGACCTCGTCAAAGCCATCTATCAACCCGTCCTGTCAGTTCCCGAGGAACAAAAACAAACTACAGGCCTTCCTCAAAAGCGGAGGAGTACCAGGGATGAAACATCAAACCAACATTTCCCAAACATGTTCTCTCCATGACACTTATTAAAGTGCAGAGTTTTAACAGCCACAGAAATGGAGTTTACATGGATGTTTGGTCAATTCATTGCTTTCAAAAGGAGAGCTCACAAAACAGAGGGCCACCGTCTTTGGAATCCCGAGGATCCTGCAAAATGCATAATGTTCATGCCTGGGGGTTCCAATTTCTCATGGGTGCCTCCTCAGAAGCCTGGAGAGCCAGTTTGGTGTGGTGGTTAAGAGCGGCAGACTCTAATCTGGAGAACCGGGTTTGATTCCCCACTCCCCCACCTGAAGCCTGCTGGGTGATCTTGGGACAGTCACTGTTCTCTCAGAACTCTCTCTCAGCCCTGCCCAGGGCTCTTTTCTTTTTTTTTTAGCAGGAACTCCTTTGCACATTACGCGACACACCCCTACTGTAGCCAATCCTCCAAGAGCTTACAGAGCTCTTCTTACAGGGGCTACTGTAAGCTCTTGGAGGATTGGCTACATTAGGGGTGTGTGGCCTAATATGCAAAGGAGTTCCTGCTACAAAAAGAGCCCTGGCCCCGCCTACCTCACAAGGTGACTATTCTGGGGAGAGGAAGGGAAGGCGGTTGCAAGCTGCTTTGAGACTCCTTAATGTAAGCCACTTTGAGCTTCCTTAAGGTAGAAAGTGCCCTGACCCAGATAGCCCACGCTAGCCCAATCTCATCAGATCTCGGAAGCTAAGCAGAGCTGGCCCTGGCCAGTATTTGGATGGGAGACCACCAAGTAATACCAAGGTCACTATGCAGAGGCAGGCAATGGCAAACCATCTCTGAATGTCTCTTGCCATGAAAACCCTGTGAGGTTTTCATAAGTCAAGGTGGAAAAAGCAGAGTACACCTACTGGGGCTGCCAGGTCCTCCCTGGCCACTGGTGGGGGATAGATGGGGTTAGGGTTGCCATTTCCAGTTGGGGAATCCCTGGAGATTTGGGGATGCAGCCTGGGGAAGTCAGGGACCTCAGTGGGTTACCGTGCCATACATCCCACCCCTCCAAAGCATCCATTTTTCTCTAGGGAAACTGATCTCTGTAGTCTGGAGATTAACTGCAATTCCTGGAGATCTCCAGGTCTCACCTGGAGGTTGGCATCCCTAACACCTACTCTTCTTTTCCCTGAAAAGTGAAGGCCTTGCCCAAAAGAGGAGAACAAGAATCATGGGCTCTGGCAACAGGTAGAAGCCAACAATAAGGGAAGCAAAAAAAAGAACATGAAGAGCATGTTGCTAAAAATGTCAACACACCATCAGTGTTTCTTTAAATATATAAGCAGCAAGAAACCAGCCGTAGACACAGATGGACTTTTGAGGCAACATAAGGATTATTAAAACAAAATTGTTATGAAAATGAACACAAGGAGATTATGGCAAAGCTGGCTAAATTCTTTTCACTGCAAAAGATGTTGGACAAATACTCAGGTTCAAACTGATCTTTTTTTCAGCAGAAAAATAGAGTCAAACGCAGGTGACAAAGATTAGGAACAGCTGACAGATTAAACGTAACAAGTCCCCAGGTCTGGAGGATATATCTGTGTATTCTCAAAGAACTCAAATGCTAAACTGCTGATCTCCTGACAAAAATTTACAAATTGTTAACTAAAAGAGGCTTACCAGAACTGGGGAGTACTAATACAATTGTTTTTTTTTAAAGGGGAACCATGTTCTTTTTTGGGGGGAAGGGGGGGAAATCAGATAACTGCAGTGAGCCTCATTATCAGTTCCAAGAAAACTGGTGAATGTTGTTATCAATTAACATTGTTATTATAAGATGTATAGTCGACGAAAAAGCTGTACTAAGCACCAGAGTTACCTCTGCACACAGAAGTTCTGCCATGTAACTCTTTTGAAGTTCTCTGCAACTCATCCATCATGGTGATGTGGCAGAGAAGTATATACTTGGGAGTTCTAAAAAAGCTTTGGCCAAAGTTCTAAAAAAGCTTTGGACAAAGTCCCTCATCAAAGGCTTCTGAGGAAACTCTGAAGTCATGGGACATTTATTAGGCATCTGTACTCCACCTTTCTGTTCCAAGGAGAACCCAGGGGGCCCAAACAAGCTAAACACAAACACAGCAACCAAATCAAATGAATACTAAAAGCAGATGCAACACAACAGACCACAAAAAAAAGTCAAGAGCAGCAGACTCATGTATTCCAATTAGAACCATTTAGAACAGAATAGAATAAGACAGTATAACAGTCAGCTAGAACAGTCAGCTACGCATACCAAACTCCTTCAACCTTTCTTCATAGGTCTTGGTCTCTGGAGCCTTCACCATCTTTGCTGCCCTTCTCTAGATACAACACAACGAACAAAGGAATCCCACAGAACTAACACCGTGGTAATACTTCAATACAAACTCAAATTATTGAAACCGGTACATAACAAACTGTAAAGACAGCACACTGCAACAGTTAAGTATAGTGCTATCTCAGTACAATATAATTTATTTCACAAGTGTGGTAAAGTCCCCAATTGATACAAAAAGGTCTGAAGGTCCTTTATAGCAAAAGTTCAAGAAGATTTCAAGTGGTCAACGCCCTATTCTGGAGTGGCAGGGGTTTCCTCCGTCTTCATCAGGACTGCATAAATCATCAACGGAACCAAAGCCTTAAACAGTTCAGCCTAACAGTAGACAGCAGTTATGAATGTGGGTGACCACTGTCTAGTCAGTTACAGATCAGCCAAATGGAACGTGTCCAGAGGAGGGCAACGAAGATGGTGAGGGGTCTGGAGACCAAGTCCTATGAGGAAAGGTTGAGAGGAGACCAAGTCCTATGAGGAAAGGCTATGTTTAGCCTGGAGAGGAGACGACTGAGAGGTGATATGATAACCGTCTTCAAGTACTTGAAGGGCTGTCATCTAGAGGATGGTGTGGAGTTGTTTTCTGTTGCCCCCTAAGGTCAGATCAGAACCAACAGGTTGAAATTAAATCAAAAGAGTTTTTCGCTAAACATTAGGAGGAACTTCCTGACAGAGCGGTTCCTCAGTGGAACAGGCTTCCTTGGGAGGTGGTGGGCTCTCCTTCTTTGGAGGTTTTTAAGCAGAGGCTAGATGGCCATCTGACAACAATACTGATTCTGTGTACTCAGGCAGTTCATGAGAGGGAGGGCAGGAAGGGATGAGCCTGTTCTTGGCTCTTGTGGCCCTTTATTACACACTCAAGGAAATGCCCATAGCCACTTAGGGGTCAGGAAGCTATTTTCTCTAGGCCAGTTTGGACAGGTATCCTGGAGGTTTGTTTGTTTGCCTGCCAATTTCTGGGCATGGATCACGGGTCATGCGGTATGTGTGTAGTTGTGAATTTTCTGCATTGTGCAGGGGGTTGGACTAGATGACCCTGGAGGTCCATTCCAACTCTATGATTCTATGAACCATAGTCTGAAAAACCTATAAAAAGTTGAGTGTTTTCAAATACAAATTTCATGGGTTAGCAAATGTATTTGGTTTAGTTTTAACATTTTAGGATACTTTTCTGCAAAACTTAGGGTCCCTAAAGCAAGGAACAATAAAAACATTAAAACAAATTAAACACACACACATAAATAGAAAACAATTAAAATAAATATAGACAGAAGAACAGGAAGGAGGATCTATGAAAATCGGTGAGGGAATGCCAGATAAAACAGGAAAGTCCTCAGCTGCGGGAAGAAGACAGTGATCGAAGGGGACAGTCGAAATTCCCCAGCGCTGACTCTATGACTGAGAAGACCCTTCCTCAGACTGTCACCCATCTAGCCTCCAGTAGTGGGAACACCTGAAGCAGAGCCTCTGAAAATGACCCTAGTTGTCCTGCAGACCTTCTCTTTAAAAGAAAAGAAAGATGTGGGACTGTACTCACATGGCACCTGGCATTCCATGTAGTTTGGCCTTAGGGGACTTAGACAAATTAATGGCAAATGGATCTATTAAAGGCTATTAGTAATGACAGTCAAACACATAAGAAGGCCAAGAAAAATGGGGAGGGGGGATTAAGAAGTTAAATTTTCTGTCTTCCATGCCCATTTTTTTCTTTTGGAATCATTAGAAATGTTCAAGAGCATGGTGGGGGGACTCCAACAAAATACTTTCTCATTTGGAATGAGTGAAACACTTCTAAAGACAAGGTTTATTCACTCAAAAATGTGTAGTACATCAGACAACCAACAGCATTAGAGAATGACAATTCCTGTTCATACACAGACATATGCAGCAAACTTTTTTTTTGTATTTTTTTGTGTGTGTGTGTGTGTGTGTATGCCTGGAAGTCTTGGTAACCTCTGGCGACCCCTACTGGGCACAGAGAACATGCAGAGAAGTGGCTTGATAGCCTGCCTCCTGACTCTGGTATTCTTTGGAGGTCTCCCATCCAAATACTTGCAGGGTCAGCCCTGCTTAGCTTCTGAGATCTGACAAGATCAGGCTTGTCTGGGCTATCAAGGTCAGGGCATATCCAGCATATTTCTGTGAGTACATTTATAGTTTAAAGCTGAGTAATGTTTGACCAAGAATTAAACTATATGTTATGATAATACACTATAGAAGAATTCAGTGGTTTAACATAATGCACAAATATCTTGTTAGCCCTATTTTGACTGCATGAGATTGTTTCTGTCCAAATACTAGGGTTGGGTTTTTGTTTTTTTTTGGGGGGTGCTTACTACAATATGTGTATTTTCTATTTTCAGCTTTCCCCCTAATACCTCTCAGATGGCAAGAACTGATACAAGTGATAAGGCAGAGTAGGATGCAGCAGTTTGCAGTGTGTGCCCTCTCTCTATTATTTGGTATATCTGAAATTTTGCTAGCAAAAACTTCAGGCCTTTATATTTTTAAATGTCATAAATATGCCAAATAGAATACATCATTTATAACTTACACATAGGAAAATGTATTGGGTTTTAAAGCAATAAAATAAGTTTAGGTTGAAAAGGAAGTAAGCATTACATATAGTTCAATGTTTACTAAAGTTTTTCCAGAGAAAAAAGGGGGAAGTCAAAATCCCCAGAAATGTTATACCTCTGTTAAAAAGCCAGTGCTCAAAGACTGAGTACCAGGTACTCAAGGGGGTGGGGGGAGGACATTGGGAAGACCTCCAAGTCCTGCTTGTGGGTTTTCCCGCAGGTTATCTGCTTTGCCACTAGGGAAAACAGAATTCTGGCTTGACAGATGCTCGTTTGATCCAGCAGGGCTTTCCCTGGCGTCAAAGGACAAGGACTGGAGTATTACTCAAACGCTCCCTCTGGTGTTCACTTAAAGAAATACAACTGTCTAACAGGCCTTATTTTATTTCGAGTATATTTGTCAAAAATGGTCACTTTTTCTGTGCAAGTACAGTTTCTCAATATAACGATTAAAGTGTTAGACTTGCATTACATTTTACCCTCATATTACTTAGCTCATCTGTGAGAAAGCTTGTCTTTCCAGAGATAGAACAGCACCCACCCATCAAGCCGATTGTTGCCCACATTTGTTCCGTCAGCAGCAGGGATTTAGAACACGTAGGGAAGGATCTAACACCTAAAGCATTATAACAAGATTAGACACTGAGGCAACGTTTTGGGCCCTGTCCTGCTCAGAAGAGTGGTTGCTACGATGGTACCACCGAGACATGCTCTTCAACAAAAAGGGATGCTAAACAACCGGACAATCAAAGATGTCATGCTACTCAAGGATAAGGTGTCCCCCTCCTGACATGTTACGTTGTCACTAAACTACAGAAAGGGATAGGAAATCCAATTCTGACGTTGGTTTGGGAATAAGCATCTCTAAGAGCCCTCGTCAGGTCTCTATTTTAACTCTGTTGGAGAAGGAAAGTGGGAGATGTTGCTCATCTTCACTGTCTCTGAAATAAGAAGACAAGATTAGCTGCCATTTCCCATAATGCATGATTGGATGGAGGGGGAAGATAGGCAGTAACGCCATTCTCTCTCTCTCTCTCTCTCTCTCTCTCTCTCTCTCTCTCTCTCTCTCTCTCTCGCGCACACACACACACACACACACACACACCGGCAATCTCCAGCTCAGCCACATACTCCAGGAAAGGAAAAGGTTTGTCCACGGCCAGTCCATCCATTTTACCAGATCCAGGGAACAAGGAAGCAAGGTTACAGTTGCTAGGCAACTCTGCGTCACGCTCTCCAAGCACCGCTGGGTCAAGTACCAGAGAGAGAGAGAGAGAGAGAGAGAGAGAGAGAGAGAGAGAGAGAGAGAGAGAGAGAGAGAGAGAGAGTGTTATCACCTGGGTCTGTAACAAAAATGGAGCAGAACCAAAGGGATTTTCTTTCCATCTCTCAGTCGTGGCTAATTAGGGGCACAAGTGAGCATTCTCCCCCCCCCCTGCAACTGATAGGGAAGAGGGAGGGGCAATGGAGTGAAGTCCCTCCATTTCCTCAGGGCACAGGATAATTGGCAAGACTGGACAGATGCCAAATTAAACATCCCTTGGGATGGCACGGTGAATGGGGTTTGTTCAATCTATTTGAGTGACTGGTGTATTTGTAACCCAAGTAATGATTTTCAATTCTGTGAAATGCCAAAATGGAACAAAAATGTTATCAGTATTTATTTATCTAACCATCCATCGTGTATATGGTCTCAAGGGACGGCTTATGACAAGCCAGTAAACAATAAAGTATGACTAGTATAATACAACTGAGTAGAAAACCCCAACAGCCACTGCAAAGAGCAGATATACTATCAATTGCAGCAGTGGCAGGATAAAATTAACTGCACCACAAAAACCATTTAAAAAGGAAGGACTGGTAGCTCTAAACCAGAAAATCCAGCCCAACTTCCTACACCTGAAAGCCTGTGCTCAAAAAGGTTGTTTTCAACAGCCACCAATAATATATAAACAAAAGGAGGAACTTGCAAGCCACTCTCTAACTGCGGCATGTTCCCAAGAAAGTGCCCACATTTGTTATCCTACCTTTCCCCCAAGGAGCTCAGAGTGACATACACGACACTCCCTGCCCCACCCAGCCAGTATCCACCTACTGTATAGCAGGGGCACACGGAGGAGGACCAAAGTGCCCAGGGAGGTCTCTAGGTGGAAGGGAATGTGACCCTTAAGATATTGTGGCTCCTGACAAATTAGACCTTTAAAGGTCAATACCATATTCTGAATTGGCAAACAGGGTAGACAAAGCAGAAGTACACCACTGGTAGATGGCCTGCTAGTCCGACTGCCATTACAACTCAAGCAATTGGGGTCAGATCCCTCTGATCTAGGAAGGGATGGCGCTAGTGGAATGAGCTCATTAAAAGCACCTCCCCAAAATGGTAATTAATCCAGGAGCACCCCCAAGTTGCAGAGGAGCACAACCGGGAAACAATATCCACTCGCTTCGGATCAGTCCCCAAGACCAAGAATACCTTTCCTAACCAATGCAATATTTTCTGAGGATTAAATTGCACCTTGTGTGGTCCCTTCCACCCCACCAGTGAATACTGGTTCAGAGCTTCCTCTGCCTCCTGAGAATTAATTTAAACCAAGAGCTGGATGTTACCCGCATACTGATGACAGCAAAGCCCAAATCGCTAGATGATTTAAACAGAATCTGCAGAACTCTACAAGTCAAGGTGAAAGAGAGAAGCACCCACTGGTATCATCTCCTGAAACCTACCCACCAGGAAGGGACAGGAGCATTGAGACACGGAGGCACCCGAAACAACTGTTCTATGAAAGGGATCAATATTCTTCAGGAAACTCTGGAGCTGTGCTGCCACACACGTGTGAGATTTTGGAACATGGCTTGATCCGAGCACACCTTGCTTGTCCAACAAATCATTGTTCAGGAGGGCCTTTTTATAAAGAGAATGGAGTCACAGTTGAACATTCATTGCTTTGTTAATTGTATACATTATCCAGTTGCCCCGTTACTTTAATTTTGCAAGCCAGTTTTTCTTTATTTTTCGTTGTATGTATTATCCTCATTGTTTTTAATTGTATGAGCCAACTTGACCCTGACCTGGATAGACCAGGCAAGCCCAATCTCGTCGGAACCTGGAAGCTTAGCGGGGTCAGCCCTTGTTAGTATGTGGATGGGAGACCACCAAGGAAGTCCAGGGTCGCTACACAGAGGCAGGCAATGGCAAGCCACCTCTGAATGTCTCTTGCTTTGGAAACCCTGCGGGGTCACCATAAGTCAGCTGTGATGACAGTAAAGAAAAAAAAAGTCCACCTGAGACTCAGTGAGAAAGGTGACCTAAAAATGCTGAGAGTAAACAAAGTTCTCCCAACTCAGATTCAAATTGATTCGATTTCAATTAGACAGTTATTCTGATGGCATGGTCATGTCTGCATCTTCATTCTTTTTTCAGTTGCCATCTTACCATGCCATTTTTAAGTTCCTCAGGGTGACAACAAGGGGAAGAAAGCAACTTGGCTATGTCCATGACAGGCACGCATTCCAACCAAATACTTAACTTGTGTCCACACCACACAGCATCAACACTGATTGGAGAAAATACTGCACACGGAAACGCCAATCACTGATTTTTTTCCTCCATTGGCAGAGCTGAAAGATTTCCCCCTCCAGCTGTACTTGCAGAATAGACCGGAGGGGCAATTTCACCTGCTTTCCCCTTCCTCAGTCCAGCTGCCCCACTGCATGGCTTTTCAATCCACAATACTTGCCATTGCCCTTTCAAAGCTAGCAGATGGCCACCAGGTCGGGATGCCAGTCTCCCAGTGGGACCTGGGGATCTCCCAGAATTACAGCTAATCTCCTGATTACAGAGATTGGTTCCTCTGGAGAAAATGGATGTTTTGGAGGGTGGAC
Source organism: Gekko gecko (assembly GCA_029375565.1). Classification (NCBI taxonomy): domain Eukaryota; kingdom Metazoa; phylum Chordata; class Lepidosauria; order Squamata; family Gekkonidae; genus Gekko; species Gekko gecko. The sequence continues at coordinate 39,836,039 of JAPDNY010000007.1, read as the reverse complement.
TGCATGGCACTGTACTCCACTGAGGTCCCTGTCCTGCCCAGGCTCAGTCCCCAAATCTCCAGGAGTTTCCCCACCTGGATCTAGCAATTCTACCATCCCATCTCCCACCAGTGGCCAGGAGGGGTCTGGCAACCCTACCACTGGGGAAGGGGAGGAAATCCACTTCTGCCAGCCCCCTGCAATCTTAAATGGCACAAACTAGTTTTGTTGCGCCCCCCCCCCCATCGTAACAACGCACACCATGAAGTCTGAAAGCAGCTGCGCTTTCAAAAACACAGCAGCAGCTATTTACCCAAACCTTGGTAGCCATTCTTTGTTTTGCTCTGGGCAATTAAAATTGGATCTATGAAGGTGCAATTTTCTTTGGTAGGAGCCGGTGCCCCATTTTGACTTTAGCAAGTGTCCTCCTAGAAAAAAACAACAACAATCTAGGTTGGTCAGACCCACTGGACTCAATGTAAGCGGCTGGAGGATTATAGCGACACATGGGCACAAGATCTGGCATTGGTACGGTTGCAAAATGCTACATCATGTTGAAAGAACTTGCATTTACCACTTGCATACATTAGAGGGCTATCTAATGCAAACACGGAACACACTGCTTGGAAACAGCCTGTGTTATTCTGCTCACTAGATTTTCCTGCAAACTAGATTTTTCAGGAAAATTAGTGAAAGTCACTGTATTTGAAATGGATGCCTGGGGAGTGAAACATCACCCAGAAACACCATAAAAGCAGCAATACTATAAAAATAGCTCTGCCATAAAAAAGAAAGCAAATATTAATTTGGCAACTTCAGTCTTGATGCAGGGCTCCCTATTCAGAAGAATACTTGACTCACACCACAGAGTGCACACAAAACAATAAACACAATTGTTGCACAGCCATCTTTTAGCAGTAGGGTCCGAACTGCATCACAGAGCCACCTGTCACCCCCTGGAAAACTGAAACAAGTTCTTTCCTCCCTTCATTCTGAAGCACGGCCATTTTGCCCGGGGTTGTGTATGGGCACACACAGAGAAGGCAGAAACTGGTGTTGGGTGGAAGCATGTGGCTTACTATGTACAGTTCCCTCTGGACAGGACCCAAGCGTGTATAAACCTGTCATGCTATTTCTTCCACGTCCCGTTCCGTTCACAGAGTCTCATTAGTGATGGAAGACAGACACCCGTTTTATTCCTGAAACGACACAGAGTATTTCATGGTAATGGCCTCGGAGCCCGAACTGCCCTCCCTTCCCAGTCCGGTAAAGCGTACTTCCCTCCCTGCCTGGGGACTGCCTCTAGCACTTGGCTATTCATGCTGGGTGTGCTCCCAGCTTTGCACTGTCCCTCTTCGTCCCAGATCATTTTGCGTCAGCAGCCACTGAGCACATCTTTGCCGGCTGTCCACTGCCACTTTCTAAGAGATCAGTCATTACAATTAAAGCTCTGCTAACCAGAATCCATGGGCAATGTAGGTTGCCGGTTAACTGAATGTGCTAGTTAATAAAGCTTTAGAGTGGGCTGGGCAGAGTAGGCTATGGGTCCCGGGCACCCCTGTTACCTGAGTGTTTCGGTTAACTGAATGCTGGTTAACAAGGTTCATATTTGCATTTTGCTATGTTATTCAGTAATCACGGCTTTATTACTGAGGCTCAAAACTGCAGTGCAATCCCAAGCATGCTTCTCATCAGGAAGAAGACAGTATCCCGGTGGAATCAATGTATGTGGGGGGGCAGCTCAAGCCTATAGCACACTGCAAGACCCAGTCCGTTATTTGCTATGTGTGGGCACAGTGCAACATGCAAGCTGTGCTAGAACAAAGCCTTGGCCAAGGGGGTTTGCTAGGGAACTGATCCTCCATGGTGCTCAACTGGTGGAGGGCCAGTTTGGTGTAGTGGTTAGGAGCGCGGACTGTAATCTGGGAGAACTAGGTTTGATTTCCTACTCCGCCACATGCAGTTGCTGGGTGACCTTGGGTCAGTCACAAGCTCACTCACGAGCAGTTCTCTCCGAGCTCTCTCAGCCCCACCTACCTCACAGGGTGTCTGTTGTGTGGAGGGGAAGGGAAAGGAGTTTGTAAGCCACTCTGAGACTCCTTCGGGTAGTGAAGGGTGGGGTATAAATTCAATCTCTTTTTCTTCTCACTGATATGTTTCCTTGCACCCACCTGCTTCTTCTTAAAATCAAAAAAAGCAAGCTCTGGCTTTTCTCTGAATCATTAGAGCACCAGGTGCTTCAGAAAAGCCCATGAGAAATCACGTCTGCAGGGAGCACTCATTTGGAAACAGCTTCCCTCCCTCCCTCCCTTACATCAGCATGGCAGACCTGGAATCTCCTAACACTTTGTGGAACCTCCCAATGTTTTGTGATCGGACTCCGCCTTCATAACAGCCATCTTGTGGCTGCTTCCCCCTTCCTCAGCAACCATTTTATTATAGTGCCTGTTCCTTGTTCTCCAAATTCCCGACTTGCCCACAGATTCCGTATGAGACTGCAGGGATACCTTGTAAGGGACAGTCTTCCAGTAGCGACAGGGAATGATTTGGGCTAATCGAATGACACCTGCAGAGCAGAGGGATGAAAACTTTAGTTCCTTGTCAAGACTCCCAACTTCTGAACCAAACTATCTTTGTTCTTTTAAACAAACATTTGATTTGCAGGAATTTGCAAGGGATAATGTTAAACGTCACAGTGCAAAAAGATTCACCAACTGATTTTCAAGAAACAAGCCTCAGTTCAAAGCAGAGAAGCAGCCCAGGGTAGGTCTTACTTTACTTTTTGGTCACTTGGCAATGCCCTATCCTTGGCTTAGACTCCTTGTGCACCTCTGTGGTGATTAAGGACTTGGGAACCAAGGGCTGAGTTTACCTTGGTGGCGTGGTATCTTCTCAGAGCTAGAAACTCTCACTCTCAGACTTGGTGGCCTTTACCTGTTTTTGTATCGGAATTTCCATTCCTTCCTATTCTCACGAATCTTTTAGCAGTAGGGTCTCAAGAGTCTTTTAGCAGATTGCAGAGTCTTCCCTTGTGCCTGTTGGTTCTCAAGATAGAGGATCAGGAAAATGCTGAGCAGTTTTCCAGTCTCAGGGCCCCCCTACTAACTGCTTTTCCTGCCTTTGGAGTAGGGTTGCCAACTCTGGGTTAGGAAATCCCTAGAGATTTGGGGGTGAAGCCTAGGGAGGGATCTCTGTGGGGCATAATGCCATACATCCCAACCTCCAAAACAGCCATTTCATCCAGGGAAACTGATCTCTGTAATCTAGAGATCAGCTGTGATTCCAGGAGATATCCAGGTCACACCTGGAGATTGGCAACCTTGCTTTGGGAACAAGTTGTTGTCCCACTAGAACAATATACAGATTTAGGGTCCCAGGAGAGTCCATGTTCTAATGTTTGTTCAGGGAACTTTACTCGGGACCATGAGGCAAAAGAGAAGGAGACAGGAGTGATGTGGGACTCGAGGAGCCTTTCCTGAGTTGGCAGCCTCCAGGTGGGACCTGGGGATCCCCTGGAATTACAGGTAATCTACAGGTGACAGAGATCAGTTCCTCTGGAGAAAATGGATGCTTGAAGGGAGACTCTACGGCATTGTAGCCCACCGAGGTCCCTGTCCTCCTCAGACTTGACCTCAAAATCTCCTGGAGTTTCCCAAACTGGAGCTGGCAGCCCGACCCCCCATCCTCCACTGGTGGCCCCCCTGGCTGAGAGAAGGCAAAGGGAACCCCCCTCAAATCCTCGCTTGCCTTCAAGAGCTGCATGATGGGTGGGGGCAGGGCAGGGAGAACCTGCTTTCTGCTATAGGAGTAAATATGCCAAAGACACCAGGGAACCCTTAGTGTTGTGGATGTTGTTTGTGGCTATAGGCGTAAATAGACATTGAAAAAGTGCCTCTTTTAATGGCGGGAGATCGTGTCCTGAGACTGCATTATGCATTTCATTTTACTTGTTTTAACTTTAAGAATTTATGCAGCATCTGACCAAGGAACACTTCTGGCAGTGTACAGCAATACACAAACAATAACAATTAAAAACCACTCATAAATACGAACTTAACGTGGAAAGAAAGCAATAAAAACAACAAGCTCTAAAGGGGTGCATTCAGACGGGCCATCTAGTCCGCTTTCGGCATGCTTCAGTAACGGATTTTATATCCACGTTCACACACCCAGCATCTGCGTACCATCCCCAGCTGTCGTTTTCCAGATCAAACCCCTTTTAAAACAGAGTATTTTGATACCGCTTACCCAAGTGGTGTTTTCCTGGTTCTCCGGTTTCGAGCCGCAGTTTCCAACGTCTGATCGCTCCTGCGATGTTGAGCCGCTTCCAGGTGCCTCAAGCCCCTCCCCTCTGGAAAGCTGCAGCAGAAGCCTCAGGCTTCCGCTTTTCGTCCGCCATTTTTTTATGCCTTGGTGGTAGGTGCATGGGTGGAGCTCTGCTCCTAATAAACGCAAAGCTTAAATGGTGCCTAGTTTTAGTACTTAGACGAGTACGGGATCTCATGGAGGCCAGTTTCGGGGTAAAAGTTTCATTTAAAGTGTTCATTTAAAGTTTAAAGGGAAGTGTGGAAATCACTGTTCTGCGCACATATGAAAATTTTAGTTCTAAAGATGGCTGCCTGTGCGCATGCTCAAACTGAGTGGAAAAAAACCCCACCAATGCATGCTCCCGTGTGTGAACGGCGGGGAGCGATGTGGCTGCGCAGCAATCCGGAACAAGGAGGTCAGTGTGGTCGCGATTCTCCGGGTTAAAAAACCCCTGCATCGGACCAGAGCAATTTACACCGCTCCCAGCACGCTGTCTGAATGCACCCAAGAACAATTCTATCAGAATCAAGGAAATTAAAAAGCTGTTTCTTTGGCCACAATATACTGGAGGCCTGCCAACTGCTTTTGGCCGGGTCCTTTATGCCTTTAACAGCTGCACAGAAGGCAAAAATTCAAAATTCCTATTAATGCCTCTAGGTGATAGGAAGAACACAACATAGGAAGCTGCTCCGAGGGGCCCGGCTGTTGTGTCCTGGGATCAGAAGGCAGAGCTGGCAAAATACAGCCAAGCTTCGCTCTCTGAGAACAATAGGGACTAGGTTCCTGAGCTCGCCAGTAGAGAATCAATGGCAGCATTGGCGGGCGATTCAAACCCGCCAATAGGAATATGGGGCCGTCCCCCCCCCTAACTGTATATAGTTGGCCTCCGGCCGTTACTGTTTGTTCTAGTCTTGTGTGAAGTACGAATAAACGCGTCTTCTCTTATGTCGTCGTCCGAGTCATGAGGCCCGAAACCCAGTACTTTACAGTGGCGATGAAGGTGGGATTTCAACGCCTTCCGTGACTCCATGAGCGACGAAAAGGACACCGCCGAGCATCGCATCGCTGACCCCGAGAGCAGCACCGCACCGCACCGCTCGCCGAGCATCGCATCGCTGACCCCGAGAGCAGCACCACACCGCTCGCCCCGGCGCACGCCTTCCCAGACAGAGCCATGGCCGCCTCTCATGTAACACTCGAGCGCTTCGATCCGTCGCAGCCAGAAACCTGGGACGCATGGGTCGACCAGCTCATCAGTTATTTGGAGCTCAACGAGATCTGCCACCCAGACAAGAAACGATCGCTCCTGCTGAACGCGTGCGGCACCCAAACCGTCCGCCTCGCCAAGAGCCTCTTGGTGTCCCGCACGGCCTTGGAAAGCTCGTTTGGGGAGATCCTGGACGTCCTCAACGCGTACTTCAGCCCCCGGCCGACCTGCCTGGCCAAGAGGATGGAGTTCCAGAGGCGAGTCCAGGCCCAAGGGGAATCCGTTGCCACCTTCCTGGCCGCGCTGAGGGCGCTCACGGTGGACTGCGGGTTCCCGAAGGTGGAAGACAACTTGCTGACGCAGTTCGTGTGGGGCCTGGCGGACTCCAAGCTGCGGCGCAAGTTTATTGGCTACCGGAGGCTCTCCCTGGACGAGGCCATCGACGCCGCAACAGCCCACGAGGCCGCTGAAGGGGAACGCCCGGCCGCGGCCACCCATGTGGTCGGGAGGAGTCCCAGCCCCGGGAACTCAGATACCGAAGAGGTCTTCGCCCTCAGACCCCAACACCGCCGGCCGGCGCCGTTCCAGCAGGCCAACAGGGAGCCAGCCAAGCCTTCCGGCAACCGGACCGTCTGTGCCAGCTGCGGGGAAGGCCATGGAAGGAAATCCTGCAAGATCCGGGATGCTGTCTGTCACGGGTGCGGGAAGCAGGGACACCTCGCACGGGTCTGCCGGTCCAAGGGCCCCCGGAATTCGAGATCGTCGGTCCCACCGCACCGCGCACTGTCCACCGCCTACGAGACGACGGAAGAGGTCGCCGAGTTGTACCATCTCACCGACCAACCATTGCAGGTATTTCGCCTCCCCAACCCCAACCTCTCCTCTACCGCGAAGATCCAAGTAACCGTGCGGATCGAGGGGTTCCCCTGTTGCATGGAAGTGGACTCGGGATCGGCGGCGTCCATCATTTCCATGGACACTTTAAAAAGACTTTGCCCATTAGGGGGACCCCTCTACGTCCATCGCCACTAAGCTTGGTGGACTTTCAAAAGAACCCTGTCCCCATCCGGGGAGTCGGCACTTTCCGAGTGCAGTACCGAGACTTTGAGGGGAACTTGGACTTGGTGGTGGTGGAGGGAAATCTCGTGAGTCTCCTGGGGCGGACGTGGTTCGAGGCCCTAGGCATCACGATTGGGGGAGTGAATAAGTGCGGGATGCGTGACTGGGGGGCGGTGTGCAAGGAATTCCCTGAGGTCTTTGACGGGAAACTGGGGTGTTATAAAGGGCCCCCGGTGTCGCTCCACTTAGACCCCACAGTGACGCCCATCCGACGGCGCTTCCGCACCGTGCCCCTGGCCTTCCGCCCTAAAATAGAGGCCGAACTGGACCGGTTAGTGGCCCAGGGAGTCCTAGAGCCCGTCCCGAACGCTCGATGGGAGACCCCGATTGTGACACCCGTAAAGCCAAATGGGGAAATCCGCATCTGCGCGGATTATAAGTGCACCATTAACCAGGCACTTCAGGCGCACGCATACCCCGTACCCGTGGTCAGCCACGTCTTAGCCACACTGGCAGGGGCGCGCATATTTGGAAAGCTGGATCTCGCGCAGGCGTATCAGCAACTCCCGGTGGATGAGGCCACTGCCGAGGCGCAAACCATAGTGACCCACCGGGGGGCCTTCAGGGTGAAGCGGCTGCAGTTCGGGGTCAGTGTGGCCCCAGGGATCTTCCAAAATCTAATGGACGATTTGTTAAAAGGGATCCCTGGAGTGACGCCGTTCTTCGACGACGTCCTCATCGCCGCGACCACCCCTGAAAGCTTCGCCGCCCGCCTCCGAACTGTACTGGGACGCTTCCAAGCCGCGGGGCTGAAAGTGAAGCGGGAAAAGTGCCTCCTCGGGGTGCCGGAGGTGGAGTTCTTGGGGTACCGGGTAGACGCAACAGGCCTGCATCCGGCGAGGGACAAGGTGAAGGCCATCGTGGAGGCCCCCGCCCCGAAGTCCAAGGCAGAGCTCCAGGCGTTCCTAGGCCTCCTGAACTTTTACCACGCCTTTCTCCCACACAAAGCCGCCGTGGCCGAACCCCTGCACAGGCTGCTGGATAAGGCGACACCTTGGGCATGGGGAACGAGGGAGGAGGTGGCGTTTCGGGGGTTAAAGTACTCTTGATTTCTAATGCTGTACTCGCCCACTTTGATGAAAAGCTCCCGGTAATCCTTGCATGCGACGCATCACCGTATGGGGTCGGGGCGGTCTTGGCCCACAAGCTACCGGATGGGAGGGAAGTCCCGGTGGCTTACTACTCCCGCACGCTGTCCCCCACGGAGCGGAACTATGCGCAAATCGACCGGGAGGGCTTGGCACTGGTGGCGGGGGTTAAAAAGTTTCACAACTTTGTGTAAGGGCGGCCCTTCATGCTCGTAACCGATCATAAGCCGCTCTTGAGACTGTTCGCGGCGGACAAACAAACGCCGCAGGTACTGTCGCCCTGGGTGTTGCGCTGGTCCTTGTTTTTAGCGGGCTACCAGTACCGGTTGGAGCATCGGCCGGGCAAGGCACTGGGTCATGCCGACGCCTTGAGCCGCCTGCCGCTGCCGCATACAGGGGAAGATCCGGCCCCAGCTCCCGCAGTATTGTTAATGGAGGAGCTGCCAATCCCCCCCCTTCAGGCTGCAGACGTGGCCGCCCGCACATCCCGAGATCCCATTCTCTCCCGGGTCCTAAACTGGGTGGTGAGGGGATGGCCAGCGGAACAGACAGGGCCAGAGTTCACGGCATACAAAGCCAGGAGGGAAGAGTTATCTGCCTTGAAAGGGTGCTTACTATGGGGGGACAGGGTGGTCATCCCGGGGCCCATGAGACAAGGGGTTCTAGAAACGCTGCACGAGGCCCACCCCGGCATTGTACGGATGAAAGCTCTGGCAAGGAGCTACGTGTGGTGGCCCGGGATGGACGCAGAAATTGAAACCTGGGTCCGAGGGTGCACACGGTGTCAGGAAGTCTGCCCCAATCCCCCGAGAGTGCCAACCCAAAGCTGGGAGTCTACCCACAAGCCGTGGTCACGCCTACACGTAGATTTTGCCGGGCCGTTTCAGGGGCTCCAGTTCATGGTGACGGTAGACTCCTACTCGAAGTGGGTGGAAATAAGCCCAGTGTCTACCACCTCTGCCAAAGCGGCAATAAGGGCCCTGCGGAAAATATTCGCTACGTACGGGTTGCCAGACACAGTCGTGTCGGACAACGGGGCAGCGTTCACATCTGCTGAGTTTCAAGCGTTCCTCGCAAGGAACCTAATCAGGCACATACGATCAGCGCCCTTCCACCCGGCAACAAATGGACAGGCGGAGAGAACGGTACGCACCGCCAAAGAAGCCCTGAGCCGCATAACGGAGGGGGATTGGGAGTTCCGGCTGGCCCGCTTCCTCCTAACACACCGCACCACCCCAAACCCCATCTCCGGGCATTGCCCCGCAGAACTATTGATGGGCCGCCGCCCCACGACTTTGTTAGACAGGCTCCACCCGGACCGAGCCCCAGAGAGAAAGCTGGTCGAAACCCGGGAGGCGCCCCGAAGCTTCCTCCCAGGGGAACCTGTCTACTTCCGGAATTACGGGGCGGGGCCTCAGTGGTTGGCCGGGCGCATCCTAAAACCCACCGGGCCAGTGTCATACGAGGTCCTAGCAGATGGGGACAGGGTCCTCCGTAAACACGTGGACCAGCTCTGGAGGCGGCAAGACCCCGACACAGGGATCCAGGCCCCTTTACTGGGAAACGCCGCGGCCGCCCCAGCATCCGATCGGCTGCAGGCACCGCCAGCGGAGCCAGCGCCTGAAAGACCACGGAGTCCGGAGGGGGTCCCAGAGACAGCTGAACCGCCGCCGCCGCTGCGCCGCCGTTACAGCCGCCACCGTCACCACCACAGCTACTACTGGAGATCCAAGCTCCTTGTGCGGGAGGACCACCCGATGGGGGCCCCGCCAGTCTGGTACCGGCCCCCGACGATCACTAAGGGAACGGAGGGCACCAGCATACTTAAAAGACTACGTCACCTGATAGGAGACGAACTATGGGGGGAGGGGTGTTGTGTCCTGGGATCAGAAGGCAGAGCTGGCAAAATACAGCCAAGCTTCGCTCTCAGAGAACAATAGGGACTAGGTTCCTGAGCTCGCCAGTAGAGAACCAATGGCAGCATTGGCGGGCGATTCAAACCCGCCAATTAGAATATGGGGCCGTCCCCCCCAACTGTATATAGTTGGCCTCCGGCCGTTACTGTTTGTTCTAGTCTTGTGTGAAGTACGAATAAACGCGTCTTCTCTTATGTCGTCGTCCGAGTCATGAGGCCCGAAACCCAGTACTTTACACCGGCAACCCTAATGCCACAATAACATGGGCCCTTGTCCTGCCACTGAGCATGCAACTCAGTGGCTGGGCCTCCCTCCCCCATGGACTACCCAGCAGCCTTCAGCTGTAGGTGACTGCTGCCTCATGGGGAGATGCTGCTGGCGATCTCTGGTTATACCAGTCGCTGGGTGGCCTAGGGCCTCTGTCATACATGCAGCCTCGTGCGCACAGTGACTGCCCCACCTCAGATGATCTGGCAGCCTTCGCCCTGGGTTAGCTGCTGTCACCTAGGGGGGGCACAGCTTGCTGACAATCTCTGGCTTGAATCCCGAGCATCGCCCCACCATGGGTGGCCTGGCAGGCTTGGCCAGAGGAGGCCGCTGCTGCATGGGCCTCTCTGGGTTATTTGGCTTTGCTTGGCCTGGGTCCCGCTGTGCACATGGCCTCAGACCTGGGCCACTGTCCCTCACTTCTGCAGGCAGGGGGTGTTCATTCAGCTTGTCTTCCCAGTCCCCTTCCATGGTGGCTTGGGAGCAGGGGGAGCTCGCAATGCCCAGCCACTTAGCGTTTTTACCCTGGGGCCTGGGCTCACTGTATTGGCAGCAGAAGCAGGCTGGGGAAGGGGTTTGCCCTCCTCCAGGCAGCGTGAGAGCATCTGCCCAATGCTGCACTGCTGGTTCTCCAGTCCACCCATGTGGGTTTTCCTCTACAGCCCCGCCCAGCCCATGGGATGTTGCAGTGAGAATACAACAACCTGGCGCGTACCAGCTGCTGTCCTTTATAAAGTTTATATCTCTGATACCTGGCGCTCATAGGCTGACCCGACAAAGTCCCATTTATGTCAGATCCGGCCCTTCTAACAAATGAATTCGACACCTCTGCTTTAAATCTCTCTTAAAGGTAAAGAACATTTTTCTCCAAAATAACCTTGTTAGAGAGTTGGACGAGGATTTGAGAGTTTTTGTTGTTGTTCAGTTGCACAGTCAAGTCCGACTCTTCACAACCCCATGGACCAGATCTCGCCAGGCACTCCTGTCTTCCGCCGTCCTCATGTCCATTGCATCGATAACACTGTCTAACCTTTGCTGTCCCCTTCTTCTTTTACCTTCAGTCTTTCCTCCTTTTACCTTCAGCTTCAGTATCTGGCCTTCCAGGGAACAGTCAGGGTTGATTTCTTTTAGGATTGACTGATTTGATCTCCTCGCAGTCCAAGGGACTCTCAAGAGTCTTCTCCATCACCATAATTCGAAAGCATCTATTCTTCGGCGTTCGGCCTTCCTTATAGTCCAACTCTCGCAGCCATACATTACTACTGGGAATACCATTGCTTTGACCATATGGACTCTTGTTGGGATGGTGATGTCTTTACTTTTTATTAAGCTGTCTAGGTTTGCCATCGCTTTCCTCCCAATATGTTAATATGTTGTAATATTTATAGTTTTAAATTGTGTACTGATGGCTTTTATATTGCAGATTTTATTGTCATATTGCAGTGTTTTATACTGGTTGTGTAAGCTGCCCTGAGCTGGCCTTGCTGGGAAGGCAGGGTAAAAATCTAATAAACAAACAAACAAACAAATAAAGAGACCAAGGTTCAAATCCTCACTTTTCCAGAGAGCTTTGCCCATCAGCGTCAGCATAACCAGTAGTGTTCCCAACTCTGGTTTGAGAAACACCTGGAGATTTGGAGGGTGGGGCTGGGGACGACGACACTTCAGTGGGGTACGATACCATGCAGTCCACCTTCTGAAGTGGGCATTTTCTCCAGGTGAACTGATCTCTGTCGACTTGAGATCAGTTGTAATCCCAGGAGATCTCCAGCCGCCACCTGGAGGCTGGCAACCTTAACAATCAGCCTTGCAGGCTGTTTCCACATGGATGTTTTGCTCTGCCAGGGCTTCCTAACAAGCAGTGATATTTTTTCCCCAGGAGCAACTACATTAGGACACTTCTGTGCTTTCCACCACTTTACTGCAATCTTTCCCAATCTTGCTTTAATGCAATCTGCTGGAACGATTGCAGAAAAATTGGTTCTGGATGCCACGTGAATGGGACGGTGTGGATTTCCCAGGCCCTGCTTACATCTGTGCCATTTCCCCTGCCATAGCTCCCGGATGCTAATTGAGGATTTAAGAAGTCATGACTTGCTAAATTGCTATAACGTTATAACGGTCTTTTTTGCATGATGTATGAGATCCCAGCTTTCGTTTTTAGAGAAGTATATCTTGATCCCTTTTCATTGTGCTGTTATAAGTGGAAATAACTTCACAGTTATTCTTCACAGGCTGGAGACTTACTTTTTGCACACCAGCTGGTAGATGACAGATCAGTACTACACAATAGTAATGTTGTAATCCTCAATTTGTTGTTTTAAAAAGCCCTCTAGCGGATGCAAAAATGTTAGTCACCGGGCTAAAGGCTGTGAGAATAAAATGGAGGCAGGGAGAGCGTTGTACATTTCTCTCAGCTCCTTGGAGGGAAGGTGGGATAGAAATGTACTAAATAAACAGATCTTTATACAAAGCCTGAGTTCCGACATGGCTTCTACAGAATTTCTCACCATTGCCACAGGAGCCTTGCCAGAAGTTGCAAACCATACCAGGGTTATATGACATCTGAATTCTCAGCTGGTGTATGGGGGGATGACGACAGATAATCTAATGGAAGATAGGGGGGCTGAAAGGTTTTCCCCTCTTTTTTCTTATTCCTAGTGCTGCATTTAACTTTGTGAGCTTTCTGTACATAAGGTTCTACTGCAAGCAGATTTTGGTGAGAATTATAAAGCAAACAAGAAGGGACGTTTGTAAAAAAATTTTCTGGAAAAGGGGATGATCAAAATGGGTACATTTTAAATAACTTATGTTCTTCTTTTTCTAGACAGCTAGAAAGGGTGCTGGATAATCAGACAAAGAGGGGATATTTTACAGAGTGCTTTATTTGCATTGGTATGGCAGGTATTTTCGCTGCCTGCATAAAACTGGAGCCATTTTTCAGGTCAGTGCCTTGAGTGTGGAGAATTTTACTCTCAAGTAAGTATTATATGGAGCTGCGGTTTTGGCACTTTTATATGGAGGTTACATATGGATGCTCTAGATCTCGTTTTCGTAGCCGACAGTGCAATCATAGACAGAGTTATACCCTTTTGAGTCCATTGACTTCAATAGAATCAGAATGTTGTAACTTTATTTAGGGTTGCACTACAAGGCATACATTTGATCGTTGCTTAATTCTGTAGCACCATACTATATCTAATTCTACACCGACCACATGCCACTGCATAGGGCAGCAATTAAAATACTAACCCATAAATCCTGACTGCAGACTTGTGTCTTTATGTCCGCTTTCTAAATGCACACAAAACCTGATTCAGTCCATTTTAATGTGATAATGAAGCTTATCATTTTCAGTCATGGTAGTCAATCTATTTATGTTTGATCAGATTAGATAAGGATGTCAAGATGTCAAAGCATAACCTCTGTAATTTTTTTTTGTTCTGTGCTCAGCATACAGATATTGATATATTCCAAGCTGATCTGAACCAGGCTTTGATTCCAGTTTGCAGCAAACAGTTTGCAGCTCTATGAGATTGGTGCTCCTCTCAACATCCTCTGCTGAACCTGGTAAGGACACGTAAAGTGAGTTACTAATTCCATGTGCCCTGTCCTTCTGTGTCATAAGCTTGTTTGTGGCCTTTTTTTCAATTAAATTTCTATCCCCTCTTCTTTTCTGTCCCCTTCATTGCCTCTTACTTGCCTTACAGTTCCTTTCCATATTTTTGTGGGATGCTGAAGTGGGTAGGTGTTGTTTCTTGAGGAGAAGACCTGCAGTGGTTGTTCCTTGCATGCTGCAACAGCCCCTCTAGATCTGTGAAATAACACCTTCAGGGATGGACCATAGAGACAAACTGGGTAAGTGGAAAAGGTTCAGATCCTCTTACCTGGACTCAACGAAGGAAGCCACAGCCTTCAGTTTATAAGACTTGATCAAGACTGTCAATGATAGGACGTTTTGGAGAATAAGGAAAGAAGAGGGGGAACAAAACCTTAACCCCCCCATAAATTAAGAACCTGCTGCTGGCAGAGTTTCAATATGAAAGGGAGCACCAACTGTTCAAAGAAAATAAGTAGGTTATTAAAGAATAAACTTTGATAGAGCACAGAAGAAAGAGAGAGAGAAAGCCTTAACTGTCTAACCTAAGGGCTGAAGGAGGAAAAACAAGAAGAGGAAGCTCTGCAGGAGCAGGAAGTCTCCAGAAGAGCCAATTGGAAGTCAGGAAGGACACAATTTGAAACTGTGGGCAGTCCCTATTCTAGCTATGCTACCTACCAGTCCTTCAGCTGTTCCCCCAGTTGGGTGATTTTCAAATCTTCTTCATAAGGCTGCACTATAGACCTTGCATATTCCAACAGCCTGAAAGGTTAAATGGATACTTAAGAAATATATAGATTTTGCCTGTTATTGAATATATACATTGTGTTTATGAAACTTAATATTGAATTGAGACAATGGTTCCTATGTATGCATTAATATTTGTATACTGTTAATTGTTAAAATTTTCAGTGTTATTTGATACATGTTCTATATTGAATTGGAAAATGTATAAATAGTTACAAAAAATGAATACAAATTAGGAGGGGCCAATGATAAAATCAATAAATGTACAACATAAATATTACAAATTTATCAAAAATACATGTATTTATTACAAAATAGTTTAAAAACAATTATAGGGGGTTGACACTTAACGGCCCAGAATAGTGAGTGACACTTGTCAATCCTTAGGAGGGACCCCTGGCCCAGCAGTAGCAATCTGGGGCTCCAAGACCCACTCCTCCCCTCAGATTCCCTCGGAGTCTCCTTCGTAGGGATGCTCACTCTGGGTTGGGAAGTTCCTCGAGATTTTATGGGTGGAGCCTGGGGAGGGAGCCTGGGGAGGGAGAGGGAACCGATCTCAGCAGGGTACAATGCTATGGAGTCCACCCTCCAAAGCAGCCTCTTTCTTCAGAGGTAGTAATGTCCGGAAATCAGTTATAACCAGAGCTTTTTTTGTAGAAAAAGCCCAGCGGGAACTCATTAGCATAACAGGCCACACCCAACAGCAGAAACTCATTAGCATATTAGGCCACACCCCCATGTTACCATAAGTGAGTTCATCCAGCTACACCCACCTTTTGCTTCTTATTCTGCTTACCTTGTTTGTTGTCCAAAACCAGGGCTTTTTTGTAACAGGAACTCCTTTGCATGTTAGGCCACATACCCCTAATGTAGCCAGTCCTAATGAATTTCTGCTGTTGGGTGTGGCTATTATGCTAATGAGTTCCTGCTGGGTGTGGCCAACTCGGGAGTCAGCCAGAACTCCATTCCTGTGCATTCCTGCCCAAAAATAGCCCTGATAATGTCCAATCACAATAGAGAGTTTAGGACCAATGGAAGTTGTTGCCGCTAAAGATCAGAGTCTTTCCTGACTGGTCTGTCAAATCCCAGCGGCCAATCCTACTGCATGTTTTAGAATCCTAAGAGTCTATGGAGCTTGTGTCTGAAGCTCTGACTAGCTAACTTATGCACTACAGCTTAAGCAAATACATAGCAGAGGGAAAAGCGAGGTGCCCCCTTTAAGTCCTTTTAGGCTCGGTATCACGCACCTCGGTCTAGCCCAGCAGCTGGCACTTCACAACTGGACCATAGTTGTTCCATTTTCTTGGGTAGAGGCTGCCAGGGGGAGGGAAGGAGGGGAAACGGAAGATGGGAGGGCAGATAAAGGTAGTTTGGCTGGTAGGTGTGAAGGAGAGAAAGAGGCCATGGGATTTTCAGGGAAGGGAAAGAGGAAATGGAGGGGAGGGGGGAAGTGATATGCTCCCCAGAGGTCCTTGCAGGTCTCCTGCTTGTATTGGACATTTCTCAAGTTTTTGCTATATATAACACTTGAGGCAGCTTTCAAAGAATAGCATTTTAATAAAATAAAATAAATACAATATATAAAATAATACAAAGTCAAAGAATAATAATAAAGTCAAAGAACAACAGCACAGATAACAAAACACCAGCTCACAGCCATGAAACCAGAAATCAACAGGATCACAGCCACCTAATTCCAAAGCTGCCCAGAAAGGCATACTTTAAAAAAGGGCGGCAAGGATGGAAGTGGGACAAAGCAAGCTGAACTGGCAAAAAACTCCATAGCCTGGGGACAATAACCAATGACCTGTCTGTCTATTTAATCCCATGTCTAAAAAGACTGGCTTGCTGGGCGAGTTTGTTTTTGGCCCCTTGCCATCATGGTGGTGCTGCGGGAGTTGGGTGTGTACAGGAGTGGAAAGGGTTCAAAACAAGGGAGCAGTAGCAGCTGCAGCAGCATGTAATACAGACGTCCTTTTGCTGCCCCCAGTCCAGAGGGTGATGCAAGGATTTGGGGGTTGCACTTATGGATGGCAACAAAGTAAGTAGTCTTGTTTGTGGGGGTATTTCTGCCTGCGTCTGTCTGTTAATACCTGGATACTCGTTTATTTTTTATATTTGCTTCATTTTCTATTTTTACCTTTCTCACTGAGGCTGAAGATGGATTATACACAATGTAAGATGATCCGATCAGTATGATGAAGCATCTAATAAGCAATGTAATAGTACAAGGACTGCAGAAATCTGGAAGAAAGCATAACTATTGCATGTGGCAGACTGCACTCCCAATTGAGAACAGGACCCTGTGGGACTTGCTACAATTCTGCAGGGCCTGCAAAGTGGAGCTGTTCCACCAGGCCTTTGGCTGAGGTGGTGGATTTTATTATCTTGGCCTCCCCTGCCCTTAGTAGGCCTACAGGTGCCTACCATCCTGCTAACATTTCATGGGAAGTGTATTGGACTGCTTTGGACTGATGTTATGTTTCTTTGCTGCCATTGTGTTTTATTTAACTGGTTTTTATTTTTGTCGTGAGCTACCCTGAGCTCATTGTGGGATAGGGTGGAACACAAATATAATAAACAAACAAACAAACAGTGCAGAGAATGGTGTTACATAACTAGAAAGTAATGGGCTGACAGCAGGATGATACAGCCAACAGATAATACATAGTATATGTGGTGGTAAAGTCTGTGGTCCTGTTTGCTTTGTAAAAGAACCTCCCTGAATCAGCCTGTTATAGTATAGCCCCATTTGCTTTAAAAATGTTAATGAGGCTGGTAACCTATTAAAGGTTTGAAGATGAACTGAGCCAATGACTAAATTTATTTACTTCATATATTCATATCCCACCTTTCTCCCAAATGGGGACCCAAGATGGCTGACATAATTTTTGTAACCTCTGCTTTATCCTCACAACAACCCTGCAAGGTCGGCCAGGTCTACAGAGTGTTACTGTTCCAGGATCACCCAGTGAGCTTCTGCAGCAGAGTGGGGATCCACACCTGGCTTTCCCAGATCCTAGTCTAGCACTCTAACCGTCTAATAGTATAGGTCGGCAGTGATAGTCGCCATCAATGAGTGTGTGATGATCTTCAGATGAAGTTTCCTAGAAGTGTTTATTCTATCAAAGCTCTTTTAGGAGGCCTTGGGCAGTACATCTAAAAAAAGGTAAAATAATTTATCTGTCGTTTCATGTGCTTTCTTCTGATGATGTGTCAGGGGAAGACTGCTAGATTCTTATCCCACAGGTGTTGTATAATAAAACCATTCAAAATATCAACAAACCCCCTAATATCACAAGATAAAATACACAGGAAAATAATGATGCCCTCCCTAATAAAAACTGACTTCAGCGTTCAGTAGAGTAGTTTGACTGAAAACTGATTAGGAGGATGGTGAGGCACTCCAAAGAGATCTGTCGGGGATGGGCGAGTGGGCGTCAGCATGGCAAATGGGGTTCAATGTGGCCAAGTGCAAAGTGATGCACATTGGGTCCAAAAATCCTAACTATAAATACACAGTAATGGGGCCCAAATTTGCAGAGGCTGACCAAGAGAGACATCTCAGAGTCATAGTAGATAACTCACTGAAAATGTTGAAACAGTGTGCAACTGCAATAAAAAAGGCCAACGTTATGCTGGGGATTATTAGGAAGGGAACTGAAAACAAATCAGCCAGTATCATAATGCCCCTGGTACAACCTTATTTGGTATATTGTGTGCAGTTCTGGTCACCACACCTCAGAAAGGATATTATAACATTGGATATTACAGCATTGGAGAAAGTGCAGAAAAGGGCAACTAGCATTTGAGAAAGTGCAGAAAAGGGCAACTAGAATGATAAAAGGGTTGGAACACTCTCCCTATGAAGAAAGGTTAAAGCACTTGGGGCTCTTTAGCTTGGAGAAATGACGGCTGAGGTTTATAAGATTATGCATGGGATTGAGCAGGTAGAGAAAGAAGTACTTTTCTCCCTTTCTCACAATACAAGAACTCGTGGGCACTCAATGAAATTGTTGAGCAGTCGGGTTAGAACAGATAAAAGGAAGAACTTCTTCACCCAAAGAGTGATGGAATTCACTGCCACAAGGAGGTGGTGGCGGCTACAAACATGGACAGCTTCAAGAGGGAATTGGATAAACATATGGAGCAGAGGTCCATCAGTGCCTATTAGCCAAAAGGTATAGATAGGAACTCTCAGTCTGGGGCAGGTGATGCACTCTATTCTTGGTGCTGGGGGGGAGCAACAGTGGGAGGGCTTCTAGTGTCCTGGCCCCACTGGTGGACCTCCTGATGGCATCTGGTATTTTTGGCCACTGTGTGACAGAATGTTGGACTGGATGGGCCACTGGCCTGATCCAGCATTGGCTTCTTTTCTGTTCTTATGTCCTTAGGATGAAAGCTTGTAAGTAAGGTCCTACTGAATATAATGGGACCAGGTTAGGGCTACAGAAAACAGTGGCCACAGCAATCCATCTTTGGCCACACTCTGAAGTTTTGAGCTGCAGAAGTTTGGGCACAGATGGATTCCTGGCCGATGCAAAGGAAAGGGGATGGGATGGGGGAGGTAGGAAAGGATGCTGGCAAGCTTGTTGTTCAGTCGCACTGTCGAGTCCAACTCTTCGCGACCCCATGGACCATATCATGATAGGCCCTCCTGTCCTCCGCTGCCCTCCAGAGCCTGCTCAATCCCATGTTTGCTGCAAAGGCTCCTAAATACGTTTTGTTACTGAGACTTCAGATGACATAACAGTATATAATGTTTTATGTAGCACCTGTTTAAAGCACTCTGTGTACTTTGTTGTGGTAACCCTAACAGAAGGCTGATGGGATATATCAGTATTTGTGTCCTACTCTTGTAGCTGAGGATGGTATTTGAAAGAATAGTGCCTGGCCTTAGGCCACCTTCAGGATCAGTGGCTGGAACCTGATAAGAGAAAGGACTAGGAGAAAAACAGAGTGCCTGAGGCCACAGAAAAGTTCCCAGCAAGGATGCCGACAATGCTCTTTTCTTTTAACATTCCACAACCTTTATTCCTGAGCAGTCTTTTTCTTCCACCTGTTGCTGAAGTGACCCTTTGGGCCTTCTTTCTAGGTTGCTGGAGGCAAAGTGAAGAAGCCAGGAAAGCAAGCCCTAAACCAGCCAAAATAGATTTGAAAGCCAAGCTTGAGAGGAGTCGGCAGAGCGCACGAGAATGCCAGGCGTGGAAGAAGCTGCGGTACCAGTACCTGGAAGAGCTGGTGTCAAGTAGATCTGCAATCTGCACGCTGCAAGAAGAGCTGGACATTGTAACTGCATTTCTCTCTCTCTCTCTTTAAACCTTAACCTTAGTTTTTAATTCCCAAGCCTTTTGTCGTCTGCTCAAAAGTCTTCGCCAAGAACCTGGCCCACCAACCACATCCTTGAGTCTACAGCAGAGGCTGCCCCTGCCCTGCCTCTGATGTGTTTAAAACATTTTCTCCCCACTTGGGAGACCGAGTCTGCACAGATAAGCAAATTGCCCCTGGGGTGTGTTTGTGGACTGCAGGGTAGAGTGTACACCTGTATCCTCCTGCTAAGCAGCATAAGTAGAATTTTGCCACGTGTTAACATCAGGGTATGTTTAGCCTGGAGAGGAGATGACTGAGAGGTGATATGATAACCATCTCCAAGTATTTGAAGAGCTGTCATGTAGAGGATGGTGCGAAGTTGTTTTCTGTTGCCCCAGAAAGTTGGATCAGAACTGACGGGATAAACATAAACATTTTA
Source organism: Gekko gecko (assembly GCA_029375565.1). Lineage (NCBI taxonomy): Eukaryota > Metazoa > Chordata > Lepidosauria > Squamata > Gekkonidae > Gekko > Gekko gecko. The sequence continues at coordinate 39,816,061 of JAPDNY010000007.1, read as the reverse complement.
TGAAATTAAATCATAAAAGAGTTTTCGGCTAAACATTAGGAAGAACTTCCTGACAGAGTGGTTCCTCAGTGGAACAGTCTTCCTCGGGAGGTGGTGGGCTCTCCTTCTTTGGCTTTTCTTATGTTCTTATCCTGACAACCATTAGTGTTAGAAGCTTCCTCTTTTGTAAAAGGAAAGGGGAGCCAATGCAGCTGACCTATGAACCACCCAAGTCCCCATCCTTGCTTCCTCTCTCCCACCCCACCCACCCCAGCACTTCTATGGAATTGTGCATGTTTTGGAGGAAAGAGGTGGATGTGCAGTAATCACAGCTGTGGGAAAGCTTCTGCAACTTTTGATCCTGCTGGGATTCATCTTCTGCTTCTGCAGCACAGTCAACTTACAAGTGTTTGTTCTGTTGGTGTGTATTTTAGTACAAACAGTGGTGCACGGCCATGGACCAAGGGAAGATCCCCTCTGAAATCAAAGTGCTCCTCAGCAGGGAAGAGCAAAGCCAAGCCCAGCAGAACTCCACCAAGCTTTCCAAAGCTGTCAAGGCAGACACAAACAGCCACAATCCATGTGAGTGTTGACTGTGCGGCTTGTTCGTCTTATCTTAGGGATGCCAGGCTGGGAGCCACAGTTTCCAGTGAGTAAACTAATAATAAGAGTTGGTTTTTATACACTGCCTTTCACTACCCAAAGGAGTCTCAGAGCAGCTTCCCTTCCCTTCCTCTCCCCACAACAGACACCCTGTGAGGCAGGTGGAGTGAGAGAGTTTGGAGAGAACTGTGACTGGCCCGAGGTCACCCAGTTGGCTTCATGTGGAGGAATGGGGAATCAAACCCGGTTCTCCAGATTAGAATCTGCTGCTCTTAACCACTGCACCACATTAGCTCTAGGGTTGTAATGGCTTACAATCGCCTTCCCTTCCTCTCTCTGCAACAGTCACCTTGTGAGGTAGGTGGGGCTGAGAGAGTTCTGAGAGAACCGTGACTAACCCGAGGTCACCCAGGTGGCTTCATGTGGAGGAGGAGTGGGGAATCAGGCCCAGTTCTCCAGATTAGAGTCTGTTGCTCTTAACCAGCAAACCGGCCACGACACATAATCAGTCATCTGAACCGCTAGAACCTGTCCAGGATTGGAGTGTAAATAATTGTTCTGCTTATGCCCCAAGTAAAGACAGCACATACAAGCAAATGGGTTGAGCTGGGATTTACTGTGGCTGCGATCACACACACTAAATAAGCCACTTTCAGTGCACTTTCCACCAGCTGGAATTCCAGCTCAACCCATTTGCTTGTGTGCTTCCTGCAGCCCCCCTGGAGCAGCTGCTTTCCATGCAGCAGGCTCCCCAGTTCAGCCTCTGGAATCTCCTGTTCTCAAGTCGGATCTCAAGTGGGAGATGTCGGGAGTGACCTCCTCTGCCTGAGACCCTGGAAGATCTTTTTTTTTTTTTTTAAAGCTATTTATTAAAACATCTACTCCTGCCTTTCCAAAGAGCTCAGGGGTGGCTAACATTGTCTGTGAGGTAAACAGAAATCGCTTTTCTTAGACATTTGACTTGCCAGACACAGATAGAGATAAAGAACAAAGCTTTATTGTACAGAAAATAAAGTAGTTAGTGAGATAAATATTATGTGTGGGTGACTTCAGAATTAAAGGGCTTTCCCCAGCCTGTGTGTTTCTGTTGCTTTGGGGTTTTTTTAGCCTGTTCTGCAGATGTTTTACACTCTCTAGTGGGCAATTCAATATTACATCACAACGTGTCCGGCATATCTCCCTGAAGATTTAAATTGCAGGTTTTAAAGCTGGACAGGAAGTGATGTAATATCAAATCGAGCACCTGAGGAAGCAAGACACCCACTGAACAGGAACACACAAGTGAAGGAAATGAGAGTGTGGAAAAGCTGTGAAGTAAAATTGTCTCTCCAGTGACATAAATAAACCCTGCAGGGAGATTTGATTCCCCTTGCTCTGGACAGGTTATCTCAGCAGATTCAAGGCTGCTCTTTTTGCACACAGAGCTCCTTTCCACAGAACCTGTACACAAGTTAGGAATGACAGGCCCTTAAAAGGATGCTTATTTGTCACACTAAAAGAAGCTTTCCTCCCTAAGCTGACCACCAACCCTAACACAAAGCCAAATAAAAGCCTGGCTAAACTGATGCTCTTTTCTGGAGCCACACAATCCCAGTCTCAAGGGGGGGGGAAGTTTCCTTCACCCCTCTTAAACTGAGGTTGGCTCAGTCCCGCCTCCCCCCCTTCAGTGCAGTTTCCTGGGCTCTGATGGGCTGACAGTCGCCTGGCTTTGCATGAGGTCTACATCACAATGATTGGTTCTGAGCCCTGGAGGAGAGGCGGGGCCTTTAAGGATGATTGACACAAATGGTGCCTCATGCCTGACAGAATAGCTAAAATGGTGCTGGAAGTTTCCAATAAGTCTTGGCTATGTAATGAAAGAATGGGTATTATCCTACATATTTGGGGGTCGTGCCCATAGAAAATTCTGGAGAGGTAACATTGGGGAAAAAAACACAAGGAGAAGATTGGGGGAAAAAAACACAAAAACAGGTGTGCATAACCTGATTGGAAGAAGGGAGGGTGGGCATACATGAAACCGACAATAACACCAGGAGATCACTGGGCCCAGCCTGGAGGTTGGCTATTCTACCTTTCATTCAACTTCATATGGAAGCATATCATATGGCTTGTCCAGCTCCATGGGCTCCCAGAATGACCAGGGTCCCAAGCATTTTGTTTCCTCCTGTCCCCACCCCCCAGGCCCGTAGCTACCACGGGGCCCACAGGGCCCAGCCCCCTAGTGGTTTTTATGGGCCACCCTCCCTGAACCTTGGTTCCCCCTCCCCCCTGATCTCCTGTTGGCAAGGAGGACAGGGCAGCACAAGCAGCAGAGGTGGTGAGGCTGGGATGAGAGATGCTTGCTGCCCGGCCACCAGTAGCAGGTAAGCCCAGCCAGGCAAGGCAAAGAGGCAAGTGGGTGTGCCAATGTGCCCACATGCTGCAGCTTTGTAGCCAGCTCAGCCACTGCATGCCCCGCCTCTCCCAGCCCCGGGAGAAAGCTGAGGGTGGAGGTCAGGCTGCTCCTGGTGCAGCAAAGCACAAAGGGGCCCTGGGGCTCTTTGGGGAGGGAGGGAGCCACAAAGGGGCACTGGGGCTCTATAGGGAAGGGCAGTCCTTGCTGAGGAGGAGGGAAGCTCCCCCCAATTTAATTAGCTGGTGGGCCCCCCCAAGGCCCCTTCACAAAAAAATCCCTCGCTACAGGGCTGCCATCCCCCCCAATAGCCCTGATTGCAGGAATGGTTTGAACTAGCCTTTGGGTAGACTGAATCTCCCATTGGGCCAGTGGTGTTAGCATGGTTGCCCCGGGAACAGCAGAAGCAGATTCACAGTATAGTGGTCCCCAACCATATCAAACAGACTTTCGAAGACATTTACCACTGTGGGAATACATCAAGGGCCCGCAACCTCTTTGATCCTGCAGGCACTTTTTGAATTCTGACACAGCATGGTGGGTGCAGCCTAGAGTCACCAACCTCCAGTTGGGGCCTGGAGATCTCTAGCATGCGCTTTTTTAGCTGTTATAAGAATTTTGTCATGAAGGAGAAGGAGAAGAGGAGGAGAAGGAGATTGGATTTATACCCCGCCCTTCACTACCCAAAGGAGTCTCAGAGTGGTTTACAATCCCTTTCCCTTCCCCTACCCACAACAGACACCTTATGAGGTAGGTGGGGCTGAGAGAGCTCTCTCGAGACCTGCCCTGAGAGAACAGCTCTGAAAGAATTTATAACTGACCCAAGGTCACACCAGCAGCTGCATTTGGAGAAGTGGGAAATCAAACCCGGTTCTCCCAGATTAGAGTCTGCACTCTTAACCCCTACACCAAACTGGCTCCCATATACAGGAGGGGTGTGTGTTAAAAAAATGACCCACTCCATGTGTCAAATAGGCTGTGTATGCCACTGAGTCCAGTAGCGCCTTAGAGACTAACAAAGATTTTTGGGGTATGAGTTTTTTGAGAGTCAGACTCAAGAGCTTTGACTCTTGAAAGCTCATACCCCTCCAAATCTTGTCGGTCTCTAAGGCGCTACTAGACTCGAATCTTTTCCTCATACATGGTTTTGTCAAAGTGTGTTGGTTTTGTGCAGTGCCCATTCACTTTTAAGAGGTAGTAGAAAATCACCTTGACACATCTGGAATTCGTAATATAGCCTTGTAAATATTTATTGATTTTTTTTTTTACAGAATCAATGAAATAAGACAAAGTGGAGGAGGTTCACTTGTTACATAAAACTCATATAAATCAGGATGTCTGATGGTTTACTTGTTGTGTTTACTTCTGCAGTGAATTAGAAAACCTGCACATGAATAATACTGGTACTTCATACCCAAGCGAGGGTCCTGTGGACATAAGGAAGGCGATTCACAACATTGATCGCCCAGTAGCTTTTAAGCTAATATTCATAGAAGCACAGTCACTAGCTTGTAAGTTGCAACAGAGTGATAATTTGAGTTCCAGACATGTCTCTGGCAAACAATTAAGTTTATAAGTTGGTGAGTAGTAACTGGAAAAGTTACTTGTGTTCAGTGGACTTAGACATTACTTGCAACTGTACTTGTAGTTATTAGGGGTGCACAGGACTACAGATTTGGTTGTTATGACTAATTTGTTCACTTGGTTAGACTTTGACATACAGTGCTGTCATGTCGATGGTAACTGAGAAGTCAGTCCCAGTGTATTCTACAGGGTTTCCCCCACAGCATGCATAGGATCGCAGCCTCAGTCATGACTTTAGCTGGATTGGGGGCATCTGTATGTTGCCAGCCTGACTAAAAGGTTTAAGTTAAAGGAGCCCACATAATGTCTCATCAAAAATGGGACTCCCAAAGGTATTAGTGCTATTAATGTAACATCAGTGAAGTTCACATGCTGTTTTCCTAGTATCCTTTTGCTATTAAAATAGCCTGGCTCATTCTCTCTTTCCATCTGGTGGTTGCAACAATATGGTGCCACGGGGCTCTTTCACTCAGGGCTTCTCCCCTACACCCCACCCTTGGTGCTGCAATTGACAAAGGAGATAAAAACCACACAAGAGAAATTGACTTTATCCTTGTATCCTTCCATTCTTCATGAACTGCAGCCTGCTCTTCCAAACAAGACAAGACGACAGGCCAACTAATACCCTTCTGCACTCATTGACATAACTTAGAAGAGTGTAACTCAGTTCAGAATTGCAGTGCCAGGCCACAGATGCTGAAGTCGCTCTGGTTGCAAAGTGGATCGAAAGTGCAGTCTGTACGAAAGCACTTCTAGTATTTGCTTGAGACCAGCAATGTGTATTGTTAACACACGGTTAGTTGAACGGTTCTAATCAATTTTAAAAATCTTTTCTCCTCTTCTGCCAGACAATTTAGCGCTTCCTGTGTAAAGTACTCCTTGAGGTAATGGAAAAATAGGTCACAGGATTTTAAGCTGACTAGATAAAGCTTTTCTCTGTAGTTAGTGTGTCTAAATGGGACTCCGACTGGCCTTCAAATCCTGCCTGTACCACAGACTTAGAGGGTGCTCTTGGCCACAATGTTCTCTCTCAGCTCTGTTTATCCTTTTGCAATATAATATATGTTAATGGGTTCTGAGAATGACTCAGGTGAGCACTTTGTGTACTAGATGCGCACTGAAATGATGAACAATCATTATTCAAATTAAGCCATGTTTTCTAAGCTGCAACATATAAACCAGCCTTCAAATTACTGGCAAATGACAGTTATCTTCAGAGGCACCCCTGTAGTTACTTAAAATAAATGATGAGGCCTTCATAAGCCTTTTACCATGCTGCTTGGCACTACCTGTGGCAGATAGCTATCTAGTGGCCATGTTCTAAGTGTTTTGATGTTTCAAGGGAAGATGTATATCTGAAATAATGCACAAACTTCAGAAAGCCAAGAACAATCATGGTTCTCTAGTTCACACCCCCATATAGTGATAAAACAGCCATGTTTCTTGAGAAACAGCCCTTTGGAATAGGGGTCCTTTTGCTAGAATGAATGATTTTGCCCATAAAAGTGTTAATTAAGCTACCTTAAGTTGAAGGTCCCCATTCCCTCCACACCCCAATCTCGAACCAAATGAATGTTGCCAAGCAAATCCCTCACCGTGCAAATTCTGTTTAGTCTTATAGTCTGAGCCATCTCGGCTATATCCTAGAACACAGAAACAAGTAGCAGAGACATTTTATTGTTCTATAAACTGACAGAGTACATAACTAACAAACCATCTGAGGACATGAGATTTCCTGGCAGTCTCTCTCTCTATATATATATTTATATATATTTTTACAGTCCATGCCTCTCAAATATGCACAAATTGACGTAAGAAATATGTACGATATCCTGACTGAAAATAAGTTTCTTCACTGTTTTTATTTATAGCACAATCTTTTGGTTTTCTTTTTTTTTTTTAAAGATATGGTTCGAGAAGTAAAATTGACATGCACTTGCAAATAAACATATGGACGTGTTTTTATCATAATAGGGAAAATAATTTAACAGAATGAGGAAGAGGTTATTCTTGCACTACACTGTTAAAAGCATTTATACGGTATAAATGTGACTATCAGACACTTAACAGCAACTAGAAACCTTTTAAACAAGCCACACAGTCTTGAGCTAGCAACAGCAGCATCTCACGCATTCACGACAATTCTCTCTTTCATACAAGATTATATACACTGAGTAAGTCGTTAAATATTGCACTTATTGGCCCATGATCCCTCAGGTTAGAGGTGTTCAAAAATAGAAAACAAATCTATTTTTATAACATTTTCATGCAACATTTAAGACACTTCAGTTCCACGAACACTATTGAATAGTTTACACATTCTGACAGTCCAACGGAATCACGACACGGCTGACGTTACCAACAATATATTGAACGGGCATTACAGCACAGTTTCCATTTAACACTAGTATGCAGGTACATGTCAGGATTACCTATTTATGTTGCTTTATCACAGTAAGTGTCAGCAAGTCCTAGCTTCTGTTTCACATGTTTTAGGCAGGCATGTAAAATTGCTGGGTGGTTAGGATGTGTTCTCTCCGCTATGATGCCAGGTGGCCGTATCCAAGCAGACGGCCATCTGTCCTGCTGCCATTTTAAGTATGAATTTGACATTTAAAAAAATTTCTACAGGCACTTTGTTAGTGACAAGGTGAATATCTTGGCAAGTTTCACAAAGTAGAGGGTGAGGGAGAAGAACAGCAGATTTTATCACAGCTAATCAAGTATAAAGAATGCGTCAACATGGGAAGTGCAGTAGATTTTTGATCTGGTGAATATTAAGCTGGTAGAAAATAAAGCAGCTTTAACAGTGATGGAGCAAAAATCCATTTACCTGACTTGTCTGCAAAAAATGTTTAGTATTAATTTTTACATTGAATTTTGTATTGAAGTCAAGTGGAAAACTTTGGCAAAGCCACGTTCTGTATTGTCTGAGAGACATAAATAAACCAGCATTGGTCTGCTGGGTGTGTGGGAACTAGGAATGATGGACATCAGTTGAGTGCCTATACCATGAATCCATCTGAATCTCAGCTCTACTCATTCACAAAGGGCTAGACCAAAGGAAATTGATCCATTTTCTGGACACCTTATGTTGAAGACCATCTGTTATCTGGTGGCTGTTAAACAGGAGAGTCTGTATTTTAATTGCCTCAAAGCAACCTGACAGCCAGCTATTTTTGAACTTCTTAACATAAGAACAGATAAACCCACATCTGGGGGAAACACATTCCATAAGACGAACTTCACTTTCTTCAAACTCCTTAATTGCACAGGTTTGAAGTGATGCACACAGATGCCACTGGCTACCATCCATTGAGCCAGAAGTATTACTATGGGAGGACTTCCACTGCCCAATAAACATAGATCACTCTAAGGCAGATTTTTCTGTTTGTCTAGGATGGTTAAAAGGGGATATGCAAATCTCACCATGGTTGGTGATGTTTGATTCATCTAAAAATAGGTGTGTTATTGGTGCCCCTGTTTAACAATACACCCGTTTGCGCAGTGCCATCACAAAACCTGCTCATTAAAAAACCTTGTCTCTAATAGTTTTCTGCAACTGACAAAACCTGCTATTAGTGGATGTAAATCTCGCACCATTTGTCTCCAAGAAAACAAAGCATTCTGACAAGTTCATATCAAGTCAGTGAACACAGTGCACTATTAAATACCATGTCATTCTTAAAAACAAATAAGATGCAAGCAGTACAGCTGGACATAATAGAGCTGAGCCCGGTTGGGAAGGAAATCTATTCTTTCAGACTCATATTCCAGAAAGGCCATGTAGATCTAGCTGTTCAGATAGTTTCTCCATGCAAGATACAGAGGGCTTATTCTATTTCACAGGGAGACCAGTGCCCATTATATACATAATTGGGGGGCAGGGAGTACTGATACATGAAGGTCTATGACCCTATTCTCCCTTTCTCTGTTTTAAAAAGAAAGCTGGATGATATGTTCTCTGGCTTGTGAAAGAGAAGCTGCAAAGCGGGTTTAGTCACATGAGGTAAAATCAACTTGTCTCGACTCTCAAGACAAAGTTCAGAGAGTTCTTTAGCCATTTAAATCTGCTCAAGAATAATCTGAAAGCTTGCTGCACGGAGGGAAGGCTCAAAAGATCAGGAGCTTCTCATACTTTGCTCTGAGTAGTCAGCTTGGCTCCTGGTGAGTCCCATATTTCCAAGCCGAGCAACGGTGTTAGGGTCACAATACCCTACCAGTACTGGGTAGCAGAAAAACTGTATTGCTCAAAATCAGTGTTGTAATGAGCACTAGCTAATAGGAACCTGTGACACTGCTGTAATCAGGATTTCAGACAGATGTTCTAATTGTAATGGCCTCATTAGCTGGTGGCGAGACTCTAACTTTACAGCAGGGCATGGTATAAATGTAATGGTAAGCATGAGGGTCTGTCATGATGGGAACATGCCCCAGGGGACCTCTTCCTGACCCACTTTCCTTACCTTGCACATACCTTTTGCTTTTGCAGCAAACAGTGACTTCTTGTTATGTTTGAACTACAAACTATGATTTTTCCTTCCTCTGAATGGGGATTAAATTGAGATTCTGAATCCTGGCTTGGAAAGAAGAAAACAATCTCCGGGAGTGGATCAAATCCTTGTTTCCTTCCACTCTCTTTGCTTAGAGGAGAAGAACCAATGGTTCCAAATCATGGCTTGGACTATGGTTTGCCTCTGAAGCAGAAATGCTTTCTTTCCAAGTGAAGCACTATTGGGGGGGGGGGGCAATGCCTGCCTGGAAGGCTTACTGTCACATTGATAAACAATGGTTGGTTGTTTTCTATGAGCCGTGCCTCTTGAGGGCTGAGACAACATGCTATCTGAAGAAGTTTGTATCCTGCACAACCAGGGTTGCCATCATCCAGGTGGGGCCTGGAGATCTTCCAGAATTACAACTGACCTCCAGCTGATAGAGATAAGCTCCCCTGGAGAAAATGGCTGCCTTGGAGGGTAGACTGTATGACATTATGATCTTACTGAGGTCATTCGCCTCCCCAAACCCCACTCTCCTAAGTTGACAACCCTATATACAACACATGAACCACCACTGTGCCTCTGGCTCATGATGAACTGATACCTTGGGAAGGCCCTGAGTATAAGCACAAAGGAACAAATGGTTCCGGTAACAGTCACATACATTGCAGCTGAGAGAGAGAGAGAGAGAGAGAGAGAGAGAGAGAGAGAGACAAGAAGCAATTTCGACAGAAAGACAGGCCAGCTCATCTGTATTTCAGACACCAAACAACCAGATCTAAAAATAGGCAGAAAGAAAGAAAAAAACCCCACATCATTCTGAATGAATGGCACTAAGGATGACAGGCACATTTATTATAATTGGGAGAGTGAGCCATTATCTGTAAATCAAAACACAAACTTTCCACTTCACCGGTAAAATGTACAAGACCACTGTGATATGGTCCATTGGTGTGTGTGCTTCTGGACATGCTAACATTCAAGTCACACCTCTGTGTTCCAGTTGGTAGTATGTGGAAACTCATGAAAAAAAAATATTTGGCTTAAGCATCCAGCAAGGTACTGCTTGAGTGAGAAGGTGTTTGATGCACCATGCAAGGAATTATTCTGCCTGTAGTATGGCCGTTGCTGTACCCCTGTGTGGTGATAATTCAGCTGGCACTCTTGTGGGCTGATTCATACATTACAATGCCCACATGGTGGGAACTCAGTTCTTAGCTGCACAGAGACATGGAGGGACAGAGTGCTTGAACTTTTCTTCCTGGCATGGCTTTCCCAATCTCAGATGGGCCTGGGAGCTGGAAGTTCCCCCCTACTGGAAATTTACAGTACATGCAATTTTCGCCAAGGGGTAAATAATGGGTCCCTGACAATTCAAGTTAAGAAAGTGGCACGGGGGAAGGGAAGCCTGAAGTGCCTTCTGCCCACCCATCACACTCCTGATCTCAATCAGGCCCCCACCAGCCTAGGAACTGAGTTTCCAGCATGGAACTCTAGCCAGATGTCTAATCCAAAGTCCTTGTGCTGGCCGTGTGCCCACCATGTGGACTTTATAATGTAAGAATTAACCTCGAGGCTTGTCTAGGTCATGCCCACCTTTGTCCATTAAAAGATGGTAAATCAGAAAATCTGTGCTAATAGCAACATTTACCCAGAAAAGCTTCAGATCTGAACATTTTAATCAATTGGGCCTGTACATTTCAGGAAGACCTGCATTTTTTAGATAGTTTTCATTTTGTATTTTTTGTATTACATTTTTGGGGGGAACATTCTGTAAGAGCTTTCTCAGTTACATTTCCATAAAAATCTCATTTGCTGTTACTGTTTTTTGCTTCCTGGAGTGGGGGGAGGGTAGTCAACTATACTAGAGCAATTTATAGCTACTCTTCTGTTCTATATTTTTCTCATTCTGTGAAATGTTTGACCTTTCTTAGCTATATTAAAGACTGAGAATGGGATCTAGAGCAAGCTAATTCAGTGGCCCCGGAAAAACAAATCAAACCTTTTGGTGGCACTAGAAGAACAAATCAAACCTTTCGTTCCATTAATTTCAGCAGATCTAGTTTTCTCTGGATTTTGCCTGTGGAGGTGAACAGTGAACTCCATTGGAGGAAATAACTGTTATAAACAAATACAGGAAAATGAGATTTTTGGATGCATTTTGTTGCATCAGTTGCCACTTCAAATAAATAAAAATGCCTCTTTATCCCTAAAAATGCAAACACTCAAAAAGGGACAGTGGGGAAACAAAGTAAAGTTTAAAAATAGGAATTACAAGTGGGGGTATCTCATTTCCTCCTCCCCTATTATTTCTTCTTTCCCTTCCCAGGTAATCCCCTAGCCTCTCCCCTTCCTTCTCTCTTTCCCACCCACAAACCAACCTAACTTTATTTGCCCCTCCCCATCTTCAGCTTTCCGTCCTTCCCTTCCCTCGGCAGTGGTGAACCTGCAAAGATTTGTGAGAGATACCTTACTTTCCCCTGTATCCCCTCCCCACACTGTTTCCTCCTGAGAGACCCATCCTCACCTTTCCTTGTATCCTTCTCTCCTTCCTACCCACCTTCTAACCTAGATTTTATCTTCAGCTATATTTATTTTTTACTTATACCCTGCATTTCTCCACAATGGGGAACCAAAGCAGTTTACGTCATTCTTACCTGCTCCATTTTATCCTCACAACAACCCTGGGAGGTAAATTAGGCTGAGAGTGTGTGACTGGCCCAAAACTACACACTGGCTTTCATGGGACAACTGCTGTTGAACAAGAGCTGCCAGGCCTGGGTGAGGTAGCAAATCGCTTGGTGGTTGCTGGTGGCCTGGCTCTGGTAAGTTCTTCCTCAGAGGCCAAAACAACCCTGGGAATATATATATATATGCCCTGACCTGGATAGCTCAGGATAGCCTGATCTCATCAGATCTCAGAAGCTAAGCAGGGTTGGCCCTGGCCGGTATTTGGATGGGAGACCACCAAGTAATACCAAGGTCACTATGCAGAGGCAGGCAATGGCAAACCACCGCTGTTAGCCTCTTGCCTTGAAAAACCTATGGAATCACCAAAAGTCAGCTGCGACTTGACAGCAACTTTCTGCTACCAATGACACAAGGATAATTATTGTGAGGCATAAAAAGAAAATAATAACTGATGCCCTTGAAATATGTAGCTTGGTTTTATCTTTAACTCAGAATCTTTCTAGTAGCGGTCCTTCAGACTGACCTAACACCTCTTTACCTACAAAATATGAAATGGCACCACCGATGGTGATTTATGGTTAAGTCCTGAGTTTTATTCTCAGATAGCTACAGTGAAATGTGCCCAAATGAATTCCTTACGGGCAGGCATTGCAAGTAATACCTGAGATCACCCATTTCTTCCTTCAGTCATCTCTTTCTTTCTGTAATGTGCCTGTTGAACAATGGCAGCAAGATATTAAAGATAATTCAAAAAGAACTTGACACATTGAACACTTCTTTGATAGAACCACTGATACGAAGCAATTCACTGTGACCCAGATAGAGCTGTGGAGATGGAATGCTTCAGGATGGAGAACTGGAACATTGCCAACAGTGAACAGAGAAGGGAACTTATTAATATAGTAAGAAAAAAGCATCGGGGAGAGTGGGTGGGGAAAAATATTTAAATTACTCTGCATGCTATCTTATGTTTTCATTTGAACCGTCATTTCATTTTTGGATATTGTTGGAGGACTGGGTTTTATTTTTCTGCGAGTCTCCCAGAAAGCCTGCCAAAATCTGACTTTCTCATTAAAAGCTGCAAGAAAGGCATCAACTGGAAAATCTGGGGACACTGCCTTTCAGAAGTCATAACCCAGATCCACCCTCACAGACAACACTTGATGATATTAATGAGAGCTGCAGCAGAGGGAAGAAATGAATTGTTACAGGAAACAAAGAAAAAAAGAGGTGTGTCTTATTCTATAGTATATAATATGAAGACTGAACCGTCTTTTTAACAATCAGAAGTGACATTCCTATGTAACAGAGACTACAGTGTAACCTATTGCCTACACAGTCAATACATTACTTATTCATGTATGCATTGATGTCACTTGGAGACTGCTTTCCCCACTGGGAATTAATGGGTTTAAGTTCATACTGTGTTATATGAAATATCTGTAGTGATTAATCCATGATGCTACATTCACACATGCAAATCATCCATTGGACATAGGGTTCAACTTGTGGACATGCACATGTAAACTGGTTTTCAGATATACGCTTCCACCCCAAGGGCATCTGCCAAACCTTTGCCAGTTGCTATAGCTTAGATGGGACACTGGGCACAGAGGGAGTGTCCCACTGGCTTCTGTCTGAAACACACCTGGCATAAGTTATGAGAAACCTCCACTGTACACCTAGAGAATCCCAACCCATGTGAAAGACCGAGGCAACTCCTCTGGAGACAGAACTCTCTGTGCAATGGAGGATCACAGCTAATGTGATTTGAAGCAAGCTGCAAATAATGGTTGGCCATGAAAAATGAAACAAATGGAATATTTTTCACTCATCCTGCTATCAGTAGTTATTGCATGAAGATAGAATGAACAATGCACTAAGGACGAGAGAGTCTATAGATATAAAATGGAGAGTATACCTGAACCGGGCCCCTTACAGTATTTCTTATTGTTCCATGTTGTGTCTGTCTTTCTATAAACTTTTAAAATATTTATTTCCTTGTGAGGATGAAAGTCTTCTAATAACTAATTAGTATATAGACCTATCTCAAGTGACAGCTGTGCCCTCATGAAAAACATGATTATTATTGTAGTCAACTTTATTTTGGCTCTTCTTTCTGCTGTTCATGTAGTTAAACTCTGCAGCTGATAGGGCAGTCTAGGAATGGGAAGTTTGAATCCTATATCTAAATATTCAGCAGAAAAAACAACGGAAGAATTAAGTTTTACTCTTCTTTAAAAAGACATCCATAGCCCTGTTCTCTCCTCATTCTAATTGATCTTATAATCTGAACATTAGCAAAATTGAAGACCGTTAGCAAGTGTATCTATAACCATAAGTTTTGGTGAATGTGGCCAAACGTGTGGAGATAACATTATGCTTCAAAACAAGCCATATTCCAGTGAAGACAATCCAAAGGCTTGCAAACAAGTGGGTTAAACCATCAGACTGTATAAAGCCAATGACTGAAATGAAAGGAATTTACATCTTGGTCCAGAACACAGGATGCCCTTCACGATGAAGGTCATTAGAGTGGCAGGTCATCATAATGTGGGAACTAGAAAATCTGAAGTCCGCTCCTTCCATTTGCTTAGAGAGACACCATCTGGGTTTCTCCAGGGCATGCCCCCTCCCCCCCAAGGCTTGTAGAAGTTATGGGATTTTGAGAAGAGAGAGTGGGCAGCACAACAAAATGACTGTTGTGGGGGCTGGATTCAATTAGGAAATGCCAAGCATCCTCCCATGATGAAGGCATTTCCAAAATGGATGCTTCCTGCAGACATGGAGCCTCTGGGGCTGAAGCACCTCCTACTCCAGTTAAGTGGAGAAAAGCCAAGACTGGCTCTTTGCTTTGGGGGAGAAGTGCTTCAAGAAAGAAGCGAGTGGGCACCAGAATACACCTTTGGCAGACACCATGGTGCCCGCAAGCGTCATGCTGGGGACCACTGTCCTAGAGTCATCTTGCATCACAAAGCTTCCGTGGAGAATGTAGATTCTGGTGACATATTTGGAAGGTACAGCTGCCCTTGTGTGATGAGATTTCTAGACTCTTGTAATGTGTTAACATTGATTTGAGCAACGTGAACCCTACTCCTGAGCGTCTAGATCATCACCCTAGAATAGCAAAACAGCATAACCAGAAACAGGTGAAGGAAGAGTAGCGTCTAGATAAAACTGGGGCCTGAGGTCACAGAACCAGCTGAAGTAACAATAATAGATATACGTCGAGGAAAGGCAAACGTTAAGAGGAAAGACTAACAGCCATCTACGTGCAGAGGCCAAATGCTGAGAACCCGGAGGACAGTCCTTTCCTGATACATTTGTGATCAGTTTCCACAAAACAGCTCTATGCACATACTGTACCAGCAGTGGACACTAAATAAGACAGATCCCTCCCAACGAACCAGTAAGACATTATAAATAAAGGCATATAGACCCTATATGTAAATACTCTATTGGCAAAAGAACACACTGGAGCTGCCTCTGTCAATGGTGACTCTATTAACAGCCGCAATTGGGTTGCTGTGGAGGAGGGGTGTCCTTTAGTCTTGTGTTCTGTTTACCAGCAGCAATGGCAGGATCCGTCTCCAGACTTTCTGACATTTTGTCACAGATGATATCGACAAGCCGCTCAAACGTCTGCTTGACATTGATGTTATCCTTGGCACTTGTTTCGAAAAATTCAAAACCTAGTAAGAGAGACAGAACATACCGCAGTCAGTCAGTGGTATTTTAGCTTCTTTGACAGGCAATTCTGTGCTACATTTTGAAATCAGGTGGGGCAAACATGCAAGGGCAGAGGAGAGGAATGAGCAGAAGGCCGGCAGGTTTCAGTTATGACCAGTGCATTAAGGGCTGGAGCTGAAAGACCAATCCTAAGCAGAGTTACACCCTTCTAAGTCCAACAAGCCCAGAAGGATGTAACTCTGTTTAGGATTGCACTGTTAACCCTTCAGGCTGGCTGGTCAAAAGTCTGGGGCATCAGCTTTGCATAAAGTTTGGGGATGGAAGACCTTTGGAATAGTTCCAAGGAGATTGAACTTGCTCATTCCTTTATAGCGAACCAGGAGACCAATAGTATTCAGTGAAGTAAATTTAGATTATACACATGGGCAGATCGGGAAGCTTAAACAGTCCACAAGATGCCAGATGGAGCGGCCTTTGCAGTGAGGCAGCGACTGCTCAGACCCAGTCAGCAGGGCCGATGATGGGCACTGGTTCAGTACTCAGTCTATCCCTCGTTATATGCAAGGATACAAGAAGCAGTGCACTATATTCATGTCTGGAGGGCCAAGCGGGAGATTCACCCCACAGATGTTTTTTTTAAGAGAGGTCATCAATCTACCCTGCTTTCTTCTACAGTGAAAAAGCACCTGGGCCATTATAATATATTTAACCACGGCGGCCAGGATTGTGTATGCACGGTATTGGAGGACTCCGCAAACACCAAAGAAAGAAGAATATATTGCTAAGATTTTGGAGGCGGCCGAGATGGATAAACTGACATTAACTTTAAGAGGACAAACGGATAACACCTTTCAGAATACATGGTTACGTTTTTATGAATGGTGTAAGATAAACGAACAAGAGGTTGTTAATAACTGTAAAAAGAAATGAAATAATATTATTGCGGTAATTGAAACTGAAAGGAAACTCACATTAAAGAGAAGGGTAGATAACAGCTATTGGCTTATAGAAGAAGGTATAAATACTTATGGGTATATACCCCACCCCCCGTATATGTTATATGTTCTTTGTATGTTAGATAGGTAGGATGTTTGTAGTGTTTGTGTTTTTATGTGTACTGTATTTTTTGTTGTAGTGGTGTTTTATAAATAAATAAAAGTTTGTCCTTAGGGGCTCTTTAAAAAAAAAAAAAAAGCACCTGGAATGCTCTTAAAAAGCCATCCACATTTTTTTGATAATACATTCCATACTGTTAATTCTGTATTGCCTGAGAAGTAGCTCCTTTTTTATCTCTACCAAAACATGCTATCAGATGACCATTAACTCTGGTGTTTTGAGAAAGAGACAGAGAGAGAGACACCAATAATATCTCTTGTTAAGGTTCTCTAAAGCACAGTCCATAGGTGATCATGAAACACACAGAAGAAGTCAAGATCTGAAAGCAAAAACACATCCACAGCAAAGACACAGAAATATAACCTACTATTCAGGAGGGAATGAAAGACTCCATCAATCTTTTAAGAGCATAAGAAGAGCCCTGTTGGATCAGACCAGTGGTCCATCTAGTCCAACATCCTGTTTCACACCAGGGCTGACCAGTTATTCTGGAGGCCTTCCCCGATGTTGCCTTCTGGCACTGGTATTCAATAGTTTACTGCCTCTGAATGTGAAGATTCCCTTTAGTCCCCATGGACACTGATAGACCTATCCTCCACAAATCGATCTAATCCCCTTTTATCTCCAGCTAATGGGAGCCACTCTAATGGTTGACCCTGCCAGCTGGCCACAGCCTCCCTGCTATGCCTCCTTACAGTTTACTGAGGCTGAAAGAAAAGCCCCGGTTCCCAAAAAAGCATCCCTAACTTTTTGCAAGACACTTCAATGTGCAGACTTCAAAATGCTTTTCTCAGAGAAGAATATTTCATGGCACAATTGTTCTTGTTACAGATATGCAAATTCCTTTAGCTTTTTTCCTTGTAGAAGCTTGTCTGAGACCCATGCTACATCTGTCAGCAGCACAGTTGTCTTAAAATCCAGATGGGGCGAACTTCTGTATTGATTTTGTCAAAAGCCCTTTTTTTTTTTTTTGCTGTCTTGATTCAAAATGTCCTTTCTACTTCAACAAAGGACCAATTACTTTACAGAACTATGCATGATCTGCAAGACTCCCGATAACTGTAGATGCCCCACTTAATCCAGTTAACTGGAGCTTCCTTTCTAGATAATCAAGAGTCCCATAGGTCTGTCCCTCCTCTTTGCTATGGAAGCAATGCATGTCTGACACTAGGAGCTGAGGACGCATTCACATGTTATGAAGTTCTTGCGTCTCCCATATGGTTGCCAGGGATCCTGATCAGATGTCCACCTTTAGTTTTGTGTTTGGTCCCTAAGTACAGGGGAGCTAGGGTCCCTGGCGGGCTTTACTGGAGGGGGAGGGGCCATCCCCAATGTGATGACATCACATGGAAGTGACATCATCATGGCTGGGGACTAGGGTTGTCAGGTCTGGGTTAAAAAATACCTGAAGACTTTGGGGGTGGATTCAGGAGAGGGCGGGGTTTGGGGAGGGAAGGGGCCTCAGTATGGTTGAATGCCACAGAGTCCACCCTTCAAAGCAGCCATTTTCTTCAAGGAAGCTGACCTCTGTCAGCTGGAGATCAGTTGTAAAAGAGAGAGCTCCCCAAGCCCCACCTGGAGGCTGGCAAGCCTATTGGGGACCAGCACCTCACGATTCTTTCCAAAAACATTTAAAGGGTCCCTTTGAGTCCTTTTGGGAAGAAGCAGTTGGGGGCCATGCGTGCCTGCACTCCAAGCCACAAATTCACGGCTTGGAGTGCAGGCGCCTGGCCCCGCTCCTTCCCAAAAGCATTTAAAGGGGGTCTGGCAACCCTAATGAGAGTCCATTTTGGATCACAGCATGTGGGGAGAGGAGACTGAAGCCTTCGACCAGGCTTTTTCCTGACGTCAATGGCCCCACTGAGTCACTATTTGCCCTGCTGTGGAAAACTTACATGTACTGATGGCTACACACAAGGGTCCCCACTCCCCACTGGGCCAAACTGTAGCTTCCTAGGGCCATTTCTTCTCAGGAAAATGTTGTGGCTTAACTTTCCTCTCCCTGCACACCATGAACCTAGTCTGAACCAAGGCTGTATGTGCCTGGGAACTAAGTTCCTTCCAAGCACAGAACTCCCAGACCAAATCTGTTGACCATCTTTTGGGTATGTTGTAGGTATGTCGGGCTGTCTTTCGGCTATGCTCCTGCAGAGTGCAGGGGGTTGGACTAGATGACCTACAAGGTCCCTTCCAACTCTAGCATTCCATGATTCCATGTGCTCAGACTGTTAGCCGCCCTGAGCCCGCCATGGGGAGGGCGGACTATAAATCGAAATACATAAATAAATAAATAAATAAATAATAATTCTATGATTCTATTACCAGCTACAACTTTATTATGTTTGTATTGGCCTTGAAACTTCTTCCTACTGCATTCTTGAGCTGCTAAACAACTAGGTTTAGCACTGCCTCACAGAAGCCCTCAGTGTAAAACCCAATGATTGAAGGTCTATAATTTACATAGGTGGTGCCTGTTTCTCCCACCTGGCCGTGGGGAAAATCTCCCATTGGGACATCCTCACTGAATGGTAGAACCTTCTCTTTGCCTCCTAAGTGCTGACTGGTCCAGCTGTCCCTATCAGTTCTCACTCTGGCTGAGACCTTTGCTTAGGGAAAAACTCACTGCCTGGAAATCCTGCCCTGGCTGGTAAATCTGCAAGCTCAGAAACTTTCTTCCCATTGGCTAAGTAGAAGAAGAAGAAGAAGAAGAAGAAGAAGAAGAAGAAGAAGAAGAAGAAATTGGATTTATACCCTGCCCTTCACTACCTGAAGGAGTCTCAGTGGTTTATAATCTCCTTCCCCTTCCCCTCCCCACAACAGACACCCTGTGCGGTAGGTGGGGCTGAGAGAGCTCTTTTAAGAATTGCTTGTGAGAGAACAGCTCTGAAAGAACTTGTAACTGACCCAAGGTCACACCAGCAGCTGCATGTGGAGGAGTGGGGAATCAAATCCAGTTCTCCCAGATCAGAGTCCATGCTCCTAACCGCTATACCAAACTGACTCTTTACGTTTGGGAAAGGATATTTGGGGGAAATTGTGCAGGAAACCCATCAGAGTGGGCTGTGGGGGGGAGGGAGGGATCAGTGGCTTTGTCCAACAAGAATCTTCTTCTCAAGAAGGCACCCCCAAACCTTCTATAGGCTGTGCCTTGCCTGGGGGGAAAGTATCAAATTAAGAAAGGAGGTGGGGGGGCAACATACAGAGAGAAGAAAGAGCCTGGATGAAGTCAGCCTGTGAATCTCCACTCCATGTCTAACAACATATAATGCAGGAGGACAGGGGGTCAAATTTTGAGAGCAAAAAGGTATGCACAGATGAGGTAGGATGCTGCTGCACTTCAGTCTCATGCTGTTTGAGCCTAAACCTCTTAGGGCCTCTTTGCATGTTACAGAATACATAGGTTGTATCCAGGGTCCCATCCCCCCCACCATCAATTGTGTTCTCAATTCCCACACGTGTGGTGCCAGATTCAGATAATTACTGTGATGCACATGGAGAAGGGACTTCATAACCTTCTCCTCCACACCCATTTTACCAACCTGAAATGGTTTGGGGCACAGAGTGGTACTAATTGGTCTGTTGACCCCAGTGGGCCAAACAGCACCCCCCCACACACCATTTCAGGTGTGTGTGTGGGCAAAGGCTGAAGAAGAAGATACCCCACCCTTCACTCAGAGTCTCTGAGTGCTTTACAATCTCCTTCCCTTCCTCTCCCCTCAACAGACACCCTGTGAAGTAAGTGGGGCTGAGAGAGCTCTAAGAGAACTGTGACTGACACAAGGTCACCCAGCTGGCTGCATGTGGAGGAGTGGGGAATCAAACCCAGTTCTCCCAGATTAGAGTCCACACACTTAACCACTACACTAAACTGGCTCTCACCGGTTGTGAAGCCCCTTCTCCATAGCCATGTTCACAAGTTACAGAGAATGCAAGCACAATCTGTATACACTTCCCTGATTTTTCTATATACATGCACTGAATAATTCTCGTGTTCTATGGAGAACTCGTGCATGAGGAGGATGGGTTTGTCAAAGACATAAATCATATAATAAATGCTAGTGATTTCTTTTCAGCCTCAGGAGCTGCTGTTTTAACACTTCAGCAATTACAACTATACAAAATCTCTACAGTTCTGGCTCTTTAAACCAATTCTCTTTATAGTCGTGTCAGTGGGTTTTTTAAAAGTTCATACAGGAAGCTTGTACACTTGTTTTGCCCAAATGGCCACTTAATTGAAATTCATCTAAACCCATTCAAAATTAAAATCTTTCCGTATGTAACAGGGGCTTGCAAATGTGTGTGCGCGTGTGTTTGTTTGTGTATGCGTGAAGCACTGGGTGCTGATGACAAGCTCCCAACATGGATTCTCCAGTCACACAAGGGTCTCACATCAGGTTCTGTCTGGAACAGAGTAAACAGCAGCTGTCTGTCAAGCCGCATCACTGAAAAAGTAGCAAAATTCAAGCTGTCAGAGGAGAAGATTGCAGGATTGTACTGTTTGCAAGCTCCTATGGAGACCCGGAATACACAGAATACACAGAAGAACTATACAAGAAGGACCTCAATGTCCTTGACAACCACGATGGTATAATCACTGACCTCGAGCCAGACATCCTGGAAAGCGAAGTTAAATGGGCCTTAGAAAGCATTACTAACAACAAAGCTAGTGGAGGTGATGGTATCCCAGCTGAGTTATTCAAAGTCTTAAAAGAAGATGCTGTTAAAGTGCTGCACTCAATTTGCCAACAAATTTGGAAAACACAACAGTGGCCACAGGATTGGAAAAGGTCAGTTTACATTCCAATCCCAAAGAAGGGCAACGTCAAAGAATGTTCAAACTATCGCACAATTGCACTCATTCCACACGCTAGCAAGGTCATGCTCAAAATCCTACAAGCTAGGCTCCAACAGTACGTGGATAGAGAACTGCCAGAAGTACAAGCTGGGTTTCGAAGAGGTAGAGGAACTAGAGATCAAATTGCCAACATTCGCTGGATTATGGAGAAAGCAAGAGAGTACCAGAAAAACATCTACTTCTGCTTCATTGACTATGCTAAAGCCTTTGATTGTGTGGATCACAATAAATTATGGCAGGTTCTTAAAGAGATGGGAGTACCAGACCACCTCACCTGTCTCCTGAGAAACCTGTATAAGGGTCAAGAAGCAACAGTTAGAACCGGATATGGAACAACTGATTGGTTTAGCATAGGAAAAGGAGTACGACAAGGATGTATATTGTCACCTTGCTTATTTAATTTATATGCAGAGTACATCATGCGAAATGCTGGCCTGGATGAATCACAAGCTGGAGTTAAGATTGCTGGGGAAAAGATCAATAACCTCAGATATGCAGACGATACCACTCTGATGGCAGAAAGTGAAGAGGACCTAAAGAGCCTCTTGCTCAGGGTGAAAGAGGAGAGTGCAAAAGTGGGCTTGAAGCTCAACATCAAAAAAACTAAGATCATGGCATCTGGCCCCATCACTCCTTGGCAAATAGAAGGGGAAGTCGTAGAAGTAGTGACAGACTTCACGTTCCTAGGATCCCAGATCACTGCAGATGGTGACTGCAGCCATGAAATTAAAAGATGCCTGCTCCTTGGGAGGAAAGCGATGGCAAACCTAAACAGCATGATAAAAAGCAGAGACATCACCTTGCCAACAAAAGTCCGCATGGTCAAAGCAATGGTATTCCCCGTAGTAATGTATGGCTGCGAGAGTTGGACTATAAGGAAGGCTGAGCGCCGAAGAATAGATTCTTTTGAACTATGGTGCTGGAGAAGACTCTTGAGAGTCCCTTGGACTGCAAGGAGATCAAATCAGTCAATCCTAAAAGAAATCAACCCTGACTGTTCCCTTGAAGGCCAGATCCTGAAGCTGAAGCTCAAATACTTTGGCCACCAAATGAGAAGGGAGCATTCACTGGAGAAGACCCTGATGCTGGGAAAGATTGAAGGTCAAAGAAGAAGGGGACGGCAAAGGATGAGATGGTTAGACAGTGTCATCGATGCAACGAACATGAAATTGAGCAGACTTCAGCGGACAGCGGAAGACAGGAGGGCCTGGCGTAATCTGGTCCATGGGGTCGCGAAGAGTCGGACTCGACTGTGCGACTGAACAACAACAAACAACATGGAGACCCGGGGCCCTGACCTGGATAACCCAGGTTAGCCCAATCTCATCAGACATTGGAAGCTAAGCAGGGTCGGCCCCGGCTAATATTTGGAAGGGAGACTTCCAAGAAATACAAGGGTCATGACAGGAGGCAGGCAATGGCCAACCACTTCTGTTTGTCTCTTGCCTTGAAAACCCCAGGGGGTCACCATAAGTCAGCTGTGACTTGACAGCACTTTCCACCACAACCATGGAGATGCAGGATGTTTTCACACTAGGTGCTTAGGCAGGGGAGGGGCTGTGACTCACTGGCAGAGCATCTGTTTGGCATGACAAAGGTCTCAGGTTCAATCCCCAGCATCTCCAATGAAAAGGATCAGGTAGGAGGTGATGTGAAGGACCTTAGCCTGAGACCCTGGAGATCCACTGCTGGTCTGAGTAGACAATACTGACTTTGATGGGCCAAGGGTCTGATCCAGTATAAGGCAGTTTCATGTTTGTGTGTTCATGTGTGTAAGTGTGAACTGTAGATAAGCTAGAATGAATTCTCCATCCTCATCTCTTCCGTTGTTCAACCTCCAATACCAGCACATGCACAGGCCACTAAACGTGTGAGAGCAGCTCAAAGAGAGCAGCTCATATGTGAAAACAGGCTCCATTTTGGGGCTATGATAAATACAAAATTCTAGCTGGTAGTTCATCGGACCAGTCGAGATCTCAGGGCCCATCTACATATTACAAGGACTTTTGTCTCACAGATGCAGTGGGGGTTTTATGCCTCCCAGACACACACTTTGTAATGTGTAGATGGAGATTTTAATGGAAACTGTGAACACGGAACCTGAACCTTTTTTACACACTGGCGAGAGACCTTACTCAGAGTGATGAGTATTCCTTGATGAAGGCATTACAGTTCTGGACTTGAGTGACTTGACTACCTCTGGGGTCACCAACCCCAAGGTGGGACCTGGAGTTGTCCTGGAATTACAACTAATCTCCAAAATGCAGAGATCTGTTCCCCCCGGAGGAAACAGCAGCTTCTGAGGGTGCATTTTATGGCAACACAACTCCTCTGAGCTTAGGGTTGCCAGCTCTGGGTCGGGAAATGCCTGGAGATTTTGGGGGTGGGGCCTCAGGAGGGCAGGGTTTGCGGCATAACGCCATACAGCTCAATGGCCAAAGTGGCCTTGTTCTCCAGGTGAACTGATGGTCGTCACCTGGAGATCAGTTGTAAACGCCAGAGATCTCCAGCTACCACCTGGAGCAGGCTCGTAGCCAGGATTTTGTAATTTGGGGGGCCTTTAAATAAGTCAGGGGGCACTGATGTCACAAAATAAGATAAAAAATTTAAAAACTCACTTTTATGGTATTCACACTCTGCCTGCCTGTGCGGGGAAGCAAGCCACGCTTGGGGAAGGGGTGGTAGTGGGGAGTCTTTTGGGTGGCCCAGAGAACTGGGAGGGGGCCTGGGGGCTGGATGGAAGTTATGGGGCCTTGGCAGGAAGTTGGGGGGCCAGGCCCCGAGGTGCCCCACTGTAGCTACAGGCCTGACCTGGAGGTTGACAACTGTAGCTGAGTTCCCCCATCCCCACCCCAAACTGCACTCTCCCCAGGCACTGCCCCCAAATTACCAGGAATTTCCCAACCCAGAGATGGCAACTCTCTCTCTCTTTGGGACTTCTCATTGCCTCGACAAGTAGGGAGTGTGTAGCCATGTCATGCGGCTGCAGAGACAAGTGGAGTTCTTTAAGCTGCAGCTCTCTTGACTTCCAGAGCACATGACTTCCTTTGTATTCCTGGCTATAACTCTTGCTAGTGCTAGATTGGTGCAAAAAGGAGAACCTGTGGAAGGTATCTCAAGGAGCTTCTGGTGGCCCCGAGAAAAGAATACTTCCAGAAAACAAACAAAAGTGCAAATCCATGAAATGGCTTCTTACTTGCGCTTATTAACAAGTTATTTCACATAGAATAGCCTTTTCCTGGCAACTCAGTATTCAGTATTTTACTGGGAGCCACAAAGAGATTTTGCTGTTTCACCCCTAATCCTCTGCTCTTGTTTGCTTCCCAGGTTTGCTATCAGAGCAGAGAAGAGAAACGTGTTCACTAGCCTTGTCTGCCTCCCAGTACTCCCAAAAATAGCTCAGAAAGAGAGATGCGGGGTGTTCTTTCAGAGCTTGTCATGTTGTGTACGTAAGATAAATCCCAACTGCTGCTTTCACTAAGGAACTACAGCTTTCGGAAGGGGAAAAAGGGCAGGGGAGAAACACTGGAGGGGAAGGGAACTTCATTCCCTCCCCTACCTGCCTCTTTTCCAGTGCAACTCCTCCATGGCTGCTTTCCGCACAAAACTAAATAGGAATCCAGTGGCACCATAAATGCATAAATTCTTATTCCAGCATAGATTTTCATGAGCCAGAGCTAACTTCATCAGATATTCATACTAAAAGCTGCAGTTGACAGAAAAGCTGGAGGCAGGAAATGCTTCAGAGGGAGACCAGTTGAAAAAAAGATCCACTCAGAAGACTAATCAATCCATTCAAAGTGGGCAAGAACCATGCCTAACTGTTAATAGACAGGCACAGTAGCAGATTCAGTTAGAAAAGTACAGAGATTTAGCACAATTTATTAACATCTGCCAGACATACCACATGCTAAGGGATTAGTACCTACAATGAGTGAGGAACACCAAATCCTTATTCAGACCTGAGGAGGGGGAAATAATACTCAGTTTTTTGCTGAATCCTAACTCAGCATTAGACTCCTGTTTAATTTTGCTATTACAGAGTAACATGATTGCCCACTGGAAATTTTTCACCACAAAAGTCTAGACATGAATTTATCTTTTCAAACATAAAACAAAAGTCTAGTGGCACCTTAAAGACCAGGGGTTGGTTGGAGCTGGAATGCAGAGGAGAGGCGCTCCAGTAGTGAGGAGCCAAGGGGGCAGACACATGACTAAGCCCCGCCCCCTGCTCCCAACTCAGAAACGGGTGCTTCTCTTTGGAAGGAAACAAACCCAGATCCTTCCCCCAAAGTTGCCCCTGAAGCTTCCCCAAGGTGGACTGGTGACTGCTCCTGCTTCCGCCCAGAGGCCAGTGACGAGGCAACGGAGCGGGGAGCTGTCAAGGGCCAGTGAGTGTCTCCCTTTCCCCGGTGACCCCCCAGAGGGATCAGGGACCTGCTCAGGCTGGGGGCAGCCACAACCTTTTGGGAGACTCCCCCTGGAGTGACTCCCTTCTTCCCCCTGCCCCGTCTCTTTCCGCAGCTGCCCATTTCCTGCTGCAGTGGAAGGCCGAGTGCTACTTCGCCAACAGGACAGCTGGGGAGGTCTGGTACTTGGACAAGGACATCTATGGGTGGGAGGAGTTCACTCACTTTGACAGCCGCCGTGGGATCTACGAGGCTGTCACCAAGCTGGGCAAGCCCACAGCCCACTACTTTAACAGTCAGAAGGAGTACATGGACCTCCTGTGGGCCCAGGTGGACTCCTTCTGCTGCTATAGCTATGGGATCGAAGAGGAACAGGGCATCACCCTCACCAGAAAGGGTAAGCGCGGGGGGTGGGATGTCCACCAGGAGTGGGGGGAAGCCAGGTTTTTTCCCCCTCCTCCACCCACTCCCCTTCAGGCCCCCCATCCACACTGGTGACATGGGGGGAAGTAATCACTGGACCCTCGTAGACCCTCCCCCCAGTTTTTCTTCAACCCAAAACATAACTCAGGGAGGGATAAACAAAAGGGTGACTTTACCCAGCTTGAATGATTTCCAAGGGGAGGGGGTTTGGCTGCCAGAGGATGGGGTGATGGTTTGGCAACACCCCCCCTTCCCTCCCTCAGAGGTGGATTTTTCCCCTCCAACATTTTGTTCCCTTCCCTGACTGAGCTGCCCCAAGCAACCTGGTTTTCTTCTTTGCCTTTTAAAAGACTGTCTGTCTCACCCTGTCCCAGAGAAATAATTTGGCTTCTAGCCCAGCCCCGGAACCCCAGTGAAGAACAAGGAGCCCTCTTGGGTTGAACCCCTTCAGATGGCCCTGGGGATTCAAAAGTCAAACTGAACAAAATATTTTATTTTAAAAATGGGAAGGTCAGGTGGAATCAGGACTTGTTAACTTAGAGGCAAAAATCAGGGGTTGGACAGACGGTAATTCTTTATACAGGCAAATGAGAGTTATTGAAGATTATTTCCTTAGTTATTGAAATCTTAATACTGAGAGGCTTTACCCACTGTGTTTTCCAAACACTACAATGCTTCTCAATAGAGCTTCCTGTTTCTCCTCTTGTTTCCCTGAGGCTGGTACCTTCCTTCAGTCCCTAACATCCCTCCCTTTAATCCCCAATTTCTTTCTAGCTCTTGAAGTGTCCCAAGCGGTTTCATTTCACAACAGACCAGGATACAGGTTGAACTTGACAGGCTGGAGAACTGGACTAAAACAAATGAAATGAATTTCAGTGGGGATAAATGTAAAGTCTTGGCAGTAGTATGTGCAAAAAGGATCTTGGGGTCTTAGTAGACCATACACTGAACATGAGCCAGCAGTATGATGCCATAGCAAAAAAGGCAAATGCGATTTGGGGCTGTATCAACAGCAGTATAGTGTCCAGATCATGCGAAGTAATGGTATTGCTTTACTCTGCTCTGGTTAGACCTTGTTATCTAAAGTATTGTGTTCAGTTTTGGGCAATTTAAGAAGGATATAGACAACCTGGAATATGTCCAGAGGAGGGCAACAAAGATAGTAAGGGGTCTGGAGACCTATGAGGAAAGGTTGAAAGAGCTGGGTATGTTTAACCTGGAGAGGAGATAACTGAGAGGTGATATGATACCGTTTTCAAGTAACTGAAGGGCTGTCCTATAGAGGATGGTGTGGAGTTGTTTTCAATTGCCCCTGAAGGTCAGACCAGAACCAACAGGTTGAAATTAAATCAAAGGAGTTTTTGGCTAAACATTAGGAAGAACTTCCTGATGGTTAGAGTGGTTCCTCAGTGGAACAAGCTTCCTTGGGAGGTGGTGGGCTCTCCTTCTTTGGAGGTTTTCAAACAGAGGCCAGATGGCCATCTGACAGCAATTCTTATTTTGTGAATTTAGGCAGATCATGAGAGGGAGGGCAGGAAGGGTTGCATCAGTGCTCAGTTCCTGTGGCCCTTCCTTATACACCTAGGGAAATGCCGATTGCCACTTTGGGGTCAGGAAGCAATTTTCTCCACCCCAGTTTGGTCAGGGATCCTGGAGGGAGGGGTTTTTTTTTTTTGCTATCTTCTGGGTATGGTGCACAGGTCACTGGGGGTATGGGGGGAGGGATTTGTGAATTTCCTGCCTCTTGCAGGGGTTGGACTAGATGATCCTGGAGATCCCTTCCAACTCTATGATTCTATGGTTCTGTGATCTCTGTTCCCTAGATATAACTCTCCTTGTTTAACTGGGCAAGGATTCTTCTTATTTCCCTTGAAGATGTCTCCTATTTCCTTTGGCCTGAATGGGAGTCTCATCTCAGTAACCACCTTGCCAAGTCTCGCTCCCACTTCATATGTTTGTGTGGAACTGCCTTCATTCCAGGCTGAGACTCAGACTCTTTCTGTTCTCCAGCTGAATTCTTCCTCAGAGGAGATTTTCAACAGTTAAGGCACAGAATCATCTCTCTTCACTCAAAAAAGGGGAGTAATTTTATTAGCTGGGTGCTGAGAGAGAGGGAAATAGAATATTTGGAGAGATCCCCAGCTGGAGTGGCCCAATCAGAATGCTTGGAGCAGCCTGTCACTCAAAGCTCTCCATTCTTGTGGACATTTAACTCTTCACCTCTTGAGTTCCGTTTTAAGGGCTGCCGATCACAGATGTCCACAGGAATAAACAGCTTTAAAGGGGGATTAGATAGATTCATGGAGGATAAGTCTATCAATGGCTACTAGCAATAGTGACAGAGAGAAACCTCCACATTCAGAGGCAGTCAGCCACTGCATCCCAGAGGAACTAGCTGACCACTCTGTGAGACAGGATGCTGAATCATATGGACCCTCAGTGGCCTGATCCAGCAGGGCTCTTCTTGTGCCCTTATCAAGGGAAGGCCTCAGCTTCTGTGCCCTGTATTTCGCCCTCTGGAGGAATCGGCTGGCCACCGGGTGAGACAAGATGTTGGACTAGAAGTTAGAGTCCAGTGGCACCTTTAAGGCCAACAAAGTTTTATTCAAGGTGTGAGCTTTCGTGTGCACTCATTCTTTGTCAGACAGGGAAATGGAATTCATAGCTGTATCCAGAGGAAGCATTTTAAAACACATGCAAAGATCTATGACTGCTAGTGCCTTCCACGGATGGATTATTAGGTCTAACGGGGTCTTCAGATGCTTGTGTAGGTGTACAGTGACCAACCATTTAAAAGGAATTACGGTCTGATGAAGTGAGCTGTGTCATGAAATTTTAACACAGGGATGCAGTTGTTTCTAAAGTGCTACCAGACTCCTGTAAATTTTGCCTCTAACAGACTAATATCCCTCTGGAATCTTTATGTTCAGACCCCCTCCTCCCTGCCCCCCCCCCAAAGGTGCTCAAAATGAGTCCAAAGTCTTCCTTTTCTTTGTGAGGCTGCAGAGGGAAGGGGCAGAGCTGCGCTGATGAAAATCTTCACCTTGACCCTCAGGTGGCACCAGTTGCCAACTCAGAACTGGAGAAAGTCCTGAAGATTTGGGGGTGGGGACAGGGAGGTTTAGGAAGGGTTGGGTTAGACCTCAGCACAGAATAATGTCCACCCGCCAAAGCTGCTTTTTCCTCCAGGGGAACTGATCCCCCATCACCATTAACCATCTTGACTGTTTTCTTTGTGCTTTTGAAGCAGTTTTTCTCCAGGTAGGCTCCCCACCTCTGAGTTGGGAAATACCTGGAAATTTTGGGGGTAGCTCCTGAGTGGTGAGTGTTGCCTTCTGACACACTTCCAGTGATGTTGGGGGTGTGGCATATGCAGATGAGTTATGCTAACGAGTTATGCTAATGAGCTCCTGCACCTCTTTTTCTACAAAATGACCCCTGTTAAAGACTAACAACATTGATTTCATTGGGAATCACCACTCACATCGTCAGAGCAGTGACTCATGAATGCTCACACTGAAATAAATGTTTTTCGTCTTTAAGGTGCCACTGGACTTTTGTTTTATTTTGCGACAACAGACTACCCCTTTGCATTGCAGTCATTTTTGTCAGATCCAGTGTGTGTTTGGTAAACAACAAAATATACCCTTGATATAATAATGATATCTTTGCATTACCAAAGCTTAGTGTAACTCCTTTGCCTTTTCACATTCAACAAAAGTTTCTGTTTACAAAACATTTCACCAAACCTCTGAGGATGAATACATGCCAATGAATAAATTAATGCAAGCAGTCCTATTTTGTGGTCCGTTTTTCTTTTCTTCTCTTTTCCATGTTACAGTTTTACATAACACCTCCTGTGGTTTTCACAACGGGACAGCTCAGATCCTGTTTCAATGTTTCATCAAGGCAGATCCCGCATAGACTGATTTCTCCAGGTTTTAATATGTGATTGTCATTCGTTATATAGACTCCCAGCTTGCAGCTGAATGCTGTCTTATTTATTAAACCATTGAATAGTATCTGATTCGCTAGACCATCAGCCTAGGGCCAAAACAGATGCGATGTCATCCTTGCGGCTGTCACAAGGACCCCCCCATTTTAAAGTAATTTTAAAATGCCAGGCAATGCTCTTGTCTCCCCTCCCTTTGCCTTTCCAGGTGCCAGAACAGCTGTGGTGTCTCTGTGTGTGGCTGCTAAGAAGAAGAAGAAATAGAAGAGGATGAGGAGATTGGATTTATACCCTGCCCTTCATTACCCAAAAGAGTCTCAGAGTGGCTTACAATCTCCTTTCCCTTCCCTTCCCCACTACAGATACCCTGGCCAAGTCCACAAAAGCAATTGTTCCACCCTTGGTCTCCCATTCCCCCTGGTTGTACCGCTCAATTCCCACTATTTGCTGTGTGACCACATTTCCCCCCATGTCAAGAAATTGGGTCGAGATGCAGATCAAAATGCAGCCACGCAGCAAATAGTGGGAAATTGAACAGTATAACTGGGGGAAATGGGAGATCAAGGACGGAGCAACTGCTTTTGCGGAATCGGTCCCTGTGTGAGGTAGGTGGGGCTGAGAGAGCTCTTCCGAGGACTGCTCTTTGTTTATTTATATATTTGATTTGTACCCCGCCCTCCCTACCAAAGCAGGCTCAGGGTGGCTTACATAAAAGGTTAAAACAGTTAAAAAGCATAAAACATTTATAAGACATTTATAAGGTGCTAATTATATATACAGGATGGTGAAACACAGTTTCGTTATTAGTCATAGCGGGCAACAATCAGCAGTAATTATAGGACTGTTGTCCAAGTTCCATAATATGTTTCAGTTATACTGGCGCAGCACAGGCCGCCAAGAGAACAGCTTTGAGAGAACTGTAATTGACCCAAGGTCACACCAGCAGCTGCATGTGGAAGAGTGGGGAATCAAACCCGGTTCTCCCAGATTAGAGTCCGTGCTCCTATCCACTACACCAGACTGGTTCTTTGGCACTTGATAAAGTCCACTAAGGGGGAACGATAACCTCTCAGCCCACTGCACTGCATGCATGATCAGGAATGGGCCCTCACAGCATTTAGAAGTACTTTAAAATGGTAGCAAGAGTCTCATGGTGGCCCCAAGGCCACCGTCATGTCTAGTTTGGCCCCTAGTTAAATCCTTAGAGATGGAGTGGCAGAAAAGGAACAAGTCAGATGATAACTGCAGGACTCAGAAAAATCAGAAGGGTGGAATGGATGTGAAGCTGGATAAGGTAGCAGCTGTTGAACCTGGAGTGTTGGTGGAAAGCAAGAATGCATGAAGCTGCCTACTGCTGAATCAGACAATTGGACTACCAAAGTCAGTATTGCCTTCTCTGACAGGCAGCAGCTCTGCAGGGTTGCAACCAGAGGTTCTTCCCATCACCTGCTATCTGATCCTTTTAGCTGGAGATGTCAGGGGTTAAACCTGGGATCTTCTTCACACAAGGCAGATGCTCTCTACCACTAAGCCATGGTCCTTCCCAAGAATTTGCCTTCTTCCTATTTTATTTGTTGGATCTTTTATCACATGTTCCATTGTTTCTGAAGGCACCATTGTATCATGGTTTGGAAAAGAAAGTTATTTTGAAATGCCATTGATCAGTGACTACTTTTGCTGAGGGGAAGAGTTTACCTTACCTCTTTAGACCCAACGTGGCTCAGCCCCTAGACTCCACTGTGCTAGAGTTTTGAGCAACTAGGCAACTAGCCAGCGAGAGTTTCTTCTCAGTGCACATGCACAGGAGTCCAATGAAATAATTTGTTGCAGCATTCTTAGACAAAGATCCACTTCCCTCTGTGTCTGACAAAGAGGGATCTTGCCTTAGAAAGCTCATATATTACAACTTGGATAGTTAGTGTGGGTTGTGGTTTGGGTGCCCCCCTGTTTTGGGAGTCATTGTGCCACAAATTATTATCGTATGTGTGTGTGGCCATGTATAAGCTGGCTGGAAAACCAGCAAAAAATCTCTGTGAGCTGCAAAATGGCAGCAGAGCACAGGATTTGTGGCTGTGAGTCCCAGACTGAATCCTGGTGTCTCCATTGATAAAGACAGAAGGTATCAGGAAAAGGCCTTCTGTCCCTGAGACTGTCAGTACTTAGCTGTATGAAGCAATGGTCTGACTTAGTATAATTTGTAAGGTTGTTTGTATTCCTGTTTCTTGAAGCTCAGCAGCTGCTGCTGTTTCTGCCCGTACCCCGTCTGGATTCTTATTTTCTATTAATTGGCTCCCTCTACTGGTCTGATCACCCAATTTCTTCACCGAAATCTGCATGGCATGAAAATCCATATTCTAACCAACTAGATGCTTTTAATCTCGGTGTAATAAAAGTGAAGAGAAACAGTTTTGTATGAAACAAACCAACGTTCTCTGAAGGCACAGAGAAAATCACAGTGCAGCCAAGTCTTAGCCTTAAATTTCACCCCCCTGCCCCTTTTAGGTGAGC
This sequence comes from Gekko gecko, assembly GCA_029375565.1. Taxonomy (NCBI): domain Eukaryota; kingdom Metazoa; phylum Chordata; class Lepidosauria; order Squamata; family Gekkonidae; genus Gekko; species Gekko gecko. The sequence continues at coordinate 39,783,363 of JAPDNY010000007.1, read as the reverse complement.
TGAGCAAAACACCATTTCTTTGCTTTGCGAAACAATTCCTGGTTTAGGTATGCCTTAGATCTTAATTCTTGTCCAAATTTAGGAAAGCCATTAGCATTACTTGTTGTTGCCATCTATTTCTTTATAATAACTGGCAAGTCAGCTTATCAAAACTCTCATACTATGACAGTAAAGTGCCGGAACACAGTAAACAATATTTTATTATTATTATTTAAAAATTCTCTTCTTACCAAGTTGTTCCGCTAAATGCTTCCCTCTGTCAGCGGAGACTACCCGTTCTTCTTCCATGTCACATTTATTACCGACCAAAATAACCTGGGCATTATCCCAAGAGTAAGTTTTTATTTGGGTTGACCTTGAGAGAGAGAAAGACAGAGAAAAAACAGTCAGATGCGGAGCAGCATAACAGGACTGGCTCCACCATTAGGCAAGGGTGCTGTGGCCAATCTCTGGAAGCAGAACTGGGAATACTGTTAAAGAGTGGCAAAAAAATTGATGATTTAGTTCTTTTAAATTATATTTTACCATTTGGATTTTCTCTCTCGGGAACCAGAATGTCTTTGGCCATCTCTCCCAGGCAGTCTGTTGCTGAGACCAGGTTTGGTTGTATGTCATAGGTTGGTTTGCCAAACTCCAGACTACAAAGTTCCCCTGGAGCAAATTGTTTTTTTGGAGGGTGGACTCTATGGCATTATATCCCACGGAGGTATTATATCCCCTCTTCTCCAAACCCCACCCTCCCCTGGCTCCTCCCCCAAGTCTCCAGGAATTTCTCTGCTTAGAGTTAGCAACCCTATGGCTTCCTATCTTAAGAGTCTGTATACATTCACAGTAACTGAACTGTGTGCGCACTGAAGACGGAAGCATCAGGTTGTTAGTATTTATATGTAATGGGAACCACTTCTGCCTCTAGTCCTGGCATGGGAAGCAATCACATTCTCCACCCCTTTTGTTTGACCACAGATGTTACCAGGCTCCAGCATTCAGGCCTGGCTGTGGCCCAACAACACAGCAACTGCTCTGTGTGCTGTAGGTCCCAGGTTGCATCCCCAGCACTTCTAGTTGAAATAATAAGATATAGTAGGAGATCTAAAAGGAATTCAGTAGCAGATAGTGTGAAAGACCTCTGTCTGAAACTCTGGAGAGTCACATCCAGTCTGAATCAACAATGCTGTCCTTGCAAGACCAATGGCCTGATTAAATGTCAGGAAGCTTCATGTTCATGTCCAGGAATGGCTACCCGTGTTCAGGAGTGCCTCAAAGTAACATAAGAACTGGTACTCCAGCACTGCATAAACACCAGCACAGCATCTCTTGTGAGCATCTGCTCTGGTGTCCCCCAATATGGTATTGCTTTTGCGTTCCAATCTGCTAGTAATACAGACTATGCTGAGAAGGCCAGGAAATATGCAGTTAATTTTGCTGGACTGTTTATCCCTTTGTTAGTAATTTGGTGGTGGTGGTTGAAGATATGAGGGAGGGGGGAAGATGTCATATTGTAAATTCTCAGAGAATAACTTGACATGTAGCTGGCAGTTTTCTGGAATCCCAGGAAACACCAGAAGTTATGTGACGGTGGCTGTTTTGATTACTTGGGAGACAAAAATGTGCAAGAATAGCATAAGCCAGGTAGTTGCCACTGGGGATCGAAGGAACTGTCACAAACACTTGTGTGTACTTTTGCAGGATGTTAAAAGGCCTGGAGCAGTGCAGCAGCTCCCCTGGCCAGAGATCCTGAAATGGCTATTTACATTATTTACAGTTTGCCATTCTCACTGAGACACAAGGTAGATTGCACAGTGTAAGCCAATGCAATCAATAGGACTAGGCATTTAATAAGCAATGTAGTAGGACTAGGAATACAGCAGCCTGAAACAAAGCATAAGTATTACATGTCATTTGTTAATGCAGAAAATGGTGCTGTGTAAGTATAAAAACAAACCACAGAGAGCAGGATAATACATACAGCAAACAGATAATACATATTACACAGTGGTATAGTTCACAGTCCTGTTTCTCTTAGAAAAGCACCTTCACAAACCAGTTTGTTATAATATAACCCTATTGACTTTATATAATGCCTCCTCCCCAAACAATATTGGTTTTACATAGTTTGCGGAATGACAGAAGTGTGGGAGCCTTTCTGACTTCCTCAGGCAAGCTGTTCCACAAGGTGGGGGCCACAAAAGGGAATGCACATGTGCATGCCACTGTAGATCTTGCTCATTTGTAGGGCAGCCCCTCATTTGTAGGGAAGGTCCTGCTCATTTGAATGAAGTGGTCCTGGTGGAGCATGGCAGGTGAAGTGGTCCTGTAGATATGTGGGTCCAAGGTCAGGAAGGGCTTTCTATGTGGATAGCCAGTACCTTGAATTGATCCTGGTAACTGATGGATAGCCAGTGGAGTGATGGGCAGTCCTTAGAAACCTACCTGACCAAGCTGGTCATTTTCTGAGGTCCTGCTTTGAGTGTCCCCACCTTCTGGGATTAGTTGGGTGGCAACCTGGGAGAGGGCCTTCTCAGTCATGGCACCAAGACTCTGGTACCCTCTCATCTGTCCCCTTCTGTTGCTATCTTCCACCAGCAGATGACAACTTTTTTGTTTTGTCTGACATTCCCTCAGTAATCCTTTCTTCCTTCCCTATGTTCTAAATGCTGTTTATAAACATTTTTGTATGTTGTTTTGAATGCTATTTTTAAATATTTTTGTATGTGCATTTTGTATGCTGGAGAAGACTTTTGAGAGTCCCTTGGACTGCAAGGAGATCTAATCAGTCAATCCTAAAAGAAATCAACCCTGACTGTTCCCTAGAAGGCCAGATACTGAAGCTGAAGCTCAAATACTTTGGCCACCAAATGAGAAGGGAGCACTCACTGGAGAAGACCCTGATGCTGGGAAAGACTGAAGGTAAAAGAAGAAGGGGATGGCAAAGGGTGAGATGTTTAGATAGGGTTATCGATGCAACAAACATGAAGTTGAGCAAACTCCAGATGGTGGAAGACAGGAGGGCCTGGCGTGATGTGGTCCATGGGGTCACGAAAAGTTGGACTTGACTGTGTGACTGAACAACAACAGCAATAGCCCATACAATGGAAATGTATAATGCAGTGATTGATTTATGATGTTCACCAAGGACTGCAGTAACACAGACCTTCTTTTACCTTCAATATTTCCCAGCATCAGGGTCTTCTCCAGTGAGTGCTCTCTTCTCATTTGGTGGCCAAATGGCCACCAAATGGGCTATTGTACCAGCATCCAAATCAGAACACGCACAGGAGATTTTACCAGCAAAAAAAAATTGCAACAGCATCCCAACTAATTACCTGTTCCTATGGCAATAAAGGTGCAGGTTTAGGAGTTATCAGATGCCAAAATATCCTAAACAACTGGGATGGTCATGAACTAGTTGATGCAGTGGTAGCAGAGAAGTAACACTTCTATGCTGCTGTCACCACTGCTTCATAGATTTTTCCAAAGAGTTCTGTAACACACTGGCAGTCTTTAAGCAGCAGCTGGACAAACATTTCTCAGGGGTGCACTAGGCTGATCTTGGATTGAGCAGGGGTTGGACTAGATGGACTGTATGGCCACTTCCAACTCTGTGATTCTATGATTCTATGAACACGAATTTTCTGCAAGCATCACTTAAGACATGTCTCAGCCCTCTTTAGGACAATGAGTTCTGTGGCAAACTAAAGAGCCAGGTCCCACCTCAAGGATGGGAGAGCTTTATCCATAGCACTTTGCATCCCAAACTCCCGCTGCAGCCTCCACAGAGATGGCAAGCAAGCAGGAGAATAGTTTGCATTTATTAGCCTAATTTTTTGTTTTACAGTTCAGTTTAGGATTTATTTAGGAAGCTGGTGTAGCATTGTGGTTAAGACAGAGAGATCTACTCCAAGAGACCCTTGGTTTGAATTTTGTCTCTGCTACAAATTCATTAATAGTGCCCTCCTAAGCAGAGTTACATTCTTCTAAGCCCATTGAAGTCAATGGCCTTAGAAAGGCAGGGCTCTGCTTAGGATGGCACTATAAGTGGCATTGCACATACTGCCTCTTCTCTGCCTCACGTAACTACAATATGACCCACTTTATGGGGTTGTTGTCAAGGATTACACCAAGATAAATATGTGAAGTGCTTTGACTGCCAAAAATGCTGTATAAATACATGTTAACTGTTCTTACTGTTTGTTTTAAAATTCAGCAAAGTTTCTGCTATAGAAACCAGTGTATGCAGTACAGTACATAACAAAATGGTCTTCTTTCAGGAAAATAACTGCACCCATTTTCAAAAGAAGCAAGCTCTGAAATGACAACCTCATGCAGGGACCCCCTGAAGTGTGGTCACAAAGCTAAGGCACAAAAGGTCAGAGCTCCATTCATATGAATATTTTATTTAAGACTCCACTGTTGCTTTGATGTCACAGAGGTCATAAGTCTGCTTTGGTAGAAATACATTTTTGGGGGGAAGCATGCTGAGGGTTTTTTTTAGGAATTTGTGATTAATCAGAATACAAAAAGTGGCTTTTACCAAAGATGCACTGGTCACCATGGTAACCTTGAAAACTGCAGTACCACAGACCGCTAACGGCACCCCCTTATTAGTGTCTCTAGAAGGTTTCTTTCCTTTTTTTAACCAGCTGTGAATCAGGGCCTACTGGCATAACAATATTTCACTAACAAGTGGAAGATGTTTCAGACTTGGAGAAGTAAAGAATTATTATCTTTCTTCCTTACATTCACCCACATACTTGCAAGGGTAAGATTGTAATAAAACAACTTGCAAAAGCTGTACAAGGGTTCTGGTGACTCAGAAGTACGTTCCCTGCTTTTATCGCTTCAGATGTCCTAATCATTCTTATTATTTCACTGTTTTTTTATGGCCACATCTGAGTACACAGGGCACAGTCATGCAATCATTTCAGCAGAGCATCCATTAAGAATTCGTCCTGAGGTAGCCTGCCTGGTACCAACTGGGGCCCGTTCTTTTCTTATAGTTGCTCCCATACAATGGGATGGGCTACTAGAAGATGTGGGGGGGGCAGGATGCCACCTTTAGAAGTTTTTGGAAATTACTACAGAGCCATTTTATTCACTAGGGATTTTAATGGGGTATAAACTGTAATAATTTTCTAAAGGAGGAGATTAATTGGTGTTTTCCTGTATTTGTTATGTTTTTTTTTCTTTTAAAAAATAGAATTATAAGCTACTTCAAGCCACAAGGGAAGGAGGAGGAGGAGAAGGAGAGAGTGGATTTATACCCCGCCCTTCACTTGGAGTCTCAGAGTGGCTTGCAATCTTCTTTTCTTCCTCTCCCCACAACAGACACCTTGTGAGGTAGGTAGGGCTGAGAGAGCTCTGAGAGAACTGCTCTTGAGAGAACAGCTCTGAAAGAACCTGTGACTGATCCAGTGTCACCCAGCAGCTGCATGTGGAGAAGTGGGGAATCAAACCCAGTTCTCCCAGATTAGAGCCTGCTGCTCTTAACCACTACACCAAACTGGAAGGCAGGGTATAAGTATTTTAATAAATAAACCACATGCCAAGAAAACAACACTTTTCTTGTGTAAACAGCTGCATGAAATGGCTCCTGAATAGTGTATGGATGATAAGCCTAGAGCATTGCCCCGACATCATGATGTCACTTCTGTTTCTTTGCTGAAAGTGACGTTGTATGCCCCCCCCCCCATTTCCCTCCAGCAACCTGTGAAGCACCAGCAGGGGGATGGGGAAAATGTCTAGAAGAGCTGGCATCCCTTTACTTCCCCCTTGCTGGCCCGGCAGCAATGCCTGAGGCAAAGAGCCTGCCTGGGCCAAGCATGCAGGGCCGGTGCCAGGTTTTTTTTGCACACTAGGTGAGGCTACCTTCTGGCGGCCCCCACCCCCATGCACCCCCAATTTTCAAACATAAATGCATTTTAGGAAGAATGAAAAACACAAAATTTGAAATTGCTAATTTCTTTTTTAATTGTGAGAACACGTAATACAATCTCTGATTTTCTCTCTCAAACAGAAAAACACAAATCACAAGGCATTTTGAAAAATCCTGTTAATTGTGATGCTGAAATTTAAGTCTCTTTAATGTTTCCATTTCAGGCACATCAGAATCTCATTCTGCGTGCCTTTTCTTTAGCAAATTTTGTCACCAATTCCTTCAGGTTAAGCACTGATGCTTCATCATGTTTGATTGAAATAGCTGGAATTGATTGATAAAACTGTCATGTTTGGCACCAGTATAGTGATGGAAATCAGCTTGCCTTCCTTTTAGGGTTGCCAACCTACAGATGGGGTCTGGATATCTCCTGGAATTACAACTGGCTAGATTTGGGTGTGGGGCAGGGGAAGCCAACCAGCCAGCAAGCAGGGGGAGCCCCGGGCAGCCACGTGCTTGCGCAGCCATCACGGAGGGACAAAGCCCAGTGGAGTCACCACCTGCAGGGGGAAGCCACCCATCTGATGGCCATGGCTGAAGTGCTGGTGGCCTGAGCACTCCTGGAGAGGATGCTGCTGCTGCTGCTGCAATGGAGCCCTTCTTTGCTGTGGTGAGCAGGAGCCGGGAAGGGGGGGCCTGAGCTGGCTTCCTCGAGAGCCAGTCCCTGGTGGAGGGCAAGGTGCCTGGTGTGGGGGGCGTGGCACACGGAAGCTAGCTCCTTGCAAGGAAATGTGCCTCAGAGCTGGGGCAGGGGGCCCAGGGGAGGTGGAAAGTTTCCAAGCTTGCGTGCTTGCTTGGCTCTCCAGCGCTCACTCCCATTCAGTGCTGTAAACTGACAAGACTTTTTTTTTTTTTTTGCCTCTGGATGGACAGAGGAAGGGGCTTGGTGCGCATGCCCACCTCGCCATCTCCCTCTCCTCCTCCTCCTCCTCCTCCTCCTCCTCCTCTTGGCACAGCAGCAGGAGGAGTCCCAGGAGAGCCACCAATCCCCACCACGCCAGAGCAGGCCAAGCCCAGGCGCCAAGACAGCCCCTTGCAACAGAGCAGGGCTTTTGGCGGAGGTGGGGTGGCAGGCCAGTGCTGTGCTCCCATTGAGGTGGTGCTCTAGGCAACCTCCTAACCTGCCTCTATGGATGGTTCGGCCCTGCAAGCATGAGCCACTGCCAGGAGGTGGGAGGCTGCAGAGGTCAGGTTGGTTGGGCAGGTGAGGATATCATGGTTTCCTTCCTCGCCTGCCCAGCCAGCCCAGCAGTGATGCTACGGACAGCTAATAAAAACCCAGAACATAAAAGCACATATCATATCCATCCAGAGTGTAACCACTACACCACACTGGCTCATCTGTTTAAAGGAAGTTTGTTTTTTTGTAAAATTCCTTATTCCTTGCATAGAGAGAAGTATGTCAGCATGTCAGCAGAGTTAACATCTCTTTATGAAAGACAGCCACAACTGACATATACCGCTGATAATATACCGCTGACATATACTGCTGATAATAACAGTGATCATAGACACGCAGCTGCATGAACAGAACTAGGGTGTCTTGATCTTTAAGAGCATCCTAAGAATGCACCGATGAAGCACTGTGAGAAACGCTGATGAAACTGCTGCTGAGTGGGCCAGTTTTTCTGAACCATTATACAAGCACAGCAATTTGTAGGAACTGATTTAAGAGTTTCCACAGTGAAGCAGTTTAGCCCCCTTGCATAAGGCTGGTGTTTCCTCCCCCATCTCCTGTGCTACACAATGGGCCTATTTGGCTCTGATGGTGCTGAAGGTGGATTTTATGCAGCATCCTTTGAGCTATCTCAGGTGGCCCAATATACCTTACAACTGCGGCTTCTTTATTCTCTTTACCTGCAAAAGGCCTTTGGCACCTTATCTGGCAATGGGGCAGAACTGCCCTGCCCTGTCCTGCTTGACCTGCATAACAAAAGGTGTTTGTGCCGCACAATTAAAATTCCCTCCTAAAATTAATTAATCAGAGCTTGTCTGCATTGATATACTGCTGTAGATAAACTTATGCAATACATTATGGGTTTCTTCACTATAGCATCTGCTTATTCCAAAGCTATGAAACTGATGCCATAATCTAGTTCATGTGCTTATACAAATTATTTTCGTGTACATGAGGATAAACTTTCCCCAATACAATATATAGCATATAGCCAGACACAAATTTTGCATCCTTCCCATCAGTCATGTTGCACGTGGTTAGATTCTTTTCCTGTCTTTACAAACTCCTTTGGTCCCTTCATATGTATTCCCACATCCCTGTTGCAGTTGTTTTTTAAGTGAGAGTATGTGAGCCTCGTTATTTAATCTTTGGGGGGGGGGCAGTCTAATGCACTTGTTTTATATTGGTGCAACTTAGCCCTTTTCCAACAATGAACTGGGAAGACATATGTATTTATAGGGATGGGATCATAGAGACAAGTTCCAACCTACATAAATTCAGTATGCTCTGAAAATAGTCCCTATATGGAGAGACGTGCATAGAGAATCTGTTTTCTAGTACCATGAGTATGTGCAAATACTCATTGCCACAATCCTGCCCTTTGCATGACCAACTTTGATTCTGGTTGAGAGCCAGGGTAGCATATTGCTTAAGAGTGTTGGACAAGGTCTAGTGAGACCCTGGTTCAAATGCTCATTCACCCTGACACTTCCTGGGTGTCACAGTGACGCATTCTTGGCTTACCACATCCTGCAGGGTTGTTGTGAGGGACAAAGGGAGAGTCATCCATATATTCCATCCTGGGCTCCTTAAGTTCTGTGTCAGGAAAAGGCTCTGTTTTAGAACACAGCTTGTACATAACCTCACTCTGTCTCCTCCAAGTATTGAGCAGAAATAGAACTGAAACCTTCTAGAAACGTTTTGCCTTCTGCCCTGATCCCCTAAGACTATACATCAATGCAACTGAATAGGGCTTCCCTTGGGGCATATGTTCCTTTGGCACACTGGTTGTATTATGACTGCATTGCTTTTTACATCATGCACAGAGGTCAACACTCCAAGTTTTTTTAATCTCTTTTTTGTGTATGATTTTCTTCTTATTAAATGATGGACGTTTCCCAAGCCAGGCACAGCAGAGTTCCTTTTCCCTGCCAAGGGAGCGTCAGTCTCAGGAAGATGAAAGGTACAAAGAGGCAGAGCTGATGTTTGCTCTGAATTTATGAGAGCACTCTGGCTGACCTGCCCTGAGTCAATAGGAGCTTGCTCTGAAATTCTTTGCACAGCTTGAAGCACTGAACAATGCAAGGCTCCTCTTTCTCCTTTGCAGACCAGCCAGCCATACTGCAGGCTGGGGACATGATCCAAATGACAACCCTGAGGATCTGGCATCCTTAAATCATGCTTTCTGGTGAGTTCTGCAGCAGAAGAATCCCAAGTCTCAGCAATAAACACTTCCTAGACCCAAATCAGTCTCTGCATCGATAATATGAGAATTACTAAGCAGAAGGAATAGTGAAATCAATACTTTTGAGTTGCTTTCTCCTCATTGCCGAACAATTGCAGCCTCCCATCCCCACCACATCTCAAATTAAAAAGCAAGGCTTGCAGAGGGATGGCATGTTTCCCACATGGGTTGCTGCTCCCGCATGGAGACAATGCTCTGGGTTGTTTTTGTCCTGGCTGCAAATTCAGGGACATGCAAGCTGGACACGATGCTTCCACACATGGCAGTTTTCTGCACTTTCATCTGTCTTTCCCCCTGATTCTTCCCTTTAACAAGCGCTCTGCACTGATCCTCAGGGGCACAGTTGTCACGGCTGCTGGGATGACTCCCCCCCTTGCCCTTTTTTGTTCTCTTCTTCATACATGGACTGTAACAGTGGACTCTAATCTGGAGAACCAGGTCTGCTTCCCCACTCCTCCACATGAAGCCAGCTGGGTAACCTTGGGTCAGGCACAGTTCTCTCAAAGCTGTTCTCTCAAGAGCAGTTCACTCAGAGCTCTCTCAGCCCCACCTGTCTCACAGGGTGTCCGTTGTGGGGAGAGGAAGGGAAGGAGATTGTAAGCCACTCTGAAGGGTGGGGTATAAATCAAATCCTCCTCCTCCTCCTTCTTCGTGGTTGGCAAGACACTGGGAAAGTGGCAATAGGTGGTTATAGCATATACTGGGAAACAGCACAGATATGGGCAGGTCTTTAAGATGGTGCGCTAAAGTGCTCGGAATGCATACTTTTCAACAGGAACAGGAAAGAGCGTACTGAGTGCAGGGGAAGCCTGAAAAACAGGACAATCACAGCACAACTTCATACGGAAGCTCTTATAAAAGAAAAGCACTCTTGTTTGGAAGCCAGGGTGACGAGAACCCTCCCTGTGGAAGCAACCACAGCATTTCTCTAAGACCTGAATCCACTTCCATGGCCAGCACACTAAAAAAAGAGAATACATCTGGTCTCTGTTCCCTTCCACACAAGAATCCAATCTACTCATTGTTCCCCCTGCATTTCCCTGCAATGCTTCACACAAAAAATTTTTCTCCCAACTTTCCCCTACTCTTCTTATCATAGGCTAACTCACCATGCTCCAAAATCAATGACAGGCATGGAGAGAGTAAAATGAAGTAGTTCTAATATTAATGCTGCAAAACTGTCATGCTGTCTTGCCACCAAGAGTCCCTTTAAAATCCTGTGATCTGTTTCCACCTCTTGTGGTTGTACCTTTGGAGTCTGCTTGCTCTTCACTGGAGGAGAACACCCCAAATAAAACCAGGATTAATCACCACTCATGCTGCAGTGAACTTCAGCCCGTGGCACTGTCCTTTTTTTTTTTTCCAATTGGAAACTGCTAATTTCTGTCTAGCTGTGCTCATTTTCAGAATGATGTTCCAGGGAAATTAGATCAGGGCCGTTCCTGTTTCAGATTAGTCATGTTTATACTGGATCACATACAGAACTTGCCAGATGAAGATACTTTCTCATTTAGCAGACCTGACAAGGCTAATAAGTACATTTTATGGAGAACAGGTTCATTTGGGTGTGTATGTGTGCATGTGCGCATAGAACTGAGGCAAGAATATCAGTATGTCCTAAACTAAAGGGACACATTTGGCACCTGGATTTTATATGCACTCTGGCAATGTTCTCCTGCAGACTATATTCCTTCAGGGCTCTGCACACACTCTTTATTTCATGAACTTCTGGGAACACACTGATCCTGATGTACTAGTTTCAGACAGGAGCCTGCAATTAACTGGAGCACTGTAACCAGTTGGAGAAACATCTATGTGCTGCCACTGTGGTTCCTTGCTAATTGATTCAACCCTCTCCATTCCTGAAATGTCAGGCCTCTAGTAGAGTTTCCAGTAGGGTTTTGAAAAATAAAAAAGAGGACATATTTCCCGACTAACTACTTCGAACAAGTGATCACTTTAGCCAATCTCATTTTAAATACCCCTACTATTTACGCTGTGGTAATTGTTACTAACTAGGAGTATTCCTAGACTTCCAACCCCAAAAGAGGACATTTTCATCAGTGCTTTTAACAGAACCCAAAAGAGGACAGACACCCCAAAAAAGAGGACATGTCATCTAAAAAGAGGACATCTGGTAACCCTAGTTTCTGGCTATTTTTCACTTACTTGAATCATGGGAGGTACTCAAGAGGGAATTAGATAAGCATATGGAGCAGAGGTCCATCAGTGGCTATTAGCCACAAGGTATAGATAGGAACTCTCAGGCTGGGGCAAGTGGTGCTCTGTATTCTTGGTGCTTGCGGGGGGGGGGCAGCAGTGGGAGGGCTTCTAGTTTCCTGGCCCCACTGCTGGACCTCCTGATGGCACCTGGTATATTTTGGCCGCTGTGTGACAGAGTGTTGGACTAGATGGGCCATTGGCCTGATCCAACATTGGCTTCTCTTATGTTCTTATGTTTGTTCTTTCATATCATCCATGAAATGAGGATGGGGGTAGTAGTAGGAAATACAAATTTACAGACCAAGTTTGAGTCCAGTGGCCAGTGTTCCCTCTAAGCTGAGTTAGTGTGATCTAGCTCACAGGTTTTTACCCTGCGGCTCGCACATTCTTGTCTCAGCTCAGGAAGGATGGCTCCAGAGCAAGCTAATTTATGCAGTAGCCAAATCACTCTCTCACAACTTTAATGGCAGTAGCTCACAAAGCAGAATTTTTGCTCACAAGACTCCGCAGCTTAGAGGGAGCATTGCCAGTGGCACCTTTAAGACCAACACTTAAAGGTGCCACTGGACTCAAACTTTGTTCTGTTGCTTCAGACCAACACAGCTACCCACCTGAATCCAAACTTTCATATCTGCACCTTTTAAAAACATTTATTTTTATGGTACATTTTAATGGAATTACAACATCTTTAAACAGGTTTGAAAAAGCAGTGTATAAAATGAATCAAATCTAATGTTAAATAAAAAAACAAGTATAGGCATGACATAATTATTTTATTTCTTGTTTGTGTGTTTTTAAACACTTTTATTAAATTACTAAAACTATTCATTGTGGCTACTCAGTTCAATTTTTCATTCCACTGGGTTCAGTGAGAAACCCCTTTCAGACTGGAGTATTCTTTTCCCTGTCCAGCTGGAATTAGACATTCAAGACTGTACTGCTCACCCATGGGAACCTTCTTCCTAAATTTCAGACCCCTAGGTGAAATTGTCCACATTTTGTAGGCAGTTAAAATTGCAGAGCTGGTGAAGTGAGGTGTCTGGCAAGCCAAAAAAGCAAATCATGGATGCAAATGAAATCTAATACTAAATAAGGGGATCTTCATGTAATTATGCAACCCTGCCTGTTCACATGAAAAGAAAAGGGTTTTAAATAAAACAAAAAATGAAGTTATGTGGGCAAAGGGGAGCTAAATTCTGCTATATCCTGTGTCTTTGCGGTATTTCAAGCCTTCAGCATTCTTTTTTGCCACCTCAGCTCTGATGCTAGAAGATGTAAACAAATTTGAGCCAAGAATGCGAAGAGGTAAAGAGAAAGCACTGCTGGACTTTCTATCATGACACACTAACCAGATATACCTATACCTGGTATTCAGGGAAGAATTTCTAGGCTGGAGAGAGTGGCTTGTTATAGTACCCATCTTCAGCGAATATATGAACTTAACTCAAGTTTCCAGGTTTCTAAGCCTTTTTTTCTTGATGATTTAAACAATCATTTAAATTGCCTTGAATCCATCGTGTAAAAAGCCCTACTAAAGCATGTCATGAAATCCTTTAAGGATTGTACCAGTTCGCAAAGCAAGTGGGAGGAGGGTTCTAATATCTGATTACTGAACAGTCAAATCTCCCCACGCATAGAAAACTAGCACATCAGGGCGAATGCTGTGCTTAAATTGCTGGATTTCCAAAGGCATTTTTTTAATGCTACGTGCATTCAAAGATGCAGTCTTTCTTTCATGTACATTCTGAAATTCTCAAGAAAACTGCGCCACTTGCTTTTCCTGAGCACGTAGACCATGTCCCAGCCTTCCTTGTCCTCTGTTCTGAAGTGTGTCAGACTCAATCAGCTTGGAAATGCAATGCCTGGATTTATTTTTGCTCTGAACCTCTCGGCATCATGAAAAATGTGTTGCTAGCATCTTAAAGAATCTAGTTGGTCAATTAAAAGGTGTTGTCTCGCTCACTTTAAATAACAGCCTTTTAATGCTGCTCTTTGATAGACTTGCACTTCTTCCCTGCAACTTCTTAACTGTATGCATCTTTCCATTGGAGGCAGCACAAAAGCCAGCTTCCTTAGGAGAAAGATGAATGGAGGCGGCAGAAGCAGTGTGACGCTAATGAAGTCCTTGTGTGTTGGCAGCCAGTAGGTGAGTCAGGAGAAAAATGTGCATTGCCCTGCATCTTACAGCTTACTGCTTTGTCCTGTTCCTTGAACCAGTGGTCAACAATTAGATCCCTGCTGATATACAGAGCAGCCTAGGACCAAAGGGCCAACTGCCATCAGCTCCTCACATCTCTCTTCCTAATTTCTTCAGGCCAATCCTGATTCAAGGCTAGAGCAGATGTCATCATGTCACTGCTGTTAGAAGGTGCTAAAAATGGCCACTCTGTGACAACAAATCCTTATTTTGGCCTGGGTTGTACAATTCATAAACACAGATGGAGCTTTAGATGTTAGGGCGTTCAAACAGAATGTTATGAGGGAGGGGCTCTGGTTCATTAGGGAGGGGGCCATAGCTTAGTGGCAGAGCATCTGATAGGCCTGCAGAAGGCCCCAAGTTTCAATCCTCAGTGTCTCCAGTTAAAAGGACCAGGCAGTAAGTGATGTGAAAGACCTCTGCCTGAGACCCGGAAGAACTGCTGCCAGTCTGAGTAGACAATACTGATTTTGATGGACCTAACTTCCATGCATCTGTCTAATCCCCTTTAAAAGCCATCTATGCTTTTGGCCATCACTACCTCCACCAGCAGTGAATTCCGCATATCAATCACTTGTTGAGTAAAATAGTACTTTCTTCTGTCTGTCCTGAATCTATTGCCCCTCAACTTCTTTAAAGGTAAAGTTTCCCTTGCTCGAAAGCCAGTCGAATCCGACTCTAGAGTTGCAGTGCTCATCTCCGTTTCAAAGCCAAAGAGCCAGCGCTGTCCGAAGATGTTTCCGTGGTCATGTGGCTGGCATGACTAAACACCAAGGCACACGGAATGCTGTTACCTTCCCACTGAAGTGGTACCTATTTATTTACTTGCAATTTCTTGCTTTCGAACTGCTAGGTTGGCAGGAGTGTCCCCAAATTCTAGCATTTTGGGACATGGAAACAGTTATCTCCATCTAATCTCTTTGCCCCATGCATAATGTCACCATTCAGTCATCTTGTTGCTAAACTGAAAAGTCCCAGTCTCTTTAGACTTTCCTCATAGGCTAAAGAGATGTCAGCAGAGAGACTGCAGTGAGAGAACATCCACCTACATGTACTCATTTTCTGACTGATTAGGGTGGTTGCTGTTTTTTTAAAAAAAACATTCTGTGGTCATGATGTGATGTTTCAAGTACAGCCCCAGAGGTGCTGAACTCATTTGTTACAAGGGCCAGATCTGACATAAATGTTACTTTATTGGGCCAGGCCATGTGTGCTATAAAATGTAATCTCAGGTATTGGAGATATAAACTTCATAAAGGACAGCAGCTGGTAAGCTCCAAGTTGGTGTGTCCTCACTGTGAGGCCCTATGGGCTAGAAAGGGGGGGATACAGAGGAAATCCTGCATGGATGGACTGGACAGCCAGTGGTGCAGAGCTGGACAGATGCCCCCACATTGCCTGGAGGGGGGCAAACCCCTTCCCCAGCCCACTCTTGCCACCAATGCTCTGAGCTCAGGCCCCAGGGGGAAAAACACAAATGGCTGGGCATTGCAAGCTTCCCCCATCCCTGAGCTGTCACAGAAAGGGACTGGGAAGATGAGCTGAACTAACCACCCTGCCCACTAAAGTGTGTGTGGGCAGGTGGCCAGGCACAAGGCCATGTGCATGGCAGGACCCAGGCCAAGCAACGCTTAATAAGCCATGCCAGGGGGGCTATGCCAGGGGTTCAAGCCAGAGATTGACGGCTAGCCTGCAACCCCCATGTGCCAGCAGCTGCCCCAGGCCAAAGGCTGCCAGATCATCCAGTGGCCCAAACAATAGGGACCCCAAGCATATGTAGTATGCAAAAATATAAACCGCAACTTGCGGCTTATATTTTTACATACAAGATCATCCAATGGTGGCAGGCACTGCATGCACAAGGCCACACATGTGGTAGAGGCTCAAGGCTGCCCAGTGACCAGTATAATCGGAGATCGCCAGCACTACCCCCCATGAGGCAGCAGCCACCTACGGCTGAAGTCTGCTGGCTGGTCCATGGGGGAGGGAGGCCCAGCTGCTGAATCACGTGCTCAGTGGCAGGACTAGGCCCCCAACATGCAGAAGAAACTGCTGAAGAATGCCCCCATGGGCTGAAGCACAGCCACTGCATGGGTGGGTGTATACAGTGGTGGTGCTGACTGCCAGCACACCCTGGCAGAGGATCATCTGCGCCATATGCAAACACTGATCCTCGTGGCCATCTGGGACAGCATCCCCAGAGCTGCAGGCCAAGTGGAGAGGCAAACAACCTCATCTTGGAACCCTGAGCTGGTGTGAATGCAGCTGACCCCAACCTACCAGTGAAGAAAAGGGGTTCTGCTTGATTGCTGCAGATGAAGTTGTTCCACCGCACTGAAGCCATGATCGGAATGGCTCCTCCCCCTTGCCCCCCCCCTCAGCCTTGCACCAGCTTCTTGCAGGCTGGATAAGAACCCTGGACAAGCTGCATGTTTGACACACCTGGCCTAAAGGTTCACTAGTGGGTAGCCCTGTTTCATCTTTGCACTGGTGGTCCTGGGACCCCTAGTTTTGCTATCAGAAGAAGTGTGATGCCTGCTCTGCAAAACTTCTATCATTTAAGAACAAACAAGTGTGGTGACACCCCTATTGATTATTAGTCTTTATAGAGTGCGTCTTCAAGCCTTTGTATATACTCACAACCATCATAGTAGCCCTTTACGGCTTGGCCTTTTGGTGCCTGCCTGCCTTGGCCCCTGCATGGGCTCCACATGGGTGTCCCCAGCCTGGCCAGCTCTGTGAGTGAGGCAACCAGAGGGCAGCGGGCCAGGCTTGTTCAAGCAGATAATACATTGCACCCATTTTTGCAAAACATTGGTTTACAGTTCTGTTATACAGTAATCTGTGAGCTGATGTCCAATCTGTTTTTGAATTACCTTCAGGAATGTAATTTTCTCCTAGCAATTTTCTGTGTTGATCAAAACTTTGTAACAGGGATATCAGACTACTTTATGGCACATGAGCAAGTGGCTCAAATTAATGATTGTTAATGAACGTATGGTTCCTAAATGAGCTTGCCTGGGATCTGCCCCACCTGGAGCACCCCCTCCAACCAGTGGCCCCCCCCCACCAAAAATCATCTAGCTATGGGGCTGGTGACAATTACCCCTTTTTCCACTGGCAAAAATTATACCTTCAGTATCATTTCCTTTTGCCAAGAAGCTTGGTGCACACAACAGCCCCATGTACATAGGGAGGGAGTGTGGGTGCGAGTGCCGTAGCTGCACCTTATGCCTCCGTGTGAATACCTGGTTGTCTGCAAGGGTGATTGCACAGAATAAGTGGCTGTGCCAACTCTCCCTTTCCCTGATTAGCAACATTCAGAGAGCAACATCTCTGATCAGGGGTGTACATGTCTTGGCTCCTAACAGCGCACTGCTATAGTGTCAAATATATCTACAGTATCAAGTGAGTACTGCTGCAAGATCCTTGCTAGGGTTTCGGTCCTCCCTGCAGGCTCTGCCTTTCTCTCTCTGAAACAACACCTGAGACCCTGGAGAGCCACTGCCAGTCTGAGTAGACAGTATTGACTTGGATGGACTGATGAAAGCAGCTTCCTGAGTGTTCCTGTGTGCTCAATACTTGGGAAACATTTTAATTTATTATACATCACCTTCCTTGCTGTGTAGCACATATACACATACTGATCCCACTGAAGTCAATGGGACTTACTGGCACGGAACTAATTGCTAGTTTATATCTCCAAGTTACACAGTCTTGAAACACAAGGGCCAGAGGAAAGCTGTGTGTGAGCAACGCAACTCATTGAATACATTTTCCACTGTGAGGGTATGATAACAATGCATGTTAATTGAGAGTTTTTATGTCATGCACAATGCGGTTTGCTGTGCCCAACTGTGAAAAGTGATTTAGTGGCTCAGGATAAGAAGAAAAGTCTGTACGTTTTCATGTTCTCCCTGTTGGGACACCTGCTATTAAATCACAAGCCTTCAAGGCTCCCACTACAAATGCACAGCATGACCCGTCATCAATGATTAGAGCTTAAAAGGAGAAGAAAGTGTTTGGGGGGCAATTAACGTTCATGGAGAAACATTTGCAACTATAGTACAGATTGCGGCTGTGTTCCTTGATTAGTCCATCTCTGAAGTTTCCAGCCCAGTATTATTCTATACGCATAGAGAGAACTCTGTTGACTTAGCATGGCCACATGCAGACCTCAGTGACTCAGGTGTGGCTCATCTCTCCAACATCTCCCCTAAGGAACATCAGTGCAAAGAATTAATTGACCATCACTGTCATCTTTCTGTTTCCCCTACATAACTCCTTCCTTTCCTCTTTTAGGGCAGGTTTAGATAGTGAACATTCAGTTTATGTGAGATTACCCCAACAGCTCTTTTTATCAGTAAGAAAGAGAGATCGGGAGCAGAAAAAGCTTCTGTGTTTTAGCTTGTTCAACATCTTCCAGATCCAAATTAATTGCCTGTCAATTTGGTTGCCAGCTCCAGGTTGGGAAATACCTGGAGATTTTGGGGGCAGAACTTGAGGAGGACAAGGTTTGGGGAGGATTTCAATGGGTTATTATGCCATAATGTCCATCTTCCAAAGTGGCCATTTTCTCCAGGTGAATGGTCTCTAGAGATCAGTTGTAATACCAGGAGATCTCTAGCCACCTCCTGGAGGCTGGCAACCCTACTCCCTCAAGCTATATTCCTTCCCATGGGCTGCTTGTGTCTTGCAGCTTCCCACCCTGCTGGGACTGAAATGGTTTTAGCCACTCTAAGCCACTACAGCTGGCATAGAATGCCACTGTCTGCATTAAACTATCAGACTCTTGAACAAAGTTACTCGCAACAACATTCTCTCAGCAGATATGAGTTTATTGAGTAGCAAAGATTATTCAAGCTAAGACTTCTTTGCGTCAGAACTAAAGATCTGGCACCAAGGCCCTAAGATATACAGAATTCAAAACCAGCCCCCGCCCAGTGTCCCATCCAATCAGTCCATTCATTCAGCCCACCTAGCTTTCATGCTGTTCTACTCCCCACCACCACCTGTGAGGCACCTGTTAGGTTATCTATGCTAGTGGAGCAAGCAGAGACAGCGTCCAAGGTCAGTGTTCGTTCTTCCCAGAGACAGTCTTAGAAAAGTTATTCATCTGTGCAGCAAAGCATCCCCCAGTCACACACATGTACGCACAGAAATCCCCCCCCCTTCAGCATCACAATTTTTCTCATGGCAAATGAGGTGCTGAGTTTGACATATTCTGGCCGAGTTCAGACTGGCAGTTTGGCCCGAGATAGGCATGTTTCAGAAACATTGAAAATGGATTGAAGGGCCGGTTCACACAGGCACATCTGTCAGGCTTTCCCCAGCCGTACTCAACCCGTCTTGGAACGCTTCCCTCCCGAGTTTAAAAAATACCAGGTGAAATGGTAGCAAACCCTGGAGAACACGTTCATCCCACTTCGGTAAGGGATGCACTTATGCGCATATAACCAGATTATACAAAAAAATCCACTTACAACCGCACCTCTGCCAGGGACTGGCCAACAGTGCGAATGCTCCCTTGTGCATCCACCCCAGTATGCTCCCTCATCAGTCAGCACAGTGTGACCGGGAAAACCCGGAACAGTTGTGCCGGATCTTTTTGCCACAGCTCCCTCGAGCTTTAAACTGCCAGTCTGTCCTCGGCCTCTGTGCTCTTAGTGCAATGTTCTCTGCGTTTCTGGGTTGTATGTGTTATACTGTTCTTACTGCATACAAACAGTAAGTTATAATTAGCCATAAGTCTCAGAAAGAAATGGGGACTACAAAGGAAGTAAAGAAGAAAGTAAATAAATGGGAGAGATATAAATCCTGTAAACAAATAAATGAACAAATGCACCAGCCATTCTCATTCTGCAGGGAGAAACCAAACGGGGAGAAACCACACAGTCCCCGTGTTGAGAGATACCATGGAATCTCTCTGGGTGACCCTGTAACAAACACACACTCTCATCCTAGCCTACCTCCCAAGGTGGTTGTGAGGATAAAATGAAGGAGAGAGGAATGATGTAAGCCGTTTTGAGTTCCCATTGGGGAGAAAGACAGTGCATAAATGAAATAAAATCAATAAATAAGAATCCTTGATGGAAAATTTAAAGCAGAGAAATGATAGGCTGGGAAATGATTAGGTGTCTCCTCACCCCATGCCACCTCCATCATTTCATTTGCCCCTTCCAGAAGCTTTTCTGTTTTGAACAGGGATGTGGGGATAATGTTAAATGTGTGTACCCATATGCATCATGTAGGTTGGCTCTCATGCCTCCTGTACACCACTTAGAGAAGGGGTGTCCAAAGTTTTTTTGGTGAGGGCCAAATACAGAAAAATAAGCAAAGGCCCAGGCCACACACAAGAGGTGACATACTGAATCTGCAGGTGAAAGTTGGAAAAAGGTGTGTGTGGGGTTAAAGGATACAGGGTTTCAACCTTGCGCAGAAGTCAGACTCTGGAAGATTTCCCCCCCCCTTTGAATCTAATCCTGTGGGTCTGCAGAGACCCCTCCTCATCTCATCACCCCTTTCCCCACCTTGAAGTGCACAATCCTAAACATAACATAGTAAAGGTAAACGTTTTCCTTGCTGGAAAGCCAGTCAAATCCGACTCTAGGGATGCAGTGCCCATTTCGTGGCCGGCATGACTGGAGGCCGAGGCGCACGGAAAGCTGTTACCTTCCCATTGAAGTGGTACCTATTTATGTATTTGCAATTTCTTGCTTTCGAACTGCTAGGTTGGCAGGACTCCCTCATGCAGCACTAAGTTCCCTGGAGCAAATAGATGCTTTGGAGGTGGACTCTACAGCATTGTACCACACAGAGGCCTGTCCTCCTCAGCCCCCACCTCCAAATATCCAGGAGGTTCCCAATCTGGAACTGGCAACCCGACTCCCATCCTCTGGCGGGGGAGGGGACGAACTGTATTGCTATGTACTTAGTGGTCTCTCAGATTAGACCTTCTTTTTAAACAAAACATGATGTTTTTGTCACATCTAGGGGCTCTGCCCAATATATTCAGAGGATAGCCATGCTGGTCCTAAGTGGAAGAGCTAGAGTTAAGTCCAGTATCATCTTAGAGACCAACAATATTTTTTTTTTGGGGGGGGGGTATAAGCTCCCTCATGGATCACTGCCTTGTCGTGGCGAGGGGGCTTGCGTGGTTCAATGAGGCTGTGGGCTATGCCGTGGAGGGCCACCCAGGACAGACAGGCCACAGCAGAGAACTCAGACCAAGCGTGATCCCCTGGAGAAGGAAATGGCAACCCACTCCAGTATCTTTGCCAAGAAAACCTCATGGACAGTAACAAAAGGCTAAAAGATATGACGCCGGAAGATGAGCCCCTCAGGTCGGAAGGTGTCCAATATGCTACTGAGGAAGAGCAGAGGGCAAGTACGAGTAACCCCAGAAAGAGTGAAGCGGCTGGGCCAAAGCCAAAAGGACGCTCAGTTGTGGATGTGTCTGACGGTGAAAGGAAAGTTCGATGCTGCAAAGAACAATACTGCATAGGAACCTGGAATGTAAGATCTATGAATCAAGGTAAGCTTGACGTGGTCAAAAATGAGATGGCAAGAATGAACATCGACATCTTGGGAATCAGTGAACTAAAGTGGACAGGAATGGGCGAATTTAACTCAGAAGACCATTATATCTACTACTGTGGCCAGGAATCCCATAGAAAAAATGGTGTGGCCTTTATAGTCAACAAGAGAGTGAGAAAGGCAGTATTGGGATACAATCTCAAAAATGACAGAATGATCTCGGTCCGAATCCAAGGCAAACCATTCAATATCACAGTAATCCAAGTCTATGCCCCAACCACTGCTGCAGAAGAGGCTGAAGTGGACCAGTTCTACGAAGACCTACAACAGCTCGTAGAACTAACACCAAAAAATGATGTCCTCATCATCATAGGGGACTGGAATGCTAAAGTAGGAAATCAAAAGGTAACCGGAATAACAGACAAGTTTGGCCTTGGAGAACAAAATGAAGCAGGGCAAAGGCTAACAGAGTTTTGTCAAGAGAACACGCTGGTCATAGCAAACACCCTTTTCCAACAACCTAAGAGGCGTCTCTACACATGGACATCACCAGATGGGCAACACCGAAATCAGATTGACTATATAATTTGCAGTCAAAGATGGAGAAGCTCTATCCAGTCAGTAAAAACAAGACCTGGAGCTGACTGTGGCTCAGATCATGAGCTACTCATTGCAAAATTCAGACTTAAATTGAAGAAAGTTGGGAAAACCACAAGGCCATTCAGATTTGACCTAGATCGCATCCCCGATGAATATACAGTAGAGGTGAAGAATAGGTTTAAGGGACTAGATTTGATAGACAGAGTGCCTGAAGAACTATGGACAGAGGTCCGTGACATTGTAAAGGAGGCAGC
This sequence comes from Gekko gecko, assembly GCA_029375565.1. Lineage (NCBI taxonomy): Eukaryota > Metazoa > Chordata > Lepidosauria > Squamata > Gekkonidae > Gekko > Gekko gecko. Next base: position 39,761,199 of record JAPDNY010000007.1, on the reverse strand, counting down.
ACTCACCGCCATCCCAAAGAAAAAGAAATGCAAAAAAGCAAAGTGGCTGTCTGATGAGGCTTTACACATAGCAGAGGAAAGAAGGAAAGCTAAAGGCAATGGGGAAAAGGAAAGATTTGCCCAACTGAATGCAGATTTCCAGAGAACAGCAAGGAGAGATAAGGAAGCTTTCCTGAATGAACAATGCAAAGTAATAGAGGAAAACAATAGATTGGGAAGGACTAGAGATCTCTTCAAGAAAATTGGAGAAATCAAGGGAACGTTCCATGCAAAGCTGGCCATGATAAAGGACAAAACCGGTAGGGACCTAACAGAAGCAGAAGAGATTAGGAAAAGATGGCAAGAATACACAGAAGAACTATACAAGAAGGACCTCGATGTCCTTGACAACCACGATGGTATAATCACTGACCTCGAGCCAGACATCCTGGAAAGCGAAGTTAAATGGGCCTTAGAAAGCATTACTAACAACAAAGCTAGTGGAGGTGATGGTATCCCAGCTGAGTTATTCAAAGTCTTAAAAGAAGATGCTGTTAAAGTGCTGCACTCAAGTTGCCAACAAATTTGGAAAACACAACAGTGGCCACAGGATTGGAAAAGGTCAGTTTACATTCCAATCCCAAAGAAGGGCAACGTCAAGGAATGTTCAAACTATCGCACAATTGCACTCATTTCACACACTAGCAAGGTCATGCTCAAAATCCTACAAGCTAGGCTCCAACAGTACGTGGATAGAGAACTGCCAGAAGTACAAGCTGGGTTTCGAAGAGGTAGAGGAACTAGAGATCAAATTGCCAACATTCGCTGGATTATGGAGAAAGCAAGAGAGTACCAGAAAAACATCTATTTCTGCTTCATTGACTATGCTAAAGCCTTTGATTGTGTGGATCACAATAAATTATGGCAGGTTCTTAAAGAGATGGGAGTACCAGACCACCTCATATGTCTCCTGAGAAACCTGTATAAGGGTCAAGAAGCAACAGTTAGAACCAGATATGGAACAACTGATTGGTTTAGCATAGGAAAAGGAGTTCGACAAGGATGTATATTGTCACCTTGCTTATTTAATTTATATGCAGAGTACATCATGCGAAATGCTGGCCTGGATGAATCACAAGCTGGAGTTAAGATTGCTGGGGAAAAGATCAATAACCTCAGATATGCAGACGATACCACTCTGATGGCAGAAAGTGAAGAGGACCTAAAGAGCCTCTTGCTCAGGGTGAAAGAGGAGAGTGCAAAAGTGGGCTTGAAGCTCAACATTAAAAAAACTAAGATCATGGCATCTGGCCCCATCACTCCTTGGCAAATAGAAGGGGAAGTCGTAGAAGTAGTGACAGACTTCATGTTCCTAGGATCCCAGATCACCGCAGATGGTGACTGCAGCCATGAAATTAAAAGACGCCTGCTCCTTGGGAGGAAAGCGATGGCAAACCTAAACAGCATGATAAAAAGCAGAGACATCACCTTGCCAACAAAAGTCCGCATGGTCAAAGCAATGGTATTCCCCGTAGTAATGTATGGCTGCAAGAGTTGGACTATAAGGAAGGCCGAGCACCGAAGAATAGATTCTTTTGAACTATGGTGCTGGAGAAGACTCTTGAGAGTCCCTTGGACTGCAAGGAGATCAAATCAGTCAATCCTAAAAGAAATCAACCCTGACTGTTCCCTGGAAGGCCAGATCCTGAAGCTGAAGCTCAAATACTTTGGCCACCAAATGAGAAGGGAGCATTCACTGGAGAAGACCCTGATGCTGGGAAAGATTGAAGGTCAAAGAAGAAGGGGACGGCAAAGGATGAGATGGTTAGACAGTGTCATCGATGCAACGAACATGAAATTGAGCAAACTTCAGCGGACAGCGGAAGACAGGAGGGCCTGGCGTAATCTGGTCCATGGGTTCGCAAAGAGTCGGACTCGACTGTGCGACTGAACAACAACAACAACATAAGCTCTCCAGAGTCAAAGCTCCCTTCATCAGATACCTGATATTTGACAAAGGGACCTTTGACTCTCGAAAGTTTATAACCCCAAAATTCTTGTTGGTTTTTAAGGTGTTACCGGTCTCAATCTAGCCCAATATATTCCAATCCTTTCCTCTTGATCCACAGTGTCAGAGACCAGTGTGTATGATCTTGTGGAAGTGGGAAACACACTCTGCATACGCTCAGAGAAGCCTCTCCTTTTTGTCACGAATTCTTCACAAGTTTAGGGCTACATTTCCCCCTTATTAATTTCTAGGAGCCCTTAGTTTTGTTTTTTTTAAAGATGCCAGGATAACTTTTATCATGACCAAGAAATGGCCCATCAGACAATCTCCTCCCTGAACGTCCCTCAGGAGACAGAGCGGGACGAGATTCCTGCCGGTCCCTTTCCCCTGACTGGGTCGGCTCGACTTCTTCCGATCTAACAGAGCCTGCCAGGTGCCTGTTAAGCCGTTATTCTCCCCCCCCCCCGAGAACGGGCAGAGGGCAGCGCGCGGCACAGCAGCTGGGCGTGGCGTCCCTCCTGTCACTTACCTCTCACGTCCAAAGGAGAGAGGCGGGAAAGGGGGTGTGCGCGTCGGTGATTGATCCTCTCTCTCCCGATAGGCGGAAAGGAGGGCGGGGCCTCCCGGATCGGCGCGCCTGCGCAGTGTCTCCACACACCCCTCCCCGCTTGGTTTGGCGAGAGGCGCCGCCGTGGATGGTCATGTTGCTGCCGCGTTCCTGGAGTGAGGCAAGCGATGGGAGCCGGTCCGTGAGCCCGCCCAGCCCTCGCCGGAGGAGGATGCCGCGGCTGCCCAGAGCCTCCTTGAGGAGGCGCGGGGAGGGGCTCTGACTGGCTGGCTCATCCTGAGACCGCCGCAGGAGAAGCGAAACCAGGGAGCGGCCGTGCCGAGAAGAAGGAGAAGAAAGGAGCCCGTGCTGCGGGCCAATAAAAACTGACCCGCGGGCCGCAGTTGGCCCGCGGGCCGTAGTTTGGACACCCCTGACTTAGAGGTTTTCTCCTTCAAACAAGCTTCTTCTTCTTCTTCTTCTTCTTCTTCTTCTTCTTCTTCTTCTTCTTCTTCTTCTTCTTCTTCTTCTTCTTCTTCTTCTTCTTCTTCTTCTTCTTCTTCTTCTTCTTCCAATTTATGAATCACCTTATCCCTACAAATCCGGGGCTCTGGGCAATATACATCAATGATAAAACAATAGATTAAAACATACAACAATTCAGATAAATAACATGAAATTAAAAACCTAAAACCCAAGATGGTGTCCTGATAAATCTTACTCCCATACTGGATTGAGCCGCTGCCCCATGGGCCGGGTAGGAGGAAGGAAACAGATGAAACAAGGAGAAAGAGAGAGTAGAAAATAGATGATTTCAATATAAAACTATCCAGACATCCCAGGCCAGGTCTTTCATTCATTTAAGACATTTTGGCTTGCTTTTCTCCAACCAATATATTTAAGGTGAGTTTTGAGACACCTTCAGTTATGAACCACTGCAAAAGGGACAGCCACGTGCCATATGAAATTAATTCACAGGCTTTTACATAATTCTGAACTTCCTTAAAAAAAAAAACAATTACAGAAAAATCATGACACCTAATATGCACCTAGGCAGTCATTTATTTTGGAAGAAAAACCTATTAAACCATCCAATTAATGCAAACTACTTGAGTAAGTTTAAAACTGCAGGCTTAAAGTTGCTATCTCAGCACAATGGCTGAACAACACAGAAATCAAATTAGATGGAGGAGGAGGAGATTGGATTTATACCATGCCCTTCACTACCCAAGGAGTCTCAAAGCGGTTTATAATCCCTTTCCCTTCCCCTCCTGACAACAGACACCCTGTGAAGCAGATGAGACTGAGAGAGTTCTCCCGAGAACTGTCCTTGAGAGAACAGCTCTGAAAGAACTTATGACTAACCCAAGGTCACACCAGCAGCTTCATGTGGCAGAGTGGGGAATCAAACCCGGTTCTCCCAGATTAGAGTCCGAGCTCTTAACCACTACACCAAACTGTTTGCCTATATAGTGACATTGACTCTAGGGTTGCCAAGTTGAAATTTACTCATGGCGGGGGAGTCCCACGCTGTCCCGGGAACCTGTGTGTGCACGCATATAGCATGCGCTGCCGCGATGATGCCACCCAGAAGTGACATCATCGCATTGGCAGGTTGGGGCGGGGCCACTAGGATTCGAGGGAAAACCATAGAGTTTTCCCTGAAATCATAGAGCGTCCTGCCCCCAACGTGGCAGCATGATGATGTCACCTCTGGGTGACATCATAATGCTGGGGATGTGTGCCGGAAGGGGGTGGAGTTCCACAGCTTAGAGGGAGCATTGGTCCCGGCCTGGGGGTCAGCACTGAATAACTTGGCCATGGGAGGCTGCCAGGGGTAGGGAAGGAAGGAAAAATGAAGATGTAAATAAAAGTAGGTTCGCTGGTGGGTGGGAAGGAGGCGCTATGGGGGCTTTTAGGGAAGGTAAAGAGGAAATCATGAAGGAGGGGGAAATGAGATGCCCCCCTGTGTAGGGTTTCCGTGTACCAACTGGGGGTGGGAGACCTCTTGCTCCAGCAGGCCTTGCCCAACTGCACTTCAGCAGCCAGTGGGAGAATATATAGGTATGTATGTATGTGTGTACACACACTTTAAATGGCCATTGGTAACAGCATGATACCACACCTCTATAGGAATCGCTGGAAACTCTATAGTTCCTGGAATTGATGTCACTGACAGCTGCCCTCTCCTTATCTCCACCTAGGGTTGCCAAGTCTGGGTTGGGAAATTCCTGGAGATTTGGGGGTGGAGCCTTGGGGAGGGCAAGGTTTGGGGAAGGGAGGGAGCTCAGCAGGGTATAATGCCACAGAGCTGCCATTTGGAGGGTACAGTGCCTGCCAAACCTGCCACATTCGCTAGGTGAACTGATCTCTGTTGTCTGGAGATCTCCAGGAGGTCTCCAGACACCACCTGGAGGATGGTAACTCTATCCCCACCCCGCCTGGTCTCCCACTGGTTTCCAAGCTGGGCCTGGCAACTCTATGCTCCACAAGTCCCAGCAAGTCCTCCTGTTGAAATTTTATAGATCGCTATCCCGTCTACCATATAAAGGAGGAAAGATAATGCTTCAGTCCTTATATTGGGAAAATTAGAGATTACTTGTGCAAAACGGTGGAGTGAACAGAAGCAAGATTAGAATCTCGAATAAGCAGCACTACTAAGCATTGGCTTCACACAAACATGAGGTCTCAACAAGCTTTCACGGAGATGAAAAGATTAAGTCGCAAGCATAACTAGAGAGCAACAGCTACTTATCGAAAATCAGACTGAACGAATACTCCTAATTGTAGTCACCAAACTAGAACTGCAAGGCCAGAGGATAGGGTTGCCAGCTCTGGGTTGGAAAATACCTGGAGATTTTGGGGGTGGATCCAGAAGAGGGTGGGGTTTGGGGAGGGGAGGGGCCTCAGCAGGGTCCAATGCCATAGAGTCCACCCTTCAAAGCAGCCATTTTCTCCAGGGGAGTGGATCTCTGTCAGCTGGAGATCAGTTGTAAAAGCAGGGGATCCCTGGGCCCCACCCGGAGGCTGGCAACCCTACCAGAGGAACAGGCAGCATAACTTAAAGGTACAGCAGCACTATTTGCAGAACTGTTCCATGCACCACGGGCACAACATTCAGGTTTCAGGTTGTACCGTAAAGGGCCATTCTGGTCAAGATAAATGGCCCAGGAGCATGCCAAGCAGGGTAGCCCCTGTGACCCAGCTCCACAGAAGTTACTCAGCTCAGACACCATCAGCAAAAACAATTATTCATATTAATGGGCAGCCACGCAAAGGATTGCCAGCTCTGGGTTGGGAAATACCTGGAGATTTTGGGGGTGGAGCCTGAGGAGGGCGGGGTTCGGGGAGAGGCTTTTGGGACTTCAGTGGGGCATAATGCCGCCTTCCAAAGCAGCCATTTTCTCCAGGTGAACTGATCTCTGCTGCTTGGAGATCAATTGTAATCCAAGGAGATCTCCAGCCACCACCTGGAGGTTGGCAGCCCTCGTGATGCAAGAGGAAGCAACCAGTCATTCTTACTGTGCAAAGGTCTGGGCCAAGCAACTCCGGTAGTGCTAATGCAGCTGCTGGGACTCGGCTCTGCTTGTTCCTGGCTGCCTGTGGCCCCCTCTCACTGGAAACTTTCCCTGAATTAAAGTGGCCAGTCTGTTCCTGAAATAAGCTTGTCAGTTGGCAGATACTACCTGCTGGGAGACTGGGGGTCAGGGACAGATTGATGTCATTTCCAGGGTAAACCTGGACATGAGGCGTTCCCGCTGGGAGGTATAGCAGGAGACCACCCAGCCCTGCCCTGTAATGCTACAGCCTGTGACCTGGAAGCTAGCCAGTTGCCTAGGAAAGCAATTCAGTGAAAATTCTCATAAGCAAGTCAATAGGGATACCCTAAAGATCCTTGCAATCCTGGAGCAGCTCCTGAGTGGAGAGCTGCTCTCCGCCTTCCTGTGTTTTGTTGCTATCAATAGTTAATGTGGTACGAATACAAACCACAGGATGATTTATGTGCAGCCTGCATTAACAGTTCACAGTAATAAAATGGCCGTATGTGGTGGCTGCACACTGCTGATCAGAACAATCCAAGGACAGGAGCCAGGAAGCCAAGTCAGTCTGGGTCAATTCACAAAAGGGATAACCAGTGCTCAGAGTTTTTTAGCCAGATACACATGGCTTTGATAACATGTAATGCCATCTGGGTATTGGCAGCTGACCCTCACATGCTTCTCTCGCTCCCTCTTCCTAGCAAGCCATAGCTTGCAAACTGGGGAAGCTTTGGACACCAGAGCTGAAAACTGCCATTGGATTCTGTTTTGCAGGCAAACAATGGCTTTCCAGTTTGCATGTCAGAGAAAGGATGGGAGGAGGGCACAAGAGAGCCTGCACGAAGGCCCTGATACACCGAAGCATGGTTGAGAGAGGATTAGAAGCCAGGGCTAGGCCAATGCATTTTGCCGCCCTTCCACACCTGCCCCTGCCACCCAGGGTGAGGACAAGCCCCAGCAGAACTGCCAGCAGTGCCACTTGGATGGTGGTCAGGGGGGCAGATGTGGAAGACGACCCAGTTCCCAGACTTGCCCCACCTCTGGGCCTGGGAAGAGCCCCCTCCTCCGGCGCTGTTCCACTGTCCTGTTCAGGCCCGCTTCCCAAGCCCGCTGCCAGCTGCCCTCCCCCTCAAGGCCCACCTGGAGCTTCCCCTCCCTGGGCCTCACCGCTCGGACCACTCTTATTCGGACATGTGTCTCCTCGTCCTCCCAGGCCCTGCCGGCCCCCGGCCCGGGAAGAAGCGCTCACTTGCTCCAGCTGTGGGATGCGCCCTCGGGCACCAGTCACCGTTGGGAGCACTGCCCCGGCTGCGCCCATTGCGCCGAGCATCGAGGGTGCAGGGTTTCTTCGGCCAGCCTGGTGGCTGTGTTGGAAGCCCCCTCCCCCAGGTCCTGCCCATGGCCCACCCCCTCCTGGTGCCTCCTAGGCGCACCGAAAGCCCCCCCCCAATGGCTGCACCCGCAGAGAGAACCAGGGAGCAAGTAAGCGAGAGACACCAGCCAGGTGGGTGCCCCTCCCTCTCCCCGCGCTTGCCCCTACTTTCCCGCACTTGCCCCTCCCTCCCCCGCACTTGCCCCCACTTTCCCGTGCTTGCCACCCCTCCCCCTGCGCTTGCCCCCACTTGTCTCAACCCCCCGCCCTTTCTGGCCCAGCGCTGGCTTTCCTGTGTGCCCCGCAGCTGCAGGGCATGCTGGCAAGCCAGGGAAGGGGCAGGGTTTTTTTGGCAGGGCTTTGGGCGGGGACGGGGGGATTTTGGCACCCCAAAGGCTGGCCGCTCTAGGCAAATGCCTAGTTCATCTACTGAGCGAGCCGGCCCTGGGAAGGATCCCTCACAGACCACAGCACCAGCAAAGGCTCTGTATATCTCATAGGACTCAGAGTTCCTATGGTCACTGTGACTACGTGGAGATCCTGGAGTGCCAAGACCCCCTGGCTCTGATGCAATCTGGCTGCCAAGTGTGGTTGCTCATTGTAGGAACGGGGCCTTCCCTGAGACCCAGCTTTGACTCCAGGGAGCAGGGAGGGCTCCTCCAGGCTGCAGCAAGCACAGAGGCTTCAGCCAGTTTGGTGTAGTGGTTAGGAGCGCAGGCTCTAATCTGGGAGAACTGGGTTTGATTCCCCACTCTTCCACATGCAGCTGCTGCTGATGTGACCTTGGGTCAGTCACAAGTTCTCTCAGAGCTGTTTTTATTTATTTATTTATTTACTTGTTAGATTTACACCCCCCTCTCCCCACCAAGGCAGGCTCAGGGTGGCTTACATAAAGATTTTAAAAACAGGCTAAAATCATATGACAATTCTATGGTGCTATACATTCTCTCAAGACCAGTCTTCGGAAGAGCTCTCTCAGCCCCACTTACCTCACAGGGCGTCTGTTGTGGGGAGGGGAAGGGAAAGGAGTTTGTAAGCCACTCTGAGACTCCAAGTGAAGGGCAGGGTACCAATCTCTTCTTCTCTTCTTCTTCTTCTTAAGCATGCAAGCAATCTCCCTGGTTTGCCAGGGTCTATAGACTTCTGGGCAAGTCCAGCACTAATAGGGGCCCATTCCAGATGCATAACCCACCATGCAGGAACCTCATGAGGGTCCATCTCATGAATCTCACAGCAGGTTCTGCTCTACCTGGCCCCAAAATGTGCCACCCATTTCTGGGTTTCCATAGAATTCTCTGGCAACCTTAGTAGAGAGGGAACTTTTAAACAAATAAGCAAAATTGAGCATGTTCAGCTGATCCTCTGCTTTAGGTTGTTGTCAGTACAAGTTAAGTACCTAATGCCTTTATTTGGGGTGGATAGCTTGGAGAATGACAAATGACAGCAAGCAGAGGAAGAGACACTGCCCTGCAGAGTGCAGACAGGTGAAAGCCTTAGCTTTGAAAGCAGCAACAACCCACATTCATTATCCCTTTGGTTTGTTTGTCTGTAGGCTTCATTCAAAGCCCTGGCAAGCAGGATAATGCTGTCAGAGATCGGCAACACAGATCGTGAATGGTGTTTTTGTTCCATGTGGGCAGGACCGTGATCACAACTCCTTTATTACTTGACTCGGCTCAAGAACACAACGGAACAAATACATTTGCCTTTGGTTTAAGCCAAAAATGTATAAGTCCGATATTTTCCAGCTTACCTGTTCTCAGTTACCTCTCTGTATGTACGTTTGTATGTGACAGAGAGCATTCCTGGGACATGGAAACCAAGTCAGCAACAGCAACCCCCCAAAAAAACCAGCAGCAGTCAATGAAATCAACATGAACAAATGAAACCACAGGTAATAAATACCATACCACCAGCATGTCAGGAACTAAACCTATCACATGCTCCCTTGAACAAAGTACTCTTGACCAGTTGCTGGAAAATGAAAAGTAAAGGAGCAAGGCAAACCTATTAAGGCAGATAATACCAGCATCGAGGCCCTGCCACTGAAAAGGTCCTGCTCCACTAACTCCAGGGTTGCCAGATCCTACCTGGCAGCTGGCAGGGGGATCCAGGCTCCTTTCCAGCATCTTCTGTGCACACAGTGCAACGACATCACCCGGAAGTGATGTTAAAACATTGCCGATGTCAGGGGATGATGCTCTGGATTTTGGGCAAAACTCTATTGTTTGAAGGTGATTTTACCATAGAGTTTTGCCCAAAAACTAGAGCACCGCCCTGCAATGTCAGCCATGTGATGATGCCACTTCTGGGTGATGTCATCAAGCTACCTTGTGGGCCAGTTGGGGGTGGAATTTCCCCCTGCAGGCCAGCTGGCCAGGAGTGGGTTTCTCCCCGCCTCCAGCAGGGGTCTGGCAAGCCTAACTAACTTGGCTAACTTCAGATCTTTCATTATGAAATGCAGAGCAGGGTACTAAAAGACCATCTGAAATAGAATGCAGGCACTAATGGGTGGAAGCAGCCCTTCAGGGTACCTTAAGGACCCTGCACACGTTACAAAGGCCTTATGATTGCCACAAGGACTTTGGATCACACACAAGCTAAGAGTTCCATTCTTAGTAGGTGTGCATGGGCTCAATTTGGCTCAGGACCACAGCACGTATGTAGAAGGGGGCTTCAGCCTTCCTCTTATGTCTGGACATGTGAAATCTTCCACTCAGGTTTAACTGCTGCTGGTGCAGTAGCCAGCATAAGGAGGCATGTCTGGACTTGTCCAGCAGGCCACCTAGTTGGAGCTTGAAGCCCCAGAACAAAGGCAGGCAATCCTGGAACCTGCCTGAGGATTGGCCCCTGGGAGCAGCCAGCCAATCTGGAGCCTGGAAGCCATCTGAACTCACCAATTACATGGGGGCTGGGAGTGGCTTTGGTGTATATAGTTGGGGCAGTTGCCCTATGTAAAGCATTCCTGTTGAGATGCAATAAACTGTTGCTTGTTGAAATCACTCTGCCTTCACCTCTGCTGTATTAAACCCACTATTTAACACTCCTCTCCCTCCACCTTTTCCCTAACCTAAAATAGCCTTAGGAGCCGCTATTCATTCCCTTGATAAACTTATGTGTAATGAAGCTTACATTTCAAAGTTTCCCAGAGGAGAAAACTGCAGATTCCTGGGGTCATTTCAGGTCATGAAAATGGAGTGGGGCAGGATTCTTCCTGCACTGAATCAGGCTCATGCATGCCTGGGAGACATGGAACTCCCAGCACATGTGTGATCCAAAGTCCTTATGAATCAGCCCTCTGGGAGGAAAAAGCAATATTGTGTACTCCTGTTCTTAAAATCTGTGTACAGAGCACAGCGTGCCTTCCTGAATATTCCCTACTGGAATGCCTAGTGCTGTGCATTCATGGGAATGCAGCTTAAGAAACTGCTCAGTCCTTAACCAAGAAGGGGGCGGGGGAACACCCAGAAATTACACATTGACAAATGCAGACTGAGACTCCCAAACAATTCTATATCAAGCTGCATATTTGTACATAATATGTGAGCATGTGTGGAAATTCACAAATAACACTGTCAAGCCCATCTGCTGCAAAAAAGGGGGGGGACTATAACAAAAGGTACAGATCACATTTAGTGCCGATTATGCCATTCCCACAAAAACCACAACATACGAACATGTACAAACAGCCTTGCCATGATCAGTCTCAAGACCACACTGAGAATTTCACCTAAGGATGATGTAAAGCAGACATCGATGCAGAAATCCAACCAACATTTTCACATACACAAAAAGAGAACTCTCAAGGCAAAAGCATCTATCGCTGACCAAAAGCTGTCACCAAAGCAGAACTCTGCCCTCTGTTTCACTTCCCTTCCTTCATCCAAGCGGGGGTGGGTGGGTGGGTGGGAGATAAAGCCCCACCAACAAGAACAGGCAAAGTAAAAGGGAATCCTCCAGAGCTTCGCAAAAAGAACCCGAATAAAACTTACCTGCAGGGATCTGTACCAGGAGGAAGCAGCTGTTCTGTACTGCAAGCCAGAAGAGAGCGGGGCCTACAGCACAGACAGGGAACATGCAACAAAAGCCAGCCAGCTTTGGCTGTTCCAGGAGAGGCAGGGGTGCTGCAGGAAGATACCATGGCATCCTTATATGGCAAGAAGAAGACCGCGTGGAGCTGCATGCAAAGCAGGGCGAATTAAGTGTGCAGATTAAAAAGCGAACAGCTTGCCTTTTGCACATTGGTGAAGTTCAAAGCTTCCCCAGCCGGCCACTCTAGACAGAATAAACAATGCCTTTGCTACAAAAGCCGCAGTACAGCAAAAGGAAACAGCATTCCGTGTAACATTAATCTTTTTATTTATACAGCTTTTCTTTGTTAAGGGCTCAGAGAGAGGTGTGGGGGAAATATCCCAACAAATATTCTGTTTGGCAGGCAATGCTATCCATGTGGGATCTTCTTTAAAGGGTGAAGGGGTGCAGGGGCTCCCCCAGGTCTTGATAAAAAGCATACTTTGTTCCAGATTTGTGCATAAATGAGTGAAGATTTCGCAAGAAAAGGTTTAATAGTAAAAAGAATGTCAGGAGAGAAAAGCAACATGTAGCTAAAATGTCTATGCTTAAGGTATCTCCTGGTATTATAACTGATCTTCCAGCAACAGAGATCAGTTTGCCTGAAAAAAAATAGCCCCATTATACCCAGTTGAAACCCCTCCCCTCCTTAGGCTCCACCCCCAAATCTCCTGGTATTTCCCAACTCCAGGATCGCATCCTTGTCTATGCTGCCTTTCTCCCTACATGGGTTCCAAAAACAGCTTATGGAAACACCAGAAATCCCCCTCATCAAATGATATACCATATCAGAACAAAGAACAGCAAACAGAGCAGCATCCAAAAATGAGTCACAAATAAACAGCTAGGAAGGGCAATGCTAACTAAGCATAAACCCAAAAACAAAAGCACGACGTAAAATGAAACCGCCACAGCTCCAACTAAGCCTAACAGTCTCCAGTCCCTCTGAAATGTGCATCAAGGAATCCCTTTGCGAGGTCATTCACTGTGCTTCGAATCTGTACTGCCACATCAGAGTCAGTTCAACAGGCCATGGCGGCCATGGCATGAAAGAGGGGGCACCTTCCCCACCCCAGTGTCACCCTTCCTGCTTCCAGGTGGGCGCCAGAACTGCTCTGTGCAGCCCAGCTGGATTGGGAAACAACAGGAGCATAACTCTTGGAGGTACTAATGACAGGCACCAGTCATGTCTGTCCCCTCCTCCCAGGAGCCTCCCTCAGCCAGTGAGGGACTCCAAATGGATCACTCAGGCACTGAACAGACCTTGTTTAAAGCACCCCAATTATTTTAGGGCCCAAACAGACAAGATTATCTCCCCAGCATTTCCCAAAGGGTAAGAGGTGGTGACCGAGCGCTCAGTTCAGGTTGGGCTCATGGGGAGGCAGAGAAGAGTAACCAGGGCTCTTTTTGTAGCAGGAACTCCTTTGCATACTAGGGCTGCGTTCAGACGGCCAGTCAATCGTGCCATGAGCCCTCCTAAAATTTTATCCCAATTTTTTTAATCCAGCCTAGCACGACCAGACGCCCCCCCATGAAATAGCCTCACCACGCGTTGTTCCCGCCGTGATTTGTCTACACGGCATCCACCAAGGATTTTTTTAAAAAAAGTTTTGTACATTCGCATAGGCAAGGCTGCGCCTCCTTGGAGAACTGAGGCGATCGCGGAGGGTTTTCAGCAAAGTTTTGCGCATGCAGGGATGGAAAGAATAAGTCCCGGTCCTCCCCCTTGCCATTGCCATCATGATCAATGGAGGGACTATTTCACAAGTTAGAACAGTCCTTCCCCCCTCCATCTCCCATCGCGGTAACATCTTGTCCCTAAAATAAATAAGCATGAATATTACATTCCTCGTAGCGCTTATCGCTGAATGCGTTTCCTCGTTAAAGCGCACATAGGGTTTCATTTTTTAAAAAATCGCGCTCCTGTCGGCTCGGTCTGACGTCAGACCGAGCCGACGGGAGCATCGCGCGCTAATGGAGTGACCAGATGGAAGAAAGTCTGCAGTTGTCGCGCGGGTAAGCGAAAACTCTACATAGAAACTGCTTCTTTTTAAATCAGGATTGGAGGCGCAGCAGAACGGGATGTCTACGGGACCGGAATTTTTCCCAGATGTTTCTGTCTGGTCGTGCATTTTTGATCCGCAAGGGAGTCGTTCCTATGGCAGATCAAAAGATCCGTCTGAACACACCCTAGGTGACACACCCCTAATGTAGCCAGTCCTCCAAGAGCTTGCAGTAGCCCCTGTAAGAAGAGCTCTGTAAACTCTTGGAGGATTGGCTACATTAGGGGTGTGTCGCCTAATGTGCAAAGGAGTTCCTGCTACAAAAAGAGCCCTGAGTGTAACCCTTCAACCCTTTACAATTTCAGTAAGTGAATCTGACTCCCCAATACCACTATTAGCTCTGGAAAAGGGGGGGGTTCAGCAAAAGGCGGGGGGAGTTTTGATTAATGAAAGGATGCAGGGATGGAAGGGTTAAAACTCATTCTTCCCCCGCACTCTGACAAAGAATCTGAGCCCTGCAAGGTTTCAGGTGGGAAGACCGACAAGATTTTCAGGGTGTACACTTTCGAGAATCAGAGTGCCCTGCATCAGATAGAAGTATCTGACAAAGGGAGCCAGCTTGGTGTAGTGGTTAAGAATCGTGGACTCTAATCTGGAGAGCCGGGTTTGATTCTCCACTCCTCCACATGAAGCCAGCTGAGTGACCCTGGGTCAGTCACAGTTCTCTCAAAGCTGTAGTCTCAAGAGCAGTTCACTCAGAGCTCTCACAGCCCCACCTACCTCACAGGGTGTCTGCTGTGGGGAGAGGAAGGGAAGGCGATTGCAAGTCACTCTTTCAGGTAGTGAACAGTGGGGTATAAAGCCAACTCTTCTTCCTCTGACTCTCAAAAGATTATATTCTGGAAATGTTATCGGTCTTCAACATGCTACCGGACTTGAATCTTGCTCTTTTGAGAGCCAATACTCCTTTCATCAGGTACAAGATTGTACTCTGGAAACCTTGTGGGTCTTTAAGTTACTGCTGGAGGTGAGCCTACATGGCAACTCTTACCCTTTTAAAAATACAAGGAAAATCAAATCATGGATCTCCCAGTTCAGTTTGGGCCTTAATTTAGAAATCTTTGACACTTCTAGCCATTGATGTTCTGAGGAGATGCACTGGACCACTGTCCTTATGTACGTCTCAGACTGCAGATTTTTTAAAACTATGACTTCCTGATAACAAGACATACAACTATAATAGGTTGAAGAACAGGTTGCATTGATTATCAGCATGCTGTCTGAGGCACGTTTGCCATGTGTTAGAACTTAACAGGCCATAACAACACTAAAACCTTCCATCAGTGGCTTAAATTATTTAGCATAACATAAGCCACTCTTCCCTCAAAGTCTGGTCTTGTCAAAAGGCTCTGTCTTCATACTGGCAATTGGCTGTACTCAGTGCCACATGTAGTTATGGTGGCAGCTACTTGCACCTTGTCACTCTGTTGTTGCTACTCAAGCCAGCTGGCAAACCATAGCGCCACATTAAGAACTGATGCTGCATTGGTTAAGGACATGGTGCCTTCAAGCAGGTGATCAGGATCAGGCAGAGAGATTCATAAGATTAGCCTTCCATCTGATGAAACTGTGACTTTAGATAGAAAGAACCTAGGAGAAACATATGGCTAATGGCAACTTTAAAAAAGGGATACTTAAGATGTGTTCAAATTACATGGGGCACTCCCTACCACTGATCACAGCCTAGTCACCGTGACTAGAAAACTATAGAGGGTCAAACTGGTGGGATTCCATAAAAGGCCCCCTACTATTTTCTCCACCATCTGAAAACTAAAACCAAACTAAGTCATTGATGATAAGATCCAAGCACGGCTCTTCCGAGCAACAGGCATTATTTAGCAGCGCTCCCTTCAACAGTTACAGGATTTGAAGAGCACTAAGGAAAAGGTTCCGTTCGAAAAGAAACAATAGCTGCATTTAGGATCCTACAGTCCCACTCAAGCCCCAAAGCCAGGGCCAGCATCAAGACTTGGCATGGTTGTGCATCAGCTGAGGCCAGAGAGCTCCCCCAGGGGAAAAAAACAACAATGCCCCGACTGCCTTCTGTTCTCTTTCTTTGGGTGGCAACAGGATTGAGTCTCCTCTGTGCTCTCCCCACCTCTGCCAATTCTAGGTTACTAGTGACTCACAAAGCAGTCTAGATATAGATGGCTTCCACAACAGATAAATATTCATATGTCCTTTATTGAAATAATGACCTGGATTATGCTTTAGGAGCATAGGACACATTTGAAACACAGCCTCTCCCTCGTACCCCAAGTAGATAAATAAATGTCCTTGATTTTGGAGTTGAAGAAGAAAAGCAAAACAGAAAGACTAAAGCCCAGTCTTCAAAATTCATGCTTGCTATATTTGAAATGCTGCTGGGCCAGGGAAAACAAAACATCCTTGCACACAATCACAAGAACTGAGCTACTTGCATCCCAATGTCAAATTAGAGGGCTGTCAGAGAAAGCAGAAGGCAGATACTTGCTTAGACCAGTGTGGAAGACCTAGCAATGGTCTTTCCTTCTGAGCTGTCCAGGAAGCCTGACAGTATAAGTCAGCTACAGTGCCTCCGTGGTGCCTCACAGTTCACCTTGGGCTAGATCTGATGAGTTGCAACCCTTTTACCTTGCAGGGAGAGACAGGTTTGATGAAGATTTCCCATGTGAATCACCAGGAAACTCTTGTCTGCCATAGACACTTGAGCTGCTTCAGCTATGGGCCAAATGACACATTATACTTTTTGACAAGTTGGGTCCAGGTTCCCTGCCATTTTCCTGAGCTGAATATGTGGAGAATTCTGTGCATGTGCAGCTCCAAAGATGGGCAAATTGCTCCCTCTCCACAGCTGTTTCAGCTCAGGAAAATGGTGCAGAAAAGAATGCAGGAGCCCCTCTTCCCCCTGCCCATTGTCAAAAGCCCAGTCGAGCTCCTGGGTACTTTAAGAATGCCTTCTCCCACAGCTACTGTGTGACTGAGGGGAAAGCGAGTTGGTTTCAGGGAACGTGCAGTTTGATCCTATGTGAGTATCCTTGAGGGGCAAATGGCACTAATGTGGGTAGGACCTTTGCAGGGTGGGCATTCCTTCCAGATGGTGTGCTAATATGCCTGGACTGCATTTCTTCCAAAAAGATTGGAGTCGAACGGGTTTGGGAAAGAGCATATTGAGAATGGGGAAAACCTGCAAAGACAATGATAATCACACAATATCATGCTGTTATCTCTTGGAAAGCAACCCCCTTCCCCAAAGAAAACTCCTGCCTTCCCAACAACCAATCAGAATTGATAACAAAAAATCCTTCCTGGCCCCTCCAAAGAACAAACACTCAAAGGCCAGGAAGGTCTTCCGCCCAGAAGGACTGGTTGCATTAACTCTTTGCCATTGCTGATTATATTGCATGGCAGGAAAGGTGCTTCCACATAAGTGCTACTTTCTGCCTATTGCACAAATTCTCACAAGATCTGGAACCAAGCAACAGATCCTGCAAGACCTCTGGGTGAGATTAGCTTAGAGCCTCACTGTTCTGTAGGCACCGTTGCCTCCTTTTCCTTCCACCATGAGCAATAACACCCCCACCCCCACACGGAGGGCAGGAGGATTCTTTTCTGAAAGGGAGCTTTCTTTCTGTAAAGGCTGACTAGTTTCCATTGCTGAAAAATCACATGGGTGACATAATTCATTTAGACTTTTAACAAGTTCTTGACAAGGTCCTTGCAGGAAGGGATTGAAAAAGTGAAGTAGCTGTGAGCTGAGAGGCAAAACTGCCATGGATCAGAAACTAGGTAAAAGACATGAGGTAAAGTGTAGGAGAAAAGCAATCGATATCTACAGTCACTAGGCAAAACAAATTGATGCAATACTGGGAGGGGGGCAATAAATGTTCCCCTGGATACAAATCGCCCACGGCATTTGAGTTGGATAGTTTTCTTCTCATTGACTGACATATCTATCAGGGTCAGGAAAATCCAAAGCCAGATCTTGAGGGCACGTTGTCTAGCTTAGGATCCAGGAGGACACTGGCAGGAGGTAGAGCTTGAAGTACAGGCATTAGGCAGAAATTGCTGCTCCAGGAAAAAGCAGAAGGCAGGAAATGGCTATTTATACTTTGCTATTTAATCCAAGGGCTTTGTGGTGGTGGTGGTGGGAAGAGCCATCAAGCCATGGCCGACTCATGGCATCCCCACAAGGTTTTCAAGACAGGAGATGTTCAGAGGTGGTTTGCTGTTGCCTGGCTCTGTGTCATGACTGTGAACTTCCTTGGTGGTCGACCGTCCAACTACTGACCAGGGCTGACCCTGTTTAGCTTTTGAGATCTGACGAGATCGGGCTATCCTTGTACCAGCAATCAATTGCAGGGCTTGATGGTGCTCACCTCCACTCACTTCTGTACTCAAACAGAGCCTACGTACACACACATACACACACCTTGGTAGTTTACAGGCCCATAGCCAGGATTTTGTAATTCAGGGGGCCTTGAAATAAGTCAGGGGGCACTGATGTCACAAAAATAAAAATATTTTTTTTAAAAACTCAGCCTTGCCTGTTGGAGTGGGCAGGAGCAGTTGGAGCAGGCAGCCGCTCAGCCATGGAGGCCTCCCATGGCAGGGCAAGGGGCTCCGGCAGTATTAGGCAGGGCCGGCCCCAGGTGTCTAGGCGCCCTAGGCAGGACAGCCTGGGGCGCCCACCCCACTGGGGATGCCAACCTCCCGGTGGGGCCTGGAGATGGCCCAGCGCCCAGAAGAGCCGAGGAAGGGGCGGGCTTAGAAGCCCACCCCTTCCCTCCCAGTGGCGGCTGCGAGGCACCCGGGAGAGCTGGGGAAGGGGTGGGCTTAGAAACCCCCCCTTCCCTCCCAGGGGCAGCGGCGCGGCTCTCCCCAGTGCCTCACAGCTGCGAGGCACCCAGGAAAGCTGGGGCTGCCGGCTTTGGGCGGCCTCGGGGGCTTTTCACAGGGGTGCATTTTGGCGCCCTTGCAGGGCCAGCGCCCTAGGCGAGCACCTAGCTCGCCTAGTGGGCGAGCTGGCCCTGGTAATAGGGGGAGGGGGTGGGGAAGCAAGTCACATTTGGGGAAGGGGGTGGAGGCGGCAGGGGGCCTGGGCTAGATGGAAGTCAGGGAGCCTTGGCAGGAAGTCAGGGGGCCAGGCCCCGAAATGCCCCACTGTAGCTACAGGCCTGGTAGTTTACCTGGCTGGCCTCAGGTGATACAGTTTCCGATGCCAGCAATGAACACAGCTGGGGAGTGAGATCAAAAATGGCCAAGATGCAGTACATATATAACACCTGAGATGAGCATTTCTAAATGTAAGGTACCATCCTAACACTGTCAGTAATCAAATTACAAAAGCAAGACTCATACCTAGGGAAGAACTATGATGGCATCAAAGGAACAACAAGAGACCTCTTATAATCAGCTATGCCCCTCAGCTGAAAATACTGCAGCACATCAAAAGAGAGCTAAATCACATTCTGGAGAGTGATGATCCTCTCAAGGAGGCAAAGGGAGGTCAACCAAGGATAGCATAGAGACAGTCCCATAATTTAAAGTGGCAGCCAACAGGCAAGAACAACATTGAGGTGACAGCACATCGAGGCACCAGATCATGCAACCAAACACAAGTGCCAACTGTGCATCATTGGCAGAGGACCTCGTGTCACCAGCCACCACATCTGGTATGGTTACAGCTGCAATTCTACTAACATTGTATATGCAATAGCTCGTAGAAAATGCCCAACAGCAGTTCATATTGGGTAGGCCGGGTTGTGTTTTGGGAAAAAGGAATGAAAATTCTTAAAAGTGTTTGGGTGATTATTCCAGCAGAGACTTAAGAGCAGCCATCCTCTACTATATTTGAGTGGATGAATGGAATGCTCACGGGCAGAACAGGAATTTATTCAGACACTACACTGTGTCAATCAAGGCCTGCATGTGAATGATGATTTCTTTTCACACTATAAAGGTGAAGAGTAATATCAGATCTGTACCGTTGATTTCTCCATGTGTAATCTTTATTAGTGAATATCCCCTAAAGAGCTGTTGAAAAAACAATTCACCAGTTGATTTCCCTAGTTTGCAGCTTACAGTCCTACTAGCACTTGATAAATTAGAAGAAGAAGAAGAAGAAGAAGAAGAAGAAGAAGAAGAAGAAGAAGAAGAAGAAGAAGAAGAAGAAGAAGAAGAAGAAGAAGAAGAAGAGATTGGATTTATACCCCGCCCTTCACTTGGAGTCTCAGAGCGGCTTACAATCTCCTTCCCCTCCCCACAACAGACACCCTGTTTTGAGAACTGCTCCTGAGAGAACAGCTCTGAAAGGTCACACCAGCAGCTGCATGTGGAGGACCAGGGAATCAAACCTGGTTCTCCCAAATTAGAGTCTGCGCACTTAGCCACGACACCAAACACTACCAAAATTAGGTAAGTACACAGGAAGCCCATCGTTTCTGCATAAAAAAATTACAATTAGCCTATCAGCCCAGCACCAGCAACTTCCAGGAGATTTGGGGGTGGTGCCTGGGGAAGCTGGAGTTTCAGAGGGGAACATGATCTCACTTCTGGATGATACCCTAGAATTTTCCCCAATCTCTATGGTCTTTACTGCAAAAATTAGCAGCATAGAGAGTTTAGCATCACTTCCAAGTGCAAGGTTGATGGGTGTGACATCATGTACATGTGCTAATGACCTCCTCTGCATGCACCAGTGCCGTGAGTTTTCTTGCTTCTCCTGACAGGGTCTCTTGATGACAAAGAACTGAACAGAATCCGCAGCAAGTCTAAGATAGTTGGCCTAGGCTGAGCCGACTGAAATAGAATCCGATGAAGATGGAGGTCCTGTGCCTGAGTCAGAGCAGACCGGTGATAGGGATCCCACTACCAGCCTTCTTAACTTTTTAATGTAAGCCGCCCTGAGCCTGCCTGGCAGGGAGGGCGGGATACAAATCGACTTAAATAAATAAATAAGTAGTAACACAAAATCTGTCCTGTATTCCCCTTCAGGCAGAATTCGTCAACATGTCTAATAACTGACCCATTTCCAGGGTTGTAGTGATTAAATGGTAATATTTAAAACTAGAAGTGCATGAACCTGTAATTTTTTTTAGGGATCGCTTATGTTTTAGGAGTCCATATTCTTTCTCCCTAAACTCTTTCCCCTCCCTCAAAATCTGAATTTGGCTGTCTTTTTGCAGCTTTTAAATACCTTTTAAAAAACACTTTCCTACACATCTAGTGTAACCATGTGTCAACTGTTAAGACAGCTGATAAGGCAGACTGGAATTGGCTTACAAATCAGGAGCCAGAGAGCTGGGATAAATAGGTGGGTTGCAGAGTGCAAGGAAGTAAACAGGCGAGACTCCAAGCATATGTACTAGAGCAGTGCTGATTAATTTTTAATACAAATTATCTGGAGCCAGGTGGCATAGCAAGGAAGCAAATTTTGCAGATGATAACAAATTATTTGGGAGGACAGAAACTCCAAGATGATTACAAGGGGCGTTCCTTAATCACACACGTCCAGGCTTTTGAATCTCTTCCCTTCATGAAGCCTTGAATGTTTCCTAACATGACTCAGACCTTAACTTTCACTGATCTGAGGATGATCTCCTTACACTTAGCAACCATGGAAGAAATATCTGCCATTAATTCTGAGTTATCAACACCACAAAGCAATGGTCAGCCAGCAGAGCAACAGTGTCAGGAAAAAAGCTACTCCTGAAATCCTCAATCCCTCCATGATAGGCATCTATAGTGACATCAATTTATACTATAATCCTAAAAACAGTTACACCCTTCCAAGTCCATAGACTGCAATGGCCTTGTTGAATGATTTTAGAAGGGTCTAACTTTACTTAGGATTGCATTGTTACTGCTGAAATTTGTCTGTATCAAGATTGTGGGGCAGCTGACATTTCAGCCTTTGAGTTGAAAGAACCCATCTGACCCACAAATGTTCAAGGCAAACTAGAAATGCCCCCAAATGCACTTTCATTCCTACTTAAAATACTTTAGTTATTCATTCGTTACCTTAAGGTGCTTCTACAGATTCTCCATGTTTATGGATACCAAATGTCATCTGACCTATCTTGGTTTTGCACAGGTCCCACAAGGAGCCAGTAGGCAGGACCTAGAGGGTGGCCCAGGAACTCTCCAGGTTGTGGAGGAGAGTCTGGGTTGAAGAGGAGGAGAAATAAGGTGATGGAAGCCCAGCCCCGTAGCTAAGGAGTTTTGGGGGAGGGGCCTGGGGGGCACCAGCCAATTAAATAAAAATTATTTAAATTGACTTTAATTTAATTGGTGGAACTCCTAAGGCAGCCCTGCATACACACCCAGGCTCCAGGGTAATGCCTAGTGGCCGCAGCTTCCCTCCCAACCCCCCTGTAAGAGCAGATCAGTCCCTGTGTAACTCATAGCCCTACTAACAAGAGAACTGGTGCAGAAATGGGTGACTGCGGTGTGTGCTTCAGAGAAATCCAAGGGGCGAGGATTCCACTCCCTCGGCTCCCCGCTCGGCTCCCTGGCACCAGCTGTCATCCTCGTGCTCCCGCAGTTCCTCCCAGAGCCTTCCCGACAGTCGCACACGCTTCTAAGCACTCTTCCCCCAGGGCGGGCAGCCTCGTGGGCTGGCTGGCTGGCTCCCCGTCCTTCCGTCCCTCGCTCAGTGGGTCATCGCCTTCTCAGACCGGCTGCAGGACTCTCCAGGGCATGGGCGGGCTGGCGAGCAGCAGAGCGCCCTTAAGCTGAGGAGCTGCTTTGGGGAGCTGCAGGACAGCCCCACTCTGGAGCAGCAAAGACGTGCCGGGGAAAGTGGGCGCCGGCACCAGGAATGAGGGAGGCAGGCACCCAGGAGCAGCAGCAGGCAGCGTGGAAACAGGGGAGAGCCGAGGATTGGGGAGGGGCCCATAAAAACCATGGGGGGGCGGACCCCATGGGCCCCTGGGTAACTATGGGCCTGTGGAAGCCCCCTCCCCTCTCCAGATCTGAGGACACATTGCCCCCCCACCAGGCAACAGGAAACTACATTTGGCTCTGGGCCAGTGGGTCAGAGACCTGGACCCTTGGATCCCCACAATGGAGGTGGCAGAAAGCGCTGTTAAGTTGCAGCCAATTTATGGCCACTCTATAGGGTTTTCAAAACAAGAGATGAACAGAGGTGGTTTGTCATTGCTTACTTTGGTGCAGTGGAGCGTGGACTCTAATCTGGGAGAACTGGGTTTCATTCCAAACTCCTCCACATAAGAACATAAGAGAACATAAGAGAAGCCAGTGTTGAATCAGGCCAATGGCCCATCTAGTCCAACACTCTGTCACACAGCGGCCAAAATA
This sequence comes from Gekko gecko, assembly GCA_029375565.1. NCBI lineage: Eukaryota > Metazoa > Chordata > Lepidosauria > Squamata > Gekkonidae > Gekko > Gekko gecko. The sequence continues at coordinate 39,738,320 of JAPDNY010000007.1, read as the reverse complement.
TACCAGGTGCCATCAGGAGATCCAGCAGTGGGGCCAGGACACTAGAAGCCCTCCCACTGCTGCCCCCTCCAGCACCAAGAATAGAGTGCATCACCTGCCCCAGACTGAGTGATGTAACCTTGGGTCAGTCATAAGTTCTCTCAGAGCTGTTCTCTCAAGGGCAGTTCGCAAGAGAGTGCTCTCAGCCCCACCTACCTCACAGCATGTCTGTTGTGGGGAGGGGAAGAGAAGGGGAAAGGAGATTGGAAGTGGCTCTGAGACTCCTCTGGGCAGTGAAGAGCGGGGTATAAATCCAATCTCTTCTTCTTCTCCTCTTCCTCCTCCTTGGTTGTCTCCCACCCAAGTATGAACCAGGGCCAACCTTGCTTAGCTTCTGAGATACAAATATTTTATCCAGAAGTTATTTCTAGATAAAAGTCCTAAAAATACAGCCTTAACCTATATTATTGTGTACTATTCATCCTTTATCGACAAGTCCTCATTGTTCCTCCGAGCACACTCTTGTTTTCTCCTCTAGCTGCATCAAAGCAGAACAAAGAAAACCGCCGCGAGCAAGAGAGCAGACACTCAGGAACAGGTCCAACATTAATCTACCTGGCTTACAAGAGCAATTTGTTTAAGTGCTAGTCATCAGGACCAACAATGCCTCTCCAAGAACGTGGCACTGCGGCAGCTTCATTTAGCAGTTTAAATATTAACTACTTCCTATTTACCTTTATCTTGGAACAGGGTGAGTGATGTCAGAAGTGTGGACATGTCCGTTAAAGTGAAATGTTTCCAAGAGGCGGTGGGGGGGAGGCATTTAAGTTTAGAGAAACCAAGGCAGGGGTTTCTGAAGGATGAGATTCGTTACCTTGGAAACAGGCTGGGATTCTTTATCAAACAACAAGATGCTGGATGTTGTCCCTTTCCCCACACTACAGCTTTACAAGGATTTAAGGTGGCACTTTTTGAGGGGAAACCTTTGTATAAAAGGCATCCACATTTATTTTAGTCCCCTCCCCATGGCATAAATTAATGACTCAAATTGCTTTGAAATGAGAAATTTGTAGGAAGAAAGTGTAGAATTCACTACCATCTGGTTCTCTGTAGGTATCTACACTCAATATATTAATAATAATAATTATTATTGTATGGCATTGTGTATAGTATAGCCAGGAAATCCTAAGATTGTCTAGAAGCCAGCAGTTCTAGCTCTTTAGTGTTATGCACCACTAGGGGGAGAGCTAGCTCTGTTTTTGATGCAAGAGATGTTTCAGAGGTGGTTTGCCATTGCCTGCCCCTGCGTCACAACCCTGGTATTCCTGAGAGGTCACCCATCCAAATACTAGGCAGGGCCGACCCTGCTTAGCTTCCGAGATCGGGCTAGCCTGTGCCATCCAGGTCAGGGCAATGTATTAGTGAAACCCAAATATACATAATGTTGGACTTCCCATGATTAACAGTGCAATCCTAAATTGTTACACCCTTCCAAGTTCACTGATGGCTTAGAATGGTATAAGTCTGCTTAGGATGGCGCTGTGGATTTCCTGACATGTTTTGGCCCCAAAAGGAAAGCCCCCCCCCCATTAGGACTGCGGCTGTGTGATCGAAAAGTGAAGAGTAACTCTTCCTTCTCCTGGCATCATTTCTCTGATTGAAAATGGGTCTTCTGAGCAGCTGCTTGTAGCTCCAGTAGGGAAAAAAGACAGGCACAATGCTGGCCCTTGTCTCTTTTCTGACCGGCACTAAGAGGAGTATCCAATCAGGCATGAAAGCAAAGAGTTAAATATCTCCTTTCCAGCGCACTGGCTCCTATCCACATTACCCATTCTTCCCCTGTCCCACACCGGTGTTTTAGAGCCAAAAATAAGGCAAGAGGCCCAATCACAGAACTCTAACATCATACTACATCTCTGACCCTAAAAGAGCTATTCAGTCACCGCTATCTGGGACACTAGGGGGAAGTACTTTGAATGATGGGCAAAGGGTGGGGGTAGAGGAAACCTTGCCTCACCTATGAAAATAGACCTCCACTTTACACACGAATGGGGCAGAAATCTATGTGTCTATCCCTATTATAGCTAGCATGCAGCCAGAGATCACTGTGAACCCTTGTTCTAGAGATTATGGGTTCCCAATGTGGTGTCCATGGGTGCCAGTGTGCCTGCCAACACCTTTCCTGGCACCCACCAAGTGTTTTTAAAAAGTTGGCAGGGCCAGGTGGAGCTTTTGCCCAGCAAGCTTCTCACTGGCCATCGAAAATTTGATTGGCTGTGCAGATTTTTTAAACTGTTGCTTTGGTAGCAGCTGCCACTGCAGCACAAGCATCCTCACTGTGTAACTGAAGGTAAGATGTGGCAGTGGCAGCCATATTGTGGCTGGCTTCACCTCCTGCAACAGCTGTTTGGTGGCTATGCCCATCATATTGCGTCAGAATTCCAAATGTGCCTGTGGGCTCAAAAAGGTTGGGGGCTCCTGCTTTAGGATCAAGAGACTGCAAATAGAAGAAGATGAAGACGAAGACAAAGACAAAGACGAGCAGGAGGAGATTGGATTTATACCCCGCCCTTCACTCAGAGTCTCAGAGCGACTTACAATCTCCTTTCCCTTCCCCTCCCCACAACAGACACCCTGTGAGGTAGGTGGGGCTGAGAGAGCTCTTTTGAGAACTACCTTTACAAGAACAGCTCTGAAAGAACTTGTAACTGACTCAAGATCACACTAGCAGCTGCATGTGCAGAAGATGGGGAAAACCTGGTTCTCCGAGATTAGAGTCTGCGCTCTTAACCAAGTGTATGAGTGAAACCCAAGTGTATGAGTGTAGCTTTAAGTGGTTAGGAATTCGGGGTGGAGTGAATCCCCACAGTTTAGCAGTGATTTCAATCAGGCCCTCAATGACCATCAAGCGTCACGGTTTGCAAACTTCCATATCAGTTTATCTATTCTATTCTGGTGCAGACATATTTAAAGACAGAAGGAAACCATCTGTTTTTGCATGCAGTGCCTCCAGGGGCCAACAGAAAAGCTATGGGGTCCAAATGCCACTCATTAGACCAAAGCTGGCCCTCCATCAGGGTGTGGCATGCCGTTCTCCACTGCAATGTTATTTCCCTGCAATACTGCTCCCGAGAATTTCCTCAGGCCTCTCCATGAGACACACCGAGATAATTAAATGTCATAAAACAATTTTCAGTTAGAATGCTATCATGTAAATTAAGTCCTGAAATGAATGCAGTCGGCATCACATATTAAGACAGGCTTGGTTCCTTATTTCATTGTTCTCATTTCTTTAATCTAATACTATTCTCAAATTCATGGTTCAGATATTACAAAAGGCATAAATCTAGAGCACTGAAAAGGACCTTCTTTCTCAAATCTTTATCCACTGCATTATGGTTGCCAGCTTCCAGGTGGCAACTGGAGAGCGCCTGCTACAACAATTGTTTTCCAAGAGACTGAGATCAATTCCCCTGGGGAAAAATGGCTTCTTTGGAGGGTGGGCTCTACGGCGCTATATCCCGCTGAGGTTCCCCCCCCTCAACCCCCCCCCCCCAAATCTCCAGGTATTTCCCAACCCAGAGCTAGTGCTTCTGTGTACAAAGCCATCTTGCATATCGTACAGTTATTGTGGATATCCTCAGAACAGCCCTGTGAAGTAGGTCACTATTTCTCCCATGATCTAAAGTAATCCAGTTTCTGGTGTGAGCGCCACTGTTGTCAGAGTGGGCCATTGCCTTCTCTATGTTGGGAGAGCCAGTCTGGCGTTGTGGTTAGAGTGTTGGACTAGAACCTGAGACCCAAGTTTGAATCCCCACTCTGCCATGGAAGCCTGCTGAGTGACTTTGGACCCGACACACACTCTTAGTCTACCTACCTCATAGGGTTGTTGTGAGGATAAAATAGAGGCTAGGAGAACACTGTAAGCTGCTTTGAGTCCCCACTGAGGAGAGAGGCAGGATATAAATCAAATAAATAAGTAAAAGAGATTTATGTTGGCACTGGCGCTTCAAACTCCCTGCCTCATTTTACAAAACTATTGTCATCTTTCAAGGGACCATTAAAGATTATTTGTTAAAAGGCGAAAGATTTATGCGATCTGAAGAGAAACCAGAGGAAGCTTTCTTTTTCCAATACAGGAAACTCTGTAGTTAGAAAGTGTTTTTATAGGCTGGTGATTTTGTTGTTCAAAGTTATTTACCTTTGGCCGTTATGTTTTAAAGCAACACTGCCAGGCGTATGAGCCAACCTGAGACTCGAGGTCAGCCCAGGGAGCTCTTCCCTGAGAACAAGCCTCAGCAGAGATTCAGTGGGGAATCAGGGAAAGGTCTTTTTCAACTATTCCCCAGCGCCCCCTTTGGAACTCCCTCCCACAAAATTTGAGAAGGCCACTTCGTTTCCTTCTCCTGCCCTGTACTTTTGGTTAGATACATGAAGATAAAAAATACTTAAGCTCTTTTCTTTCTTCCCCTCTAATCTCCTTCTGGAAAAAAATTAACTCCATGCTCTTTCTATGTATAGAGAGGTCTAAGAACCCTGCTGGCAAGGGCAAAGTTGCCAACCTCCAGGTGGTGGCTGGAGATTTCCTAGGATTACAACTGTTCTCCAGGCAACAGAGATCAGTTCACCCGGAGAAAATGGCCACTTTGAAAAGTGGTCTCTATGGCATTATATCCCACTGAAGACCCTTCTCTCCCCAAACCCCCACCTGCCTTAGGATCCACCACCATAATCTCCAGATATTTCCAAACCTGGAGCTGGCAACCCTAGCCAAGAGTCTGAGATTTGCACATGTGGGAATGTTCAAGCATATACACCCTGACGCACCTCTCATTTCTAGTAATGCTCAGTATCTACACAGCAAGACAGCCTCATTTCCCTAAGCCCTTCACCACCCTTTCCTTGCTTTTCAAAAATGGGACTAAAAAATGCATAGAACAGGCAACATTCATCAAAGACGTGCTAGAAAATGCTACTAATTGCAAAAGGCTCAATAGGCTTCCTTCCAAGCAAGCGCAGCTTTCAGTGGCTTAATTAGAAGCCATTTACCAAACTTGTCCTTGCTGGATATCATGTGTTCAGGCCATATTTAGCAAAGAGGAAATAAGGAGCATCCAAAGCGATTCTTGAGGACAGGCTTGCTCAAGGTCCACAGCATGCATTAGCATTCATATATGCTTGATTTGTGCACTGCGGCAGCAGTAGACAGAAAAATCTGAACCTGTACTCTTGAATCAAAATAACCCAACAAAGAAGAGCATTTGGAGCAATGCAAATGTAGCATGCAGATTCCAAAATTAATGAAGCAAGAATTGCTTTAAGGCTCATGTGTTAAAAAAACAAACCTCTAAGTCTATGTGTTGAAGGAAAAAATACACAGCGAGTGTGAATGACTGTTTTTATTTATTTAATATTTCTTTCAAGTATACTTAGGCCCTGTAAACATTAACATCTAGGGTTGCCAACTCTGGGCAGGGAAATTCCTGGAGATTTGAGGGTGAAACATGGGGAGGGCAGAGTTTGAGGAGGGGGTGAAGCCCGGTGGGGAGAAGCGGACCCTCCACAGTAGCCATTTTCTCCAGGGAAATGGATGTCTGTAGTCTGGAGATAGGGATGCCAATCTCCAGGTGGGACTTGGGGATCCCCCAGAATTACATCCAGTCTCTGGACTACAGAGATCCGTTCCCCTGGAGAAAATGGCTGCTTTGGAGGGTGGACCCTGCGGCATTATACCCCACTGAGGTCCCTTTCCTCCCCAGACTCCATCCCCAAGTCTCCAGGAGATTCCCAGCCTGGATCTGGCAATCCTACTTCCCCATCCCCCACTGGTGACCAGGGGGCTCCTGGCAACCTAGCTGGATATCAGTTGTTATTCCAGGAGATCTTCAGGCCCGCCTGGTTCTGACAGATCGGACTGCTGCGGGAGGCACCAGAGTAAACCAGGCCAGTTTTCCTGGCCAGCTGGCTGTTCTATTCTTCACGTGCTCATCACTGACCTCCACTCCAGACAGGTAAGTTCTGCAGTGGCCCTCACACTTTACTTTCTAGATGCAATCAGGGTTAGCAAACAGATAACGATTTTCTCCAGTGCTCTCACGGTGCATTTCAGCCGTGCACTCTGATTACTTACGATCAGTCTTTAAAAGCCCCATTTAGATTTCTCTCACTCGGTTCCCAGAATAACCTTTGCTGACAGAAAAGTCACCCTAAGAAGTCTTTCGTTGCTTGCAGTCACAACTACTGAGTTGTGACAACTTAATGAGAGCATGAAAACCTTCCCAGAGACTGATGAAGTATTTCAAAGTGAACCTCCTGATGACCCACCTATTGAGGAAAGCTTTTAACAGAAGTGGGAATATTAAAATCATTGTAAATGTTCCGGAATAGCCCTAGCTTGGCCCTCGGGAACACATGTATCCGTGGGTGCTCTCTGTATGTCCCTGGTTCTGTGACATCACAGCATTCAATAGTGGGAGGCACACTGTGTGATGTTAATGTGCTATGCCACCCCATTTCCCACAGTTAACTTGTATAAAATATACAACTTTGGAAAATAATTTTTTAATTTGCTGTGGCTACCTTAAAACAGCCTTCCCAGGTAGAACAAAGGCTGTACAAATTCATTTCTCAGGTCAACATTCAATGGGCAATTGACGTAGCTGGGCAAACAGTAACTGGCAGGCAGCTTTGTAAGTCTATGCAATGAGCCACATTCTCAGTACGGAAACCCACAAATTACACATTTTGTCTAGAAGTGGAAGGCCTGGGGTTGAGAAGATTAGGGATCAAGTGGGGCAGTCAGTCTTAGGGATTCCAGGGGGGATGGAGAAGCATGGCTGTTCCCCTTCCCCTTGCTCTGGATGGAAGGAGAAGGGGGGCTCTGATGAGAGCCACCCAATGAGAAATGAAGGGGAGGGAAACCACAGCCTTTGATCTTGAGTTGAAATGCTAACTACCGGGAAGGAATGCCAGCCTCCAGGTGGGACCTGGGGATCCCCTGGAATTACAGGCCATCTACAGTCTACAGAGATCAGTAGCCCTGGGGAAAATGGATGTGTTGGAGGGTGGACACTATGGCATTGTGCCCCACTGAGGCCCCTGTTCTCTCCAGATCCTATCCCTAAATCTCCAAGAGTTTCCCAGCCTGGATCTGGCAACCATATCCTATTTGTCTGACCCTCTAGGCCTGGGCAACAAATTTATTTTCTGTGTGAAACAGATTGCTGGAATAGATGGACCATTAGTCTGATCCAACAGGGCTCTTCATATGTTCTCGTCACGAGCTTTTCCATTTGTCCAGCTGCACTGAATCTTGCAGTTGTGACCTGATAATTAATTGTGATAAGGGCCCAACAGACCATTATCCGTGTCAATTATTGTGTGTTGATGTGTTCATATGTTTTTATTGAATTACTCTCTATATTATTTTAAATGCTGTTTTCATGTTCAAGTTTTTTTGCCACATTGTGGACCCTATTTGGGTGGAAAGGCAACATAAAAATGTTTTAAATAAATAAATAACATCCCTGTTCTCTGGGAGTGTAGAATAAGGGGGGAACACACACACACACTCATCCCTTGGACAATTAGGGAGAAGAACCAAAACTTTGCTATTTGGGGTCTCATCAAGCAATGTAGGATGTAGGGATGCCAGCCTCCAGGTAGGAATTGGGGATCTCCCAGAATTAAAGCTCATCTCCCGACTACAAAGATCAGTCCCCCTGGAGAAAATGGATGCTTTGGAGGGTGGACTCTATGGCATTATACCCCACTGAGCTCCCTATCCTCCTCAGGCTCTACTCCCAAAATTTCTAGGAGCTTCCCAGCCAGGATCTTGCAGCCCTTCCCCCCATCCCCACTAGTGGTTGGGGGGACCTGGCAACCCTACTAACTTGACTTGGTTTTGGGATACCACTCCCCAGGTGGAGGCAGAGGATCTCCCACTTTCATGGGATCCTGCCTGCCGCTGGCCAGCTGCTTGAAGAGAGGAAATTCACACCACCCTAACGCTGTGCACAATGCACTGATATCACCCGGAAGTGACATCAGCGCATCAGTAATGTTAAGGGCAATGCTCTGTTTTTTGGGGCAAAACTCCATGGTTTGAGGCCATTTTTACCATAGAGTTTTGCCCCAAAAGTAGAACTTCACCCTGACGTCACCAATGCGCTGGTATCACATCTGGGAAATATTTGGAGATTTGGGGGTAGGGAATGGTTTGGATAAGGGGGGTACTTCAGCAGGATGTAATGCCATAGAGCTCAATCACCATCTAAAGCAGACATTTTTTCCATGGGAACTGATCTCTGTCATCTGGAGATCAGCTGGAATCCTGGGAGATATCCAGCCCCCACCAAATTTGGTTGTCTACATTTCTTAAGTCTGATTTACCAACATAAGGTAAATAACTCAGGGAAAGAACTGGGTTGGGTCCAGACTAACTGGGCCATTTCCACTGATTTCCCCTTCCTGCTGCAGACCCCCATTGCTCAGGGCCCCTGTCCCTTAGGAAGAGCATTTCATGGAGATCAGTGAGCTGCATTGGAAGGTGGAGGAAGGAAACTTCCATTTTGCCACTGGAACATTCAGTCTGGAAACCACCCTTTGAAGTGGGCCTCATTTTCATGCCCTAGTAAGAAGCTGATTTCAACCACAACCAACTGCAACTTCTTACTTCTCTAAGGAGGGGGAGTGCTGATGTAACTCCTCATTCTCATAACAGGTATACTCTGTGCAATTGTTTTAGTACATCAGCATAAATCTATGCATGGCTTGGAGTACTGCCAACCGTTGGCCTTTGCCATTTCCCTTTCTGTGAAGTGTCTCCAAGAGTCCTTTAGGTCCATATAAAAACCTGTGCCTGCCATTCTCTTCACATGTTGGTTATTCCAGCATCCCACTTACCCTTCCAATATGCCTTAAAGATTCCACGTTCTTTTCAAAAGAGCCATGTTTGTTTCCATACTGAGCTACATTTGGCTCTAGAGCAATAGATTGCAGACCCCTGCTCCAGTGCCTAGAATGTCCGACTCGTACTGGGGAGACTTGAGTTCAAATGTCTACCCTGCCATAAAGCTAGGTGTCCTTTGGCCAGTAACTCAGCTTGACTTATCTCACGGTTCTGTTATAAGAACAAAATGGAGAAGGAGAGACTCACAGGGGCTCTCTAAGCTCCCCAGTTGGAAGTGTGGAATAAAAATGTGATGGGTGCGTAGGGGGCAGAGGGAGCTATTATGCAGGACTTCTTTTCAGAATTGCAAATGAGCATGACAAGTACCGCCTTTAGGAGTTAGTATACCACCTTGGGCTTTCTGAGAAGAAATGTAATGAAAGAACAATTATCTTTCCATGTACTTTATTGCCCACTCTAAGATGTTCTATAGCCTGAAGTATAACACAGAGATGAAAAAAGCATTTTTGAACCATTGGCTGCCTCTCATACATTTTAAGATGGACACCCCCAAATTTTAATTGGTAATTTTAAAAAGGTCACCTAGAGACCTACTCTAATTTGTAATGTAAAAAAAAAGGGTGGTAGGGAGGGGAAAGGAAATGTGGGGAAACCATCTAAATATACTGCTTAGCCTAAATATATTCCACAACCTTGTCTGTTTATATTTAGACTGACTGCAGTGGCAGCCCTACAGAAAGGGTCTCCATGGTGACTGAGAGCCATTTTAAGTTTCTATGAGTGACAGTCTTCGAATGTACACTTCGTTCAGAAAAAAAAGTAAGCATATATTGTAGCCATTGTTTTTTTAATATTTATTACAGAGTGTGTGCAACCTCCCCAGATTACTACTGATTTAAGGTATTTTTCATACCATTTATTATAGGAACATCACTAACGAGTCACCCAACAATTCTAATAAATTTAATCTGTGGTAATATTGCTTTCTTCTCATGTAAGATAATTTTTTCCCAAGATTTTATTATTGCACTTCACCATGTTGATCATTGAAAATTTGGGGGGGGCACTCTTTTTTTCACACTAAAGCATGAAGTGAAATTTAGAATGCCTTTGAATGAATGTAGTGTGATGCTTAAAAACATAAGGCAGAGAACTCACCAGGAGGCAGGGGTGCCAGTCTCCAGATGGGACCTGGGGATCCCCTGGAATTACAGCTCATGTCCAGACTGGAAAGATCAGTTCCCCTGGAGAAAATGGATGCTTTGGAGGGAGGCATTGTACTTCACTGAGTTCCCTGTCCTCCCCAGGCTCCATCCCCAAATCTCCAGGCATCTCTCAACTTGGATCTCGTAACCCTGCCCCCTCGCCATCCCCTGCCAGTGGCTAGGGGGGACCTGGCAACCCTACCAGGGGCCATTCTTAGGTGACCTGAGGTTTTAAACCTCCATTGAGGTTTAAAAACATTATTTGGATTAATCCTACTTTGCTATTTCATCAACTTCTTACTCTTTCCAATGGATGTTTTCCCATCTGTGTTTTGTAATGTAACACATTGTGGGAGCCATCCTAAACACATTTGCTTGGAAGTAAGTGACATCTTATTCAACGTGGTTCATTCCCAGAAAAGTGCCTCTAAGATTGCAACATGGGAGAAATCGGACCATTTGAATTCTTTTAACGCCCCCTCCCTGCCCTTCTGCTGTCCATAGCTTTAAGTATATCCTCCTCTGCCTAATGAATATTAACACTTCATACATTAGGGTTGCAAAAGCTTGCACCAAAATAAATTTGTTAATTTTTTAAGGTGCTGAAAGACTCTTGTTGTTTTGGCTGCAGCAATCTACCTTCCACAACAGTTGTGGAACTCGTCACCTGTAAAAAAAACCACCCGAGACTTTGGAGAGCCACTGCCACTCTGAGTAGACCAGGGATGGGGGGAGCTTGCAATGCTCAGCTATTTCATGTTCTTCCCCTGGGTCCTAGACTCAGACCATTAATATTTGTAGTTTATATTTCAGGGATAGGGGAAGGTTTGGGGACCAGCCAGGGTTAAAATATAGAGTTCTGCAAACTCAAGGGACTCCAGTTTTGCAGAGAAATATTAGTTTTTTAACACACACACACACACACACAAACACACACACTCTCCTAATGTGGAGATCCCATGGAATAATAGTAGAACAAGTGCTGAAGAGGACACCCAAAATTATTACCTCAAAGTATCCTGTAAAAAAAACAGGGTTAAAATATAGAGTTCAACAAACTCAAGGAACTTCAGTTCTGCAGAGAAGTATTAGCCGCTAATGTGGGGCTCCAATGAAATAGCTGCTATAATATCTTTAACTGTGTTTTTCTGTGCCCTTAATAAAGTTTATATCTCTGCTACCTGGCATCAATGTTCCCTCTCAGCTGAGTTAGTGTGAGCTAGCTCACAGTTTTTTAGCCTCCGGCTCACACATTTTTGTCTCAGCTCGGGTAGGATGGCTCCAGAGCAAACTAATTCACGCAGTAGTCAAATCACTCACTCACAACTTTAATGCCAGTAGCTCACAAAGTAGAATTTTTGCTCACCAGTGGGGAATGGGGAGTGAGCGTTGTAAGATTCTGGTAGGAAAACTCCTAGAAATTTGGGGACAGAGCCTGGGGAGGGCAGGGACCTTGGTGGGGTACAATGCCATAGAGTCCACTCTCCAAAGCATCCATTTTCTCCAGAGGAACTGATCCCTTTAGTCTGGAGATGAGCTGTAATTCAGGGAGATCCCCAGGTCCCACCTGGAGGCTGGCATCCCTACATCCAAGCCTCTTGCTTGATGAGACCAAATAGCAATGTTTGGGTTCTTCTCCTGAATTGTTCAAAGGATGAGCATATGCCCCCCCCCCTATTCTACACTCCTGGAGAACAGGGATGTTCTTTATTTATTTAAAACATTTTATGTCGCCTTTCCACTCAAATAGGATCCCCAAGGTGGCAAATATTTAAAATGAACATCAAAACTGCATTTAAAACAATACATAGAATAATTCAATAAAAACATATAAACGCATAAACACACAATGATTGACATAAATAATGATCTGTTGGGACCTTTTCACAATTAATAAGTTCACAACTGCAAGTTTTAGTGCAGTTGAACAAATGGAAAAGTTCATGGCAAGAACATAAGAAGAGCCCTGCTGGATCAGACCAGTGGTCTGTCTGTTCCAGCAATCTGTTTCACACAGCAGACAAATCCATTGCCCAGGCCTAGAGGGTCAGACAAATAGGGGGTAGAGGCCTTGGCCTTCCCTGATATAGCCTCCTAGCACTGGTAATTCAGAGGTTCATTGCCTCTGTATATGAGAGCTGACAGGCCTCCTGCTATGGTGAGCTGCACGAGGGGAAAACATAAAAGTCACTGTTGATGTAACAGTGTAACATAACCTCCAGAAAAACCCAGAAGTGACATCACATTTCTCTAGGAATCACTGGAAGCTCTATGGTTTTACCAAAGAGTTTCCAGTGATTCCTGGAGATGTATGACATCACTTCTGGGAGAAACCATCATAACAATGGCACCATTGGCTGGCAACCCTGCTGTATGTGGAGGTTCCCTTTACTTACCATGGCTAGTAGCCATAGAAGGACCTATCCTTCATGAATCTTTGAGAGCCATGGTGTATTGGTGTGCTTCCTCTGGTATTTCTGTGGTGAAGGGAAGCTTACCTATAAATTTTCAGCTTGAGGGGATCAAAGATGGGAAGCCTTCTTGGACCCTGATTGCCTCATTGACCTCCTCCTCTGTAAAACATTGCACATGTGACAGCTGTTGCTGCAGCCAGGAGGTGTGTGGCAGTAAAAATAAACCATCAGTTTAAGCACTGATCTGATGCTTTGTTGTGGTGTCATTGCTTGAGCAAGGCTGGCAGGGGGATACTCTCACCTTGGCAGCACTGAGGAAGAGGATGGAAATCTGCTAATCATAATTCCATTAGAGATCAATTTATTTTTAATGGTACCCCTTATTATTTGTTGTGGTTGCTGACTGAAGACCAGACTCCATCTGTGCACATTTCCATTAGAAAACACTGCCCCCCCCCTTTTGTCAGGCATAATTAGAGCTGTGCAAGAAAAAAAAATCAGGCTGCTATTCTAGTCTAATTATGTTTGGCATTTATAGTACTTCTTTCAGTATTCAAAATGTTTCGCATGCACTATCTTCTAGTAGTTCTTAGACAACAGGCGTGTAAGATAGACCAGCCCTATTATCCCCATATTGTGCCATTGCGCTGAAGCTAGGACATGCTTAATGCCACCCAATAAATTGGTGACAGCAGTGAAATTTGAACCAGGGACCACCCAGTTTAAAGATTATTCTCTTGGCTATTAAATTATATCAGCTTCCTGTAAACTTCCGGGCAAACCTTTTGGTCCGTGCTAGGATCCAAGATGGCTATTGTTCTAGGACTGAAGGTCTACAGGTCAGCGCAACCGCATGGCCTGGCTAGCTCAGCAGTGGCCATCTTAATACATAACACTTTCTGTGCAAACTCAGGAATAAGTACCCTTGAAAGACATGAGCATAACTTCCAAACAAACACGTATGTTACCGGAATGTACCTCCTTCTCTGTGGCATTTGTCTTTCTGACTGTGCATAACTCAGTTATGATGGTGATCTGGACAAGTGGAAAACCAAATGCCATTTCAGATCACTGTCTGTGAATTCAGACAAAAATAAGAAGAGCCAGTTTGACTTCCAATCAAAAGAAGACTCATAAAAACTTATGCTAATTAGCTCTAAGTCAGCATTAGAAGTAAGATGGACCTGACACCTATAAGGAGTTCAGTTTCTAGGGTTGCCAGCTCTGGGTTGGGAAATACTTGGAGATTTGGGGTGTGGAGCCTGAGGAGGGCAGGGTTTGGGGAGGGGAGGGGCTTCAATATGGGATAATGCCACAGAGTCCACCTTCCAAAGCAGCCATTTCCTCCATGTGATCTCTGTCGCCTGGAGATCAGCCGTAATAGCGGGAGGTGATATAATAACCATCTTCAAATACTTGAAGGGCTGTCATATAAAGGATGATATGAAGTTGTTCTCTGTTGCCCCATAATGTCAGACCAGAACCAGCAGGTTGAAATTAAATCAAAACAGTTTTCAGCTAAACATCAGGAAGAACTTCCTGACAGAGCGGTTCCTCAGTGGAACAGGCTTCCTCGGGAGGTGGTGGGCTGTCCTTCTTTGGAGGTTTTTAAGTAGAAGCTAGATGGCCATCTGACAGCAATGCTGATTCTGTGAAGTTAGGAAGATCATGAGAGGGAGAACAGGAAGGTTGCATTAGTGCTTAGTTATTGTGGCCTCTTCTTTCATGGCCAGGGAAATGCTGATCACCACTTTGGGGTCAGGAAGCAATTTTTCTAAAGGCCAGTCTGGCCAGGGATCCTGGAGGTTTTTTTTTGGTCATCTTCTGGGCATGGAGCAGGGGTCACTGGGGTGTGGAGGGAGGTATTTTTCAATTTCCTGCTTTGTGCAGGAGATTGGACTAGATAACCCTGGAGGTCCCTTCCAACTCTATGATTCTGTGAGATTTCCAGCTACCACCTGGAGGTTGGCAATCCTAAATTTATCCTTAGAGCCAAGACCGTTGTTAGATATTTTGGGATGGATCCTGTCAAAAAGATCTGTGCATCCAACGGGATAGACTTTTGTTGATTCCCCTTTGTATAGCATCTCCACCCCCTCATGCAGCTGCTGGGGTCCTCCATGCCCCAAAGCCAACGGTTGGGGCAAATTTCAGGCTGTAGTTGGAGGTGGAAGGGAGCGAAATCATACTTCCATGCACTCAAGTCTTTCTCAGTGTGGAAATTTTAGACGGGATCCAATCTATATTGTTATTCCCTCTCTCCTTTCCCTCCCCCTCTCTGCTTTTTAAACAAAAATAATGTTATGAGTGTCCCACTTCTTCAAACCGTGAAAAGTCCCAGGGGCTACATTTATGTGGGTCATTTCCTTTTGGGGAAAGACTTGGAGAGTCATGGAATTTTTGAAGTATTTGCTTATTTGCAAACAAATAAATCACAGAGTGGACAGAAAAACAGAGGCATTCTTATGGGGCAGCAGATCTACTACCCAGATCAGATACTGAGAGAGAGATTCTGTACTATCCAAAGTGTCGCAGCCAACTCCAGTGGAGTATGTTTGAATCTTTTTCTCTTCCAGCATGCTAACTGCTCTTTCTTTTCACACAAACACACATCTGGCCCTGCCTTCCGGTTAGGCAGGAAGCTCATATCTTCCAAATCCTGATAGTCTCTTGAACAAAACCATTTCCTGTCATTCGAGGACCATTAAGGAGATGTCTAGCTGTTAAGACATTTTATTCTTACTTTTGTCATGTAGATAGACGGATCCACTGATCAGAAGCCAGGCATGAAACCCTAATAATGTAAGTAGTATGGAATGGACCTTTTTGATTGATGTTTTATTTCAAATATGTCCTTGTCTGTTACATTTGAGAAAGGAATGTAATTTCCCACACAAAGTGCCATCTTTGGCTCCATAGCTAGATACTTTGACAATGACATAGATCCAACCTCATGATGCTCTGACAGGGCTGAAGGATTTTTACAAGATGTAACATGGCCAAAATATCTACTTCCCCTTAAATTGTCCAACAGAGCCATTCACAGTTTCTTATAATCTGCTTCGGCAGCCAAGAAGAATATGCAACATCACTACTATTTTCTTTTAGGCTGTCACTGTTCGTGACCTGCTTAAAGACAGATACATGATTAAAGCTTTATGTGGTCAGAAACATGAAAATACAAGACATACATCTAAAACATATTAAGATGGCTTTCAGAATTGTGCTACAGAATACTGATTTATATTATTTCCCTGACTGTAAAGGCTTAAAGCAAGTAAAGCAGTAAGGCTACATTAAAATAAATACTACCAATAAAAGTAACCTGGTTTCGTGAATGCAGCTAGGCTCCCTAAGAAGGAATTATAAGCACACTCAATAAAGCGCCCCAAGCCTGCCCTGGTGGGGAGGGCAAAGTATAAATCTAATAAACTAACAAACAAACAACAGTTCTTCAGGTTCTATGGAGGAATCCAGAATGGTTAAACTGATTTCAAACTGATTTAAATACATTTACAGATGTACTCCTTGGCAATTAAAGGTTTTCTTGCTCAAGGCTCAAAATACTTTGCCATGCTAACTACTTTATATGCACAATACAGTTAACATTCTCCCTTCTATTTAACCAGTACCCCACTGAAAGTCAGCAAGATACAGTGGTTCTTACAATAAGAAGTTATGCAGCTCCCTCATGTATGGTGAAGCGGTTAGCATTTCAGACTAGAACTGGAAGGAGTGCATATGCATTCAGTGCTGCCAAGTCACTTCCAGCCCGTGGCAACCCTATGAATTACATGACCTTCAAAACATCCTGTCATGAACAGCCTCGCTCAAGGCTTGCAAACTGAGGGTTGTGCTTTCATTTATTGACTCGGTCTATTTCATGCTGGGTCTTCCTCTTTTCCTGCTGCCTTCAGCTTTTCCCAGCATGATTGTCTTTCCCAGTGGCTCTTGTCTTCTCATAATGTGACCAAAGTACAATAGCCTCAGTTTAGTCATTTTAGCTTCTAGGGAGAGTTTAGGCTTGAATTGACCTAGAACCCACTTATTTGTCTTTTCTGGCAGTCCACAATATCCATAAAATTTCAACCTCACATTTCAAAGGAATCAACTTTCTTCCTGTCAGCTTTCTTCACTGTCTAACTTTCTCACCCATACATAGTAACAGGGAATGCTATGACATGAATGATCTTGATCTTGGTTGCCAGCGACACATGGTTACACTTAAGGATCTTTTCTAGGTCCTTTATGGCTGCCTTTCCCAGTCTCAATCTCTTTCTGATTTCTTGGTTGCACTGTCCCTTTTGATAGATGATTGAGCCAAGGAATAGAAGATCTTTGTTCAGGAATACCTGTTCTAGGCATGAAGTTCTTGAGTTGTAAACAGCCATTAAATTGTATCTAGTGAGTACAGAATATGTTCTCAAGCACTTCTTTGTGTATGTA
This sequence comes from Gekko gecko, assembly GCA_029375565.1. NCBI lineage: Eukaryota > Metazoa > Chordata > Lepidosauria > Squamata > Gekkonidae > Gekko > Gekko gecko. Next base: position 39,721,365 of record JAPDNY010000007.1, on the reverse strand, counting down.
GATTTGCTGTCCATAGTAAAGTTCCCAGTGCTTACACCCCTTTCTTCGGGGGGGGAAAGAATGGGTGCACTTTTCAAGAGCTAAGGGATCTATGATACAATCCATTTATATTATTTCAGAAATATGATGCATTGGCTGCAGTCACACACACTAAATAATCCACTTTCAATCTACTTTCAATACATTTTCCAACTGGATTTTGCCAGTTCACACAGTAAAATCCAGTTGGAAAGTGTATTGAAAGTGTATTATTTAGTGAGTGTGACCGCAGCCATTCTTTTCCTTTCACCGCTCATGTCACTAGCCCTGATCACATGTTACATTCAGTGCTTTTGGGAGGGGGTTAAAAAAAGGGCCAGTGCTCATGGATAAGGCTGCACTGATTCCCACCAATTCCTCCTTCAGAACTTGGGAGAGACCTCCCACAAAAGGTGCTGGTACTTGGTAACAGTGACACCCCCCCCCAGGTACATTGAATGCATGTACATCCTGCTCGTACATCTGTTTTTGTAAGAAAGAGCCAATGTGTGTTTATTTTACAACTGAAATTGGGGACCAGTACCAGGAGAAATATCACACGTTCAGCTGTACATGCATTGACTGTAACATGATAGTTATTCAACACACATACAAAGAACATTAATGCATATTGTACACAGATTGTATATGCATTCTCTGTAATCTACTGTCTATGTGGGATGGGAGCATAGTGGTGGGGCCCACATTGCTTCTGTGTGCTGGGCACAGAGAAATTATGCTTGGGCCTGTCTCTGTCCTAGTATTCTGTGCGAGCATTAAAGGTGATTCTTCTTCTAAAATGACCTAAAAGGCTTTATTCTGTCTTTGTCACCACTGAAAAATCTGTTTTGTTATTAATATAGCTCAAGTCAGTGGCAGAGGCACATTCAGTTTCCTGGAGGCACAAATTTAATTTGGAAATGCTGAATGACAGTGTAACTTTGTCAACCATGGAAAGGCAGCAAAAAATGAAGATACTACCTTGGCCAGTAGCCACTTCTCAGCCAATAAAATCTGTCATTTCTGCCCCGGTAGCCTTATTGCTACCGAGAGCAAATATTCTGTCTAGACGATGAAATAATACTTTTTGAGTGTCATGGCTATCATATGCAACCTATGTCAGAAGAAACAAGCAGGGCAGAAAATATAATGGATCCATTTATATTGTATCCTTGCCAAAACAGTGATTATCGCATTACATTCTGAGCTGCTGTTACCTTTCCTAGGTTTATCAGACAGCTGTTTTCTTTACACAGTATCATAGGCAAAAGTCTTCTGCTATAAGAAATTAGGCTGCATCCAGGGAATATAATTCATATTTCAAAAGCTTTTTTCTGGGGGCTAATTGCCCCCTGCTCTGTCCTGAATGGCCCAGGCTAGACCAATCTCATCAGATCACAGAAGCTAAGCAAAGCTGGCCCTGGTTAGTACTTGGTTGAGAGAATACCAAGGAAGTTGCTTAAAAAAATGGAATAATTATTGTCCAGTTGCAAATATTTACTTTTGGGGCAAGGTACTTGAGTGAGTGGTAGGGATGGGCTCATGAGCCAAAATTCGGCACGAACCTGGTCCAGTTCAGAGTTCCTGAACCAATGTTTGGGGAAAGTGCCTTCCCTGAACATTTACCAGACTTTTGTCTGGTTTGGTTCAGCTGTTCAGGCCATTTAACCAGTTCACCAGTTAAGTTTAAATGGCTGCTAGTCATTTCAGCCTAACAGCAGATGGGTGCACCCACCCTGCTGTTAGGCTGAAATGGTTGCGAGCCATGTCAGTGCTCCATTTTGCTTCCTCCTGCTTCAAAGTGGAGGAAGTGAAATGGACTGCTGAAATGGCTTGCAGCCATTTTCTCCAGGAGCCACTTGGAGTTAGCAACCCTACAGGGCGACCAATACATTTCTGTCACCAAGCCAGGCCTGAAACAACATTGAAAAGTGTCTAGATAATCTGTTTTAATCCAAGGAAGCCTGGAATTGGATAGCTACCACTCACCAGGAATGGGCACAAACCCCAAAATTCCAGTTTGGTTTGGGCAGTTCTGAAATGCCCAAACCAAACCAACCAGTTTGGCTCCCCCTTTCTCCCAGCTGCAGGAAACTGTGGCTGTGAGAAAGGGGGGGATTGCCCTGGAAGGGTTAAATGGCTAGCAGCCATTTAACATGTCCATTTCACTCCCCCCCCCCTTTGAAGTGGGGGGAGTGAAACACAGGTTTAATGGCTCACAGCCATTTTAACCTAACAGCGGACAGGCAGACCTGCCACACTTGTTAGGATTAAATGACTGGCAGCCATTTCAGCGGTCTGTTTAGCTTCCCTCCACTTTGAAGTGGAGAGCCATTAAACCCATCCATTGCGAACCATTACACCCATCCATTTCCCTCCCCCGCTTCAAAGTGGAGGAAGTGAAACGGACCACTGAAATGGCTGCCGGCTATTTAAACCTAACAGTGTGGTGGGTCTGCCCATCTGCTGTTAGCTTTAAATGGCTACCAGCCATCAAACCCGTCTGTTTTGCTCCACCCACTTCGAAGTGGAGGGAATCAGAACCAATGTGTTAAATGGCTGGCAGTCCCTCCCCTTTCTCCTGAACATGGCTTGCTGCGGCTGGGAGAAAGGGGGGTTCAAACTGGCTGGTTCAGTTCAAGCATTTCTTTGCTCAGTTTGGTTTGAAGTTTGGTTCAGGAACCGCCCTGAATCAAAGCAGAATTTTTGGGTTCGTGCCCATCCCTGGTGAGTGGTAGCTATCCAATTCCAGGCTTTCTTGGATTAAAATAGATTATCTAGACCCTTTTCAATCTTGTTTCAGGCCTGGCTTGGTGACAGAAATGTATTGGTCATCCTGTAGGGTTGCTAACTCCAGGTGGCTCCTGGAGAAAATGGCTGCTTTGGAGGGTCAACTATATGACATTATTCTCCACTGAAGTCCCTCCCCTCCCCAGGCTCCACTCCCAAATCTCCAGGTATTCCTCAACCCAGTGCTGGCAACCCTATCACCTTGCCTTATGCTGTTTGCTGGAAGAGACACAGGAGTGTGTGTGACTCTGAACCTCTCAGCTTTCAATATTATCTACCACTAGAATTTTCCAGATTGGTTAGCTGAGGTGGATATTGGGAGCACCACACTCTGATCATACTCAGTGGACAAGTTCTACAGTTGGTGCTGGGGGACGAATGCTCAGTCCCTCCCCCAGCATCTGAAATATTGGGTTCCTCAGGGTTCCGTTCTGTCCCCTGTGCTATTGAACACTTACATAAAATTGCTTAGGGCCCTCCAAAGCTGCCATGAATATGCAAATGAGATTGCATTCTATTTTTGTATTTCAACTGTGTCAGTTGACAGCAAGGTGCCCGAACAACTGTCAGAGTGGAAGATTTCCAGCTACTCAAAAGCTGAAAATAATTGTGCATTTACAGTATTAAAGTTCGGTCATGGTTGAGATCAGATCTTGATTAGTTAAGTTTTGACTACATATCAGAGCTGATGGGTGGGTTAGCCCTGGACAGATGTCAGATTCAGCAGCAGCAACTTGATGATGATGATGATTAGGATGATGATGATTAGGATATAAGGAAAAACTTTTTCACAGGTGGAATCAGCTGCCTAGAGAGGTGGTTAGCTCCCCTTCACTGACAGCTATCAAGAAGAGGCTGGACAAATATTTGTCAGAGATGCTTTAGGCTGGTCCTGCATTGGGCAGGGGGTTGGACTAGGTGGTCTGTATGGCCCCTTCCAACTCTATGATGATGATGATAATGATAATAATAATAATAATAGCCAAAAATCTGTAGTTCTGTGTTGCAGGGTGTTGCTATCAAATAAACATTCCAGCAAGACAAAGGTTAATGGCTACTCTTCTCCTTGAGAGGACCTTTCTAGAACAACATACGTTCCTCACACCAAATGTATGCCATCTGTGTGGCTGTTCTTCCTACATACCTGTTTGCCAGATGGTGCCAACTGTAACATAGAACATTATAATTTGTCAGCAAAGCTGATCAGACCATGTATCTGAAAGACATCCGGAGTACAGCATCTCTACTTAAGAATGCAGAAGTCGACCATTTCTGATGTGTATGATTTGCCTAAAATTTTATCTGTGTGTGCAATTGCACAAATTCTTTTTCTTCTAGGTATTGCTAAACCTTCCAAGCACTGTACGAAGAATAACAATACATGCTACTGTGTAAAAACATCTTGATAAGTAAAGCTATTGTACACAACATATTAAAATTTTAAAATAGATAATAGATTATTTTGGCTGAGAGTCAAAATGTACAGCCACACCTATCAACTGATAGCTGCACTTCTCGTATAGCATGAAATGTCTATCGCAGAGCATCTATCACTTGAGCATCTGTGTTGCATTATGGAAGCAAAATCCCAAAATTTGCATAAATTGAGCAATTTGTGGATACTGACAAAGGTTAGGTTGTTGAAGAAGCAAGCAAGTAAATGATTAGAGCATATCCAGGCTTGTGAATAACCTGACATTCTTAAGGTTATGTATAAATTTTGTACTACATTCTGCTGTTATGAAAATGTCTCCTCTTCCAAGTGGCATCAATGAATTGTGGGGCTTAATCTACTTTTGCTTACTATTCCCTTCTCTTAATTCCCTGAAAGCAGTATAGGCAACTATTGAGGCTACTCCAGGACAGTATCTGATTATGACTGGGAACACCTGAATTTAAATCTCCACTCAGCCATGAAGCTCACTAGGTGACCTCGAGCCAGTCACTCTTCCCCAGTCTAACCCACCTCACAGCATTCTTTTGAGGATAAAACAGGGGCAAGGGTTTGAAAAGGCAGGATAAAGTCTACTAAGCAATTTCAGTGAAAACAAAATCACAGGCTTACATGACTAAACCACTTAGAAACCAAAGGAAGTCTCTGTTGCTTCCTTCTTCTTTGCAAGATTCCACCTATGATGCACCACTATAAAATCCTCTTTTGGAAAATATGCAGAGGTGCCTCAAAAGCAGAACTCTTCACATGGCTCTGAGAATATTAACTGCTTTTTAAGGGCGGTGGAGAGTCCCTCCTCCCAAGTATTTACTTTGCCTTGCTACCACATGTTCAGTGGTTACGGAAGCAGGCCCACGCACCGTGAAGCAGTAGTTCAAATATGCTAAATTGCCACGTTCTTTGGCAAAAGCAATTGTTTACGATCTCTTTGAGCCCGTCCAAACAGCATGCAAATGCACACAGCATGCTGTGCCATATAGGAGGGTACGAGCAGCAACTGAAATCTATTACAAAACTAATCCAATAACGTAAACAAAAGCAGCATGAGACGGCTCTTGGCATTCATTTATTCCTTGTTCAAATTTGGTAAAGGTAATTAGTTAAAATAAATTAAATCCAGCAGCCCAAATACACGGATCTCTTAGATGCTGTTTACAGAATTCAGCAGTTTGTGGCTTACAATATATATTGGGGCACAGTCAGAAAAGAACTTGCTGTCAAGCTGTTTTTCATGCATGCCATTCACAAGCATTTGCCTCCCAACAGAAGCAGGGAATGTAAACCCACAAATACTTACACTGAAATGAGCATAACACTCTGGTCAGAATGTACAGGGAATTGGAAAACAAAACATATTTGTGTACATAAGGAAGAGAGAAGGGGTCTAGGCAGGACTCAGGGGTGCAGACCTCAGGATTTCAGAAGACTGGCAAGTTCACCCCAGCTTCATTTCTTAAAGGAAAAGGATGTTTGAGAAGAGGGAGGGCTTGCAACAGACAAACACCTGCTTAGGAATAGCAAGGGGAGGGGCTGTGGCTGCATTTGCTTAGCATGCAGAAAGTCTCAGGTTCAGTTTCTGGCATCTCCAGTTAAAAGGATATAGATGATGACCTGTATGCCCTAACCCTGATGGCCCAGGCAAGCCTGATCTCATCAGATCTCAGAAGCCAAGCGGGGCTGGCACTTTTTACAATAAAATCCAATGATCAACAGACCCTTCATTTTGGTAGTTATATATTTAGAAATGCCCTGACTTAGATAGTCCAGGCTAGCTCCAGCTCTTCAGAACTCACAAGCTAAGCAGGGTCGGCCCTGTTTAGTATTTGGATGAGAAACCACCAAGGAAGCCCAGGGTTGCAACACAGAGGCAGGCAATGGCACACCACCTCTGAATGTCTCTTGCCTGAAAACCCCATGGGGGTCGCCATAAGTTGACTGCAACCTGATGGCATTTCCCACCATCAGTGGGTGGGGAGGGGCTCTTCCTGAGACCCTGGAGAGCCAGTGCCAAGGAGTGGACAAATACTGCCACGGATGGAACAACGGTCTGATTCAGTATGAGGCAGCTTCATGATTTTCTCCAAATGTTTTTTAAAAAATCTATTAAAAGGGGAAAACTGAATGAATAAATTCTCTACAGAGGTTTGCAGAAAGACAGAAGACAACCCACGCTCTCTTATCAAACCACCCCCACTCTGTCTTTCTGGATATGATGGGTATTTTTTGAAAACATGACTATACTACAGGCTTAAATCTGTTTGCTAATAATTCCCCTCTTCTTCAGGACCCCTTGTGAACTATATTTTTGCAAAGCAGTGGCGGTTAGGTTACACAGTGACGGATTTTTGACAGAGAATACACGGCATCTGTGTCCTACAAAAATTCCCAAGGAAACCCTTGACAATTAAGCTGGTATAAAATTGATAATGGTGCAGACATGCCCTAGAACAGGGGTCCCCTTCCCATCGTGGTGCTTGTGGGTGCCATGGATCCTGCTGACACCTTTTCTAGTGCCTAGAAAGTGGGTAGGGCCTGGTGGGGCTTCTGATTTGCCATTGGAGATTTAATTGGCTGTGTGGATCTTTTAAAATGTTTCTTCGGAAGCAGCTACCAGCACAGCAGAAGGATCTTCACTGCGTGACTGGAGGCAGCCCTTACATGGCTTGCTCCACTGCCTGTGGCAGCCATTTTGTAACTGCACCCACCATGCTGTGTCAGAATTCCAAAGGTGCCCACTGGCTCAAAAAGGTTGGGCACCCCTGCCCTACAAGGTCTACATTAGGGAGCAATCCAGGAATACATCATTTATTGATTGATAGCATTATATCCCTACCATTCTATCAGTATTGGGGGGGAGGAAACAACCATTAAAATATTTAAAAATTGGTCAGTGAGTCTGATGGACATGTCCCCTCCTCCAGGAGAACCGTTGTTGCCCAGCAAAGTAAGGATAGGATATCAGTCATGGCGGGTGAGCCTTCTCACCTCCAGGTCACACCGGAGTCTCTGCCATTCCTTTGCCTTCTGCAGTACAGCTAAACGAGAAAGGGGGAGAAGCTAGCAAACGGTCTCACTCCAGTACTTAGATGATTTTATTTATTTATTTGATTTCAAGCCCTCCCTCCCCTGCACAGCAGGCTCAGGGCGGGTTACGCTTCAAGAAGGTGAGTTGGTTCTTATTCCCCACATTTCACTACCTAAAGGAGTTTCAGAGTGGCTTACAATCAGCCACCCTTCCTCTCCCCACAGCAGGCACCTTGTGAGGTAGGTAGGGCTAAGAGAGTTCTGAGAGAACCGTGACTGACCCAAGGTCACCCAACTGGCTGCATGTGGAGGAGTGGGGATTCAAACCCGGTTCTCCAGATTAGAGTCCACTTCTCTTAACCACTACACCAAGCTGGCTCTGATTTGACATTCTGCATGGTGCAGTTGGTAGCCTGCCAGACCACCACCACATCTATACATGACAAAGTCCTCCATGTTTGCTGGGGAACACCACAAGGACTTTGCTATCACACATGCAATGGGAGTTTTGTGCCTTACAGATACACACTGAATCTTCTCTCTTTGTGGCCACACCACACCTCCCCCCACTGATGCTGTTTCTTGTATCCACAAATCACCCCATGGGGCCGCTACTGGCTGTGTTGTAAAAACTGCATTACTTATGTGGCTATACATAAGTCTTGGTCCAAACTTCCACTAGGGCCATTACGTTCATTGGGTGGAACAGGGCTAGTCGGTTCTCAGTTTACCCTACCTCAAAGGGTTGTTGCAAGGAATAAGAAGCAGGATCATTTTATGCATGCGTGGGATATAAATACGAGGAATAAATTAAATGGATGCTGCCTGGGTCCTATTTCCTTTGGGTTGCCTACATTAATCACACTCTGAAATCTCTCACACAGCTTTGCAGCTCCAAAGTGATTTATGCCACAGGAACTTTATTGTGACTGTTCTTCGATTGACTCTGCTTAAATCCATTTGGGGAAAGAGCATAGGGAATAAATATTTTATTGCAAACTTTCTGTTCTGTCTGAATTCTGTAAATGTTCGGAGGCTTTGTTGGTAGACTTTGTGGGTAGACAAGGCAAGCACCACTAAATCTTGCTTCGGCACTGGAGGCATTAGTGTCAATTTTTTTTAGACGCAGAGTTTTGTAAGTCATATCAGCCGTGAAAAAGTCTATAATCATGCTCAAAATTGGTGTTGTGTGTGTGTGTGTGTTTTGCAGAACGGTTGTTAAGAAAGGGAACTTGAGACCAATTTCATTTTAAAAGGGGGAGGGGTAAGCCTGGAACTGAGCTAACCTCTGTGAGAGAGCCGCTTTGGATTTATATTCCCTTAGCTATATATTCAGATCACATTTGATAGCAGAAGCCTGTGCAGCCTTTTGCACAGCTGCCCTGAAGGTAGGATTGCCATTCTCCAGGTGGGGCCTGGAGCTCTCCTGGAATCACAACTGATCCCCTGGAGGGAGCTTCGGAGGGTCGACTCTATGGAATCACATCCTTGCTGAGACCCCTCCCCTCCCTGAAATTCCCTCTTCCCAGGCTCCACCCCCAAACCTCCAGGAATTTCTCAGCCAAGAGCTGGCAACTCTACTTGAGGGACAAACTACATGTAATGCTGCCAGTGCCCTACATGAACTATCATGCATCTTTTCTTCTCTTAAAAAGTGGGCATGTAGGAACTCAATTCAGACTGGGGCTGTCACAGGTGGGAGGAGTATTAAGCCTCCCCACACACACCGTGACCATTTTCCTGACTCGAAATTGTCCCACAGAGTGGATACTTGCTTCATTGGAGACCCCCAGGTTCCCCCAGTGGGATAAATAGCAATTGTGTGGAATACATTCATTTATTGATACCCTGCTTTTCTCCCCACAGTTCAGACTCAAAGATGCTTAGAACATCACTCTCCCCTCTTTAATTTTCTCACAACAACAACAGCTCTGTGAGTTAGGCCAGGCTGAGGCTTTGTGACCGGCCCAAGGTCACCCAGTGAACTTCCATAGCAGAAGTAGGGATTGGAACCTGGGTCACACAGGATCCTAGTCTGCCACTCTGTCCAGGATACCACACTGGCATTTTCAGTTTAGGAAGACCACACGGGTGGGGGGTTCACCCCAGATCACAGTCCCAATCCAAATTGGGGTCTGCTTTTTAAAAGATGAAGCTGTTGAGGAGTTCATTCATTGTGCCCCGAGTTTGTCCTAAACAAGTTTGTAGGTTTGCTTGCTGAATATTTCATAGGAAGCTGAAAATTGCAGAGTGCATCAGTTGGGATAATTCTTCAGCAGACAGTTAAGACTATTCCGCCTAGTCCTGCAAAAGGGGCGGGGGGCGGGGGATGTAACCCATGCTGCTTACAGATGGACGTTCAATTTACAACTTCTGTTGTAAGCCACCCTGAGCCAGCCTAGGCCGGAAGGGCGGGATAAAAATTAATAAAATCAATACATTTCATCTGTAATGTGTAGTACCTTTAATCAGCTTGGGTTGATTCCCTAGCTTCAGCCTTACGCTGCCATGTGAGATCTGTCCACAGTTGTTGTTGCACTGGTCACCTCAAAGTCAGATCACTGCAATGCACTCTCCATAGGGCTGCCTTGGAAGACAAGTCCAAAAGCTGCATTCAAAATGCAGCAGTCAGGCTGCCAAACAAGTGCAAGCTACGGGCAATCTTGCCAACCTTTAAACAGCTCCACCAGCTGCCAGCTCATCTCCAACTCACTGTAGAACCGCTGGCTCTTATTATTTAAACCTGTGAACTACCACAGGCTACTAAGGACAAGATCTTCTCAACTGGGGCACCTTGATTAGAGAACATCCTTCCTGGAACCCTCTGCCAGGCACCACATTTGGTGTTCATCCATTGCCAGGCTAAAACATCTTTGGTTGCCGAGGCCTTTTCAGTTAGTTAGTTTTATTATCTCTTGCTCATGCCCCTCAGTGTTTGCTATTGCTTATTTTCTGCTCTTGTGATTTATTTTAAGGGTGATCTTCAGTCCTTCTCTGGTCATTAGTGAATGTGTTTTAATGATCTTTTCTGCTTCAGGCCTTTAATTGCTTGATATTGCTTTTATAGTGAATTTGATTTCACAGTATATTTTAATATTGGAAACTGCCTTTGATTTTCTTTAACAGAGTTACATATAAACAGGGCTTTTTTGTAGAAAAAGCCCAGCAGGAACTCATTAGCATAATAGGCCACACCCAACAGCAGAAACATATTAGCACATTAGGCCACACCCCATGTTACCAGAAGTGTGGTCATCCAGCCACACCCACCTTTTGCTTCTTATTCTGTTTACCTTGTTTGTTGTCAAAACCCAGGGCTTTTTTTTGTAGCAGGAACTCCTTTGCATGTTAGGCCACACAGCCCTAATGTAGCCAATCCTAATGAATTTCTGCTGTTGGGTGTGGCCTATTATGCTAATTAGTTCCTGCTGGGTGTGGCCAACTCAGGAGCCAGCTGGAAGTCCGTTCCTGTACATTCCTGCCCCAAAATAGCCCTGCATATAAATATATTTAAGAAGAAGAAGAGATTGGATTTATACCCCACCCTTCACTACCTGAAGGAGTCTCAGAGCGGCTTACAAACTCCTTTCCCTTCCCCTCCCCACAACAGACACCCTGTGAGGTAGATGGGGCTGAGAGAGTTCTGACAGAAACTGCCCTTTCCAGGACAGCTCTGACAGAACTATGGCTTGCCCAAGGTCATCTAGCAGCTGCAAGTGGAGGAGTAGGGAATCAAAGCCGGTTCTCCCAGATTAGAGTTCGTGCCCTTAACCACTACTAGGGGCTGCGGTGGCTTAAGTGGTTGTCACTGAACTGCAAACCAGAAGGTCGATAGTTCAGCAGTTCAAGACTGGAGTGCCGCATGATGGAGTGAGCTCCCGTCTCTGGTCCCAGCTCCTGACAAATGAGCAGTTCAAAAGCAAGAAATTGCAAGTAGATAAATAGGTACCGCTTTGGTGGGAAGGTAACAGCGTTCCATGCACCTTGGTGTCTAGTCATGCTGGCCACATGACCACAGAAACATCTTTGGACAGTGTTGGCTCTTTGACTTGGAAACGAAGATGACCAGTGCATTCTTAGAGTCAGATTCTACTGGCTTTTGAGCAAGGGAAACCTTTACCTTTACCTTACTTAACCACTACACCAAACTGGCTATCCGAGGTATAGGCAGGGAAATGTTAGATTAAAAACTGGGACATTTTCTAGAAAACTACTGAACATAGAGGTTGTAAGTAATAGAACTGCAAAGGATGGTGATGGTCAACTTTCAAACTGTGGATTCATTTAATGATTACTTTGGTCAGCACAGATCTGTATGTTTCTGACTAACATCTACTTAAGCAAATCAAAAAGAGTCTGCTAATCCTGTCCCCCGGGTTGACCAACGGTTTTCTACAAGCTCACAAATGGAATTTTACTCTCTAACTTGAAGTCAAACTGAGTACTCCAGACCAGAACAGTGATATGGAAAATTGTGCACTGTCTTCCTCTGAATTTGCTACATCCTGCTCAAAACAAACTAGCCACATTTTTTCCTGTACCGCCTGAAGTCTTTTCCTGTGAGTCCTCCTTTTATAGGAAGGAACCATTATGACTATGGAAGGCAGCCTTAAGGAGCCAGACCATTGGAGCATACCAACCCTCTTTCAACAGTCTCAAAAGAATCAAGTAAAGGAGAAAACACTGAGATGCTTATTCAGATTTTAAACAGAAATGTTTTACCCAAAACTGCAGCATTGTACCAATCAATGGCCATCGTGACCCAGCAGAAACCAAGCACCTTTATGTACCATTTATGTGAGAGATTTAGGGCCAAATTACAAGTGACGGAGAGCACAGATCCATCTCGAGGCTGCTGAAACCATTTTGAAAGCCACGAAGCCCTGATTTGGATTGGGCATGCGGTGGCCCTGCGATGTGCCCTGCCCTGCCTGTTCAGGTGTAGAAACAGTCATGGGGGGCCTGTTTCTGCACCTGAAAAGGCACTGGGGTGGTGGTGGAACAAAAGTTCCTGGGGCAGCCAGGTGCAGGATCCAGGTTGGGGCCTCATGGCAATTTTCAAAGAACTACAAATGCTTTTAAAATGGTGTTGGCGGCCACAAGATGGATCCCTGCATGCCATCACTTGTAGCTTGGCCCTAAGCCTATGTTTAAACCTCACAGATTTCACTGGGCTATAAAAGAATTAAAGCTTATCCATACTGGGCACAGACTGGCCCTCTGCAGCTTGGTTTTGGAGGACAATGTAGGGTATATGGTAGACCTGGAAGATTTGACTCATTAGATGCATAGCGAGATGAACTGGCAAAACTGTCTTCTTGTGCCTCGTCTAAATGAACTCCAACAAAAGCCTCTCAGATTTATTTGTTCTTTCCACACTTCTAGAATGCAGGATTGTCATTTGCAAGGGTTCTTTAACTTTTCTGATTCTCACAGACCTTGGCAGCAGTTTAATGTCTCCCACTACTGTTGCAGTCTCGGCTCATTGAAAACAATTACCGGTTACGAAAGGGAAGGAATAAAACAGAGATCAGGAGCAGGCGATGCTGGTAGTGGAGGCTGGTAGTGGTAATTACCTCCTCCTGACATGGGGCACTGTGCCAGCCAGACTTTCATGTGAGCTATTGATTACTGCTTAATGGTGCTCACTTCATGTGGCCAGAACCCAGCTGTCCCAGACATGGGGTAATGACCAGTTCTAATGCAGCCACCAAGCTTAAGGTTGTGATGGATGTCTGCTGACTTTTGACTTTAATGTGACTGATGCCCAATGACCTTTGGATTTGGTAGTTTCTTGCCTTGTGAAGAACAAAATGACTTCAGAGTTGTTTTCCACCTATCTCTTTGTCGTTACGAAGAAACCTTTCCTGTTTTGACTGTTCATTTTTCAGTGGAGAGTCAAGGTGGGAAGTGTCTGATTATTATGGGATGCCACCAGAAAACAGAGATAAGCTTCTGAAATGACGATTCTGCATGAGTGCGGATGGGACGGTTAGAGGGAAACCACAGATCTGGGGCAGGAGAGAGACAAACTCAAGCAAATGCTAAAAGCTGTACATGTGACCAAATTTTTATAAATAATTTTAAAACCATGCCTATGGTCTTTTCTGCATTGTCATTGTACTCACTAGTAGGTTCCTGCATCTTTGGGGTCCCCCAAGTTCCTCATTTGATTTGCTCCCTCTAGTGGTCAATTGGATATCACACAAATTTATTTCCAGCCTATCTCGCCGCAGATTTAAACTGCAGAGAGATAGTTGGAAATAAACCTGTGTGATATCCAATCAACCACTAGGAAGCAAAATACGTGTGGAATAGACCCCTCCCCCCAACAGGAACTTAAAAAGGTAAAGGTAAAGATTCCCTTGCTCGAAAGCCAGTCGAATCCGACTCTAGGGTTGCGGTGCTCATCTCCATTTCAAAGCCGAAGAGCCAGCGCTGTCCGAAGACGTTTCCGTGGTCATGTGGCTGGCATGACTAAACACCAAGGCTCATGGAATGCTGTTACCTTCCCACCAAAGTGGTACCTGTTTCTTTATTTCAAACTGCTAGGTTGGCAGGAGCTGGAACTAGAGACGGGAGCCACTTGGGTCTCGAACTGCTGAACTACTGACCTTCCACAGCCTGCAGTTGAGTGTCTTAACCACTTGAGCCACCGCAGCTCCTAACAGGAACTTAGCAGCAAGTAAAATGAGAATGCAGAAAATCCATATACTGGAACAATGTTTACAACTGAATGGTTCTCCATGTGGGGAGGTTAGTAGATACAGCTATCATAACTGGGCTTGTTTTCACTGAACCCTCATTCTTGATGGTCTGCACCCTTCTGGAAGGGCTATAGGCCACAAGGTGATATTCCCATTGCCACCCTGTAAATTAATGAAGTGTTATATGAAGGTGAAATAATTATTGACTGTCTAACTGCAGAAAGTGACAGGATGGTAGCATCTTAGCACACAGGGAAGGGAGGTTTAGAATAGCTATGTTGTTGTGATTGTTCAGAAGAAGAAGAGTTGGTTTTTATACCCCACTTTTCTCTACCCTAAGGAGTCTCAAAGTGGCTTATAATTGCCTTCCCTTCCTTTCCTGATAACAGTCACCTTGTGAGGTAGGTTGGGCTGAGAGAGTTCTGAGAGAACTGTGACTGGCCCAAGGTCACCCAGGTGGCTTCATGTAAAGGAGGAGGAAATCAAACTCAGTTCTCCGGATTAGAGTCCGCCACTCTTAATCACTACACCTGCTGGCCTATTTCATGCAGGCAGTTTGATATTTTGACTATTTATAATCCAGTTTTTCATCTGCAAAGCGGGCCTAAGGCAGTTCACAATAAAATCAGCAATAAAACAGGTAAGTCAGTAGAACAATCCTAAGAAAGCATCAACAGTAAACCTCTGGTATGAAACACCAACGATTAATTAACAAATGGCCTAAAAGCACGGTCTAAAGGCTGACAGGGTAGCCAAGCTCTTTACCTCTATAAAGTTTTGGATGAGGTCATTAGTGAGAAGGCCCAAATGTTCATAGAATCACAGAGTTGGAAGGGACCTCCAGGGTCATCTAGTCCAACCCCCTGCACAATGCAGGAAATTCACAAATACCCCCCCAACACCCCCAGTGACCACTGTCTCACACCCAGAAGATGACAAATAACCTTTAGGGTTTCTGGCCAAACTGGCCTGGAGAAAAATTGCTTCCTGACCCCAAAGTGGCAATCAGTACTTCCCTATGCATGTAAGAAAGGGCCACAAGAACTAAGCACTGTTGAGCTGGCTGAGGCTGCTCATACCTCAAGAAGCTTGTGATGAAAGAAACGTGGTTGGCAGACAGGTTTATAGAAGAGGAGTTTTCAAAATTACAACCCACCCACCCCGATCCTGGAGTCTTAAATGGTCTAGTCCAGAGAATTCTAATATGTCAGTCTATTACTTAGGCAATGTACACAATGGCTTCTTTTATCCAGCTTACAGAAAAAAACTTTGAGCAAAACTACTCTGCTGAAATGTTTTCATACATTTCTATCTCCCTGAGAAAAACTGGACACGTAGATGCCAAACAAAACATCTCCTCAAAACAGGAAAAGTGTAGTGTGCAAAAGACTATCATAATTCTTTGTGGATTTTTTGTTTTACTCTGCACAATTTTTTTTTGCTTTTGTCTCTTGTCAAGTGGAAGCATGAAAAACCAAGAATGCATCATGTAAAAAAAAAAAAAGTCAAAAAGTAGAAAATAACAACAATCAGGCAACAAAACAGCAACAGGACAATAAACACCATTATAGTTTGCACTAAACTGTATTTTAAAAAATTACACAGGGAACTCTGAGGACTGCATAGATTCAAACAGTTGGAATCCAACACACCACCCATGGAGAAAGGCAGCTACCATTTCCATTTGAGGAGCAGTCAGTTGGGTGTGTATGGATCTTTCTGACCATGCAAAATCTTGAGGAAGTATAAACATTCAGATTCTCATCAGACATTTTCCTTTTAAACGATATGGGTATAGCTTTGGATGTGACAGTAATGCTTTTGGGTTAAATCCTGTAGTAGGGTCATTTCACACACCGGCAAACTGGATTTTGCCACTGACAGTACAGTTAACAGGGAAGGACATCCAATTACAATATACTGATGAGCATACCTGCGTGGCGTGCCTTTGCAAACCTGACTTTGGCAGGTCCATTTCCTACATCTTGCAGACTCTAAAGCAGGCTCGCCACTGAATGTACATCCAACAGAGAGATACAGACAATGACAGCACTTGACAAACAAATCTGCATGGTGCACATGGGTGGTGTTCTTCACGGCTTTACACAGCAGTGCATTAGCTAACCCACTCATTAACATTTATACTTTACATTTTAAGGAGGGCATTTAGGACACCCTATGTATTTGAGTCCTTAAAATGGCAGCGTATGAATTAGTGGCCTTACCTGTTTCGCCCAGGCTAGACCAGTCTCATCACATCTTGTAAGTTAAGCAGGGTCAGCCCTGCTTAGTATTTGGATGGGAGACCACCAAGGAAGTCCAGGGTTACTAGGCAGAGGCAGGCAATGGCAGATTACCTCCGTTCGCCTCTTGCCTTGAAAAGCCTGTGGGGTTGCCATAACTCAACTGTGACATGACGGCACTTTCCACCCCCTATGAAGTGATCTTCAGGACTTGGGGATTCCTTTAGGAAACAGATGTCCTGATTTGCACAACCTGCTCCGTCTGGTAGTCTAATCCAGAGGTGTCAAACTCATTTGTTATGAGGGCTGGATCTGACATAAATGTCACTTTGTCAGGCTGGGTCATGTGTGCCATAAAACATAATGCCAGGTGCTGGAGATATAAACTGTACAAAGGACAGCAGCTGCTAAGCTCCGAGTTGGTGTATTCTCACTGCAAGGCCTCATGGGCTGGGAGGGGGGATGTGCAAAGGAAAACCCATAGGGGCAGACTGGAAAGCCAGCGGTACAGCACTGGGCAGACACTCCCATGCTGCTTGACTGCTGCAGACAAGGCCGTTCCGCCATGCTGAAGCCATAATCAGAGTGGCTCCCCCCACTCCCTCCCCAAGCAGTCTCCTCCTCCCTTCCTTGCACTAGTTGCTTGCCAGCCACCTCAGAGTCCTGGATGGGCTGGTTCCAACCCCTGGGCCTTATGTTTGACACCCATGGTCTAATCTTATTGCTCACCTCAGCTGTCCCGCTCTGCTCAGCTTGCTTTAGAGATCCCCACTGTTTAATCCTTACTACCATGTCTGCTTGTTACAGATTGCACTTCTGTCAAAATCCTTATTTGCCTGCCCAGCTCCCAAACCCTGAAAGTAATGCAATTATCAGCAGTGATAGTACAGGAAATAGTGCAAGTGCATGCGAGGAAAAAAGAGAGAACAATAAGTTGAGTGGCCATTTTAGTGTTCTCCAGAACATTCACACTGTAACATGCCCTGGTGTCTCCGTAGCTTGTCCCTGCTAGGAGGGCATTTGATTTACTTCTGTAAATTATCCATGCAAAGCAAAAGTGCAAATGTTAAAATATTAACAAGATGCAGAGTGCCCAATGAATGATATGTAGTGGAGCTGAAAGCATGATCTTTTCCCAGCATAGGCATTATGCCTCTTGGGACAAAAAGAATGTAGGAATGTGGGAAAGGAAGCCTCTGTTAAATTACTGGGTTATCCAGCAATCATAGCTTGCCAGGAGAGGGTTTACAATCAGAACGGGAACAAACTTCACCTTACACAGGAGATGGGCAAGCAGGGTTATCAACCTCAAGGCGGATCCCGGAATTCTCCTGGAATTACAACTGATCTCCACACAACTCAAATCAGTTTCAAATGGAGGAAGCGCCAGCTTTGGAGGGCAGACTCTCTGGCGCCATCTCCCCACCAAGCTCCCTCCCCAGACTCTGACCTTCCTCGGCACCCCTTCCAGATCTCCAGGAATTTCTCAAGCGAGAGTTAGCAACCCTCTGTGTGACTGGATCTCGGAAACGTTTTGGTTTTCACATTAGGGCAGTTGTGTGAAATCCCACCTACAGCCACTAAAAGGAATGGGATATTTCATCCTTTCCTCCCACATGATTTCTCTCTGATACAAATGAACCCCTCAAAGCTGCTCAGCAATAAGGCTGACAACACGTGCCGGCAGCTACTCCCCCCCCCCGCCCCCGGCAGCTTCTTCATGTAACCACAACTTTGAGATGGTCTTCTGAATAGGTCTGCATGCAGTTAGAGTGGGTGAGCTTTCAAGGTGAAGCACTAGAAGCTTGCCACTGATGTGGAAGGAAACAGGGATCCAAAGCGAAACATTCTCAAAGTCAAATTCAGGTTAGCATGACAGAAACAGTAGCAATTCTTAGGAAGTCACTTCCTGAGAGCTTTTGGAACTACAACACCAATAAGTACGCAGATCGCCCAGCAGTTTTTGTTCCCATGTTCCTACTCACCAGTCCTGCACAGCATTGAAGGATTCTTCATTGGTGATGTCGTACATTAAAATGAAGCCCATTGCGCCCCGATAGTAGGCTGTAGTAATTGTCCTATATCTCTCCTGACCGGCTGTGTCCTAAGATCAATAAAGCATAGACAAATGAGGCTGGAATTCTATGCCGTTTGCTTTTCTGTGCTTGTGAAAGAGCAGAGTCAAAAGCGTTCAAAATGTTCGTCTTATTCACAAGTCCGCGAATCCTAGTTGAAAAACCAACAATACCTTTT
Organism: Gekko gecko; assembly: GCA_029375565.1. Lineage (NCBI taxonomy): Eukaryota > Metazoa > Chordata > Lepidosauria > Squamata > Gekkonidae > Gekko > Gekko gecko. The sequence continues at coordinate 39,702,877 of JAPDNY010000007.1, read as the reverse complement.
AACAATGGTCAAGGCTGTAACTGAGCAGAATTTCAAAGTGCTGCTTTCCTTTAAAAAAAGAGATTTTTTGTGTGTGATACAGAGTGGGAAGAATTAACTATTTAAGGGGAAATATGGGGCACCCAATTTTGTATCATGCCAATCGGAAATGGGGTGGGCGGGGCAGAAGGAAAGCAGTAGACAAGAGGGAAACATACTTAAGTATCTTCCTGCCTGCCCTTTCCCCTGTACTACCAGCCCTTTCCCCAGCCGTTCGTGCATCAGACTAGCACACAGAACTCCAGAGAGAAAAAGCAGCAGGGGAATGGTTAGAATAAAAGGAGACTGCAGGGAAAGATTCAAGCCCCTCCATTCAATGTACTGCTTCTTCTCTCCCCCCCCTTAATGATCAAAAGATGACTGAAAAACCGCCGCTTCTTAAGAAGTCAGCCTTACCAGTAGGAAAGATGGAGTATGAAGCTGGGCCTGATTGGTGGATCATAAACACTTGAGGGGTTCCCATAGTGGGAGGCACCCCTCGAGTTTAGGGCTTGGAAGACTGAAAAGCAGTTCCTCGAACGGAACCTGGAAACAATTTGGAAGCCAGTGCAGATTTTTCAGAACAGGTGGAATATAAGCCCGCAGACCTAGCATCAGCATTGCTCAAAGTCTATAGTGCAGCCTTATGAAGAAGATCTGACGATCACCCTACAGGGGGACAGCTGAAGGACTGGTAGGTAGCATAGCTAGATTAGGGACTGCCCATGATTTCAAATTGTGTCCCTGCTGGTTCCTGATTGGATCTTTGGGCAGGCCCATAGCTACACTGAAGCATTTTGCCCCCCCCCCGACTTCCTGCCAAGGCCTCACAATTTCCCCATCTGCCAGCAGCCCCACAGGCTCCATCCCAGGCTGGCAGTCCCAAGCTGGCAGTGCAGGGCAGCCATGGCATGAGGCAGTGCAAGGCAGCCAGGCGAGTGGGCTGAGGTGAGGTGGGGCCAGGGGGCTGCAACTACAGAAATTCCTCCCCTTCTCCCTCCAGTGCAAGATAGCAGACCTCACTTGCTTGCGTGCGCCTGTGCCCTCATCACCGAGGAAGCTGGCCAGTAAGGGAGAGAGAAACGCTGCACTCCCTCCCCCTCCCCTCCCGGGTTTTGCCTTCACCTCCCGCCTTCTCCGTTCAGCCCAGTTGCACCAACGCCAGTCGCACACAAGCCACCAGCGGCAACAGGGCAGCCATCTCCATCTTGTCTGCTCACCCACCTCTCCTCCTTTGGCTTGTCTGCCTGGGCAAGCTGCCACTGCCAAGTCTGAGCAGTGTTGCAGCAGAAAGCCCCCCGGCGGGGCAGTGGGTGGGGGCATGACCAAGGCAAAGTCACTGTGGAAGCATGAAGTCAGCCAGGAATAAGAAATAAAGCACCAAACAGGAGGCCGCCACTTTCGCTGTGGTTCCCTGCACTCCACACAGCCAATGCAGTTGAGGGGGTTACTCCGAGTCAGTGACTTCCACTTACACCCACGCTCCACAATAGGAGAAATAATCCTGCTCCTGCCTGCTCCAACTGGCGAGTGTGAGTTTATTTTATTTTAATTTTATCAGTGCCCCCTGACTTATTTAAAGGCCTGTGAATTAAAAAATCCTGGCTACGGGCAGACAGGCTTCCTGCTCCTGCTGAGCTTTCTGTTGCCCTTTGTTTCTCCTTCAGCAGTTAGACTAGATAGTTAAGTCTCTCTCTCTCTCTCTCTCTCTCTCTCTTCAATGTTCTATAATAGTTTGTTCTTCTTTAATAAATCTACTTATTTTTCTCTCTCTAAACAGTCAGTGGTCCACTTCCTTGCTTGCATATTTAAAATCTGCCCCTGACAACAATTATAAATTGGCTGTAACTTGACGGCACTTTTCACACACACAAGGGCTGAGTTCAGACTGGCAGTTTGCCCCACTATAGCCATGTTTCAGCCACGTTTTACAAGTGGATTAAAGGGAGTGTTCACACAGGCACATTTGCCTGGCGTTCCCCACCCGTAGTCAACCCGTGCTGTTCCGCTTCGCTCCTGCATTTAAAAGATATCAGGTAAAAGTGGTAGCAAATCCCTGAGAGCCTGTTTATTCCACTTCATTCCGCTTCCGGGAAGTGTGAATGCCAACCTGCATTGCGCATAAGGCAGCAGCAATATGATTGGCTGTGCTCCAATGGAGTTCTGGAACCTCTTCGACAAAAGTCTTTTTTAAAATGTTTGAAAGTTCATGATTTTCAGTATACAGATTGAAAACTTCATTTCCCTCTTGAGAGTTTTGGCACTCTTTTTTTTAAGTCCTGCCCACAGTCATGTTGTGGGCTATATGAATTAAACAAAATACAGGAAGAACCTACAAGGAAGGCTTGTTAATTACAGCCACAGTGGCCTAGAAGTTCATCACAGAATGAGGGCATCTTCTGATGACACAGTTTCTTGTGGATCCCAAATGTCAACACACAGTGGGAGAATCTGGGTCACCTAAATCCATCTTCATATCGCTATAAGGTAAGTAATTCCTGTAAGAGCGGAGGACTGCATTACTCTTATAACATTCAACCCTTTCTGCTACATGGCTATCGACAAGAGAGAAATGATGTCTGTGTTAAAATGAATTAATGCCATGGATCACTCATCTCTGAGACAGGTTCAAGTCACTGACAATACTCACAGAGGACCTGAAAAATAGTTTCACAGAAGCACAGGCTTCTCAATCACAACTTTTCTTTCTATCCAGCCTCTGGAATTAACAGTCAGGAAGGGCTGTTGTCTTCATGCTCTGTTCAGAAACATCTGCTTGGGCTACTGTTGGGCACAGTGATGCACATGATAGATTTTTGTCTGATCCACCATTCTGGTGGTTCTTAAAATTTGCTCATTACATGGGAAGTGGGTAGGGAGAGATTTATGCTAAAGTATGCCTGGCTTTTACTGATCATGCTTGGATGGCATTGACCTGTTTTTTAATGTTTGCCTTGTGATGGCTTTGTTATTTTAATGCATTTCTAAGCCACCTCAAGAAAGTTTCTGGAGATATGTTTTCATACGAAGTTTCTAAATAAATAAATCACTCTATTCTGCAAATCACAGAGCTTGAGGTGTCTATCAGAAGGGTGCAGCTAGAACAGTGAGAGTTTTATTGCCGGGGGCTTAGTCTAGCAAGTTAATGGTTTGTATACTTTTCTGAGCTATAGCCCAAGTCGAGACATGGGTCACAAGTGACTGAAGGCACAAAGAACATTTCAGTCCATCTGTGGCAGGATGTACCTGCTCTGGCCTGCAGACTCTATTCCGTCCTGCCCTCCTAGAGATTCCCAACTCCCTGGAGGGGCTTTTCTTTCTCTCTAGGGTAGCTCGCCACCACCACCTGATTGTTGTAAGGATTTCCTGCTGGGAGGATCAGGACTCCCAGCTTCCCTTCCAAGTTCAGAGGCCTTGCTCAGTGTCTCCCACTGCCCAGTGCCTGGTCACCATGGGGACAGATTACTGCCTTGGGTGCCCTGGGAGGAATAGCCGCTTGCCAACTGTCTGCCTTCCCCCTATCTCCCTCTCTTTAGATAACATGTTCAAGATGGTGGAGGTCTATGTGGTATAGAGAATCACCCCCCAGCATCAAAAGTTATTTATTAAAAAGAAAATGTTTACAAGCATACTTTTAGCCCAACACCAGACTGAGCAAGGAATATAAAAGAAATTGGTGAAAACACAAATCCTCTGTCCCTTTTTCTTTCCTTGCACTATCAGCTATTAAAATATAGGACAGGCTCTTTAGCTTTAAGAAGTTCTAGCTCTCTACAAAATTACCATTACCTTGAAGCTCCATTTAGCTCACCAGGTGAGCACATGGTCAAAATGGCTGCCTGCCTGCCAGATCTCAGCTCAGAGTTCTCCTAAACGCAGAATCCCAAAGAAAGAGAGTGCCTTCCTCTTGCAAGGAGATTTTATCACATCTGTTTCCCCTCCCACTTGACCTGGTCAGCCCGGTCAAAGAAACATTTCCTTCAGCCCCTTCCAGGAGTTTATCCCTGAAGCTGTTCTAGCCTACAGTCCTCCAGACTCTGCTCCCTGCCTGAAGAAAGGGGGGGGAGAGAAGGGGGAAGCCATTAGCATTTGTATGAAGGTGGGCTGAGGTACAAGCAAACTGACTCCCTCCTCTGCCTAAAGAAAAAAAAACTGTTAAAAAGCAAAGTGGAGGCTTTGCTCCTTGCCAGCCTCCCAGGAGAAAATGCATTTCTTCACACCATCCATAAAATGCAAGTCACAGATTTGCCCGGCCTCAATTAGCCTTGGGACAAAACAAGGGAGAAGAGTAGACCTTTCTGCCTCCATTCAGTTTTGCTGTGCTAAATGAGGTCTTCTTGCTCTGCTGCTAGTATTATAAAGGGAAAAAAGATGCTTCTGTTTTATGGACAGAGATGCGCAATCTTTGTTTTGACTGTCTGAACCCAGAGAAATGTTGAATTAAGCAGCACTTCGCAATCCACAGCTCATTCACATTCGCCTTCACAGATTTGAAGAAACATTTATATTCCTTCCCTTGGTTTCTTTATCCCTTTCCTTTATTCAAAGCCATAAAATGTAGCATGGATACAAATGAATACATGGATGGGTGAACTGAAAACAACAACATACCTGCAGTGTCTTCTAAAATTTATCACCTTACACCCCTAAACACCACTTTAACAGTCTCATTGCTCCCCATCCAGAATTCTAGTTATGCTCCACTGTGCACACAGAGCTCCTAAAGAAGTTTCCCCATGCGGTTGAACAGAAGGGCAGCTCTTTACACATGTTCTTTTGTGAACATAGATTTGTGCCTACCATTGGACTGAATGGGGAAATTTGCAATTGGGGAACCAGTATGCAGGTAAAGAATAAACACAGAATGTAGTCTTGTAGGAGATTCTGAGGAATCACTGGATTGGGGAATTACAGATAGGAAATCTCAAAGTGCTTATTTGTCCCTTGATGCACAGATTCATTAATTGATGTTGACAATTCCCTCATCACAAGAACGAGGCAGAATATTTTATCATGTTTCCACTGGACTTTCCAGTCTTGCTCACTTTTTATAAACATGTCAGGTCTACCTGATGCTCACCTAGATGAACAACAAATATTGCTAAGATGTGGCACTGCATAATATCGATCATTTGAACAGAACTAAAACACTGGACATAAATATTTATTTATTTATTTATATTATTTACATTTACATTTTTACATATGCAGCAAATGGATTTTCAAACCAGCAAATGGATTGTTAAACCATTTATTTAAAACATTATTCATTTGTATCCCACATTCTCAGCTAAAATCTTATGAGGCATGTCACAAAAATGGGAAAGAGGTGGACAAAAATAAAAATATAAAATCAACCCCCCTCACAAAAGCAGCACAAATGACCACTAGAACCACAGCTTAAAATCAGCAGCATAAAACTGTCATTTCCAAAGCCAATAAAACCAAAACGATCAGATAGGGTACTAATATATATAAAAGCAGGGGTCATTTAATAGAAAAAGAGGAGCAGGAGTTCATTAACATCACTCATTAGCATAACTTATTTGCATATGCTACACTCCCTGACATCTCCGATCTTTGCCTCCAAGCTGGGCAAAGGAAAAGAGGGAGAAAGGATCTCAGGTGCTTCTGCCTGACAGAGGGGCCAGTGCACCAGCCCCTCTGACAGGCAGAAGCACCTGAGTTCTATTCCTTTCCCCCCTCTCCCTTCCCTTCACCTCCAAGCGGGGCAAAGGAAAAGTGGGGGAAGGATCTCGGTGCTTCTGCCTGACAGGGGAGCCAGTGCACCAGCCCCTCTGACAGGCAGAAGTGCCTGGGTTCCATTCCTTTCCGCCTCTCTCTTCCCTTCACCTCCAAGCGGGGTGAAGAAAAAGGGGGGGAAGAATCTCAGGCGCTTCTGCCTGACAGAAGCGAGCCAGGGCGGGCCAGGGAGGGCAGCGAGTGGGCCGGGGAAGGCATGGGGAGGAATTTAAATGCCTCCCCATGCCTTGCAGGGCCTTCCCTGGCTTGCCCATTTGGCAGGCAGGCCACGGAAGGCCAGGGAAGGCCAGGGGGCCTCTCTCGAGACCTTCTCCAGCTCGCCTGCTTTGGCTTCCCCGGCTTGCTCACCCACTTCAGCTTCCCCAGCTCATTCTTTGCAGGGCCTTCTGTGGCTCGCCCACCCTGGGCCAGGGAAGGCATGGGGAGGTATTTAAATGCCTCCCCGCTCTTTACAGGGCTTTCCCTGGATCACCCGCTTTGGCCGGCAGACCAGGGAAGGCTAGGGGGGCTCTCTCCTCAGGTGGGCTAGGGAAAGCATAAGGAGGCATTTAAATGCCTCCCCACTCTTTGCAGGGCCTTCCCTAGTTCACCTGCCTTGGTGGGGCGGGGCTAAGGAAGGCACGGGGAAGCATTTTGCAGGGTCTTCCCCAGCTTGCCTGCCTCAGCGGGTGGGCTGGGGAAGGCTGGGGGCTCTCTCCAGGCTTGTTACTGCCGGAACGCCATCCTGGCTCATTCCGGCTGGAAATGAGTAAAAGTAAAGAATCAAAATGATAGCAACTAAAGACAGATAGACAATCACCGTTAACAATAAACAAATACATGGATTTAAAGCAGAACAAATATGGTGCCAGATGAGTGGTTGTGGGGAAGGCATTTCATATATGACCCCCTCCCCCAACATCAGAAAAAGCCTGTTGTAGCCACCTGCCTGAAAGTGGGACACATGTCAAGGGCCTCTGAAAATTTCAGCTGTTGCTCAGGTTCATATAGGAGCAGATAATCCTTTAAAATACCCTTATCTAGTTTAAAGATTTAAGTGGCAGAATCATCAGCATTTGATGATACCCCCAGCTTGATATATTCCTATAGCCTACACTGGCCAGCAGTCTCAGTGCTGTCTTCAGATTTCCAAAAAGCCTTCAAAAACAGCCTCACATACAGCACATTGCAATATTCTACCTGGGTGTGATCAGAACATGGATAACTGTGGCTAGATCATACAAAGAGCCAGTTTGGTGTAGTGGTTAGGAGCACGGACTCTAATCTGGGAGAACTGGATTTGATTCCGCACTCTTCCACATGCAGCTGCTGGTGTGACCTTGGGTCAGTCACAGTTCTCTCAGAGTTGTTCTGGAAAGAGCCATTCTCGAAAGAGCTCTGTCAGCCCCACCTGCTTTACAGGGTGACTGTCTGTTGTGGGGAAGTGAAGGGAAAGGAGATTGTAAGCTGCTCTGAGACTCCTTTGGATATGGAAGGGTGGGGTATAAATCCAATCTCCTCCTCTTCTTCCTCCTTCTTCTCAAAGAATGGTCAGACCTGGTGTAATAACCACATTTGCCTAAAAGTTGCTATGTGCTGAGGATCATACCTGAACATCCATTTACAGACATGGTCCAGCTAGCATTTCTATACCCCCCCCTTTGTACTCATTCTTTTGGATTCCACATGAGTATTAGCACATGAAGAAAATGGTCATAGCTCTGAAATTCCCAGCGAAATGAATAGAAACTGAGCAAGAACATTGGTGCACTATTACCCAGTCACATTCATTTAAATGATGCTTGCACATGAGAACTGCATGGAGACTTGTGCCCTAATGTAATTCAGGGAAAAGTAATGACACACTTAGTAATTACCCTGTAGTAATTACCCTGCAGCTTGAATGAATCTTCATTCTGTTTGGTCTGGGCCTACACTACACTGGAATTAATATTTGTTAACATTATCACAAAATAACTAAATTTTCTTAGAAAAATATGTTAATATTTCCTCTGATCCATTTCTTTGTACAATGAACATTGAAGTCCCTTTGTTGCTTTTATTATGCCTGGCTTTTATGCAAATGGCAAGCACTGGAGAATTAATTTCCATATTTCATTTACATCTTACTGTACATCAATCCTGATTTTCCCCATTAAATCTTGACGTAAGCATCTATGTAAAACCAGTGCTTTTATCAATTCAATCTTGCTTATTCACTGGTACTAATTTACCCAGTGATCGGATTATCTTTTAACCTGAAAATGCAAAGCTTTGCTTTTTCATTCCAGTGGTGCTTTCTAAGCAAACTCTAAAAGCATAAGCCTGAGGAATATTGATAAAAAATTGACCTATTCTTCTGTGATGGTGTTACCATGGCAATCCATCTTCTTCTGGGATGAACAGAGAAAATACATAATTTTTTTTGATGGCGCTCTAATACTGGGTAATTACTCAGGTGGAATAGTCACAGCTACAGATGTAGGGAATGGATTCAAATATGATTTTACTGTGGTGGACGTTTTACAGATACCCCTCCAGTGAAGACATGGGACTAGGCTTAGGAAAGATCCAATACATGCAACTTTAATTAAAAGCATATTGCATTCATTGGGGGTTACTGCAAAGCGTGTCCTGAGGATTGCAGCCTGACAGCCCCATCCTATACACAAATTGTATCTGGTTCAGTTGGAATTCCTCCCAAGTAAAGGTGCAGAGGACTGCAGTCTGAAGAGTACAAACCAATAATTAGTCACTCTGCTACATGTGGTGTATAAAAATTCAGCTAGGGTTCCCGACCCCCCAGCTGGGGCCTGGAGATCTCCCAGAATTACAACTGATTCCCAGACAAGAGAGATGAGTTCCCCTGGAGAAAATGGCTGCTTTGGAAGGTGGACTGTATTGCATTATACCCCACTGAGGTCCCTCTCCTCCCCAGGCTCCACCCCCAAATCTCCAGGAATTTCCCAAGCTGGAGTTGGCAACCCTAATTTCAGCTGTGTGTGAAATCCTGGTGCTTGGGGCCTAGTAATCTGTCTCTGGGTTGTACCACAGCCTGTGCCATTTAGGATTACAGACAGGAGCTAACAAGAATGAATGCTTCTTCATGCAAAGAAAACCAACGCCAGCAAAGCATTCCTTCCTGATATGTACTCTATGACTTTATGCATGGAGGAATACTGTGTAAACATGTGAGCCCCGTCATGCCAGAAGAGTTGTCAACCTCGAAGTGGCACCTGCAGATCTCCCAGAATTACAACAGATCTCCCGACAACACAGATCACTTGCCCTGGAGAAAACTGCTGTTTTGGAGGGGGGACTCTAAGGCATGATACCCTTCTGAGGCCCCTCCCACTACCCTCCCCAGGCTCTACCCCGAAATCTTCAGGGATTTCTCAACCAGGGGCTGGCAGCTCTGGTTCTTACACAGGCCTATTACATAAATGACTGCCTCAAACCTTAGATCCATAGGCATCTCCTCCAGGAGATTCCATCAGGATGCAATTTATTAACAAGTCTGGCACACAGAAAGATTGTAGATTGTTTTCTCCCTTCCCTCCCATAAACCACTTGCAGTGATACTGAACTCTACTAACAAATAATGAAAGGAACAAAGATTTACAAAATGCCAAATTTCAACCTGCAGCATGTGCTGAAGTTCAGAAGTCATTGCAAAAAAAAAAAAAAAAGTTTTGAAAAAGAAAATAAGGCAAATGCCACACAATAGCAACAGGTGAGGCACTTTGATATGTGTGGCACTTCGTAATGGTTTCATCATGCTTATGTGTGGAACGCAAACGCAAAGATATGAAGCTGCCCTAACTGACTCAGACCATTGGTCCATCCATCCCAGTCTTGTCTACTCTGACTGAAGCCGGTCTCTCAAATCCCAGCCAGAGATCTTCTCCAGCCCTGCTGCCCAACTTTCTCCTTGCTAGAAGTAAAAGTGATAAGAACAATTGGAAAAACTAAAAAACACTAGTTCTGAGGATACACACAGCCTAACTGGTTTGCTTCTGGAAGTCTTGCCTGTACTATTGTTTTCAGCTTGGGCTTAGTTTACCACGTAGAACATTGCTCTGTCACTTTGCCTCACGCCTGGTGGGGAAACTCGGCTGTTTTCTAGAATGTATATAGGTGGGATTTTTAGGGCTGGCTGCAGGTTTTGGAATGGCCCTCCATTGCCAGGTCTCCCTGGGCACTGATAGGGGGTAGAGTTGCCAGCTCCAGGTTGGGAAACTCCAGGAGATTTGGGCATGGAGCCTGGGGAGAACATTGGGGTAAAATGCCATAGAGTTCACCCACCAAAGCATCCATTTTCTCCAGCGGGACTGATCTCTGTAGTTTGGAGATTTAATCTGTGCCTGGGATTTTTGCCAGGGCTAAACTGGAGCATGAACTGGAGACCTCATGTGCTGTTCCACAGTGTTATGCCTTTCTCTCCAGTCCTTTCTGCCCTGGTATGGATGGTCTGGGCTAGCTTAGTCTCATAAGATCTCAGAAACTAAGTGGGCTCGGCCCTGGTTAGTACTTGGATGAGAGACCACCAAGGAAGTCCAGGCTTGCTATGCAGAGGCAAACAATGATAAATCACCTCTAGTTGTCTATTCCCTTGGAAACGCTACAGGATAGCCCAAAGTTGGTTGCGACTTGATGGCACTTTCCACCACATGGCTTCTTTCAACACCAGGGCCAACGGAGGATTCCAAATGCCCCATGATGGGTCTTTTCATGTGGGGATTATGGTAAGAGGATAATGCTCTGCCATATATGTGAAATATAGGTTCTAGTTTTGCAATGATGTCCTCCTAATTTGCTGCTGGTTGGCTGAAATGTAAGCAATACCTTATATCCACACCCTTTGTTTTATTTCAAACCTCTTGGTGGGATCTGAACCCACTGGCAGAAGACTTTGGTAGAGGGGGGTAAACAAATCTCCCTGGGGAGGAAATTCCATAATTTTGGTGTCACCACTGAGAAGGCCAGTTCTCAGGCTGTCACCTGGCTAACCTCAAATGGTGGGAGCACTTGAAGCAGAGCATCTGTGAACATAAGGCTGCAAACTCTTGGTTGGAAAATTCCTGGAGATTTGGAGATGGAACCTTGGCGAGACGTCAATGCAGTTGCTACATTCTCATGGCCTTGGAACTGGCTCTTCTTTTTCCTATTGAGGCAGGTGGAGGATAACAGTCCACAGCAATGTATTGGTCCTGAGGGCTTAGGACTGCAGCTTTAAGCATGTTAGGCTCATATTTAGATTTCCAATTGAGTTATGGCAGCCCCCTCAGTATATCTTTATCCTACCTTGCCACCATAAACCGTACATACCCTGTCTCTTTTAGGCATTAGTAGCTACTATTTCTACTACTGATTTACTTCATTGTATTTTTAAAAACCAGTTTTAAAACTGATTATCCTAGGTAGTATTCTTTTTTATTGGCCTGATAGTTCTGTATGATTGTTTATCTTGTTTCTGTAATGCCACCTTAGGTATTCTTGGAATATAAAAAAGCAGGCTATAATCCCAACATATATACATGAAAACGTTAATTTAGTAATGTCTGAAAATATAGAACTCTGTCATTTATGAAATAATAAAATGTAAAATAGGCATTCAGTAATTGTAAAGTAAAAAAAGTAAACCCATTGATTATGCAAAATGAAAATAGAAAAACTGATCCAATCACAACTTCAAGTATATAATGTCATTAAAAATGTGAATTATGTTGTAACTCAAATAGCCTTGATACATATATCTGAACTCCAATGGAAAATATACTCCATAGTTTGAGAATAAAGAGTCAAGCTCCAGCAAATGAAAATGTTAAATCTCTAATGCAGCAATCCTAGATCTGCTCAAATACTACTCATGTCAATTGAATGAGACATAGTTCTGGGCAAGTCTTCGTACGATGGCTTCATAAAATGGCTTAAGCTGCCTTGGGTTGCTGGCCCTGACCTGGATAGCCCAATCTTGTCAGGTCTTGGAAGGGAAGCAGGGCAGTCCCTGGTCAGTATTTGGATGGGAGACCACCAAGGGATAACGCAGTCGCTATGCAGAGGTGGGCAGTGGCAAACCACCTCTGTTAGTCTCTTGCCTTGATATCCCTACAGGGTTGCCATAACTCAGCTGTGACTTGATGGCAAGAAAAAGGGGGAGGGTTGCTAATGCTGGACTGGGAAATTCCTGGAAATTTTTTTGGGGGTGGAGCCTGGAGAAGATGGGGTTTAGAGACGGGAGGAACCTCAGCAGGGTATAATGCCATAGAATCCACTCTCCAAAGCAGTCAGTTTCTCGAGGGAATTCTAAGGTGTCTCCAGGCCCCACCTGGAGGCTGGCAACCATAAAGCTGCCTTACAACAAGTCACACCATGGAGCCATCTAATTCATTATTGTCTACTCTGACTGGCAGTTGTTCTCTGGGAACCCCAGCAGAGAAAGATCTTTCCAGCACCATCTACTGAAATTCTTCAGCTTGAGATGGCCAGGATTGAACCTGCAGCCTTCTCTCTGCAAAATACATGGTCTACCACTGAACTGCCCTTTAGTTTTAGCCTGTGCAGCATCTGTTCTCTCCTTTTATCATGAAAATAGGTGGTTATTACATATAAACAGGCCAACAGCCAAAGAAACCACATTTGGCCTTCATGACCTCAAAAGGTTCTTGCAATTTCTGAATGTCTCTTTGGAATATTTCACTGCAACTGTAGAACATAGCACTAAAGCATATGATGAGAGTTTTATGAAGTGATACGATATTCGCTATCATATTTTATGATGAATGAAACTTAGAAGACATCTTACTGTTTCATGAGGTCCTGTTCAGGTGAAGCCAGTTGAAACAAATCTATAATCCAGAAAACTTCGTCAACCTGCACTTTTCTGGACCTCCCTTCCTTCTTCTTTGTATTATTGTCATTTATACACGGTTTGATATCTGCACTATCAAGTTTTTTTCCATGCGTTTTGAGCATTGATTCTGTATAGTGCTTGCATACAGCTTGCTTTTTCTTTTGTATATGGAGCTTTGGAGCTGTGATTCTCTTATTGCATGCTCCCTTTAGTTTTATCCCGTACAGCATTTGTTCTCTCCTTTTATCATGAAAGTAGGTGGTTATTATATATAAACAGGCCAACAGCCAAAGAAACCACATTTGGCCTTCGTGACCTCAAAAGGTTCTTGCAATTTGATGGTGTTTCTAATATCAGCTCTTCCGCTGCAGAACACTTTATAACCCAAAAATAGATGTGTTCTTGCTATATAGGAAGCCTGGGGTTTTATTTTCCTTCCCAGATGTGTTAAATGCCTTTGGTTCTCTCACCTGATCTCTCACTTTCCCTTCAAAGTAAGTGTGTACGGGCTCATCTTTCCTTCCGCCAGGCAATTTTAGCAGTGGCTTCAGATGCCACACGGGGGGGGGGGGGGCAGGTATCATTCAATGATATGATTTCACCCTGCAACAGCATAGTGAGCCAAAATGTAAGACAGGCAATTGCCTTCCTAAAGTAATATAAATTCCTGTTCATGTTTCTGATGCAACCATTTTCGGAATGGGATAGAATACGTGATTCATAAAGTCTTACACATTTGTCCAAATAAGTCCTTTTCTTTATTTATATGATGTACCTGCGGCATTTCCCTGTTCAGATTCCAATTTTCTGGCTGATGTTTTTTGCGAAAGAGGGGAAAATATACAGTGTGAGGTGCTGTGACTCAAGGCTTTTTCTCAAGAGGGAAACAAAATTGTCAACATGTATACTGAGAACTCATGAACTTTTAAATATGTTTGTCCCGGTCCTAGCGGCCAGGGCCGAGCTGCACCCCCCCCCCCGCCACACCACACCCCGAGCACTCACTGGCGAAGACGGGTCGACACGGGGCACCCGGGTTGGGCCCCAGCCCCCCTCCAGCGGCAAACAGTGTGGAGAGGATGCCGGGACGGGCGAGGCCCCGTAGGCGCGAGCTCTGTGAGGTGGCTGGGAAGAGCAGCGTGATGGGCGCCCCTCCCCTGATGGTCGGTGGTGATGGCGGCGCGGCCCTCGGGCCGGCAAGGCCACTGCCGGCGCAGGAGCACATGCCTCTGGATGCGAGGAGGGTGTCCTCCCTTATCAAGGGGGTGGGGCCTGGGGAGGGGGGGGCCAGGGAGGAGCACGGGTGGTACTGGGACAGCGGGAGGAGGATATAAGGGAGCAAGGGCGGAGAGGCCGGGGAGGAGACGTGTGCCGAGGAGAAGAGAACGTGCAAGGGAGAGAGAGAGAACCCATTGAGCCGGCAGGCTTCCCGGGCACGGGGCAGAGGGGTGACAGGGGTGAAGCCAACACCGCCCCCTGTCATTCTGAGGTCTCTCCATCACCTTACCCTGGGAACTCTGCCTGCCTCCCAGTACCGTGACCTCCCTTGGACCCCGACGCCACGGCCACTGGAGGGAGGAGCCACGGGACCAAGGGGGTGCTCGACAATGTTAAAAAGAGGTTCCAGAACTCCATTCCAGTGCGTTCCCCAAGAAAAAAAGCCCTGCTGTGACTCAATGGTAGAGCATCCACTTGGCATGCAGAAGGTCCTGGGTTCTATCCCTGGCATCTCCATTTAAGGATCTGACAGTAGGTGATGTGCAAGATCCCTGCTTAAGGCCATGGATAGCCACTGCCAGTCAGAACAGACAGTACTGACTGTCCTGGACTTATGGTCTGTTTCAGTCTAGGGCAACTTCATGTGTTCACGTATCTGTATAACTTCACATTATGAGGGGGGGGCAGGTACTCAACTCAGTGTTGTTGTTTTGCAGTTCCAAATCCACATTGGACATCATATATAATTCCTTTCTCAGACAACTGACTGTAGGGAAGGTTCAGTCTACTTCTGGAATCACAAAACTACCTTCTATTAAATTCTATTCTTTTATTTAAAGAACAGCAGGATTTCTTGAAAGCGTCCAATGATGTCTTAAACATCGATTTCTAGACAGAGTTAAGGAGCAATCCTAAACAGGTCTACTTGAAAGTAACTCCCATTTTTCCAGTGAGACTTACTCCCAGGAAAGAGTTAATGGTATTGCAGCCTTAAATGCCTATTAAGGTCAACACTGCATGCTCCAAAGGTTAAAGAACCAGTCTTTACAAGTAAGTATTAACCTATGTTTGAAGTCAATGCCAAAACTTCCACAGCTTTGCATTTATCTTTTTATAGTTAAGCTGGTTAAAGAAAGAGGAAGTCCGTAATGTGACCATTGAACAGTTTCTCATCCCAAGGAGCAAACACTCCCCTGCCCTTTGAGCAACTTGCAAGCACTGAAGGGATTCTTTTGCTATGCTGAAAGACACAGACACAAATCTTCAGGAGATGAAAGATAATCCTTTAGTAATAAAAAGAGGATTTAATTACATTTTGCCAGCTTATTGTTAGACTCATTTAACTTTGATAAAGTGTGAGGAAAGGATGTGCTCATATTTTTATCACATGGCTGTCTCAGTTCTAATGTTCCTATTAATTGCTTCATTGCCTGAAACAAAAGCATAAAACTCAGGCTGAGAAATTCCTTTAGAAAAACTCTGCACTGTTTTCTTTCAAAAGGAAGTTGATATTTGCCTTGATCAGTCATGGTAAGAAAATGCAGCCTTATAACAATTCATATTCAGAATGGTGACCAAAATATTTATGATATATCCCAATAGTGTTTGTTTACTGGTGGGCCTTGTTTGCATTACTGGACTATAGTTTTTATCAGCTGGAATTTTGTATATTGGTACTGTTCATGCTGTTCAGGTGACTTTCTAAAATGTTATTTTGTCTTCTGTTGTAATTATAAATCTACAAGATAAATCTACAAGATTGATAAAAGCCAATAAATACAGACCATCATAAACTGCAAACTATTCATTTATAACTTGGAGTCATTTTCAGTATGGATGCTCTAATGGCAGAGGATGGTTGGAGAAGTGGTTTGGTTTGCCAGTCACAAATATCAAGCGCATGCAGCTCCTATCAAATGCCTCACTAATGATCCAATGACAATACAGTTTTGGGAGATGAGAAGGAGATAACCCATTCCTTCAGCTTCACCCAGAACATACATGTTTAATCCATGTTTACATACATGTTTAACTTTCATTAATTTACCTGCTTCAAGCAAACTACCATGACACTTCAAAATAAATCAAAACATGTGTCATCCTTAGAGCATGGCGCTGTTTTATCTATGACTTTGCAACACACAAAATCTCCAGGTATTTCCCAGCTCACATCTGGCAACCCTAACACACACCCAGAATATGCCAGCACACACTCTGTTTATAGCTAGTGATATCGAGGTTAGAATACAGTACAAGTGGCCATAGCTCTATCTGCCCTCAAGTAAATGGATGGAAGGAAAAGCTCCAGAAATGTGCTTATAATACCAGACCACACACAACCCCTGTCTCCTATCTCTGCCCTACTGCTGTCTGTAGTCTTCTGCATTTCAGGTTTCAGCAGGCAGGTAACAGATTTCAGTGGGGTAGCCATGTTAGGCTATTGCAGCAAATACAAATACAAAAAGAAGTTTCACAGCCCCTTAATGATCAATAGATTAATTTATCTATAATCTTTTATGGGCTAGAGCCCATTCAGTGAGGGCCCTCTAGCCCACAAAGAGTGATGCTTCAATAAATCTATTAGCCATTAAGGGGTCATAAGACTCATAGCATAGTCCAAAGGCCATATTGATACAACATTCAAAATTTAATTGCAAATAGAATAGTATTGTATTCTAAGAGGATATGGTGTGGTTAGTTTTTATAACAATTAATGGCCAAAGATATAAGTTCTCTCAAGGGACCTGAAACATGGGATGGGATGGGGTCCTTTCTCCACCCTTCCTGAATGGCAACCCTGCCTATGCATTCTGGCACATATAATAGTACACGCTCTTCCCCCAAATAGGAGCATCTATGAGGGATGTCTCAGTGGTAGAGCACGTGTTTTGCACGAGCAAGGTCCCAGTTCCAGATTCAGCCCTTGCCATCTCTTTATGGCTGCTTAAGGCAACTTTATCTGTTTTTGCCACACTAACATCCATCTCCTTGAGGTTAGCTACTTTAGTTCTTAACATCACTGCTTCCTGGCAACTAAGCACAACCATTTCATTAACAGCAGACCTGTCTTAAGTCCCAAAAATTTCCTTTCAGAAGGTACCATAACTGGCAAGGTGACAAGATTCCTCTAAGGGATTCAGGTATGATGAATCCAACAGCAAGCAGTCCCACAAAACTGACATGACACTCAACAGATGTGTTTATTAAAATATGCTGATAATATTTCCTCCTCACTCAACTACAAACATGCCCTTGATGACAGCAAGTAGGAACATTTCTCAAGACTGTTTTCTGTTATCAAAAGCATTGCATTTGCAGTACCCAAGCTTTTTCTTATCAGCCAAAACCAGCAGGTGCACCAGAGGATTATGGGATATGAATTTTTAAAAAGAAAGAAAGAAAAAGGAAATAGAAGCATTATAACTGGACCCGCTTCCTTAGTTCTCCCCCTCCACCCCCCAAGAACAGAGTCTCAGGATTTTTTCTGCTTGTGTGAATTGTTTGTTATGCCACAGGTACAGGCAGGGCGCTAGCCAATTTTGGAAAAGGCCTCTGTGGGACTGTGAAATAGACAAAGATGTTGCCAGCTATAGTGAGAGTAAGACTGAGGATCATTTTTTTTATTTTGACTTTTATCCCCCCCCACCATAAGCAGGCTCAGGGCAGGTCACAACATCCTTAAAACCATACAACATTTAAACAGAATCTGTCCTTATATATAAAGCCAGTTGGGGTGGCAAGATTTGATGCATGGCAGAATCAGTTGGCCGCATGAACTGCCACTCCAAACCTCTGCCAATTGCTGGGTGGCTGCATGGCCTCAGTCCCGTCCATACAGCTGGCAGCCAGTGTGTTGCCCTCAGTTCACACATAGCCACTGAAGACAATGGACGCTCTGCAGCCAGGATGCTTGGGACACTGAGGCCGACCATGGTGCTGCCGCACCAGGCATCTGCAGCCGTGGCAGGAGCTGGCTGGGCTGCGAGAGCAGGAAAACACTGCCCAGCTTCTCACCCTCAGTGTCCTCTTGGGTGACAGCCAGGCCCAACAATCCGGAGGCCGCACAGTATCTACTCCCGCCTTCTGAGGCCCCCATGCTACCTTTCCTTGCTTGCCCGCTGACCCAGACGGGTGGGGAAAGGCCTCCTGAGGACCCTGTGCCACTGTTCCCCACCCACCTGCTGTGACGGATGGGCAGGGAAAGGCCTCCTGAGGACCCCACGTCACCTTTCCCCACTTGCCCGCCAAGGCAGATGGGCGTGTAAAGGCCTACTGAGAACCCAGCTCCACTTTTCCCCTTTTGCCAGCTGAGCCAGGTAAGAGCTGGAAAGCCCCCCTTCCCTGGCCCTCCTTCCTTCTTTCTCTTCCCAGCAGCTCTTGCTCTTCTTTCTCTCCCTCTTTCCTTTGCCTTATATCCCTCCCTTCCCCTTTCTCTTCTTTCCTCCCTATCTCTTTGCATTCTTCCCCTCCCTCCTTCCCCCTCTTTCTCTTCCTCCCTCCCTATCTCTTTGCATTCTTTTCTTCCCTCCCTCTTTCTCCCTTCCTTCTGCCCAGTCTCTTTGACTTCTTTCCCTCCCTTTCATCCTCTTTCTTTCTTTCTTTCTTTCTTTCTTTCTTTCTTTCTTTCTTTCTTTCTTTCTTTCTTTCTTTCTTTCTTTCTTTCTTTCTTTCTTTCTTTCTCTCTCTCTCTCTCTCTCTCTCTCTCTCTCTCTCTCTCTCTCTCTCCCTCCCTCCTTCCTTCCTTCCTTCCTTTCTTCCAGAGCCCGTTGTATTGCATCTACAATGGGCCTTATTCCTAGTACAATAATAAAACTTAAAACAATTTGTACACATAAAACCTTAAGACGCACCAGCTAAACAATTTACTGAATAGGATGAGGTTCCAATTACAATGCAGCTGCAAATCTAAACAGAGCAGGAGAGTGGGTGGGTGAGGAAGCAGCTAAAATGGACTGTAGTGCTGCTGGGCATAGCTAAGCTAGGCAGAACAGTGCAAGTCAGGGGAGGCCAGTATGGTGGAATTGTCACTGCCTCAACTATAGGCCTGGTGGAACATCTCCATTTTACAGACCTTACAGAACTGCATTAGATCCTGAAGGGCCCAAATCTCACTAGGGAGAGCATTGCACCAGGCCGGTGCCACAGCTGAGAAGGCTGTGGCTCTAGTCAAGGATAGGTTGACATCATTGGGCCCAGAGATGACCAGTAAATGTCGAGCAAAAGAGCAAAAGGCTCTTTGGGGTACAGAGAGTCCTGTAGATATGTTGGTCCCAGTCCACATAGAGCTTTGAATGCAATGTAGAAGACAACTGGAGGGTTCAAGTGATTGTCTATTGATTATTGCTGATTTACAGAAACCTTTGGGAGAAATTCTCTGGGACTCTCCTGGAGAATTAACAACTTGTTAGTCACTAAGTAGAGTTATAAAAGCAGGTGGTTCAAATCACTTTAATTGACAAGGGAGGTTTTTTCCTAACTAAGGACTATTTGAGTTTAAATGAACAGGTATTATTATGTCACCTTTTTAATTGGACTAAGATGAGCCAGAAGCAAAGATCGATGAGAACCTCTCTGCTTCAAAGAGATGAGGTCAGAAGCTTATTAGCAGCTTTAAAGAAACTTTTAAACTGTCCTTTCAGTTCAAAATGCTTAAAATATTGAGTTAGTGGAAATCTTAAAAGAATCTATAAGCAATATCTATCTACATATATTTGCCTCTTTTAACTTATTTTAAAATAGAAAAGATTTTGTTTGCTTGAAAAAGCTTTACTTAAGTGAACTGAAACACTAATGCCAGTGAAGTGAGTTTTAATTGGAAAGCACTATAATAACTGATTGCCAGAGTTAAGACTGATAGTGGGATTTTTTAATTGGTCAAGATGTTTTTATACACTTAAAACTGACCGGGCAAGGATCCACAAGCTAAGGATATCAAAACTAATAGGGTTGAATAGAAGTCCAGTTGTACTTTCCATACAAAATAGATCTAAGTTTTTAAGGTGCTTTTATAGCAAAGAATAATTGTTAAAAGGTAAATATCTCTGGATGTTTATAGCTGAGAATGAAAGCTTATGGATAAAATGTTTCTGATTGTTTATTAAAAAGAAGAAAACTAGTTAAGGTTTTAATTTTCTAATAACAAAATGTGTCTAAAGCTAACAAGCTATTGACAAGAGCAAGAGTTAGAAAATGACCAAGAGCTGGCCAGGTGTGTGTAAACCCCAGCCAACATGGAAGATATTAATCATGGACAGGTCAACTAAAGAAGCTACGTTAAAAGGACTAACAAGCAAAAGGTTGGAAGATGTACCAAAAGGTGTAAGAAAACAAAATAATAAATCATGCACACCTGAAAGCCATTTAAAAGGGTTAATTAAAAATGTAGAACTTGTATTATTAAATAGGACCCTCTGTTAGCTAAAATAAGGTGGTGTATTTTACAAATTAAAAGTTTAATTTAGACCAAAAATGGCTTTATAAAATTATCAAAAATATCCTGATGGACCAAAATAAAAACTGATAGATAGATTCAAGGCATCTACAAGAGCTTTATGCCATAGGCTACTTTAAAACACTAAAAGAATTCATGTAAATGGTTTAATTCTTTAGAATGTCATTGTAATGATACATGTTTTCATATTTTGTATACCTTTAGTGAAAATAAGTTTATAAAATGTTTTAAGAATATATATATGCATGTATTAATATAAATATAATATACTTGTAATGAAGTAAGTTTTTACTAAAAACGAATTCAGCCTGAAAATTCATTCAAAGGTGAAGTCTGGAGAACTAGCCAAAAAGGAATATATCCATCATTTTTAATGAGCAGTGCACCTGCATTGTAGGAGCTGAGATGCGGCCAAGTAACATCCTGTATGCCAAATATGTGATTGATGACTGACAAGACAAAGAAATCTGAACTGAACATGTCTAAATGATGTCAGTAATGATGTAAAGTGAGGAGGAGCAAGAAGAGCATATAAGCAAACTCCCAACTGTAACACATTGAACATCTACCAGCTATTAGGAGTTCCTTTATTCAAATAAGTTCTTTTGTTACCCTTTACTGCTTGGATGATTGTTTTAACTGTGTGGTTTATCGGCTAGCCACACAAGTCAAAGAACCTTAGCACCCTTGGGGCATTGGCATCAGTAAGAACCAAGACCTTGAACTTGACCCGGAATTCAACTGGGAGCCAATGTAGCTGGTGAAATTCTGTATGTATATGTGCTTTAAGAAGTGTCTCTGTAAGGACACACACCGCTGCATTTTGGACCAGCTGCAGTTTCCGGAGAAGTCTCAAGGATAGCCCTGCACAGAGTGAGTTACAGTAATCTAATCTGGAGGTGACGGTCACATGGATCATGGTAGCTAGGTCACAGGGGGAAAGGTAAAGGACCAGTTGCTTGACCTGCTGCAGATGGAAAAATGCAGATCTTACAACTGCTGTGACCTTCCACAGAAAGTGAGGCATCCAGGGCTACACCCAAGCTCGTTACCACTGGCGCAGGTATTAATGACACCTTGTCCAGTTCTGGGAGCTGGATCCCTGGCCCAGTTGTCCCACAACCCAGGTACTGGACTTCTGTCTTCATTAGATTCAGTTTCAGTCAGCTCTGCTTTAACCACATAGCTACAGTATTCAAACCCTCAGCCAGAATGTCCAGGCCAGTGTCTGGATGGGCATCCATCATTATATACAGCTGGGTGTCATCAGCATACTGGTGACAGCCCAAACCTTCAGACTATCTGTGCAAGGGCGTGCATATAGATATTAAATAACATAGGGGAGAGGATTGCCCCCTGGGGGATGCCACATACCAAAGGTTAATGTAGTCATGTCCTCTCCCCAAGCATCACCCTTTGTCCCTGGCCGTGAAGAAATGAGACCGGCTACTGTAAAGCTGTTCCACATATCCCCACATTGACGAGGTGGTGGGTCAGGAGGTTGTAATCAACCACGTTGAATGCTGCCATTAGGTCTAATAACAGCAGTGGCTCTGCCCCACCTTGATTCACATGACACCAAATGTGTCTTCTCTGTCCTGTAGCCAGGGCAAAAGCTGGACTGAAATGGGTCCAGGATAGAGGAATCTTCCAGGAAACCCTGGAGCTGTTTGGCTACCGCTCTCTCAGCTACCTTACTCAGAAATGGAAGGCAAAACTGGGTGGTAGTTGGCTGGATCTGAAGGGTCAAGAGATGGTTTCTCTCATTAGTCTTTTCTTTGTGGGAGGCCACCCACCAGACTAAAAGGAATGGCAGACAAAGAGTTTTATGGGACTTGAGAACTTCTTAGAGGTACTTTACAGGGAGGGAATTGACAGAGATGAAGAGTTGCTAATAATCCAACTATGAACTATGCATAAATTTATGCCAGCACACAGAAACTATTGTGCAGGGTGCTCCTTTGTATATTTATCTGCAGCTGCATATCGTCAGCCCAATAAAATGCATGGTATTTTCAGCATCAGATGAACAATATCCGATACCATGAAATGCACTCCTGATGCTTCCTGATTAAATATTTAACTCCTGATAACTATTGGAAATATCTGGAATCATGTCAGGAAAAGAGGCCCTTCTGCCATCCTGCAGATGGCAGATCAGCCCTTTGAACTTTAAAGGGCCATCTGGGGCATCTCCCTCCCAGCTCCTGCTGCATGCAGGCACTTCTAAAATTATTTCTTAACTTTGTTTTGCAATTTTGGAAAAGGCGTAATTATTATTTTCACTCAGTTTTGAAAGTATTAATATCTTTCCTGATATTAATTAAAACAAATTCGCCCCCACAACACAACTTTCCTATACAATATTAATACTCCTGACATTTAATGAAAACAACAATAATCTTGCCATTCCTGGCTTTCTGATAAGGAATCAAAATGATAATGTCTGAAGCACCCCCCCCTCTAATAATTATTATTTAATTTGAGACCTCATGTGCCTCACTTCCTAGTAAAGTACTCACTACCACCCGTGGGCTGGATGTTAAAATGAGGCAGGAAACAAGAAGTTTCACATTGTCTTGTCTGCATCCTATGCAGAATGCCTGACAGATCTGAATAAGGGGGACCTGGATGGAACTTATGTCAGCTTGTACCTTAGGCCTTCTGTGAAGAAGGGAGAATGGTACCCCAACTGACAAACTGGCAGTTGATCAAATGTCTAACACCACATGAAACCCACATGCCCATTAAAATCTGAAGAAAAACATAGTAGTCATATAAGAAACGTGGAGATTAATCAATGTACTAGATAGGCAAGCCATGTTTTCCATTTTGGCTCTGGCAGGAGAGCTCTGCCTAACAGCCTCCTAGGGTTGCCAGGTTTTACCTGGCTGCAGGTGGAGGGGGGGTGTCCAGTTTTGAACTGGGAGTTTTCCAAGGAACATTGGGTGGGACACTCTAGTATTTGGGCAAAAAACTCTATAGTCACCATAGAGTTTTTGCCCAAATAGTAGAACATCCCCTGCGTGATAACATCATCTCCAGGTGACATCATTGTGTTGGGCACATCGGGTCGAATGAGGCTCTTTGGGGGCAGGACTACCCCCACTAGCCAGCTGGCTGGCAGCAAATTGGGCCCCCCAAAATTGGGGGAAAACCCACTCCCTTTGGAGGGATGACTACCCTACAACCTCCATACCCTGCTCAGTAGGGCAGTGGGGTAAAATGGGGAGAAATATGCACTGTTCCCATGCCACAACATCTCTTCCAGCACAAAACCGTAAGTGACATCATCACATCACAGATACACTTGAGGATTCCACTGAAACTTAATGGTAAAAACCATAGAGTTTGGGGGGAACCCTTGAGCATCCCTTTGATGAGACAGTGTCACTTCTGGGTTCATACCACAAGTGATGTGGCAGTTTACACATCCCAAAAAGCTCCCACCAGATTGGAGCAATGCCAGTTTACACATCCCAAAAAGCTCCCACCAGTTGCCAGCAGCCAGTTGGCAACCCAAGTACTAGATAAAAAGTTAATGGAAGACAAATTGGAATCCTAGCCAACTGAATATTTAGAAAGCAGCAAGGAAGGTATGATCTGGAGGGCAAAAACAATTAGTGGGCTAGGGATGCTTCCCCCTCCCCCCATCTGCTTCTCCTCCCCTGGCTACACTTAGATGCGAATGGCTAAGAAGAAGAGTGCAAGGAATGAGAGGAGGGGCTTACCCTCCCTTGCCAGCATTGCCCTTTCATATCATGGCCTTCCAAACCAGTTTTTTTAGATATCCCATAGAAACTAAGTTTCCCAGATCTGATGGACAGAAAATGCCTTGCAGATGACATAGTGACCCCATAAGGTTTTCAAGGCAAGAGATAGACAGAGGTGATTTGCCATTGCCTTCATCTGTGTAGCAACCCTGGACTTCCTTGGTGATCTTGCATCTAAGTTCTAGCCAGGGCCAACTCTACTTAGCTCACAAGATCTGATGAGATCAGGTTAGCCTAGGTCATCCAGGTTAGAGCTGGAAATTAATTAAAAGAATTCCTGGATCTAGGACCCTGCAAAATAACTGGTTTGGCCCTAATTTTAATAGGGGGGAAGAAGCAGAACTCAAACTGGAGCAGAAAAATGTAGGAGGTTGATTTTGGACAAAGTACTGATGGTAATCTATTGAAATTGCACTGTGAAATGGTCCTTTGAGAACATAAAATTAGGACTGGAGATGGAATTCAGAGTTATTACTAATCCCACAATAGGTTTCAAAAGACATCAGGCCTGTAATTATGATACAATTACTATGCTCCAGGCATAGTGTGTGCTAACATAATGCTGAACTTATGCATAAGCATGTTTTTTTTAATCATCTCTTAATTCTGTCTCCCCCAAAAAGGCATGCCTTGAAACATTGCTTCTTTCAATGCAGCATGTTATCTAAAAACACATGAACCAGAAATCTAATTAACATCCTTTTGGATTATAGATTTTTTAAAACCCATGAATGAAAAGTATGGCTTTGTCCCTGATTTCATTACAGTGTATAGCATGTTTTACCTGGGCACAAAGCAACACTGCAATAAAGCTAAGAAACCCCTACCCCAAAGGGTAAGGCAGCACTGGGTAATGAACTAGGCCGTGGACAGTGTGGAACCACTGACAAAAGCACCTGGGAACAACTTCCCAGCCTCGAAAGCCAAAAGCTTCATTCTTTTTCAACCCCACCCCTTAACATTATTTTCTTGACTTTTTTGGTTACAGCAAAAACATTCCTCCCAGAAAACTCAGTGCTACGTATTTTGCATTGTGTGCCCAAACTGCAACCCACTTTTAACACTTCCACACATTTAAGATGAACAGCTAATGATAAGAGGTTGATGGCAATTTGTGGATGGCTGCAGTTTGTCAGACCAAGCTCCTCTTTGAGGGTATGTGTGTTTTGGCGGGAGGGAGATAAAGCAAAGGTAGGGAAGGGGCAAGTTCAAGGTAATTCACGGCCACCTCAGCACAAGTAGAATTTCTTCCTTGAGTGCAATTCATAATGAAGGATCATATGCATCGGATGAGGAAATAACCTAGGAAAATGTGGAAGAGTTAATAATTGATTGCTATTTACATTGCAAATGAAGGCAGCTCTGACAGCTCTTTCCCTTTCTGGGCTTTCGAATGCAATCAGGCTACAGCTTTGCCTCCTGATGAAATACGACTGAATTTTACCCTGGATCCTAATTTCTTCACTGAGGCAAAGCTTTCATTGCCATCAAAAGGAGAATTTCTTGAGTAAGAACAGAGATCAGGCCGATTACATATTCCAGGTACGTGACAATTCATGCGCACCCCCACTGTTCCCATCAAACAAGAGGAAACATCAAGAGCAGCCAATATAATGAAAACAGCCTTTAGATGATGCACCCATCATCTGTGTAAGGACGGACTTAATTCAGGACAATATATGGACTGGCACAGTGCCAGCCAGGATAAAGATATGAAGATGTCTTATGTTGGTTGGCACTTGGTCTGTACAACACCCTACTGCCTGCTCAGGCAGTTCTCAGATGTCTCAGGTAGGGATCCTCTATATTGCTCTACTACCTCAAGTTTTAGCCAGAGATACTGAGGGCCCAACCTGGGAGGGACCCCCCCACATGAGGGACCCCCCCATGTAAAAGTATGTGCTCTACCACTGAGGCATGGCCCCCTCCCTTGGGATCTTTGTGACCCTTGCAAACATTTAAAATGGCCCCGGAATTCAGTTTCGAGTTGTTCGCAACCTTCATGGGCAATATATTAATAATGTTGCAATGATAAATCTAACTGAAGACTGATTTCCAGCTTTTGCAGCACACCTCCAGAATGTACCTTACAAATTACATTAGCATAAGGAAGGTCATTTAAATTGTACTGAAAAACAGCTGCCTTATATTTAGTCAGACCAGTGATGCATCCAGCCTAGTTCAGTCAACCCTGACTGATATCAGACCTCTGATGTCTTTGCAGATATTCTTCCCATGACCTGCTGCCTGAGGCTGGGTTTGTGCTTACAGAAAACGACAAAAAGCAGATGCCCAAGTTGGCGACAAAGCAAAAAGGGGGGATTTGTACATCTCCTCCATGGTGAATGATGCACACTGTTTTTCACTGGGTTGGACCCTACCAGATTTTCTACTGACAAAACATGAGTGGCATCCTCTTCTGATCAGCATAAAGGCTACTCTGGAGATCATAGGAACAGCGTGGACAAAAGCCATATGGGACTGGGGCTGTAGCAAGTGGGGAGATGGGGCAAGACTGAAGGAAAAGCTGGTAGGATCCAACCCAGTGCCTCCTTTAAGATGCAAGGCATTGAGCTATGTAAGGCATACACTCCACCATTATATTCAGGAACAACATTCCGTGTGCATCATGTGCTATTTCAGCCAGCTACAAGTCCACAAGCCACTGATCAAAGACCAAACCAGAGATTATGCAGGAAAGCTGAGACTAGCTGTCACAATATCCTTAATTTACTTAAGAACAAATTGGATCAAGGCAGTGGTTTGGGAGCAAAAGGGCTTCAACACTTCCCCCCACACTTCTCTTGTGAAATAAGTTGCCTCCTTAAAGCTATTAGTCCCAGTGGATGGGGAAAAAACAGACAGGAACCATAGAAATATCTGTATTTGCTCTCTCCAGTGGGAATAACAGCAACTTCAAGTGGATGATTTAGAACAGGGCCGGGGGGGGGGAGGGATGAACTCCTCCTGCAGAGCAGTGCTGCTTCCCCAGTGGAACAAGCATCCAATCATAACCTGGGATATTTCGATTTTTTTTTTAGTATTTTTTTTTATATGTGTGTATGTGTGTGTGTACCTGGAAGTCATGGCAAACTCTGGTGACTGACCCCTACTGGGGGGCTGGAAGATATTCAGAGAGGTGGCTGAATAATGCCTGCTCCTGCCTCCCACCTCTGGTATTTCAGGTGGTCTCCCATCCAAGTACTTGCCAGAGGCAACCCTGCTTAGCTTCTGAGATCTGACAAGATCAGGCTTGCCTGGATTATCCAGGTCAGGGCCAATTGTAGCCTGAGGTTAGGACAAGATATTAAGATAACTTATTATGGATCTCCAGGATCATGTTTTGGCTCTGTGGGGGACTGACCTTGGGTTGAACAACAACCTGTAGCAAAAAAAGAAGCCACTGCAGGCAGTCAGGGCAGGAGCAGGCTCAGCAGGACTTGGGACAACTCCAAGGATGGACAGATGCTTCCAAGGTGGCTCCTGACTTCAGCTGAACATGTAAATAGGCTTGCTAAGTGGCAGACACTAGCCCCAAAGCTGTGAGCCAGCAGGAATTACATAAGAACATTACGGCATTGGGAAAAGGGCGACTAGAATGATAAATGGGTTGGAACACCTTCCCTATGAAGAGAGGTTAAAATGCTTTAGCTTGGAGAAATGACGGCTGAGGGGTGACATGATCGAGGTTTATAAGATTATGCATGGGATAGAGCAGGTGGAGAAAGAAGTACTTTTCTCCCTTTCTCACAATACAAGAACTCGTGGGCATTCCATGAAATTGCTGAGCGGTCAGGTTAGAACAGACAAAAGAAAGTACTTCTTCACCCAAAGAGTGATTAACACATGGAATTGATTGCCACAGGAGGTGGTGGTGGCTGCAAGCTTGGACAGTTTCAAGAGGAAATTAGATAAACACATGGAGCAGAGGTTCATCAGTGGCTATTAGCCACAAGATATAGATAGGAACTCTCAGGCTGGGGCAAGTGATGCACTGTATTCTTGGTGCTCAGTGGGCAACAGTGGGAGGGCTTCTAGTGTCCTGGCCCCACTGCTGGACCTCCTGATGGCACCTGGTATTTTTGGCCGCTGTGTGACTGGATGGGCCATTGGCCTGATCCAACATTGGCTTCTCTTATGTTCTTATACTGATTACATCCATGGGATGCAAACATGGACACAGAAACATTTAAGAATATAAGAACATAAGAGAAGCCATATTGTATCAGGCCAATGGCCCATCTAGTCTAACACCCTGTGTCATACAGTAGCCAAAAACCCAAGTGCCATCAAGGAGGTCTACCAGTTGGGCCAGAACACTAGAAGTAGGGTCACCCTTGTCCACATGCTTGTTCACCCCTCAAAGAACTCTAAAAGGTTAGTGAGACAAGATCTTCCCTTACAGAATCCATGCTTGTTCTTCCTCAATAGATTTTTTTCATCAATGTGCCTACTAATTCTATCTTTAATAACAGATTCCACCAACTTACCCAATATCGATGTTAGACTGACCAGCCTATAAGTTTCTCAGCATCCTCTGGAATCTTTTTTTTAAAGATGGAAGACAAGAAGAAGAGATTGGATTTATACCCTGCCCTTCATTTGGAGTCTAAGAGTGGCTTACAACCTCCTTTCCCTTCCCCTCCCCACAACAGACATCCTGTGAGGTAGGTGGGGCTGAGAGAACTCTGACAGAAACTGCTCCTTTTCAAGAACAGCTGTGCCAGAATTTGTGACTGACCCAAGGTCACATCAGCAGGTGCAAGTGGAGGAGTGGGGAATCAAACCCGGTTCTCCCAGATTAGAGTCCGCGCACTTAACCACTACACCAAACTGGCTGGATAGAGGTTACAATAGCTACCTTCCAGTCACAAATGGAGACAGATTTTGTGATAGATTGCATATTTTTGTCAGGAGATCCACAAGTTCACGTTCAAGTTCTTTCAGAACTCTTGGATGATCACTAAGTGTGGTGGCTTCAGGGTGCAGAATGCAGCAATCAGGCTGCAGAGTGGTCAGAAGGGCCCAAACTGCCCTACAGCTGACTATCCATGAGTGCTTTCCTGTGCCTGCCACTGCCCACCATGACTACAGAGAGGCTGGCAGTGGTAGTGCCAGGGCAGCATGGTTGTTGTGCCCCCCATGTTCCCCCCTGCCCCACTCACCTTCTTTATCTTACAAACATATCTGGAACATGTCTCAGATAAGGGCCTCCCAGGCCTTGAGTTTAAAAAACAGGTGGGCTGGCTACAGGTTAAAGGGCAGAGACTAAGGCCAACACAATGGAAGCTGATGACAACAAGGTAAACAGATGCCTGGCTATGTCCCCCCTGCTGTCTGACAGATGTGATCCAGGTGGGCAGCCGTGTGGGTCTGACTCTAGATGTGATCCTGTTTACTCTCTTCTATTGTAATCTGTCCCTCCACCCAGGGAAAAGCAGCATGCTGAGCTGTGAAACATCCCCCTACAATTTGTCTTTGTTAAAACAAACATTTCAGCTTGGCTTCCCTCCCCCATCCTTTACTCTGGTCAAACTCGCTAGCAGCTTCCTTTTAAATTCAAAACTTGGCACCCAAATGATTTGTATCTACCACTGTGCACTAAGTTCTATCACTTGCAGTTTTAAAAAATATAAATCAGAGTCTAAACACAAGAGGCATATTGATCAAGGCCTATAAAACACTTTCAGCATCATCTACAAAAAACAAGATGACTAACTGAATCTGGGAATTTATTTTGATGCTGTTTAAGCTGAGACCGCTGTTATTTTGGGCCAGACAGAGCAAAAAAACCTCCAAATTTCCAGGATTATATTTACTGGAGCTCAAAATACCTAGGTACTGGTCCCCAGTGCTTGTGCCTCGTCTCTGATCCTCTAGATATTACAATGCTGCTAAATTAATCATGTATAGGGTTTATTTCTTGGCAAAACAGACACTTATGTTGAATCAGAGATTCGGCAAAGATTCAGAAATCCAAGTCTTTGCCAAACATTTAAATACCAGAAGGTGTACATGGATTTGGGGAGGTTAATGCACCTTTCACCAATGATGGCTCCCCCTAAATAGCTTTGCTTTCAAAAGAACCAGGAACCAAATACCCAAATTCATGTAATGCCATTACAAGGAGGGAACAATTGTAGAAGCAAGGAATGTATAGCAGAGGATGCTGAAGACCTTTCCTTGCTCGCCATTTCCCCACCTGAAATCATGCTGCCCCCCCATACAAGGATCCAAGACCTCGGTTGTTCAACACCTGCTACCAGCCGTCTCATTTAAGTAGAGATGCTAAAGGTTACATCTGTATGCAAAGAGTTAAATATGTATGCAAATTATATGGTCAACCCCTCAGCTCTATTGGACCTTTCCACCTGTATTTAGTTCTGGGAAGTGTTCCCATCTGACTTAGATTTTAAAAATTGATGTTATTAACTGAGGCTGTCATTAAATGGTGTTGAATAATCTGTCAAAATTACTTATAAGAGGTGTCCCTCAAACCTTCTTTAAAAAAAATCCAGTATGGACAACAACATCCTTTCAGTGTAAAAACTTGTCCATGTGTACTTGCGTAGATGCTGGCACCTTATTGTGTGACAGGGCAGATCTTTGGTTGAGCTCCAAAAATTAATTTGAGGATAACCGGAGCAGATGATCAATTTCATGGGAGTGTGACCTAACTGGTTCCTTCTTTTTACTGGGCAAGAGGAAAATATGTCTTCGATGCTCACTACTGAATCCACTAGCTGACTCCAAATCAGCATCTTTGCAATAATGCTTCACTGAAAACAGCAACTGTGAATCATTCTCTTGGAAAAGCCAAGGCTGTTCTATTATAAACAGCTATCATTGCTAAACTCTGACAGCATGTATGATGATGAGTACAATTCTATAAACTCTTTTCATGGAGTAAGCCCCAGTGAATAAAATGGGATTTTTTTCTAAGACTCACCTGTTTAGGATTGCTTCCATTACCTGTAATGGGCAGTGAACTAACTGCTGTGTGGGTCTGCTGCAGATTGGGAGAAAGGAGTGGTGGGGTTTAACCCCGCCCCCCCGCACCATAATTCTAATCTGAATCAGTGTTTTTGCGTTTACAAAGAAAAATGCTTGGGGGACAACATCCTTTCAATGGCATGCAGGGTGGGTTGGGGATGAACTATTTAGTTTCACATGTTTTTGGCAACCAAAGATTCCCTCTAGAAAGAAAGAAAAAGACAAAGAAACAAACCCCCTGTTTGTCTACTTTTCTTTTTTGGGGGGATGTTCAGGGTTGCTAACAACACAGTAATTTTGATCAACAAAATTCTGCGGAGATGCAACAATTAACATACACACACACACCATGCCACTGTACTGATCCTAATCCTCATGGCTGTCGTTCGCTTTTTTTAAAAATTGGGAAGATCCAATCATGGATTTCCTCAGGTCTTGAGATATTAGAAACTCATGGTCCAAGGCTGGATTCCAGTTTAGCAGAGAAGAAGAAAAAGAAGAAGAAGAGTTGGTTTTTATAATCCGCTTTCCTTTACCTAAGGAGTCTCAAAGCTGCTTACAATTGCCTTTGCTTCCTTTCCCCACAACAGGCACTGTCCGTCAGTGGCTATTAGCCACAAGGTATAGATAGGAACTCTCAGTCTGGGGCAAGTGATGCACTCTATTCTTGGTGTTGGGGGGGGGCAACAGTGAGAAGGCTTCTAGTGTCCTGGCCTCACTGTGGGACCTCCTTCTCTTATGTTCCTTGTGAGGCAGGTGGGGCTGAGAAAGTTCTAAGAGAACTGTGACTGGCCCAAGGCCACCCAGCAGGCTTCATGTGGAGGAGTGGAGAATCAAACCCAGTTCTCCAGATCTGCTGCTTGTAACCACTATACCATGCTGGCTTTGTGAATACAGAAGGGAATAAAGGCAGCAACATCAGTCCGGGTGATTGGCATGCAGTATGAAGCCCTTGGATCAGCCAGGCCTACTATACTGTCAGTATTCAGAGCCTGGCTTTCTACTCTTCTCTGTTCAAGGGAGGAATATTTTCTGATTCCTAAACTCCAGTTTTCAGCACAAACCACTGGTGGAGTAGAGCCCCTCTATTCTGCTTGGTAAGCCAGACAAAAGCCCTTAGCTACAAACTCAGTAGCATAATGTTGTTCTGTGACATCAGAGAAGTTCAGCCAGTAGCAAATTGAAGGTACCCTAAATATCCATGTTTAAAGACTTAGGTTTCAAATTGCAATCAAACCACACACACACACACACACACCCCAGAGAGATCTAGAAGATACCTGAATAATTTAGTGATTTTCTAAACTGAAAATCATTTTCTCCTCTAAAAGTTTTAGCTTGTTCTGTTTTTACTTGTATTAATTTCCTTTGATTCCTGAAATCTTCCCCATGGTGACAGTGGGGATTTCTTATCACTAACTACCATAGTGGCATTGTAAACTGTGTTACTGATAAAAGCTATCATAGTAAAATGACATTGCTGATTGGAAAGTTGGTGGCTAAGCAACACTGTTTGCAGTTGTTTTTCTTTTCTTCAGTTTAGGGAAACAAGGGTCTAAATTCTGCTTATCCATCTGAATCCCAGACCCACATAATCCACCAGAAACCAGTCTAGACATTTGCTGGCCCATACATGATGATCATCCAGAAAGACTGCAGAGTCAATTGTAGGAGGTTATACCTCCACACAGAGAGTGGGCATGCAGCTGACACAGTGTGAGAGACTGAAGTAGTTTTTAAGGTGCCATTGAACTTTTATTTTATTTTGCCGCAACAGACTAATAATTGCAATTATTGAGGTGGGTGTCTTGAGCTATCAGCACTAGGTTGTTGAGTCTAAAAGCCCACTTTATAGATGAGTTTTGTACTGACAGAAAGATACAACCTTTAATAGTTAGTCCAAGGATTGTTGTGAAATTTAGGATAAAGTTACAGAACCACTGTATTCGCCTTGGATTAAACTACCATGGATTATCATAATGATTGTTATTACCAGTATAATTTGCAACTTTAGCATAGAGAAACCCTAACCCTACCCTTTCCAGTTACATACTGCCTATAGCTCCCCACCCTCAGGAGCATCTTTCATCCCAATCCAGGTTCCATATTTAGTGCTTCCATCATTATATAAGTCTGGAAGCAACTCTGGTATGTGTGTGTGGGGGGAGGTGCAGATGGCAGTGGGGAGTTGCATGGGGAAAGAGACAGAAGTATTAAATGCCTTCTCCAACCCAAAATTCAACCACTGGAAACCTCATTTCTCTGCAGTCTGATTGCAAAGGAGAAGGGCCAGGCTTTAAAAACATAGGGTGGGCACGGAGTAGACTTTCATCTCCAGGTAGATTTGCCTATTGCCTGCCTGCCCATCTGCCTTTTCAATCTCAGGCAAAGATGGTCTGATTCTAAGAGTACTCTCTTAAAGGGTTGAAAGGTTCAAGGCAGCAGACAACCAGTCATACAAGACAAGGAGACAGCTGAATTATCAGTACATAAAATCTAAAAGCAACAAGCCACAGTTTTACAAGTTACAATACATTTCCACAAAATCACAACAGGAGAAATTGCTAATCACCCTCCAGACCAACCATGCCCTGCAAAATGCCTGCAAGGCAGAGGCTTTAACCATCTCCCCAGTAAAACTGTTCTACAGCAGAGCAGGAACAAGCCTGAGCGGATGCTGTTCTATGGAGAGAACAAAGCACACTGCCAGCAGGGTATGCTGAGGAAACCTAGGGTTGCCAACTCCAGGTTGGGAGATTCCTGAATATTTGGGGGTGGAGCCTGGGGAGGTTGGGGGTTTGTGGAGGGGAGGGACTTCAGCAGGGTATAATGCCAAACAGTACACTCTCCAAAGTCACCATTTTCTTCAGGCATACTGATCTCTGTAGTCTGGAGATCTGTTATAATTTCAGGAGAGCTCCAGATCCCACCTGGAGGTTGGCAACCCTAGGAGGACCTGAACTGGACCATGGACTCCTAAGGGGAAGTGATGGTCTTTAGAGTAAATGTTTTACTGCTTTTGCTGGTAGGCAACGATGCCGTTTTGTTGTTGAACTGCCCTTGATTTTATTCTATTTTTGCACCATTTCTTACAATATTTGGATTTCAATTTGAGCCTTATTTCTCAGAAAAAAACCAAGTCTAAATTATTTTAAATACATAAATGTTGTCTCTTTCCTTGTCAACTGCCTCGAGGACATTTCCTCATAGAAGAGTGGCATGCAAACATTCTAAACGAATACCCCCCTATATATTTTTCTATCCTCCTCCGGAATCAAAGCATGTGATTTGTGTATGTGGGGACCAAGTATCCACACTGAGTGTCTTATGTCTTAAGAAGCAATCGCTATTAGAGGGGCGTGCTTTTATTACTTCCCAGAAATGAAGAGACATTAGCCACTTCAGCAGAATAAATCTTTTTCTGGGGATGGGGAGCTGGCAGAAAATAACAGCTTTGCTCTGTCAAGAGCATAAAACTAATTATTCCATTCAAGCGAGTGGGGAGAGCAAACAGGAAAAAAAACCAAAACGGATATTGGAAAATGCTGTTGATACCCAAGAAGATGGTTTCCAGCTAAAGGCTGAGTCATATCCTGCCATTGTCTTCTATTGGAAATGTGCCCACAGGAAGGGTTACTAGGTTAGCATTGAGCTTTTCCAGCGAGTCTGGCATATGGGAATCTCAGAATCATATGTAAATATTTGTCCTGTTCTGATTGTATTTGTCCCGTCTGATAGTAGGGTAGTTGTCTTGTTCTGATTGTAGGGATGCAGCTAGCTAGCAGGGTTGCCAACCTGCAGGTGGGGCCTGGTGAGCTCCCAGAATCACAACTGATGGCCAGGCTAGAGATCAGTTCACAAGGAGAAAACAGCTGCTTTAGAGGGTGGACTCTGTGGCATTATACTCCACTGCTGACCCCACTCACCTCTCCAAACCCTGCTGCCCCCAGAGTCCTCCCTCAAACCTCCAGGAATTTCCCAACCCAGAGCTGGCAACCCTATGTAGTTAGCCTTCTTGGCTAGGTAGGGCTGCCACATTTCAGGGGGACAGGATTTCAAGTAGTGGAACAGAGAAAAATTCAGTGACTTTTCCATAAGTAATGGAAGCTTTTATATCCCCATTGCCACATTGCGGCCAAGTGTCCACGAATTATTAGCAGCAGAAATGTAAAAAACGAATAACCTCACCTTTTGATATATATTTTTGATATATGCTTTTTAAAACCATGTGTATATTTTTACACCAATTTTTCAAACTGCTTAACTTATCCTTATTCTAATTCCAGACTTTTTTTTTTCTGTGCGGATACCTATTCCCTCCAACAGGGGCCTCACTCTCCCCCAACAGCTTTTCCTACATAGTCAGTAGACTTCCTGGGTTTGTAGAAAAATCCGAAAAGTGAGGAAATCCCTTCAGGGACAGTTGAATTCCCCCCCCAAAGCCTTTTGAAATGGCCTCTGCAGGGCCCTGACTCCAGGCAGCAATGGTGGTGAGAGATTAGAACGTTGGGGGGGAGGAGGCTTCTGACTGGCTCTGTCAGTCAAGGGTGGGGGGAAGGGCCCTTTCTTTCCAGGCCTCTTTCGGCCTTGGAGGGAGGGGGAGGGAGGGAGCCTTGGGGCCAGGCTGGGGGATTCCTAGAGGTTTTGGGGTGGAGTGCAAGGAGGGCAGGATTTGGGGAAGGGAGGGGCCTCAGCTGGGTATCATGCCACAGAATCCACCCTCCAAAGCAGCCATTTTCTCCAGGGAGACAGATCTCTGTTGTTCACAGATCTCTGGAGTTCACTCTCCAGGCCCCACTTGGAGGTTGCCAACCCTAGGCCTGGCAGCAGTATAGGGTTGCCAGGTCCCCCCATGGGCACTGGCAGGGGATGGGGTAGTGGGGTTGCCAGCTCCAGGTCTGGAAACTCCTGGAGATTTGGGGATGGAGTCTGGGGAGGACAGGGACCTCAGTGGGGTACAATGCCCTAGAGTCCACCCTCCAAAGCATCCATTTTCTCCAGGGGAAGTTATCTCAGTAGTCTGGAGCTGAGCAGTAATTCCAGGGGATCCCCGGATCCCACCTGGAGGCTGGCAACTAGGCAGCACCCTCTGGGTGACTTGATACCACCTAATTTGCATGACTCAACTTGGCCTGGCTGCTTGCTGCTGTTCAGCAGCCACCCTATGAAAGCCAGCAGTGATGCAGCAGTTAGAGCCTCAGAATAGGTCTGCAAGACCCAGGTTCAGATCCCCATATTGCGGTGGAAGCTGACTGGGTGATTTTGGACCAGTCACATACTTTCAGCCTAACCAACCTCACAAGGTTGTTGTGCATATAAAAAGGAGGTGAGAATAATGTAAGCTGCTTTGGTCCCCACTGTGGAGAAAGACTATAATTTTCGTTGGTAGAAGCTGTGGGGGAGGGGGTGGAGATGAAAAGCTGAAGACAGATAAAGGCAGATAAAGGTTCAGTTGGCTGTTGGGTGGGAAGGAAATAGGGTTGCCAACTCTGGATTGGGAAACTCCTGGACATTTAAGGGGTGGATCCTGGGGATGGTGGGGTTTGAGGAGGGGAGGAACTTCAGACCAGTATAATGCCATAGACTCCACCCTCCAAACCAGTCATTTCCTCCATGAGAACTACCATTGCCAGCCTCTGGGTGAGGGCTGGAGATCACCCAGAATTACAACTGTTGTCCGGGTGACAGAGATCAGTTCCCCTGGATAAAATGGCTGCTTTGGAGGGTTGAGTCTATGGCTCCACCCCCAGAAGGGAGAAAGAGTGTGAGATAGGTAAGGGTAGAGGGGAGGAAGCAAAGGTGTGAGGAATGGGATGACCATCCCGCAAGTTTCTTGCGGGTCTCCACTTGTATCCTCTAAATTCCATAACTGGCTAGCCGTGACAGTGAAAGTTATAGTGCAGGTGTACCCTAACAACCAGGGGACAGTGGACTCAGAGCCAAAATCGACATCATGTTATCTTCCCTGTGTTCTTAGCAGCAACACGAGGCTTTGGACTGGGGGCACAATTGAATCTTCCTTCTTTTGTAACTTCAAACAAATGGATTTGGATCTCTAACTTCAAACAAATGTGATCCTTCTAGTAGGGTTGCTATCCTCCAGGTGGGGTCTGGAGTTCTCCCAGAGTTACAACTCATCTCCAGACTACAGAGATCAGTTCCCCTGGAGGAACTGGCAGCTTCAGATGGCAGGCACTGTGGCATTAAATGCCTCTCCTATCCAAAATCCACTCTCCGAGGCACCACTCCAGGAATTTCCCAAGTTGGAGTGGTAACCCTAGCTCCCAGACCATTATTCATCCTGGAAAAGGAAAAAGACAGGCAAAGCAAAGATAGCCTTTCCCACCATCAGGGCTATAAACAGTGGGGGCAGGGTGGATCTTACGCACTCCTTCCGTACTGCAGCACCAACTATAGGGATGTTTGGTTAATATAGCAAAGCTTTGCCCAGTCATAGGATCATGATACTGAGTGCAGTACATAAATCTTCCAAGAAGTATATTGCAAAAAAAAAAAAAGGTACACTTATATTTATCCAAGTAGGTCCAGTTCACGTTCAGGCTGCAGCCTAAAGAAGCGAGAGATGCCTCTCTCTAAAGAGTGCTTTCCTATCACAAATGGCCAGCTTGTCCAGCATTGTGTGTGGGAGTATGAGGGCACTGTATCTACAGAAGAGACCTGCAGAGACATGTGTCTCCATGGAAGGCCATGTGATGAAAGTGAGAGGACAAAAAAACAGAGAGCAGCTCCCAGGTAAAGACAAAGAGAAACATCCTATTTAAGGAGATCACACCTATATACACTTAGAGTGATGTAGCGCCCACCAACGTCCAGGCATGATGAGTTGCTCACTCCAACACCAACTGGATCTGAAACAGGGCTCTACGTGACTGCAATTACACTTTAAGATATTCTTGTCAGATCTTTTCACAGATATCCCTTTGTGATGTCTGTTTTGGCTTTTCTTTCCAAATAAATATCCATAGACTTACAGTATGCAAGCCCTTCTGATAGCATGAATGGAAGGCATGATTTTTTTAAAAATTTTAATAAATCAACAATACTTGCTTCTGGGCAAGAGACATGCTTGCTTCCCATGCAAATCAGTAGCACAGTGATTTCATTTTCTGTTCCACTGGGGGAAAAGCGAATGTAATTACTGAATAAGAATCATGGGGGCCTTTCCGCACACTCAATTTACTCCTGACATTCTCAGCAGTCAATCCACAAGCCCTGGAATTGGCTTCTTCCACACATCTGCCCTCCCTATGAATTCTCGTAGTTGTGGAGTCAGTTTATTTTCTTCCGCATGTACCTTAAATAAACAGGATTTTCAAGGGCAGGTGCTGTCATCATCAGTGGCATCACAGCATCCCCTCCTTTTATTTTTGACACATGCTTCTATCAATATATTAATATACCATTGTAAGGATTCTTGGTTCTTGGAATTCCCAGCTTTCAATTTTTAAAAAAGTAAGTCTCTAGTCCTCTCCTTTGCAAGGAGATAAAGAAAAAGGTATATCTCTGTAAGGGAGGAGGCTATAGGCTTACCTTTTGTTTCTCTGAGAGCTGGGAATTCAGAGAACCTGCTTGACCTATCATTACAATGCTATATCAGTATATCAATATTATAGTGCTGTTTAAAAAATTAAAAAATAAAACCACTCATCTTAAGGGTAGAATGGAGGAGAGAGAGAGAGTGGTTTGACAATGACAATAGTCCAGTCAATGAAAAATGGTCTGGAGGTGGGCGGTAGTGGGCAGTACAAAGAAAATGGACAGAAGTGTTACACACAAGCAAAAGATGACTCCAAATGGGCTTCCAGAAAAACAATGGAGTAAACGTGGTCTCAAAAGAACTGGGGGGGCAGGATCCCCCCAAGCAAAAAGAAAACTAAAGGCACAAAAATGCAGGTGAAAATCAGTGGAGGAGGAGGAGGAGGAGATTGGATTTATACCCCACCCTTCACTCACAGTCTCAGAGCAGTTTACAAATACCTTTCCCTTCCCCTCTCCACAACAGACACTCTAGTCGTGATCACACACACAATTAGCCACACCATTGGCGTGAATGCCGGATGGATTTAAAGGGTGCAATCAGACACAAATATCTGGGAAGCACCTTGCACCTGTCAGCAATCTGTTTTGCTCTGCCGCAGAAGCGGAGTAAAAAGATACTAGGGAAAGTCCGGTAGCAAACGGGTTGCTATGGGCCACGGACGGACTTTCCCTTGTGTGATCGCTCCCGTGCGCTCCCATGACATCGGGATGGTCTGATCAGGCCATCCTGACTACATGCCTCCCCCCCCATCTCAGTATGTGCATCATTGCACACTGAATAGGGAGCCCTCAGTGCAGAGATGCGAATCATCGATCTCTCATTGAAATGCACTGGAAACACATGGCAAAAACAAAACAAAACCCGACACACCTGCACTTACGTCTAATCATGCAGTGGTGGCCCGTGCCCCCAGTTTCCAAAGACTGTGTGATTGCGCAGCTGCAGGTCAAATTCCTACGGAGCAAATAGCCTCGTTTCCCCCCCCAGCTTTATCTTGTGCATGTGACCACTACCCCTGTGAGGTAAGTGGGGCTGAGAGAGCTCTGAGAGAACTGCTCTTGAGAGAACAGCTCTGAGAGAATTGTGCCTGGCTTCATGTGGAGGAGTAGGGAATCAAACCTGGTTCTCCAGATTAGAGTCTGCCGCTTTTAACCACTACACCAAACTGGCCAGATCTGACAAAGAAAAAACCCAAGAGGAAGTCTCACGGACTGGTTGCTTCTAAAGGTCTTTTTTTTTTTTAAAGTCCCTTTTTAAAAAGTCCACACTGCAGTTAACAAAAACAAGTACAAAATGTAACATTTCCAAATTAAAAAGGAGACATTGTTTCTCATCTATGCAAATATTAAACAAGCAGGTAGGAAACCAATTCATGAACAAACGTTAACTAAGATTCTACCTTTTAAAATACAATAAAGCTGTACTTATGAGGGTTAAAAGATCTCTTGACGCATTTCCCCCAGATAGAAAGGATTATTCTTATAATATGTGGTTGTTCCTATGAATGTTGCATTTTTCTTTTAACTGTAGAAATAATTGGTGCACTCTTCTATTTTTTATTCCTGGGTAAAGAATGTTGAACAAAAAAGGGGCACAATTAACATAATAAAGACCCAAATCAAAGAGGTCTCCAGACTCCAGGTTAGCTAACTGGGGGGTACACAGAGGCAGGATGGCGGTTGACGGGTTCTGCACAACCCAGGACCGGAGCAAAACAAGTGGGTGGCTCTCTGTCTGCACTCTAAGAAGCAGACCAACTAACCATATCCTTGGCTCCTCCTGTATAGCTGGGAGTAGCTTTGTGTTGTTCATGCAAAGGCTGGGAGAGGCCTGAAGACGTGCTTCTTTCCATTTCTTCCTACTGATCAACACCAGAGACGGTCTTCCGCTCAGTGGCACAGCTGCTTCTTTGTATACAGAAGGTCCCAGGTTCAGTGCTCAACATCTCCCGCTAAAGGATTTCAGGTGCTTAGGAAAGATCTTTTTCTACTTGAAAACCTGGAGAGCTGCTGCCATTTCAGGGCAGACGATACTGAACTGGATGGACTAATGATTGAACTTGGCATAGTAGTTGCATGGGTGTATATTGACTATCCAGCTCCCCTGAGATATGGATTAATGCCTTACATATCTGGGTTTTTTTTAACACCTAAAAGTGGGCTGGGATTTGTCCATTTGAGCTACGCACCTCTTGAATACCTGTTTTGACTTTTGCTTGGGAGATACTGCCTCCTTTCTTTGTTGTGTTGTCTTTCAAACAGTGTAATTTCGAAACTGCCCCTTCTGGCTGTTTGATAACGGTGCTTCTGTAGACCAAAACTTGCTCTGCAAAACTCAGTTTCCCAACTAAGGGAGATTCAGGTGGGTAGCCATGTCGCTCTGAAGCAACAGAATAAAGTCTGAGTCCAGAGGCATCTTTAAGATCTGCAAAGTTTAATTCTGGGTATAA
Organism: Gekko gecko; assembly: GCA_029375565.1. Lineage (NCBI taxonomy): Eukaryota > Metazoa > Chordata > Lepidosauria > Squamata > Gekkonidae > Gekko > Gekko gecko. The sequence continues at coordinate 39,661,819 of JAPDNY010000007.1, read as the reverse complement.
GCTTTTGTATCTGAAGAAGTGTGCATGCACATAAAAGCTTATAATTTTGTTGGTCTTAAAGGTGCTACTGAATTCCAACTGAAAGAGAGTAACTGTGAAATTCCCCTCCTTCCTGACCCCTTTTCCCTTCTGCTTTCCTGCATCTCCAACCATATTATAAGCAAATATTCTGTTGTATGAGGAAAAGGGGGTTGTTTTTCAGGCTATTTTACCACCAGTGAGGCACAGTCATACCTATAGTGATGACTTTACCTCACTGGTAGTAAAATGGCCTGATATAACAATTTCTTGTTGTTCAGTCGCACAGTCGAGTCTGACTCTTCGCGACCCCATGGACCACATCACACCAGGCCCTCCTGTCTTCCGCTGTCCACTGAAGTTTGCTCAATTTCATGTTCGTTGCATCGATGACACTGTCTAACCATCTCATCCTTTGCCATCCCCTTCTTCTTTGACCTTCAATCTTTCCCAGCATCAAGGTCTTCTCCAGTGAATGCTCCCTTCTCATTTGGTGGTCAAAGTATTTGAGCTTCAAGTTCAGGATCTGGCCTTCCAGGAAACAGTCAGGGTTGATTTCTTTTAGGATTGAATGATTTGAACTCCTTGCAGTCCAAGGGACTCTCAAAAGTCCTCTCCAGCACCATAGTTCAAAAGGATCTATTCTTCGGCGCTCGGCCTTCCTTATAGTCCAACTCTCGCAGCCATACATTACTACAATTTCTAACAACCCCCTTTTCCTCATACAACAAAATATTGGCCTGTAACATGGTCACATTTACCAGCAAGAAATACATATTCGTATCTGGTCTCACAAGAAAGCAGTGCTGAGAATACATTAGTCTCAGCAGGACAATTTGCCAACCAAAGCATCTTGCTTCTGCATTTTACCAAGGATGTTAAAAATGAATGCCACTTTGCAAGAACAGCAAGACTTTACACTGTTCCTTAAAATCCATTGTAGATTTTAGTGCAAACCTGTATCTTGCCAGTCAGAAACCCCCTTTCCATATTCTTTGGGTGAAATGACATCTTATTGGTGACATGGAGGTGCCACTGGGGGGGAAAAAAGCATCTTCTATTTACTTTGTAAATTTTTGTCCCACCCTTCCTCCAAACATCTCAGGGAGGCATTTTTTGGTCTCCTGTCTTCCTTTTTAGCCTCACACCAACCTTGTGAGGTAGGATAAGTTGACAAGAGAGTGACTGACTCCAGATCACTCACCGAGCTTCCATGGCAGAGGGAGATTCAAACCTGGATCTCCCAGATCCTAGTCCAGCACTTTGAATCATTACATTGTTCCTCCCTCATAACATTTACACTGTGATGCCACCTGTGACAGCCACTGGAGGGGATGGGAGACACATGCCATTGCCATTATGTATTGCTATACATAATGAGGAAGGAGTGAACATGACACAGGGGTACTGTTTTGGCAACATAGCCGTTTAAGCCATAGCATGTAGGTCTTTCCTAACATCAGGGGAGCACCAGTCTAATGTGGCTCTCTCTGGCAAGGTGCGGGTTTGCATTAAAAGTACTGTTTATGGGAACAGGTAGGCAGCTGTGTTGGTCTGAAGCAGTAGAACAAATTTTGAGTCCAGCGGCACCTTTAAAACCAGCAAAGTTTTATTCAAGGTATGAGCTTTCGTGTGCATGCACACTTCTTAAGATACATCGAAATGGAAGATCAAAGGCATCTGCCTATATATATATATATGAACTGTTAACTTCCATTGCTAATTTGCTGTTCACCTAGGTAGAGGAATCTGCCTGTATATATGAACTGTTAACTTCTATTTCAATGTATCTGAGGAAGTGTGCACAAACACGAAGCTCATACGTTGAATAAAACTTTGTGGGTCTTAAAGATGCTACTGGACTCGAAATTTGTTTATGGGAACAGTCTCTGTTTATCTAAAAGTTGATCTGCTTGTTTAGGCAACTTGGTCACATAGTTTGTGAATATCAGCAAAAATTTCATTGAGATTAAAGAACTGTGCATATGCCAGAGCATCTGGCTTGGAGCAGCTAGTCCTCTGAACAGGGACCCCCCCACACACACACCCATGCAGAGAACCTCTTCACACTCTGAGCAGAAGAAAAAAGTGTTTTGTGGGAATGAGGCTCCACTTGAAATACAGCCAAGCATAGCAGCTGCATGGCTTCAGATACTGAACCAGGTAATTATGTAAACTTCACTAATGTGAAAGTATGAAATTTCACTAATGGTGAGAAGCAGTACTGGTAACTGGTGGTATGGAGGAGTGCTATTCCCTTATCATTAGTGGCAGGTGGCCCCAGTCAAGGATGGAAGCTTTTTTTAACCCGTGCACCACAATATTCCATAATATTCCATTATGATTCCAGTACTTGGGAATTTATATGTTCTGGTCAACAATACTGCTGATACATCACTGCTGTTGTACCCACGTAACTGCAACATTCACCTATTATGAAAATGTACACATGCTTGTATATTTTGCATATATTCCAGATGGGCAGCATAGAGCTGGATAGGGTTACACAGCCCCTGAAAGACCCGCTAACCCTCCCCCCTAGTATCTCAGACTGTCCTGGTTGTTCCCCCGCACAATCTGGGGACAGACAAGATTTGTAAGAGGTGAAAATCAAATGACAGAAGCATCATAGTATATTTTGTACATACTCATTTCTTTTGTTCCAGTATTGGCTCTGTACAGGGTTTTGAAGGACCGCAAAACCAGTTCAACCACACCGCCAAAAAAGGATACGGGGGGAAAAACACAAGTGTGCCCGCATATTACCTTTGGTGTTGGGGAGAAAACTATATTTCAAGCCTGTCTTTACAGTTATAAGGACTAATTAAAAGTGAAACACAAGATTGTCAAGATGCTGAAATGTGGTATCAATATAATGCACAGAGTGGTCTCTGAGTGACAGTACAGAGTCCTGTCTGTGCTGCCGGCTCCCTTGCTATGCCACTGCAGATATAACTAGCAGTTCTCCTCTGTATGTACTTTACATTTTGCTGTTGCTATGCCAACCTGCATCAAGCTGACCTTTGACAGTCACACATACTGAGTGTTTAGACAGCTCTATTCAAAATGAACTGGATGGTTTCTGGCCCATCCAGAAAGGTCAACTATAGTTACAGAAAACAGGACGTGCACTAATATAAAAACTGCTTCCCCTCTGCCTACTGCGTGGGACTGCGATCTGGGTCAGATTGGCCTTTGACAGGATTTCTTTTCAAAGACATGTGCAGAGTCCCCTGGCAGTCTGACCCTAAGCATGTTTACTCAGAAGTAAATCCTACTGAGTTCCATGGGACTTATGTGAACAGGAACACAGCCCGAGATTCTCAGGCCGCGATCCATCACACGGTCCAAGGCACTTAAGCCTTGTAAAAACTGACAATGTTAAGTGTGGCTAACTCTATGTTGCACGGTATGTTCCATTCTAAGGATACAATAAAGATAAAAGTTTCCCTTGCTCAAAAGCCAGTCGAATCCGACTCTAGGGGTGCGGTGCTCATCTGTGTTTCCAAGCCGAAGAGCCAGGGCTGTCTGAAGACGTTTCCGTGGTCATGTGGCTGGCATGACTAGACGCTGAGGCACACAGAACGCTGTTACTGTCCCACCAGTGTTCCCTCTAAGCTGAGTTAGTGTGAGCTAGCTCACAGTTTTTTAGCCTCCGGCTCACACATTTTTGTCTTCGCTCAGGAAGGGTGGCTCCAGAGCAAACTGATTTATGCAGTAGCCAAATTGCTCACTCATAAATTTTATGCCAGTAGCTCACAAAGTAGGATTTTTGCTCACAAGACTCCACAGCATAGAGGGAGCATTGCTTCCCACCAAAGTGGTACCTATTTATCTACTTGCAATTTCTTGCTTTTGAACTGCTAGCTTAGCAGGAGCAATCAGAAGTCATCTGGATCCAAGGAACCATGAGTGAAGCTTGGCCTATGGAAAGGATCCTTCCCACCTACTCCTGGGTTTGATCCACCCAGCTTTTTTGCTATGGAAAAGAGGAAAAGGGGTCTCTGAACACTAAAGAATGCTATGCTGTGCATCATCAGGCTTTCACGTACAAAAGCCATATGGGCAGGTAAAGTATGAGAGGGAACTGGATGAGAGACAGCAGAAATCTGGCAGCCACTTTAAAAGCTGTCTGGACCTTTGCACAAGGCCACTTCTAGGTTTTGGAGGCCCCTACCCACCCCTCCAGGAATTACAACTGATTTCCAGATTACAGAAATAAATTCCCCGGGACGGGGGGGAGGAGGGGAAGGAATGGCAACGCCAATGAGGTCCCTCTCTAGGTTCTATCCCCAAATCTCCTGGAATTTCTCAACCTGGAGTTGCATTCCTAGTATGCTCCCACCAGTCCATGCATTTCCCCTCTACTTACGAGCCTTCCCACTGCCCACACTCACAGCTACCCACCCTATATGCATGCCCTTTGCCTGACAGCACTGGACATTGTGTGTGTCTGGTTATGCTGCTGCCATGGCTACCAGAAACACCGCAACCATGTATCACATACATGATCTTCTCCAAGTCTGCTGGGAAGTGTGTTTAGTTTGGGACTGTGTGTAGTAGAGGGTTTGTGAACAGCACAAAATGGTGGTCAGCAGGAGAGGCACATGGATGGTGGGTTGGTGGCTTAAAAGAGGTCCCTTTTTTATCAGTTTGATCTGCTGTGATCAGGTAATGGTTACTTAGCTCAATGCCATTAAAAGTGTCAACTGCCCATTTCTGCATATTAAACCTCTATTAAGGGGGCAATATTTTTTCCTGGCCAGTTGGCAACCTTCATTGTTATGCTATTTCACAAGTGTATGGTGTATGCCATTTAAATGGGATGTATTATTGTCTGGTGCTGGTGGAAAGTGCCATCATGTCACAGCCAACATATGGCGACCCCATACGTTTTTCAAGGCAAGAGACGTGCAGAGCTGGTTGCGCATTGCCTGCCTCTGCACCTTGTACTGGATCCAGAGACAACCAAGGAGCCTCCAGTTCCCTTACTATATCAACATTGGCAGTTTGGTCAACATGCAGTGTTTCTATGGACTTCAAGCTGAAACTCATTCAGCAAAAAAAAAATGTTTAGAATATATTGGATATGGACGGTGACTTTGTAGTAAAGGACTGTTTAAAGTGCCACCATTGTTGTTGTATATATAACACATTCAGATTGCTGCGCCTAGTTCTGGTTGCTGTATTTTGAAGAGCTAAAAATGTGCAAAAAAAGGACAATCAAACTCCTCAAGGGATTAGAGTCCTTGACCCTTGACAAAAAAAAATAATCAAATCCACTGTGGGCATTTAGGTAAGAAAACAGAAGATGGAGAGGGGTCAGATAGTGAGAGATTTATGAAATTATTGACAGGAATAAACTGTTGTGCTAAAGCTTTTAAGAGGGGTGAGAAGGTTAACTCTTTTTCACTAAAAGCATCAAAATCATGAGGACACCACTTCTCTTGTTTTTGTCTCATCACTATAAAACATCCTTTCGAGCACCTGAAAAGCTGAGGCATCAGCGATAGATCTTAATTAGCTTTCTGTGCTACCAACAGTGACTTAGCTGTAGATTTTACCTCCCCCCCAAAAAACATTTTGTATGTAACTAGCAAGTGGCTAATCTGAAACTTTTACATGCTGTCAGGTCAAGATAAATGCATTTGCTATGGGAAAGATTTATGACTACTGGAAAACAGCATTGATTCATTGCCATATATCCTTACGTCAAAAGTGAATTTAGAGAATTGCCTCAAAACCAGGTCATTGCTATTGCCAGCTGATGTTGACTCAGGAGGGGGAAAAATCTACCATCCACTAATTAATTTTGAGAAAGATCAGATTTCTTCCATAGTCTGAGCTGGAAAGGCAGTCTTCCACATCGGAGGACTCACACGTAATAATTAGAACTGCAAGCTTTAATCAGTTTAATTGGTAGATCAATCAACTAAAGCTTTAATTGATTCATCAGTGGGAACAAGCATTAATCAGTGGGGCTCGAACCGAAGGCTCGTTTATTTTTCGCTTTTAGGCTGCAGTTCTCTGCATGCAATTTGGAGAGTAAGTCTCACGGAACACAGTGGAACAGGAGCCCTGAGCATGAGGAGAGATGGGTATACTTTACAGGGGTCTGAGGATCAAAGTGGGCGTGGCCCAGAGTACAAGCTTGTTATGATAATACGGTCTAATTCCTGCTGATGTAATGCCTTTTTTCTACATTATATCTGCATTCTGAATCATGCCTACTATTCTGTGCTTGTTTCAGATTTCCTAGTACTTTACTTATTAGATGTCTTCTCCTATGGATCACGATGACTTACTTTGTGTACTCTACCTTGAGGCTCAGTGAGAAAGGCAAGCTATAAATATAATAAAAAAATAATGAATACAACTTGGAGTTTCTCTTTCATGAACGGGATGGGATCATGTGTCGAACAGGTTTGTACCAGGACCAAAGAAATGAGTGTAGGCCCTGCATAGGACTTGATTTCAAGTAAACATGGTTACAAAGATAGCTGTGAGCCATTTGCTCTTTGGCGTGTGACTGTCATTTGAAAGGAAAATGAATCTTCCTTTAAACACTGAGTTATTACTTTTGTTTGTTACAGTTGAGTTACAATTAGAGCCAGACCACGCATAACATGAGTGAGCGTGGATCCCCAGAAAGATAACAAAACTGAAGAAAACTGCAGCATTGAGGAGGGAGAGGAGACAAAGACAGACAGACACAACTGGAGCCTCCGTCTTTCCCCCAGAGGCTTAAAGTAGCCATGGAGGCATTTCTAATAGGGAGAAGATAAGGAGGGAAGAATTCATCTCCTTTCCTTCCGCAGCAGCAGCAGCAGCAGCAGAAGAAGAAGAATAGGTTTTTATACCTCACTTTCCCCTACGCTAAGGCAGCTTACAATCATATTCCCTTCCTCTCCCCACAACAGGTACCTTGTGAGGTAGGTGGGTCTGAGAGAGTTCTGAGAGAACTGTGACTGGCCCAAAGTCACCTAGCAGGCTTTATGTAGAGGAGTGGGGAACCACACCCAGCTCTCCAGATTAGAGAATACCGCTCTTAACCACAACACCACACAGCATCACCCTTGTCCCTTGCAGTTGCTGTTTGCAGTACAGTTTTCTGTCTGGGGATTCATACCAGGATTGGAGACAAAATGTCCTGCCTCCTTAATAAAAGAGTAATGGAATGCTATTTACCAGGTGATGTTACTTACCTCTGTACTATGAAAAACTTCATATTAAGCCTCTGTTAAGGGGGCAGGACATTTTGTCTCCAGTTTGTTGGCAATCCAAATATATACACATGTATATAGATGTGTGGGTAATATCCAGTTTTGAGAGCCAGAGTGGTGTGTGGTTAGATTGTCAGCCTAGGATCCCCTCTCTGCCATGGAAGCTTGCTGGGTGACCTTGGGCTAGTCACGTAGACTCAACCTAACCGACCTTACAGGGCTGCTGTGAAGCTGAAATGGAGAGAATGATGTAAGCCGCTTTGGATACCCCGCTGGGGGAAAAGGCAGGGCACAAATGAAGCAAATAAATACATTTTATTTAATTGGTTCATCCATTAAAAAGTTAAATATATAGATGGCTAAGAAATCTTTGACTGGTGGAACATAAATACACATTGATGGGGTCCGACTGGCAGAGATGGACCAAGAGAGAGATCTTGGAGTCGTAATAGATAATTCACTGAAAATATTGAAACAATGTGTGACTGCAATAGAAAAAGGCCAATGCTATGCTGGGGATTCTTAGGAAGGGAATTGAAAACAAATCAGCCAGTATCATCATGCCCCTGAATAAATCGATGGTGGTGCGACCTCATTTGGACTGCTGTGCACAATTCTGGTCACCACACCTCAAAAAGATATTATAGCATTGGAAAAAGTACAGAAAAGGGCAACTAGAATGATAAAAGTGATGGAACACTTTCCCTATGAAGAAAGGTTAAAGCGTTTGGAGCACTTTAGCTTGGAGAAACGACGACTGAGGAGTGACATGATCGAGGTTTACAAGATTATGCATGGGATAGAGCAAGTAGAGAAAGAAGGACTTTCCTCCGTTTCTCACAATACAAGAACTTGTGGGCACTCAATGACTAAAGGAAGTACTTCTTCGCCCAAACAGTGATTAACACATGGAATTCATTGCCACAGGAGGTGGTGGCGGCTACTAACATGGACGGCTTCAAGAGGGAATTGGATAAACATATGGAGCAGAGGTCCAACAATGGCTATTAGCCACAAGGTATAGATAGGAACTCTTGGTCTGGGGCAAGTGATGCACTGTGTTCTTGGTGTTGGGGGATGAGGAAACAGTGGGAGGGCTTCTAGTGTCCTGGCCCCGCTGATGGACCTCCTGATGGCACCTGGTATTTTTGGCCACTGAGTAATAGAGTGTTGAACTGGATGGGCCATTGGCCTGATCCAACATTGGCTTCTCTTATGTTCTTATGTTCACCCTAATAATAATGGAAACGAGCTAGAATCTTAAAAAGTTGTGTCTCAGAGCCAGATTTCACCAGCCTCTCAGTTTCTGAACTACTACTGCATGCCATGCTACTTCTTCTAAGAAATGCTGCCTCACTCCTTCTATTATGGGTACACAAGAATAAACCAGCAGCCAGTGCAGAGTCAGAAAAGAAAGGGACATACAGTAAGAAAAACCATCCCGTTCACTTCTGCTGTGAAGAATTTTACACTAGTTGCATGTAACTTCCTATTTTCCTGCTCCTCCATTGTTAGATAGATCACACAACTCCTTCCCTTTAATCCCAGATCCTCCAGTGATAAGGCAAAGGATAATTTGCAGTCTCTCAAATCACTTCTTCAGGACCTCCCACTTGGTTGATCAGATTGTATAAGGTCTCTCTATTACATGTGGAGAGCCAGTGTTGTGCAGTGGGTGGAGTATCAGACTAGGATTCAAGAGACTCAGGTTCAAATCCCCACTATGTCTTGGAAAATCATTAGATAGCAGAGTTATTGTCATAAAATGAAATAAAGGAGGGGATAATGATGTAAATTGCTTTGGGTCCTTGCTAGAAAGAATGTGTAAAGTACTGGGTTCACCGCACAGAGGACTCAAACTACGACATGTGTTCAGACGTGTTTATTGTACTTCACATGCTAGACAAGAAAAACGGCCCTGCAAGGCCAACTATATACACTCCATCTGGCACACCCATTGTCCCCATTTGAAGGTTTGAATTTCCCACCAAGGTTCTATTGGTGGACTCAAGGTGGACTAGGATCCTAGGTCCCCTTTGTGTTTGGGGACTAAGCTCCTGCTTAGTCATGGACCCCTGGTGGTTGTCCGCGTACATAACAGGAAGGCAGGGGAATAAATGTCTTAGAAAGAACATAAGAACATAAGAACACAAGAGAAGCCAATGTTGGATCAGGCCAGTGGCCCATCCAGTCCAACACTCTGTCACATAGTGGCCAAATATACCAGGTGCCATCAGGAGGTCCAGCAGTGTCATGGTGGTGGAAAGGGCCGTCATGTCACAGTTGACTTATGGCAGCCCCACAGGGTTTTCAAGGCAAGAGACATTCAAAGGTGGTTTTGCCAATGCCTGCCTCTACATAGTGACCTGGACTCTCCTAGTGGTCTCCCATGCAAATACTAACCAGGGCCAACCCTGCTTAGTTTCTGAGATCTGACAAGATCAGCCTAGCCTGGGCCATCCAGCTCAGGGGAATGAATAACAGTTATATGCAGATACATGTCATAAAATGGTCTTATTCCACACATTCAATAAACTTCTGAACCTAGCATCAGAGAACAGTTTTCTAGATTTGCAGCATCACCGGACTCAACCAAATTTCGCCTGCCTGCTCTCAAAGGGTATAGTCCTCCTCTGACAGAATCCACTGACAAAGCTCCTCTTGATTCTAATACAGCAAGAATGCAGCCTGAGTCTGTGACTGTCACTTTCTGACTTGTATATGAACAGAATCAACATGATCTAATGTGTTGGCCTATTCCTTCCCTGGGACACATGGGGTACTGCCCCACTGATGTCAATGGGAGTGTCATCTACATGTCAGCAGCAGGCAAAAATTAGGCCCTGAATGTTTTCTTGCCCGGATGGCACTTTTTCATGAAAACCAAACTCGGCTGTTCCTAATGAGTCACTGGCTCTAGTGAATGACAAGCAAAGCTCTTTGAGATTCATTTGCAGTTTCCTAATAGATGCAGATCTTAATGAGTCAGATATGCTTCTGTCCTGAGAGGCTGATGGTACAGTCAGTGGCAGTCAGCACTTCCAGTATTAGCCAAGGCTCATGACACGCATCACCCCAGAGCAGCAAATCTGCCAGAACAGTCCAGTTAATGTTCATCTCCCAAAATGCCCTTTGGCACCATGGAGGCAAGCACATCAGAGCGTGCAAAATTAAGCATAATACACGAGGACTGGAGACAATCAGGCTTAATCTAAGCAGCTGTTGATCTGCTCATCTTAACATACAACTCCTAATTTGAAACAGTTTTCATTAAATTATATTGACCTTTTTTCAAAAGGTCCCCTAACAACTTCACTCTGAATGCTGATCATGGTAAAAGTCACCATACCTGCAAACACCCCCTTTGTGGTAGACAGAAGGACTGTGCACAATTTCATGCCCTTTTCACTTTTGGTCCATTTGGCTCATATATTTAGAAAGTTTTCCAATCTGGTTTCATTAAACTTCATTACATTTCATTTGTTCCTCTGAACTCTTCTCCTTTTGCCTATCCCCCCCCCCCATCCAATTGGCATGACATTTTCAGGGATAGGACCCTCCTCAGTCAAGCCAGACACTTTTATCAGACAAAATGTCTCCAGTAATTAAGATGCGCATTTGCAGAACAGGCCCAGAGAGATTTTTAGCTACCCAAGAAAGTGGTTAATTGGTGCAAATAAAAAATAAGGGGATCCTCGTATACCTGCCTATCCATTCACATCAAAGTCAGGGACTAGAGAAAATCTGTTTAAAAAACGGAAATGCACATGGGAGAAAGCTAAATTCTGCCCTCTCCCCTATCGTAAGTCATTCTGTTCCATTTTTAAAAAATTCTAGCATTTTTATCCCAGCCAAGCTCACATTCTGTATCAAAATGAGGATAGGAGAAAAATGCTTTAAGCACCACAGTACAGCAAAGGTGAGCCACAGGAAGAGGCAGAGTTTAGCTTGCCCATCCACAACATTTTTGTTTAAAAATAGAGTATTCCTGTTTTCTTCACATGCAAATGGATGGACTCATGTAAACATATAAAGATCTCCCAGTCTTTTATAATTTGGTCCAGTTTAACACACACATACTGAGGCTGGCACGGGGGGGGGGGGGCAAGTTTTACTCAGGAAGACCATGATAGGGGAAGGCTCAGCTTCCCAATTTCCCAAGGCTTTTGATGGAAAAGGATAACACATCCAAACTTCTCAGATGCTCACTGCTGATTTTATTCACCTGTCTGGTTTAGCTCCAAAGGTATCTTGTATTACTGTCACTAATAACAATACATACACATTAAGAGAATATGGCCCAGCAGGTGCTTCCTGGCATTCTGGGGAGGGGACAAGGGTAACATTTGCCTTGATTCCTCTCCTCTCCCCCAGTTTCAGCACTGTTTGTGGTCTAGGGTCGCCAGAAGGACACCTGGAACCCTCACAAGACTTGGGGAGAGGCAGCATGAGAGAAAAAGACCCCGTCGACTCCACTAAAACCTGGAAGGGATGTCACTGACATTCTCAGACTTCACTGATATCCAGGTTGGTGAAATCCTAGAGTGCATTTTAGCGGGATGTGGTGTCAACATATCAACAAGGTCTTTCCCCAGACTTCTCATTCGAGCAGTGGCAGGGGATGGGACGTGGTAGCTGGAGATCACCTGGCATAGAGAGTAAGTCAGCAGTGCTGTTGCAATCAGAGGAATGCAAGCAAATGTTTGCCTTTGTACACTCGAGCAAGACCACTGACCATCACAGGTGGTGGTTCAAGGATAGCATTTGCCTCCTTCACCAACCTGCAGCATTGCATGCTTGTATTGCAGTGTATACGAACAGGACTTTTACCCCCAGGCCCAGCACACACAGCTCCAGAGAGAATCAACAGCAAGCAAACAGAAGCCACATTACACAGGATCATAAAATCAAAGCCACCTCCAAGTGCCAGCAACTTGAGTTAGAGTTGCCAGGTCCCTTCTGGTCCCTGGTGGGGAATGGGGCAATAGGGTCTCCAGATCCAAGTTGGGAAATTCCTGGAGGTTTGGGGATAGGGTTCTCTAATCTGGGAGAACTGAGTTGGATTCCGCACTCCTCCACTTGCCGCTGCTGGACGACCTTGGGCAAGCCATAGTTCTGTCAGAGCTGTTCTGAAAGAGCAGTTCTTGAAAGAGCTCTCTCAGCCCCACCTACCTCACAGGGTGTCCGTTGTGGGGAGGGGAAGGGAAAGGAATTTGTAAGCCACTCTGAGACCCCGAGTGAAGGGTGGGGTATAGATCCCATCTCCTCCTCCTCCTCCTTCTGAGAAAAACATCAAGAGGAGGGATTGCAGAGTGTTCTTTAAACACTAAAACAGATTGGATAGGAAAACAAACTGGAGAAGGCACCATTGGGAGGAAATTAACCATGTTCCGTTTTCTCTAGGTGCAGCTATATTGGGTTCACGTTCTCCCTGGTGAGCAAAACAAAAGGCAGGAAACAACTGTCAGTTATTTTCTCTCAGTTTACACTACCTGGAATGAATTCAGGATGCCACTAACATATAAGATTTAAGTGGTACCAATACAACTATCCCGAGAGGTAGCTTGCCTAAGGGAATGTGACTGAATCGGTGTGTTTTAAGACTGGAGATTTGAACCCAAGTATTCTCAGATTCAGCCCAACCACTATATTACTCTGTATATGTTTCTTCAGTTTTATATCCATCATTTCATTATTCTATGTTCATTTTGTTAATTCACATTAACAAAAAATTGTGCCGAAGAACCTGTCTGTCCACAGATTGAGGACCCTGGCTGGTATCCTGTGAATGTACAGCAGAGCCCTTGGAACAAGACTTTTCTGCTTTCCCTGCCACCCCTTGAAATTCTGTTCTGAGAGTCAGGGGTCTCTCATAATCACAGGAGGCAAAGGGAAGGTCTTCAGTGGGAAGGGAAAACCAGCAGAAATCTCCCCTCCTTTGATGTGTCATTGGAAATAGACAGATCATTATTTGTGTGTGTGTTACATGCAACCAAGTCATTTCTGACTTATGGTAACCCTATCAATTAACAGTCTCCAGTTTTTCTGATGGAGGTCCATCAGTGGCTATTAGCCACAAGGTATAGATAGGAACTCTCATTCTGGGGCAGGTGATGCTCTGTATTCTTGGTGCTGGGGGGGGGCAGCAGTGGGAGGACTTCTAGTGTCCTGGCCCCACTGTTGGACCTCCTGATGGCACCTGGTATATTTTGGCCACTGTGTGACAGAGTGTTGGACTAGATGGGCCACTGGCCTGATTCAACATTGGCTTCTCTTATGCTCTTATGTTATGTTCTTCAAATGTCCTACCATTAACAGCCTTGCTCAAGTCTTGCCAAACTGAGGGCTGTGGATCCTTTTATTGAGCCAACCCATCTCATGTAGGAACTTCCTCTTTTCCTGCTGCCTTCATCTTTTCCTAACATTTTTGTCTTTTCCAGTGAGTCTTGTCTTCTCATAATGTGACCAAAGTACGAGAGCCTCAGTTTGGTCATTTTAGCTTCTAGGGAGAGTTCCAGGTAGATTTGATCTAGAGCCCACTTATTTGTCTTTGTGGCGGTCCGTGGCATCCATAAAACTCTCCTCTAAAAGCACATTTCAAAGGAATCAAATTTATTCATTTAAAAGATTAATATCCCACCTTTCCACAAAGCTCAAAGCAGCTTACACAGCAAACCATTAGACAAAGACCTCCCTCTCCATTACATTGGTCTTCCTGGTCCAACACCAGCTCCTACCTACTACACCTCACTGGCTATCTATCTATGTCCAGTAGTCTTAAATCAGCTAGCCTGAAGGAATTCTTTCCCCCCCATCATCACAAAAACAAAACCAGGAGCCCTTGGCAAAAAGTGGGGCTTCTAGGAAAGTAGGGCAGGGGTACTAGTGCTTCTTTGTCCAGAAATATTATGGAAGGCTGCCCTGGACAAAGGGACAAATGCCATTTGTCTTCCTGCTTCATTTTCAATTGCATTTTAAGTGACCTCTGCAGGCAAGTAACCCTAGTGACACAGAAGTGCCATTGCTGTTTTAAATAGCAATGCACATTTACCATTGAGCATCACAGCTGAGAGTCTCCACAGATAAATGTGTTCCTCAGCAGCAGTCATTAGTGTTCTTCCAAATGTGTGTTCTACGTCTCCAAATCAATGCCTACAAATCAGAAACTTCTTGTCAGCTCCAGCCCTGGGTTAACCCATCCCATAATGACTTGATGAAGGGATCAAAGAGAGCCCACCATGAAGTCTTTGATCATGGCTGTAACTCCCTCCTGAGCAGCAGGATGGATTTTATGCTGGGATTACGGAAGAAATGTAAATCAAGGGGCAAAATTAATTGAACCATTTTTTGCATTGCAGTTAGGAAGAGCACAGGGAATTATGAAAGCACTAAGCACAAGTTCAGTCTTTATGGCCCAGTCCTAAAGCGAGTTACTTTTATTTTAGGACTGCATTGTTACAAAGTAAGCCATTCTTGCTTTCTACCCAATTTAAAGAGCTTTAAAACTGTAATTTGTTATTATTATTATTTGGTTATTTATAGTCCACCTTTCTATCTGAGACTCAAGGTGGATTACATGGTGTAAATCAAGTGCAATCAGCAGGATGGGGCATCCAGTGAATGATACAATGGGGTTTGGACTACAGAAATCAGAATACAAACAAAAATCTCAAACAGGGTTGAAGCAAAGCATGAGCTTTTAAAGGCGATATGGTAAGTGGTATAGCCTGGAGCATAATTACAGTAATAGGTAGCAATACAGTAGTGAAGAACACAGTCTCTGTCCCTTTACCAGTGCAACTTTCGGGCCATTTCAACTGTACCTATTTACCTGTGCATTATAATCCTGCTGAAGTCCCTCCCCAGGGCCCATCCCCCAAATCTCCAGGTATTTCCCAACCCAGAGCTGGCAACCCTATTTGGAAAACAATGCAGACAAAAAAGAAAAACTTGCCTAAGGCAGGTATGACAGACCCCGTCCACTTCCCCTCCCTTAGGGGCAGGATTTTCCCTCCAATTCTACTTTTGTGTGTCCCTTCACTGATTGAGCAGCCCTGATAGCATGCATTCTTTTCTATAGAGTAGCTTTTACAGTTCCACTCTGTCAGTAATATGTAATGGTTATTTTCTCAGCTCAGGCCCTGAGGGAAGGATTAGGGTGTCCCTCTAGCTTAACTGGCAGAATGCATTATTTTACATCAAGAAGAAAGGTTCAGAATACTAAGGTAAAATAGTATAAGCATAAACTCTTATTCTTGTATTTCAGGCTAGTGAGAGTTTCTAGAATTATTCACAGTTACTATAGTTCTTTACTTTGAGAGGCTTTTGCTCCTGGTTTTCCCCAAGTCATTCCAACCTTATTTGTACAACAGCAGACTTTTTTGGTGCCCAGAAAGCTGGTACCTTCTTCCCACTACCCAAACCCCTTTTCTTGGAACACCAGAAATCTTCTTGAGTTGACTGACTTTTAAGTCTCCACAAGCAGTTTCCAATCACACTAAACCAGGGAATCTCTACTCCTTAGAGATAACTTTCCCTGTTTAACTGGGTACGGATTCTTCTTCTCTCCCTAGAAGATTTTTTTGGGTTTCTCCGCCCCCTATTTTTATATGTGCGTGTGTGCACCTGGAAGTCCTGGTGACCTCTGCTGACTGACTGCTTCTGGGGGCCTGGAGGATATTCAGAGAGGTGGCTAAATAAAGCCTGCCCCCTCCTCTCAATTGCTGGTATTCCAAAGAGATTTACCATCCAAGTACTTGCCAGAGTTGACTCTGCTTAGCTTCTGAGCTCTGACAAGATCGGGCTTGCCTGGGCTATCTACGTCACGACTCTCCCTAGAAGATTTATCCCCTCTTTCTTTGCCCTGAATGGGAGACTTCTTATGCTACCCAAAGCTTCTTGCCAAACTTTCCCCCAGTTTGCTGTCTGTGTTCAAAACTGCCCTCAGCTAATGCTGAATTAAGACTATATTAAGTCAAGGGTGAATTCTGACTTTGTCAGCACTAAACCCTTTTTCTGTTAGGGCTAGTCTAAGACAATCTCCACACAAACATCATGTCCCCTGGAGGTCCCTTCCAACTCTATGATTCTAAGGCAGCAAACTGAATCTGTTCTCTCCGCATACAGCTCTTAGCCAACCTTCTTTGCTCAGCTGATGCCAACCAATCAGATTGCCTGGAGCAGCCTGTCACTCAAGGCTCTCTGGCTCTGTGAAGTATTAACCCTTTACAGTCCTGTAGTTTTATGTACAACACTTTTAAGCCTCTTAAAAAGTGCAGTCCATCACAGCATGATATACCACAATGCAGAAAGTGGTTTATGATATGCCATAATGCAGAAAGGTAAAAGGCATAGTAGTAAAATAAATGTAGCAATAGACTACAATCCTGTTTCCTTATACAAGCGACCTCCTGTACTGTTACATTATATTAGAGTTTTAATGTCTTTATAAAAATGTCCTACCTGACCCAGATAGCCCAGGCTAGTCCGATCTCGTCAGATCCTGGAAACTAAGCAGGATTGGCCCTGGCTAATAAGTGGATGGGATACTCACCTCCAGGGCCACACAGAGTCTGGCAATGGCAAACCACCTCTGAATGTCTCTTGCCTTGAAAACTCCATCGGGTTGCCATAAGTCAGCTGTGACTTGACAACACTTTCCACCACCAAAAATGCCTCCCTGAACACTTCTGTTTCACACATTCTGCAAAATGGAGTCCACATCAGTCTCCAGGACATCACATCCACATTTAACATGCGTTATGCTGTGGACCGACAACATTTGCTTATAATACTGCCCCACATTCAAAACGTTTTACCCTACAAGAGGGATTTAAAAGCTGAATATATATGTTCATCTCTCCCAAGAATTAGCCTTTCAGAAAGTGCCTCCCACACCATCCAAGCTGCTTTTTAAAAGAAGGAGATGGATATAAAAACCATTCAAAGGTATAGTTAGTGGCTACCATCTACATGCCCAACATGTTTCCTTTTAACAGCTTGCACGCTTAATCCCTAAAGTGTCTTTCCTTTAGCACATTTCTATCCTAGCTTTCATTCTTCAAAGCAGGACACATCTGGTGTGGGGTTTTCAGGAAGACTCACCTCCAGGGCCACAGTCAGACCCACTTAGCTCCACACCCTACGGCCTGAATTCAGAGAAGTCTGAAGAGCTGCAGCTTCTGGAGTTTTCAAGGGATTCCTGCAAGGCTACACCTGGGGGAGGTCACACCCCTCTTTCAGGCCAGTCCTCCCCATGGGGGAGGGGTCGTGGCTCAGGGGTAGAGCATCTGCCTTGAATGCAACAGGTCCCAGGTTCAGTCATTGGCATCGGGGGTTGCTAGGTCTGGGCTGGGAAATTCCTAGAGATTTTGGGGGTATAGCCTGGGGAGGGCAGGGTCTGGGGAGGGGAGGAACTTCAGTGAGTCATGATGCCATAGAGGCCACCCTCCAAAGCTGCCATTTTCTCCAGGGGAACTGATATCTGTATTCCAGAGACCAGATGTAATCCTGGGAAATCTCCAGCCACCACCTGGAGACCGGCAGCCCTGTTGGCATCTGAAGTTGAAAGGACCAGATGTAAGGTGGTATAGGAATCCCTGTATCTGAGACCCTGGAGAGCTGTTGCCAGTCTGAGTACACAGTACTGACCTTGATGGACTGGTGGTCTGATTCAGTGATAAGGCAGCTTCATGTGTGACTTCCATAGACTTACTCCTATTGCACTGTACACAAGATTGGATTAACCACGGTGAGGTTTGATAACCTTTAGAGAGTATAATGCCCCTGGTTTACACAGTCTTTGCTTCATGTAATTTATGGTAAACATTTCAAATGAAGTTTGTTCTCACAGGATGGTATCTTCTGCTATATGTAGACTGAGGATATGTGCTTTCCTCAGTTAAAGTTCAAAGTTTCTCTCCCATCTGAGCATTTGTACCCCAAAGTTTCTCTCCCATCTGAGCATTTGTACCCTATTTTATTGAAGAAAGAACAAGAGACAGGAGCAGGAGAACAGATAGAAATTATCACCATGAGGCACCAGTATAGGAAACTCCCTCTGTGTAAGAAGAGGCTTTACCGTTCTCTTCAATGCCAGAAAATCTCCATTATGCCATATTGTTGCTCATCTACCACTGTTTGACTCAGAACATAACTACAGAAGCCTGCGGTTATGAGGAATTCCATCAGGGTTCCTGCATATGCAGAGCTATTTGGGACTGAGAGAGAGAGAGAGAGACGGAGCTAAGACATATAAGTTTAGTAAATAAATGTGCCAGAACCTCAGGGTCAAGGCCTAAGTGATTTGATAAAGACTGCCTTGAGCAGTGGCCAGGCAGATGTCCTTGAGAGCCTCATAAGCAGAACATAATAGAGACAGCCATATCAGACATCAGTAAAAAAAACCCAGAAGGAGCTGTTTTACTTATATCTACCCACTACGGGAATGTGGTATAAGACAAGAAGCGTGAAACCGCATTAAGCAATTCCATCAAAATATCATTTTTGTCCTGCCTGTTCTCCAGTTCAGGGCAGTTTACGTGGTCCCCACTCCCTCCTTTTGTCCCAACAATCCTGTGAGATGAGTTAGGTTGAAAATGAATGACTGCTACAAAATCACAAAGTTGTATGGTAGAATGGGGATCTCAACCCAAGTCCTGGTCCAATATCCTAACCACTATACAGCACTGACCCTTGATTCCAGTATGTTCATTTTACTAACAAGTAGAAGCTCACACACTTGAATATTCAAACATATCTGCAGTTTCAGAGGCGTACACATCTACCTTCCAAAAAATACCATCTTCAGAGTTTCAAAAGTCAGTGGTCTGGTAATGGCTCTGTCATGATCTGTGCAGGACTGAGACAGGGCCTCGAGGCCTAAGCCCTAAGAGACCTGTATGGGAGTTGAAAGCAGACAGCCTACAATCCCCATAATGCTTAGCAACAATTGTAGCCAATCGGTGTCCAGGGATTGTGTGAGGGAATGTCACTTAAGCCTTATGAACTGTGAAGCTGTGTTCTTTGCTCTTTTGCGGTCTTGCCTCACACAGAGTTAAACTGAGGGGACTGGTCTGTGAGAAAGATCCCTCACTTCGGCCAGAGTGAGTACAGGGACAAGCCTGGTATAAAAGGCCGTGGGCCTTGAAGTAGCAATCAGGAGAAATAGGTAGTCGTGTTAGATTTGTTTATTTTTGCCTTTGGACACTGTTATATATTTTAAAGCACCTTGTCCTGTTTTCTTTGCCCCAGTACTGTATTAATAAACCATTTGTTTAATTGTTCTCTGCCTGGTCATCACGCCTATGGTTCTTGGCTTAAAAAGAGGCATTTTGGTTGAGCTTGGGAGGATACACTGGGCCTTCCCAAGGGGACCCTAAGTCCAGAGTCGTGGTAGCTGAAGGTGGCGACCCGCTGGTGTCATGACAGGCTCACTTCTGCCAAGGCAGAGCCATTGACTCCTTTCCACTGAGTGCCTTTCACTGTCTAACAGGAAGACCATTAAAGGGACTCATCAGATTGAACCCAATATAAGCAAGCAGCAGACTCACATCTTGCCAATGATGTAGCAACGTATGTTGTATGGAGCAGGCAGAGTTAGGAGGGTTGCAACTCCAGGTTGGGAAATTTCTGGAGATTTGGGGGTTGAGCCTGGGGAAAGTTGAATCTAGAGAGGGGAGAGAACTCAGCAGGAATGTGATGCCATAGACGCCACACTCCAAAGCTACCGTGTCCTTCTCCAGGGGACTGATCTCTGTGGTCTGTGGATCAGTTGTAATCCTGGGAGGACTCCAGCCCCCACCTCAAGACCGGCAATCCAAAGTAGAATACAGTGTTACTACACACCAGCTACCGTTACAAACAGTGGAAAACCAGATAATTAAACAACAACTATATGTGGACAGTAATGCTATCAGTGCAATCCTGAGGACATTTTCTTGGAAATCAGCCCTATTGAATAGACCTGATCAGGATTATGAGTTGATCTGCTTATGATTGCTAAGTATGTTACAAACATATTCAGACTTCGGTGCCCACAACTGTGTACTAGGTGCACTCTTGAAAGATAACTGCAAAAATTAAACAAATGGTACAGGGATATACTCTTCCTTCCAAAGGCCAGCTAGATGAAAGCAATAAAATGGAGTGCAGTGCGGTCCTACAGGTATATCTTCTATGCACTTATGATAATATAGCTGTCGTTGAAGGTTATGAGAGGAGGGAAGTCTGTTCTGTTTATTTAAAATCTGCTCACCAGAACAGCTTTCATGAGAGTCATCTCTTATTTCATTAGTAGCCTCAGGGGTCCAGCAGTCATACCATTTTACTCCAGCTGGCTTAAGTGCAACAGAAATGACTTAATGCAAAGCACTAAATCTCTAAACGAGTGGACAACAATATTGAGCAGGCAGACCTGTAATTCATTTTGTAACGGCAAGGCTTTTTAAGATATACAAGTAGGGGACCCACAAGGACTCGCAGGGGCGTCTTATCCCACCCCCATTTCCTCTGCTCCTTCCCAGAAAGCCTGTCCCCTTTTTCTGCTTCCCTCTCACCCTAGTTGCCACCTCCAGCTTGGGAAATTCCTAGAGATTTGGGGCTGGTGAGAGGGGAGAGAGGAGATCTCAGTAGGGATATCCTGAGTTAGGGTTGTCAGCCTCCAGGTGTGGCCTGGAGATTTCCCAGAATTACAACTGATGCTCAGACTACAGAGACCAGATCCCCTGAAGAAAATGGCAGCCTTGGAGGATAGACTCTATGGCATTGTACCCTGCTGAAATCCCTCACCACCCCAAACCCATTCTCCATCCCCAAATCTCCAGGAATTTCCCCAAATGGAGTTGGCAACCTTACACAGAGTCCACCCTCTGAAACAGCCACTGCCTCCTCCAGGGGAACTGATCTCTGAAGTCATCAGCTGTAATTCTAGGTGAACTTCAGGCTCTACCTGAGGTTGGTATGGTAACCATACATGGAGGTACTCTGTGAACCAACTCATTCCCCTCTCCCTAATATTCCTTCCCAACCCCCATTGACACATTGTGTTATTGGTATTCCACTTTTTCTGCCTTCCTGTCCCTTAGGGTTACCTCCAATTGCCTTCAACAATGAGCTACTGTTATCTATCAGGCTCTTATCCCACCCTTACTCCAAGGAGCTCAGAGTAGCACATATGGTTCCTTCCTCCTTCTCCATTTTATCCTCAGAACACACACATGAGGTAGATTGGGCCAAGAGAGGATAAATGGCTAAAGGGGATCCAGGAACTTCATGTAAGAGTGGAAGTTTGAACTGTGGGCTCCTGGGTCTCAGTCGAACAAGCACATCACCATAATGTACAAAGCTGTATCCTACTTGGGATTGCTTTGGGATCTCCTGGAATTACAGCTGATCTCCAGAAGACAGAGGTAAATTCTTCTGGAGAAAGCAACGGCTTTGGACATTGGACCCTATGGCATTATATTTCACTCAGCTCCCTACCCAAACCCAGTTTACCCCAAGCTCTGCCCCCCCCAAAAAAAATCTCCCAGAATTTCCCAACCTTATGGGTCGGCAACCCTAATCCCAGTTCTGCAGGTACCCCCTCTTACGGGGCCCTTCCTTAAAACCTGGATTGCTCCTCTAACTAGACAAGATGTGGCAGCTCATCTCAGTCAGCAGGTACTTTAGGGTGCCATTAAACGGTAGCAATTCTTCATCTACAGCACTTCACACGATACAGGCCTGAGAAGAATTACAGGTATAGGGAAGAGTTTGGAAAGCTTAGCACACCCCTCAAGATTGCTGCCTCCAGGATTTTCAAAGTGTCCAGGGGCTTGAGGAAATTGATCTCCTCTCCCTATCCCTTCATCTATCAGCTACTCTCAAGGTCCTCATCAGGCTGGTTTTTAAGGGTTTCTCCTTCTTCTTTTGATTAATTTGCAGAGCCATATTTTGCACGCTCAGGGAATCTCTCAGACAGGAAGATTTGCCTTGTATGCACATGGCCTATTTTTCCAGCTTTCACTGCCCACAGGGGACCAACCAATTTACTATTAGAAGCAGTAATATTTTTAACTCCAAGAAGTCACTGTTTGGATTGTTGGTCTCAGAGTCTCTCTACCTGCAAGGTACCTACATGTATCCCTTTGTTAAGGTGACACCGTTGCCGCTTTCTGAGTAGACCTGCTTAGGATTGCTCTGTCATTTTCAGCATGGAACTGTGGGGTTATACCCAGGGCTTCCTGGGGAGGGGTGCTGATGGGGAGGACTTCCTGCTGTTGGGGTGCTGCCTGAGGGCCAAAACAGACCTTACATTTTACACAAGTTTGCCATGGGGACTTGGAACCATACTGCAGCTGCGAGTTCCTGGTGGAAACTCCATTTCCGATTGCTGTGGGGGACTGAATCTGATCAGGGCTGTGGCACAGAGGAACAAGGGCTCCTACTTTCCACTAGTGCCATATTCTTGACCCGGAACAATGCAGGGGGCATTTATTTGCTCTACTGGGAGGGGAGCTACCCTCTCCTGAGCCAGATCATTGATCTATCAAGATCAACACTGTTTACTTTGGCTGGCATTGGCTCTCCAGGGACTCTTTTTAGAACCGACTCCCTAATCCAATTAACTGGAGATGCTGGAGATTGAACCAGGAACCTCCTGCATACAAAGCAGGTGCTCCAGCACTAAGCCTCACCACACCCCAAGAGGGTTGCAACCCCAGGGTGTTGCAGGGTCTAGCTGGAGAAGTGGGGATGTAAAGACTGGTGTCATTTAGTCACTTATGCCAAATCTCAGTTACAGGCAACCACCTACTCCGTTTACAAAAGAAATGAACAGGTTTTTCATTGCTAACTACAAAGGAAATAGGATTTTTGCTCCAGATTGTGCATTTAATAACCACATTAGCTCTGAATACAGATTAATACATTTTTTGGGCAGTTCATAGGGACGAAACAGGGGGGGGAGGAACTATGCCAGAATTCAGCTTCTAAAATGTTAATATAAAATATCATCCTGCTCTGAACTGGTTTTTGCCACCACCCCCCTTTGCAAGATGGGACTTGATCAATTATGTACATTCTAGATGCTATCCACTAGAAAGAACCATTTTTATACCCAGGAAAGGAAGACAATTTACAAGGTGGTAAAATGAAGAAGTACCAACAAGAACCAGCCTGTTATCCTTGCAGTTTCTAAGGGAGTAGCTGGGCTTTATGTAGAAGAGCAAGGACCATGTTATAAAGTCAGCCTCATAAGTTACTTTCATGTGAAATATTGTTTGTTTTTAAAAGGATGGACTTTCTTTTAAAAGGGTGATGTCAATGGTCTCCAAACACTACAATGATAAAAACTGGCACTGTGTGAGGAAAAAGGTGAAAGGACGGCAAAGATGACCTGCAGTTTGTAAAATCTCTGTATTCACAGTGAAAAAAAGTAGAGAAGCATGTTTTGCTTTTTTAAAAAAGCCCCTTAGGGATGTGAGCCAGCCCGAAACTAGTGTGACCACACACAGGGGAAGGAATCAATGTAGGAGTTCCTAAGTCCTCTTCCTTTTTCCCTCCTGTCTCCCCTACCATGAGGAAGCCAGTGTGCTCTCTTCCCTGGAGGAACTCCCCAGCAGGAATTCATTAGCATAATAGGCCACACCCCAAAGCAGAAACTCACTAGGATTGGCTACATTAGGGGTGTGTGGCCTAACATGCAAAGGAGTTCCTGCTACAAAAAAGCCCTGGGTTCTGACAACAAACAAGGTAAACAGAATAAGAAGCAAAAGGTGGGTGTGGCTGGATGACCACACTTCTGGTAACATGGGGGTGTGGCCTAATAGGCTACTGAGCTGTGCTATTAGGGGTGTGGCCTAATACACTAATGAGTTCCCGCTGTTGGGTGTGGCCTATTATGCTAATGAGTTCCTGCTGGCCTTTTTGACAAAAAAAGCCCTGACCACAAGAATAAACATCTTTAGAAGGAGATTAGATTCATGGAGGATATGTCTTTCAATGGCTACTAGCCATCGTGACTGCAGGGAGCCTCCACACTAAGCCTCTGAATTCTAGAGTCAAGAGAGAACATCAGGGGAAGGCCTCGGCCTCTATGCCCTGTTGTTGGCCCTCCAGGATGCTGGACTAGATGGACCATTGGTCTTATGTTCTGTGCCATGTTCAATCCCTGGCTTCTCCATTTAAAAGGATCAGGTAGCAAGTGATGCAAAAGGCCTCTGACTGAAACCCTGGAGAACTGCTGCTAGCTATAGTAGATAAAACTGACTTTGATAGCCAATGATCTAATTCATTACAAAGCAATTTCACTTGTGTGCTCATTTGTTGGGTTGCCAGACCTGTGCCTGGCAATCCTAGGACCTTTGGGATGGCGGGGCTTTGGGAGAGGGAGTTTTACGGGTGCTGTGATGTTACTTATGGATCATCATCCAGAAGTGATGCTCTAGGAATTTCCCCAATCTCTATGGTAAAGACCATAGACACTAGGGAGATTACTAGAGTATCAGAAAAGCTGAGATGTCATTTCCCAACCTCTCATTGCGGGACCTTGGGCTCCTGCTGCTGCTCAGTGGAGCAAGGGGAACCTATTGCACTGGGCAATAGAGATTTGAGAAATTCCTGGAGCATCACTCAATGCCATGATGTCACTTCCAGATACACACTCTGGTTACTGATATGTACTTGGAAGTGACATTGCAGCATTGTCTGACATCAGTTTACTGTGTCTCCACCCGCCAAAGCACCAATGGCTGGCAACTCTAATTGGTTTTCATATCCGGAAGGGGTAGTGGCTCACTGCTCAAGCATCTACTTGGCATGCAGAAGGTCTCAGGCACAATCCCCAGTATCTCCTGCTAACAGGATCAAATGGCAGACGATGTGAAAGACCTCTTTCTGATGTCCTGGAGAGCCACCACTATCAGTCTGAGTAGACAATACTGACCTTGATGGACCAAGGGTCTGATTCAGTATAAAGCAGCAACAGTCATATTGGAAATGTGTACATACGGTCTTAAAGATGTAGGTTCAGGTCATATGATCAGTACTTGGGTTTTATCTAGGAAATTAACCATACAGTCTGGGTGTACATGCTTTGGATTTTATGTTCCTGCTGAGTTCAAATATCATTTTGTGGAAGCTGGGCAAGTGTGCCAGGTAAACAAAATGGGCAGGTATGCCATTGTTCCTCATATGAGAGTGGTTGGTGAATGCATCATATGACCCAGCCACCATTATCAAAGAACAGTGGTAAACTGGTCCCCTGACTTACAGCTATAGACTAGCTATTCCAGAAAGAACAGTGAGTCCAGCACACTGCTATTTAACATTTCAAAAAAGCTATGAAATACTTGCTGGGTTTTGGTGGCAGGAAAATAGGGTCAAAGTTTCTAATAAAAGCCATTTTCATACCACGTGGAAGCGAGTGGTGTGAACGGTACAATGCAGTAACAGTAATAATGCCAGCATTTCAGCAGAGAAACAAAACAGCTCCCTGCTCCAAATGTAAACTCTCTAGAATGTATGCCATATAGACCAAGCTTTGTCAGCAGGGAAAAGAAAAGGAGAAAAAAAGAAAAACAATTTAGTTAATCATCCTATTGAGTCGGCAATTCTAAATACGATGATTCATCATCCAATAATCACTATGCAAGAATCTTTTAAAAAAAATACTTCCAGCTTACCCAGATCTGTAGCTTAATTCTTTTTTCATTTTTGAAAACTGTTTTTACTTTGAAATCAATCCCGACGGTGCTTACGAAAGCTGATGTAAAAGAATCGTCAGCGTAACGGAACAAGAAGGAGGTCTTCCCAACACTGCTGTTGCCAATGATGAGCAGTTTGAACATGTAATCAAAATTCTGATCTGATGTGTCCTTCTGGCCATACTTGGAGTCTTGAGCAGATGCCATCTGTAAATTTTGAATAGAAAAAAAAAAGGATTAGGGTCTTGGGGGGGGCTTGAATTTATTTTGTTATTATCTGTATCCAATATATATTCTACTAAGCCTTCCAAAAGTTTGTAAGCCAAAAATTAAGCTCTTTTACTTTATGTTGACTCAGAATCCCCATATTACATGAGCATCTTTGCTGCATACTGAATCACACCCATTGGTCCTTCAAGGTCATTTTTTTGCACTCCAATTGGGAGTGACTTACCAGGGTCTCAGGCAGAGGTCTTCACCTGACACTTAACTGGCAATGCAACTGGGATCTTCTGCATGCCAAGTAGCTGCCCTACCAATAAGCCACAGCCCCTCTCCAACCAACACTGGGCACATATGCAACTATTCACAGCCTTTGCAGAGCAGGACTTCTCCCCTTCCTGAGGCAGCTCACTGTGCCCCCTGAATTTTGTTTCTGGGAATCAGTGGATTCTTGAGAGCAGCACAGAGGGCAAGACAGGGCTCTGCGGTTGGAGGATAGAATCAGGGGAACCCACTGCCTCTTGTCCACTAATGAAATGCCATTCCATTGGAGGAACTGCGAGGCTGGTTACATTTGCTGAGCAAATAAAGCTACTCTATACTGTCAGTCTATTGGCCCTCCTGTGGCTGACAGGGGCTCTTTCCAACCCCTGCTACCTAAAGTCCTTTGACTGGAGATGCCTGGGCTGGAACTCAAGACTTTCTGTATGTGAAGCATGGACTGAGTCACAGCTCCTTCCCCAAAAGTTTGTTCAATGGTCTGCCAAAAGCAGTGCACAGGGCATCCTCTCCATAAGGCAGTTTTATTTCAGTGGGCCTTCGGTAGAGTGTCTCTGGGGCACCCAGCTAGCTATTAATCTTTCAAGTAACTTGCTTACATTCTGAGGTTGGATGTATTTGTTGTCTATTGCATTTATCTTTTCATATGGTGGATGTATTATTGTATTATTGCTGGAATGGTAGGGAATCCAATATAACGAACACAGAAGCAAGGGTCCTGAACCTTGAGAATAAATTTACCACGTTCCTAAAGGGGCCTTCTATCCAGCACTCCAATTTTCATTCCCCAGAATATCAGCTGTAAAGCATACAAGGAAATGTTAATCCTTTGGCAGTACTGCAAGCCGGTCCAGAAGGACATCAAGGCTGGATGTTCGGCACAGTGTGAGCTATCGCTACATCCAGAGAACTGTTAAGTAAGAGTTCCTCAAGTGGTCTTGCAGCAATCAAAATTAATTGCTGTCAAAAGCAGCGCGAGCCCTTATGTGCTGCAACAGGAAAGGATGAACGAAGAAGGCAATTTGGGTGTCATTCTGATGCACGGCGGGGAACGGAGAGCAAAAAGTTATGTTTTCTCATTACCTCTGCACTGGTATGTCTGACTAGTGCAATCCTAAGCAGTGTCATAACTATCTAAGCACGTTGGCTTCACTGGACTTAGAAGTGGTTAACTCTGCTTAGGACTGCATTGTGAGGAGCAAAACAGGTCCTGGAGGGCTTATAAATATATATAATTACACTCCATGACAAGGAAGGACTGGGTGAGTGGAGGTGGGTAGCAATTTTGTATAGGTTGTGCGAAGGCCTTACTTTTAAGCTGTTTGGGTTTATGTGACCTAAAGACCCGAGAAAGGAGAAAGGCTGTGGGGTTGTTTATTAATACAAACTGAAGGTGTGTGGGAAATGAAGCTGAAAGGGCAGTGGCACACCTGAAGTTATCCAAGGAGTTCTGATGCTGTTTGAACCACGGATAGCTTTAAAAGGGAATTGGACAAGTTCATGGAAGACAAGGCCATCAGTGGCTACTAGCCATGGTGCCTAAAGGGAACCTCCAAGTTCAGAGGCAGGGAACTTCTGAAAGCCAGTGCTGGGAGGCAACATCAGGGGAAAGCCTTTGCATGTTAGCTCTTCAGGGCATCTGGTTGGCTTAGGGACCTAGGGATCCCCCAGAATTACAGCTCATCTCCCAACAACAGAGATAAGTTCCCCTGGAGAAAATGGATGCTCTGGAGAGTGGACTCTATGGCATTGTATCCCATTGAGGTCCCTGGCCTCCCCAGGTTCCACCCCCCAAATCTCCAGGAGTTTCCCAACCTGGATCAGGCAAACCTACCCCCACCGGTGTCCAGTGGGGACCTGACAAACCCTACTATTTGAGACAGGGTGTTGGTCTGATCTGTTTTTATGTACCCAAGACTTGTTAGATCATAGCTCAGTCAGTACGGGGAAAGTGCGAGGAAGGGGGTTTGAACAAAGCCCTGCAAGTTGCTGCTTCAAGAATATGCAAAAAGCATAGGAGGGAAAAGAAAGCACTAACCACAGAAACATATAAATCCTAAGCTTATTTTAAATGACACAACAGAATAAACATACTACAGCCCCTTAACAAAAGGATTGTGCCTTGAAGGGGAAATTCCCTAGCAGCTTTGAATGTAATTGGATTTGTAGCCAGGTGGGAGTGGAAACAACATCTCTTAATCCTTAATGAATGACAGAGAGAGCATAGAACAAGGGAGATGGTCAGGTCTGCATTGTTTTGAGCTAGAAATTCAGCAACTCTAGGCTACATAAATACTGACCAGGAATCCAAACTTTTCATGGGAAAGGTGTAGAACATAACATATACTAAGGCATTCCAAACTTTCTGCATGCAGGGAATTCTTTCTTCATTGACTTCTCTGTTAAGGAGTCCCTGAATCTTTGCCATGGAACGAATATTTGTGGAAGGACCACAGCTTGGTGGTAGAGCATCAGACATGCATGCAGGAAGTCCCAGGTTCAACTCCCAGCATCTCCAAAGAAAAGGATCAGGCTGTACATGATGTGAAAGACCTCTGCCTGAGAGCTGGGAGAGCAACTGGACTGACTCCACAAATGACACCTTCATGGACTCATTATGAACCCCTGCTTGTTACAAATGATTCTGGGTGGAGAAGTGCTCTAGAATACACTCTCAAGGTGGACCTGTTGGGCATTGCCATCAACTCGTGTGAATAAACCACAGACAACATTTCCCAGTGGTAGCCCATTGCTGGGAGAGACTTTTGTGCACCAAAACATCCAAGAGGCTTGTGTCATCTTGAAGACAAATTTATTGTAAGCCTAAGCCCATCCGATGCATAGTATCCTGTGTGTATGTTTCAAGAAGGAACTGGATAAACATAAACATATGGAGCAGAGGTCCATCAGTGGCTATTAGCCACAAGGAATAGATCGGAACTCTCGGTCTGGGGCATGGGATGCTCTGTATTCTTGGTGCTTGGGGGGGGGCAATAGTGGGAGGGCTTCTAGTGTCCTCCTGGTGGCACCTGGTATTTTTGGCCACTGTGTGACAGATTGTTGGACTGGATGGGCCATTAGCCTGATCCAACATTGGCTTCTCTTATGTTCTTATGTTTGTGATACGATACAATAGCATTTATTGCATATAGCCAAAGGCCATTACAAGTGATAACAAGAAGGTAAAACATAAATCATAAATAATTAAAATGAGTAGTTTTAAAAGTACTTATCACGTTAAAACATTTTGCCCTTCAGATACAGCTTTTGCTAATATTTTCCTGGCTGCCGAGGTAAACAATGAAAGAGAAAGAAAGAGAGTGTGCATACACACACATTGTGACCTAGATGGCCCAGGGTAGCCTGATCTCAAAGCTAAGTAGGGTTCACCCTGGTTAGTATTTGGATGGGAGACCATCAAGGAACTGCAGGGTCACTACACAGAGGAAGGCAATGGCAAACCATCTCTGTTAGTCTCTTGCCTTGAAAACCCTATGGAGTCACCATAAGTTAGCTGTGACTTGATGGTACTGTACACAGTGATATATATATATATATATATATATATATATGAGCCAAATGTAGCTTTTCATGCATTTGATAAAGTAAGCTCTAGCTTTTGAAAGCTTATGTCACAAGACATTTGTAAGTCTTTAAGGTGCCATAAAACCCATTGTCATTTTAGCTGCACTTACCCCTCTGGCATTTATCCACCAGTATTGCTTTAAGGCACTCCTGATTTGTTGAAGCAGTTTAAAAGCCATGGTTATGTACTCCTACAATAACTCACACAAAATTCACTGTGCTGTCCTTCCCCCCGAAAAATATAATGCTAAAGTTACCAGAAAGTAAGTCCCTTTGAACTCAGTGAGACCATTATGTTTTTGCAAACATACAAACAATTCACATCATGCATGAAATGGTTTGATCCTTTATAAATAATACAATGATGATTCAAATTGCTAACGATTACAAGCGTTATTATACTGTTTGACTGAAATACATTCATAAAAATTTAATGAAGAAAGAAAGGGATGTTGCGGAAATTGTTCCCTGACATTCAAAGGGAACGATGCCAAAGACGGATCATGCCCTCAAGCTTCACTTTTGATCTTATTTTTAAACTATGAATTTGACCTTATTCCTGCTCCTGTGCTGTGGAACAGAGCTGCAGAAACTCATACACACATTGGCCAGACAGAAACTGACATTCAAAATGATGAAAGGAAAGTTCTGAGCTGACTTCTTGATGTGGCCCTTCTCTGGATTCACCCCACCTTGGGATCACATCTGCCACCATTGTGCTTATAGTTTGAAAGTCTGTCTTGGTGAAATGTTTCACTTTATCTGCTTCCTTCATTGCAGGCACTACTCTCAGGGGGGAAAAACTGGACTGTAGAAGAAACTCATAGGCCTTGCTTTAAGGTTCATGTTCAGAACACCTTCTCAGGTCTGGGTCCTGCTTTAATTCTTCTTAGGATTGTGTCATAAAGAGTGAAACAGGACCCAGACAGTTTATCATTATGAATAACTATACTTCATAAAAAAGTAAAGTTGGCTGAGAGGAGATGGGGAGACCCTGTACAGGTTATGTTGGAGTTCAGTTCAAGTTGAAAGGCCAAAGTCAAAGCAATGAAGATCTCCGTAAATTATGGCGAGGAAATTTTGGCAAATAGTGTGTGTGTATATATATATATATGTTACATCTCAGAAATAAAAGAGACTTTTTTCTTCCATGACTCATCAGCTTGTATTACTAGATGGGATTGTTTGAGTTCAAAGGCCCACTTTACAGCTTTGTTCTAGGCAAAAATAATAATAAAAATGATCGGGTCATAAAGCAAAGAGTTCAGCCAGATATTTTCCAAGTGCTCTCTAGCCTGTATTTAAATGTATTGAAAATATTTGTATCCCACCCACATTAATCTCACAGTTTTAGTACTATGAATAACTAGTCCTTCCTTCTTTTAGAAATTCTGTTTGGCTGGTATTCTGCTACTGATGGCAGGAAGTTTGGGTCTCCGATTGGCAATTATGGACAGATGAATTACAGAGCATTCAGATAACACTTTTTTTTTGTTCACACACGCACACAAACAAACCATGATTCACTACAGGCACTGATTCATGAATTACTTCTACTGTCGCTACAAAGCAACAGGCTCCCACTCATGTCTTTGATATACCGTAACTACTCCAATCTGAAAGCTTGCTGTGCTGCCTTTTTACTTTTTCTCAATTATTAATAGCCAGATGTGTTCAGAGACCTCTTAATGGCAGTCAAGTTTTGGCAATTAGCAATAAGAGTTGTGATTTTATGCTCTTGATTTCTCTTCCTTCTTCTGCAATGTCTTGCACTGACAACAGACAGCCATTGGCCATTTGGTGGTTGCCTGCAATTTCCCACAAGATCACAGAAACCACAGGGCAACCGCAGTTTTCTATAGAGTTCAGCCAAGTTGTGAAGAAAATGTCACTATATTCCAGAAACCAGACAGAAATGGTGTGGATATGGTAGGGTTTGTCTCACCACATGTCAGGATGCTACAAACAATTGGTGACCCACATCCTTGTAAGCATTCACAGTGAGGTTAGGAGAAGTGGTCTCTATGTGGCAAATGGCTATCTCTAGTTACTCAGACCATAAATCACTGGTGAAGCTGACATCTGACCCCAATCCTGGGCAGTTTGTCATACTCAGTGAATGAATAATCTTAATTATCTTGTCATATTCAGTTTGGTGTAATGGTTAAGTGTGCAAACTCTAATCTGGGAGAACCAGGTTTGATTCCCCACTCCTCCACTTGTACCTGCTGGATGACCTTGGCCAAGCCATAGTTCTGGCACAGCTGTTCTTGAAAAAGGGCAGTTGCTGTCAGAGCTCTCTTTGCCCCACCTACCTCACAGGGTGTCTGTTATGGGGAGGGGAAGGGAAAGGAGTTTGTAAGCCACTCTGAGACACCTTTGGGTAGTGAAGGATGGGGTATAAATCCAGTCTCCTCCTTCTCCTCCTCCTTCTTCTGGAAGGCAATAAAGTGGGCTTTCCACTCCTTCCCTGTCAATGCATGTTTGTGTTTAAATATAAGAACATAAGAACATAAGAGAAGCCAATGTTGAATCAGGCCAATGGCCCATCTAGTCCAACACTCTGTCACACAGCGGCCAAAATATACCAGGTGCCATCAGGAGGTCCAGCAGTGGGGCCAGGGCACCAGAAGCCCTCCCACTGCTGCCCCCTCCAGCACCAAGAATAGAGTGCATCACCTGCCCCAGACTGAGAGTTCCCATCTATACCCTGTGGCTAATAGCCACTGGTGGACTTCTGCTCCATATGTTTATCTAATTCCCTCTTGAAACTGTCCATGCTTGCAGCTGCCACGACCTCCTGTGGCAGTGAATTCCATACGTTAATCACTCTTTGGGTGAAGAAGTATTTCCTTTTATCTGTTCTAACCCGATTGCTCAGCAATTTCATAGAGTGCCCACGAGTTCTTGTATTGTGAGAAAGGGAGAAAAGTACTTCTAAAGCAGAGGGGTTCCCTACTGCTGAAAGATCTGTACTGGCTGTCCATTTGTTTCTGGACAAAACACAATGTGTTGATACTGAACGGCTTGAAGCCAGGATACTTGAAGGACTGTTGAGATCTCCTCCCATACTGTCCAGACAACTAAGATCTTCCTCACAAGCCCTGCTTTCTGTGCCTCTGCCTTCAGAGGTGAGGCAGGTGACAAACTCCCCTATAGAATGCATTTCCCAATGAAGCTCGCCTGGTGCTTACTCCCTCTTATGGGCCAAGCCCAAACTTTCCTTTTTACCCAGGCTTTCAATCAAGGGTTTGATCTTTTAAGGTAGTCTTCATAGTCTGCTTCTCTTTTATGAGGTTTGTTTTAAGCTGCTCAACCTTTTATTCTGTTTTTGTGCTTTTGGTTGCATTTTTAATCATGAATCTTCACAAGCTTCATTGTTAACATTTATGGTGTTATAAGTTTTACTCTGTAAGGTGCCTTGAGGAAGACTTCTAGATAGGTGGCACAGAAATTTCCTAAATCAGCCGAAAATGTGAGCTCTGCCTTTCTAGGATAGATCCATACAGTCCTCTGAAGAAGTTAACCGTAACCAGACTTAATCTTGATAATAAAGTACATAGTTGAGAATGGCCAGACCTGAAGTGGTTCAGAGCAGCAGACTCTAATCTGGAGAACCGGGTTTGATTCCTCACTCCTCCACATGAAGCCTGCTGGGTGACCTTGGGCCAGTCTCTCAGAACTCTCTCGGCCCCACCTACCTCACAAGGCCAGTCCCAGCTTTGCCTCTCACCACATGACCTTGGCCAAGTTACTTTTGTTTATCCTCAGCTACCCGTGTACAATGTGGGGATAATAATACTGATCCACTTTACAGGGTTGTGGCAGAAATTACAGAAAGACAGCACTGAACACTTGGGAGTGCTTTATGCAAACAGATACCTGGGAAGGGTACTAAATTAAATTAATAAATAATGCTAAGTATTCTTCTCTCAAGATCATGCAGTTATTGTGTCTTCCTGGTGCAACTTGGTTAGCCAGCACAACACTCTGACTTGGCAACAGACCAAGAGATCTGGGATGGTCTCTTTTCTGTAGGCTGTTTCGTACGAAACCCCACCAGACTTTTACAGGTAGGCATAACCTCCGATGGTACACAGAACAATTTGTGCTGAAGAGCCATTCCGCATCTAGCAACATCCAGCAAACCTGTCACCCTAGGGCTGCTGTGTCAGCTACAAGCCTATCCTAAAAGGCTGCTACTAACAAAGGTCAAGTATGTATTCCAATAATGTTGTTTTCAAAGCAACCAAAATGACATTAAGTGAGCATAGTATTTATGACAGCATTAACAATGGCTCACATGGATCAAATCTGACTTGTAATATGTGCATCGGGCCCGTAGCTGGATGTCCACAAAGCCAGCAAACTGAACACATGAAGCTGCTTTATCCTGAATCAGACCATTGGCCTATCTGCTGCATCCACACATCACTGGATACTGTGCTATTGTTACACTGCAGCAATCGTATCCCAATGGATTGCCTTATCAATGCAAGAAAATCCAGTTTTAAATGAACATTTATACTTAGGGCAATGACAGCATAACACTCAACAATGTGTAGATGCAGGCAAAGTCAGTATTGTCTAGGCAAACTAGCTGTGGTTCTCCAGGGTCTCAGGAAAAGGCCTGTCACATCACCTAGTACCAGATCCTTTTAATAGGAGATGCCAGATGCGACATGCAAAGGAGATGAACCTACAGGAAGCTGCCTTACACTGAATCAGCCCATTGGTCCATCAAGGTCAGTATCGTCTATTCAGACTGGAAGGAGCTCTCCAGGGTCTCAGGTCTCTCACATTACCTACTGCATAGTCCTTTTGACTGGAGATTCCACAGCCCCTCTGCTACTGAGCCACAGATGACCTGCTACCACTGAGCCACAGCCTCTCCCCATATTGAGCTTGTTGTTGGGGAGCAATTGCAGGGAGAGCTTCCTACTGGATGAGAACAATTTTATGAGATCATGGACAAATCTGCCAATCCTTGCTTGTATTCTTCAGTCTCTTTAAGAACAGACTGTTTTTGAATGATGATCCACCTTCCACATTTCCCAGGTATCAGAGGGTCAACATGAGACAAGGAGGATCAGAGGATGAGCTAGATTGGTGATGGCTTGCTCATATGAAACAGCTGTCAGAGAGCACACACCATGGCTAGAGCTTGGATATCACCCCTGTGTCACCTGAAAGACATTGTTTTCAATTGAGACAAGTGGGGAATGATAAGTCACTATGTGACAAGATATTCAGCAATGAACATGTAAGTCTGAATCAGCCCTATAGCACTCAACAATCTTGGAGTATCTTGGCAGATAGCTGGGATACCCCCCTGCACAGCCCTCAAATACACGAGCATGCCAGGAGCAGAGCATGCTGACTCAATTCATCTAAATTGGTTGCATCATCAACTGGAAGAGTAAATGCACTGAGTTCCTGGGCTTAGGTGCTTGCAGATGTGGTAGTGAATCATCTCCCTATTCCACCCTACCACTCCAATAAGAAAAGTTTGAAGCCTTCCTCCAATTTAAAGAGCCCTCATCCAATTTAGGTGGGTTTTCCATTGGCAGAAGAGCCTCCTAAGTTGAAAGAAGTTTCCTTAGGCTGGAAGAAGGCTTGGAGGATGGTTGGATCCACTCCATTGGCTTCCTCCAGCTACTGTGTGCATCTGATAAAGTGAGCTCTGATCCATGTAAGCTCATGCCAGAATAAAGGTTATTAGTTCTTAAGATGCCGTTTTATTCTGCTGCTGCAGGCTAACCCAGCTGCCCATCGAGAAGTTCCAGCTATTTTAATGCTTTTTGTGGGTGACAAAAAGGGATGTGAATTGTGCTGATTGCTATCACTGGGGATGCAGATGTCTGGAACCACTCCTAGACTGAAATGCCACATGCATTGCAAAGCACAGGGAAGGTGAACTGCAACTGGGAATCAGCCTTCTTGTCTGAATATAAATTTAATCCTTATAAAAGTACATTTAAAACTGCCTTACCTTTTTTTCCACATAGTCACACCACTGGTGGGAGGAGGGTGGAAAACTGCACAGGTGAATTTCAGTTTTAGACTCAGCAGCAGCTCTTCAATTTTTTTTTTAATTGGACAATCAAGATACACTTAAGGAAAGGAGACTAAATATCTGCCCTGTAATGAAACATTCTGTAAAGCCAGCAGGAAGCTTTGGGACAGAAAATGGGAAGACTTGCATGTTTCCTTTGCTAACAAATGAGAATGAGTCCAGTCAAGCAGCTGGTTGAGTCAATCCAGAACCTCTTTTTGCCAAAAAATGTGAAACTCATTTGGAGAAAGAAAACCCATCAGAAAACAAACTAACAGCACATCAGGAGACACTCTCGTAATGGAATCTGGAATTGCTTGGAGGTTTAATAAGAATCATTCTAGACATATTCAGCAGGAATGAGCAGGGAGGGCGAGGAGAGGAGAGGAGAAGAGAAGCAGCAGCTTTTTTTATCTGTAGTCTTTAAATGCTAATCTGAAGTACTCTGCCTGATTGCATTTTCATATTTCAGAGAATCCTGGATGCTCTGTAATTATAATTATGGATGGAACAGGGGGAAAATACATTATTAGTCCATCTCTGTGCCTCTCCCCACCACATGCACTTTGTTTTTGACAGATTTCTTTCCACCACTTTATGTAAAAACAACCTCTTTTGCCTTCACTGCTTGGGAAGAGGAAGGGGGCAAATAAGTTTTAAGTGCATGGGCAATCTGGAATTGCCCCCCCCCCCATCATAGCTAAATAGCAGATATGTTAAGGCACTGTCAAATAAAGCACACTTTGACAAAAAAAAATTGTATAATTCAAAGTCCATTATTTTGCATCTACAAGCCTAAGGCATCCAATCCTGTCCATATTTACTCAGAAGTAAGTCCAATGGAGTTCCATGAGACTTTTCTGTCAAGTAAAGGTTCATAGTCTACAGTGCAACAACCATAACTATTCCAATAGCAAAATAAATTACACTATTAATTCTGACAAGGTCCTATTAATTTTTCCCCAAAAGCAAGTATAATGCAGATAAGTATGGGTTCTCATTTTCATTCTTGTGCTACATTTCAAATATGTTATGAGATGCTTCAATGACAACACGAAGGTTCACCTCATATGCATTTTGTTTCTATAAGCATGCTTGTGTACTGAGAAGCTGAATGAATGAGATATTTATAACATGTTTTTGTATTTGTTATTCCTTCAATGGTAAAAATATTTCAGTATATGGGAACTGATCAGGTTTTGGGGATCACATTTCAAGGTTTAAAAAAATCCTGACATTATTGTTCTGATATTATAGGGCAATAGTGCACAATTAATGCTTTTGTAGTTGGAGTTTAATTTTCCTTTGAAGTTGTTCAGAACGGTGTCACAAAATGCCAGGAAGAAAGGGAAACACACCTGC
Organism: Gekko gecko; assembly: GCA_029375565.1. NCBI lineage: Eukaryota > Metazoa > Chordata > Lepidosauria > Squamata > Gekkonidae > Gekko > Gekko gecko. The sequence continues at coordinate 39,624,389 of JAPDNY010000007.1, read as the reverse complement.
CAGTGGATGCACTGCAAAATGTCCACAATTCACCATATAGCTGTGAAAGTCTACTGGCCAAATTTATAATGGAGAGGTGACTATGGACAAGCTTCTATTTAAATGCCAATCATAAGAAAGGCCATAGACCACATAACATGCAGTTTACTGTGTATCAATTAACAACAACATTTACTGTTAGATTACAACAATTGCAAAGCCCTGTAAATCACAAACATCTGGGCTGATTCCTATTCATGTACTTCTGTCGCTTGCACAGCGACCAGAACGTCCCTCCACACAGGAACATTTAAAAAAGGCTTCTCTATTTTTTAATGAGTCACTTTTCAAGGGGGGTGGTGTTTCAAAATAAACAAACAGCTGCCGTTGTGATTGTAAACAATGACTAATTTCATACTGAAAACTTTTACAACTTAAAACTGTCGTCAATTCCCACGCAAAAGAGTTTAGGAAGCACAGACTTTTGTGATTCCTCCAGCAGATTCTCAAGACCCAACATAAAGTCGCCCCAGTGTTTGGGAAAGGGGCTTTCAGGGAACGCGTTAGCTGCAAAAACAGAAGCTCGTTTCCCCCCCCCCCTTTTTAAAATACTAATTAAAGCTGTCCGGCTGTCGCCCTGGATCTCCAAGAGACAGAGGAAATGGGGTTGTCAGTGGAAAGGCGTTCGCAAGCGTGGATCCGCTCGGTAGTCATCCAGATTTCTCGCAGTTAAGTAACGCCCGAGTTCACGCCTCGCCTTCCGCACGCGAAAGGCACAAACAAGGGGACTGGGGCTGGTGCGGGGCGAGGGGGGAGGCAAGGGAGAGAATAACACACATGCCGTTTGCCCGAAGGAGCGTCCGGTTTTGCAGCGCCTCAGCGGCGAGGCAGGCGCGGACTCCAGACGGGCAACAATAACAATTACACAACAACACCCCAGAGACTTTCCGAGAGGGGCCGGCTCCAAAGCCACAGCCCTCTTCCTTCGTAGCTCGCGCGCCTCCAGCTCCGTTCGGCTCCCTTTCGCCTTACCAACCTGCACCGGAGCTTCGTGCCTCATTGTCAGCCACGCGTCGTCCTCTCTCCCGCTTCACCAGCCCTCGGATCGACCCAGCAGCGGGAGCAGCGGCTAACCCACGGCTGCACGCCCGGCACAGCTGCTGGGAGAGATCAGCACCGGGAGCTGTCCGCCTCCCTCCCCTCTCTCCCTCCCTCCCTCTGCGTACCCTCAAGAGCCGCCAGTCACCTCTGGGACTTGTAGTGCGAACTGTCGCCGGCCTCTGGCCCGGATCAAAGGGAAACTAGCCCCAGCCAAAACTACAACTCCCAGAAATCCGCGCTTGTACCGCCCATAACCCCGCCCCTCATCTCCCCGTCTCTGCCATTGCTCCATGGAAACTGAAACCAGTGTGGCTGCTAGTTCTCCAGCGGCGGGTGAGTGGTCTTCGCCCGGAAAGCGAGCTAAAGTTTCAGTGTTTTTTTCTTCGTCGTAGGAATCACGCGACACGGAGAGGGAAAGGTACAGGAAACACCGTCCACTCCCTTCAGCTTCTTACACGTGTCCAGAATCGGATCTTCTGAGATATCCGCACAGATCTAGACTCTGGATTCAATTTGGAAGGTTTACGCTCTCTCCCTTTCTGCTGGGAAAGGAATGGTCGCTTTTTTGTGTGGCATCGCAGATGGCCTTCAGTTCAATGTCCAGGCTGGGTTGGGTTGTCAAACACAGATCGGAGGGCATTTGTTTAGGCGCTGTTGAGGCGCTTCCGTGAGGAAAGGCTTGCCTGCTTGCAAAGAGGCGCCCCAAACCCACGAAAAACAAGCAAAAAGGCCTTACCTTCCCGTACAGCTCCATTTAGATCTGACCAAAGGCAGGACGCTCCACTTTCCCCGGGAACAAGACAGTTCTGCAAATAAGTGCCGGTTGAACTAAACGCCCCGATAGGGTTGAGTCAGGCGGGCTCCCCTCCACCCCCGCCTTCACCCCAGACTGGCAGGTGGAGGAAAGTAGCATTAGCAACCCCAGTCCAGAGCTGAGTTTCCTAGCAGCGGCGCCAGCCTTAGCACAACCCCCACGAACCTCCCTTTAGGCACCTTTCGCATTAATTATCTCCGGATTGGAACAGCAGGTGGTGGAGGAGGGGAGCGCACGAGGGTTATTTACACCAAACAACTTATATAAAATGCAGCCCTCAAATCGCCAAAACAAAGCGCGGCCCCGAGTGGACAGAATAATTAGATTCGTGTTGCTTTCATCCCTTTGTAGCAGTGCACTTTGAAACTTGCGTGCAGTGTGCAGTACACCAGACCCTTTTAGCTGCCTATAGGAAACAACAGGATTGTGAAGTCCATAGTCCCCAAATCAAGCAAATGATTTGCATATTCCTGGCAGGGTTCCCCCCCCCATATATTTGCAAACCAAAGGGGGAAATGCCATGTGTTCGAACTTCATTTTACCAATGAACGCATTTCTGCTTTAAAATCAGAGCATTCCAGTGTCAAATTGAACTTTTAAAAGCAACCAGACAATGAAATGCATCACTCAGAGGGGAGCTCCCCTTTGCTTTCCAAAACCACCGAAGAGCAGAGATTCTGAGATTTTAGAGCTACATCTAATCTCTGATTGGCAGTCATTGAACTACTGTTGTGTGACTGAACTGATTCATTTTAAATTAGGTGGAAAAGAAGTTCTTTTCCTTGTAGGTCTGGATCTATTTCTGTGGCCTGGTGCAAGCCAGAGAGTGGTTTAATTTATTTGTTTAATTTTTATTTACTTTACAATCTGCCTTTCTTGCTGAGACTCAAGGGATATTACAGGATGTCAGGCAGCACAAGCAGACAGCATGAGACAACCAGTGAACAATGCTGTTGGACTAGGACTGCAGAATTGGAGCACAAATGCAAACAACCAAGTATCTCAAAGAAAGTGATTACATGGTATAGAACACTGCCGTAAAAGCAAGTGATACCTACAATAATCATTGCAGAGGACTACAGTCTTACTCTGTTATGAAGGTGCCCTCCTGTACGGTCCATTCCACTGCAGTTCTAATCTTTTTTTAAAGGTAGAATACTGCCCAGTATTTGTACCTAATATCCGCAGGCAGGCACTATGATACAGTCCAGTTCTCGCAGTTCTCTTAACCTGGGAATCTGCTTCCTTGTAACCCAACATAAAAAAGTCATCATAGTCACTTACTTTTAAAAAATACAGAGTTTGAGTCCAGTGGCACCTTTAAGACTGTTGCAGAATGCCTTTCCCCCTCCTTCCTCTCTGAGTTTCAAAAGTCATTGATTTGTCTCTTCTTTCTGGAAGGGCAGGAAGCTATATCACCAGCCATAGTTATGCAAATAACTTGGCTTGCAAAGTAACTGGGGGATGTGGTGTTAGGTGACTCCAAGTGACTCCTGGAAATTTCCCAGAATGCCTTCCAGGAGGGCTCCCAGGATGCACCTGGGTGCCTCAGGGTCCACCTGGGCAGAGCAGGTCAAGAGAGGTGGGGAGAGTGATGTAGAATGGGTGGAGTCAGAGGTTCCATAAAAGTGCTTGCTCCCAGGAGGGAGCTCTCTTTTGGTGCTGCTCCTTGGAAGAGGACAGACTGCTGAGCTCTGTTCAGCAGGCCAGGAGCCATCTCAACCAGCTGGCTGCAGGGTGCCTGAGGTAATGGGACATCCTTAGAACCTTGTGTAACTGTCTAAGTTTGTACATACTTACTCTGTTTCAACATCTAGTAGAGTATGTTTTCAGAACCAGGGAAAGAAGGATGCATTTCTCACCAACTTTTCTTTGTTCTTCTGGTTGCTGATGTGGTCCTGTGCTAAAAGTATGCTTGTAACCTTTTTCTCTTTCTAATAAATATTTTACTCTTTGATGCTGGTAGTGTTCTTTGAACCACATAGTTTCCCCAACCGCCTTAGACCATACTACTTTAAGAAGGGAGTCCCAGGAAGGAGGAAGGCAAGCAGTCAAGGCACCTGCAGCCAATCTTCCAGGCCCCACCCAAAGAAGGAATTTGGTCCCTGTGGTAACCAGGCACTGGGCAGTAGGAGACCAGAGGCAGGGCCTCAGATTGAGAAGGGGTGTCAGGAGTCTGTCCATCCTGACAGGAAGACCCCAATGGGACAGAGGTGGTGGCATACCCCAGTGGAAGGAAGTGGAATAGCACCCTCCAGGAACTGGCACAAGCCAAGGAGGAGGCGGGCAGAACAGGGTCTGTAAGTCAAAGCAGGCCATTTCCATCACAAAAACTAACAAAGTTTTATTCAAAGTGTGAAGTTTCAGGTGCGTGCACACAAAAGCTCACACCATGAATAAAACTTTGTTGGTCTTAAAGGTGCCACTGGACTCAAATTTTGTTCTACGCTTCAGTCCAACACAGCTAACACCTGGATCTATTTTAAAAATACAGAGAGAGAGAAAGTCCAAGTGCTATAACACAAATTAAAGTGTCAAAAGCTCCAGCATACTGCAGTCATGTCTGCTTCATCAATATCACTGTTTCTTGCAGCAAATATGTAAAGCATGATCCAAAAGCCTGTGGACATTTCAGAGGTTTGTATAACCTGTGTTTGAGAATGGTCCTCTAAGATGCTCATAAGAACATAAGAGAAGCCAATGTTGAATCAGGCCAATGGCCCATCCAATCCAACACTCTGTTACACAGCGGCAAAAATATACCAGGTGCCATCAGGAGGTCCAGCAGTGGGGCCAGGACACTAGAAGCCCTCCCACTGCTGCCCCCTCCAGCACCAAGAACAGAGTGCATCACTTGCCCCAGACTGAGAGTTCCCATCTATACCCTGTGGCTAATAGCCACTGGTGGACTTCTGCTCCATATGTTTATCTAATTCCCTCTTGAAACTGTCCATGCTTGTAGCTGCCACCACCTCCTGTGGCAGTGAATTCCATATGTTAATCACTCTTTGGGTAAAGTACTTCCTTTTATCTGTTCTAACCCGACTCAAGTGGAAGGAAGACATATAAATATTTTACATAAATAAATCTAGTGGTACTTTCTTTTTTAGAGGTCCTTTTGGTCTTTGTAAGATCAATGGGTTTTGTCAGGGCTCTTTTTGTAACAGGAACTCCTTTGCATATTAGGCGACTCACCCCTAATTTAGCCAATCCTCCAAGAGCTTACAGAGCTCTTCTTACAGGGGCTACTGTAAGCTCTTGGAGGATTGGCTACATTAGGGTTGTGTTGCCTAATATGCAAAGGAGTTCCTGCTACAAAAAGTGCCCCGTTTTGTAGTAATGGCACCCACCCTTTGGAAAGACTTGCTAAGGATGATGCATAGGACACCCTCTCTGACAAGCATTTCGGGAAATGTGCCAGAGCACTCTGTTCCAGGGGGGCTTTGGAAATCAAGCTGTATCCTTTACTGACTGGGGGCTGCAGGACTGTATTTGTTCCAGCCCTCCTCCAAACTTGGTGCCTTGTTAAAGGGCTAGGTGTGGCTTCTCTGTTATTTAAAGAACATTTATATATGCCACCTCTCCAGAGACCTGGTTGTTGGAAACAAACTTTCTCTCTTGGGTTGCTAGACCAATTGTACTTGCTAGTGATTGTGTGAGAGTCACTGGATCCAGCTTCATGTTCTGGAAAACACTGCCTAGTCACCCTGCACAGCCTTGATGAAAACAACTGCTGCATAAACTCTGAGGCAGCTATTATCCTGCACAGATGCCATCAACATTGTATGATGATGGGAAATAAAGCAGCAGCGGCCAAAAGCGGCCAGTGTCAGGCTTTCTTCCTTTCCTATCTGCAGTTCCCACAATGTGCATACTGCATTTTTTGTTGATGTGCCCCCCCTCCCCCTCTCTCATGGGGGGTTTAGAGGAGTGTCATTTCTAATCCCAGCACTCCTGAGACTGTGATATCATTCTCTCCTGTTCTTATGCAGCAAAGCCAAACAGAGAAGAGAAGGAGCCTCAGCTTCTTTGTGCCAGTCAGCTGTACAGAGTGCTGTTCTGACAGTACAGGGCAGTTCCTTATATTCCTCCTCGTGGGCTTATCTGAGAAAAGCAATGTGGATCACCTATTCCGTGTCATGCCTCCGGGAGCGATGTGCTCACCGAATTAAAAGCCATCCCATGAATGCCAGATGTTAATGTTGGAATCATTCCAGGATCTACCATTTATTAGATGGCTGTTTCCAGCTGGCTGCCCTGGGAAAGGGTGCCAGTCAGAAATGACTTGGAAATGTCAGCAATAGGTAGATGTTGTGATGTTCACCTAGGGTACTTTAGTGAGTGTAAACTGCTGTCTTACTTGGTTACAATTGTTTTCCTTTTTTTAAAAAAGACTTTTCTAGGTTAAACTACATTTCCCCTATTAAAAGGTTTCAGTGGTTGATAAGACTGCCATACCACCCCCCCCCGAGATGATTTCCTACCGGTGAGTTATTATCTGTAGCAATGAAATGGGAAATAGCTTTAAAGAGAACAGCAGGGATTTTCTTTAGACCAAAACTGTAAACCCCCCAGAGCTGAAGACTTTTGGAATGGATGGAATGTGGGTTCATCTTACCATGGCTCAATTGTGTGTTGGAAGTGGGGGGGAAACACCCTTAATTTTCAGAGGCCAACGTATGCTTTGAGTAGACATACTGTTTGGAATTATCAGTATTGTTTTTATTACATTTAATTAAGAATTGTGAAAAATATTTTGTTGTGAGGTTAGATTAGATTGGTATATATGGGTGGTGATGGTGTTACACACCTGTGCCCTCTGGGGAGTTTGGTTTGGTTTTGTCCGCCCAGCAGTCATCCCACAGAAGACCTCTCCATGATAGAGAAATGCTTGGAAATTCAGCTCCCCCACCCTCAATAATCAGGTTATACCCTGACCTGGATAGCCCAGGCTAGCCTGATCATGTCAGATCTCAGAAGCTAAGCAGGATTGGTCCTGGTTAGTTGTTGGATGGGAGACTACCAAGGAATGCCAGGGTTGCCTCACAGAGCTAGACAATAGCAAATCACCTCTGGACATCTCTTGCCTTAAAAACCCTATGGGGTTGCCCTGCAATTTTATGGCATGTTACACTATTACCCTGTCTAAACACCATCCTCCATTTTTCTGTGATCTCAAATATGGATGGGACAACAACCACATAAACTGTGGAGAATTTACCCAAGTAGAGATATTTACAAAAAGAAAAACAGCTGCTTGGTCAGGTGTTCTGATCACTTAGTTCCAAAATATCAATATCATCATGAATAAGAGATTAATTTTAAAGAACTTTTGTACACGCTCCTACAATCCTTGTGGTATACTTGACTGCACAGGATGTGCAGGATGTCAACATTCTGAGCTGGAGGGGAACTTCTCCTATTTCCAGCAGGGGAAATGGGGCTTGATTTATGGCCCAGGCTGGAATTTAAAGCATAACAAATTTATACACCAAACAAAGTAATGATTTCTATAGTATGTCACTATTCAATATGAATTGGAATTTCTGATTAATATTCATGGACATTTTTATTAAAACAATAACTATTCAATATAAACAAATTGCAGCATCACTGGATTTCTGAATCATCATTAGGTGTACATGCACACATGGGTTTTTTTCCTCATGGATACTTCAGACTGGGTGTTGTGTGCACATGGGTACACATGTGAGCCCCACAATCATGCTATCACAGCAGTTTTTGCCGGCAGCAAACAAGTGCCAACCCATTGGGGCCCATAAGAATCAGTTTCCCTTGGTCCTTCTGTTCTCAGCAGGCCCCCAGCTGAATCCTACTGTGATTGCTATATTGTCCTAGTTAGAAGAAGAAGAAGAAGAAGAAGAAGAAGAAGAAGAAGAAGAAGAAGAAGAAGAGGAGGAGGAGGAGGAGGAGGAGGAGGAGGAGATTGGATTTATACCCTGCCCTTCACTCCCCAAAGGCGTCTCAGAGCAGCTTACAAACTCCTTTCCCTTCCCCTCCCCACAAGACATCCTGTGAGGCAGGTGGGGCTGAGAGAACTCTAACACAAACTGTCCTTGAGAGAACAGCTGTGCCAGAGCTTGTGACTGACCCAAGGTCACGTCAGCAGGTGCAAGTGGAGGAGTGGGGAATCAAACCTGGTTCTCCCAGATAAGAGTCCGCACACTTAACCACTATACCAAACTGGTTTACACAAACAAAAGATGAAATAGAAATGCCATTCCTGGATGGTATCACTTCAGGCTGCAGGTGGGGGGAAACACATGGCGGAGTACTTCTTTATGGAATAAAATCTAATACAAAATTAGCACAAGTGGGAGTAGACTTTGCTGCATGACATTTTTTTTTACACTGTTAAATCTACCCTGCCTTTCATCCCAGTTAGGACCCTCAAGAGGGGATGTGTTTACTTATCTATGTCCTGTGTTAATTTTAAAAAATATATATAGAAGGGAATTCAGATATGCAATCCCAATTCCTTACTTCAGTCTTCAGGAGTCCCCAACCTTTTTGAGCCTGCAGGTACATTTGGAATTCTGGCATAGCATGGTGAGCACAGCAACAAAATAGCTGCCATAAAATGGCTGCCACAGAAGGTTATTCCAACATCATATCCTGGCGGGCCAGTAGCTACAGTGGGGCCTCTTGGGGCCTGGCCCCCTGACTTCCTGCCAAGCCTCCCTGAATTCCCATCCAGCCCAGGCCCCCCAACAGTGAGAGGGAGAGAAAAGAGTCCTTGTGTTTGTTTCGCATTGGTTCAGAGGTCTGTGGGCTGGCAAACTGTTTGGGAACAGAGGATGCATGGTTTATTCTGGCTGAAGAGTGTGTGTGTGTGCCCCCCACAAAAATGTGCATAATGGGTGCCTCAAAAGAAAAAAAAGTTGCCCCACAAACTGAAAAATCCTGGCTACAGCCCTGTACCCTGGCCATTCCAAATTGTGTTAGATACACAGCCATGTGCCTGGAGACCAGTCTCTGCCTCTTAGTGACAAAGGCCTGGCTCCAGACCTTACAATTCTGGCTGCACATCCACTTTTTATCAGAATACCCTAGCTTCATATATACTATGCTCTCAAATACTTACTCTAGCAATTGGTTGTATCAAATTTTAAGGAAAATTAAATCGATTGGAGTACCACTTGATTCAATCTATATGACTTTCGCTTGCTGCCCTGGAGATTAAAGGATATTGATGGGCATTCCCTGTATGCACTAGCAAATAGAACTTGCTCTCCCTTGGCCTTAGATATCATCCCTGACTGTGGGACTTTGGCAGCATATTTCTTCCACCTCAGAGCTCCTCAAACCTGCAGAGCCTTCATGCTAGCTAGGTTTGATATCTTGCCTACTGCAGTTCTCTACAGCAGATATTCATGGAAATCTCATGCCAGAAGGGTCTGCCCATGCTGGGCTACAGTCCCTGAAATCATATCTCATGTTTTACTCTACTGTCACCTTGACAGATGGCTTGTCTCTTACCCTTTATCTGATCGAAATTCCTTTATCCCTAGTCAAGTTGCCAAGTTTCTTTTAAATTTTCTGAGGTCACAGGAACAAACTGGAAAAAATTCCAGGCAACTTTTTTCCCTACTTTGTTATACTATCTGAGTGATTCCAACTTACCAACTCTTTTTAACCTTATTTTACTGGTGTTTTTTTAAAAATTATTGTAATTAATGCCTAATAAAGGTTCTGACTGACTGACTAATTACTTAACAGCTAAACTTCAGTCACACAGTGTAGATCCTTGTGCTGTGATGGCAGCTGCTGCTAAAACCACATTAAAAAAAATCTGCACAACCAATCAAATCTCCAGTTGTCTATCAGAAGCCCTACCTGGCCCCACCCATCCTAAAGACACTTAGTGGGCACCAGATAAAATGTTGGTGAGCACCATGCCACCTGTGGATCCCTGCTTTACTTGCATGCTGAAGAGGTACAATCCAGGAACATAAATAGTGCTATCACTTATAAGGCTCCCTGACCAGGTAAACACAACTACTATTGCATGACATTGCATGACATGTCTTTATATGTGCCATATGTATGAGTGGCTTGAATGCAGTGGTTTGAATGGATTTTAGGCTTCGAGGTATCCCATATGGGTTAATCAGGAAGGTTTCCTATTAGGTAGTTCCATTATACTACCCAAAGCCATGGCAGTGCATTGATACGTAAACAGGGATGATGTGTTGTATCAAGAGTACAATTTAGTAATGGATTTATGCATTTGATGTATTAACTTTCTCAGTGAAAGATTCTGCCTTTCAGCCATTTAATACAAAAGGAGAGTAAATGCATCACATAATTTCTAGGATGGAGCCATTCAATAAAACTGAAATGGAGCTTTCAATCAAACGGAAAACTCATAGTAATGTATGAAAGGATGGTTAGATAAAAAACATCATTTAATGTCCATGCTGATTCTAATGAAAAGCAAATGGACTGTAAGGCAGTTTGTAATCAGTCCAACTCTATTATATATTTGTTCACAAATGAGCCTGGCTAGAAAGAGACTGGCGGTACATTGTAAAAAATTATTGTCAAGGTTGTTTGGGACAATAAAACACCAAGCAGTATTTAAAAACAGCTGAAATCTTATCACACAAAATGTACCATTTCACTAGGGTCCTAGCTTTATGTTCTAAACAAAACCTACCAAATTATTAGAGAGAATAGTATGTGTTATACAATTGTGTTCATTAAAGTCATATAGAAAAACTGAGAACTGTGTAGCTGCAATCAATATCTCACTGTTCTGTGGAGAATAATGAAAGAATGAATGTATTACCACTAGGAATTCTAATTTTTATTTCTGATGTAGGGATTTTTAAAGGAATCATCGCATGGAGGACTATAAATGAAGTAAAGAAATAAAAATAATGAACACAGTAATATGTCACAGGACTACATTGTGAGCTGAACTCATGAGGTTGGACCCAATCAACTTCTCCAGTGGTGGAGAGCAGAGGACCAACCAAAACAGCTTTTCTGGAGTTCCTGGGAACTGGATAGACAAAAACCACATGGAATGGGGAAGAACAGGAGGAGATTAAGAAAAAAGCTGACTCGATCTAGCCCTGGAATCCAGTGTGGAAAATGATTGCAGTAACACTGCAGTGACAAAATCTACATACAGTTCCTTCACCAATCTTTAACAAGAGGAGTACCCACGCTTCTACCTTAAGCCTCTAACCACCCTCTTAAAATGTGTACATATATTGTGTTCTGGGGTATATTTATACCCCAAGACCAAATTCCATTGTATCAGGGCAGAAAATTTCCCACAAAAACACATTGGCTGGCACCCTCACCAGATGGCCCAGGCTAGCCTGATCTCATCAGATCTTGGAAGCTAAGCAGGGTCAGCCCCACCAAGCAAGTCCAGGGTTGCTATGCAGAGGCAGGCAATGGCAAACCACCTCTGTTCATCTCTTGCCTTGAAAACCCTTCAGATACCATAAGTAACTGCAACTTGACAGCACTTCACATACATGTGCACACAGTCTAGAGCTTGAAAGCATACTCGGACATGAGATGGAATGACGTAGGTACCCACATCCCTTTTTGCATAGTGAATGACTTAAATCAGTATGGCACCTTTACTAAGTTATAACTTTTTTTAAAAAATGGAAATAACAAAAATGATAAAACCTACAAAAAAATATTTTAAAGGAAATCATCTAAAATTAATATTTTCTAACATTCCTGTATCTTGGGGTATTTTTCTACCCCACTAATATAGTCCTCTGGGATGACATAAATATTGTCTAGATCACCAGGAAGGGTCATCTCTTTTAAGCACTTAAAAATAGATCCCTGGATCAATGTTTTCTCAATTAACTCATGGGGCATTTTTTACCACAATATATTAAATGGCCTTGGAATAAAAACAGGGGCAATCTTATTAATTATGAGGCCCTGGGCAAAGTTCCAGGATGGGGCCCAGAAACACTGCCACCCCCTCGATGGTGCTGGGGCCACCCCCCAAGTGGGGTCAAGCAAAGATCCCTATACAAAGCAGACAGGGTCCACCACCACTGAAAGCTGGATGCTCAAGCCCTGGATGGAGAAGACATGAGTCGTGACAGCAGCTGGAGCCTGCTCTTCTCCCCCTCTCCCCAGTCATGATGTGGGGTGTGTGGACAGTAACACCTGAAGCATGGGGTCTGAGACAGCTGTCCTGTTTGCCATTGGTAAAGATTGCCCCTGGGCTTTAAAAAACCACCACAGTACATAGATTTCTGAGACTGTTTTACCCCAGGTGTGTTTTTGTTTACTTTGGGGGTCATTGTTTACTCATGTACAGGTGACAGTGTCCTTGGAAGACAAAGTTGTACAGCCACTTCTCCATGTGTTCTGCCAACAAAAGTGTAACTAGGGTTGAAAACTCACCCCAAGCTTGAATGGTTAGACTACTTGAACTATAGTTCCCCTTTTCCAGGGAAACTTTGCAATTGTAGGTAGGCATTGTGGGAAGGTAAAGTGGAGAATTCTTAGCAAACCACAACCCACAGATTCTTCAGGGAGGAAGCTGTAATGGTTGCTTTTGGCATGAATCTAGCCCCACTCACTGACTACTCACTATGCAAAAAAATCAACTGGGCTCTGATTGTTCAATAGTCTGAAGCCACCCTCCCAACAGTCAAGCAAAACTGGAGGGTCTTGCAACTGAAAGTCATATTGGGAGAGAAGGAGAAGCTGTTGGCTGGCAGATGACAGTTATGTCACTTAGCTAATCTCTTCTAACAGCTGAGATGGGCAAGGAGTGTGAATAAGATATAGCTCGAGATAACAAAAGGGGAAAGTCTGTCTACCCCTCCAAGTTGCTAACTCAGAGGCCATGCAAGGGGTTGCCAAAAAGTCTCTTTGAGATAGGTAAGTTGGGTTGAAGTTGTCCACGTTATTCCATCCTGCACACAGTTCCCAAAGTGGACCTCTATTGTTGAGAAGAATTGGCCTTGAACCCGTAATGACAAAATGTGACAGGGGCAGGCAGGTGAGAGAACCCACTTACTTGAGGCCAGGAGGTACATCACATGAGGAAAGCCCTGAGGCATAACTGTGAGAAGCCTCCTCTGGGAAGGAAAGGCAAGCCCCAGGTGGAGACGGTAAGGACTAATGACCCTGGAGCCAACTGAGCCAGGGGCAATTAGCAGGAGCTGGGAGTGGGTGGGGCAGCTAGTTGGCTAAGCCAAGGGGCTCCGAAGGTGACCCTTAAAAGCAGCAGCCCAGATCATTGGGGGGGGGGCGCCTGAGCAAACATCAAGGAGAATGGGCGGGCCACAAGATAGGAGGGGTGCTGTTAGCCACTTATCCTCTTGGTATGAAAGCCAGATTAAATGGCTATTGCAGAACTGACTTGAGAGACTGGTTATGGCATACTTGGGGGGCAGAACAGGACCTCTGGAGCACAGGCCTTTACCCAGCTGACTGCAGGCTACAGGTTGCCCAGGAAATGCCCAGTTCTGCCAGACAACACTTCAGCTCAACTTGTGCAATCTGAAAGAGGTTGAACCCTCAAGTTTCCCCACCAAACAGATGTTTAATAGTGTTGTCCAAAATCTGCCCCCCCCTTTATGTGGTGCAAGCAACTGCTCTACAGGAGAGATCCTCATGAATACAAACACACACCAGCAGAGTCACTCAGAAGCCTTTCACAATGTGCTACTGTGTGCTGCTCAGGAAGCTTTACAAAGCTTCCATATCGCTGTGGACAGAGACACAATGAAATGGTATAAATTATCAGTGTCCTGTTGCTGACTGGAGAAAGCATTAGGATAACTTATCACAGCACTGTAGTTGCCATAGTTACCGGGTCACCATGGTAGAAATGCATTCCCATCTTCTGTGTGCTTGCTAGCCACATGTAATGATTTACTGGGACTGTAGGGGGGACAGGATATTGGCTTTTACTTAGCATCTTTGATGGATTCCTTTCTTTTCTTTTCTTTTTTTACATTGAATGAAGAACGCTTTCTGACATTCGTCTGTGACATTCACAGTATGTTTGGCTGTCAAACTCATTCCCTGTGAAATTTGCAGCACCCCAGCTGTGAACCTGCTCCTTTGGAGAGAGCAGCCTTCTCCAGAAGAGGCCGAGTCCCTAACCCTTGCGTGGCTTTCTTACTGAACAACAGGATCCCCCTGGACTTGTCTGAAATGCATTCCAGTTTATTGGCCCTCATCCATCCCATTCCCTTCTTCAGGCATTTGTTCAGGAGTTCCACAGATCCACATCACTCGGCTTCTACGGTGAAATCACATGAATACATGGAGCTGCTTTATACTGATTTCTCAAGGCCAGCATCATCTACTATGACTGGCAGGGGCTCTCCAGGGGCTCAGTCAAAGATCCTGGACATCCTGATCCTTTTCAGCTGGGAATACCAGGGGCTGAACCCGGGACCTTTTGCATGCCAAGTAGCTGCCCTTCTGCTGAGCCATGGCCCCTCCTTTTGAACAGAGCTGGGTATCATCCACATATTGGTGGCACATCATTCAAAATCCCTGTACAGGACTCATATCAGAGTGAGATAAGAATCAAAGATTATTATGTAGGGCAGAAAGTTTTAATCAAAGTGATGAATTCATCAAAGCACACCAATTAAGAAAGCCATGAGTTCTGCAGGAACAGATGTCTCATATAGCTCCAAAAAGTATTCTTATTGAACCAAAATATTACAGAACTAAGTTGAAAAGCAACATTTCTGCAGCTACTCCTGGACGTTTACATGAGCAAGGCAGTTCCCACTGAGGTTTACCCCAGGATGTCTTCCCCGTCTCTTCTCCTCCTCTACTCACTCATCATTCAGCTGATTGGCTGATATGGACAACTTGGAGGGCGAAAGGGGCAGCTGCTCTACCCACCAAGCAGGCTGCTGCCAGCTATACCACCCTCTTGCTAAGGTTCCCTTCCTACTTACCTGCACACCAATCCCCAAAAAGGGGTTACCCACCCCAAGGTGGAACTGTTCCTTCTTACACTTCAAAAAGCATTCTTACTTGACCAAACTTATGTGAAGCGAGAGGAGGGGAGCTTTGTTTATGTCAGCTAAGCCCTGGAAACTGAGAACACACCAAACACATCTCTTGACCTTTTCCTCTGTTAACAGGTTGTCATGTTTAAAATAATGGGTGACAAATGCCAGGTGAGTTGGAGAAGAATGGAACAGGATGATGGGCCTCCCTGCTCATGCAGGCTTATGAATAACCAGTTCACAAACACAAGAGGGTCGCAATTTGCCTTTTCTCACCAATGGGTGAGGATAATAAAGAGGACTTTGGTTTCATGAAACCAAAGGTGTTTTTGAAGTTATTGTATTTCAGAGATTACATCCCCCTTCTGGTGTTCAAAACTATATATGCTATAAACAGATAGAAGGCAGCAAGAATGCACTCACTGGCCTCTCCCCTGAACAGACGGACATACTACTGAGTGCTGGCAACAAGCTCCTATGTGTGTACAAGTGTATGCAAATAGCTACAGTCCTGATCACACAGTGGTGCCTTCATGCATACAAGTGAACATGGGAAGGGTTTAAAAGGAAATTCACCACCAGAGGACGTAGTGATGTCCACAGGACAGATAGCTTTAAAGGGGGATTAGAAAGCTTCATGGAGAAGAGGTCTATTAGTGGCTACTAGCCATGGCGACTAAAGGGAACCTCTACATTCAGAGGTAGTGAACCTCTGAATACCAGGGCCAGAAGGAAACATCAGGAGAAGGCCTCAGCCTCTGTGCCCTATGCCTTGTACTCTATGGTTGGCTGCTGTGTGAGACAGGATGCTGGGTTAGATGGACACCACACCACTACTGTGATCCAGCAGGATTCTTTTCATGTTTCATTGCAGGCAGGCAGTTTTGTTCATGTACATAAAGGACCAGTGGACACAAACTCATTTTCCTCTTTGCTCCCCAAGCAGGTCTGATTTTGAACATCTGAACAGGTAATAAAGTAGTGACCCCCAATGTGATGCCTTTGGACATGGTGATGCCCAATGACATGTTTCCTGATGTTCACTTGCTTCTTTCCAAAATACCTCTTTCCCCAAATGAAGAGCCAGTCCTGGTTTTCCTCCATCATGCTGGAGCAGGAGGTGCTTTAAAGGCCCTAGGAAGAATCACCTTTAGGTCTGCAGGGAGCACACATTGGGGGAAAGCTGCCTCTCTATCATAGGAGGGTGCTTGGATTGGAAACTCCCAATATTCTGTAATTGTCCCTTCACAGTAGCCGTTTTGTGGTAGTGCCCAATACCTTTTCTCAGAATTGCAAAAGTGCCCATACAGGCTTAACAAAGTTGGGCACCCACACGAAGCTGCCTTATACTGAATCAAGCCATTAGCCCATCGAGGTCAGTATTGTCTACTCAGACTGGCAGCTGCTCTCCAGGGTCTCAGATAGAGGTCTTTCGCATCACCTAGTATCTGATTTTTTTTTTAACTGGAGGTGCAAGGGATTGAAGATGAGACCTTCCTGCATGCCAAGCAGATGTGGTACCACTGGAGCCATGGCCTCTCCATGGCTCAATTGTAGACCCCGGTCTAAAGGGTTTCTTTAATTTGCTACCTTCAAAAACAGAACCTTTGAGCTTCGGCAAAATAATAATAAAAAATCATAAGATTAAATTAGTTAAAACTAGAGATTTAGTTGCTGTGATCTGGATGTCCCAGGCTAGCCTGATTTCATCAGATCGTAGAAGCTAAGCAGGGTCAACCTTGGTTAGCATACAGATGGGAGACCAACAAAAAATTCCAGGGTCACTGTGCAGAGGAAGACAATAGCAAACAACCTGTGTTTGTCTCTTGTCTTGAAAACCCTACCGGGTTGCTATAAATTGATTGTGATTTGATGGCACTTTACACAGAGACTTAAGGTAAAAACTGGAACAAATTCTGATTAAGTCTGTGACAAAGGCTGTCACCATCTGTGTCAATACAGAGTTCCTGAATAAGCTGGTGGGAGAATTATAGGCATGTGAACCTACCAGCTAGAGCGAGCAAGAAAGTGGCTGGGTTGCACCATCACATTCTGGAGGAAGCAAAGCCAAAACCCCTACTTTGTACTGTTGTTAATAATGATAATATTAATAATAACAATCATTAAAGCAGTAATGACAAGGAGTAGTCCCATGGGAACTTATGTATGTTAAAAAGTGGGTTCCAGGACATGATTGTTTGCACCACAATTTACTTGGGAGGGGACATGGCTCAGTGCTGGACACACAAAAGGTCCCAGATCCAGTCCTAGTTACAAAAAAGCATCAGGAAGTAGGAAATATAAAAGATCTGCAGCTAAGACTTGGAGACCTGCTGCTGGTCACAGTAGACTGTACACACCTTGAAATACCAATGGCACATAAGTCAGCCTCATATATTCAGTACATTTGTTGGTCTTTGAGGAGCCACAACACTCTTTAGGACACAACAGATAACACAGCTGTCCCTGAAGAATTTATTCCATTATTACAGAATTTTTTAAAAATTCAATATCAAAAAAGATTTATTTATTTTATTTATATTCTAATTTATATCCCACCCTATCCTGCCAGAGCAGATTATCCTCAAGGCAACATACACAAACAATAACTTACAAAAAACACAATCAGAACAGGAAAAGTCAGTCCTAGATCCCTGCATGGCTGCAAATTATGGTCTTGCTGGGGGACACATACTCCTTGAAATGTTTGGAGCACTATCGTTGTAAGGCAAATGGTCCCAAATAACCCCCAGAAAAGTACCCAATGATGCTTTCCTTACGTCTGTATGAGGGGTAGCTCCTGTTTCCAGCTGCGTCTGCTGTGCAGAAACATACATGATGGGCTACTTTGCCTTCCTTCTCTGAAACGCTGCAGCAGGTCTCCTGAGCAGAAGGTCTATATTGCCTCCTATTTACATTGTCCTTTGAAGTTATTTCAAGTGATTTCTCAAGAGACCTCCTCTACCCAAATAGCTCCCGGAGTGGCTTAGCACAAAGACTGCCCCAGAAATCCCTGCATACATTGGAAGGAGAACGAACAGTTCCCATGACTTGCAACTGTAGTAGGCTCACACAAATTTCATTACTTAACGTGTTTACACCATGAAAAAAGAACGGCATATTACAACAAAAGCTTAATCTCTCCCAACCCCTTTCAATTTATTTTGCTCTACAGCTGCAGCCAATGTAATTTGAATTAATTAGGAAATGTGTTCTCTTTTAAAAGGCACACATTCCATAAATTCAATCTGTTCCAAAGTCAACTTAAGAAAAGATCATAATGAATCACCACCTTGGTCCTGTCCCATTTTCTGCTTCTTAATTCTGATGAAAGTGTTAGTACTTTGCACATTTTCCCACTACTGACACCTGGGCCACAATCCAAGAGAAGCTTTCATGACACATTTGTGCTGGGCTCCCAAAGAAAACATGCAGACAAATATGTATCGTATCCCCCTTCAAACAGATATAAGAGAGATTTCTGAGGGCCATAACCTGAACAGAGACCAGCATCTGGCATTACTTAATCCTAGTAATCCAAAAGTTCCAAAGCTTCTTTGAAATTTTAATTTCCCCAAGTTAATGTAATAGTAGCTGTTAACTTTGCCACTGCCATAGAAGTTCTGTTTAGATGTTCCACAAAACCATGGTTTCATTAAACTAGCCGTGATAATGGTGATTGCCCAGATGATAACAAACTGTGGTTTGTTATGGAATACTGGAACAGGATCTGAAACCAGTGGCTGTATTAACCATGGGTCACCTTAACTATGGTTTCACATGATGCATGGATGTGGACATCATGGCTTGTTCCCTGATGCTGTCCTTGCAGTGGGAACTTCAGCTGGGTCTCTGCAGGTGAAATGGGGGAAAGTGTGATGGCAATGAAGCCAGAATTTATCAGTTCAAATCAACATTAGAACAATCACCTGCAAGTTGAATCCTGGTTTCATAAACTGACTATAGTTGAAAACATTCATGGTCTTACACTATATGTCTGTGCTGAGCCGAAACATTTCTTCCTCTCAAAATGTTTGTTTCTCCAAGAAGTTATGTCTTTCCCAGATTTATGTTAAAAAATGCTTAATATAACTCACCCTAATGGAATATTCCTCTTGCCTAGAGAATTTGTATACCAAGAATATATTCCTTAAATATGGTTCAGGATCGACAACTGGGGATTTTCTCTTTCTGTCGTAGAGGCCTTGTGTAAGACCCCTTATCCTTTGCCTTATTTACTGTGTTTCCTTCCTTTTCATGTTTGCAATTAATTTCTCACTCTTTGGTATCTGGCATAAGCTACCTGTGAGATGGCAGACTCTTTGCTGTTGGAGATTTTTAAGTATCGATTGTTGGGGATATTATAGTTGTAGATTCTGCATTGGCTGGAGTTGGACTAGACGACACTGGAGATCTCTTCCAACTCTGAGATTAAATTTTAAAATAATATCACATCATTGTCTTGCAATTCCCATGGCTATTGCTTTCCTAGATGAACCCAACATGGCTCCCACTTTTTTGTGCTAAGCATTTCCCCACTTGGTTTACCATTTTGATATAACTTGAGTTCAGTCTCAAAAATACTTCATGGGTCTGTTAGCCTGAGAGAGCAAGGAACATATACCTTTGGAGGCTGGGAAATGAGAATCCTTTACCTGTCATAAATAAAGGATTATAATTATTATATAATGATATTATAATATAATATAATATAATATAATATAATATAATATAATATAATATAATATAATAAAGTTTGGTTTTACAACTAAACACCCATTGATTCCAGTTCAAAAAGTAACCCTAAACAGAGGCAAAAATCTATACTATATGTGAATCATGCACTGAGTTGGTTCATTGGCCAAGTATTGCCTGCTCCAGGTGGCAACAGCCCTTCAAGTTCTCAGAGACTGTTGAGCTATAGATATCAATGTTTATCCTGCACCTTATGCATGTGCATCATGTTCTCTCCTACTCAGCTATGGACCCTATGCTTTTCTGAAAGGGAAGAACTGGTAGCCTCTTCAGCTCAATCAACTCTCCTAAACAACCACTCAGGAAGCAAATGAATACTCTAAAAAGGATATGGCTTTCTTTCCACTACTTGCATGGGCTAAGTTGGGCTTTCCCATTGACAGCTGTTCTCTCATGATATTCAAGGGTGGGTATTGTTCACTATTGATATCTGTTTGACTGTGAAAGTGTAGAAAGACATTTCTATTCTCTTGGAAAAGAAGTCCAGACAGTTCTCACTGACCCAATTTTGGCCCAAGTAATGCATTTAAGTTTCTTATCTTTGTGGTTCCATTCAAAGTAATAAGCAGCACAATTGACACTTGAGAAATAGCTGCTTGTCTTGAGTTGTTTCTCTTACCAATAATCTCTCCAGCCTTGACAACTAAATCATCAAGCATTTCAGTTCAGGTTTCAAAGAGAGACGATGAGCTATTATATGCAGCTGCACATGAAAAGAAAAAGCAAATTCCACTCAGGCAGCCCCAATCCTAAACTCTGGATGAATTGGTGAAGTTCAAATGCTTCTAGTTGGTCTCCTATACAGGTTCAATAGAGAAGAAATATGTACAAAAAAGACCCAGCTCCCAGGTGCAAAGAGCATGGAAGTCGACTGAAGCCCCTAGCACAACAACCCACCAAATATGGAGTACCATACTGATGATGCCCCTGTGACATCCAGAGATTTAAGCTGCCAACCAGAGTTTATGATGCTGGCACACACCCCTGGCATCTGCCCACCACCCAAATGTGAATATAATAAGGGAGGGACCTGAGGAAACACAGGCATACCCCCCTTGGATGGACTGTGGCTTTGCCATTAGGAGCCCTGGGACAAACCAACTCTCACAAGCTCTTCAGAAGCAGATTTGAGTCCCCTATTAAAACCATGTTCCCCTTTGACAAGCAGGCACACAAAGTAGGAAACAGGATTGCCAGCCTCCAGATGGGACCCAGAGATCCCCCAGAATTACAGCTCCTCTCCAGACTACAGAGATCAGTCCTCTGGAGAAAATTGATGCTTTGGAAGGTGGACTCTGTGGCATTGTACCCACAAGGTTCCTGTCCTCACAGCCGGCTCGCCCCCGCGAACCCCCCCGCCTCTTCCCTGGCTTGCTTGGGCGCCCCGCAGAGCGCCCAAGCAAGTCGGCATTGGGAGGGAAGGGGTGGCGGTTTAAACCTCCGCCCCTTCCCTGGCTTTCCTGGGGGTCCCGCAGCCGCGGAGCCCCCAGGAAAGCCAGCGCCAGGAGGGAGCGGCGGTTTAAACCTTCGCCCCCTTCCCAGCTTTCCTGGGGGTCCTGCAGCCGCGGAGCCCCCAGGAAAGCTGGCGCCGGGAGGGAGGGAGGGGCGGCGGCTAGACCCCCCGCCCCCTTCCTGGCTTTCCTGGGGGTCTTGCCATCGTGGAGCCCCCAGGAAAGCTGGTGTCAGGAGGGAGGGGGCAGCAGCTAGACCCCCCGCCCCCTTCCTGGCTTTCCTGGGGGTCCTGCCGTCGCAGAGCCCCAGGAAAGCTGGCATCGGGAGGGAGGGGGCGTTGGCTAGACCCCCCGCCCCCTTCCCAGCTTTCCTGGGGGTCCCGCAGCCACGGAGCCCCCAGGAAAGCCGGCGCCGGGAGGGAGGGGGTGGTGGTTTAAACCTCCGCCCCCTTCCTGGCTTTCCTGGGGGTCCCGCAGCCACAGAGCCCCCAGGAAAGCCAGTGCTTCGCCGCCGCCCCTGGTCTCCAGGCCCCACCGGGAGGTTGGCATCCCCAGTGGGGGGTGCCCCAGGCTGTCCTGCCTAGGGTGCCCAGACACCTGGAGCCGGCCCTGCCTGTCCTCCCCAGGATCCACTCCCAAATCCCCAGGAGATCCCCAACCCAGAACTGGCAACCCTACCCACCCACACACCAGTGGCCAGAAGGGACCCAGCAACCCTAGCAGAAAACATGACCAATCCAGCTACAGCACCCAGAGCCCCCCATGGCTTAGGTGAGTGGGGCCCTTTCTATATGAGGGCTCAGGCTGGGAGCCTTTAGCCAGTAAGGGAGAGGCATCAGGGCAGCCAAAAGAGACATTCTGTCACCCTTTCAGTAGCTCACTGGGGTGAGTAGCCAGGTGCAGCACAGGAGGTGGCTGGTGAGTCATACATTTATGAAGGTCTTCTCTCCATCTCTGTTTGTCTTAGCTTCTTCATCTTGCATTTGGTTTGGACCTTTACAGCATAATTCTAAGTAATTTAGCTCAGTAATAAGTCCTATAAAGTTCAATGGAAGTTACTTGGAAGTACTGCCCATGGAATTTAATGGGCCAGATACCTTCAAGAACAAACCTAAGCAGGCCTACTCAGAAGTAAATCCCATTTAATTCTATGGGCCTTACTCTCAGGAAAGTCTTCATATTCTTGCTTATGTTTATGACAGCATCTGGCTTTAACCCTGTCCTTTCTCCCTCTCCTGATGATTTCTGATATGAATTAGTATTATTTAAAACTTTTATGTTCAACAATATTTCACTTTGGGTTATGCTCTCAAAGGTGCCCACCCATGCAGAAGAAGAAGAAGAGATTGGATTTATACCCCACCCTTCACTACCCAAAGGTGTCTCAGAGTGGCTTACAAATTCCCTTCCCTCCCCACAACAGACACCCTGTGAGGTAGGTGGGGATGAGAGAGCTCTTGACAGAAACTGCTCTTTTTTCAAGAACAGCTCTTATCAGAACTATGGCTTGCCCAAGGTCATCCAGCCAGGTGCAAGTGGAGGAGTGGGGAATCAAACCCGGTTCTCCCAGATTAGAGTCCTCATACTTAACCACTACACCAAACTGGCTCTCCACCATGCAATGTGCTTAAGGTGGAGGCAGCTTTCCAAAAGCCTATTTCTGCAATGAAGTATACCTCACTTCCAGCTATTGTTATCTTCAGTAGTGATTTTCATTAATCATAGGTTTTCTAGTATTTCCTTTGAGAGATAATTCTACAGTTTAATGAGGCCCACTGGGATATTACCTGCTGTGTTTCTTACCAGGTAACCAACACCCAAAGCTCAAGCAAGTCACGTCAGAACATCAAAGTTTTTTTACAAAAATTCACATACAACATACCTCTTTATTCTTCCTTTAAAGCACTAAATAATCAGTTTAAAATACATCTCTCATTGGTCTCTCTGTCTGAAATGGGCAACAGCTAAAAACATATGTACTTCCAGTTCTGGCAGAACAAAGAGTTTCTGTTTTCAGTTGGCAGATGGCCTACCCCAATTTCCTAAAAGCTCCCATCGTGGGCTGTGCAACCTCCATTTTTTTTTAAAAGGGTTTGTGTAAGGTTCCTACAGTGAAATAAATGAAAACAATCCCTGGCTGATTGGAACCTGATTTAAGATTAAGACACGTTTTTGAAGATAAGGAGCAATTTCTTCTCCCTTTTCTTCTGTCCGACATGTTTCCAGGCAACAGCTAACACTCCTCCGTTTATTACAACAGGTATTGTTGATCATTAGGGATTTTTTCCCTTTAAATCCTTCTCAGTTGCTCATTAAACATAATCCTTAATGGCCTGTTCTGTTTCACTGGAACAATTCTATTGACAGTGATCCATTCTTACATTAACACACAGCAAGTGGAACTAATTTTTTAAATTCGTTATAGATTTTTAAAAATGTATGAAGTTAATTTTAACTGTTATAAAGAAGCGATAGGACAACCTCTCTGGAAGGCTGATAAACAGGATTCACTTCTGGTTTAACAACTGAGGGATATCATGGTTAGAAGCTCAGGAACAAAAGTCCCTCTTCCTTCCTCTCTGACTGTCCAGCACTCTTCCCACACAGCTTCACATTTAATTTGGAAGGGGTACTGAGAGAACAGTCCTAAGCAGGTCTACTTGGAAGTAAGTCCCCACTTTATTCAATTTCCTGAGAGTAAGGCCCATAGAATAAACATAAATTGTCATAAACATAGGCAGGACTGCAACCTAAAATTTTCATGTAGAGCATCTTGCATCTTTTATTCAGAAGTCAGTTCCTTGCCCTGACCTGGATAGCCCAGGCAAGCCTGATCTTGTCAGACCTTGGAAGCTAAGTAAAGCCAGCCCTGGCAAGTATTTGGATGGGAGACCTCCAAAGACTATCAGGGTTGGAAAAGCAGAGGCAAGCTATCAAATGACTTCTCTGAATGTCCTCCATGCCCCAGTAGGAGTTGCCAGAGGTCACCATGATTTCCAGGCATAGGCACACACACATACATGCAAAAATACAAAGAAGAAGAAGAAGTTGGTTCCTTAACTCTGTTAGAGTCTTGACATTTCTTTAGTTAGAAAGGGCTCCTCCCTCATCTCCCCAGGGAGCCTGTTCCATAGTATAGAACTCTGAGAGAAAAACAGGGGCTGTGGCTCTGGCCAATGGTAAGCAGGCTACCATCAAGTAGCCATCAAGTTGCAAGATGACTTATGGCAACCCCTCGTGGGGTTTTCTGCAAAACAGCCCGGGACTTCCTAGGTGCTTCCCGTCTCAGTACTAGCCAGGACTGACCATATTTTGCTGCCTGTAGTTCCTAAAAATGTAATATGTTGCCATGGGAAAAGGGGAGAAAAATAGCTTTACAGCAGTGTTTTCAGTCTTTCTAGAACCAGGTCCTTCTGCTATGTAACAGGAAGTCATGTGGCATCTGTTGACACTCTCCAGTGTCAAAACCAGCAGTCACATCACTATCCTACTGCTTTTCTCAACACTCAGGCAAGGAGAGGAAGGAGGGTAAGCATTGCTTGCTCTTTACACAGCAGATCCTTCCAAAAGGCAGTAAAAATGGCATCTTTAAAAGAGCTTGTGGCCCAGAAGCTTTGTGCCGTTGAAGACCACCACCACCACACAGTAGGGTTGCCTGCAGCCTAGAGAAAGTTCTCCTTTCTCTTTAATAGAGGCTTAATGTGCAGAAATGGATGTGTGAAGCTTTTCATGCCATGGAAATAAATAACATCACCTGGTACATATCATCCCATTAAACTCCTATGAAACGGAGGGGACACTTTTCTCCCTCCAGGCTGCTGGCAGTTGACTTAGGTTAACTTACTGGACTGGTAGAACAAATTTTGAGTCCAGTGGCATCTTTAAGACCAACAAAGGTATGAGCTTTCATGTGCACGCACACTTCCTCAGATATGGTGCCACTGGACTCAAAATTTGTTCTACTGCTTCAGACCAACATGGCTGCCCACCTGAATCTATCTTAGTTGACTGCTGCCAGTGATGTCATGAACACCGCTCAAAAGTAGATTTCTCACTTTAGGTATAAGGTGTTGGGCAAGACTAGCAAATTGTTGTGCAAATTGCCAAGCTGGGCTCCTGGCTGCTCTTTAAATGCTTTGTCTTTCTTTACCCAATGACCAATCAAAGGCTGAATAGTCACACCAGATCAGCTGCTGCTGGTCTTGTCGTTCCAGCATCAGCACTCCTGGTATCCAATTAAGAGCTGGTCTGAGGCGGCAAATCCATTTCTCATGGGTCAGCAAGCAGCTATCCCAGGATGACTCCTGGACATTAACAATATGGCTTGGATTTAAACTGAAGCCACCTAGATAGAAAGTTTTATATATCCAATTACTGTTGTCAAATGAAATGGCAGAGTTGGTTCTAGCGGGAGGTAGGATGTAATGATCTATCGTCCAATTTCACAGTTTCCTGAAGTTCCGTTTCTGCCATTGCAGACACGACAGACAGCACATAACTTTGTACCTTTCAAAAACGAGAGAGTGCTCATAGCTGCAGATGATGGTCTTTTGTGTCCAGGGTGATTGTTCTGTGGATTTGCGATGCAGTGATTTGTGACCATGCAGTTTAAAGCGCCTCTTCTTCACAAGGGCTAACACACTGGGGCACAGCAGCAGTCTGTCTTCTTCTATGCCTTGGATGATTAATTGATAATATTAATGTCTTTCCTGGAATCTAAAGAGATAGCAGGGTGACCATGTCTGTGAAGGTGTAGACCACCCAAAGTTCCATTCCCTGCCTGAAACAGGTTATGATGACAAACCACAGAGACCCACCAGACTATCGTGACTATTTGACTCAGTTGCTGGGAGGTCGGACTGGGTGACCTTTTCTGTCTCCACTTAGTCCTCCCCTACCCTTTCTTTCTTTCTCTCTCAACTGAACAAATACCTTATCTAGGTTCTCTAGACAATGCCTTCTCATTGGCGGTCTAGTACAATAATGAGCATGTACTAGAATTGCTTGCAAAACCAGTGAGGCAGGCAAGAAATGAGAGATGTGCGGTGCAGATCTTAACATCTTTCATTATTGTAAAAGCAGATGGGTAGGTAGCTGATATGGATTGGTGCAGGGGGAGGGGTTAACCTTTCCCCCATTATAATTTCCATTAAAAAATCACATACACACAGAGGACACTGGCAGAGGAAACTGACAGTCTATCATAGAGGGCAAGCCTAGCTAGATCTACTCAGATGTAAGTATGATTTTATTCATTGGAATTTACACCCAGCAAAACGTTGAGATTGCAGCAGCCTTTGTTAATTAAACTAAGAGCCAAGGTAGACAGGGTAGGGTGGAAATTCATGTATTTATATCCACGGATTGTGGACTAAAAGACTGTGGACTGGACAATAGGATAGTTAGGTGGATAGGGAACTGGTTGGAGAACCGCACTCAAAGAGTAGTTGGCATTTCATTTGAATGGAGGGTGGTGTCCAGTGGGGTGCCACAGGGCTCAATTCTGGGCCCAGTACTTTTAAATATTTTTGTAAACTATCTGGATGAGGGGGTGGAGGGGCCACTCATTAAATTTGCAGATGACACTAAAATTGGGAGGCTCAGTGAACACACCAGAAGATAAAGAATTCAACAAGATCTGAACACACTGGAAAAGTGGGTGGATGTGAACAAGATGCTATTTAACAAGGATAAGTGCCGAGTTCTTCATCTGGGTAACAAAAATGAGGAGCATGCATACTGGACGGCCAATACACTTCTGAGTAGCATTGTGTGTGAACAAGATCTTGGGGTATGGGTGGACCGAAAGTTAAATATGAACAGTCAATGTGCTGCAGCAACAAAAAAGGCTAATGCAATCTTGGGTTGTATCAACAGAGGCATAACATGGAGATCACAAGATGTCATATTCTCACTGTACACTGCATTGGTCAGGCCACACCTGGAGTATTGTGTATAGTACTGGAGGCCTCACTTCAAAAAGAATGTAGACAGAATGGAGCATGTGCAGAGGAGACTACGAGGATGATTGTGGGCCTGGAGACCAAGCCCAGTGAGGAAAGGCTGAGGGACTTGGGAATGTTTAGTCTGGAGAAGAGGAGGTTGAGGGAGGACATGATTGCTCTCTTTAGATATTTGAAGGGCTTTCACTTTGAGGAGGGCAGGGAGCTGTTCCTGTTGGCAGCAGAGAACAGGACTCGCAATAATGGGCTTAAATTAAGGGCAGGAAGGTACCAGCTTGATATTAGGGAAAACTTTTTTACAGTAAGAGTTGTGGAACAGTGGAATCAGCTGCCTAGGGAGGTGGTGAGCTCCCCATTCCTGGCAGTCTTTAAGCAGTGGCTGGACAAACCCTTGTCAGGGATGCTCTAGGCTGATCCTGCATTGAGCAGGGGGTTGGATTAGATGACCTGTATGGCCCCCTCCAATTCTGTGATTCTATGATTTGATAAGTGTCATCTTGTTTACATCTAAAGTGGGGATTGGAAAGTATTCTCAAACAATAAATGAATGTATAAGAACATAAGAAGCATCTACTCCAGCATCCTGCTTCACACAATCTTGAGGACCAACAAACAGGGCATCGAGGCCAAGCACCCACCCATGTTGCTTCCTAGTACTGGATTTCAAGCTCTACTCCCTCTGAATATTCACCTTGGCTAATAGCCATTGATGGATATCTTGTCTGTGAACTTGTCATGTAGAAGCAAGAGGAGTTAGGCACCGTCTCCTCCCACATCTTGTTTCATGTTCTACAATGCATTTCTTTTAGCATTTTTCTATCAGGCTGGGGAGACAGGGCTGAAAGTACTAGATGAGGACAACGAAGTAAAGCACAGGAGGACCAGGGTTTAACTTCCTTTGTCTGGACACTCCAATTTTTCTTTAAAAATAGACCTCTTCTGCCCACTATGCTTTACACATGGGCAGATGGAGGATCCACCTGAGGAAAACTTCACACACCAATCAGAGGGATTGGCTGGAGGTTCTACCAGCTGCTTCTTTACCCGTTCCTTATATGTGTGGTACAAGGATGGTTCCATGTTCCTGCTAAATGAGGTGTCTGCCTGAGGGCATTTGTTTATTGTTTGTACATTATTTCTGCTCACTCTGCCATGCTGTCTGCATACCTGATCTTTCCGGTCTGCAAGTGAGCTGTACAAAGTCATAGGTTTCCTTCTATCTCTTTGAAGTCTGGCAGATAGGATCTCTTGGAATTTCATCCCAATTGGATGGAGAAAAGTTATACCTAATGGAAATGAATGGAAAGATAATAGCATTAATAAAGAGTTTAATGAAAGTGAATCAGTGCATATCTTTTTAAAAAGGGCACCCCCACACATTTTGCATGCTCCTTGTAATCTATTTCCAGCCCAACTTTAGGACTAAAACAGATATGATGAAGACCAGGGATCTTTTGTCAGTGTGGTGGTGTTGGAAAATGCCATCAAGTCACAATCAACTTACAGCAACATAATTGGGTTTTCAAGGCAAGAGATGTTCAGACTCAGAGATGATTTGCCATTGCCTGCCTCTCCGTAGTGACACTAGACTTCCTTGTGCTCTCCTATCCAAATACCGACCAGGATCGACCTTGCTTAGTTTCCAAGATATGACAAGATCAGCCTAGCCTGGGCCATCCAAGTCAGGGCCTTTGTCAGCGTATAAAATGTTAATTGCTTGCCTGTGTGGCTGCAATTTGAATCAGCCCATACAGGAAGAGAAGATTTAATCCTTTGCTAATTGAGACTAGACTCTCACATTAGCAATTTTAAAAAGGGAAAGACGTTTCCATTTAAGCACCTTTAACTCTAGCAACAGCTCAGGGAGCCTGCTTGCCGGTAGCAGAAGGATTGACGGGTGCAGTCTTCTCTTCCTTATGTACATGGCCCTGCTCCAAATTCTGGCTGTGTGAACATACAATGGTGGCTTTGACAGCCTGATCCAGGCCCGTAGCTACAGTAGGGCATTTCGGGGCCTGGCCCCGCAACTTCCTGCCAAGGCCCCCTGACTTCCTTTCAGCCCACCCCCCAACTCTCTGGCAAGATGCAGTGGCCGCCATGAATTCCCCCTGCACCGCTGCTTCTCCTTGCCTCCCCCTGCGCCATATCTTTCTCTGGGGCTGGCTGAAGCACATGAGCTACCTTTAATTGAGTTAGCCAGTGCCCTAGT
Organism: Gekko gecko; assembly: GCA_029375565.1. Lineage (NCBI taxonomy): Eukaryota > Metazoa > Chordata > Lepidosauria > Squamata > Gekkonidae > Gekko > Gekko gecko. The sequence goes on along the minus strand of JAPDNY010000007.1, from coordinate 39,595,116 downwards.
GCCCCCTGAAGACTTAAAATGCCCCCCACTCCGAAATTCCTGGCTACAGGCCTGGCCTGATCTGTGATTTTTTCAACACTTAAAAAACCCCTCTTTGCCACTGGGAGTGTCACTTATTTACTATATGTTCTGCTTCTACCAACTTAGAAAAAACATTTGGGACATTCTCAGGTATCCATTTTCATTTTAAGTATCAGAAGTAAACATTAACTGCAGGTTGCTGTAAGCAGAATGCACCGTGTGGTCAAGCATGCTACATTTTCTTTGAAGCAGGTTTAAGAAGATGTGTAGGCCTCCTGATAGGATGACAGTGCAGACGTTTCTGTTTGCATTCCTCCTCAAGCCACCCCCCCACTCAACCCACCTTTTGAGAAGAGGAAAATCAATGAAGTTCCTTCAAGCTCCAGAGATTCTAGCCATGCTGAAAGCTCACTTTAATAAAAGGCATTTTCCCAAGGTGCACTGCTGCAGAATCCAGAATGAGATAGTGAGGGAAATGTATTATTTGCATCTGGTGATTATCAAACTGGAGGTTCTTGCAAGGAAGGTGGTGGTGAAAGTGCTGGTTTCAATGAGGGGCAACCAGTAGGAGAAAAGTTCATTACCTTCTCCTGCCATAAAGCAACTTTCCACTAATTAAAAAACAAAGCCACATCCAGGCAAAGTCAACTGCTTTCTTGATTTCAATGGCAGCATTCAGTATAGGCTTAATTTCCCCCCCCAGAAATGAATGAGACTTAATATTTGTTAATGTTGAGAGGTTAATGTTTCAAAGTTTTCCCACAGTTCTATAGTAGCTCATGACAGCTCTGATTCTGCCTCAGTGGCTGATATCCTAATCCCTCCCTGCTGGATTTCAGGCACAAAGATTAAAAATATCCCTGTTTAAAGGCAATTAAAAATCTCACTTGCACAGGGAACAGGCAGATGTGGATTGGTGTGTGAGGGAGTTTTTCCACCTTTCTAGTATTCTCAAATGGTGGATGAGAAAACAAAAAACAAAAATGGGTAAAAACAAAAATGGAATGTAGGAACAAGGGGAATTAATTCCTGCTTCTCCTTACTTCATTGAGTTCTGTTGATTTCACCATTGTCACAATTTTTTCTCCCAGCCTGGAGCAGTTCTAACAAGGAGGCCTGGGCAGGAGAAAAACCGTTCAAGCACTGAAGTAAGATGTGGAACACTTGAATCTACTGACTTGAGCACTCCTGTTTTGTTTAAAAATTGACTCCTGCTGCTCCTGACTTTGTTACACATTACCCATCTTTTTCCTACTAAGGAAGTCCATGAAGAGGAGTACTGGATAGTAGGGGAAAAGTCCATCTTTGTCATGCTTTTGCACACAGTGGAAGACCACAAGAGATCTGAGGTCTGGAATCAGCAGTGCATTCTCACACGGAGCAATAATGCTGATTCCTGGTACTCATTCCTGGTATCTTGCACCTCATACAGCATGGTATCTGGTATGACTGTGCCTTAGTCTGCAATCTTATTTATTGAGTTATTGAATTAAAACTGCTTATATGTTGCCTTTGGATGAGCATAGAGTTTCCAAGGCCACTTACAACAATGAATGCAATCAGTTTTAAAAATGTATAAAAGCCAGCAGTCTAAAAAAGGGGGGGAGGAGAGGTCAATTCAGCAGTTAATTAAACAAAGCCACTTTACATAGCCTTGAAAAGACAGAAAGGGAAGATGCAGCCTGAAGCCTCAAAGATAGTCTGTTGTGTAGCTTGAGCATTGAGTAAACCTTGGCATAGCCCACCAGAGTCCTTTTCTTAAAGGGAAGAATGAAGAGAAGTTGACATGAGGATTCTAACTAGAGCATAGGCTTAAGCCAGGAGAGATGGTCCTTCAGGCGTGTGGATACCAGGACATATAAGGCTTTAAAGCAGAGGTGTCAAACTCATTTGTTCCAAGGGCTGGATCTGACAAAAATGTCATTTTGTTGGGCCGAACCATGTGTACCATAAAATGTAATGCCAGGTACTGGAGATATAAACTATAAAGGACATGGGCAAACCCAATTAACAATATTATTTTTCACTCAAAATCCAAACAAAAGCATTTGATTCCTAGCAGTGAAAGCAACTGATTTATTGGGGAATCCACAAAAGCCCCAATAAATTTATTTGAATTTTCATCTTGGAATGCTGTGATTTGTTGGTTAACATTGAGGAATTTTATCATTGAATTAAGTTTTATATCCCAGGGGAGGGTGGTATATTAACCAAATAAACTAAATAAACTAAAATATTTAATCATATGCAAGACTAGTTTTTTTCCCAAGGGGTACCATAAAAGGGGGCATACCTATCATTTCCATACATACCAGTTGCTTGCGGGCCCCTGGTTTAAAGTTTAAAACTGGATGGGTAGCCATGTAAGCCTGTAGCAACAAAACAAAACAGGAATCCAGTGTCACCTTAGAGACTAAGCAGAGTTATTTATTTATTTATTTTATTTATATCCTGCCCTCCCGCATGGCAGGCTCAGGGTGGGTTACATCAAATTTGATAAAAATACAATATACTCAATTAATACAATTAAAACACTAGTATAATACCACAATGGCCTTCATCCGGTGCTGTTGTCATTGACATTAAAACCTCAACTCTGGTATGCAGGTCTGACCCATTGAGGGGAGGCCCCATAAAGTTACACCCTTCTAAATCCACTGAAGTCAATTTTATTTATTTATGTTATTTAATAGTCCCTCTTTCCCTCTGAGACTCAAGGCAGATTACACAGTGTACGTCAACGGAGTTGACATTATTGTGTGTTCAGTAAGCGATGTAATAAGATTAGGACTGTGGAAATCTGAAGCCAAACAGAAATCTGAAACATAGCCGAAATGAAGGGGAAACAATGGCTAAGTATTAACATAACATGTTGAACAGTGCAGAAATTATACATAACAACAGACAGTACATGCTATGCAATGGAACATGACATCAAGTCGCAGCCGACTTATGGCGACTCTGTAGGGTTTTCAAGGCAGGAGCTGTTCAGAGGTGGTTTGCCATTGCTTGCCTCTGCATTGCAACCTTGGACTTCCTTGGTGGTCTCCTGCCCAAGTACTAATAAGGACAACCCTGCTTAGCTTCTGAGATCTGATGAGATCGGGCTTGCTTGGGCCATCTGGGTCAAGGAAGTACACACTATACATAGATTAGTTCAGAGTCCCTCAACAATGGGTTGAGATGGGTGTAAGTCTGCTTAAGAGAATATATTAAGACATAAACTTTTGTGACTGCTTCTTAAGATGCATGATGAAGTGAGCTCTGGCTCAGAACAGCTTATGCTAGGGTGAAGTCTGTTACTCGAAGGTGCCTCTGGACTCCTGTTTTATTTTGGAAACAGATGAGCAGTCAACACAACTCTGTTCCAGAACTGCTGTAGTGCACTGACAGTGTTTGGTCTTAGTAAAAAAAAAAGAGCTGTTATATTCCAAATTTGCAGAAGCTTCTGGGTTGTCTCAGGACAGCCCCACATGTAGCATGTTGCAGTAATCCAGCATCAATATTACATTGGTATGGATCAGTATGGCCAGGGTGGCTAAGTCTAAACAAGGAATCAATTTGAACCTCTACAGCCCTGCTTGCCTACCAGCTAGCATAAATGAAACATTTGACTCATTTGTCCTTCCAGTTGTTGCCTATTGTTGGGGGTATGGGCACGCAACCCCGGGCATGCGCCTCTACTTGCAAGCCTGTTTGTCAGTGGGTACAAGCAAACCTGCCAGGCAGTCACAATCCCAGAGAAAGAGATTTTTCACATAAACAAGACACAAGAATCCTTCTTATATAGAAACAGAAAGCTCTCACAAAGCCTGAGTTAGTGCAGTGATTAGCAGAGAGTGAAAATATGAGGTGCAGAAATGTTATTTGGGGGTAATCCTGTTTGGCAGAACCATTGGCAAACTCTTCTAGTTGGACAAGTTCCCTAGCAGGTACATGTCTGCTGAGTCATTCTCTCATTCTTCCCCTCACCCCTTGAAACTCCCCCTCACTGGCTCATAGAACTGACACATACAGAGCGTTAATAAGCTTCCTGTGTTATTTCTGAATGCTATTAATTTTTCCAGTCTGGATATATATAGGGCATGTTTGTGTCAAATTGTGATTTTATCTGAATGCATACCCCTAACAGAAAGCACTTTGCTTGAATCTAGTGTTCATCATACCTCCCCATCTCTATTGTATGACATCTTGTAACAAACAGGAGATTTTAAGATAGAATTTGAACAATACTCCCTCTAAGCTGTGGAGTCTTGTGAGCAAAAATTCTACTTTTGAGAGAACTGGCATTAAAGTTGTGAGTGAGCAATTTGGCTGCTGCATAGATTAGCTTGCTCTGGAGCCATCCTTCCTGAGCCAAGACAAAAGTGTGTGAGCTGGAGGCTAAAAAACTGTGAGCTAGCTCACACTAACTCAGCTTAGAGGGAACACTGAATGTGAATAAAGTACATGTCTACACCAATTATTTAGCACCAGGCAGTGATGTTTTGTGGTGATGTGCAGTTGCTGCATTTGGCCTATACCAACCTGCAGCTCTGAACCAGCATTATACAGTGTCATTCTTATATCATTTTATCTGATGAAGGGAGTTTTGACTTTTGAAAGCTCATACCCACAAAATCCTATTGGTCTCTAAGGTGCTACTGGATTGGCATTTAGCATTGCACAGTCTGATTTATAACAGATCCTGCAGGGATAATGGCTGTGGTGGGTCATTGGGAACCTACAGGCACAATGTTAGAGAGTTCTAACATCCCCTTCTATAGTTCCCATGATCTTTTGTTAGGGCATGGCCATTGAACAGGTTTAAGTTTTCAGAATGAAGGGAAATTGCAATGCTAGTTTGAGGACACATCACAGCAAGGGCATTATTCTTGTATGGTACTGATTATGCTATAATGTAATTTTTTTAAAAAATGAAATATTATTAAAATCCCTGATATGGATGACAAGTAAGCCAAGATATGTATGAAAAGAGTGTATTCTGCAAACAACTAATGATATTTAGGAGAACAAAGTACATGTGAATCAACCAGCACAGAATGCAGAGGTCATCCCTTGCTTCTTTAGGAATACAACCAGTTCAGACGTCAGTTCTCTTTAGTCCTCAAAATGTTGTTGAAGCTATCCATAACCTTCCTTAAGTTGCATTCCTAAGAAAATAAGTCTCCTTGATCTCAGTGGGGCTTGCTGCTGAGTAAACAGGCATAGGATTGGGTCTGTGTTGTTACTGCATTATGGAAAAGGAAGGTTTATTGAAGAAACCATTTTTTGTATCCTGAATTTGATGAAGGTGATAGCTTTTACAAAAACTATGAAACTGAGGATGAGCTACGCACTGTTCTTTATAGACTACTAGGGAGCACTTTTTTGTTGTTGTTTAAAAAAGAGGTTCTGGTAGTCATAAGCAGTGGCAGATTAACCATTGAGCAGACTAAGCACGTGCTTAGGGCACCAGGGCCAAAGGGGGCACCACAAAGTTGGGGAAAGGGTGAAAAGAAAAAAAACATGAATGTTTTGTACAGTATATTGTGTTATCATAGGAATACATTTTTGTATTGCTGCAACCTGCATGGTATATCTGGTCAGACAGGTCAACAACTAGAATGGACTGGGTCAGTGTGGAAAGGAGGGGGCACCAAGATTGGTCAGTGCTTAGGGCACCAGTGAGCCTTAATCCACCCCTGGTCATAAGGCTGCACCAGTTTCCACCAGTTTCCCCTCAGGACTTGGGAGAGTCCCTCCAAAGGGTGCTGGTATTCAGTACCAGTGAGTACCACCACACAAAAAAAGCCCTGCTACTGTCTGCTGCTGTACATCTTCCACCAGCTTTCACGGGTCTTGCCCCAGCACTTTGAAGACAAGGCCCATTGTTCCCTTCATTTTCTCTTGGCTTTATCCTTAATGTTCAATATGGTAAGAAAATTAAATCTCATTTTTTTTTCACAGGAACACAAAGCAGATGGCTTAATTTTTAACCCTGTGCCCAGCCCCCCCCCCCCCGCAGAAATCAGCATACAAGTGAGTAAGACTAAATGACATAGCATCTGTGGCAGCAGATAAGTGTTTTCATTAATTAGTTATTCAGACATCTTTCTAAAGCCCCCTCCTCACAAGAGTACGTCTTGTACTTTTTGACGAAATCTTTTAAGATTATCTAATGATGCATATCTTGGTTCATTAGTGATTAGGGTTGCCAGTCTCCGGGTGGTGGCTGGAGATCTTCTGTGATTACAACTGATCGCCAGGTGAAAGAGATCAGCTCACCTGGAGAAAATGGCTGCTTTGAAAGGTGGACTCTATGGCATTATACTCCACTGAAACCTCACCTTCCTAAGTCTCCACCCCCAAAATCTCCAGGCATTTCCCAGCCTGGAGCTGGCAACCCTATCAGTGATGTCATGATCTTAGCCCAAGGCTAAAGAATAAGCAGCCTATAGGCCTCAAGGAAACTTCTGAGGCCTCATGTACAGTTTACAACCCCGCATTTCCCAGGTACACTGTGGGCCTTCTGATTGGACTGGGGTGACATTGGAGGGAAGGCCAGTCGTCACCAAGGAGGCTGGGCCCTGGGCCCTGCCTGGTGGAATGCTCTGCTGGAAAACATCCATGCCCTGCGGGAGTTATTACCTTTCCGCAGGGCATGTCAGGCAGAGATGTTTCACCAGGCCTTCGGTTGAGGACAGCAATGGGACACTTTGACATCTGGCACTCTCGTATATCCTCCCCATTCTTTGTAACTCCTCACTGAATTTTCTATTTCTTTCCGCCATCTTGTAACGTATGTTATTTGTTGACTTATTTTAGGGAGGTTTGATGCTGGTTTTAGTTTAAACTATTTATTGTATGGTATTTTGTTGTAAGCTGCCCTGAGCCCTACTTGTAGGGAAAGATGGTCTAGCAAATCCAAACCAATCCAATAAATAAATAATATACCCCCCTGCCCAGAAGTGGGAACATGAGTGGCAGAGAAGCCACTACCAGCAGGAGAGGATCCCACACCCAAGGACAGTGGGTTGGATCTGGGAAGGGCCAGGTAGAGCAGGGACCAGTGAGGCAGCTGCATTAGGAAGCTTTATTGCTACCTTGCCAGCTCCTGTATGTGTTAATTTTTCCCTGTTGGCTGAAAATGTATCCTTCTTTAGCTGTGGCTCCCAAGTGTAATTTATTTCTGTCTGTTGGCTACTACCAACCTTCTTTAATAAAACAGTTTATTTTAATCTGCCTGGGTCCTCACATTTCAAGCTTGACCTGCCAATGCTCTCATTAGTGTGTGTGTGTGTGTGTGTGGGGGGTGCAGTTTGGAAGGGTGAAGAGGGGGCTCTCCCTAATTGGAGCTCCAGGGAGTTGTGGCTGCTAGTTAAGGCCCTTGCCTGCTCTGGGACTGAAGGGGGCAGGAGGAAAGGAGGGTGTGTATCCTGGGAGGGGACACACATCTTAGCCAAACCCTCACATGGCTCCTCACACCCACCACAAATGATGTAAGCTATTTACAACATGATTGATGGATCTGTGCTCCCACGTACATTTGCCCCCCCCCATATGCAGACCTCTTCTGAAGAAGTGTGCCTGCAGATGAAAGCTTATACCCAGAATAAATCTTTTTTGGTCTTAAAGGAGCCCCTGGACTCAGACTTTGTTATGCTGACCTCTTTTGCTGATGCATCTGCCCTGCCATTTGTCCAGTGCTGCCTGATGTGGTTCCTGAAGTAGACCTTGAAGTTTTTAAATATTTGCTCTCATTCAGACACCCTGCTACCTTAACTCTAGTTTGATGTTTTAAATCAGTTCCCTACCATTTCAGCACTGCTATGTATGCAGGTTCTCTCTCACTCTTTCTTTCCTCCTCTTTGGATGTAGCATTGTTATGGCCAGTTTTCTTTAAACTGAAGCTCAAGAAAGGATTGGACTTTTTGTTCTGGGCATAGTTTATTGCTCAATATTTGGACTTATGCATTCTATGTATTTTATAGGGTTCGTGGTGAACAATGTACACGTATCTTCTTCAAATCGACATTGCATGTTTGAATTCGGTACTTGGGTATTTCTACCCATGTAATCCATGGCATGGAAAGTTGCCCCCTCCTCAAAAAGAGGGATGCAAACTCAAGCCATGAATAATGAATTAAAAGCAACATTGTGCCATCTTGTGGCATCGCAAATTACAAATGGGAAAACATTGCTTCAAGTGCTATTCAGAGCTAAAACCGATGTGATAAAGTCCATGGATTTCTGTCTGTCTACAGAGGGTAAATGGCATAGCCACAAGGTGGATTAGGGTCAATTGAAAGGGGAGAGAGGATTTAACCCTTCAACCTTTCCTTGGTGTCACAAACAGAAACACAACTTCTGGGGCTTTTATTGACATTTGTTTTAGCATTTATTTGATTTTATTGGCATTATGACCCAGTGTGGTGTAGTGCACAGAGTGCCAGACTAGGATCTGGGGGGTCCAGGTATGACTCCCCACACTGCCATGATATCTTGCTGGGTGACCTTGGGCCAGTCACACTCCCCCAGCCCAGCCTTCCTCAGAAGTGGTTGTGGGGATAAAACAGCAGATGGGAGAATTATGTTAAGCACTTTGGATCCCCACTGGGGATAGCCTTGCCAACAGTTTAGGGAGGGGGGGAACCCTCTCTCTTTAACAGAGGTTTAATGGGAAGTTATTTACCAGTTTGGTGCAGAGAGACAGTTTGGTGTAGTGGTTAAGAATGCGGACTCTAATCTGGGAGAACCGGGATTGAATCCCCACTCCTCCACATGCAGCTGCTGATGTGACCTTGGGTCAGTCATAAGTCCTTTCAGAGCTGTTCTCTCAAGGGCAGTTCTTGAGAGAGCTCTCTCAGCCCCCACCTACCTCACAGGGTGTCTGTTGTGGGGAGGGGAAGGAAAAGGGATTGTGATTTACCTCTGTGCCATGAAAATCTTCCCCTCCCTTTTTCCATACATTAAGCCTTTATTAAAGGGGCAAGGCATTTTTTTCTCCAGTTTGTTGGCCACCCTGATTGGAGAGAAAGGCATGGCATACATGAAATCAATAAATACATTTTTAAATGAAAATTATGAGTGTTTAAAGATGTCTTTTGTTATTTTAAAGCACTAATAACAGAACCAAGAATCCAGCTTTTATCAGCAAAACTAAGAGGAAGGGAAGGGTGTTGAAGACACACACACACACACCCTGCCCTGCTTGGCCTCAGTCTGAATCATGGCCATACACCACATGTTGTTTACCTTCTACAAGCTGACAGAGATCTGTGACCTTAAATACATATATTTGTGCCTTTAGTTTCCATAGGTCAAATTGCATCCTGTGTCAAGCCCTATAGGACAATCAATTTCTAAATTCTGTCCCTGAAGCACTACACCCAAATCACAACCACTAAGTCAGGTTCAGGTGTATCTATGTTGCCCATAACAAATATGGAGGCTGCAGGTACCCACATTAGTCCAAAACAAGCCCCCAGAACACAGGCCATGTGACACCTTTTATTAGGACCAACCAAAATGACACAAAACGGGGTCCAAACTCTCTATTACTACAGAGAACTTCATCGTATGGCCTAGGATCTACTACATTAGTTGTTCAGTCGCACAGTCGAGTCCGACTCTTCAACCCCATGGACCAGTACGCCAGGCCCTCCTGTCTTCCGCTGTCCGCTGAAGTTTGCTCAATCTCATGTTCGTTGCATCGATGACACTGTCTAACCATCTCATCCTTGCCGTCCCCTTTCTTTGACCTTCAATCTTTCCCAGCATCAGAGTCTTCTCCAGTGAATGCTCCCTTCTCATTGGTGGCCAGAGTATTTGAGCTTCAGCTTCAGGATCTAGCTTCAGGGAACAATCAGGGTTGATTTCTTTAGGATTGACTGATTTGATCTCCTTGCAGTCCAAGGACTCTCAAGAGTCTTCTCAGCACCATAGTTCAAAAGAATCTATTCTTCGGCGCTCAGCCTTCGTATAGTCCAACTCTCACAGCCATACATTACTACGGGAATACCATTGCTTTGACCATGTGGACTTTTGTTGGCAAGGTGATGTCTCTGCACAGTGAATAACAGGTGTCTATTTCCTTCCCATGATCTACTAGGGCCCTGGTCACACGGAGCATTTGCCCTACCGAAGGCATGATAGCCCTGCGGAGTCTTCCATGTAAGATCGCACTGGCACATCTGGCGAGGTGTAGCACTCCCGTGGCAACCGCGGCTTCCGTGGAAAAGCAGAGTTAAAAACTACCTGCTAACAAGTCCTATCTTCCATTGCATGCGCGCACTGGCGGGTCTGATTGGCACATGGGCTGGCAGCCATTAATCCTGTAGCCGTCGGCGTCGGGCACATGCGTTCATATGTGGTTCTGTTGCGTTTATTTATTTATTACATTTTTACCCCGCCCTCCCCGCGAACGGGCTCAGGGCGGCTTACATAGGGGCAACCATGTGCCAAGACAAAACAACTTAAAACCATAAAAACAATTAACAAATAACATACTAAAAAGTAACCATCCAGGTGCTCGACAGTTCTTCACAACCTCAGTCCAATGGCGGTGTTAGTCCCAGCGATGTTGGTCGCAGCGATGTTGCACACAGCGGGTATAGCTAGATCTCCCTCGGCTGTCCCCTCCCTCCACCACATAAGATAGTCACATTGGCAGAGGGGAATGGAGTGGCGGCTCCTACTCAAAGGCCTGGCGGAAGAGCTCCGTCTTGCAGGCCCTGCGGAACTGTAAAAGGTCCCGCAGGGCCCTGATCTCCTCCGGGAGCTCATTCCACCAGGTAGGAGCTGCCACTGAAAAGGACCTAGCCCTCGTGGCCACCAACCTGGCCTCCTTTGGGCCAGGGACCGCCAGGCGATGTTGGGACTCAGACCGCAGTGCTTCGCCGGTCCTGCTGCGTTGCCTCACTGGTCTGATTGGCTGCCGGAGGCCTGCAGACGGAGTCGTGGGGGACGTGAGATCCCGCTACCATGCTTCTTTTTGCTCTGCCACTAAAAGCCTCCCATTCCCTGCGGATTATTCCGCTTGTGTGAATGGGGCCAGAGATATACTAAAAGTATACATGGTGCACTTCTTTATATTGGTAATATGGGTTGGATCCAACCAACATTTTTGTTGCTAAAAAATAAGGGAAAGATCCCCCTTGATCACCAAAAAGACTATGCTGGGAATCATGGGATCTGCATGGATGAAAGGCATGTGTGAAAGGGCCTGAAATCAGATGGGATTGAGTGAAAAAACTGGCTGGATCCAACCTTATGCAATAAAGCCTTCAGTCAGGTGCCTCACTGTCTCTCAGCCTCAGATATCTATGGAAGTGCTGTCAAGTTGCAGCTGACTTATGGCAACCCCGGCAAGGGGCTTTCAAGAGAAGTGAGAAGCAGAGGTGCCTTGCCATTGCCTTCCTCTGCAGAGCCATGCTTGGTGGTCTCCCATCCAAGTACCTACCCTGCTTAGCTTCAGAGTTCTGACAAGATTGGGCTATACTATTAGGGCTGCCAGGTCCCACCTAGCCACCGGTGGGGGATGCGGGAGTAGGATTTCCAGATCCAAGCTGGGAAACTCCTGGAGATTTGGGGATGGTGCCTGGAAAGGACAGGGACCTCAGTGGGGTACAATGCCACAGAGTCCACCCTCCAAAGCTTGCATTTTATTTAGGGGAACTGATCTCTGTAGTCTGGAGATGAGCTGTAATCCTGGGGGATCCCCAGGTCCCACATAAAGGCTGGCATACCTATAGATCATGTAGCCTCCCCCACCCTGATACCACCTGACAAAACAAACTTAAAAGATTTACAGGGCTGTTGTGAGGAAGAAGATGAAGATGCCTAAAAAATATTGAAATATGAACATTCAGTGTCACTAGTTGCTGTAGATTTTCCGGGTTTGTGTGGCCGTGGTCTTGGCATTGTAAGACCTGGTGTTTCGCCAGTAGCTGTGACTGGCATCCTCAGAGGTATAACACAGAAAGAAGTAGTACTCTCTGTGTCAAGGTGAGCAGAAAAATGGTAGGCAGGTAATTTATATCTACCCTGGAAGGTGGGGTAGGGCTGAGTCATTATTTTGTAGTAGTTCTCCAGGCTATGAACATACTAATGGAGGAGCTTTCCTGAGGAGGTTCTTTTGTCTAAGGATTGTTTCCTGAGGAGGTTCTTTTGTGTGTGGAATGGCTATTGAAACTCTAATCTTATCTGTAGTGCTATTGTCAGCTGTAGAGCATTTTGTGTTTTTCAGGACTGGAAACCATGCCCTATTTATTTTTAAACTCTCTTCTTTCCTGTTGAAATTGTGTTTATGTTTATGAATTTCAATGGCTTCCCTATGTAATCTGACATGGTAATTGTAAGTGTTGTCCAGTCTTTCAGTGTTTTGGAACCAAATGCTGTGTCCTGTTTGGGTTAGGCTATGTTCAGCCACTGCTGATTTTTCAGGTTGGCCAAGTCTGCAGTGTCTTTCATTTTCATTTATTCTTGTCTGAATGCTGCGCTGTGTGGTACAGCTGACAATAGCACTACAGATAAGATTAGAGTTTCAATAGCCATTCCATACACAAAAAAACGTCCTCAGGAGACAGGAAACCTCCTCAGGAAACAATCCACATACAAAAGAACCTCCTCAGGAAAGCTCCTCCATTAGCATGTCCATAGCCTGGAGAACTACTACAAGATAATGACTCAGCCCTACCCCACCTTCCAGGGTAGCTATAAATTACCTGCCTACCATTTTTCTGCTCACCTTGACACAGAGAGTACTACATCTTTCTGTGTTATACCTCTGAGGATGCCAGTCACAGCTACTGGCGAAACGTCAGGTCCTACAATGCCAAGACCACGGCCACACAACCCGTAAAATCTACAGCAACTAATGAACTCTGGCCATGAAAGCCTTTGACAACATATTCAGTGTCACATTTATGATTTCAGCATGAACCACCTTTACTGTCCTCATTTCAGAAAACAGCTGTAATATGCTCAGGAGAATGCTACTAACTCTGCATTATATATCAAATTGTTTCAGAAGTGCATGTGTGTGTGTGTGTGCAATTTTGGGTGGTCAAAGAAGTCCCCTTCTCCCTTTTCCACTTGTGGAAAAGTTTGCTGGTTGCAGTTCCAATGATAGGATAAGCCAGCGGGAACATTTGGCCTGGACTTCAAGTTCAAAACGTGCCTCAGATTTAGATGCTTATTATTATTTTGCATTAATAAGCCCTGCAGCTGGGTACATCATGCACCATCATTAAAAAAAAATATGCCTAGGGGCTTCAAAAAGCTAGCAGTGGTCTGAGCCTGCACCTCTGAGAATGCCTGTTTGGATGTGACCCATGGTTTTAAATAGAATAATGGAAGCTGAAGATGACATGATGTCAACTTGCCACCAGAGAGCACTGTGAGACAGGTTTTCACTAAGTGATGAACCTACTAAACATGAACGATATTGTGAACATAAGGAAAACAAGGAAGGTGTATTGGGTGTGTGTAATATTGAAGCTAAATTGGTGTTAATATGCAAGTTACCGTGTTGGCTTGTAGAATGTCTGTGTATTGGAAGTTGATTTTAGTGGCTGCTTGGGCTCATGAGGAAAATAATGTCTGATGAAACAAATCATGACATCACCTTAGTATAAAAGTCAAACTGGAGTGAGAATATATTCAGGTGGGTAGTCATGTTGGTCTGAAGCAGCAGAACAAAGTTAGAGTCCAGTGGCACCTTTAAGACTGACAAAGTTTAATTCTAGGTATAAACTTTGTGTGCATACACTGAAGAAGTGTGCATGCACATGAAAGTTTATACCCAGAATTAAACTTTGTTGGTCTTAAAGGTGCCACTGGACTCAAATTTTGGAATGAGAATGTATTGGAGACACTTACTCAACACCACTTCATGTAGCTGATATTTAACAAGCTTTAGAAACTTCTTCATAGCCACAACCAGAGCAGTATGACCACTGTTGAAGTGAGGACTCTAACCTGCACCATTGACTGTGTGAGGCCAAAATCCTAAAATTTAACAGATTTTACTGCAGCATTGTGGGAACTGCTGTCTGTGATAAACCCAGTTGAATAACCTCTGTATGAAGCCAACAAGAAGAGTAGTGCAAAGGACATGGTTCCTTCTCAAGAGGCTGTTGTTGCTTGATGATCTATAGGCATGGTCATGGGGGGTGGGGTGGGAGGAATCCACATCATTGGGCCTACGTCCATGTGGGCATGACTGGAGCACTAAGGAACTGGACCGCAGGAGCTCAGGTCCCATACAACTCCAGTAATGTATAAATCAGACCTGAGTGTTGAACAAGGAGAAGATAATAATTCAAGGTGACTAACCATGCAGTATTAATCAGTTCTGCAATTCTATTTATTGATTTACTTTAATTAATTTCTTTACATTATTTATAGACTGCTTTTCTCACAGGGGCTCAAGGCTCATTACACACAAAGCATCACACATACTAACTAATCCATTTTCAATCTGCTTTCCATCTGGATTTTCAATCTGCTTTCCAACTGGATTTTCCTGGGTAAACTGGCAAAATCCCGTTGGAAAGTGCATTGAAAGTGGATTATTTAGTATGTGTCACCACAGCCAGTGGTGAGTCAAGAAAATAGGACATTCAATAACCAATGCATTAGGATTTTAGAAGTCTGGAACCACCAGAAGGAACTGAAGCATAGCGTGAGTATTAACACGACTCATTAAGCGGTACAGAAATTACATACTAGGATCCTGCTTACAATAAGCTATACGCAGCAGTATATCCTGCCTTTCTCCCCAGCGAAAGCCCAAAGCAGTTTACCTTGTTCTCCTCTACTCCATGTTAAGCTCACAACAACCCCGTGAGGCACATTAGGTGGAGAGTGTGTCTAACTGGCCAAAAGTTGCCCAGGAAGCTCCCATATCAGAGTGGGGATTCAAACCCAGGTCTAAGTTCATTGTCTTAAATGGGCTTTGAAAGGCATAACTCTGCCTAGGATTGCACAGTAATTAATGCAGGGAACAAGTGTGTTCTTGTATATAGTAGTGATTTGGGGGGGGAGGTTGGTGTGTATGTGTGCATGCCTGGAAGTCATGGCTGACTTCTGGCAACCCCTAGTGAGGCTTGGACATTTCAGAGAAGTGGTTTACTGTTGCCTGCCTTTGCGTCCCAGCCCTATTATTCCTTGGAGGTCTTCTTTCCAAGTACTTGCTGGGGTTAGCCCTGCTTAGCTTCCGAAATCTGACAAGATCGGGCTTGCCTGGACTATCCAGGGCAGGGCAGTTGTGATGTTATTATTAAAGTTCTTCCTTTTTTATGCCTTGTGGAGAATTGTGGCAAGATTGTACAATGAGCTGGTGATTGTAGTGGTTAGACAGCCAGACTAGGATCTCGGAGCTTTGGGTTTAAATCTGCCCCCCCCCCCATTATGAAGCTTGCTGTGTTCTCCTAGGACAGTCATTCTTTCCCAGCCGAACCCATCTCACAGGATTGCTGTGAGGATGGAAGGGGAATCACAGAGTTGCCACCTTCAGGTGGGGCCTGGAGATCTTCTGAGATTGCTTCTTCTCACCTGGAGAAAATGGCTGCTCTAGGAGGTGGACTCTATGGCATGATATCCTGCTGAGGTCCCTCTTCTCCCCAAATCCCACCCCCCCAGGCTCCACCCCCAAATCTCCAGGAATTTCACAACTCAGAGCTGGCAACCCTAGCAGAATCACGTAGACCACCCTAAACTTCTTGCAATGAAAGTACACATGGATGGATGATATTTCTCTTTTATTATTTCCTGGTTATTTTTTTTAACCTGTGGGTTCTTGAAGGTGAAACTGTGATAATACCATGGAAGAAGCACTGGAGTCATGCTACGGTTGAAAGTTCCCTGGCTTTATCTCACCTTTTGTATTTTCTGTGTTTCTGATCTGAACGCTTTGAGACACCTGATCTCTTTTTTTCCCCCCATTCTGTGCCTTCGGGACTGACAGCCCTTGAATGCTGGGCATACAAACCACAAGCCTCCTTGTCTTTGGCACTTTCCTTCCTTGTTGCTGTCTATTTTTCTTCTCCATGCGGTGGCACTGCAGTCAACAAATACACTGTCTCACTCTTAGCTGTCACAAATGGTGCACAGCTGCCTATTGGAAAGGACGGGCATAGGGCCTCATTATAACACCGCGTATTCTGCAAGTTCATTCACGCATCGTGTATGGTCCACTGCATCAATCATCACTGCCAAGGAGGTAAGCAAAAATACCCTCTGGCACAGCTAAAGATAGAACTTTTTGATCAGAGAAAACAAAAACATTTTGTGCCACATGTTGTTGATGCCAGTTCAGCTATACTTGTACTTATCAGCATTTATAAACCCAGCCCAAAGTTCTCGAGGTAGTTTTTTTAAAAAACAACCCAAATATAAAACAGCAATACAATAAAAAGGAGAAAACAATGGACTAGAGCTATGGGGTCCTAAAAACAGTTATGCAGCCATAAAACAGGATCAAGTGAAGGTGGTGGTGGCAGCAATAAAATTAAATGTGCAAATTTCAAAGCAGCTGAAATACCACAGATGATTAAGAGCTTTCTGTTGTGCCACAGATGAGACCTCAATGTCTGCAGAGATGCCTCTAGCAGTACCCCCAGGCCCCGACACTGAAGGCCTCTTGGAGGGGGGAGCAGTGGGTGGGCTTCTAGTGTCCTGGCCCCACTGCTGGACCTCCTGATGGCACCTGGTATATTTTGGCCGCTGTGTGACAGAGTGTTGGACTAGATGGGCCATTGGCCTGATTCAACATTGGCTTCTCTTATGTTCTTATTGCTTCAGGGGGAGTTTTTTATTGCTGTTTTTGTCAAGTTGCAACCAACTTACAGCAATCCTGCAGGGTTTTCAAGGGAAGAGACTTCAGAGGCGGTTTGCCATCGCCTGCCTCTGTGTAGCAATTCTGCTGTTCCTTGGCGGTCTCCCATCCAAATACCTACCAGGGCTGACCCTGCTTAGCTTCCAAGATTGGGCTATCCAGGTCAGGGGAAGGGGAAGTATAGCCCCCTGTAAAACAGGCTAACTCCCCATGTTGAGTGGTAACCTCTTGCTAGTGAGAGGATCAAGTTACTGTTTAATGGAAACTTGGTTTCGAGGACTGACTATTAGTTAATTGGCATTATTTGACTGTTTGAGACTTTTAGTATGCAAATGTTTATCTTCTCCCCCCCCTTATATGTTATTTCTGCTTCTCATTCTCCTTGAGTCTCAGAATTGCCTTCTGCGTGTGTAGCAGTGCCTCACCACTTAGTCACAGATCTCTTATTACGAATGAACGGATCACTGCCTAGCAGGGCTGGTGCCCCGTACCCTGAGTTGAGACATCTGTCTTGGTCCAGGACTTCTAGTGGACCCACTGCTGATGCCTCCCACACATACCTCCCCTGCCACCTGTCTGTACCTATGCTCCCAACTGCCCGGAGTCGTTGAAGAAAGGCATGCATCTGGGTGCTGCACAGTGGTGGTACTTCTGGTAGTGATGGCAGCAGTGCATGTACTGGTCAGTGCTGTCAGGGAAAGGGGGTACAGATGGTGAAGGCAACTGAGCACGCAGGGCTTGCAAGTGGGAGAGGGACACATGGGCAGGTGAGGGTCATCCAGGTGTGGGGGTGGAAAGAAGGGCATGAGTGGGGCCCTGGTGGTGGAGAGATGGGGCACTGTCTGCCCAAAGTCCCCCAAAACCTGGAACTGGCCTTCTGCCTAGATTTGTTTTCATTGGGGTTTTAGCTTCAAAACTTGCTTCTCACTAGACAAAGAGTGAGTGGAGGGAGGATTGCCAACTTACCCCAGGCTCTTTTAAGGTGTGTTTGTGGGAACTCTGGCTCAGTGGTAGGCCACCTGCTTTGCATGCAGTGTAACCTCAGGCCTCCCTCCCACCCCATTGCCAAGAGCCACGGTCCCTGCCGTTCCTTCTGATCACAGGACCTTGTGCAGCCAGAGGTACAGAGAGTCTCCAGCATGTATCAAACCAGTGAATCAGGATCAGGGTAATATGCAATTAAGGCCATCTCCTGACGAGGCAGTCAGTTTCCCATGGGAAAGCTGTCACACACCCTAATCAAAGACTCGTTCTTGTGGCTCGAGGGATCCCACACGCACGGGCTAGAAAAACAACACTCGCTGTTTGTAGGACAACAACCCCAACATTCCTTTCCCATCAGGACTGTCCCTTGGAAATACAGATAGGCCCCGTAATTTCATCCAGTCCTTCATCAGCAGAGTAGATTCATCTGCTGCCCTGGCAGTATCCCTCCTGAAATAACCCAAGTACCTAGAAAATCCAGTTCCCAAACTCTACCAAAAATGGTTGTGATACTTGACTACATAAAGATCCACTCTGAGCTTGCATTTTAGGCTCAGTTTCCAATCAACCCCACTTGGGCCTGCCTCCAGCTCTCTCACTGTCCTTCACTTTCTTCCTTCACCCTTGGACTGCGTGACTCTTCTCTCCCCCTCCCTAAGCCTCAAAGCCCCATTCGGCACCTTTCCATGTGTTCAGTTTGGTGTGGTGGTTAGGAGCGCAGACTCTGAGAGAATTGGGTTGGATTCCCCACTCCTCCACATGCAGCTGCTGGTGTAACCTTGGGTCCATCACAAGTTCTCTCAGAGCTGTTCTCTTGAGAGTTCTCTCAGAGCTCTCTCAGCCCCACCTACTTCACAGGGTGTCTGTTGTGTGGAGAGGAAGGTAAAGGAGATTGTAAGCCGCTCTGAGACTGAGTGAAGGGCAGGGTATAAATCCAATCTCCTCCTCCTTCCTATTTTCATCCACCACCTCAAGCCTGACGCCCCTCCCATCCCTCCATTGACTGTGCAAACATAACAGGTACATTTTTTGTGAGTATTTTTGTGCTTGTACAACTGGAAGTCATGGTGACTTCTGGCGACCCCTAGAGGGGTTTGGACGTTTTTCAGAGAGGTGGCTTGATAGCTTGCCTCTGTGACATGAACTCTGGTATTCCTTGGAGGTCTCCCTTCCAATTACTTGCCAGGGTCGGCCCTGCTTAGCTTCAGAGATCTGATGGGATTGGGCTTGCCTGGGCTATCCAGGTCAGGGCCACGGCATGAACTCTTGAGGCTGCCACAGCTGGCACGCCAGGGTTCAGTGGCAGAGCATCTGCTTTGTATACAGAGAGTTCCAGTTTCCATCTCTGGCATCTCCAGTTAAAATGGTCAAGTAGTAAGAGATGTGAACGCGAGACGTTGGAGAGCGGCTGCCAAGCCAGAGTAGACAATACTGACTTTGATAGACTGATCGTCCAGCTCCGTGTAAGGCGGCTTCAAGTGTTCATGAGCATTCATGTATTGTGAGTCCCAACCAAGTACACGAGACAGCTGACAGCATCCTCTGCAATCTGAGTAATTTGTTAATTGAACAACACCTGCATCCGTAATTTAGACGCACGAGTTCTGCCTGGATAAACAACTAAAAAGAAACTTCTTGTGTCTAGGCATCCCATTTAAACCTGAATGTTGGGAAAACAGGGCAAGGTTTCCTTTCTACATGTTGATCCTAGTGAGATTGAGGGCAAATGAATAGCAATTATCGTGCCACAGTTAGTAATTTGGCCTCTTGGCTTTGCCAGTCCAATAAATAGATCATATCGTTCCGTTTCCCAGGAGGCTGCTGCTTTGACTAGTCAATGTACTAATAACACACGCCACTAGAGGTCACTCTTGATTTCTTTCAGCTCCAGATTCCAAAAGACCTGCTGGCTGCATCCCAGGTCTGCAGCAGGTTAATAACCCACTTAGCAACAGCTAGATCTTTAGCTTGGGGAATGCTGATTGGCAGAGCTTCTGCAGCCAAGAGATCCAGGAAATCTGGCAGTAAGATTTAATGCAAGGGCAGCAGACAATGATTCAGATCAGTTTCATTTGCTGCTGTTTTGTTGCCTCCCCCTCCACGCACAGCTGGTTAATCTTCTGCAATTTTGGTCTCTAAACCTGGAATGCTAACTTTGCCGTAGTTCGAGCAAAATGGCACGGATGGTTTGCATGGACTAGATGCAACCAAGTCGGGGGGTTTTTTAAGGAAAAAAGTCTTCTAAGAAAAGTATGTTCAGTATGAAATGTTTGCGATTTGCAGCGACTTTCTATGCAGTGTTAAACCCTTCTAATTAATGGATTTTGAAGGGCGTGACTGTCTTTAGGATTGCAACGTCAATCTCTGAATGTCTAACATTTTTTACTAACAACCCCCTTTTTAATGGCTGGAGAATATTTTTTTACAAGCTTCCACTTTTGATGCAAAAAAAAATATTACTTTTTTTGTTCTCACAAGAGATGAGAGAGGCGGCGGCTAGTCCCAGAGAATGGCTCCGGGAGATCTGACCTTGAACGACCTTGTGTGATTAGGAAAAAAAAGGGCACCGATACCGTCCTGCTCCTCTCCGCAGCCCAAACAACAAGCAGCCTTTGCTCAGCCTGGTTAATTTAGGGCTCTGAAGCCTGGCATGTGTTTACCTCGCAGCCTGTTCATTAGAAAGACATATGGAGAGCAAATCAGGGAACAGAAACAAGGGCATCCTCTCTCCCTGCACCTGGGACATTAATCCCTGAGATTTATCCCTTAGTGTTGCAGCTGTTGCCTTTGCTGGGGGTGCTGAAGGGGAATCCAGAGGGATCCAGCCTCCAGAGCACAGGCGGGCAAGACATGAGTGTGGTTTGCAAGGCCTGTGTGTCCCAGCTTCACGCCCACCTAGTCACAGTGCATGTCATCTCGGGGCAGGGGGAAGGCCCACGCTGATGGTCCAGTCATCGAGAGTGGTTAGTGTTGGACTAGGATCTGGGAGACCCAGGCTGCCAGGGATGCCTGCTGTGGGCTTGTCACCAGTGTTCCCTCTAAGCTGAGTTAGTGTGAGCTAGCTCATGGTTTTTTAGCCTCCGGCTCACACATTTTTGTCTTCGTTCAGGGATGGCTCCAGAGCAAACTAATTCATGCAGTAGCCAAATCACTCGCTCACAACTTTAATGCCGGTAGCTCGCCAAGTAGAACTTTTGCTCACAAGACTCCACAGCTTGGAGGGAGCGTTGCTCACACACTCTCAGCCTAACCTAATTCTCGGGGCTGTTGTTGTGAGGGGAGAGCAATATTGTCAGCTGCACTGGGAAGAAAAGTGGGGTATGCAGACCGAACTATTGAGGGGTGGAGAAGATATGTCTGGAGTGTACTCGAGTGATTCAGAAAGGCAGAAGGGCTCCCCGATCCAGGAGGGATTACTGTTGCATTTTTCCTATTGCATTTTTAATTTCCCTTTCCTCCAAAAGAGCTCGAGGTTCGCTTACCCTCACAACAACCCTGTGGGGCAGAGTAGGTTGAGACAGAATGACTGGCCCATCCCCCCCCCCAGTGAGCTTCCCAGCAGAGTATGGACTTTGAGATCTCCCCGGTCCTAATCTGACACTGGATACCCTCATGATTCTTGTGGTTCTTATTTTTCCTAGTAAATGGAATGGCCATAATCAGTTCAGCCGCAAAGTGCTGGAAGAAGTAGCATTTGGGATAGTGGTGTGAAGGCAGAGGCTGCTGGCTGAGCGAGTTAACATAAGAACATAAGAGAAGCCAATGTTGAATCAGGCCAATGGCCCATCTAGTCCAACACTCTGTCACACAGCGGCCAAAAATACCAGGTGCCATCAGGAGGTCCAGCAGTGGGGCCAGGACACTAGAAGCCCTCCCACTGCTGCCCCCCCCAGCACGAAGAATAGAGTGCATCGCCTGCCCCAGACTGAGAGTTCCCATCTATACCCTGTGGCTAATAGCCACTGATGGACTTCTGCTCCATATGTTTATCTAATTCCCTCTTGAAACTGTCCATGCTTGTAGCTGCCACCACCTCCTCTGGCAGTGAATTCCATATGTTAATCACTCTTTGGGTGAAGAAGTACTTACTTTTATCAGTTCTAACCCGACTGCTCAGCAATTTCATGGAGTTCCCACGAGTTCTTGTATTGTGAGAAAGGGAGAAAAGTACTTCTTTCTCAACCTGCTCAATCCCATGCATAATCTTATAGCTCTGAATGTTGCAAAGAGTGTTCCGGGAAATCCTGGGAAGCTCACCAGAGCTCCTTGATTAGGTAAGTCATGGGAAACAAGGCAGAAGACATTCTTGCTGGTGGAATGTGCCATCCAGTCTCAACCAATTTATGGCAACCCTGCTGTAGGCTTTCCAAGGCGAGGGATGAAACGATGAACAGAGGGGTGGTTTGCTGTTGCCTGCCTCTGCACAGCAAACTTGGGCTTGCTTGGTGTTTCCCCATCCAAGTACTTATCTGGGCTGGCCCTGCTTAGCTGCAGAGATCTGACAAGACTGGGCTAGCTACACCATCCAGGCCAGAGCAGAAGACATCTGTTGGGCAAGTGATGCTGGGCGCATTTTATAGCACACTTCTGATTCATGCAGAGCAATGTCCAGGCTACCCCCTTGGAGGAACTGTCAATGTGCTTTCCACATGCAACTGCCTTATACAGGAGCCACTGATCTATCACAGTCAGTGTTGTCTGCTCTGATCAGCAGTGGGTCTCCAGAGTCTCAGGCGGAGGCCTTTCCCATCACCTATGACTTGATCTTTTTTAAATGGAGATGTCAGAAATTGAACCAGGGACCTTTTGCTTGCCGAGCCCATGCTCGACCGCAGAGTCACAGCTCCTCCCTAAATGTACTTCTTTACATTTAGAGAGTATTCCACACGGATATGGAAGGGTCCATCAGCAGACAACTCCACGGGAAAGGCTCCCCGAGGGCAGGAAGGTGGGAACACTGGAGCAAGGGTGAATGATGTCATTACCACACATTCTTTTCTGAAGAGCAATTACCCTAATTCCATAAACATATATGGTGATAACCTCGTAGGTATGATTACATTTATTTCTCTTTCCAAAAGATATTGCTACTACTAGGGAAGAAAGGAGGGGGAGGAGTACTCCAAAGCGGTCTCTTCTCCCAACACATCAGTGTAGACTCCAGCAGATGGCAGTCCTTCTACGACTATGCACGTACAGAAATTAATCCTCCATGAATCTTCACACACTGAGACAGAACAGCTACAGGATCTTTCGTCTCACGTTGCCGACGTCTACATCGGTATCAGCCAGTGCCTTAGGACTGCTCGGAGGGCTACAAAAATCTCTATGTAAAAAGCACCACTGTGCAGAAATTATAAAGGGCTGCATGTAAATTCATCACATGTGACAAATGCACATGTATATGTATGAAAACACACATGCCAACATTCATGTGCCTTCCCATGTGGCACTGCTAAGGCTGGAAAGTCCAAGAGAGCATAACACCAGGGGCCTGCCAGTTTGGGAAACAGACAGTGGCTTGTGAAGAAAAGACTGACCTTTAGTTCCATCTCATTTCCTGAGAGACAGGCTACAGTCATGGGGCAGGAGGGCTGAACCACACGGAGCTGCTTCTGTGTTTTGTGAGGCCAGGGCAAGAGGCTCAAGGTAAACCCTCCAGGCCCCTTCTTGCTTGATCACATACTTATGGCACCGAACTCCATTTTAGGGCGCGCACACACACACCTGTTTGGGCTGTGCCCTTCATAGGCAGTTGTGCAGTTCTCTCTGGCGCTGGCAGCTTGTAAGGCCACCTTTAGTCAAAGTAAAACGCAGAAGCCGGGCATTCACTCCACAGGATTCTGAAAGAGGAGTTCAAAAACTGAGGAAGAGGCCGAACTATTTATTTTTTACGCATCCGCTGGTCGCATCTGCATTTCTACGATGCTACCTGTGGCGCTATGGAGCTATGATACAGAAAACGGGGCCATTCTCCTAAAGCGCTACTCGGGAGTCTCTGTCTCACCGCGCCCAGGGCCACTGACTTACACCAAAGCAAAGCCGCTTGGGAAGCCCGGCGATTGTCATTACTAGCCGCTCCGCCAGGGGCGCACAACCGAAGCCTGTCGCCCCCAACGCCGGGCGTGCTTCGCCCCTCGGCCGGCCAATGCGGAGCTTCATTGGGTCTTCTCCGCTGCTACTCGGAGAACGCGGCTCCGGGGTGGGCCGGTGTTGTGACGTCACGGGGCGGGGCGGGGCCAAGGCCCTCCCTATAAAAGCCAGCCGAACCGCCTCCCGCTCCACACAGCGAGCGATTGCAACGAGCAGTCTTCGGGAGCCGGGTGGGAAAAAGCTGGCGCGGGTTCGGGGCACTGAGCAAAGCCGGCCGTCGAGGCTATGGATTTATTGAGGACTATCGCCTACCAGCCGGGCAGCACCGGGGCCACTGGCGGGGGTAGCGGCAAGATGGGGGAGCAGGCGCTGGGCAAAGCCTGCAGCGGGGAGTCTCGGAGGAAGAAGGCGGTGGCGGCGGACCCGGAGCAGCAGCATCACCACCACTCGCACTCGGCCGCCGAGGTCTCCCGGATTATTATCGACCCCACCACGGGAAGGCGGTATTGCCGCGGCAAGGTGCTGGGAAAGGTAAAAACGCCCGGCGGTGGAGTCGTTTTGGGGGACTCGGGACGTGGATCTTCTCCCGAGAGCGCGGGGCGAAGAGGAGCAGCCGGAGACCCCCCGCCCTCTGCCTGCTGCCTCTTGCTGCCCTTTCCCCCTCTTTGGCCTGTCTCCCCTTGCTTCGCTTCTGGTTCTTCTCCCGCTCCCGTCGTCTTCCGTCTGTTCTGCTCCAGACCACCTCCGTGCGCGAGGCTCCCCCCCCCCGAAACCTCTCCCTGTGCCGCTCATTTCGAGCTCTTCGGTGGTCTCTGATCTCGGATCCTCTCCTCCCCCCGCCCCGCGCGTTGATCTGCCGGATTCACCGCATGGAGCACCCGGCTGTGTCTGCCTGGAAGAGCTCATTAAGCCGTCGGTCCCTTGTCTGGAAAGGGCTGCTTAACAGACCTTGTTCCTGTGTGACAAATGCACGCACGCCTGCCTCCACAGAACGCCAGAGCAGGCAACTTCTGTCCGTGGCATGCCCACGGGGGCAGCATGCATATACCCACGCATAGGGGACTTGCAGCTGCCTCTGCGTGGACTTAGTGCCCACCTGGCTGCTGCGGGTGTCCGGCGCTCCTCCTCTAGCATCTTGACTCGGCCATTTGCTGGGACCGGCACCGCTTCTAATTGTCGATAGCCGTGCTGGTGGCTGCTTTGGCATGCAAGGGCCGTGTCTGCTGGACAGGACGGCTGGCGGTGGGTGAGCCCCGCTAGTACATGCTCTGCCTAGCCTTTGGTAAATATTCCGGTTCCCCCTCCCCCTCAAAGGACTTTGGCTCTCCTCTCCGTGTGGTGCTCTCTGTTGCACACAGAGCCCAGCTCTCTTGCAAAGGAGAAAGGGGGGGGTTGAATCTCTTAGCTGTCGCATCTAATGATATGCTTTCTCCCATGGGCTTGTCTCTCCAGGGTGGCTTTGCAAAGTGTTACGAGATGACAGACCTGACCACGAACAAAGTCTACGCTGCCAAGATCATTCCTCACAGCCGAGTGGCCAAGCCTCATCAAAGAGAGAAGGTGCGTGCCTCCCTCAATGACGCCGTGCTCAGGAATCTCTTAGGTGCTTGGGTGGCCCTACCCTCTTCCTGCAGTGGATTACTCATGTGTAAGCCTTGTCCTTTTTCCCACGGTGGCTGAGCCATACCTGCGAGTCACCCTTTCTTTCTTTTTTTGTTTCTTTGTGACCCTTTTTTCCCCTTTCCCCCCCTCCAGATCGATAAAGAAATTGAGCTTCACAGGTTGCTCAATCACAGGCATATTGTGCAGTTCTACCATTACTTTGAGGACAAAGAGAACATTTACATTCTTCTGGAGTACT
Organism: Gekko gecko; assembly: GCA_029375565.1. Classification (NCBI taxonomy): domain Eukaryota; kingdom Metazoa; phylum Chordata; class Lepidosauria; order Squamata; family Gekkonidae; genus Gekko; species Gekko gecko. Next base: position 39,569,335 of record JAPDNY010000007.1, on the reverse strand, counting down.
GCAGTCGAAGGGTGAGCATGCATCCCTGGGGAGAAATCCGGTATTCACTTGCATGGAATTGGCAGCTAACTTAAAATGTATGGCGGGGTGCGCAAGGTATCTTCTGCAACTGCTTTGAGCAGTTCTTATTCCTTCCCCCTTCACCCCAGTTTTTAACACATGCCAAATCTTGTGTCTGGCTTCCGTTGGGTGACCTTGGTTTGTGCTTTGTTTCCTTTCCCCCCCATCAGTCTATGGCTCACATCTTGAAAGCCAGGAAGGTATTGACTGCGCCAGAAGTGCGATACTACCTCAGGCAGATTGTGTTGGGATTGAAATACCTTCACGAGCAAGAGATCTTGCACAGAGATTTAAAGCTAGGTGAGTGGGTTGTCCTTGCTAAGATACCCTGGGCTTGTATTAAAAGCTATTAGGTACTGGAAGTGCATTTTTTCTTATTACTGTTAAAACTTATACTCACAGGGATTAATTGATAGGATCAGTTATCTTGCAATATAGTCTTGGAATGCTTGAGTAATAGCGCTAAGTAGATTTCTTTATTAAATGAATATCTTCTGGCTTCCTTTGGGCATGAGTCAGCACTTGTCTAGTACATCATTATGTTGACTGGGCACTCAACTGGCTCCCCCCCCACTCCTTGTTCCCACAGGTAACTTCTTCATTAATGATGCTATGGAATTGAAAGTAGGTGACTTTGGACTGGCAGCGAGGCTTGAACCTTTGGAGCACAGAAGGCGGTAAGGATCTGAGAGAATCTTTGCCATGACCTGAAAATGACTACTTCCACCATCATGTGCTTCAGGGCCACAGTGGGATTGTCCTGGAGAATCCTAGTTTTATATGGTGGTGAGATAGAAGCATTGTTGACAACATCACTTGGGCCTCTTTTCAGTAACCAAGTAGGCCAGTTCATGAACCCACATGAAGCTGCCTCATATTACTGATCCATCAAAGTATTATCTACTCAGACTGGCAGCAGCTCTCCAGGGTCTCAGGCTGAGGTCTTTCACATCACCTATTACCTCATTTGTTTTAAACTGGAGATGCCAGGGATTGAACCTGGGACCTTCTGGGTGCCAAGCAGATGCTTTGCCACTGAGTCACACCTCCTTCCAGATATGTCCTGTCTTTTACACATGAACAATCTCAATGGCTTTTAGGCCCACCTTCCTTTTTACCAAACTGAATAGTAATATAGAACTATCAGTGAATTGTCACAGTGGACCAGTGATGAGTCTCTTCAGTAACAGCAGGTCTACTGCTGGTTGGGATCATGCCTGCGGTTGAGGCCTGCTGGAATAGGAGCAAACGGCGAGTGTGGAAACCTGCCCAGTACTTAATTTCTTAGCCTATTGGCCTAATTTCTTCCCTAGTAATAGGCAAACTCACTTGTAGAGGCACACATTTCATTGAAACCTATTGTAAACATGTTAAAAGTGACTGGGAAAGGTGGCCATAGCAAGTCTTGGAAGTTTAACTCCTAGCTAATTTTTGTTTTCCCCCAGAACGATCTGTGGCACACCAAATTACCTTTCTCCAGAAGTCCTGAACAAACAAGGGCATGGCTGTGAATCGGATATATGGGCCTTGGGTTGCGTCATGTAAGTATCAGGAATATTTATGGCCTTTCATGCAAATACATGAAGAGATTACTAAGTGATCTCTGTGTAAATGTGCACACAAAACTTTCACAAAGTTGAACTTTGTGACCTGTGAGAACTAAGTTGTCCAAAAGTGCTTATTTTATACAACTTGTTTTGCTTGTTCTGGTTACGAGAGGGCAGCAATTGATAACATGTAGTGAAGTCCAGCCTTTAGTCGACCAGAAACACCTGTTGAGATGTCACAAGGTATAAGCTATGCTGGTTTATGCTTTTAGACCTTTGGTTCATCCAACCTAGCAGTAGCTCTTGAGTGTTGTGGGTCCTCTTCAGATGCATAGAGAGCTTTAACTGGAGATGGCAGAAATGGATCCTGGGAGCAATGTGCTTCATTACTGAGCTATGAGCCTTGCTCTGTCTGCTTCCTGCAGCCACATAAGCTACAATTTGCTGACAGTTGAATTCTTGCCAAGTTACCAAACTTGTGTTTCTTCTGCACAAATAGAATGGTGTAAACACAGCCTTGGCTTACCTTCCTGTTGCAACTTGGGAATCCATCCTATCTAGAGAATGTATGAGCTGAAGGGGAAACTGCTTAAACATAGAGATTTATTCTCTGCCAAGATGGAAATAACAAGACTGGTCTCACCTCTTTTTCTCAACAGGTATACAATGCTATTGGGAAGACCTCCATTTGAAACCACTAATCTAAAGGAAACCTACAGGTGTATCAGAGAAGCAAGATATTCGTTGCCGTCATCATTGATGCCCCCAGCGAAGCATTTGATTACAAGCATGTTGTCAAAAAACCCAGAGGACCGTCCAAGTTTAGATGACATTGTTCGGCATGACTTCTTCTTGCTGGTTAGTAGCCACCTTGGGGTTTTTTTTGGTGGTTCCTCTGTTCTGAGTGCAGGTGCCGATCTGTTGGACAACCATCTTTGTGCATCTTGTTTCCTCAGGGCTTCACACCAGAAAGGCTTCCAGCAAGCTGTTGTCACACAGTTCCTGACTTCAATTTGTCAAGCCCGGCCAAGAATTTCTTCAAGAAGGCAGCGGCAGCTCTCTTTGGGGGCAAGAAGGAAAAAGCAAGATACTTTGACACACATAGTAAGCATCTTATTTATGTACAGGTTGTTGCACATCCAGTTCCATCTTCCTGCGTGGTTGTAGCAAGGTCACAAAGCATAGCTGGCTTTTCTTCTAGATATGTACAAATACGTATTCTGTTGCTTCCAGAGAGCTTGCATGGTTGGGATAGGCTTGTCCAAAAGCTCTAGTATAAAAGTTTTAAACACTTGTTGGGTAATTCATCAATCTCGTATGCCAGCTTCTTATTGGAGAAACAGGAATTTCTGCTTACAACCAACTCCTTCATTAGTGGTCTCTTGGTATAATAGTATGTTCTGCCCTTTGAGATTGTATGCAAGCAAATGGAAACTGGGTAGGGACTAACAAGCAAAACTGCAGGAAGAAACAATGTGTCCTGGCAAGGAAAACACTGCGGGATATTTCCTGATGTTGTAATTAATTTTTGGGTGTAGTAACAGCTGTGGGTTTTTTCTGTGTCTTCCCAGATCGATTGGCTAAAGAAGATGAAGAAATATACAAACTTCGGCATGACTTGAAAAAGACCTCTATAACCCAGCAGCCCCCAAAGCATAGACCAGAAGAGGTATGTATAATTACTACCCAGATCTGTTGATGTTTCTAGGGTTTTATAACATTACTAGAAAACTAGTAGCTAGCAGATATTTAAATACCAAGAGCTCTAGACATTTTGGGAACACTTGGTGCCATCCCTGTTCCCATTTGTATGGGATTCTCTCGACTCCAGGACTCGTAAATCAGATTGTCTAGCATCTGCTTCACACAGTGTAATCCTTTGAGATGCTGCTGGACATTCTTGGATCTTTTAAAAAAATTCTGAATGAACTTGTGTTATGGAAGACCTGGTGTTTGCAGACCAAGTCTGCAAGCCCCTTTCCTGCCTTCCTGTAGTGATACATGGGAACCTGGATTGAGCCATGATGGAATAATGAAGTAGTGGTGGCCAGAAATGCAAAACAGGTTACTTTAGCTATAAAAATAACTTAACATAAGAGTCCAGTGGTCCATCTAGTTCAGCATCCTGTCTCACACAATGGCCAACTGGTTCCTCTGGTGGGCCAACAACAATCCTTACTTAGTATTTGATTGCCCAGGAATGAAATTCAGGTGGAGGCTATGAAGATCTTGGTAGGACTTTTGCAGGGAAGATTTTCAAGGCAGGCCTGGCCCAGTGGTATTGCTATAGTCTAGGCAACCTGAGGATCTCTGATGTGGAGTCTTGGGATAGGGGAAGACAACAGGCTTGTGTGTAAGAGTGTACACTTGGCATCCTTTACATGGTTTAGAAAATACAAGCCTGAGCTGAACTCCCAACTGATGCCACGACAGAGTTTTACTAGCAAGGAATGACTGCCAGGCCACCTTCAGAACCAAAGCTGCAGCATGTTTTTTAAACATCTTGTTTGGACCATCACACAATATCCTCTTCCTTTCAGGAGAGTCAACCTTCCAACATCCCTGTAGCCAAGCCTGGCATGCTAACAGAGACCAAGCAAATAGGTGATGCTATCCGAATGATAGTCCGAGGAACGCTTGGCAGCTGCAGCAGCAGCAGTGAATGTAAGTATTTTGAATCTTTCCTACCATATCAATGGCTTCTGGCTTGAAACCAAAGTGTAAAATCTTAGCAAGCTGCAGGGCCTCTTGAGTTCAAACTGACATGAACAGATCTGTCAGAACTCCCATGGGCCCCTTGAAATTATTCTTCCTGAGAATTCTGGTAAATGCCTAGATTCCCCCCCCAATAAACTAGTTTATTGTTCCTTGTCCTAAGGGATCTCCATAATATTGATATTTATTTATTTATTTATTTCGATTTATAGTCTGCCCTCCCCATGACGGGCTCAGGGCAGCTAACAGTCTGGGCACATGTGCCGGTTATTAAACAATAAAAACAGAGTAAAAACAGTCCATTACAACCTTAAAGTCTCCTGTCCTATGCCATGTTAACAAGCTGAAGAATGGTATAGAGATTATGGGACTTGTTCATAGTTTGCTGAGAAACCTGTATAACACTTTCTCCCTCTCCTCTCCCAAAGGCCTTGAAGATAGTACTATGGGAACTGTAGCTGATACCGTTGCAAGAGTCCTTCGTGGATGTCTAGAGAACATGCCTGAATCGGATCATATTCCCAAAGAACAGCTGACTGCCTCTTTCCAATGGGTCACAAAATGGGTGGACTATTCCAACAAATATGGCTTTGGTTATCAGTTGTCGGACCACACTGTGGGTGTCCTCTTCAACAATGGTGCACACATGAGCCTCCTCCCAGACAAGAAGTGAGTGGCTGGTTGATAAGATGACGCAGTTGTCCTGTTGTATTTTTTGCACAGCTCTAACTAAACTTTACCTTCTCTTCTTGGCTTTTGTCTGTAGAACAGTCCATTACTATGCAGAGCTCGGCCAGTGTTCAGTTTTTTCTGCTACGGATGCTCCTGAACAGTTCATCAGTCAAGTGACTGTTCTGAAGTACTTTTCTCATTACATGGAGGAGAACCTCATGGATGTGAGTACTGTGGGTGGAGGACTTTGAACTTCTAGATTATTTGAATGATATCCGTTCTAAACTGAGTTGTGTGCACTCTTCCAGGGAGGGGACCTGCCCAGTGTGACTGATGTTCGCAGACCACGGCTTTACCTCCTGCAGTGGTTGAAATCTGATAAGGCACTGATGATGCTTTTCAATGATGGCACCTTCCAGGTAACTATTTCTTTCACTTGCTAATCCTCCCCCCCCTCCCAAGATCTTGAGCGTACCCATGGGGGTTGCCTTATGCTGAATCAGACCCTTGGTCCATCAAAGTTAAGTGGCATCTGTCTGCTCAGACTGGCAGTCGTTTCACTGGTGATGTGGAGGATTGAACCTGCTTCTGCATGCCAAATAGATGCACTACCACTGGGCCACAGCCCCTTCCACACTTCATGTAGAATCGGTGATCAAACTTATAGAACAAGGAGTACCATTTCACAGAGCGTATGGACAGTGGAAGGAATGTGTTGCTACAGGATATCGTGATGGGAATTAGTGTTGAATGGCTTTATACTAGTTTGCACAAGTCCTTGAAGGATGAATTCTTGATGGCCAGAAGTATAGTTTTCAGATGCTGTGGATTTAAGAGAATTGACTTCATGCTTGGGGATTTGTCCTACTACTGTATAGTAGCCATAAATGGGTTCCTTGGTAGACCATCCATGGCTGCACTAGGGTGAATAAAAATGACTTTCTCTAGAAATAGAAATGATAGTGTTTGCATGTAATCATTGTGGACTGGTTGATGAACCCAGGGAATAGCAAGACATCTCTGGCACTAGGATCCAGGAGTCCTCTTGGGAATACAAATTCACCTCTCTGGGCATTGGGTTTCATTTTCCATCTGCAACCCATGTTTTGGTTCTTAATGTGTAAATACTTAGGACTATGGCAACCAAGCAGCATGGACATCTGAGGTGCCATGAAAATATTTTACCCAGTTAAGTGTGCTCTTAAAAAAAAAAAAAAAAAAAAAGCTTGGACGGTTTTTTTATGGACCAGTTCTACATATTGATGATGACACTTCTATTTTGATCAATGGGCCTTAATTCTGAATGCATGCATAAATTGCCTGCAGTGGCCTTCTAGTATGATGTATGTATAAGTGGGAGTTTCTGAGTAGGTATAGTTCTGTAGTGCTTTGTCAGATACATAACTGAAAACTTTGGATTATGCACCTGGACTGTATAAATGCTGCTGTAGTTGCAAATCACAATATGCTGACTGTTACAGCAACCAGTTCATACATATTCTTGTTGAGGTAGGGTTTAGAATAATTGGAAATGTGATTTAATTGATGCCATTTAAATTTGTTGCCTTGGCGACTTAATCCTACCTGAACAAAAGGACCCAGTAGTATAATTTGTAAATTCTATGCCTATGGAACAGTAACAAATGCATTGGTTTAAGTTTCTTGATGAAAACCTCAACTTCTGTTAAGCCTCAGCTTGCATTAAGCCACAACTCTTACATCCTTGGCAGGTGAATTTTTACCATGATCACACAAAGATCATAATTTGCAACCAAAGTGAGGAGTACCTGCTTACCTACATCAATGAAGATCGGATATCAACGACTTTTCGCTTGACAACTCTCCTGATGTCTGGGTGCTCACTGGAGCTAAAGCATCGAATGGAATATGCTTTGAATATGCTGTTGCAAAGGTGTAATTAAAAGAACTCTTCTGAAATCAAAAGAACTTGCTGAAGTCTACCAATGGAGGCAGTTGGGAAGATCAGTATGTTGATGGAGGAGGAGGAGGGGACTGGTACGAACCACTATCTCATCTTGCGTGCTGGGCTGGGACCAGACATGAAGCCTGCATTCTGCTTTGTTGGATTAATGGTGTGACAAGGAATTCTTTGGAATGTAGCTTTCCTTGCCTTGAAAGATACGAGTAGAACTTGAAGCTCTGCAGTGAACAGTTCTGATGGAGGACTCTAAACTGTGAATAACACTTGAGGATCTGGGAGGGAGGGAGGCACTCGATGTTGTGGAATAATTGTTAAGGGGCAGTTCTGTGACTGCTTAACTGTGAACTATGGCCATACTTTTTTTTCTTATTTTCTTCCAAGAACTGATCACACTTGTGGCTGGCAAAGTGCATTCCTTGTTAATAATTTTTTTATTTATTACAGCCCAAAGTGGAAGTATTTATTATATACACACACTTTTTTTTTTGCAACTGTGATTTTAAGAAAACATTTGTTGGCAATAAAGAGTGGGGGGGACTTGAACCAATGACTTCAACGTGCCTTTTTTCTATCGCACATAAGCCAGTGTCCTGGGCTACTTCTTTACAGGTTGGACTGGTTGTAATAATGGAGTGCCTTGCTCTGTTTTGGGTTTCAACATGGCACTTAGTAGGGTTTCTTGCAATCTAAACATAGCTGTTAGCAACCTAGCGATATGTAAAATGATGCAAATGTAGTAGCCTCTCTTGTAGACTACTACTTGCCATATCATCAATTTGACATGCAAGCAGTAAAATCAGTGGCTTCGCAGAGAATCTTCTGATTAGCTCAGTGACTCTAATATTTGCTTCCTTGTTACACAGTATTTTAAGCATAAATAGACTGTATACTGAAAACCACACTGGCAGTGACTTCACAGTATACAGTAATTTCAGGTATGCTGCATGGAAATTGTGGTTCCTTCAAGCTGGAAACACTATCACGAAGAAAGCTGATGGTTTCCAGACTCAAAATTTGTGGACATTTACCACCCATGCAAGAAAGTCCATGAATATCTCTGGGTTGTGTTTTCTTGCTTAGGTACTTAATGATTTAAGAGTTCTTGGCAGCATGAAAACTATCCAGATAGCCAAATCGAATAGGGGATATTACTATCTTCAAAGGTTAAGGAAGGATCCTGGAAAACATTCTGAATTCGTAGCTATTTGGTGGAGTTTTAGAACACAGCATCTCCCATTAGAATAGTTCCAGCTTTCCTACTCCAGTAGGGAAATATATGAATTTCCCCTCACCTCGGTCTTTGGCCTTATGCTGAAGCTGAGGTTTTCTTCCAATACAATGCAGGCAGTCACTGTGGTGGACATTTGCACTTGTCCTTATGCTTGAGTTTCTTCTCATGGAATAACACCAGAAGAAAATCTACCTTTGCTTGCTAGTGTACTACTTCACTGTAGCAGGATACTGAATATTCAGAGGTATTCCAGAATTTCTAAATGTAATGCTGTAGATCCACTCATTGTAGATCTTGCAAAATTATTCACATGTGGCTGCTGTATCAGCCTCAGGTAGACTCCTAGTTACATTGCCACTTCTAGTGCTTAGTACAGCTAAGGGTGTGCAGAAGTTTTCTGAAGCCCTTCATTGATCATGACTGAATGTATTGTGCTACTGTGCCTTCATGAGGGAATATGCTAGTTTACATAAATACAAGTATTTGCATATTGCCATAAGTCTCTGTTAAATAAGAGTGCCATTAATATTAGTAACATGGAGCTACCTTCTTCTGAGTCAGGCCATTGGTCTATCAAGGTGAGTATTCTCCATGTTGATTGGCAGCAAGGTGTGCTTGAAGGCAAGAGTAAGCTAATACCCTAGCCAAGTCTCTCAGTTGGGTTTTCTTTGGACATACCAGACCTTAGAAGGAGGCCAGGAGGTTATTGTAGCTCCAGAAGCTTATGGGGAAATCTCTGATATAATAGTTGCCACAATACCCACCAGTGGGTTTTTGGTAGAACGGTTTCCTTTTTAAGTTTCCTTCCTCTTTATCCCCCTCTCCATTCATACTACAACCTCACTATGCCCTGTTACCTTTCATATTACTTCCTTTCCCTTTTTAATGTAGTTTTATGTAGACTAGGTACATTGTACCAACCACTGTAAGCCACCCTGAGCCCAATCACGGGGAGGGTGGGGTATAAATACAATAAATAAATAAAATACTCTGTCCTCCACCTTTATGACTAAAGTGCTGTTTGAGCTGGTTCGGAGGTGTGTTAAAGGTGGCAGTAGTAGTAGCTATGGAATTGGGATGTGTGTGTGGAGGGGGAACCTCACACAAAGTCTGGACAGTAACCACAGCTCTGAGGATAGCTGATAACATGTAGGACAAAAGGTGCTTGAACTTGGAGCAGCATTTCTCTTCACTGGGGATGTGTTTGCTTGCAACTGCTTTGCCACCCCAGTGGCTCTACCACCAGTAGGTAGGGACTTTCATGAAGATAAGTGAAATATCAGAGGAGAATGGATGATTTACAGTGCAATTCTAAACACTATTGAATTGACCTGAGTAGGATTCTGATGACACCGGTAAACCCCCACCATTACCCCGTTTCAGCAATAGAAATCGGCCACATCCTGTTTGCACCTGCCCCAGCCAGAATACCTTGACAACCATCCAAAACAAAATTCTTTGTGCTCAGGCTTTTGGGCTCCCTGGTTTTGGCTTCATCCAGATTCCGTTGTTGGAGTCCCTGATCCCACAGGTACTTACTTGCAGATGGTAATCAAGGGTATCTGCCATAATTTATCTCAGTTGAGTCAATATTAGTAAGGTTGAGCAATGATCCAGATGGGTAGCCGTGTTAGTCTGCCTGTAGCAGCAGAAAAGAGCAAGAGTCCAGTACCACCTTAAAGACTAACAACATTTGTGTCAGGGTATGAGCTTCCGTGAGTCGCTGCTCACTTCTTCAGAAGGCTGAGCAATGTTATTTTCTCTCCTTCTCCTCACTAGTCCCTCTTTGGTGCCCACTCGCTTCTCTGAACGTTCCAAAAATGCTTGCGGGCTCAGCAAAATTATGGACACTGGTTTAGGTCAGAAGATATTTCTTCCTCATCCATGCAATGCTGGTGCAGAGTTCTTCTGTTCTGGTCGAATCTAGCCTGTTGCTTTCTCTGTGACAGATACTTTCAGTCAGGTTTGCTGTGGGAAGCTGTCATTTCTTACAATCTTTCCTGCACCGATCACATTCTTCTGTGGACCTCCCCTCCATGGAGTTCATGGCAGCATATGTGGTGTTCCCCTCCTCCATTTGATTCTCACCATGACTCTGTGAGGTCCATTAGACTGAGAAAGAGGCCTCTTGATATGGGGCTTTAAAACCAGGTTGCTCTAGACCAGTAGGCTAACCGCTACACCACACTGACCTGGTAGACATGTTGGTAAGCTTTCTTCCTTTTGGTGCATTTTATACCAATAAGGGAAATGCAGGGAAATTAAAGGCTTGCGGAAAGCACGTTTCAGAGCTCATTAGTGCAATTAAGCCTGTGCCTGGAAAGGGGCACAAATGCCTGCTTTTGATCCTGGGTACTAAGAACAAACCATGTAGGCAAAATGTTTTCCAAAGGATGGTGGATCACGCCACATTCTTATGTGGAACACCATGTACCCTTTCTTGCCTAACTGCGTAACTTCTGCAATTGTGAGCAAGGAAAAAATAGCCTTAATTATAACTTGTGTGCATGTATTCTCCCTTTTGTATGGTAGAAAGGCCATGACTTCCTCTATTGCAGCATAATTGTTAAAAGTTAATAAGAAATGGCATAATTACTTTGCAAGGAACTAGGGTGGGCATCGGTTTCAGAATAAAAACAGCATGTGGTGTTTGTATACTGGGGGTTGGGGAGAATAGCATTAAGACTCTTAGCACAGCTGGGTTGATTTTGTAATCCATTTATTTAAAATATTTAGGTCCTGCTTTTCCAAAGGTGGTCTGTCCTGCACTCTGCATATGTATGTACATCAAGTTGCAATCAATTTATGGCAGTCCCAGCAAGGGGCTGTTCAAGGCAAGCAAAAAGAGGTGGTTTGCCATTGCCTTCCTCTGAAAATACTTCCTTGGTGGATCCCCCATCCAAAGTACCAAACCTGTTGGTTTCCAAGATCTGACAACCTCAGGCTATATCATACCATTCTACATCCCACCCTGCACTCTAGTCAATAAAATTGATACCTATTATATTGTATGTGTGAGATTCAGCATATCTGTTTGATTCAAGTGGTTGAAGAAACCTTTTTTAAAAAACACACACTTTGTTTCTGGGGGTAGGAACTCCACTGCTTTTATGAAATATCCTCAACAGATCTCTTGGAGGGAGATGATATAATTATTTCAATGTGTTAATCAGTTATTTGGTTTAAAGAAACATAGTCAATGACAAGCCACTTTGATTAGCAGGGATTCCTACTAAGACAGGATGTACTAACACTTACAAACACAGAGAAAATACCTGCAGCCCACAGAGAGCTTTGAGCTAAATAGCTGCTTGTAAAATCCAATTCTAACTTTTCTGGCTTGCTAGAGATGTGATCTTGAGCCCATAATCTGTTGCTTCCTGTCTGCTTTCATGCTTTTTATGCCTTATTAACTTCCGTAGCAGCAAACATCCCTCTGATTGAATTGCTACTGCTTAATTAGACTGATACATTCAAATTAAGATGTTAAATGCCATTTAAATATATACTGTTGAAATCTAATATCATGGTTCATCAATATTTGGAATTTACTTTATTAGAACATAAGGATTTCGCCGTTGGGATTTATTCTTTTTAATTTTGTTTTTAGTGTGGAAAAAAAAATCCCCAATGGCTTGAACAGATTCAGGCATATCAAACATGAACGCTTAGACGAAGGTACAGTCTGCCCAACAAGTATACATAGCCCATAGAAAGAAAAGCATGGCCATTGTTTGATTCCATTGCTTCCTATGATCACTAGACAGAGTGTGTTAAGGTGTTAAGCTAAATGCAGAGAAAAATGGGATGTGGCAGTTGTGCCTACAGCTCACGGAGGAGTTCAGACTAAGCAGTCTGTGGATAGTGAATGAGTCATTAATATATTAATATTTAAATTCTGGGCCACTGGCTCAAACCTGGATGGGGTAGGTAATTACTGAGGGTTGTTCTTCTCTACTAATCGCTCATCTACCCATGTACATGAGGTAGTGAATAAATTTAAATGGACTCACTAATGAGTGTTGTACAGCATGGTCTAATGTCAGTTTCCTAGTGTTTGGCCATTGATTGCTTAGACCTGAAGTGGATGTTGGCAGCACCCTACCTGAGCAATTTTATCCAAGAGCTGCCCAATTTAGCTGCCCCCTTGCTTATCACGGACCTGCCCTGGGCCTCTTTGGTGAGGTATCTGTGAGCACGTGTGCCTTGATCTATGTGAAATAAAGCAATCCATTGGCCTTTGGCAGACTTTTAGAAAAGTGTGGATTAACTTGCCCAGACTGAAGTTCAGTTGCTACTTTGTGTTTTAATAAGTAACTGCAGGAAAACTTCAGTTGATTTTTTATGGCATATGAAAATGGTTTCAGTATTCTCTACTGTGATAGATCAATTACTTATATTCAATTGTGTGA